>OX451735.1:1146921611-1151931951 GCA_948472305.1 Vicia faba
TATATATATATATATATATATATATATATATATATATATAAAGTTTATTAATGTATTAAATAAAGTTTATTAATGTATTAAATAAAGGACAATTACATATTAAATATGAGAATCACATAAAAATAATATATTTATAAACGAAAACAAGTTAGTTTATTATTATAGATACAATAGTGTATAGAGTTTTTAATCTATGTGTGGATAGAAGAATCACACATTTTATTGGGGTTAATCAATTTATATAATTAAATAAATCATCATACAATATTTTTTGGGTACAAAATAAACATACAATTTAAATGAATTAAATGAACTTCAATAAAAATACTAATATAATGAAACATAAGTAAGGTATGAATAAATAGTATTAAAATTGTATGATATTTTTTATTAGTCATACAATTTGTTTTTCATTTAAAAAATTTAAAATTTTAACCGGACAAATCAATCAATGATAAATATATATTCATCTATATATAATATAAAATAATTGAAATATTAAAATTAAAACTTTATCGGGGTCAATTCCATCAAAATACGAAATAATATAGTACGGATACACACAGGTGCTTATATGGTACGCACATATGATATTGATATTAACACATTTAATTAAATATTGAATAATAATATGAAAAAATTTATTATTGAATTAAATATTTTTGTAAATAATTCCAAAGCAAAATTATTTATAGTGTCTCTTCTTATTATTGTATATCTATCATATTAGAAATCTCACTCCATATTAGTCACAAATTCTGCTACTTCTATGTCGGTTACAAAACAATATATCTTCTATATGTAGAAACTGTTACTCCACAACTGTTATATATGCATCACATATCCCATAAATAGTCCTAAATCCAATAACTTCATTTGCACCTACATCAGCCTTTTTCTTCTTCCCACTCTCACTATTATCTGTGGATCTACAGAGGCTTCTAATGTTTCAGTTTAAATATCAATGTAGGCTTTAGATGAGAATATACAGTGATAAGTGTGATGATGTTGTTCATTGATGTTGTTTGTTATTGTTTTGGTTTTGATAAGTTTTCTTTTTCATTTTTTCCTTATGTTGTTTTGTTCTTATGTTGTTTAGATACAATGGATGAATGACATCAAGCGACATTGGAGAGAGTGGTGGAGTTTAAAGCAAAATGAGTATAATGAGAACAAACCAATTGACATCTTAGTTCGATTTAGTTTTATATATTTATGTTACATTGGAGAGACCCTCAGTCCTACCTTATTGTTTAATGGTTCTTGTAGGATTGTGTTGATTTTGGGTCTCCTTTAATGAGTTTATCATGAATGATTTTATTCTATTCCTTATACAGTTGATATGTTTTCCTCCAATATGAAAATATGCATGTTTTTGTTTCTCTAATTTAGAAAAACAAATAAGAGTAGAAACTGAATAAATTTTTTTTATTATTTCTATATATGTTACAAATCACAAAGAGAGCATAATCACAGTTTAATGATTAATAGGTTATATATTTAATTAGTTTCACAATATTTTTTATAAAAATGTTAACATAAATAGATTATACTAAAATGTTACTTTAAATAAATATAATAAAAAATAAAAAATCTCAAATATAATTTTAAATAAATAAAAGGGTATTTTAAAAGGTATTGCTTATATGTTATTATTCAAGTAATTTAAATTATAAAGAAGAGAGACAAAAAATACAATTTTCTATTTCAATCGTTTAGAATTATTTATAAAGTTATTATTATTTCTACATTAAACTTAAAAATTGATAAATATTTATAAAATTGATTTTTCAAAACATTTAAAATAAATAAATACTTATGCGGGAAAAAATTACAATATCTTACATATACGGAAGAAATATAGTAATGATCAAAATAAGATAAAAATAAAAGGTGATGCTTATTGTTAATATAAATATGAAATAAAAGTTACTTATTGAAACATATTAAAACTGTTGTATTTTGATGATTTTATGAGTGAATGAAGATAAGATTGCAAATAACTTACTATTATATGATATATTTTCATAAACAACTAATTATGAATTTTAATTTTCTATAATAAAAACGATTTATTTTTAATACGTCAATGAATAGAAATTTGGATAGGTTATATCTTTTATGAAGATTAATATAGCAATTAGATTAATATATTTTATATTACTAATTCAAATTTATACAGTTAAAACAATGCTTGCACAATTAAATACTTGAGAAACTATATATATATATATATATATATATATATATATATATATATATATATATATATATATATATATATATATATATATATATATATATATATATATATATATATGTAAAGTTTAGTAATGTATTAAATAAAGGACAATTACATATTAAATATGAGACATAAAAATAATTATATATTTATAAACAAAAACAAGTTAGTTTATTATTATAGATACAGTAGTGTATAGAGTTTTTAATCTTTGTGTGGATAGAAGAATCACACATTTTATTGGGGTTAATCAATTTATATAATTAAATAAATCGTCATACAATATTTTTTGGGTACAAAATAAACATACAATTTAAATGAATTAAATGAACTTCAATAAAAATACTAATATAATGAAACATAAGTAATGTATCAATAAATAGTATTAAAATTGTATGATATTTTTTATTAGTCATACAATTTGTTTGTCATTTATAAAATTTAAAATTTTAACCGAACAAATTAATCAATGATAAATATATATTCATCTATATATAATATAAAATAATTGAAATATTAAAATTAAAACTTTATCGGGGTCAATTCCATTAAAATACGAAATAATATAGTACGGATACACACAGGTGCTTATATGGTACGCACATATGATATTGATATTACACATTTAACTAAATATTGAATAATAATATGAAAAAATTTATTATTGAATTAAAATTTTTGTAAATAATTCCAAAGCAAAATTATTTATAGTGTCTCTTCTTATTATTGTATATCTATCATATAAGAAAACTCACTCCATATTATTCACACATTCTGCTACTTCTATGGCGGTTTAAAAAACAATTTATCTTCTATATGTAGAAAATGTTACTCCACAACTGTTATATATGCATCACATATCCCATAAATAGTCTTAAATCCAATAACTTCATTTGCACCTACATCAGCCTTTTTCTTCTTTCCACTCCCACTGATATCTTTGGATCTACAGAGGCTTCTAATGTTTCAGTTTAAATATCAATGTAGGCTTTAGATGAGTATATACAGTGATAAGTGTGATGATGTTGTTCATTGATGTTGTTTGTTATTGTTTTGGTTTTGATAAGTTTTCTTTTTCATTTTTTCCTTATGTTGTTTTGTTCTTATGTTGTTTAGATATAATGGATGAATGACATCAAGCGACATTGGAGAGAGTGGTGGAGTTTGAAGCAAAATGAGTATAATGAGAACAAACCAATTGACATCTTAGTTCGATTTAGTTTTATATATTTATGTTACATTGGAGAGACTCTCAGTCCTACCTTATTTTTTAATGGTTCTTGTAGGATTGTGGTGATTTTAGGTCTCCTTTAATGAGTTTATCATGAATGATTTTTGAAGATGTGAAAAACACAAAAAGGGTGGGAGGGGGGGGGTTGAATTGTAAAACTTAAAACAAAAGGCTTAAAAACACAGGATTTTTATCCTGGTTCGTTTAATCTCAAACTACTCCATTCCACTCATCAAGGTGATTTCTCCTCTCTCCAACGTGGTCTTAATCCACTATTTTCAAAGGATTACAACAGCTACTTTAACAACTGTTAAAGTCTTCTTTAGTACAACCTCAGACCGGTTTATCTCAAGGAAATATTTTACAAATGAATTAAACTAGTGTGTATGTTGTTTTCTTACAAAACTGTATATCACAACTGTGATAATACACAAACTAAGATTGGAATAGAATGACTTTGCTAAAGCTTTGAAAGAGCGTGGTTTGAATAGCTTAGCAAAATTGGGTGCATACATACGTGCTTCTTTTCACAAGCAGTCCTGTTTATATAGGCAAGCAAGGATACGTTATCCATAAAGTAGGTTTAATGATAATAATGCACTTTCCTTTTGTAGAAGATCTTTGTCTGAAGAAAGCCGTTAGCATTTAATTCAGTCTTGAATAACCAGTAACGCTTCAGAATCCTCTTTGTTGTATATGCTGATAACGCTTCAGAGTGTAGATGACTTGGAAAAGATGTCTTTGATCAGAGTCAGAGTGTATTTGATTAGGTGCAGATTCTGGTCATCAAACTTCAGTGTTTCAGCGTGAACCATAGGTTACTGATCTTCTAAAGCTGCTTCCTTTCTGATGTTGATTCTATCAGAGCTTCTACATATACAGAGCATAATTTCCAAGAGCATAATTATTCTTTATATATACCTTAGAAATAATTTTATTCTTTGTATTTTGTTATCATCAAAACTTTACTCAAGGGTTGTAGAATCAAACTATGTTCTAACAATCTCCCCCTTTTTGATGATGACAAAAACCAGATTTTTCAATAAAGAATAAAGAACAAAAAGTACAGAGTTAAGTAGAAAAACTCCCCCTGAGTTGATTACTTCCATGTAATTCCATGAGTCTTTGAGCATCAGAATCTTACTGTATCTTTCAGTAGAGTTTTGTACCTGTTCAAGCTTTTTAGAAGAGAGAATTTATGTAGATTAGAATGTTTGAGACTTATGTCTCAGTAATCCTCTATTGAAAGTATCTTTTTCTTCTCCCCCTTTTTGTCAGTTATAAAAAAAAACACATAATCAGAGCCAAAATAAGTTTATATTAAAACAGAATCAATGATAAGTTCAGAGCTATGTAGAGAATATTACAGAAAAACAAAATTTTTAAACATAGGAAAATCTAAGAGGGAGGAGGAAGAAGCATGAACAAAGCTTCCAACAAGCCCTTGATTTGGATGTTGGTTTCCTCCTGCTTGGTTAACATACTCTTGATTTCCGAAAAATTTTCATCCTGTTTATCCATTCTTTCCTTCATCAAAGTATCAGATCTCTTCAGGTCTTCTAAAGTCTGCCTTTCATAGGAGGAAGCTTGAGGATCTTCAGCAACTGGATGCTTCTCAGAGCATTCTGCAATGTCCTCTTTTTGACCCAGAGTGAAGATTTCTCTAGCAATTAGGGTGACATCAGCACATCTTTCAGCCATGTCTATGCATCGTACACCACCACCATTATAGCCTATTAATCTTGCAATAAGGTCTTCAGTTATGACTATCTTCTTCCCCATTATGTATGAAGTAACTTGATGGTTGGAAGATGAAGCATGAATCCAAAATTCCTTCACCAGGATTGGGAACGTTGGACCTATCAGACGGTCAAAATACCTGTTCCAGCCTTGAGCCTTTACCTCTTCAGAGAGGTTGAACTCGTTCTCTTGAAGACTGTTAAAGTCCACAATCAATTGAGAGTACTTCTAGATTTTTGATGGGTGTGAGAAGCGTTCTGAAGGGTTCTTCATATTGTTATGAGGAATCTATTCTCTGAGTACTGGAAGTAGGGTTGCTTGAGGAAGCCATGTTCATACAGAAAGTTTTGAGAGGAAATTGAAAGGGTTTTTTGAGAAAGGATGCAAACTGAAATCAATTAGATTGTAGAGAAAATGAAAGTGAAAGTGAAAGAGTGTAAAGAGTGAGAAATGTGTTTAAATAGATTTTGAAAAATATTTTGAAAACATAAACGGCAAGAGAGAGAAATAAATTATAATGATTATGAGCATTTAATGACAGCTGATTTTGGGGGATTCAGAAAGATATTGGAACGGTTACCCATGACATGTGTCCCAATGCATCCAATCAGCGCTTTTGACCTTTCAGAAACGTGAACGCGTGTTCAGCCTCAGAAAGTAGCTGATGAATGGATGACAACTGTTTGCTTGAGTGAACAACACATTTTTATCCTTGAAGTGAAGCGCTCAGATCTTCATGGATAGATTCTGATACAATCTGTACTTCTAAAGATCTGAAGGAAGATTGATCAGTAGTTCACAAAAAAAATAATAAAAGTTCTGAGGGATAAGATATGGAAGTAAAACTGTTTTATTCTGGGCAGAGCTTCATGCTGAGATGTTTCAGAATGAAGTTGAACCTATCTTCAGAAAGAGGTTTTGTAAAGATATCAGCCCATTGATGGTATGTGTTAATGAATTTTAAATTTAGAATCCCTTTATGAATATAGTCCCTAATAAAATGATGTTTTATTTCTATATGCTTAGCCCTAGAATGCAAAATAGGATTTTTACTTAGACAAATAGCAGAAGTGTTATCACAGAGGATAGGGATGTTACTCTCAAATATATTGAATTCCTCAAGTTGACTTTTTATCCAGAGCATTTGCGTGCTACATCCAGCTGCTGATATGTATTCAACTTCTATTGTTGACAGAGTTATAGTGGATCGTCTTTTACTGGACCATGAAATCAGATTTTCTCCCAGAAACTGACAGCTTCCAGAAGTGCTTTTACGTTCTACTCTGTCTCCAGCAAAATCAGCATCACAGTATCCTACTAAGCTGTAATCACTTGATTTTCTATAAAACAGACCCAGATTAGTAGTACCTTTCAGATACTTGAAAATTCGCTTAACTGCTGTTAAGTGAGATTCTCTAGGATCTGATTGGAATTTAGCACAAATGCAAACACTGAATAGAATGTCAGGTCTTGAAACCGTTAGATAGAGAAGAGAACCAATCATACCTCTGTAAATCTTCTGTTCTACCTTGTTACTTACCTCTTCTTTTTCCAGAATGCACGTGGGATGCATTGGAATTCTTGAGGGCTTACATTCTGAGAGATCAAATTTCTTTATAAGTTCTCTGACATATTTGCTCTGATGAATGTAGGTTCCTTCTGGAGTTTGATTAATCTGAATGCCCAAAAAGAACTTTAGTTCCCCCATCAGGCTCATCTCAAATTCTGCCTGCATACATTTAGCAAACTCTCTTCCCATAGAGGGTTTAGTGGATCCAAATATAATGTCATCAACATAAATTTGACATACTAAGATGTCATTCTTAACTGTCTTACTGAACAGGGTTGTGTCCACTTTCCCTCTGGTGAATTCCTTTTCTAACAGGAAGTTACTTAGTCTTTCATACCAAGCTCTGGGAGCTTGTTTCAGACCATAGAGTGACTTATTTAGTTTGAAAACATATTCTGGATTTTTGGAACTTTCAAAACCAGGGGGTTGGTGTACATAAACCTCTTCTTCTATATAGCCATTTAAGAATGCACTATTGACATCCATCTGATACAGAGTGATGCCTTTATTAACAGCAAATGAAATTAAAAGTCTGATAGATTCTAACCTAGCGACTGGAGCAAAGGTTTCTGTATAGTCTATCCCTTCTTGCTGACTATAACCTTGTGCTACCAGTCGTGCTTTGTTTCTGATGACTTCACCTTGTTCGTTCAGTTTGTTTCTGAACACCCATTTTGTGTCTATGATGTTGAATCCTCTTGGTTTGGGAACCAGATCCCATACGTCATTTCTTGTGAACTGATTTAGCCCCTCCTGCATTGCCAGAATCCAGTCATTGTCCAGAAGTGCTTCATCAATTGGTGTTGGTTCAATCAGAGAAACAAGTCCCATGAGGGATTCTTCAGAGTTTCAAAGGTAGATCTTGTTCGGATTGGATCTTCCTTCCTTCCTAAGATTGTTTCTTCTGGGTGATCAATTCTGCTTCTGGATGGTCTTTTCTGAAGTTGATCAACAAAAGGTGTTGGGTTTCTTGTAGTGACTCTTTCTGATGTTGAGGGAGTGTCTCTGTTGGGAGCCTCTGAGTTGTCTTCAGTAACTATGATTTCAACTTCCATACCTGCAAGGAATTCATTCTGCTTTGACTTTTGAGAGTCAAGCTTATCATCAAACTGAACACTGATTGACTCTTCAACAATCTGTGTTTCTGTATTGTATACTCTGTACCCTCTTGAGCGTTCAGAGTATCTTAACATAATACACTTTTGTGCTTTAGAGTCAAACTTGTTCAAATAATTTTTTGTATTCAAAATAAAACATATACATCCAAATGGGTGAAAATAGGAAATGTTGGGTTTTGTGTTCTTCCACAATTCATATGGAGTCTTTTCCAGAATAGGTCTGATGGAGATTCCATTCTGAATGTAACACGCTGTGTTTATTGCTTCTACCCAAAAGATCTTAGCAAAGTTAGTCTCGTTGATCATGGTTCTGGCCATTTCTTGCAATGTTCTGTTCTTTCGTTCTACAACTCCATTTTGCTGGGGAGTTCTAGGACAAGAGAAGTTATGCAGAATGCCTTTTTCATTAAAGAATAATTCAAAGTCTTTATTTTCAAATTCTCCACCATGATCACTTTTGACTTTGATGATTCTAAGATTTTTTTCGTTCTGAACTTGGTTGCAGAAGGTAACAAACACAGAGTGTGACTCGTCCTTGTGCCTTAAGAACTTTACCCATGTCCATCTGCTATAGTCATCTATGATTACTGACCCATACTTCTTGCCACTGACTGAGGCAGTTTTTACTGGACCAAATAAGTCAATGTGCAGAAGTTCTAATGGCTTAGAGGTGGAAACAACGTTTTTGGATTTGAAAGCAGGTTTTGCAAACTTGCCTTTCTGACATGCTTCACACAGAGCATCTGAATTGAACTTCAAGTTAGGAAGTCCTTTGACTAGATTGAGTTTGTTAATCTGAGATATTCTTCTCATACTAAGATGTCCCAAGCTTCTGTGCCAGATCCATTGCTCGTTGTTAACAGATAGAAGACATTTTACGTTCTGACTTTTCAGTTCAGAAAGTTTGATTTTATAAATGTTGTTTTTCCTCTTTCCATTAAATAGGATAGTCCCATCTTTCTAACTAACAGCTTTGCATGAATTTTGATTGAAGATTATATCATAACCGTTATCACTTAATTGACTTATAGGTAACAGGTTATGCATTATTCCATCAACTAATAAAACATTACTAATAGAGGGAAGATTTACATTACCTACTGTTCCAGAGCCAATGATCTTTCCCCTCTGATTGCCTCCAAAACCTACATGGCCTCCATGTAATCTCAAGCCTCAACTCAACTTTGGTTTTGATGAAAGACAAACAAGCTAGTTTGATGAAAGACAAACAAGCACTATGGCAAGAAGGAAAAGAAGTGGAATTAGCTTAAAGCATCATTTACTCAAAGCTTCAAGGATCATGGCAAGCAATCAAGTATATCAATTCTCATTTGAACTACATTGATTAGAAATGCTCAAAAATGATATACACTCTTGCCACAACAATTCACTTAAATCTTAAAACAAATTCTAAGTTTTTCTCTGCTGTAAATCGATTAACATCTTGTGTAAATCTATTTACACATGCTTTTTCAAAAATTGATTGTCTCTGGCAGCAATCGATTTACATGAAGTGTAAATCGATTGTTCACAGAACAATGTGAATTTTTAACTATTGTAAATCGATTTACACATCATGCTAATCAATTTACACTTCAATTTTTTTGAAAACATGAACGTTACAAACCCGTGCAATCGATTTACATCTTATGTTAATCTATTTACACATTGTAACTTTTGAAAAATCTGAACTGGTTTCAAGATATCCTTCACACCTTTTCTCCAATAGATGCATGGTCATACATTGCATCCTCTCAAGTTTTTCAAACAGAAAAGTGTCCATTTGGAAAGGTATCTTGATTACTTTAAATACTAAATTTTTTCAAATTAAAAAAACAACTCTTCTCTTATGCAATAAATCTGAACTTTGTAAAATATTCAAACTTCATATTTCTTAACTTTTAAGAACAAAGATTTTCTGCACTTTCACACATATAAAGAACAGAAATCTTTGAGCATTATCTAACCATTGTGTTACAGTTTGAATTGCTTACAAGAGAAGAAAGAAGAAACTTCATTGAAGTCACTCTATGTGATCAACATCTTTCAAGAAATCATACTTCATAAAATTATATAAAGTGTAACTTATTTCCAGGATTGTTGGAATTAAGTATTAGAATACTTGTGTACCTTGTTGTCCATTGTTGGAAACAAGAGGTATCTTTTGAGAGGATTGTTCTCAAGAGACTTATTGGAAATCCAAGAGGGTGTTCTTGGTATTTGTTAGGTTCTTTAGTTGATAAGACTAGGAAGAGTCTTGTAAAAGTTCTAACAATATAGTGAAATCTCTTGCGTGTTTGTAAGGGGACTGGACGTACTTCCGGGGTGTGGAAGGAACCAGGATAAATCTCCGTGTCTCTTTACTTTCTGCATCTTAAAGTTTTCAAAGCACTAAATCAAAACCAGAAAGTATAAAATAAGTCAAAAATCGTCCACCACCTAATTCACCCCCCTCTTAGGCGCATTCTTAAACTTACAATTGGTATCAGAGCTGGTTATAGGTAACCTGCTCCTAGAGATCCAGAATGACTTCCGCAAATCATCAACCCGTTTTCACAGATGGTGGTAGTAACAACAAGCCTCCTCTATTCTGTGGTGAATATTTTGACTTCTGGAAAATACGCATGAAGGCGCATCTAGAAGCGCAAGGAGAAGAAGTATGGGATGCTGTTGAAAATGGTCCATTTATTCCGGTAACGGTAATCAATGGCGTTGGCTCTTCAAAGCCTAAAACTGCATGGGACGACGATGATAAAAAGAAAGTTCTCTATGACAAAAAGGAAATAAACCTTCTTCAAGGTGCACTCAGTATGGACGAATTTTTCCGTGTCTCGACATGAAGAACAGCAAAGGAAATATGGGATACCTTGGTACAAACTCATGAAGGAACAGCTGAAGTAAAAAGATCAAGGCTAAATACCCTAAGTCAAGAATATGAACTATTTCAAATGCAGCCCAGAGAATCCATTCTTGACTTACAAAAGAGATTTGTGCACTTGACAAATCACTTAAGTGCTCTTGGTAAAACCTTGACAAATGATGAACTCAACTTGAAAGTCCTTAGATCATTGACTAGGGAATGGCAACCAAAGGTTACAGCAATCTCGAAAAAGAAGAGTCTCTCTGCAATGACTTCCGCTACATTATTTGGCAAACTTCAAGAATACGAAACGGAACTCGGTAGACTTGAAAAACATGAGAATCTAGAAAATAAGTCCAAAAACATTGCTTTAAAAATTGATTCAAAGGAAGTTGTAAAAGAAGACAATCCGGAAGAAGATGAAAATTTCATGCTTCTTGTTAAAAGACTTGGGAAGTTTTTTGGCAGAAATGACAAAGGCGGATCTCATGCACATAAGAGAAAGCACTTCAAGAAAAGAGAAGCCTCCACATCAAGACAAGATGTCTCATGTTATGAATGTGGAAAGCAAGGTCATATCAAGCCAAACTGTCCAAATCTTCCAAAGAAAAACGGATTCAAAGGAAAGGACTCAAAATAAAAGAAAGCCTACATAGCGTGGGAAGATAATGATATGAGTAGTTCATCGGAATCGGAAAGCGACGAATGCGAAAATTTAGCCTTAATGGCATCACATCACTCCGACGACGAAGAAGAGGTATGCTTGAAATCCACATCAAATCTTTGGTATCTTGATAGTGGATGTTCAAAGCATATGACAGGAGATGTACACCAATTTTCATATCTAGTACATAAAGCCAAATGGTATGTCACCTATGGAGACAACACCAAAGGAAAGATTCTTGGCATTGGAATAGTTGGCACACCTCCATCCATTCAAATTGAGGATGTTCTCTATGTTGAAGGATTAAAGCACAACCTTCTTAGCATAAGTCAACTTTGCGATAGAGGTTTCAAGATCAAATTCAACAAATAAGAATGCCTTATTATGGATGAGGCAACCAATGAGGTAAAACTCAAAGGTATAAGATCTAACAATATTTTTATGATTACTTTAGATGATTTGTCTATGAAGGTACAATGTCTTATGGTAAACAACAATGACACTTGGTTATGGCACAAGAGGATTGCTCACATACACATGGAGCACTTGAACAAATTGGTTAAGCATGACTTAGTTATTGGTCTACCAAAGATGAAGTTCATCAAAGACAAATTATGTAGTGCATGCCAAAAGGGAAAACAGACCAAATCAACTTTCAAACCAAAGAATATGGTTTCAACAACAAGACCACTTCAATTGTTGCACATGGATCTTTTTGGTCCATCTAGAACAAGAAGCTTCGGAGGTAACATTTATGCTTTAGTTATTGTAGATGATTTTTCCCGTTTTACTTGGACTTTGTTTTTAGTGCACAAAAATGAAGCATTCAAGGCATTCAAGAGATATGAAAAACAAGTTCAAAATGAGAAGTCATTAAAGATAACATCAATCCGAAGTCATCATGGTGGAGAGTTCCAAAACAGTCTATTTGAAGAATTTTGTGAAGAAAATGGGATTTTCCACAATTTTTCAGCACCGAGAACTCCACAACAAAATGGAGTAGTTGAAAGGAAAGATAGGTCTTTGATGGAGCTTGCAAGAACCATGATAAGTGACTCAAGTTTTCCTAAATATTTTTGGGCGGATGCGGTAAGCATGGCATGTTATGTAAGCAATCGCGTGATCATAAGACCTATACTAAAGAAAACTCCATATGAGATTTACAAGGGAAGAAAACCAAATATCTCTCACTTTCACATTTTTGGGTGCAAATGTTTTGTCCTTAACAACGACAAAGACAATCTCGCAAGTAGACCTGACATCATGTTCAGCGTTTGCCTATGTGCAAGATATCAAGTCAATCCTAAAGAGTCTCACCTTGCAGCAGTCAAGCGCATAATAAAATATATCAAAGGAACAACCAACGTCGGATTATGGTATCCAAAAGGTAGTATGTGCAATCTAGTTGGTTATTCTGATGCTGACTATGCAGGTTGTAAGACTGATCGCAAAAGTACAAGTGGAACATGTCACATTCTCGGAAATGCCTTGGTTTCATGGTCATGCAAAAAGCAAGCAAGCGTCGCTCTCAGCACTGCCCAAGCAGAATACATTGCGGCTGGAAGTGGATGCGCTCAAATTCTTTGGCTAAAACAACAGTTACTTGACTATGGAGTAAACCTTGGACGCATTCCGCTTCGATGTAATAACACAAGCGCGATCAACATTACGAAAAATATAGTTATGCATTCCCGGACAAAACACATTGACATCAGACACCATTTCATCCGAGATCATGTACTCAAAGGAGATGTCGAGATTACTTTTGTGGATACTCAAAATCAACTCGCGAACATTTTCACAAAACCACTTGCAAAGGATGAATTTTTCAAAATTCGTCGTGAACTCGGAATCCTAGATGACCAAGATATATAAGGTGCACTCTATCCTTAAATATACTTAAATGTGCATATATGTGTGTTTAGACAATGTTTCAAATGTTAAAATTATTGTTTTTAAAATTTTTCCTTTAAGTAAATCGATTTACTTGGTGTGTAAATTTATTTACCACTGAAGCAAAAACATTTTTTATAAAATCCTTTTGTGTAAATCGATTTACACAGTATGTAAATCGATTTACCACTGAACGAAAATTATTTTTCATAAAAATTTTCTGTGTAAATCGATTTAACCAAGGGGCAAATCGATTTACCACAAAATCTGAAGCATTTTTTGTGTATTCTTTCTATGTAAATTAACTTTTCAGCATGTGATACTTGTATGAGCTTTTAATATATTGGTCAAACTTACATTTCCTCTCAACCTCCCACCTTATTATTGACCAATCATGAAACCTTGACCAAACCACCCAATTAAAACCTCATAAAGACCTCACTTACTCTCTTTACTATTTAATCTCACCAAAACTCCCTCACTATCTCATAACACCAACACTCTCTCTTTCTCATAACAACACAAAAATCTCTCTATCTTCCTTACTCAAAACCCTAACCATATCCATGGCTCCCAAAAGAAAAGCATCTACCTCAGAGAAAGGGAAGAAGCAAACTGCTTCAACATCTGAAAACTCTTTGCTCGAGTACCTCTCGGATTCACAGCGTGAAAGATTTATCAAGCATTTTCAAAAGAAAATTATCTCAGCTCCAAAATTCGAGCAGGAAATCATTGTACTGTGACCGACCTAGAACTGCAAATTATCTATGCGAGGAAAAATGGAATTTCGGTAAACTGGGCGAAATTGATTGTGGTGCATATGCTAAAAGTTGCCACAAGGGCCACTTTTCTACCATATGCATACTTCATTACAAGGATCTTGGAAGCATTTGATATAGATTTTACTGGTTTTGAGCGGATTGAAATGGATCCAATCACCAATAGGATCTCCATCAAAAATGTTGATTCTAGGATGGGTGTTCATTTCAATGCTGAAGCAAAAACCATCACATACATTGGAGAGGATGTTGTAGGTGATGATGGCAATAATGCAGATGAAGAAGAAAATGAAGTTCCTCCTCCTGCTGCCTCTTCTGGTCCAACCAATCAAGATGTTATGGATTACATGACGCAACAGTTTGCTTCTCTCAATTCTAACATCAATGCTCGATGGACTGAGATAAATGACTCTACCTCCTCTCGTATCAATGCTTTTCAGAATGATGTGAACCAACAATTTTCATACCTCTATTCACATCTTCATATCCCTCCATACGATCCAAACAATCCAGCACCTCCGCCTCCTCAATACACCGAACCACCTCTACAACAATAATTTCCATATCAAGGACTTCTAATGTGTTCCCGATCAATATTATTAAATTCTTGTTATAAGTATCATTATGTTTTTGTCTTGTAGTATTTCAAGTGTTAGTTTTTGTATTGTGTACTTGAACTTTGTTTGATAATTTTAGAAGTTTTTATTTTCGTTCATGTTCATATATGTTTCATTCTGTTATCATTTTATGTTACATCTTTCCCTTATTTTTGATAATGTCAAAGGGGGAGAAGGATGTGATAGCACTTTATGGTTGTTTGTTTCAATTTTCTTTACAGGGCAAGTTTTCAAAACTTTTTCTCCATAGGGGGAGAAATCTACCTTAGGGGGAGAAAACTCTTTTTGCTCCAACTCTGAACAACTCATAAAGAAAGATGGTTTGTCATCATCAAAAAGGGGGGGGGGGGGGACGTAATCTCAAGCCTCAACTCAACTTTAGTTTTGATGAAAGACAAACAAGCTAGTTTGATGAAAGACAAATAAGCACTATGGCAAGAAGGAAAAGAAGTGGAATTAGCTTAAAGCATCATTCACTCAAAGCTTCAAGGATCATGGCAAGCAATCAAGTATATCAATTCTCATTTGAACTACATTGATTAGAAATGCTCAAAAATGATATACACTCTTGCCACAACAATTCACTTAAATCTTAAAACAAATTCTAAGTTTTTCTCTGCTGTAAATCGATTAACATCTTGTGTAAATCGATTTACATATGCTTTTTCAAAAATTGATTGTCTCAGGCAGCAATCGATTTACATGAAGTGTAAATCGATTGATCACAGAACAATGTGAATTTTTAACTATTGTAAATCGATTTACACATCATGCTAATCGATTTACACTTCAAATTTTTTGAAAACATGAACGTTACAAACCCGTGCAATCGATTTACATCTTATGTTAATCGATTTACACATTGTAACTTTTGAATAATCTGAACTGGTTTCAAGATATCCTTCACACCTTTTCTCCAATAGATGCATGGTCATAAATTGCATCCTCTCAAGTTTTTCAAACAGAAAAGTGTCCATTTGGAAAGGTATCTTGATTACTTTAAATACTAAATTTTTTCAAATTAAAAAAACAACTCTTCTCTTATGCAATAAATCTGAACTTTGTAAAATATTCAAACTTCATATTTCTTAACTTTTAAGAACAAAGATTTTCTGCACTTTCACACATATAAAGAACAGAAATCTTTGAGCATTATCTAACCATTGTGTTACAGTTTGAATTGCTTACAAGAGAAGAAAGAAGAAACTTCATTGAAGTCACTCTATGTGATCAACATCTTTCAAGAAATCATACTTCATAAAATTATACAAAGTGTAACTTATTTCCAGGATTGTTGGAATTAAGTATTAGAATACTTGTGTACCTTGTTGTCCATTGTTGGAAACAAGAGGTATCTTTTGAGAGGATTGTTCTCAAGAGACTTATTGGAAATCCAAGAGGGTGTTTTTGGTATTTGTTAGGTTCTTTAGTTGATAAGACTAGGAAGAGTCTTGTAAAAGTTCTAACAATATAGTGAAATCTCTTGCGTGTTTGCAAGGGGACTAGACGTACTTCCGGGGTGTGGAAGGAACCAGGATAAATCTCCGTGTCTCTTTACTTTCTTCATCTTACAGTTTTCAAAGCACTAAATCAAAACCAGAAAGTATAAAATAAGTCAAAAATCGACCACCACCTAATTCACCCCCCCTCTTAGGCGTATTCTTAAACTTACACTCCAGGCTTAAGTTCCAGGCTTTGGAACATATGCCTTCTTCCCGTCATGTGTCGTGAGCAGCCAGAGTCAAGGTACCATGATTGGTGTTTTTGCTTTGCTGCTAAAGATATCTGCCACATGTATTATTTTATCCTTAGGTACCCATATTTTCTTGGGTCCTGATTTGTTAGTTCTACCAAAACTCTGGTTGAATTTTGGTTTGACAGAGTAATCACTACTTGTATATTTTATGTCATGTGTGTGCCCATATGTAAAGTGTGAATCAAGTGGCGTACGCTTTATAACTAAATCCATGGCATTTTTTGGTGTAGGAACCTTACCTTGATATCCTATCCCTTTTATGCCGTTTCTGCTAACCCCATAGATCATTGAAGCCATTTTGCTTCTGTCTATGTTTTTAGCTAGAAACTTCTGAAAGATGTGATCATACTCTTTGATGATCTCATCATCATTGCTGGGAGTTTCAGGGATTGTTTCCTTCTGAGAGTTATGAATTTGATTTTCTAATTTTGAAATTTTATCTTTTAACTCAGAATTCTCCAATTTGAGACTCTCAGTCTTATCAGAGTCAGAAGCAAGATTCCTTTTCAAGTTTCTGAATTTGACTCTGATCTGCTGATACCTTTCCAAAATTTCATTAAGGCTTTATGCTAATTAAGCCTTGGTAAAATTAATAGTAAAGTCAGGGAATACCTCTTCTGTATCTGATTCAGAGTCTGACTCAGAAGCTTCACTGTCTTCAGATACGTTTTCCATGAGAGCTATGTTTGCTCTTTCATCATCTGATTCTGAGTCAGCTTCAGATGTATCAGAATCATCCCATGTAGCCATGAGACTCTTCTTCTTTTCTTTTCCAAACTTCTTTTTGGGCTTCTCCTTCTGAAGCTTTGGGCAATCACTTTTGTAGTGCCCTTGCTCGTTACACTCATAGCAGATGATGTCTTTGTAGTTTGGCTTTTTGTATCCTGAGGAGCCTTCAGATCTTTTGTTTCCAGAGGAGGATTCTGACCTTCTGTATCTGGAGGAAGATTCATTCTGATTTTCTGATCTTTTGGGATTCCTGAACTTCCTTTTCCTCTGCTTCCACAGTTGGTTCACCCTTATGGAGAGAAGAGACAATTCATCTTCTTCTGATGAGGATTCATCAGAGGTTTCTTCCACAGCCTGCAAAACTTTGGAGTCAGATTTTCTGTTAGATTTTAAAGCTAATGGCTTACCTTGCTTTTGAGGTTCATCTGCTTCTAGCTCTATCTCGTGACTTCTGAGGGAGCTGATAAGTTCCTCCAGAGAGATTTTGTTGAGATCCTTGGCTAGCTTAAGCGTTGTGACCATTGGCCTCCATTGTTTTGGCAAGCTTCTGATGATCTTCTTGACATGATCAGCAGTGGAATATCCTTTGTCAATAACTTTTAGACCAGCAACAAGAATTTGAAATCTTGAAAACATAGCTTCTATAGATTCACTGTCTTCCATCTTGAATGCCTCATACTTCTGAATGAGTGCAAGGGCTTTTGTTTCTTTGACTTTAATGTTGCCTTCATGCGTCATTCTCAGAGAATCAAACATATTCTTAGCAGTTTCTTTGTTTGATATTTTCTCATACTCTGAAAATGAGATAGCGTTGGGAAGAATTGTTCTGGCCTTGTGATGATTTCTGAACTCACGCTTTTGCTGATCAGACATCATTTTCCTGTCAATCTTCTGACCACGTCCATCCACTGGGTGCGTGTATCCATCAGTCACCATGTCCCACAGATCAGCATCATGGGCCAGAAAGAAAATCTCAATTCTGTCTTTCCAGTAGTCAAAGTTTTCTCCATCAAAGACTGGAGGTTTTCCACTGAATCTGTCCCTTTCTTCATTGTTGTCATTGCTGATGTTTTGACTTGGTCCTGCCATTGTGTTTTTCTGACGCTGAATCTTGTACTGACACGGTTAAGTGTTAAAGCTCAGAACCAGGCGCTCTGATGCCAATTGAAGATGTGAAAAACACAAAAAGGGGGGGGGGGGGGGGGGGTTGAATTGTAAAACTTAAAACAAAAGGCTTAACAACACATTATTTTTATCCTGGTTCATTTGATCTCAAACTACTCCAGTCCACCCGTCAAGGTGATTTCTCCTCTCTCCAACGAGGTCTTAATCCACTATTTTCAAAGGATTACAACAGCTACTTTAACAACTGTTAAAGTCTTCTTGAGTACAACCACAGACCGGTTTATCTCAAGGAAATCTTTTACAAATGAATTGAACTAGTGTGTATGTTGTTTTCTTATAAAACTGTATATCACAACTGTGATAATTACACAAACTAAGATTGGAATAGAATGACTTTGCTAAAGCTTTGAAAGAGCGTGGTTTGAATAGCTTAGCAAAATTGGGTGCATACGTACGTGCTTATTTTCACAAGCAGTCCTGTTTATATAGGCAAGCAAGGATACGTTGTCCATAAAGCAGGTTTAATGATAATAATGCACTTTCCTTTTGTAGAAGATCTTTGTCTGAAGAAAGCCGTTAGCATTTAATTCAGTCTTGAATAACCAGTAACGCTTCAGAATCTTCTTTGCTGTATCTGCTGATAATGTTTCAGAGTGTAGATGACTTGGAAAAGATGTCTTTGATCAGAGTCAGAGTGTATTTGATTAGGCGCAGATTCTGGTCATCAAACTTCAGTGTTTCAGCGTGTACCATAGGTTACTGATCTTCTGAAGCTGCTTCCATTCTGATCCTGATTCTATCAGAGCTTCTGCATATACATAGCATAATTTTCAGGAGCATAATTGTTCTTTGTATATACCTTAGAAATAATTTTATTCTTAGTATTTTGTTATCATTAAAACTTTACTCAAGGGTTGTAGAATCAAACTATGTTCTAACAATTTTATTCTATTCCTTATACAATTTATATGTTTTCCCCCAATATGAAAATATGCATGTTTTTGTTTATCTAATTTAGAAAAACAAATAAGAGTAGAACCAGAATAAATTTGTTTTACTATTTCTATATATGTTACAAATCACAAAGAGAGCATAATCACAGTTTAATTATTAATAAGTTATATATTTAGTTAGTTTCACAATATTTTTTATAAAAATGTTAACATAAATAGATTATACTAAATGGTTACTTTAAATAAATATAATAAAAAATAAAAAATCTCAAATATAATTTTAAATAAATAAAAGGGTATTTTAAAAGGTATTGCTTATATGTTATTATTCAAGTAATTTAAATTATAAAGAAGAGAGACATAAAATACAATTTTCTATTTCAATCGTTTAGAATTATTTATAAAGTTATTATTATTTCTACATTAAACTTAAAAATTGATAAATATTTATAAAATTGATTTTTCAAAACATTTAAAATAAATAAATAATTATACGGGAAAAAATTACAATATCTTACATATACGGAAAAAATATAGTAATGATCAAAATAAGATGAAAATAAAAGGTGATGCTTATTGTTAATCTAAATATGAAATAAAAGTTACTTATTAAAACATATTAAAACTGTTATATTTTGATGATTTTACGAGTGAATGAAGATAAGATTGCAAATAACTTACTATTATATGTTATATTTTCATAAACAACTAATTATGAATTTAAATTTTCAATAATAAAAACGATTTATTTTTAATACGTCAATGAATAGAAATTTGGATAGGTTATATCTTTTATGAAGATTAATAAATTTTATATTACTAATTCAAATTTATACAGTTAAAACAATGCTTGCACAATTAAATACTTGAGAAACTATATATATATATATATATATATATATATATATATATATATATATATATATATATATATATATATATATATATATATATATATATATATATATATATATATATATATATATATATATATATATATATATATATATATATATATATATATATATAAAGTTTAGTAATGTATTAAATAAAGGACAATTACATATTAAATATGAGAATCACATAAAAATAATTATATATTTATAAACGAAACCAAGTTATTTTATTGTTATAGATACAATAGTGTATAGAGTTTTTAATCTATGTGTGGATAGAAGAATCACACATTTTATTGGGGTTAATCAATTTATATAATTAAATAAATCATCATACAATATTTTTTGTGTACAAAATAAACATGCAATTTAAATGAATTAAATGAACTTCAATAAAAATACTAATATAATGAAACATAAGTAATGTATGAATAAATAGTATTAAAATTGTATGATATTTTTATTAGTCATACAATTTGTTTGTCATTTATGAAATTTAAAATTTTAACCAGACAAATTAATCAATGATAAATATATATTCATCTATATATAATATAAAATAATTGAAATATTAAAATTAAAACTTTATCGGGGTAAATTCCATCAAAATACGAAATAATATAGTACCGATACACACATGTGCTTATATGGTACACACATATGATATTGATATTAACACATTTAATTAAATATTGAATAATAATATGAAAAAATTTATTATTGAATTAAATATTTTTGTAAATAATTCGGAAGCAAAATTATTTATAGTGTCTCTTATTATTATTGTATATCTTTCATATAAGAAAACTCACTCCATATTAGTCACAAATTCTGCTACTTCTATGTCGGTTACAAAACAATTTATCTTCTATATGTAGAAACTGTTACTCCACAACTGTTATATATGCATCACATATCCCATAAATAGTCTTAAATCCAATAACTTCATTTTCACCTACATCAGCCTTTTTCTTCTTCCCACTCCCACTGATATCTTTGGATCTACAAAGGCTTCTAATGTTTCAGTTTAAATTTCAATGTAGGCTTTAGATGAGAATATACAGTGATAAGTGTGATGATGTTGTTCATTGATGTTGTTTGTTATTGTTTTGGTTTTGATAAGTTTTCTTTTTCATTTTTTCCTTATGTTGTTTTGTTCTTATGCTGTTAAGATACAATGGATGAATGACATCAAGCGACATCGGAGAGAGTGTTGGAGTTTGAAGAAAAATGAGTATAATGAGAACAAATCAATTGACATCTTTGTTCGATTTAGTTTTATATATTTATGTTACATTGGAGAGACCGTCAGTCCTACCTTATTGTTTAATGGTACCTTATTGTTTAATGGTTCTTGTATGATTGTGGTGATTTTGGGTCTCCTTTAATGAGTTTATCATGAATGATTTTATTCTATTCCTTATACAATTTATATGTTTTCCCCCAATATGAAAATATGCATGTTTTTGTTTATCTAATTTAGAAAAACAAATAAGAGTAGAACCTGAATAAATTTGTTTTATTATTTCTATATATGTTACAAATCACAAAGAGAGCATAATCACAGTTTAATGATTAACAAGTTATATATTTAGTTAGTTTCACAATATTTTTTTAATGAAAATGTTAACATAAATAGATTATACTAAAATGTTACTTTAAATAAATATATTAAAAAATAAAAAATCTCAAATGTAATTTTAAATAAATAAAAGGGTATTTTAAAAGGTATTGCTTATATGTTATTATTCAAGTAATTTAAATTATAAAGAAGAGAGACATAAAATACAATTTTCTATTTCAATCGTTTAGAATTATTTATAAAGTTATTATTATTTCTACGTTAAACTTAAAAATTGATAAATATTTATAAAATTGATTTTTCAACACATTTAAAATAAATAAATACTTATACGGAAAAAAATATCAATATCTTACATATATGGAAAAAATATAGTAATGATCAAAATAAGATAAAAATAAAAGGTGATGCTTATTGTTAATATAAATATGAAATAAAAGTTACTTATTGAAACATATTAAAACTGTTATCTTTTGATGATTTTACGAGTGAACGAAGATAAGATTGCAAATAACTTACTATTATATGTTATATTTTCATTAACAACTAATTATGAATTTTAATTTTCTATAATAAAAACGATTTAATTTTAATACGTCAATGGATAGAAATTTGGATAGGTTATATCTTTTATGAAGATTAATATATCAATTAGATTAATATATTTTATATTACTAATTCAAATTTATACAATTAAAACAATGCATGCACAATTAAATACTTAAGAAACTATATATATATATATATATATATATATATATATATATATATATATATATATATATATATATATATATATATATATATATATATATATATATATATATATATATATATATATATATATATATATATATATATATATATATATATATATATATATATATATATATATATATATAAAGTTTAGTAATGTATTAAATAAAGGACAATTACATATTAAATATGAAAATCACATAAAAATAATTATATATTTATATAAAATTAAAACTTTATCGGGGTCAATTCCATCAAAATACGAAATAATATAGTACGGATACACACAGGTGCTTATATGGTACGCACATATGATATTGATATTAACACATTTAATTAAATATTGAATAATAATATGAAAAAATTTATTATTGAATTAAATATTTTTGTAAATAATTCCAAAGCAAAATTATTTATAGTGTCTCTTCTTATTATTGTATATCTATCATATAAGAAAACTCACTCCATATTAGTCACACATTCTGCTACTTCTATGGTGGTTACAAAACAATTTATCTTCTATATGTAGAAACTGTTACTCTACAACTGTTATATATGTATCATGTTGTACCCCAAAATTTTCCCTCTCATTTCTTAAAGGATCAACCTGGACCCTCAAGTTTGTTTCCATCCAGTTGCAAATCTGAAATTACAAATTTTCCAAGAGAATCATTCACAGGGTCAAAATGGTCATTTACACACCAATAGAGTCAAACTATGAATTTTAAATCAAAATCAAGTTCCAAGAATCATATTCCATTAAGGCATAAAATGGGTTCATCAAAAAGATCATAAATCAGAAGTTACTTTGAGAAAATCAAATCTTCTAAACATTTAGAAAAAATTTCTAAGTGTCTAGAGAATTTGATACTTCAGAACTTCTGAACCAGCCTCTATGTAAGCATCGTCAGAAGATAACGCTTCAATCAGAACATGCATTAGCGTTTCTCTTTGGTCAGAACATAACGCTTCAGTCAGAACATGATTCTTCAGCATGCAGAGGCTATGTTCAAAGCTCTGGTCAGAAGATGCTCTTTCAGCATTTGGATGTGATGTTTCTAATATTCTGCAATCAGAACATCACCAAACCCCAAACCTTAACCTGCTGCCCTGCTATAACACAGTCTTGCAACCAGCTGCCACAACACTCCAAGGTGTTGTTGATCCAGTCCACGCCTGCGTTTTTCTTACACCAAATTAGCCTACAAAAACTGTGATTTAAAAACAAAGGGGCAGTATGCCAAAAACGTTTAAAAACTCATTTGTTTTTCCCCCTAAAACCACAGCAAAATCCATCTATAAATAGCTTATTCCATCATACATTGAAGAGGTTGGTTTTTGGAGAGAGAGAATCACCAAAAAGAAAGAAAAAGCCTTAAATCTTTGCAAAATCCAAGAATCCGAAAAGCTGAAAACACAAAAAATACCAAACCTTAGCATTTGATTCTAGCATCAAAACTCCATTTGTCCTTTGACTAAAACCACCCACAGTTGCTGATTCATACACTAGAAGTTGTTTCAACTTCTGCATTCATATTTTCATACACTCTCCATTCACTTCCATCTCAAAGAAGTCAGAGTATCACCCCTCGGCTATTCCAGAAGTTGAAAACTTCCATCTTGCCGAGTACGTGAAGAAGCAGCTCAGAACATCACCCAAGTCCAGGACCAACCTCCAGCTTGCAAAATCTTTTCCAGCTTAAAGGTAAGTTTCTGCTGAATCTTACCACATTGTTTCAGCATTATCAGATTTTCATGTCCAAAAATACAATGTAAATATCATATATCTGATGTTATACATATTCAGAAACTGCATGTGTTTGCTTGCCTAAGTATGGAATAAATCAGTTTCAAAACTTCTGAAAGAATTTAGAACTCAGAATTAGGATTAACAGATTCACACTTGCCTCTGATTTATGGTTCTGATATTTCTTGCTTCTGAAATGCTGCGAAACCTACTATAATTGTCATATACATATTTTCTGTTTTGTGGAGAAATGACTAAATGCAGATGTTCTGACTGCCAAGAGAGAGAGACCAATTTCTGCCAGTGTTATCAGAACATCTGAAACCTACTTTGTTGTTGATGGTCTCAGAATTTTGGAAAGTTGTTCTGTTGCTGGTAGTATCAGAACTTCTGAAAGCTAATATGCTCCTGTTGGACTCAGAACTTCTGACTCTGCTTATTTTTTTACTACTAACAGGAATTTTATTTTGCAGTGCGCCAGAGTCAGAATTTCTGGCCTCCCTTAATCAGTAACACGTTGATTCCTTTTTTTCTTCTCACTATCTTTGCCATCACTCTTTATTTCATTAATCAACAAACACCAAAAACAGTTTTCATGCTTTGCTTTATTTCTTAAAACAAAAGACCAAAATATTTTCTTAAGCAAACTTATTTCTTTTCTTAAATAAATAATCAATTTCGTTTCTTGCATATTCTGATCCATTTCGATATGGTTGTAATAATAGTTTAGGATTTAATTTTCCTTGCAAACCCCATTCATAAATATGTACCCCCATCCCCCTAAAGCGATGTAATAGCTTAGACTCTATTTTTTTGCATTTTATTCATTTTTTTATATATTGCTAGTAAATAGGATGTATGGCAAGACATGAAAACAACAAAATAGATAACCTTAATCAAGATTAAAATGCATGAAACCAAACACACTATTCACACATGCACCCTTAGGGTGATCCCATTTCATTGCCTATCAAAAAAACAGTCATGTCCCTCGAATATGGGACGCTTTAGCAACGACCCTTTGATAAAAAGATAGTAGTCCCGCGATGACTCTCGACATTGCCTTCGATAAAACAATCTCGTCCCTTACAACGTTGCTAAAACGTCTCATAAGTTGCCTTCTATGACTATTCAAATGTCCCGCGTCCGTCCCTTCACATCCAACGATGGGACTTCTTACCAAATTAATGGTAAGATGTCAACATTTAAAGGAGGAATAAAAGAACAGTTGAAAACCTTTCGAGTAGATAGATTCGCTCCTAGTTACTCGTTTGCTCACGATAAAAACATTTTTTACACCTACACTTTCATTTCAAAACATTTTCAAAAGACAAAACATTTTGTATACGTTCTTATAGAGAAGAGAACCATTGCAAAACATATCTTCAAAACACTTTTCGAAACACAATCCACAAACACATCTTTGAACCACTTTTCGAAACAAAACTTTGTACGCGTTCTTATAGAAACGAGAACCATTACAAAGAGATTTTTGCAAAACCCTTTGAAAGCCCACACCACAAGCACACTGTCAAATAAAAGCAAGTGATCTAAACGAGTAACTAAGAGCCCATGGAAAACCATGGATGAAAAGGGTGCTAATACCTTCCCTTTTCATAATCTACCCCCCGAACCCGAGAAAATAATCTCGAAAGGTCTTTCCTGTGCTTTTTTACCTTTCCTTTTGGATAAAATAAAAGTCGGTGGCGACTCTTGCTATCCGCACAAATGCGATCTAAATGCAAACAATCAAGTCAGTTCTCCCACCTTATCACAAAACTAGCGACTCTGCTAGGGAATATAAAAAGTGGGGTTACCTTAGGGTTAGATCACCTTTACTCGCTTTCATTATTTGATTTGTGTGCTTTATATTTAGTTCTTTGTATTGGGCTCGCTTTGATCCTCCACCCGGATCTGGGGCACCTTTTTAGGTAAATAGCAATAGATTGTGGAGACTATACGGCGTAGACCGATATGGTTGAGACAATGGCTATGTTAGTGTGACACATTTGTGGGTACCGGTATCCCTCGTGGTGAATCAAGGAGAATACGGGGCCGCTGAGTGGCGTCGTGAAGCACTAATTGACCTTAGAACCCTAATTGAACAAACTTGGCCATTAGGATGTAGTGAGGTAGTCGGTTTTGGTGTAAAGCTAAAAATTGGTTGACACTCGATACTACACTCATTAAGGCTAGACTTTTGGGATATCTCAGCCGCAAGAAAAGATTGTTGTGCTGAGACAATGCCTAAAAGAAAGGTCGGTGATATTGAGATCCTTTAGAACCCGATCACTATTTTCTAGGACAGGTTGAGCCAACTAGACTTCAAGAGGGTACTTACCTACAAAACTCATGCAAGCCTAAAACATAGGGTTTTGTTTGTTGTGTGTATATGTTTGCTTGTACATAAACATCATAAACATCATCAACATCATATGCATGCTCACTAACCATTTCAAGGATTTAGAAATTTATCTTTGTTTTTGTTTTGTAGGACATGAATTCTCTCCGAAGAAACACCATCCAAATCAGCTTTGTGAAAGCACATCCTCAACTTCAAGAGCTAGCCTCAAGAGTGCCCGGGGATTCTCCTTTCACCAAGAAGTATGGTCGAATCCTCAGTTTAGATACATCCAACTTCCAAGAAGAGATGATGTGTGTACTATTCCAATTCTTTGATCCCGTACATCATTGTTTCACTTTCCCGGACTATCAGTTGGTACCTACACTAGAAGAGTTCTCTCTAATCTTAGGGGTGCCCATGCTTAATCAGATACCGTTCACCGGTCTAGAAGGGATTCCAAAACCTGAAGTCATCGCTGAAGCTTTACATGTGAAGAGGGCCGACGTCATAGCCAGTTGGGAGACAAGAAGTGGGGTTAAAGGTTTTTTAGCTAAGTTTCTATTGGAAAAAGCTCGTTCATTCTGGGATGACATGGATTTCCAAGATTTCTAAGATGTGCTAGCTCTCCTCGTTTACGTTTTGGTTCTATTTCACAATTCGGACCAATTCATAGTCGTTAATGCCATCAAAGTCTTCCTCTCTCGCAATCCTATACCTACCTTACTAGGAGACATCTTGCATTGCCTTCATACCCGCACCATGAAGAAAAGAGGTACCCTTTTGTGTTGTATTCCCCTACTCGCTAAGTGGTTCACTTTACACCTGCCTCAGTCAGCATTGAAGAACGAGCAAAGATTGACTTGGTCTCAAAGGATGATGTCTCTCACCCACTCTGATATCCGTTGGTGCTCGAGATCCTTGGAAGATATTTCTATCATTGACCGCTGTGGGGAATTCCCTAATGTACCTCTTCTAGGTATTAGAGGAGGTATCACCTATAACCCATGCTTAGCTTTTCGACAGTTTGGGTATGCCCGAAGGGACGACCCTCATGAAATGCTCATCCAATGTTTGGTGTTCGACTACGACAAAGAAGACCAAGGTTACCACCGGAGGTTTACACGTGCTTGGGGAATGGTGAACAAGGTAGACAGTAGGACTTTGGGACATAAAAACTCTATCCCTCTCGAGCCTTACCTTAAGTGGGTACGGGATCGTGCCCAGAGTCTCTTGATGCCTTACCCTTCCATCCTTCCTGTCATCATTGAGCCTGTTATTGAAGGTGACATCCCATACACTGTTCTTCATCCTGACATGCCTACTTCTCTCGAAGACCTGCAGAAAGCTTGGATTCAGTTGAAGGAAGAACGAGACACCTTTGAAACCCAATACTACGCCAGTGAGGAGAAGGTTCTGGAGCTCACCAAACTGCATCATGAAGAGAAAAATCTGAATACCTACATTACTCCAAAGAGGATGCGTTCGGTATTTTTGTCTTAGGAGTTTTGTTGTATTTTTTTTCTTTCCTTGTAAGCCCAAGGAGGCATGATGTATTCAAACTTGGTTTTATTTAATATGACGTGTGTTATTTTTGGTTTGGACAAGTTTAAATCTCTAAATTTCCTTGAAATCATTTTCATATTGCCTCTTCATTCATCATAACATCATATAGGTTTCTCATAACAGGTCGCCTTATCCTTTTACTATTTATTTCAGTGAGATGGATGTTGAACAGACTGTGAAAGATCTTCAGGCGCAGAATGCCCAGTTTCAACAAATGCTCATGGCTCTGACAAAAGGACAAGAGGAGTTGAAGACTTTGCTGGCCAAAGAGAAGAAGAAGAAGAAAACGAAGAAACCAACCGGAGTTGTGATCATGGGAAGAAGGTTTAAAGGGCAGACCAGGTGAACCTTAGACTTTGCAACATCATCGGTGAAGGAGATAATCAAGGAGCCGAGACCTAGGAAGTGAACGACGACCCAGTATCCGAAGGAGAGGAAGATCCTGATTACTCTGAGGAAAAATATCCTCCTATTGATGATAAATACAAACAGCTAGAGGATCGTTTGAATGCCATGGAGATTCAGAGGGTACCCGGTTTGGACTTTGAATAATTAGGACTCATCTCGGGGGTTGTCATCCCACAGAAATTCAAGGTCCCAACTTTCGCCAAGTACGATGGTGTCTCTTGCCCGAAACTACATCTGAGGTCATATGTCAGAAAGATTCAACCCCACACGGATGACAAGAATTTGTGGGTGCATTTATTCCAAGAGAGCTTATCGGGGACTCAGTTGGATTGGTTCTACCAATTAGAAGGGTCCAATGTTCGCAATTGGGAAGAGTTGGTCGCCGCTTTCTACAAACAATATCAGTATAATGCTGATTTGGCTCCGACTAGGACACATTTACAAAGCATGTCTATGGGAACAGATGAGGGTTTCAAAACCTATGCTCAAAAATGGAGGGATCTCACAGGCAGGGTCCAGCCCCCTTTATCCGACAGAGAATTAGTGGATATGTTCCTAGGCACCTTGTCAGGACCATTTTTCAATCACCTGATTGGGAGTTCTTCATCTGGGTTTACCGAATTAATCATGATTGGTACGCGGGTCGAAGCCGGTATAAAAAGTGGCAAAATTCAAAGAGATGCATCCTCAAGTATGGTGAAGAAACCCTTTGTTGGAAAGAAGGAGGTCAGTGCTGCATATGACCATAGGAATCAAAACAAAACCGATCGTCGTCCGACAGTAGGGGCTGTCATGATTTCTAATCCTGCGCCAAATCAACAGCGAAATTATCAGCGCAAACCAGAAGCGCCCATGAGATGATTTACCCGGATTAACATGACCAAGTCTCAAGTTTTTCCACACCTTCTCAAGACCAATGTAGTAACTTTAAAGGAAGCTCCCAAGAATCCCAATACTGCTTCTCCTTGCTACAATTCGAACGCCCGATGCGCCTATCATTCTGAAAGCCTGGGGCACAATACAAATGACTGTTGGGCCTTAAAGAATAAGGTGCAAGACCTTATCGATGTGAAAGAGATTGAATTTGAGCCCCCAAAAACGCCTAATGTAATAACGGCACCAATGCCCAGACATGGCCAAGGTATCAACACCATTGACGATGATCGTTTTGTTTCCTCTGTAAATGACTTAGTTACTCCTCTATTGACCATTAAACAGAATCTACTGCAAGCCGGCCTGTTCCCAGGTTGTGATGAAGATTGTCACCTATGCAAACCTCTACCGAATAGTTGTTTGTTACTAAAGATAGGCGTCCAGCGCCTGATGACTAGTAAAGAAATCCTATTTGAAAATCTACCTCTTATCAAAATCTCTTATCAAGATGTTTCGATAATCACCATTTCCGACAATCCTCCCAGGGTCTCCACCAAAAGACCCATCAGGATTACATCTGCTCCCAGATTTTCACCCTTAATCATCATTATGCCAAGACCGATACCATACTCCTCGGATAAAGTTGTTCCCTGGAGTTATGAGGTTGACGTTTATTACTATGGTGTCAAGCAAGAACAGTTGGCTATCAAAAATGAAGTTGCGAGAGATATTGATTCTAATGTCGTTAACATCACTGGGACCAGCAAAATAACAAGAAGTGGAAGAGTCTTCTCACCTGAGATTTCTTCAAAGATCGTTGCTACCCCTGTGATCATTACTACTGCCACTCCTACCAACACCATCAGTGATACTCCTACTGTTATCCCTGTTGTCGATACAAGGGGTAAAGAGGCTTTGGTTGAGCCTGCCCAAGCAAGAGAATGTCCCGAAGTCATCCTTGAAGCTTCTAGAAAAGAAATAGAAGAAATCTTGAAGATAATCAAGAAAAGTGACTACAACATTGTAGAATAATTGGGGCAGACCCCCTCGAAGATACCATTGTTGTCTTTACTTTTATGCTCTGAAACTCACGCCAAAGCCTTGGTAAAGTTTCTTAAGACCGCTCACGTGCCCCAAGAGACCTTCATCGAACAATTTGAAGATTGTGTGGCCAGTCTAACTGCTGATAACGGATTGGGCTTTTCCGATGTTGATTTAACCTCTAAGGGAAGGAAGCACAACGATGCCTTACATATTTCCATTGAATGCATGGGCACCACACTTGCCCATGTTTTGGTGGATAATGGTTCATCATTGAATGTCTTGCCCAAAAATGCTCTCGACCGACTGGATTGTGAGGGGCTCATTTTGAAACCTAGCAACATCATAGTGAGGGCCTTTGATGGTTCCAAGAGGACAGTGCATAGAGAAGTTAGTATCCCCATAAAAATTGGGACTCAGACTTTCGACTCAGTTTTCTATGTGATGGACATCCGCCCTTCGTACTCTTGTCTATTGGGTCGACCCTATATCCATGGTGCTGGTGCTGTTACTTCTACCCTACACCAAATTCTAAAATACCCGATCAGAGGAAAGATTGTCACAGTTCACGGAGAAGAGGAATACATGGTTAGCCATTTGAACTCTTTCAGGTATGTTGAAATGGATGGTGAATTCATAGAGACTCCCTGTAAGAACTTTGAGGAGGTTCCAGCAACGATCGCAGTAACCAAGTCTACTCCAAAAGTCCCAAAGATTACCAGACCTCCACTGAAGATGGCCTCATTGAAAGACGCTCGAGCAGTATTTGAAGATGGAGGATGTACTATCTGGGGTCAGCTTCCGGATATTCCTTACAAGTCCGACAAATTTGGATTGGGGTTCACTTCAGAGGCTCAGAAAGCTGTCTGACGTTCTCGCGCAGGGGGACCACCTCTGCGTATCAGCAATCAAGGAGTCAATGAAATAGAAGATAGTGATGGCAGTTGTGACATGGACGAATGGATTTTTCCAACCATCGGCGGAGGGCTTAACAATTGGGAGGCCAAAGATTTCATTTCTATTACTTTTATTCAAGAGTAATTGTCTTGTAATATTTTCAGGCTTGTAATATTTAAACAATTCATACTTTTTAAAACCTTGTGTCTTACCCGAGGCACAACGGTCCATTTGTGAGGGTTGTCACTTCATTCTCATATGTCATTAATGAATCATGGACGTTTTTGCATCAAATTTTGTTTTCTTTGTCTTTTCTTTCTTACATTTTATTTCTTTCAAAGGTAGCTATGCTCTTACACACACTCATATATTAAAACTGCAGATCTACATCCACTCAGGATCCCATGGGTAACATTTCTGCTATGGCCAATTGTGACTTTGAAAATCCGATCCACCAAGCCGACGACGAAGGTGAGGAAGATTATGAAGTGCCAGGAGAGTTGGCCAGGTTGTTGCAACAGGAAGAAAGGACCATTCAGTCGCACAAAGAGCCGGTCGAAACAGTTAACTTGGGAACTGAGAAAGATAAGAAAGAGGTCAAGGTGGGTGCCAACTTGGAACCTAATGTCAAGGAGCGTCTGATTTAGTTATTGCACGATTATGTTGAGATCTTTTCTTGGTCGTACGAAGACATGTCGGGACTGGATGTAGACATTGTGGTGCATCGTCTTCCTACAACGGAAGATTGTCCCCCAGTAAAGCAAAAGGTTCGATGCATGAGGCCCGATATGTCGGAAAAGATCAAAGCAGAAGTTACGAAGCAATTCAATGCCGGATTTTTGGCTGTCACCTCTTATCCCCAATGGGTGGCCAATGTTGTTCCTGTACCTAAGAAATACGGTAAAGTGCGGATGTGTGTGGACTATAGAGACTTAAACAGGGCAAGCCCCAAAGGTGATTTCCCACTCCCCCACATCGACATCCTAGTTGACAATACGGCATAACACAAAGTGTTTTCCTTCATGGACGGATTCTCGGGCTACAACCAAATCAAAATGGCGCCTGAGGATATGGAGAAAACGACCTTTGTTATACAGTGGGGAACTTTCTATAAGGTCATGTCATTCGGACTGAAGAATGTCGGGGCAACCTATCAACACGCCATGGTAGCTTTATTTCATGACATGATACATCATGAGATAGAGGTCTACATAGACGATATGATAGCTAGATCGCAGACGGAAGAAGAGCACTTTGATCACTTACAGAAGTTGTTTGAAAGGATGGAGAAGTACAAGTTGAGATTGAATCCAAACAAGTGAACATTCAGAGTACGGTCTGGTAAACTCTTAGGCTTTCTCATCAGCAACAAGGGTATCGAAGTTGATCCTGCCAAGGTTAAAGCGATATAAGAAATTTTGTCTCCTCGTACTGAGAAAGAAGTCAGAGGATTCTTGGGATGTCTGAATTACATAGCCAGGTTTATTTCTCACCTAACAACTACTTGTGAGCCAATCTTCAAACTCTTGAAGAAAGATCAAGTAGTCAGATGGAACGATGAATGCCAAGTTGATTTTGACAAAATCAAAGAATACCTGCAAGAGCCTCCTGTGTTGTTACCACCTGTCGAGGGAAGGCCATTGATCTTATATCTAACTGTTTTAGAAAACTCAATGGGGTGTGTGTTGGGGCAGCATGACGAGTCTGGCCAAAAAGAGCATGCTATTTATTACATGAGCAAAAATTTTACCGACTGTGAAACAAGATATTCACTGCTCGAGAAAACTTGTTGCACTCTGGCATGGGCTACTCGTCGGCTGAGACAGTATATGCTGACCCACACTACTTTGTTGATATCTAAAATGGATCTGATAAAGTACATCTTTGAGAAGCCCGCTCTTTCTGGGAGAATAGCGATGTTGTACCCCAAAATTTGCCCTCTCATGTTTTCCAAAGTCTTCCCCTTACATGGTTGATCACAAACTCTTGCCCAAGGAAAAAGAAAATTTTTTGAGTGGTGCTTTAAGTACCTTTCGATTGGCATTCTGAAAGACCCTTCGATTGGTGTTCAGAAGGAGCATTTCGATTGGAATTCTGAAAGTAACTTTCGATTGGCATTCTGAAAGACCCTTCGATTGGTGTTCTGAAGGAGCATTTCGATTGGCATTCTGAAAGTACATTTCGATTGGCATTCTGAAAGACCCTTCGATTGGTGTTCTGAAGGAACATTTCGATTGGCACTCTGAAAGTCATTTTGATTGGCATTCTGAAATATATTTCGATTGGTATTCTGAAGGAGCACTTCGATTGGCATTTTGGACAAGTACTTCGATTGATATTTTGGACAAGTACTTCGATTGGCATGGTGACAGTGTCCTTCGATTGGAATTCCAGAAGGTCCATTCGAAGAAGCATTCAAAGAGTCCATTCGAAGAAGCTTTCAAAGAGCATTCAAAGGAGGCCATCAGCCCATTCGAAAGGGAGCATTCGAAGGAGGCCATCAGTCCATTCGAGGGGGAGCATTCGAAGGCCAGTTACATATCATTCAAAATTCAAAAAGGGACAAGATCCCATGTGTTTAGCCAACGTTACGAATTCTCATTCATGGCTGTCAAACACCTAATCAAGGTCATTTAAACCTTTGTCTCCCTGTCCCCTCTACCCTCCTCTATATAAAGAGACCACAAGCATTGCAAAAGGGACCAGGACCACAAAAAATTCTGCACACAGGAGAACGAAAATATACAGAAAAATAGAGAGAAGAAACAGGAGAACTTGGAGATACGCTGCCCAATCCTTGCACAAGCCAAAGCTGCCACCCAGCTAATGCCTCCACCCTTAGAACTACAGATCGAAACACATTTGTTTGGTAAAAGAAAAATCTCTAATCCCAAATTCATTTTTAAATTCACTTTTGATTGCATATTCATGATGTTACTGTTTGCTTGTGAATGATTTGATGTGCTACATGTAAGCCACAGCGCAAAGAGGAGATTGTGCCATTGCTTGGGCACAATCTGAGTCCCTCCTTCGAATCCTAGAATAAAACAAACCCAAGCCCAGATTCAGATTCAGCAGGGAGGAGATTCGAATCAGGGGGGTAAACTCCCTCCCTAGACCTTTTAATATTTGTTTCGTTTTGCAGGAACCACGTTCTCAGATTCCTGTTCAGAGTTTCGAAGCTCAGCAGTCTAGCTTCGAACTGGACCCAGGATTTCCAGATCGAAGGAGGACATGTCCAGATCGAACACCCTCAGAGTGCAGCCCCCTCATGCACCTTCGATCCAGCCTCTTCACTGGGTCGAAAGACAGCCTGCACCTCTTTCGACCCAGGCCTCCAGAATTATATTTTTTCTTAATTTGTTGCCTGACCCATTTGTACTTTGTTTACCTTGTTTTTGTTTATTTCTTTTAGTTTTTTTTCAACATAAAAATCATAAAAAATAAGTAGCTTAGAATTAGGATTTAATTTAGTTAATTATTTTAATTTATTTTCTTCAATTTTAAAATCAGTAGACTTAGGATTTATTTGAATTCAATCTCTTCATAAACAAAAAAATGCAAAAAATATTAGGTGCGTTTTAGAGTTAATTTTAATCAGTTTGTTTTTTTTATTAATTAAATTTTGACTTAATTGAACATTTAGCATTTTCCCAGAAATAAAATAAAAACAACAAAAAGAGTTTTATCCTTAGGATTTTTTAGAGGTTATTTTCAGATTCGCGCGTGTTTATTTTTACTGTAGCTGCTTAATGGTTTAAGACTTTTACTTTACTATTTTTATTCCCCCAATTTTTGGACATGTAAATAATCCCCCTCCCCGAAGCCTTGTAATAGTATAGGATTTACAATTCCCGCACTTTAAATTCCTGTATATATATTAACTGTTTAGATGTATGCTAACTAGGATTGTATGACAAGATCTAAAAACAAATGGTAGAACACCTAAATAAACAAAGATAATATAACTGAAAATTGACACACTTGCACATGCCACTTCTAAGGTACGCCTCACTTGGTTGCCTCGAATGTGGTCATTGAGCATGTGACGTTTTAGAGGTCGCCCTCCTGTCTAAAGATCAAAGTTGCCTCGAAATGGTTGCCTCGATAAAAAATGATCTAAGACATTTGGGTTACCACTAAAGCACCCTAACATTGCTTTAGTGACCACACGTCCCTAAAATCGAATTGACTCGAAAACTCCAACGACGGTGCTACCCACTCCTCAATAGTGGGATAGCACTGTCTAAAGGACGTTAGCACAATTTAATTCCTTTTTGAGTAGGTAGAGGTTCTTAAGTACTTGCTCCTTTTAAAAAACAAAACAAACTTTTCGCACTTACACTCTCTTCAAAAACAAAACTCTTTTCAAAACCCACAAACACAAAGAAAAGCAAACTTTTGAAAACATAGTGAGCAATTACCTAAGATCCCGTGGATAACCACGGATAGAAAGGGTGATAACACCTTCCCTTTCTATAATCTACCTCCCGAACCCGAGAAAAATCTCGAAAAGGAATTTTTCTGTGCTTTTGTCCTTTCCTTGTTGGATAAAATAAAAGACGGTGGCGACTCTTGCTTACCGCGACACTTTGAAAACCCAAACGCGAACCAGCATTAAAAAACAGTCAGTTCAATCCCACCGATCACAGAACTAACGACTCTGCTGGGAATTAAATAAGTGGGGTGTACCTTAGGATTAGATCACTTGTGTTTTCAATTGTATGCTTTAATTGCTTTATCTTTGTTCTATTGTTTGGGTTTGAAATCCTCCACCCGGATTTGGGAAACATTCATAGATAGCAATAGGTTGTGGAAACTGTGCGGGGTATACCGACACGGTTGAAGTAATAGCTATATTAGTGCGACATATTTGTGAGTACCGGTAACCCTTGAGTTAAGTCAAGGAGAGTACGGGGCCACTGAGTGATGTCACTAAGCACTAATGACCTAGAACCTTACTTGACCATCTTGGCCTTTTTTTTAAGGGTAGTGAGATGACCGACTTTGTTGCAGTCCGAAGTTGGTAGATACTCGATACTACACTCATTGAGGATTGTTTTCTCGGAATATTTTGGTCGTCAGTTAAGTGGCTAAACCAAAACGATGAACGTAGAAAACAATCCAATGATATTGAGCTCCTTAGAACCCGGTTACTATTTATAGGACATGTTTTTGAGCCAACTAAACTCAAGAAGGTACTTACCTATGAAACCTCCTGCAAGCCTGAAACTAGGGTTTTTGTGTGACTTGTTTGTACATGTGTTTGTGCATACACCATGAACATCATAAAGCATCATATGCATCTGCTAACCATTTCAAGGGTTTAGATCTTCATCTTTGTTCTTGTTTTGCAGGACATGGAGTCTCTCCGCAGAAAAACAATTCAAGTTAACCTTGTAAGGGTCCCTCCTCAACTGAAGGAGCTTACATCCAGGATTCCCGAGAATTCTCTCTTCAGTGAAAGACATGGTAGACTCCTCAGCTTGGTCAACACCAACATTGAAGAAGACATGATGAAAGTTCTCTTCCATTTCTTTGACCCCCTACACCACTGTTTCACATTCCCTGATTATCAATTGGTGCCTACTTTGGAGGAATTTTCTCAAATCCTGAGAATTCCTATTCTTAGTCAACTACCCTACAACGGTACGGAAAAGGAACCAAAACTTAAAGATGTTGCTCAAGCATTACGTTTGCAACCATCTAACATCAAGGGGCATTGGGAAACCAGAAGCGGTATCCAAGGATTCTTGACAAAGTTTCTGTTTGAGAAGGCACGAGAATGCTGGAATTCTCTTGATCTACAATCCTTTGAAGAGATTGTGGCACTCCTTATCTATGGGTTGGTTTTATTCCCAAATCCTGATCAACTTATAGATGTGAATGCTGTCAAGATTTTTATATCCAGGAATCCCATACCTGCATTGCTTGGGGACATCCTCCACTCATTTTACACACGAACAATGAGGAAAAGAGGTGTTCTCATGTGTTGTACTCCTCTCCTAGCAAGGTGGTTTATTTCTCACCTTCCACAATCAGTTTTGAAGAATGAGCAGGGTTTAAGGTGGTCACAACAGTTGATGACCCTCACACATTCTGATGTACATTGGTGTTCTCGGTCCAGAGAAAATGTCACCATCATTGATCGTTGTGGAGAATTTACTAATGTTCCATTACTTGGAATTAGGGGAGGCATTACCTACAACCCCTGTCTAGCTTTGAGACAATTTGGATATGCTCGGAGGGATGGCCCTCATGACATGCTGATTCCTGACTTAGTTTTTGACTTTGACAACGATGCGCAAGGACTTCGACAAAGGTTCATCAGAGCTTGGAGGATGCCTAATAAGGTGGATAGTAAGACACTGGGGCACAAGAATTCCATCCCTCTTGAGCCTTACCTCAAGTGGGTACGAACCCGCTCCCAGAATCTTATGATGCCATATCCTCACTTTCTCCCCTTGATCAAAGAGCCTGTTATGGAAGGAGAGGTTCCATACACCATCCTACATCCTGACATGCCAACATCATGGGAAGAAATGCAAAAGAGTTGGATCCAACTCAAGGAAGAGCGGAATACTTTTGAAGCTAGCTTCTATGCCAGTGAAAAGAAGGTTTTGGAGCTTACCCGCCGACTTCACGAGGAGGAGACCCTCAACACTTACATCGCTCCAAAAAGGATGCGCAATGTCTTTTTACATTAAGAATTTTGTATTATTTCGCCCATGGGGCACTTATGTACTAACAAATTTCTTATTAATGTGACGTGTGTTTTCTTTTGTCTGCAACAAATTTGAATTTTTGAACCCTTGAATGCATTAAATAAATAGCATACCATTCATCATATGCATAACAGGTACCCTTTTACAGGTCTCTTATCTTCTTCGTTGTTTATTTCAGCAATCATCATGTCTGTTGAACCTTCCACCGAGCAAGCTATCAAGGCCCTCCAGGCCCAAAATGCCCATTTTCAAGAGTTGGTCATGAGCCTCACTAAGGGTCAGCAGGACTTGAAGACCCTGACTCTGAAAGAGAGGAAGAAGAAAAAGAGGACCATCCTGTTCAATACCGGACGCAGGTTTGGAAACGGGCTGCAGAATGAACTTGATCTGGCCACCCCGTCTGGAGAGAAAGACAGTCCACAAGAAAGGAGGGCTCCTAGCCCTATGGTCTCCGACAACGAGACGGACTATGATGAAGAACAGTATCCTCCTGCTGAGGATAAGTACAAACAGCTGGAGGACCGTTTGAACGCTATGGAAGTACAGAAGGTGCCCGGTCTGGACTTCGGAGATCTAGGTCTATCCTCTGGGGTGGTGATTCCCCATAAATTCAAGGCACCTGCCTTTGCCAAGTATGACGGAGCTTCCTGTCCAAAGTTGCACCTCCGATCATATGTGAGGAAGATCTAACCTTACACTGCTGATAAGAATTTATGGATCCATTTCTTTCAAGACAGTCTCTCAGGGACTCAGCTTGAGTGGTTCTATCAGTTGGACGGAGCCAGTATCCGCAGCTGGGAGGATTTGGCTGCTGCATTCTTTAAGCATTATCAGTATAACTCTGACCTCTCTCCTACGCGTACCCAACTCCAGGGTATGTCAATAGGGACGGGTGAGGGATTTAAAGAGTATGCTCAAAAATGGAGAGACCTTGCCGGAAGGGTGCAACCACCTTTGGCCGATCGTGAACTTGTCGATATGTTTCTGGGGACCCTGTCTGGTCCATTCTTTAATCATCTGATTGGAAGCTCTTCAGCTGGGTTTACAGACCTTATCTTGACTGGTGAGAGGATTGAAGCTGGAATTAAGGCTGGAAAAATACAGAAGGGTGCCTCATCGAGCACTGAGAAAAGACCGTTTAAGAAAGAGTCAAGTGCGGTCTACAGTTCAAGAAGAAAGAACAAACCTGAACATCGCCAAGCTGTCAATGCGGTTGTTATCTCAAAACCTGCTGGTGCTCCTCAGCATCACAACCAACAAAGGGACGAAAGACCTCGAAGGAAATTTACTCGTCTCAGCATGACTTTGTCTCAGATGTTGCCACAGTTGCTGAAGACTAATCTGGTGACTCTAAGAGAAGCTCCAAAGAATCAAAATACTACATCACCAAAATATAACCCTAACGCCCGCTGTGCTTATCACTCCGATAGCCCGGGGCATAATACAGATGATTGTTGGAGTCTGAAAAACAAGGTGCAAGACTTAATTGATGCAAAGGAGATTGAGTTTGAGGCGCCCGAGAGGCCTAATGTTGTGACTGCTCCCATGCCCAAACATGGAGTAAATGTTGTGGAGGAAGATTTGTTTGTAGTGTATGTGGATGATATTGTTACTCCTCTGATGACTGTCAAGAAGAACCTGTTGCTAGCCGGTTTATTTCCGGGCTGTGGTGAAGGTTTCCATATGTGTTCTGTTTTACCTTTTGGTTGTCCATCTTTGAAGTCAGGTATCCAAAACCTGATGGATAGCAAGGAGATCCTGTTTGAAAAGACTGTTGTTCCGTCTTTTCATTCTGAAGAAGTTGCCATCATTACCATTTTCGACAATTCTTCCAAGGCTCCCTCGAGGACGCCTGTTAGAATTACGCCTGTTCCGAAGATCGCACCTATAATCATCACTGTTCCGGGGCCCATCCCCTATACATCTGACAAAGCTGTCCCTTGGCACTATGGGGCAGATGTTTATGTTCTTGGAGTTAAGCAAGAGTTTGATGCTGATACCGGCGTCAGCAATATTACTGGGCCTGCTAAAGTCACCCGCAGCGGTAGACTTTTCTCACCTGATATTGCTCTGCCAGCCGTCCGAAGACCTGTTATCATCAAGCCTACAAATGTACCTATTGTCGTTCCTGATCAAGTTCCTTTTCCTACCCCTGTCGCCGAGTCATCCGACGCTTGGGGCAAAGGGATCACCACTGATACGCCTGCCCAGACGGAGGCGCCAAAGACAATCACCCTTGAAGCTTCCAAACAGGAGATGGAAGAGATTCTGAAGATTATTAAGAAGAGTGATTTTAATGTAGTTGAGCAGCTGGGGCAAACCCCATCCAAGATTTCTATGTTATCACTGTTGTTGTGTTCAGAGGCCTATGCCAAGGCTCTGATTACCTTTCTGAAGACGGCCCACGTGCCACAAGAGACATCAGCCAATCAATTTACCGATTGTGTGGCCAATTTAATTGCCGATAATGGTTTGGGTTTCTCCGACGCTGATCTGACTGCTAAAGGGAAGAACCATAATGATGCCCTGCATGTCTCCATTGAATGCAGGGGCACTACTCTTGCACATGTGTTGGTTGACACTGGTTCCTCATTAAATGTCTAGCCCAAGAAAGCGCTAGACAGGCTGGATTGCGAAGGTTTGGAGCTAAAGCCGAGTAACATTGTGGTCCGGGCCTTTGATGGGTCTAAGAGGATGGTGCATGGTGAGGTTGATATTCCAATCAAAGTTGGTTCTCAGGTCTTCAACTCTACATTTTACGTGATGGACATTCGGCCGTCCTATTCTTGTTTGATGGGTCGTCCACGGATCCACAAAGCTGGAGCCGTAACCTCAACGCTCCACCAGAAGTTGAAGTACCCGGTCAGAGGGAAGATTGTGACAGTACAAGGGGAGGAGAAGTACATGGTCAGCCACCTCAACTCGTTCCGATACTTAGAGATGGAGGGGGAATTCATTGAGACCCCATTTTAACACTTTGAAGAGGTTCCTCAGACACTGGCATCAGCTGAGACTGTGATTGAAAATTCTCCTATGAAGATGGCTTCCTTAAAGGATGCCCGGGCTGTTATTGAGAAGGGTGAGTATGCAAACTGGGGCCGACTTCCTGATTTCACTCAGAAGACTAACAAGTTCGGTTTGGGTTTCACTGCAGAAGCTCAAAGGACTATTCGAAGTGCAAGGATTGGAAGACCTCATGTATTCATCAGCAACTCGGGAGTAAATGCCATCGAAGATGACGTAGAGGAGTCTGAATTCGACAGCTGGATCTACCCTACGACCGACGGTGGACCAAACAACTGGACCGCAAAGGATTTCTTCCCTATTACTTTTGTTACTCAGTAATGAAGCTTTTTGTTTAAAATTTGTAACAAACAATATTGTGAAACTTTATGGCCCGGTGCCTTACCCGGGGCACCGTGGTTTCATTTGTGAGGGCTTTTGTGTGCCATTTTCATATATCATTAATAAAAGCATTGGACGTTTTCGCATTTCAAATTTTGCGCTCTTTGTATTTCTTTATTATATTGCAAAACAGCTATTTTACACACACTCACCTATACAGGTCCCAATCCACTCTGGATCTCACTGGTAACAACTTTGCTACTTCCAGTTATGACTTCGAAAATACGATCAACTTAGCCGAAGACGAAGGTGAAGATGATTGCGAAGTGCCTGGTGAGCTTGCAAGTCTGCTACTCCAGGAAGAGAGGGCCATTCAGCCACATGAAGAGCCAGTGGAAACGGTGAATCTGGGTACCGAGATAGACAAAAAGGAAGTCAAGATCGGTGCAAATCTGGAGCTTAGTGGGAAACAGCGGTTGATTCAGATGCTGCATGACTACGTGGAGATCTTTGCCTGGTCTTACGAAGATATGCCAGGATTAGATACCGACATTGTGGTTCATCGCCTGCCTACCAAGGAAGACTGCCCTCCGGTAAAATAGAAGGATCGCCGTATGCGTCCAGAGATGTCCGAGAAAATCAAGGCCGAAGTTATGAAACAGTTTGATGCCGGTTTTCTAGCAGTAACTTCTTATCCTCAGTGGGTTGCCAATGTGGTTACAGTACCGAAGAAGGATGGTAAGGTTCGAATGTGTGTTGACTACAGGGATTTGAACAGGGCAAGCCCTAAGGATGACTTCCCTCTGCCTCACATCGACGTTCTGGTTGACAATACTGCTCAACACAAGGTATTCTACTTTATGGATGGTTTCTCCGGCTATAATCAAATCAAGATGGATCCCGAAGACATGGAGAAGACCACTTTTGTTACTCAGTGGGGTACCTTTTGCTACAAGGTCATGCCTTTTGGGTTGAAAAATGCTGGGGCAACATATCAGCGCACCATGGTTGCTTTATTTCATGACATGATCCATCATGAGATTGAAGTACACGTCGACGATATGATTGCAAGGTCCCAAACTGAGGAGGAACACCTTGACCATCTACAAAAGCTGTTTGACCGGTTGAAGTTGTACAAGCTGAGATTGAACCCAAACAAATGCACCTTCAGGGTACGGTCCGGTAAGCTGTTGGGTTTCATTGTAAGCGACAAAGGTATTCAAGTGGACCCTGCCAAAGTGAAATCCATACAAGAGATGCCAGCTCCCAAGACAGAGAAAGAGGTCAGAGGCTTTCTGGGACGTCTGAACTACATTGCCCGATTCATCTCGCACCTAACTGCTACTTGTGAGCCAATCTTCAAATTATTGAAGAAAGATCAAGTGGTATGTTGGAACGATGAATGTCAGGCCGCTTTCGAAAGAATCAAAGAGTATCTCCAGGAGCCGCCTATTCTTTTGCCACCAGTTGAAGGGAGACCTCTGATCTTATACCTGACAGTACTTGACAACTCAATGGGGTGTGTGCTGGGTCAACATGACGAGTCTGGCCGAAAAGAGCATGTTATTTATTACCTTAGCAAAAAGTTTACCGACTGTGAGACCCGATAATCACTGCTCGAGAAAACTTGTTGCGCTTTGGCATGGGCTGCTCGCCGGCTGAGACAGTATATGTTGACTCACACTACTTTGTTGATTTCAAAGATGGATCCAATCAAGTATATCTTCGAGAAGCCTGCCTTATCCGGAAGAATAGCAAGATGGCAAATGATCTTGACTGAATATGACATCCAGTACACGACTCAAAAAGCGATCAAGGGAAGTGTATTGGCAGACCATTTGGCACATCAGGCAGTGGATGATTACCAGTTTATGAATTTTGAATTTCCAGACGAGAATATCATGGTAGTGACTGATTGTGAGACACCTGGACCAGATGAAGGACCTGAGGAAGGATCCCGATGGTCTATGCACTTTGATGGAGCTTCAAACGCTTTGGGTAATGGCATTGGCGCTGTGATCATATCTCCTAAAGGCTCTCATACTCCATTTACCGCCCGACTATGTTTCAACTACACTAACAACATGGCGGAGTATGAAGCATGCATTATGGGTCTTCGAGCTGCAATTGACCTAAGGATTAAGTTTCTAAGTGTCTTCAGAGATTCCGCTCTTTTGATCAGTCAGATCAAAGGAGAATGGGATACGAAACACCCAAATCTGATTCCTTACAAGGAGTATGTATTGATGTTGCTTCCCCATTTCGAGGAAATAACCTTTGAACACTTCCCAAGAGAGGAGAATCCGTTGGCGGACGCGTTAGCTACGATGTCTTCTATGTTCAAAGTCAAATGGGACAACGAGGCCCCCCGGATCATTATTTGGAAATTGGATGAACCTGCACATTGATGTGATCTTGAGACCGAAGAGGTAACAGAAAAGCCTTGGTATCATGAAGTAAAGAGGTACCTTGAAGCTCAAGAATACCCCGAGGGTGCATCTATTAATGACAAGAAGTTTCTGAGAAGGTTCGCGGCAAAGTTCTTCATCAGCAATGGCATTCTTTACAAATGTAACCATGATTCAACCTTACTGCGTTGTGTGGATAAGATTGGAGCAGAAAGGATCATGGCAGAGCTGCATGAAGGTACTTTCGGAACTCATTCCAGTGGACATACCATGGCAAAGAAAATCCTTCGGGCAGGATATTACTGGTCCACAATGGAAGCCGACTGTTATCAGCATTCTCGGACATGTCACAAGTGCCAGGTTTATGCTGATAAGGTGCACATACCTCCAGTACCTCTGAATGTTTTGACAGCACCGTGGCCTTTTTCAATGTGGGGCATTGATATGATTGGCGAGATCAGACCTACGGCATCCAACGGGCATCGTTTCATCCTGGTAGAAATTGATTACTTTACGAAGTGGGTTGAAGCGGCTTCCTTTGCTACTGTAACCAAGAACGTCGTGGCACGGTTCATTTGGCACAACCTGATATGCCGATACGGTGTACCGGAGAGGATCTTTACGGACAATGGTACCAATCTTAACAACAAAATGATCACTTAGCTCTGCGAGCAATTCAAAATACAACATCATAACTCTTCTCCCTACCGGCCGAAGATGAATGGGGCTGTTGAAGCAGCAAATAAGAACATTAAGAAGATTGTGCAGAAGATGATAGTAACATACACAGACTGGCACGAGATGTTACCATTTGCTCTTCATGGGTACCGTACCTCAGCACGGACGTCAACAGGGGAAACACCCTATTCCTTGGTATATGGCATGGAGGCAGTCTTGCCCATTGAAGTTCAGATACCCTCTATCCGGATCATGAAGGATGCAGGTTTGAGCGAACACAACTGGATCCAGACCCGACTTGATCAATTGAATCTAATCGACGAAAAGAGACTTACTGCTATTTGTCATGGTCAGACGTACCAAAAACAAATGCTTAAGGCTTTTAACAAGAAAGTCAGACGACAAGAATATCAAGTTGAGGACCTGGTAATCAAGCGCATTATTCTACCTCAAGGTGATCCCAGGGGTAAATGGCCTACTTACGAAGGGCCATTTGTGGTTAAGAACATCTTCTCAGGAGGAGCGATGATTCTAACCACCATGGATGGTGACGACCTTCCTCACCCCGTCAATGCAGACATAGTAAAAAGATACTACGCATAATCAAAGACCCGTTAGGTTGACTGGCCTAGGCAAAAATAAGGGCTTCCCGGCGAACCAAAAGGGTTCGGGCAAAATAAGGGATGAAAATTTAAAAAAAATCTGTACACCCGGCAAGTCGAAAACCTGAAAAGGCGGCTTGGGAAAAAATGGGTATCCCGGTGGACTGAAAACCCGAAAGGGCGGTCCAGGAAAAAGTTAGGGATTAAAGCGTAACACTATGTCTCATTGGATCACCTCGCATCCGGACTTCGGTATCAACTATCAGGCTCGGACGACACCAGACAATCAGATTCATCTTCAACTAAGCAGCAAAGTGATGAGATGCTTGAAGATATAAAGGCAATAGCAGAGCTGGAACCCAGTGGGACCATTCACATAACTGTTTTGTTTTCACAAAATTGTATAAATTCTATTTGTCCGACGGCATTCTCTTACTAGGACATCAACTTCTTGTACAAAACGCCTATTTACAGGCCAAACTTCAAAGTCAATACAAATTCATTTCAAGTTGTTTTTCCTTTAACTGTTTTGTTTTGCAAAGAACGTCCAATGTTCATTTTTGATATATGCATTTGACATTAATTGCTGATCATAAATATTTACATGCGAAACAAAGGACTAATTATGGGTGATATCAGAGGTAGGGGCAATAAGAATTGTCTGAGCGGTCTAGTTGCTCTATCCACCAAGTACCAAGGTATATATTCAGCTGAAGAATATGGCTAAGATACCTTCACTCCCCGCAGGACAAGACAGTAATGGTAGCTCTCCCCACTAGGACTTGCAACCATGAATGAGTCGGCAATACTCTCCCCAAGCAGAGTTGGTCTACCATCAGCCCTGAAAAGGTCGGGTATCCCCAAAAGGTCTTAATATTCCCCAGCGGAGTATAAAGACATTCTCCAGCAAGCGTAAGAGCATCCCCGGCAGTCTCAATATTCCTCAACAGAGTATAAGAGTGTTTCCTGGAGGAATACAAGATACCCCCAGTGGAGTCATTTCCCCAGCGCAGTCTAAAAAAGGCTTCCCCAGTAGAGTCAAATCATCTTACCCAGTAGATTCTGGAAGCTTGTCCCCTGCAGAATACAAATGTATCTCCCCAGCCAAATTCAGAAGGTTATCCTCACAAGAGTCTATCTGGGTTATCCTCAGCAAGTTGCAACTGAAAGATCATCCCCAGCGAAGTTCTTTCTTCCCCCAAGCAGGACTTCCATCCTCAACAGATTCAATATCATCAGCAATGGTAATCAATCCCCAGCGGAGTTCATCATCAAAATCCCCAACATAGCTTATCAACGGAATCCCCAGCGGAGTTTATCATTAAAATCTCAGCAGAGTATCTCTTCCCCACAGAGTATTTCCCCTCTGAGTAATCTCTTCCTCAGTTTATTCCCCAACGGAGTCATCCTCTCCAGCAGGTTTATTCTTGCAATCATCTTCGTTCATCATCCCCAGTGGAAACGAAGAACTCAACTCTATTCTCCAGCAGCACCGAGATTTATTTTCCCCAGCTAAAACATCACATTTCTATACATCATGATACATGCACATACGCATCATACCATACAATCTCATTTATGTTGAGAACATCATTGCTTGATCCATATCATGCATTGCATATGGCTGACCTTTACCTTTCAGGAAAGATCTAGTTAAGTTCTCAGCTATGTCAAAGACCTCCTCTGGTTCAGTTAAATCGATTCCTAAAGATTTTCCTGATGCCGATCCAGTTGAAGTTATTCTAAGACCTCCTCTGGTTCAGTTAAATCAATTCCTAAAGATTTTCCTGATGCCGATCCAGTTGAAGTTATTCCAAGACCTCCTCTGGTTCAGTTAAATTGATTCCTAAAGATTTTCCTGATGTCGATCCAGTTGAAGTTATTCCAAGACCTCCTCTGGTTCAGTTAAATCGATTCCTAAAGATTTTTCTGATGCCGATCTAGTTGAAGTTATTCCAAGACCTCCTCTGGTTCAGTTAAATCGATTCCTAAATATTTTCCTGATGCCGATCCAGTTGAAGTTATTCCAAGACCTCCTCTGGTTCAGTTAAATCGATTCCTAAAGATTTTCCTGATGCCGATCCAGTTGAAGTTATTCCAAGACCTCCTCTGGTTCAGTTAAATCGATTCCTAAAGATTTTCCTGATGCCGATCCAGTTGAAGTTATTCCAAGACCTCCTCTGGTTCAGTTAAATTGATTCCTAAAGATTTTTCTGATGCCGATCCAGTTGAAGTTATTCCAAGACCTCCTCTGGTTCAGTTAAATCGATTCCTAAAGATTTTCCTGATGCCGATCCAGTTGAAGTTATTCCAAGACCTCCTCTGGTTCAGTTAAATCGATTCCTAAAGATTTTTCTGATGTCGATCCAGTTGAAGTTATTCCAAGACCTCCTCTGGTTCAGTTAAATTGATTCCTAAAGATTTTCCTGATGTCGATCCAGTTGAAGTTATTCCAAGACCTCCTCTGGTTCAGTTAAATCGATTCCTAAAGATTTTTCTGATGCCGATCTAGTTGAAGTTATTCCACGACCTTGTCTGGTCCAATTAAATTGATTCCTAAAGATTTTTCTGACGCCGATCCCCGTCAACGAAGACAAAACCACCTACCAACAATCTCCAGATGGCATCTATAAGCCCATCCTCCTACCAACAATCTCCAAATGGCATCTATAAGCCCATTCCTGATGTCACAATGCTGACACTACACCATGCGAGTGCAAATTTCTGGGCACTCTAGTGTTCAATTATCTTCCACCTTCGGATCACGAAAGGCACGCAAGCCAATCTACATCCTCAGGTTTAAGAAAATTGAACAGGGGCAACTGTTGTACCCCAAAATTTGCCCTCTCATGTTTTCCAAAGTCTTCCCCTGCATGGTTGATCACAAACTCTTTCCCAAGGAAAAAGAAAATATTTTGAGTGGTGCTTTAAGTACCTTTCGATTGGCATTCTGAAAGACCCTTCGATTGGTGTTCTGAAGGAGCATTTCGATTGGCATTCTGAAAGTACCTTTCGATTGGCATTCTGAACGACCCTTTGATTGGTGTTCTGAAGGAGCATTTCGATTAGCATTCTGAAATTACATTTCGATTGGCATTCTGAAAGACCCTTCGATTGGTGTTCTGAAGGAACATTTCGATTGGCACTCTGAAAGTCATTTCGATTGGCATTCTGAAAGACATTTAGAATGGTATTCTGAAGGAGCACTTCGATTGGCATTTTGGACAAGTACTTCGATTGATATTTTGGACAAGTACTTCGATTGGCATGGTGACAGTGTCCTTCGATTGGAATTCCAGAAGGTCCATTCGAAGAAGCATTCAAAGGGTCCATTCGAAGAAGCTTTCAAAGAGCATTCGAAGAAGCTTTCAAAGAGCATTCGAAGGAGGCCATCAGCCCATTCGAAAGGGAGCATTCGAAGGAGTCCATCAGTCCATTCGAGGGGGAGCATTCGAAGGCCAGTTACATATCATTCAAAATTCAAAAAGGGACAAGATCCCATGTGTTTAGCCAACGTTACGAATTCTCATTCATGGCTGTCAAACACCTAATCAAGGTCATTTAAACCTTTGTCTCCCTGTCCCATCTACCCTCCTCTATATAAAGAGACCACAAGCATTGCAAAAGGGACCAAGACCACGAAAAATTCTGCACACAGGAGAACAAAAATATACAGAAAAATAGAGAGAAGAAACAGGAGAACTTGGAGATACGCTGCCCAATCCTTGCACAAGCCAAAGCTGCCACCCAGCTAACGCCTCCACCCTTAGAACTACAGATCGAAACACATCTGTTTGGTAAAATAAAAATCTCTAATCCCAAATTCATTTTTAAATTCACTTTTGATTGCATATTCATGTTGTTACTGTTTGCTTGTGAATGATTTGATGTGCTACATGTAAGCCACAACGAAAAGAGGAGATTGTGCCATTGCTTGGGCAAAATCTGAGTCCCTCCTTCGAATCCCAGAATAAAACAAACCCAAGCCCAGATTCAGATTCACCAGGGAGGAGATTCGAATCAGGGGGGTAAACTCCCCCCCTGGACCTTTTAATATTTGTTTCGTTTTGCAGGAACCACGTTCTCAGATTCCTGTTCAGAGTTTCGAAGCTCAGCAGTCTAGCTTCGAACTGGACCCAGGATTTCCAGATCGAAGGAGGACATGTCCAGATCGAAAACCCTCATAGTGAAGCCCCCTCATGCACCTTCGATCCAGCCTCTTCACTGGGTCGAAAGACAGCCTGCACCTCTTTCGACCCAGGCCTCCAGAATTATATTTTTCTTAATTTGTTGCCTGGCCCATTTGTACTTTGTTTACCTTGTTTTTGTTTATTTCTTTTAGTTTTTTTTCAACATAAAAATCATAAAAAATAAGTAGCTTAGAATTAGGATTTAATTTAGTTAATTATTTTAATTTATTTTCTTCAATTTTAAAATCAGTAGACTTAGGATTTATTTGAATTCAATCTCTTCATAAACAAAAAAATGCAAAAAATATTAGGTACGTTTTAGAGTTAATTTTAATCAGTTTGTTTTTTTTATTAATTAAATTTTGACTTAATTGAACATTTAGCATTTTTCCAAAAATAAAATAAAAACAACAAAAAGAGTTTTATCCTTAGGATTTTTTAGAGGTTATTTTCATATTCGCGCGTGTTTATTTTTACTGTAGCTGCTTAATGGTTTAAGACTTTTACTTTACTGTTTTTATTCCCCCAATTTTTGGACATGTAAATAATCCTCCTCCCCGAAGCCTTGTAATAGTATAGGATTTACAATTCCCGCACTTTAAATTCTTGTATATATATTAACTGTTTAGATGTATGCTAACTAGGATTGTATGACAAGATCTAAAAACAAATGGTAGAACACCTAAATAAACAAAGATAATATAATTGAAAATTGACACACTTGCACATGCCACTTCTAAGGTACGCCTCACTTGGTTGCCTCGAATGTGGTCATTGAGCATAGGACGTTTTAGAGGTCGCCCTCCTGTCTAAAGATCAACGTTGCCTCGAAATGGTTGCCTCGATAAAAAATGATCTAAGACATTAGGGTTACCACTAAAGCACCCTAACATTGCTTTAGTGACCACACGTCCCTAAAATCGAATTGACCCAAAAACTCCAACGACGGTGCTACCCACTCCTCAATAGTGGGATAGCATTGTCTAAAGGACGTTAGCACAATTTAATTCCTTTTTGAGTAGGTAGAGGTTCTTAAGTACTTGCTCCTTTTAAAAAACAAAACAAACTTTTCGCACTTACACTCTCTTCAAAAACAAAACTCTTTTCAAAACCCACAAACATAAAGAAAAGAAAACTTTTGAAAACATAGTGAGCAAGTACCTAAGAGCCCGTGGATAACCACAGATAGAAAGGGTGCTAACACCTTCCCTTTCTATAATCTACCTCCCGAACCCAAGAAAAATCTCGAAAAGGAATTTTTTTGTGCTTTTGTCCTTTCCTTGTTGGATAAAATAAAAGACGGTGGCGACTCTTGCTTACCGCGACACTTTGCAAACGCAAACGCGAACCAATATTAAAAAATAGTCAGTTCAATCCCACCGATCACAAGCGAGATGGCAAATGATCCTGACAGATTATGACATACAGTATTCTACCCAGAAAGCTATAAAGGGCAGTGTATTGGCTGATCATCTTGCTTACCAAGCTGTAGAAGACTATCAGTCCATGAAGTTTGAATTCCCGGATGAAGACATCATGACGTTAGACAACTGTGAAGAAATAAGGCCATATGATGGACCTGAACAAGGATTTCGATGGACCCTGTTCTTTGATGGGGCATCCAACGCACTTGGAAATGGTATCGGTGTCGTACTCATATATACAGAAGGATGTCATACTCCCTTTACTGTCAGACTTTGCTTCAACTGTACAAACAACATGGCAAAATATGAAGCGTGCATCTTCGGTCTCAAAGCTGCTATAGACTTGGGGATCAAACACTTGGATGTATTTGGAGATTCAACCTTGGTCATTAGTCAAGTCAAAGGGGAATGGGACACCAAGCACCCCAACCTTATCCCTTATAAAGAACATGTGTTGACATTGTTTCCGCATTTCGAGAAGATTACCTTCGAGCATTTCCCGCGAGAAGAAAATCAGCTAGCAGAGGCTTTAGCTACAATGTTATCTATGTTTAAACTTAATTGGGATAACGATGCTCCTTAAATCACCATTGAGCGGATGGATGAACCAGCCTACTGTCACGAGATTAATACTGAAGAGGTAGTGGACCAGCCTTGGTTTCATGAAGTCAAGAGGTATCTCGAGTCTCAGGAATATCCAGAAGGAGCTTCGGTTAATGACAAGAAGTTCCTAAGAAGGTTTTCGGCTAAATTCTTCCTTAGTAACGACATTTTGTACAAACACAGTCATGACTTTGTATTACTTCGGTGCATAGACAAGGCTGAGGCTGAAAGGATCATGGGTGAATTACACGAAGGCACTTTTGGTACCCATTCCAGTGGGCACACAATAGCAAAGAAAATCCTACGGGCGGGCTATTATTGGTCTACCATGGAGGCATATTGCTACCAACACTCTCGGACTTGCCATAAGTGTCAAATCTATGCTGACAAAGTACACGTACCTCTGGTTCCTCTGAATGTCTTGACGGATCCTTGGCCCTTTGCTATGTGGGGAATCGATATGATTGGGGAAATCAAGCCAACAACCTCCAATGGACACCGCTTTATCTTAGTGGCCATCGACTATTTTACAAAGTGGGTTAAGGCAGCTTCTTTTGCTTCCATTACTAAGAATGTGGTCGCTCGGTTCATCAAACAGAACCTCACCCGTCGGTACGGTATCCCAGAGAGAATCCTCACTGATAATGGTACGAATCTAAACAACACTATGATCACCGCCTTGTGCGAGCAATTCAAGATTCAGCATCACAATTCTTCCCCTTATCGGCCAAAGATGAATGGTGTTGTAGAAGCTGCTAACAAAAACATTAAGAAGATCATACAGAAAATGACAGTCACATACAAAGACTGGCATGAGATGCTACCGTTCGCTCTCCACGGGTATCGTACCACAGCTCGCACATCAACTGGGGCAACACCTTTTTCTCTCGTGTACGGCATGGAAGTTGTCTTGCCCATTGAGGTCCAAATCCCCTCTCTAAGAATCATAAAGGATGCTGGTTTAAATGAAGAAGATTGGATCCAGACTCGGTTTGACCAACTAAACTTGATTGATGAGAAGAGGCTTACAGCTATCTGTCACGGTCAGATGTATCAAAAACGCATGATCAAAGCTTTTAACAAAAAGGTCAAACGTCAAGTATATCGGGTCGGTGACTTGGTAATTAAGCATATCATTTTTCCACAAGGTGATCCCGAGGGGCAAATGGACCCCTACATATGAAGGGCCGTTTGTAATCAAAATCATTTTCTCTGGTGGAGCAATGATCTTGACTACTATGGGTGGCGATGACCTCCCACACCCTGTAAATACGGACATAGTTAAAAAATACTACGCATGATCAAAGACCTGCTAGGTTGACTGGCCTAGGCAAAAATAAGGGCTTCTCGAAGAACCAAAAGGGTTCGGGAAAAATAAGGGATGAAAATAAATAAAAAATTTACACCCGGCAAGTCGAAAACCCGAAAGGGCGGCTTGGGCAAAAAAGGGTATCCCGGTGGACTGAAAACCCGAGAGGGCGGTCCAGGAAAAAGTTAGGGATTAAAGCGTATGACTATGTCCCGTTGGATCATCTGGCAGACAATCTTCAGCGTCAACCAATCAACTCAATTGGCTCTAAATCAATCCAATCGACTTCGCCGAGGCGACAAGCGGACAAGACATTCAGAGACATGAAGACTATAGTAGAATGGGAACCCCATGGGATTATTTCACATAGCTATCTTTTCTCTGTATCAATTTTCATTTTTTATGACGAAATTCTCTTGCTAGAATGCTCGTATCATTGTACAAAAAAACACTTGTTCAAGTTAATACAAAGATATCCCTTTTGAAAGTGCAAAACCATCTGTTTTTCTTTATTTCTATTTACAAAAACGTCCAGTGATTTATTTTTGAACATATGCATTTAAACGTGATTACTGTTACAAATAAACAAAAATAAAAACGGAAAGACAATTACTAATGACTTTAAGAAATAGAATAATATCTGTAAGCCATTCCATAAAACCCCAGCAGGTACTTTCTCCAGCCAGAGCAAAAATTTCCAACCACCGGTCCAAAATGTCCCCAGTAAGTTGCCCAACTTCTCAGATTTCCCCAGTAGGATATCACGAAGACTACAAGCAATGTCTGGCTTTTCCCTTCTACAACAGAGTTTACTCTTGGAAACTCACCCATCAGTGCTTCATAAGGGATTTATTTTCCCCGCTTCCGGCAACGCTATGGCATAAAACAATCTTTAATTACATACATTTGCATCCATACGTCATAACATTGATAACTCAAGTACATACAGTGCAATCTCATTTATTTTGAGAGGCAAACATCACACCATGCATCACATACGTCATAGCATTGCATACAATTAACTCTTCACCTTTTTACAGGAAAGAGCCATTGGACAGTTATTATCAATAAACTTTCGACAGACACAAATTTTCAATAAGTCAAATACAGATCAGTTCCGAGAAAAGGCTAGATTTCACTGGTTCAGATAAATCTCTCAACGGTTTATTCTGATTCATTTCCAGATTCTTACTGGTTCAGATAAATCTCTCAATGGTTTATTATGATTCGTCTCCAGATTATTTCACTGGTTCAGATAAATCTCTCAACGGTTTATTCTGATTCGTTTCCAGATTTTCACTAGTTCAGATAAATCTCTCAACGGTTTATTCTGATTCGTCTCCAGATTTTTTCACTGGTTCAGATAAATCTCTCAACGGTTTATTCTGATTCGTTTCCAGATTCTTACTGGTTCAGATAAATCTCTCAACGGTTTATTCTAATCTGTTTCCAGATTCTCACTGGTTCAGATAAATCTCTCAACGGTTTATTCTGATTTGTTTCCAAATTCTCACTGGTTCAGATAAATCTCTCAATGGTTTATTCTGATTCATTTCCAGATTCTCACTGGTTTAGATAAATCTCTCAATGGTTTATTCTGATTCGTTTCCAGATTCTTACTGGTTTCAGATAAATCTCTCAACGGTTTATTCTGATTCGTTTCCAGATTCTTACTGGTTCAGATAAATCTCTCAACGGTTTATTTTGATTTGTTTCCAGATTCTTACTGGTTCAGATAAATCTCTCAACGTTTTATTCTGATTCGTTTTCTGTTAAAATCGAGTTCAAATTTTCCGTTAACAATCACCTTTGGATGGCATCTATAAGCCCATCTCCGACAATTCTCCTTTGTTTCTCCAAATGGCATCTTTAAGCCCATTCCCTACATAATCAACCAGCGCATCATCAAGTGCAAATTTCTGGGTACTCTAGTGTTCAATCATCTTCTACTTTCAAACCACGAACGACAAACACGTCGATCTCACTTTTCAAGTTTAAGAAGATTGAACAGGGGCAGCTGTTGTACCCCAAAATTTTCCCTCTCATTTCTCAAAGGATCAACTTGGACCCTTAAGTTTGTTTCCATCCAGTTGCAAATCTGAAATTACAAATTTTCCAAGAGAATCATTCACAGGGGCAAAATGGTCATTTACACACCAAAGGAGTCAAACTATGAATTTTAAATCAAAATCAAGTTCCAAGAATCATATTCTATTAAGGCATAAAATGGGTTCATCAAAAAGATCAGAAATCAGAAGTTACTTTGAAAAAATCAAATCTTCTAAACATTTAGAAAATTTTTTGAAGTGTCTAGAGAATTTGATACTTCAGAACTTCTGAGCCAGCCTCTATGTAAGCACCGTCAGAAGATAACGCTTCAATCATAACATGCATTAGCGTTGCTCTTTGGTCAGAACATAACGCTTTAGTCAGAACATGATTCTTCAGCATGCATAGGCTATGTTCAACGCTCTGGTCAGAAGATGCTCTTTCAGCATTTGGAGGTGATGTTTCTAATATTCTGCAATCAGAACATCACCAAACCCCAAACCTTAACCTGCTGCCCTGCTATAACACAGTCCTGCAACCAGCTACCACAACACTCCAAGGTTCTGCTGATCTAGTCCACGCCTGCGTTTTTCTTGCACCAAATTAGCCTACAAAAACTGTGATTTAAAAACAAAGGGGCAGTATGCAAAAAATGTTTAAAAACGCATTTCCCCCTCCCCCCCCCAAAACCATAGCAAAATCCATCTATAAATAGCTTGTTCCATCATACGTTGAAGAGGTTGGTTTATGGAGAGAGAGAATCACCAAAAAGAAAGAAAAGCATTGAATCTTTGAAAAATCCAAGAATCCGAAAAGCTGAAAAAACCAAAAATACCAAACCTTAGCATTTGATTCTAGCATCAAAACTCCATTTGTCCTTTGACTAAAACCACCCAGAGTTGCTGATTCGTACACTAGAAGTTGTTTCAACTTCTGCATTCATATTGTCATACACTCTCCATTCACTTACATCTCAAAGAAGTTAGAGTATCACCCCTCGGCTATTCTAGAAGTTGAAAAATTCCATCTTGCTAAGTACGTGAAGAAGCAGCTCAGAACATCACCCAAGTCCAGGACCAACCTCCAGCTTGCAGAATCTTTTCCAGCTGAAAGGTAAGTTTCTACTGACTCTTACCACATTGTTTCAGCATTATCAGATTTGCATGTCTAAAAATACAATGTAAATATCATATATCTGACATTATACATATTCTGAGACTGCATGTGTTTGCTTGCCTAAGTATGGAATAAATCAGTTTCAGAACTTCTGAAAGAATTTAGAACTCAGAATTAGGATTAACAGATTCACACTTACCTCTGATTTATGGTTCTGATATTTCTTGCTTCTGAAATGCTGCGAAACCTGTTATAATTGTCATATACATATTTTCTGTTTTGTGGAGAAATGACCAAATGCAGATGTTCTGACTGCCAAGAGAGAGAGACCAATTTCTGCCAGTGTTATCAGAACATCTGAAACCTACTTTATTGCTGATGGTCTCAGAATTTTGGAAAGTTGTTATGTTGTTGGTGGTATCAGAACTTCTGAAAGCTAATATGCTCCTGTTGGACTCAGAACTTCTGACTATGCTTATTTTTTTACTACTACCAGGAATTTTGTTTTGCAGTGTGCCAGAGTCAGAATTTCTGGCCTCCCTTAATCAGCAACACATTGATTCCTTTTTTTTCTCACTATCTTTGCCATCACTCTTTATTTCATTAATCAACAAACACCAAAAACATTTTTCATGCTTTGCTTTATTTCTTAAAACAAAAGACCAAAATATTTTCTTAAGCAAGCTTATTTCTTTTCTTAAATAAATAATCAATTTCGTTTCTTGCACATTCTGATCCATTTTGATATGGTTGTAATAATAGTTTAGGATTTAATTTTACTTGCAAACCCCATTCATAAATATGTACCCCCATCCCCCTAAAGCGATGTAATAGCTTAGACTCTATTTTTTCGCATTTTATTCATTTTTTTATATATTGCTAGTAAATAGGATGTATGGCAAGACATGAAAACAACAAAATAGACAATCTTAATCAAGATTAAAATGCATGCAATCAAACACACTATTCACACATGCACCCTTAGGATGATCCCATTTCATTACCTATGGAAAAAACAGTCATGTCCCTCGAATATGGGACACTTTAGCAACGACCCTTCGATGAAAAGATCATAGTCCCTCGATGACCCTCGACGTTGCCTTCGATAAAACGATCTCGTCCCTTACAACGTTGCTAAAACGTCCCATAAGTTTCCTTCTATGACTATTCAAATGTCCCGCGTCCATCCCTTCACATCCAACGATGGGGCTTCTTACCAAATTAATGGTAAGATAGCAACATTAAAAGGAGGAAGAAAAGAACAATTGAAAACCTTTCGAGTAGATAGATTCGCTCTTAGTTACTCATTTGCTCACGATAAAAACATTTTTTACTTTCACTTCAAAACATTTTCAAAAGACAAAACATTTCTTATACGTTCTTATAGAGACGAGAACCATTGCAAAACACCTCTTCAAAACACTTTCCGAAACACAATCCACAAACACATCTTTGAACCACTTTCCGAAACAAAACTTTGTACGCGTTCTTATAGAAACGAGAACCATTACAAAGAGATTTTTTCAAAACACTTTAAAAGCCCACACCACAAGCACACTAACAAATAAAAGCAAGTGATCTAAACGAGTAACTAAGAGCCCATGGAAAACCATGGATGAAAAGGGGGCTAATACCTTCCCTTTTCATAATCTACCCCCTGAGCCCGAGAAAATAATCTCGAAAGGTCTTTCCTGTGCTTTTTTACCTTTCCTTTTGGATAAAATAAAATTCGGTGGTGACACTTTCTATCCGCACAAATGCGATCAAAACGCAAACAATCAAGTCAGTTCTCCCACTGTATCACACATCACATATACCATAAATAATCCTAAATCCAATAACTTCATTTGCACCTACATCAGCCTATTTCTTCTTCCCACTCCCACTGATATCTTTGGATCTACAAAGGCTTTTAATGTTTCAGTTTAAATATCACTGTAGGCTTTAGATGAGAATATACAGTGATAAGTGTGATGTTGTTGTTCATTGATGTTGTTTGTTATTGTTTTGGTTTTGATAAGTTTTCTTTTTCATTTTTTCCTTATGTTGTTTTGTTCTTATGTTGTTTAGATACAATGGAGGAATGACATCAAGCGACATTGGAGAGAGTGGTGGAGTTTGAAGCAAAATTAGTATATTGAGAACAAACCAATTAACATCTTAGTTCAATTTAGTTTTAGATATTTATGTTACATTGGAGAGACTCTCAGTCCTACCTTATTATTTAATGGTTCTTGTAGGATTGTGGTGATTTTGGGTCTCCTTTAATGAGTTTATCATGAATGATTTTATTCTATTCCTTATACAATTTATATGTTTTCCCCCAATATGAAAATATGCATGTTTTTGTTTATCTAATTTAGAAAAACAAATAAGAGTAGAACCTGAATAAATTTGTTTTATTATTTCTATATATGTTACTGCGATACGGTGGGAGAACTGACTTGAGGTTTTGCGTTTTGTATTCGCACTTGTTCGGTTTAGCAAGAGTCGCCACCGACTTTTTATTTTATCCTAAAGGAAAGGTTAAAAAGCACAGGAAAAAACCTTTTGAGATGTTTCGTGGGTTCGGGGGGTAGATTATGAAAAGGGAAGGTATTAGCACCCTTTTCATCCATGGTTATCCATGGGCTCTTAGTTACTTGGTTTTAGATCACTTGCCTTGATTTTCGGTTGTTTGAAATTGTGGTGTGTGTGTTTTGAAAATATTTTTGAAATAGACGCCTTTGTTTCGGCAACCATTGTAATGACTCGTGTTTGAGTATATGCAACGGTGTGTATCTTTTCGAAAAGATGTTTCAAATGTTTTTGAGAGTTTATTTTGAAAGTGTTTGTGAAGTGTGGTTTTTTTGAAAAGGAGGCAAGTGTTTTTGCAAGTTGATCTCAATTAACTAAGAGTTTTGTCTACCCCTATTGTACTCAAAGGTTTTCTCTATGGTTTCAACCCTTTTAAAGAATTTTGTTCCCACCATTGAATTTGGTGGACAATCTTGCGTTTAGGATGTGATCGGGACAGGCGCGGGTCATCGTATGGACCATGAATGCAATGGTGCCAAGTGTCTTTGGAAATTTTGTTTGAAGGGACTTGATCATTTTGATAGGCGACTTTCGAAAGCGTCATCGAGGGACTTATGATCATTTGAATTTGTTTTGCCAAAGAAACTCGCCGTGCAAGCATGGCCCATTTTGGAAGGCAACATGTGGGATTACCCTAGGGGGTGCAAGTGTGATTGTGTATTGATTTCATGTATTTGCCTTGTATTAGGTTATCTAGCGTTTAATTTTATGTACATGCAAACCCTAGGTCTAACCATGGCATAATTCGAAAATGATAAATTGCGGGAATTTAAAGTCTACGCTATTACAAATGAATATCCGGGAGTGGGGGTACAAATGTACAAATGGGGATGAGACTTTAGGAGTGTAGTGTCCAATAATTTATAACCAAATCGAATTGCAATCTCAAATGTAAATGTATCGAATATACAAAAATAAGCAAATGTATAATGTATCAATGTAAAATGTATTGTGTATGTGTAAGTGTACGTGTATGAGAATTATTTACAAGCTGAGAAGTATGAACTTAAATGCATTATGAAGTATGTTTGATTTAATTTTTGTATTCTTGTATTTTGTTTAATATGTACAAAAAGGTTCTAATAAAACAAAATGTTTAAACCTAGATAAAAAGTTTAATATTTATTTTAAATATGATAAACAAAATTTAATGAGATTAAAGTATTATTGTTTTTATGCACAAATTATTTTTAAGAAAAAAGAAATGCATTAACTTAAAGAAAAATTATGTATTTATGCATAAAAATATTTTAAGAAAAGAGAAAATTCAAATTCTATATATTAATGTCTTTAAAGAAAAGTATTCTTTATTAATGTATCTTACTTAATCTTTTTATGTATAAAAGGAAAAGAAAAAATGTTTTTTAAGAAAATTAATATTTCATGTTTGTTTTAATTAATATTCTTATACAAATTTTTTAATTACATTATATAACGAAAGTATAAAAAATTAGTGTTAAGAAAAAAAAATTAAGGTATTTAGTTAAGTTATAAAAAGATATTATAGTGATAAGATAAAAATCATTTTTAGTTTTAAAAAACAAGGATGGGCCTTTGGGAGCCTTGTGGCCCAAACAGAATAGACATGAGAGGGGGGTTTGATTAGGAACACGCTTTGGGCTTAAGGGAAATGAAGAGGGTTGAGGCCCACTGATTTGAGATAAATGTTTAGGGTTCTTAAGTTTTCGTATCATTTGGGGATTCTAGGGTTTACAGAAGCGGCGCCGTTGCTCATGTCGTTCGTCTTTCTCGTTCGCCTTTATCTTCTTCGCCATGGATTTTGAACAGCGTCATTCTCCGCCCAAAGCCAACCAGCCAACTTCCACTACTTCTCCCTCCATGAGTCGTTCCAGTGGCGGTTACACAAGGTTCGATTTTGTCTTATCAAATTTTGAATGTTTTGATTCATACATGTTTTGATTTTATAGATTCTAATTTCAATGTATTGTGATTTGTTGCCGTTGAAGCGCGTGAAAGGAAAGGAAAGAAGATATACTACCTTAACCCTTGGAGATGGAGGAGGAGAGGATCGGGGGCGCTGTGGGTGGCTTGGGCAGGAACACGCGATGTTGAACGTTTGAGCTAGCTTGGAGCCCTGGTATTTCGTGTTTTTCCTTTAGGTTTTGTGATGCATTTCTGAAAACCTCTGTACGACTTTTTTCCTCTTCTATATCTTTTGCCTCGCTTTTACTTGTGCATGCTTCTGTTGCTATGTGCTTCTGCATGCTTTAGCTGGATGTCTTTTGCCCAGTGATGAACCCTAGGTTCTGAGGGTCTGAATGCTTGATTATTGTTGTGCTTGCTATGAGTTGTTGAGTTGCCTTGATGTTCGCCTATGATGAAAACTTTCTGAGTCTGTTTGCTTTACTCGAATGCTTTGCCCCTGAAACAAATTGCCTCTGTGAGCCTTTTTTTTCTCTCCTTCCTCTTTGGCTTGCTGAGTATGCTTCTGTGGGTTTGGCTGCGTGGGATGATGTTGCCTTGCTTCTGATATGTATGCTTTAGCTTGAGATTGACTTGAATGTTTGTATTGTTGCTTTGTTGGCCCTGAATGTGATAGTGTTGATGTTTAGGATGGCCCAATGATGAAGCTTTTCTGAGGGCTTAGTGTCGATTCTGTATGCTTGGATATTGGTCTTGGCTTGGATAGGCTGTAAGCTTGTTTTGATAGCTTATGGCCTTTAGGCTAGCAGGTTTGACAGGTTGATGGAATGGTTTACTTGTTTAAGGCTCAAGCAGGTTTTTGGCTTAGAGCTGGACAGATTTGTTGGAACTTCTAGTTTGTGTACCTGGTTTCTAGCAGGCTTATGCAGGTTACTGGTTTTCTGGTTCAGGATTTGAGGCTTGCAAAACTTTTAGGTTTTAGCAGCTTGACTGGTTTGCTGGTGTGAGCTTCAGGCTTGGAAGGTTTGTGGTTATTGTTTGACAGGTTAGGGGGGCTTGGCCTTGTTTTCAGGTTGAGCTTGAGCAGTTCAGGCAGGTTAAGCTTGAGGCCAAGAGTTTGAGGCTTTGGCTTGCTCTGAGTTCTGTTTTGGTTTGTAATTTTTTTTGCCTCTTTGCTCTACTGTTTTATTGTAGTTTTTGTTTTCTATATTTTCTTGCCTAAAGCCAAAACCTGTAAGCCTATTTCTTTTCTCTCTTTCTTCTCTCTCTAGTACAGTTAAAACATTTAAATAATGTTATGTTTGTACTTTAGTTCTGAAAAAGCAATGGCCTAGGAAATGATGAAATGAAACTTTGCTTGCAATAGTTGTTTAACTCTGCTCACCATGTATTTTCCTGCATACTTCTTATCCTGACTTTTTGCATATTGACAGCATTGATGGCCTTTTGTACTTGACATCCTTTGGATAGCTTTTTGTTTAGTTTGACATTGGAACTTAGTTTGGACTTGGACTTTTATACATGCTGTTTGCTTTGAACTATGCAGTTGGTTGGCCAATTTGAAATGTGCAATTTTTAACTTTGTGCATTCATACTTTTTGCTAACATTTTCATCCCTCTTTGTGAACTGGGGGAAATCCCGTGATTTGCAAAGAGGGCGAACTGATCCCGGCCATTTGCTTTTAATGATGAACCCAAATTTCATCTGTCTACTTTTAATTATGATTTATCTGCTTCTGACTTTTTCTTCTTTTCTTCGCAGATAAAAATCAAATGGAGAGGAACATCAACAAATGGAGGATGAAGAATTGAAGACTTAGAAAAAATTAGGATAGTTTTATTTAAATTTAAATAATTGTAATATTATTATTGTAAACATTTTGTAAACAAAAACAATTATACAAATAATTTAAAGATAAATAAAAAGTCCATTTATTTGATTAATTCTTTTTATCCTTTTCAAGATATTTATCTAATCGTTTATAATTCTTAAATTAAAATAAAAATGGAAATAAATTCCAATTATCTTAACTTAAAAAATAAATAATCAATTGGTAAACATTGTGGTCTTATGACAAACCTGGCGCTCCAATTATCCAAAGCAACGCACCGTTTCAAACCAAGCGACAGTTAATTAAACAAACATCCACCTGCTTCTTTTCACTGATTAAATCCAAACAAATGAAAATTAACAACCAGCAGCCTCAGTTCTTATTTCAGAGTAATTTGAAAAGCATTGATAGAACTAACTCTTCTTGAGAGATATGCGCACAAAACCCTGATTCTGATCAAATGCTAAAGAAACGTTCGCCTGATCAAAGTTGAGCCAAAATCGACCAAAACCCTAAGCAAACTGTGTGAACTGTTCCAGACCCTTTAAAAACCCTAATTTTGTCTGACTGACGAGAAAAATCTGTTTGACCGATTCTTGAACCAGTATGAAAAATCAGGAAATGCCCGAAGCTGTGATTTCTTGTGGAAAAATACGAGGGAAAATTTTGGGGTACAACAGTTGCCCCTGTTCAATCTTCTTGCACCTGAAGAGTTAGATTGGCAGGTTTGCCTTTCACGTCTCGAAGGTAAAAGGAGATTGGACACTAGAGTGCCCTTAAATTTGCACTCGTCAGAACAATGGATGCGGGAATGGGCTTAGAGATGCCTTTTGGAGATGGGCTTAAAGATGCCATCTGAAAGGGTGACAGAATCTTGTCGTGGATGGGCTTAAAGATGCCATCTGGAATGTTTGTCGAACTGCAATGTGATAGGTCAGAAGGATGAGGATCAAAATGGTATCCGTGTCTGGAATGCACTTGAACTGCATCTAAGAACTGAGTTTGTGTGAGCAGAAGAATGGCCTCCGTGTCTGGGGCGTATCTGAGCTGTAACTGTGATTGAAGAATGAATATTAGAATGAATGCCGTGTCTGGAGTGTATCTGTATTGTATCTGGGTAACAGAGGAACATCTGTATGGAGCAACTGCATGCTGGAGACAAATTCTGAATGAGTGATAGAATGGCAACCGCGTCTGGAGCGTATCTGGACTGTATCTGAAGTTTGAAAATTGTATGAGTAGCAGAATGACTTCCGTGTTTGGAGTGTGTCTGAAACTTTAACTGGGATCTAAATAGACGACAAAGTGACTTCCGTGGCGAACGCACTAGGGAGAATCAAACTGTTGTTGTAAGGTCAGAATGGTATCTGTGTTTGGAATGCATTAAACCTCGAGGTGGATAAGTGAATCTGAATAAGAGATAGAATGGCTGCCGTGTCTGGAGCGTATCTAGTCTGTATCTGATTACCGTAGTCTGAATGAGTAGTAGAATGACCGCCGTGTCTGGGGTGTATCTGGACTGTTTCTGACTTGAAATTCTGAATGAGTGATAGAATGACCGCCGTGTCTGGGGTGTATCTATACTGCATCTGAACAATTGTTAACGATAGCCTTTTAATCTTATCCTGAAAAGGGTGAGATGTTTGCTAAACACAAAGTTAAGTTGTATGATATGTATGATGCAACATATATGCTATATCGATGTTTACGATATGAATGTAAATGAATGCGTATGTAAGCTGATGAGCTGTATTTGCTGAGGATAGATGAATCTTGGATGGCTGAAGATAAAAGAATCTTGACTGCTGCCGGGGAGAACAATTCCTTGGTTGCTGCTGTGTAGGGCAAGAATTTTGATCGCTGCAGATGAGAAGTCCTGGGACCACTGTTGGGGAAATCAGAAGCTTGGGTTGTATGCCAAAACTACTGGGGAATTCTTGTCTTGAGGAGATCTTCACTGGAGAATATTCGAATATTCTTCGAGATGTTGAGAATGAGAGTCTTCATTCTGCTTGGGGATATTGAAACCTGACTCCACTGGGGATTTAGTCTTCTGGAGGGTTCTCTGGCTGTGGATTGCAAGAATCTTCTGATTGCCGTAGGTGTTGATCTCGGGAATGGGCTTACAGATGCCATTTAGAGATAGGATGGAGAGTTACTGGAGATGTGTTGAATTGTAAGTTGAAAGAAGGAACCTGTGTAGGGTTTCCTGATGATGAGTTCGTGTAAAACTGCATCTGAGGTTGAGAGGGAACCGGTGTAGGGTTTCCTGATGATGAGTCCGTGTAAAACTGCATCTTGGATTTGAGATCTGTATGAGTAGCAGAATGACTTCCGTGTCTGGAGTATATCTGAAACTGTAACTAGGATCTGAATGAGTGACAGAATGGCTACCGTGTCTGGAGCGTATCTGAAACTGTATCTTAGAGTTGAGATCTGTATGAGTAGCAGAATGACTTCCATGTCTGGAGTGTATCTGAAACTGTAACTAGGATCTGAATGAGTAACAAAATGTCTATCGTGTCTGGAGCGTATCTGAAACTGTATCTTGGAGTTGAGATCTGTATGAGTAGCAGAATGACTTCCGTGTCTGGAGTGTATCTGAAACTGTAACTAGGATCTGAATGAGTGACAGAATGGCTACCGTGTCTGGAGCGTATCTGAAACTGTATCTTCCGACAGGTGATGAAGGAATGGTTGAACACTTTTGACATTCGAATGCCCCAAGTGGTGTTGATCTGGAATAAGTTATTGAATGTCGCCATCTCTGGGTCACATCTTGAACTATCTCTAGATCTTTATTTTGTTCAGGGTCAGAAATTGGGAGTATACCAATCTTCTGAGGCTTCAAGGATGAGAGTCTTCATTCTTGAGGGTTAACTATTATCTGGTCGTAATCCAGTCTTCACAGAAACTTGTATTGCTATCTGGTCGTAATCCAGTCTTCACAATGACTTGTTGGGGATTAAACTATTATCCGGTCGAACCCGGGTTTCATAGCTTGCTCTGAGGGGATACCACTATCTGGTCGTAATCCAGGCTTTGCGGTAGTCTGACACTGTTATCCGGTCACAGTCCGGTCTTCACAATGTGCTGTAGAGATCAAGATACTATCCAGTCAAATCCGGGCTTCATAACTTGAATTTTGTGAGAATTTGGTCTTTGACGACTGTAACTTCCAACAAGTGATGAAGGAAATGTCGAACACTTTGGACATTCGAATGCCCTAAGTGAAGATGAAGGAGACTTGCCCCAGGTTACTCTGCTAATTGAGAGATTTTGCTGAAATCTTGACTGGACTACCCCAGGTTAACTGAACTTCGAAAGATCTGTTGAAACCTTGACCGAACTGCCCAAGGTTAATTGGATGGTGACATGTCATGCCCCTTGTTGATAGGAGATTTGTCGTTAGAAGTGTCATCCTTTTGAAGTGATTTTACTCACTGAGAGAGTTTTCGTTCCTCCGAACATTCACTGTATGAATTTCTTCGCTGTCAAACAAAAAGCCAAATGCAAACAGTGATATTCAATCAATGCAAAGTTTATGTTTGTCTCGAAGTTTTGAAAAATACGTTTTTTAGCAGAAAACTTCTTATAAGACAAGTCAACACAAGATTTAGAGCAAAGCCTTACAGGAGTCAGGATACCTTTGGTAACAGTATGCTTTCGAACTAACCCATGCTTCAATTAGGACTTTGAAGGGTTGTAACGTGGCCCAGTTCACGGTTTAAGAAACAAAGGATAAAGGCTCAAAGTATATTTGTACCCACCCGCTCTTCGTGATGTTCTTCAACCCTAAGCTCAGTTAATTGTGTGTCGCACTCTGTTTTGAGTTTGGAACGGCCTTTTGGGTGATGGTTCACCAGTTGAATTTGGGAGACAGTCATCATCTCCTTTTTCTTTTTCAACATTTTTCATGTCGTTGAGGATTTGTAATAACCTCACTATTTTGATTTTGATTTGTTATCCTTAACTTTTGCCTGACCGCTCCCGTTTTTGGGATTACAGTCAGCGGGATGCCCCAACTTTCTTAAGTCTCCTTTACAGGTTTTAGCTCAGCGGGATTTTCTCTTTTGAGAGATTGACTGCCTATGTGATAGGGAACCACCCTTGTCTTTTGATTCCAAAGGAATGCTCTTTCTTTTGACGTCGTTCGTTGTATTACGAACTGAGAGTTTGCGATTTCAACGCGCATTTTCTTTTTGAATTAACTGAGATACTACCCTGCCCCAGGTTTATATCAAAGGTTTTGATTTGTTTAGAACAGAAAACTCCTACTTCTTTGGCTCGAAGGGGTTGACTAGGGATTATCTTCCTTATAACTCCAGTGTTTGGGAATTGAAAGAAATGCTTGTACATCATCAGCAAGGTCTGTTCAAAAGTATACTGTATGAGATTATGGTATTGTTTCGTCATCCTCCCTCTAAAGGCTTGCAACTTTTTATCAAGAGTCAAATATCATAAAGAAAGCATAAGAGTAGTGAAAACGAATGGATGAATTCAAGACAAACATATGCAATGCATTAATGAAACAGAGTTTAACATCAACAGATAATTGTTTGAATGACAAAAGAAATTACAACTTTGAAAATTCAAATGAAGCAAAAGTCTCTCAGTTTGAGCTTCGTCACTTCAGGTGGAGAACCCCTCAACGGAAGATCTTCATCTCACCGTCTGGCATGAACCTCAGCACTCCAATGTCAATCAGATCTTGAATCTTGTTCTTCAAGGCCCAACAACTATCGGTGTCATGTCCCGGGCTATAGGAGTGGTAAACACAAAATGCATCGGGATGATAGTTAGGAGCAGAGGTATTTGGGTTCCGGATAGGATCCCTCAAAGCAGTCAGATTGACCTCCAACAAGCGCTTCAGTATCAGAGATGACGGTATGTCAGTCTCAGTGAACTGTCTTCCCGATGTATTTTGCTTACGCCGATTACCCCGTCGACGCTGACGAGGTTGTTGATGGGCTTGTGACCCTGAAGCAAGCAGAGGAGCCTTCCCTTTGTCTTCTTGAGTGATTGGGGGTTGAGTGGTGGCTTATTCTTTAACCTCAGATGTTTGCCCCAGTTGGTTGTTCCGAAGCAGTTGGTTGACGAGAACTCTGAGTCCCTCTTGTCTTTGGGATAAGTTCTGGATGAGAGCCATCTGGCCCACTAGATGCCCCATCATTTGGATCCTCATTGTAGTCAGCTCAGACTGAAGTGCTTCCAACTGATCACCTCTGGAATTGTTGGAATTCCCCTGGGCCAAACCCGTGGTGAGGAGAGCTTTCACTTCTTCTTGCCCCTGAGACAGGTTCAAGAACATTTCCTGCAGCTGGGCAGTCTGGTCCTGGATATCCTTGACGGTCCTCTCTAGAGCCATCTCTTACTGAAATAAACAGTAGGAGAGTAAGGAAACCTGAAAAGGAAAAACTGTCAAGATGCAATGCATGATATGTGGATGCATGCTTCCAAGGATCTCTTGGGGTAAACACAAGAGAATGTTAGAGGTTGAACTTCGATCTTTGTTTAGAGAACTTTGCACTGGTGGACGTCTTTCCACGAGAATCAAGCTCACCATGTCGAGTGGGTCATAGCCACTGATTCAAGTTGTTGCACTTGAACTTTGATTGGAGAACTGTGCCCTGGTGGACGTCTTTCCACTAGAATCAAGCTCACCATGTCAAGTGGGTCATAGCCCCTGATTCAAGTTGTTGCACTTGAACTTTGATTGGCGTTTGTTATAGGAGGAAACCTCTTGCCCTTGGGCAGACGTCTGGTTCAACGTAACCCTGCATCAAAAGAACCCTCGAGATCCTTGGAATGGTTAGTGAAAAATGCTATGGTATGATGTCATGATGTTATGTACATGTATGTAAAAGCAAGTGAGTGTATATACAGGCAATCATATTCACACAAAGCAAACAAGTCCCTATGTTTAGGCTTGCATGGGGTTTAGGTAAGTACCCTCTTGAAGTTAGTTGGCTCATCCTGTCCTAAAATAGAAACCGGGTTCTAAAGAGCTCAATATCATTGGATTGTTTTCTGTGTTCATCGTTTTGGTTTAGCCACTTACTGGCGACCAAAATATTCCAAGAAAACAACCCTCAATGAGTGTAGTATCGAGTATCTACCAACTTCGGACTGCACCAAAGTCGGTCATCTCACTACCCCTAAAAAGGCTAAGATGGTCAATTTAAAGTTCTAAGAGTTCGTTAGTGCTTTACGACATCACTCAGCGGCCCCGTACTCTCCTTGATTGAACTCAAGGTTTACCGGTACTCACAAATATGTCACACTAACATAGCTTACTGCTTCAACCATGTCGGTATACCCCGCACAATTCCCTCACAATTTTTTTTGCTATTTACCTAAAAAGGTGCCCCAAATCCGGGTGTAAGATTTACAACAAACCCAAACAAGAACCCAAAAGATAAAGCAATCAAGTCGATCAAAGCAATAAAGTAAAGGTGATCTAAACCCTAAGGTAACCCCACTTTTAAGTATATCCCCAGCAGAGTCGCCAATTCTGTGATACGGTGGGAGAACTGACTTGAGGTTTTGCGTTTTGTATTTGCACTTGTTCGGTTTAGCAAGAGTCGCCACCGACTTTTTATTTTATCCTAAAGGAAAGGTTAAAAAGCACAGGAAAAAACCTTTTGAGATGTTTCATGGGTTCGGGGGTAGATTATGAAAAGGGAAGGTATTAGCACCCTTTTCATCCATGGTTATCCATGGGCTCTTAGTTACTTGGTTTTAGATCACTTGCCTTGATTTTCGATTGTTTGAAATTATGGTGTGTGTGTGTGTTTTGAAAATGTTTTTGAAATAGACGCCTTTGTTTCGACAACCATTGTAATGACTCGTGTTTGAGTATATGCAACGGTGTGTATCTTTTTGAAAAGATGTTTCAAATGTTTTTGAGAGTTTATTTTGAAAGTGTTTGTGAAGTGTGGTTTTTTTGAAAAGGAGGCAAGTGTTTTTGCAAGTTGATCTCAAGTAACTAAGAGTTTTGTCTACCCCTATTGTACTCAAAGGTTTTCTCTATGGTTTCAACCCTTTTTAACAATTTTGTTCCCACCATTGAATTTGGTGGACAATCTTGCGTTTAGGATGTGATCGGGACAGGCGCGGGTCATCGTATGGACCATGAATGCAATGGTGCCAAGTGTCTTTGGCAATTTTGTTTGAAGGGACTTGATCATTTTGATAGGCGACTTTCGAAAGCGTCATCGAGAGACTTATGATCATTTGAATTTGTTTTGCCAAAGAAACTCGACGTGCAAGCATGACCCATTTTGGAAGGCAACATGTGGGATTACCCTAGGGGGTGCAAGTGTGATTGTGTATTGATTTCATGTATTTACCTTGTATTAGGTTATCTAGCGTTTAATTTTATGTACATTCAAACCCTAGGTCTAACCATGGCATAATTCGAAAATAATAAATTGCGGGAATTTAAAGTCTACGCTATTACAAATGAATATCCGGGAGTGGGGGTACAAATGTACAAATGAGGATGAGACTTTAGGAGTGTAGTGTCCAATAATTTACAACCAAATCGAATTGCGATCTCAAATGTAAATGTATCGAATATACAAAAATAAGCAAATGTATAATGTATCAATGTAAAATGTATTGTGTATGTGTAAGTGTACGTGTATGAGAATTATTTACAAGCTGAGAAGTATGAACTTAAATGCATTATTAAGTATGTTTGATTTAATTTTTGTATTCTTGTATTTTGTTTAATATGTACAAAAAGTTTCTAATAAAACAAAATGTTTAAACCTAGATAAAAAGTTTAATATTTATTTTAAATATGATAAACAAAATTTAATGAGATTAAAGTATTATTGTTTTTATGCACAAATTATTTTTAAGAAAAAAGAAATGCATTAACTTAACGAAAAATTATGTATTTATGCATAAAAATATTTTAAGAAAAGAGAAAATTCAAATTCTATATATTAATGTCTTTAAAGAAAAGTATTCTTTATTAATGTATCTTACTTAATCTTTTTATGTATAAAAGGAAAAGAAAAAATGTTTTTTAAGAAAATTAATATTTCATGTTTGTTTTAATTAATATTCTTATACAAAATTTTTAATTACATTATATAACGAAAGTATAAAAAATTAGTGTTAAGAAAACAAAATTAAGGTATTTAGTTAAGTTATAAAAAGATATTATAGTGATAAGATAAAAATCATTTTTAGTTTTAAAAAACAAGGATGGGCCTTTGGGAGCCTTGTGGCCCAAACAGAATAGACATGAGGGGGGGTTTGATTAGGAACACGCTTTGGGCTTAAGGGAAATGAAGAGGGTTGAGGCCCACTGATTTGAGACAAATGTTTAGGGTTCTTAAGTTTTCGTATCATTTGGGGATTCTAGGGTTTACAGAAGCGGTGTCGTTGCTCATGTTGTTCGTCTTTCTCGTTCGCCTTTATCTTCTTCGCCATGGATTTTGAACAGCGTCCTTCTCCGCCCAAAGCCAACCAGCGCAACTTCCACTACTTCTCCCTCCATGAGTCGTTCCAGTGGTGGTTACACAAGGTTCGATTTCGTCTTATCAAATTTTGAGGGTTTTGATTCATACATGTTTTGATTTTATAGATTCTAATTTCAATGTATTGTGATTTGTTGCCGTTGAAGCGCGTGAAAGGAAAGGAAAGAAGATATACTACCTTAACCCTTGGAGATGGAGGAGGAGAGGATCGGGGGCGCTGTGGGTGGCTTGGGCAGGAACGCGCGATGTTGAACGTTTGAGCTAGCTTAGAGCCCTGGTATTTCGTGTTTTGCCTTTAGGTTTTGTGATGCATTTCTGAAAACGTCTGTAGGACTTTTTTCCTCTTCTATATCTTTTGCCTCGCTTTTACTTGTGCATGCTTCTGTTGCTATGTGCTTCTATTGCTATGTGCTTCTGCACGCTTTAGCTGGATGTCTTTTGCCCAGTGATGAACCCTAGGTTCTGAGGGCCTGAATGCTTGAATATTGTTGTGCTTGCTATGAGTTGTTGAGTTGCCTTGATGTTCGCCTATGATGAAAACTTTCTGAGTCTGTTTGCTTTACTCGAATGCTTTGCCCATGAAACAAATTGCCTCTGTGAGCCTTTTTTTTCTCTCTCCTTCCTCTTTGGCTTGCTGAGTATGCTTCTATGGGTTTGGCTGCCTGGGATGATGTTGCCTTGCTTCTAATATGTATGCTTTAGCTTGAGATTGACTTGAATGTTTGTATTGTTGCTTTGTTGGCCCTGAATGTGATAGTGTTGATGTTTAGGATGGCCCAATGATGAAGCTTTTCTGAGGGCTTGGTGTCGATTCTGTATGCTTGGATATTGGTCTTGGCTTGGATAGGCTGTAAGCTTGTTTTGATAGCTTGTGGCCTTTAGGCTAGCAGGTTTGACAGGTTGATGGAATGGTTTACTTGTTTAAGGCTCAAGTAGGTTTTTGGCTTAGAGTTGGACAAATTTGTTGGAACTTCTAGTTTGTGTACCTGGTTTCAAGCAGGCTTATGCAGGTTACTGGTTTTCTGGTTCAGGATTTGAGGCTTGCAAAACTTTTAGGTTTTAGCAGCTTGACTGGTTTGCTGGTGTGAGCTTCAGGCTTGGAAGGTTTGTGGTTATTGTTTGACAGGTTAGGGGGGCTTGGCCTTGTTTTCAGGTTGAGCTTGAGCAGTTCAGGCAGGTTAAGCTTGAGGCCAAGAGTTTGAGGCTTTGGCTTGCTCTGAGTTCTGTTTTGGTTTGTAATTTTTTTGCCTCTTTGCTCTACTGTTTTATTGCAGTTTTTGTTTTCTATATTTTCTTGCCTAAAGCCAAAACCTGTAAGCCTATTTCTTTTCTCTCTTTCTTCTCTCTCTAGTACATTTAAAACATTTAAATAATGTTATGTTTGTACTTTAGTTCTGGAAAAGCAATGGCCTAGGAAATGATGAAATGAAACTTTGCTTGCAATAGTTGTTTATCTCTGCTCACCATGTATTTTCCTGCATACTTCTTATCCTGACTTTTTGCATATTGACAGCATTGATGGCCTTTTGTACTTGACATCCTTTGGACATCTTTTTGTTTAGTTTGACATTGGAACTTAGTTTGGACTTGGACTTTTATACATGCTGTTTGCTTTGAACTATGCAGTTGGTTGGCCAATTTGAAATGTGCAATTTTTAACTTTGTGCATTCATACTTTTTGCTAACATTTTCATCCCTCTTTGTGAACCGGGGGAAATCCCGTGATTTGCAAAGAGGGCGAATTGATCCCGGCCATTTGCTTTTAATGATGAACCCAAATTTCATTTGTCTGCTTTTAATTATGATTTATCTGCTTCTGACTTTTTCTTCTTTTCTTCGCAGATAAAAATCAAATGGAGAGGAACAACAACAAATGGAGGATGAAGAATTGAAGACTTAGAAAAAATTAGGATAGTTTTATTTAAATTTAAATAACTGTAATATTATTATTGTAAACATTTTGTAAACAAAAAAAATTATACAAATAATTTAAAGATAAATAAAAAGTCCTTTTATTTGATTAATTCTTTTTATCCTTTTCAAGATATTTATCTAATCGTTTATAATTCTTAAATTAAAATAAAAATGGAAATAAATTCCAATTATCTTAACTTAAAAAATAAATAATCAATTGGTAAACATTGTGGTCTTATGACAAACCTGGCGCTCCAATTATCCAAAGCAACGCACAGTTTCAAACCAAGCGACAGTTAATTAAACAAACATCCACCTGCCTCTTTTCACTGATTAAATCCAAACAAATGCAAATTAACAACCAGTAGCCTCAGTTCTTATTTCAGAGTAATTTGAAAAGCATTGATAGAACTAACTCTTCTTGAGAGATATGCGCACAAAACCCTGATTCTGATCAAATGCCAAAGAAATGTTCGCCTGATCAAAGTTGAGCCAAAATCGACCAAAACCCTAAGCAAACTGTGTGAACTGTTCCAGACCCTTTAAAAACCCTAATTTTGTCTGACTGACGAGAAAAATCTGTTTGACCGATTCTTGAACCAGTCTGAAAAATCAGGAAATGCCCGAAGCTGTGATTTCTTGTGGAAAAATACGAGGGCAAATTTTGGGGTACAACAGTTGCCCCTGTTCAATCTTCTTGCACCTGAAGAGTTAGATTGGCAGGTTTGCCTTTCGCGTCTCGAAGGTAAAAGGAGATTGGACACTAGAGTGCCCTTAAATTTGCACTCGTCAGAATAATGGATGCGGGAATGGGCTTAGAGATTCCATTTGGAGATGGGCTTAAAGATGCCATCTGAAAGGGTGACAGAATCTTGTCATGGATGGGCTTAAAGATGCCATCTGGAATGTTTGTCGAACTGCAATGTGATAGGTCAGAAGGATGAGGATCAAAATGGTATCCGTGTCTGGAATGCACTTGAACTGCATCTAAGAACCGAGTTTGTGTGAGCAGAAGAATGGCCCCCGTGTCTGGGGCGTATCTGAGGTGTAACTGTGATTGAAGAATAAATATTAGAATGAATGTCGTGTCTGGAGTGTATCTGTATTGTATCTGGGTAACAGAGGAACATCTGTATGGAGCAACTGCGTGCTGGAGACAAATTCTGAATGAGTGATAGAATGGCAACCGTGTCTAGAGCGTATCTGGACTGTATTTGAAGTTTGAAAATTGTATGAGTAGCAGAATGACTTCCGTGTTTGGAGTGTGTCTGAAACTTTAACTGGGATCTAAATAGACGACAGAGTGACTTCCGTGGCGAACGCACTAGGGAGAATCAAACTATTGTTGTAAGGTCAGAATGGTATTCGTGTTTGGAATGCATTGAACCTCGAGGTGGATAAGTGAATCTGAATAAGAGATAGAATGGCTGCCGTGTCTGGAGCGTATCTAGTCTGTATCTGATTGCCGTAGTCTGAATGAGTAGTAGAATGACCGCCGTGTCTGGGGTGTATCTGGACTGTATCTGACTTGAAATTCTGAATGAGTGATAGAATGACCGCCATGTCTGGAGTGTATCTATACTGCATCTGAACAATTGTTAACGATAGCCTTTTAATCTTATCCTGAAAAGGGTGAGATGTTTGCTAAACACAAAGTTAAGCTGTATGATATGTATGATGCAACATATATGCTATATCGATGTTTACGATATGAATGTAAATGAATGCGTATGTAAGCTGATGAGCTGTATTTGCTGAGGATAGATGAATCCTGGATGGCTGAAGATAAAAGAATCTTGACTGCTGCCGGGGAGAACAATTCCTTGGCTGCTGCTGTGTAGGGCAAGAATTTTGATCGCTGCAGATGAGAAGTCCTGGGACCACTATTGGGGAAATCATAAGCTTGGGTTGTATGCCAAAACTACTCGGGAATTCCTGTCTTGAGGAGATCTTCACTGGAGAATATTCGAATATTCTGCGAGATGTTGAGAATGAGAGTCTTCATTCTTCTTGGGGATATTGAAACCTGACTCCACTGGGGAGTTAGTCTTCTGGAGGGTTCTCTGGCTGCGGATTGCAAGAATCTTCTGATTGCCGTAGGTGTTGATCTCGGGAATGGGCTTACAGATGCCATTTGGAGATAGGATGGAGAGTTACTGGAGATGTGTTGAATTGTAAGTTGAAAGAAGGAACCTGTGTAGGGTTTCCTGATGATGAGTTCGTGTAAAACTGCATCTGAGGTTGAGAGGGAACCGGTGTAGGGTTTCCTGATGATGAGTCCGTGTAAAACTGCATCTTGGATTTGAGATCTGTATGAGTAGCAGAATGACTTCCGTGTCTGGAGTATATCTGAAACTGTAACTAGGATCTGAATGAGTGACAGAATGGCTACCGTGTCTGGAGCGTATCTGAAACTGTATCTTAGAGTTGAGATCTGTATGAGTAGCAGAATGACTTCCGTGTCTGGAGTGTATCTGAAACTGTAACTAGGATCTGAATGAGTAACAGAATGTCTACCGTGTCTGGAGCGTATCTGAAACTGTATCTTGGAGTTGAGATCTGTATGAGTAGCAGAATGACTTCCGTGTCTGGAGTGTATCTGAAACTGTATATCTATCATATAAGAAAACTCACTCCATATTAGTCAAACATTCTGCTACTTCTATGGCGGTTACAAAACAATTTATCTTCTATATGTAGAAACTATTACTCCACAACTGTTATATATGCATCACATATCCCATAAATAGTCCTAAATCCAATAACTTCATTTGCACCTACATCAACCTTTTTCTTCTTCCCACTCCCACTGATATCTTTGGATCTACAGAGGCTTCTAATGTTTCAGTTTAAATATAAATGTAGGCTTTAGATGAGAATATACATTGATAAGTGTGATGATGTTGTTCGTTAATGTTGTTTGTTATTGTTTTGGTTTTGATAAGTTTTATTTTTCATTTTTTCCTTAAGTTGTTTTATTCTTATGTTGTTTAGATACAATGGAAGAATGACATCAAGCGACATTGGAGAGAGTGGTGGAGTTTGAAGCAAAATGAGTATAATGAGAACAAACCAATTGACATCTTAGTTCGATTTAGTTTTATATATTTATGTTACATTGGAGAGATTCTCAGCCCTACCTTATTGTTGAATAGTTCTTGTAGGATTGTGGTGATTTTGGGTCTCCTTTAATGAGTTTATCATGAATGATTTTATTCTATTCCTTATACAATTTATATGTTTTCCCCCAATATGAAAATATGCATCTTTTTGTTTATCTAATTTAGAAAAACAAATAAGAGTAGAACCTGAATAAATTTGTTTTATTATTTCTATATATGTTACAAATCACAAAGAGAGCATAATCACAATTTAATGATTAATAAGTTATATATTTAGTTAGTTTCACAATATTTTTTTATAAAAATGTTAACATAAATATATTATACTAAAAGGTTACTTTAAATAAATAAAATAAAAAACAAAAAATCTCAAATAAAATTTTAAATAAATAAAAGGGTATTTTAAAAGGTATTGCTTATATGTTACTATTCAATTAATTTAAATTATAAAGAAGAGAGACATAAAATACAATTTTCTATTTCAATCGTTTAGAATTATTTATAAAGTTATTATTATTTCTACATTAAACTTAAAAATTGATAAATATTTATAAAATTGATTTTTCAAAATATTTAGAATAAATAAATAATTATACGGGAAAAAATTACAATATCTTACATATACGGAAAAAATATAGTAATGATCAAAATAAGATAAAAATAAAAGGTGATGCTTATTGTTAATCTAAATATAAAATAAAAGTTACTTATTGAAACATATTAAAACTGTTATATTTTGATGATTTTAGGAGCGAACGAAGATAAGATTGCAAATAACTTACTATTATATGTTATATTTTCATAAACAACTAATTACGAATTTTAATTTTCTATAATAAAAATGATTTATTTTTAATACGTCAATGAATAGAATTTTGGATAGGTTATATCTTTTATGAAGATTAATATATCAATTAGATTAATATATTTTATATTACTAATTCAAATTTATACAGTTAAAACAATGCTTGCATAATTAAATACTTGAGAAACTATATATATATATATATATATATATATATATATATATATATATATATATATATATATATATATATATATATATATATATATATATATATATATATATATATAAAGTTTAGTAATGTATTAAATAAAGGACAATTACATATTAAATATGAGATTTACATAAAAATAATTATATATTTACAAACGAAAACAAGTTAGTTTATTATTATAGATACAATAGTGTATACAGTTTTTAATCTATGTGTGGATAGGAGAATCACACATTTTATTGGGGTTAATCAATTTATATAATTAAATAAATCATCATACAATATTTTTTGGTTATAAAATAAACATACAATTTAAATGAATTAAATGAACTTCAATAAAAATACTAATAGAATGAAACATAAGTAATGTATGAATAAATAGTATTAAAATTGTATGATATTTTTTATTAGTCATACAATTTGTTTGTCATTTATAAAATTTAAAATTTTAACCGGACAAATTAATCAATGATCAATATATATTTATCTATATATAGTATAAAATAATTGAAATATTAAAATTAAAACTTTATCGGGGTCAATTACATCAAAATACGAAATAATATAGTACGGATACACACAGGTGCTTATATGATATGCACATATGATATTGATATTAACACATTTAATTAAATATTGAATAATAATATGAAAAAATTTATTATTGAATTAAATATTTTTGTAAATAATTCCAAAGCAAAATTATTTAGTGTCTCTTCTTATTATTGTATATCTATCATATAAGAAAACTCACTCCATATTACAATTTATCTTCTATATGTAGAAATTGTTACTCCACAACTGTTATATATACATCACATATCCCATAAATAGTTCTAAATCCAATAACCTCATTTCCACCTACATCAGCCTTTTTCTTCTTCCCACTCCCACTGATATCTTTGGATCTACAGAGGCTTCTAATGTTTCAGTTTGAATATCAATGTAGGCTTTAGATGAGAGTATACAGTGATAAGTGTGATGATGTTGTTCATTGATGTTGTTTGTTATTGTTTTGGTTTTGATAAGTTTTCATTTTCATTTTTTCCTTATGTTGTTTTGTTCTTATGTTGTTTAGATACGATGGAGGAATGACATCAAGCAACATTGGAGAGAGTGGTGGAGTCTGAAGCAAAATGAGCATAATTAGAACAAACCAATTGACATCTTAGTTCGATTTCTTTTTATATATTTATGTTACATTGGAGAGACTCTCAGTCCTACCTTATTGTTTAATGGTTCTAGTAGGATTACGGTGATTTTGGGTCTCCTTTAATGAGTTTATCATGAATGATTTGATTTTATTCCTTATACAATTTATATGTTTTCCCCAATATGAAAATATGCATGTTTTTGTTTATCTAATTAAGAAAAACAATTAAGAGTATAACATGAATAAATTTGTTTTATTATTTCTATATATGTTACAAATCACAAAGAGAGCATAATCACAGTTTAATGATTAATAAGTTATATATTTATTTAGTTTCACAATATTGTTTTATAAATTTTATAACATAAATAGATTATACTAAAAGGTTACTTTAAATAAATAAGATAAAAAATAAAAAATCTCAAATATAATTTTAAATAAATAAAAGGGTATTTTAAAAGGTATTGCTTATATGTTATTATTCAAGTAATTTAAATTATAAAGCAGAGAGACATAAAATATAATTTTCTATTTCAATCGTTTAAAATTATTTATAAAGTTATTATTATTGCTACATTAAATTTTAAAAAAAATGATAAATATTTATAAAATTGATTTTTCAAAACATTTAAAATAAATAAATACTTATAACGGCAAAAAATTACAATATCTTACATATACGGAAAAATATAGTAATGATCAAAATAAGAGAAAAATAAAAGGTGATGCTTATTTTTAATCTAAATATGAAGAGAAAAAAAGTTACTTATTCAAACATATTAAAATTGTTATATTTTGATGATTTTACGAGTAAATGAAGATAAGATTGCAAATAACTTATTACTATATGTTATATTTTCCTAAACAACTACTTATGAATTTTAATTTTCTATACTAAAAAATGATTTATTTTTAATACGTCAATGAATAGAAATTTGGATAGGTTATATCTTTTATGAAGATTAATATAATAATTAGATTAATATATTTTATATTACCAATTCAAATTCATACAGTTAAAACAATGCTTGCACAATTAAATACTTGAGAAACTATATATATATATATATATATATATATATATATATATATATATATATATATATATATATATATATATATATATATATATATATATATATATATATATATATATATATATATATATATATATATATATATATATATATATATATATATATATATATATGAACTTTATAAAAAGTTTAGTAATGTATTAAATAAAGGACAATTACATATTAAATATGAGAATCACATAAAAATAATTATATATTTATAAACAGAAACGAAATAGTTTATTATTATAGATACAATAGTGTATAGAGTTTTTAATCTATGTTTTGATAGGAGAATCACACATTTTATTGGGGTTAATCAATTTATATAATTAAATAAATCATCATACAATATTTTTGGTTACAAAATAAACATACAATTTAAATGAATTGAATGAAGTTCAATAAAAATACTAATAAAATAAAACGTAAGTAATGTATGAATAAATTGTATCAAAATTATATGATATCTTTTATTAGTCATATAATTTGTTTGTCATGTTTAAAATTTAAAATTTTAACTGGACAAGTTAATCCATAATCAATATATATTTATCTATATCTAATATAAAATAATTGAAATATTAAAATTAAAACTTTAACGGGGTCAATTTCATCCAAATACGAAATAATATAGTATGGATACACACGGGTGTTTATATGGTACGCACATATGATATTGATATTAACACATTTAATTAAATATTGAATAATAATATGAATAAGTTTATTATTGAATTAAATATTTTTGTAAATAATTCCAAACCAAAATTATTTATATGTAAGAATAATTATAGTGTTGATTCAAATTTTTATATATGGAATAATATATTTGATTTGTAAATTTATTTTAATCAATTATATTACATAGTTATTACTAATTGAATTATATAATTTGATTGAATATTTTTTCAATTTAATTTGTCAATTTAAGAGTTTTATTATTATAAAATATTTTTATCGTTATCAAATATTTTTAAACAATGTTAGTTTTATAAACAGGACTAATTTTACTATTGATTCATATATTTTTATAAATAATGTCTAAACAAAAATAATATTTATTGCTTTTATATACAGGAAAAATATATTGTTCATTCAAATCCTAATTTATTATTTCTTAAAACATGGTTACTGATACTGTACGGGCATATGGTACTGATATTAAGCTATTGATTTAAATATTGAATAATAACATAAACAAGTATCATGTGTTCGCACGAGTAACAATATCAAAATCCGTACAAACACACGAGTTATTATATTTTTTGGACAATTTTTTTTGAAAGAAATAAACTTTATTAATTTCAAAAACAGTAACGTGCGCGGAAATCAAAATAATACAACCAACAAAACACCAATGGTCACGAGCAAGAATGACCTCGATGTCTTTGGGGTTACGCGTGACAATCGAATTAAAATTACTATTTCATGATTTGGCAACCAAACTAACTCTAAAAGAATGCCACATTGGTCAACTCGCCAATAACTATCATATTTTACATTTGAAAAACAATGTATTTTGATTTTATTAAAATCTCTTTATAAGTGAGAATAAAATGTAGCTTATATATTGCAATGTAAAATCAATTTTTCGCTCAATACAATGTGCAACTTGATTTGAAATGACACACTAGATGGAAAGACTTCTAATGTAGGGTAATCTCAATTTTCTAAGTTTTAATTTCCATTTTTTGTATTTTTAAATCTTAAATACAATTAAATGATAACTACAATTATAATGGTCCAATTATAATTTAATATTATAATTTATGAGGATACAACTATTTATTACTCATTTCGTTTCACAATGAATATATGTAAGTTAAAAATGAATAAATAAAAATGTAATATTAAGTTTATAAATATATATTTTATAAGTATGCATTTAATTGAATAAAATAAATAGTATGTATTCAAATTATGTATAGTGTCTCTTCTTATTATTGTATATCTATCATATATATAAGAAAACTCATTCCTTATTAATTGTTGGTGCAAGGTAATGAAAGGGGAGAAGAAGAATGAGCAATGAATGATAACTAAGAGGACTACTATTGTATATCAAAATAGGAATGAATGAGTTACAATATTGATAGCCTAGGTAGCATATTTATACTACAAATTTGAAAATGCAAAAAGACCCTATTAAAGAATAAGCATTAGGAATTGTAGACATTAACTAAATTATATTTCCAATACCATCCCTTAATTTAGATATTTCTATCAGAAGCTAACAACACCAATTTCATCTCTCAAGCAAAGAAATTGATCTGTTTTAACTGCCTTTGTCAGAAGATCTGCAAGCTTTTTCTGAGTGCTACAATGCAGAACTTCTAACACTCCTTTCTGCACTTGACTTTTGAGAAAGTTATACTTCGTCTCAATGTGCTTGCTTCTTCCATGTAGCATTGGGTTTTAGGCAAGATCAATTGTAGACTTATTATCAATCATCAACTTCAGAGCTTCCTCAACTTCAACCTTCAGATCATGCAGGAGATTCAAAAGCTAAACAGCTTGACAAACAGCTACAACACCTGCGATATACTCAGCTTCACATGTTGACAGAGCCACGACAGGATGTTTCTTGGAACTCCAGGAAATGTGACCTCCCAGAAATTTAAACAAGTATCCAGAAGTACTTCTCCTGTCCACTCTGTCTCCACACCAGTCAGAATAAGAATAACTTACTAATTCTGATTTTGTCTTTCTTTCAGAAGGAAACAACACTCCATATATCAGAGTTCCCTTAATATATCTCAGAATTCTAACAGCAGCTGTGAAATGAGACCACTTTGGATTACTCATGAATCTACTAACCAATCCAACTGCATAAGAAATGTCAGGTCTAGTATTACATAAATACCTTAGAGAACCAACCAATTATTTGAAGGTTGTTGAATCAACAGAATCACCATCAGAATCAGAATTCAATTTTTGATTGGTTTCTGATGGTGTCACAGCAACTTTGCAATTTTGCAGCTTAAATCTCTTCAGAAGTTCTTGTTCATATTTTAACTGGTGCAGAATGATACCCTTCTTCGAGTACAGAATCTCCATCCCTAGGAAATATATCATTTTTCCTAGATCTGTCATCTCGAACTCATTCATCAAAACTTCTTTGAACTTCTTTATATCTTCTGGGAAGCTACCTGTTAGCAAAATTTCATGAACATAGAGACACACCAGAATCATATTGTTATCTGAGTGTTGTACATAAACTCCATATTCCATCTCACACTTCTGAAACCTCTGCTTCTTGAAAAATGAATCAATTTTCAGATTCCAAACTCTAGGCGCTTGCTTCAATCCATACAAAGCTTTATTTAACCTGTATACCATCCCTTCCTGATTCTTTTTCACAAATCCAGGAGGGTGTGACACATAAACTTCTTCATGTAATGGACCGTTCAGAAATGTAGACTTCATATCCAGATGCGTTAAAGGCCATTTTCTATTTGCAGCTAAAGCAACCACCAGTCTGATTGTTTCATTCCTAGCTATAGGCACAAACACCTCAAAATAATCTAGCCCAGGTTTCTGAAGAAAACCTCTAGCTACTAGTCTAGCTTTGTGCTTGCCAATGGAACCATCTGGCTTAAGTTTCAACTTAAAAACCCATATGACGCTGATGGCTTTTTTCTTATCTGGAAGTTTAGCCAATTTACAAGTTTTGTTTCTTTCTATTGCCTCAAGTTCTTCTTTCATGGCATTAAGCCATTATTTCTTCTTGAGAGCTTCTTCAATGCCCACTGGTTCAGAATCTACTAACATGGCACACTGAACGACTTCTCCTTCAGAGTCAACTTCATTATCCTGCAACATGTCAAAATCTGCAAACCTTCTTGGTTTTTGTCTGATTCTCTATGGTCTTTGAGCTTGTTCTGAAACTACACCAAAACTACTACTTTCAAAGTTACCACCTTCAAAGTTTTCCCTTCCAGAACTATGATCACCACCAGATTCTGGATCATCATTAACATTTGGACAAGAATCAGATCCATTTCCTGAATCTTCTTCTGACTCATCTTCAGAATCTTCAGGATCAGATTCATCTTTTGAACTTTCTAAAACATCTTCAGAGGCTAACTATGGTGTTGGTATTACACCAGAATCTGATTGAGATTTGTTCCAATCCCATTCTTCAGACTCTTTTACCACAACGTCTCTGCTAACTTCAACTTTATTAGTTTCTGGATAATAAAGCTTATACGCACCTGTATTGTGGTACCCCACCAGCAATATTACTTTGCTTGTATCATCCAGTTTTTGTCTTCTAGCTTCTGGAACGTGTTTGTAACAAACAGAGCCAAACACCTTCAGATGACTGATACTCTGCTTATCTCCGGTCCATTTCTCTAAAGGAACAACTTCCTTCAGTTTCTTCGTTGGACACCTGTTCAGAATATATGCTGATGTGGCAACAACTTCTCCCCATAGCACGTGAGTCAGCTTTTTCTCTTTCAGCATGCTTTTGGTCATATCAAGCAAAGTTCTGTTTCTTCTTTCAGTAAGACCGTTGTGCTGAGGAGTATATGGAGCAGTAACCTCATGTTCTATTCCACTCTCCTCACAGAACTTCTGAAACACTGTAGAGTTATACTCACTTCCACCATTTATTTTCAGAATTTTTGACTTCTGACCACTCTGCTTCTCAGCCTTCACTTTGAATTTCTGGAACTCAGTAAACACTTCATGCTTAAACTTGATGAGTGTTACCCATGTCATTCTTATGAACTCATCCACAAAAGACAGAAAATAATTGTTTCCTCCAAGTGAAGGTACTGGAAATGGTCCACACACATCAGAATGTACTACTCCCAGAGCATGCTTCACTCGGGGGGCTACTTCTGATGTAAATGGCAATATAGGTTGCTTGACTTTCATGCATATCTCACATGACTTCTCAGGCTTCACAATCTTCAAAATACAATGTACAATCTTCTTAGAACATAGATGCCATAAGCTTCTATAGTTCAAATTCCCCAACCTCTTATACCACAACTTACTGTTACCTTCAGCGACTTCTGCACTAAGACACGTTGCTTCAGCTGTTTCTACATTTACCTTGAATGTTCTGTTGCCTCCTTGTTCAGACTTCATAATCAACTTCTGATTGGAATCATACAACGTATGAAGATTGTTTTTCATAACAACTAAGAAACCTTTCTCAATCAGCTGACTTACGCTCATCAGATTACTTCTAATACCAGGAACATACCAAACGTCTTTGATCAGAATGTCTTTCCCATTCTCCACTCTAACACTGACATCTCCCATACCTTCTGAATTAAGATACTTATCGTCAGCACATCTGATCTTTTTTCTCCTTCTGGAGTCAAAGTCTGTCAGCCATTGTTTGTTTCCAGTCAGATGATTTGAACAGTCAATGTCCATATACCACCAATCTTCTGAGAATTTTCCATCAGAATCAGAAGCCATTAGTAGTACAGGTTCATCATCAAAGTTTCTCTTAGCCATATATGCTTCTTCTGATTTTCTTTCCTTGTTTGACCTACAATCTCTAGCAAAATGGCAAAATTGTTTACAAGAGTAACATTGAACCTTCCTTTTGTCATACCTCTCCTTTCCTTTATGATATTTCTTATCATCAGAAGTTGAGGCTTCTGACTTCTGGAATCTATCACCACGTCTATTCTTCTTCTAGCCTTTCTTGACAAAAGAAGCCTTCAGAGCTTGCTCGGCTTCCCTCTCAGAAGTTCTCTCAGACAGACGTAACTCCTGTGCTTCTAAGCTACTTTGCAATTCTTTTATTCTCATGGTTTCCAGATCTTTAGAATGTTCAATAGAAATAACAATGTAATCAAACTGAGGAGTAAGCGACCTCAGAATCTTCTCTATGATTACCTGTTCAGACAGAGTTTCTCCACACGCCTTCATCTCGTTAGTGATCAGAATCACTCTGGAGATATATTCAGAAACTTTCTCACTGCTCTTCATGTTCAGGTTCTCATATTGCTTTCGTAGGGATTGAAGCTTCACCTTCTTTACTGATGCTTCACCATCGTAACATCTCACCAGTAAATCCCACACCCCTTTTGACGTTGTTGAATCAACAATCTTCTCGAAAACACTTTCATCCATACACTGATGGATATAGAACAAAGCTTTCTGGTCCCTCTTCCTCATCATCCTCTCAGCAGTTCTCTGTTCTTCAGTTGCATCTGCTGTAGCTGGTACATAACCATCTGTAACCAGATCCAGAACATCTTGTGCACCAAACAGCACACGCATTTGTATCATCCATCTGTTCCAGTTTTTGCCATTAAAAACTGGAAGTTTGGTGTTCAAACTACTGTCTCCACTCATTTTAAACCTTGCACGGATTTTCAGATCTTCAAACACACTATTTTCCAACCCACAGAATCAAATTCTGTTCAGATTTTGTTCAAGTTTCGGGTGATGATGATGGATTCCTTGAGGTAGTTGAAGGTGAGCTGAGGCAGGTTTAACTGAGTACGATTAAGCAAACACAAACTCATGATCTTATCATCATGATACAAAAAGTTTTTGCTCACTCCTCGAGGACGAAGGTTTAACAAAATGAACCGAAACCAGCTTTTGGCAATAGGAGTTAGTGTTTCTGGATATGTGGGTTGATAGGCAGAGTTGGAGTAAAAAAACGAGCATCTTGACATCAGAAGATAACCTAATAGATTCATCAATGGTAATAATACCTACCAAAGGACAACTAGTGGCTTGAGCAATGGTGACAATAGTGATGGAGAGTGGGAACCCATAGACTTTGGATGAAATGGCGAGACCATTAAAATGGACAAAAGCATTTATCCATAACTCTTTTACAAGATGTGGATAAACTTATCCACGCAGCATAGACAAATAATTATTCCACCCTTGAAAGTGGATACCAATATGGAATATTTTCCCAGCACCCAGGATTTTTGGTTGCTTCTATATGATTACTTCTAGAAGATCATCATTCCCATGAAAGGTTTTTTGGGTTAAGGATAACATTTCCATGTTGATAAAAAGACGGAAATGAGGTGAGAGAAAATGAGAGAATATGTGAGGGAATGACTTAGGTGAGGAAGTGGAATGAATTGAGGAAGGTATAAATATAAACGAGAGACATGAGAGAGTGATTCAGGTGAGCATAAAAGAAAACTTAAACATTTAATTGTTTGGACAAGAAAAGATGGGGGAATTTGCATGCAGCTCCGTTAAGGTAAAAGGACATGAATACTTATATTTCCAAGGTGATTTAAGATGGAGAAAGAGTTGTAGGAAAACAGGTAAATAAATGAAGTGGTTTTGGAACAATTTTCAAGAAGGAATAACAACGCATGAAGGCTAAGACAGACATAGAGTAGGTTGCCAAAAAAAATTATTTTCCCAAAAAAGAATTAGATAGATTTAAAAATAGAACCTAAGTACCTATGAACCAAGTGTATTGGATTGGATATGACTAGAAGGTAAATACATGTGGTAAATAAAATTAGTGAAAGGAGTGGGAAATACCTGGTGAGTTTCAAAAAGTTGACTTCTTACTTTTTCTTTCTTCAGATACATTCTGCTGTGTTGTAGCGAAGAATGTTGCTTCCTTGAGAACCCTTCTACTTCTTCTAGAATTTTCTAGAACTGCCTTCTTAAAGAGAATTCTCTTTTCTCCAAAACATAGCTAGATCAAGTATGCACAGCTTCTGATGCTTACTTCAGATAACTTCTTTTCTCAAGATGTTAGTGGTTTCTCTAACTGGAAATTCTTTACACGGTTAAGTGTTTGATTCAAGAATCAATAACAGAGACTGGCTTTGATACCAATTGAAGGTTAGAGAAAAACACAAAAAAGGGGAGTTTGAATTGTGTTGATAGAAACTTTTTCCCTTTCTAAAGAGTTTGTGGAAGCCTTTGAGCATGTAGAAATTAATAGCAAAAAAGAACACATTCATTTTTATACAATTTCACCTTCTCAACTAAGGCTACATCTTGTCCACCCTCCTAAATTGATTTTGCCTTAGAAAAGGACTTAATCCGCTAATCTTGAAAGATTACAACAACCTCTAAGAGTCTACAAATACCTCTTAGCCCTCTCAAGTATACAAACTAGAAATTCACTTGAGGAAACAACAATTCTAGAAAGAGTCATTTTTTTGGAGATTTACAAGAGTGCTTCTTATCAAGCATATTTCTCCTACTTAGAGTACATATTGTTTTGACAAGCTTTTGAGCAACAACTCCTTGTCTAAAACAATTTACACAAAGGTTTCTACGAAATAACACAATCAGAGCAATAAATCTTGTGTTTTGAATGTTTCTATAAGATTCAATGTTATGGAGATTAAGTGTAAAACATCTTGTAGTCTTCTTATATTCATCTTCTTTTTTAATCAAGCTGAACAAAATAGCTACTTTCTTCTTTTCTAGTTTCTCTTGAAATGCGTTTTGATTTATATTTTGAATGACGTCTTAACAAGATCTTCAGCTTCTTTTCTTCAATGATCAACACACGAGTATCGACTCATGTTTCCTATTGCTTGTTGATCCTTCATTCTTTCTGTTGTTGTGATGTTTTTTCTTGTAAGATTGACAACCTTTTTGGAACTAAGTTATGATGAACATGTTTCTTCTTAGTAAGAAGTTAACACTTTAATATGCTTAATTAAATATTACATTATAGAGTAACAACTCAGTGTAAATATTGCATTTCAAAGTGATACTACTTTGTGCTTGTGAAATTCTTGGTGTTGTTCACACAGCCACACATATACCAAAGTTGCTTTATATAGGCTTGAGAGAATAATATTGTTGGAGCACATAATGCATTATAACATGTATTTTGCAGTTTGGTATGTTTTCAATGCAAATCTACCTTTTGTAATGATTATTGTGTATGAGGCGTGATTTCTTCTTCTTATTTATCCAAGATATAGTTGAGAATTTCCATCATTGTTTTCCCCGAAAACTGTGATCATTGTCAGTTTTTATTAGATCAATACTGAAGATATATCTGGACTTTTTTTTTATCTTTGTTTAGATTGTTTTTGTATAGAACTTGATTTCTCCTGAAGATTTTATTTCTATTTTAGGAGTAATGAGCTTAAGACTTGTTTCTTGTCTTGTTCTTCTGATGAGTAGTTCAGAAATTAATGATTTGATGTAGCGTAGAAATACAAGATTGAATTTTAGGAACACATCGTATTTTCAGAGCTTTAGGCATCCTCTTATCTATAGGACAACTTCAGTTGTGAAAGCTTTCTGATTCTTATATCTTTATCTTTCTGAGTTATATTTGCACAAGCTCTTAGAATCTTTTCTGATGGACGATCATGTCTTCATATGTATAGGCAGCAACTTATCTTGAGAGACAACTTCAGTTGTAGAAGCTTTCTGATTCTTGTATCTTCATCTTTTTGAGTTATATTTGCGCAAGCTCTTTTATAGAATGTTTCTTGTGATTAGTTCTGCACACTCAATAAAACCATTAGTAGCACTAAATTGTTACTCGCAAAATATATGGTTGTTATCATCAAAACAAAGAATTGCTTAGAATCTTTCTTGCTCTAACATCGATTGCTAGGAAAATCTAAGGTAAGAGGGTGATCCTTATTATTAATATTTTATATGGGGTTTATGTATGTGTTGGATTTTGTTTTGGGATTTTTGATGAATTTGATAATATGATGAATTTGTGGTGAATACAATGACTTTGATGTGTAGTTCCCATGAATTTATAGCCATGATATGTATGACAATGTATTGTTAATGTTTTATGGTAATGTGATAATTTCTTGTGTATTTGGGATTGTACTGGTGTGGAACTTGCAAGAATTTGGAAAACTGATGCATAATCGCAACAAAGAAGTTATTGTAAGGAGGCCACTGCATGGCGAGCCATCAGCAGTGTCGAGCGAGTGACTTTGCCCAAGCAACACTAGGCACGCTCCAAACGATGAAACTTAGAAAATGTCATGCTCTTGGAAAATAAGAAAAGCGCCTCAGCATCGCCAGGAGAGCGTCAGGCGAGCTCTTTGTGTCGTCGGGCAAGCCTCAATTATGCAGTCTTCTTCGTTGGGCGAGCCTCAGGCGAGCAGACTGGGACATTTTTATTTTTAAACTTGGAAAATTCATAACTTGAGTTGTGAGTGTTCGATTGATGCATGGTTCGAATTGTTGGAAAGCTGATTTAATGTACTTTCTCTTTAAAAAAATTATTACCAGAATTCTAACTATTTGATGCATGGACGGTTGTTTCATACTGTCCAGTTATGTTATTTTGTAAAATGTATGCAATTGTTTTATGTAATTGATAATTGGTGATGTTCTATGCCTGATGATACCAATTATGTCAATGTGAAATTAATTATGATGAGCTTGATGTTGCTATGATGATGTTATATGTGTGTTTATGATGTGCTCCAGTTCCAAGAGGGAATCGATCCTATGGTGGGGATCTTTGGAGGGCGATGACCCAGTGTTCATCAGTGAAGTTTGGAACCACATGCATGAGTTAATGAAGTTGCATTATATTCTTTGTGACATTGTATGATTATTTATTAAGTGATGTTGATGATATTGTGACTTAAGTGACGTTTGGTGATGAGTGTTTATTTGATGATATAATGACGTTTTTTTGAATTATATTAATGATGTGGAAGTGTGAGTATAATATGTGTTGTATGAAGATATGTAGATTTCTTGATAATTCTTGTTGTAACTATTATATCTATTCAGTATATCTTTTGTAATTATTTGTGATTACTTACCCTTTCTGTTTGAATGTTGCTTCCACGTGAGTAATGCATAGGTGATTGTGAATAGCTCGTAGAAGCATAAGGATAATTTTGGAGTTATTTGTGTGTTTTAATTGAATAAAGATGTAGAGTCATGCTTCAATAAGTTTATGCTTTGATGATTACGAACATCATGATCAAGGCAAGAGGAATTATAGAAAAGAAGAAGAAAAAGTATATACTCAAAATGGACTTTTGGCTTGCATGATAAGTTACTCCTATAGAAGACTTTGGTATTTGATCTTCATTATGGTACAAGACTCCAATTCAATGTAGTATGTTACTATAGTTCTCAAAGTATGTCTAACATTATGCATACATGTTTCATGGCTTTTAATATCACTAGCATTGCATTTCCAAGTCATTAAAAAGGTTATTTCACTTTTCATACAGTGGTAACCGGTTACAGGTTTCTGGTAACTGGTTACAGGCTTCATCATTTCAAATATTTTAACGTTACCTACACTGGGTAACCGGTTACTGCATTCTGGTAACCAGTTACCACTGAAAGGAATTTGAAAAAATAGACTGTTTTGAGTGTTGTTTGTTTGTTGTATTTGTCCATGAACCATTGCACTTCTACATTCATTTAGAACCTTTTCAAAGGGTGCAATATATGTATATAATTCAAATATTTCTGAAGTAGAAACACACACAAAATAACAACAATCAGAACATACAATTGAACATTTTGTTTCTCATTTTTAAACAAGTGCATAGATTAATATTTTGATCTTGCATGAAACTTTTACTCTTAAATTTTCAAATACATCATTAGAAAAGTTTCATCATATGCATTAAGTACTTGCGTAATATATTCATTAAATGGTTGTCTTGAAAGAGAAGAGATCAATACTTATCAACTTTCATATCTACTTCAAGAATTTATTTCTAATCATTTTTCAAAAGTGACTGTGGTGTAACCTTACTGTCCCGGATTGTTGGAAGTAAGGGAGTATTAAGGGAGGACTGTTCTCTTTCTACTTTGTATTGGTTACATTGTTTTCAGGATTGTTGAAAACAAGTGTGTACATTGAAGAGCATTGTTCTTTGTATACTTGGTTGGATCTTAAAGGATAGTTAAAGCCTTTGATCTCCCTATAGGTTATATAGTAAGCATCACATTTGGATGTGGATAGGCTGTACAATAATTTTAACTATAGTGAAATCTCTTACATGTTGGTAAGAGGACTAGAGTACTCTCAAAGTGTGAGGGGAACCAGTATAAATCTCTCGTGCTCTTTATTTTATGTTTTTACCACTTTCATATTCATACACAAACAAGAAAATAAGAACATCATCACATAAAAGAATAAAAATATGCAATATACTTTATTCAGCCCCGTCTTAGGCATACTCAAAAACCAACATTTGGTATCATAGCAAGTTAAAGTAACATGTTCCTATTCGATCCAGAATGGCTTTCGCACAAAAAACTTTCAAAGATGGTGGTAGTAACAACAAGCCTCCATTGTTTTGTGGTGAATACTTTGATTTTTGAAAAATTCGCATGAAGGCTCATTTAGAAGCACAAGGACAAGAAATATGGGATTTTGTCTAAAATGGTCCATTCGTTCCTAGAAGTGTTATCAACGGTTTTGGAACATCAAAGCCTAAAACATCATGGGATGAAGATGATAAGAAAAAGGTCCTCTATGACAAAAAGGAAATCAGTTTTATCCTATACTATCTCCTCTTTAGCTGGGTTGATGTTACCTTATCTATTCTTTGGGTGTTACACCAATAGAGTCGGGTCTTTTTGATTCACCAGTGATTTATTTTCCTGGTCGGGTTTCTCTTTTGATCCTTATTTCCTTTGCTACATCCCTAGTGGTGTTTTGCGCCCCTTTGAAGTTGTTCATATGCATTCATACTCATAAGCATTGCATGGCATCTTAGGGTCAAAAATAGGTTTTTTTTATATATTTAAGTATCTTCGATCACGTCGACACAAAGATTTTTAACCTTCGTATCTCCGGATAGAAGAAACTTAAATAAGGGCATATTTCGTACCTCAATTTTTGCCCCTAAGATCCCTTCATCATACCATATTGATTCAATCACAACAAGATCACATTAGGGCTTTTGGTTCTTCTCCCTATCTTTAGCTTTGCTCTTTGAGGAATCACTAAGCACCTTGACTTATTTTTCTTTTATGATCATGCATGTTTTGTTTTAACTTTCCTTTTAATTAATAAAATACAATGTTGGTTTGTCTTACTTGTTAATAATGTAGGTAAAGGCAATGTGGTTTAGAAAGTTGATCCATGGGTTCATGAGTTTATTTCCATGCCCTAGTAATAAAGCTTGAGAAATTCAAACCTCACCATTGAAGTTGTTTTGGAAGAAATGGCATGGTAAGGTTCATTTTGGTTCACCACATTTCAAATTTTTCAAGATTGATTCAAAAGTACAAGGGGTTGATCGAAGAAGTTGTCATGGTTGGACAAGGCCATGTTCCCATTGGTCACAAGTGCACATTTCTCTCAATTCTCAAGATATGGAAGTGGTTTTGGTTGCTATGAGTTCTCATTATCATCCTCAACAACTTCTATCTACAAAGCAAAAGTGTTGGTACAAGAAGGTTGTTTAAAAATTGTCAAAGTTCCTCAAAGCATTTTCTTGATCTAGGAGCTAGGGTTTTGAACTTCAAAGAAGTGTATCTTTCTCATCTTTTGGTATTTTTGAGTGATTCCAAAAATATCCTTCTCTTCAAAGGGTTAATAACAAATCACTTCAAAAGTTTCAAGTATTTTCATGTGGAAGAAACTTGATGATGAAGAAAGATTACAAGTCCTCCAGATGAACCTCCAACTTCTCATGTGTGACTTCAAATGATTATAACTTGGTCAATTTTTATCAACTTGAGCCCACTCTTTTTCCATAATTATCTTGAGGATGTGAAATTTATTCCTTCTTTTATGTGCAAAGTGAGAAAATTGATGGAAAATGCCTTAAGGATACAAAAGATTATAGGTCATTTCATGATTTTTTGCCAACTTCAACAATTCATAACTCTCTCAATTTTTGGATATTTTGAATGGTTCAAGTTTAAAAATGTCATTCAAGAGTTCTATTTTATGCCATCTTTTTTGGTCAAGAGAAAATTCCAAGAGGAAGGCCATGTTTGGAGGCAAAACGTTATAGGTCACTTTTGAAGAAAAACTTGAAATATTTCTAAGTATGGAAAGTCAACTTCTTTTTCCCAACTTTGACTCATTACAACTTTAAGCTCAAACATCCATTTGATTCCATTATTTTTCCATTGCAAAGCTTGTAACTTCATCTTTCTAAAGCTTCAAGAATCAGGCCCTAAGACCCCTTGAGTTGAAAATGCCATTGATTTGAATTTGGTAACTTGAAACTAAAGTTTCATCATAAGTCATATTTTTAAATCTTTGTTTTGGCTTCTAATCACAAGTTTTCCATGCATTTTTTCTTCTAATCATGTTTAGCAACTTTCCAAAGGTGTTTAGCATCATGAAATGCGCGATTTGACTGAGTTTTGATGCTAAACAAGTCACACTTTGTTCATGCTGCAGACCCCCCATGATTTCCCTTTAAACTTCATCATTTCACACGCTTAAGGATCCCATTCATTCTCTTATAAATAGAGGGCCATCCCCCATTCATTTCCTCAAGCTTGAACAACCAAAATCACCCTGCTAAACTCATTCTATAACTCACTTTTCTGCAACTTCAAAATCAGTGTTCAAGCCTTTTTCAATCTATTTTTTCTATCAATTCACCTTCCTTGATATTTCCTGAAGCTAACCATACAATTACCTTTAAGAATCGTGACCTATATTGACCCATAGAAGTCTACTTTCAGAGCTATGCAACTTAACTTCAATAGGTAGATTCCTTCACCAATTCTCTCAAACTTTGATATCATTGTGAAGCTCTCATTGCCCTGGTTCTAGTCACAACACTTTCTTTCAGATGGAAACACGTTTTGGCCATGAATTTTCAAATTCTTTTACAAAACTTTCCTTCCAAATTGCTTGAGCTACAGTTTATATAAATTTTTCACGAAGGCATGGTTGTCTTCGTCTTGATGAGACGAAGCGAATGGCATAGGTCTCGTGCTCTAGTTTTACTGTTTTAGTTACCTAGTTTTGAGACTAGCTGGAGGTTGAAGATATTCACTAGAGTCCATAACATGCACAGCCCGCCAGGTCCACTGGATCTGTTTACTAATGAGTTTTGACAATGATCAGATGGCCCATTTTTTGTTTGGTTTGATATTTTATTTTCTGATTTTTATTTTAATTGATTTAGACTTCAAAAAATCAAAGAAAATTCATTTGAAGTCCAAAAAATCTGGAAAAATTATGAAAAACATTTTTGATTTTTCTCTTTCTGATTTTTATTTTTATCACAATTTTATTTTGTGTTTTGATATTTTTTATAAATTTTCATTTTATTTGAATTGTTTTAAATGTTTAAAAATACTTTTATGCATTTTTAAATTCTGAAAAAAATTTGAAATGATCCAATGATATGGTGACTAATGTTGGTGACCTCATTTATTTTTTATTTTTGACTGTTATTTTTTATAATTTTTGGTTTATTTTACTCATTTCTTTTAATTTTAAAAATAGTTTCTGACTTTAAAAAATTACCAAAAATTTTATAAAAATATTTGAGTTCATTGCTGATTTTTCTATGGTCTTACTTAATATTTCTTGATTAATTTGAACATAGTTCATATTTTTCTCTCTTATTTCTATTTTAAAACATTTTAAAAACCCTTTTTTAATGTATATATTAAATGTAATATTATTTTGTGACTATTTTCTGGCTGATCTTGGGTTAAATTTTTTATCATGAACTTTATTAACATCATTGGATTCATGGTGTTGAGTCTAACTCTATAAAAATGGATGAATGATTTTAATAATAGTTTGATTAAATTTTAATTCAAATATGGTTTGTACATTCTTTCCCACCCTTCTTCATCTCATCCCTTTCTTATTGCACTAAGTGTTATTAGATCACGATCTCTATATCATGTCTCAAAACAAATGGTGCATAGATTGCTATTGACCGACCTCAAAATAGGTGTGACTTCTATATAAGTCCACTTACGATTGTTTAACATAGCGTTACATTTTTTCGCGATTCAAATAAATGATCATTCGTGGCCCAAACCTATGTTTGCAAGCCCAAGTATGTTAATTTGATCTCTTTAATCCAATAACCTTGAGATTCATTGTTTGGAGGCTTTGGTTCTACCAATCCTTAATGGATCTACATCACTTTTAGTCAACACGGGTCACTTAAACATCATTGATCATTAATTGTTACTTTTGAGGATTTCAAAATGGATGATATACTTGACATAAAGCAAATGCAATTCATTGTGTGGAGGATTTGGTTCTTCCAATCCTCTAATGAGTTCCAAATGCAAGTTTCAAGATGATCATCCAACTAACCACTAATTACTAATAATTGACTTTATTTTGTGTTTTTATTTTATGCTCTTTTATTTTATTCACCATTTACTTTAGCATTTTCATTTAATGTTATTTTTCATCTTTGCTCACTTGAGCCCATTTATATTCTTGTCATTTTTACTTTTCTCACTTGAGCTTTTCTTTTCTTTTTGAAGATACCTAATAATCAACATGAACCATAAAAAAAATTTAATGATACTTGGACTATTTGGTTACTATCCTTGGCATTATGGAGTATTGGACTTCTTGGACTTAGGATTAGGAGTCTTGGTCTATGTTGGAGACCTTGTGACCTTAATTGATATTTTGTCTGGAGATCTTGAGGTTTACCTCAAGACATTGGGTTGTTTGTTTGTTTTGTGTGCAGGTTATTGTGATTGCATTCTTTGTTTGTAATCCGGAGTTCACCCGTATACAGCCGTTACTCTGCCCAATTTTTGTAATGACTTAATACACTTGAAGTTTGGTCTTCTCAAGAGATCTAGTATCTTTGCTTGCTTGGTTTCAATCCAAAGAATGAGAATTCTATCTTGACTCATAATGTCAAGTATTGCCTTCTTGTTAGTTAGATGGTTCTTATCCCTAGCTTTTACCTTATGCTTTAGGATAGTCTCTTCTTCTCCTCCCATCTTCTTTAATTTCAAAAATCTTCTTCCTACTTTTGAAAACTCTTTTTGTTTTTAAACTTGAACCACTTTCATAATAAATTTAGACCTAGGTCCCTGCATTTTCAAAACATTTTTCATAAATAAACTCCAATCAATTTAATAATACTTTGACATTTTTTTATGAGAAGACTAAAAGTCAATCAATCTCATTTCAAACCATTTTGCCACTTTGGCTTTTTACTTTAAAACATTTCTCAAAAGATTGGACTCTTGTCAATCCTTGTAGTGATGCAAACAACTATACTTCTACAATATGCAGTGAAGAGAGATATTTTCCACTTGGGTAGAGTGAGGCATTGTTGATTTTTAAAAACCAAGCCATATCCTCCACTTTGAGATGATGGAAATTCTCCTTTCTCATGATTGTGGGTAGTAAGTATGTTTTCCACACGGGCAATGACGATGATGTCTTAATCTCATAAAATTAACCAACACACTTATGTTTTTAAATTTTTAAAAGATGAACTACGTGTACCCTGATCCCCTATTGCACGGAAGGTGGTACGTAGGCACTAAAGGTTCGCAACCGCGGCGAGTGCAAAAATAAAATAAAAATACTTCTTTTCTCACCTCCACCATCTATTTTTCATACAACATTTTATAGCCAAAATATACAGATTTTTTCAAAGAGGTTCCTACAGAGTACTATAGATGTTTAAGGTGCTAATACATTCCCTTTGAATAACCAAACCCCTTGAATCTTTCCCCCTCTATTTGGGTTACTCGCTCTTTTCCCATTCCTTTGGAAACATATAAAGCGCGGTGGTGATTTTTATTTTGATCTGTATAAGTCTAGTCAATCTAATAGCTTAGTCTTAAACATTTCTACCGTTACAGAAAAAATTGGCGACTTCACTGGGGATAGATTGACCTCTTGCTGGTCCATCCCTAAGTGGGTTGATCCTATCTTTATTTATATCTGTATATGTGCTATTATTATTTATGTGTTATATGTTGTATATATGTTTGTCTGGATTTTCCTGGTTTTCAGGGTGCTTGGTGATTACTTATAAGTCTTATACCCGGACTTAGGCAAACTTTAAGATAGGATGGGCGGTATAGTCAAGTTAACTTTGATGGAGTAATCCCAAAAAAGGAGGCATGAGATCCCCCGCTCAGTGGAGGCCCTTTGACTGTAGTGTCGTCTACCAAGTAATCGGGAAGACATGTTGCTTTTGATCTAGGAGCCTGCTGAAGCTGAGGACCGTAGAATACCTAACTCATCTTGGCCTTTTAGGTGTAGTGCGGAAGCTATGACGGAGTAATCTGGAAATAGTTGTCATACGATATTATGCTCGGACGAGTTTTTCTTGAGAATATTACTAATTACCGAGTTAATTGGGAAGTTGGTAATATCCGAAGGAAGGATGTAGACTCTGGGAACCTCTAGAACCTTGTTCGGAAGGTGATAACTTTTAGACCAATACCTTATGGGTAGTACCTTCGACCTCATGCTCGTGACGTTGAACCTATGAACCCTATGTTTGTGATCTTGTGTGTGATTGTTGTATCATGCATCCATGCACTCATAAGCTTCTTTTGAAGAAATTTTATTTCAAGGGACTTGAAAGTTGACCTTTTGTGAATATCTCAGGTACCTTTTGACCATGGATTCTGGAAAAATAAAGACCAGAAAATACAGTTTCAAAGATCCCAAGATAGATGAGTTGATCAGTCCAATTCCTGAGATTGAGTGTTCTGCAGATTTTTGGAGGAAGTATGGGTCCATCATTTCTCTCATGAAGCTTAGGATGAATGAGGGTATTCTCTCGACCTTGATCCAATTCTATGATATGATGTACCATTGCTTTACTTTCCCCGACTATCGGTTGATACCTACACTAGATAAGTATTCTTATCTGTTGGATTTACCTATTACGGATCGTGTTCCTTTTACTGGTTTGGAGGGTGAGCCAAAACCACACGAGATCGCTGCTTTGGTCCATCTGGGGAAGTCTGAGGTTGAAGCCTATATGACTACTAAAGGAAGGATTAGAGGATTACCAGCTCAGTTCTTATTGGAGAAAGCTCGTTACTTTTCAAGGATGAAGAGTACAATCGCTTTTGAGGCCATCTTTGCTCTACTTGCTTACGGGTTGTTTTTATTTCCTAATATGGACAAGTTTGTTGACATTAATGCTATCATGATCTTCATGATTGGAAACCCATTTCCTACATTGTTGGGTGATTCTTATTACTCTATTTATCTTCAGAATTATTATCATGGGGGGATGATTATCTGTAGCACGCCTTTGTTGTACCAGTGGTTTATTTCTCATATGCCTCAGTCTGATGCTTTCTGGGATGTCAGGAAGGAACCCCGTTGGGCTCCTAAGATCATGGAACTTACTCACTCAGATATTGATTGGTATCATCGGGCTTACCATGATGTAGAGATTATCGAAAGTTGTGGTAGTTTCCCTAATGTACCTCTTCTTGGTACAAAGGGAGGAATTAACTACAACCATGTTCTTGCACGACGATAGCTTGGTTATCCGATGAGGGATAAACCAAATAGTATTCATTTGAGTAGTTTCTTCATGAAGGAGGGAGAAGACCATAAGGAAGCTAGCGAGCAGATTGCGAAGGCCTGGCATCACATTCATAGGAAGAGTAGGAAAGACTTCAGACCTGGGGGGCTGTTTCTTTGGAGCCTTATCTTCAGTGGGTCCAAACGAGAGTTATTCAATTGAAGATGTCGTATTCCCTGGAAGCACCTATGCCTGATTTGTTTATGAAGACCACTCCTCCCTTATTAGATGATATGGAAGAGCTACAACTTGCTTTAGTCAGGATGCAGCAAGAAAAGGAAGCTTGGAAGAATAAGTGCCAAACTTTAGAGATTTCCTATAGAGCAGACTTAAAGGAGAAAGGCGACTTGATTGAGATTCTTGAGAGTCGGGCTGTAGAGATGATGGAGAGGCAAGGGGATTTATTTTCTCCTAAGCCTCAGTCAGATGCTAGTTGGTCACTTCCTGATTGAGGTGATTGGAAGGAGGTTGCCACCAGATATGCGGAAGAAAACCAGAGGTTGAAGGCTCAGATTTCCAGGCTTACAGGGAAGCGCCAGCGTATAGAGTGATCTCCATCAGCTTTACTTCTTAGGGCTTTAGACTTTATTTTCATCTTGTACTTGGGATTATTGAAACTTGTAATTCATTTTGAAGTTATTATAAAAAATTTCAGTATTTCAAATGTGTTATTACTTTGATATTTGCAATGTGTCTATAAATCTTTTAGTCCCTTGAAATATTAATAATAAAATAAATCATGTGCATTCCATATCATGCATCATATTGCACATATTTCTTGCATTTATTATGCATATCCAGGTGTCTTACCAAGCTTCTTTACTTCGTTCAGCAAGTTGTCTCACCACTACAATACTCAAGCTAATTTCAGAAGGAAGATGGACAACTTAGAACAAGAGAATCGCGAGCTGCACGAGGAAGTTTCTGCTCTGAAGGTCGGCATGGCCAATCTCACTGCTCTGATGGAATCTCTGGTGGCTGCTCAGAATCAGCCATCGGGTGTTCAACCTTAACAAACAAGGGTTACTACTGAAGCTCCGACTGTTCCTGTGTTTGCTACTCCAACTGTTGTTCAGAATCGCATGCCTCAAGGTTATCCATGGGGAATGCCAGAGAACTGTATGCCTGAAGGTTTCAATCTTGATCCTCAAGTTACTCCAGTTGTTTAGACTACTGGTACTCCTGCACCTCATGTGGTACATGTTGCTCCTACTGCACCTCCTTCGGTGAATATGGTCCCATTTGCTAATGATGATATGTATCGTCCTTTTCCTCCACCAAGTGAAGGCTTGGGTCTCTATGATAGAATGGATGATTTTCAAGATCAGTTTGACAAGATGTAGAGGGAGATGAAGGCCCTCAGGGGAAAGGAATTCTTTGGGAAGAATATGAATGATTTATGCTTGGTCCCGAATGTCAAGATACCTGCGAAGTTTAAAGTCCCAGAATTCGAGAAGTACAAGGTCAACACTTGTCCTCGTGCTCATCTTGCGATGTATATAAGAAGAATGTCTACCCACACTGATGATCAACGTCTGTTGATTCACTTTTTTCAGGATAGTTTGACTGGTGCTGCGTTGAAGTGGTATATGAGTTTGGACAGTGTCAATATCCATACTTTCAATGACTTGGGAGAAGCATTTATCAGACAATACAAATACAACATGGCCATGGCGCCTGACCGTGATCAACTCAGGGCCACGGTCCAGAAAGACATGGAATCATTCAAAGAATATGCACAGAGATGGCGTGAGGCAGCCGCCTAAGTGATTCCTCCCATGGAAGAAAAGGAGATGACTAATATTTTCCTGAAGACTCTGGGTGCTTTCTACTATGAGAGGATGGTACCGAGTGCGCCAAGTGACTTTACTGAAATGGTGGGCATGGGTATCCATTTAGAAGAGGCTGTAAGAGAGGGTCGTTTAACAAAAAGTGAAAGTTCTGGAAGTACGAAGAAGCCATCCTATGGATTTTCCAAAAATAAGGAAGGAGATACAAATGCTATTATGCAAGAGATGAGGGTTAATCCTCCTAGAAGAAATTATCACCGTCATCAACAAGTCGCCTCAGTAACTCCAGTTGTTGGTGTAGCTCCAACCACCGTTGCTTATCGGAGACCATCCTATTAGGGGAATCAAGGGTATAATCAAAGAAGGGAGAGTTATGACCCTATCCATATGAGCTATACAGAATTACTCCCGGTGTTAATTCAAAAAAAGTTGGTTTAGACCAGACCATCTCCCGCTATACCATCACCACTACTTTGGTATTACAAGGCTGACCAAACATACGCTTTTCATCAGGGAGCACCAGGGAACAATGTTGAGAACTGCTATCCTTTGAAAACTGAAGTACAAAAATTGGTGAAGTCTGGTATCTTGTCTTTCAAAGATGTTGGCCCTAATGTGAAAGATAATCCTTTACCCAAGCATGGAGAAGAAAATGCTGTGAACATGGTGGCCGGTTGTCCAGGCGACTTCCGAATTTTTGATATTAATTTGGTTAGGGGAGATTTGGTAAAAATTCATGCAGACCTCTGAATTTAGCTATTATACGCATGACCATGTTGGTTGTGCTATTTGTAGTACGTATATACAGGGTTGTGACAAGATAAAGGCTGATTTGCAGGAGATGATGGATGAGGGCCTCATCCACATAATCAGGCCTAGGGAAGAGTATGAAGAGGAAGTAAACATGGTTTCTGGATGTCCTGGAGAGTTTAGAATCTTTGATGTGGAACATATGAATGAGGATCTTGTACAATTGCATGCTACTTTCTGCCACATGGCTGGTCCGGTAGAACATCAGTATGGATCTTGCTGAATTTGCTGTCGGGACTCCCGTGGATGTTCAATTGTAAGGAAATGTATTCATTTGTTATTGGATAATGGAACTATCAAAGTTACAGGCTAAAGGGATGATTACCATGAGGTTAATGAGATTGAGGTTTGTTTGGCTGAAGAAGAGTCAGATGATGAGTATGCCTCTCCAGATGAGTTCTTCTCCTCAGATGAAGATATGTTTTCCAGAGATGACTCTGTAATGACTGAATATGTTTAAGAGGGAGTAAATGTTATTGTGCCTTGTTTTAGTGCACCCACCCCTTTTGAAGTTGAATATCATGGCAAGCCAGCTATTACCCCATTGGTGATTAGTTTTCCGGGTCTTGTCCCCTATAAGTCAGACAAGGTTGTACCCTACAAATATAATGCTACAATCTTAGAGGATGGTGTGGAAGTTCCCATCCAGCCAATGCCCAATGTTGGAAATATTGTTGAGACTAGCAGAGTGACCCGCAGCGGTCGTGTATTTGCACCAGTTGTTCATGGAGATACTGGAAAGAAAGTTGTGGAAAATGTTGAACCCAAGAAGGCTACGGGTGAATCTAGTGGAGCTATGATAGAAAAAGAGGTGGACGATATTTTGAAGATAATCAAGATGAGCGACTACAAAATTGTAGATCAGCTACTGCAGACTCCTTCAAAAATATATATCTTGGGATTCTCAATCCGACATCGCGAGGCTTATGGGATTTTGTTCGGACGAAGATGCTCATTTCCGGGTTCCGGATAGTTTTGGTGAGGTGGCTTTCAACTTGTGGCACAGTTTAACGAACATCCGTGCCGGATCCTACGACCACCTCAACGCCACCCACATTCACAATCCGGCCATCCGCTACTTTCATCGCATCCTTAGCAATACCATCTTAGCCCGTGACAGCAACCATAAGCTCAACTCAAGGAGCTCTTCTTTCTACATTGTGCGTTCACTGGGCAAAAGATAAACGCCGCCCCGTTCCTACTTGCTCACATCCACTCTATTTGTGCTAGAGGTGGAAAACCTTTCTATTTCGGAGGGCTGGTTACTTCAATTGCCATTGGTCTAAATTACGGTGCTGCTCTCGCGACCTTGCCTTCTATGGCACCGACTTTGCTAACCTTGGACTACTGCAAAGCCGCACACCTCATCTACGAGCGGGAAGACGGCAGATTCCACCCCGTAATCAGGAATACCGTCTATCAGAATATCATTCTTCCGAACAGGGACCGAATCGATCCAAGTAACCGAGCGAACTAGTTATTCGACCCTGAAGTTCCCGCAGAGCCTGCACCTGCCCACGAAGACCAACCTGCAGCCGCCGCAGACGATATACAAGAAGAGTTAGATAGTGCTCTGCCTGTCCACGACATCCCTGGATCCTCATCTGCACCTCCTCCTATCAATCTTGAAGACATCCTCCGCGCCCTCCACATGCAAAATCAAATGAATGCCGCGCTTGAAAGGAGGCAAGCTGAGCAGTTTGAGTCTCTGTGCGCCCAAAACGCTCAGATCTTGACTGGGCAGCGCAACATGAATGAGAGATTGGATGAGGCGCTTTCAGAGCTTAACGCATTGAGGATAGATATGAACACCTACGGCTTCCAAGACACCGGTGCTGAAGCCACTCCTACCAGACGCTCTCGCACCAGGAGCAGAGGACGTGGTCACCAGTAGTTTCTCTTTCTTTAATTTCTATGTAATTTGTTATTTTTCTATTTCATTTCTTTTACTTTTGTTTTTGTAATTGTACTTCCCCGGATATATACCGCAACATTGAGGACAATGTCGGATTTTGTGTGGGAGAGGTACCTTTCTATCTTCAATAAAACTAGTAAATTCTTACGATATGTCTCGATTCAAATTCTTCGCTTTATTTTGCCATACCGAAATTTTTTTTTATTTTCGCATTAGCCCGACATACCTATTTTAACGAAATCCCAGTTGAGGAAGCCGAAAACGACATAACAAGATCGATACGGTTCTGTCACCGTGGACTTCCTACTTACGCGATCCGCTTCATTAACCATTATACCGATATATGGAGTTTCAATTTCTAGAAGTAACCCCTAGTAGTTTATACTAGCAGTCAGCACCGTCTTGACACAAACCACGTGGAGAATCGATGAATATAAGTGTTTGATGCCTGATTCCAAAGATATCCTTCATATCTCGCTGCTAAAGGAAAAGAAAATCTGTGTACCAAAATATACGGGCACATATAAGAGCTGAGAAAATAATGAAGAAATCCAATGTTGGTTGGTTCAGAGGTATTTGGTTCTGAACTCGGTAAGGTGTGCTATGACCCGATCCCCCACAACCTCCAATTTGGATAACATATATAGGGTTGCCACATTCGTGTACCAGACCCCGTGCTAAAGGATCAAAGTCACTAACTGGTTACTCCACTACGTGCGTGCTAAGGCAAAGGGCTTAATGTGATTGCGCTAGAACGAAACCGGGTGAAATAGATACGAGAACTCCGGGCAGAGTTATAACAGAACTGTTGGATAGCTCGTTTAAAATGGAAGTCTACGAGTAAGCTTATTGCTTGCGTCATTAGCGTATCTTTAGTGTTTTACTCAAGTATTGGCCGAACCAACGAGGATTTCTCGAAACCACTTTAAAAAAAATCCAAGGGTATGTCATGCTTATGCGCTTGACGGAAACTTGTCCAACCTTTCGAATGACTATTTGTTTGAGGACAAGCAAAGGTTTAAGTATGGGGGAATTTGATAACGAGAAAACATATCGTATAATTAACATACTTTTTACCGATTTTATACTTCATTAAGTCGTCTAACCCCCGATTATTCCAAGATTATTTGTCTTTTTTGCAGGTATAACACTTGTCGACTCAAACCAATGAAAAAGGACAAAATGAAGAAGGCTAGACGAAATACAAAGAGAAAAAGAATAAAAAAATACAAAGTTGGGACTTCTGGATAGGTGACGGTCGTCACATCCCTGTGACGGGCGTAACACCCCACAACATAAGGAAACGTTCGTCACACACACCTGACGAGCGTAAGGCACCACTTCAGGGTGTGACGACCGTCACCCACCTGTGACGACCGTCACGCGCGTGAAGGAGGACGTTACGCATGGATAGAAGACGTGGGTGTGAATGGCAGACTACTTCTCCCTGTTTCTACTGAATCTCCTATTTTATTGCCACCACTATTAGTGCTCCTACAATTTCTCCACAAAGACTTCATCAAGAATTCAAATTAAACTACTGATTTTTCCTGCTATATATATGAGTACCAAAGCACAGTCCAAGGGTCGAAGAATTTTACTCAGAGCAAATATTTATTTTATTTTTACAGTTATTTCCAAATTGTTTATTTTGCAATCCTGCTTTGAATTCCTTGTAATTTTCATTCAAGCCTTAGTTTCTATTTTTAAGTGTTAATTCTTCTTACAAGAATTAACACGAATTTCTACTGCAAGTGAAGCTTGAAGATTTGGATTACTGTATTACCTCAAGATTACTATAGCATCTGTAATTCCAGGTTTTTTATATCGCAATTATTATTTATTTAGTTTCTATAATATGCCAATTATTGCCATGAATTATATTTTGAACTTTATTGCTGTTAAGTTAATTATGTCTGGCTAAATTATTAATACCGGTATGTGACCGTAAGAACTGAAAGAATTCAATGATACCTTGGCCAAAAATATTTATAAAACAATTTCTGGTTTCCAATTTCCAATATTAATTTAACTATCCTTGTCACGAGAGTGAGAGGTTAATTAACACGATTTTGCCACGAGAGTGGGAAATTAATTAAGGCAAGAACCTGCATGCGAGAGCTGGGGTTCAACCCAGATAGTGGTAACGAAGCATTGATTTTTAAATACACGAGAGTGTTTTAATAAATTAATTAAATCCAAATTGTTTTCAAAAAGTGTTATTAAATTTAAAGTGCATCCACTAGGTTTAGTAGCATGACTTATTTCATAAACACGAGAGTGTATGTCTCAGGTTTTTAAACAATTAGCTTTTACCGAAATACTTTATAGACCAAGAGATTCATCGAATTCCCTAAGTCTGATCATCACATACCAGTATAATTAGTACTATTACTTTTAAAACTAAACTGTCTCCCCCAAATATCGAATATTCATCGCTTAGTTAGACAAAACTGTAGCATTAGATCGTATGCGATTGATACAAAGTCTCTGTGGGTTCGATAATCTTTTAAAACTAGAACGACTGAACTGTATACTTGCAGTTAGTATCCCGACAGGCTTATAAAGTCCCGATCAAGTTTTTGGCGCCGTTGCCGGGGACTGGTAGTCAATTAATTACGATTCTTCTGTTGCGCGGTTAGACTAAGCAACAAACACCCTTTGTCGATTTGTATGCCAAGGACTCGCTCACAAGGCGAACCACTTGACAAACCGACGGACGAACCTGAACACATTCTTTCTGTAAGACGTGCAGTCAGGGATTACTGTTTAAATCACGCTATTCCTTTACCCAAACCAGAAATCAAGATTGATTCTGAAACTGATTCTAATTCTTCCTCTGAAACCGAAACCAATCCAGAATTAGACATGGCCGAAGAACAAAGGACCCGTCCATTGAAGGAGTACGCAGCTCCATCACAACAAGAGCCCCATAACAGCATTGCTGCTCTAGCAATAAACCGAAACGATTTCGAGTTAAAGCCGTCATTGATATCAGCTATCCAACAACGCCAATTCTCTGGAGATCCTTCTGAGGATCCGAATGAACACCTTACAAAATTAGTTCAATTTGCCGACACAGTTATAGCGAATGGTGTTAGTAAAGATGCTATAAGATTACGTCTTTTCCCTTTCTCACTAAGAGATAGAGCTTGGGCTTGGTTGCAATCCTTGCCATCAAATTTCGTCACTATGTGGAAAGGACTGAAGATCGTATTCTTAGCACGATACTTTCCCCCAAGCAAGACCGCTACACTAAGAGCCCAAATCAACGGATTTAGGCAGAAGGATATTGAGTCACTATTCGATGCATGGGAGCGCTACAAAGATATGATGCGAATGTGCCCACATCACGGACTAGAAAAATGGCTGATAATCCACACATTTTATAATGGACTCTTGTACAACACAAGACTATCTATAGATGCCGCCGCAGGTGGTACACTGATGGACAAGCCTTATGACGAAGCTAACCAACTCATTGAAAACATGGCTCAAAACCACTATCAATGGGGAGGAGAAAGAACATCTGTGGAGAAAACTCAAACCAAAGGCGGGATGTACGAGATTAGTAGCCTAGATAAAGTCAATGCTAAGGTAGATGCTCTTACCCAAAAGATAGAAAGCTTGACCTTACCTCCTGCAGCTACCGTAGCTGCAGTTACCCCAAGCTGCGAAGTTTGTGGAGTACCTGGTCATGTTGGAACCGAATGTCAAATCTTAGCAGGAATAACGGCTGATCAGGTAAATTACGCTCAAGGAAATCCTTATGCCAATACCTATAACCCTGGTTGGAAGAACCATCATAACTTCTCGTACAAGAGCAATAACGCTTTATATGCACCTGGCCAAGCACCTGATGTACCTCCAGGTTATCAAAAACCCGATGGTAATGTTCCTAACATTCCTAAGAAATCTAACCTTGAAATCCTAATGGAAAATTTTATCGCTAATCAAGCCCAACAAAACAAAGAATTCCTAAATCAAAACGTTCACACCGGTGAACAACTAAAGCTATTAGCAAACAAGGTAGATGCCCTAGCTACTCACAACAAAATGTTAGAAACCCAAATCTCCCAAGTAGCACAACACCAAGCTAGTTCTTCCGCACCTGCTGGTACATTTCCTGGACAGCCACAGCCCAATCCCAAAGGACATGCAAATGCTATTACATTAAGAAGTGGGACAGCCCTTGATGGACCGGTAGATCCTAGACTCCAAAACCCGACCATGTATCAAAAACCCGAAAAAGAAATAGAGAAGTCGAAAGATCAATCTGAAAATGTAGAGGAAGACGCAAATGAGAATAGAGAGGCCTCAGAAAATCCCTATGTGCCTCCACCACCATACAAACCACCAATTCCATACCCTCAAAGACTTGCAAAATCTAAGAATGAGGGACAATTCAAGAAATTCGTAGAACTTCTGAAACAACTAAACGTCACTATTCCGTTTACAGAAGCTATAACCCAAATGCCGTCATATGCTAAATTCCTAAAAGAAATATTGGCTAATAAGAAAAAAATCGTTGAGAACGAAACCGTTATGCTAACTGCCGAATGTAGCGCCATAATTCAAAATAACATGCCTCCGAAGCTAAAAGATCCTGGTAGTTTCTCCATACCATGTGTAATTGGAAAATCTGTCATAGACAAAGCTCTATGCGATTTAGGAGCCAGTGTTAGTCTAATGCCCTTATCTATTTGCGAAAAGCTCAAATTAGGCGACATGAGACCTACCAAGATGTCCTTACAACTAGCCGATAGATCAGTCAAATTTCCTGTTGGTATGCTAGAAAACATCCCTGTTCGAATAGGACAATTTTACATACCGACTGACTTTATAATAATGGACATCAAGGAAGATTCAAACATTCCCATCATACTAGGAAGACCATTTTTAGCGACTGCAGGAGCCATCATTGACGTCAAGAAAGGAAAACTTACCTTCGAGGTAGGAGAAGAAAAAGTAGAATTCATTCTTTCCCAATTATTTAAATCCCCTGCTATAGATGACTCATGTTGTCTCCTAGATATCATTGATGAATGTGTCAAATAACTTGAATGCCAAGAGGACACCTACTCTGAGATGCTGAAAATTCAGACACCGACTGTCCTCAAGAACGAAGACTGGAAACAGGAACACTTAGATGCCAACCTGAGCGAATGTTTAGCCCTAACACCCGATCCTCACTCAACTAATAAGAAACCTGGTATAGAACTTAAAACACTACCTGAAGATCTTAGGTATGAATTCTTAGATAAAGAACTCGAACGACCAGTTATAGTCAATGCCGAATTAGGAGAGATCGAAACCGAAAAACTTCTTAGTGTGTTAAGGAAATATCCAACCGCGTTAGGCTATAATATCTCAGATCTCAAAGGAATAAGCCCTTCTCTCTGTATGCACCGCATTATGCTGGAGGAGGACTGCAAGACTTCTAGAGAACATCAAAGACGAATAAATCCTATCCTAAGTGAAGTAGTTAAGAAGGAAGTACAAAAACTTCTAGAGGCAGGCATCATATACCCAATATCAGATAGCAACTGGGTCAGTCCAGTTCACGTGGTGCCCAATAAAGGAGGTGTTACAGTTATAACAAATACAAAAGGCGAATCGGTAGCACAACATACGCAAACAGGATGGAGAATGTGTATCGATTATAGAAAACTAAACAAAGCTACGCGCAAAGACCATTTCCCATTACCATTCATTGATCAAATGCTCGAGCGTTTAGCCAAACATTCCCATTTCTGCTATCTTGATGGGTACTCAGGATTCTTTCAAATTCCAATTCATCCTGACGATCAAGAGAAAACTACGTTCACATGTCCCTATGGTACCTTTGCATACCGAAGAATGCCATTTGGACTATGTAATGCACCTGCAACTTTCCAACGATGCATGATGGCGATCTTCAGAGACTTTTTAGACGGAATCATGGAAGTATTCATGGACGATTTCTCTGTCTGTGGAGAGAGTTTTGACGGATGTTTAACAAATCTTGAATTAGTACTGAAACACTGTGTTAATGTCAACCTAGTGCTCAACTGGGAAAAATGTCACTTCATGGTGAGACAAGGAATTGTGTTGGGTCACATTGTGTCAAACAAGGGGATTGAAGTTGACAAAGCAAAAATCGAAATTATCAAAAACCTTCAACCACCCAAAACAGTTAGAGAAATACGAAGTTTTCTAGGACACACAGGTTTTTACCGACGTTTCATAAAAGATTTCTCTAAAATCACCAAGCCAGTAACTGAGTTATTAATGAAAGAGGCTGAGTTTATTTTCGACGATAAATGCTTGAACGCATTCGAGACACTAAAAGAGGCCTTAATATCGACACCTATTATGCAACCTCCTGATTGGGATTTACCATTTGAAATAATGTGCGATGCGAGCAATTATGCTGTAGGCGCAGTCCTAGGACAACGCAAAGAAAAGAAGCTTCACGCTATCTACTACGCAAGTAGAACACTCGACCCTGCACAAATGAATTACGCCACTACGGAGAAGGAACTCTTAGCTGTGGTATTCGCATTGGACAAATTTTGCTCCTACTTAGTAGGCGCTAAAATCATTATTTATATGGATCATGCTGCGATCCGATACCTACTAAGCAAGAAGGACGCCAAACCGCGATTACTCAGATGGATCTTACTCTTACAAGAGTTTGACTTAGAAATAAAAGACAAAAGAGGACCTGAAAACGTGGTAGCTGACCATTTATCGAGATTAGATGGAATCCAAACCGAGAGTGTTCCCATAAATGAAGATTTCCCTTATGAACGCCTCATTGCCAAACTAGAGACAAACCCTACCGACAGTTTAGATCCACATAATGAAAATTTCACAACTGCGGTAGTAGAATCCATTTGTACTAATACCGCATTACCATGGTACGCTGACTTCGTCAACTATTTAGCTGCCGGTGTTTTACCACCTGATTTGACGTACCAACAGCGGAAGAAATTTTTCCATGACCTCAAACACTACTTTTGGGATGAACCACTACTCTTTAAAAGAGGCGCCGATGGTATCTACCGTCGCTGCGTTCCTAATGATGAAATAAACGACGTCATTTCCCATTGTCATTCCGCCCCTTATGGTGGACACGCTCGTACATCGAAAACCTGTGCAAAAATACTTCAAGCTGGCTTCTTTTGGCCTACCTTATGGAAAGACGTCCATGTAGCAATTATGAACTGCGATAGATGTCAACGCACAGGAAATATATCTAGACGTGACGAAATGCCGTTAAAAGGAATCCTCGAAGTAGAAGTTTTCGATGTGTGGGGAATTGATTTCATGGGACCTTTCCCCGCATCCTTTGGAAATAAATATATTTTGGTAGCCGTCGACTATGTATCAAAATGGATTGAAGCCATCTCCGCACCCACAAACGACACACGTGTGGTACTAAAACTATTCAAGAATATTATCTTCCCACGATTTGGTGTACCAAGACTAGTGATCAGCGATGGTGGCTCCCATTTTATCTCCAGAATCTTCGAAAGGTTACTTTCCAAATATGGCGTTAAACACCGCATAGCCACACCATACCATCCTCAAACAAGTGGACAAGTGGAAGTGTCGAATAGGGAGATCAAACAGATACTTGAGAAAACCGTAGCCACATCCAGAAAAGACTGGTCCTCCAAGCTAAACGATGCTCTTTGGGCATATCAGACAGCTTTCAAAACTCCTATCGAAACAACGCCGTTCAAGTTAGTTTATGGAAAATCTTGTCATCTACTAGTAGAATTAGAACATAAAGCCTATTGGGCGATAAAAAGCCTTAACTTAAACTATAAGAGTGCTGGAGAGAAACGAGTGTTAGATATCCATGAACTAGAAGAACTGCGTTTAGACGCTTATGAAAATGCTAAAATCTATAAAGAACGAACAAAAAAATGGCACGATAAGCGTATCTCGCGGAAAGACTTTAAGGAAGGAGACATCGTACTCCTATTCAACTCTAGACTAAAACTTATCCCGGGAAAATTACGTTCCAGATGGTCCGGACCGTTCGAAATTAGCAAATTTTTCCCAAGTGGCGCAATAGAAATTAAAGGTAGTTCTATCGAACCATTCATTGTTAATGGCCAGCACTTAAAGCACTATTTTAATATCGTAAATATCGACTTCTCGGCTTATCTTCAGTTAAGTGAGCTGCCTACCCCGTTACCTAACTGAATAGGTATTTACTGTCGAGCCGTCGACATAAAATAAAGGCGCTTCGTGGGAGGCAACCCATGTTTTATTTTAATTATTTTTTCTGCTTTAATGTGCTTTTATTTTTCTTTTCTTTTTCTTAATCTTTAAAACATTTTCATGATTGCATTTCTTACTATTTTCTATTTTTCTTCTGTTTTTATTTCTCCCTTTCATTTTTCTTTTTAATTTAACTTTGGCAATTTCCTAACCCGAAAATACTTACTTAATTTCCTTTTCTTTCAAACATTTATCAAATATTTTCAGGGGGGTATTTCTTTTTCTTTCGCATCTCGCGCTATGGATTGTGCTAACTTCATGAATGTCAAATTACGAAGCCGACACCAGAAAAGACGGTTTGCAGACCTGGGTGAACGGGAGATGTGTCCTACTATATATGCAGATGATCATGCTATGGCTGCCCTTGGCATTCGCGAGAGTGTCATGTACTTGCTGCACCATATAGGGTGGGACACCGCTCCTATCCGTCGAAGGTTCTGTACCTACAAAAGGCTGATTCTGGAGTTTCTCAGCACCTTGAGTTTCATTCTAAATCATGGAATGGGATTCAACCGTGGGTTGATTACATTCAGAATGTTTAACATGGATTACACTTACAACCTGTGGGAGTTTAGCCAGCTGCTTGGGTTCCCTTTTGGACCCGATGTTGTTACCATGACACAAGAGAACCTTTTACCTGTATCTGAGCTTGACTTTTTCTGGGGGAGCATTGCTGCTGTTAACCATCCTGAGCCGTCAGATCTGTATTCTGAATGCATTCATAACCCAGCCATCAGGTATTTCCACAAGATCATAGCCCACACTATCTTTGGCAAAGAGCAAAATGTCACGTCTGTATCACGCGACGAGCTGTTTATTATGTATTGTGCATCCCAGAACCGTCCTGTGAACGGTGCAGCTTATATGCTCGCGAATATGGAGTGGATCATACAGACCCCAAATGCACCGATTTTGTTGGGTGGGTTAGTTACCATGCTATCTAATGCCATTGGACTCCGCCGGCCTATGCTCGGTTCTGCTCCACTTCATGGCATAAAGCTGATGGACATTGCCTTTTGTTTCAACACTAGCATGATCGGAAACCTTGGACCAGATTCATTTGACCTGCTAGTTAATCATCAGATCGTCCATCATTTTAAGCTGCCTGACCTAAGAACCAGTGTGCACAACCGGGATAATTGGCTGTTTGATCTTCACTACCCTGCTTCACCACCCTCTTCACCATCTACAGTTGACATTTATGAGGTTCCAAACAATGCTAATGCTGAAGAAGATCCTGCTACACCGCCAGGATACCATGATCTCCCTGATCCTTGGGAACAGCAAGCTACTTCCGCCGAGACCGCGCCTCAGGTTCCTGAGACTACTCCACCGCCACCTGCTGCTACCCTTGACTCCCTGCATGAGGCTATTACGGACATGCGGGGCGAGCTGACTTCTCTCAGGGTGGACTTTATCACCTTCATGGACTTGGTGACTGATCAGTTAGACTATATGCATCAGCATTTGTTTCCACCTCCCCGTGGCTAGAGTTGCCATCGTTATTTCATTTCCTTCTCTATTGCATTTTCACGTACAGTGAGGACACTGTTATGTTTACATATGGGAGGGATTTTTAGTTCAATTATTATTTCAACATTATGATTTCCTTTTATTTTTAGTTACTTTGAAACAATTGTTATGAATTTATTCATTTATTCAATTAAAGTTTATTTTAAGTTCTTTCCCAGTTTACTGTTTTATTTACTGTCTGTGTTTATATGCAATATTTCTGTTTCATTCCATACTGGTAACTCGTATTACAAAAATTTGTAATTTAATTATTACATCACTTTTATATTCAAAACTTTAATTAATTAAAGCATTTCAAATAAACCAATATATATATATATATATATATATATATATATATATATATATATATATATATATATATATATATATATATATATATATATATATATATATATATATATATATATATATATATATATATATATATATATATATATATATATATATATATATATATATATATATATATATATATATATATATAAATTCTTCAAAAATCCACTTTCCAAGAAAAACAATAAACTCATCACTCTCCAACGGTCCTGTAACGTTCTTCTTATTTATGACTCTGACTGCGTTACGACCGTCACACCCTTGTGACGAGCGTAACGCGCCTCTTTACTTCGTGACGAGCGTCACACCCCTGTAAAGACCGTCACGCAGACAGAAACCAACGGCTGTTACAGAGAACCGTTCCAACCTTCCTCCTTATAAACCCATTTTTCCTTCCTCCATTATCACCACACCACACGAAAAACCAACCATTCACTCCATTTTTTTCCAATTTCTAAACTCCTAACACCAAATTAACATCCTTACAATCTCCCATTCTCACATTCCCAAATCAAATCCATTATCACCATGGCAAACAACCCAAACGCTCAAGTTATCAATTTCAGAATCGGCGAACCTGGGGAGAATCAACGAGCAAAGTATCAAAAATTCGAACACTGAGGTCTCCAACCCACAAGGTACGTTGACATCGACTGCCTACGGAGTTTGGGACTACTCTACAGCGCCCGCCGATTATTACAAAGCGTGGATTTGTGGAACCTCTGTCGCGAACCAAGACCAATCTACGAAACTCTTACTCTTGAGTTCTTGAGTTCGTTTGCTTACCTCACTCCGCCGGGTGTCACAAACCAATTATCAGGCGTGGCAAAATTTTGCATGTTTGGCGTTGAGCACCAGTTGCCTCAATCCGACATCGTGAGGCTTATGGGATTTTGTTTAGACGAAGATGCTCATTTTCGGGTTCCGGATAGTTTTGGTGAGGAGGCTTTCAACTTGTGGCACAGTTTAACGAACATCCGTGCCGGATCCTACGACCACCTCAATGCCACCAACATTCACAATTCGGCCATCCGCTACTTTCATCGCATCCTTAGCAATACCATCTTCGCCCGTGACAGCAACCATAAGCTCAACTCCGAGGAGCTCTTCTTTCTACATTGTGCGTTCACTGGGCAAAAGATAAATGCTGCCCCGTTCCTACTTGCTCACATCCACTCTATTTGTGCTAGAGGTGGAAAACCTTTCTATTTCGGAGGTCTGGTTACTTCAATTGCCATTGGTCTAAATTACGGTGCTGCTCTCACAACCTTGCCTTCTATGGCACCGGCTTTGCTAACCTTGGACCACTGCAAAGCCGCACACCTCATCTACGAGCGGGAAGATGGAAGATTCCACCCCGTAATCAGGAATACCGTCTATCAGAATATCATTCTACCGAACAGGGACCGAATCGATCCAAGTAACTGAGCGAACTGGTTATTCGACCCTGAAGTTCCCGAAGAGCCTGCACCTGCCCACGAAGACCAACCTGCAGCCGCCGCAGACGATATACAAGAAGAGTTGGATAGTGCTCCGCCTGTCCACGACATCCCTGGATCCTCATCTGCACCTCCTCTTATCAATCTTGAAGACATCCTCCGCGCCCTCCACATGCAAAATCAAATGAATGCGGCGCTTGAAAGGAGGCAAGCTGAGCAGTTTGAGTCTCTGTGCGCCCAAAACGCTCAGATTTTGACTGGGCAGCGCAACATGAATGAGAGATTAGATGAGGCGCTTTCAGAGCTTAACGCATTGAGGATAGATATGAACACCTACCGCTTCCAAGACACCGATTCTGAAGCCACTCCTACCAGACGCTCTCGCACCAGGAGCAGAGGACGTGGTCACCAGTAGTTTCTCTTTCTTTAATTTCTATGTAATTTGTTATTTTTCTATTTCATTTCTTTTCCTTTTGTTTTTGTAATTGTACTTCCCCGGATATATACCGCAACATTGAGGACAATGTCGGATTTTGTGTGGGAGAGGTACCTTTCTATCTTCAATAAAACTAGTAAATTCTTACGATATGTCTCGATTCAAATTCTTCGCTTTATTTTGCCATACCGAAATTTTTTTTATTTTCGCATTAGCCCGACATACCTATTTTAACGAAATCCCAGTTGAGGAAGCCGAAAACGACATAACAAGATTGATACGGTTCTGTCACCGTGGACTTCCTACTTACGCGATCCGCTTCATTAACCATTATACCGATATCTGGAGTTTCAAGTTCTAGAAGTAACCCCTAGTAGTTTATACTAGCAGTCAGCACCGTCTTGACACAAACATCGTAGAGAATCGATGAATATAAGTGTTTGATGCCTGATTCCAAAGATATCCTTCATATCTCGCTGCTAAAGGAAAAGAAAATATGTGTACCAAAATATACGGGCACATATAAGTGCTGAGAAAATAATGAAGAAATCCAATGTTGGTTGGTTCAGAGGTATCTGGTTCTGAACTCGGTAGGGCGTGCTACGGCCCGATCCCCCACAACCTCCAATTTGGATAACATATATAGGGTTGCCACATTCGTGTACCAGACCCCGTGCTAAAGGATCAAAGTCACTAACCGGTTACTCCACTACGTGCGTGCTAAGGCAAAGGGCTTAATGTGATTGCGCCAGAACGAAACCGGGTGAAATAGATACGAGAACTCCGGGCAGAGTTATAACGGAACTGTTGGATAGCTCGTTTAAAATGGAAGTCTACGAGTAAGCTTATTGCTTGCGTCATTAGCGTATCTTTAGTGTTTTACTCAAGTATTGGCCGAACCAACGAGGATTTCCCGAAACCACTTTAAAAAAAATCCAAGGGTATGTCATGCTTATGCGCTTGACGGAAACTTGTCCAACCTTTCGAATGACTATTTGCTTGAGGACAAGCAAAGGTTTAAGTATGGGGGAATTTGATAACGAGAAAACATATCGTATAATTAACATACTTTTTACCGATTTTATACTTCATTAAGTCGTCTAACCCCTGATTATTCCAAGATTATTTGTCTTTTTTGCAGGTATAACACTTGTCGACTCAAACCAATGAAAAAGGACAAAATGAAGAAGGCTAGACGAAATACAAAGAGAAAAAGAATAAAAAAAATACAAAGTTGGGACTTCTGGATAGGTGACGGTCGTCACGTCCCTGTGACGGGCGTAACACCCCGCAACATAAGGAAACGCTCGTTACACACACCTGACGAGCGTAAGGCACCACTTCAGCGTGTGACGACCATCACCCACCTGTGACGACCGTCACGCGTGTGAAGGAGGACGTTACGCATGGATAGAAGACGTGGGCGTGAAGGGCAGACTACTTCTCCCTGTTTCTACTGAATCTCCTATTTTATTGCCACCACTATTAGTGCTCCTACAATTTCTCCACGAAGACTTCATCAAGAATTCAAATTAAACTGCTGATTTTTCCTGCTATATATATGAGTACCAAGGCACAGTCCAAGGGTCGAAGAATTTTACTCAGAGCAAATATTTATTTTATTTTTACAGTTATTTCCAAATTGTTTGTTTTGCAATCCTGCTTTGAATTCCTTGTAATTTTCATTCAAGCCTTAGTTTCTATTTTTAAGTGTTAATTCTTCTTACAAGAATTAACACGAATTTCTACTGCAAGTCAAGCTTGAAGATTTGGATTACTGTATTACCTCAAGATTACTATAGCATCTGTAATTCCAGGTTTTTTATATCGCAATTATTATTTATTTAGTTTCTATAATATGCCAATTATTGCCATGAATTATATTTTGAACTTTATTGCTGTTAAGTTAATTATGTTTGGCTAAATTATTAATACCGGTATGTGACCGTAAGAACTGAAAGAATTCAATGATACCTTGGCCAAAAATATTTATAAAACAATTTCTGGTTTCCAATTTCCAATATTAATTTAACTATCCTTGTCACGAGAGTGAGAGGTTAATTAACACGATTTTGCCACGAGAGTGGGAAATTAGTTAAGGCAAGAACCTGCATGCGAGAGTTGGGGTTCAACCCAGATAGTGGTAACGAAGCATTGATTTTTAAATACACGAGAGTGTTTTAATAAATTAATTAAATTCAAATTGTTTTCAAAAAGTGTTATTAAATTTAAAGTGCATCCACTAGGTTTAGTAGCATGACTTATTTCATAAACACGAGAGTGTATGTCTCAGGTTTTTAAACAATTAGCTTTTACCGAAATACTTTATAGGCCAAGCGATTCATCGAATTCCCTAAGTCCGATCATCACATACCGGTATAATTAGTACTATTACTTTTAAAACTAAACTGTCTCCCCCAAATATTGAATATTCATCGCTTAGTTAGACAAAACTGTAGCATTAGATCGTATGCGATTGATATACAGTCTTTGTGGGTTCGATAATCTTTTAAAACTAGAACGACTGAACTGTATACTTGCAGTTAGTATCCCGACAGACTTATAAAGTCCCGATCAACAGAGCTTTTTAAAGAATTCAAGATTGTTCATCACAATTCATTTCCGTACAGGCCGAAGATGAATGGGGTTGTTGAAGCTGCTAATAAGAATATCAAGAAGATCATCCAGAAGATGGTTGCTACCTATAAAGATTGGCATGAAATGCTCCCTTTTTCTTTACATGGATATCATACATTTGTCCTCACTTCAACAGGAGCAACCTTGTTCTCCCTTGTGTATGGAATTTAAGCGGTGCTCCCAATCGAAGTTGAGATTCCCTCTTTGCGTGTGATAATGGAAACCAAGTTGTCAGAGGCTGAATGGGTCCAGAACAGGTTTGATTAATTGAATTTGATTGAAGAGAAGAGAATGACAACTTTGTGTCATGGGAAGTTATATCAGAAGAGAATGAAGAAAGCTTTTGATAAGAAGGTCAAACCTCGTGAATTCAGAGATGGCGACCTCGTGCTCAGGAAGATCGTGTCTTTTAATGCTGATTTTAGAGGAAATTGGACTCCCAATTTTGAAGGCCCATATGTTGTCAAGAAAGCCTTCTCTGGCGGTGCATTAATTCTTGAAACTATGGATGGTGAGGAGTTCCCACGTCCCATGAATGCTGATGTAGTCAAGAAAGACTTTGCCTAAAGAAATAAAAGAACAACTTGCTAATTTGAAAACCCGAAAGGGAGGCTTAGGCAAAAAGGAGCGTCTCGGTAGGTCGAAAACCCGAAAGGGAGTTCTAGGCAAAAATTAGAGACATAAACAGAATAAAATTCCCCGCTAAGTTGAAAACCCGCAAGGGAAGCTTAGGACAAAAGTCAGGGACTTTCTTGGCAAGTAACCACATCAGACAAGACTTTATCATTGAAGCAACAATCTTCTTGGATCTTTACCATACTTCAACGGAAGCTGCTGCTCAGAATTTCGAAGTTGTTAGAGGGAATAGTGGTCATTGTATCTCAATGTATATTTTCCATTATATATTACCATTTTCCGAACTTTGTAATCATCCGTGGAGTCTCGCCATTCGCAGACTACCATTCTATCAAAAAAATTTGAGCTTTTACCCAATTCTTTGTATTTCTTATTTTCACTCAGCTTACAAAGACTCCATTTATTATTGATAATAATTTTCAAAGCAAAAAGATTAAATAACAAAATTATTTTTCAAAAAAATTTACAACTTATTTTTACTTTAGATTTTGTGATTCAAGAGGAAAACAAAAGTGGTGATCCCAGGAATGGACGAACTCCAGTAATTTTGGGAAGTTTTGTTTCCCTCAGGAAGGTTTTGTCAGGTCGTTCTCGCCGGTATGCGCGTGATTTTTGTATATTGAAGACGATACCAATTGGCGTGAGGTGCAGTATTGGGTTTGTGATCCCATTGTCCCCAGTCAAGTCTTGGTTCATTTTTTTGATTGATTGTGGGTTTGAATGGTCTGAGACCTCTATCCCAGATACCCTAGTGAAGTCTTCCCTCATGCGACGAAAGGTCTTGTTCCCTTGGTGTGCTGAGATGGAACTATTTGCAAAATGTCGCTCTTTCTGCAGTATTAGTATTATTGTTGGTATTTATTTCCCAGGAAACTAGACCAGAGCAGTATATTTTCTAAGAAGTGTTGAGACAGTTGTCAACCCTTTGAGTTTTCACCCGCCAAGTGATGGGTTAGATTTAAAATCCCCATGAGTTTGACCTCTTTCTATGAAGTTGACTTCTTGATTCCCCAAGAAGGTTATCCCAGGGAATCTTTTATTGGAATAAGTTTGCATGATATGAAGACACAATCCAAGATTCCCCAGTGAAGGCTTTGCTTATTTGATAGAAGTCTTTTCTCCCCGTGCATACTGAGTTGGACTCATTTGTGAAGCATATCCCTTTCGGCAATACTTGCATTTTGTTGATTGCCCGATAGTCAGGCAAGGGTAATGTTTCATTTAAGAAGTGTTGATACATTTATCAGTTTTTTGGGTTTTCACCCTCCAAATGCTGGGTTCGATTTAAAATCCCCATAAGATTGATTTCTTGTTGTAATATTTGACTTCTTAACTCTCCAAGTTGTTATTCCCGTGAGGTTTCATACTTTTTCCCCAGAGAAGTTGGTGCAATACTTACTCTCAATATTGAAGAACGTAACTTGGTTTCCCCTCTTCGATGTGTTGTTGGCCTCCCCAATGAAGTTAGCATGAGGTCCATGTTGATATCTCGATGATAAGGCATTATCTTCCCTAGTGAAGTCTATATGATATTTCTCCAATGAAGTCAGCACGAGATCCTCAGTTGATGTTTTGAAGATATGGTTTCCATCTGCCTCATTTGAAACCAGTATTATAATTCCCAGTAGGAGTACAGACCGTGAAACATTTTTTCCCCATTGAAGTCTGTGTGCTATTCCCCGGTGAATCCTGGAGAAGGATGTTATATCCATGTATCTGTACTATTTCCTATGATTTGATTACTTCCGGATTATGTTCCTTCCCAGTGAAGTTAATCCGCGAAATAGGATTTTTTTTCCTTGGTTGGTGCTTACTTTCTCTTGGAATGTTCTTCTTGGATGTGATTTAGCTGAGTATTGACTGTACACGAGTTATTTTTGTCTGGTTATTCCCTGTATTATATGTTTGTTTTGTCAGCATATACATAATAACACTCATGCGTTCATACATACATCATACATAGTTGAATTTAGAAAATCATTATGTGATACGGTGAGAGAATTGACTTGAGGGTTTTGCATTTTATCGCAAATTTTGCAGTTAGCAAGAGTCTCCATCGACTTTTCTTTTATCTAAAAGAAAAGCTGAAAAAGCACAGGAAAGACCTTTGAGACTTATTTCTTGAGTTCGGGGGGTAGATTATGAAAAGGGAAGGTATTAACACCCTTTTCATCCATGGTTTTCCATGGGCTCTTAGTTACTTGCTAGATCACTTGCTTTTGTTTGAAATTGTGCTTTATGTGGTTTTTGAAAGTATTTTGCAAAGAGGCCATTGTTTAGGCGATCTTTGTAATGATTCTTGTAACGCCCCGTTTTATTTAATATTATATTATATTAATATTTTCGAGTTACCGTTTGACGTTTATTTTTGCGACGAGAATATTTAAATTAACTGTTATATCTGTTAATATATTCGGCGACGTTTTATTCGGACCGATAATTATTTTATTCGGTCCGGTATTTATTTTTGAGGGAGCGGTAATAATTTTATTCGGTCCGGTATTTATTTTTGAGGGACCGGTAATTATTTTATTCGGTCCGGTATTTATTTTTGAGGGACGGATAATTATTTTGTTCGGTCCGGTTTTTATTCTGTTCGGTTCGGTAAAATATTATTCGGACCGATATTTAATTATTCAGAGTTATTTTAATTATTTGGGGTAATAATATTATTTGATATTATTTAGTGTTAATTAGTAGCATATTTTAAGAAGGGCTTTTTGGGTATTTTGCTAGCTTATGTCTTGCTTCTAAACAAACAAAACCCACCATTTCCTTGTTTTATGTCATAAAACAAAAACACACTTAGAGGCATAGAGAGCAAAAGAGAGTCTTGGAAGAGAAGAAGAGGAGTAAGAGGTTTTGAGTTTTGGGTTGGTTGGAACATCAAGAATCATTCAAACATCTAAGGTAAGGGGTTTGATTTTCCAATACTTATAGTTAGGATTTGATTTGGTATATTTTGATTTGGGATAAAATTGATGTTATGATTTTTGAGTTTTGTTGAGGATTTGTGATAGAAATTTGAAGAGTTAATTAGGTGTTGTTGTTGAATTAGTATTAAGTTAGTTAAATTGGAATTAAAATGAAAATAGCAGTATAATGGTATAGTTATTAAGTTATTCTTAGAAAATGAAGATAAGCTCTTAAAACTAAGGAATAGTAGTCTGCATAAGGAGTTAAGTTATGAATTAAAAATGCAGCATAGTTATTAACTTAAAAACTTAGAAAAATGAAATTGGCTGTATAGTTTAGCAAAACAATGTAATAGCAGTAACTTTAGTAAACTTGAAAACTAGCAGTGGCTTAAAAAAAAGGGAAAAAACGGGAACTAAGGCATGTGTGTTGTAATGAAGATAAGCTACTGAATCTAAGAGTAGCAGTATAGTGGAACAAAAAGCTTAGCAGATAAAAAAAAATTAAGTTAACAGTATGTTTATTACATTAAGTTTAGAAATTAGTTAATGTATGTTTTGTTTTTATTTTCTTAATTTAATATATTAAATATTTATATTAATTAAATACAAATATGACATAAGTTAGCCGATTTAATTTGGAACCCGATTATGTTTCGATTTCCCGATTTTGGCAAATTTCGGCGACGGAGCAAGTTGCTCTGAATTTAACGAAAATTGACGTGCTAGCTAATTTTGATGTGTAGAACGTCGTGGTGAGGTTAGTTTTTCGAGATTACGAGTTTTTAACGGAGCGAACCGAAATAAGTCAATTTACGGTTAAGTTGAACCGGGTTGCGTTTTAGTCGGTTTAAGTCACGTATAGACAATCCGATTGCGACGTTAATGATTATGGTTGGTGCCAATTATTATGAATGACTTTCGCAATGATTATTGATGTTTGACTATTTTTCCGTGTTTGAAATTTAGTGAATTATTTGATAATTATGTGGTGTGATTAAATATGATGTTTGCGACGATTTATTTATAATGAATACTTGATGATATGCGATGCGATGATATGTTTATCTTGATGTGGATAAATATGGCGACGTGGGTTTTATACCAATTTTGATATGCGATGATGAAGTTTTGTTGTGTAGTGTTTGTGATGTCATGTTGTCGAGTCACATACATTGCATTGGCAACGAGGGCTTTTATGCCAAGCGACGGGGGCTTTTATGCCAAAGCGACGATGGGCTTTTATGCCGAATGTCCCTAATTATGGACAAAACGACGGGTACCATATGCATAACATAGTCGTGTCTCATGGAGTCGGTTATGTTTATGTTTGAGTCTTTTGGCGTTGAGTTTTATTTGATGGCTTATGACGAATTGCGATATTATATGATACTTTGTTTGTGATGATTTTTGTGTTGAACATAAAGTGAATACATGTAATGATCTCATGATGAGTAAGCGATGAATACAACATGACGGTAAAACGACGATATGAGTTATGGCGATGGAGTTTATGTTTTGTTTTGATATGATTATGGTGATTATGTGATGAAATTAAAATGTTGATTTTATACACTAAATGATGATTTTAAAGTATGTGAGATTTTGATATTTGTTGACATATTCTTATTAATCCTATATCATTTATGATTCCAAAACTATTTATATATTTTATCATGCCTTTAATTATATGTTTTGGAGTATCTCACCCTTTACTTGTTTCGTCGTTGCCTTTATATTGGTAACGTGCAGGTGATCCGCGAGGATGATGAGGATTAGCTCGAGTCTCTTTATTTTGAGTCGCTCTGCTCTGATTAGTAGTAACACTTGGGATTTGGGCGACGTTATTATTTTGATAGGATAGTTTATGTATACTATCTTATGACCTTATGTATTGATGATAACTTGATGATACGTACATTTTGTGAACACATTCGTTGTGTTGTGATTAGTCATATGTTTATATGATGATTTATTTTATGAATCGGTATATCCGACTTTTGATTTTGTGATGTGCATTATAATGCAAAATGATGAAAAACACGAATATGTGATACCTCAATTTATGTTTGGAGAAAATTTTGAAACTCTGATTTTATTATTAATTACGAGGGGTAGAATTGGGGTGTTACATTAGTGGTATCAGAGCAGGTCGGTCTGTCCGGCCAAGTTGTTGAGTTTGTTGTCGTCTATCAATCAAGTCTTGTTCTTTGTTGATTCTAATCCTTGTTTTGTTTTGAGCAGAAGTTGTTATGGCTGGAAGGAACGCTGGTAGGGATGATGAGGCTCTTGCTGCTGCTATGTAGGCAATGGCTCAGGCTTTCCAAAACCCTCTGAATGCTAACGAGAACACTGTGTCTCGTAGTTTGGCAACCTTCCAAAGAGAGAATCCTCCTACTTTCCAAAGAAAGTATGATCCCGAAGGTGCTTTGGCGTGGCTGAAGGAGATTGAAATAATCTTTCGTGTGATAGATTGCACTCCTGTGAAAAGGATCTGTTATGGTACTCATAAACTAAGTGCTGAAGTGGATGACTGGTGGGTTGAAACCCGTCAGAGGCTTGAGATTGCTGGTGAGGAAGTGACATGGGAAGTTTTCCGAAGGGAATTCATGAGGAAGTATTACCCGGAAGATGTTCGGGGAAAGAAGGAGATAGAGTTCCTTGAATTAAAGCAAGGAAGCATGTCTATCACTGATTATGCTGCAAGGTTCACTATGTTGGCCAAGTTCTATCCGCATTATGATGGGCCGAATGGCGAGTTCTCTAAATGCATCAAGTTTGAAAATGGTTTGCGTCCTGAGATTAAGAAAGTTGTTGGTTATCAGAAAATCCACGTCTTTTCGGATTTGATTGATAGTTATAGGATCTTTGAGGAGGACAATAATGCTCATTATAAGATTATGTATGATAAGAGAAACAAAGGTCAGCAAAGCCGTGGGAAACCGTATGATGCTCCAGCTGGTAAAGGGAAACAGAAAGTGTTTCAATGGCGAAGAACTAGTGGGGGAGATGCTCCTGCTAGTATTGTTTGTTACAAGTGTGGGAAACCCAGCCACAAAAGTAATGTTTGTCGAAGCGATGTTAGAGCTAAGGAGAATTAGGTGAGATGTTTCCGATGTGGAGAAGTGGGCCATATGACTCGCGATTGCAAGCATAAGGATGTGGTTTGTTTTAATTGTGGTGAGGGAGGTCACATTAGTGCTCAATGTAAGAAGCCTAAGAGGACTCAAGGAGCAGGAAAGGTGTTTGCTTTGTCGGGTGCTCCGACGGCAAACGAGGATGGTCTTGTTCGAGGTACTAGTTTCATTAATAGCTTTCCTCTTATTACTATTATTGATACTGGTGCTACTCGCTGTTTTATTGTTGTTGATTATGTAAAGAGATTGGGTCTCACCTTGTCGTCTCTGGATAGAGATATGGTGGTAGAAGTTCCGGCTAAGGGAACGGTTACTACTTCTTTTGTGTGTGCAAGTTTCCCTTTATCAATCTTTGATAGAGACTTTGTGGTGGATCTTGTTTGTTTACCGCTTGTCAGGTTGGACGTGGTTTTAGGTATGGACTGGTTAAAAGCTAATTATGTTCATATCAATTGATATGACAACACTGTGAGGTTTTCTTCCTTAGTAGAAGAAGAACAATCTATGTTGGTGTCGATGAAGCAGTTGAATGAGTTCATGAAGGATGAAGCGTTGGTTTTCTTGTTGATTGCGACTCTTTTTATGGAGAGTCAAGCTTTGATAGCAAACTTTCTGGTGGTGTGCGATTTTCCCGAAGTATTCCCTAATGAGATTCCTAGTGCACCTCCAGAAAGAGAAGTTGAATTTTCTGTGGATCTTGTCCCTGGTACCAGACCTATCTCGATGGAACTATATAGGATGTCCGCATCTGAGTTAGCAGAATTGAAGATCCAATTAGAAGATTTGCTCGAGAAGAAGTTTGTTAGACCTAGTGTGTTGCCGTGGGGAGCTCCTGTGTTATTGGTGAAGAAGAAAGACGGTAGCATGAGACTTTGTATTGATTATCGTCAGTTGAATAAAGTGAATATCAATAATAGGTATCCACTTCCTAGAATTGATGATTTGATGGACCGATTGGTTGGCACTCGCATGTTTAGTAAGATTGATTTGAGATCGGGTTACCATCAAATAAGGGTGAAAGAAGAGGATGTTCATAAAACTGCTTTCAGGACGAGGTATGGACATTACGAATATTTGGTGATGCCTTTCGGTGTCACTAATGCACCGGGAGTATTCATGGAGTACATGAATCGTATATTCCATCCTTACTTGGATCATTTCATGGTTATTTTCATTGATGATATTCTTGTTTATTCTAAATCGGAAGAAGAGCACGCATAACATTTGCGCATCGTGTTGGAATTTCTGAAAGAAAGGAAACTTTATGCTAAGTTGTCAAAGTGCGAGTTCTGGTTAAGTGAAGTGAGCTTTTTGGGGCATTTCATTTCTGGTGATGGCATTGCAGTTGATCCTTCTAAAGTTGATGCTATGTTGAGATGGGAAACTCCTAAGTCTGTTACTGAGATTAGAAGTTTCTTGGGTTTGGCTAGTTACTATAGAAGGTTCATTGAAGGTTTTTCTAAGTTGGCGCTTCCTTTGACAAAGTTGACTTGTAAAGGAGCTACGTTTGTGTGGGATGTCAAGTGTGAAGAAAGTTTTGTTGAATTGAAGAAAAGGTTGACAACGGCTCCGGTCTTGATTCTACCTAATCCTGAAGAATTGTTTGTTGTTTATTGTGATTCTTCTAAGATGGGTTTAGGTGGTGTACTTATGCAAAATGGCAAAGTGGTTGCTTATGCTTCTAGGCAATTGAAGATTCATGAGAAGAATTATGCTACGCACGATTTGGAGCTTGCAGCAGTTGTTTTTGTGCTTAAGATTTGGAGGCATTATCTTTATGGTTCTAGATTTGAAGTATTTAGTGACCATAAAAGTTTGAAGTACTTGTTCGATCAGAAAGAGCTTAATATGAGACAAAGACGGTGGCTTGAATTGTTGAAAGATTATGATTTTGGATTGAATTACCATCCTGGTAAAGCTAATATGGTGGCCGATGCTTTAAGTCGAAAGACTTTGCATATGTCACTTTTGATGGTGAAAGAGTTGGAATTGGTTGAGCAATTTAGAGATATGAGTCTTGTAATAGAAGTGACGCCGAAGAGTGTTATCTTGGGAATGTTAAAGATCAATAATGATTTCCTTGATAGTGTTAGAGAAGCTTAGAAGCTTGATGTGAAACTTGTTGATTTGTTGGTTGGTATTGGACAAACTGAAAATGGAGATTTCAAGTTGGATGCTCAGGGTGTATTGAGGTTCCGAGATAGGATTTGTATTCCCGGTGATGTGGATTTGAAGAGAATGATCTTGGAAGAAAGTCATAGAAGCAATTTGAGTATTCATCCCGGAGCGACCAAAATGTATCATGATTTAAAGAAACTATTTTGGTGGTCGGGCATGAAGAGAGAGGTGGCTCAGTTTGTTTATGCTTGTTTGACTTGTCAGAAATCTAAAGTGGAGCATCACAAACCTGCAGGGTTGATGCAACCGTTAGAGATTCCGGAATGGAAATGGGATAGCATTTCTATGGATTTCGTAACGGGGTTACCAAATACACCAAGAGGACACGATGCGATTTGGGTGATTGTTGATAGGCTTACGAAGTCGACTCACTTTATTCCTATTAACATCACTTATCCTGTATCGAAGTTGGCGGAAATTTATATGCATGTGATTGTGAGATTACATGGTATTCCTTTGTGTATTGTTTCGGATAGAGATCCGAGGTTTACTTCTGAATTTTGGAAGAGCTTGCAAGAGGCTTTGGGTTCAAAGTTGAGGTTGAGTTCGGCTTATCATCCTCAAACCGATGGTCAGACGGAAAGGACGATTCAATCGTTGGAAGACTTGTTACGTGCTTGTATTCTTGAACATGGTGGTTCATGGAATATATATCTTCCTTTGATTGAGTTTACTTATAACAATAGTTTTCATGCTAGTATTGGAATGGCACCGTTCGAGGATTTGTATGGTCGGAGGTGTAGAACTCCTTTGTGTTGGCATGAGTCGGGTGAAAGTATGGTGCTTGGACCAGAATTGGTTAGGGAGACTACTGAGACGGTGAAGATGATTAGAGAAAAGATGATAATTTCTCAAAGTCGACAAAAGAGTTATCATGATAAAAGGAGAAAAGACTTGGAATTTCAAGATGGTGATCATGTAATTTTGCGAGTTACTCCTACAACCGGCGTTGGGCGAGCATTGAAGTCGAAGAAGCTAACTCCTCGCTTTATTGGTCCTTACTAAATTACTAGTAAAGTGGGAAAAGTGGCTTATAGAGTGGTGTTACCGCCAAATCTTTCGAACTTGCATGATGTGTTCCATGTGTCGCAACTTCAGAAGTATGTTCTGGATCCTTCACATGTAATTGATATGGATGATATTCAAGTGCGAGACAATCTTACGGTAGAGACGATGCTGTTAAGGATCGAAGATCATGAGATGAAGTCTCTTCGTGGCAAAGAGATCTCCTTGGTTAAAGTTGTTTGGATAGGAGCAGCTGGTGAAAGTGCGATGTGGGAGTTAGAAAGTAAGATGCGGGATTCCTATCCCGAGCTTTTCGAGTCAGGTAATTTCGAGGACGAAAATTTTATAAGTGGGGGAGAGTTGTAACGCCCCGTTTTATTTAATATTATATTATATTAATATTTTTGAGTTACCGTTTGACGTTTATTTTTGCGATGAGAATATTTAAATTAATCGTTATATCTGTTAATATATTCGGCGACGTTTTATTCGGACCGGTAATTATTGTATTCGGTCTGATATTTATTTTTGAGGGAGCAGGAATTATTTTATTCGGTCCGGTACTTATTTTTGAGGGACCGTTAATTATTTTATTCGGTCCGGTATTTATTTTTGAGGGACCAGTAATTATTTTGTTCGGTCCAATTTTTATTCCGTTCGGTTCGGTAAAATATTATTCGGACCGACATTTAATTATTCGGAGTTATTTTAATTATTTGAGGTAATAATATTATTTGATATTATTTAGTGTTAATTAGTAGCATATTTTAAGAAGGGCTTTTTGGGTATTTTGCTAGCTTATGTCTTACTTCTAAACAAACAAAACCCACTATTTCCTTGTTTTATATCATAAAACAAAAACACACTTAGAGACATAGAGAGCAAAAGAGAGTCTTGGAAGAGAAGAAGAGGAGCAAGAGCAAAGCTTGAGTTTTGGGTTGGTTGGAACATCAAGAATCATTCCAACATCTAAGGTAAGGGGTTTGATTTTCCAATACTTATAGTTAGAGTTTGATTTGGTATATTTTGATTTGGGATAAAATTGATATTAGGATTCTTGAGTTTTGTTGAGGATTTGTGATAGAAATTAGAAGAGTTAATTAGGTGTTGTTATTGAATTAGTATTAAGGTTAGTTAAATTGGAATTAAAATGAAAATAGAAGTATAATGGTATAGTTATTAAGTTATGCTTAGAAAATAAAGATAAGCTCTTAAAACTAAGGAATAGTAGTATGCATAAGAAGTTAAGTTATGAATTAAAAATGCAGCATAGTTATTAACTTAAAAACTTGGAGTAGAAATGGAAGTTAAATTTAGAAAATGAAATTGGCTGTATAGTTTAGCAAAACAATGTAATAGCAGTAACTTTAGTAAACTTGAAAACTAGCAGTGACTTAAAAAAAAGAAGAAAAAAAGGGAACTAAGGCATGTGTGTTGTAATAAAGATAAGCTACTGAATCTAAGAGTAGCAGTATAGTGGAACAAAAAGCTTAGCAGACCAAAAAAAATAATTAAATTAACAGTATGTTTATTACATTAAGTTTAGAAATTAATTAATGTATGTTTTGTTTTTTTTTCTTAATTTAATATATTAAATATTTATATTAATTAAATACAAATATGACATAAGTTAGCCGATTTAATTTGGAACCCGATTATGTTTCGATTTCCCGATTTCGACAAATTTCAGAGACGGAGCAAGTTGCTCCGAATTTAACGAAAATTGACGTGCTAGCTAATTTTGACGTGTAGAACGTCGTGGTGAGGTCAGTTTTCGAGATTACGAGTTTTTAACAGAGCGACCCGAAATAAGTCAATTTATGGTTAAGTTGAACCGGGTTGCGTTTTAGTCGGTTTAAGTCACGTATGAACAATCTGATTGCGACGTTAATGATTATGATTGGTGTCGATTATTATGAATGACTTTCGCGCTGATTATTGATGTTTGACTATTTTTACGTGTTTGAAATTTAGTGAATTATTTGATAATGATGTGGTGTGATTAAATATGATGTTTGCGACGATTTATCTTGATGTGGATAAATATGGCGACGTGGGTTTTATACCAATTTTAATATGCGATGATGAAGTTTTGTTGTGTAGTGTTTGTGATGTCATGTTGTCGAGTCACATACATTGCATTGGCGACGAGGGCTTTTATGCCAAGCGACGAGGGCTTTTATGCCAAAGCAACGATGGGCTTTTATGCCGAATGTCCCTAATTATGGACAAAGCGACGAGTATCACATGCATAACATAGTCGTATCTCATGGAGTCGGTTATGTTTATGTTTGAGTCTTTTGGCATTGAGTTTTATTTGATGGCTTATGACGAATTGCGATGTTATATGATACTTTATTTGTGATGATTTTTGTGTTGAACATAAGTGAATACATGTAATGATCTCATGATGAGTAAGCGATGAATACAACATGACGGTAAAGCGACGATATGAGTTACGGTGATGGAGTTTATGTTTTGTTTTGATATGATTATGGTGATTATGTGATGAAATTAAAGTGTTGATTTTATACACTAAATGATGATTTTAAAGTATGTGAGATTTTGATATTTGTTGACATATTCTTATTAATCCTATATCATTTATGATTCCAAAACTATTTATATATTTTATCATGCCTTTAATTATATGTTTTGGAGTATCTCACCCTTTACTTGTTTCGCCGTTGATTTTATATTGGTAACATGCAGGTGATCCGCGAGGATGATGAGGATTAGCTCGAGTCTCTTTATTTTGAGTCACTCTGTTATGATTAGTAGTAACACTTGGGATTTGGGCGACGTTATTATTTTGATAGGATAGTTTATGTATACTATCTTATGACCTTATGTATTGATGATAACTTGATGATACGTACATTTTGTGAACACATCCGCTATGCTGTGATTAGTCATATGTTTATATGATGATTTATTTTATGAATCGGTATATCCGACTTTTGATTTTGTGATGTGTATTATAATGCAAAGTGATGAAAAACATGAATATGTGATACCTCAATTTATGTTTGGAGGAAATTTTGAAACTCTGATTTTATTATTAATTACGAGGGGTAGAATTGGGGTGTTACAATTCTCGTTCGTAAGAATGTATACAAAGATGTTTGATCTTTTGAAAATGTTTTCAAGTTGGTAAGATGTTTGAAAGTGTATGTGATTGTTTTGAAAATATCAAGGATGTTTGTTTGAAATTGAGCAAGTCATTAGGAGTATTCTACCTACTCAAAAGTCTTTCTTATTCATTCTCTTTTCCTTTGACATTATTGTCTTACCATTGATTTGGTAAGCAACTCTATCTTTGGATGTAAACGGGACGGGCGTGGGTCATCGTATAACCATGATTAGCAATATTGAAAGGTACTTTAGCATTATTTTTGAGGGACTAAGATCATTTGTAAGGCAACTTTTATAGCGTCATCGAGGGACTATGATCTTGTATTTGCTTGTTTTTGCTAAGATATCTTACATGCGTAATATGGTCATTTTGTATAAGGCAACCAAGTGGAATAACCCTAGGGATGCTTGTGTGCAAGTGTGTTGTTTTCATGCTTGTTTTTGTCTTGAATTAAGGTTTTGCTAAGTATTGATTTTAGTCTTTCCATACAAACCCTAATTATTAGCATTGTATATAAAAGCGATAAATTGTGAAATTTAAAGTTACTACACTTATTACAACATTTGTGGGGAGAGATATACAATTTGTAAATGGGGGTTGAAAAAATTTAAACCTAATTAGTCTATTACCACCATATTGAATTGGTACAAAATATACAAGGAATAAAATAAATAGAAAGTATAAAAATGAATAAAATTTAAGGATGTAAAAATGTAAACAAAGTGAATTTTGTTTGGTTTTTATAAATAAAAAAATATTTTGTCTTAACCTAATTTAAATAAAGAGAATAGTTAATTAAGTTTAATTTATTAAGAAAAAGATTTCAAAAGAAAACCTAGTTCTATTAATTAACCAAAAGAAAATAATTTAAGGAAAGTATTTTTTGGCTTTTTTTTATCTTGAAAATATTTATAGAATTATAAAATATTTTTAGTCATTTTTTATATAAAAATAATGTAGTTTAAATGGTGTGAAGAAAAATACATAAATAATATAATGTTAATTAAGTTTATAAGATTTACTTAATAAAATAAATAAAGTATAAAAATATTTTTATTTATGGAAAAATAAAATAAAATAAGTCAAAATATAAAATATGTCATTTTTTGTATTTTTATGATTTTTTAATATTAGAAAAATAATTTAAGAAAATAAATAAAATGAAAATAAAAAAAGAAAATAAAATTGGACAAGAAGTGTCAATGGGACACAAGGAGGTCAACTAGCAAAAATAAAAATAAGCCAGGCCCAAAGGGCCCAGCGCCTGCCAAACAAAAAAGTCAAAATTGTGAAAATATGAAAAAATGCAAAAGGGTATCACTGGGGCTCGAACCCAGGTCCCATAGGTTACAGGCGCACGCTTCTACCACTGGGGTGGCTATACATCTGTTAATACAAATGAAACAATAAATATGTAAGGCAAAACGTGTTCTGAAGACTTCATCTTCAACCTCCAGCCAGACCAACTGCAACTTGCTTATTTCTCATCAAAAATGAAAACTGTAAACATGAAACTTGTAGCAAATTTTCTCACGATTCTAGAAATGTAAAGTATTAAAACTATAGATCAAAGATAAGAAAGAATTTTAAAGGCCCTAATATGAACCCTAAAATTTTTCGAGATTTCAGTTTCAAAATTCTCTAAGCTCGAGCAAAATTAATGGAAACTAAGGGCATGGTTAGCTTCAGGGCAATGATATCTACATGTTTTATTCACAAATAAACTATTGATGATGTCTGTATGAAGAGTTCCAAGTTGAGAAAAATTACCTCAAAACTGGAAATCGTGTTTGGAGTTTTAGCTTGTTTCAAGTGATGATGATGATCAAGTTAGCTTCCTTGAGGTCCTAGGAAGCTAATTCAATGGTTTGCTTGAGTTGGGAGTGGCTGAAATGACTTGGAGAAGTCAATGTGCAATGCTCTGTTTTTGGTTATGGAGGATGGGGTAAATGATGTTACAGAAGTGAAACAGGGTCAAGGACAAGTTATATTTGAAGTATAGGAGCTTTAGGAACTAAAAGGCCAAAGAACGCATGAGGGAAATAGAAGATACAAGTTCAAGGTCAGAACCTGCACAAAAATGGAGTTTTTGTGCAATTTATGGATAGATGGAATTTTAGAGAGTTTCAGGCTTGCAAAAATCGTGTCCTAAGTTGCATAATAGTGTCTCAATGTATAGGAAAAAGATTTTGAGAGCTTGGGTGATCAGAAGTACAAGTTCACATGTTATGGCTTTTTGGCTTGTTTTTTAAGCAAGCTTGACAAGCATTGTTCCAAGGAAAGGTACAAGGCTATCTAAAGTGGTTAGGCACTTTAAACATGCTTATCTGATTGTGTATAGAATGCTTGTGCAGAAAGAACAAATGCAAAGCTCAAGAGAAGTTGACTTTGTGATTAAAGCCACTTTACTAGAATGACAATGTTACTTTGTGCCATTAATGGAAATGCAACTTGGATAAAGCTTGAATCAAGTGGATAATAGCTCAAAAGAAAGTGTAATCTTCTGATTATGGAGAGATCTTGAGGTTTAGAGGCATGCAAAACAAGATTATGCAGCATAGGTTTGAAATTGAATTCTTGTTCATCACAAAATGCCTTGTAATTCAAGTGACAAAACCCTAACTTCATCTCTTCCCTCCCTACTCAAGAATGATCTCAAGGATTTCTTGGAAATTTTGTAACGCTTGCAATGTGATCTACAACCCATCTTTGAATTTATTTTGAAGAATCCTCTTTGAACTATATGAAAAAGTGCCATGAAGTTGGGTCAAAATCCTGACCAAATTAGGGCAAAATTTCACTAAGTGTTTAGTTTCATGATCCTATGTTCCTGAAATTATAACTTGAGATCCAAGCACTTTTGGAAGAAATTGTGTGAAGAAAATTTGTATATTTCATGGAGATCTACAACTTTCATGTTGGAAGTTTCTTTTGAATCATCTTGCATCATGGTGAAAATTTGGCTCAAAGTTATGAAAAAACATGAATTTTCAACACTTAGAAAATTTTCTAAGTTTAGAAATTTTGACTTTTCAAAATGAAATCTTGACTTATTGATTTCTTGATGAATAACTTTCATATTTTGACATGTTTTGATGAATTGTGATCTTTGGCACTTGAATTTGACCAAAAAGTCAAAGTTTGACTTTTCATTATACAGTTGACTTTTGATCAGTTGACTGCAAAATTCATGTCAATCCAATGGACTTGCAATGTTTTTAATCATGTCATTAGGTTAAAATTATGCAATTGGACTCTTGATATAATGCCTTAAATCAAATGACCATTTTCTAGGTCAAAAATCAGAAATTGCCCTTTCCTAGTCAAAACCCTAATTTTGACCATTTTGCCCTTTTAGGGATTTGATCGAATTTCTTGAGGAATTGTGGTCCAAACTTTATCAAATAATACATATGAGTCTAAAATGTTGATGTGAATAAAAAACTATGAAGTTTGACTGTAAATTGGCCATAGTTGACTTTTTCCCCAATACAATTGATTTTAAGGTCAACTGCTCAATTGATTGAGCAAAATGTGATCCAAGGCTTGAAACTTGGCATGAGTAATATTGGGAGTCCATAATGATCCATGAAAGTCATATGAGGTATTGAAAGTTCAAATGTCCTTGTGCAAAATCAAACCCTAATTTTGGTCATCAATGCATAAGAAGGTTTCTTGAGCTGACCAAACCCTAATGCAGTCTTGAGTCAAGGAGATCTTGTGAGCAAATTCTTGATAAGTGAGAGGGAAAATTTTGGGGTACAACAGTTGCCCCTGTTCAATCTTCTTAAGCCTGAAGAGTTAGATTGGCAAGCTTTGCCATTCGTGACTCGGAGGTGGAAGATGATTAGACACTAAAGTGCCTAGAAATTTGCACTCGGTGATGTGGTGGTAAAAGGAATGGGCTTAAAGATGCCATTTAGAGAGGTGATAGAAAGTTGTTATAGATGGGCTTGTAGATGCCATCCAAGAGTGATTGTTGAATTTTAATTTGTAAGCTGAAAGAATGAGTATCGGAATGGCGTCCGCGTCTGGAGTGTATTTGTATTGTATCTGAAAGTTGGATCTGAATGAGTATTAGAATGGCATCCGTGTCTGGAGCGTATCTGAGAGTTGCATCTGAATGAGTATCAGAATGGCATCCGTGTCTGGAGCGTATCTGAACTGTATCCAAGAGTTGACTCTGAATGAGTATTAGAATAGCCTCAACGTCTGAGCGTATCTGAACTATATCTGAGAGTTGACTCTGAATGAGTATCAGAATGGCATCCGTGTCTGGAGAGTATCTGAATTGTATCTGAAAACTTTGAACATTGTCAATGGTAGCTGTTAACCTTATCCTGAAAAGGGTAAAATGTTAGCTAAAATGCAAAGTCATGTTGTATGAAATGCATGGTATAATGCATTTGTGTTATCAATGTTTATGATACATGGATGCAATGTATGCATATGTGAGCTATTCTGTTGCGATGTTTGTTGGATTTGGGGAAAATAAGTCCCTGACCACCGTTGAGGATATGTAAGTCTTCATGTGGTGAAGTTGAAGTGTTGATGAATTTCCACTTAGAGAAATAAATTATGCTATAAGGGAAATGTCATGTACTGCTTGAAAAATCCTACTTGGGGAATCTAGAGAAATTAGATGATTTCTACCAGGGATTGATGACTGGGAGCTTTGTTCAGCTGGGGATTAAACTGCATACTGCAGGGACTTATAGCATAGAGAGATTTCCCTACTCCTTAAAGCCATCAGCGATTGTCTTTCTATTTTGTTTATTTGTAAACAGTAATTATGTTCAAATGCATATGTTCAAAAATGAATCCCTGGACGTTTTTGTAAACAAAACACAAGAGTAAAGAAAAACATATAGTTTTTCACTTTCAAAGGAATATCTTTGTATTGACTTTGAGTAAGTACTTTTGTACAATGAGACAAACATTCTAGTAAGAGAATGTCGTCATAAAAAATGAAAATTTTAATACAAAGAAAAGATAGCTATGTGTAATAGTCCCATGGGGTTCCCATTCTGCTATAGCCTTTGTATTTCTGAGTATCTTATCTATTTGTTGCCTTGTCTGAAGCTGATTGAATTGATCAGAACCGTCGAGTTTGCAGGTTCTCTGTAAGGTGATCCAACGGGACATAGTCATACGCTTTAATTCCCTAACTTTTTCCTGGACCGCCCTTTCGGGTTTTCAGTCCACCGGGAAACCCTTTTTTGCCCAAGTTGCCCTTTCGGGTTTTCAACTTGCTGGGTGTATAGATTTTTTTTGGTTTTATCCCTAATTTTTTCCCGAACCTTTTGGTTCTCCGGGATGCCCTTGTTTTTCCTAGGTGTGTCAACCTAGCGGGTCTCTTATGCGTAGCATCTTTTGACTATGTCTGCATTCGCAGGGTGCGGAAAGTCGTCACCATCCATGGTGGTCAAGATCATTGCGCCACCAGAGAATATGTTTTTGATTACAAATGGTCCTTCGTAGGTAGGAGTCCATTTTCCCCTGGGATCACCTTGCGGAAGTATGATACGTTTTATCACCAGATCCCCAACTTGATACACTTGGCGTCTGACCTTTTTGTTGAAAGCCTTGATCATCTATTTTTGATACATCTGACCATGGCAGATAGCAGTAAGCCTTTTCTCATCAATCAAGTTTAGTTGATCAAGTCGAGTATGGATCCAATCTTCTTCATTTAGACCCACATCCTTCATAATTCTTAGAGAGGGAATCTGGACCTCAATAGGCAAGACAACCTCCATGTCGTATACCAAAGAATAGGGTGTTGCCCCGGTCGATGTGCGAGCCGTAGTACGATACCCGTGGAGAGCGAACTGTAAAATTTCATGCCAGTATTTGTATGTGACTGTCATTTTCTGTATGATCTATTTGATTTTCTTATTTGTGGCTTCGACAGCACCATTCATCTTCGGCCGGTAAGGGGAAGAATTATGATGCTGGATCTTGAATTGCTCGCATAAGGCGGTGATCATGGTATTGTTCAGATTTGTACCATTGTCTGTAACGATCCTCTTCGGGATACCGTAACAACAGGTGAGATTCTGCTTGATGAACCGGGCGATAACATTCTTGGTCACGGAAGCAAAAGAAGCTACCTCCACCCACTTGGTGAAATAGTCAATGGCCACTAAGATGAAGCGGTGTCCATTGGAAGTCGTCGGCTTGATTTCCCCAATCATATCAATCCCCCACATACCAAAGGGCCAAGGAGACGTTAAGACATTCAGAGGAATCGGAGGTGCATGCACCTTGTCAGCATAAATCTGACACTTGTGGCAGGTTTGAGAGTGTTGATAACAATCCGCTTCAATGGTAGACCAGTAATAGCCTGCCCGTAGGATTTTCTTTTCCATCGTATGCCCACTGGAATGGGTGCCAAAAGTGCCTTCATGTAACTCAGCCATGATCCTTTCAGCTTCAACCTTGTCTACGCACCGAAGTAACACAGAGTCATGGTTGCGTTTGTAAAGGATTCCATTACTAAGGAAGAAATTAGCGGAGAATCTCCTTAAGAACTTATTATCATTTACTGAAGCTCCTTCTGGATATTCTTGAGTCTCGAGATACTTCCTGAATTTGTGAAACCAAGGCTGGTCCACTACTTCTTCAGTATTAATCTCGTGACAGTGAGTTGGTTCATCCATTCGTTCAATGGTGATTTGGGGAGCCTCGTTATCCCATTTAAGTTTAAACATAGATGACATTGTGGCTAGTGCGTCTGCTAGATGATTTTCTTCTCGCGGGAAGTGCTCGAAGGTAATCTTCTCAAAATGTGGGAGCAATGTCAAAACATGTTCTTTATAAGGGATAAGGTTAGGGTGTTTGGTGTCCCATTCCCCTTTGATCTAGCTAATAACCAAAGCTGAATCTCCGAATACATTCAAGGATTTGATCCCCAAGTCTATGGCAGCTTTGAGACCAAAGATGCATGCTTCGTATTCCGTGATGTTATTTGTACAACTGAAGCAAAGTCTTGCCGTAAAAGAAGTATGACATCCTTCAGGAGATATGAGTACAACACTAATACCATTGCCGAGTGAGTTAGATTCCCCATCAAAAACCAGGGTCCATCGGGATCCTTGTTTAGGTCTGTCATATGGTTTTAATTCTTCATAGTTATCTACCATCATGATGTCTTCATCCAGGAATTCGAACTTCATGGACTGGTAGTCTTCCACAGCTTAGTGAGCAAAGTGATCATCTAGTACACTTCCCTTTACTGCTTTCTGGGTAGTATATTGTATGTCATATTCCGTCAAGATCATCTGCCATCTCGCTATTCTCCCAGAGAGAGCAGGTTTCTCGAAGATGTATTTTATTGGATCCATTTTAGATATCAACAAGGTAGTATGGGTCAGCATATACTGTCTTAGCCGGCGAGCAGCCCATGCTAGAGCGCAACAAGTTTTCTCGAGCAGTGAATATCTTGTTTCACAGTCGGTAAACTTTTTGCTCAGGTAATAAATAGCATGCTCTTTCCGGCCAGACTCGTCATGCTGCCCCAACACACACCCCATTGAATTTTCCAAAGCGGTCAGATACATGATCAATGGTCTTCCTTCGACTGGTGGCATAAAAACAGGAGGCTCTTGCAGGTACTCTTTGATCTTGTCAAAAGCAGTTTGGCATTGGTAATTCCATTTGACTACTTGATCTTTCTTCAGTAGCTTAAAGATTGGTTCACAAGTAACTGTCAGGTGAGAAATGAATCTTGCAATATAGTTCAAACGCCATAAGAATCCTATGACTTCCTTCTCAGTACGAGGAGCATGCCTCTCTTGTATCGCTTTCAACTTGGCAGGATCTACTTCAATACCCTTATTGCTGACGACAAAGCCTAGGAGCTTACTAGACCTTACTCCAAACGTGCATTTATTTGGGTTCAATCTCAGCTTGTATTTCTTTAGCCTCTTAAATAGCTTTTGTAAATGATCAAGATGCTCTTCTTCTGTTTGAGATCTAGCTATCATGTCGTCCATATAGACCTCTATTTTGTGATGTATCATGTCGTGAAATAGAGCTACCATGGTACGCTGATAGGTTGCCCCCGCATTCTTCAGTCCGAATGGCATAACCTTGTAGCAGAATGTACCCCACTGGGTGACAAAGGTTGTTTTCTCCATGTCTTCACGCGCCATTTTGATTTGGTTGTAGCATGAGAAACCGTCGATGAAGTAAAACACTTTGTGTTGTGCCGTATTGTAAACTAAGATGTCAATGTGGGGAAGTGGGAAATCATCCTTAGGGCTTGCCCTATTCAAATCTCTGTAGTCCATGCACATTCGTACCTTGTCGTCCTTTTTGGGCAGGGGAACAACATTGGCAACCCATTGCGGATAGGAGGTGACTGCCAAGAATACATCGTTGAATTGTTTCATGACTTCTGCTTTAATCTTCTCCAACATATCTGGTCGCATGCGACTGACTTTTTGTTTTACTGGTGGGCAATCCTCTTTTGTAGGCAGGCGATGTACCACAATATCTGCATCAAGTCCTGGCATGTCTTCATACGACCAGGCAAAAACCTCAACATACTCGTGTAGCAACTAAATCAGATGCTTTTTGACACTCGGTTCCAGATTGACACCCACCTTGACTTCTCTTTTGTCCTCTTCGGTACCTAGGTTGATTGTATCCACGGGTTCCTCGTGGGGCTGAATGGTTCTCTCTTCATGTTGTAGTAATCTTGCAAGTTCCCATGGTACTTCACAATCTTCCTCACCTTCGTCTTCGGCTTGGTAGATTAGATTTCCAGAGTCATAAAAGGCCATAGCAGAACCGTTATCCATGGGATCCCGAATGGATGTAGACCTGCATTGTGAGTGTGAGTGTGTGTAAGGGTATATCTATCTTTGAAAGAAATAAAAATGTAAAAAGAAAAATAATGAGCACAAAGTTTGTATGCAAAAACATCCATGATTCATTGATGTCATATGGAAATGAGATAATAACCCTTACAAATGAACCATTGTGCCTCGGGTAAGACACAAGATTTTAAGAGTCTGAATTGTTTTAATATTACAGATCCAACAAAATGTAAAGATAAATTACTGTGGGATAAAAGTGATCGGGACAAAATCTCTAGCCTCCCAATTGCTGAGCCCTCCACCGACAGTTGGGAAGATCCAATCCTCCAGGTTTCTGCCATCTTCATCATCCTCTACTACATTGACTTCACGGTTTCTAATCTTCAGGGGTGATCCTCCAGCACGAGCGCGGCGTACAACCTTTTGAGCATTGGAAGTGAAACCCAGGCCAAACTTGTCAGACTTGTATGGCATATCTGGGAGTTGTCCCCAAATAGTGCACCCACCTTCTTCTATCACTGCCTTGGAATCCTTCAAAGATGACATCCTAAGTGGAGGCCTTGTGATCTTGGGATCCTGAGACACAGCCTTCGTTACTGCCACGTCTTGCGGGACTTCTTCAAAGTTTTGGAATGGAGTTTCAATAAATTCACCATCTAATTCCACATATCTGAAGGAATTGAGATGGCTGATCATATACTCTTCTTCTCCATGAACGGTGATAATCTTCCCTTGAATTGGATATTTCAGCATTTGGTGCAACGTAGAAGTAACAATGCCAGTATTGTGGATCCATGGTCGACCTAGCAAGAAGGAGTACGAAGGGAGGATGTCCATTAGATAAAAAGTTGAATCGAATGTTTGGGTTCCAACCTTTATGGGGATATCCACTTCCCCATGCACCATCCTTTCCGAGTTGTCAAAAGCCCTTACTACTATGTTGCTTGGCTTCAAAGTCAATCCCTCACAATCAAGCCTATGAAGAGCTTTTTTAGGCAAAACATTCAGAGACGATCTGGTACCCACCAACACATGAACCAAGGTTGTTCCCCTGCATTCCAATGAGACATGCAATGCCTCATTATGCTTCCTTCCTCTTGGAGTTAAATCAACATTTGAGAAACCTAGACCATTATCCGTAGTCAAGCTGGCTACGCAGTCTTGGAACTGATCGACAAATGTTTCTTGGGGTACATGGGCAGTTTTCAGGAATTTTACCAAAGCTTTTGCATGCGCCTCGGAACATAGTAGTAAAGCCAGCATGGAAATTTTGGATGGATTTTTCCCCAGTTGCTCAACTACATCGTAGTCGCTTCTTTTTATGATCTTCAGAATTTCCTCCATCTCTTTCTGGGAGGTCTCATGGATAGCCAATGATTGTGCCTTCGTCCGGACAGGCTCAATCAGAATACTTTTACCTCCAGTGTCTCCTAACTCGGTAGCAGGAATGTCAGTAGGAGTGATAGCAGGGATTGTAATAGCTTTGTCAGTTGGAGTATTAGTGGGGATGATTGTAGGACTGGGAACAACTTTTGGAGGAGTAATAACAGGAATGATTACGGGTCCGAAAACTTCTTTTGGGGGAGAAATTTCTAGAGAGAATATCCTTCCGCTTTGGGTAATCTTGCTAGTCCCTGCAATATTACTGATATCGGAGTCGACTTTCTCAGGACTTGAATCTTCGGCGGCTGGCCAATCTTGCTTGATACCATGGTAGTAGACATCCCCTCCATAATTCCATGGTATGGTTTTGTCTGACGAATACGGGACTGGTCCAAGCATTTTAATTATCAAAGGAGCTGCTTTTGGAACTGATGTAATTCTAACGGGTATTTTGGTGGAGACCCTGGAAGAATTAGCAGAATGGTAATGATAGAAACATCATTAAAAGGAACAGGTGGAACAGAAGTCTTTTCAAATAAAATTTCTTTGTTATCTATTAGGCACTGAACGCCTATTTTCAACAAAGGATAGCTGGTTGGTGAAGACAAATAGAAATGACAGCCTTCATCACAGCCCGGGAAAACACCGACATTCAACAAGTTGACTTTAATAGTTAGGAGTGGGGTCATAAGTTCATCAACTGAGGTAACAAAACTATCTTCTTCAATGGCATTTTTATTATGGCCATGTTTGGGCATAGGGGCAGAAATGACATTTGGCTTTTCGAGTGCATCAAATTCAATCTCTTTGGCTTCAATGAGGTCTTGTACTTTGTTCTTTAGAGCCCAACATTTATTAGTGTCATGGTCGGGACTCTCAGAATGGTATGCACAGCGGGCATTAGGATGATAGTGAGGAGATATTGTGTTAGGGTTTTTTGGAGCTTCTTTCAAAGTCACCAGGTTGGATCTTAACAGATGTGGCAATACTTGAGATAGGGTCATGTTAATTCTGGTGAACTGTCTGACTGGTATTTCCATCCTTGGTTGGTTGTTTCTTTGTTGATCAGGCGCAGGTTTAGGAATCATAACAGTCCCCACCATTGGACGACATTCGTCCCTATCTTGATTTCTCTGAGGATATACAGCAACCACTTCTTTCTTTCTGATGAATGGCTTTCTAACAGCGGCGGAGGATGCATCTTTTTGAATCTTTCCACTTTTTATCCCGACTTCTACCCTTTCTCCGGTCAATATCAATTCAGTAAAACCTACTGATGAACTTCCAATTAAGTGATTGAAGAAAGGTCCAGATAAGGTGCCTAAGAACATATCAACTAACTCTCTTTCAGATAGGGGAGGTTGAACTCTTCCAGCCAAGTCTCTCCCTTTTTGTGCATAATCCTTGAAGTCTTCATTTGAAACCATGACCATACTCTGGAGTTGAGTACGGGTAGGCGCAAGATCAGCATTGTATTGGTATTGTTTATAAAAGGTTGCAGCAAGATCTTCCCAATTATGAACGTTAGCTCTTTCTAACTGATAAAACCAATCAAGTTGAGTTCCAGACAGACTGTCTTGGAAGAAGTGTACCCATAAGTCTTTGTCAGCGGTATGGGGTTGGATTTTCCTCACATAGGACCGGAGATGCATTTTAGGGCATGAAACTCCATCATATTTGGCGAACACATGTGCTTTGAATTTTGGAGGAATGACAATCCCTGACACTAAACCCAATTCCTCAAAGTCTAAGCCAGGAACTTTTTGGATTTCCATTGCACTCAACCGCTCTTCGAGATGTTTATACTTGTCATCAGTTGAAGGGTATTGTTCCTCAGAATAGTCTTCTTCTTCCTCTTCCTCTTATGATTCTGATGGGACAACTGTTTCCTTGCCTTTCTCATCTTGATTGTCTCTCTCACCGGATGTCGTTGCAAAGTCCAGGGTCCTTCTTGTCTGCCCATGAAATCTTCTTCCCATGTTTAGAACTCTGGTTACCTTCTTTGTCTTCTTTTTCTTCTCTTCAGCCAGCAAAGTCTTCAACTCTTCTTGTCCTTTGGCTAGAGTTAGGAACAACTGTTGAAATTATGCATTTTGAGCTTGGAGATCCTTCACCGTTTGCTCGAGATCCATCTTACTGAAATAAACAGTAGAGAGATGAGGAGACTTGTTGCAAGAAACCTGCTTATGTTATGATGAATGGTAATTGCGTACGCAATGATTTCAAGGATTAAGATTCAAATTTGTTTTAGATAAAAAGGAAACACACGTTATATTAATAAATTAAAACTTTTGAGTACATCAATGCCTTCTTAGGAAAAATAATACAAAAAACTCTAAGATAAAAAGGTAGTCTGCATCCTCTTTGGTGCAATGTAGGCATTCAGAGTCTGCTCCTCATGAAGTAGCTTAGTAAGTTCCAAAACCTTCTTCTCGCTTGCGTAGAATTGGGCTTCAAAAGTATCTCGCTCCCCCTTGAGTTGTATCCAATCTCTTTGTAGGTCTTCGAAAGAGGTGGGCATGTCAGGATGTAGGATAGTGTATGGTACATCTCCTTCCATGACAGGCTCAATGATTAACGGGATAACAGAGGGATAAGTCATCATAAGATTTTGAGCACGAGTTCGTACCCATTTGAGGTAAGGCTCAAGAGGGATGGAATTTTTATGCGCCAAAGTCTTGCTATCTACCTTGTTCAACATCCTCCAAGCTCGGATAAATCTCTAGCGAAGACCTTGATCATTGTTCTCGTAGTCAAACACCAAACCTTGAATCAGCATCTCATGCGGGCCATCCCTTCGGGCGTAACCAAACTGTCTTAAAGCTAAGCAGGGGTTGTAGGTGATTCCTCCCATAATGCCAGGGAGAGGGACATTAGGGAATTCTCCATAACGGTCGACAATAGTAACATTCTCCATGGATCGGGAACACTAATGAATGTCTGAATGTTTGAGGGTCATCAACCTTTGTGACCACCTTGAACCTTGCTCATTCTTCAATATAGATCGGGGAAGATGCGAAATAAACCATCTTGCCAAGAGAGGAGTGCAACACATAAGTACACCTCTTTTCCTCATTATGCGAGTGTGAAAAGAGTATAGGATATACCCTAGCAATGTAGGCACCGAGTTGCGGGATATGAAGATTTTGACGGCGTTCACATCTACGAGTTGGTCAGGATTTGGAAACAAAACCATCCCATAGATGAGGAGAGCCACAATTTCCTCAAAGGCTTGCAGATCTAAGCAATTCCAACAACTTTGGGCTTTCTCAAATAGGAACTTTACTAGGAAACTTTTGACACCACTCCTTGTTTCCCAATGAGTTGTGATATCAGATGAGTGCAAGTGTAGAGCTTGAGCAATCTCTTCTAGCTTTGGGCCTCTTTCTGTACTGTTTAAAGGTAGTTGATTGAGAATGGGAATCCTCAAGAGTTGGCAGAATTCTTCCAAAGTTGGCACAAGTTGATAGTCGGGAAATGTGAAGCAATGGTGTAAAGGATCAAAGAACTGAAAGAACACCTTCATCATGTCCTCATCTGTGTTAGAGGTGGCCAAGTTGAGTAGGCGACCAAGTCTCTCGATGAATGGAGATTTTTCTGGAATCCTTGAAGCTAGCTCTTTAAGTTGTGGAGGGATCCTTACAAGATTGACTTGAATAGTTTTCCTGCGAAGTGAATCCATATCCTACAAAACAAGAACAAAGATGAATCCCAAATATCCTTGAAATGGTTAGTGAATGTATATGATGTTCATGATGTTATGTACAAGTATGTATATACAAACAAAACAAACAAATCCTTAGGTTTAGGCTTGCATGGAGTTTTATAGGTAAGTACCCTCTTGAAGTTTAGTTGGCTTAAACCTGTCCTAGTAATAGTAACCGGGTTCTAAGGAGCTCAATATCACTGGATTATTTCCCTTGTCATTGTTTTAGCTCAAGCCTCTTTAATGGCGACCAAAATATCCCAAGAAACCAAACCCCAATGAGTGTAGTATCGAGTATCTACCGACTTCGAACTGCACCAAAGTCGGTCACCTCACTACATCCTAAAGGTCAAGTTGGTCAAGTAAAGGTTCTAGAAGTTCATTAGTGCTTTATGACATCACTCAGAGGCCTCATATTCTCTTTGATTAACTCAAAGGCTACCGATACCCACAAATATGTCACACTAACGTAGTTATTTCTTATACCATGTCGGTATACCCCACACAGTTTCCACAATATATTGCTACTTACCTATAATGTATCCCAAATCCGGGTAGAGGATTCAAACCCAAACAAAGAACCATAATATAAAGAAAACAAATCAAACAATGTAAGCAAGTAAATGTGATCTAGCCCTAAGGTAACCCCACTTTTTGAATTTTCCCTAGCAGAGTCGCCAGTTCTGTGATACAGTGGGAGAAATGACTTGAGGGTTTTTCATTTTATCACAAATGTTGCGGTTAGCAAGAGTCGCCACCGACTTTTCTTTTATCCAAAAGGAAAGGTGAAAAAGCACAGGAAAGACCTTTGAGACTTATTTCTTGAGTTCGGGGGGTACATTATTAAAAGGGAAGGTATTAGCACCCTTTTCATCCATGGTTTTCCATGGGCTCTTAGTTACTTGCTAGATCACTTGCTTTTGTTTGAAATTGTGTTTTATGTGGTTTTTGAAAGTATTTTGTAAAGAGGCTATTGTTTAGGCGATCTTTATAATAATTCTCGTTCGTAAGAATGTATACAAAGATGTTTGATCTTTTGAAAATGTTTTCAAGATGGTAAGATGTTTGAAAGTGTATGTGATTGTTTTGAAAATAGCAAGGATGTTTGTTTGAAATTGAGCAAGTAATTAGGAGCATTCTACCTACTCAAAAGTATTTCTTATTCATTTTCTTTTCCTTTGACATTATTGTCTTACCATTGATTTGATAAGCAACCCTATCTTTGGATGTAAACGGGACGAGCGTGGGTCATCGTATAACCATGATTAGCAATATTGCAAGGTACCTTAGCATTCTTTTTGAGGGACTAAGATCATTTGTAAGGCGACTTTTATAGCGTCATCGAGGGACTATGATCTTGTATTTGCTTGTTTTTTCTAAGATACCTTACATGCATAATATGGTTATTTTGTATAAGGCAACCAAGTGGAATAACCCTGGGGATGCTTGTGTGCAAGTGTGTTGTTTCCATGCTTGTTTTTGTCTTGAATTAAGGTTTTGCTAAGTATTGATTTTAGTATTTCCATACAAACCCTAATTACTAGTATTATATATAAAAGAGATAAATTGCGAAATTTAAAGTTACTACACTTATTACAACATTTGTGGGGGGGTATACAATTTGTAAATGGGGGTTGCAAGAATTTAAACCTAATTAGTCTATTACAACCATATTGAATTGGTACAAAATATACAAGGAATAAAATAAATACAAAGTATAAAAATGAATAAATGTATAAGGATGCAAAAATGTAAACAAAATGAATTTTGTTTGGTATTTATAAAAAAATTATTTTGTCTTAACCTAATTTAAATAAAGAGAATAGTTAATTAAGTTGAATTTATTAAGAAAAATATTTCAAAAGAAAACCTAGTTCTATTAATTAACCAAAAGGAAATAATTTAAGGAAAGTATTTTTTGGAATTTTTTTTTAGCTTGAAAATATTTATAGTATTATAAAATATTTTTAGTCATTTTTTATATAAAAAGAATGTATTTTAAATGGTGTGAAGAAAAATAAATAAATAATATAATGTTAATTAAGTTTATAAGATTTACTTAATAAAATAAATAAAGTATAAAAAAAAATTTATTTATGGAAAAATAAAATAAAATAAGTCAAAATATAAAATATATCATTTTTTGTATTTTTATGATTTTTTAATATTAGAAAAATAATTTAAGAAAATAAATAAAATAAAAATAAAAAAAAGAAAATAAAATTGGACCAGGGGTGTCAATGGGAAACAGTGAGGTCAACTAAAATAAAATAAAAATAAGTCAGGCCCAAATGGCCCAGTGCCTGCCAAACAAAAAAGTCAGAATTGTGAAAATATGAAAAAAAATGCAAAAGGGTATCATTAAGGCTCGAACCCAGGTCCCATAGGTTGCAGGCGCGCGCTTCTACCACTGGGGTGACTATACATCCGTTAATACAAATGAAACAATAAATATGTAAGGAAAAACGTGTTCTGATGACTTCATCTTCAACCTCCAGCCAGACCAACTGTAACTTGCTTATTTCTCATCAAAAATGAAAACTGTAAACATGAAACTTGTAGCAAATTTTCTCACGATTCCAGAAATGTAAAGTATTAAAACTATAAATCAAATATAAGCAAGAATTTTAAAGGCCCTAATATGAAACCTAAAAATTTCAGAGATTTCAGTTTCAAAATTCTCTAAGCTCAAGCAAAATTAATGGAAACTAAGGGCATGGTTAGCTTCAGGGCAATGATATCTATATATTTTATTCACAAATAAACTATTGATGATGTCTGTAAGAAGAGTTCCAAGTTGAGAAAACTTACCTCAAAACTGGAAATCGTGTTTGGAGTTTGAGCTTGTTTCAAGTGATGATGATGATCAGGTTAGCTTCCTTGAGGTCCTAGGAAGCTAATGTAATGGTTTGCTTGAGTTGGGAGTGGCTGAAATGACTTGGAGAAGTCAATTTGCAATGCTCTGTTTTTGGTTATGGAGGATGGGGTAAATGATGTTACAGAAGTGAAACAGGGCCAGGGACAAGTTATATTTGAAGTGTAGGAGCTTTAGGAACTAAAAGGCTAAAGAACGCACGAGGGAAATAGAAGATACAAGTTCAAGGTCAGAACCTGCACAAAAATGGAGTTTTTGTGCAATTTCTGGCTAGAGGGAATTTTATAGAGTTTCAGGCTTGCAGAAATCGTGTCCTAAGTTGCATAATAGTGTCTCAATGTATAGGAAAAATATTTTGAGAGCTTGGGTGATCAGAAGTACAAGTTCACATGTTATGTCTTTTTGGCTTGTTTTTGAAGCAAGCTTGAAAAGCATTGTTCCAAGGCAAGCTACAAGGCAAGCTACAAGGCAATCTAAAGTGGTTAGGCACTTTAAACATGCTTATCTGACTGTGTATAGAATTCTTATGCATAAATAACAAATGCAAAGCTCAAGAGAAGTTGACTTTGTGATTAAAGCCACTTTACTAGAATGGCAATGTTACTCTGTGCCATTAATGGAAATGCAACTTGGATAAAGCTTGAATCAAGTGGATAATAGCTCAAAAGCAAGTGTAATCTTCTGATTATGGAGAGATCTTGAGGTTTAGAGACCTGCAAAATAATATTATGCAGCATAGGTTTGAAATTGAATTCTTGTTCATCACAAAATGCCTTGTAATTCAAGTGACAAAACCCTAACTTCATCTCTTCGATTCTCCCTACTCAAGAATGATCTCAAGGAGTTATTAGACATTTTGGAAATCTTGCAATGTGCTATACAACAAATTTTTGAATTTCTTTTGAATATTCTTCTTGGAACTATATGAAAAAGTGCCATGAAGTTGGGTCAAAATCTTGACCAAATTAGGGCAAAATTTCACTAAGTGTTTAGTTTCATGATCCTATGTTCTTGAAATTATTACTTGAGATCCAAGAACTTTTGGAAGAAATTGTGTGAAGAAAAGTTGTAGATTTAATGGAGATATACAACTTTCATTTTGGAAGTTTCTTTTGAATCATCTTGCATCATGGTGAAAATTTGGCTCAAGTTTATGAAAAAACATGAATTTTCAACACTTAGAAAATTTTCTAAGTTTAGAAATTTTGACTTTTCAAAATGAAATATTGACTTTTTTATTTCTTTATGAATAAGTTTCATATTTTGACATGTTTTGATGAGTTGTGATCTTTGGCACTTGAATTTGACCAAAAAGTCAAAGTTTGACTTTTCAGTATACATTTGACTTTTGATCAGTTGACTGCAAAATTCATCTGTCAATCCAATGGACTTGCAATGTTTTGAAACATGTCATTAGGTTAAAATGATGAAATTGGACTCTTAAGATCATGCCTTAAATCAAATGACCATTTGCTAGGTCAAAAATCAGAAATTGCCCTTTCCTAGTCAAAACCCTAATTTTGACTATTTTGCCCCTTTAGGGATTTGATCAAATTTCTTGAGGAATTATGGTCCAAACTTGATAAAATGATACATATGAGTCTAAAATGTTTATGTGAATAAAAAATTATGAAGTTTGACTGTAAATTGGCCATAGTTGACTTTTCCCCAATACAACTGATTTTTAGGTCAACTGCTCAATTGACTGAGCAAAATGTGATCCAAGGCTTGAAACTTGGCATGAGTAATCTTGGGGGTCCATAATGATCCATGAAAGTCATATGAGGCATTGAAGTTTCAAATTTCCTTGTGCAAAATCAAACCCTAATTTTGGTCATAAGTGCATAAAGAGGTGTCTTAAGCTGACCAAACCCTAATGCAGTCTTGAGTCAAGGAGATCTTGTGAGCAAATTCTTGATAAGTGAGAGGGTAAATTTTTGGGTACAACACATTGCTCATTTGCACTCATTAATTTATTTAGCATATTACCCTGTTTTGAAGAGTTGTGTTGTTCTCTCTCCAATAGAGTGTCAACCTTAAGCATAAAGTGTATATCCTTTCAATTTCCCCATTGAGTTATCCCTCGTGGAAGATTTTTGCTTTAGCCTTCCTGTACAGCTCTTTGTCTGGATAGATTGGGTTTCCCTCTTGAGTTTATTTCTCAAAGTATGTATTTTGGTTGACTGTTTCATTCCAGTTTATTTCTGGTTTGAATCTTTGTTTCCCAGCAATATTATTACTTTGGGTTTCTGCAAGCTTCGAGCCTTGGTTTGAGAATGTGCATTTATTTTGCACGAGAAAACTTTTATCTCCTCAGCAGGAATATGTTGGCATTTCCCTAGGAAGTAATGATTCATTCCCCAGGAAGTCATGATTCTTTCCCCAGGAAGTCATTTTGCTTTCCCTAGAAAGTCATTTTTAGAATCCTTCCCATAACAGCAAGTAGCAGGTCTATTTATTTGAGCAACTTGTTCTTCCCCGTAAAAGTCGACGTTACTTTTTTGCTATCTTCTCTATGATTGGATAGTTTATAGTTCGTTGTCAAATTACTCCAGTGGATGGCAAGTCTTTCAATATCGCAGAGACAGTTCGTTGTGGAATATTTATAAGTGGTAGTCTCTTTATTTGAGACGGCTTATATATTACCCTTTCCAGGCATAGTTCCTTGGTCAAAGAAGAAGTTGAGACCCTTTTTAGGTGAAACTTCATGATTTCGGGAAAACTTGTTATCTTTTTGCTACCTTCAGTGAACGTTGGTAGTTCACCATCAGTGAACGTCGGTGCTATGATATTTCTTTTCTCTCTACCTTTAGTGAAAGTTGGTAGTTCACCATTAGTGAACATTGGTGATTGTTATATTTTTGCTACCTTCAGTGAATGTTGGTAGTTCACCATTAGTGAACGTCGGTGCTATGATATTTCTTTTCTCTCTAACATCAGTGAAAGTTGGCAGTTCACCATCAATGAACGTTGGTGATTTTTATCTTTTTGCTAGCTTCAGTGAACGTTGGTAGTTCAGCGTCAGTGAATGGCGGTGCTATGATATTTATTTTCTCTCTACCTTCAGTGAAAGTTGGTAGTTCACCATCAGTGAACGTTTGTGATTGTTATCTTTCTACTACCTTCAATGAACGTTGGTAGTTCACTGCCAGTGAACGGAGGTTCTATGATATTTCTTTTCTCTCTACCTTCAGTGAAAGTTGGTAGTTCACCATCAGTGAACGTTAGTGATCGTTATCTTTTTGCTACCTTCAGTGAACATGGGTAGTTCACCGTCAGTGAACGTCAGTGTTATGATATTATTTTTCTCTTACTACCTTTAGTGAAAGTTAGTAGTTCACCATTAGTGAACGTTGGTGATTGTTATCTTTTTGCTACCTTCAGTGAAAGTTGGTAGTTCACTGTCAATGAACGTCAGTGCTATGATATTATTTTTTCTCTTACTACCTTCAGTGAAAGTTGGTAGTTCACCATCAATGAACGTTGGTGATTGTTATCTTTTTGCTACCTTCAGTTAAAGTTGGTAGTTCATCGCCAGTGAACGTCGATGTTTGTCTCTCTACCTTCAGTGAAAGTTGGTAGTTCACCATCAGTGAACGTCAGTGTTGTTATTCTTTTCTATTTTTACCTTCAGCGGACGTTGGTAGTTGCGCCTTCAGTAAAAGTTGGTGTATCCTTTTTTATCTTTTACCTTAGACTATTGAGTTTGGCAGTTCACAGTCAGTTGTCAATCACTTTTATCCTATACTATCTCCTCTTTAGATGGGTTGATGCTACCTTATCTCTTCTTTGGGTGTTACACCAATAGAGTCGGGTCTTATTTATTCACCAGTGATTTATTTTCCTGGTCGAGTTTCTCTTTTGATCCTTATTTCCTATTCTACATCCCCAATGGTGTTTTGCGGCCCTTTAAATTTGTTCATATGCATTCATACTCATAAGCATTGCATGGCATCTTAGGGTCAAAAATAGGGTTTGTTTTATATTTAAGTATCTTCGATCACGTCAACACAAGGATTTTTAACCTTCGTATCTCCGGATAGAAGAAACTTAAATAAGGGCAATTGTTGTACCCTAATTTTTCCCCCTAAGATCCCTTCATCATACCATATTGATTCAATCACAACAAGATCACATTAGGGCTTTTGGTTCTTCTCCCTATCTTTAGCTTTTCTCTTTGAGGAATCACCAAGCATCTTGACTTATTTTTATTTTATGATCATGCATGTTTTGTTTTGACTTTCCTTTTAATTAATAAAATACAATGTTGGTTTTTCTTACTTGTTAATAATGTAGGTAAAGGCAATGTGGTTTAGCAAGTTGATCCATGGGTTCATGCGTTTATTTCCATGCCCTAGTCAATAAAGCTTGAGAAATTCAAACCACACCATTGAAGTTGTTTTGGAAGAAATGGCATGGCAAGGTTCATTTTGGTTCACCACATTTCAAAGTTATCAAGATTGATTCAAAAGTACAAGGGGTTGATTGAAGAGGTTGCCATGGTTGGACAAAGCCATGTTCCCATTGGCCACAAGTGCACATTTCTCTAAATTCTCAAGATATGGAAGTGGTTTTGGTTTCTATGAGTTCTCATTATCATCCTTAACAACTTTTATCTACAAAGCAAAAGTGTTGGTACAAGAAGGTTGTTTAAAAAGTGTCAAAGTTCCTCAAAGCATTTTCTTTATCTATGAGCTAGGGTTTTGAACTTCAAATAAGTGTATCTTGCTCATCTTTTGGTATTTTTTAGTGATTCCAAAAACATTCTTCTCTTCAAAGGGTTAATAACAAATCACTTCAAAATTTTCAATCATTTTTCATGTGGAAGAAACTTGATGATGAAGAAAGACTACAAGTCCTCTAGGTGAACCTCCAACTTCCCATGTGTGACTTCAAATGATCATAACTTGGTCAATGTTTATCACCTTGAGCCCACTCTTTTTCCATAATAATCTTGAGTATGTGAAATTTATTCCTTCTTTTATGTGCAAAGTGAGAAAATGGATGGAAGATGCCTTAAGGATACAAAATATTATAGGTCATTTCATGATTTTTTGCCAACTTTAACAATTCATAACTCTCTATATTTTTGGAGATTTTGAATGGTTCAAGTTTCAAAGTGTCATTCAAGAGGTCTATTTCATGCCATCTTTTTTGGTCAAGAGCAAATTCCAAGAGGAAGGCTATGTTTGAATTCAAAACATTATAGGTCACTTTTGAACAAAAACTTAAAATGTTTCTAAGTATGGAAAGTCAACTTCTTTTTCCCAACTTTGACTCATTGCAACTTTCAGCTCAAACATCTATTTGATTCCATTATTTTCCCATTGCAAAGTTTGTAACCTCATCTTTCTAAAGCTTCAAGAATCAGGCCCCAAGACCCCTTGAGTTGAAAATGCCATTAATTTGAATTTGGTAACTTGAAACTGAAGTTTCATCACAAGTCAGATTTTGAAATCTTTGTTTTGGCTTCTAATCCCAAGTTTCCCACGCGTTTTTGCTTCTAATCATGTTTAGAAACTTTCCAAAGGTGTTTAGCATCATGAAATGCACGATTTGACTAAGTTTTGATGCTAAACAAGTCACACTTTGTTCACGCTGCAGACCTCCCACGATTTCCCTCCAAACTTCATCATTTCACACGCTTAAGGATCCCATTCATTCTCCTATAAATAGAGGGTCATCCCCCATTCATCTCCTCAAGCTTGAACAGCCAAAATCACCCTGCCAAACTCATTCCATAACTCATTTTTCTGCAACTTTAAAATCAGTGTTCAAGCCTTTTTCAATCCATTTTTTCTATCAATTCACCTTCCTTGATCTTCCCTGAAGCTAACCATACAATTACCTTTAAGAATCATGACCTATATTGACCCATAGAAGTCCAGTTTCAGAGCTCTGTAACTTAACTTCAATAGGTAGATTCCTTCACCAATTCTCTCAAACTTTGATATCATTGTGAAGCTCTCATTGCCCTGGTTCTAGTCGCAACACTTTCTTTCAACTGGAAACACGTTTTGGCCATGAATTTTCAAATTCCTTTTCAAAACATTCCTTCCAATTTGCTTGAGCTACAGTTTATATAAATTTTTCGTGAAAGTGTGGTTGTCTTAGTCTTGATGAGACGAAGCGAATTGCATAAGTCTCGTGCTCTAATTTTATAGTTTGAGTGACCTGGTTTTGAGACTGACTGGAGGTTGAAGATGACCAACGTGTCATCTTCCAGCCAATGATGGCATGTCATTTGTTTTTTTTTAATTTCTGATTTAATTAGTGATCTAGGGTTTTATTCACTAAAGTCCATAACATGCACAGTGCACCAGGTCCACTTGATCTGTTTACTAACGCGTTTGGACAATGATCAGATGGCCCATATTTTTTTTGGTTTGATATTTTATTTTCTGATTTTTATTTTAATTGATTTAAACTTCAAAAATTTCTAGAAAATTCATTTTAAGTCCAAAAAATCTGAAAAAATTATGAAAAATATTTTTGATTTTTCTCTTTCTCATTTTTATTTTTTTCACAATTTTATTTTGTGTTTTGATATTTTCTATAAATTTTCATTTTATTTGAATTGTTTTAAATGTTTAAAAATAATTTTATGCATTTTTAAATTTTGAAAAAAATTTTGGAATGATCCAATGATATGGTGAATGTTGGTGACCTCATTTATTTTTTATTTCTGACTTTGTTATTTTTTATCATTTTTGGTTTATTTTACTCATTTCTTTTAATTTTAAAAATAGTTTCTGACTTTAAAAAATTACCAAAAATTTTATGAAAATATTTGAGTTCATTTCTGATTTTTCTATGGTTTTACTTAATATTTCTTGATTAATTTGAACATAGTGGATATTTTTCTCTCTTATTTCTATTTTAAAACATTTTAAAAACCCTTTTTAATGTATATATTAAATGTAATATCATTTTGTGATTATTTTCTGGCTGATCTTGGGTTGAATTTTTTATCATGAACTTTGTTAACTTCATTGGATCCATGGTGTTGAGTCTAACTCCATAAAAATGGATGAATGATTTTAATAATAGTTTAATTAAATTTTAATTCAAATGTGGTTTGTACATTCTTTCCCACCCTTCTTCATCTCATCCCTTTCTTATTGCACTAAGTGTTATTGGAGCATGATGTCTCAAAACAAATGGTGCATAGATTGCTATTGACCGGCCTCAAAATAGGTGCGACTTCTATATAAGTCCACTTACGATTGCTTAACATAGCGCTAAAGTTTATCTCAATTCGAATAAATGATCATCGTGGCCCAAATCTATGTTTGCAAGCCCAAGTATGTTAATTTGATCTCTTTGATCCAATAACCTTGAGATTCATTATGTGGAGGCTTTGGTTATACCAATCCTCTAATGGATCTACATCACTTTTGGTCAACGCGGGTCACTTAAACATCGATGATCATTAATTGTTACTTTTGACGATTCAAAAATGGATGATATACTTGACATAAAGCAAATACAATTCATTGTGTGGAGGCTTTGGTTCTTCCAATCCTCTAATGAGTTCCAAATGCAAGTTTCAAGATGATCATCCAACTAACCACTAATTACTAATAATTGACTTTATTTTTTGTTTTTATTTTATGCTCTTTTATTTTATGCACCATTTACTTTAGCATTTTCATTTCATGTTATTTTTCATCTTTGCTCACTTGAGCCCCTTTATATTCTTGTCATTTTTATTTTGCTCACTTGAGCTTTTCTTTTCTTTTTGAAGATACCTAATAATCATCATGAACCATAAAAAAAAACTTTAATGATACTTGGACTATTTGGTTACTATCCTTGGCATTATGGAGTATTGGACTTCTTGGACTTAGGATTAGGAGCCTTGGCCTATGTTGGAGACCTTGTGACCTTAATTGATATTTTGTCTAGAGATCTTGAGGTTTACCTCAAGACATTGGGTTGTTTGTTTGTTTTGTGTGCAGGTTATTGTGATTGCATTCTTTGTTTATAATATGGAATTCACCCGTATACAGCCGTTACTCTGCCAAATTTTTGCAAAGACTTAATACACTTGAAGTTTGATCTTCTCAAGAGATCTAGTATCTTTGCTTGCTTGGTTTCAATCCAAAGAATGGGAATTCTATCTTGACTCATAATGTCAAGTATTGGCTTCTTGTTGGTTAGATGGTTCTTATCCCTAGATTTTACCTTGTGCTTTAGGATAGTCTCTTCTTCTCCTCCCATCTTCTTTAATTTCAAAAATCTTCTTCCTCCTTTTGAAAACTCTTTTTGTTTTTAAACTTGAACCACTTTCATAATAAATTTGGACCTAGGTCCATGCATTTTCAAAACATTTTTCATAAATAAACTCCAGTCAATTTAATAATACTTTGACATTTTTTTATGAGAAGACTAAAAGTCAATCAATCTAATTTCAAACCATTTTTCGACTTTGGCTTTTTACTTTAAAACTTTTCTCAAAAGATTGGACTCTTGTCAATCCTTGTAGTGATGCAAACAACTATACTTCTATAATATACAGTGAAGAGAGATATTTTCCACTTGGGTGTTGAGTGAGGAATTATTGATTTTTAAAAATCCAATCCATATCCTCCACTTTGAGGTGATGCAAATTCCCCTTTCTCATGATTGTGGGTAGTAAGTATGTTTTCCACACGGACAATGACTATGATGTCTTAATCTCATAAAATTAACCAACACACTTGTGTTTTGAAATTTTTAAAAGATGAAATATGTGTACCCTGATCCCTATTGCACGAAAGGTGGTACGTAGGTGTTCTACCCCAAAATTTACCCTCCCTATTTTCACATAAAACATACTCCTAGAGGTCCTCAATTGCTCAAGTTGACTAAGGATTGACCAGACAAATCCTCTTCCTAAGACAATGAGCCTCAAACTAGGGTTTCACTCCTCATCAATATGTTTGAGTTCCAAGGGTCCTAAATGGTTTCCATTGAACTAATATATCCTCAATATCATCCATGCCAATTTTCATGCCTTGCATAAGAAGTTTGCTCAATTAACTGCTCAAATGCCTGAAAATCAACTATACTAGGTCAAAAGTCAATTGTGACCCACAAATAGTCAAACTTCAAGATTTTTGGTCAACATCAATGTTTTAAATTAATATCCATAATTTGATCAAGGGTTGATCATGATTCCTCAAGTAATGCTCCTAATTCATCAAAACTCAAAAGTTGCTAAATTAGGGTTTCTATAGGAAAAGTCAACCAAACTTTGACCAGGCATAACTTTCTCATACTTTATCAGAAATTTCTAATGCAAGGCTCATTTTGAAGAGAATAAAATTCCCTATAACTCATATTCAGCCCTCAAGTTCAAGAAATTCACTCATGAAAAGATATAAATTCAGACATTATAGGCTCTTTTCAAAAGTCAACAAAAACACCTTTTGGGTCAAAGCTTCTTACATAAACATGGAAGATCCAATTGAGATGAAACCAAAGAGGTTGCTTAGGGGACATCCTAATATTCCTAAAAAGTCAAAGAACACCCTCTTAGGGTCCAAATTAAGAGAGATATGCATTGTCAAAGTTGGCCATTTTTGGAAATTTGCACAAAGTCAACAATGCTCAAAATTGCATTTTTTTCCACATGGGCCCATCTTTTTCAAGATTGAATCTTATCCCTAGCATGGTCCACGACTCATGGGACCCTCCTTGCTTCATTAATTCATTTATCTAATTTATTTTGATTTTGATTTATTTAAAATTCAAATTAAATCAAAATAAATAAAATCAATGGAATGAGATTTTATTTGCATTGAACTATAGATCATGCAAGTTGTCTATAGCCAAGAAAAAAAACGTGCAAGGTTTAAAACAAGAAGAAATCCCCAAATGTGGAAAGATTTAAATCAAAAGTAATAGCCATTACATCTTGTGATTCTTTCCAATTATGCTACCCTAGATTGATTCAGTACATATACACAAGTATTGTGAACCCTAACAGGGGGAGAAAAGCTGCGCAACCTGCCTCTACATCAAGAACAAAGTTCAAACTTTTTGTCAAAAAGTGCAGAGCCCATTCTCCTCCACAGACCGATTCAAGCCATTCAAAGGATCAAATCACGTCCCTGGGTATCCTCTGAAGCGATTGCAAGCATTCCGAAAGCCTGAAACGTCAAGAATCATGCTCTCTAACAGTCACGGTTTGTGTTTTTTTTCCAAACTCGATTCCAATTATTTGTTCATCATGAATCTGTTTTGATCATATATCCATGCTTGCTATCATATTTACAATTTTTTTGATTGGTTTGATTAAAGTTTAAGCGCATGAATAGCTTCTTGCCATGCCTAGGGTTTATAAGCTCGAATATGGGGTTTCCTTCTCTAGGGAAAATTGGACCAGGTTATGGGTACCATAGCATTCAGGGGCAAATTTCAGATTGATCCCTGGCTATAGTTTTAATTTATATTTGCTTGTACTGCATTTTGAGATGTTGTAGGGTTGTAGCTACAAACATAAATTGTCACTATAGTCTTTCTGGGCATGGTGAACCCTCAGATGGGAGCCTCACAAAAAAGGCACCCCCAGTTTGTTATTTCATACCAGGCCCATTTTAATTCTTTTTAATTTCTTTATTTAATTATTGTTTTTTTAATTACTTTACAAAAATCATTGTTTTCTTTTAAAATCACAAAAAAATCAAAAACATTAGAATTAGGTTTTTTTTCATAAAATATTTAATTTCATTAATTAATTAGGTTAATTAGGATAACTTAAATTCCTTTTTCATAATTAAAATTAATTAGAAATTAGGTTAATTTGCAAAATTAATTACTTTCTCAAAAATCCAAAAAAAATATTTTTCTTCTAAATCAATTAGATTCGTTAAACTTTAATTCCTCATATTTACTTTCATCGCGCGTATTCCTTTCATTATTTTTTCCAATTAATGTAATTTCTCTGAGGTTTGTAATAGTTTAACTTAGGTTTATTATTTCTTTTATTTACCACTTTTTCTTTCCCAAGTTTGGTTATGTAACCCCCTCCCCAAAGCCTTGTAATAGCTAGGTTTAAATTTCTCACACTTTATTTTCTACTATCAATTAAGTTGTTAGATGATTGATAATAGGATTGTATGCGAAAGATAAGTCAATGTTTAAAGCAGTAGAAAACCCTAACTGTGCAAAGATAAACAAACTGAAATCAAACACTTGCACATGCTCACTCTTAGGGTTTTTCCCCACTTCGGTTGCCTTCGGAAAACGGTCACTATTCTCGAAACGTGAGAATTTTTAGTGGTTGTCTTCTAATTCAAAAGATCACTAGTCCCTCGATGACCCTTTCGACGTTGCCTCGGTAAAAAAGTGATCTTAGAGTTTTAGGACAATCACTAAAAGATCTTGCCCTGTTGCATTAAGTGACTATAATCGTGCATTTTGATTGTCCTTCAAACTCCAACGATGGAGCTACATACTACTTAATAGTAGGATACACTGTCTAAAGGAAATAAGAAAATGAACAGTCTTTTTCGAGTAGGTAGAAACTCTTAAGTACTTGCTCAAAACAACAACTTTTTACACCCTACACTTTTACCCTCATTTCAACTAAAGTTTTCAAAAACACTTTATCACACTCTTGAGGACTGATACAAGAGTTACCATAAAGTGAATCGCCGCACTAAGGCAATTTCAAATTTTTTTAAAATCACACAAACACACAAAAGCAATTTAAAAATGAGCAAGTACATAAGAGCCCATGGAAAACCTTGGATAGAAAGGGTACTAACACCTTCCCTTCCTATAATCTACCCCCCGTACTCAGAAACATTCTCGAAAAAGGTTTTTTCTGTTCTTTTTCCCTTTTCCTTTGTTGGATAAAATAAAAGACGGTGGCGACTCTTGCTTACCACGACATTTGCGAACATAAAACGCAAAAACCAGTAGTAACTAAAAAATAATCAGTTTTGCCACCGTATTATAGTAGGCGTTAAAGGTTCGCAACCGCGGCAGATGCAAACATCACAAAAAATACTTCTTTTCTCACCTCCACCATCTATTTTTCATACAACATTTTATAGCAAAAATATACATATTTTTTCAAAGAGGTTCCTATGGAGTACCGTACATGTTTAGGATGATAATACCTTCCCTTTGCATAACCAACCCCCTTACCTTGAATCTTTCCCCCTCTTTTTGGGTTACTCTCTCTTTTCCCAGTTCTTTGGAAACAATAAAGCACGGTGGCAATTTTTATTTTGATCTGTATAAGTCTAGTCAATCTAATGGATTAGTCTTAAACATTTCTACCGCTACAAGGGGGACATATAAAGATGGAATGCCCAAAGTTGTCCAAGAAAAATGCTTACAATAGAAGAAAAAATTCTCAAAATCCAACAAGGTTTACAGTGAAGAAAGTGATACAAGTTCTTCATTCGATTTGGAAAATGGAGAATATGTAAATCTTTCTTTTATGGCATTACAACATTCCAATGGTGAAGAGGAAGAAAAGGTTAGAAATTTTTATCCTAAGAAAATAGTTGCTAAAAAGAAAATTCGTGTTACAAGAAACTTTCTTCCTACTTGTTTATATTATGGTATTATTGGTCACATACATCATGCTTGTCATGCAATAAATTCTAATGCTACTAGTGAAAATTATGTGTGTGTCAAGAAAGGAACTAACCATGAAGGATCCAAATCACTTTGGGTACCTCATAAAACTTAACTTGTTTTGTAGGTTTGCTTGAAGACCACTTCAAAATCTTTGATATCTTAATAAGTGGTTGATCTAAGCATATTATGGGAGGTATAAGAAAATTTTCAAATCTAATAGACCAAGGGATGTGCCATATATGAGAACAACATCAAATGAATGGTTCTTGTCAAGGAAAATATAAGAACTAACTTTCATATCCAATGAAGAAGTAATTCATAATGAAGGATTAAGAAAAAATCTTCTAAAGGATAATTCAACTAATATCATGTTATTCTTATATTATAATTATGATATTATTTTGTTTCTTTTTCCCTTATTTTTTGATAATGATAAAGGGTGGGAAGATATATGTGTATGCCTTGTGTGATACAGTGGGAGAACTGACTTGAGGTTTTACGTTTTGTGTTCGCAAATGTTTCGGTTTAGCAAGAGTCGCCACCAACTTTTTATTTTATCCTAAGGAAAGGTCAAAAAGGATAGGAAAGACCTTTGAGATGTTTTCTTGGGTTCGGGGAGTAGATAATGAAAAGGGAAGGTGCAAGCACCCTTTTCATCCATGGTTATCCATGGGCTCTTAGTTACTTGTTTAGCTCACTTGCTTTGCTTTTCCAATTGTTTGAAATGGTGCTTTGTGTGTGGTTTTGAAAGATGTTTTGAAAAGAGGCCATCGTTGTGGCAACCTTTGTAATGATTCTTGTTTGAATGTATACAAAGGGGTTTTTGTCTTTTGAAAAGATTTCAATGTTTTGGAAGTTTGTTTTGGGAAATGTTTTAAAATTGTATTGTGAAGTGTGTTTGAAAATAGCAAGGATGTTTTTGCAAGCTTTTTGATCAAGTAACTAAGAGCTATCTATCCTATTTTACTCAAAGATCTTTCTTATGTTTTTAACCCTTTTGACAGTGTTGTTTCACCATTGCATTTGGTGAACAACCTTGTGTTAGGATGTTAAACGGGACAGGCGCGGGTCATCGTATAGACCATGATAGCAATTGTGTTAAGTATCTTTGGCAATTTTCTTGAGGGACTTGATCATTTTAGTTTAGGCAACCAAGATAGCATCATCGAGGGACTATGATCTTTTGTTTTGTTTTTGTTTTGCCAAAGTACCCAACATGCATAACATGGCCCATTTTTGAAGGAAACAAGTGGATTGTAACCCTAGGGGTGCAAGTGTGCATTGTGTTTGATTTTCATGCATTTTTGTCTTTGATTAGGTCAAACTATTTGTTGATTTTGATTTTTGCATACACACCCTAATTCTCTAATCATGGCATAATTGAAAGCGTAAAATGCGAGAAATTAAAGTTCTAAGCTATTACAACATGATTAAGGGGATGGGGGTACAATTTTGAATGGGGGGTATTTGACAAGAAATATAAACCCTAGTTTACTATTACATCCAAATTGAATCTCAAATGCATCAATATTTAAATGTACAATATTTAAATAAAGTAAATAAATATTAAATAATATGTATTATGCTAAAAAAGGTTTTTGTTTACCTATGTATGTAAAAGTATTTTTAATGTAAAAAAGTATAAAGAAATAAATAAAAGATTTATTTAATTGTTTAAGGGATGAAACCCTAATTTCTTTAAGAAAATAAATACACTATATTATTTATATACAAAAAATATATTAATATATGTAAAAATGAAATATACTTAAAAAAGGTATTTTTTTAGTATAAATAATAATAAAAATAAAAATGTAATATTTTTGTATTTTTATTCTAAGTATTTATATATTAAATATATTAAATATGTATAATATAAAATAAAATATGTACAAAAATAAATTATATTTTAAATAATATTTTCAGTATGAATAAAAATAAGAAATAAAAATAAAAGTATAATTTACATATTATTTTCAAGTTTAAGTAAATAATACAAAAGTATTTAAAATGTTTTCTATATTAGAAAAATTAAAATAAAATTCTAAATAAATGTAAAAAATTATGAAAATATTTTTTAGGCATTTTTTACATTTGGAAATAAATAAACAGAATCAGAAAAGAAAACACAAATGCAAAAATGTAAAAATATAAGAAATTGGGCCAGGGGGTGCAAAAATGAAAGTGGGAGGTGTTAGAAGCAAGCCAGGCCAAGCCCAGCCCAAATCTTCATCTTCAACCTCCAGCATTTTGAAAAAACGCGTGCCTGTTGTACAAACTTGGACATCCTGTATACGTGATCTTTTGCAAAAACTCACAACATCAAACTTGTAGAGAATTTCAATACGATTCTAACCATATAAACAACTAATCCTAAATCTCAAAGACCAGAGAGAATTTCTCTGGCCCTAAAATCTGACCTAGTTTTTTCAGCATATTCATGGATGAAATTCTCCTAGCACACTTAATCTAAATGAAAGTTGAGCATATGTATGGCTTCCTAGCAATGAACACTACATTTTTTATTCACAAACCTAAGGCTAAATGTTCCTAAATAGAGAGATAGAAAGTGGGGAAAAACCTGTTTCAGTTGGATTCGTGTAGGACAATGCAGTGCTTCTCAACAGGTTTTGAGGTGTTTGGTAGCTTGCCTGAACTTCACTTGATCTTTTCCAATAGCTAGCTTGCCTTGAATGTCCCTGAATCAGCCTCTAGAACTCAACCTGCACAAGCTTGAATTGAAAATGGTGAACACTGTAAATGGATTTACAGTTGGTAATGGAGCTTTGGGATAGCTTGAGTGAATTGAATGGAAGGTGTTTGAAGCAAAAAGGGGCAAAACGCACGAGCCAAATGAGTTATGGAACTCAAGTTGCAGCACCTGCCCTATTTTGCCAAAGAATGTGATTTCTGGCTATGGGATGTTTTGGGGCTCAAGCACTCGTGTTTCTGGCTCAAAGGGTTGTGTGAAAGATGTTTGAAATGTTTGTGTAAGTTCACAATGGCTGGTTTTCAAGTTGTAAGGATTTGGACAAGTTTCTTCTTTTTGAAGCAAGAAAATGGGAAGTTGTGATTACAGGCATGTACAAGCTATCAAATATGTTGCATACAATCCTCTTGGTTCCTGCAATTTATGGATTTGATTTGGCTTTTGAGATCTTGGCCCTATGCTCAAAGATCATGGTTTGACATAAAGCTCACTTTTGCAAAAATGGGAATTTGCCTTTTTCTACTTAAGGCCTAATCTTGTGTACAATATTCAAATGGCTAAAACAAAAGCTTAGACTGATGGATTTGCATTAAATTATGGAGTGTGAATTTGTTTAGAGTCCTGCAAACTAGTACAAGACATGCTGGTTTGAAAATGCAACTTGAGTGAACATGAATTTGCCATGGATACAAAGTGAGTTTTTCCCAACTTCAAGAATTCGATTCTCCCTAACCACAAATGTGTTTGAGGAGTTCTTGGATAATTTGGAAATATTGCAACATGCACTATAATCCATCTTTGAAATTCAACTTGATATTCCAAGTGAAACTATGTGAAAAATGGATAAGAAGATAGGTCAAAATCCTGCCTAAACTAGGGCAAAATTTCTCTAAGTTAAAAGTTTTAGGGACCCTTGTTCCAAAAATCATAACTTGAGATCCAAGCTTCTTTTGAGAAAACTTTGTGGATCAAAGTTGTAGACTTTGTGGAGGACTGAAACTTTCATGTTGTAAGTTTTGTTTTAATCCATTTGCATCATGGTGAAAATGTGGGACAAAGTTAGGAAAAAAAAAAGAAAATTTCATAACTTAGAAAAATTCTAAGTTATGAAAATTTTCAATTTCAAACCCTAATTTGCAATTTTGGGTTTCTTGATGAAAATGTTTCATAATTTTACACATCTTGATGAAAAATGACCCTTGGCACTTGATTTTGACCAAAAAGTCAAAGTTTGACTTTTTAGTGTACAGTCAAATTTTGATCAGTTGACTGAAAAATTCATCTGTCAATCCCATGCATTTGAGATCTTTTGAACTTGTTGAATAAGTCAATATGATGCCATTGAGTCTTTGAGTCCATGGTTGAACCTAATTTTCCATTGGTTAGGTCAAAAAGTCAGAAATTTGCCTTTGTGCAGTCAAAACCCTAAAAATGACCATTTTGCCCTTTTGGTGATCTGATCAAATTTCTTGTGGAGGTATGGTCCAAACTTGATCAAATGGTTCATATGAGTTCATAATGTTGATGTGGGTCAAAAATCACGAGGTTTGACTGTAAATTGGCTATAGTTGACTTTTTCCCCAATACAACTGATTTCTAGGTCAACTGTCCAATTGACTGGGCAAAAATTTGATTCAAGGCTTGAAACTTGGTATGGGCAAACTTATGAGTCCAACATGAAGTATGAAAGTCACTTTGGGCATTGTAACTCAAAAAATCCCTGTGCAAACTCAAACCCTAATTTAGCTCAACAATGCAAGGAGATGTCTTGAGCAGAGCAAACCCTAGCTTGATCTTGAGTTCCAAGAGCCTTGTGATGAGAAATATTGATAAAATGAGAGGGAAAATTTTAGGGTACAACAGTTTCCCCTTTTCAATCTTCTTGAACTTGAAGAGTTAGATTGGCAAGTTTGCCTTTCGTGACTTGAAGGTAAAAGAGGATTGGACACTAGAGTGCCCGTAAATTTGCACTCGTCCAAAATGTAGCTGAGGGAATGGGCTTAAAGATGCCATTTGGAGATGGTAGAATCTTGCTGGAGATGGGCTTAGAGATGCCATCCAAAACTTGTTTGTTGAAAAAGATTAGAATGAACATCAGAATAGTATCCGTGTTTGGAACGTATCTAAGTTGTATCTGGAGACTGGATTCGTATGAGCAAGGGAATGGCATCCGTGTCTAGAGCGTATCCGAGCTGTAACTGTACTTGATTCTTGAATGAGTATCAGAATGACTGTCGTGTCTAGAGTGTATCTGTATTCTAAATGGGTGACAGAGAAACATTTGTGTATTGAGCATTTATGTGCTGGGGATAAATTCCGAATGAGTGACAGAATGGCAACCGTGTCTGGAGCGTATCTGGACTGTATCTGAAGTTGAGATCTGTATGAATAGAAGAATGACTTCGTGTTTGGAGTGTATCCGTACTGTAACTGGGATCCAGACAAGTGACAGAATGACTTCCGTGTCTGGAGTGTATCTGAACTTGAAGTTGATAGTTGAATCTGAATGAAAAATAGCATGGCTTCCGTGTCTGGAGCGTATCTAGTTTGTATCTGATTGTTGGAGTCTGAATGAGTAGTAGAATGACCGTCGTGTCTGGGGTGTATCCACATTGTATCTTGACTTGAAATTCTGAATGAGTAATAGAATGACCGCCGTGTCTGGGGCGTATCCATATTGTATCTGAAATCTTTAATTAGTTGTTAACGATAGCTTTTTAATCTTATCCTGAAAAGGGTAGAGTGTTAGCTAAAGCACAAAGTTATGTTGCATGATATGTATGATGTAATAAAGTATGTTCTATTAATGAATGTAATGGATGTAATGGATACACATGTAAGCTGAGTAGTTGTCTTGCTGAGGAAAATAAATCCTTGATAGCTGGAGATAATGAAATCTTTGACTGCTGCCGGAGAAAGTAAATCCTTGACCGATGCTGGGGATTCTAAAAAATCTTTAATTGTTGAGAATGAAAAATCCTGGGACCACTTTTGGGGATTGAAAACCCTTGGTGACTTGTGGGGATTAACAAGAGTTTTGACAACTTCTGCGGGGAATGAGAATCCTTCATGACTTTCCTGGGGAAGTAAGGAGAAATCTGACGACCTCTACTGGGGAATTAAAACCTGGGAGGCTTCAAATGGAAAAATAGGAATTAGAATCTTCATTCTGTCGAGAAATAACTCTATGGGGAGAGTGTTTATTCTGCCGGGGAAATCAGGAGCTTGGGTTGTATGCCAATCTGCTTGGGAATTATCCTAGTTGGGGAAATTGGGGAAAACTGAATGGTTCCCGCTGGGGATTGATAGTTGGAAACTTGACTCCGCTGGGGAGGAAGTTTTCATCTTCGCTGTGGGTCTGTAGTTCAAAGTTTTCGGGCTCCACTGGGGATCGGGAGTTTAGAGACTTAACTCTGATGGGAATTTTAAAATTTAACTCTGCTGGGGATATGTACCTCAAGGTTTTAGCTTTGTTGAGGATCTGAATGACATACTGTAGGGGATTTCTTCTGGAATAGCCTAAAGACAGTTTCCTACCCTTTCGACCTACCAGTAATTATCCTTTCTCATTTCGTTTCATTTGTAAGCAGTGATTATATTCAAATGCATATGCCTATTTAACAAACCATTGGACGTTTTCAAATAAAACATAAGTGTAAAAAGAAAGGAAAGGCAAGCAAATTTCTGCACTTTAAAGTATTTTTGTATTAACTTTTGTAAGTATCTTTGTACAAAGGAGACAGACATCCTAGTAAGAGAATTTTGTCGTAAAAATTGAAAAAATTTATACAAAAAGAAAGATGGCTATGTGTAATAATTCCATGGCGTTCCCATTCTGCTATAGCCTTTACAACTCTGAGTATCTTGTCCATTCGTTGCTTCGTCCGCAGATGATTGGATAGATCAAAAGCTTGGAGTTTGTTGGTGAAGAGATTGTCCTTAAAGTGATCCGACGAGACATAGTCATACGCTTTCATTCCCTAACTTTTGCCTGGATCGCCCTTTCGGATTTTCGATCCACCGGGAAACCCTTTTTTGCCCAAGTCGCCCTTTCGGGTTTTCAACTTGCCGGGTGTACAGATTTTTTTGTTTATCCCTAATTTTTGCCTGAACCGCCCTTTCGGGTTTTCGATTCACCGGGATGCCCATTTTTGCCCAAGTCTCCCTTTTGGGTTTTCAACTTGTCGGGTCATTTTATGCGTAGTATCTTTTGACTATGTCTGCGTTCGCAGGGTGTGACAAGTCGTCACCGTCCATGGTGGTCAGAATCATTGCCCCACCAGAAAAGATGTTCTTGATTACAAACAGTCCTTCATAAGTAGGAGTCCATTTGCCCCTGGGATCACTTTGCGGTAAGATGATCCGCTTGATTACAAGATCTCCGACTTGATATACCTGACGCCTGACTTTCTTGTTGAAAGCCTTGATCATCCGTTTTTGATATGTCTGACCATGACAAACAGCAGTAAGTCGCTTCTCGTCAATTAAATTAAGCTGATCAAGCCGGGTCTGAATCCAATCGTCTTCACTTAAACCAACATCCTTCATAATCCTTAAGGAGGGAATCTGAACTTCCATAAGTAAAACAGCTTCCATGCCATATACCAACGAAAAGGGGGTTGCCCCAGTTGAAGTACACGCCGTGGTACGATATCCGTGCAGAGAAAATGGTAACATCTCATGCCAGTCCTTGTAGGTGACTGTCATCTTTTGAATGATCTTCTTGACATTTTTGTTCGCGGCTTCAACAACACCGTTCATCTTTGGCCGATAGGGAGATGAATTGTGATGTTGAATCTTGAATTGCTCGCAAAGAGCGGTGATCACAATGTTATTCAAATATTTACCGTTATCCGTGATAATCCTGTCGGGGATACCATACCGGCATATGAGATTCTGCTTAGTGAAGCGGGCCACCACATTTTTTGTAACGGAGGCGTAGGAAGCTGCTTCGACCCACTTGGTAAAATAATCAATAGCGACCAAGATGAAGCGATGTCCATTGGATTTCGTAGGCTTGATCTCTCCAATCATGTCAATACCCCACATCGCGAATGGCCAAGGAGCTGTTAGAACGTTGAGGGGAACAGGAGGAATATGTACCTTGTCAGCATAGACTTGGCATTTGTGACAAGTACGGGAGTGTTGATGACAATCAACTTTCATGGTAGACCAGTAGTAGCCTGCCCTTAGAATCTTCTTAGCCATCATATGTCCTCTCAAATGGGTGCCAAATGTGCCACTATGTATTTCGGTCATGATCAACTCTGCTTCAACCTTGTCCACATAACTAAGTAGAACACAATCATGGTTGCGCTTATATAAGATGCCATTGCTCAGGAAGAACTTGGCAGCAAATCTCCTTAAGAACTTTTTGTCATTGACGGAAGCTCCTTCAAGGTATTCTCGAGTCTGGAGATACCTTTTGATTTCATGAAACCAGGGTTGTTCCACTACTTCTTCGGTATTAATCTCGTGACAGTGCGCAGGTTGGTCCATTTGTTCGATGGTGATTTGGGGAGCCTCATTATCCCAGTTGAGTTTAAACATGGAAGACATTGTAGCCAGAGCATCTGCTAGCTGATTTTCTTCTCGCGGGAAGTGCTCAAAGGTAATCTGCTCGAAATGAGGCAACAATGTCAGGACATGTTCTTTGTATGGGATAAGATTAAGATGTTTAGTGTCCCACTCTCCTTTGATTTGACTGACAACCAAAGCTGAGTCCCCAAATACGACCAAAGATTTGATTCCTAGGTCAATTGCAGCCTTGAGACCAAAGATACAAGCTTCGTATTCGGCCATGTTGTTGGTGCAACTGAAACAGAGTCTTGCAGTGAAAGGCATATGGCAACCTTCCGAAGAAATAATTACCACACTGATACCGTTGCCAAGTGAATTTGAAGCACCATCAAAGTACAGGGTCCATCGGGATCCTTGTTCAGGTACGTCATACGGTCTGTTACCTTCAATGTTGTCCAATGTCATGATGTCCTCGTTGAAACAACCGGCTGAAAATCATCAAACAATGAAGTCGCCATCGAACGTCTTTTATCCCACGTGTAGGGAAAGGTAAACATCGAGAAAACCTGAGAAGGGAGAAGTCACGGTCTTGCGACTGAGAGATCGGGTAAGGGAGTCTGTTACGTGAGGGGATGGTATTAGCACCCCACGCGCCTGTAGTACTCTACGGTATCCACTCTTGTTATCTATCTTATGGGTGTGTTTAATCTATGCTTACTGTCTACTATACTACTGGAGGGAAAATGCATGAAAAAGAAAAGGGAAAAGAATGTAGGGAAAATAAAATGGTGCTCGCCTGGGCCCTACCCCAATGCCTACGTATCCTTTTTGAGGAATCAGAGCTACCGTAGTTCGGCTCACATGTTTTTGTTTGTTTTGTGTGTTTTTATGGACGAAGTTAATTCCGCCTTCTGCCGCAGCTCGACCTTTGGAGACTTATGCGTTGGCACAGAAGTAAACTAATCATGTCCTTACCTGAAAAGGGTTTAGAGAAAGGTGCTCGAGCGCACAAAAATGGTTTGAATTTGTTTTGTATTTTTGTTACCTTGAAAAAGGGTTTAGGTATCAGTAGCATGTTTTTGATTTGCTAAGAAAATAAGTTTTTGTTTTAGATGCACATGCAAAAAGGGAAAGAAAAGAGTCTAATGGGGAGACTAGCCTATCTCTAACCTAATGTTGTCATACAATGGTAGTCCTAAGTCAAGGATGAAAGGGGAAGTTTCTACCTAATGTTATCATGCGTGGTTTACAATCTAAGGTCTAACTTGCGTCCGAACAGAGCAAGCGTATCCTAAGGGAACATGGTATATACAAGGATAAATTAACCAAGCTAGCAAAGAACATCTAAAGAGATCCTGCCTAGGTTAGCATGTCTAAGAAAAGTCTAAAAAAACTATCCTATAGGGAGCATGCAATGAGAGTGAAGTCGTGATCTCAATTTCTAAATTGAGTGACTCATCGATCAACAAGAAATAAAGGAAAGCGATAAAGTCCTATAGGGAGCATGCACTGAGAGCGAAGTCGTGATCTCAATTTCTAAATTGAGTGACTCATCGATCAACAAGAAAGTAAAGAAAGCGATAAAGTCCTATAGGGAGCATGCATTGAGAGCGAAGTCGTGATCTCAATTGCTAAATTGAGTGACTCATCGATCAACAAGAAAGTAAACAAACATAAGCACAACACATATAGCAAATGAAGTGCGAAATGCCTGCTACAGGTCTTTAAACAGCGACTTCGAGCGCACGCTCTTTATTTCCTACTTCACATGATATCTAGAAAGTGGTAAATGTAATATTACAACAAATGGCCTGAAACCATACTAAATGGATAATAAAAATACGCAAAAACCAAGTCAAAGCATGGCGAAAGCTCGGAGGGCGCCACAAACTAGCATCAACAACAAATAGCGTCAGAAGCGTGAACAACATATGCAAGCAAAGCGTATCCGTCACTAAAGAGAATGGTATCCCAATTGCTTCTCAAAGTATGCATATCTCACAGAATTTATTAGTAGATAACCACAAAATCAAATGTGATAATGGCAATTAACAATATGCACAAAAATGAAGTATGAATATGTACAACACAAAGCAAACAAGTCAAAGGGAGCATAAAATAGCATTCCAGGCAGCAACCTCGTACTCATGAAAATAGGTGCAAAAACCGGTTTAGAAACATCCAAACTTGCTATTGATATCGAAGAAATGCTCAAATAAGTATAACAATGCATATTCACAAATTAAAACTCAATGCACATGCGAAATACAAGTTCCGGACAGCATTACGCATATTTTGAAATTCATCATGAATCGATTTGGAAATCAAAGTTTTAGTACATTAATTTTGAATATTAGCATGAGAGGGTTATCCGGAACTTGCACATGAACATGTAACCTCAAGATTGATCTAAAAATCAAGAATTAAAGTCTTAAAACCACATGAATTTAATGTATCGGAATTTAATCAACAAATTGCAAATTAACTCCAATTCATGAGTTTATGTATTTATGCCAAAAGTGTGATGAATAGGAATCAACTCACAATTTGCCAAACACAAAAGTTGTGAATCAAAATGTATTCCGATACGCTAAATTCACAAAGTTCTCAAACAATTAGTTAAAACCAAATGATATTACTTGACATCAAAGTAAGAGTTAACACACAAAAAGTATCACAATTCAACAATGAAATACAAGATAATGTGCAAAAAACTTGAATCGAAAAGTTAGAAAATTAATCGAAAAGCATCTGAAATCAACCGCAAAAATTAAGGCGACATAGAAACATGCCAACGGTTCCAAAAATTAACTCGGTTCGGCCAAATTCCATTCTGAAATATGATTTTCGAAACTGCTACAGTAGCAGAAAAACAGAATGGAATTTGTCCAAATCAAAAAAATACTCGCGTGAGAGATTCCGGATGGCTCAAGAAAATCGGTTTTTATTAAAGAAAGTCGGAAAAACTCAATACGAATCAAAAGTTAGAGCAAAAACACCAATTATGTCAAACTTTGCCATTTACCAAGTATTGAGATATTTTCTATCAAACTCAATCAAACTTACTTCAAAAATATTTAGCAATGACATTTGAGTCCATTAGAAATTATCTCAATTTATTGAAATGGAAAGCAACAAGTAATCAACCAAAAATTGGTAAAAGATTAGATTATGTCAAGAATTAGTAACTTGAGATCATATGCAAAAAATGCATTTTAAATGCACAAAAATATCAATGATCATCAACCAAAAATAATTGAAAACATGTAGTAAATATTGAAAATCAAAGATTAGGCCTAAACTAAACTAAACTAATTGTTAGTTTATGTTACAACACCTAAATCAAAGTTAGTGGTAGAATCTACCTAACCTAAACTATTAACAAATTCTACATCAAGAATTAGAAACTAGTGTTAATCTAATCAAAAGTTCAAAATCTCAAACTAATGTTAGTACTAACTAGTTTTCTATAACTAATTCAACTTAAACACTAGTGTAGCTATACCTAGGGCTAAAAATCAACACAACAACACTATGCCAACTTTAAGTTACAACCAAAATCAATTTATCAAGTTCAATTAATCACTTATTTCAATAAGTAATTCAATAAAATGGTATTAAATTCTCAATTCAAATCAATTCTCAACAATTAAGCCTCAATTATACAATTAAAACCTCAATCAACACAAAACTAAGAAAAAGCACTTATTCTAAAAAATCACTTATTTCAAAAAGCGCTTAATTCAAGAAAACTCACCGATAGAAGTGAAGAGGAGGCTTAGGTATAGAGATCGCAACGAACGGATCGACAATCGGAGGATAATTGCTCTTGATCTTGACTTTTGGATCTTGATGAAGTTGTTGTTGTGTTCTTGATGAAAAAAGTGTAGAACCTTGATTTGATCTTTGAGAGAATTGAGAGAAAAGTTTTGATTGTTTGTGGAGATTTTTTTAATTATGAGAGAAATTGGAGTAAAAAGAATATATAGTATGGGCTTATGTGAGTGAATTTGGTTAATGGGTCTCAAATATTCATAAATATTAATGCAGAATTTTAATTCACTTGAGTGCGATACGTTTCAGGAAAATTCGTAGTAATCTCGGTGCGACTTTAGAAGTTGAAATGTGAAACTAAAATGTAGCCAGCGTCGAGAACAACATCGTGTCCGAAGATGAGCTCGATCGGATAAACGGTGATTTAGTTATGATTTTTTGAAGTTTTGTCTCAGATGAAAATATTTCTCGGTTCAGGATTTTCAACCACGTTGCGCGCGCTTCAGACCAAAAACGAAGGCCTTCGGTATACCGCTCGAATTGGAAAACTGAAAGAAATATTTAACCAACTCAATTTTTGAACCAAATCCACTCGAACCGGCTCGATACGATAAGAATCAACCGAGTTATGATTTCCTGAAGATGAAGCCGGTGAATATTTGTCACTATTTTCTCGTGCGAATATATTTGATAAATTCATATATTCGAAGACTCTCTGGGTAGAACTGGCTTCCGGCCGTGAGATACAAAATGTAGATGACATCAAGACGGAATTTTAGCCACCGGAACAGGTTCAAAACGATAAACGGTCTTCGAGTTATGAATTTTTTAGTGTGCGAAAACTGCACTTTCAGCACCTTTTTCTTTGTATTTTTCACCATATAACTTCCAAAAGAACCACGTATCTGGAGACTTTCCTTTGAGAATTAGCTTTTGGTCCAAACACAAAAATTGAATAGAACATCGAGACGGTTTCAAATCCTCATGAATCAACCCAAAACACCATTCCATGCTGGAGATGCGAATTTTCAAACTCTGATCAGTAAAAACACTGTTTCCAATTTGCACTGTTTTAAATTCACCGAAAACAACCAAATCTTCCACAACTCAAACATGCGTTGAAAAATTACGATAGCTTTGTTGTGTTGATCAAATACCTTGATCCCATGAATACGGAAACAATGAGATGCATGCATGTGTTAGATGACCTAATGAAGGTTATGTACATGAGGAAAGTGCGAGAATGCATAAACCAGACAAAAGTAAAAGGGTAGGACAAATTTGGGGTATTACACTCGTCAGGGAAGTCGAATCTCATAGATTGGTAATCTTCGACAGCTTGATGAGCTAGATGGTCAGCTAGTACACTCCCCTTTATAGCTTTTTGGGTTGTGTACTGGATATCATACTCTATCAGGATCATTTTCCATCTAGCGATTCTTCCAGATAAAGCATGCTTCTCGAAGATATACTTGATCGGATCCATTTTAGAAATCAACAAAGTGGTATGTGTCAACATGTACTGCCTTTGCCGGCGAGCAGCCCATACCAAAGTGCAGCAAGTTTTCTCGAGCAGTGAGTAGCGAGTCTCACAGTCGGTAAACTTTTTGCTAAGGTAATAAATGGCATGCTCTTTTCGGCCAGACTCGTCATGTTGGCCCAGTACGCACCCCATTGAGTTATCCAAAACGGTCAGATACATGATTAACGGCCTTTCTTCGACAGGTGGCATCAAGATATGAGGTTCCAGCAAATACTCCTTGATCTTATCAAAAGCAACTTGACAATCATTGTTCCATTCAACCACCTGATCTTTCTTCAACAACTTGAAGATTGGCTCACAGGTAGATGTTAGGTGAGAAATGAACCCCGCAATATAGTTTAAGCATCCTAAGAAACCTATGACCTCCTTCTCAGTGTGGGGGGCAGGCATTTCTTGTATAGCTTTGACTTTAGCAGGATCAACCTCAATGCTTTTGTTGCTGACGATAAATGCCAAAAGTTTACCAAACCTGACTCCAAAAGTGCACTTGCTAGGGTTCAGTCTGAGCTTATATTCCTTTAATCTGACAAACAACTTTTGCAGATGATCAAGGTGTTCTTCTTCTGTCTATGAACGGGCTATCATGTCGTCTACGTAGACTTCGATCTCATGATGTATCATATCATGAAACAAAGCTACCATGGCTCGCTGATATGTTGCCCCGACATTCTTCAGTCCGAATGGCATCACTTTGTAGCAGAAGGTACCCCATTGCGTAACAAAAGTAGTTTTCTCCATGTCTTCGGGGGCCATTTTGATCTGGTTGTATCCCGAGAATCCATCCATGAAGGAAAATACCTTGTGTTGAGCTGTATTGTCAACCAAGATGTCAATGTGTGGTAGTGGAAAATCATCTTTAGGGCTAGCCCTGTTAAAGTCCCGATAGTCCACACATATTCTGACTTTGTCGTCCTTCTTAGGCACGGGCACAATGTTAGCAACCCATTGCGGATAGGAAGTAACAGCCAGAAAGCCAGCATTGAATTGCTTCATTACCTCAGCTTTTATCTTTTTAGACATGTCGGGCCTCATCCGGCAGACTTTTTGTTTGATTGGTGGACAGTCTTCTCTTGTAGAGAGACGGTGAACCACAATATCTGTGTCGAGTCCCGGCATGTCTTCGTAGGACCAGGCGAAGATTTCAACATATCTATTCAGCAGTTGAACTAGACGCTCTTTGACACCTGGCTCCAGGTTGGCACCCACCTTAACCTCTTTCTTGTCCTCCTCTGTTCCCAGATTGATGGTTTCTAGCAACTCTTCATGGGGCAGAATAGCCCTCTCTTCTTGTTGCAAAAGTCTGGCTAACTCTCCAGGCACTTCACAATCTTCATCACCTTCATACTCGGCATGATTGACCAAATCTTCAGAGTCACCAAAGGCTAAAGCAGAATAGTCACCCATAGAATCCAGAGTGGATGGGTACCTGCATTTTGTGAGTGTGGGTGTGTGTAAGGGATAGTCATCCTTAAACAAAATAAAATGTAAAAGGAAAGAAAATGAACACAACAGTTTATAGATGAAAACGTCCAATGATTCACTTAAAAATGGCATATGATAATGAAGAAATCAAGCTCTTACAAATGGACCTATATGCCCCGGGTAAGGCATAAGGTGAAAATAGTGTGTACGAATTGTTTAATTATTACAAACCAAAATAGGAAATTGTTCAAAGATAAATTACTGGTTGATTAAAGTGATGGGAACGAAGTATTTTGCTTCCCAGTTGCTTAATCCCCCTTCGACGGTTGGAAAGATCCAATCTTCAAAGTTGTATTCTTCATCATCATCTTCTAAGGCATTAATTCCATGGTGAGTGATTTTTACGGGTGGTCCTCCGGCCCGGGAGCGACGCACAGCTTTCTGGCCAGTAGTGGTAAAATCTAGTCCGAACTTGTCAGTCTTGTGAGAAAACTCAGGCAGTTGCCCCCACACCGTACTCCTTCCTTCTTTTGATTACAGCCTCTGCATCTTTGAGGGATGCCATCCGAGACACAGGCTTGGAAACGATAGGCACATCAGTCATTGTCTTCGCAACTGCGATTTCAGGAGAAACCTCTTCAAAATGTTGGAAAGGCGTTTCTATGAACTCGCCATCCAACTCCACATAGCGGAAGGAGTTAAGATGACTTATCATATACTCTTCCTCACCGTGAACCGTTATAATCTTACCCTGTACTGGGTACTTTAGCATTTGGTGTAAAGAGGAAGTGACTGCCCCAGCATTGTGAATCCATGGCCTTCCCAACAAGGATGAATATGAAGGACGAATGTCCATCACATAGAAAGTAGAGTTGAAAATTTATGTGCCCACTTTGATTGGAATGTCCACTTCTCCGTTAACCATCCTCTTAGAACCGTCGAAGGCTCTAACAACGATGTTACTGGGCTTTAGGGTCAAACCTTCACAGTCCAATCTGTCCAACGCCTTCTTCGGTAGCACATTTAAAGATGAACTGATGTTAACCAGAACATGGGCAAGTGTAGTCCCTCTGCACTCTACCGAGACGTGCAGCGCGTCGTTGTGCTTCCTTCCCTTAGGAGTCAAATCAGCATCAGAAAAGCCAAGGCCATTATCGGCAGTAAGGCTAGCCACGCACTCTTGAAACTGGTCAGCAGAAGTTTCTTGAGGCATGTGTGCCATCTTTAGAAATTTGATTAAGGCTTTAGCATGAGCTTCAGAGCAGAGTAGGAGAGCCAACATGGAGATTTTGGAAGGGGTTTGCCCTAGCTGCTCCACGACATCGTAGTCGCTCTTCTTGATTATCTTTAAGATTTCTTCAATCTCTTTTTGGGTGGTCTTGGGGATTACCACAGTCTGAGCCTTCGTCCTGACAGGCGCTTCTAGTATCCCCTTACCTTTGGTAGTAACATCAGAGGGTCTAACTTCAGGAGCATCAAGTTCTTCAATTACCAGGCTTTGCACAAATGGCTTGACCGGCACAGAAACTCTCGAGGGTCCGAAGACTGCCCGTGGAGGAGCAATCTCCAGAGAGAAGATCCTTTTGCTGCGAGTTATCTTGCTCGTTCCCGCAATATTCCCTATATCAGGGGTTTCATCATCGGAATTCTCTTGGTCTGATTCAATCTGCTTGATACCATGGTAGAAGATTTCTCCTCCGTAGTTCCATGGTATCGTCTTGTTAGATTTATACGGGACACGCCCCGGCGTGGTGATTTTCAACAGCACAAACTTAGGGTCAGGCGTAATCTTAACAGGCCTTTTGCAGGTCTTAGAAAGATCGTCGGAGATGGTTATTATGGAAATGTCATTGGTTGGAGTATCAAAAGTAATAGGAGTAACATGAGTGATGATATCAACAGGAGTCTTTTGAAAGAGGATCTCTTGGGTATCCATCAGGCGTTGGATGCCTGATTTCAACAGTGGGCAGTTAGCTTGCAAGTTTGAACAGAAGTAACAGTTTTTTCCACAGCCTGGGAATATCCTGGCTTTCATCAAATTAACTTTAATTACTAGTAACGGAGTCAAAAGGTCATCAACAGTGGTAACATGAAGATCTTCCATAACAGCATGGATATTATGACCGTGCTTGGGCATTGGGGCAGAAATCACATTCGGCTTTTCGGGCGCATCGAATTCTACTTCCTTGGCATCTATCAAGTCTTGGATCTTGTTTTTAAGAGCCCAACAATTGTTGGTATCATGCCCTACACTGTCAGAGTGGTATGCACATTTTGCATTGGAGTGATAATAAGGAGAAGAGGTATTAGGGTTTTTCGGCCCTTCTTTCAAGTTGGTGAGATTCAGCTTTAACAAATGAGGGAGGACTTGAGCCGGTGTCATGTTTATTCGGGTGAATTTCCGTTGTGGCCTTTCTACCCTTTGCTGATTAAATCTTGGTTGATTGTTGCGAGGTTGATCGGTTGAAGAGTTTTGGATCATCACAGCCTCCACTGTTGGTCGGTGCTCTGTTCTTCCTTGGTTTCTCTGGTTGTGAACAGCAGAAACTTCCTTCTTGGCTGGGAAGGTTTTCTTAATAGCAGTGGAAGCGGAGGCATCCTTTTGAATTTTACCACTTTTAATGCCAGCTTCGACCCTCTCACCGGTCAGAATTAGTTCGATGAATCCTGCAGATGAACTCCCGATTAAATGATTGAAGAATGGTCCTGACAAAGTCCCTAAAAACATGTCAACCAGCTCTCTATCCGACAAAGGTGGCTGCACCCTTCCAGCCAAATCCCGCCACTTCTGGGCATACTCCTTAAATCCCTCATTAGAGGCCATACCCATACTTTGTATCTGAGTACGAGTAGGCGCTAAATTTGCATTGTATTGGTATTGTCGGTAGAAAGCAACAGCTAAATCTTCCCAGTTGTGAACATCATATCTCTCAAGTTGATAGAACCAGTCCAATTGTGTGCCTGACAAACTGTCTTGAAAAAAGTGGACCCAGAGGTCTTTATCAGAAGAGTGGGTTGGATCTTTCTGACGTAGGACCTCAAATGCATCTTTGGACAGGAAAAACTGTCATACTTAGCAAATGTAGGTACTTTGAACTTGGGAGGAATGACGATCCCAGCGACCAACCCTAGTTCTTCGAAATCTAAACCAGGTACCCTTTGCAACTCCATGGCTGCCAACCATCCTCAAGATTTTTATACTTATCATCCACCGGGGGATATTGCTGTTCGGAGTAATCTTCATCCTCTTCCTCTTCTTCTTCTTCAACTTCAGATTCGGAAGGCATCGCAACTCCTTTTCGTTTACCAATCCCTTCATCAGACGTCGAGGGGAACTCGAGAACCTTTTTGGCCTGGTTTTCAAACCTTCTTCCCATAGTGTCCATACCAGTCCTTTTCTTCTTTTTCTCTTTATCTTTCTCCAACAGTGATTTAAGGTCCTCTTGACCCTTTGCTAAGGTCATGAGGAGTTGCTGGAATTGCGAATTTTGTGCTTGCAGATCCTTAACTGTCTGCTCCAAATCCATCTTGCTGAAATAAACAGCAGAAAGATAAGGAAACCTGGTGTGAAGACCTGTTTATGCATATGATGAATGATATGTTATTCATGTAATGCATTCAAGGTTTTAGAAATTCAAATTTGTTGCAAACAAAAAGAACACACGTCATATTAAGAAGAAATTTGTTAGTACATAAATGCCCCATGGGCAAAATATTACAAAATTCTTAATGTAAAAAGACATTGTGCATCCTCTTTGGCGCGATGTAAGTGTTGAGAGTTTCCTCTTCATGAAGTCTGCGGGTAAGCTCCAAAACCTTCTTCTCACTTGCATATAAGCTGGCTTCAAAAGTATTTCGTTCCTCTTTAAGTTGTATCCAACTCTTTTGTAATTCTTCCAATGATGTTGGCATGTCTGGATGTAGGAGGGTGTATGGAACCTCTCCTTCCATAACAGGATCTTTGATCATGGGGAGAATGTGAGGGTAAGGCATCATAAGACTCTGGGTGCGGGTTCGTACCCACTTGAGATAATGCTCAAGAGGGATGGAATTCTTATGCCCCAGTGTCTTACTATCCACTTTATTGAGCATCCTCCAAGCTCTGATAAACCTTTGTCGAAGTCCTTGCGCATCATTGTCGAAGTCAAAAACTAGGTCAGGAATCAGCATATCATGAGGGCCATCCCTCCGGGCATACCCAAATTGTCTCAAAGCTAAACAGGGGTTATAGGTAATGCCTCCTCTAATTCCAAGTAGTGGGACATTAGGGAATTCCCCACAATGATCAATGATGATGACATTTTCTCTGGACTGAGAACACCAATGAACATCAGAATGTGTGAGGGTCATCAACCGTCGTGACCACCTTAAACCCTGATCATTCTTCAAAACTGTTTGGGGAAGGTGATAAATAAACCACCTTGCTAGAAGAGGAGTACAGCACATGAGAACACCTCTTTTCCTCATTGTTCGTGTGTAAAATGAGTGTAGGATGTCCCCAAGCAATGTAGGCACAGGATTCCGAGATATGAAAATCTTGACAACATTCACATCTATAAGCTGATCAGGGTTTGGGAACAAGACCAACCCATAGATGAGAAGTGCTACAATCTCCTCAAAAGCTTGTAAATCTAGAGAATTACAGCAGTCTTGTGCCTTCTCAAACAGAAACTTTGTCAAGAAACTCTTGACACCACTTCTGGTTTCCCAATGACCTTTGATATCAGATGGTTGCAAGTGTAATGCTTGAGCAACATCTTCAGGCTTTGGTTCTCTTTCCGTACCGTTGTGGGGTAGTTGATGGAGAATAGGAATTCTCAGGAGTTGAGAAAATTCCTCCAAAGTAGGTACTAGTTGATAATCAGGGAATGTGAAACAGTGGTGTAGGGGGTCAAAGAACTGGAAGATAACTTTCACCATGTCTTCTTCAATGTTGGAGTTGACCAAGTTGAGAAGTCTACCATGTCTTTCACTGAAGATAGAATTCTCTGGAATCTTGGAAGTAAGCTCCTTGAGTTGAGGAGGGATTCTCACAAGGTTGACGTGAATTTTTTTCCTGCGAAGAGATTCCATGACCTACAAAACAAGAACAAAGATGAAGATCCAAACCCTTGAATGGTTAGTGGATGCATATGATGCTTTATGATGTTCATGATGTATGCACAAGCACATGTACAAACAAGTCACACAAGATCCTAGTTTCAGGCTTGCATGAGGTTTCATAGGTAAGTACCCTCTTGAAGTTAGTTGGCTCAACCTGTCCTATAAATAGTAACCAGGTTCTAAGGAGCTCAATATCACTGGATTATTTTCTATGTTCATTGTTTTGGTTTAGCCACTTAACTGGCGACCAAAATATTCCAAGAAAACAACCCTCAATGAGTGTAGTATCGAGTATCTACCAACTTCGGACTATATCAAAGTCGGTCATCTCACTACCCTTAATAAGGCCAAGATGGTCAAGTAAGGTTCTAAGAGTTCATTAGTGCTTCATGACATCACTCAGCGGCCCCGTATTCTCTTTGATTGACTCAAAGGCTACCGGTACTCACAAATATGTCGCACTAATATAGCTATTGCTTCAACCATATCGGTATACCCCGCACAGTTTCCACAACGTATTGCTATTTACCTATGAATGTTTCCCAAATCTGGGTAGAGGATTTCAAGCCCAAACAAGAGAACCAAATGTAAAGCAATCACAACAAACAAGATAAGCATGCAAAGGTGATCTAAACCCTAAGGTTACTCCACTTTTAGAATTCTCCCCGGCATAGTCTCCAGTTCTGTGATACGGTGGGAGAACTGACTTGAGGTTTTGCGTTTTGTGTTCACAAATGTTTCGGTTTAGCAAGAGTCGCCACCGACTTTTTATTTTATCCTAAGGAAAGGTCAAAAAGCACAGGTAAGACCTTTGAGATGTTTTCTTGGGTTCGGGGAGTAGATTATGAAAAGGGAAGGTGCAAGCACCCTTTTCATCTATGGTTATCCATGGGCTCTTAGTTACTTGTTTAGATCACTTGCTTTGCTTTTCCAATTGTTTGAAATGGTGCTCTGTGTATGGTTTTGAAAGATGTTTTGAAAAGAGGCCATCGTTGTGGAAACCTTTGTAATGATTCTTGTTTGAATGTATACAAAGGGGTTTTTTTCTTTTGAAAAGATTTCAATATTTTAAAAGTTTGTTTTGGGAAATGTTTTGAAATTGTGTTGTGAAGTGTGTTTGAAAATAGCAAGGATGTTTTTGCAAGCTTTTTGATCAAGTAACTAAGAGATACCCTATTTTACTCAAAGATATTTCTTATGTTTTTAACCCTTTTGACAGTATTGTTTCACCATTGCATTTGGTGAACAACCTTGTGTTAGGATGTTAAACGGGACAGGCGCGGGTCATCGTATAGACCATGATGGCAATTGTGTTAAGTATCTTTGGCAATTTTCTTGAGGGACTTGATCATTTTAGTTTAGGCAACCAAGATAGCGTCATCGAGAGACTATGATCTTTTGTTTTGTTTTTGTTTTGCCAAAGTACCCAACATGCATAACATGGCCCATTTTTGAAGGCAACAAGTGGATTGTAACCCTAGGGGTGCAAGTGTGCATTGTGTTTGATTTTCATGCATTTTTCTCTTTGATTAGGTCAAACTATTTTTTGATTTTGATTTTTGCATACAAACCCTAATTCTCTAATCATGGCATAATTGAAAGCGTAAAATGCGAGAATTTAAAGTTCTAAGCTATTACAACATGATTATGGGGATGGGGGTACAATTTTGAATGGGGGGTATTTGACAAGAAATATAAACCCTAGTTTACTATTACATTCAAATTGAATCTCAAATGCATCAATATTTAAATGTACAATATTTAAATAAATTAAATAAATATTAAATAATATGTATTATGCTAAAAAAAGGTTTTTGTTTACCTATGTATGTAAAAGTATTTTTAATGTAAAAAAGTATAAAGAAATAAATAAAATATTTATTTAATTGTTTAAGGGATGAAACCCTAATTTCTTTAAGAAAATAAATACACTATATTATTTATATACAAAAAATATATTAATATATGTAAAAATGAAATATACTTAAAAAAGGTATTTTTTAGTATAAATAATAATAAAAACAAAAATATAATATTTTTGTATTTTTATTCTAAGTATTTAATAAAATAAAAGTGTATATATATATATATATATATATATATATATATATATATATATATATATATATATATATATATATATATATATATATATATATATATATATATATATATATATATATATATATATATATATATATATATATATATATATATATATATATATATATATATATATATATATATATATATATATATATATATATATATATATATATATATATATATATATATATATATATATATATATATATATATTAAATATGTATAATATAAAATACAATATGTACAAAAATAAATTATATTTTAAATAATATTTTCAGTATGAATAAAAATAAGAAATAAAAATAAAAGTATAAGTTACATATTATTTTCAAGTTTAAGTAAATAATACAAAAGTATTTAAAATATTTTCTATATTAGAAAAATTAAAATAAAATGCTAAATAAATGTAAAAAATTACGAAAATATTTTTTAGGCATTTTTTATATTTGGAAATAAATAAACAAAATCAGAAAAGAAAACACAAATGCAAAAATGTAAAAATATAAGAAATTGGGCCAGGGGTGCAAAAATGAAAGTGGGAGGTGTTAGAAGCAAGTCAGGCCAAGCCCAGCCCAAATCTTCATCTTCAACCTCCAGCATTTTGAAAAAACGCGCGCCTGTTGTACAAACTTGGACATCCTGTATACGTGATCTTTTGCAAAAACTCACAACATCAAACTTGTAGAGAATTTAAATACGATTCTAACCATATAAACAACTAATCATAACTCTCAAAGACCAGAGAGAATTTCTCTGGCCCTAAAATCTGACCTAGTTTTTTCAGCATATTCATGGATGAAATTCTCCTAGCACACTTAATATAAATGAAAGCTGAGCATATGTATGGCTTCCTAGCAATGAACACTACATTTTTTATTCACAAACCTAAGGCTAAATATTCCTAAATAGAGAGATAGAAAGTGGGGAAAAAAACTGTTTCAGTTGGATTCGTGTAGGATAATGCAGTGCTTCTCAATAGGTTTTGAGGTGTTTGGTAGCTTGCTTGAACTTCACTTGATCTTTTCCAATAGCTAGCTTGCCTTGAATGTCCCTGAATCAGCCTCTAGAACTCAACCTGCACAAGCTTGAAATGAAAATGGAGAACACTGTAAATGGAGTTACAGTTGGTAATGGAGGTTTGGGATAGCTTGAGTGAGTTGAATGGAAGGTGTTTGAAGCAAAAAGGGGCAAAACGCACGAGCCAAATGAGCTATGGCACTCAAGTTGCAGCACCTGCCCTGTTTTGCCAAAGAAGTGTGATTTTTGGCTATGGGGTGTTTTGGGGATCAAGCACTCGTGTTTCTGGCTCAAAGGGTTGTGTGAAAGATGTTTGAAATGTTTGTGTAAGTTCACAATGGCTGGTTTTCAAGTTGTAAGGATTTGGACAAGTTTCTTCTTTTTTAAGCAAGAAAATGGGAAGTTGTGATTACAGGCGTGTACAAGCTATCAAATATGTTGCATACAATCCTCTTGGTTCCTGCAATTTTTGGATTTTATTTGGCTTTTGAGATCTTGGCCCTATGCTCAAAGATCATGGTTTGACATAAAGCTCACTTTTGCAAAAAATGGGAATTTGCCTTTTTCTACTTAAGGCCTAATCTTGTGTACAATATCCAAATGGCCAAAACAAAAGATTAGACTGATGGATTTACATTAAATTATGGAGTGTTAAGTGGTTTAGAGGCCTGCAAACTAGTACAAGGCATGCTGGTTTGAATATGCAACTTGAGTGAACATGAATTTGCCATGGATACAAAGTGAGTTTTTGCCAACTTCAAGCATTCGATTCTCCCTAACCACAAATATTTTTGAGGAGTTCTTAGACAATTTGGAAATATTGCAACATGCACTATAATCCATCTTTGAAATTAAACTTGAGATTCATGTGGAACTATGTGAAAAATGGCCAAGAAGATAGGTCAAAATCCTGCCTAAACTAGGGCAAAATTTCTCTAAGTTAAAAGTTTTAGGGACCCTTGTTCCAAAAATCATAACTTGAGATACAAGCTTCTTTTGAGAAAACTTTGTGAATCAAAGTTGTAGACTTTGTGGAGGACTGAAACTTTTATGTTGTAAGTTTTGTTTGAATCCATTTGCATCATGGTGAAAATGTGGGACAAAGTTAGGAAAAAATAAGAAAATTTCATAACTTAGAAAAATTCTAAGTTATTAAAATTTTCAATTTCAAACCCTAATTTGCAATTTTGAGTTTCTTGATGAACAAGTTTCATAATTTGACACATCTTGATGAAAAATGACCCTTGGCACTTGATTTTGACCAAAAAGTCAAAGTTTGACTTTTCAGTGTATAGTCAAATTTTGATCAATTGATTGAAAAATTCATCTGTCAATCCCATGCATTTGAGATCTTTTGAACTTGTTGAATAAGTCAATATGATTCAATTGAGTCTTTGAGTCCATGGTTGAACCTAATTTGCCATTGGTTAGGTCAAAAAGTCAGAAATTTGCCTTTGTGCAGTCAAAACCCTAAAAATGACCATTTGCCCTTTTGGTGATCTGATCAAATTTCTTGTGGACTTGTGATCCAAACTTGATCAAATGGTTCATATGAGTTCATAATGTTGATGTGGGTCAAAAATCATGAGGTTTGACTGTAAATTGGCCATAGTTGACTTTTTCCCCAATACAGCTGATTTCTAGGTCAACTGTCCAATTGACTGGGCAAAAATTTGATTCAAGGCTTGAAACTTGTTATGGGAAAACTTATGAGTCCAACATGAAGTATGAAAGTCACTTTTGGAATTGTAAGTCAAAAAGTCCTTGTGCAAACTCAAACCCTAATTTAGGTCAACAGTGCAAGGAGATGTCTTGAGCAGAGCAAACCCTAGCTTGATCTTGAGTTCCAAGAGCCTTCTGATGAGAAATATTGATAAAATGAGAGGGAAAATTTTGGGGTACAACACTTTGTCTCTATCTCTTGCAGAAATTGTCAACATACTTTATTGATAAAGGAGAAGCATTGATCAAGGGGGGATTATCATTAATAGGGGGAGCATATTGCGTTTTCAAGCGATCCAAAGCGTTTCATATAACAAGTGTTTTTCATCATCAAAAAGGGGGAGAAGGTAGATTCATTCTTCAGCAAGTTTATGTTTTGATGATTACAAACATCATGATCAAGGCAAAAGGCATTATCAAAAAGAAGAAGAAAAAGTATCTACTCAAAATGGATTTTTGGCTTGCATGCTAAGTTACTCCTAAAGAAGACTTTGGTATTTGCTCTTCATTATGGTACAAGACTCCAATTCAATATAGTACATTACTATAGTGCTCAAAATATATCTAATATTATGCATACATGTTTCATGGCTTTTAATATCACTAGCATTATATTTCCAAGTCATTAAAAAAGTTATTTCACTTTTTTATACAGTGGTAACTGCTTACAGGTTTCTGGTAACCAGTTACAGGCTTCAGCATTTCAAATATTTTAATGTTACCTGCACTGGGTAACCAGTTACTGCATTCTGGTAATCGGTTACCGCTTAAACGAATTTGAAAAACAAGACTATTTTGAATGTTGTTTGTTTGTTGCATTTGTCCATGGACCATTGCACTTCTACATTATTTTAGAATATTTTGAAAGGGTGCAATACATGTATATAATTCAAATATTTCTAAAGTAGAAACACACACAAAATAACAACAATCACAACATACAATTCAAAATTTTGTTTCTCATTTTCAAACAAGTGAATAGATTAATATTTGGATCTTGCACTAAACTTTTACTCTTACATTTTCAAATACATCATTATAAAAGTTTCACCATATGCATTGAGAACTTATGTAAAATATTCGTTAAATTGTTGTCTTGAAAGAGAAGAGATCAATACTTTGTATTGACATTAATTATCAACTTTCACATCTACGTCAAGAATTTGTTTCTAATCATTTTTCCAAAGTGATTGTGGTGTAACCTTGTTGTCCAGGTTGTTGGAAGCAAGAGAGCATTAAGGGAGGATTGTTCTTTTTCTACTTTGTATTGGTTACAATGTTTTCAGGATTGTTGAAAGCAAGTGTGTACATTGAAGAGGATTGTTCTTCATGTACTTGGTTGGATCTTCAAGGATAGTTAAAGCCTTTGATCTCCATATAGGTTAGATAGTAAGCATCACATTTATATGTGGATAGGTTGTACAATAATTCTAACTATAGTGAAATCTCTTACATGTTGGTAAGGGGATTGGAGTACTCTCGAAGTGTGAGGGGAACCAGTATAAATCCCTTGTGTTCTTTATTTTCTGCATTTACCGCTTTCATATTCATACACAAACATGAAAATAAGAACATCATCACATGAAAGAATAAAATCCGTAATCCACTTTATTCAGCCTCATCTTAGGCGCACTCAAAAACCAACAAAGACGGTCTTGCTCTGATATGTAACATCGAGGTTTTGGGAAACATTTGAATTGAACCTTATGTTCCTTTGGTTGACATGATGTACAAGTTTAAATGTTTAAGTGTTTTGAATCTTAAATTATGAATGATGAAGTATGATGATGTTCACATTGAATAATTTTAATGAAAATATGTTGAGATAATGATTCCACTGCGAATGTTTGAAGTTATGTGTTAATGTTATTAAAGACCTAATTATTTTAATTTCTGAAAACCCATGTTATGGAGCAGGATGTTTGATTAAGAGGTTTTAATGAAGATATGACACCCTTGTTGGTGATTTGTGTTGAATTATTTATTAAATTATTCATGAATTATTTGTTGGGTTTATAAGGGCGTTGCATTAGTGGTATCAGAGTAGGTCGGTCTGTTCGGCCAGGCTTTATATGATGTATATACCTTGAATGGTCGATTTGTGTGTGAACACAATTGATGTCTTGTTCCTATAATGATGTTTGCCTTTATACAAAAATAAATGGATGGATAAATAATTAATGATGCTATTGCTGAAGATTTGGAGTCGTTGGCTCAGGAAATTACTCAGAATCAGCAGAATCCCCCAAATGTTGGAGGAAATGATGAGTTTTGTGCCATGAAAAAGTTTCAAAAGAATAATCGTCCAATATTTTAGGGCACACATGATCCTGATGGTGCGTAAGTATGGCTCAGAAAGATAGAGAAGATCTTTAGAGTGATGGCTTACTCTGAGAAGCAGAAGGTGCAATTTGGTACTCACAAGTTGGAAGAGGAAGCTAAAGACTGGTGGGACAATGCAGGTCAGAGGTTGGAGATCTTGGGTACAAAGATTACTTGGGTTGTCTTCCAAGTTGTGTTCTTGGAAAATTATTTTCCTGAAGATGTGTGTGGGAGAAAAGAGATTGAATTCCTTGAGCTGAAACAAGGGAATTCCACTGTGGCTGAATATGCTGCCAAGTTTGAGGAGTTTGTGATGTTCTGTCTGCATTATAATAATTTGGTAGCTAAAGCTTTTAAGTGTATTAAGTTTGAGAATGGGCTGCGTCCAGAGATCAAACATAGGATTGGGTATCAAGAGCTTCATCAATTTCCTATACTGGTGAACAAGTGTAGGATCTATGAACAAGATACCAGAGCTAAGTCTTATTTTTACAAGAGTTATAATGAGAAGAAGGGAAATAATCATGATCGTGGTAAGCTGTATGCTACTCCTGCTGACAGAGGGAATCAGAATTCTTATGATGAGAAGACGCCAAGTGGGGGAGGATCTCCCGCTTCTATGATATTCTACATGTGTGGCTAGCTAGGCCACCATGCTAATGATTGTAATATAAGGTGCTGAGATGTTACCAATGTGGTAAGACAAGTCATCGAGTAACTGAATATAAGAGTGATGTTACGACTTGTTTCAACTATGGTGAACAGGGACATATCAGTACCCAGTGTTAGAAGGCAAAAAAGACTACTACTGCTACTCATACTAATGGTAGAGTGTTTTCTCATAGTGGTCCAGAGGTTGCTGAAAAGGATAACTTTATTAGTGGTACTTGTTTTATTAACAATATTACGTTGGGTACTATTATTGATACAGGTGTTACGCACTCATTTATTTCGCTTGACTGTGCACCTATGTTGGGATTGAAATTTTCTGATATGAACGGTAGTATGGTGATAGATACTCCTGCTAATGGTTATGTTACTACTACTGTTGTTTGTTCAAAGTGTCCCTTGACTATTTTGGGTAAGAGTTTTGTGATGGATTTGGTGTGTCTACCCTTGTACCAAATAGATGTTATCCTTGGTATGAACTGGTTAGAGTTCAACTATGTTCATATCAACTATAATAATAAGACTATGAGGTACCCTAATTATGGTGATGGGGTAAAGATAACGTTTTTGTCTGCTAAGCAAGTGGATGAACTTTTAGAAGATGAAGCTTTGATGTTTGCAATGTTTGCATTGTTGGAAGTTGATCAAGAAGCTGCAGGTGTGGAATTACCTGTTGTTTGTGAATTTCCAGAAGTGTTTCTAGATGACATCAGTGATTGGCCTACATAACGTTAAGTTGAATTTGCTTTATAATTGATACTAGGTTAAAGTTCAGTGTCAATGGCTCCTAATTGGATGTCAGCTTCAGAGCTGAGTGAACTTAAGAAACATTTGGAAGAATTGCTTGAGAAGAATTTTGTTCGACTGAGTGTTTCTCCGTGGGGTGCTCAAGCGTTGTTGGTTAAGAAGAAGGATGGTAGTATGAGATTATGTGTGGACTACAGACTATTAAATAAAGTGACTATTAAGAATATGTATCCACTTCTGAGGATTGATGACTTGATGGATTATTTGGTTGGTGCCAATGTGTTTAGTAAGATTGATTTGAGGTCGGGTTATCATTAAATTTTTGTTAAGCCAGATGATATTCCAAAGATGTCTTTCAGAACAAGGTATGTTCATTATGAGTACACTGTGATGCAATTTGGTGTATCTAATGCACCAGGTGTTTTCATGGAGTATATGAACAAGATCTTTCATCATTATTTAGATATGTTTATGGTGTTCTTTATTGATGATATTTTGATTTATTCCAAATCAGAAGAAGAGTATGTTTAACATTTTTGAATGTGTTACAAGTGTTGAAAAAGAAGAAGTTGTATGCAAAACTGCCAAAGTGCGAGTTCTGGTTGAAGGAAGTGAGTTTCCTTGGTCATGTAATTTCTAGTGGTGGAATTTATGGGGATCCTTTGAAGGTTGATGTTGTGTTTCAATGGGAGACTCTGAAGTCAGCGACTGAGATTCGAAGCTTTCTTGGTTTGGAGGGACATTATTGCAGTTTTATCAAAGGATTTTCTAAGTTGGCATTGCCTTTGACTCAATTGACTCAAAAGGGTCAAGCTTATGTATGGGATGTTATGTGTGAAAATTTTTTTGTAGAATTGAAGAAGAAATTGACGACCACTCAAGTATTGGTTTTAGCTAATCCGAGTGTGTCTTTGTTGTATATTACGATGCGTCACAGATGGGTCTCGGTGGGGTGCTAATGAAGAATGGACAGGTTGTTGCTTATGCTTCTAGACAACTGAAATTTCATGAAAGGAATTAGCTTACACATGACTTAGAATTAGCGATTGTGGTGTTTGTTTTGAAGATTTGGAGACATTATCTTTTTGACTCTAAGTTTGAGGTGTTTAGTGATCATAAAAGTCTGAAATTTTTGTTTGGTAAAAAAGAATTGAATATGAGGCAGAGGAGGTGGATAGAACTTTTAAAAGATTATGATTTTGATTTAAGTTATCATTCGAGAAAAGAAAATTTTGTGGTTGATGCTTTGAGCAGGAAGTCCTTGCATATGTCGATACTTATGGTGTACGAGTTAGAATTGATCGAGCAATTTAGAGATATGAGTTTAGTGTGTGAAGAGATTCCTAATAGTGTGAAGTTGGGAATGTTGAAACTGACTAGTGGTATTCTTAAAGAAATCTGAGAAGGTCAGAAATCTAATTTGAAGTTAGTTGATTAGCTAACATTGATTAATCAAGGTAACAAAGGTGAATTATAAGTTGATGATAGTGGTGTAACGAGATTTGGTGATAGAGTATGCGGTCAAGATGTTCAAGAGATTAAGAAGAGTATTCTTGAGGAAGGATATCTAAGTGGTTTAAGTATTCATCCTAGTGCTACGAAGATGTATCAAGACTTGAAGAAATTATTTTGGTGGCCCGATATGAAAAGGAAGTCGCTGAATTTGTTAATGCTTGTTTGATGTGTCAGAATTCCAAGATTGAGCATCATAAGCCTTTAGGTTTAATATAGCCATTGAACATTCGGCAATGGAAATATGACAGCATTTCTATGGATTTTGTGTTGGAATTGGTGAAGACTACTATTGACAATGATTCAATTTAGGTGATAGTGGATAGGTTGACTATGTCGACTCATTTCTTCCCGATGAAGATTAATCATCCCATGAAAAAGTTAGATGAGTTGTACCTCGAAGAGATTGTGAAACCACATGGTATACCTTCGAGTATCGTTTCAGATAGAGATTCGAGGTTTACGTCAAAGTTATGGGAAGGTTTACAGAATGATTTTGGTACTAAGTTGAGGTTGAGTTCTGCATATCATTTGTAGACGGTTGGTCAAACAGAGAGGACTATCAATTCATTAGAGGATTTATTGAGGGCTTGTGTGTTAGAACATGGAGGAGATTGGCATAGCCACTTGTCGTTGATTGAATTTACTTATAAAAATAAATATTATGCTAGTATTGGCATGGCATCATATGAATAATTGTATGGTAGGAGGTGTAGAACTCCATTATGTTGGTATGAGTCAGGCGAAAGTGTTGTTCTCGGACCTGAGATTGTACAGGAAACAACTGAGAAGATCAAGATGATCCAAGAAAGGATGAAGGCTTCTCAGAGTCCTCATCAGAGTTATCATGATAAGAGGAGGAAGGAACTTGAGTTCCAGAAGGGAGATCATATGTTCTTGAGATTTACTCCGGTAACTGGTATTGGTAGGGCTCTAAAGTCTCGAAAGCTGACGCCGCGCTTTGTTGGTCCATATCAGATTTCTAAAAAGATAGGTAAGGTGTCCTATCAGATTACTTTACCTCCATCACTCGCGAATCTTCATGATGTGTTTCATATGTCTCAGATGAGGAGATATGTTATGGATCCTTCGCATGTGATTCAAATAGATGATGTACAAGTAAGAGATAACTTGACAGTTGAAGCATCACCTGTGCCGATAGAAGGTCGGGAAGTGAAATAGTTATGGGGTAAAGAGATTACCTTGGTGAATGTACTGTGGGGTGGATCAGCAGTTACTTCATTCTGATAATCGGTTACCACTGAAATGAATTTGAAAAACAAGACTGTTTTGAATGTTGTTTGTTTGTTGCATTTGTCCATGAACCATTGCACTTCTACATTCATTTAGAATATTTTGAAAGGGTGCAATAAATGTACATAATTCAAATATTTCTAAAGTAGAAACACACACAAAATAACAACAATCACAACATACAATTCAACATTTTGTTTCTCATTTTCAAACAAGTGCATGGATTAATATTTTGATCTTGCATGAAACTTTTACTCTTACATTTTCAAATACATCATTATAAAAGTTTCTCCTATGCATTGAGAACTTATGTAAAATATCCGTTGAATTATTGGCTTGAAAGAGAAGAGATCAATACTTTGTATTGACATTGATTATCAACTTTCATATCTACTTCAAGAATTTGTTTCTAATCATTTTTCCAAAGTGATTGTGGTGTAACCATGTTGTCCAGGTTTGTTGGAAGCAAGAGAGAATTAAGGGAGGATTGTTCTGTTTCTACTTTGTATTGGTTACAATGTTTTCAGGATTGTTGAAAGCAAGTGTGTACATTGAAGAGGATTGTTCTTCATGTACTTGGTTGGATCTTAATGGATAGTTAAAGCCTTTGATCTCCCTATAGGTTAGATAGTAAGCATCACATTTAGATGTGGATAGGCTGTACAGTAATTCTAACTATAGTGAAATCTCTTACATGTTGGTAAGGGGACTGGAGTACTCTCGAAGTGTGAGGGGAACCTATATAAATATCTTGTGTTCTTTATTTTTTGTATTTACCGCTTTCATATTCATACACAAACATGAAAATAAGAACATCCTCACATAAAAGAATAAAAATCTGCAATCCACTTTATTCAGCCTCATCTTAGGCGCACTCAAAAACCAACAAAAGAGGGTCTTGCTCTGATATGTAACATCGAGGTTTAAGGAAACATTTGAATTGAACCTTATTTTCCATTGGTTGAAATGATGTACAAGTTGTTTTAAATGTTTAAGTGTTTTGAATCTTAAATTATGAATGATGAAGTATGGTAATGTTCACATTGAAGAATTTTAATGAAACTATGTTGAGATAATGATTCCGCTGCGAAGTTTTGAAGTTATGTGTTGATGTTATTAAAGACCTAATTATTTTAATTTTTGAAAACCTGTGTTACGGAGCAGGATGTTTGATTAAGAGGTTTTAATGAAGATGTGACACCCTTTTTGGTGGTTTGTGTTGAATTATTTATTAAATTATTCATGAATTATTTGTTGGGTTTAGAAGGGCGTTGCATTAGTGGTATCAGAGTAGGTCTGTTTGTCCATCCAGGCTTTATATGATATATATACCTTGAATGGTCGATTTGTGTCTGAACACAATCGATGTCTTGTTCCTATTTTGAAGTTTGCCTTTATACAAAAAGAAATGGATGGAGAAATAAATGATGATGTTATTGCTGAAGCTTTGGAGTCGTTGGCTCCTGAAATTACTCAGAATCAGCAGAATTCCCCAAATGCTAGAGGAAATGATGAGTTTTGTGCCTTGGAAAAGTTTCAAAAGAATAATCCTCCAATCTTTGAGGGAACACATGATCCTGATGGTGCACAAGTGTGGCTCAGAAAGATCGAGAAGATCTTTAGAGTGATGGCTTGCTCTGAGGAGCAGAAGGTGCAATTTGGTACTCACATGTTGGAAGAGGAAGCTAAATACTTGTGGGACAATACAGGTCAGAGGTTGGAGATATTGGGTACAAATATTACTTGGGTTTTTTCTCGAGTTGTGTTCTTGGAAAAGTATTTTCCTGAAGATGTGCATGGGAGTAAAGAGATTGAATTCCTTGAGCTGAAATAAGGGAACTCGACTGTGGCTTAATATGATACCAAGTTTGAGGAGTTTGTGATGTTTTGTCCGCATTATAATAATTTGGTAGCTAAAGCTTTTAAGTGTATTAAGTTTGAAAATGGTTTGCGTCCAGAGATCAAACATAGGATTGGGTATCAAGAGCTTCATCAATTTCCTATACTTGTGAACAAGTGTAGGATCTATGAACAGGATACCAGAGCTAAGTCTTCTTTTTACAAGAGTTATAATGAGAAGAAGGGAAAGAATCATGATCGTGGTAAGTTGTATGCTACTCCTACTGACAAAGGGAATCAGAAAGCTTATGATGAAAAGAAGCCAAGTGGGGGAGGAGCTCCCGCTTATATGAAATGCTACAAGTGTGGCGAGCTAGGCCACCATGCTAATGATTGCAGTATAAGGTGCTGAGATGTTACCAATGTGGTAAGACAAGTCATCGAGTAACTGAATATAAGAATGATATTACGACTTGTTTCAACTATGGTTAACAGGGACATATATGTACCCAGTGTTAGAATCCAAAAAAGACTACTACTGCTACTCAGACTAATGGTAGATTGTTCGCTCAGAGTGGTCCAGAGGTTGCTGAAAAGGATAACTTGATTCGAGGTACTTTTTTTATTAACAATGTTATGTTGGTTGCTATTATTGATACAGGTGCTACGCATTCATTTATTTCGCTTGATTGTGCAACTATGTTGGGATTGAAATTTTCTGATATGAACGGTAGTGTGATACGGGGGCAAAACTGACTATTTTTTAGTTACTACTGGTTTTTGTGTTTTTTGTTCGCAAATGTGCGGTAAGCAAGAGTCGCCACCGTCTTTTATTTTATCCAACAAAGGAAAAGGGAAAAATAACAGAAAAAACCTTTTTCGAGATGTTTCTGAGTAAGGGGTAGATTATAGAAAGGGAAGGTGTTAGCACCCTTTCTATCTGTGGTTTTCCACGGGCTCTTAGGTACTTGCTCATTTTTAAATTGCTTTTGTGTGTTTGTGTGCTGTTAAAAAGTTTTGAAATTGCCTTAGTGCGGCGATTCACTTTATGGTAACCCTTGTATCAGTCCTCAAGGGTGTGACAAAGTGTTTTTGAAAACTTTGTTTGAAAAGTGTTTGAAAGTGTAAGTGTGAAGAATTGTTTGTTTTGAGCAAGTACTTAAGAGTTTCTACCTACTCAAAAAAGATTGTTCGTTTTCTTATTTCCTATAAATAGTGCTATCCTACTATTAAGGAGTAGGTAACTCCATCGTTGGAGTTCGAGGGACAATCAAAAGGGACGATTACGGTCACTTAAGGCAACAGGGCCAGATCTTTTAGTAATTGTCCTAAAGTTCTAAGATCATTTTTTTCTGAGGCAACGTCGAACGGGTCATCGAGGGACTAGTTATCTTTCGAATTAGAGGACAGCCACTAAAAATTCTCACATTTCGAGAATAGTGATCGTTTTCTGAAGGCAGGCGGAGTGGGGAAAAACCCTAGGAGTGAGCATGTGCAAGTGTTTGATTTCAGTTTATTTATCTTTGCACCGTTAGGTTTTCCTACTTCTTTAAACATTGACTAATCTTTCGCATACAATCCTATTATCAATCATCTAACAGCTTAATTGATAGCAGAAAATAAAGTGCGAGAAATTTAAACCTAGCTATTACAAGGCTTTGGGGAGCGGGTTACATAACCAAACTTGGGAAAGAAAAAACGGTAAATAAAAGCAGTAATAAACCTAAGTTAAACTATTACAAACCTCAGAGCAATTACATTAATTGGAAAAAATAATGAAAGGAATACGCGCGATGAAAGTAAATACGCGGAATTCAAGTTTAACGAATCTAATTGATTTAGAAGAAAAAATATTTTTTTGGATTTTTGAGAAAGTAATTAATTTTGAAAATTAACCTAATTTCTAATTAATTTTAATTATGAAAAAGGAATTTAAGTTATCCTAATTAACCTAATTAATTAATGAAATTAAATATTTTTGAAAAAAAACCTAAATCTAATGTTTTTGATTTTTTTTGTGAATTTAAAAGAAAACAATTATTTTTGTAAAGTAATTAAAAAACAATAATTAAATAAAGAAATTAAAAAAGAATTAAAATGGGTCTGGTATGAAATAGAAAAATGGGGGGTGCCTTTGCTGAATTTGTGTTAGGCCCAGAATAGCTGGCCCATCTGTCAACGCGTGATTCAGTGAGGCTCCCATCTGAGGGTTCACCATGCGCTGCTCTTGCTGGAAGTTTGGATCTAGACCATGTGATGATCAAAGGGATAGATCTGTGGGCCCATGATGGACGCTTGGCTAGGAGATGCATTGGATTTGTAAGCAATTATAAAGAAAAAATACAAAAGCATACGTCTGGGATCGAACCCAGGACGTTTGCCTCACACGTTCATTCCTTGACCATCTGTGCTGGAAGACTTATTGGTTAATATAATAAACAAATAAAACATAAGCCAAATAAAGTAGCATGCCTAGAAAAACGTGTGTTGATTCAAACGGGCCCGTGGTATGCTTCCACCTCTTGTCTCCTTCCCAGAATTTTGGTCTTTGGTTTCAGACTTTTACCTACGGATAAAATTGTCACTAAAGGCTATAGTGACAATTTCTGTCTGTAGCTACAACCCTGCAACATCTCAAAATGCAATACAAGCAATATAAATTAAAACTACAGCCAGGGATCAATCAGAAATTTGCCCCTGAATGCTATGGTACACATAATCTGGTCCAATTTTCCCTAGAGAAGGAAACCCCAAATTCGAGCTTATGAACCCTAGCCATGGCAAGAAGCTATTCCTGCGCTTAAACTTCAATCAAACCAATCAAAAACATTGTAAATGTGATAGCAACCATGGATATATGATCAAAATAGATTCATGATGGACAAATCATTGGAATCGAGTTTGGAAAAAAAACACAAACCGTGACTGTTAGAGAGCACGATTTATTGATGTTTCAGGCTTTGGGAATGCTTGCAATCACTTCAGAGGATACCCAGGGACGTGATTTAATCCTTGGAATGGCTTGAATCGGTCTGTGGAGGAGAATGGGCTCTGCACTTTTTTGACAAAAAGTTTGAACTTTGTTCTTGATGCAGAGGCAGGTAGCGCAACTTTTCTCCCTCTGTTAGGGTTCCCAATACTTGTGTATATGTATTGAATCAATCTAGGGTGGCGTAATTGGAAAGAATCACAAGATGTAATGATTATTACATTTGATTCAAATCTTTCCACATTTGTAGAATTCCTCTTGTTTTCAACCTTGCACATTTTTTTCTTGGCTATAGACAGCTTGCATGATCTATAATTCCATTCAAAACAAATCGCATTCCATTGATTTTATTTATTTTGATTTTATTTGATTTTATTTGAATTTTAAATAAATAAAAATAAAAATAAATTAGATAAATGAATTAATGAAGCAAGGAGGGTCCCATGGGTCGTGGACCATGATAAGACTCAATCTTGAAAAAGATGGGCCCGTGTGGAAAAAATGCAATTTTGAGCATTATTGACTTTGTGCAAATTTCCAAAAATGGCCAACTTTGACAATGCGTATCTCTCTCAATTTTGACCCTAAGAGGGTGTTCTTGGACTTTTTAGGAAGCTTAGGATGTTCCCTAAGCAACCTCTTTAGTTTCATCTCAATTGGATCTTCCATGTTTATGTAAGAAGCTTTGACCCAAAAGGTATTTTTATTGACTTTTGAAAAGGACCTATAATGTCTGAATATATATCTTTTCATAAGTGCATTTCTTGAACTTGAGGTATGAAGATGAGTTGTAGGGAATGGGATTATCTTAAAAATGAGCCTTGGATGAGAAATTTATGATAAAGTATGAGAAAGTTATACCTGGTCAAAGTTTGGTTGACTTTTCCTATAGAAACCCTAATTTAGCAACTTTTGAGTTTTGATGAATTAGGAGCATTCCTTGAGGAATCATGATCAACCCTTGATAAAATGATGTATATTACTTCAAAACATTGATGTTGACCAAAAAGCTTGAAGTTTGACTGTATGTGGGTCACAGTTGACTTTTGACCTAGTATAGTTGATTTTTAGGCATTTGAACAGTTAACTGAGCATACTACTTGTGCAAGGCATGAAACTTGGCATGGATGATCTTGAGTACATATTAGGGCAATGGAAACCATTTAGGACCCTTTTAACTCAAACATATTGATGAGGATTGAAACCCTAGTTTGAGGCTCATTGTCTTGGGAAGACGATTTGTCTGGTCAATCCTTAGTCAACTTGAGCAATTGAGGACCTCTATGAGTATGTTTTGTGTGAAAATGGGAGGGTAAATTTTGGGGTACAAAAGGTATTATGGTGATAGATACTCCTGCTAATGTTTATGTTACTACTACTGTTATTTGTTTGAAGTGTCCCTTGACTATTTTGGGTAAGAGTTTTGTGATGGATTTGGTGTGTCTACCCTTGCACCAAATAGATGTTATCCTTGGTATGAATTGGTTAGAGTTCAACTATGTTAATATCAACTATAATAATAAGACTATGAGGTTTCCTAATTATGGTGATGGTGTAGATATAATGTTTTTGTCTGCTAAGCAAGTGGATGAACTTTTAGAAGATGAAGCTTTGATGTTTGCAATGTTTGCATTGTTGCAAGTTGATCGTGAAGCTGCAGGTGTGGAATTACCCGTTGTCTATGAATTTCCATAAGTCTTTCTAGATGACATCAGTGATTGGCCTCCATAACGTGAAGTTGAATTTGCTTTATAATTGATACTAGGCACAAGTTCGGTGTCAATGGCTCCTTATAGGATGTCTGCTTCAGAGTTGAGTGAACTGAAGAAACATTTGGGAGAATTGCTTGAGAAGAATTTTTTTCGACCGAGTGTTTCTCTGTAGGGTGCTCCAGCATTGTTGGTTAAGAAGAAGGACAGTAGCATGAGATTATGTGTGGACTACAGACTGTTAAATAAAGTGACTATTAAGAATATGTATTCACTTCTGAGGATTGATGACTTGATGGATCAGTTGGTTGGTGCCAATGTGTTTAGTAAGATTGATTCGAGGTCGGGTTATCATTAAATTTGTGTTAAGCCAGATGATAATCCAAAGATGGCTTTCAGAATAAGGTATGTTCATTACGAGTACACTGTGATTCCATTTGGTGTAACTAATGCACCAGGTGTTTTCATGGAGTATATGAACAAGATCTTTCATCAGTATTTAGATACGTTTGTGGTGTTCTTTATTGATGATATTTTGATTTATTCCAAATTAGAAGAAGATCATGTTTAAAATTTGTGAATGTGTTACAAGTGTTGAAAAAGAAGAAGTTATATGCAAAACTGTCAAAGTGTGAGTTCTGGTTGAAGGAAGTGAGTTTTCCTTGGCCATATAATTTCTAGTGGTGGAGTTTATGTGGATATTTTGAAGGTTGATGTTGTGTTTGAATGGGAGACTCCGAAGTCGGCGACTAAGATTCGAAGCTTTCTTGGTTTGGCGGGATATTATCGCAGGTTTATCGAAGGCTTTTCTTATTTGGCATTGCCTTTGACTCACTTGACTCGAAAGGGTCGAGTCATATATGGGATGTTGTGTGTGAAGAAAGTTTTGTAGAATTAAAGAAGAAGTTGACGACCACTCAAGTATTGGTTTTACCTAATCCGAGTGAGTCTTTGTTGTATATTACGATGCGTTACAGATGGGTCTCGGTGGGGTGCTGATGGATTGTTGCGTATGCTTCTAGACAACTGAAATTTCATGAAAGGAATTAGCCTACGCATGACTTAGAATTAGAGGTTGTGGTGTTTGTGTTGATTATTTGGAGACATTATCTTTTTGGCTCTAAGTTTGAGGTGTTTAGTGATCATAAAAGTCTAAAAATTTTGTTTGGTAAAAAAGAATTGAATATGAGGCAGAGGAGGTGGCTAGAAATTTTAAAAGATTATGATTTTGATTTAAGTTGCCATTCGGGAAAAGAAGATGTTGTGGATGATGCTTTGAGCAGGAAGTCCTTTCATATGTCGATACTTATGGTGTGCAAGTTAGAATTGGTCGAGCAATTCAGAGGTATGAGTTTAGTGTGTGAAGAGACTCCTAACAGTGTGAAGTTGGGAATGTTGAAACTGACTAGTGGTATTCTTAAAGAAATCTGAGAAGGTCAGAAATCTAATTTGAAGTTAGTTGATTAGCTAACGTTGATTAATCAAGGTAACAGAGGTGAATTATAAGTTGATGAGAATGGTGTAACGAGATTTGGTGATAGAGTATGTGGTCCAAATGTTCCAGAGATTAAGAAGAGTATTCTTGAGGAAGGATCTCTAAGTGGTTTAAGTATTCATCCTAGTGCTACGAAGATGTATCAAGACTTGAAGACATTGTTTTGTTGGCCCGATATGAAAAGTAAGTTGTTGAATTTGTTAATGCTTGTTTGATTTGTCAGAATTCCAAGATTGAGCATCGGAAGCCTTTGGGTTTAATGCAGCCATTGAACATTCCGCAATGGAAATATGACAACATTTTTATGGATTTTGTGTCGGAATTGGTGAAGACTGCTAAGGACAATGATTCAATTTAGGTGATAGTGGATAGGTTGACTATGTCGGCTCATTTCTTCCCGATGAAGATTAATCATCCCATGCAAAAGTTAGATGAGTTGTACCTCGAAGAGATTGTGAAACTACATGGTATACCTTCGAGTATCGTTTCAGATAGAGATTCGAGGTTTACGTCAAAGTTCTGGGAAGGTTTATAGAATTATTTTGGTACTAAGTTGAGGTTGAGTTCTGCATATCATTTGTAGACGGTTGGTCAAACAGAGAGGACTATCCAATCATTAGAGGATTTGTTGAGGGCTTGTGTGTTAGAACATGGAGGAGCTTGGGATAGACACTTGTCGTTGATTGAATTTACTTACAAAAATAAATATTATGCTAGTATTGGCATGGCATCATATGAATAATTGTATGGTAGGAGGTGTAGAACTCCATTATGTTGGTATGAGTCAAGCGAAAGTGTTGTGCTCAGACCTGAGATTGTGCAGGAAACGATTGAGAAGATCAAGATGATCCAAGAAAGGATGAAGGCTTCTCAGGGCCGTCATAAGAGTTATCATGATAAGAGGAGGAAGGAACATGAGTTCCAGAAGGGAGATCATGTGTTCTTGAGAGTTACTCTGGTAACTGATATTGGTAGGGCTCTAAAGTATCGAAAGTTGACGCCGCGTTTTGTTTGTCCATATCGGATTTCTAAGAAGATAGGTAAGGTGGCCTATTAGATTACTTTACCTCCATCGCTCGTGAATCTTCATGATGTGTTTCATATGAATCAGATGAGGAGATACGTTATGGATCCTTCGCATGTAATTCAAATAGATGATGTACAAGTGAGAGATAACCTGACAGTTGAAGCATCACCCGTGCAGATAGAAGGTCGGGAAGTGAAACAGTTGTGGGGTAAAGAGATTACCTTGGTGAAGGTACTGTGGGGTGGACTAGCTGGTGGAAGTCTTACTTAGGAACGTGAGGATACGATGAGAGAGTCTTATCCGACTCTGTTTCCAACAGGTAATTTTTTAGGGCGAGAATTCTTTAAGTGGAGGAGAGTTGTAACACCCTAAAAATATAGATTAATTATTTAATTAGTTATTTAATTAATTTGGTGTGAATATTGGTGAATATAAGAATTATTATGAGTTATGGGATGCATTGTGGTGTGTTGCAATGACACATGTTGAATAGTAGGAATTAAGGTGATATTGGGTATTTTAATAATTTAGATAATTAGCATAATTATTTAGAATTATTAATTAGAATTATTGTTCATAAAATAAAAGGATATGGTGTATAGAAAACAATAAGGACAAGGTGGTAAATTGTAAGAGATTAAGTGAGGGCAAAGGTGGAAGATCATAGAAAGGATCCAAGGGTTAAACAACGAAAAATGGTTTTTTGTGTTCATTTGTAATGATCGTATCTTGAGAGGAAGCGGAGAAAAAGGCTAGGGCACGAGGAACATAGAGAGTCACCGTAGAACGCAAAAGGAAGAATCAATTTCTAGGAAAATCTAAGGTAAGGGTGATCCTTATTATTATGATTGATATGAGGTTTAGGTATGTGTAAGATTGTGTTTGGGGTTCTTGATGAATTTGATAATATGATGAATTTGTGATGAATATGATGATTTTGATGTGTAATTCCCATGATTTGATAGTTATAATATGTATGACAATGTATTGTTAGTGTTATATGGTAATGTGATGATTTTTGGTGTATTTGGGACTGTAGTGGTGTGGAAATAGCAAGAATTTAGGACTGAGCTGATGCAGGATTGTAATGGAGAAGTTGCTATCAGGGGGCCATCGTCGGGCCAGCCATCTGCAGCGTCGGGCGAGTGACTTTTCCCCAAGCAGCAATGGGCAAGCTCCAGGCAATAAAACTTGTAAAATATTATGCTCCTGAAAAATAAGTGAAGCACCTCAGCATCGTCGGGCGAGCGCAGGGTGTTAAAGCAACGCCAGTCGAGCTTTTTGCATCGTCGGGCGAGCCTCAGTTACACATTCTGCTTCGTTAGATAAGCCTCAGGCGAGCAGACTGTGACATGTCTATTTTTAAACTTTTAACTCCAGTTTTGAGTGTCTGGTTGATACATGGTTCAGATCATTGGATAACTGGTTTAACATACTTTCTCTTTAAAATATTTTCAATACCAGAATTCCAACTATTTGATGCACAGACGGTTGTTTCGTACTGTCTAGTTATGTCGTTTTGTAAAAGGTATGCAATTGTTTTGTGTAACTGATTATTGGTGATGTTATATGCCTGATGATACCAATTATGTGATTGTGAAATTGATTATGATGAGCTTGATGTTTCTATGATGATGTTATGTTGTGCTATGATGTATTTTATGTTGTTATGGTGAATGAAGAATATTATTGATGATTACATGAATGATGATGCAATTAACTAGCCGTGGTCGCGAATATTATGTTGTTGTGCGTCATACATTCATAGCATAATTTGGACGCTGGTCTGCCCATGTTGTTAGGATGTTGGTCCAGTAGAACATCTGTCAAATAAGTACCAGTAGACTCTACCGAACAAGCTGGTCAAGATGTTATGACATCTTGCTCAAAATTAGGTTTTAATACATGTTTTCCAAATGAAACATGTTTTGATAAAATTGTTTCCAACTCTTTGTTTTACCAAAATTGTTACCAACAATAAAATTACAGACCAAACAATCTCCCCTTTTGGCAAATTTTGGCTAAAACAACCTTTGCAAAAAAAAAATCCTGAAGAGAAGAATAAAACCACAAACACAAGTTACATGAATACATGTAAACTTTGTAAAAACACAACACAACTAAAAATTTGGTACAATCGGACAAGTCTATTACTCCCCCTGTCATACACAATAAGTTCTCCCCTAAAGGGAAACCCCTCAAATAAGAGAACATGCAACAAAAGACACAACAGAAGCTTCAGCATAAACAAGCATGAAAAACTATCATGCTTCCACTAAATAGTTGCATAAGCAACCACAATAACTACTCTCCCAAAAGTAGTAGCATATAGTCATATCACAATGCTAAATCAACATGTTAAGACATGTGATGTAACATAAGGACACACAAAATACACCAACATTTTACTCCCCCTTTTTAGCCAAAATATTGACAAAAGTTTGAGTAAATGTACACATGTTGGAAACACATAGAGCATAGGAACATATTGCACCCAGGAAATATCACAAATGTAAATAAATAGGGCATTGGAACCAAACATATTACACACAAGAAATACCACAGATGGAAACAAATAGATGGAAACACACACACGCACTTGGTCAGCTTCATGTCGTCTTCCACCTCTTCCCCCTGTCAAAGAACCTTCTGCATTCCTTGGTGTTGTAGCCAGCCCCAATATCTTGCAGAACACCTTACTTCCATCCCTTCTTAGTAGAAATTTGTCAAGGCATGTCATGCCTCGGATTATAGAGGAAAGATGTAGTAACTACTGAGCTCCTCAATATTTGTAATTGTTATAACTCCTTGATAGTACAAGTCCAAATCCCTCTGTTTTTTATAATAGTAAGTTGTTCCTTGTTGTCTATATGCTCCAAAGTATCTTCCTCTCCTTTAATAAGATTCTTGATTAGTTGATTACAACTACCAAGGTCCTTGTCCTAGCCATGTTGAATGAGATATATGAAAGAACTCCGATCTTCACTTTGAAATGTCATGACATCCCTCTTGACATCATGTTTCTTCAACACCAATTTAGAGAAACTTTCTCTTGTTTACCTACATTTAGCTTCAACATTATACTAAGAAGCACATTCCTTCTTATTACTGATCCAGAAACACAGACTATTCCTCAAGGAAAAACATCCATCAGTATTTGATATCTTCATATTTAATTTTGTGATGTTTCCTTTATCAGAGTGAATTGTAGTCAATTCCTTGAATTTTCTATCCGTCCTTCAGTAGACAGACCTTTTTTGGATGAGAATTCACTGATTCAGTGTTTGTGAATTCACAAGTTTCCTCCCTTAGTGCTTTATCAGTTTGCACACAAGATGTTCCAACCTTGTCTCTGACATCCGCCTTGTCTTCAGTAATTGAATCACCATTTTTCACATTGATATATTCCACTGTCATTCCAGTTTTGGAGTTATAAAACCTATAAGCTCTTCTGCTTGAAGATTAAACCCCAAATATTCCTTCATCCCCTATGGAATCCTTCTTGTCCACTTGATCTTTGTCAGTAAAGATCTGGCATTTACTTCCAAAAATATGAAAGTATTTAACTTTAGGTTTCCTTCCTTTCCATACCTCATAGAGAGTAGTAGCAGTACATCCTCTCAAAGTGAACCTGTTATGAATATAGCATATAGTATTCATAGCTTCAGCCCAAAACTTAAATGGTAATTACTTAACACTAAGTATGACTCTAGCAGATTCCTGTATGGCTCTAGTCTTTTGCTCAACAATTCCATCTCCCTGAGTTTTCCAGGAATAAGAGAACTCGTGGCTTATTCCTTCAGAATTACAAAATTTAGAGAATTTTGTATTCTTAAACTCCTGGTCATTGTCACTTCTGACCTTGACAATCACACTCATCTTCTCCTTTTGAATGCTTTGACACGGACCTTTGAAGACTTCAAAAGCATTTGATTTTTCTCTAATAAAATTCATCCAAGTATATCCAAAAAAGTCATCCACAACCATAAAGACATAACTTTTTAATCTAGATTGTCTATTTGTAATGGTCCCGTTACATCCATATGAAGAAGTTCCAACACTTCGGAAGTAGTCTGATGTTGCAACATTGGATGTGACATCGTAATTTTCTTTTTACTTACACACTCATCACAAACTTTTCCTTCTTCATTCTTGAGCTTTGGAATATCTCTAATGGCTCCTTCAGATATGACTTTCTTCATTATTTTGAAATGAAGATGTCCAAGTTTCTAGTGCCATAGCTTCACTTCATCCTCATTGGTTGTTGAACATGTGGAAGAGTAAGCAATTATATGAGATTCCCACAAATAGTGGTTGTCTTTGGACCTTATGCCTTTCATCAGAACAACTTATTTCTCATCTTGGTTACACAATTGACTAATGCTAATAAGATTAGTATTTAATCCTTTCACAAACAACACATCTTCTAATCTAGGACAACCAGCTCACATCAACTTTCCAACTCCTTTGATTTCACCTTTAAACCCATCACCAAATCTTACAGAATCTGTGGGATGAGGCTTGACATCCACCAACATCTTCTGGACCCCTGTCATATGTCTAGAACATCCAATGTCAAAGTACCAATCTTCACTAGTTGAGTCTCTCAAGGAAGTATGATCTATAAGGTTAATGTCCCTATTTTCAACACTTCTCTTTTTGCTCATTTTATTAGCCTCGGAACATATTGAAGATTTTTTATCTCCATAAAATTTGAAACATAAAGGCTTTATATAACTAGACTCGCCACAACAGTGACATCTCCAAGTATATTGAGGTTGATTTGAAGATTCATCATATCTTCCAGGATGTTGTAAAATGTGTTTGGACATATTGATCTTTTTCTTGTTTTTAGAAGGAAATAACTTTTCTTCTGAAATTCTTCTCAGTTTATCATCAGATTGATAATCAACTTTGGTATCTTCATCATCTTTCACCATATTTATGGAATCAGTTAAGTTATTAAGCTTGGAATTTAATAGATTTACCTCACTTAGTAGATGAGAAATAGTTTATAAGAGTTGCTTCTTCTTATTATCCAAATCATAAATGATCTTCCTTTATTCATCCTCTTTCTTGAGGCTTTCATCACACCTGTCATAAGTATCCTTGTAGGACACATCCAGGTCTTCATAAAGATCATTCTCATCACAAGCTTCAACTTCATCTTCCCATCTTCTAGATAGAGATATCACAAGTTTGGCAGTCTCAAAATTATCATCATCTTGTGACTTATAATCATCAGACCAAGATGTAGTGAAACCCTTCTGCTGTTTTTTAGGAAAGTTGGGATATTCAGTTCTAATATGACCATATCCTTCAAATTCATAACATTTAATTCCTCTGCCTTGACTTGACTTCTCTTATGTTCTTTTTTTATTCTGAGAATCAATATTGTTATTGATTTCACATGAGATGTTCTTTACATCTGGTCTCCCTCTTCTTGTGAGTATAACTTCACCATTAGATGTTTTACATGATGTTAAAACTAGGAAAACTTTGCAGTTATGTATGTTAGATGGTATCTCAATGTCTTGTGGCACTCCTTTGCATTAGGGGTTTTAGGAATAATCAAAAACCATTTTGAAATTGATCTAAGTCATGAAAAACAAGTTTCTGCATAAATTTTAAATGCATGTGTCGACACATACGAATTTCAGGTCGACACATGCAACTCAGTTTTGAAGCATGTAGCCTCTAGAAGGCTTAGTTCGACACATGCATCATATAGGTCGAGACATATTGAAGCTTTTCTGAAATTGGTGAAATTCTTATTTTATGTGTCGATAAATATGAATTTCAGGTCGACACATTTATTGTTGTTTTGGAGCCTGTAGCTATTGACTTTCTTCGGTCGACACATCCATTCTTTCAGGTCAACACATACAGTTGAAATTTGAAATATGTGTCGACACATACAATTTTTAGGTCGACATGTAATGTTCAATAAGGTCAATTTTTCAATTCTTTTTAATTTCAAAATCTCCTTTTTGCATATAAACTTTCACAATAATAAATACATCATTCATGCAACATTCCAACTTGATAATACCATAAAAATGTCCTGCAATTGCTCTTCACCTTCAACCTCAAACCTATGCATACACACTAAAAAATCATCGTAATAATCTTTTGTTGGGGTTCCATATAGACTATGTTTGATAACGTCCAATTAGGTTCTTGTGTAGCCGATAATATTTGGTTGATATTTGCAAGGGTCTTCATCCAAAAAAAACGCGGGTTTGTCCTCCAAGATCATTGGTTGATTTAGGGGTTTTCGAGCAAGAAATTCAAGAGAGGATTGCGGCCTAGTGAAAGCCTTTGGAGATAAATAACACAAAGGATCCTTTAGAGATAAATAAAACAAAGGAATTAGCATGATAAGGATGAATCAACTTGTATTCTTGTGTTGCAATATGTACAATTGATTGTGCTCTAAATCTTTGGAGATAAAGAATGCAAAGGAGTAGCAATATTAGCAAGTCAATTGGGATCTATTGTGTATTGGTCTTTCTCAAGATCAAAATAAGAAAAGTGGTTGAATCAACAACAAATAATTAGAATTTGTATGGTTGCTCTTGGAACACTTATCTTGTATCAATTGTTGCATAGTAATAATTATCCTAATTCCATTGGAATTAGGCGTAGACGTACCCACACGCGAGGACGAAAGTGAGGAACTGTGTAGACAAATCCTTGTGTGATTTTTCTTATCACTTTTAATTGCTTTAATTTTCATTAATCAATTTGTCTAATAGCATTGCGTATTCAATTGACTTGTAGGAATTTTTCCGGACTATTTTTGTTTTGAATCAAGAGTTGATATCACTTATAATCACTTTTGATTATAAGTGCTTTTTGTATCTACACAACTCAAAGGAAAATTCTGAAAATTCAATTGCACACTAGGTGTTCAACAAATTGTTTTGTTAGTTCGTTTGGTAATTTCCATTGAAAATAGTATTGCTAGTAACTTGCTATAAATGATTTATAACTTGTTACTTGATCGAAGTATACCTAACTCTGATTATTGTGTTCATTCTATAAGCAATTTTATATTTCCATATCCAAATTCCAATAACATGGTTCATATAGTCGACATATTTTGAAAAACTTTTGCTTGCACTCTTTTATTAAACAATTTTTAAAACAAGATTTTTGTCTGAATTTTTTTGGCTTGGGGAACTATTCACCTCCCTCTAGATAAGGCGTTATCGTCTAACACTTCTATCCAATATATTCAAAACTCTATTGAATTGGTTCCCTAGTAGCACAATGGTATTAAATAGACCCTCACCAGCATCTAGATCATCTTGACCTTCATCATCTTCAGCATTGGACACAAAAGTTATGTCTTTGTTATTTTTCTCAGTCTTGCCACTAATAGCCAATTCAAAATTTTGAAGTGACCCAATAAGCTCATCAACTCTCATGTTGTTGATGTCCTGAGCTTCTTCAATAGTTGTAACCTTCATGTCAAATTTCCTAGGTAAGGACCTAAGAATCTTTCTAACCAGCTTTGCTTCTGACATCTTTTCTCCCAACGCACTTGATGCACTAGCAATTTTAAGAATCTTCATCTGATATTCCTGAATTGTCTCATCATCATTCATCTTCAAATTCTCAAATTTGGTAGTGAGAAGCTGAAGTTTTGAAATATTCACTTTAGAGGTACCTTCATAAGTTGTCTTAAGAATTTACCAAGTATCCTTGGCTACAGTACATGTATTGATTAACCTGGAGACATTCTTGTCTACTCCATTGAATAGAGAATTCAAAGCTTTGGAGTTTCCACCAGCCTCTTTATCATCAGCTTCATCCAAATCTTCTTCTAGTTTTGTAGATATTACTTTCCATCTTTATCCTTCAAAACGAATGTTCACATTCTTTCAAAACAACCTCCAAAATCTCATATTTTCCATCAAATCTTCAAGGATATTATCCAACTGTACTATCATGATGTTCTGTTTCAACATGTTACAACATATGATAGAACATATGTCAAATAAGTACCAGCAGAATATGATGTACAATATTGTCAAGATGTTATGACATCTTGCTCAATATTAGGCTGCAATACATATTTTCATAATGAAACGTGTTTTGATAAAATTGTTGCTAACTCTTTGTTTTACCAAAATTGTTGCCAACCACAAAATCACAGACCTAACAGATTTCTTAATGGAATTTAGCACTCCGCTGAAAGCCGAATCACCTTTTCTTTGGACCCTGTCAGTTGATGACTCCTCAAATCTCAAAAGGGAGTGGGACGGGTATCATTCTGGAGGGGCCAGGTGATGTTTTGGAATAGAAATCACTATTCATTAACTTCTAGGAGAGCAACAACCAGACCAAGTACGAAGCATTTCTCTGAGGTATAAGGATTGCCCTAGAGGTCGGAGCTGGAACCCTACACGTAAAAAGTGATTCTCTACTAATCTTGAACCAGATTAGGGGCGACTACCATACAAAGGACCCCGTAATTTGAGGCTAGTTCAAGAAGTAATAAAATCTTTCTAGTCTTTCGAAATCAAGCACGTTCCTCGAGAGGAGAATGACATAGCCGACCTATTAGCAAACCTTTCCAGCACAAAGAAACCGAGAATGAACAGAACTATGATCCAAGAAACACTGGAAGCTCTTAACACACAGCTCGTGGAAGAAAATTTGATAGACACCATGGAAAGCTGGATGCATCCCATCTTAAAATATCTACTACACGAATAACTGCCTGAAGAACCTGTAGAAGCCTAGAAAATCAAGAAGCGTTTTGCATGCTACACAGTGATAGCAGGAAAATTATACAAGATGGGAAGTGCGGAACACATGCTGAGATGTCTATTTGAAGAGGAAACAAAGATCGTCCTAGTGGAGGTCCACAAGAGAATATTCAAAAGCCGCATCGGAGGGCGGGCTCTGGCCGGGAAAATATTACGGGCAGGGTACTACTAGGCAGAGATGATCAGAGACATCACACACTACGTACAACAGTAAGATAAATGCCAAAGATATGCTCCTTTCATCCATACACCAACATTCCTATTGAAATACATCATATCCCGTTGGCCATTTTTCCAATGGGGCGTAGACATACTGGGTCATTTCCCCCTCGCGCCAGGACAACTGAAATTCATAATCGTGGGTGTCGACTACTTCATAAAGTGGGATGAGATGGAAGTAGTGGCAACCATAAAAATAGAAAAGGTATGTAGGTTTTATTGGAGAAACATTATCTTCCATTTCGGGTTACCAAAAGTGATCATCTCGGACAACGGAACCCAATTCGCCAACGTAATGGTCCTCGACTTCCATACCAAGCTGGGTATAGAAACAAGTTCACATCGGTCGAGCATTCCCAGACCAATGATTAAGAAGAGGCGGCCAACAAAGTGGTGCTATCACAAATGGAGAAGAAATTAGATGAAGCAAGGGGTTTATGGACTGAAAAGTTACATGAAATATTTTGGTCTTATCATACTACTCCCAATTCGTCCACCAAGGAGACCCCTTTAAAAATGGTGTATGTATCCAACGCCATGTTTCCAGTCGAGATCAACACACTCACTTAGAGGAGAGACAACTACAACATCAAAGGCAACCTCACTGGACTCTAGACTGATGCCGACTTACTAGAAGAGACCATGGAAATGGCACACATACACAAGTACACTACAAAATAAAGGGCGGAATACAAGTACAATTCCAGAATCATCCAAGGAAGATGAGAAAAGGAACCTTAGTCATGAGAAGAGAAAAAGGTCTGACCATGTGGAGAAAGTTGATGCCTAACTAGGAGGGACCTTTTCGAATCAGGGAAGAGTTAGAGCACGAAGCCTACAAACTCGAACACTTGGACAGAAAGAACATCCCTCAAACTTGGAACGATGAAAGCCTAAGGCAGTATTTTAGCTGAAGATCCAGAGCCCGTCATTCCCAGAGTGTGATTTCTTTCTTCTTTCCATTTTAAATTTTTTTCCATTTCGTTTTCGCATTTAGATGTTCTCACATTATGTAATAAGCTTTTTAAACATGAAGAAATAAAGGACGATCGAGAGAAGCACTCTTTTCCCCTACAAGAGTAGGGTTTTTAATGAGGCTCTCCCGACAGATTAAAATAAATAAGAGACGTTTTAACCAAAGACCTCCACATAAGGCGATTTAACCCAAGACCTCTACAGGGGGTGATTTAATCCAAGACATCCACATGGAGTGATTTAACCCAAGACCTCCACGGGGGGTGATTTAACCCAAGATCTCCATAGGGGGGATTTAACCTAAGACCTCCACAAGGGGCAATTTAATCCAAGACCACTACAGGGGGGCGATTTAACCCAAGACCTCCACATGGGGAAATTTAATACAAGACCTCCACAGGGGTAAATTTAATCCAAGACCTCCATAGGGGGAAATTTAATACAATATCTTCATAGGAGGCGATCTAATCCAAGACCTCTATTGGAGGTAATATCGCTGCTCCGAAGAGCATTTAGAGAGGAACAAGAAGGACATGGATTTAAGATTCCTAACTGAAACAATGGACGGAAAATCGTCGAGAGAAAATCAATGAAGTCGTCATCAAGTATTTATTTATCCCTCGGGAAGGGAAATGAAAATCATCGAAGAAAAAACCTGGGAAGGGAGAAATCACGATCTTGTGTCTGAGAGATAGGGTAAGGGAGGCGATTACACAAGGGAAAGGTATTAGCACCCCTCACGTCAGTGGTACTCCACAAGATTCACTTTTGTTGTTCTAATCAAAGGGTGTGTTAATATCTAAAGCTTACGAGCAAAATTCATGGATGCAGAGTGTATATATAAAGAAAAAGGTTTTTATTAGTCGTGCCTGCCTCGGTTGCGAACCTTTGTTTCTACGTACCACCTCTCGTGCAATGAGGATCAAGGCACTCGTAGTACACCTTAAAAGTTTTGTTTTTTATGTATTTTTTATGGATAGTGCTATGTTCGCATCCTTGCAGTTAGAATTGTAATTCGTGCTTGGGGTTTCAGCTCGTAAAAAGACTCATGCTCAGCCACTCACACACTTAGCATTTCAAGGTTGCTCGAACTTGAAACAACACATCCTTATCAAAAAGGTTTTAAAAGGAAAAGTCTGAAGACAAAAAGGCTTGAATTGGTTGGTGTTTTGGATTTGTGGAAGAGTTTGCGATTTGAACCATAATAAAGTACATAAGTGAAAATAGAGCAAGATTCAGTCTAAACTGATTTGCTCCAAATTTATCTGCCTCAACGCTACGATCAAAATTAATTTCAAACTTGGATTTTTATAAAATTCTTTTGACTAACATTAATATTTTGGGGTTTTATAAATACTCTTTCTCAAGTCTAGTTAAAAATATAATAACTTATTTAAAATTATTTGTATTTTTAAAAACATAAATTTTTGCACACCTTTCATATACTTTCAATTGGGTTTATTTCAAAATCAGTAACACAACACAATTGGTAAAGAATGAAGCTTGCAAGTACAAGGTCATGGGTTCGAATATCTTGTGATGCATTTTAACATTTTTTATTTTAGTTTTTTTGTTACTAATTTTTTTTTTTTTGGAAATCAAGCTTTGGGCTTCTCTTGGTTTTTGGGCTTACTTACTTGCTAACTATTTTTAACATAATTTAACTTTATAAATAGGACTATTGTTGTCCTGGTTTCTCATCCACAAATCAATCACAAATCCACAAAAACTTGCTATTTTTTCATCCAAACTCTTAGTATTCTTGTTTTTTTGGTTTATTATAGGGTTGTTGACTATATCAGACAACAACCCTAAAATTGATCTTCAAATTTATTAGTGTTAATTTTTATTCTTGGCCAAAGATTTCATATAAGACCTCTCTAATATTTTCAACTCCTTTTTTTAATTCCATTTAATTTTAAATCATTTAAATCGCGTGATGACTATCTGACCGTTGTTATGTTTATACTATCTAACAATATGTAACACTTTTCTTACTTAAAAACCTTTATTAAAAAGGGTTCTTGTTTCGACAAACAATTCTTTACAACAATTGTACATACATAACGATACATACTTTTGACAAAGAGATCATGCCTATTTTTCTTTTTCACGTTGAATCATTTGTCACAAAGACCACATTTTCTTTTGCACTTTAAAACTAAACCTGTAACAATTTTAAACCTCTGAACCTCACTGTTTACAACACCAAAGACAAACCAATTCTTTCACAAACCTTTCAAGCATTACAACTCAAAAACTCTTATCATAGTATTGTGCATTTTTGAGTCAACAATAAAAACTTTGTGTTTCTGCTTTACGGTTTGTAAAAATATTCCTTCAGTGATACTTTCTAAACATCACACTTACAGTATCATACATGGAAAATTTCATAACCTGTACAAAACGTTTTTCTTAACTAAACCATTCAATCCATAAGCATATAGTCAAACCATTAACAATATCATTATGACTCACTAACATCAACATACACATAATTCCACCATGATTCAACGTCGTCACTTACAACAACAAAAGACCAATTCTGAAATAGAGCGAAGAAAAAGAGGAAAAATGCAACTAGAGGTCTCATGTGCAGCCAGCTTTAGAATCCGCCACGAATTAACATAGCTCGCGCCTCTAAGCCGAAACCGTAAAACCACCAACGCCCACCACCGCAGCGACTAGGCAACTCCTATCGTAAACACCCAACCGCGCTACTTGACCCACGTCGACCACCACTCCGCAACGAACCGCCGTACCCAATGCCTCATTTGCACCGCCGAACACAAACAAACAGAAGCCCACCGCACCTTAGCACCAATCGCGGCCGACCAACACTCTTTGCAAGCTCCGCTGCAAAGCCTTGTTTTTTCTGACATCGCTCTGCCTACATGCGCCATAAGATCTGCAATCGACACAACACCACAGCCGCAAACAATTGGTCAATCACGCAGCAACTGCCGGAGTCCACCGTATAACATACACCGTCACCACCATCACTTTGTTTTAGGTATGCTTCGCATGTTTGGATTCATGGATATTGGTTATGGTGTTTGGTTTTTTTTTTGTAGATTTGGATTAATGAAAATGGGAGGGTAAGGTTTTTTAGAAGAAGAAATATGTGATTTTGAAGATGAGATGAAGAAGACAGAGAAAAAGAAAATTCATGGTTCTTTTTTCTGCCAGCTATATCTTTTTTTCTTATGCTATTGTTTTCTTGTTTTTTAATAAGCCTGCCACTTATCTATCTTAATTTTATTAGAGTGTAATTTAGTATTTTTCATTTATGGATATTTTCTTTTAGGGCTTATGTGACATTCTTATTTTTACTACTTTTGTGTATAAATAGGTGTATTAGGTTTCATTTAATACAATCAATACTCTTTCAATCATTTGGGGTAGATTTATAGCATTTATCTTTTCTCTCTTCATCCTTAATTTCATCACCTTGGACCAACAAAATGGTATCTAAAGCTCTTGGTTTGTTCTGAAATTCTGGGAAACACGAGTCATAGTGAGCTGTATGTTTGATTTTTTGGTTCCTGATTTCTGTTGAATCTTGAACAAAAATCTGAACAGAATCACACTGATTCTGTGGGTTTGGGAAACACTAAGTGAGAAATTGAGATCTGAGATTTGTGCAAGGTTTAAGATGAGTGGAGGCAGCAGTTTGAACACTAAACTTCCAGTTTTTGATGGAAAAAGCTGGAACAGATGGATGATACAAATGTGTGTGTTGTTTGATGCTCAGGATGTTCTGGATCTTGTTACTGATGGTTATGTTCTAGTTGTAGCAGATGCTACTGAAGAACAAAGATCTGCAGAAAGAGCTACGTGGAAGAGGGATCAAAAAGCTTTGTTTTATATCCATCAGTGTGTGGATGAAAGTGTGTTTGAGAAGATTGTTGATTCGACGACGTCGAAAGAGGCATGGGATATACTGGTCAAATGTTATTGTGGTGACGCGCCAGTAAAGAATGTAAAGCTTCATTCCATGCGAAAGCAATATGAGAATCTCAACATGAAGAACATTGAGAAAGTTTCTGAGTACATCTCCAGAATGATTCTGATCACTAATGAGATGAAAGCTTGTGGAGAAACACTTTCTGATTAGGTAATCATAGTGAAGATTTTGAGGTCACTTACTCCTAAGTTTGATTACATTGTTGTTTCTATTGAGCATTCTAAAAATCTGGAAATCATGAGAATAGAAGAGTTGCAAAGCAGTCTAGAAGCACAGGAGTTGCGTCTGACTGAAAGAACTTCTGAGAGGGAAGTGGAGCAAGCTCTGAAGGCTTCTTTTGTCAAGAAGGACCAGAAGCAGAATAGACGTGGTGATAAATTCCAGAAGTCAGAAACCTCAACTTCTGATGAAAAGAAATATCAGAAGGGAAAGGAAAGGTATGGCAAGAAGAAGGTTCAATGTTATTGTTGTGAACAGCTTGGCCATTTTTCCAGAGATTGTAGAAACAGAGGAAGGAAATCAGAAGAAGCAAATATAGCCAGAGGAGATTCTGATGATGAACCTGTGCTACTGATGAATTCTGATTCTGATGGAAAATGTTCAGAAGATTGGTGGTATATGGACACTGGTTGTTCAAACCGCTTGATTGGGAACAAATAATGGCTGATAGACTTTGACTCCAGAAGGAGAACAAAGATTAGATAAGCTGATGATAAGTATCTTAATGCAGAAGGTATGGGAAATGTCAGAGTCATATTGAAGAATGGAAAAATATTATGATCAAAGATGTTTGGTATGTTCCTGGAATTAAAAGCAATCTGATGAGTGTGGGTCATCTCATTGAGAAAGGTTTCTCAGTGGTTATAAAGGACAACCTCTTGATGTTGTATAATTCTAATCAGAAGTTGATTATGAAGTCTGAGCAGGGAAGCAACAAAACATTCAATGTGAATGTAGAAACAGCTGAAGTAGAGTGTCTTAGTGCAGATGGCGCAGAAGGTGACAGTAAGCTGTGGCACAAGAGGTTGTGGCACTTGAACTATAGAAGCTTAGGGCATCTAAGTTTTAAGAAGCTTGTACATGGCATTTTGAAGATAGTGAAGCCTCGGAAGTCGTGCGAGATATACATGAAAGGCAAGCAACCCAGATTTCCATTTGCATCAGAAGTAGCCCCCAGAGCAAAGCATGCTTTGGGAGTAGTACATTCTGATGTGTGTGGACCATTTCCAGTATCTTCACTTGGAGGAAACAAATATTTTGTGACTTTTGTGGATGAGTTCACAAGAATGACATGGGTAACACTCATCAAGTTCAAGCATGAAGTGTTTACTGAGTTCCAGAAGTTCAAGGTGAAGGATGATAAGCAGAGCGGTCAGAAGCTGAAGATTCTGAGAACAGATGGTGGAGGTGAGTATAACTCTACAGAGTTACATAAGTTCTGTGAGGAGAATTGAATAGAATATGAAGTTACTACTCCATATACTCCTCAGTTCAATGGTCTTGCTGAAAGAAGAAACAGAACTTTGTTTGATATGACCAGAAGTATGCTGAAAGAGAAGAAGCTATCTCACATGTTATGGGGAGAAGCTGTTGCCACGTCAGCATATGTTCTGAATAGGTGTCCAACGAAGAAGCTGAAGGAGATTGTTCCTTTAGAAAAGTGGACTGGAGACAAGCAAAGTGTTAGCCATCTGAGGGTGTTTGGTTCTGTATGCTACAAAAACGTTTCAGAAGCTGGAAGACGGAAATTGGATGATAGAAGAAAAGTAATGTTACTGGTGGGGTACCACAGTACAGGTGCCTATAAGCTTTATTAACCAGAAACCAACAAAGTTGAAATCAGCAGAGACATTATTGTAAAGAGTCAGAAACATGGGATTGGAACAAGCTTCAATTAGATTCTAGTGTAGTGCCAACACCAGAGTTAGTTTCTGAAGATTCTTCAGAAAGTTCTGAAGACGAGTCAGAGTCAGAAGATGAATCTGAAGACTCTGAAGATGAGTCAGAATCTCAGGGAGATTCTGATTGTGGATCTGATTTTGATCCAGATTCTGATGATGATCCAGAATCTGGTGCTGATTATATTTTTGGAAGGGAAAACTCTGAAGACATAGGGTCTAGAGGAAAAGCTTTTAGAAGTAACTCTGAAGGTGGTAATTCTGAAGGAAGTAGTTCTTGACAAGGTCCAGAAGCTAGCATTGTTCCGAGTTTTGGAGAAGCTTCAGAACAAGTTCAGAGGCCACAGAGAATCAGACGAATAACAAGTAGGTTTGCATATTTTAGCATGTTGCATGATACTGAAGTAGATTTTGAAGGAGAAGTCATTCAGTGTGCCATGTTAGTAGATTCTGAACCAGTGGGTATTGAATAAGCTCTCAATAAGAAAGTATGGTTGAATACCATGAAGGAAGAACTTGAGGCTGTTGAAAGAAACAAAACTTGGAAGTTGACGAAGCTTCCAGAAAAGAAGAAAGCCATCAGCGTCAAATGGGTTTTCAAGGTGAAGCTTAAGCTAGATGGATCAATTGGAAAACACAAGGCGAGACTAGTGGCTAGAGGTTTTCTTCAGAAACCTGGGCTAGATTACTTTGAGGTGTTTGCGCCTTTATCTAGACACGAAACGATCAGACTGGTGATTGCTTTAGCTGCAAACAGAAATTGGCCTTTGATACATATGGATGTGAAGTCTGCATTTCTGAATGGTCCGTTACAAGAAGAGGTATATGTGTCGCAACCTCTTGGATTTGTGAAAAAGAATCAGGAAGGGATGGTATACAAGTTACATAAAGCCTTGTATGGACTGAAACAAGCGCCCAGAGCTTGGAATCTGAAAATTGATTCGTTTCTCAAGAGGCAGAAGTTTCAGAAATGTGAGATGGAATATGGTGTGTATGTGCAGCATTCTGGGGGCAATATGATTCTGGTGTGTCTATATGTTGATGACATATTGCTAACAGGAAGTTGTCCGAAAGATATAATCAAGTTCAAAGAAGTTCTGATGAATGAATTTGAGTTGACAGATATGGGAAATATGGTATATTTTCTAACAATGAAGATTCTGTACTCAAAGAAGGGTATCATTATACATCAGCTGAAGTATAAACTTGAACTTCTGAAGAGATTTAAGCTGCAAAATTACAAAGTTGTTGTAACACCATCAGAGACCAATCATAAATTGGATTCTAATTCTGATGGTGATTCTGTTGATGCTAAAACCTTCAAGCAGTTGGTTGGTTCTCTTAGGTACTTGTGCAATACCAGACCTGAAATTTGTTATACAGTTGGAATGGTTAGCAGATTCATGAGTAAACCAAAGTGGCCTCATTATCAAGCTGTTGTCAGGATTCTGAGGTATATCAAAGGAACTCTGAAATATGGAGTGTTATTTCCTTCTGGAAGACAGACATAACCAAAATTAGTGAGTTATTCTGATTTTGACTGGTGTGGAGACAGAGTTGACAGAAGAAGTACTTCTGGTTACTTGTTCAAGTTTCTGGGAGGTCCAATTTCTTGGAGTTCCAAGAAACATTGGAGTTCCAAGAAACAGCCTGGTGTGGCTCTGTCAACGTGTGAAGCTGAATACATTGCAGATGTTGTAGCTGCATGTCAAGTTGTTTGGCTTCTGAATCTTCTGGAGGATTTAAAGATTGAGATAGAGAAACCTCTGAAGTTGTTAATTGATAACAAGTCTACAATTAATCTTGCCAAGAATCCAGTGCTGCATGGAAGAAGCAAACATATTGAGACGAAGTATTATTTTCAGAGAAGTCAAGTGCAGAAGGGAGTGTTAGAAGTTCTGCACTGTAGCACCCAGAAGCAGCTGGCAGATGTTCTGACGAAGGCAATAAAAACAGACCAATTTCTTCATTTGAGAAATGAAATTGGTGTTGTTAGTTTATGATAGTTACAAAATTATGAGATGGTATTATAGGGTAATTTAGTATTTTCCATTTGTGGATATTCTCTTTTAGGGCCTATGTGGCATTCTTATCTTTACTACTTTTGTGTATAAATAGGTGTATTAGGTTTCATTTAATACAATCAATCCTCTTCCAATCATTTGTGGCAGCTTTATAGCATTTATCTTTTCTCTCTTCTTCCTCAATTTCATCACCTTGCACCAACAAATTTGACCCTTATATTGTTTGAAAAGTCAAGGTTAATTTCAATATTATCATTATGATGTTACTGTATATTATAAATAAAAAATAAAAAGAGAGATGAATGGTGAGTGGGGTGTCACCCACTAATGTGTTGATACTCATATCTATTTTTTTTTTTGTATTATTTATTTGTCCTAGTGTTTAGAATTAAGGTTTAATTTAATTTTGGGCTTTGGGCTTTAATTCTATCTTTTTACTAACTCACATCCCCCATTTCAAGTTTTACACTCCCTCAGTTTATTTCATTTTTGTTGTTAAACTTTTAATTAACTTGGTGTCATTAGTTTATTTTAATATCAAGAAGCACAGAATGATTTAGATCATTAGTTTTAGATTATTTGACTTATTAAGCTTCGATTCAATTACATCACTTGTAAATTAAATCTCTATTAGTCTATACGTTAAAACAAATAATTCTTAAAATAATTAATTCAAACATTCTATAAATAATAGGATGTACATCTTCGAGTAATTAAATCGGTCGAAATATCATCTACCAGTTTATTATTCAACATCAAACAATTAAAATCCACGAAACTCACAAATTACTACATCCACGAGCGACACATGACCAATATCTGGTCATGTGATGAGGAGACTATATCAGACTCCCCTGCTCTACGTCTTAAAATAACTAACCAATAAAAAACCATTTTTTCACTAACATAATCAAAACCTCAAGAATATTTTTGAAAAAGGATTAAGGAGAATTACTTTCAAATTAACTGCGAACTACATCTACGCTCAAATAATTTTCAACCCAGACAAGGTTCAAGGATAAATTCTAAAGCAATTATCCGCAATCCTATAAAAAACACCAACCAACACTATGAACTACGAATTGGGACTCTGATTTCCTCATAAGAGGATATGTAGGCATACGACTAAAATTATGGCGAGTTCCCCTAATAAAAAATTAAAACCCTATTTCTTAAGGATCGCGCTTCTAACCGTAGTATCCTTGTGAACAAGGTAGATGAGGGGTGCCTAACACCTTCCCTTCGTCTAAGAACGAGTCCAAAAAACCAAAAATCTCTAACCTTTTTAGGGTTAACCTTTATATTCCCTTTCTTAGGATAAAAATTAAGGGCGTCGACTCTCAATTTAAAACCGATTACAACAGCTGGGGACTCTGCTGGGGATATAAACCTAGGGTTTATAAGCCTTTTCTTTTGGTTTTAGGGTTTTTTGGGTTTTTTATTTTTTGGTTTTTTTATCTAACTATTTATTTATTTTATTCATTTATTTATCTATTGTTATTATTATCATATTATTATTTTTAGAGTTGGTGGAATTCCGCGAAAGGAATACGTCTCAAGAGATTTCCTCTTGATAATTAGGACTTTAGAATGAAACCTATGACTCTTTGTACAACCCTCTAACAAAAATCTCATGGTGAGACCTTAGAGACGAAAGTTTTGGTCTACAATGTGGCTCCACTTAAGAGAGGCCCTTGTGCCTTTCCCTCTAGTGTTATTCATGATACCCTTAAGGAAACCACCTTATGGGGAGGGTAGAATATTCGTAGGTCGAAACTAGGAACCTACATGCTAAATATATCTTTCATAGAATCCCACTAAAATCCCTAAACCCGCAATGGTTATCTAATAGTTTGTTACTGTCTTTCGCCTGTAAGGCTTACGCCTTTCTGTCATAATCCCTAGACTGTATGGATTTCCTTGTCTTATTATAATCCCTAGCCTGTAGGGATCCCCTTTTGTATGTCACCGTCCTTACAATCCTAGGATCTTGACCTCCATGTGAAACCTTCCCATGAAGGTCGTCCTCACTAATGCACGCCATATGGCCTATATAAGGCCATGGGATCTGGTGACTGTTGACTAGTCACCATGTACTCTCTTCCACGTTATTCCCTCAAGTCCAGCCTTCATCTCAACTGTTCATTGATCTATCATAATTCCTAGCCTGTAGGAATTCTTGTCCCTCTGCTATAATCCCTATCCTGTATGGATTCTTCTTCGTCTTTCTTTATCCTTAAGGAGTTCCCGTCTGTCTCAATCTCTGAGTCAGTATAGGGTATCTTCATTTCCATGTCTATCATTATCTCCATCCTTAAGTAGTTCTTTCCCGTCTCAATCTCTGAGTCAGTGTAGGACATCATCATTTCCATATCGACCATTAAACATGTATAGGATACCCCTACGTCTACCCTCATACTACGTCTGCATCACATAGCATATACATGAAACATTTTTGCATACTTAAAAGCCAAAAAATAATTTCTCATACCCCGTAATTTTCGTACATTCATACATTTCCACTTTCACCCTTGGTCGCTATCAATCCAGCTAACAAATTTTCCGCTGCTCAAGAACAAAGTCCAAGCATTTTAAGAAAATCTTAGATTGGTGAAGGAAAGGTCAAACATTGGAGATTCAAAGGAGTTTGGTCCTACAAATCTTATTATGGAGATAAGGTAGCCCTTCACTATACAAGCCTATGCAACGCCTCAGTTTCAACTTTCATTTGTGATTTCCCCATTTCCCAATCAACAGAATTGGTATGCCCGAAGAGAAGTCAATGATCATCCCCATGCTTTGACAAGTCCAAAAACTAGAAAGCATCTTTTGAAGTTACGTGGATCAACAAAGGAGCTCTTCCATAGGATCATTAGGCTTTATCAATTACAAATTATTATTTTTTTAGTTGCTAAGTTTCATTTGATGTAAATTTGTATCTTTGAATCAGTAATTCTAATAAAATGATCAAGCATGTTTTTGAAATCAGCTCATTTGTATTCACTCTTTCATCACTTTCCATTTCACTTTTCACTCTTCCATTGCACAACTTTAACAATCTTCGAGGGAGAATGACAAAAACTAAATAATCGAATTTTGCTGACGTATGCTTTTTGTTATACCCCAAAATTTTCCCTCTCATGTTTTCCAATATTTTTTCTTATATGTGTAGTCACAAGCATCTGATTAAAGGAAAAATATTTTTTTTGAACAAGGAGTCTTCGATTGGCATCTTAGATAAGTATTTTGATTGGAATGTTAAAAGGCCTTTCAATTGGTATTTGGACAGGCTTCGATTGAGCACCTAACCTCCTCCAAGTTTGTCTCAAATTTCCAAGCTTCGATTTAAGCCTTGGTCTTTTGCTTGTTTGCTGCACACCAACTTCGATTGGTCATGTTTATAGCCTCTTTCGACACAAAGGGGAAGGGCTTCTTGTTAGTGCTCCTTCGATTGCACCATTGTCTTTGCATGCCGGCTTGACTCACAAACGCGATGGCTACCTGCATGCAAGATGGATCCCTACTTCGATTGGGCATTTGTTTTCCTTGGAGCAAGCTTGTTTCCTGCTTCTACTAGGCAAATTATCCCTCTGGGTGTGCTTTCAGTGCACAAAGCAAGAACCTCTCCAAACTGGTCTTCGATTCACAAAGCTCCCACTAGGAAAAATATCCCTTAGCGTGTCACCAGCCAACGTATGCCTCTTCAGCCTGCCTTCAGCACACAAGGCCAAGACTCCTTCAGGGCTGCCTTCGATCCACCAGGCAAAAAGCTTCTTTTGATGCGCCAGGCAAAAAGTTGCCTTCGACCATAAGGCACTGGCCACCTTTGTGCCAGCTTCACCTTGGCAATGGCCTCCTTTATGCCTGCCTTGACTTGCTTCATGCTAGCATCCACAAGGCATAGGTTGCCTTTGTGCCAGTTTCGACTGGGTGCTGATCCCCCTGTGAAACAATTGTACACACTTCAACACACCAAAGGCCCATTCGAAGGGTACACCAAAAGGACCATCTAAAGACCCATTCAAAGAAAGAAATACTAGAGCCATTCGAAGGGAACACCAGAAGTACGTTTGAAGAAGCATGCAGAAGGCCCAGTCGAAGGCTACACAAGAGGTCTAGTCGAAGGAGGCAACTTGAGCCCAATCGAAGGCAACACAAGAAGTCTAGTCGGAAGAGGCAACTTGAGGACAGTCGAAGAGAAACACTAGAGGGCATTCAAAGGAGTCAAAGCATGTCCAGGGTCATTCAAATTCAAAAAGGGACAGGTTTCCATGACTTTTCAACATTATGAAACTTCATTCATGGCCTTGAAAACATTTTTTTATGGAAGTCTAAAATATTGTTTTCTTGTCCCTTCCCTTCTACTCTATATAAATAGCATGCTTGCAAGCCAAATAAGGACACACACATTGGAGATACGTTGCCCCATAAACCCACTAAAGTTATCAAAAATTTCAGAAGTGATCCAAATCAAAGCAACCCTTAAATAAAGGTACCCACGTCCAGAAGCCAAATCAAAGCAATCATCAAACAAGGGTACCCACACCTATCATCACATATTCACCCATCAACCATTGGTAAGAATTGGTAAAAAGATCAATCTCTACATTTTCATGACAAATCAACATTTGTAGTTTCATTCGATTTGTTATTCAAGAATAAAGATCTGGGTTCGACCCCAGGTATGCCTTTGTTTTGCTGATAACACTTGTTGTAGATGTAGCCCAAATAGACCCAACGCGTACAGAATCGAAAGACCTGGGTTGGGCACTCAGGTCATGCTTTTCATTTTGCCAACATGTTTGCAGATGTAGTGCCCTCAAAAGTGATCCATCAGGCAATTCCATCAGTCCCCTCTAGATCGAAAGCCACATCCTGTCACTGGATCAAAAGGGGCAATCTAAAGACAACTTTCCCTTCATAGAATCGAAATACACCATCTCCCTGCAATCGAAGGATGCTTCTTGTTCTATTTTTATTTTTGTTTTCATTTCTTTATTGACCCTCTTTTATTTAAATTGACCTTAAATCAAAAATCACAAAAATATATAAGGCTAGAGGTTTTTCTAATTAAATTAACCTTGTAAATAAATAAATTAATTATTCTAACCTTTTTTCCTTAAATTAATATTAAATAGACTTAGGTTGTATTTTCTTAAGATAAATAAAAAACAAAACAAAAAGATTTTTCACCTCAGGATTTTTCAGAAATCTTTTCTAATTCGTGCGTATTTACTTATTTGCATATTTTTCCATATCATTGTATCTGCCTACTGGATGTAATAGATTAAAATTAGGACATTTACTGTTTTATCCCCCTCATTCTTGTACAGTGTAAATCCCCTCCCCAAAGCAATGTAATAGCATAGATTTAAATTCCTGCACTTTAATATTCTGCAATATATATTAACTGCTAGTAATTAGGTGTGTATGATAAGACGAATAATCAAATGTTAGAAAACCTAACAAAAGACTAAAATAACTGAATATAACACACAATTGTACTATTGCACCTCTAGGGTACTCCCACTTTGGTTGCCTTCGGAAAATAGTCACAACTCTCGAAATGTGAGAGGTTTTAGTGGCTACCCTCTGGTTCAAAAAATATCATAAGTCCCTCAATGACCCTACAGTTGCCTTTTCGGTAAATGATCTAGTCCCTAAACAAAATTGCTAAAGCGTCTCCACAAGTTTCCTTCGTAATTGTAAACATCCATTCGAATGTCCCTTATACATCCAACGATAGGGATACCTACTCACTACTAGTAGGATAACACTATCTAAAGGATAAGAGGAAAAGAATGACCCTTTTAGAGTATAAAAGTAGATAGCTGTTAGTAGTTTGCTCAAAAATATTTTGCACTTACATAAATATTACTTTTCAAAAGCAATTTTCAAAACATTTTTTTGTTAACACTCCTGAGGACTGATACAAGAGTTAAATGCAAAGCAAATCGCCGCACTAAGGCATTTTCCAAACATTTTCAAAATACACAAATCACAAAGGTATTTCAAAATGATCAAACCTCTAAGAGCCCGTAGATAACTACAGATGGAAAGGGTGCTAACACCTTCCCTTTCCATAATCTACCCCCTTACTCAGAAAATCTTGAAAAGGTCTTTTTATGTTCTTTTCACCCTTTCCTTAATTTGGATAAAAGAAAAGTCGGTGGCGACTCTTGATTACCGCAATATTTGATGTGACACTTTGGTTGGTACCGGTAGCCCTTGAGTAGTCAAGGAGAATACGGGGTCATTGTGTGGTGTCATAAAGCATCAATTGACCTTAGAACCTTTAATTGAACAACTTGTCCATTAGGTAGTGAGATAGTCGTCTTTGGTGTAGCCCGAAGTCGGTTGATACTCGATACTACACTCATTGAGATTTGACTCCCTTGTTTTCTTTGGTGGCAAGTCAGTTGTCTATCAGAATGAAATTTGTGGGAAAGATCAGTGATATTGAGATCCCTTAGAACCCGGTTACTATTGATAGGACAAGTTGAGCCAACTAAACTTCAAGAGGGTACTTACCTGAAAACCCATGCAAGCCTTAAACCTAAGGTCTTTGTGTGATTTTCCTGTGCTTTCTATACTTGTGTTTTCTTAGCATGATATCATAATATCATAACATGGCATATCATACTAACCATTTCAAGGATTTTTAGGGCTTATCTTTCTTTTATTTTGTAGGACATGGCATCCACTTGCAAGAATACTATCCAAGTCAACCTCATAAGGGTACTGTTAGAACAAGATTGGTTCTGATCATATCTCAGAGTTTTGATGATAACAATAAAATATATTTTGTATAATTGATACTCTGATGAGCATTCTTATTTGTTTCAGATAATGTTCTGACTGATGTATTTTCTAAGGTGAAAATCATTTTACGTGCTGAGCTGAATAAAAATGAAGAAGTTCTTTGATGAAAGAACTATTTATTTAGTGCAAGTTCTGATGCTGACTCTGATAAGAAGCAATTTAATGCATCCTCTAATCTTAGCAAGTTTCCATGCAAACTCTGTTCAGAAGTATTTTGCAAGCAAGCTCTGATGAGAAGTTATTTGCAAGCAAAATTCTGAAGCAAGATCTGAAGCAAGTTCTGAAAGATTAAAGAAGCAAGCAGTCTTATCAAGTTTCAGGAAACATGCTCAGACAGTGTCGTTTGTTCATTTAATGCAAAGAAGGCTAAAAGCACTCAAGTGTCTCTATGCTAGTTCATTGGAAAAAGCAATATTGCAAGCTAACACGCAAACACTAATTGCTCCTCACTTTTGAAGGTAGTAACGATCATTTTCTTCATGCTATAAATAGAAGATCATTTATTGCAAGCCAACTACTCAAAAAACCAAAAAGAAACATCATACGTGAAAATTATTCTGCTGCTTACAAATTATTTTGTTGTTTTCACAAGTGTTAAACTTATCTTAGTGATAAATCACAGTTTGTGATATAGCTTTCTAAGAAGCAATTTGTTTCACTATTGTAAAGATTTAATTCTTTTATTTGTTCCTTGAGAGATCAAGCTTGGTCAGATTTCTCAAGGAACAAATCTGACAAAAAAATTTCTATTTCAGATTTTGCGTCAAGTTCAAGAGATATTCTTAAAGAATATGACTCTAGTTTTCAAACTTTTCTTGCTAAAAGCATAGATAGAAGCAAAATGGCTTCAATGATTTATGGAGTTAGTGGGAACAACAGAAGAGGAATTGGATATGAAACTCCGAAATGGAAGGAAACATATATACCAAAACATGTTGCTAAGATGACTTTCACATATAAACCTCTGAACAAACAATTTAGTTTTGGGCACACACATGATATTAAATACACATCTCACTCTGGAAATTCTTATGCTAATCCAAAGTTCAAACAGAACTTTAGAAACTCTAACCAAAGAGGACCCAAAAAGATATAGGTACCTAAGGAGAAAATAATATTTGCTGCAGATGTTCTTAATAGCTCAGTTGAAACACCAGTCATGGTACCTGGACTCTGGATGCTCACGACACGTGATGGGAAGAAAGTCTATGTTCCAAAACCTGGGATTTAAATCTGGAGGAGACGTCAAATTTGGAGGAAATCAGAAAGGAAAGATTATTGGTTCTGGAACCATTGGAAATGGTAACCTTCATTCTATCTCTAATGTTATGTTAGTAGAAGGATTAACGCATAAATTGTTGTCCATAAGTCAATTAAGTGGCAACGATTATGACATTATCTTTAATCAAAATTCTTGTAGAGTTGTTAGTCAAAAAGATGGAACAATCCTCTTTTCTGGAAAGAGAAATAACAACATCTATAAAATTGATTTGTCAGATCTTAAAACTCAGAATGTAAAATGCCTTTTGTCTGTTAGCGATGAGCAATGGGTATGGAACAGAAGATTGAGACATGCCAGCATGAGAAAAATCTCTCAAATAAATAAACTGAATTGAGTCAGAGGACTTTCCAATCCGAAGTTCAACTCAGAAGCTCTGTGCGAAGCATGTCAAAAAGGAAAATTTTCAAAACCTTCTTTTAAATCAAAAAATGTTGTTTCTTCCTCTAGGCCATTAGAACTACTTCACATTGATCTATTTGGGCCAGTTAAAATTGCATCCATCAGAGGCAAGAAGTATGGATTGGTCATTGTTGATGACTACAGCAGATGGACATGGGTTATGTTTTTAAAACACAAGGATGAGTCACATTCTGTGTTCGTTGACTTCTGTAACCAAGTGCAAAATGAAAAAGATTTTAGAATTATAAAAGTTAGAAGTGATCATGGAGGAGAATTTGAAAACCATTCTTTTGAAAAATATTTTAAAGAAAATGGTATTGTTCATAATTTCTCTTATCCTAGAACTCCCCAACAAAATGGAGTTGTAGAACGAAAGAATAGAACTTTACAAGAAATGGCCAGAATCATGATCAATGAAAAAAATATGGCTAAGCACTTCTGGGCAGAAGCAGTAAACACAGCATGTTATATTCAGAATAGAATCTCGATGAGACCTATTCTTGAAAAGACTCCCTATGAATTGTGGAAAAATAGAAAACCCAACATTTCATATTTTCATCCTTTTGGACGTACTTGCTTTATTCTGAATACTAAAGAAAATATGAACAAGTTTGATTCTAAGGCACAAAAGTGTTTTCTGCTTGGATATTCTGAACGCTCAAAAGGCTATAGAGTATACAACACAAAAACTCTGATTGTTGAAGAATCAATCAAAGTCAGGTTTGATAATAAGCTTGGCCAGTAACAGCCAAAGAAAATTGATATTTTTGCAGGTACAGAAGATCATCTCTCAAACTCTAAAAAGTCAGAAGCTAAGGACAACTCAGAAGATCCTTCTCTTGATAATGCTATGGATAATCTCATAATCTCTGAACAACCCTCTCAGAATAGGTTTCCTAGAATCTCTTCATCTCATAAAGAAGACATGATTATTGGAAGGAAAGAAGATCCCATCAGAACAAGATCCTCTCTCAGAATCAATGAAGAATCATTATTTGGATTGGTATCTATGATTGAGCCAACCTCTATTGATGAAGCTCTGGAAGACAATGATTGGATCCTAGCTATGCAAGATGAACTCAATCAATTTTCCAGAAATGATGTGTGGGATCTAGTTCCAAGACCCAAAGGATTCAATATTATAGGAACTAAATGGGTTTTTAGAAATAAATTAAATGAGCAAGGAGAGGTGGTCAGAAACAAAGAACGACTGGTTGCACAAAGTTATAGTCAACAAGAAGGAATTGATTATAATGAAACCTTTGCCTCAGTCGCCAGGTTAGAATCTATTAGATTATTAATTTCTTTTGCTGTTTAAAATAACATTTCATTATATCAAATGGATGTTAAAAGTGCATTTTTAAATGGCTATATAGAAGAATAAGTTTATGTCCATCGACCTCCGGGCTTTAATGACTCAAAACATCCAGAACATGTTTTTAAACTAAAAAAAATCTTTATATGGTCTGAAACAAGCTCCCAGAGCTTGGTATGAACATTTGAGTAATTTTATTTTAGAAAAGGATTTTACCAGAGGGAAAGTGGACACAACTTTATTCAGAAAAACATTTAAAAATGACATTTTAATTTGTAAAATTTATGTTGATGATATTATTTTTGGAACCTCTAATATCTCTCTTGGAAAAGAATTTGCTGAGACCATGCAGGCTGAATTTGAGATGAGCATGATGGAAGAATTAATGTTATTTCTGGGAATACAAATAAATAAGACTCCAGAAGGTACTTACATACATCAGGCGAAGTATGTTAAAGAACTTCTGAAGAAATTCCAGATGTCAGAAAGCAAAGATACAAAAACACTAATGCATCCTACATGCATTCTGGGAAAAGATGAGGTAAGTATGAAGGTAGATCAGAAACTCTATAGAGGTATGATTGGATCCCTTCTCTATCTGACTGCATCTAGACCTGATATATTACTCAGCATATGTTTATGTGCTAGATTCCAATCAGATCCTAGAGAATATCACTTAACTGCTGTTAAGAGAATTCTGAGGTATCTGAAAGGTACTGCTAATCTGGGTCTGTGTTACATAAGATCAAAAGAATTCAGACTAGTAGGTTATTGTGATGCTGATTTTGCTAGAGATAGAATTGAACGAAAGAGCACCTCTGGAAGCTGTCAGTTTCTGGGTGACAACCTTATCTCATGGTACAGCAAGAAGCAAGCTACCATTGCACTTTCAACAACAGAAGCTGAGTATATATCTTCTGCTGGATGTAGCTCTCAGGTGATCTGGATGAAAAGTCAGCTAGAAGATTTTAATCTCTATGAAAGTAAGATTCTTATCTTCTGTGACAATACCTCTGCAATTTGTCTTTCTAAAAATCTCAGTTTGCATTCTAAAGAAAAACACATAGAAATTAAATATCATTTTATAAGGGACTACATTCAGAAAGGAATTTTAAATTTAAACTTTGTAAACACAGACCATCAATGGGCTGATATTTTTACCAAACCCCTTTCTGAAGATAGATTTAAATTCATTCTGAAAAATATTAGTATGGAATTTTGTCCTGAATGAAATTGTATTTATCTTCTGTGATTGCTTTCAGAATGTTCTAAAATGAATGTTTTGATTAACAACTCTTCAGAAGTTAGAAGAGAAGTTACATCAGAAACTATATATAAAGTTCTGAAATGTTCTAACGTTTCATTACAAGTATAATTCAACAGTTCATTGTATCAAACAATTGTCTCATGCAACCTTCAGGAGATGAACACGTGTTGTGTTTCTGAAAGGTCACGCGTGCTATGCTATTGACGTCGTTCCTAGGTAATTGTTATGATTTGTTCAAAATCTCACGCTTTCCCCTCATTTTTCAATGTCATTAAATGCTTGTAATGATTACATTTTTTTAATTAATTTTTTTAAACTCTTTTTACAGTTTTATTTTAAAACCTTTTTCTCAAAAGTTTACATATAAATACTTTTGTAAAATCCCTTTCTCTCTTTTTACCTTTTTCAAATTTCAACCATCTCTGTGTATTTTTTTGTGCAACCCATTTTTTTCTTTCATCTCAACCTAAGTGCTCTTATGGCTTCATCCTCTACTCCTTCCGGAAGCACTCAAGCTGAACATTACATCATCCTTGAGAGAACCACTCTTATTCTAGTTGATAGTTTAGAAGTAATCAGTGAATTGATGGTGGATGTTGAAAACCTAAAGGAAAATGGGTTTGACCTTCTTCCTGCAGTGGAGTTTCAAGGATGGGGAAATTTCTTTGATCGTCTCATTGGCCCTGTATTTCCATATCTTGTAAAGGAATTTTAGATTCACGCCATTGCATCACCAAAGGTTATTCTCTCGTTTGTAATGGGTAAGGAAATCTCAATCACTGAAAATCTCATCAGGAAGTTACTGGGTTTTAAAGGAAATGGAGTCACTGGAATCTCAAATGGTAGAATGGATATGTCAAGAGTTCATGCTGAAATTTTTACAACTGAGCAAGCTTCATCAAAAGTCAAAGACTTGAAGAATCAGTACAAGATCTGGGCTAGAACCATCCATGGCTGCATTCATTATAGAAAGGAAACAAGTTCTCCTGACTATATAAATGCTGACCCTAAATACCTTATGTTCTGTCTGGAAACGAATGTAAAGATTGATTTACCCTACCTTCTGTTTGAACACCTCTGGACACATGTCAAGGAAACAAGGGAAGCAGAAAGAGTGAAGAACCCTAAATCCAAAAGGAACTGTATTCCAATGGGAAGGTTGATTTCAGACATTCTGACAGAGAATGGTCTGATTTCACATTTGGACGAAGCAAACCTGCTGGGGGAGTTAGAGCCTACGTGTGGGAAAACTCTGACAAGAAAGAATCTGGTGAAGAGTAAGATCATTGATAAACTACTGATAGAACCTACCCCCTACGTATCAGCAACCGTTACCAGAAGAAGAATTCTAATTGCTAACTTTCCACTTTTCAACTCAGGAGATCACCCTCGTATCATTCTGCATTACATTCAGATTTGCAAAGAAAGTGGAACTCTAATTGATCCTGCCTGGCTTCAAGGTAGAAATGAAGCAGCTCCAAATGTTGTCTTCCAACAGCCAATGAAAAGGAAAGCAGTTGAAGGACACTCTGCTAGACCCCATAAGAAGAAGAAGAAATCAGGTGCACCTTCTGAGACTATTTCTGTTTATGATTCTGTACATATATCTACATCTGCTGAGCCGCAAACATTAGGTGACATAGATTTAACCATTCCCTCTGAACCTCTTTCTAAAAACCCTCAAATAGATCAAGTTTTATCAGACTTATGTGATTTTGACTCTGATGACTCTCCTGAAACCCAAACACAACCATCTCAAACACATATCTCACAAAATAATCCTGCTAAAAACTTTTCTCAGACACCTCTCAGACCTTTATCACCAAGACCTTCTGAATGGTATGATGATGGCTCTTGGAGAATACCTGGAATAAACGTACCTCTGGCCATGCAAAAGCCACCTTCCACCCTACCCTCTGAGAATATCTTTTCTATGAACAAAACTCAACCACAAAATCCTACCCCCACTGCTGAAAACACCATCATCATTTCTCCTGACGTCACACCACCCACATCTCCAGAACTTCCAACACCTAACTCACCAACTCTTTCACCTCCTCAATCTCCAGAACATACCCTAAATCCATCTCATGAACCATCTGAAACTCATGAACCATCTGAAACACATGAACCATCTGAAACTCTTGAACCATCAGCAACACCTGAACATTTAGAAACTCCTGAACCAACTGACTTTCTGAAAACTGAAGTTATTCATGAGCGCTTGGACAAGCAGGATGAGACAAACAAGGAAATTAGAAACTGGATGATGAAGCAAGAGGAATCTTCATCTGAAATCAAGAATCTTCTTTTGTCTCTTATTTCTAGAAAATCTTAAGTGTCATTCTGTTTCTAGTTTTTTTTGTTTTGTTTTGTACCTTTGAATCTTTTTATAAAAACCTTTTATGCTTTTTAATTATTTTTATACTTTTTGATTATGACAAAAAGGGGGAGAAAATGAGTATTTTGATCTAATCTTTGATTAACAGTTATGGGACTAAGTCTCAAACATTACTAACAAAATACAAATATTTCTTTCTCTGTTTAAAGAATTTTGCAGGTATCACTAAACTCTGGAAGTTTAATCATCAGAACATTATCTTCAAAAGACTTGCTGAAGAAATCCTAAAAGAAAAATCTCAAAGCTCTGAAGAAAAATCTCAGGAAGTTTTTCTTATAGAAATATTTATTTCAGGGGGAGATTCTTATCTCTTGTTCATTTTTTTCAAAACCTGAATATTTTTGTCATCATCAAAAAGGGGAATATTGTTAGAACAAGATTTGTTCTGATCATATCTCAGAGTTTTGAGGATAAAAATAAAATATATTTTGTATAATTGATACTCTGATGAGCATATTTCTTTGTTTCAGATAATGTTCTGACTGAAGTATTTTCTAAGGTGAAAATCATTTTACGTGCTGAGCTGAATAAAAATGAAGAAGTTCTTTGATGAAAGAACTATTTATTTAGTGCAAGTTCTGATGCTGACTTTGATAAGAAGCAATTTAATGCATCCTCTAATCTTATCAAGTTTCCATGCAAACTGTTCATAAGTATTTTGCAAGCAAGCTCTGATGAGAAGTTATTTGCAAGCAAAATTCTGAAGCAAGATCTGAAGCAAGTTCTGAAAGATTAAAGAAGCAAGCAGTCTTGTCAAGTTTCAGGAAACATGCTCTGACAGTTCCGTTTGTTCATTTAATGCAAAGACGGCTAAAAGCACTCAAGTGTCTCTACGCTAGTTCATTGGAAAAAGCAATACTGCAAGCTAACACACAAACATTAATTGCTCCTCACTTTTGAAGGCAGTAACGATCGTTTTCTTCATGCTATAAATAGAAGATCATTTATTGCAAGCCAACTACTCAAAAAACCAAAAAGAAACATCTTACGTGAAAATTATTCTGCTGCTTACAAATTATTTTGTTATTTTCACAAGTTCTAAACTTATCTTAGTGATAAATCACAGTTTGTGATATAGCTTTCTAAGAAGCAATTTGTTTCATTATTGTAAAGATTTAATTCTTGTATTTGTTCCTTGAGAGACCGAGCTTTGTCAGATTTCTGAAAAAGGCTAGGACTAGTTTGAGTCTTAATGGTGTTAGTCACTTGTAAGTTTACTTGTGCTTTGAATTGTTAGTCACAACAGTTTGGTTGTGTGATTATAATTTGTTTGATTATAGTGAATTAAGTCCTTGTTGAGAAAGGCAAAATCACCTTGGCGGGTGGACTGGAGTAGTTTGTGTTCAAACGAACCAGGATAAAAATAACTGTGTCTTTCCATTATTGTTGAGCTAGTAAGAAAAAGAAAAAGGAAAAACTTATTCAACCCCCCCCCCCCCCCCTTCTAAGTGTTTTCTCACCCTTCAGGTACCTCCTCAACTCAAGGAATTAGAATCAAGGGTTCCTGAGAGCTCTACATTCACTGAAAGACATGGTCGACTTCTCAATCTGGTCACCTCAAGCCCTAATGAAGAAATGTTGAAGGTGCTCTTTCAATTCTTCGACCCTTTACATCACTGCTTCACCTTTCCTGATTACCAATTGGTGCCTACCATGGAGGAGTTTTCTAAGTTATTGGGGGTGCCCATTCTTGATTAGTTACCCTTCAATGGTATGTAAAGAGACCCAAAACCTAAAGAGATTTCTCATGCTCTGTCTTTACAACGGTCCGATGTAGTGGCAAATTGGGAAACAAGAAGAGGCGTCAAAGGGTTTCTAGCTAAGTTTCTATTTGGGATACCCTGGATTTACAAGCTTTTGAATAAGTTTTGGCCCTTCTCATCTATGGGATGGTACTATTTCCTAATCCGGACCAACTCATAGATGTGAATGCGATCAAGGTTTTTCTGTCTCATAATCCAGTTCCTGCTTTACTTGAAGACATCCTACACTCTCTGCATACCCGCACTGTAAAGAGAAGAGGGACCCTTCTGTGTTTCACTCCTTTGTTTGCTAGGTGGTTTATTTTGTACCTGCCTCGATATGTGTTGAAGAATGAGCAGGGCTTTAGATGGTCTAATAGGTTGATATATGTGATACAGTGGGAAGAACTGACTATTTTTGGAATGTTGGTTTGCGTTTTGCGTTTGTTTTTGCAAAATGTCGCGGTAAGCAAGAGTCGCCACCGACATTTATTTTATCCAACAAGGAAAGGAAAAAAGCACAGAAAAATTCCTTTATCGAGATTATCTCTGAGTACGGGGGGTAGATTATAGAAAGGGAAGGTATTAGCACCCTTTCTATCCGTAATTATCTACGGGCTCTTAGGTACTTGCTCATCATTTTCAAAATTGTTTTCTTTGTGTTTGTGGGTTTGAAAAGTTTTTGTTTTAACTTTGATTTAACTCTTGCTTATGTCCTCAAGAGTGTAATGAAGTGTTTTTGAAAACTTTGTTTGAAAATGAGTGTAAGTGTGAAAAAAGTTTTGTTTTGGATAAGCAAGTATCTAAGAACTAATCTACTTACTCAAAAAAGGAATCATTCTATGCTAATTTCATTTAGACAATGCTATCCCACTATTAGTAAGTGGGTAGCACCATCGTTGGAGTTTGAGGGTCAATTCGAATGAGGGACATACGGTCACTAAAGCAATGTTAGGACGCCTTAGCGGTAACCCTAATGTCTTAGATCATTTGTTCGAGGCAACAATATCTGAGGCAACCGTTTCGAGGCAACTATGATCTTTTAGACAAGAGGACGACCTCTAAAACGAACTATACTCAATAACCGTGTACGAAGGCAACCAAGTGGGGTGTACCCTAAGAGTGCGCATGTGCGAGTGTGCCGTTTTCAGTTATTTATATATTTGCACATGTTAAGGGTGATCTAACTGTTTTTTAAATTAGGCATTCATTCTTGTCATGCAAGCCTATTATCAAACATCTAGCAGTTATAATTAGCAGAAATTAAAGTGCGGAAATTAAATTACAAGGCGTCGGGTATTTACATCGCCAAAAGAAACCCTTTGAAAATAAAATAAAGCGGTAGAATAAATAAAATGTACTAATTAATTATTACATACCGGAAGCAGATACATTAATTGGATAAATAAATATAAAGCGCGACGCGAAATTAAATCGAATGTGAATTAGGGTTTTGACCCTTTTAAAAAAAATGCTTTTTGTTGTTTTTATTTTAAGAAAAGAAATTAAATCCTAAATTAAATACTAAATTAGAAATTAAATTAATTAATTAATGAAAAATAATTAATGACATATTTTTGGAGTTTTTGATATTTTAAGAAAAGAAATTAAAATAATTAAATTAAAGTTAAAACCTAATTAATTCTAATTGATTTTAAATATCTACAAAAATAAATTAAAGTTTCCTAGAATTAAAAACCTAATTAGTTAGTTGGTATTTATTAAAAAAAGAATTATGAAATTTTATTGGATAAAAATATTTTTTGTGATTTTTAATAAAAAAAAAGAAAATTTGTTATTGGTTAGAAATTAATTAAATAAAATAACATCATTAAATCAATAAAAGGAAAATATAAGAAAGTAGAGAAATGAGCCTTCTTGGAGGTGCAGGAAGCAATTCTGTTGGCCCAATAATGCTGGTCCGTTTTGACTTTTGAGATCCAATACACGTGCATTGACTTGCTTATGATGTGACTTCAAAGATTGACCACCAGATCTGGCCATCTAGCGCTTTGATAATGAATGTCTATGATGGGTCTTAGGCTGGAGAGCATACTGAATTATCTGAAAACAAATAATATTGAGAAAATGGGGGACCTGGGATTCGAACCCAGGTCCTGAAGGGATATCCAATGTCAAGCTTGCCACTACGCCATGTTGTTTTAATTGTTAGTATAATATGAATTAATAATAATATAAGAAAACAAACTCAATGGTCAGAAAAAGAAAAAAAACGCGCGTGTATTTGAATGGTCCAATGATGGCGTGACACACCTTCATCTCCTTCGTTGAACCGTTGCTAAAGGTTCCAGGACCTATACCTACGGACAGAGGTCCGTCACTACAAACCAGGCACCTCTAAAATCCTGTACACGCCATGGAAATTCATTCTAAAACCATGGTTGAGTTCGTCTCAACCTGTTGATCATAACCATAGCCATTATCATGGTCAATTTTCCCTGAAACAAAAAACCCCAAAAACACGAACCAAACCCTAGTAATGGTGGATCTCCATATAGGTCAGATAAATGCAATTGGTTATTACAAAAAGCTTGCAAATAACTTGTAGATTCAAAATATGCTATCAATTCATGCTAACTATGCCTAATTTCAGAGATACGAAATCAAGAACAGTGCCATGTTACGAAGGACTTACAGTGCGTATGGAAGCTTGAAAACGCCTGGTTGTGATTGGTTTTACTTGTGGAGGTTGCCAGGAAGCGATTGTGATGCTTGCCAAGCCCTGAAAATGCCTTTAACCTTGATTTCAATCCCACACTTTTTCTTTGTTTTTGCAAGTTTGCTTCTGCCTCTAGAATTGCTCTCTAACCCTGATTCTTGTGTGCTTCGCTTCTTTATGTATTGCTCAGTGTATTAGGGTAACAAACTTTGTCCAAATCTTCCTACATTGATGATTGAATATTTGATTTGAGCTTCTTTTACCACCTTCCAATTTTGGCTTGATCTCAATCTTTTTGTACCCTTATGCCTTGATACGAATTGGGGATGGTTTTCTAGCTGTGATTAAAGCCTGAAACAGTAAAAAAATCCATTGGTATCAATGCTTTGGATTTTATTTGATTTTATTTGATTTAAATCAAATTAATTCAAATAAAAATCAAAATAATTAATAAAAATGTGATATGGACACATGGTTAAAGCTAGAGTACGTGGGCTACACTGCAAACTTAAAACAAGTGAAAAAGAATGGGCCCATTTGGCAAAGTTTGAAGTTTTGGGGATAGTTGACCTTTGGCAATTTTGCAAAAAAGTCCAACTTCAACAATGCATAACTTCTTCAATTTTGAACTTTCGGATGTGTTCTTGGACTTTTTAGAAAGCTTGAGATGTCCTATAATCAAACCATTTTTCCTCCTCTCATTTTGATATTCCATACTCAAGTTAGAAGCTTTGACAAAAAAGGTGTTTTTGTTGACTTTCAAAAATTGACCTATAATGTCAAAATTCATAACTTCTCGTGAGTGCATTGTTTGATCTTGGGGTATGAAGATGGATTGTAGGGAATTGTATCCTATTCAAAATGAGCTTTGGATGGGTCATTTTTCATAAAGTATGAGAAAGTTATGCTTGGTCAAATTTGAGTTGACTTTTCCTACAAAACCCTAATTTAGCAACTTTTGAATCTTGATGAATTTTGAGCAATCCTTGATTAATTATGATCAACCCTTGATCAAATTATGAAATATCCTTCTAAATTATAATGTTGACAAAAAATCTTGAAGTTTGATTGTATTTTGGTCACAGTTGACTTTTGCCCTAACATAGTCGATTTTTCGACTTTTGAGCAATTGACTTAGCAAACTTCCTATGCAAGGCTTAAAACTTGACATGGATGATCTTGAGAACATATTGGGACATTGGGGAGAACTTGGGGTCACTTGGACTCAAGGATCTTGATGCAACACAAAACCCTAATTTGGGGTAGACTGCCTTAGGAGATGGCTTGTCTGGTCAATCCTTGAGCAACCTTGAGCAACTTGGGGATTTTTCTTGCAATATTTTGAGAAATATGGGAGGGCAAATTTTGGGGTACAACAATGTCCCTCACACATTCCGACATTCATTGGTGTCCTCGATCCTTGAGGAATGTTACCATCATTGACCGTTGTAGAGAATTACCTAATGTCCCTCTCCTAGGCATTAGGGGAGGAACCACTTATAATCCTTGTTTGGCGTTGCGACAATTTGGCTATGCTAGGAGGGATGGTCCTAATGATACACTTTTATAAGGAATCATGTTCGACTATAAGAATGATGTTCAGGGCTATCGCCAGAGGTTCATAAGAGCTTGGGGCATGGTGAACAAAGTTGATAGAAAAACACTGGGGCATAAGAACTCCATCCTTTGAAGACTTATCTTATGTGGGTCCGAACCAGTGTTCAAAGTCTCAGGATGCCTTATGAGGCCACTCTACCCATCATCATGGAGCCCGTTGTTAAGGGAGACACTCCTTACATTGTTCTTCATCTTGACATGCCAACTAATTTTGAGGAGTTACAAAAATCCTGGATTCAACTCAAAGAGGAACAGGATACCTTTGAAACCCAATTCTACGCCAGCGAGAAAAAGGTTTTAGAGCTCACCAGGCTAATTCACGAAGAAAGGAGTATAAATGCCTACATTGCACCAAAGAGGATGCGCCCGTGGGAAGCTTTAGCCCTTTTTGCTTTGAGAATTAATTTTTGCTTTGTTATCTCCTTTGTAAGCCCAAGAGGCGTCATTGTAACAACTTAAACTTCTTAATGCAATTAATGTTTGTTTTCCCTTTGGCTAAGCAAATTTAAGTCTTAGAAATCCTTGAAAACATTGCATACATATACCATACATATCATTACATAAACAGGTTTTAGGACAGGCTTCTTATCTTCTTCGTTGTTTATTTCATCAATGGCTCTTGAACAAACAGTCAAGGAACTTTAGGCACAGAATGCCCAATTCCAAGAAATGTTTCTAAATCTTTCCAAGGGACAAGAAGACTTGAAAGCTCTGATTCTCAAGGACAAGAAGAAGAAAAAGAGGCCAGTGGGTGTTTTAAATTTGGGAAGAAGGTTCAAAGGACCAGTGAAGCACATTTCAGAGCTCGCAACTCCATCAAGAGAGAGAGACAATCAGGATGGAAAGCCAAGAGAAGAAGAAGACCACATTACAAGGGAGTCTGAATAAGATGAACCTGACTATTCTGAGGAGCAGTATCCTCTTACTGATGATAAATACAAAAAATTGGAGGATCGGATCAATGCCATGGAGATCCAAAGGGTGCTCGGGTTGGACTTTAAAGAGCTAGGACTGGTATCAGGGGTGGTCATCCCACGAAAGTTCAAAGTCCCTGCATTTTCTAAGTACGACGGTGTCTCCTGTCCTAAGCTGCATTTAAGGTCGTATGTCAAGAAAATTCAACCCCACACTACTGATAGGGATTTATGGGTACACTTCTTTCAAGAAAGTTTTCCAGGGACTCAGCTGGAATGGTTCTATCAGCTAGAAAGAACCAATGTGCGTAATTGAGAAGATATGGTTTCTGCTTTCTATAAGCAGTACCAATATAATGCTGACCTCACCACGACTCGTACACAGTTGCAAAGCATGTCTATGGGTTCCGGCGAGGGCTTTAAGGACTATGTACAAAAATGGAGAGACCTTGCAGGAAGAGTCCAGCCTCCGTTGTCTGATAGGGAGCTGGTGGACATGTTCTTGGGCATATTATCCGGGCCATTCTTTAACCACCTGATTGAAAGTTCTTCTACCGGGTTTACTAAATTGATCCTGACAAGTGAGCGAGTAGAGGCTGGCATCAAAAGTGGTAAGATACAGAGAGATACATCCTCCAGCACTACAAAAAAACCATTCATAGGAAAGAAGGAGGTCAATGCTGCTTATGGCCATAGAAATCTTAACAAAACTGAGTGTTGTCCGATGGTAGAGGATGTTATGATTTCTAGTTCTGCATTAAACCGGCAACAGAATAATCAGTCCATAACAGATAAGCCTAGGAGACAATTTACCCGAATCATCATGACCTTATCTCAAGTTTTACCACACCTGCCGAAATCCAATTTGGTTACCCTGAAAGAGGCTCCCAAGAATCCCAACACTACATCTTTTCACTATAATGCAAATGCTCGGTGTGCTTACCATTTTGAAAGTTCGGGCCATGATACAAACGACTGTTGGGCTTTGAAGAATAAAGTGCGGGATTTGATTGAAGTAAAGGAGATTGAATTTGACGCTCCTGAGACTCCTAATGTTATTACTGCCCCTATGCCTAAGCCCGGTCGTGGTGTCAATGCTATTGATGATGACGTGTTTGTTGCTTTTATGGGTGAACTAGCTACTCCACTCCTGACTATTAAGAAGAATCTCTTGCAGGCCGGTTTATTTCCGGGTTGTGGCGAAGGTTACCACTTATGTTTTTCTCTACCTAATGGTTTCCATTTGTTAAAGGAAGGTGTTCAGCGCCTGATGGATGATAAAGAAATCTTGTTTGAGAAGACTCCAGTTACAAGTACTATGTGTGAAGATGTTTCTATCATTACCATTTCCGCCAATTCTCCCAAGGTCTCCTCCAAAAGACCTATCAGGATTACATCTAATCCGAAAATTTCTCCATTGATAATTACTTTCTCTGGACCTATACCATATTCCTCGAATAAAGTTGATCCCTAGAACTATGGGGCTGACGTCTATTACCATGGCGTCGAGCAAGATTTGTTGATTGTTAAAGATGAAGATGCTGAATACTCTGATCCTGACATTAGTAATATCGCCAGGACTAGTAAAATAATAAGAAGCGGAAGAGTTTTCTCTCCTGAGATCTCTCCTCCTAAAACTATTTCTACTCCTGTGATCATCCATGTGGCCGCTCCTATTAATACTCCCATTACTACTCCTGTGATCATCCCTGCTGCTACTCTTATCAGTATTCCTATGACTACTCCTGTTGCTAGCCCAGCTGCTACCCTTACCACCGAGTCGGCCGAGACTCAGGGAAAAGAGATATTGGTTGAGCCTGTCCAGATGAAGGCGCACTCAGAAGCCATCCCTGAGGCTTCTAAGAAGGAAATGGAATAAATCTTAAAAATAATCAAGAAGAGCGACTATAACGTGGTTGAGCAACTGGGGTAGAACCTTTCTGAGATCTCAATGCTGGCCCTGTTATTGTGCTCTGAATCCCATGCCAAGGCTTTGGTGAAATTCCTCAAGACTGCTCATGTGCCACAAGAAACCTCCGCTGATCAATTTGAAGACTGTGTGGCCAGTTTGACTGCTAACAATGGGTTAGGTTTCTCTGATGTTGATCTGACTCCAAGAGGAAGGAAACATAATGAGGCCCTACATGTCTCTATCGAGTGCATGGTCACTACTTTGGCCCATGTTCTAGTGGATACAGGTTCATCATTGAATGTTCTTCCCAAGAAGGCCCTTGACAAGTTAGATTGTGAAGGTTTGACTCTGAAGCCTAGTAACATTGTGGTTAGAGCCTTCGACGGTTCTAAAAGAATGGTGCATGGGGAGGTGGAAATCCCTATCAAAGTGGGCACTCAAACTTTTAATTCCACTTTCTATGTGATGGACATCCGCCCATCTTACTCCTGTTTATTGGGTCGACCCTAGATCCATGGGGCTGGTGTTGTGACTTCCACCTTACATCAGATTCTAAAGTACCCAGTCAATGGGAAAATTATCACAGTCCATGGGGAGGAGGAGTACATGGTAAGCCACCTGAGCTCTTTCAGGTACGTTGAAATGGACGGCGAGTTTATTGAGACCCCCTGTCAGAACTTTGAGGAGGTTCCACAGACCATTGCTGCAACCAAAACCTCCACCAGTATTCCAAAGACTATTAGGCCTCCGCTGAAGATGGCCTCTCTGAAAGATGCTAGAGCAGTTGTTGAAGAAGGTGGGTGTATAATTTGGGGCCAACTTCCGGATATTCTTTACAAATCTGACAAATTTGGTTTGGGTTTTACATCAGGAGCTCAAAGGGTTGTTCGTCACGCTCGTGCTAGAGGACCACCCTTACGCATCAGCAATCATGAGGTTAATGATTTGGAAGACAGTGACAATGACTGTAACATGGACTAGTGGATCTTCCCAACTGTCAGCGAAAGACTCACCAACTGGAAGGCTAAAGACTTTATGCCGATTACTTTTATTCAGGAGTAATTTTACTTTTTTGTTTTTGGATATGTACTAAATGAATAATACAAACTCTAAGACCTTGTGTCTTACCCGAAGCACAATGGTTATTTTGTGAGGGTTATCATGTTTCATTACCATATGTCATTAATAAAGCATTGGACATTTTTACATATAAATTTTGCGCTCTATATTTTTATTTTCTAATTTTTACTTTATCAAAACAGTTATACTCTTACACACACTCACATATCAAACTACAGATCTACATCCACTCTGGATCCCATTGATAACGGTTCTGCTATTGCTCATTATTACTTTTAAAATCCGATCAACCAAGCCAAGGACGAAGGTGAGGAAGATTGTGAGGTACCGGAAGAGCTTGCCAGACTGTTACAACAGGAAGAAGGGAAAATACAGCCTCATGAGGAACTAGTTGAGATAGTGAACTTGGGTACTGAAGAGGACAAAAAAGAAGTCAAGGTAGATACCAACCTGTAGCCCGGTGTCAAACAGCAGTTAATACAAATGCTACATGACTATGTTGAGGTTTTTTCCTGGTCGTACAAAGACATGCCAGGACTTGACACCAATATTGTGGTTCATCGCCTACCTACAAAAGAGGACTGCCCTTCAGTGAAACAGAAGTTTCGCCGTATGCGGCCGGATATGGCAGAAAATATTATGGCTGATTTTCATGAAGGTACCTTTGGCTCATTTCAGTGGACATACGATGGCTAAAGACATCCTATGGACAAGACATTACTGGTCCGCTATGGAAGCAGACTGTTATCAGCATTCACTGACTTGTCACAAGTGTCAGATCTCTGCTGACAAGGTACATGTACCTCCGGTTCCTCTAAACATCTTGACTGCTCCTTGGTCATTCGCAATGTGTGGCATTGATATGATTGGGGAAATCAGACCTATGGCTTCTAATGGACACCGCTTCATCCTGGTTGCCATTGATTACTTCACGAAGTGGGTCGAGGCAACTTCATTTTCTTCCGTTACCAAGAACATTGTGGCCCAATTCATCAAACATAACCTTATCTATCAGTATAGTATTCCAGAAAGAGTCATTACGGATAATGGTACCAATCTCAACAACACTATGATCGCCGAGCTTTGCACTCAATTCAAGATTCAACATCACAACTCTTCTCCCTACCAGTCGAAGATGAATGTGGCTGCTGAAGATGCTAACAAAAATATCAAGAGAATCATACAGAAGATGACGGTGACATATAAAGATTGGTATGAGATTTTACCATTTGCTCTTCATGGTTACCGCACCATAATGCGCACATCAACACGGGCAACTCCTTTCTCTTTGGTATACGGTATGGAAGTTGTCCTACCCATTGAGGTCCAAATCCCTTCCTTGAGAATCATGAAGGATGCAGGTTTGAGTGAAGACGAATGGGTTCAGACTCGACTTGACCAGTTAAACTTGATTAATGAGAAGAAACTCGTGGCTGTCTGTCATGGTCAGATGTACCAAAAACGTATGATCAAAGCTTTTAACAAGAAATTCAGACGTCAGGTATATCAGGTTGGTGACTTGGTAATCAAGCACATCATACTGCCATAAGGTGATCCCAGGGGAAAATGGACTCCCACAACGAAAGGCCATTTGTAATCAAGAACATATTCTCTGGTGGAGCCATGATCCTAATCACTACGGATGGTGACGACCTTCCTCACCCTGTAAATGCAGACATAGTTAAGAGATACTACGCATAAAAAAAACCTGCTAGATCAACTGGCCTGGGCAAAACTAATGGCATCCCTAAGAACCAAAAGGGTTCGGGCAAAAATTAGGGCTATACATGGAAAAAAATTTGTACACCCGGCAAGTCGAAAACCTGAAAAGGCGGCTTGGGCAAAAAAAGGGTATCCTGATGGACTGAAAACCCGAAAGGGAGGTCCAGGCAAAAGTTAGGGATTTAAAGCGTATAATTATGTCCCGTTGGATCACCTTACAGCCAATCTTCAATATCAACTATCAAGCTCAAGCGGTACTAAGTAATCCAATCAGCTTCGGACAAGCAGCAAAAGGGATGAGACGCTCAAAGACATAAAGGCAATAGCAGAATGGGAACTCAATAGGATTATTTCACATAGTTGTCTTTCTTTGTATATTATTTTTGTATAATTTCCATTCTTACGACGACATTCTCTTACTAGGATGTCTGCCTCCTTGTACAAAAATGCTTATTTCAAATTAATACAAAAATACTTCTTTGAAAGTAGCAAATTTCTGTTTTTATTTTTCTGTTTTGTGTGCGAAAACGTCCGGTGATTATTTTTGAACATATGCATTTGAGTATGATTACTGCTTACGAATACACGCTAAAAACAGAAAGACAATTGCTAATGACTTTAAGAAATGGGACAATATATAAGGGCCATCCGTAAGATCCCCACAGATGTCCTCCCCGCAGATGCCTTCTCCAGCAAGTACAGAGGCAGAGACGTCCTACTACAAGGTCTATGCAACATTCCTAATATGCAGCCTAAAAGTGTCAGGTTCTCATATCCCCGACAGAAGGAAAAATCTCCAATTACTGCACCAAATTCCCCAGTGAAGTCGCCAAGTTTCTCGAGATTCCCTAACAAGATTTTAGCAAAATTCCCGAGCAGTTTGTGAAGTTCAACTCAGCAACAACATTTTATAAATGTCATATATTTTATAAAGCCTTATCCCCGGTAGAGTTTATTTCTCTAGCTACATAAATTCATCCCTCAACGGAGTTTATTTCTCCAAATTGGTGAAATCTTCCAACAGAACTATGCCCCTCGGCAAATTCATTCTCTAGTGTTTAATCATCTCCCACCTTCAGATCATGAAAGGAAGACAAGCCAATCTAAATCCTCAGGTTTAAGAAGATTGAACAGGGGCATCTATTGTACCCCAAAATTTTCCCTCTCATGTTTTCCAAGATTTTTCCTTATATGGGTAGTCACAAGCATCTGATTAAAGGAAAAATAATTTTTTTTAACAAGGAGTCTTCGATTGGCATCTTAGCTAAGTCTTTCGATTGGCATGTTAAAAGGCCTTTCGATTGGTATTTGGTCAGGCTTCGATTGAGCGCATAACCTCCTCTAAGTTTGTCTCAAATTTCGAAGCTTCGATTGAAGCCTTGGTCTTTTGCTTGTTTGATGTACACTAGCTTCGATTGGGCATGTTTTCCCTTTAAAATAACCTCCTTCGATCCAAAGGGGAAGGGATTCTTGTCAGTACTCCTTCGATTGTACCATTGTCTTTGCATGCTGGCTTGACTCACAAATGCAATGGCTACCTGTATGCAAGCTGGATCCCTGCTTCGATTGGGAATTTGTTTTCCTTGGAGCAAGCTTGTTTCCTTCTTCTACCAGGCAAATTATCCCCATGGGCGTGCTTTCAGCGTACAAAGCAAGAACCTCTCCAAACTGGCCTTCGATTCACAAAGCCCCCACTGGGCAAAAGACCCCTCAGCGTGTCACCAGCACATGTATGCCTCTTCAGCTTGCCTTCAGCATACAAGGCCAAGACTCCTTTAGGGTTGCCTTTGACCCACTAGGCAAAAAGCTTCTTTTGATGCACCAGGAAAAAAGTTTCCTTCGACCACAAGGCACTGGCCACCTTTGTGCCAGCTTCGCCTAGGCAATGGCCTCCTTTACGCCTGCCTTGACTTGCTTAATGCTAGCATCCACAAGGCATAGGCTGCCTTTGTTCCAGTTTCGATTGGGCACTGACCCCCCTGTGAAACAATTGTACACACTTCAACACACTAAAGACCCATTCAAAGGGTACACCAAAAAGACCATCTAAAGACCCATTCGAAGGAAGCAATACTAGAGCCAGTCGAAGGGCACACCAGAAGTACATTTGAAGAAGCATGCAGAAGGCCCAATCGAAGGCTACACAAGAAGTCTAGTCGAAAGAGGCAACTTGAGCCCAATCGAAGGCCACACAAGAGGTCCAGTCAAAAGAGGCAACTTGAGGCCAGTCGAAGAGCAACACTAGAGGGTATTCGAAGGAGTCAAAGCATGTCCAGGTTCATTCAAATTCAAAAAGGGACAGGTTTTCATAACTTTTGCAACATTACAAAACTTCATTCATGGCCTTGAAAACATTCATTTATGGCAGTTTAAACTATTGTTTTCTTGTCCCCTCCCTTCTACTCTATATAAACAACATGCTTACAAGCCAAATAAGGACACACACTTTGGAGACACGTTGCCCCATAAACCCACCAAAGTTATCAAAAATCTCAGAAGTGATCCAAATCAAAGCAACTTTTCAACAAAGGTACCTATGTCCAGAAGCCAAATTGAAGCAATCATCAAACAAGGGTACCCACACCCATCATCACATATTCACCCTTCAACCATTGGTAAGAATTGGTAAAAAGATAAATCTCTACATTTGCATGACACATCAACATTTGTAGTTTCATTCGATTTGTTATTCAAGAATAAAGATCTGGGTTCGACCCCAGGTTTGCCTTTGTTTTGCTGCTAACACTTGCTGGAGATGTAGCCTGAATAGACCCAACGCGTGCAGAATCGAAAGACCTGGGTATGGAACCCAGGTCATGCTTTTCGTTTTGCCAACATGTTTGCAGATGTAGTGCCCTTAAAAGTGATCCATCAGGAAATTCCAACAACGCCCTCTGGATCGAAAGCCACATCCTGTCACTAGATCAAAAGGGGCAATCAAAAGACAACTTTCCCTTCATAGAATCGAAAGACACCATCTCCCTGCAATCGAAGGATGCTTCTTTTTCTATTTTCATTTTTGTTTTCATTTATTTATTGACCCTCTTTTATTTAAATTGACCTTAAATCAAAAATAAATAAATTAGGTTAGTTGTTTTTCTAATTAAATTAACTTTGTAAATAAATTAATTAATTAATGTAACTTTTTTTCCTTAAATTAAAATTAAATAGACTTAGGTTGTATTTTCTTAAGATAAATAAAAAACAAAACAAACAGATTTTTCACCTTAGGATTTTTCAGACATCTTTTCTACTTCGCACGTATTTACTTATTTGCATATTTTTCCATATCAGTGTATCTGCCTACTGGGTGTAATAGATTAAAACTAGGACATTTACTTTTTTATCCCCCTCATTCTTGTACAGTGTAAATCCCCTCCCCAAAGCATTGTAATAGTGTAGATTTAAATTCCTGCACTTTAATATTTTGCAATATATATTAACTGCTAGTAATTAGGGGTGTATGATAAGACTAATAATCAAACGTTAGCAAACCTAATAAAAGACTAAAATAACTGAATATAACACATAATTGCACATATGCACCTCTAGGGTACTCCCACTTTGGTTTCCTTCGGAAAATAGTCACAACTCTCGAAACGTGAGAGGTTTTAGTGGCTACCCTCTGGTTCAAAAAAGATCATAAGTCCCTCGATGACCCTACAGTTGTCTTTTCGGTAAATGATCTAGTCCCTAAACAAAATTGCTAAAGCGTCTCCACAAGTTGACTTTGTGACTGTAAACATCCCTTCAAATGTCCCTTATACATCCAACGATAGGGCTACCTACTCACTAATAGTAGGATAGCACTGTCTAAAGGATAAGAGGAAAAGAATGACCCTTTTCGAGCATAAAAGTATATAGCTGTTAGAAGTTTTCTCAAAAATATTTTCCACTTACACAAATACTACTTTTCAAAAGCAATTTTCAAAACATTTGTTTTGTTAACACTCTTGAGGACTGATACAAGAGTTAAATACAAAGCAAATCGCCGCACTAAGGCATTTTCCAAACATATTCAAAATACACAAAGCACAAAGGTATTTCAAAATGAGTAAACCTCTAAGATCCCGTAGATAACTATAGATGGAAAGGGTGCTAACACCTTCCCTTTCCCTAATATACCCCCTTACTCAGAAAATCCCGAAAAGGTCTTTTCTGTTCTTTTCACCCTTTCCTTAATTTGGATAAAAGAAAAGTTGGTGGAAACTCTTGCTTACCGCAACATTTGCGAATACAAATGCAAAACCAGTAGTATTAAACAGTCGGTTCTGCCACAATATCACACTTTTTAATAGTAAGACTTAGTTGGCGATGTAAGGAATTGTTTCACTTCCTAAAAAATGGAGAAATAAGGAGATAATCCGTAGTTAAACCCTTCGAGCCAGAAGTTGGAGTTATTTCTATTTTCTAAAAACCCATAACCTTAACCCGGGGCAGGTAGATTTCAATTAATTCATGGATGCATTCTAATCTCAAGAGAATCACTCTATCTACGCAAAAGGTTCAAGCACATCCTCTTCCTCGCATACATCATCCAAGATCAAGAAAACAATAAAGATAAAGCTCACAACATATTCTTTCTCACTTACGTCATACAACATCGAGGGAGCAATAAAGATGAAGCTCGCAAAAATTAAACATGGTAGTCATGGCCTTCATGAATCAAGAGAACAATATCTCAAAAGAAAAATTTCAAAAAATAAAAAAGAGAGAGCCCGCTAAGTCAAAAACAAAAAGCAAAATTTTTTACTTAGGCAAAAGTTAGGGCATCCCGATGGACCAAAAAATTCAAAAGAATTGGTCCATGCAAAATAAAGGATTAAAAACAATCTTGTGACTTCCACTTCAATAAACAGCAATGCTTCTCATCAAGTGCTTAAATCTTATGAATGCTTCTACTCATCATCGCAACAACGAAAATTCTCTTGCAGACTAAACACATCCATTGGGTTAATTGAATTTAGGAATGGAGAATATCAAGTAAAATAGGGGTGGGATAAATAAAATTTTTGAGCCTTATATCCTTTGTTTTGTAACCATGAACCAGGCCACATTACAAACTTCAAAAGTCCTAATTGAAGCTAGGTTCACTATGAAGGCATACTCATCAAAATTCATGTTAAAATGACTCTTAATGTTTGTTAAATTATTAGTAACCACTTTTCTTCTTCGAATATCCATCTCTAATAATCCATTTCTATTAAAACTTTGATTTCAAAACTTGCATGTGCATCAAACAGAATTACTTTTCGAAGGGGACAGTTTTACTTATGAGTCAATACTTAACATCAAGGAGATTTCAAAAATGGTCTGATCAAAGGCAGCATTTCCAAGAAGCTTCTAACTAAGGGAAAAGCATCTAAGAGAACCCCTATAAATAGGGGGAAATCCTAATGGTCATAGGGGCACATCATCTGAGGATCTTGTTGACTAGGGGAACTTATTCCATGATTTGGTCAACTTGGATCACTTCTCAAAACATCAATTGATAAAGGGCCTACTTTTCAAGATTCAGACACTTGGGGTAACCTATATCAAAACCTATATCACAGAATGGCAGGATCCAAGTTCCTTCTTAGGAAACTCCTCCAAATCCTAAAGATAGGGGCATGCCTTTCAAAATTTAAATGTTGGGGTAGACCACTGTGAGACTCAGAAGCTGGTTCTAAATGGTTCATTAAGCGAAAATCATTCCCAAGGGTCAGTTAATCAAGGGCACGGTGTTTCAAAATTCAAATGTTAGGGAAAGACAGGACACAAAAGGCAAGTTATCTCCATACTTTCACAATACCCAATTGACCTCTCTTCTACATCCACAATCTTGAAGTTCAAAAAGAGTATCAGAAAGTCATGTTAGCATAATACCCTACCACTTTTCAATAATCATCCTTGTTGCACTAGTAACCTCTCTGAGTCTTAATCATTTCCCCGCCCACAAAAAGGGAACCATTCAAAAAGCATACGAGTCAGCATAAATCATTATCATGCATTCATTAGGTCACTTCGATCCAGAGTCGAGCTATACTTATCATCTCATACATCGGACGAATTCCGACAGCATGAATCGAGCATATCTAAAAAATCCCAATTATGCATTTGCATTTCAAAATCCAACATCCATTGATACATATCCAAATCACTCATTACATGCATCAATCAATCATTACATTTCATGCATAATCATAAAGCATAATGCATAGCATAAACCATGTTACATATGAAGACAATCATCATTAACAATCAAGTTATCAATTCTACATTGAATCTCGGCAGTAGATTCCCCTGATTAATCTTGGCAGATGATTTTCTAGAAGACCTCGGCAGAAGGTAATTCTACATCGAATCTCGACAGTAGATTCCCCTGGTTAATCTCGGCAGATGATTTTTCAAAAGACCTCGGCAAAAGGTAATTGGAAGTTTAATCTAGACAGATGATTTTGCAGAAGACCTCAGCAAAAGGTAATTTTATATTGAATCTCGGCAAGATATTACCTTGGTTATTCTCGATAGATGATTTTCCGGAAGACCTCGGCAGAAGGTAATTCACAATCGAATCTCTGCAGTAGATTCCCCTGGTTAATATTTGTATATGACTTTCCAGAAGACTTTGGTAGAAGTTAATTCTACGTTAAATCTTGGCAGAAGATTCCCCTGGTTAATCTCGACAGATGATTTTCTAGAAGACCTCGGCAAAAGGTAGTTCTATGTTGAATCTCGGCAGTAGATTCCCCTGGTTGATATCGGCAGATGATTTTCCAAAAGACCTCGGAAGAAGGTAGTTTCTTAACCAAATATCGGCAATAGATTCTCTTGGTTAATCTCGGCCGATGGATATCCAGATGACCTTGGCAGAACGTCGTTCACAATCGAATCTCGTTAGTAGATTCTCATGGTTAATCTCGGCAAATGATTTTCCAAAAGACCTTGGCAGAAGGTTTTCGAATCTCGGTAGTATATTCTCCTGGTTGATCGCGATAGATAATTTTCCAGAATACCTCAGCAGAAGGTAGTGCTCAACAGAATCTCGACAGTAGATTCTCCTGGTTAATCTCTCTAGATGATTATCTAGAAGACCTCGGCAGAAGGTAGTTCTCAATCGAATCTCGATAGTAAATTTCTTGGAAATCTCGGCACTAGATTTCCCGTAAGAGCCTCACATCAATCATGACTTACACATAACCATGTCAAAGTCTCAAGGTCATTCATAACATATTGGAGCATATAACATACGAAAACACCAAAGAGCATTTGATAAAATATCAAACCTTATTCTGGTTAGTAAAACGTCAAAAGAAGTCCACGACTACGTCCACGCCTATGACCATGGTAATGCTCATGCTTATGTCCATGACTACGCCCATGCCTACGCCTGCACCTACGATACAAATATCGATATCCTGCGGACAATTTTCACCATGTTTAAATCAATTCAAAGATACCATAAACAACGCAACATCGGGGAGTTGGTAACAAAAAACCAATGGTTTAAAAGGAGAGAATATCAAAAACATTTTTACATTTGGGGCATATACATACATTTGGTAAATATTTAAATATTTGGGGCATACACAACATACTTGACGTGCATACATTCTGGGCTCCTTATCAATCTGGGACATTATGCATATACATCATACATGGCATTTTTCCAAACATACTTCTGGTGAAACCAATATCTTTGGTCCCTTCGTAAATTCAACTAAATAATAGTTTACCTTGGTTGAGAACAGACACAACTGGTAAATAAATCTGATCTCATCTTTGATCTAGTTATCTAAGATTTGATCATAAAAAAACAGCTTTTTTATCTACGATATAACTCATTGCGCTAGTCTCCATGCAACGATGTGTTATCAAGCTTTTTCAATCATCTACCCCCTAAGTTGCGGTAGATGTGAGAATTTTCAAATTCATATTATTCATTCTTTAGGTTGCAATGAAAATGTGAGTTCATCCTCGCACTGTTTACTCCCTAGGTTGTAGTAAACATGACGAAGTCGACAGTATAACTTAGTGAGTCAGTCTCCATGCAGCAATGTTGTTATCAAGCTTTTTCAATTATCTATCCCCTAGGTTGTAATAGACATGCAAATTTTTAGGGTTATACTATTCATCCCCTAGGTTGTGATGAGTAGAATAAGCCAACCCCTGTTGTCTTTTATGAAGGGTGAGAAAACACTTAGAATGTGGGGTTGAATAAGTTTCTCTTTTTCTTTTACTTCAAGGCTCAACAATAATGGAAAGACAAGGTTATTTTTATCTTGGTTCGTTTGAACTCAAACTACTCCAGTCCACCCGTCAAGGTGATTTCACCTTTCTCAACAAGGACTTAATTCACTATAATCAACTGATTACAAACACACAACAACTGTTGTGACTAACAATGCACAAGTAATTTACAAGTGACTAACACCACTAAGACTTAAACTAGTCCTAGTCTACTTGAGAAATCTGACCAAACATGGTCTCTCAAGGAACACTTACAAGTGTTTAATCTTTACAGATAGTGAAATAAAATTTGCTTCTAATAAAGCTATATCACAACTGTGATTTTTCACTAAGAATAATATTGCACAAAGTGTATGAATAATGAATTTGTGAGCCCAGAATTTTTCACGTAGTTCTTGCTTCTTTTGAAATTTATTGGTTGTAGGCTTGCAATAAATGTCCTTCTATATATAGTAAGAACAAAAATGACCGTTGTTGCCTTCAAAAAGTGGAGAGCATTAAATGCTTGCGTGTCTCCTTGCACTATTCCATTTTCCAATGAACTAGCGTAGACACTTGTGTGCACGCAACCGTCTTTGCATTAAATGAGCAAACAGAACTTGTAAGAGCAAGTTTCCTGAAGCTTGACAAGACTTGTTAGCTTTTACATTCTTTCAGAACTTGCTTCACATCTTGAATTCAGAACATGCTTGCATATTTCTAAACAACGCTTTGCTTGCTAAGTACTTTTTATCAGCGCTTGCTTTCAAATAAACTTCTGAACATCACTTACTTTCAAGGTACTTCTGAACAAGGAATCCTGCTAAGCGTTAGAAGATGCATTTAAATAATTATCTTACCAGAGTCACCATCAGCAGTTGCGCTAAAACAAATAGTTCTTTCATCAAATAACTTCTTCATTTATTTTCAGCTTACCACATCAAAATGCTTCTGTCAGAACATTATCTAAAACAGTTAAATACGTTCATCAGAGTATTAATTATCTAAATATAATTTATTGTTATCATCAAAACTCTGAGATATGATCAGAACTAATCCTGTTCTAACAATCTCCCCTTTTTGATGATGACAAAAAATATTCAGATATAGAAATAAAATAGAATAAGAGATAAGAATCTCCCCCTGAAATAAATATTTCTATAAGAAACAAAACTTCCTGAGAATATTTATCAAAGCTTTGAAAATTTCTTCTTGGATTTCTTCAGAACGTCTTTTGAAGATAATGTTCAGTTGAATTAAACTTCCAGAGTTTAAGTGATACCTGCAAAAATTCTTTTTCACAAAGAAAGAAATATTGTATTTTGTTAGAATGTCTTAGACTTAGTCCCATAACTGTTAATCAGAGATTAGATCAAAATACTCATTTTCTCCCTCTTTTTGGCATAATAAAAAAGTATATAAAAATAGTTGAAGAGCATAAAAGTTTTAATAAAATACCAAAAATATCGAGAAATAAAAAATAACAAACAAAAGACAAGAAACATAATGACACTAAGATTTCTTAGTAACAAGGGCCATAAGAAGATTCTTGATCTCAGATGCAGATTCCTCTTGTTTCATCATCCAGTTTCTGATTTCTTGGTTTGTCTCCTCTTGCTTATCCAAGCGCTCATGAATGACTTCATTTTCCCTCTTAAGCTCATTCAGAGTATCCATGACAAGTGAAGTAGAAGCAGAGGATGAAGAAGCTTTAGCAGATACAACCTTTGGAGCAGAAACCGTTGAGTCAGAACGAACAAAAGTTGAAAGAAGAGTGCCCATATCCATCACAAGAGTTAGCATAGGTTCAGGTGCTGCTTTAGCATAAGGTTGATTAAATAGAACAATGGCCAGAGGGTTTGAATCGTCAGAGGTATCTTCTGATTCATCTTCTGATATGTCCATTTGATCAGCTGGAGTATCAACAATCATCAGAGAAGACTTCTTGTTCCAAATATCAGTAGCTTCTGACTTGAATTCATGCAGATGTTTGGAGAAGTTGTTAAACACCTGAGAGTGACATAAGTCCTGCAGCTTCAATGACTCAGCATCTAAGGTTCTTCTGATAGTTTCCCACAGAAGATCTGTTGCAGCTGGGTTCACACTTCTGGTGCGGTCTTCCTTCAGCAGGTTCAACCAAGCTTGAACTTCTGTTAAAAAATTCTGAAACAATATATTTACATCTAGCTGAACAGGTTTTGGAACAGCCTTTTTGAAAGTTTTATTTTTCAGAAATTGTAGAGATTCAAAATCAACTACAATTCTCAAAAAGTCAGCTGGTTCAGGATTTTCTATTTATTCAGGATTTGCTGAATGGTCAGGATGTTCAAAAAGGTCAGGTGTTGCTGATTGATCATGAGTTTCAGAAGGTTCAATTGTTTCTGATGGTTCATGAGTTTGGTGTTCTGGAATGTGAGGAGGTGAGAGCATAGATGAGTCAGGTGTTGGAAGTTGTGGAGAAGTGGGTGGTGTGACATCAGGTGAAATAATGATTGTGTTGTCAGTAGTGAGAATATGGTTCTGAGGTTGTGGTCTGTTCATGGCAAAGATGTTTTCAGAAGGTAAGGTGAAAGGTGGCTTTTTTGTGGCCAGAGGAACATTGATTCCTAGTATTCTCCAAGAGCCAGCATCATACCATACAGTAGGTCTAGGTGATAAAGGTCTGGGAGGAGGTCTTGAAAAGTGTTCTGCAGGAATAGTTTGCGAGATAGGTGGTTCAGAAGGTTCAGCGTGAGATGGTTCTGATTGGGATGGTTCTGTTTGGGTTTCAGAGAATTCATCATAGTCAAAATCACTCAAGTCTGATAATACTTGATCTCTTTGAGGGTTTTCATCAAGAGGGTCAGAGGGTATGGTCAGGTCTATATCAACATCTATGTCACCTAAGGTTTGGGGTTCAGCAGATGTAGATATATTAAAATAATCATAAACAGTAATAGTTTCAGCAGGTTTACCTGATTTCTTTTTCTTCTGAGGTCTAGTAGGTGGTCCTTCAACTGCTTTCCTCTTTAAAGGTTGCTGAAGAACAACGTCTAGAGCAGCTTGATGTCTTCCTTGGAGCCAAGCAGGATCAATTGGTGTTCCACTCTCTTTGCAAATCTCAATGTAATGTAGGATGATGCATGGATGATCTCCTGAGTTGAACAGTGGGAAATCAGCAATTGGTATCCTTCTTCTCTTAACAGTTGCTGAAACATAAGGAGTTGGTTCTATCAGCAGTTTGTCAATAATTTTCCTCTTCACTAAATTCTTTCCAGTCATAGCCTTTCCACAAGTAGGCTCTAGCTCCCCTAGAAGATTAGCTTCATCCAGGTGAGCAATCAGACCATTCTCAGTCAGAATGTCTGAAATTAATCTACCCATAGGAATCCAATTCCTTTTGGATTTGGGGTTTTTCATCCTTTCTGCTTCCCTAGTTTCTTTGAGATGATTCCAGAGATGTTCAAACAATAGATAAGGTAAATCAATCTTAACATTTGTTCCTAGACAGAACAACAAGTATTGTTGATCAACATTAATGTAGTATGGAGAGCTAGTTTCCTTCCTATGGTGAATGCACCCATGGATTATTCTTGCCCATATCTTGTACTTATTTTTCAAATCCCTGACTTTAGAAGACCCTTATCCATTTGTGAAAATTTCTGCATAAACCTTTGACATTTCCATTCTGCCACTTGAAATACCTGTCACTCCATGTCCTTCAAAACCTAATAGTTTTCTGATTTAATTTTCAGTAATGGAGATTTCCTTACCCATCACGAAAGAGAGGATGACGTTAGGAGAAGCAATTGCATGTATCCATAATTCCTTAACAAGGTGTGGAAAAACTGGACCAACTAGACGGTCAAAGAATTTTCCCCAACCTTGAAACTCAACTGTAGGAATAAGATCAAAACCATTAGCTTTAAGATTATCAAAATCCACCATTATTTCACTTAACACATCTAAGCTATCCACTGGAATGAGAGTTGTTCTCTCAGGAACAATGTACTGCTCAGAGTGGGTGTTCTCAGAATGAGTAGAGGAGGAAGCCATTGGAGCTCTTAGATTTGAGAGAAGAAAAAGGGTTTCAGAAAAAAAAATCACATAGACGATTGGATTTTTGAAGGAGAAGGTAAAAAGTGAAAAAGGGTTTTTTTCAAAAGTATTTATATGAATATTTTTCAGAAATAGGTTTAGAAAAAAAACTGTAAAAAGATTTTTTGAAAAAAAAATTAAAAAGAATCTATCATTACAAGCATTTAATGATTTCGAAAATTTAGGGGAAAACGTGAGATTAGAGCTAATCATAACAATTACCTAGAACGGCGTCAGTAGCTTTTGCACGCGTGACCTTTCAGAAACACACAACATGTTCATCTCCTGAAGGTTGCATGGGACAACTGTTTGTTCTAATGAATTTCTGAGCTATACTAGAAATGAAACGTTAGAACATTTAAGAACTTTACATATAGCTTCTGATGTAACTTTTCTTCTAACTTTTGAAGAGTTGTTGGTTAGATCATTCATTTCAGAACATTCTGAAGTAAAACACAGAAGATAAATATTATTTTATTCAGGACATAATTCCATACAAATATTTTTCAAAATGAATTTAAATCTATCTTCTGAAAGGGGTTAGGAAAAAATGTCAGCCCATTGATGGTCTGTTTTTACAAAAATTAAATTTAAAATTCCATTCTGAATATAGTCCCTTATAAAATGATATTTAATTTCAATATGTTTAGCTTTAGAATGTAAAATTGGATTTTTAGAGAGACAAATAGCAGAAGTATTGTCACAGAAGATATGAATCTTACTTTCATAAAGATTAAAATCTTCTAGCTGACTTTTCATCCAAATCATCTGAGAACTACATCCAGCAGCAGATATATACTCAACTTCTATGGTTGAAAGTGCAATTGTTGCTTGCTTCTTGCTGTACCACGAGATAAGATTGTCACCCAGAAACTGGCAGCTTCCAGAGGTGCTCTTTATTTCAATTCTCCTCCAGCAAAGTCAGCTTCACAATAACCTACTAGTATGTAATCTTGTGATCTTCTATAACACAAACCCAGATTAGTAGTACCTTTCAGATACCTCAGAATTCTCTTAACAACAGTTAAGTGAGATTCTCTAGGATCTGATTGGAATCTAGCACATAAACACACGCTGAATAGTATATCAGGTTTAGATGTAGTCAGACAGAGAAGGGATCCAATCATACCTCTGTAGAGCTTCTGATCTACCTTCATACTTACTTCATCTTTTCCCAGAATACAGGTTGGATGCATTGGTGTCTTATCATCTTTGCTTTCTGACATCTGAAATTTCTTCAGAAGTTCTTTAACATACTTCGTCTGATGTATGTAAGTACCTTCTGGAGTCTGGTTGATTTGAATTCCCAAAAAGAACTTCAATTCTTCCATCATGCTCATTTCAAATTCTGCCTGCATGGTCTCAGCAAATTCTTTTCCAAGGGAGATATTAGAGGTTCCAAAGATTATATCATCAACATAAATTTGACAAATTAAAATATAATTTTTAAATGTCTTTCTGAAAAGAGTTGTGTCCACTTTCCCTCTGGTAAAATCTTTTTATAAAAGAAAATTACTCAGACGATCATACCAAGCTTTGGGAGCTTGTTTTAAACCGTACAAATACTTTTTTAATTTAAAAACATGTTCTGGATGTTTTGAATCATTAAACCCAGGGGGTTGATGGACATAAACTTCTTCTTCTATATAGGCATTTAAAAATGCACTTTTAACATCCATTTGATATAATGAAATGTTATTTTGAATAGCAAAAGAAATTAATAATCTAATAGACTCTAACCTGGCGACTGGGGAAAAGGTTTCATTATAATCAATTCCTTCTTGTTGACTATAACCCTGTGCAACCAGTCGTGCTTTGTTTCTGATCACCTCTCCTTGCTCGTTCAGTTTGTTTCTGAAAACCCATTTGGTTCCTATAATGTTGAATCCTTTGGGTCTTGGAACTAGATCCCATACATCATTTCTGGAAATTTGATTGAGTCCATCTTGCATTGCTAAGATCCAATCACTGTCTTCCAGAGCTTCATCAATAGAAGTTGGCTCAATCAGAGATACCAAACCAAACAATGATTCTTCATTGATTCTGAGAGACGATCTTGTTCTGATGGGATCTTCTTTTCTTCCAATGATTACGTCTTCTTTATGAGCTGAAGAGATTCTAGGAAACCTTTTCTGAGTGGGTTGATCAGAGATTTTGAGATTATCCAGAGCATTGTCAAGAGGATGATCTTCTGAGTCTTCCTTTGCTTCTGAGTATTCCTTTGCTTCTGAAGTTTCAGAGTTTGAGGGATGATCTTCTGTACCTACAGAAAAATCAATTTGCTTTGGTTGTTGTTGGCCAAGCTTATCATCAAACCTGACTTTGATTGATTCTTCAAAAATCAGAGTTTGTGTTGTATACTCTATAGCCTTTTGAGCATTCAGAATATCCAAGCAAAAAACACTTTTGTGCTTTAGAATCAAACTTGTTCAGAGTTTCTTTAGTGTTCAGAATAAAACAAGTACATCCAAAAGGATGGAAATAAGAAATGTTGGGTTTTCTGTTTTTCCACAATTCATAGGGAGTCTTTTCAAGAATAGGTCTTATAGAAATTCTATTCTGAATGTAACGTGTTGTGTTCACAGCTTCTGCCCAAAAGTGCTTTGCCATATTAGTTTCATTGATCATGGTTCTGGCCATTTCTTGTAATGTTCTATTCTTTCGTTCTACAACTCCATTTTGTTGGGGAGTTCTAGGACAAGAGAAATTGTGAACAATACCATTTTATTTAAAATATTTCAAAATAATGGTTTTCAAATTCACCACCATGATCACTTCTGACTTTTATAATTTTAAAATCTTTTTCCTTTTTCACTTGGTTACAAAAGTCAACGAACACAGAATTTGACTCATCCTTTTGTTTTAAAAACTTGACCATGATCATCTGCTGAAGTCATCAACAATGAGCAATCCATACTTCTTGCCTCTGATAGATGCAATTTTAACTGGCCCGAACAGATCAATATGAAGTAGTTCTAATGGCCTAGAGGAAGAAACAACATTTTTGGATTTAAAGGAAGTTTTTGAAAATTTTCCTTTTTGACATGCTTCACACAGAGCTTCTGAGTTGTACTTCAGATTGGGAAGTCCTCTGACTAAATTTAATTTATTTAGTTGAGAGATTTTTCTTAAACTGACGTGTCCCAATATTTTGTGCCATACCCATTGCTCATCACTAACAGACAAAGGCATTTAACATTCTGAGATTTAAGATCTGACAAATTAATTTTGTATATGTTGTTCTTTCTCTTGCTAGAAAAGAGGATTGATCCATATTTTTGACTAATAGCTCTACATGAATTTTGATTGAAGATAATGTCATAACCATTGTCACTTAATTGACTTATGGACAGCAGGTTATGCGCTAATCCTTCTACTAATAAAACATTAGAGATAGAAGGAAGGTTACCGTTTCCAATGGTTCCAGAACCAATAATCTTCCCTTTCTGATTACCTCCAAACTTTATGTCTCCTCCAACTTTAAATTCCAGGTTTTGGAACATAGACTTTTTTCCCGTCATGTGTCGTGAGCACCCAGATTCCAGGTACCATGACTGGTGTCTCAATTGAGCTGTTAAGGACATCTGCAACAAATATTATTTTATCCTTAGGTACCCATATCTTTTTGGGTCCTTTTGGGTTAGAGTGTTTAAAGTTCTGTTTAAACTTTGGGTTAGCATAAGTGTTTCCAGAATGTGATGTATATTTTATATCATGTGAGTGTCCAAACTTGAATTGTTTGTTCATAGGTTTGTAAGTGAAAGTCATCTTAACAACAGGTTTTGGTATGTATGTCTCCTTCCCTTTGGGAGGTTCATATCCAATTCCTCTTCTGTTTTTGCCACTAACTCCATAGATCATTGAAGCCATTTTGCTTCTATCTATGATTTTAGCCAGAAAAGTTTGAAATCTACAGTCATATTCTTTCAGAATATCTTTTGAACTAGACACAGACTCTGAACTAGAAATTTTTTGAACTTTTTGAATTTATTCTTTAAGTTTAAAATTATTTTCTATAACTTCATATTTTTTTTGTTTCATGTTTCTCAAGATCAGATGCAAGACTCTTCTTGAGTTTCTTGTATTTGATTTTGAGCTAACTATAGTTTTCCAGAAGTTCTGATAAACTATCAGCAAGTTCATCTCTAGTAAATTTAGAAAATACCTCTCTTGGTTCTGACTCACAGTCTGAGTCATCTGTTGTGGTAGCCATCAGAGCTAGGTTGGCATTCTCATCTTCAGAATCAGATTCATCTTCAGAGGATTCTGAATCATCCCAGGTTGCCATCATCCCTTTCTTTTTACCAAAAATTTTCTTTGGTTTTTCCCTTTGAAGTTTCGGACAATCACTCTTGTAGTGTCCAGGTTCTTTGCATTCATTACAAATTATCTCTCTTTTGTTTGACTTTTTGTGTCCAGAAGATTCTGGTGTATCTTCTGACTTCTTGAAGTTCCTGAACTTCTTCTGTCTGTTCTTCCACAGATGATTGATCCTTCTGGAGAGCAAGGATAGTTCGTCTTCTTCTGACGTAGATTCTTCAGAGTTTTCCTCTTCAGCCTGAAAAGTGTTAGTATCATATTTCTTAATTGATTTAAGGGCAAGAGACTTACCTTTCTTCTGAGGCTCGTGCTCATCAAGTTCTATCTCATGACTTCTGAGAGCGCTGATGAGTTCTTCCAGATACACGTTGTTCAGATCTTTTGAAACTTTTAAAGCAGTGACCATTGGTGCCCATCTTCTGGGTAAGCTTCTGATAATATTTTTAACATGATCTCCTTTAGTGTATCCCTTGTTCAAAACTCTCATACCACCGATCAGAATTTGAAACCTTGAGAACATTTCTTCTATAGATTCACTTTCTTCTACTTTGAAGGCTTCATACTTCTGGACTAGATCCAGAGCTTTAGACTCCTTCACTTGAGCGTTTCCTTTATGAGTCATTCTAAGAGACTCAAACATATCATGTGATGTATCTCTATTAGTGATTTTTTCATATTCCACTTTAGAGATAGCATTTAGAAAAATATTTCTAGCTCTATGATGATTTTTAAAATCAACTTTTTGTTGTCTATCCATATTTTTTCTATCAACCTTGTTTCCTTCTGAGTCTGTAGGATGTGTGTAACCATCCAAGACTATATCCCATAAATCACTATTATGACTTAGAAAGAAACTTTCTAGTCTATATTTCCAATACTCAAAATCTTCTCCACCAAATACATGAGGTTTATTGTAACTATTGTCATTTTGTTCAGCAGCCATTTGTGTTTTCTTCTGGATCTTTTCCTTACACGGTTAACTGTTTTGCTCAGAGTCAAGCTCTGATACCAATTGAAGGGTGAGAAAACACTTATAAGGGAGGGTTGAATAAGTTTCTCTTTTTGTTTTCCTTCAAGGCTTAACAATAATGGAAAGACAAGGTTATTTTTATCCTGGTTCGTTTGAACTCAAACTACACCAGTCCACCCGTCAAGGTGATTTCGCCTTTCTCAACAAGGACTTAATTCACTATAATCAACCGATTACAAACACGCAACAACTGTTGTGACTAACAATGCACAAGTAATCTTACAAGTGACTAACACCACTAAGACTTAAACTAGTCCTAGTCTACTTGAGAAATCTGACCAAACTTGGTCTCTCAAGGAACAATTACAAGAGTTTAATCTTTACAGATAGTGAAATAAAGTTTGCTTCTAATAAAGCTATATCATAACTGTGATTTTTCACTAAGAATAATATTGCACAAAGTGTATGAATAATGAATTTGTGAGCCCAGAATTTTTCACGTAGTTCTTGCTTCTTTTGAAATTTATTGGTTGTAGGCTTGCAATAAATGTCCTTCTATATATAGTAAGAACAAAAATGACCGTTGTTGCCTTCAAAAAGTGGAGAGCATTAAATGCTTGCGTGTCTCCTTGCACTATTCCATTTTCCAATGAACTAGCTTATACACTTGAGTGCATGCAGCCGTATTTGCATTAAATGAGCAAACGACACTTGTAGGAGCATGTTTCCTGAAGCTTGACGAGACTTGTTAGCTTTTACATTCTTTCAAAACTTGCTTCACGTCTTAAATTCAGAACATGCTTGCATATCTTATAAACAACGCTTTGCTTACTAAGTACTTTTTATCAGCGCTTTCTTTCAAATGAACTTATGAACATCACTTGCTTTCAAGGTACTTCTGAACAAGGAACCTGCTAAGCGTTAGAAGACGCATTTAAATAATTATCTTACCAGAGTTAGCATCAACAGTTGCGCTAAAACAAATAGTTATTTCATCAAAGAACTTCTTCATTTATTTTCAGCTCAGCACATCAAAATGCTTTTGCCAGAACATTATCTGAAACAGTTAAATACGTTCATCAGAGTATTAATTATCTAAAATATAATTTATTGTTATCATCAAAACTCTGAGATATGATCAGAACTAATCTTGTTCTAACAATCTCCCCCTTTTTTATGATGACAAAAAATATTTCGATATAGAAATAAAATAGAATAAGAGATAAGAATCTCCCCCTGAAATAAATATTTCTATAAGAAAAAAAACTTCCTCAGAATATTTATTAGAGCTTTGAAAATTTCTTCTTGGATTTCTTCAGAACGTCTTTTGAAGATAATGTTCAGCTAAATTAAACTTCCAGAGTTTAAGTGATACCTGAAAAAAATTCTTTTGCACAAAGAAAGAAATCTTGTATTTTGTTAGAATATCTTAGACTTCGTCCCATAACTGTTAATCAAAGATTAGATCAAAATACTCATTTTCTCCCTCTTTTTGGCATAATAAAAAAGTATATAAAAATAGTTGAAGAGCGTAAAAGTTTTAATAAAATAACAAAAATATCCAGAAGTACAAAACAACAAACAAAAGACAAGAAACATAATGAACCTAAGATTTCTTAGTAACAAGGGCCATAAGAAGATTCTTGATCTCAGATGCAGATTCCTCTTGTTTCATCATCCAGTTTCTGATTTCTTGGTTTGTCTTGTCTTGCTTATCCAAGCGCTCATGAATGACTTCATTTTCCCTCTTAAGCTCATTCAGAGTATCCATGACAAGTGAAGTAGGAGCAGAGGATGAAGAAGCTTTAGTAGATACAACCTTTGGAGCAGAAACCGTTGAGTCAGAACGAACAAAAGTTGAAAGCAGAGTGACCAGATCCATCACAAGAGTTGGCACAGGTTCAGGTGCTGCTTTAGAAGAAGGTTGATTAAACAGAACAATGGCCAGAGGGTTTGAATCTTCAGAGGCATCTTCTGATTCATCTTCTGATATGTCCATTTGATCAGATGGAGTATCATCAATCATCAGAGAATACTTCTTGTTCCAAATATCAGCAGCTTCTGACTTGAATGCATGCAAATGTTTAGAGAATTTGTTAAGCACCTGAGAGTGACATGAGTCCTGCAGCTTCAGTGACTCAGTATCTAAGGTTCTTATGAAAGTTTCCCACAGAAGATCTGTTGTAGCTGGGTTCACACTTCTGGTGCGGTCTTCCTTCAGCAGGTTCAACCAAGCTTGAACTTCTGTTAAAAAATTCTGAAACAATATATTTACATCTGGCTGAATAGGTTTTGGGATAACCTTTTTGAAAGTTTTGTTTTTCAAAAATTGTAGATATTCAAAATCAACTACAGTTCTTAGAAAGTCAGTTGGTTCAAGATTTTCTGTTTGTTCAGGATTTGCTGAATGAGCAGGATCTTCAAAAAGGTCAGGTGTTGTTAATTAATCATGAATTTCAGAAGGTTCAATTGTTTCTGATTGTTCATGAGTTTGGTGTTCTGGAATTTGAGGAGGTGAGAGCATAGGTGAGTCAGGTGTTGGAAGTTGTGGAGAAGTGGGTGGTGTGACGTCAGGTGAAATAATGATTGTGTTGTCAGCAGTGAGAATATGGTTCTGAGGTTGTGGTCTATTCAAGGAAAAGATGTTTTCAGAAGGTAAGGTGAAAGGTGGCTTTTGTGTGGCCAGAGGAACATTGATTCCTAGTGTTCTCCAAGAGCCAGCGTCATACCATCCAGTAGGTCTGGGTGATAAAGGTCTGGGAGGAGGTCTTGAAAAGTGTTCAGCAGGAATAGTTTGAGAGATAGGTGGTTCAGAAGGTTCTGTGTCAGATGATTCTGATTGGGATGGTTCTGTTTGGGTTTCAGAGAATTCCTCAGAGTCAAAATCACTCAAGTCTGATAATACTTGATCTCTTTGAGGGTTTTTAGCAAAAAGGTCAGAGGGTATGGTCAGGTCTATATCAACATCTATGTCACCTAAGGTTTGGGGTTCAGCAGATGTAGATATATTAACAGAATCATAAACAGTAATAGTTTCAGCAGGTTTACCTGATTTCTTTTTCTTCTGAGGTCTAGCAGGTGGTCCTTCAACTGCTTTCCTCTTCAAAGGTTGCTGAAGAACAACGTCTAGAGCGGCTTGATGTCTTCCTTGGAGCCAAGCAGGATCAATTGGTGTTCCACTCTCTTTGCAAATCTCAATGTAATGCAGGATGATGCATGGATGATCTCCTGAGTTGAATAGTGGGAAATCAGCAATTGGTATCCTTCTTCTCTTAACAGTTGCTGAAAATAAGGAGTTGGTTCTATCAGCAGTTTGTCAATAATTTTCCTCTTCACTAAATTCTTTCCAGTCACAGCCTTTCCACAAGTAGGCTCTAGCTCCCCCAGAAGATTAGCTTCATCCAGGTGAGCAATCAGACCATTCTCAGTCAGAATGCCTGAAATTAATCTACCCATAGGAATCCAATTCCTTTTGGATTTGGGATTTTTCATCCTTTCTTTTTCCCTAGTTTCTTTGACATGATTCCAGAGATGTTCAAACAACAGATAAGGTAAATCAATCTTAAAATTTTTTCCTAGATAGAACAAAAAGTATTGTTGATCAGCATTAATGTAGTCTGGAGAGCTAGTTTCCTTCCTATGGTGAATGCACCCATGGATTATTCTTGCCTATATCTTGTACTTATTTTTCAAATACCTGACTTTAGAAGACCCTTGTCCATTTGTAAAAATTTCTGCATAAACCTTTGACATTTCCATTTTGCCACTTGAAATACCTGTCACTCCATGTCCTTCAAAACCTAGTAGTTTTCTGATTTGATTTTCAGCAATGGAGATTTCCTTACTCATCACGAAAGAGAGGATGACTTTAGGAGAAGCAATTACATGTATCCAGAATTCCTTAACAAGGTGTGGAAAAACTAGACCAACTAGACGGTCAAAGAAGTTTCCCCAACCTTGAAACTCAACTGTAGGAATAAGATCAAAACCATTAGCTTTAAGATTCTCAAAATCCACCATTATTTCACTTAACACATCTAAGATATCCACTGGAATGAGGGTTGTTCTCTCAGGAATGATGTTCTGCTCAGAGTGGGTGTTCTTAGAATGAGTAGAGGAGGAAGCCATTGGAGCTCTTAGATTTGAGAGAAGAAAAAGGGTTTCAGAAAAAAAAATCACAGAGACAATTGGGTTTTTGAAGGAGAAGGTAAAAAGTGAAAAAGGTTTTTTTTCAAAAGTATTTATATGAAGATTTTTCAGAAATAGGTTTAGAAACAAAATTGTAAAAAGAGTTTTTGAATTTTTTTTTAAAGAATCTAATCATTACAAGCATTTAATGATTTTGAAAATTGAGGGGAAAACGTGAGATTAGAGCTAATCATAACAGTTATCTAGAACGGCGTCAGTAGCTTTTGCACGCGTGACCTTTCAGAAACACACCACGTGTTCATCTCCTGAGGTTGATACTTCCCTTGGGAAAAATGCATTCCTAGAAAGTCAATTTCTGTTTGGCCCAATTGGCTTTTCTTCTTAGAGAGCATCATTCCATGTCGTTGGGCTATTTGAAGGAATTGTCCCAATAGTTGTTTATGGAATTTTTCATCTTTTGAGAATAATAGCACATCATCAATATAGATGAGGATACTATTGAGAATGGGCTCAAAAATTCTAGTCATGGCCTTTTGAAAAAGTGATGGAGCTACCTTAAGCCCAAATGGTAACACAGTCCATTGGTATTGGGTGTTAGGAATGCATAACACTGTTTTGTAATGGTCCTCGGGGTCGATACCCAATTGCCAAAATCCTGACTTAAGATCGAACTTGGAATAGATCTGGGCATCTTTGATGAAAACATTTAAGGACGAGGCCTTTGGAATAGGAAATTTATCATCCTTGAGGAAATGGTTTAGAGGTTTATAATCAATTACTAGCCTCTTTTTTCCTCTTAACTTTTCAGATCTTTTTTCTACATAAAATGCTTGGCAAGCCCATTTTGATTTGGTGGGTTCTATCATACATTGTTTGAGCAACTGGTTGCATTCTTCTCTGGCCAATGTATAATCTGATGGACTCATTCCTGGATGAGTGGCCTTGGTTGGATTAACATCTTCATTGAGCTTAAAAGGAAGTTGAAGAAAAAAGTCTTTATTCTTCCATAGAGGTTTTGGATGGCAGAATGTTTCATGGCTGTTTGCACAAAGTTTAAGTAGGTTGGACTTGATTTCTTCATATCCAGCAGGGATTTTAGATAGTGAATATAACTTCAATACCCCAGAATAAGGTTTGAATTCTCTTTTGAATTTTAATCCTGTGGGAAGAATCTGGAGTCTATTGGCTGCTGAGTATACATCCATCCCTACTACAATATCTTTATTTGGAAGATTACTTCCAATGACCTTGGTCCAAACTATGCAGTAGGGGAAGAATTTGATTCCTATCTTTTCCTTGGTCATTAAATTTGTCTTGAAGACTTTCTCATCTGCTGCTACAAAGTATACAGCATGTGTTACCCATGATTCTGCTAGGAGAACGCTAGGATTCATCATTGTAATATGGGCCCTAGTATCCATATAAGCTATAACTTTCTTCGGACGGGAAAACTTTGTCGCGAGTACATGAGCTTCAATACATGGGAATGGTGGAGTAGGAAGAGAGCTTCCCATCTCTTTGAAGGAGTAAACAGGGAAATATTTGTCATCTTCTGATTTAGAAAATGATGCTTCATCAGACGCAGAGACTAATGTTCCCTATCTCTTTGGAAGCGTTGTTCTTACTGTTTTTCCAAATTATAATGTAAGCCTCAACGACAACACCCTATCTACAAGACTAAAGTCCAAGTTCAAATCACTGGATCTGACCAAGTTCCAGAGGCCATGTCTGCTACTCTCCATCTCCAAATAATCTATCGCCTACAAAATCATTCGATAGATTTTCCTCTCACGGGATGTTCTTCTGATTCTCTGTTAGTAGTTACTAATATGGAAGAAGATATACCCTCTATTGTTAAGATTCCAAGAAAGATCACAAGGGAAGAACTAACTCAGTTAATTCCTCTTGAGTGGATAACAAACTATGAAAAAATCCATCAAGATAGAAGACAAATACAATCTCAAGAGGCCACCTTTAAAAGATCTGTTGACAAAACTTTCAAAACAATTTTCAAAAAACCAGATGAAGGATCGAGTTCAATTTCTCCTATTTTCCAGACCATGATGATCCGACCGATTCTCAAAGAAGATTGGTGCCTAATTCATGCTGTAGCTAGTAAAGGAGAACCTATCTATACTGACAAGATAAATCGTTATTTTATTTGGGACGTAGATCCAAATAAATGTAACCCGGGATGTGAATGTTGGATGCACGATAATGATTATGACAAAGATATTATCCTTCCGAAAAGAAAAAACAACGAGGCGTGCAACCCATCTCCGCCTCCACAAAGAAGATATGATCCCGATAACGGCCCATGGGTAGGTATCCATGATAAAAAGAAACCTATTCCTATTTATGAGGAAGCTCTCAAGATCCTCAGGAAAGAAAAATTGTTGCCACCAAATGATCCTACTCTAGTTACGTGGTCACCGTCAGACTACTTCAAAGTTTTGGACCCTCCAAAAAATGTTGAGTTAATCCTTTGGCGCTATCACAACAAAACACTCATGGTTAAATATTATTCTCCCTTACTTACTCTATTTATTATATTCATGCCATATGCACCCCTTCTTTCTGTGGAGGCTCTGATACCACACTGACCGAGAGGCTCACATACTATGAAACCAACCTTAACTGTATCGTCATTAAACAGCCAACCATAGGCATAACATAGACTAACAATTAAAACTGACATTCCATAATAGTGAGGACCGTAGTATGGATCAATGGTCAGATGTTTTCTGATACACAAGATCCTCGTGTTGAGGCAAGTGTAGAGCATACTTGCATCTGTATGGGGAATTATGACATGAATACAATAACTAAAGCTTTTAGGGAGAAAGAAAAGAGAGTTAGAACATTTTGTTCGTAAGCACACAAGATGGTTTTTATTTTTATTGCTTCTGACTTGAAATATTACAAGAGGTCTCCTTTTATAGCCAAGGAAATTCACAAAAGACAAAACCACACTATTTACAAACATGGCATCATTAATGCCTTCTTTCAAAAGTCTTACACCCTTATCCCTTATGGATAAATTATTGTAGTACTATTACACAAAAGGACGAAACTTAACTATTTATAAACATGCTTGTGATTAATAAGAGACACTTGTCCAATTAGTCTTTAAAGATAGGTTCATGACTTGGAGACATATTCTAATCGGATAAGTATTCTTTTGAAAAGTAGTCTCCGCATCGAGATGTCTCTTTTTCCCACACGTCATCCATCATGTAAGCATGGTCTGATATTTTTCTATGAACTTCTTCCACGTGTCCTTCTGAGAATTCAACTTCCATTGGGGAATCTGCTTTTTGTTGTGTGGCTTGAACTGAGCTTTCTCCAACCTCTCGATTTTTATACTGAGCTTGATGACTTATACAAGTGGAGTTAACATTCATCTTGTCTGGTTCATGGAGGTTGGTGAAGTTAACATATTCCATTAATTCTCTTGTGACTTTTAGATTTGGAGGATAATCATCAATGATTTCCCATATATGAACATAATTCTTACAACCAAGTAACTTAGTGGCAGGATCTGTTTGATAGGGCCTGTGCATGAAGAAAACAGTCTTGAATATGCTAATAGCCTCTGACGCTAACCCCCTTTCTTTGACCTCATGTAGGATTGGTTTTAATTGATCTCTCCACCATGTTAGCAGAGAGTACCATTAAAGAGTAGTCCAAATCAAGGATTTGTGGTTCTTCGGATCCATTATGTGTTCATACATGGCTTCAGTGGGTATGAGGACAGGCATAAAATATAAAGCAGTGGCACACCAAATATACCACAAATGGTTTTTTGTGAATTTAGCATTAGGGTTTATTAAAATTGGTAGGAGAAATGGTGTGTCTAGGAAATAAGGAGTATGGTCAGGAAGTTTATTCCTTATGATTTTTGTCATATAATAAAAAAGATTATTCCTGGCATACTGCTTAAGTTATGAGGGTGAAGAGGATACAATTACTCCTGGAGGAAAGTCTTTGGTCTTGGAGGCACGGGTTTGCAATGGTTTGACCATGAGAATCAAAGGAAAAGTGTGCTTGGTAGAAATGATCTGGATGGGTTTCATAGGCCTAGAAAGTAAATCAGGAATCACATTTTGAGTTCCTTTGATATGTTTCACAATAAAAGCATATCTAGAAAACCAATATTTGAGCCTAAGAGTTTGAGGATCAGGAGGCCTCTTATTTTTGAATTCGAGGATCTTAGGGAAAGAGGAATTATCCATATGGACTTCAAACTGATGAACTCTCAGGTGAAAGTCAAACTTTTGGATACCCATCTTAACTGCAAGAGCCTCCTTATAAGTGGTATGGTAATGTTTTTTAGCTTCTTTGAACTGACCACTAGCATGACCACAGTAATACTTTATTCCATCAATTTCTTCTACGAAGACGGCTCCCCAGTAATGATCACTGGCATCCGTCTGTAAGATTCTTTTCCGCTCTCCCAGGATCTTTAAGGATGGTGGGGTTTATGCGATCTTTTTCAAGGCTCTTACTGCTTCAGTTTGCTTTGTTCCCCATGGTGGGGGTTTTTTCTTCAGCATTTGAGATAGAGGACTCGTGTATCTTTCCAGTTTTGGCAAGAAATCTATGATATAATTAATTATACCAAGACATTGCTAAATCTTCTTAACAGTGAGATTTTCATCGGGAAAGTTTAACAATTCTTGAGCAATATGAGGCTGAGGTTGATACTTCCCTTGGGAAAAATGCATTCCTAGAAAGTCAATTTTTGTTTGGCCCAATTGGCTTTTCTTCTCAGTGAGCATCTTACATGTCGTTGGGCTATTTGAAGGAATTGTCCCAATAGTTGTTTATGGGATTTTTCATCTTTTGAGAATAATAGCACATCATCAATATAGATGAGGATACTATTGAGAATGGGCTCAAAAATTCTAGTCATGGCCTTTTGAAAAAGTGATGGAGCTACCTTAAGCCCAAATGGTAACACAGTCCATTGGTATTGGGCGTTAGGAATGCAGAACCCCGTTTTGTAACGGTTCTCGGGGTCGATACCCAATTGCCAAAATCCTGACTTAAGATCGAACTTGGAATAGATATGGGCATCTTTGATGAAAACATTTAAGGACGAGGCCTTTGGAATAGGAAATTTATCATCCTTAAGGAAATAGTTTAGAGGTTTATAATCAATTACTAGCCTCTTTTTTCCTCTTAACTTTTCAGCTCTTTTTTCTACATAAAATGCTTGGCAAGCCCATTCTGATTTGGTGGGTTCTATCAGACCTTGTTTGAGCAACTGGTTGCATTCTTCTCTGGCCAATGTATAATTTGATGGACTCATTCCTGGATGAGTGGCCTTGGTTGGATTAACATCTTCATTGAGCTTAAAAGGAAGTTGAACATAAAAGTCTTTATTCTTCCATAGAGGTTTTGGATGGCTGAATGTTTCATGGCTGTTTGCACAGAGTTTGAGTAGGTTGGACTTGATTTCTTCATATCCAACATGGATTTTTGATAGTGAATATAACTTCAATACCGCAGAATAAGGTTTGAATTCTCTTTTGAATTTTAATCCTGTGGTAAGAATCTGGAGTCTATTGGCTGCTGAGTATACATCCATCCCTACTATAATATCTTTATTTGGAAGATTACTTCCAATGACCTTGGTCCAAACTATGCAGTCGGGGAAGAATTTGATTCCTATCTTTTCCTTGGTCATTAAATCTGTCTTGAAGACTTTCCCATTTGCTGCTACAAAGTATGCAGCATGTGTTACCCATGATTCTGCTGGGAGAATGCTAGGATTCATCATTGTAATATGGGCCCCAGTGTCCATATAAGCTATAACTTTCTTCGGACGGGAAAACTTTGTCGCGAGTACATGAGCTTCAATACATGGGAGTGGTGGAGTATGAAGAGAGCTTCCCATCTCTTTGAAGGAATAAACAGGGAAATATTTGTCATCTTCTGATTCAGAAAATGATGCTTCATTAGACGCAGAGTCTTGAAGGGCAAAAATTGTTTCTTCATCAGCAGAACTTTGTTCAGAATACAAAGATTCTAGGTCTCCATCTAGAGGTTGAAGAGATTTGATCAGTTTTGTGGCTTTGTGGGTATTATTAGGACATTCCTTAGAAAAGTGCCCCTTTTTCCCACAAATAAAGCATCTCCGATTTTTCCCCTTTCCTCTGAAAGATTTTCTTTTAAAGAACTTCATAGTCTTCTTTTTCTTTCCTTTAAAGGTCCTATGAGATTTGGAGTATTTTGGATGATGATGTTTCTTTTTTGTTTCACAACTGCGCCTTTTATCTTTACACTTAATCTCCAGATAAGGTTTTTTGCAGACCTTGGTGAACTTTGACTTTTTCTGTATAACTTCTTGAAATTGATGATGAAAGCTGCAAAGCTTTTCAAGTGCTTCCAACGTCGCCTGATGAATCTGGCCAAAACTCATTGTTGCAATATCCTTTTTAGATGTTGCTACCATCCTATAGATTTCTTGCTGGAGTTCATGTGGTAGAGACGATACATAGGTATTCTTGAGACTAGGATCGTTGTACCCATTGAGGAGATAAAACCTTTGTGCCATTATGTGATAGTGTTTGTCAAGGTCTTTTGTTTTGAGGGAACAACACTTCATCTCAAAGAATTCATGTCTGTTTTTTCTATCGAACATATTCATATCTCTTATAAACTCCTGGTGGAGTACACCAAGTATATTGGCTGTGCTTTCTAAACGGTGTAAATCATCTTGTTTGAAAGCCCCAAGATTGTGATACCATTCCTTCATCGTGCCTGTCATTCTACAACAAAATTCTTCAATGACCTTATAGCTATCTGCATTTGTTTTCATCATCTGGGTATCAAGCCATGCTCCGAATTCGAGTAGTCTCTTTCTCCATTGACTAGGCGGTATATCATCATATGTGAACCAAGGACCACCATTTGGTTTAGTCCTTTCAGGGACTAGAGTTTCTTCAGGAGATTCTTCAAAAAATGAATCTTCCTCTTTTATATTTGCCATGAAGAGTCATGGGATGTAGTTTACTTCAGATTGTGATTCTGATGAAAAGGATCTTGGTGTTTCATCACTAGACGTTTCTTGACAGGAGTCTTTGTCATCATCCGAGGAGGACTCGTCTTCTTTTTGTGCCGATGATTCAGCAAGAGAGTAACTTTTCTAGGGAAATTCATAATTTCCAGTGATTGCCATGGCTTGGAAACCTTTATTAGGAATTTCCTCTTCCTTTTCGAATTTTGGAGGAGGTGTTTCAGGAAAATCTAGAGATTCTGAGGATGAAGAGCTTAAACAGGCAGCCTTTCCTTTTTTCTTGGAGGTTGAGGTAATGGTAGTTCTGGTATATTTTGGTCTGTAAGCTGTAGGTATGTATTTTACCTGATCTGGTGGTGAAGTAACATAGGTAGGGAAGAAGAGATAAGGTCTTTCTGGTCGTTTGAAATATATAGGGAAAGTAGGAGGGTCAAGGAAAAGGTTTTCAACAGGCTTGGGCTTTCTTTCGTGTGAAGCTCTTAAGAAATCATCTATTTCTTTTACTTGGCCTTATAGGTTTCTGATTTCTCTTTCCTTTTGGTCAAAATTTTTGCCAAAAGTTCTTTCTTCTAACATCTGTCGCAAATCACGATCCAAATGAGACACTTGAGCCTTTAAGCTTCTGTAATGCTTCTGCATTTTCTGTGATAGAACCTTGAGATAATCATCTGTCTCATCTATTCTTTCAGCAATCTTGTCCACTATTTTGTCAAGATTTTGGAGGATGTCATTTTGAGAAATCATGTTTTCTGATTGCCAATTTAGAACTTCTTCAGCTTAAGTTAAAGGTTTGAGTTTTCAACCGGGTTGTACTTCATCAGGATGAATGAAGGGTTTGGATGTTCTACCAGTGATTGGATCCATCTTCCTTTCTAGAGCAGGAAATTGTTGGCTATATTCTGGTGCGGTAGTTGAATACATAAAGCAAGGGATTAACTGAACATTTTTTGGAGGGTCCAAAACTTTGCAGTAGTCTGACAGTGACCAAGTAACAAGAGTAGGATCATTTGGTGGCAACAATTTTTCTTTCCTCAGGATCTTGAGAGCTTCCTCATAAATAGGAAGAGGTTTCTTTTTATCATGGATACCTACCCATGGGCCGTTATCGGGATCATATCTTCTTTGTGGAGGAGGAGATGGTTTGCACGCCCCGTTGTTTTCTCTTTTAGGAAGGATAATATCTCTGTCATAATCATTATCGTGCATCCAACATTCACATCCTGGGTCACATTTATTGGGATCTACGTCCCAAATAAAATGACCATTTATCTTGTCAGTATAGATAGGTTCTCCTTTACTAGTTACAACATGAATTGGGCACCAATCTTCTTTGAGAATCAGTCGGATCATCATGGTCTGGAAAATAGGAGAAATTGAACTGGATCCTTCATCTGGTTTTTTGAAAATTGTTTTGAATGTTTTTTCAACAAATCTTCTAAAGGTGGCCTCGTGAGATTGTATTTGTCTTCTATCTTGATGGATTTTTTCATAGTTTGTTATCCACTCAAGAGGAATTAACTGAGTTAGTTCTTACCTTGTGATCTTTCTTGGAATCTTAACAATAGAGGGTATATCTTCTTCCATTTTAGTAACTATTAACAGAGAATCAGAAGAACATCCCGTGAGAGGAAAATCTATCGAATGATTTTGTAGGCGATAAATTATTTGGAGATGGAGAGTAGCAGACATGGCCTCTGGAACTTGGTCAGATCTAGTGATTTGAACTTGGACCTTTAGTCTTGTAGATAGGGTTCTGTCGTTGAGGTTACATTATAATTTGGAAAAATAATAAGAACAACGCTTACCGCATGAAGTGATTTCAGAACAGTCCCTATGTCAGCATTTTCATAATGGAGATAGCTCGAATCTAGGAGAGCTATTTTGCAGAAGACAGGTTGATGTTTCCTTCCATGGAGAGAGAGGATGAGTCTAACTGCTCCAAAATGTAAAGCTATGTATCCTTCAGATTTCTAGTGATTTATGAGACTATGAGGAATCTCTAAATCCACATACTGCTCTTGGTTTATTGCTCTCAAACTACATTGGTCTAGTCGAGATGACTGGACGTATTCTTTCATATGAGGGCGATTGGTAGAGATTTGGTTTCTGATGGATCTGGTAATTGTTCTTTGTTTTTAAAGATATTATAAGGGCTTAAAAGGGGAGGCACTGTTTCGGAAATTTTAGCATCTTCTGGAACATAAGAATACTCAACAAGATTTTCTATTTTATGGGTATCACTCTTTTTACAGAGTTTAGGAAGTGATAGGGAAGAGGTGGTGGTAATAGGATGAGTGTTTTGTTGTGATAGCGCAATGGTTAAATATTTTTCTACCTTACTTACTCTATTTATTATATTCATGCCATATGCACCCCTTCTTTCTGTTGAGGCTCTGATACCACACTGACCGGGAGCCTCACATACTATGAAACCAGCCTTAACTGTATCGTCATTAAACAGCCAACCATAGGCATAACATAGACTAACAATTAAAACTGACATTCCATAATAGTGAGGACCGTAGTATGGATCGATGGTCAGATGTTTTATGATACACAAGATCCTCGTGTTGAGGCAAGTGTAGAGCATACTTGCATCTGTATGGGGAATTATGACATGAATACAATAACTAAAGCTTTTAGGGAGAAAGAAAAGAGAGTTAGAACATTTTGTTCGTAAGCACACAAGATGGTTTTTATTCTTATTGCTTCTGACTTGAAATATTACAAGAGGTCTCCTTTTATAGCCAAGGAGATTCACAAAAGACAAAACCACACTATTTACAAACATGGCATCATTAATGCCTTCTTTCAAAAGTCTGACACCCTTATCCCTTATGGATAAATTATTGTAGTACTATTACACAAAAAGAGGAAACTTAACTATTTATAAACATGCTTGTGATTAATAAGAGACACTTGTCCAATTAGTCTTTAAATATAGGTTCGTGACTTGGAGACATATTCTAATCGGATAAGTATTCTTCTGAAAAGCAGTCTCCATATCGAGATGTCTCTTTTTCCCACACGTCATCCATCATGTAAGCATGGTCTGATATTTTTCTATGAACTTCTTCCATGTGTCCTTCTGAGAATTCAACTTCCATTGGGGAATCTACTTTTTGTTGTGTGGCTTGAACTGATATTTCTCCAACCTCTCGATTTTTATACTGAGCTTGATGACTTATACAAGTGGAGTTAGCATTCATCTTGTCTGGTTCATGGAGGTTGATGAAGTTAACATATTCCATTAATTCTCTTGTGACTTTTAGATTTGGAGGATAATCATCAATGATTTCCCATATATGAACATAATTCTTACAACCAAGTAACTTAGTGGCAGGATTTGTTTGATAGGGACAGTGCATGAAGAAAACAGTCTTGAATTTGCTAATAGCCTCTGAGGCTAACCCCCTTTCTTTGACCTCATATAGGATTGGTTTTAATTGATCTCCCCACCATGTTAGCGGAGAGTACCATTCAAGAGTAGTCCAAATCAAGGATTTGTGGTTCTTCGGATCCATTATGTGTTCATACATGGCTTTAGTGGGTATGTGGACATGCATAAAATATAAAGCAGTGGCACACCAAATATACCATAAATGGTTTTTTGTGAATTTAGCGTTAGGGTTTATTAAAATTGGTAGGAGAAATGGTGTGTCTGGGAAATAAGGAGTATGGTCAGGAAGTTTATTCCTTATGATTTTTGTCATATAATAAAAAAGATTATTCCTGGCATACTGCTTAAGCTGTGAGGGTGAAGAGGATACAGTTACTCCTGGAGGAAAGTATTTGGTCTTGGAGGCACGGGTTGGCAATGGTTTGACCATGAGAATCAAAGGAAAAGTGTCCTTCGTAGTAATGATCTCGATGGGTTTCATAGGCCTAGAAAGTAAATCAGGAATCACATTTTGAGTTCCTTTGATATGTTTCACAATAAAATCATATCTAGAAAACTAATCTTTGAGCCTAAGAGTTTGAGGATCAGGAGGAATCTTATTTTTGAATTCGAGGATCTTAGGGAAAGAGGAATTATCCATCTGGACTTCAAACTGATGACCTCTCAGGTGAAAGTCAAACTTTTGGATACCCATCTTAACTGCAAGAGCCTCCTTATAAGTGGTATGGTAATGTTTTTCAGCTTTTTTGAACTGACCACTAGCATAACCACATTAATACTTTATTCCATCAATTTCTTCTATGAAGACGGCTCCTCAGTAATGATCACTGGCATCCGTCTGTAAGATTCTTTTACCGTCTCCCGGGATCTTTAAGGCAGGTGGGTTTTGTGTGATCTTTTTCAAGGCTCTTACTACTTCAGTTTGCTTTGTTCCCCATGGTGGGGGTTTTTTCTTCAGCATTTGAGATAGAGGACTCGTGTATCTTGCCAGTTTTGGCAAGAAATCTCCGATATAATTAATTATACCAAGAAATTGCTGAATCTGCTTAAGAGTGAGATTTTCATCGGGAAAGTTTAACAATTCTTGAGCAATATGAGGCTGAGGTTGATACTTCCCTTGGGAAAAATGCATCCCTAGAAAGTCAATTTCTGTTTGGCCCAATTGGCTTTTCTTCTTAGAGAGCATCACTCCATGTCGTTGGGCTATTTGAAGGAATTGTCCCAATAGTTGTTTATGGGATTTTTCAACTTTTGAGAATAATAGCACATCATCAATATAGATGAGGATACTATTGAGAATGGGCTCAAAAATTCTAGTCATGGCCTTTTGAAAAAGTGATGGAGCTACCTTAAGCCCAAATGGTAACAGAGTCCATTGGTATTGGGCGTTAGGAATGCAGAACCCCGTTTTGTAACGGTTCTCAGGGTCGATACCCAATTTCCAAAATCCTGACTTAAGTACTTGGAATAGATCTGGGCATCTTTGATGAAAACATTTAAGGACGAGGCCTTTGGAATAGGAAATTTATCATCCTTGAGGAAATGGTTTAGAGGTTTATAATCAATTACTAGCCTCTTTTTTCCTCTTAACTTTTCAGATCTTTTTTCTACATAAAATGCTTGGCAAGCCCATTCTGATTTGGTGGGTTCTATCAGACCTTGTTTGAGCAACTGGTTGCATTCTTCTTTGGCCAATGTATAATCTGATGGACTCATTCATGGATGAGTGGCCTTGGTTGGATTAACATCTTCATTGAGCTTAAAAGGAAGTTGAACAAAAAAGTCTTTATTCTTCCATAGAGGTTTTAGATGGCAGAATGTTTCATGGCTGTTTGCACAGAGTTTGAGTAGGTTGGACTTGATTTCTTCATATCCAGCAAGGATTTTAGATAGTGAATATAACTTCAATACCCCAGAATAAGGTTTGAATTCTCTTTTGAATTTTAATCATGTGCGAAGAATCTGGAGTTTATTGGCTGTTGAGTATACATCCATCCCTACTACAATATCTTTATTTGGAAGATTACTTCCAATGACCTTGGTCCAAACTTTGAAGTCGGGGAAGAATTTGATTCCTATCTTTTCCTTGGTCATTAAATCTGTCCTGAAGACTTTCCCATCCGCTGCTACAAAGTATGCAACAAGTGTTACCCATGATTTTGCTAGGAGAATGCTAGGATTCATCATTGTAATCTGGGCCCCAGTGTCCATATAAGCTATAACTTTCTTCGGACATGAAACCTTTGTCGCGAGTACATGAGCTCAATAGATGGGAGTGGTGGAGTAGGAAGAGAGCTTCTTATCTCGTTGAAGGAGTAAACAGGGAAATATTTTTCATCTTCTAATTCAGAAAATGATGCTTCATCAGACGCAGAGTCTTGAAGGGAAAAAATTGTTTCTTCATCAGCAGAACTTTGTTCAGAATACAAAGATTCTAGGTTTCCATCTAGAGGTTGAAGAGAGTTGATCAGTTTTGCGGCTTTGTGGGTATTATTAAGACATTCCTTAGAAAAGTGCCCCTTTTTCCCACAAATAAAGCATCTCCGATTTTTTCCCTTTCCTCTGAATGATTTTCTTTTAAATAACTTCATGGTCTTCTTTTTCTTTCCTTTAAAGGTCCTATGAGATTTGGATTATTTTGGATGATGATGTTTCTTTTTTGTTTCACAACTGCACCTTTTGTCTTTACACTTAATCTCCAAATAAGGTTTTTTGCAGGCCTTGGTGAACTTTGACTTTTGCTGTATAACTTCTTGAAATTGATGATGAAATCTGCAAAGCTTTTCAAGTGCTTCCAACGTCGCCTGATGAATTTGGCCAAGACTCATTGTTGCAATATCCTTTTTAGCCGTTGCTACCATCCTATGGATTTCTTGCTGGAGTTCATGTGGTAGAGACGATACATAGGTATTCTTGAGACTAGGATCGTTGTACCCATTGAGGAGATAAAACCTTTGTGCAATTTTGTGATAGTGTTTATCGAGGTCTTTTGTTTTGAGGGAACAACACTTCATCTCAAAGAATTCCTGTCTGTTTTTTCTATCGAACATATCCATATCTCCGATAAACTCCTTGTGGAGTACACCAAGTATATTGGTTGTGCTTTCTAAACGGTGTAACTCATCTTGTTTTAAAGCCCCAAGATTGTGATACCATTCCTTCATCGTGCCAGTCATTCTACAACAAAATTCTTCAATGACCTTATAGCTATCTGCATTTGTTTTCATCATTTAGGTATCAAGCCATGCTCCGAATTCGAGTAGTCTCTTTCTCCAACGACTAGGTGGTATATCATCAAATGTGAACCAAGGACCACCATTTGGTTTAGTCCTTTCAGGGGCTAGAGTTTCTTCAGGAGATTCTTCAAAAAATGAATCTTCCTCTTTTATATTTACCATGAAGAGTCTTGGGATGTAGTTTACTTTAGATTGTGATTCTGATGAAAAGGATCTTTGTCATCATCCAAGGAGGACTCATCTTCTTTTTGTGCCAATGATTCAGCAAGAAAGTAACTTTTCTGGGGAAATTCATAATTTCCAGTGATTTCCATAGCTTGGAAACCTTTATCAGGAATTTCCTCTTCCTTTTGGAATTTTGGAGGAGGTGTTTCAGGAAAATCCTGAGATTCTGAGGATGAAGCGCTTAAACAGGCAGCCTTTCCTTTTTTCTTGGAGGTTGAGGTAATGGTAGTTCTGGTAGATTTTGGTCTGTAAGCTGTAGGTATATATTTGACCTAATCTGGTGGTGAAGTAACATAGGTAGGGAAGAAGGGAGAAGGTCTTTCTGGTCGTTTGAAATATGTAGGGAAAGTAGGAGGGTCAAGGAAAAGGTTTTCAACAGGTTTGGGCTTTCTTTCGTGTGAAGCTCTTAGGAAATCATCTATTTCTTTTAATTGGCCTTTTAGGTTTCTGATTTCTCTTTCCTTTTGGTCAAAATTTTTGCCAAAAGTTCTTTCTTCTAACATCTGTCGCAAATCACGATCCAACTGAGACACTTGAGCCTTTAAGCTTCTGTAATGCTTCTGCATTTTCTGTGATAGAACCTTGAGATAATCATCTATCTCATCTATTCTCTCAGCAATCTTGTCCACTATTTTGTCAAGATTTTGGAGGATGTCATTTTGAGAAATCATGTTTTCTGATTGCCAATTCAGAACTTCTTCAGCTTAAGTTAAAGGTTTGAGTTTTCAATCGGGTTGTACTTCATCAGGATGAATGAAGGGTTTGGATGTTCTACCAGTGATTGGATCCATCTTCCTTTCTAGAGCAGGAAATTGTTGGCTATATTCTGGTGCGGTAGTTGAATACATAAAGCAAGGGATTAACTGAACATTTTTTGGAGGGTCCAAAACTTTGCAGTAGTCTGACGGTGACCAAGTAACAATAGTAGGACCATTTGGTGGCAACAGTTTTTCTTTCCTCAGGATCTTGAGAGCTTCCTCATAAATAGGAAGAGGTTTCTTTTTATCATGGATACCTACCCATGGGCCGTTATCGGGATCATATCTTCTTTGTGGAGGAGGAGATGGTTTGCATGCCCCGTTGTTTTTTCTTTTCGGAAGGATAATATCTCTGTCATAATCATTATCGTGCATCCAACATTCACATCCTGGGTCACATTTATTGGGATCTACGTCCCAAATAAAATGACCATTTATCTTGTCAGTATAGATAGGTTCTCCTTTACTAGTTACAACATGAATTGGGCACCAATCTTCTTTGAGAATCGGTTGGATCATCATGGTCTGGAAAATAGGAGAAATTGAACTCGATCCTTCATCTGGTTTTTTGAAAATTGTTTTGACCATTTTGTCAACAGATCTTCTAAAGGTCGCCTCTTGATATTGTATTTGTCTTCTATCTTGATGAATTTTTTCATAGTTTGTTATCCACTCAAGAGGAATTAACTGAGTTAGTTCTTCCCTTGTGATCTTTCTTGGAATCTGAACAATAGAGGGTATATCTTCTTCTCTATTAGTAACTACTAACAGAGAATCAGAAGAACATCCCGTGAGAGGAAAATCTATCGAATGATTTTGTAGGCGATAGATTATTTGGTGATGGAGAGTAGTAGACATGGCCTCTGGAACTTGGTCAGATCCAGTAATTTTAACTTGGACCTTTAGTCCTGTAGATAGGGTGCTGTCGTTGAGGCTTACATTATAATTTGGAAAAATAGTAAGAACAACGCTTCCCACATAAAGTGAGGTCAGAACAGTCCCTATGACAACTTTTTCATAATGGAGATAGCTCGAATCTAGGAGAGCTATTTTGCAGAAGACAGGTTGATTTTTCCTTCCATGGAGAGAGAGGATGAGTCTAACTGCTCCAAAATGTAAAGCTGTGTATCCTTCAGATTTCAAGTGATTTATGAGATTCTGAGGAATCTCTAAATCCACATACTTCTCTTGGTTTGTTACTCTGAAACTACATTGGTCTAGTCGAGATGACTGGACGTATTCTTTCATATGAGGGCGATTGGTAGAGATTAGGTTTCTGATGGATCTGGTAATTGTTCTTTGTTTTTTGAACATATTATAAGGGCTTAAAAGGGGATTTCTGTTTCCGAAATTTGAGCATCTTCTAGAACATAAGAATACTCAACAAGGTTTTCTATTTTATGGGTATCAGTCTTTTTACAGAGTTTAGGAAGTGATAGGGAAGAGGTGGTTGTAATAGGATGAGTGTTTTGTTGTGATAGCGCCATGGTTATATATTTTTCTCCCTTACTTACTCTATTTATTATATTCATGCCATATGCACCCCTTCTTTCTGTTGAGGCTCTGTTACCACACTGACCGAGAGCTTCACATACTATGAAACCAGCCTTAATTGTATCGTCATTAAGCAACCAACCATAGGCCACGTGATGCGGAGACTATATCAGACTCCCCCGCTCTACGTCTTAATATAACTAACTAATAAAATACCATTTTTTCACTAACGTAATCAAAACCTCAAGAATATTTTCGAAAAATGATTAAGGAGAATTACTTTCAAATTAATTGCGAACTACATCTATGCTCACACAATTTTTAACCCATACAAAGTTCAAGGATAAATACGAAAGTAATTTTATGAAATCCTATAAAAAATACCAACCAACACCGTGAACTACGAATAGGGACTCTGATTTCCTGATAAGAGGATACATAGGCATGCGACTAAAATCGTGGCGTGTTTCCCATATAAAAAATTAAAACACTATTTCTTAAAGGTCACGCTTCTAACCCTAGTATCCTTATGAACAAGGTAGATGAGGGGTGTCTGTGATACGGTGGCAAAATCGACTGTTATACTGGTTTGCATTTTGTATTCGCAAATGTCGCGGTAAACAAGAGTCGCCACCGACTTTTCTTTTATCCAACCAACAAAGGAAAGGGTGAAAAGAACAGAAAAAAGACCTTTTTTGAGATTTTCTAAGTAAGGGGTAGATTATGGAAAGAGAAGGTGTTAACACCCTTCCCATCTGTGGTTTTCCATGGGCTCTAAGGTACTTGCTCATTTTGAAAACTATTTTCGTGTTTGTGTGTTTTGAAATATTTTGTTTGCTTGATGATAACTCTTGTGTCAGTCCTCAAGAGTGTGATAAAGCGTTTTTGAAAGTAATTTTTGAAAGTGTGTAAGTGTAAAAAGAAATTGGTTTTACCTACTCAAAAAAGGATATTATTTTCCTCCTACCCTTTAGATAGTGCTATCCTACTATTAGTGAGTAGGTAGCCCTATCGTTGGATGTTGAGGGACTATCGAAAGGGACGTTTGTGGTTATTGAAGGCAACATGTAAGGATACCTTAACATTTTGAAGGGACTGCCATCATATAGGCAACATCGAGGGACAAGATCATTTCTCGTAGGAAACTCGAGAGACATTAAGGGACTATGATCTTTATGATGACTTTAACCAAGAGTCTTTGCTAAGGGTATCCCTACATTTGAGGGACATGACCATTGTTTTTCCGAAGGCAACAAGTGAGGTTACCCTAGAGGTGCGAGTGTGCAAAGATTCAGTTCGATTATTTATCTTGCAATTAGGGTTTTCTATCATTCATTTTTATCTTTTCATACAATCATATTAATCTAAGCACTGCATAAAATATAGTAGCTGAAGGTAAATGCGGAAATATAAACCTAGGCTATTATAGAGCTTTGGGGCAGTTACATAATAGTGAAGAGTGCCGAAAAGAAATCATAAAATTATTACATCCCGGAAGCAATTACATGATAATGAAAAAATGCGAAAAAAAATAAAGCTACGCTATTACGTACAGTTGAACGCGCCCTATACACTTTATCTAGGAAAATAAAAATAAGATGAAAATAGCAAAGAAAATGTTTTGGTGATTTTTTATGAAAAAAATAATTTATGATAATTAGTTAAATAAACCTAAAAAACCTAATTAATTTTAATTATAAAAAAATGTTAATTTTAAAAAAAGGTTAATTAAAAAACCTAAAACCTAATTAATTTTAATTTAAAAAAGGTTAATTTTGAAGAAAAAACCTAAAACCTAATTAATTTTAATTAAAAAATAATAATTTTGAAAGAAAGGTTAATTAAAAAAACCTAAAACCTAATTAATTTTAATTAATAAAAAAATGGTTTTAAAAAAAATTTATGTTTAATGATTAACAAAAAAGGATTAAGTTTGCCAAAAAATAGAAAGAGGAAGAAGCATCAATGGAAAATAGGGTTAGAAAATACAAATAATACAAATGTCAGAGGTGCAAATATCAGGGGTGGGTGTTGAACCAAAAATTAATTTAAAACCTAAAATTAGATTAAAAAACCTAAAATTAATTATTCGAGTTTATTATGAAAAATCAAAGGTTTGTGAAAAATGTTAGTTTTATGATAAAGGTTTTAAACAGAAAGAATAAAAATAGGTAAAATGATAAATAGAAAGGAAGAAAACCAAAACCCATAGGGGTGGGTGTTGAACCTATGCCCTTAACCTCCTCAGGATGTCTGCCTTGCCATGCGTTGGTTGTTGTTATGATCCGGCCTCAGTATTTTGTAATAACCCTGCATGGGACCATGTCTAAATCTGCAACGTTGAATCTAATGAACACATTAAATAAATTACTATATCATGAAATACAAAGAAAGCAAATATATGAAATTTTGTAATATTAAAATCGATATGGCATGTATGAATGCTTCTATATCCTTTTGATCATGGAGATCAAACCAGCCTTACCCTTACTGGAGAAGTAGTGAGATGGAGGTTTGTAACAAGGATGACTTGTTTGTAGTGAGATGGGGTTTGTAACAAGGATTTCAAGATTTTTAGGGTTCTTGAAAGAATTTGATATTTTGAAAGGATTGTGGCAAAGGTTTTTTTGTGTGTCCTGTTTGTGTGAAAAGAATGTGATTATATAATGGAAATTAGAGCAAAGATATGGGCTTTGAATATGCAATTGGGCCTCCAATAACCACAAGCAATAGTGCATATTTTTATTCACTTGAGTCAGACACGTTCTAGGCTAAATAGAAGGGACTTAAGTGCAATTTTTGAAGTTGAAATATGAAATCAAAATGTAGCCGACATCAAGAACTAACTCCTGTCCAAAAATGGGCTCAATGGGATAAACGGTGAATTAGATGCATTTTGAAGCTTTGGCTCAGACAAACTTATTTTGGACTCTAGTGTCAACTCTGACGCATTCTTCAATAAAAAACTAGTATTGATCGGAGCAGAACCCAGTCTCGACCTTGGAGAAAAGTTGTAGATCTCTGAGTCAGTGACCTTGTATAAAAAGATGGGCCCAATCTGATAAAAATTGACTGAGTTATGAATTTTTGAAGTTTCCACCCAGATGAAATAATATTCAGCATTCAGGATTTTCGGCGCGTCACGCGCACTCTTAGCAAAAAAAGAAGGCCTTTTAGATACCGTTCAAACTCGATACCTCATGTGAAAATGTAGCCAACTCAATTTTTGAAATTTTTGCGCCAGAACCAGCTCGATACAATGAAAATCTCCCAAGTTATGATTTTCTGAACATGACACAAATAAACTTGTCACAAATTTTCTGTACAAAAATACTTGATAAATCTGCATTTTTGAAGACCTTATGATTGAAGTTGACTTCAACCCGTGAGAGATGAAAACATGGATGACGTCAAGATGGAATTTTGGCCACTGAAACGGGTTCAAAACGAGCCACGATATTCAAGTTATGAATTTTTTAGTGTGTAAAAATTGCACTTTCAGCACACTTTTCACCATATTTCTTCAGGAAAATCGCACATTCGGAGACCTTCTTTAAAGAATTGGCACTCGAGCCAAACCTGAATTTGAGAATATGATATCAGGGATATCTTGGCGAAAGAACACCTGAATATGATGCGTCGAGTGTGACTTGTGAATCTTTGAATCCTGAATCGTTGCGAAACGGCGAACCGGTCTTCAGCACGAAAAATACTCAGAGAACATCCATTGGCGAAATAAACGTCACTTGTAACCTGACGAAGCTTGATAAATATACCTTGATTACATAACCATAAAACTAATGATATGCATGTATGTAATAATGAAATGTAAGCCAAAAAGATCGAAATAAAGAGGGTAAATTTTGGGGTACAACAGCTACCCCTGTTCAATCTTCTTAAACATGAGGATGTAGATTGGTTGGTCTGCCTTTCATGATTTGAAGGTGGAATATGATTGAACACTAGAGTATCCAGAAATTTGCACTCGTCTGAAATGATACTTGACTGTGTAGATAACATCGGGAATGGGCTTACAGATGCCATATGGAAAAAATAATGGAAAATCGTCGAAGATGGGCTTAAAGATGCCATCTGGAGAACTGTTTATTTCATGAGATATTCCTTTGTGAGGGTTATTATTCCTATTGTTGAGTAGGAATCCGCTGAGGAATGTTGGTATTTCTCTTGGAAAATAGAGCTTAGGAGCTTCAGTTGTCCATTACTGTACTAGGGAGTCATCTCTTGATTGAAGAGAGGGAAGTGAACTGCTATCTGGTCGAGATCCAGACTTCACAGTGACTTGCTGAGGGTAATAAGGCTAACTGCTATCCGGTCGTATTCCAGGCTTCACAACAACTTACTGGGGAGATGAGATTAAACTGTTATCTGGTTGTAATCCAGGCTTTGTAGTTTCTTAAACTGTTATCTGGTTAGAATCCAGGCTTCAGCTTGAATTTGAGGTATACTACTATCTGGTCGAGTCCAGGATTCATAGTAATTGACAAAGTAAACTACTATCTGGTTGATTTCCAGGCTTCACAACACCTTATATTATTATCTGGTCGGATTCCAGGCTTCACAGTGTCTTGAGTTATTGATTGACTATAATCTGGTCGGATTCTGGGATTTAGCAATGATGTTAACTGTTATCTGGTCGGGTCCAGGCTTCACAATGTGGTGAACTGATATCTGGTCGTACTCCAGGCTTTGCAGTTGTCTTCAACTGGAATAGAAATCAAGAAAATCTTAGTATCGATTTAGTTGAACCAGAGAAGTTCTGGAGTTGACTTTGACTTAAATGGAAATCAGAAAATCTTAGTATCGATTTAACTGAACCAGACAAAAGTATTGGAATATCTTCAACTGGAATAGAAATCAGAGAGATCTTAGTACCGATCTAACTGAACCAAAGAAGGTCTTGAATTAACTTTGTCTAGAATGGAAATCAGAAGAATCTTAGTGTCGATTCAACTGAACCATACAAAAGTCTTGGATTATCTTAAACTGGAATAGAAATCAGAGAGATCTTAGTATCAATCTAACTGAACCAGAGAAGGTCTTGAATTAACTTTGACTGGAATGGAAATTATAAGAATCTTAGTATCGATTCAACTGAACCAGACAAAATTCTTGGATTATCTTCAACTGGAATAGAAATCAGAGAGATCTTAGTATCGATCTAACTGAACCAGAGAAGGTCTTGGATTAACTTTGACTGGAATGGAAATCAGAAGAATCTTAGTATCGATTCAACTGAACCAGAAAAAAGTCTTGGATTATCTTCAACTGGAATAAAAATCAGAGAGATCTTAGTATCAATCTAACTGAACCAGAGAAGGTCTTGGATTAACTTTGACTGGAATAGAAATCAGAAGAATCATAGTATCGATTCAACTAAACCAGACAAAAGTCTTGGAATATCTTCAATTGGAAAAGAAATCAGAGAGATCTTAGTATCGATCTAACTGAACCAGAGAAGGTCTTAGATTAACTTTGACTGGAATGGAAATCAGAAGAATCTTAGTATCGATTCAACTGAACCGGACAAAAGTCTTGGATTATCTTCAACTGGAATAGAAATCAGAGAGATCTTAGTATCGATCTAACTGAACCATAGGAGGTCTTGGATTAACTTTGACTGGAATGGAAATCAGAAGAATCTTAGTATCGATTCAACTGAATCAGACAAAAGTCTTAGATTATCTTCAACTGGAATAGAAATCAGAGAGATCTTAGTATCGATCTAACTGTACCAGAGAAGGTCTTGGACTAACTTTGACTGAAATGGAAATCAGAAGAATCTTAGTATCGATTCAACTGAACCAGACGAAAGTCTTAAAATATCTTCATCTGGAATAGATATCAGAGAGATCTTAGTATCAGTCTAATTGAACCAGAGAAGGTCTTGTGAGGAAATATTCCTGAGGAAAATATTGAAATAGCCCTTCATCAGGTGTAGCCTTCTAGAATACTACCAGGTCACATAAGTAGTCAATAGTGTTTATTGATTTAATCTTTCCTTAAAATGGTAAAGAGTTAGTCGTATGCAATGTCATGATGTATGAAATGCATTGTGTGATAATGTTATCAAAATAAATGAGATTATGTTGTATGCGATGCGTATGCACATGCCATGATGTATGAATATAGGATGCTATTGCGGTATTTCCTAGTCTGGGAAAATAAATCCCTAACTGCTACTGAAGAGTATTGGGATGCTGAATCCTACACTTCCGCTAGGGATGATGAATGGTGATGATTTGCCGGGGATTTTCCTTTTCCGTTTGAGGATACTCTGCCGGTGATTCTTAACTCATGTTTGAGAATAACTCTGTGGAGAGAGATAATGCTTGGTTGAAAGATTTTACCGATATGTAGAAATAAACTCTGTTGGGGAATAAACTTTCGCAGTTTGAGGAACAAACTCTACCCGGGGAGGAGGTTTTATAAACTGTTTAAGATTATAAAACTCGGTTGAGGAATACAGATTTCAGCTCTCTGAAGGAACTTTGCTGGAGGAAGTAATTCCTGCTTGGGGGAGAAGAGATCAAAACTTTGGTTGTTTCTACTCTGTGGGGAACATAAATGTCACTAGGATGTATGCTGAGGACATGGCAGTGGCTTCACATCAGGAAGTTTTTGCCCCTGTATCTGCTGGAGAAAGTACCTGTGGAGGCTTTGTGGATGGTTTGAGTGTCATCCTAACTTATGGGGCACTTGGTAAATGTTGATCAGGATGATAAGTCTTCTACTGATAGGAAAGTGACAAGATGACGGGACATAGTCGTATTCTTTAATCCCTAACTTTTTCCTGGACAGCCCTTTCGGGTTTTCAGTCCACCGGGATACCCTTTTTTGCTCAAGCCGCCTTTTCAGGTTTTCAACTTGCCAGGTGTACGAATTTTTTCATATGTATATCCCTAATTTTTTCCCGAACTCATTTAGTTCGCTGGGACGCCCTTATTTTTCCTAGTCTAATCAACCTAGCGGGTCTTTATTTATGCGTAGTAATTTCCGACTATGTCCACGTTCATCGGGTATGGAGAATTGTCACCGTCTATAGTAGTAAGTGTTACCACACTGCCAGAAGGTGTTTGTTTGATTGTACAGGATTCGTTGCTGGAATTCATGTCCAATGCCCTAAGTGATTCAGATGGAGATCTTCCATTGGCTATTTGGCCTTTTTGAGAGATTCCTTGAACCCTGACTTGACTGCCCTAGATCAGCTGGACATCATGCTATTCCCCTTGATTATGAAAGGCCTATCATTGGAATGTCTTTCCACCTAAGGTGATTCTATCCATTGAGAGGATTTCTGTTCACCGAATATCCGTCGTGCAAATTTCTCTACTGTTGAACAAATAGTCATATGCAAATAATGGTATTTTAAGAATGGAGAGCTTATGTCTGTTTTGAAGTTTGAAAATTCATTTTTTAGTAAAACAAACAAATTTTGTAAAAGTGTGATGTCAACTCAGGATTTATAGTAAACCCTACAGGAGTCAGGATACCTTTTGTAACAATACGCTTTCGAACTAACCCATGCTTCAGCTAGGGATTTTAAGGGTTATAACGTGGCCCGGTTCATAGTTAAAGAAACAAAGAATAAAGGCTCAAATTTTATTTGTACCCACCCGCTCTTCGTGATATTCTTCATTCCTATGCTCAGTTAATTGTGTGTTTAGATCCCGATTGAGTCTGGAATCTCTGCTCTGATACTTGGTGATGGTTTAGAAATTGAACGTTTGTTTTGAAGAGGTAGTCATTTTTGTAATATTCTTTTTGTCGAGGATTTATAGTAACCTCTTTTTTTTGGTTTTCATTATCCCTTCTTTTGCCTGAACTATTTCTTTTGTGATTACACTCAGCGGGATGCCCCAATGTTGTACCCCAAAATTTACCCTCTCATTTTACTTAATACATATTCCTAGAGATCCTCAATTTGCTCAAGTTTGCCCAAGAGTTGACTAGCCAAACTCTCTCCTAAGGCAGTGTGTCTCAAATTAGGGTTTCCATTTTCATCAAGATAGGTGAACTCCAAAGACCTCATATGCTCTCCATGGTCCTAATATGTTCTCAAGACCCTCGATGTCAAATTTCAAGCACAACATAAGAAGTTTGCTCAGTCAACTGCTTAGATGCTTGAGAATCGACTGTATTAGGTCAAAAGTCAATTGTGGCCCACATACTGTCAAACTTCAAGATTTTTGGTCAACATCAACATTTTAAAGTGATCTCCATCATTTGATCAAGGGTTGATCATGATTCTTCAAGGAATTCCCTAAATTCATCAAAACCCAAAAGTTGATAAATTAGGGTTTCTCAGGAAAAGCCAACCAAACTTTGACCAAGCATAACTTCCACACACTTTATCAATTTTTTTCCATCTAAGGATCATTTTTAAGAGGATGCAATTAACAACAATTCATCCTCATCCCACAAGTTCAAAATATGCACTCATCAAAAGATATGAATTTCTACATTATAGTTCCTTTTGAAAAGTCAACAAAAACCCCTTTTGGGTCAAAGCTTCTTACATGAACATGGAAGACCCAATTGAAATGAGACCAAAAGGGTTTCTTAGGGGACATCCTAAGATTTCTAAAAATTCCAAGAACACCTCTCTAGGGTTAAAATTGGAAGAGATATGCCTTGTCAAAGTTGACCTTTTTTGCAAAATTGCCAAAAGTCAAATGGGCTCAAAATTACATTTGTTTGCCAAATGGGCCTAACTTTTTATACTTGCACCTCACTTATAACATGGTCCATGACCCAAATGTTCACTCACATGTTATTTGCTTCATTATTTATTTTATTTTGATTTTTTATTTATTAAAAATTGAATAAAATCAAATAATTGGTAAATAATATCAAAGATATGTTTTGATATGATTTTTGAACAAGATCTCAATCAAATTATGCTGAGATATCAAGACCAAATCGAATCAAGCATGATTGGTACATAAATGGGATAATTTGGCTCAATTTAAAAAGTTTGCATATGGCTAAAGAATCAAATCAAATCTCATTAAAACTTCAAGATTCAATCTGTTTTGCAACCCTAATTCACTCAAGGGTATATAATGAACAAGAACAAAGCATAAAAGAAGGGTTGGCAGTCGTGAATGAGCAAGAACAAACTCAAAAATCTTGATAAAAAGTGTGAATTGGTTTCAGTGATACAGGCCATCTCAAGCCATCTGAGCATTGTCAATCGATTGCTGGACGTCTCAGGAAGCTATCCCAGTCATTTTGAAGGTCTGACTGAAACTCCAAGAAACACGCGCTATAACTCACCCGGTTTGCTCTGTTTTTCCAAATCCGTTTACTATGATTCACGCATCATGAACATGTTTTAATGGCATATATGTGGTTGTTATCATGTTTGTAACGTATTGGTTATGTTTGATTGATGTTTTAGCACATATACTGACAATTTCCATGGCTAGGGTTTGAAGTCACGTTTTAGGGGTTCTTGATACAGGAGAAATCGGGCCCCAAATAAGGTATCATGATGCTCGTAAGACCAAGACGAGTTGATTGGTATAGTCACAACTAATTTATCATGTCTGTGCTAGATTTTTGAGTTTTGTAGGTTTGCAGCTACAGACTTTTGTATGTAGGTAAAGGTGAAATGGTCTAAGGCAACGGAGGAGGAAGAAGATGGTGGCGTGGCAACCATCTATTTGTATGTTTAAATATCGCGCGTTTTCTGATCCAATGATCTTGTTTTGTATTTTGTATTTTGTTTGCATTATGCTAATAACTAGTTAACGTAGCACAGCTGGAAAGGGCGTTCGTTGGTAAGTGAGAGGACCTGGGTTCGATCCCAGGTCCCAGCAAAACATATTTTCTTATTTTCTTGCTGCAGATTCTATGTGTTGCAATCCCAGGCGCCTTCCATACACCCTTGCATCCAGCCATTGGATCAGCATAGCATTAGATCTAACGCTTCCAGCCTGAAGGACCATGGTGCACGTCCAAGTCAACGTCATACAGGATTCAACGCTGACTGGGCTTCAGCTCTTTGGGCCTGGACAAATTCAGATCTACACCCCCCAATTACTTCAGCAAGCAGGCCCATCTCTTATCTTTTTCTATTTTTTATTTTATTTCTTATTCTCTTATTATTTACTCAATTGATTTTTTTTAAATAACAAAAATCCTTTTTTTTTATCAAATCAATATCACAAAAAACATAAAAATCTTTTTTTATAAAATATTTTATTTTATTTTATTAATTAATTTAGTTTAAATTAGGTTAATTTCAATTTCTTTTTATAATTAAAACTAATTAGAAATTAGGGTTGAATATAATTAATTTTTCTCCAAAAAATAACCAAATAATTTTTTAATTAGATTTTAGGTCTCTTAATTAATTCTTCGCATTTAATTCATCGTGTGTTTTAATTACCGTTTCGATTATTATTTATGTAACTATTTCGAGGTTGTAATAGATTTTAATTAGGGTTTTAATTTCCGCATTTTATCTTCAGTTAAATAATTCTTGTATCTGCGAAAGCCATGTAATAGTTAGGTTTTATGTTTTCGCACTGTTAAATTTCCGCAATTATTAACTGTTAGATGTATGCTAATAGGATTGTATGGCAAGAATATCTGAAAATTAAAACGGTAGATAACCAAAATGTGCAAAGACAAATTAACTGGAAAAAAATCACGTGCACATATTTCACTCCTAGGGTTTGCCTCACTTAGGTTGCGTTCGGTAAAATAGTCATTTAAGCATAGGGGATTTTAGTGGTTGCCTCATGTCTAAAAGATCAAATGTCCCATTCGAATGTTGCCTCGGAAATGTTGCCTCAGAAATATCTTAAGACTCTAGGGTTACTACTAAGGTTTCCTACCCATTGCTCTAGTGACTGTACTTGTCCCTTTTGAACGTCCCTTACAAACTCCAATGAGGGGGCTACCTACTCCTTAATAGTAGGATAGCGTTGTCGAAAGGAAACGAGAACGAACAATCTTTTTTCGAGTAGGTAGAATATTAAGTACTTGCTAAACAAAACTTTTCACACAAACACCTTTCAAAAGAATTTTCAAAACAACATCGTCACACCCTTGAGGACTGATACAAGGGTTATCACGAAGTAAAACTTTTTCCAAACAAGCATAGACACAAGAAATTTTAAAAAGATGAGCAAGCACCTAAGAGCCCATGGAAAACCATGGATAGAAAGGGTGATAACACCTTCCCTTTCTATAATCTACCCCCCCCCCCCCCCCCCCCATACTCAGAAATATCAAAAAAAGGTTTGTGAAGATACCCCCCCCCCCCCCCCCCCCTTGTAGATCATGGCTTCCGTTCGTAGAAACACTATCCGAATCAGCTTTATGAAGATACTTTCCCAACTCAAAGAGCTAGTATCAAAGGTTTCCAAAACTTCTTCGTTCACTAAGAGACATGGTCGACTTCTCAACCTAGTTACTTCAAACTTTGATGAAAAGATGATGAGTGTACTCTTTCAGTTCTTTGATCCCAAGCACCACTGCTTCACCTTTCCAGACTATTAGTTGGTTCCTACCTTGGAAGAATTCTCTCAGCTGCTGGATATACCCATTCTTGAACAGTTGCCCTTCACAGGTCCAGAATAAGTTCCTAAGCCAGAAGTCATTGCCTTAGCTTTTCATATGAAACGGGCCGACGTGGTATCCAATTGGGAAACAAGAAGTGGAGTCAAGGGTTTTCTAGTTAAGTTTCTGATAGACAAGGCCCAACTGTTTTGGGATGATATGGATTTTCAGGCTTTTGAGGAGGTCTTGGCTCTTCTAATCTATGGGTTAGTCCCATTCCCTAATCCAGACTCATTCATAGATGTGAATGCTATCAAGATCTGCCTCTCTCGCAACCATGTGTCTACCTTGCTCGGAGATATTCTGCACACTCTCCATACTCGTACCATGAAGAGAAGAGGGATTCTTATGTGTTGTATACCATTGCTGTCGAGGTGGTTTATTTCTCACCTCCCTAAGTCCATACTGAAGAATGAAGAAGGTTTGGGTTGGTCACAAAGGATAATGTCACTCGCTCACATGGATATTATTTGGTGTTCCCGAGCTATGGAAAGCACTGATATTATTGACCGCTGCAGGGAGTACCCTAATGCCCCATTACTTGGTATCAAAGGGGGTATAACCTACAATCCTTGTTTAGCTCTGCGATAATTTGGTTGCGCTCGAAGAGATGGTCCCCAAGAGTTACTTATCGAGGGTATTGTATTCAACTATGAGGATGATGTTCAAGAGTATCGCCGGAGGTTCATACGAGCTTGGGGTATGGTAAACAGATATGGTGCCAAGGCTTGGGGGCCAAAGGCTTCCATTCCTATGGAACCTTACCTCCAATGGGTACGAGCTCACGCCCAGAAGCTTATGATGCCCTATGTGGCCGTTTTACCAGTGATTGCGGAACCCACTACTGAAGGGGGTATTTCTTACACGGTTCTCTATCCTTATATGCCCACTGATCTTTGAGAGTTACAGAGGTCTTGGATTCAGTTGAAAGAGGAGCGGGATACTTACAGGGATCAATTCCATGCTCAGGAGAGGAAGGTTTTAGAGCTCACAAAGCAGCTCCACGAGGAAAAAGGACTCAATGATTATCTCGGCGCAAAGAGGAAGCATCCATGGGAATTTTGATTTCTTTTCTAGCTTTAGATTTATTTTTAATTGTAACGCCTAAAAGGCATTTGAACTTAAAATTCAGCTAATAAAATATTTGTTTATTTTAGTTTGCAAATTTAAATTTCCCAAAGTCTTTGAAATCATTGCATGCGCATCCCATTCATAACATTGCATGTACAGGTACCATTACAGGTTTCTCATCTTCTTCGTTGTTTATTTCAACAGAAATGTCTTCCTAAAAAAGAATCAAGGACCTTCAGGCATAGAACGCCCAGTTCCAACAAATGTTCATAAGTCTGGCAAAAGGGCATGAGGATCTAAAAGCCCTCATCCTGAAAGAGAAAAAGAAAAAGAAGAAGGCTGCCGGTATTCGGAATATGGGCAGATGGTTTGGAGAGCGGTTGAAGCAACAAGTCGATTTGACCTCTTCATCCAAGGAAGGGGAGAATCAAGAAGAAGAGACAAGGGAGAAGGATCCTAGTCCAGTAGTTTCTGACAATGATACCGACTACAATGATGAGCAGTATCCTCCTGCTGAGGATAGATACAAGTAGTTGGAAGATCGTTTGAGTGCCATGGAAGTTCAGAGAATACCTCGGGTTGGATTTCGAAGAATTGGGATCAGTGTCGAGAGTGGTCATCCCGCAGAAGTTCAAAGCTCCAGTTTTTGCTAAGTATGATGGGGTATCCTGCCCAAAACTCCATCTCTGCTCTTATGTCAGAAAGATCCAGCTCCACACTGCTGATAGAAATTTGTGGGTTTATTTCTTTCAAGATAGTCTGTCAGGGACTCAGCTTGAATGGTTCTACAAACTGGAGAGAGCCAATGTCCGAAATTGGGAAGATCTGGCTGCTTCTTTCTACAAGCAGTATCAATATAACGCCGACCTTGCTCCTACTCGTAGTCAACTCCAGAGTATGTCCATGGGTGCAAGTGAAGGCTTTAAAGACTATGTACAGAAATGGAGAGACTTGGATGGGATAGTTCAACCCCCATTGTCTGATAGGGAGTTGGTTGATATGTTTATGGGGACGCTATCTGGTCCATTTTTCAATCATTTGATCGACAACTCGTCAGTTGGTTTCACCGAGCTAATTCTAATTGGAGAACGAGTAGAAGCTGGGATTCGGAGCGGCAAGATACATAAGGATGCCTCTTCAAGTTCAGTAAAGAAGCCTTTTGCTGGTAAGAAGGAAGCCAGTGCCATCTATAACCCAAGGGGCCAAAACAGGGTTGAACATCGTCAGACAGTAAGTGCCGTAATGATACCTAGGCCTACCGTTGCTCCATAATGCAACCATCAACAAAGAGTGGAAAGACCACAACGGAAATTTACCCGAATAAACATGACATTGGCCGAAGTTCTACCTAATCTCCTGAGATCTAACTTGGCAACCTTGAAAGAGGCTCCCAAGAATCCAAATACCACATCTCCCTGATATAATCCAAATGCTCGGTTTGCCTATCATTCTGAGAGTCCTGGACACGATACCAATGATTGTTGGGCTCTAAGGAATAAGGTACAAGATCTGATTGAAGCCAAGGAAATTGAGTTCGATGCTCCAGAGAAGCCAAATGTCATAACTGCTCCCATGCCTAAGTACGATCGTGGAATTAATGTTGTTGGTACTGCCTTGTTTGTGACCTTGGTGGATGAAGTTTCTACTCCTCTCTTGAATGTGAAGAAGAATTTGCTGTTGGCTGGTTTATTTCCGGGTTGTGGTGAAGGTTGCCACGTGTGTTCATTTCTACCTTCCGGTTGCCATTTGTTGAGGTCAGGTGTTCAACGCCTGATGGACAACAAAGAAATTGTGTTCGAGAAAATTTTGGTTCCTGTTGTTCCATCTAAAGACATTGCCATTATAACCATTTTCGCCAATCCTTCCAAGGTCTCCTCGAGAAGACCTGTTAGGATTACATCTGCTCCAAGAATTGCTCCACTGATAATCATTATTCCTGGTCCTATCCCGTATGTCTCAGACAAAGCTGTCCTCTGGCATTATGGTGCCGATGTGTACTATCATGGCATCAAACAAGATTTGAAAGATGAAGAGGTTGATCCTGAAATTGGTAACATTGTCGGAACCAACAAAGTTACCTGAAGTGGAAGGGTCTTCCCTCCCGAGATTTCCCCTAAGTCTGTCGACAAGCCTATTGTCATTCCATCTGTTGTTCCTGCTAGTACATCAACTACTGCTCCTGTGCTTACTCCAATTATTACCCCTGTCAGCGAATCGTCTGATACCCGCGACAAAGAAATTATAGGTGAGCCTGCCCAGATGGAGGCACCTAGAAAAATTGTTGTTGAAACCTCTAAGCAAGAGATAGAAGAAATACTGAAAATAATAAAAAAGAGCGACTACAACGTGGTCGAGCAGCTTGGTTAGACCCCCTCAAAGATATCCATGTTATCCCTGTTGTTGTGCTCCGAGGCCCATGCGAAGGCTTTTATTGCATTCCTCAAGACTGCGCATGTGTCGCAGGAAACTTCAACTGATCAGTTCAAAGATTGTGTGGCCAGCCTGAATGCTGACAATGTGCTGGGTTTTTCAGATGCAGACTTAACACCGAAGGGAAGGAAGCATAATGATGCTCTGCATGTCTCGATTGAATGCAGGGGCACCACTATGGCTCATGTGTTGGTAGATACTGGGTCTTCGCTGAATGTTCTGCCGAAGAAGGTGTTGGACTGGTTGGATTGCGAGGGTTTGACTCTAAAGCCTAGTAACATTGTGGTAAGGGCTTTTGACGGATCAAAGAGAATGGTGCACGGGGAGGTGGACATCCCTGTCAAAGTGGGTTCTCAGACTTTTGGGTCCACCTTCTATGTGATGGACATCAGGCCGTCATATTCTTGTTTGCTGGGTCATCCTTGGATCCACGAGGCTGGGGAAGTTACTTCCGTACTCCACCAAATGCTGAAGTATCCGGTAAAAGGGAAGATTGTCACAGTGCAGGGTGAAGAGGAGTATATGGTGAGCCACCTCAATTCCTTCCGCTATGTAGAGATGGGCAGGGAATTTATAGAAACTCCTTGTCAGAATTTCGAAGAGGACCCTCAGATCTTGGCATCAACTGAAACTACTACCAGCAACAAACCTCCTCTGAAGATGGCTTCCCTCAAGGACGCTAGTGTCGTGGTTGAAGAAGGTGGGTGTGCCAATTGGGGTGAGCTCCCTGATTTCACTCACAAAACTAACAAATTTGGTTTGGGCTTTACTACAGGGGCTCAAAGGGATGTTCGACGCGCTCGGGCTGAAAGACCTCCCCTACGCATCAGCAATCGTGGGGTTAATGCCATTGAAGACAACGAGGAAGACTCAGACATTGACAGCTGGATCTACCCAACTACCAACGCGGACTGAGTAACTGGCGGGCTAGGGACTTTATACCAGTTTCTTTTATTGCGCAGTAATTGACTTACTTTTTTTGAGATTTGTAATAAACAATTTAAAAATTTACGGCCCTATGCCTTGCCCGAGGCACATTGGCTTCTCTTGTGAGGGCTATTATTTGTCATTTCATATATCATTAATAAAGCATTTGGACGTTTCTTGCGTACAAATTTTGCGCTCTCTGTTTTTCTTTTCTGTTTTCACTTTATCAAAACAACTATTCTCTTACACACACTCACGTATCATAATGCAGATCCATATCCACTCTGGATCCCATTGATAATAGCTCTACTATTTCCAGTTATGACTTCAAAAATCTGATCAACCAAGCCGAGGACGAAGGTGAGGATGATTGTGAGGTGTCTGGAGAACTTGCTAGACTATTACAACAGGAAGAAAGGGCTATATAGCCTCATGAAGAGCCGGTTGAGACAGTGAAATTTGGGTACTGAGGAAGATAAAAAAGAGGTTAAAATAGGTGCAAATATGGAGCTTAGCGTCAAACAGAGGTTGATACAGATGTTACACGACTATGTTGAGATCTTCGCCTGGTCCTATGAAGACATGCCTGGTTTGGACACTGATATTGTGGTACACTGCCTTCCGACTAAAGAAGATTGTCCTCTGATTAAACAGAAGGTCCGTCGTATGCGTTTTGAAATGTCAGAGAAGATCAAGGCAGAGGTCATGAAACAGTTCAACGTAGGATTCTTGGTTGTTACTTCATATCCACAGTGGGTTACCAACATCGTCCCGGTACCTAAGAAGGACGGTAAGGTACGGATGTGTGTGGATTACAGAGATCTGAACAGGTCAAGCCCCAAGGATGACTTCCCACTTCCTCACATTGATGTTCTGGTCGACAACACCGTGCAACACAAAATCTTCTCCTTCATGGATGGTTTCTCTGGCTACAACCAGATCAAGATGGCTCTTGAAGACATGGAGAAGACAACCTTCGTTACACAGTGGGGCACCTTCTGCTACAAGGTGATGCCTTTTGGATTGAAGAATGCTGGGGAAACTTATCAGTGCTCCATGATCGCTTTGTTCCACGATATGATTCACCATGAGATCGAAGTCTATGTTGATGACATGATAGCCAGGTCTCAGACTGAGGAAGAGCACCTGGACCATCTCCAAAAGCTGTTAGATATGTTAAAGATGTATAAGCTGAGGTTGAATCCGAACAAGTGCACCTTCAGGGTAAGGTCTGGTAAACTTTTGGGTTTCATTGTCAGCGACAAAGGCATCCAAGTAGATCCTGAAAAGGTAAAAGCTATACAAGAAATGCCAGCTCCCCGTATAGAGAAGGAAGTTAGGGGTTTCTTGGGAGTCCTGAATTATATCGCCAGGTTCATTTCACATATGTCTGCTACTTGTGAGCCAATCTTCACGCTTCTGAAGAAAGATCAAGTGGTAAAGTGGAATGATGAATGCCAGACCGCTTTTGAAAGAATCAAGGAATACCTTCAAGAACCACCAATTCTGATGCCTCCAGTTGAAGGAACACCTTTGATATTATACTTAATAGTGCTAGACAATTCAATGGGGTATATGCTAGGGCAGCATGACGAGTCTGGTCAAAAAGAGCACGTAATATACTACCTTAGCAAAAATTTTACCGACTGTGAGACACGATACTCATTGCTCGAGAAAACTTGCTGCACTTTGGCATGGGCTGCTCGCTGACTGAGACAGTATATGCTGACTCACACTACCTTGTTGATATTAAAGATGGATCTGATCAAATACATTTTCGAGAAGCCTGCACTCTCCGGAAGGATATCAAGGTGGCAAATGATCTTAACTGAGTACGACATACAATATACAACCCAAAAAGCAATAAAGGGGAGTGTATTGGCTGATCATTTGGCTTATCAGGCCGTGGATGACTACCGGTCTATGAATATTGAGTACCTGGATGAGAATATTATGTTGGTGACTGACTACGAAGAACCCGGACCGGATGAAGGACCTGAGGAGGGATCCCGATGGTCTATGTATTTTTATGGAGCCTCAAATGCACTAGGTAACGACATTGACGCTGTAATCATATCTCCCGAGGGCTGTCATACTCTGTTCACTACCCGATTATGTTTCAATTACACCAACAACATGGCGGAGTATGAAGCATGCATCATGGGCCTTCGAGCTGCTATTGACCTAAGGATCAAGTTCTTGGATGTATTCGAGGATTCCGCGTTGGTGGTAATTCAGACCAAAGGTGAGTGGGATACGAAACACCCGAATCTCATTCCTTACAAAGAGTATGTACTAACATTGCTCCCACACTTTAAGGATGTAACCTTCAAACATTTCCCACGAGAGGAGAACTAGTTAGCGGACGCGCTAGCTACCATGTCTTCTATGTTCAAGGTTAGGTGGGACAATGAAGCTCCCCAAATTACTATTGAGATGTTAGATGAACCAGCACACTGCTGTGAAATCGATACCGAAGAAGTGGTAGACAAACCCTGGTTTCACGAAGTCAAAAGGTATCTCGAGACTCAAGAGTATCCCAAAGGCGCATCTGTCAATGATAAGAAGTTTCTGAGAAGGTTCGCTGCAAAGTTCTTCCTCAGTAATTGAATCCTCTATAAACGCAACCATGAATCCACACTACTACGGTGTGTAGACAAGAGCAAAGCAGAGAGGATCATGACATATCTACATGAAGGCACCTTTGGAATCCATTCCAGTGGACACACCATGGATAAGAAGATCCTACGGGCAGGATATTACTGGTCCACTATGGAAGTCGATTGTTATCAACACTCTCGAACTTGTCATAAGTTCCAAATCTACGCTGATAAGGTGCATGTGCCTCTGGTCCCCTTAAACGTCTTGACAACTCTATGGCCCTTCGCGATGTGGGGAATCAACATGATCAGAGAAATCAGGTCCACAGCTTCCAATGGACATCACTTCATCTTAGTAGCCATTGATTACTTCACTAAGTGGGTTGAGGCAGCTTCCTTTGCTACAGTAACCAAGAACGTCGTGGCACGGTTTATCCGACACAATCTGATCTATCGATATGGTGTGCCATAGAGAATTATTACTGACAATGGTACGAATCTCAACAACACAATGATCACCAAGCTCTGTAAACAATTCAAGATACATCATCATAATTCTTCCCCTACCGGCCGAAGATGAATGGAGTTGTTGAAGCAGCTAACAAGAACATTAAGAAGATTGTACAGAAGATGACGGTGACATATAAGGACTGGCATTAGATGTTACCATTCGCTCTTCATGGGTACCGTACCTCAGCACGGACGTCGACAGGGAAAACCCCATATTCTCTGGTATATGGCATGGAGGTAGTCCTACCCATCGAAGTCTAGATACCTTCTCTCAGGATTATGAAGGATGCGGGTTGGAACAAAGACGACTGGATCCAAACTTGGCTTGATCAGTTAAATCTAATCGATGAAAAGAGACTTACTGTTATCTTCCATGGTCAGACGTATCAAAAGCGAATGATCAAGGCTTTTAACAAGAAAGTCAGGCGTCAAGAATATTAAGTCAAGGATCTAGTGATCAAACGCATCATACTGCCACAAGGTGATCCCAGGGGCAAATGGACCCCCACGTACGAAGGACCATTTGTGGTTAAGAACATTTTCTCGGGAGGATCTATGATTCTAACCACCTTGGATGGTGACGACCTTCCTCACCCTGTCAATGCAGACATAGTGAAATGATACTACGCCTAATCAAAGACCCACTAGGTTGACTGGCCTAGGCAAAAATAAAGGCTTCCCGGCGAACCAAAAGTGTTCGGGAAAAATTAAGGGATGAAAATGAAAAATCTGTACACCCGGCAAGTCAAAAACCCGAAAGGGAGGCTTGGGCAAAAAAGGGTATCCCGGTGGACTGAAAACCCGAAAGGGCAATCCAGGAAAAAGTTAGGGATATAAAGCGTACCACTATGTCTCATTGGATCATCTTGCAACCTGACTTCGGCATCGACTATCAAGCTCGAACGGCGCCAACCAATTTGATCAACCCTCGACCAAGTAACAAAGTGATGAGACACTTGAAGATATAAAGGCAATAGCAGAGTTGGAACCCGATGGGGTTGTTCCACATATCTACTTTTCTTTATTTTACACAAATTGTATAATTTCTATCTTTCGGCGGCGCTCTGTTACTAGAACGTCAGCCTCCCATTACAAAAACGCCTATTACAGGCCAATTTCAAAGATCAATACAAATCATTTTCACAAGAAGCTTCGATCTGTTTTTCTTTTCTCTGTTTTGTGTTGCAAGAACGTCCAATGACTTATTTTTGATATATGCATTTAAAAATGATTGCTGCTCATAAATATTTACATAAGAAACAAAAGCCAATTACTCGTAATTCCAGAAACAGGGGCAAAAACAAGAAGTGCCAAACGCTACAGTTACTCAGCCCAGCAGGTACCGGGATAGAGCCAACTTGGGAACATAATTATTGGTACATACACTCCCCTCAGAGTAAAAGTATCCAAAGGCATTGATGTCAGCTTTCTCGAAATAGGACGTAACCACCCCAGTTGAGGTTTATAATCGCGAGTGAGTCAGTAAATTTCATCCCCCGAGTAGAGTTTATTTCTCCGGACAGAGGCTCAATCACCGACAGAGTTCATCACTTCAGCTACAAAAATTCACTTCCTAAGTTTGTTCTCTGCGGAGTTATTCTCAAGCAGCATCTCTTCCCGACAAAATATTTATATATCTCCAGCAACTGTCGGGGATTTATTTTCCCAGATGCAAGCATATCCCGATAGAATTTCATGAACATACATCATGACATACGCATGCATATCATATACATCATAATCTCATTTATTTTGAGAATATCATCTCATCCTGCATTTCATGCATCGCATATAACTAACCCTAATATCTTTCCAGGAAAAGAGGATTAGCTTCAACAAATTCAGCAGTTATGCAAGTCACATCTGTAGATGACTAACAGAAACTCAGTTCCCGAAATAAAACGGGTCAACTAATTTACACTATCGCTTCGAAGTAACCCTACGACCCAGGTTCCTTTTCACAGCCATACTATCCAAGCTTTCATTTCGAAGAAACCCTACGACCCAGGTTCCTTCTCACAGCCCTACTATTCAGGCTTTTATATCGAAGTAACCCTACTATCCAGGTTCCTTCTCACAGCCCTACTATCTAGGCTTTCATATCGAAGTAATCTTACGACCCAGGTTCCTTCTCATAGCCCTACTATCCAGGCTTTCATATCGAAGTAACCCTATGACCCAGGTTCCTTCTCATAACCCCACTATCCATGCTTTCATTTCGAATTAACCCTACTATCCAGGTTCCTTCTCACAACCCTACTATCATGGCTTTCATATCGAAGTAACCCTACTATCCAGGTTCCTTCTCACAGCCCTACCATCCAAGCTTTCATTTCGAAGTAACCCTACGACCCAGGTTCCTTCTCACAGCCCTACTATCCAGGATTTCATATCGAAGTAACCCTACTATCCAGGTTCCTTATCACAACCCTACTATCCAGGCTTTCGTATCGAAGTAACCCTACTACCCAGGTTCCTTCTCATAGCCCTACTATCCAGTCTTTCATTTCAAAGTAACCCTACGACCCAGGTTCCTTCTCATAGCCCTACTATCCAGGCTCTCGTTTCGAAGCAACCCTACTATCCAGGTTCGTTCTCATGACCTTACTATCCAGGTGTCTTTTCTCTTATCCCCAGATGACAGTCCACAACACTGTAAGACCTGGACCTGATCAAACACGACCGATTTCGCATTTCCCCAGTAAGTCTCGATGCAACCTGTACCCCGACCAGATATGCAGTTCACTTTCGCTTCCTCAAGCAGGAGTTATTTCCCCAGTAGAGTAACGGACAACTGAAGCTCCTAAAATTCTATTTCTCCCAAGACAAATACCAACATTCCTCAGCAGATTCCTCATCAACAACAGGAACAAAGACTCTCATCAAAGGAATATCTCAGGAAATCAACATCCTCTAGATGGCATCTTTAAGCCCATCTCCGACGGTACTCCGTCACATCTTGGATGGAATCTTTAAGCCCATCTTTGAAAATTCTCTAGAAACTTCCAAATGGCATCTATAATCCTATTCCTGATATCACAAATCAAGTATCACTTCATGCGAGTGCAAATTTCCGGGCACTCTAGTGTTCAATCATCTTCCACCTTCAGATCACGAAAGGTAGACGAACCAATCTACATCCTCAGGTTTAAGAAGATTGAACATGGGAAGCTGTTGTACCCCAAAATTTTCCCTCTCATTTTACTCAACACATATTCCTAGAGATCCTCAATTTGCTCAAGTTTGCCCAAGAGTTGACTAGACAAACTCTCTCCTAAGGCAGTGTGTCTCAAATTAGGGTTTCCATTTTCATCAAGATAGGTGAACTACAAAGACATAATATGCTCTCCATGGTCCTAGTATGTTCTCAAGACCCTCCATGTCAAATTTCAAGCACTTCACAAGAAGTTTGCTCAGTCAACTACTCAAATGCTTGAGAATCGGCTATATTAGGTCAAAAGTCAACTATGGCCCACATACAGTCAAACTTCAAGATTTTTGTTCAACATCAACATTTTGAATTGATATCCATCATTTGATCAAGGTTTGATCATGATTATTCAAGGAATTCCCTAAATTCATCAAAATCCAAATGTTGCTAAATTAGGGTTTCTCAAGAAAAGTCAACCAAACTTTGACCAAGCATAACTTCCACATACTTTATCAAGAATTCTCCATCCAAGGTTCATTTTGAAGAGGATGCAATTCCATACAATTCATCTTCATCCCACAAGTTCAAAATATGCACTCATCAAAAGATATGAATTTCTACATTATAGGTCCTTTTGAAAAGTCAACAAAAACACCTTTTGGGTCAAAGCTTCTTACATGAACATGAAAGACCCAATTGAAATGAGACCAAAAGGGTTTCTTAGGGGACATCCTAATCTTTCTAAAAAGTCCAAGAACACCTCTCTAGGATTAAAATTGGAGGAGATATGCCATGTCAAAGTTGACATTTTTTGCAAAACTGCCAAAAGTAAAATGGGCTCAAAATTGCTTTTTTTGCCAAATGGGCCTAACTTTTTATGCTTGCACCTCACTTATAACATGGTCCACGACCCAAATGTTCACTCACATGTTATTTGCTTCATTATTTATTTTGATTTTGATTTTTTATTTATTAAAAATTGAATAAAATCAAATAATTGGTAAATAATATCAAAGATATGTTTTGATATGATTTTTGGACAGGATCTCAATCAAATTATGCTGAGATATCAAGACCAAATCGAATCAAGCATGATTGGTACAAAAATGGGATAATTTGGCTCAATTTAGAAAGTTTGCATATGGCTAAAGAATCAAATCAAATCTCATCAAAACTTCAAGATTCAATCTGTTTTGCAACCCTAATTCACTCAAGGGTATATAATGAACAAGAACAAAGCATAAAAGAAGGGTAGGAAGTCGTGAATGAGCAATAACAAACTCAAAAATCTTGACAAAAAGTGTGAATCGGTTTCAGTGATACAGGCCATCTCAAGCCATCCTAGCATTGCCAATCGATTGTTGGACGTCCCAGGAAGCTATCCCAGTCATTTGCAAGGTCTGAAACTCCAAGAAACGCGCGCTACAACTCACCCGGTTTTTCATGTTTTTCCAAATCCGTTTACTACGATTCACGCATCATGAACATGTTTTAATGGCATATATATGTTTGTTATCATGTTTGCAACGTATTGGTTATGTTTGATTGATGTTTTAGCACATATACTGACAATTGCCATGGTTAGGGTTTGAAGTCACGTTTTGGAGGTTCTTGATACAAGAAAAATTAGGCCACAAATAAGGTACCATGATACTCGTGAGACTCAGACGAGTTGATTGGTATAGTCACAACTAATTTATCATGCATGTGCTAGATTTTAAAGTTTTGCAGGTCTGTAGCTGCAGAATTTTGTCTGTAGGTAAAGGTGTAATGGTTTAAGGCGAAGGAGGAGGAAGAAGATGGTGGCGTGGAAACCATCTATTTGTCTGTTTAAATCTCGCACGTTTTCTGATCCAATGATCTTGTTTTGTATATTGTATTTTGTTTGCATTATGCTAATAACTAGTTAACGTAGCACAGTTGGCAAGGGCGTTCGTTGGTAAGTGAGAGGACCTGGGTTTGATCCCAGGTCCCAGCAAAACATATTTTCTCATTTTCTTGCTGCAGATTCTATGTGTTGCAATCCCAGACGTTCTCCATACACCCTTGTATCCCGCCACTGGATCAACATAGCATCAGATCTAACGCTTCCAGCCTGAAGGACCATGGTGCACGTCCAAGTCAACATCACATAGGATCCAGCACTGACTGGGCTTCAGCTCTTTGGGCCTGGACAAATTTAGATCTACACCCCCCAATTACTTCAGCAAGCAATCCCATCTCTCATCTTTTTCTATTTTTTATTTTATTTCTTATTCTCTTATTATTTACTCAATTGATTTTTTTTAAAATAACAAAAATCCAGTTTTTTATCAAATCAAAATCACATAAAACATAAAATTCTTTTTTTATAAAATATTTTATTTTATTTAATTAATTAATTTAGCTTAAATTAGGTTAATTTCAATTTCTTTTTATAATTAAAACTAATTAGAAATTAGGGTTGTAAATAATTAATTTTTCTATAAAAAATAACCAAATAATTTTTTAATTAGATTTTAGGTCTCTTAATTAATTCTTCTCATTTAATTCGCCGCACGTTTTAATTATTGTTTTGATTATTATTTATGTAACTGTTTCGAGGTTGTAATAGATTTTAATTAGGGTTTTAATTTCCGCATTTTATCTTCAGTTAAATAATTCTTGTATCTGCGAAAGCCATGTAGTAGTTAGGTTTTATATTTTCGCACTTTTAAATTTCCGCAATTATTAACTGTTAGATGTATGCTAATAGGATTGTATGGAAAGAATATCTGAAAATTAAAACGATAGATAACCTAAATATGCAAAGACATATTAACTGGAAAAAAATCACGTGCACATATTTCACTCCTAGGGTTTGCCTCACTTCGGTTGCCTTCGGGACAATATTCATTTAAGCATAGGAGATTTTAGTGGTTGCCCTCCTGTCTAAAAGATCAAATGTCCCATTCGAATGTTGCCTCGGAAAGATCTTAAGACTCTAGGGTTACTACTATGGTTTCCTACCCATTGCTCTGGTGACTGTACTTGTCCCTTTCGAACGTCCCTTACAAACTCCAACGACGGGGCTACCTACTCCTTAATATTAGGATAGCGCTGTCTAAAGGAAACGAGAACGAATAATCTTTTTTCGAGTAGGTAGAATCTTAAGTACTTGCTCAACAAAACTTTTCACACAAACACATTTCAAAACAATTTTCAAAACAACTTCGTCACACCCTTGAGGACTGATACAAGGGTTATCACAAAGTAAAACTTTTTCAAAACAAGCACACACATAAGTAATTTTAAAAAGATGAGCAAGCACCTAAGAGCCCATAGAAAACCATGGATAGAAAAGGTGCTAACACCTTCCCTTTCTATAATCTACCCCCTACCCCCCCCCCCCCCCCCGTACTCAGAAATATCGAAAAAAGGTTTTTTCTGTTCTTTTTCCTTTTCCATGATTGGATAAAATAAAAGTCGGTGGCGACTCTTGCTTACCGCAACATTTGCGAACAAAAAATGCAAACCAGTATTAACAGTCGGTTCTGCCACCGTATTACACCCATTTTTTTCTTAAGTCTCCTTCATAGGTTCTGATTTAGCGGGCTTTTCTTTTGAAAAATAATTACTGCCTGCTTTGATGATTATGCGGAACCATCACCATATTTTGGAAGGTATCTTCTACACTTTTTGTCGTGTATGAAGGATGAGCTTGCGATTGAATGCGCCTCTGAATTAACTGAGAAAGCTACCCTTCCCCAGGTTATTATTAAGGGTTTTAATTCATGTGAAAAGAAAAACTCAGACTTCTTTGGCTCAAAGGGGTTGACTAGGGATTATCTTCCTTATAACTCCATTGTTTAGGATTTGAAACAATGCTTGTACATCGTTAGCGGGGTCTGTTCAAAAGCATACTATAGATATTGTGGTATCATTCTCGTCCTCCTCCCTCTAAAGGCTTACAGTTTTTAATCAAGAGTCGAACATCACAAAAAGGAAGTAAGAACGCAGTTTTGAAATAATGAATACGAATGAATTTATTCAAGACAAACATATCCAATGCATTGATGAAATAAGAAGGTTTGATATGAATAAATGTTCGAACAATCAAAAGAAAATTACAAATTGAAAATTATAATGAACAAAAGCCTCTTTGTCTGAACTTGTCACTTCAGATGGTGTGTCTTTGAGGGACGGTAGAAGAATTCAGTCTGAACATCTCGTGTAAACTCCAACACTCCTTCATCAATCAAGTTTTGAATTTTATATTTCAACATCCAACAATCATCAGTATCATGCTTTGGACTGTTGGAGTGATATGCACACCTTGCATCAGGATTGTAGTTAGGAGAAGAAGTCTTGGGATTCGGATGAGGCCCTATCAACGTAATCAGATTCATCATCAACATGTGTTGTAAAGCATGAGACAGCGGCATGTTGAGTTTGGTATATTGCGTGTTGGATGTATCCTACTTACTCTGATTAACCCGTTATTTTTGGCGAGGTTATTGTTGGACCCGTGATGTAGTAGCAACTTGGAAAGGTCCACTCTTCACTAAACCAAACTCTTGTCTTCTCGGAGGTTGATCAATGACTTAGTCCCCAAACTCGACTATTTGCTTCATACGGTTGTATCCGTCTTGATGAAGTTTGTTGATAATGGTTCTCAGCTCTTCTTGTCCCCAAGCTAGGCCTTGGATAAGATCCATCTGCCCTAGCATATGGGTTCTCATTGCTTCAACCTCAGCTTGCAGTTGTTCCAACCATTCGTCCTTATTGTCTTCAGGATTTTTCTTGGCTAGGTTCCCAGTAAGGAGTGATTTCAACTCTTCCCGCCCCTTGAATAGATTTAGGAACATTTACATGAATTGAGCTTCTTGAGTTTGGAGATCTATGTTGTCTTGTTTGAATCCATTGTTGAAATAAACAGCGAGAACATGAGAGACCTGTTATGAAACTTGCTTATGCAATGATATGTATGATATATGTATGCAATGTTTTCAAGGATTTCTAAGACTTAAACTTGCTTAAACAGAAAGAGAACAAAAGTTAATTGTATTAAGCAGTTTTATCGGTCACCATAATTCCTCTCGGGCTTACAAAGGAGGTAACAAAGCAAAAATAACTCTCTAAGAAAAGAGACTCAAGCTTCCCACAGGCGCATCCTCTTTGGTGCAATGTAAGCATTTATACTCTTCTCCTCGTGAAGTAACCCGGTGAGCTCTAAAACCTTCTTCTCGCTGGCGTAGAATTGGGTTTCGAAGGTATCCCGTTCTTCTTTGAGTTGAATCTAGGATTTCTGTAGCTCCTCAAAATTAGTTGGCATGTCAGGATAAAGAATAAGGTAAGGAGTGTCTCCCTCAACAATCGGCTCCATAATCACAGGTAAGATGGTGGGGTAAGGCATCATAAGACATTGAGCACGAGATCGCACCCATTTGAGGTAAGGCTCAAGAGGTATGGAATTCTTGTGCCCCAGTGTCTTGCTATCAACTCTGTTTATCATGCCCCAAGCTCGAATGAACCTCTTGCGATAACCCTAAACATCATTCTCATAGTCAAATGTGATTCCTTGGATGAGTGAGTCATGAGGGCCATCCCTTCTAGCATAACCAAATTGTCGCAACGCCAAACAAGGATTATAAGTGATTCCTTACCAAATTCCTAAGAGAGGGAAATTAGGGAATTTCCCACAGCGATCAATGATGGTAACATTCTCTAAGGATCGAGAATACCAATGAATATCCGAATGTGTAAGGGACATCAACCTATGAGACCATCTCATACCCTGCTCATTCTTCAAAATAGGCCGAGGTAGGTGAAAAATAAATCACCTAGCCAATAAAGGAGTGCAACACAGAAGGGTACCTCTTCTCTTTAGAGTGCGAGTATACAGAGAGTGTAGAATATCCCCAAGTAAAGTGGGCACCGGATTATGAGACAGAAAAACCTTAACCGCATTCAAATCTATGAGTTGGTCCGTGTTAGGGAATAGTACCATACCATAGATGAGAAGGGCCAACACCTCTTCAAAAGCTTGTAAATCCATAGTATCCCAAAAATGGTGAGCTTTCTCAAATAAAAACTTAGCTGGAAATCCTTCGACACCTCTTCTGGTTTCCCAATTTGCCACTACATCAGACCGTTGTAAAGACAGAGCTTGAGCAACCCCTTCAGGCTTTGGGTCTCTTTCCATACCGTTGAATTGTAACTGATTAAGGATAGGTACCCCCAATAACTGAGAAAACTCCTTCATAGTAGGCACTAACTGGTAATTGGGAAAAGTGAAGCAGTGATGTAACGAGTCAACGAACTGGGAGAGCACCTTTAACATTTCTTCATCAGGGTTTAAGGTGACCTAGTTGAGGATTCGACCATGTTTTTCAGTGAAGGGAGAACTTTCAGGAATCCTTGATGCTAAGTCCTTGAGTTGAGGAGGTACTTTCACAAGGTTGACTTGGATAGTGTTCCTGCGAGCGGATGTCATGTCCTACAAAATAAGACAAAGATAAGCCCTAGAAAATCCTTGAAATAGTTAGTATGATATGCCATGTTATGATGCCATGATTATGCTAAGAAATCACATATATAGAAAGCACAAGCAAATCACACAAAGACCTTAGGTTTAAGGCTTGCATGGGTTTTAAGGTAATACCCTCCTGAAGTTTGGATTGGTTCAACCTGTCCTATAAATAGTAACCGAGTTCTAAGGGATCTCAATATCATTGATCTTACCCACAAGTTTCGTTTGATAGGCAACTGACTTGCAACCAAATAAAACTCGGGAGTCAAATCTTAATGAGTGTAGCATCGAGTATCAACCTACATTGGGAATACACCAAAGACGGTTATCTCACAACGTCCTAATAGCCAAGTTATTCAATTAAGGTTCTAAGGTCAGTTGACGCTTCATGACACCACACAACAGCCCCGTATTTTCCTTGATTAACTCAAAGTCTATCGGTACCAACCAAAGTGTTGCATCAACATAGCCATCGCTTCAACCGGGTCAGTATACCCCGCACAGTTTCCACGATCTATTGCTACTTACCTAAAAGGTTTCCCCAGATCTGAGTATTGGATCTATAGTAACCCAAATAATACCCTTAAAAGTAAAGCAATCAAAACAAAGAAAATAGATTATAAATGAACTAGACCCTAAGGTAAATCCCACTTTTATTATGTCCCCAACAGAGTCGCCAGTTCCGTGATACGGTGGAAAAACCGACTGTTAATGCTGGTTTGCGTTTTGTATTCACAAATGTCGCAGTAAGCAAGAGTCGCCACCGACCTTTATTTTATCCAACAAAGGAAAGGGTGAAAGGAACATAAAAATACCTTTTTCGAGATTTTCTGAGTAAGGGGGATAGATTATGGAAAGGGAGGGTGTTAGCACCCTTTCCATCTGTGGTTTTCCACGGGCTCTTAGGTACTTGCTCATTTTGAAAACTATTTTTGTGTTTGTTTGTTTTGAAAGATTTTGTTTGCTTTATGATAGCTCATGTATCAGTCCTCAAGAGTGTGATAAAGCATTTTTTAAAGTAGTTTTTGAAAGTGTGTAAGTGTAAAAAGAAATTGGTTTTGAGAAAGTACCTAACAGTTATCTACCTACTCGAAGAAGGATGTTCTTTTCCTCCTATCCTTTAGATAGTGCTATTCTACTATTAGTGAATAGGTAGCCCTATCATTGGAGGTCGAGGGACTATCGAAAGGGACGTTTATGGTCATTGAAGGCAACATGTAAGGATACCTTAGCATTTTGAATGGACTGTCATCATATATGCAACATCGAGGGACAAGATCATTTCTCGTAGGCAAATCAAGGGACATTGAGGGACTATGATCTTTATGATGACTTTAACTGAGGGTCTTTGCTAAGGGTATCCCTATGTTCGAGGGACATGACCATTGTTTTTTTGAAGGCAATAAGTGACGTTACCCTAGAGGTGCGAGTGTGCAAATGATTCAATTTGATTATTTATCTTGCAATTAGGGTTTTCTATCGTTCATTTTTATCTTTTCATAAAATATAGTAGCTGAAGGTAAAGGCGAAAATGTAAACCTAAGCTATTACAGAGCTTTGGGGCAATTACATAATAGTGAAGAGTGCGGAAAAGAAATTCTAAAACTATTACATCCCGGAAGCAATTACATGATAATGATAAAAAAATGCGGGGAAAATAAAGCTACGCTATTACAGTTGAACGCGCCCTATACACTTTATCTAGGAAAATAAAAATAAGATTAAAATAGCAAATAAAATATTTTGGTGTTTTTTTATGAAACAAATAACTTATGATAATTAATTAAATAAACCTAAAAAACCTAATTAACTTTAATTAATAAAAAAATGTTAATTTAAAAAAAAAGGTTAATTAAAAAACCTAAAACCTAATTAATTTTAATTAAAAAAGGTTAATTTTGAAAAAAAAAAAGATAATTAAAAAAACATAAAACCTAATTAATTTTAATTAAAAAAAGGTTAATTTTGAAAAAAAAGATTTATTAAAAAAATCCTAAAACCTAATTGTTGTACCCCAAAATTTGCCCTCCCATATTCTCCAAGATTTGTCAAGTCAAGGTCACAAAATTCCCCAAGGGTTGTGCAGTGCAACAGTCTCCCATACAGTCAAAACTAGGGTTTGTGTTCTGATCAAGAAAAGGAAGTTTTCAAAGACCCAATCAAGTCTCACATGCCTACAAAGATGGTCAAGTATCTTCATATCAAGTTTCAAGGCATTCAGCTCAAAATTGCACAGTCAAAACCCTAAATTGCACTACAGTCAACTGTAGGGGCAAAATGGTCATTTGACAGTCAAAAGTTCAAATTTTTTGTCAACATATCATTTTGAAGCCATAAACATCATTTGATCAATGCTTGATCATGATTTTCAAAATTTGGCTCAGAAATCATCAAAGATGCAAAAGTTACTATATTTGGACAGCTGAAAAAGTCAACTGAAATTGACCAGGGCATAACTTTCACATGGATTATCAGAAAAATTCCATCCAAAGCTCATTTTGAAGAGAAAGACATTTCCTAAAACTCATCTTCATACTTCAAGTCCAATAAATGCTCTCACAAAAAGTTATCAATTTCAACATTATAGGTCATTTTCAAAAGTCAACAAAAAGGGACTTTAAGTCAAAGGCCATAACTTGAGATTGGTAAATCAAAATGACATGGGACCAAAGGCATTGGTTAAAGGACTCAAAGACCTTTCCAAAATGTCCAAGAACATGTGAAAAGCTTAAAAATTGAGCAAGTTATGCCTTGTGGAAGTTGGGAAATTTTTGGGAATTTTGAAAAGTCAACTTTACTTCAAATGACCTAAATTTGCTAATGGGCCTATTTTTCTTCCATGATTCATCATTCCAAGCCTATGCACGACCATTTGGCCCAAAGGGAAGTACTTTCTCATTTTTTATTTATTTATTTGAATTATTATTTGTATTAATTCATTTAAATTATTTAAATACATGAAAAATATCAAACTTGACCTAAAAAATCTTTTCATGCATGTTTTACTCTCAATATCACGTGCACATCCTAATTAGGCAAGATTTGGTTTGATTTGGCATGATTGAACAAAATTGCACATGAAAAAGATTCAAAAAATCCTTAGAAAATCAATTATCCAAAATCATTATGGCAATGGATTTTATGCAATTTTCTTGACCTAAAAGCTTCACTACATATGCCTGAATCAAACCCTAATCCTTACATACTCTAAGCTGCGCAGAAAAAGACTTGGCAAACTTGAAAATTTTCCATAAAACTCAAATTCTAAATTCTTTGTTGGAGGACGATTCAAGCCTTAATTTCCATTCCAATAGCTTCATTGTGGTTCTTTGAACGTGTGCCAATCACAAACAACAACCAAAGCTCCAAGAATTGGTAGATTACATTCAAACTGTGTCACAAATTTTTTGAAATCGCATATCATAATTCACGCATCCTTTTGCATTTTTATTTATGGATTCTTGTTCAGTGTGAAGTTTACAAGCTAACCATCATGTTTAATTGCATTATTATACTGTGTATAAGATTCCACCATGCGCGATTTCTAGGTTTTGCAGGATTCAAAATTGGGGTTTTTAAAAATAGGCAAAATTAATCCTCCAAATGACCACCAATGGACTCAGCGCTTGAAGACGAAGAGGATGGCACCCTCGCGCTCAATTTATGAGCGTCGAGGGGCTAATCGTTATTTTCTTAAAACGTATCTAAACCCACGCTTAAAAACCGTTGCCTCATATTTGTGTTTTCAGGAAAATTGAAGAAGATGACCTCGTGTCCAACGGCCAGTGGTTCTTTTGAATCTCGCGCGTTTTTAACCCACTAACATCATGTTTTATTTATTATGTTTATATGTTATTATATGTTAAATGCATAAGCGATGGTTCAGTGGCAAGGTGGTTGTGCTGGCAACGTTAAAGACCTGGGTTCAAGTCCCAGGTCTGAACAAATTCAATATTGTTTTTGTATACTAATTCCCATGCAGGTTCAGCCTTGAAGTACACCATGCACCAGCATAATCAAGCGTGCCACGTCCGTTCCAACACTAGATCAATGGTCATGAACTGAAGCCTATGGTGGATCCAGGTCAACGCCTCAACACGCTATGCAAACAGTCAAAAGGGCCACTGCTTATTAGGCCAGATTTTCATAAACACACCTCACAATTTGGGACTACACCCCCACCCTGGTTTGCTTTTCTCTTCATATTTTATTTTTTTAATTATTGTGTTATTCATTTTTGTTGTTTTAATTAATTAATTGTTTTTTCTACAAAATATAAAAAACTTCATTAAAAAATCAGAAAAGGAAAAAAAAAATGATATTTAATTATTTTTATAAATAAATTAATATGTAATTATTTAGTTTAATTAGGTTACAATTTTAATTTATTTTAATAACCAAAAATACAAAAATATAGAATTAGGGTTTAATTGTTAACTTTATCCCTTTTCAATTTCCTTTTTATAATAATAATATTTATTTTATTTATTTTCATAAATTAAAAAATGCATGTAAATAAAATTAGATTTAAATTAGGTTAAAACTTAATATTTTTTACAATAAACTTAAAAGGCCATTAGAATTAGGGTTTGACGCTTCATTTTAATTTTAATTAATTATTTCTTTCCATTAAATCTAAAAAACACAAAAACATTTTCTTTTAATTCTTCATTTTTATTCCTCATTAATTCTAATTAATTAAATTCATTAACTTTAATTTTTTGCAAAAGGGTCCAACGCCCATGTTCGTAATTTATTTAATTTCGCGCATTTATTTTATGTCGTTTATTATAATTATGTAATTCTCCCAAAGCGTTGTAACGATTTTATTTCTCGCACTTTTATTTTATTGCTTTATTTATTTTCCGTCAAATCGGGTCCGGTTTAATTTTGGCGATGTGGACCCGCGCCATTTGTAATAGCCTTAGATTTATTTTCCCGCAAACTTTATAACTGCTAAAAAGCATGCAAGAATGAATGTCCTAATTAAAATCAAGCGTAGATCACAATGACATGACAAGACAAATATCAATGAAAACGACATACAAATCGCACACACCACCCCTAGGGTACGCCTCACTGTTGCCTTTCGAAAGGTGATCGTCGAGTAGAGGATGTCTTAGTAAGTCCTCATGATCCGGGAACCTGGCATGAGGGTAGCTTCTAAGGTGTCTTCCCATTGCTCTGGTGATCACCATGTCCCTATAAACTCGAATTGACCCGAACACCTCCAACGGTGGTGCTACCTACCTCTCAATGGTGGGATGGCGCTACTTTTAAGGACATTTACACAGACGAATTCCTTAGGGTAGGTAGGTTCTCAAGGATACTTGCTCTAATTTCAAACAAATCAAAACATACTTTTCACACCGACACTTTTCAAAAGCTTTCAAAGCAAACTTTTCAAACACTCTGACGTACGAGTCGATCTGAATTTTTTTCAAAGAAACTTTTTTTAAACCCACATTGAAAAGCAAACAAACATTTTGAAAACACAAATGAGCAAGTATCTAAGAGCCCATGGATAACCATGGATAGAAAGGGTGCTAACACCTTCCTTTTCTATAACCTACCTCCCGAACCGAGAGCAATCTCTTTAAGGAATTTTTCTGTGCTTTTGTCCTTTCCATTTGGAGAAAATAAAAGACGGTGGCGACTCTTGCTTACCGCGACATTTCGCGAACCAGCGTTAAATAGTCAGTTCCAGATCCACCGATCACAGAACTGGCGACTCTGCTGGGGATATCTTATAAAGTGGGGTGTACCTTAGGGCTAGGTCATAACTATGTTTTCAATTGTATTGCTTTGTGTGCTTTAAATTGTGGGTTGCTTGGGAGTTCTATAGATCCTAACCCGGATCAGGGGGATACCTTTCTTAGAAAGTAGCAACAAGGCTGTGAGGGAACTGTGCGGGGTATACCGACATGGTTGAAACAGTCTGCTACGTTGATGTGGCACTTTGGTGTGTACCGGTAACCCTTGAGTTCAGTCAAGGAGAGTACGGGGCCTCCGCGTGGTGTCATGGAGCATCAACAGACCTTAGGAACCTTAATTGAACAATCTTGGCCTCTTTAGGGTAGTGAGATAACTGACTTTGGTGCAGTCCGAGGTTGGTTGATACTCGATACTACACTCAATTGAGGGTTGCTTTCCTGGAATATTTCGGTCGCCAGTTCAGTGGCTGAATCGAAACGATGAACAATGAAAGCAATCCCGTGATATTGGGAACCTTAGAACCCGATTACTTTGATTAGGACAGGTTGAACCCACCAACTTCAAGAGGGTACTACCCAGACCCCATGCTGGCCTTAAACCTTAAGGGCTTGTCTTGTGTGCCTTGTGTGCCTTACATGTTTGTCTTTGTAAATATCTGTGGTGTGTTTAATCATAGCATCATGACATCATCCAGCATCATATGCATTGACTAACCATTTCAGGGGTTCGGATTTTCATCTTTGTTCTTGTTTTGTAGGACATGGAAACTGTTCGTAGAAAGACAATTCAGGCCAGTCTTGTAAGGGTCCCTCCTTAGCTTAAGGAGCTTATATCCAGGATTCCCGAGAACTCTTCATTCAGTGAAAGGCATGGAAGCCTCATCAGCTTGGTCAACACCAACATTGAGGAAGATATGATTAAGGTCTTGTTCCAATTCTTTGACCCTCTGCATCATTGCTTTACCTTTTTGGACTATCAGTTGGTACCTACATTGGAGGAGTTCTCCCGGCTCCTGAAGATCCCTATCCTTGATCAGCTACCCTTCAACGGTACAGAAAAGGAACCTAAGCTTGAAGAGATTGCTAAAGCCTTGCACCTACAGTCATCTGACCTCAAGGGACATTGGGAAGTTAGAAGTGGTATCAAAGGGTTCTTAGCCAGGTTTCTGTTTGAGAAGGCTCATGAATGTTGGAACTCCCTTGACTTGCAAGCTTTTGAAGAGGTTGTGGCCCTCCTTGTTTATGGTCTGGTGTTGTTCCCTAACCCAGATCAGCTTATTGATATCAGTGCTGTCCAGATCTTTATGTCCAGGAATCCTATACCTACATTGCTGGGGGACATCCTTCACTCATGTTACACTCGAACCATGAGAAAAAGAGGTGTCCTTATGTGTTGCACTCCCCTCCTGGGAAGGTGGTTTATTTCGCACCTTCCCCAATCAGTCCTGAAGAATGAGCGGGGTCTGAGATGGTCACAACGGTTGATGACTCTTACACATGCAGATATACATTGGTGCCCTAGGTCCAGAGAAGATGTCACTATCATTGATCGTTGCGGGGAGTACCCTAATGTTCCTTTACTTGGAATCAGAGGAGGTATTACTTATAGCCCATGCCTGGCTTGGAGACAGTTTGGTTATGCTCGGAGGGACGGTCCTCGTGACATGTTAATTCCTGACATAGTTTTTGACTTCGACAATGATACTCAAGGACTTCGCCAGAGATTTATCAGAGCTTGGAGGATGCCTAGTAGGATAGACAGCAAGACACTGGGGCATAGGAATTCCATCCCTTTGGAACCCTATCTCAAGTGGGTACGGGCCCGCTCCCAGAAGTTAGTGATGCCCTATCCTCATATGCTCCCGGTAGTCAAAGAACCAATCTTGGAAGGAGAAGTGTCTCATGTTATTCAGCACCCTGATATGCCCACGTCCTGGGAAGAGATGCAGAAGAGCTGGATCCAGCTTAAGGAGGAAAGGAATTCTCTTGAGACTAGTCTGCATGCTAGTGAAAAGAAGGTCTTGGAGCTCACCCGTCTGTTGCATGAGGAGAGGAATCTCAACACCTACATAGCTCCGAAGAGGATGCGCAGTGTATTTTGGGATTGATTTGGTTTTTGTACTTTTTGCCCATGAGGCCTTGATGTATCAAACAATGATTTCTTTAATGATAACGTGTGTTCCTTTTTGTCTACAACAAATTTGAACTTTCGAACCCTTGAATGCATTGCATACGCATTCCATACATCATTTGCATAGCAGGTTTTTCCCCTTTTCAGGTTGCTTACAGTTCTTCGCTGTTTATTTCAGCATCATGAATCCCGGATCTGAATCAACTGAGACATCAATCAAGGCTCTCCAGGCGCAGAATGCGCAGTTTCAAGAACTAATCAAGGGTCTGGCTAAAGGCCAAGAAGAACTGAAGGCTATGCTCCTGAAGAAGGAGAAGAAGAAGAAGAGAAGAACTGTTCTGTTCAGCTCGGGCCGAAGGTTTGGCAATACTCTGCAGCATGAAGAGGCTGGTTCTTCTGTTGGCAAGAGTCCTTCTCAGGCAGAAGTAAAGGTTCCTACTCCAGTAGTCTCCGACAATGAGACAGATTTTGACGAAGAACAGTACCCTCCTGCAGATGACAGATATAAACAACTGGAGGACAGGTTGAAGGCTATGGAGGTGCAACAGGCACCTGGGCTGGATTTCGGAGATCTGGGTTTGTCGACTGGTGTGATTATCCCGCATAAGTTCAAGGCACCAACCTTCTCCAAATATGACGGGGCGTCTTGTCCCAAGCTGCACTTAAGGTCCTATGTTCGGAAAATTCAGCCGTACTCTGCGGATAAGAATCTATGGATCCACTTCTTCCAGGAGAGTCTTTCAGGGACTCATCTCGAATGGTTCTATCAGCTGGATGGGACCAAAGTTCGTAACTGGGAGGAGTTGGCTACTGCTTTCTATAAGCAGTATCAATATAATGCCGACCTTGCCCCCACACGTACCCAACTCCAGGGTATGGCGTTAGGTGCAAGCGAAGGTTTTAAGGAGTACGCTCAGAAGTGGAGAGACCTGGCTGGCAGGGTGCAGCCACCATTGACTGATCGGGAGTTGGTATACATGTTCTTGGGGACCCTATCTGGGCCATTTTTCAACCATCTCATCGGGAATTCTTCTGCTGGGTTCACTGATTTGATCCTGACTGGAGAAAGGATTGAAGCTGGGTTGAAGTCTGGGAAGATTGCGAAGGGTGCGTCATCTAGTTCGGAAAAGAAACCCTTCAAGAAGGAGTCTAGTGCCGTATATGGTTCTAGGAAATCAGAGAGATCTGAACACCGCCAATCTGTCAGCGCGGTGATGATTGCTAAGCCTGCTGCCGCTCCTCGGCCAAACAACTCTCAAAGGGCTGAAAGACCCCGGAGGGAGTTTACCCGGTTGAGCATGACCCTATCACAGATTCTGCCACAGTTGCTAGCCACCAACTTAGTAACTGTCAGGGAGGCTCCAAAGTTCCCCAATACAACATCTCCCAAGTACAACCCGAATGCTCGTTGTGCTTACCATTCAGAAAGCCCGGGGCACTCTACTGATGACTGTTGGGCGTTAAAGAATAAGGTGCAAGACCTTATCGATGCAAAGGAGATACAATTCGAGGCGCCTGCAAAGCCGAATGTAGTTACTGCCCCTATGCCTCAGCACGGGGTAAATGCCGTGGATGAAGACGTTTATGCTGTTTCTGTGGATGATCTAGCCACTCCTCTAAAGATCGTCAAGAAGAACCTACTGCAGGCCGGTTTATTTCCGGGTTGTAGTGAGGGTTGCCTATTCTGTGCCGTATCCCCATCTGGTTGTCCCTTGCTAAAATTAGGCATCCAAAGCTTAATGGATAGCAAGGAGATTCTATTCAAGAAGTCTACCGTTCGGTTGGTCCCAGTGGAAGAAGTTTCTGTGGTGACTATTTTCAATAACCCCATCCCGGCTCTCCAGAAGAAGCCCGTTCAAATTCTGACCGTTGCACCTGTTATTATCACTGTTCCAGGGCCCCTGCCCTATGTATCGGATAAAGCTGTCCCTTGGCACTATGGGGCAGATGTATATATAAACGGGATTAAACAAGAGCTCAACGCTGGCGCCAGCATCTGTGACATCACTGGCCCAGCCAAAGTTACCCGCAGTGGCAGGCTCTTCTCGCCTGACATTGCTCCGCCTGCTGCCCGAAGACCGCTCCTGATAGTTCCTACAAGTACACCTATTCCTGTTGCTGATCAAGTTGTGGTTCCTGCTGCTGATCTGATTGCTTCTCCTGCTGCCGAGTCATCCAATGCTCGGGGCAAGGGAGTTGAAACTGAGCCTGCCCAGATGGAGGCACCCATACCCATAGCTGCTGAGGCCTCCCCACAAGAGATGGAGGAGATTCTGAAGATTATAAAGAAGAGCGATTTTAATGTTGTGGAACAGCTGGGGCATACGCCCTCCAAGATCTCCATGCTCTCTTTATTGCTGTGCTCCGAGGCCCATGCAAAGGCCCTAATCTCGTTCCTCAAGACGGCCCATGTGCCACATGAAACCTCTGCGGTCCAGTTCACTGATTGCGTGGCAAGTCTGACGGCAGACAATGGTTTGGGTTTCTCAGATGCTGACTTGACCGCAAAAGGGAGAGATCATAATGATGCTCTGCATGTCTCAATTGAATGCAGGGGCACCACCTTGGCACATGTGTTGGTTGATACTGGGTCATCTTTGAATGTGCTACCCAAGAAGGCTCTGGATCGTCTAGATTGTGAAAGCCTGGAATTGAAACCCAGCAACATCATCGTCAGAGCCTTTGACGGTTCAAAGAGGATGGTCCATGGAGAAGTTGACATTCCGATTCGGGTGGGCTCTCAGGTGTTCGACTCCACTTTTTATGTGATGGATATCCGTCCATCTTACTCTTGTCTGCTGGGTCGACCCTGGATACATAAGGCTGGTGCAGTGACCTCTACCTTACATCAGAAGCTGAAGTACCCCGTCAGAGGGAAGATTGTCACCGTGCAAGGAGAGGAAGAGTATATGGTGAGCCACCTGAACTCCTTCAGGTACATTGAGATGGATGGGGAGTTTATTGAAACCCCCTTTCAGCATTTCGAGGAGGTGTTTCCAATTGCAGCAGAAACAACAGAAGCAAGTGGTCCTTTGAAGATGGCCTCCCTGAAGGATGCCAGGGCAGTGGTGCAGAAGGGTGAATGTGCCGACTGGGGCAGACTTCCAGACTTTACTCAGAAGACTGATAAACTTGGGCTGGGTTTTACCTCAGAAGGTCAGAGAGTTATGAGGAAAGCAAAGATCGGAAGACCTCCGGTATTTATTAAAAGTTCAGAAGTGAATGCTGTTGGGGAAGACCATGAAGTGGGCGAAGCCGAATTCAACAGCTGGATCTATCCGACGGCCGAAGACGGATTGAACAATTGGAGCGCAAAGGACCATACCCCTGTTACCTTTGTGACGCAGTAATGAATTCCTATGTTTTGTTATTTTGTAATAAACAATGATAAACTCTATGGCCCGGTGTCTTACCCGAGGCACCGTGGTTCTATTTGTGAGGGCATACAAACTGTCATTTCATATATCATGAATGAAAATCTTGGACGTTTTTCGCATTGCAAATATTGTGTTCCTTTTCTGTCTTTCTTTTCCTTTACATAATTTTCAAAAAAACAGCTGTATTTACACACACACTCACTCATACAGGTTCCAATCCACTCTGGATCTCACTGATAACAGCTCTGCTACTGCCAAGTATGACTTCGAAAATCCGATCAACTTAGCCGAAGACGAAGGTGAAGCTGATTGCGAAGTGCCTGGCGAGCTTGCAAGACTGTTGCTTCAGGAAGAGAGGGCAATTCAACCCCATGAAGAGCCAGTGGAAACCATAAACTTGGGTACTGAGGCAAACAGAAAAGAGGTAAAGATTGGTGCCAACCTAGAGCTCAGCGTGAAGCAACGGTTAACCAAGATGCTGCATGACTATATGGAGATCTTTGCCTGGTCCTACGAAGACATGCCCGGGTTGGATACAGACATTGTGGTCCATCACTTGCCGATTAAGGAAGACTGCCCTCCAGTTAAACAAAAGGTCCGTCGGATGCGTCCAGAGATGTCTGAGAAGATTAAAGCCGAGGTCATGAAACAGTTTGATGCCGGGTTCCTTGCAGTGACTTCTTACCCTCAGTGGGTTGCTAATGTGGTGCCGGTACCTAAAAAGGACGGTAAGGTCAGAATGTGTGTCGATTACAGGGATCTGAACAGGGCTAGCCCCAAGGATGACTTTCCCTTGCCTCACATTGATGTCCTTGTTGATAATACGGCTCAGCACAAGGTATTCTCTTTCATGGATGGCTTTTCAGGTTATAATCAGATTAAGATGGCACCTGAAGACATGGAGAAGACTACATTTGTTACTCAGTGGGGCACCTTCTGTTACAAGGTCATGCCGTTCGGATTAAAGAACGCTGGGGCAACCTACCAACGTGCCATGGTTGCCTTATTTCATGATATGATCCACCACGAGATAGAGGTGTATGTTGACGACATGATCGCAAGGTCCCAGACTGAGGAAGAGCATCTAGATCATCTGCAAAAGTTGTTTGACCGTTTGAAACTATACAAGCTGAGATTGAACCCGAACAAATGCACCTTCGGGGTAAGATCGGGAAAACTGCTGGGCTTCGTGGTCAGTGATAAAGGTATTCAAGTGGACCCTGCTAAGGTCAAAGCTATTCAAGAGATGCCAGTTCCTAGGACAGAGAAGGAAGTCAGAGGCTTTTTAGGACGCCTGAATTATATTGCTCGCTTCATCTCACATCTGACTGCTACCTGTGAGCCAATCTTCAAGCTGTTGAAGAAAGATCAGGTAGTACGTTGGAACGATGAATGTCAGGCGGCCTTCGACAGAATCAAAGAGTATCTCCAAGAACCACCTATCCTTATGCCACCGGTTGAAGGGAGACCTCTGATACTATACTTGACGGTGCTAGACAATTCAATGGGGTGTGTGCTGGGGCAGCATGACGAGTCTGGCCGAAAAGAGCATGCCATTTATTACCTTAGCAAAAAGTTTACCGACTGTGAGACCCGATACTCACTGCTTGAGAAAACTTGCTGCGCTTTGGTATGGGCTGCTCGCCGGCTGAGACAGTATATGCTGACTCACACTACCTTGTTGATCTCAAAAATGGACCCGATAAAATACATATTTGAAAAGCCTGCTCTGTCTGGGAGAATTGCAAGATGGCAGATGATCTTGACGGAATACGACATTCAGTACACAACCCAGAAAGCCATCAAGGGAAGTGTATTGGCAGACCACTTAGCTCATCAAGCTGTAGATGACTACCAATCAATGAACTTCGAGTTTCCGGATGAAAGCATCATGATAGTAACAGATTGTGAAGTACCTGGACCGGATGAAGGACCTGAACCAGGATCCCGATGGTCTATGCACTTTGACGGAGCTTCCAACGCTTTGGGAAATGGTATCGGCGCCATCATCATATCCCCTCAAGGTACTCATACTCCACTCACTGCCCGGCTATGTTTCAACTGTACCAACAACATGGCGGAGTATGAGGCGTGTATCATGGGTCTTCAAGCTGCGATCGACCTAAGGATCAAATTTCTAAGTGTCTTCGGAGATTCCGCTCTTGTGATCAATCAGATCAAAGGAGAGTGGGATACGAAACATCCAAACCTGATTCCTTACAGAGAATGTGTGTTGACCCTGATTCCCCACTTCACAGAAATAACCTTTGAACATTTTCCGAGAGAAGAGAATCAGTTGGCGGACGCGTTAGCTACAATGTCTTCAATGTTCAAGGTCAAATGGGATAATGAAGCTCCCCGGATCATTATCTGGAAACTGGATGAACCGGCATACTGTTGTGATCTCGAAGCTGGATTGGTGTCTGAGAAGCCTTGGTACCATGAAGTGAAGAGATATCTGGAAGCTCAGGAATACCCTGAAGGGGCATCTGTCAACAATAAGAAATTCCTGAGGAGGTTCGCAGCCAAGTTCTTCCTAAGCAACGGCATCTTGTACAAGAGAAACCATGATTCAACCTTACTGCGTTGTGTGGATAAGACTGAAGCAGAAAGAATCATGGAAGAGCTGCATGAAGGGACCTTTGGTACACATTCCAGTGGACATACCATGGCTAAGAAAATCCTACGGGCAGGATACTACTGGTCCACAATGGAAGCTGACTGCTACCAACATTCCAGGACATGCCACAAGTGCCAGATCTATGCAGATAAGGTGCATGTTCCTCCGGTTCCCCTGAATGTTCTGACTGCGCCTTGGCCATTTGCAATGTGGGGCATAGACATGATCGGTGAGATAAAGCCTACGGCATCTAATGGACATCGCTTCATCCTAGTGGCGATTGATTATTTTACGAAGTGGGTCGAGGCAGCCTCCTATGCTACGGTAACCAAGACTGTTGTGGCACGGTTCATTCGGCACAACCTGATCTGCCGGTACGGTGTCCCTGAGCGGATTATTACAGACAACGGTACCAATCTAAACAATAAGATGATCGCTGAGCTCTGCGAACAGTTCAAGATACAGCACCACAATTCTTCTCCTTACAGACCGAAGATGAATGGGGCTGTAGAAGCAGCAAATAAGAACATCAAGAAAATCGTGCAGAAAATGACAGTGACTTATAAAGATTGGCACGAGATGTTACCGTTTGCTCTACATGGGTACCGTACCTCAGCTAGGACGTCAACCGGGGCAACTCCTTTCTCTCTGGTTTATGGCATGGAGGCAGTCTTGCCGATCGAAGTGCAGATACCCTCTCTCCGGATAATGAAGGATGCAAATCTGAACGAAGATGATTGGATCCAGACACGACTTGATCAGCTCAACCTCATTGACGAAAAGAGACTTGCTGCTATCTGTCATGGTCGGACGTATCAGAAACGGATGATCAGGGCATTTAACAAAAAAGTCAGACCACAGGAATATCAAGTTGGGGATCTGGTAATCAAGAGAATCATCCTCCCTCAGAGTGATCCAAGGGGCAAATGGACCCCTACGTACGAAGGGCCATTTGTGGTTAAGCATGTGTTCTCAGGAGGAGCAATGATCTTAACCAACATGGATGGTGACGACCTTCCTCACCCCGCCAATGCAGACATAGTTAAAAAATACTACGCATGAAAAAAGACCCGCTAGGCTGACATGCCTAGGCAAAAATTAGGGCTTCCCGTCGAACCAAAAGGGTTCGGGCAAAATGAAGGGATGAAAACGGAAAAAATCTGTACACCCGGCAAGTCGAAAACCTGAAAAGGCGGCTTGGGCAAAAATGGGTATCCCGGTGGACTGAAAACCCGAAAGGGCGGTCCAGGCAAAAATTAGGGATAAAAGCGTAATACTATGTCTCATCGGATCACTTTGCATCCAGAATCCGGTATCTACATCAGGCTCAGACGACATCGATCAGTCAGCTTCACCTTCAACCAAGGTCATCAAGTGATGAGACGCTCAGAGTTATAAAGGCAATAGCGGAGTTGAAACCCAGGGGGATCATTCATATTTCACACAGCTGTTTTATTTTCTTTTGTACAAAACTTGTATAAACTCTTTTGATTGGCGACGTACCTCTTACTAGGACGTCAACCTCTTGTATACAAAACGCCTATTTTCAGGCCATTCAAAATCAATACAAATATATTTTCAGTTAAACGTGCCAAGTATTTTTCCTTTTTCCGTTTTGTTTTGCGAAGAACGTCCAAGGTTCAATTTGTGATATATGCATTGACAATAATTTGCTAACTCATAAATATTTGCATACGAAACAAAGGAATTGATTGCAGGTGACACTAGAAACAGGGGCAATAAAAGAGTGGTCTGAGCAGTCCAATTGTTCTATCCTCCGAGGTACCAAGGTAGGTTCAGCTAAAGAACATAACCAGTACATCTCAATTCCCCAGAGAATGGTTCAGCAAAACAGTACATTCTTCTCCAAGCAGAGTTGATAAATCTCAAGGAAGTTGGGTATCCCCCAGCAGATCCCAACATTCCCCAACAGCATATTCTTAACAAGCATCCCCGGCAGTCTTGGCCTAAAGATTGTTCCCCGGTAGTACATCAATGTTCAAGGGATCATTTCCCCAGTAATCAAAACTCCCCAGAAGAGTCTAATCCAAGAAAGATGGAGTCCGTATCCCCAAGCAATAAGCTTATCCCCAGTAGATTCTGGAAGCTTATCACCTCGCAGAGCACGAACGCGTCGTCCGGCTTTATTCAAAGAGTTATTTCCTTAACAGGATATAACTGGGTTATCCTCAGCCAAAAGCCACGGAGAGGTTGTCATCGACAAAGTCTTCCTATCTCCAGCGAAGTCTATTCACACTTCCAATATAACAAGGGTATCCCCAGCAAATTATTATCAACACTCAGCAAGGCATCCCTCTTCCCACAGAGTATTGCTTCCCAGCATGATCGCTAGAATATCTTGTCTCCCCGCAGAATCTATTCGCCAAGTTCATTCCGCAACGGAGTCATCTTCTCCTACCGGTATTCTTGCAATTATCATCCCCAGCGGAAGTAAAAGCTTATTCTTCAACATCAGCCCAGGACGCGACTTCCCGGCACCCGTCAAGGATCTATTTTCCTAGACGAAAACATTCATAAAACATACATACATCATTATAGCATGCATAATGCATCATATCATACAAATCTCATTTATGTTGAGAACATCATCGCGTGATCCATATTATGCATTGCATATGACTGACCTTTACCTTTCAGGAAAGACGCAGTTAAGATGCTCAAACATATTTCAAGACCTTCTCTAGTCCAGCTAAATCGACTCCCAACAGATTTCTCTGATAAAGACTCAGTGGAAGTTATCCCAGATGTTTCCCTCTCCGACGATGAGTGTGAGGTGATAATCTCTTATGGTTCCCTCTCCGACGGTGTGTGAGGTAGTAATCCCTTGTTCAAGATGTTTCCCTCTCCGACGATGAGTGTGAGGTGATAGTCTCCTATGGTTCCCTCTCCGACGGTGTGTGAGGTAGTAATCCCTTTTTTAGATGTTTCCCTCTCCGACGATGAGTGTGAGGTGATAGTCTCCTATGGTTCCCTCTCCGACGGTGTGTGAGGTAGTAATTCCTTTTTCAAGATGTTTCCCTCTCCGACGATGAGTGTGAGGTGATAATCTCTTATGGTCCCCTCTCCGACGATGAGTGTGAGGTGGTAATTCCTTTTTCAGATGTTTCCCTCTCCGACGATGAGTGTGAGGTGATAATCTCTTATGGTCCCCTCTCCGACGATGAGTGTGAGGTGGTAATTCCTTCTTCAGATGTTTCCCTCTCCGACGGTGAGTGTGAGGTGATAGTCTCCTATGGTTCCCTCTCCGACGGTGTGTGAGGTGGTAAGTCCTTTTTCAGATGTTTCCCTCTCTGACGATGAGTGTGAGGTGATAGTCTCAGATGTTTCCCTCTCCGACGGTGTGTGAGGTGACAATCTCTTTTCCTATGATTCCCCTCTCCGACGGCGAGTGAGGTGATTCCTTTTCAGATTATAATAGCTTGTGGTTTGCTTCCCGATATTGCAAAGATGGTAATTCCCGCCAAGATTTTTCTCAACGAGCGTTGTTGAAGCTAAAGTCGCCCAAGGTTCTCTTACCATTCATGCTAAGGCAATAACCATCCCTGGTTCATTCATCAGCGTTTGAAGCTCCAGACTCAGCTCCTGTAACCAGTCAGGACATATCTATACCAAGCATCTAAAATCAGCTCCTGCAACGTGTCAGGTACTCATTTTTCTTCTGCAGGTATGCAGGTTCTCGCTAAGGAATCTCCCCCGCAATCAACATTCAGATGGCATCTATAAGCCCATCATCCTATCCAGCAATCTCCCAAATGGCATCTATAAGCCCATATTCCATCATCACTGCTACTATGTGAGCGCAAATTTCTGGGCACTCTAGTGTCCAATCATCTTCTACCCTCGGATTACGAAAGGCACGCCAGCCAATCTGCATCCTCAGGTCTAAGAAGATTGAACAGGGGCAACTGTTGTACCCCAAAATTTGCCCTCCCATATTCTCCAAGATTTGTCAAGTCAAGGTCACAAAATTCCCCAAGGGTTGTGCAGTGCAACAGTCTCCCATACAGTCAAAACTAGGGTTTGTGTTCTGATCAAGAAAAGGAAGTTTTCAAAGACCCAATCAAGTCTCACATGCCTACAAAGATGGTCAAGTATCTTCATATCAAGTTTCAAGGCATTCAGCTCAAAATTGCACAGTCAAAACCCTAAATTGCACTACAGTCAACTGTAGGGGCAAAATGGTCATTTGACAGTCAAAAGTTCAAATTTTTGGTCAACATATCATTTTGAAGCCATAAACATCATTTGATCAATGCTTGATCATGATTTTCAAAATTTGGCTCAGAAATCATCAAAGATGCAAAAGTTACTATATTTGGACAGCTGAAAAAGTCAACTGAAATTGACCAGGGCATAACTTTCACATGGATTATCAGAAAAATTCCATCCAAAGCTCATTTTGAAGTGAAAGACATTTACTACAACTCATCTTCATACTTCAAGTCCAAGAAATGCTCTCACAAAAAGTTATCAATTTCAACATTATAGGTCATTTTCAAAAGTCAACAAAAAGGGACTTTAAGTCAAAGGCCATAACTTGAGATTGGTAAATCAAAATGACATGGGACCAAAGGCATTGGTTAGAGGACTCAAAGTCCTTTCCAAAATGTCCAAGAACATGTGAAAATCTTAAAAATTGAGCATGTTATGCCTTGTGGAAGTTGGGAAATTTTTGGGAATTTTGAAAAGTCAACTTTACTTCAAATGACCTAAATTTGCTAATGGGCCTATTTTTCTTCCATGATTCATCATTTCAAGCCTATGCACGACCATTTGGCCCAAAGGGAAGTACTTTCTCATTTTTTATTTATTTATTTGAATTATTATTTATATTAATTCATTTAAATTATTTAAATACATGAAAAATATCAAACTTGACCTAAAAAATCTTTTCATGCATGTTTTACTCTCAATATCACGTGCACATCCTAATTAGGCAAGATTTGGTTTGATTTGGCATGATTGAACAAAATTGCACATGAAAAAGATTCAAAAAATCCTTAGAAAATCAATTATCCAAAATCATTATGGCAATGGATTTTATGCAATTTTCTTGACCTAAAAGCTTCACTACATATGCCTGAATCAAACCCTAATCCTTACATACTCTAAGCTGCGCAGAAAAAGACTTGGCAAACTTGAAAATTTTCCATAAAACTCAAATTCTGAATTCTTTGTTGGAGGACGATTCAAGCCTTAATTTCCATTCCAATAGCTTCATTGTGGTTCTCTGAACGTGTGCCAATCACAAACAACAACCAAAGCTCCAAGAATTGGTAGATTACATTCAAACTGTGTCACAAAATTTTTGAAATCGCATATCATAATTCACGCATCCTTTTGCATTTTTATTTATGGATTCTTGTTCAGTGTGAAGTTTACAAGCTAACCATCATGTTTAATTGCATTATTATGCTGTGTATAAGATTCCACCATGCGCGATTTCTAGGTTTTGCAGGATTCAAAATTGGGGTTTTTAAAAATAGGCAAAATTAATCCTCCAAATGACCACCAATGGACTCAGCCCTTGAAGACGAAGAGGATGGCACCCTCGTGCTCAATTTATGAGCGTCGAGGGGCTAATCGTTATTTTCTTAAAACGTCTCTAAACCCACGCTTAAAAACCATTGCCTCATATTTGTGTTTTCAGGAAAATTGAAGAAGATGACCTCGTGTCCAACGGCCAGTGGTTCTTTTGAATCTCGCGCGTTTTTAACCCACTAACATCATGTTTTATTTATTATGTTTATATGTTATTATATGTTAAATGCATAAGTGATGGTTCAGTGGCAAGGTGGTTGTGCTGGCAACGTTAAAGACCTGGGTTCAAGTCCCAGGTCTGAACAAATTCAATATTGTTTTTGTATACTAATTCCCATGCAGGTTCAGCCTTGAAGTACACCATGCACCAGCATAATCAAGCGTGCCACGTCCGTTCCAACACTAGATCAATGGTCATGAACTGAAGCCTATGGTGGATCCAGGTCAACGCCTCAACACGCTATGCAAACTGTCAAAAGGGCCACTGCTTATTGGGCCAGATTTTCATAAACACACCTCACAATTTGGGACTACACCCCCACCCTGGTTTGCTTTTCTCTTCATATTTTATTTTTTTAATTATTGTGTTATTCATTTTTGTTGTTTTAATTAATTAATTGTTTTTTCTACAAAATATAAAAAACTTCATTAAAAAATCAGAAAAGGAAAAAAAATATGATATTTAATTATTTTTATAAATAAATTAATATGTAATTATTTAGTTTAATTAGGTTACAATTTTAATTTCTTTTAATAACCAAAAATACAAAAATATAGAATTAGGGTTTAATTGTTAACTTTATCCCTTTTCAATTTCCTTTTTATAATAATAATATTTATTTTATTTATTTTCATAAATTAAAAAATGCATGTAAATAAAATTAGATTTAAATTAGGTTAAAACTTAATATTTTTTACAATAAACTTAAAAGGCCATTAGAATTAGGGTTTGACGCTTCATTTTAATTTTAATTAATTATTTCTTTCCATTAAATCTAAAAAACACAAAAACATTTTCTTTTAATTCTTCATTTTTATTCCTCATTAATTCTAATTAATTAAATTCATTAACTTTAATTTTTTGCAAAAGGGTCCAACGCCCATGTTCGTAATTTATTTAATTTCGCGCATTTATTTTATGTCGTTTATTATAATTATGTAATTCTCCCAAAGCGTTGTAACGATTTTATTTCTCGCACTTTTATTTTATTGCTTTATTTATTTTCCGTCAAATCGGGTCCGGTTTAATTTTGGCGATGTGGACCCGCGCCATTTGTAATAGCCTTAGATTTATTTTCCCGCAAACTTTATAACTGTTAAAAAGCATGCAAGAATGAATGTCCTAATTAAAATCAAGCGTAGATCACAATGACATGACAAGACAAATATCAATGAAAACGACATACAAATCGCACACACCACCCCTAGGGTACGCCTCACTGTTGCCTTTCGAAAGGTGATCGTCGAGTAGAGGATGTCTTAGTAAGTCCTCATGATCCGGGAACCTGGCATGAGGGTAGCTTCTAAGGTGTCTTCCCATTGCTCTGGTGATCACCATGTCCCTATAAACTCGAATTGACCCGAACACCTCCAACGGTGGTGCTACCTACCTCTCAATGGTGGGATGGCGCTACTTTTAAGGACATTTACACAGACGAATTCCTTAGGGTAGGTAGGTTCTCAAGGATACTTGCTCTAATTTCAAACAAATCAAAACATACTTTTCACACCGACACTTTTCAAAAGCTTTCAAAGCAAACTTTTCAAACACTCTGACGTACGAGTCGATCTGAATTTTTTTCAAAGAAACTTTTTTTAAACCCACATTGAAAAGCAAACAAACATTTTGAAAACACAAATGAGCAAGTATCTAAGAGCCCATGGATAACCATGGATAGAAAGGGTGCTAACACCTTCCTTTTCTATAACCTACCTCCCGAACCGAGAGCAATCTCTTTAAGGAATTTTTCTGTGCTTTTGTCCTTTCCATTTGGAGAAAATAAAAGACGGTGGCGACTCTTGCTTACCGCGACATTTCGCGAACCAGCGTTAAACAGTCAGTTCCAGATCCACCGATCACACTAATTAATTTTAATTTATAAAAAAATGATTTTAAAAAAAGTTTATGTTTAATGATTAACAAAAAAGGATTAAGTTTGCCAAAAAATAGATAGAGGAAGAAGCATCAATGGATAATAGGGTTAGAAAATACAAATAATGCAAATGTCAGGGGTGCAAATATCAGGGGTGGGTGTTGAACCAAAAATTAATTTAAAACCTAAAATTAAATTAAAAAAACCTAAAATTAATTATTCGAGTTTATTATGAAAAATCAAAGGTTTGTGAAAAATGTTAGGTTTTATGAAAAAGGTTTTAAACAGAAAGAATGAAAATAGGTAAAAGGGTAAATAGAAAGGAAGAAAACCAAAATCCATAGGAGTGGGTGTTGTAACCACGCCCTTAACCTCCCCAGAATGTCTGCCTTACCATGTATTGGTTGTTGTTATGATCTGGTCTCAGTGTTTTGTAATAACCCTGCATGGGACCATGTCTAAATATGCAGTATTGAGTCTCATAAACACATTAAATTACTATATCATGAAATACAAAGAAAGCAAATATATGAAATTTTGTAATGTTAAAACCGATATGGTATGTATGAATGCTTCTACACCCTTTTGATCATGGAGATCAAACCAGCCTTACCCTTACCGAAGAAGTAGTGAGATGGAGGTTTGTAACAAGGATGACTTGTTTGTAGTGAGATGGGAGTATGTAATAAGGATTTCAAGATTTTTAGGGTTCTTGAAAGAATTTGATATTTTCACAGGGTTGTGGCAAAGGTTTTTGTGTGTGTCTTGTTTGTGTGAAAAGAATGAGATTATATAATGGAAATTAGAGCAAAGATATAGGTTTTGAATATGCAATTGGGCCTCCAATAACCACAAGCAATAGTGTAGATTCTTATTCACTTGAGTCTGACACGTTCCAGGATAAATCGCAGGGACTTAAGTGCAATTTTTGAAGTTGAATTATGAAAAAAAATGTAGTGGACATCGAGAACCGACTCTTGTTCGAAAATGGGCTCAATCGGATAAACGGTGAATTAGTTATGAATTTTTGAAGTTTTGGCTCAGACAAACTTATTTTGGGCTCTAGTGTCAACTCTGACGCGTTCTTCAATAAAAAACTGGTATTGATTGGAGCAGAAACTGGTCTCGACCTTGGAAGAAAAGTTGTATATCTCTGAGTTAGTGACCTTGTGTAAAAAGATGGGCCCGATCCGATAAAAATTGACCGAGTTATGAATTTTCGAAGTTTTGATCCAGATGAAATAATATTTAGCATTCAGGATTTTCGGCGTGTCATGCGCACTCTGGGCTAAAAACGAAGGCCTTTTGGATTCCGTTCTAACTCGATACCTCGTGTGAAAACGTAGCTAACTCAATTTTTGAAATTTTGATGCCGGAACCAGCTCGATACGATTAAAATCGCCAAATTTATGATTTTCTGAACATGACACAAATAAACTTTTGTCACAAATTTTATGTACATAAATACTTGATAAATCCACATTTTTGAAGATCTTCTGATCGAAATTGGCTTCCATCCGTGAGAGTTGAAAACATAGATGACGTCAAGACGGAATTTTGGCCACCGGAACGGGTTCAAAACGAGCCACGATATTCAAGTTATGAATTTTTTAGTGTGTAAAAACTACACTTTCAGCACATTTTTTCACCACATTTCTTCGAGAAAAATCGCACATTCGGAGACCTTCTTTAAAGAATTAGCTCTCGAGCCAAACCTGAATTTGAGAATATGTTATCAGGGATATCTTGGCGAAAGAACACCCAAATATGACGCGCCGGGTTGGACTTGTGAATTTTTGAACCCCGAATCATTGCGAAACGGCGAATCGATCTTCAGCACAGAAAATACTTTGAGAACATCCATTGGCGAAATAAACGTTACTTGTAACCTGGCGAAGCTTTCTAAATATACCTTGATTACATAACATAAAATCAATGATATTCATTTATGTAATAATGAAATATAAGCTAAAAAAGTCAAAGTAAAGAGGGTAAATTTTAGGGTACAACAGCGCCTAACACCTTTCCTTCGTCTAAGAATGAGTCCAAATAACCTAGAATCTCTAACCTTTTTAGGATTAACCTTTATATTCCCTTACTTAGGATAAAAATTAAGGGTGACGACTCTCAATTTAAACACAGTTACAACAATACGATTCCCATCTTCCTTTATTAAGTGTTTTAGAGTTTTCTTAAGAAAAGAAGTTTTTGTTTTAATAATGAAAAAGGGGAATGAAAATGTCTAAGGGAGCCTAATAATTATAATGTTATCAGGAAATGATGATCCTAAGGTTTGGATATAAAAGGAAAACATCTACTAAGTTAGCATGCATGGATTACAATCCTAATGTCTACCTTAAATCTAAAACGAAACAAGTGATCCTAAGGGAACATGCAAAGGTGAACCTAAAAGAAAAAAGTAAAGGTGCAAAAAAAAAGTAAGCAAACAAAGATGCTAACAAGCATCGACTCAAAATCAAACATGAGCTATTTGTACATGAAAAAAAAGGTCAATGAGTCAAAGTACCCTTCTTCCATTAGAATAGCTCAATCACAAAATCGAGTAACAACTCGAAGAATCAATGTTGAAAAACGTTATCTAAGATATCACTGAAGCGATGACAAGTTTTAGGGGACGATTGCAATCCCTTTCCACTTTCATTTGACTCAAGGACAAGAGACGAACAATTCAAAGCATCAACGTCAGACGTGAGCTAATAATGACCAAGGGACTTGGATGTGGGGGCCGATTGCGATCCCTTTCCACTTTTATTGACTCGATTGCAAGTACAAAGTAAAAGAGGATGGGGATTTCCTTTTTTGAGGACTTTAGCAAAAATGCCTCTTTTAAGGACTTTAAACAAACACACAAAGTTGCCTCTTTTTGAGATATTTTGCAAACACAAATATTGCCTCCTTTGAGAACTTTAAACAGATTTTCCCATCTAAAGTAGAGACTCCCAATCATGTATCTCTATTCCTACTTCTCATGGCAATGAATTTAAAAGACAATGCGTAATATTAACAGAATCAGATACAATACCAAACGAATAATAAAGCCCGTAGCAAAGTGAAACAACCGGCTGAACAAATCATCAAGATGAAATCAATGAATTCACCATCGAACATTTTTATCGCACGGGAAGGGATAGGTAAACAACGAGTCAACCTGATAAGGGTCAAATCACGATTAAACGACTGAGAGACCGGGTAAGGAAGTTTGTCATGCGAGGGAAACATATTAGCATCCCACACACCCGCAGTACTCTACGGTATCCACTCTTGTTGTTCTAATCAAAGGGTGTGTTCAAATATAAATGCTTAAGAGCTAAAGGAAAAATGCAAAGAGGGAATGCATGCAAAAGAAATCACGGGGAAAAGAAGGAATATTTATAAAGTTTCACTCAGCTGAGCCCCGTGACTAGATGCCTACGTATCCCTTTTTAAGGAATCAAAGCATCATAGTTCGGCTCAACAATTTCAGTTTGATGTATGTTTTAATGAACAATATTAATTTCGCCTTCTGCTACAACTCGACCTTTGGAGACTCATGCATCAGCACATAAATGAATTAACATGTTCTTTTGAAAGTTTTAAAAGAAAAGGAGCCCGAAGGCGAAAAAGAATTTGCACTGGTTGATGTTTTTTACCTTGAAAAAGGATTTAAAAATTATTAGATGTCTTATGCATTTGCCCAGGAAAAGGTTTTAGTTTTAAATATGCAAAAAGAAAGAAAAACATCTAAGGAAGAGTATCTAGCTCTATCCCTAATGTTATCATACAATAATGGTCCTAAGGTTGAGTTTGAATGGGAATCTCTACCTATGTTAGCAAGCATGTATTACAACTCTAATGTCTAACTTGCATCGGAAACAACACAAGGGAATCCTACGGGAGAATACAATGGTTCAAAACCTAAGGGAACATGGTATATACAAGAATGAAAATCAAACAAGAAATCAACAAGTTCAAGAGATCACACACATGTCATGAGTAGTGCATGCTAGCTCAAGTCAAAAGGCCTAACCAAGATATCGAATCATCGAGAGAAGGGGTCTTGAAAGCTACTTAAACAATGTATCATGTTACCAAGGAAAGAAGTATAGAGTGGGGGGACGTAAATGTCTAAGGCGACTACACACCTAACCAAGATATCAAAAATCGAGGTAGGAGACAAAAGACAATATGAACAAGCACAGAGCCTCAACACCGCCCGACGTGAACTCAAGACAAAACGTGAGGGATTGTTTACAGATCCCTTTTCCATCTGACCGACTCGATGATAAGATCAGCACACTCCAAAGCATTGACGTACAATGCGAGCTAAGGATGACACCGACTGAAATTGCAGGGATTGATTGTGAACCCTACTCCGCTTACCTTCTTTGAGGACTTAATAATAGGGAATGGGAATGGGATGCCTCTTTGAGGTCTTTGGGCACAAACGCAAACACACAGCAAAATACTTACTTCGAGGTAGGTCTTTAAACAATCAACAAACACAATTAGCAAACTAGTGCAAAATGCCTTCTAAAGGACTTTAAACAGCGGCTTCGAGCGCAAACTCTTTATTATCCTACTTCTCATGATACCTAGAAAGCGATAAAATTCGGAAAGAAAAACCAAGCAGTGGAATACCAAACAGATAAATGTCTATTATGCAGCAAGCAAAAGCAGAAATACTCTGGAAAACTTCGAGCAAGCTAGCACCAACAAATGAAATGATCAGAAATTATGCACTCGACATAAGCATCAAAGTATATCGTGTGGTATGTGCATCAGACACATCCTCACATCAAACAAAACACCTACACAAAGTACATATCCAGACAAAACAAGAAACACATATTTCTCATAACAATGAGAGTCAACAGATAAATGCGTCGGAAGCATATGGGATCCAAAATTAAAGTGGCATATCTATTTACCAAGATTAGGTAACCGATAAAAAGTATCCTCAATGTACCTTGCACAAGTCAACAAACACATTAGTGATAACAAGAAATTGCTATCGGAGCTACACATTCTCAACACAATTAAATTTATGATTAAACCATGAAGAAGTGGAAATTAAATGCACATAAAAAGTATAAACACAAATTATGGACATCATTGCACTACAAAAATGAGTGCGCGAAAAATCGAAACGAAATTGTACAAAAATCGCATGGTAGTCTTCAAACTTACCAAGAAGCTCACAAAAGTGTGTACCATAAACTAAATCACATCGGAAGTGCCATTTACTTTTTCCAAGAAGCAACGATGTAATAACATGAATTGTGCGGAAAAGCGCACTGGAATCAAGGAAACATTAAACACAATGGTTCATGAATAAACAATAAAGTGTACACATCTATCAAATGAAGTTCAAAGCTCAACATACATGTTATACTGAACCGAATAGCACAATGTTCAAAATTTAAGTGTACGAAATGTCAGAACAGAATTAGCTCAAAATTATACGGTTAGCTACAAACCCACCAACGAATTCAAAAAAGTATATGCCTCGAATTAATTCCAAGAACAAGTACTACTTCCATTACTGGGGAAGCCGTGTGCATTTGTGTGAATTTTAATCGAAATCAAGCTCAAACAATGGAAGTAAGTGCAACAAAATGTTCATTTATTCAAGTAACATCACTTAAAAAGTGTAAACAAGTTACAAACAAGAAAAACACAATGGATGCCTTGATTCCAAGCATAAGCCAAAATTTATGTGTTAATGTAATTTCCACCCATTTGAGGTTTTCAAAATGTCAAAAAATTAAATTCATAACAAATTGGTGTCAAATTACATTAACTCATGAAGTTGCATCAAATTCACATCAATTCAAGAATCACACTTCAATATTATTTAACAAATCAAGCATTGTAAATTTCAACCAAAAATTAAACTCCACTTCAACATTATTGAACATTCAAGAATCAAACCCAATTTAATATGTTTATGCTTAAATCTACACTTCAAATTTCAACTCATGAACAACACTAATGGTTAACCAACCACTTCCAAGTCTCTTTATATCACAAACTCTTATTTAATTCAAGAATCAACAACCTCCATAAATTTCAACAAGGTTCTAACATATTCCACACTTTGGCATTATCACAAAATCAAGCATAAACTCCAAAATTCAAATTCAACCAAATTTACCTCTTAGGCATTTTATAGTTTATGTCCAATTCTCAATTCACATTCAATATTCAACACTTTAATTCAATAAGTATATCAATCTTCAACTCATTAAAACAATCACAATTGCAATTTAATTCAAGAATTCAAGCAAAAGTAATAAAGAGTTACCAAATTGAAGAGAAAAGGAGGTTGAAGAAGAGGACACATTGCCGAAATCAGGATCGAAGAAGAAAGAGGGAAGGAGATTTGTGAATTTTGACTTTTTTGTTCTTGATGAGTTTTTAAAGATTGATGAAGATTGTTGATGTTCTTGAGATAAATTGAGAGAAGTGTGTGTTTGATCTTTGAGAGAATAGAGAGAGATTTGTGAGGAGTTTTTGGGAGTGAGAGAAGTTATGAGAGAAATTCTAATTTTTTGAATATAAACACTCTCTAGTTGGGCCTTGGATTTGAATTTGGGTTGGGCCTTGTTTTGACAGTGTCAGCAAATTTAATGCACAATGTGAGTACAAAATGCCCTGTCATTATTGATGCAAAATATCGACTCGAGCTCAACATCAAAATCGAAGCTTGCGAAATTTGTGACACAATACTGAAATAACAGACTCAATCAGATAAACAACGAGAAAGTTATGAATTTCCGAAGATCCACAGACACAGAGCAGAGTTAGCTAATGCATATTTTTTCAGTTAATTTCACCGTTCAATTTTGAAACAACATCACGAACGAAAATCCTCCGATCAAAATCTGAACTCGACGTTTGAAGTAAATTTGTAGCTGACATAATTTGTGAAATTGTTCTGAACGAATCGTCTCGATATAAAAAAAATCAAAGAAGTTACGGTTTTAACAATATCAGAAAACAATGAATTAAAATTCTGGTTCAGCATAATAAATTTCTCTAGTAATCCATAATTCCGGGGACTTTCCTCAAAGAATTAGCTCTCGGACCAAACATATGAATCGAAGATAAAATCAAGATGGATTTTTCGCCCAAAGAACGGCTAAAAATCATCGATCCAGGCGGAAGTTATGAATTTTTGAACCTCCATAAAATAACGGTTCAACACAGTATTTTCACTATTTTCGAGCCCAACATATGAAATGGAGAGCATGTCGAGACGGTTGCAACGCCCAAAGACCCAATAAAAATAATTTTTCGGTTAGAAGTTATAAATTTTTGAAGTTACACTGTGAAATAGGGGTTTTCGGCTTAAACAGTCCTGAATCGACTGAAACGGTTGATTTTGTTTGCAATGGAAGGCATGCTGGAACGCATGAGAGTTTGGGATGATGATGACTTAATGAGGATTTGATGATTAACTGATTGAGTAGCTCGAAGAAATATGCGGAGTGCACTTGAATCTTAAAAACCATGAGTTTCTGCTTTGTCGTACTGCATGACAGAAGATTTATTTTTGTAGCTTAATGCAGAGAAATGCTTTGATCCTGTAACCATGGTATCAGTGACATGTATTCATGAGTATGTTAAAGAAAAATACGCCAATTAGGGTTATACTGAAGAGGCCGGATTTTGGGGTGCAACAACTGCCCATATTCAATCAACTTAAACTTGGGGGTGAGTTGGCGTTAGCCTTTCGAACAATCAAGGTAGAAAGGGATTGAATACTCAAAAGAACCATAAAATTTGCACTCAGAAGAACAAACTAAAGTCAGGTATTTTGGTTTTTGTACTTTTTATTTTTTTGGTTACCCGAGGGTAGAGTTTTAGAGACGTACATCGGGTCAAGTTTAGACATACGAGAAACCAAGTAAACTTGGTGAATACATGCCAGGTCAGGATTAGACACACATAAGTGTATCAGGTATATGCCAGGTCAAGGTTAGACACACACGAGAAATAAAGATACCGACTAAAGAAGGTTTTAATAGAGGTGTCGAATACACATGCTAGGTCAAGAGTAGACACGCACAAGGACATCAGGTATATGCTAGGTCAAGATTAGGTGTACATAGGAATGAGACTGGCTGAAGAAAGCTCTAACAAAGATATCAGATATACATGACAGGTCAAGATTAGACAACATAAGGACATCAAACATACATGTCTGGTCAAGGTTAGACACATACAAGGATATCAAACATACATGTATTGTCAAGATTAGACACGCACAAAAAAGAGATCGACCGAAGAAGACTTTAACAAAGATATAAAACATACATGCTTGGTCAAGATTAGACACATACAAGGATATCAAATATATATGTCTAGTCAATATTAGACATGCACGAGAAAGAAAGAGACTGACCAAATAAGGTTCTACAAAGATATCAATATACATGTCTGGTCAAGATTAAACACATATAAGAAAGAGACTGATCGAAGAAGTCTCTAACAAAGATATCAACATACATGTCTGGTCAAGGTTAGACACATACAAGGATATCAAACTTACATGTATGGTCAAGATTAGACATGTATAAGAACATCAGGTATACGTCCAGTCAGGATTAGACTTACATAGGAAAAAGACTAACCGAAGAAAGCTCTAACAAAGATATTAAACATGCATGTCTAGTCAAGATTAGACACATATAAGAAAGAGACCGGCTGAAGAAGGCTCTAACAGAGATATCAAACATATAAGTCTAGTCAACATTAGACATGTATACGAAAGAGACCGACCAAAGAAGGCTCTAACAAAGATATCAAGCATACGTGTATGTTCAAGATTAGACACACATAAGAAATAGACCAACCAAAGAAGACTCTAACAAAGATATCAACAAAAATGTCTGGTCAAGATTAGGCACATATAAGAAAGAGACTGACAGAAGATGGTTCTAACAAAGATATCAAAAATACATGTCTGGTCAAGATTAGACACGCACAAGGATATCAAAAATACATGTCTGGTCAAGATTAGACACGTATAAGAGAGAGACCAACCGAAGAAGGTTCTAACCAAAATATCAAAAATACATGTCTGGTCAAGATTAGACACATATAAGGATATCAACATACATGTATGGTCAAGGTTAGACATGCACAAGGATATCAAACATACATGTCTGGTCAAGATTAGACACGTATAAGGAAGAGAACAACCAAAGGAAAGTTTCTAACAAGGAATACTAACCGAAGATAGACTCTTGGGGAATAAGACTTCTCGTGCACAAGGAAGAGAACAAGCATTATGGAGATAGAAGAAATAACCATAAGTTGAAAAATGACTATTGGGGGAGTATATGATAAACATCTGCAACTTAGGAATTGAGAACTCATGACTCTAAGGTTGGAAACTCGTGACTCAAGGATCAGAGAGGAATCAAACTAACAACTCGAATGTTGGAAACTCGCGACTCAAGGATCGGAGAAGGAAAAAAATTGATAACTTGAAGGTTGGAAACTAGTGACTCAAGGATCAAAGAGGAAACAAACTGAAAACTCAAAGTTTGGAAACTCGCGACTCAAGGATCAGATAAGAAACAAACAAACAACTCAAAGGTTGGAAACTCAGGAATCAAGGATTGGAAAAGAAACAAAACCGACAACTTGAAGGTTGGAAACTCGCGACTCAAGGATCAGTGAAGAAATAAATCCCTCACGCGTAAGGCGGTGAGGGGACTTACACAAAAGGTAAGAAACAACCGAGATTAGTTATCTGCACAAAGCAAAAGAGCTACATTATCCTACAGACCGAAGCGAAGAGTAATTCTTCAAGAGTGGAAATTATCTGAATTACCACACACCAAGTATGGATAATCAAACAATTGAGAAGAAAGACATGTTATACATCCACCCTGACTAACACTCTAACTGCAAAGGCAAACACGGGTAAAAAAACCACAACAAGAGTTTTACAAAAATCAAGACGCTTGATATATGAATCATATTGTGGATTTGTGAGAAACTGACACGGGGTCAAGAATACTTGCATACAGCAAAAACAAGAATGTATGGTGAGGAAAGTATACGGTAGTAATACTCAAGATATATGAAGGATATGGTTATCTTCGGAGAGGTTCCACAGCTTAACTGGGGAAGAAATGATGCTTGAGAAAGACTTATATCTGGCTTATCCTTCAATGCATGTTTAAGATTTTTTTTAGCGTAATGCTCCATATCAATGTAAATGCTACACGATTTTGAGTGATGTAATGTAATGCAATGATGATTAATATATGAAATATGCGGAGCGAAGGTATCTGCTAGGAACTCAAAGAATGAAGCCCTCTGACTTCTACTGAAGAATGCCAATAATCTGGATTTAAATCTCTAATCTCCTGTGAGGATAATGATTCCGCCATCTCGAACTCACAAGTTGTTTAGTTTGCGCCTAGAATTAACCTGATCAAACCTTGAAGAGGAGGAATGCCCCTGCATAATGCCTTGCCCGATTCTATAGGGCCCGTGAAGAAACTTGCATCGAGAGGACTTCCTGCGATATGTACCTTCATGAAAAATCTGCCCCAGTGTTATGAACTTTGGGACACTACCCCTGGCTAACAAAATTGGGATGTGGTTTCAACCAGACTTGAGTGGGTGTCCTTAATTATGCAACACTTTGAGATATTCTTCGAATCTTGATATAACTGCCCCGGATCGACTGAACTCTTACTCAATAGAGTATTTGCATGCTTCTCTTCCCCTTAGGGTAACCAAACTCTGAGATACCTTTTCTCAATGAAGTACTAAAATTGAAATATATTTCCACTACTCAATAAAGTGTTGACAATCTATTTCTCTACCTCATGCTCAAATAATGAGAAGCTCGAGGATTTTTGAAGACAACATCCCCTTGCATCTTGAAAGTAAGCTACTTTACAAGCGTACTTCTTAACTTGAACTGCTTCGTGCTCCAACAGATACTTGAAGCAATATGTCCCTCAGGACGAACTAAAAGTACTATACCATTGCTCAATGAAGACTTCTGGGCAATCAAATCTTCCACACAATCTTCTTTTGATCATTTTTAAAACCGATCTTCTTTTACTCAATGGAATCAAAAGAAGGTTTGCCCCAGATTAAGATCATTCATCAAAATGATTTTCTCTTCAACTGATTCCTAAAGAAATTTGTCCCTCGGGATGATCAAACTCTTCATCTGATGCACATTATGCAAGCTCTCGTGACGTCAAGCACTTATTTATATTTAAATAATGTTTATTCTAAGAATGATAATTCTAATGAAAATCCTATGTCTTGAAGTTTAAAAAAAAACTTTTCATTGAGATGATGTCGTAACATCGATTTTATTATATGAAAGAAAGTAAAAGATGGTGTGATACCAACTCAACAATTTTAGCAAGCCTCATAAGAGTCATATTATCATACTCTCGTTACAGTATGCTTTCGAATTAACCCATGCTTCAGTTAGGAATTTTAAGGGTTATAACGTGGCCTGGTTCACCGTTTTAGAAAAAATGATTTAAGGCTCAAAGTTTATTTGTGCCCACCCATTCTCCTTGATGTTCTCCAGTCTTACATTCAGTTAACTCGATGCAGGAACTCGTCCCTCAAGAAGTGTTTATGATTGTTGAGGAACCACTGAGGTTTCTTGGACATGACAGTCACTCACTTTTGGTTTTTTGGTGTTTGATCACACGACTTTATCCTTGAGGATATTTCTTTGGTAATCCTTTGTGCTTTTCGCGCTTTTCATTTTTTCGATTTTCCCTAAAATTTTCCTGGACAAATTCTTTTCAATTTTATTTTGAAGTCCAGCGGGATGCCCTAAATTTTTCCTAAGTCACTTATTTTCAAGCCTTTTTCTTTTTGACTTAGAGGACTTTCTTTCTTTTCTTTTTTCGATCATTCTTTTTTATTTTGAACAAACCGTGTGACCCTGAGCCTTTTGACTTTTTGGAAGGGTTGTGACTACCGTGCTCTTTGGTTGACGAGGAATAACCATTGCAGTATCGTCGTCTTTTGACCTCCTAATAGGTGAAGGATAACCATTGTGGTTAATCCTTACATGCACACTCCTGATTGAAGAATGGAAAAACACAAGAAGGGGGTTTGAATTGGGGTTTTCAAAAATAAGACAGTATGACACGTTGGTTATCTTGGTTCGTTTAAACTCAAACTACTCCAGTACACTTGCCAAGGTGATTTCGCCTCTCTCAAATAAGGTCTTAATCCACTAATCAAAACTTGATTACACAAAAACACTAACTACCATCAATGTCTTCTTGAATCTAATCCACAACTCAATTTCTTAAGGTATTACAAAATAAATCAAATAAGGATGTGTATAAAGATGTTTCTAAACAAAACTATATCACAATAATGATGTGTAGGCATGTTTGAAGCATAAGATAGAACTGGTAAAAATACTTCTTTTTGAGTGCACAATAGTGTTGTATTTGATTTCTCCTTCATAGTATTCTTTTTATAGTCGAGGCATGAGGGACATGAGAAGATGTTTTTGGAAGGTTGATAAAGTGTTGTTAATGCACTTTCCAAAAATATAGATCTTGTCTTGGTTCAGCCATTACTTTTTGATTTGTAATGAATGAGTTGTAACGTATCAGAACTATGTTTCCTTGGGATCTTATCAAAATAAAAATATTATCGTCGAGACATTAGATCCTCAGAGTTTCTTGATATTCATTAGACCTTGGATGATACGTTGAAGCTTCTCTTTCATTTCAGAGTATTTCCTATCAGAGTGTAGCTTAAGTGTTGAATCTTTAGAACAATTGTATATATGAGTGCATTGAGACTTCTTTTGTTCTTCCGGAACTTCACTTATCAGAATATCATAGCTTTACTTGCAGTCTTGGTGCTTCAGAAGTTCTAACATCAGAACTTCTTCTATTTAGCGTATTGCACATAATTGCTTCTAAGTTTGTTGTGTCTAATCAGAGCTTCAAAACGTAAAGCTCTCATCATCTTCAATGCGTCTTTTATCATAATATCTCTGCATATTTAAATATATTATTAGAGAGTATATTTATTCTTTATATATATATATATATATATATATATATATATATATATATATATATATATATATATATATATATATATATATCATGTATTTGTTATCATCAAAACTATTACAATGATGTAGAACCAAACTATGTTCTAACACTGATGTGTATGGGATAAGGTATGATTGATCCTCAGATGCCCACTGCTTTTTGAAATTTTAACGCTCGATCAAATTAACTAAAATCTAACCTGCCCTGGGTTAAATGTGAGGGTTTTTTATGACAAGAAAAGAAACTCCTACTTCAATGCTCAAAGGAGTTGACGAGGGTCTATCTCACTTATATCTCTGATGTTTGCGGATTTGAAACAATGCATGTACATCATTAATAGGGTTTTATTCAAAAGCATACCATTTGAGATTCTAGGTATTATGTTCATCATCCTCCCTCCAGAGTTATTTTGCTTTATTTAACAAGAGTTAAGTATCAAAAAACAAAGAAAAACTTATGAGTGAATATAAATGGATTAATTCAAGACAAACATATTCAATGCAATATGATTTTTATTCACCAACAAACAAGTTTTGCATACACACAATATTGCACAAAACAAGAAAGGTTACAAATGAGAATGCAAATGAATTAGATTTCCAATTTTGAGGAGACTAAACTTCATATGGACTTATTGCTCCAGAAGATGCTCTTTCAGTCTCGACATTCACTGAGTCAAAGGAGAATTCAAATCTGACCATCTGGTACGAAATTTATAGACTTTGAATCAAGAAGATATTGAACCTTGTCTCTAAATGGCTTATAGTCTTTGAGGGAATGGCCTAGTGCCCTAGTGTGATAACCATAAGGCATAAGAACAATGTCGAACACTCTTTTTGGCTTCCTGTCCCTCTGTCTACCCTATTTCTTACGTCTCTTTCGATAATTTTGTGGCTGTGGTGCATACTAAACAAGTTGAACCGGTGGTTGGCTAACAGTTACATCACAAATTTGTAGCTCATCCTAGCTAGGAGTAGCTTCAATCACCTTACAAAGAATCTGAAATGGAGGATAAGCATGAGCTTTCTCTTCGTCCTTAAAAACTGCACTTGTTTCTTCATCGTCTTGATATGGGAATTCAAAAGTAGTAGCAACATCCTGGATCTTACCAGTCTTAAGACCAAGCTCAATTCGTTCTCTCGTGACAACCAAGTCTGAAAACTTAGAAGTAGTATATCCAATCATCAGATAGGGACCTTGCATGGTATCTTTGAACATATTCACAAGCTCTTGCTCTAAAAGAGGAGGTTGAACTCTGACAGCTAATTCTCTCTGTCTCTGTGCATACTCTTTGAATCATTCATCAGCCCTGAGTCAAACCCTGAGTTTGAATTCTGGTAGGAGCCAAGTTATTGTTGAAATTGTACTACTTGAAAATTGCTTAAGCTAATTCCTTCCAAGTTCATATGTGTTTCCTTTCAAGCCGAGTATACCGTTCAAGCGATGTTCCACTGAGGCTATCCTACAAGAAGTGCATTAGAAGCTTGCCATTTTTCGCATAAGGATCCATCTTGTTGCAATAGGCCTTGATGTGAGTCATCGAGCAAGTGGTACCCTTGTACTTCTCAAAACTGGGGACTTTGAACTTAGCAGGAATCTTTATACCAGGAACTAAGCATTAACTAGCAGCATCTAAACCAAGGGAGTTACGACCCTCAATAGATTTCAACCTCTCCTCCAGGAGGTGAAGCTTTTTCTCAGACTCAGTCTTATCAATCTGGAGCCTGAAGGTGTCATATGATGACTCAGAAATATTCTCATGTCGAGGAGCTCCATTCGCAGGAATCTTAACATTATTTATGAGATTTTGTTTCAAAAGAACATCCTTTTGGTTAAGATTAACACTTGGTGGATTAACATGATCATCACTAACAATTGTGGCCTTATGAACATTTTGTCTCAACTCTTCTTGTTCATGGGAGATATTCTGAATAACCTCCATGAATTGAACCATCTAGGTATCTATACGTGTATTCATCACAGCCATATCTGCCTGTAACTGCTCCATGATGATGGCGATGTTGGGATATCATCCCGGCGGTCTGAATAACTAACCAGGTTGCAATGAGTCTCTTGGATGAAATGAATGTGATGTAAGATGATGCATGGATGATAAGATAAATAAACTCTTATGATGATTGATTCAATGCAACACCATGGGTTCAAAAGTTTAGCACAACATGTATAACAACTGTACAGTCCTCTAGATAACTACTACATAAATCTGCTAAATAATCCGAATATCACGGGATCAAAGGAAAACCATCTCAGAACACCAGAAAACAAAGTACCGTGAGGATCATCATATGTCCCTGTAAGAATAATTCCTACCCCATCTCACATGTGAAATCTGGTTGAAGTAAGGTCAAAAGGTTACTCAGAGTCTTGAGTTCGCCTAAAAATACTATCATCGTAACACGTACATGATAAAGACAATACCTCATTTGAACCTCGTCTGAGCATGGAACACATGACCGCATTTGTAGGACCAAGGTCCAGTAACCATCATGTCTCCACTCTATTCCTATGTGTTCCTAAGAGTTTACAACTCTGGCCTGGGTATTAGGCCTTTTACGACAATAGTAACACCCACCCACCAAGAAAACACAAAAGATCCAACACAACAACAATAACTAGTATATGGAAAGCAATAAAATTTAATGCATACATATGCAGACACACATATACAAGTGAGAAATATATAAAGCATAAAGATAAACACCCAATGAAAAAAACAACAAAAGCTAGGACTGACTCACGGGATGGACAAGCAATTGGTCAACCTTTACCCATTGATATCGTCAGCAAAAACAACCTAGAGAAAATCATCGAGAGAAAATTAATAAAGTCTCCATCGAGTATTTATTTATCCCACATGAAGGGAAAGGAAAATCATCGAAGAAAAAACCTGGGAAGTGAGAAATCACGGTCTTGTGACCGAGAGATCGGGTAAGGGAGTCGATTATGCAAGGGGAAGGTATTAGCACCTTCTCATGTCTATGGTACTCCATGGGATCCACTCTTGTTGTTATAATCAAAGGGTTTGTTCATATCTAAAGCTTACGAGATAAATGCATGGATGCAGATTATATATACAAAGAAAAAACCTTTTATTTGTCGTGCCCGCCTCGGTTGCAAACCTTTGTGCCTACGTACCACCTCTCGTGCAATAGGGATCAAGGCACTCATAAGTAACCTCAAAAGTTTTGGTTTGTTATGTTTTTTTAAATGGATAACTCTATGCCCGCATCCTTGCAGTTAGGATTGAAATTCGTGGTTGGCGTTGCAGCTTATAAAAAGACTCATGCTCGGCCACTCGCACACTTAGAATTTCTAGGTTTCTCGAACTTGAAAGAACACATCCTTATCGAAAAGGTTTTAAAAGGAAAATTCTGAAGGCAAAAAGGTTTAAATTGGTTGGTGTTTTTTATTTTCGAAAAAGTTTGCAATTTGAATCGTAATAAAGTTCTGAAGTGAAAAATAGAGTAACATTTATTCTAAACCGATTCGCTCTACCTTACAAGACTCGAATGCATACGATTTGAATCTTCCTTTATTAAGTGTTTTAGAGTTTTCTTAAGAAAAGAAGTTTTTGTTTTAATAATGCAAAAGGGGAATGAAAAAGTCTAAGGGAGACTAGCAATCCTAATGTTATCGTGCAATGGTGGTCCTAAGGTTTGGATAGAAAAGGGAAACATCTACCTAAGTTAGCATGCATGGATTGTAATCCTAATATCTACCTTGAATCATAAATGAAACAAGTGATTCTAAGGGAACATGCAAAGGTGAACCTAAAAGAAAAAAGCAAAGGTGCAAAAAAAAGTAAACAAACAAATATGCTAACAAGCATCGGCTCAATAATAAACATGAGTTATCTGCGCATGAAAATAAAGGTTAACAAGTCGAAGGACCCTTCTTCCATTAAAATATCTCAATCACAAAATCGAGTAACAACTTGAAGCATCGATGTTGAAAAATGTGAGCTAAGATATCATCGAAAAGATGACAAGGTGTGTGGGACGATTGCGATCCCTTTCCACTTTCAGTTGACTCTAGGACAAGAGACGAACAATTCAAAGAATCAATGTATGACGCGATCTAAGAATGACCAAGGGACTTGAATGTGGGGGCCGATTGCGAGCCCTTTCCACTTTTATTGACTCGATTGCAAACACAAAGTAAAAGGGGATGGGGATTTCCTTCTTTAAGGACTTTAGCATAATTGCCTCTTTTTGAGGACTTTAAACAAACACATAAAGTTTCCCCTTTTAAGGTCTTTTGCAAACACAAACATTGCCTTATTTGAGGACTTTAAATAGAATTCCCCACCTAAAGTAAGGAGTCCCAGTCAGGCATCTCTATTCTTACTTCTCATCGCAAGGAATTTAAAAAACAATGAGTATTATAAACAAAATCATAAATAATACCAAATGAACAAGAATGTCCGTAGCAAAGCGCAATCAAAGCAAAAGAAACTCGAAGATATTCAAGAACCTTCACCAATCAAAGAAAAGAAGTCATAAATCATGCTCAAAATAAGTGTTAAAACACCATAAATGTGAAAATAGATCATAATCTATATCATAATATCAAAACAAACAATCCTACACAAGATATAAGTCTCGACAAAATAAAATCAAGTGACAAGTCTCATGTATCGAGACACCTTCAAAAGCTTACACGAGTTCACAAGATGAGTTAGTAATAACAAGGAAACATAATTTAAGTTACACATTCACATTAAAACTCAAATTGAAATTTAATCATGAAGAAACAACTTCCGAACAAGCATTAGAACCACAAAATCAAAGTTCGGGCAACATCACATCAACACATGAAAATGCTCAAAAAGTTGAATTAAAATCAACCAAACTTGCAACCAATGTCAAACAAACATCTGATTAAGCTCAAATATGCATCAAGTAAGAATTGAATCATAATATACATGCAAAAAAAATTCCCGACAACATTGCATTAATCTCATGAAGCATTCGAAATATCGAATTAAAATCATCAAAACTCATAAACAATAGCAACCAATCAACAAGTGAAAGCTAAACATGCATGAACCAATAATTAAACACAACGTTTACATGTATTTGAAAATTCCAGGAAGCAACTTTACATGTATCGATGTCCACCAAAAAATCGTGAAGATAGCATTTAACGCACAAAAGCATAACACATCGATAATTGGAACATTGCTCGAAATTCACAAATAAATAAAAAATTTACATCAATACCAGTACACCGACTCTGAAGCTTCGAAGAAAAAATTATCAACACATAGATATCAATCAATCAACTCGAAGATAATAATCAACTCATGAAATTCAACAATTATGTACAATTATCGAATTAGAATCAAGCTTCGACGCGCAAAATCAATAATCAACAACAATTATCCCGTCGACACATGAGATTCAAACAATTAAGAAATTAATCATCTGATTTCATAATTGTCCATAATTATCAATTTTAAGAATCAATTAATCCAACAATTCAATTAAAATCAACTCATGCAAGGTCAAATAAGAACTTAATTCAAAATCAATTAATCAATAAATCACTTAAATCAAGCAAAGTCTCAAGAAGCAATTACCAAATCGACGCGAAGAAGTTGGATCGGAGAATGGAGAAGTGACCGGAAGAGAGAACGTGTTAATTATCTTAATTATGTAATTGGCATTATGTTTGGTAAAACTAAAAGAGAATAAATATGTTAGATAGGATGTATTTACTTGCTAACAGAAACATGTTGTGTAAGAAGTCCTATCTTATGTTGGGATCTGTTGAGTTGAAGAGTTTCAACATCTGGAGCAACATGTCTGACAAGATTTCCTATGCAAGTTCATTTGACATCATGTTGAGCTGAAGTGATCTGTTTATTCTGTTAAGTAACAATAACATAATATAGTTTAGGGTATTATATTATCCTATGTGGCACTGTTTTGTTAGGTACAGAAGTTTCGATCAGAATTCAAGAAGGAAATATACTTTCTATTTATGGAGATAAATTAGGAAGATTTGATTGAAGACCTATTTTGTAGTAGATTCTTCTGCAGAATTGTAACAACTAATGAGTTGTGATTTAAGGCCCAAATCCAGTAGGGTGAAACAACCGGCCAAACAGTCATCGGATATAAAATCAATGAAGTTTCCATCGAGCGTATTTTATCCCGCTGAAAGGGAAAGGTGAACATCGAGTAAACCTGAGAAGGGTGAAATCATGGTCGAAAAACCAAGAGATCAGGTAAGGGAGTCTTTTATGCAAGGGGAAGGTATTAGCACTCCACACACTCGTAGTACTCTACAGTATCCACTCTTGTTGTTCTAATCTAAGGGTGTGTTAAATATATGTCTAAATCTTAAAATCTAAAAAGAAAGATGCAAAGAGGGAATGCATGCAAAAGAGAAAACACGGGGAAAAGAAGGAAAGATTACAAAGTTCGCTCGGTTGAGCCTCGTGACTAGATGACTACTTATCCTTTTTATGGAATAAGAGCATTATAGTTAGGCTCAAAAGTTTCCATTGGTTGCAACGTTTTTTATGAACAATGCTAGTGAAGCATGTCCTTTTTTAAAAGGTTTTAAAAGTAAAAAGAAAGGGCGAAGACAAAAGAGTTTGAATTGGTTGGTGTTTTTTACCTTGAAAAGGGATTTGAGTAGTGTTAGAGTGTTTTGATAAATTTGAAAGAAAAAGATGTTTTAGTTTTAATGAGATGCAAAAGGGAAGAAAAAGTCTAAGGGGAGACTAGCAAAATCATCCTAAAGTTATCATGCAAAGTTGATCCTATAGTTAAGGATAAGAGAGGGAAATGTCTTCCTAATATTATCATACATGGATAGAGATTCTAAGGTCTAGTTAGTTCAAAATTGGATAAGGATGAACTAAAGATCCTATGGGGAGCATACAAAAGGAGGAGCAAGCAAAGAAAGGAGAAAGATGACAAAACATCACACAAAGATGACAAAACATCAAGTATAGATGGCAAAACATCATGTGAAGATGAGATGATAAAACATCAAGTAGAGACTGCGATGGAAAAACATCATACATTCGTGTATTTAGATGACAAAACATCGCAAAGATTATAAAACATCACTTAGAGAACAAAACATAAAAAGGATGACAAAACATCACAAAGAAGATAAAACATCACATAGAGGACAAAACATCAAAAGGATGACAAAACATCATACATGATGACAAAACATCAAAAGGATGACAAAACATCATACATGATGACAAAACATCATACATGATGACAAAACATCACAGAGATGATAAACATCAGAGAAGCAAACATACAAGATAGATACCTAAGCACTAATCAGGAATATAAAAGAGATGGAGAAGCATCAAGACTTATCATTGATATCGAGAATCAAAGTAGGATAGAACACATATAAGAGATGGGAAAACAACAACATATCGAGAATAAATTTCAACACATCAACAAACATACAAGACATACGGAAAGGGGAACATACAAAGCATACAAAGGGGATGGCCAAAGGAGGTGAGAAACATTGTTCAATTTAACAAGTAAAGATCAAAAGAAGAGAGAGCACAATTGAAGAATTATGCCATGTGTAACTTGTATAGTAAGTTAACTCGAGATGAGACTCAAGAGAAAATAAGTAAAAAGACAAAACTTCCTACACAAGAAAGTCACCTAATTGATGAACAAAATCATCTAAGATGGATAATACTTGTCTTAAATCAAATGAAATTGATAAAGCTCAAGTAAAAGTTTAATGACATCTTGTATATCATGTAGTGATGATGATACCCTCACAAGACATCAATCATGAACTTAAAACTCGATTAATGTCAACCAGATAACATACTCAAGTGTCATGATATATGGCAAGGTATAGTCCCTTTATGTGTAAAAGCAGCGTGATTTAAATAAATCAAAGGTCAATGTTCTTAGATATTATGGGCAGTCCCCAACATCAAGATACATATATGGGACATGGCACAAAAGCTCATGAGAAAATAACTAGACAGTGATGCTCAAAACACAAATAGAATATGGCTTTTCATATATCACCATGTTGGTTAGTAATGAAGTACTTAACCAAGGATCAAAGAAAGTAGATAAATAATATGAAAAAGAGATGATAAAACATCAAGATAAGAAAATGATAAAACATCGTAATTAAAGATGGAAAAACATCAAGCACAAACACATAGGTAGACACCTAAATCAATAACAGAGGAGATGGTAAAACGTCACACAATAGATGACAAAACATAAACACATAGAAGATAAGACATTAAGAACACATGTGTTAGGATGGTAAAAACATCACATCTTAAAGAGAGAAGAATGATAAAACATTAACACCTAACAATGATATCGAGGATCAAAGTAGGATAAGAAATGACGATAAAACATCGTATGGCAAAACATACACCTAAAAATGATATCAAAAATCAAAGTAGGGTGAAAAATAAGAGATGGTAAAACATCATATCTGACAATGATATTAAGAATCAAAGTAGGATAAAAGATAGGAGATGGAGATTAAACAATCACACATCGCACACGAGAAGTAAAGACTTACTCAATATGTAAGGTACTTAGATAAGACACCTAAAAAAACATGTTTAGATAAGAAAGTAAGGAAGATCACACACGTAGGTGGACATCTAAGCAAATAGTCAAGTAGAAGAGGAGATAACATTTAAACAATCAAAACATGCTTACAAAGGTAAGACTTTTAGTCATGCATAATTATGCAAGAATGAGAAAATAAAGAGAGGTATGATGATACCTAACAGAGAAGGTTTGTTGCCTCTTCAGTCCGCACGGGAGAAGATATCTCTACTGGATGCCTCCTTGAACTTTCTCAAACAACCATTAATTAGGAATACCCAGGCCGCATCAACGATCGATCGCAAGATCATAACACAAGTGTCCACAAGATAAATAGAATGCTTGGTGTTTGGGAGTTGAATTGGGTTATGATTAACCAAGGGGTGTACTTGATTAATCTCGTAAGAGTAGGTGCTCCTACCCTTAACCATGAGAACCTTTGTGCATGGAAACACTTGGTATATGGACCAAAGTAGTTGATTCGGGTTATGATTAATCAAGGGAAAAACTTGATTAATCTTGTGAGAATGGCCATGCCCAAACTCAACTATGAGACCCTTTTGGTGCATGGAAACACTTGGTATATGGATAAAAGTGGTTAATTTGGGTTATGATTAATCAAGGGAAAACTTGATTAATCTCGTGAGAATGGCCATGCCCAAACTCAACTATGAGACCCTTTAAATAAATGCTTGGTATGTGGACCAAGAGGAGAGAAGATAGTTGCTTCGATGCATAAGATAAAAATAAAAAGCCCATACAAGGTGGCTATATGCATGCTCCTATAAAGTGGGACTAGCGTGGCACTAGTATTCTAAACGAGCAATTGGAACAACTGATCGAATAGTTGTCACTGTAGAAAAGCCCAGGACCAAACTATGAATGTGTGCAAGTGTGCATTTGTAGGTGGATGCCTTTTCATTAATGATGAGCCCAAAAGAAGGCCATGTGTTTTAATTGAACAAAGTATGCATAATAGCAATATTTAAACATATAAAGAAATAACAAAGAAATAAAAATTCTAAGCTTTTACAAACTATATGGAAATGGGGATACAAGTTTATGAATGGGGATGTATCGAATCGATAATACGATTAAAAGTCTAAATAAAAAACAATATAACCCAATCGAAATTAATTAAACAACAAATTAAATTGAAATATATTATTTAATAGAATTCATTAAAAAATTAATTAATTATATTAAATATTATTTTTTAACCTATTTAATTATTAAAAAAAAGTATATTTGTATTTTTAATTGATAGGAATCAAAATAATTAAACAAAATAATACAATACAAACAAATATAAAAGAATATAGAGAATGGGACTGAAATTTGAAGCAATCAGTGGTGTGAATAGAGATTCGTTCAAGGCCCACCAAGCAGTTCGTTTGATCGGGTGTGAGCAGCTCAAGAGGCTTATCATGGTCATGCAAATCTAGGCCTTTGGATGTTGATCAAGAATGACCTGATGGTGAGGATAAGTAGGGTGCATGGTATGATTGCTGAAGAGAAGCGCCCAATAATCTTTTGTATCCGATCCAACATGGGAAGTCCTTGAGGGAGCATGGTGGAAAACACATTTTGATCGGTTGGATGATAATCGTATGATGTTGAGTGATGATGCATCATAGGAATGGTGGGGATGCTTGTGTAGGATCCTGAAAATTAATTAAACAGGTGGTGACAAATGTCACCGCCATATTAGTCCCTTAATCCTTGTTTATTTAACAAAACACAGTAATAATGAGGTGGTTAATCATAAAAGAAAATAACCCTATCTCTCTCAATCCCAAATCTCTCGTCCCTTTCTCTTATAACAAAAACAAAGTTACTCAAAGCCACCAGTGCAGGATCTGGTGCGGTGGTTTCTATGAAGATCACGACGGCTGAGATGAATCTCCATGGCGGCAATGATGAATATGGCGGCGACGCTTCTGCAGATTGCTTCGATCCTCACTTTTTTTTATATCGACCTCTTCGTCTTTCTCTCATCTCCTCTAATCTGTGACTCTTTTTTTCAGGAAATGAAAGATCTTGCCTTGATCTTTAAATGGATTTTGAAATCCCTAGTGCCCAGATAATAAAAATCAGTGATGATGATGAGCTATACAATGATAAGAACGGAAATGAAAGGGAATGTGAACGAGTCTATTCGTGATGTCTGAATCTGGGAGTTTTTACATCAATCTCTTGTGGTTTTTGGGTGATATTTTTCCGGTTCTCTGGATTTGTATTGATTTGAAATCTCTTTATCTTCTTCTTTTTGGAATTTCTGAAGGGTTTGATTTAGGAAGATGATGAGAAACAATAGGGTTAAGGTTTTGCGCAACTTTTATGTTTGTGTGAACAGTGGCTCTGTTTGTTTTCTTTTTTTGATTTTCTAAAGGGTTTGTACAAAAAGGAAGATAATGATAACTAGGGTTTTGTGTTTTCTTGCACAACTTTTCTGTTATATGGACAGTTCTAATCCCCTTGATAAATGTGAAATTGAATGGTTATATAGTGATAAAGTTAAGGTTTTTGCAATTTGATGGATTGACTGAGTTTTGGTAACAAGCCTGTTGATTTTTCTATATTGGGTGTGATACGGTGGCAGAACCGATTGTTAATACTGGTTTTCATTTTTTGTTCGCAAATGTCGTGGTAAGCAAGAGTCACCACCGACTTTTCTTTTATCCAACAAAGGAAAGAGTGAAAAGAACAGAAAAAAGACCTTTCGAGAGTTTTCTGAGTAAGGGGGGTAGATTATGGAAAGGGAAGGTGTGATGCGGTGGGAGAACTGACTTGTGTGTTTTGTGTTTTATCACAAATGTTGCGGTTAGCAAGAGTCGCCACCGACTTTTCTTTTATCCAAAAGGAAAGGTGAAAAAGCACAGGAAAGACCTTTGAGATTATTTCTTAAGTTCGGGGGGGGGGGGGGGGGGGGGGGTAGATTATGAAAAGGGAAGGTATTAGCACCCTTTCATACATGATTTTCCATGGGCTCTTAGTTACTTTCTAGATCACTTGCTTTTGTTTGAAAATGTGCTTTGTGTGGTTTTTGAAAGTATTTTGAAAAGGCGCCCTCATTTAGGCAAACTTTGTAATAATTCTCGTTCGTGAGAATGTATACAAAGTGTTGATTTTTTAAAAATGTTTTCATGTTTTGAAATTTTTTTTAAAAGTGTTTGGTGTTTGTTTTGAAAATAGAAATGATGTTTTATTTTGAAATTGAGCAAGTAACTAGGAGCATTCTACCTACTCAAAAGTCTTTCATGTTCATTTCTTCTTTCTTTTGACATTGTTATCTTAGCATTGATTTGGTAAGTAACCCTATCTTTGGATGTAAACGGGACGGGCGTGCGTCAACGTATAACCATTATTAGAAATGTTGCAAGATATCTTAGCACTTTTCTTTAGGGACTAAGATCATTTTGAAAGGCAAATTTTGATACCGTCATCGAGGGACTATGATCTTGTATTTTTGCTTGTTTTTGCTAAGATACCTCACATGCATAACATGGCCATTTTGTAAGGCAATCAAGTGGATTTTACCATAGGCGTGCTTGTGTGCAAGTGTGTTGATTTTCATGTTTTATTTAGTCTTTGATTAGGGCTTGCTACTTGATTGGTTTTAGTCTTTCCATACAAAACACTAATTACTAGCATTTGTATATAAAGCAATAAATTGCGGAATTTAAAATCACTACGCTATTACAATACTTGTGGGAGGGGGGTGTACAAATTACAAATGAGGATTTCTAGAAAATAAACCTAATTATCTATTACAACCATATTAAACTTGGATAATATACAAAAAATGAATAAATATACAAGAATGTAAAATGGACTTTTGTTTGGATTTTTTTTTAGGAAAAAGGGTTTTGTTTAAACCTAATTAACTAAAAGAAAATAACTAAAAAACCTAGTTTCTAATTAAATTTACAAATCAATTAGTGAAATAAATAAAGTATGATTAAATAAAATAATTTTTGTGTAAAAAAAAACTATATCAAAATATAAATATAACATTTTTTATATTTTTTCTGATTTTTTTAGTGTTAGATAATATATTTAAGAAAACAAATAAATAAAAATGAGAAAAAGAAAATAAAATGGGCCAGGGTGTAAATAGCCAGCAAGGGGGGTCAGAAGTAAAAAAAATAAAGCCCAACGGGATGAGGCCCAGCGCTGCCAAAAAAAATCAGAATATGTGAAAAATATGAAAAAAAATCCCAAAAGGTTACCACTGGGGCTCGAACCCAGGTCCCTATAGTCACAGGCGCGCGCTTCTACCACTGGGGTGGCTATACATCTGTTTATTAAAATCAAACCATAAATATATATGGTAACCACGTTCCTGAAGCAACTTCATCTTCAACCTCGCGCCCAACCTAAACCTCTGTATCTTATTCAATTCTCAACAAAAATGAAAAATGTAAACAGGAAACTTGGGGCAAATTTGCTCACGATTTCAGAAATACAAAGCAATAAAATTATAGATCAAAGACAAGTATGAATTTTAATGGCCCTAATCTGAACCCTAAAAATTTCAGAAACTTCAACCTTAAAATTGTCTAAGCTCAAGCCATATAAATGCAAACTATGGATATGTACAGTTTCGTGGCAAAGTTATCTGCATTTTATCTTCACAAATCAAGACCTAACAATGCCCAAATAATGAGATGAAGAGTCAGAAAAATCACCTTGCAGCTGGGGATTGTTTTTTGAATTAGAGCTACTTTAAAAGTATTTTGATGATTGGGTGAGCTTCCTTGCACCTCCAGGAAGCTATTGCAAAGCTTACTTTGTGCTGAGAGTTCTTGAATCAAGCTGAAGAAGTCAATGTGCAATGCCCTGTTTTTGAAAATGGGGAATGGTGTAAATGGTATTACAGTTTAAAAACAGGGATTGGGATAGCTTTTATATCGGTATTAGAAGCTTTATGGATGGTTTGGCCAAGAAACACACGAGGGGATTTTGAGATGGGATTCAAAAATCAGAAATGGCAAGTTTTTGTGCTTGTATGGCAATTTCTGGTTTTGGGGAGTTTGATGGCTTGTTCAATCGTCTGTTAACTTGCAATACACTTGTATAATTATATGGAAAAGGTTAGGGGGCTTGAGGAGGTCAGAAAACAAAGATCACATGTTATGAGTTTTTGACTTGTTTTTGAAGTTATCTTGAAAAACATGGTTTCAATGCAAGGTACATGTCTTGTAGGGTGGCTAGCAACTTTAAACATGTTTATTCTGAGTATATAGAGCATGCTTGTGCAGAAAGAACATGTGCAAAGCTCCATACAAGTTGACTTTATGATTAAAGTCACTTTTCCAAAATGGAAGTGTGAACTTTGTTCCATTAATGAAAAATTTACTTGGACAAAGCTTGAATCAAGTGGATAATAGCTCAAAAGAAAGTGTAATCTTCTGATTATGGATAGATCTTGAGGTTTAGAGGCCTGAAAAACAAGATTGTGCAGCATAGGTTTTAAATTGAATTCTTGTTCATCACAAAATGACTTGTAATTCAAGTGTGAAAACCCTAACTTCATCTCTTCGATTCTCCCCACTCAAGAATGATCTCAAGGAGTTCTTGGACATTTTGGAAAGCTTGTAATGTTCTCTACAACCCCTCTTTGAATAACTTTTGAAAATTCCCCTTGGAACTATATTAAAAAGTGTCATGAAGATAGGTTAAAATCCTAGCCAAAACTAGGGCAAAATTTCACTAAGTGTCCAATTTCAAGACCATGACTTTATGAATTAATAACTTGAGATCCAATCCTTTTTAGGAGAAGTTGTGTGAAGGAATTATGTAGATTTCATGGATATCTACAACTTTCATGTTGAAAGTTTCTTCTGAATCCTCTTGCATCATTGTGAAAAATTGGCCCAAAGTTAAGAAAAAACATGAAGTTTAAACACTTAGAAAAATTTCTAAGTTAGAAAACTTTGACTTTTCAAAATAAAATCTTGAATTTTTGATTTCTTGATGAATAAGTTTCATATTTTGACATGTTTTGATGAATTGTGATCTTTGACATTGAATTTTGACCAAAAAGTCAAAGTTTGACTTTTCAGTGTACAATTGACTTTTTGATCAGTTGACTGAAAATTCACTATCAATCCAATTGATCTTGAGCAATGTTTTAGGTCATGCCATTAGGTAAAAATGATGCAATTGGACTATTGAAATCATGCTTTAAATTAATTGACCATTTTCTAGGTCAAAAATCAGAAACTGCCCTTTCTCAATCAAAACCCTAATTTTGACCATTTGTCCTTTTGATGATTTGATCAAATTTCTTGGGGAATTGTGGTCCAAACTTGATAAAATGATACATATGAGTTTATAATATTTATGTGGATAAAAATTATGAAGTTTGACTGTAAGTTGGCCATAGTTGACTTTTTCCCCAATACAACTGATTTTTAGGCCAACTGCTCAATTGACTGAGCAAAAGTGTGATCCAAGGCTTGAATCTTGACATGAGTAATCTTGGGGGTCCATAATGATCTATGAAATTCATTTGAATAATTTAAAGTTCAATTATCCTTGTGAAATCTCAAACCCTAATTTGGTCATCAGTGCTTAAGGAGGTGTCTTGAGCTGATCAATCCTAGTGCAGTCTTTAACCAAGAGAGTTCCTTGTGAGAAAATATTTGATAAATGAAAGGGAAAAATTTAGGGTAAAACAGAAGGTATTATAATCCTTTCCATCCGTAATTTTCTATGGGCTCTTAGGTACTTGCTCATTTTTAAATAGCTTTTGTGTGTGTTTTGAAAAGTTTTGAAAATGCCTTAATGCTAAGTTTCACTTTATGGTAACTCTCGTATCAGTCCTCAAGAGTGTGATAAAGTGTTTTTGAAAACTTTGTTTGAAAAAGTTTGTTTGAAAGTGTAAGGTATAAAAGTTTGTTTGACCAAGTACTTAGGAGTTTTTACCTACTCGAAAAAGATTGTTCGTTTTTCTTATTTCCTTTAGACAGCGCTATCTTACTATTAAGGAGTGGGTAGCTCCATCATTGGAGTTTAAGGGACAATCGAAAGGGACGAAAGGGACAATTACGATCACTAAAGCAATGGTTAGGAAACCTTAGTAGTTACCCTAGAGTCCTAAAGATCTTTTCGAGGCAACATTCGAATGGGTCATTTTCGATCTTTTGGGACTAGAGAGTAACCACTAAAACTCCCTATACTTCATGACCATTTACCGAAGGAAAGCGTAGTGGGGCAAACCCTAGGACTGAGCATGTGCAAGTGTTTGATTTCAATTTATTTAATCTTTACACATTTAGGGTTTTCTACTGTTTTAAAATATGATCTTTTGCATACAATCCTATTATCAATCATCTAACAGTTTATAATGACTGAGAATAAAATGCGAGAAATTTAAACCTAGCTATTACAAGGCCTTGGGGAGGGGGATTACATAATCAATAACCGGGGGAAAACATTAAATGAAAATAATAATAAACCTAAGTAACTATTACAAACTCGGAGCAATTACATTAATTGAAAAAATAATGAAATAAATGCGCGCGATGAAATTAAATACGAGGAATTAAAATTAAATTCAAAGACATTTAATTTAGTAAATAAAGAAAAATATTTTTTTTGGATTTTTTTGAGAAGAAATAATTAATTTTACAAATTAACCTAATTTCTAATTGATTTTAATTATAAAAAAATGAATTTCAAGTTATCCTAATTAATCTAATTAATTAATGAAATTAACTATTTTATGAAAAAAAAAACCTAATTCTATTTTTTGTGTTTTTATGATTTTGAGATTTAATTAAAAAAGGGATTTAATTAAAAACGAGATTTAATGTTAGAATCAAATATGGGGGTGCAGAGTTGAACTTGTTAGGCCCAGAATAGTTGGCCTAAGGTCGCGCCTGATCTAATGTCATTGGTCTTTGGAGGGTTCACCATGTGCTACGCTTGTGGTGTGTTAGATCTGGGCCATGTGATGATCCAATGATGAGATGTTGAGGTGTATGGTAGGCGCGTTTGGACTGATAGTACCAGATCTGCAGTTAAACATTAGGAAAAATATTATGTAGGAGGCAGGGATCAAACCCCTGACCTCCTACACGTGCACGCCTTGAAACCTTCCCTGCTTGCCACTATGCCAATTGGCCTTTTGTTAATAGAAACAAACAACAAATAATATAATGGATAATGACTCAGGGTTATAAGAAAACGCGCGAGATTTAAACCGTCCACTCAGGTATTGGCACGCCTTCATCTTCCTCGTTAGAACTGTCGTTTTAGACACATACCTGTACCTACGGACGCGTCCATTGCTATAAACCTGTGCATCTCAAAAATCGTATCCAGGCAATATAAACCCAATCTAATTACACAGATCAATTAGGTTTGATCTCTGGAATGCAATGGTATCCATCTTTGGCCTTGGTTTTACTGAAACGAAAAGCCCTAAAAGGAAGCTCTAAACCCTAATAATGACAGGTTGTCCAATACGCATCAAAACATACAATTAAATATGCAAACATGTTCTAAACAATGATACAAACATAAATGTATAGTTAGAAACCGTTTATCAGGTGTAAATTGCAAAAATCAATTTCAATATGGAAGGCAAACCGTGGTGCTCGTGTAGCGCGTTTCTAGGCTTGTTGAGGCTTGGTGATGATCCAAACAGCTCCCAAATACTTCCAGGAATGAGTTGCTGGCCTTGAAACACCTTGAATCTCCCTATAGAAGGAAATCTAATTGCCTCTTTTTTGTTCAAAATTTGAGTTTTCTGATGCTAATTCATACGGCCAAACCTTGTCCTTATGCTTTGGAAATCTTGTCTATATGTAGTAGAACAAATTAGGTTAACAAAATTGCATTCAATCTTTGCAAATTATTGAAAAAGATTTGATTTTTTTCCCTGGGTGATTTGTTTCTAAAACCAACCCAATCATGATCTTTTCCAATCAATTAGCCCTTGCACGAATTTTTCTGATTTGCTAGCTGTTTATGGACTCATAATGTGCTCACAAAATCACATCTTTGATTTTATTTGATTATTCCACTATTTAAATTGATTTATTTTGATTTAAATGAATAAAATATCAAAATAAATAGTAAAAATAATGAAATAATAGGTGGATAAGCTCAGGGTTCGTGGGTCCTCTTAGGAACAAGTTTCAAACAAGAAAACATGGGACCCTTTGGAAAAAAATCAATTTTGATTAATGTTGACTTTATGCACATTTCCAAAATTTGGTCGACTTTAGCAATGCATATCTCTCTCATTTTTTATCCTAAGAAGGTATTCTTAGACTTTTTAGAAAGATTAGGATGTCCTCTAAGCAACCTCTTTGGTTTCATCTCAATTGGACCTTCCAAGTTCATGTAAGGAGCTTTGACCCAAAAGGTGTTTTTGTTGACTTTAGAAAAAGACCTATAATGTTTGAATTTATATCTTTTCATGAGTGCATTTCTTGATTTTGAGGGCTGAAGATGAATTGTAGGGAATTTAATAATCTTCAAAATGAGCCTTGGATGAACAATTTATGATAAAATATGAGAAAGTTATGCTTGGTCAAAGTTTGGTTAACTTTTCCTATAGAAACCATAATTTAGCAACTTTTGAGTTTTGATGAATTAGGGGCATTCCTTGTGGAATCATGATCAACCCTTGATCAAATGATGGATGTTACTTCAAAATGTTGACGTTGACCAAAAATATTGAAGTTTGATTGTATGTGGGTCACAGTTGACTTTTGCCCTAGTATAGTTGATTTTCAGGCATCTGAGCAGTTGACTGAGCAAACTTCTTGTGCAAGGCATGAAACTTGGCATGGATGATCTTGAGAACATATTAGGGCAATGAAAACCATTTAGGACTCTTGGTACTCAAACATCTTGATGAGGAGTGAAACCCTAGTTTGAGGCTCATTGTCTTAGGAGGAGGATTTGTCTGGTCAATCCTTAGTCAACTTGATCAATTGAGGACCCCTAGGAGTATGTTTTGAGTAAAAATGGGAGGGAAAATTTTGGGGTACAACAGTTTTCCCTGTTCAATTTTATTAAACCTGAGGATGTAGATTGGCTGGTCCGCCTTTCATGATCTGAAGGTGGAAGATGATTGAACACTGGAGTGCCCAGAAATTTGCACTCGCATGAAGTAATACTGATCGATAATATTGGGAATGGGCTTACAGATGCCATTTGGAAGGCGAAGGAGAATCATCGGAGATGGGCTTAAAGATGCCATCCAGAAAAGATAGCGGTTTCATAAGAGATTCCTTTGCTAGAATTCATGTACCTGCCATTGAGGAGGACTTCACCGGGGAATGTTGATTTATGTTCTGGGGAAATAGAGTTTAGGAGCTTCGGTTGTCCATTACTCTACTGGGGAATTAACTCTTGATTGATGAGACAAAAGTGAGCTGTTATCTGGTCGTAATCCAGGCTTCACATTGACTTACTGGTGTAACGTAGTGGAAGAACTGACTTGGTTGTTTTGTGTTTGATTGCAAATGTTACGGTTAGCAAGAGTCGCCACTGAATTTTCTTTTATCCAAAAGGAAAGGTTGAAAAGAATAGGAAAGACCTTTGAGATGTTTTCTTGAGTTCAGGGGGTAGATTATGAAAAGGGAAGGTATTAGCACCATTTTCATCTGTAGTAATCTACAGGCTCTTAGTTGCTTGCAAGATCACTTGCTTTTGTTTGAAATTGTGCTTTGTGTGGTTTTTGAAAGTATTTTGAAAATGTCTTTGTAATGGTTCTCGTTTCTATAAGAATGCGTACAAAGTGTTCGTTTCGAAAATAGTTCAAAGAGGTGTTTTGTGTTTTTGAAAATGATTTTGAATAGGTGTATTCTTTGTAATGGTTGTCGTTTCTATAAGAACGCGTACACAGTGTTTGTCTTTTGAAAATGTTTCAAGTTTGTAAGATGTTTTGGAAATATTGGTGTTTGTTTTTGAAAATAGCAAGGATGTTTTTGGTTTGAAAATGAGCAAGCAACTAGGAACATTCTACCTACTCAAAAGTCTTTCTTGTTTATTTTCTCTTTCCTTTGACATTGTTATTTTACCATGGATTGGTAAGTAACCCTATATTTGGATGTAAAAGGGATGGGCATGGGTCATCGTATAGCCATGATTAGCAATCTTGTAAGATATCTTAGCATTTTATTTAAGGGACTAAGATCATTTTGAAAGGCAACATTGATAGCTTCATCGAGGGACTATGATCTTGTATTTTGATTTATTTTTGCTAAGATACCTCACATGCATAACATGGCCATTTTTGTAAGGCAACAAAGTGGGTTTACCCTAAGGGTGTAAGTGTGCAAGTGAATTGATTTACATGCATTGTTTTGTCTTTGAATTAGGCTTTTCTAAGCATTGATTTTATCTTCCCATACAAACCCTAATTACTAGCATTTGTATATAAAACATTAAATCACGAAAAATAAAAATACTAAGCTATTAAATCATTTAGGGGAAGCGGTGTACACATTTACAAATGGGGAAATTGTAAGAAAATTAAATCTAAATAATTATTACCGCCATATTGAATATTGTACAAAAATTGAATAGATAATAATGTACAAATGCAAATGAAAAAAGAAATGATTTTTGTTTGTTTTTTTTATGAAAGGGTTTAGTCTTGACCTAATTAAAAAAAATGATTAAGGAAAATTAAAAAAAATTAACTTAAACTAAATAAGAAAAGAAATTAACCAAAAAGAATTTTTTAGGGTTTTATTTATGAAAAGATTAAAAATAAAATGGATATTAATTAATTAAAAGAAACCTAAATCCTAAATTAATTTTAATTACAAGAAAATAATATAATAGTTAAACCTAAACCTAAATATTAATTATCAAGAAAGCAATTAATTTATTAAGAAAATGTTTTTGTTATTTTAGTTTTATAAAACAAATAAACTAAATAAGTGTAGAAATAATAAATAAAATATTTTGGATTTTTATTAATAACAATAAAATAATATTAATATTAATAATAATAATAAAAGGAAAAAAGAATAAAATAAAATAAGAAAAAATGAAAATAATAATGAAAATGGGCCAGGGGGTGCTGAAGTAAGTCAGGCGGGAAGATTAGCAAAAAATGAAGAAGGCCCAATGCTGGGCCCAGGCGCTGCAAAGAAAGACACCAAAAAAGTGTAAAAATATGAAAAAGAACAAAAGGCAGCGTGCTAGGTATTGAACCCACACCCTCTTGGTTACCAATGCGCTGCCTTACCACTGGGGTGGCCATACATCCGGTGTTTAATACCAAACCATTGTATTATATTTTAAGACACTTCCCGAAGACATCTTCATCTTCAACCTCATGCCTTCCTGAACTCCTGCATCTCATTCATCTCTCAACCAAATTGAAAAATGTGAACATGAAACTTGTGGCAAATTCCATCACGATTCCAGAAATGTAAAGCATTAAAACTATGAATCTAAGACAAGCATGAATTTTGAATAGTACCGAGAGGGTGAGGTCCAAAATTCTCTCTACTCAGGCCATATAAATGAAATCTATAGATATGTACAGTTTCAGGACAATGATATCTACATTTTGTCTTTGAAAATGCAAGCCAAATGTTGTACCCCAAAATTTTCCCTCCCATTTTTCACTCAAGATGTTATCCCAGGGTTTCTCAAACACTCAATTTGGCTCAAAAGTTGATCAAGCAGATTCTCTTCCTAGGCAACCAGTCAGCAATTAGGGTTTTGCACTTCTCAAAGGAAATTGAGTCGTCAAGGTTTCAAATAAATCACCATGTCTCCTCAAAGTTGTTTAAGTCTGTTTTCAAACCTCACATTGCAAGTTTTCCCAATCCAGGGCCCAGATAACTGAAAAGGCATTTGTGTGATTTTAAATTTTTCTTAAATTTTCTAAGGGTTGATGTTATTCTTGGGAGCATGTTCTTTTTGGATAAGGTATAAAGTTTAAGACTATCATTTTAAATAATCATGATTGTGGATTCAATTAATCAATTGGGTTTGAGATCTTAAACATTTATTTTGTTTAAGAGTGCAAAATACATGATTTATCCTATCATATTGTGTTTGCTTAAAATGCAACTTACCAAGCCAAGATGTTTTATTCAAAACATTCAATCAAAAATTGCAAAGTTAAACTAAAACTCAAAGTTTTGTACAACAAATTTCACTATTTACATACTTACTCAAGTTTTGTGTTCATTACATTTTGTGGGTCATTCACGAAGCAAATTACAAATGATTACAAATGATTACAAGTGAAATACAAGTTATATTTACAAAGAAAGAAATGCTTCTTCTTCAAGACTATTTGCTTCATCTTCAAGAAATTCCTCATTGCTAGCCATGGTCTTCTCTTCATCTTGTCTTGCTTGCCATTCAATTGTTTGTACATGTAACAAAAGAAAGAAAAAATATTAGCAAACAATCAGCACTGAAAAATCCAAGCAAGAATGATTTTCATCACTAGGGTTTGTTTTTAGGAATCAGAATTTTTTGGTCTATCATCATCTATCTACCCAATTACAAATCACAAAAAAAAGGATCGCCTTTCTTGGTTCACAAAAAAGGGAAATAAAGCTACAAGGCAAGCAAATACAAACAGGCTGCATAGCATACAAATAGTTCAAACTGCAACAAAAGCAACAGGCTGCAAACAGTAGTAGTCAAATGCACAAGTCAAATTATGCCAATAGTTCAAACAAGCAACAAAACAAAACAATAGGATCTGAGCAAAAGGCAGGCTACTGCCCAAAACTGCAATGAAAGCAACAGGCTGCAAATAGCAGCAGTCACATACAAAAGAGGGGTAAGCCTACAACAGATGTAAAATAGCAGCACAATAAACAAAGGCAACAACACATGTATACATCAGAACAAAACAAACAATATGCAAGCTAATGGCCAAAACCCAAGATATCATCATTTTCCTAAATTATCACAAACCCTTCAGAATATATTAAGCCAGATACAACTTTTGTTTCACAGAAAAATGAAAGAGGGAAGAAGTAGAGTTGGGAGGATATCACCTAGGCCATAGAACCAATCCCAAAATTGTGCAAAGTTATTGTGCACATATAAACAAACTGGAAGCCCTGCAAAGCAACCCAAAACAACCAGCAAACCAGCCTGCATTACAGTCCAAAAACCTGACCAAACTTGCACGAAAATAGACATAGTTCAATCTACACTCTAAAGCCCAAAGCTAGAAAAACCAAAACTGTCCAAATTCACAAGTTTTTCCCTCCTATTTTCACCCTAATCTGATAATAAGGAGAACCACTGTTTTATAAAAGAGGAGGAGATTTTTTGAACGAAAAGGAGAGAACCAACAAAATCATCAAACATCACAAAAGCCATAAACCATCAAAACATCACAAAAACCAGAACCAACAAATATCCAAAATATCACAAAACCAGAAGCCAAAAGAACCAACAAATATCAAAAAGCCAGAAACCAAAGCCACAGATTTTCAAATATCAAAAACCAGAAGCCAAAAGACCATCACTGTAAAACCATCAAAACATCACAAAACCAGAGCCAACAAATCAGTCAACAAAGTTTACAACATCAAAAAATATTGTCACCAAATATCACCACCAAAAACCCAAAAATGAACAAATAACTCAGAGATAGCAAAAAGCCAAACCCTAATCCTCATTGTTATCCTACCTAACAATCATCCCAACATATTCAGAAGAAGAGAAAGAGACTCAGATAAATACCGGAAGCACAGATTTCAGAAAAGGTTCGAAGCTCACATATTTGGAGAACACGACCTCCGTTCTCCCTTTTTCTTTATGTTTTGCTTTTCCATTTTGCATTCTTCATCATAAATCATCATTTTTTGCTACATCTCTGACCTAGGGTTTCCGTCCACCCCTCTTTAGATCTAGGGCTTTAGATTGAGAATCTGCAAAAATTGACTACAGATTAGTAATTAGGGAAAAGAGACGATCAGAGTGATGTAAGAAAAATAGCGTTTGGAGTCACGCCGCCGCCGTAAGGAGATTTCCGGCGCGACCAGGTGGTGTTCTCTGGTGAAGGCTCCTAACAAGAGAGAAGAGAGAGCATCGTGTTAAGAGAGAGAAAGAGATATGAATTATGATGTTTCTGTGTTTCCACTTAATTAATTTTGTTTTTTTTGTTAATCACACCTTGGCCCACCGCGCCTGTCCCTTTACATCCAACGATGGGGCTTCTTACCAAATCAATGGTAATATAGCAACATTAAAAGGAGGAAGAAAATAACCTTGAGACCTTTCGAGTAGGTAGATTCGCTCCTAGTTGCTCGCTTGCTCACGACAAAAACATTTTATACCAACACTTTCATCTCAAAACATTTTCAAAAGACAAGACCTTTTGTATATATTCTTATAGAGACGAGAACCATTGCAAAATATCTTTTCAAAAACCACTTTCCAAAACACAATCCACAAACACATCTTTGAACTATATTTTGAAACAAAACTTTGTACGCGTTCTTATAGAAACGAGAACCATTACAAAGAGATTTTTCAAAACACTTTCAAAGCCCACACCACAAGCACACTGTCAAAACAAAAGCAAGTGATCTAAGCGAGTAACTAAGAGCCCATGGAAAACCATGGATGAAAAGGGTGCTAATACCTTCCCTTTTCATAATCTATCCCCCGAACCCGAGAAATAATCTCGAAAGGTATTTCATGTGCTTTTTTACCTTTCCTTTTGGATAAAAGAAAAGTCGGTGGCGACTCTTGCTATCTGCACAAATGCGATCAAAATGTAAAACATCAAGTCAGTTCTCCCACCTTATCACAGAACTGGCGACTCTGCTGGGGAAAATAACTTAAAGGTGAGGTTACCTTAGGGTTAGATCACCTTTACTTGCTTTCATTGTTTGATTTATGTGCTTTATATTTTGTTCTTTTTATTGGGCTTGATTTTATCCTCCACCCGGATCTGGGACACCTTTTAGGTAAATAGCAATAGATTGTGGAAACTGTACGGCGTAGACCAATATGGTTGAAACAATGGATATGTTAGTGTGATGCATTAGTAGGTACCAGTATCCCTTATGGTGAATCTAGGAGAATACGGGGCCGCTGAGTGGCGTCAAGAAGCACTAACTGACTTTAGAACCCTAATTGAACAAACTTGGCCATTAGGACGTAGTGAGATAACCGGTTTCAGTGTAGAGCTTAAAATTGGTTGATACTCGATACTACACTCATTGAGGCTAGACTTTTGGGATATCTCGGCCGCAAGAAAAGATTGTTGTGCTGAGACAATGCCTAAGAGAAAGGTCGGTGATATTGAGATCCTTTAGAACCCGATCACTATTACTAGGACAGGTTTGAGCCAACTAAACTTCAAGAGGGTACTTACCTATAAAACCCATGAAAGCCTAAAACATAGGGACTTGTTTGTTGTGTGTTTATATATTTACTTGTACATAAAATCATAAACATCATAAGCATCATACGCATGCTCACTAACCATTTCAAGGATTTGGAAATTTATCTTTGTTGTTGTTTTGTAGGTCATGAATTCTCTCCGAAGAAACACCATCCGAATCAACTTTGTAAAAGCACACCCTCAACTTCAAGAGCTAGCATCAAGAGTGCTCGGGGATTCTCCTTTTACCAAGAAATATGGTCGACTCCTCAGTTTGGCTACATCCAGTTTCTAAGAAGAGATGATGTGTGTACTATTCCAATTCTTTCATCCCGTACATCATTGTTTCACTTTCCCGGACTATCAGTTGGTACCTACACTGGAAGAGTTCTCTCTACTCTTAGGGGTGCCCGTGCTTGATCAGATACCATTCACCGGTCTAGAAGGGATTCTAAAACCTGAAGTTATCGTCGAAGCTTTGCATATGAAGAGGTCCGACATCATATCCAATTGGGAGACAAGAAGCGGGGTTAAAGGTTTTCTAGCCAAGTTTCTATTGGAAAAGGCTTGTTAATTCTGGGACGACATGGATTTCCAAGCTTTCGAAGACATTCTGGCTCTTCTCGTTTATGGTTTGGTTCTGTTCCCCAATTCGTACCAATTCATAGACATTAACACCATCAAAGTCTTTCTCTCTCGCAATCCTATACCTGCCTTACGAGGAGACATCTTGCACTGCCTTCATACCCGTACCATGAAGAAAAGAGGTACTCTTTTGTGTTGTATCCCCTACTCGCAAAATGGTTCACTTCGCACCTACCTCAATCAGCATTGAAGAACGAGTAAAGACTGACTTGGTCTCAAAGGATGATGTCACTCACCCACTCTGATATCCGTTGGTGTTCGAGATCCTTGGAAGATGTCTCTATCATTGACCGCTGTGGGGAGTTCCCTAACGTACCTCTGCTTGGTATTAGGGGAGGTATCACCTACAACCCATGCTTAGCTCTTTGACAGTTTGGGTATGCCCAAAGAGACGACCCTCACGATATGCTCATCCAAGGTCTGGTGTTCGACTACGACAAAGAAGACCAAGGTTACCGCCATAGGTTTACACGTGCCTGGGGAATGGTGAACAAGGTGGACAGTAGAACTTTAGGACACAAAAACTCTATCCCTCTCGAGCCTTACCTTAGGTGGGTACGGGCTCCTGCTCAGAGTCTCGTGATGCCTTACCCTTCCATCCTCCCTGTCATCATAGAGCCTGTTGTGGAAGGAGACGTCCCATACACCATTCTTCATCCTGGCATGCCTACCTCTCTCGAAGACTTACAGAAAGCTTGGGTTCAGTTGAAAGAAGAGCGAGACACATTTGAAGCCTAGTTTTACGCCAGTGAGAAGAAGGTTATGGAGCTCACCAAGCTGCTTCATGAAGAGAAAAACCGGAATGCCTACATTGCTCCAAAGAGGATGCGTTCAGTATTTTTGTCTTAGGAGTTTTGTTGAATTTTGTTTCTTTCATTGTAAGCCCAAAGAGGCATGATATATTTGAACTTGGTTTTATTAATATAACGTGTTTTCTTTTTTTGGTTTGAACAAATTTAAATCTCTAAATTTCCTTGACATCATGTGCATATTGCATCTTCATTCATCATAAACATCATACAGGTTTCTCATAACAGTTCTCCTTATCCTTCTACTGTTTATTTCAGTGAGATGGATGTTGAACAGACCGTGAAAGATCTTCAGGCGCAGAACGCCCAGTTTCAACAAATGCTCTTAGCTCTAACAAAAGGACAAGAGGAGTTGAAGACTCTACTGGCCAAAAAGAAGAAGAAGAAAGCAAAGAAATCAACCGGCGTTATGATAATTGGGAGAAGGTTTAAAGGACAAGCCAGACGAACTTTGGACTTTGCAACATCATCGGGTGAAGGAGATAATCAAGGAGACGGGACCCAGGAAGTGAACAACGACCCAGCATCTGAGGAAGAGGAAGAGCCTGATTACTCTGAGGAACAATATCCTCCTGCTGATGATAAATACAAACAGCTAGAGGATCATTTGAATTCTATGGAGATTCAGAGGGTACCCGATTTGGATTTTGAAGAATTAGGACTTATCTCAGGGGTTGCCATCCCACAAAAATTCAAGGTCCCCACTTTCGCCAAATACGATGGTGTCTCTTGCCCAAAGCTACATCTAAGGTCATACGTCAGAAAGATTCAACCCTATACGGCTGATAAGAATCTGTGGGTGCATTTCTTCCAAGAGAGCTTGTCCAGGACGCAGTTGGATTGGTTCTATCAATTGGAAGGGACCAATGTTCGCAATTGGGAAGATTTGGCCGCCGCTTTCTACAAACAATATCAGTACAATGCTGATTTAGATCCAACTAAGACACAATTGCAAGGTATGTCTATGGGAACAGGTGAAGGTTTCAAAACCTATGCTCAAAAATGGAGGGATCTCGCAGGCAGAGTCCAGCCCCCTAGTTGACAGAGAATTAGTGGATATGTTCCTAGGAACCTTGTCTGGACCGTTCTTCAACCACCTGATCGGAAGTTCCTCAGCTGGGTTTACTGAATTAATTATGACTGGTGAGTGGGTCGAAGCCGGTATAAAAAGAAGCAAAATTCAAAGAGATGCATCCTCGAGCATGATGAAGAAATCCTTTGTTGGAAAGAAGGAGGTCAGTTCAGCATATGACCATAGGAATTAAAACAAAACTGATCGTTTCCCGGCAATAGGGGATGTTATGATTTCTAATCCTATGCCAAATCAATAGAGAAATTATCAACGCAGGCCAGAAGCGCCCATGAGACGATTTACCTTGATCAACATGACCATGTCTCAAGTTTTGCGACACCTTCTGAAGACCAATCTGGAAAGTTTAAAATAAGATCCCAAGAACCCCAATACTGCTTCTCCTTGCTACAACCCGAACGCTCGATGTGCCTATCATTCTGAAAGCCTGGGGCACGATACAAATGACTGTTGGGCCTTAAAGAATAAGGTGCAAGACCTTATCAATGCGAAAGAGATTGAGTTTGATCCCCCAAAAACGCCTAATGTAATAACGGCGCCAATGCCCAGACATGGACAAGGTATCAACGCCATTGATGATGATCATTTTGTCTCCTCCGTGAATGACTTGATTACTCCTCTGTTCACCATTAAACAGAATCTACTGCAAGTCGGTCTGTTCCTAGACTGCGATAAAAATTGTCACTTATGAAAGTCTCCACCGAACGACTGTTTGTTACTAAAGATAGGCGTCCAGCACCTGATGACTAGCAAAGAAATCTTATTTGAAAAGCTTCCTCTTGCCAGAAGTTCCTATAAAGATGTCTCGATAATCACCATTTCCGACAATTCTCCACGGGTCTCCACCAAAAGACCCGTCAGGATTACATATGTTCCAAAGTATGTACCTTTAATCATCACTATGCCAAGACCAATATCATACTCTTCGGATAAAGTTGTTCCCTGGAGTTACGGGGCTGACGTTTATTATTATGGCGTCAAGCAAGACCAGTTGGCTGTCAAAGACGAAGTTGCAAGAGATATTGATCCTGACATAAGCAATATCACCGGGACCAGTAAGATAACAAGAAGTGGAAGAGTCTTCTCACCCGAGATTTCTCCAAAGACCGTTGCTACTCCTGTGATCATTCCCACTCCCACTCCTACCGACACTCCCAGTGATACTCCTATTGTTACCCCCGCTACCGAAACAAGGGGCAAAGAGGTCTTGAATGACCCTGTCCAAGTAAGAGAGCGTCTCGAGATCATCCTTGAAGCTTCTAGAAAGGAGATAGAAGAAATACTGAAGATAATCAAGAAAAGTGACTACAACATTGTAGAACAGTTGGGGCAGACCCCCTCGAAGATATCATTGTTGTCCTTACTTTTGTGTTCTAAGGCCCACGCCAAAGCCTTGGTAAAGTTTCTTTAGATCTCCCACGTGCCCCAAGAGACTTCCATCGACCAATTTGAGAATTGTGTGGCCAGTATAACTGTTGATAACAGATTGGGATTTTCTGACGCTGATTTAACTTCTAAGGGATGGAAGCACAACAATGCCTTGCATGTTTCCATTGAATACAGGGGCACCACACTTGCCCATGTTCTGGTGGATACTGGCTCATCATTGAATGTCTTGCCTTAAAAATGATCTCAACCGACTGGACTGTGAGGGACTCACCTTAAAGCCTAGCAACATCATACTAAGGGCCTTTGATGGTTCCAAGAGGACAATGCACGGAGAAGTTAGTATCCCCATAAAAATTGGAACTCAGACTTTTGACTTAACTTTCTATGTGATGGACATCCGCCCTTCATACTCTTGTCTATTGGGTCGACCCTGGATTCATGGTGCTGGTGCCGTCACTTCTACCCTGCACCAAATGCTAAAATACCCGATCAAAGGAAAAATTATGACAGTTCACGGAGAGGAGGAGTACATGGTTAGCCATCTGAACTCTTTCAGGTATGTTGAAATGGATGGTGAATTCATTGAGACTCCCTGTCAGAACTTTGAGGAGGTTCCAGCAACAGTCGCAGAAACCAAGTCTACTCCTAAAGTCTCGAAGATTACCAGACCTCCACTGAAGATGGCCTCTTTGAAAGATGCTAGAGCAGTAGTTGAAGAAGGAGCGTGTACCATCTGGGGTCAGCTTCCGGATATTCCCTACAAGTCCGACAAATTTGGTTTAGGATTCACTACAGAGGCCCAAAGAGCTGTTCGACGTTCTCGCACCGGGGGACCACCTCTGCGTATCAGCAATCAAGGAGTCAATGCAATAGAAGACAGTGATGGCAGTTGTGATATGGACGAATGGATTTTCCCAACCACCGGCGGAGGGCTCAACAATTGGGAGACCAAATATTTCATTCCTATTACTTTTATTCAAGAGTAATTGTATTTTAATGTTTTCAGGCTTGTAATGTTTAAACAATTCAGACTTTTAAAACCTCGTGTCTTACCCGAGGCACAACGGTCCATTTGTGAGGGTTGTCACTTCATTCTCATATGTCATTAATGAATCATGGACGTTTTTGCATAAAATTTTGTGTTATTTATCTTTCTTTCTTACATTTTATTTCTTTCAAAGGTAGGTATGCTCTTACACACACTCACATATTAAAATGCAGATCTACATCCACTCAGGATCCCATGGGTAACGGTTCTGCTATGGCCTATTGTGACTTTGAAAATCCAATCTACCAAGCCGACGATGAAAGTGAGGAAGATTGTGAAGTGTCGGGGGAGTTGGTCAAGTTGTTGCAACAGGAAGAAAGGACCATCCGGCCTCACGAAGAGCCGGTTGAAACAATTAACTTAGGTACTGAGGAAGACAAAAAGGAGGTCAAGGTGGGTGCTAATTTGGAACCCAGTGTCAAGGAGCATCTGATTCAGTTGTTACACGATTATGTTGAAGTCTTTGCCTGGTCATATGAAGACATGCTTGGACTGGATACAGACATTATGGTACATCATCTTCCTACAAGAGAAGATTGTCCTCCAGTAAAGCAAAAGGTTCGCCACATGAGGCCTGATATGTCAGAAAAAATTAAAGCAGAAGTCATGAAGCAATTCAATGCTGGATTCTTGGCTGTCACCTCTTATCCCCAATGGGTTGCTAATGTTGTTCCCGTGCCCAAGAAAGACAGTAAAGTGCAATGTGTGTGGACTATAGGGATTTGAATAGGGCAAGCCCAAAGGATGACTTCCCGCTCCCCCACCTCGACATTCTAGTTGACAATACGACACAACACAAAGTGTTTTCCTTCATGGATGGTTTCTCAGGCTACAACCAAATCAAAATGGTGCCTGAGGATATGGAGAAAACAACCTTTGTTACACAGTGGGGCACATTCTGCTATAAGGTCATGCCATTCGGACTGAAGAATGCTGGGGCACCCTATCAACGCGCCATGGTAGCTTTATTTCAGGACATGATACATCATGAGATAGAGGTTTACGTAGACGATATGATAGCCAGGTCTCAAACGGAAGAAGAGCATCTTGATCACTTACATAAGCTATTTGAGAGGTTGAAGAAATACAAGTTGAGGTTGAATCCAAACAAATGCACGTTTGGAGTATGGTCTGGTAAACTCCTAGGATTTGTCGTCAGCAACAATGGTATCGAGGTTGATCCTGCCAAGGTTAAAGCGATACAAGAGATGCCTTCTCCTCGTACTGAGAAGGAAGTCAGAGGATTCTTGGGACGTTTGAACTATATTTCCATATTCATTTCTCACCTGACAGCTACTTGCGAGCCAATCTTCAAGCTCTTGAAGAAAGATCAAGTAGTCAAATGGAATGACGAATGCCAAGTCGCTTTTGACAAAATCAAAGAATACTTACAAGAGCCTCCTGTGTTATTGCCACCCGTCGAGGGAAGGCATTTAATCCTATATTTGACTGTTTTAGAAAACTCAATGGGGTGTGTGTTGGGGAAGCATGACGAGTCTGGCCGAAAAGAGCATGCTATTTATTACCTGAGCAAAAAGTTTACCGACTGTGAAACAAGATATTCACTGCTCGAGAAAACTTGTTGCGCTCTAGCATGGGCTGCTCGCCGGCTGAGACAATATATGCTGACCCATACTACCTTGTAGATATCTAAAATGGATTCGATAAAATACATCTTCGAGAAGCCTGCTCTTTCTGGGAGAATAGCGAGATGGAAGATGATCCTGACAGAATATGACATACAGTATACTACCCAGAAAGCTATAAAGGGTAGTGTATTAGCTTATCACCTCGCTCACCAAGCTGTGGAAGACTATCAGTCCATGAAGTTTGAATTCCCGGATGAAGACATCATGACATTAGACAACTGTGAAGAAATCAGTCCATATGACGGACCTGAACAAGGATCCCGATGGACCCTATTCTTTGATGGAGCATCCAATGCAGTTGGCAATGGTATCGGTGATGTACTCATATCTCCAGAAGGATGTCATACTCCCTTTACTGAAAGACTTTGCTTCAACTGTACAAACAACATGGCAGAATACGAAGCATGCATGTTTGGTCTCAAAGCTGCCATAGACTTGGGGATCAAATCCTTGGATGTATTTGGAGATTTAACTTTGGTCATTAGTCATATCAAAGGGGAATGGGACACCAAACACCCCAACCTTATCCATTACAAAGAACATGTCTTGACATTGCTACGGCATTTTGAGAAGACTTCCTTCGAGCATTTCCCGTGAGAAGAAAATCAGCTAGCAGACGCATTAGCTACAATGTCATCTATGTTTAAACTTAATTTGGATAACGAGGCTCCTCAAATCACCATTGAGCTGATGGATGAACCAGCCTACTATCATGAGATTAGTATTGAAGGAGTAGTGGATCAACCTTGGTTCCATGAAGTTAAAAGGTATCTCGAGTCTCAGGAATATCCAAAAGGAGCTTCAGTGAATGACAAGAAGTTCCTAAGAAGATTCTCGACTAAGTTCTTCCTTAGTAACAACATTGTTTACAAACGCAATCATGACTCTGTATTACTTCGGTGCGTAGACAAGGTTGAAGCTGAAAGGATCATGGTTGAATTACACGAAGGCACTTTTGGCACCCATTCCAGTGAGCATACGATGGCAAAGAAAATCCTACGGGCAGGCTATTATTGGTCTATCATGGAGGCAGATTGCTATCAACACTCTCGGACTTGCCATAAGTGTCAAATTTATGCTGATAAAGTGCATGTACCTCCGGTTCCTTTGAATGTCTTGACGTCTCCTTGGCCCTTTGCTATGTGGGGAATCGATATGATTGGGGAAATCAAGCCAACGGCCTCCAATGGACACCGCTTCATCTTAGTGGCCATCGACTATTTTACAAAGTGGGTTGAGGCAGCTTTCTTCGCTTCCGTTACTAAGAATGTGGTCACCCGGTTCATCAAATAGAATCTCATTTGTCGGTACGGTATCCCAGAGAGAATCCTCATTGATAATGGTACGAATCTAAACAACACTATGATCACCGCCTTGTGCGAGCAATTCAAGATCCAGCATCACAATTCATCCCCTTACCAGCCAAAGATGAATGGCGTTGTAGAAGCTGCTAACAAAAACATTAAGAAGATCATATAGAAAATGACAGTCACCTACAAAGACTGGCATGAGATGCTACCGTTCGCTCTCCACGGGTATCGTACCACAACTCGCACATCAACTGGGGCAACACCTTATTCTCTGGTATACGGCATGGAGGTTGTCTTACCTATTGAGGTCCAGATCACCTCTCTAAGGATCATGAAGGATGCTGGTTTGAATGAAGAATATTGGACCCAAACTCGACTTGACCAGTTGAACTTGATTGATGAAAAGAGGCTTGCAGCTATCTGTCATGGTCAGATATACCAAAAACGCATGATCAAAGCTTTTAACAAAAAGGTCAAATGTCAGGTATATCGGGATGCTGACTTGGTAATCAAGCGTATCATTTTGCCACAAGGTGATCCCAGGGGCAAATGGACTCCTACATATGAAGGACCATTTGTAATCAAAAGCATATTCTCTGGTGGGGCAATGATCTTGACCACTATGGATGGCGACGACCTTCCTCACTCTGTCAATGCAGACATAGTTAAAAGATACTACGCGTGAACAAGGACCCGCTAGGTCGACTGACCTAGGCAAAAATTAGGGCATCCCGGCAAACCAAAGGTTCGGGCAAAAATTAGGGATAAAATACAAAAAAAAATCTGTACACCCGACAAGCAGAAAACTTGAAAGGGTGGCTTGGGAAAAAAAGGGTTCCTGGTGGATCGAAAACTCGAAAGGGCGGTCCAGGCAAAAGTTAGGGAATTAAAGCGTATGACTATGTCCCGTCGGATCATCTTGCAGACAATCTTCAGCGTTGACCAACCAACTCAAACGATTCTAATCAATCTAATCATCTTCGCCGAGGCGACAAGTGGATAAGACACTCAGAGACACGAAGACTATAGTAGAATGGGAACCACATGGGATCATTTCACATAGCTATCTTTTCTTTGTATCAATTTTCATTTTTTACGACGACATTCTCTTACTAGAATGCTCGTCTTGTTGTACAAAAAAGACTTATTCAAGTTAATACAAAGATATCCCTTTTGAAAGTGCAAAACTATATATTTTTCTTTATTTCTGTGTTTTTATTTACAAAAACGTCCAATGATTTATTTTTGAACATATGCATTTGAACGTCATTACTATTTACAAATGAACAGAAAACGGAAAGACAATTACTAATGGCTTTAAGAAATAGGATAATATCTATAGGCCATTCCATAAGATCCTTGCAGGTACCTTCTCCAACAAGAGCAGAAGCAAAGACATCCTACTACAAGATCATCAACATATCCCCAGTATGCAGCCTATTGGTATCAAGCGCTCTCATACCCCTGATAGAGCAAAACTTTCAACTACCTCCCCAGAGGTTCCCCAATGAAAGTTGCCCAACTTCTCAGGATTCCCCAGCAGGATTTCACGAAGTCCACAAGCAATGTCCGGTGTTTCCATTCTACAACAGAGTTTATTTCTCTAATAATTGGAAACTCACTCATCAGTTCTTCAAAAGGGATTTATTTTCCCCGCTTCCAACAACACTACGACATGAACAATCTTTAAGTCCATACATTTGCATTCATACGTCATAGCATTGACAACACAAGTACATACAGTGAAATCTCATTTATTTTGAGAAACAACATTATACCATGCATTACATACATCATGACATTGCATGCAATTAACTCTTCACCTTTTCAGGACAGAATCAATTGACAGGAAATTATCATCAACAAATCTCCGACAGGCAAATATTTTCAACAAGTCAAATACAGATCAATTCCCGAGAAAAGACTGGTCGACCATCTACATAGCAAATATTTCCTTCAAACTTCTGCTGGTTCAGATAAATATCTCAACGGTTTATTCTGATTTGTTTCCAGATTCTTATTGGTTCAGATAAATCTCTCAACGGTTTATTCTAATTCGTCTCCAGATTCTTACTGGTTCAGATAAATCTCTCAACGGTTTATTTTGATTCATTTCCAGACTTGTGCTGGTTTAGATAAATCTCTCAACGGTTTATTCTTATTCATCTCCAGACTCTTACTGGTTCAGATAAATCTCTCAACGGTTTACTCTGATTCGTTTCCATATTCTTACTGGTTCAGATAAATCTCTCAACGGTTTATTCTGATTCATCTCCAGATTCTTACTGGTTCAGATTAATCTCTCAACGGTTTATTCTGATTCATTTCCAGATTCTTACTGGTTCAGATAAATCTCTCAACGGTTTACTCTGATTCGTTTCCAGATTCTTACTAGTTCAGATAAATCTCTCAATGGTTTACTCTGATTCGTTTCTAGATTCTTACTGGTTCAGATAAATATCTCAATGGTTTATTCTGATTCATCTCCAAATTCTTATTGGTTCAGATAAATCTCTCAACGGTTTACTCTGATTCGTTTCCAGATTCTTACTGGTTCAGATAAATCTCTCAACGGTTTACTCTGATTCGTTTCCAAATTCTTACTGGTTCAGATAAATCTCAATGATTTATTCTGATTCTTCTCCAGATTCTTACTAGTTCAGATAAATCTTTCAACGATTTATTCTGATCCTCCTCCGAATCCCGACTGTTTCAGTTTAAACCTCTCAATGGTTTATTCTGATTCTTCCCGAATGATAATTTTCTCTGGTTCAGATAAATTGCACCAATATTTATTTTGATGCTTTCCAGTCAAGATTAATCCAAGATATCTTTTGGTTCAGTTTAAAATCGCTCCAAAAGATATTCTGATTCTTTCCAACAAACATTCAAGACTTCTGCTAGCTCCAGTTTAAATCGACCAAGGGTTTATTCTGATTTCTTTTCTGTTAAAGTCGAGTTCAGACTTTCTGTCAACAATCACCTTTGGATGGCATCTATAAGCCCATCTCCGACAACTCTCCATCATTTCTACAAATGGCATCTTTAAGCCTATTCCCTACACAATCAACCAGTGCATCATCAAGTGCAAATTTCTGGGCACTCTAGTGTTCAATCATCTTCTACTTTCAATCCACGAACGACAAACACGTCGAACTTACTTTTCAAGTTTAAGAAGATTGAACAGGGGCAGTTGTTGTACCCCAAAATTTTCCCTCCCATTTTTCACTCAAGATGCTATCCCAGGGTTTCTCAAACACTCAATTTGGCTCAAAAGTTGATCAAGCAGATTCTCTTCCTAGGCAACCAGTCAGCAATTAGGGTTTTGCACTTCTCAAAGGAAATTGAGTCGTCAAGGTTTCAAATAAATCACCATGTCTCCTCAAAGTTGTTTAAGTCAGTTTTCAAACCTCACATTGCAAGTTTGCCAGATCCAGGGCCCAGATAACTGAAAAGGCATTTGTGTGATTTTAAATTTTTCTTAAATTTTCTAAGGGTTGATGTTATTCTTAGGAGCATGTTCTGTTTGGATAAGGTATAAAGTTTAAGACTATCATTTTAAATAATCATGATTGTGGATTCAATTAATCAATTGGGTTTGAGCTCTTAAACATTTATTTTGTTTAAGAGTACAAAATACATGATTTATCCTATCATATTGTGTTTGCTTAAAATGCAAGTTACCAAGCCAAGATGTTTTATTCAAAACATTCAATGAAGAATTGCAAAGTTAAACTAAAACTCAATGTTTTGTACAACAAATTTAACTATTTACATACTTACTCAAGTTTTGTGTTCATTACATTTTGTGGGTCATTCACGAAGCAAATTACAAATGATTACAAGTGAAATACAAGTTATATTTACAAAGAAAGAAATGCTTCTTCTTCAAGACTCTTTGCTTCATCTTCAAGAAATTCCTCATTGCTAGCCATGGTCTTCTCTTCATCTTGTCTTGCTTGCCATTCAATTGTTTGTACATGTAACAAAAGAAAGAAAAAACATTAGCAAACAATCATCATGAAGCAACCCTACATAGGTTCCTCCTATTTCCAAGATGAAGTTTTAGACGGACTCATCATGAAGCAACCCTACACAGGTTCCTTCTCTTTCCATGATGAAGTTTTACACGGACTCATCATGAAGCAACCCTACATAGGTTCCTTATCTTTCCAAGATTAAGTTTTACACGGAAGCAACCCTACACAGGTTCCTACTATTTCCAAGATGCAATTTCACATGGACTCATCACTGAAGCAGCCCTACCCAGGTTCCTTCTTCCAGATGCAGTTTTACACGGACTCATCATGAAGTAATCCTACCCAGGTTCCTTCTCAGGAAATTCCAGATGAAGTTTTACACAGACTGATCATCAAACAACCCTACACAGTTCAGATATGCTCCAGACACGGATACCATTTTGATACTCATTCAGACTCAACTTTTGATACAGTTCAGATACGCTCCTGACATAGACGATGTTCTGATACTCATTCAGATTCAACTTTTGATACAATTCAGATACGCTCCAGACACGGACGCCATTCTGATACTCATTCAGATTCAAATTTTGATACAGTTCAGATACGCTCCAGACACAGATGCTATTTTGATACTCATTCAGATTCAACTTTTGATACAGTCCAGACACGCTCCTAACACGGATGCCATTCTAATACTCATTCAGATTCAACTTTTGATACAGTTCAGATACGCTCCTGACATGGATGCCATTCTGATAATCATTCAGATTCAACTTTTGATACAGTTCAGATAAGCTCCAGACACGGATGCCATTCTGATACTCATTCAGATTCAACTTTTGATACAGTCCAGGTACGCTCCAGACATGGACGCCATTCTGATACTGATTTAGTTTCAACTTTTGATACAGTCCAAATATGCTCCTGACACAGATGCCATTCTGATACTCATTCAGATTCAACTTTTGATATAGTTCAGATACGCTCCAGACACGAATTCCACTCTGATACTCATTAAGATTCAACTTTTGATAAAGTTCAGATACGCTCCAGACACGGATGCCATTATGATACTCATTCATATTCAACTTTTGATACAGTCCAGATACGCTCCTGACACGGACGCCATTCTGATACTCATTCAAATTCAAATTTTGATACAGTTCAGATACGCTCCAGACACGGACGCCATTTTGATACTCATTCAGATTCAACTTTTGATACAATTCAGATACGCTCCAGACACGGATGCTATTCTGATACTCATTCAGATTCAACTTTTGATACAGTCTAGATACGCTCCTGACACGGATTCCATTCTGATACTCATTCAGATTCAACGTTCGATACAGTTCAGATACGCTCTAGACACGGATGCCATTCTGATACTCAATCAGATTCAACTTTTGATACAGTTCAGATATGCTCCAGACACGGATTCCATTCTGATACTGATTCAGGTTCAACTTTTGATACAACCCAAATACGCTCCTGACACGGATGCCATTCTGATACTCATTCAGATTCAACGTTTGATACAGTTCAGATACTTTCCAGACACGGATGCCATTATGATACTCATTCAGATTCAACGTTTGATACATTTCATATACGCTCTAGACACATATGCCATTCTGATACTTATTCAGATTCAACGTTTGATACAGTTCAGATACGCTCCAGACATGGACACCATTCTGATAATCATTCAGTTCCAGCTTACAGATACAGTCCAACAATCATTTATGGTTGGCATCTTTAAGCCCATCTCCAACAATTATCCATTATCTCTCCAAATGGCATCTTTAAGCCCATTCCCTACATAATCAACTAACACATCTTCGAGTGCAAATTTTCTGGGCACTCTAGTGTTCAATCATCTTCCACCTTCAAGTCACGAATGGCAGATTTACCAATCTAACTCTTCAAGTGTAAGAAGATTGAACAGGGGCAGCTGTTGTACCCCAAAATTTTCCCTCTCATTTCTCAAGGAATCACCCTAGATCCTCAAGTTATCTTCCATCCAATTCCAAGCCTTGAAATACAAATTTTCTAAGAAAATCACTCACAAGGGAAAAATGGTCATTTACACACTGAAAAATCAAACTTTGACTTTTGGACCAAAACATAGTTTCAAGAATCATATTTCATCAAGACATGTTGAAATATGAAGTTTGTTTCATCAAGAAAATCAAAAGTCAATTTACTTTGGGAAAAGTCAAAATTCTAAAATACTTAGAATTTTTTTTCTAAGTGTTTAAGAAACATGACAAACTCAACTTCTGATCAGATTATCACCATGAGGCAAGCTGATTCTGGATTAACTTCTAACACAAGAGTTATGGACTCAAATAAGATCTGAAATATTGCAGAACAAAACTTCTCTTAGAAATGTTGGGATTTCAAGCTATGACTCCTCAAAGACACGTCCATGAAACTGAAGCACTAAGCAAATTCTGGACAGTTCCAAGACAGAGTTTGATTACAACTTCTGGGCCAGTTTTCATAAAGATTCAGTCAGAGTTTGCAAGGGAAATTCAAAGAAGGTTTAAAAAGCGTGTTGCAAGCTTCCTGGAAAGTCTGAAAACTCCTTCAGAACATGCTGAAGCAAAGAGATACAGAGATCAGAAGTTGGATGTTTATTCTAAGTCACGCTGAAGCTGAACTTCTGATCCAGAATTAGGCAATGATGTAGAATCTCACATTGCAGGATTTATGGTTTGATAAATCTCATCATCATTTAATGCTCACAACCACTTTTGAGTCTTTATCCAAAGGATTTCCCCCAGGTGTACCTTTACTGTCTTGGAAAAACAAACTCTTGTACAAGAGTGTGTTGGGCCCACGCGTTTCTTTTGCTTTTGAAGTTACCTTTCCTTAAATCACGCTTACAAACCCAGCTTAGGCATGGCTAAAAGCTGCTAAACACCATGTTTGCTTCAACAACAAGGCAGCGCCTTAGCATATGAAGGCTATATTCAACGCTTTGGTCAGAACTTGATCAAATCCCAAAACCTTATTTATACAACCTGTTGCACTGCTATAGCACAAACCTACAACCAATAGCTAATTCAGCTTACGCCTACATCCCATAATTGCACCAAACTAGCATACGATAACAGTGATAAAAAGCAATGGAACAGGATGCCAAAAGGTGTTCAAATCCCATCTGTTTTCCCCCAAAAAATCACAATAAATCCACCTATAAATAAGTTGCTCCATTACACTTTCAAGGGGCTGGCTTTTGGAGGGAGAGAGAGAGAGAGAGAGAGAGAGAGAGAGAGAGAGAGAGAGAATTATCAAAGAAAGAAGAGGAAACGGGGAAAACCTTCGCATATCCTAAACAAAACCTTTGTTCCTCCCTTTGAATCAAAGAATATAACCACTGTTCTGTTACTCTCGCTGACACCAGAACATCTGAAGGCAGTAGCTCAAACCTCCAAGTCCACACTCCGGATTCAAGGTAAGTCTTTCTGACTTTGCATTTTTTTCATTCAGAACATCATTAATATGTAAATATCACAATTAATATTGTCCATATCATTGCATAAGTAGAAAAATCATGGATCGGAGCTTCTTGATTAGGGCTAGACTCATATTTAGGATTAGAACTTCTATAAATTGTTGTGTTGTTATCCTTCTGATTTGATGTTTAATAAGAACTGAATAAATTGCTGATATGCTGATTAAGAGTTGAAATATGGCATAGAACTTCTTATGTTCACCCACAGTTTTAACACACAAAACTTCCATGATTTTCTCACTTTTTAAACATACTGAACTTTTGATACTTCCCCTTGCTGTTTTAAACACTCAGAGTTTCTGATTTTCACATGCTGACAATACACTGAATTTCTGATGTTTACTCACTGTTTTAGCGTAACACAGAACTTCTGACTTTTGGCTCACTGTCTGAATACCACCCAGAATCTTTGTGTTTTCCCTCTAACATTTCTTGCAGGACTTCAGAATATATCAATCCAGAACTTCTGATTCCCACTGACGTTCCTTTTTGAATCACAACAAGCATGACTTCAGAACTTCTAATCCTTGTTGTTTCGCTGGCAGCAGCATGTTGATTCTATATCTCATTTATTTTCCTTTTTTTATCATTTTCAATATTAATACTCTTTTTATCAATATAAAAAGCCATAAAAATATTTTCTTTTTACTAGCTAATTCATTTCTTTTTTTCTAAATTCACTAATACAAAAAAACATTTTTCTAAACAAAGTCCTTTTTTATTTCTTGCATTATTATTTCAATATGGTTGTAATAAATAATTAGGATTTATTTTCTCGCAACCCCTCCATTTGTAAATTTGTACACCCTATCCCACTAATGATTGTAATAGCGTAGAATCTTTACTTTCTGCATTTTTATTGCTTTCATATATTGTTAGTAATTAGGGTGTGTATGGCAAGATAAGAAATAGACAAATAGATCACCCTAATCAAGACTAAAATGCATGTAATCAAACACATTTGCACACTATCACCCTTAGGGTAATCCCACTTCGTGGCATATCGAAAAAATAGTCATGTCCCTCGAACATGGGCGTTTTAGCAAAAGACCCTCGATAAAAGATCGCAGTCCCTGATGACCCTTAATGTTGTCTTCGTTAAACGATCTAGTCCCTAAAAAACGACATTTCTAAGACGTCCCATAAGTTGCCTTCTATGACTATACAAATGTCCCAACACCCGTCCCTTCACATCCAACGATGGGGCTTCTTACAAAATCAATGGTAAGATAGCCACATCTAAAGGAGGAAGAAAAGAAGATCTAAGACCTTTCGAGTAGGTAGATTCGCTCCTAGTCGCTCGCTTTCTCTCAACAAAAACATTTTATACACCAACACTCTCATTTTGAAACATTTTCGAAAGACAACACTTTGTACGCGTTCTTATAGAGACGAGAACCGTTATGAAGACACCTTTTCAAAATCACTTTCAAAAACACATTTCACAAACACATCTTTGAACTACTTTCCAAACAAACACTTTGTACGCATTCTTATAGAGACGAGAATCATTACAAATACGTTTTCGAAATACTTTCAAAAAACCACACCACAAGTACATTCAAACAAAAGCAAGTGATCTAGCGAGTAACTAAGAGCCCATAGAAAACCATGGATGAAAAGGGTGCTAACACCTTCCGTTTTCATAATCTACCCCCCGAACTCAAGAAAACATCTCTAAAGGTCTTTATTGTGCTTTTTCACCTTTCCTTTTGTACAAAAGAAAAGTCGGTGGCGACTCTTGCTAAACCGTAACATTTGCAAACACAAACACAAACCCTCAAGTCAGTTCTCCAACTGTATCACAGAAAGCCTGGATAGTAGGGCTGTGAGAAGGAACCTGGATAATAGGGTTACTTCGAAATGAAAGCCTGGATAGTAGGGCTATGAGAAGAAAACTAGATAGTAGGGTTACTTCGAAATGAAAGCCTGGATAATAGGGCTATAAGAAGAAATATGGATAGTAGGGTTACTTCGAAATGAAAGCCTAGATAGTAGGGATGTGAGAAGGAACCTGGATAGTATGGTTACTTCGAAATGAACCTTTGGTAGAAGGGCTATGAGAAGGAACCTGGATAGTATGGTTACTTCGAAATGAAATCCTGGATATTAGGGCTATGAGAAGGAACCAGGGTAGTAGGGTTACTTCGAAATGAAAGTCTGGGTAGTAGCGCTGTGAGAAGGAACCTGGATAGTAGGATTACTTCGAAATGAAAGCCTGGATAGTAGGGCTATGAGAAGGAACCTGGATAGTAGGGTTACTTCGAAATGAAATCCTGGATTGTAGGGCTATGAGAAGGAACCTAGGTAGTAGGGTTACTTCGAAATAAAAGCCAAGATAGTAAGGCTATGAGAAGAAACCTAGGTAGTAGGGTTACATCGAAATGAAAGCCTGAATAGTAGGGTTATGAGAAGGAACCTGGATAAAAGGGTTACTTTGAAATGAAAGCCTGGATAGTAGGGCTATGAGAAGAAACCTGGATAGTATGGTTATTTAGAAAGGAAAGCCTGGATAGTAGGGCTATGAGAAGGAACCTGGATAGTATGGTTACTTTGAAATGAAATCCTGGATAGTAGGTCTGTGAGAAGGAGCCTGGATAGTAGGGTTACTTCGAAAGGAAACCCTGGATAGTAGGGTTGTGAGAAGGAACCTGGATAGTAGATTTACATCGAAATGAAAGCCTGGATAGTAGGGTTGTGAGAAGGAACCTGGATAGTAGGGTTACTTCAAAAGGAAAGCCTGGATAGTAGGGTTGTGAGAAGGAACCTGGATAGTAGGGTTACTTCGAGATGAAAGCCTGGATAGTAGGGCTATGAGAAGGAACCTGGATAGTAGGGTTACTTCTAAATAGAAGCCTAGATAGTAGGGCTATGAGAAAAAACTTGGGTAGTAGGGTTACTTCGAAATAAAAGCCTGGATAGTAAGGCTATGATAAGGAACCTGGATAGTAGGGTTAATTCGAAATGAAAGCCTTTTTAGTAGTGCTATGAGAAGGAACCTGGATAGTATGGTTACTTAGAAATTAAAGCTTGGGTAGTAGGGCTATGAGAAGGAGCCTGGATAGTAGTGTTACTTAGAAATGAAAGCCTGGATAGTAGGGTTGTGAGAACGAACATGGATAGTAGGGTTACTTCGAAATGAACCCTGGGTAGTAGGGCTATGAGAAGGAACCTGGATAGTAGGGTTACTTCGAAATGAAATCTTTGATAGTAGGGCTATGAGAAGGAACCTAGATAGTAGGGTTACTTCGAAATAAAAGCCTGGAAAGTAGGGATGTGAGAAAGAACCTGCATAGTAGGGTTACTTTGAAATGAAAGCCTGGATAGTAGGGTTGTGAGAAAGAACCTGGATAGTAGGTTTACTTTGAAATGAAGTCTGTGTAGTAGGCCTATGAGAAGGAACCTGGATAGTAGGGTTACTTCGAAATGAAAGCCTGGATAGTAGGGCTATGAGAAGACACCAGGGTAGTAGGGTTACTTCGAAATGAAAGCCTGGGTAATAGGAATGTGAGAAGGAACTTGGATAGTAGGGTTACTTCGAAATGAAAGCCTGGATAGTAGGGCTATGAGAAAGAATTTAGATAGTAAGGTTAATTCGAACAGAAAGCCTGGATAGTAGGGCTATGAGAAGGAACCTGTGTAGTAGGGTTACTTAAATATAAAAGCCTGGATAGTAGGGCTATGAGAAGGAACCTAGGTAGTAGGGTTACTTCAAAATGAAAGCCTGGATAATAGGGCTATGAGAAGTAACCTGGATAGTAGGGTTAATTCGAAATGAAAGCCTGGATAGTAGAGCTATGAGAAGGAACCAGGATAGTAGGGTTACTTCGAAATGATATCATGGATAGTGGGGCTATGATAAGGAACCTGGATAGTATGGTTACTTTGAAATGAAAGCCTGAATAGTAGGGCTTTGAGAAGGAACCTGGATAGTATGGTTACTTAGAAATGAAAGCCTGGATAGTAGGGCTATGAGAAGGAACCTGGATAGTAGGGTTACTTTGAAATGAAAGCCTGGATAGTAGGTCTATGAGAAGGAACCTGGATAGTAGGGTTACCTCGAAAGGAAAGCCTGGATAGTAGGGTTGTGAGAAGGAACCTAGATAGTAGGGTTACTTCGAAATGAATGCCTGGATAGTAGGGCTATGAGAAGAACCTGGATAGTAGGATTACTTCAAAATAGAAGCCTAGATAGTAGGGCTATGAGAAGAAACCTGGGTAGTAGGGTTACTTCAAAATAAAAGCCTGGATAGTAAGGCTATGAGAAGGAACCTGGATAGTAGGGTTAATTCAAAATGAAAGCCTGTATAGTAGGGCTATGAGAAGGAACCTGGATAGTATGGTTACTTAGAAACGAAAGCTTGGATAGTAGGGCTATAAGATGGAACCTGGATAGTAGGGTTACTTCGAAATGAAAGCCTGGATAGTAGGGGTGTGAGAAGGAACCTGGATAGTAAGGTTATTTCGAAATGAACCCTGGGTAGTAGGGCTATGAATAGGAACCTGGATAGTAGGGTTACTTTGAAATGAAAGCCTGGATAGTAGGGCTATGAGAAGGAACCTGGATAGTAGGGTTACTTTGAAATAAAAGCCTGGATAGTAGGGATGTAAGAAGGAACCTGGACAGTAGGGTTACTTTGATATGAAAGCCTGGATAGTAGGGCTATGAGAAGGCACCTAGTTAGTAGGGTTACTTCGAAATGAAAGCCTGGGTAATAGGGATGTGAGAAGGAACTTGGATAGTATGGTTACTTCGAAATGAAATCCTGGATAGTAGAGCTATGAGAAGGAACCTGGATAGTAGGGTTACTTCGAAATGAAAGCCTATATAGTAGGGCTATGAAAAGGAACCTGGATAGTAGGGTTACTTCGAAATGAAAGCCTGGATAGTAGGGGTGTGAGAAGGAACCTGGATAGTCGGGTTACTTCGAAATAAACCTTGGGTAGGAGGGCTATGATAAGGAACCTGGATACCAAGGTTACTTCGAAATGAAAGCTTGGATAGTAGGGCTATGAGAAGGAACCTGGAGAGTAGGGTTACTTTGAAATGAACCCTAGGTAGTAGGACTATGAGAAGGAACCTGGAAAGTAGGGTTACTTCGAAATAAAAGCCTGGATAGTAGGGATGTGAGAAGGAACCTGGATAGTAGGGTTACTTTGAAATGAAAGCCTGGATAGTAGGGCTGTGAAAAGGAACCTGGATAGTAGGTTTACTTTGAAATGAAGCCTGCGTAGTAGGCCTATGAGAAGGAACCTGGATAGTAGGGTTACTTCGAAATGAAAGCCTGGATAGTAGGGCTATGAGAAGACACCAGGGTAGTAGGGTTACTTCGAAATGAAAGCCTGGGTAATAGGAATGTGAGAAGGAACTTGGATAGTAGGGTTACTTCGAAATGAAAGCCTGGATAGTAGGGCTATGAGAAAGAATTTGGATAGTAAGGTTAATTCGAAATGAAAGCCTGGATAGTAGGGCTATGAGAAGGAACCTGTGTAGTAGGGTTACTTAAATATAAAAGCCTGGATAGTAGGGCTATGAGAAGGAACCTGGGTAGTAGGGTTACTTCAAAATGAAAGCCTGGATAATAGGGCTATGAGAAGGAACCTGGATAGTAGGGTTAATTCGAAATGAAAGCCTGGATAGTAGAGCTATGAGAAGGAACCAGGATAGTAGGGTTACTTCGAAATGATATCATGGATAGTGGGGCTATGATAAGGAACCTGGATAGTAGGGTTACTTTGAAATGAAAGCCTGAATAGTAGGGCTTTGAGAAGGAACCTGGATAGTATGGTTACTTAGAAATGAAAGCCTGGATAGTAGGGCTATGAGAAGGAACCTGGATAGTAGGGTTACTTTGAAATGAAAGCCTGGATAGTAGGTCTATGAGAAGGAACCTGGATAGTAGGGTTACCTCGAAAGGAAAGCCTGGATAGTAGGGTTGTGAGAAGGAACCTGGATAGAAGGGTTACTTCGAAATGAAAGCCTGGATAGTAGGGCTATGAGAAGAACCTGGATAGTAGGATTACTTCAATATAGAAGCCTAGATAGTAGGGCTATGAGAAGAAACCTGGGTAGTAGGGTTACTTCGAAATAAAAGCCTGGATAGTAAGGCTATGAGAAGGAACCTGGATAGTAGGGTTAATTCGAAATGAAAGCCTGTATAGTAGGGCTATGAGAAGGAACCTGGATAGTATGGTTACTTTGAAATGAAAGCTTGGATAGTAGGGCTATAAGATGGAACCTGGATAGTAGGGTTACTTCGAAATGAAAGCCTGGATAGTAGGGGTGTGAGAAGGAACCTGGATAGTAAGGTTACTTCGAAATGAACCCTGGGTAGTAGGGCTATGAATAGGAACCTGGATAGTAGGGTTACTTTGAAATGAAAGCCTGGATCGTAGGGCTATGAGAAGGAACCTGGATAGTAGGGTTACTTTGAAATAAAAGCCTGGATAGTAGGGATGTAAGAAGGAACCTGGACAGTAGGGTTACTTTGATATGAAAGCCTGGATAGTAGGGCTATGAGAAGACACCTAGGTAGTAGGTTTACTTCGAAATGAAAGCCTGGGTAATAGGGATGTGAGAAGGAACTTGGATAGTATGGTTACTTCGAAATGAAATCCTGGATAGTAGAGCTATGAGAAGGAACCTGGATAGTAGGGTTACTTCGAAATGAAAACCTGTATAGTAGGGCTATGAAAAGGAACCTGGATAGTAGGGTTACTTCGAAATGAAAGCCTGGATAGTAGGGGTGTGAGAAGGAACCTGGATAGTAGGGTTACTTCGAAATAAACCTTAGGTAGCAGGGCTATGAGAAGGAACCTGGATACCAGGGTTACTTCGAAATGAAAGCTTGGATAGTAGGGCTATGAGAAGGAACCTGGATAGTAGGGTTACTTTGAAATGAACCCTAGGTAGTAGGACTATGAGAAGGAACCTGGATAGTAGGGTTACTTCGAAATAAAAGCCTGGATAGTAGGGATGTGATAAGGAACCTGGATAGTAGGGTTACTTTGAAATGAAAGCCTGGATAGTAGGGCTGTGAAAAGGAACCTGGATAGTAGGGTTACTTCGAAATGAAGCCTGTGTAGTAGGCCTATGAGAAGGAACCTGGATAGTAGAGTTATTTCGAAATGAAAGCCTGGATAGTAGAGCTATGAGAAGACACTAGGATAGTAGGGTTACTTCGAAATGAAATCCTGGGTAATAGGGATGTGAGAAGGAACTTGGATAGTAGGGTTACTTGAAATGAAAGCCTGGATAGTAGGGCTATGAGAAGGAATCTGGATAGTAGGGTTACTTCGAAATGAAAGCCTGGATAGTAGGGCTATGAGAAGGAACCTGTGTAGTAGGGTTACTTCAAAATAAAAGCCTGGATAGTAGGGCTATGAGAAGGAACCTGGGTAGTAGGGTTACTTCAAAATGAAAGCCTGAATAATAGGGCTATGAGAAGGAACTTGGATAGTAGGGTTAATTCTAAATGAAAGCCTGGATAATAGAGCTATGAGAAGGAACCAGGATAGTAGGGTTACTTCGAAATGATATCCTGGATAGTGGGGCTATGATAAGGAACCTGGATAGTAGGGTTACTTTGAAATGAAAGCCTGGATAGTAGGGCTTTGAGAAGGAACCTGGATAGTAGGGTTAATTAGAAATGAAAGCCTGGATAGTAGGGCTTTGAGAAGGAACCTGGATAGTAGGGCTATAAGAAGGAACCTGGATAGTAGGGTTATCTCGAAAGGAAAGCCTGGATAGTAGGGTTGTGAGAAGGAACCTGGATAGTAGGGTTACTTCGAAATGAAAGCCTGCATAGTAGGGCTATGAGAAGAACCTGGATAGTAGGGTTACTTCAAAATAGAAGCCTAGATAGTAGGGCTATGAGAAGAAACCTGGGTAGTAGGGTTACTTCGAAATAAAAGCCTGGATAGTAAGGCTATGAGAAGGAACCTGGATAGTAGGGTTAATTCGAAATGAAAGCCTGTATAGTAGGGATATGAGAAGGAACCTGGATAGTATGGTTACTTAGAAATGAAAGCTTGGATAGTAGGGCTATAAGATGGAACCTGGATAGTAGGGTTACTTCGAAATGAAAGCCTGGATAGTAGGGGTGTGAGAAGGAACCTGGATAGTATTGTTACTTCGAAATGAACGATGGGTAGTAGGGCTATGAATAGGAACCTGGATAGTAGGGTTACTTTGAAATGAAAGCCTGGATAGTAGGGCTATGAGAAGGAACCTGGATAGTAGGGTTACTTTGAAATAAAAGCCTGGATAGTAGGGATGTAAGACGGAACCTGGACAGTAGGGTTACTTTGATATGAAAGCCTGGATAGTAGGGATATGAGAAGACACCTGGGTAGTAGGGTTACTTCAAAATGAAAGCCTGGGTAATAGGGATATGAGAAGGAACTTAGATAGTATGGTTACTTCGAAATGAAATCCTGGATAGTAGAGCTATGAGAAGGAACCTGGATAGTGGGGTTACTTCGAAATGAAAGCCTGTATAGTAGGGCTATGAGAAGGAACCTGGATAGTAGGGTTACTTCGAAATGAAAGCCTGGATAGTAGGGGTGTGAGAAGGAACCTGGATAGTAGGGTTACTTCGAAATAAACCTTGGGTAGCAGGGCTATGAGTAGGAACCTGGATATTAGGGTTACTTCGAAATGAAAGCTTGGATAGTAGGGCTATAAGAAGGAACCTGGATAGTAGGGTTACTTCGAAATGAACCCTAGGTAGTAGGGCTATGAGAAGGAACCTGGATAGTAGGGTTACTTCGAAATAAAAGCCTGGATAGTAGGGATGTGAGAAGGAACCTGGATAGTAGGGTTACTTTGAAATGAAAGCCTGGATAGTAGGGCTGTGAAAAGGAACCTGGATAGTAGGGTTACTTCGAAATGAAGCCTGTGTAGTAGGCCTATGAGAAGGAACCTGGATAGTAGAGTTATTTCGAAATGAAAGCCTGGATAGTAGAGCTATGAGAAGACACTAGGATAGTAGGGTTACTTCGAAATGAAATCCTGGGTAATAGGAATGTGAGAAGGAACTTGGATAGTAGGGTTACTTGAAATGAAAGCCTGGATAGTAGGGCTATGATAAGGAATTTGGATTGTAGGGTTACTTCGAAATGAAAGCCTGGATAGTAGGGCTATGAGAAGGAACCTGTGTAGTAGGGTTACTTCAAAATAAAAACCTGGATAGTAGGGCTATGAGAAGGAATCTGGGTAGTAGGGTTACTTCAAAATGAAAGCCTGGATAATAGGGCTATGAGAAGGAACCTGGATAGTAGGGTTACTTCGAAATGAAAGCCTGGATAATAAGGCTATGAGAAGGGACCTGGATAGTAGGGTTACTTCGAAATGATAGCCTGGATAGTAGGGCTATGATAAGGAACCTGGATAGTAGGGTTACTTTGAAATGAAAGCCTGGACAGTAGGGCTTTAAGAAGGAACATGGATAGTATGGTTACTTAGAAATGAAAGCCTGGATAGTAGGGCTATGAGAAGGAACCTAGATAGTAAGGTTACTTTGAAATGAAAGCCTGGATAGTAGGGATATGAGAAGGAACCTGGATAGTAGGGTTACCTCGAAAGGAAAGCCTGGATAGTAGGGTTGTGAGAAGGAATCTGGATAGTAGGGTTACTTCGAAATGAAATCCTGGATAGTAGGGCTATGAGAAGAACCTGGATAGTAGGGTTACTTCGAAATAGAAGCCCGAATAGTAGGGCTATGAGACGAAACCTGGGTAGTAGGGTTACTTTGAAATAAAATCCTAGTTAGTAAGGCTATGAGAAGGAACCTGGATAGTAGGGTTAATTCGAAATGAAAGCCTGTATAGCAGGGCTATGAGAAGGAACCTGGATAGTATGGTTACTTAGAAATGAAAGCTTGGATAGTAGGGCTATGAGAAGGAACCTGGATAGTAGGGTTACTTCGAAATGAAAGCCTGGATAGTACGGATATGAGAAGGAATTTGGATAGTAGGGTTACTTCGAAATGAAAGCCTAGATAGTAGGGCTATGAGAAGGAACATGTGTAGTAGGGTTACTTCAAAATAAAAGCCTGGATAGTAGGGCTATGAGAAGGAACCTGGGTAGTAGGGTTACTTCAAAATGAAAGCTTGGATAATAGGGCTATGAGAAGGAACCTGGATAGTAGGGTTACTTCGAAATGAAAGCCTGGATAGTAGGGCTATAAGAAGGAACCTGGATAGTAGGGTTACTTCGGAATGATAGCTTGGATAGTAGGGCTATGATAAGGAACCTGGATAGTAGGGTTACTTTGAAATGAAAGCCTGGATGGTAGGGCTTTGAGAAGGAACATGGATTACTTAGAAATGAAAGCCTGGATATTAGGGCTATGAGAAGGAACCTAGATAGTAGGGTTACTTTGAAATGAAAGCCTGGATAGTAGGGCTATAAGAAGGAACCTGGATAGTAAGGTTACTTCGAAAGAAAAGCCTGGATAGTAGGGTTGTGAGAAGGAATCTGGATAGTAGGGTTGCTACGAAATGAAAGCCTGGATAGTAGGGCTATGAGAAGAACCTGGATAGTAGGGTTACCTCGAAATAGAAGCCTGGATAGTAGAGCTATGAGAAGAAACCTAGGTAGTAGGGTTACTTTGAAATAAAAGCCTAGATAGTAAGGCTATGAGAAGGAACCTGGATAGTAGGGTTAATTTGAAATGAAAGCCTGTATAGTAGGGCTATGAGAAGGAACCTGGATAATATGGTTACTTAGAAATGAAATCTTGGATAGTAGGGCTATGAGAAGGAACCTGGATAGTAGGATTACTTCGAAATGAAAGCCTGGATAGTAGGGGTGTGAGAAGGAACCTGGATAGTAGGGTTACTTCGAAATGAACCATGGGTAGTAGGGCTATGAGAAGGAACCTGGATAGTAGGGTTACTTCGAAATAAAAACCTGGATAGTAGGGATGTGATAAGGAACATGGATAGTAGGGTTACTTTGAAATGAAAGCCTGTATAGTAGGGCTGTGAGAAGGAACCTGGATAGTAGGGTTACTTCGAAATGAAGCCTGTGTAGTAGGGCTATGACAAGGAACCTGGATAGTAGGGTTACTTCGAAATGAAAGCCTAGATAGTAGGGCTATGAGAAGACACATGGGTAGTAGGGTTACTTCGAAATGAAAGCCTGGGTAGTAGGGATGTGAGAAGGAACTTGGATAGTAGGGTTACTTCGAAATGAAAACCTTGATAGTAGAACTATGAGAAGGAACCTGGATAGTAGGGTTACTTCGAAATGAAAGCCTGTATAGTATGGCTATGAAAAGGAACCTGGATAGTATGGTTACTTCGAAATGAAAGCCTGGATAGTAGGGGTGTGAGAAGGAACCTGGATAGTAGGGTTGCTTCGAAATGAACCCTGGGTAGTAGGGCTATGATAAGGAACCTGGATAATAGGGTTATTTCGAAATGAAAGCCTGAATAGTAGGGCTATAAGAAGGAACCTGGATAGTAGGGTTACTTCGAAATGAACACTGGGTAGTAGGGCTATGAGAAGGAACTTGGATAGTAGGGTTACTTCGAAATGAAATTCTGGATAGTAGGGCTACTTTGAAATGAAAGTCTGGATAGTAGGGGTGTGTGAAGGAACCTGGATAGTAGGGTTACTTCGACATGAACCCTGGGTAGTAGGGCTATAAGAAGGAACCTGGATAGTAGGGTTACTTCGAAATAAAAGCCTAGATAGTAGGGCTATGAGAAGAAACCTGGGTAGTAGGGTTACTTCGAAATAAAAGCCTGGTTAGTAAGGCTATGAGAAGGAACCTGGATAGTAGGGTTAATTCGAAATGAAAGCATGTATAGTAGGGCTATAAGTAGGAACCTGGATAATATGGTTACTTAGAAATAAAAGCCTGGATAGTAGGGCTATGAGAAGGAACCTGGATAGTAGGGTTACTTTGAAATGAAAGCCTGGATAGTAGGGGTGTGAGAAGGAACCTGGATAGTAGGGTTACTTCGAAATGAACCCTGGGTAGTAGGGCTATGAGAAGGAACCTAGATAGTAGGGTTACTTCGAAATAAAAGCCTGGATAGTAGGGCTATGAGAAGGAACCTTGATAGTAGGGTTACTTCGAAATAAAAGCCTGGATAGTACGGATGTGAGAAGGAACCTGGATAGTAGGGTTACTTTGAAATGAAAGCCTGGATAGTAGGGCTGTGAGAAGGAACCTCGATAGTAGGGTTACTTCGAAATGAAGCCTGTGTAGTAGGGCTATGAGAAGGAACGAGGATAGTAGGGTTACTTCGAAATGAAAGCCCGGATAGTAGGGCTATGAGAAGACACCTTGGTAGTATGGTTACTTTGAAATGAAAGCCTGGGTAATAGGGATGTGAGAAGGAACTTGGATAGTAGGGTTACTTCGAAATGAAAACCTGGATAGTAGAACTATGAGAAGGAACCTGGATAGTAGGGTTATTTCGAAATGAAAGCCTGTATAGTAGGGCTATGAAAAGGAACTTGGATAGTATGGTTACTTAGAAATGAAAGCCTGGATAGTAGGGGTGTGAGAAGGAACCTGGATAGTAGGGTTACTTCGAAATGAACCCTGGGTAGTAGGGCTATGAGAAGGAACCTGGATAGTAGGGTTACTTCGAAATGAAAGCCTGGATTGTAGGGCTATAAGAAGGAACCTGGATAGTAGGGTTACTTCGAAATGAACACTGGGTAGTAGGGCTATGAGAAGGAACCTGGATAGTAGGGTTACTTCGAAATGAAATCCTGGATAGTAGGGCTACCTTGAAATGAAAGTCTGGATAGTAGGGGTGTGAGAAGGAACCTGGATAGTAGGATTACTTCGAAATGAACCCTGGGTAGTAGGGCTATAAGAAGGAACCTGGATAGTAGGGTTACTTCGAAATAAAAGCCTAGATAGTAGGGCTATGAGAAGAAACCTGGGTAGTAGGGTTACTTCGAAATAAAAGCCTGGATAGTAAGGCTATGAGAAGGAACCTAGATAGTAGGGTTAATTCGAAATGAAAGCCTGTATAGTAGGGCTATGAGAAGGTACCTGGATAGTATGGTTACTTAGTAATGAAAGCTTGGATAGTAGGGCTATGAGATGGAACCTGGATAGTAGGGTTACTTTGAAATGAAAGCCTGGATAGTAGGGGTGTGAGAAGGAACCTGGATAGTAGGGTTACTTCGAAATGAACCATGGGTAGTAGGGCTATGAGAAGGAACCTGGATAGTAGGGTTACTGCGAAATAAAATCCTGGATAGTAGGGCTATGAGAAGGAACCTGGATAGTAGGGTTACTTCGAAATAAAAACCTGGATAGTAGGGATGTGAGAAGGAACCTGGATAGTAGGGTTACTTTGAAATGAAAGCCTGGATAGTAGGGCTGTGAGAAGGAACCTGGATAGTAGGGTTACTTCGAAATGAATCCTGTGTAGTAGGGATATGAGAAGGATCCTGGATAGTAGGGTTACTTCGAAATTAAAGCCTGGATAGTAGGGCTATGAGAAGACACATGGGTAGTAGGGTTACTTAGAAATGAAAGCCTGGGTAATAGGGATGTAAGAAGGAACTTGGATAGTAGGGTTACTTCGAAATGAAAGCCTGGATAGTAGAGCTATGTGAAGGAACCTGGATAGTAGGGTTACATCGAAATGAAAGCCTGTACAGTAGGGCTATAAGAAGGAACCTGTGTAGTAGGGTTACTTAAAAATAAAAGCCTGGGTAGTAGGGTTATGAGAAGGAACCTAGGTAGTAGGATTACTACAAAATGAAAGCCTGGATAATAGGGTTATGAGAAGGAACCTGGATAGTAGGGTTACTTCGAAATGAAAGCCTGGATAGTTGGGCTATGAGAAGGAACCTGGATAGTAGGGTTACTTCGAAATGATATCCTGGATAGTAGGGCTATGAGAAGGAACCTGGATAGTAGGGCTATAAGAAGGAACCTGGATAGTAGGGTTACTTTAAAATGAAAGCCTGGATAGTAGGGTTGTGAGAAGAAACCTAGATAGTAGGGTTACTTCGAAATGAAAGCCTGGATAGTAGGGTTGTGAGAAGAAACCGGGATAGTAGGGTTACTTCGAATTGAAATCCTAGATAGTAGGGCTATGAGAAGGAACCTTGATAGTAGGGTTACTTTGAAATGAAAGCCTGGATAGTAGGGCTATGAGAAGGAACCTGGATAGTAGGGTTACTTCGAAATGAAAGCCTGTATAGTAGGGTTTTTGAGAAGGAACATTGGTAGTAGGGTTACTTCGGAATAAATCCTGGGTAGTAGGGCTGCTGATAAGGAACCTGGGTAGTAGGGTTACTTCGAAATAAAATCCTGGGTAGTAGGGTTGCTTTATTTGATCACGTAGATTAGTTGACCCGTTTGGTTTCGGGAACTGATTTTCCATTAGTTTTCTGCAAATATGACATGTGTAGCTTCGTGGATTTAATCTTGAACCGTTGGAATTGTTTGTGATAACCATCTTTCCCGAAAAGGTACATGATTAGTTATATGTGATGCATAAAATGCATTGTGTGATGATGTTCTCAAAATAAATGAGACTATGTTGTAAGCAATATGTATGTGCATGCCATGATGTATGAACATGAAATGCTATTGTGATATATCTGAGTCTGGGAAAATAAATCCCTGAATACTGGTGGAGAGTACTGGAAATTGAATTCCTGACCGTTGTGGGAAAAGTGGTTCTTATACTTCCGCTGGGGATTGTGAACAGAGATGATTATGCCGTAGATTTACTCCTTTCTGTTTGTGGATATTCTGTCGGGGAGAGACTCTACTTGAGAATAACTCTGCGGGGGAATAACTCTGTTTGAGAGAGGAGATGCTTTGCTCGAATATTTTTCCGATTCGGAGAGATAAACTCCGTTGGGGGATGAACTTCTGTAGCTGGAAGAATAAACTCTGTTGGGGATTGAGCTTCTGCATTCATAGAAATAAACTCTGTTTGGGAGACAACTTTATGAACTGCTTGCGATTATAAAATTCTGCTGAGGATATAGATGTCGACTCTCTGAAGGAACTTTACTGGGGAAAGTAACTCCGGTTTAGGGAAGCCAGTTTCAATGCTTTGGTTGCCTCTACTCTTGGGAGTGTAGATGTCACAGGGTCGTCAGTTGAGGATACAACAATGACTTTGCATCAGGACTTTTCTGCCCCTATACTTGTTGGAGAAAGTACGTGCGGAGGCTTTGTGGATGGATCTGAACCGTTTCTAGATGAAAATCTACTTTATTCATAATCTTTACGTTGAGGAAGGGAAACTCTGTAATCCACTTAGGGAATCCTGAGAAGCTTAGCGACTTCACTGAGGAGTTTTCGTTGGAGCATTAATTCGGAGATTTTTCTCTGCCGAGGGTATGAGAACACCTGACATCAATAGGTTGTAAGCTGAGAATATGGCGGTGACCTGGTAGTAGAATGCCGCTGTCTCGATACCTGTTGTAGAAAATATCAACCGGGGATTTTATAGATGGTTTGACTATTATCTCAACTCTTGGAGTCCTTGGTGAATGCAAATCAGGGTAATAAGCCTTCTACTGATTAGACAAGTGACGAGATGACGAGACGTAGTCGTACGCTTTAATCCCTAACTATTTCCTGGACTGTCTTTTCAGATTTTTATTCCACTGGGATACCCCTTTTTGCTCAAGCTGCCTTTTCGGGTTTTCAACTTGTCGGGTGTACATATTTTATCTTTATCCCTAATTTTTGCTCGAACCCTTTTGGTTCGCTGAGATGCCCTTATTTTTTCCTAGGCCAGTCAACCTAGCGGGTCTTTTCATGCGTAGTCTTTTCTGACTATGTCCACGTTCGCCGGGTGCGGAGAATTGTCACTGTCCTTAGTAGTAAGTGTTGCCATACTTCCAGAAGATGTTTGTTTAATCGTATAAGATTCGTTGCTGGAATTCATGCCCAATGTCCCAAGTGATTCAGATAGAGATCTGCCCCTAGCTATTTGGAATCTTTGGGAGATTCCTTGAATCTTGACTTGACTGCCCCATATCAACTGGACATCCTGCTATGCCCCTTTATTATGAAAGGCCTATCAATGGAATGTCTTTCCGTCCAAGGTGATTATGTTCATTGAGAAGATATTTGTTCACTGAGTATTCGTCGTGCGAATTTCTCTGCTGTTGAACAAATAGTCATATGAAAACAATGGTATTTTAAGAATGCAAAGCTTATGTCTGTCTTGAAGTTTAAAAATTCATTTTTTAGTAAAACAAACAAATTTTGTAAAAGTGTGATATCAACTCGGGATTTATAGCGAACCCTACAGGAGTCATTATATCTTTTGTAACAATATGCTTTTGAACTAACCCATGCTTCAGCTAGGACTTTTGAGGGTTATATCATGGCTTGGTTCAAGGTTTAAGAAACAAAGGATAAAGGCTCAAAATTTATTTGTACCCACCCATTCTTCGTGATGTTCTTCAGTCCTATGCTCAGTTAATTGTGCAATTTGAATCCCAATTGAATCAGGCATCTTGTCCTTGATGTTTCGGTGATGGTTCGGATACTGAAAGTTTATTTTGAAGAGGCAGTCATTTTTGTAATCTTCTTTTTGTCGAGGATTTGTAGTAACCTTTTTTTTCTTCGTTATCCCTTCTTTTGTCTGAGCTGTTTCTTTTGCGATTACAGTCAGCGGGATGCCCCAGTTTTTTCTTAAGTCTCCTTCATAGGTTTTGACTTAACGGGTTTTCTTTTGAAAAATAATGACTGTCTGCTTTGATGAGTATGCAGAACCATCACCATCCTTTGGAAGGTATCTTCTACGCTATTCATCGTGTATGAAGGATGACCTCGCGACTGAATGCGCATAAGAATTAACTGAGAAACTACCTTGCCCCAGGTTATGATTAAGGGTTTTAATTTGTCTGAAAAGAAAAATCCTACTTCTTAGGCTCAAAGGGGTTGACTAGGGATTATCTTCCTTATAACTCCACTGTTTGGGATTTGAAACAACGCCTGTACATCGTCGACAGGGTCTGTTCAAAAGCATACTGTGGAGATTGTGGTATCATTTTCGTCATCCTCCCTCTAAAGCCTTAGAGCTTTTGATCGAGAGTTAAATATCACAAAAAGGGAAGCGGTTTAAATATAGTGGATACGAATGAATTGATTCAAAACAGACATATGCAATACATTGATAAAGTAACAGAGTTTAACATGAATAGATGTTCGAACCATCAAAAGAAAATTACAAATTGAAAATTCTAATGAACAAAAGCCTTTTTGCCTGGGCTTGTCACTTCATATGGTGTGTCTTTGAGCGATGGCAGAAGAACTCAGCCTGACCATCTTGTGTAAACTCTAGCACCCCTTTATTAATCAAGTTTTGAACATCATATTTCAACCTCCATCAGTCGTCAGTATCATGCCCTAGGCTGTTGGAGTTGTATGCACACCTTGCATCAGGATTGTAGTTAGGGGACGAAGTCTTGGGATTCAGATGAGGTCCTATCAACGTAATCAGATTCATCCTTAATAGGTGTTGCAAAGCTTGAGACAACGACATGTTGAGTTTGGTAAACTGCCTTTTGGGTATATCCGACTTACTCTGATTAACCCGTTATTTTTGGTGAGTTGTTGTTGGACCCGTGATGTGGTAGCAATTTGGAAAAGTCCACTCTTCACCAAACCAGCCTCTTGTCTTCTTGGAAGTTGCTCAATGACTTGGTCCCCAACCTCGACAACTTGCTTCATATGGCTGCAGCCGTCTTGATGGAGTTTCTTGATAATGGCTCTTAGATCTCCTTGTCCCCGGGCTAGGCATTGGATAAAAGCCCTTTGCCCCAACATTTGGGTTCTCATTGTTTCAACTTCAGCTTGCAGTTGTTCCAACCGTTCATCCTTATTGTCTTCAGGACTTTTCTTGGCCACGTTCACGATGAGGAGTGCTTTCAACTCCCCCTGCCCCTTGGATAGGTTTAGGAACACTTCCATGAACTGAGCCTCTCGGGTTCGGAGATCTCTGTGTTCTTGTTTGAGAGCCATTGCTGAAATAAACAGCGAGAACATGAGAGACCTACTTTGAAACCTGCTTATGCAATGATATGTATGATATATGTATGCAATGTTTTCAAGGATCTCGCGGGGTAAACAAGAAAATGTCAAAAGTTGAGATTTGTAGCTTTGATAGAAGAACTTCGTATCATATAATGTCCTTCTACGAGAGTTAAGCTCACCATATGAAGTTAGTCATAGCCCCTGACTCAAGTTATTGTGTTTTGATCTTTTAGCGGCATTGGCTAGAGGAAAATAAATCCCCTTGCCCCTTGCTAGATGTCTGGTTCATCATAACCTGCATCACAAGCCCTCAAGATCCTTGAAATGGTTAAGGAAATGATATGGTATGATGCTATGATGTGCATGCTATGCATCAAGCAAACATGCAGGGTAAGAAACCAATTTATTAGATTTATACAAACAAGGTCCTACAAGGAATACAAACAAAGCCCTGCAATGAGTTCAAATTGTTAGGAATATAAAGAAAACAAGTCACACAAGTAGCCTTAGGTTTAGGCTTGCATGGATTCCATAGGTAAGTACCCTCTTGAAGTTTAGTTGGTTTCAAACCTGTCTTATAAAAGTAACTGGGTTCTAAGGATTCTCAATATCACTGATCATCCTTTATCGGGCATTGTTTCAGCTCAGGAAATCTTTTCTTGCAGCCAGAATATCCCGAAAGTCTGATCTCAATGAGTGTAGCATCGATTATCAACCAATCCTCAGCTTTATACTGAGGCCGACTATCTCACTACTTTTTAATGGCCATGTTTGTTCAACTAAGGTTCTAAGGTCGGTTAGTGCTTCACGACACCATGTGGCGACCCCGTATTCTCCTCGTTTCAATACGAAGGATACCGGTACCAACCAAAGTGTCACACCAACAAAGCCATCGCTTGAACCATATCAGTATATGTCGTACAGTCTCCACGATCTATTGTTGTTTACTTAAAAAGTGTCCCTAGATTCGGGTGTAGGATCTTCAACAATACCCAAGCAAAAACCCTTAAAGATAAAGCAGGCAAAGCAAACAAGAAAGCAATTTAAAAATGACCTAGATCCTAAGGTAAACCCCACTTTATATGTTCCCCATAAGATTCGCCAGTTCTGTGATACAGTGGCATAACCGACTGTTAATACTGGTTTGCGTTTTTTGTTTGCAAATGTCGCGGTAAGAAAGAGTCGCAACCGACTTTTCTTTTATCCAACAAAGAAAAGGGTGAAAAGAACAGAAAAAGACCTTTCGAGAGTTTTCTGAGTAAGGGGGTAAATTATGGAAAGGGAAGGTATTAGCACCCTTTCCATCCGTAGTTTTCTACGGGCTCTTAGGTACTTGCTCATTTTTAAATTGCTTTTGTGTGTGTTTTGAAAAGTTTTAAAAATGCCTTAGTGCAGAGTTTCACTTTATGGTACCCCTTGTATCAGTCCTCAAGAGTGTGATAAAGTGTTTTTGAAAACTTTGTTTGAAAATTTTTGTTTGATAGTGTAAGGTATAAAAGTTTATTTGAGCAAGTACTTAGGAGTTTCTACCTACTCGAAAAAGATTGTTCGTTTTTATTATTTCCTTTAGACAATGTTGTCCTACTATTAAGGAGTAGGTAGCACCATCATTGGAGTTTAAGGGACAATCGAAAGGGACGAAAGGGACAATTACGATCACTAAAGCAATGGTTAGGAAACCTTAGTAGTTACCCTAGAGTCCTAAAGATCTTTCCGAGGCAACATTCGAATGGGTCATTTTCGATCTTTTGGTACTAGAGGGCAACCACCAAAACTCCCTATACTTCATGACCGTTTACCGAAGGCAACCGAAGTGGGGCAAACCCTAGGAGTGAGCATGTGCAAGTGTTTTATTTCAATTTATATAATCTTTGCATATTTAGGGTTTTCTACTGTTTTAAATTATGATCTTTTGCATACAATCTTATTATCAATCATCTAACAGTTTATAATGACGGAGAATAAAATGCGAGAAATTTAAACTTAACTATTACAAGGCCTTAGGGAGGGGGATTACATAATAAAAAACTGGGGGAAAACAGTAAATGAAAATAATAATAAACCTAAGTAACTATTACAAACTCGGAACAATTACATTAATTGAAAAATAATGAAATAAATGCGCACAATGAAATTAAATACGAGGAATTAAAATTAAATTCAAAGACATTTAATTTAGTAAATAAAGAAAAATATATTTTTGGATTTTTTTTAGAAGAAATAATTAATTTTACAAACTAACCTAATTTCTAATTGATTTTAATTATAAAAAAAAAAAAGAATTTTAAGTTATCCTAATTAATCTAATTAATTAATGAAATTAACTATTTTTATGAAAAAAACCTAATTCTATTTTTTGTGTTTTTATGATTTTGAGATTTAATTACAAAATATTTCTAAAGCAATTAAAAAATAACGAAAACAAAAAAGTTAAAGAAATTTAAAATAAAAAAATGGGATGGGCCTGATATTAGAATCATATCTAGTTGGCCCAAGGCTGCGCCTGATCCAGTGTCATTGTCCTTTGGAGGGTTCACTATGTGCTACGCTTGTGGTGTGTTAGATCTGGGCCATGTGATGATCCAATGATGAGATGTTGAGGTGTATGGTAGGCGTGTTTGGACTGATAGTACCAGATCTGCAGTTAAACATTAGGAAAAATATTATGTAGGAGGCAGGGATCGAACCCCTGACCTCCTACACGCGCGCGCCCTGAAACCTTCCCTTCTTGCCACTGGGCCAATTGGCCTTTTGTTAATAGAAACAAACAAAAAATAATATAATGGATAATGACTCAGGGTTATAAGAAATCACGCGAGATTTAAACCGTCCACTCAAGTATTGACACGCCTTCATCTTCCTCGTTAGAACTATCGTTTTAGACCCAGACCTGTACCTACGGACGCGTCCATTGCTATAAACTTATGCATCTTAAAAATCGAATCCAGGAAATATAAACCCAATCTAATTTCACATATCAATTGGGTTTGATCTCAGGAATGCAAAGGTATCCATCTTTAGCCTTGATTTTACCTGAAACAAAAAGCCCTAAAAGGAAGCTCTAAACCCTAATAATGGAAGGTTATCCAATACACATCAAAACTTACAATTAAATATGCAAACGTGTTCTAAACAATGATACAAACATAAATGTATAGTTAGAAATCGTTTATCAGGTGTAAATTGCAAAAATCAATTTCAAGATGGAAGGCAAACCGTGGTGCTCGTGTAGCGCGTTAATGGTCTTGTTGAGGCTTGGTGATGATCCAAACATCTCCCAAATACTTCCAGGAATGATTTGCTGGCCTTGAAACACCTTGAATCTCCTTGTAAAAGGATATTCGTTTGCCTCTTTTTTGTTCAAAATTTGAGTTTTGTGCTGCTAATTCACACGGCCAAACCTTGTCCTTATGCTTTGGAAATCTTGTCTATATGTAGTAGAAGCAATTAGGTTAACAAAATTGCATTCAATCTTTACAAATTATTATAAAAGATTTGATTTTTTTGCCTTGTGTGATTTGTTTCTAAAACCAACCAAATCATCATCTTTTCCAATCAATTAGCCCTTGCACGAATTTTTATGATTTGCTAGCTGTTTATGGACTCATAATGTGCTCACAAAATCACATCTATGATTTTATTTGATTATTCCACTATTTAAATTGATTTATTTTGATTTAAATGAATAAAAAATCAAAACAAATAGTAAAAATAATGAAATAATAGGTGGATAAGCTAAGGGGTCGTGGGTCTTCTTAGGAACAAGTTTAAAACAAGAAAACATGGGCCCCTTTGGAAAAAAAATCAATTTTGATCAATGTTGACTTTATGCACATTTCCAAAATTTTGTCAACTTTAGAAATGCATATCTCTCTCATTTTTACCCTAAGAAGGTGTTATTGGACTTTCTAGAAATCTTAGGATGTCCTCTAAGCAACCTCTTTTGTTTTATCTCAATTGGACCTTCCATGTTCATGTAAGGAGCTTTGACCCAAAAGGTGTTTTTGTTGACTTTTGAAAAGGACCTATAATGTCTGAATTTATATATTTTCATGAGTGCATTTCTTGAACTTGAGGGATGAAGATGAAATGTAGGTAATTGAATTCTCTTCAAAATGAGCCTTGGATGAACAATTTCTAATAAAGTATGATAAAGTTGTGCTTGGTCAAAGTTTGGTTGACTTTTCCTATAGAAAGGTGCATTCCTTGAGGAATCATGATCAACCCTTGATCAAATGATGGATGTTACTTAAAAATGTTGATGATGACCAAAAATCATGAAGTTTGACTGTATGTGGGTCACAGTTGACTTTTGCCCTAGTATAGTTGATTTTCAGGCATCTGAGCAGTTGACTGAGCAAACTTCTTGTGCAAGGCATGAAACTTGGCATGGATGATCTTGAGAAAATATTAGGGCAATGAAAACCATTTAGGACCCTTGGGACTCAAACATCTTGATGAGGAGTGAAACCCTAGTTTGAGGCTCATTGTCTTAGGAGGAGGATTTATCTGGTCAATCCTTAGTCAACTTGAGCAATTGAGGACCCCTAGGAGTATGTTTTGAGTAAAAATGGGAGGGAAAATTTTGGGGTACAACATTGGGCCCTTACGAATTCTTCTTGTTAGCATTTTCTGGTTTGTCTTGTTTGTGTCCTTTTGTTGAAATGTGCATCTTGATGTTGTTGGGCTGAGACTCGATTTATACTTGTTGAGATGTGAACTGTGATGCTTGTTGGGATGAAACTATGATATGTTAAATTTTTGATTTGCTTGATATACTTTAACAGGCCTTGCTGATTAAATTCGTTTTTGGAATTAGCTATCATCTCTCCTTATCTGGGTTTTGAAATTCTTCTGATATGTTACTATAATTTTTGTTATGTTGGGCCTGAGATGTGATTTTTGTACTGCTTTGTAATCATGATGAGTTTTTTTTACTGATTGCAGTGAAACTTGTGCAATAAATTGTTTTTTTCAAACTCTCTATTGTGAACCAAACTATTTGTGATTTGTAGTAGAGAATTAAGCCCATGATTTGGAACTTGAGATTATGATTATGTGTGAAACGAATAAGGCCTTGGTTGCTTGAATATGATCGAAAAACCACCCTTAAATTTTGATTCCTTTCAACACCCTAATGATGAGATTCTAAATAGAAACTCATTGGAAATTTTATTTATGCTCAAGTTTGATCATTTTCTAACCAATTCCTCTTTTTTGTTTCATGATATGATGATTGGAAAGGGCTTGAAAAAGCAAGGGGTAATGCTTGAAGAAGGATGAGAGAAAAATTTGAAGATGAAGTATGTTGTACCCCAAAATTTTCCCTCTCACTTATCAAGATTTTTCTCACAAGATCTCTTTGACTCAAGACTGGATTAGGGTTTGACCAACTCAAGACATCTCATCATGCATTGATGACCAAAATTAGGGTTTGAGTTTGCACAAGGATTTTTGGACTATCAATGCTTCATATGACTTTCAAGGATCATTAGGGACCCCCCAAGATTACTCATGTCAAGTTTCAAGCCTTGAATCATACTTTTGATCAATCAATTGGTCAGTTGACCTAAAAATCAGCTGTATTGGGGAAAAAGTCAACCACGGCCAATTTTAAGCCAAAATTCATAATTTTTTATCCACATCAACATATTAGACTCATATGTATCATTTGATCAAGTTTGGACCATAATTCCCCAAGAAATTTGATCAAATCATCAAAGGGGTAAAATGGTCAAAATTAGGGTTTTGACTAAGAAGGGGCAATTTCTGATTTTTGACTTAGCAAATGATAAATTGGATTGAATCATGATTTCAAGAGTTCAATTGCATAATCTTGACCTAATGAAATGATTCAAAACATTACAAATTCATTGGATTGACAGATGAATTTTCCAGTCAACTGATCAAAAGTCAATTGTATACTGAAAAGTCAAACTTTGACTTTTTGGTCAAATTCAAGTGCCAAGGATCACAATTCATCAAATATTTTCAAAATGTGAAACTTGTTCATCAATAAATCAAGGATTGAAGATCTTGTTTTGAAATTTGAAATTTCTTAACTTAGAAATTTTTCTAAGTATAGAAAATTTCTTATTTTTTCTCAACTTTAGGCCAAATTTCCACCATGATACAAAATGATTCAAAGGAAGTTCCCAACATAAAAGTTATAGATCTCCATGAAATTTACAACTTTTCTTAACATAATTTCTCTTAAAGATGCTTGGATCTCAAGATATAATTTTGTGAATACATGCTCATGAACTAAAATAACTTAGTGAAATTTTGCCCTAGTTAGGCAGGTTTTTTACCTAACTTTATGGTAACTTTTCACCTAGTTTCAAGAGGAATTTTCAAAAGCATTTCAAATATGGGTTGTAGAGCACATTACAATCTTTCCAAAATGTCCAATAACTCGTTGAGATCATTCTTGAGTAGGGAGAATCGAAGAGATAAAGTTAGGGTTTTATCACTTTGATTATAGGTCATTTTTATGAAGAACAAGTTTTCAAATTTGCAAATTGGCTGTGCAATCTTCACTTTTAGGACCTCAAACTCGTTTGTCACTCCACCATTAATGGATTGCACAAGGTTTCATGCCCTAAAGACAAGAATTCAATGCATTGTACAAGAAAATAGACATTTTTGGAAGAAAGGCAACATCGCCATTTTGGAAAAGCATGTTTTTTGCATTTTTCCATTTCTTGAGCCTTGGACTTGTTCTTTCTGCACAAACCAAGTCTCTAAACTTAAACAAAACATGTTTAAAGCTTAAAGCCACCCTATAAGATCAGAATCATGCCTTAAGAAGTCACTTCTCACACTTGCTTCAAAAACAAGAAATGTAGCAAGACATGTGATCTTGTACTTCTGAGAAAGCACAAGTCCTCTAACCTTTTTCTTTATATAAAGCCATCATTTTGCAACTAAAACAACGAATGCCCAAGCCTAGAAACACCCTAGAATCATAAGTTGCATACCAAGCCTCCAAACTTACCATTTCTGACTTGTGAACTGAATCTTCCATTTCACTCGTGCGTTTTCAGGCCTTTTGCTTTCCTAAGCTTCCCTACCTTACAAGTAAACCATCCCACACCCTGAAACATCACTGTAACTCCATCTTCACCATTGTTGATGTTCAAAAACAGAGCAACACAGGTGGACTTCTCCAGACCATTCCAACCACCCTCAAGACAAGCTAAGCATTGCATTAGCTTCCTAGAGGTTCAAGGGAGCTAACCTGATCATCACAGCATCCTAAAGCAAGCTCATTTCCAAAACACGGTTTCCATTTTCAAGGTGAGTTTTCTGTTTTTCTAACTCTTAATACAGGCATAGTTAGCTTTCCATTTGTGAATATAAAATGTAGACATCATTGCTACGAAGCTGTACATATCCATAGCTTGCATTTATTTGGCTTGATCTTAGAGAATTTTAAGTTTGATATTTCTGAAAAAATTAGGTTAAGAATTAGGGCCAACAAAATTCTCTCTGATCTTGGACTTATAGTTTTAGTTATGCACATGGTTAGAATCGTGAAGTAAAATGCTATAATGTTCATGTTATCACTTTCCATTTTTGTTGATAAATGAAAGAGTTACAGGGGGTCCGGCTGGCTAGAGGTTGAAGATGTACAGGGCAAGGCAATGTTTTATGTTATGTATTTGTGGTTTCATTTAAACTAACGGATGTACAGCCACCCCAGTGGTAAGGCAGCGCACAAAAATGCATTAGGTCGTGGGTTCGAGCCTTGGCGCCTTCCTTTTTGCATTTTTCTCACATTTTGCTTCATTTTTTGTCCTCTTGCAGTTTGGGCTTCAGTTTCTTGGGCCTCTTCTTTTTTGCTAATATGCTACTTCCAGTTTACTCATAATACCCCTGGCCCAAATATTTTATTTTTACTTTTATTTTATCAAATATATTTCCTTATTAATAAAAAATCATAAAAAATATAAAAATGATAATATTTTATTTTATTTTATTTTATTTTCTCATAAAAAATATTTTTTTTATTTAAGTTATATACTATTTTTTTTAATAAACTTGTAAATTAAATTATAATTAGGTTAAATATTTATTTTTCTTCACATCTATTAAATATTTATTTTAACATAAAAAAAAGACCAAAATACCTCATAAATACCATATATTATTTTTCAAGATAAAAATGTAAAAATATTTACTTTTTCTTAAAGAAATTTACTTCCTTTTAATAAAATAGAGTTAGGGTTTAATCAAAACCCCTTCTAAAAATAATTTTCTTTCCTAATTAATTTGAGATAATCTTGATTTATTTATTAGGTTTAAGTTAAAACTTTTTTCACATAAAAAACAAAACAAAATCTTCTTTTGCATTTATATATCTTTGCATATTTAAATTATCTTGTACATTATTTATTCCAATATTTGTATAAATTCAATTTGGTTGTAATAGATTAATTAGGTTTATATTATTGCAATCCCCATTCATAAATTGTATACCCCCTCCCACAAAGTGTTGTAATAGCATAGTAATCTTTAAATTTCGCAATTTTATCGCTTTTATATAATATGCTAGTAATTAGGGTTTGTATGGCAAGATAAAACCAATCAAATAGAAAACCCTAATTTAAGACAAAATCAAGCATGAAAATGACACACTTGCACACTAGCACCCCTAGGGTTACTCCACTTGGTTGCCTTATACAAAAATGGCCATGTTATGCATGTGAAGTATCTTAGCAAAACGAACAAATATAAGCTCATAGTCCCTCGATGACGCTATTCAAAGTTTCCTTACAAAATGATCTTAGTCCCTCAAAAAATGCTAAAATACCTTGCAACATTGCTAATAATGGTTATACGATGACCCACGCTCGTCCCGTTTACATCCAAAGATAGGGTTGCTTACCAAATCAATGGTAAGACAACAATATCAAAGGAAAAGAAAATGAACAAGAAAGACATTTGAGTAGGTAGATTACTTTTAGTTACTTGCTCCATTTCAAAACAAGTATCCTTGTTATTTTCAAAACAAACACCTACACACTTTCAAAACATCTTACAAACATTGAAAACATTTTCAAAAAGATCAACATCTTTGTATACATTCTTACGAATGAGAATCATTACAAAGATTTCCTAAACAATGGCCTCTTTTACAAAATGCTTTCAAAACCACACCAAGCACAATTTCAAACAAAAGCAAGTGATCTATCAAGTAACTAAGAGCCCATAGAAAACGATGGATGAAAAGGGTGCTAATACCTTCCCTTTTCATAATCTACCCCCGAACTCAAGAAACAATCTCAAAGGTCTTTCCTGTGCTTTTTCACCTTTCCTTTTGGATAAAAGAAAATTCGGTGGAGACTCTTGCTAACCGCAACATTTGCAATAAAACGCAAAACAATCAAGTCAGTTCTCCTACCGTATCACAAAGTCAAGGCAATGGATATGGCCAGCTTGAAGATTGAAGAAGAATGAGTCTTGGATGGAACTTGGAGAAGTGAAGATGAGGACCTTATTAGCAATCTTAGGACTTAGATTAGGATCCATTTGAGGATTGTATCCTAAACACTTAGGACATACGAATTTGAAAGCTCTTGTAAAAGAAACTTTAAAGAAAAAGTGTATTTGAAAGCATAAGCTCTTTGCAACATTTTGTGAACTTGTAGAATTTGATGAACTTTGATAAAATGCCTTCATGAATTGTAATGGTTTTTGGATGATGACACTATTTGTACCAAACTTGAATGGACTTATAAATGGTAGAAAGATTTTGATGAATCATGGTGATGTTTGGATTTTGAATCACGAAAGTATGCCTTGAGCACTTGAGTTTTAAATTAGACTTTGTGAAATAAGATCAAATGAATATTGAATCATGAACAAATGAAATTAATCCACGTGAACCCAATCTTGAAATGAATAAAACCGAATACGCATGCCACTTCAATAAACCCCTAACTCCATTCCTTTCAACTTACAATAATGTGATTGCCTCGATAAAAATAATCCATACATCATCTCTTGTGTTATGGCCTTAATGGCCCACGAAGCATCAATGCCTCAAGTCCTCCGAAAAATGAAACAAGCCTAAAAATGTGGAAATAAAAGTAACCATAAAAAAATCTTAAATCCAATGAACCTCTGGTGATGATTGAAATTGTATTGAGATAAAACTCACGATGACAATGCTTCCAGATCTTCATCAAGAAAGGTGTCACGCACTTCAAAAATAAAAACCCATGCTCAAGAGATAGTGGATAGGAGAAGATGTGATTCAGTTTGAAACCCTTACAAATCTTAAATCCTCTGATGAGACAGAAACATTGAAATGCTTTGAAGGCATGAGAAACCTTAGTATCCTAAATGATCAAAATAATGAGGATATGAGACCCTCCTCACATTGATTGAAAATACAACCATCTTCCGTAGCTTTGAGTACCAAAATTCCTTGATCCCATCACAAAGAAATGGATGCAATGCAATATGATGAAACATAAGCCTAAATTAAGAGGGTAAATTTTGGGTGCAACATAGGGATATATGTTATAAATAGAAGCTTTGTAACCTAGTATTTGTACCAGCAAAATATAAAGATGTAATCATTAGGGCTAAGTCTGTAGCCACTCTCTTTGAGAGTTGGTGTAAGTGAACCACTCGAATTGTGAGATGGACAATGTGTTCTCCTCGAAGCTTTGAATCAAGAGTGAGTATTATTCTTGGAGGAAGCTTGTAAGAAACTCCAAGTTGTGTTCTTAGTCAGGAGTCTTGGCTAGTGAATTGTCATGGAAGTGTGTCTTCTAGTGTTTATGTATTTGAAGTGTGATCTTCATTTGGGTGAAAGGTTGTCGATATAGTAATTGGGACTGGGACTGTTAGACATTGATGTGGTAATTGAGAGTGAGTGGGTATACTCATATCTAAGAGTTCCTAGGTAGCAGTTGCATTAGGTAGGGATTAAGTGAGAAGTTGTAAATGGGGGAGTTTAACTTTGAATTGATACTAGTGATAGTGGATTACCTTCATGGATTTGTAGCCCTCACAGTAGGTGTTGTTGTCATCGAATTGGGTTAATAATTTTGTGTTCACTTTACTTTTCAGTATTTTTGTTTAATGTTGTATGCCTTGCCATATTGTTTTAATCAGAACAGATGTCTCGACATCCTATAAGACATATGTGATCTGATATACCAGGATTTCAATTGGTATCAGAGTGGGCATCATGTCTATTTCTGGATGAGATCCATGGGGGATACTTTCTGGTAATATGCAAGGTAGAAGGTTTCTACTGAAAAGCTATTTGAACATGGAGAGTTCATATTGTTGTTTGAATGATCCCTTGAAGTGTAGGATGTACTATTCATGACTGGGTATGTATTGGACATGTCTATTGTTGTCAGGCATGTAGCTTTGGCGGTGAGATGCTTTTTTGGTTTGATTTATTTTCAAACCTTAGGTTATTTTGCTTGCACTTAGACATTGATGATTGTGTGCAAAGTTATGCCTAAAGGATGTTGAGGAGTATTTGGTATGTATTTATGCTGCATGGTACATGTTGTAACCCTGATCGGCATGGCATTAGGGTTTGGTCTCCTCAGCAGGTTTGTCCTATGGTGATGGTATATGTGCAAGACTATATCAACTAACAATGTGAAGTTTCCAACGATACTTGAGTTTTATCTCTCAAATCCACTCATAAAGGCACTTTTGATGAGTTTGTTGAAGATTGTTTAAAGCCATTTATTTTGGCTTCACACAAAGTTTTCCTAAAACTTGACCTAATTAGGAAAGGGACTCTGAGTCTTGCAGATGTGAAAGTTTGGAATTTTTTTATCCTTGAAGGTGATTAAGGGTTATTTGTTTTCTGGAAGCTGCATTAGGCTTCAGAACCAAGTTTTGTTTTGTGATTTCCATAAGAATAGAATTTATGTCCTAAAAGATGTTGGTACATTGTGACAGCAGGTATAAAGATTCCTGTTGCACAACAGATGCTTTAGATGCCAGACAAGTGTGGGATGATCACAAATGTTTGGAACCTACTCCTGACTTGGAAGAGGAGGTATATGTGTTGTGTATCTAAGATATTTTGTCTATAAAATACATCTTTGATTAGTAGGTTGAATGATGGTTAACCTATAAGATTCTTCTTGGTCCAGTCTTATGATTTAAGCTAGTAGAAGTGAAAAGGCTGAGCTCTAATTCCAGTAGAGATTTGTTATCTCAACTGTTTGTCTTCATATGTGAAGGTCAAGTTCATATGTGAAGTTTTTGTTTTATCTATCATCTAGTCTCTTCTAATCGAAGAAGCCAAATGTATGTGATCATGTTCAGGTGGAATAGTTTCTGCTACAATAGAGAAATATTTGTGTGGGTGTGCACTAACCATATAGTGTACAACTATTAAGGAGGAGAATGTTTAATTCTCAAAGTGTTCATAGCAGCTGTTGAAAAAGAATCCCTAAACTAGAGTTGGAGATTCTTGAGATGTCAAATATAATATCTTGACATCTTTGTTGAGAATTTATTTTTCTCAACGTGTTTGACTGGTGTTTCTCTCAAATAGGATGAAGGTTGTTTACTCAAACTTGATATCACTTGTCAAGTCTGTGAGAACATTGAACTCTTGTTCTACAAAAGGGAAGTCACATTCTAGGGTGTATGCAATGGAGATGCATCAACCTGAGTTAAGTTAATTTCCATAAAATTAACTTACAGTCATAATGTTGTTTAGCTTGAGGTCTAATAGGTATCTTTTTGTTGAAGAATGGGAGATACAGACTTTACAGCCTGATCATGGTATATTGATCAGTAAATACCATGGTTGTTATGCTTTGAATATTAGAGAGAATCTCCTCTTTATGTGTAGAAGGATGACATGTTACAGGAGGTCTGGATGTTGTGCTTATGAAGAAGCCTCCTAAAGTATTGTATCAGCTGCTGATTTTAATCTGCATATAATAATCAGCTGCTGATGTGTGATCCTCTTGTGTTCTTACTCAAGAGTTGTTGTATAGACTTACTATGTGTATCTTCTCTAAAGACATAGTATTTGGTAAAGTTTGTATATTTGGGATTGATGTTATATTTGATGTTGGAGCATCATCTTAAGTGTGTATGTTGCTTCAGAAGGAAGCTTCATTTTAAGATCATCGGGTGATTATTGTTGATCACTATTGAATTCCTAAATTGGCAGGAATGACCATGATGGAGTGTGAAGTCCAATCTATGACCAAGTATGGAATATTGTGAAGGATTCCCTTATGCTGATAGTTGAAGAAGAAGGATGTCAGATCAAGTGTTATAACATCTGCTGAAATAGAGTATCGTCTGCAGCTGTGTGTGAGGATGTTTTTTTATCTGTTGAAAAATACCTTGTCGGGAGCTTGGTATAAGTCTGATAGGTGTGAATATGGGCATGGTACTAATAGAAAAGACCATGTCGGAAGCTTGGTACTTTTGTTGAGGTATGAATGCAAATCTGCATTCTGAACTGTTAGTTTAGAAATTGTTTGAGAGTTTAGTTCTCTTAATGGTATTCAGTGGGTGTATTAACCTGAATAAGCTGCAAAAGGTGTGATCTTTTGAAATCTTTGCGTGCTTGTTGGGAGCTTCTTGAAGGATGTCTCTGAATGTGAAAATTATGGTGTTATAAAGCTGATATCCTAAATGATTTTGTAACATCATTTTGATTATGTTTGGAAGATGCTTGAGGTTGGTCATCAGGGGTTAGGTGCTCAAGCATGGCCATCAGAAGTGGCACTTCTGATTATATGGATTAGAGTATGCAGAATCTAATCCTGTCAAAGGTAGCATGTTCTGGCCATACATGACTACCATATTGAAGTCTTCACTAGTATCAGCAATTGCTAATGAATGAAAGGACAAAAGAAGGAAATAAAAAACTGAGGTATGATCAAAAAATTTGTCTAAAATATGGTTTCTTCTACTACAAGCTAAAGATAGTGGCAATCCGGAAATTGTGTAGCAAGCAAGATAAGAACATTGGTCCTGGAATATATGAGAAATTCCAAATCAAGTGTGTCTTATATAGTGTCCATGTTGTGTATGGCTCAGAAGAAATTGAATATATTCTTAGAGAACCAGTATATCTGAATTTGTAAAAGTCAGAATGATTTTATAGCTTGAGATTATGTTCAGCAGATGCCTGAAGTTGCAGTTCTTCACTATGAGAGAATGAAGATCTTTGTGTAATTTCATATGTTGATTAGAGTGCTCTTCCTCAATAGGAGCACTGTTTATCCATGATAGGTAAAGTAAAGTATCTATTTATGGATTATTATTACAGTAGTGCAGAAATTATGGAGCTTGTGTATGGTTCAAGCTGGTGAAGATTGTGATGTCAGACAACATGTTGTGACATGTGGATACAAGGTGTAGTTGTTTATACCCTTGACTAGGTTTGTGTGGTTCTAGCCAGGAGAAACTATTCTGTATTGTTCTACTCCAAGAGATAGTATGATTTGTCTGCAAGAATTTATTTTTCTCTGCAGTATTTGATGAGACCTAATGTATGGTCTATTTGGAAATACCACATGTGATATTTTTGTATCTTGGGTTGTGTCACTCTTGAAGGCTGAAAGGAGTGCATTTGGGGTCCAGTGGGTGACATTATGTTTATGCTTATGTGATTATGGATAAGTCTGGGAGTTATCATAGACTGTGTTGATGAAGAAGCTTGGTTGTGTGGAGTGAAAATGTCTGACAAGATGTCAGGACATGGTTCAGGACATACTTTTGCTTAAGACCAACAAGGAAATATTTTGAATATACATGTCAGGAGGGTGTGTATGACGTGTGTTGTACCCCAAATTTACCCTCTTATGTTTTCCAAGATTTTTTCTTATATGGGTGGTCACAAACACTTGATTAAAGAAAAATAATTTTTTTTAAGATGAACAAGGTGTCTTTTGATTGTCATTTTGACAGGCTTCGATTGGGCATCTAGATCCTTCGAACAAGCTTGGTTTCAAAGTCTTCTATTAGGAATTTGGCACTCTTCGCTGTAGGTCTAATTCGCAAGCTTTGAATGGGCGCTGGGTCCCTCTCCGATCACGTTCAAATCACAAGGATTTGACTGCGCATTGATTACTTCAGGCTTGCCTTTGATTCACAAGGCTAATGGCTTCTACAAGTTCCTTTCGATTCACAAGGCTAAAGGACTCTTCAAGTTCCCTTTGATTCACTAAGCCAAAGGCCTCTTCATGCTTGCCTTGGATTCTCTAAGTCAAAAGCTTCCCCGAACTGGCTTTCAATCCACAAGGCAGAGGCTTCCTATGTGCTTGCCTTCAATGCACAAGGAAAAGACTTCCTCTTTGCTTGCTTTCAATGCATAGGACCAAGACCCCTCAACACAGTTTCTGCACTATGACACACAATATGACCCCTTTAAAAAATCACTCCAAAGGTCTATTTGAAGGAGGCCATCAGAGCCATTTGAAGAAGCTGAATTAGAGCCATTCGAAGGAGGAAATCATAGCCATTCAAAGGAGGCCATCAGAACTATTCGAAGGAGCTGAATCAGAGCCATCCGAAGGAGGCCATCAGAGCCATTCGAAGGAGGCAATAAGAGTCATTCGAAGGAGGCCATCAGAGCTATTCGAAGGAGGCAATCATAGCCATTCGAAGGAGGCCATCAGAGCTATTCAAAGGAGCTGTATCAGAGCCATTCAAAGGAGGCAATTAGAGCCATTCGAAGGAGGAAATCAGAGTAATTCGAAGGAGAGCATTCGAAAGTCAAATGTCCAAGTTCATTCAAATTCAAAAAGGGACAAAAAACCATGTCTTTGGCAACGTTTTAAAAGGGTATTCATGGCCTTAAAAAACCAACTTAATGGATGTTTACTCCTTTTCCTTCTTGTCCCCTCCACCCCCTCTATATAAGGAGCATACTAGCAAGATTAGAAAATAAGGACGAAAAGGGAGGAGACCATATACACACACACACACGCTAACTCACAAGATCATACTAAACTTGCCTCTTTCCTTTCGAATCCAAGGGCGTCCAGCAACTCTAGTCCCCCCCACAAGTTCCATTTTCAAGCAAGGTAAGTCCCCTTGACCTTGCATCTTTCATTTCAGCATGGCATGTAAATAGCCTTTACTTACTTTTTGTTTCAGCATAATGTAGATAGCAACTTTGTTATGTTCTTCTTTTCTTCCCTCTTTGTTTGTTTGCTTTTCTTGTTAGAACTAACCTGTACAGATTTAATTGAAAGACAAAAAGAGTGTGAATAAAGGATATGCACTCATGCTGCTCCACAGGTCCATGTTACTTCATATTCTCAATCGAAAGAAATAGATAAGGTGCAAATCGAAGGTTTCCCATATCAATCCCAAACCCAGTCCAAGGAGGCGGGAAAGGGTGCAAATCGAAGTTTGCTCACGTCAACCATTAAGCCCAATAGAAAGAAGGCCAAAGGAGGGTGAATCGAAGGAGGCCTTCCTCTGGATCGAAAAAGCCTCTATATCATTTTCTTATTTTTTTTTTGTTTTTACTTATTTCTTTTATTTTCTTGATTCATGTTTTATTAACATTAAAACCAAAATCACAAAAAATATAACGTTAATATATTTTTAATTAAACTAATTTTGTAAACAAATTAAATAATTATTTTGAAATTTTCTTGAAATTAAAATTAAATAGACTTAAGCTTTATTTTCTTTTATAAATAAAAACAAAACAAAAATATTTCCTCTTACCTTAGGATTTGTAGACGTTATTCTCAATTCGCGTGCATTTATTTACTTTCGCATTTTCATCTTATTGTAACTGCTTCCCAGTTTGTAATAGTAACTAGGACATTACTTTTTGCATTTCTCACAAAGCCATGTAATAGTGTAGGATTTACATTCCCGCACTTTACATTTTCGCACTTTAAATTTCTGTACATATTAACTGTTAGTAATTAGGCTTGTATGAAAAGACTAATAACAAAAACGTTAGAAAACCTAAATGCGCAAGACTAAAATAACTGAACATAACACACCATGCACATATACACCTCTAGGGTACCCAACTTCGGTTGCCTTCGGAAAACGGTCACAATTCTCGAAATGTGAGAAGTTTTAGTGGTTGTCCTCTAGTTTTAAAGATCACAAGTCCCTCGATGACCCTATCGACGTTGCCTCGGTTAAAAGTGATCTTAGAACTTTAGGACAGTTACTAAAATTCCTTGCCAAGTTGCCTTCGTGACGGTAAATTCCCTTCGAATGTCCCTCATACATCCAACGACAGGGCTACCTACTCACTAATAGTAGGATAGCATTGTCTAAAGGATAGGAGGAAAAGAACTACCTTTTCGAGTACAAGTAGATAGCTATTGGATGCTTGCTCAAAATAAAACAAAATTTTTACACTTACACATTTAAAAAACAACTTTCAAAAGCATTTGCTTTGTCAACACTCTTGAGGACTGATACAAGAGTTATCACAAAGCAAATTTTCAAAACAGACAAAGCACAAAGGTATTTCAAAAACGATCTAGCATCTAAGAGCCCGTAGATAACTAGGGATGGAAAGGGTGCTAACACCTTCCCTTTCCATAATCTACCCCCCTTATTCCGAAAACTCTCGAAAAGGTCTTTTTCTGTTCTTTTCACCCTTTCCTTAATTTAGGTAAAAGAAAATTCGGTGGTGACTCTTGCTTACCGCAACATTTACAAACACAAATGCAAAACCAATATTAACAGTCGGTTCTGCCACCGTATCAAAGAACTGGAGACTCTGCTGGGGAAGCTATAAAAGTTGGGTTACCTTAAGAGTTAGTTCATTTTAAAACGGTTGTAGTTGCTTACTTTGTATGCTTTATCTTTGGAGGGTTGTTTGGGTTGTTACTATAGATCCTACACCCAGATCTGGGGGCATCTTTTTAGGTAAACAGCAATAGATCATGGAGATTATACGGTGTAGACCGATATGTTTGGAGCGATGGCTGTGTTGGTGTGACACTTTGGTTGGTACTGGTATCCCTTGTGTTGAATCGAGGAGGATACGGGGCCGTCACGTGGTGTCGTGAAGCACTAACAGACCTTAGAACCTTATTTGAACAAACTTGGCCATTATAAAGTAGTGAGATAGTCAGTCTCGGTGTAAAGTTTAGGATTGGTTGATACTCGATGCTACACTCATTGAGATCGGACTTTTGAGATGTTTCGGCCGCAAGAAAAGATTGTTAAGCTAAAATAATGCTCGATAAAGAAAGATCAGTGATATTGAGACTCCGTAGAACCCGATTACTATTTCTAGGACAGGTTGAACCAACTAAACTTCAAGAAGGTACTTACCTATGAAATTCATGCAAGCCTAAACCTAAGGCTGCTTGTGTGACTTGTTTGCTTTCAACTTGAACTACTTGCAGGGTTTTATCATCTGACAACATGATTTCCTTGTAGGATTTGTTTACAGCCATTATCCAATAACCTAGATTTCTTGCACGGTTTACTCACCTTACACTTTTTCTTAATGCATAGCATACACATCATAGCATCATACCATAACATTTCCTTAACCATTTCAAGGATCTCAAGGGCATGTGGTGCAGGTTATGATGAACCAGACGTCTAGCAAGGGGTAAGGGGATTTATTTTCCTCTAGCCAATACCTTCAAAATACCAAAATACGACAACTTGAGTCAGGGGCTATGACCCACTCGATATGGTGAGCTTGACTCTTGTAGAAAGACATTCAACGATACGTAGTTCTTCAATCAAAGCTACAAAATTCAACTTATGAAATTTTCTTGTTTAACCCGCGAGATTCTTGAAAACATTTGCATATCATACATGTCATTGCATAACAGGTATTCTCTAGACATGTTTCTTATCCCTTCGCTGTTTATTTTAGTGGAAGAAATGGCTCTTGAACAAAAAATCAAAGACCTTCAAGCTCAAAACGCTCAGTTCCAACAAATGATCATGGCTCTGACCCAGGGACAAGAAGACCTGAAAGCTCTGATCATAAAAGAGAAGACTAAGAAGGCAAGGAAACCGGCTGATGTCTTGAATTTGGGAAGAAGACTTAAAAGACCAGCCAAGAGAGCTCTAGATCTCGCAACTCCACCAAATGAGGAGGATAATCATGAAAATGATAACAATCCAGGGTCTGAGGAAGATGAACCTAACTATTCTGAAGAGTAGTATCCTCCTGCTGATGATAAATATAAACAGCTAGAGGATCGTCTCAATGCTATGGAGATTCAGCAGATACCTAGCTTGGACTTTGAAGAATTAGGCCTGGTTTCTGGCGAGATAATCCCACCAAAATTCAAGGTTCACACATTTTCCAAATATGACGGGGTTTCTTGTCCTAAACTTCACTTGAGGTCATATGTCAGAAAGGTTCAGCCTCACACTGCGGACTGGAAGCTATGGGTCCATTTCTTCCAAGAAAGTTTGGCTGGCACTCAATTGGGTTGGTTCTATCAGCTAGAAGGAACTGACATCCATACTTGGGAAGACTTGGTTGCTGCTTTCTACAAGAAGTACCAATATAATGCTGACCCGGCACCAACTCGAGTGCAATTGCAGAATATGTCCATGGGCTCAAGAGAAGGGTTCAAGGAATATGCACAGAAATGGAGGGATTTTGCTAGCAGGGTGCAACCTCCTCTGTCTGATCGGGAAATTGTGGACTTGTTCATGGGCACTCTGACAGACCCGTTCTTCAATTTGCTGATTAGAAGTTCCTCATCTGGTTTTACATAGATGGTTCTGACTGGAGAGAGGATTGAAAGCGGTATCAAGAGTGGGAAGATTTCGATGGTTGCATCTTCTATTGCTGAGAAGAAGCCATTTGGGGGCAAAAAAGAAATTGATGCTTGTGATATGGTGGCAGAACCGTCTGTTTAATATCGGTTTGTGTTTCGCGTTTTTTGTTTGCAAAATGTCGCGGTAAGCAAGACTCGCCACCGACTTTCATTTTATCCAACAAGGAAAAGGAAAAAGAATAGAAAAAACCTTTTTTCGAGATTTCTGAGTACGGAGGGTGGATTATAGAAAGGGAAGGTGTTAGCACCCTTTCTATCCATGGTTTTCCATGGGCTCTTAGGTACTTGCTCATTTCTAAAATTTCTTGTGTGTTCTTGTTTTGAAAAAGTTTTACTTCATGATAACCCTTGTATCAGTCCTCAAGGGTGTGACGAAGTTGTTTTGAAAATTTGTTTTGAAAGGTGTTTGTGTGAAAAGTTTGTTGAGCAAGTACTGAAGATTCTACCTACTCGAAAAAAGATTGTTCGTTCTCGTTTCCTTTAGACAGCGTTATCCTACTATTTAAGGAGTAGGTAGCCCCGTCGTTGGAGTTTGTAAGGGACATTTGAAAGGGACAAGTACAGTCACTAAAGCAATGAGTTTGAAACTTTAGTATTAACCCTAGAGTCCTAAAGATCTTTCCGAGGCAACATTTCTGAGGCACCATTCGAATGGGACATTTTGATCTTTTAGACTGGAGGGCAACCACTAAAACCTCCTATGCTTGATGATTGTTTACCGAAGGCAACCGAAGTGAGGCAAACCCTAGGAGTGAATATGTGCATGTGAATTTTTTTCGTTAATTAGTCTTTGCACATTTAGGTGATCTACCGTTTTAATTTTCAAACATCTTTCCATACAATCCTATTAACCATGCATCTAACAAGTAAAGATTTGCAGGAATTTAAAGTGCGAGAAAATAAACCTAGCTATTACAAGGCTTCGGGGAGGGGGATTAATTACATAACCAAAAATCATGGAAAAGCGATAAGTAAAAACCCTGATTTCTAATTGATTTTATTTACAAAAAGCATTAAATTAACCTAGTTTTCTAATTAAATTAAAATAAATATTTTATGTAAAAAAATGATCTTTTTGTGATTTTGTGATTTATTGATTTTATGATTAATAAAAAAAGTAATTAATTTTTGGTGAAAAATAATTAAAAAAATTAATTAAAATAAAAGAAGTAAAAGAAAGAATTGAAAATGGGCCTGTTTGCATTGCTGAAAGAGGGGGTATATTGTTGAATTTCCCTGGCCCAATAATGCTGAGCCCAGTCAACGCACTTGATCCCATGGAGTGTTGACTTGAGGGTGCATCATGGTCTCTCATTTTGAGTGTGTTGGATCTGATACTATGCTGATCAAGTGGTTGGATGTAAAGGTGCAAGGTACACACGTGGAATTGTGAAACATTGGAACTGCAAGTGGAAATTGAGAAAATAAAGAAATTTGTTGGGACCTGGGATCGAACCCAGGTCCTCTTACATACCAACAGACGCCTTTTCCAGCTGGGCTACACTGATTAGTTGTTAAAGGAATAAGAGTAATACAAAATATATATAAAAACAATTTCCAGGAAACTGAAACAAAGTCGTGCGCGTTATTTTCAAATAAACCAATAGGGTGAAGACAAATCACCTTCTTCTACCTACGGACCATGTCCGTAAGTAAAACCTACGTGCTTCAAACATAAAAAATATACACGATATATGGATTTAAAGACCAGGGATCGATTGGTCTTGATGCCACGATCATCCCAGTATCATGTTCTTGGCCTAATTTTTCCTGTATCAAGAAGCCCCAAAACGTGGCTTCAAACCCTAGCCATGGCATTTGACAGTATATGCGCTAAAATATCAATTAAACATAACCAATACATTGCAAACATAATAACAAACATATATATGCCATTAAATCATGTTCATTATGCGTGAATCATAGTAATCGAATTTGAAAAAACAGGGCAAACCGGGTGAGTTGTAGCGCGCGTTTCTTGGCGTTTCAGGCCTTGCAAATGACTGGGATAGCTTCCTGAGACTTCCAGCAATTGATTGGCAATGCTAGTATGGCTTGAGATGGCTTGTGGAATGAAAACCGAGTCAAACTTTTTATCAAGATTTTGGAGTTTGTTCCTGATCTTTCACGACTACCAACCCTTGTCTTTTGCCTTGTACTTGTTCATTATATATGCTAGGACGAATTAGGGTTCTAAAAACCATATGTATCTTTGCAATTATGTAATAAGACTGAACCATATATTAGAAGAGCCAAAACCTCCTCAAAAGCCTGAAAATCCATATCATCCCAAAACAGTTGGGCCTTGTCTATCAGAAACTTAGCTAAAAAACCCTTGACTCCGCTTCTTGTTTCCCAATTGGATACCACGTCGGCTCGTTTCAGATGTAAATCTGAGGCAATGACTTATGGCTTAGGAACTTCTTTTAGATCTGTGAAGGGAAACGGTTCAATAATGGGTATATCCAGCAGCTGAGAGAATTCTTCCAAGGTAGGCACCAACTAATAGTCTTGAAAGGTGAAGCAATGGTGCTTGGGATCGAAGAACTGAAATAGTACACTCATCATCTTTTCATCAAAGTTTGAAGTAACCCGGTTGAGAAGTCGACCATGTCTTTTAGTGAATGCATAAGTTTCAGAAACCCTTGATACTAGCTCTTTGAGTTTAGAAGGTATCTTCACAAAGTTGATTCGGATGGTGTTTCTACGAGCGGAAGCCATGATCTGAAAAAAAGAACAAAGATAAATTCCCTTGGTCTTTGAAATGGTTAGTGCAATAAGAATTGGTGCTATGTTATGATGCATGATGTCATGATAAACCACAGGTATAGCAAACGCAGTCAAATCACACCAAGTCCTTAGGTTTAAGGTCTGCATGAGGTTAAAGGTCATACCCTGTTGAAGTTTAGTTGGTTTCAAACCTGTCTTAAAAAGTAACTGGGTTCTAAGGGATCTCAATATCACCGACCATCCTTTATTAGGCATTGTCTCAGCTCAAGCAATATTTTCTTGCGGCCGAAATATCCCGAAAGTCTGATCTCAATGAGTGTAGCATTGAGTATGAACCAATCCTCAGCTCTACACTGAGGCCGGCTATCTCACTACTTTCTAATGGCCAAGTTTGTTCAACTAAGGTTCTAAGGTCCGTTAGTGCTTCACAACACCACGCGGCGGCCCCGTATTCTCCTCATTTCCCCATGAAGGATACCGGTACCAACTAAAGTGTCACACCAATACAGCCATCGCTTAAACCATATCGGTCTACGCCGTACAGTCTCCTCGATCTATTGTTGCCTAATGAGTGTCCCCAGATCCGGGTGTAGGATATATCGTAACTCAAGCAAAAACCCTTTAAGAATAAAGCAAACAAACAGGAAAGCAATTTGAAATTACCTAGATCCTAAGGTATACCCCACTTTATTTACCCAGCAGAGTCGCCAGTTCTATGATATGGTTAAAGAACCGACTGTTTAATATTGGTTTGCGTTTTGCGTTTTCTTTTTTGCAAAATGTCACGGTAAGAAAGAGTTGCCACCAACTTTTATTTTATCCAACAAGGAAAAGGAAAAAGAACAGAAAAAACCTTTTTTCGTGATTTCTGAGTACGGTGGGTAGATTATAGAAAGGGAAGGTGTTAGCACCCTTTCTATCCATGGTTTTCCATGGGCTCTTAGGTACTTGCTCATTTCTAAAATTGCTTGTGTGTGCTTGTTTTGAAAAAGTTTTACTTCATGATAACCCTTGTATTAGTCCTCAAGGGTGTGATGAAGTTGTTTTGAAAATTTGTTTTGAAATATGTTTGTGTGAAAAGTTTTGTTGAGCAAGTACTTAAGATTTTACCTACTCGAAAAAGGATTGTTCGTTCTCGTTTCCTTTAGACAGGGCTATCCTACTATTTAAGGAGTAGGTAGCCCCGTCGTTGGAGTTTGTAAGGGACATTCGAAAGGGACAAGTACAGTCACTAAAGCAATGAGTTGGAAACTTTAGTAATAAACCTAGAGTCCTAAAGATCTTTCCGAGGCAACATTTTCGAGGCACCATTCGAATGGGACATTTTGATCTTTTAGACTAGAGGGAAACCACTAAAACTTCCTATGCTTGATGATTGTTTACCGAAGGCAACCGGAGTGAATATGTGCATGTGAATTTTTTCAGTTAAATAGTCTTTGCACATTTAGGTGATCTATCATTTTAATTTTCAAACATCTTTCCATACAATCCTATTAACCATGCATCTAACAGTTAAAGATTTGCAGGAATTGAAAGTGCGAGAAAATAAACCTAGCTATTACAAGGCTTCAGGGAGGGGGATTAATTACATAACCAAAAATCGGGGGAAAACGATAAGTAAAAACCCTAATTTAAAGCTATTACAAACCCTTGGCAGTTATAAAATAATAAAAAATAAAAGTAATTAAAACGCGCGGCGAATTAAATGCGAGGACGATAATTAATAACTTAAAACCTAATTGAGAGAAAAACTATTTTTTGTGCATTTTTATTTGAGAAAACAATTAAATTGCAAATTAATTAAACCCTAATTTCTAATTGATTTTATTTACAAAAAGCATTAAATTAACCTAGTTTTCTAATTAAATTAAAATAAATATTTTATGGAAAAAAATGATCTTTTTGTGATTTTATGATTTATTGATTTTATGATTAATAAAAAAAGTAATTAATTTTTGGTGAAAAATAATTAAACAAACTAATTAAAATAAAAGAAGTAAAAGAAAGAATTGAAAATGGGCCTGTTTACGTTGCTGAAAGAGGGGGTATATTGTTGAATTTCCCTGGCCCAATAATGTTGAGCCCAATCAACGCGCCTGATCCCATGGAGTGTTGACTTGAGGGTACATCATGGTCTCTCATTTGGAGTGCGTTGGATCTGATACTATACTGATCAAGTGGCTGGATGTAAAGGTGCAAGGTACACACGTGGAATTGTGAAGCATTGGATCTGCAAGTGGAAAGTGAGAAAATAAAGAAATTTGTTGGGACCTGGGATCGAACCCAGGTCTTCTTACTTACCAACAGACGCCTTTGCCAGCTGGGCTACGCTGATTAGTTGTTAAAGGAATAAGAGTAATACAAAATATATAAAAACAATTTCCAGGAAACTGAAACAAAGCCGCGTGCGCTATTTTCAAATAAACCAATAGGGTGATAACAAATCACCTTCTTCTACCTCCAGCCCGTCGTCTTAGGTATATAACCTATACCTACAGACCATGTCCGTCGCTAAAACCTGTGTGCTTTAAACATAAAAAATATACATGATAAATGGATTTAAAGACCAGGGATCGATTGGTCTTGATGCCACGATCATCCCAGTATCCTGTTCTTGGGCTAGTTTTTCCTGTATCAAGAAGCCCCAAAACGTGGCTTCAAACCCTAGCCATGGCATTTATCAGTATATGCGCTAAAACATCAATTAAACATAACCAATACGTTGCAAACATGATAACAAACATATATATGCCATTAAAACATGTTCATGATGTGTGAATCATAATAATCGAACTTGAAAAAACAGGGCAAATAGGGTGAGTTATATCGCGTGTTTCTTGGCGTTTCAGGCCTTGCAAATGACTGGGATATCTTCTTGAGATGTTCAACAATTCATTGGCAATGCTAGGGTGGCTTGAGATGGCCTGTGGAATGAAAACCGAGTCACACTTTTTGTCAAGATTTTTGAGTTTGTTCCTGCTCTTTCACGACTACCAACCCTTGACTTTTGCCTTGTACTTGTTCATTATATATGCTAGGACAAATTAGGGTTCTAAAAACCATATGTATCTTTGCAATTATGGAAGATTTCATTTGATTTCCATGCCATATGAAAACTTGTTATATTGAGCCAAATTATCCCTTTCTTGTACCAATCATGCTTGATTCGATTTGGCCTTGATATTTCAGCATATTTTGATTGCAATCCTGTCAAAAAATCATATCAAAATAGATCTTTGATATTATTTACCAATTATTTGATTTAATTCAATTTTAATTAATAAAAAATAAAAATAAATTGGAAATTGAAGTAAATAACATGTGGATATGTAATTGGGTCGTGGACCATGTTATAAGTGAGGTACAATCATGAAATGCTAGGCCTATTTGGCAAAAAAATGTAATTTTGAGCCCATTTGACTTTTGGCAATTTTGCAAAAATGGTTAACTTTGACAAGGCATATATCTTCCAATTTTAACCCTAGAAAGGTTTTCTTTGACTTTTTAGAAAGCTTAGGATGTCCCCTAAGCAACCTTTTTGGTCTCATTTCAATTAGGTCTTCCATGTTCATGTAAGAAGCTTTGACCCAAAAGGTGTTTTTGTTGACTTTCCAAAATGACCTATAATGTAGAAATTCATATCTTTTTATGAGTGCATATTTTGAACTTGTGAGCTGAATATGAGTTGTGGGGAATTGCATCCTCTTAAAAATGAGCCTTGGATGCAAAATTTCTAATAAAGTATGAAGAAGTTATGCTTGGTCAAAGTTTGGTTGACTTTTCTTGAGAAACCCTAATTTAGCAACTTTTGGGTTTTGATGAATTTAGGGAATTCCTTGAAGAATCATGATCAATCTTTGATAAAATGATGGATATCACTTCAAAATGTTAATGTTGACCAAAAATATTGAAGTTTGACTATATGTGGGCCACGGTTGACTTTTGACCTAATACAGTCGATTCTCAAGCATCTGAGCAGTTACTGAGCCAACTTCTTGTGCAAGACATGAGACTTGACATGGAGAATCTTGGGAACATTTTAGGACCTTGGAAAGAATTTGGGGCCTTTGTGATCCACACATCTTGATGAAAGTTGAAACCCTAATTTGAGACACACTGCCTTAGGAGAGAGTTTGTCTGGTCAACTCTTGGACAAACTTGAGCAAATTGAGGATCTCTAGGAGTATGTATTGAGTAAAATGAGAGGGAAAATTTTTTGGTACAACAATGTTGTCTATGGCCAAAAGATCCATTGTAAAAATAACCACCATCAGTTCGTGGGAGCGGTGTTAACGTCTAATCATACACTTGTTCAACATCAACGGGGCAATAGGCGTAGGATAAAGCATCAAGAGAGGCAGTATAGTGATATTAATATGCCTTTGTATCAAGCATTACAACAATTGCAAAAAGCGAAGCTGATTACACTAAAAGATCCTCCTCAAAAACCTGATACTTCTTCTCCTAAGTACAATCCTAATGTAAAATGTGCTTACCATTCTGATAGTCCTGGGCACGACACCGACAACTGTTGGACTTTGAAGAACAAGATTCAGGATTTGATCGACAACAAGGATATCGGATTTGACTCTCCTAAGACCCCAATGTTATCACTTCTCCCATGCCAAATCATGGTTAAAATTGAGAGTCTTTATTTCATTTGAATTATCAGTTGTAATTTCGTTGTTACTTAAAAACATTTATCTTTATGTAAAACTTTGGTTATTAATATTAATGTGTTGCATATGTTTTGTCTTGAATTATTTCATCCGTACTCATTATATTCAAACTATGCTTTTTTCTTCCTTTTTGTGATATTAAACTCTCGATCAAAAGCTCTAAGCCTTTAGAGGGAGGATGACAAAAACAATACCACAATCTCTACAGTATGCTTTGGAGCAGATCTTACTGACGATGTACATGCGTTCTTTCAAATCCTAAACAGTTGAGTTATAAGGAAGATAATCCCTAGTCAACCCCTTTGAGCCTAAGAAGTAGGAGTTTTTCTTTTCACACAAATTAAAACCCTTAATCATAACCTAGGGTAGGGTACCTTTCTCAGTTAATTCAGAGGTGCATCAAGCTCATCCTTCATACACAAAAAATAGTGTAGAAGATGCTCTTCAAAAGATGGTGATGGGTCCACATAATCGTCAAGGCAGACAGTCATTGTCTCTCAAAAGAAAATCCCGTTAAGTCAAAACCTATGAAGGAGACTTAAAACAAACTGGGGCATCTTGCTGACTGTAATCGCAAAGGAAATAGTTCAGGAAAAAGTAGGGATAACAAAATAAATAAATAAAAAGAGGTCCTACAAATCCCCAACAAAAATAAAAAATAAAAGGTTACAAAAATGACTGCCTTCTCAAGCAAACGTTCAATTTCTGAACCATCACCAAGTATCATAGCAAAGATTCCATACTCAATTGGGATCTAAACGCACAATTAGCTGAGCATAGGATTGAAGAACATCATGAAGAACGAGTTGGGTACAAATAAAATTTAAGCCTTTATCCTTTGTTTCTTAAACTGTTAACCAGGCCACGTTATAAACCTTAAAAGTCCTAGCTGAAGCAAGGGTTAGTTCGAAAGCATACTGTTACAAAAGGTATCCTGACTCCTGTAGGGTTCACTATAAATTCTGAGCTGATATCACACTTTTAGAAGATTTGTTTTTTTTACTAAAAAATGAATTTTCAAACTTCAAGACAGACATAAGCTTTGCATTTTTAAAGTACCATTGTTTGCATATGACTATTTGTTCAACAACAGAGAAATTCGCACGACCGATATTCAATGAACAGAAATCCTCTTAGTGAACAGAATCACCTCAGATGGAAAGACATTCCAGTGATTGGTCTTTCATAGTCAAGGGGCATAACATGTTATCCAGCTGATCTGGGGCAGTCAAGTCAAGGTTCAAGGAATCACTCAAAAAATTCCAAATAGCCAGAGGCAGATCTCCATCTGAATTACTTGGGGCATTGGACATGAATTTCAGTAGAGAATCACATGCAATAACATAAACATTTTCTGGCATTTCTGCAATACTTGTTGTCATAGACGGTGACAACTCTCAACATCCTATGAACGCGGACATAGTCAGAAAATACTACGTATGAAAAAGACCCGCTAGGTTGACAGGCCTAGGAAATTAAGGGCATTCTGACGAACCAAAGGAGTTCAGGCAAAAATTAGGGATATATAAATAAAATAATACACCCGGAAAGTCGAAAACCTGAAAAGGCGGCTTGGGGAAAAAAGGGTATCCCGGTGGACTGAAAATCTGAAAGAACAGTCCAGGAAAAAGATAGGGATTAAAACACACGACTATGTCCCGTCATCTCGTCACTTGTCTATTAGTAGAAGGTTTATTACCCTGATCAACATTCACCAAGGTCTCCAAGAGTTGGGATAACAATTGAACCATCTACGAAAGCCCCGACAGATATTTTCTCCAGTAGGTACAAAGGCAGGGGCATCCTGCTACAAGGTCACTTCCATATTCTCAGTATGAAACCTAATGGTGTCAGGTTCTCATATCCCCGACAGGGTAAAATCTCCAATTATTGCTCCAAAAAAAACTCCCCAGTGAAGTTGCCAAGCTTCTCAAGATTCCCCAATAGGATTTCAACAAAATTCCCAAGCAGTTCAGAGAGTTTTCCTTCCCCAACAAAGTTTATTTCTCTAACAATGGAAGTTCATCTCCCAATGTTTCAACTTCAAAATTGGAGACCTACATTCTTCACAATAATTAGAGATTGATTTTCCCTAGTTCAATAATACAACAATGAAATGAATGACACGTTCATACATTACATTCTTACATCATTTTACAGATGTCATGGCATAGGCAACACGAATGCATATATTACAAATCTCATTCATTTTGAGAATATCATTTGCACTTCATGCATCATGAAATTGCATGCAGCTAAACCTTATCTTTTCAGGTAAAGTCTATACGTAGACGAATTTCTGGTACTCTATTGAGGTAACAATCATCAAAGATTCCTTCATTATCTGTTGAGGTAGCAATTGTCAGAGATTCCTTCATTATCTATTGAGGTAGTAATCGTCAAAGATTCCTTCATTATCTGTTGAGGTAGAAATCGTCAAAGATTCTTTCATTACCTGTTGAGGTAGTAATCGTTAAAGATTCCTTCATTATCTGTTGAGGTAGCAATCGTCAAAGATTCCTTCATTATCTGTTGAGGTAGAAATCGTCAAAGATTTCTTCATTATCTGTTGAGGTAGCAATCGTCAAATATTCCTTCATTATCTATTGAGGTAGCAACCGTCAAAGATTCCTTCATTATTTATTGAGGTAGAAATCGTCAAAGATTCCTTCATTATCTGTTGAGGTAGAAATCCTCAAATATTCCTTCATTATCTATTGAGGTAGAAATCATCAAAGATTCCTTCATTATCTGTTGAGATAGCAATCGTCAAAGATTCCTTCATGATCTGTTGAGGTAGCAATCGTCAAAGATTCCTTCATTATCTGTTGAGGTAGCAATCGTCAAATATTCCTTCATTATTTGTTGAGGTAGCAATCGTCAAAGATTCCTTCATTATCTGTTGAGGTAGCAATCATCCAAGATTCCTTCATTATCTGTTGAGATAGAAATCGTCAAAGATTCCTTCATTATCTGTTGAGGTAGAAATCGTCAAAGATTCCTTCATTATCTGTTGAGGTAGCAATCGCCAAAGGTGTTCGCGTTGGTGGAAACTACAACGGGCAACAAGGACAGAGGTACCAGAGGTACGTGTTTCATCGATAGAACTTCGTTAGTTATTATTATTGTTGTTGGATGAGTTGAAATAGAACTGCACGTGTGCGTTAGATTTTAATTATAGTAAATTATGATTATATCGGAAGGCTAGAGGTGGAGGCGAAGTTAAGGAAAGTGGTGTCGGATGAATTTTCAAGGACGGAAATATTCTAAGTGGAGGAGAATTGTAACACCCAGAAATTCATTAAATTATTTAAATGAATTACTGAGGATTTAATTGTTGGAATTTAGTCGAAGAAGGAATTATAGGAATAATTATAAGGAGCATTATTGGATTTTATATATATATATATATATATATATATATATATATATATATATATATATATATATATATATATATATATATATATATATATATATATATATATATATATATATATATATATATATATATATATATATATATATATATATATATATATATATATATATATATATATATTGTTAGAATTGATAATTGAATAATTAGTCAATTTAGTCAAGAGAAATTAATATTGGAAATAATGTTGATTTTAATAAAATATTATTTTATTAGTTAGGTCAAGTTGGGTGTGTGAAATAGCAAGATTAGGAATAGAATTAACAGGCCCATTAAAGTTACTAGTAGACCTATTATTATTATATTAGGTTATGATATATAGAAGCTAGCAGCCAAAAACCAAAAGAAAAATAATTATCACGTAGCAGTAAAAGAAACAAGGTTTTGGAGGCACCAAGTGGGAGGCAAGAAAATTTAGAGAAGTTGCCGTCAAACCAGTTGCAGTTTCAACCGGAGAATTCGACCGACCGGAAAACCAAAAGGTAAGGGTGGGGTTCGGATTTTATAATTGGGAATATGATGGTTAATATGTAAGATTGGAGTTTAGAGTATTAGATTCATTGTTGAGTTTTGTTAAAATTGGATGATCAATTGAATTTTGTTCATGCTTATAATAATAATTGATTGGAAAAAGTAACAGGAATTTTATTGAGTATCATGTTGTATATTGAATTCGTTGTGCTAATTGGATTGAATACTAGGTTTACCTTGAAACGGTAATGAAATTGGCCAAGGGAATGAAGGAATTTGGAGAAGGCAATAAAGGGTGACGGTCGGCGTCATATGGAGGGAAAGGGGGTGTCGATCGGCACACCCCATTGACGGACGGCACACACTTTTGTGTGGTGTTTCCTTTTGTGTTATTCTTTGCTGTTACCAATTAAATCTAGTCTTTCTGTGTCTATTTCATTGTTACAAGTGTAGTAAATAAATAATGGCTAGTAAATAAATACTACATTGGTTAATTTAACTTAGATTTGAATTACTAATAGTACAGAAATCATGTTATGTAGTAACATAGTATTTAGCGAAAACAATGTTAGTAGTAGTATAAATGAATGTCGTCTTTCCAGTAGCAGTAAATTAAATTAGTTGCTAGAAGCTAGCTTTATGGGGAAGAATGGCGCACCCATTAGTTGTATAATAAATTAGTAGTTTAGGGAGAAAAACCAACAGTGGACTATATATATTTAATGGTTGAATTACTATTTTATTAGTAATGAAAATAATTTAGCAGTGGGATTAATTTAATTAAGTTAGCAAATAATTGACTGAAAATGTTATTTTGTTTGGATATCTTTGTGGTGAATAAATGTTGTGATTATGAATTGTCTATGTGTTATGGCGTGAATCCTAGTGAATTATTGTTGATTACGTTGATGATGTTTTAGGCCTATGGCTAGTGAAGTAGTGATATAGTCCTATGCCTCGTGAAGTGTTTAATGATGTCGTGGTATGTGATTGAACATTTATACAATTGCATTTGTGAAGGCCTGTATTGGCAGAATTGTGATGGTCTGTCATGGCAAAATAATTTTGTGAAGAAGGCTTATGCCTTATGCCTCGGTAAACTGGAAATTTTTATGATGGGAGTTTTACTCCAATGGTACCACATGCATATGCACATTTGTGTCGCATTCGAATTGCATTTTGAATCGCTAATGATAATTGTGAATGTTTATTGATTGTTATGTGTTATTGAGAAGCGTTGAAATTCATAATGTTCTTATATAATATATTAATTATCATAATCTTATTTATATTATTCGATATCTCACCCCTTTATTTGTTTCGTTGTTGCCTTTATACTGGTAACGTGCAGGTAACGAGGAGTAGAGACTTAGTAGCTTGTTGGTGTCGTCGCTCTGATATGTAGCACTCTGGGGGATGAACGCTTATTTGATTTTATGATGTTTTCAGTTTAATCCAAGTTGTTATTTTAAGAAGTTGTTTTCTTTGAATTAAGTTGTTTAAAAGATGCTATGTTTATTTTGAAGTTTTAAAGTTGTGAATCCGCTGCATATTTATGGAATCAAGTTGAAATATTTTGGAAGACTAATTAATTGTTATAAGTTCTTTGGATTAATATGTGCTATGTATCTATTATGATAGGTTTTTATGTTGTTGGTTTTTGAAATGAGAATGTAATGCCTCATGTTTGTGGAAATTTTGGCACTCTGATTTTAATATAACTGTGGGGTAGATTTGGGGTGTTACTAGTGGTATTAGAGCAGGCCGGTCCGTCCGGCCAAAGTTGTTGAGTCTTTAACAATCGAGTATTGTTAATTATTTTTTACCATTGTTTGCATTGTAGTTATAAGTTGAGATGGCTGGAAGGAACGATGCTGTGATTGCTGCTGCTTTGGAAGCAATGGCTCATGCTATGAAAAATCTGCCGAATGCTGGCGAGGATGCAGGATCCCGTAGCTTGGCGACTTTCCAGAGGGAGAATCCGCCTACCTTCAAGGGTAAGTGTGATTCTGATGGGGCATTGAGTTGGTTTAAGGAGATGGAGAGAATCTTACGTGTGATGGACTACACTCAAGCGCAAAAGGTTAGATATGGTACTCATATGCTGGCAGTCGAAGCTGATGACTGGTGGCTAGAGACTCGTCCGAGGTTGGAAGCTGCAGGTGAAGTGATCACTTGGGCTGTGTTTCGTAGATAATTTCTGCGGAAGTATTATCCTGAATATGTTCGGGGTAAGAAGGAAATTGAATTCCTTGAGCTGAAGTAAGGGAACAAGTTTGTTACCGGGTATGCTGCAAAGTTTATGGAGTTGGCTAAGTTCTATCTGCATTATAACGCAGAAACTGCTGAATTTTTGAAGTGCATCAAGTTTGAGAATGAGTTGCGGTCGGATATCAAGAAGGTAATTGGATATCAGATGATTCGTTCTTTCTCTGATTTGGTGGATAGCTGCAAAATTCATGAGGAGGATAACAATGTTCATTACAAGATAATTAATGAGAAGAGGTGTAAGAATCAGAGTCGTGGTAAGCCATACGATGCTCCAGCTGGTAGAGGTAAACAAGAATTTGTTGAGGGTCAAAGAAAGCGTGGGGGAGACGCTCCTTCTAGTGTGACTTGTTTCAAGTGTGGAAAACCTGATCACAAGAGTAATGTGTGCACTACTGCTGAGGTAAAGAGGTATTTTCATTGTGGTAAGGTTGGACATGCAGCTCCTGAGTGTAAGCATAAGGCAGATGTTTGTTTCAATTATGGTGAAGAAGGCCATATTAGTGCTCAGTGTTAGAAACCGAAGAAAGCGCATGGTGTAAAGGTGTTCGCGTTGGTGGAAACTACAACGGGCAATAAGGACAAAGGTACCAGAGGTACGTGTTTCATCGATAGAACTTCATTAGTTATTATTATTTTTGTTGGATGAGTTGAAATAGAATTGCATGTGTGTGTTATATTTCAATTATAGTAAGTTGTGATTATATCGGAAGGCTAGAGGTGGAGGCGAAGTTAAGGAAAGTGGTGTCGGATGAATTTTCAAGGACGAAAATATTCTAAGTGGAGGAGAATTGTAACACCCAGTAATTCATTAAATTATTTAAATGAATTACTGAGGATTTAATTGTTGGAATTTAGTCGAAAAAGGAATTATCGGAATAATTATAAGGAGCATTATTGGATTATATATATATATATATATATATATATATATATATATATATATATATATATATATATATATTGTTAGAATTGATAATCGAATAATTAGTTAATTTAGTCAAGAGAAATTAATATTGGAAATAATGTTGATTTTAATAGAATATTATTTTATTAGTTTGGTCAAGTTGGGTGTGAGAAATAGCAAGATTAGGAATAGAATTAGCAGGCGCATTAAAGTTACTAGTAGACCTATTATTATTATATTAGGTTATGATATATAGAAGCTAGCATCCAAAAACCAAAAGAAAAACAATTATCACGTAAAGTAGAAGAAACAAGGTTTTGGAGGCACCAAGTGGGAGGCAAGAAAATTTAGAGAAGTTGTTGTCAAACCAGTTGCAGTTTCAACCGGAGAATTCGACCAACCAGAAAACCAAAAGGTAAGGGTGGGGTTCGGATTTTATAACCGGGAATATGATGGTTAATATGTAGGATTGGAGTTTAGAGTATTAGATTCATTGCTGCGTTTTGTTAGTATTGGATGATCAATTGAATTTTGTTCATGCTTATAATAATAATTGATCGGAAAAAGTAACAGGAATTTTATTGAGTATCATGTTGTATATTGAATTCGTTGTGCTAATTGGATTGAATACTAGGTTTACGTTGAAACGGTAACGAAATTGGCCAAGGGAATGAAGGAAATTGGAGAAGGCAATGAAGGGTGACGGTCGGCGTCATATGGAGGGAAAGGGGGTGCCGATCGGCACACCCCATTGACGGACGGCACACACTTTTGTGTGGTGTTTCCTTTTGTGTTATTCTTTGCTGTTACCAATTAAACCTAGTCTTTATGTGTCTATTTCATCGTTACAAGTGTAGTAAATAAATAATGGCTAGTAAATAAATACTACATTGGTTAATTTAACTTAGATTTGAATGACTAATAGTACAGAAATCATGTTATGTAGTAACATAGTATTTAGCGAAAACAATGTTAGTAGCAGTATAAATGAATGTCGTTGTTCCAGTAGCAATAAATTAAATTAGTTGCTAGAAGCTAGCTTTATGGGGAAGAATGGCGCACCCATTAGTTGTATAATAAATTAGTAGTTTAGGGAGAAAAACCAACAGTGGACTATATATATTTAATGGCTGAATTAGTATTTTATTAGTAATGAAAATAATTTAGTAGTGGGATTAATTTAATTAAGTTAGCAAATAATTGGAAATGAGTGATTAATTCGGTATGTTGATGTATTTTTGTGAATTGACTGAAAATGTTATTTTGTTTGGATATCTCTGTGGTGAATAAATGTTGTGATTATGAATTATCTATGTGTTATGGAGTGAATCCTAGTAAATTGTTTTTGATTACGTTGATGACGTTTTAGGCCTATGGCTAGTGAAGTAGTGATATAGGCCTATGCCTCGTGAAGTGTTTAATGATGTCGTTGTATGTGATTGAACATTCATACAATTGCATTTATGAAGGCCTATATTGGCAGAATTGTGATGGCCTGTATTGGAAAAATAATTTATGAAGAAGGCTTATGCCTTATGCCTCGGTAAACTGGCAATTTTTACGATGGGAGTTTTACTCCAATGGTACCACATGCATATGCACAGTTGTGTCGCATTCGAATTGCATTTTGAATCGCTAATGATAATTGTGAATGTTTATTAATTGTTATGTGTTATCGAGAAGCGTGAAAATTCATAATTTTCTTGTATAATATTTTAATTATCATAATCTTATTTATATTATTCGATATCTCACCCCTTTATTTGTTTTGTTGTTGCCTTTATACTGGTAACGTGCAGGTAACAAGGAGTAGAGACTTAGTAGCTTGTTGGTGTCGTCGCTCTGATATGTAGCACTCAGGGGGATGAACACTTATTTGATTTTATGATGTTTTCAGTTTAATCCAAGTTCTTATTTTAAGAAGTTGTTTTCTTTCAATTATGTCGTTTAAAAGATGCTATGTTTCTTTTAAAGTTTTAAAGTTGTGAATCCGCTGCATATTTATGGAATGAAGTTGAAATATTTTGGAAGACTAACTAATTGTTATAAGTTCTTTGGATTAATATGTTCTATGTATCTATTATGATAGGTTTTTATGTTGTTGGTTTTTGAAATGAGAATGTAATGCCTCATGTTTGCGGAAATTTTGGAACTCTGATTTTAATATAATTATGGGGTAGATTTGGGGTGTTACTAGTGGTATCAGAGCAGGTCGGTCCATCCGGCCAAAGTTGTTGAGTCTTTAACAATCGAGTATTGTTAATTATTTTTTACCATTGTTTGCATTGTAGTTATAAGTTGAGATGGCTGAAAGGAACGATGCTGCGATTGCTGCTGCTTTGGAAGCAATGGCTCATGCTATGAAAAATCAGCCGAATGTTGGTGGGGATGCAGGATCCCATAGCTTGGCGACTTTCCAGAGGGAGAATCCGCCTACCTTCAAGGGTAAGTATGATTCTGATGGGGCTTTGAGTTGGTTGAAGGAGATGGAGAGAATCTTCCGTGTGATGGACTACACTCAAGCGCAAAAGATTCGATATGGTACTCATATGCTGGCAGTCGAAGCTGATGACTGGTGGCTAGAGACTCGTCCGAGGTTGGAAGCTGCAGGTGAAGAGATCACTTGGGCTGTGATTGACTACGAAGAACCTGCACCAGATAAAAGACCTGAAGAATGATCCTGATGGACCATGGTTTTTGACAGAGCTTCGAACGCACTCGGTAATTACATTGGCGTTGTAATCATATCTCCTGAGGGTTGTCATACTCCTTTCACTTCCCGACTATGTTACAACTGCACTAACAACATGGCGGAGTATGAAGCATGTATCATGGGTCTTAAATCCTCTATTGACTTGAGGATCAAGTTCTTGGATGTTTTCGGGGATTCAGTCTTGGTAATAAGTCAGATCAAAGCAGAGTGGTATATGAAGCATCCGAACCTCATCCCATACAAAGAGCATGTACTGACATTGCTCCCACACTTTGAGGAGGTAACCTTTGAACATTTCCCACGAGAGGAGAACCCGTTAGCGGATGCGCTAGCTACTATGTCTTCTATGTTTAAAGTTAAGTGGGACAACGAAGCTCCCCGAATCACCATTGAGAGGTTGGATGAACCAAAGCACTGCTATGAGATTGATACTGAAGAGGTAGCATGTAAACCTTGGTTTCACGAAGTGAAAAGGTATCTCGAGACTCAAGAGTATCCCGAAGGGGAATCTATCAATGATAAGAAGTTTCTGAGAAGGTTCTCCGCGAAATTCTTCCTCAGTAATGGAATCCTCTACAATTGCAACCATGACTCTACCTTACTGCAGTGTGTAGACAAGAGCGAAGCAGAGAGGATTATGATAGATTTACATGAAGGTACCTTCAAAACCCATTCAAGTGGACATGCCATGGATAAGAAGATCCTACGGGAAGGATACTACTGGTCCAATATGGAAGCAGATTGTTATCAGCACTCCCGAACTTGTCATAAGTGCCAAATCTATGTTGATAAGGTGCACGTGCCTCCGGTTCCTTTGAATGTCTTGACGGCTCCTTGGCCCTTTGCAATGTGGGGCATTGACATGATCGGAGAAATCAGACCTACCGCTTCCAATGGGCATCGCTTCATCCTGGTGGCCATTGATTACTTCACGAAGTGGGTTGAGGCTACCTCCTTTGCTACCGTTACCAAGAATGTCGTGGCGTGTTTCATCAAGCATAACCTGATTTATCGGTACGGTGTGCCAGAGAGAATCATCACTGACAATGGTACCAATCTCAATAACACGATGATCACTGAGCTCTATAAGCAATTCAATATACAACATCATAACTCTTCTCCCTACCGGCCGAAGATGAATGGCATTGTTGAAGCGGCTAACAAGAACATCAAGAAGATTATACAGAAGATAACGGTGACATACAAAGACTGGAATGAGATGTTGCTATTTTCTCTTCATGGGTATCGCACCTCAGCACGGACATCAACAAGGGCAACATCCTACTCTCTGGTATATGACATGGAGGTTGTCTTTCCCATTGAGGTCCAGATCCCTTCTTTGAGAATTATGAAGGACGCGGGTTTCAATGAAGACGACTGGATCCATACTTGGCTTGATCAACTGAATCTGATCGATGAAAAGAGACTTACTGCTGTCTGTCATAGTCAAATGTATCAAAAACGAATGATCAGAGCTTTAAAAAAAAGTCATACGCCAAGAGTATTAAGTTGGGGATCTAGTGATCAAGCGCATCATACTGCCGCAAGGTGATCCTAGGGGAAAATGGACTCCCACATACGAAGGGACATTTGTGATTAAAAACATTTTCTCAGGTGGAGCCATGATTCTAACCACCATGGACGGTGACGACCTTCCTCACCCTGTCAATGCGGACATAGTGAAAAGATATTACCCATGATAAAAGACCCGCTAGGTTGACTGGCCTAGGAAAAAATAAGGGCTTCCCAGTGAACCAAAAGAGCTCGGGCAAAAGTAAGGGATGAAAACGAAAAAAATTTGTACACCCGGCAAGTCAAAAACCTGAAAAGGCGGCTTGGGCAAAAAGGGGTATCCCGATGGTCTGAAAACCCGAAAGGGAAGTCCAGGAAAAAGTTAGGGATGTAAAGCGTATCACTATGTCCCATTGGATCACCTTGCGATCAGGCCTCAGTATAAACTATCAAGCTCGAACGGCACCAATCAATCTAATCAGCTTCGGGCAAGCAGCAAAGTGATGAGATGCTCGAAGACATAGTGGTAATAGTAGAATTGAAACTCAATGGTATTGTTGCACATAGCTGTTTTCTTTTTGTTGTACACAATATTGTATAGTTTCCATTTTACGGCGGCTTTCTCTTACTAGAGCGTCAGTTTCCTTGTACAAAAACGCATATTATAGGCCAACTTCGAAAATTAATACAAGTCATTTTTTTACAAAACCATTTGTTTTTCTCTTTCTGTTTTGTTTTGCAAAAACGCCCAGTGATTTATTCTTGATATATGCATTTGAATATGATTGATGTTCATAAATGTTTGTATAAGAAACGGAAAGACAATTGCTCATAACTTAAGAAACAGGGGCAAAACTAAAAATGTCAAACCCGATAGTTACTCTGTCCAGCAGGTACCGGGGCAGAGACAATTTTGAAACAAAGTCATCAGTATATACGACCTCGTGACATTTGTACTCCCCACATAGTAAAGGTAATCAAAGCATTGATATCAGCTTCCCCAAAATAGGAAGTACCCTCCCTGTGATCGGTGGATCTGGAACTGACTGTTTAACGCTGGTTCGCGAAATGTCGCGGAAGCAAGAGTCGCCACCGTCTTTTATTTTCTCCAAATGGAAAGGACAAAAGCACAGAAAAATTCCTTAAAGAGATTGCTCTCGGTTCGGGAGGTAGGTTATAGAAAGGGAAGGTGTTAGCACCCTTTCTATCCATGGTTATCCATGGGCTCTTAGATACTTGCTCAATGTGTTTTCAAAAAATGTTTTGTTTGCTTTTCAACTGTGGGTTTTTAAAAGTTTCTTTGAAAAATTTCAGTTCGACTCGTACGTCAGAGTGTTTGAAAAGTTTGCTTTTGAAAGCTTTTGAAAATGTGTCAGTGTGAAAAGTCTTTTCGAGTTTGTTTTGAGATTAGAGCAAGTATCCTTGAGAACCTACCTACCCTAAGGAATTCGTCTGTGTAAATGTCCTTAAAAGTAGTGCTATCCCACCATTGAGAGGTAGGTAGCACCACCGTTGGAGGTGTTCGGGTCAATTCGAGTTTTAGGGACATGGTGATCACCAGAGCAATGGGAAGACACCTTAGAAGCTACCCTCATGCCAGGTTCCCGGATCATGAGGACTTACTAAGACGTCCTCTACTCGACGATCACCTTTCGAAAGGCAACAGTGAGGCGTACCCTAGGGGTGGTGTGTGCGAATCGTGTGTCATGTTTCAGTTATTTGTCTTGTCATGTTTGTCGTGTTCTACGCTTGATTTTAATTTGTCCATTCATTCTTGCATGCATATTTAACAGTTATAAAGTTGCGGGGAAAAATAAATCTAAGGCTATTACAAAGGCGCGGGTCCACATCGCCAAAATTAAACCGGACCCGATTTAGCGGAAAAAAATAAATAATGCGAAGTAAATAAAAGTGCGAAAAGTAAAATTACATGGCTTAGGGACAATTACATAATTATATAAACGATAAAAAGTAAATGCGCGAAATAAAGGAATTAAACAAAACTAGGGCGTTGGACCCTTTTGCAAATAATTAAAATTAATGAAAATTAAAGATTAAATTATTAAATGTTTTTTTTTTGTATTTTTTATATTTTTTAGATTTAATAAGGAAAAGAAATTAATTGAAATTAAATAAAAAGGGAAATCCTAATTTTATTATTTTTTGAGTTTATTATGAAAGATTTAAATTAAAACCTAAATTAAACTCTAAATTAACTTATGTACAATTTTTAATTTAAAAATAAAATAATAAATGAATGGTATTGTGAAAAATTAAAAAGACATTAAAACTATCAATTAACCTAATTCTACATGTTTTGGATTTTTATTAAAAAGGAATTAAAATTAAAACCTAATTAAACTAAACAATTTACATTCTAATTTATTCATGGCAATAATAAAAATAAAAATTGTATTTTTTTGTCTTTTCTGTATTTTTTAATGTTTTATATTATTTTGTAAAAAGAGAGAAAATTAATTAATTAAAGCAATAAAAATAAATAATATAATAATTAAAATAATAAAAAGGAAAAGAAAAAGCAAACCAGAGTGGGGTGTTGCCCCAAATAAGGAGGTTCAGGCCTTAGAACATTGGCCCATTAAGCTTCAGTCTTCATTGACTTTTTGAATCTTATATGACGCGTTGACTGGAATTTAGTGTACTCCTCTGATCATGGCCCTTGGGTTGCTATTGATGGACGCGTGGCTGCCTGATAGTGAGGGACTATGGTGCACTGGGATATTAGCGCTGCATAGGATGAACTATTGAAAAATAATGTTGAGATTTTGCCAGACCTGGGACTTGAACCCAGGTCTTGAGAGTCACATGCATAGGGTGTTACCAACTGCGCTGCTGCTTTTCATTTAATATATTATGACTAATAAACAACAAAAATCAAAACTAATGCATGATGGTTAAGACGCGCGAATTTTTAAACAGACGTATCACTGATTGACACGCCATCTTCTTCCTCACCACCCCTGTAACATAAAGCGCTATGGGAACGGTTTTTACAGCGTTGCCAAAAGGTACCTACTGAAAAATAGCGATTAGAACCATGGGCATCATAAATTATTCGCGAGGGTTCAGACATCTTCGTCTTAAGATGCTGAATCCATCCATGGCATTCATTGGTCCTGATTTTTCCTCTATAGAAAATCCCCAAATTTGAAACCTGCAAAACCTAAAAATCGCGCATGGCAAATCTTTGTAGACAGCATGAAAGTCAAATTAAATATGATGATTAGCTTTAAAACACCATTATAAGCAAGAATCCATAGAAAAAAATGCAAAAGGATGATTAATTTATGCTATGCGAATTCAGAAATTTCAAGGTTCAGTCTGAGTTCTTGGTACCAATTCAAGGCCTTTTTGTTGATGTTAATGATTGAGGAGTATTCAGTGATGCTTCAGGATGATGATGAAACGAAAATTGAAGCTTCAATCGACCTCTAAGGTTGATTTCAGTGTTTGAGTTTTTTGTCAAAAATTTCAATATGCCAAAGGTGTCTTATGCGCAGCTTGCAGTCTTTTTGGCATTAGGTCTTGTTCTAGTACTTGTAAGGAAGCAATTAGGTTAAAAAGATTGAATAAAATCCATCTCCATAATTGTTTTCAATCTTTGATTTGTTAAGGATCTTTTACAATCTTTTTTCATGGTTCTTGTGTCAATTAGGTTTCAATCAAGCCAAAACCTTCTATATCAGCATGTGCACGAAATCTCAAGTCCAAATCATGCATAAAAAGATTTGTTTAGGTTAAGGTTATATTTTTCATGAATTAAAATGATTTAAATGAATATAAATTAATATTAATTCAAATAAATAATTAAAAAATATGAAAATACTTCCCTTTGGGCCTAATGGTCGTGTATAGGCTTGGCATGAAGAAATTTGGAAGAAAAATGGGCCCATTTGCATTTTTAGGCCTTTTGCATCAATGTTGACTTTCAAAAATTTCCAAAAATTTCCCAACTTCCACAAGGCATAACTTGGTCAATTTTTAAGCTTTTCACATGTTCTTGGACATTTTGGAAAGGTCTTTGAGTCCTTTAACCAATGCCTTTGGTCCCATGTCATTTTGATTTACCAATCTCAAGTTATGGCCTTTGACTTAAAGTCACTTTTTGTTGACTTTTGAAAATGACCTATAATGTTGAAATTGATAACTTTTTGTGAGAGCATTTCTTGGACTTGAAATATGAAGATGAATTGTAGGAAATGTCTTTCTCTTCAAAATGAGCTTTGGATGGAATTTTTCTGATAATCCATGTGAAAGTTATGCCCTGGTCAATTTCAGTTGACTTTTTCAGCTGTCCAAATATAGCAACTTTTGCATCTTTGATGATTTCTGAGCCAAATTTTGAAAATCATGATCAAGCATTGATCAAATGATGTTTGTGGCTTTAAAATGATATATTGACCAAAAATTTGAACTTTTGACTGTCAAATGACCATTTTGCCCCTACAGTTGACTGTAGTGCAATCTAGGGTTTTGACTGTGCAATTTTGAGCTGAATGCCTTGAAACTTGACATGAGGATACTTGACCATCTTTGTAGGCATATGGGACTTGATTAGGCCTTTGAAAAGTTAATTTGCTTGATCAGAACCCAAACCCTAGTCTGACTGTATAGGAGACAGTTGAGCTGTGTGGTCCTTGGGGAATTTTGTGACCTTGACCTTGACAATTCTTGATGAATATGGGAGGGCAAATTTTGGGGTACAACAGTTGCCCCTGTTCAATCTTCTTAGACCTGAGGATGCAGATTGGCTGACGTGCCTTTCGTAATCCGAGGGTAGAAGATGATTGGACACTAGAGTGCCCAGAAATTTGCGCTCACATAGTAGCAATGATGATGAGGGAACGGGCTTATAGATGCCATTTGGATGTTGCTTGGATAGGATGATGGGCTTATAGATGCCATCTGGATGTTGATCGCGTAAGAGATTCCTTAGTGAGAACCTGCATACCTGCAAAAGAGAAAATGAGTACCTGACACGCTGCAGGAGCTGATTTTAGATGCTTGATATAGCTATGTCCTGACTGGTTACAGGAGCTGGGTCTGGAGCTTCAAATGCTGATGAATGAACCAGGGATGGTTACTGCCTTAGCATGAATGGTAAGAGAATCCTGAATGATTTCAACCTCAACAACGCTCGTTAAGAACATCTTGGTGAGAATTACCATCTTCGTAGTGCCAGGAAAGAACCAAAGGACATTATAATCTCAAAGGGAGTCACCTCACTCACCGTTGGAGAGGGAACTATAGGAAATTATAATCTGGAAGGAAATATCACCTCACTCGCCGTTGGAGAGGGAAACATCTTGAAAGGGAATTACCACCTCACACGCCGTTGGAGAGGGGACCATAAGAGAATATCACCTCACGCTCATGCCGGAGAGGGGAACATCTGAAGAAGGAATTACCACCTCACACGCCGTTGGAGAGGGGACCATAAGAGAATATCACCTCACGCTCATGCCGGAGAGGGAAACATCTGAAAAAGGAATTACCACCTCACACGCCGTTGGAGAGGGGACCATAAGAGAATATCACCTCACGCTCATGCCGGAGAGGGAAACATCTAAAGAAGGAATTACCACCTCACACGCCGTTGGAGAGGGGACCATAAGAGAATATCACCTCACGCTCATGCCGGAGAGGGAAACATCTGAAGAAGGAATTACCACCTCACACGCCGTTGGAGAGGGGACCATAAGAGAATATCACCTCACGCTCATGCCGGAGAGGGAAACATCTGAAGAAGGAATTACCACCTCACACGCCGTTGGAGAGGGGACCATAAGAGAATATCACCTCACGCTCATGCCGGAGAGGGAAACATCTGAAGAAGGAATTACCACCTCACACGCCGTTGGAGAGGGGACCATAAGAGAATATCACCTCACGCTCATGCCGGAGAGGGAAACATCTAAAAGACTTCTGGAAGCAGTATCAGAACGTCACCATATCCGGTTTACATCTGAAACTATATCTGGAAGAGAATCTGGAAGCAGTATCAGAACGGCACCATCGCTGGGTTTACATCTGAAACTATATCGAGAAGGAAATCTGGAAGCAGTATCAGAACGTCACCATCGCTGGGCTTACATCTGAAACTATATCTAGAAAGAATTGCATTAGTTGATAATAATCATTTTTGTATTGATCTTTTTCCAGAAAAGGTAGAACATAATTGTATGCAAAATCATGATGCATGAACTGTATGTTTTCAAGATCAATGAGATTCGTGTAATATGATGCATATGCATGCTATAATGATGTATGTGACGTTTTATGAATGTATGTTTTCGTCGTGGGAAAATAAATCCTTGACGGGTGCTGGGAAGTCGCATCCTGGGCTGTTGTGGAGGAATAGCTTTTGCTTCCGCTGGGGATGATAATTGCAAGAATACCGGTAGGAGGAGATAACTTCGTTGAGGAATGAAACAATTCTGCGGGAGGAAAGATACTCTAGCGATCATGCTGGGGAGTGCTACTCTGTGGGGATAGCGATGCTTTGCTGAGTTGATGAAGATACCTCCGCTGGGGATACCGTTGATGAGTTATGCTGGGGATATCCTTGTTGTGCTGGAAGTGTGAATAGACTTCGCTGGGGATAGGAAAGAACTACGTCGAGGACGCTCTTTCCGTGGCTTTTGGCTGAGGATAACCCAGTTATCCTATTACGGAAATAACTCTTTAAATCAAGCCGGGACGACGCGTTCGTGCTCTGCGAGGGGATAAGCTTCCAGAATCTACTGGGGATAAGCTTACTGCTTGAGGGATATGACTTCCCACTTTGTTGGTGAAGCCGGATTGGACTCTTCTGGGGAGTATTGGACTGTATTGGTTAAACAGGACCTACCCTGATACTTTGGAGAACAATCAGACTGCTCAGACCAACCTTTATTGCCCCAGTTTCTATGGGGGAGGCACTTGTGGGATGCTAGTTGTTGAGAGATAAACCTTCTTCTGGCAGACAGATGACAAGAAGACGGGACATAGTCGTACACTTTAATCCCTAACTTTTGCCTGGACCGCCCTTTCGGGTTTTCAGTCCACCGGGATACCCATTTTTGCCCAAGCCGCCTTTTCAGGTTTTCGACTTGCCGGGTGTATAGATTTTCATTTCATCCCTTCATTTTGCCCGAACCCTTTTGGTTCGCCGGGAAGCCCTTATTTTTGCCTAGGTGTGTCAACCTAGCGGGTCTTTGATTTTGCGTAGTATTTTTTCGACTATGCCCACGCTCTTAGAATGCAGGGGGGTGCCCCTGGCTGCTTGTGTTGCCATGCTACCAGAAGACGTCTGATCGGGCAAGATTTGTTGTCGGAATGCCCCAAGTAACTCAGGCGGAGATTTGCCCCAGGCTATTTGGCCTTTTGAGAGATTCTCCGAATCTTGATTGGATTGCCCCAGATAAATGGACAATAGCCATGCCATGCCCCTTGATTGGAGGTACTTCTGTTCATTAGGTTTTCGTCGTGCGAATTTCCCTGCTGCTCAAACAAAAAGTCATATGCGAACAAAGTTATGTTAAAAATGCAAAGCTTATGTCTGTCTTGAGAATTTTGAAAGTGCATTCTTTTTCATAAAACAGGTGAATGTTTGTAAAAACATGATGTCAACTCGTTATTTTACCGTAAGCCTTCAGGAGTCAGGATACCTTTCGTAACAGTATGCTTTCGAACTAACCCATGCTTCAGCTAGGACTTTTAAGGGTTATATCGTGGCCTGGTTCACGGTTTAAGAAACAAAGGATAAAGGCTCAAATTTATTTGTACCCACCCGCTCTTCGTGATGTTCTCCAAACCTAAACTCAGTTGATCATGCGTTAGACCTCGCTTGAGTCTTTGCTTTGATGTTCCAATAATGGTTCAGCTGTTGATGATTTATTCTGACTAGGCAGTCATTTTTGCTTTGGTTGAGGGTTTCTGAGACCTCTTTCTTGATTTTTGTTATCCCTTTCTTTTTTGCCTGAACTGTTTCCTTTTTGGAATTACAGTCAGCGGGATGCCCCAGTTTCATAAGTCCCTTTTGTAGGTTTAGACTTTTTGGGCTTTTCATTTATGAATTTTGATGATGACTGCCTGTCCTTTTGATTGTTCTGAACCATTACTGTCTTTTGTTTTGTAAGGACCTCTTTGGTGCCATTCGTCATGCACTTGGATCAACTGAGAAGACTACCCTGCCCCGGGTTGTGATTAAGGGTTTCAATTTTCGAAAATAAAACTCCTACTTCTTTGGCTCTGATGGGTTGACGAGGGATTATCATCCTTATAACTCCAGTGTTTAGGAATTTGAAACAATGCCTGTACTTCATCAGCGGGGTCTGTTCAAAAGCATACTGTAATGATCGCGGTATCGTTTTCGTCATCCTCCCTCAAGAGGCTTAGAATTATTGATTGAGAGTTGGCATTAGAGGAAATATGAAAATAATTTGCGTATAGTGAATACGAATATATTGATTCAAAAATAGACATAAGCGATGCATTAATGAAATAACAATGTTTGATATGAATAAAATGTTTAAACAATCAAAGAAAAATACAACTTGAACATTCGAATGAACAAAAGTTTCTTAATTTGAACTAGCTATCTCAGATGGAGAATTCTCAGCGGAAGATTTTCATCTCGCCATCCGGCATGAACTCTATCGCCCCTTCGTCAATCAAATCCTGGATTTTGTTCTTCAAGGTCCAACAGTCGTCTGTAGCATGCCCCGGGCTGTTTGAATGATAAGCGCAGTGGGTGTCGGGGTTATACCTCGAAGCTGTCCTGTTGGGATTTTTGGGAGGGTCCTTTAGAGTGATCAGATTGACCTCCAGCAAGCGCTTCAGTATAAAGGATGAGGGTATATCAGTCTCCGAGAAATGTCTTCCGGGCGCATTTCGTTTACGTTGACTACCCCGTTGAGGCTGGGCTCGTGACCCTGAAGCAAGCTGAGGAGATTTTCCTTTGTCTTCTTGCCCCGCATGTGGTTGAATGATGGCTGGAGCTTCCACCTTGGCTGTTTGCCCTACTGGATTATTTTGAAGCAGCTTGGTGACGAGGACCCGGAGCTCTTCTTGTTTTTGAGCTAAGTCCTGAATGAGAGTCATTTGGCCCACCAACTGCCCCATCATTTGGATCTTCATGGTTGCCAACTCAATTTGTAGCCCTTCCAGCTGATCGTTCCTGATGCCCCCTGCATTCCCTAAGGTCAAGTTCCTGGTGAGGAGAGTCTTTATTTCTTCTTGCCCCTGGGATAGGTTCAAGAACATTTCTCGCAGTTGGGCGTTCTGAGTACGGAGATCTTGGTTGTCTGGTTGGAAGGCCATTGCTGAAATAAACAGCGAGAAAGGTAAGTGACCTGCAACAAAGATACCTGCTATGCAATGATGTGTATGATATGCATGCAATGTTTTCAAGGATCTCGTGGGGTAAACAAGAAAATTTGTTAGCATTTGGAACCGGTAGCTTGATTGAAGGAACTGCATGTTGTTGAGCGTCCTTCTTCAAAGGGTCAAAGGCTCACCATATCCAGTGGGTCATAGCCCCTGACAACCTCGGCTAGAGGAAAATAAATCCTCTTTGCCCTTTGCTGGGATAGTTGTTCATCATGACCTGCATCACAAGCCCTTGAGATCCTTGAAATGGATTAGGGTGTATGCAATGGTATGATGTCATGCTATGCATGGGATGATGTAGGTAAACCCTGCTATGAGTCCCAATTAAGGACTATAAACAGACCCTGCAAGAAATTCAGTATACTTTGTTATGAGTCCCAATTAAGGGCTATAAACAAAACCTGCAAGAGATCTAGTAAACCCTGTTATGAGTCCCAGTTAAGGACTATAAACAACACCTGCAAGAAATTTGGTAAACCCTGTCATGAGTCCCAATCAAGGACTATAAACAGAACCTGCAAGTGGTTAGTACACCCTGTTATAAGTCCCAATTAAGGACTATGAACAAAACCTGCAAGACATTTAGTACCATGTTATGAGTCCCAATTAAGGACTATAAACAAGACCTGCAAGAAACAAGTGTCAGGTAACAAGCACGCAGATAGTCAAGTACGAAGGCACACAAGTCACACAAAAGAGCCCTTAAGGTTTAGGCCAGCATGAGGTCTAGGTACTACCCTCTTTCAATTTGTTGGTTCATACCTGTCCTAATCAAAAGTAACCGGGTTCTTAGGGGATCCCAATATCATTGACTACCCTCAATCGGTCATAACTCCAGCATCGCAATCTTTTCTTGCGGCCAGAACCATCACGAGAGTTTAGCCTCAATGGGCGTAGCATACTGCTACAATTCTAAAGGCCAAGTTGTGTCAATTAAGGTTCTAAGGTTGTTGGTGCTTAATGACTCCTTAGAAGACCCATATTCTCCTCGTTGCGACACAAGGGATATCGGTACAGACTAAGGTGCCACACCAACGTAGCCACTGCTTCACCTGTGTCGGTCTATGCCGGACAGGTCCCTCACAGCTTATGCTACCTAAACAGGGTATCCCCAGATCCGGGTTAGGATCTATGTATCTCCGATGCAACCCACAATAGTAAAGCAAGCAAAACAATACAAGTGAAAACACAGTTATGACCTAGCCCTAAGGTACACCTCACTTTATAGTAGTCCCCAGCAGAGTCGCCAGTTCTGTGATCGGTGGATCTGGAACTGACTGTTTAACGCTGGTTCGCGAAATGTCGCGGAAGCAAGAGTCGCCACCGTCTTTTATTTTCTCCAAATGGAAAGGACAAAAGCACAGAAAAATTCCTTAAAGAGATTGCTCTCGGTTCGGGAGGTAGGTTATAGAAAGGGAAGGTGTTAGCACCCTTTCTATCCATGGTTATCCATGGGCTCTTAGATACTTGCTCAATGTGTTTTCAAAAAATGTTTTGTTTGCTTTTCAACTGTGGGTTTTTAAAAGTTTCTTTGAAAAATTTCAGTTCGACTCGTACGTCAGAGTGTTTGAAAAGTTTGCTTTTGAAAGCTTTTGAAAATGTGTCAGTGTGAAAAGTCTTTTCGAGTTTGTTTTGAGATTAGAGCAAGTATCCTTGAGAACCTACCTACCCTAAGGAATTCGTCTGTGTAAATGTCCTTAAAAGTAGTGCTATCCCACCATTGAGAGGTAGGTAGCACCACCGTTGGAGGTGTTCGGGTCAATTCGAGTTTTAGGGACATGGTGATCACCAGAGCAATGGGAAGACACCTTAGAAGCTACCCTCATGCCAGGTTCCCGGATCATGAGGACTTACTAAGACGTCCTCTACTCGACGATCACCTTTCGAAAGGCAACAGTGAGGCGTACCCTAGGGGTGGTGTGTGCGAATCGTGTGTCATGTTTCAGTTATTTGTCTTGTCATGTTTGTCGTGTTCTACGCTTGATTTTAATTTGTCCATTCATTCTTGCATGCATATTTAACAGTTATAAAGTTGCGGGGAAAAATAAATCTAAGGCTATTACAAAGGCGCGGGTCCACATCGCCAAAATTAAACCGGACCCGATTTAGCGGAAAAAAATAAATAATGTGAAGTAAATAAAAGTGCGAAAAGTAAAATTACATGGCTTAGGGACAATTACATAATTATATAAACGATAAAAAGTAAATGCGCGAAATAAAGGAATTAAACAAAACTAGGGCGTTGGACCCTTTTGCAAATAATTAAAATTAATGAAAATTAAAGATTAAATTATTAAATGTTTTTTTTTGTATTTTTTATATTTTTTAGATTTAATAAGGAAAAGAAATTAATTGAAATTAAATAAAAAGGGAAATCCTAATTTTATTATTTTTTGAGTTTATTATGAAAGATTTAAATTAAAACCTAAATTAAACTCTAAATTAAGTTATGTACAATTTTTAATTTAAAAATAAAATAATAAATGAATGGTATTGTGAAAAATTAAAAAGACATTAAAACTATCAATTAACCTAATTCTACATGTTTTGGATTTTTATTAAAAAGGAATTAAAATTAAAACCTAATTAAACTAAACAATTTACATTCTAATTTATTCATGGCAATAATAAAAATAAAAATTGTATTTTTTTGTCTTTTCTGTATTTTTTAATGTTTTATATTATTTTGTAAAAAGAGAGAAAATTAATTAATTAAAGCAATAAAAATAAATAATATAATAATTAAAATAATAAAAAGGAAAAGAAAAAGCAAACCAGAGTGGGGTGTTGCCCCAAATAAGGAGGTTCAGGCCTTAGAACATTGGCCCATTAAGCTTCAGTCTTCATTGACTTTTTGAATCTTATATGACGCGTTGACTGAAATTTAGTGTACTCCTCTGATCATGGCCCTTGTGTTGCTATTGATGGACGCGTGGCTGCCTGATAGTGAGGGACTATGGTGCACTGGGATATTAGCGCTGCATAGGATGAACTATTGAAAAATAATGTTGAGATTTTGCCAGACCTGGGACTTGAACCCAGGTCTTGAGAGTCACATGCATAGGGTGTTACCAACTGCGCTGCTGCTTTTCATTTAATATATTATGACTAATAAACAACAAAAATCAAAACTAATGCATGATGGTTAAGACGCGCGAATTTTTAAACAGACGTATCACTGATTGACACGCCATCTTCTTCCTCACCACCCCTGTAACATAAAGCGCTATGGGAACGGTTTTTACAGCGTTTCCAAAAGGTACCTACTGAAAAATAGCGATTAGAACCATGGGCATCATAAATTATTCGCGAGGGTTCAGACATCTTCGTCTTAAGATGCTGAATCCATCCATGGCATTCATTGGTCCTGATTTTTCCTCTATAGAAAATCCCCAAATTTGAAACCTGCAAAACCTAAAAATCGCGCATGGCAAATCTTTGTAGACAGCATGAAAGTCAAATTAAATATGATGATTAGCTTTAAAACACCATTATAAGCAAGAATCCATAGAAAAAAATGCAAAAGGATGATTAATTTATGCTATGCGAATTCAGAAATTTCAAGGTTCAGTCTGAGTTCTTGGTACCAATTCAAGGCCTTTTTGTTGATGTTAATGATTGAGGAGTATTCAGTGATGCTTCAAGATGATGATGAAACGAAAATTGAAGCTTCAATCGACCTCTAAGGTTGATTTCAGTGTTTGAGTTTTTTGTCAAAAATTTCAATATGCCAAAGGTGTCTTATGCGCAGCTTGCAGTCTTTTTGGCATTAGGTCTTGTTCTAGTACTTGTAAGGAAGCAATTAGGTTAAAAAGATTGAATAAAATCCATCTCCATAATTGTTTTCAATCTTTGATTTGTTAAGGATCTTTTACAATCTTTTTTCATGGTTCTTGTGTCAATTAGGTTTCAATCAAGCCAAAACCTTCTATATCAGCATGTGCACGAAATCTCAAGTCCAAATCATGCATAAAAAGATTTGTTTAGGTTAAGGTTATATTTTTCATGAATTAAAATGATTTAAATGAATATAAATTAATATTAATTCAAATAAATAATTAAAAAATATGAAAATACTTCCCTTTGGGCCTAATGGTCGTGTATAGGCTTGGCATGAAGAAATTTGGAAGAAAAATGGGCCCATTTGCATTTTTAGGCCTTTTGCATCAATGTTGACTTTCAAAAATTTCCAAAAATTTCCCAACTTCCACAAGGCATAACTTGGTCAATTTTTAAGCTTTTCACATGTTCTTGGACATTTTGGAAAGGTCTTTGAGTCCTTTAACCAATGCCTTTGGTCCCATGTCATTTTGATTTACCAATCTCAAGTTATGGCCTTTGACTTAAAGTCACTTTTTGTTGACTTTTGAAAATGACCTATAATGTTGAAATTGATAACTTTTTGTGAGAGCATTTCTTGGACTTGAAATATGAAGATGAATTGTAGGAAATGTCTTTCTCTTCAAAATGAGCTTTGGATGGAATTTTTCTGATAATCCATGTGAAAGTTATGCCCTGGTCAATTTCAGTTGACTTTTTCAGCTGTCCAAATATAGCAACTTTTGCATCTTTGATGATTTCTGAGCCAAATTTTGAAAATCATGATCAAGCATTGATCAAATGATGTTTGTGGCTTTAAAATGATATATTGACCAAAAATTTGAACTTTTGACTGTCAAATGACCATTTTGCCCCTACAGTTGACTGTAGTGCAATCTAGGGTTTTGACTGTGCAATTTTGAGCTGAATGCCTTGAAACTTGACATGAGGATACTTGACCATCTTTGTAGGCATATGGGACTTGATTAGGCCTTTGAAAAGTTCATTTGCTTGATCAGAACCCAAACCCTAGTCTGACTGTATAGGAGACAGTTGAGCTGTGTGGTCCTTGGGGAATTTTGTGACCTTGACCTTGACAATTCTTGATGAATATGGGAGGGCAAATTTTGGGGTACAACACTCCCCATCCAGGTTCCTTCAGAAATTTGACATATATATTCCCCTGCCGAATTTCATAATCACAAGCGGGTCATAAAGGTTTCTCCCCAACAAAGTTTATTTCTCTGAATACCTGAGCTCAATCCCCAACAGAGTTTATCACTTCAGCTATGGAAGTTCACCGTCCAAGAAAGTTATTCCCCTGCGGAGTTATTCTCAAGCAGAGTCTCTCCCCGACAGAATATCCGTAAACAAGGAGAAAATCTCCAGCATAGTCATCTCCGTTCACCATCCCCAACGGAAATAGAAGAACCACAATTTTCTACAACAGTCAGGAATGCTATTTCCAATACTCTCCAGCAGCAGTCATGGATTTATTTTCCCATACTCGGATATGTCATAGTAGTATCTCGTGTTCATGCATCATGACATGCGCATACATATCGCATACAGCACAATCTCATTTATTTTGAGAACGTCTTCCCACAATGCATTTCATGCATCACATGTAATTAACCTTGTTATCTTTTCAGGAAAGACAATTATCATTAACAATCCCAATAGTTATGCATGTCACATCTGCAAACAACTAATGGAAAATCAGTTCCCAAAGCCAAACGGGTCAACTAATCTACATGATCAAACAAAGTAACCCTACGACCCAGGTTCCTTCTCATAAGCCCTACTATCCAGGATTTCATCTCGAAGTAACCCTACGACCCAGGTTTCTTCTCATAAGCCCTACTATCCAGGCTTTAATCTCGAAGTAACCCTACGACCCAGGTTCCTTCCCATGAGCCCTATTATCCAGGCTTTCATCTCGAAGTAACCCTACGACCCAGACCTCTTCTCATAAGCCCTACTATCCAGGCTTTCACCTCAAAGTAACCCTACGACCCAGGTTCCTTCCCATAAGCCCTACTATCCAGGCTTTTATCTCGAAGTAACCCTACTATCCAGGTTCTTTCCCATAAGCCCTACTATCCAGCCTTTCAACACGAAGTAACCCTACTATCCAGGCTTTCACCTCGAAGTAACCCTACTATCCAAGTTCCTTCCCATAAGCCCTACTATCCAAGATTTCACCTCGAAGTAACCCTACTACCCAGGTTCCTTCCCATAAGCCCTACTATCCAGGCTCTCACCTCGAAGTAACCCTACTATCCAGGTTCCTTCCCATAAGCCCTACTATCCAGGATTTCATTTCGAAGTAACCCTATAACCCAGGTTCCTTCTCATAGCCCTACTATACAAGCTTTCATTTCGAAGTAACCCTACGACCCAGGTTCCTTCTCATAGCTCTACTATCAAGGCTTTCATTTCGAAGTAGCCCTACGACCCAGGTTCCTTCCCATAAGCCCTACTATCCAGGATTTCATTTCGAAGTAACCCTATGACCCATGTTCCTTCTCATAGCCCTACTATCCAGGCTTTCATTTCGAAGTAACCCTACGACCCAGGTTCCTTCTCATAGCCCTACTATCCAGGATTTCATTTCGAAGTAACCCTACGACCCAGGTTCCTTCCCATAAGCCCTACTATCCAGGCTTTCATTTCTAAGTAACCCTACGACCCAAGTTCCTTCTCATAGCCCTATTATCCAGGCTTTCATTTCAAAGTAACGCTACGACCCAGGTTCCTTCTCATAGACCTACTATCCAGGCTTTCATTTCGAAGTAACCCTAGATCCAGGTTCCTTCTTATAGACCTACTATCCAGGATTTCATTTCGAAGTAACCCTACTATCCAGCTTCCTTCTCATAACCTTACTGTTGTACCCCAAAATTTGCCCTCCCATTTCCTCAACATTTTCTCATCACAAGACCTTTGAAGATCAAGATACAGTTAGGGTTTCCTCTGCTCAAGGCTTCTCCTTGCACTGTGAACTCAAATTAGGGTTTGTGTTTGCCCTAGGATGTTTTGACCTAAAATGCCTAAAATGACTTTCATGCTTCATATTGGACTCCCAAGTTTACCTATACCAAGTTTCAAGTCTTGATTCCAAGTTTTACCCAGTCAATTGAACAGTTGACCTAAAAATCAGCTGTATTGGGGAAAAAGTCAACTGTGGCCAATTGACAGTCAAACCTCATGAAATTTGATCCACATCAGCATTATGAACTCACATGGACCATTTGATCAAGTTTGGATCACAATTCCATAAGAAATTTGATCAGATCATCAAAAGGGCAAAATGGTCATTTCTAGGGTTTTGACTGCACAAAGGCAATTTTTGACTATTTGACCTAGCCAATGGCAAACCAAGCTCACATATGGACTCAAGGACCCCATGGAATTATCTTGACATGCTCATCAAGCTCAAAAGATCCCAAGTACACAAGATTGACAGTTGAATTCCCCAGTCAATTGATCAATTTTGACTGTATACTGAAAAGACAAACTTTGACTTTTTGGTCAAAATCAAGAGTCAAGATTCATTTTTCATCAAAACATGCCAAATCATGAAACTTGTTCACCAAGAAATCTCAAAATGCAAATTAGGGTTTGAAAATGGAATTTTTCATAACTTAGAATTTTTCTAAGTTATGGAAAACCCTAATTTTTTCCCAACTTTGCCCCATCTTTTCACCATGATCCATTTGGATTCAAACCAAAGTCAAAACATGAAAGTTGTAGCTTGTTGCATAATCTACAACTTTGATTCACAAAGTTTTCTCATTTGAAGCTTGTATCTCAAGTTATGATTTTTTGAATAAGGGCACTAAACCATCTTTTAACTTAGTGAAATTTGACCTATTTTGACAAGGTTTTCTACCCTACTTCAAGGCCACTTTTCATACCCTTCCACTTGGAATTTTGATTTGCATTTCAAAGATGGATTGTAGTACACATTCCAAGCTTTCCAAAATGTCCAAAAACTCATCAAACAACCTCATAACTTGAGAGATTCGAATTTCACAAGTTGGCAAAAATTCACTTTTGTTCTTCATCAAGACATGTTCACAAACTTGCAAATTTGAATTCAGTTTGCTTTATGCTTAATTACAGGTCCTTGAACCAATCCATACTCAATAATTTAATGCATATTCTTTGTACTAAGACCAAGTTCTTTGAGTTCAAGCTTTGTCTAATGGTTTAATCCTAAATTAGATAAAGTAAACTATCCATTTTTGCAAAAGTTCACTTTATGTCAATTTGAAAATCAAACAAGTACAAGCTAAATCTGAATGGCACAAGATTATGGACAAATTGCTCTGATCAAGAGAAGATTATGCAGCCCATTAGGAGGTCCCCTACATGCCTAGAACATCAACTTGCATTTCTTTGCTTCACATAGAAGAAACATCCATAACTCATGCCAACTCTCTCTTCAGCTTAGAAACACAAGAACAAAGTTGTCAAACACATTACACATAACATATCCAAGCTAACACACGAGCTTTTGACCTCCAAGACACCCTCCATCTCAGAATCATCCTCAAACTGCACAAACAGGGGTGCCCCTGCAGTTTGAGTGCAATCTCTCAATCCCTTCGAGCATTTTGATCAAAACCTGTTCCTCTACCTTCCTTACAACCTATGCAAGCTATCCAGAAGCTAAGGCACGATCTGTAGTTGCTCTAACCACTTCTACCATTTTCACATCTTTGACTTGCAGGTGAAGTTCCATAGCTTGATTCAGAAGCTCTCAAGACAAAGTAAGCATTGAAACAGCATCCCTGGACCTCAAGGAAGCTTTTCCAATCATCACCTTGCACTGAAAGTTCCTCATTCCCCAGATTGAAGTTCAACTGCACAGGTAAAAGTTTGAATTCGTATCTCTCTTATTAGGCATCTTTAGTCTTAAGTTTGTGAAGAAACAAGGTCCTACTCATAGCCCTGAACATGTACATAGCTTTACTTTTCATTTCTTTTGTCTGAGTAGAGAGAATTTGAGCTCTGAAAATGGTAGAAAGATTAGGTCAGAAAAGAGGGGGAGAGAAATTCTCCCTCATCTTAGAGAGATAGGTCAAGTTCTTTATATGGTTAGAACCGTCTCTTCATGCTTAACATCTTTTGTGTTGGAAGTTTGTTCAAAAAATCAAGGAATCAGGAGTTAGACATTGAAGCAAGAGGCGCGCGTTTTTTCAAATGTTTGAAGCTGGAGGTTGAAGACAGTGTTTCATTGGGCTGGGCTTTTGTGTTCTTTCTTTTCACACCATCTTTTTTGGCTTACACCCCCCTGAGCCCATTTACTCATTTTTTGACATTTTTGACTTTTTCCTTTTTTGCTGACTTTGTTTATTTTTTTCTCATGCCATTTGAAAATTAAAAATATTTTTTTCATCATTTTTTGCATTTATTGCATATTTATTTGTTTATTTTCTCTATTTGTACATAAATACATATATATGATTATTAGAATAAATAAGAAATAATGTAAATACAATTTTTATTTTTTATTTACTCTCTGAAAATATTTCACACAAAAAATACTCTTTTATTTATTTTATTAAAATATTAAATATTTATTTTTAGAATAATACATATTTAGGGTTATATATATATATATATATATATATATATATATATATATATATATATATATATATATATATATATATATATATATATATATATATATATATATATATATATATATATATATATATATATATATATATATATATATATATATATATATATATGTGATTATTAATATATTTAAGACAAAAATATAACAATACTTGATTTTTTTTCATTTTATTAATATTTGATATAAAAATACCTTTTTTCACAATACACTTCATTTTATTTTATTTTTGTACATAATAAATAAATAGTTGAATTAAATTAGAAAATAATACCTTTTCTTAAAAATTAGGGTTTTTTGCCCTAAAAATCAAAATATTCAAAAAAATAATACATTTTTATTTTCTTTTTCCTTTTACATAAATAATATTTTCTCATACACATAAAAAACTTTCCTTTTTTTGCATTTCACATATTTATTTAATTTACATTTAATTATGCATTGCAAATATCCAATTGATGTAATAATTTAGATTTAAATTCTTGTCAATATCCCCATTTGAACATTTGTACCCCCCTTCCCATATTTGGTTTTGTAATAGCTTAGTAATTTTAATTTCGCACTTTATTGCTTTCTAATAATAACATGTTAGAATTAGGGTTTGTATGCGAAAAAAACGATAAAAAAATAGTTTGACCTAATAAAAGATAAACAAGCATGAAAATGGACACACAAATCACACTTACACCCTCTAGGGTATTCCACTTGTTGCCTTCAAATAAATGGGCCATATTGTATGTTGAACATCTTTGGGCAAAGCAAACAGTTTGAACGATCATAGTCCCTCGATAAAACTTTTCAAAACAAACAAAAACAAATGATCAAGTCCCTTAAAGAAATTGCCCAAAGACATTTAACGTCGTTACAATTATGGTCTAAACGATGACCCGCGCCTGTCCCTCTCACATCCTAACACAAGGTTGCCCACCAAATACAATGGTGGAGCAAACTTGTTAAAAGGGTTAAAGTATAGCAATAATCTTTTGAGAAATTTAGGAGTAGATAACCTCTTAGTTACTTGAATCAACTTGCAAAACAAAACACTTGCCAAATTTCAAAATCACACCTCACAACACTTTCAAAACAAAACTTTCAAAACAAAATGAAAACCTTTTCAAAAGACATACATCTTTGTATACATCCCCACATGGATCATTACAAAGGTTGCCACTACATTGGCCTCTTTTCAAAAACATTTTCAAAACCCACACACTCAAGCACCATTTAAAACAATTGAAAACAAAAGGCAAGTGATCTAAGCAAGTAACTAAGAGCCCATGGATAACCATGGATAGAAAGGGTGCTAATACCTTCCCTTTCTATAATCTACTCCCCGAACCCAAGAAAACATCTCAAAAGGTTTTTGCTGTGCTTTTTAACCTTTCCTTAGGATAAAATAAAAAGTCGGTGGCGACTCTTGCTAACCGCAACATTTGCGAATACAAACGCAAAACTCAAGTCAGTTCTCCCACCGTATCACAGAACTGGCGACTCTGCTGGGGATATTCTAAAAGTGGAGTAACCTTAGGGTTTAGATCACCTTTGTTTTCAATTGTTTGCTTTGTTTGCTTTTACATTTGTGGGCTTTGCATCGGAGTTTCATAGATCCTAACCCGGATCTGGGAAATACCCTTTTTAGGTAGCATAATCTGTGAGGGACCTGTCCGGCGTAGACCGACATGGGTGAAGCAGTGGCTACGTTGGTGTGGCAACTTAGTCTGTACCTATATCCCTTGTGTTGTAACGGGGAGAATATAGGTCTTCTAAGGGGTCATTAAACACCAACCAACCTTAGAACCCTAAACTGACCAACTTGGCTATTAGGACAGTAGCAGTATGCTACACTCATTGAGGCTAAACTCTCGAGATGGTTCTGGCCGCGAGAAAAGATTGCGATGCTGGAGTTATGACCGATTGAGGGTAGCCAATGATTTGAGATCCTCTAGAACCCGGTTACTTTTGATAGGACAGGTTTTAACCAACAAAACCAAAAGAGGGTAATACCTGAAACTCATGCTGGCCTGAAACCTAAGGGTGTCTTGTGTGACTTGTGTGCTTTATTTATGTGAATACTTGTGTTGTGCTTCATCATAGCATCATGCCATCATACCATTGCATGCATCCTGTATAAAGGCTAACCCATTTCAAAGACAAAAAGGTTTCATCTTTGCTCTGTTTTGTAGGACATTATGATGCCCGTGCGTAGAAATACTGTCCGGCTCAACTTTGTTCAACCACCAGTTTTACTCAAGGATCTGGTTGGAAGAATTCCAAACACTACCTCCTTCATCAACAGACATGGTTCTCTCCTTGGCTTGATCACTGCAAAATGGGACCAACAACTGATAAGTGTTCTGACCCAGTTTTATGACCCTCTGCATCATTGTTTCACCTTTCAAGACTTCCAGCTGGTTCCTACCCTGGAAGAGTTCTCTTATCTGCTTGGGATCCCTGTCCTGGAACAAACTCCATTCACTGGTTTGGAAAAGACTCCTAGGCCTGAAGAGATTGCTGCAATTCTCCCCTTGACCAAAGAAGAGATATTGTCCAACTGGGAAACTAGAACTGGGGTCAAGGGCTTTTTGGTCAAATTTCTGGTTGGCAAGGCTAATGATTTCTGGAATGACTTGGACTTCAAGGCATATGAGGATATTCTGGCTCTTTTGATCTATGGTCGGGTATTGTTTCCCAACCCTGACACCTTTATCAGTATCCATGTCATAAGAATCTTCATGTCTCGGAATCCGGTACCCACTCTCTTGGGTGACATTCTACAACAACTCCATGCTCGTACTGCTCGAAAGCGGGGAACTCCGTGGTGTTGTGCTCCTTTGCTAGTAAGGTGGTTTATTTCGCACCTTCCTAAGTTTGTGCTGAAGAATGAAGAAGGAAAAGGTTGGGCTCGGAGGTTAATGTCTCTCACAGATAAGGATATCACTTGGACTCTCAGAGGTTTGGATGAGGTAGCTGTTATTGACCGTTGCGGAGAATACCCTAATGTCCCGTTGATTGGTATCCAAGGAGGAATCTCTTACAATCCGTGTTTAGCTCTCCGTCAGTTTGGAAGAGCCAGAGGAGATGGGCCTCATGAAATGCTGGTTCCTCACTTCCATTTTGAGTTTCAGGCAGGCAGTGACAAACTACGCCAGGGATTCATTAGAGCTTGGGACAGAATTCACAAAGCTGACCCACATGAGTTAGGACCAAAGACTTCTCTACCATTGGAGCCCTATTGCAAATGGGTCCGCATCCGTGCTCAGAAGTTAGGTATGTCGTACGAAGCTGTTAGACCTCTCATTCTTGAGTCTCCTGTTGAAGAGGGGGTTCCTCCAACTGTCCTCCCTCCTCAGATACCTACTGATTTTGACACCATGAAGAGATCTTGGGCACAGCTTAAGGAAGAACGGGATTTCTATCGGGAGAAGTTCAACGAGCAGGAAAGGAAGATCCAGAGGCTGACTAAGCAATTGGAGGAAGAACGGGTCCTGAACAACTACATCAGCACTGAAAAGAGGAGGCCATGGGAGCATTGAGGAGCTTTGGATGTTTCCTTTTATAGTTTATTTCCTTTCCAGTATTTTTCATTCCTGTAATGCCTAAGGGCAAGTTGTTGAACAATTGAAAATTTTAATCTAATGAAGTGTGTTTCCCTTTTTGTCTACAAAGTTGAATCTTGTTTGTCTTTGAAAACATAAAACATACGCATTCCATTACACCATATGCATAGCAGGTACCCTATTTCACAGGTTGCTTAATTTTCTTCGCTGTTTATGTGCACAGTCATCATGAATCCAGAGTCCTCCAGTGAGCAAGCAATCAAGGCCCTTCAGGCCCAAGGTGCACAGTTTCAAGAGATGGTCCTAAGCCTAGCCCAAGGTCAGCAAGAGTTGAAGACTCTACTCCTGAAGAAGAAGAAGAAAAAGAGGACTGCATTGTTCAACACCGGACGCAGATTCGGGAACACACTCCACAATGAAGCTGATCCAACTACTTCTTCTGCTGAGAAAAATAGTCCCCAAGGGGGAGGAGCTCCTAGTCCCGCAGTCTCCGACAACGAGACGGACTATAACGACGAACAATACCCACCTGCTGCTGACAGATACAAACAATTGGAGGACCGCTTGAGCGCCATGGAGATTCAGAATGTGCCCGGACTGGATTTCGGAGATTTGGGGTTATCTTCTGGGGTAGTCATTCCACACAAGTTTAAGGCGCCTGCCTTCGCCAAGTATGATGGGGTCTCCTGCCCAAAGCTGCATCTGAGGTCGTATGTAAGGAAAATTCAACCTTACACGGCGGATAAGAACCTCTGGATTCACTTTTTCCAAGATAGCCTCTCGGGGTCACAGCTTGAATGGTTCTACCAATTGGATGGAGCTAGCATCCGACACTGGGAGGATTTGGCAACCGCATTCTACAGACAATACCAATACAATTCTGATCTCGCTCCTACACGTACCCAACTTCAAGGTATGTCTCTAGGAACGGGTGAAGGGTTCAAAGAGTACGCTCAAAAATGGAGAGATTTGGCTGGCAGGGTGCAGCCTCCATTGACTGATCGAGAGCTGGTTGATATGTTCCTTGGGACTTTGTCTGGTCCGTTTTTCAATCATTTGGTTGGTAACTCCTCTGCTGGATTTACAGATTTGATATTAACGGGAGAAAGAATTGAAGCTGGCATCAGGTCAGGCAAGATACAGAAGGCTGCCTCTACAAGTGCTGAGAAAAGGCCGTTTAAGAAAGAAGCAAGTGCCGTTTATGGTCCTAGAAGACAAGTCAAGCCCGAAAGTCGCCAAGCCGTCAATGCTTTGGTCATCTCCAAACCTGTTGCTGCTCCTCAGCAGTACAATCAACAAAGAAGCGAAAGGCCCAAGAGGCAGTATACCCGATTGAGTATGACATTATCTCAAATTTTACCCCAACTGTTATCCACCAACCTGGTGACCCTCAAAGAGGCTCCTAAGGTCGTCAACACTGCGTCTCCTAAATACAACCCAAATGCCCGGTGTGCTTATCATTCTGATAGTCCTGGGCACACTACTGATGATTGTTGGGCCTTAAGAAACAAAGTGCAAGATCTGATTGACGCAAAAGAAATTCAGTTTGAAGCGCCGGAAAGACCGAATGTTGTAACGGCTCCTATGCCCTAGCATAGGGTAAATGCCATTGAGGAAGAAGTGTACGCTGTTTCGGTAGATGAAGTTGTTACCCCTTTGAAGACTGTTAAGAAGAACCTACTGCGGGCCGGTTTATTTCCGGGTTGCGGCGAAGGTTGCCCATTCTGTGCTATTTCCCTATCTGATTGTCCTTTGCTAAGGTTAGGCATCCAAGGCCTAATGGATAGCAAGGAGATTCTATTCAAAAAGACTGCTATTCAATTGGTTCCGATGAAAGAAGTTTCCGTGATTACCATCTTCAAAAATCCAATCAAGGCTCCCCCGAAGAAGCCTATTCAAATCTTGACAGTTGCGCCTGTGATCATTACTGTTCCAGGACCCCTCTCCTACGTGTCTGATAAAGCTGTCCCCTGGCATTATGGGGCAGACGTATATGTAAATGGAATCAAGCAAGAATTTGATGCTAGTGCCAGTATCTGCGATATCACCGGTCCAGCTAAAGTCACCCGCAGTGGCAGGCTCTTCTCGCCTGACATTGCGCCGCCCACTATTCGAAAACCCCTCCTCATAAAACCTGCAAGTTTACCAAGTCCTGTTGCTGATCAAATTGTGTCCCCTGCTGCCGAGTCATCAAATGCTCGGGGCAAAGGGATTGAAGAAGAGCCTGCCCGGATGGAGGCACCAATACCCGTAAATGCTGAGGCCTCCCGACAAGAAATGGAGGAGATTCTGAAAATAATAAAGAAAAGTGATTTTAATGTTGTCGAGCAGTTGGGGCATACACCCTCCAAGATCTCCCTGCTCTCCCTATTGCTATGCTCCGAGGCTCATGCTAAGGCCTTAATCTCATTTCTCAAGACGGCCCATGTGCCGCAAGAGACGTCCGCAGTCCAGTTCACCGACTGCATAGCTAATCTGACGGCGGACAACGGCTTGGGTTTTTCAGATGCTGACCTGACCGCAAAAGGGAGAGACCAGAATGATGCCATGCATGTCTCTATTGAATGCAGGGGCACTACTCTGGCACATGTATTGGTGGACACTGGTTCTTCCTTGAATGTTCTTCCGAAAAAGGCTTTAGATCGTCTGGATTATGAAGGCCTGGAGTTGAAACCCAGCAATATCATCGTCAGGGCCTTTGACGGTTCCAAGAGAATGGTTCATGGAGAGGTTAACATCCCTATTCGTGTGGGCTCTCAAGTGTTTGACTCTACCTTTTACGTGATGGATATACGTCCGTCGTACTCTTGTCTGTTGGGTCGACCTTGGATCCATAAAGCTGGGGCAGTGACCTCCACCTTGCACCAAAAGCTGAAGTATCCCGTTAGGGGGAAGATCGTCACTGTACAAGGAGAAGAGGAGTACATGGTGAGCCATTTGAATTCCTTCAGGTACATCGAGATGGACGGAGAGTTTATTGAAACCCCCTTCCAACATTTCGAGGAGGTACATCCAATTTCAGCAGCTGCAGAGACAACGGCCGAAGAGAATGATTCCTTGAAGATGGCTTCCCTAAGGGATGCCCGGGCTGTAGTTCAGAAAGGCAATTGTGCACACTGGGGTCAGCTTCCTGACTTCACTCAGAAGAACGACAAGTTTGGGCTAGGCTTTACTGCAGAGGCTCAGAAGGCGGTGCGCAAAGAGAAGATCGGAAAGGCTCCGGTGTTTATTTCCAGCTCAAGGGTGAATGCTATCGAGGAGGATGTGGAGGAAGCTGAGTTTGACAGTTGGATCTACCCGACTGCCAGCGACGGACCGAGCAACTGGACAGCAAGGGATTTTACCCCTATCACATTTGTCACGCAGTAATTGATTTCTTTTGATTTCCAAATTTGTAACAAACAATATGTTAAAACTTTGTTGGCTCGGTGTCCTGCCCGGGGCATCGTAGCTCCATTTGTGAGGGCTTTTTGTATGACATTTTCATATATCATCAATCAAAACATTGGACGTTTGTTGCATTTCAAATCTTGTGCTCTTTTTCTTTCTGTGTTATATATATTGCAAAACAGCTATATTTACACACACTCACTTATACAGGTTTCAATCCACTCTGGATCTCACTGGTAACAGCTCTGCTACCGCCAGTTATGACTTCGAAAATCCGATCAACTTGGCCGAAGACGAAGGTGAAGATGATTGCGAAGTGCCTGGTGAACTCGCAAGACTGCTACTCCAGGAAGAGAGGGCTATTCAACCACATGAAGAGCCGGTGGAGACAATTAACTTGGGAACTGAGACAGAAAGGAAAGAGGTCAAGATTGGTGCCAATCTAGAGCTCAGCGTGAAGCAACGATTGATCCAGATGCTGCAAGATTACATGGAGATTTTTGCTTGGTCCTATGAAGATATGCCTGGTTTGGATGCCGACATTGTAGTTCACCATCTGCCAACCAAGGAAGACTGCCCTCCAGTAAAGCAAAAAGTCCGACGGATGCGTCCAGAGATGTCTGAAAAGATCAAGGCCGAGGTTATGAAACAGTTTGATGCCGGATTCCTTGCAGTGACTTCTTACCCTCAGTGGGTTGCCAATGTTGTGCCAGTGCCAAAAAAGGACGGTAAGGTCAGAATGTGTGTTGACTACAGGGATCTGAACAGGGCCAGCCCCAAAGATGACTTCCCCCTACCTCACATCGATGTCCTTGTTGACAATACAGCCCAACACAAGGTGTTCTCCTTCATGGATGGTTTTTCAGGGTATAATTAGATTAAGATGGCTCCAGAAGATATGGAGAAGACTACCTTCGTGACTCATTGGGGCACCTTCTGTTATAAGGTCATGCCGTTCGGATTGAAAAATGCTGGGGCAACCTATCAACGTGCCATGGTTGCTTTGTTTCATGATATGATCCATCATGAAATTGAGGTATACGTTGATGACATGATTGCGAGGTCTCAAACTGAGGAGGAGCACCTTGACCATCTGAGGAAGTTGTTTGACCGACTCAAGTTGTATAAGCTGAGATTGAATCCCAACAAATGCACCTTTGGGGTAAGATCCGGAAAGTTGCTAGGTTTCATTGTAAGTGATAAAGGTATTCAGGTGGACCCTGCCAAGGTAAAAGCCATACAAGAGATGCCGACTCCAAAAACAGAGAAAGAAGTCAGAGGTTTCCTAGGACGACTGAATTACATTGCCCGATTCATCTCACATCTGACTGCTACTTGTGAGCCAATCTTCAAATTACTGAAGAAAGATCAAGTGGTACGATGGAATGATGAGTGTCAGGCCGCCTTTGAAAGAATAAAGGAATATCTCCAAGAGCCACCTATTCTTATGCCACCGGTGGAAGGAAGACCTCTGATACTTTACTTGACAGTGCTTGATAATTCAATGGGGTGCGTGCTGGGGCAGCATGACGAGTCTGGCCGAAAAGAGCACGCTATTTATTACTTGAGCAAAAAGTTTACCGACTGTGAGTCTCGTTACTCACTGCTTGAGAAAACTTGTTGCGCTCTTGTATGGGCTGCTCGCCGGCTGAGACAGTATATGCTGACTCACACTACTTTATTGATTTCAAAGATGGATCCCATCAAGTACATATTTGAAAAGCCCGCTCTGTCTGGGAGAATAGCGAGATGGCAAATGATCTTAACAGAATATGACATCCAGTATACAACTCAGAAAGCAATTAAGGGAAGTGTACTGGCTGATCATTTGGCACACCAACCTGTGGACGATTACCAATCATTGAACTTTGATTTTCCGGACGAAGACATCATGGTGGTAACTGACTGTGAAGTACCTGGACCGGATGAAGGACCTGAGGAAGGATCCCGATGGTCTATGCATTTTGATGGAGCCTCCAATGCTTTGGGTAACGGCGTCGGCGCTGTAATCATATCTCCCAAGGGGACTCATACTCCACTCACCGCCCGATTATGTTTCAGCTGCACCAACAATATGGCAGAATATGAGGCATGTATCATGGGTTTACAAGCTGCAATCGATTTGAGGATCAAGCTTCTAAGTGTCTTCGGAGATTCCGCTCTCGTGATCAATCAGATCAAAGGCGAGTGGGATACGAAGCACCCGAGTCTCATTCCTTACAAGGAGTATGTGTCGACCTTACTCCCTCACTTTGAAGAGATAACTTTTGAGCATTTCCCCAGAGAGGAGAATCAGCTGGCGGACGCACTAGCCACGATGTCTTCAATGTTCAAAGTTAAATGGGACAATGAGGCTCCCCGAATCATAATCTGGAAGTTGGATGAACCGGCATACTGCTGCGAGCTCGAGGCTGAGAAGGTGACTGAAAAACCCTGGTATCACGAGGTGAAGAGGTACTTGGAAGCCCAGGAATACCCTGAAGGTGCATCTGTCAATGATAAGAAGTTCATGAGGAGGTTTGCTGCAAAATTCTTCCTCAGCAACGGCATTCTCTACAAACGGAATCATGATTCAACTCTGTTACGTTGTGTGGATAAGGCTGAAGCAGAGAAAATTATGATGGAACTGCATGAAGGTACATTTGGGACCCATTCCAGTGGACACACCATGGCTAAGAAAATCCTTCGGGCAGGATATTTCTGGTCCACGATGGAAGCCGATTGTTACCAACACTCCCGAACTTGTCATAAGTGCCAGATCTATGCTGACAAGGTGCATATCCCTCCAGTTCCTTTGAATGTCCTAACGGCACCTTGGCCTTTCGCAATGTGGGGCATCGATATGATCGGTGAGATCCGACCAACGGCATCCAATGGGCATCGCTTCATCTTGGTGGCGATCGATTACTTCACGAAATGGGTTGAGGCAGCTTCCTATGCCACAGTAACCAAGAGCGTCGTGGCGCGTTTCATCCGGCATAATTTGATCTGTCGGTACGGCGTCCCAGAAAGAATCATTACGGATAATGGTACCAATCTCAATAACAAAATGATCACTGAACTCTGTGAACAATTCAAGATACAGCACCATAATTCTTCCCCCTACCGGCCGAAGATGAATGGGGCTGTAGAGGCAGCCAATAAAAATATCAAGAAAATTGTGCAGAAGATGACAGTGACCTATAAAGATTGGCACGAGATGTTACCGTTCGCCCTTCATGGGTACCGCACCTCAGCAAGGACATCGACCGGGGCAACTCCTTTCTCCTTGGTCTATGGCACGGAGGCAGTCTTGCCAATCGAGATCCAGATACCCTCTCTCCGAATAATGAAGGATGCAGACTTGAATGAAGATGATTGGATCCAAACTCGACTTGATCAACTAAATCTGATTGATGAAAAGAGGCTCACTGCTATCTGTCATGGTCAAACGTATCAGAAACGGATGATCAGGGCATTTAACAAGAAAGTCAGACCGCAAGAGTATCAAGTTGGGGACCTGGTAATCAAACGCATCATCCTTCCTCAAAGTGATCCCCGGGGCAAATGGACCCCTACTTACGAAGGGCCATTTGTGGTTAAGCGTGTGTTCTCAGGAGGAGCCATGATCTTAACCACCATGGATGGTGACGACCTTCCTCACCCCGCCAATGCAGACATAGTGAAAAAATACTACGCATAAATAAAAGACCCGCTAGGTTGACATACCTAGGCAAAAATAAGGGCTTCCCGGCGAACCAAAAGGGTTCGGGCAAAAATAAGGGATGAAATGAATATAAAAATCTGTACACCCGGCAAGTCGAAAACCTGAAAGGGCGGCTTGGGCAAAAAAGGGTATCCCGGTGGACTGAAAACCCGAAAGGGCGGTCCAGGCAAAAGTTAGGGATAAAAGCGTAACACTATGTCTCATTGGATCACTTCGCATCCGGAATTCGGCATCAACTATCTGGCTCCAGATTTCGGCATTGACCAATCAGCTTCATCTTCAATTAAGCAGCAAGGCGATGAGATGTTCGAAGACATAAAGGCGATAGCAGAGTTGGAACCCAGTGGGATTGTTCACATAGCTGTTTTGTTTCCTTTTTCAAATTGTAAACTCTATACTATTTGGCGATATCCTCTTACTAGGATGTCAGCCTCTTGTACAAAAAACGCCTATTCACAGGCAAAGTTTAAATCAATACAAATTCACTTGTCCATACAAATTACCTTTGTTTTTCTTTCTTTTTGTTTTGTCTTGCGAAGAACGTCCAATGTTCATTTTTGATATATGCATTTGACATTAAATTGCTGATTCATAAATGTTTGCATATGAAACAAGAGATTAATTACAGGTGACATCAAAGACAGGGGCAATTTGGAGTTGTCTAATGCCGTCTGGTTGTTTTGTTCGCCAAGGCACCAAGGTAGGTTCAACTGAAGAATGTGGCCAAATCACACCATTCCCCGCAGAATAAAAAAAAGGATGCGACAATACTTTCCCCAAGCAGAGTCGATTCCCCGTCGATCCCGCAAAGGCACAACATTCCCCGGCAGGTCTTAAAGCTCATCCCCAGTAGATTCTGGAAGCTTATCCCCTGCGAAGAACGGACGTCTCGCCCAAGTTTTATTTAGAGTTATTTCCTCACAAGGACTTATAACTGGGTTATCCTCAGCTAAAGACCACGGAAGACCGCTCTCGGCAAAGTTCCTTCAATCCCCAGCGGAGTCTATCTTTAGTATTCCCAAGCAGAGTTTATCTTCGGAGTTCCCCAGCGGAGTTTATCATCATTATCCTCAGCGGAATCCATCATTAAAGTCCTCAGCGGGCCTCTCATCAAAACTTCGGCCAAGTATCTCTTCCAACAGAGCAGCTTCCCGGCCGTTCGTCAAGGATTTATTTTCCTAAGATGAAATTACACTCATAAACATTTCACATTTTCATACATCTTGCTTACATACATGACAAAATGCATACAACCTCTCATGTTGAACATCATGATATTATGCATATCATACATCATGACACTGCATACAACTTACGTTTTTTGCCCTTTCAGGAAAAAGACAATCCCAAAAAACAACTACCTTCAACTGTCACAATTCCAGATTCGATACCTGTATCTAGCCAGGGCACATCTGAGAGTGACCAGTTTCCAGACTCGACTCCTGTATCTAGCCAGGGCACGTCTGCAGAGTTCAAAGATTCGATTCCTGTATCCAGCCAGGGCACATCTATCAACTACAACATTTCCGGATTCGATTCCTGTATCCAGCCAGGGCATATCTGTTGACCACGTTTCCAGACTCGATTCCTGTATCTAGCCAGGGCACGTCTGAAGAGTTTGAAGATTCGATTCCTGTATCCAGCCAGGGCACATCTATTGACGACTATTTCCAGATTCGACTCCTGTATCCAGCCAGGGCACATCTGTGAGCAACCGATTGTAGATTCGATGCCTGTATCTAGCCAGGGCATATCTGCATAAAGAGACTGAAGATCAAACACCTGTAACAAGCCAGGAAAACATCCTCCTTCCTCAAATATACAAGTCTTTCGCAAAGGAATCTCTTATGCGACCGACACTTCCAAATGGCATCTATAAGCCCATTCCCGACAAGGTTCCGTCACTTCCCCAAATGGCATCTATAAGCCCATCCCCCTATCAACCACCTTTCCAAATGGCATCTATAAGCCCATTCCCGACACCACATGGTTGAGACTCCAGCATGCGAGTGCAAATTTCTGGGCACTCTAGTGTCCAATCTCCTTTTACCCTCGAGTCACGAAAGGAAAACTTGCCAATCTAACTCTTCAGGACCAAGAAGATTGAACAGGGGCAACTGTTGTACCCCAAAATTTGCCCTCCCATTTCCTCAACATTTTCTCATCACAAGACCTTTGAAGATCAAGATACAGTTAGGGTTTCCTCTGCTCAAGGCTTCTCCTTGCACTGTGAACTCAAATTAGGGTTTGTGTTTGCCCTAGGATGTTTTGACCTAAAATGCCTAAAATGACTTTCATGCTTCATATTGGACTCCCAAGTTTACCTATACCAAGTTTCAAGTCTTGATTCCAAGTTTTACCCAGTCAATTGAACAGTTGACCTAGAAATCAGCTGTATTGGGGAAAAAGTCAACTGTGGCCAATTGACAGTCAAACCTCATGAAATTTGATCCACATCAGCATTATGAACTCACATGGACCATTTGATCAAGTTTGGATCACAATTCCATAAGAAATTTGATCAGATCATCAAAAGGGCAAAATGGTCATTTCTAGGGTTTTGACTGCACAAAGGCAATTTTTGACTATTTGACCTAGCCAATGGCAAACCAAGCTCACATATGGACTCAAGGACCCCATGGAATTATCTTGACATGCTCATCAAGCTCAAAAGATCCCAAGTACACAAGATTGACAGTTGAATTCCCCAGTCAATTGATCAATTTTGACTGTATACTGAAAAGACAAACTTTGACTTTTTGGTCAAAATCAAGAGTCAAGATTCATTTTTCATCAAAACATGCCAAATCATGAAACTTGTTCACCAAGAAATCTCAAAATGCAAATTAGGGTTTGAAAATGGAATTTTTCATAACTTAGAATTTTTCTAAGTTATGGAAAACCCTAATTTTTTCCCAACTTTGCCCCATCTTTTCACCATGATCCATTTGGATTCAAACCAAAGTCAAAACATGAAAGTTGTATCTTGTTGCATAATCTACAACTTTGATTCACAAAGTTTTCTCATTTGAAGCTTGTATCTCAAGTTATGATTTTTTGAATAAGGGCACTAAACCATCTTTTAACTTAGTGAAATTTGACCTATTTTGACAAGGTTTTCTACCCTACTTCAAGGCCACTTTTCATACCCTTCCACTTGGAATTTTGATTTGCATTTCAAAGATGGATTGTAGTACACATTCCAATATTTCCAAAATGTCCAAAAACTCATCAAACAACCTCATAACTTGAGAGATTCGAATTTCACAAGTTGGCAAAAATTCACTTTTGTTCTTCATCAAGACATGTTCACAAACTTGCAAATTTGAATTCAGTTTGCTTTATGCTTAATTACAGGTCCTTGAACCAATCCATACTCAATAATTTAATGTATATTCTTTGTACTAAGACCAAGTTCTTTGAGTTCAAGCTTTGTCTAATGGTTTAATCCTAAATTAGATAAAGTAAACTATCCATTTTTGCAAAAGTTCACTTTATGTCAATTTGAAAATCAAACAAGTACAAGCTAAATCTGAATGGCACAAGATTATGGACAAATTGCTCTGATCAAGAGAAGATTATGCAGCCCATTAGGAGGTCCCCTACATGCCTAGAACATCAACTTGCATTTCTTTGCTTCACATAGAAGAAACATCCATAACTCATGCCAACTCTCTCTTCAGCTTAGAAACACAAGAACAAAGTTGTCAAACACATTACACATAACATATCCAAGCTAACACACGAGCTTTTGACCTCCAAGACACCCTCCATCTCAGAATCATCCTCAAACTGCACAAACAGGGGTGCCCCTGCAGTTTGAGTGCAATCTCTCAATCCCTTCGAGCATTTTGATCAAAACCTGTTCCTCTACCTTCCTTACAACCTATGCAAGCTATCCAGAAGCTAAGGCACGATCTGTAGTTGCTCTAACCACTTCTACCATTTTCACATCTTTAACTTGCAGGTGAAGTTCCATAGCTTGATTCAGAAGCTCTCAAGACAAAGTAAGCATTGAAACAGCATCCCTGGACCTCAAGGAAGCTTTTCCAATCATCACCTTGCACTGAAAGTTCCTCATTCCCCAGATTGAAGTTCAACTGCACAGGTAAAAGTTTGAATTCGTATCTCTCTTATTAGGCATCTTTAGTCTTAAGTTTGTGAAGAAACAAGGTCCTACTCATAGCCCTGAACATGTACATAGCTTTACTTTTCATTTCTTTTGTCTGAGTAGAGAGAATTTGAGCTCTGAAAATGGTAGAAAGATTAGGTCAGAAAAGAGGGGGAGAGAAATTCTCCCTCATCTTAGAGAGATAGGTCAAGTTCTTTATATGGTTAGAACCGTCTCTTCATGCTTAACATCTTTTGTGTTGGAAGTTTGTTCAAAAAATCAAGGAATCAGGAGTTAGACATTGAAGCAAGAGGCGCGCGTTTTTTCAAATGTTTGAAGCTGGAGGTTGAAGACAGTGTTTCATTGGGCTGGGCTTTTGTGTTCTTTCTTTTCACACCATCTTTTTTGGCTTACACCCCCCTGAGCCCATTTACTCATTTTTTGACATTTTTGACTTTTTCCTTTTTTGCTGACTTTGTTTATTTTTTCTCATGCCATTTGAAAATTAAAAATATTTTTTTCATCATTTTTTGCATTTATTGCATATTTATTTGTTTATTTTCTCTATTTGTACATAAATACATATATATGATTATTAGAATAAATAAGAAATAATGTAAATACAATTTTTATTTTTTATTTACTCTCTGAAAATATTTCACACAAAAAATACTCTTTTATTTATTTTATTAAAATATTAAATATTTATTTTTAGAATAATACATATTTAGGGTTATATATATATATATATATATATATATATATATATATATATATATATATATATATATATATATATATATATATATATATATATATATATATATATATATATATATATATATATATATATATATATATATATATATATATATATATATATATATATATATATATATATATATATATGTGATTATTAATATATTTAAGACAAAAATATAACAATACTTGATTTTTTTCATTTTATTAATATTTGATATAAAAATACCTTTTTTCACAATACACTTCATTTTATTTTATTTTTGTACATAATAAATAAATAGTTGAATTAAATTAGAAAATAATACCTTTTCTTAAAAATTAGGGTTTTTTGCCCTAAAAATCAAAATATTCAAAAAAATAATACATTTTTATTTTCTTTTTCCTTTTACATAAATAATATTTTCTCATACACATAAAAAACTTTCCTTTTTTTGCATTTCACATATTTATTTAATTTACATTTAATTATGCATTGCAAATATCCAATTGATGTAATAATTTAGATTTAAATTCTTGTCAATATCCCCATTTGAACATTTGTACCCCCCTTCCCATATTTGGTTTTGTAATAGCTTAGTAATTTTAATTTCGCACTTTATTGCTTTCTAATAATAACATGTTAGAATTAGGGTTTGTATGCGAAAAAAACGATAAAAAAATAGTTTGACCTAATAAAAGATAAACAAGCATGAAAATGGACACACAAATCACACTTACACCCTCTAGGGTATTCCACTTGTTGCCTTCAAATAAATGGGCCATATTGTATGTTGAACATCTTTGGGCAAAGCAAACAGTTTGAACGATCATAGTCCCTCGATAAAACTTTTCAAAACAAACAAAAACAAATGATCAAGTCCCTTAAAGAAATTGCCCAAAGACATTTAACGTCGTTACAATTATGGTCTAAACGATGACCCGCGCCTGTCCCTCTCACATCCTAACACAAGGTTGCCCACCAAATACAATGGTGGAGCAAACTTGTTAAAAGGGTTAAAGTATAGCAATAATCTTTTGAGAAATTTAGGAGTAGATAACCTCTTAGTTACTTGAATCAACTTGCAAAACAAAACACTTGCCAAATTTCAAAATCACACCTCACAACACTTTCAAAACAAAACTTTCAAAACAAAATGAAAACCTTTTCAAAAGACATACATCTTTGTATACATCCCCACATGGATCATTACAAAGGTTGCCACTACATTGGCCTCTTTTCAAAAACATTTTCAAAACCCACACACTCAAGCACCATTTAAAACAATTGAAAACAAAAGGCAAGTGATCTAAGCAAGTAACTAAGAGCCCATGGATAACCATGGATAGAAAGGGTGCTAATACCTTCCCTTTCTATAATCTACTCCCCGAACCCAAGAAAACATCTCAAAAGGTTTTTGCTGTGCTTTTTAACCTTTCCTTAGGATAAAATAAAAAGTCGGTGGCGACTCTTGCTAACCGCAACATTTGCGAATACAAATGCAAAACTCAAGTCAGTTCTCCCACCGTATCACACTTACTATCCAAGTTTCTTCTCTCTTATCTCCAGACAACAGTTTACAACACTGTAAGACCTGGACCCGACCAGATACAGTCAATTTCACATTTCCCCAGTAAGTCGCGGTGCAACTTGGACCCTGACCAGATATGCAGTTTACTTCCACCTCCTCAATCAGGAGTTAATTCCCCAGTAGGGTAATGGACAACCGAAGCTCCTATACTCTATTTCCCAAGACATAAATCAACATTCCCAAGCGAAGTTCCCCTCAACGGCAGGTACAGGAATTCTCGCAAAGGAATCTCTTATGCAACCGATATATTTTCTGGATGGCATCTTTAAGCCCATCTCCAATGATTCTTTGTCGACTTCCAAATGGAATCTGTAAGCCCATTCCCGATATCACCAATCAGCATTATTTTATGTGAGTTCAAATTTCTTGGCTCTCTAGTGTTCAATCATCTTCCACCTTCAGATCACGAAAGGCAGACCAGCCAATCTAAATCCTCAAGTTTAAGAAGATTGAACAGGGGCAGCTGTTGTACCCCAAAATTTTCCCTCTCATTTTACGCAACACATGCTCATTGAAGTCCTCAACTTTCTCAAGGATGCCCAAGAATTAACCAGACAAATTCTCTCCTAAGGCAATGAGCCTCAAATTAGGGTTTCCTTTTTCATCAAGATGTTTGGGTTCCAAGGGTCCAAAATCTTTTCCATGGTCCTAATTTGTTCTCAAGTTCATCCATGTCAAGTTGCATGCCTTGCACAAGAAGTTTGCTCAGTCAACTGCTCAAATACCTGAAAATCAACTATACTAGGTCAAAAGTCAACTATGGGCCTCATGCAGTCAAACTTCAAGATTTTTGGTCAACATTAACATTTTGGAGTAAAATCCATCACTTGATCAAGTTTTGATCAATATTCTTCAAGGAATTCCCCAAATTCATCAAAACTCAAAAGTTGCTAAATTAGGGTTTCTATAGGAAAAGTCAACCAAACTTTGACCAGGCATAACTTTCTCATACTTTATCAGAAATTTCCCATCCAAGGCTCATTTTGAATAGGATTAAATTCCCTACAACTCATCTTTAGCCCTCAAGTTCAAGAAATGCACTCATGAAAATATATAAATTCAAGCATTATAGGTCCTCTTCAAAAGTCAACAAAAACACATTTTGGGTCAAAGCTTATTACATAAACATGAAAGATCTAATTGAGATGAAATCAAAAGGGTTGTTTAGAGGACACCCTAATCTTTCTAAAAAGTCCAAGAACACCCTCCTAGGGTCAAAATTGAGGAAGATATGCATTGTCAAAGTTGGCCATTTTTGGAAATTTGCACAAAGTCAACAATGCCCAAAATTGCATTTTTTTTCCACATGGGCCTATCTTTTCAAGTTTGGAGCTTGTTCCTAACATGGTCCAAGACCCATGAACCACTCCATTCCTCATCCACTTATTTATTTAATTTATTGTAATTTTGTTCATTTAAAATTCAAATAAAATCAAAATAAATCATATAAGTTGCTTTTGGGATGATTTTGGCATTGAAAGAAGATGATATATGTTGTCAAACAAAGATCAAATTATGCAAGGGGCTGATTGGAATAGAAATGGCATGATTTGGCTTGTTTTAGAAACAAATAATGCAAGGAACAAATCAAATATTTTCTCCATGATTTTCCAAGATTGCATCTGTTTTTGTTGACCTAATACCTTCTAATACATATACACAATACTGCCATACCTAAAGGACACTAAAAGGATGCATCCATAAGTCCATTAAAAACTTCAACTTTTGACAAAAAAAGTGGTGTTCGAATTCTGATTTAGAAGGCGATTCAAGGTGTTTCAAGGCCAGCAATCCATTCTTGGGAACCTCCTGAAGCTAGCAGCATCATTTGCACGCATCAACACCCTCAGAATCAACCTACACAAGCATCACAGTTTCCCCTTATTCTTGAATTCGATTCTGACTATACGCGCATGATTAACAATTTCTAAGCATACCTTCATGTTTGTATCATCATTTAGAATGTATTTGTATGATAATTATGAGTTTTGACACATGTATGGACAACTATCATTGTTAGGGTTTAAGGTTGCGTTTTAGGGCTTTTTGATACAGGTAAAATCAAGGCAAAAGATGGATACCATCATACTCATGAGATCAAAACTAGTTGATCTGTATGTTTGGATTTAATTTATCTTGCTTGTTTGAGATTTTTGAGATTTACAGGGTTAAAGCTATAGCGTTTGTCCGTAGGTAAAAGGTTGTTAGCTAAAACGACAGTCCTGCTGAAGAAGACGATTGCGTGTCAAAGCCCGGTTGGCTAATTTGAAATTTGCGCGCGTTTTTTGGCATGGTGCTTAATATTTTCTTTATATTTTATTTATGTTATTATACTAACAAACAAGCCATCCATCCCAGATGGAAAAGCAAACGAGCATATGAGGCGAAGGACATGGGTTCGATCCCAGGTCCAAGAATTTTGTTTTTCCATCACTTCTTTACAGGATTCAGTGTGTATTACCCATGAGGTCCACCTTGCATCCTCCAGATCTAGCCATTGGATCATCCCTGGATCCAGATCCAACGGTCAGTGAGTGCAGCGCATGGTGGACATTCCAAATCTGATTGCACTGAATCAAAAAATTGATTGGGCTTATGAATCTTGAGCCTAGTACAAAGCAGGCGCATCCCCGGATTACTAGCAACATCAGCAGGCCCATTTCTTTTTTTTTGTTTTTGATTTCATTTTATTTTTATTTGCTTTAATTATTTTTATATTTTTTAAAATAAATCATTTTTTTTTATTAATCATGAAATATAAAATCACAAAAAATGTAGAATTAGGTTTTTTTTTAATTTAAATTAATTATATTGAAAATAAATTAGTTTAATTAAATTAACTTGATTGTTTTCTTTATTAATTAAAATTAACTAGAAATTAGGTTTAATTTTCAATTTAATTATTTTTCTCAATAGAAAATACGCAAAAATATTTTTTAATTAATTAGATTTTTTAGGCTCTTAATTTATTCCCGTCTTAACTTTCGCGCGCTTATTTATTTTCACTTTATTTTCCAATTATTGTAACTGCCAAGGGTTTGTAATAATTTTAAATTAGGTTTTGTTTACCGCTTTTTTTATTGCCTATTCCCCAAGTTTTTGGTTATGTAACCCCCTCCCCGAGGCCTTGTAATAGTTAGGACTTTAATTTCTCGCACTTTTACTTTCTACTATTATAAACTGCTAGATGATTGATGATAGGATTGTATGCGAAAGACAAATGAAATTAAAAAGGTAGATAACCCTAATTGTGCAAAGATAAATAAACTGAAAAATAACACATGCACATGTTCACTCCTAGGGTTTATCCCACTCCGGTTACCTTCGGTAAACGGTCATGAAGAATAGGGAATTTTAGTGGTTGTCCTCTAGTCCCGAAAGATCCAAAATGACCCATTCGAATGTTGCCTCAGAAAGATCTTTAAAACTCTAGGGTAATTACTAAAGTTTCCTAACCATTGCTTTTGTGACCGTAATTGTCCCTTCAAATATCCCTTAAACTCCAAAGATAGGGCTACCTACTCCTTAATAGTAGGATAGCGCTGTCTAAAGGAAACGAGAACGAACAGTCTTTTTCGAGTAGGTAGAAAATCTTAAGTACTTGCTCAAAACAAAGAACTCTTTTACACAAACACTTTCAAAACAGTTTTCAAAATAACTTTGTCACACTCTTGAGGACAGATACAAGGGTTATCACGAAGTTAAACAAAAAACTTTTTCAAAACACACACAAGCAATTTCAAAATGAGCAAGTACCTAAAAGCCCATGGAAGACCATGGATAGAAAGGGTGCTAACACCTTCCATTTTTATAATCTACCCCCTGTACTCTTAAATATCTCGAAAAAGGTTTTTTCTGTTCTTTTTCCTTTTCCTTTGTTGGATGAAACAAAAGTCGGTGGCGACTCTTGCTTACCGTGACATTTGCAAACAAAAAACGCAAACCAGTATTAACAGTCGATTCTGCCATTGTATCACACTTTGCAACTCACTATTGTTTTTGAGTTGTGATTTGATACTTGAGTTTAGCATATGTTGCCTTGTTAATTGCTAACTCGTTTTGTGAGTTGTGCAAGTTTCCGAAGACTTTGTCATGCAACACGTGATATTTGTATTATTGTTTGGTTGTATAGACTTTTCTTGTGCAGGGACTTTGGCTTGATACAATGGATTTTCCGCATGCGATTTATTTTTGCATTTGGGACGTTGATTTTGATATTGGATATTATTTCTGACTATTTCTCTAATGCTTGATGCTAGCTTGCACGAATTTTTTTGGTTTTCTTTGCTTTGCTTGCTTGCTATGAACTCTTGTTTGTTTGGTATTATTTCGATTCTAGCTTAATTTTCCGCATTGTATTTTCTTTTCCTTGCCATGAGAAGTAAGAATGGAGAGGCATGACTGGGAGTCCCTACTTTAGGTTGGCAAATCCATTTTAAAGACCTTTAGAAGGCATTTTTGGTGTGCGCATTTTCTTGTGTTTGTTTATATGCAAAAGACCTCGATGAAGGAAAATCCCATTTACCTCCCATTTTCCGTTTACTTTGTGCTTGCTATCGAGTCAATAAGTGGAACAAAGGGCCCGTAATCGGCCCCCGCACTTCCTCGTTTGTGTCGTTTTTAGGTCGCTTCATACGTTGATGCTTTGAACCATGCATATTCTTGTCCATTGAGTCAAATAATGTGGAAAAGGGTTTGTAACTTACCCCCACACTTTGTTATTTGTTTCAACAATGTTAGTTCATGTTTCTTCAAATATTGACGCTTCAAGTTGTTACTCAATGTTGGTGCTCGAACAAATCAAGTGGAAATAATTCCTTACTCCCACTTTGAGATCCATTGGACTCTTTGTTTGTTGTTAGCTTGCACTTGCTTTTGTTTTGGTTTTGGTTCGACTTTGTTCAATTGTAGTTGTGCTTATGTTTTTCTTTACACCTTTGTATGTTCCCTTAGGATTCACTTGTTTTGTTTCTGATGTAAGTTAGACATTAGGATCATAATCCATGCATGCTAACCTAGGTAGTGTTTTCCCTTTCAAACTCGACCATATGATCAATCATTGTATGATAACATTAGGGATAGAGATAGATAGTTTCCCTTAGATGTTTTCGTTCCCTTTTTCATGATTAATACTAAAGCTCTTTTCTTTGGCAAATTCATAAAACACTCTAATATTTCTTAATCCTTTTTCAAGGTAAAAAATATCAACCAATTCAAACTCTTTTGCCTTCGGGCCTTTTCTTTGAAACTCTTTAAAAAATGTGTTACTTCTACTCTGCGTAATACGATGCATAAATCCCCAAAGATCAGGTGTCACTATGTTTACTTTCTAGAACACGAATGTTACATTATCCGCCTTCGGGCACTTTTCTTTTGAAAACACCTCTTCAGGTAAGAACATGTTAATTCCTTCCTATGCCAAAATGCATGAGTCTCCAAATATCAAGATACGGTAGAAAGCGAAATTAATATTGTTCATAAAAAACACAAAACAAGTGGAAACTTTTGAGCCGAACTACGGTGCTCTTCTTCTTTAAAGGGATACGTAGGCATTTGGTCACGGGGCCTAAGCAAGCAAAGCTGTGTAAATATTCCTTCTTTTCCCCGTGTTTTCTTTTGCATGCATTCCCTCTTTGCACTTTTTCCTTTAGATCGTAAGCCTTAGTTTATAACACACCCTTTGATTAGAACAATAAGAGTGGATCCCGTGGAGTACCACGGACGTGATGGGTGCTAATACATTTCCTTTGCATAATCGACTCCCTTACCTATATATCTCGGTCACAAGACCTTGATTTCACCTTCTCATTTTTATCCGATGTTTATCTTTCCCTTCCGGTGGGATAAAAAACGTTCGATGGCGACTTCATTGATTTTCTCTCGATGATTGTTTGGCCCGTTGTTTCAGCTGGCAACTTCAACGGGGGGGAAACATTGACCAAATGTTGGTCCATCCCAGAGTCACTCCTAGCTCTTGTTTTCTTGTCTTTAGGTGTTTATTTGTTTTAGCTTTATGGCTTGTGCATATGTATATATGTTTATCTGTGTATATGTTTATATGTTTATGTGTGCATTCATATGCATCTGGGTAATTGTTTCTATTATTTTGTAATGTTGTTATGTTGTGTTGTTTCATTGGTGGGAGAGTGTTATATGAGGTAAAAGACCCACTACCTAGGCTAGTGTACACATAGGTTAGAGCAGATACTCATGTCGAATCATGTGTTCAGTTGGCATGTGTGAGGAGGCATGAGATACCACACTCAAACGAGTTTCTCTTGACGATGCCTTTGTTTTTCACCCTTTGTGCAGAGACTAGGTGTCAGAATAGACGAATCTCGACTCTGGTTGCCACTAGAAGCCCTGTTCTGATAAGAACTTACCTGTGATATGTGCGACACCCCAATTCTACCCCTCGTAATTAATAATAAAATCAGAGTTTCAAAATTTCATCCAAACATAAATTGAGGTATCACATATTCGTGTTTTTCATCACTTTGCATTATAATGCACATCACAAAATCAAAAGTCGGATATAACGATTCATAACATAAATCATCATATAAACATATGACTAATCACAGCACAGCGGATGTGTTCACAAAATGTACTTATCATCATGTTATCATCAATACATAAAGTCATAAGATAGTATACATAAACTATCCTATCAAAATAATAACGTCGCCCAAATCCCGAGTGTTACTACTATCAGAGTAGAGCGACTTAAAATAAAGAGACTCGAGTTAATCCTCATCATCCTCGCGGATCACCTGCACGTTACCAATATAAAGGCAACGGCGAAACAAGTAAAGGGTGAGATACTCCAAAACATATAATTAAAGGCATGATAAAATATATAAATAGTTTTGGAATCATAAATGATATCGGGTTCATAAGAGTATGTCAGCATATATCCAAATCTCACACACTTTAAATCATCATTTAGTGTATAAAATCAACACTTTAATTTCGTCACGTAATCATCATAATCATACCAAGACAAGACATAAACTTCATCGCCATAAACTCATATCGTCGCTTTACCGTCATGTTATATTCATCACTTACTCATCATGAAATTATCGCATCATATTCACTTTATGTTCAACACAAAAATCATCACTAAACAAAGTATCATATATCATAGTAATTCATCATAAGCCATGAAATAAAACTCAACGCCAAAAGACTCAAAAATAAACATAACCGACTCCATGAGACACGACTATGTTATGCATGTGGTACCTGTCGCTTTGTCTATAATTAGGGACATTCGGCATAAAAGCCCATCGTCGCTTTGGCATAAAAGCCCCCGTCGCTTGGCATAAAAGCCCTTGTCGCCAATGCAATGTATGTGACTCGACAACACGACATCACAAACACGACACAGCAAAACATCATCATCACACATCAAAATTGGTATAAAGCCCACGTCACCATATTTATCCACATCAAGATAAACATATCATCGCATCGCATATTATCAAGTATTCATTATAAATAAACCATCGCAGACATCATATTTAATCACACCACATCATTATCAAATAATTCACTAAAATTCAAACACGGAAAAATAACCAAACATCAATAATCATCGCGAAAGTCATTCATAATAATCGGCACCAATCATAATCATTAACGTCGCAATCGGATTGTCCATACGCGACTTAAACCGACTAAAACGCAACCCATTTCAAATTAACCGTAAATTGGCCTATTTCAGGTTGCTTCATAAAACTCGAAATCTCAAAAAACTAACCTCACCATGACGTTCTACACGTCAAAATTAGCTAGCACGTCAAATTTCGTTAGATTCAGAGCAACTTGCTCTGTCGCCGAAATTACCGAAATCGGGAAATCAGGCATAATCGGGTTCCAAATTAAACCGACTAACTTATGTCATATTTGTATTTAATTAATATAAATATAATAAATCAAAAATAAATAAAAAAACAAAACATAATTTAATTAATTTCTAAATTTAGTTTTCCATACTATAAGTTTAGTTTTTTTAAACATACTGCTATTACGTTTCTTTTTGTTTTGCTACACTATACTGTTATTTTTATTTTTCTAAACTTAACTTTCATTTTTTTATGCTGCTACTTTGTTTATAACTTGACTTCTATTTCTTTTTTTGTTTAAAAACTAACTATACTTACTGCTAGTTTTTATTAGTTTCAAAACTTCATTTCAATGAAGTTACTATTAGTTTAGTTTCTAAACTTAATATAATGCTAGTTCTTGTTCCATTCCAATTTCAATTAATCTAATACTAATTCAACAACATCAAACAACACTTAATTAACTCTTCTAATTTCTATCTCAATAAAACTCAAGAACCCTAACATCAATTTTTCCCCAAATCCAAAATATACCAAATCAAACCCTAACTATAAGCATTGGAAAATCAACCCCTTACCTTAGATGTTTGAAATGATTCTTGATGTTTCAACCAAATCCAGCCCTAGCTTAGTTCTTCTTGTTCTTCTCTTCTCCAAGACTCTATATCTCTCTCTATGCCTCTAAGTGTGTTTTTAGTGATATGTCATAAAACAAGGAATGTGTTTGGTTTTGGTCTTTCAAGACAAGGAAACTTACTAAAATGCCCTTCTTAAAATATCACCACTAAATAACAGTAAATAATATTATTAACCCAAATAATTAAAACAATTCCAAATAATTAAATATCGGTCCGAATAATATTGTACCGAACTGAACGGAATAAAAACTAGTCCGAATAATATTGTACCGAACCGAACGGAATAAAAACTGGACCGAACAAAATAATTACCGGTCCCTCAAAATAAATACTGGACCAAATAAAATAATTACCGGTCCCTCTAAATAAATATCGAACCGAATAAAATGATTACTGGTCCCTCAAAATAAATATCGGACCGAATAAAATAATTACCGGTCCGAATAAAACGTCGCCGAATATATTAACAGATATATCAGTTAATTTAAATATTCTCGTCGCAAAAATAAACGTCAAACAGTAATTCGAAAATATTAATATGATATAATATTAAATAAAATGGGGCATTACAACTCTCCCCCACTTAAAAAAGTTTCATCCTCGAAATTACCTGACTCGAAAAGCTCGGGATAGGAATCCCGCATCTTGCTCTATAATTCCCATGTCGCACTTTCACCAGCTGCTCCTATCCAAACAACTTTAACCAAGGAGATCTATTTTCCACGAAGAGACTTCATCTCACGATCTTCGATCCTTAATGGCATCGTCTCCACTGTAAGATTGTCTCGCACTTGAATATCATCCATCTCAATCACATGTGAAGGATCCGGAACATACTTATGAAGTTGCGACACATGGAACACATCATGCAAGTTCGAAAGATTTGGCGGTAACGCCACTCTATAAGCCACTTTTCCCACTTTACTAGTAATTTGGTAAGGACCAATAAAGCGAGGAGTTAGCTTCTTCAACTTCAATGCTCACCCAATTCCGATTATAGGAGTAACTCACAAAAATACATGATCGCCATCTTGAAATTCTAAGTATTTTCTCCTTTTATCATGATAACTCTTTTGTCGACTTTGAGAAATTCTCATCTTTTCTCTAATCATCTTCACCGTATCAGTAGTCTCTCTAACCAATTCTGGTCCAAGCACCACACTTTCACCCGACTCATGCCAACACAAAGGAGTTCTACACCTCCGACCATACAAAGCCTTGAACGGTGCCATTCGAATACTAGCATGAAAACTATTGTTATAAGTAAACTCAATCAAAGGAAGGTATGTATCCCATGAACCACCATGTTCAAGAATACAAGCACATAACAAGTCTTCCAACGATTGAATTGTCCTTTCCATCTGACCATCAGTTTGAGGATGATAAGTCGAACTCTACCTCAACTTTGAACCCAAAGCCTCTTGCAAGCTCTTCCAAAATTCAGAAGTAAACCTCATATCTCTATCCGAAACAATACACAAAGGAATACCATGTAATCTCACAATCATATGCGTATAAATTTCCTCCAACTTCGATACGGGATAAGTGATATTAATAGGAATAAAGTGAGTCGACTTCGTAAGCCTATCAACAATCACCCAAATCACATTGTGTCCTCTTGGTGTATTCGATAACCCCGTTACGAAATCCATAGAAATGCTATCCCATTTCCATTCTGGAATCTCTAACGGTTGCATCAACCCTGCAGGTTTCTGATGCTCCACTTTAGACTTCTGACAAGTCAAACAAGCATAAACAAACTGAGCCACCTCTCTCTTCATGCCCGACCACCAAAATAGTTTCTTTAAATCTTGATACATTTTGGTCGCTCCGGGATGAATACTCAAATTGCTTCTATGACTTTCTTCCAAGATCATTCTCTTCAAATCCACATCATCGGGAATACAAATCCTATCTCGGAACCTCAATACACCCTGAGCATCCAACTTGAAATCTTCATTTTCAGTTTGTCCAATACCAACCAACAAATCAACAAGTTTCACATCAAGCTTCTAAGATTCTCTAACACTATCAGGGAAATCATTATTGATCTTTAACATTCTCAAGATAACACTCTTCGGCGTCACTTCTACTACAATACTCATATCTCTAAATTGCTCAATCAATTCCAACTCTTTCACCATCAAAAGTGACATATGCAAAGTCTTTCGACTTAAAGCATCGGCCACCACATTAGCTTTACCAAGATGGTAATTCAATCTAAAATCATAATCTTTCAACAATTCAAGCCACCGTCTTTGTCACATATTAAGCTCTTTCTGATCGAACAAGTACTTCAAACTTTTATGGTCACTAAATACTTCAAATCTAGAACCATAAAGATAATTCCTCCAAATCTTAAGCACAAAAACAACCGTTGCAAGCTCTAAATTATGCGTAGGATAATTCTTCTCATGAATCTTCAATTTCCTAGAAGCATAAGCAACCACTTTGACATTTTGCATAAGTACGCCACCTAAACCCATCTTAGAAGCATCACAATAAACAACAAATGGTTCTTCAGGATTAGGTAGAATCAAGATCGGAGCCGTTGTCAACCTTTTCTTTAATTCAACAAAACTTTCTTCGCACTTGACATCCCACACAAATGCAGCTTCTTTACAAGTCAACTTTGTCAAAGGGAGCGCCAACTTAGAAAAACCTTCAATGAACCTTCTATAGTAACTAGCCAATCCTAAGAAACTTCTAATCTCAGTAACAGACTTAGGAGTTTCCCATCTCAACACAGAATCCACTTTAGAAGGATCAACTGCAATGCCATCACCAGAAATGACATGCCCCAAAAATCTCACTTCACTTAACCAGAACTCGCACTTTGACAACTTCGCATAAAGCTTCTTCTCTTTCAGAACTTCCAACACGATGCACAAATGTTCTACATGCTCTTCTTCTGATTTAGAATAAACCAGAATATCATCAATGAAAACAACTACGAAACGATCCAAGTAAGGATGGAATATACGATTCATTTACTCCATGAATACTCTCGGTGCATTAGTGACACCGAAAGGCATCACCGAATATTCGAATTGTCCATACCTCGTCCTGAAAGCAGTTTTCTGAACATCTTCTTCTTTCACCCTTATTTGATGGTAACCCGATCTCAAGTCGATCTTACTAAACATGCAAGCGCCAACCAATCGGTCCATCAAATCATCAATTCTAGGAAGTGGATACCTATTCTTGATAGTCACTTTATTCAACTGACGATAATCAATACAAAGTCTCATGTTACCGTCTTTCTTCTTCACCAATAACACAGGATCTCCCCACAGCGACACACTAGGTTTAACAAACTTCTTCTCGAGCAAATCTTCTAATTGGCTCTTCAATTCTGCTAACTCAGATGCGGACATCCACATCCTGTATGGTACCATAGAGATAGGTCTGGTACCAGGGACAAGATCCACAGAAAATTCAACTTCTCTTTCTGGAGGTGCACTAGGAATCTCATCATGGAATACTTCGGGAAAATCGCACACCACCAGAAAGTTTGCTATCACATCTTGACTAACCATAGAAAGAGTCGTCATCAACAAGAAAACCAACACCTCATCCCTCATGAACTCATTCAAATGCTTCGTCGACACCAACATAGATTGTTCTTCTTCTACTAAGGAAGAAAACCTCACAGTGTTGTCATAGCAATTGATATGGGCATAATTAGCTTTTAACCAGTCCATACCTAAAACCACGTCCAACCCGACAAGCGGTAAACAAACAAGATCCACCACAAAGTCTCTATCAAATATTGATAAAGGGCAACTTGCACACACAAAAGAAGTAGTAATTGTTCCCTTAGCTGGAACTTCTACCACCATATCTCTATCCAAAGACGACAAAGTGAGACCCAATATCTTTACACAATCAACAACAATAAAACAGTGAGTAGCACCAATATCAATAAAAGTAATAAGAGGAAAGCTATTAATGAAACTAGTACCTCGAACAAGACCATCCTCGTTTTCCATCGGAGCACCCGACAAAGCAAACACCTTTCCTTCTCCTTGAGTCCTCTTAGGCTTCTTACATTGAGCACTAATGTGACCTCCCTCTCCACAATTAAAACAGACCACGTCCTTATGTCTACAATCACGAGTCATATGGCCCACTTCTCCATATCGGAAACATCTCACCTCATTCTCCTTAGCTCTAACATTGCTTCGACAAACATTACTTTTGTGGCCAGGTTTCCTACACTTGTAACAAATAATACTAGCAAGAGCATCTCCCCCACTAGTTCTTCGCCCTTGAAATGCTTTATGTTTCCCTTTACCAGCTGGAGCATCATACGGTTTTCCACGGCTTTGCTGACCTTTGTTTCTCTTATCAGACATAATCTTATAATGAGCATTACTGTCCTCCTCAAAGATCCTACAACTATCAATCAAATCCTAAAAGACACGGATTTTCTGATAACCAACAGCTTTCTTAATCTCAGGACGCAAACCATTTTCAAACTTGATGCATTTAGAGAACTCACCATTCGGCCTATCATAATGCGGATAAAACTTGGCCAACATAGTGAACCTTGCAGCATAATCAGTGATAGACATGCTTCCTTCCTTTAATTCAAGGAACTCTATCTCCTTCTTTCCCCGAACATCTTCCGGGTAATACTTCCTCATGAATTCCCTTCTGAAAACTTCCCCTGACACTTCCTCACCAGCAACCTCAAGCCTCTGGCGGGTTTCAACCCACCAGTCATCCACTTCAGCACTTAGTTTATGAGTACCATAAGGGATTCTTTGCACAGGAGTGCAATCCATCACACGAAAGATTATTTCAACCTCCTTCAGCCACGCCAAAGCACCTTCGGGATCATACTTTCCTTGGAAAGTAGGAGGATTCTCTCTTTGGAAGGTTGCCAAACTACGAGACCCAGCATTCTCGTCAGCATTCGGCGGGTTTTGGAAAGCCTGAGCCATTGCCTGCATAGCAGCAGCAAGAGCCTCATCATTCCTACCAGTGTTCCTTCCAGCCATAACAACTTCTGCTCAAAACAAAACAAGGATTAGAATCAACAAATAACAATACTTGATTGATAGACGACAACAAACTCAACAACTTGGCCGGACAGACCGACCTGCTCTGATACCACTAATGTAACACCCTAATTCTACCCCTCGTAATTAATAATAAAATCAAAGTTTCAAAATTTCATCCAAACATAAATTGAGGTATCACATATTCGTGTTTTTCATCACTTTGCATTATAATGCACATCACAAAATCAAAATTCGGATATACCGATTCATAACATAAATCATCATATAAACATATGACTGATCACAGCACAGCGGATGTGTTCACAAAATGTACGTATCTTCATGTTATCATCAATACATAAAGTCATAAGATAGTATACATAAATTATCCTATCAAAATAATAACGTCGCCCAAATACCGAGTGTTACTACTATTAGAGCAGAGCGACTCAAAATAAAGAGACTCGAGCTAATCCTCATCATCCTCGCGGATCACCTGCACGTTACCAATATAAAGGCAACGGCGAAACAAATAAAGGGTGAGATACTCCAAAACATATAATTAAAGGCATGATAAAATATATAAATAGTTTTGGAATCATAAATGATATCGGGTTCATAAGAGTATGTCAGCATATATCCAAATCTCACACACTTTAAATCATCATTTAGTGTATAAAATCAACACTTTAATTTCGTCACGTAATCATCATAATCATACCAAGACAAGACATAAACTTCATCGCCATAAACTCATATCGTCGCTTTACCGTCATGTTATATTCATCACTTACTCATCATGAAATTATCGCATCATATTCACTTTATGTTCAACACAAAAATCATCACTAAACAAAGTATCATATATCATAGTAATTCATCATAAGCCATGAAATAAAACTCAACGCCAAAAGACTCAAAAATAAACATAACCGACTCCATGAGACACGACTATGTTATGCATGTGGTACCTGTCACTTTGTCTATAATTAGGGACATTCGGCATAAAAGCCCATCGTCGCTTTGGCATAAAAGCCCCCGTCGCTTGGCATAAAAGCCCTTGTCGCCAATGCAATGTATGTGACTCGACAACACGACATCACAAACACGACACAGCAAAACATCATCATCGCACATCAAAATTGGTATAAAGCCCACGTCACCATATTTATCCACATCAAGATAAACATATCATCGCATCGCATATTATCAAGTATTCATTATAAATAAACCGTCGCAGACATCATATTTAATCACACCACATCATTATCAAATAATTCACTAAAATTCAAACACGAAAAATAGTTAAACATCAATAATCGTCGCGAAAGTCATTCATAATAATCGGCACCAATCATAATCATTAACGTCGCAATCGGATTGTCCATACGCGACTTAAACCGCCTAAAACGCAACAAATTTCAAATTAACCATAAATTGGCCTATTTCAGGTCGCTTTATAAAACTCGAAATCTAGAAAAACTAACCTCACCACGACGTTCTACACGTCAAAATTAGCTAGCACATCAATTTTCGTTAAATTTGGAGCAACTTGCTCAATCATCGAAATTGCCGAAATCGGGAAATCGAACATAATCGGGTTCCAAATTAAATTGGCTAACTTATGTCATATTTGTATTTAATTAATATAAATATTTAATATAATAAATTAAAAAAAAACATAATTTAATTAATTTCTAAACTTAGTTTTCTATACTGTAAGTTTAGTTTTTTTAAACATACTGCTATTACGTTTCTTTTTGTTTTGCTACACTATACTGCTATTTTTATTTTTCTAAACTTAACTTCTTTTTTTTTATGCTGCTACTAATTTTATAACTTGACTTCTATTTCTTTTTTTGTTTAAAAACTAACTATACTTACTGCTAGTTTTTATTAGTTTCAAAACTTCATTTCAATGAAGTTACTGTTAGTTTAGTTTCTAAACTTAATATAATGCTAGTTCTTGTTTCATTCCAATTTCAATTAACCTAATACTAATTCAACAATAACAACAACACCTAATTAACTCTTCTAATTTCTATCTCAACAAAACTCAAGAACCCTAACATCAATTTTTCCCCAAATCCAAAATATACCAAATCAAACCCTAACTATAAGCATTGGAAAATCAACCCCTTACCTTAGATGCTTGAAATGATTCTTGATATTTCAACCAAATCCAACCCTAGCTTTGTTCTTCTTGTTATTTTCTTATCCAAGACTCTTTAGCTCTCTCTATGCCTCTAAGTGTGTTTTTAGTGATATGTCATAAAACAAGGAATGTGTTTGGTTTTGGTCTTTCAAGACAGGGAAACTTACTAAAATGTCCTTCTTAAAATATCACCATTAAATAGCACTAAATAATATTATTAACCCAAATAATTAAAATAACTCTAAATAATTAAATATCGGTCCGAATAATATTTTACTGAACCGAACGGAATAAAAACCGGACCGAACAAAATAATTACCGGTCCCTCAAAATAAATACCGGACCGAATAAAATAATTACCGGTCCCTCTAAATAAATATCGGACCGAATAAAATAATTACCGGTCCCTCAAAATAAATACCGGACCGAATAAAATAATTACCGGTCCCTCAAAATAAATATCGGACCGAATAAAATAATTATCGGTCCGAATAAAACATCGCCGAATATATTAATAGATATATCGGTTAATTTAAATATTATCGTCGCAAAAATAAACGTCAAACGGTAATTCGAAAATATTAATATAATATAATATTAAATAAAACGGGGCGTTACAATATGGGGTGAGAATTATCCTTACATGTACAAATGTTAATTCTTTGACACTTGGTTCTCTGGTATTCTGAAGTGGTCCGGACCTTTGATTCTGTTATGTGTGATCGTGACTCTGTTATCCGCACATCAGTGGTTTAGTTTATGGAAGCCATGATCCCATTATATTCATGAAACATTTTGTTAACCACATTTTTTACATACATGTTTTCTTATTTCCAGGATCTCTAGTGTTTGAGTCTTATAGGTTAGGCCGCCTTTGAAGATGGATATTGAGAAGAAAGATAACCACATGTATCATATTGTTTACATGTTCCATGTGCCAGTTCTTGATAACCTTCTCCTACTAGACAAGATGTATCCTCCCGGGAATGTTGATACCTTTACGAAAGATTATGGAAGAATTTTGATATGTCTAAAGTCGCCTCTCAGTGAGTACTATAAGGATGCCCTCCAAGCTCTATTTCAGCTTTATGACCGCAGCTTGAGATGCTTCATGTTCCCTGACTATCTGTTGGCACCAACTTTGAAAGAGTATTCCACCATCCTGGACATTCCTATATTGCACCAGGTTCATTTCTATACTTCTATGAAGAAAGTCGATGCTGCTCAGATTGTTGTCGCACTTTATTTGGGTGAATTTGTTATAAAGACCAACTTTGCAAAGAAAGGACTTGTACACGATTTTCATTTGAATTTTTTGTTGAAGGAAGCTAAAGCCAAGGCTGATAAGAAATAATGGAAGGGTTTCAATGTTATCTTAGCTTGTTGCATTTACGAAACAGTTTTGTTTCCCAATAAGATCAAGTTTGTTGACGAGAATTTCGTTGCCATATTCATGCAAAGAAATCATGTGCCAACTCTCCTAGGAGACATTTAACATTCCATACGCTCCAGAAATTACAAGGGGAAAGGGGGGGGTTTTCATTGTTGCACTCCATTACTGTATCATTGGTTTAAAGGTCATCTTCCTCGTCATGGGGATTTTATTGATACTTAGTCTACTTTGAAATGGGCTCCAAGTCTAACAGGGCTCACCTCCAAAGATATTGACTGGTATAGGCATGATATTTCTAGGATCGAGAGTAAAGAGGTAATCTTTTGTTGCAGGGACTTCTTTAATGTACCTCTCATGGGTATAAGGGGTGGCATTAACTATAATCCAACTCTTTCTCGAAGATAGTTGGGATATGCTCTGAGAGGACTACCTGAAAAGGAGCACGTGCGGGAATCCTTGTTTTATGATGTGCTTGATAGTGTCGGATGGATGGATAGAGCTACCAAAGCTTGGAAAAGCATTCACTTTATAGGAGGACAATATTTTAGGAAGAAAGATCCCATATATTATGCACCTTACATTCAATGGATTAAAAAAATAAACAAAGATCGTCGTTGGCCTTTTGCCGTAGAAAATCCTTTGTACCCTCAAGAGCCGGATAAACCTGCTGTTGTACCAAAGGGAGATTATGATCTAGTGCAAGCTCAGAATTGACGATTTCTTGAGGAACATGAGACTATGGTGGTAAAGTGTCATGTGGCTACCCAAAAGAAGACTCAACTAGCCCACAAACTTAAAAAGTTCAAGGGAGAGACGTCAGGGGTAGTAAAAAAGAGACCAAGGGTTGAAGAATATGTTGTTTCTTTGGAAGATCACCAGAAAATTATTGTTAAGATCTAAAAGAAATACAAATAGAAGTGTCAAGATTGTGAGATCCTTAAAGCATCTAAAGATGTCTTAGAGAAGAGGTACAAGACCAAGATTGAAGGGTTGGAGAAACTGCTGCTAGGCGAAGTTGTCACAAAAAATCATAGGGATGTTAAACCCCATTGGCCAGTTGACAATCCTTCAACTAAGGTTAATTATTTATTTAAAAAGATCCCACCAACAATATATGAATAACACGATAATAAGTTAATACAATATGAAGAACAAATAAACACATATGGAAATGACAATATATCATAAATAGAAGAAAACAACCCAAAAACCCTAGACCTAAAGAAAGGATAAACTCTAACTTAAGGGTTGAATCCCCGACATAGTCGTCAACTATCATAACTGGCAAAAAATACGAGAGTCACCACCACTACTTTTTGTCCTATGGACGGGAAAAAACAGATAACCCTAAATTTTTAGAGATTTCTAGGTTCGCGAGATGGTTAGATAAAGGGATGGTGTTAGGAACCCTTTATCTCCCTTGTTTTCAAGGGGACCCCTATTTAGGTTTAAGACTTAATGGGAATTTTATATCTAAATGTTATTATCACATATATGAAAAGATTTAGTTTTTTTTAGTTAGGGGACTCGCCTTGGTTTTAACTGCGTGCCTATGTATCCTCTTGCGAAGAAATTACAGTCCATTTCATAGTCCATATGTGTTTGATTAGTTTTTTTTATAGGATTGCATAAATTACTTTCGAATTATCCTTTGACCTTTATTTGGGTTTGAAAAATGAGTGATCATAGACGCAGTTTGAAGTTTTGATTTGAAGGAAATGCTATTTAATCCTTTTTTTGAAAATGTCTTGAATTTTTATTATGTTAGTGAAAATAATAATTTGATGGGTTAGCTATTTTAATGTTTGTTTTGAATTAAAATTAAAAAAATTGATAATTGATAAAAAAATGATATTTGAAGTTAGTAAAAATAATTAGTTGTATTAATGTTTGGAAAAAAAAAGTTAGCTAGTAATAAAATAGATCAAATTAATTAAAATTTTAAAATAATAGTTAGTAATTTTAACAAAAAAAAGACACTTAGAAAAATAAAATAATTATAAGCTAATGATAATAATAATTATATGTAAAATGTTATTATTGTTTTAAAAGAAAATGTATAATATAATTATAAAACAATTTAAATATATATTTAATTAGAAAGAAGATATTTTTTATTATTTTTATAAATATATTTTAAAGTAATAAAAAAATTAAATAAAAATAAATAAATAAAACACAGAAAATAAAAATATATAAATAAATAAACAAAAGGGGATGTATTTTGATTCACTTAAGTAAACATGGGGGTCTGGATAACAAAGGGTAAGCCCAGAGCATGATTGGAGCCCAAAACACATAGGGTGTTATTTTTAGTTTACGCGGTAATTCTGGCATGCGAAAAGGAATTGCCCAGGCTCAGGATAAAAATTTGAGTCTGTTTGGACAAGTTACAGGGGATCCTATGCGCCCACAGTGTACCCATGAAATCCAAGCGTGTGATCTTGATCATAAGGCTACCAGAGGTTATCGCTGGAGCGCTGATCAAAAGTATGAAGATTTGATGGATAAGATTAAAGGTTGACTAAGGCGTATGATGGAGGGGCGCACATGGAGTTGGTCAACAATCTCCATATCCCTTGATCAGTAGGTGGCCACATGGCGTGCATAAGAGAGCGGACAAAGAGAGTATTTATTCTCATTTCCTCCATATTGCTTCATTTTTTCTTTCCTTCGTTCTCTCTTTACTCTCCTAGTTCTCTCTACTCTACAAACATTCTCTACCCTCTTATCGTAACCGGAAAAAAATAAGAGAGTCCCCATCATTAATTTTTATCCTAAGGATGGGGAAATAGGTGTAACCTTAATTCGTACAGAGATTCTAAATTCATGAGTCGATTAGACGAAGGGAAGGTGTTAGACACCATTCATCTCCATTGTTCTCAAGGGGCTCCAATTTTAGGTTTCGGAGTAAATCGGGAGTTTCTACAATTAGAGCTTCTATACATTCAAGAAAATAATTGTAGTTTTTTAATTATGAACTCGCCTTGGTTTTAACCGCGTGCCTATGTATCTCCTTGCAAAGAATCAGAGTCCAAATTCGTAGTTCGTATGTATTTGATTAGTTTTTTTATGGATTGTAGAAATATTTTAGAATTATCCTTGAACCTTGTCTGAGTTTGAAAATAGTGTAGTCGTGGACGAAGTTCGCTGTTAATATGGAAAATATATCCACAATCATTTTTTAAAATAAAGTTGAATTTGAATTAAGTTAGTAAAAAAATATGTTAAATTTGATGGGTTAGTTGTCTTAGAATGCATGATGAAGTTTAAAAAAAATATGTTTTATTAAAATTGTTTGATGCATTAATAGATAAGGGTTAGTATTTTGAAAAGTGCTTAACAAATAATTATTATCTTATTACTAAAAATATATTAACTATTTTTAATAATAATCCTATATTTATTTATCAAAATAATTTTTTATGACAAATTAATAATATAAATTTAATGTAAAATAACCAAAAAATGCTATGAGAAAAAAATTGTCAATTTAAATAAATTAGATAAAATAAATAAATAAAAGGTAAAATACTCATTTTTTTCCCTTTAACTATACCCTTGGATTCACATTGGTCCCTTAACTTTTTTTCGTGTCATTTTGGTACCTTAACTTTTAAAACATTTCATTTCAGTCCTTTTTGTCTAATTAGCGACAGATTTAGCGACAAATTTCAAAGTTTTTTCGTCGCTAATGAGACAAAAATGACTGAAATGAAACTTTTTAAAAGTTAAGGGACCAAAATGACACGAAAAAAAGTTAACGGACCAACGTGAACCCAAGGGTATAGTTAAGGGACCAAAATGAGTATTTTGGCATAAATAAAACTAATAAATTATTTAAATAAATTAAAAAATAAAATAAATAAAATATCTAATTAAAACAGGGGGTGTATTTTTAGTTCAGGTAGTAAAAATAGGGGTGTTAAAAGTAGGGGCTTAAGCCCGGAGGTAATTTGAAGCCCAAATAGAGCAGGGGGAGTTAATTTTAGTTGAATGAGTAAAAGGATGGGCGTAACAAGCACTGGGCTCGGCCCAGACAATTATTTGGATCCATTGGTGTAGGGGTGTGGTTTTATGTTGAAGCTGCAACCTGGGGGTGTCAATAGAAATGAGCTAGACCCATATAACTTTGTTTGGTCCATTAGCAATTAGTGAGGAGGTGTAAAGACTTATGGTGTGCTAAGCGCTTATGGATCGCTTGATCCAGATCACGTGGCCATGCAGGAGTGAATCCTAAGCCTTTGATCAAAAGTAAGGCAATCATATGGTTGAGAACTAAAGTTAACCAAGGGGTATCGTACGCGTGGGAACATGGTGAGAAAGAGGGATTATATAAGCATTTTCATTTCATTTTCTTCATTTTTTCCTTACCCCCATCTCTCTCTATCTCTCTCTAACTCTTCTCACTATCCAAAGAAAATATAGAGAGATGCTCTTGCATCTCCCTTGAATTCAGCAGCACCTGAAATCGCACCGCCCAGAGCGCCACTGACCAGAAATTGCTTCCGCTGGCGGCTGCTTCTGGGCACCACCACCTTCATCCATATATTCATCCCCCAACCCAGAACCTTCAAACCTCCAACCCAACCTTCACCCCAAACCAAATAGTCCATCATGGGCGGCCGTGAAGGCCTCCGTGGAAGATGAATGTCTGCCGGAGACATCATCTTTTACCCAGAAACCCCATGAACCCTATGTGTTCTAACCTTAACCCTAGGGTTCTTCGTGAACCGTAGAAATCTTCAACCAAGAAATGTATATCCAGATGAACCCTAACCCTAAACACCAAGAATCGTAACCCTAACCAACCCTAAACCTAACCCCAAATTTCTAGAAAACCCTAAATTAAACCTAAATCACGCATAAAACAACAACGATAACAACAAAATGAAGACCCTAAGCTAAGTGAATTAGAGTGACCTTTCGTGCAGTGAAAATTCTTGTATAATTACTTTCTTCTCTTTCTGGTTTCTCTTCTAATTCCCTTTTCCTTCTTCTTCTTCGCAAGTACAGTGACTAGAGGCTTAGCTTTAAGAAATTAGGGTTTTAATGATTAACCCTAATCCTCTTTAGGGATGGAGAGCTTTAATGAAGGGTGGGTATTCGCAACAAGCTTCAAGAATTCTCCAAGGGTTTTCTATTTATCCTTAATTATGCTTAGGTCTCAGGATTTTATAGTTTTAGAATTAGATTCAATTAGGAAATATTTGTTAGCGATTTGCAGTTATAGGTTAGATTTAGAGTTAATTGATTCAATTATAAGATTTGATTATATTATATTGTTAGGGTTTCTGCTATGTTAATGTATCTGGATGTTCTAATGTACAAATTCCAATTCAATCAATACAATATTTCTTATATAAAAAATCTGTAAAGATTTGATTTCCAATTTGTGGAAATTTTTGGGCTTTAGACTTAACTTGGGGATAAAGAGTCCAAGAAACTTGGTGCAACAATGGGGATTGGGGTTTTTACCCTGATGTTGACTTAGTCAACCATTTAACAAAAATAATAATAAAAATAATTCCAATAAAATGATGATAACTCCAATGTTTTTGTACGTTGACCTCAGTCAGCTGGAACCAATAATATAAATAATAAATAAATGATGAAATGAATGACAATAATAATTATAATAATAATTGCATAATAAAATTAATTTTAGCTAATGTTAACTTTAGTCAACAGCAAAAGGATCTTATTATGGGCTCATTTAATGGGCCTTTTTAGAAAATGAACCTTTACTTACTAAATTGTGAGATACACATCCCCACCAATCTAAAACAAGAATTTCAAATAAACAACTAATGCAATATGAATATCTGTTAATTTATAATTTTAAACAAGAGTATAATAACACAAAAACTAAATGGGAAAATGATCAACTAAAACAAATTGACTATTAATGCCAGTGGAGCAAATTTGGGGTATGACACCTCTCTCTAGAAAACCACCACCCACCACCCGTCAGAAATTGTCTTCGTTGGTGGTTGTTCTTCATCCACCCCCCTAACCACCATTAAGTTGAGTTTTTCGGTTGAACATTAACCAGAAAATTCAAACATTTATGCATCATAAACCCAAAACCTTATAAACCCCATGAAACCTATGCATAACCATGAACCCTAAACCTATCTCCATTAACCCTAACCCTAATCTCTCATGAGCGGTCGTGAAGGCCACCGTCTCAAATGGAAGTTCGCCAAGAACTTCATCTACTTTCCAGAAACCTTATGAACCCTAACAAACCCTTAGAGCCCTAAACCTAATCATATTAATCTTAACCCTAAATAAGAATCCTAACCCAATTTTTTCCAGAAAAACCCTAATTCAACAAAAAAGTTCTAGAAATCCAACAATCATAACAACAATCAAAACCTTAAGCTAAGTTTAGGCTTACCTATCCTACAATGATTCTCGTAGTAATTTAAATTCAGTTTTCCTCTTCTCTTCGGATTTCTCCTTTTCTTTCTTGTAGGTACAAGGGACTCACAGAAGCAGTAATGAATCAAAGGAATTTAGCGCTCCAATTCTTCTTCCTCTCCTCAATCTTCAATTCTCCATCCTCTAATTATTTTTAGGGTTAGGATTATATACGATTTAGAAATAGTTCAATTAGGAAATCATTTAAGTTTGATTTGTTATTACAATTTAATTAGGAGTTAGATTGAATCTGTAATTGATTTAATTTGTAAATTAGGGTTGATTTTATTAGAAAATAGAATTAGGGTTTGAATTTGTAATGCATCTGGACGTTTCTGCTTGTAAATTCGTTCAATCAATAAAATCAAATCTTTTGATTCACAATTTTACTGGACTTTGGGCTTTAGATAACTTAGGGTTGAAGAATCCTGATCTGGGGGCAACTCAGTGACAAAGGGGTTCAAAAACCCTAGTTGACTTAATCAACTTTACAAAACAAAATAATAATTTAAATACTAATAAATAAAAACAATAAAACTTACCTCTGTTATATATATATATATATATATATATATATATATATATATATATATATATATATATATATATATATATATATATATATATATATATATATATATATATATATATATATATATATATATATATATATATATATATATATATATATATATATATATATATATATATATATATATATATATATATAATAAATTTAAATAACAGCATAATAAAAAACAGAAAATGCAAAAAGACAAATAATTGAAAGGTGTTGACTTTGGTCAACCAAACAAAAAAATGAAAAAATAATTAATAAAATACTTATTATTGTTATTTTTCCTTAACTAAACTCTCTTAAAAAACCTAATGGGCCTCCTAACTATTTTAGGTGATGAGCCCAACAACAACAAGACAACTAATTTTATAAAATAACCTATAAGTAAATGTTAGTATGCATGAGAACAAATGAGAGTAAATAATAACACCACAATTAGTATGAAAATGCCCTAATAGTCATAGTAAAGTAAATTTTGATTGTTAACACTAATGTAGACAAACTCGGGGTATGACATTTTGAGATGCCCATCTCTGATGAGGATCTCAATGGCATCCTTCAGGTGGATGCAGTCTTCAGTGGTATGCCCATGGCTCTTGTGGAACCAACAATATTTAGTTTTGTACGTCCCGAGCTTGGACGGTGTCTGTCAAGGAAAGCAGACCCCAGCTTGACGAAACTCTGAATTTGCATAGTCAGTTAGGATGCGATCACGTGAAGCATTTAGAAGAATGTAATAATGGAATCGCCATCTAACCATTTGTATTCCCGCGACTCGCGGGGATTTTTATCTCTCCTTTTATATAATCCCTGATGAGATGTCGAAGAGTCTTTATGTTTTGAAACTTTTACATTCTCTTTATGCCGTGAGTCTCGCACGTTGTTGGTAGCTTTTTTCTTCATACTGGATGTATGCCTGGGTCTTGAGGAGGAGAGCATCTAGTGTAACGAGTGTTTCGATTCCAACTGCCTTGGCAAAGTCACTACGAGGATGTAACCCGCATTCAAGCTGATATTTCTTCATGTCGTCAGTCGTGGAGATCTGAACAACTTCGCGGTTGAACCTCTCTATATATGCCTAGAGAGATTCATCATTTCCCTGAATAATTTCTTCTAGTGACTCCTCAGATTTGAGATGTCGGCAAGAAGTAGTAAAGTGTCTAGAGAGTTGTTTCCCCATGTTCTTCCAAGATGTGATCGACTCGTTTGGGAGGCTTTTGTACCAAGCCATAGCCCCCTTTCAGAGAGTGGTGGGAAAACGTTGGCACTTGATGGCTCCTCTGATGTCTCTGTAGTTGAGCAGGGCATGGATGTTCTCGATGTGCTCATCTGGATAAGTGGTTCCATCATACATCCCCAGATTTGGGGGTTTCTCAGCCCGTCGGGCAGGGGTGTCTCCATGATTTCTCTGGACAATGGACCGCAAAGGTCGTACTCATCGCTTCATTTTGATGACGAGGATGAAGAGTGATTGTTCCTTCCTTATCGGGGATTATCCACCCGGCAAGGAGATGTGCTCCTTGTCTGACCCTTTGAATTGGAAGAGAGCGAGTGATGACACTCTGATCATTTATTACCACTAGTCTTCTTGGTAACCGGGGACCTGCGTTCTTTACAGGAAGGCGTTCAGTCGTGCTTCTTGATTAGCGACATTCGTTGTTTTTCTGATTTTGGATGACAGCTAGGTCGTAAAGGCAATGGGATGTGATACCCACTTCATCGGTAGCTTCTGGGTGAGGACCTTGAATGGTTACCTTTTTCCAATGCCCCAATCCTATTATTTTGTTGTTGGATCAGAACATTGGTTTGGTTCAGTGTTGCGAGCATGGAAACTATGGCAGGATCAATGTTGGCCGGTATTAGAACTGGCTAGAGGATCGCATGTGGTTCTTTTGGGACTTTCTTGGACTTTTGATTTTCCAAGAATTGAATGTCATCGTCCTCTGCATCGACCGAGGAAGGAGATGCAGCACAGCCGTCCCTTACAGGGAAGTATCTTCAAGGTAAGGCATGCCTCTGTTATCGTTAGTCTTGTGGACAAGGAATAAGACGGATTTGCCAGCAAGGTGGTTGTCATCTTTATCGACCATGGTGTGAATCTTTTGAACATTGCTTTGATCTTTATTTTCCGGGGAAGAAAGACGGAGAAAAAAGTTTCCCACAGACGATGCCACTGATCTTACTGGTGATCAGAACCTGTAATGGGCCGATAGATGTAAAGTTGGGGTCAAGGAGGAGTGAGGAGTGCCTGCAAGGCACTCCGATGCTCAAGTACGTAAGAGTTCAAAGAGATATAAGAAAATATTAGGGTTTTAGAAATGGTTATTGGCTATTGAATATCTGACCCTCACAAGTGCAAGGGTTTACATAACGCCCCGACGCTTGGCCATTGGTTCCTATTTTTGAGCCTGAATATCAGATCCCCAAAAACAAGTAACTGCCAGAAACTAGTCGTTCTAATGGACAAAGATATTATATAAATATAACACAGAAGAGGAAATCGCCCTTTGTTTTCTCCAATCGATTGGGTCAAAGCTATTGAACCGTCTCGAACACTGAAATGGATTGGACCATGTCTAGTAATTGGGCCAGTCCGAAACTATATATATATATATATATATATATATATATATATATATATATATATATATATATATATATATATATATATATATATATATATATATATATATGATTTTTAAATAGATTCATAGGCCAACCAAACATTCAAAAATATTAGATTCAGACCTAAAAATAATTCTTTAACAAACTATAAAATCAAACTTAAACTTTGAATTTTTTTAGTAGATCAGATTTAAGTTTGACAAAGTCTAATTTGCCCTAGTATATTTTCACTCCTGATTGTGTGTACGAAAAGTATTAGTACTCTATAAAATCGATTTAAAATGATTATTTTGCAAAATTTTGTTAACTTAAAATATTTATTTATTCTTATTATTAAAGATAAATTAAAATATCAATTTTAAATAAAAATATATTGGTAATTGTGTATATTTTTAAAGGAAAAGGCTTTCATCTCACTACTCAATTGATTTGTTTCTAATTTATAAGCTTTTATTGTATTATTATATGACTAAGGGATACCATTTAAATATTATTTTTGCTTTTCTTTCTCAAGAATTATGGAGTGTCATACTAATTTATTAACAATGAAGTGGAAGAATGTGAATTTTTTTCTCACCCTTACACATTCTTAGTCATTTTTGATAAAATTCTGTTTTTACTTTCAGAAATCAGAGACGTATCTCCGAACGCACCAGAGTTCATTTTTCTGGGGTGATTTTGAAGATGTATTGCTAAAGTTACGAAATTTCATTTTTTTTCGGGGTGATTTCAGAGATGTATTACCGAAGTTATGAAATTTTACTTTTTGGGGGTGAATTTTGTTAGAATTAATTTAGATTTAATTATATATTAATTTATATTTAGGAATATCTTTTAGATTGTTTATATCTTTGTTAGAAGATATATATCTTAGACCTTCTTATATCTTTGTAGAAGATATTTTTTAGATTTAATTTTGTGTATAAATATCCTAGTGGAGTAGGTTATTATAATTCATTGTAAATCCTTATTTTGAAGCTATCAGTAAATATTCCTTTTGTCTTTTATCTTTCTTGTGCACCAACTATTGGTATCTAGAGCTCCGGTTCGAAATCCACGGGAAAAGAAGTATGGTGATTAAGAATTACAATATTTTGATTCTGGGGGTTTTGAGAAAACATTGATTTGGGAAACTCTGCGTAAATTGAATAAGGTAGAAGATGAACGGAAACAGTGGCGATATTCATTCCAAGCTTCCAGTATTTGATGGCAAAAACTGGAATCGTTGGAAGATCCAGATGCGCGTGTTATTTAGTTCTCAAGATGTGTTAGAACTTGTTACTGATGGCTATAATCTGTTAGAAGCAGATGCAACAAAGACCCAGAAGATAGCACAGAAGGCGTTGAGGAAGAGAGATCAGAAGGCGTTGTTCTACATCCATCAATGTGTGCATGCGAATGTGTTTGAGAAGATTGTTGATTCTGAAACATCGAAGGCTGCATGGGACACACTGGTCAGATGTTACGATGGTGACGCAATAGTGAAGAAGGTGAATCTTCAGTCTCTCAAAAAGCAATATCAGAATCTCAACATGAAGGACAACGAGAAGGTTTCTGAATACATGTCTAGAGTGATTCTGATCACTAATGAGATGAAAGCTTGTGGATAAACTCTGTCTGAACAAGTAATCATTGAGAAGATCTTGATATCTTTAACTTCTCAGTTTGATTACATTGTGGTAGAATTTTAACATTCTAAAGATCTGAGCACCATGAGAGTTGAAGAGATGCAAAGTAGTCTAGAGGTGCATGAGTTGCGTATGACTGCAAGAACTTCTGAGAGGGAAGTAAAGCAGCAGGCTCTGAAAGTAAATTCTGGTAAGAAGCATCAGAAGCAGACTTGGTCAGAATCCAGAAAGGAAACTAGTGGTGGTCAAAAGTCAGAAGCTTCAAATTCTGATAGGCATAAGAATGTCCAGAAGGGAAAGGAGAAGTCTGACAAGAAGAATGTTCAGTGTTACTGTTGCAAGAACTTTGGTCACTATGCCAGAGATTGCTGGTCCAACAAAGAAAGGAAGTCAGAAGAAGCAAATATAGCAAGAGAAGAGTCTGATGATGAACCTGTGCTATTGTTGGCTTTTGAACCTGATTATCTGAATTCATAAGAATGGTGGTATATAGACACAGGGTGTTCAAACCATCTTACTGGAGACAAGAAGTGGTTGGTTGACTTTGACTCTGGGAAGAGTACAAAGATCAGATGTGCTGATGATAAATACCTCAATGCAGAAGGTATGGGAAATGTCAGAATCATTCTAAACAATGGGAAAGCAGCAGTGATCCAGAATGTTTGGTATGTACCTGGCATGAAAAGCAATCTGATCAGTGTGGGACAACTAGTTGAGAAAGGTTTTTCAGTTACCATGAAGGACAATCTTCTGAAGTTGTATGACTGTAATCAGAAGTTGATTATAGAGTCAGAGCAGGGAAGGAACAAAACATTCAAGGTGAATGTTAGAACTGGAGACTATGAATGTCTTAGTGCAACAAGTGTTGTCAAGGAGAGTGAGCTGTGGGGAAGAAGATTTGGTCATCTGAATTTCAGAAGTTTAAGGCATATGAAATCAAAGAATCTGGTAAATGGAATTCCTACAATCAAGAAGCCTGAAAAGTCATGCAAGGTGTGCATAGAAGGGAAGCAACCAAGATTACCCTTTACATCAGAAGTAGCTCCAAGAGCAAAACATGCCTTGTGAGTAGTACATTCTGATGTGTGCAGTCCGTTTCCAGTAGCATCAATTGGAGGGAATAAATACTTTGTGTCATTTGTTGATGAGTTCACCAGAATGACATGGGTATCTCTCATAAAGTTCAAACACGAGGTGTTTGCTGAATTCAAAAAATTCAGACTGAAGGCTGAGAATCAGAGTGGCCAGACTCAAAATTCTTAGAACTGATGGTGGTGGTGAGTATAACTCCACAGAATTCAGAAGTTTCTGTGAGGAGAATGAAATTAAGCAAGAGGTTACTGCTCCATATACTCCTCAACAGCATGGTCTTGCTGAAAGAAGAAATTGTACTTTGCTAGATATGGTGAGAAGCATGTTGAAAGAGAAGAAGCTTCCTCATACTCTATGGGGAGAAGCTGTTGCAACTGCATGTTATGTGCTCAACAGATGTCCAACAAAGAAATTAAAGGAAATAGTTCCTATTCAGAAGTAGACTGGAGATGAGCAAAGTGTTAGTCATCTGAAGGTGTTTGGTTTTGTATGTTACAAACATGTCCCAAAATCCAGAAGACAGAAGTTGGATGATAAAAGTAAAGTGATGTTGCTGGTGGGGTATCACAGTACAGGTTCATACAAACTTTATTGTCCAGAAACTAACAAAGTTGAGTTCAACAGAGATGTCATTGTAGAGGAATCAGAAGTTTGGAATTGGGAAAAGTCTCGTCCTGACTCTGATGACAGAACTTCTGAAGAAAGGTCAGAAACACATGTTTCTGAAGCTAGTAAAGACTCTGACTCTGAAGAAGATACAGAAGGAGAAGATGATTCTGACTCTAACTCTGATGGTGATCCAGACTCTGAAGAAAGTCAAGGTTTTGGAGAAAGTCCAGTTTCTGAAGCAAGTGCTTCTGAAGGGGAAAGTTCTGGAGAAAGTCCAATTGCTGAAGCAAGTGCTTATGAAGGAGAAAGTTCTGGTGTCCAAAGTTCTGAAGGTCCAGTTCAGAGGCAATAAAGAGTCAGAAGCATCCTAAGAAGATTTGCAGAGTTTGACATGTTACTAGACACTGAAGTAGACTCTGAAGGAGAAGTTACTTAGTGTGCAATGTTAGTAGACTTTGAACCCGTGAGTACGAAAGAGACTCTTAAGCAGCAAGTTTGGTTACAGGCCATGAAAGAAGAACTTGATGCTATAGAGAGAAACAAGACTTGGAAGCTGATAGAACTTCCAAAAGGCAAGAAAGCCATCAACGTAAGATGGGTTTTCAAGCAGAAGCTAAAGCCAGATGGATCAATTGGAAAACACAAAGTGAGATTAGTAGCAAGAGGATTTCTACAGAAGCCGGGGTTGGATTACTTTGAAGTGTTTGCACTTGTAGCTAGATATGAAACAATCAGACTAGTGATTGCAATAGCTACTAACAGGAATTGGCCTCTGATGCATTTAGATGTAAAAACTGCATTTCTGAATGGTTCTTTATAAGAAGAAGTGTAAGTTTCACAACCTCTTGGGTTTGAGAAAAAGAATCAGGAAGAGATGGTGTTCAAATTACACAAAGCATTGTATGGATTGAAGCAAGCGCCCAGAGCTTGGAATTTGAAGATTGATTCGTTTTTCAAGGAACAAGGGTTTTAGAAGTGTGAGATTAAGTATGGTGTTTATGTTCAGCATACTTCCGAAGATAATATGATTCTGGTATGTTTGTACGTTGATGACATATTACTTACATGAAGTTCTGAACAAGAGATAGTTGAGTTCAAGAAAGTTCTGATGAATGCATTTGAGATGACATATCTTGGAAACTGAGTTTCTTTCTAGGGATGAAATTTATGTACTCTGAGAAAGGAATCATTTTACATCAGATAAAGTATGAACTAGAGCTTCTGAAGAGATTTAAGCTAGAAAATTGCAAGGTTGTTATCACACATGCTGATACGAATCAGAAGTTGGACTCTGATTCTGATGGAGAGGATGTGGATGCTACAACCTTCAAGCATATGGTTGGTTCTCTAAGGTATTTGTGTAATACCAGACCTGATATTTGCTATGTAGTTGGAATGGTTAGCAGATTTATGAGTAACCCAAAGTGGTCCCATTACCAAGCTGCAGTCAGGATTCTGAGGTATGTGAAGGGAACTCTGAAATATGAAGTGTTATTTCCGTCTGGAAGAAAGATCGAATCAGAACTTCTGAGTTATTATGATTTTGATTGGTGCGAAGATATAGTTGACAGAAGAAGTACTTCTGGGTACTTATTCAAATTTCTGGGAGGTCCTATTTCTTGGTGTTCCAAGAAGCAACATGTTGTTGCTTTGTCAACTTGTGAAGCTGAATATATTGCAGGTGCTCTGACTTCATGTCAAGCTGTGTGGATTCTGAACTTGCTAAAAGATCTGAAGATTGAGGTAAATAAACCTCTGAAGCTGATGATTAATAACAAGTCTGCAATCAATCTTGCCTAGAATCCAGTGTTGCATGGGAGAAGCAAGCATATTGAGACCAAGTATCATTTTTTGAGGAATCAAGTTCAAAATGGAATATTAGAGGTTGTGCACTGTAGCACTCAGAAGCAGCTGGCAAATGTTCTGACAAAGACTATTAAAACTGATCAATTTCTTGGTTTAAGGGATGAAATTGGTGTTGTCAGTTTTGGGTAAATATAAATTAAGGAATGGTGTTAGAATTAATTTAGATTTAATTAGATATTAATTTATATTTAGAAATATCTTTTAGATTGTTTATATCTTTGTTAGAAGATATATATCTTAGATCTTCTTATATCTTTGTAAAAGATATATTTTATATTTAATTTTATGTATAAATAGCCTAGTGGAGTAGGTTATTGTAATTCATTGTAAATCCTTATTTTGAAGCTATCAGTAAATATTCTTTTTGTCTTTTATCTTTCTTGTGCACCAACAAATTCAGAGATGTATTTCTGAAGATATCCAATGCTATATTTCGGATGTACATTTCCAAAATAGATACTGAATGATTTCATCAAAACAAAAACCTTAAAATAGAAAATTATATAGATATAACATAGATATTTGAAACATTGATATTACATAGATATTACATAAGCACTAATATAAATTTAACATTGAAAGTCTAAATTACATAGATATTGAAACATAAATTTAACATTACATGTTGTTATAAATGGGTGGGTAGCTAAGAACATCACAACATTTTGATAACTGGTTTGTGGTGTATGGTGTTGAAGAAATGGTTTAGACACCTTATTTATATAAGATTTGGAGTAATTTGGTCCCAAGATTTCTTATCACGTGTCCGAGCATGTTTCAGAAATACACTTCCGAAATAACCCTTTTTTTTTTAAAAAAAATATGGTATTTTCGGAAGTACAATTCTGAGACCTTCTCTGATTTTTTTTTTTTTTTTAATTTCAGAAATGTATTTCCGAATTATGTAGAGACAGAACTCTATATTGGATATTTTTGGAAGTGTATTTTCGAATTCATCCCAGAATTTGATATTTTGAGTGCTTTCAGAGATGTATTTCCGAAACATCTTAATTTGGGGTGCGTTGGGAGATACATCTCTAAAAAAATATTTTCGGGTTTTCAGGATTTTTCTCACCCCTAAGAAATATACAAAGAAATTCTCGGAAGAATTGACTGTATAACATCTGGATATCTCGTTGACAGCCATTTCCTTTCTTAGTCTCTTAAGCCCATCATTTACAAAAAAGCTGGTGTAAACAGATATATTTAGACATTTCATTTACAAAAATATCCATAATTTTTTATCTATTATATAAGAAAATTATATGCTCTGGAAATCTCCAAAATACCCTCATCCCTTTGTTTGCTTCACGTTATCTTTCTGCCCACAAAATTATATTTTTGTTTCTTTTATGTTTTCAATATTGATTATGTCAAATCATCTCATTACTTTACCCAGACTCTTTTCATGCTTCTTCCCACTACTCCAACAATCTTATCTTCTACCTCATACTCCATTTTCATTTTCATCTTCTTTCAAAACCCCTTAACCACACCCTCAATCACTCTGCATGGTGGATTGCTATGATAAAACTCTGCATAGTGAATCCATTACTCCTCATCTCCATTCAATCTGGTTTTTCCAATACTCTATCTCATTTTGGTTTTGATTGTTTTAGTTATAATTTTTGTTAATAACTTGAATCGTTACTAGATCTGTTCATCTTCGATGCAAATCTCAATGCCGATGATTGTTTTGATTTGGTATGAACAAGTTTCCATTGTTTTTTATTATTTCCTTTAGTTTTTTTCTACTATTAATTTTTACTTAATTTATCATTACTTTTTTATACATCTCAATCTTTTTCCCTCAAATCTACTGCTTAAAGATGAAATATTCATTGTACATTAAGTTTAACAATACATTCAAGTAAAAGACATGAAAGATGAGTAAGGTAAAAAGAAAAATCCTTCCATACTCATTTATTTTCATTGTTAGTGATTTTTTCATTTTTGATAAAAATGCTTTATTTTCTTTTATTTCTTTTTATGATGTATTTTTTTCTGGTTTTTTTAATTGTTACTGTAAGTAATATCATAAGAAATTTTATTAATAGAAAAATGCAAAATTTTAATTTTAGGGGAACATGTAAATGATCTATTGGATACATTTATTATCTTATTTATTTTTCATTTCAGTTTCAATTATTAAAAAAATAAAACTATTTCTAATTTAATGATTTGATCTTAGTAACATTAATTGATTATAAATTCTAATTATATCTGACTTATTAATTCTTTTATAATCAATTTTATATGTGTTTGGGAAAGAGATGGTTGAAGTATTTTTAATATTATGGCCAGATTTTACAAAGTTGTGGGAAAAATATTTGAGAAAATATGTAATAATAATTAATTATTTTTTATAATAACAAAATTATTATTTATTCATTTAAATTGAATGGTGGATCTAAGTTAATTTCTTTCTTTTTGTTATCTTTATTAATATTATATTATTTTTTATTTTATATAATATATTATATTATTTTAAATTATAATTTAATAAAATTCAATTGAATTTTTATTAGATCGCTAAATTTTAAATTGTTTTTTTCCTTCTGATTTATTGTTTGAGTTGATTTTAATTACATTAGATGCAATATATCATGAATTATATAGAATTTTAATCTTCTATTTTTTCTTGCAATATAGAATATTGTTATTCAGTCTAATTTATTTTTAATTTTATATTCTTTTTTTATTAAATTTTTCTTTATGTTTTTTTTCTTTATTGTAAATAATATTTATTTAATTTTTTACTTATCATGTCTGACCTTATCATATTTACCTTATATTTTCACAATTATCTTATTTCTACTATTTTAATTAATATTTTATAATGACATAGAAAATAAGATTTATATTTAAAATAATTTTTAAAATAATTTTAATATTGCTATAGATAAATGATTGTTAAGACTATAAATAAATGAGATAGATTTACTTTAATTCTGTGGATAAAAAGAGCTTTACTAATATTGCTATTTTTAGTCGGTTAGTTACATCTTTCTGATTAGTTGTTAAGTTATAGCAACACACTATATATTAATAAGGCTATCACACGTGTAATATAACAAACTATTACTCTTTTGCTCATTATCTTCTTCCTTCTTCATTTTCGTTTCTTGTTATTTTCTTCTTCAATCACTACGTCGAAAAAGACTTACGAAAGCGTTTTTTTTTTTTTGCCTTTAAAAGCGCTTTTGTAGGTGGCGCTGCTATAGGTTTTAGCAGCGCTTTTTGTTTAATGAAAAGCGCTTTCGTAGGTCTACCTAATACATAATTTTTTCTAAAAAGCGCTCTCTTAAGTAGGCTTTTGGCAGCGTTTTTTTATGAAGAAGCGCTTTCATAGGTCTATCTAAGGCAGCGCTTTTTTCTGGAAAAGCGCTCTCATAAGTTTTCTTTTAGCAGCGCTTTTTTCTGGAAAAGCGCTGTCTTAGGTAGGCTTTTAACAACGCTTTTTTCTGGAAAAGCGCTTTCATAGGTGGTCGTTTAGCAGCGCTTTTGCCTGGAAAAGCGCTGTCATATGTTTACCTTAGACAGCGCTTTTTATGAAAAAGCGTTTTCATAGGTTACTTAAGGCAACGTTTTTCTTGAAAAAGCGCTTTCATAAGGTGTTTTTTTTAAAGGTATAATTTATATAATTCATATACCTGCATTGTTTGCAGTATATTATTTATATAAATCAGTTGCCATAACCTGTAATTCATAAACCGTGGTAATGTATTGTATACCATTGTAATCTAAAATATATATACACCATTTTTGTACCTCAAAATATATAAAAACCATTGTTATCAGCATTGTAACTCAAAATCAGTCTTACAAAATCAACCATAACAACAACTAAATCAGTCCTAATGTATGAAAGAAACACGGTCAATTATGTATTAAGGTCCTGGTCCTGCGAGGTTTGAACATAATAACACGGTCAATATGGTATTCCATGTACACATGTAACGTATTCATAACACTTTTTACATAATAATGTATTCATACCTTATATGATTCTCTGCTCAATAAAATATTGACACAATTCCTCTTTGATTTCTTCCAACTGAAGTTTCGTGTAATATGCACATTTGTATTCATTGAAGTACTACATAACAAAACATAATATGCATGATTTAGTTAAAAGTAAAAAATTATATGAAATATCTGAGAAATAATAAAACAAATCCTAAGTTATAAATCCATACTGTGACTGGAATCTCTATTTAATTCAGTTGAAGGATTTCTTTGATAAACCGCATAACAAGGTATCCGCAATCTATATCATTTTGCTGTTGAGGACACTACATAGAAAAACAAATAAGAATATATAGTTGTATTGTTTTATCAAATAACATAAATATTATAAGTAAAATAGTGGAAATTAATATACCTGCACTTTGATCCAATTAATGTTGTTTGATTTAGACCGTCGTACCCGAGCTTCTCTTTGACACCGGAATACTTGTATGGCTCTAACAAAATAAAAATATATATTTAGAAAAATGTCACAGAAATAATTAAATATATATAAATACACACAAATAATTAGAATAATCTCACTTACGTATCAATCATTAACTTCATATCCGGATAATTTGTCCAATCACCATCAACCGAATTCAGATAATAGACCACTTGTTTTATAGGATCGATAGCAACCAACAACCAGTGACGTCTATAAATTAAAACAACAATTTAGAATAAAATTTTCTACGCAAAAATTACAAATATTAAAATGAACTTAGAATGAAAATCTAACCCTGTAGGAATAGTATTATACGCCCAAAGATATAAGCTTTCTGTACTGTCAGTTGCCATGAATCTCTCGACTAAGTGCTCTCTTACTGAATCTGATTCCCTACCAATTGTCGCTCCGCTGACACGGGAGGAAGACACGAAATGGAATCGGTTTGACAATTGATTCCCGCGTATCAATTTGTCATATAACAACCTTAAATAAAAACATAATTAATATTAGACTATATTCATTGAAATGTTTAAAAAAAAATTCAACTAATTACATAATATAAAGATGGGGTTACCGGATGTATGCGTGCATAATACTGACGTCTAATTCTTTATGACGGAAAATCTCTTCCACGTCCTCATGTCCAATTATTTCGGTGCAAGGAAAACCAAAGATACCTTGATCCATATCCATTTGACGAATACCACCATCCATCAAATTTGTTGTTCCCACTATTGTTTCAAGACACTGTCAGTATCGAGGGAAAAATCTAGTAGGAACCCTTTTCTTGGGTGATACGCCAACGATTTTCTGGCTCACTTGTTGTGACCCTTGAAAAGGTACCTAAAAATCATATAGACTCAGTTAAATTATAAAATTATGCAGTTTTTTATTCAGATCATATAATTAACACTTTAAACGTACCTCTTTTTGTGATACATCAGACTCGTCGTGCCGCAAAATCCCTTTACCCTTAGATGCGGGTTTTATAGGAGTCTATAATTACCGTGGAAATAACTGAGGTTAGAACTGACAGTTGAAGACTTAAAGATTCATAATGGTTTTCAACATACCTGATCATCTATGAAAATGAGGTCCGATGGCCATGCAACAAAAGATCTTATTGCATCTCGCAGCAATGTGGTCTCAGCAACAATGTCAGGTACCGGCAGCAACGCATCTATATTTAAAGCAATATCAACCGATACTTTCATGTGTCCATCCGGAAGCGGTCTATGGTGAAGTAAATCTCCCAAAGTGTTATGGATTTTTCCCTTGCCAACTAGTCGATAAGTCGGCAACGATAGGTATAGCTGGCAAGATGAAATACCCTAAACCAATAATAATCGTTAAAAGTCACTAAAAATATTCTATAATAATAACGGATATATATTGAAAATTACCTCGGGAAATTTATGCTGACAGTTGATACTAGCTTTGTCACTAGTTTCTTTCAACTGTGAACTGCTCTTTTCTGCCATATATCTCTCTTTATCCTTCTGCAATTCACGGACTTGAGCTTGTAAATCCTGCAATATTTGCATCACTTCTGCATTGCTAGGATTTCTTCTCCTTGGATGCTTATACAAAGAGGTTGGAGTCACACCATGACCTTTACCCCTCACCCGACCTGGATACTCGGCAATATTTAGTGCTCGACTAAGTACGCTCCTGGTATCCTGATCCTCACCTGGGGATACCGATTGCGACAAGGTCTCCTGTAATTCATTTACATATCGAAAATTATTAGTGGAGATAAAAAATTATTTAAATATTAATAAACATTTCATTTAATTAAAGACATAATCTTATACTTACACATTCATCATACACATGTTGAAGATCAGGATTAACAACTTGATCCTTGCCCACATGAGCTTCCTTCCACAACAAATGTGTTGGTAGTGATGTTGCGTCACTTTTTGTCTCTTCTAACTACGCATTGACACAAGTCTTAAGATCATCAATTATAACACATTGAGAGAATTAATAAGATCGTAGAGTTTATATTTACTTACAATTTTTTCCTCTAAACGAGCATATCCCAAACGCCCTTTTTTGTATGGATATGCGGGTTTTGACGCTCTCTCGCGATTGATGGCACTCACTTTCTTGAAATTCTCGTCTCTTCTTTGGCCTACAAAACCAACCCATTCTTCAGGTGTAATGAAGTTCTCATATTTCTTTGGACGTTCCGGATCCTCTTCAAGAAAATTTCCTTCATCATCTTTAAGATACTTGTTTGTTAAAAATATTCTCCACCCTCTGTGTCTTTTTCCAGCCAAACCCATTATATACTTTTTACGGGTATCTTCAATGTTAAAAGACCCTCGTACTCTTTCAACAATCGATTGGAATACATCCATGTCTTATCCATGGTTTACAGTTTCTGAATCAATCTGAGCTAAATGATAAATTCGAAAACAAAACCAATACTCAAAACTTGCACTTGCTCTTGCACAATCATATAACAAAACCAATACTCAAGACTTTTCACTAAATTCATTTTATTCTATCAACTACTTTAGTACACAAGTATAATACATTCCTACCAAGAAAAGAGACGAGTAGAACACATAAACAAGAAACCATCATTGCTCAAAATCAATCATAAAAAGCACACGAAAAAAACAATATATTAATAGAGTTAACAATATGGCTACCTTTATTAAATATTTTGTTACGCTCTATATTATTTCTCTCTTAGCTTGTTTTACCAATGCACAACTTGTTAATGTCAGTCTATATAATTAATTAAGCATTTTTTTCTGGTTCACAATAATATCATAGTATTATTTCAATGCCTCTAAAGAAGTCATGTTCTCTGTACATGAAAGAACCAATAAAACACAACAAATCAAACACCCATGACATAATTAAACGTAAACAAAGACGCTCTCCATTATGTGTGACACTCTGTTGGCTGAAGATTTTGATAATATTATTAGAAGCCAAGTGAATTGAACGTTTCGATCGAAATGGAACAAAGCGTCATGTTTCGAAATAGCAGAAGCAGTGTTTCGAATGAGCATATCAAAGCTTGGAGCTTCGAGTGGCAATTATGGGAACGTATCTAAAGAAGTCTCGAAATGACAATAAGGTTGTGTCTGAGAAGTGCGTTCGAAGCGGAGAGGTACCAAAACATTTGAAATTCAAATGCAAGCGGGACATTCGAAGTTTGAAATTTATGTGCTGGAGCATTTGGAGACACGTGGAAACAAGAGAGAGGCATTGTTCTGCATGTTCTGAACGTGGCATAATCTTATAGCAAGACCGTTATGGTCGAAGTAGTATAAATAGGAGTCTTAGTATTAGGATTTCGTGTGTCATATCTATTGTACTAAATACTCAGTAAACATTCAAATTACCACATGGCAAGGGAAACGAATGCAAGAGCAATGTACGTATGATAGCACCACATGTTTATGATTTAATGAAAACCCTTTATCATTTCCAGTACTTTCCTTTATCTTTCTGCCAAATACCATTTACAAGTTTTCTCATTTAAAGTCTTTTTATTCGAAATCTTTTCATTGAAGCCTTACATTTTAATGCTTTCTTTACATTTCAAACAATTTACGTTTCAGAAAACTTTCATACTTTTCATGCCCTTTATCTTCAAGTTTTATCCTTCGAACGCCTATTTTTACTTAAAGTCATTTTACAGATTTCTTGCATTAAACGCTTTCTTCATATTTCAAATCTTTTACATTCCAGAGCATCTTTTACATTAACTGTTTTTATAATTTGAAGCCATTTACTTGCCTTTTATGCAATTTTACATGTCTTTACAATTAACACTTATTCATGCAAGTTAGTTTCGCACATATATTTTGATTACACCTTTAGATCTTTAAGAGAGAAATCAAAATAAGTCAAACACCTATACAACACTCAAATACCAACCATGAATATTTGTTCGATCATGAGAGTTACCCTAATGACCAATGAGTCCTAGGATCAATCTAGTCGATCCTGCGAGTTACCAGAGAAATTGAATAACAGTCAGTAAGTTTATTCGATAGTTTGGAAGACTAGCGGTTGTTTACCAGAAATCACTGGAAACAAATTGGCACACCCGGTGGGACCAATAATTGGACATTAGAAATAAAGATTGTTGAGACATAACCATTATAAAAACGTTGGAACCTGAGAAGTTTGCTGTTTTATGAACCTAAGAAGTGGTAAAATAACCAACAACAACCAACCCTTATCCAGAAGAAAACGTTTGAACAAGATGTTTAATTCTGACAATCAACAAGGGGAACAAAATTCCCCACATACAACAGGCACTAATGTGTCCACTTCGATGGGAACATCTAATGTGATCCCTTCGAATGCACAGTCTGTTGCATCTTCAACCAGTAATATAACCACCAATGGAGTAAGTGGCATATCAACTAATAGTTCGATCTTAGGAAATACTGGAACCGTTGGTTATCCAGGGGGATTCGTTCCACCATCAGGGACACAATCCCATTTCGCCACTCCACTAACTAGACCACCCGGTTTCGATGGTAATAGAACCAGAAATTCCTCTTATGAAATGCCAACATCTTTTATGGCAGGTTTACACAATTCCACATCAAACTCATCACCACAATTAGGGTCTGGGTCTGGGGCGAATCAGTTTATGACAAATAACCAAGGGTCAGTGGGTTATAGCACAATGCCTATTTTGACCACAGAAAACCAGTTGGCTTTTAGGCAATTGATGGATGACAGTAACCATAATATGATAGGGGTGTTAGCACAAACTATGCAGGAAATATTTGCCCCAATAGTACAAAATGTGACTGTGACAAACAGGGAAAACGCTGACAACATGAGTCGAATAGCAGATTTCTTTGCTCCTCCAGAAAGGCGTAGGCAGAATCAGGCGGGAGTTCGAGCAAACATGCCTGTTATGGAACAAGTTGCTAACGACCCAATTTATAGACCACCTAGAGAAGAAGTTAACTTGGGGGCAAGGGCACCAAGGCTAGAAGCCCCAATAATCCCAGGCCCACAAAGAGAAATTATGGAACCAGGGGCAAGGGTCGAAAGGCTAGAAGCCCCAGAGTTTAGAGAAGAACAACCTAGGGGGGTTGTCATGGTTGGTCGAAATCAAGATGCTGATGCTGTCGTTCATAGAATTCGAAACGATAACATCTTGGCAGAAAATAATCTAACCACCATGATAGAGAGAGTCATGGCCCAGAATGGCCTCAACACAGGAATGAGAAGGCCAAATTATGCTTCTCCTATATTAGATTGCATAATGCATACTGATTTACCAAGGGGATATAAAGTCCCTAAATTTACAAAGTTCGCTGGGGATACCAATGAGTCAACAGTCGAACACATAGCCAGATATCTAACCGAAGCAGGAGATATAGCCAATAATGAAGATCTCAGGATCAAATACTTCCCAAGTTCCTTGACTAAAAACGCCTTCACGTGGTTTACCACTTTGCCTCCTGGGTCCATTGATACTTGGGCTCTTTTGGAGAGATTATTCCATGAACAATTTTACATGGGACAGTCGAAAATAAGCTTGAAGGAATTAGCCAGTGTCAAGAGAAAATTCACCGAACCCATAGATGATTATCTGAATAGATTTAGGCTTTTGAAATCCAGATGTTACACAGTAGTGCCTGAACATGAGTTAGTCGAAATGGTCGCTGGTGGTTTGGATTACTCTATTCGAAAGAAACTAGACACTCAATATTTGAGGGACATGGCTCAGTTAGTCGATAGGGTTCGACAGGTCGAAAGGCTAAAGGCCGAAAAGGCCAGAGTCTTTAAGAATAGCAAGAAAGAAAGGATCTCCTATGTTGGAACTGAGGAAGCAGGAGAATATCCTGAATTCGAATTCGAAGAGGTCGAAATCGACCTCGCTGAATTAAAACAGGCTCCACCTTACTCCTGCAAATTATTGGTTCCCACAAAAGGGAAAGAGATTGTTGAAAATGAGAAAAGTGACAAATTCCCAAAGAAGGTTTATACCTTCGATGTCACTAAATGTGACGAGATTTTTGATTTACTTGTCAAAGATGGCCAACTCATTGTGCCATCAAATGTCAAAATACCTCCTTTAGATCAGAGAAAGAAGAGAGGATTTTGCAAATATCATAGTTTCCTAGGCCACAAAACCTCACAGTGTTTTCTTTTCAGGGACCTAATTCAAAATGCAATCAAAGATGGCAGACTAAAGTTTGCTGATAAGGCAAAGATGAAAGTGGACGAAGATCCCTTGGACGTCGCAGACACCAACTACTCCGAGCCTGCATGCATTGGAGAGATTAACATGGTGGAAGCTGACCAAAGCGATGCCCCAACAGGAGAGAAAGGTACTGAAACTGAAAGCTGGGTGATGGTCGAAGTCGATAAAGAGGTCACTGAAGACATCCAGAAGATACCAGAGACTTCGATTGAAGCAGCACCTGTAGTTGTTGCAAAAGAAACCCAGGCTACTGAAGGCCAGGAAAATCAAAACCAAGAACTAACACAGGTCACTGAAGGCTTGAGGCTGGAATTAGAGAAAGTCCAAATCACGAAGCCAACTTCCCCTCAGAAGGAAATATGGGACACTCTAGGGGAACCCAGTGGAAAATTTGACTATTTGGTCAAATATTCTGCCCCAGAGAGTTCGAAGGTTCACATTGAGGATATAAAGCCCACAGGATGGGGAGATGATGAAGCTAAGGGGGAAGATGTTGAGATAAATATGGTGGATATGGAGAGGCCTCGCTCTGAGATGGAGGAGGTAGAAAAATACTTAGAAAAAGAGAAGTATAAAATGGAGGATAATCACGCTGGAGATGCTAGTATCAAGGATTACCTCATGACATGCCACAAGGGAGATACAAGCATGATACTGTGCCCTAGGTGCAGCATCCTCTGCAATCAGAGAATCGCTGCGAATTTTGAGAGGGTACAGAGGACTCGAACTGGCAATAATTGGCGCCAGGATAACCAGCTGTTCAGGTGTTATCCTAAGGCTGGAGAAAGTTTGCTGGAGTTTGTGTTTCGCTGCTACAAAGGGGCAACCAAGTGCTTGATTTGCCCAAGGTGTTCTGCTGTGTATGACCAAAGCATGGCCAGAGCCTTCGAAACGATTCCCTTCGCCCCTTGCTGGAACCATCAAGAAACTGTCCAGATGGGCCCACGTTTCGACAGCAGACACAAACAACGAAGGCCTGATAGCCCTCACCCCAAGGCTGCTCGAAGAGTGACGTTCAAACTCCCTGCTGAAGTGCCAACCGACAGATGGTTGCAAGTCAGAAATGACAAAGGCAAAAACAGATGGGGAAACACCGAACGAAATGCACGCCATGCTATGACGTACAGAAGGCAATTCAACATAGCAAAAAGGGAGGAGGTAAGATTAGAAAACTACAAAGGAAGGAACCCCATGTCGAGATCCCAGTGGCGCAGGCAACAAAGGATTCGAAAGGCTGAGAGGGAAGTTGTGGCAAACAAAGGGGTCACTTCAACAAAGAACCAAGGCGAATCTAGCACCAACAAACCAAAAAATCAAACTGAAGACAAACCTCCAGTTAATAGGAGGCTTTTCTCTGAAGTACAACGGGATGAACCAAAGGAATACACTCCAGGCCCAGAAGAGGACGAAGATATGATAACGGATAACTTCGAATCGGAGGGGGAGTCTTCATTCAACCTAAACTGTAACGTGGTATCTATGCTTCCCTGTGAATTTGGGCAGGAAACTGAAATTGATGAATATGAGGAAGAAGATACCACAGATTTAATGAAACATAGGCCTGTGTGCTACTATATGATGGACAATGGGGCTATCGAGGAGCAAAATGCGTTCTTCGAACGTCCAGAACCTGCTATGAAGAACCATCTTAAGCCACTATTTATCCGGGCAAAAGTTGGTGCCCATGGTGTGAACAAGGTTCTAGTAGATGGGGGTGCTGCAGTCAATTTGATACCCCACTTCATGCTGAAAAGATTAGAGATCCACGAAGGAGACATCAAGCCCCATAACATGGTTCTGTCCAATTATGAGGGGAAAGTGGGCAAAACACTGGGAGTGGTCCAGTTGGAAATGACAATAGGCTCAAGCTGTAGGCCCGCCATGTTTATGGTGATCGAAGCCAAGGCCAACTATAACTTATTGCTGGGAAGGGAGTGGATCCATGGCGTAGGGGTAGTTCCTTCGTCAATGCATCAGCGACTAGTTCTGTGGAGAGATGATGGAATCGTGGAAAACATCGAAGCAGACCAGAGTTACTTTATGTCAACAGTCAATTTAGTTGACAAGAGGGATTATGATAAAAATCTGGCAAAGATTGCTCCGTGTGTTCCAAATGACGAGATTAACGAAACCAGAAACGCCCACTACTACATGACCCTTCGCCATGATGGCCTTTACTGGGATAGAACAATAATCAGTGAAGAAGAGGGAGTCGAAAGCACTATACAAAAATGGCCATCAGGCTGGGACTTCGACAACCTTATCCATGACTGAGTCCACCTTTTTCGAAAGGATTTCGGCCTATATGGCTGAGAACGAATCAAAAGCGGCCTTAGAGGCTGAAATAAATAAATTAACTGTAAAGATGAACGAAGTAAGTGGGGATGGCTCGAAATGCTCACCCTTCAAAGAATTTGAGATGGATCAAAGGTTGGATGCCATCTACGATAAAGAACCCTTAGGCTTCGAAAGGGACCCCATAAACTCAGGTGCCAAAATGTTGGCACAAGATCCACTTGAAGAAGTCAACTTAGGGGATGAAAAACGAAAAGAATAACCTACATAAGTGCAAAACTTAGCCCAGGCCTCAAGAAGGAAGTAATCGAAGTCCTCAAGGAAAACAAAGATTGCTTCGCATGGGATTATAACGAGATGCCTGGTTTAAAGAGGAGTTGGTCGAACACAGACTGCCAATCAAAGATGGCAAGAAGCCCATCAAACAAACTCCCGGAAGATTCGCACCAGCAGTTCTCACAAAGATTAAAGCTGAGATCGAAAGGTTGCTGCGTTGTAAATTCATCAGAACAACAAGGTACGTCGAATGGTTAGCAAATATAGTACCTGTTATTAAGAAAAATGGTTCTTTAAGAATTTGCATAGATTTTAGGGATTTAAACACTGCAACCCCTAAAGATGAATATTCCATGCCTGTGGCAGAAATGCTAGTAGACTCTGCTACAGGGTTCGAATACTTGAGTATGTTAGATGGATACTCTGGGTATAATCAGATTTTCATTGCTGCAGAAGATGTTGCAAAGACAGCATTTCGTTGCCCAGGAGCCTTAGGCACCTATGAATGGGTGGTGATGCCTTTTGGTTTAAAGAACACTGGGGCAACTTATCAAAGGGCAATGAATTCAATTTTTCATGATTTCATTGAAACCTTCACGCAGGTGTATATTAATGATATAGTCATCAAATCTATATCTGCAGAAACACATTTGCATCATTTAAGCCAATCATTCGAGCGAATGAGAAGACATGGCTTAAAGATGAATCCCCTTAAATGTGCATTTTTTGTGCAGGCTGGAGATTTTCTTGGTTTTGTGGTTCACAAGAAAGGGATTGAAATCAACCAGAACAAAACCAAAGCCATAATGGAGATGAAAGCACCTACGTCAAAAAGGGAGTTGCAATCTCTGCTAGGGGAAATTAACTTCCTCAGAAGATTCATTTCGAACCTGAGTGGAAGAACCCAAGCTTTCTCTCCGTTACTTCGTCTAAAGCAAGGCCAAACCTTCGAATGGAACGAAGCCCACCAGGAGGCATTTGACAGGATAAAAAGATACCTCTCTCAGCCTCCTATTTTGTCTCCACCTTCATGGGGGAAGCCCATGAGATTGTACATATCTGCCTCTGAAGTTAATATAGGTAGTATGTTAGCACAAGAAGATAGCAATGGTGTCGAAAGAGCCATATACTATTTAAGTAGAGTACTAAACGATGCAGAGACTAGATATAGCAATTTAGAAAAGCTATGTCTCTGTTTGTATTTCTCTTGTATGAAACTCAAGTATTATATAAAGCATGTTGATGTTTATGTTTCATCTCATTTCGATGTCATTAAACACATGCTTTCAAAACTAATAATGCATAGCAGGGTTGGTAAATGGGCTTTAGCCTTAATAGAATATTCTTTGACTTTCATGCCTTTAAAAGCTGTGAAAGGTCAAGTGATTTCTGACTTCATTGTGGACCATTCTTTGGTTGAGCAGACTGTCATGAGTTACGTCGAAATACAACCATGGAAATTGTACTTTGATGGTTCAATCCACAGGAATGGAAGTGGCGTTGGAGTCCTTCTAATTTCTCCTGAAGGAATTCCAACAAAATTCAAGTATAAATTAGATGGTCCTCGTTGCTCGAACAACGAAGCTGAGTATGAAGCGCTCATTGTTGGACTTGAAGCTTTGTTGGAATTGGGGGCAACTAGAGTCGAAATTAAAGGAGACTCAGAATTAGTGGTCAAACAAATTACAAAGGAATATAAGTGCATAAAGGAAAACTTGATGATATACTTCGTCATAGTCAACAGGCTACTAAGGAAATTTGAATACATGGATATTCAACACATACCAAGAATAGAGAACCAAGAAGCAAATGACTTAGCACAATTGGCTTCGGGTTATAAAGTTTCTACCAGGAACTTTAAGGATTTAGTTGAATTAAGGGGTAGAGTTATGGCTACTAGATTCACACCATCGGATCTGGAAAGTATGAAATTGGGATATGCTGAGAAACAGGGATTCGAAATATTAGCCATAAATACTTTGTCAGATGCAGATTGGCAAAGTCCACTGATGAGTTATTTAGCAAACCCAACTCTGAATGTGGATAGAAAGACAAAATATAGAGCATTGTCATATCTCCTCATGGGGAACGAATTATTTAAAAAGACCCAAGAGGGCGTATTATTGAAATGCCTAGGAGAAAGTGAGGCATACTTAGCATTGTCAGAAGTCCACAATGGGGCATGTGGGGCACATCAAGCAGGCCATAAAATGAAATGGCTGTTATTTTGATACGGCTTGTATTGGCCTAGCATGCTCAAAGATTGCATAGACTTTGCTAAAGGATGTGAGGAATGTCAGAAACATGCAGGGATTCAACATGCCCCTGCAAGTGAGTTGCATTCGATCATCAAACCATGGCCATTTAGAGGATGGGCATTGGATTTGATAGGAAAAATAAATCATGCTTCGTCCAAAGGACAGAAATATATCTTGGTAGGAATAGATTATTTTACCAAGTGGATCGAAGCTATACTATTAATAGTTGCTGATCAAGAGGCTATTATTGATTTTATACAGAAGCACATTATCTATAGGTTCGGATTGCCAGAGAGCATAACCACAGACCAAGGCTCTGTGTTTACTGGTAGAAAGATGCAAGAATTTGCCCAAGAAATGGGGTTTAGATTGCTAACGTCAACGCCATATTATGCTCAAGCAAACTGTCAAGTCGAAGCAGCCAATAAAGTGATAATAGGATTAATCAAGAAGCATATTGGTAAAAAACCAAGAAACTGGCACAAAACTTTGGACCAAATATTATGGGCCTGTAGAACATCTCCTAAGGAAGCTACTAACACTACGCCTTTCCAACTCACATTTGGTCATGATGCAGTGCTGCCAGTAGAAATTCATCTACAATCAGTTCGAATTCAGAGACAAAACGAAATCCCAGCTGCATTATATTGGGAAATGATGATGAATGAATTAGTTGAGTTGGACGAAATTAGATTACATGCATTGGAAATTTTGATGAGACAAAAAGAAAGAGTGGCCAGAACATACAACAAAAGGGTGAAGAAAAAAGTATTCATTATTAATGACTTAGTTTGGAAAGTCATATTGCCCATGGACAAGAAAAATAAAGCATTAGGTAAATGGTCACCTCATTGGGAAGGACCTTTTCGAATATTAAAAGTATTCTCAAACAATGCATATGAAATCGAAGAACTGGTGGATGATGAGCGTATCCTAAAGGTTAATGGGAAATATTTAAAGAAATATAAGCCACGCCTGCAGGAGATTCGAATAGTAACAACGTAACCAAGATATTATAAAAAGGCCAAAATGGCAAGATGAGATGCCAAAATGGCGTTGTTCGAATATTACATATAAGAAACCAAATTGTAGTCAAATAAACACTAAAATTTAGAAATAAGAATTATTTTTCAATCTGTTGAAAGTGCTTCGAAAAGATTCAAGTCTCTACTGAGCGAAACGCCTGGCTCCTTCCAAGGTTGCCACTTCTCCTTTAAGTTGTTCTGCAATTTCCATTTCTGCAAGCCCCTGGTTGAGAAGCTCTTCGAATTGGTTACCAACAGTGTTGGTTTCGAAGACTATTTGTTGTTCCTTAGCCTCCTTAACTTTCTGTTGAAATTCCAGAATCTGCCTTTCCCAAAGAAGTATGGACTCAGCTCGAGCCTCATAATCAGTTTTCGCCTGCTTTAGATGCATAGCTTGATCCTTAGCTTCTTGAGAGAGTTTCGAAGCTTGTTCATAAGCAGCATCCATTGCAATGCGTTTTTATTGAACCTTCTTGGCAACAGATTCATCTTGGAGAAGGTAACCAGTTACGTTGTCCAGCAAAGACTGAAGATCGAACAAGAGAGTACTAACTGGCAAGGAGCAGGTAGCAAGATTGACCTTTGTAAGAAACTCCTTCATAGTATAGCAAGCAGTGTTATCTTGTTTGAGCACTTCGAATATATCCACATTGAGAATTGTTTTCCTGATCTTATTAAGAAGTACAATTCTTTCATCTGTGGGAAGAGGATAGTTGGTCGAACTTGTGTCAGCCCTAGCAAGTGGGATGTCCCTTTGAGCCAGCTTTGCCTTCATGTACCCAATAGGGTCATTTCGTCTCAGGAGTGCAAGCTCCTCGTCAGTCATTCGAGACAAAGAGGATTGAGGGAGTTCCACACATAGGGGAGTCACGTCCATTTCAACCTCCATGGGTTTGTTGGTTGCATCACCATCCCCTTCATTCGTTTCATGCTCATGATCTTCTTCATCATCATCCAAGTCCACCACTTCGATGTCTTCTTTTTCACTGCTATTTGCATTGGACTCCGTCCCAGCAGTCGAACCATCATTGGCATCCTCCTCCTCAGACTCTTTGTCTGCAGATTCTTCGTCTCTTTGGCCAGAATCAGCTTCCTCTCCTTCAGTTTGAGTGTCCTTTGGGTCCTCTTGAAGAGTTTCAAGAGGGGACTTTTGAAGAGAAGCTCTTTGCAAATCTTCTACAGATGTTTGAAGTGGTGTTTCGTTTGTCTCTTTCAGAGGAATATAGGTACCTTGATCATCCTGCTGTTCAGAAGTTCCAGCCAGAACCGCCATATTGGAGGAACCTTTGTTCTGTACAAGGTTGCTGGAATCTCCTTGAGGAGAGGAGTTGAGTGGAGCAGCAGCTTTGGATGGTGAGTTCGAAGTAGTGGAAGCTGGATTCAAGATGTTCTGCAAGGAGCAAAAGAATGTTAAAAACATGCACCAAGGTAATAAGCAATTATTATTTTCAAAGAGATTTAAAGTTCAATTTACCTGTGGACTCTCGGAGGAGAGGTTACTAGCTATGCGTTCCAACATTACGTTGGAGGTCGAAGGTGGAATTTTGGATTTGGGTAAGGGAGCAGCATCCCTGGAGTCAAGTCCAGAGACACTAGTTGGAACGGTACTTTTCGAAATGTTCTTCTTCTGCTTCTTCTTCGAAGCAGTTGGTAAGTTTCCTCCAGCCTTGGGGTCTTCCCCAGTGGCGTTTGATTTTCGCTTCTTGGGAGTAGTAGGAGGAAGTTTGTTGGTCTGAAAAGATTTAAACAAAGAGTTAGATGCAAACCATAAACGTTAGTGAATTCGAAACATCAAGGCTAAGTGATTACCGTTGGAGTTGGAACACTGGTTGTTGTTGGTATTGTTGTTGTTGTTGTTGCAGCAATGGTTGTTGTTTCAGATGGAGTCACTTTGTCGGTGGTTTCGATAGAGGCTTGAGAGGCGCTCCCTTCTTTCGACTTCGAAGCGGCTGTCTTTATCCTGATGGTTGAAAATCGAAACAATTAAAGCAAAGGTTAAAGATATGGAAAATGAAAAACGTTTGGGATTTTCCCAAGCATTCGCACTTGTGCCTTGATCAGATTTAATCGACATGGCAGAAAGGTCGTATCGAAGGTGTCCTGGGAAATCGTGGAGCCAGTGTCGAGCCCATGTCACAGTCTCAGATGGCTTTGGTTTCCTTTGAAGATGTTTGAACATCTCTTTGCAAGTGAACCACCAAGGATATGGGGGAAACCAAGCCAGAGCCAGTTCTGAGGTAGGTAATCTAGGAAATTTAGGTGGATGCATTTCGAATGCCAACCTATACCTATCCTCAGGTGACAACCCTGAAGGAAGTTTTAACTTAGAAACTTTTTGTTTGAATTTTTCCTTCAAGGTCTCAGCCGCTTGATGCACAGTGGATTCCAAGCGTGTGGGGTCATAAGTAGTTTCAAAATAATTTTGGAAAGCTTTAATCTCTTTGGCATGAGTAAACATACCTTTCTTGGCTGGTACCTGCACATCGAAGGCATCAATTAGTTTCTGCTGAATTGTAAGAGTATCGAACATATAAGTTTGATAAAACTTGGTCCACCATTCCAGAAACCCCTTAGCTGTGAGATGGGTAGGTTCGAAGGTTATTAGCTCAAACTGGGCAAAGCCTTGGTATTATTCTTGCTGTAATTTGGCTTCTCGTGCCTTGAAAGTTCGCCCAGAAGTAATGGCACTCTCAGTTTGAAATAAGGGTTCAGGAATTAGTTGGCATAAGCCAAACTGCCTCGAAACAAAATTTGGCTGGTATGCGAAAAGGAAAATCTGATTCTTGGCAAGAGTTATTCTTGAAGAAATGAGTCTAGGTAGCAAAAAGGCTCTCCATACATCCTGAATCTCCTTGCTCTTGACATCTTCTGAGAGAGCCATGGTGAACCAGGAAGGTCCATGAGCCCTCGAAGCAAAAGGCGCCATGGTCTCTTCGAACTTATGCCTTTTGGAGAATATCATGATGTACTTCGAGAATAGGACTTTGAAGTCATCTTTGTCGTCATTCAGAGTTAATCTTCGCAGCCTAGTGCCTTCGACTATTCTATCAGTTATCTCAGGGTCTTGTTCATCAATGGTGTTGGCAGTTGACAAGGAGGGTTCGAACATGGCGTTTAGCCATAGCTGAAGTAACCAAAAAGGGCCAGCCAACAGGATATTCTTGGAGGTATGGGATTTTAGGCTCGAAACAGCTGACCTTAGGCTTTCATAAAGGTCAACTAAGAGCAGTTCACTTAAGCACACTCTTCGATTTTCATGCAAATCCCTAGCTAGAGGAATAAACCTACTGGCTACCTGTAGGGATCTACTGCAGAAGACGTATCTTGACAGCCATAGGGTAAGGAAAGCAATGTGTTCTACATCAGACACACTGTCTCCCTCAGCATGGTAGTGACTGATAAACTTGGAAAAACTTGCTAGTTTGACTTTGAAGTCGATTATACTTAAATGTTCTTCGTTGTCATGGATATATGTTTCTCCTACTGGTGATAGCCCATTGATGGCCGCTATGTCGAGGAAGGTATGGGTAATCATTCCACCAGGGAGATGGAAAGTATTATAGGTACTGTCCCAGAAATAGAGGGACGCGAATAACAAAGGGTGGCTGTAAGTGAAACCAGGCTTCGACAGTTTAATCAAATTGTAGATACCTAATTCTTCCCATTGTTGGGATTTCTTAGCTTCTACCTTATTGAACCAGTTTTGATAAGCAGTGTCTGAGGTGGGGCAAGATCGAAACGGTTTAAAATTACTTTTTACATAGTCTAATACAAAATGGTCCTTAGGAGGAACAGTTGGATTTTCCATGGTGTTTGAGCTAGAAGATTCTATTGCCTTAGAGGCGTCCATTTTGTTAAACAAGGGTTTGAAACTATAGCAAACTGGGAAAATTTTCCTGGTATCTTTTAAAATTTCAAAAACCGTAAGAGGGCCCATTAAAGCTAACCTCTTACCAGCAGTGGTGGTAGGAATGAGTATCTGTGATGCATAAAGCATTTCTTTTTCCTTTGAGATCATCTGGGGAGCAAGAACGGATTGACCTTGGTGAGTGATAACCTTACTTTCCATTGTAGTTCCTGCGGTCTTTCCTTTCTTCTTGGAAACCTTTTTGAGTTGGGATGAAGTAGAAGAAGACATTTTTGAAGAATGTTGAAAGCTTAGGGTTTTTTGGCGAGAGAAGAAGGATAAAAGATTCAGAATGTGGAAAGAAAAGAAAAAGACTAAGTTGATGATGTTTTATAATGTGGAAGTTTAAGCATCCACTGAATAAGGTTGTGATACGTGGAAATCATGGGTTGGTTTGATGAAGAGGTGGCGTAAAGTTAACATGGGTAATAGGCGTGATTAAAGATAATCATTGTTTTGTAACTGCACCATACTGTGAAGTGGCTCCAGGCGGTTAAGGAATCTAAAAAGTGTTATGATTGATGTGACTGGAGTCAAATGCATTAAATGTTACAATGATTCGAAGGTCGCATCAAAATCTTGTGTTGATGTTTAAAATAAGTATTTCTCAAAGAAATCGAAATACATATTTTAAAGGGGCATTTTGTTGGCTGAAGATTTTGATAATATTATTAGAAGCCAAGTGAATTGAACGTTTCGATCGAAATGGAACAAAGCGTCATGTTTCGAAATAGTAGAAGCAGTGTTTCGAATGAGCATATCAAAGCTTGGAGCTTCGAGTGGCAATTATGGGAACGTATCTAAAGAAGTCTCGAAATGACAACAAGGTTGTGTCTGAGAAGTGCGTTCGAAGCGGAGAGGTACCAAAACATTTGAAATTCAAATGCAAGCGGGACATTCGAAGTTTGAAATTTATGTGCTGGAGCATTTGGAAACACGTGGAAACAAGAGAGAGGCATTGTTCTGCATGTTTTGGACGTGGCATAATCTTATAGCAAGACCGTTATGGTCGAAGTAGTATAAATAGGAGTCTTAGTATTAGGATTTCGTGTGTCATATTTATTGTACTAAATACTCAGTAAACATTCAAATTACCACATGGGAAACGAATGCAAGAGCAATGTACGTATAATAGCACCACATGTTTATGATTTAATGAAAACCCTTTATCATTTCCAGTACTTTCCTTTATCTTTCTGCCAAATACCATTTACAAGTTTTCTCATTTAAAGTCTTTTTATTCAAAATCTTTTCATTGAAGCCTTACATTTTAATGCTTTCTTTACATTTCAAACAATTTACGTTTCAGAAAACTGTCATACTTTTCATGCCCTTTATCTTCAAGTTTTATCCTTCGAACGCCTATTTTTACTTAAAGTCATTTTACAGATTTCTTGCATTAAACGCTTTCTTCATATTTCGAATCTTTTACATTCCAGAGCATCTTTTACATTAACTGTTTTTATAATTCGAAGCCATTTACTTTCCTTTTATGCAATTTTACATGTCTTTACAATTAACACTTATTCATGCAAGTTAGTTTCGCACATATATTTTGATTACACCTTTAGATCTTTAAGAGAGAAATCGAAATAAGTCAAACACCTATACAACACTCAAATACCAACCATGAATATCTGTTCGATCATGAGAGTTACCCTAATGACCAATGAGTCTTAGGATCAATCTAGTCGATCATGCGAGTTACCAGAGAAATTGAATAACAGTCAGTAAGTTTATTTGATAGTTTGGAAGACTAGCAGTTGTTTACCAGAAATCACTGGAAACACACTCTCCATTATTTCTCTCTTAGCATCTTACTCTCCATTATTTCTCTCTTAGCATGTTACTTCTATGCACAACTTCTTAATAACTTCTATGACAGTAGAAACCATGCTTGCTCAAAATCATTAACCAAACAAAAGCACACGAAAACCAGACAAACACATACGATATGAGGAAAAAAAATAAAACCTGATACGAATTGCAGTTGGCCGGAGAAGTGGAGCACCGTTGACCGCCGTAGAAACTCTGGTTTAGAGTTTTTTCGTGAAGAAAATCTGACTGAGAATAGAAAAGTGATACGAATTGTGTTTTGATATTTATTATAAAACTACCTAAGAAAGCTCTTTTAAAAGCGCTTTCTAAAGGTCATCTATAACAGTGCTTTTACATCAAAAAGTGCTTTCGTAGCATATCCTATAGCAGTGCTTTTAAAAGCGCTTTCTAAAGGCTAGCTTTAGCAGCGTTTTGGAAAAGCGCTTTCTAAGGCTGACCTTTAGCAGCGCTTTTGAAAAGCGCTTTCTTAAGGAACCCTCTGAAAGGTCAGCTTTAGCAGCGCTTCCCAAAAAGCGCTTTCTAAGGGTGACCTTTAGAAGCGCTTTTGAAAAGCGCTTTCTTAAGGCACCCTTTGAAAGTGCTTTTTTAAGCGAATTTTTATTAAAACCTACAGCAGCGCTTTTTTCCAAAAGCGCTTTCTTTTATGTGCTGCTAAAACTTATTTTTGGCGTAGTGATTTAAAACGCCAAAAATAAGTTTTAGCAACACATAAAAGAAAACGCTTTTGGAAAAAAGCACTGCTGTAGGTTTTAAAAAACATTCGCTTAAAAAAGCGCTTTCAAAGGGTGCCTTAAGAAAGCGCTTCTAAAGGTCACCCTTAGAAAGCGCTTTTTGGGAAGTGCTGCTAAAGCTGGCCTTTTAGAGGGTACCTTAAGAAAGCGCTTTTCAAAAGCGCTGCTAAAGGTCAGCTTTAGAAAGCACTTTTCTAAAGCGCTGCTAAAGCTGGCCTTTAGAAAGCGCTGCTATAGGATATGCTACGAACGCGCTTTTTGATGTAAAAGCGTTGTTATAGATGACCTTTAGAAAGCGCTTTTAAAAGCGCTTTCGTAGGTAGTTTTATAATAAATATCAAAACAAAATTCGTATCACTTTTCTATTCTCAGTCAGATTTTCTTCACGAAAAAACCCTAAACCAGAGCTTCTACGGCGGTCAACGGCGCTCCACTTCTCCGACCAATTGCAATTCGTATCAGGTTTCATTTTTTTCCTCATCTCGTATGTGTTTGTCTGGTTTTCGTGTGCTTTTGTTTGGTTAATGATTTTGAGCAAGCATGGTTTCTACTGTCATAGAAGTTATTAAGAAGTTGTGCATAGAAGTAACATGCTAAGAGAGAAATAATGGAGAGTAAGATGCTAAGAGAGAAATAATGGAGAGTGTCACACATAATGGAGAGTGTCTTTGTTTACGTTTAATTATGTCATGGGTGTTTGGTTTGTTGTGTTTTATTGGTTCTTTCATGTACAGAGAATATGACTTCTTTAGAGGCATTGAAATAATACTGATATTATTGTGAACCAGAAAAAAATGCTTAATTAATTATATAGACTTACATTAACAAGTTGTGCATTGGTAAAACAAGCTAAGAGAGAAATAATAGAGAGTGTAACAAAATATTTAATAAAGGTAACCATATTGTTAACTCTATTAATATATTATTTTTTTCGTGTGCTTTTTATGATTGATTTTGAGCAATGATGGTTTCTTCTTTATGTGTTCTACTCGTCTCTTTTCTTGGTAGGAATGTATTATACTTGTGTACTAAAGTAGTTGATAGAATAAAATGAATTTAATGAAAAGTTTTGAGTATTGGTTTTGTTATATGGTTGTGCAAGAGCAAGTGCAAGTTTTGAGTATTGGTTTTGTTTTCGAATTTATCATTTAGCTCAGATTGACTCAGAAACCGTAAACCATGGATGTATTCCAATCGATTGTCAAAAGAGTACGAGGGTCTTTTAACATTGAAGATACCCGTAAAAAGTATATAATGGGTTTGGCAGGAAAAAGACACAGAGGGTGGAGAACATTTTTAACAAACAAGTATCTTAAAGATGATGAAGGAAATTTTCTTGAAGAGGATCCGGAATATCCAAAGAAATATGAGAACTTCATTACACCTGAAGAATGGGTTGGTTTTGTAGGCCAAAGAAAAGACGACAATTTCAAGAAAGTAAGCGCCATCAATCGCGAGAGAGCGTCAAAACCCGCATATCCATACAAAAAAGGGCGTTTGGGATATGCTCGCTTAGAGGAAAAAATTGTAAGTAAATATAAACTCTACGATCTTATTAATTATCTCAATGTGTTATAATTGATGATCTTAAGACTTGTGTCAATGCGTAGTTAGAAGAGACGAAAAGTGACGCAACATCACTACCAACACATTTGTTGTGGAAGGAAGCTCGTGTGGGCAAGGATCAAGTTGTTAATCCCGATCTTCAACATGTGTATGATGAATGTGTAAGTATAAGATTGTTTCTTTAATTAAATCAAATATTTAAATAATTTTTTATCTCCACTAATAATTTTTTATATGTAAATGAATTACAGGAGACCTTGTCGCAATCGGTATCCCCAGGTGAGGATCAGGATATCAGGAGCGTACTTAGTCGAGCACTAAATATTGCTGAGTATCCGGGTCGGGTGAGAGGTAAAGGTCATGGTGTGACTCCAACCTCTTTGTATAAGCATCCAAGGAGAAGAAATCCTAGCAATGCAGAAGTGATGCAAACATTGCAGGATTTACAAGCTCAAGTCCGTGAATTGCAGAAGGATAAAGAGAGATATATGGCGGAAAAGAGTAGTTCACAGTTGAAAGAAACTAGTGACAAAGATAGTATCAACTGTCAGCATAAATTTCCCGAGGTAATTTTCAATATATATCCGTTATTATTATAGAATATTTTTAGTCACTTCTAACGATTATTATTGGTTTAGAGCATTTCATCTTGCCAGCTATACCTATCGTCGCCGACTTATCGACTAGTTGGCAAGGGAAAAGTCCATAACACTTTGGGAGATTTACTTCACCATAGACCGCTTCCGGATGGACACATGAAAGTATCGGTTGATATTGCTTTAGATATGGATGCGTTGCTGACGGTACCTGACATTGTTGCTGAGACCACATTGCTGCGAAATGCAATAGGATATTTTGTTGCATGGCCATCGGACCTCATTTTCATAGATGATCAGGTATGTTGAAAACCATTATGAATCTTTAAGTCTTCAACTGTCAGTTCTGACCTCAGTTATTTCCACGGTAATTATAGACTCCTATAAAACCCGCATCTAAGGGTAAAGGGATTTTGCGGCACGACGAGTCTGATGTATCACAAAAAGAGGTACGTTTAAAGTGTTAATTATTTGATCCGAATAAAAAACTGCATAATTTTATAATTTAACTGAGTCTATATGATTTTTAGGTACCTTTTCAAGGGTCACAACAAGTGAGCCAGAAAATCGTTGGCGTACCACCCAAGAAAAGGGTTCCTACTAGATTTTCCCTCGATACCGGCAGTGTCTTGAAACAATAGTGGGAACAACTGATTTGATGGATGGTGGTATTCGTCAAATGGATATGGATCAATGTATCTTTTGTTTTCCTTGCACCGAAATGATTGGACATGAGGACGTGGAAGAGACTTTCCGTCATAAAGAATTAGGCGTCAGTATTATGCACGCATACATCCGGTAACCCCATCTTTATATTATGTAATTAGCTGAATTTTTTTTAAAACATTTCAATGAATATAGTCTAATATTAATTATGTTTTTATTTAAGGTTGTTATATGACAAATTGATGCGCGGGAATCAATTGTCAAACAGATTCCATTTCGTGTCTTCCTCCCGTGTCAGCGGAGCGACAATTAGTAGGGAATCGGATTCAGTAAGAGAGCACTTAGTTGAAAGATTCATGGCAACTGGCAGTACAGAAAGCTTATATCTTTGGGCGTATAATACTATTCCTACAGGGTTAGATTTTCATTCTAAGTTCATTTTAATATTTGTAATTTTTGCGTAGAAAATTTTCTTCTAAACTGTTGTTTTAATTTATAGACGTCACTGGTTGTTGGTTGCTATCGGTCCTATAAAAGATATGGTCTATTATCTGAATTCAGTTGACGGTGATTGGACAAATTATCTGGATATGAAGTTAATGATTGATACGTAAGTGAGATTATTCTAAATATTTGTGTGTATTTATATATTTAATTATTTCTGTGACATTGTTCTAAATATATATTTTTATTTTGTTAGAGCGATACAAGTATTCAGGTGTCAAAGAGAAGATCGGGTACGACGGTCTAAATCAAACAACATTAATTGGATCAAAGTGCAGGTATATTAATTTCCACTATTTTGCTTATAATATTTATGCTATTTGATAAAAACAATACAACTATATATTCTTATTTGTTTTTCTATGTAGTGTCCTCAACAGCAAAACGATATAGATTGCGGATACTTCGTTATGCGGTTTATCAAAGAAATCCTTCAACTGAATCAAATAGAGATTCTAATCACGGTATGGATTTATAACTTAGGATTTGTTTTATTATTTCTCGGATATTTCATATAATTTTTTACTTTTAACTAAATCATGCATATTATGTTTTGTTATGTAGTACTTCGATGAATACAAATGTGCATATTACACGAAACTTCAGTTGGAAGAAATCAAAGAGGAATTGTGTTAATATTTTATTGAGCAGAGAATCATATAAGGTATGAATACATTATTATGTGAAAAGTGTTATGAATACGTTACACGTGTACATGAAATACCATATTGACCGTGTTATTATGTTCAAACCTCGCAGGATCAGGACCTTAATACATAATTGACCGTGTTTCTTTCATACATTAGGACTGGTTTTGTTGTTGTTAGGGTTGATTTTGTAAGACTGATTTTGAGTTACAATGCTGATAACAATGGTTTTTATATATTTTGAGGTACAAAAGTGGTGTATATATATTTTGGATTACAATGGTATACAATGCATTACCGCGGTTTTTGAATTACAGGTTATGGCAACTGGTTTATATAAATAATATGCTGCAAACAATGTCGGTATATGAATTATATAAATTATACCTCTAAAAAAACACCTTATGAAAGCGCTTTTTCAAGAAAAACGCTGCCTTAGGTAACCTATGAAAGCGCTTTTTCACAAAAAGCGATGTCTAAGGTAAACATATGACAACGCTTTTCCAGGCAAAAGCGTTGCTAAAAGACCACCTATGAAAGCGCTTTTCCAGAAAAAAGCGTTGCTAAAAGCCTACCTATGATAGCGCTTTTCCAGAAAAAAGCGATGCCTTAGGTAGACCTATGAAAGCGCTTCTTCATAAAAAAGCGCTGCCAAAAGTATACTTAAGAGAGCGCTTTTTAGAAAAAGTGTTGTATTAGGTAGACCTACGAAAGCGCTTTTCATTAAACAAAAAGCGCTGCTAAAACCTATAGCAGCGCCACCTACGAAAGCGCTTTTAAGCGCTTTTAAAGGCCAAAAAGCGCTTTCGTAAGTCTTTTTCGACGTAGTGAATGGTGAAATAGCTTCACCACAATATGGTATCATTCTCCAATTCGATCCTTATTCCGCTGTTTTTCAATTGAAGCTTTATCTCGTGCGTCCTTCCTTCTATATCCATGGCTCCTCCTCGAGTTTCACCTCTTGATCCAGCTTTGGATCAAACTTCACCATTCTTCGTTCATCCCAGTGATGGCCCCGGTTCAGTTATAGTTCTTCCTAAGCTTACTGGTTCTAATTATCATTCATGGGTCGAAGCATGAAGAGGGCGCTCGGTGGAAAAATGAAGATTGAGTTCATTGATGGATCTCTTCCTGCTCTCGTTGATTCTTTCGATCCATCCTTGCGTGCTTGGAATCGCTGCAACATGTTAGTACACTCTTGGATCATGAATTCAGTTTCAGATTCCATTTCACAGTCCATCGTCTTCTTGGAGAATGCGCTTTATGTATGGAATGACTTGAAAGAACGGTTCTCTCAGGGCGATCTCATCTGTATTTCTGAGCTACAACAAGAAATATACAACCTCAAGCAAGAAACCAAATCGGTAACTGATTTCTTTTCTGAACTTAAAATTCTTTGGGAAGAATTAGATTTGTATTTGCCTTTACTAACTTGCACATGTCGCATCAAGTTCTCTTGTGAAGCTTTGCGCAGTGCAAGATCCAACCATCAACTGATGCAAGTTATCCGATTCTTGACTGGTTTGAATGATTAATTTGTTGTTGTTAAGTCCCAAATTTTGTTAATGGATCCTTTTCCAAATATGAATAAGACATTCTCCATGGTTATTCAACATGAGCGACAACTTCAGCTTCCTATTTCCAATGATGAGTCCCAAGCTTTGATTAATGTTGTTGATTCCAAGAAATATGGTGCAAGAAACAATACATTCAGGCATGGAGCTCGTGCCTGCACTTTCTGTGGCAAGACTAATCGCACTGTTGAAAATTGCTTCAAGAAACATGGTTTTCCACCACATATGCAGAAGCAGTTTCAGAATTCAGCTAACAATGTTGCATCAGATGGCAATGATGATGGATCTTCTTCTAATGGTGCTGACATCAAAAGTGATAATTCACCTATGACTCAAGACCAATTCAATACTCTAATGGAGCTAATTCAGAAGTCCAACATTGGTCAATCTTCAGGATGTGCTTCTTCTAATCAGGTTGTTGTTGGTCATCTATCAACAGGTAACACCTCTCATTACATGCATAGTAGTAGTAATAGTTCTTGGATCATTGATTCAGGAGCTTCTGATCATATATGTAGTTCTATTAGATGGTTTCACTCATATAAGCAAATTATTCCAATAAGTGTTAGATTGCCAAATGGACAATGTCTTGTTGCTAGCTATTCTGGTACAATTCATTTTCCCCCTGATTTCATTGTGCACAATGTCCTTTTGCTTCCTGAGTTTTCTTTAAATCTTTTATCTGTTTCCAAACTTTGTGAATCTTCTAATTGCAATGTCAGTTTTCTCAACTCACAATGTTTTATACAGGACAAAGTCACTCTGAGGATGACTGGTTCTGCTGAGCAAAAGGATGGATTGTACTACTTAACACTAAGAGATAATGCTTCACCTGCTATAGCAGCCACAGTCACCTTACCTGAAAAAGCCTTATGGAATTTTAGATTAGGACACTTATCCAATAACAGACTCTTGTACCTACATTCCCAATTTCCCTTCATCACAGTTAACCATAAAGATGTTTGTGATGTATGTTGTTATGCTAGACAAAGAAAACTTTCCTATACTATTAGCAATAATAGAGCTGCTCATCCTTATGAATTGATTCATTTTGATATTTGGGGACCACTTGCTGTCCAATCCTTGCATGGTCATTCATATTTTTTAACTGTTGTTGATGATTGTAGCAGATTCACATGGATAACCTTAATGAAAGCTAAGTCTGAAGCTAGACAGCATGTCAAAAATTTTGTCAGTCTCATAGAAAATCAACATTAGTTTTCTGTCAAAATTATCAGAACTGATAATGGTGCTGAATTTCATATCCCTGAATTTTATGCTTTTAAGGGAATCATTCATCAGACCAGTTGTGTTGAATCTCCACAACAAAATGGTAAAATGGAGAGGAAACATCAACATTTATTAAATGTTGGACGAGCCCTTCTCTTTCAGTCCAAGCTTCCCAAGAAATTTTGGTCATATGCTATTTTGCATGCCACCTTCATTATAAATAAACTCCCTACCCAAATTTTAAATAACCTTTCTCCTCATTTCATACTGCATAATGAGCATCCAGATATGCATAGTTTCAAAGTGTTTGGATCTTTAGCTTTTGCATCCACCTTAAATGTGCATAGATCAAAACTTGATTCAAAAGCTCGAAAATGTGTTTTCTTAGGATACAAGAATGGAATGAAGGGTGTGGTACTCTATGATATTAATAATCATACCATTCTTGTCTCTAGAAATGTCATACACCATGAACACATATTTTCCTATTTAAATACCAATTCTATTAACTGGGACTATCATCTTCACAAAGAATCCATTGACTCACCTCAACATGTTCCATCACAGAATATTGAACCTACTGTTGTAGAACATGACCATCACAATACCATAGCCAATGACACATTATACCACTCTAACACTGACCCTGAAACTGTAGAAAAAACTAATGAGAACCATGACATCCAACATATGCCTGATACTGAAAATTGCAACACTCAGTTTAGACCTGTTAGAACCAAACAAATACCCCATTATCTCTCAGATTATGTGTGCAATACATTTGATGCATCAGCAGTCAAGTCATCATCAGGTACATCCAAAGTTATTTATCCAATTTCAAATTATGATTCATTACATTTTCTGTCTGCATCTCATCGTGCTTTTGCATCTAATATCACTCTCATTCATGAGCCAAAGACTTACAAAGAAGCATGTCTATCTGAACATTGGACCAAAGCCATGAAGACTGAATTAGATGCATTAGACAAGAATAGAATTTGGAATATAGTTGATTTTCCACCACATGTCAAACCAATTGGTAACAGATGGGTGTTTAAAGTGAAGCATAGAGCAGATGGCACGATAGAGAGGTATAAAGCGCGACTTGTGGCCAAAGGCTACAATCAAATCGAAGGACTTGATTTTTTTGACACATTTTCACCAGTAGCAAAGCTTACAACTGTCAGAACCCTCCTTGCGACTGCAGCTATCAACAATTGGTTCTTACACCAACTTGACGTTAACAATGCATTCTTACACATGGAATTGAAAGAAGATGTGTACATGACCATACCTGAAGGGGTTCCATGTCACAAACCTAATCAGGTATGTAAACTTCATAAGAGTTTATATGGTATGAAGAAAGTAAGTCGCAAATGGTATGAAAAATTAACTGCTCTTTTATTGCACCAAGGGTACACTCAATCTGCTTCTGATTACTCCCTTTTTACTTTGAAAACTAATGCACATTTCATAGCCATTTTAGTATATGTTGATGATGTAATCTTAGCTGGCACTTCTATGTCTGAATTTGATCGTATCAGGCTCATTCTAGATGAAACGTTTAGTATCAAAAACCTGGGAATATTGAAGTATTTTCTTGGCCTCGAGGTTGCTCACTCAAAGGCAGGCATTTCTTTATCACAACGAAAATATTGTCTTGATCTCTTGCAGGAATCTGGTATGCTTGGATCTAAACCATCTCCCACACCTCTTGATCCATCTGTCACGCTACATGCTGATAGTGGCAAAGCCTTTGAAGACATTGGAGCTTATAGGCGTTTAATAGGTCACTTGTTGTATCTTAACACAACACGTCCATACATTACATATGCCACCCAACAACTCAGCCAGTTTCTTCACAATCCAACAATGGCACATTACCATGCTGCTTGCAGAGTCATACACTATTTGAAGAATAGCCCTGGTAGAGGAATTCTGTTTCGTAGGAATGCTGAATTGAAACTTCTTGGTTTCTCAGATTCAGATTGGACAGGGTGTATTGATTCAAGAAAGTCTATTTCGGGCTATTGCTTTTTCCTTGAAACTTCTCTTCTATCATGGCGTGCGAAGAAGCAAGATACTGTTTCCAGATCATCTTCAGAGGCAGAGTATCGGGAACTATCTTTTGCTACATGTGAAATGCTTTGGTTGATAGCTCTCATGATGGAATTGCACATCACATGTACCAAACTCCATGTCCTGTACTGTGACAGCCAAAGTACAATGCATATTGCACTCAATCCGGTATTTCACGAACGAACCAAACACCTTGAGATTGACTGTCATTTATTTAGTCTGTGAAAAACTGCAGCAAGGCTTACTTCGGCTTCTACCAATTTCAACTCATGAACAACTAGCTGATTTCCTAACCAAAGCTTTATCCACTTCAACTTTCAACAAGTTCATTTCCAAACTTGGCATGAACAATATTCACCATGCTTAGCTTGAGAGGGGTTGTTAAGACTATAGATAAATGAGATAGATTTACTGTAATTTTATGGATAAAAGGAGCTTTACTAATATTGTTATTTTTAATATTGCTATTTTTAGTCAGTTAGTTACATCTTTCTGATTGGTTGTTAAATGATAGCAACACACTATATATGGATAAGACTATCACACGTGTAATATAACAAACTATTACTCTTTTGCTCATTATCTTCTTCCTTCTTCATTTTCGTTTCTTGTTATTTTCTTCTTCAATGCTGAAATAGCTTCACCACAATAATGATACATTAACTATAACTATGAATATTTTTATTACACATTAAATATAATTTATAATATTAAAATTTAAAATCTAGGATCAAATTTTAGAATTATTTTGTACCACTTATACTATAGAATTATTATTATTATAATAATAACCAATTTTTATTTTCTTTGATTTTCTATATAATGATAGATATTTAAATTTATAGACAAACACACCATCACTACTGTACACTTTTTTGCTTTTTTTTTAAACATGTCAAATATGCTATCTAAATTTGATTTTAGACCACTGCAAACTCTCTCTCACACACAAACTTTCTCTTTTTTATGTAAATGTTATTGCAGATTTTGTCTATTATTAATCTTGTAAATGTTACACTGATTTTGAAGTTGTGCAAACCTGTACAACTTTGCAGAGCTATGCACAATTTTGGGAAAATGACTTAGGCGTAGAAAAAACAACTACTATAACACATAGCTACACATTATTTTTTAAAATGTATTATATATTGTTCTATATTGTAGTTAGGTGTTTTTAAACACATATACTATGCAATAGGTATGTAATATGAAATATATGTTGTGGACTTAATTACTTAAATTGAATAAATATGCACTAATTATAGTTAACTAGCAAAGTATAGTTGAGTATAGTTGATTGCATAAGTTGGGGTGTGATTTTAATTAATCGCTAAAATTTTATTTAAAAAAATTATTTAAGTCAAAAAATATTTTTATGATAATGTTTGCAAATGATTATTAGTCAAAAGTATTTAAAACGTTTAAATTTACTTTGGATTATAAATATACTATAAATAGTATAAAATAAATATTAAATGATAATAAATAGAATGATTAATGATATTAAACATAAATAATAAACTTATCTTTTATCATCTCCCTTATAGGAGTTATTATTTATGGTATTATAATATGTAAATTTAGTATAGTATGTAATATAACATAATGTGTAAATTTAGTATACAATTTAAATTTTAAAAATTAACTTCAATACTCATACCATTAATTGAACTAGTATGCACGGGTATCAAGAATGACACTTTCATTGAATTAAGTATAATTAGTTTATAATATACTCACAAAATTCATATATCAATAGAAATCCTTATAACAAAATATACTCTAATAATAATAATCAATAGATTGCAAAGATAATATATCTAATTCTCAAATAATTATTAACTTGCAATATATAAATAATGTTTGTTGTATATATAGGACTATATTCTCAAGTTTTTCAAGACTCGGTTACTCAAACGGTAAACTTTATAATGTTTCACAATTTTGAAAATTAAACTGATAGAAGAAAAAACCAAAACGTCATAGTTGAAATAGTGGTACTTAACCCACCAAAATCAAATATTACTACTTAGTAGAAGAATAATAAAATTAAACTGTCAAATGACTTTCTTTAGTTTATGTCATTCAGTTTAGTCATTGGATAGTGGGTTATTGCTAACAAATCTACCAACTCAAATTTCATAGCTACCAAAGGATTAATATTAATAGAGACAACAAAGTATAACATGTGTTTATTGCTACACCATACACTATTATTCTAGTCAGTATACATCACAGTAGCATGTGTTTATTGATACTATTATTATTGATACAACTCAATTCACACGAAGTCTACATCACAGTAGAAATTAAAATTCTAATCAAGATTTCATGCAGTTTCTTCTTTTTGCTACTACTCAACTTTGGTCTTTTGGGATGTTGTTCCGGAGAGTCACCATCAGTAAGGGCTGGCAACAAATTGAAGGATGGATGAATATTCTCAGAAAATCAATGACAGAAAGTGCATATTTTTGGATGTTTGAAGTTGTTTTTCTCATACCATTTGGCAATTAAGTTCTTTAAGACACAATTTGGTGCTAACTGAAGATGTTCAAGTGGTTGCCTTGTCTTTGGGAAAGAGTTGTGATTGGATTTAAATCACTTCTCTATGATTTCCCTTTGATGAAAACAAACACACACAATCATAAGAAAATGAGTAAAGTTAGTTTTGTTAGCACCATGCATATATGTGGGAAAATGATTTTTTTTAACTATGTGACTATTACCAGTTCAATTGCAACAATAACAGGATCTGTCATGATTTCAAGAGTTATTGGACATAGAAACTCATGAGGGATGTTCAAAGAAGTGCTTCTTCCAAACACCTTATTAGGCATGGCAGGATCATCATCTATAACAACCTCAGTTTCTTCCATACATGCAATCCTTTTGTATTGGTTGAGAAGACCAATTATTTTATATGTGCTCTCTTCTTGGTGTCCCTTTCTTTCTCTAGCAAGATATCCAACAACCACTGTTTCTACCTCAAGATCCTTAACATAGTGAAGTTCCAACTTTTTCGTAAGCCTTTCGACAATAGCACTATAGGAATTACGATCATCTTCGCCGGAGAACACAACCATCATATCCATTGATAACTCTATGTCTTGTGTATCTGTCCTTCTCCTTGCCCTCCTGAGTTGCACGTGCATTAGCTCTAGCTGAGTAAAGTCACAATATATAACATAATCTCAATATTCACATCAAGAGTACCAAATCTGAATTAAAATAGAAATGATTAAAATCGAGCTATCAAAATTCAACAGAGAATTTAATTTTGTTGCAATCACATTTTCCAAGCATTAATCCATTTATCATATTAATAGTCAGTGGATCAAAATGCACTTATTTCTACATCTTAATTCGTCGATTATTAGGGTGTACTTATGGTAAGAACACATTAATTTATCAAACTGTTCTCTAAAAGATCAATCAGTGCGACAAGAAATGTCGTTTTTTGTTTTGATTTGATGAGAGAGCAAATACTTACAAATCATTCGGCTTGGTTGACTTGGATAGCGCTGGCGTCAATGTTCTGTGATTCATAATATCTACATGACAATTTCCCTGCCGCACATATTTATGTTCACCTTAAAAGCAATTTAAGCACATTGCCATCAAAATTTAGTACACCATCTTATGTTCACATTCGTGTTCAAATCAATTCAAACACTCGATGACAATGGAATCCAAAACAAAAGGGCATGTAATAACCAACACAGTTTTGAAAACTCATGACAAACTTAAAATTAAACCAATTCAAGTACTTGCAACACAATTATGCACCTGCAATCAATGTTCAAATACAAAGTCATTTAATATCTGACACAATTCAAGCGATTTGAAACAACAACAACAATGCAGAACAGATTGAACACACCTGTAGCAAAACAACAAACAACTTCCATCACCTCGTAGAAAACCTACGGATTCCAGCATCAATACAAGGAGAAGGTGAGTAAGAAGGAATCGTACCTACGCGCTACCACTGATAGAGCTCGAACTTTCCATTTCTCTTAAGGTAATTTAAAGCTACTGATTTACCATTTTCGTTAAGACTCTTGAACATCCCTTGTAGTAGCCAAGTCCATGCCAGCTCTTGAAATAGTTTTATCCAAAGCTCTATCAACACAATTTTGAATAATATAATTTGTCATCCATTACCTATAATAATAATCCTGTCAATAGATTTAGATCTCATATGATCTAAATAGACAAATGTTAATCACCCTAGTGAAAATTATAATTATACTTTAGCATGCCAAATTTAAATAATTCAAGACAAGAAAAGTGCCACTTAGAATTGAATTCTAAACACTAAAATGTAGTAAGCTGACTGTATAGATATAAATATTACTGAGACTGAAACAATATTGGTGTTTTCCACTCTGCACATCCCCATCAAAATTCTTGCAGGCCCATACATAGCCTCTGTCACTTTTAATAGCATACGCAACCATATCATATATAAGACGACGTTCATACTTAACAATCAAAATTCAAGAATGTGAATTAACAATATACTGACAATATGCAATAGTCCTGTTCAGTTTGCAAATCTGTTTTTAAAGTTCAATTATTTAAAGATTAGTACAGTTCTGAGCAACTACCTTAAAACTTAATGAGAAACTCAATTAGAGGTGACATATATCATGATATCTCTGTTACTGCCTATGTATTAGCAGCAGTGTAATAAAAATGGGCGACATGAGATGTATGCATTATTAACAATACTTGTTATTGCCTCTGTATCAGCAGCAATGCCTGCTCCATAACAACTTGTCTTATACACTGATCGATGTAAGTGTATGCAATAACCACCCTTCAAAAAGGTCCTAATAATCAAATCCATGAAAAGAAACCAATTAGATTAGCATTAGTCATAAAAATGTACCACAAACTCAACAAATAAAGAAAATGTCACAGCCAAAAAGAGATAGAAAACTTGATTTTCATACCTATCCTTAGACTTATATTTTGAGGAACACTAGTATCATAGTTATCAAAGTGAGATACATCACCAGACAAGTGAATGCATCGAAATGGAACTTTTAGCACATCGCCAGTTTCTTCATGAACGACTTCCCTGTAAACATAACGACATCAATGAAATTGCATAGTCCAAGATGATAACTGATAAGTGTATTCACCCTTGATTTATGTTTTTAATGTTGTAATTCATGTTCAATATATATGATTATCGAGAAATTCATACCTGGACAATCTGTTCCGGGCAAACGCCTGTGCCAAAATTCATACCTTGAGGCTAATAGTCATGTATGGTCCATCTAACTCACCAATTTAACTACACCTAAAACACCATATTAATAATTATTATTATAATCACACAATCAAATTCTTGAAATTAGTGAAAACCAACAGACTGAAACTCATCATTGGAAGCAGTTACTTAACATCCATAACAGCGAGATAGGAAATTGCATTACATCTTGGCAAGTATAGTTAGCAGCTAACACTTGAAACTGTCTGTGTTTCTTTGTTACAATTATTCACCTTAAATTAAAACCCATTTTATGTATGTATAGTTACTTGCCGGTTGGGGAATAATGCTAACATCTTGCATGATCCCCATTGTTAATACAATTTCTACATCTCTTTTTCCCTGATGCATGTTGTAGACCTGAAAATACAATTGTAGATGATACAAAAAATCATTCTCAATGACTATGCAAAAGCAAGGAGTGTTTCATAAAAGAGAGAATAAATAAATATCCAATACTTTTCTTTTGATGATAACATATCAATTTCCATCATGTTGCCAACAACCAAATTTGATAAAAATAACATCACAGTCAGTTTTAAAACTGAAATTAGATATATATATATGGAATTATCATATTTTGGCTTGATTTGTAGTTTCGCGCACAAATTAAATGTATACCAGTTCTTCATTAAATGTATATCATGTTTTGGAATAACAATGATCACATCACAATCACGAAGACAAAAATATACGGGAGTCATTGGAATTTTAAAAAAACAGCGATCATTTGTAAAGTGAGGAATTGAAACAATCTGCAACTTTATAAACAAACAGCAAAACAGTGAACCAAAACGCCACTTTCCTATTGTTTTTGTGTATTCTTATTGTACATATACTAAAGACTTATGAATTTGTGCTAGTTAATAGTATTATTCTTGTTGTATATTTACTTTTTTTCAAGCCAAAGAGTGTGATTTGGTTTATTAAGCATAAGCAGTATTGAACTTGAAGCCAAATACTCCAGTTCAATCCCCTATACCTTTTTGAGTTTTGAGAAAGGGCATAGAACTTTAAGCTGCAATACAAGTTCATATGGGATAAAAGAAGAACTTTACAAGAAGAACTTCCACTTGTGTTTCATCTTTGTTTGACATTCTCATATCTGTTATCTAGAGGACATTTTTTGGTAATCTGTTATAGGGTTAACATAAGAAATTAAGAATATTAACATGGGTACGTGTAACCTATGTATGCATGGATACTAAGAATTTAGAGGACAGTATAACATTATAAATATGTCATGAAGAAACTCAAATGTGAATCAGGAAAGACCAAGCCTGAACTGCAATCATTTTATATGTGAATGCAGCAACTACAATCATTTCATATTGAAGGGAACCAAAATTAGAAAATTACCAATTGAAAGTATAGTATAAATTATACTTAGCTCTTGCCAAACAAATAAAGATGAAGTCACTTGCATATTTGGATGGATGAAGCCAAATATATCAAAATTAAACCCAATTTAAAGAAGTTTGATCCAGCAACTTCAACCCAAAATTAATCATATTAAAGCTAATTTCTTATAATAATAGTTATTGGAAAAAATAATCATACCAAAACTTTTATAACCATCATGGTTGATATCTTTCTCATTTCAGCCACTGCAATAAAAATCAATTTCGTCGATAGATTAGTAATAGAATGGATTAAGAGGATATTTGTAGTGACAATACCTGTGACAATGTACTCTGGGGAAGCATAGTCATATGTTCCTACAATTTGTGTTGATACATGAGCCAATAAACACAATCCGGCGTGAAGCGTCGATATGTTCCTGCTGTCTTACACGTTTGAGCTCTTGCTCCAACTATATCAAGTTCAAACGACTTGCTCCACCCCGCATGACATATAACATGATAAATTAAAAAATTAGGGATTAAGGTTTATCATAGCAAGCATAAATAAAAAATGATACAGAGACATTGGAATCAACGAAAATATTAGGGATTAGGGTTTATCAATTTCAACCGATTCACAATGTTTCAAACCCTAAAAGAGAGATCAAGACCAACTTGTTCAATCCAACAGATGCACCACCGTAAAACCAATTCCCACACCATTCATCTATCGTTACGATACCAAAATGACAAAAGTGTTAGTATTTTCTCATTAGTAGTTTATTCCAATAAGTTCCTATAAAATAGGACATGATAGAATTAGTTTTACATTTGACTCATTCTTGTTTTCAGTTCAAGTTTCCTAAGTTTATGGGAGAAGTGGCTTTAGTTTAGATTTTCAGTTTCTTTGTAAAGCTATTTAATAGCTTCAGTTGGTTACTTTCAAAATAACAAATATAATTGCATTTGTGCAATTTTCTATTGTGTTCATTATTAACAATTGGTATCAGAGCTTGTCAGACAGGCTTGATTGAGAGATAAAGTAGAGGTGTTCGTTGAGTGAAACACGTGAGAAGAGGGAGAAAGAATGGCAGAGAGCAGCAACACCAACAGTACGTTTGTGCAGCCAGCCATCCCTAAATTTGATGGCTATTATGAGCATTGGGCCAAATTGATGGAGAACTTCCTTCGAGCAAAGGAATTCTGGAGTCTTGTAGAAGATGGAATTACTGTGATTCCAGAGGGGAAAGAGCCATCAGAAACAGAGGCGAAACTCATAGGAGAACAGGAATTGAAGGATAAGAAAGTGAAAAACTATCTCTATCAAGCTATAGATAGAGAAATCTTGGAGACCATTCTTAACGATGACACATCCAAGCAAATATGGGATTCAATGAAGCAGAAATTCAAGGGATCAACTAGAGTCAAGAGAGCACAACTTCAAGCTCTTAAGACCGAGTTTGAAACCTTAAGAATGAAGGAAGGGGAGACTGTCAATGCTTACTTCGGAAGAACACTTTCCATTGCCAAGAAGATGAAGGCATGTGGAGAAAATATGAAAGAAGCAGACATCACAGGAAAGATCCTACGTTCTTTAGTTTCCAAATTTAATTATGTTGTGTGTTCTATTGAAGAATCAAATAATGTTGATACACTAACTGTGGATGAACTCCAAAGTAGTCTCTTAATCCATGAGCAGAGAATGAGAGGCCCAGTTGAAGAAGAACAAGCCTTAAAAGTGACATATGAAGCTCGAGGTGGAAGAGGCAGAGGCGTAACTAGAGGAAGAGGAAGACAGTTTTTTGATAAGTCTATTGTGGAATGCTATAGGTGCCACAATTTGGGGCATTATCAATACGAATGTACAAATTGGGAGAAGAGAGCTCACTATGCTGAAATCAATGATGAAGATGAAATGCTTCTAATGGCACATGTAGATCTCAAGCAGAACAAAAAGGAAGGAATATGGTTTCTTGACTCCGGATGCTCAAATCACATGTCCGGAAACAAGGAGTGGTTCATGCATCTTGATGAAGGGTTCAAGCATTCGGTAAAACTGGGGAATGACTCAAAATTGATGGTGATGGGGAAAGGAAGCATAAAGCTAGAGTTTGGAGGTCAAGTTCAAATTGTAAGTAATGTGTATTTCATACCTGAGTTGCGTAACAATTTGCTCAGTGTAGGTCAATTGCAAGACAAAGGCATTACTATACTGATAAAGAATGGAGCATGCAAGTTGTACCATCCAACTCGGGGACTTATAATGGAAAGCATAATGACGGCAAATAGAATGTTTGTAGTCATCACAAACATTCTCATTGCAAATTCAGCATGCTTTAATACATATGATGAAGAGGCAAGTGAAATTTGGCACAAACGATATGGGCACTTGAGCTATAAAAGTCTTGCCTTGCTGCATAATAAGAAGATGGTTAAGGGGCTTCCAAACATCAAATCACTAACAAAGAAGTGCGCAAGTTGTATGAAAGGGAAACAACACAGAAAAGTTATACCAAATAAGAGCAAGTGGAGAGCCACAAAGCAACTACAACTCATTCACTCTGATATTTGCGGTCCTATCTCACCTGCATCTTACAGCAAAAAAAGGTATTTGCTAACATTCATTGATGATTTTAGTCGGAAATTATGGGTGTATTTTCTGAATGAGAAGAGTGAAACATTTTTTACTTTCAAAATGTTCAAAATAATGGTGGAAAAGGAGTCTGGCTTATCCTTATGTAGTTTGAGAACAGATAGAGGAGGAGAATTCAACTCAAAAGAATTCACAGATTTTTGCAAATCACAAGGGATCAAGAGACAACTGACTACGGCATATACGCCTCAGCAAAACGGAGTTGCCGAGCGTAAAAACCGAACAATTCTCAACATGGTGAGATGTTTACTCGAAGAGAAGAAGATGCCTAAAAAGCTTTGGCCAGATGCTGTGAAATGGACCTGCCATATTTTAAATAGAAGTCCCACTGCCTCTTTGAAAAACAAAACTCCAGAAGAATGCTGGAGTGGTTTTATACCTAATGTTGAATATTTCAGGATCTTTGGATGCATTGGCAATGTCCATATACCTGATGCTAGGAGACAAAAATTGGATGCAAGAAGCAAAAAGCAAGTGTTGATCGGTTACAGTGAAGAATCAAAAGGGTACAAGATGATTGATCCTTGCACAATGAAAGTAACAATCAGCAGGGATATAGTGTTTGAAGAAGGTGAAAAATGGGATTGGAAAAGCACAACAGAAGAGACAAAACATGACATTTTGGACTGGGGAGAAGCCTATGAACAGACATACAATCAAGGGGAGGAAAGTGAAGATGAATCTGCCCTAAATGAAGATGAAGGAAATCACGAAAATGACGAAACCATCTCAAATGATGCAGCAGCCTCACAAGATCAGACAGATGACGACACCAATTCCAGTGATGGTGTTATTAGTGATGTCGCGGCCTTACCAACTCGAAGAAGAAGAACTCCGGCTTACTTAGAAGATTATACCAGCGGAGAAGGGCTCTCGGATAATGAGGTACAAAACTTCGCTCTCTTCATATCTGAATTTGATCCGTTGTCTTATGAAGAAGCAGTAAAATCAAAGAAATGGAGGGAGGCAATGAATCTTGAGATCAAAGCGATAGAGAAGAACAATACATGGAAGCTGGTAAAAGCTCCTCCCGGAGTAAAGGTGATAGGAGTCAAATGGGTTTATCGAACCAAATTAAACGAGAACGGAGAAGTTGACAAATGCAAAGCAAGACTGGTGGCAAAAGGTTATGCTCAAGAAAAGGGGATAGACTACAATGAAGTCTTCGCTCCAGTAGCAAGATGGGACACCATTCGAACTGTGTTGGTTGTAGCAGCAAGAAATCATTGGAAAGTTTTCCAGCTTGACGTCAAAAGCGCCTTTTTACACGAAAAACTTAGTGAAGATGTGTATGTCACTCAACCACAAGGCTATGAAGTAAAAGGGGATGAGAACAAGGTGTACAAGCTTGAGAAAGCCCTTTATGGCTTGAAGCAAGCTCCGAGGGCGTGGTTCAGTAGAATTGAGGGATACTTCATCAAAGAAGAATTTGAAAGGAGTTGTTGTGACCACACTCTATTTTTCAAGAAGCTTGAGGACAACAAAATTTTGATTGTAAGTCTCTATGTCGATGACCTTATTTTTACTAGTAATGATTTTTCGATGGTGCAAGGTTTCAAGACCTCAATGAAAAATGAGTTTGAAATGTCGGATCTTGGCGAAATGAGGTATTTTTTGGGTGTAGAAGTTAATAAGGGCAGCAATGGCATTTACATCAGTCAAAAGAAATATGTAAATGAAGTACTTGAGAGATTTGGAATGGGAGGCTGCAATGGAGTCAGAAATCCAATAGTGCCAGGATGCAAATTGACAAAGGAAGGAGGAGGAGCAAAAGCTGATGCAACAATGTTCAAACAAATTATTGGAAGTCTCATGTATGTGACAGTGACGAGACCTGATTTAATGTACAGTGTTTGTCTCCTAAGCAGATTCATGTCAAGTCCAAAGGAAACACACATGTTAGCAGCCAAAAGAGTATTGAGATACATTCAGTCCACTGTAGATTTTGGTATTTTTTATAAAAGGGATTGTACAACTGAAATAATGGCGTATACAGATAGTGATTATGCCGGCGACTTGGATGACCGAAAGAGCACGTCCGGATATGTATTTATGTTGAGTGGTGGAGCTGTAGCTTGGGCATCTAAGAAGCAACTGTGGTAACTTTGTCAACAACAGAAGCAGAATATGTCGCTGCTGCCTCTTGCGCCTGCCAAAGTATTTGGATAAAGCGGATTTTAAAACAGATCAAAGGAACTCAAAATGACTGTGTTAAAATTTTCTGTGATAACTCTTCTACTATTAAACTTGCGAAAAATCCAGTCTTCCATGGAAGGAGTAAGCACATTGACGTACGATTTCATTTTCTAAGAAATCTTACAAATGATGGATCAATCAATATGGAATACATTGGTAGCAATGAGCAAGTAGCTGACATCATGACCAAACCTTTGAAGATTGATCAGTTTGAAAAACTCAGAGAAGCAATGGGCGTTAGAAGCAGTCTTGGCATAAACTAACATGTAGCTGACATGTTTAGTTTAGGGGAGAGTTTTTGTTAGTATTTTCTCATTAGTAGTTTATTCCAATAAGTTCCTATAAAATATGACATGATAGAATTAGTTTTACATTTGACTCATTCTTGTTTTCAGTTCAAGTTTCCTAAGTTTATGGGAGAAGTGGCTTTAGTTTAGATTTTCAGTTTCTTTGTAAAGCTATTTAATAGCTTCAGTTGGTTACTTTCAAAATAACAAATATAATTGCATTTGTGCAATTTTCTATTGTGTTCATTATTAACAAAAAGAAATACCCAAAGAAAGGGAGAAGAAAGAAGAAGAGCAAGGGAGACAGGAGAATTATAACCGATTATTACTTCATTTGCATCACTTCATCTCCCAACTTGTAGGTATTTGAATAGTATCCACCGATTTAGAAGCCGTAACCTTCAAATCTGAAAACGCTAGATGTTAGGTCACTCAAGTTCATGCAAGGGTTACCAGCGGATTGAGAAAGAGAAAAAAGAGAGAAAGTGAAAGAGAAAAGGGACGAGAGAGAGAGAGAGAGAGAGAGAGAGAGAGAGAGAGAGAGAGAGAGAGAGAGAGAGAGAGAGAGAGAGAGAGAGAGAGAGAGAGAGAGAGAGAGAGAGAGAGAGAGAGAGAGAGAGAGAGAGAGAGAGAGAGAGAGAGAGAGAGAGAGAAGCAGGAAAAAGGATAAGAGAGAGAGAGAGTCAGTAAAAGTAAGTTTCAAAGGAGAAGGAGAATATGAAAAAAATGAAATAGAGACCAAAGAAAATATCTACGTGTTGTGTTTTTGCAACAAAAGGACAAAATAGAAAGTTTGGATAGAATGAGTTTTCTTATATTTATAGATTTTATAATAAAGAAAAATAATTTGAAATTATTTTTAATTAAAGAATACAATATTTTTAATAATAATAATAATAATAATAATAATAATAATAATAATAATAATAATAATTTTGTTTAAAAAATTTCTAAATTCTCAATTAAAATAAATTAAAAAATTAATTTGGAAAGGTTTGTCATTGAATAAAATACAAAAATATGATTATCAACAATGATAAATGAGATGTAGCATGTATAGAAAACTAAACACACATGTACTTACATATGCTTAGAGTAATTATGTTTGTTCTTCCAAATCTTAGCGATATGTATTTAATTGTTTTTTGAATAATGAAAAAAATATACAAAAATACAGGTGTAATTTATATATACAAATATGTCTTTTATTAATTAATTTAAAATATTTTTAAATGAATGAGTGAATCTTAATTTTTTTTTTAAATGTGAACAAATTTTTTATTGACCTGAATATTTTTATAAATAATTTCAAAATAAAAATAATATTTATATATAAAAAAATATATGATTGATCTAACTATTTTTATTTTATGAAAAATATGATCCAAATATAAATATAAATATATTTTTCTTTTAAAAATAATAAAAAAATTTAGTTATGCAATTTTGCTTTTATTCTTTTTCTCATTCTTATTACATTCGAGAAACAAATGCGCGTAACTGTTTACCGTGGTTTTTGGTAAACAACCGTTGATCCTCTAAAAAGAAAAGCCATTTTGGTTACTCGCGGGATCGATCAGATTGATCCCAGAATATATGCTAACTTTTATGCTGGTTTGATGTAAAAGTTAATATCTAGGAAGAACGCACGTTCGACCCGGGATATGGTGTTTGTGGTTTTGGAAAGCAAGTAGATATATAGATAAAATGCAGGAAATGTAAACTTTGCAAAAGAAGATTAAAACAATGTAAACGATTTGATTAATAAAAGGTAATGTTTTCAACGTACATTCTCAGTTATTCTTTCATACACAACGGGTACTTGAATAATGTTGAGTGACTAGTACAATAGGTTGAACACACGAAAAATCTACACAAGCTTCCTATCTTTATACTAAAATTATGTAACTGTCGAGGGGTTACCTTGCCCTAGGATGAAGACAAGTGTCCTCTGCATGCCCCTCGACCTCTATCTTCCTGCCACGTCGCTTTCCCTTAACTGTTGGGCGAACTGCATTTCCCTTCAATCTTCAAATTCAAATATCCTTCGTCTTTGGTGCTGACACGAGGATTTGTTCTTCTAGTCGAAGGTCACAGGTCCTTTTCAGTCGAAGGCTTGATGGTGATGTCTGGTCGAAGACCAATTTTTAACTCAGATATTTTCTCTAAGTTTTTCCATCCGTCGAAGCATTTTCCAGCTTGGCTTTATTTGCTCTATTTTTGGCCCATAAGGCCAATATATCGTGGGTATCGAATTCAAAAGACAACAAATTTCCCCCCAAGAATGCCTATTTCGACGTCGAGAGAAATAGTCATTCTTTGATATTCTTATTCGACACCTGTCTCTTTTGTCCACAAAGGCTTAACGTGTACTTTTCGCCTTCCAACAGCTGCCATTCTCAGAATCATCATTACTCTTTTCCCCAAGACGTCTTTTCAATCAGCCGTTACCATGCTGCCATTATGACCATTACTCCTAGAACCTAGGCAAGCATGTCAAACGTTCCCCATCACCTGCACGGTAACTGCTTTACTGCTTGCCACGTGCCCCACTACGTCCATAGCATTAAATGGCCTTGACGAGAAACACTTCTCGTTGGACACTATAAATAGCCTTGAGCCCCCTCTTCTGGAACTTTCACAACACTTAGCATTTTTCATCTCTTCTGCAGAAAAACACCTTACACCGTAGTGACTCTATCATCTTCGTTTCTCACAAACTCATAACAATGGCTTTCCTCTCCAATGCTCCAAACAACCCTAAACCCAAGAATGTTTCTGACGTACAGCGTCAACCAGAGATTTTTCCCACAAGTTCTCCTCCTGCTTCGATTGAGGGGCTAAGGTTCGTCTCCGAACCTATGACCAAAGAAAGGCGTGAGGTGTACAACTCCTAGCTCCTCATCCCCATCAGGTATTCTGAGGATATATATGCCGTGTATGGCCCTTTGTCTGCATGCATCGAGAATCCTACAAAAAACCGTGCTTTCTTCCCCACTCACCCTAGGCTTAAGCCTATAGGTTGTGCGAAGAAACCCAGGAATGATCCTGAGGATGCGACCCCAGCTAACCAACAACATGCTCAGACAAAGGAAGATATTAATCTTCAGTTCATGAATAAAGGGAATAAGATCTTTCGATCGTGCCCTAGTCTTTCTTCAGAATATTCAGACTGGCTGAATAAAATGGAGAAGGTACAAACCCCAATCTGGAAAGAAATGGGGATCTATGACCTGGTGATGTTGTCGGAGACAGGGTTATCTTACTGCCCTCTCATGTTAGTTTCTTCGTTATACTTTTGGGACATCGCCCATTTCACGTTTCATCTTCCTTGTGGAATGGTGACCCCGACCCTCTTTGATATAGCAGCAATTATCGGTCTTCGACCGACTGGTGATTACTTCGACCCAGAAGATTTATCTGAGGATGCCATTGGGTTTTTAGTTACGAAGCCCACATATACCACATTCATCAACTATTTTCATGATAAATCTTGCAGCACTGTGTCGGAGGTGGAACATATAGCTTTCTTAGCTATGTGGCTATCTCGCTTCGTCTTCTGTACTAAGTCACTTCAAGTGACTAAGAAGATGCTTATGCTTGTAACACAGTTTCACCATGGCTATCCTTGCTGCTTGGCTGAATTGATTTTGGCCAATTTGTATGAGTCCATCAGCAATGGTGTGACTTAACTCAAAGTCATTAGAGACAAGGCAAGCTTGCTCCTTTCTGGCCCCTTTTGGCTTCTTCAACTCTGGCTCAATGCCACTTTCAAATCTTTTCTTCCTCAAAAGAATAAGATAAATGAAGAGGCCCCAGAAATTCTAAATAGGAGGGTCGAAGGTACCAGGCTAGTTTTTTTGACTCCGACTGACGAGGGTCGGAAATTTCAAAAAGCCTTCACCAGATTTGTGATGATGTTTGCAGAGCGCCAAAATTTTGTTTCGACCATGGCTCCCTTCGCCAGTCGAAAAGTTGGTCCAGAATGGTTCACTCGACCATTTCCTTCGACTGATGAGGAGGACTTAGAGGATGAATATTTGGCTATTTGGGAGTCATTTCTTTGACCTAGAATCATGCCGCTGAGATTCAAGAGTTCGAAGAATCAACTAAGTTTGATTTCTTACCAACCAAATCTTGTCTCTCGATAGTTCAGTATTGTTCAGTCACTTCCGTCTCCCATCTACTCTCGAGAGAAGCTGCTATTGTTTTATAACACAGATTACTCAGAGGATGCTGCTACCAAGTACATTGGTAGGTACATTGGTCGGACCGTACTAACTCTATTCGACTTTAATCTTAATTTTATGTGTTCGCTCAATTTTGAGGGGTGGTGGAGGCAATATTACAACGAAGAATTCTTCGACGAGAAGGATTTCGCCAACCACCTTCGTGAGGAGTTCAAGCTGGTCTTTGACAAGATCAAGAAAGGTAATATTTTCTTTCTTTTTGTCTCTTTGTCTTAGATTCAATCATTTAACATACAACTTATATTTGTTTTTTGTATAGCTGTCAAGAGGACCAACACCAAAAAGGCTGCTGAAAGCACCAAAGGTGGAGACCCTTCTGTGAACCCTTCACCAAAGGTATTCACTTTCTGCTATACCTTTCTCCTTTACTATTTTCTGGTATAGATGTTAATTCCTCCGACTCTTATCTTTCTGGGTGTTCAGAAAACCACTCCCAAGAAACGGAAGGTTCAGGAGATTGAAATCTCTAGTGATAAAGAAGAGGAATCTCCTCCTGTTCCTCTGAAGAGAAAAAAATCAAAGAAACCATCTCCTATACCTGAGCCTCACCCAAAGACAAAAATCAAGATTCCAGCTACCAAATCGAGGCCTCCTCCTGTAATCATCAGAGAGCCCACTGAGCAAGAGGTAGCCGCTAGGCTAAATAATCCTAGTGAGAGTGACAATTCCAGTCCCGGTGCCGAAATTTCTCTTCAGGTATTTACTTCGAAAGACACCTGCTTACTTCCTGAACTAGCCCTTTTTTCCATAATAATTCTGAGAATAAATTTTTTTAATCTTCATGATATCGCTGACACTTCTAAACAGGCTCCCATTCTTGTCGAAGAATCTGTCAGTTTGTTAAATAGTGAGGGAGATCCTACTTATATTCCTTCTTCAGCAAAAGGCTCCTTTGTGAGCTCAGCTAGTGAGGTGAACCAAACTTCTGAGCTTCAAAATGATACCATAGAAGAAACAAATGAAGAAGCCCCTATAGGAGAACATGAAGAAATCAGGGCTCCACTGGATGATCTACACGAAGATGAAGAGGAGGAGGCTACTGATGCTTTAGTTGGAACAGAGAGGGAAGGTATGCTGGAGGGGGAGAATCAGAATAAAAAGATTCCAAAGGCCGATGGCAGAGAAAACTCTAATGAGGGGGCCTAAAATCTTGCTAACACTGAAGCTGCCCATGTTCCAGCACAGGTAGCAAATGTGGTTACTGCTATTAAAGAGGGTGCCCCTTCGACAGGGTCTCGCACCAAAGAATATTTGGCCTTGTTAAAACAGTAAAATCCTCTGGGTTATTTGACTGCCATTCTTGAAGGGCGAGAAAGTTCTTCTGATCACAGTGTTTCGACTGCATCTGGAAAATCTACCTCAACATCTCCTCTTGATAAGGCGCTTCAGAAGGTTAACGCACAAATTTTCAAAAGAGATTTAATGCTAACCTTGGAGGGAGAACCTACTGCTCCCTCCTTCCTGAAGACCACTTTGAGGGTTGTTGATCTCCTTGTTGCTTCTCCAGATATAGCTAGCGTTATTTTTGATTTAACTTCTATCATTGACCAAGTGTCAGCAGACTACAACCGTCGAAGGACCCTCACTCGCGAGATCGAATAGGCCAACAATCATGTAGTTGCGGCCTGGCACGCTGCTACTGAATCAACCTCAAAAGTAAAAGAGCTGTTGAAGGCTCAAGAGGCTAGGTAGAAAGAAGCTGAGGAGATTGATCAAGATACAACTAATATGAGGGCGCCGATCAGAGAACTGGAGGCTAAAATTGCCGCCAATGATAAAAGGAAAGAAGAACTCCTTGCCATCAATACTGAGCCTGAAAGCCAAGAGGAACTTGTGGAAGGGTTAAAACATGCTGATTAGGCTCAAACGCTCGATGCGAAACTTGAAACCCTACATCAGTCGAAGGCTCTGTGTGAAAGGCGTTTGGAATTACAGAGGATCAAATACCTTCAGATCAAAGTCAATCTCCCCTTTTAAATTTTATCTCTGTATTTGTATAATCATATATCGTAATGACTTAAGGCCATTTTGGCAATTTTTAATGAAATTTCCATTTTGGCTTTTTCCTTATTTCGACTGTGACTATACCTTAGCTATTTTAACCTCTTGAAGCATAGGTCTATACTTTTTCAAGTATTTACCGTTTACTCTCAGAAGCCTTTGATCTTCATTTAACTCCTCGATCTCATAAGCTCCACCAGAGAAAGTTTGGATAATTTTGAAAGGTCCTTCCCACTTAGGGGACCATTTTCCCATATTTCTATCTTTTCGATCCATTGGGAGAATTACCTTACATACTAGATCCTCAGGCAGAAATGTCTTAGGATTTACTTTTCAATTGTAGGACTTTTCGACCCTTTTCTTTTGTAATCTTAAGAGGTCCAAAGCTTTCAACCTTTCTTCGTCAAAATCAATTAATTTGTCCAACATCATATTCCAATAAACTTCAGAAGGGATGTCCTGATGTCTCTAAACCCTCGTTGACCATAGACAAATTTCCACTGGCAATACCGCATCATGACCATAAGTTAGATGAAATGGTGTTGTTCATGTAGCCTCTTTAGGAGAGGTTCGACAAGCCCATAAAACTTGATCTAACATCTTGTGCCAGTTTCTTGGTTTCTTTCCCACGTGTTTCTTTATTAAACTGATTACTAACTTGTTTGCAGCTTCGACTTGGCCATTGGCTTGTGCATAGTAAGGTGTAGATGTTGACAGTTTGAATCCCGTTTCTGTAGCAAATTCTTGCATTTTTCGACAAGTAAATACTGATCCTTGATCTGTCGTTATTGTCTCAAGGGTTCCAAATCTATATATAATGTACTTTTGAATAAAGTCAATGACATTCTCTTGGTCTACATTGACTAAAGGAATTGCTTCAATCCATTTAGTAAAATAATCAATGCCCATCAATATGTATTTCTGGATTTTAGAGGACGCTGGTTGAATCTCTCCAATAAGATCTAAAGCCCATCCTCTAAAAGGCTAATGTTTCACAATCGAATGAAGTTCGCTTGCCGGTACATGCTGGATGTCTGTATGCACTTGACATTCTTGACATCCTTTTGCAAACTCAACACAATCTTTTAACATAGTGGGCCAATATAGTCCTTGTCGAAACAACAACCATTTCATCTTATGGCCTACTTGATGTGCTCCACATGCCCCGGCGTGTGTGGTAGAAAGAGCTATGTATGCTTCTGTTTCACTTAGGCATTTCAGTAGCACACGTTCAGGTGTTTTCTTGAATAATTTATTTCCCATTAGTATATAGCTTAATGCCTTATACTTTATCTTTCGCTCTATCGAAGCCACTGGATTCTGTAAATAATTTACTATAGGCTTTCTCCAATCTTGTCCTGTTAGATTGTCTATGAACGAAATCTCAAAGTTTTCATGATCAGTGTATCCCAACGTTGTTGTTTCAAAATCTGTTGGAGACAACTTAGTGGATGCTACTCTTCCTCTAACTTCAATTGCTTGTTGTAGTTTTTCTTTCGAAACTTTATACCCGGAAGCGATCTGTGCTAAATCATTAGCCACTTGATTTTCCAACCTTGGTATATGTCGAATGTTAACCACTTCGAAGTTCTTCAACAAACGCCTGGCTATTACGAAATACATGATAAGATTTTCTCTTATGAATTTGTATTCTTTCGTAACTTATTTTAGGACTAACTCTGAGTCTCCCATTATTTCAACTCGAGTTTCCCCCAATTCCAACAAGATTTCAAGGCCTACAATTAAAGCTTCGTATTCAGCCTCATTATTCGAACAATCTCCTTCGATCTTGTACTTAAATGTTGTTGGAATTTTGTTCGGAGAAATAATTAGAACCCCCACTCTAGTTTCGTCTTTATGACTAGAACCATCAGAGTATAACTTCCAAGGTTCAATCTCCAAGTAATTTAGTGATTCTTCATTTATTGAGTGGTCGACTATAAAGTCTGCTACCACTTGACCTTTCACAGCCTTGAGAGGCATAAAGGTTAATGAATACTCAGTTAATGCAAGTGCCCATTTGCCAATTCTACTGTGCAAAATAGGTTTCGACAACATATATTTGAAAACATCAAAATGAGACGAAACGTAAACATCAACTGGTTTAATATATTGCTTGAGTTTTGTACACGAGAAGTAAAGACATAAACACAGTTTTTCAACTTCGTTATGTCTAGTTTCTGCATCATTTAAAACTCTACTGAGGTAGTAGATGGGTCTTTTGACACCATTCTCATCCTCTTTAGCTAACATGCTCCCTAAGGTTTTATCAGATGCAACTATGTACAATCTCATACTTCTATTTCTACAAGGAGGTACCAGAATAGGTGGCTTGGTGAGGTACTCTTTGATTTTGTCGAAGGCCTCTTGTTGTTCTTGCCACCATTCAAATCCTCCTTTGCTGAATCGAAGTAGTGGTGAGAAGGCTTGCATTTTCCCACTGAGGTTGGATATAAATCTCCTTAGGAAATTTATCTTGCCAAGTAGAGACTACAACTCTTTCTTGTTGGTTGGCGCTTTGGCTTCCAAAATAGCTTTGGTCTTGTTTTGGTTTATCTCAATTCCCTTTTTATGGACCACAAAACCTAAGAAGTCCCCTGATTTGACACCAAAAGCGCACTTTAGAGGATTCATTTTTAGACCATAGTGTCTCATCCTCTCAAAGGATTGTCGAAGATGGTCCATGTGAGCCTTCCCTGAAATAGATTTGACAAAAATATCATCAATATAAATCTGCATAAAAGTTTCAATAAAATCATGGAAGATGGAATTCATTGCTCTTTGATACGTTGCCCCTACGCTTTTCAGGCCAAAAGGCATCACTACCCATTCGTAAGTGCCTAAGGCCCCAGGGCAACGGAAGGCTGTTTTTGACACATCCTCTTCAACAATAAAAATTTGATTATATCCAGAGTATCCATCAAGCATACTCATGTATTCGAAACCAACGGCGAAATCGACAAGCATTTCTGCCACAGGCATTGGATATTCATCTTTGGGTGTTGCAGTATTCAGATCTCTGAAATCAATGCACACCCTTAAGGTACCATTTTTGTTTATAACATGTACTATATTTTCAATCCATTCGACATACCTGGTATTTCAGATGAACTTGCATTTCATCAGTCTTTCGACTTTCGTTTTGATTTTCGACAGAATCTCCGGTGCAAAGCGCCTTGGAGTTTGCTTGACAGGCTTCTTTCCAAGTTTTGTTGGCAATTTTAGTTCCACCAAACTTCTGTCGAGGCCAGGCATTTCGTCATAATCCCACGCAAAGCAATCTCTTAACTCTTTTAACAATTGGATCATTTCTACCCTGAGTTCTAGATCTATCTTCGCACTGATATATGTTGGCTTTTTCACAGGACCTTCATCTAGGTTAACTTCTTCTAAGGGGTATTGTGCTAGCATTCTAACACTGTTCGCCAACGTATCTTTTTTGAAACCTAGAGGTTCATCATCATAGATGGCGTCTAACCTCTGATTTCATACTTCTTTCTCTTCCGAGTCAGGAGGTTCTGGGACGAAATCCTTCCCAGGGCCTTCTTGGAAAGATACCTGTTCATTGGCTTCAAGAGCCATATATTTGACTTCAGCCTCTAAGGTCGCTATCATTCTATTTTCGGCTACATATGCCAAAATCCTTTGTAGAGCTTGTGATTCAGTCATCATCACCAAACTTACTCCCCTAGCCTGTTGGCCGTATGTCATCAACCCCTCCATAGTCGATGTTTGATAAATCCTCTCTATCCCACTGAAAACCATGATCAGAGTGTAGATAAAGAGAGCAGAAATCATTGGGTGCTGGAGTCAGATCGAATTCAGGAGGGCTGCATGGCCCTATATGAGCCAAGTTCCTGTCGAAGCTATTTTTTCCAATGTTGTTAACTTCGCCCAGGTAGTAACTTTGATCAGCCTCGATGTTCTCTACGATACCATCATGGAGCCATATTGTAACCCTCTGATGCATCGAAGATGGCACTACACCTATGCCATGTATCCACTCTCGACCTAAAATCAGATTATAATTTGGTTTTGCTGAAATTGCCATAAACATGGTAGGTCGAAGAATTGAGCCCACCTTGAGATCCAGTTGTATAACTCCCATGGTGGTTCTAATACCCCCTTCATAATTTGAGAGAACCATGTTGTGGGGCTTAATATCAGCATCCCCTTTTCCTACTTTCCTCAGCAAATATTGTGGAATTATATTTATGGTCGCCCCACAATCAGCCAAGATTTTATTTATGGTCACTTCCCCTATCTTCGCTCTGATAAATAGGGGCTTGAGGTGATTTTTCATCGCCTTAGTAGGTGGCTCGAAGAAAGAGTTCTGCTCCTCAACACAACCATTATTCATCACGTAGTAACACATTAGCCTATTTCTGGCCATCTCTTGTTCGACCATCAAGTCGGTTTCTTCGACTACAACCTGACGGTTGTACTCCCTAAGCAGCACTGATATGACGTTTACCATAATATCTAAAGTATCGTCAGAGTCAGAATTACCTTCGTCATTCGATCCATATTGTTCTAGCCATACCAGTCTTCCAGCAATTGGTTCCCTCTCCAGAGGTTTCCTTTGCTTTCCTTTTCCTTTTCTTGGCACGTTGGTGCTAGATTCTGGGTGAGGCTTTGCTGCAGCCTCTTTCTCGGCTTTCCGTTGTCTTTGAAATCTTTGCCATTGGGAACGAGACATGGGGCTCTTTCCCTTGTAGTTGCTTGATATGTGAGCCACTTTATTCGTTGTAGTAGTGTGGTACTCTTTCCTGTAATCCAAAGAAGAGCCCCTTGGCACGTCAAACGTTCGTCATTTTTCTTTATTGGGCCTTTTTCTGCCCACTGTATTGAGCCAAGTATCCACGGGTACATTAGTTCGAGGCCGAAAAGTTGGTGGCCTCCTCACTTGGTTCATGGGTCCCTTTTGATGTCCCCTCCTGGGATCATATCTAACTTCTGGATCCATTTTTGGCTGAGCATTGGTGCCCCATTTTGCTTTCACTACTCTCACACCTTGTATGTGCTCCGCAACCTTCTTGTCGAAAATGGAATTGCATCTGGGACACAACATCACTTCAGACTTTTTCTTCTGGCATCGATGTAAAAATTCTGCCAGATCCTCGTTTTCTTTTGGAAATGATGTATTGTTCACTTTCTCTTGTCGAATGGCCTCCTCCGAAGCCTTGGCCTTAGATACTTCGACCATGTTTACCTCCACGTTGCTCTTGACAACGAGGTCCAGTTTTTGCATCTTGGCTTCCAAGTTTTCTGTCGAACCCTTAACGGAAGCCAAGTAAGAACCTATAATGGTTCTCTTGTAGGAGCTTTCAGTAACTCCTTTGTTTGAGCTTTCAGTAGCTCTTTTGCTTGAGCCTTTAGTAGCTCCTTTGTTCAGGCCTTCAGTGGCCTTCCTCACCCCTTCGACAGTTTTCCTAGATATGTTTCTAGTAAAACTGCCAAATACAGGCTTGTTGATGAAGTCCTCGGAAACTTCTACCATATGGATGCCAACTGGTTCAGCATAATGTGCATCCATTTGTAGCGGGTTCACATCAATTTTCATTTCCGGCTTATTAGCGAACTTGAGCCTTCCTTCTTTGAGTTCTTCTTGAACACGATCCTTGAAAAGAAAACATTGTGAGGTTTTGTGGCCCAGAAAATTATGATATTTACAAAAACCTCTTTTCTTTCTTTGTTCTAAAGGAGGCATTTTTCCCCAGGGGGCACTATCATTTGGCCATCTTTGACTAATATATCAAATATTTCGTCATATTTAGTGATGTCGAAACTATATGTTTTCTTTGGGAATCTGTCACTGTTCCTTTCAGACTCAACAGGATTCTTCCCATTTGAGGACACTAGCAATTTAAAAGAGTATGACGGCCCTTGTTTTAATTCTTCTAAATCTATTTCGCCTTCTTCGACATCTATATGATCACTAGATGTCTCTGGATCGCCATCATCCATTTCGACATAGGCTACTCTTTCTCTTCGATGAGTTTTGGCCGCTTTAGCCTTTTCGGCTTTAAGGCGTTCTACTTGTCGAACTCTATCAGCCAGCTGAGCCATGTCTCTAAAGTATTGGGTATCTAACTTTTTCCTAATGGAATAATCTAGGCCCCCTGCTGCCATTTTGACCAATTCATGTTCAGGAACTTGGGTAAAGCACCTGACTTTAAGCAGTCAAAACCTATTCAGATACTCATCTATTGGCTCAGTGAATCTCCTCTTCACACTAGCCAATTCTTTTAAACTTATTTTGGTCTGTCCCATGTAAAATTGTTCATGGAACAACCTTTCCAATTGATTCCAATTATGGATCGAATTAGCTGGGAGGGTAATGAACCAAGTAAAAGCATTTTTTGTTAGAGAACTTGAAAAATATTTAATCCTAAGGTTTTCGTTGTTTTCTATTTCCCTGACTTCTATCAAATATCTCGCCACATGTTCGACAGTAGACTCTGTCGTATCCCCTGAAAATTTGGTAAATTTGGGGACTTTTCCCCTAGGGGTAAATTTGTTTGCAGAATATATTCTTACAATGAGGATGCGAAGTTTGGTCTGTGAAAACCAACGTTCATCCCATTCTGTATCATAATCCTTTCGATTATGGCCGTCAGGTTATTATCTGTTCCATAATTTTGGTGTCGAACTTGCTGTATCAATTCATCAGCGTTTTGGTTCCTATTCACCATGATCACTTCTTGATCGACTTCTCTAGGGATCTGTGGGGGATTTCGACCCTATGTTGCTCTATTTCTACTCTAGGGATCTGTGGATTTTGATTAACGATTAAATCTTCTTCCAAGATTACCCCTTGGTTTACTCTTATTGGTATTCTTTGGGGTTGTCGAATAGTTTGGGGTACCCCAAAGAATTCATCCATGCGCGTCATTTGTGCTGCCATTTTTTGATTCGACTGGGTAGTATTTTGTATTAGGGGGTTCAGCACTGTACTTAGGGTTTGTGCGAGCATTTGCACCATATCATGGTTGCTTTCATCCATCTGTTGCCTCAAAATTGCTGCAGAAGCGTTTGTGAGGCTTGGTATTGCATGTGATAGCCCTCCTAAAAGTTGGTTTCCACCCAAATTTGCCATACTGGCTCCAAATCCCTATAATGGTGAAGACGTACTCACCAAAGGTTCTGAAAATGTAGACACATCGTTCATAAGGCTAGCCATTTCAGTGGTTGGCATGCCATACGTCTGTTCTCGATCCATCCAGGCTGTCGAAAATCCAGGGGGAATGTACGGTCGAGATCCTGGATTTGCCCTTGGTGGGGGTGTTCCTAATGGACCTCTAGGACCTACATACGAAAGTATGGGTCCTGTTTGATTCGTGGTTAACATTGGTACTGAACCAACAGAAGTTGAGATATTTTCCTCAATGGTAGTTATAACCGTTGTTCCTGTAGTATTTGGTGGAGGTATTTCTCCATGATTTGGCTCATTAGCCATTCTTGAAATTCTGGCTGCAGATACTCAATGTCACGTTCAATGTTATGACACCGTATCTGACTTTCTATAAGACAGTAAATACAAAAACATTAAAGAACACAGTCAATTATTTACCCAGTTCAGTGTGCAACAACACCTACTCTGGGGGCTACCAAGCCAGGGAGGAAATCCACTATAAGAGATATTAATTCAGGAATAAACCAACCAGTTTATCTCCTTCACTTAAGACCTACCCAATGCAACTTCAATCTAAGTACAACTTAAACCTGAGTTCCTACTCACTCCCCCTCAATCACAGCAGTGATACTTAAAACAATTGACTAATGATTTAATGAAGACACTCTTCAAAACATACACTTGATTATGCTTCACAACTTTTTAATCAAGCAACACAAACACTCTTGCTTCACAGCTTTGAGTGATACATAAACCTAACTTGACTTTGCTTCAAAGCTTTAGTCAAGAGACACAAAACACTCTTGCTTCAAAGCTTTGAGTGATACAAAACCCTTACAATTAAAACCTATTCCAAGTCACTTATCACAATGATACTTTCTTGGATTACAATAGTTAAAACTATACAGCTTCTAAATGATCTTCTGTCAAAAGGGATGAATTCCAAACAGCAGCCCTGTTGAATATATAACAGCTGCTTCTTCAGTTAGGATTTCCACAAAAAGCTAGGGTTAATTCCGTTTGACCTTAAGACTTGGTCACATGACTTTATCAACCAGGTTAGGGTTGAGCTAGGTTAACCCCAAGACCACGAGAGATTCTGTTCTGGAAAGACTGAGTCATTTTCCTGAAAAAACTCAGAATTAACCAAACTGTATAACTGTTAGTTCAGAACAGGATGTCTTAACATTTGTTATGACATCTGAATTCCTGTTTACTGATTTTGGTAAATGTGATCATTTTGCAAAATGCTCAGATACACACTCATAAACAGCAACACCTGTATGACATTATTTTTCTGCAAAGGTACCTAATAAATCAGTACCTAATAGACTAGAATGTTATGACATCAGTCATGACATTCACACACCTGGTTTTACCAAAAATGCATGCCAATAACTAAACAACTACAAACTCCCCCTTTGGCAGATTTTTGGCTAAAGCCCCTAAGCAATCAGAGAATAAATAGCAGCAGAATAAATATGACTGCAGAAAAATAGAGTCTAATAATGTCTACCAAAATATATCTCCCCCTCTTTAGCCATAAATGGGCCAAAGATACATGTTCTTAAATGTTTATACAGTCATCTAGAAACAGTAATAAAAACAACAATTAACATCTGAACACACTTGCAAACTCCACCAGGGACCAGCATCAACTCCACCAACCTTTAAGCACTGTCCCCTTCAGAGGAGCTAGTTTCTTCAGTATTGAGTTGATCTTCAGCAGCACCCTCTTCCCTTCTGTTTCCTTCAGCTTCCTCCTTTTCTAACCTGGCAATTAGGTTTTCTAGGGTCTTTTTCCTAGTCTCCATCTCTTTGCAGGTTTCTTTCAATACATCTATAACATCAGATGTTTTGGACTGAGTCTTTACAGATGATGTCTCAGCTGATGTTATGACAATATCAGGAGCATGAGATCCCTGAAACAGCTTGTAGTGTAACCCAAGAGCAGGAGCTCTTTTGCAAGCAGTATCTCTTGCCACCAGGATATCAGGGTACTGTGCAAGGATAATTCCACACAGGAGGGAGGGAAAGGCAATAGGGCCTTTGACAGCAAAGCTACCAGCATGTTTTAGAGTTTGTTCAAAAATATACATGCCATAGTCAAATTCAGTCTTGGTTCCCACAGCATAAATAAATCTCCCCAATCCTGTGGAGATAGTAGATTTATGGTTTGTAGGGACCCAGTTGGCTGCACCAATCTTGTGCAGGATGGAAAATTTCATGCTTAGTTTGCTGGCATTCAGCTTGCCTTTCAAGGGCCAGCACTTGACTTGTCTTGCTGTGATGGTTTGACAAACTTCATTGTCAGTGACTTCCAGTCCAGGGCAATCCTTATTTGATCTTCCAAGAAATTTGTTAATTTCTGATGGAGAGAAGTTAACCCTTCTTCTTCTAACATAAACACATTCAAAGTCAGCTGACCTTCCATCAGCACATTCATCAGACAAGTTCACTATAAATTCCTTGACCAGATTTTCATAGCACTTGGTAAATTTTACCACAGTCTTCATCAGTCCAGCAGCTTTGATCAGGTCCATGATTTCCTTGCAGTCCATGGCATCATTGTTTAGTTCTCTTTCTAAAGCTATTCTCTTCAAACAAACATACTTCCATCTGTTGGCATTGTCAGGATGGTGAAAAGAGATGTTGTCTGTTGGGACTTCAAGAACTCTAGCAATTTTGCTGGAAGGGAGTTTCCTTCTGATAGAAATATCTTCAGCCTCAATTTCAAATTCTGATTCCTCATCAGAATCAGAAGACTCAGGTTCTTTTCTCTTCTTTGTAATTGGTTGTCTACCAGTATACACTTGGGCTTTCACCTTCCCTTTGGACTGACCTGTTTTCACAGATTCTACCCCAGTCTTGCCTTCAGCCTTGGATTTAGTAGGTTTCTCTTTGGTCATACATTGTGCAGCATTCTGATTACCCTTTCTTTTCATCATTCTCCTAGCTATGCTAGGGTTTACATTGGCAATTAGATCATTGTCTGAGTATTCCTCATCCACATCAATGACAGGTGGATCAACAGTCTTCTCTGAAGGGTTCTGAATGTTGTCATTTGGTGTCACAACATTCTCAGAGACATCTACATTTGCTTCAACATTTGGGCTTGCTGATTCTTGATTTAATGGGACAGAAATCCCCGGTACAGAGTGGTTTTCGCTTAGTATTCTTGTAACAAGCCTAGCAATTTCTTGATGTACTTGAGCTGATCCTTCCTTATTTGGTACAGAGGAAGAAGGATGAGAAGGATTACCAGAAGCAGTAGCTTGAGCTCTTCCTGCATGCCTAGTTCTCAGCTTTTTGACTTTGGAGGGGTCAGTTTCCATTTCTCTGAGATGAGTGATCTCCAGGACTTCAGAATCTATGCATGTGGTGATTGCTCGAGAATCTTGGTCAGATGATGAAGATGAAGTGGTCGCCTTGGTTGAAGATGATGTTTGAGACATTTTGATTGACTTAGAGCACCAGTAGCAATTTGAGAGAAAGCTTTGATTGAGAGAAAGGAATAGGTTGCAAAGTCGAGAGAGGTAGGAGGCAAATGAGAGTCTATTCAACTTCTTAATAATTTTGAAAGAACTGGAAAAACATATGATTAACCCACTAAAAATAGTCTTAACAAAAATAACTCCTTCAACCCTTGATTTAAGCAAAATTAATTGCTATAATTTCTCATGTTGGCAAATACCCATCTTGCCCCTCAAGTTTTCAAGTTGATTTCCATCAAGAGCCTTGGTAAACAAATCAGCCAGCTGTAGCTTAATGAAACCATGTTCCAGTTTAATTGTCTTCTTCTCTACAAGGTTAATGTGATTGGTCCTGCTATGCTGAATAGGGTTCTTGGAAATATTGATTGTATTCAGATTGTCACAATACAATGTCACAACATCTTGTGAGACATTATACTCAGTGAGCATCTGTTTTGTCCAGATAATTTGAGAACAGCTACTACCAGCTGCAACTATTTTAGCACAGAGTTGAAAAGGCAATCTTTTGACATGAATCATAGCTCTGGAAGATTCCTGTATGATCCTATTTTTCCTTCTGTCAACTCCATTTTGATGAGGAGTTATAGGAGAAGAGACTTCATGACTCATTCCTTCTGAGAAACAAAATTTATTAAACTTGTTGTTTCCAAATTCCTTGTCATGATCACTTCTGATTCTGACAATACATCCTTCTTTTTGAGTTTTCTTGCACTGTTCTCTAAAAACTTCAAGGTTATTCACCACATCATAGACATATCTCTTTTTACCAAGCCTTTCAATTTGATGTTCACCACAAACCCTCCTTTTATCAATTTGCAGTCTTGGAATCCTTCTGACTGCTTCCATAGAGATAGTTCTTTTCATTCTTCTTAGATGAAGATGGCCAAGTTTATGGTTCCACAGTTTCATCTCTTTTTCTTCTTTGGTAATAGAACACATAGTGGAGTTATTAGTGTTCTCAGGCTGCCACAAGTAACAGTTATCTTTAGATCTGATTCCTTTCATTACAACTTCTAGTTTTTCATTAATTACTAGACATTCAAATTTTGAGAAGTTGACCTTGAATCCTAGATCACACAATTGACTGATACTAATGAGATTAGCAGTCAGGCCTTTTACCAATAGTACTTCATTCATATTTGGAACTTCAGGGCAGTCCAAATTACCAACTCCTTTGATTTCACCTTTAGCACCTTCTCCAAAGTCGCATAACTAGTGGTGTGAGGTTTAACATGATTGAGAATGTTCTTTATTCCAGTCATGTGCTTAGAGCACCCACTGTCAAAGTACCAGCCTTCCTTTGCAGAGACTCTCAGGGAAGTGTGGGCTATCAGGGCAGTAGCCTTTTTCTTCCATTGAGGAGTATGTGGTACCCTTTTTGACTTAGGTTTAACACCTGAGTTTTGATTAGGGTATCCATGCAATTTGAAGCAGAAAGGCTTTATGTGGCCATACCTCTCACAATGATGACATCTCCATATTTGGTACCTTTTCTTCATATGTCTCTGTTCCTGATGTTGAGAGTTGTGTTGAGACATCTGCTTTGACATTTGTTTATTAGACGTGATCTTCTTGTCTGCACGTGATTTCTTTGCTGCCACAAATCCTAGACCAGACTTGTTTCCCACAGTTTGTCCAACCTGAAGGATTTCTTCCAATTTGTCTGTTCCATTTGTCAGCATCTTGACAGATTTGGTCATCTGGTTTAGTTTTGAGTTCAGCATTTGAACTTCCCTTTCTAGATGACTTATAGTTTCAAGGTCTGCCCTTTTTTCAGCCTCCAGTTTTATGATGAGTTTTGATTGTTTCTCATTCTGCACACAGACTTCAGCACTTCTGATACACAATTTCTTGTAAGTATCAGCCAGTTCTTCAAATGTCACTTCTTCATCACTAGTGTCACTTTCAGAGGTACAAACACCAGTTAGAGCAGTAACTAGTTTGGCAGATTCTTCTTCAGAATTACTTTCTGAATCACAGTCAGACCAAGTAACAGTCATTCCTTTCTTTTGTTTCTTAAGAAAGGTAGGACATTCAGCTCGAATATGCCCATATCCTTCACAACCATGGCATTGAATTCCTCTCCCCTGATTTCCCTTCTCTTCTGACCTTGGTCTTCTGCTGGAACTGTCAATGTCAGAGGGGATGTTATGAACATTCGACCTTGACTTTGGATCTATTCTTTTGATAAGTTTGTTGAATTGTCTTCCAAGCATGGCTATGGCTTCTGAAATATTTTCTTCTTCATCCTCCTTGTTTTCAACATCAGTGTTGGATACAAGTGCTATGCTCTTGTTCTTCTTGTCACCATTTTCAGTGATCCCCATCTCAAAAGTCTGAAGAGACCCAATAAGTTCATCCACTTTCAACTTGCTGATGTCCTGGGCTTCCTCTATGGCAGTTACCTTCATTGCAAATCTTTTAGGCAAGGATCTGAGAATCTTTCTCACCAATTTTTCTTCTGACATCTTTTCTCCCAATGCTCCTGAGGTGTTGGCAATCTCCAAGATGTTCATGTGAAACTCATGAATGGTTTCATCTTCCATCATTTTTAGATTCTCAAACTTGGTAGTCAACATCTGAAGCCTTGACATTTTTACTTTGGAAGTGCCCTCATGGGTAGTTTTGAGAGTGTCCCAAACTTCCTTGGCCAGTTCATATTGATGTACTAGTCTGAATATGTTTCTATCAATTCCATTGAACAAGGAATTTAAAGCTTTGGAATTTCCCAGGGCTAACTCATCTTCTTCTTTACTCCAATCTTCCTTAGGCTTCAAACTGATTGTCCCATCTTTCTCAGTTATGGTCGGATGGTTCCATCCTTTGTCAGCAACTCTCCAAGTGTTTTTGTCCAGAGATTTTAAGAAGGCAATCATACGAGGTTTCCAGTAGTCATAATTTGTTCCATCCAGAATGGGTGGTCTATTTCCAAAAACTCCTTCTTTGTCCATAGTGCCAGAAAGTGATATCCCTAGATCTCACCCAGTAATACAGGCAGGGTGCCTGCTCTGATGCCAATTGAAATTCTGGCTGCAGATACTCAATGTCACGTTCAATGTTATGACACCGTATTTGACTTTCTATAAGACAGTAAATACAAAAACAGTAAAGAACACAGTCAATTGTTTACCTAGTTCAGTGTGCAACAACACCTACTCTGGGGGCTACCAAGCCAGGGAGGAAATCCACTATAAGAGATATTAATTCAGGAATAAACCAACCAGTTTATCTCCTTCACTTAAGACCTACCCAATGCAACTTCAATCTAAGTACAACTTAAACCTGAGTTCCTACTCACCCCCCCTCAATCACAGCAGTGATACTTAAAACAATTGACTAATAATTTAATGAAGACACTCTTCAAAACATACACTTGATTATGCTTCACAACTTTTTAATCAAGCAACACAAACACTCTTGCTTCACAGTTTTGAGTGATACATAAACCTAACTTGACTTTGCTTCAAAGCTTTAGTCAAGAGACACAAAACACTCTTGCTTCAAAGCTTTGAGTGATACAAAACCCTTACAATTAAAACCTATTCCAAGTCACTTATCACAATGATACTTGCTTGGATTACAATAGTTAAAACTATACAGCTTCTAAATGATCTTCTGTCAAAAGGGATGAATTCCAAACAGCAGCCCTGTTGAATATATAGCAGCTGCTTCTTCAGTTAGGGTTTCCACAAAAAGCTAGGGTTAATTCCGTTTGACCTTAAGACTTGGTCACAAGACTTTATCAACCAGGTTAGGGTTGAGCTAGGTTAACCCCAAGACCACGAGAGATTCTGTTCTGGAAAGACTGAGTCATTTTCCTGAAAAAACTCAGAATTAACCAAACTGCATAACTGTTAGTTTAGAACAGGATGTCTTAACATTTGTTATGACATCTGAATTCCTGTTTACTGATTTTGGTAAATGTGATCATTTTGCAAAATGCTCAGATACACACTCATAAACAGCAGCACCTGTATGACATTATTTTTCTGCAAAGGTACCTAATAAATTAGTACCTAATAGACTAGAATGTTATGACATCAGTCATGACATTCACACACCTGGTTTTACCAAAAATGCATGTCAATAACTAAACAACTACAATTCTACTTTCGTTGTTTCTCTTCCTAACAATACACTCGTTGGTTATTCTACCACTTCTTAATAACATGCAACGATGTATACGTGTAAAAGGAAAGCAATCACATAAATGAACAAACAGATGATAAAAATTAGCAACGTCCCATCAGGTGTGCCAATTTATTTACCATAATTTTTGGTAAACAATCGCTGATCCTCCAAAAAGGAAAATCCTTTTGGTTACTCACGGGATCGATCAGATTGATCCCATAACATATGCTAACTTTTATGCTGGTTTGATGTAAAAGTTATTATCTAGGAAGAATGCGCGTTCGACCAGGGATATGGTGTTTGTGGTTTTGGAAAGCAAGTAGATATACAGATAAAATGCAGGAAACGTAAACTTTGCAAAAGAAGATTAAAACAATGTAAAAGATTTGATTAATAAAAGGTGGTGTTTCCAACGTACATTCTCAGTTATTCTTTCACACACAGCGGGTACTTGAATAATATTGAGTGACTAGTACAATAGGTTGAACAGACGGAAAATCTACACAAGCTTCCTATCTTTATACTAAAATTATGTAACCGTCGAGGGGTTGCCTTGCTCCAGGATGAAGACAAGTGTCCTCTGCATGCCCCTCGACCTCTATCTTCCTGCCACGTCGCTTTCCCTTAACTACTGGGCGAACTGCATTTCTCTCCAATCTTCAAATTCAAATATCCTCCGTCTTTGGTGCTGACACGAGGGTTTGTTCTTCTAGTCGAAGGTCACATGTCCTTTTCAGTCAAAGGCTTGATGGTGATGTCTGGTCGAAGACTAATTTGTAACTCATATATTTTCTCTAAGTTTTTCCATCCGCCGAAGCATTTTCCAGCTTGGCTTTATTTGCTCTATTTTTGGCCCATAATGCCAATATATCGTGGGTGTCGAATTCAAAAGCCAACAGTAACTCATGAGTACTTGTGCAAACACATGGATAACACACCAGTATCCGTCCAAACACACAGATATCCAGACCAAAATCCACGCGAATGCACGAGTAACACACTTGCACACGTGCGAACGCACGAGTATCTAGACCAAAATCTGTGTGAATCCACGAGTTATTATATTTTTTGTATCATTAAAAAGATAAATAAAAAATATATTATTTAATATAATGTATGAATCCAAACACGAAAAAATGTCTTATTTTTAAATTATTTATGTTACTAATATTTTTATTTTTATTCATACATAAATTAAAATATATCTCTCTTTAAAAAATAATAAACTCTTTTAATAAATCAATTTTTTTTCTTTTTTTGTGTTTTTTTATTATATTTTGAAAACAATTGTGGGTAATACGTTAGTATCCGTGCGAATGCACGGTACTTATATCAAACTTGCATGGGTAACCATATTAAATTAGTGGAGATACACGTGTTATTACATTTTTTTTTACAATTAAAAAAATAAAAATAAAAATAATATATGAATCCAAACACGAAAGAATGTGTTGTTTTTTAATTATTATGTCACTAATATTTTTATTTTAAAATTATTTTTATGTTATTGATCAAATTTTTTCAATACTAACGGAAACACGAATACACTGATCAAAATATTAAATATTAACGGAAATATTAAGTTACTGATCAAAATATTGAATATTAACGGAAATATGAAGATACTAATCAAAATATTAAATATTAATTGAAATATGAAGTTCCTAATTAAAATTTTGAATATTATCAGGAACATAAAATTACTAATTAAAATATTAAATATTAACGGAAAAAATCACTTATCAAACTATTGAACATTAACGAAAATATGAAATTATTGATCAAAATATTAAATATTAACGAAAACAGGAAATTACTGATTAAATAATTAAATATTAACAATGACATAAAATTACTACAAGCACTTATATCTCGAGAGTTTTAAAATAAAATGGAATTGAAGAAATTTTATTAAAACATTACCAATAGCCATTTCATAACCCTCACTCAACACTGTGAGTTACGACTTCAATTATTTAGATATGTGTTTCTGCATCTTGAATTAATTTTCAAGAATTTCTCTTTACATTTAATAATGGTAAAAATTATTTTTGAAAAATTGAAAATATCTTTCACAGATGTATTTTCGAACATATTTATTAACATGTTTCGGATATATATTTTCGAAGATATAATTTTTTTTAAATTTTGCAAATAACAGAATGATTTCGTATATGCATCTCTGAAATTTTAAATTCTAGAGTAAATTCAGAGATGCACATCCGAAGTCACACTTTTTTATAAAATAAATAGATTTCAGATATACATATACGAATCCATCTATTTTTTTGTCAAATATAATAACTTTGAATATGCACATTCGAAGTAAATTTAATAATTCAGGTTGGTGATGTATTCGAAGATGCACTTTCAAATTTTAAAAATATTTTAGAAATTTTACTGGAAATCTTGAAAAAATACAGTAAGTGTTAAAGAAAATTCTTTTAATTTTCCCTTTCAAATTTAAACTATTCTAGTTAATCTCCCATCACATTCAATAATAAATTTTCTAACTGCTCTTCACCTACTCTAGTTAACCTCCTTTCACATTCATTAATAATATTTCAACGACTCTTCACCTACTCTACTTAACCTCCCTTCACATTGAATAACAAATGATCCCTTTTATCTCTTTTCACCACCTCTATAAATACAAACTTATCTTCAAACTCCCTTCACACTATAAAATTTCTGTACAACCACTCTTTATCTATAAACTCCTACGGGCTTCTTTCTTTTTTTCTCAATACATAAATTTTTCATTTAAAGAATGAAAATATTTTTATGTCTATTTACATCTCTTTTATATGAATATTTCTTTAATCATTGATGATAGTTTAATATTGACATAAGGTGTTGTACAACTATATAATTGAATTCGTCATGCATTCCAATAATTTTAAAATTCACCATTCAACTTTAAACTAATTGGCCATGAATTTTAAATCTATTTTTCTCAAATTCTATGTATGGTAAGCATACATCAGACGATTATAGAAATGTTATGCCAATAATCTTAAAAAGAAATTAACAAAATACATCATTATAAGAAAAATTAATTTAAAATGAAATTTTGTGACGGAAATAATTTTCATTCCAAAATAATTAATCGTGAAAATAATTAATCTAGAAAAGAATTTATAATAATTTTTTATCACAGATATTTTAATAAGTTTTATTTTATTTTATCTTAAAATAATTAATATTTAGTCCCTAATTTGAGATTGATAGATGTTTTTGTATGAAATTTTTTTGTGTCATTTTTTAGATGACATATTATTTTATTTTAAAATTTAATGGAAGAAGATGCCACGAATAATGGCCCCAACTTTATTTATTTGAAGTTGGTGTATCATATATTTATTTGATTTTTATTATTATTTATTATCTAATACATAAAATTTTATGGTTATTAAGTTTTTATAATCATTTTTCTTTGTCTATTATCATGTTACTGAATATATGGATATTGTTTTATTGATATGATAGAAAAAAAGGAAATTGACTAGTCTGTGATGATTGTCATGCAATTTTTTTCAATGGCTATTGAGATAATTGTGATGCAATTATCCTTCCCCTTCTTAGTATGTTGCTTCTTAATTTTCCAAGTGTTCATGAAGTTTTACTTCAATCATTTCACTTTTAATATGTTTGCTTTGTCAATAATTGAGCCATAAACATTTTCATTTAAACTCTTTTTCATATAAACTCTTTAGCATTTTTGTTTTGATCAAATTATTGTCTTCAACATTTTTTAGATTATTGGGCAAATATGTTACAACATAGTTAGCCTTGTGGTTGTAATTATTATTCATTGTTATCTCTTATCATGTCTTTTCAAACACTTATATTATACATGGTATATTAGTTAAACACACACCACTTTTATAAGCTATGATTTTGTAATAATTTTATATATACAAGATTTATGTGTTTTTAAAGATACTAGTAAAGCAAACGTCCGGGTAGTGTCATGTCGTATATATTATGTTATAATTAAAAAATTTATGATACATTCAAATATTACAAGAGATAAATGTATAATTAAAAAATATATGTTATATTAAAAAAAGCAAAATAAGATAAGATTTATGAAACTTTCATAAGAGATGAGTTTTTTTTATTGAAGCAGACCAAATCAATGACTGTGACAAAGATGAATTGTAATCAACTCAAACATGTTCGAAAAAAATGCCCTGGTATATGTATAAAACACTTGTATATGGTTATCATTTTATAAATCTTCCATGATATTCTCTAAGATGTTTCACTCGGAGAAACATACCTATAATCAATGTACTATTTGATCTCATCAATATTTTGATGTTCAATAGATGTTCCATCTTGATTCTTGACAACGGAAGCAATTATTCTATCATATCCTTTATTGATGTATTTGAACAAATATTTAATTGATGTACTTTGATTGCACCATTCAATGTTAATATAACCTCTATACTTCAGAAACAACTTTGAATTGTATGGAACAAAACATCTATTATCAATCTCCATTCCATTCTTAATGATTGTGTGACCGTGATCCCTTCTTCTATAAACCAGATACCCATCTTGGTCAACAATTGTTTCATTCTGGAAGTCTTTAGGGAAGTATTTAGAACACTTACATTCCTTCATACACGGGGAAGACATATATCAACTTCCACAAGGACCTTGAATCATGTGAGTTTTGACCAAGTTATATAAGTCTTCATCAATGTCTTTGTTTGATATTTCAGCTGATATGATCTTATCAGTGTCATTTGGTGTTGGATATTTATTGGATGAATGTAAGAAAATTAATATGTGAGCATGAGGCAGGCCTCTCTTCTGAAACTCAATGGTATACATATCTAAAAAATTTGCATGTTACGTTGCATAATTAGTTGAGTACAAATTGAAAGTAACTAACAAATAAGAAAGTACAATATTATATTTGGTAGTGTTATGATAAATTACTTACATGCAAGAACTTTCCCCATCAAACTCTTTTTCGTCAAATCAGATGATAATTCATCAAATTTCAGTTTAAAGACTCTTGAAATGAGGTATGGATGATCAGTTACTTTTAGATTCACAGAACTAAGTACACGTTGTAATTCAGGCCAATTTGGGTTACATGTGAAAGTGATGAACAAATCAGGAAAAACAACATACCTACAAATCACCATTCCGTCAAAGTATAGTTGATCCATGTATCTGCGACTACTAACATATGAGGAAGGTAGCACAACCCTCTTCCATGTATTAGCACCTTGAGTCTGGCCATTTGTTCTAGCATCAGTGAGATAATGATATTTTCTAACTCTAAGTTTCAACTGATTCTTTCTGAGCCATCAAAGTCTCTCTGATTCCATCATGGTGAAAACATCAACCAAAAATTGTTGGAAAATCCTACGTGATCCGAGAATTGTTTGTGCTTCGTTCTTTCTTGCTTGGATCCTAAAGGCGAACCACTCTCTAATGATAAGTCTATTCCTTTTTGTTGCTTGCTCCCATGGTACATCTTCAGGTACCACATCTGAATGTGTTGGGTCCAAATTAGTACCATTGTTAGAACCTTTATTCTGATGCCGAACATTAGGCCTATAACCATCCTCACCATAAGAGAAAAGAATTGGATATTGAAATACCAAATATGATGTATGATACTCATCTATTATTTGAAGCTCTCCATATTGTTTCTGCATTATAATGTCTCTCTTCTCTGCAGTATCAACATCTCCAACAATAAGAGTGGCTACTTCGGAAACAGTTGGCTGGTTATATATCCTTCCATTCGTACTTTGCTCAGAAATTAAACGTAGTTCCAAGTCAGAAACATTTCCTTTGGAAAGTCTATCCCTTGCCATTCTAAAGGACTGAGCATGAATATTATGTTCATATAACATATCAGATAGTTTTCTCACTGTACTAACATCAACTTCGTTTTTTGTCCTATAGTGTAAATTTGCTTCATTTAGAATTACTTATAATGTTATACAAATAAAAGAAACTATTATTAGATTGAACTAAAAGAAACAAACCTGATTCTATCCACTCTATTCTGAATCTCATGTTCGTGTTGTACCCCAATTTTTGCCCTTAAGATTCATCTATCATCTCATACCATCACAATGCAACAAGATCACACACTAGGGTTTGGTTCTTCTCCTTATCTTTAGCTTTTCTCATGGGGAATCACCAAGAACCTTGACTTGCATATTGTGACCATCTATGTTTTATATTGATTAAATTTTAACTAATAAATACAATGAATATTTGCTCTAATTATTAGTATCATAGGTGAAAGCATAATACATTCCATCAAATTGATCCATAGGTTCATGAGTTTATTTCCATGCCTTCTTCAACAAAGATTCATTGAGATTCAAGCCTCATTATTAAAGGTATTTTGAAATAATATCATGAAAAAGTCTATTATGATTCATCATGTCTCATGTTGTCAAAAATAGCTCAAAGGTACAAGGGTTGATTGAAGAAGTTTGACCTAGTTGGACAAGTCTTTGGTTTCATTGATCACAAGTGCATATCTCCCTCAACTCTCAAGATTCAGAATTAGTTTTGGTTGCTATGGTTTCTTCTTATCATCCTCAACAAATTATATTTACATGATAAAAGTATCTGTGCAAGAAAGTTGATCAAAATTGAAAAGGGTTCTCAAGGCATTTTTTGGCTCTAGGAGCTAGGGTTTTAAACTTCAAAGGGGTATATCTTGCCCATCTTTTGGTATTTTTGAGTGATTCCAAAGACATGCTTCTCTTAAAAGGATTATCAACAAATAATTTCAAAAGTTTTAAGAAAATTTTGTGTGAAAGGTACTTCATGATGAAGAAAGATTAAAAATCCTCTAGATGAACCATCAAATTCTCATACGTGACTTCAAAAGATCATAACTTGGTAAATTTTTATCACCTTTAGCCCATTATTTTTCCATATTGATCTTAAAGATGTGAACTTCAATCCTTCTTTTAAGAACAAAGTTTGAAAATGAATGGAAGATTCCCTAAGGATGCAAAAGATTATAGGTCATTTTATGAATTTTTTCCAATTTCAACAAGTCATGACTTTCTCAATTTTTGGAGATTTTGAATGTTTCAAGTCTCAAAATGTAATTCAAGAGATCTACTTCATGCCATTTTTTTTGGTCAAGAGAAAAATTCAAAGGGGAGACCATGTTTGAATGCAAGACATTATAGGCCATTTTTGAAGAAAAATTTAGAAAATTTCTAAGTGTAGAAAGTCAACTTCTTTTTCTCAACTTTGACTCATCATAATTTTCAGCTCAATCATCCATTTGATTCCATTCTTTTCACATTGTAAATCTTGTGATATCATATTTCTAAAGCTTCAAGAATCATATCCTAAGACTCCTCGAGCTGAGAATGCCATTGGTTTGAACTTGGTAACTTGAAACTGAAGTTTCTTCAAAAGTCAGAATTTGAAATCCTTGATTTAGCTTCTAAAAACATTTTTTTTGCACGCATTTGCTTCTAAACATGTTTAGTGAACCTCCAGAAGTGATTAGCCTATTAAAACGCAAGGTTTGAATGAGTTTTGATCAAATTAGAAGTCAAACTTTTCTGGTTTGCAACTTCATACGATTTCCCTTCAAACTTCATCATTTCACACGCTTGAGCATTCAATCAGCTTCCCTATAAATAGAGGATCATACCTGATTAATTTTTTCAAGCTTAGAGAGCCAGAATCACCCTGCCAAACTTCCTCTTGAACTCAATTTTCTGCAACTTCGAATTTGCTCTTACAACCTTTCTCAATCATTTTGCTTTGTCAATTCACCTTCCTTGAACCTCACTAAAGCTAACAGAAGAAGAACTAAGCTCTGAGACTTCCTAAATCGTGCTAGCCAAGTCCAGTTTCAGAGCTCTGCAACTTAACTTTAATAGGTAGATTCCTTCACCAATTCTCTCAAACTTTGATACTGTTATGAAGTTCTCATCATGCTGATTCTAGTCGCAACACTTGTTTTCAACTGGAAGTACGTTTTGACCATGAAATTTCAAATCCCTTTTCAGAATTTCTTTTCAAAAATGATTGAGCTACAATTTATATAAATTTTTTACGAAGGTACCATTGGAATCGTCATGAAGAGACGAAGTGAATGGTACCGGTCTCATGTTCTAATTTTACAGTTCTAGAACCTGCAGATTTGTTGGCTGGATGTTGAAGATGACCAACGTGTCATCTATCAACCAATGAAGGCGTGTCACACATTTTTCAAAATCTGATTTAAATAAATGATTTCATGCTTTATTCACTAAAGACCATGATATGCATAGTGCGTCTGATCATTGGATTAGCTTACTAACGCATTTTGACTCTCATCCATGGGTCCACATTTTTTGACTTTATTTTATTTTTTGATTTTTATATTTTATTTATTTTAAACTTCAAAAATTCATAAAAACATCCATTTTAACTTCAAAAAATCTGAAAAAATTATGAAAAATACTTTTGATTTTTCTCTTTCTGATTATTATTTTTTCACAATTTTATATTGTGTTATGATATTTTTTATAATTTTTCACTTTATTTGAATTGTTTTAAATGTTTAAAAATACTTTTCTTAATTTTTAAATTCTGAAAAAAATATGGAAGGATCCAATGACCTTTAGACAAATATTGGTAACCTCACTTTATTTTTATTTCTGGCTTTACTAATTTTCAAAATTTTTGGTTTGTTTTCGCTATTTCTTTTAATTTTAAAAATAGTTTCTGACATTGGAAAATTACCAAAAAATTTATATAAATATTTGAGTTCATTTCTGATTTTTCTATGGTCTTGTTTGATTTTTCTTGGATGTTTTGAATATAATTGCTATTTTCCCCCTTTATTTTCATTTAAAAAATCATTTTCTTTATTTTAAAATACCATTTTATTTTGTATTATATTCTGGATGATCTTGGACTATGAAATTTTGATCATAAGCTCTATTAACATCATTGGATCCATGGTATTGAGTTTGACTTCACAAGAAATAGATGAATGATTTTAATAATAGTTTGATTAAATTTTTTGTGTTCAAATATGGTTTAATTCTTACGCCATCCCTCTTCATATCATCTCCTTCTTATTATACTAAATGTTATTGGAGAATGATTTCTATATCATTTTTCAAGACACGTGGTACATAGATTGCTATTGACCGATCTCAAAATTGGTGCGACTTCTATATAAGTCCACTTACGATTTCTTAACATAGCGCTAAATTTTGTCCCGATTTGAGAAAATGATCATTCGTGGCCCAAACCCATGTTTGTAAGACCAAGTATGTTAATTTGAACCCTTTGATCCAATAACCTTGAGATTCATTGTTAGGAGGCTTTGGTCCGACCAATCCTCTAATGAATTTTCATCAATTTTGGTCAAAATTGGATTACTTAAACATCATTGATCATTTATTGTTGCCTTGAGATTTAAGTGAATGATATACTTGACAAAAAGAAAATGCAACTTGGTGTTGAGAGGCTTTGATTTTATCAATCTTCTAATGAGTTTCAAATGCAAGTTTCAAGATGGTCATTCAACTAACCATTAATTCCTAACAATTAAATTTATTTGATGCTTTTACTTTATGCTATTACTTTAAGCACATTTATTTTAGCATTTACATTCCATGCTATTTTCATCTTTGCTCGCTTGAGCATTTACTTTTTATGTCATTTTTATTTTGCTCATTTAAGCTTTTATTTTCTTTTTTTTAAGATACCTAATAATCAAGTTGAACCATAAAAAACTTTAATGTTACTTGGACTACTTGGTTACTATCCATTGCATTATGGAGTTGTGGACTTCTTGGACTTAGGATTAGAAGTTGTGGCCTACTTTGAGACCTTGTGACCTCAACTGTTATTTTGTCTGGAGTTCTTAGGGTTTACCCCAAGATGTTGGGTTTTTTGTTTGTTTTCTTTGTGTGTAGGTTATTGTGATTACATGCTTTGCCTGTGATCAGGAATTCATCTGTGTACTGTCGTTACTCTGCCCAATTTTTATGAAGACTTAATGAGTTTGGTTTTCTTAAGAGGTTTATTATCTTTGCTTGTTTGGTTTCAAATCCAAAGGATGTGAATTCTACATTGACTCATTGTGTCAAGTTCCGGCTTCTTGTTGGTTAGTCGGTCCTTTTCCCTAGCTTTTACCTTATGCTTTAGGATAGTCCCTTCATCTCCTCCCACCTTCTTTAATTTCAAAAATCTTCTCCCTCCTTTTGAAAACTCTTCTTGATTTTAAACTTGAACCACTTTTATAATAAACTTGGACTTAGGTCCATGCATTTTCAAAAACATTTTCTTAATCAACTTAATAAAAATTTGACATTTTTGTGAAGACTAAAAGTCAATCAATCTCATTCAAACTATTTTTGCCACTTTGGCTTTTTTACTTTAAAATTTTCTCAAAAAAGATTAGACTCGTGTCAATCCTTGTAGTGATGCGAGCTACTATACTTTTATGTTATGTAGTGAAGTGAGATATTTTCCACTTGGGTGTTGAGTGAGGCTTTGTTGATTCTTAAATCCAATCCATATCCTCCACTTTGAGATGATGCAAATTCTCCTTTCTCATAATTGTGGGTAGTAAGTATGTTTCCCACTGGGATAAGATGATGATGTCTCGTCTCTTAAAATTAACCAACACACACGTGTTTTAAAATTTTTAAAGGTGAACTATGTGTACCCTGATCCCCTATTGCACGGAATGTGGTATGTAGGCACTAAAGATTCACAATCGCGACGGGTGCAAAAATCATAAAAAAATATACTTCTTTTCTCATCTCTACAATCTATTTTTATACAACATTTATAGCCAAAATACACAGATTTACAAAGAGGTTCCTGCGGAGTACCATAGATGTTTAGGGTGCTAATACTTTCCCTTTACATAACCAACCCCCGAACTTAGATTCTCTCTGTGATACGGTGGGAGAACTGACTTGAGGTTTGCGTTTGTATTCGCAAATGTTGCGGTTAGCAAGAGTCGCCACCGACTTTTTATTTTATCCTAAGGAAAGGTTAAAAAGCACAGCAAAAAACCTTTTGAGATGTTTTCTTGGGTTCGGGGAGTAGATTATAGAAAGGGAAGGTATTAGCACCCTTTCTATCCATGGTTATCCATGGGCTCTTAGTTACTTGCTTAGATCACTTGCCTTTTGTTTTCAATTGTTTTAAATGGTGCTTGAGTGTGTGGGTTTTGAAAATGTTTTGAAAAGATGCCAATGTGGTGGCAACCTTTGCAATGATCCATGTGGGGATGTATACAAAGATGTATGTCTTTTGAAAAGGTTTTCATTTTTTGAAAGTTGTTTTGAAAGTGTAGTGAAGTGTGGTTTGAAAAATAGGCAAGTGTTTTGTTTTTGCAAGTTGGTTCAAGTAACTAAGAGGTTATCTACTCCTAAATTTCTCGAAAGATTATTGCTATACTTTAACCCTTTTAACAAGTTTGCACCACCATTGTATTTGGTGGGCAACCTTGTGTTAGGATGTGAAAAGGGACAGGCGCGGGTCATCGTTTAGACCATAGTTGTAACGACGTTAAATGTCTTTGGGCAATTTCTCTAAGGGACTTGATCATTTGTTTTGTTTGTTTTGAAAAGTTTTATCGAGGGACTATGATCATTCAAACTGTTTGCTTTGCCCAAAGATGTTCAACATACAATATGGCCCATTTATTTGAAGGCAACAAGTGGAATACCCTAGGGGGTGCAAGTGTGATTTGTGTGTCCATTTTCATGCTTGTTTGTCTTGTATTAGGTCAAACTAATTTTTATCGTTTTTTCGCATACAAACCCTAATTCTAGCATGTTATTATTTAGAAAGCAATAAAGTGCGAAATTAAAATTACTAAGCTATTACACAACCAAATATGGGAAGGGGGGTACAAATGCTCAAATGGGGATATTGACAAGTAATTTAAACCTAAAATTATTACATCAATTTTGAATATTTGCATAGTAAATAAATTGCATAATTTAAATGGAAATTAAATAAATATGTAAAATGCAAAAAGAAAGTTTTTATGTATGAGAAAAGTATGGTTTATGTAAAATAAAAATAAGAAAATAAAAAGGTATTATTTTGAGTATTTTCAATTTTTAGGGCAAAAACCCTAATTTTAAAGAAGATGTATTATTATCTAATTTAATACAAGTATTTATTTATTATTTACAAAAATAAAAATAAATGAAGTATATTATAAAAAAAAGTATTTTTTATATCAAATATTAATAAGATGAAAAATTCAAATATTTTTATATTTTAACTTAAATATATTAATAAACATATATATATATATATATTAAGTTCTTAAATATGCATTATATACAAAAATAATATATATTTAATATTTTAATAAAATAAATAAAAAAAGTATTTTTTTATGTGAAATATTTCAGAAGGTAAATAAAAATAAAAATGTATATGAATGCATTTACACTATTTTTTATATTTATTCTAAATAAAAATATGTATATATTTATGTATAAATGGAAAGAAAATCAAATAAAACCCAAATAAAATCAAGAATGATGAGAAAAATATTTTCAAAATTTTAATATGCTGAGAAAAAATAAACAAGTCAAATAAAAAAAGAAAAAGTCAAAAAGAAATAAAAATAAGGCAAATGGGCTTGGGGGGTGAGAAAATGGAAATAGGGTGCAAAAAGAAGAAACCACACAGGCCCAGCCCATGTGGCTTCATCTTCAACCTTCGTTCAACAACATTCAAAAAAACGCGCGCCCTGTACTCCAGCTGCTAACTCCTGATTCCTGGCTTTTTTACAAAAACTCATAACATGAAAAATGCTCAGCATGAAGAGACGATTCCAACCATGTATAGAACTTAATCTAACTCTCTAAGATGAGAGAGAATTTCTCTCCCCCTCTTTTCTGACCTAACTTTTCATCAATGTTCAGACATGAAATTCTCTAAGCACACGAAACATAAATGAAATCTAATCATATGAGCATGTTCAGGGCTATGATTGTGACATATTTTCTTCAAAAACCTAAAGCTAACAATGCCTAACAAGAGAGATAGAACTCCATGAATATACCTGTTCAGTTGGAATCGAGCTGGGCAATGGAGGATGTTTCAGAATGAAATGAGGACTTGTACAGCTTCCTTGAAGTGTAAGGAAGCTTTTCCAATTCCTACTTTGCCTTGAAACTTCCTGAATCGAGCTAATGAACTCCAACTGCAAAACAGAAAATTAAAAATGGTGAAGTGGCTTGGAGGTGTTACAGGTCAGGTTTCAGATCATGGTCAGCTTGCATAGGTTGTGAGGAAGATAGAGGAACAGGTTTGGGCAAGAATGCTTGAAGGAAATGGGAGTTGGCACTCAAACTGCAGAGCTTGCTCTGTTTGTGCAGTTTTGAGGTGATTTTGAGATGGAGGGTGCTTGAGAGGTTCAGGACTCGTGCCAAAGCTTGGATATGGTCTATGGAATATGTTTGATAACTTTGTTCTTTTTTTTCTAAGCTGAGATGAGAGTTGTGATAAGTTATGCAATGTTACTTGAAAATGAAGCAAGCAAAGGTCACTTTTGTTTTTAGGTGAGTAGGGGCCTCTAATCCTGCTGCATAATCCTCTCTTGATCAGAGCAACTTGTCCATAATCTTGTGTCAAGAGGATTTTGCTTGTACTTGCTTGGATTTCAATTTGACATAAAGCTAGCTTTTTACAAAAATGGATAAAGCACTTTATCTAGTTTAGGATTAATCCAATATGCAATGTTAGAACACAAAGAACATGGTATTAACTCATTGAATATGCATTAAATTATTGAGTATGGATTGGTTCAAGGACCTGTAATCAAGCATAAAGCAAGCTGAGTTCAAATTTGCAAAGTTATGAACATGTTTTGATGAAGAACAAAAGTGAATTTTTGCCAACTTGTGAAATTCGAATCTCTCAAGTTATGAGGTTGTTTGATGAGTTCTTGGACATTTTGGAAAGCTTGGAATGTGTACTACAATCCATCTTTGAAATGCAATTTGAAATTCCAAGTGGAAGGGTATGAAAAGTGGCCTTGAAGTAGGGTAGAAAACCTTGTCAAAATAGGTCAAATTTCACTAAGTTAAAAGATGGTTTAGTGCCCTTATTCAAAAAATCATAACTTGAGATACAAGCTTCAAATGAGAAAACTTTGTGAATCAAAGTTGTAGATTTTGCAACAAGCTACAACTTTCATGTTTTGACTTTTGTTTGAATCCCAATGGATCATGGTGAAAAGATGGGGCAAAGTTGGGAAAAAATTAGGGTTTTTTATAACTTAGAAAAATTCTAAGTTATGAAAAATTCCATTTTCAAACCCTAATTTGCATTTTGTGATTTCTTGGTGAACAAGTTTCATGATTTGTAATGTTTTGATGAAAAATGAACCTTGACTCTTGATTTTGACCAAAAAGTCAAAGTTTGACTTTTCAGTATACAGTCAAAATTGATCAATTGACTGGGAAATTCAACTGTCAATCTTGTGTACTTGGGATCTTTTGAGCTTGATGAACATGTCAAGATAATTCCATGGGGTCCTTGAGTCCATATGTGAGCTTGGTTTGCCATTGGCTAGGTCAAACAGTCAAAAATTGCCCTTGTGCAGTCAAAACCTTAAAAATGACCATTTTGCCCTTTTGATGATCTGATCAAATTTCTTGTGGAATTGTGATCCAAACTTGATCAAATGGTTCATATGAGTTCATAATGTTGATGTGGATCAAATTTCATGAGGTTTGACTGTCAATTGGCCACAGTTGACTTTTTCCCCAATACAGCTGATTTCTAGGTCAACTGTCCAATTGACTGGGTAAAACTTGGAATCAAGACTTGAAACTTGGTATAGGTAAACTTGGGAGTCCAACATGAAGCATGAAAGTCATCTTAGGCATTTTAGGTCAAAACATCTTTAGGCAAACACAAACCCTAATTTGAGTCCACAGTGCAAGGAGAAGTCTTGAGTAGGGGAAACCCTAATTGGATCTTGATCTCCAAAGGTCTTGTGATGAGAAAATGTTGAGGAAATGGGAGGGCAAATTTTGGGGTACAACAGTTGCCCCTGTTCAATCTTCTTGGACCTGAAGAGTTAGATTGGCAAGTTTGCCTTTCGTGACTCGAGGGTAAAAGGAGATTGGACACTAGAGTGCCCGGAAATTTGCACTCGCATGCTGGAGTCTCATCAATGTGGTGTCGGGAATGGGCTTATAGATGCCATTTGGAGAGATGGTGGATAGGGAGATGGGCTTTGTAGATGCCATCTGGAAAAGTGACAGAACTTTGTCGGGAATGGGCTTACAGATGCCATTTGGAAGTGTTGATCGCATAAGAGGTTCCTTAGCGAGAACTTGTGTGTTTTAAGAAAGACAGATGTTTTCCTGGCTTGTTACAGGTGTTTGATCTTCAGTCTCCTTATGCAGATATGCCCTGGCTGGATACAGGTATCGAATCTACGATCGGTTGCTCACAGATGTGCCCTGGCTGGATACAGGAGTCGAATCTGGAAATAGTCGTCAATAGATATGCCCTGGCTGGATACAGGAGTCGAATCTTTGAACTCTGCAGACGTGCCCTGGCTAGATACAGGAATCGAGTCTGGAAATGTGGTCAACAGATATGCCCTGGCTGGATACAGGAATCGAGTCTGGAAATGTGGTCAACAGATATGCCCTGGCTGGATACAGGAATCGAGTCTGGAAATGTTGTAGTTGATAGATGTGCCCTGGCTGGATACAGGAGTCGAATCTTTGAACTCTGCAGACGTGCCCTGGCTAGATACAGGAATCGAGTCTGGAATTGTGACAGTTGAAAGTAGTCTTTTTTGAGATTGTCTTTTTCCTGAAAAGGCAAAGACGTAAGCTGTATGCAATGTCATGATGTATGATATGCATGATGTCATGATGTTCAACATTTGATATTGTATGTGTCTCATCATGTATGTAAGCAAGATGTACGGAAATGTGAAATGTTTATGAGTGTAATTTCATCTTAGGAAAATAAATCCTTGACGAATGACCGGGAAGCTGTTCTGCGGAAGAGATGCTTGACCAAAGCTCTGATGAGAGGCCTGCTGAGGACTTTAACAATGGATTCCGCTGAGGATAATGATGATAAACTCCGCTGGGGAACCCCAAAGATAAACTCTGCTTGGGAAAACCAAAGGTAGATTTCGCTGGGGATTGAAGGAACTTTCACCGAGAACGGTCTTCCGTGGCTTTTAGCTGAGGATAACCCAGTTATAAGTCCTTGTGAGGAAATAACTCTAAATAAAACTTGGGCGAGACGCTCGTACTTCGCCGGGGATAAGCTCGCAGAATCTACTGGGGATGAGCTTTTAAGACCTGCCGGGGAACGTTGTGCCTTTTTCAGGATCGACGGGGAATCGACTCCTGCTTGGGGAAAGTGCTGCTGAATTTTGCTTTACTCTGCGGGGAGTTGAGATGATTTGGTCACATTTTTCAGTTGAACCTACCTTGGTGCTTTGGCGGACAAAACAACTAGACCGCATTAGACAACCCCGCATTGCCCCTGTCTTCGATGTCACTTGTAATTAATCTCTTTTCATATGCAAACATTTATGAATCAGCAATTTTAATGTCAAATGCATATATCAAAAAAATGAACATTGGACGTTCTTCACAAGACAAAACAACAAAAGAAAAAACAATGGCAATTTGTATGGACAAGTGAATTTTCATTGATTTAAACTTTGCCTGTGAATAGGCGTTTTTTGTACAAGAGACTGACATCCTAGTAAGAGGACATCGCCAAACAACATAGAGTTTACAATTTGAAAAACAAAACAGCTATGTGAACAATCCCACTGGGTTCCAACTCTGCTATTGCCTTTATGTCTCCGAACGTCTCATCGCTTTGCTGCCTGATCGAAGATGAAGCTGATTGGTCGATGCCGTAATCTGAGCCAGATAGTTGATGCCGAATTCCGGGTGCGAAGTGATCCAATGAGACATAGTGTTACGCTTTTATCCCTAACTTTTGCCTGGACCGCCCTTTCGGGTTTTCAGTCCACCGGGATACCCTTTTTTGCCCAAGCCGCCCTTTCAGGTTTTCGACTTGCCGGGTGTACAGATTTTTATTTATTTCATCCCTTATTTTTGCCCGAACCCTTTTGGTTCGCCGGGAAGCCCTTATTTTTGCCTAGGTATGTCAACCTAGCGGGTCTTTTATTTATGCGTAGTATTTTTTCACTATGTCCGCATTGGCGGGGTGAGGAAGGTCGTCACCGTCCATGGTGGTTAGGATCATGGCTCCTCCTGAGAACACACGCTTAACCACAAATGGCCCTTCGTAAGTAGGGGTCCATTTGCCCCGGGGATCACTTTGAGGAAGGATGATGCGTTTGATTACCAGGTCCCCAACTTGATACTCTTGCGGTCTGACTTTTTTGTTAAATGCCCTGATCATCCGTTTCTGATACGTTTGACCATGACAGATAGCAGTGAGCCTCTTTTCGTCAATTAGATTTAATTGATCAAGTCGAGTTTGGATCCAATCATCTTCATTTAAGTCTGCATCCTTCATTATCCGGAGAGAGGGTATCTGGATTTCGATCGGCAAGACTGCCTCCATGCCATAGACTAGGGAGAAGGGAGTTGCCCCGGTTGACGTCCTTGCTGAGGTGCGGTACCCATGAAGAGCGAACGGTAACATCTCGTGCCAATCTTTATAGGTCACTGTCATCTTCTGCACAATTTTCTTGATATTTTTATTGGCTGCCTCTACAGCCCCATTCATCTTCGGCCGATAGGGGGAAGAATTGTGGTGCTGTATCTTGAATTGTTCACAGAGTTCAGTGATCATTTTGTTATTGAGATTGGTACCGTTGTCCGTAATGATCCTTTCCGGGACACCGTACCGACATATCAGATTATGCCGGATGAAACGCGCCACGACGCTCTTGGTTACCGTGGCATATGAAGCTGCCTCGACCCATTTCGTGAAGTAATCGATTGCCACCAAGATGAAGCGGTGTCCATTGGATGCCGTCGGTCGGATTTCACCGATCATATCGATGCCCCACATTGCGAAAGGCCAAGGTGCCGTTAGGACATTCAAAGGAACCGGAGGGATATGCACCTTGTCAGCATAGATCTGGCACTTATGACAAGTCCGGGAGTGTTGGTAACAATCGGCTTCCATTGTGGACCAGAAATATCCTGCCCGAAGGATTTTCTTAGCCATGGTGTGTCCACTGGAGTGGGTCCCAAACGTACCTTCGTGCAGTTCCATCATGATTTTCTCTGCTTCAACCTTATCCACACAACGTAACAGAGTTGAATCATGATTCCGTTTGTAGAGAATGCCGTTGCTGAGGAAGAATTTTGCAGCAAACCTCCTCATGAACTTCTTATCATTGACAGATGCGCCCTCAGGGTATTCCTGAGCTTCCAAGTACCTCTTCACCTCGTGATACCAGGGTTTTTCAGTTACCTTCTCAGTCTCGAGCTCACAGCAGTATGCCGGTTCATCCAACTTCCAGATTAGGATTTGGGGAGCCTCATTGTCCCATTTAACTTTAAACATTGAAGACATCGTGGCTAGTGCGTCCGCTAGCTGATTTTCCTCTCTGGGGAAATGTTCAAAAGTTATCTCTTCAAAGTGGGGGAGCAGGGTCGATACATACTCCTTGTAAGGAATGAGATTCGGGTGTTTCGTATCCCACTCGCCTTTGATCTGATTGATCACGAGAGCGGAATCTCCGAAGACACTTAGAAACTTGATCCTCAGGTCGATTGCAGCTTGTAAACCCATGATGCATGCCTCATATTCTGCCATGTTGTTGGTGCAGCTGAAACATAATCGGGCGGTGAGTGGAGTATGGGTCCCCTTGGGAGATATGATTACAGCACCGACGCCGTTACCCAAAGCATTGGAGGCTCCGTCAAAATGCATAGACCATCGGGATCCTTCCTCAGGTCCTTCATCCGGTCCAGGTACTTCACAGTCAGTTACCACCATGATGTCTTCGTCCGGAAAATCAAAGTTCAATGATTGATAATCGTCCACGGGTTGGTGTGCCAAATGATCAGCCAGTACACTCCCCTTAATTGCTTTCTGAGTTGTATACTGGATGTCATATTCTGTTAAGATCATTTGCCATCTCGCTATCCTCCCAGACAGAGCGGGCTTTTCAAATATGTACTTGATGGGATCCATCTTTGAAATCAATAAAGTAGTGTGAGTCAGCATATACTGTCTCAGCCGGCGAGCAGCCCATACAAGAGCGCAGCAAGTTTTCTCAAGCAGTGAGTAACGAGACTCACAGTCGGTAAACTTTTTGCTCAAGTAATAAATAGCGTGCTCTTTTCGGCCAGACTCGTCATGCTGCCCCAGCACACACCCCATTGAATTATCAAGCACTGTCAAGTATAGTATCAGAGGTCTTCCTTCCACTGGTGGCATAAGAATGGGTGGCTCTTGGAGGTATTCCTTTATTCTTTCAAAGGCGGCCTGACATTCATCATTCCAGCGTACCACTTGATCTTTCTTCAGTAATTTGAAGATTGGCTCACAAGTAGCAGTCAGATGTGAGATGAATCGGGCAATGTAATTCAATCGTCCTAGGAAACCTCTGACTTCTTTCTCTGTTTTTGGGGTCGGCATCTCTTGAATAGCTTTAACCTTGGCAGGGTCCACCTGGATACCTTTATCACTTACAATGAAACCTAGCAATTTTCCGGACCTCACCCCGAAGGTGCATTTGTTGGGATTCAATCTCAACTTGTACAACTTGAGTCGGTCAAACAACTTCCTCAGATGATCAAGGTGCTCCTCCTCAGTTTGAGACCTTGCAATCATGTCATCAACGTATACTTCAATCTCATGATGGATCATATCATGAAATAAAGCAACCATGGCACGCTGATAGGTTGCCCCAGCATTTTTTAATCCGAATGGCATGACCTTATAACAGAAGGTGCCCCACTGGGTCACAAAGGTAGTCTTTTCCATATCTTCTGGAGCCATCTTGATCTGATTATACCCTGAAAAACCATCCATGAAGGAGAACACCTTGTGTTGAGCTGTATTGTCAACAAGGACATCAATGTGAGGTAGGGGGAAGTCATCCTTGGGGCTGGCCCTGTTCAGATCCCTGTAGTCAACACACATTCTGACCTTGCCGTCCTTCTTCGGCACTGGCACAACATTGGCAACCCACTGAGGGTAAGAAGTTACTGCAAGGAAACCCGCATCAAACTGTTTCATCACCTCAGCTTTAATCTTCTCAGACATCTCTGGACGCATTCGTCGAACTTTTTGCTTTACTGGAGGGCAATCTTCCTTGGTTGGCAAATGGTGAACTACAATGTCGGCATCCAAACCAGGCATATCTTCATAAGACCAGGCAAAGATCTCCATGTAGTCTTGTAGCATCTGGATCAATCGTTGCTTCACGCTGAGCTCTAGATTGGCACCAATTTTGACCTCTTTCCTATCTGTCTCAGTACCCAGGTTAATTGTCTCCACAGGCTCTTCATGTGGTTGAATAGCCCTCTCTTCCTGTAGTAGCAGTCTTGCGAGTTCACCAGGCACTTCGCAATCATCTTCACCTTCGTCTTCGGCCAAGTTGATCGGATTTTCGAAGTCATAACTGGCGGTAGCAGAGCTGTTGCCAGTGAGATCCAGAGTGGATTGAAACCTGTATAAGTGAGTGTGTGTAAATATAGCTGTTTTGCAATATATATAACACAGAAAGAAAAGGAGCACAAGATTTGAAATGCAACAAACGTCCAATGTTTTGATTGATGATATATGAAAATGTCATACAAAAAGCCCTCACAAATGGAGCTACGATGCCCCGGGCAGGACATCGAGCCAACAGAGTTTTAACATATTGTTTGTTACAAATTTGGAAATCAAAAGAAATCAATTACTGCGTGACAAATGTGATAGGGGTAAAGTCCTTTGCTGTCCAGTTGTTTGGTCCGTCGCCGGCAGTTGGGTAGATCCAATTATTAAACTCAGCTTCCTCCACATCCTCCTCAATAGCATTCACCCTTGAGCTGGAAATAAACACCGGAGCCTTTCCAATCTTCTCTTTGCGCACCGCCTTCTGAGCCTCTGCAGTAAAGCCTAGCCCAAACTTGTCGTTCTTCTGAGTGAAGTCAGGAAGCTGACCCCAGTGTGCACCATTGCCTTTCTGAACCACAGCCCGGGCATCCCTTAGGGAAACCATCTTCAAGGAATCATTCTCTTCGGCCATTGTCTCCGCAGCTGCTGAAATTGGATGTACCTCCTCGAAATGTTGGAAGGGAGTTTCAATAAATTCTCCGTCCATCTCGATGTACCTGAAGGAATTCAAATGGCTCACCATATACTCCTCTTCTCCTTGCACAGTGACAATTTTCCCCCTGACGGGATACTTCAGCTTTTGGTGTAAGGTGGAGGTCACTGCCCCAGCTTTGTGGATCCAAGGTCTACCCAACAGACAGGAGTACGATGGACGTATATCCATCACGTAAAAGGTAGAGTCAAACACTTGAGAGCCCACACGAATAGGGATGTTAACCTCTCCATGAACCATCCTCTTGGAACCGTCAAAGGCTCTGACGATGATATTGCTGGGTTTCAACTCCAAGCCCTCATAATCCAGACGATCCAAAGCCTTTTTCGGAAGAACATTCAAGGAAGAACCAGTGTCCACCAATACATGTGCCAGAGTAGTGCCCCTGCATTCAATAGAGACATGCAGGGCATCATTATGGTTTCTCCCTTTTGCGGTCAGGTCAGCATCTGAAAAGCCCAAGCCGTTGTCCGCCGTCAAATTGGCTATGCAGTCAGTGAACTGGACTGCAGACGTCTCTTGCGGCACATGGGCCGTCTTGAAAAATGAGATTAATGCCTTTGCGTGAGCCTCGGAACATAGCAATAGGGAGAGCAGGGAGATCTTGGAGGGTGTATGCCCCAATTGTTCGACAACATTAAAATCACTTTTCTTTATTATCTTCAGAATCTCCTCCATTTCTTGTCGGGAGGCCTCAGCATTCACGGGTATTGGTGCCTCCATCCGGGCAGGCTCTTCTTCAATCCCTTTGCCCCGAGCATTTGATGACTCGGCAGCAGGGGACACAATTTGATCAGCAACAGGACTTGGTAAACTTGCAGGTTTTATGAGGAGGGGTTTTCGAATAGCGGGAGGCGCAATGTCAGGCGAGAAGAGCCTGCCACTGCGGGTGACTTTAGCTGGACCGGTGATGTCGCAAATACTGGCACTAGCATCAAATTCTTGCTTGATTCCATTTACATATACGTCTGCCCCATAATGCCAGGGGACAGCCTTATCAGACACGTAGGAGAGGGGTCCTGGAACAGTAATGATCACAGGCGCAACTGTCAAGATTTGAATAGGCTTCTTTGGGGGAGCCTTGATTGGATTTTTGAAGATGGTAATCACGGAAACTTCTTTTATTGGAACCAATTGAACAGCAGTCTTTTTGAATAAAATCTCCTTGCTATCCATTAGGCCTTGGATGCCTAACCTTAGCAAGGGACAATCGGATAGGGAAATAGCACAGAATGGGCAACCTTCGCCGCAACCCGGAAATAAACCGGCCCGCAGTAGGTTCTTCTTAACAGTCTTCAAAGGGGTAACAACTTCATCTATCGAAACAGTATACACTTCTTCCTCAATGGCACTTACCCTATGCTGGGGCATAGGAGCCGTTACAACATTCGGTCTTTCCGGCGCTTCAAACTGAATTTCTTTTGCGTCAATTAGATCTTGCACTTTGTTTCTCAAGGCCCAACAATCATCAGTAGTGTGCCCGGGACTATCAGAATGATAAGCGCACCGGGCATTCGGGTTGTATTTAGGGGACGCAGTGTTGACGACCTTAGGAGCTTCTTTGAGGGTCACCAGGTTGGTGGATAACAGTTGGGGTAAAATTTGAGATAATGTCATACTCAATCGGGTATACTGCCTCTTGGGCCTTTCACTTCTTTGCTGATTGTACTGCTGAGGAGCAGCAACAGGTTTAGAGATGACCAAAGCATTAACGGCTTGGCGACTTTCGGGCTTGACTTGTCTTCTAGGGCCATAGACGGCGCTTGCTTCTTTCTTAAATGGCCTCTTCTCAGCACTTGTAGAGGCAGCTTTCTGTATCTTGCCTGACCTGATACCAGCCTCAATTCTTTCTCCTGTTAATATCAGATCTGTGAACCCAGCGGAGGAGTTACCAACCAAATGATTAAAAAACGGACCAGATAACGTTCCCAGAAACATATCAACCAGTTCTCGATCAGTTAATGGAGGCTGCACCCTGCCAGCCAAATCTCTCCATTTTTGAGCGTACTCTTTGAATCCTTCACCCGTCCCTAGAGACATACCCTGAAGTTGGGTACGCGTAGGAGCGAGATCAGAATTATATTGGTATTGTCTGTAGAAAGCAGTCGCCAAATCCTCCCAGTGCCGGATGCTAGCTCCGTCTAATTGGTAGAAACATTCAAGCTGAGACCCCGAGAGGCTGTCTTGGAAGAAGTGAATCCAGAGGTTTTTATCCGCCGTGTAAGGTTGGATTTTCCTTACATACGACCTCAGATGCAACTTTGGGCAGGAGACCCCATCATACTTGGCGAAGGCAGGCGCCTTAAACTTGTGTGGAATTACTACTCCAGAAGATAATCCCAAATCCCCGAAATCCAGTCCCGGCACGTTCTGAATTTCCATAGCGCTCAAACGGTCCTCCAATTGTTTATATCTGTCAGCAGCAGGTGGGTATTGTTCCTCGTTATAGTCCGTCTCGTTGTCGGAGACTGCGGGACTAGGAGCTTCTCCCCCTTGGGGACTGTTTTTCTCTGCGGAAGAAGTGGTCGGATCAGCTTCATTGTGGAGTGTGTTCCCAAATCTGCGTCCGGTGTTGAACATTGCCGTCCTCTTTTTCTTCTTCTTCTTCAAGAGTAGAGTCTTCAACTCTTGCTGTCCCTGGGCTAGGCTTAAGACCATTTCTTGAAACTGTGCACTTTGGGCCTGGAGGGCCTTGATTGCTTGTTCACTGGATGACTCCGAATTCATGATGACTGTTCACACAAACAGCGAAGAAAATTAAGCAACCTGTGAAATAGGGTACCTGCTATGCATATGGTGTAATGGAATGCGTATGTTTTATGTTTTCAAAGACAAATAAGATTCAACTTTGTAGACAAAAAAGGGAAACACACTTCATTAGATTAAAATTTTTCAATTGTTCAACAATTCGCCCTTAGGCATTACAGGAATGAAAAATACGGAAAAGGAAATAAAACTACAAAAGGGAATAATCAAAGCTCATCAATGCTCCCATGGCCTTCTCCTCTCAGTGCTGATGTAGTTGTTCAGGACACGTTCTTCCTCCAATTGCTTAGTCAGCCTTTGGACCTTCCTTTCCTGCTCGTTGAACTTCTCCCGATAGAAATCCCGTTCTTCCTTTAGCTGTGCCCAAGATCTCTTCATGGTGTCAAAATCAGTAGGTATCTGAGGAGGGAGGACAGTTGAAGGAACCCCATCTTCATCGGGAGTCTCAAGGATGATTGGTCTGACGGCTTCGTATGGCATACCTAGCCTCTGAGCACGGATGCGGACCCATTTGCAATAGGGCTCCAATGGTAAAGAAGTTTTTGGTCCTAGCTCATGTGGGTCAGCTTTGTGGATTCTGTCCCAAGCTCTAACGAATCCCTGTCGTAGTTTGTCACTGCCTGCCTGAAACTCAAAATGGAAGTGAGGAACCAGCATTTCATGGGGCCCATCTCCTCTGGCTCTTCCGAACTGACGGAGAGCTAAACACGGATTGTAAGAGATTCCTCCTTGGATACCAATCAACGGGACATTAGGGTATTCTCCGCAACGGTCGATAACAGCTACCTCATCCAAGCCTCTGAGAGTCCAAGTGATATCCTTATCTGTGAGAGACATTAACCTTCGAGCCCAACCTTTTCCTTCTTCATTCTTCAGCACGGACTTAGGAAGGTGCGAAATAAACCACCTTACCAGCAAAGGAGCACAACACCACGGAGTTCCCCGTTTTCGAGCAGTACGAGCATGGAGTTGTTGTAGAATGTCACCCAAGAGAGTGGGTACCGGATTTCGAGACATGAAGATTCTTATGACATGGATACTGATGAAAGTGTCAGGGTTGGGAAACAATACCAGACCATAGATCAAAAGAGCCAGAACATCTTCATATGCTTTGAAGTCCAAGTCATTCCAGAAATCATTAGCCTTGCCAACCAGAAATTTGACCAAAAAGCCCTTGATCCCATTTCTAGTTTCCCAGTTGGACAATACCTCTTCTTTGGTCAAGGGGAGAATTGCAGCAATCTCTTCAGGCCTAGGAGTCTTTTCCAAACCAGTGAAAGGAGTTTGTTCCAAAACAGGAATCCCAAGCAAGTAAGAGAACTCTTCCAGGGTAGGAACCAGCTGGAAGTCTTGAAAGGTGAAACAATGATGCAGAGGGTCATAAAACTGGGTCAGAACACTTATCAGTTGTTGGTCCCATTTTGCAGTGATCAAGCCAAGGAGGGAACCATGTCTGTTGATGAAGGAGGTAGTGTTTGGAATTCTTTCAACCAGATCTTTGAGTAAAACTGGTGGTTGAACAAAGTTGAGCCGGACAGTATTTCTACGCACGGGCATCATGATGTCCTACAAAACAGAGCAAAGATGAAACCTTTTTGTCTTTGAAATGGGTTAGCTTTGCATGCAATGGTATGATGGTATGATGCTATGATGAAGCACATCACAAGTATTCACATAGGCAGATAAAGCACACAAGTCACACAAGACACCCTTAGGTTTCAGGCCAGCATGAGTTTCAGGTATTACCCTCTTTTGGTTTTGTTGGTTAAAACCTGTCCTATCAAAAGTAACCGGGTTCTAGAGGATCTCAAATCATTGGCTACCCTCAATCGGTCATAACTCCAGCATCGCAATCTTTTCTCGCGGCCAGAACCATCTCGAGAGTTTAGCCTCAATGAGTGTAGCATACTGCTACTGTCCTAATAGCCAAGTTGGTCGATTTAGGGTTCTAAGGTTGGTTGGTGTTTAATGACCCCTTAGAAGACCTATATTCTCCCCATTACAACACAAGGGATATAGGTACAGACTAAGATGCCACACCAACGTAGCCACTGCTTCACCCATGTCGGTCTACGCCGGACAGGTCCCTCACAGATTATGCTACCTAAAAAGGGTATTTCCCAGATCCGGGTTAGGATCTATGAAACTCCAATGCAAAGCCCACAAACATAAAAGCAAACAAAGCAAACAATTGAAAACACAGGTGATCTAAAACCCTAAGGTTACTCCACTTTTAAGTACATTTCCCCAGCAGAGTCGCCAGTTCTGTGATACGGTGGGAGAACTGACTTGAGGTTTGCGTTTGTATTCGCAAATGTTGCGGTTAGCAAGAGTCGCCACCGACTTTTTATTTTATCCTAAGGAAAGGTTAAAAAGCACAGCAAAAAACCTTTTGAGATGTTTTCTTGGGTTCGGGGAGTAGATTATAGAAAGGGAAGGTATTAGCACCCTTTCTATCCATGGTTATCCATGGGCTCTTAGTTACTTGCTTAGATCACTTGCCTTTTGTTTTCAATTGTTTTAAATGGTGCTTGAGTGTGTGGGTTTTGAAAATGTTTTGAAAAGATGCCAATGTGGTGGCAACCTTTGCAATGATCCATGTGGGGATGTATACAAAGATGTATGTCTTTTGAAAAGGTTTTCATTTTTTGAAAGTTGTTTTGAAAGTGTAGTGAAGTGTGGTTTGAAAAATAGGCAAGTGTTTTGTTTTTGCAAGTTGGTTCAAGTAACTAAGAGGTTATCTACTCCTAAATTTCTCGAAAGATTATTGCTATACTTTAACCCTTTTAACAAGTTTGCACCACCATTGTATTTGGTGGGCAACCTTGTGTTAGGATGTGAAAAGGGACAGGCGCGGGTCATCGTTTAGACCATAGTTGTAACGACGTTAAATGTCTTTGGGCAATTTCTCTAAGGGACTTGATCATTTGTTTTGTTTGTTTTGAAAAGTTTTATCGAGGGACTATGATCATTCAAACTGTTTGCTTTGCCCAAAGATGTTCAACATACAATATGGCCCATTTATTTGAAGGCAACAAGTGGAATACCCTAGGGGGTGCAAGTGTGATTTGTGTGTCCATTTTCATGCTTGTTTGTCTTGTATTAGGTCAAACTAATTTTTATCGTTTTTTCGCATACAAACCCTAATTCTAGCATGTTATTATTTAGAAAGCAATAAAGTGCGAAATTAAAATTACTAAGCTATTACACAACCAAATATGGGAAGGGGGGTACAAATGCTCAAATGGGGATATTGACAAGTAATTTAAACCTAAAATTATTACATCAATTTTGAATATTTGCATAGTAAATAAATTGCATAATTTAAATGGAAATTAAATAAATATGTAAAATGCAAAAAGAAAGTTTTTATGTATGAGAAAAGTATGGTTTATGTAAAATAAAAATAAGAAAATAAAAAGGTATTATTTTGAGTATTTTCAATTTTTAGGGCAAAAACCCTAATTTTAAAGAAGATGTATTATTATCTAATTTAATACAAGTATTTATTTATTATTTACAAAAATAAAAATAAATGAAGTATATTATAAAAAAAAGTATTTTTTATATCAAATATTAATAAGATGAAAAATTCAAATATTTTTATATTTTAACTTAAATATATTAATAAACATATATATATATATATATTAAGTTCTTAAATATGCATTATATACAAAAATAATATATATTTAATATTTTAATAAAATAAATAAAAAAAGTATTTTTTTATGTGAAATATTTCAGAAGGTAAATAAAAATAAAAATGTATATGAATGCATTTACACTATTTTTTATATTTATTCTAAATAAAAATATGTATATATTTATGTATAAATGGAAAGAAAATCAAATAAAACCCAAATAAAATCAAGAATGATGAGAAAAATATTTTCAAAATTTTAATATGCTGAGAAAAAATAAACAAGTCAAATAAAAAAAGAAAAAGTCAAAAAGAAATAAAAATAAGGCAAATGGGCTTGGGGGGTGAGAAAATGGAAATAGGGTGCAAAAAGAAGAAACCACACAGGCCCAGCCCATGTGGCTTCATCTTCAACCTTCGTTCAACAACATTCAAAAAAACGCGCGCCCTGTACTCCAGCTGCTAACTCCTGATTCCTGGCTTTTTTACAAAAACTCATAACATGAAAAATGCTCAGCATGAAGAGACGATTCCAACCATGTATAGAACTTAATCTAACTCTCTAAGATGAGAGAGAATTTCTCTCCCCCTCTTTTCTGACCTAACTTTTCATCAATGTTCAGACATGAAATTCTCTAAGCACACGAAACATAAATGAAATCTAATCATATGAGCATGTTCAGGGCTATGATTGTGACATATTTTCTTCAAAAACCTAAAGCTAACAATGCCTAACAAGAGAGATAGAACTCCATGAATATACCTGTTCAGTTGGAATCGAGCTGGGCAATGGAGGATGTTTCAGAATGAAATGAGGACTTGTACAGCTTCCTTGAAGTGTAAGGAAGCTTTTCCAATTCCTACTTTGCCTTGAAACTTCCTGAATCGAGCTAATGAACTCCAACTACAAAACAGAAAATTAAAAATGGTGAAGTGGCTTGGAGGTGTTACAGGTCAGGTTTCAGATCATGGTCAGCTTGCATAGGTTGTGAGGAAGATAGAGGAACAGGTTTGGGCAAGAATGCTTGAAGGAAATGGGAGTTGGCACTCAAACTGCAGAGCTTGCTCTGTTTGTGCAGTTTTGAGGTGATTTTGAGATGGAGGGTGCTTGAGAGGTTCAGGACTCGTGCCAAAGCTTGGATATGGTCTATGGAATATGTTTGATAACTTTGTTCTTTTTTTTCTAAGCTGAGATGAGAGTTGTGATAAGTTATGCAATGTTACTTGAAAATGAAGCAAGCAAAGGTCACTTTTGTTTTTAGGTGAGTAGGGGCCTCTAATCCTGCTGCATAATCCTCTCTTGATCAGAGCAACTTGTCCATAATCTTGTGTCAAGAGGATTTTGCTTGTACTTGCTTGGATTTCAATTTGACATAAAGCTAGCTTTTTACAAAAATGGATAAAGCACTTTATCTAGTTTAGGATTAATCCAATATGCAATGTTAGAACACAAAGAACATGGTATTAACTCATTGAATATGCATTAAATTATTGAGTATGGATTGGTTCAAGGACCTGTAATCAAGCATAAAGCAAGCTGAGTTCAAATTTGCAAAGTTATGAACATGTTTTGATGAAGAACAAAAGTGAATTTTTGCCAACTTGTGAAATTCGAATCTCTCAAGTTATGAGGTTGTTTGATGAGTTCTTGGACATTTTGGAAAGCTTGGAATGTGTACTACAATCCATCTTTGAAATGCAATTTGAAATTCCAAGTGGAAGGGTATGAAAAGTGGCCTTGAAGTAGGGTAGAAAACCTTGTCAAAATAGGTCAAATTTCACTAAGTTAAAAGATGGTTTAGTGCCCTTATTCAAAAAATCATAACTTGAGATACAAGCTTCAAATGAGAAAACTTTGTGAATCAAAGTTGTAGATTTTGCAACAAGCTACAACTTTCATGTTTTGACTTTTGTTTGAATCCCAATGGATCATGGTGAAAAGATGGGGCAAAGTTGGGAAAAAATTAGGGTTTTTTATAACTTAGAAAAATTCTAAGTTATGAAAAATTCCATTTTCAAACCCTAATTTGCATTTTGTGATTTCTTGGTGAACAAGTTTCATGATTTGTAATGTTTTGATGAAAAATGAACCTTGACTCTTGATTTTGACCAAAAAGTCAAAGTTTGACTTTTCAGTATACAGTCAAAATTGATCAATTGACTGGGAAATTCAACTGTCAATCTTGTGTACTTGGGATCTTTTGAGCTTGATGAACATGTCAAGATAATTCCATGGGGTCCTTGAGTCCATATGTGAGCTTGGTTTGCCATTGGCTAGGTCAAACAGTCAAAAATTGCCCTTGTGCAGTCAAAACCTTAAAAATGACCATTTTGCCCTTTTGATGATCTGATCAAATTTCTTGTGGAATTGTGATCCAAACTTGATCAAATGGTTCATATGAGTTCATAATGTTGATGTGGATCAAATTTCATGAGGTTTGACTGTCAATTGGCCACAGTTGACTTTTTCCCCAATACAGCTGATTTCTAGGTCAACTGTCCAATTGACTGGGTAAAACTTGGAATCAAGACTTGAAACTTGGTATAGGTAAACTTGGGAGTCCAACATGAAGCATGAAAGTCATCTTAGGCATTTTAGGTCAAAACATCTTTAGGCAAACACAAACCCTAATTTGAGTCCACAGTGCAAGGAGAAGTCTTGAGTAGGGGAAACCCTAATTGGATCTTGATCTCCAAAGGTCTTGTGATGAGAAAATGTTGAGGAAATGGGAGGGCAAATTTTGGGGTACAACACTCTCCTTCTCTTATTGGGTTATTCGCTCTTTTCCCATTCCTTTGGAAATAATAAAGTGCGGTGGAAATTTTGATTTTGATTTATTGCTACAGAAAAAATGGTGAATTCACTGGGGAAAGATTGACCTCTTGCTGGTCCATCCCTAAGTGGGTTGAGCCTATCTTTGTTTATCTCAATATGTGATATTATGTGTTGTATATTATATTTTGTATATATGTTTGTCTGGATTTTACTGGTTTTTAGGGTGCTTTGTGATTTCTCATAAGTCCTATATACCCGAACTTGGGCAAACTTAAGATATGACGGGCAGTATAGTCATGTTAACTTTGAGGGATTAATCCCAAAAAAGTAGGCATGAGATTCCCCACTCAGTGGAGGCCCCTTTGATTGTAGTGACGTTTACCGAGTAATCGGGAAGACGTGTTGATTTCGACCTTGGAGCCTGCTGAAATTGAGGATCATAGAACCTTTAACCCATATTGGCCTTTTAGGTGTAGTGCAGAAGCTATGACGGAGTAATCTGGAAATAGTTGTCACGTGATACTACGCTCTGACGAGTTTTTCTTGAGAACATTGCTAATTACTGAGTCAATCGGGAAGTTGGTAATATCCGAAGTAAGGATGTAGACTATGGGAACCTCTTAGAACCTTATTGGACAGGTGATAAACTTTTAGACCATACCTTATGGGTAGTACCTTCAACCTCACGCTCGTGACGTTGAACCATGAACTCTATGTTTGTGATCTTGTGTGTGATTGTTGCATCATGCATTCATGAACCCATGAGCACCCTGTAAAACATTTTGTTTCAAGGGATTTAAAGTTGACTCTTTGTGAATATCTCGGGTACTTCTTGACTATGGATTTTGGAAAAAGAAATACTAAGAAGTATAGTTTCAAAGATCCTAAGATAGATGAGTTGATGAGTCTGATTCTCGAGATCGAGAGTTCTACAGATTTTTGAAGAAAGTATGGGTCCATCATTTCTCTCATGAAGCTCTGGATGAAGGAGGGTCTTCTCTCGACTTTGGTCCAATTCTATAATCCGATGTATCGATGCTTTACTTTCCCTGATTATCAGTTGATGCCTACATTAAAGGAATATTCTTATCTGTTGGGTTCACCTATTACCGATCGTGTTCCTTTTATTGGTTTGGAGGGGGAGCCGAAATCCCATGAGATTGATGCTTTGATCCATTTGGGGAAGTCTTAGGTTGAAGCACACATGACTGTTAAAGGAGGGATTAAAGGATTACCAGCTCAGCTCTTATTGGAGAAAGCTTGCTAATTTTCTAGGATGAAGAGTACGGTTGCCTTTGAGGTCATCTTTGCTCTACTTTCTTATGGATTGTTCTTATTTCCCAATATCAAAAAATTTGTGGATATCAATGCCATCAGGATCTTTATGATTGGGAACCCAGTTCCTACGCTATTGGGTGATGCTTATTACTCTATTCATCTTATGGATTCTTATCAAGGAGGGATGACCGTTTGCTGCACACGTTTGTTGTATTAGTGGTTTATTTCTCACTTACCTAGATCTGATGCTTTCTGGGATGTCAGGAAGGAACCTCGTTGGGCTCCGAAGATTATGTCCCTCACTCATTCAGATATTGTTTGGTATCATCAGGCTTACCATGATGTAGAGATTATCAATAGTTGTGGTAGTTTCCCCAATGTACCTCTTTTTGGTACAAAGGGAGGAATTAACTACAACCCTGTTCTCACACGATGACAACTTGGATATCCGATGAGGGATAAGCGAAATAATATTCATTTGAGTGGTTTCTTTTTTAAAGAGGGAGAGGTTCATAAGGAAGCTAACGAGGAGATTGTGAAGGCTTGGCTCCATATTCACAGGAAAAGTAGGAAGGACCTAGGACCAAGAGGGGTTGTTTCTTTGGAGCCTTATCTGTAGTGGGTACAAGAAAGAGCCATCCAGTTGAAGATGTTGTATTCCCGAGAAGTAACCATGCCTGATATGTTTGTGAAGACCACTCATCCTTTGTTAGACAATATGGAAGAACTTCAGCTTGCCTTAGTCAGGATGCGGCAGGAAAAGGAAGCTTTGAAGAATAAGTGCCAGACTCTAGAGGTATCCTACCGAGAATACCTAAAGGAGAAAGATGATTTGATTGAGATTCTTGAGAGCCATGCTATAGAGATGATGGAGAGGCAAAAGGATTTATTTCCCTCTAAGCCTCAGTTAAACCTTAGTTGCTCATCTCCTAACTCTGATGATTGGAAAGAGGTCGCCAACAGGTATGCGGAAGAGAACCAGAGGTTGAAGGCTCAGATTGCAAAACTCACAGGGAAGCGTCAGCGTGAAAAGTGATCTCTATCAGCTTTTCTTTTATAGGGTTTTAGACTTTATCTTCATCTTGTACTTGGGATTATTGAAACTTGTACTAAAAAGTGTAATCCGTTTTGAAGTTATTATAATGAGATTTTTAGTATTTCAAATGTGTTATTACTCTGATATTTGCAAAATTGTCTATAAATCTTTGAGTTCCTCGAAATATCAATAATAAAATAAATCATATGCATTGCATATCATGCATCATATTATACACACTTCTTGCATTTTTTGAGCATAACCAGGTGTCTTACTGAGCTTCTTTACTTCGTTCAGTAAGTTGTCTCATCAATACAATACTCGAGCTAATTTTAGAAGGAAAATGGACAATCTAGAACAAGAGAATCGCGAGCTGCGCGAATAATATTATGCTCTGAAGGACGGTATGTCCAATCTCACCGCTCTAATGGAATCTTTGGTGGCTGCTCAGAATTAGCCACCACTTGCTCAGCCTCAACAGACATTAGTTATTACCGAAGCTCCGACTGTTCCTATTTCTGCTACTCCAACCACTGTTGTTCAGAATCGTTTGCCTCAGGGTTATTCGTGGGGAATTCTAGAGAACTTTATGCCAGAAGGTTATAATCAGGATCCTCAAGTTGCTCCGCTTGCTGCGACTGCTGCTGTTTCTGCACCTCCTGTGGTGCATATTACTCCTGCTTCTAGAAATGAGATTCACTATGCTTCATCTCCCTCGTTGAATGTGGTATCATTTGTTAATGATGAAGTGTATCGTCCTATTCTTCCACCAAGTGAAACCTTGGGTGTCTATGATCGAATGGACGATTTTCAGGACCAGTTTGATAGGATGCAGAAAGAGTTAAAGGCCCTCAGGAAAAGAATTGTTTGGGAAGAATGTGAATGATATGTGTTTGGTTCCGAATTTGAAAATACCTGCAAAGTTCAAAGTACCAGAGTTCGAAAAGTACAAGGGAAAAACTTACCCTCATGCTCACTTAGTGATGTGTGTGATGATAATTTCTACTCATACAGATGATCAACGCCTGTTAATTCATTTCTTTCAAGATAGTTTGACCGGTGCAACATTGAAATGGTACATGAGCCTAGACAGTGCCAACATTCATATTTCAATGACTTGGCTGAAGCGTTTATCAGACAGTACAAATACAATATGGACATGGCGCCCAACCGTGATCAACTCAGGGACATGGTCCAGGAGGACAAGGAATCGTTTAAAGAATATGCACATAGATGGCATAAAGTAGCCGACCAAGTGATTCTTCCAATGGAAGAAAAAGAGATGACAAAGATTTTTTGAAGACACTACGTACATTCTATTATGAAAGAATGGTGGCGAGTGCACCCAATGATTTTACCGAGATGGTGGGAATGGGTGTTTGTTTGGAAGAAGCTTTAAGAGAAGGTCGTCTGACAAGAGGTGAAAATTCCGGTAGTGTGAAGAAACCATCACACGGGTTTGCTAAAAAGAAAAAGGGAGAGACAAACGTTGTTATTCAAGAAAGAACAGTTAATCCTCCTAGAAGAAATCATCAGCGCCATCAACAAGTTACCTTCGTAACTCCAATTATTAATACAGCTCCGACTAAAGTCGCTTATCCAAGACCAACCCCTCAAGGAAATCAAGGGAAGAATCAAAGGAGAGAGCCTTTTGACTCTACCCCCATGAGCTATGCAGAGTTACTCCCAACATTAATCCAGAAAAAGTTGGTCCAGACTAGGTCACCCCCGTCTATACCATCACCATTGCCTTGGTACTATAAGGCAGATCAGACGTGCACTTTCCATTAGGGTGCACCAGGGCATAATGTGAAAACTATTATCCTCTAAAGTCTGAGATACATAAAATGGTGAGATCTGGCCATTTGTCCTTCAAAGATGCCAGTCCTAATGTCAAAGATAATCCTCTGCCAAAGCATGGAGGAACGAATGCTATTAACACGGTTGCTGGTTGTCCAGGGGACTTCTGCATTTATGATATTAACTTGGTCAGAGGAGACTTGGTCAGAGGAGACTTGCAGACCTTTACGAGTTTAGTTACTATACTCATGACCATGCTGGTTGTGGTATCTGTAGTACTGATATACAACGTTGCAATAAGATAGAGGCTGATTTGCAGGAGATGGTGGATGAGGGCCTCACCATATAATCAGACCTAGGAAAGAATATGAGGAGGAAGTTTACACGGTCTTTATATGTCCTGGAGAGTTCCGAATCTTTGATGTGGATCATATGAATGATGATCTCGTGCAATTGCATGCTACCTTTTGCCACATGATTGGTCAGGTGGAGCACCATTATGGATCTTGCCGGGTTTACTTTAGGATTCCCAAGGATGTTCCATTGTAAGAAGAGGTATTTAGTTATTATTGGATAATGGAACTATCAAAGTTTCAAGCCAAAGAGATGATTACCGTGAGGTTAACAAGATTGAGGTTTGCTTGGCTGAGGATGAATCAGATGATTAATATGCTTCGGTGGATGAATTCTTTTCCTCAAATGAGGATATATTCTCCAAGGATGATTCTTTGATGCCCAAATTTTCTGAAGAAGGTGTGAACGTAATTGTGCCTTGTTTTAATGATTTTTCCCCCGCTGAAATTTAATACTGTAGCAAGTTAGTTGTTGCCCCAATGGTGATTTGCTTGCTAGGGTCTGTTCCTTATAAATCATACAAAGTTGTACGGTACAAGTACAATGCTACTATTTTAGAGGAGAGTGTGGAAGTTCCCATGCAACCATTGTCTAACATCGAGAATATTGCTGAGACTGGTAGGGTGACCCGCAGTGGTCGTGTATTTTCCCTTGTTGTTTGGAGAAATGATAATGCTGGTAAGAAAGTTATGGAAAGTGCTGAGAATAAGAAAGCTGTAGGGGAGTCCAGTGGTGCTACCCTGAAGAAATATGTGGGTGAAATTTTGAAGATTATCAAAATGAGAGATTACAAAATTGTAGACCCCTTCAAAGATATCTATCCTAGCATTGTTGATGAATTCTGCTTCCCCATAGAGAATCTTTAATGCGGGTGTTGGACCAAGCCTTTATGGAGTATGATATGCTGTTAGATAATTCAGTAGTGTGGTAGGTAATATTACATCTTGTAACAGACTAAGCTTTTGCGATGATGAATTTCCTGACGAAGGGAGGAATCACAATCTAGCCCTCCACATATCCATGAACTGTAAAAATGATTCATTGTCAAATATTCTGATTGGTAATGGGTCCACCTTAAATGTTATACCGAAGAGCATGCTGATAAAGTTGAAATATCAAGGGGATCCCATGTTCCCAAGTGGTATTATTGTAAAAGCTTTCGATGGATCAAGAAAGTCAGTTATTGGGGAAGTAGATCTGCCTATCCACATAGGCCCACACCTTTTCCAGATCACTTTCCAAGTCATGGATATTGTGCCCGCGTACAACAGTTTACTGGGACGACCATGGATACATGAAGTAGGGGTTGCCACTTCAACTCTACACCAAAAGCTGAAGTTCGCGCGTGAAGGAAAAATGGTTATTATAAGTGGAGAGCAAGCATTGCTGATTTCTCATCTATCATCTTTCAGTGTTGTAGAAGCAGATGAAGCTGCTGTTGGAATGCAGTTCCAAGATTTTTCCATTGATATCAGAGATAGTTATAATTTTATGGTTTCATTCAAATATGCTCATCAGGTTGTTCGCAATGGCCCTAGTAAAGTATGGGGGCAGATTATTGATCCGCCAGTGAACAAGGACAAGGCTGGTTTAGGATTCTCAGTGAAGAATGGCAAAGTTGAGACCCTGAAGTCAAAGTCTACTGTGAGCAGCTATCAGGATATTTTCCACAGTGGAGGTCCTCCACGTAAGTGTTTCTGGAATGAATTCTATTGTGGAGGATGAAGAAGAGCAGGAAATGCCGAATTATGTGACGCCCGACGTCAGAGTCCAAAACCGGGTCACTATTGATGTTCCTACTTGCATCCATGTCTCAAAGTAATTTGTTTTTGTTTATCTTTGCAAAAAGATTTCACTATGCCCAGTGAAAGTTAATATTGTACGGACTTATCTGTTTTCTTTGCTCATTAAAATCATAAATAAAAGTTGTCTTTGATTCCCAAATTGTGTTTTTATTTTCTGCTTTTTCTTGGAAATTGGTAATCATAAAAACCCTTTTGGAATAAATAATAACTGTAAATAAATCTGCATAATCACTTGATATATTTGTCAATTTCTAAAAGCAATCATAAATCATATGTGCAGATTAATTAATAAACTCGTTGAATACAATGACCCTGCACCCTGTCCCAACTTTGAATATCCTGTGTATGGGGCCGAAGAAGAAGAATATGATGACATTATAGAAGAGGCTTCACGGTTGCTCGAGCATATGGAAAGTGCCATTCAACCGTATAAAGAGCCTTTAGAGACCATCAATTTGGGTTCAGAGGAAGATCCAAGAGAAGTCAAGATTGGAGCATTGCTGCATCCCGAAGTGAAGAGCAGGTTGACTGAATTGTTGAAAGAGTATGTGGACATCTTTGCTTGGTCTTACCCAGACATGCCTGGTCTAGATATTGATATTGTGGAGCATCATTTGCTGCTGAAGCCAAAGTGCTCGCCAGTCAAGCAGAAATTGTGAAGAACGCACCCTAATATGGCAGTAAAAATTAAAGAAGAAGTTTTAAAACAGATTAATACCGATTTTCTTGTGACATTAGTGTACCCTAAATGGATTGCCAATATTGTACCAGTACCAAAGAAAGACGGAAAAGTTCGCATGTGCGTTGATTATAGAGATTTAAATAAAGCTAGTCTAAGAATGATTTTCATTTGCCGCATATTGATATGTTGGTTGATAGTACAACAAAATTCAAAGTATTCTCGTTCATGGACGAATTTTACGGATATAATCAAATAAGAATGGCTTCTAAGGACATGGAAAAAACAACGTTTATCACACCCTGTGGAACATTCTGTTACATAGTGATGCCATTCAGGTTGAAGAACGCTGGTGCAACGTACCAGAGGGCTATGATAACCCTATTTCATGATTTGATGCACAAAGAAATTGAGGTATATGTTGAAGACATGATTCCAAAATCACAAACTAAAGAAGGGCATATAGAAGATTTGTTGAAATTGTTTCAACGTTTGAGGAAGTATCGCTTCTGCTTGAATCCGAACAAATGCACCTTTGGTGTCCGATCAGAGAAATTGCTAGGTTTCATTATCAGCCAAAAAGGAATTGAAGTTGACCCTGGTAAAGTCAAATAAATTCATAAATGCCTGCGCCAAGAACTGAAAATCAAGTTAGAGGCTTCCTTGGGTGGTTGAATTACATTTCCAGATTCATTTCCCACGTGACTGAAATGTGGGAACCGATCTTTATGTTGTTAAAGAAAGATCAAGGTTATGTGTGAAAAGATGATTGCTAAAGGGCATTTGTAAGTATTAAAGAGTATCTTCTTGAACCTCCTATCTTGCTCCCGACGATTGAAGGAAGACCATTGATTATGTATCTGACAATGTTAGATAATTCTATGGGCTGCATTTTGGGACAACAAGATGAAATAGGAAAAAAGAATATTCCATCTATTATCTCAGCAAGAAGTTTACTGACTATGAGTCGTGGTATTCTATGCTGGAAAAAACATGTTGTGCTCTGGCTTGGGCGGTAAAGCGGTTGCGGCAATATATGTTGAATCATACTACTTGGTTGATTTCCAAAATGGATCTGATTAAGTATATTTTTGAAAAACCTGCTCTTACTGGAAGAATTTCCCATTGGCAGATGTTGTTGTCTGAATATGATATTGAATACCGTACTCATAAGGCTATAAAAAGCAGTGTGCTGGAGGATTATCTTGCTCACCAAGCGGTAGATAATTATCAGTCTATTAAAGATGATTTCCCAGATGAGGATGTTATGTTTCTGAAAGCGAAAGATTGTGATGAACCTTTGCCTAGGGAAGGTCCTGATCCTAAATCCCAATAGGCCATATTCTGAGAATTCATTTAAAAGATACATCACATCGGTTTTTGGATAAAAGCCGAGCGGTTTGAATATATCAAATAAAAAATAAAATAAGATTTTGAAATAAAATTTAATGCAAAATATATCACCTCTCAGTTAGACCATGTAGTTGAGTTAAATACTAATACAAAATTAACAAAGATAAAAATGGAATTTTGAAAGGCGTCAAGTGAGAAATACTAATTAAACAATTGAAAAAAACATAAAACGCAACAAGTGGGTATCGAACCGAGCTCTCTTATGGCTACGTTCCTTCGATTTTCTTAAAAATTGAGGAAAAAAGGTTGTTTATTTTTAAAAAAATAAAATAAAACATGACACTCCCAGGTCCTATATCCATGTTTTTTTATTGTTCGAGGTGTAAGCTTCGTCATAAAAAACGTTATTTGTGGTAGTCGTATTGTTTGTGGGAGTTGTGAGTAGAACTTCAATACAAGATGTTTTGCATAATGTCAAACCCGAGAAAGATGACACGTCGGTAAAATGGATGGTATCTCTATGTCTTATGGAACTCCTCTACATTATAGGTATTAGGAATAATCAAAAAGTACTTTGAAATTAACCCAACATATTGAAAAATAGTTTCTGCATGTTTTTGTATTGCATGTGTCGACACATTCGATTTTCAGGTCAACACATGTAACTCATTTTTAAGCCAGTAAGCTTTTGTAAGTCACAGGTTGACACATAATCTTCAGGTTGACACATACTGAAAGATTTCTGAAATTACATAAATTTGTATTTTATGTGTCGACACATCCATATTTCAGGTCGACACATTTACTCACGTTTTAAAGCCAGTAGCTTCTGACTTGCTCAGGTCGACACATAGAGTCATTCAAGTTGACACATGCATTCTTTTTATAACGTATGCATCAACACATACAAATTTGAGATCGACACATAAAATCTGTTTTGGTCATATTTTCAATTTCTTTTATTCCCAATTTGTCCTTTTTACCCTAAACATTTCCAAACTATAAATACCCATTCATGCATCATCCTCAACTTGATGATACCATAAAATTAGCCTACATTTATTCTTCTTCCCCAACCTTCCAATCTATGCATACACACCAACATTACATTGTGATGATGTTTCTTAGAGGTGCCATCTAGACAAATAATTGTGCTTTTCCAATTGGTTTTGGTTGAGATGTGCAAGGGTATTCATCCGGGAAAAACTGTCGGGTTTCTCCTCCAAAATCATTTGTTGTATTTGGGGTTTTCGCGCAAGATCATGCGAGAAGGAATCGTCCATGTGAAAAATTCCTTGGAGTGTTTGGAATCTTTTCAAGGAACCTTAGAGTGTTTGAAATCTTTTTAAGGAAGTAGCAACAATTGGATGATAGAATCAGTGATCTTGTGTTGATAGTGTGCAATCAGATTTACTCGAGTGAAAGATCCCTTGGAGTGTTTGAAATATTTGCAAGGAACCTTAGTGTGTTTGGAATATTTTCAAGGAAGAAGCTTAAGCAGTGAGTATGTTGCATCTATCGGTTAATTTGATCTTGCTTAAGATCAAAGGTTGAAAGAAGGAGCATTAACACCAAATTGTAGAATTTTGTTTTGTTGTTCTTACTCTTCCATTGGAATTAGGCGCATACGTACCCACACGCGAGGACAACAGTGGGGAATTGTGTAGAAAAATTCCTAGTGTGTTTTTACTTTTCCGCTTTTACTTGCTTTCAATTTCATCAATCATTTTAATAAATAGAATTGTGCTAGTAATTGAATTGTAAGAATTTTCCTCTCAAAATCTGTTTTTGAATTAGTTGTGGATATAGCTTATAATCACCTTGATTATAAGTGGTTTTGTATATCAACACCATTCAAGGAAAAATTCTGAAAATTCACTTGCACACCAAGTGTTTGATAAAACGATCAAGTTAGTTCTTTGATTATTTAGCCTTGGAAATAGCATTGTAAAGTGATTGTGTTCAAACAATAAATAAGTGGATTGTTGAATTGAGTTTGTGTTAATCAATTATTCAATTTTATTTCATAGATTTAACATTAACAATTTGTATATCCGAGTTTCCAATTAGTTGTATTTTAGACAACTTATTCAGTGATTTGCTTCCGCATTAAAAAGTTTTTAAAATAATTTAAATTATAGATTTGTGTCTAGAATTATGTTTGTGCCTCTATTCAGCCCCCCTTTCTAGATATACGCCATCGTCTTACAAGAGTTTCTTGCGAACAATCTCTAGCCTCTTAATTAAAGGTTACTTGCAGGACCGACTACAAGAGTCCTAGACATAGTGTTAAGTTTTAGAGTGTTTTGGTGTTTGAAATGATTAAAGTACGAAAAACGTAATAAGAAAAGGATAAAAGACAAAGACAAACAAATGATGAAAAAATTGAAAGGATGAAATGATAAACAAGACTTGAAATAAATTGCTTTGAATTTAAAGGTGGACACAATCATACATTTTTCAGAACTGACTCGTTTCTCTAGACGTTGCTACTGTAAGTGCTCTCTTACAATGTTACAAAATGTGACTCTGAAAATGAATACAATAACTTGCTTAAATAGATGTTAAAATGAAACCGTTGACAGTTATTTAAACAACTCACGTTGAGAGTTTGCATGGAACTACTTTCAAACCCCCACGTTCTGCTGACACTTGTAGTTGGCAATCGCTTTTGCCGCCACTTGCTCTTATTTTTGAATGGCCTAGGGTTCGTCGACCTAACCTCTGCTTCCAATACTATTTCAACCCAATTTTTGGGGATTACCCCTCAAATCTTGTTGATGGCCCCTGTTTATTCACATGTAGAATAATTGATCCTCCTTTTGATAAGATACCATCCAGTTTGTTCCCTAATCCTGAGTCGAAAATTTCTTGTCAACAAATTGCCCCAAAAATGCCAATTTCGACGAAGCTTTTTTCGACTGAGAACTTTGGCATTTTAACTTTTTGAGTTTTCGACTGCGTGTCTTTTCAAATAATGTCATGCATCATTATTTCCACTTTCTGCGCCACTATTCCCCATGTCAATCCATCATTTCTCATAATGGCTCCTAGTTTCCAAAATATGAGATTTAAACAATCCCTACTAACTATTCCACTCTTGAGTTTAGCGACAATCATTACTATCTAAATGGGTGCCACTTGTCCACCATCGTCAACCTCAATTAGTCTATAAATATCCCTTTGCGCTTGTTGTCTCTTCTTCTTCTTCTTCTTCTTCTTCTTCTATCTTGCACCCATTTTTCTCTATAAACGCTGCTAAACCATAAATTGTTTATTTTGGCTACGAAACACCCATCATTCTTGCTCTTTTTCCTTCTATTTCATCGTAATGGCTGATTCTTCCGTTGACCTAATGAACACCAGCAACAACCTTGTGGCCTTCATTCTTTCTTAAGAAGAAAATCTGGCAATGATTCCTCAACCATCATCTAAGGATGAACACAAAGTGAAAAGATTATGATTGCATCCACTCTAATCAAAGTGTTTTGATGAAGACCACCATACATAAAGTCAAAGAAATATCAAGGTTGTGGAAAAGAAGATATTCAAGATCATATAATATTTCAAAATCATTCTATGAAATGTTTTACATGTGTACAACCAACTTTCAAGATTAAGATTTATGAAGATTCATCAACAAGTTAGGTACAAGTTTTAATTTGAGTTTTTAAAGATGATATAGTGCTCAAAATATACTCTAAACATTTTACATAAGTTATGATCATTTAAGAGTAAAACATTGCATGTCCATCACTTAGAAAATAAATTTTTATCACTTTCACTCAGTGGTAACCGATTAGAGGGGTATAGTAACCAGTTACAGGGCTTCGCAAAAATAAAATAAAATTTCTGGTTCAGTGGTAACCGTTTACAGCTTTTGGGTAACTGATTACATGCATGCAAATTTGAAAATATACACGTTATCGCGTATGTGTAACTACAACCCAATGGTAACCGGTTACCGCTGAAGAAAAATTCAAATATTTTTTGTTTTACTTGGCTGTTAGATGATACCTCTTGGGGTCCAACCGTTGTATCTTTTTACTAATTTAGGGTGTAATGAACGGGTGCATTTCATATATAAAATTTGTTTGTACTCTGATCATAACATATGACATGTTATTCAAAATTTCAAAAAATTTTAAGTGTTGTAAAACTTTGAGAATTTACATATTGCATGAAACATTGTTTAGAAATTTCATACTCATCATTGTTTCAACATATATTGAGAACTAGATCTGATTGTAAACTTCTTATTAAATCTTGTCTTAGAGTCTTAATAACCATAGTGTTATTCAAGAATCAATCATGCTTTGTAAAACTTAGATTTTGTATAAAATTAACCTTGCATTCCAGGATTGTTGGAGCAAGTGTGTGCATTGAAGAGGATTGTTCTTCTTGCGCTTAGTGTTAAAGATCTTAAAGGTTTTAAGAGTCTTTGATCTCCCTATAGATTAGATAGTAAGGCATCACCTTTTGTGTTATTAGTCTTGTGCAATCATTCTAAACTATAGTGAAATCTCTTCTGTGTTGGCAAGAGGACTAAAGTACCCTCGATCTGTGAGGGGAACCAGTATACATCTGGTGTTCATTTACTTTCCTCACTTTATTGATTTCATCACCATAAGCATAAAAATAAAAACTTTAAAAGAGAAGGAAAAAATTGAGCATCACCTAATTCACCTCCTTCTTAGGCGCATTATTAACTTACATTTGGCATCAGAGCAAGTTAAGGTAACTTGTTCCTATTCGATCCAGAATGGCTTCCGCACAACCAACTTTCAAAGATGGTGGTAGTAACAACAAGGCTCCTTTGTTTTGTGGTGAATACTTTGACTTTTGGAAAATTTTCATAAAGGCTCGTCTAGAAGCACAAGGAGAAGAAATATGGGATGCGGTCCAAAATGGTCCATTTACTTTGGTATGTATTGTCAATGTTGTTAAAACATCAAAACCTAAAACATCATGGGATGAAGATGATAAGAAAAGGTCCTTTATGATAAGAAAACAATCAATCTTCTTCAAGGTGCACTTTGAGTGGATGAATTCTTTCGTGTTTCGGCAGGCACAACGACAAAGGAAATTTGAGATACTTTGGATGAAACACACGAAGGAATAGTCGAAGTCAAAAGATCAAGATTGGATAACTTGAGTCAAGAGTTCGATATGTTTAGAATGGAACCCAGAGAATCTATTCTCAATATGCAGAAAAGATTTGTTCATTTGACGAATCATTTAAAAGCTCTTGGTAAAACTCTCACCAATGATGAACTCATCATAAAGGTGCTTCAATCTTTAACTAGAGAATGGAAACCAAAAGTAACGACTATTTCAGAAAAGAAGAATTTATCCAATATGTCATTTGCAACTCTAGTTGGTAAACTTCAAGAGTACGAGACGGAACTTGGAAGACTTGCTAAGCATGAAAATCAAGAAAAGAAATCAAAAGGAATTGCTTTGAAGGTGGAATCCAAGGAAGTCGCTATTGAAGAAAATTTGGAAGAAGATGAAAATTTTATGCTTCTTGTAAAAAGGTTAGGCAAATTCTTTAGTCCTAAAAATAATTTTGGTAATTCTAACTTTGTCAAAAGGAAGAAATTCTCAAAGAGAAAAGATAAAGAAGCCTCCATATCAAATGTTACATGCTATGAATGTGGAAAGCAATGCCATATCAAACCGGATTGTCCAAACCTTTCTAAGAAGGCTGGAAACAAAGGAAGGAAAGACTCCAAGTACAAGAAAGCCTACATCGCTTGGGATGACAATAAAGTTAGTACATCATTTGAATCAGAGAATGACGATTATGCAAATTTAGCATTGATGGCTACTCATGAATTCGATGATGATGAAAATGAAGAGGGTAGTACAAATTTTACACTTTATGATGAAAATTCTCAAGGTGCAATTGATGAACTTCTAAATGAATGCAAAGTCTTGTATAAAAAGATATCAACACAAGAAAAGAAACTTATTTTTGTTTAAGAAAAGATTGATACTATGAACAAGGATCTTGAATGTCAAAAACAAGTTTTTTTAAAAGAAAAACAAGACTTTGTTTGCATAAAATGTGAATCATATACTTTTAAAATTGTTCAACTAAAAAGAGTTATTGAACAATATGAAAAGGTCAAATTGGTTTAGAAGGATTGATTAGCCAACAAAGATATCCTAATGACAAAAGTGGACTTGGTTATTCAAAAGAAAATAAATCAAGTTCCAAGAAAACCATTTTCGTAAAGGCTAGTAATCAATCTGAAACCAAGAAAGCCAACAATGTGCAAATTAAGCATATTCATCAAAAGAAAAAGAAAAGAGTTGTTAAGAAAAAACAAGTTCCAAGATACAAGAGTAACTTTATTCCAAATTGTTTTTATTATGGTATTCTTGGCCATACACCTAATGCTTTCTATGTTAGAAACTTTAGTATGGCAAGTGAACACTATGTAGGGGTTAAGAAAGGAACTAACTATGAAGGACCAAAGGCAACTTGGGTACCTAACAAGAAATAATTTCTTTTGTTTTGTAGATATGCTTGAAATCCAGTCAAAATCTATGGTATCTCAATAGTGGATGTTCGAAGCATATGACGAGAGATGTTAACAAATTTTCACATCTAACATTAAAAGCCAAGGGGTATGTCACCTATGGAGATGATACCAAAGGAAAAATTCTTGGCATTGGAAAAGCTGGTGCACTACCTTTCACATCCATAAAAGATGTACTTTATGTTGAAGGACTCATCACAATCTTCTAAGTATTAGCCAACTTTGTGACAAAGGGTTCAAGATCAAATTCAATAAAGATGAATGTTTGATCATGGACAAAACAACCAATGAGGTAAAACTCAAAGGTAAAAGAGTTAACAATATTTTTATGATTTATTTAGATGAGTTGTCTTTGAAAGTAAAATGACTTATGGTAAATAATAATGAATCATGGTTATGGCATAAAAGGGCAGCCCATATACATATGGAACATTTAAATAAATTAACCAAACATGAACTTGTCATTGGCTTACCAAAGATAAAATTTGTCAAAGATAAATTGTGTGATGCTTGTCAAAAGGGAAAACAAGCTAGATCAACTTTCAAATCTAAGAATGTGGTGTCTACTACAAGGCCACTACAATTGTTGCTTATGGACTTATTTAGACCATCAAGAACAAGAAGCTTCAGAGGTAATGTATATGCTTTAATTATTGTTGATGCTTTTTCTAGATATTCTTGGACTTTGTTATTTGTGCAGAAAAGTGATGCTTTTAAGGCATTTAAGAAGTATGCAAAGAAAATTCAAAATGAAAAATCATTAAAGATTGTATCGATAAGAAGTGATCATGATGGAGAATTCCAAAATGCATATTTTTAAGAATTTTCTAAAGAACATGGTATCTCTCATAATTTTTCAGCACCAAGGACTCCACAACAAAATGGAGTAGTTGAAAGAAAGAATCAATTTCTAGTGGAACTTGCAAGAACAATGCTTAGTGCTGCAAATCTACCAAAATATTTTTAGGCAGATGCGGTTAGTATAACATGTTATGTTGGAAATCTAGTTATTATTATACCTATCTTGAAAAAGACTCCATATGAACTCTTCAAAGGAAGAAAGCCAAACATTTCTCACTTTCATATTTTTGTATGAAAGTGCTTTGTCCTCAACAATGACAAAGACAATCTCAGTAAGTTTGACGAGAAATCCGATGAAGCTTTTCCAAATGGATGTCAAGAGTTCATTCTTGAATGGATACATAAATGAAGAAGTCTATGTCAAACAACCTCCTGGTTTTGAAGACTTCAAGAATCCTTCACGTGTCTTCAAGTTGAAAAAGGCACTTTATGGCTTAAAACAAGCACCAAGGGCATGGTACGATCAACTTAGAAATTTTCTATGTGAAAAGGGATTTGAAAAGGGTCAAGTGAACAAGACGCTTTTTATCAAGAAGATCAAGAATCATACACGTTCAAGTGTACATCGATGATATCATCTTTGGATCAATAAATAAAGACTTATGTGAAGAATTTTCATCTATGATGCAATGAGAATTCGAAATGTCCATGATGGTCGGTGTGTCCATAGACGTGTCAAAATATCGAGGAATGATTGGCTCCCTATTATACCTAACGACAAGTTGACCCGACATCATGTTTAGTGTATGTCTTTGTGCTAGATTTCAAGGCAACCCAAAGGAATCTCACCTTGCTGTAGTTAAACGCATTATTAAATATCTTAAGGGAACTGCGGACTTCGGCTTATGGTATGCTAAAGGTAGTATGTGTTCTTTACTTGGTTATTTTGACGCAGATTATGTAGGATGTAAAACATATAGAAAAAGCACTAGTGACACTGTAATACGGTGGGAGAACTGACTTGGTGTTTTGCGTTTGATCGTAATTGTTGCAGATAGCAAGAATCACCACCGACTATTCTTTTATCCAAATAGGAAAGGGTGAAAAGAACAGGAAAGATCTTTGAGATTATTTCTTGAGTTAGGGGGGTAGGTTATGAAAAGGGAAGGTGTTAGCACCCTTTTCATCTGTAGTTATCTACAGGCTCTTAGTTACTTGCTAGATCACTTGCTTTTGTTTGAAAATGTGATTGTGGTGTGGGTTTCAAAATATTTTTAAAATGTCGTTATAATGATTCCCGTCTCTATAAGAATGCGTACAAAGTGTTGGTTTTGAAAATAGTTCAAAGAGATATTTGTGGAAGATTTTTTTTGAAAGTGATTTTGAAAAGTGCCTTTGTAATGATTCTCGTCTCTATAAGAATGCGTACAAAGAGCTTTGTCTTTTGAAAATTTTTCAATTGAAAGTGTTGGTGTGACAATGGTTTTTTAGTTGTGAGCAAGCAAGCAACTACGAGCGTCCTACCTACTCGAAAGGTCTTTGTTCTTTTCCTCCTCCTTTAGATGTTGCTATCTTACCATTGATTGATAAGAAGCCCCATCGTTGGATGTGAATGGACAGGCGTGTGTCGTTTGTATAGTCATATAAGGCAACCTGTGGGACGTTTTAGCAATTTCGTTAGGGATTAGATCGTCTATCGAAGGTACCATCGAGGGTCATCGAGGGACTACTGTAAGTGTTTAGTTATTGGCATGTATTTTTGGTAAAACCAGGTGTGTGAATGTCATGACTGATGTCATAACATTCTGGATTATTAGGTACTTTATGCAGAAAAAGTATGGCATACAGTAGCTGCTGTTTATGAGTGTGTATTTGAGCATTTAGTAATGATCACATTTATCTCTTTCTACCAAAATCAGTAAACAGGAATTTTGATGTCATAACAAATGTTAAGACATCCTGTACTGATCTAACAGTTATGCAGTTTGGTTAATTCTGAGATTTTTCAGGAAGTTGGTTCATTCCTTCCAGAATAGAATCTCACGTGGACTTTAGGTTAACCTAGCTCAACCCTAATCTGGTTGATAAAGTCTTGTGACCAAGTCTTGAGGTTAACCCTAATTAACCCTAGCTTTTCGTGGAAGCCCTAACTGAAGAAACAGCTGCATATATATTCAACAAGAAAGCTGATTGGAAATTAACCCTCTTAGACAGAAGATCAATTAGGAGCTGTATAGTTTTAACCGCTGTAATCCAAGCAAGTATCATTGTGATAAGTGACTTGGAATAGGTTTTGATTGTAAGGGTTTTTGTATCACTCAAAGCTTTGAAGCAAGAGTGTTTGTGTCTCTTGACTAAAGCTTTGAAGCAAAGTCAAGATAGGTTTATGTATCACTCAAAGCTGTGAAGCACGAGTGTTTGTGTTACTTGATTAAAAGCTGTGAAGCATAATCAAGTGTATGTTCTGAAGAGTGTCTTCATTATTTCATTAGTCAATTGTTTAAGTATCACTGCTGTGATTGAGGGGGAGTGAGTAGGAACTCAGGTTTAAGTTGAACTTAGATTGAAGTTGCATTGGGTAGGTCTTAAGTGAAGGAGATAAACTGGTTGGTTTATTCCTGAATTAATATCTTTTATAGTGGATTTCCTTCCTGGCTTGGTAGCCCCCAGAGTAGGTGTTGTTTCACACTGAACTGGGTAAACAATTGACTGTGTTCTTTACTATTTTTATTTACTGTCTTATAGAAAGTCAGATACGGTGTCATAACATTCACTGTGACATTGAGTATCTGCTGCCAGAATTTCAATTGGCATCAGAGCAGGCACCCTGCCTGTATTACTTGGTGAGATCTAGGGATATCACTTTCTGGCACTATGGACAAAGAAGGAGTTTTTGGAAACAAACCACCCATTATGGATGGATCAAATTATGACTACTGGAAACCTCGCATGATTGCCTTCTTAAAATCACTGGACAAAAAGGCTTGGAGAGCTGCTGACAAAGGATGGAACCATCCCACCATAACTGAGAAAGATGGGACAATCAGTATGAAGCCTGAGGAAGAATGGAGCAAAGAAGAAGATGAGTTAGCCCTGGGTAATTCCAAAGCTTTAAATGCCTTGTTCAATGGAATTGATAGAAACATATTCAGACTGGTACACCAATGTGAACTGGCCAAGGAAGTTTGGGACACTCTCAAAACTACCCATGAGGGCACATCCAAAGTAAAAATGTCAAGGCTTCAATGCTGACTACCAAGTTTGAGAACCTAAGGATGATGGAAGATGAAACCATTCATGAGTTTCACATGAACATCTTGGAGATTGCCAACACCTCAGGAGCATCGGGAGAAAAGATTACAGAAGAAAAACTGGTGAGAAAGATTCTCAGATCCTTGCCTAAAAAATTTGCAATGAAGGTAACTGCTATAGAGGAAGCCCAGGATATCAGCAAGTTGAAGGTGGATGAACTCATTGGGTCTCTTCAGAATTTTGAGATGGGGATCAGTGAAAATGTTGACAAGAAGAACAAGAGCATAGCACTTGTATCCAACACTGAAGATGAAAACAAGGAGGATGAAGAAGAAAGTATTTCAGAAGCTATAGCCATGCTTGGAAGACAATTCAACAAACTCATCAAGAGAATGGATCCAAAGTCAAGGTCAAATGTTAAGAACATTTCTTCTGACATTAACAAATCTTATGACTCCAGCAGAAAACCAAGGTCTGAAGAGAAGGGAAATCAAAGCAGAGGAGTTCAATGTCATGGATGTGAAGGATATGGGCACATTCGAGATGAATGTCCTACCTTTCTTAAGAAACAAAAGAAAGGAATGTCTGTTACCTGGTCTGACTGTGATTCAGAAAGTAATTCTGAAGAAGAATCTGCCAAACTAGTTACTGCACTGACTGGTGTTTGTACCTCTGAAAGTGACACTAGTGATAAGGAAGTGACATTTGAAGAACTGGCTGATACATACAAGAAATTATGTATCAGAAGTCCTGAAGTCTGTCTGCAAAATGAGAGACAAACAAAACTCATAATAAAGTTGGAGGCTGAAAAAAGGGCAGACATTGAAACTATAAGTCATCTAGAAGAGGAAGTTCAAATGCTGAACTCAAAACTAAACCAGATGACCAAATATGTCAAGATACTGACAAATGGAACTGACAAATTGGAAGAAATCCTTCAGGTTGGACAAAATGTGGGAAACAAGTCTGGTATAGGATTTGTGGCAGCAAAGAAATCTGGTGCAGACAAGAAGATCAGGCCTGATAAACAAATGTCAAAGCAGATGTCACAACACAGCACTCAACATCAGGAACAGAGAAATATGAAGAAAAAATACCAAAGATGGAGATGTCATCATTGTGGGAGGTTTGGTCACATAAAGCCATTCTGCTTCAGATTGTATGGATACCCTAATTAGAACCCAAGTGTCAAACCTAAGTCTAACAAGGTACCACATACTCCACAATGGAAGAAAAAGGCTACTGCCCTGATAGCCCACACTTCCCTTAGAGTCTCTGCAAAGGAAGACTGGTACTTTGACAGTGGGTGCTCTAAGCATATGACTGGAATCAAGAACCTTCTCAATAATGTCAAACCTCACACCACTAGTTATGTGACCTTTGAAGATGGTGCTAGAGGAGAAATCAAAAGAGTTGGTAACTTGGACTGCCCTGGAGTTCCAAATCTAAATGAAGTACTATTGGTAAAAGGCCTGACTGCTAATCTCATTAGTATCAGTCAATTATGTGATCTAGGATTCAAGGTCAACTTCTCAAAATCTGAATGTCTTGTAACTAATGAAAAACAAGAAATTGTAATGAAAGGAGTCAGATCTAAAGACAATTGTTACTTGTGGGAACCTGAGAACACTAATTACTCCACTGTGTGTTCTATTGCCAAAGAAGAAAAAGAGGTGAAACTGTGGCACCAAAAACTTGGCCACCTTCATCTAAGAGGAATGAAAAGGATTATATCCATGGAGGCAGTCAGAGGGATTCCAAGACTGCAAATTGATGAAGGGAGAGTTTGTGGTGAATGTCAGGTTGGTAAGCAGACTAGGATGTCACATCCAAAGTCAAGACATCTGACCACCTCTAAGGTTCTAGAACTTCTTCATATGGATCTGATGGGACCAATGCAGGTGGAAAGTCTTGGTGGAAAGAGATATGCCTATGTTGTTGTGGATGACTTTTCTAGATTCACCTGGATTAACTTCATTAGGGAAAAATCTGATGTGTTTGAAGTTTTTAAAGAACTGTGCAAAAGAATTCAAAGAGAAAAAGAAGGGTGTATTGTCAGAATCAGAAGTGATCATGGCAAGGAATTTGAAAACAGTAAGTTTAATGAGTTCTGTTCCTCAGAAGGAATTAGTCATGAATTCTCTTCTCCTATAACTCCTCAACAAAATGGATTTGTAGAAAGGAAAAATAGGACCATACAGGAACCTGCCAGAGCTATGATACATGCCAAAAGACTTCCTATTCATTTTTGGGCTATGAATACAGCTTGTTATGTCCATAACAGAGTCACTTTGAGAAAGGGAACCTCATCCACCATTTATGAACTCTGGAAAGGAAGAAAGCCAACTGTGAAGTACTTCCATGTATTTGGCAGCAAATGCTATATTCTGGCAGATCGTGAACAAAGGAGAAAGCTGGACCCTAAAAGTGATGAAGGTATATTTCTAGGATACTCCTCCAACAGCAGAGCTTATAGGGTATTCAATTCTAGGACCAAAGTCATGATGGAATCAATAAATGTCATAGTTGATGATTATCATGAAGAAACAGATGTCCCTTGTAATGTTGAGACATTCTTTGAGACTCCAACTCAGCAGAATGACCTTCCTAACACCACTACAGCAGACTCTGAATCCAAGGAAGCTAGCAAAATCCCTTCCATCAGAATTCAGAAAGATCATCCTAAAGAACTCATCATAGGGGATCCTAACAGTGGAGTCATTACAAGATCTATAGAAATCATCTCAAACTCTTGCTTTGTGTCTAAAATTGAACCAAGAAATGTTAAGGAGGCTTTCATTGATGAATACTGGATTGGTGCAATGCAAGATGAATTGAACCAATTTAAGCAACATGAAGTTTGGGAGTTAGTTCCTAGACCAGAGGGAACAAACATCATTGGCACAAAATGGATATACAAGGAGAAATCAGATGCTGAAGGAGTTGTCACTAGGAATAAGGCAAGACTTGTTGCCCAAGGATACACTCAAGTTGAAGGGGTTGATTTTGATGAGACCTTTGCCCCTGTAGCCAGACTGGAATCTATCAGACTCCTATTGGGAATTGCTTGTCTCCTGAAGTTCAAGCTATTTCAGATGGATGTAAAAAGTGCCTTCCTAAATGGGTACTTAAATGAGGAAGTTTATGTGGAACAACCTAAAGGTTTTGTGGATCCAAACCACCCTGATCATGTCTACAAATTGAGGAAAGCTCTATATGGCCTGAAACAAGCTCCTAGAGCATGGTATGACAGGTTAACAAAATTTCTCTCAGACAAAGGATACAGAAAAGGAGGCTTGGATAAAACCCTCTTTGTCAAAAATGAAGGAGGGAAGTTAATGGTAGCTCAAATATATGTTGATGACATAGTGTTTGGGGGAATGTCAGAATAAATGGTTAAACATTTTGCTGACCAGATGCAGGCTGAATTCGAAATGAGTCTCATGGGAGAACTGACTTATTTTCTTGGACTGCAAGTCTCACAGATGGAGGACTCAATCTTTCTATCTCAAAGCAAGTATGCAAAGAACATTGTCAAGAAGTTTGGTATGGAGAATGCCAGTCACAAAAGGACTCTTGCACCTACTCATTTAAAGCTATCCAAAGATTCAAGTGGGGTTAAGGTGGACCAAAGTCTGTACATAAGCATGATAGGAAGTTTGCTGTACTTAACAGCCAGCAGACCTGACATTGCTTTTGCAGTTGGAGTTTGTGCAAGATACCAAGCTGATCCTAAAGTCAGTCATATCAACCAAGTGAAGAGAATTTTGAAGTATGTAAGTGGAACTTACAACTATGGCTTGCTATACTCTCATGGCTGTGAACCAACTTTGACTGGTTACTGTGATGCTGATTGGGCTGGAAGTGCTGATGATAGAAAAAGCACCTCTGGAGGATGTTTCTTCTTAGGAAATAATCTGGTCTCCTGGTTCAGCAAGAAACATAACTGTGTGTCTCTCTCTACTGCTGAAGCTGAATACATTGCAACTGGTAGTAGCTGTTCTCAAATGGTCTGGATGAAACAAATGCTTACTGAGTATAATGTCACACAAGATGTTATGACATTGTACTGCGACAATCTGAGTACAATCAACATTTCCAAGAATCCTATTCAGCATAGCAGGACCAAGCATATTGACATTAGACATCACTTTATCAGAGACCTTGTAGAAGAGAAGACGATTAAACTGGAACATGTTGCCACTGAGCTACAGCTGGCTGACATTTTTACCAAGGCACTTGATGCAAATCAATTTGAAAACTTGAGGGGCAAGTTGAGTATTTGCCAACATGAGGAATTGTATCAATTAATTTTGCTTAAAACAAGGGTTGAAGGAGTTATTTTTTTAAGTCTATTTTGATTGGGTTAATCATATGTTTTCCCATTTCTTTCAAAATTATTAAGAAGTTGAATAGACACTCATTTGCCTCCTTCCTCTCTCGACTCTGCAACAAATCCCACTCTCTCAATCAAAGTTTTCTCTCTAGTTGCTACTGGTTTTCTAAGACTATCAAAATGTTTCAAACATCATCCTCATCCAAGACGACCGTTTCATCCTCATCCTCTGATCGAGATTCTCGGGCAATCACATCATGCATGGATTCTGAAGTCCTGGAGATTACTCCTCTTAGAGAAATGGCAACTAACCCCTCCAAGGTCAAAAATCTGAGAACAAGGCATGCAGGAAGGTCTCAAGCTACTTCATCCGGTAATCCCTCTCAACCTTCATCTTCTGTACCAAATAGGGAAGGCTCAGCTTATGTTCATCAAGCAATAGCTAGGCTTGTTACAAGAATTTTGAGTGAGAACCACTCAGTACCTGGGATTTCTGTTCCATTAAATCAAGAACCAGCAAGCCCAAATGTTGAAGTAAATCCAGATGTCTCTGAGAATGTTGAGACTCCAAATGACAACATTCAGAAATCATCTGAAAACCTTGATGATATTCAGAACCCTTCAGAGAAGAATGTTGAACCACCTGTTATTGATGTGGATGAGGAATACTCAGACAATGACCTAATTGCAAATATCAACCCTAGCATAGCTAGGAGAATGATGAACAGAAAGGGTAATCAGGATGCTGCAAAATGTCTGACCAAAGAGAAACCTGCTGATAAGAAAACCAGGTCTGAAGGAAAGACTGGTGTGGAAACTGTGAAGACTGGACTGTCCAAAGGGAAGGTGAAAGCCCGAGTACATGCTGGGAGTCTCTCAAAGCCTGTGAGACAACCAATAGCAAAGAAGAGGATGCTGCTGAAGATCAGCTCAATGCTGAAGAAAGTGCCTCCTCTGAAGATGACAGTGCTTAAAGTTTGGTGGAGTTGACAAGCTTGATGCTGGTTCCTGTTGATGCAAGTGATTTCAGATTTTCTTTGTTTTTATTACTCATTTTGGATAACTATATAACATATAAGTACATGTATCTTTGGCCTATTTGTGGCTAAAGAGGGGGAGATATTTTGTGTTAATTACTTGGTAGACATTATATTTTTCTGCAGACATATTCATTTTGCTGCTCTCTATTCTCTGATTGCTTAGGGGTTTTAGCCAAAAATCTGCCAAAGGGGGAGTTTGTAAGTGTTTAGTTATTGGCATGTATTTTTGGTAAAACCAGGTGTGTGAATGTCATGACTGATGTCATAACATTCTGGATTATTAGGTACTTTATGCATAAAAAGTACGGCATACAGTAGCTGCTGTTTATGAGTGTGTATCTGAGCATTTAGCAATGATCACATTTATCTCTTTCTACCAAAATCAGTAAACAGGAATTCTGATGTCATAACAAATGTTAAGACATCTTGTACTGATCTAACAGTTATGCAGTTTGGTTAATTCTGAGATTTTTCAGGAAGTTGGTTCATTCCTTCTAGAACAGAATCTCACGTGGACTTTAGGTTAACCTAGCTCAACCCTAATATGGTTGATAAAGTCTTGTGACCAAGTCTTGAGGTTAACCCTAATTAACCCTAGCTTTTCGTGGAAGCCCTAACTGAAGAAACAACTGCATATATATTCAACAGGAAAGCTGATTGGAAATTAACCCTCTTAGACAGAAGATCAATTAGGAGCTGTATAGTTTTAACTGCTGTAATCCAAGCAAGTATCATTGTGATAAGTGACTTGGAATAGGTTTTGATTGTAAGGGTTTTTGTATCACTCAAAGCTTTGAAGCAAGAGTGTTTGTGTCTCTTGACTAAAGCTTTAAAGTAAAGTCAAGATAGGTTTATGTATCACTCAAAGCTGTGAAGCACGAGTGTTTGTGTTACTTGATTAAAAGCTGTGAAGCATAATCAAGTGTATATTCTGAAGAGTGTCTTCATTATTTCATTAGTCAATTGTTTAAGTATCACTGCTGTGATTGAGGGGGAGTGAGTAGGAACTCAGGTTTAAGTTGAACTTAGATTGAAGTTGCATTGTGTTGTACCCCAAAATTTGCCCTCCCATATTCTTCAAGATTTGCCAAGATCAAGGTTCAAAATCTCTCAAGGGTTGCACAGTTCAATGGCCTCCTAACAGTAAAAAATTAGGGTTTTGGTTCTGGCAAGGAAATTGAAGTTTCCAAGGGTCCAAACAAGTCCCACATGCCTACAAACATTGTCAAGCATCCACATGCCAAGTTTCAAGACTCACAGCACAAAATTGCACAGTCAAAAACCCTAATTGCTCAACAGTCAACTGTAGGGGCAAAATGGTCATTTGACAGTCAAAAGTCAAAATTTTTGGTCAACATCTTATTTTGAAGCCACAAACATCATTTGATCAATTCTTGATCATGATTCTCAAAGCATGGCTCAAAAAGTCTCAAGATGCAAAAGTTTCTATTTTTGGACAGTTGAAAAAGTCAACTGCAAATTGACCAAGGCATAACTTCCACATGGTTTATCAGAAAAATTCCATCCAAAGCTCATTTTGAAGAGAATGACATTTCCTACAACTCATCTTCACACTTCAAGTCCAAGAAATGCTCTTACAAAAAGTTATCAATCTCAACATTATAGGTCATTTTCAAAAGTCAACAAAAAGGCACTTTAAGTCAAAGACCATAACTTGAGATTGTTGAATCAAAATGACATTGGACCAAAGGCATTGGTTAGAGGACTCCAAGACCTTTCCAAAATGTCCAAGAACATGATCAAAGCTTAAAAATTGAGCAAGATATGCCTTCTGGAAGTTGGGAAATTTTTGGGAATTTTGAAAAGTCAACTTTGCTTCAAATGTCTCAAAATTGCTAATGGGCCTTAATTTCTTCCATGAATCATCACCCAAAAGCTATGCACGACCCATTGACCCAAAGGGAAGTTATTTTCTTATTTTTAATTAATTAATTGAGTTTATAATTCTATTAATTAATTTAATTAAAATTAAATATGAGAAAAATACTAAAATAAAGGTTTTGAATCTTTTTATGCAGCATATGCACTCTTTATGTACTCAAGATTTCGTGCACATCCAAAAGGGAAAGAATCTCCCATGATTGGCAAGTTCCATGGCAAGAAAAGATTGAAAAAGATCATTAAAATCAAATTTTGGAAATCATTGAATACAAGGCTTTGGGCTTGGATTGTTGACCTAATTCATTCCATATATATGCAAGAACACAAACCTAATCCTAACAACAAGAAAGCTGCGCAGGAATTGGGAGAACAACTTTGCATTTTTTCCAAAAAAATCTCAAAACTGTTTTCACAGCTAGAGCTCGTTTCAAAGCCAAATAACTATTCCAATCCACTCCTGTCATTACCAGGAAGCTTCTCCAATTGAAACCAACCCTCCATACGCAAGGAATCGATATAACAAAGTCCGACTTTCCTTGAAAATTTTCATATTCGTGTTTCATTATTCATGCAGTATTTTTGATTTTTAATCATGGATTTGGACTAACGTGAGTATTCTGAAGCTGATAACATGCTTTAATTGAATTAATAAGGCCTGTATGAGAATCCACCATGGAAGCTCTTTAGGGTTTCAGAGGTTTGAAATTAGGGTTTCTTTCATGTGGAAAAATTAAGCCACGAGACCTATACCACTAGATTCAGAATGTCCAAACGAACCAATTTCACACCTCGCGCCCTTTTTCTTTCCAACTATATGCTAATCGCTATTTTTGTATGTTATGGTTAGTGGGGGTTTAAAACCCCCGCTATTTGATTTCAGTTACAGGGAAAAGATGAAGAAGAAGGCAGCGTGTCTGATCATGGTTGGCCAGTTTGAATACTGGCGCGTTTTTTTTATTATTCCAGAATAATGCTTGTTTTCCATTATATTATTTCTATTCCATATAACTAACAAAGAAACGCACTGGCTCCATTGGCAAACGCGCTGGCATGCAGGTATTGGGACCTGGGTTCGATTCCCAGGTCCCCCACTTCCTCAATATTATTTTTCTTAATATGTTTCCATGCAGCGCCTCACCTGAAGTCCACCATACACGCATACGTACTTGCCTGCCAAGTGGCCAGGGGTCCCAATCCAAAGGTCAGAACTTGCAGTCCACCATGGACACCAGTCAACCACTCCTCACACGCGCCAGAAAAGTCCACAAAGGCCTTGAATCTGTTGGGCCAAAATGCTTCCCATACACCTCCATAATTGGGCCAGAAACCCCCTTGTTTGTATTTTCTTTCTCTCTTTTTATTCTCTTTTATTTATTTTAATTTGTTTTATTGTTTTAATTAATTCACCAAAATAATTTTCATAAAACCAAAAAAATCAGAAATCATAAAAATAAAATATGTTTATTTAATTTTTAATTCATTAATAGTTTTATAAATAAATTTTATTAATCAATTTAGTTAATTTAGGGTTTTAAATTTGAATGTTTTCTTAATAACTAAAAAAAATATAGAAAAATAGGTTTTTAGCATTTCTTATTCTTTTTCTTAATAAATAACCTTTTTTTATTTCTTATCATTATTAATTATTAATTAATTTTGTAAATACTCTTATAATTAAACAATTAGTAAATTAGGTTTAAACTTAAATATTTTTCTTTAACAAATTAAAAATAGTTTAGAATTAGGGTTTCTTTCAATATTAATTTTCTTTATTCTCATTAAATTTCATAAATACAAAAACATAAAAAAATAAGTTCTTTTCTTTATTTAATTTAATTAATTTGTAATTCCAATTTAATTTCTTTAAAGGGTCCAACGCCCTCGCACTTTCGAATATAATTTCTTTTCGCGCGTTTACTTCTATTTTTCATTTTTAATATCATGTAATTTCCCCAAAGCCTTGTAATAATAATTAGGACATTTACTTTCCGCACTCTTTATTCAAAATCGGGTTTTGTTAATTTGGCGATGTATGGACCTGCACCTTGTAATAGCGTAGGACCTTTATTTTCCGCATTTTAATTTCCGCACCTTTTAATTGCTAACTATCACATGAAAGAATGTATGCCCAAATAAAAACAAGCGTAGATCACCCAATACATGACAAAACAAATAATAACTGAAAATGACACACAACTCACACACCACTCTTAGGGTACGCCTCACTGTTGCCTTGCCCCTCGAAATGTGGTCGTCGAGTACAGGACGTTTTAGTAAGTCCTTATGTCCATGAACATGGCATAAGGGTAGCTTCTAAGGTGTCCTACTATTGCTCTGGTGACCACACTGTCCCTACAAACTCGAATTGTGGTCGTCGAGTATAGGACGTTTTAGTAAGTCCTTATGTCCGTTGATCCATATGCCTCAAAACAAGTTGCCTCGGAAAGGTTGCCTCGGAATTAAAAAGGATCAATGGCATAAGGGTAGCTTCTAAGGTGCCCTACTGTTGCTCTGGTGACCACACTGTCCCTAAACTCGAATTGACCCGAACACCTCCAACGGTGGTGCTACCTACCTCTCAATGGTGGGATGGCATTACCTTAAGGACATTTACACAACAAAGTTCTTTAGGGTAGGTAGATGACTCATAGATACTTGCTCTAATTCAAAACAAATCAAAAACTTCTTTTCACATCGACACTTTTCAAAAAGCTTTCAAAACAATTTTTCAAACACTCTTGAGGACTGATACAAGAGTCGATCTTAAATCTTTAAACGAAACTTTTTCAAACTCACTCACAATTGAAAAGCAAACATTTTGAAAACACAAATGAGCAAGTATCTAAGAGCCCATGGATAACCATGGATAGAAAGGGTGCTAACACCTTCCCTTTCTATAAATATACCTCCCGAACCGAGAGATAATCTCATAAGGAATTTTTCTGTGCTTTTGTCCTTTCCATGTTGGAGAAAATAAAAGACGGTGGCGACTCTTGCTTACCGCGACATTTCGCGAACCAGCGTTAAACAGTCAGTTCCAGATCCACCGATCACACATTGGGTAGGTCTTAAGTGAAGGAGATAAACTGGTTGGTTTATTCCTGAATTAATATCTCTTATATTGGATTTCCTCCCTGGCTTGGTAGCCCCCATAGTAGGTGTTGTTTCACACTGAACTGGGTAAACAATTGACTGTGTTCTTTACTATTTTTATTTACTGTCTTATAGAAAGCCAGATACGGTGTCATAACATTCACTGTGACATTGAGTATCTGCTGCCAGAATTTCAACTACGATCTTTTATCGAGGGTCTTTGCTAAAACGCCCATATTCGAGGTACATGACTATTTTCCTAGGCAACAAGTGAGATTACCCTAGAGGTGCATGTGTGAAAAGTGTGTTTGATTGCAAGAATTTAGTCTTTTGATTTTGGTTTGTCTACTTGTTGGTTTTATCTTGCCATACACCCTAATTACTAACATTTATATAAAGCAATAAAAATGCAGAAAATAAATATTCTACAATATTGTAACCATATTGAATAGCAAGAAAATATAAAGAAAAGCATAAATAACATAAAAAGAGAGAAAAAGTGAGTCTTTCGATCCAGGAAGTAGGCTCCTTTGATTCACCCTTCTTTGGCTTCTTTCAATTGGGGCCGAGAATCAGTGTGGGCACCTTTCGATTACACCCTTTTCCCTTCTTTCGATTGGGGCCTAGAAGTCAGTGTGAACACCCTTCATTTCTCCCATCTTGCTCCTTCGTTTGGACTGTGAAGCAATATGGGCCTACAAAGCAGCATGAGCGTGCATCCTCCATTCACGCCCTCTTTGTCTTTTGTTTGGGACTGTGAAGCAGTAAGGGGAGAAGCCTAACGCTTTGTTTCATACAAAACCTTTTCTTTCCTTTGGGGTTTGTACAAGTTAGTTTTAACATATACTTGGACAAGAAAAGCTTGCAATCGAAAGGACATAAATAAAAAGTGAACAAATGTTTTTTACATGCCTGAAACGAAAGGGTTAAGGTCAGAGTGACTTACCTTGCTTGAATATGGGATGTGTGTGTTGGACCTTGAGTGGCTGCCCTGGATACTTTTAGATTTGAAGGAAAGAAACAAGTGTTATGTTTCTAACGCTGGGCTCGAAAGAAGGAACCAAGCGTTGGGTTGCTTCTGGATTCGAAAGGGAAAAAGAAACAAGTGTTGTGTTTCTAGTTCTATATTTGAAAGCAAGAGAAAAACGTTGGGTTGGTGTTTCCCTGGGTTCTGGATTCGAAGGGAAGAAATAAGTGTGGTGTTTCTTTAGATTCTAGGTTTGAGAGTGTGTTTAGTGTTTGAGAATTTTGAGAGTTTAAGAGTTTAAGAGTTTTTTAGAGTTTGAGAGTTTTTTAAGATTATTTCCACACCACCCAAAGTTCTCCTTCAGCTTGCAAATTGTTTCTCTATTTATAGAGAAAAGGTTAGAGAGGCCGGAGTAACCAGGTTTGTAGGATAACAAACCATGGTTTGGTTGAAATGAAAACAAGTTTGATCCCTTTCGTTGTTCCCAAGTTATAAGTACAAGTGTGGGCCTGCTGTCAATTTGGAGAAGGAGATTGGACTTATGCTTTTGGCACTGCTTGCGTCTAGACAAAAATCATATTGGAAGCTGACTTTGTGATTAAAGTACTCTTTATGAAGAAAGGGTACATAGATTTTTGCCAATTCATCCAAGAATAGTATTATTCAGTGGATAAAGCTTCAAATATTTGTGTAATGTATCACAAACTTGTGTAAGCCTCTGATTATGTAAAGATTTGGAAGCAACATAGCCTGACAAGTGAGATTTGGAGGATAAGGCTATGAGATTTGTTCCTCAACCAATCTTGCTCGAAGGGTTCAAAATTGGATTTGAAGTATGTGGCTTCGAAGGAAACCAATACTCCAATCGAAGCTTTGCATGAAGGTAGCCCCTGCCCAATTGAAGCTTGCATACAAAGTGTTTTGGACTTTGTGAATCAGGGTAAATTAGCAGGAGGCCAATGGCTTCTGAATTGAAGGAAATCTTTCATAAGGCCATTGCCTTTTGAATCAAAGGACAGCTGTAGGAGGCCATTGCCTTGTGCCTGCTGGCATGAAGGAAATCCTGCTTTGTGGTATCCAAGGCAAACATCTAAGGGGTCAATGGTGCAATCTAAGAAAACCTTCAGAAAGCCATTTCCTTATGAATCAAAGGACACTTTTCAGAAGGTTATTGCCTTCTGAATTGAATGAAGCTTTTAGAAGATTATTAACTTTCTAAATCGAAGGAAGCTTTCAGAAGATTATTGACTTTCTGTATCGAAGGAAGCCAACAAGAGGCCTTTACTTCCTGAATCGAAGGATGCTGTTTCAAAGGGTAACAAAACTCAGTCGAAGCTTGTATGAAGATCATTTCCTTCTGAATTGAAGGAAGCTTTTTTGAAGGTTATTTCCTTCTGAATCGAAGGAAGATTTCAAAAGGTTATTTCCTTCTGAATCGAAGGAAGCTTGTATGAAGATTATTTCCTTCTGAATCCAAGGAAGCTTTTCAGAAGGTCATTTCCTTCTGAATTGAAGGAAGCTTTTCATAAGGTCATTTCCTTCTGAATCGAAGGAAGCTTTCAGAAGGTTATTTGCTTATGAATCGAGAGAAGCTAGCAAAGGGAAACCAAACCCAACCGAAGATGGCATGAATCGAAGCAAGCTTTTTTTTCTCAATTTTGTCAAAAACTCAAATTTATCTACTTTGTTCTTTCAATGGTTTCCTCTTTGACCTAATGCTTGGAAATCCAATATGATCTATAGAAATTACAGGGGCATTAAAAATCCAATTGTACTTGTGTAAATTTAAACTCTAGAAAATCCTTGTGAGAAAATGTCTTGAGAAATGAGAGGGAAAATTTTGGGGTATAACAACTTCCCGTGTTCAATCTTCTTAAACCTGAAGAGTTAGATTGGCGATTCCGCCATTCGTGACTTGAAGGTGGAAGATGATTGAACACTAGAGTTCCCAGAAATTTGTGCTCGATGATATGGTGGTTAATTGTGTCAGGAATGGGCTTAAAGATGCCATTTGGAGAGAAGATGGAGAGTTGTAAGAGATGGGCTTATAGATGCCACCCAAAAGTGATTGTTGACAAAAATTGGAAGAAGTATCAGAATAAATCTCTGGTCGATTTATACTGAAATAGTAGATGTAGTGGGATGAGTATCAAAATAATATCCATAAATGGATTATATCTGACTCGCATCTGAAAGATGTACTGAATGAGCGTCAGAATGACATCCGTATCTAGATCGTATCTGGACTGTATTTGAGAGATGTGGTGAATGAGTGTTAGAATGACATCTGTATCTGGATCGTATCTGGACTGTATTTAAGAAACGTGTTGAATGAGTGTCAGAAGGACATCCATATCTGGATCGTATCTGGACTATATTTGAGAAAAATATGGAGTAAGTATCAGAATATTATCCATCTCTGAACCGTTTCTAGAGGGAATTTGGAGTAAATATCAGAATGTCATCCGTATCTAGATCGCATCTGAACTGTTTCTAGAAGAAATTTGGAATAAGTATCAGAATGTCAGCCGTATCTGGATCGTATCTGAACTGTTTATAGAAGAGAATCTGGAGTAAGTATCAGAATGTCAGTCGTATCTGGATCGCATCAGAACTATTTCTAGAAGAAAACTGGAATAAGTATCAGAATGTCAGCTGTATCTGGATTGCATCAGAACTTTTTCTAGAAGCGAATCTAGAGCAAGTATCAGAATGTCAGCCGTATCTGGATCACATCTGAACTGTTTCTAGAAGAGTGTATGAGAAGGAGCCCATGTAGGATTTCTTTAGCTGGTCATGTAGATAATTGTCCCGGCTTGTTTCAGGAATTAATCTACAATCAGTTGTCCTAAGATAGTTGTCCTATCTTTTTTCAGGTATTAATCTGGAACTTATTTTTGTTGGTCGTAGAGATAGTTGCCCTGATTGGTTTCAGGTATTAATTTGTAACCTTAGAAAGAAAGATAGTTTTCCTGGCTTGTTACATGTATTAATCTTCAATATGCTCATATAGATAGTTTTCCTGGCTAGTTACAGGTATTAATCTACAATTGATTGTCCACAAATAGTTGTCCTGGCTTATTACAGGTATTAATCTGGAACTTGTTTTTTGTTAGGCACATGGATAGTTTTCCCATCTAGTTTCAGGTATTAATCCTTGACCTGTTGTATTTGTTGGTACACCCGTCTTGCTTCAGGAGTTCATACCACTTGGTCGTGTAGATAGTTTCCCTGTCTGGTTTCGGGCATTAATCTTTGATCTGTTATGCATAAGTTGATAGTATTCGTCTGTCTGTGAATTCAACCTAAAAAGGTAAAACCAATTTCATGCGATGTCATGATGTATGAAATGCATGGCGTAATGATGTTTCTCAAAACAAATCAGATTATTCTATATGCATTTCGTATGCATATGCTATGACGTATGAAATGTGAAATGTTATTGAAGTGTATATTTTGTCTGGGAAAATAAATCATGGATAAATGTTGGGGAGATTTGGGAAGCTGAATCCCAGACTACCGTTGGGGATAAAGAGTATGCACACCTTCAGACCTTGTTTTAGAATGTTTCCACTGAGGATTCCTGTTTTGTTGTTCTAGGAGAACTCTGTTGGGGAATATTGAATTTATTTGAGGGAAAACTCTATGGAGAGTGTTGATTTCTGCTTGGGGAAAAAAGAGTTCAGGAGTTTTAGATGACCGTTGCTCTACTGGGGAATTATCTCTTTATTAAAGAGAATGGAAGTTAACAACTTGTTGGGGATAAAGGAGTTAACTATTATCCGGTTGTATTCCAGGCTTTGCAGCAACTCATTGGGGATTTTAGAAAGGCCTAATGGGGAAGAGGGGTTGTGGTCTCTTGACTTGTGATAGTCTGAAAGGCAAATTAAATCTGGGAATCTTGCCGTTTGTTAGGGAAATAAACCCTATTGCCAATCTCCTAGAGAGGCATCTTCTCTTGGCAGAACTCTTCGAGAATTATTTTTGAGAGAACAACTCAGCTGGGACGAAGGTTTTTTCGGAGATTGAAACTCTGGATGGGGATTGCCTGGATCCTATCTTGTGAAGATATTTATGAATTTGGCCTTGAGGGGTTTGTACCCTAATTAGTGAAGATTATTCTGTGGGGATACCTTATATAGATGACTCTGTGGTGACTTGATTGAGGATCACCCTATGAAAAGGACTTTGTGGGAGATTTGTCACTGCCCCAAGTAGTAAGTGTTTTAGTACTGCTAGAAAATGTTCGCTTGACCGTACGTAACCCTTTGCTGGAATTTACATTCAATTTCGCAAGTGATTCAGATACAGACCTGCCCCTGATTATTCAACATTTCTTGGAATCTCGACTTGACTGCCACCAGACGAGTTGGATAGTGACATGTCATGCCCCCTTTATTATAGGAGATTTTGTCATTTGGAAGCGTCATCCTATTTGAAGTGGTTCTATTTTCTTGAGAATTTCTGCTCATTGGATATTCGTTGTGTGAATTTCTCCGCTGTCAAACAATTAGCCATATGCAAACACCGATATTCAAATAATGCAATGTTTATGCTTATCTTGAAGTTTTGAAAATGCGTTTTAGCAGATAAAAGAATTTTTGTAAGAATGTAAATTTAACTCAGGATTTAGAGTAAGCCTTATAGGAGTCAGGATACCTTTGGTAACAATATGCTTTTGAACTAACCCATGCTTCAATTAGGACTTTTGAAGGGTTGTAGCATGGTATGGTTCACAGTTTAAGAAACAAAGGATAAGGCTCAAAGTGTATTTGTACCCGCCCATTCTTTATGATGTTCTTCAGTCCCTAACTCAGTTAATTGTGTGTTTGAATTCCACTTGAGTCTGAAAGACGTTTTGGTGATGGTTCAGAAATTTGGAAATTTATTTGTTGGAAGGCAGTCATTTTTGCCATATTTTTCATGTTGTCTAGGATTTATAGTGACCTATTTTGATTTATTATCCCTGATTTTTGCCTGACTACTCTTGTTTCGAGATTACAGTCAGCGGGATGCCCCAATTTTTTCTTAAGTCTCCTTCGTAGGTTTTGACTTAGTGGGCTTTTCTCTTGGGAGATAACGACTGCCTATTTGGTAGGTAACCATCACCATCTTTTGGTTTAGAAGGATGTTTTTGATATCACTCGTTATGTACAAAGTGAAAGCTTGCAATTGAATGTGCATTTGAATTAACTAATAGACTACCCTGCCCCAGGTTTCGATTAAAGGTTTAAATTTGTGTAAAAAAGAAGACTCCTACTTCGTAGGCTTGAAGGGTGGACTAGGGATTATCTTCCTTATAACTCCAGTGTTTAGGAATTGAAACAAACGCATGTATATCATCAGCAAGGTCTGTCCAAAAGCGTACTGTATGAGATTATGGAATTGTTTTTGTCAACCTCCCTCTAAAGACTTGCAACAAGTGTTGAATATCATAAAGAAAGTAAAAAGCTTAATTTAAATGAAAATGAATGGATTAATTCAAGACAAACATATGTAATGCATTAATGAAACAAAGTTTTACATTAATATATAAGTGTTTGAACAACAAAAGAGATTACAATTGAAAATTCAAAATGAAAAGGACGCTCTCAATGATTTGGCATAGGAGAAGTGATCACGTTGGGAGTAGCAGGTGGATCAAATTCAATCTCCTTAGCGTCAATCATGTCTTGAATCTTGTTCTTCAGAGCCCAACATATGTTCGTGTCATGCCCAGGACTATCAGAATGGTATGCACACCTTTCATTGGGATGATAAGTAGGAGCAGAAGTGTTGGGGTTTTGGAGAGGAGCCTTTAACGTAATCAGCTTTGCTTTCAACATGTGTTGTAACGCAAGGGCGAGTGGCATGTTGATCTTAGTGAATTGTCTTTTAGGCGCGACCTCCTTATGCTGATTCCTCTGTTGCCGTTGTTGCACTGATGCAAGATTAGAGATCAGGATTGCCCTCACGTGTCGGTCGTGGTTACTCTAGTTACGAAATTTTTGATCGTATGCAACATCAGACTCTTTCTCCCCATTGAAATGTTGTTTCCCTACACTTGAAGATGCACCCCTTTAGATTTTACTTCTTTTGATTCCAACTTCGACTCTTTCTTCAGTTAGTATTAGCTCGGTGAACCCGGCCGAGGAGCTTCAAATTAGGTGATTGAAGAAAGGTCCCGTCAAAGTTCCCATAAAGATGTCAATCAGCTCCCTATCAGTTAAGGGTGGCTGCACCCTGCCAGCCAGGTCTCTCCACTTTTGGGCATATTCTTTGAAGCCCTCGTTGGAATCCATGGTCATATTCTGCAACTGCACGTGATTTGGTGCAAGATCAGTGTTGTATTGATACTGCTTGTAGAAAGCAGCAGCTAGATCCTCCCAGGTGTGGATGCGAGAACCTTCCAATTGATAAAACCAATCAAGTTGAGTCCCAACTAGACTCTCTTAGAAGAAATGGACCCATAGCTTCTGATTAGTGGTGTGTGGTTGAATCTTGCGGACATAAGATCTCAGATGCATCTTGGGACAAGAGACCCCATCATACTTGGCAAAAACATGGATCTTGAACTTGTAGGGAATGACCATGCCAGGAACCAAACCCAAGTTTCCAAGGTCTAAGCCAGGCATAACTTGGATCTCTACAACCTTTAATCTGTCTTCAAGCTGTTTCTATCTTTCATCCGCCGATGGATGCTATTCTTCAGCGTAATCAACCTCTTCTTTGTTAATCCCCAGACTGTGGTACCTTTCTTTTGTCTGGTTGTCCCCCTCATTTGACAGAGTTGTGAATTCTAGAGCTCGCTCTGTTGGTCCTTTAAACCTCCTTCCCAAATTCAGGACGCCCACTGACTTCTTTGTCTTTTTCTTCTTGTCTTTGAGAAGAAGAGTCTTCAGGTACTCTTTCCCTTTAGCCAAAGTCAGGAACATCTGTTGGAATTGAGCATTTTGTGCTTGAATGTCCTTCACTATTTGTTCCATATCCATCTTACTAAAATAAACAATAGAGAGATAAGGAAACCTGTGTAGGGAAAAACTGTCATGATATGATGCATGGTATATAGATGCATGTTTTCAAGGATCTCACGGGGTAAACACAAGAAGATGTTAGGAGTTGAATTTTGATCACAACTTTGATTGGAGAACTTCATATCGTTGAATGTCCTTCTATGATAATCAAGCTCACCATGTCAAGTGGGTCATAGCCCTTGACTCAAGCTACCGTGCTTTGGTCTTTTGAGAGCGTTTGGTTAGAGGAAAATGAATCCTCTTACCCATTGATAGACATCTGGTTCAACATAACCCTATATAACAGGCCCTTGAGACCCTTGAAATGGTTATTGAAAATGCTATGGTATGATGTCATGTACAAGTATACAAAGCAAACAAGTCATTATGTACAAATAATCGCACAAAGTATACCAATCTTTAGATTCAAGCATGCATGGGGTTTGTAGGTAAGTACCCTCTTGAAGTTTAGTTGGCTCAACATGTCCTAGAAAGTAACCGGGTTCTAGGGGATCTCAATATCACTGATATTTCTTCACCGGACATTGTTTCAGTACAAGCCTCTTTAATGGCGACCGAAATATCCCAAAAGTCCAATCTCAATGAGCGTAGCATCGAGTATTAACCAATATTCAGTCGGAACCAAATCCAGCTATCTCACTACTTCCTAATGGCTAAGTTGTTCAATTAAAGGTTCTAAGGTCAGTTAGTGCTTCACGACACCACACATCGGCCCTGTATTCTCCTTGACTAAACTCAAGGGATATCGATACCAACAAATGCGTCACACTAACGTAGCTATTGCTTCAACCATGTCAGTATATCCAACACAATTTCCATAATTTATTGCTACTTACCTAAAAGGTTCCCCAGATTCGGGTAGAGGATCAAAATAAACCCAAGCAAGGAACCATCATGTAAAGCAAGCAAGTCAAACAATGAAAGCACTTTAAATGTGATCTAATCTCTAAGGTAACCCCATTTTTAAGTATAATCCCCAGCAGAGTCTCTAGTTCTGTAATACGGTGGGAGAATTGACTTGGTATTTTGTGTTTGATTGTAATTGTTGTGGATAGCAAGAGTCGCCACCAACTTTTCTTTTATCTGAATAGGAAAGGGTGAAAAGAAAAGGAAAGACCTTTGAGATTATTTCTTGAGTTCGGGGGGTAGGTTATGAAAAGGGAAGGTGTTAGCACCCTTTTCACCCGTAGTTATCTACAGGCTCTTAGTTGCTTGCTAGATCACTTGCTTTTGTTTGAAAATGTACTTGTGGTGTGGGTTTGAAAATATTTTGAAAACGTCTTTGTAATGATTCTCGTCTCTATAAGAATGCGTACAAAGTGTTGGTTTTGAAAATAGTTCAAAGAGATGTTTGTGGAATATGTTTTTTGAAAGTGATTTTGAAAAGTGCCTTTGTAATAATTCTCATCTCTATAAGAATACATACAAAGAGCTTTGTCTTTTGAAAATGTTTCAATTGAAAGCGTTAGTGTGAAAATGGTTTTTTAGTTGTGAGCAAGCAAGAAACTACGAGCGTCCTACCTACTCGAAAGGTCTTTGTTCTTTTCCTCCTCCTTTAGATGTTTCTATGTTACCATTGATTGATAAGAAGCCCCATCGTTAGATATGAAGGGACGAGCGTGGTTCATTTGTATAGTCATAGAAGGCAACCTATGGGACATTTTAGCAATTTCGTTAGGGACTTGAAAGTCTACCAAAGGTAACATCGAGGGTCTTCGAGGGACTACGATCTTTTATCGAGGGTCTTTGCTAAAACGCCCATATTCGAGGGACATGACTATTTTCCAAGGCAACAAGTGAGATTACCCTAGAGGTGCATGTGTGCAAAGTGTATTTGATTACATGCATTTAGTCTTTTGATTTTGGTTTGTCTACTTGTTGGTTTTTTCTTGCCATACACCCTAATTACTAAAATTTGTATAAAGCAATAAAAATGCAGAAAATAAATATCCTACACTATTACAACCATACTGAATAGCAAGAAAATATAAAGAAAAGCATAAATAACATAAAAAGAGAGAAAAAGTGAGTCTTTCGATCCAGGCAGTAGGCTCCTTCGATTAACCCTTCTTTGGCTTCTTTTGATTGGGGTCGGGAATCAGTGTGAACACCTTTCAATTACACCCTTTGCCGTTCTTTCAATTGGGGCCTGGAAGTCAGTGTGAACACCCTTCATTTCTCCCTTCTTACTCCTTCGTTTGGACTGTGAATTAGTATGGGCCTGCAAAGCAGCATGAGCATTCATCCTCCATTCACGCCCTCTTTGTCTTTCGTTTAGGACTATGAAGCAGTAAGGGGAAAATCCCAAGGCTTCATTTCACACAAAACTTTTTCTTTCGTTTGGGGTCTGTACAAGTTAGTTTTAACATATACTTGGACAAGAAAAGCTTGCAATCGAAAGGACATAAATGAAAAGTGAACAAATGTTATTTACATGCTTGAAATTAATGGGTTAAGGTCAGGGTGACTTACCTTTCTTGAAGATGGGATGTGTGTGTTGGACCTTGGGTGGCTGCCCTGGATACTTTTAGATTCGAAGGAGAGAAACAAGTGTTATGTTTCTAACGCTGGGCTCAAAAGAAGGAACCAAGCATTGGGTTGCTTCTGGATTCGAAAGAGAAAAAGAAACAAGTGTTGTGTTTCTAGTGCTGGATTCGAAAGCAATAGAAAAACGTTGGGTTGGTGTTTCCATGGGTTCTGGGTTCGAAGGGAAGAAACAAGTGTGGTGTTTCTTTAGATTCTGGGTTTGAGAGTGTGTTTAGTGTTTGAGAATTTTGAGAGTTTAAGAGTTTTTGAGAGTTTGAGAGTTTGAGAGTTTTTGAAGATTCTTTCCACACCACCCAAAGTTCTCCTTCAGCTTGCAAATTGTTTCTCTATTTATAGAGAAAAGGTTAGAGATGCAGGAGTAACCAGGTTTGTAGGATAACAAACCATGGTTTAGTTGAAACGAAAACAAGTTTGATCCCTTTCTTTGTTCCCAAGTTTCAAGTACAAGTGGGGGCCTGCTGTCTACTGGGAGCAGGAGATTGGACTTATGCTTTTGGCACTGCTTACATCAGACAAAAATCAGATTGGAAGCTAACTTTGTGATTAAAGTACTCTTTATGAAGAAAGGGTACATAGCTTTTTTCCAATTCATCCAAGAATAGTATTATCCAGTGGATAAATCTTCGAATCTTTGTGTAATGTATCAAAAACATGTGTAAGCCTCTGATTATGTAAAGATTTGGAAGAAACATAGCCTGACAAGTGTGATTTGGAGGATAAGGCTATGATATTTGTTCTTTAACCAATCTTGCTTGAAGGGTTCAGAATTAGATTCGAAGTTTGTGGCTTCGAAGGAAACCAATACTCCAATCAAAGCTTTGCGTGAAGGTAGCCCCTGCCCAATCGAAGCTCGTGTACAAAGTGTTTTTGACTTTGTGAATCAAGGTAAACCAGCAGGAGGCCAATGGCTTCTGAATCAAAGGAAATCTTTTAGAAGGCCATTGCCTTTTGAATCGAAAGACAGCTGCAGGAGGCCATTGCCTTGTGCCTGCTGGCATGAAGGAAATCCTGGCTTTGTGGTGTCAAAGGCAAACATGTAAGGGGTCAATGGTGCAATCTAAGAAAACCTTTAGAAGGCCATTGCCTTTTGAATCGAAGGACACTTTTCAGAAGGTTATTGCCTTATGAATTGAGGGAAGCTTTCAGAAGATTATTGACTTTTTGAATTGAAGGAAGCTTTCAAAAGATTATTGACTTTCTGAATCGAAGGAAGCTAACAAGAAGCCTTTACTTCTTGAATCGAAGGACGTTGTTTCAAAGGGAAACAAAACTCAGTCGAATCTTGTATGAAGATCATTTCCTTCTGAATCAAAGGAAGCTTTTCAAAAGGTCATTTCCTTCTGAATCTAAGGAAGCTTTTCAGAAGGGAATTTCCTTCTGAATCAAAGGAATCTTTCAGAAGGTCATTTCCTTCTGAATCCAAAGAAGCTAGCAAATGGAAACCAAACCCAATCGAAGCTGGCGTGAATCAAAGCAAGCTTTTTTTTCTTCCAGTTTTGTCAAAAACTCAAATTTATCTACTTTTCTCTTTCAATGGTTTCTTCTTTGACCTGATGCTTGGAAATCCAATATGATCCATATAAATTACAGGGGCATTAAAAATCCAATTATACTTGTGTAAATTTAAACTCTAGAAAATACTTGTGAGGAAATGTCTTGCGAAATGAGAGGGAAAATTTTGGGGTACAACAGACACGTGTCATATTCTTGGCAACACTCTAGTATCATGGTCATAAAAGAAGCAAGCATGTGTGGCTCTTAGCAGGGCTGAAGCTGAATACATTATGGCTGGAAGTTGTTGCACTCAAATTCTATGGATAAAACAATAACTATGTGACTATGGAATTAATCTTGGATGCATCCCGCTAAAATGTGACAATACAAGTGCAATCAACATCACAAAGAATCCAGTCATGCACTCTCGGACGAAGCATACTGATATACAACATTATTTTCTCTGGGATCATGTACAAAATGGTGACGTAGAAATATCATTTGTTGATACACACAACCAACTAGCAGACATCTTTACAAAGCCTCTAGCAAAAGATTCATTTTTTAAGATTCGACGAGAACTTGGTATATTATATGAACATGACGTGTGATTTATATCTATGAATCATAAAAGGTACATGTATTATCTTCATCAACTTTTATATTACTCTTACCAAGTATATATCTCTTCATCTTACATTCACTTTTAATGGTTCTATATATTATTTATCTATATGGTTTAAATGTCATATATACTTCTTGATATGTTGTTATACATGTTTGGTAGAATTTACAATAGATAACTATAGGTTCTTGACTGGTATGTGCTATATTTTCACATTTTCACTATCAATAACCGGTTACCCTAAGTCACTAACCAGTTACCATGCAAATAAAGGCATTTTTAACTTTCCAGGCACCTTCAGTAACCGATTACCCATTACCTGTAACCGGTTACCGCGTGAAGTTTTTCAAAATTTTGGTTTTGTCAAGGCACTTATGATTTCCCACATAATTTCCCTCCAATTATTTTTTCCTCTTTGACCAAAATTATTTCCCGCCTAAGAACTTCCCACAAAAAATTACTCTTACCAAAAATTACTCCCTCCAATATTTACTTCACCAAAAGATTATTTCCCTCCAAAAATCATCTATAAATACTCACTCATACTTATATTTTTAACTCACGACATAAACATTCTCTCTTACATAAATCTCTCCATCACAAACCGTTTCTCTCCAAGAAAAACTCCAACCTTTATCATGGGGCCATCAAGAAAAGAGAAAGGCAAGTCAAAGGAAATTGAAGGAGAATCTCAAAATTAAGAGGAACATGATCCAATCTTGTCATTATAATTCTGCCTTCTCACTCCGGTAAAGTGTGGTAATCTCTTTTCCTTTCCTTCAACAATTTTTAGTTTTCCATCAATGTTGGCTAGGAAAGGAGTAGGTGAACTCATCACCAAATGTGGACTTTACTACCTGGATTTGGTTCGTGAATTATGCAACTATGAAAATTGGTGCCGACAGTGTTCTCTCGTCATGGGTAAAAGGGAAGCACATCTTAATGTCAACCACTCAATTTGGAAGATGCTTGGGTATTCCTAGTGAAGGCTTACTCATCAAGCATGGGTATACTATTGATGTTGATGCTTACAGCCGTACTCAGTACTACTATAACATCACTCGTCTCTCCGAAAAATAAATATTGGACAATAAAAAGGAAGCCAGTTATACAACAAGTCGGTTAAGTTTGTATTCTTCCAACCTCACTGTAAGTGGCTGTATGCTACATTACTTTATTGGTTACATTTTTCTTAAGAACTCAAATCACTCTCAAATAAGTGATGTCGAGATGCAAGTCTTGTTTTCAATAAAAAATAATCTTTAAATAAATTGGGAATTGTTTTACCCCAAAATTTTCCCTCTCACTTATCAAGAAGTTACTCACAAGATCTCATTTGCCTCAAGACCGCACTAGGGTTGATCAACTCAAGACACCTCTTTAAGCACTGATGAACAAAAATAGGGTTTGAGATTGCACAAGGATATTTGAACTTCCAATGGCCCATATGAATTTCATGGATCATTATGGACCCTCAAGATGACTCATGTCAAGTTTCAAGCTTTGGATCTCACTTTTGCTCAGTCAATTGAGCAATTGACCTAAAAATCAACTGTATTGGGGAATAAGTCAACTATGGCCAATTTACAGTCAAACATCATAATTTTTTATCCAAGTAAACATTTTAAACTCATATGTATCATTTGATCAAGTTTGGACCATAATTCCTCAAGAAATTTGATCAAATCTTCAAAAGGGCAAAATGGTCAAAATTAGGGTTTTGATTGGGAAAGGGCAATTTCTGATTTTTGACCTAGCAAAGGATCAATTGGTTTAAGGCATTATCTCAAGATTCCAATTGCATCATTTTGACCTAATGACATGGCTCAAAACATTTCTCAAGTCCAATGGATTGACAGATGAATTTTCAATCAACTGATCAAAAGTCAACTGTATACTAAAAAGTCAAACTTTAACTTTTTGGTCAAAATCAAGTGCCAAAGATCACAATTCATAAAAGCATGTAAAAATATGAAACTTATTCATCAAGAAATAAAAAATTCAAGATTTCATTTTGAAAAGTTAAAATTTCTAAACTTAGAAAGTTTTCTAAGTGTTGGTAATTTCTTATTTTTTCATAACTTTAAGAAAATTTTTCACCATGATGCAAGCTGATTCAAAAGAAACTTCCAACATGAAAGTTGTATATCTCCATGAAATATACAATATTTCTTTACACAACTCCTTCCAAAAGTTCTTGGATCTCAAGTTATAATTTTAAGAATACATGGTCATGAAACAAAAACACTTAGTGAAATTTTGCCCTAATTTGGTCAGGATTTTGACCCAACTTCATGGCACTTTTTCATTTAGTTCCAAGGGGAATTTTCAAAAGTAATTCAAATATGGGTTGTAGAGCACATTGCAAGCTTTCCAAAATGTCCAAGAACTCCTTGAGATCATTTTTTAGAAGGGAGAATCGAAGATATGAAGTTAGGGTTTTATCACTTGAATTAAAAGTCATTTTGTGATGAACAAATTCAAAATTCAAAACTATGCTGCATAACCTCTACTTTGCAGGCCTCAAACTTGTTAGGCACTCCATAATTAATTGCTTGCACAGCTGTTAGAGGTCTCATTTCAAGCATTCAATGCAAGGCTATGCATTATATCCATTTTGGGAAGAAACTGTACATTGCCATTTTGATAAGTGTTTTTTTACACAAAACTTGTTCCCGAGCCTTGCACTTGTTCTCTTCTGATCATACAAGTCCCGTAACCCATAAGAAACTTTTTAAACACTTAAAATCACTCAACCCATGCTTGTACCTCCTCTTGAAACTTGTTTCCCGCTTTTCTTCAAAATCAAGTAACCTAGCAATTAGCTTGAAACTTGTACTTTTGACTTGCCAAACCACGCAAGACTCTTTGCTTATAGATACACAAACCATTTGCCACAAAACAAACGAATGCTTAAGCCCTAAAAACACTTATAACACAGAATCACCAAAAACACTTCAAAACTTGTCATTTTTGAGTTTTGAAGTCAATCTTGAAATCTACTCGTGCGTTTCTTAGCCTTTTACTTTCAAAAGCTTCTAAATAACATACACAAACAATCCCAACACTTGCAACACCACTGTAACACCTCCATCATCCTCCTCCATTTTTAAAAACAGAGTTTTGCACTTGGACTTCTCCATAACTCCTCAAGCACTTTCAGCTCAAGCTAAGCATCCCATTAGCTTCCTGGGAACTTGAGGAAGCTAACCCAATCATTGGAACTCACTGAAAACTTATCAAACTCCAAACCCGATACCCTCTTTCAAGGTAAGTTTTCTAACTTTGGAACTTTTCATACATGCATCATCAATGATTTATTTGTGAATGAAAAATGTAGATATCACTGCCCGAAAGCTAACCATGTCCATAGTTTTCATTAATTTTGTTTGAGCTTAGAGAAATTTAAGATTGAAGTTTATGAGATTTTTAGGGTTCATAATAGGGCCATTAAAATTCATGCTTATCTTTGATCTATAATTATTTTGCTTTGCATTTCTGAAATCATGAGGAAATTTGCTACAAGTTTCATGTTTACAGTTTTTATTTTTGTTGAGATTTGAACAAGTTACAAAGGTTCTGGCTGGGCGTGAGGTTGAAGATGAAGTTGGACTCAGGAACATGTTTTCCATATATATTTATGGTTTGATTTACATAAACAGATGTATAGCCACCCCAGTGGTAGAAGCGCACGCCTGTGACTTGAGAGACCTGGGTTCGAGCCCCAGTGGTGCCCTTTTGGTTTTTTTTTTGCATTTTTACACATTCTGACTTTTTCTTGGACAAGCGCTTGGGCCTCCTTTGGGCCTTTTTTTTTGTTTTTTTTCTTACTAACCCCCCTTGCAGGCTATTCACGCCCTTGGCCTAGTTTTATTTTCTTTTTCTTATTTTTTTATTAATTTGTTTTCTTAAATATTTTTCTAATACTAAAAAATCATAAAAAATATAAAAATAGTAGATTTACATTTTGATATAGTTTATTTATTTTTTCTCATAAAAAAATATTTTATTTAATCATACTTTATTTATTTTGAATAATTGTTTTTGTAAATTTAAATAAAAGCTAGGTTTTATTTATTTTCTTTTACACCAATTAAAATATATTATTTTAATACCAAAAAGACCAAAAATATTTTATAATGCTATAAATTATTTTTAAGACAAAAATACCAAAAATATTCCTTTTATAAACTTAATTTCTTTTAATCAATTAATAGATTAGGGTTTTATTAATTTCTTTTCCTATATAAATTTAGGCTTACTTTTTATTATTGTAATTAATTATTTTCTTTTAATTAATAAGGTTAAAACAAAATCCCATTTTTCTTAAAAAATCCAAACAAACATCCATTTTCTTTACATTTACATCCTTGTAAATTTATTCATTTTGTACATTATTTATTCAATTCTTGTATAAATTCAATATGGTTGTAATAGATTAATTAGGTTTATTTTCTTGCAATCCCCATTTATAATTTTTACACCCTCCTCCCACAAGTATTGTAATAGCGTAGTAATTTTAAATTCCGCAATTTACCGCTTTTATATACAAATGCTAGTAATTAGGGTTTGTATGAAAAGACTAAGACCAATCAATTAGAAAACCCTAATCAAAGACAAAAATCAAGCATAAAAACAATACACTTGCACACAAACACCCCTAGGGTAAATCCACTTGGTTTCCTTTACAAAATGGCCATATTACGCATGTGAGGTATCTTAGCAAAAACAAGCAAAATACGAGATCATAGTCCCTCGATGACGCTATCTATGTTGCCTTTCAAATGATCTTGGTCCCTAAAAAGAGAATGCTAAGATACTTTGCAACATTTCTAATCATGGTTATACGATGACCCACGGCCGTCCCGTTTACATCCAAAGATAGGGTTACTTACCAAATCAATGGTAAGATAACAATGTCAATGGAAAAGAAAATGAACAAGAAAGACTTTTGAGTAGGTAGAATGCTCCTAATTACTTGCTCTATTTTAAAATAAAACATCCTTGCTATTTTCAAAAACAAACACCTACACTTTCAAAACATATTACAAACTTGAAAACATTTTCAAAAGATCGACATCTTTGTATACATTCTTACAAACGAGAATCATTACAAAGTTTGCCTAAACAACGACCTCTTTACAAAATACTTTCAAAAACCACACAAAGCACAATTTTCAAACAAAAGCAAGTGATCTAGCAAGTAACTAAGAGCCCATGGAAAACCATGGATGAAAAGGGTGCTAATACCTTCCCTTTTCATGATCTACCCCTCAAACTCAAGAAATAATCTCAAAGGTCTTTCCTTTGCTTTTTCACATTTCCTTTAGGATAAAATAAAAGTCAGTGGCGACTCTTGCTAACCGCAACATTTGCGATCAAACACAAAACCTTCAAGTCAATTCTCCCACCGTATCACAGAACTGGCGACTCTGCTGGGGAGAATTTTTAAAGTGGGGTTACCTTAGGGCTAGATCACATTTACTTGCTTTCATTGTTTGACTTATATGCTTTACATTACGGTTCTTTGTTTGGGTTTGAATCCTCTACCCGGATTTGAGATACCTTATAGGTATTGGAAACTATGAGGGGTATACCGATATGGTCTAAGAAATAGCTATGTTAGTGCGACATATTTGTGGGTACCAGTAGCCCTTGAGTTAATCAAGGAGAATACGGGGCTGCTGAGTGATGTCATGAAGCACTAACAAACTTTTAGAATCTTTGCTTGACCAACTTGGCCTTTAGGACGTAGTGAGATGATCGGCTTTGGTGCAGTCTGAAGTTGGTAGATACTCGATACTACACTCATTGAGGTTTGGTTTTTTGGGATATTTCGATCGTCATTAAAGAGGCTTGTGCTGAAACAATGACCAATGAAACAAACCAGTGATATTGAGCTCCTTAGAACCCGGTTACTTTTACTAGGACAGGTTTGAGCCAACTAAACCTCAAGAGGGTACTTACCTATGAGACTCCATGCAAGCCTAAATCTAATGACTTGTTTGCTTTGTTTGTATATACATACTTATACATACTTATACATACTTATACATAACATCATGAACATCATAACATCATGCTTATTCACTAATCATTTTAAGGATCTTGGGATTTATCTTTGTTTTTGTTTTGTAGGACATGGACTCTATTCACAGGAAAACTATTCAAGTCAATCTTATAAGAATACCTCCACAACTTAAAGAGCTAGCTTCAAGGATTCCTGAAAAATCTCCATTTACCGAAAGACATGTTCGCCTACTAAACTTGGTCACCTCCAACACTGATGAAGACATGGTGAAAGTTCTCTTTCAGTTCTTTGATCCTTTACACCATTGCTTTACATTTCCCAATTATCAACTTTTGCCTACTTTGGAAGAATTATCCCGACTCTTGAGGATTCCCACTCTCAATCAACTACCTTTCAACGGTACAGAAAGAGACCCAAATCCAAAAGAGATTGCTCAAGCTCTATACTTGCAATCATCTGATATCACAACTAATTGGGAAACAAGGAGTGGTGTTAAAGGTTTCCTAGCAAAGTTCTTGTTTGAGAAAGCCCAAAACTGTTGGAATTCTTTGGATCTGCAAGCTTTTGAGGAAATTGTGGCTCTCCTCATCTATGGGATGGTTTTGTTTCCAAATCCTGACCAACTCATAGATGTGAACACCGTCAAAATCTTCATATCCCGCAACCCGATGCCTACTTTGCTAGGGGACATCCTACACTCTTTTCACACTCACACCTTGAGGAAAAGAGGTATCCTTATGTGTTGTACTCCTCTTTTAGCAAGGTGGTTTATTTCTCATCTTCCTCGATCTGTATTGAAGTTCAAGGTGGTCACAAAGGTTGATGACACTCAAACATTCAGATATTCATTGGTGTTCCCGATCCATAGAAAATGTTATTATTGTCGACCGTTATGGAGAATTCCCTAATGTCCCCTTACTTGGCATTAGGGGAGGTATCACCTACAACCCCTGCTTAGCCTTAAGACAATTTGGTTACACCCAAAGGGATGGCCCGCATGAGATGCTCATTCAAGGTTTGGTATTTGACTACGAGAACAACGATCAAGGTCATCGCCAGAGATTTATCTGAGCATGGAGGATGTTGAACAAGGTAGATAACAAGACATTGGGGCACAATAATTCCATCCCTCTTGAGCCTTACCTCAAATGGGTACGAACGCGTTCTCAAAGTCTTATGATGCCTTATCCCTCCATTCTCCCGGTAACTATGGATCCTGTTATAGAAGGAGATGTTCCATACACTATCCTACATCCTGACATGCCCACCTATCTTGAAGACTTACAAAGATATTGGATATAACTCAAGGGGGAGTGAGACACTTTCGAAGCCCAATTCTACGCTAGCGAGAAGAAGGTTTTGGAACTCACTAGGCTACTTCATGAGGAGCGGAACCTGAATGCCTACATCGCACCAAAGAGGATGCGTACAACCTTTTTATCTTAGAGTTTTTGTATTTTTTATTGCCTAATGAGGCATTGATGTATTCAAGCTTTAATTTATTAATATAACATGTGTTTCCTTTTTGTCTAAAACAAATTTGAATCTTTAAAATCCTTGAAATCATTGCATATGCATCTACCATTCATCATAACATAAGCAGGTTTCTTGCAACAAGTCTCCTCATCTTTCTACTGTTTATTTCAGTAAGATGGATCTCGAGCAAACGGTGAAGGACCTCCAAGCTCAAAATGCTTAGTTTCAACAGATGTTCTTAACTCTAGCCAAAGAACATAAAGAGTTGAAGACCTTGCTGGTTGAAGAGAAGAAAAAGAAGACAAAGAAAATAACCGGAGTTCTAAATATGTGAAGAAGATTCCAAGGACAAGCAAGAAGGACCCTAGATTTTGCAACGTTATCTGGTGAGAAAGACAGTCAAGATGGGAAAGGTAAGGAAGCTGTTGTCCAGCCAGATTTAGAAGAGGAAGAGGAAGAAGAAGATTATTCTGAAGAACAATATCCTCCAGCCGGTGAAAAGTATAAGCATTTGGAAGAACGGTTAAGTGCAATGGAAATCCAAAAAGTGCCTGGATTGGACTTTGAGGAGTTGGGGTTAGTATCAGGGATTGTCATCCCTCCAAAATTCAAAGCACCAGTCTTCGCCAAATATGACGGAGTTTCATGTCCCAAAATGCATCTCCAGTCCTATGTGAGGAAAATACAACCTCATACCACTGACAAGGATTTATGGGTACACTTCATCCAAGACAACCTGTCTGGAACTCAACTTGATTGGTTCTATCATTTAGAAAAGCCAATGTTCATAACTGGGAAGATCTGGCCACCACCTTTTACAAACAATACCAATACAACGCTGATCTTGCGCCAACGCGTACTCAACTCTAGAGTATGGCCTTGGTTTCAAGTGAGGTCTTTAAAGAATATGCGCAAAAATGGAGGGACTTAGCAGGAAGAGTCCAACCTCCTCTACCTGAAAGAGAAATAGTAGACATGTTCTTGGGCACCTTGTCTGGTCCCTTCTTTAATCACTTGATTGGGAGTTCATCGGCAGGTTTTACCAAATTGATATTGACCGGAGAAAGGGTGGAAGCTGGGATAAAGAATGGGAAGATTCAAAAAGATGCATCCTCTGCTGCTGTAAGAAAACCATTCATTGGAAAAAAACAAGTTGTTGCTGTATATCCTCAGAGAAATCAAGATAGGGCTGAACATCGTCCAATGGTGGGGGCTGTCATGATTCCTAAACTCGCACCTGCTCAGCAAAGAGGAAACCAACCAAGAATAGAAAGGCCAGTCAGACAATTCACTCGAATTAATATGACACTATCTCAAGTATTACCGCATTTGTTAAGATCCAATCTAGTGACCTTAAAAGAAGCTCCAAAGAATCCTAACACAACCACTCCTCACTATCATCCTAATGCCCGCTGTGCATACCATTCTGAGATTCCCGACCATGACACTAACAACTGTTGGGCTCTAAAGAACAAAGTACAAGACCTTCTTGAAGCCAAAGAGATTGAATTCGATGTGCCAGAAATTCCCAATGTCATCACTGCCCCTATGCCCAAACACGGCCATAATGCCAACGCCATTGAGGAGGATATGTTTGTTACTTCAGTTGATGAACTTGTGACCCCACTCCTGACTATCAAAAAGAACTTGTTGAATGCCGGTGTATTCCCAGGCTGTGATAAAAGCTGTCATTTCTGTTTATCCTCACCAACCAGCTGTCATTTGTTAAAAGCAAGCGTTTAATGCCTAATAGATGACAAGGAAATTTTGTTCAAAAAGACTTCTATTCCAACTATTTCTTATAATGATGTTTACATCATGACCATTTCCGTCAATTCTTCCAGGGTCTCCACCAAAAGACCTGTTAGAATTACATCAGTTCCTAAAGTAGCTCCTTTGATAATTACAATGCCTGGACCAATCCCATATTCGTCAGACAAAACCGTCCCATGGAATTATGGAGGTGATGTCTACTACCATGGTATCAAGCAAGATTGGCCAACTGATGAAGATTCAAGTTCTGAGAAAGTTGACTCCGATTTCAGTAATATCGTAGGGACTAGTAAGATAACCCGAAGCGGAAGGATTTTATCTCCAGAAATTGCTCCTCCAAAATCTATTTCTGGACCCGTAATCATTCCTGTTGTCCTTGCTCCTCCAAAGGTTATTCCCAATCCTACAATCATCCCTGCTAATACTCCTGTTGACAAAAATGTTACAATCCCTGTTATCACCTCTACTGACATTCCCACTGCCGAGTCAACCAAGACTCAAGGAAAGGGTATTCTGGTTGAGCCTGTCCGGATGAAGGCACAATCAATAGCTATCCCTGAGACCTCTCGAAAAGAGATGGATGAAATTCTAAAGATCATAAAAAGAAGCAACTACAATGTAGTCGAGCAACTGGGGAAAACTCCATCAAAAATTTCCATGCTGGCTTTATTACTATGTTCCGTGGCTCATGCAAAGGCCTTGGTAAAGTTCCTTAAAGCTGCCCATGTACCCCAAGAAACATCTGCCGATCAGTTCCAAGACTGCGTAGCCAGCTTGACCGCAGATAATGGTTTAGGTTTTTCAGATGCTGATTTAATGCCAAAGGGGAGGAAGCATAACGAGGCATTACATGTCTCAGTCAAATGTAGGGGAACAATGTTGGCTCATGTCTTGGTTGACACCGGTTCGTCTCTGAATGTGTTTCCTAAAAAAATATCTTGATAGGCTTGACTGTGAAGGATTAACATTAAAACCAAGCAACATAGTAGTGAGAGCCTTCGACGGCTCAAAAAGGATGGTGCATGGGGAAGTGGACATCCCCATAAAAGTTGGAACCCAAACATTTGATTCAACTTTTTATGTAATGGATATTCTCCCTTAATATTCCTGCTTGTTAGGCCGACCATGGATTCACAATGCTGGTGTTGTTACCTCTATGTTGCATCAAATGCTGAAATATCCAATTCAAGGAAAAATCATCACCGTTCATGGAGAAGAAGAGTATATGGTCAGCCATATAAATTCCTTCAGATATGTGGAATTAGGTGGTGAATTTATTGAAACTCCATTCCAGCACTTTGAAGAAGTCCCGCCAACTGTGGCGGTAACCAAGGCTGTGTCTCATGTCCCCAAGATCACAAGGCCTCCGCTCAAGATGTCGTCTCTAAAATATGCCAAGGCAGTGATAGAAGAAGGTGCCTAGAAGGTTGTACGCTGCGCTCGTGCCAGAGGACCACCCTTAAAGATCAGCAACCACCAAGTCAGCACCGTGGGGGATGATGAAGACAACTATAACCTGGAGGATTGGATTTTCCCAACTATCAGTGGAGGGCTCAACAACTAGGAGGCTAGAGATTTCGTCCTGATCACTTTTATCCCACAGTAATTTGTCTTTAAATTTTGTCAGATATGTAATATTAAAACAATTCAAACTCTTAAAACCTTGTGTCATATCCGAGGCACAATGGTCCATTTGTAAGGGTTATCATGTCATTTCCATATGACATCAATGAATCATGGACGTTTTTGCATAAAAACTTTGTGCTCATTGTTTTTTCTTTTTTACATTTTCATTTCTTTCAAAGATAGCTATACTCTTACACACACTTACACTCACAATTCAGGTTTACATCCACCCAGGATCACATGGGTAACGACTCTGCTATGGCCTTTTGTGACTCTGAAAATCTAATCTACCAAGCCTAAGACGAAGGTGAGGAAGATTGTGAAGTACCAGGGGAACTCGCCAGATTACTGCAACAAGAAGAGATGACCATTCAACCCCACGAAAAGCCACTGGACATAATTAACCTAGGTACCGAAGAAGACAAAAGAGAAGTCAAGGTGGGTGCCAATCTGGAACCCAGTGTCAAAGAGCGTTTAGTTCAGTTGCTGCACGATTATGTTGAGGTCTTTACCTGGTCGTATGAAGACATGCCATGACTAGATGAAGATATCGTAGTCTATCGTCTACCTACAAAAGAGGACTGTCCACTAGTAAAACAAAAGGTCCTTCGTGTGCGACAAGATATGTCGGAGAAGATTAAAGCTGAAGACATGAAACAATTCAATGCTGAATTCTTGGCTGTCACCTCCTATCCGCAATGGGTTGCCAATGTTGTTCCCGTGCCCAAAAAGGACGACAAGGTATGAATGTGCGTGGACTACAGAGATTTGAATAGGGAAAGCCCTAATGATGATTTCCCATTTCCCCATATTAATATTCTAGTTGACAATACATCACATCATAAGGTGTTTTCCTTCATGGACGGTTTCTCAGGCTACAACCAAATCAAAATGGCGCTTGAGGACATGGAGAAAACAACCTTTGTCACACAATGGGGCACATTCTGCTACAAGGTTATGCCATGCAGACTGAAGAACACTGGGGCAACCTATCAGCGTGCCATGGTAGCTCTATTTCACGACATGATACATCACGAAATAGAGGTCTATGTGGACGACATGATAGCCAGATCTCAAACAAAAGAAGAACATCTTAATCATTTATAGAAACTATTTGAGAGGCTAAAAGTTGAGGTTAAACCCAAATAAATGCACATTTGGGATGAGGTCTGGTAAACTCCTAGGCTTTGTCGTCAGCAATAAAGGTATTGAAGTGGATCCCGCCTAGGTGAAAGAGATACAAGAGATGCCTGCTCCTCGTACTAAGAAGGAAGTCAGAGGATTCTTGGGATGTTTAAACTACATTGCCAGATTCATTTCTCACCTGACAGCTACTTGTGAACCAATCTTCAAATTACTGAAGAAAGATCAAGTAGTCAAATGGAATGATGAGTGACAAACTGCCTTCGACAAGATCAAAGAATACCTGCAAGAGCCTCTGGTGTTGATGCCACTATTCGAGGGAAGACCCTTGATCATGTATCTAACCATTTTGGAAAATTCAATGGGGTGTGTGCTGGGGCAGCATGACGAGTCTGGCCGAAAAGAACATGCTATTTATTACCTGAGCAAAAAGTTTACCGACTGTGAAACAAGATATTCACTGCTCGAGAAAACTTGCTGCGCCCTGGCATGGGCTGCTCACTGGCTAAGACAGTATATGCTGACCCATACTACCTTCTTGATATCTAAAATGGATCCAATACAGTACATCTTCGAGAAACCTGCCCTCTCTAGGAGAATAGCAAGATGGAAAATGATCCTAACAGAATATGACATACAATATACTACCCAGAAAGAAATAAAGGGCAGTGTACTAGCTGATCACCTAGCTCACCAAGCTGTGGAAGACTACCAGTATATGAAGTTCGAATTCCCAGATGAAGACATCATGATGGTAAACAACTGTGAAGAATTCAGACCATATGATGGAACTGAACAAGGATCCCGATGGACCCTAGTTTTTGATGGGGCATCCAACGCACTCGGTAATGGTATTGGTGTTGTACTCATATCTCCTGAAGGGTGTCATACTCCCTTTACTGCAAGACTCTGCTTCAATTGTACAAACAACATGGCAGAATACGAAGCGTGCATCTTTGGTCTCAAAGCTGCCATAGATTTGGGGATCAAATCCTTAAATGTATTCAGAGATTCAACTTTGGTAATCAACCAGATCAAAGGGGAATGGGACACTAAACACCCTAACCTTATCCCTTACAAAGAACATGTGTTGACATTTCTCCCACATTTTGAGAAGATTACCTTCGAGCATTTCCCGCGAGAAGAATATCAGCTAGCAAACGCACTAGCCATAATGTCATCCATGTTTAAACTTAAATGGGATAACGAGGCTCCCCAGATCACCATTGAACGAATGGATGAACCAGCTCACTGTCACGAGATTAATACTGAAGAAGTAATGGACCGGCCTTGGTTTCACGAAGTAAAGAGGTATCTCGAGGCTCAAGAATATCCAGAAGGAGCTTCAATCAATGATAAGAAGTTCTTAAGGAGAATCTCCACTAAGTTCTTCCTTAGTAATGGAATTCTCTACAAACGCAACCATGAATCTGTGTTACTTCGGTGCGTAGACAAGGTTGAAGCGGAAAAGATCATGGTTGAGTTACATGAAGGCACTTTTGGCACCCATTCCAGTGGGCATACGATGGCAAAAAAGATCCTACGGGCAGGCTATTACTGGTCTACCATGGAAGCAGACTGTTATCAACACTCTCGAACCTGCCATAAGTGTCAGATTTATGCTGACAAGGTGCACGTACCTCCGGTTCCTCTGAATATCTTGACGGATCCTTGGCCCTTTGCTATGTGGGGCATCGATATGATTGGGGAAATCAAACCAACAACCTCTAATGGACACCACTTCATCTTATTGGCCATTGACTATTTTACAAAGTGGGTTGAGGCAGCCTCTTTCACTTCCGTTACCAAGAATGTTGTAGCCCGTTTCATTAAACAGAATCTCATTTGTCAGTATGGTATCCTGGAGAGGATCATCACAAACAATGGTACAAATCTAAATAATACTATGATCACCGCCCTGTGCGAGCAATTCAAGACCCAGCATCACAATTCTTCCCCTTACCGGCCAAAGATGAATGGTGTTGTCGAAGCCGCAAATAAGAACATCAAAAAGATCATACAGAAAATGACATTCACATACAAAGACTGGCATGAGATGCTACCATTCATTCTCCACGGGTATCATACCACAGCGCGCACATCAACCGGGGCAACACCCTACTCTCTGGTATACAGCATGGAGGCTGTCTTGCCTATTGAGGTCCAAATCCCCTCTCTGAGAATTATGAAGGATGCATGGCTGAATAAAGACGATTAGATCCAGACTTGACTTGATCAACTAAACATGATTGATGAGAAAAGGCTTGCTGCTGTCGGTCATGGTCAAATGTATCAAAAACGGATGATCAAGGTTTTCAACAAAAAGGTCAGACGCAAAGTATATCGAGTCGGGGATCTGGTGATCAAACGTATCATACTACCGCAGGGTGATCCCAGGGGAAAATGGACTCCTACATACGAAGGACCATAGGTGATCAAAAACATCTTCTCTGGTGGAGCAATGATCTTGACCACTATGGATGGCGATGACCTATCACACCCTGTGAACGCAGTCATAGTCAAAAGATACTACGCATAAGAGACCCGCTAGGTTGACACACCTAGGAAAAACAAGGGCATCCCGGCAAACCAAAAGGGTTCATGCAGAAATTAGGGATAAAACAAAAAATCTGTACACCCAGCAAGTTGAAAACCCGAAAGGGCGGCTTGGGCAAATAAGGGTATCCTGGTGGACTTAAAACCCGAAAGGGCAGTCCAGGAAAAAGTTAGGGAATTAAAGCGTATGATTGTGTCCCGTTGGATCACCTTATGGATAATCTTTGGCTTCAACTGACAAACTCAGCGGTTCTGATCAATCCAATCAACTTCGGACAAGGAAGCAAATAGATAAGATGCTCGGAGACACGAAGGCTATAGCAGAATGGGAACCCCATGGGATTATTTCACATAGCTATCTTTTCTTTATATCAAATTTTCATTTTTTACGACGACATTCTCTTACTAGAATGTTTTTCTCATTGTACAAAAAATACTTACTCAAAGTCAATACAAAGATATCCCTTTGAAAGTGCGAAACCATCTGTTTTTCTTTATTCTTGTGTTTTGTTTACAAAAACGTCCAATGATTTATTTTTGAACATATGCATTTGAACATAGTTACTATTTACAAATGAACAAATAGAAAGACAATCACTGATGGCTTTAAGAAATAGGGAAATCTCTCTAGGCTATTTCCATAAAATCCCCCGTAGTGTGCAGTTTAATTCCCAGCGGAACAAAGCTTCTAGAGATCAATCCCCAGTAGAAGTCGCCAAATTTCTCAGGATTTCCCAATAGGATTTTACAAACAGTACACAATATTTTCCTTACAATAGAGTTTATTTCTCTAATCGGAAATTCATCCACACTTCAACTTCACGACATAAAGACTTACATATCCTCAGCAGCAGTCAGGGATTTATTTTCCCCAATCCACAAGCAGTGCGACAGATTAGCTCACATATGCATACATCACATCCATATATTATAAAAATCGATAACACGAATGCATGTATCACAATCTCATTATACCATGCATTTCATACAACATGACATTGCATATTAGCTAACATTTTACCCTTTTCAGGATAAGGTTAATCAACAACTACCATTAACAATATTTAAAGTTTCTAGATACAGTACATATACACTCCAGACACGGAAGCCATTTATGATACTCATTCAGATTCAGCTTTCAGATACAGTTCAGATACGCTCCAGACGCGGATGCCATCCTGATACTCATTCAGATTCAACTTTCAGATATAGTTTAGATACGCTCCAGACACGGATGCCATTATGATAGTCATTCAGACTCAACTTTCAGATACAGTTCAGATACGCTCCAGACACAGATGCCATTCTAATACTCATTCAGATTCAACTTTCAGATACATTTCAGATACGCTCTAGACACGTATGCCATCCTGATACTCATTTAGACTCAACTTTCAGATACAATTCAGATACGCTCCAAACACGGATGCCATTCTGATATTCATTCAGATACAGTTTAGATACGCTTCCGACACGGATGACATCCTGATACTCATTTAGATTCAACTCTCAGATACAGTTCAAATACGCTTCAGACACGGATGCCATCTTGATACTCATTCAGACTCAACTTTCAAATACAGTTCAGATACGCTCCAGACACGGACGCCATTCTGATACTCATTCAGTTTCAGCTTACAAATACAATTCAACAATCATTTCTGGATGTAATCTACAAGCCCATCTCCAACAACTTTCTATCATCTCTCTAAATGGCATCTTTAAGCCCATTTCCTCTACCATCACATCACCGAGTGCAAATTTCTGGGCACTCTAATGTCCAATCATCTTCCACCTTCGAGTCACGAATGACAAAACTCGCCAATCTAACTCTTCAGTCTTAAGAAGATTAAACAGGGGCAGCTATTGTACCCCAAAATTTTCCCTCTCACTTATCAAGAAGTTATTCACAAGATTTCCTTTGGCTCAAGACTGCACTAGGGTTGATCAGCTCAAGACACCTCCTTAAGCACTGATGACCAAAATTAGGGTTTGAGATTGCACAAGGATATTTGAACATCCAATGTCCCATATGACTTTCATGGATCATTATGTACCCTCAAGATGACTCATGTCAAGTTTCAAGCTTTGGATCACACTTTTGCTCAGTCAATTGAGCAATTGACCTAAAAATCAACTGTATTGGGGAAAAAGTTAACTATGGCCAATTTACAGTCAAACTTCATATTTTTGATCCACGTCAACACTTTAAACTCACATGTATCATTTGATCAAGTTTGGACCATAATTCCTCAAGAAATTTGATCAAATCTTCAAAAGGGCAAAATGGTCAAAATTAGGATTTTGACTGGGAAAGGGCAATTTCTAATTTTTGACCTAGCAAATGATCAATTGGTTTAAGGCATGATCTCAAGAGTCCAATTTCATAATTTTTACCTAATGACATGGCTCAAAACATTGCTCAAGTCCAATGGATTGACAGATGAATTTTCAGTCAACTGTATACTGAAAAGTCAAACTTTGACTTTTTGGTCAAAATCAAATGCCAAAGATCACAATTCATCAAAGCATGTCAAAATATGAAACTTATTCATCAAGAAATAAAAAATTCAAGATTTCATTTTGAAAAGTTAAAATTTCTAAACTTAGAAATGTTTCTAAGTGTTGGAAATTTCTTATTTTTTCATAACTTTAAGCAAAATTTTCACCATGATGCAAGCTGATTCAAAAGAAACTTCCAACATGAAAGTTGTAGATCTCCATGAAATCTACAAATTTTATTTACACAACTCCTTCCAAAAGTTCTTGGATCTCAATTTATAATTTTAAGAATACATGGTCATGAAACAAAAACACTTAGTGAAATTTTGCCCTAATTTGGTCAGGATTTTGACCCAACTTCATGGGACTTTTTCATATAGTTCCAAGGGGAATTTTCAAAAGTAATTCAAATATGGGTTTTAGAGAACATTGCAAGCTTTCCAAAATGTCCAAGAACTCCTTAAGATCATTTTTGAGTAGGGAGAATCGAAGAGATGAAGTTAGGGTTTTATCACTTGAATTACAAGTCATTTTGTGATGAACAATTTCAAAATTCAAAACTATGCTGCATAACCTCTAATTTTCAGGCCTCAAACTAGTTAGGCACTCCATAATTAATTGCTTTCACAACTGTTAGAGGTCTCATTTCAAGCATTCAATGCAAGGCCATGCTTTATATCCATTTTAGGAAGAAAGTGTACATTGCCATTTTGATAAAGTGCTTTTTTTACACAAAACTTGTTCTTGAGCCTTGCACTTGTTCTCTTCTGATCATACAAGTCCCATAACCCATAAGAAACTTGTTAGACACTTACAATCACTCAGCCCATGCTTGTACCTCATCTTGAAACTTGTTTCCCACTTTTCTTCAAAATTAAGTAACCTAGCAATTAGCTTGAAACTTGTACTTCTGACTTGCCAAACCACTCAAGAATCTTTGCTTATAGATACATAAACCATTTGCCATAAAACACATGAATGCTTAAGCCCTGAAAACACTTAGAACACAGAATCACAAAAAACACTTCAAAACTTGTCATTTCTGAGTTTTGAAGCCAACCTTCAAATCTACTCGTGCGTTTCTTGGACTTTTACTTTCAAAAGCTTCTAAACAACATACACAAACAATCCCAACCCCTGCAGCACCACTGTAACACCTCCATCATCATCCTCTATTTTCTAAAACAGAGCTTTGCACTTGGACTTCTTCGAAACTCCTCAAGCACTTTCAGCTCAAGCTAAGCATCCCATTAGCTTCCTGGGAACTTGAGGAAGCTAACCCAATAATTGGAACTCACTAAAATATTCTCAAACTCCAAACCTGATACCCTCTTGCAAGGTAAGTTTTCAAACTTTGGAACTTTTCATACATGCATCATCAATGATTTATTTGTGAATGAAAAATGTAGATATCATTGCCCTAAAGCTAACCATGTCCATAGTTTTCATTAATTTTGTTTGAGGTTAGAGAATTTTAAGATTGAAGTTTTTGAGATTTTTAGGGTTCAGAATAGGGCCATTAAAATTCATGCTTATCTTTGATCTATAATTATTTTGCTTTGCATTTCTGAAATCGTGAGAAAATTTGCTACAAGTTTCATGTTTACAGTTTTCATTTTTGTTGAGATTTGAACAAGTTACAGAGGTTCTGGTTGGGCGTGAGGTTTAAGATGAAGTTGGCCTCAGGAACATGTTTGCCATATATATATTTATGGTTTGATTTTATATAAACAGATGTATAGCCACCCCAAAGGTAGAAGCGCGCGCCTGTGACTTGAGGGACCTGGGTTCGAGCCCCAGTGGTACCCTTTTGGTTTTTTTTTTTGCATTTTTACACATTCTGACTTTTTCTCGGACAAGCGCTTGGGCCTCCTTTAGGCCTTTTTTTTTGTTTTTTTTCTTACTAACCCCCCTTGCAGGCTATTCAAACCCCTAGCCTAGTTTTATTTTCTTTTTCTTATTTGATTTATTTATTTGTTTTCTTAAATATTTTTCTAATACTAAAAAATCATAAAAAATATAAAAATAGTAGATTTACATTTTGACATAGTTTATTTATTTTTATCACAAAAAATTATTTTATTTAATCATACTTTATTTATTTTGAATAATTGTTTTTGTATATTTAAATAAAAACTAGGTTTTATTTATTTTCTTTAACACCAATTAAAATATATTATTTTAATACCAAAAAGACCAAAAATATTTTATAATACTATAAATTATTTTTAAGATAAAAATACGAAAAATATTCCTTTTATAAACTTAATTTCTTTTAATCAATTAATAGATTAGGGTTTTATTAATTTCTTTTCCTATGTAAATTTAGGCTTACTTTTTATTATTGTAATTAATTATTATTTTTTAAATAATAAGGTTAAAACAAAATCCCTTTTTTCTAAAAAAATCTAAACAAACATCCATTTTCTTTACATTTACATCCTTGTAAATTTATTCATTTTGTACATTATTTATTCAATTCTTGTATAAATTCAATATGGTTGTAATAGATTAATTAGGTTTATTTTCTTGCAATCCCCATTTATAATTTGTACACCCCCTCCCACAAGTATTGTAATAGCGTAGTAATTTTAAATTCCGCAATTTACCGCTTTTATATACAAATGCTAGTAATTAGGGTTTGTATGGAAAGACTAAGACCAATCAATTAGAAAACCCTAATAAAAGACAAAAATCAAGCATGAAAACAATACACTTGCACACAAAAACCCCTAGGGTAAATCCACTTGGTTGCCTTTACAAAATGGCCATATTACGCATGTGAGGTATCTTAGCAAAAATAAGCAAAATACGAGATCATAGTCCCTCGATGACGCTATCCATGTTGCCTTTCAAATGATCTTGGTCCCTAAAAAGAGAATGCTAAGATACTTTGCGACATTGCTAATTATGGTTAACGATGGCCCACGCCCGTCCCATTTACATCCAAAGATAGGGTTACTTACAAAATCAATGGTAAGATAACAATGTCAAAGGAAAATAAAATGAACAAGAAAGACTTTTGAGTAGGTAGAATGCTCCTAATTACTTGCTCTATTTTAAAACAAAACATCCTTGCTATTTTTAAAAATAAGCACCTACACTTTCAAAACATCTTACAAACTTGAAAACATTTTCAAAATATCAACATATTTGTATACATTCTTACGAACGAGAATCATTACAAAGTATGCCTAAACAATGGCCTCTTTAGAAAATACTTTCAAAAACCACACAAAGCACAATTTTCAAACAAAAGCAAGTGATCTAGCAAGTAACTAAGAGCCCATGGAAAACCATGAATGAAAAGGGTGCTAATACCTTCCTTTTTCATAATCTACCCCCCGAACTCAAGAAATAATCTCAAAGGTCTTTCCTATTCTTTTTCACCTTTCCTCTTGGATAAAAGAAAAGTCGGTGGCAATCTTGCTAACCGCAACATTTGCGATCAAACGCAAAACCTTCAAGTCAGTTCTCCCACCGTATCACAAGCATACTTAATCATGAACTATATGGAGCATATCAAAACTTTGTCCGGTGTACTTCCATATGCTCATTGGATAACCAATATTCTCAAGTTTTGAAAAGTTAGCTTCCGAGGAGAAACCGAAACCAAAATGGCTTCAAGAGATTGTGAAATTTCGATTGCAGCGAAAAACAAAAATATGAGCATTTTCAAAGATGAAGATGGATTATTCAAGCATAGAGAAAAAGGTTCCTCTTCTTCTCCTGCTCAAGATATCCCTCAACCTCCTCCATCCATCTATGAAGGTCCCGTCTCGAATAAAAGGATCTATCACAAAATATGCCCTATGGAAAATTTCACGATTTCTGAATTTTGAGACATCCATCAAAATTGACAGGCCTTCAGACACCAATTCAAGAGGAATCTATGGTTGAGAGTGATGATGAAGAATTCTAAATGCCTTAGTACATTTGTTTGTTGTTTATGTTCTTCTTATGCAATGTCTTTATCTTTTTCATTTTGTATCGTATTTCCTTCCGTATTGTTTATATCATCAAAGACCTAGTGTCTAATGTGTTTCTAAGTATGCGTTAACTTTTTGTTTGTGTTATAAATTGTGTTATCTTTTACTTGTATTTTATATTCTATTTTATGATGGTCTTTTCCCCATCCTTTTTGATATTGAAAAAGGGGGAGAAGACATTGTGTGCTTGTGTTTAGTAATGCATAATTTGTTTTCCAGATTTTAAAGCTTCCTCTTTGAAAAACAAGTCTTCAAAGGCTACATAAATTCAGGGGGAGATATCTAACTTAGGGGGAGAATGCATATCATTATGGTACACATACAAGAAACACTTAAAGACCTTAATGAATAAGCTACAAATGTCAAATTGGTTGTCTACATCAAAAAGGGGGGAGAATGTGATTGCATGCACTCCAATCAAAGTGTTTTGATGAAGACCACCATACATAAAGTCAAAGAAATATCAAGGTTGTGGAAAAGAAGTTACTCAAGATCATATAATATTTCAAGATCATTCTATGAAATCTTTTACATGTCTACAACCAACTTTTAAGGTGAAGATTTATGAAGATTCATCAACAAGTTAGGTACAAGTTTTAATTTGAGTTTTTTAAGATGATATAGTGCTCAAAATATACTCTAAACATTTTAAATAAGTGTCATGATCATTTAAGAGTAAAAAATTTCATATCCATCACTTAGAAAATAAATTTTTATCACTTTCACACAGTGGTATCGCATATGTGTAACCGGTTATAGCCCTATGGTAACCGGTTATCGCTAAAGAAAAATTCAAATATTTTCTATTTTACTTGGCTGTTGGATGATACCTCTTGGGGTCCAACCATTGTATCTTTTACTCATTTAGGGTATAATGAAAGGGTTCATTTCATATATAAAATTGTTTGCACACTGACCATAACATATGACATATTATTCAAAATTTCAAAAATTCGTAAGTATTGTAAAACTTTGAGAATTTACATATTCCATGATATTGTTTAGAATTTTCATACTCATCATTGTTTCAGCATATATTGAGCACTATATCTGACTATAAACTTATTATTAAATCTTGTCTTAGTGTCTTGATAACCATAGTGTTATTCAAGAATTGATCATACTTTGTAAAAATCATATTTTGTATAAAATTAACCTTGCATTCCAGGATTATTGGAGCAAGTGTGTGCATTGAAAATGATTGTTCTTCTTGCACATAAATTTCAAGATCTTAAAGGTTTTAAGAGTCTTTGATCTCCCTATAGATTAGACAATAAGGCATCGCCTTTGGTGTGATTAGGATTGTGCAATCATTCTAAACTATAGTGAAATCTCTTCGGTGTTAGCAAGAGGACTAGAGTACTCTCGATATGTGAAGGGAACCAGTATACATCTGGTGTTTATTTACTTTCTGCACTTTATTTCTTTCATCACCATAATCAGAAAAATAAGAACTTCAAAAGAGAAGGCAAAAATTGACCATCACCTAATTCACCCCCTCATAGGCGCATTATTAACTTACAAAGATGGTAACAAAAAATGCTTATCCCGTTTGTTATTACATAAAAACTCTTCGCATTCCACGGACCACTCCCAACTCAATGGAATCATCCCAAGAAAGTTCAGGAGTACTTTACTTGTTTCACCCCAGCGAAGCCTTTAACTTTCGACCATGAAACACCGATTGGCACTATATCCATAGGGTCTAGGGTTTTTGGATCGATGCCCACCCCAGGAAATAAGACTTATCTTTCTTGGTTAGAAAAAGTTCAAGGAAAAAGACAATAGAAATAGAAGGACGCATATATCTTCAACGATATCCATCTTTCAAGAAACACACATAGGATTAACCTCAATCTGATCCTAGCATTAATTTTCTTTTGGAAAGGTACTACTAATACTTTCCAATTTCTTTGTGGGATGTTAACACCCACTTTGTTCAATTTGGAAGCCCTTACTGGCCTCTCTCCTTTGGGTGAAATTCTCGACCCAACTGCCTTGACTGAAAATTCATTTCATGTTGAGCGCGCCAGTCTTAAACACTACATATTTGACCATCACATCAGCAACGATCATGAAGTTTCTAACAAGGAGAATATTTCCTTCCTTACCCTCTGGATTTCTTGTTTCTTGTTTTGCCTAGGATCTCTGCAGGTAGCCAAAAGCTTTGTCCCTTTGGCCATTAAAATCCATGAAGGTTGAAAAATATCACTGGGAAAACTTTTGTTGGCATACATATACCACACTCTAGGTGATGCTTCGTCCAGGATAAAGTCTCTCTCGAATCATGAAAAGCAACTTGCTCTCTCAGGTCCCTTTTAGTTGCTACAACATTGGCTGAATGCCACGTTTGAACATCAACTAGACTATCCCACCTCTGAAGCAACTCTACGTTTGTCAGAGCCTTGAGTCATTGAGGGCCTAATGCTGTCTTTGATGACCCCTCAACAAGATCTGGATAGGCTTTCCTTTATGAAGTATGTTGATTTGTTTATTGAAATCAAAGTTTTTGTTTCGGCCATGGCCCCTTTTGTGGACCGAAATGTTGGCCCAGACTGGTTCAAGAATCCTTTCCACGGTGTTTCTCCTTAGGCCGTTGTAACATCAAATGCGTTATGGAGAGGGTTTTTGACCCCCACACTAATTTCCTTTAGAATTAATGATGGGTCGAAAGGTTATGGGTTCATGAGTTACCAACCACAACTAGTGGCTCGCCAATTTGAGTTTAGTCAAATGTTTCCTATGTCCCTTTTTTCTCATCATGCAGACATTGTCTGGGTTGGTCGACAATTGTTTGTTGGTGAGCATTTGGCGTGCCTTAAGTTTTATAAAATAATGCATAATTTCGAACTCCCTGTGTTCCACTTTCAACCCTCCATTTTTACTACTAAAGAATTCAACTAGTGGTGGTCTGAATTTTAGAAAAGGTTTTTCTCTGCACCCATCTTCCTTCAGAAATTGAATTAATCCTTCAATGCCTTCGAGACTACTCAAACAGCTGCAATATTGTTCACAAAAACTAAGGCCGATAGAGTTCTATGTTCACCTATCATAGTTGTCAAAAAGATTCCTCCAACAACGATAATAATTGGTTCTTTCGAGTTTCTTAGCATTATTCACGCACTTTTGTTTTTATGTTTAATCATATACCTTCAAACTCCTTTGTTACTTTACAGAAATGAATTTCGACTAATGAGTCTGCACCTCCCAATCCGACCAAGAAAGTGAAGGTTTCAACCACCTCTTGACATCAGGTACGGTATACCACACCAATTTCCTTTCCTTTAATAAGTTAACGTAAATTTTCCTATGACTTCCTTGACTCTTAGGTTTCTTAAGAGACACCCCAACTCTCATTTAACAAAGAAAACTCTACCGACAGTGGGCACACTCAGGTTTTTTCTTCTTTTAGGGCTCCTACCCTTGTTAAACTCAAAGGTTCTAAAAAAGGAAGAAAGATCGTCCTAAAAAATTTGGCCCCAAAGACCAATCATTCAACAAATACCAAATCTGGTGTTTCAACTACCAAGACCTCCGATGCGGAAACTCCCAAGCATCAGTCTGATGATCAGGAAGAAACATCTCCCCATCGATAATAAACTCCTATCAGTTCACCCCCAACAGAAAAAGACGCTCCACTCTTGACCGAGGATTTTTGTCCTCTTTTACTTTCTATCATATATTGGATTCTCATAATAATTAGAAATTCATTTCCCATGAACCACTTCATGTCGAAGTCACCGACTCTAATAACTCCACCAAAACAAACCATATTGATAATTCCAAGGCTCCTGAGCCTTCTGCTGAGGCTTCTTCCTTGTTTAGCCCTAAGATCTATGATGGCTTTGCAGAGGTCTTGACTGAAAAGATTCCTTTTCCAAATGATTCTAACGATTCCCATAATATTGAGAACCAGGAGCCTTAACCTATTGTTGCAGTAAAGACTCCTATTGAGGAGGCTCCGAACCAACATGCCTTGTTTGATAAAGGACCAAAGAATCAGGCTCATATAGATAGTTCTCTCCAAGATACCAATTCCAACAACTCTCTTAGCTAAGATGAAATCTGAGCCATAAAGAAAAACAATTCGATTGAAACTCTTAAGAGATTTCAGAAACTCCGACATGCCTCGATTAGTTCTCATGTTTCTGGTCCGACAGAGACTAAAATGAATACTATTATGAACCTCAAATTGTAACAAATTAGAACCTATTTATTCAAAAGTAAGTTTCTTGAAGTGGTAGCAGAAGAAGCGGCATTGGGATCAGATGTGCTCAAATTACTTGACAAAATCTTCCAACAAAAATTCATGAGTCTCTGGCTTAATATCTGATCAAATTCGAAGCCTTCTTCCACCAACTCATCATAGATATCATGCTCCATAGACAAATTGACCTCTAACTAAGGATAAAGTTTGATGACATGAAGAGCGAATGGGAACCGAGTGAAGCTTGCAATAGAAAAATTAATGAGTTTGAAGCGAAGAACCAGGAATGTGTCGACCAGCTTCTTACTTTTAATCAGTAGATTTCAACCTACCAAGCACAAATAGCGGATCTCACGAAGAAACTAGCTGAGGTCAAACGGAAGAAAGACTCGTTGGACTCGACTGGTGGCCTTCCCATCCAAGTAACCATTACTCAGAAGAATCTCAAAGAAATTGCTCATGGCGAGAATACCCTTAAGATCAAGGGAGAAATTGACCAATTGAAGACAAAGAAAACATGTCTTGATAGTAGGATTTCTTTTGAGAATATTCGCTTTGACGACTTCAAGTTCCGGTTCCCCGCTTAATAGTTGTTGTTTGTTTTTCTTTGGTCGAGACTAGTTCTTGCTTTTGGAATTTTGTGTAATCCTTTTGAGCTGATGGTTACCATTTTGGTTTTCTTCCATTTTGGTTACCAATATCTATATAATATGCTTTTATTCTAATGCAATATTAATCTCTTGAAGTATAGTGTTGTACCCCAAAATTTTCCCTCCTATTATTCAACATAAATTATTTCAACAGGTCTCCCCATGCACCTAGGGTTCTCAATTGCTCAAGACTAATTAAGGATTGATCAGACAAACCCTCAGATAGGATCGGATAGATTCATTCTAAAAAGCATTTCCCTTAGATATGATCACATATATTCATTATGAGAAGCATCTTTTAGATACAGTCAGACGTAGACTCATTCTAATACGGATCTCAGATACAGTTCGGCAAAGACTCATTATGGTCCTCTTATAGATACAGTCAAGACATAGACTCATTCTAGAACATCATTTAGATACAATGAAGACATAAGATTCATTCTAACACTCACCAACACATTTTCTAGATATACTCGGACACGAACTCGTTCTAGTATACTTCTCAGATACAGTCAAACATAGACTCATTTTGATACTCATATCAATAGACACTTTGGATGGCATCTATAAGCCCATCTCTGATGACACTCTATCACCTCTCTGAATGGCTTCTTTAAGCCCATTCAAGAAATACAATCAACCAACAGTGTTACTTCAGGCGCATGTGAGTGCAAATTTCTGGGCACTTAAGTGTTCAATTCTCTTTCACCTTCAGATCATGAATGGAGAGCACGCCAATCTAACTCTTCAGGTTTAAGAAGATTGAATAGGGGCAGCTGTTGTACTCCAAAATTTTCCCTCCCATTATTCAACACAAATTATTTCAACAGGTCTCCTCATGCACCTAGGGTTCTCAATTGCTCAAGACTACTCAAGGATTGATCAGACAAACCCTCATCTTAAGTAGTTAACTTACAACTAGGGTTTTGCTTCGCTCAAGGAAAATTGGACTTCTAATGCCTCAAGTGGATTTCATGGTTTCTCATATGACTCAAAAAATCCTCATGCCAAATTCCAAGCCTTGCAGTACAAGTTTGCTTAGTCAATTAGTCAAATGATTGAAAGTCAACTGTATTGAGAAAAAAAGTCAACTTTGACCAATTTATAGTCAAAATTCAAGATTTTTGGTCAACATAAATATTTTGAAGTCACATTCATCATTTTATCAAGGGTTTATCATGATTCATCAAGAAAACTCAAGATTCACCAAAAGTCAAAAGTTACTAAATTAGGGTTTTCTTAAGGAGAAGTCAACTGAACTTTGGCCAAGCATAACTTTCACATACTTCATCAGAAATTTCTCAACCAAAGCTCTTTTAGAATTAAATTCAATTATCTACAACTTTGTCTCTCTAAGATCAAGAACAAAAATGCTTCATTTGAGAGATATGGGCAAAAATATTACAAGTCATTTTAAAAGTCAATAAAAAGACACTTTTTGTCAAAGTAATTTACATCAAGATAAAAGCTTCAAATGAAAAAAATAACCAACATGAATATTGTCGGGGATATCTTGAGATTTCCAAAGAGTCCATGAACACCTTCATATGATAAAAATTGAGTGATATATGATTTGTGCAATTTGGGATGTTTTGAAAAAATGCATGAAAACCAAATTAAGCAAATTTGAATTTTTGGGCTAATGGGCATATCTTTTAAGGTCCAAACGTGTTTCAGACCTCATTATAGACTCCTAAATCCATTCATTTATTTTTGTGGTTTTTATTTCTTTTATTTTTGATTTTATTCAATTAAAAGAAAAATAAATCAAATAAAATACCAATTGAATGAATCAAGGAATGAAGATCTGTTTTTGAATCAAATTATAAGTCTAAAAAGCTGGTGACAACTTGCAAAAAACGTGTAAAGGTTGATTGGTACATTATTGGCCTAAAAAAGTAAGATTTCATGCAAAACTTCAATCAAAGATTTGATCATGAAATACAAAAGATTGATTCCACTTTTGTTGACCTAAATCTTCCATTATAAATAGAGAATACATTCAGACTAAGGGAGAAACAAAAATTGCCTCAAGAACACCCTCTCAAAAATACTCAATTTTTGTCAAAACTAGGGCAAAGTCAAACCAAAGATCCAGCCACTTTCAGTCCAAGCCATCCAATGCAAATCATTCCTGAGGTATCATAGAGTAAGTTCTAATCATTCTTGATGATCAAAGGTGCCCAAAACATGCATTCCAAACATCGCCGGTTTTACATTTGTTGTGAAATTCATATTTTGATATTTACGAGGCTTTGATTTAAACTAACAGTTTCAATGTGTTCCTGAGACAAAATATCATATGTTTTATCCCTTGCATGAGGCCTATGATGTTAGAATACCCCATCACCATTATTGAACCATGTTGCTTTATTTTGATTGTACCTCATTGTACATGTTGAATTAGCCAAAAAGAATGCCACCATTAGATTCACAAGGGTCGAATTAGGGGAATATGACCCTCCTTAATCCCTAACACACATTATTTTTGTAGGTTGAAGAATGACCTCACCGGAGAAGACGAACAGAGATAGGGCTCTGACGCTTCTTCGGTTCACTTGTTTACAATATATTTATTAGTTTGTTTTGTATAACAGAATTGAAGTGTAGCGTAGTTGGTTGAGATAGAGGCACATAACGTAAAGGGTGTGGGTTCGATCCCTGTGTCTTGCAATATTTTTTTAATATTTTTAAAACTAACGCACATGTTTCATATATATTATTCAATCCTATTTTCAAACACCAACAGACGCTTGACTTAGTGGCAAGCAATGCAGATCCTTGGGGCCATGGGCGTGGGTTCAACACCCACCCCATGCAAATCCTTTTACCCTATTTTTTAAAAACCTAATTTCCATTCTTTTTCTTTTCTAACCCCACTTGTTTTAATTAACAATTAACTAACCTAATATTTTTCTTAATAACTAACAAATTAGGATTAGGGTTTTAGTTAGTAATTAATTTTTTATATTAATTAATTAATCAACCTTTTTTCTTAAATATTACAATTAATTAGAGTTTAGGTTTTATTAATTATCATCACTTAAATTATTCTCTACAAAAAAAATCATAAAACATTTTAACATTCTTTTTCTATTTTATTTCTTCTTGCTATTTAATTTTTATAGAAAATTATATAGGTTGCATTCTTTAATTTTAATAGCGTAGATTTCTTTTCTCGCATTTTTTTAATTATGTAACTGCTCACAGGATGTACTAGCATAGGTTTAATTTCTCGTGAATTTTTATACTTATGTACTTCTCCCAAAGCCATGTAATAGCTTAGGACTTTATATTCTGCACTTTATTTTTTTGTACATATTTAACTGCTAGTAACTAGGGTTTGCGCAAACTGAAACAAGCACTCTTCACACTTGCACCTTTAGGGTAACCTCTCTTATTTTCTTATGAATATTGGTCACGTTCCTTGAAAGTGGGGATACTTTAGCAAAAGAACCTCGATCAAATCATCATGTCCCTTTCGAATAAAAATCATAATCCCTCTATGACCCTTCGAGCTTCCTACAAAATTATCTAGTCCCTTTGAGTTGCCTACAAAATGATGATGTCCCTTCAATACAATTGTTAAAATATCCTTACCTGTTGCCTTTGATGACCATACAATGACCCTACGTCTGTCCCTTCACATCCAATAGATAGGGCTACCTACCAACTAATGGTATGGATAATACTATCTCTAACAGATAAAGAAAAGAATAAGAAAGACTTTAGTGGGTAAGAAACTCTTAATTGCTTGCTCACAACTTTTTTCAAAACTTTTTTTCACACTAAACTTTCAAACAAATATTTTCAAAAATAAAACTTTGTATACATTCTTGAGGACTGATACAAGAATCATTACAAAGTCAGCCTTACATTGGTGATTTCAAAATATTTTCAAACAAATCACACCCACAAAGAAATATTTTCAAAAGTTAGATAAGCAATTAAGATACCGTAGATAACTACGAATGAAAAGGGTGCTAAAACCTTCCCTTTTCATAACTTACCCCCCAAACTCAAAATCTATCAAAGGTCTTTCCTGTTCTTTTCACATTTCCTAAATATTTGATAAAATAAAAGTTGGTGGCGACTCTAGCTATCTGCACATTTGGATAAAACCAAAAGTCAGTTCTCCCACCGTATTACAGAACTGGCGACTCTGCTGGGGATTACTACTTAAAAAAGTGGGGTTGCCTTAGAGTTTAAGATCACTTTACTTGCTTTTAATTGTATGCTTTACTTTCTTTATTTTAAGGGTTTGTTTATGTTTAATTGCTTGTAAGATCCTACACCCGGATCTAGGGATGCCTTATGTAAGTAGAAATTGATCATAAAGGTTGTACGACATAGACTGATATGGTTAAAATGATGGCTACAGTTAGTGTGACACTTTGGTTTATAGTGATGTTCCTTGAATCAGTCAAAGATAACATTAGGCTTCTGCGTGGTGTCGTTAACACTAGCTTACTTTTAGAACCTTAATTGACCCATCTTGGCCATTAGAAGGTAATGAGATAGCCGGCTTTGGTGTAATCCAAGGTTGGATGATACTCGAAACTACACTCATTGAGATTTAACTTTTGGGATGTTTTTGTAGCAAGCCAATTGCCGTGCTAAAATAAAGCCTACGAGAAAGATCGGTGATATGAGATTCATAGAACTCGGTTACTATTTTAGGACAAGTTGAGCCAACTTAAGTTCAACGGGGAAGGGTACTTACCTATGGACTTCATGCAAGCCTTTAAACCTAAGGCTCTTATATGACTTACGTGTGTTTACTACTTATCTAAAATGAACATGACATCATAACATCATATCATCATAACATAACATTTTCACTAACCATTTCAAGGACCTAGGGATTTATCTTTGTTCTTTGTTGTAGGTTATGGCCTCCGCTCGTAGAAACACTATCCATATCAACATTGTAAGGTACCTTTCTAGGTTAAGGTGTTAGTCTACAAAGATCCTGAAAACTCTCAATTCACCAAAAGGCATGCTTATCTACTCAGTTTGGTTACCTCAGGTTTTAAAGAAGACATGATGAGTGTTCTATTCCAGTTCTTTGATCCTGAGCATCACTGTTTTACCTTTCCAGATTATCAGTTGGTACCCACAATACAAGAGTTCTCTAAGCTACTCGAAGTACCTATTCTTGATCAGACATCCTTCACCGGTTTAGAGAAAGTTCAAAAACCTGAAGATATTGTAGCAACCTTACATCCGAAGCGGTCCGACATTGTATCTAATTGGGAAAAAGAAGCGGAGTCAAGGGCCTTCTTGCTATATTTTTGATAGAGAAGTGTTGTACCAAAAATTTTCCCTCTCATTTATCAAGTATTTTCTCACAAGATCTCCTTTGGTTCAAGACTGCACAAGGTTTAATCAGCTAAAGACACCTCCTTAAGCACCGATGGCTGAAATTAGGGTTTGAGATTGCACAAGTATAATTGAACTTTCAATGCTTAATATGGCTTTCATGGATCATTATGGACCCACAAGATTACTCATGTCAAGTTTCAAGCCTTGGATCACATTTTTGCTCAGTCAATTGACCAGTTGACCTAAAAATCAGCTGTATTGGGGAACAAGTCAATTGTGACCAATTTACAGTCAAACTTCATAATTTTTTATCCACATCAACATTATAAACTCATATGTATCATTTTATCAAGTTTGGACCATAATTTCTCAAGAAATTTGATCAAAACATGAAAAGGGCAAAATGGTCAAAATTAGGGTTTTGATTGAGAAAGGGCAATTTCTGATTTTTGGCCTAGAAAATGGTTAATTTTTTTGAGGCATGATCTTAATAGTTCAATGGCATCATTTTTACCTAATGGCATGACTCAAAACATTGCTCAAGATCAATTGGATTGATAGTTAATTTTCAGTTAACTCAGCAAATGTCAACTGTATACTGAAAAGTCAAACTTTGACTTTTTGGTCAAAATCAAGTGCCAAAGATCACAATTCATAAAAACATGTCAAATATGAAACTTGTTCATCAAGAAATCAAAAAGTCAAGATTTCATTTTGAAAAGTCAAAGTTTTCAAACTTAGAAATTTTTCTAAGTGTTGAAAACATCATATTTTTTCACAACTTTGAGCCATTTTTTTACCATGATGCAAGATGATTCAAAAGAAACTTTCAACATGAAAGTTGTATATCTCCATGAGATCTACAACATTTCATCACACAAATTCTCATAGAAATGATTGGATCTCAAGTTATTAATCCATGAAGTCATGGTCATGAAACTAAACACTTAGTGAAATTTTGAGCATTTTAGGTCAGGATTTTGACCTAACTTCTGACTCAAGTTTCACATAGTTCGATTTGGATTTTGCAAAAGTGATTCAAAGAGGGGTTTTAAATCACATTACAATCTTTACAAAATGTCCAAGAACTCCTTGAGATCATTTGTGAGCAAGGAGATCGAAGGTCAGAAGTTGGGGTTTTAAGTTGTTTTACAAGGCAAATTTTGTGATGAACAAAATTCAAATCTTAAACCTATGCTGCACAATCTTGCTTTGAAGGCCTCTAAACCTCAAGATCTCTCCATAATCAGAAGATTACACTTGCTTTTGAGATATTATCCACTTGATTCAAGGTTTATCAAAGTAAATTTTCCTTTAATGGCACAAAGGCACCATTGCCATTTACATAAAGCAAGCTTTATGCAAAGTCAACTTGCATTGAGCTTTGCACTTGTTCCTTCTGCACAAAATTCCTCTACAAAGTCAGATAAGCATGTTTAAAGTTGGTAACCACTCTAGATAGCTTTGTACTATGCATTGAAACCATGTTTGTCAACCTTACTTCAAAAACAAGTCAAGAAGCCAAAACATGTGATCTTGTACTTATGACCACCTCAAGTATGCGAACCTTTTCCATACATAAACATAAGTCATTTGCAAGAAAACACACGCATTCTCAAGCCCTGAAACCTCCTAAAACATAGAACCACCAAAAACATCTCAAAACTTGCCATTTCTGAGTTTTGAATCTAATCTCCAAATTTGCTCGTGTGTTTCTTGGCCTTTTACTTTCAAAAGCTTCTAAATAACATACACAAACAATTCCAACACCTCCAACACAACTGTAACACCTCCACCATCATCCACCATTTTCAAAAACAGCACCTTGCACCTTGACTTCTCTAGAACTCCTCAGCCACTTTCAGCTCAAGCCAAGCATCACATTAGCTTCATGGGAACTTGAGGAAGCTAACCCAATCACTGAAACTCATCAAAAGCTGCTCAAACTCAAAACACGATACCCTCTTGCAAGGTGAGTTTTTTGACTTTTAAACTCTTCATACAAGCATCATTAATGGTTTATTTGTGAATAAGAAATGTAGATATCATTGTCCTGAAGCTAACCATATCCTTAGATTTCATTATTGTTGCTTGAGTAGTTAGAATTTTGAATCTGAACCTCTGAAAATAATTAGGTCAGGATTTGATACTTTCAAAAGTTCTCATTCATCTTTGATTTATAGTTCATTATATTTATATGATTGAATTTGTATGAAAAAATGGAGCAACTTTCATGTTTACATTTTCCATTTTTGTTGAGAAATGGTGAAGTTACAGGTGGTCTGGCTGGAGGTTGAAGATGAAGTGTATTCAGGACTTGTTTTGTATTATATATTTATCATTTCAGTTATATTAACGGATTTATAGCCACCCCAGTGGTAAAGCAGCGCACTGGTAACCAAGAGGTCATGGGTTCAAACCTCAGCGCGCTGCCTTTTGCATTTTTTCATATTTTTTTGTTATCTTTATGTTTTTGCAGCGTTTGGGCCAACAATTTGGGCCTTTCTTTCTTTTTTTACCCTCTAAGTCATTTCCAAACCCTCCTGACTTATCTTTATATTTTATTTATTTATTTTCATTTTCTTTATTATTATTATTATTATTATTATTATTATTATTATTAATACCATTTTTTTGTTACTAATAAAAAGAAACCCAGAAATATTTATATTTATATTATTTATTTTTGTTTAATTTGTTTTTCATAAAACTAAAAGAACAAAAAAATATTTTCTTTAATAAATTAATTTCTTTTTTTTAATACTTAGATAATTAATCTTAATTATTATATTATATTATTTTTCTTGTAAATTAAAATACATTTAGAATTTAGGAATTTTATTTAATTAGTTTTACTTACTAATTTAATTAAATTCACAAAAACCCTAAAAAAACTTGTTTTCTTTAAATTAATTTATTTTACTAACTTAATCTTAATTTTTCTTATTTTTAGTTAATTATTTTATTTTAATTAATTAATTCAAAAACCTTTTTCATGAAAAAACAAACATAAATCACATCTCTTTTTACATTTACATTCTTTCATTTTTACGTATTCAAATTTGTACATTTATTCAAATTCAATATGGTTGTAATAATTATTTAGATTTAATTTCTTGCAATTCTCCATTTGTAATTTGTACACCCCTCCCTTAAATGATGTAATAGCTTTGTATTTTTTATTTTACGCAATTTAAATGCTTTATATACAAATGCTAGTAATTAGGGTTTGTATGGAAAGATTAAAATCAATGCTTAGAAAATCCTATTTCAAAGACAAATCAAGCATGTAAACTAATACACTTGCACACATGCACCCTTAGGATAAATCCACTTTTTTGCCTTACAAAAATGGCCATATTATGCATGTGAGGTATCTTAGCAAAAACAAACAAAATACAAGGTCGTAGTCCCTCGATGACGCTATCCATGTTGCCTTTCAAAATGATCTTAGTCCCTAAAGAAAATGCTAAGATATCTTACAACATTGCTAATCATAGTTATACGATGACCCTTTCCCGTCCCTTTTACATCCAAAGATGGGGTTATTTACCAAATCAATGGCAAGATACTAATGTCAAAGGAAAGGGGAAATAAACATGAAAGACTTTTGAGTAGGTTGATTGTTCCTTGTTACTTGCTCAATTTCAAAACCAAAAACATCCTTTCTATTTTCAAAACAAACACCAACACTTTCAAAACATCTTTCAAACTTGAAAACATTTTCAAAAATATCAAACATTTTGTATACATTCTTACGAACGAGAATCATTACAAAGTTTGCCTAAACAATGACATCTTTACAAAATACTTTCAAAAACCACACAAAGCACATTTTCAAACAAAAGAAAACGATCTAGCAAGTAACTAAGAGCCCATGGAAAACCATGGATGAAAAGGGTGCTAATACCTTCCCTTATCATAATCTACCCTCCGAACTCAAGAAAACATCTCAAAGGTCTTTCCTGTGCTTTTTCACCTCTCCTTTTGGATAAAAGAAAATTCGATGGCAACTCTTGCTAAATCGTAACATTTGTGATCAAACGCAAAACAACCAAGTCAGTTCTCCCACCATATCATAGAACTAGATACTCTGCTGGGGAGAATCTTAAAAGTGGGGTTACCTTAGGGTTAGATCACATTTACTTGCTTTCATTGTTTGACTTGCATGCTTTACATTATGGTTCTTTGTTTGGGTTTGAATCCTCTACCCGGATTTGGGATACCTTATAGGTAAGTAGCAATACATTGTGGAAACTATGCGGGGTATACCGACATGATCTAAGCAATATCTAGGTTAGTGTGACATATTTGTGGGTATCGGTAGCCCTTGAGTAGTCAAGGAGAATACGGGGTTGCTGAGTGATGTCATGAAGCACTAACTAACTTATAGAACCTTTACTTGACCGACTTGGCCATTAGGACTGTTGTACTCCAGAATTTTCCCTCTCATTTATCAAATATTTTCTCACAAGGATCTCTCTTGGTTCAATACTGCACTAGGGTTGAACAACTCAAGATACCTCCTTAAGCACTGATGACCAAAATTAAGGTTTGAGATTGCACAAGGATATTTGAACTTTAAATGCTTCATATGACTTTCATGGATCATTATGGACCCCCAATATTACTCATGGCAAGTTTCAAGCCTTGGATCATACTTTTGCTTAGTCAATTGAGCAATTGACCTAAAAATCAGTTGTATTGGGGAAAAAGTCAACTATGGCCAATTTACAGCCAAACTTCATATTTTTTGATCCACATCAACATTATAAACTCATATGTATCATTTTATCAAGTTTGGACCACAATTCCTTAAGAAATTTGATTAAATCATCAAAAGGGCAAAATGGTCAAAATTAGGGTTTTAACTGAGAAGGGGCAGTTTCTGATTTTTGACCTAGCAAATGGTCAATTGGTTTGAAGTATGATTTCAAGAGTTCAATTGCATCATTTTGACCTATTGGCATGACCCAAAACATTGCTCAAGATCAATTGGATTGACAGTGAATTTTCAGTCAACTGATCAAAAGTCAACTGTACACTGAAAAGTCAAACTTTGACTTTTTGGTCAAAATCCAATGTCAAAGATCACAATTCACTAAAACATGTCAAGATATGAAACTTATTCATCAAGAAATCAAATAGTCAAAATTTCATTTTGAAAAGTCAAAGTTTTCTAACTTAGAAATTTTTCTAAGTGTTTAAAACTTCATGTTTTTTCATAACTTTGAGCCAATTTTTCACCATGATGCAAGATGATTCAAAAGAAACTTTCAAAATGAAAGTTGTATATCTCCATGATATCTATAACATTTATTTACATAACTTCTTCTAAAAATGCTTGGATCTCAAGTTATTAATTCATAAAGTCATGGTCTTGAAATTAAACACCTAGTGAAATTTTGCCCTAGTTATGGTCAGGATTTTGACCTAACTTCATGGCATTTTTTCATATAGTTCCAAGGGGAATTATCAAAAGTGATTCAAATAGGTGTTGTAGAGCACATTACAAGCTTTCCAAAATGTTTAAGAACTCCTTGAGATCATTTGTGAGCAAGGAGAATCGAAGAGATGAAGTTGGGGTTTTCAAACTTAAATTACAAGCCATTTCATGATGAACAAAAATTTAAATCCAAGCCTAGGATGCATAATATTTACTTTGTAGGCCTCAAACTTGTTTTTCACTCCATAATTAAATGTTTACATAGCTGATAAAGCTTTAATCCAAGCACTTGAGCCTTTATTCAAGTTACATTTCCATTTATGGCACAAAGTTGCCATTTCCATTTTGATAAAGCATCACTTTTGCAATTGTCAACTCCTTGAGCTTTGCACTTGTTCTTTCTGCACACACAACCCCTATAAACCAAAAGCAACGTGTCTAAAGCCTCTTTAAACTCATAACATCCTTGTACAACACTTTGAGATTTGTCTTCTCACTTTTCTTCAAAAGCAAGTCATAGATCCAAAAGGTTAGAACTCAGAAACCTTGAGTGCATTTGATCTCTAATCTTTTCCATACATATACATAAGTCTATTGCAACATAACACATGAATGCTAAGACCCCAAAACACTCCCAAGCACTCTGCAACTCAGAATCTGCCATAACTTGACATTTTTGAACCTCACATAGCCATCTCCAAATCCACTCGTGCGTATTGAGTTTTAACCATCCAAACACTTAATATACATCATATAAAAGTTATCCAGGCCCCTGTTTCCTGACTGTAACTCCTCCATTGCTATCCACCATTTTCAAAACTGAAGCCTGCAACTTAACTTGAGTTGGGAGTTTCAGCCATCCTCAAAGCAAAGTAGGAGTTGGTACACACTCAAGGAGGTCCAGGCAAGCTATAGAAATCATCAGGCCATCATAAAGGTTGCTCAAACTCCATACACGACTCTAGATGCAAGAGGTAAGTTTTCAAACTTCCATCTCTTCATACAAGCATCATTTGATTCTGATTTGTGAAGATAAAATGTAGATACCATTACCACGAAGCTGTACTTATCCATAGTTTGCATTTATATGACCCGAGCTTAGAGAATTTTAGAGTTGAAGTTTTCTGAAATTTTTAGGTTTTAAATTAGGGCCAGAAAAATTCTCATTCATCTTTGACTGTTAACTTAAGTTATTTACATGTTTGGATTCGTGGGAAGAAATGCCATAACTTTCATGTTTGAACTTTTCATTTTTGTTGAGAGATGAAGAAGTTACAGATCCTTTGGCTGGAGGTTGAAGATGAAGTGTAATTAGGGCGCGTTTTGTGTTATGTATTTATCCTTTCACACAAGTTAACAGATGTATCACCACCCCTAGTGGTTAAAGCGCGTGCCTGTCACCCTTAGGTCCTGGGTTTAAGCCCCAGCGTGACCTTTTGTTATTTTTTTCACTATTTTCTGACTTTTTGTGCTTTTTTGGCAGCGCTTGGGCTTTCATGTGGGCCTAATCCTTTTTCTCATAACACCTCCTGCGTTACTAATCCACCTCCCTGACTATTTTATTTCATTTTTTATTTTTATTTATTATTATTATTAATACTATTGTTATTATTATTATTACTATTATTATTTTCATAAAATCATAAAAAAATCCAAATTTATTTTTATTTATTATTAATACTTATATATTTTATTTTCTCTATAAAACAAAAAGACTAAAAAAACATTTTCTTAAAACAAATTAATTTCTTTTTCTTAAATAATTAATTTTTTAGACTTAGGTTAAATTAGCATATTATTTTACTTTCTAGTTAAAATTAATTTAGAACTTAGGTTGATTTTAATTAATTAATATTCATATTAGTTTTATCAAGTTAAAACCTTTTCATAAATAAAACCCTAAAATACATTTTTAACTTAATTTCCTTCTTAATTAATTTATGTTAAATTTTTTTTGTTCATTAATCATTTTCTTTAATTAGGTCAAGACAAAACCCCTTTCATAAAAACAACAAAAATCATTTCTCTTTTTTTTTTTCCATTTACATTCTTGCCTTTTATTTTCAATTTTGTACAATATTCAATATGGTTGTAATAGATAATTAGGTTTAATTTTCTTGCAATCCCCATTTTTAAATTTGTACACCCCCTCCTTTAATGATGTAATAGCGTAGTAATTTTACTTTTCGCAATTTATCGCTTTATATAAATGCTAGTAATTAGGGTTTGTATGAGAAGATAAAATCAACAAGTAGCAAACGCTAATCAAAGACTAAATAAAGCATGAAAATCAATACACTTGCACACAAGCACCCATAGGGTAAAATCCACTTGGTTGTCTTATAAGAATGGCCATATTATGCATGTGAGGTATCTTAGCAAAAACAAGCAAAAATACAAGATCATAGTCCCTCGATGACGCTATCTATGTTGCCTTTTCAAAATGATTTTAGTCCCTAAAGAAAAATGCTAAGATACCTTGCAACATTGCTAATCATGGTTATACGATGACCTACGCCCGTCCCGTTTACATCCATAGATAGGGTTACTTACCAAATCAATAGTAAGATAACAATGTCAAAGAAAAGAGGAAATGAACATGAAATACTTTTGAGTAGGTAGAATGTTTCTAGTTACTTGCTCCATTTCAAAACAAAAACATCCTTGATATTTTCTAAACAAAACACCAACACTTTCAAAAAACATCTTTCAAACTTGAAAACATTTTCAAAAGATCAGACACTTTGTATACATTCTTACGAACGAGAATCATTACAAAGTTTGCCTAAATGATGGCCTCTTTTCAAAAATCCTTTCAAAACCATACAAAGCACAATTTCAAACAAAATCAAGTGATCTAGAAAGTAACTAAGAACCCATGGAAAACTATGGATGAAAAGGGTGCTAATACCTTCCCTTTTCATAATCTACCATCCGAACTCAAGAAATAATCTCAAAGGTCTTTCCTGTGCTTTTTCACCTTTCCTTTTGGATAAAAGAAAAGTCGGTGGCGACTCTTGCTAAACCGCAACATTTGTGATAAAACGCAAAACACCCAAGTTAGTTCTCCCACCGTATCACAGAACTGGAGACTCTGCCGGGGAGAAATATAAAAGTGGGGTTACCTTAGGGTTAAATCACATTTACTTACTTTCTTTGTTTGACTTGCATGCTTTACATTATGGTTCTTTGTTTGGGTTTGAATCCTCTACCCGGATTTGGGATACCTTATGGGTAAGTAGCACTATATTGTGGAAACTGTGCGGCGTATACCGACATGTTCTAAGCAATAGCTACGTTAGTGCGACATATTTGTGGGTACCGGTAGCCCTTTAGTAGTCAAGGATAATACGGGGCCGTTGAGTGATGTCATGAAGCATTAATGAACTTTTAGAACCTTTACTTAACCATTTTGGCCATTAGGACGTAGTGAGATGACCAACTTTGGTGCAGTCTGAAGTTGGTAGATTGTCGATACTACACTCATTGAGGTTTGTTTTTTTTGGATATTTCGGTCGCCATTAAAGAGGCTTGCGCTGAAATAATGCCCAAGGAAATAAACCAGTGATATTGATCTCCCTTAGAATCCGGTTACTATTGCTAGGACAGGTTTGGGCAAACTAAACTTCAAGATGGTACTTACCTATGAGACTCCATGCAAGCCTAAACCTAAGGACTTGTTTGTTTTATTTGTATATATTTACTTGTACATAACATTATAAACATCATAACATCATACTCATACTCACTAACCATTTCAAGGATTTTTGGGATTTATCTTTGTTCTGTTTTATAGGATATGGCTTCTATTCGCAGGAAAACCATTCAAGTCAATCATGTAAGGATCCCTCCTCAACTTAAAGAGCTATCATCAAGGATTCCTTAAAAATTCTCCATTCACCTAAAGACATGGTCGCCTACTAAACATGGTTACCTCCAACACTGATGAGGACATGATGAAGGTGCTCTTCCAGTTCTTTGATCCTTTACACCATTGCTTCACATTTCCCGATTATCAACTTGTGCCAACTTTGGAAGAAATCTCCCAACTCTTGAGGATTCCCATTCTCAATCAACTACCTTTCAATGGTACGGAAAGACATTGGGGCATAAGAATAGCAATATTGCGGGAACCAGCAAGATAACCCGAAGTGGAAGAATATTCTCCCCAGAGATTGCTCCTCCAAAAACTATTACCGATCCTATGATCATCCCTGCTTCTGTTCCCATTGACACTACTACTACAATCCCTATGGTTACCCCTACTGACACTCCTACCGCTGAGTCGATCGAGACTCGGGGTAAAGACATTTTGACTGAGCCTGTTTGGATGAAGGCGCAATCAGTATCTATCCAAGAGGCCTCCCAAAAGGAGATGGAAGAAATTCTGAAAATTATAAAGAGAAGCGACTACAACGTACTCGAACAACTAGGGCAGACTCCGTCAAAGATTTCCATACTGGCATTATTGTTGTGCTCCGAGGCTCATGCGAAAGCCTTGGTAAAATTTCTTAAAACTGCCCACGTACCACAAGAAACCTCTGCTGATCAGTTCCAAGACTGTCTGGCCAGTTTAACCGCTGACAATGGTTTAGGCTTTTCTGATGCTGACTTGACACCTAGAGGGAGGAAGCACAACAAGGCATTACATGTCTCTGTCGAATGCCGGGGCATAACTTTGGCCCATGTCTTGGTTGATACCGATTCGTCTTTGAATGTGCTGCCTAAGAAGGCTCTTGATACACTCAACTATGAAGGTTTGACCTTAAAACCCAGCAACATAGTGGTAAGGGCCTTCAAAGGTTCAAAGAGGATGGTGCATAGAGAGGTGGACATCCCCATAAAAGTTGGAACTCAAACCTTTGATTCCACTTTCTACGTGATGGATATTCGCCCCTCCTATTCCTGTTTGTTGGGCCGACCTTGGATTCATGACGCTGGTGCCGTCACCTCTACATTACATCAGATGCTGAAATACCCAACCAAGGGAAAAATCATTATTGTCCATGGAGAAGAGGAATATATGGTCAGTCACTTAAACTCCTTCAGATACGTGGAATTAGATGGTGAATTCATTGAAACTCTGTTTCAGCATTTCGAGGAAGTCCCACAAACAGTGGAAGCTACCAAGACTGTTTCCCAAGTCCCGAAGATTACAAGACCTCCGCTAAAGATGTCTTCTCTGAAAGATGCCAAGGCAGTGATCGAAGAAGGTGGATGTACTTTTTGGGGCCAACTCCCGGATATCCCTTACAAATATGAAAATTTTTGGTTTGGGTTTCACTTCAGGAGCCCAGAAAGCTGTTCGTCGTGCACGTGCCGGGGGACCACCTTTGAAGATCAGCAACCACAGAGTCAATGCAGTGGAGGATGACGAGGACAGCTACGACCTGGAGGATTGGATTTTCCCAACTGTCAACGAAGGACTCAACAATTGGGAAGCTAAAGATTTTGTCCCAATTACTTTTATCCAATAGTAATTGTGTTTAAATTTTTATCGGACCTGTAATAATTAAACAATTCAGACTTTTAAAGCCTTGTGTCTTACCCGAGGCACAACAGTCCATTTGCAAGGGTTGTTACCTCATTTTCATATGTCATCAATGAATCATGGACGTTTTTGCATACAAACTATGTGCTCTTTGTCTTTCTTTTTCTACATTTTTATTTCTTTCAAAGATAGCTATACTCTTAAACACACTCATATTCAAAATGCAGATCTACATCCATTGGGATACCATGGGTAACAATTCTTCTATGGCCTTTTGTGACTCTGGAAATCTAATCTACCAAGCCGAAGACGAAGGTGAGGAAGATTGTGAAGTGCCAGGGGAACTTGCTAGGTTACTACAACAGGAAGAAAGGACCATACAACCCCACGAAGAGCCAGTGGACACATTTAACTTGGGTACCAAAGAGGACAAGAAAGAAGTCAAGGTAGGAGCCAATATGGAATCTAGTGTCAAGAAACGCTTAATTCAGTTTCTACATGACTATGTTGAGGTATTTGACTGGTCGTACAAAGACATGCCAGGACTTTATGCTGATATCATGGTCCATCGTCTACCGACAAAAGAAGATTGCCCTCCGGTAAAACAGAAAGTTCGTCGCATGCGGCCAGACATGTCAGAAAAGATCAAGGCTGAAGTCATGAAGCAATTCAATACCGGATTATTAGCCGTCACCTCCCATCCACAATGGGTCGCCAATGTTGTTCTAGTTCCAAAAAAGAACAGCAAAGTACGCATGTGTGTGGACTACAGAGATTTGAATAAAGCAAGCCCTAAGGATGATTTCCCACTTCCCCACATCGATATTCTGGTTGACAATACCGCACATCATAAAGTGTTTTCCTTCATGCATGGTTTCTCAGGCTACAATCAAATCAAAATGGCACCTGAGGACATGGAGAAAATGAACTTCGTCACACAGTGGGGAACATTCTGTTACAAGGTTATGCCATTCGGGTTGAAGAACGCTGGGGCAACCTATTAACATGCCATGGTAGCTCTATTTCACGACATGATACATCACGAAATAGAGGTCTATGTGGACGACATGATAGCCAGATCTCAGGCTGAAGAGGAACATCTTGACCATTTGCAGAAAATGTTTGAGAGACTTAAGAAATACAAGCTGAGGTTGAACCCGAATAAATGCACATTTGGGGTAAGGTCCGGTAAAATTCTAGGCTTCGTCATCAGCGATAAAGGAATCTAAGTAGACCTTGCCAAGGTGAAATCAATACAAGAAATGCCTGCTCCTCACACTGAGAAGGAAGTCAGAGGATTCTTAGGACGGCTAAACTACATCGCCAAATTCATTTCTCACCTAACTGCTACTTGTGAACCAATCTTCAAATTACTGAAGAAAGATCAAGTAGTCAAATGGAATGAAGAATGCCAAGCTGCATTTGACAAGATCCAGGAGTACCTACAAGAGCTTCCTGTTTTGATGCTGCCAGTCGAGGGAAGACCCTTGATCATGTATCTAAATGTTTTGGAAAATTCAATGGGGGTGTGTATTGGGGAAGCATGACGAGTCTGGCCGAAAAGAGCATGCTATTTATTACATGAGCAAAAAGTTTACCGACTGTGAAACAAGATATTCACTGCTCAAGAAAACTTGTTGTGCTCTGGCATGGGCTGCTCGCCGGCTAAGACAGTATATGTTGACCCATACTACCTTATTGATATCCAAGATGGATCCAATAAAATACATATTCGAGAAGCCTGCCCTCTCTGGGAGAATAGCGAGATGGCAGATGTCTTGACTGAATACGAAATTCAGTACACTACCCAAAAAGCAATAAAGGGTAGTGTACTAGCCGATCACCTTGCTCATCAAGCTGTGGATGACTACCAGTCTATGAAATTCGAATTCCCAGATGAAGACATCATGATGGTAAACAATTGTGAGGAACTCAGACCATATGACAAACTTGAACAAGGATTCTGATGGACCCTGGTTTTTGACAGAGCCTCCAACGCACTCGGCAATGGCATAGGTGCTGTAATCATATCCCCTGAAGGATGTCATACTCCCTTCACCGCAAGACTTTGTTTCAACTATACCAATAATATGGCATAATATGAAGCATGTATTATGGGTCTCAAAGCTGCCATAGATTTTGGAATCAAGTCCTTAAATGTGTTCAGAGATTCAGCCTTAGTCATCAGTCAGATCAAAGGAGAATTGGACATGAAGCACCCTAACCTCATCCCCTACAAAGAACATGTGTTGACATTAATCCCATATTTCGAGGAAATTACCTTTGAGCATTTTCCACGAGAGGAAAATCAACTAGCGAACACGCTAGCCATAATGTCATCCATGTTTAAACTCAAGTGGGGTAACGAGGCTCCACAGATCACCATTGAACGGATGGATGAACCAATTTACTGTCACAAGATCGATACTGAAGAAGTAGTGGACCAGCCTTGGTTCCATGAAGTCAAGAGGTATCTCGAGGCTCAAGAGTATCCGGAAGGAGCTTCAGTCAATGATAGGAAGTTCTTGAGAAGATTCTCTGCTAAGTTCTTCCTCATTAATGGCATTCTCTACAAACGCAACCACTATGTTTTGCTTCGTTGCGTAGACAAGGTTGAGGCAGAAAAGATCATGGCTGATCTACATGAAGGCACTTTTGGCACCCATTCCAGTGGGAATACAATGGCTAAGAACATCCTACCGGCAGGTTATTACTAGTCTACCATGGAAACAGATTGATATCAGCATTCACGAACCTGTCACAAGTGTCAGATCTATGCTGATAAAGTGCTTGTGCCTCCAATTCCTCTAAATGTCCTAACTTCTCCCTGGCCATTCAAGATGTGGGGAATCGATATGATTGGAGAAATCAAACCTACAACTTCTAACGGGCACCGCTTCATCTTGGTGGCCATTGACTATTTCATGAAGTGGGCTGAGGCAGCTTCTTTCGCTTCCGTTACCAAGAATGTTGTAGCTTGTTTCATCAAAGAAAATCTTATCTATCGGTGCGGTATCCCAGAGAGAATATTCACAGGAAATGGTACAAATATCAACAATACTATGATCACTGCACTATGCATGCAATTTAAGATCCAACACTATAATTATTCTCCTTACCAGCCAAAGATGAATGGCGCTGTCGAAGCCGCAAATGAGAACATACAAAAAATCATACAAAAATGAGAGTAACCTACAAGGACTGGAATGATATACTACCATTCGCTCTCCACGGTTACCGTACCACGGTGCGTACATCAACAGGGGAAACTCCCCTTTTCCTTAGTATACGGCATGGAAGCTGTTCTACCAATTGAAGTCCAAATACCTTCTTTGAGAATCATAAAGGATGCAGGGCTGAGTGAAGACGATTGGATCCAAACTCGACTTGACCAGCTAAACCTAATTGATGAGAAGAGGCTTACGGCTGTCTATCACGGCCAAATGTACCAAAGACGTATGATCAAAGCCTTTAACAAAAAGGTCAGACGTCAGGTATATCAGGTTGGTGACTTGGTAATCAAGCGTATCATATTACCACAAGGTGATCCCAGGGGAAAATGGGCTCCTACGTACGAAAGACCGTTTGTGATCAAAAGCATATTCTCAGATGGAGCAATGATCTTAACCACTATGGATGGCGACGATCTTCCGCACCATGTGAACACAGACATAGTCAAAAGATACTACGCATAAGAGACCCGCTAGGTTGACACACCTAGGCAAAACAAGGGCATCCCGGCGAACCAAAAGGTTCGGGCAACAATTAGGGATAAAACAAAAAAATCTGTACACCCGACAAGTTGAAAACCCGAAAGGGCGACTTGGGAAAAAAAGGGTATCCTAGTGGACTGAAAACCCGAAAGGGTGGTCCAAGAAAAAGTAAGGGAACTAAAGCATATGACTAAGTCCCGTTGGATCACTTTACAGACAACCTTTAGCTTCAACTGACAAACTTAGCGGTTCTGATCAATCCAATAAACTTTGGACAAGGCAGCAAGTGGACAAGACGCTCAGAGACACGAAGGCTATAGCATAATTGGAACCCCGTGGGATTATTTCACATAACTATCTTTTCTTTGTAACAATTTTCATTTTCTACGACGATATTCTCTTACTAGAATATTTGTCTCGTTGTACAAAAACACTTATTCAAGTCAAATACAAAGATATCCTTTTGAAAGTGCAAAAATATTTGTTTTTTCTTTTCCGTGTTTTGTTTGCGAAAATGTCCAATGATTTATTTTTGAACATATGCATTTGAACGTAACTACTGTTTACAAATGAACAAAAAAGGAACAGAAAATAGAAAGGAAATCACTAATCGCTTTAAGAAATAGGATAACATCTTTAGACTATTCCATAAAATCGCCCACAGTGTGCAACTTAATGATATCAAGCTCTCTCACATCCCCGATGGAACAAAACTTCCAGTTAGAACTCTCCAGTAAAAGTCGCCCAATTTATCAGGATTTCACAAGCAATACACGATGTTTCCTTTACACAACATAGTTTATTTCTCTAACAAATGGAAGCTCATCAACTCATCAGCATTTCAAAATATGAAGACTTACACTCTTTTACCCAACGGTACTTGAGGATTTATTTTCCCCAGTAACACTATGCATAGCAATTAACATGTCCACACATTGCATCCACACGTCATAACATTGACAACACAAATACATACGACACAATCTCATTTATTTTGAGAACATCATCGCACCATGCATTTCATACATCATGACATTGCATGCAACTAATCTTTCATCTTTTTCAGGAAAGATCAATCAACAAAAAATTATCATCAAATTTTCAACAAGTCAATTACAGATCAATTCCCAAGAAAGGATTGGTCAACCATCTACACAACAGATGTTTCTTTCAGACTCCTACCGGTTTAGTTTAAATATCTCAATAGTTTATTTTTATTCTTTTCCTGCATCAGTCTTCTCTGGTTCAGATAAATCTCTCAATGATTTGTCTTGATTCTTCTCCAGATCCCTACCGGTTCAGATAAATCTCTCAACAATTTATTCGGATTCTATCCCGCAGACGATTTCTCTGGTTCAGATAAATCACACAAAGATTTCCTCTGATTCTTTCCTGTTAAAGAATATTCAAGACCACTTTTGGTTCAGTTTAAACCCCTCAACTATTTATCCTGATACTTTCCAAAGGAACATTTCAGGTTCAGATAAATCTCTCAATGATTTATTCTGATTCTTTCCTGCAGACGCTTTCTCTGGTTCATATAAATCACACAAAGATTTTCTCTGATTCTTTCCAGTTAAAGAATATTCAAGACCTCTTTTGGTTCAATTTAAACCCCTCAACGATTTATCCTGATACTTTCCAAAGGAACATTTCAGGTTCAGATAAGTCTCTCAATGATTTATTCTGATTTTTTCCCGCATGCACTTTCTCTGGTTCAGATAAACAACACAAAGATTTATTCTGATTCTTCCCAGTCAAACAACATACAAGACTTCTTATGGTTCATATAAGTTGCTCCAAAGATTTATTCTGATTCCTTTCCAGTTAAAATCAAGTTCAGACTTAGTACATTCTCTGTCAACAGTCACCTTTGGATGGCATCTACAAGCCCATCTCCAGCAAATCTCCATCATTCCTCCAAATGGCATCTATAAGCACATTCCCATTTTATCTTCAAGTGCAAATTTCTGGGCACTTTAGTGTCCAATCATCTTCCACCTTCAAGTCACGAATGGCGGATCCGCCAATCTAACTCTTCAGGTTTAAAAAGATTAAACAGGGGAAGCTGTTATACCCCAAAATTTTCCCTCTCATTTATCAAGTATTTTCTCACAAGATCTCCTTTGGTTCAAGACTGCACAAGGTTTAATCAGCTCAAGACACCTCCTTAAGCACTGATGACTGAAATTAGGGTTTGAGATTGTACAAGGATAATTGAACTTTCAATGCCTCATATTACTTTCATGGATCATTATGGACCCCCAAGATTACTCATGTCAAGTTTCAAGCCTTGGATCACATTTTTGCTCAGTCAATTGACCAGTTGACCTAAAAATTAGCTGTATTGGGGAAAAAGTAAATTGTGGCCAATTTACAGTCAAACATCATAACTTTTGATCCACAACAACATTATAAACTCATATGTATCTTTTGATCAAGTTTGGACCATAATTCCTCAAGAAATTTGATCAAAACATCAAAAGGGCAAAATGGTCAAAATTAGGGCTTTGACTGCGAAAGGGCAATTTCTGATTTTTGGCCTAGAAAATGGTTAACTGGTTTGAGGCATGATCTCAAGAGTTCAATGGCATCTTTTTTACCTAATTCCATGACTCAAAACATTGCTCAAGATCAATTGGATTGATAGTTGATTTTCAGTCAACTGAGCAAAAGTCAACTGTATACTAAAAAGTCAAACTTTGACTTTTTGGTCAAAATCAAGTGCCAAAGATCACAATTCATCAAAACATGTCAAATATGAAACTTGTTCATCAAGAAATCAAAAATTCAAGATTTCATTTTGAAAAGTCAAAGTTTTCAAACTTAGAAATTTTTCCAAGTGTTGAAAACTTCATATTTTTTCATAACTATGAGCCATTTTTTCACCATGATGCAAGATGATTCAAAAGAAACTTTCAACATGAAAATTGTAGATCTCCATGAGATATACAACATTTCTTTACACAACTTCTCCTATAAATTCTTGGATCTCATGTTATTAATCCCTGAAGTCATGGTCATGAAACAAAACATTTAGTGAAATTTTGAGCATTTTAGGTCAGGATTTTGACCTAACTTCTGACCCAAGTTTAACATAGTTCCATTTGGATTTTGCAAAAGTGATTCAAAGATGGGTTGTATATCACATTACAAGATTTCCAAAATGTCCAAGAACTCCTTGAGATCATTTGTGAGCAAGGAGAATCGAAGGTCAGAAGTTGTGGTTTCAAGTTGTTTTACAAGGCAAATTTTATGATGAACAAAATTCAAATCTCAAACCTATGCTGCACAATCTTGCTTTGCAGGCCTCTAAGACTCAAGATCTCTCCATAATTAGAAGATTACCCTTGCTTTTGAACTATTATCCACTTGATTCAAGCTTTATCCAAGTAAATTTTCCATTAATGGCACAAAGGCACCATTGCCATTTACATAAAGCAAGCTTTATGCAAAGTCAACTTGCATTGAGCTTTGCACTTGTTCCTTCTGCACAAACTTCCTCTACAAATTCAGATAAGCATGTTTAAAGTTGGTAACCACTCTAGATAGCTTTGTACTATGCATTGAAACCATGTTTGTTAACCTTACTTCAAAAACAAGTCAAGAAGCCAAAACATGTGATCTTGTACTTCTGACCACCTCAAGTATCCAAACCTTTTTCATACATAAACAAAAGTCATTTGCAAGAAAACACACGCATGCTCAAGCCCTGAAACCTCCTAAAACACAGAACCACCAAAAACATCTCAAAACTTGCCATTTCTGAGTTTTGAATCCAATCTCCAAATTTGCTCGTGCGTTTCTTGGCCTTTTACTTTCAAAAGCTTCTAAATAACATACACAAACAATTCCAACACCTGCAACACAACTGTAACACCTCCACCATCATCCACCATTTTAAAAAACTTCACCTTGCACCTTGACTTCTCAAGAACTCCTCAACCACTTTCATCTCAAGCCAAGCATCACATTAGCTTCCTGGGAACTTGAGGAAGCTAACCCAATCACTGGAACTCATCAAAAGCTTCTCAAACTCAAAACACGATACCCTCTTGCAAGGTGAGTTTTCTTACTTTTGAACTCTTCATACAAGCACCATTAATGGTTTATTTGTGAATAAGAAATGTAGATATCATTGTCTTGAAGCTAACCATATCCTTAGATTTCATTACTGTTGCTTGAGTAGTTAGAATTTTGAATCTGAACCTCTGAAAATAATTAGGTCAAGATTTGGTACTTTCAAAAATTCTCATTCATCTTTGATTTATAGTTCATGATATTTATATGGTTGGATTCATATGAAAAAATGGAGCAACTTTCATGTTTACATTTTCCATTTTTGTTGAGAAATGGTGAAGTTACAGGTGGTCTGGCTGGAGGTTGAAGATGAAGTGTATTCAGGACTTGGTTTGTATTATATATTTATCATTTCAGTTATATTAACGGATGTATAGCCACCCAAGTGGTAAGGCAGCATGCTGGTAACCAAGAGGTCATGGGTTCTAACCTCAGCGCGCCGCCTTTTGCATTTTTTCATATTTTTTGACATATTTATGTTTTTGCAGCGCTTGGGCCAGCAGTTTGGGCCTTTCTTTCTTTTTTTACCCTCTAAATCATTTCCAAACCCCCTGACTTATCTTTATATTTTATTTTTTTTATTTTCATTTTCTTTATTATTATTATTATTATTATTATTATTATTATTATTATTATTATTATTATTATTAATACCATTTTTTTGTTACTAATAAAAAGAAACCCAAAAATATTTATATTTTTATTATTTATTTTTATTTAATTTATTTTTCATAAAACTAAAAGAACAAAAAAACATTTTTTTTAATAAATTAATTTCTTTTTTTTTAATACTTAGATAATTAATCTTAATTATTATATTATATTATTTTTCTTTTAAATTAAAATCAATTTAGAATTTAGGACTTTTATTTAATTATTTTTATTTACTAATTTAATTAAATTCAAAAAAACCCTAAAAAAACTTATTTTCTTTAAATTAATTTATTTTACTAACTTAATCTTAATTTTTCTTATTTTTAGTTAATTATTTTATTTTAATTAATTAAGTCAAAAACCTTTTTCATGAAAAAACAAACAGAAATCACATCTCTTTTTACATTTACATTCTTTCATTTTTACTTATTCAAATTTGTACATTTATTCAAATTCAATATGGCTGTAATAACTATTTAGATTTAATTTCTTGCAATTCCCCATTTGTAATTTGTACACCCCTCCCTTAAATGATGTAATAGCTTAGTATTTTTTATTTTCCACAATTTAAATGCTTTACATACAAATGCTAGTAATTACGGTTTGTATGGAAAGATTAAAATCAATGCTTAGAAAACCCTAATTCAAAGACAAATCAAGCATGTAAACCAATACACTTGCACACATGCACCCTTAGGGTAAATCCACTTTGTTGCCTTACAAAAATGGCCATATTATGCATGTGAGGTATCTTAGCAAAAACAAACAAAATAAAAGATCATAGTCCCTCGATGACGCTATCCATGTTTCCTTTCAAAATGATCTTAGTCCCTAAAGAAAATGCTAAGATATTTTACAACATTGCTAATCATGGTTATACGATGACCCTTGCCCGTCCCTTTTACATCCAAAGATAGGGTTATTTACCAAATCAATGGTAAGATAACAATGTCAAAGGAAATGGGAAATAAACATGAAAGACTTTTGAGTAGGTATATTGTTCCTAGTTACTTGCTCAATTTCAAAACCAAAAACATCCTTGCTATTTTTAAAACAAACACCAACACTTTCAAAACATCTTTCAAACTTGAAAACATTTTCAAAAAGATCAAACATTTTGTATACATTCTTACGAACGAGAATCATTACAAAGTTTGCCTAAACAATGGCATCTTTACAAAATACTTTCAAAAACCACACAAAGCACATTTTCAAACAAAAGCAAGCGATCTAGCAAGTAACTAAGAGCCCATGGAAAACCATGGATGAAAAGGGTGCTAATACCTTCCCTTTTCATAATCAACCCCCCGAACTCAAGAAAACATCTCAAAGGTCTTTCCTGTGCTTTTTCACCTTTCCTTTTGGATAAAAGAAAAGTGGATGGCGACTCTTGATAAACCATAACATTTGTGATCAAACGCAAAACAACCAAGTCAGTTCTCCCACCGTATCACAAGAAGGCTCAATTGTTTCTGGATGCTATGCGTTTTCATTCTTTCGAGGAGATCTTGGCTCCGTTGATCTATGGTTTAGTACTATTCTCTAATCCATACCAACTCATAGATGTGAACGCCATCAAACATATTTATTACTCATAATCATGTCCCTGCTTTACTCGGAGATATTTTTCATTCTCTTCACACTCGTACTATGAGGAAGCGAGGGAATCTTATGTGTTACATACCTTTACTATCCAGGTGGTTTATTTCGCACCTTCCGTGATTAGTGATGAAGAATGAACAAGGTTTGAGGTGGTCTAAAAGGATAATGTCACTATCTCATTTGGATATCTTTTGGTGTTCCCAATCTCAGGAGGATATCACTATTATTGACCGATATGGGGAATTCCCTAATGTGCAACTTCTTGGCATAAAGAGAGGTATCACTTACAACCCTTCCCCAGCTCTACGTCAATTTGGTTATGCTCGAAGAGACGATCCTCATGATATGCTCATCTAGGGTATTATATTCGATTACAAGAAAGATCCTCAAGGTTACCATTAAAGGTTTATACGTGCTTAAGGCATGGTGAATAAGATTGATAACAAGACTTTGGGGACAAAAAAACTCCATCCCTCCAAAGCCCTACCTCATATGGGTGCGATCTCGTGCTCAAAATCTTATAATTCCATATCCTACTGTCCTACCAGTAATTGTGGAGCCTATTGCTGAAGGAGATATTCCTCATACCGTTCTTCATCCAGATATGCCTACTGACCTTGAAGGGCTACAAAAGTCTTGGATTCAACTGAAAGAAGAAAGGGACACCTTTGAGACTCAGTTCTATGCTAGTGAGAAGAAAGTATTGGAGCTGACCAAACGCCTTCACAAAGAGCAGAGCCTTAATGCATATGTCAACACAAAGAGGAAGCGTCCTTGGGAGACTTGAGTCATAATTTATTCCTTTGTAACCCTTCTTTTTGTTTTCATTGTAAGCCTAAAAGGCGTTTATAATATGAACTTACTAACAAGAATATTTGTTGTTGTTTCCTTTTTATTAAAAAATTTAAATCCCACGAGGTCCTTGAAAACATTGCATATGCATCTACATACCATACATATCATTACATAAAAGGTTTCCAAGACAGGTTTTCTCATCTTCTTGCTGTTTATTTAACGGTAAAAAATGGCTCTTGAGCAGTTAGTCAAAGATCTCCAGACTCAAAATGCCCAGTTCCAATAGATATTCCTAAACTTAGCCAAGGGGAAAGAAGAATTGAAGGCGCTCATCGCCAATGGGAAGAAGATGAAGACAAAGAAACCAATCAGCGTCCTTAACATGGGGAGGAGGTTCAGATGTCCAGTCAAGCGAGCTCAAGATCCAGATATCCCATCGAACAAAGATGACAACCATGATGAAGATGGTAAAAGTGTTAAAACTGAAAGAATCAACCTTGGTTCTGATAATTTTCCCGATGAAGAGGAAGATGATTATTTGGATGAACAATATCCCCTGCTGACGAGAAGTATAAGCTGTTAGAAGAACATCTGAAAGCTATGGAGATCCAGAAGGTGCCTGGATTGAAATTTGAAGAATTGGGTTTAGTCTCAGGGGTCGTCATTCCTCCTAAGTTCAAAAATTCTACCTTTCCCAAGTATGATGGCATTTCTTGTCCGAAGCTGCATTTGAGATCACATGTTCGGAAAATTCAACCACACACTGCTGATAATAAATTGTAGTTGCGTTTCTTTCAAGAGAGTCTGTCTGGAACACAACTAGAATGGTATTATCAAATTGAAGGTACCAATATCCATACCTGGGAAGATTTGGCTGCAACTTTCTATAAATAATATCAATATAATTCTGATTTGGCACCAACCTGCATATAACTACAGAGTATGTCCTTGGGTTATGAGGAAGGCTTTAAAGAGTATGCACAAAAATGGAGAGATCTTGCAGGCAGAGTTCAACCTCTTTTGGCTGATAGGGAATTGGTTGACATGTTCATGAGCACACTAACAGGTCCTTTCTATAATCACCTACTTGGAAGTTCTTCATCCGATTTCACTGAACTGATATTAAGAGGAGAACATGATGAGAATGGAATCACAAACGGTAAAATTTGGGTGGCTACATCTTCGAATAATGTGAAGAAGTCTTATAATGGTAAGAAATAATCCAATGCCGTGTACGGAAAGAAGGGTCATAGTAAGATTAATTGCAATCAATCTGTGAGGGCAGTTCTGATCTCTAATCCTGCGCCAGTACCACAACAACAACAATAGAGTAATCAGCATATGAAGGATGCACCCAGGAGACAGTTCACAAGAATTAACATGCCGTTATCTCAAGCATTACAACACATGTTGAAAGAAGAACTGATCACATTTAAGGAGCCTCCTCAAAATCCTAATACTTCCTCTCCCTGTTACAATCCCAATGCAAGGTGTGCATATCACTCCAACAGTCCCAGACATGACACTAATAACTTTTGGGCTCTGAAGAATAAGATCCAAGACATGATTGATGCTAAGGAGATTGAATTTGATCCTCCTGAGACTCCTAATGTGATCACTGCACCTATGCCTAATCACGACAAGGGCATTAATGCTATTGATGATGTTTCTTATGTTTCTGCTGTGAATGACTTGACTACAACTCTGATCATTGTTAAGAAGAAGTTGATGCAAGCTATTTTATTTTCAGGTTGCATTTAAAGGTGCTACTACTATGCATCCGAATCCAATGGTTGTGCGCTGATGAAAGAAAGTGTTCAACGTTTGATGGATGACCGTGTAATTCTATTTGAGAATACTCCTTATGTGGAGTGTATGTATCAAGACCTGAAGCTTGAGGACGTGTCTGCAATTTCTGGTGCTCTTGTAAGGATCACTTCTAAGGATTTTGTGAAGTTTACTACCGAACCTAGGGTTGCTCCTCTGATCATTATCGCACCTGGGCCGATTCCATATTCCTCTGACAAGGCTATCCCTTAGAGTTATGGAGCTGATGTCTACTACCATGGAGTCAAGCAAGAACCATTGACTGTCAAAGATAAAAATACTAAAATTACTGATCCCAATGTTGGCAATATTGCTGGGGCTAGTAAAGTTACAAGAAGTGGAAGGGTTTTCTCTCCAGAGATCTCTCCAAAAGTCGTTATTAAACCAATTTGTATCACTACCGCTGAATCAACTATTGAAACTCAAGGCAAAGAACATATGACTGAGCCTGCCCAGACTGAGGCACCCAAAGAGGTTACTATTGAAGATACCTCCAATCAAGAGATGGAAGAAGTACTGAAAATTATTCGAAAGAGTGACTAAAATATCGTTGAACAGTTAGGGTACACCCACTCCAAAATATTTATGTTATCTCTGTTGTTATGCTCTGAAGCCCATGCCCTGGTAAAGTTCTTAAAATCTGCTCATGTACTGCAGGAAATCTCTATTGATTAGTTCAGAAATTTTGTTGCTAGCCTGACAACCGATAATGGGCTAGGCTTTTTTGACACTGACTTAACTCCCACAGGAAGGAACCATAATAAGACCCTGCATGTCTATATTGAGTGTAGAGGCACTACCTTATCCCATGTATTGATGGACACATGTTCCTTTTTGAATGTATTGCCAAAAGCTGGTTTAGACAAACTTGAATGTGAAGGGATTGTGATAAAACCCAGTGACATTGTGGTAAGAGCTTTTGATGGTTCAAAGAGAATGGTGCATGGAGAGGTTGATCTTCCAATCAAAGTGGGTTCCTAGGTCTTCGACTCTACTTTCTATGTGATGGAAATTCGTCCATCCTATTCATGTTTGGTTGGATGCCCTTGGATTCATGGGGCAGTGTTGTTACTTCTACTTTACACCAAAAGTTGAAGTATCCCGTAAAAGGAAAAATCGTCACAGCTTGCAGTAAAGAAGAATACAAGGTGAGTCATTTGAATTCCTTCAAGTATGTTGAGATGGATGGTGAAATCTTTGAGACTCCTTGCCAGACCTTTGAAGTTATTCTTCAGACAACCCCTGTTGACAAAGCTACTCCTATCGTTCCTAAGGTTACTAGGATTCCACCAGGAATGGCTTCTCTGAAAGATGCTAAGGTTGTGGTAGAAGAAGGTGGTGGCACTGTTTAGGGTTAGCTTCCAAACATCCCTTACAAGCCCGATAAATTTGGTTTGGGTTTAACCTCAGAGGCTCAGAGGATTATCTGTCGTGCTCGTGCTAATTCTGGGAGACCTCCATTCTCCATCAACAAAAATGGAGTTCACAAAAATCAATTCAACATTATTGAAGACGCTGATAGCGACTGTGACATAGACAGTTGGATTTTCCCTACTACCGGTAATGGGCTCAACAATGGGAAGGCTGAAGACTTTATACCAATCTCCTTTTATCAAGAGTAAATTCTATTTTCTATTTTCTTGCTTTCAAGTTTTTGGTTATGTAATTTAAATAATAACTTTAAACCTTGTGCCTTACGCGGGGTACAACGATCCATTTGTTAGGGTTGTCATTTTTCATCCACATATTTTCATTTAATAAATCACTGGACATTTGCATTTAAATTCCGTGCTCTTTTTATTTCTTTTACTTTATTTATTTCAAAATAGCTATGTGTTCTTACACACAACCACACAACAAATTGCAGATCCATATCCACCCTGGATCCCATTGATAACAATTATGCTATTGCCAATTATAACTTCGAAAATCTGATCTACCAAGCCGAGGATGAAGGTGAGGAAGATTGTGAAGTACCTGGAGAGCTTGCTAGGCTGTTAATGCAAGAAGAAAGATCCATACAACTACATGAAGAGCCAGTCGAGGTTGTGAACTTATGTATTGAAGAGGACAAGAAAGAAGTTAAGATAGGTGCCAACCTAGAATACAATGTCAAAAAGAGATTAATCCAGATGTTGCGTGACTATGTTGATATATTTGCTTGGTCATAGAAAGACATGCCAGGGCTTGATACTGACATTGTGGTTCACCGTCTACCGATGAAGGAAGGTTGTCCTCCTATAAAATAGAAGGTTTGTCGTATGCGTTCCGAGATGTATGAAAAGATCAAAGTTAAGGTTATGAAGCAGTTCGATGCAGTTTTCTTAGCTGTTACATCCTCTCCTCGGTGGGTTGAAAATATGGTGCTAGTACTTAAGAAGGAAGGCAAGGTGCATATATGTATAGACTACAGGGATTTGAACAAGGCAAGCCCCAAAGATGACTTTCGGCTTCCGCATATTGATGTTCTAGTTGACAACACCGCTCAGCATAAAGTATTTTCCTTCATGGATGGTTTCTCTGGTTATAATCAAATCAAGATGGCACCTGAAGACATAGAGAAGACTACCTTTGTCACACAGTGGGGCACTTTTTGTTACAAAGTTATGCCTTTTGGTTTGAAGAATGCCGGTGCAACATATTAACGTGCTACGATAGCTTTGTTCCATGACATGATCCATCGCAAGATAGAGGTTTACATTGATGACATGATGGCCAGGTCTCAGACTGAAGAAGAATATCTCGACCACCTGCACAAGTTGTTTGAGAGGTTGAGGAAATACAAGTTGAGGTTGAATCCAAACAAGTGAACCTTTGGGGTAAGATCCGGTAAACTCCTAGGTTTTGTCATCAATGGTAAAGGTATTGAAGTTGACCCTACTAAGGTTAAATCCATTCAAGAAATGCCAGCTTCCCATACTGAGAAGTAAGTCAAGGGTTTCCTGGGACGATTGAACTACATTGCCAGATTTATTTCCCATTTGACTACTACTTTTGAGCCAATCTTCAAGTTGCTAAAGAAAGATCAAGTAGTGAAGTGGAATGATGATTGTCAGATAGCCTTCGAAAAATCAAGGAGTACCTCCAAGAACATCCAATTCTGATGCCACCAGTTGAAGGAAAACCTATGATCATGTACCTGACAATATTAGAGAACTCAATGGGGTGTGTATTGGGGAAACATGACGAGTCTGGTCTAAAAGAGCATGCAATATACTACCTTAGAAAAAAGTTTACCGACTACGAAACAAGATACTCATTACTCGAGAAAACTTGATGCGCTTTGGCATGGGGTGCTCGCTGACTAAGATAATATATGTTGACTCATACTACTTTGTTGATCTCTAAGATGGATCCAAAAAAATACATATTCGAGAAACCCGCTCTCTCCGGAAGAAAAGAAAGATGGAAAATGGTCTTGATAGAATATGACATTCAATATACTACTCAGAAGGCAATCAAAAGAAGTGTACTGGTATATCATTGGGTTCTTTTGGCTCATTATGCTAGTTACTGATTATAAAGAACCTGGACCGTATGAAGGACCTGAATCGGGATCCTGATGGACTATGGTTTTTGATGGAGCTTCCAACGCGCTTGGTAATGGAATCAGTGTTATGATTATCTCTCCCAGGGGTTTCCATACGCCCTTCACCGCCAAGTTGTGCTTTTACTGTACCAATAACATGGCCGAGTATGATGCATGTATCACGGGTATCAAAGCTGACATCGATATGAGAATTAAATTCTTGAATGTATATGGGGACTCAACCCTAGTGATCAGTCAGATTAAGGGAGAATGGGATACAAAGCATCCAAATCTCATTCCTTATCAAGAGCATGTGTTGACATTATTTTTGTACTTCGAGGAAATCACTTTTGAACATATTCCACGAGAAGAGAATCAATTGGAAGACGCATTAGAAACCATGTCATCTATGTTCAAAGTTAGACGAGATAATAAAGCTCCTCGAATTACTATTGAGAGACTAGACGAACCGGCATATTGCTATGAAGTTGATACTGATGGAGTAAAATAAAATCCTTGGTAGCACGAAGTAAAAAGATACCTTGAAACTCGAGAATATCCGGAAGGAGCATCTATCAATGATAAGAAATTTCTAAGGAGGTCCTCTGCCAAGTTCTTTCTGAGTAACAAAATCTTATATAAGCACAACCACGATTCGAATTTGCTTCGTTGTGTAGACAAGAAGGAAGCTAAAAAATTATGGAAGATATGCACAAAGGAGTCTTTGGTACTCACTCCAGTGGGAATACAATGGCTAAGAAGATTCTGAGAGTAGGTTATTATTGGTCTACTATGGAAACTGATCGCCATCATCATTCCAGAACTTGTCACAAATGCCAAATTTATGCTGACAAAGTACATGTGCCTCCGGTTCTTTTGAATGTCTTGACTGCTCCTTGGCCGTTTGCAATGTGGGGGCATTGATATGATTGGAGAGATTAAGCCTAATGCTTCCAATGTGCACCATTTCATCCTGGTCTCTATTGATTACTTCACGAAGTGGGTTGAAGCAGCCTCGTTTGCTTCCGTTACCAAGAATGTCGTGGCTCGGTTCATTAAATACAACCTTATCTATCAGTATGGCATCTCTGAAAGGATCATCGGGACAATGGTACTAATATTAACAATACTATGATCACAGAACTTTGCATACAGTTCAAGATTAAGCATCACAATTCTTCTCTATACTGACCAAAGACGAATGGCGCGGTGGAAGCCACCAACAAGAATATCAAGAAGATCTTGCAGAAGATGACAATGACATACAAAGATTTGCATGAGATTTTACCATTTTCTCTTCTTGTTTATCTCACTTCAGTATGTACATCAACTGAAGCAACCCCGTTCTCTCTAGTCTATGGTATGGAAACTGTCGTACCTGTTGAAGTCTAGATTCCTTCCCTAAGGATTATGAAAGACGCTTGTTTAGATGAAGACAAATGGACTTAGACTCGAGTGGACCAAATAAACTTGATCGATGAAAAAAGGATTGCGGTTGTTTGTCATGGTTAGATGTATCAGAAATGCATGATCAAAGAATTTAACAGGAAAGTTGAACATCGGGTATACCAGGCTGGTGATTTGGTAATAAAGCGCATTATAATACCACAAGGTGATCCAAGGGGCAAATGGATTCCCACATACGAAGGAGAATTTGTGATCAAAAATATATTTTCTGGTGGTGCTATGATACTTACTACAATGGACTGTGAAGATTTTCCACACCCTGTGAATGCGAACATAGTCAAAAAATACTACGCATAAAAGAGACCCGCTAGGTTGACAGGCCTAGACAAAAGTAAGGGCATCCTGGAGAACCAAAAGGGTTTAGGAAAATATTAGGGATATGTATAAAAAAATTGTACATCCGGCAAGTCGAAAACTTGAAAAGGCAGCTTGGGCAAAAAACGATATCCCGATGGACTGAAAACCGGAAAGGGAGATCCAGGACAAAGTTAGAGATTAAAGCGTACAACTATGTCCCATTGGATCACCCGCCTACTTACAACCAGCTTGATTACTAGCGTCAATTTCAAACGGTACAAAACAATTCAACCATCTTCTTCCAACAGCATGTGATGAGATGCTTGAAGACATAGGGGCAATAGCAGAGTTGAAACTTGATGGGATCGTTGCCACATAGATGTTTTTCCTTGTTTTTCTTTGTACCCTTTCTTCGTTCTTACGACGATTTCCTCTTACTAGGATTTCCGCCTCTTTGTATAAAACTTCCTGCTTATAGGCAACCTTTCAGAATCAGTGCAATTATATTTCAAAATTCAAAATTGTTTTACTTTCTCTATTTTGTTTGCAAAAACGTCTAATGATTACATTGAATGAACATATGCATTTGAACATGATTATTGTTAACAAAATATATGCATAAAAACAGGATTAACATTTACTACAGACTCTAGGAGTTGGGATAATGTTCAAGTCATCCACAAATCTGCACAGAGAAATCTCCACAGAACTATCTCTACAGAGATATCTTCATAAGCTCATCCCCAACATAGATATATTCCCCAGAAAATCTAATATTCCATCAGATAGAAACTGGGGCATTTTCCAGTGGTTCACCTCTATATCCCTGATGGATAGCTCGACATGATCATTTTCCCTAATAGGCCCCATATCAGATAAGGAAGTTTGATCATTTCCCCAATATACGGTGGAAACTTTCTCAGTGCAGCCTATGAAATCTTGATCCATATCAGAGATTATTTCCTCAACATAGTCTACATGGTTTTTTTCCCCAACAGAGTTTATTTCTCTGATATTGTAATTCACCGACATGATTCTCTTCCCTGGCCAGATGTCATTCAAATTTGTCCTCCCCAGAAGAGTTGACGTCCATATCTGAAACTTGGTAAGACAACACATCAGAGGATTATCCATCTCTTTTGTCCCCAGCCAGGTACATAAGAATCGAATCCTTCCAAAGAACGATGAATGACCAATTTTCTTGGAATTCTTCTATCCCCAAGCTGAAGTCAAACGTCCCCAGCGGAGTGTCCTCAAACAGAAAGAGGGAATCCCCAACAAAGACGTTCTAAACAAAATTGAGAAACTACCGTCTTTATCCCCAACAACAGTCATGGATTTATTTCCCCCTGCCAAATATGTTATACGAAGCTACCGATATGTTTCAACGATATATTGCACCCATACATCATTTAAAGAATATCATAGCATATGCATACGAAACACATATAGTATTCTCATTTACTTTGAGAGCATCATTATGTAATGCATTTCATGCATCATGAAATTTCATAAAACTAACTTTGTCTTTTAAGGTTAAATTCCTGAATAGACGAATATTATCAGCCATCTATAGACAAGTTGTAGAGAAATCCCCGAAATAGGACGGGGCGACTATCTACATGCCCAGATGATTTCCTTCCGAGATTTATTCTAAAAAGCATTCCCCTCAGAGACTAAATCTGACGAGCATTTCCTTCAGAGACTGGTGTTGACGAGCATTTACTTCAGAGACTAATTCTAAAAAGCACCCCCCCTTAGAGATTCATTCTTATGAAAATTTCCTTCAGAGATTTATTTTGAAAAGCACCTCCCTCAGAGACTAAATCTGACGAGCAGTTCCTTCAGAGTATCATTCTGAAAAGCATTTACTTCAGAGATTCATTTTGAAAAGCATTCCCCTCAGATATGATCGGATAGATTCATTTTGAAAGCATTTCCCTCAAATATGATCAGATAGATTCATTCTGAAAAGCATCTTTAGATACAGTCAGGCGTAGACTCATTCTAATACGGATCTCAGATACAGTCGGACAAAGGCTCATTCTGATCCTCTTATAGATACAATCAAGACATAGACTCATTCTAAAACATCATTCAGATACAATCAAGACATAAGATTCATTATGACACTCTCTAACACATCTTCTAGAAACATTTAGACGCATACTCATTCTAGTATACTTCTCAAATACAGTCGAACATAGACTCATTCTAATACTCCTATCAATAGACACTTTGGATGGCATCTATAAGCCCATCTCCGACGACACTATATCACCTCTCTGAATGGAATCTTTAAGCCCATTCAAGAAATACAATCAAGCAATAGTGTTACTTTATGCATATTTGAGTGCAAATTTCTGGGCACTTAAGTGTTCAATCTTCTTCAACCTTCAGATCATGAATGGCGAGCATGCCAATTTAACTCTTCAGGTTTAAGAAGATTGAACAGGGGCAACTATTGTACCCCAAAATTTTCCCTCTCATTATTCAACACAAAATATTTCAATATGTCTCCCCATGAACCTAGGGTTCTTAATTGCTCAAAACTACTCAAGGATTGATTAGACAAACCCTCCTCCCAAGCATTTGACCTACAATTAGGGTTTTGCTTCTCTTAAGGAAAATTTGAATTCTAATGCCTCAAGTGGATTTCATGGTTTCTCATATGTCTCAAACAATCGTCAAGCCAAATTCCAAGTCTTGCAACACAAGTTTGCCCAGTCAATAAGTTAGATGATTGAAAATCAACTGTATTGGGCAAAAAAATCATCTTTGACCAATTTATAGTAAAACTTATATTTTCAAAAATAACACTTTCTATACATTCTTGAGGACTGATACAAGAATGATTACAAAGTCAGGCTTACATTGTAGGTTTCGAAATATTTTCAAACAAATCACACCACAAAGCAAGATTTTCAAAAGTGAGCTAAGCAATTAAGAGCCTGTAGATAACTACGGATGAAAAGGGTTTTAACACCTTCCCTTTTCATAACTTACCCCTCGGACTCAAAATCTATTAAAGGTCTTTCCTATTCTTTTCACCTTTCCTAAATATTGGATAAAATAAAAGTCAGTGGTGACTTTAGCTATCCGCACATTTGGATAAAACCAAAATTCAGTTCTCCCACTGTATTACACATAGGCCTATACTATTTCAAATATTTCCCATTTACTTTAAGGATTCGTTGGTTGGAACCTATCTATTAAATTTCGTAGGAATTATTTGTAAACGCCTTTATAATTTGGAATGGTCCCTCCAAATTTGGTGACCATTTCCCCAATGTTTGATCTCGTCAATCCATATGTAGAATTAACTTCCAAACATATTCACCTATTGGGAACGTTTTTTTATATTTTCTTATTATATGCTTTGGAGATTCGCTCCTTTTGTCGGATTAGCATATCCAATATAGCCGACCTTTCCTCATCTAAATATACTCTTTCGTCGAACATCACACTCCAGTATTATTATGACGAAATTTCATTATATGTCCTCACTGACTGAAAATGTATCTTGACTAGCAAAACAACATTGTGTCCAAATAGAAGATAAAAAGGCGTTCAATTTGTTGCCTCCTTAGAGGATGTTCGACAAGCCCATAGTATTTGATCTAGCGTTTTATGCTAATTATTAGGTTTCTTAGAAACATATTTCTTAATCAACCCAATTATTACTTTGTTAGCAAACTTTGACTTGACCATTGGTTTGAGCATAATAAGGCATTGAGATCATCAATTTAAATCCCGTTTCATACGTATATTCTTTCATCTTTTGACCAATAAACACAGACCCTAGGTATGTAGTCTCAGGAATCCCAAATCTATAGATTATGTGTTTCTGGATGAATTCAATCACCATATCTTGATCCATGCTAACTAAATGTATCGCTTTTATCCATTTGGTAAAATAATCTATTCCCACCAGGATAAACCTCTATTGTTTTGATGACGCATGTCGTGTTTATCCTATAATGTCCAAAGCCCATCATTTAAAGGGCCATGGCTTAAAAATTTCATGCAATTCGCTTGCTGGTGAAACAACCGGTTGAAAATCATCAAACAATGAAGTCGTAATCGAACGTCTTTTATCCCACATGAAAGGAAAGGTAAACATCGAGAAAACCTGAAGTTCTGTTAGAAATTATTTTGTTAGGAATTAGTTAATATTCTGTTAACAGTTGGGTGAGCTGGAAAATTGGTTGGGAGGTTAGAGCCGTTAACTGAGTTGGCATTTCTGTTACGATAATTAGTTATGGACTGTTAGTAAATTCTCAATGTAATTTCTGATAAATGGATCATCCATGATGGTTCGTCTATTACTCTTCAAGATTTTCCCGAATTCTAATATTTCATTTCGTTGATAGGCTACCATCAGATTTTTTAATGCCAATATCTCAGGGACACTCTTGTATGGCTTAGCTTCCCACCCATCAAATGAATTTATCTCGGGCTTCATCAACATGTTGGCAAGAACAAAGTACTTCAAGCATTGGATATGCCTCTGATTCCTAGCTTCGAAGAAATCTGTAGCTGCCTCGGCCCACTGGTGCTCAGCCAAATACGTTTTACCCCCACATTCATGGATGATCCCCATTATCCTTTGATAGAGAATTGCAAACTTAATAGTAATTGCTTTCTGGTAAAGTTGCTTGAATTTTTCTTTGAACTGATATGCGCAAGTCCTATAATGAAGCTTGGCGTGGTATGGTAGGTTATATGCAGGTTGGCATATTATGGCTGTAATGCCATTGTGCAAATGTGATTTATGCTTGGGTCTGTTATGTTTATCTTGGCTGCAGGTTATATACTGCATGTAGAATTTGCTTTCGCTATTGCAGGTTTGTTGCCTTTGGTTTGTGATGCCCACTTGACTGTTTTTGGTTTTGTCATAGCAGGGATGCTCTATGCATAGTTGGTGGGTCTGATTCCCTGTAGATTATTGAAGCACCTTGTTCAAAAAAGTATGGCAACATGTATTGGTGCAATTTATAAAAATGTTTTAGAGCTGAATCAAAGATGTGCCATGGAAGCTTGGAGTTTAGACTTTAGATTTAGACAATGTGATTGATTTTTTGTATCTCTTGTGAAGAATTTATAATGAACTCATGATGTTTGTAATGAAATTTAATAGCTTTCGAAATGAATCAACCTTGTACTTTAACTTGTAATTCACCAAGGATTCGAAATGATTAATGGTGTCTGGATACGTTATGGTTATGGTGTAATGACCATGTTGTATGATAATTGAAACGGAAATGAACTTGAATCATTTTTGAATGAAGTCAATGGATGAACTAGTTTGATTTTGATATTTTTGCTTCTTGAATTCTTAATGAACTCCACTTGAATGAATCACATCTTGAATCACAATTTGAGTATTGTTGAATGAATTTTGGTGAACATAGAATAAAAAACAATGTTGAATGGTATTGGAAGTGATAACCTGAACCATGCCTTGAATGACCTATGATATGTTAAATCCTAATGTATTAACCCTTATATTTGTGTCTTCTCTCCATAAGAAATGCATTCAAAACCAACTTGCCTTCTATGCTCGCATCTTATTAGAGACCCTATTCTCACGATTGAATTTCCAATGATAATGCATTGATTGTATTACACATCCACAACATTATTTTTCTACCATGATTTAAATCTTGCAATTCACTTTGCAAAGGCACCTCATTTAATGATCTTGGAGAAAATGTCTTGAGGTAAACCTTGTAGATAGGAGCGATTAGAAGCATATAAGTGATGGTGATAACAAAAACCTAAGCTTTCTTGAGATGAACCTTGGTGGCTTAAAAGCCCATGATGAAGATATCCTTGTAGCTTGGTGATAAATGGGTTCATGAATTAAAACCCTAGGTTCAAACAAACTCTGATTGATGAAAGAATCAGTTGGTTCAAGCTTGAGTGAAGACGAGAACCTTAAAGCCATACATCAACCCTAATTCTTCAATATCCCTGATCCCTTGCTAAATTTATTGATTTATGATGCATGAGGTGTTAATTGACCTAATGGAGGGTATGCAGGTGGAATGAGAATGGAATGTGTAAGCCAGATGATTCGATAAAAGGGTAGGACAAATTTGGGGTATTACAGCTTCCCTTATTTAATCATCTTAAACCTGAAAGTACGATTGGCGCATGCCTTTCGGATGTTCGAGGTAGAAGATGATTAAATACCAATGCCAAAAATTTGTTCTGAGAGAAAGTGTGAGTGTTTATTAATATTTGTGATATCTGTTGGGGAAAGAATTTTTCGTTTTTTAGTAAGAAGGGTTTATGGATGAACCTAGAAGGTGATTCCTCATAACATGGCAACGGTGCCGAAACGGGGTTTAGAAACTGATATGAAAAGTACTCGAAAACTGACACGACGAGTGTTTAGAAGATGACACGACAAGTGTTTTAGAAATTGAGACAATGAGTGTTGGAAGGTAGCATGATGTAAACACAGGGAAAGAGAAGACCTGTAACGTGGCATGATGCCAATACAAGGAAGAGATGGAGCTTGTAACGTAGTGTGATGCCAATACAAGGAAGAGATCGGACTTATAACGTAGCATGATGCCATTACAAGGAAGAGAAGACTTGTAACGTGGCATGATGCCAATTAAAGGAAGAGATCGAGCTTGTAACGTAGCATGATGCCAATACAAGGAAGAGACCATACTTATAACATAGCGCGATGCCAATATAAGGAAGAGATCAGACTTGTAACGTAGCATGATGCCAATACAAGGAAGAGATCGAACTTGTAACATAGCGTGATGCCCATACAAGGAAGAGATCGAACTTATAACGTAGCGTGATGCCAATACAAGGAAGAGATCAAACTTGTAATGTAGCATGATGGCAATACAAGGAAGATATCGACCTTGTAACATAGCGTGATGCCAATACAAGGAAGAGATCAAACTTGTAACGTAGCGTGATGCCAATACAAGGAAGAGACCGGACTTGTGACGTAGCATGATGCCAATACAAGGAAGATATCAGAATTTTAACTTAGCATGATGCCAATACAAGGAAGAGATCGGACTTGTAACATAGCGTAATGCCAATACAAGGAAGATATCGAACTTGTAACATAGAATGATGCGAATACAAGGAAGAGACTGGATTTGTAATGTAGCGTGATGTCAATACAAGGAAGAGATCGGACTTGTAACGTAGAATGATGCCAATACAACGGAGAGATCATACTTGTAACTTAGCGTGATGCCAATACAAGGAAGAGATCAGACTTATAACGTAGCATGATTCCAATACAAGGAAGAGATCAGACTTGTAATGTAGCATGGTGCCAATACAAGGAAGAGATCAAAGTTGTAACGTAGCATGATGCCAATACAAGGAAAGTATTGGAATTGTAACGTAGCGTGATGCCAATACAAGGAAAGTATAACACAGATGAGTGTTTGAATCGATATGGACGAGTATCGAAGAAAGGTTAAACACGGACGAGTGTTTGATTCAATACAAACGAGTATCAAAAGAAGATACAGACGAGTATCAAGAAAGGTTAAACACAGACGAGTGTTTGCATCAATACGGACGAGTATCTAAAGAAGATACAGACGGGTATCAAAGAAAGGTTAAACACAGATGATTGGTTGAATGAATACAGACGTGTATTGAAAGAAGATACAGACGAGTATCAAGAAAGGTTAAACACGGACGAGTGTTTGAATCAATATGAACGGGTATTGAAAGAAGATATGGACAAGTATCAAAAGGTTAAACATGAATGAGTGTTTTAATCAAGACAGACAGGTATTGAAAGAAGATACAGACGAGTATCAAAAAAGGTTTAAACACGGATGAGTGTTTGAATCAATACAGACGCGCATTGAAAGAAGATACAGACGAGTATCAAAAGGTTTAAACACGGACGAGTGTTTGGATCAATACGGACGGGTAATAAAAGAAGATACAGGCGAGTATCAAGAAAAGGTAAAACAAGGACGAGTGTTTGAGTCAATATGAACGAGTATTGAAGGAAGATACAAACGAGTATCAAGAAAAGGTTAAACACAGGCGAGTGTTTGAATCAATACAGACGGGTATTGAAAGAAGATACAGACGAGTATCAAAAGGTTTAAACACAGACGAGTGTTTGAATCAATACGAACGAGTATTGAAAGAAGATATAGACGAGTATCAAAAGGTTAAACATGGACGAGTGTTTGAATCAATACGTACGAGTATTGAAAGAAGATACATACGAGTATCAAAAGGTTAAACATAGACGAGTGTTTGAATCAATACAGACAGGTACTGAAAGAAGATACATACGAGTATCAAAAAAGGTTTAAACACGAATTCATGTTTGAATCAATACAGACGAGTATTGAAAGAAGATACAGACGAGTATCAGAAGGTTAAACAAAGACGGGTGTTTGAATCAATACAAACGAGTATTGAAAGAAGATACGAACGAGTATCAAAAAAGGTTTAAACACAGACACGTGTTTGGGGGGACAACCATGGATGAGTTTTTAGGAGTTGTCACAGACGAGTGTTCGGAAATTGACACTGACGAGTGTTTAGAAAACCCACACAGACAAATGTTAGAAGACTGAATTATTTGACAGACGTGGACTGACTACAAGACAAAATCTTGGTTTAGAATGAAAAGTGTATTGATTTTATTAGGAATAGGTGGATAAGGTACTGGCACCGTTAGTTGGGCATCGTGAAGTTGAAGGTTATCAATTGGGGATTTGAGAATGATATCCTCTTGTGGGGATGTATTGTTGTCCTTGAATGATTCAGGTCTTTCGTGTAAGGTACCTGATCTAGCTTATGCTTCGTATGCATGTTTGGATTTCTTTTGCCACAAAGATCCATTTTAATGGATCGGCTACGGACTTTTGAGGATCCAATGTTATGCAGTGATAGCTATATTCAATGCAAAGAAATAGACTTCATGAGGATAAGATATGGCTTACTGGGAACTGTTGCTCATCACCGGGGATGCCAATGCTTATCGGCGCTGGAAACCTGTAGTACCAAAGATTGCCGGGGATACTGATAAGAATTTGCACTGGGGATCTCGTGATACCGAAGATTATCGATGGCTCAGCTGGAGATTGAATTGCCGTTGAAGCGAGTTTTCAGGTACGCCACTGAATTCCGAATTTTATTATTGCGGAAGGGATACTCTGGCCCGACTTCCCTACATCCAGAACCGCTTGGAGGATGGTAGAACTGGATACGCCGAAGAATGGATAATGCACACCATGTGGATCTCTTCGAATACATGCCCCAAGTTTACGCCACACTTGGGGATTACCTCTTGAATCACCTGGGGATAAAAGATGGGCATGGGCACCTGCGAATGCCCCGATTTTACTCTTCGAATGCCCCAGTTTAGTTCCACTAGGGATGTACTTGATTAACTCCACTGGGGATGCACTTTCACGTGCCAAGTCTAACGACGACTTCAAACTTTCTGAATTCAATTGGGGAATCAGGTTTGAAATTGTCTGTAGTAGATGAAGGAAACTTCGTGTGCTGGCTAGGTCAGGGCGACCTTTATGACTATTTTAGCCCGATTGTAGTCATCTCGTGCAACATAATTGGCTTGAACAACTTTACGAGTACGAATACAAAATGCCCCTGTCTGTGGGATTTCTGAAAGAAATTATGCATAGAAGATTCTTTCAGGAGAGCGAATGAATGCTTTACCAAGCGAATCGATATAAACTACATCACCAGGCATATTACGCCACAAAGAAATGATACAGTTCATCTTCTATTAGAACAACAGAGACATCCAGCTGGTGAGAAAGAGTCTGACAGTTAGCCAAATAGGAATTAGGCTTTCGGAAGAGATGCCAGACAGGTGCTTATACTTCAACCCCTTTGCAGTTTTCAATATCAAAATCGGGTGCCCTAGAATAGAGGGAAACATCTAGCATGTGTATCACAATCAAAAGACATGTTTATGGGAGGAAGATCCCAAATATCATAGTTGGAAATAATAGGATGTAATGCATTGGGATCACATAAACATACTCATCATGATTCTTCTGTATTTACTTAAAAGCTTTTTTTCATGAATTCACTAGGGGAATAAAGATTGACTGCTATTGAACAGATCAGGGAACACAAAGCTGTGGAAAGTGCCCCTGATTGAATAGTCGGATGCCCCGGTGTGGCAACCACATCTGACGTTGGTAAAAAAGAACAAGCACCGATATAAGATCCCACTATAAATGGGGACTATCTACTGATAAGATGTTCCCAAAACTCAAGATTTTATAACACTCCCTGGTTGAAAGCATTCCCCAAAAGATGAGGAGAATAAGGAACCTCTGTTGTGGTAGTAAGTGCAAGATTGTTGACATCATCATCAGAGCTTCCATGACATGGTTTATCTGAGTCTTCAATTGATTATCTTCCTTCTCGAAGTATTCCAAACGATAGGCCAAAGCTTGCATGTATACCACAATCAACCCTCTCGGGATCTTCGTATCGGTCAATCCCCCATAGAGTTATCCCATATTGATCTTTGAACATGTAAAGTAAGAAATTAAGTCTGAACCTCTGAAGAGAGCCCCAGGTCTGAATAAGAATCCCAAATCTTCGAGTACCTGTTATGAATGCATGAATATGCATGGAGTGCATGAATGGATGCCATGTCATGTTCTGTCATTTCCAAGGAATTTACGTGCTTTGATTTTGATTTTACATAAGTAAAAGATGGAAGAGTTTAGCATAAGACTTACAAATATGATTCTTTGGAAATGACAGAACATGTATGTTAAGCATGTGGTAACCATGTTATGTATGCAAAGACATGGGATCAAAGTTCCATCAGTTCTGAATATGATTGCTTCACTATTTTGAATCATATGATTATCACCAGATCAAAGGTCAGATATAGCTTCCGCACCTATAAGAACCAAGTACCATGTAGATCTTCCATTGTACGGGATCAAGGCTTCTGGATCATCAGATACTGTTGAGCCTTTTCTGAACAAGTTGGGAATACGAAGATCGAAGACCCGAATGAACCTCCAAATAAACAAGTCAGGAACTCAAAATAAATTTGAGGACCCCATAGTCACCAACAAAATATAGCATCTAAATAAGTCACCAATAGAAATCCAGAACATAACCATTAGAACCAATAGTCATTGTCTGGTCATAGTCACCATCTGTGCATCAGTAACCATCTAAACATAGTCACCATCTGTACCTGTGATAATAATTATCTCCCCACTCACAGGTGAAGACTAGGCCAGAGTAAGGCAAGGGTAACTCGAAAATCACGGGCTCGCTTGAAAGTAAAATCATCGCAACACAGAAGTGCATGATGAAAGTACCTCTAATTGAACTTCATCAGAGCATGGTATATGACATGACTGCACTAGTTGTACCACGTCCTATAGCCGTCATGCCTCACTCTATTCCTAGTGTCCTAGTGCACTCTGGCCTGGGTACTGGGCCTTTTACCTCTATAGTAACATCCCATCCCAATCAAGAAGCAGATCCAGTACTACAGTAGTATATGGAAAACAGTAAAATGAAATGCATACATATGCTTAGGCATATACAAAATGAATAATCCATAAAGCATATAAATAAACACCCAAAGAGAAGAAAGCAAGAGCTAGTAACGACTGCGGGATGGATCAGCATTTGGTCAACTTATCCCCAATGAAGTCGCCAGCTGAAAAAATTGGCTGAAAATCATCAAACAACGATGTCTCCATCAAACGTCTTTTATCCCACATGAAGGGAAAGGTAAACATCGAGAAACCCTGAGAAGGGAGCAGTAAGGGTCTTACGACCGAGAGATCAGGTAAGGGAGTTTGTTACGCAAGGGGAAGGTATTAGCACCCCACACGCCCGTAGTACTCTAAGGTATCCACTCTTGTTATCTATCTTATGGGTGTGTTTAATCTATGCTTACTAGTTATTACTGAAGAATGTATGCAAAAGAAATGAAAATAATGTAGGAAAAATAAAGTTTTACTTGCTTGGGCCCTACCCCAATGCCTACGTATCCTTTTTGAAGAATCAGAGCTACCGTAGTTTGGCTTACTTTTTTTGTTTGTTTTGTATTTTTTCATGAACAATGTTAATTCCGACTTCTGCCGCAGCTCGACCTTTGGAGACTTATGCGTTGGAACAAAAGTAAATTAATCACGTCCTTACCTGAAAAGGGTTTTAGAGAAAAGGTGCTTGAGCACATAAAAAGTTTAAGTTGGTTTGTATTTTGTTGTAGATAATGACTAGTTGACCTCAAGAGAGAGATATTATCAACTTTTCTACTTATCCATGAAAGGAGTCTTTTAGAGTTGATCCACACCTAGGCTTGAGATGGAAGAACAATGAGATTGAGAATAGACCCGCTTATCATTTCCCATACTCAACAAAAGTATGATTCTCATTAGTAATTTTAAAGTGTTTTGAAGTTTGGAAGGAAAAAGAAGTTTTTGTTTTAGTGCAAATGCAAAAGGGGAAAGAAAGTCAAAGAAGTTTGGCCTAATATTTGGATTAACAAAAAAAGAAATATCTACCTAATGTTAGCATGCATAGTTTGCACTAAAGTCCTGCTTCTCATGATTTCTAGAAAAGCGGTAAAGAAATGCGATAAAGTGCGAAAATGAGGGATAAATTAAGGTCACGATGATACCGAACAGAGTAGATCCGTTGCCTCTTCAAAGCCACGCAAGCGGTAAGAAAATTCTACAGAAGTTGTTTCGCGCAAGTGATAAAATAATTAATCCCTGAGCATTCCATACTGTGAAAATTACATCAATCATTCTATCACAAAATCTTAGCTGAAAATGACAACGAAAATGATTATCAAACATGAAAATGATAGAAAACTCTAATTGAAATCATGAAGAGAAATCGTAAAATATTCTAATTTTTTAAATCATTTCATCATGTAAAAAGAGAAAATTAATAATAAGAAAATTAACCAAAACAAATTAAAAGAAAATAAAAAAAATAATTAAAACTAAACATATGGGGGTGCATTGCTGAGCCCAGGAGGTATGCTGTAGCAAGTTGATGTTAAGTCCATTAGCCGTTTTTGTTCCCCAACCCAGAAGCTACCAAAAAATGCCATTGGGCCATATAATCCAGTCCATCACCAACCCAATACTTAATATTTTCTCAAAAGTGCAACCCTAACACCCTTCTACTTCTCTCCAGTCCACCGCGGGCATCAATCTCGCCGCCCCACACCGCCGTAAAACATACGTCCTCCACCTTATCTCTTACGCCTCCACCTTATCTATTTCACCTCCGCCTTATTTGTATCAAGTATACCCTTAAACTATTACAATTGAACAAGACTCAATAGAAGGCAAACCAGAATTGAAGCAATCTCGCACAAACTCGTGCCGTGTGTTCGAATTCAAGACTCAACAAGTTGAAATGCATGATGTGATAATAAACTTGATGCGAAGGAGTGAAGATACGAGGCATACCGACCAGAGTCCGTCCAGCGTGTCTTTGGCGGTGTTGCGACCATGAGAAGTCTGGAGATAACTCAGGTAAATTATTCACTCTATTCTTCTTCTTCTACCTCATTTGGATTGTGTTTCTGCGATTTGTAGATTTCTCTTGTTTATGCTCTGTTGTTGATGTTGAAGTTGTGTGCGTGCGAGATTTGCAAAGCTGCTTGATACAGAGAAGCAGGAAAATTGAAGATGATCAGACTATAGTGAAGAGTTAATTTAGGAAGTTGACAATCAAAGCAAGTCGCGGAAGGTTGCAAAGAAAGATTTAGGATTAGGTTAATGGTGAAAGTGGGATTGTAGAGGAAGTTACAGGGAATGAAGATGAGAATGCATGAATGATGATATCTCTTGAAGAGAATGGTTGAAGAATGAGATTTTTTTTAGAAGGCTATTAAAAAAATGAAGATTGAGGGAGAGTAGAAAGGTGAGTTTTTTTTCTGGTTTATCAATTGTGAATTTTTTCTCCTCTTCTTTTTTCTGTTATATAGATTGTGGAGGGCTTGGGATTCAGTTACAAAGTCAGTTGGTTATTCAGTTAGGAGATGAAGAATTTTGTTGGGAGTTAGTTAGAGATTGGTTATAGGTTGGTTAGAGTTAGCTTTCGAGTTAGAATTTGGTTATGCAGGGTAGTTAGGTTAGTGAGGTTAGAAGTTAGTTGGGCTTATAATTCTGTTAAGTTTGACAATTATATGGTTATGAAAAGCTGTTAGGGGCTGTTTTGGAATAGTTACAGGACAATCAGGGATTTCTGTTTGGAGATGTTAGTTAGGGAGCTGAAGTTCTGTTAGAAACTATTTTTTTAGGAATTAGTTAATATTCTGTTAACGGTTGGGGGAGCTGGAAAATCGGTAGGGAGGTTAGAGCCGTTAATTGAGTCCGCATTTCTATTATGATAATTAGTTATAGACTGTTAGTAAATTCTCAATGTAATTTCTGATAAATGGATCATCCATGATGGTTCATCTGTTACTCTTCAAGATTTTCCTGAATTCCAATATTTCATTTCGTTGATAGGCTGCCATCAAATTTATTATTGTCAATATTTCAGGTACACTCTTGTATGGCTTAGCTTCCTGCCCATCAAATGATTTTATCTCGGGCTTCATCAACATGTTGGCAAGAACAATATACTTCAAGCATTGGATATGCCTCTGATTCCTAGCTTCAAAGAAATCTGTAGCTGCCTTGGCCCACTGGCGCTCAGCCATATACGTTTTAACCCCACATTCATGGATGATCCCCATTATCCTTAGATAGATAATTGCAAACTTAATAGTAATTGCTTTCTGGTAAAGTTGCTTGAATTTTTCTTTGAACTGATATGCACAGGTCTTGTAATTAAGCTTGGCGTGGTATGGTAGGTTATATGCAGGTTGGCATATTATGACTATAATGCCATGGTGAAAATGTGATTTATGCTTGGGTCTGTTATGTTTATCTTGGCTGCAGGTTATATACTGCATGTAGAATTTGCTTTCGCTATTACAGGTTTGTTGCCTTTGGTTTGTGATGCCCACTTGACTGTTTTTGGTTTTGTCATAGCAGGGCTTCTCTATGCATAGTTTGTGGGTCTGATTCCCTGTAGATTATTGAAGCACCTTGTTCAGAAAAGTATGGCAACATGTATTGGTGCAATTTATAAAAATGTTTTAGAGCTGAATCAAAGATGTGCCATGGAAGCTTGGAGTTTAGACTTTAGATTTAGACAATGTGATTGATTTTTTGTATCTCTTGTGAAGAATTTATAATGAAATCATGATGTTTGTAATGAAATTTAATATCTTTCAAAATGAATCAACCTTGTACTTTAACTTGTAATTCACCGAGGATTTGAAATGATTAATGGTGTCTGGATACATTATGGTTATGGTGTAATGAACATATTGTATGATAATTGAAACGGAAATGAACTTGAATCATTTTTGAATGAAGTCAATGGATGAACTAGTTTGATTTTGATATTTTTTCTTCTTGAATTCTGAATTAACTCCACTTGAATGAATCACATCTTGAATCAAAATATGAGTATTGTTGAATGAATTTTGGTGAACATAGAATAAAAAACAATGTTGAATGGTATTGGAAGTGATAACCTGAACCATGCCTTGAATGACCTATGATATGTTAAATCCTAATGTATTAACCCTTATATTTGTGTCTTCTCTCCATAAGAAATGCATTCAAAACCAACTTGCCTTCTATGCTCGCATCGTATTAGAGACCCTTTTCTCACGACTGAATTTCCAACGATAATGCATTGATTATATTACGCATACACAACATTACCTTTGTACCATTATTTAAATCTTGCAATTCACTTTGCAAAGGCACCTCATTTTGATGACTAATGATCTTGGAGAAAATGTCTTGAGGAAAACCTTGTAGATAGGAGCGATTATAAGCATATGAGTGATGGTGATCACAAAAACCTATGCTTTCTTGAGATGAACCTTGATGGCTTAAAAGCCTATGATAAAGATGTCCTTGTAGCTTGGTGATAAAGGGGTTCATAAATTAAAACCCTAGCTTCAAACAAACTCTGATTGATGAAAGAATAAGTTGGTTCAAGCTTGAGTGAAGATGAGAACCTTAAAGCGATACAACAACCCTAATTCTTCAATATCTTTGATCCCTTGCTAAATTTATCAGTTAATGATGCATGAGGTGTTAATTGACCTAATGGAGGGTATGCAGATGAAATGAGAATGGAATGCGTAAGCCATATGATTCGATTAAAAGGTAGGAAAATTTGGGGTATTACAGCTGACACATGTTGAATATTTGCATGCTTTTGGAACTCTTGACAACCTTTGGCGAAATCAATGCAATATTTTAACATGCTTGGCCAATATACGCCTTGTCAAAATAACAACCATTTCAATTTATGACCAACTTGCTGAGAGCTACAAGCTCTACTATGAACTTCAGACAATCCACATATGCTTCAATATCTCATAGGCATTTAAGCAACACACCCTTAGGAGTTTTATTGAACAATTTGTTACCCATGCAAACGTAGCTTAATGCCCTGTATTTTATCTTTATGTCAGTATTCTCGACTGGATTCTCTAGATAACCTATAATTGGTTTTCGCCAGTTTGTATCCAGCAAATTGTCAATGGCAAAAACTTCAAAAATTTTGTACATATTAACTGCCCCCAAGCTTTTTGCGTTGACACCTTTTTGGGCAAAGTCGAAATAACTTTCTCCCTTACTTCGACAAACTCCCTAAGCTTATTTGTCGACACTTTATACCAAAACGCAATATGGGCTAATTCATTAGCCTCTTGATTCTCTATTCTGGGTACGTGTGTAGTGCTCACTACTTCAAAGTCTTCCAATAACTGACTAACAATTGCAAAGTATATCAATAGATTCTCCTTTATACACTAATACACTCGTGTGATTTCTTTGATCACCAACTCTGAATCACCTTTTACTTCGATTTTGGTTGCACCCAAATCCCAAAAGACTTTGAGTCTAGTAATTAAGGCTTCATATTCTACCACATTATTGGAACATTTTCCATCGACTCGACACTTGAATTTTGTTGGCCTTCCTTTTGGAGAAATTATTAAAATCCGACATTGGTTCCATTTTATGGCTCAACCCATCAAAATATAATTTCCAAGGGTCCGTGTCGACCATGTTTACTGATGGCTCGGCTATTGCATGATATAAAATAAAGTTTGTCATAATTTGGCCTTTTATGGCTTTTAAAGGCAAATAAGACAAAGAAAACTCAAACAATTCTAGTGCCAACTTCCCAATTCGACTATGTAATATGGGCTTCGACATCATATGCTTAATAACGTCAAAATGAGACGAAACATAAACATCAATTGGCTTAATATATTGCTTCAATTTCATACAGGAGAATATAAACATAGGCACACTTTTTCAATTGAACTATACCTAGTTTCTGCATCTATTAACACTCGACTAAGGTGATAAATGGGTCTTTGAGCACCATTATCACCCTTCTGAGCTAACATGCTTCCTATTGTAAAGTCACACACATCTATATACAATCTATTTATTTGTTTTGAATAGGTGGCAGTAAAACAAAAGACTTTGTCAGATATTCTTTGATTGCGTCGAAAGCCTCTTGCTGCTCTTTTCCCCATAGGAATTCGCCTTCTTTTTTGATGTTGAGTAGTGGAGAGAACAACTTTGTTTTTACACTTAAATTAAATATGATTCTCCTCAATAAATTGATCTTCCCCAACAAAGATTGTAGTTGTTTCTTCATCGAAGGAGGCTTGAGATCCAAAATTACTTTTGTTTTGTTTTGGTTAATCTTGATGCCTTTTTATTGTACCATAAAGCCTAAGAAGTTTCCAGCATGTACACCGAAAGCACATTTTAGTGGATTCATTTTCAATCCATATTTTCTCATTCTTTTGAACGATCGTCGAAGATGGTCTATATGACCATTCTCATATGAAGACTTAATTACAATATCATCAATATAAATTTGCATAAAATTCTCTATGAAATCATGAAATATGGCATTCATGGTATTTTGATAGTTTGCTCTGGCATTTTTTAAACCAAATAGTATTATAACCCATTCATAAGTTCCTAAGGCCCCTGGACATCGAAAGACCGTTTTGGGTACATCCTCATCTACTATAAAAATTTGGTTATATCCAGAATAACCACCCATCATGGTCAAATATTCGAAGCCTACAGCTGAATCGACTAACATTTCTACCACGGGCATCGAATATTAGTCCTTTCAAGTCACTTTATTTAGATCCCTAAAATCTAGGCAAACCCTAAGAGTTCCATTTTTATTAATAACAAGAATAATATTCACTAACCATTCGACCTACCTTGCAGGTATGATGAACTTGCTCCTGAGCAATCTTTAGATCTCTTGTTTGATATTCAATGTGATTTCTGGGGCGAATCTCCGAAGGTGTTGCTTTACCGACCTTTTTCCTTGCTGAATAGGCAGACGATGCTCCACTATGCTTCAACTCAATCCAGGCATTTCCCCGTAGTCCCAAGCACAACAATCTCTATACTCTCTCAACAATTTAACCAATTGAACCTTCATCTTCGACCCAACTTTCGTACTGATATAAGTTGGTCTCTTCATCACGATCACCTAGATCCACTTCTTCTAAAGGATCTAGGGCCTTCATTTTATCCATCGAATTCAATGGGTCTTTTTCAAATGCCAAAGGATCATTGTCATAGACATAATCTAGCCTCCGGCTTTCTGAAGCTGACGTTTGGCCATAATGACCTTCTCGATTTTCTACATTAGCTTTAATTGCCAAATCTTGCAACCTTTCAGCTTCCAAAACCGATTTTACTTTATTTTCAGCCCTATAGGCCAAAATCCGAGTCATCATTTCTTACTCACTGGTCATTTCCTTTAACCACGCTCCACCCCGTAGGTGGATTTGGTTCCCTATGCATCATTTCTTCTTCAATGTCCCATATGAATCCATGATCTGGATCCAAACTTATAAAACAATTTTCATTTTCTTCAGGAATGTAAACTTCAGTGTCACATATTTTACAGATGTTGGTCGAAAGATTTCTTTCCAATTTTACTCTCATTGATTTTGTAATAACTCTAGTCAGCTTCAATATTCTTAACCACACCATCTTTCCTCTAAATAGATATCCTTTGGTGTAGGGTTGATGGAACTTCCCCTATCCCGTGGATTAATTTGCGTCCCAATAACAAATTAAATTTTGCTTTGGAATTAATGACCATGAAAAGCGTTGACTTTGTTGTTGGTCCAACTACCAATTCGACCTGAAACACTCCTAGTATACTGCTGGTTTTCCCTTCGTAGTTGGATAAAACCATGTTATATGGTCTAAGATTATTTTCTCACTTTTCCATTTTCTTTAACAAAGCATATGGCATAAAATTCCCAGCTTCTCCCCCATCGATAAATACTTTGTTTACCGGCATTCCATTCACTTTTGCCCTTATAAACAAGGGTTTTAGGTGACACATCATGCCTGGACTTGGTTTTTAAAACACGACATTTTGCCCCTCCACCACACACACATTCATAACATAGTAGCATAATGGCTTCTTGTGGGTGGTGTCATATGGCATGTAGTCATCTTCATTTTCTAACACTTCTGATACTTTGTCGAACTCAACGGGAAAAACAAACATAATTCCATAGTTAATGATAAACTTTTCACCATAGTCGTCTTCGACCATTTCATCTTCAAAAGGGTCATAATCATCCCATTCGTCTTCTTGGAGAGGTTCATACTCCTCTTCCTTTTCATCTTCAACCATAGAAGTGTATTATTCACTCTATGTTGCCACCACTTCCTTATCTCCTAGAGGTGTTGTTCTCATCGCCAATCTCTGATTTGCAGTAATCTTTTCTTTTTTGCTTAATTTCTATTTTGGATAACTTCTTTTCTGGGTTGGCACTTCGACAACTTTGATAGCTCCCACTGGCTTCATATTTTTGGCATGCTTTACAATTTCCTTGTCCTTCAGAGTTCCGATAGGCCTCATATGTGATGTTGAGGCTTCCTTTGCAGCTTTCTTGTTTCTCTAATAATGCCTCCATTGTGTTCTAGTCGTCAGATTCTTCCCCTTATAGTTAGGGGACACCTGATATCCCTTGGTTTCTGATTTCTTCTCCTGAGCTTCATCTTCTTGAACAACTACTCTCCATTTTGGCTTTTTCCCTCCTTTTTGATTTACTGGCTCCACCCATGTTTCCTGTGGGATGTTCGACAGAGGATGAAAGATCTTCTGTCGAGGCTGCTGAAACTACCTCTTATATTATTTGTTGCGTCGAGGAATTCCCTCTTTATTAAAGACAAACCTTGTTACCAAAGGCTTCTTTTCTTTGAAAGCCTCTGTTGTACCCCAAAATTTTCCCTCTCATTTAACTCAATACATACTCCTAGAGATCCTCAATTTGCTCAAGTTTGCCCAAGAGTTGACCAGACAAACTCTCTCCTAAGGCAGTGTGTCTCAAATTAGGGTTTCCATTTTAATTAAGATAGGTGGACTCCAAGGACCTCATATGCTCTCCATGGTCCTAATATGTTCTCAAGACCCTCCATGTCAAATTTCAAGCACTGCACAAGAAGTTTGCTCAGTCAACTGCTCAGATGCTTGAGAATCGACTGTGTTAGGTCAAAAGTCAATTGTGGCCCACATACAGTCAAACTTCAACATTTTTGGTCAACATCCACATTTTGAAGTGACTTTCATCATTTGATCAAGGGTTGATCATGATTCTTCAAGGAATGCCCTAAATTCATCAAAACCCAAAAGTTGCTAAATTAGGGTTTCTCAGGAAAAGTCAACCAAACTTTGACCAAGCATAACTTCTTCATACTTTATCATAAAATTTACATCCAAAGATCATTTTGAATAGAATCCAATTTCCTACAACTCATCTTTAGCCCTCAAGTTCAAAAAATGCACTCATGGAAAGATATGAATTTCTACATTATAGGTCCTTTTGAAAAGTCAACAAAAATACCTTTTTGGTCAAAGCTTCTTACATGAACATGGAAGACCCAATTGAGATGAGACCAAATGGGTTGTTTAGGGGACATTATAAGCTTTCTAAAAAGTCCCAGAACACCCTCTTAGGGTTAAAATTGAAGGAGATATGTATTGTCAAAAGTGACCAATTTTTTGGAAATGTGCATGAAGTCAACATTGATCAAAATGACTTTTTTTTTCCAAATGGGCCCATGTTTTCTTGTTTGAAACTTGTTCCTAAAATGTCCCACGACCCCTGAGCTTATCCACCTATTATTTGATTATTTTTATTATTTATTTTGATTTTTTTTATCCATTTAAATCAAAATAAATCAATTTAAATAGTAGAATAATCAAATAAAAACAAAGATTTGATTTTATGAGCATATTATGAATCCATGAACAGCTAGTAAATAAAAACAATTGTGAAAGAGCCAATTGATTGGAAAAGATCTTAATTTGGTCTATTCTGGAAACAAATCATACAAGACAAAGAATGAAATCAAATCTCCATAATTTACAAAGATATGATTAGTTTTTATTGACCTAATTCATTCCAATATAAGGACATAACATTCTCAAGGCAAAAAAAAAGGGTTTAGGGTCGTGAAAAAAAGGGAAGAAATTGCAAATTTTGGAAGAAAAAGTGCAGACTGTATTCTCTTCCATAGGCCGTTTCAAGTAATTCCAAAGCTAACAATTTTTTCTTAGACATGTTCTGAAGCCATTCCAATCATCCTCAAGCCTTAAAACCTTCAGAAATCATGCCTCACAGTGCCACGGTTTGCATCTTTTTTTCAAGATTCGTTTTCAATGATTTATCCATCATAAACATGTTTTGATCATATATCCATGCTTGCTATCATATTTGCAATGTTTTTGATTGGTTTCATTGAAGTTTAAGTGCAGGAATGACACGATGCCATTGTTAGGGTTTTGAGGTCCCAAATTGGGAATTCTATATAAAGGAAAAATTGGACAAAATTAGGGGTACTATCATGCTCAGGAGATGATTTACAATTGATCCATGTCTTTGGTTTGAATTTATTCTGCTTGTGCTGCATTTTTTTTTGAATTTTACAGGTTTATGGCTACAAACAAAATCCTTCACTATAGCCTTTAGTGACGGAAATGACTGTAGGTAAAAGTGTGACAAAAAGCAACAATTATGGGGAAGAAGACAATTAGGTGGCAGAATCCTATTGAGTGATTTGAATCACGCGCGCGTTTGGAACATATCACTTTATTTCCTTTATATTTTATTTATGTTATTATATATACAACTAATCATCCCAACAAATTTTGTTTTCTTACTTTGTTTTTACAGATTAAATGCATCATCATCCAAAACTCCTACCATGCGCTACCACCATCTGGCCATTGGATGTATCAATAATTCAGATCCAACGCCTCAAACAATGAAGGACTATGGTACACTCTCAGGCTGACACAACACAGGCCCATTCTTTTCTTTTCTATTTTAATTTTTTAAATTGTTTTACTAACTATTTTCCTTTATTAAAATAACACCAAAAAATTATTATTTTTTATTTAATAAAAAAATCATCAAAAAAAACATAAAAATTATTTTTTTTCATAAAAATATTTTATTTCCTTAATTAATTAGTTTTATTTAATTTAGGGCAAATTTAATTCCTTTTTTATAATTTAAATTAATTAGAAATTAGGGTTTTAATTTGTACATAATCTAATTAATTTTTCTCAAAAAAAAAACTAACCTAAATCTTTTTTCAATTAGATTTTTTAGGTTTTCTAAATTATTCTCGCATTTAATTCGCCGCACGCTTTTTTTAATTTCCTTTTATTATTATTGTAACTGTTTCGAGGTTGTAATAGTAATTAGGGTTTAAATTCTGCCTTTTTATTTTCAGTCAAAAATAATTATGTATCTGCAAAAGCCTTGTAATAGCTAGGACTTTAAACTTTCTTGCTTTTAATTCCGTAAACTATAAACTGCTTAGATGTATGTTAATAGGATTGTATGGAAAGACAAATTGAAAATTAATACGGTAGAAAACCCTAAATGTGCAAAGATAATTAATTGAAAAAACACACTGTTGCACACTTGCACCCCTAGGGTACTCCCCCCATTGGTTTCCTCAGAAAACAATGGTCATGTCCCTCGAACATAGGGATATCTTAGCAAAAGACCCTCAATCTAAAAGTCATCATAAAGATCATAGTCCCTTAACGTCCCTCGAGTTGCCTACGAGAAATAATCTTGTCCCTCGATGTTGTCTACGAATATATGATGACAGTCCCTTCGAAATGCTAAGGTATCCTTACATGTTGCCTTCAATGACCATTACGTCCCTTTCGATAGTCCCTCAAACTCCAACGGTGGTGCTACCTATTCCTTAATAATAGGATAACATTGTCTAAAGGAAAACGAACAGTCTTTTTTGAGTAGGTAGATTAGTTCATAAGTACTTGCTCAAAATAAACAAACTTTTTCACACCAAACACTTTTCAAACAAAGTTTTCAAAAACAACTTCGTAACACTCTTGAGGATAGAAACAAGGGTTAACACGAAGTAAAACAAAACTTTTCAAAACAAGCACACACAAGCAGTTTTCAAAATGAGCAAGTACCTAAGAGCCCATGGAAAACCATGGATGGAAAGGGTGCTAACACCTTCCCTTTATATAATCTACCCCCCCCCCCCCCCCCCCCCCCGTACTCAGAAACACCTCGAAAAAGGTTTTTTATGTTCTTTTTCCTTTTCCTGATTGGATAAAAAAAAGTCGGTGGCGACTCTTGCTTACCGCAACATTTTGTGAATAAAAAACGCAAACCAGTATTAATAGTCGGTTCTGCCACCGTATCACAACCTCTTTAGTTGCAACTTCTTATCTTTCATCCGCCTTTTCGTCATACACAACATTACACATTGGGCATAATCTAGATTCAGACCCATTTAATTTGCTTTTTCCTAAAAATCATCCAAAATTTCCTTAGGGTAAGGGTAAATCATTGGCAATTCATTTTAAATTTTCACGTCAAAGCCTTTAGTAGCTTTGACCCTCATAGCTTCATCATTGAAGCCTACAGTCATTTCAACCATTATGCACTCGTGAGGTTCTGCATATATAGCCTATTTGACTTTCAATGGATCAGTGTCCAACTACATCTTTGGCTTTTCATAAATTGAAGTCAGCCTTCTTTCAGAGCTTTCTTCACCAAATCCCTGAAAAGAATACATTGAGATGTTTTATGACCAAGAAAACTATGAAATTTGCAAAATCCCCTTTTCTTCTTTTGTTCTAATGGGTAATTTTTTAGGCCTTGAGGCTCAATAATTTGACCATGAGATACTAACAAATCAAATATTTCATCACACTTAGTTATATCGAAAGTGTAAGTTTTTGTAACAGCTTTTCCATTTTTCTCGGTCTCGACGATATTCTTCCTATTCGATGGCCTTAATGGTTTGACAGCATACAGAGGTCCAGGATGGAGTTCAACCAGATTAACCTTAGTTTCTTCGACTGACTCAATGTTGTTGGAAGAATAATTTTCATTGGTTACAGACGCCACTTTCTCTTTCTTTTGATACTTGCTAACTTTGGCTTTCTCAGCTTTCAAGCATTCGATTTGTCGAACCCTAATAGCTAACTGCACCATATCTCTTAAGTATTGAGTGTCCAACTTTTTCCTAATAGAATAGTCTAGGCCATTCACGGCCATCTCGACTAGTTCGTGTTCATGGACTTGATTGAAGCATCTTTCTTTCAAAAGTCTAAACCTATTCAGATACTGATTGATTGACTCATCAGATTTTCATTTGAAGCCAACAAGTTATGTTAGGATTATTATTAGTACTTCCCCATGTAAAACTGTTCATGGAACAATTTCTCTAGCCGATTCTACGTGTGGATCGACTGGGGAAGTAGCATCGTGAACCAAGTAAACGCATTATTTGATAGGGAACTTGGGAAATATTTCAAATTCAGATCCTCAATGTTGGCTATATCACCAGCTTCGATTTGATACCTGACAACATGATCAACAATAGAATCTTCTGTATCCCCTGCAAACTTAGTGAATTTGGGGACATTCTAACCCCTAGGTAATTTAGTCTGCAGTACAAAACCTGGAAACAAAGAAGAATATGTAGGTCTCTGAGAGCCAATTTCATGCTGTTTCGAACCATAATCCGTTCAACCAGCCACTGCATCTCGTCGAACATGCCTGACCACTTGGTTGGCGTTCTGATTTTGATTCTTTATCACCATTGGTGGTTATTCAGTCACCTTAGGTATATGATCGACGTGTTGGGGAATTGGTGGTTCTTGGTTGATTTCCTCATTGACCACCTCTTCATAATGCGCTGGTTCTTCGTGTGGAGGAGGTAACATGTCAAACTGGTGGGGCACCAAGAAATCACTAATGCGAGTCAAATAAGTTGCCAAAGAATGGTAACTTTGCACCAAATTCCCAATTAACAGTCTCAATATAATACTCATTTGTTGAGTAAGTATGTTGACCATTTCATGATTACTTTCATCCATTTTTCTGCCTTATGATTACAATGATACTTGGAAGTGAAAGTGAGAATAACTTTGTGAGAAAAACAAAATCCAGTCGAATGACCAAAATTATTTCCCACAGGCCCTGAGGCGTGATAAGGGGAAAACGCGGATGTTGATTTTTCACCAAACGTCAAACTTCTATTATGCAAGCCTGCCATCGTCGATGTTGGCATTCCATATACATGTCCCCTACTCTGTAGATATCGCGAAGCTAGGCACATATTGCCCAGAAGTATTGACCACACTTGGTCTTGAAGTTATTGGCAGGGTCGTGGTTGCTGAAATTGAAGACACAACCACTGAAATTGAACCCAGACTCACCACTGCACTGGTATTTCCTCCTAGGGTCCGATATCCTTACATGAGTTCAAAGCTCCTCATAAAAACTTTACCATTTTATAAGTTGGACCACGACCCATCTCCAACAATCAAAATATCATTGACAAATTGGAGGATATCAAAATTGATATCTTCATTAACTTTAAAACTATGGAAATCTCCTTTATGGATCGCATTGTTCACTAAGATAGTCAAACCTTCAAGTACAAAAACGAAGAGAAAGGGATACATATAATCCCCTTGTCTTAACCCTCTACAAAACTCAAAATCACTGGTTGGACTACCGTTGACCAACATTGAAAAGCTACATGAGAAGACACTCTCGTCCATCTACCTCATCCACCTAGCACCAAAATTCATCAACCCATAACAATTCTTAAATAGTTCCAAGAGACATTATCATAAGCCTTTTCAAAGTCAAATTTGAAAAACAAACACTCCTTCCTATGTCATTTGGCAAGGTCCAAAATTTCATTGAGCACTAGAACTCCATCTAGCATTTGTCTATTTTGTTAAATAGCTATTTGGTTTTGATGAGTGCCAAATGTGTGTAAATTTACATTTTAAAACTTGGCACTTTTCAGTTCTGTTGTGTTTTTTTATTACGGTTTTCCCCAAGTTTTGCTAGAATTTATAGTTTTTAGTATTTAGTAGTAAAATCTTTGATTTGTGTGTTTTTTAAAGAAAAGTCGTGGATCAAGCTTAAAATATGAAGGCACAAGCAATAGAAAAAATTCACAAAGAAAAGAGGCAAGCAAGGCAAAGAGCTCGTGTCATGGAAATTTCGTCAGGCAAAGTTAGGGCGATCAATGAGAAAAATCCTTGCTCTGAGATCGTTGTGTGAAGTTGTGGAAAGCCAAGAATGAAGAATTCCAGTAGCTTCTTGTACCGTGGTGGGAGAACTGACATGGTTGTTTTACGTTTTATCGCAAATGTTGCGGTTAGCAAGAGTCGCCTTCGAATTTTCTTTTATCCAAAAGGAAAGGCTGAAAAGAACAGGAAAGACCTTTGAGATGTTTTCTTGAGTTCGGGGGGTAGATTATGAAAGGGAAGGTATTATCACCCTTTTCATCCGTAGTTATCTACGGGCTCTTAGTTGCTTTCTAGATCACTTGTTGTTGAAAATGTGCTTTGTGTGGTTTTTTTGAAAGTATTTTGAAAAGGCGCCACTGTTTAGGCAAACTTTGTAATGATTCTCGTTCGTAAGAATGTATACAAAGTGTTGATCCTTTGAAAATGTTTTCAAGTTTGAAAGATGTTTTTGAAAGTGTTGGTGTTTGTTTTTGAAAAGAGCAAGGATATTTTGGTTTGAAAATGAGCAAGCAACTAAGAACATTCTACCTACTCAAAAGTCTTTCAAGTTTATTTCCTCTTTCCTTTGACATTGTTATCTTACCCTTGATTTGGTAAGAAACCCTATCTTTGGATGTAAAAAGGGACGAGCAAGGGTCATCGTATAACCATGATTTCTTGAGGAATTATGGTCTAAACTTGATCAAATGACATATAGGAGTTCACAATGTTGATATGGATAAAAAATTATGAAGTTTGACTGTAAATTGACCATAATTGACTTTTTCCCTAATACAACTGATTTTTAGGTCAACTAATCAATTGACTGAGCAAAAATATGATCCAAGACTTGAAACTTGACATGAGAAATATTGAGGGTCCATATTGATATATGAAAGTCATATGAGGCATTAAAAGTTCAATTATCCTTGTGCAATTTCAAACCCTAATTTCAGTCATCAGTGCTTAAGGAGGGGTCTTGAGCTGATCAACCCTTGTGCAGACTTGAACCAAAGGAGATCTTGTGAGAAAATACTTGATAAATGAGATGGAAAATTTTGGGGTACAACAGCTGCCCCTGTTCAATCTTCTTAAATCTGAAGAGCTAGATTGGCGGATCCGCCATTCGTGACTTGATGGTGGAAGATGATTGAATACTAGATTGCCCATAAATTTCCACTTGAAGATGGATTGTGAATGGGCTTATAGATGCCATTTGGAGGAATGATGGATATTTGCCGGAGATGGGCTTGTAGATGCCATCCAAGGGTGATTGTTGATAGAAAATGGATTAAGTCTGAACTTGATTTCACTGAAAATGAATCAAAATAAATCTTTGGAGCGATTTATCTGAAACTAGAAGAAGTCTTGTATGTTGTTTGACTGGGAAGAATCAGAATAAATCTTGGAGCGATCTATCTGAACAAGAAGTGTTCCTTTGGAAAGCATCAGGATAAACCGTTGAGAGGTTTAGACTGAACCAAAAGAGGTTTTGAATATTCTTTAACTGGAGAGAATCAGAGTAGATCTTTGAGCAATTTATCCGAACCAGAGAAAGTGCCTAACAGGAAAGAATTAGAATAAATTGTTGAGAGATCTAAACTAAACTGGTAGGGATCTGGAGAAGTATCAGAATAAATCGGTGAGAGATTTATCTGAACCAGAGAAAGTGTCCGCGGGAAAGAATCAGAATAAACCGTTGAGAGATTTAAAACTGAACCGACAGGGATCTGGAGAAGAATCAGAATAAATTATTGAGAGATTTATCTGAACCAGAGAAAATGTCTGCGGGAAAGAATCAGAATAAACCGTTGAGAGATCTAAGATAAACCGGAAGGGGTCTGAAAGAAATATCTGTTATGTAGATGGTTGACCAGTCTTTTCTTGGGAATTGATTTGTAATTGACTTGTTGAAAATTTGACGATAATTTTCTATTGATTGATCTTTCCTTAAAAGATGAAAGGTTAGTTTCATGAAATGTCATGATGTATGAAATGCATGGTATAATTATTTTTCTCAAAATAAATGAGATCGCGTTGGATGCATATGTGTTGTCAATGCTATGACATATGGATGTAATGTATGGACACATTAATTATTATGCCACAGTGTTGTTGGAGTTGGGAAAATAAATACCTGAGTACTGCTGGGAATGTAAGTCTTCATATTTTGAAGTTGAAGTGTTGATGAGTTTCAATTTGTTAGAGAAAAAAACTCTGTTGTGGAAGGGAAACGCCGTGCATTGCTTGTGGACCTCGTGAAATCCTGAGAAACTGGGTGACCTTCACTGGGGAATCTTTGGAGCTGTAACCGGAAGTTTTATTCCATCGAGGATGTGAGAGCACTTGATACCATTAGGTTGCATACTGGAGATACGTTAGCAATCCTTTAGTGGGATGTCTTGAGTTCCGCTCTTGCTGGGAAAAGTACCTACGGGGGATTTTGTGGAAATGGTCTAAAGATATTATCCTATTTATTAAAGCCATTAGTGATTGTCTTTCTATTTTCTGTTCCTCTCTTTTGTTCATTTGTAAACAGTAGTCAGGTTCAAATGCATATGTTCAAGAATAATCATTGGACATTTCTGCAAACAAAACACAAATAAAAGAAAAACAGATAGCTTTGCACTTTCAAAGGGATATCTTTGTATTAACTTGAATAAGTATTTTTTGTACAATGAGACAAACATTCTAGTAAGAGAATATCGTTGTAAAAAATTAAAATTGATACAAATAAAAGATAGCTATGTGAAATAATCCCATGGGGTTCCCATTCTGCTATAGCCTTCATGTCTCTGAGCGTCTCAACCACTTGCTCCCTTGTCCGAAGTTGATTGGATTGATTAGACCCGTTTGAGTTTGTCAGTTTATGCTAAAGGTTGTCTGTAAGGTGATCCAATGGGACATAGTCATACGCTTTAATTCCCTATCTTTTTCCTTGACCTCCCTTTTGGGTTTTCAGTCCACCGGGATACATTTTTTTGCCCAAGCCGCCCTTTCGGGTTTTCAGCTTGCCGGGTGTACAGATTTTTTTTGTATTTTATCCTTAATTTTTTCTCGAACCTTTGTGGTTCGCTAGGATGCACTAATTTTTTCCTAGGTCAGTCGACCTAGTGGGTCTTTATTCATGCGTAGTATCTTTTGACTATGTTCGCATTCACAGGGTGCGGAAGGTCGTCGCCGTCCATAGTGGTTAAGATCATTGCTCCACCAGAGAATATACTTTTAATCATAAATAGTCCTTCGTATGCAGGAGTCCATTTTCCCCTGGGATCACCTTGTGGCAATATGATACACTTGATTACCACATCACCAACCTGATATACCCGACGTCTGACCTTTTTGTTAAAAGCTTTGATCATACATTTTTGGTACATCTGACCATGACAGACAACCGTAAGCCCCTTCTCACCAATCAAATTCAACTGGCCAAGTCGAGTTTGAATCCATTCATATTCATTTAGCCCTGCATCCTTTATGATTCTCAAAGAAGGTATTTGGACTTCAATTGGTAGAACAACTTCCATGTCGTATACCAAGGAGAAGGGAGTTGCCCTTGTTGACGTGCGCGCCGTGGTACGGTAACCATGGAGAGCAAATGGTAACATCTCATGCCAGTCCTTGTAGGTCACTGTCATTTTTTGTATGATCTTCTTGATGTTCTTATTTGCGTGTTCGACAACACCATTGATCTTTGGCCGGTAAGGAGAAGAATTATGGTGCTGGATCTTGAATTGCACGCATAGTACGGTGATCATAGTATTGTTGAGATTCATACCTTGGTCTGTAATGATTCTCTCCGGGATATCGTACCGACAGATGAGATTCTGTTTGATGAATCGGGTCACAACATTCTTGGTAACGAAACCGAAAGAAGCTACCTCAACCCACTTCGTGAAATAGTCAATGGCCACCAAGATGAAGCGGTGTCCATTAGAAGCTTTCAGTTTGACTTCTCCAATCATATCGATGCCCCACATCGCGAATGACCAGGGAGCAGTCAGGAATTTTAGAGGAATGGGAGGCACATGTACTTTATCGGCATAGATCTGACATTTGTGATAGGTTCATGAATGTTGATGGCAATCTGCTTCCATGGTGGACCGGTAGTACCCTTCCCGTAGGATCTTTTTAGCCATCGTGTGCCCACTAGAATGGGTGCCAAAAGTGCCTTCATGTAGATCATCCATGATCTTGTCTTCCTCAACCTTGTCTATGCAACAAAGCAAAGTAGAGTCGTGGTTGTGCTTGTAGAGAATGTCATTACTGAGGAAGAACTTAGCAGAGAATCTCCTCAAGAACTTCTTATCATTGACTGAAGCTCCCTCCAGATACTCTTGGGCCTCAACATACCTCTTAAATTCATATAACCAAGGCTTGTCCAATATCTCTTCAGTATTGATCTCGTGACAGTAAGCTGGTTCATCCATCCACTCAATAGTGATCTGGGGAGCCTCGTTACCCTACTTGAGTTTAAACATGGATGACATAGTGGTTAGCGCGTCAGCTAGTTGATTTTCCTCTCGTGGAAAATGCTCAAAGGTAATTTACTAAAAATGTGGGATTAATGTCAACACATGTTCTTTATAGGGAATGAGATTAGGGTGCTTCGTGTCTCATTCTCCTTTGATTTGACTGATGACTAAGGCTGAATCTCCAAATACACTTAAGGACATGATTCCAAAATCTATGGCAGCTTTGAGACCCATAATACATGCTTCATATTCTGCCATATTATTGGTATAGTTGAAACAAAGTCTTGCGGTGAAGGGAGTATGACATCCTTCAGGGGATATGATTACAACACCTATGCCATTGCCGAGTGTGTTGAAGGCTCCGTCAAAAACCATGGTCCATCGGGATCCTTGTTCAGGTCCGTCATATGGTCTGGATTCTTCACCATTGTTTTCCATCATGATGTATGCATCTAGGAACTCTAATTTCATGGACTGATAGTCATTCACAGCCTGATGAGCAAGGTGATCGGCTAGTACACTACCCTTTATTACTTTTTGGGTAGCATACTGAATGTCGTATTCAGTCAGGATTATCTTCCATCTTGCTATTCTTCCAGAAAGGGCGGGCTTCTCGAATACGTATTTAATTGGACCCATCTAGGATATCAATCAGGTAGTATGTGTCAACATATACTCTCTTAGCCGGTGAGCAGCCCATGCCAGAGCGCAACAAGTTTTCTCGAGCAGTGAATATCTGGTTTCACAGTCGGTAAACTTTTTTCTCAGGTAATATATAGCATGCTCTTTTTGGCCAGACTCTTCATGCTGCCCTAGCACACACCCCATTGAATTTTCCAAGACAGTTAGATACATGATCAAAGGTCTTCCCTCGACTGGCGACATCAAAACAGGAGGTTCTTGAAGGTACTCTTTGATCTTGTCAAAGGTAGCTTGGCATTCATCATTCCATTTGACTACTTGATCTTTCTTTAGTAATTTGAAGATTGGTTCACAAGTAGCTGTTAGGTGAGAAATGAATCTGGCGATGTAGTTTAGCCGTCCTAAGAATCCTCTTACTTCCTTCTCGGTGCGAGGAGCAGGAATTTTTTATATTGCTTTCACCTTGGAAGGGTCCACTTCGATACCTTTACCGCTGATGATGAAGCCTAGGAATTTACCGGACCTCACCCTAATGTGCATTTATTCGGGTTCAACCTTAGCTTGTATTTCTTTAGCCTTTCAAATAGTTTCTACAAATGGTCAAGATGTTCCTCTTCAGTTTGAGATCTGGCTATCATGTCGTCCACATAGACCTCTATTTCGTGATGGATCATGGCATGAAATAAAGCTATCATGGCGCGCTGATAAGTTGCCCCAGCGTTTTTTAACCCGAATGGCATAACCTTGTAACGGAATGTGCCCCACTGTGTGACGAAGGTCGTTTTCTCCATGTCCTCAGGTGCCATTTTGATTAGATTATAGCCTGAGAAACCATCCATAAATTAGAACACTTTATGCTGTGCGGTATTGTCAACCAGAATATCGATATGGGGGAGCGGGATATGATCCTTAGGGCTTGCCCTATTCAAATCTCTGTAATCCACACACATGCATACTTTAGGGTCCTTTTTAGGCACTGGAACAACATTGGCGACCTATTGTGGATAGGAGGTGACGACTAAGAATATGGCATTGAATTGTTTCATGACTTCAGTCCTGATCTTCTCTGACATGTCTGGCCGTATGCGACAAACTTTCTGTTTTACTGGAGGGAAGTCTTCTTTTGTCGGTAGACAGTGGAGCACGATATCAGCGTCAAGTCCTGGCATGTCTTCGTATGACCAAGCAAAGACCTTAACATAGTCATGTAGTAACTGAATTAAGAGCTTCTTGACACTAGGTTCCAGATTGGCACTTACCCTGACTTCTTTCTTGTCCTCTTTGGTACCTATGATAACTGTGTCAACCTGTTCTTCGTGGGGCTGTATGGTCCGTTCTTCCTGTTGTAGTAACCTGGCTAGTTCCCCTAGCACATCACAATGTTCCTCACCTTCGTCTTCGACTTGGTAGATCAGATTTTCAAAGTCACAATAGGCCATAGTAGAATCGTTACCCATGGGATCCTGAGTGGATGTGGATATTTATTTTGATATTTGATTGTGTGTAAGAGCATAGCTATCATTGAAAAAATAAATATGTAGAAGAAGAAAAACAAAGAGCGTAAAGTTTGCATGTAAAAACGTCCATGATTCATTGATGACATATGAAAATGAGGTAATAACCCTTACAAATGGACCGTTGTGCCTCGGGTAAGACACAAGGTTTTAAAAGTCTCAATTGTTTAATTATTACAAGTCTGACAAAAATTTAAAGACAATTACTGTTAGATAAAAGTAATTGGGACAAAATCTTTGGCTTCCCAGTTGTTGATTCCTTCGCTGATAATTGGGAAAATCCATTCTTCCAGGTCACAGCCGTCACCACTATCCTCCACTGAGTTGACTCCATGGTTGCTGATTCGTAAAGGTGGTCCCCTGGCACGAGCACGGAGAACAACTTTCTGGGCTCTTGAAGTAAAACCCAAACCAAATTTTTCATACTTGTAGAGGATATCCGGGAGTTAGCCCCAAATAGTACATCCACCTTCTTCGACTACTGCCTTGGCATCTTTCAGAGAAGCCATCTTTAGCGGAGGTCTTATAATCTTCAGGACTTGGGAAACAGTCTTGGTTGCCACAACTATTTGTGGGACTTCCTCGAAATGCTGACATGGAGTTTCGATGAATTAACCATCCATTTCCACGTATATGAAGGAGTTCAGTTGACTTACCATATATTCCTCCTCTCCATGGACAATGATGATTTTTCCCTTGGTTGGATATTTCAACATCTGATGTAATGTAGAGGTGACGGCACCAGCGTCATGAATCCAAGGTCGGCCCAACAAACAGGAATAGGAGGGGCAAATATCCATTACATAGAAAGTTGAATCAAAGGTCTGAGTTGCAACTTTAATGGGGATATCCACCTTCCCGTGCACCATTCTCTTCGAACCGTCGAAGGCCCTTACCACTATGTTGCTGGGTTTTAAGGTTAAACCTTCACAGTCTAATCTATCCAAAGCCTTCTTAGGCAGCACATTCAAAGATGAACCGGTATCTACCAGGACATGGGCTAAAGTAGTGCCCCTGCATTTGACAGAGACATGTAATGCCTCGTTGTGTTTCCTCCCTCTAGGTGTCAAGTCAGCATCAGAAAAGCCCAAACCGTTATCAGCGGTCAAACTGGCCACACAGTCTTTGAATTGGTCAGCAGAGGTTTCCTGTGGCACATGGGCAGTTTTAAGAAATTTCACCAAGGCCTTCGCATGAGCCTCAGAGCACAACCGTAAAGCTAGCATAGAGATCTTTGAAGGTGTCTGCCCTAGCTGTTCGACTACATTGTAGTCGCTTCTCTTTATAATTTTCAAAATTTCTTCCATCTCCTTCTTAGAGGCCTCTGGGATAAATACTAATTGTGCCTTCATCTGGACAGGTTCCACCAAAATGCCTTTGACCTGAGTCTCGGTCAACTCGGTGATAGGGGTGTCAGTAGGGATAACCATAGGAACTGTAGTAGTAGGTACAAAAGCAGGGATGATCACAGGACCGATAACAGTTTTTAGAGGAGCAATCTCAGGGTAGAATACTCTTCTGCTTCTGGTTATTTTGCTGGTTCCCACAATGTTGCCGATGTCAGGGTCAGCCTTCTCAAAAATCGAGTCTTCATCAGCCAGCCAATCCTTCTTGACACCGTGATATTAGACGTCATCCTCGTAGTTCCAGGGGATATTTTTATCTAAGGAGTAAGGGATTGGCCCTGGCATAGTAATTATCAGTGGAGTCACCTTCGAAATAGATGTAATCCTAACGGGTCTTTTGGTGGAGACCTTGGAAGGATTGGAGGAAATGGTTACTATTGAAACATCCTTGTAAGAAATGGTTGGAACGAGAGTGTTTTCAAACAAAATCTCTTTGTCATCCATCTGGATCTGGACACCTGCTTTTAATAAATGACAACCAGTTGGTAGGGATAAACAGAGGTGGCAGCCTTCATCACATATCAAAAATAAATCGGCCTTCAACAGGTTCCTCTTGACGGTCAGGAGAGGAGTAACAAGCTCATCAACAACAGTAATAAAGACATCATCTTCAACAACGTTAACATCACGGCCGTGCTTGGGTATAGGAGCGGTGATAACATTTGGGATCTCAGGAGCATCAAATTCAATTTCTTTTGCCTCGAGAAGGTCTTGTACCTTGTTTTTCAAAACCCAACAGTCGTTTCTATCATGACCTGGACTTTCTGAATGGTAAGCACAACTGGCGTTTAGGTTGTAATGGGGAGAGGCAGTGTTGGGATTCTTCGGAGCTTCCCGCAAGGTTACCAGATTAGATCTCAACAGATGTGGCAAGACTTGAGACAACGTCATATTTATCCGGGTAAATTGTCTTACTGGTCTTTCCGTTCTAGGCTGGTTGTTCCTTTGTTGAGTAGGTGCATGCTTAAGGATCATGAGGGCCCCTACTGTTGGACGACATTTAGTTCTGTCCCGATTCCTTTGATGGTACACAACACCAACCTCTTTCTTCCTAATGAATGGTTTTCTCACGGCACTGGAGGATACGTCCTTTTAGATCTTCCCACTCTTAATCCCAACTTCCACTCTCTCCCCGGTCAAGATTAATCCAGTGAAGACGACTGAGTAACTTCCAATTAGATGATTAAAGAAAGGACCGGATAGGGTACCCAAAACATGTCTACTAGCTCCCTGCTAGACAGGGGAGGCTGGACTCTTCCTGCTAAGTCCCTCCACTTCTGAGCGTAGTTTTTGAAACCCTCGCTTGAACCCATAGCCAGACTCTGGAGTTAAGTACGGGTGGGACAAGGTCTGTGTTATACTGATACTGCTTATAAAAAGCAACGGCCAGGTCTTCCCAATTATGGATATTGGCCCTCTCCAGTTGATAGAACCAATCTAGCTGAGTCCCGGATAGACTATCCTGAAAGAAGTGGACTCACAAATATCTGTCAGCAGTGTGAGGCTGTATCTTCCTCACATAAGATCGAAGGTGCATCTTGCGACACGAAACCCCGTCGTACTTAGAAAACACTGGTGTCTTGAACTTTGGTGGAATAAAAATCCCAGACACCAAACCCAGCTCTTCAAAGTCTATCCCGGGCACTTTCTGAATCTCCATTGCGCTTAAGCGATCTTTCAACTGTTTATATTTGTCGTCAGCTGGAGGATACTGCTCTCCAGAGTAATCAACATCTTCTTCTTCTTCAGATTCTGAATGGTCAGTCACTTCCTTGTTTTTCCCTTCTTGATTATCCTTTTCACCTGATGATGTTGTGAAGTCTAGGGTTCGTCTGGCTGGCCCTGGGAACCTTCTTCCCAGATTCAAAACACCAGTTGATTTCTTTGCTTTCTTCTTCTTTTCTTTGATCAAAAAAGTTTTCAAATCCTCTTGTCCTTTTGCCAAAGTCAAGAACATTTGTTGAAACTGAGCATTCTGCACCTAGAGATCTTTTACTGTTTGTTCCATATCCATCTCACTGAAATAAACAATAGAAAGATAAAGAGACATGTGGTAAGAAACTTGTTTGTGTTATGATGAATGAAGATGCATATGCCATGATTTCAAGGAAATTAGAGATTTAAATTTTCTTTAGACAAAAAGGAACACACGTTATATTAATAAATCAAAGTTTGAGTACATCATGTCTCTTTGGGCTTACAAAGAAATACAAAAACTCTAAGATAAAAAAGTTGAACGCATCCTCTTTGGTGCGATGTAGGCGTTCAGACTCTGCTCCTCATGAAACTGCTTGGTGAGTTCCAAAACATTCTTCTCTCTGGCGTAGAATTGGGCTTCGAAGGTGTATCTCTCTTCCTCAAGCTGTATCCAATCCCTTTGCAAGTATTCGAGAGAGGTGGGCATGTTAGGATGAAGGGTAGTGTATGGGACATCTCCTCCCACAACAGGCTCTATGATAACTGGGAGAATTGAGGGGTAAGGCATCATAAGACTTTGAGCACGAGCTCATAGCCATTTAAGATAGGGCTCAAGAGGGATGGAATTCTTATGCCCCAATGTCTTGCTATCTACCTTGTTCAACATCCTCCAAGCTCGGATAAACCTTTGGCAGTAACCCTGATCGTCATTCTCGTAATAAAATACCAAACCTTGAATAAGCATCTCACATGGACCATCCCTTTGGGCGTAACCAAACTATCGTAAGGCCAAGCAGGGGTTGTAAGTTATACCTCCTCTAATTCCAAGTAAGGGGACATTAGAGAATTCTCCACAATGGTCGACGGTAGTAACATTCTCCAAAGACCGGGAACACCAATGAATATCTAAATATCTGAGCGTCATCAACCTATGTGACTACCTTGAACCTTGCTCGTTCTTCAATATAGATTGGGGAAGATGCGAAATAAACCATATTGCCAAGAGAGGAGTACAACACATGAGAATACCCCTTTTCCTCATAGTTCGAGAGTAAAAAGAATGTAGGATGTCTCCTAACAAAGTAGGCACCGAGTTACGAGACATGAAGATTTTGACGGCGTTTACATCTATGAATTGGTCAGGATTTGGAAACAAAACCATCCCATAGATGAGGAGAGCCACAATTTCCTCAAAAGCTTGCAAGTCCAAGGAGTTCCAACAGTTTTGAGCTTTCTCAAACAAGAACTTAGCTAAGAAACCTTTGACACCACTCCTTATTTCTCAATTAGTTGTGACATCAGATGGTTGCAAGTGTAGGGCTTGAGAAATCTCTTCTGGTTTTGGATCTCTTTCCGTACCGTTGAAGGGTAGTTGATTGAGAATGGGAATCCTCAAGAGTTGGGATAATTCTTCCAAAGTTGGCACAAGTTGTTAATCGGGAAATGTGAAGCAATGGTGTAGAGGATCAAAGAATTAGAAGAGCACCTTCATCATATCCCCATCAGTGTTAGAGGTAACCAAGTTTAGGAGGCGACCATGTCTTTCGGTAAATGGAGAATTCTCAGGAACCCTTGATGCTAACTCTCTAAGTTGAGGAGGTATCCTTACGGGATTGACTTGAATGGTTTTCCTGCGAATAGAATCCATGTCCTACAAAATAGAACAAAGATAAATCCCAAAAATCCTTGAAATGGTTAGTGAGTATGAGTATGATGTTATGATGTTTATGATGTTATGTACAAGTAAACATATATAAACAAAACAAACAAGTCCTTAGGTTTAGGCTTGGATGGAGTCTTATAGGTAAGTACCCTCTTGAAGTTTAGTTGGCTCAAACCTATCCTAGCAATAGTAACCAGGTTCTAAGTGAGCTCAATATCACTGGTTTGTTTTCTCGGGCATTGTTTCAGCGCAAGCCTCTTTAATAGCGACCAAAATATCCCAAAAATCAAAACCTTAATGAGTGTAGTATCGAGTATCTACCAACTTGGGATTGCGCCAAAGCCGGTCATCTAACTACGTCTTAATGGCTAAGTTAGTCAAGTAAAGGTTCTAGAAGTTAGTTAGTGCTTCATGACATTACTCAGCGGCCCCGTATTCTCCTTGACTACTCAAGGGCTACGGGTACCCACAAATATGTCACACTAACGTAGATATTGCTTAGAACATGTCGGTATACCCCACACAGTTTCCACAATATATTACTACTTACCTATAAGGTATCCCAAATCCAGGTAGAGGATTTTAACCCAAATAAAGAACCAAAATGTAAAGAAAATAAATCAAGCAATGAAAGCACGTAAATGTGATCTAGCCCTAAGGTAACCCCACTTTTAAAATATTCCCCAGCAGAGTCGTCAGTTCTTTAACACTGTGGGAGAACTGACTTGGTTATTTTGCGTTTTATCACAAATGTTGCGGTTAGCAAGAGTCGCCACCGACTTTTCTTCTATCCAAAAGGAAAGGCTGAAAAGAACAGGAAAGACCTTTGAGATGTTTTCTTGAGTTCGGGGGGTAGATTATGAAAAGGGAAGGTATTAGCACCCTTTTCATCCGTAGTTATCTACGGGATCTTAGTTATTTTCTAGATCACTTGCTTTTGTTTGAAAATTGCTTTGTGTGATTTTTTTGAAAGTATTTTGAAAAGGCACCGTTGTTTAGGCAAACTTTGTAATGATTCTCGTTCGTAAGAATGTATACAAAGTGTTGATCCTTTGAAAATGTTTTCAAGTTTGAAAGATGTTTTTGAAAGTGTTGGTGTTTGTTTTTGAAAAGAGCAAGGATATTTTGGTTTGAAAATGAGCAAGCAACTAGGAACATTCTACCTACTCAAAAGTCTTTCATGTTTATTTCCTCTTTACTTTGACATTGTTATCTTACCATTGATTTGGTAAGAAACCCTATCTTTGGATGTAAAAAGGGATGGGGAAGGGTCATCGTATAACCATGATTAGCAATGTTGTAAGGTATCTTTGCATTTTCTTTAAGGGACGAAGATCATTTTTGAAAGGCAACTTTGATAGCGTTATCGAGGGACTATGATCTTGTATTTTTTTGATTTCTTTTGCTAAGATACCCCACATGCATAATATGACCATTTTCATAAGGGAACAAGTGGATTTACCCTAAGGGTGTAAGTGTGCAAGTGTATTGATTTACATGCATTATTTTGTCTTTGAATTATGGTTTTCTAAGCTTTGATTTTATCTTTCCATATAAACCCTAATTTACTAGCATTTTGGTCCAAGGGGTGACAGGCGCGCGCTTTAACCACTGGGGTGGTGATACACTCGTTAACATTGGCACAACAATAAATACATAACACATAAATTGACCTGATTGTACTTCATCTTCAACCTCCAGCCAAAGGATCTGTAACTTTCTCATTCTTCAACCATTTTCAAAAATGTAAACATGAAACTTGTGTATTTTTTCACTACGAATCCAACCATGTAACTAATTTAAGCTAAATGTTTCATCAAGTTTAAACTCAAAATTATTCATGCTCAAGCAATATAAATGAAATCTACAGACATGTATAGTTTTAGGGCAATGATATTTACATTCTATCTTCAGAAATGCAAGCCTGACAATGCCTATATGAATAGTTCAAAAGTCAGAAAACTCACCTTGCAAGAGGGTATCGTGTTTTGAGTTTGAAAAGCTTTCAATGAGTTCTAGTGATTGGGTTAGCTTCCTCAAGTTCCCAGGAAGCTAATGTGATGTTTGGCTTGAGCTTAAAATGGCTTAGGAGTTTTGGAGAAGACCACTTGCAGAGCTCTATTTTTGAAAATGGAACTTGATGATGGAGGAGTTACAGTTAGGAAATAAGGGCCTGGATTACTTTGATATGATGTATGGAAGGTGCTTGGATGATTAGTTTTCAAAACGCACGAGTGGAAATGAAGATGGTGAGTTTTTGCTCCAAACTATCAAGTTTGGGAAGTTCTGTGCAACAAGGTGCTTGGGAGGTTTTGAGGGTGCTTGAACTCGTGTCTTTTGATGCAAACAACTTGTGCATAAGTAAGGAAAATGTTTTGAGGCTTGAGAGGGTCAGAATCATACAAGTATAAGTTATGGCTATGTTACTTGATTTTGAAGAAAAGTGAAAACATGGTTTCAAGGCAAAGTACAAGCATGGGATGAGTTTTTTACAGGCTTTTGACAAGTTTCTTTTGGGTTATAGATTTTGTATGATCAGAAGAAAACAAGTGCAAAGCTCCAGAACTGATTTTGTGCATAAAACTACTTTTCCAAAATGTCAATGTGCACTTTCTTCCCAAAATGGCATTAAGCATGGGCAATGCATTGAATGCTTGAGTTGAAGCCTTAAACAGCTGTGCCAAACATTAATTATGGAGTGCCAAACAAGTTTGATGCCTGTAAAGCAAAGATTGTGCAGCCTAGCATGGATTTGAATTCTTGTTCATCATGAAAATGACCTATAATTCAAGAATGAAATGCCAACTTCATGCCTTTGATTCTCCTTGCTCAAACATGATCTAAAGGACTTATTGGACATTTTAGAAAGCTTCAAATATGCTCTACAACCCCTATTTGAATTACTTTTGAAATTTCCCCTTGAAACTATGTGAAAAATTTCCATGAAGTTAGGTCAAAATCCTGCCTAAACTAGGGCAAAATTTCACTAAGTTTCCAAGTTTCATGAACATGTATTCACAAAATCATAACTTGAAATCCATGAATTTATAGGAGAAGTTTTGTAAAGAAATTTTTTAGATCTCATTGAGATCTACAAATTTCATGTTGCAAGTTTCCTTTGAATCATCTTGCATCATGGTGAAAAATTGGCTCAAAGTTGTGAAAAAATATGAAGTTTTCAACACTTAGAAAAATTTCTAAGTTTGGAAACTTTGACTTTTGAAAATGAAATCTTGACTTTTTGATTTCTTGATGAACAAGTTTCATATTTTGACATGTTTCGATGAGTTGTGATCTTTGACACTTGATTTTGACCAAAAAACCAAAGTTTGACTTTTCAGTGTACAGTTGAGTTTTGATCAGTTGACTGAAAATCAACTATCAATCAATTGATCTTGAGGGGAGTTTTGAGTCATGCCATTAGGTAAAAATGATGAAATTTAATCCTTGAGATCATGTCTCAAACCAATTAACCATCTTCTAGGTCAAAAATCAGAAATTGCCTTTTCCCAGTTAAAACCCTAATTTTGACCATTTTGCCCTTTTGATGATCTGATCAAATTTCTTGAGGAATTATGGTCCAAACTTGATCAAATGACATGTAGGAGTTCACAATGTTGACATGGAGAAAAAATTATGAAGTTTGACTGTAAATTGACCACAGTTGACTTTTTCCCCAATACAGCTGATTTTTAGGTCAACTAAAAAATTGACTGAGCAAAAATGTGATCCAAGACTTGAAACATGACATCAGCACTCTTGAGGGTCCATAATGATCCATGAAATTCATATGAGACATTAAAATTTCAATTATCCTTGTGCAATTTCAAACCCTAATTTCAGTCATCAGTGCTTAAGGAGGGGTCTTGAGCTGATCAACCCTCGTGCAGTCTTGAACCAAAGGAGATCTTGTGAGAAAATACTTGATAAATGAGAGGGAAAATTTTGGGGTATAACACTTCTGTTTTCTGATTCAGGGCATTTTTTCTGGGCGCTCGTGGGTCGAGGAAATTTCCTGGTGAAACTTCCGTTCACTGGGCGAATTTAGATAATTTGTGCCAACTTGTGTGTTTTGTGCAGGTGTTGACAAGAAATTTTCGACTCAAGGATTATGCCACAAGTTAGATAGTATCCTTTGTCAAAAAGGAGTGTTAATAAGGATCTAAGGTCCCGTCAATAGGATTCCAGGAGTTATATTCAGAGGTTTGTTAGTCGAGACATTATTAATAGCAAAGCCAGGTCAACAAAAGCCAGGCAGGTCGAGAGCAAGACCAAGGGGCGGAAAAAGCGGTTATCAACTATGAGCATTATCAAAACGTGGAAAGTTTGAAAGTATCGCCACACGAACTCTCAATGTGAGTGGGTCAAGTAATTGTCGACAACTACATTTTAACAACTATTTAAGCAAATTGTTGCATTGATTTTCAAAGTGGCATTTTGTAACATTGTAAGAGAGCACTCAAAGTACCAACATTTAGAGAAATGATTCAACTATGAGAAATGTATGATTGCTTCCACCTTTATATTTAAAGAAGTTTATCTTTACAAGTCTTGTTTATCATTTTAGTCTTGCAATTTATCTACCATTTACCTTTCTTTGTATTTTATCCTTTCGTTCTTATTACGCTTCCTGCACTTTAATCATTTCAAACACCAAAACATTGTCGAACTTAACACTAAATCTAGGAATCTTATCGAAGATCCTGTAAGTAACCTTTAATTAAGAGGATAGAGATTGTTCACGAGAAACTCCCGCGAAGAAATTGGCATGCTCAGTGGGACACATTGTGTTAAGTTCATCCCAGAAGAGATTGAGAAGTGGAAGCAAAATGGTTGATCCCAGAACCCCATAGAGGGATCAGATCGTATGAGGAAATACCGGTGTGGCGGCGAGTGTGGGCTCAAGTTATGTGGTTGTGTCTTCGACGACCCCAAACATTACTATTACCACAACTCAGCCAATAATTTCAAGACCAATTATGGTCACGACTTCTGGGAAATATGTGCCTAGTTTCGCAATACCTACACAATATGGCAAATGTGTATGGAATGACAACGGTGATGATGGCAGGCTTGCATAATAGCAGTTCGATGCTTGGTGAATATTCAACATTAGCGTTTTCCATTTATCATGCCTTAGGGCCTATGGGAAGTCAATTTGGTCATTCGACTGGATTGGATAATGGCCAATATGCTTACTCAACAAATGAGTATCATATTAAGACTTTTGATTGAGAATTCGGTGCAGAGTTACCAAACCTTGGCAACTAAAATGACCCACATTAGAGACTTTCTTGGTGCCCAAAATCGATATGCTACACCGGCTACACGCGAGGGACCAGTGCATTATAAAGAGGTGGTTGACGAGGTCGATGAGACAATCGACAAAAAACCACCAATTCCCCAGTGTGTCAATCCTATACCTAGGGTGTTTCAACAACCCCTAGTGGTGATAGTGAATCAAAATCAAAATGTCGACCAGTTTGTCAGACACTTTCGACGAGATGTAGTGGCTGGGGAGCACAACCTAGAAGCCATTATCGAACAAATTATGACTCGAAATGGGATGAATACTGGTTCTCAGAGACCTACATATTATTTTGATCTTGAGATAGACCAAGACATAATAGATCCCAATTGAGTTGTCAATATTGCCACTCCTTTGTGTTCTTTATCTCCAAAGCTTTTATGCACAAACAATCAAATTGTACCTATTACAAACATAAGACTTCAATTGCAATTCGTCTTTCTCACGCTAATTCCTTTGTGTTCTTTATCTCCAAAGGATCCATTGCATTCTTTATCTCCAAAGGACTTCACTTGACCGCAATCACCTTTTGAACTTCTTGCACGAAAACCCCCAAATCAACAAATGATCTTGGAGGACAACTCTGCAGTTTTTCTAGATGAAGACCCCTAAAAATATCAACCCATACTCTTGGCTACACAAGAACCTAATCGGACGTTATCAACCCTCGTCTAGATGGCACCCTAACAAAACATCGTTACAATTTAATGCTAGTGTGTATGCATAGACGGAAGGTTAAAGATAAAAAGCAAATGTAGGCTAATTTTATGGTATCATCAAGTTGTAAATAATTCATGAGATATGTATTTATAGTTCTAGTAATTTAGGGCAAAAAGGAAATACTTGGAATTAAAATAATTTATAAAATTGACCAAGATAACTAGTATGTGTCGACCCTTATATCGAATGTGTCGACATATACATTAATTTATGCATCAAAAACCAATTTTTGATGCATGAGTCAACATTAAAAATGATTCCAAAAAATACTAAGACTTCTAAATTAGAAGGGCGTCACACTAAACTTAGAGAGAACGTCCAATTACTGAAGTATTTGGTTCTCGAATTTTTGACATCAACCAAAACATTCATGAAGGAAACTTTCACTCACAAACTCTCCCTTTTTGATTATGGCAAAAAAATGTGACAAGAAAATTGACGATGATTGACGTTCCCCCTGAATATGTGTTTTACATCTTTATCACCGCATATGTCTTCTCCCCCTTTGAAAATATCAAAAAGAAACATAGAACATGATTATAAGTATCTCAATCTTCATACCACGATATATATATATATATATATATATATATATATATATATATATATATATATATATATATATATATATATATATATATATATATATATATATATATATATATATATATATATATATATATATATATATATATATATATATAGGCAATTTTTGCACAGAAAGAGTGAACTTACACATAGATCAATATATGTAATAACACTAATTTTAGAGATAGATAAAAAGTAACTTAAAAGGAAAATATCCAACATTACATAATTAAACAAGGTTGCACATAAAAACGTTGATCAAGCATAGAAAGGAAATTCAGCTACATAAAACCAAATAATAAATTGTTCTCAAATTGCAATGCATGAAATGAAATAAAATGACCATAAACCGAAAACATAAAATAAATGCAACACATTAACATTCATTAGGACCACCAGGACACCTCAGATATGTTCTTCCACTTCTACACATATCTTCATAAAATGTGGTTGCTTCATCATTTTGTTGAACACCAAGTGTGTGGAGATGGTTGAATCTTCCTTGGATTATTCTACTTGTCCTATGGATGTTTTCTTGGAGAGACTGAAACTGTGTAGTAGCAATCGAGGAAAATAGCTCAAAGTTGGTCTCTTGAGTATCAAGTCTTGCATTAACCACCATGAATTGCTCATTCTGAGCCTTCTGAAAATCAGTGTTCCATTGCACTTTATTTGCACGCCATGCCACTTATTCTTCATAACGTTGATTCTGTTGAAGTTGCATGCTCTAAAGCAAAGTAAGAATCTCAGAGTTGTTTCTTGTATCAGATCCATACCTATTTTCATGTGAATCATCAACATATTCATAAGAACCCCCATCATAACCTCCATAGATTCCTCCCTATGCAGTCCAAGAATTTTGTTGCCAATTATCAGTCCATGGTTTCTCATAGTCATGTTGTTGAGCAAAAGTGGCATACATCCAGATTTCATCTTCTTCATGATTTAAATCAACCATTGGAATGTATCCATGAGGATCACCACTTATGTCTTCGGGACCATCATAATTCCCTTGATCAACAACATCATCATAATATCCAATAGGATCATCATAATTATAAATTCTTTGCTTTGTTTGAAGAACCTGGTAGTAGTATTATTCTTTTTCTGAATCCCAATGGTATCTCATATTAGTCATGGTTCCTTTGGAGAATTCCAACACAACACTTGGGTAAACCAATGGAAGATTTTGGAAGCCTATATTTAAGAAATTTAGGATTTTAGCTATCATGGATGGATAGCTAAAGGCAGTCCCTTTGATTGACTTCTTAATGGTGAACATGCAAGCAACAAAGTAGTAAGGCCAATTTATCTTAATTTGATTGAGAATAAGATATACCAGATGAATTTCAGAATTATCGACCCTTGAGAAACCTCCATCCTTAGGACGCATAATGTGCGTGATAAACCAGTGCAATATTTGAGGCAATCTCTTGAGGTACCCCGTAATAATTGGTTCATTATTGTTGTCATAACATAGAGCTTTCAATTGTTCATTAGAGTGCATTCTCCACTTGAAATCAGAATGAATACTTGAATCCCTAACCTTCGGTTAATTACCTATTGTGAATCCAAAAAGAGTTCGCCACATATCATTTGTAAATGTGTGAATTTTACCTCCAATCTCAAAGGGGAATTCAGTGTTGTCCCTCTTGCATAACCCCACATAAAAGATTCGAATTAAATTTTCTTTGTATTGTTGAGTAATCTGCAGGAAGTAGTTTATTCCTTTATGATCTAGCATGCTCATAACCTCAAGGATATGAAGTTCTTCGATTGTACGCACTTTATATTAATGTTGCTTGGAAACAATCCTCCCACGACACATTTCATCAAAGAATTCCATGTTTTTAGAAGCATTTGATAAAGAGACAACCTTCCATTTTCCTCTGTCAGCGCCATTTCCTCTTGCAGTTTTAGGAGCCATGGAAAATTTCACAATGTCAACCTTTCCTGTAAGGTGTTTGACAGAATTCCCCAACCAAAACAGTTGGATTTTTAGAGAGAAATGCAACTTTGACAAATGAAAGTGATTTTATGATGAAGATAAATACACATAATCAATAAACAAACATTCAATTTATACTATTATGAATGAAGGATATAATGGATGAATGTACCATGAATGTAGTGAACCTTGAATGGCAATTAAGTTGTAATTTTAAAGTAGATGAACACTAATGAATTTTGTGGAATAATGTTTATGGCAGAATTTATGAGAGAGAGAGAGAGAGAGAGGAAGATTTGAACGAAATTAAGATGATTTAAGATAGGTTTGTGTTTAGTTTTAAAACATAAAAGAGTAGTAGAAAAAGATGGAAGATGAAAAGGGTGAGATTTCAAGCCAATCTGCATACATGTGTCGATTTAACTAGATTACGTGTTGACACATTCATGTTATATGTCGACATGTACTGGAACATTTGTAAAATAGCACAAAAAATTATTTTATGTACCGTCCTATACAATTTTCTTGTCGAAACATACTGAAAGAATTTAAATTTTTTTAAAAGGTTTAGTTTATGCATCGACACATAGACTTTATGTGCTGACCTATATTGACTTATAACTACCAAATGACTAAAAGAAAATTGTTTTGACCTTTTGAATATGCAATATGATTCATATACATCTAATGATAAACTATATGTATATGTATATGTATACAATATTTCTTATAGTTATGCAATTTAAGCAATCTAAACACATAAGTGCACATATATTAAAATAAGATAAACACACATAATTTCCAGAATTTATCCAGAGTCATTATAATCACGTAAATTGAAATAATCACATATTCAATTAAATTTTTTAGAAGTGAACACAGGATCAAAAGGCTTTCAATGTGTATTTTACATATCTTGTACACATAGATAGACAAAAGAGTTATCTTAATCTTAGAAGAAGAGATAAATGAAACAATACAACCTCACCGATAATGTGGAGCAAAACAAAAGAATTTCACATGAAACTCAAGAACATGAGCATCAACCACTACTAAGTGAGCTAGGAACAAGTAAAAACAAGGTTCACTACTTTCACCTTCTCATTGATTCAAGATCTTTTATCAAGGAGTTACTTGTTGATATTTTTCTAGAACACATCCAATCATTTTGCCACTAAGTCAATAAGATATGAATATGTCACCTTCTAATTGTCTTGATGTACCTACTCATGAAGCTTTATAGCTTCTTCATAGAATCAAGACAATTTTCCTACAATTTTCAACAATATAAACTAGGTACCTAATCCTTGTTTGGTCCTTAAGGGTGAGTAACATAATTATCACAATTAGGTAACCATCGAGAAATTCCATTAGATACTGAAAGTTTCTTAAGTTTGAATTTTGCAATGGTATGTCCTTTCATATGACAATAGTAACAATTTATATTTCAAAAGGTGTTAATTTTTCTTCTCACTTTATTTTCAACAAAGTTTTATTTTGCATATGGAGGATTTAAAGATTTGTTAAACTTTATTAGATCTATCGCAAAATAAACCTTTGGTTGTTGAGCCTTTGTCAATTTAGATTTAAGAGTTTTGACCTCGTTTTGCCAAATGTAACATGTATCATAACCAAAGTTAGATGGATTTTCATCCATCTTGTTTTTAACCTTATGAATACCTACAAGAGAGTTATTTACAACTTCCATTTTATTTTCAGTTTCAAAATTTTTTAGCTTCTAAATGAGAAAAGATTTTCCTATTTGAAGACAACCTTTTAAAATATTAAATAGCTCCCTTGTGTACATTTTCAAAGGTTTCAAGTAAATCAAGATGAGACTTTCTATTTACAAAATTATTTTGAGAAGAGTCTACCTTATTATTCTTACCATTTTGATAATGATTGTGATGATGAATGTTATTAATAGTAGATGCTATAATTCCTTTCACTTTATCTTCATGATAATGACTTCATCATACTTGGAAGGTTTGTGTCCCTTATTTGTTCTATCATTGAGGTCAGTTGAAAGACACACATTTTCCAAATCATCATCATCATTAGATTCTTCATCACTTGAAGATTCATTGTCACTTCCCCAAGTCACATAGGCTTTCCTAGGTTTGTTATGACTCTTGAGTTGATTCCTCTTTTTCTTTTTGTCAAGGTTGGAGTATTTCTTTTTGTATTTTTCTTGCTTAGAAGATGCATCCTTTCCTTTAGCCTAAATTCTTACTTTGTTGGGTCTCTTTTCATTTCTCCTTTTCACATACTTGTTATACCTTTTGACAAATAAACACATTTGTTCATCATCTGAGTCATAGTTGTTATTAACATCTCTATTATAATAATAGTGCTCATCCCTTGAGGACTTTGAACTTGAAGCTATGAGATATTTAAACTTCAATACTTCCTTCTTATTAGTGTTTTTCTCTTTCTTTTACTTTTTCTTAAGTTTCTTTTCATATTTCTCCAAGCAATTGAGTTATTTCTCGTGTTCTTCCAACTTCCCAAACAAGGCGGTGAGATCAAGTGTTGCAAGATTATTGGCTTCCTTGATCGCAGTGACCTTTGGTTTCCAATTGCTAGTAAGACATCTCAAAACCCTATTAGTAGCAATAGCATTGGAAATATGATTACCTAGTAATTTTAAACGATTAATAAGAAACGAGCACCACTTTTGCATTTGAGCAATGGTTTCACCATGCTTCATATGATAGAGTTTAAACTCTTGATTAATTGTATTAATCCTAGCTTGTTTGACCTCATTAGTTCCCTCATATGTAACTTGTAGAGCATCCCACATAACTTTAGCAGTTTGATAATGGGAAATGCGATAAAACTAATCAACATCAAGAGCATATACTATGATGTTCTTTTCTTTCCAATTGTATCACCACTTCTTATTATCATCCTGATTCATAGGTTTTCTGGCTTTGGTACGATAGCACCATCAACAACATATGTCACCGGTGTTGGAACATTTTGAATGGCTTCCCAAACAACTTTGTCATATGAGTTGACATGAATTTTCATACAAGCTTTTCAATAACTATAATTTTATCCCGTGAAAATCAGGGTTCTTTTATAATCCATTTAGGTTCGTAAGCTATTTTCTAAAGAGTGTGAAAGCTGGAATGAACTTGGCTCTTGAGGCCACTTGGTAGACAATGACAATGTATCTATAGGGGGTGAATTGATACCCAATTAAAATTCCGGAAAATTATGGTTTTAAAAAATTACTTTTCGAAGAGTTTGAGCAGAAGTAATTTTCAAAATAAGTCGTCTATACGAACATTATTGGAAACTCGGATATGCAAATTTATAACTAATAGAAAATGGAATGAATATGATAAATTATATTAATAGAAATTATATCAAGTAAAACATTAATTGTCGTTGATATCAAGTTACTAGTAAAGCTATTTCCAATACCAATATTCCAAAGAACAAACATAATCAATTTGTTAAACACTTAGTGTGCAATTGAATTTTCAGAATTTTCCCTTAAGTTGTGTTGATACACAAAAGCAATTCTAATCAAAAGTGATTATAAGCAATATCAATAGATGATGTAAATCAAAAACAATTTGGAAAATTGCTTACAATTCAATTGATAACACATTTCTATTTTATAAATTAATTAATGAATATTAAAACAAGTATGTGCCTAATTCCAATGGAATTAGAATAATTCTTACCATGCAAAAAGTTGATACAAGATAAGTGTTCAAGAGAAACTCCACAAACCCTAAGCTTGTCGTTGTTTCAACCCCTTATCCACTTTTGATCTTGAGAAAGACCAAGAAATAATAGATTCCAATTGAGTTGTCGATATTGCTACTCCTTTGCGTTCCTTATCTCCGAAGCTTTCTCGCATGAATGATAAAATTGTACCTATTGCAAACACAAGACTTGTGATACGTCTTTCTCACACTACTTCCTTTGTGTTCTTTATCTCCAAAGGATACCTTGTGTTATTTATCTCCAAAGGACATCACTTGACCGCAATCACCTCTTGAATGTCTTGCACGAAAACCCCCAAATCAACCCTATACAAATCTCAACCCAATATTCTTGGCTATACACGAACCTAATCGGACGTTATCAAACCTCGTCTAGATGGAACCCTAATGGAACATCGTTATTATTTAATGCTAGAGTGTATGCATAGATTGGAGGTTGAAGACGAAGAGAAAATGTAGGCTAATTTAATGGTATCATCAAGTTGTAAATAATGCATGAGAGATGTATTTATAGTTGTGGTAAGTTAGGGAAAAAAGGACATAGTTGGAACTAAAAGAATTTCTAAAATTTACCAAGATAATCAGTATGTGTTGACCTGTATATCAAATGTGTTGACATATACGTTAGTTTTAGATTGCATGTGTCAACCTAACCAAGTCAGAGGCTACATGCTTTATAACAATAATGAATGTGTCGACCTAAAAATCGTATGTGTGGACACATAAAATAGGAGGTTCTGCAATTTCAAAAATACTTCAGTATGTGTCGACTTGTACGATATATGTGTCAACCTAATCAAGTCAGAGGCTAAAAGCTTACTTAATAAGTTGCGTGTGTCGACCTGAAATACGAATGTGTTGACACGTGCAACTCAATATTGTGCAAAAACTAGTTTTTGATTCATGAGTAAATTTTCAAAATGATTCCAACATATCCTAAGAATTCTAAATGAGCAGGGTGCCACACTAAAATTAGAGAGAACATCCAGTTACTGGAATACTTGGTTCTTGCATTTTTGACATGAATCAAAACATTCATGAAGGCAAGTTTCACTCACACAAGGTACACGTTTATGGCTTTCTAAACCATAACATGAACATGAAACTTATAATTTGTACAGATCATGTCATTCATTTTTTTGCAGTACATGTTTCATGATTGAATTACTTTAGGTCATACCCCAATTATGAGGAAGCTTTCCATTGTTCACTGTATTAAAGTTGGGGAGAAAAAGGTTGGTTACTAAGTTTTGAATAAGTAAGTGGTTGAAAATGAAAAATAAAAATAAAAAGAAAATAAAAAGAAAATAAAAAAAGAGAAGCTTTGAAAGAGAATAAAATTGGCAAGCATTGTATGCCAAATTTGAGTTAAAAGGTGTAACATTTTAAAATGGTAAACTAAATTTGTATATGGCTTGAGAATGTGAGAAGTGAATGATATCATAGAACTAGGATATTTTGTTTCAACTACCTTTATATATGACCCTTGTTTGTAACCCAAGCCACATTAAAACCCTTGAAAGTCTTTTGTGATTTATGATTTCATGCTTTTATTTCGAGTTTTTTTAGATGAATGCATAATTTAATCTATAGTTAGCAAGATTGTTGGGTGTGAGTTAAGTCCCTCGTGTTTTCCTTCATCCCTTGATGAATTTGTGTGCTAAGTGTAATTCATGATTAAGCATGTGTTATTTTAGAATGTTTGACATGACTTTTGTATTTAGAATTTGTTTCATAATCATGGTGTAGTTGTAGTATAGTTGTAAGCATGACTTTACTTGTGCTTTGAAAATTTTGAACCATGCATTAGCTTGTTTAATCATGAAAAATTGTGGTTGTTGACTTTGTTTCTGTAAGTTGGTAAAATTATTGTTTGAGGACAAACAAAGTTTTAATTTGGGGAGAGTTTGATGAGTTCTAAATATGTGTCAATTTCAGCTTTAAAACTTGGTACTTTTCAGCTCCGTTTTGTATTTTCGATTACTGTTTTCCCCATGTTTTGCTAGAATTTATTATTTTAAGTATTTAGTAGTTAAATATTTAATTTGTGTGTTTTTGTGCACAAAATTGATGGATCAAGCTTAAAAGTGGAAGGAACAATAAATAGAAGAAAATTCACAAAGCAAAGAGGAAAGCAAGGCAAGGAGGTTTGTCTTTGCAATTTTGTCTGGCGAAGCTAGGGCGAGAAAGGAGCGAAATCCTCGCTCTGAGGACGCCAGACAAAGCTGGGGCGAGCTAGAAATGAAGAATTCAAGTAGCTTCTATTTTCTGATTCAATTCATTTTTGATGAGCGCGCTTGGAGCGAGGAAAACGCACGGTGAAACTTAAGTTCTCCAGACGAATTTAGATATTTTGTGCAAGTAGGTGAGTTTTGCATAGGTTGATGTGTGTGGAAAGTGACAATTCTCTAGGCAAAGCTTTTGGGCACGAAGAAAATTTTTCTAAACATATTTTGTATATATATTGTAAAACCATATTTTGAGCTCTCTTTCTTTCTATCTGTCTCTCTCTCTAATAAGATTTTGGTTATTTAAGGTTCTGGAACCTAAAACCATTTGGGAGTGTGAGATCCTTAGAAAGCAACAAGAGAAGGGTGCATCTTGAAGAATTGAAGTGGGGTTTGTATCTATCGTCGAGAGATCACAATAGATAGTTATTTTTCTTCGTATTTCTGTAAAATCAAGCTTCACATATAAGCTTTTGTTTTGATGAAGACAAACCATGGCTATCAAAGAAGGCAAAGATTTATGATCAAAGCTCAAAGCATCTAAGCATTTAAGGATATTATCTTCATTCAAAGCTCTCAACAACTTTAAAGATACAATAATATTATCTACTTTAATCTTAAGATATAGATGCTCAAAAATGAAAAAGAAATGTTTAAGAATCATTACTCAAGCTTTTCAAAGATAAAAATTCATTTTTCTCTTGCATGCAATCGATTTACTTCATAGTGCAATCGATTGCACACCTCAAAATTTCAGATCTTTTGCTTCTGTTTCTATGTGCAATCGATTTACATTACCTATGAAATCGATTACATAGTTAAAATTTTCAAAACGTTTGCTTCTGATTTTGCATGCAATCGATTACATTGTTAGTGCAATCGATTGCAATCAGTTAATTTTTGCTACTGACTTTGCATGCAATCGATTGCATTGTTAGTGCAATCGATTGCACTCTTAAAGATTTTGAAAAAATAGCTGTTAAAAACCTTGTGCAATCGATTTACACCAAGGGTGCAATCGATTGCATACTGCACGAATTTGAAAAATAACAGCTTTGTTCATGCGTTTTCATCATGCCTTTTCATTACATCTTTTCACTCAAACTTGGCATTTGTTCATGATACATCTCCAGATCTTCATGATGTTTCAAAAAGGTGTTATGAACATATAAATATTCAATTTCAAATCCAGATCTAACACCTTCTTCAATAAATATTTTATGAACTTTCAAATTACAAACTCAAGCATTCTTCATTTTCATGCATAAGTTTTCTGCATATTTTCATACATTAACAAACAGAAAACTTTGAGAAAATATATCTTGAGTCTTTGTACAATATTATTATTGGAAGAATAAGATTATACGTTGTTAAATCACTCTAGGTGATCAATATTACTCTACTCACTCAAAACTCACAAATTGATATTTACTTACTTATTTTCTAGGATTGTTGGAATTAAGTTTAAGTGTTTTTGATGAAATCTTGTCTTTCCAAGTTGTTGGATACAAGTGTAGTTACATTGAGAGGATTGTTCTCATAGGTAACTTAGTGAAAATCCAAGAGGATTGTTCTTGGTCCAAGAGGATTGTTCTTGGTTTGGTTGGTAGTTTTTGTTTAAGTTTGCCACAATAAGGAAATCTCTTTCATGTTGAAAGGGGACTGGAGTACTCTCGGACTGTAAGGGGAACCAGGATATATCGCCCGTGTCTCTTTATTTTTCTGCACCTTTAAGCTTTCATAAACTCACTTATAACCAGAAAAATAAGAACCATCATCACTAAAAACCAGATTTTTTAAAAGTACCTAATTCACCCCCCCCTCTTAGGCGCACTTCGTACTTACAATTTCCCTTTTTATTTAGTTGTAATGTGCAGCTAGGTGTGATTCATGATTGAGCATGTGTTATTTTAGAATGTTTGACATGACTTTTGTGTTTAGGTTTTGTTTCATAATCATGGTGTAGTTGTAGTATAGTAGTAAGCATGACTTTACTTGTACTTTGAAATTTTTGAACCATGCATTAGCTTTTTTGATCATGATAAGTTTTGGTTATTTCTATTGTTTCATTAAGTTGTTGAAATTCTTGTTTAAAGACTAACAAACTTTTAAGTTTGGGAGAGTTTGATGAGTGCCAAATATTAGTCGATTTCCGCTTTAAAACTTGACATTTTTCTGCTCTGTTTTGGGTTTTCATTTACCGTTTTCCCCAAGTTTTGCTAGAATTTATTGTTTTAAGTATTTAGTGGTAGAATATTTGATTTGTGTGTTTTTGTAAAGAAAAGTGATGGATCAAGCTTAAAATAGGAAGAAATAAGCAATAGAAGAACATGCCCAAAGCAAACATGAAAGCAAGGCAAGAAGCTTTTGTCTTAGAAATTTCTTCAGACAAAGCCGGGGAGAGCAAGGAGTGAAATCCTCCCTCTGAGGTCGCTGGACAAAACTGGGGCGAGCTAGAAATGAAGAATTCAAGCATATTCTGTTTTCGGATTCAATGCATTTTCGATGAGCGCGCTTAAAGCGAGGAAATCGCATGTTGAAACTTCAGTTTGCCGAACGAATTTAGATATTTTATTTTAGTAGGTGTGTTTTGAATAGGCTGGTGTGTATGGAAAGTGATAATTCTCTAGGCGAAGCTTTTGGGCACCGGGCAAATTTTTCTGAACATATTTTATATATATATTGTAAAACAATATTTTTGAGCTCTCTCTCTCTCTTTATTTTATCTCTAATAATATTTAGGTTTTTTTAATGTTTTGGAACCTAAAACCATTTGGGAGTGTGAGTCTTTAGAAAGAAACAAGAGAAGGGTGCATCTTGAAGTACTGAAGCGGGGTTTGCATTAATCGACGAGACATCTTGGTAGATGGTTATTTTTCTTCATTTTTCCCTTTGTATTTAGTTGTCATGTGTAGCTAGGTGTGATATATGATTGAGCATGTATTGTTTTAGAATGTTTGAAATGAATTTTGTGTTTATAATTTCTTTCATAATCATGGTGTAGTTGTAGTATAGTGGTAAGCATGACTTTACATGTGCTTTAGAAATTTTGAACCATGCATTAGCTTGTTTGATCATGATAAGTTTTGGTTGTTTCTTTTGTTTCATTAAGTTGGTGAAATACTTATTTGAGGACAAAAAAAGTTTTGAGTTGGGGAGAGTTTGATGAGTGCCAAATGTTTGTCAAATTCCGCTTTAAAACTTGACATTTTTTTGCTCTGTTTTGGGTTTTCGTTTACCGTTTTCCCCTAGTTATGCTATAATTTATTATTTTAAGTATTTAGTGGTAGAATCTTTGATTTGTGTGTTTTTGTAAAGAAAAGTAATGGATCAAGCTTAAAATAGGAAGAAACAAGCAATAAAAGAACATGCACAAAGCAAACATGAAAGCAAGGAAAGAAGCTTTTGTCTTGGAAATTTCGTCGGGCGAAGTTGGGGTGAGCAAGGAGCGAAATCCTGCCTCTGAGGTCGCTGGACAAAACTGGGGCGAGCTAGAAATGAAAATTCAAGTAGCTTCTATTTTCTGATTTAATGCATTTTTAATGAGCGTGATTAAAGCGAGGAAATCACACGGTGAAACTTCAGTTTGCCGAACAAATTTAGATATTTTGTGCTAGTAAGTGTGTTTCGCATAAGCTGGTGTGTGTGGAAAGTGATAATTCTCTGGGCGAAGCTTTTGGGCACCAGGCAAATTTTTCTGAACAGATTTTGTATATATATTGTAAAACAATATTTTGAGCTCTCTCTCTCTCTCTCTCTCTCTCTCTCTCTCTCTCTTTTTATTTTCTCTCTAATAATATTTCGGTTTTTTTAATGTTTTGGAACCTAAAACCATTTGGGAGTGTGAGTCTTTGGAAAGAAACAAGAGAAGGGTGCATCTTGTAGTATTTAAGCGGGGTTTGCATTTATCGGCGAGACATCTTGGTAGATGGTTGTTTTTCTTCATTTTTCCCATTGTATTTAGTTGTCATGTGTAGCTAGGTGTGGTTTATGATTGAGCATGTATTGATTTGGAATGTTTGAAATGACTTTTGTGTTTATAATTTGTTTCATAATCATGGTGTAGTTGTAGTTTAGTGGTAAGCATAACTTTACATGTGCTTTGGAAATTTTGAACCATGCATTAGCTTGTTTGATCATGATAAGTTTTGGTTTTTTCCTTTGTTTCATTAAGTTGGTGAAATACTTGTTTGAGGACAAACAAAGTTTTAAGTTGGGGAGAGTTTGATGAGTACAAATGTTTGTCAATTTCTGCTTTAAAACATGACATTTTTCTACTCTGTTTTGGATTTTCATTTACCGTTTTCACCTAGTTTTGATAGAATTTATTGTTTTGAGTATTTAGTGGTAGAATCTTTGATTTGTGTGTTTTTGTAAAGAAAAGTGATGGATCAAGCGTAAAATAGGAAGAAACAAGCAATAGTAGAACATGCACAAAGCAAACATGAAAGCAAGGCAATAATCTTTTTTCTTGGAAATTTCGTCAGGTGAAGTTGGGGCGAGCAAGGAGCGAAATCCTCCCTCTGAGGTCGCTGGACAAAACTGAGGCGACCTAGAAATGAAGAATTCAAGCAGCTTCTGTTTTATGATTTAATGCATTTTTAATGAGCGTGATTAAAGCGAGGAAATCACACGGTGAAACTTTAGTTTGCCAAACAAATTTAGATATTTTGTGCTAGTAGGTGTGTTTTGCATAGGCTGGTGTGTGTGGAAAGTGATAATTCTCTGGGCGAAGCTTTTGGGCACCGGGCAAATTTTTCTGAACAGATTTTGTATATATATTGTAAAACATTATTTTTGAGCTCTCTCTCTCTCTAATAATATTTTGGTTTTTTAAATGTTTTGGAATATAAAACCATTTGGGAGTGTGAGTCTTTGGAAAGAAACAAGAGAAGGGTGCATCTTGTAGTATTGAAGCGGGGTTTGCATTTATCGGCGAGACATCTTGGTAGATGGTTGTTTTTCTTCATTTTTCCCTTTGTATTTTCTTGTCATGTGTAGCTAGGTGTGATTTATTATTGAGCATGTATTGATTTAGAATGTTTGAAATGACTTTTGTGTTTAATTTGTTTTATGATCATGATGTAGTTGTAGTTTAGTAGTAAGCATGACTTTACATGTAGTTTGGAAATTTTGAACCATGCATTGGCTTGTTTGATCATGATATGTTTTAGTTTTTTCTTTTGTTTCATTAAGTTGGTTAAATACTTGTTTGAGGACAAAAAATGTTTTAAGTTGGGGAATGTTTGATGAGTACAAATGTTTGTCAATTTCTGCTTTAAAACTTGACATTTTTCTGCTCTATTTTGGGTTTTCATTTACCGTTTTCCCCTAGTTTTGATAGAATTTATTGTTTTAAGTATTTAGTGGTAGAATCTTTGATTTGTGTGTGTTTATAAAGAAAAGTGATGGATCAAGCTTAAAATAGGAAGAAACAAGCAATAGAAGAACATGCACAAAGCAAATATGAAAGAAAGGAAATAAGCTTTTGTCTTGGAAATTTCGTCGGGCGAAGCTGGGGCGAGCAAGGAGCAAAATCCTCCCTCTAAGGTTGCTGGACAAAACTGGGGCGAGCTAGAAATGAAGAATTCAAGCAACTTCAGTTTTCTGATTTAATGCATTTTCAATGAGCGTGATTAAAGCGAGGATATCACACAGTGAAACTTCAATTTGCCGAACAAATTTAGATATTTTGTGCTAGTAGGTGTGTTTTGCATAGACTGGTGTGTGTGGAAAGTGATAATTCTCTAGGCGAAGCTTTTGGGCACCGGGAAAAATTTTATGAACAAATTTTGTATATATATTGTAAAACAATATTTTTGAGCTCTCTCTCTCAAATAATATTTCGGTTTTTTTAATGTTTTGGAACCTAAAACCATTTGGGAGTGTGAGTCTTTGGAAAGAAACAAAAGAAGGGTGCATCTTGTAGTATTGAAGCAGGGTTTGCATTTATCGGCGAGACATCTTGGTAGATGGTTATTTTTCTTCATTTTCCCTTTGTATTTAGTTGTCATGTGTAGCTAGGTGTGATTTATGATTAGGCATGTATTGATTTATAATGTTTGAAATGACTTTTGTGTTTATAATTTGTTTCATAATCATGGTGTAGTTGTAGTTTAGTGGTAAGCATGACATGTGCTTTTGAAACTCTGAACCATGCATTAGCTTATTTGATCATGATAAGTTTTGGTTTTTTCTTTTGTTTCATTAAGTTGGTGAAATACTTGTTTGAGGACAAACAAAGTTTTACGTTGGGGAGAGTTTGATGAGTACAAATGTTTGTCAATTTCTGCTTTAAAACTTGACATTTTTCTGCTCTGTTTTGGGTTTTCATTTACCGTTTTCCCCTAGTTTTGATAGAATTTATTGTTTTAAGTATCTAGTGGTAGAACCATTGATTTGTGTGTTTTTGTAAATAAAAGTGATGGATCAAGCTTAAAATAGGAAGAAACAAGCAATAGAAGAACATGCACAAAGCAAACATGAATGAAAGGAAAGAAGATTTTGTCTTGGAAATTTCGTCGGGTGAAGCTGGGGCTAGCAAGGAGTGAAATCCTCCCTCTGAGGTCGCTTGACAAAACTGGGGCGAGCTAGAAATGAAGAATTCAAGCAGCTTCTGTTTTCTGATTTAATGCATTTTCAATGAGCGTGATTAAAGCGAGGAAATCACACGGTGAAACTTCAGTTTTCCGAACAAATTTAGATATTTTGTGCTAGTAGGTGTGGTTTGCATAGGCTGGTGTGTGTGGAAAGTGATAATTCTCTGGGCGAAGCTTTTGGGCACCAGGCAAAATTTTCTGAACAGATTTTGTATATATATATTGTAAAACAATATTTTTGAGCTCTCTCTCTCTCTCTCTCTCTCTCTCTTTTTATTTTCTCTCTAATAATATTTCGGTTTTTTTAATGTTTTGGAACCTAAAACCATTTGGGAGTGCGAGTCTTTGGAAAGAATCAAGAGAAGGGTGCATCTTGTAGTATTGAAGCGGGGTTTGCATTTATCGGCGAGACATCTTGGTAGATGGTTGTTTTTCTTCATTTTTCCCTTTGTATTTAGTTGTCATGTGTAGCTAGGTGTGATTTATGACTGACCATGTATTGATTTAGAAAGGTTGAAATGACTTTTGTGTTTATAATTTGTTTCATAATCACGGTGTAGTGGTAGTTTAGTGGTAAGCATGACTTTACATGTGCTTTGGAAATTTTGAACCATGCATTAGCTTGTTTGAACATGATAAGTTTTGGTTTTTTATTTTGTTTCATTAAGTTGGTGAAATACTTGTTTGAGGACAAACACTGTTTTAAGTTGGGGAGAGTTTGATGAGTACAAATGTTGGTCAATTTCTGCTTTAAAACTTGACATTTTTCTGCTCTGTTTTGGGTTTTCCTTTACCGTTTTCCCCTAGTTTTGATAGAATTTATTGTTTTAATTATTTAGTGGTAGATTCTTTGATTTGTGTGTTTTTGTAAAGAAAAGTGATGGATCAAGCTTAAAATAGGAAGAAACAAGCAATAGAAGAACATTCACAAATCAAACATGAAAGAAAGGAAAGAAGCTTTTGTCTTGGAAATTTCGTCGGGCGAAGCTGGGGCGAGCAAGGAGCAAAATCCCCCCTCTGAGGTCGCTGGACCAAACTGGGGCGAGCTAGAAATGAAGAATTCAAGCAGCTTCTATTTTCTGATTTAATGCATTTTCAATGAGCGTGATTAAAGCGAGGAAATCACACGGTGAAACTTCAATTTGCCGAACAAATTTAGATATTTTGTGCTAGTAGGTGTGTTTTGCATAGGCTGGTGTGTGTGGAAAGTGATAATTCTCCGGGCGAAGCTTTTGGGCACCGGGCAAATTTTTATGAACAAATTTTGTATATATATTGTAAAACAATATTTTTGAGCTCTCTCTCTCTAATAATTTTTCAGTTTTTTTAATGTTTTGGAACCTAAAACCATTTTGGAGTGTGAGTCTTTGGAAAGAAACAAGAGAAGGGTGCATCTTGTAGTATTGAAGCGGGGTTTGCATTTATCGGCGAGACATCTTTGTAGATGGTTATTTTTCTTCATTTTTCCCATTGTATTTAGTTGTCATGTGTCGCTAGGTGTGATTTATGATTGAGCATGTATTGATTTAGAATGTTTGAAATGACTTTTGTGTTTATAATTTGTTTCATAATTATGGTGTAGTTGTAGTTTAGTGGTAAGCATGACTTTACATGTGCTTTGGAAACTTTGGACCATGCATTAGCTTGTTTGATCATGATAAGTTTTGGTTTTTTCTTTTGTTTCATTAAGTTGGTGAAATACTTGTTTGAGGACAAACAAAGTTTTAAGTTGGGGAGAGTTTGATGAGTACAAATGTTTGTCAATTTCTGCTTTAAAACATGACATTTTTCTGCTCTGTTTTGGGTTTTCATTTACCATTTTCCCCTAGTTTTGATAGAATTTATTATTTTAAGTATTTAGTGGTAGAATCTTGGATTTGTGTGTTTTTGTAAATAAAAGTGATGGATCAAGCTTAAAATAGGAAGAAACAAGCAATAGAAGAACATGCACAAAGCAAACATGAAAGAAAGGAAAGAAGCTTTTGTCTTGGAAATTTCGTCGGGCGAAGCTGGGGCTAGCAAGGAGTGAAATCCTCCCTCTGAGGTCGCTTGACAAAACTGGGGCGAGCTAGAAATTAAGAATTCAAGAAACTTTCTTTTTCTGATTTAGTGCATTTTCAATGAGCGTGATTAAAGCGAGGAAATCACACGGTGAAACTTCAGTTTTCCGAACAAATTTAGATATTTTGTGCTAGTAGGTGTGTTTTGCATAGGCTGGTGTGTGTGGAAAGTGATAATTCTCTGGGCGAAGCTTTTGGGCACCAGGCAAAATTTTATGAACAGATTTTGTATATATATTGTAAAACAATATTTTTGAGCTCTCTCTCTCTCTTTATTTTCTCTCTAATAATATTTCGGTTTTTTTAATGTTTTGGAACCTAAAACCATTTGGGAATGCAAGTCTTTGGAAAGAAACAAGAGAAGGGTGCATCTTGTAGTATTGAAGCGGGGTTTGCATTTATCGGCGAGACATCTTGGTAGATGGTTGTTTTTCTTCATTTTTCCCTTTGTATTTAGTTATCATGTGTAGCTATGTGTGACTCATGATTGAGCATTTGTTGTTTTAGAATGTTTGACATGACTTATGTGTTTAGAATTTGTTTCATAATCATGGTGTAGTTGTAGTATAGTGGTAAGCATGACTTTAATTGTGCTTTAAAAATTTTGAACAATGCATTAGCTTGTTTGATCATGATAAGTTTTGATTGATTCTTTTGTTTCATTAAGTTGGTGAAATTCTTGTTTGAGGACAAACAAAGTTTTAAGTCTTGGAGAGATTGATGAGTGCCAAATGTATGTCAATTCCCGCTTTAAAACTTGTCACTTTTCAGCTCTGTTTTTTGTTTTCACCATGTTTTGCTAGAATTTATTATTTTAAGTATTAAGTGGTAAAATCTTTGATTTGTGTGTTTTTGTGCAGAAAAGTGATGGATCAAGCTTAAAAGAGGAATACATAAGCAATCGAAGAAAATGCACAAAGAAAAGATGAAAGCAAGGAAATAAGCTTTTGTCTGGGAAATTTCGTTGGGTGAAGCTGGGGCGAGCAAGGAGCGAAATCCTCCCTCTGAGGTCGCTGGACAAAACTGGGGCGAGCTAGAAATGAAGAATTTAAGCAGCTTTTGTTTTCTGATTCAATGCATTTTTGATGAGCGCGCTTGGAGCAGGGAAATCACACTGAGAAACTTCAGTTCGCCAAATGAATTTAGATATTTTGTGCTAGTAGGTGTGTTTTGCGTAGGATGGTGTGTTGGAAAGTGACAATTCTCTGGGCAAAGCTTTTGGGCGTCGGGCAAATTTTTCTGAATGTATTTTGTATATATATTGTTGAATTAGTTTTTGAGCTCTCTCTCTCTCTCTCTTTATTTTCTCTCTAATAATATTTCATTTTTTTTAATGTTTTAGAACCTTAAACCATTTGGGAACGTGAGATCCTCGGAAATCAACAAGAGAAAGGCGAGTCTTGAAGAATTGAAGCGGGGTTCGCATCAATCAGTGAGACATCACGGTAGATGGTTGTTTTTCTTTATTTTTTCCCTTTGTATTTAGTTGTCATGTGTAGCTAGGTGTGATTCATGATCGAGCATGTGTTGTTTTAGAATGTTTGACATGACTTTTGTATTTAGAATTTGTTTAATAATCATGGTGTAGTTGTAGTAATGTGGTAAGCATGACTTTACTTGTGGTTTGAAAATTTTGAACCATGCATTAGCTTGCAATACAAGAAAATTAGTGTTTAACGACACAAAAATTGCGACAGTTATGTGATAACTGTCGTAATTGACATATAGAGACAGTGTTTACGACAATTGACACCAACCGTCCCTAATATTTATTTTGCGACGGTATATTTAACCATCATAATATTATTATTACGATGGTAAAACAACCGTCGGCCCCCATTTAACACTTTTAACATTGATTTTTCACCAACAACTAGTCACGACGGTAAAATTAACCGTCCTAAAAGGCATATCACGACGGTAAAGCACCCGTCGCACCCTTAAACCTTTCACGACGGTAAAATTATCCGTCCTAAAATTCATTTCACGACGGTAAAACAACCGTCGCACCCAAAACCTTTAAAAATTCTCATGGGCACGACGGTAAAACACCCGTCGCCGTAAAAAAGTTAAAAAGCTCTTAAAATACATAAAACATCAATTCACTTTCTACTCCGTAAACATTATAAATATCACTAAATAAAGTTTATTACCACCGTGAGCCACCCTAACCACTGTGTAATCATGTATAATGGTTGCAGTCTCGTTAGTTGTTATAGTGTAGGCATAGATGATAAAACATCTTATAATGATTTTGGAATTGTTAATACATTTTAACTTAGTAGAATCTGTTCTTAGTCCCTCTCATGTGATGAATTTAAATTTAGTTCACATATGGAACATACATATTCTACTATCCAAGTTCTGTTAAATTCTTATGTAACCAAACAAGCTACATTTTCTTTTGTTTTGATTTCAGGTGGCATTGGCAACAGCAGCAAAAGCAAAATTATTTCTTCGTGAGCTAAAAACCGTTAAAGCGGATTTAGCATTTGCTTTAAAGTTAAACTTACTCATAAAATATCTTAGAATCCCTAATCACAAACCTTATGTCCTCCTCCAACGACCTTCGCTCCCAAGCCCAAAATATCTTCAACCTATGCAAACAAACCTACCCCGATTCCCTAATCCTCAAACTCGCCCAACTTCTCCACACTTCCCCGAACCCTGAAACCCTCACCATGTCCACAATCCTCCTCCGCCGCCACCTCACGCGCCACCATGACGACTCCTTCATCTACCCACACCTAACCGCCTCCACTCAATCCACTCCCCGTTCCCTCCTCCTCTCCTCTCTCCATCAAGAGCCTGTCAAATCCATTGCTAAGAAGCTATGCGACACGGTTTCTGAACTTGCTTCTGCACTTCTCTCCGAAGACCTTGCTTCGTGGCCTGACCTACTCCCGCTTCTCTTCCAGTTGTTTACTTCACCTGACGCTAGGCTTCAGGAGATTTCGCTACTTGTGTTTGCTCAATTGGCTCATTACATAGGTGAAACCCTAATTCCTCAATTGTCTACTCTTCACTCTGTTTTCCTCCGCAGCCTTAGCGCTGCTACATCGTCATCAGATGTCCGCATCGCTGCTCTTGCTGCTAGCATCAATTTTGTTCAGTGTCTCTCCAATCCCTCTGACCGTGACAGGTATTACATATTCCAATTATGCTCCTATTTGAACTAACTTGAATTGAACGAATCCATAGGTTTCATTCCATGTCAAACCCAAACCACAAAGTTCAGTATGGAGGAACTAAAGCCATTTATTTAGCATATTGTTGATTTTGAGTCGTTAAAGATTAATGGATATCATCTGCAACATTTCTTCGAAATTCAAGGGTAGGTGAACTACTTTGATATGCTGAATGGACCAACCTTTCCCTATCTGGTTAAAGCTTTCTAGGTAAGAGCTGAGGTCTAGGGCTGAAATGGGTTTGCCTGAGTTTAAAGAGGTGGAAATCGATATGTTGTAATGGGAGTCAAAGTGACCATCACTCTGAATTACATTTCTAAACTTATGGGCATGGAAAACACTGGTAGGTGTGCTCTGAACACAAATGACAATAGTTTAAAATCCAGTATGATCAAGGGAAACCTATTTCTCAGCTATGAGGATTTTAGTAAACTAAAGAATTCGAAGAATGAGTTCAGAGTTTTGTTTATAATTTTGATTGGGTGTTTGATTCTAAGAGAAGGTAACATTGATCAAAACTCTTGGGATCACAAAAAGTTTATATGGTTCCTAGTCAACCATGATAAAACTAACCTTCATGCATACATTTTTAACCACTTATGTGGTTCCATCAGAGAGACCAACATAAATCACAAGAAAAGTATTCCTCGTGCAAGACATATTTCTGAATTGTTTCATCAAAGTAGGTTGATTGATGCTCTAGTGGATTGTGAGCCTAAAGAATATATGGAAGAATCTTATGGGAGTATTCTCTCTAGTGCTCTACTATGGAACATGAGGTTGATTCCTATGGAGAAAGTGGTACAGCATGAAAATTCATTAACATTCAGGAATGTCAAAACTACCTTCATTACTGATTTTCCTCTTATCACCAAGATAGACAATCCTGAAGTCATTCATGAGTTTATCAAAAAGGCTATGGAAGATTGTGATGTTATTCTGAGTATGGATGATATCCTTAAAGTCCCCAAGGGAAGTTTGTACAAGCCTAGAAGAAGAAGGAGGCAGTATGTGCTTATTTACGAGAAAGAGGTTCAAATGCCACTAAAGAAAAAGGTTGCTCTCTAGAAGGGTGTTCAGAAGAAAGTTCATGAAGTGGTCTCCACAATTGTTTTAATTCCTACCAAGACAAGGAGTACAGACACTCCTCAGAAGAAAATCTCTTTTGTTTTGGCTGAGAAGAAAAAGAAACTAAGGAAGATGGTCCAGTTATCAGAAGATGAAGAAAAATTAACGAATAACCTCTAAAAAGGAGATCCAGATCTCCTGATAAAGATATTCATAATCTCCTTGTAAGGGTTATTCAAAAGGGAGTTGGTCTCATAGAAGAAGCCCTACCAAACCAAGCTATGAAAAGTCCTTTCATTTTTATGCTCTTTAGAAGTGAGTGGAAGGGAAAACTATAGCAAAAGTTGTGCTGAAGGATGCTGAGGGAATTTCAGATGCTGAAGTTGTTCTCATGTCAGAAGAAGTTGTTTCTCATGCCCTTGAAACCATTATTGAAGAAGAACATGTTGCACCAAAAGTTGAAAAAGTTAATGACACAGGTATACCTCTGAACCTTGTCTCTAATAATGTCTTAGATTCTTCCAACTCATGTATGATGAGAATGTCTCTAAAACTCACCCCACCTCAATCTGTAAATTCACCAGAATAGACACCCTCACTCAAACATGATAAGAACCTACATACATATTTTGTCATGCTCTCTCCTAAACCAACCTCAAGATCAAAATACCTTGCTTCAGATTCTCATAATTATCCCAAAGAATATAAGGAACTATCAAGTCACCTAGTTTATGAGTTACCTAATGAGAAGAACCAGTTGGCATGTATTTCTGATTATGAATGCCAAAATCCCATGAACATTATGGTTAAATCACCAATAGAGGTCTCTAGATCTAAATCAAGCTCAAGCTCATGCTCTAAATTTGATGCTTCTGAATTTAGACCTTTAGTCGTTAAGCCTCTTCAAGTTGTTCCCTAGAAACCTCAAGCATTGATACCCAAGATCAAGCTTCGCCCAAACCCCAAAATCCATTGAATAGCATCTTGCTCTTTTTCGAAAATGCAGGATTGAAGAAGCTGAAGCATAGCGTGCTTTGTTGAACTCTGAATCATTATGCGTAAGCACTTGTCTACTTTGTAATTATCAGTTATTTTTGGGATACTAGTACTATTGCTGTTTGCTAATATCATGTTAATTTAAGTTTTATGATTTATTTCAGGATGCTGCAATATGGTTGTTTGATTCTCCAGAAGAATCATTAGGGTTTATTTTAGCAGACAGTGGATTTGATGTGTGGCTTGTTAATGGCCGTGGCACAAAATATAGCACCGGACACACGTCACTAACTACTTATGACATGGTCCTTATGAATTATATATAGAATAGTTTTGGTTTTCAAATTTGTAAATATTTGATATAGAATTTTTAATTGATTATTTATTAAATTCAATATATGTATTATTAGGCTTATTGGGATTGGTCATGGGAAGAATTAGCTAATTATGATCTTCCTGCATCAGTGGAATATGTGTTCAATCATACTGGTCAAAAAATACACTATGCAGGTCATTCTCAGGTGACTTAAGTTAACCCTAATTGATTATTTATTTTTGATATCTTTAATTAGTTTGTTAAAAATAGTTAATTTATCTAATCATTTCAGGGAACTTTAGTGGCTTTTGTTAATTTATCTCAAGGGAAGCTTTTGAATATGTTGAGATCAGCTGCATTACTAAGTCCAATTGCTCATATGAATCAACTTGCTTCACCACCAACAAAACTTGCTGCACAATTCTTTTTAGCTAATGTGAGTCACGTGAAAAATGATAAATTAATTTTTATGCACGTAAATATTCGATCAAATTTCATCTTTCATCGTAATAACACTTACGAAAATATCAATTTTTCTGCTCATACTACAGGACGTGTACTGGTTAGGTCTCCGCGAATTCATTCCTCATACGTAAGAGAATAAATTATCCTATGTTTTATCTCTGTAAATTGAAAAAGATTTGAAAAAAAAAATAGTTAATATATCATATGTTTTCTGATGATTAGGAATAATGTAGCAAAATTTGTGGTTGGAATATGCTTCACTCTAAACCAGCCCTGCTTAAACTTAATCACATTTTTCACAGGTATTTTTTTACTAATTAAATTATGATAAATTTCACTTTTCATTTATTAATAATTGAAGAGTTGTAATCATAATTATTATTGATATTATTTTTGTATTCCTGAAACTTAAATAATATAGGTCCGAATTGCTGCATAAATTCTTCCAGACTTGATGTCTATGTTGACCATGAACCACAACCAACAGCAACAAAGAACCTGATCCATCTATCCCAAAGTAAGTCTAATAAGCAGAAATATTTTTCATTTTTATTTTTGTGGTGTCATTTGATTTGAAAAAAAATTAAGACTAATAGTTTTACAATATGGAATTTTAGTGATCAGAACAGGACAAATAGCAAAGTATGATTATGGATTACGCAATATACTACACTATGGACAATTGGTTCCTCCAACTTATGACATGACTAAAATCCCAAAAGAATTCCCACTTTTTATCAGCTATGGAGGGAAAGATTATCTGTCTGATGTACAAGATGTGAAGATTTTACTCAATGATCTTAGAAATCATGATGCTAACAAGCTTGTGGTATTGTATAAAGATGAATATGCACATGTGGATTTTATTATGGCTATTGATGCTAAACAAGTCCTTTATGATCCCATGATAGCCTTTTATAACTCCAACTGATTTTACTATCGGTACTATTGTGCTTGGGGAGTGTTTCTCTTCGATGGCCTCTGATCTGTTGATGGTGATTCAGTTGTTGGGTTTCTCATCTTGTTTCGTAAAGTGTCGTGTTTTGTGTAGATCTTTCGTTTGTTTTGGTTTGTATGCTGTTGTGTTTTCTTTTTGGTACATTTTATGTTCATTGATTATAAATGTACTTTGATGGGCCCTTAGTTTGAAATAAATAGAGGATGTTGTATTCTTCTCTATATTTAATCGCAAATTTGTTGTGTTATGTTCTCCATATTTAATTACAGTAGAGTTGATTCCAGGAATAAATAACATTAAAGAAGAAATAATTTAAAGAAAAAAATAACACAAAAAAAAACTATATTTAAAATTTTTTACATAGATAATAATTTAAATAAAAAATATATATAATAGAAAAATAAAAAAAATCAAGACATAAACAAAAGTCATGGCGACAGTACCGAACCGTCGTAATCAACAAAAGTCATGACGGTATCGAACCGTCGCCAAAAATAATTTAATCAATTTCAAAAGATATTCACGACAGTATCGAACCGTCGCCATCAATAATTAAAAGAAACTCAAAAGATAGTCACGACGGTATCAACCCGTCGTAAACTTGAACGATAGTTTTTGTAACCGTCGCGAAATAGGTTGGGGACACACACTTCTGCGACGGTAAAGCAACCGTCGTGGAAAGCAAATTGCGACGGTTTTAACCGTCGTAATCTACAAAAATACCTGTCGCAATCTGCCAATTTTCTTGTAGTGTTGTTTGATCATGATATGTTTTGGTTGTTTCTTTCTTTTCATTAAGTTGGTGAAATTCTTGTTTGAGGACAAACAAAGTTTTAGGTTGGGGAGAGTTTGATGAGTACCAAATGTGTGTCAATTTTAGCTTTAAAACTTGGCACTTTTAAGCTCTATTTTGTGTTTTCGATTACTATTTTCCCCAATTTTGTTAGAATTTATTGTTTTAAGTATTAAGTATTAGAATATTTGATTTGTGTGTTTTTGGGTAGAAAGTGATGGATCAAACTTAAAAGAGGAAGACACAAGAAATAGAAGAAAATACACAAAGCAAAGAGGAAAGCAAGGCAATGATATTTTTTCTTGGCAATTTTGTCGGGCAAAGCTGGGGCGAGCAAGGAGCAAAATCCTTGCTCTGAGGTCACTGGACAAAGCTGGGGCAAGCTTAAAATGAATATATCAAGTAGCTTCTATTTTCTGATTCAATGCATTTTATATGAGCGTGCTTGGAGCGAGGAAATCACACGGCGAAATTTCTGTTCACCGGGAGAATTTAGATATTTTGTGCTAGTAGGTTTGTTTTGCGTAGGCTGATGTATGTGGAAAGTGACAATTCTCTTGGCGAAACTTTTGGTCGCCGGGAAAATTTTTCTGAAAATATTTTGTATATATATTGTAAAACCATATTTTTTAGCTCTCTCTCTCTCTCTCTCTCTCTCTCTCTATATATATATATATATATATATATATATATATATATATATATATATATATATATATATATATATATATATATATATATATATATATATATATATATATATATATATATATATATATATATATATATATATATATATATATATTTCTCTCTAATAAGATTTTGATTTTTTAACATTTTGGAACCTAAAACCATTTAGGTGTGATTCATTATTGAGCATGTGTTGTTTTAGAATGTTTGACATGACTTATGTGTTTAGAATTTGTTTCATAATCATGGTGTAGTTGTTGTGTACTGGTAAGCATGACTTTAATTGTGCATTGAAAATTTTGAACCATGCATTAGCTTGTTTGATCATGATAAGTTATGGTTGTTTCTTTTGTTTCATTAAGTTGGTGAAATTCTTGTGTGAGGATAAACAAAGTTTTAAGTTTGGGAGATATTGATGAGTGCCAAATGTATGTCAATTTCCTCTTCAAAACTTGACACTTTTCAGCTCTGTTTTGTGTTTTCGATTTTTGTTTTCCCCATGTTTTGCTAGAATTTATTGTTTTAAGTATTTAGTGGTAGAATCTTTGATTTGTGTGTTTTTGTGTAGAAAAGTGATGGATCAAGCTTAAAATAGAAAGACACAAGCAATCTAAGAAATTGCACAAAGAAAATATGAAAGCAAATAAAGAAGCTTTTGTCTTTGAAATTTTGCCGGGCGAAGCTGGGGCTAGCAAGGAGCGAAATCCTCCCTCTTAGGTTGCTGGACAAAACTGGGGCGAGCTGGAAATAAAGAATTCAAGTAGCTTTTGTTTTCTGATTCAATGAATTTTTGATGAGCGCGCTTGGAGTGAGGAAATCACACGGCGAAACTTTAGTTCACCGAACTAATTTAGATATTTTGTGCTAGTAGGTATGTTTTGCGTAGGCTGGTGTGTGTAGAAAGTGATATGTCTCTAGGCGAAGCTTTTGGGAGCCGGACAAATTTTTCTGAACGTATTTTGTATATATATATATATATATATATATATATATATATATATATATATATATATATATATATATTGTAAAATCAGATTTTTGAGCTCTCTCTCTCTCTCTCTCTCTCTCTATTTTCTCTCAAATAATATTTAGGTTTTTTTTTTAATGTTTTGGAACCTTAAACCATTTGGGAACGTGAGATCCTTGGAAACAACAAGAGAAAGGTGAGTCTTGGAGAATTGAAGCGGGGTTTGCATCAATCATTGACACATCACGGTAGAAGGTTGTTTTTCTTTAATTTTTTCCCTTTGTATTTAGTTATCATGTGTAGCTAGGCGTGATTTATGATTGAGCATGTGTTGTTTTAGAATGTTTGACATGACATTTGTGTTTATAATTTGTTATATAATCATGGTGTAGTTTTAGTATAGTGGTAAGCATGACTTTACTTGTGCTTTGAATATTTTTAACCATGCATTAGCTTGTTTGATCATCATAAGTTTTGGTTGTTTCTTTTATTTCATTAAGTTGGTGAAATTCATGTTTGAGGACAAATAAAGTTTTAAGTTGGGGAGAGTTTGATGAGTGCCAATTGTTTGTCGATTTCCGTTTTAAAACTTTGCATTTTTAAGCTCTGTTTTGAGTTTTCGTTTATCGTTTTCCCCATGTTTTGCTAGAATTTATTGTTTTAAGTATTTAGTGGTAGAATATTTGATTTGTGTGTTTTTGTGCAGAAAAGTGATAGATCAAGTTTAAAAGAGGAAGACACAAGCAATAGAAGAAAATGCATAAAGCAAAGAGGAAAGGAATGGAAGAAGCTTTTGTCTTGGTAATTTCGTTGGGTGAAGCTGGGATAAGCAAGGAGCAAAATCCTTGCTCTGAGGTCGCTGGACAAAACTAGGGCGAGCTAGAAATGAAGAACTCATGTAGCTTATATTTTATGATTCAATGAATTTTCAATGACCACGGTTGGAGCAAGAAAATTGCACGGCGAAACTTCAGTTCACCGAATGAATTTGGATATTTTGTGCTAGTAGGTGTGATTTGCGTAGGCTGATGTGTGTGGAAAGTGTCAATTCTCTGGGCATAGCTTTTCGGTGCTTGGCAAAATTTTCTAAACATATTTTGTATATATATATATATTATAAAACCATATTTTTAGCTCTCTCTCTCTCTCTCTCTCTCTCTCTTTATTTTCTCACTAATAAGATTTGGTTTTTTAAGGTTTAGGAACCTAAAACCATTTTGGGAGTGTGATTTCTTTGGAAAGCAACAAGAGAAGGTTGCATCTTGAAGAATTGAAACAAGGTTTATATCAATTAGAGAGACATCACGGTAGATGTTTGTTTTTCTTCCATTTTCCCTTTATATTTAGCTATCATGTGTAGCTAGGTGTGATTCATGATTGAGCATGTGTTATTTTAGAATGTTTGACATGACTTATGTGTTTAGAATTTGTTTCATAATCATGGTGTAGTTGTTGTATAGTGGTAAGCATGACTTTACTCGTGCTTTGAAAATTTTGAACCATTCATTAGCATGTTTGATCATGATAAGTTTTGGTAGTTTCTTTTGTTTCATTAATTTGGTTAAATTATTGTTTGAGGACAAACAATGTTTTATGTTTGGGAGAGATTGATGAGTGCCAAATGTATGCCAATTTTTGCTTTAAAACTTGACACTTTTCATCTCTGTTTCGTGTTTTAGATTTTTCGTTTTCCCCAAGTTTTGCTAGAATTTATTTTTTTAAGTATTTAGTGGTAAAATCTTTTATTTATGTGTTTTTGTGCAGAAAAGTGATGGATCAAGCTTAAAAGAGGAAGACACAAGCAATAGAAGAAAATGCACAAAGCAAATATGATAGAAAGGCAAGGAGCTTTTGTCTTGGCAATTTCATCAAGTGAAGCTGGGGAGAGAAAGGAGAGAAATCCTCGCTCTGAGGTCGCTGGAAAAAACTGGGGCGAGCTAGAAATGAAGAATTCAAGTAGCTTATGTTTTATGATTCAATGCATTTTTGATGAGCGCTCTTGGAATGAGGAAATCGCACGATGAAACTTCAGTTCGAAGGACGAATTTAGATATTATGTGCTAGTATGTGTGTTTTGTGTAGGCTGATGTGTGTGGAAAGTGACAATTCTCTGGGCAAAGCTTTTCGGCACCAGGAAAATTTTTCTGAACATATTTTTTATATATATTGTAAAAACAAATTTTTGAGCTCTCTCTCTCTCTCTCTCTCTCTTTATTTTCTCTCTAATAAGATCTTTATTTTTTAAGGTTTTAGACCTAAAACCATTTTAGGAGTTTGAGATCCTTGGAAAGAAACAAGAGAAGGGTGTGTCTAGAAGAATTGAAGCGGGGTTTGTATCAATCGGCGAGACATCACGTTAGATATTTCTTTTCTTCCATTTTCCCTTTGTATTTAGTTGTCATGTGTAGCTAGGTGTGATTCAAGATTGAGCATGTGTTGTTTTAGAATGTATGACATGACTTATGTGTTTAGAATTTGTTTCATAATCATGGTGTAGTAGTAGTATAGTGGTAAACATGACTTTACTTGTGCTTTGAAAAATTTGAACCGTGCATTAACTTGTTTGATCACGATAAGTTTTGGTTGTTTCTATTGTTTCATTAAGTTGGTGAAATTCTTGTTTGAGGTCAAACAAAGTTTTAAGTTGGGAAGATATTGATGAGTGCCAAATGTGTGTCAATTTCCACTTTAAAACTTGACACATTTCATCTCTGTTTTGTGTTTTCGATTGCAGTTTTCCCCAAGTTTTGCTAGAATTTATTGTTTTAAGTATTTAGTGGTAGAATCTTTGATTTGTGTGTTTTTGTGCAGAAAAGTGATGACTCCAACTTAAAAGAGGAAGACCAAATCAATATATGAAAATGCACAAAGCAAAGATGATAGCAAGGCAAGGAGCTTTTGTCTTGGCAATTTCATCGGGAAAAGATGAGGCGAGAAAGCAGTGAAATCCTCACTCTGAGGTTGCTGGAAAAAACTGGGGGAGCTAGAAATAAAGAATTAAAGTAGCTTATGTTTTCTGATTCAATGCATTTTCGATGAGCGCGTTTAGAGCGCGGAAATCACACGAAAAAACTTCAGTTCGCCTAACGAATTTACATAATTTGTGCTAGTAGGTGTGTTTTGTGTAGGCTGATGTGTGTGGAAAGTGACAATTCTCTGGGCAAAGCTTTTCAGTGCCGGACAAATTTTTCAAAAGATATTTTGTATATATATTGTAAAAGCAGATTTTTTAGCTCTCTCTCTCTCACTTTGTTTTCTCTATAATAAGATTTTGGATTTTTAAGGTTTTGGAACCAAAAACCATTTTGGGTGTGTGAGATCCATGGATAGCAACAAGAGAAGGGTGCGTCTTGAAGAATTGAAGTAGGGTTTGTATCAATCAGAGAGACATTATGGTATATGTTTGTTTTTCTTCCTTTTTCCCTTTGTATTTAGTTGTCTTGTGTAGCTAGGTGTGATTCATGATAGAGCATGTGTTGTTTCAGAACGTTTGACATGACTTATGTGTTTAGAATTTGTTTCATAATCATGGTGTTGTAGTAGTATAGTGGTAAGCATTAGTTTACTTGTGCTTTAAACCTTTTGAACCATGCATTAGCTTGTTTGATCATGATAATTTTTGTTGTTTCTTTTGTTTCATTAAGTTGGTGAAATTCTTGTTTGAGGACAAACAAAGTTTTAAGTTGCGGAGAGATTGATGAGTTTCAAATGTGAGTCAATTTCCGCTTTAAAACATGACACATTTTAGCTCTTTTTTGTGTTTTTGATTTCAGTTTCCCCATGTTTTACAAGAATTTATTATTTTAGTGCAGAAAAGTGATGCATCAAGCTTAAAAGAGGAAGACATAAGCAATAGAAGAAAATTCACAAAGCAAACAGGAAATCAAGGCAATGAGCTTTTGTCTTGGCAATTTTGTCAGGCGAAGCTGGGTCGTGAAAGGAGCAAAATCCTCCTTCTGAAGTCGCTGGACAAAACTGGCGTGTGCCATAAATGAAGAATTCAAGTAGTTAAGATTTCTGATTCAATGCATTTTCAATAAGCGCTTTGAGCGAGGAAATCGCACGGTGAAACTTCTGTTCGCCAAACGAATCTAGATATTTTATGCTAGTAGGTGTGTTTTGTGTGCAAATTTTTTCTAAACATATTTTGTATATAAATTGTAAAACCAGATTATTGAGCTCTCTCTCTCCCTCTTTATTTTCTCTCTAATAAGATTTTGGTTTTTTATGGTTTTAGAACCTAAAACCATTTTGGGAGTGTGAGATCGTTGGAAAGCAACAAGAGAAGGGTGCATCTTGAAGAATTGAAGCGGGGTTTGTATCCATCGGCGAAACATCACGGTAAATGTTTGCTTTTCTTCCTTTTTCCCTTTGTATATTGTTGTCATGTGTAGCTAGGTGTAGTTCATGATTGAGCATGTGTTGTTTTACAATGTTTGACATGACTTATGTGTTTAGAATTTGTTTCATAATCATGGTGTAGTTGTAATATAGTGGTAATCATGACTTTAATTGTGCTTTGAAAATTTTGAACCATTTATTAGCTTGTTTGATCATGATAAGTTTTGGTTGTTTGTTTGTTTCATTAAGTTTGTGAAATTATAGTTTAAGGTCAAACAATGTTTTAACTTGGGGAGAGATTGATGAGTGCCAAATGTGTGTCAATTTCCGCTTTAAAACTTGACACTTTTCAGCTCTGTTTTGTGTTTCAAATTTTTCGTTTTCCCCAAGTTTTGCTAGAATTTATTTTTTTAAGTATTTAGTGGTAGAATCTTTTACTTATGTGTTTTTATGCAGAAAAGTGATGGATCAAGCTTAAAAGAGGAAGACACAAGCAATAGAAGAAAATCCACAAAGAAAATATGATAGCAAGGCAATGAGCTTTTGTCTTGGCAATTTCATCAAGCGAAGCTGGGGAGACAAAGGAGAGAAATCCTCGCTCTGAGGTCGCTAGAAAAAACTGGGGTGAGCTAGAAATGAAGAATTCAAGTAGCTTATGTTTTCTGATTTAATGCATTTTCGATGAGCGCTCTTGGAGCGAGGATATCGCACGATGAAACTTCAGTTCGATGGACGAATTTAGATATTGTGTGCTAGTAGGCGTGTTTTGCGTAGGCTGATGTGTGTGGAAAGTGACAATTCTCTGGGCAAAGCTTTTCGGCGCCAGGCAAATTTTTCTAAACATATTTTGTATATATATTGTAAAAACAAATTTTTGAGCTCTCTCTCTCTCTCTCTATTTATTTTCTCTCTAATAAGTTCTTGGTTTTTTAAGGTTTTTGACCTAAAACCATTTTAGGAGTTTGAGATCCTTGGAAAGCAACAAGAGAAGGGTGTGTCTAGAAGAATTGAAGCGGGGTTTGTATCAATCGGCGAGACATCACGTTAGATATTTGTTTTCTTCCATTTTCCCTTTGTATTTAGTTGTCATGTGTAGCTAGGTGTGATTCAAGACTGAGCATGCGTTGTTTTAGAATGTATGAAATGACTTATGTGTTTATAATTTGTTTCATAATCATGGTGTAGTAGTAGTATAGTGGAAAGCATGACTTTACTTGGGCTTTGAAAATTTTGAACCATGCATTAACTTGTTTGATCATGATAAGTTTTGGTTGTTTCTTTTGTTTCATTAAGTTGGTGAAATTCTTGTTTGAGGTCAAACAAAGTTTTAAGTTGGGAAGAGATTGATGAGTGCCAAATGTGTGTCAATTTCCACTTTAAAACTTTACACATTTCATCTCTGTTTTGTGTTTTCGATTGCAGTTTTCCCCAAGTTTTGTAGAATTTATTGTTTTAAGTATTTAGTGGTAGAATCTTTGATTTGTGTGTTTTTGTGCAGAAAAGTGATGAATCAAACTTAAAAGAGGAAGAACCAATCAATATATGAAAATTCACAAAGAAAAGATGATAGCAAGGCAAGGAGCTTTTGTCTTGGCAATTTCATCGGGAAAAGCTTGGGCGAGAAAGCAGTGAAATCCTTACTCTGTGGTCGCTGGAAAAAACTGTGGGAGCTAGAAGTAAAGAATTCAAGTAGCTTATGTTTTCTGATTCAATGCATTTTCGATGAGCGCGTTTGTAGTGAAGAAATCACACGAAAAAACTTCAGTTCTCTTGACGAATTTAGATAATTTGTGCTAGTAGGTGTGTTTCGTGTAGGCTGATGTGTGTGGAAAGTGACAATTCTCTGGGCAAAGCTTTTCAGTGCCGGACAAATTTTTCAGAAGATATTTTGTATATATATATTGTAAAAGCAGATTTTTTAGCTCTCTCTCTCACTTTGTTTTCTCTCTAGTAAGATTTTGGTTTTTTAAGGTTTTGGAACCAAAAACCATTTTGGGAGTTTGAGATCCTTGGAAAGCAACAAGAGAAGGGTGTGTTTAGAAGAATTGAAGCGGGGTTTGTATCAATCATTGAGACATCACGTTAGATATTTGTTTTCTTCCATTTTCCCTTTGTATTTAGTTGTCATGTGTAGCTAGGTGTGATTCAAGACTGAGCATGCGTTGTTTTAGAATGTATGAAATGACTTATGTGTTTATAATTTGTTTCATAATCATGGTGTAGTAGTAGTATAGTGGAAAGCATGACTTTACTTGGGCTTTGAAAATTTTGAACCATGCATTAACTTGTTTGATCATGATAAGTTTTGGTTGTTTCTTTTGTTTCATTAAGTTGGTGAAATTCTTGTTTGAGGTCAAACAAAGTTTTAAGTTGGGAAGAGATTGATGAGTGCCAAATGTGTGTCAATTTCCACTTTAAAACTTTACACATTTCATCTCTGTTTTGTGTTTTCGATTGCAGTTTTCCCCAAGTTTTGTAGAATTTATTGTTTTAAGTATTTAGTGGTAGAATCTTTGATTTGTGTGTTTTTGTGCAGAAAAGTGATGAATCAAACTTAAAAGAGGAAGAACCAATCAATATATGAAAATTCACAAAGAAAAGATGATAGCAAGGCAAGGAGCTTTTGTCTTGGCAATTTCATCGGGAAAAGCTTGGGCGAGAAAGCAGTGAAATCCTTACTCTGTGGTCGCTGGAAAAAACTGTGGGAGCTAGAAGTAAAGAATTCAAGTAGCTTATGTTTTCTGATTCAATGCATTTTCGATGAGCGCGTTTGTAGTGAAGAAATCACACGAAAAAACTTCAGTTCTCTTGACGAATTTAGATAATTTGTGCTAGTAGGTGTGTTTCGTGTAGGCTGATGTGTGTGGAAAGTGACAATTCTCTGGGCAAAGCTTTTCAGTGCCGGACAAATTTTTCAGAAGATATTTTGTATATATATATTGTAAAAGCAGATTTTTTAGCTCTCTCTCTCACTTTGTTTTCTCTCTAGTAAGATTTTGGTTTTTTAAGGTTTTGGAACCAAAAACCATTTTGGGAGTTTGAGATCCTTGGAAAGCAACAAGAGAAGGGTGTGTTTAGAAGAATTGAAGCGGGGTTTGTATCAATCATTGAGACATCACGTTAGATATTTGTTTTTCTTCCTTTTTCCATTTGTATTTAGTTGTCTTGTGTAGCTAGGTGTGATTCAAGACTGAGCATGTGTTGTTTTAGAATGTATGAAATGACTTATGTGTTTATAATTTGTTTCATAATCATGGTGTAGTAGTAGTATAGTGGAAAGCATGACTTTACTTGTGCTTTGAAAATTTTGAACCATGCATTAACTTGTTTGATCATGATAAGTTTTGGTTGTTTCTTTTGTTTTATTAAGTTGGTGAAATTCTTGTTTGAGGTCAAACAAAGTTTTAAGTTGGGAAGAGATTGATGAGTGCCAAATGTGTGTCAATTTCCACTTTAAAACTTCACACATTTCATCTCTGTTTTGTGTTTTCGATTGCAGTTTTCCCCATGTTTTGTAGAATTTATTGTTTTAAGTATTTAGTGGTAGAATCTTTGATTTGTGTGTTTTTGTGCAGAAAAGTGATGAATCCAACTTAAAAGAGGAAGACCCAATCAATATATGAAAATTCACAAAGAAAAGATGATAGCAAGGCAAGGAGCTTTTGTCTTGGCAATTTCATCGGGAAAAGCTGGGGCGAGAAAGCAGTGAAATCCTCACTCTGTGGTTGCTGGAAAAAAACTGTGGGAGATAGAAATAAAGAATTCAAGTAGCTTATGTTTTCTAATTCAATGCATTTTCGATGAGCGCGTTTGTAGTGAAGAAATCACACGAAAAAACTTCAGTTCGCCTGACGAATTTAGATAATTTGTGCTAGTAAGTGTGTTTTGTGTAGGCTGATGTGTGTGGAAAGTGACAATTCTCTGGGCAAAGCTTTTCAGTGCCGAACAAATTTTTCAGAAGATATTTTGTATATATATTGTAAAAGCAGATTTTTTAGCTCTCTCTCTCACTTTGTTTTCTCTCTAATAAGATTATGGTTTTTTAAGGTTTTGGAACCAAAAACCATTTTGGGAGTGTGAGATCCATGGATAGCAACAAGAGAAGGGTGCGTCTTGAAGAATTGAAGCAGGGTTTGTATCAATCAGAGAGACATCATGGTAGATGTTTGTTTTTCTTCCTTTTTCCATTTGTATTTAGTTGTCTTGTGTAGCTAGGTGTGATTCATGATTGAGCATGTGTTGTTTCAGAATGTTTGACATGACTTATGTGTTTAGAATTTGTTTCATAATCATGGTGTTGTAGTAGTATAGTGGTAATCATAAGTGTACTTGTGCTTTGAACCTTTTGAACCATGCATTAGCTTGTTTGATCATGATAATTTTTGTTGTTTCTTTTGTTTCATTAAGTTGGTGAAATTATTATTTGTGGACAAACAAAGTTTTAAGTTGCGGAGAGATTGATGAGTTCCAAATGTGAGTAAATATCCGCTTTAAAACATGACACATTTAAGCTCTTTTTTGTGTTTTCGATTTACGTTTCCCCCAAGTTTTACTAGAATTTATTGTTTTAAGTATTTATTGGTAGAATCTTTGATTTGCACGTTTTAGTGCAGAAAAGTGATGCATCAAGCTTAAAATAGGAAGACATAAGCAATAGAAGAAAATTCACAAAGCAAAGAGGAAATCAAGGCAATGAGCTTTTGTCTTGGCAATTTCGTCAGACGAAGCTGGGTCGTGAAAGGAGAGAAATCCTCCTTCTAAAGTCGCTGGACAAAATTGGCGCGAGCTATAAATGAAGAATTCAAGTAGTTAAGTTTTCTGACTCAATGCATTTTCGATAAGCGCGTTGAGCGGGGAAATCGATCGGTGAAACTTCTGTTCGCCAGACGAATTTAGATATTTTGTGCTAGTAGGTGTGTTTTTTGTGCGAATTTTTTCTAAACATATTTTGTATATATATATTGTAAAACCAGATTATTGAGCTCTCTCTCTCCCTCTTTATTTTCTCTCTAATAAGATTTTGGTTTTTTAAGGTTTTGGAACCTAAAACCATTTTGGGACTGTGAGATCGTTGGAAAGCAACAAGATAAGGGTGCATCTTGAAGAATTGAAGCGGGGTATGTATCAATCGGCAAAACATCATGGTAAATGTTTGCTTTTCTTCCTTTTTCCCTTTGTATTTTGTTGTCATGTGTAGCTAGGTGTAGTTCATGATTGAGCATGTGTTGTTTTACAATGTTTGACATGACTTATGTGTTTAGAATTTGTTTCATAATCATGGTGTAGTTGCAATATAGTGGTAAGCATGACTTTAATTGTGCTTTAAAAATTTTGAAACATTCATTAGCTTGTTTGATCAAGATAAGTTTTGGTTGTTTCTTTTGTTTTATTAAGTTTGTGAAATTATAGTTTGAGGTCAAACAATGTTTTAAGTTTGGGAGAGATTGATTAGTTCCAAATGTGTGTCAATTTCGGCTTTAAAACTTGAAACTTTTCAGCTCTGTTTTGTGTTTTTTATTGCGGTTTTCCCCAAGTTTTGCTAGAATTTATTATTTTAAGTATTTAGTGGTAGAATCTTTTATTTGTGTGTTTTTATGGAGAAAAGTGATGGATCAAGCTTAAAAGAGGAAGACACAAGCAACAGAAGAAAATGAAAAAAGCAAAGATGATAGCAAGGCAAAGAGCTTTTATCTAGGCAATTTCATCGGGCGAAGTTAGGGCTAGAAAGGAGAAAAATCCTCGCTCTGATGTCGCTGGACAAAACTGGGGCGAGCTAGAAATGAGGAATCCAAGTAACTTCTATTTTCTTATTCAATGCATTTTCGATGAGCGCGCTTGGAGCGAGAAAATCACACGGCGAAACTTCAGTTTGTCGGACGAATTTAGACATTTTGTGCTAGCAGGTGTGTTTTGCGTAGGCTGATGTGTGTGGAAAGTGAAAACTCTCTGTGCAAAGCTTTTCGGCGCTGGGTAAATGTTTCTGAACATATTTTGTATATATATTGTAAAAAAAAATTTTTGAGCTCTCTCTCTCTTTATTTTCTCTCTAATAAGATTTTGGTTTTTTTAAGGTTTTTGAACCTAAAACCATTTTAGGTGTTTGAGATCCTTGGAAAGTAACAAGATAAGGGTGTGTCTAGAAGAATTGAAGGGGGTTTGTATCAATCGGCGAGACATCATTGTTGATGTTTGTTTTTCTTCCTTTTTTCCTTTGTGTTAAGTTGTCATGTGTAGCTAGGTGTGATTCATAACTGAGCATGTGTTGTTTTAGAATGTATGACATGACTTATGTGTTTAGTATTTGTTTCATAATCATGGTGTCATAGTGTTATAATGGTAAGAATGACTTTAATTGTGTTAGTAGGTGTGTTTTGCGTAGGCTGATGTGTATGGAAAATGATAATTCTCTTGGCGAAGCTTTTCGGCAGCGGGAAAAATTTTCTTAACATATTTTGTATATATATTATAAAACCATATTTTTGACCTCTCACTCTCTCTCTCTCTCTCTTTATTTTCTATCTAATAAGATTTTGGTTTTTTAAGGTTTTGGAACCTAAAATCGATTTGGGAGTGTGAGATCCTTGGAAAGTAATAAGAGAAGGGTGCATCTTGAAGAATTAAAGTGGGGAGTGTATTAATTGGCGAGACATCATGGTAGATGTTTATTTTTCTTCTTTTTTCCCTTCGAATTTAGTTGCCATGTGTAGATAGGTGTGATTCATGATTGAGCATGTATCGTTTTAGAATGTTTGACATGACTTATGTGTTTAGAATTTGTTTCATAATCATGGTGTAGTTGTAGTGTAGTGGTAAGCATGATTTTAATTGTGCTTTGAAAATTTTGAACCATGCATTAGCTTGTTTGATCATGATAAGTTATGGTTGTTTCTTTTATTTCATTAAGTTGGTGAAATTCTTGTTTGAGAACAAACAAAGTTTTAATTTGGGAAGAGATTGATGAGTGCCAAATGTGTGTCAATTTCCACTTTAAAACTTGACACATTTCAACTCTGTTTTGTGTTTCCGATTGCAGTTTCCCCAAGTTTTGCTAGAATTTATTATTTTAAGTATTTAGTGGTAGAATCTTTGATTTGTGTGTTTATGTGCAGAAAAGTGATGAATCGAACTTAAAAGAGGAAGACCCAATCAATATATGAAAATTCACAAAGAAAAGATGATAGCAAGGCAAGGAGCTTTTGTCTTGGCAATTTCATCGGGAAAAGCTGGGGCGAGAAAGCAGTGAAATCCTCACTCTATGGTCGTTGGAAAAATTAGGGGGAGCTAGAAATAACAAATTCAAGTAGCTTATGTTTTCTGATTCAATGCATTTTCGATGAGCGCGTTTGGAGTGAGGAAATCACACGAAAAAACTTCAGTTCGCCTGACGAATTTAGATAATTTGTGCTAGTAGGTGTGTTTTGTGTAGGCTGATGTGTGTGGAAAGTGACAATTCTCTGGGAAAAGCTTTTCAGTTCCGGACAAATTTTTCAGAAGATATTTTGTATATATATTGTAAAAGCAGATTTTTTTAGCTCTCTCTCTCTCACTTTGTTTTCTCTCTAATAAGATTTTGGTTTTTTAAGGTTTTGGAACCAAAAACCATTTTGGGAGTGTGAGATCCATGGATAGCAACAAGAGAAGGGCGCGTCTTGAAGAATTGAAGCAGGGTTTGTATCAATCAGAGAGACATCATGGTAGATGTTTGTTTTTCTTCCTTTTTCCATTTGTATTTAGTTGTCTTGTGTAGCTAGGTGTGATTCATGATTGAGCATATGTTGTTTCAGAATGTTTGACATGACTTATGTGTTTAGAATTTGTTTCATAATCATGGTGTTGTAGTAGTATAGTGGTAATCATGAGTGTACTTGTGCTTTGAACCTTTTGAACCATGCATTAGCTTGTTTGATCATGATAATTTTTGTTGTTTCTTTTGTTTCATTAAGATTGTGAAATTCTTGTTTGAGGACAAACAATGTTTTAAGTTGCGGAGAGATTGATGAGTTCCAAATGTGAGTAAATTTCCGCTTTAAAACATGACACATTTCATCTCTTTTTTGTGTTTTCGATTGCTGTTTCCCCCAAGTTTTACTAGAATTTATTGTTTTAAGTATTTATTGGTAGAATCTTTGATTTGCACATTTTAGTGCAGAAAAGTGATGCATCAAGCTTATAAGAGGAAGACATAAGCAATAGAAGAAAATTCACAAAGCAAAGAGGAAACAAGGCAATGAGCTTTTGTCTTGGCAATTTCGTCAGGCGAAGCTGGGTCGTGAAAGGAGAGAAATCCTCCTTCTGAAGTCGCTGGACAAAATTGGCGCGAGCTATAAATGAAGAATTCAAGTAGTTAAGTTTTCTGACTCAATGCATTTTCAATAAGCGCTTTGAGCGAGGAAATCACACGGTGAAACTTCTGTTTGCCATACGAATTTAGATATTTTGTGCTAGTAGGTGTGTTTTGTGCGCGTATTTTTTCTAAACATATTTTGTATATATATATATTGTAAAACCAAATTATTGAGCTCTCTCTCTCCCTCTTTATTTTCTCTCTAATAATATTTTGGTTTTTTAAGGTTTTAGAACCTAAAACCATTTTGGAACTGTGAGATCGTTGGAAGCAACAAGATAAGGGTGCATCTTGAAGAATTGAAGCGGGGTTTGTATCAATCGGCAAAACATCATGGTAAATGTTTGATTTTCTTCCTTTTTCCCTTTGTATTTTGTTGTCATGTGTAGCTAGGTGTAGTTCATGATTGAGCATGTGTTGTTTTACAATGTTTGACATGACTTATGTGTTTAGAATTTGTTTCATAATCATGGTGTAGTTGCAATATAGTGGTAAGCATGACTTTAATTGTGCTTTAAATTTTTTGAAACATTCATTAGCTTGTTTGATCATGATAAGTTTTGGTTGTTTCTTTTGTTTCATTAAGTTTGTGAAATTATAGTTTGAGGTCAAACAATGTTTTAAGTTGGGGAGAGATTGATTATTTCCAAATGTGTGTCAATTTCGGCTTTAAAACTTGACACTTTTCAGCTCAGTTTTGTGTTTTTTATTGCGGTTTTCCCCAAGTTTTGCTAGAATTTATTCTTTTAAGTATTAGTGGTAGGATCATTTATTTGTGTGTTTTTGTGGAGAAAAGTGATGGATCAAGCTTAAAAGAGGAAGACACAAGAAACAGAAGAAAATGCAAAAAGCAAAGATGATAGCAAGGCAAAGAGCTTTTATCTAGGAAATTTCATCGGGCGAATTTAGGGCTCTGATGTCGCTGGACAAAACTGGGGCGAGCTAGAAATGAGGAATTCAAGTAACTTCTATTTTCTAATTCAATGCATTTTCGATGAGCGCGCTTGGAGCGAGAAAATCACACGGCGAAACTTCAGTTTTTCGGACGAATTTAGACATTTTGTGCTAGTAGGTGTGTTTTTTGTAGGCTGATGTGTGTGGAAAGTGACAACTCTCTGTGCAAAGCTTTTCGGCGTCGGGTAAATGTTTCTGAACATATTTTGTATATATATATTGTAAAAACAAATTTTTGAGCTCTCTCTCTCTCTCTTTATTTTCTCTCTAATAAGATTTTGGTTTTTTTAAGGTTTTTGAACCTAAAACCATTTTAGGTGTTTGAGATCCTTGGAAAGTAACAAGAGAAGGGTGTGTCTAGAAGAATTGAAGGGGGTTTGTATCAAACGGCGAGACATCATTGTAGATGTTTGTTTTTCTTCCTTTTTCCCTTTGTGTTAAGTTGTCATGTGTAGCTAGGTGTGATTCATAACTGAGCATATGTTGTTTTAGAATGTATGACATGACTTATGTGTTTAGTATTTGTTTCATAATCATGGTGTAGTATTAGTATAATGGTAAGAATGACTTTAATTGTGTTAGTAGGTGTGTTTTGCATAGGCTGATGTGTATGGAAAATGACAATTCTCTGGGCGAAGCTTTTCGGCTGCGGGAAAAATTTTCTTAACATATTTTGTATATATATTATAAAACCATATTTTTGACCGCTCACTCTCTCTCTCTCTCTCTCTCTCTCTCTCTCTCTTTATTTTCTATCTAATAAGGTTTTGGAACCTAAAAACGATTTGGGAGTGTGAGATCCTTGGAAAGTAATAAGAGAAGGGTGCATCTTGAAGAATTAAAGTGGGGAGTGTATCAATTGGTGAGACATCATGGTAGATGTTTATTTTTCTTCTTTTTTCCCTTCTAATTTAGTTGTCATGTGTAGATAGGTGTGATTCATGATTGAGCATGTGTTGTTTTAGAATGTTTGACATGACTTATGTGTTTAGAATTTGTTTCATAATCATGGTGTAGTTGTAGTGTAGTGGTAAGCATGATTATAATTGTGCTTTGAAAATTTTGAACCATGCATTAGCTTGTTTGATCATGATAAGTTATGGTTGTTTCTTTTATTTCATTAAGTTGGTTAAATTCTTGTTTGAGGACAAACAAAGTTTTAATTTGGGAATAGATTGATGAGTGCCAAATGTGTGTCAATTTACACTTTAAAACTTGACACATTTCAGCTTTGTTTTGTGTTTTCGATTGCAGTTTCCCCAAGTTTTGCTAGAATTTATTATTTTAAGTATTTAGTGGTAGAATCTTTGATTTTTTGTGTTTTTCTGCAGAAAAGTGATGAATCCAACTTAAAAGAGGAAGACTCAAGAAATAGAAGAAAATGCACAAAACAAAGATGATAGCAAGGCAAGAAGATTTTGTCTTGGCAATTTCATCGTGCAAAGCTGGGGAGAGAAAGTAGTGAAATCTTTACTATGAGGTCGCTGGACAAAACTCAGGGAGCTAGAAATGAAGAATTCAAGTAGTTTATGTTTTCTAATTCAATGCATTTTCGATGAGCGCGTTTGGAGCTAAGAAATTGCACGGCAAAACTTCAGTTTGCCTGACGAATTTAGATATTTTGGGCTAGTAGGTGTGTTTTGCGTAGGCTCATGTGTGTGGAAAGTTACAATTCTATAGGCAATGCTTTTCGGTGTCGTGCAAATTTTTCAGAACATATTTTGTATATATATTGCAAAAGAAATTTTTTTAGCTCTCTCCCTCTCACTTTGTTTTCTCTCTAATAAGATTTTGGTGTTTAAAGGTTTTGGAACCTAAAACCATTTTGGGAGTGTGAGACCCTTAGAATGCAACAAGAAAAAGGTGCGTCTTGAAGAATTAAATTGGGGTTTGTATCAATCGGCGAGACATCACGGTAGATGTTTGTTTTTCTTCTTTTTTCCCTTTGTATTTAATTGTCATGTGTAGCTAGGTGTGATTCATGATTGAGCATGTGTTGTTTTAGAATGTTTGACATGACTTATGTGTTTAGTATTTGTTTCATAATCATGGTGTAGTTGTAGTATAGTGGTAAGAATGACTTTAATTGTGTTAGTAGGTGTGTTTTGTGTAGGCTGATGTGTATGGAAAGTGACAATTCTCTGGGCGAAGCTTTTTGGCTGCGGGAAAGTTTTTCTTAACATATTTTGTGTATATATATTATAAAACCAGATTTTTGAGCTCTCCCTCTCTCTCTCTCTCTCTATCTCTCTCTCTCTCTCTCTCTCTCTCTCTCTCTCTCTTTATTTTCTATCTAATAAGATTTTGTAACCTAAATTCTATTTGGGAGTTTGAGATCCTTGGAAAGTAATAAGAGAAGGGTGCATATTGAAGAATTAAAGTGGGGAGTGTATTAATTGGCGAGACATCATGGTAGATGTTTAATTTTCTTCTTTTTTCCCTTTGTATTTAGTTGTCATGTGTAGATAGGTGTGATTCATGATTGAGCATGTGTTGTTTTAGAATGTTTGACATGACTTATGTGTTTAGAATTTGTTTCATAATCATGTTGTAGTTGTAGTGTAGTGGTAAGCATGATTTTAATTGTGCTTTGAAAATTTTGAACCATGCATTAGCTTGTTTGATCATGATAAGTTATGGTTGTTTCTTTTATTTCATTAAGTTGGTGAAATCCTTGTTTTAGGACAAACAAAGTTTTAATTTGGGAAGAGATTGATGAGTTCCAAATGTGTGTCAATTTCCACTTTAAAACATTACACATTTCAGCTCTGTTTTGTGTTTTCGATTGCAGTTTTCCCCAAGTTTTGCTAGAATTTATTGTTTTAAGTATTTAGTGGTAGAATCTTTGATTTGTGTGTTTTTGTGCAGAAAAGTGATGAATCCAACTTAAAAGAGGAAGACTCAAGAAATAGAAGAAAATGCACAAAGCAAAGATGATAGCAAGGCAAGAAGATTTAATCTTGGCAATTTCGTCGGGAAAAGCTGGGGAGCGAAAGTAGTGAAATCCTTATTATGTGGTCGCTGGACAAAACTCGGGGAGCTAGAAATGAAGAATTCAAGTAACTTATGTTTTCTGATTCAATGCATTTTCAATGAGCGTGTTTGGAGCAAAGAAATTGCACGGCAAAACTTCAGTTTTCCTGACGAATTTAGATATTTTGGGCTAGTAGGTGTGTTTTGCGTAGGCTCATGTGTGTGGAAAGTGATAATTCTATAGGCAAAGCTTTTCGGTGTCTTACAAATTTTTCAGAACATATTTTGTATATATATTGCAAAAGCAGGTTTTTTAGCTCTCTCCCTCTCACTTTGTTTTCTCTCTAATAAGATTTTGGTTTTTCAAGGTTTTGGAACCTAAAACCATTGTGGGAGTGTGAGATCCATGGAATTCAACAAGAGAAGAGCGCGTCTTGAAGAATTGAAGCAGGGTTTGTATCTATCGGCGAGACATCACGATAGATGTTTGTTTTTCTTCTTTTTTCCCTTTGTAGTTGTCATATGTAGCTAGGTTTGGTTCATGATTGAGTATGTGTTCTTTGAGAATGTTTGACATGACTTATATGTTTAGAATTTGTTTCATAATCATGGTGTAGTTGTAATATAGTGGTAAACATGACTTAAATTGTTCTAGTAGGTGTGTTTTGCGTAGGCTGATGTGTATGGAAAGTGACAATTCTCTGGGCGAAGCTTTTCGGTTACGGGAATATTTTTCTTAACATATTTTGTGTATATATTTTAAAACCATATTTTTTAGCTCTCTCTCTCTCTCTCTCTCTCTCTTTATTTTATCTCTAATAAGATTTTGGTTTTTTAAGGTTTTGGAACCTAAAATCTATTTGGGACTGTGAGATACTTGGAAAGCAACAAGAGAAGGGTGCATCTTGAAGAATTGAAGTTGGGTTTGCATCAATTGGCGAGACATCACGGTAGATGTTTGTTTTTCTTCTTTTTTCCCTTTGTATTTAGTTGTCATGTGTATCTAGGTGTGATTCATGATCGAGCATGTGTTATTTTAGAATTTTTGACATGACTTATGTGATTAGAATTTGTTTCATAATCATGGTGTAGTTATAGTGTAATTGTAAGCATGACTTTAATTGGGCTTTGAAAATTTTGAACAATGCATTAGCTTGTCTGATCATGATAAGTTATGGTTGTTTCTTTTATTTCATTAAGTTGGTGAAATTCTTGTTTTAGGACAAACAAAGTTTTAAGTTGGGGAGAGATTGATGATTGTCAAATGTGTGTCAATTTCCGCTTTAAAACTTGACACTTTTCAACTCTGATTTATCTTTTTGATTGCCATTTCCCCAAGTTTTGCTAGAATTTATTATTTTATGTATTTAGTGGTAGAATCTTTTATTTGTGTGTTTTTGTGCAGAAAAGTGATGGATCAAGCTTAAAAGAGGAAGACACAAGCAATAGAAGAAAATGCACAAAGCAAAGATGATAGCAAGGCATGGAGCTTTTGTCTTGGCAATTTCATCAAGCGAAGCTGGGGCGTGAAAGAAGCAAAATCCTTGCTCTGAGGTTGCTGATCAAAACTGAGGCGAGCTAGAAATGAAGAATTCAAGTAACTTCTATTTTCTAGTTCAATGCATTTTCGATGAGCGTGCTTGGAGCGAGAAAATCAAACGGCAAAACTTCAGTTCGTCGGACGAATTTAGATATTTTGTGCTAGTAGGTATGTTTTGAGCAGGTTGATGTATGTGGAAACTGACACTTCTATGGGAGAAGCCTTTCAGCGCCGGGCAAACATTTAAGAACATATTTTGTATATATATTGTAAAACTATATTTTTGAGCTCTCTCTATTTATTTTCTCCATAATAACATTTTGTTTATTTAAGGTTTTGGAACCTAAAATCTATTTGGGAGTGTGAGATCCTTGGAATGCAACAAGAGAAGGGTGCGTCTTGAAGAATTCAATTGGGGTTTATATCTATCGGAGAGACATCACGGTAGATGTTTGTTTTTCTTCTTTTTTCCCTTTGTATTTAGTTGTAATGTGTAGCTAGGTGTGATTCATGATTGATCATGTGTTGTTTTAGAATGTTTGAAATGATTTATATGTTTAGAATTTGTTTCATAATCACGGTGTAGTTGTAGTATAGTGGTAAGCATGACTTTAATTGTGCTTTGAAAATTTTGAACCATGATTTAGCTTGTTTGATCATGATAAGTTTTGGTTGTTTCTTTTGTTTCATTAAGTAGGTGAAATTCTTGTTTAAGGACAAACAAAGTTTTAAGTTGGGGAGAGATTGATGAGTGCAAAATGTGTATCAATTTCCGCTTTAATACTTGCACTTTTCATCTCTGTTTTGTGTTTTCGATTGTCGTTTTCCCCAAGTTTTGCTAGAGTTTATCATTTTAAGTATTTAGTGGTAGAACCTTTTATTTGTGTGTTTTTATGCAGAAAAGTGATGGATCAAGTTTAAAAGAGGAAGACACAAGCAATAGAAGAAAATGCACAAAGCATAGATGATAGCAAGGCAAGGAGCTTTTATCTTGGCAGTTTTATCAATCTAAGCTAGGGCTGGAAAGGAGCAAAATCCTCGCTCTGAGGTCGTTGGACAAAACTAGGGCGAGCTAGAAATGAAGAATTCAAGTAGGTTTTATTTCCTAATTCAATGCATTTTTTATGAGCGCGCTTGGAGCGAGAAAACCACACGGCGAAACTTTAGTTTGTCTGACGAATTTAGATATTTTGTGCTAGTAGGTGTGTTTTCCGTAGGCTGATGTGTATGGAAAGTGACAATTCTCTAGGCGAAGCTTTTCGGCTACGGAAAAGTTTTTCTGAACATATTTTGTATATATATTATGAAACCATATTTTTGAGCTCTCTCTCTCTCTCTTTATTTTCTCTCTAATAAGATTTTGGTTTTTTAAGGTTTTGGAACCTAAAATCTTTTTGGAAGTGTGAGATCCTTTGAAAGCAACAAGAGAAGGGTGCATTTTGAATAATTGAAGTGGGGTTTGTATCAATTGGCGAGACATCACGGTAGATGTTTGTTTTTCTTCTTTTTTCCCTTTGTATTTAGTTGTCATGTGTGGCTAGGTGTGATTCATGATTGAGCATGTTTTATTTTAGAATGTTTGACATGACTTATGTGTTTAGAATTTGTTTCATAATCATGGTGTAGTTGAAGTATAATGGTAAGCATGACTTTAATTGGGCTTTGAAAATTTTGAACCGTGCATTAGCTTGTATGATCATGATAAGTTATGGTTGTTTCTTTTATTTCAATAAGTTGGTGAAATTCTTGTTTGAGGACAAACAAAGTTTTAAGTTGGGGAGAGATTGATGATTGCCAAATGTGTGTCAATTTCCGCTTTAAAACTTGACAATTTCAGCTCTGATTTGTTTTTTCGATTGCCGTTTTCCCCAAGCTTTGCTAGAATTTATTATTTTATATATTTAGTGGTAGAATCTTTTATTTGTGTGTTTTTGTGCAGAAAAGTGATGGATCAAGCTTAAAAGAGGAAGACACAAGCAATAGAAGAAAATGCACAAAGCAAAGATGATAGCAAGGCAAGGAGCTTTTGTCTTGGCAATTTCATCAGCGAATGAATCGGGACGTCACAATGCATTTTCGATGAGCGCGCTTAGAGCGAGAAAATCACACGGCGAAACTTCATTTCGTCTGACAAATTTAGATATTTTGTGCTAGTAGGTGTGTTTTGAGTAGGCTAATGTGTGTGGAAAGTGACAATTCTCTGGGAGAAGCTGTAACACCCGAATTCTACCCCAAGCAATTATGCAAAATAAATCAGAGTTATAAAATTCCAATCAGACAAATGAATCGGGACGTCACAAATTCTTCTAACAAATTCATTGCATTCATCGTGGATATATAACACTTTTTTCAAACATCGGATGAACCATCAACATAATATTTTTAATCAAATAAATCAACATCTACGCAATGGAATTCTTAATAGCATCTCTAACAAAACAGCAACTTCAAATAATATCATAATTAATAATAATCAACGATCAAAACAACAAGCGTTCATCCCCCCGAGTGTTACATATCAGAGTAATGACACCGACTCGAACTATTGAAGGTGTACAGCCTTCACTCTCGATTACCTGCACGTTACCAATATAATGGCAACATTTGAACAAAAGGGGTGATATATCTAACAATATAATAAAGTGCATGATAATTAATATATTAAATTAGATCAACAACATCACCACTTCTCATCTCATGATCAACGACAATCTTAACAATAATGTACACACATCAACATCAAAATACACTTCTTTATGAAATCATATGATGCGACTCAATACTATGCAAATACATGTGGTACCATTGGAGCAGAACTCCCATCTCAAAAATTTTTCAATTAATAGAGGCATCAACAAGGCAATAGCCTTCATCTCAAAATTTGCCGATCCAGGCCATCTCAACGAGCATAAGCTCCATCTCAAAAATGCAATGTATGCGACACAATCATGAATGTAATGATCACACCCAAGTTAACAACATCTCAAATCATCTCAAAACATTTCAATGTAACATCTCAAAACATCTCTATTAACATCTCAAAACATCTCAAAAACATCTCAATTTATCATCTCAAAACATCTCAAAATAACATCTCAAATACTCAAAATAATTCATCAAACATCATTCATTTATAAATCATCTAACATCATTATTCATTAATAACTTCTCATCAATAACACATCAGTATTTTAATTCCCACAGTAATTCAACACTATCATTTTGTAACTCTAACGTTAAGACCACCACTTTCATACTGTTATAGCTCAAACAACAGCTTCTAAGCATCTAACGTTCACCGCTCTGCACAAAACAATGCAAAGGCCATCCAACTTCTGACCATGCAACCTCTAACCAACACTATTTCTAAGTACACAACTTCTAATAACGCAACCTCTGGGCGACACGATCTTCTGACTACTATAACTTCTGACTAATGCAAACTCTGATCAGATGCAACTTCTGATTATCACATCTTCTGATCACCCAACCTTTGATCATGACATCTTCTGACTACTCAACCTCTGATCAGATACAACTTCTGATCATCACATCTTCTGACTAATGCCATCTTTTGACTAATGCAAACTCTGAGTAGTGCAACTTCTAATATCAGAACTGCTACCTTTCACTATGCCACGCATCTTCTAACAGCTTACGTCTAACTTCAGAACTTCTATCTTGCACTAATCTAACGCATTCTAGTCAACATACTTTTACTGTCCGAACTGCTACTTTTTATTTCATCCTACTATTTTGATTCTTTGCCTGTTATCAACCTAATTGAGAACAGTACGCCTAACGCCATCCCTAATTGATTCATTGTTCTAGACAACAACTTCTGGTATCCTTCACGTACAGTTCTGCGTTTTTCACCATTGTAACATTTTGCGTTTTCATTACTGCAGTATTCTATGTTTTCCATCACCGCATCTCACTATGGTTCCATAACTAAAGCCCTAAAACTTAATATATTCATAAAAATTCATCACCCATAATTACCCTATAATCTTACAACATTTTAACAGCATCCACACATCAATATTCATCAAAACTCATCAATCCTCATCATACATCAATCATATATTCTCAATTCACAAACAAGGCAACAATCATCTCTAACCCCACATACCATTCATCATAAACCCAATTATAGAGTTAGAACCCCACCCTTACCTTGGATTGAAGGTCGCTCTACAATTTCCGGTTGGATTCACGTTCTGGCCGTTTTCCACTTCTCTAGCAGCTTGCATGTTCTCTTCCAAATCCTTATTCTTTCTACTGCTTCTTTATTTCTATTCTCTTCTAACAACAAATAATAAAATAACCCTATTATTCTGTTATCCCCTTATTGGGTTTAAAACCAACACACCCCCTTATTACTTCTACCCTCCCAAAATAAGCCCACATTAAATAATATTACACTTTTAATATTATTTCACCACATAATATTATATCTCTAATATTATTTCTCCACTTAATAAACTAAATCCAATTAATTATAATACAATTTCACAAATATTCCAAAAATAATTTAATTAAATAATTAATTAAATTACGGGCATTACAATTCTCCCCCACTTAGAATATTTTCGTCCTCGAAAATTTACCTCAATCAAACAATTCAGGATAGGAGACTCGCATCTTGCTCTCCAATTCCCAAGTCATGCTTTCACCAGAAGCTCCTAGCCAAACCACTTTAACCAAGGCATTCTCCTTGGCTCTCAGAGTCTTCATTTCATGATCCGCGATCCGTACAGGCATCGTCTCCACCGTAAGATTATCCCATACTTGCACATCATCCATATGAATCACATGAGATGGATTTGAAATATACTTCCGAAGTTGCGACACATGAAACACATCATGCAAATTCGAAAGATTAGGTGGTAAAGCCACTCTATAAGAAACATTCCCCACTCTCTCCGAAATCTGATACGGTCTAATAAAATGAGAAGTGAGCTTCTTAGACTTCAACGCTTGCCCAACACCAGTCACAGGTGTAACTCTTAAAAACACATGATCACCAGCTTGAAATTCTAAATCCTTCATTCGCTTGTCATGATAACTCTTCTGTCTACTTTGTGAAGCTTTCATATTTTCTCGAATCAACTTCACCTTCTCGGTAGTCTCACGAACAAGTTCAGGTCCAAGTACTACACTCTCACCAGATTCATGCCAACATAACGGTGTTCTACATCTTCGACCATACAACACTTCAAAAGGTGCCATTCCAATACTAGAATGGTAACTGTTATTATAAGTGAACTCTATCAACGGAAGATAAGTATCCCATGAACCTCCCTGCTCAAGAACACATGCCCTCAACAAGTCTTCCAACGATTGAATCGTCCTTTCAGTCTGACCATCTGTCTGAGGATGATACGCTGAACTCAACCTCAACTAAGAACCCAACGGTTCTTGCAAACTCTTCCAAAAATAAGAAGTAAATCTTGGATCTCTATCTGACACAATGCACAAAGGAACACCATGCAACTTCACAATCACCCTAATATAAATCTCAGCCAACTTTGTCACTGGAAAACTGATGTTAATAGGAATAAAATGAGCTGACTTCATAAGCCTATCAACAATTACCCAAATAAAATCATGTCCTCTTAAAGTATTAGGCAACTCTGTCACAAAGTCCATTGAAATGCTATCCCATTTCCATTCTGGAACTTCCAATGGTTGCACCAATTCTGCAGGCTTCTGATGTTCAACTTTCGACTTCTAACAAGTCAAGCATGCATACACAAACCGAGCCACATCACTCTTCATCCCAGGCCACCAAAACAAACCTTTCAAATCTTGATACATCTTCGTAGCTCCTGGATGAATACTTAACTTACTCCTATGACTCTCTTCAAGTATCACCTTCTTCATCTCAGTATCATCAGGAATACAAATCCGGTTACGAAATCTCAACACACCTTGCGCATCTAGCTTAAAATCACTATTCTCAGATTGATCAGTCCCAACCATCAAATCTACCAGTTTCAACTCCAACTTCTGAGCTTCTCTGATACTGTCTAAAAATTCATTATTAATCTTCAACATACCCAACATAACACTCTGCGGAGTAACCTCGCAAACTAAGCTCATATCTCTGAACTGCTCAATTAATTCTAACTCTTTAATCATCATTGCTGACATATGTAAAGTCTTTCGACTCAACGCATCAGCTACCACATTCGCCTTTCCTGGATGATAATTCAAACTGAAATCATAATCCTTTAACAACTCTAACCATCTTCGTTGCCTCATATTCAACTCCTTCTGATCAAACAAATACTTTAAGCTCTTATGGTCACTAAACACTTCAAATCTAGAACCATAAAGATAATGCCTCCAAATCTTCAACACAAAGACAACAACAACAAGCTCTAAATCATGCGTAGGATAGTTCTTCTCATGAGTCCTCAACTGCATTGACGCATAAGCAACTACCTTACCATTCTGCATAAGCACACCTCCTAAACCCATCTTAGAAGCATCACAATACACCACAAAAGGCTCTCCTGGATTAGGCAACGTCAAAATCAGAGCCAACGTCAACCTCTTCTTCAATTCTGTAAAACTTTCTTCGCACTGAACAACCCAAACAAAATATCCACCTTTACAAGTCAAATTAGTCAACAGAAGTGACAACTTAGAAAATCCTTCGATAAACCTTCTATAATAACCAGCTAATCCCAAGAAGCTTCTAATCTCCGTAGCTGACTTTGGAGTTTCCCATTGCAACACAGCATCAACCTTCGATGGATCTACAACAATGCCACTACCTGAAATCACATGACCAAGAAAACTAACCTCCTTCAAACAAAACTCACACTTGGATAACTTTGCATACAACTTCTTCTCTTTCAAAACTTGCAATACCACTCTTAAGTGTTCAACATGCTCTTCTTCTGACTTAGAGTAAATCAAAATATCATCAATGAACACCACTACGAACTGATCCAAATAAGTATGAAAGATACGATTCATATATTCCATGAATACTCCCGGCGCATTAGTAACACCAAAAGACATCACTGAATACTCGTAATGTCCATAACGCATTCTGAAAGCCGTCTTCTGGATATCCTCATCCTTCACTTTAATCTGATGGTAACCCGACCTCAAATCGATCTTACTAAACACACGGGAATCCACCAATTAGTCCATCAAGTCATCTATTATTGGAAGCGGATACTTGTTCTTAATCGTCACCTTATTAAAATGTTTATAATCAACACAAAGCCTCATACTTCCATCTTTCTTCTTTACTAACAACACTGGAGCTCCCCACGGTGATACACTTGGTCTTACAAACTTCTTCTCAAGTAACTCTTCCAATTGCTTCTTCAACTCTGACAACTCAGATGCAGACATTCTGTATGGTGCCATAGACACATGTCTGGTACCAGGTACAAGATCAATAGCAAATTCAACTTCCCTCTCTGGCGGTACATCAAGAATCTCATCAGGGAAACCTTCAGGAAATTCACACACCACCTGCAATTCCTCAATTATAGCTTGAGCCTCTACAGATAGCGACGCCATCAACGAAAACATCTGTGCCTCTTCTTGCATCAACTTTCGCAACTGTCTAGCAGGAAACAAACCATGTTCCTCTTCTCCAGGAGTAGAAAACTTCACCGACTTGTCATAACAGTTAATATGAACACAGTTATGCTCTACCCAGTTCATACCCAAAATCACGTCCAAACCTCTTAACAGTAAACAAACCAAATCAACAACAAAGTCTCTATCGAAGATCGACAAGGGACACTTAGCACACACAAAAGAAGTAGTCACCGACTCCTTGGATGGAGTATCGACGACCATTTCTCCATTCAAAGAAGAGAACACAAGACCCAATCTTTCAACACAATCAGCAACAATAAAACAATGCGTAACACCAGTATCAATAATAGTAATTAAAGGAGTACTATTAATGAAACATGTACCTCTAATAAGTCTGTCTTTAGCAGCTGTCTGATCCTCAACCAAAGCAAACACTTTACCACTTGACTGAGCCCTCTTCGGTTTCAGACATTGGCTACCAATGTGCCCTTCCTCTCTATAGTTGAAACATATCACATTCTTGTGTTCACACTCAGATACAACATGTTCGTTCTTACCATAACGATAACACCTCTTCACTTCAGCAGTGCACACATTACTCTTGTGACCAGGTTTCCCATACTTAAAGCAAACCACACTAGTAGGAGCATCTCCCCCACTAGTCCTCTGTCCGTGAGAAACTTTCTGTTTACCTTTACCAGCTGGGGCATCATAAGGCTTACCACGATTCTGTTGGTGCTTACCCATCTTCTCACTGATAATCTTGTAATGAGCATTATTATCTTCTTCATAAATCCGGCAGCTATCAACCAAATCAGCAAAGAGACGAGTTTTTTGATATCCAACTGCTTTCTTAATCTCTGGGCGAAACCCGTTCTCAAATTTAATACACTTCGAAAACTCACCATTTTCCTCAGCGTAATGCGGATAAAACTTAGCCAACTCAGCAAACTTGGCAGCATACTCAACAACTGACAAATTTCCTTACTTCAGCTCAAGGAACTCAATTTCCTTCTTACCACAAACATCTTCGAGAAAATACTTTATCAGGAATTCCCTACGAAACACATCCCAAGTGAAATTCTCACCTGCAACTTCCAATCTTTGATAAGTCTCTAGCCACCAGTCATTAGCCTCGACTGCTAGCATATGAGTCCCATATCGAACCTTCTGCGCTAGAGTGCAGTCCATCACGCGAAAGATTCTCTCAATATCTTTCAACCATTCCAATGCTCCGTCAGGATCATACTTTCCCTTGAACGTAAGTGGATTCTCTCTCTGGAAATTCGCCAAGCTACGAGATCCAGCATTCCCGTCAACATTCGGCTGATTTTCCATCGCATGAGCCATTGCTTCTAAAGCAGCAACAAGTGCAGCATCATTCCTTCCAGCCATCTCAACTTCTCACTACAAAACAAACAACAGTTAGAACTCAAAATAACAATACTCGATTGTTAGACAACTACGACTCGACGACAAGGTGGGACCAACCTTTTGCTCTGATACCAACTTTGTAACACCCCAATTATACCCCAAGCAATTATGCAAAATAAATCATAGTTATAAAATTCCAATCACACAAATAAATCGGGACGTCACATATTCTTCTAACAAATTCATTACATTCATTGTGGATATATAACACTTTTTTCAAACATCGGATGAACCGTCAACATAACATTTTTAATCAAATAAATCAACATCTACGCATCGGAATTCTTAATAGCATCTCTAATAAAACAACAACTTCGATACATCTCATAATTAATAATAATCAACGATCAAAACAACAAGCGTTCATCCCCCCGAGTGTTACATATCAGAGTAATGACACCGAGTGGAACTATTGAAGGTGTACATCCTTCACTCTCGATTACCTGCACGTTAGCAACATAAGGGAAACATTCAAAGAGAAGGGGTGAGATATCTAACAATATAATAAAGTGCATGATAATTAATATATTAAATTAGATCAACAACATCACCACTTCTCATCTCATAATCAACGACAATCTCAACAATAATGTACATTCATCAACATCAAAATACACTTCTTTATGAAATCATATAATGCGACTCAATACTATACGAATGCATGTGGTACCATTGGAGCAGAACTCGCATCTCAAAAATTTGCTAATTAATAGAGGCATCAACAAGGCATAGCCTTCATATCAAAATTTTCCAATCCAGGCCATCTCAACGAGCATAAGCTCCATCTCAAAAATGCAATCTATGCGACACAACCATGAATGTAATGATCATACCCAAGTTAACAAAATCTCAAATCATCTCAAAACATTTCAATTTAACATCTCAAAACATCTCAAAAACATCTCAATTTATCATCTCAAAAAACATCTCAAAATAACATCTCAAATACTCAAAATAATTCATCAAACATCATTCATTTATAAATCATCTAACATCATTATTCGTTAATAACTTCTCATCAGTAACACAACAGTATTTTAATTCCCACAGTAAGTCAACACTATCATTCTGTAACTCTAACGTTAATACCATCACATTCATACTGTTATAGCTTAAACAACAGCTTCTAAGCATCTAACGTTTATCGCTCTGCACAAAACAATGTAAAGGCCATCCAACTTCTGACCATGCAACCTCTAACCAACGCTATTTCTAAGTACACAACTTCTAATGACGCAACCTCTGGGTGACACGATCTTCTGACTACTATAACTTCTGACTAATGAAACCTCTGATCAAATGCAACTTCTGATCATCACATCTTCTGATCACCCAAACTCTGATCATCACATCTTCTGACTACTCAACCTCTGATCAGATACAACTTCTGATCATCACATCTTCTGACTAATGCCATCTTTTGACTAATGCAAACTCTGACTAGTGCAACATCTAACATCAAAACTTCTACCTTTCACTATGCCACGCATCTTCTAACAACTTACATCTAACTTCATAACTTCTATTTTGCACTAATCTAACGCATTCTAGTCAACATACTTCTACTATATGAACTGCTACTTTTTATTTCATCCTAATATTTTGATTCTTTGCCTGTTATCCACCTAATTGAGAACATTACGCCTAATGCCATCCCTAATTGATTCATTGTTCTAGACAGCAACTTCTGGTATCCTTCACGAACAGTTCTGCGTTTTTCACCACTGTAACGTTTTGTGTTTTCATTACTGAAGTATTCTATGTTTTCCATTACCGCATCTCACTATGGTTCCATAACTAAAGCCCTAAAACTTAATATATTCAGAACAATTCATCACCCATAATTACCCTATAATCTTACAACATTTTAACAGCATCCAGACATCAATTTTCATCAAAACTCATCAATCCTCATCATACAACAATCATATATTCTCAATTCACAAACAAGACAAAAATCATCTCTAACCCCACATACCAAGCATCATAAACCCAATTATAGAGTTAGAACCCCACCCTTACCTTGGATTAAAGGCCATTCTACAATTTCCGGTTGGATTCACGTTCTTGTCGTTTTCCACTTCTCTAGCAGCTTGCACGTTCTCTTTCAAATCCTTTTTCTTTCTATTGCTTCTTTCTCTCTATTCTTTTCTAAAAAAAAATAATAAAATAACCCTATTATTCTATTATCCCCTTATTGGGCTTAAAACCAACACACACCCTTATTACTTCTATCCTCCCAAAATAAGCCCACATTAAATAATATTACACTTTTAATATTATTTCACCATATAATATTATATCTCTAATATTATTTCTCCAATTAATAAAATAAATCCAATTAATTATAATACAACTTCACAAATATTCCAAATACAATTTAATTAAATAATTAATTAAATAACGGGCGTTACAGAAGCCTTTCGGTGCCGGGTAAACTTTTCTGAACATATTTTGTATATATATTGTAAAACCATATTTTTTAGCTCTCTCTCTATTTATTTTCTCCCTAAGAAGATTTTGGTTTTTTAAGGTTTTGGACCCTAAAATCTATTTGGGAGTGTGAGATCCTTGGAATACAACAAGAGAACGGTGCGTCTTGAAGAATTGAATTGGGGTTTGTATCAATCGGCCAGACATCATGGTAGATGTTTATTTTTCTTCTTTTTTCCCTTTGTATTTAGTTGTCATGTGTAGCTAGGTTTAATTCATGATTGAGCATATGTTGTTTTAGAATGTTTGACATGACTTATGTGTTTAGAATTTGTTTCATAATCACAGTGTAGTTGTGGTATAGTGGTAAGCATGACTTTTATTGTGCTTTGAAAATTATGAACCATGCATTAACTTGTTTGATCATGATAAGTTTTGGTTGTTTCTTTTGTTTTATTAAGTAGGTGAAATTCTTGTTTAAGGACAAACAAAGTTTTAAGTTAGGGAGAGATTGATGAGTGTGAAATGTGTGTCAATTTCCGCTTTAAAACTTGCACTTTTCAGCTCTGTTTTGTGTTTTCGATTGTTGTTTTCCCCAAGTTTTGCTAGAATTTATCATTTTAAGTATTTAGTGGTAGAATCTTTTATTTCTGTGTTTTTGTGTAGAAAAGTGATGGATCAAGTTTAAAAGAGGAAGACACAAGCAATAGAAGAAAATGCACAAAGCAAAGATGATAGCAAGGCAATGAGCTTTTGTATTGGCAATTTTATCAATCAAAGTTAGGGCGAGAAAGGAGCAAAATCCTCGCTCTGAGTTCGTTTGAAAAAAAACTAGTGTGAGCTAGAAATGAAGAATTCAAGTAGCTTTTATTTTCTAATTCAATTCATTTTTGATGAGCTCGCTTGGAGCGAGAAAATAACATGGTGAAACTTTAGTACGTCTGACGAATTTAGATATTTTTTGCTAGTAGGTGTGTTTTGCGTAGGATGATGTGTATGGAAAGTGACAATTCTCTGGGTGAAGCTTTTCGACTACGGGAAAATTTTTCTTAACATATTTTGTATATATTATAAAACCATATTTTTGAGCTCTCTCTCTCTCTCTCTCTCTTTATTTTCTCTCTAATAAGATTTTGGGTTTTTAAGTTTTTGGAACCTAAAATCTACGTGGGAGTGTGAGATCCTTGGAAAGCAACAAGAGAAGGGTGCATCTTGAAGAATTGAAGTGGGGTTTGTATCAATTGTCGAGACATCACGGTAGTTGTATTTAGTTGTCATGTGTAGCAAGGTGTGATTCATTATTGAGCATTTGTTATTTTAGAATGTTTGACATGACTTATATGTTTAGAATTTGTTTCATAATCATGGTGTAGTTGTAGTGTAGTGGTAATCATGACTTTAATTGGGCTTTGAAAATTTTGAACCATGCATTAGCTTGTCTGATCATGATAAGTTATGGTTGTTTCTTTTATTTCAATAAGTTGGTGAAATTCTTGTTTTAGGAAAAACAAAGTTTTAAGTTGGGGAGAGATTGATGATTTCCAAATTTGTGTCAATTTTCACTTTAAAACTTGACACTTTTCAGCTCTGATTTGTGTTTTTGATTGCCGTTTTCCCCAAGTTTTGCTAGAATTTATTATTTTATGTATTTAGTGGTAGAATCTTTTATTTGTGTGTTTTTGTGAAGAAAAGTGATGGATCAAGCTTAAAAGAGGAAGACACAAGAAATAGAAGAAAATGCACAAAGAAAAGACGATAACAAGGAAAGGAGCTTTTGTCTTGACAATTTCATCAGCGAAGCTGGGGCGCGAAAGAAGATAAATCCTTGCTCTGAGGTTGCTGGACAAAACTGGGTGAGCTAGAAATGAAGAATTTAAGTAACTTCTATTTTCTAGTTCAATGCATTTAGGATGAGAGTTCTTGGAACGAAAAAATGACACGGTGAAACTTCAGTTCTTCGGATGAATTTAGATATTTTATGCTAGTAGGTGTGTTTTGAGTAGGATGATGTGTGTGGAAAGTGACAATTCTCTGGGAGAAGCCTTTCAGTGCCGGGCAAACTTTTCTGAACATATTTTGTATATATATTGTAAAACCATATTTTTGAGCTCTCTCTATTTATTTTCTCCCTAATAAGATTTTGGTTTTTTAAGGTTTTGGAACCTAACATCTATTTGGGCGTGTGAGATCCTTGGAATGCAACAAGAGAACGGTGCATCTTGAAGAATTGAATTGGGATTTGTATCAATCGGAGAGACATCACGGTAGATGTTTGTTTTTCTTCTTTTTTCCCTTTGTATTTAGTTGTCATGTGTAACTAGGTTTGATTCATGATTGAGCATATGTTGTTTTAGAATGTTTTACATGACTTATGTGTTTAGAATTTGTTTCATAATCACAGTGTAGTTGTGGTATAGTGGTAAGCATGACTTTAATTGTGCTTTGAAAATTATGAACCATTCATTAGCTTGTTTGATCATGATAAGTTTTGGTTGTTTCTTTTGTTTCATTAAGTAGGTGAAATTCTTGTTTAAGGACAAACAAAGTTTTTAAGGTGGGGAGAGATTGATGAGTGCGAAATGTGTGTCAATTTCCGCTTTAAAACTTGCACTTTTCAGCTCTGTTTTGTGTTTTCGATTGTTGTTTTACTCAAGTTTTGCTAGAATATATCATTTTAAGTATTTAGTGGTAGAATCTTTTATTTGTGTGTTTTTTTGTAGAAAAGTGATGGATCAAGTTTAAAAGAGGAAGACACAAGCAATAGAAGAAAATGCACAAAGCAAAGATGATAGCAAGGCAAATAGCTTTTGTCTTGGCAGTTTTATCAATCGAAGCTAGGGCGAGAAAGGAGCAAAATCCTCGCTCTGAGGTCGTTGGAAAAACTAGGGTGAGCTAGAAATGAATAATTCAAGTAGCTTTTATTTTCTAATTCAATGCATTTTTGATGAGCGCGCTTGGAGCGAGAAAATAACACGGTGAAACTTCAGTTCGTCTAACGAATTTAGATATTTTTTGCTAGTAGGCGTGTTTTGCGTAGGATGATGTGTATGGAAAGTGACAATTCTCTGGGGGAAGCTTTTCGACTACGGGAAAATTTTTCTTAACATATTTTGTATATATATATATATATATATATATATATATATATATATATATATATATATATATATATATATATATATATATATATATATATATATATATATATATATATATATATATATATATATATATATATATATATATATATATATATATATATATATATATATATATATATATATATATATATATATATATATATATATATATATATTATAAAACCAGATTTTTGAGCTCTCTATCTCTCTCTCTCTTTATTTTCTCTCTAATAATATTTTGGGTTTTTAAGGTTTTGGAACCTAAAATCTATGTGGGAGTGTGAGATCCTTGGAAAGCAACAAGAGAAGGGTGCATCTTGAAGAATTGAAGTAGGGTTTGTATCAATTGTCGAGACATCACGGTAGATGTTTGTTTTTCTTCTTTTTTCCATTTGTATTTAGTTGTCATGTGTAGCTAGGTGTGATTCATGATTGGGCATGTGTTATTTTAGAATGTTTGACATGACTTATGTGTTTAGAATTTGTTTCATAATCATGGTGTAGTTGTAATGTAGTAGTAATCAAGACTTTAATTGGGCTTTGAAAATTTTGAACCATGCATTAGCTTGTCTTGTCATGATAAGTTATGGTTGTTTCTTTTATTTCAATAATTTGGTGAAATTCTTATTAGAGGAAAAACAAAGTTTTAAGTTGGGGAGAGATTGATGATTGCCAAATGTGTGTCAATTTTCGCTTTAAAACTTGACACTTTTCAACTCTGATATGTGTTTTCGATTACCGTTTTCCCCAAGTTTTGCTAGAATTTATTATTTTATTTATTTAGTGGTAGAATCTTTTATTTGTGTGTTTTTGTGCAGAAAAGTGATGGATCATGCTTAAAAGAGGAAGACACAAGCAATAGAAGAAAATGCACAAAGCAAAGATGATATCAAGGCAAGGAGCCTTTGTCTTGGCAATTTCATCAACGAAGCTGGGGCGCGAAAGAAGTAAAATCCTTGCTCTGAGGTTGCTGGACAAAACTGGGGCGAGCTAGAAATGAAAAATTCAAGTAACTTCTATTTTCTAGTTCAATGCATTTTCGATGAGCGCGCTTAGAGCGAGAAAATCACACGCGAAACTTCAGTTCGTCGGACGAATTTAGATATTTTGTGCTAGTAGGTGTGTTTTGAGTGGGCTGATGTGTGTGGAAAGTGACAATTCTCTGGGAGAAGCCTTTCGGCGTTGGGAAAACTTTTCTTAACATATTTTGTATATATATATTGTAAAACCATATTTTTGAGCTCTCTCTCTCTCTATTTATTTTCTCCCTAATAATATTTTCGTTTTTTAAGGTTTTGGAACCTAAAATCTATTTGGGAGTGTGAGATCCTTGGAATGCAACAAGAGAACGGTGCGTCTTGAAGAATTGAATTGTGGTTTGTATCAATCGGCGAGACATCACGGTAGATGTTTGTTTTTCTTTTTTTTCCCTTTGTATTTAGTTGTCATGTGTAGCTAGGTTTGATTCATGATTGAGCATATGTTGTTTTAGAATGTTTGACATGACTTATGTGTTTAGAATTTGTTTCATAATCACGGTGTAGTTGTAGTATAGTGGTAAGCATGAATTTAATTGTGCTTTGAAAATTTTGAACCACACATTAGCTTGTTTGATCATGATAAGTTTTGGTTGTTTCATTTGTTTCATTAAGTAGGTGAAATTCTTGTTTAAGGACAAACAAACTTTTAAGTTGGGAAGAGATTGATGAGTGTGAAATGTGTGTCAATTTCCGCTTTAAAACTTGCACTTTTCAGCTATATTTTGTGTTTTCGATTGTTGTTTTCCCCAAGTTTTGCTAGAATTTATCATTTTAAGTATTTAGTGGTAGAATCTTTTATTTGTGTGTTTATGTGTAGAAAAGTGATGGATCAAGTTTAAAAGAGGAAGACACAAGCAATAGAAGAAAATGCACAAAGCAAAGATGATAGCAAGGCAAGGAGCTTTTGTCTTGGCAGTTTTATCAATCAAAGCTAGGGCGAGAAAGGAGCAAAATCCTCCCTCTGAGGTCGTTGGAAAAACTAGGGTGAGCTAGAAATGAATAATTCAAGTAGCTTTTATTTTCTAATTCAATGCATTTTTGACGAGCGCGCTTGGAGCGAGAAAATAACACGGTGAAACTTCAGTTCGTCTAACGAATTTAGATATTTTTTGCTAGTAGGTGTGTTTTGCGTAGGATGATGTGTATGGAAAGTGACAATTCTCTGGGCGAAGCTTTTCGACTACGGGAAAATTTTTCTTAACATATTTTGTATATATATATATATTATAAAACCAGATTTTTGAGCTCTCTCTCTCTCTCTCTCTCTCTTTATTTTCTCTCTAATAAGATTTTGGGTTTTTATGGTTTTGGAACCTAAAATCTATGTGGGAGTGTGAGATCCTTGGAAAGCAACAAGAGAAGGGTGCATCTTGAAGAATTGAAGTGGGGTTTGTATCAATTGTCGAGACATCACGGTAGATGTTTGTTTTTCTTCTTTTTTCCATTTGTATTTAGTTGTCATGTGTAGCTAGGTGTGATTCATGATTGAGCATGTGTTATTTTAGAATGTTTGACATGACTTATGTGTTTAGAATTTGTTTCATAATCATGGTGTAGTTGTAATGTAGTAGTAATCAAGACTTTAATTGGGCTTTGAAAATTTTGAACCATGCATTAGCTTGTCTGGTCATGATAAGTTATGGTTGTTTTTTTTATTTCAATAATTTGGTGAAATTCTTGTTTGAGGAAAAATAAAGTTTTAAGTTGGGGAGAGATTGATGATTTCCAAATGTGTGTCAATTTTCGCTTTAAAACTTGACACTTTTCAACTCTGATATGTGTTTTCGATTGCCGTTTTCCCTAAGTTTTGCTAGAATTTATTATTTTATGTATTTAGTGGTAGAATCTTTTATTTGTGTGTTTTTGTGCAGAAAAGTGATGGATCATGCTTAAAAGAGGAAGACACAAGCAATAGAAGAAAATGCACAAAGCAAAGATGATAGCAAGGCAAGGAGCCTTTGTCTTGCCAATTTCATCAGCGAAGCTGGGGCACGAAAGAAGCAAAATCCTTGCTCTGAGGTTGCTGGACAAAACTGGGGCGAGCTAGAAATGAAAAATTCAAGTAACTTCTATTTTCTAGTTCAATGCATTTTCGATGAGCGCGCTTAGAGCGAGAAAATCACACGGCGAAACTTCAGTTCATCGGACGAATTTAGATATTTTGTGCTAGTAGGTGTGTTTTGAGTAGGCTGATGTGTGTGGAAAGTGACAATTCTCTGGGAGAAGCCTTTCGGCGCCGGGAAAAATTTTCTTAACATATTTTGTATATATATTGTAAAACCATATTTTTGAGCTCTCTCTCTATCTATTTATTTTCTCCCTAATAAGATTTTCGTTTTTTAAGGTTTTGGAACCTCAAATCTATTTGGGAGTGTGAGATCCTTGGAATGCAACAAGAGAACGGTGCGTCTTGAAGAATTGAATTGTGGTTTGTATCAATCGGCGAGACATCACGATAGATGTTTGTTTTTTTTCTTTTCTCCCTTTGTATTTAGTTGTCATGTGTAGCTAGGTTTGATTCATGATTGAGCATATGTTGTTTTAGAATGTTTGACACGACTTATGTGTTTAGAATTTGTTTCATAATCACGGTGTAGTTGTAGTATAGTGGTAAGCATGACTTTAATTGTGCTTTGAATATTTTGAACCATGCATTAGCTTGTTTGATCATGATAAGTTTTGGTTGTTTCATTTGTTTCATTAAGTAGGTGAAATTCTTGTTTAAGGACAAACAAAGTTTTAAGTCGGGGAGAGATTGATGAGTGTGAAATGTGTGTCAATTTCCGCTTTAAAACTTGCACTTTTCATCTCTATTTTGTGTTTTCGATTGTTGTTTTCCCCAAGTTTTGCTAGAATTTATCATTTTAAGTATTTAGTGGTAGAATCTTTTATTTGTGTGTTTATGTGTAGAAAAGTGATGGATCAAGTTTAAAAGAGGAAGACACAAGCAATAGAAGAAAATGCACAAAGCAAAGATGATAGCAAGGCAAGGAGCTTTTGTCTTGGCAGTTTTATCAATCAAAGCTAGGGCGAGAAAGGAGCAAAATCCTCGCTCTAAGGTCGTTGGAAAAACTAGGGTGAGCTAGAAATGAATAATTCAAGTAGCTTTTATTTTCTAATTCAATGCATTTTTGACGAGCGCGCTTGGAGCGAGAAAATAACACGGTGAAACTTCAGTTCGTCTAACGAATTTAGATATTTTTTGCTAGTAGGTGTGTTTTGCGTAGGATGATGTGTATGGAAAGTGACAATTCTCTGGGCGAAGCTTTTCGACTACGGGAAAATTTTTCTTAACATATTTTGTATATATAAATATTATTAAACCAGATTTTTGAGCTCTCTCTCTCTCTCTCTCTCTCTCTCTCTCTCTCTTTATTTTCCCTCTAATAAGATTTTGGGTTTTTAAGGTTTTGGAACCTAAAATCTATGTGGGAGTGTGAGATCCTTGGAAAGCAACAAGAGAAGGGTGCATCTTGAAGAATTGAAGTGGGGTTTGTATCAATTGTCGAGACATCACGGTAGATGTTTGTTTTTCTTCTTTTTTCCATTTGTATTTAGTTGTCATGTGAAGCTAGGTGTTATTCATGATTGAGCATGTGTTATTTTAGAATGTTTGACATGACTTATGTGTTTAGAATTTGTTTCATAATCATGGTGTAGTTGTAATGTAGTAGTAATCAAGACTTTAATTGGGCTTTGAAAATTTTGAACCATGCATTAGCTTGTCTGGTCATGATAAGTTATGGTTGTTTCTTTTATTTCAATAATTTGGTGAAATTCTTGTTTGAGGAAAAACAAAGTTTTAAGTTGGGGAGAGATTGATGATTTCCAAATGTGTGTCAATTTTCGCTTTAAAACATGACACTTTTCAACTCTGATATGTGTGTTCGATTGCCGTTTTCCCCAAGTTTTGCTAGAATTTATTATTTTATGTATTTAGTGGTAGAATATTTTATTTGTGTGTTTTTGTGCAGAAAAGTGATGGATCATGCTTAAAAGAGGAAGACACAAGCAATAGAAGAAAATTCACAAAGCAAAGATGATAGCAAGGCAAGGAGCCTTTGTCTTGGCAATTTCATCAGCGAAGCTGGGGCGCGAAAGAAGCAAAATCCTTGCTCTGAGGTTGCTGGACAAAACTGGGGCGAGCTAGAAATGAAAAATTCAAGTAACTTCTATTTTCTAGTTCAATGCATTTTCGATGAGCGCGCTTAGAGCGAGAAAATCACATGGCAAAACTTTAGTTCGTCGGACGAATTTAGATATTTTGTGCTAGTAGGTGTGTTTTGAGTGGGCGGATGTGTGTGGAAAGTGACGATTCTCTGGGAAAAGCCTTTCGGCGTCGGGAAAACTTTTCTTAACATATTTTGTATATATATTGTAAAACCATATTTTTGAGCTCTCTCTCTATCTATTTATTTTCTCCCTAATAAGATTTTCGTTTTTTAAGGTTTTGGAACCTCAAATCTATTTGGGAGTGTGAGATCCTTGGAATGCAACAAGAGAACGGTGCGTCTTAAAGAATTGAATTGTGGTTTGTATCAATCGGCGAGACATCACGATAGATGTTTGTTTTTTTTCTTTTCTCCCTTTGTATTTAGTTGTCATGTGTAGCTAGGTTTGATTCATGATTGAGCATATGTTGTTTTAGAATGTTTGACACGACTTATGTGTTTCGAATTTGTTTCATAATCACGGTGTAGTTGTAGTATAGTGGTAAGCATGACTTTAATTGTGCTTTGAATATTTTGAACCATGCATTAGCTTGTTTGATCATGATAAGTTTTGGTTGTTTCATTTGTTTCATTAAGTAGGTGAAATTCTTGTTTAAGGACAAACAAAGTTTTAAGTCGGGGAGAGATTGATGAGTGTGAAATGTGTGTCAATTTCAGCTTTAAAACTTGCACTTTACATCTCTATTTTGTGTTTTCGATTGTTGTTTTCCCCAAGTTTTGCTAGAATTTATCATTTTAAGTATTTAGTGGTAAAATCTTTTATTTGTGTGTTTATGTGTAGAAAAGTGATGGATCAAGTTTAAAAGAGGAAGACACAAGCAATAGAAGAAAATGCACAAAGCAAAGATGATAGCAAGGCAAGGAGCTTTTGTCTTGGCAGTTTTATCAATCAAAGCTAGGGCGAGAAAGGAGCAAAATCCTCGCTCTGAGGTCGTTGGAAAAACTAGGGTGAGCTAGAAATGAATAATTCAAGTAGCTTTTATTTTCTAATTCAATGCATTTTTGACGAGCGCGCTTGGAGCGAGAAAATAACACGGTGAAACTTCAGTTCGTCTAACGAATTTAGATATTTTTTGCTAGTAGGTGTGTTTTGCGTAGGATGATGTGTATGGAAAGTGACAATTCTCTGGGCGAAGCTTTTCGAATACGGGAAAATTTTTCTTAACATATTTTGTATATATATATTATAAAACCAGATTTTTGAGCTCTCTCTCTCTCTCTCTCTCTCTCTCTCTCTTTATTTTCTCTCTAATAAGATTTTGGGTTTTTAAGGTTTTGGAACCTAAAATCTATGTGGGAGTGTGAGATCCTTGGAAAGCAACAAGAGAAGGGTGCATCTTGAAGAATTGAAGTGGGGTTTGTATCAATTGTCGAGACATCACGGTAGATGTTTGTTTTTCTTCTTTTTTCCATTTGTATTTAGTTGTCATGTGAAGCTAGGTGTGATTCATGATTGAGCATGTGTTATTTTAGAATTTTTGACATGACTTATGTGTTTAGAATTTGTTTCATAATCATGGTGTAGTTGTAATGTAGTAGTAATCAAGACTTTAATTGGGCTTTGAAAATTTTGAACCACGCATTAGCTTGTCTGGTCATGATAAGTTATGGTTGTTTCTTTTATTTCAATAATTTGGTGAAATTCTTGTTTGAGGAAAAATAAAGTTTTAAGTTGGGGAGAGATTGATGATTTCCAAATGTGTGTCAATTTTCGCTTTAAAACTTGACACTTTTCAACTCTGATATGTGTTTTCGATTGCCGTTTTCCCTAAGTTTTGCTAGAATTTATTATTTTATGTATTTAGTGGTAGAATCTTTTATTTGTGTGTTTTTTTGCAGAAAAGTGATGGATCATGCTTAAAAGAGGAAGACACAAGCAATAGAAGAAAATGCACAAAGCAAAGATGATAGCAAGGCAAGGAGCCTTTGTCTTGCCAATTTCATCAGCGAAGCTGGGGCACGAAAGAAGCAAAATCCTTGCTCTGAGGTTGCTGGACAAAACTGGGGCGAGCTAGAAATGAAAAATTCAAGTAACTTCTATTTTCTAGTTCAATGCATTTTCGATGAGCGCGCTTAGAGCGAGAAAATCACACGGCGAAACTTCAGTTCATCGGACGAATTTAGATATTTTGTGCTAGTAGGTGTGTTTTGAGTAGGCTGATGTGTGTGGAAAGTGACAATTCTCTGGGAGAAGCCTTTCGGCGCCGGGAAAAATTTTCTTAACATATTTTGTATGTATATTGTAAAACCATATTTTTGAGCTCTCTCTCTCTATCTATTTATTTTCTCCCTAATAAGATTTTCGTTTTTTAAGGTTTTGGAACCTCAAATCTATTTGGGAGTGTGAGATCCTTGGAATGCAACAAGAGAACGGTGCGTCTTGAAGAATTGAATTGTGGTTTGTATCAATCGGCGAGACATCACGATAGATGTTTGTTTTTTTTCTTTTCTCCCTTTGTATTTAGTTGTCATGTGTAGCTAGGTTTGATTCATGATTGAGCATATGTTGTTTTAGAATGTTTGACACGACTTATGTGTTTAGAATTTGTTTCATAATCACGGTGTAGTTGTAGTATAGTGGTAAGCATGACTTTAATTGTGCTTTGAATATTTTGAACCATGCATTAGCTTGTTTGATCATGATAAGTTTTGGTTGTTTCATTTGTTTCATTAAGTAGGTGAAATTCTTGTATAAGGACAAACAAAGTTTTAAGTCGGGGAGAGATTGATGAGTGTGAAATGTGTGTCAATTTCCGTTTTAAAACTTGCACTTTTCATCTCTATTTTGTGTTTTCGATTGTTGTTTTCCCCAAGTTTTGCTAGAATTTATCATTTTAAGTATTTAGTGGTAGAATCTTTTATTTGTGTGTTTATGTGTAGAAAAGTGATGGATCAAGTTTAAAAGAGGAAGACACAAGCAATAGAAGAAAATGCACAAAGCAAAGATGATAGCAAGGCAAGGAGCTTTTGTCTTGGCAGTTTTATCAATCAAAGCTAGGGCGAGAAAGGAGCAAAATCCTCGCTCTAAGGTCGTTGGAAAAACTAGGGTGAGCTAGAAATGAATAATTCAAGTAGCTTTTATTTTCTAATTCAATGCATTTTTGACGAGCGCGCTTGGAGCGAGAAAATAACACGGTGAAACTTCAGTTCGTCTAACGAATTTAGATATTTTTTGCTAGTAGGTGTGTTTTGCGTAGGATGATGTGTATGGAAAGTGACAATTCTCTGGGCGAAGCTTTTCGACTACGGGAAAATTTTTCTTAACATATTTTGTATATATATATTATAAAACCAGATTTTTGAGCTCTCTCTCTCTCTCTCTCTCTCTCTCTCTTTATTTTCTCTCTAATAAGATTTTGGGTTTTTAAGGTTTTGGAACCTAAAATCTATGTGGGAGTGTGAGATCCTTGGTAAGCAACAAGAGAAGGGTGCATCTTGAAGAATTGAAGTGGGGTTTGTATCAATTGTCGAGACATCACGGTAGATGTTTGTTTTTCTTCTTTTTTCCATTTGTATTTAGTTGTCATGTGAAGCTAGGTGTGATTCATGATTGAGCATGTGTTATTTTAGAATGTTTGACATGACTTATGTGTTTAGAATTTGTTTCATAATCATGGTGTAGTTGTAATGTAGTAGTAATCAAGACTTTAATTGGGCTTTGAAAATTTTGAACCATGCATTAGCTTGTCTGGTCATGATAAGTTATGGTTGTTTCTTTTATTTCAATAATTTGGTGAAATTCTTGTTTGAGGAAAAACAAAGTTTTAAGTTGGGGAGAGATTGATGATTTCCAAATGTGTGTCAATTTTCGCTTTAAAACTTGACACTTTTCAACTCTGATATGTGTGTTCGATTGCCGTTTTCCCCAAGTTTTGCTAGAATTTATTATTTTATGTATTTAGTGGTAGAATATTTTATTTGTGTGTTTTTGTGCAGAAAAGTGATGGATCATGCTTAAAAGAGGAAGACACAAGCAATAGAAGAAAATGCACAAAGCAAAGATGATATCAAGGCAAGGAGCCTTTGTCTTGGCAATTTCATCAGCGAAGCTGGGGCGCGAAAGAAGCAAAATCCTTGCTCTGAGGTTGCTGGACAAAACTGGGGCGAGCTAGAAATGAAAAATTCAAGTAACTTCTATTTTCTAGTTCAATGCATTTTCGATGAGCGCGCTTAGAGCGAGAAAATCACATGGCAAAACTTTAGTTCGTCGGACGAATTTAGATATTTTGTGCTAGTAGGTGTGTTTTGAGTGGGCGGATGTGTGTGGAAAGTGACAATTCTCTGGGAGAAGCCTTTCGGCGCCGGGAAAAATTTTCTTAACATATTTTGTATATATATTGTAAAACCATATTTTTGAGCTCTCTCTCTATCTATTTATTTTCTCCCTAATAAGATTTTCGTTTTTTAAGGTTTTGGAACCTCAAATCTATTTGGGAGTGTGAGATCCTTGGAATGCAACAAGAGAACGGTGCGTCTTGAAGAATTTAATTGTGGTTTGTATCAATCGGCGAGACATCACGATAGATGTTTGTTTTTTTTCTTTTCTCCCTTTGTATTTAGTTGTCATGTGTAGCTAGATTTGATTCATGATTGAGCATATGTTGTTTTAGAATGTTTGACACGACTTATGTGTTTAGAATTTGTTTCATAATCACGGTGTAGTTGTAGTATAGTGGTAAGCATGACTTTAATTGTGCTTTGAATATTTTGAACCATGCATTAGCTTGTTTGATCATGATAAGTTTTGGTTGTTTCATTTGTTTCATTAAGTAGGTGAAATTCTTGTTTAAGGACAAACAAAGTTTTAAGTCGGGGAGAGATTAATGAGTGTGAAATGTGTGTCAATTTCCGCTTTAAAACTTGCACTTTACATCTCTATTTTGTGTTTTCGATTGTTGTTTTCCCCAAGTTTTGCTAGAATTTATCATTTTAAGTATTTAGTGGTAAAATCTTTTATTTGTGTGTTTATGTGTAGAAAAGTGATGGATCAAGTTTAAAAGAGGAAGACACAAGCAATAGAAGAAAATGCACAAAGCAAAGATGATAGCAAGGCAAGGAGCTTTTGTCTTGGCAGTTTTATCAATCAAAGCTAGGGCGAGAAAGGAGCAAAATCCTCGCTCTGAGGTCGTTGGAAAAACTAGGGTGAGCTAGAAATGAATAATTCAAGTAGCTTTTATTTTCTAATTCAATGCATTTTTGACGAGCGCGCTTGGAGCGAGAAAATAACACGGTGAAACTTCAGTTCGTCTAACGAATTTAGATATTTTTTGCTAGTAGGTGTGTTTTGCGTAGGATGATGTGTATGGAAAGTGACAATTCTCTGGGCGAAGCTTTTCGATTACGGGAAAATTTTTCTTAACATATTTTGTATATATATATATATTATAAAACCAGATTTTTGAGCTCTCTCTCTCTCTCTCTCTCTCTCTCTCTCTCTCTCTCTTTATTTTCCCTCTAATAAGATTTTGGGTTTTTAAGGTTTTGGAACCTAAAATCTATGTGGGAGTGTGAGATCCTTGGAAAGCAACAAGAGAAGGGTGCATCTTGAAGAATTGAAGTGGGGTTTGTATCAATTGTCGAGACATCACGGTAGATGTTTGTTTTTCTTCTTTTTTCCATTTGTATTTAGTTGTCATGTGAAGCTAGGTGTGATTCATGATTGAGCATGTGTTATTTTAGAATTTTTGACATGACTTATGTGTTTAGAATTTGTTTCATAATCATGGTGTAGTTGTAATGTAGTAGTAATCAAGACTTTAATTGGGCTTTGAAAATTTTGAACCATGCATTAGCTTGTCTGGTCATGATAAGTTATGGTTGTTTCTTTTATTTCAATAATTTGGTGAAATTCTTGTTTGAGGAAAAACAAAGTTTTAAGTTGGGGAGAGATTGATGATTTCCAAATGTGTGTCAATTTTCGCTTTAAAACTTGACACTTTTCAACTCTGATATGTGTGTTCGATTGCCGTTTTCCCCAAGTTTTGCTAGAATTTATTATTTTATGTATTTAGTGGTAGAATATTTTATTTGTGTGTTTTTGTGCAGAAAAGTGATGGATCATGCTTAAAAGAGGAAGACACAAGCAATAGAAGAAAATGCACAAAGCAAAGATGATAGCAAGGCAAGGAGCCTTTGTCTTGGCAATTTCATCAGCGAAGCTGGGGCGCGAAAGAAGCAAAATCCTTGCTCTGAGGTTGCTGGACAAAACTGGGGCGAGCTAGAAATGAAAAATTCAAGTAACTTCTATTTTCTAGTTCAATGCATTTTCGATGAGCGCGCTTAGAGCGAGAAAATCACATGGAAAAACTTTAGTTCGTCGGACGAATTTAGATATTTTGTGCTAGTAGGTGTGTTTTGAGTGGGCGGATGTGTGTGGAAAGTGACAATTCTCTGGGAGAAGCCTTTCGGCGTCGGGAAAACTTTTCTTAACGTATTTTGTATATATATTGTAAAACCATATTTTTGAGCTCTCTCTCTATTTATTTTCTCCCTAATAAGATTTTCGTTTTTTAAGGTTTTGGAACCTAAAATCTATTTTGGAGTGTGAGATCCTTGGAATGCAACAAGAAAACGGTGCGTCTTGAAGAATTGAATTGTGGTTTGTATCAATCGGCGAGACATCACGGTAGATGTTTGTTTTTCTTCTTTTTTCCCTTTGTATTTAGTTGTCATGTGTAGCTAGGTTTGATTCATGATTGAGAATATGTTGTTTTAGAATGTTTGACATGACTTATGTGTTTAGAATTTGTTTCATAATCACGGTGTAGTTGTAGTATAGTGGTAAGCATGACTTTAATTGTGCTTTGAAAATTTTGAACCATGCATTAGCTTGTTTGATCATGATAAGTTTTGGTTGTTTCATTTGTTTCATTAAGTAGGTTAAATTCTTGTTTAAGGACAAACAAAGTTTTAAGTTGGGAAGAGATTGATGAGTGTGAAATGTGTGTCAATTTCCGCTTTAAAACTTGCACTTTTCAGCTATATTTTGTGTTTTCGATTGTTGTTTTCCCCAAGTTTTGCTAGAATTTATCATTTTAAGTATTTAGTGGTAGAATCTTTTATTTGTGTGTTTATGTGTAGAAAAGTGATGGATCAAGTTTAAAAGAGGAAGACACAAGCAATAGAAGAAAATGCACAAAGCAAAGATGATAGCAAGGAAAGGAGCTTTTGTCTTGGCAATTTTATCAATCAAAGCTAGGGCGAGAAAGGAGCAAAATCCTCGCTCTGAGGTCGTTGGAAAAACTAGGGTGAGCTAGAAATGAATAATTCAAGTAGCTTTTATTTTCTAATTCAATGCATTTTTGACGAGCGCGCTTGGAGCGAGAAAATAACACGGTGAAACTTCAGTTCGTCTAACGAATTTAGATATTTTTTGCTAGTAGGTGTGTTTTGCGTAGGATGATGTGTATGGAAAGTGACAATTCTCTGGGTGAAGCTTTTCGACTACGGGAAAATTTTTCTTAACATATTTTGTATATATATATATTATAAAGCCAGATTTTTGAGCTCTCTCTCTCTCTCTCTCTCTCTCTCTTTTTATTTTCTCTCTAATAAGATTTTGGGTTTTTAAGGTTTTGGAACCTAAAATCTATGTGGGAGTGTGAGATCCTTGGAAAGCAACAAGAGAAGGGTGCATCTTGAAGAATTAAAGTGGGGTTTGTATCAATTGTCGAGACATCACGGTAGATGTTTGTTTTTCTTCTTTTTTCCATTTGTATTTAGTTGTCATGTGTAGCTAGGTGTGATTCATGATTGAGCATGTGTTATTTTAGAATGTTTGACATGACTTATGTGTTTAGAATTTGGTTCATAATCATGGTGTAGTTGTAATGTAGTAGTAATCAAGACTTTAATTGGGCTTTGAAAATTTTGAACCATGCATTAGGTTGTCTGGTCATGATAAGTTATGGTTGTTTCTTTTATTTCAATAATTTGGTGAAATTCTTGTTTGAGGAAAAATAAAGTTTTAAGTTGGGGAGAGATTGATGATTTCCAAATGTGTGTCAATTTTCGCTTTAAAACTTGACACTTTTCAACTCTGATATGTGTTTTCGATTGCCGTTTTCCCCAAGTTTTGCTAGAATTTATTATTTTATGTATTTAGTGGTAGAATCTTTTATTTGTGTGTTTTTGTGCAGAAAAGTGATGGATCATGCTTAAAAGAGGAAGACACAAGCAATAGAAGAAAATGCACAAAGCAAAGATGATAGCAAGGCAAGGAGCCTTTGTCTTGCCAATTTCATCAGCGAAGCTGGGGCGCGAAAGAAGCAAAATCCTTGCTCTGAGGTTGCTGGACAAAACTGGGGCGAGCTAGAAATGAAAAATTCAAGTAACTTCTATTTTCTAGTTCAATGCATTTTCAATGAGCGCGCTTATAGCGAGAAAATCACACGGCGAAACTTCAGTTCGTCGGACGAATTTAGATATTTTGTGCTAGTAGGTGTGTTTTGAGTAGGCTGATGTGTGTGGAAAGTGACAATTCTCTGGGAGAAGCCTTTCGGCGCCGGGAAAAATTTTCTTAACATATTTTGTATATATATTGTAAAACCATATTTTTGAGCTCTCTCTCTCTCTATTTATTTTCTCCCTAATAAGATTTTCGTTTTTTAAGGTTTTGGAACCTCAAATCTATTTGGGAGTGTGAGATCCTTGGAATGCAACAAGAGAACGGTGCGTCTTGAAGAATTGAATTGTGGTTTGTATCAATCGGCGAGACATCACGATAGATGTTTGTTTTTTTTCTTTTCTCCCTTTGTATTTAGTTGTCATGTGTAGCTAGGTTTGATTCATGATTGAGCATATGTTTTTTTAGAATGTTTGACACGACTTATGTGTTTAGAATTTGTTTCATAATCACGGTGTAGTTGTAGTATAGTGGTAAGCATGACTTTAATTGTGCTTTGAAAATTTTGAACCATGCATTAGCTTGTTTGATCATGATAATTTTTGGTTGTTTCATTTGTTTCATTAAGTAGGTGAAATTCTTGTTTAAGGACAAACAAACTTTTAAGTCGGGGAGAGATTGATGAGTGTGAAATGTGTGTCAATTTCCGCTTTAAAACTTGCACTTTTCATCTCTATTTTGTGTTTTCGATTGTTGTTTTCCCCAAGTTTTGCTAGAATTTATCATTTTAAGTATTTAGTGGTAGAATCTTTTATTTGTGTGTTTATGTGTAAAAAAGTGACGGATCAAGTTTAAAAGAGGAAGACACATGCAATAGAAGAAAATGCACAAAGCAAAGATGATAGCAAGGCAAGGAGCTTTTGTCTTGGCAGTTTTATCAATCAAAGCTAGGGCGAGAAAGGAGCAAAATCCTCGCTCTGAGGTCGTTGGAAAAACTAGGGTGAGCTAGAAATGAATAATTCAAGTAGCTTTTATTTTCTAATTCAATGCATTTTTAACGAGCGCGCTTGGAGCGAGAAAATAACACGGTGAAACTTCAGTTCGTCTAACGAATTTAGATATTTTTTGCTAGTAGGTGTGTTTTGCGTAGGATGATGTGTATGGAAAGTGACAATTCTCTGGGCGAAGCTTTTCGACTACGGGAAAATTTTTCTTAACATATTTTGTATATATATATTATAAAACCAGATTTTTGAGCTCTCTCTCTCTCTCTCTCTCTCTTTATTTTATCTCTAATAAGATTTTGGGTTTTTAAGGTTTTGGAACCTAAAATCTATGTGTGAGTGTGAGATCCTTGGAAAGCAACAAGAGAAGGGTGCATCTTGAAGAATTGAAGTGGGGTTTATATCAATTGTCGAGACATCACGGTAGATGTTTGTTTTTCGTCTTTTTTCCATTTGTATTTAGTTGTCATGTATAGCTAGGTGTGATTCATGATTGAGCATGTGTTATTTTAGAATGTTTGACATGACTTATGTGTTTAGAATTTGTTTCATAATCATGGTGTAGTTGTAATGTAGTAGTAATCAAGACTTTAATTGGGCTTTGAAAATTTTGAACCATGCATTAGCTAGTCTTGTCATGATAAGTTATGGTTGTTTCTTTTATTTCAATAATTTGGTGAAATTCTTATTTGAGGAAAAACAAAGTTTTAAGTTGGGGAGAGATTGATGATTGCCAAATGTGTGTCAATTTTAGCTTTAAAACTTGACACTTTTCAACTCTGATATGTGTTTTCGATTACCGTTTTCCCCAAGTTTTGCTAGAATTTATTATTTTATGTATTTAGTGGTAGAATCTTTTATTTGTGTGTTTTTGTGCAGAAAAGTGATGGATCATGCTTAAAAGAGGAAGACACAAGCAATAGAAGACAATGCACAAAGCAAAGATGATAGCAAGGCAAGGAGCCTTTGTCTTGGCAATTTCATCAACGAAGCTGGGGCACGAAAAAAGTAAAATCCTTGCTCTGAGGTTGCTAGAAAAAACTGGGGCGAGTTAGAAATGAAAAATTCAAGTAACTTCTATTTTCTAGTTCAATGCATTTTCGATGAGCGCGCTTAGAGCGAGAAAATCACACGGCGAAACTTCAGTTCGTCGGACGAATTTAGATATTTTGTGCTAGTAGGTGTGTTTTGAGTGGGCTGATGTGTGTGGAAAGTGACAATTCTCTGGGAGAAGCCTTTCGCCGTCGGGAAAACTTTTCTTAACATATTTTGTATATATATTGTAAAACCATATTTTTGAGCTCTCTCTCTATTTATTTTCTCCCTAATAGGATTTTCGTTTTTTAAGGTTTTGGAACCTAAAATCTATTTGGGATTGTGAGATCCTTGGAATGCAACAAGAAAACGGTGCGTCTTGAAGAATTGAATTGTGGTTTGTATCAATCGGCGAGACATCACGGTAGATGGTTGTTTTTCTTCTTTTTTCCCTTTGTATTTAGTTGTCATGTGTAGCTAGGTTTGATTCATGATTGAGAATATGTTGTTTTAGAATATTTGACATGACTTATGTGTTTAGAATTTGTTTCATAATCACGGTGTAGTTGTAGTATAGTGGTAAGCATGACTTTAATTGTGCTTTGATAATTTTGAACCATGCATTAGCTTGTTTGATCATGATAAGTTTTGGTTGTTTCATTTGTTTCATTAAGTAGGTGAAATTCTTGTTTAAGGACAAACAAAGTTTTAAGTTGGGAAGAGATTGATGAGTGTGAAATGTGTGTCAATTTCCGCTTTAAAACATGCACTTTTCAGCTATATTTTGTATTTTCGATTGTTGTTTTCCCCAAGTTTTGCTAGAATTTATCATTTTAAGTATTTAGTGGTAGAATCTTTTATTTGTGTGTTTTTGTGTAGAAAAGTGATGGATCAAGTTTAAAAGAGGAAGACACAAGCAATAGAAGAAAATGCACAAAGCAAAGATGATAGCAAGGCAAGGAGCTTTTGTCTTGGCAGTTTTATCAATCAAAGATAGGGCGAGAAAGGAGCAAAATCCTCGCTCTGAGGTCGTTGGAAAAACTAGGGTGAGCTAGAAATGAATAATTCAAGTAGCTTTTATTTTCTAATTCAATGCATTTTTGACGAGCGCGCTTGGAGCGAGAAAATAACACGGTGAAACTTCAGTTCGTCTAACGAATTTAGATATTTTTTGCTAGTAGGTGTGTTTTGCGTAGGATGATGTGTATGGAAAGTGACAATTCTCTGGGCGAAGCTTTTCGACTACGGGAAAATTTTTCTTAACATATTTTGTATATATATATATTATAAAACCAGATTTTTGAGCTCTCTCTCTCTCTCTTTATTTTCTCTCTAATAAGATTTTTGGGTTTTTAAGGTTTTGGAACCTAAAATCTATGTGGGAGTGTGAGATCCTTGGAAAGCAACAAGAGAAGGGTGCATCTTGAAGAATTGAAGTGGGGTTTGTATCAATTGTCGATACATCACGGTAGATGTTTGTTTTTCTTCTTTTTTCCATTTGTATTTAGTTGTCATGTGTAGCTAGGTGTGATTCATGATTGAGCATGTGTTATTTTAGAATGTTTGACATGACTTATGTGTTTAGAATTTGTTTCATAATCATGGTGTAGTTGTAATGTAGTAGTAATCAAGACTTTAATTGGGCTTTGAAAATTTTGAACCATGCATTAGCTTGTCTGGTCATGATAAGTTATGGTTGTTTCTTTTATTTCAATAATTTGGTGAAATTCTTGTTTGAGGTAAAACAAAGTTTTAAGTTGGGGAGAGATTGATGATTTCCAAATGTGTGTCAATTTTCGCTTTAAAACTTGACACTTTTCAACTCTGATATGTGTTTTCGATTGCCGTTTTCCCCAAGTTTTGCTAGAATTTATTATTTTATGTATTTAGTGGTAGAATCTTTTATTTGTGTGTTTTTGTGCAGAAAAGTGATGGATCATGCTTAAAAGAGGAAGACACAAGCAATAGAAGAAAATGCACAAAGCAAAGATGATAGAAAGGCAAGGAGCCTTTGTCTTGGCAATTTCATCAGCGAAGCTGGGGCGCGAAAGAAGCAAAATTCTTGCTCTGAGGTTGCTGGACAAAACTGGGGCGAGCTAGAAATGAAAAATTCAAGTAACTTCTATTTTCTAGTTCAATGCATTTTCGATGAGCGCGCTTAGAGCGAGAAAATCACACGGCGAAACTTCAGTTCGTCGGACGAATTTAGATATTTTATGCTAGTAGGTGTGTTTTGAGTAGGCTGATGTGTGTGGAAAGTGACAATTCTCTGGGAGAAGCCTTTCGGCGCCGGGAAAACTTTTCTTAACATATTTTGTATATATATTGTAAAACCATATTTTTGAGCTCTCTCTCTCTATTTATTTTCTCCCTAATAAGATTTTCGTTTTTTAAGGTTTTGGAACCTCAAATCTATTTGGGAGTGTGAGATCCTTGGAATGCAACAAGAGAACGGTGCGTCTTGAAGAATTGAATTGTGGTTTGTATCAATCGGCGAGACATCACGATAGATGTTTATTTTTCTTCTTTTCTCCCTTTGTATGTAGTTGTCATGTGTAGCTAGGTTTGATTCATGATTGAGCATATGTTGTTTTAGAATGTTTGACACGACTTATGTGTTTAGAATTTGTTTCATAATCACGGTGTAGTTATAGTATAGTGGTAAGCATGACTTTAATTGTGCTTTGGAAATTTTGAACCATGCATTAGCTTGTTTGATCATGATAAGTTTTGGTTGTTTCATTTGTTTCATTAAGTAGGTGAAATTATTGTTTAAGGACAAACAAAGTTTTAAGTTGGGGAGAGATTGATGAGTGTGAAATCTGTGTCAATTTCCGCTTTAAAACTTGCACTTTTCATCTCTATTTTGTGTTTTTGATTGTTGTTTTCCCCAAGTTTTGCTAGAATTTATCATTTTAAGTATTTAGTGGTAGAATCTTTTATTTGTCTGTTTTTGTGTAGAAAAGTGATGGATCAAGTTTAAAAGAGGAAGACACAAGCAATAGAAGAAAATGCACAAAGCAAAGATGATAGCAAGGCAAGGAGCTTTTGTCTTGGCAGTTTTATCAATCGAAGCTAGGGCGAGAAAGGAGAAAAATCCTCGCTCTGAGGTCGTTGGAATAACTAGGGTGAGCTAGACTTGATAATTCAAGTAGCTTTTATTTTCTAATTCAATGCATTTTTGATGAGCGCGATTGGAGCTAGATAATAACACGGTGAAACTTCAGTTCGTTTGACGAATTTAAATATTTTTTTGCTAGTAGGTGTGTTTTGCGTAGGATGATGTGTATGGAAAGTCACAATTCTCTGGGCGAAGCTTTTCGACTACGGGAAAAATTTTCTTAACATATTTTGTATATATATATATTATAAAACCATATTTTTGAGCTCTCTCTCTCTCTCTCTCTTTATTTTCTCTCTAATAAGATTTTGGGTTTTTAAGGTTTTGGAACCTAAAATCTATGTGGGAGTGTGAGATCCTTGGAAAGCAACAAGAGAAGGGTGCATCTTGAAGAATTGAAGTGGGGTTTGTATCAATTGTCGAGACATCACGGTAGATGTTTGTTTTTCTTCTTTTTTCCATTTGTATTTAGTTGTCATGTGTAGCTAGGTGTGATTCATGATTGAGCATGTGTTATTTTAGAATGTTTGACATGACTTATGTGTTTAGAATTTGTTTCATAATCATGGTGTTGATGTAATGTAGTAGTAATCAAGACTTTAATTGGGCTTTGAAAATTTTGAACCATGCATTAGCTTGTCTGGTCATGATAAGTTATGGTTGTTTCTTTTATTTCAATAATTTGGTGAAATTCTTGTTTGAGGAAAAACAATGTTTTAAGTTGGGGAGAGATTGATGATTTCCAAATGTGTGTCAATTTTCGCTTTAAAACTTGACACTTTTCAACTCTGATATGTGTGTTCGATTGCCGTTTTCCCCAAGTTTTGCTAGAATTTATTATTTTATGTATTTAGTGGTAGAATATTTTATTTGTGTGTTTTTGTGCAGAAAAGTGATGGATCATGCTTAAAAGAGGAAGACACAAGCAATAGAAGAAAATGCACAAAGCAAAGATGATAGCAAGGCAAGGAGCCTTTGTCTTGGCAATTTCATCAGCGAAGCTGGGGCGCGAAAGAAGCAAAATCCTTGCTCTGAGGTTGCTGGACAAAACTGGGGCGAGCTAGAAATGAAAAATTCAAGTAACTTCTATTTTCTAGTTCAATGCATTTTCGATGAGCGCGCTTAGAGCGAGAAAATCACACAGCGAAACTTCAGTTCGTCGGACGAATTTAGATATTTGTGCTAGTAGGTGTGTTTTGAGTAGGCTGATGTGTGTGGAAAGTGACAATTCTCTAGGAGAAGCCTTTCGGCACCGGGAAAACTTTTCTTAACATATTTTGTATATATATTGTAAAACCATATTTTTGAGCTCTCTCTCTCTATTTATTTTCTCCCTAATAAGATTTTCGTTTTTTAAGGTTTTGGAACCTCAAATCTATTTGGGAGTGTGAGATCCTTGGAATGCAACAAGAGAACGGTGCGTCTTGAAGAATTGAATTGTGGTTTGTATCAATCGGCGAGACATCACGCTAGATGTTTGTTTTTCTTCTTTTCTCCCTTTGTATTTAGTTGTCATGTGTAGCTAGGTTTGATTCATGATTGAGCATATGTTGTTTTAGAATGTTTGACACGACTTATGTGTTTAGAATTTGTTTCATAATCACGGTGTAGTTGTAGTATAGTGGTAAGCATGACTTTAATTGTGCTTTGAAAATTTTGAACCATGCATTAGCTTGTTTGATCATGATAAGTTTTGGTTGTTTCATTTGTTTCATTAAGTAGGTGAAATTCTTGTTTAAGGACAAACAAAGTTTAAAGTTGGGGAGAGATTGATGAGTGTGAAATGTGTGTCAATTTCCGCTTTAAAACTTGCACTTTTCATCTCTATTTTGTGTTTTCGATTGTTGTTTTCCCCAAGTTTTGCTAGAATTTATCATTTTAAGTATTTAGTGGTAGAATCTTTTATTTGTGTGTTTTTGTGTAGAAAAGTGATGGATCAAGTTTAAAAGAGGAAGACACAAGCAATAGAAGAAAATGCACAAAGCAAAGATGATAGCAAGGCAAGGAGCTTTTGTCTTGGCAGTTTTATCAATCGAAGCTAGGGCGAGAAAGGAGAAAAATCCTCGCTCCGAGGTCGTTGGAATAACTATGGTGAGCTAGAAATGAATAATTCAAGTAGCTTTTATTTTCTAATTCAATGCATTTTTGATGAGCGCGATTGGAGCTAGAAAATAACACGGTGAAACTTCAGTTTGTCTGACGAATTTAGATATTTTTTTGCTAGTAGGTGTGTTTTGCGTAGGATGATGTGTATGGAAAGTGACAATTCTCTGGGCGAAGCTTTTCGACTACGGGAAAAATTTTCTTAACATATTTTGTATATATATATTATAAAACCATATTTTTGAGCTCTCTCTCTCTCTCTCTTTATTTTCTCTCTAATAAGATTTTGGGTTTTTAAGGTTTTGGAACCTAAAATCTATGTGGGAGTGTGAGATCCTTGGAAAGCAACAAGAGAAGGGTGCATCTTGAAGAATTGAAGTGGGGTTTGTATCAATTGTCGAGACATCACGGTAGATGTTTGTTTTTCTTCTTTTTTCCATTTGTATTTAGTTGTCATGTGTAGCTAGGTGTGATTCCTTATTTAGCATGTGTTATTTTAGAATGTTTGACATGACTTATGTGTTTAGAATTTGTTTCATAATCATGGTGTAGTTGTAATGTAGTAGTAATCAAGACTTTAATTGGGCTTTGAAAATTTTGAACCATGCATTAGCTTGTCTGGTCAAGATAAGTTATGGTTGTTTCTTTTATTTCAATAATTTGGTGAAATTATTGTTTGAGGAAAAACAAAGTTTTAAGTTGGGGAGAGATTGATGATTGCCAAATGCGTGTCAATTTTCTCTTTAAAACTTTACATTTTAAACTCTGATATGTGTTTTTGATTGCCGTTTTCCCCAAGTTTTGCTAGAATTTATCATTTTATGTATTTAGTGGTAGAATCTTTTATTTGTGTGTTTTTATGCAGAAAAGTGATGGATCATGCTTAAAAGAGGAAGACACAAGCAATAGAAGAAAATGCACAAAGCAAAGATGATAGCAAGGCAAGGAGCCTTTGTCTTGGCAATTTCATCAGCGAAGCTGGGGCGCGAAAGAAGGAAAATCCTTGCTCTGAGGTTGCTGGACAAAACTGGGGCAAGCTAGAAATGAAAAATTCAAGTAACTTCTATTTTCTAGTTCAATGCATTTTCGATGAGCGCGCTTAGAGCGAGAAAATCACACGGCGAAACTTCAGTTCGTCGGACGAATTTAGATATTTTGTGCTAGTAGGTGTGTTTTGAGTAGGCTGATGTGTGTGGAAAGTGACAATTCTCTGGGAGAAGCCTTTCGGCGTCGGGAAAACTTTTCTTAACATATTTTGTATATATATTGTAAAACCATATTTTTGAGCTCTCTCTCTCTATTTATTTTCTCCCTAATAAGATTTTCATTTTTTAAGGTTTTGGAACCTAAAATCTATTTGGGAGTGTGAGATCCTTGGAATGCAACAAGAGAATGGTGCGTCTTGAAGAATTGAATTGTGGTTTGTATCAATCGGCGAGACATCACGGTAGATGTTTGTTTTTCTTCTTTTTTCCCTTTGTATTTAGTTGTCATGTGTAGCTAGGTTTGATTCATGATTGAGCAAATGTTGTTTTAGAATGTTTGACATGACTTATGTGTTTAGAATTTGTTTCATAATCACAGTGTAGTTGTAGTATAGTGGTAAGCATGACTTTAATTTTGCTTTGAAAATTTTGAACCATACATTAGCTTGTTTGATCATGATAAGTTTTGGTTGTTTCATTTGTTCCATTAAGTAGGTGAAATTATTGTTTAAGGACAAACAAAGTTTTAAGTTGGGGAGAGATTGATGAGTGCGAAATGTGTGTCAATTTCCGCTTTTAAACTTGCACTTTTCAGCTCTATTTTGTGTTTTCGATTGTTGTTTTCCCCATGTTTTGCTAGAATTTATCATTTTAAGTATTTAGTTGTAGAATCTTTTATTTGTGTGTTTTTGTGTAGAAATGTGATGGATCAAGTTTAAAAGAGGAAGACACAAGCAATAGAAGAAAATGCACAAAGCAAATATGATAGCATGGCAAGGAGCTTTTGTCTTGGCAGTTTTATCAATCGAAGCTAGGAAGAGAAAGGAGCAAAATCCTCGCTCTGAGGTCGTTGGAAAAAAATAGGGTGAGTTAGAAATGAAGAATGCAAGTAGCTTTTATTTTCTAATTCAATGCATTTTTGATGAGCGCGCTTGGAGCGAGAAAATAACACGGTGAAACTTCAGTTCGTTTGACGAATTTAGATATTTCTTGCTAGTAGGTGTGTTTTGCGTAGGATGATGTGTATGGAAAGTGACAATTCTCTAGGTGAAGCTTTTCGACTACGGGAAAAATTTTCTTAACATATTTTGTACATATATTATAAAACCATATTTTTGAGCTCTCTCTCTCTCTCTCTCTCTCTCTCTCTCTCTCTCTCTCTTTCTCTCTCTCTCTCTCTCTCTCTCTTTATTTTCTCTCTAATAAGAGTTTGGGTTTTTAAGGTTTTGGAACCTAAAATCTATGTGGGAGTGTGAGATCCTTGGGAAGCAACAAGAGATGGGTGCATCTTGAAGAATTGAAGTGGGGTTTGTATCAATTGTCGAGACATCGCGGTAGATGTTTGTTTTTCTTATTTTTTCCATTTGTATTTAGTTGTCATGTCTAGCTAGGTGTGATTAATGATTGAGCATGTGTTACTTTAGAATGTTTGGCATGACTCATGTGTTTAGAATTTGTTTCATAATCACGTTGTAATTGTAGTGTAGTGGTAATCATGACTTTAATTCGGCTTCGAAAATTTTGAACCATGCATTAACTTGTCTGATCATGATAAGTTATGGTTGTTTCTTTTATTTCAATAAGTTGGTGAAATTCTTGTTTGAGGAAAAACAATGTTTTAAGTTAGGGAGAGATTGATGATTGCCAAATGTGTCTCAATTTCCGCTTTAAAACTTGACACTTTTCAGCTCTGATTTGTGTTTTCGATTGCCGTTTTCCCCAATTTTTGCTAGAATTTATTATTTTATGTATTTAGTGGTAGAATCTTTTATTTGTTTGTTTTTGTGCAGAAAAGTGATGGATCAAGCTTAAGAGAGGAAGACACAAGCAATAGAAGAAAATTCACAAAGAAAAGACGATAACAAGGCAAGGAGCTTTTGTCTTGGCAATTTCATCATCGAAGCTGTGGCGCGAAAGAAGCAAAATCCTTGCTCTGAGGTTGCTGGACAAAACTGGGGCGAGCTAGAAATGAAGAATTCAAGTAACTTCTATCTTCTAGTTCAATGCATTTTCGATGAGCGAGCTTAGAGCGAAAAAATCACACGGTGAAACTTCAGTTCGTCCGACGAATTTAGATATTTTGTGCTAGTAGGTGTGTTTTGAGTAGGCTGATGTGTGTGGAAAGTGACAATTCTCTGGGAGAAGCCTTTCGGTTCCGGGCAAACTTTTTTGAACATATTTTATATATATATATTGTAAACCCATATTTTTGAGCTCTCTCTATTTATTTTCTCCCTAATAAGAATTTGGTTTTTTAAGGTTTTGGAACCTAAAATCTATTTGGGAGTGTGAGATCCTTGGAATGCAACCAGAGAACAGTGCATCTTGAAGAATTGAATTGGGGTTTGTATCAATCCGCGAGACATCACGGTAGATTATTGTTTTTCTTCTTTTTTCCCTTTGTATTTAGTTGTCATGTGTAGCTAGGTTTTATTCATGATTGAGCATATGTTGTCTTAGAATGTTTGACATGAGTTATGTGTTTAGAATTTTTTTCATAATCACGGTGTAGTTGTGGTATAGTGGAAAGCATGACTTTAATTGTGCTTTGAAAATTTTGAACCATGCATTAGCATGTTTGATCATGATAAGTTTTGGTTGTTTCTTTTGTTTCATTAAGTAGGTGAAATTCTTGTTTAAGGACCTACAAAGTTTTAAGTTGGGGAGAGATTGATGAGTGCGAAATGTGTGTCAATTTCCGCTTTGAAACTTGCACTTTTCAGCTCTGTTTTGTGTTTTCAATTGTTGTTTTCCCCATGTTTTGCTAGAATTTATCATTTTAAGTATTTAGTGGTAGAATCTTTTATTTGTGTGTTTTTGTGTAGAAAAGTTATGGATTAAGTTTAAAAGAGGAAGACACAAGCAATATAAGAAAATGCACAAAGCAAAGATGATAGCAAGGCAAGGAGCTTTTGTCTTGGCAGTTTTATCAATCGAAGCTAGGGCGAGGAAGGTGCAAAATCCTCACTTTGAGGTCTCTTGGAAAAAACTAGGGTGATCTAGAAATGAAGAATTCAAGTAGCTTTTATTTTCTAATTCCATGCATTTTTGATGAGCGCGCTTGGAGCGAGAAAATAACACGGTGAAACTTCAGTTCGTCTGACGAATTTAGATATTTTTTGCTAGTAGGTGTGTTTTGCGTAGGATGATGTGTATGGAAAGAGACAATTCTCTGGGTGAAGCTTTTCGACTACGGGAAAATTTTTCTTAACATATTTTGTATATATATTTTTGAGCTGTCTCTCTCTCTCTCTCTCTCTCTCTCTCTCTTTATTTTCTCTCTAATAAGATTTTGGGTTTTTAAGGTGTTGGAACCTAAAATCTATGTGGGAGTGTGAGATCCTTGGAAAGCAACAAGAGAAGGGTGCATCTTGAAGAATTGAAGTAGGGTTTGTATCAATTGTCGAGACATCACGGTAGATGTTTGTTTTTCTTCTTTTTTCCATTTGTATTTAGTTATCATGTGTAGCTAGGTGTGATTCATGATTGAGCATGTGTTATTTTAGAATGTTTGATATGACTTATGTGTTTAGAATTTGTTTCATAATCATGGTGTAGTTGTAATGTAGTGGTATTCATGACTTTAATTGGGCTTTAAAAATTTTGAACAATGCATTAGCTTGTTTGATAATGATAAGTTATGGTTGTTTCTTTTATTTCAATAATTTGGTGAAATTCTTGTTTGAGGAAAAACAAAGTTTTAAGTTGGGGAGAGATTGATGATTGCCAAATGTGTGTCAATTTCCGCTTTAAAACTTGACACTTTTCAACTCTGATTTGTGTTTTCGATTGCCGTTTTCCCCAAGTTTTGCTAGAATTTATTATTTTATGTATTTAGTGGTAGAATCTTTTATTTGTGTGTTTTTGTGCAGCAAATTGATGGATCAAGCTTAAAAGAGGAAGACGCAAGCAATAGAAGAAAATGCACAAAGCAAAGACGATAACAAGGCAAGGAGCTTTTGTCTTGGCAATTTCATCAAGCGAAGCTGGGGCGCGAAAGAAGCAAAATCCTTGCTCTGAGGTTGCTGGACAAAACTATGGCGAGCTAGAAATGAAGAATTCAAGTAACTTCTATTTTCTAGTTCAATGCATTTTCGATGAGCGCGCTTGGAGCGTGAAAATCACACGGCGAAACTTCAGTTCGTCAGACGAATTTAGATATTTTGTGCTAGTATGTGTGTTTTGAGTAGGATGATGTGTGTGGAAAGTGATAATTCTCTGGGAGAAGCCTTTTGGCACCGGGAAAACTTTTCTGAACATATTTGGTATATATATTGTAAAACCATATTTTTGAGCTCTCTCTCTATTTCATTTCTCCCTAATAAGATTTTGGTTTTTTAAGGTTTTGGAACCTAAAATCTATTTGGGAGTGTGAGATCCTTGGAATGCAACAAGAGAAAGGTACGTATTGAAGAATTGAGTTGGGGTTTGTATCAATCGGCAAGACATCACGGTAGATTTTTGTTTTTCTTCATTTTTCCCTTTGTATTTAGTCGTCATGTGTAGCTAGGTTTGATTCATGATTGAGCATGTGTTATTTTAGAATGTTTGACATGACATATGTGTTTAGATTTTGTTTAATAATCATGGTGTAGTTGTGGTATAGTGGTAAGCATGACTTTAACTGTGCTTTAATATTTTTGAACCATGCATTAGCTTGTTTGATCATGATAAGTTTTGGTTGTTTCTTTTGTTTCATTAAGTAGGTGAAATTATTGTTTAAGTACAAACAAAGGTTTAAGTTAGGGAGAGATTGATGAGTGCTTAATGTGTGTCAATTTCTGCTTTAAAACTTGCACTTTTCAGCTCTGTTTTGTGTTTTCGATTGTCGTTTTCCCCAAGTTTTGCTAGAATTTTTCATTTTAAGTATTTAGTGGTAGAATATTTTATTTGTTTGTTTTTATGCAGAAAAGTGATGGATCAAGTTTAGAAGAGGAAGAAACAAGCAATAGAAGAAAATGCACAAAGCAAAGATGATAGCAAGGCAATGAGCTTTTGTCTTGGAAGTTTTATCAATCGTAGCTAGGGTGAGAAAGGAGCAAAATCCCCGCTCTGAGGTCGTTGGAGAAAACTAGGGCGAGCTAGAAATGAAGAATTCAAGTAGCTTTTATTTTCTAATTCAATGTTTTTGATGAGCACGCTTGGAGCGAGAAAATCACACGGCGAAACTTCAGTTCGTCTAACGAGTTTAGATATTTTGTGCTAGTAGATGTGGTTTGCGTAGGCTGATGTGTATGGAAAGTGACAATTCTCTGGGCGATGCTTTTCGGCTACGGGAAAATTTTTCTTAACATATTTTGTATGTATATTATAAAACCTGATTTTTGAGCTCTCTCTCTCTCTCTCTCTCTCTCTCTCTTTATTTTCTCTCTAATAAGATTTTGGGTTTTTAAGGTTCTGGAACCGAAAATCTATTTGGGAGTGTGAGATCCTTGGAAAGCAACAAGAGAATGGTGCATCTTGAAGAATTCAAGTGGGGTTTGTATCAATTGGCGAGACATCACGGTAGATGTTTGTTTTTCTTCTTTTTATCCTTTGTATTTAGTTGTCATGTGTAGCTAGGTGTGATTCATGATTGAACATGTGTTGTTTTAGAATGTTTGACATGACTTATGTGTTTAGAATTTGTTTCATAATCATGGTGTTGTTGTAGTGTAGTGGTAAGCATGACTTTAATTGGGATTTGAAAATTTTGAACCATGCATTTGCTTGTCTAATCATGATAAGTTATGGTTGTTTCTTTTATTTCATTAAGTTGTAGAAATTCTTGTTTGAGGACAAACAAATTTTTAATTTGGGGAGAGATTGATGATTGCAAAATGTGTGTCAATTTCTGCTTTAAAACTTGACACTTTTCAGCTCTCATTTGTGTTTTCGATTGTCATTTTCCCCAAGTTTTGCTAGAATTTATTATTTTATGTATTTAGTGGTAGAATCTTTTATTTGTGTTTTTTTGTGCAGAAAAGTGAGGATCAAGCTTAAAAGAGGAAGACACAAGCAATAGAAGAAAATGCACAAAGCAAAGATGATAGCAAGGCAATGAGCTTTTGTCTTGGCAATTTCATCGGGCAAATTTGGGGCGAGAAAGGAGCGAAATCCTCTCTCTGAGGTCGCTGGACAAAATTGGGGAGAGTTAGAAATGAAGAATTCAAGAAGCTTATGTCTTCTGATTCAATGCATTTTCAGTTCGCCGGACGAATTTAGATATTTTGTGCTAGTAGGTGTGTTTTGCGTAGGCTGATGTGTGTGGAAAGTGACAACTCTCTGGGCAAAGCTTTTCGGGGCCGAGAAAAGTTTTCTTAACATATTTTGTATATATATTGTAAAACCAGATTTTTGAGATCTCTCTCTCTTTCTTTTCTCTCTAATAGGATTTTATTTTTTAAGGTTTTCGAATCTAAAATCTATTTGGGAGTGTGAGATCTTTGGAAAGCAACAAGAAAAGGGTGCGTCTTGGGGAATTGAAGTGGGGTTTGTATCAATCGGCGAGACATCATGGTAGATGTTTGTTTTTCTTACTTTTTCCATTTGTAATTAGTTGTCATGCGTAGCTAGGTGTGATTCATGATTGAGCGTGTGTTGTTTTAGAATGTATGACATGACTTATGTGTTTAGAATTTGTTTCATAATCATAGTGTATTAGGAGTATAATGGTAAGAATGACTTTACTTGTGCTTCGAAAATTTTGACCCATGCATTAGCTTGTTTGATCATGATAAGTTTTGGTTGTTTCTTTTATTTCATTAAGTTGGTGAAATTCTTTATTGAGGGCAAACAAAGTTTTAAGTTGGGGAGAGATTGATGAGTGCCAAATGTCGTTTTCCCCAAGTTTTGTTAGAATTTATTGTTTTAAGTATTTAGTGGTAGAATCTTTGATTATTAGTGTTTTTGTGCAGAAAAGTGAAAGATAAAGCTTAAAAGAGGGAGACACAAGCAATAGAAGAAAATGCACAAAGCAAAGATGATAGCAAGGCAAGGAGCTTTTGTCTTGGCAATTTCATCAGGCAAAAATGGGGCGAGAAAGGAGTGAAATCCTTGCTCTGAGATTGCTGGACAAAACTGGTGCAAGCTATAAATGAAGAATTCAAGTAGCATTTGTTCTCTGATTCAATACATTTTCGATGAGCGCTCTTGGAGAGAGAGAATCACATGGCTAAACTTAAGTTCGTCTTATGAATTTACATATTTTATGCTAGTAGGTGTGTTTTGCATAGGTTGATGTGTGTGGAAAGTGACAATTATCTGGGCGAAGCTTTTCAGTGTCGGGCAAATTTTTCTTAACATATTTTGTATATATATTGTAAAACCAGATCTTTGAGCTCTCTCTTTATTTTTTCTCTAATAAGATTTTGGTTTTTTTAAGGTTTTCTAACCTAAAATCTATTTGGGAGTGTGAGATCCTTGGATAGCAACAAGAGAAGGGTGCGTCTTGAAGAATTGAAGTGGGGTTTGTATCAATCGGCGTGACATCACAACAAATGTTTGTTTTTCTTCCCTTTTTCCCTTTGTATTTAGTTGTCATGTGTAACTAGGTGTGATTCATGATTGAGTATGTATTATTTTAGAATGTATGATATGACTTATGTGTTTAGAATTTGTTTCATAATCATGGTGTAGTAGCAGTATAGTGGTTAACATGACTTTACTTGTGCTTTGAAAATTTTGAACCATGCATTAGCTTGTTTGATCATGATATTTTTTGCTCGTTTCTTTTGTTTCATTAAGTTGGTGAAATTCTTGTTTGAGGACAAACAAATTTTTAAGTTGGGGAGAGATTGATGAGTTCCAAATGTGTGTCAATTTCCACTTTAAAACTTGACAGTTTTCAGCTCTGTTTTGTGTTTTCGATTGTCGTTTTCCCCAAGTTTTGCTAGAATTTATTGTTTTAAATATTTAGTGGTAGAATCTTTAATTTGTGTATTTTTATGCAGAAAAGTGATGGATCAAGCTTAAAAGAGGAAGACACAAGAAATAGAAAAAAATTCACAAAGCAAAGATGATAGCAGGGCAAGGACATTTTGTCTTGGAAATTTCATAAAGAGAAGTTGGGGCGAGAAAGGAGCGAAATCCTCGCTTTGAGGTCGCTGGAAAAAATGGGGCGAGCTAGAAATGAAGAATTCAAGTAGCTTATGTTTTCTGGTTCAATGCATTTTCGATGAGTGCGCTTGGAGCGATAAAATCACACGGCTAAACTTTAGTTCGTCGGATGAATTTAGATATTTTATGCAAGTAGGTGTGTTTTGCTTAGGCTGGTGTGTTTGGAAAGTGAAAATTCTCTGGGCGAATCTTTTCGGTTTCTGGGAAAATTTTGCTGAACATATTTTGTATATATAATGTAAAACCATATGTTTGAGCTCTCTCTCTCTCTCTCTCTCTCTCTCTCTCTCTCTCTCTCTCTCTCTCTCTCTTTATTTTCTCCCTCAAAATATGTGCTTTGAAAATTTTGAACCATGCATTAGCTTGTTTGATCATGATATGTTTTGGTTGTTTCTTTTGTTTCATTAAGTTGGTGAAATTCTTGTTTTAGGACAAATAAAGTTTTAAGTTGGAGAGAGATGGATGAGTGCCAAATGTGTGTCAATTTCCAATTTAAAACTTTACACTTTTCAGCTCTGTTTTGTATTTTGATTGCCGTTTTCCCAAGTTTTGCTAGAATTTTTTGTTTTAAGTATTTAGTGGTAGAATCTTTGATTTGTTTATTTTTATGCAGAAAAGTAATGGATCAAGCTTAATAGAGGAAGACACAAGAAAAAGAGGAAAACTCACAAAGAAAAGAGGAAAGCAAGGCAATGAGCTTTTGTCTTGGCAATTTCGTCGGGCGAAGCTGGGGCGTGAAAGGAGCAAATCCTACCTCTGAGGTCGCTTGAAAAAACTGGGGCGAGCTAGAAATGAAGAATTCAAGTAGCTTATGTTTTCTGATTCAATGCATTTTCGATAAACTCTTTGAGGGAGGAAATTGCACGGCGAGACTTCAATTCTCCAAACAAATTTAGATATTTTGTGCTAGTACGTGTGTTTTGTGTAGGCTGATGTGTGTGGAAAGTGAAAATTCTTTGGGCGAAGCTTTTGAGTGACAGGTAAATTTTTCTGAGCATATTTTGTATATATATTTTGTGAAACCAGATTTTGAGTTCTCTCTCTCTCTCTCTCTCTCTCTCTCTCTCTCTCTTTATTTTCTCTCAAATAAGATTTTGGTTTTTTAAGGTTTTCGTACCTAAAAGCTATTTGGGAGTGTGAGATCCTTGGATAGCAACAAGAGAAGGGTGCATCTTGAAGAATTGAAGTTGGGTTTGTATCAATCGGTGTGACATCACGACAGATGTTTGTTTTTCTTCCTTTTTCCCTTTGTATTTAGTTGTCATATGTAGCTACGTATGATTCATGATTGAGCATGTGTTGTTTTAGAATGTATAACAAGACTTATATGTTTAGAATTTGTTTCATAATCATGGTGTAGTAGCAGTATAGTGGTAAGCATGAATATACTTGTGCTTTGAAAATTTTGAACCATGCATTAGATTGTTAGATCATGATAACTTTTGGTTGTTTCTTTTGTTTCATTAAGTTGGTGAAATTCTTGTATGAGTACAAACAAAGTTTTAAGTTGGGGAGAGAATGATGAGTGCCAAATGTGTGTCAATTTCCGCTTTAAAACTTGACACTTTTCAGCTCTGTTTTGTGTTTTCGATTATCAGTTTCCCCAAGTTTTGCTAGAATTTATTGTTTCAAGTATTTAGTGGTAGAATCTTTGATTTGTGTTTTTTTGTTCATAAAAGTCGTGGATCAAGCTTAAAAGAGGAAGACACAAGCAATAGAGGAAAACTCACAAAGCAAAGAGGAAATCAAGGTAATGAGTTTTTGTCTTGGCAATTTCATCAGGCAAAGCTGGGGCGAGAAAGGAGCGAAATCCTCACTGAGTTCGTTGGACAAAACTGGGGCGAGCTAGAAATGAAGAATTCAAATAGCTTATGTTTCTTGATTCAATTCATTTTCGATAAGCGCTTTGAGCGAGGAAATCGCACGGTGAAACTTCAGTTCGCTAGACGAATTTAGATATTTTGTGCTAGTAGGTGTGTTTTGTGTAGGCGGATGTGTGTGGAAAGTAACAATTCTCAAGGCTAAGCTTTTCGGTGCCGGGAAAATTTTTCTAAACATATTTTGTATATATATTGTAAAACCAGATTTTTGAGCTCTCCCTCTCTCTCTTTATTTTCTCTCTAATAAGATTTTGGTTTTTTTAAGGTTTTGGAACCTAAAACCATTTTGGGAGTGTGAGATCCTTGGAAAGCAACAAGAGAAGGGTGCGTCTTGAAGAATTAAAGCGGGGTTTGAATCAATCAGAGAGACATCATGGTAGTTGTTTGTTTTTCTTCCTTTTTCCCTTTGTATTTAGTTGTCATGTGTAACTAGGTGTAGTTCATGATTGAGTATGTATTATTTTAGAATGTTTGACATGACTTATATGTTTAGGATTTGTTTCATAATCATGGTGAAGTGGTAATATAGTGGTAAGCATGACATTAATTGTGCTTTGAAAATTTTGAACCATGCATTAGCTTGTTTGATCATGATAAGTTTTGCTCGTTTCTTTTGTTTCATTAAGTCTGTGAAATTCTTGTTTGAGGACAAACAAAGTTTTAAGTTTGGGAGAGATTGATGAGTGCCAAATGTGTGTCAATTTCCACTTTAAAACTTGATACTTTTCAGCTCTGTTTTGTGTTTTTGATTGCCGTTTTCCCCAAGTTTTGCTAGAATTTATTATTTTAAGTATTTAGTGGTAGAATCTTTAATTTGTGTATTTTTATGCCGAAAAGTGATGGATCAAGCTTAAAAGAGGAAGACACAAGCAATAGAAAAAAACGCACAAAGAAAAGATGATAGCAGGGCAAGAACATTTTGTCTTGCTAATTTCATAAAGAGAAGTTGGGGAGAGAAAGGAGTGAAATCCTCGCTCTGAGGTTGCTGGAAAAAACCGGGGCGAGCTAGAAATGAAGAATTCAAGTAGCTTATGTTTTCTGATTCAATGCATTTTCGATGAGTCCGCTTGGAGCGAGAAAATCACACGGCGAAACATTAGTTCGTCGGATTAATTTAATTATTTTATTCTAGTAGGTGTGTTTTGTGTAGGCTGATGTGTGTGGAAAGTGACAATTCTCTGGGCGAATCTTTTCGGTTTCTGGGAAATATTTTCTGAACATATTTTGTATATATATTGTAAAACCATATGTTTGAGCTCTCTCTCTCTCTCTCTTTATTTTCTCCCTCATAAGATTTTGGTTTTTTTATGGTTTTGGAACGTAAAATCTATTTGGGAGTGTGAGATCCTTGGAAAGCAACAAGAGAAGGGTGCGTCTTGAAGAATTGAAGTGGGGTTTGAATCAATCGGCAAGACATCACGGTAAATGTTTGTTTTTATTCCTTTTTTCCTTTTTATTTAGTTGTCATTTGTAGCCAGGTGTGATTCATGATTGAGCATGTGTTTTTTTAGAATGTTCTACATGACTTATGTGTTTAGAATTTGTTTCATAATCATGGTGTAGTTATAGTATAGTGGTAAGCATGACTTTACTTGCGCTTTGAAATTTTTGAACCACACATTAGCTTGTCTGATTATGAGAAGTTTTGGATGTTTCTTTTGTTTCATTAAGTTTGTGAAATTCTTTTTTGGGGACAAACAAATTTTTAAGTTGGAGAGAGTTTGATGAGTGCCAAATGTTTGTCAATTTCCACTTTAAAACATGGCACTTTTCGGCTCTATTTTGTGTTTTCGATTACCATTTTCCCCAAGTTTTCCTAGAATTTATTGTTTTAAGTATTTAGTGGTAGAATCTTTGATTTGTGTGTTTTTGTGAAGAAAAGTGATGGATTAAGCTCAAAAGAGGAAGACATAAGCAATAGACGAAAATTCACAAAGAAAAGAGGAAAGCAAGACAAGAAGCTTTTGTCTTGGAAATTTCGTCGGGCAAAGCTCGGGCGAGCAAGGTGCAAAATCCTTGTTGTGAGGTCGCTAGACAGAATTTGGGCGAGCTAGAAATGAAGAACTCAAGTAGCTTGTGTTTTATGATTTAATGCATTTTCGACGAGCATGCTTAGAGCAAGGAGTTGGCATAACAAAGCTTCAGTTTTCCAGTTTGCCGAACGAATTTAGATATTTTGTGCTAGTAGGTGTGTTTTATGTAGGCTAATGTGTATGGAATTTGATAATTCTCTGGGTGAAGCTTTTGGGCGCCGAGAAAATATTTCTAAACACATTTTGTATATATATATTGTAAAACCATATTTTTAAGCTATCTCATTCTCTCTTTATTTTCTCTTTAAAATGATTTTGGATTTTTAAGGTTTGGGAACCTAAAACCATTTGGAAGTGTGACATCCTTAGAAAGCAACAAGAGAAGGGTGCATCTTGAAGAATTGAAGCGGGGTTTCTATCAATCGGCGAGATATCACAATAGATGTTTGTTTTTATTCCTTTTTCCAATGGCATTTAGTTGTTATGTGTAGCTAGGTGTGATTCATGATTGAGCATGTGTTGTTTTAGAATGTTTAACATGAGTTTTGTGTTTAAAATTTCTTTCATAATCATGGTGTAGTTGTAGTATAGTGGTAAGCCTGACTTTACTTTTGCTTTGAAAATTTTAAACCATGCATTAGCTTGTTTTATCATGATAAAGTTTGGTTGTTTCTTTTGTTTCATTAAGTTGGTGAAATTCTTGTTTGAGGACAAACAAATTTTTAAGTTGGGGAGAGTTTGATGAGTTCCAAATGTGTGTCAATTTCTGCTTTAAAACTTCGCACTTTTCAGCTCTGTTTTGTGTTTTCAATTGCCGTTTACCTAAGGTTTTCTAGAATTTATTGTTTTACGTATTTAGTGGTAGAATCTTGGATTTGTGTGTTTCAGTGCAGAAAAGTGATGGATCAAGCTTAAAAGAGGTAGTCCAAAGAAATATAAGAATATGAACAAACCAAAGAGAAAAGCAAGGTAAGGAGCTTTTATCTTGGCAATTTAATTGGGTGATGTTGGGGCGAGAAAGGAGCAAAATCCTTGCTCTGAAGTTGCTGGACAAAACTAGGGCGAGCTACAAATAAAAAATTTAAATAGCTTATGTTTTCTGATTCAATGCATTTTCAATGAGCACGCTTGGAACGAGGAAATCACACAACAAAACTTCAGTTCGCCAGACGAATTTAGATATTTTATGCAAGTTAGTGTGTTTTGCGTAGGCTGATGTGTGTGGAAAGTGACAATTCTCTAGGCGAATCTTTTCGGTTTCCGGGCAAAGTTTTCCGAACATATTTTGTATATATATTGTAAAACCATATGTTTGAGCTCTCTCTCTATATATATATTTTCTCCCGCATAAGATTTTGGTTTTTAAGGTTTTGGAACCTAAAATCCATTTAGGAGTGTGAGATCCTTGTAAAGCAACAAGAGAAGGGTGCGTCTTGAAGAATTGAAGTGGGCTTTGTATCAATCGGTGAGACATCATGGTATATGTTTGTTTTTCTTCCTTTTTAACTTTTTATTTAGTTGTCATGTGTAGCTAGGTGTGATTCATGATTGAGCATGTGTTGTTTTAGAATGTTCTACATGACTTATGTGTTTAGAATTTGTTTCATAATCATGGTGTAGTTGTAGTATATTGGTAAGCACGACTTTACTTGTGATTTGAAATTTTTGAACCACACATTAGCTTGTCTGATCATGAGAAGTTTTGGTTGTTTCTTTTGTTTCATTAAGTTGGTGAAATTCTTCTTTGGGGAGAAATAAAGTTTTAAGTTGGAGAGAGTTTGATAAGGGCCAAATGTTTGTCAGTTTCCACTTTAAAACATGGCATTTTCAGCTCTGTTTTGTTTTTTCGAATACCATTTTCCCCAAGTTTTGCTAGAATTTATTGTTATAAGTATTTAGTGGTAGAATATTTGATTTGTGTGTTTTTGTGCAGAAAAGTAATGGATCAAGCTCAAAAGAGGAAGACATAAGAAATAGAAGAAAATGCACAAACAAAGAGGAAAGCAAAGAAAGAAGCTTTTGTCTTGGAAATTTCGTCGGGCGAAGCTGGGGCGAGCAAGGTGCAAAATCCTTGTTTTGAGGTCGTTGGACAGAATTGGGGCGAGCTAGAAATGAAGAACTCAAGTAGTTTATATTTTATGATTCAATGCATTTTCGATGAGAACACTTGGAGCAAGGAAATGGCATGGCGAAGCTTCAGTTTGCCGGACGAATTTAGATATTTTGTGCTAGTAGGTGTGTTTTACGTAGGCTAATGTGTATGGAAAGTGACAATTCTCTGGGCGAAGCTTTTGGGCGCCGAACAAATTTTTGTAAACATATTTTGTATATAAATTGTAAAACCATATTTTTAAACTCTCTCACTCTCTCTTTATTTTCTCTTTAACAAGATTTTGGTTTTTTTAAGTTTTGGAACCTAAAACCATTTGGAAGTGTTAGACCCTAGGAAATCAACAAGAGATGGGTGCATCTTGAATAATTGAAGCGGGGTTTCTATCAATCGGCGAGACATCATAGTAGATGTTTTTTTCTTCCTTTTTCCTATTGCATTTAGTTGTTATGTGTAGCTAGGTGTGATTCATGATTGAGCATGTAAAGAAAATAGGACAAATAAAATGGACAAAGAAATATAAGAAAATGGACAAAGAAAAGAGGAAAGCATGGAAAGGAACTTTTATCTTGGCAATTTCATTGGGTGAAGTTGGGGTGAGAAAGGAGCGAAATCCTTGATCTGAAGTCGCTGGACAAAACTAAGGCAAGCTAGAATTGAATAATTCAAGTAGTTTATGTTTTCCGATTCAATGCATTTTCGATGAGCGCACTTGGAATGAGGAAATAGCACAACAAAACTTCAGTTCGCCAGATGAATTTAGATATTTTATGCTTGTAGGTGTGTTTTGCGCAGGATGATGTGTGTGGAAAATGACAATTCTTTGGGCGTAGCTTTTGGGCGCCGAGAAATTTTTTTTGAACATATTTTGTATATATATATTGTAAAACCATGATATTTGAGGTCTCTCTAGATTTTCTCTCTAATAAGATTTTTTTTAAGGTTTTGGAACCTAAAACCATTTGGGAGTGTGAGATCCTAGGAAAACAACAAGAGAAGGGTGCATCTTGAAGAACTGAAGTGGGGTTTGCATCAATATGTGAGACATCACAGTAGATGGTTGTTTTTCTTCATTTTCCCTTTGTATTTAGTTGTCATGTGTATCTAGGTATAATTCATGATTGAGCATGTGTTGTTTTAGAATGTTTAACATGAGTTTTGTGTTTAGAATGTGTTTGATAATCATGGTGTAGATGTAGTATAGTGGTAAGCATGACTTTACTAGTGCTTTGAAAAGTTTGAACCATGCATTAGCTTGTTTGATCATGATAAGTTTTGGTTGGTTCTTTTGTTTCATTAAGTTGGTGAAATTCTTGTTTGAGGACAAACAACATTTTAAGTTGGGGAGAGATTGATGAGTGCCAAATGTGTGTCAATTTCTGCTTTAAAACTTGACACATTTCAGCTGGGTTTTCTGTTTTCGATTTCCCCTAGTTTTCTACAATTTATTATTTTAAGTATTTAGTAGTAGAATCTTAGATTTGTGTGTTTTTATGTAGAAAGTGATGGATTAAGTTTAAAAGAGGAAGACACAAGAAATAGAAGAAAATGCAGAAAGCAAAAAGGAAAGAGGGGCAAGGAGCTTTTGTCTTGGAAATTTAGTCGGACGAAGCTGGAGCGAGCAAGGAGCGAAATCCTCACTCTGAGGTCGCTAGACAAAGCTAGGGCGAGCTAGAAATGAAGAATTCAAGTAGCTTCTGTTTTTTGATTCAATGCATTTTCAATGAGCGCGCTTGGAGCGAGGAAATTGCATGGCGAAACATCTGTTCTCTGGACAAATTTAGATATTTTGTGTTAGTTGGTGTGTTTTGTGTAGGCTGATGTATGTGGAAAGTGAGGATTCTTTGGGCGAAGCTTTTGGGTGCCAATTAAATTTTTTTGAACATTTTTTGTATATATATTATGAAACCAGATTTTGGAGCTCTCTCTCTCTCTCTTTAATTTCTCTCTAATAATATTGTGGTTTTTTAAGGTTTTGGAACATAAAACCATTTGGAAGTGTAAGATCCTTTGAAAGCAACAAGAGAAGGCTGCATCCTGAAGAATAGAAGCGGGATTTGCATTAATAGACGAGACATCACAATAGATGGTTGTTTTTCTTCATTTATCCTTTTATATTAGTTGTCATGTGTAGATAGGTGTGATTCATTATTGAGCATGTGTTGTTTTAGAATGTTTAACATGACTTATGTGTTTATAATTTTTGTCATAATCATGGTGTAGTAGTAGTATAGTGGTAAGCATGACTTTACATGTGCTTTGAAAATTTTGAACCATGCATTAGCTTGTTTGATCATGATAAGTTTTGGTTGTTTCTTTTGTTTCATTATGTTAGTTAAATTCATGTTTGAGGACAAACAAAATTTTAAGTTGGGGAGAGATTGATGAGTGCCAAATGTGTGTCAATTTCCGTTTTAAAACTTGACACATTTCAGCTCTGTTTTGTGTTTTGGATTTCCGTTTTCCCTAAGTTCTGCTAGAATTTATTATTTTAAGTATTTAGTCGTTGAATCTTTGATTTTTATGCATAAAGTGATGGATTAAGCTTAAAAGAGGAAGACATAAGAAATAGAAGAAAATGCACAAAGCAAAGCAGAAAGAGAGGTAAGGAGCTTTTGTCTTCGGAATTTCATCGGGCAAAGCTGGAGCGAGCAAGGATCAAAATCCTGCTCTTAGGTCACTAGACAAAGCTAGGGCAAGCTAGAAATGAAGATTTCAAGTAGCTTATGTTTTTTGATTCACTGCATTTTCAATGAGCACGCTTGGAGCATGGAAATCCCACGGTGAAACTTCTATTCTCCTGACGAATTTAGATATTTTGTGCTACTTGGTGTGTTTTGCGTAGGCTGATGTATGTGGAAAGTGACAATTCTTTGGGTGAAGCTTTTGGGCATCGGGGCAAAATTTTCTGATCACATTTTGTATATATATTGTAAAACCATATTTTTGAGCTCTCTCTCTCTCTCTATTTTTTCTCTCTCTAATAAGATTTTGGTTTTTTAAGGTTTTGGAACCTAAAACCATTTGGGAGTGTGAGATCCTTGGAAAGCAACAAGTGAAGAGTGCATCTTAAAGAATTGAAGTGAGATTTGCATCAATCGAGAAAACATCACGGTAAATGTTTGTTTTTTTTTATTTCTACCTTTTTATTTAGTTGTCATGTGTAGCTAGGTGTGATTCCTGATTTAGCATGTGTTATTTTAGAATATTTGAAATGACTTATGTGTTTAGAATTTGTTGCATATTCATGGTGTAGTTGTAGTATAGTTGTAAGCATGACTATATTTGTGCTTTGAAAATTTTGAACCATGCATTAGCTTGTTTGATCATGATAAGTTTTGTTGTTTCTTTTGTTTCATTAAGTTGGTGAAATTCTTGTTTGAGGACATACAAATTTTTAAGTTGGGGAGAGTTTGAGGAGTGCCAAATGTTTGTTAATTTCTGCTTTAAAACTTGGCACTTTTCACCTCTGTTTTGTGTTTTCGATTATCGTTTTCCCCAAGTTTTGCTAGAATTTGTTGTTTAAATATTTAGTAGTAGAATCATTGATTTGTGTGTTTTAGTCAATTTATCAAACACTTGGTGTACAGGTGAATTTTTAGAATTTTTCCTTTGATTGTGTTGATACACAAAACAACTTATAATCAAAAGTGATTATAAGCTATATCAACACTGAATTAAAGATCAAAATTGATTAGGAAAATTCTTACAATTCAAATGATAATGCAATGCTATTTGATAAATCGAACAAGAATATCAGAGCAAGTAAAAGTAAAAATAAAAGCGACACGAGGAATTTATCTTCACAGTTCCCCACTATCGTCCTTGCGTGTGGGTACATATGTGCCTAATTCCAATAGAATTAGGATAATTCTTACTATGTAAAATTGTTGATACAAGAGAAGTGTTCAAGAGCAACTCCACAAATCCTAAGCTTGTGTTGATTCAACCTTTTCTCTTTTCTTGATCTTGAGAGAGTCCAAGATATAATAGATGAGAAATGACTATCTATATCTTTGATTCTATTCGATACTCCAAGTTACTTCCTTGCAATGATTTCAAAAACTACAAGGTTACTTGCAAAGATTTTAAGCACTCCAAGGTTGTTCACTTTACCGCAATTACATCTCTAACGTATTGCACGAAAAACCCCAAATCAACCAATGATCTTAGAGGACAAACCCGAGGTTTTTCCTGGATGAAAATCCCTACAAAACTCCACCCAATACACAATTAGATCCTAGAAATCCTCGTGCAGATGGCACCCCAATGGAACATCGTTACAATTTAATGTCAGTGTGTATGCATAGATTAGAGGTTGAAGATGAAGAGAGAAATAGGCTAATTTTATCGTTTTTAACACTTATGAAAGATGCATGAATGAGTATTTATAGTTTTGAGACTTTTCAGACAAGAAGGACAAATTTGGGATTAAAAAAGTTTAAAAAATTGATCACCTAAACATTATGTGTCGACCTAAGGATCGTATGTGTCGGCACATATGAGATTTTTGAACAGAATGTGTCGACCTAAGGATGGTATGTGTCAACACATACATGATTTTTGAACAGAATGTGTCGACCTATAAATAGCCATGTGTCGACTGAAAAGTTACAGAAGCTCTTGGCTTTAAAACGATAGCAAATGTGTCAACCTGAAAAGTCAATGTGTCGACACATAAAATAAGAATTTCTACAATTTTTAGAAATGCTTCAGTATGTGTCGACTTGAAATGATGCATGTGTCGACCTAAGACTTACAGAAGCTTACATGTTTTAAAAATGAGTTACATGTGTGTTTACTGTGGAAAATGGTAAATAACCGTTGGTCCTCCCAGAGTCCTAAACCGAGGGTAACTTGCGAGATTGACAAGTTGATCTCAAGAAGCGTGCTAAGAGTTTTTACTATCACACCTATTCCATCGAAATATTAGTCAAGGGAAATAATTTTATTTTGACTGGGGAAACGGGTGTAATGGTTTTCTACACTAGGATTTAATCGACTGACTGGTGACTCGTGGCTGATAGAAGATATTCATACAAAAGCGAGACTCACTAATCTAACTGACTGGTGACTCGTGACCAACAGATAGTGTCGAATTGTTTATGTGAAATAGAAGATAACGTATAGATCTTGCTCAATAGTAAAGAGAAAATAGATAAAGTACTCAAAAGATATAATTGAAAGATAAAGGATTTGCATTGAAATAAATATGGTGATTCACGTCCATCAAGCACTCTTCACTCTTGATTTCCTGACGCTCGGGATGATAGAGTTTGACAAGTGATTTGAGAGTACAAGTGAACGAACGCAAACTATACTAAATCTGGATATTTATAGTGTTTACAATGTAACTACCTAGATAAAATCTATGGCTAATATTAACATCTTGAGATAACTGCTTCACTAGATGTTGCCACCTTTTTGGTGCTCAAACACATCGTGGATTGCTGGTAACTGCTCGTGATTTTGAAGTTTCACCTATTTGGCGCTAGAACACGTCGTGGATTGCTGGTAACCTCCCACGATTACTGTAAACCTCTTGAACATAAACCTCTTCTGCCTTGCTTCGACACTTTCTTTCTGGCAAAGAATAACCACACTTCCTCTAAGTCCAAGAAACCCTTTTTTGTCTACTAAAACCATTTTTGATCAAGTCCTTGTATTTTACCCTTTGGTCGACTAAACCAATTTTAACCTCCTGACATGTGTTCTTTTATTTCTTCCTAGTCGACGTAGTTCGATTTTGACAGTTTCAGTGTGAATCCTTTCAAGCCTTAACTCTAACTTAATAAAACTAGCTTTTCAAACATTGGCTCCCGTTTCCCAGAAAAACCCTTATTTTGGAGGATGACTCTTAGCTTATGAGAATATCTTCATTTACTACATGTACTTGAATACCTTAAGATTTTCCAAGGTAATAAAATTCCCCCTAGAGATGCCATTTTCAAATTTCGACTAATTTGAGATAATAGGATCTCTGAAGCGTCGGTTTCACCATTCGACCAAATCGTTTCCATTTCTCTAAAAATGAACATTACCATTTTGTCTTTTCCGTGACGTCACGTAATGATGGTAGCGTATCAAGATTTTCAGTTTCGAGACGTGTGACATTAATTGTTTGCCATCATTTCAGTTTTTGTGGGAAACGTGGCCCACTAGCTCACGTTGATCCTGCGGTATGCGTCCCACAAACTGACTTGATTTGAACTTGGGAAATCACAAAAGATTTTTCCCATTATTTCCTCTTTCCTCAGGGTCTATAAATACCCTTATTTCTCATTTTTTTCCTATTTTTCTTCACTTCTTTAACCCTTGCTTTTTAGAAAACAAAACCCAAAAACTACACACCATCGTTGTTCTTCATCTTCATCCTTCTTCAAACCTTTTACAATGGCGAATGTTAAAAATCAAACTTCCTCTCCAACAATCGCTCTTCAATTGCGCCTTGTCGAAGGCAAAGCTTATGTTCCAGAACCTCCATTTGCTGAGGAGAAAGCCAAAATCTAGAAATCTCAGGTACTTTTCCCTTTCTCTCTTGAGGAGAAACCCTTATCCTTTTAAGGATCACTTCCTGTTGATGCACCCTATGAAATCTATGTAGATGATAAGGAGGCGTTTTCTCCCACTAGTACTACTACCAGACCAATCATGTCTTCTCCAAATCCTATATCACTTAAATATATGACAGGAACTTTAGGACCGCTCCACCTCTGTGTTGCCCTAAATTTCGTGCTTGGATGGCAAGTTTAGAAACTGCCAAAGGAGACCAATGGAAAAGGATGGGTATTTATACCCTGCTAGAACTTTCTCGATGTGGTCAGCCTTATTCTAGTGGCATTCTTCTAGCTACCATACATTTTTGGGCGGGATCGACCAACACCTTTCATAATAAATATGGTATGATCACTCCTACCCTGTTCGACGTCGCTGTCATCACAGGGATGAAACCATCTGGCACAATTTTCAACTATAGAGATGCTGAACTTGTGCCATTAAGGTTCGATGTGGGTGAAGCTGGAAAGCCAACATATAATAATTTCATCGACCATCATGCTCAAACCTATGGTCCTGTAACTGATGAAGAGCATGTAGCGTTCCTAACCTTATAGCTATCTCGCTTTGTTTTTTGTTCCAGGTCAATGCAGGTGGCAAAACAATTTTCTTATCTGGCTACCCAGTTGCATATGGGTGAGAATGTTGCTTTAGGCCAGCTGATTTTGGCCTCTCTCTATGCAACTTTGACTGATGCTGTTAACCAAATAAAGCGTTTTGACCCTAATAATCCAAAGAAAAAGAACGTCTTAGTCCATGGTCCTTTTTGGCTCTTGCAGCTATGGTTCAATGCAACTTTCTCTAAGGAGATTAAGCCCTTTAGAAATAGAAAGGTAGCATTCCATCCATCTCAAAGCCATATCGTTTGGCAACGCCTTCTCCCTCTGACTCCTATCGACAAGGGCTCCCCAAATCCTGAAGACTTCAGACTGTTGTTTACCATTATGTTGACAAGAGTCAATTTCACACCCTCGATGGCCCCATTTCATGATAGACAAAATGGCCCATAATGGGTTATGAGGGCTTTTCCACCCGAAAGATAAGAGGACAAGAAAAATTCCTTAATCCCCTAAAGGCGTTACTTGACTCCCTAATTCTTATCTACTGTGATTGTCGGAGTGAACCCGATTTTGGTCGCTTATCAGCCTAACTTGGTGGCTCGATAATTTGGAATCTGTCAACTTGTTCCTAAGTCTTTGTTCAATTCTCACGGGCTACTGGTAGACATCATAACTGCCAACCCTTCAAAATGATCAATGATGATATTGGGAATCTATGGGCACAAAGACCCACACTCACTCTCACTCCTTTCCAACCGTCTTTCTACTACACCAAAGAATTTGAAACTTGGTGGCAGTCATATTTTGTTACATTCATTGGTGATTCTAATGCTAAGCTGACTGAACTGACTACAACTTTCTCAAATTTGCAGGAAAAAGCGACCAAGTGTAACATTAATCACATTAAACAAATTCGAGCTTTCCAAAATTACTTCCAAATTGTGTATCAACCTAATGATCTTTGTCGGACCATCTATGAGGCTTCTGTCGAATTAAAGGAGAAGGTAACCGATAGAATCTCGACACTAAAAATACCTAATTATGCGAAAGATAAATATCTTTACGCCCTTCATTTTGGAAACATCAAATTTCCTCCTTTGCCATCCAGCCCTTTGGCCCTGGCCTTTGGCCCATGTAATCCTGATTGGTGGTATTGCTCTATACAGGATATGCAAAATTCCTATAAGACAAAGGCCGACAGAGTGGTATCGACGAAGTATTACCTACCTAACTATTCGGGGCATCTTCATTATGATCTCCGATATGTTAGAGTACTTTCGACTACACAAATTGGTAAAGATTTCTGGAAAGCTTACCCCCTTCCTATTTTACTTTGGTTGCTTATATGATTGTTTTACACTTGTCTTACAGCTATACCAATAGATCAGGCGGGTGCCGTTCCCGTCGGCAAACAAAAACCTTCAACGCGTCAGGTTTAAAGTTCAACTTTCTGCCAGCTATCATTCTTGATTTGGCATATCTGACTTAGCTTAATTTTGTAGATCATTCCTGACCATACACCCTCCGACGATGAACCCATTTCTTCTTCACTCAAGAAGGCTTCTTCGGTGGGTGTATTTATATACGTCTTGTTTCTATGTCATTTATGCCCTAAACTTGTATTAATATTTTCCTTGTTTTCTAAAGTCAAAAACGCTCAGCGGATTTGGCTGCTCCCTTTGACAAATCCAAAAGGTCCAAGAAGGACAAATAGAATACTTCTGAGAGGGCGAAGGTATATTCTGTCGATTTAAAACTTCCATTATAGACTAACACAATTGCTTCGACTTATATATTTCTCTGATACTTAGCCATCACCTGATGTTCATCCCTCCCAACACTCCCACAAATCCAAAAGCCATAAGAGGAAAAAAGATTCCTCTACTGAAGGCGAGTTGGCGAAAAAGAAGAAGAAGACAAAGGCACCTGTATCCCAGGGTGCTGAAGTAAAGGTTGGCTTGAAACTTGTTGATGAAATAGAGAAGTCAACTGATGTCGAAATTCCTCTTATTACAAGAAGGAGATGTAACATGGTGTAATACGGTGGCAGAACCGACTGTTATATACTGGTTTGTGTTTTTGTTTGCAAATGTCACGGTAAGAAAGAGTCTCCACCGAATTTTCTTATATCCAACAAAGGGAAGGATAAAAGAACAGAAAAATACCTTTTTTCGAGATTTTATGAGTAATAGGGGTAGATTATAGAAAGGGAAGGTGTTAGCACCCTTTCCATCCGTGGTTTTCCACGGGTTCTTAGATACTTGCTCATTTTTGAAAACTGTTTATGTTTGTGTGTTTTAAAAGTTTTTGTTTTCTTTATGATAACTCTTGTATCAGTCCTCAAGAGTGTGATGAAGTGTTTTATGAAAATAGTTTTTGAAAAGTGTGTAAGTGTGAAAAGAGTTGTTTTTGAGCGAGTACTTAAGAACCATCTACCTACTCGAAAAAGGTTGTTCTTTTCCTCCTTTCCTTTAGATAGTTCCATCCCACCATTAGTGAGTAGGTAGCCATATCATTGGATGTTGAGGGACTATCGAACGGGATGTTATGGTCATTGAAGGCAACAAGTACGGATATCTTAGCATTTCGAAGGGACTGTCATCATATAGGCAACATCGAGGGACAAGATCATTTTCGCGTAGGCAATTCGAGGGACGTTAACGGACCATGGTCTTTATGATGCCTTTAGAATTAAGGGTATTTGCTAAGATATCCCTATGTTCGAGGGACATGACCATTTCCGATTCAACCGAGTGGGGAATACCCTAAGGATGCAAGTTTGAGAAGTGTGTTTTTTCAGTTATATTATCTTGAGATTAGTGATCTAAGGGTTAATTAACTTTATCTTATCATGCACTCCTAAGTTACTAGCAGTTATATATACAGAAAAATAAAATGCGGAAAGTATAAATCTAGACTATTACATGGCTTCGAGGAGGGGGATTTACATTTCAAACCAAATAGGGAAAAGAAAATAAAGCAATAAAGTACATTCCTATTGCCTATTACATCCCGTATAACAGTTACATGAATATAGAATACGAGAAAAAAATAATGCGCGCGAAATGAAATATTACGTCTAAAAAATCCTAAGAAAATGCTAAATAAAAAACTTTTTGGTTGCTTTTGTTTATTTAGGAAAATACTAAATTAAATTAAACCTAAATTTAATTAATTAAAACAACAGAAAATTTTTGATCAAAATTAAATTCTAAACAAAAACCTAACACTTTTTGTATTTTTTATTTAAGAAAATATTTGAATGAAATAACCTAAGTCTAATTGCTTTTAAAGTTAATAAAATTAAATTAAAATAATTAACTAATTAATTAAAATATTTTTTATAAAAAAAACTAAATCTATTTTTTTTATTTTTTATTTGTTTTTATAATTTATAAAAATCGACTTTTGAAAATAACTAAACAAAATAAAAATGAAATTAGAAAACAAGTAAAACAAATGGGCCTGGCATCAACACCCAAATGGGGGGTGTTGTTTGGAAAAAACGCTGGGCCCAAAAGTTAAAGCCCAGATTGGCTTTGGATCTTGTGTGGGCACGCCTGGAGAGTCCATGATGCACTTGCATATTTGTATGCATTAGATATGATCAGGAGACAACTGGTGGTTGAGAATTTCTGGAATATGGTGAGCATTAGAACCTGAAGAGTATTGAATCCTGCATGAAATAATGGGAAAATAGGAAAATGTTGGACCTGGGACTCGAACCCAGGTCCTTTCCTTTACCAATGCGCTTCCCTGCCAACTGAACTAACATGCCATTCGTTTATTATAATGAAACTATAATATTATATTCCAAAACAAGTTATTATCCAGGAAATAAAAAAACGTGTGCCAATATTTGAATGGGCCAATCAGAGGCTGACACGCTTCATCTTGTTAGAACATAGTTTGATTCTACAAACCTTAGTTAGAGTTTTGATGATAACAAATACAAAGAACAAATATACACCCTAAAAAATATGTTATTGTGTATGCAGAAGTTCTGACCAAACCAGCATCAGAAGTTGAGCTATAAAAGCTACACGCTGAAGCAATCAGAATTTGCGCTGAAGATTGATGACCAGAACCCGCGCTTAAGTGAAGTAAACTCTGATTTTGAACAAGAGCATAATAATCTAAGTCATCAATGTTATGAAGCATCACCAGCAGGCAAGGATGAAATATTTTGAAGCGTTACTAATCATTCAAGACAACATCAATTACAACGGCTTCATCCAGACAGGATCTTCTCCAAATGGAAACTGAGTTAATGACATTTTTCATGCTTAATGATCAACGAGAATCCATTTCCTATATAAACAAGCTCAGTGATCAAATCGTTCACGATTTTCCAATACTACTCACGTGAATTCAAAAAAGCTGCAAGCATACTCATCACCTTTCCACGCTCTAATTTTGTGTAAATTATCACAATTGTGATAACAGTTTTTGTAACGAAAAACATCTGTACACACATTCCTGTATCTTTGTTTAAAACAATGTTCCTTGAGATTAACCGGATTGTGGTTGTACTCAATAAGACTTTAACAGTTGTTAAAGTAGTGATTGTAATCCTTTTGTGATTAGTGAGTTAAGTCCTCGTTGAAGAGAGGAGAAATCACCTTGACGGGTGGACTGGAGTAGTTTGAGATCAAACGAACCAGGATACAAAAACCATGTCATTGCACATTTGATTTCAAGTTTTCAATTCAACCCCCCCCCCCCCCCTTCTTGTGTTTTTCACTTCTTCAATTGGCATCAGAGCGCCTGGTTCTGAGCCAAGGATAGATTCAGTGGAAAACCTCCAGTCTTTAATGGAGAAAGCTTTGACTACTGGAAAGATAGAATTGAGAGTTTCTTTCTAGCCCATGATGCTGATCTGTGGGAAATGGTAACTGATGGATATACACGCCCAGTGGATGGAAGTGTTCAGAGGATAGACAGAAAAATGATGTCTGACCAGCAAAAGCGCGATTTCAGAAACCACCACAAGGCCAAAACAATACTCCTCAACGCTATCTCATACTCAGAATATGAGAAAATCTCAAACAGAGAGACAACCAAGAACATGTTTGACTCTCTGAGAATGACGCATGAAGGAAACATTCAAGTCAAAGAAACCAAAGCCCTTGCGCTCATTCAGAAGTATGAGGCATTCAAGATGGAAGATAGTGAAGCCATAGAAGCTATGTTTTCAAGATTCCAAATCCTTGTTGCTAGACTGAAGGTTCTTAACAAAGGGTATTCTACTGCTGATCACGTTAAGAAGATCATCAGAAGCCTACCCAAGAAATGGAGGCCAATGGTCACAACACTTAAGCTAGCTAAAGATCTCAACAAAATATCTCTGGAGGAACTTGTCAGCTCCCTAGAAAGTCACGAGATAGATCTAGAAGAAGATGAGCCTCAAAAGCAAGGTAAACCACTAGCTTTAAAATCTAACAGAAAATATGACTCTAAGGTTTTGCAGGCTGTGGAAGAAACTTCTGATGGATCCTCATCAAAAGAAGATGAAATGTCTGTCCTTTCCAGAAGGGTGAATCAACTGTGGAAGCAGTGACAAAGGAAATTCAGAAATCCTAGAAGATCAGAGAATCAAAGTGAATCCTCCTCCAGATACAGAAAGTCTGAGTCTTCTCTGCACACAGAATATCTGAAGGTTCTTTAGGATACAGAAAGCCAAATAACAAGGACATCATCTTCTATGAGTGTAATGAGCAAGGGAACTATAAAAGTGACTGCCCAATGCTTCAGAAGGAAAAGCCCAAAAATAAGTTCTTCAAGGAAAAGAAGAAAAGCCTCATGGCAACATGGGACGATTTAGACACCTCTGAAGCTGACTCTGAGTCAGATGATGAAAGAGCAAACATAGCTCTCATGGCAAACGTGTCAGAAGAAAGTGAAGCTTCTGGTTCAGACTCAGAATCAGACACTGAAGAGGTATTCCCTAACTTCACTTTAAACATTACTATGGCTGAACTTGCAGAAAGTCTAAATGAAATTCTGGAAAAGTATCAGCAAATCAGAGTCAAATTCAAGAACCTGAAAATGGATCTTGCCTCTGACTCTGAAAAGACTGAGAGTCTCAGATTAGAAAAGTCTGAGTTGAAAGAAAAAGATTCAAAATTAGAAAATGATTTGCAAAATTCTCAGAAGGAAACAATCTTAGAGACTCCCAGTAATCCTGATGAGATCATCAAAGAGTATGATCACAACTTTCAGAAGTTTCTAGCTAAAAACCTAGATAGAAACAAGATGGCTTCAATGATCTATGGAGTTAGCAGAAAGGGCAGAAAAGGGATAGGATATCAAGGTAAGGTATCTACACCTAAACAAGCCATGGACTTAGTCATAAAATGCACACCACTCAAATCGCATTTTATATATGGGCACACACATGACAAAAATACACTAGTAGTGATTATTCAGTCAAACCAAAATTCAATCAGAATTTTGGTAAAACTAACAAACCAGGACCCAAGAAGATATGGGTACCTAAAGACAAAATTATATATGTAGCAGATATCTTTAGCAGCAAGGCTAAAACACCAGTCAAGGTACCTGGACTCTGGCTGCTCTCGACACATGACAGGAAGAAGGCATATGTTCCAAAGCCTGGAACTTAAGCCTGGAGGCTACGTGGGCTTTGGAGGCAACCAAAGAGGAAAGATCATTGGCTCTGGAACAGTAGGTAATGGAAATCTTCCCTCTATAAATAATGTGTTATTAGTTGATGGATTAATGCATAACCTATTATCCATAAGTCAATTAAGTGATAACGGTTATGATATAATCTTTAATCAAAATTCATGCAAAGTTGTTAGTCAGAAAGATGGGACTATCCTGTTTAATGGAAAGAGGAAAACAACATTTATAAAATAAAACTTTCTGAACTAAAGAGTCAGAATATAAAATGCCTTCTTTCTGTTAACAACGAGCAATGGGTCTGGCACAGAAGATTGGGGCATGTTAGTATGAGAAGAATATCTCAGATTAACAAACTCAATCTGGTCAGAGGACTTCCCAATTGGAAGTTCAGCTCAGATGCTCTGTGTGAAGCATGTCAGAAAGGAAAATTTGCAAAACCTGCTTTTAAATCCAAAAATGTTGTTTTCACCTCTAAGCCATTAGAACTTCTGCACATAGACTTATTTGGACCTGTAAAAATTGCGTCTGTCAGTGGCAAGAAGTACGGGTTAGTAATCGTAGATGACTATAGCAGATGGACATGGGTAAAGTTCTTAAGACACAAGGACGAGTCACACTCTGTGTTTGTTACCTTCTGTAACCAAGTTCAGAATGAAAAGGATCTTAGAATTGTAAAAGTCAGAAGTGATCATGGTGGGGAATTTGAAAATAAAAATTTTGAATCATTTTTTAATGAAAAAGGCATCTTGCATGACTTCTCTTGTCCTAGAACTCCCCAACAAAATGGAGTTGTAGAACGAAAGAACAGAACATTGCAAGAAATGGCTAGAACCATGATCAATGAGACTAACATTGCTAAGATCTTCTTGGCAGAAGCAATCAACACAACGTGTTACATTCAGAATAGAATCTCCATAAGACCTATTCTGGAAAAGACTCCATATGAATTGTGGAAGAACAAAAAGCCCAACATTTCTTATTTCCATCCTTTTGGATGCACCTGCTTTATTCTGAATGCAAAAAATTATCTGAACAAGTTTGACTCTAAAGCATAAAAGTGTATTACGTTAGGATACTCTGAACGCTCAAGGGGGTACAGAGTATACAATACAGAAACACAGATTGTTGAAGAGTCAATCAATGTTAGATTTGATGATAAGCTTGACTCTCAAAAGTCAAAGCAGAATGAATTCCTTGCAGGTATGGAAGTTTAACTCACAGGTACTGAAGACAACTCGTCAGACATTCTCAACAGAGACACTCCCACAACATCAAAAAGAGTTACTGCAAGCAATCCAGCACCTTCAGTTGATCAACTTAAGAAAAGGCTATCCAGAAGCAGCATTGCTCACCCAGAAGATAAAATAATGGGAAAGAAGGATGATCCAATCAGGACAAGATCAACATTCAGAAACTCTGAAGAATCCCTCATGGGACTGGTCTCTCTGATTGAACCAACAACAATTGATGAAGCGCTTCTAGACAATGACTAGATTCTGGAAATGCAGGAGGAATTGAACTAGTTCACCAGAAATGACGTATGGGATTTGGTTCCCAAACCAAAAGGATTCAACGTTATTGGAACAAAGTGGGTGTTCAGAAACAAACTGAACGAGCAAGGAGAAGTCATCAGAAACAAAGCACGAATGGTAGCACAAGGTTATAGTCAGCAAGAGGGAATAGACTATACAGAAACCTTTTCTCCAGTCGCTAGGTTAGAATCTATCATACTTTTAATATCATTTGCTGTAAACAAGGGCATTACTATGTATCAGATGGATGTCAAAAGTGCATTCCTAAATGGGTATATAGATGAAGAGGTATATGTGCACCAACCCCTGGGTTTGAGAATTCCAAACATCCAGCATATGTTTTCAAACTAAAGAAGTCACTCTATGGTCTGAAACAAGCTCCCAGAACTTGGTATGAAAGACTAAGTAACTTCCTGTTAGAAAAGGAATTCACCAGAGGGAAAGTGGACACAACCTTGTTCTATAAGACATTTAATAATGACATTTTAGTATGTCAGATTTATGTTGATGACATCATCTTTGGATCTACTAAACCCTCTCTGGAAAGAGAGTTTGCTAAATGTATGTAGGCAGAGTTTGAGATGAGCTTAATGGGGGAACTCAAATTCTTTCTGAGCATTCAGATAAACCAAACTCCAGAAGGAACTTACATTTATCAGAGAAAATATGTCAGAGAACTTATGAAGAAATTTGATCTCTCAGAATGTAAGCCCTCAAAGATTTCAATGCACCCCACATGCATTCTGGAAAAGGAAGAGGTAAGTAAAAAGGTAGAACAGAAAGTCTACAGAGGTATGATTGGTTCTCTCCTTTATCTGATGGCTTCAAGGCCTGACATTTTATTTAGTGTTTGCTTATGTGCTAGATTCCAATAAATCCTAGAGAATCTAACTTAACAGCAGTTAAGTGATTTTTCAAGTATCTGAAAGGTACTACTAATCTGGGTTTGTTTTATAGAAAATCAAATGACTACAACTTAGTAGGATATTGTGATGCTGATTTTTCTAGAGACAGAGTAGAACGTAAAAGCACTTCTAGAAGCTGCCAGTTTCTGGGAGAAAATATGATCTCATGGACCAGCAAGAGACAGTCCACAATAGCATTATCAACAGCAGAAGCTGAATACATAGCAGCTGCTGGATGTAGCACACAAATGCTCTGGATGAAAAGTCAACTTGAAGACTTCAACATATTTGAGAGAAACATTCCCATCTTCTGTGACAACACTTTAGCTATCTGTCTCAGTAAGAATCCTATTTTGCACTCTAGGGCTAGGCATATAGAAATAAAACATCATTTTATTAGGGACTATATTCAGAATGGGATTCTTACCTTAAAGTTTATTGACACAGACCATCAATGGGCTGATGTTTTTACAAAACCTCTTTCTGAAGATAGGTTCAACTTTATTATGAAACATCTCAGCATGAAGCTATGCCCAGAATAAAATTTTTATGTACATATCTTAACTCTCAGAACTTTATTATTTTCTGTGAACAACTGATCAACCTGTCTTCAGAGTTTAGAAGTACAGATTGCATCAGAATCTATCCATGAAGATCTGAACGTTTCATTTCAAGGATAGAGGCATGCAGTTCACATCATCAAACATTTGTCATCCTCTCATCAGCTACTTTATGAGGCTGAACACGCGTTCAATTTCTGAAAGTTCAAAGACACTGATTGGATGCATTGAGACACTTGTCAAGGGTAACCGTTCGGTATCTTTCTAAATCCCATAATTTCAGGTGTAATTAATGCATATAATGATTACTAATTTTTTCTTTTTCTTACTGCTTACATTTTCAAGAAACCTATTTAAACTCAAAATTACTTTTTACATTCATTCACTTTTAATCTCCTCAATATTTTCTCTGGTTTCAAGTTCCTGCTTTTAAAAAACCCTTTTCATCTTCCTGATAATCCCGTGTGAACAATGGCATCATCAAGTCTCAAAAATCTCAGTGCTTATGAATCTGCTTCAACGGAACAGTATGAAGAACCCCTTAGAACGCTTCTTACACCTGTTGACAACCTGGAAGTTCTCTCTGAACTGATTATTTATTTTGAGAGCTTGCAAGAAAATGGTTTCAACCTCTATGAAGACGTTACTGCACAAGGATGGAACATGTATTTGACAGTCTGTTGGGTCCAACCTTTCCTATTCTTGTCAAAGAATTCTGGATACATGCTTCTTCTTCAAATCATCAGGTTACTACTTATGTCATGGGGAAGAAAATTGTGATTACAAAAGATCTTATCGCGAAGCTTCTTGGATACAATGGTGGTGGTGTCAGATGCATTGACATGTCTGAGAGATGCTTTGACCTAAGATCAATTACAAAGGAAATTTTTACTTCTCGACAGCCCTCTAGTAAAATTAGAGATTTGAAGGATCATCGCAGAATCAGGGCCAGAATCATTCTGGGATGTATCCACCACAGGAAGCCCACAAGCTCTCCTGATTACATAAATATTCATCAACAATTTCTGATCTATTTCATTGCTAAGAAGACAAAGGTAAATCTTCCATACTTGCTCTTCAACCATCTCAGAACAAGTGTGAAGGAAACCAGAGAAGACGAAAGGACCAAGAGGGATTGGATTCCCTTAGGAAGGCTGATATCAGATATTCTAACAAAGAACAGGCTGATAGAATGTCTGACGGAGGCTCAGGAAATAAGCACATTGGAAGCAACTACTGGGAGGCCCTTGTACGCTAAAAATCTAAAGAAAATGAAGATCATTGAGAATATCAAGAAGGAACCATCTGTTACTTCTCATGAGACCATCACTTCAATAAGGATACATCTGAATGATTTTCCTCTATTTTCTAAGATAGACTCCAAACCATAAATCATAGTCAGATACCTTGAAGCGTGCAAGGCTGATGGGACTGCCCCAGAAATCAACATTCAGGATCTGCACAAGGCTGCTCCAGAGGTTATTTTAAAGAAATCAAAGAAGAGGAAAGAAGTAGGAGAAGGACCCTCTCAGAGGACACCTAAAGCTGCCAAAACGAAAGGAATGGATAAATTCTTTGAAGCATGCAAGTTAAGAGATTTCTAATCCTACTGCTTCTGATTATATATGGGAAAGATTCAGAAATTAGCTTAGCTCTGAAACGCTGAAGCTGGACGAATTGGATTTTGAAAAGGTTCAATAGAACTTCAGTGATAAGCTGAAGGCTTTCCAAGACCAAGTTCTGAGCCAACTGTTCAAGAAAGATATCCTCTCGCTGGATAATACACCCTAGAAAGAGCATCATCCTTCAGATGTAGCTGAACCAGAATCAGAAAGTCTCTCTCTGACTACTGCTCCAGAAGACATGATTGTAGAAGAAGAAATGTTTCACTCAGAAGAAGCTGTAGAATGCTCTGAGCAACATCCAACTCCTGAAGAGACATTAGCTTCCTCCTTAGTCATGCAAACTCTGGAAGAGTTGAAGAAAGAGAATGCTTTAATCCATGCAAGACTGGATAAGCAAGAGGATACGAACAAAGAGATTAAAAGTATTCTGGGTAAACAAGAAGACACTACAAAGGAAATCAAAGGCATTATGGGCAAGAAAGAAGAGTCCAATACTCAGATCAAGAGCTTGTTGGAAGCGTTGTTCACACGTCTTCCCACTCCTTCTTAGATTTTCTTTTAAAATTGTTTATCTGTAACTTTTAATTTTACCTCTTTGTTTATGGAACTTATCATTGCATTATGTTTTAAATATAATTCATCTCTTTTGGCTCTGATTATATTGCCTTTTTGATACCTGACAAAAAGGGGGAGAAAGTAAGATATTTTCAATAATGGTTTATCGAGACAAAAGTCTCAAACATTCTGAATTATTTAACCTCTACTTTCTAAAAAGTTTGAACAGGTACAAATTCTGATAGGTGATGCAGCTAAAACTCTGATGAGAAGGAACTTCAGGGAAGTAATCAACTCAGGGGGAGTTCTCTCTTAAACCTTTTGTTCTTTATTTTTCATTGAAAATTCTAGTTTTTGTCATCATCAAAAAGGGGGAGATTGTTAGAACATAGTTTGACACTACAACCCTTAGTTAGAGTTTTGATGATAACAAATACAAAGAAAAAATATACACCCTAAATATTTTATTATTGTGTATGCAGAAGTTCTGACCAAAGCAGCATCAGAAGTTGAGCTATAGAAGCTACACGCTGAAGCAATCAGAATTTGCGCTGAAGATTGATGACCAGAACCTGCGCTTAAGTGAAGTAAACTCTGATTCTGAACAAGAGCATAATAATCTAAGTCATCAATGTTCTGAAGCATCGGCAGCAGGCAAGGATGAAAGATTCTGAAGCGTTACTAATCATTCAAGACAGCATCAATTACAACAGCTTCATCCAGACAGGATCTTCTCCAAATGGAAACTGAGTTAGTGACATTTATCATTCTTAATGATCAACGGTAATCCATTGCCTATATAAACAAGCTTAGTGATCAAATCGTTCATGATTCGCCAATACTACTCACGTGAATTCAAAAAAGCTGCAAGCATACTCATCACTTTTCCATGCTCTAATTTTGTGTAAATTATCATAGTTGTGATAACGGTTTTTGTAACGAAAAACATTTGTACACACATTCATGTATCTTTGTTTAAAACAGTGTTCCTTGAGATTAACGGGATTTTGGTTGTACTCAAGAAGACTTTAACAGTTGTTAAAGTAGTGATTGTAATCCTTTTGTGATTAGTGAATTAAGTCCTCTTTGGAGAGAGGTGAAATCACCTTGACGGGTGGACTGGAGTAGTTTGAAATCAAATGAACCAGGATAAAAATATTGTGTCATTTCACATTTGATTTCAAGTTTTCAATTCAACCCCCCTTCCTGTGTTTTTCACTTCTTCACATCTCCTACCTCCCTTCGTCGTTTTAGGTAGAAATACCTATAGTGACAGATTTTTGTCCGTCACTATAAAACCTGCATGTGAAACAAACACAAAACGCAAAATAAATTCACTTTGAGGCCATGAGTTCATTGCTCTCAACCTCCTGAGTAAGATGGTCTCCTTAGTTTTGACTAATTTTGGCCAATACAGAAAACCCCAATTTTGAGGTTCAAACCCTAAGTATGGCAAACTGTTATACCTGCACTCAAAATTCAATCCAATTATGCAAAAAGATTGAAAACACTTAAATAATTAGTAATGTATGATCAAAATGCATTTATGTTACATGAATCAAGCAGAATGAATTTGGAAAAAAGTACAAACCATGCGAATTGGTTGATGCGTTCGGAAATTTTTAAGAGCTTAGTAATGGTTGCAAATGCTTCAGGGGACCTCCAGGAGTGTCTTTTGATCTTTGTTTGAGACAAAAATAGGCTGGAGAGGGAAATTCGAATTTGACAATTTTAGTTTTTTTTTGAAAAAATTGCAGGGGTTTCCCAGGCTATGTATATCTGTTTGATGCTTGCCAATGGTTTGTTTATATAGAGAATGATGAGGAGACACGAAACGTAATGCTTGTAATAGCCTTAGACAAGCATTTGAATGCCATGAATGTCCATTTGTAACCTTGGCCAATGTTAAGGGATTTTGTCCATTTTCAAATTTGAATGCACCTAGAAAAACCTGGCCTTGTTGCACACAAAATGTGGGGCCTGCCCATGCATCAAACCAAGCCCAAATTATAATGGCCCATATATTTTACAATAATCTTGATTTATCTGAATTTTAATTAAATAAAATCAAGACTATGCAAAAAATTTTTTAGGGGTCCTCTATGATCTTAGGAAGATGTTTGAAGTTCAAGAATTTAAGCTATTACCTTAAAAACTCAAATTTGCTCAATGCATATTTCTTGAAATTTCCCAAATTTCCCAAACTTGGGCAAGCCATGACTTGCTCAATTTTTATCTCATGATGATGATCTAGTACTATTTGGAAACCCCAAGATGTCTTATTAAATCCCTCTTTTGATCAATTTTGCATTTGAAGATGTTATCTTGATGTTAAAGGTCTTGGCAAAAAGTGGCTTTTATTGACTTTCTAAAAATGACCTGTAATGTATGAACTTGTATGTTTCAAATGGTGCATTTCTTGAAATTGAGGGCTGATAGAAGTTTTATGGAATTGGATTCTCTTCAAAATGAGCTTTGGTTGGAAAATTTCTGATAAACTATAAGAAAGTTATGCTTGGACAAAGTTTGGTTAACTTTTCCAATAGAAACCCTAATTTGCCATTTTTTACTTTTGATGGGTTAGGAGCATTTATTGAGGAATCATGATCAAGCCTTGATCAAATTATGGATATCACTTCAAAATGTTGATGTTGAGCAAAATTCTTGAAGTTTGACTGTTCATGGGCCACAATTGACTTTTGACCTAGCACAATTGATTTTCTAATACTTGAGCAATTTACTGAGCAAACTTATTGAGCAAGGCATGAAACTTGGCATGGATGATGTTGAGAACATATTAGGACCATGGAGAACATTTGGGATCCTTGGAGCTCAACCATATTGATGAAAATGGAAACCCTAGTTGGGTGTTCATTGCTTTAAGAGGATAATTGTCTGGTCAATCCTTGATCAACCTTGAGCAATTGATAACCTCTATGAGTATGTCTTGTGTGAAAATGGGAGGGAAAATTTTGGGGTACAACAGTTTCCCCTGTTCAATCTTCTTAAACCTAAAGATTTAGATTGGCTTGTTTGCCTTTCGTGATCTGAAGGTGGAAGATGATTGAACACTAGAGTGCCCAGAAATTTGCTCTCGTCCGAAGTGAGACTATTGGTGAATAATATCGGGAATGAGCTTACAGATTCCATTTGGAAAAGATGACAGAAGAGTGTCAGATATGGGCTTAAATATGCCATCCAAGGAGTATGGCGGAGAGTCGTTGGAGATGGGGTTAAAGATGCCAACCAAGGAGTATGACGGAGAGTCATCGGAGATGGACTTAAAGATGCCATCCAAAACAGATGTTGACTTCATAAGAAGTCTTCTTATGGGGATTCCTGTTCCTGCTGTCCGAGGAGGAGTCCGCTGGGGAATGTTTTTTAGGGGAATAAAGTCTAGGAGCTTTGGTTGTCCATTACTCTACTAGGGAGTCATCCCTTGACTGAAGAGACGGAAGTGAACTGCTATCTTGTCAGGATCCAGGCTTTGCAGTGACTTGCTGAGGATGATAAGGATGACTGCTATCTGGTCGTATTCCAGGCTTCACAACAACTTACTGGGGAAATGAGATTAAACTGTTGTCTGGTCAACTCTAGGCTTTGCAGTTTCTCAAACTAGAATAGAAATCAGAAAAATATTAGTGTCGATTTAACTGAACCAGAGAAAATATCTACCGGAAAAGAACCAGTAAAAAATCAATGGTCGATTCGAACTGAACCAGAGGAGGTCTTGATTTATCTTTGACTGGATAAGAATCAGAAAAATCTTAGTATCGATCTAACTGAACCAGAGGAAAATCTTGAATTAACTTTGACTGGAATGGAAATCAGAAGAATCTTAGTATCGATTCAATTAAACCAGACAAAAGTCTTGGAATATCTTCAACTGGAATAGAAATCAGAGAGATCTTAGTGTCAATCTGATTGAACAAAAGAAGGTCTTTAATTAACTTTGATTGGAATGGAAATCAGAAGAATCTTATGGCCGATTCAACTGAACCAGACAAAAGTCTTGGAATATCTTCAACTAGAATAGAAATCAGAGAGATCTTAGTGTCAATCTGACTGAACCAAAGAAGGTCTTTAATTAACTTTGACTGTAATGGAAATTAGAAGAATCTTAGGGTCGATTCAACTGAACTAGACAAAAGTCTTGGAATATCTTTGACTGGAATAGAAATCAAGGAGATATTAGTGTCGATCTAACTGAACCAGAGAAGGTCTTGGATTAACTTTGACTGGAATGGAAATCAGAAGAATCTTAGTATCGATTCAATTGAACCATACAAAAGTCTTGGAATATCTTCAACTTGAATAGAAATCATAGAGATCTTAGTGTCGATCTGACTGAACTAGAGAAGGTCTTTAATTAACTTTGACTGGAATCGAAATCAAAAGAATCATAGGGTCGATTCAACTGAACCAGACATAAGTCTTTGAATATCTTTGACTGGAATAGAAATCAGAGAGATCTTAGTGTCGATCTGACTGAACCAGAGAAGGTCTTGTGAGGACATCTTTCTGAGGAATTTGCTGAAACAACCCTTCATTAGACGTAACTTTTGAGAAGACTACCAGGTCACATAAGTAGCCAATGGTGTTTTTTGATTTGATCTTTTCCTGAAAAAGGTAAATAGTTAGTCATATTCAATATCATGATGTATGGAATTCATTGTGATGATGTTCTCAAAATACATGAGATTATACTGTATGCGGTGTGTATGTGCATTCCAGGATGTATGAATATGGGATATTATTGCGTTGTTTCTCAGTCTAGGAAAATAAATCCCGGACTATTGCTGGAGAGTATTGGGAAGCTGAATCCTTCATTTCCGCTGGGAATGATGAATGGAGATGATACGCTGGGGATTTCCTCTTTTTGTCTGAGGATATTCTGCCAGGGGATTGACTCTGCTTGAGAATAACTCTATGGAGGGAGGATGCTTTGTTGGAAGCTTATGCCGATGTAAAGAAATAACTTTGTTGGGGAATGAACTTCCGCAGTTAGAGAAATAAACTCTACCTGGGAGGAGGTTTTATAAACTGTTTGAGATTATAAAACTCAGCTGAGGAATACAGATTTCAGCTCTCAAGAGGAACTTTGCTGAAGGAAGTAATTCCTGCTTAGGGAAGAAGAGATCAAAACTCTAGTTGTTTCTACTTTGTGGGGAACATAGATTTCACGGGGTCGTATGTAATGGTGACTTCGTCTCAAACTGTCTCTGCCCCTGTACCATGCCGGAAAGAGTAATTATCGGGACGTCAAATTGTTTTTTAGACTTTGCCTCGTTTCTTAAAATCATTAGTAACCATCTTTCTGCTTCTTATGCAAGTATTTATGAACAATGATCATATTTAAATGCACATGTCAAAAATAATCATTGGATGTTTTTGCAAAACAAAACAGAAAAAAGAAAAGCAAATAGTTTTGTATTTTCAATGATTTGTATAGATTTTTGAAGTTCGCCCATAACAGTTATTTTGTACAAAGATATTGACGTTCTAGTAGGAGAACGCCGTCGTAAGAAATGAAAACTACACAAAATAGTGTACAAAGAGAAAACAACTATTGTGATACGGTGGAAGAACCGACTGTTACATTGGTTTGTGTTTTTTGTTCGCAAATGTCGCGGTAAGCAAGAGTCGCCACCGACTTTTATTTTATCCAATCAAGGGAAAAGGAAAAAGAACAAAAAAAAACCTTTTTCGAGAGTTTCTGAGTACGAGGGGTAGATTATAGAAAGGGAAGGTGTTAGCACCCTTTCTATCCATGGTTTTCCATGGGCTCTTAGTTACTTGCTCATTTTTGAAATTGCTTGTGTGTGTTTTGCAAAACGTTTTGTTTAACTTCATGATAACCCTTGTATTTATCCTCAAGAGTGTGACGAAATTGTTTTGAAAACTGTTTTGAAAGTGTTTGTGTGAGATTTGTTTGTTTGAGCAAGTACCAAGGAACTCTTTACCTACTCGAAAAAAGTCTATTCATTTTCCTTTAGACAACGTTATCCTACTATTAAGGAGTAGGTAGCTCCGTCGTTAGAATTTTAAGGGACATTCGAAGGGACGATATGGTTACTAAAGGCAACAAGTAAGGATACCTTAGCATTTCGAAGGGACCATCGTCATAAGATCATTTCTCGTAGGCAACTTGAGGGACAATGAGGGACTATGATCTTTATGACGAATTTGAACTGCGGGTCATTGCTAAGATATCCCTACATTCGAGGGACACAACCATTATTTCTGAGGCAACCAAGTGAAGCAAAACCCTAGGAGTGAGCATGTGCAAGTGTTTGATTTCAGTTTCATTTATCTTACGCATTTAGGGTTTTCTACTGTTTTAAATCGATTTATCTTGCCATTCAATCCTATTATCCATACATCTAGGCAGTTTATAATTGCGGAAATTAAAGCAAGAGAAATTAAAACCCTATCTATTACAAGGCCTTGGGGAGGAGGATTGCATAATCAAAAAAATCAGGGGAAATAATAAATGCGAAATAGTAAACTTAATTAACTATTACAAACTCAGAGCAATTACAATAATTAATAAAAATAAGGAAAAACAATGCGCGAAAGTTAAGACGGGAACAAATTAGAAGCCTAAGAAATCTAATTAATTAAAAAATATTTTTGTATCTTTTTATTGAGAAACATAGTTGCAATTTGCAAGTTAAACGTAATTTACTAATTAATTTTATTTAACAAAATAATCAATGTTGAAATAATTAAAATAATTAATTTTCAAAAATTAATTTCAATTATAAAAAATAACCTAATTCTATTATTTGTGATTTTGGATTTTTATGATTGAACTAAAAAAAGATTTTTGTAAAAAATAATTTAAACAAGAAATTAAAACAAAATAAATAAAGAAATTAAAAACGAATTAAAGGAATGGGCCTAATGTAGCTAAGAAGATTGTGGGTGTGCACTGAATTTGGTTTTAGGCCCAGGATGATGGCTCAATTTGTCTAGCGCGTGATTCAATGAAGCTTCCTTCTGAGGGTCCATCATGTGGCTGCAATCTTGGAGCGTTGGATTTGGCTGGAGATAGATCTGATGGTTTTATATCTTAGGCGTATGATGGATACTGGATAATGAGGCGCGCTATATATGAAATAAGAAACTCAGAAAATATAAAAGTTCTGGACCTGGGATCGAACCCAGGTCCTCCCTTTCACACGTTCACTTCCCTTGCCATCTGTGCTGGATGTTAACTCATGAACATGATCACTCAAAAATATTATATATTAAACAAACCATTAAATCCCAGTCCGAAAAAAATAAACGCGTCGACATTTCAAGAGCCAGTCATGTTATAAGGAATTGCCACGCCAACAGTCAAACTGCCTTCAACCTTTGACTCACCGGAGAAGCGCCGGAGCCCTAGCTCTGGTCGTCTTCTCCGATTATCTCCTCCACGAAAACCTGCAAAAAAATGCAAATAAAGATCCAAGGGTGACCCTACCCTCCTAATTTAGGGCTTGTGATTTCAATGGCATCAAAATGAAGACCAAAAACTGGCCGGTTTGGACACTAACACGCGATCGGAAATTCTCACGAGCAAACATGGCAGGTCAATATTCTGCATGCATGGGTACACGAAGATGATCCATATTTGTTCACAAACTTCTCAGGAACATATTAACATCATTAGTATGGTTTAAAATGAAGCAAAAACAAAGATGCAAAAATTTAAAATGTTATGCAACTGGAGATGCCATGAACGGGTGTTCTACGTGCTTGGGGACTTCAAGATCGTCTCAAACTTACTCAATCTCCTTGCTGGGAATGAATGGCAGTGAGATATTGAAGTAGGGTGGCTTGTATTGAGAGTTTGGAAGCCTTATGGTTTTTTTGACAACTTTGAAAATTTTGATCACTTTTGGAGGCTAGGGTTTCGTCCCTCTCTTGGTCTGAATTATGAAGGAATATATAGTGTGTTTTTAGGTCAAGGCAAATGGATTTGAATCTTTCTACAAAAGATTTGATTTGATTTTAATTATTTTTCATTATTAATGAATTAAATAAAAAATAATTGAAATAATTAAAATAAAACACAGCCAAATGATGTAAGAAGCTGATTTGACGTGTAATGCACGTGTGGACTCACAATCAATGGCCCACAAGTCAAAAATATCAAAATTATTCAAATAGAAATCCCTGCATTTCACCAAAATTTTCCAACTTGCTCTGGTCATAACTTGCTCAATTTTAACTCTATGAGGGTGATCCATGACTTTCTGAAAAGCTTAGGATGTCCCCTAAAATACCCTTTTGGTTTCATCTCAATTGGATCTTCCGTGTTCATGTAATAATCTTTGACCCAAAAGGTGTTTTTGTTGACTTTTTGGAATGACCTATAATGTCTGCATTCATATCTTTTCATGAGTGCATTTTTTGAGCTTGATGGTTGAATTTTAGTTGTAGGGAATTGGATTTTCTTCAAAATGAGCCTAGGATGGAAAATTTCTGATAAAGTATGAGAAAGTTATGCCTGGTCAAAGTTTGGTTGACTTTTCCTAAGAAACCCTCATTTAGCAACTTTTGAGTTTTGATGAATTAGGAGCATTCCTTGAGGAATCATGATCAACCCTTGACCAAATGATGGATATCACTTAAAAATGTTGATTTTTACCAAAAATCTTGAAGTTTGACTGTGTGTGGGCCACATTTGACTTTTGACCTAATACAGTTGATTTTCAAGCATTTGAGCAGTTGACTGAGCAAACTTCTTGTGCAAGGCATGAAACTTGACATTGATGGTCTTGAGAACATATTAGGACTATCGAGAGCATATGAGGCCTTTGGAGCTCACCCATCTTGATGAAAATGGAAACCCTAGTTGGAGGTTCATTGCTTTAGGAGAGAGTTTGTTTGGTCAACTCTTGGGTATCCTTGAGCAAGTTAAGGATCTCAATGAGCATATGTTGACTAAAATGAGAGGAAAATTTTTGAGGTACAACAACTTCCCCTGTTCAATCTTCTTATACCTGAGGATGTAGATTGGCTTGTCTGCCTTTCGTGATCTGAAGGTGGAAGATGATTGAACACTAGAGTGTCCAGAAATTTGCACTCGCATACAATAATACTGATTGGTGATATCGAGAATGGGCTTACAAATGCCATTTGGAAGTCGACAGAGAATCGTCAGAGATGGGATTAAAGATGCCATCCAAAAAAGATATCGGTTGCATAAGAGATTCCTTTGCAGGAATTCCTCTACCTACCGTTGAGGAGGACTTCGCCGGGGAATGTTGATTTATGTCTGGGGAAATAGGATATATGAGCTTTGGTAGTCCATTAATCTACTGGGGAATTAACTCTTGATTGAGGAGGTGGAAGCACACTGCCTAATTGGTTAGGGTCCAGGCTGCACAACGGCTTACTGGGGAAACGTGAGATCGACCGATTCTGGTCGGGTCCAGGTCTTGCAGTGTTGTAAACTATTGTCTGGAGATAAGAGAGAAGGAACATGGGTCATAGGGTTACTTCGAAATGAAATCCTGAATGGTAGGGCTATGAGAAGGAACCTGGATCGTAAGGTTACTTCGAAATGAAAACTTGGATAGTAGGGCTATGAGAAGGAACCTGGATCATAAGGTTACTTCGAAATGAAAGCCTGGATAGTAGGGCTATGAGAAGGAACCTGGATAGTAGGGTTACTTCAAGATGAAAGCCTGGATAATAGGTCTTATGGAAAGGAACCTAGATAGTAGGGTTACTTCAAGGTGGAAGCCTGGATAGTAGGGATTATGGGAAGGAACCTGGATCGTAGGGTTACTTCGAGATGAAAGCCTGGATAGTAGGGCTATGAGAAGGAACCTGGATAGTAGGGTTACTTCGAGATGAAAGCCTGGATAGTAGGGTTATGAGAAGGAACATGGGTCGTAGGGTTACTTCGAAATGAAAGCCTGGATAGTAGGGCTTATAAGAAGGAACCTGGATAGTAGGGTTACTTCGAGATGAAATCCTGGATAATAGGGCTTATGAGAAGGTGGAAGCCTGGATAGTAGGGCTATGGGAAGAAACCTATATAGTAGGGTTACTTCATTTGGTCACGTAGCTTAGTTGACCCGTTTGGTTTCGGGGACTGATTTTTTATTAGTTGTCTGCATATATGACCTGTATAACTGCTGGAATTATTGGTGATAATTGTCTTTCCTGAAAAGATGACAGGGTTGATTATATGCGATGCATGAAATGCATTGTGAGATGATGTACTCAAAATATATGAGACTATGCTGTATGTGATATTTATGTGCATGTCATGATGCATGAACATGAAAGGCTATTATGACATGTCCGAGTCTGGGAAAATAAATCCCCGACTGCTGTTAGAGAGTATAGCCTTCCTGACGGTTGTAGAGAATTGTGGCTCTTTTACTTCCGCTAGGGATGGTGAACGGAGATGACTATGCTGGAGATTTACTCCTTGTTGTTTGTGAATATTCTTCCAGGGAGAGAATTTGTTTGCGAATATCTCTACGGCGGAGTAATTCTGTTGGAAAGTGAACTTCTGTAGCTGGAGGGATAAACTCTGTCGGGGATTGAGTTTCCTCATTCAGGGAAGTAAACTCTGCTTGGTAGACAAATTTTTATAACCCGTTTGCGATTATAAAATTTGGTTGGGGGAATATAACAGGTAGCTCTTTGTAGGGAACCGGCTGGGGAAAGTACCTCCTGCTTTGGGGGAGTTAAGATCAATGCTTTGATCACCTCTTTACTATGTGGGGAGTACATATGTCACAAGGTCGTATGCACTGATGACTGTGTTTCAAAGTTGTCTCTACCTTGGTACCTGCTGGACAAAGTAACTGTCGGGTTTGGACATTTTTTGTTTTAGCCCCTGTCTCTGCCCCTGTTTTTTCCCCTGTAAATATTTCTGAACAATAATCATATTCAAATTCACATGTCAATAATAAATCATTGGGCGTTCTTCCAAAACAAAAAACGAAAAAGAAAAACAAATATTTTTGTAAAAATGATTTGTATTGATTTTCGAAGTTGGCCTATAACAGGCGTTTTTGTACAAGGGAGTTGACGCTTTATTAAGAGAACACCGCCGAAAAATAGAAATTATACAATATTGTAGAAAAGAAAATAGCTATTTACAACAATACCATTTGGTTCCAATTCTGCTATTGTCGCTCTGTCTTCGAGCGTCTCATCACTTTGCTGCTTGTCCGAAGCTGATTACATTGATTAGTGTCGTTCGAACTTGACAGTAGATATTGAGGTCTGATCGCAAGGTGATCCAATGGGACATAGTGATATGCTTTACATCCCTAACTTTTGTCTGGACTGCCCTTTCGGGTTTTCAGTCCACCGGGATACCCTTTTTTACCTAAGCCGCCTTTTCAGGCTTTCGACTTGCCGGGTGTACAGATTTTTTCATTTTCATCCCTTATTTTTGCCCGAACCCTTTTGGTTCGCCGGGAAGCCCATATTTTTGCCTAGGCCAGTCAACCTAGCGGGTCTTTTATCATGCGTAGTATATTTTCACTATGTCCGCATTGACAGGGTGAAGAAGGTTGTCACCGTCCATGGTTGTTAGAATCATGGCTCTACCCGATAAAATGTTTTTAATCATAAATGGCCCTTCATAGGTGGGAGTCCATTTTCCCCTGGGATCACCTTGTGGCAGTATGATGCGCTTGATCACTAGATCCCCGACTTGATACTCTTGACGTCTGACTTTTTTGTTGAAAGCCTTGATCATCCGTTTTTGATACATTTAACCATGACAGACAATAGTAAGTCTCTTCTCGTCGATCAAATTTAGTTGATCAAGTTGAGTCTGGATCCAGTCGTCTTCGTTCAAACCCGCATCCTTCATAATCCTTAGAGAAGGAATCTGGACCTCAATGGGTAGGACTGCCTCCATGTCATATACCAGAGAGTAGGGCGTTGCCCCTGTCGACGTCCATGCCGAGGTACGGTACCCATGAAGAGCGAATGGTAATATCTCATGCCAGTCTTTGTATGTTACCATCATCTTCTGTATAATCTTCTTGATTTTCTTGTTAGCCGCTTCAACAATGTCATTCATCTTCGGCCGGTAGGGAGAAGAGTTATGATGCTATATCTTGAATTGCTTACAGAGCTCGGTGATCATCGTGTTATTGAGATTCGCACCATTGTCAGTGATAATTCTCTCTAGCACACCATACCGATAAATTAGGTTATGCTTGATGAACCACGCCACGATGTTCTTGGTCACAGTAGCAAAAGAGGCCGCCTCAACCCATTTTGTGAAGTAATCAATGGCCACCTGGATGAAGCGATGCACATTGGAAGCGGTAGGCCTGATTTCTCAAATCATGTCAATGCCCAACATTGCAAAAGGCCATGGGGCTGTCAAGACATTTAAAGGAACCAGAGGAAAATGCACCTTATCAGCATAGATTTGGCACTTATGACAGGTTCGGGAGTGCTGATAACAATCTGCTCCCATAGTGGACCAGTAGTATCCTTCCCGTAGGATCTTCTTAGTCATGGTATGTCCACTTGAATGGGTTCCGAAGGTACCTCCATGTAAATCTGTCATAATCCACTCTACTTCACTCTTGTCTACACATCGCAGTAGGGTAGAGTCATGGTTGTGCTTGTAGAGGATTCCATTACTGAGGAAGAATTTTACGGCGAACCTTCTCAGAAATTTATTATCATTGACAGAAGCCCCTTCGGGATATTCCTGAGCCTCGAGATACCTTTTTACTTTGTGAAACCAGGGTTTGTCTGCTACCTCTTTAGTATCAATCTCGCAGCAGTGCGCTGGTTCATCCAACCTTTCAATGGTGATTCAGGGAGCTTCATTGTCCAACCGGACTTTGAACATAGAAGACATGGTGGCTAGCGCATCTGCTAACTGATTCTCCTCTCGTGGGAAATGTTCAAAGGTTACCTCCTCAAAGTGTGGGAGCAATGTCAGCACGTGCTCTTTGTATGGGATGAGATTCAGATGCTTCGTATCCCATTCGCCTTTGATCTGACTTATCACCAAGGCTGAATCCCCGAAGACATTTAAAAACTTGATCATGAGGTCGATAGCAGCTTTGAGACCCATGATGCAGGCTTCATACTCCGCCATATTATTAGTGCAGTTGAAACATAGTCGGGCAGTAAAAGGAGTATGATAGCCCTCAGGAGATATGATTACGGCGCCAATTCCATTACCGAGTGCGTTCGAAGCATCGTCAAAAACCATAGTCCATCGGGATCCCTCCTCAGGTCCTTCATCCGGTCTAGGTTCTTCATAATCAGTTACCAACATAATATTCTCATCCAGGAACTCAAAATTGATAGACTGGTAGTCATCCACAGCCTGATGAGCCAAATGATCAGCCAATACACTTCCCTTGATTGCTTTCTGGGTTGTATATTGTATATCATATTCAGTTAGGATCATATGCCATCTTGTTATTCTTCCGGAGAGTGCGGGATTCTCGAAGATGTATTTGATTGGATCCATCTTAGATATCAACAAAGTAGTGTGGGTCAACATATACTTTTCAGTCGGCGAGCAGCCCATGCCAAAGTGCATCAAGTTTTCTTGAGCTGTGAGTATCTTGTCTCGCAGTCAGTAAACGTTTTGCTAAGGTAGTATATTGCATGCTCTTTTCAACCAGACTCGTCATGATGGCCCAACACACACCCTATTGAATTGTCTAGCACTGTTAAGTATAATATCAAAGGTCTTCCTTCAACTGGAGGCATCGGAATTGGTGGTTCTTGAAGGTATTCCTTTATCCTTTTGAAAGCAGTCTGGAATTCGTCATTCCACTTTACCACTTGATCTTTCTTCAGAAGCTTGAAGATGGGCTCATAAGTAGCAGTCAGATGTGAAATGAACCTGGCGATATAATTCAAGTGTCCCAAGACACCTTTAACTTCCTTCTCAGTACGGGGAGTCGACATTTCTTGTATGGCCTTTACCTTTGCAGGGTATACTTTAATACCTTTGTCACTGACGATGAAACCCAGAAGCTTACCAGACCTTACCTCGAAGGTGCACTTGTTCGGATTCAACCTCAGCTTGTATGTCTTCAACCTGCCGAACAACTTTTGTAGATGATCAAGGTGTTCCTCTTAGGTTTGAGACCAGGCTATCATGTCATCACCATAAACCTAGATCTCATGGTGAATCATATCGTGGAACAAGGAGACCATGGCTCACTGGTAAGTTGCCCCAACATTCTTCAACCCAAAAGGCATCACCTTGTAACAGAAGGTCCCCCACTGTGTGACGAAGGTTGTCTTCTCCATGTCTTTAGGAGCCATCTTGATCTGGTTGTATCCAGAGTAACCATCCATGAAGGAGAAGATTTTGTGTTGTGCGGTGTTGTCAACCAGAACATCAATGTGGGGAAGCGGGAAGTCATCCTTGGGGCTTGCCCTATTCAGGTCTCTATAGTCCACACACATCTGTACCTTACTATCCTTCTTTGGCACCGGAACAACGTTAGAAACCCACTGTGAATAGGAGGTGACAGCTAAGAATCCTACATTGAACTGCTTCATGACCTCTACCTTGATCTTCTTTGACATTTCAGGGCACATACAGTGGACTTTTTGCTTAACCAGAGGACAATCTTCTTTAGTCGGCAGACGGTGTACCACAATATCAGTATCTAAACCAGGCATGTCTTCATACGACTAGACGAATATCTCAACATTGCCGTGCAACATCTATATCAATCGTTGTTTGACCTTAGTCTCCAGGTTTGCGCCGATCCTTACTTCATTTTTGTCCACCTCCGTGCCTAAGTTTATCGTCTCAACTGGCTCTTCATGAGGTTGTATAGCCCTCTCTTCCTGTTGTAATAGTATAGCAAGCTCTCCGGGTACCTCACAATCATCCTCACCTTCGTCCTCGGCTTGGTTGATCGAATTTTTGAAGTCATGACTGGAAATAGCAGAACTGTTATCAATGGGATCTGGGGTGGATATGGATCTGCAGTTTGATACGTGAGTGTGTGTAAGAGCGTAGCTGTATTGATAAAGTAAAAGCAGAAAAGAAAAATAGAGAGTGCAAAATTTGTATGCAAGGAACGTCCAATGTTTTATTGATGATATATGAAATGACATATAATAACCCTCACATATAGAACCTTTGTGCCTCTGGTAAGACACAAGGCCATAAAGTTTAAATTGTTTATTACAAACTCGGAAAACAAGTAAGACAGTTATTGCAGAATAAAAGAAACTGTTATAAAAACTCTGGTCGTCCAATTACTCGGTCCACCGTCGGTAGTCGGGTAGATCCAGCTGTCTATATTCGAGTCTTCCTCACTGTCTTCCATAGCATTGACCCCACGATTGTTGATGCGTAGGGGAGGTCCTCCAGATCGAGCGCATCGAACAACCCTTTGAGCTCCTGAAGTAAAGCCCAAACCAAATTTGTCAGTTTTGTGAGTAAAATCAGGGAGCTGTCCCCATTTGGTACACCCACCTTCTTTGACCACTGCTCTGGCATCCTTGAGAGAAGCCATCTTCAGAGGAGGTTTGGTGTTGGTGGTAGTTTCGGTTGTCACTAAAATCTGGGGAACCTCTTCAAAGTTTTTACAAGGAGTCTCTTTGAATTCCCCGTCCATCTCCACATACCTGAAGGAGTTCAGGTGGCTCATCATATACTCCTCTTCGCCATGCACAGTGACAATCTTCCCCTTCACCGGATATTTCAGCATTTGGTGCAGTGTAGAAGTAACGGCCCCAGCTTCATGGATCCAAGGACGACCCAACAAACAAGAGTACGACGGCCTGATATCCATCATGTAGAAGGTGGACCCAAATGTCTGAGAGCCTACTTTGACAGGAATGTCCACCTCCCCATGCACCATTCTCTTTGACCCGTCAAAAGCCCTTACCACAATGTTACTAGGCTTTAAGGTCAAGCCTTCACAATCCAGCTGATCAAGAGCCTTCTTAGGCATAACATCCAGTGAAGACCCAGTATCCACCAGCACATGAGCCATAGTGGTGCCCCTTCATTCGATCGAGACATGCAGAGCATCATTATGCTTCCCCCTTTCGGTGTTAAGTCGGCATCTGAAAAACCCAGCCCATTGTCAGCATTCAAGCTGGCCACACAGTCTTTGAATTGATCGGCTAAGGTTTCTTGCGGAACATGCATGGTCTTGAGGAATGCAATCAAAGACTTTGCATGGGCCTCAGAACATAACAGCAAAGACAACATCGATATCTTCAAGGGGGTCTACCCCAACTTCTCGTCCACATTGTAGTCGCTCTTTTTGATTATTTTTAATATTTCCTCTATCTCTTGCTTAGAGGATTCCACAACAACTTTTCTAGGTGCTTTCGTCCGGGAAGGCTCACCTACAACTTCTTTGCCCCGAGTCCTAGATGACTCAACGACGGGAGTAATAGTTGGAGTAAGAACGGGAGTAGTAGATGAAGTACTAGCAGGAATAGTAGATGGAATAACAACAGGCTTAGTGACAGTCTTTAGGGAGATCTTGGGAGAGAACACCCTTCCACTTAGGGTGATCTTGTTGGTCCCGACAATCTTACTGACATCGGGATCATCCTCTTCAGCCTTCAAAATTTGTTTAACGCCATGATAGTAAACATCGATGCCATAATGCCAAGGGACAGATTTGTCCGAGGTGTATGGGACAGGACCAGGAAAAGTGATTATTAATGGAGAAATTCTTGGAGCAGGTGTAATCCTAACAGGTCTTTTAGAGGAGACCTTGTAAGGATTAGTGGAAATGGTTATAATGGAAACATCTTCAAACGGAACAGTTGGAATCAAAGTCTTTTTGAACAAAATTTCTCTGCTGTCCATCAGGCGTTGAACACCTGCTTTCAGCAAATAGCAACCAGTGGGCAGAGATGAACACATGTGGAAACCTTCACCACAACCCGGAAATAAACTGGCCAATAACAAATTCACCTTAACAGTCCAAAGAGGAGTAGAAACTTCATCAACAGAGGTATCGAACAAGTCAGTATCAATGGCATTAACTCCACGGTTATGCTTGGGCATGTGAGCATTTATGACATTGGGCTTCTCCGGAGCATCAAACTCGATCTCCTTGGCTTCAATCAGATCTTGTATTTTATTTCTCAGAGCCCAACAATCATTTTTATCGTGGCCAGGCTCTCAGAATGGTAGGCACACCGAGCGTTTGGATTGTACCGAGGAGATATGGTGTTAGGATTCTTGGGATCCTCTTTCAAGGTTGCCAAGTTGGATATTAGCAGATGGGGTAGAACCTCAGTCAATGTCATGTTAATCTGGGTAAGCTGCCTTTGTGGTCTTTCTACCCTTTGTTGATTGTTGCGCTGTGGGGTAGCCGCAGGCCTAGGTATCATCACAGCACTTACCATTGGACGGTGTTCAGCTCTGCTCTGACTTCTTGGGCTATAGATAGCACTGACTTCCTTCTTTCCTGCGAAAGGCTTCTTTACTGAGCTCGAAGAGGTGTCTTTTTGTATTTTGTCACTCCGGATCCTAGCTTCTACCCTTTCTCCTGTTAATATCAGCTCGGTGAAACCAGCTGATGAACTACCAATCAAATGATTGAAGAATGGACCAGACAACATCCTAAGAAACATGTCAACCAACTCCCTGTCAGACAAAGGGGGTTGGACTCTCCCAGCCAAATCTCTCCACTTTTACGCATAGTCCTTAAAGCCTTCACCTGCACCCATGGACATACTATAGAGTTGAGTATGGGTAGGGGCAAGGTCAGCGTTGTACTGGTACTGCTTATAAAAATAATCAGCCAAATCCTCCCAGTTCCAGACATTGGTTCCCTCCAGCTGATAGAACCATTCGAGCTGAGTCCCTGACAGACTGTCTTGAAAGATGTGAACCCACAAGTTCCTATCAGCAGTGTGAGGCTGAATCTTCCTCACATAGGAACGGAGATGGAGCTTTGGGCAAGACACCCCATCATACTTTGCGAAAACCGGAGCCTTAAACTTCTGCGTGATGACCACTCCCGACACTAAACCCAACTCTTCAAAATCCAGCCCTAGTACTCTATGGATCTCCATAGTGCTCAGCCAATCCTCTAATTGTTTGTATCTATCCTCAGTGGGAGGATACTTCTCATCATTGTAGTCTGTATCATTATCATAAACTTCAGGGCTAGGGTCCTTCTCCCTTGTCTCCCTCTCTTGATTCTCCCCTTCTTTGGACGAGGAGGTCAGATCAACTGGTTTCTTTAACGGCCCCCTGAACCTTCTGCCCAAATTCAGAACACCAGAGACCTTCTTATTCTTCTTCTTTTCCTTCAGGATGAGGGCCTTCAGATCTTCCTGCCCTTTTTCCAAAGTTATGGACATGTGTTGAAATTGGGCGTTTTGTGCCTGAAGATCTTTGATGCTTTGTTCAGAAGACATTTTTGCTGAAATAAACAGCGAAGAAGATAAGAAACCTATAATGGCACATGTTTATGCAATGTCATGGATGGTATGCGTATGCAATGATTTCAAGGACTTGTAAAGGCTCAAATTTTTTTACCCAAAAAGAAACACACGTTAATTGTATTAATAAGTTTGGACTATTACAAAGAATGCCCTTTAGGGTTACCATCAAATAAACAAAACCTAAAACAAAAAGAGAACTAGGTCTCCCAAGAGAGCATCCTCTTTGGTGCAATGTAGGGGTTTATGTTCCTTTCTTCATGAAGTAGCCCAGTGAGATTCGGGACCTTCTTCTTGCTGGCATAGAATTAAGCTTCGAACGTATCCCACTCCTCTTTAAGTTGAACCCAGGATTTCTGTAACTCCTCACGATCAGTTGGCATGTCAGGATGATGAACAAGATAAGGAGTGTCTCCTTTAGCAACTGGTTCCATAATTATTGGTAGGACATCAGGGTAAGGCATCATAAGACTTTGGGCACGGGCTTGTACCCATCAGAGATATGGCTCAAGAGGGATGGAATTCTTGTGCCCCAGTGTCTTGCTATCAATTTTATGTATTGTGATACGGTGGGAGAACTGAGTTGAAGGTTTTGCGTTTTATCACAAATGTTGCTGTTAGCAAGAGTCGCCATCAACTTTTCTTTTATCCAAAAGGAAAGGTAAAAATCACAGGAAAGACCTTTGAGATTGTTTCTTGAGTTTGGGGGGTAGATTATGAAAAGGGAAGGTATTAGCACCCTTTTCATCCATGGTTTTCAATGGGCTCTTAGTTACTTGCTATATCACTTGCTTTTGTTAGAAATTGTGCTTTGTGTGGTTTTTGAAAGTATTTTATAAAGAGGCCATTGTCTAGGCAATCTTTGTAATGATTCTCGTTCGTAAGAATGTATACAAAGATGTTTGTCTTTTTGAAATTTTTTTCAATGTTTGTAAGATGTTTGGAAATGTGTGTGTTTGTTTTTGAAAATAGTAAGGATATTTGTTTGAAATGGAGCAAGTAACTAAAAGCAATCTACCTACTCAAATGTCTTTCTTGTTCATTTTCTTTTCCTTTGATATTGTTGTCTTACCATTGATTTGGTAAGCAACCCTATCTTTGGATGTAAATGGGACGAGCGTGGGTCATCGTATAGCCATGATTAGCAATGTCGCAAGGTATCTTAGCATTTTTGAGGGACTAAGATCATTTTTATAAGGCAACTTTGAATAGCGTCATCGAGGAACTATGATCTTGTTTTTGTTTGTTTTGCTAAGATACTTTACATGCATAATATGGCCATTTTGTATAAGGCAACCAAGTGGAGTAATCCTAGGAGTGTTTGTGTGCAAGTGTGTCATTTTCATGCTTGATTTTGTCTTGAATTAGGGTTTTCTATTTGATTGGTTTTATCTTGCCATACAAACCCTAATTACTAGCATATTATATAAAGGCGATAAATTGCGGAATTTAAAGATTTCTACGTTATTACAACACTTTGTGGTTAATCTATTACAACTAAATTGAATTTATACAAGTATTGGAATAAATAATGTACAAGATAAATTAAATATGCAAAGAAGATTTTGTTTGATTTTTTTATGTAAAAAAAGTTTTAAACTAAACCTAATGGATAAATCAAGATTAAACTTAAATTAATTAGGAAAGGAAATTATTTTTTAGAAAAGATTTTGATTAAACCCTAATTCAAATTTATTAAAAGAAGAAATAAATTTCTTTAAGTATTTTTGTATTTTTGTCTTGAAAATAATGTGATATTTATGAAGTTTTTGGTCCTTTTATATGTTCAAATGAATATTTAATAGTTAAGAAGAAAAATAAATATTTAACCTAATTCTAATTTAATTTACAAATTTATTTAACAAAAATAGATAATATATAACTAAATAAAAATATTTTTTATGAGAAAATAAAATAAAATAAAATAAAATAAAATATAATATTTATCATTTTTTATATTTTTTATGATTTTTATTATTAAGGAAAATATATTTAATAAAATAGAAATGAAAATAAAATGAATAATAAAAATATATGGGCCAGGGGTGCTGGAAGCAAACAGGGGTAGGAAGTTAGAAAAAAAACAAAGCCTAAAGTTCCAGAAGCCCACGCTGCCAAACAAACAAAAAAGCTGGAAAAAAAATGAAAAATGCAAAAAGGCATCGCCAAGGTTCGAACCCAGGACCTATGGTGTTTTTGCTAGCTGCCTTACCACTGGGGTGGCTGTACATCCGTTAGTCTTAATGCACAAATACATAACATAAAACATTGCCTTGCCATGTACTTCATCTTCAACCTCTAGCTAGTCGGACCCCTTGTAACTCTTTCATTTCTCAACAAAAACGGAAAGTGTTAACATGAACATTATAGCATTTTACTTCACTATTATAACCATGTGCATAACTAAAACTATAAGTCCAAGATCAGAGAGAATTTTGTTGGCCCTAATTCTTAACCTAATTTTTTCAGACACTTCAAACTCAAAATTCTCTAAACTCAGGCCAAATAAATGCAAGCTATGGATATGTACAACTTCGTAGCAATGATGTCTACATTTTATATTCACAAATGGAAAGCTAACTATGCATGTATCAAGAGTTAGAAAAACAGAAAACTCACCTTGAAATGGAAATCGTGTTTTGAAAATGAGCTTGCTTTAGGATGTTGTGATGATCAGGTTAGCTTCCTTGAACCTGTAGGAAGATAATGCAATGCTTAGCTTGTCTTGAGGGTGGCTGGAATGGTCTGGAGAAGTCCACCTGTGTTACTCTGTTTTTGAACTTTAATAATGGGGAAGATGTAGTTACAGTGATGTTTCAGGGTGTGGGATGATTTACTTGTAAGGTAAGGAAGCTTGGGAAAGAAAAAGGCCTGAGAACGCACGAGTGAAATGGAAGATTCAGTTCACAAGTCAGAAATGGCAAGTTTGGAGGCTTGGTATGCAATTTCTGATTCTAGGGTGTTTCAAGGCTTGGGCATTCATGGTTTTAGTTGCAAAATGATGGCTTTATATAGACCAAAAGGTTAGAGGACTTGTGCTTGCTCAGAAGTACAAGATCACACGTCTTGCTATATTTCTTGTTTTTGAAGCAAGGTGAGGAGACAAGTCCCTAAGTGTTGTACATGCGTGGTCTGGTTTGGTAGAGGCTCCAGGCAACTTGCTCTTTGTTGTGGCTTTGCTTGTGTGCAGAGAAAACAAGTTCAAGGCTCAAGGAGTGGAAAGTTGCAAAAATTGTGCTTTATCAAAATGGAAATGGCACCTTTGTGCCAAAAATGGAATTGTTCATGTGCGATGCATTTAATGTTTGGCTTAAAGCTTCCAACATCTGTGAAAAAATTTAATTAAGGAGTGAGAAAAAAGTTACGAGCCTGCAAAGCAAGATTTGTTCAGCATGCTTGAGGATTTGAATTTTTGTTCTTCATGAAATGGCTTGAAATTAAAGTGAGAAATTGCCAACTTCATCTCTTCGATTCTCCCTACTCAAGAATGACCTCAAGGAGTTCTTGGAAATTTTGGAAAGCTTGCAATGTGCTCTATAACTCATATTTGAATTGCTTTCCAAGATTACCCATGGAACTATGTGAAAAATAGGCATGAAGTTAGGTCAAAAACCTGCCTAACTTAGGTCTAAATTTCACTAAGTTATTTTAGTTCATGAGCATGTATTCAAAAAATATTATCTTGAGATCCAAGCATATTTAGGAGAAATTGTGTGAAGAAAAGTTGTAGATTTCATGTAGATCTACAACTTTCATGTTGGGAACTTCCTTTGAATCATCTTGTATCATGGTGAAAATTTGGCTTAAAATTGAGAAAAAATAAGAAATTTTCTATACTTAGAAAAATTTCTAAGTTAAGAAATTTCAAATTTCAAAACAAAATCTTCAATCCATGATTTCTTGATGAACAAGTTTCACATTTTGACATGTTTTGATGAATTGTGATCCTTGGATACCCTTTTTTCCCAAGCCGCCCTTTTTGGTTTTCAGTCCACTGGGATACCCTTTTTTTCCCAAGCCGCCTTTTCATGTTTTCGACTTTTTTTTCCCGAACCCTTTTGTTTCGCCAGGATGCCCTTATTTTTTCCTAGGCCAGTCAAACTAGCGGGTCTTTATTTACGCGTAGTATCTTTTCACTATGTCCTCATTAACGGGGTGAGGAAGGTCGTCACCATCCATGGTGGTCAGAATCATGGCTCCACCGGAAAATATGCTTTTGATTACAAACGGCTCTTGGTACGTGGGAGTCCATTTGTCCCTGGGATCACCTTGTGGTAGTATGATGCGCTTGAATACTTGATCACCCACTTGATACACTTGATGTCTGAACTTTTTGTTGAAAGCCTTGATCATCCGTTTTTGTTACATTTGACCATGACAGACAGCAATAAGCCTTTTATCATCAATCAAATTCAGTTGACCAAGTCGAGTATGGATGCCATCGTCTTCGTTCAAACCCGCATCCTTCATGATCCTCAAAGAAGGGATCTGGACCTCAATATGCAGGACAACCTCCATACCATACACGAGTGAATAAGGTGTTGCCCCTGTTGACGTACTTGTTGAGGTGCGGTAACCATGAAGAGCAAACGGTAACATCTCATGCCAGTCTTTGTATGTCACCGTCATCTTCTATATGATTTTCTTAATGTTCTTGTTAGCAGCCTCCACAGCGCCATTCATCTTTGGTCGGTAAGGGGAAGAATTATGATGCTGGATCTTGAATTGTTTACAGAGTTCGGTGATCATTGTATTGTTGAGATTTGTACCATTATCTGTGATAATTCTCTCTGGCACACGGTACCTACAAATCAGGTTATGCTTGATAAACTGCGCCATAACATTCTTGGTAACAGTAGCAAAAGAGGCAGCCTCAACCCACTTCATGAAGTAATCAATGGCCACTAGGATAAAGCGATGCCCATTGGAAGCGGTAGGTCTGATCTCTCTGATCATGTCAATGCCCCACATTGCAAAGGGCCAGGGAGACGTCAAGACATTCAAAGGAACAAGAGGTACATGTACTTTATCAGCATAGATCTAGCATTTGTGACAAGTTCGGGAATGCTGATAAAAACATGTTTCCATATTGGACCAATAGTATCATGCCCGTAAGATCTTTTTAGTCATGGTGTGTCCATTAGAGTGGGTGCCAGAGGTACCTTCGTGTAAATCTTACATAATCCTCTCCACTTCGCTCTTGTCTACACATCGAAGTAAAGTAGAGTCATGGTTGCGCTTGTAGAGGATTCCATTATTAAGGAAGAACTTTGCTCGAGATACCTTTTCACTTCGTGGAACCAAGGTTTATCGGCTGCTTCTTTAGTGTCAATCTCATAGCAATATGCTGGTTTGTCCAACCTCTCAATAGTGATCCGAGGAGCCTCGTTGTCCCACTTGACCTTGAACATAAATGACATACTAGCTAGCGCTTCCGCTAATTGATTCTCTTATCGTGGAAAATGTTCAAAGGTGACCTCTTCAAAGTGTGCAAGCAATATCAGCACATGTTCTTTGTAAAGGATGAGATTCGGGTGGTTCGTATCCCACTCTCCTTTGATTTAAATTATAACCAAGGCTGAATCCCCGAAAACACTCAAGGACTTGATCCTCAGGTCAATAGCAGCTTTTAGGCTCATGATGCATGCTTCATACTCCGCCATATTGTTGGTACAGTTGAAGCATAGTCTGGCGATGGAAGGAGTATGTTAGCCCTCGGAAGATATAATTACAGCACCAATATCGTTTCTGAGTGCATTGGATGCTCCATCAAAAACCATGGTCCATCGGGATCTTTCCTCAAGTCCTTCATCCGGTCCAGGTTCTTCACAGTCAGTCACTAGCATAATATTCTCGTCCGAGAACTCAAAATTCATGGACTGGTAGTCATCCACAGCCTGATGAGCCAAATGATCAGCTAGTACACTTCCCTTGATTGCTTTCTGGGTCGTGTATTGGATATCGTATTCGGTCAATATCATTTTCCATCTTTCTATACTTCCGGAGAGAGCAGGCTTTTCAAAGATGTACTTGATCGGATACATCTTAGATATCAACAAAGTGGTGTGGGTAAACATATACTGTCTCAATCAGAGAGCAGCCCATGCCAAAGCCCAGTAAGTTTTCTCGAGCAGTGAGTATCTTGTCTCACAGTCGGTAAACTTTGTGCTAAGGTAGTATATCACATGCTCTTTTCGACCGGACTCATCATGCTTCCCTAGCACACACCCCCATTGAATTATCGAACACTATTAAGTATATTATAAAAGGTATGCCTTCAATCGGAAGCATCATAATTGGAGGCTCTTAAAGGTATTCCTTGATTCTCTCGAAGGCGGTCTGGAATTCGTCATTCCATTTTACCACTTGATATTTCTTCAGTAGTTTGAAGATTGGCTCACAAGTAGCAGTTAAATGGGAAATGAACCTGGAAATGTAATTTAGGCATCCTAAGAAGCCTCTGACCTCCTTCCTAGTGCGAGGAGCTGGCATCTCTTGTATATCCTTCACCTTTGCAGGGTCTACATGAATGCCCTTGTCGCTGACAATGAAACCTAGAAGTTTACCAGACCTTACCCCGAAGGTGCACTTGTTCGGATTTAACCTCGGCTTGTACGTCTTCAACCTGTCAAACAACTTCTGTAGATGATCAATGTGTTATTCCTTAGTTTGAGACCTGGATATCATGTCATCAACGTAGACCTCTATCTCATGGTGAATCATGTCATGAAACAAAGCTACCATGGCTCGCTGATAGGTTGCCCCGATGTTCTTCAACCCAAATGACATCACATTGTAGCAAAAAATGCCCCATTGTATGAAGAAGGTTGTCTTCTCCATGTCTTCGGGTTCCATCTTGATCTGATTGTAACCAGAGAAACCATCCATGAAGGAAAAAATTTGATGATGCGCGGTGTTGTCAACCAGAACGTGAATGTGGGGAAGCGGAAAGTCATCTTTAGGGCTTGCCCTATTCAAATCTCAGTAGTTCACACACTTTTGTACCTTGCCATCCTTTTTAGGCACCGAGACTATGTTAGAAACCCATTGAGGATAAGAGGTGACAACTAGGAACCCAGTGTTGAACTGCTTCATAACCTCTGCTTTGATCTTCTCTGACATTTTAGGGCGCAAACGACGAACCTTCTATTTTACTGGAGGGCAATCTTCTTTAGTCAGTAGACAGTGATCCATAATATCTGTATCCAGTCCTAGCATGTCTTCATATGACAAGGCAATGATCTCGACATAATCATGCAACATCTGTATCAACCGCTGTTTGACACAAAGCTCTAAATTTGAACCTATCTTGACCTTTTTTCTGTTCTCTTCTGTGCCCAAATTCACTATCTCAACTGGCTTTTCATGAGGTTGTATAACCGTTTCTTCCTTATGTAACAGAATGGAAAGTTCTCCGGGTACCTCACAATCTTCCTCACCTTCGTCCTCGGCTTGGTTGATCATATTTTCAAAGTCATAACCGGTAATGGAAGAACTGTTATCTATGAGATCTAGAGTGGATATGGATCTGCAGTTTGATACGTGGGTGTATGTAAGAGCATAGCGATATAGACAAAGTAAAAAAGCAGAAAAGAAAAACAAAGAGCACAAAATTTGTATGCATAAACGTCCAATGGTTTATTAATTCCATATGAAATTGAAACATGATAACCCTCACAAATAAACCATTGTGCCCCAGGTAAGACATGTGGCCAAAAAGTTTATATTGTTTATTACATATCCAAAAACAAGAAAGACAATTACTTTTGAAAAAAAGTAATTAGCACAAAGTCATTTGCCTTCGACTTACTGGGTCCACCATTGGTAGTAGGGAAGATCCAGCTATCCACGTCATAGTCATTGTCAGCATCTTCTGTGGCAGAGACAACATCAATAGCATTTATTCCTGAGCCATGCTTGGGCATGGGTGAAGTTATGACATTGGGAGTTTCCGGAGCATCAAATTCAATCTCCTTTGCTTCAATAAGGTCTTGCACCTTGTTTTTCAAAGCCCAACAGTCGTTCGTGTCATGCCCCGAAGTATTAGAGCGGTAGGCGCATCGAGCATTGGAATTATAATAGGGAGATGCGGTGTTGGGATTCTTGGGAGCTTCCCTCAGAGTTACCAGATTGGATTTCAACAAATGAGGCAAAACTTGGGATAAAGTCATATTTATCCGGGTAAACTATCTTACCGACCTTTCTATTCTTGGTTGATTATTCCTTTGTTGAGTAGGTGCAGGCTTAGAGATAATTGTAGCCCCTACCGCTGGAAGGAGTTCAATTCTGTCCTGATTCCTTTAATGGTACCCAACACTAACATCTTTCTTCCCAGCAAATGGCTTCCTTTCAACACTGGAGAATGCATCCTTATGAATCTTACCGCTCCTAATCCCAGCTTCCACTCTTTCCCCTGTCAAAATCAGTTCGGTAAAGCCGGCTGAGGAGCTTCCAATTAGATGATTGAAAAACGGACCAGACAGGGTACCCAGAAACATATCCATTAGCTCCCTATCAGACAGGGGGGTTGGACTCTTCCTGCTAAGTCCCTCCATTTTTGAGCATAGTCTTTAAATCCCTCACTCGAACCCATAGACATACTTTGGAGTTATGTACGGGTGGGATCAGAGTCTGCATTGTACTGATAATTCTTGTAAAAAGCAACAGCTAGGTCTTCCCAATTACGGATGTTCGCCCCTTCCAGCTTGTAGAACCATTCTAGTTGAGTTCCAGACAGACTATCCTGAAAGAAGTTGACCCATAAGTCTTTGTCAGCAGTGTGAGGCTAGATCTTCCTCACATAAGATCAAAGGTGCATCTTGGGACATGAAACCCCATCATATTTTGCGAACACCGGCACCTTGAAATTTTGCGGGATGATAACCTCAGAAACCAGACCCAGCTCTTCGAAATCTAGACCTGGTACCTTTCGGACCTCCATTGCATTCAAACGATCCTCCAGCTATTTTTATTTTTCATCAGCAGGAGGATATTGCTCCTCATCATAGTCAGATTCATCATCGAATTATTTTGGACTGGAGTATTCCTCTCTTGTTTCCTCCTCTTGATTGTCTCCTTCCTTTGATGAAGTTACCAGTTCATAGGCTCGCCGCACTGGTCTTCTGATCCTTCTTCCCAGATTCACTAACCCAATTGGCTTCCTTGGCTTCTTCTTTTCTTTAACAAGCAGGGCTTTCAGTTCTTCTTGCCCCTTGGTCAAAGCCATTATCATCTGTTGAAACTGGGAATTCTGAGTCTGTAGATCCTTCACTGTTTGTTCTAGAGCCATTGCTGAAATAAACAGTGGAGAGGATGAGAAACCTGCTTTGGAACCTGCTTATGCAATGATATGTGTATGCAATGTTTTCAAGGATTTCTAAGACTCAAACTTGCTTAAACGGAAAGAGGAAAAACATTAATTGTATTAAGATTGTTTTATTGATCATAATAATGCCTCTTGGGCTCAAAAAGGAGGTAACAAAGCAAAAGTAAACTCCCAAAGAAAAGAGACACTAAAGCTTCCCACGGGTGCATCCTCTTTGGTACAATGTAGGCATTTATATTCCTCTCCTTGTGAAATAACCAGGTGAGCTCTAAAACCATCTTCTCGCTGGTGTAGAATTGGGTTTCAATGGTATCCCGTTCTTCTTTGTGTTAGATCCAGGATTTCTGTAGCTCCTCGAAATCAGTTGGCATATCAGGATGAAGAACAATGTAAGGAGTGTCTCCCTTAGCAACTGGCTCCATAATCACAGGTAAGATGGTGGGGTAAGGCATCATAAGACATTGAGCATGAGCTCACACTCATTTGAGGTAAGGCTCAAGAGGGATGGAATTCTTGTGTCCCAATGTTTTTCTATCAACTCTTTTTATCATGCCCCAAGCTCGAATTAACCTCTTACGATAACCCTGAACATCATTCTCATGGTCAAATGTGATTCCTTGGACGAGTGTGTCGTGAGGACCATCCCTTCTAGTGTAACCGAACATTCGCAATGCCAAACAAGGATTATAAGTGATTCCTCCCCTAATACCTAAGAGATGGACATTAGGGAATTCCCCACAGCGATCAATAATGGTAACATTATCCGAGGATCGCGAACACCAATGAATATCCGAATGTGTAAGAGACATCAACCTACGAGACCATCTCATACCCTGCTCATTCTTCAAGACAGACAGGGGTAGGTGCGAAATAAACCACCTAGCCAATAGAGGAGTGCAACACAGAAGAGTCCCTCTTCTCTTTAGAGTGCGAGTATGCAGAGAGTGTAGAATATCCCCAAGTAAAGTAGGCACCGGATTATGCGATAGAAAAATCTTAACTGCATTCACATATATGAGTTGTTTCTTGTTAGGGAATAGTACCATCCCATAGATGAGGAGGGCCAACACTTCTTAAAAAGCTTATAAATCCAGGCTATCCCAAAAATAATGGGCTTTCTCAAATAGAAACTTATCTAGAAATCCTTCGATACTTCTTCTGGTTTCCCAATATGCCACTACACCAGACCATTGTAAAGACAGAGCTTGAGCAATCTCTTCAGGCTCTGGGTTTCTTTTCGTACCGTTGAATGGTAGCTGATTAAGGATAGGTACCCCCAATAACTGAGAAAACTCCTCCATAGTAGGCACTAACTGGTAATCAGGAAAAGTGTAGAAGTGGTGCAATGGATCAAAGAACTGAAATAACACCTTTAACATTTCTTCATCAGGGATTGAAGTGACCAAGTTGAGAAGTCGACCATGTTTTTCATTGAAGGAAGAGCTTTCATGAATCCTTGATTCTTACTCCTTGAGTTGAGGATGCATTTTCACAAGGTTGATTTGGATAGTGTTCCTGCGAGCAGATGTCATGTCCTATAAAACAAGACAAAGATAAGCCCTAGAAAATCCTTGAAATGGTTAGTATGATATGCCATGTCATGATGTCATGATTATTCTAAGACCTTAGGTTTAAAGCTTGCATGGGTTTTAAGGTAATACCCTCATGAAGTTGGATTGGTTCAACATGTCCTATAAATAGTAATCGGGTTCTAAGGGATCTCAATATCATTGACCTTTCCAACAAGCTTCGTTTAATAGGCGACTGACTCGCAACCAAACAAAACTCAGGAGTCAAGTCTCAATGAGTGTAGCATTGAGTATCTGCTGACTTTGGGAATACACCAAAGATGGTCATCTCATTACGTCCTAATGGCCAAGTTGTTCATTTAAAGGTTCTAAGGTCAGTTGACGCTTTATGACACCACGCAGCAGCCCCGTATTCTCCTTGATTAACTCAAGGGCTACTGGTACCAACCAAAGTGTCACAACAACATAGCCATCACTTCAATCGTGTCGGTTTACCCCGCATATTTTCCATGATCTATTGTTACTTACCTAATAGGTTTCCCCAGATCTGGGTGTGGGATCTATAGTAATCCAAACAATCCCTTAAAAGTAAAGAAAATAAACAAGCAAACAATTTATAAATGATCTAGACCTTAAGGTAAACCCCAATTTCCCCAGCAGAGTCGCCAGTTCTATGATACAGTGGCAGAACCGACTGTTATATACTAGTTAGCGTTTTTTATTCGCCAATTTCACGGTAAGCAAGAGTCGCCACCGACTTTTCTTTTATCCAACAAAGGAAATGGTGAAAAGAACAGAAAAAGACCTTTATTCGAGATTTTATGAGTAAGGGGGTAGATTATGGAAAGGGAAGGTTTTATCACCCTTTCCATCTGTGGTTTTCCACGGGCTCTTAGATACTTGCTCATTTTTTAAAATTGTTTGTGTTTGTGTGTTTTGAAATTTTTTGTTTTCTTTATGATAACTCTTGTATCAGTCCTCAAGAGTGTGATAAAGCGTTTTTTGAAAATAGTTTTTGAAAAGTGTGTAAGTGTGAAAAGAGTTGTTTTTGAGCAAGTACTTAAGAACCATCTACCTATTCGAAAAAGGACGTTATTTTCCTCCTTTCCTTTAGATAGTACTATCCTACTATTAGTGAGTAGATAGCCCCATCATTGGATGTTGAGGGACTATCGAAAGGGACGTTATGGTCATTGAAGGCAACAGGTAAGGATATCTTAGAATTTCAAAGGGAATGTCATCATATAAGCAACATCGAGGGAAAAGATCATTTTACCGTAGGCAACTCGAGGGACATTAAGGGACCATGATCTTTATGATGACTTTAGAATTGAGGGTCTTTGCTAAGATATCCCTACGTTTGAGGGACATGACTATTTCCTAGGCAACCGAGTGGGGAATACCCTAAGGATGCAAGTGTGAGAAGTGTGTTTTTTCAGTTATATTATCTTGAGATTAGTGATCTAAGGGATAATTGACTTTATCTTGTCATGCACGCCTAAGTTACTAGCAGTTATATATATAGAAAAATAAAATGCGGAAAGTATAAATCTAGACTATTACATGGCTTCAGGGAGGGGGATTTGAATTTCAAACCAAATAGGGAAAATAAAATAAAGCAATAAAGTACATTCCTATTGGCTATTACATCCCGTATAACAGTTACATGAATATAGAATGCGAGTAAAAAATGATTCGCGCAAAATGAAATATTACGTCTAAAAATTCCTAAGAAAATGCTAAGTAAAACAATCTTTTTGGTTGCTTTTGTTTATTTAGGAAAATACTAAATTAAATTAAACCTAAGTTTAACTAATTAAAACAAAAGAAAGTTATTGATCAAAATTAAATTCTAAACAAAAACCTAACACTTTTTGTATTTTTTATTTAAGAAAATATTTGAATGAAATAACCTAAGTCTAATTGATTTTAAAGTTAATAAAGTAAAATTAAAATAATTAACTAATTAATTAAAATATTTTTTAGAAAAAAAAACTAAATCTATTTATTTATTTTTTGATTTATTTTTAACATTTATAAAAAAAAAGACTTTTGAAAATAAATAAATGAAATTAGAAAACAAGTAAAACAAATGGGCCTGGCATCAAAACCCAAATGGGGGGTGTTGTTTGGAAAAAACGCTGGGCCCAAAAGTTAAATCCCATATTGGCTTTGGATCTTGTGTGGGTACACCTGGAGAATCCATGACGAGCTTGCATATTTGTATGCATTAGATCTGATCAGGAGACAACTAGTGGTTGAGAATTGCTGGAATATGGTGAGCATTAGACCCTGAAGAGTATTGAATAATGCAATGAATAATGGGAAAATAAGAAAATATTGGACCTGGGACTCGAACCCAGGTCCTTTCCTTTACCAACGCGCTTCCCTGCAAACTGAACTAACATGCCATTCGTTTATTTTAATGAAACTATAATATTATATTAAAAAACAAGTCATTGTCCAGGAAATAAAAAAATGTGCTCCAATATTTGAATGGGCCAATCAGAGGCTGACACACTTTATCTCCTACCTACCTCCGTCGTCTTAGTTAGAAATACCTATAGTGACAGATTTTTGTCCGTCACTATAAAACCTGCATGTGAAACAAGCACAAAACGCAAAATAAATTCACTTTGAGGCCATGAGTTGATTGCTCTCAATCTCCTGAGTAAGATGGTATCCTTAGTTTTGGCTAATTTTGGCCAATACGAAAAACCCCAAATTGGAGGTTCAAACCCTAGTTATGGAAAACTGTTATACCTGTACTCAAACTTCAATCCAATTATGCAAAAAGCTTGCAAACACTTCAACAATTAGTAATGTATGATCAAAGCACATTTATGTTACATGAATCAAGCAGAATGAATTTGGAAAAAGTACAAAGCGGGAGAATTGGTTGATGCGTTTGGCAATGTTTCAGAGCTTAGTAATGGTTGCAAATGCTTCAGGGGACCTCCAGGAGTATGTTTTGATCTTTGTTTGGGACTAAAATAGGCTGGAGATGGAAATTCGAATTTGACAATTTTAGTATTTTTTGGCAAAAGTTTCAAGGGTTCCCAAGGCTATGTATATCTGTTTGATGCTTGCCAATGGTTTGTTTATATAGAGAATGATGAGGAGACACAAAATGTAATGCTTGTAACAACCATAGACAAGCATTTGAGTGCCATGAATGTCGATTTGTAACCTTGGCCAAAGTTAAGGGATTTTGTCCATTTTCAAATTTGAATTCACCTAGACAAAGTTGGACTTGTTGCACACGAAATATAGGGCCTTCCCATGCATCAAACCAAGCCCAAATGATAATGGCCCATATATTTTGCAATAATCTTGATTTATTTGACTTTAAATTAAATAAAATTAATATAAAATGCAAATAAAATCAAGACTATGCAAAAATGGTTTTAGGGGTCCTCTATGATCTTAGGAAGATGTTTGAAGTTCAAGAATTTGACCCATTGCCTTAAAAACTCAAATTTGCTCAATGCATATTTCTTAAAATTTCCCAAATTTTCCCAACTTGGGAAAGCCATAACTTGCTCAATTTTTATCTCATGATGATGATCTTGTGCTTTTTGGAAAGCCCAAGATGTATCTTTAAATCACTCTTTTGATAAATTTTGCATTTGAAGATGTTATGTTGATGTTAAAGGTCTTGGAAAAAAGTGGCTTTTATTGACTTTCTAAAAATGACATGTAATGTATGAACTTGTATCTTTCAAATGGTGAATTTCATGAACTTGAGTGATTAATAGAAGTTGTAGGGAATTGGATTCTCTTCAAAATGAGCTTTGGTTGGAAAATATCTAATAAACTATGAGAAAGTTATGCTTGGTCAAAGTTTGGTTGACTTTTTCTATAGAAACCCTAATTTTCGATTTTTGACTTTTGATGGGTTATGAGCATTTCTTGAGGAATCATGATCAACCCTTGATAAAATGATGGATATCACTTCAAAATGTTGATGTTGACCAAAAATCTTGAAGTTTAACTGTTCATGGGCCACAGTTGACTTTTGACCTAGCATAATTGATTTTCCAATACTTGAGCAATTTACTGAGCAAACTTAATGAGTAAGGCATGAAACTTGGCATGGATGATCTTGAGAACATATTAGGACCATGTAGAACATTTGGGATCCTTGGAGCTCAACCATCTTGATGAAAATGGAAACCCTGGTTAGGGGTTCATTGGTTTAAGAGGAGAATTGTCTGGTCAATTTTTGATCAACCTTGAGCAATTGAGAAACTCTAGGAGTATGTCTTGTGTGAAAATGGGAGGGAAAATTTTGGGGTACAACACATGGCCTTGGTTGAAAATCCTGAAGCCACCTCGGATTTAGGTGCTGACACCATCGTGGTGGACACAACCCTGGTTACTCAGACTCGTGCTCCTAGAGTTGATGAAGTTCAAAGCCCAATGAGAGACCTTATTGATGTTTCAGTTAAGGACGAGTTTCTCGATCTTAATCCATCGACACAAGTATTAGCTTGTTGTTTTCTAGTTTCTTTCATGTTTTGTTTGTTGAATTTGTTTTGGCTAATACCTTTTCTTACTTTCTTTAGGTTAACATCTCCGGTAAACAACAATGTGTACCTGACTATAGCCCTTTGTCAGAAGCTTCTTCCCTTTACCATCATGAGAATCTCAACATTGCTGATGCTGATTTTATCGACCTGACTATTCTGGCTACCCTCAGTGACTCTGACCCAGTCACTAGTCATGCCAAACATAAGGGTTATAGTTCGACTAGTTCTGATTCTAGCCTTTCAGATTCCCTGCAGGGTTCGGAAGCAAATAAAAATGTCACCACCTCCTGAATCGTACCCCCTCTTGAAAGCACGCAAGGAGTGCCTCTCGTTTCTTCTAGGAGAACAAAGGTTGACTCACCCACTAAACTAAAACACATGGGAGTCAATCCTTCTGGTCTAGAAGCAATTGCTAGGTTTCGTTGCTTTGTGAGTTCTCACACTCTTTCTTCTGACTCCAACCCATCTCAAGCATATAATGACAAGATGAGTCCTGAAGCAGTTAAAGCCAAAAATCTGATGACTAAAATTCGGACTCACGCTTTGAATACTGATTTGCCTCATCTACTCCATTCTGATCCAACTCTTGGCCCAGAACTCTCAGACGCTCTTACTCAAATGAAGGAACTCAATATGTCTGAATCAACCAAGCTGATGATAACGACATTTGAGAAACTTTTCATTCCTCTACGCCAATATGTTGAAAGAATTTGGGCAAATGAAGACGTGGTTGATTCGAAGTAAGCCTTCGTGAAAGAGAAGTTGGATATGGTGGTGCAAGTTATAGAAGAAATTAATGATTTGTTAGCAATGATTGAAAATAAGAAACATAAATTGATTCCTAAACGAAACAGAGCTGCTGAAATACGTGACCAGATTTCTGCTCTCAACAAGGAATTAGAATTAATTGCCAAGAAAGAGGAAGATATTAACAGTGTGATTAATCTAACCCAAGAAAAAGTTGAGCAAATGGTTGTGAATGCAGTGGTTGTAAGTGACGCGATTTCTTCTGTCAAAATAGAGCTTGAAAACTTAAGATTCAGGCAAAAGGTTTTGAATATCAGACCACCAACCTCCATGGTGAACTGCAGTCATTCCATGCCAAATTTAAGCATTTTTAATCATTGTACCAACAATCTTGTAATTTCTTCATGGCTTTAAGCCAAATTTTAATGAATCCTTTCTTTATTTGTTTTATATGTATCTTCCATGTTTTATGCGTGTTTTGAATTTGCTGGTGTCAACAAAATTTTACCAGCTCGTTGGTTCGACGAATATTTATTCCGTCGAGATTTTGATTTCTTAAAGAATGGGATTATACTTTTTTAAGAACTTGCCATTTACCCTTAAGATCCGTTGATCTGGGGCTAACTCCTCAAGCTTATAGGAATTATTTGAAAAACTTGTATCAAATTAAAAGGTCCTTCCCAATTTGGGGACCATTTCCCTAAGACTCTATCATATTTGTCCATAGGTAATATCACTTTCCATACTAGATTATCGAAAGCAAATACTTTATCCTCTACTTTTTTGTTATAAGCTCTGGCTACTCTTTCTTTCTGTCTTATTAACGAATCAAGGGCCAACATCCTTTCTTCATCTATGTCGACAAGCTCGTCTACCATCATATTCCAGTAATCCTCAAATGGTATTTCATGTTGTCTTTGGATTCTTATTGATTGGACATGTATCTCCACTGGTAACATTGCACCATTCCCATATGCAAGTCGAAATTAAGTAGTTCCTGTTGCTTCCTTAGGGGAAGTTCTACACGCCCATAAGGCTTGATCTAGTGTTTTATGCCAATTCCTTGTCTTCTTTCCTACATGTTTCTTAATTAGGCTAATTATCACTTTATTGGAAGCTTCTACTTGGCCATTTGATTGAGCATAGTAAGGAGTAGAAATTAACAATTTAATTCCAACTTGTTGTGCAAATTCTTGCATTTTTTGTCTAGTAAACACTGATCCTTGGTCGGTCGTAATTGTTTCTAGAATTCCAAACCGACAGATGATGTGATTTTGTATAAAATCAATAACAGCTTCTTGGTCGACGTTAGTTAAAGCTACTGCCTCGACACATTTTGTAAAGTAATCAATAACGACTAAAATATATCTTTGCTGTGTTGATGATGTTGATTTTATTTCTCCAATCACATCTAAAGGCCATCCTCTGAATAACCAGGGCTTTATAACTGAATGTAATTCACTCGCGGGGACATGTTCTATGCCCTCATGCATTTGGCATTCTCGACAACCTTTAGAAAATTCGATGAAATATTTTAGCAATGAAGGCCAATAGACGCCTGAACGCACCAAAAGCTATTTCATTTTGTGTCCTGCTTGATGTGCACCACATGCTCCACTATGCGCACTTGACACAGCCACGTATGCCTCACTTTCTCCAAGGAATTTTAACAAAACTCCTTCAACAGTTTTCTTAAATAATTCGTTCTCTATCAAAACATAACTGAGAGTGCGATACTTGATCTTACAATCTGTCAACCCCGTGGGGATGCACAGATAGTTAGACAATAGCTTTCTCCAGTCATTCTCTTGTCCATTGTCCATTGTACTCCTTTGATACTTGTTTAATCACTAATTCAGAGTCTCCCATATGATTTAATCGTCTGACTGGTGACTCGTGTCCGACAGAAGATATTCATACAAAAGAGAGACTCACTAAACTAACTAATTGGTGACTCGTGACCAACACATAGTGTCGAATTGTTTATGTGAAATAGAAGATAACGTATAGATCTTGCTCGACAGTAAAGAGAAAACAGATTAAGTACTCAAAAGATATAATTGAAAGATAAAGGATTTGCATTGAAATAAAAATGGTGATTCACGTACATCAAGCACTCTTCACTCTTGATTTCCTGACGCTCGGAATGATAGAGTTTGACAAGTGATTTGAGAGTACAAGTGAACACACGTAAACTATACTAAATCTGCCTATTTATAGTGTTTACAATGTAACTACCTAGATAAAATCTACGAATAATATTAACATCTTGAGGTAACTGCTTCACTAGATGTTGCCACCTATTTGGCGCTCAAACATGTCGTGGATTACTTATAACTGCTCATGATTTTGAAGTTTCACCTATTTGGCGCTTGAACACGTCGTGGATTGCTGGTAACCGCCCATGATTCCTATAAAAATCTTGAACGTAAACCGCTTGTGCCTTGATTCGACACTTTCTTTCTGGAAAAGAATAACAACACTTCCTCTAAGTCTAAGAAACCCTTTTTTGTCGACTAAAACCATTTTCAACCAAGTCCTTGTCTTTTACCCTTTGGTCGACTAAAACAATTTTAACCTCCTGACATGTGTTCTTTTATTTCTTCCTCGACGTAGTTAGATTTCGACAATTTCAGTGTGACTCCTTTCAAGCATTAACTCTAACTTAATAAAACCAGCTTTTCAAACACTGGCTCTCGTTTCCCAGAAAAACCCTTATTTTGGAGGATGACTCTTAGCTTATGAGAATATCTTCATTTGCCACCTGTACTTGAATACCTTAAGATTGTCCAAGGTAACAAAATTCCCCCCAGAGATGCCATTTTCAAATTTCGACTAATATGCGATAATGGAATCATTGAAGCGTCGGTTTCACCATTTGACCAAATCGTTTCCATTTCTTTAAAAATGAACATTATCATTCTGTATTTTCCGTGACGTCACATAATCATGGTAGCGTATCACGCTTTTCAGTTTCAAGACGTGTGACATTAATTGTTTGCCACCATTGCACTTTTAGTGGGAAACATGGCCCATTAAATCACGTTGATCCTGCGACACGCATCCCACGAACTGACGTGATTTGAACTTAGGAAATCACAAAAGATTTTTTTCCCATTATTTCCTCATTCCTCAGGGTCTATAAATACCCTTATTTCTAATTTTTCCTATTTTTCTTCACTTCTTCAACCCTTGCTTTTTAGAAAACAAAATCCAGAAACTACACACCATCGTTGTTCTTCATCTTCATTCTCCTTTAAACCTTTTACAATGGCGAGTGTTAAAAATAAAACTTCCTCTCTAGCAATCACTCTTCAACTTCACCTTTTTGAAGACAAAGCTTATGTGTCGGAACCTCCATTTGCTAAGGAGAAAGCCAAAATCTGGCAATCTCAGTTACTTATCCCTTTCTCTCTTGAGGAGGAACCCTTAGCCTTTTTAGGACCACTTACTGCTGATGCACCCTCCGAAATCTATGTAGATGATAAAGAGGTGTTTTTACCACTAGTACTACTACCAGACCCATCATCTCTTCTCCAAACCCTATATCACTTAAATATATTGACAGGAACTTCAGGATCTCTCCACCTCTGCATTTCCCTAAATTTCGTGCTTGGATGGCCTGTTTAGAAACTGCCATAGAAGACCAATGGAAAAGGATGGGTATTTATACCCTGATATAACTTTCTCGATGTGGTCAACCTTATTCTAGTGGCTTGCTCCTAGATGCCATACATTTCTGGGAGGGATCGACCAACACCTTTCATACTAAATGTGGTATGATCACTCTTACCCAGTTCGATGTCGCTGCCATCACAGGACAGAAACCATCTGGCACGGTTTTCAACTATATAGATGTTGAACCTGTGCCACTAAGGTTCGATGTGGGTGAAGCTGGAAAGCCAACATATAATAATTGCATCGACCATCATGCTCAAACCTCTGGTCCTGTAACTGATGAAGACCATGTGGCGTTTCTAATCTTATGGCTATCTCGCTTTGTTTTTTGTTCCAGGTCAATGCAGGAGGCCAAAAAATTTTCTTATCTGGCTACCCAGTTGCATATGGGTGAGAATGTTGCTTCAGGCCAGCTGATTTTGGCCTCTCTCTATGCAGCTTTGACTGATGCTGCTAACCAAAAAAAGCATTTTGACCCTAATAATCCAAAGAAAAATAATGTTTTAGTCCATGGTCCTATTTGGCTCTTGCAGCTATGGTTGAATGCCAGTTTCTCTGAGGAGATTAAGCCCTTTAGAAATAGAAAGGTAGCATGCCCTCCATCTCAAAGCCATATCGTTTGGCAACGCCTTCTCCCTCTAATTCCTATCGACAAGGGCTCCCATTTCCTGAAGTCTTCAGACTGTTGTTTACCATTATGTTGATAAGAGTCGATTTCACACTCTCGATGGCCCCATTTCATGATAGACAAGATGACCCAGAGTGGTTTATGAGGGCTTTTCCACATGCAAGAGAAGAGGACAAGAAAAATTCCTTAATCCTATCGAGGATTTACTTAACTCCCAAATTCTTATCTACTGTGATTGTCAGTGTGAACCCGGGTTTGGTCGCTTATCAGCCTAACTTGGTGGCTCGACAATTTGGACTCTGTCAACTTGTTCCATAGTCTTTGTTCAATTCTCACGGGCTGCTGGTAGACATCATAACTGACCAACCCTTCGAAATGATCAAGGATGATATAGGGAATCTATAGGCACGAAGACCCACACTCACTCTCACTCCTTTCGAACCGTCTTTCTACTGCACCAAAGAATTTGAAACTTGGTGGCAGTCATATTTTGTTACATTCATTGGTGATTCTAATGCTAATCTGACTGAACTAACTACAACTTTCTCAAATTTGCAGGCAAAAGCGACCAAGTGTAAGATTACTAACATTAAACAAATTCAAGCTTTCCAAAATTACTTCCGAATTATGTATCGACCTAATGATCTTTGTCAGGCCATCTATGAGGCCGCTGTCGAATTAAAGGAGAAGGTAACCGATAGAATCTCGACACTAAAAATCCCTAATTATGCGAAAGATAAATATCTTTACGCCCTTCATTTTGGAAACATCAAATTTCCTCCTTTGCCATCCAGCCCTTTGGCCCACCTATTCCTGATTGGTGGTATTGCTCTATACCGGATATGGAAAATTCCTATAAGACAAAGGCCGACAGAGTCGTAATGACGAATTATTACCTACCTAACTATTCAGGGCATCTTCATTATGATCTTCGATATGTTAGAGTATTTTTTGAAAATGTGAAAAACACAAGAAGGGGGGTTGAATTGAAAAACTTAGATCAAAAGGATTAACAACACAATATTTTTATCCTGGTTCGTTTGATCTCAAACTACTCCAGTCCACCCATCAAGGTGATTTCACCTCTCTCCAACGAGGTCTTAATCCACTAATCTTCAAAGGATTACAACAGCTACTTTAACAACTTTTAAAGTCTTCTTGAGTACAACCACAAACCGGTTAATCTCAAGGAAATCTTTTAGAAATAATTGAATAAGAGTGTGTTGTTGTTTTCTAACAAAACATTATATCACAACTGTCATAATTACACAAATTAAGCTTGGAATAAAATAAATTTGCTAGAGCTAGAATATGCGTGATTTGGAATTCTCTGCAAATGATGTGTGCGTACGTACGTGCTTCTTTCACAAGCAGACTTGTTTATATAGGCAAGCAGGAGACGTTGTCCATAAAAGAAAGATTAATGTTAATAACACACTTTCCTTTTGAAGGAGATCTTGTCTGAAGAAAGCCGTTAGCATTTAATTCTGTCTTGAATAACCAGTAACGCTTCAGAGTCTTCTTTTCTTTAACTGCTGATAACGCTTCAGAGTGTTGATGACTTGGTTGAGATGTCTTTGTTCAGAGTCAGAGTGTACTTGTTTAAAGCGCAGATTCTGGTCATCAAACTTCAGCGTAAAACCTGTTTTGCTTCAGCGTGTAATACTTCAGCTTGTTTTCTGATGCTGATTCCATCAGAACTTCTGCATATACAAAATATAATTTTAAGTAGTATATTTGTTCTTTGTATATATCTTTGTATTTATTTATTCTTTGTATTTTGTTATCATCAAAACTCTAATCAAGGGTTGTAGAATCAAACTATGTTCTAACAATCTCCCCCGTTTTGATGATGACAAAAACCATATTTTTCAATTAAAATTAAAGAATAAAAAGTATAGAATTAAGAAGAAAAAATCCCCCTGAGTTGAATTACTTACCTTAAATTCTTTGAGTTCTTGAGCATCAGAACTTGACTACGTCTTTCATCAGAGTTTTGTACCTGTTCAAGCTTTTCAGAAGAAATAAATTAAGTAGATCAGAATGTTTGAGACTTATGTCTCAGTAATCCGTTATTGAAAATATCATATTCTTTCTCCCCCTTTTGGTCAGTTATCAAAAAGGACACATAATCAGAGCTAAAAAGGATTTATATTAAAACTAGGAAGCAATGATAAGAAGTTCAGAACATCAGCAGTGTAGAACAAATATTACAGATAAACAGATTTTAAATACAAATGAAAATCTAAGATGGAGGAGGAAGGCGCGTGAACAAAGCTTCCAACAAGCCCTTGATCTGGTTGTTGGTTTCCTCTTGTTTGCTTAACATGCTCTTGATTTCTGAAATTTTATCATCCTGTTTATCCATCCTTTTATGAATAACAATATCCGCTCTCTTCAGTTCTGAAAGCACTTCTAGGTTATCAATGAGCGTGAGGAGAGTTCTGAACGGTTCTTCATATTGTTCCATGGATTCTGTTCTCTGAGTACTGGTATTTGGGATGCTTGAGGAAGCCATGTTCACACAGAGGATTTTAGAGATGAAAGGGTTTTTTTGAGAATGCAAACTGAAAACAATTAGATTGAAGAGAAAGTGAAAGTGAAAGAGTGTGAAGAGAGAAAATTGCGTTTAAATAGATTTTGAAAACACAAACTGCAAGAGAGATAAATAATTTGTAATGATTATAAGCATTAATGACATCTGATTTTAGGGGATTCAGAAAGATATTTGGAACGATTACCCATGACATGTGTCTCAATGCACCCAATCAGCGCTTTTGACCTTTCAGAAAAGTGAACGTGTGTTCAGCCTCAGAAGATAGCTGATGAATGGATGACAACTGTTTGCTTACGTGAACATCACACTTATATCCTTGAAATGAAATGCTCAGATCTTCATGGATAGATTCTGATACAATTTGTACTTCTAAAAATTTGAAGGCAGGTTGATCAGAAGTTCATAGAGAATAACCAAAATTCTGAAGGTTAAGATATATATAAATAAAACAGTTTATTCTGGGCAAAGCTTCATGCTGAGATGTTTCAAAATGAAGTTAAACCTATCTTCAGAAAGAGGTTTTGTAAAGACATCAGCCCATTGATGGTCTGTGTCAATTAATTTTAAATTGAGAATCCCTTTCTGAATGTAGTCCCTAATAAAATGATGTTTTATTTCTATATGCTTAGCCCTAGAATGCAAAATAGGATATTTACTTAGACAAATAGCAGAAGTATTGTCACAGAGGATAGGGATGTTACTCTCAAATATATTGAAGTCCTCAAGTTGACTTTTCATCCAGAGCATTTGCGTGCTGCATCCAGCTGCTGCTATGTAATCAGCTGCTGCTATGTAATCAGCTTCTGCTGTTGATAGAGCTATTGTGGATTGTCTTTTGCTGGACCATGAGATCAGATTTTCTCCCAGAAACTGGCAGCTTCCAGAAGTGCTTTTACGTTCTACTTTGTCTCCAGCAAAATCAGCATCACAGTATCCTACTAAGCTGTAATCACTTGATTTTCTATAAAACAAACCCAGGTTAGTAGTACCTTTCAGATACTTGAAAATTCGCTTAACTGTTGTTAAGTGAGATTCTCTAGGATCTGATTGGAATCTAACACAAATGCAAACACTGAATAGAATGTCAGGCCTTGAAGCCGTCAGATAGAGAAGAGAACCAATCATACCTCTGTAGACCTTCTGTTCTACCTTTTTACTTACCTCTTCTTTTTCCAGAATGCACATGGGATGCATTGGAATCCTTGAGGGCTTACATTCTGAGAGATCAAATTTATTCAGAAGTTCTCTGACATATTTGCTCTGATGAATGTAAGTTCCTTCTGGAGTTTGATTAATCTGAATGCCCAGAAAGAATTTTAGTTCCCCCATAAGGCTCATCTCAAATTCTGCCTGCATACATTTAGAAAACTCTCTTCCCATAGAGGGTTTAGCGGATCCAAATATGATGTCATCAACATAAATCTGACACACTAAAATGTCATTCTTAACTGTCTTACAGAACAAGGTTGTGTCCACTTTCCCTCTGGTGAATTCCTTTTCTAACAGGAAGTTACTTAGTCTTTCATACCAAGCTCTGGGAGCTTGTTTCAGACCATAGAGTGACTTCTTTAGTTTGAAAACATATTCTGGATTTTTGGAACTTTCAAAACCAGGGGGTTGGTGCACATATACCTCTTCTTCTATATATCCATTTAAGAATGCACTCTTGACATCCATCTGATACAGAGTGATGCCTTTATTAACAACAAATGATATTAAAAGTCTGATAGATTCTAACCTAGCGACTGGAGCAAAGGTTTCTGTATAGTCTATCCCCTCTTGCTGACTATAACCTTGTGCTACCAGTCGTACTTTGTTTCTGATGACTTCCCCTTGTTCGTTCAGTTTGTTTTTGAACACCCATTTTGTACCAATGACGTTGAATCCTTTTGGTTTGGGAACCAGATCCCATACGTCATTTCTAGTGAATTGATTTAGCTCTTCTTGCATTTCCAGAATCCAGTCATTGTCCAGAAGTGCTTCATCAATTTTTGTTGGTTCAATCAGAGAAACCAGTCCCATGAGGGATTCTTTAGAGTTTCTGAAGGTAGATGTTGTTCTGATTGAATCTTCCTTCCTTCCTAAAATTGTTTCTTCTGGGTGATCAATGCTGCTTCTGGATGGTCTTTTCTGGAGTTGATCAACAGAAGGTGCTGGATTTCTTGACGTGACTCTTTCTGATGTTGAGGGAGTGACTCTGTTGAGAGCCTCTGATGAGTTGTCTTCAGTACCTGTGAGTTCAACTTCTATACCTGCAAGGAATTCATTCTGCTTTGACTTTTGAGAGTCAAGCTTATCATCAAACTGAACACTGATTGACTCTTAAACCATCTGTGTTTTTGTATTGTATACTCTGTACCCTCTTGAGCGTTCAGAGTATCCTAACATAATACACTTTTGTGCTTTAGATTCAAACTTGTTCAAATAATTTTTTGTATTCAAAATAAAACATATACATCCAAATGGGTGAAAATAAGCAATGTTGGGCTTTCTGTTCTTCCACAATTCATAAGGAATCTTTTCCAGAATAGGTCTTATGGAGATTCTATTCTGAATATAATATGTTGTGTTTATTGCCTCTGCCCAGAAGATCTTAGCAACGTTAGTCTCGTTGATCATGGTTCTGGCCATTTCTTGCAATGTTCTGTTCTTTCGTTCTACAACTCCATTTTGCTGGGGAGTTCTAGGACAAGAGAAATCATGCAGAATGCCTTTTTCATTAAAGAATAATTCAAAATCTTTATTTTCAAATTCTCCACCATGATCACTTCTGACTTTGACGATTCTAAGATCCTTTTCATTCTGAACTTGGTTGCAGAAGGTAACAAAAACAGAGTGTGACTCGTCCTTTTGCCTTAAGAACTTTACCCATGTCCATCTGCTATAGTCATCTATGATTACTAACCCATACTTCTTTCCACTGACTGAAGCATTTTTTACTGGTCCAAATAAGTCAATGTGCAGAAGTTCTAATGGCTTAGAGGTGGAAACAACATTTTTGGGTTTGAAAGCAGGTTTTGCAAACTTGCCTTTCTGACATGCTTCACACAGAGCATCTGAATTAAACTTCAAGTTAGGAAGTCCTCTGACCAGATTGAGTTTGTTAATCTGAGATATTCTTCTCATACTAACATGTCCCAATCTTCTGTGCCAGATCCATTGCTCATTGTTAACAGACAAAAGACATTTTACATTCTGACTTTTCAGTTCAGAAAGTTTGATTTTATAAATGTTGTTTTTCCTCTTTCCATTAAATAGGATAGTCCCATCTTTCTGACTAACAGCTTTGCATGAATTTTGATTGAAGATTATATCATAACCGTTATCGCTTAATTGACTTATGGATAACAAGTTATGCATTAATCCATAAACTAATAAAACATTACTTATAGAGGGAAGATTTCCATTAACTACTGTTCCAGAGCCAATGATCTTTCCTCTCTGATTGCCTCCAAAGCCTACATGGCCTCCAGGCTTAAGTTCTAGGCTTTGGAACATATGCCTTCTTCCCGTCATGTGTCGTGAGCAGCCAGAGTCCAGGTACCATGATTGGTGTCTTTGCTTTGCTGCTAAAGATATCTGCCACATGTATTATTTTATCCTTAGGTACCCACATTTTCTTGGGCCCTGATTTGTTAGTTTTACCAAAACTCTGGTTGAATTTTGGTTTGACAGAGTAATCACTACTTGTGTATTTTATGTCATGTGTGTGCCCATATATAAAGTGTGAATCAAGTGGAGTGAGTTTTATAACTAAGTCCATGGAATTTTTTGGTGTAGGTACCTTACCTTGATATCCTATCCCTTTTCTGCCATTTCTGCTAACTCCATAGATCATTGAAGCCATCTTGCTTCTGTCTATATTTTTAGCAAGAAACTTCTGAAAGTTGTGATCATACTCTTTGATGATCTCATCAGCACTACTGGGAGTTTCAGGGATTGTTTCCTTCTGAGAGTTTTGTAGCTGGTTTTCTAATTTTGAAATTTTTTCTTTTAACTCAGAATTATCCAATATGAGACTCTCAGTCTTATCAGAGTTAGAAGCAAGATTCCTTTTCAGGTTTCTGAATTTGACTCTGATGTGCTGATACCTTTCCAGAATTTCATTAAGGCTTTCAGCTAGTTCAACCTTAGTAAAGTTTATAGTAAAGTCAAGGAATACCTCTTATGTATCTGATTCAGAGTATGAATCAGAAGCTTCACTGTCTTTAGATAAGTTTGCCATGAGATCTATGTTTGCTCTTTCATCATCTGATTCTGAGTCAACTTCAGATGTGTCAGAATCATCCCATGTAGCCATGAGACTTTTCTTCTTTTCCTTGCCAAACTTCTTTTTGGGCTTCTCCTTCTGAAGCTTTGGGCAATCAATTTTGTAGTGCCCTTGCTCGTTACATTCATAGCAGATGATGTCTTTGTTGTTTGGCTTTCTGTATCCTGAAGAACCTTTGGATCTTCTGTGTCCAGAGGAGGATTCTGACCTTCTATATCTGGAGGAAGATTCATTCTGATTTTCTGATCTTCTGGGATTCGTGAACTTCCTTTGCCTCTGTTTCCACAATTGGTTCACCCTTCTAGAGAGGAGAGACAATTCATCTTCTTCTGATGAGGATCCATCAGAGGTTTCTTCCACAGCCTGCAAAACCTTGGAGTCTGGTTTTCTGTTAGATTTTAAGGCTAATGGCTTACCTTGCTTTTGAGGTTCATCTGCTTCTAGCTCTATCTCGTGACTTTTGAGGGAGCTGACAAGTTCCTCCAAAGAGATTTTGTTGAGATCCTTGGCCAGCTTAAGTGTTGTGACCATTGGCCTCCACTGTTTTGGAAAAATTCTGATGATCTTCTTAACATGATCAGCAATGGAATACCCTTTTTCGAGAACTTTTAGACCAACAACAAGAATTTGGAATCTTGAAAACATAGTTTCTATTGATTCACTATCTTCCATCTTGAATGCCTCATACTTCTGAATGAGCGCAAGGGCTTTGGTTTCTTTGACTTGAATGTTGCCTTCATGCGTCATTCTCAGAGAATCAAACATATTCTTGGCGTTTTCTCTCTTTGATATTTTCTCATATTCTGAATATGAGATGGCGCTGAGAAGAATTATTTTGGCCTTGTGGTGATTTCTGAACTCACGCTTTTACTGATCAGACATCATTTTCCAGTCAATCTTCTAACCACGTCCATCCACTGGGTGCGTGTATCCATCAGTCACCATGTCCCACAGATCAGCATCATGGGCTAGAAAGAAACTCTCAATTTTGTCTTTCCAGTAGTCAAAGTTCTCTCCATCAAAGACTGGAGGTTTTCCACTGAATTTGTCCCTTTCTTCATTATTGTCATTGCTGATGTTTTGACTTGGTCCTGCCATTGTGTTTTTCTGACGCTGGATCTTGTACTGACATGGTTAAGTGTTTAAGCTCAGAACCAGGCACTCTGATGCCAATTGAAGATGTGAAAAACACAAGAAGGGGGGTTGAATTAAAAAACTTAGATTAAAAGGCTTAACAACACTGTATTTTTATTCTGGTTCGTTTGATCTCAAACTACTTCAGTCCTCCCGTCAAGGTGATTTCGCCTCTCTCCAATGAGGTCTTAATCCACTAATTTTTAAAGGATTACAATAGCTACTTTAACAACTGTTAAAGTCTTATTGAGTACAACCACAAACCGGTTAATCTCAAGGAAATCTTTTACAAATAATTGAACAAGAGTGTGTTGTTGTTTTCTAACAAAACAGTATATCACAACTGTGATAATTACACAAATTAAGCTTGGAATAAAATAAATTTTCTAGAGCTAGAATATGCGTGATTTGGAATTCTCTGCAAATGATGTGTGCGTACGTACGTGCTTCTTTCACAAGCAGACTTGTTTATATAGGCAAGCAGGAGAAGTTGTCCATAAAAGCAAGATTAATGTTAATAACACACTTTCCTTTTGAAGAAGATCTTGTCTGAAGAAAGCCGTTAGCATTTAATTCTGTCTTGAATAACCAGTAACGCTTCAGAGTCTTCTTTGCTTTAACTGCTGATAACGCTTCAGAGTGTTGATGACTTGGTTGAGATGTCTTTGTTCAGAGTCAGAGTGTACTTGTTTAAAGCGCAGATTCTGGTCATCAACCTTCAGTGTAAAACCTGTTTTGCTTCAGCGTGTAATACTTCAGCTTGTCTTTTGATGCTGATTCCATCAGAACTTCTGCATATACAAAATATAATTTTAAGTAGCATATTTGTTCTTTGTATATATCTTTGTATTTATTTATTCTTTGTATTTTGTTATCATCAAAACTCTAATCAAGGGTTGTAGAATCAAACTATGTTCTAACATTTTTGACTACACAAATTGGTAACGATTTCTGGAAAGCTTACCCCCTGCCTATTTTACTTTGGTTTCTTATTTAATTGTTTTACACTTGTCTTACATCTTTACCAATAGATCAGGAGGGTGTTGTTCCTGTCGGAAAACAAAAACCTTCAACACGTCAGGTTTAAAGTTCAACTTTCTGCCAGGTATCATTCTTGATTTGTCATATCTTACTTAGTTTGGTTTTGTAGATCATTCCTGACCACACACCCTCCGACGATGAACCCGTTTCTTATTCACTCAAGAAGGCTTCTTCAGTGGGTGTATTTATATACTTCTTGTTTCTATTTCTTTTACGCCCTAAACTTTTATTAATATTTTCCTTGTTTTCCAGAGTCAAAAACGCTCTGTGGATTTGGCTGCTCCCTCTGACAAATCCAAAATTTCCAAAAAGGACAAAGAGCATACTTCTAAGAGGGCTAAGGTATATTTTGTTGATTCAAAACTTCCATTATAGACTAACACAATTGCTTCGACTTATATATTTCTATGATACTTAGCCATCACCTGATGTTCATCCCTCTCAACACTCCCACAAATCCAAAAGCCATAAGAGGAAAAAGATTCTTCTACTGAAGGCGGGGTGGCAAAAAAGAAGAAGAAGACAAAGGTACATGTACCACAGGGTGTTGAAGCAAAGGTTGGCTTGAAACTTGTTGATGAAATAGAGGAGCCAACTGATGTCGAATTCCTCTTATTACAAGAAGGAGACGTAACTTGGTCTTGGTTGAAAATCCTGAAGCCACCTCAGATTTAGGTGCTGACACCATCGTGGTCGACACATCTCTGGTTACTCCGACTCATGCTCCTAGGGTTGATGAAGTTCAAAGCCCAATGAGAGACATTACTGATGTTCCAGCTAAGGACAAGTTTGTCGATCTTAATCCGTCAAAACAGGTATTAGCTGGTTGTTTTCTAGTTTCTTTCGTTTTTTGTTTGTTGAATTTGTTTTGGCTAATACCTTTTCTTACTTTCTTTAGGTTAACATCTCCGGTCAACAACAACGTGTACCTGACTATACCCCTTTGTCAGAAGCTTATTCCCCTCACCATCATTTGAATCTCGACATTGGTGATGGTGAGTTTATCGACCTGAATATTTTGGCTACTCTCAGTGACTCTGACTCAGTTACTAGTCCTGCCATGCATAAGGGTTATAGTTAGACTAGTTCTGATTCTAGCCTTTCAAATTCCCTGTAGGGTTTAGAAGCAAATAATAATGTCACCACCTTCCGAATCCTTCCCCCTCCTGAAAGAACGCAAGGCATGCCTCTCGTTTCTTCCGGGAGAACAAAGGTCGACTCACCCACTAAACTAAAACACATGGGAGTCAATACTTCTGGTCTAGAAGCAATTTCTAGGTTGCGTCGCTTTGTGAGTTCTCGCACTCTTTCTTCTGACTCCAACCCATCTCAAGAATATAATGACAAGATGAGTGCTGAAGTAGTTAAAGCCAAAAATCTGATGACTAAAATTCGGACTCACGCTTTGAATACTGATTTTCCTCATCTGCTCCATTCTGATCCAACTCTTGGCCCAGAACTCTCAGACGCTCTTACTCAAATGAAGGAACTCAATATGTCTGAATCAACCAGGCTGATGATAACGGCATTTGAGAAACTTTTCACTCCTCTACACCAAAATGTTGAAAGAATTCGGGAAAATGAGGAAGCGGTTGAGTCGAAGATGCCTTTGTGAAAGAGAAGTTGGATATGGTGGTGCAAGTTATTGAAGAAATTAATGATTTGTTAGCAATGATTGAAAAGAAGAAACAGGAACTGATTCCTAAACGAAACAGAGCTGCTAAATACGTGACCGGATTTCTTCTCTCAACAAGGAATTAGAATTAATCACCAAGCAAATGACTGTGGGCGTCGTGGTTGTAAGTGACGCTATTTCTTCTGTTGAAACAGAGCTTGAAACACCTAAGATTCAGGCAAAAGGTTTTGAATATCAGGCCACCAACCTCCATGGTGAACTACAGTCATTCCAAGCCAAATTTAAGCATTTTTAAACATTGTCCCAACAATCTTTTAATTTCTTCATGGGTTTAAGCCAAATTTTAATGAATCCTTTCTTCGTTTGTTTTATATGTATCTTCCATGTTTTATCTGTGTTTTGAATTTGCTGGTCTCAACAAAATTTTACTAGCTCGTTGGTTCGACGAATATTTATTCCGTCGAGATTTTGATTTCTTGAGGAATAGGCTTATAATTTTTTAAATACTTTCCATTTACCCTTAAGATCTGTCAATTTGGGGCTAACTCCTCAAGCTCATAAGCATTATTTAAAAAAACTTGTATCACCCTAAAAGGTCCTTCCCAATTTGGGGACCATTTCCCTAAGACTCTATCATTTTTGTCCATAGGTAATATCACTTTCCATACTAGATCATAGACAGCAAATACTTTATCCTTTACTTTTTTGTTATAAGCTTTGGCAACTCTTTCTTTTTGTCTTATTAACGAATCACGGGCTAACATCCTTTCTTCATCTATGTCGACAAGATCTCCTGCCATCATATTCCAGTAATCCTCATATTGTATTTCATGCTGTCTTTGGATTCTTATCGATTGAACATGTATCTCCACTGGTAACATTGCATCATGCCCATATGCAAGTCTAAATGGAGTAGTTCTTGTTGCTTCCTTAGGGGAAGTTCTGCACGCCCATAAGGCTTGATCCAGTGTTTTATGCCAATTCCTTGGCTTCTTTCCTACATGCTTATTAATTAGGCTAATTATCACTTTATTGGCAGCTTCAACCTGGCCATTTTCTTGAGCATAGTAAGGAGTAGAAGTTAACAATTTAATTCCAACTTCTTGCGCAAATTCTTGCATTTTTCGTCCAGTAAACATTGACCCTTGGTCGGTCGTAATTGGTTCTGGAATTCCAAACCAACAGATGCTGAGATTTTGTATAAAATAAATAACAGCTTCTTGGTCGACGTTAGTTAAATCTACTTCCTCGACCCATTTTGTAAAGTAATCAATACCGACTAAAATATATCTTTGCTATTTTGATGATGCTGGTTTTATTTCTCCAATCACATCTAAAGCCCATCCTCTGAACAGCCAGGGCTTTATAACTGCATGTGATTCACTTGCGGGGACATGTTGTATGCCCCCATGCATTTGGCATTCTCGACAACCTTTATAAAAGTCGATGCAATCTTTTAGTATTGAAGGCCAATAGATGCCTAAATGCACCAAAAGCCATTTCATTTTGTGTCCTGTTGTTTACTGTGGAAAATGGTAAATAACCGTTGGTCCTCCCAGAGTCCGAAACTGGGGAAACTTGGGAGATCGACTAGTTGATCTCAAGACGCGTGCTTAGAGTTTATACTATCACACCTATTTCATCGAAATATTAGTCAAGGGAAGCGATTTTCTTTTGACTGGGGAAACAGGTGTAATGGTTTTCCACACTATGATTTAATCGACTGACTAGTGACTCGTGGCCGACAGAAGATATTCATACAAAAGCGAGACTCACTAAACTAACTGACTGGTGACTCGTGATCAATAGATAATGTTGAATTGTTTATGTGAAATAGAAGATAACGTATAGATCTTGCTTGACAGTAAAGAGAAAACAAATAAAGTACTCAAAAGATATAATTGAAAGATAAAGGATTTTCATTGAAATGAAAATGGTGATTCACGTACATCAAGAACTCTTTACTCTTGGTTTCTTGATGCTCGCAATGACATAGTTTGACAAGTGATTTGAGAGTACAAGTGAACACACACAAACTATACTAAATCTGCCTATTTATAGTGTTTACAATGTAACTACCTAGATAAAACCTATGGATAATATTAACATCTTGAGGTAACTGTTTCACTAGATGTTGCCACCTATTTGGCGCTCAAACACATCGTGGATTGCTGGTAACTGCTCAAGATTTTGAAGTTTCACCTATTTGGCGCTTGAACATGTCGTGGATTAATGGTAACCGTCCACGATTTATCTAAACCTCTTGAACGTAAACCACTTCTGCCTTGCTTCGACACTTTCTTTCTGGAAAAGAATAACCATACTTCCTCTAAGTCCAAGAAACCCTTTTTTGTCGACTAAAACAATTTTCGACCAAGTCCTTGTCTTTTACACTTTGGTCGACTAAACCAATTTTAACCTTATGACATGTGTTCTTTTATTTCCTCCTCAGTGTGACTCCTTTCAAGCATTAAATCTAACTTAATAAATCCAGCTTTTCAAACACTGGCTCTTGTTTTCCATAAAAACCCTTATTTTGGAGGATGACTCTTAGCTTATGAGAATATCTTCATTTACAACATGTACTTGAATACCTTAAGATTTTCCAAGGTAACAAAATGCCCCCCAGAGATGCCATTTTCAAATTTCGACTAATATGAGATAATGGCATCTCTGATGTGTTGGTTTCAACATTCGACCAAATCGTTTCCATTTCTCTATAAATGAACATTACCATTCTATCTTTTCTGTGACGTCACGTAATCATGGTAGCGTATTACGCTTTTTAGTTTCGAGACGTGTGACATTAATTATTTTCCATCATTGCACTTTTAGTGGGAAATGTGGCCCAATAACTCACATTGATCCTGTGGCACGCGTCCCACAAACTGAAGTGATTTGAACTTGGGAAATCACATAAGGTTTTTCCCATTATTTCCTCATTCCTTAGGGTCTATAAATACCCTTATTTCTCATTTTTCCAATTTTTCTTCACTTCTTCAATCCTTGCTTTTTAGAAAACAAAACCCAGAAACTACACACCATCGTTGTTCTTCATCTTCACCCTCCTTCAAACCTTTTACATTAGCGAATGTTAAAAATAAAACTTCCTCTCCATCAATCGCTCTTCAACTGCGCCTTTTTGACGGCAAAGCTTATGTGCCAGAACCTCCATTTGCTGAGGAGAAAGCCAAAATCTGGAAATCTCAGGTGCTTATCCCTTTCTCTATTGAGGAGAAACCCTTAGCCTTTTTAGGACCACTTCCTGCTGATGCACCCTAAGAAATCTATGTAGATGATAAAGAGGCGTTTTTCCCACTAGTACTACTACCAGACCCATCATCTCTCCTCCAAATCCTATATCACTTAAATATATTGTCAGGAACTTTAGGACCACTCAACCTCTGTGTTGCCCTAAATTTCGTGCTTGGATGGCATGTTTATAAACTTCCAAAGGAGTCCAATGGAAAGGATGGGTATTTATAACCTTCTAGAAATTTCTCGATGTGGTCAACCTTATTCTAGTGTCATGCTCCTAGTTGCCATACATTTTTGGGAGGTATCGACCAACACCTTTCATACTAAATGTGGTATGATCACTCCTACCATATTCGACGTTGCTGCCATCACAGGGCTGAAACCATCTGGCACGGTTTTCAACTATAGAGATAATTAACCTGTGCCACTAAGGTTCGATGTGGATGAAGATGGAAAGCCAGCATATAATAATTTCATCGACCATCATGCTCAAACCTCTAGTCCTGTAACTGATGAAGATCATGTGGCATTTCTAACCTTATGGCTATCTCGCTTTGTTTTTTGTTCCAAGTCAATGGAGGTGGCCAAACAATTTTCTTATCTGGTTACCCAGTTACAAATGGGTGAGAATATTAGTTTAGGCCAGCTGATTTGGCCTCTCTCTATGCAGCTTTGACTGATGTTGTTAACGAAATAAAGGGCTTTTACCCTAATAATCCAAAGAAAAAGAACGTCTTAGTCCATGGTCCTTTTTGGCTCTTGAAGCTATGGTTGAAAGCCACTTTCTCTGAGGAGATTAAGCCCTTTAGAAATATAAAGGTAACATGCCCTCTGTGATACGGTGGCAGAACCAACTGTTATACTGGTTTTGTGTTTTTTGTTCGCAAATGTCGCGGTAAGCAAGAGTCGCACCGAGTTTTCTTTTATCTAACAAAGGAAAGGGTGAAAAGAACAGAAAAAGACCTTTTTCGAGATTTTCTTAGTAAGGGGGGTAGATTATGGAAAGGGAATGTGTTAGCACCCTTTCTATATGTGGTTTTCCACGGGCTCTTAGGTACTTGCTCATTTTGAAAACTGTTTTCGTGTTTGTGTGTTTTGAAAGATTTATTTGCTTTATGATAACTCTTGTATCAGTCCTCAAGAGTGTGATAAAGCATTTTTGAAAAGAAGTTTGAAAGTCTTTAAGTGTAAAAGGAAATCAAGTTTGAGCAAGTACTTAAGAACTGTCTACCTACTCGAAAAAGGCTGTTCTTTTCCTCCTTTCCTTTAGATAGTGCTATCCTACTATTGGTGAGTAGGTAGCCATATTGTTGGATGTTAAGGGACTATCGAAAGGGACGTTTATGGTCATCGAAGGCAACATGTAGATATACCTTAGCATTTCGAAGAGACTGTCATCATATATGCAACATCGAGGGACAAGATCATTTTTCATAGGCAACTTGAGGGACAGTAAGGGACCATGATCTTTATGATAACTTTTGAACCTATGGTCTTTGCAAAGATATCCCTACGTTTGAGGGACATGACCATTGTTTTCCGTGGCAACCAAGTGAGGAGTATCTAAGGGTGCAAGTGTCCAACACTGTGCTTTTTTCAGATATTTTGTCTTATGTTAGTGATCTAATGATTATTTGATTTAATCTTGATATGCACGCCTAAGTTACTAACAACTTATATACATGCATATAAGAAATATAAAGCGAGAAATAAAGTTTCTACAACTATTACAAGGCTTCGGGAGAATTAAAGTTATATCTTACTAAAATGTAAAGTACGGAAAATGAAAATCCTAATTAGGGCTATTAAAATCCATAGGCAGATACATAATCGGGAAATAAAATGCGTGCGCGATAAAATTACAAACCATAGGCAGATACATAATAATATAAGCACGCGAAATAAAGAAACGTCTAAAAGCCTAGTAAAAATTCTAAGTAAACAGGAACATATTTTTGTTTGGTTTTTTTATTTGATTTTTAAATAAAATAACTAAGTGAAATAAATACCTAAAATTTAATTAGAGAAGTAAATTAAGTAAAATAAATTAATATCTAAGCCCTTTTTGTATTTTTTTATAATAAAAAGAAGTGATATAAATAAAATTAATCCTAATTCTATTTCATTTTAATTTAAAAAAAAAGTTAAAGTTTAATTAATTAATTGTACTCAAAATTAATTATTAAAAAAATAACTAAATCCTAAATTTCTATGTGATTTTATTATTAAATGAAAAATTATTTTGAAGTTAATAAATTAAAAGAAATAAAGAAATTAAAAAAAAACAAAAGAAATGGGCCAGGCTCAATAGTAAAATAGGGGTTGTTGTTTGAATTTCCGTCTGGCCCAAATGAGGCCAAGCCCAGGACATCTTGGGATCCTATGGAGATGCCTTCTAGGTGTCCATGGTGGTCTACACATCCTGGGCGTTAGATCTGGATCCCATATGGATTTGCTGGCATAGATCTGAAGAGTATGATATGCGCCTGAGTATGTGAAGCGCTGGATCTGTTGAACAAATATTCGAAAAAAATACAACATGCATGACTGGGGACTCAAACCCCAGTCCTTTCTCTAACGCGCGCGCCTATTTACCAACTGAGATGTCTTGGTCATTCATACATATGACAACATCTATATATCATACATATGGTCATTCATACCATTGTTTTTTCCTAGGCTAGTCAACCTAGCGGGTCTTTATTCATGCGTAATATCTTTTCACTATATACGCATTAACAGGGTGAGGAAGGTCGGCACCATCCATGGTGGTCAGAATCATGGCTCCATGGAAAAATATGCTTTTGATCACAAATGACCCTTCGTACGTGGGAGTCCATTTTCCCCTGGGATCACCTTGGGGAAGTATGATGCGCTTGATCACTAGATCACCCACTTGATATACTTGACGTCTGACCTTTTTTGTTGAAAGCCTTGATCATCCATTTTTGATACATTTGACCATGACAGACAGCAGTAAGCCTTTTCTCATCAATCAGACTCAGTTGATCAAGTCGAGTCTGGATCTAATCGTCTTCATTTAAGCCTGCATCCTTCATGATCCTCAAAGAAGGGATCTAGACTTCAATAAGTAGGACAACCTCCATACCATATACCAGAGTATAACGTGTTGCCCCTGTTGACGTACGTGCTGAGGTGCGGTACCCATGGAGAGCAAATGGTAACATCTCGTTCCAGTCTTTGTATGTCACCATCATCTTCTGCATAATTTTCTTAATATTCTTGTTAGCAGCCTCCACAATGTCATTCATCTTCGGCCGGTAAGGGGAAGAATTATGATGCTAGATCTTGAATTGTTTACAGAGTTCGGTGATCATTGTATTACTGAAATTTGTACCCTTTTCTGTGATGATTCTCTCTAGCACACCATACCGACAAATCAGGTTATGCTTGATAAACCGCGCCACAATATTCTTGGTAACAATAGCAAAAGAGATAGCCTCAACCCACTTCGTGAAGTAATCAATGGCCACTAGGATGAAGCGATGCCCATTGGAAGCGGTAGGTCTAATCTCTCTGATCATGTCAATGCCCCACATTTCAAAGGGCCAGGGAGCCTTCAAGACATTCAAGGGAACCAGAGGTACATGTACTTTATCATCATAGATCTGGCATTTGTGACAAGTTCGGGAATGTTGATAACAGTCTACTTCCATAGTGAACTATCAGTATCCTGCCCGTAGGATCTTTTTAGCCATGGTGTGTCCACTAGAGTGGGTGCCAAAGGTACGTTCATGTAAATCTGCCATAATCCTCTTTGCATCGCTCTTGTCTATGCACCAAACTAAAGTAGAGTCATGGTTCCGCTTGTAGAGGATTCCATTGCTGAGGAAGAACATTACAGAGAGCCTTCTCAGAAACTTCTTATCATTGACAGACGCCCCTTCAGGATATTCTTGAGCCTCGAGATACCTTTTTACTTCATGGAACCAAGGTTTGTCTGTTACCCCTTCAGTATCAATCTCATAGAAGTATGCGGTTCATCCTACCTCTAAATAGTGATCCGAGGAGCCTCGTTGTCGCATATGACCTTGAACATGGATGACATAGTAGCTAGTGCGTCCGCTAACTAGTTCTCTTCTCGTGGAAAATGTTCAAAGGTGACCTCTTCAAAGTGTGGAAGCAATGTCAGCACATGTTCTTTGTAAGGGATGAGATTAGGGTGCTTCTTGTCCCACTCCCCTTTGATTTCACTTATTACCAAGGTTGAATCCTCGAAAATGCTCAAGAACTTGATCCTCAGATCGATAGTAGCTTTGAGACCAATGATGCATGCTTCATACTCCACCATATTGTTGGTACAGTTGAAATATAATCTGGCCGTGAAAGGAGTATGACAGCCTTCGGGAGATATGATTACAACACTGATGCCATTGTCGAGTGCATTGGAGGCTCCATTAAAAACCGTAGTCCATCGGGATCCTTCCTCAGGTCCTTCATCCAGTCCAGGTTCTTCATAGTCAGTCACTAACATAATTTTATCATCCAGGAACTCAAAATTCATGGACTGGTAGTCATCAACATCCTGATGAGCCAACTGATCAGCTAGCACACTTCCCTTGATTGCTTTTTGGGTTGTGTATTGGATATCGTATTCGGTCAGGATCATTTGCCATCTTGCTATTCTTCCGGAGAGAGCGGGCTTCTCGAAGATGTACTTGATCGAATACATCTTAGATATCAACAAAGTGGTGTGGGTCAACATATACTGTCTCAGTTGGTGAGAAACCCATGCCAAACTGCAGTAAGTTTTCTCAAGCAGTGAGTATCTTGTTTCACAGTCGGTAAACTTTTTGCTAAGGTAGTATATTTCGTGCTCTTTCGACCGGACTCGTCATGTTGCCCCAGCACACACCCCATTGAGTTATCTAACACTGTTAAGTACATTATCAAAGTTCTTCCTTCAATCATAGGCATTAGAATTAGAGGCTCTTGAAGGTATTCTTTGATTCTCTCGAAGGAAGTCTGGCATTCGTCATTCCACTTTACCACTTGATCTTTCTTCAAGAGTTTGAAGATTGGCTCACAAGTAGCAGTTAGATGGGAAATCAACCTGGTAGTGTAATTCAGACATCCCAAGAAACCTCTAACTTCCTTCTCAGTGCGAGGAGCTGGCATCTCTTGTATGGCCTTCACCTTTGCAGGGTCTACTTGAATACCCTTGTCACTTACAATGAAACCTAGGAGTTTACCAGACCTTACCCCGAAGATGCATTTGTTCAAATTTAACCTCAGTTTGTACGTCTTCAACCTATCAAACAACTTTTGTAGATGATCAAGGTGCTCTTCTTCAGTTTGAGACCTAGCTATCATGTCATCAACATAGACCTCTATCTCATGGTGGATCATGTCATAGAACAAAGCTACCATGACTCGCTGATAGGTTGCCCCAACATTCTTCAATCCAAACGGCATCACCTTGTAACAGAAAGTGCCCCGTTATGTGATGAAGGTTTTCTTCTCCATGTCTTCGGGTGCCATCTTGATCTGATTATAGCCTGAGAAACCGTCCATGAAGGAAAAGATCTTATGTTGTGCGGTGTTGTCAACCAGAACGTCAGTGTGTGGAAGCAGGAAGTCATCCTTGGGGCTTGCCCTATTCAAATCTATGTAGTCCACACACATATGTACTTTGTTGTCCTTTTTAGGAACCGAGACTATGTTAGAAACCCATTGGGGATAAGAGGTGACAGCTAAGAGCCCAACATTGAACTGTTTCATAACTTCTGCTTTGATCTTCTCTGACATTTCAGGGCGCATATGTCGAACCTTCTGTTTACTGGAGGGAAATCTTCTTTAGCTGGTAGACAATGATCCAAAATATTTGTGTCTAGTCCCGACATGTCTTCATATGACCAGGAAAAGATTTCAACATAATCATGCAACATCTGAATTAAACGATATTTGACGCTAAGCTCCAAATTTGAACCTATGTTGACCTCTTTTCTGTTCTCTTTTGTTCCCAAATTCACTGTCTCAATTGACTCTTCAAGAGGCTGTATAGCCCTTTCTTCCTGCTGTAACAGTCTGGAAAGTTCTCCGAGTACCTCACAATCTTCCTCACCTTCGTCCTCGGCTTGGTTGATTAGATTTTCAAAGTCATAACCGACAATAGCATAATCGTTATCAATGGGATCCAGAGTGGATATGGATCTGCAGTTTGATACGTGAGTGTGTGTAAGAGCATAGTTGTATTGACAAAGTAAAAAACAGAAAAGGAAAACAGAGAGCGAAAAATTTGTACGCAGAAACAACCAATGCTTTATTAATGACATATGATATTAGAACATGATAACCCTCAAAGAAACCATTGTGCCCTGGGTAATACACAAGGCCATAGATTTTATACTGTTTAATTATTACATATCCGAAACAAAAAGACAATTACTTCTGAATAAAAGTAATTGGTACAAAGTCTTTAGCCGTCCAGTTACTGGGTCCACCGTTGGTAGTATGGAAGATCCATCCATCCATCCATTTCATAGTCACCATCACTATCTTCTAGAGCGTTGATCCCATGGTTGCTGATACGTAGGGCAGGTCCTCCAGCACGAGCACGACGAACAGCCCTTTGAGCCCCTGAAGAGAAACCCAAGCCAAATTTATCAGATTTGTATGGAATGCCAGGAAGTTGGCCCCAGATGGAACACCCACCTTCTTCAGTAACTTCTTTGGCGTCCTTGAGAGAAGACATATTCAAGGGAGGTCTGGTGATCTTTGGCAGATTGGTTTCAGTTTCAGTTGCAGCCATAGTCTCAGGCAACTCTTTGAAGTTCTGACACGGAGTCTCGATGAACTCTCCATCTACTTCCACGTACCTGAAGCAATTCAAGTGGCTTACCCTATATTCCTCTTCACCATGTATCGTGACAATCTTTCCTTTCAGCGGGTATTTCATCATCAGATGCAGAGTTAATGTGACAAATCCCGCCCTATGGATCCAAGGGCGACCCAACAAACAAGAATAAGATGGTCTGATATCCATCACGTAGAAGGTGGAGTCAAAGGTCTGAGAACCAACTTTGATGGGGATGTCCACCTCCCCGTGCACCATTCTTTTCGAACCATCGAAAGCCCTCACTACTATGTTGCTGGGCTTTAAGGTCAAACCTTCACAGTATAATCTTTCCAGAGCCTTCTTGGGCAGCACGTTCAATGATGAACTAGTATCTACTAGGACATGGGCCAAGGTAGTTCCCCTGCATTCGACAGAAACATGTAGCACATCATTGTGTTTTCTCCCTCTGGGGTCAGATCAGCATCAGAAAAACCTAAACCGTTATTAGCCGTCAAACTGGCCACACAATCTTCAAATTGGTCAGCAGAGGTTTCTTGTGGCACATGGGCAGTTTTAAGGAACTTCACCAAAGCCTTTGCATGAGCTTCAGAGCACAATAGTAAGGCAAGCATAGAAATCTTAGAAGGGGTCTGCCTCAGCTGTTCAACCATATTGTAGTCTTTCTTCTATAGAATCTTCAAAATTTATTCCATTTACTTCTTGGAAGCCTCTGGGATAAATTCTGAATACACCTTCGTCTGGACAGGCTCAATCAATATGTCTTTGTCCCGAGTCTCGGCCGACTCGGTGATAGGGGTGTCAATAGGGGTAATCACAGGAATTGCAGTAGTAGTATCAGCATGACAAAATTAGGAATGATCACAGGACTAGTAACAACTTTTGGAGGAGAAATCTCAGGGGAGAACCCTCTTCCACTTCTTGTTATTTTGCTGGTTCCATCAATGTTTCCAATGTCGGGATTAGCATTTTCAGAAACCAGGTCTTCAAGAGCCAGTAGGTCTTGCTTGACGCTGTGGTAGTAGACATTAGCCCCATAGTTACAAGGAACAACCTTGTCTGAGGAGTATGGGATTGGCCCTGGCATAGTGATAATTAGTGGAGCCAACTTCGGAGCAGGTGTAATCCTGACGGGACTTTTGGTGGAGACCCTGGGAGGATTGGCGGAAATGGTTATGATTAAAATATCCTTGCAAGAAATAGTTGGAATGGGAGTCTTCTCAAACAAAATCTCTTTATCACCCATCAGGCGTTGAACACCTTCCTTCAACAAATGACAACCAGTCGGTAGAGATAAACATAAGTGGCAACCTTCACCACAGCCCGAAAATAAAACGGCTTTCAACAAGTTCCCCTTCATGGTCATGGGGGGAGTAACAAGTTCCTCAACAGAAGTAACAAACATATCATCTTCAATAGCGTTAACACCACGACTGTGCTTAAGCATAGGAGCAGTGATAACATTGAGAATTTCGGGAGCGTAAAATTCAATTTCCTTTGCCTCGAGAAGGTCTTACACCCTGTTTTTCAAAGCCCAGCAGTCGTTTGTATCATGATCTGGAATGGTAAGCACAATGAGCATTTGGATTGTAGCGAGGAGAGGTAGTGTTGGGATTCTTCGGAGCTTCCTACAAAGTTACCAGATAAGATTTCAACAAATGTGGCAAGACTTAAGACGACATCATATTTATCCTGGTAAACTGTCTTACCGGCCTTTCTGTTCTAGGCTGATTGTTCCTTTGTTTAATAGGTGCAGATTTAGAGATCATAACCGCCCCTACCGCCATACGTCGTTCAGTTCTTTCCTGATTCCTTTGATTGTAAACAACACTGACCTCTTTTTTCCCAGAAAATGGCTTCCTTACTATACTGGAGGATGCATCCTTCTGGATCTTACCACTCCTAATTCAAGCTTCCACTCTTTCTCCCGTTAAGATCAATTAGGTAAAGCTGGCTGAGGAGCTTCCAATCAGATGATTGAAGAATGGTCCAGATAGGGTACCCAGAAACATATCCATTAGCTCCCTATCAGACAGGGGAGGTTAGAATCTTCCTGCTAAGTCCCTCCACTTCTGAGCATAGTCCTTAAAGCCCTCGCTCGAGCCCATAGACATACTTTGGAGTTGTGTACGGGTGGGAGCAAGGTCTGCGTTATACTGATGTTGGTCCTTTCCAGCTGGTAGAACCACTATAATTGAGTTCCGGATAGACTATCTTGAAAGAAATGGACCCATAAGTCCTTGTCAGCAGTGTGAGGCTGGATCTTCCTCACATAAGATCAGAGGTGCATTTTGGGACATGAGACCCCATCATATTTGGAGAATACCGGAACCTTGAACTTCTGCGGGATAACAACCCCAGAAATTAGACCCAGTTCCTCAAAATCCAGACCTTCTAGACCTTCATTGCATTCAAACAATCTTCCAGCTGTTTGTATTTTTCATCAACAGGAGGATACTGTTCCTCATCATAGTAAGATTCATCATCGAATTCTTTTGGACTTGAGTCTTCCTCTCTTGTTTCCTCTTCTTGATTGCCTCCTTCCTTTGATGAAGTTACTAGTTCAGAGGCTCGCCGCACTGGTCCTCTAATCCTTCTTTCCAAGTTCACCACACCAGCTGGTTTCTTTGGCTTCTTCTTTTCTTTAAAAATCAAGGCTTTCGGTTCCTCTTGCCCCTTGGCCAGAGCCATGATTATCTGTTGAAATTGAGCATTTTGAGTCTGTAGATCCTTCACTGTTTGTTCTAGAGCCATTTCTGAAATAAACAGCGAAAAAGATGAGAAACCTACTTTGAAACCTGCTTATGCAATGATATGTATGATATATGTATGCAATGTTTTCAATGATTTCTAAGACTCAAATTTACTTAAACGGAAAGATAACAAACGTTAATTGTATTAAGGTGTCTTATTGATCACAATAATGCCTCTTGGGCTCACAATGGAACAAAGCAAAAATAAAACTCTCCAAGCAAAAGAAGACCCAAGCTTCCCATAGGCGCATCCTCTTTGGTGCAATGTGAGAATGTATGCTCTTCTCCTCGTGAAGTAACCTGGTGAGTTCTAAAACCTTCTTCTCGCTGGCGTAAAATTGGGTTTCAAAAGTATCCCATTCTTCTTTGAGTTGGATCCAGGATTTCCATAGCTCCTCAAAATCAGTTGGCATGTCAGGATGAAGAACGACGTAAGGAGTGTCTCCATCAGAAATTTCCTCCATAATCACAGGTAAGATGGCGGGGTAAGGCATCATAAGACATTGAGAACGAGCTCGCACCCATTTGAGGTAAGGCTCAAGAGGGATGGAATTATTGTGCCCCAGTGTCTTGCTATCAACTTTGTTTATCATGCCCCAGGCTGAAATGAACCTCTTACGATAACCCTGAACATCATTCTCATAGTCAAATGTGATTCCTAGGACGAGTTTATCGTGAGGACCATCCCTTCTAGCATAACCAAATTGTCGCAATGCCAAACAAGTATTATAAGTGATTCCTCCCCTGATTCCTAAGAGAGGGACATTAGGGAATTCCCCATAATGATTAATGATGGTGACACTCTCCAAGGACCGAGAACACCAATGGATATCCGAGTGTGTAAGGGACATCAAACTATGGGACCATCTTATACCCTGCTCATTTCTTAAAATTGACCGGGGTAGGTGCGAAATAAACCACCTAGCCAATATAGGAGTGCAACACAGAAGGGTCCATCTTCTCTTCAGAGTACGAGTATGCAGAGAGTGTAGAATATCCCCAAGTAAAGTAGGTACCAGATTATGAGACAGAAAAATCTTAACCGCATTCACATCTATGAGTTGGTCCGTGTTAGGGAATAGTACCATACCATAGATGAGAAGGGACAACACTTCTTTAAAAGCTTGTAAATCCAGGTTATCCCAAAAATAGTGAGCTTTCTCAAATATAAACTTAACTGGAAATCCTTAGACACCTCTTTTGGTTTCCCAATTTGCCATTACATCAGTCTGTTGTATAGACAGAGTTTGAGCAATCTCTTCAGGCTTTGGGTCTCTTTCCATACCGTTAAATGGTAACTGATTAAGGATTGTTACCCCCAATAACTGAGAAAACTCCTCCATAGTAGGCACTAACTGATAATCAGGAAAAGTGAAGCAGTGATGCAACGGGTCAAAGAACTGAAAGAGCACTTTTAACATTTCTTCATCAGGGTTTGAAGGGACCAATTTGAGAAGTCGACCATGTTTTTCAGTGAAGGGAGAAATTTCAGGAATCCTCGATGCTAACTCCTTAAGTTGACGATTTACTTTCACAAGGTTGATTTGGATAGTGTTTATACGAGCGGATGTCATGTCCTACAAAACAAGACAAAGATAAGCCCTAGAAAATCCTTGAAATTGTTAGTATGATATGCCATGTTATTATGTCATGATTATGCTAAGAAATCACATATATAGTAAGCACGAGCAAATCACACAAAGACCTTAGGTTTAAGCCTTGCATGGGTTTTAAGGTCATACCCTCTTGATGTTTGGGTTGGTTCAACCTGTCCTATAAATAGTAACCAGGTTCTAAGGGATCTTAATATCACTTATATTTCCCACAAGCTTCGTTCGATAGGAAACTGACTTGCAACCAAACAAAACTCAAGATTCAAATCTCAAAGACGGCCATCTCACTACGTCCTAATGGCCAAGTTGTTCATTTAAAGGTTCTAAGGCCAGTCGACGCTTCATGACACCATGCATCATCCCCGTATTCTCCTTGATTAACTCAAGGTCTACCAGTACCAACCAAAGTGTCTCATCAATGTAGCCATCGCTTCAACCGTGTCGGTATACCCCGTACAATTTCCACGATCTATTGCTACTTACCTAAAAGGTTTCCGCAAATCAGGGTGCAGGATCTATAGTAACCCAAACAATACCCTTAAAAGTAAAGAAAACAAACAGACAAAGAAGCAAAATGATCTAGACTTTAAGGTAAACCTCACTTTATTCTTTTTTTCCCAACAAAGTCGCCAATTCTGTGATATCGTGGCAGAACCGACTATTATACTGGTTTAGCGTTTTTTTGTTCGCAAATGTCGCAGTAAGCAAGAGTATCCACCGACTTTTCTTTTATCCAAGAAGCGAAATGGTGAAAAGAACAGAAAAATACCTTTTTTAAGTTTTTCTGAGTAAGGGGGTAGATTATTAAAAGGGAAGGTGTTAGCACCCTTTCCATCCGTGGTTTTCCACGGGCTTTTAGGAACTTTCTCATTTTGAAAACTGTTTTCGTGTTTCTGTGTTTTGAAATATTTATTTGCTTTATGATAACTCTTGTATCAGTCCTTAAGAGTGTGATAAAGCAATTTTGAAAAGAAGTTTGAAAGTGTGTAAGTGTAAAAGGAAATCAAGTTTGAGCAAGTACTTAAGAATTGTCTACCTACTCGAAAAAGGATGTTCTTTTCCTCCTTTCCTTTAGATAGCACTATCCTACTATTAGTGAGTAGGTATACCTATCGTTGGATTTTAAGGGACCATCTAAAGGGACGTTTATGGTCATCGAAGGCAACATGTAGAGATACCTTAGCATTTCGAAGGGACTGTCATCATATAGGCAACATCGAGGGACAAAATCATTTTTCGTAGGAAACTCGAGGGACAGTAAGGGACCATGATCTTTATGATGACTTTTGAATCGAGGGTCTTTGGTAAGATATCCCTACGTTTGAGGGACATGACCATTGTTTTCCTAGGCAACCAAGTGAGGAGTACCCTAAGGGTGCAAGTGTGCAATAGTGTGCTTTTTTCAGATATTTTGTCTTATGTTAGTGATCTAATGATTTTTTGATTTAATCTTGACATGCACGCCTAAGTTACTAACAACTTATATACAGGCGTATAAGAAATATAAAGCGAGAAATAAAGTTCCTATAGCTATTACAAGGCTTCGGGACAGTTACAGTTATATTTGACTAAAATATAAAGTGAGGATAATGAAAATCCTAATTAGGGCTATTACAATCCATAGGTAGATACATAATCAGGAAATAAAATGCACGCGTGATAAAATTACAAACCATAGGCAGATAAATAATAATATAAGCGCGTGAAATAAATAAAGTTCTAAAAGCCTAGTAAAAATTCTAAGTAAACAAGAACATATTTTTGTTTCTTTTTTTATTTGATTTTTAAGTAATTTAACTAAGTGAATAAATACCTAAAATTTAATTAGAGAAGTAAATTAACTAAAAAAAATTGAATATCTAAGTCCTTTTTGTATTTTTTTATAATAAAAAGAAATGATATAAATAAAATAATCCTAATTATATTTCATGTTAATTAAAAAAAATTAAAAGTTTAATTAATTAATTGTACTTAAAATTAATTATTAAAAAAAAACTAAATCCTAAATTTCTATGTGATTTTATGATTAAAAGAAATAAAGAAATTAAAAAAAAAAACAAAAGAAATGGGCCAGGCTGAATAGTAAAACAGGGGCGTGTTGTTTGAATTTTCGTCTTGCCCAAATGAGGCCAAGCCCATGACATCTTGGGTTCCTGTGGAGATGCCTTCTGGGTGTCCATGGTGGTCTACACATCCGGGGCGTTAGATCTGGATCCCATATGGATTTGCTGGCATAGATCTGAGGAGTATGATATGCGCTTGAGTATGTGAAGCGCTGGATTTGTTGAACAAATATTAGATAAAAAATATAACATGCATGTTCTGGTCATTCATACATATGACTGCATCTATATATTATATATAAAATAAAGTGCTATCTGAGACAAAACAAAACACGCGCACGTTTGAATCGTCCAGTGGTGGACTTCCACACATCGTCTTCCACCTCTGTCTGTCGTATTACACTACAAGACCTATAGTGACGGTTTTCTATCCGTCACTGTAACCCCTGCATTTAAAATAAGCAGAATACACAACAAAAATAAATTTTGAGACCATGAATCAACTGGTCTCGTCTCCCTGAGCATGATTATATCAGTGGTCAAGCCTAATTTTTCCTAACCATGGAAGCCCCAATTCTAAGGTCCAAACCCTAGATATGGTAACGCTTGATTCCTATGTCAAAAAACCAATTCAAGTATACAGACAGCTTGCAAACACGAAGATATTCAGTAATTCTTGGTTAAAACATGTTTATATTACATAAATCAAAGAAAGCAAGTTTAAAAAAAACACAAACCTTGAGCTATTGTATTGGTTGTTTTATTGTGCTTTAAGGCCTGGTAACGATTGGAAGAGTTTCAGAGGGCTTCCAAAAAGGTTTTCGTGCCTTTGCTTGGGTCTAAAAATAGTTGGAATGTGCAATTCGGGTTTGACAATTTTTGAGTTTTTTTTTGGTGAAATATGGAACACTTTTCTAAGCTTTTTGTGCGTGGATTTGGCTAGCTAGAGTGTTATACTTATATTGTAGATGGAGGAGACACAATTAAATGGAAAAAATCATAGCCATAACTCATGTTTTCCAACAAAAATCCAACAAATTCAAAGCTTTCCAAATTTTCCAAAACATGCCTTATCCTTGCTTGAATGAACCTGGTCATGTTTGCACGAATCCCTGGGCTTCAAGACAAGTCAAAGCACCATCCCAAGTGCGTAAGCCCATTTCCAAATATTTTGTACCATTTATTTTATATTTATTTAAAATAGATTAAAATAAATATGTAATAAATAGGTAGAAATGCAAGGCCATGCAAAAATAATATTAGAGGTCCTCTATGAGCTTAGGAAGATATTTGAACCTTAAAAAGTTAGGTCATTGACCAAAAAATTCAAATTTGCTCAATGCACCATTCTTAAAATTTCCAAACTTTTCCCAACTTGGGCAAGATATAACTTGCTCAATTTTTATCTTATCATGATGATCTTGTACTTTTTGGAAAGCCCAAGATGTATACTTCAATCCCTCTTTTGATAAATTTTTCATTTGAAGATGTTATCTTGATGTTTGACTGTATTTGGGCCACAGTTGACTTTTGACATAGTACAATTGATTTTCAAGCATTTGAGCAATTGACTGAGTAAACTTGTTGTGCAAGACATGAAATTTGGCATGGATAACCTTGAAGGCATATTAGGACCATGGAAAGCATTTGAGACCTTTGGAGCTCAACCATCCTGATGAAAATTGGAACCCTACTTAGGGGTTCATTGCCTTAGGAGAAGAATTGTCTGGTCAATTCTTGGTCAACCTTGAGCAATTGAGAACCTCTAGGAGTGTGTCTTGTGTGAAAATGGGAGGTAAAATTTTAGGGTACAACACCCTCCATCTCAAAGCCATATCGTTTGGCAACGCCTTCTCCCTCTGACTCCTATCGACAAGGGCTCCCCAAATCCCGAAGTCTTCTGACAGCTGTTTACCATTATGTTGACAAGAGTCGATTTCACACCCTCGATGGCCCTATTTCATGATAGACAAGATGGCCCAGAGTGGTTTATGAGGGCTTTTCCACCTGCAAGAGAAGAGGACAAGAAAAATTCCTTAATCCTCTAGAGGCGTTACTTGACTCCCCAATTATTATCTACTGTGATTGTCGGTGTGAACCCGGGTTTGGCCGCTTATCAGCCTAACTTGGTGGCTCGACAATTTAGACTCTGTCATCTTGTTCCTAAGTCTTTGTTCAATTCTCATAGGTTGCTGGTAGACATCATAACTGACCAACCCTTCGAAATTATCAAGGATGATATAGGGAATCTATGGTCACGAAGACCCACACTCACTATCACTCCTTTCCAACCGTCTTTCTACTGCACCAAAGAATTTGAAACTTGGTGGAAGTCATATTTTGTTACATTCATTGGTGATTCTAATGCTAAGCTGACTGAACTAACTACAGCTTTCTCAAATTTGCAGGAAAAAGCGACCAAGTATAAGATTACTCACATTAAACAAATTCGAGCTTTCCAGAATTACTTTTGAATTGTGTATCGACCTAATGATATTCGTCGGACCATCTATGAGGCCGCTGTCGAATTAAAGGAGAAGGTAACTGATAGAATCTCGACACTAAAAATCCCTAATTATGCAAAAGATAAATATCTTTACGCCCTTCATTTTAGAAACATCAAATTTCCTCATTTGCCATCCAGTCCTTTGGCCTTGGCCTTTGGCCCCCCTATTCCTAATTGGTGGTATTGCTCTATACCGAATATGAAAAATGCCTATAAGACAAAGGCCGACAGCATGGTACTGGCGAAGTGTTACCTACCTGCCTATTTTACTTTGTTTGCTTATCTGATTGTTTTACACTTGTCTTAAAGCTATACCAATAGATCAGGCGGGTGTCGTTCCTATCGGCAAACAAAAACCTTCAATGCGTCAGGTTTAAAGTTCAACTTTCTGCCAGCTATCATTCTTGATTTTGCATATCTGACTTAGATTAGTTTTGTAGATCATTCCTGACCACACACCCTCCGAAGATGAACCCATTTCTTATTCACTCAAGAAGGCTTCTTCAGTGGGTGTATTTATATGCTTATTGTTTCTATGTCGTTTACGCCCTAAACTTGTATTAATATTTTCCTTGTTTGCCATAGTCAAAAATGCTCAGCGGATTTGGCTGCTCACTCTGACAAATCCAAAAGGTCCAAGAAGGACAAAGAGCATACTTCTGAGAGGGATAAGGTATATTTTGTCGATTAAAAACTTCCATTATAGACTAACATAATTGCTTCGACTTATATCTTTCTCTGATACTTAGCCATCACCTGATGTTCAACCCTCTCAACACTCTCATAAATCCAAAAGCCATAAGAGGAAAAAAGATTCCTCTACTAAAGTCGAGGTGGCAAAAAAGAAGAAGAAGACAATGGTACATGTATCCCAGGGTGTTGAAGCAAAGGTTGGCTTGAAACTTGTTGATTAAATAGAGGATCCAGCTGATGTCGAAATTCCTCTTATTACAAGAAGGAGACGTAACGTGGTCTTGGTTGAAAATCCTGAAGCCACCTCGGATTTTGGTGCTGACACCATCGTGGTCGACACAACTCTGGTTACTCCGACTCGTGCTCCTAGGGTTGATGAAGTTCAAAGCCCAATGAGAGACCTTACTGATGTTTCAACTAAGGACGAGTTTGTCGATCTTAATCCGTCGACACAAGTATTAGCTGGTTGTTTTCTAGTTTCTTTTGTTTTTTGTTTGTTGAATTTGTTTTGGCTAATACCTTTTCTTACTTTCTTTAGGTTAACATATTCGGTCAACAACAACGTGTACCTGACTATACCCCTTTGTCAGATGCTTCTTCCCCTCACTATCATGAGAATTTCAACATTGCTGATGGTGAGTTTATCGACCTGACTATTCCGGCTACTCTCAGTGACTCTGACTCAGTCACTAGTCCTGCCAAACATAAGGGTTATAGTTCGACTAGTTCTGATTCTAGCCTTTCAGATTCCCTACAGGGTTCAGAAGCAAATAAAAATGTCACCACCTCCCGAATCCTGCCCCCTCCTGAAAGAACGCAAGGCGCACCTCTCGTTTCTTCCGGGAGAACAAAGGTCGACTCACCCACTAAACTAAAACACATGGGAGTCAATCCTTATGGTCTAGAAGCAATTGCTAGGTTGCCTCGCTTTGTGAGTTCTCACGCTCTTTATTCTGAATTCAACCCATCTCAAGCATATAATGACAAGATGAGTCCTGAAGCAATTAAAGCCAAAAATCTGATGACTAAAATTCGGACTCACACTTTGAATCCTGATTTGCCTCATCTGCTCCATTTTGAACCAACTCTTGGCCCAAAACTCTTAGACGCTCTTACTAAAAAAAAGGAACTCAATATGTGTGAATTAGCCAAGCTGATGATAACGGAATTTGAGAAACTTTTCATTCCTCTACACCAAAATGTTGAAAGAATTCGGGAAAATGAGGAAGCGGTTGAGTTGAAGGAAGCCTTCGTGAAAGAGAACTTGGATATGGTGGTGCAAGTTACTGAAGAAATTAATGATTTGTTAGCAATGATTGAAAAGAAAAAACATGAACTAATTCCCAAACGAAACAGAGCTGCTGAAATACATGACCATATTTCTGCTCTCAACAAGGAATTAGAATTAATCACCAAGTAAGAGGAAGAGATTAAAAATGTGATTAATCCAACCCAAGCAAAAGCTGAGCAAATGGCTGTGGACGTCGTGGCTGTAAGTGACGCGATTTCTTCTGTCGAAACAAAGCTTGAAACACTTAAGATTCAGGCAGAAGGTTTTATATATCAGGCCACCAACCTCCATGGTGAACTGCAGTCATTCCAAGCCAAATTTGAGCATTTTTAATCATTGTACCAATAATCTTGTAATTTCTTCATGGGTTTAAGCCAAATTTTAACGAATCCTTTCTTTGTTTGTTTTATATGTATCTTCCATGTTTTATGTGTGTTTTGAATTTCTCGGTCTCAACAAAATATTACCAGCTCGTTGGTTCGATGAATATTTATTTCGTCGATATTTTGATTTCTTGAAGAATGGGCTTATACTTTTTTAAGTACTTTTCATTTACCCTTAAGATCCATCGATCTGGGGCTAACTCCTCAAGGTTAAAAGCATTATTTGAAAAAAATTGTATCACCTTAAAAGGTCCTTCCCAATTTGGGGACCATTTCCCTAAGACTCTATCATTTTTGTCCACAGGTAATATCACTTTCCATACTAGATCATCGACAACAAATACTTTATCCTTTACATTTTTGTTATAAGCTCTGGTTACTCTTTCTTTCTGTCTTATTAACGAATCAAGGACCAATATCCTTTCTTCATCTATGTCGACAAGCTCGTCTGCCATCATATTTCAGTAATCCTCAAATGGTATTTCATGTTGTCTTTGGATTCTTATCGATTGAACATGTATATCCACTAGTAACATTACATCATTCCCATATGCAAGTCGAAATGGAGTAGTTCCTGTTGCTTCCTTAGGGAAAGTTCTACACGCCCATAAGGATTTATCTAATGTTTTATGCCAATTCCTTGGATTCTTTCCTACATGCTTCTTAATTAGTCAAATTATCACTTTATTGGAAACTTCAACTTGGCCATTTTCTTGAGCATAGTAAGGAGTAGAAGTTAATAATTTAATAACAACTTCTTGCGCAAATTCTTGCATTTTCCGTCCAGTAAACGCTGATCATTGGTCGGTCGTAATTGTTTTTGGAATTCCAAACCGACAGATGATGTGATTTTGTATAAAATCAATAACAACTTCTTGGTCGACGGTAGTTAAATCTACTACCTCAACCCATTTTGTAAAGTAATCAATGCCGACTAAAATATATCTTTGCTGTTTTGATGATCCTGGTGTTATTTCTCCAATCACATATAAAGCCCTTCCTCGGAACGACTAGGGCATTATAACTGCATGTAATTCACTTGCGGGGACATGTTGTATGCCCCCATGCATTTGGAATTCTCGGAAATCTTTATAAAATTCGATGAAATCTTTTAGTATTGAAGGCCAATACACGTCTGAACGCACCAAAAGCCATTTGATTTTATGTCCTGCTGTTTACTGTGGAAAATGTTAAACAATCATTGGTCCTCCCAGAGTCCTAAACTGGGGTAACTTGAGAGATCGACCGGTTGATCTCAAGATGCGTGCTAAGAGTTTTTACTATCACACCTATTTCGTTGAAATATTAGTCAAGGGAAACCGTTTTATTTTGACTAGGGAAACAGGTGTAATGGTTTTCCATACTATGATTTAATCGGCTGACTGGTGACTCGTGGCCGATAGAAGATATTCATACAAAAGCGAGACTAACTAAACTAACTGAATGGTGACTCATGACCAACAGATAATGTCGAATTGTTTATGTGAAATAGAAGATAATGTATAGATCTTTCTCGACAGTAAAGAGAAAACAGATAAAGTACTCAAAAGATATAATTGAAAGATAAAGGATTTTCATTGAAATTAAAATGGTGATTCACATACATCAGACACTCTTCACTCTTGATTTCCTGACGCTCAGAATGACAGAGTTTGACAAGTGATTTAAGAGTACAAGTGAACACACGCAAACTATACTAAAATCTTCTTATTTATAGTGTTTACAATGTAACTACCTAGATAAAATCTACCACTAATATTAACATCTTGAGGTAACTGCTTCACTAGATGTTGCCACCTATTTGGCGCTCAAACACATTGTGGATTGCTAGTAACTGCTCAAGTCTTTTAAGTTTCACCTATTCGGTGTTTGAACACGTCGTGGATTGCTGGTAACCACCCACGATTCATCTAAACCTCTTGAACGTAAACCACTTATGCCTTGTTTCGACACTTTATTTCTAGAAAAGAATAACCACACTTCCTCTAAGTCCAAGAAACCCTTTTTTGTCGACTAAAACCATTTTCGACCAAGTCCTTGTCTTTTACCCTTTGGTCGACTAAACCAATTTTAACCTTATGACATGTGTTCTTTTATTTCCTCCTCAGTGTGACTCCTTTCAAGCATTAAATCTAACTTAATAAAACCAGCTTTTCAAACACTGTCTCCTGTTTCCTAGAAAAACCCTTATTTTGGAGGATGACTCTTAGCTTATGAGAATATTTTCATTTACCACATGTACTTGAATACCTTAAGATTTTCCCAGGTAACAAAATGCCCCCCAGAGATGCCATTTTCAAATTTCGACTAATAAGAGATAATGGCATCTCTGAAGCGTCGGTTTCACCATTCGACCAAAATCATTTCCATTTCTCTAAAAATGAACATTACCGTTTTGCCATTTCTGTGACGTCACGTAATCATGGTAGTGTATCACGCTGTTTAGTTTTGAGATGTGTGACATTAATTTTTTTCTATCATTGCACTTTTAGTGGGAAACGTGGCCCACTAACTCACATTGATCCTGTGGCACGCGTCCCACAAACTGACGTGATTTGAACTTAGGAAATCACAAAAGATTTTTCCCATTATTTCCTCATTCCTCAGGGTATATAAATACCCTTATTTAAAATGTTTCCTATTTTTATTCACTTCTTCAACCCTTGCTTTTTAGAAAACAAAACCCAGAAACTACACACCATCGTTGTTCTTCATCTTCATCCTCCTTCAAACCTTTTACAATGGCTAATGTTAAAAATCAAACTTCCTCTCCAGCAATCGCTCTTCAACTGCGCCTTGTCGACGACAAAGCTTATGTGCCAGAACCTCCATTTGTTGAGGAGAAAGCCAAAATCTGGCAATCTTAGGTACTTATCCCTTTCTCTCTTGAGGAGAAACCCTTAGCCTTTTTAGGACCACTTCCTGATGATGCACCCTCCAAAATCTATGTAGATGATAAAGAGGTGTTTTCCCACTAGTACTACTACCAGACCCATCATCTCTCCTCCAAACCCTATATCACTTAAATATATTGACAGGAACTTTAGGACCACTCCACCTTTGTGTTTCCCTAAATTTTGTGCTTGGATGGCACATTTAGAAATTGCAAAAGGAGACCAATGGAAAAAGATGGGTATTTATACCCTGCTAGAACTTTCTCGATATGGTAAACCTTATTCTAGTGGCATGCTCATAGCTTCCATACATTTCTGGGAGGGATCGACCAACACCTTCCATACGAAATATGGTATGATCACTCCTACCCTGTTCGACATTGCTGCCATCACAGGGCTGAAACCATCTGGCATGGTTTTCAACTATAGATATGCTGAACCTGTGCCACTAAGGTTCGATGTGGATGAAGCTGGAAATCCAACATATAATAATTTCATCGTCCATCATGCTCAAACCTCTGGTCCTGTAACTTATGAAGATCATGTGGCATTTCTAACCTTATGGCTATCTCGCTTTATTTTTTGTTCCAGGTCAATGCAGGTGGAAAAACAATTTTCTTATCTGGCTATCCAGTTGCATATGGGTGAGAATGTTGCTTTAGGCCAGCTAATTTTGGCCTCTCTCTATGCAGATTTGACTGATGTTGCTAACCAAATAAAGCGTTTTGACCCTAATAATCCAAAGAAAAAGAAAGTCTTAGTCCATGGTCCTTTTTGGCTCTTGAAGCTATGGTTGAATGCCACTTTCTCTGAGGAGATTAAGCCCTTTAGAAATAGAAAGGTAACATACCCTATGTGATACGGCGGAAGAACCGACTGTTATACTGGTTTTGCGCTCTTTGTTTGCAAATGTCGCGGTAAGCAAGAGTCACTACCGAGTTTTCTTTTATCAAACAAAGGAAAGGGTGAAAAGAACAGAAAAATACCTTTTTCGATATTTTCTGAGTAAGGAGGGTAGATTATGGAAAGGGAAGGTGTTAGCACCCTTTCCATCCATGGTTTTCCACGGGCTCTTAGGTACTTGCTCCTTTTAAAAATTGTTTTCGTGTTTGTGTGTTTTAAAAGATTTATTTACTTTATGATAACTCTTGTATCAGTCCTCAAGAGTGTGATAAACCATTTTTTAAAAGAAGTTTGAAAGTGTGTAAGTGTAAAAGGAAATCAAGTTTGATCAAGTACTTAAGAATTGTCTACCTACTCGAAAAAGGATGTTCTTTTCCTCCTTTCCTTTAGATAGTGTTATCCTACTATTAGTGAGTAGGTAGCCCTATCGTTGGATGTTAAGGGACTATCGAAAGGGACATTTATGGTCATCAAAGGCAACATGTAGAGATACATTAGCATTTCGAAGGGATTGTCATCATATAGGCAACATTGATGGACAAGATCATTTTTTGTAGGCAACTCGAGGGACAGTAAGGGACCATGAACTTTATGATGGCTTTTAAACCGAGAGTTTTTGCTAAGATATCCCTACGTTCGAGGGACATGAGCATTGTTTTCCGAGGCAACCAAGTGAGGAGTACCCTAAGGGTGCAACTGTGCAACAGTGTGCTTTTTTCAGATATTTTGTCTTATGTTAGTGATTTAATGATTATTTGATTTAATCCTGACATGCACGCCTAAGTTACTAACAACTTATATACGGGCATATAAGAAATATAAAGCGAGAAATAAAGTTCCTACAGCTATTACAAGGCTTCGGGACAATTACAGTTATATCTGACTAAAATGTAAAGTGCGGGTAATGAAAATCCTAATTAGGGATATTACAATCCATATGCAGATACATAATCAGGAAATAAAATGCGCGTGCGATAAAATTACAAACCATAGGCAGATACATAATAATATAAGCGTGCGACATAAAGAAACGTCTAAAAGCCTAGTAAGAATTCTAAGTAAACAAGAACATATTTTTGTTTGTTTTTTTATTTGATTTTTAAATAAAATAACTAAGTGAAATAAATACCTAAAATTTAATTATAGAAGTAAATTAACTAAAAAAAATTAATATCTAAGCCCTTTTTGTATTTTTTTTATAATAAAAAGAAATGATATAAATAAAACTAATCCTAATTCTATTTAATTTTAATTAAAAAAAGTTAAAGTTTAATTAATTAATTGTGCTCAAAATTAATTATTAAAAAAATAACTAAATCCTAAATTTCTATGTGATTTTATTATTAAATGAAAAATTATTTTGAAGCTAATAAATTAAAAGAAATAAAGAAATTAAAAAAAAAAACAAAAGAAATGGGCCAGGATGAATAGTAAAACAGGGGGGGTGTTGTTTGAATTTCCGTATGGCCCAAATGAGGCCAAGCCCAGGACATCTTGGGATCCTGTGGAGATATCTTCTGGGTGTCCATGGTGGTCTACACATATTGGGTGTTAGATCTGGATCCCATATGGATTTGGTGGCATAGATCTGAGGAGTATGATATGCGCCTGAGTTTGTGAAGCGCTGGATCTGTTGAACAAATATTAGAAAAAAATACAACATGCATGACTGGGGACTCGAACCCCAGTCCTTAACCTAACGCGCGCGCCTATTTACCAACAGAGTTGTCCTGGTCATTCATACATATGACAGCATCTATATATTATATATAAAACAAAGTGTTATCTGAGACAAAAAAACAAAACATGCGCAAGTTTGAATCGTCCAGTGGGGGACTGCCACACACCGTTTTCCACCTCTGTACGTCGTGTTAGACTACAAGACATATAGTGACGGTTTTTTATCCGTCACTGGAACCCCTTGCATTTAAAACAAGCAGAATACGCAACAAAAATAAATTGTGAGACCATGAATCAACTGGTCTCGTCTCCCTGAGCATGATGATATTAGTGGTGAAGCCTAATTTTGCCTAACCATGGAATCCCCAATTCTAAGGTCCAAACCCTAGATTTGGTAACGCTTGATTCCTATGTCAAAAAACCAATTCAAATATACAGACAGCTTGCAAACACGAAGATAGTCAGTAATTCCTGGTTAAAACATGTTTATATTACATAAATCAAAGAAAGCAAGTTTAAAAAAAAAACACAAACCTTGAGCTACTGTATTGGTCATTTTAATGTGCTTTAGGGCCTAGTAATAATTGGAAGAGTTTTAGGGGGCTTCCAAGAAGGTTTTTGAGCCTTTGCTTGGGACTAAAAACAGCTGGAATGTGCAATTCGGGTTTGACAATTTTTGAGTTTTTTTGGGTGAAATGTGCAGCACTTCTCTAAGATTTGTGTGCGTGTATTCGGCTATCTAGAGTGTTATACTTATATTGTAGATGGAGGAGACACAATTGAATGGAAAAGATCATAGCCATAACTCATGTTTTCCAACAAAAATCCAAAAAAATCCAAGCCTTCCAAATTTTCCAAAACATGCCTTATCCTTGCTTGAATGAACCTGGTCATGTTTTCACGAATCCTTGGGCTTCAAGACATGTCAAATATTTTGTACCATTTATTTTATATTTATTTGAAATAAATTAAAATAAATATGTAAAAAATAGGTAGAAAATGATAGGCCATGCAAAAATAATATTAGAGGTCCTCTATGACTTTATGAACATATTTGAACCTTAAAAAGTTAGGCCATTGACCCAAAAATTCAAATTTGCTCAATGCACCATTCTAGAAATTTCCAAAATTTTCCCATATTGGGAAAACCATAACTTGCTCAATTTTTATTGCATGATGATGATCTGTATTTTTTGGAAAGCCCAAGATGACTACTTCAATTCCTCTTTTGATAAATTTTTCATTTGAAGATGTTATCTTGATGTAAAAGGTCTTGGAAAAAATGACCTATAATGCTTGAGCTCATATCTTTCAAATGGTGCATTTCTTGGTCTTGGGGGATGAAGAGAAGTTCTAGGGAATTGGATTCCCTTAAAAATGAGCTTTGGTTGGAGAAAATGGATGAAGTATGCAAAAGTTATGCCTGGTCAAAGTTTAGTTAACTTTTCCTATAGAAACCCTAATTTAACAATTCTTGAGTTTTGATGAGTTAGGAGCATTTCTTGAGGAATCATGATCAAACATTTATCAAATGATGGATATTACTTCAAAATGTTGATGTTTACCAAAAATCTTGAAGTTTGACTATATTTGCGCCACAATTGACTTTTGACCTAGTACAGTTGATTTTCAAGCATTTGAGCAATTGACTGAGTAAACTTGTTGTGCAAGACATGAAATTTGGCATGGATAACCTTAAAGTCATATTAGGACCTTGGAAAGCATTTGAGACCTTTAGAGCTCAACCATCCTAATGAAAATTGGAACCCTAGTTGGGGGTTCATTGCCTTAGGAGAAGAATTGTCTGGTCAATTCTTGGTCAACCTTGAGCAATTGAGAACCTCTAGGGGTATGTCTTATGTGAAAATGAGAGGGAAAATTTTGGGATACAACACCCTTCATCTCAAATCCATATCGTTTGGCAACGCCTTCTCCATGTGACTCTTATCGACAAGGGCTCCCCAAATCCTGAAGTCTTCAGACTGCCGTTTACCGTTATGTTGACTAGAGTCAATTTCACACCCTCGATGGCCACATTTCATGATAGACAAGATGACCCAGTGTGGTTTATGAGGGATTTTCCACCTGCAAGAGAAGAGGACAACAAAAATTCCTTAATCTTTTGGAGGCATTACTTGACTCCCCAATTCTTATCTATTGTGATTGTCGGTGTGAACCCAGGTTTGGTCGCTTATCAACCTAACTTGGTGGCTCGATAATTTGGACTCTGTCAACTTGTTCCTAAGTCTTTGTTCAATTCTCACGAGCTGCTGGTAGACATCATAACTGACCAACCCTTCGAAATGATCAAGGATGATATAGGGGATCTATGGGCACGAAGACCCACACTCACTCTCACTCATTTCCAACCGTCTTTCTACTGCACCAAAGAATTTAAAACTTGGTGGCAGTCATATTTTGTTACATTCATTGGTGATTCTAATGCTAAGCTGACTGAACTAACTACAACTTTCTCAAATTTGCAGGCAAAAGCGACCAAGTGTAAGATTACTCACATTAAACAAATTCGAGCTTTCTAGAATTACTTATGAATTGTGTATCAACCTAATTATGTTCGTCGGACCATCTATGAGGCTGATGTCGAATTAAAGGAGAAGGTAACTGATAGAATCTCGACACTAAAAATCCCTAATTATGCGAAAGATAAATATCTTTACGCCCTTCATTTTGGAAACATCAAATTTATTCCTTTGCCATCCAGCGCTTTGGCCTTGGCCTTTGGCCCACCTATTCCTGATTGGTAGTATTGCTCTATACCGAATATTCAAAACGCCTATAAGACAAAGGCCGACAGAGTGGTACTGATGAAGTATTACCTACCTAACTATCTAGGACATCTTCATTATGATCTCTGATATGTTAGAGTACTTTCGACTACACAAATGGGTAACGATTTCTGGAAATCTTACCCCCTGCCTATTTTACTTTGGTTGCTTATCTGATTGTTTTACACTTGTCTTAAAGCTATACCAATAGATCAGGCGGGTGTCGTTCTTGTCGGAAAACAAAAACCTTCAACGCATCAGGTTTAAAGTTCAACTTTCTGCCAGCTATCATTCTTGATTTGGCATATCTAACTTAGCTTAATTTTGTAGATCATTCCTGACCATACACCCTCCGACGATGAACCCATTTCTTCTTCACTCAAGAAGGCTTCTTCGGTGGGTGTATTTATATAATTCTTGTTTCTATGTCGTTTACGCCCTAAACTTGTATTAATATTTTCCTTGTTTTCCAGAGTAAAAAATGTTCAGCGGATTTGGCTGCTCCCTCTGAAAAATCCAAAAGGTCCAAGAAGGACAAAGAGCATACTTCTGAGAGGGCTAAGGTATATTCTGTAGATTCAAAACATCCATTATCAACTAACATAATTTCTTCGACTTATATCTTTCTCTGATACTTAGCCATCACCTGATGTTCAACCCTCTAAACACTCCCACAAATCCAAAAGCCATAAGAGGAAAAACGATTCCTCTATTGAAGGCGATGTGGCGAAAAAGAAGAAGAAGACAAAGGTACATGTATCCCAGGGTGTTGAAGCAAAGGTTGGCTTGAAACTTGTTAATGAAATAGAGAAGCCAACTGATGTCGAAATTCCTCTTATTACAAGAAGGAGACATAAAGTGGTATTGGTTGAAAATCCTAAAGCCACCTCAGATTTAGGTGCTGACACCATAATGGTTGACACAACTCTGGTTACTCTGACTCGTGTTCCTATGGTTTATGAAGTTCAAAGCCCAATGAGAGACCTTACTGATGTTTCAGATAAGGACAAGTTTGTCGATCTTAATTCGTCGACACAAGTATTAGCTGGTTGTTTTCTAGTTTCTTTCGTTTTTTGTTTGTTGAATTTGTTTTAGCTAATACCTTTTCTTACTTTCTTTAGGTTAACATCTACGGTCAACAACAATGTGTACCTGGCTATACACCTTTGTCAGAAGATTCTACCCCTCACCATCATGAGAATCTCGACAATGCTGATGGTGAGTTTATCGACCTGACTATTCCGGCTACTCTCAGTGACTCTGACTCAGTCACTAGTCCTGCCAAACATAAGGGTTATAGTTTTAATAGTTCTGATTCTAGCCTTTCAGATTCTCTACAGGGTTCAGAAGCAAATAAAAATGTCACCACCTCCAAAATCCTGCCCCCTCCTGAAAGCACGCACGACGCACCTTTCGTTTCTTCCGGGAGAACAAAGGTCGACTCCCCCACTAAACTAAAACACATGGGAGTCAATCCTTTTGGTCTAGAAGAAATTTCTAGGTTGCGTCGCTTTGTGAGTTCTCACACTCTTTCTTCTGACTCCAACCCATCTCAAGCATATAATGACAAGATGAGTCTTGAAGCAATTAAAGCCAAAAAGATGATGACTAAAATTCGGACTCATGCTTTGAATCCTGATTTACCTCATCTGCTCCATTCTGATCCAACTCTTGTCCCAAAACTCTCAGACACTCTTACTCAAATTAAGGATCTCAATATGTCTGAATCAGCCAGGCTGATGATAATGGAATTTGAGAAACTTTTCATTCCTCTATACCAAAATGTTGAAAGAATTCGGGAAAATGAGGAAGCGGTTGAGTCGAAGGAAGCCTTCGTGAAAGAGAAGTTGGATATGGTGGTTCAAGTTACTGAAGAAATTAATTATTTGTTAGCAATGATTGGAAAGAAGAAACAGGAACTGATTCCCAAATGAAACAGAGCTTCTGAAATACGTGACCAGATTTCTGCTCTCAACAAGGAATTAGAATTAATCGCCAAGCAAAAGGAAGAGATTAATAATGTGATTAATCCAACCCAAGCAAAAGATGAGAAAACGGCTGTGGACGTTGTAGCAGTAAGTGACGTGATTTCTTCTGTCAAAATAGAGCTTGAAACACTAAAGATTCAGGCATAAGGTTTTAAATATCAGGCCACCAACCTCCATGGTAAACTGCAGTCATTCCAACCCAAATTTAAACATATTTAATCATTGTACCAACAATCTTGTAATCTCTTCATGGCTTTAAGCCAAATTTTAACGAATCCTTTATTTGTTTGTTTTATATGTATCTTCCATGTTTTATTCTTGTTTTGGATTTGCTGGTCTCAACAAAATTTTACTAGCTCGTTGGTTCGACGAATATTTATTCCGTCAAGATTTTGATTTCTTGAAGAATGGGCTTATACTTTTTTAAGTACTTGCGATTTACCTTTAAGATCCATCGATCTGGGGATAACTCCTCAAGCTCATAGGCATTATTTGAAAAAAAATTGTATCACCTTAAAAGGTCCTTCCCAATTTGGGGACCATTTCCCTAAGACTCTATCATTTTTTTCCATAGGTAATATGACTTTCCATACTAGATCATCGACAACAAATACTTTATCCTTTACTTTTTTGTTATAAGCTCTGGAACCTCTTTCTTTCTGTCTTATTAACGAATCAAGGGCCAACATCCTTTCTTCATCTATGTCAACAAGCTCGTCTGTCATCATATTCCAGTAATCCTTAAATGGTATTTAATGCTATCTTTGGATTCTTATCGATTGAACATGTATCTCCACTGGTAACATTGCATCATGCCCATATGCAAGTCGAAATGGAGTAGTTCCTGTTGCTTCCTTAGGGGAAGTTCTACACGCCCATAAGGCTTGATCCAGTGTTTTATGCCAATTCCTTGGCTTCTTTCCTACATGCTTATTAATTAGGCTAATTATCACTTTATTGGCAGCTTCAACTTGGCCATTTGCTTGAGCATAGTAAGGAGTAGAAGTTAACAATTTAATTCCAACTTCTTGCACAAATTCTTGAATTTTTTGTCCAGTAAACACTGATCCTTGGTCGGTCGTAATTGTTTATGGAATTCCAAACTGACAGATGATGTGATTTTGTATAAAATCAATAACAGCTTATTGGTCGATGTTAGTTAAAGCGACTGCCTCGATCCATTTTGTAAAGTAATAAATACCGACTAAAATATATCTGTTGTTTTGATGATGCTCGTTTTATTTCTCCAATCACATCTAAAGCCTACCCTCTGAACGGCCAGGGCTTTATAACTACATGTAATTCACTTGCGGGGACATGTTGTATGCCCCCATGCATTTGGAATTCTCGGCAACCTTTAGCAAATTCTATGTAATCTTTTAGCATTGAAGGACAATAGATGCCTGAACGCACCAAAAGCCATTTTATTTTATGTCCTACTTGATGTGCACCACATGCTCCACTATGAACACTTGACACTGCCACGTATGCCTCACTTTCTCCAAGGGATTTTAACAAAACTCCTTTAACATTTTTCTTAAATAATTCATTCTCTATCAAAACATAACTGAGAGTGAGATACATGATATTACGATCTGTCGACCCCGTGGGGATGCGCAGATAGTTAGCCAATGGCTTTCTCCAGTCATTCTCTTCTCCATTGTCAATGGTTAAAATTTGAAAATTTTTGGCATCTATAGCCCCTAACTTTACAATCGACAAATCTGAAGGGCATAACAAAGTTGCTCGAAATTTCTGTCTTACTTGTGTAAGTTCTTCATTTTGATATCTCTTGTATCCTGAGGCTTCTTGTGCTAGGTCATTAGCCTTTTCATTCTCTCTTCGAGGTATGTGTCGAATACTTACTTGCTCAAACTGTTTTAATAATCTGATGGTAATCACAAAATACATGATTAAATCTTCTTTAACACATTTTCACTCCTTTGATACTTGTTTAATCACTAATTCAGAGTCTCCCATGATTTCGACGTTCCTTTCCCCCAAATCTAACAGTAGTTGAAGTCCGATTATTAAAGACTCGTATTCTGCTTCATTATTTGTGCATATACCGTCGATTTTATACTTGAACTCTGCTGGAATTCCACTGGGAGAAATTATAATTCCTCCTATTCCAACTCCATTCTTATGGCTATAACCATCAAAGTATAATTTCCATGGCACTAAATCTACATAATTTTTAGGTATACCAATCATTGAATGGTCGACCAAAAAATCTGCCACTACTTGTCCTTTCATTTCTTTTAAGGGCATGTAAGTCAGAGAATACTCTGTTAATGCTAAAGCCCATTTACCAATTTGACTATATAAAATTGGTTTGGATAGCATGTGCTTAATAATATCGAAATGAGAAGATACATACACGTCAACAGGATTTATATATTGCTTTAGTTTAATACAAGAGAAATACAAGCAAAGGCATAGTTTTTCTATATCACTATACCTAGTCTCAAGATTATTTAGTATTCGACTAAGATAATACACAGGTCTCTCGACACCTTTTTCAGCATGTTGGACTAACATACTACCTATAGTCGCATCTGAGGCTGCAATATATAACCTCATAGGCCTATGTCTAACAAGAGGTGCCAATATTGGAGGCTTTACTAAGTAGTCTTTGATTTTGTCGAAAGCCTCTTGATGCTCCTCTTGCCAAACGAAATTTTCATTTTTCAGTCGAAGTAGTGGTGAAAATACTTTGGTTTTTCAACTTAAGTTGGATATGAACCTCCTTAGGAAATTTATCTTGCCTAACAAAGACTGAAGTTCCTTTTTGGTCGACGATGGTTTGATGTCCATGATGGCTTTGGTCTTACTTTGATTTACTTCTATGCCTTTTTTATGCACCACAAAGCCAAGAAAATCACCTGCCTGCACACAAAAAGCACATTTTAATGGATTCATTTTTAATCCATGTTTTCTCATCCTTTCGAAAGACTTTTGAAGGTGTTGCAGATGAGTTGGTTTACTGTTTGACTTTATTACAATATCATAAATGTAAACTTGCATGAAATATTCAATAAAATCATGAAACATAGAATTCATTACCCTTTGATATGTCGCTCTGGCATTTTTTAAACCGAATGTCATGACAACCCATTCATAAGCTCCCAATGCCCCAGGGCAGTGAAACGCAGTCTTCGACACATCTTTGTCTGCAATAAAAATTTGTTTATAACCAGAATAACCACCAAGCATACCTCAGATTTCAACTTTGTGTAAATCCATCTCCCTAGCATCCGTGTCTGCTGAATCATCTACTTCAGTTAAGCAATCATATTCTGCTGGCAGAATTGATACTACATTGACTAAGATATTCAAACCCTCTTCAGAGTCAGAATCAAAATTGTCAGTGGCTTCTTTAGAACATTTGGCATCTGGTCGATTCACGAATTCTTTAATTCGTTCTTTCACGGAGGAGTCGACTTTCACCTTGTACTACCTCTGATTACCACCTTTATTTGCAGCAATCCAGCAAGCAGTTGCTTGCCTCTCAGCTTGCTTTCGATACTAGAAGCGTCTCCATTGGGTTCGAGTCATGGGATTCTTCCCCATGTAGGTTTCAAAAATGTAGCTTTTCTTCTCTGACTTGAACTCATGTCGGTAGTCAATAGCCGACTTCCCTTTGTTTGGTGCCCCATCGATTGGTGCGCCTTTTCTCCCTTGGGGTTTAATCCAGGTCCCGTTAGGAGCTTTTGCTGAGGGAATATAAGTCCTAGGTTTAACATGAGAGTTTCCCATAGCTCTCCTTGGGTCCCTTGGTGTAGGGAACATTTGATTGTATGGCTTGCCTCTATTCTTTTCTAACTGTAGCTTTTGAAAATTTTCAGCAGCTATTTTGTCAATCAAAGCTCCACATCTAGGACACAAGCAAGCTTGTGAACCTTTATTCTTACAGCGTTAAAGGAAGTCTATCAAATCTTCCTCAGGCCTTGGGTACACATCTGCTAGGCCGACATCAGGACTTTCTACAGTGCCCTCTTCGACCATATTATCATCAAGTAATTCAGTAATCTCTACCATGTTGATGCTAATTGGGTTAAGAAACAAAGCTTCCACTTGCCTAAGAGGATCAGTATCAATCTTCATCTTTCTTGCAGTAAACTTCAGCCTACCCTCTTGCAGTGACTTTTGCACGAGATCCCTAAAAAGGTAACATTGTGAGGTTGTATGACCAAGATAATTATGAAATTTACAAAAACCTTTTTTCTTTCGTTGTTCTAATGGTGGTAATTTAGCCCCTGGGGGTACTAAAATTTGACCATCTTTAACCAGTAAGTCAAAAATTTCTTCACACTTAGTGACATCAAACGTATTAGTTTTTGCTGGGAATTTTGAATTATTTTCGCCCGTATTCTTTCCTTTAGCAGGAAATAATTATTTACACTGATAGGCTGGCCCTGGCTTCATTTCAGCCAAGTTGACCTCTTCCTCTGTTGGTGAGGTATAGTCGGCCTGACAAATGGGATCTGTGTCATCATAATCTATGAAGGCTACTTTTTATTTTCTAGTCTTAGCCTTAGTATGTCTGACATTTTCTAGTCGTAGACGCTCTAGATGTCAAACTCTATCAGCTAACTGTGACATACTTTTCACGAAGGTTGGATCTATTTTCTTCCTAATGGAATAATCTAAACCTCCAACAGCCATTTGTACAAGCTCATGTTTTGGAACTTGGGTAAAGCATCTTGCTTTTAATGACCTAAATCTATTTAGATAATCATCAATGGTTTCGGAAAACCGTCTTTTAATGTTTGATAATTCGACCAAACTAATTTTTGAATGACCCTCATACAACTATTCATGGAAAAGTTTCTCCAACTTCGTCCATGAGTCAATCGAATTTGGGGGTAAAGTGGTAAACTACGTGAAAGCTGCCTTAGTAAGGGAATAATGAAAGTTCTTTACCCTTAAGTTTTCATTATTCAACATATCCCCAGATTCAATTAAATATCTAGCAATATGTACCACTGTCGACTCTTCAGATTCTCCCCCAAATTCCGTATACTTAGGGATTTTCCATCCTCTAAGGTTTTCAGTCTGTAAAATATATTCAGACAAAAGGGAGGTACATGTTGGCCTCTGAGGTGTGGTATTCATACCATTTCTAGCCATAATTCTTTCAATAATGGTGGTTAAATTATTTTCAACGGCTAAGTCCTCTTGTCGAATTTGATCGACAATTTAATCAGCCTCTTGATGTCAATGTACTAATACCCTAGGTGGATCGATAATCAAATTCCTTGGAGGCACTAGCATTTTCCCCTGGTGGACAGTTTCGTCCTGCATTTCCCCCGTGTCTATTTTACCAGGGGCATCTAGTAGAACAGGTGGTGCCTATCGAATAGGCATTGGGGAGCACCTAAAAAATTACACAAATGTGTGAATTGGGAAATCACATATCGATTTTTTTCAGCAGACTGCCGATTAGTCTCAGTCGACTCTTGTATTATAGGATTAAATAAATTACCCATTTGTTTAGTTAACATATTAACCAACTCGTGGTTGCTATCATCCATTTGTTGCCTTAATACTGCTATTGAAGTATTAGTAAGAGGCGGTACTAAAGGTTGAGAATGAGCTACCTTATTTTGGTTGCCTCTATTATTTCCCCCTGGCACAGATCCTTGTAAAGGGGAGTTCAAATTTTGAACATTAACTAACACCACTGCTGTATTCGACGTTGACTGATATCCTGGCATCATGGAATACGACATTCCATAAGCCGGATCTACATTACCAAAACGAGGCACATTAGGTATGGTATTCATAGTCATTACTGGTATTGGGCTTCTCGGTGGGGCCTGAGACATTTGTATAGAAACTGCAGCAGTCGACCCTACTGGAGGAAAAAGTGATACTTGAAAAACTACTGGATCGGTAGTGATTAAAGTTCGTGACGATATTTCATCTACGGTTGGATTATCAGGAATTGTCATTCTTGACATCTGTTTCCTAGATAATGGTTTATTATACTCTTTGATTAACTTCCCATTTCTAAGTTGCATTCACTTATAAATACTTGAGACCAATTCTTAGCACTGGGTCCCACCAGGTGTGCCAATTTGTTTACTGCGGAAAATGGTAAACAACCACTGGTCCTCCCAGAGTCCTAAACTGAGGGTAACTTGCAAGCTCAACCAGTTGATCTCAAGACGCGTTCTAAGAGTTTTTACTATCACATCTATTCCGTCGAAATATTAGTCAAGGGAAATGGTTTTCTTTTGATTAGGTAAACAGGTGTAATGGTTTTCCACACTATGATTTAATCGATTGACTGGTGACTCGTGGCCGACAGAAGATATTCATACAAAAGCGAGACTCACTAAACTAACTGACTGGTGAGAAAACAGATAAAGTACTCAAAAGATATATTAAAAGATAAAGGATTTGCATTGAAATAAAAATGGTGATTCACGTACGTCAAGCACTCTTCACTCTTGATGTCCTGACGCTCGGAATGATAGAGTTTGACAAGTGATTTTAGAGTACAAGTGAACACACGCAAACTATACTAAATCTGCCTATTTATAGTGTTTACAATGTAACTACCTAGATAAAATCTACGACTAATATTAACATCTTGAGGTAACTGCTTCACTAGATGTTTCCACCTATTTGGTGCTCAAACACATCGTGGATTGCTGGTGACTGCTCATGATTTTGAAGATTCACCTATTTGGCGCTTGAACACATCATGGATTGCTGGTAACCTCCCATGATTCCTCTAAACTTCTTGAACGTAAACCGCTTCTGCCTTGCTTCGACACTTTCTTTCGGGCAAAGAATAACAACACTTCATCTAAGTCCAAGAAACCCTTTTTTGTCGACTAAAACCATTTTCGACCAAGTCCTTGTCTTTTACCCTTTGGTCGGCTAAACCAATTTTAACATCCTGACATGTGTTCTTTTATTTCTTCCTAGTCGACGTAGTTCGATTTCGAAAGTTTCAGTGTGACTCCTTTCAAGCATTAACTCTAACTTAATAAAACCAGCTTTTCAAACACTGGCTCCCGTTTCCCAGAAAAACCCTTTTTTTGGAGGATGACTCTTAGCTTATGAGAATATCTTCATTTACCACATGTACTTGAATACCTTAAGATTTTCCAAGGTAAAAATTAATCGACCTGAAAAGTGGAAGTGTCGACACATGCAAGGAAAATATGACCAAATGCATATTTTTAGTGACATGACTCAACTTCAAGGTAACTTTTAATGATTCCCAAATAACCTATGACTTCCAAATGATCAAAGTGCCATATTAAACTCAGATATAGTATTTAATTAGATAAATGCAAGACTCTCGTATTTTTGACATCACTCAAAAGACTTAAGGGACCAAGTTTCACTCACAAACTTATCTTTTTGATGATGACACAAATGCGACGATGCACTTAAATGACACCCCCATGTATATGTGCTTTCATCCTTTATCATCACATACTTATCCCCTTTCACAACATAAAAAAGAGAAAAATATCACAATTAGAAGTATTTTATCAGTAAATTCATAATAAATGAATACATCATTCCAGGGGAAATTATGCATAGCAAGAGTGTAAACATCATATGTTATAACACTACATTATATTACCATAGATAAATAAAGATAATTCCATCCATAAAGTAAAGCAAGCAAAGTTGCATATATTGTTCAAGCATAAAACAAAGGAAAATTAAGGTACATTAAACTAATACACCAAATTGTTCTTAAAATGTAATGCATGAAAATGAAAGATAACAAAATGAAATGAAACACATCAATTTTCATCATTTCCACCATGGTTCCTTTGATAAGTTCTTTCACTTCTATGCATATCTTCATAGAATGCAGTTGTTTCCTCATTTAGCTGAACACCAATGGTCTGAAGACAAATGATTTTTCCTTGGATAACTCTAATTGCACTGTGAATTCCTTCATGAAGAGACAAAAATTATGCAGTAGCAGCTGAGGCAAATGCCTCAAAGTTGGTCTCCTGAGCATTTAATCTTTCATTAACGAGCCTAAATTTCTCATTTTGAGCATTCTGAAAATTGGTGTGCCATTGCACTTCACCCTCACGCCATTTTACTTCCTCTTCATAACACTAATTTTGTTGAAGCTGCATGTTTTGAAGCAGAGATAAAATCTCAGAGTTGTTTCATGTATCATATGCATACCTATCTTGATATAGATTATCATCATAATCACAAGAACCTCCATCATATCCACTAAAATTTCTTCCTTGTGCAGTCCAAGAGTTTTGTTGCCAATTATCATTCCAAGATTGCTCATAGTCATGTTGTTGAGCAGCCGTTGCATTCAACCAAATTTCATCTTCAACATGATTTGCATCCGGCATGGGAATGTCTCTATATGGAGAACCACTAATTTCCTCAGGGCCATCATCATATCCCTCATCTTTAGCAACATCATAATATTCTGCAGGTTCATCATAATTATAAATTCTCCTCTTTGTCATAACCACCTCGAAATAGTGTTGTTCTCTTTGAGAATCCCAATGATATATCAGGTAATGCATGGTTCTCTTGGAGAATTCCAATCCAGCACTTGGGTAGATCAAGGGGATGTTTCAGAAGCCAATGTTGAATAAATTTAGAATTTTATCTATCATGGAAGGGTAGCTAAAGGTAGTCCCTTTGTTACACTTCTTAATTGTGCACATTCGAGCAATAAAGTAATATGGCCAATTTATCTTTATACAATTAAGAAGAAGATACCAGATGTATCTCAAAATTATCAACCCTTGAAAAACCACCACCTTTGCAACGTAAAATGTGAGTGACAATCCAGTGTAATATATGGGGCAATATCTTAAGACAACCCATAGTAATGGCATCATTGTTGTTGTTATCACTTAGAGTTTTCAATTGTTCATTTGAGCGCATCCTCCATTTGAAATTAGAATGAACACTTGAATCCTTAAACTTTGGATCATTTCCAAATGTGAAGCCAAAAAGAGATTTCCAATCATCTTCTATGAAGGTATACAGTTTACCCCCAATTTCAAATGAAAATTCAGCAAAGTTCTTCTTGCGTAACCCGATATAAAAGATGTGAACCAAATCTTCATTATATTGTTGCGTTAACTAGAGAAAGTGGGTAAGACTTTGACCTTAATGTCCTATCCTGCTCACAACTTCAGGAATGTGAAGTTCTTCAGTTGTCCTTGTCTTGTAATAATGTTGCTTTGCAACAATCCTTCCACGATACTTTTCATCAAAGAATTCCATGTTCTCTTCATCAACCAGATCAAACACACTTTCAGTAGTATTTGATGAGGATCCAACTCTTCCTTTACCACGGCCATCACCCTTTCGTCTTGAAACCTTTGGATCCATGAGTGACTTCACACTTTCAAGCTTTCCTACATGGTGTTTGACAAAATTCCCCAACCAGAACAATTGGATTTTTCGAGAGATATGCAATTCTAACTAATGAAAATGATGTTATGATGACGATACATATACAAAACAAACCAATCAAACAATCAATTTATACTAATATGAATGAAGAACTGCAATGAATGAATGTACCTTGAGTGACATGGAACTTGAATGACACAATAGTAAAGTATAATAAAGGAATTTGTGGAGGGGTGTTAATTAAAGAATTTGTGAGAAGAAGGATTTAACCAAAAAGAATCAGGTCAAATGTTAGGGTTTTAATATGATTTAAGGCACACAAAAGAAATAGAGGAGCGTAGAAGATGAAAAGGATAAGTGTTCACTCCTTTATACAGACACATTTTGACCTAACTAATGAATGTGTCGACACAATCGTATCACGTGTCAACCTGTATTGAAGCATTTATAAACATGGTAGAAAATTTATTTTATGAGTCGACCTATTTGAATTTTGAGTCGACACATACTGAAGGAATTTTGGAAAATTTAAATGTTTTTAGTTTATCGATCGATACATGGTTAAACGACTCAACTTATACTGAATTTTGAATGGGTAGTATGATTAGTGCATGCAATGATAAAATGTATGTATGTATGTATGTATGATCAATATTTTTGTTTGCAAAAAAAATATATACATCAAAGTAAAACAAACACACACAACTTGCATCATTTACCCAAAGTCACTATAAACATATAAATTGAAATAATCACATATTCAATTAATATTTTTGAAAGAGAACATAGGATTAAAGGAGAATTCAATATATATTTATGTATATACCTCGTGCACATAAATAGATAAAAGAACTATCTTACTCTTAGAAAAACATGATAAATAAAACAATACAACCTCACCGACAACACGGAGCAGAACATAAGTGTTTTACATGGAGCTCAAGAACATTAGCACCAATCACCACAAATAAACTAAGCACAAGTATGACCAAGTTTTATTGCTTTCATATTCTTGTTTATTTAAGATTTTTCATCAAGGAGTCACTTGTTGATTTTGTCTATAACACGTTAAATCATTTTGCCACTAAGTCAATATGATATGAATATGTTATATTATAATTGTCTTGATTCACCTATTCATAAGGAATTTTACCTTCTTCATAGAGTCAAGACAATTTGCCTGCATTTTTCAACAAGATAAACTAGGTACCCAAATATTTTTGGGTCATTGAGGGTGAGTGACATAATTAAAGCAATTATGCGACAGTTGAGAAATGCTATTAGAACCATGATGTTTCTTAATTTTGCATTTGGCAATGGTATGTCCCTTCATGCGACAGTTATAACAAGTTATATTTCGAGAGGTGTTAATTTTTCTTTTGACTTTCTTTTCGACAAACCAATATTTTGAATATGGTGGATTCAAGGATTTATTAAACTTTGTTGGATCTATAGAAAAAGTCACCTTTGGTTTTAGAGCCTTTGTTACTTTAGCCTTGAGATTTGTTACCTCCTTTTTCCAAATATAACATGTGCCACAATAAAAATTAAATGGATTTTTATCCATCTTAGTTTTGACCTTAGGGATACCTACAAGAGAGTTCTTTAGAGGCTTTATTTTATTTTTAGTTTATAAAATTTTTTCTTCTAAATAAGAGGAAAAAAAAATTTTGAGGCCAAAGTTTTAAAAACTTCAATGCCTCCCTTGAATAAGTTTTCAAAAGCGTCAAGTAAATCAAGATGAGACTTTCCATTTACAAGATTATTTTGGGAAGAGTTTACCTTGTTATTGTTACCTTTTGATGTTGATTATAATGATGAAGTTCATTGCTTATAGATGTTATTATCCTTTTCTTCTTATCTTCATGATAATGACCCGAGAGACACATTTCATCATACTTAGATGATTTATATCCCTTATTTCTTCTATCATTGAGATTAGCCGAAAAACACACATTTTCTATATTATTATCATCATTAGATTCTTCATCGCTTGAGGATTCAACATCACTTCCCCAAGCCATATAGCCTTTCTTAGGTTTTTCATAACTCTTAAGTTGATTCCTCTTTTTCTTTTTGTCATGGTTTGAGTCCTCCTTATTGGGTCTTTCTTTCTTATAATATGTAGCTTTTCTTTTAGCCTCAATGCTTCTTTTATTGATCGCCTTTTTATTTTTATTATTCACATACTTGTGATACATTTTGACAAATAAACTCATCTCTTAGTCTTCCAAGTTATAGTTGTCATCAACCTCTCTATTATAATGGTAATTCACTTTCCTTGAGGACTTTGAGCTTGAAGCCATGAGAGCTTTAGGCTTCATTTCTTCCTCCTTAGTAGTGTATTTTTCTTTCTTCTTCTTTTTCTTAAGCTTCTTTTCATATTTGTCCAAGCAATTGAATTCTTGATCATATTTGTCCTAGCTTTCGCGGTGACATTTGGTTGCCAATTTCTAGTAAGACATCTCAACACCTTGTTAGTAGCAATGGTATTGGAAATAGGATTTTCTAGTAAATTTAACTGATTAATAAGATAAGAGAATCTCTTTTGCATTTGACCAATGGTTTCCCCTTTCTTCATGCAAAAGAGTTCAAACTCTTGATTAAGTGTATTAATTATAGCTTGTTTTACCTCATTAGTTCCCTCATAGATAACTTGTAGAGCATCCCACATAGCTTTAGCGATTTGACAATGGGAAATGCGATAGAACTCATCAACACTGAGTGTAGATATAATGATGTTCTTTTCTTTCCAATCGCAATACCAATTTTTCTTATCTTTCTCATCCCATATGTTTTCTGGCTTTGGTACGGTAAGACCATCAACAATATATGTCACCGCTGTTGGACCATTTAGAATGGCTTCGCAAACACCTTTGTAATATGAGTTATTATGAATTTGTATACAAGATTTCCAATAACAATAATGTTCTCCCGGGAAAATTAGGGCTCTTTTATAATCCCATTTAGGTTCGTAAGCTATTTTATAAAAAGTGTCGAAGCCGGAATGAATCGGGCTCTTGATGCCACTTGTTAGACAGCGACAACGGTAGCTAGAGGGAGGTGAATAGATAACCCTTTGAAAATATTCAAATAGTTTTTGAAAAAGTTTTATCAAAGTACGACACAGAAGCTTTTTCAAATTGTCGTCTATACGAACGTTATCAGGAAGCTCGGATATGTAAATAGTAAATAAAAAATAGTATGGAATGAGAATGATAATGCGAATTAATGATCTAGAATCACATTAAAACTTATTTACCGTTTAATCAATTTCACTTTAGCAAGGCTATTTCCAATGGTAATATTAAAAGAACTAATTTAGTCAATTTATCAAACACTTGGTGTGCTAGTGAATTTTCAAAAAATTTCCTTTGATTGTGTTGATACACAAAATAACTTATAATCAAAAGTGATTATAAGCTATATCAACACTGAATTAAAGATCAAAATTAATTAGAAAAATTCTTACAATTCAAATGATAACACAATGATATTTGATAAATAGAACAAGAATATAAAAGCAAGTAAAAGAAAAAATAAAAGTGACACGAGAGGTTGTCTTCACAGTTCCCCAATATCGTCCTCACGAGTGAGTACGCCTGTGCCGAATTCCAATGGAATTAGGATAATTCTTACTATGGAAAAAAATGTATACAAGAGAATTGTTCAAGAACAACTCCACAAACCCTAAGCTTGTTGTTGATTCAACGCATTCTCTTTCCTTTCTCTGGAGAGAGACCAAGACACAATAGATGAGAAATGACTATCTGAATTTTGTGCAAGTATGTGTGTTTTGTGCAGACTGGTGTGATGTGGAGATAAAGAATGCAAAGGAGTGGGGCATTTTCTCTGGGCGCACTTGGAGCGATGAAATCGCCTGAAAAAACTTATGTTCGCTGGATGAATTTAGATATTTTGTGCAAGTATATGTGTTTTGTGCAGGTTGATGTGTGTGGAAAGTAAAAATTCTCAAGTTGCAGCTTTTGGGCGCCACGGAAATTTGTCTAAACATATTTTGTATGCATATATCAAGTATATGTGTTTTGTGCAGGTTGATGTGTGTGGAAAGTAACAATTCTCAAGTTGAAGCTTTTGGGCGCCACGGAAATTTGTCTAAACATATTTTGTATGTATATATATATATATATATATATATATATATATATATATATATATATATATATATATATATATATATATATATATATATATATATATATATATATATATATATATATATATATATATATATATATATTGTACAACCATATTTTTGAGCGCTCTCTCTCTCTTTTCTCTTCAATAAGATTTTGGTTTTTTAAGGTTTTGGAACCTAAAACCATTTTGTGAGTGTCAGATCGTTGGAAAACAACAAGAGAATGGTGAATATTGCATAATTGGAGCACGATTTTCATCAATCGGTGAGACATCGCGGTAGATGTTTGTTTTTCTTCATTCTTCTCTTTGTATTTAGTTGTCATTTATAGCTAATTACTTCTCTTGTTGTGATTGAATGTAGTTTACTGTATTAGTATGTATTTTTATTGAACATGGTATTGTATATAATTTATTATTGAAATCTATATTGATGTTATCTTTGTTTTAAACTTTATCTTTATGGGTTTGGATTGTTATTGACAAATATGGTTCAAACTCGAACTAAGATGGACATCTGTTAGATTCTAAACTCTAGACATAGATTTAGGCTAACATTTATTGAAAGTATCGTCTCGTAATGCAACTTATTGTTTAATGAGTTGAGACATCATCGTTTAAAAAATATGGTAGAACCCACAAAACTGGTTAGACATGATCGGGGTTGATAAATAATCTCATAAGAATTTAGACATAAACTATTTTGTGAGTAATAATGTAATAACCGGCTGAAGATTATAGAGTCTCCACCATTAATTTTTATCCTAAGGAAGGGAATATTACAGATAACCCTAATTTGATCAGAGAATTTAAGTTATTAACTCGTTTTAGACGAAGGGATGTTGTTAGGCACCCCTCATCTACCTTGTTCACAAGGATACTGGGGTTTAGGTTAAAGGTTTAGGAATAATGTTTTAATTTTTCATTAGGGGAACTCGCCATAATTTTTAAGTCATATGCCTATGTATGCTCTTATGAGGAATCAGAGTTTCAATTCGTAGTTCGTAGTTGTTTGGTCAGTTTTTTTTATGGATTATGGAAATATCTTGAATTCTCCTTGAACCAAGTCTGGGTGTGTGAATAGCGCAATTTGTAGACGAAGTTCGCAGTCGATAAGAGAAGTTCTCATTATCCTTTTTTTAAAATAAGTATATTTGAATTATGTTAGTAGAAAAGGTTAGTATTTAATTGGTTAGATCTTTTTGAATATATTATGCAATATGAGAAAATATATTTTAATGCATGATAACAATATTTAATGTAATTAAAGAAAGGTTAGTGTTTTTTTTATAAAAAAATTAATGAATAATTACTTTAAAATATGTTAGATATTTTAAATAAGAAATAATAATAATTTATTAATTATTTTAAATGCAAAAATATATTTAATGCAAATGATAAAAAAATATGGTAATTAAACAAATTAAACAAAATAAGAAAAAATAATGTTAAAAATAAATAAATAAAATTAATTAATTCAAGCACGGGGGTGTAAATATTAGAATCAGGGTGTATTGGAAAGATATTTACGCCCAAAAGAAAATCTGAGCCCAAATATCAAGGGGGTGCAAATTGGCGTTGGTAGTAAAATACTGGGGATGCAGATATCAGGGTCTTAAATCCAGATATTGGATTTAAGCCCAATTGTGTGTGTGTGTGTGTGGGGGGGGGGGGGTGAGTTTTTCAACAGCTTAGTAAAACCGGAGGGTTGGTTTAGCAATGGGCTTTGCCCAAAGTTTGAATTATGAGTGGTCTATTTAGATCGTGTATGGGTGAGCACACGGGTTTACAATGAAGGTGCGTGATACAGGGCAATGATCTTAATTAGGAGGGTAGAGAGTGAGGGTGCATAGTAAGGGTGTCACACGGTATCATGATGGAGTTTATAAAAACATAGAACCAACGATGGGCATCATTTTCTCTTCTTCTCTCTCTCTCTATCCACAAACAAATAAAATTGTTGTATATTTAGAGAGAGAAGCTCTTGCTTCTCTCTAGGTGACCAGAAATCGCCCGCCGACCGAAAATTGCTTCTGCCAGCGGCTCCACCCCTCTCCCTCTTGAGCCACCACCAACCACCATATGAAACCTAGATCTCCAATTGAAGATCAACTGATATCTTCATCCCTTCATCCCGATTTCCAGAAAAGATTCAAACCTCCATACAATCTTCATCCAACCCTTAAGAACCCTAGGGTTCTCGTATGAACCCTAACACTTATCCGAACTCAGAAATACAAAGCCTTAGAACCCTAGGGCGAAACCCTTAGAACCCTAACCCTAAGAACATGAACCCTATGAACCCTAACCCTAATATATTTTTTTTTAGAAAACCCAAAAATTAAACACAAATCGTAGAGATTCAACAATTAATCCTAAGCTAAGGGAACCGGGATACCTCTCCTGCAGTGATTCTTCTTGTATTAGTCCTTTTCTGGTTTTTAGATTCTCCCTTCTAATCTCTTTTTTCTTGTTTTGTAGGTGTGTGGAATGATGGCGCGACGACAGTGATGGCTTGAAGACGACATTGTCATAGCTCAGATCTAGGGTTTTAGAAATTGAAACCCAGATCCCTCTTCTCCTTCTCCTTGATCTCTTCTTCTATTCGTAAATTTCTTCCTCCCATTCTCTTAAATTCTTAGGGTTTATATAAGTTTAGAACTTACATAAATTAGGAAATAATTGTTAGATTGTTGTTACATATTAGATGATTAGGGTTGATTGAAGATTGAATTATAAATTAAGGATTATATTGAATGTAAATTTATTTGATTTGTGTAAATGAAGATTTTGATACGGTTTTAGTTTATATGTTTTTGTATTTTGGACGATTTTGTTTGTATTTGAAAGATTTGATTTTGTGTGTATTGATTTGATATGATTTTGATTTAAGTTTGGATATGTGTTTCTGGGTTAGGAATGAGGATGAAGAAACAGGGTCGTCGTTGATGAAACTAGGATTTCTAAACCCTCTCTGTTGACTTCGGTCAAACAAAATCAAAAAATTATTAATAATAATAACACTTAAATAAATAAGTGAATAATAATAATTAAAAAAATAAAAGTTAAATAAATAATAATTTATAAGGGGTTGACCTCGGTCACATCCTAGTCTGACCCGAAAATTTGAAAAAACTCGATGGGCTTCTCTAGAATAAAAATATAAAAACAAATTTGAGAGGCCCAATTGATCAGATTGTAACAAAAATATACTCCCTCTTTTATGACTTAAAAGGGCCATCATTTAGAATATTAAGTCTTTTTGTTAACAACACCCCCCTTCTTCTTTAAATGGGCCTAAAAACAAATTGATATGGTCTGATTTTGATGTTCATATACCCCCTCTTCCGTTATATTTAAACCGATTAGACACCCTTAATGGGCCATTAGATTTTAAAGGCCCACTTGCAGCAACACAATCCTAACAATATACACCTCCCTCCTCTTTATTTCAATGGGCTACAAAAGTCTAATTGGGCCTTTCTGATTTAGAAAATCCACAAACCCCTTGACTAAATCACATACCCTTCTAAAAAAATATTTTTTAGTCATTCACATGGAACCAAAAGCTTAATAGGTCATCAAATTTTGATGTTCAATAATACACTCCTCTACGACTTTAAACCCCCTCTTAGAGTAAGCTAGTAATAATAATTCCTAAAATCCTAAATGACTGAATAAAAGATGAAATGATTATTAAGAGGGTGAAATTTGAGGTATGACAACTGCGCCTATTTAATTACCCTTCGATTGAGGAGTGTAAGAATACGCAGGTCTCGCATATTCGAATTGGAGGTTTATTAAAAAATGGAAGACCCCAAAATTTGACCAAAAGATTATAAGGATACAGCGTAAAACATTCCAAATAGGCAAAGATGATGATGTATCATCTTACCAGAGTTTGAACAAAAAGTATTGATTCGACTTAGATACGACGAAAAGGATAACTTGTCAATACCTATAAGAGATCGTAGATTTTTTGCGTATTTACCATAACCTAGGAGGTAAATAATACAAGTTTGAAAATTGATTTACTAGTGCTTTGAAAAATTATTTATCACAGGCTAGGGGATGAATAAAACCAAGCTCGATAATGCGTTGCCGCATGGAGACTAACACAATGAATTAGATCGCAATGGGACAGATAATCTATTGCTGCTTCGAGACTAACACAATGAGTTTTATTGCAGATTTTGTATATTTACTACAACCTAGAGAGTAAACAATATGAGGATGCACTTGTGCATTTATCACGACCTAGATGACAAATGACACAGGGATATGCTTATGTATTCATCACAACCTATAGGATAAACAACATAATCCTGATAATTCACATACCTATCACGACATAGAGGATAGATGTCACGGGAGTAAGTTTATGTATTTATCATGACATAGAGGATAAATAACATAACCTTGATAATTTGCATACCTACCACAAACTAGAAGATAGATAATATGAAGATAAATTTATGCATTTATCACGACCTAAAGGATAAATGACACAAGAGGAAGTTTATGTATTTATCACGACCTAGAGGATAAATAACATAACCCTGATAATTTGCATACCTACCACAACCTAGAGGATGGATAATACGAAGATGGATTTATGTATTCATCGCGACCTAGAGGGTGAATAACATAAACCCTATAAATCACATACCTACCACAACCTAAAAGATAGATAGTACGAGGATGAACTTGTGTATTTATCACGACCTATAGGATAAATAACAAGGGGGTAGGCTTACGTATTTATCACGACCTAGAGGATAAATAACGTAATCTGGATAATTCGCATATCTACCATAAACTAGAGGATAGACATTTGATAAGTGTTTCAATAATAGAATCTTAGATAATTAAAACAAAGATAAGATCGAAGTTTACCGGTTGTGTCTGTTCACTACCAAGGTGTTTGTTTTCTTAGATAATTCGACAATGCGCCCCAAGAAAAGTTTGTAGTTTAACCATAAATGAATTTGAAAAATGCCATGCATGATGTATATGCATAATTCCCTTGATTGATATGGAACCCAAAATGTATATGCACTGAACTTTTCTTTTATATGCACCAAATGTTTGTATATGCAACAAATGTTTGTATATGCCCCAAATGTTTGTATATGCCCTAAATGTTTTTTGTAAATGTTTTTTTATAAATGTTTTTGATATTCTCTCCTTTTAAAACATTAGTTTTTTCTTTGTGTCACCGACTCTCGAATGTTGTATGTTGCATTGTTGTGGTATCTTTGAGTTAATTTGAATAAGACGAATAAGTGTCAGCAAGATATTAATATTTGTATCACAGGCGCAAGCGTAGGCATGGGCATAGTTGTGGACATAGGCGTGGATGTGGCTATAGTTGCACGCGTGGACGTAGTCGTGGAATTTATTTCGATGTTTTTTCTAACCAAAATTCCTTTTGATGTTTTATCAAATGCTTCTTTTTTGTTTATCAAATCCTCTAAATGATTTCAACACAGTATTTACAAGAAATATCATAGTATTTTGCAAACAAATCCGAAAAGAAAAGAAAAACCCATTTTGAAAATATTGGAAATGTAAATGTTTTATGATAAACATGCTTTTGGGTAGGAGAGAGTACAAGTTGCAATTTCTAGAAATAGGTAAACAGAGAGTTTTAACAAAAACCATAAAATGGAAACGAAAATGATAATTGTTACTGCTGTTTCTCATTTGTTCCTTTGATATCTCCAATCTCCTTTGCTTCTGAGTCAAATGATTTAGATTAATCCCTTTCCTTCGTAGTCGTGGCCGTGGTTCTTGTAACGCCGTAATTTAATTAATTATTTAATTAAATTATTTTTTGAATACTTGTGAAGATGTGTTATAATTAATTGAATTTAATTATATTATTAAGTGGTGAAAGAATATTAAGATTGTTATATTATTTGATGTGGGTCTATTTTGAAGGAATAGAAGTAATAAGTGGGGTGTATTGGTTTTAAGCCCAATAAGGAATAAAAGAATAATAGGGTTATTTTGTTTTTGTTGGAATAGAATAGAAAGAAGAGGCATTAGAAGAATAAGGATTGAGAGGAGAACGTGCAAGCTGCTCGAGAAAGAGGATAGCATCAAGAACGAGAATTCAACCGGAAATTGTAGTGCGACCATCAATCCAAGGTAAGGGTGGGGTTCTGACTCTATAATTGGGTTTATGATGATTGGTATGTGGGGTTAGAGAAGATTGTTGTCTTGTTCTTGAATTTAAAATACATGATTGTTGTATGATGAGAATTGATGAATTTTAGATGAATATTGATGTCATGATGTTGTTTAATTGATGTAGAATTATAAGATGATTTATAGGTGATGAATTGTCATGATAATGTTAAGTTTTAGGGCTTTAGGTATGAATTCCGTAGTGGGTTGCAGTGATGAAAACGCAGAATATTGCAGTGATGGAAAATGCAGAATATTGCAGTGATGAAAAACGTAGAACTGTACGTGAAGGATATCAGAAGTTGTTGTATTAGAATAATGAATTAAATTGGAGATAGAACTTGTCATACTTTTCTTATTTAGGTTGATATCGGGCTAAGAATTAAAATAGTAGGATTAATAAAAAGTAGTAGTTCTGATGGTAGAAGTTCTGATGTTAGAAGTTGCGTTGGATTATTAGAAAGTAGAAGTTCTAATGGTAGAAGTTGTGTTGGTTAGAAGTTAGGTTGTCAGAGATTGTGTCATCAGAAGTTGTATTAGTCAGAAGTTGTGTTATCAAAAGTTGAGTTGATCAGAAGTTGTGTTGGTCAGAAGTTGTAGTGGTCAGAAGTTGAGTTGGTCAGAAGTTGAGTTGATTAGAAGTTGAGTTGGTCTGAAGTTGTAGTGGTCAGAAGTTGTATTGGCCAGAAGATGCGTTGTTAGAAGTTATGTTGTCAGAGGTTGTGTTATTATAAGTTGCATTATTAGAAGTTGTGTTGGTTAGAGGTTGCGTTGTCAGAGGTTGTGATGGCCAAAAGTTGCGTTGTCCTTTACGTTGTTTTTGTACAGAACGATGAATGTTAGATGCTTAGAAGCTGTTGTTTGAACTATAACAGTAGAATAGTGACGGTAATGACATTAGAGTTACAGAATAGCAGTATTGATTTACTGTGGAATTAATGTACAACTGAGTTGTTAGTGAGAAGTTATTAATAATATTGTGTTGATGATTTATAATAAATAAATGATGTTTGATGAATTATTATGATGATAAGAGATGTTTGGGACGAGTCGTTGAGATGCTTTTGAGGTGTTGATTAATTGAGATGTTTTTGAGATGTTGATTATTTGAGATGTTTTTGAGATGTTGTTAATCTGAGATGTTTTTTAGATGTTGATTATTTGAGATTTTTTGAGATGTTATTAATCTGAGATGTTTTTCAGATGTTGATTATTTGAGATGTTTTTGAGATGTTGTTAATCTGAGATGTTTTTGAGATGTTATTAATTTGAGATGTTTTTGAGATGTTGTTAAAATTGAGATGTTGTTAAGTTGGGTATTGTTATTACATTCATGGTTGTGTCGCATACATTGCATTTTGACATGGAGCTTATGCTCGTCGAGATGGCCTGTATTGGCGAATTTTGAGATGAAGGCTATGCCTTGTTGATGCCTCTATTAATTGGCAAATTTTAAGATGGGAGTTCTTCTCCAATGGTACCATATTCATTTGCATAGTATTGAGTCACATTATATGATTGCATAAATAAGTGTATTTTGATGTTTATGAATTTGTATATACGTTGTAATAATTGTTGATTATGAGATGAGAAGTGGTGATGTTATTGATCTAATTTAATATACTAATTATCATGCGCTTTATTATATTGTTAGATATCTCACCCCTTCTGTTTGAATGTTGCCCTTATGTTGGTATCGTGCAGGTAATCGAGAGTGAAGGTTGTATACCTTCAGTAGTTCGAGTCGGTGTCATTGCTCTGATATGTAACACTCGGGGGGATGAACGCTTGCTGTTTTAATTGTTGATTTTCAGTTGTTGAACGTTAAATTGATTATTATTAAACATGTGTTGTTCCAAAGTTGTTGTTTTGTTGTTAGAGATGTTATTAAGAATTCATCTGCGTAGATGTTGAATTATTTTATTAAAGATGTTATGATGATGGTTCATCCGATGTTTTGAAAGTGTTATATATCCACGATGAATGCAATGAATTTGATATAAGAATTTGTGATGTCCCGATTCCTTTGCATGATTGAAATTTTATAACTCTGATTTATCTGTATAATTGCTTGGGGTAGAGTTGGGGTGTTACAAAGTTGGTATCAGAGCAAAAGGTTTGTCCGACCTTGTCGTCGAGTCGTAGTTGTCTAACAATCGAGTATTGTTATTTTGAGTTCTAACTGTTGTTTGTGTTGTAGTGTTAAGTTGAGATGGCTGGAAGAAATGATGTTGCACTTGCTACTGCTCTAGAAGCAATGGCTCATGCGATGGAAAATCAGCCGAATGCTAACGGGAATGCTGGATCTCATAGCTTGGAGACCTTCCAGAGAGAGAATCCACCTACGTTCAAGGGAAAGTATGATCCTGACAGAGCATTTGAGTGGTTGAAAGAGATTGAGAGAATCTTCCGTGTGATGGACTATACTCCAGCACAGAAGGTTCGTTATGGTACTCATATGCTAGCAGTTGAGGCTGATGACTGGTGGCTAGAGACTTGTCAGAAGTTAGAAGTTGCAGGTGAGAATGTCGCTTGGGCTGTGTTCCGTAGGGAATTCCTGAGAAAGTACTTTCCTGAAGATGTCCGTGGTGAGAAGGAAATTGAATTTCTTGAGCTGGAGCAAGGTAGTATGTCAGTTGTTGAGTATGTTGTCATGTTTGCTGAGTTGGCTAAGTTTTATCTGCATTACGCTGAGGAAGATGCTGAGTTTTCAAAGTGTATTAAGTTTGAGAACGGGTTGCGCCCAGAGATTAAGAAGGCAGTTGGATACCAGAAGATCCGTGTCTTTGCTGATTTGGTTGATAGCTGTATAATTTATGAAGAGGATAATAATGCTCATTACAAGATTATCAGTGAGAAGAAGGGTAAGCACCAACAGAATCGTGGTAAGCCTTATGATGCCCCAACTGGTAAAGGTAAACATAAAGTTGTTCAGAGTCGGAGGACTAGTGGGAGAGATGCTCCTGCTGGTGTGGTTTGCTTTATGTGTGGGAAACCTGGGCACAAGAGTAATGTGTGCACTATTGAAGTGAAGAGGTGTTTCCGTTGTGGTAAGAACGTACATGTTGTATCTGAGTGTGAATACAAGGATGTGATTTATTTCAACTGTAGAGAAGAAGGGCACATTGGTAGTCAGTGTCTGAAACCGAAGAGGGCTCATTTAAGTGGTAAAGTGTTTGCTTTGGTTGAGGATCAGACAGCTGCTGAGGACGGACTTATCAGAGGTACATGTTTCATTAATAATACTCCTTTAATTAATATTATTGATATTGGTGCTACGCATTGTTTTATTACTGTTGATTGTGTTGAAATATTGGGTCTTATGTTGTCTTCTTTGAATGGAGAAATGGTCGTCGATACTCCAGCCAAGGGGTCGGTGACTACTTCTTTTGTGTGTTTGAAGTGTCCCTTGTCGATCTTCGACAGAGACTTTGTTGTTGATTTGGTTTGTTTACCGTTACGAGGTTTGGATGTAATTTTGCGCATGAACTGGTTAGACCATAATTGTGTTCATATTAACTGTTATGACAAGTCGGTGAAGTTTTCTACTCTGGAAGAAGAGGAAGATGGTCTGTTGTCTACTAGACAATTGAGGAAGTTGATGCAGGAGGAAGCACAAATGTTCTCGTTAATGGCATCACTATTTGTAGAGACTCAAGCTATAATTGAGGAATTGCATGTGGTGTGTGAATTTCCTGAAGGTTTCCCTGATGAGATTCCTAATGTAACACCGGAGAGGGAAGTGGAATTTTCAATTGATCTTGTACCTGGTACCAGACCTGTGTCTATGGCACCATACATGATGTTTGCATCTGAGTTGTCAGAGTTGAAGAAGAAATTGGAAGAGTTACTTGCGAAGAAGTTTGTAAGACCAAGTGTATCGTCGTGGGGTGCTCCAGTGTTGTTAGTAAAGAAGAAAGATGGAAGTATGAGGCTTTGTGTTGATTATAGACAACTGAATAAAGTGACGATTAAGAACAAGTATCCACTTCCAAGAATAGATGACTTGATGGACCAATTGGTAGATGCTCGTGTGTTTAGTAAGATTGATTTGAGGTCGGGTTACCACCAGATTAAAGTGAAGGATGGAGATATTCAGAAGACGGCTATCAGAATGCGTTATGGACATTACGAGTATTCGGTGATTCCTTTCGGTGTTACTAATGCACCGGGAGTATTCATGGAATATATGAATCGTATCTTTCATACTTATTTGGATCGGTTTGTAGTGGTGTTCATTGATGATATTTTGATTTACTCTAAGTCAGAAGAAGAGCATGCAGAACATTTAAGGGTAGTATTGCAAGTTTTGAAAGAGAAGAAGTTCTATGCAAAGTTGTCCAAGTGTGAATTCTGGTTGAAAGAGGTTAGTTTTCTTGGTCGTGTCATTTCAGGTAGTGGCATTGCTGTAGATCCATCGAAGGTTGATGCTGTGTTGCAATGGGAAACTCCAAAGTCAGCTACTGAGATTATAAGCTTCTTGGGATTAGCTGGTTATTATAGAAGGTTTATCGAAGGGTTTTCTAAGTTGTCCCTTCCATTAACTAAGTTGAATTGTAAAGGTAGAGCTTTTGTGTGGGATGTTCAGTGCGAAGAATGTTTTATGGAATTGAAGAAGAGGTTGACGTCGGCTCCGATTTTGACGTTGCTTAATCCAGGAGAGCCTTTTATGGTGTATTGTGATGCTTCTAAGATGGGTTTGGGAGGTGTGCTCATGCATAATGGTAAGGTAGTTTCTTATGCATCAAGGAAGTTGAGGACTCATGGGAAGAACTATCCTACGCATGATTTATAGCTTGCCGCTGTTGTCTTTGTGTTGAAGATTTGGAGGCACTATCTTTATGGTTCTATATTTGAAGTGTTTAGTGACCATAAGAGCTTAAAGTATTTGTTTGATCAGAAAGAGCTGAATATGAGGCAACGAAGATGGTTGGGATTGTTAAAGGATTATGATTTTGGGTTGAATTATCATCCAGGAAAAGCGAATGTGGTAGCTAATGCGTTAAGTCGAAAGACTTTACATATATCAGCAAGGATGATTAAAGAGTTGGAATTGATTGAGCAATTCAGAGATATGAGCTTAGTTTGCGAGGTTACTCTGCATAGTGTTATGTTGGGTATGTTGAAGATTAATAATGAATTTTTAGACAATATCAGAGAAGCTCAGAAGTTGGATGTGAAATTGGTAGATTTGATGGTTGGGATTGATCAATCTGAGAATAGTGATTTTAAGTTAGATGTGCAAGGTGTGTTGAGATTTCATAATCGGATTTGTATTCCTGATGATGCTGAGATGAAGAAAGTGATACTTGAAGAGAGTCATAGAAGTAAGTTGAGTATTCATCCAGGAGCTACGAAGATGTATCAAGATTTGAAAGGTTTTTTTTTGTGGCATGGGATGAAGAGTGATATGGCTCGGTTTGTGTATGCATGTTTGACTTATCAGAAGTCAAAAGTTGAACATCATAAGCCTGCAGGATTGATGCAACCGTTGGAAGTTCCATAATGGAAATGGGATAGCATTTCAATGGACTTTGTGACAGGGTTTCCTAATACTTTAAGAGGACATGATTCGATTTGGGTGATTGTTGATAGGCTTATGAAGTCATCTCATTTTATTCCTACTAACATCAGTTTTCCAGTGCCGAAGTTGGCTGAGATTTATATTAGTGTGATTGTGAAGCTGCATGGTGTTCCTTTGTGAATTGTGTCAGATAGAGATCCAAGATTTACTTCTGATTTTTGGAAGATTTTGCAAGAAGCGTTGGGTTCTAAGTTGTGGTTGAGTTCAGCGTGTCATCCTCAGACAGATGGTCAGACTGAACGGACTATTCAATCGTTGGAAGACTTGTTAAGGGAATGTGTTCTTGAGCAGGAAGGTCCGTGGGATACTTATCTTCCATTGATAGAGTTCACTTATAATAACAGTTATCATTCCAGTATTGGGATGGCACCTTTTGAAGCATTATATGGTCGAAGATGTATAACTTCGTTATGTTGGCATGAATCTGGAGAAAGTGTAAAACTTGGACCTGAACTTGTTTGTGAGACTACTGAGAAGGTGAAGTTGATTCGAGAAAAGATGAAAGCTTCACAAAGTACACAGAAGAGTTATCATGTCAAGCGAAGGAAGGATTTAGAATTTCAAGCTGATGATCATGTGTTTTTGAGAGTTACACTTGTGCCTGGTGTTGGGCGAGCGTTGAAGTCTAATAAGCTCACTTCTCGTTTTATTGGACCATATCTGTTGTACCCCAAAATTTTCCCTCTCATATTTGGTAAAACATTTCAAGAGAGGTCCTCAAATTGCTCAAGGAAGTCCAAGAGTTGACCAGACAAACTCTCTCCTAAGGCAGTCTACCCCAAATTAGGGTTTCATTTTGCATCAAGATGATTGAGTCCAAAGGATCCCAAATGCTCACCATTGTCCTAATATGTTCTAAAGAGCATCCATGTCAAGTTTCAAGCCTTGCAAAGGAACTTTCCTCAGTCAATTGCTCAAAGGCCTAAAAATCGATTGTGCTAGGGCAAAAGTCAACTGTGGCCCACATACAGTCAAACTTCAAGATTTTTTATCAACATTCTCATTTTTAAGTATTATTCATCATTTGATCAAGGGTTGATCATGATTCCTCAAGGATTGCTCACAATTCATCAAAACCCAAAAGTTGCTAAATTAGGGTTTTGTAGGAAAAGTCAACTCAACTTTGACCAAACATAACTTTATCATAATTTATCAAAAATGACCCATCCAAATCTCATTTTTAAGAGGATGAAATTACCTACAATCAATCTTCATCCACAAAGTTCAAAATATTCACTCACAAGAAGATATGAATTTGGACATTATAGGTCATTTTGGAAAGTCAACAAAACACCTTTTATGCCAAAGCTTCATACATGAACATGGAAGACTCAATTGAGATGATACCAAAAAGGTTTCTTATAGGACATCTTAAGGTTTCTAAAAAGTCCAAGAACACCTATCTAAGGTCAAAATTGAAAGAGTTATGCATTGGCAAAGTTGACCCTTTTTTGCAAAATTGCCAAAAGTCAAATGTGGCCAAAATTGCATTTTTTGCTGAATAGGCCCAACTTTTTATTCTTGCACTGAGTTTGTAATGTGACCCACGACCCATGAGCCCTTCCACTTGTCATTATTTTATTTTTGTCATTTATTTTGATTTTATTTCATTTAAATCAAATCAAATCAAAATAAAATAGTAAAAATATCAAAAGGTAATCAAATCTTGGGATTTTGTGCATGTTTAGGATCATTATACAGCTGGAAGTGAGATCAAATCGTGCAAGGTTATTTTGGACACAAAAGATTGCATTTTGCTTGATTTGGAAAGATTTTCACAAAGGATCAAATCATGAATCAATAATATTAATTGAGGGAGATTTGATATAAGTTTGCAACCCTAATTCATTCTAGGGTACATAAGGAACATTGGCAGACCAAAAAGAAAGAGATTGGAGGCGTGCAAAACAGAAAGCAAAGTTGCAAAAATTCAAGAAAAGTTGTAAATCAATTTTCAAGATTCAGGCTATCTCAAGCCATTCTAAGCATCCTAATCGCTTGCTGGATATCCCTAGATCACATTGCAACCATTATCAAGCTTCCTCAAGCCTTGAAACACGTTGTATGTTTCATACGACTTCCATATTTTCTTGAAATCAAATACGTTAATTTTGGAACATTTAGCATGTTTGATTCGTACATTCATGATCCTGGAGTTATTTGCAAGCTATTGATTATATCCAATTGCGTTTTTACTGACTATACACCAAGATGCCATAGTTAGGGTTCTTGCTTCATTTTTAGGGTTTTGTTGTACAGGAACAATTGACCATGGATAATGGTACCATGATGCTCGTGATGTTGCAACGAGTTGATTGGTACCATTGGTTGGGATTTATCATGCTTGCACAGGGTTTTGGAGATGTACAAGGTTATACCTACACCTGGTGTCCGTAGGTAAATGTCTTTTGTCTAAAACCGCAAAGACAAGGAAGAAGAAGGATAACGTGGCACTCCATGACTCGTCCATTTGAATTTGTGCACGTTTCAGAGTTCAGCTTTTTGTTTTATCATATAATATTTGTTTATTATCATTTATACAAATAACCAAGCCAGCTTAGATGGTCAGCATGTATTGTGAGAACGCCTAAGGGCCTGGGTTCGATCCCCAGGTCCCCAACTTTGCTTTCTATTATTGTTTCTTGCATAATCAGGTACACGGGTATACAATAAGCCTTTCATGCATCATCAATATCCCACCACCAGATCATCAAGGCTTCAGATCCAACACCTTCTCCCTGAAGGACTACCATGCGCTTGAGTCAAGTTGACATACAGAATCTGGAAAAGTCAAACAGGGCCAGAGTTATTGGGCTCAGATTTGCCATCAACACCCCCTCCTTTTGCTAGTTACCTCAGGCCCATTCTTTTTCTTTCCTAATTTTTCTTTTATTTAATTTAATTTGTTTAAATTATTTTCTAACACAAATAATTTCTTTTTTTCACAAAAAATCATAAAATCAAATTTCACAAATTTAGAATTAGGTTTTCTTTATCAAATTTAATTTTATATCAGTTTAATTTAATTTAGGGTAATTCTAACTTTTTTTGTGAATAATTAAAATCAATTAGAAAAATTAGGGTTTGCTTTGACTTAATTTTTTTATTTCTTTCATAAAATAAAAAATACAAAAATAGGGTAATTTAAATTTTTTTTCTTAAATTTAAATTATCTAATAATTAGGTTTTATTTATTCAATTAAACTCTATTTTTCTCAAATAACACAAAAAACACAAAAACAATGATTTCTCTTTTAATTAGGCTTAGTTGGGGTTAAAACCTTAAATTTCTTGTTCTAGATTCATCGCGCGCGTTTACTATTTTTTGCCATATTAATGTAACTGCTCACGGTATGTAATAGTTTAATTAGGATTTTCTTTTATTTATCGTTTTACGGGTTTTTGGCTATGTAATTAATCCCTACCATGAAGCCTTGTAATAGCGTAGTTTTTATTTCTCGCATTTTAATTCTTGCAAAATATTAATTATTAGATGTATGTTAATAGGATTGTATGTTAAGATTGCATGATAATTTTAAAATGGCTAGAAAACCCTAATGTGAAAAGATAATAACTTGAAATCAAATCACTCGCACATGCGCGCTCTTAGGGTATACTCTCACTTCGGTTGCCTTCGATAAACAGTCATTAAGTATAGGGTGTCTTAGTGGTTTCCCTCTTGTCTAACAAAGATCAAAAGTCCCGTTCGGAAATGTTGCCTCGAAAATGTTGCCTCGAATATGATCTTAAGACTCTAGGGTTATTACTAAGGCATCCTAACATTACTTTAGTGATCGTACGTCCCTTTTGAATTGACCCTTACAACTCCAACGACAATGCTACCTACTCCTTAATAGCAGGATAGTGTTTGTCTAAAGGAAACAAGAACATAATTAATCCTTTTTCGAGTAGGTAGATGCTAGTAGGTACTTGTTCAAATCAAACTTTTTCACACCAAACACTTTTCAAAAAAGTTTTCAAAAACACTTCGTAACACTCTTGAGGACAGAAACAAGGGTTAAAACGAAGTAAACAAAACTTTTCAAAACAAACACACACAAGCAATTTTAAAAGATGAGCAAATACCTAAGAGCCCATGGAAACCATGGATAGAAAGGGTGCTAACACCTTCCCTTTCTATAATCTACCCCCCGTACTCAAAATCTCGAAAAAGGAATTTTTCTATGCTTTTTTCCTTTCTAGTTGGATAAAATAAAAGTCGGTGGCGACTCTTGCTTACCGCGGCATTTTGCAAACACAAACGCAAAACGCAAACCAGCATTTTCAAAACAGTCGGTTCTGCCACTGTATCACAGAACTGGCGACTCTGCTGGGGAAAATTTAATAAGTGGGGTATACCTTAGGATTTAGTTCATCATAAATTGCTTCTCTTGTTTGTTTTGGTTGCTTTACTTTTAAGGGTTTTGTTTGGGAGTTACTATAGATCCTAACCCGAATCTGGAGACACCTTTTAGGTAAGTAGTAATAAACTGTGAGGAAATTGTACAGCGTAGACCGATACGGTTGAAGCAGTAGCTACGGTTATGTGGCACATTGGTTGGTACCGGTATCCCTTATGGAGAAACGAGGAGAATACGGGGCCGCTATGTGTTTCATTAAGCATCAACTGACCTTAGAACCTTTAAACGACCAACTTGGCCATTAGAAAGTAGTGACATAGCCGACCTAGGTATAAAGCTGAGAACTGGTTGATACTAGATGCTACACTCATTGAGACCATACTCTCGAGATAGTTCGGGCTGCAAGAAAAGATTGCGTGAGCTGAAACCATGACCGATGAAGGATGGTCAGTGATATTGAGAACCTCTAGAACCCGGTTACTTTCGCTAGGACAGGTTGAAACTAACTGAACTTCAAGAGGGTAATACCTTTGATATTATGCAAGCCTTAAAATTAAGGGCTTTTGTGTGGCTTGTTTTCCTTTGCCATGCCTGTTATCTGCTATACATGTTGTCTTTATCATGACATCATGCATCATAACATAGCATGCATACTTCATTACACTAACCATTTCAAAGACCGAGGGGATTTATCTTTGTTCTGTTTTGCAGATTATGGCATTCGTGCGCAGAAATACCATCTGAGTTAACTTTGTGCAAATACCAGCTCAACTACAAGAGTTAGCCTCAAGAGTTTCTGAGACTTCTATGTTCATTAGCAGACATGGTGAGCTTCTCAGCATGGTTACCTCAAAGTTTGATGAGAAGATGATGAGTGTGCTTTTCCAGTTCTTCGATCATGTGCATCATTACTTCACCTTCCCAGATTATCAGTTGGTTCCCACTTTAAAAGAGTTCTCTCATTTATTGGGCATATTCGTACTTGAGCAGGTACCCTTCACAGGTATGGAAGAGGTTCCTATACTAGAAGACATTGCCTCAGATCTGCATCTGAAACGGGCTGATGTAGTATCCAATTGGGAAACACGAAGATGGGTCGAAGGGTTCTTAGCCAAATTTCTGATAGATCAAGCTCAGCTATTCTGGAATAATTTGGATTTTTAGGCTTTTGAAGATGTCTTGGCTCTCCTTATCTATGGGTTGGTTCTCTTCCCGAATCTGAATTCTTTTGTAGATGTGCACGCTGTCAAGATTTTCCTATCTCGCAATCTTGTGCCTACTCTACTTGGTGATATCTTGCATGCCCTCTACACTCGTATTGTGTGAAGAAGAGGGACTCTTATGTGTTGCATGCCATTGCTGTCGAGGTGGTTTATTTCGCACCTCCCTAAGTTTGTGTTGAAGAACGAAGAAGGTTTGGGTTGGTCCTACAGAATAATGTCACTTGCCTCTACAGACAATCCTTGGTGCTCCCGGGCTATGGAAGATACTGCTGTCATTGATCGTTGTGGGGGATATCCTAATGTCTCGTTGCTTGGAATCAGAGGTTGTATAACCTACCATCTTTGTCTAGCTTTGCGGCAGTTTGGTCGTGCTCGGAGAGACTGTCCCCATGAGCTACTTCTTGAGGATATTGCCTTTGACTACAAGGAAGACGTTAAGGAGCATCGCCAGAGGTTTATACCAGCTTGGGGCATGGTGAACACATCTGACCCCCAAGAGTTGGGACCAAGGACTTCCCTTCCTATGCAGCCTTATCTCCAATGGGTCCGAGCTCGTGCTCAGAAGCTTGGAATGCCTTATGAAGTAGTATTTCCTATAATTGTGGAGCCCACCAATGAAGAAGGCATTCCTTACACGGTTATTTATCCTTACATGCCCACTGATCCTGGGGCATTGCAGAGGTCTTGGATTCAGCTGAAAGAGGAAAGGGATACTTATCGGGAGAAGTATCATGAGCAAAAAAGGAAGATTTTGAAGCTCACCAGGCAGCTCGAGGAAGAAATAGTGATCAACGACTACGTCAGCACAAAGAGGAAGCGTCCATGGGATTTTTTCTTTTTTCTTTTCTAGTTTTAGATTTTTTTTTTCATTTACTTATTTGTAACGCCTCAAAGGCATTGTTGAACCTTTTACAAGTTAACCTAATAAAGTTTGTTTATTTTTGGTTTGCAAATTTAAATCTCCCAAAGTCTTTGAAATCATTACATACGTATCCCATTATTATGCACATCATTACAGGTACCATTATAGGTTTCTCATCTCCTTCGCTGTTTATTTCAGCAACAATGTCTTCTGATCAAGCCATCAAAGATCTTCAGGCATAGAACGCCCAGTTCCAAGAGATGTTCTTGAGCTTGGCTAAAGGGCAAGAGGATTTGAAGACTCTCATTCTGAAGGAGAAGAAGAAGAATAAGAAGAAGAAGAAGAAGTTCGTTCTTCTGAGTATGGGCAAAAGGTTTGGGAATAGGTTGTAACAGCAAGCTGATCTGATCTCCTCGTCCAAGGACGGGGAAAACCAAGATGAAGAAAAGGCCTCCAGTCCTGCAGTTTCTGATAATGATACTGTTTTGATGATGAGCAATATCCTCCTGCCGAGGATAGGTACAAGCAACTAGAAGACCAGCTGAGTGCTATGGATATTCAGAAGATCCCTGGTTTGGATTTCGGAGAGCTGGGATTGGTATCGGGAATGGTGATCCCTCATAAGTTCAAAGCTCCGGTTTTTGCCAAGTACGATGGAGTATCCTGTCAAAAACTCCACCTCCGCTCGTATGTTAGGAAAATTCAACCCCACATTGCTGATAGAAATTTGTGGGTAAATTTAATTCAAGATAGTCTGTCAGGGACTCAGCTTGATTGGTTTTATCAATTGGAAGGAGCCAATGTCCGAAACTGGGAAGACCTTGCTACTGCTTTTACAGGCAGTATCAGTATAACGCCGACCTTGCTCCCACTCGTACTCAACTTCAGGGTATGTCAATGGGTGCAAGCGAAGGTTTTAAGGACTATGCTCAAAATTGGAGAGACTTGGCTGGAAGAGTTCAACCCCCTTTGTCTGACAAGGAGTTGGGTGACATGTTTCTAGGGATGCTGTCTGGTCCATTCTTCAATCATTTAATCGGCAGTTTGTCATCTGGGTTTACTGAGTTGATCTTGACTGGCGAGAGAGTAGAAGCTGGTATCCGAAGTGGTAAGATACAGAAGGATACCTCATCAAGTGCAGTGAAGAAGCCTCTCACCGGTAAGAGAGAAGCTAGTGTCGTCTACGGCCCGAGGGGCCAAAGCAGACTTGAACACCATCAAGTAGTAAATATGGTAGTGATATCAAGACCCACAGTTTCTCCACAACACAACAATCAACAAAGAGTGGAAAGACCACAGAGGCAGTACACTCGGCTCAATATTACCTTGTCTCAAATTCTACCACAATTATTGAAGACCAATTTGGTGACTCTGAGGGAAGCCCCGAAGAACCCTAACACTACATCTCCTCACTATAATCTGAATGCCCGCTGTGCCTATCACTCTGAAAGTCCAGGTCATGATACAAACAACTATTGGGCCTTAAAAAACAAGGTGCAATACTTGATCGAAGCAAAAGAGATTGAGTTCGACGCTCTAGAGAAGCCCAACGTAATAACTGCTCCCATGCCTAAACATGGTCATGGAGTAAATGCTGTGGATGATGATTTATTTGTGACCTCCGTGGAAGAAATTTCTACTCCTCTGATGACAGTTAAGAAGAATTTGTTATTAGCCGGTTTATTTTCGGGCTATGGTGAAGGTTGCCACATGTGTTCAATTCTGCCTGCTGGTTGCCACTTACTGAAATCAGGTGTTCAGCGCCTGATGGATAACAAAGAGATCATATTCGAAAAGACTTTGATTCTGTTAGTTCCAATTCAAGATGTTGCCATCATAACCATTTCTGCAAATCCTTCCAAGGTTTCCTCGAGAAAACCTGTTAGGATTACATCCATCCCAAGAATTGCTCCGTTAATAATTATTGTTTCTGGTCCTATCCCAGACACTTCAGACAAGGATGTCCCATGGCACTATGGTGCTGATGTGTATTACCTTGGTATTAAGCAAGACTTAAAAAGTGAGGAAGATGATGCCGATGTCAACAATATTTCCGGGGCCAGCAACGTCACCAGAAGCGGAAGACTCTTTTCTCCCGAGATTTCTCCTCTGACTGTCCACAAACCTGTTGTTATTCCATCTGCTAGTACATCAGCTACTATCCCAGTTCCTACTCCAGTTATCACCCCTGTCACCGAGCCATCTGGGACTCGGGGCAAAGAAATCACATGTGAGCCTGCCCGGACGGAGGAACCTAAGAATATCATTGTAGAAACCTCAAAACAAGAGATAGAAGAAATTTTGAAGATTATCAAGAAGAGCGACTACAACATAGTCGAGCAGCTGGGGCAGACCCCGTCAAAAATCTCTATGTTGTCCTTGTGATTGTATTCTGAAGCTCATGCAAAGGCTCTAATTGTATTCCTCAAGACTGCGCATGTGCCCCAGGAAACTTTAGCCGACCAATTCAAAGATTGCGTAGCTAGCCTGACTGCTGACAATGGGATGGGTTTCTCAAATGCAGATCTGACTGCTAAAGGAAGGAATCATAATGATTCTCTGCACGTCTCGATCGAGTGTTGGGGCACTACTATGGCCCATGTACTGGTGGATACCGGGTCCTCATTGAATGTTCTGCCAAAGAAAGCATTAGATCGTCTGGATTGTGAAGATTTGATTCTGAAGCCGAGCAATATTGTGGCCAGGGCTTTCGACGGGTCAAAAAGGATGGTGCACGGGGAGGCAGACATCCCTGTTAAAGTTGGATCTTAGACTTTTGCATCCACCTTCTACATGATGGATATTAGACCATCATATTCTTGCTTGCTGGGTCGTCCCTGGATTCATAGGGCTGGGGAAGTCACTTCAATGCTCCATCAAATGCTGAAGTACCCGGTACAGGTGAAGATTGTCATGGTACGAGGTGAAGAAGAGTACATGGTGATTCATATCAAATCCTTTCGCTACATGGAGATGGGTGGGGAGTTCATCGAAATACCTTGTCAGAACTTTGAAGAGGTCCCCCAGACTTTGGCGTCAACTGAATTTGCTACCGACAAACCTCCGATGAAGATGGCTTCTCTCAAGGATGCCAGTGTTGTAATCAAAGAATGTGGGTGTACCAATTGGGGTCAACTCCCTGATTTCACGCACAAAACTGACAAATTTGGTTTGGGCTTCACTACAAGGGCTCAAAGGGCTGTTAGGCGCGCACGGATTGGAAGACCTCCTTTGCATATCAGTAATCAGGGAGTTAATGCAATTGAAGATGATGAAGAGAATTCAGATATAGACAGATGGATCTACCCTACAACTAATTATGGATTGAACAACTGGACGACGAAGGACTTCATAGTTGTTTCTTTTATTCCACAGTAATTGACTTTTGTTTTAAGAGTTGTAATAAACAGTTTGAAACTTTACGGCCTGGTGCCTTGCCCGAGGCACTTTGGAGTTTCTTGTGAGAGCTTATTGTTGTACCCCAAATTTTGACCTAAGATACCATCTCCCATCTGCATCATTGCATTGCAAGGGTTTTGACCTATTTTTATCATTTTTCAGAGCAGATTAAAATTCATAGCTTTTTCAAGTCGAGAGCTGTTTATTTTTGAACGCTAAGTATTAAATGATCGAGACTTAAATGATGTTTATTAATTATTTATTATCTTAAATTTAAATAATTGGAATTTATTTTCGATTATTATATAATTGAAAGATTTATAAATAGTATAATAAATATTGGAAAGGAAGTTCATTAATTGATCAACAATGTTATTTAATTATTTATCATCCTAAGTTTAATAGTTGAAATTTATTTTTTCGGTTATTATAATTTAGAGAATTATAAATAATGAAATGGATTGAAGAAAATTTATTGATCAAATGATGGTTATTTAATTGTTTATTATTCTGAATTTAAGTAATTCAAATTTATTTTCAATTATTATATAATTTAAAGAATTATAAACGATAAAATAAATAATTAGAGAGAAGGAAAGAATTAATTGGAAAAATATTGGAATTTTATTCATTTTATTCTAAATGTACAATTGTTGTGTAAATACTGTATTTATTTACAACGTATTTACAATAATAATTTTTACAAAGTTTGAAATGAAATAAAAAAACTATTCTAATTTTTTTCCTAAATTCTAAATCTTCATCTTCTATCCAATGCCTTTTTGTCTGCTCATTTAATTTTACCTGCAAAAACAATTAAAAGAAAAGTTAGAAATAAATAAATGATTAAAAGCAGAAAATTATTTTAGTGTTCATCATTAAAAGCAAACGGCTGGAATCAGTTTTTACCCTTTTTGCAAATCGCGGGATTTCTCCCGGTTCACAAAAAGGGATGGATTTTATTTTCAAAATGAATGCACAAATTTAAAAGATGCACAAATTCATTTTTTATTTTCAAAACTGCATAATTAAAATCAATAGCATTTTCAAAAATCCCATGCATATTTCAAAGGCATAAAGCAACAGCATATGCATAAACATTACATATGCAAGATATCCCAACGTAAACTATGCAACAACATGAGAAGAAGCCAAAATACAATAGGCTCCTACTGTTACATTGGGAGAAAAAGAGGATATGCATTTTAAAACCAATTTGCAAGCAAATCATATTTCCTATCATTTCATCATTTTCCAGCATGTTTACTTTTTCAGAACAGTCAAAGTACACACACATTTTAGTGTTTCATTGTACTAAGAGAGAGAAGAGAGATATAAGTATGGTTTTTACAGGTTTTGGTTTGGGCAGAAGGAGTTACAAAACAAAACTACAGCAGTAACAGTAAGAGGAAAGAAGCATGAAATAAGATATCAAACAAAACTGCTGTAACAGAAAGAGTGCAGAATTACCAAGGATATAGTAAAAGTATTCAAACCTGAGCCATAAAAAGATGCCAAGCAAAACTGTATAACATAACAAGAAAACCCCTTTCAAAAACACAAGAGAGTTCAACTTGCCTAGGGGTTCAAAGCTCAATAATACTACAACATAATCATTCCTACTGCATAATACCACAAAAAAACCAGTACCATACATAACCATTATCAAAACCCTCAACCTGCTATCAACATAAACCACAAACCAGTTTCCATCAACCTTAAACCATTTCAAAACCATAAGACCTGCTGTCCAGCCTACCCGAAACCAGAAAAGCATAAACCATGGCCTAAAGAACCATAACCTGTTGAAACCTGAACCAAAAGTCAAACCATAACCATTTTCAAAGCCTAAGCCATGATAACATAAACTATGGCCTAAACCAGTAAAACCTGTAATGACCTAATAAACCAGTATAGCCTCAGTAAAACTAAACCTTATGGCCTAAGAATCATATAACCTGTTTTCAAGACAGCAAAGCTATAAACCAGCCATACACGCCCAAAAAACCAAACCCAAGCATACAGAAGCATAACTGAGAAGAAGAGAAAAAGCATCAATATCATCAAGCTAGTCAAAAGTAATTTTTCAACAATAGCATTCAAAATGTTCAAGGTAACGCAAAGGCATCAGTATATCATCATAGGCCATTAGAAAGCAACTGAAAGCAACAGTAGCGAGAAGAAGAAAGAAACAGTCCAGCATCAACATAGGCAAGCCAGTCAAAATAGTATTTCAACACTAGCATATTCAAAGCGTCAAGGGCCTCAGTATCCTTCATAAGCCACTAAAAAGGACAACAGAATCACAAGGAAGAAGAAGAAGAGACATCACGCAAAAGGGGTTTCAAATTGTCATAAAACCCTAAGAGCATAAGAACGAAATACCAGGGTCTCCAAGCGCGCCTCCACCGTATTCCTTGCCGTCCGACCTCCTACGCACGCTCCAACCTCTCTCCTCCGTCTCCAAGGGTAACTTTTATCCTTCTTCTCTTTCAATACCTCAAATAATCATTGAAGTAAGAATAAGAATCAGAAATGAACATAGATCACAACATGCAATTGTAATAAAGCCTTAACGAAATCGAAAAACAATCGTACCGTGAATCCATCGCCGTATGCTTTGCTGGAGGGAAGAGGGAGATGGAGAATACCGGTGGTCTTTGGGACAAAGGAGAACTCAGACGAAGCAGAACGCAAACGAAGAAGAACGCGAATGAAGAAGACGAGCAAAGTGAGCGCTGTTCTGTAAACCTAAGCAACGTTTAACCCTAATTCAATCAAAACATGTTTAACCTTGAAACAATTATGAAACATATTGGACTTAACTGCCTAAGCCCAAGCGAATCCCATTCACACCCCCCATATTTCTGTTTTTGATTCAGACCCTTTAAAACCCTCTTGGCCCATAATTCTTTTATCCACCCTTTTATTTCTTTAATACTTCTTTCTTTTGTTTTCTTTTATTTCCTTCTTTTTTAGAATTTTATTAATTTAGTAATTAGTAATTTAATCAACTAGATGTAATTTAATTAAAACATTTTAATCATTTTACCTTTTGTTTATTAAGTTTAATTTTAGGTTTATTTGGTAATTTTAAATATTCCCCTTTTAATTAGGTTTAAGTTAGTAACCTTTTAAGTATTCATTTAGTTCGATTATTTAATAATTCTTTAAAAATAATGCCTCATATAGAACTCTAAAAAATATATAAAAAAAAAGAAACTTAAAACTTAAAAAATATTTTTGTTTTCCTTAATTAATTCTCATTACTTTTATCCATATTAAAAATGCGTAAAAAATAAAAACTATTAAAACATTTTCTTTTCATTAATATTAAACAAAAATCCAAAAATGCATATTTACACCATTTAGTCTTTTATTTAATTGTTATATATCATTATCCGCATAATTTTTCTGTTTAATCATTTCATATTCACATGATTATTCTATTTACGTTTAAATCCAAGGGAAAAAACGATTAAATTTGTTGACTTCATGTCCTCAAGTCCGATCACGCGAACATTCGCATTTCATTAAAACTTAGGATAATTTTTCCTCAAATATTCAATCTTTTCAACACTTATACCTTTTAAGCAAAAACTTCGACATTAGGTCGTCGTCTCTTCAAAAACCCGTCCGTACCCCTTTTCGGCCAAAACAATTTATTTCTTAATCAAACGGTCAATTTATATAAACAGATATTTCAAAAGGTTCCTATAGAGTACTATAGATACATTGGGTGCTAATACCTTCCCACTGTATAACCAACCCCCGAACCATAGATCTCTTTTCAAAAACGCCTTGTATTTTTATTACTTTTAAACGTATTATTTACATTGCATATTTAGGGTTTTATTTCGCTCTTTCCCCTTTTCCCTTGGAAATAATAAAGCGCGGTGGCGACTCTTGCTTTTGTGAGACGAATTAATCAATAATTCGATCTCCGATTTACCCCGCTACATTTTTTATCGCTACACTTATTATTTGTCATTTTCATATATCATTAATAAAGCATTGGATGTTTCTTGCATTACAAATTTTGTGATCCTTGTTTTTCTTTTCTGTCTCTCACTCTATTAAAACATCTATTCTCTTACACATACTCATGTATCATAATGCAGATCCATATCCACTCTGGATCCAATTGATAACAACTCTGCTACTGCCAGTTATGACTTCTAAAATCCTATCAACCAAGGTGAGGACAAAGGTGAGGATGATTGTGATGTTTCTGGAGAGCTTTCTAGACTGTTACTGCATGAAGAAAGGGCCATACAGCCTTATGAAGAGCCAGTTGAATCAGTGAATTTGGGTACAAAGGAAGACGGGAAAGAGGTTAAGACAGGTGCGAATCTGGTGCCTAGTGTCAAGCAAAGGTTGATACAGATGCTACGCGACTATGTTGAGATCTTCGCTTGGTCCTATGAGGATATGCCTGGTTTGGAAACCGATATTATGGTACACCGCCTACCAACCAAAGAAGATTGTCCCCGGTAAAGTAAAAGGTTCATCGTATGCGCCCTGAGATGTCTAAGAAAATCAAAGCTGAGGTCATGAAACAGTTTGACGTAAGATTTTTAGCTATCACTTCTTATCCGTAGTGGGTTGCCAATGTTGTTCTGGTGCCTAAGAAAGATGGTAAGGTACGGATGTGTGTGGACTATAGAGATCTGAATAGGTCAAGCCCCAAAGATGACTTCCCACTGCCTCACATCGATGTTTTGGTCGACAACACCGTGCAGCATAAGATCTTCTCCTTCATGGATGGTTTTTTTGGTTACAATCAGATCAAGATGGCTCCCAAAGACATGGAGAAGACAACCTTCGTTACACAATGGGGCACCTTCTGTTACAAGGTAATTCCTTTTGGGTTGAAGAATGTTGGGGCAACTTATCAGCGCGCCATGGTCGCTTTGTTTCACGACATGATCCACCATGAGATTTAGGTTTATGTTGATGACATGATAGCCAGGTCCCAGACTGAGGAAGAGCACCTTGACCATCTCCAGAAATTGTTTGACAGGTTGAAAACGTACAAGTTGAGGTTAAACCCGAACAAGTGCACCTTCGGGGTAAGGTCTGGTAAGTTGCTGGGTTTCGTCGTCAGTGATAAGGGTATTCAGGTGGACCCTACCAAGGTAAAAGCCATACAGGAGATGCCGGCTCCCCGCATAGAAAAGGAAGTTAGAGGCTTTTTGGGATGTTTGAATTACATTTCCAGGTTCATTTCACACCTAACCGCTACTTGTGAGTCAATCTTCAAGCTGCTTAAGAAAGATCAATTGGTAAAGTGGAATGACGAGTGCCAGACCGCTTTCAAAAGAATCAAGGAATATCTTTAAGAACCACCAATTTTGATGCCTCCAGTTGAAGGAAGACCTTTGATCTTATACTTGACAGTACTGGATAATTCAATGGGGTGCATGCTAGGGCAGCATGACGAGTCTGGCCGAAAAGAGCATGCTATTAACCACCTTAGCAAAAAGTTTACCGATTGTGAGACCCGATACTCATTGCTCGAGAAAACTTGTTGCGCTTTGGCATGGGCTGCTCTCCGGCTGAGACAGTATATGCTGACTCACACCACCATATTGATATCAAAGATGGATCCAATCAAATATATCTTCGAAAAGCCTGCCTTATCCGGATGAATAGCCAGATGGCAAATGATCTTAACCGAGTATGACATCCAATACACAACCCAAAAAGCAATCAAGGGAGTGTATTGGCGGATCATTTGGCACATCAGGCCGTGGATGACTATCAATCCATGAATTTCGAGTTCCCAGATGAGAACATCATGTTGGTGACTGACTGTGAAGAACCTGGACCGGATGAAGGACCTAGGGAAGGATCCCGATGGTCTATGTATTTCGATGGAGCATCAAACGCGTTGGGTAATGGCGTTGGCGCCGTGATCATATCTCCTAAGGGCTGTCATACGCCGTTCACCGCCCGATTATGTTTTAATTGCACCAACAATATTGTGGAGTATGAAGCATGTATCCTGGGTCTTCGAGCTGCTATCGACCTGAGGATTAAGTTCTTGAGTGTATTCAGAGATTCTGCTCTAGTGATCAGTCGGATCAAAGGCGAGTGGGATACGAAGCACCCAAATCTTATTCCTTACAAAGAGTATGTATTGACGTTACTCCCGCACTTTGAGGAGATAACATTTGAACACTTCCCCAGAGAAGAGAACCAGTTAGTGGACGCGCTAGCTACCATGTCTTCTATGTTCAAAGTCAGGTGGGACAATGAAGCTCCCCAGATTACCATCGAGAGGTTGGACGAACTCGCACATTGCTGTAACATTGCGATTGAAGAGGTAGTGGATAAACCCTGGTTTCACAAGGTAAAGAGGTATCTTGAGGCCCAAGAGTATCCTCAGGGTGCATCTGTCAATGATAAGAAGTTCTTGAGAAGATTCGCCGTGAAGTTCTTCGTCAACAATGGTATCCTTTACAAGCGTAACCATGATTCAACCTTACTGCAATGTGTAGACAAAAGCGAGGCAGAAAGGATCATGGCAGAATTACATGAAGGTACCTTCGGTACTCATTCCAGTGGACATACCATGGCGAAGAAAATCCTACGGGCAGGATATTATTGGTCTACTATGGAAGCCTATTGTTATCAGCATTATCGAACTTGTCATAAGTGCCAAGTCTATGCTGATAAGGTTCATGTACCTCCAGTTCCTCTGAATGTTCTGATAGCTCCTTGGCCCTTTGCAATGTGGGGCATCGACATGATTGGCGAGATCAGACCTACTGCGTCTAACGGGCATCGCTTCATTCTGGTAGCAATTGATTATTTCACAAAGTGGGTTAAGGAAACTTCTTTTGCTACAGTAACCAAGAACGTCGTGGCGCGGTTTATCCGACACAATCTGATATATCGATACGGTGTACCAGAGAGGATCATTACAGACAATGGTACAAATCTCAACAATATGATGATCACCAAACTCAGCAAACAGTTCAACATACAGCATCACAACTCTTCTCCCTATCGGCCGAAGATGAATGGGGTTGTTGAAGCAGCTAACAAGAACATCAAGAAGGTTGTGCAGAAGATGACAGTGACATACAAAGACTGACACGAGATGTTACCATTCGCTTTTCATGGGTACCGTACCTCAATATGGACGTCGACAGGGGCAACACCCTACTCTTTGGTGTATGTAATGGAGGCGATCCTACCTATCAAAGTCCAGATACCGTGTCTCCGGATTATGAAGGATGCAGGTTTGAGCGAAGAAGACTGGATCCAAACCCGGCTTGATCAGCTGAATTTAATCGATGAAAAGAGACTTACTGCTATATGTCATGGTCAGATGTATCAAAAGCGGATGATCAAGGCTTTTAACAAGAAAGTGAGACGACAAGAATATCAAGTCGGGGATCTGGTGATCAAATGCATCATACTACCGCAAGGTGATCCTAGGGGAAAATGGACCCATACATACAAAGGGCCATTTGTGGTTAAGAACATTTTCTCGGGAGGAGCTATGATTCTAACCACCATGGATGGTGACGACCATCCTCACCCCGTCAATGCAGACATAGTGAAAAAATACTACGCATAATGAAAGACCCGCTAGGTTGACCAACCTAGGCAAAAATAAGGGCTTCCCTGCGAACCAAAAGGGTTCGGGAAAAAGTAAGGGTTGAAAATGAAAAAAAAAACTGTACACCCGGCAAGTCGAAAACCTGAAAAGGCGGCTTGGGCAAAAAAGGGTATCCCGGTGGACTGAAAACCCGAAAGGACGGTCCAGGCAAAAATTAGGGATCAAAACGTAACACTATGTCTCATTGGATTATATTGCGACCAGACTTCGGTATCGACTATCAAGCTCAGACGACGCCAATCAATCTGATCTACCTTCGACCAAGTAGCAAAGTGATAAGACGCTTGAAGATATAAAGGCAATAGTAGAGTTGGAACCCGATGGGATTGTTTCACATAGCTGTTTTTCTTTCTTTTACACAAATTGTATAATTTCTATTCTTCGGCGACGTTCTCTTACTAGGACGTCAGCCTCTTTGTATAAAATGCCTATTACAGGCTAACTTCGAAATCAATACAATTCATTTTACCAGAAATTTCAACTTGTTTTTTATTTTTCTATTTTGTTTTGCAAGAACGTCCAATGATTAATTTTTTATATATGCATTTGAGAATAATTGTTGCTCATAAATATTTACATATGAAACAAAAGACAATTACTCGTAATTCCAGGAACATGGGCAAACAAGAAATGTCCAAACCTTACAGTTGTTCTATCCACTAGGTACGGGGACAGAGCCAGCTTGAGAATATAACTAAAGATACATACACTCCCCGCAGAGTAGGAAGTATTCGAAGACAGTGGTGTTAGCTCTACCCAGCCGAGGTTTATAATTGCGAATGAGCAGGCAGAAATTCTCCCCAAGCAGAGTTTATCTATCGCCAGTAATAGAAGATTACCATCTGTTGAGTTCATTTCTCCCACAGACAGAAATTCAATCCCCAACAGAGTTCATTATCACCAACAACGGTAATTCATCCCCAGCGGAGTGGTTTCTCCAAATCGGAGGATCGTCCAACAAAGTATCTCTCTCTCCCACAGAGTCATTCTCCCACAGGATTATTCTCAAAAAGAGTTTCTCCCGGAGGAATATTCTCAAGAAGAACTGACACAAGTCTCCAACTAATCATCTTAGGTCACTATCCCTAGAGAGAATGAAGAACTAACCTCCTTATACTCTCCAACAGCAATCCAGGATTTATTCTCCCTAGCCAGAGAATATCACGAGAACATTGCATATCCATATATCATGGCATGCGCATATGCATCATACAACACAATCTCATTTATTTTGAGAACATCATTACCCAATACATTTCATACATCATGACATTACATACGACTAACTCTTTACCTTTCAGGGAAAGATACAATCAAGTTCTCACAAGTTTTCTCTGGTTCAATCAAATCGATACTAAGATTTCTATTCCAGTACAAGCTATGAAGCCCAGAAATTGACCAGATAATATCTTGATTTCTCCAAAATACTATGAAGCCTGGAATCGACCAGATAGTGGTACCTCTTAAATTCAAGCTTTGAAGCCCGGAAATCGACCGGAAAATAGCTTAACCCTCAGCAAGTTATTGTGAAGCCTGGAAATCAACCAGATAGTAATACAAGATACCATGAAGCGTGGAATCGACCAGATAATGGTATAAAACAATGTGAAGAAAGGATTACGACCAGATAGCAGCAAAGGACACTGAAGCCTGGGACACGACCAGATAACAGTATACGATACTGCGAAGCTTGGAATTCGACCAAATAGCAGTTTACTTGGCCAATTACTATGAAGCTTGGAAATCGACCGGATATTAGTATGCCTTAAACTCAAGTTGAAGCCCGGATACGACCGAATAACCACTTGATTCCTTCTGAAGCCTGGAGCACGACCAGATAAAAATTGAGAAATTGCGAAGCCTGGAGCACGACCAGATAGCAAGCCTAATCTCATCTCCCCAGAAAGTCACTGTAAAGCCTGGAGCACGACCAGATAGCAGTTGGTCTTATTTTTCTCAGCAAATCACTCTAAAGCCTAGAGCACGACCAGATAGCAGTTCATTTTTACCTCCTCGATTAAGAGATGATTCCCCATTAGAGTAACAGACAACTGAAGCTCCTAAAATTCTACTTCTCTCAAGACAGAGACCAGCATTCCCCAGCGAAATCCTCCCTAACAACAGGTATGCAGGTTCTCGCAAAGGAATCTCTTATGCGATCGAAACTTCTAAGTCCATCTTCCGACATCAACCTCCAAATGGAATCTATAAGCCCATTCCCGACATCGCAGGACCAATACCACTTCATGCGAGTGCAAATTTCTGGGCACTCTAGTGTTCAATCATCTTCCACCCTCGGATCACGAAAGGCAGACAAGCCAATCTACATCCTCAGGTTTAAGAAGATTGAACAGGGGAAGCTGTTATAACCCAAAATTTTCCCTCCCATATTTGGCAAAACATTTCAAGAGAGGTCCTCAAATTGCTCAAGGAAGTCCAAGAGTTGACCAGACAAACTCTCTCCTAAGGCAGTCTACCCCAAATTAGGGTTTCATTTTGCATCAAGATGATTGAGTCCAAAGGATCCCAAATGCTCACCATTGTCCTAATATGTTTTCAAGATCATCCATGTCAAGTTTCCAGCCTTGCAGAGGAACTTTGCTCAGTCAATTGCTCAAAGGCCTAAAAATCGACTATGTTAGGGCAAAAGTCAACTGTTGCCCACATACAGTCAAACTTCAATATTTTTTGTCAACATTCTCATTTTTAAGTATTATTAATCATTTGATCGAGGGTTGATCATGATTCCTCAAGGATTGCTCACAATTCATCAAAACCCAAAAGTTACTAAATTAGGGTTTTGTAGGAAAAGTCAACTCAACTTTGACCAAACATAACTTTCTCATACTTTATCAAAAATGACCCATACAAAGCTCATTTTGAAGAGGATGCAATTCCTTACAATCCATCTTCATCACCCGAGTTCAAAATATGTACTCACAAGAAGATATAAATTTGGACATTATAGGTCATTTCGGAAAGTCAACAAAACACCTTTTATGTCAAAGCTTCATACATGAACATGGAAGACTCAATTGAGATGAGACCAAAAAGGTTGCTTAGAGGACATCTTAATATTTCTAAAAAGTACAAGAACACCTCTCTAAGGTCAAAATTGAAAGAGTTATGCATTGGCAAAGTTGACCCTTTTTACAAAATTGCCAAAAGTCAAATGTGGCCAAAATTGCATTTCTTGCTAAATGGGCCCAACTTTTTATGCTTGCACTGAGGTTGTAATGTGACGCACGACCCATGAGCTCTTCCACTTGTCATTATTTTATTTTTGTCATTTATTTTTTATATTTCATTTAAATCAAATAAAATCAAAATAAAATAGTAAAAATATCAAAAGCTAATCAAATCTTGGGATTTTGTGCATGTTTAGGATCATTATACAGCTGGAAGTGAGATCAAATCGTGCAAGGTTCATTTGGACACAAAATGTTGCATTTTGCTTGAGTTGGAAAGATTTGCACAAAGGATCAAATCATGAATCAATAATCTTAATTGAGGGAGATTTGATTCAAGTTTGCAACCCTAATTCATTCTAGGGTACATAAGGAACATTGGCAGACCAAAAAGAAAGAGATTGAAGGCGTGCAAAACAGAAAGCAAAGTTGCAAAAATTCAAGAAAACTTTTAAATCAATTTTCAGGATTCGGGCTATCTCAAGCCATTCTAAGCATCCTAATCGCTTGTTGGATATCCCTGGATCACATTGCAACCATTAGCAAGCTTCCTCAAGCCTTGAAACACGCTGTAAGTTTCATACGACTTCCATATTTTCTTGAAATCAAATACATTAATTCTGACATATTTAGCATGTTTGATTTATACATTTATGATCCTTGAGTTATTTGCAAGCTATTGATTATATCCAATTGCGTTTTTATTGACTATACACCAAGATGCCCTAGTTAGGGTTCTTGCTTCGTTTTTAGGGTTTTGCTGTACAGGAAAAATTGTCCATGGATAATTGTACCATGATGCTCGTGAGGTTGCAACGAGTTGAATGGTACCATTGGTTGGGATTTATCATTCTTGCACGGGGTTTTGAAGATGCACAGGGTTATACCTACACCTGGTGTCCGTAGGTAAATGTATTTTGTTTAAAATGACAGAGACAAGGAAGAAGAAGGATAACATGGTGCTCAATGACTCGTCCATTTGAATCTGCGCGCGTTTCAGAGTTCAGCTTTTTGTTTTATCATATAATATTTGTTTATTATCATTTATACAAATAACCTATCAAGCTCAGATGGTCAGCATGTATTGTGAGAACGCCTAAGGGCCTGGGTTCGATCCCCAGGTCCCCAACTTTGCTTTCTATTATTTTTTCTTGCATAATCAGGTACATGGGTATACAATAAGCCTACCATACATCATCAATATCCCACCACCAGATCATCAAGGCTTCAGATCCAACACCTTCTCCCTGAAGGACTACCATGCGCTTGAGTCAAGTTGACATACAGAATTTGGAAAAGTCAAACAGGGCCAGAGTTATTGGGCTCAGATTTGCCATTAACACCCCCTCATTTTGCTATTTACCTCAGGCCCATTCTTTTTCTTTTCTAATTTTTCTTTTATTTAATTTAATTTGTTTAAATTATTTTCTAACACAAATAATTTCTTTTTTTCACAAAAAATCATAAAATCAAATTTCAGAAATTTAGAATTAGTTTTTTTTTATCAAATTTAATTTTATATTAGTTTAATTTAATTTAAGGTAATTCTAACTTTTTTTGTGAATAATTAAAATCAATTAGAAAAATTAGGGTTTGCTTTGACTTAATTTTTTTTATTTCTTTCATAAAATAAAAAATACAAAAATAGGTTAATTTAATTATTTTTTTCTTAAATTTAAATGAATTAATAATTAGGTTTTATTTATTCAATTAAACTCTATTTTTCTCAAATAACACAAAAACAATAATTTCTCTTTTAATTAGACTTAGTTGGGGTCAAAACCTTAAATTTCTTGTTCTCGATTCATCGCGCACGTTTACTATTTTTTGCAATATTAATCTAACTGCTCGTGGTATGTAATAGTTTAATCAGGATTTTCTTTTATTTATCATTTTACGGGTTTTTGGCTATGTAATTAATCCCTAACCTGAAGCCTTGTAATAGCGTAGTTTTTATTTCTCGCATTTTAATTCTCGCAAAATATTAACTGTTAGATGTATGTTAATAGGATTGTATGACAAGATTGCATGATAATTTTAAAATGGCTAGAAAACCCTAATGTGCAAAGATAATAACTTGAAATCAAATCACTCGCACATGCGCACTCTTAGGATATACTCTCACTTCGGTTGCCTTCGGTAAACGGTCATTAAGTATAGGGTGTTTTAGTGGTTGCCCTCTTGTCTAACAAAGATCAAAAGTCCCGTTCGGAAATGTTGCCTCGAAAATGTTGCCTCGAATATGATCTTAAGACTCTAGGGTTATTACTAAGACGTCCTAACATTGCTTTAGTGATCGTACGTCCCTTTCGAATTGACCCTTACAACTCCAACGACGGTGCTACCTACTCCTTAATAGTAGGATAGCGTTTGTCTAAAGGAAACAAGAACATAAATAATCCTTTTTCGAGTAGGTAGATGCTAGTAGGTACTTGCTCAAATCAAACTTTTTCACACCAAACACTTTTCAAACAAAGTTTTAAAAAACCCTTCGTAACACTCTTGAGGACAGAAACAAGGGTTAAAACGAAGTAAACAAAACTTTTCAAAACAAACACACACAAGCAACTTTAAAATACGAGAAAATACCTATGAGCCCATGGAAAACCATGGATAGAAAGGGTGCTAACACCTTCCCTTTCTTTAATCTACCCCCTGTACTCAAAATCTCGAAAAAGGAAATTTTCTGTGATTTTTTCCTTTCCAGTTGGATAAAATAAAAGTCGGTGGTGACTCTTGCTTACCTAGACATTTTGCAAACACAAACCAGCATTTTCAAAACAGTCGGTTCTGCCACGGTATCACAGTATTAAATTTCGGAGAGAGTGGGGAATGTTGCTTACAGAGTGGCTTTACCGCCTAATCTTTCGAATTTGCATGATGTGTTTCATGTGTCGTAACTTCAGAAGTATGTTTCAGATCCGTCTCATGTGATTCATATGGATGATGTGCAAGTACGGGATAATCTTACGGTGGAGACGATGCATGTACGGATCGCGGATCGTGAAATGAATACTCCGAGGGGCAAAGAGATTGCCTTGGTTAAAGTGTTTTGGCTAGGAGATACTGGTGAAAGCATGACTTGGGAGTTGGAGAGCAAGATGCGAGTCTCCTATCCTAAATTGTTTGATTGAGGTAAATTTTCGAGGATGAAAATATTCTAAGTGGGGGAGAGTTGTAACGCCGTAATTTAATTAATTATTTAATTAAATTATTTTTGGAATACTTGTGAAGATGTGTTATAATTAATTGGATTTAATTATATTATTAAGTGGTGAAATAATATTAGGAGTGTAATATTATTTGATGTGGGCCTACTTTGAAGGAATAGAAGTAATAAGGGGGTGTATTGGTTTTAAGCCCAATAAGGAATAAAAGAATAATAGGGTTATTTTATTGTTGTTGGATAGAATATAAAGAAGAGGCATTAGAAGAATAAGGATTGAGAGGAGAACGTGCAAGCTGCTAGAGAAAGAGGATAACGGCAAGAACGAGAATTCAACCAGAAATTGTAGAGCGACCTTTAATCCAAAGTAAGGGTGGGGTTCTGACTCTATAATTGGGTTTATAATGATTGGTATGTGGGGTTAGAGAAGATTTTTTTCTTGTTCTTGAATTGAAAATACATGATTGTTGTATGATGAGAATTGATGAATTTTAGATGAATATTGATGTCATGATGTTGTTTAATTGATGTAGAATTATAAGATGATTTATAGGTGATAAATTGTCATGATAATGTTAAGTTTTAGGGCTTTAGGTATGAATTTTGTAGTGGGTTACAGTGATGAAAACGCAGAATATTATAGTGATGGAAAATGCAGAATATTGCAGTGATGAATAACGTAGAACTGTACGTGAAGGATATCAGAAGTTGTTGTATTAGAATAATGAATTAAATTGGATATAGAAATTGTCATACTGTTCTTAGTTAGGTTGATATCAGGCTAATAATTAAAATAGTAGGATTAATAAAAAGTAGCAGTTCTGATGGTAGAAGTTCTGATGTTAGAAGTTGCGTTGGATTATTAAAAAGTAGAAGTTCTGATGGTAGAAGTTGTGTTGGTTAGAAGTTAGGTTGTCAGAGATTGTGTCATCAGAAGTTGTATTAGTCAGACGCTGTGTTATCATAAGTTGAGTTGATCATAAGTTGTGTTGGTCAGAAGTTGTAGTGGTTAGAAGTTGAGTTGGTCAGAAGTTGAGTTAATCAGAAGTTGAGTTGGTCAGAAGTTGTAGTGGTCAGAAGTTGTATTGGCCAAAAGATGCGTTGTTAGAAGTTATGCTGTCAGAAGTTGTGTTATTATAAGTTGTGTTATTAGAGGTTGTGTTGGTTAGAGGTTGCATTGTCAGAGGTTGTGCTGGCCAGAAGTTGTGTTGGCCTTTACGTTGTTTTCGTACAGAATGATGAACATTAGATGCTTAAAAGCTGTTGTTTGAAATATAACAGTAGAATAGTGATGGTAATGACGTTAGAGTTACAGAATAGCAGTATTGATTTACTGTGGAATTAATGTACAACTAAGTTGTTGGTGAGAAGTTATTAATAATATTGTGTTGATGATTTATAATAAATAATGATGTTTGATGAATTATTATGATGATAAGAGATGTTGGTGACAAGATGTTGAGATGATTTTGAGGTGTTGATTAATTGAGATGTTTTTGAGATGTTGATTATTTGAGATGTTTTTGAGATGTTGTTAATCTGAGATGTTTTTGAGATGTTGATTATTTGAGATGTTGTTAATCTGAGATGTTTTTGAGATATTGTTAATTTGAGATGTTTTTGAGATGTTGTTAAAATTGAGATGTTGTTAACTTGGGTGTTGTTATTACATTCATGGTTGTGTCGCATACATTGCATTTTGAGATGGAGCTTATGCTCGTTGAGATGGCATGTATTGACGAATTTTGAGATGAATGTTATGCCTTGTTGATGCCTCTATTAATTGGAAAAATTTTGAGATGGGAGTTCTGCTCAAATGGTACCACATGCGTTTGCATATTATTGAGTCGCATTATATGATTGCATAAAGAAGTGTATTTTGATGTTGATGAATGTGTATATATGTTGTAATAATTGTTAATTATGAGATGAGAAGTGGTGATGTTATTGATTTAATTTAATATATTAATTATCATGTGCTTTATTATATTGTTAGATATCTCACTCCTTCTGTTTAAATGTTGCCCTTATGTTGGTAACGTGCAGGTAATCGAGAGTGAAGGTTGTATACCTTCAGTAGTTTGAGTCGGTGTCATTGCTCAGATATGTAACACTCGTGGGGATGAACGCTTGCTGTTTTAATTGTTGATTTTCAGTTGTTGAACGTTAAATTGATTATTTTTTAACATGTGATATTCCGAAGATGTTGTTTTGTTGTTAGAGATGTTATTAAGAATTCCGCTGCATAGATGTTGAATTATTTTATTAAAGATGTTATGATGATGGTTCATCTGATGTTTTGAAAGTTTTATATATCCACATGAATGCAATGAATTTGATAGAAGAATTTGTGACGTCCCGATTCATTTGCATGATTGAAATTTTATAACTCTGATTTATTTGTATAATTCCTTGGGGTAGAATTGGGGTGGTACAGTTCTTAGATTGCATTTTTTTTGTTCTTTATTCCCGAGGAAGAACCCTATCTTTTTTCTGGGTCTCCCTTTCAAGTTTTCAATCCACCGGAATAATAATTTTTTTTATGTCCCTAATTTTTTCCTGGATCGCCCTTTAAGGTTTTCAATCCATCGGGCCGCTCCTTTTTTCCTAATTTGCCCGTTTAGGGTTTCAACTTAGCGAGCTTTTTATACATAGTATTTTTTACTGCGTTTGAGTTTGTCGGATGTGGAAATTCTTCCCCATCTATTGGTGTGAGGATAATACCACCACCCGAGAATGTTGTTTTTACCCTATAGGGACCTCTATAGTTGGGTGTCCATTTACCACGTGAATCAAGGTGAGGTAGTAGAATCTTCTTGAGCACCAAATCTCTTTCTTTGAAGACTCGAGGACAAACCTTCTTGTCAAGTGCCTTCTTCATCCACTTTTTGTATAACTGACCGTGGCACAAAGTTGTTAAGAGTTTTTCTTCAATATGGTTAAACTGGTCAATGAATACCCAATAATTTGCATGACCTAACACCAAATGTACATTTTTTCAGATTCAGTCTCGGTTTGAACTTTCGCAGACCCTCGAATAACTTTTGTAAATGATGTGATCCTCCTCTGTATGGGATTTGGAAATCATATTATCCACGTACACCTCAACTTCTTTATGGGTCATGTCACGAAACAATGTAACCATCACTCGCTGATAAGTTTCCCCTGCATTCTTTAGACCAAAAGGCATCACCTTGTAACAGAAATTTCCCTAAAGGGTCATGAAAGTAGTCTTTTCCATATCCCCGGGTGCCATTTTGATCTGATTATAAACTGAGAAACCATCCATGAATGAAAATATTGAAGCTTGAGTTGTATTATCCACCAAATCATTTATGTGAGGTAACGGGAAATTATCTTTTGGACTTGCTTTGTTTAGATCCTGATAATCTACATACATGTGTACTTTGTCGTACTTCTTGGGCACTGGCACAATGTTAGCTATCCAATGTGCATAATCTACCACCGATAAGAACCTTGCATCCAATTGTTTAAGGATTTCTTCTTGAAACTTACTAGACATGTCTGGACGAGGTCTTCTGAGCTTCTGCCTAACTGGAGAACAACCTTCCTTGAGAGGTAGTCTATGCATCACAATATCTGTATCTAATCCTGGCATATCTTTGTAAGACCAGGCAAATATCCATATATTCCTATAAAATCTTGATCAGTCTTTCTTTGACGCTTTACTCTAATGTTGCCACTAGCTTGATCTCTTTCAGATCCTCCTCTGTGCTAAGGTTGATAGTCTTAATAGATTCCTGGTATGGTTGTATATTTTCAGCTTTATGCTCTAATTCCCTCACTAATTCTTCGGAGAGTTCAAGATCTGTATCATCTTCTTCTTCCTCTTGGTTGATGGGTGCATCAAAATTATATCGGATAGCGGTAGTAACTTATTGGTGGTTTTAGGCATGGATTTGCACATTTATCATGTTTTGGTGCAGTTTTAGTGTGTGAATTTGAAAATGCATATGAAGAAAAGTATTTCCATTTTTTAAAAACATAAGATATAAATGCAAGGGAAAGATAGGGATCTCAATTGAATGCAAAATATAACTCTTATTAATTGAGAATAATGTTTGAAACAAATCGGGGGACCCTTAAAAGCTAACCCTATGCCTCGGGCTTGACATAGGTTTTTCAAAAACAAGAAAAATTACTTTGGAAAGAAAAAGATCTCTGGAACCTCCACGACCGTCTAACTCTTGAGTTCTTCTCCTGGAGCACGTTCATGGATGAAGTCAGATACTCTCTTGGTGCTGCTTATGTTAGATATCATCGCCACTTGTTCGCCATGTTCTGTTCCTTTGTTGATGAAGATTTCCTGGATAGGAGGAAACTGCGCCTTTCCTTTCAGGGCAGCCTTTAATGATCTGTATCCCAAATAAAAATGATTTTTCTTATCGGGTATCTCCACAAGTTTACCCTAACTTTTTAAGGTACCATCTTTCGTAGATGTTTTTAAATCTCTCCACGAATTCACAGTAGGTTTCTTGATTTTCTCCACCGGTAGGGTTACCATTGAAGTGACCTCTAAGACTTGGAATGATGTTGCTATGCAGTCTTCATCCACATTGATATATCTATAGGACTCTATGTAACTTACAAAGATGTCCTCTTCACCTCCGATTATAACCAATATTCCTTCAGCAAAGAACTTCAATTTTTGATGTAGAGTTGAAGTAACAGCCCCCGCTGCATGAATCCAAGGTCGTCTGCGCAAACATGTATATGATGGTTCTATATCCATTACTTGAAAAGTGATATAAAACATATGTGAGTCGATCTTGACAGGAATATCCACTTCTACAAATACTGAATTCTGAGAACCATCGAAAGCTTTAACTATTGTAGAACTTGGCCTTATAACAACGACATCTAGTGTGAACCTCATCATGCTAGATTTTGGTAACACATTGAGGGCAGAACTAGTATCGGTGAATACCCTATACATGTTAGTTGTACCTATCTGAATGGATATGTGCAGCTCCTTGTTGTGAATCCTACGTTGTGTAGGCAACTCATTGTCATTAAAACCTAAATAGGATCTAGATGTTAAGTTTTCTACGAAATTGTCAAATTGACTTAGTGTAATCTCCTTTGAAACATGAGCAGAACTCAGAATCTTCATCAGAGAATCTCGATGCGCTTCAGAATCTTCATCCTTGGTAGGGGTTTGGTGTAGTTGATCCACCGACCTATACTCACTTATCTTAATTATTTTAAAAAATTATTTTGTCTTTTGGTCGATAAAATTCTTGCTCGAAGGTTCTTGTTCTTGACTCGCGTCCACAATAGCTTTACCCTTATCTTTAACCATAATATCCTTCCTTTTCTGGTTGGGGACCATAGATTCGACCGCTGTGAGTCATGCCTCATGTTCCTGCTATATTTGTGATTGCAGGTCCTCTACTTGTCGATGGCTCACATTCTTGCTTTAAACTATTGACATAGACAGTAGAATCATAACTCCACGGTACTGCTTTATTACCTTCGTAAGAAGTAGGAGATGGTCCCCTAATCACCATTGTAGTCTTCAGAATTACTGGAATTCTCAGAGTCTGGCGTGGTATCATCACGGGTGCTTTTGCTGACTTTCCCCATGGAATAACAAGAGTTTTCTTATTAGGACTTGGCCCTTGGAAGCGAATTACCAATGGCTTCTTTGTACTTCCATCGACCGTAGCTACGTACTCTTCTTTAGGGTATTTCTCGAATTGGATTATCCCTAATTTTATTAATTTATGTAGTGTTTTCTCAAAATATTTATTATGTTCCAAAAGGAAATCATGTTCAACCAGATACTCCTTCAAAAGATCTATCGGAGTTTTCACTTCTCTAGCTTCCCCAAAGTCATTCATCACCTCAATTGCATTCACAGTTGGCCCACCATGTGGAGGCATGGGGTTCGTCTTGATGTTTGGCTTGTTAAAAGTGATATATTAAGAATCCAAAATATCTTGAACCTTATGTCTGAAGGCCCATCATTTTTCTATTGTATGCCCCTGAGAGTTGGCATGATATTTGCACCTAGAATTTTCATCATACTTTGGCGGGAGTGCCCAAATTGGAGGAGCTAGAGGCTTTATCTCTACCAAATATTTTTGAGTAAGTGTTGTAGTAATTGACTCTACAGCATGAGGAGAGGATCAAATCTTCTCGGAGGCTATTCAAACCTGTTTTGTTGTTGTTCCCAAGGAATTACCAATGGTTGTTGTGCCTTTGGATGCGATGCCACAACATTAATTTTCCTTATTTTTGGAGAAGTTAGGAACATATCTCTTTGAATTATAAGGGGTATTGGATGATGCCCCTTGTAACTTGCCACTCTTTATGTCTGCTTCAATCCTTTCACCAATAGTTACCAAATTAGAAAATCCAGAAGAGACACTTCCTACCAGCTTATCATAGTATAACTCTTGCAAAGTATCCATGAACATGTCGACTAATTCTTTCTCCATGAGTGGTGGTTGTACATGGGATGCCATTTCTCTCCACCTCTTAGCATATTTTGAAGGACTCATCCTTCTTCTGAGATAAGTTTTAGAGTTGCATGCAGTTAGGTGCCGTGTCCAAATTTTACTTGTATTGTCTCAGGAAGGCGTTGACAAGATCTGTCCATGTTTGGATATGAATTCACTCCAATTTCATGTACCAATCTAGAGACGCCCCACTCAAACTATCTTAGAAACAATGGATCATTAGCTTATGATCTTGAGCATATGCATGCATTTTTCTATAATACATGCGTAGGTGGTTCCTTGGGCATGTGAATCCCTTATATTTTCTAGAGTCAAGTACTTTGAAGTTTGGAGGGATCACCATGTCTAGAACTAGGCCCATTTCTAGAGCATCGACGTCAAAAGCATCGTAACCCTCCACAACCTTCAACCTTTCTTCAAGAGCTTTATATTGATTGAGCGTCAAGGGATTATCAACAATCATAGGTTGGTGTGACTGAGTGGCACCTTCCAAATCAAGATCTCCATATTGTAGGTCTATGTAGTTGTCAGCATTGTTGTCTGGAATTTGCAAAGTATGGGGTGCCCCTATCTTCTATGGAGGTGGGATAAACCCTTCAGTATCAGCTTGCTTGACCTCTTATTGAGCTATAGTTGACTTTAGAGGTCCTGACTCTGGTTCTTTTCTTGGTTGGTGACCACTTGATGCACCAATAGTTTGGGCTACTTCTTCAAAGGTTACCCTAGGAATTTGTTCTTGTCTCTCAATGATGTTCTTCAAGGCCAAAAGAACTTGACTCATGTCTCCTTTCATTGAGTCGATGTTTCCTTTCACGTGCTCCAAATCTTCCTTGAAGACAGCTTGATTCTCTTCGATATGTTCCATCACTTTTTTTTGACGAGCTCTTGTTTGATATGGTGGTCGGAGAGGTGGTGCTTTTCTACCAATGGTTTAACTGGAGATGATTTTGAAAAATAATTATTTTTTTATGAAATGTGGAATGTGATGCTTGTGAATGCATGGATGCGTATGAATATGCTAAAAAATGTTTAATTTTCGTCTTACTCACTTGGATTAGTATACCTTCACGTAAGCCTTGCTAGTAGGATGAAGCTGAGAAGAAGTCGTCGCCAAATGCTACATAACTTCTACCTCAAGTCTAGTAAAAGTAAGTTAGAGGCCTATTACACATAAAGTGCATTCATAGAAGGGAATGGAACAGTCTTCATACTTAGTGTGAGTGCACCTTCCTATTAGAGATGTTTTGTATGATGTCAAAACTAGGACATTTTAGCACTTATATATATATATATATATATATATATATATATATATATATATATATATATATATATATATATATATATATATATATATATATATATATATATATATATATATATATATATATATATATATATATATATATATATTAGGTTTTGCTTTTTATTGGTGAGCATCTAAAAATGAATACACAAACGAGATAATGGAAATACAAATTTTATTTATTAAAAACAATCGTCCTTAAAAAGGGAATACAATTCAGATATTGAAAAATATTCTATTCCAAAAATTAAAAATTTAATTGCTAAAATAACAAAGGGAAACAAAATCTTCTAAGTGCGCCTGCGAATATCTGCTCTGAAACCATCAACCATTTTCCTGCAAAGTTTAAGGAAGTCTTCAACATCTTTCGGGAGAGGGACCATCAAATTTTTCACATCTCTCAAATTTATATGGATGTCATCAATGGATTGTTAGCTAAGAAGGCGAGTCTTGCATGCTTGTCTTTATATAGCCGATATTCTTGGTAGAGGTCCAGAATTACCTTGTGGTTTTCCTTTCCTGCTTTGGCGGTCGTTGCATACTTCCCTTCCCAATATAAATTTTTATCCCTCATCTCCGTATAGAGTCTCCTCTGTATGAGGAAATTCTTTCAGAGATCTTCTAACTTATGACCAAATTTCTCTTATTCATCAGTCTTTTGGGCGAGAAGTCTTTCTGCCTTCATCCTCTTGAGACATTCTCCTACTTCTCATTCGTCTCTATCTTAGAGTCTCGTAGTAAGGTATTGAATCTGATCTTCTTGATCTAGAGAAGCTTGGGCCAAACTTTGAATTTGGGCCCTCAAGTTCTCTTTCATCTACTTTTTATCTTGCATCGCCTTGTAATACCACCTATTTAGTTTCCCGGTTTCCCTAAAAGCATCCTCCAAACGTTGGTTGTGAGAATCCAAGTTGAAGGTAGCACTTAACAATCCTTTGGTCGAATGTTTCCTCTTAAGACTATCCTTTTTAAATGCTTCACGGTCTTTATGAATCTGTTGGTCTTTTGACTCAAGCTCGTGTTGCATCTGTCTTTTCTCCTTAGCTAAGTTACGAAGATTAAGCTCTAATTCTTCTTTCTCCTTTTGAGCTTGATCCAAGGCTTTATTCAAGTCATCTATTTCTTCTAAGGACATAAGTAGAGGACCTGGGACATATGGCTTGCACTCAAGATCAATCTTAAATGGTAGTTTAACAACTTGCACCCTATCTGAAACCCATCGAGTGTAAGGTTCTTTCTCCACAGCATTCTTCCTTTCGGCCTTTCTCTTGTTACCCTATTCCAAGCTCGAACGATCTAGTTGAGAAATTCTCGGTCATTCTCTTGCCCATGTCGTGAATGATTAATTTTTGAAGTTGTTCATTGGAGGGTTTATCCTCCAAAGGGTACCCGATTTGTCGCAAAGCCAAAGTACGATTGTAATTGATGCAACCAAATAACACAATTAACGGAATATTCGGAAAATCTACACAACTGTAAATGATGTCTCCAATGTTTAGCTTCCTTGCATACCATAACACAGAATCAACAGTAAGAGACCTTAATTTTTGAGGCCACTAGAATCATGTCAAAGTTTTAATCATATAGTCCTCCTTATAGAGGTGAGACATAAACCAAGAATATAGAAGCGGGATACAACATTTTGTCGTACCCCTCCCCTTTTCATACCTAGTGTGAAGAGTATAGTAAATATAAACAAGTAAAACAGGAGTTGGGTCCACATTCAGAGCTTTTGCACCCCAAAACACACTAATAGTTACAGGGTCAATATAGTCCAAAATCTGCGGAGACAGAATTACACCAAAGACAAGTAGTCCTAAACAATCAACATAAGATTCCCATTCTTTTTTATTGGCAAAATAAAGGACTTTAGTCTCCAAATATTGTCTTTTAATCCCTTGTACATCACCTTTTTTTTTGTAATTAAGTGAAAACTCAGGATAAGAGATCCCTAAACCTTTTTCTAAGTCCTTAACATCAATTGTCTTTCCAATTCCCACATAAGCTTTTTCTTTAGAAAAATTCAAGAGTCTATCAAATTCTTCCAAAGTCCGCGCTAGCTGAAAGTTTTGAAAGGTGAAACACCTTAATGGAGGATCGTAGAACTGAACCAAGGTAGAAATGGCATCTAATTGTACATCCACTTTTGTCAACTCAAGGGTATCCCCAAAGCGGTGAGTACACATTTTCATAGCTTTTTCAGACAGTTTCCCTTTGATAATCTTGATCTTTGTCATATATGGCTTGACGACACTAACACGGACAAGTTGTTTCCCTATGGCATCCATTTTTAAGATACTCACCAAAAAACTTTGATTATTATTATATTATTTTAATCCTGTGAATAAGACAAACAAAAAAATGGAAAATGATGAATATGTGAAATGTAAGATGTATGAATACATGTAACATGGTGACGGGATTTATGAGAGGTATCCTTAGTTGGTAGGTTCCTAGCTTTGGCCTATGGATGTTCTACACTCATCATAAGGTGGTTTCCTTAATGGTATCATGGATTACACTAGAGGGAAAATCACTAGGGCCTCCATTAAGCAGAGCCTCTTTGTAGATAGAAACTTTCGTCTCTAAGGTCCTAAAAGGTCTGACCATGAGATTTTAGTTTAAGGGTCACACAAAAAGTCATAGGTTTCATTCCAAATTCCTACCCCCAAGAGGATACCTCTTGAGACATATTTCTTTTTTTGGAATTCCACCGACTCTAGGCGAAGTCGTCACAAAAAATCATAGGGGTGATGTATCCCTTTGGCTAATAGACAAACGTTCTTTCTAAGGTTTTGAAAACATATTTTTTTGAAATAAAATCACGCCAACAAATGATAAAAAGGTAATAATAATAATAATATAATAATGAAAAAAGTAAATAAATAAATAAATCAAATATAGAAAAATACCAAAAATAAGAAAAACCCTAAAAAACCTTTAAACCAAAAGGAAATGCTTCTAAACCGTAGGGTTGAGTCCCCAACAGAGTCATCAGCTGTAATAATCGGCTAAATATTATAGAGTCGCCACCATTAATTTTTATCCTAAGAAAGGGAATATAATTGATAACCCTAATTTGATCAGAGATTCTAAGTTGTTAACTCCTTTTAGACGAAGAGAAGGTGTTAGACACCCCTCATCTACCTTGTTCACACGGATACTAGGGTTTAGATTAAAGGTTTAGGAATAGGGTTTTAATTTTTTACTAGGGGAACTCGCCACGTTTTTTAAGTCATATGCCTACGTATCCTCTTATGAGGAATCATATTTCCAATTCATAGTTCCAATTTGTCAGTTTTTTTATGGATCATGGAAATATCTTGAATTCTCTTCGAACCAAGTCTGGGTGTGCGAATAGTAGAATTTGTAGACGAAGTTCACAATCGATAAGAGGAGTTCCCATAATCCTTTTTTTAAATAATTATATTTGAATTATGTTAGTAGAAAAGGTAGGTATTGATTGGTTAGATGTTTTCGAATATATTATGCAATATGAGAAAATATCTTTTGATGCATGAGAAAAATATTTAATGTAATTAAAGAAAGATTCGTGTTTTTTTTAAATTAATAACTAATTACTTAAAAATATGTTAGATATTTTAAATAAGAATGAAATAATTATTTATTAATCATTTTAAGTGCAAATAACACGGACAAGTTGTTTCCCTATGGCATCCATTTTTAAGATACTCACCAAAAAACTTTGATTATTATTATATTATTTTAATCCTGTGAATAAGACAAACAAAAAAATGGAAAATGATGAATATGTGAAATGTAAGATGTATGAATACATGTAACATGGTGACGGGATTTATGAGAGGTATCCTTAGTTGGTAGGTTCCTAGCTTTGGCCTATGGATGTTCTACACTCATCATAAGGTGGTTTCCTTAATGGTATCATGGATTACACTAGAGGGAAAATCACTAGGGCCTCCATTAAGCAGAGCCTCTTTGTAGATAGAAACTTTCGTCTCTAAGGTCCTAAAAGGTCTGACCATGAGATTTTAGTTTAAGGGTCACACAAAAAGTCATAGGTTTCATTCCAAATTCCTACCCCCAAGAGGATACCTCTTGAGACATATTTCTTTTTTTGGAATTCCACCGACTCTAGGCGAAGTCGTCACAAAAAATCATAGGGGTGATGTATCCCTTTGGCTAATAGACAAACGTTCTTTCTAAGGTTTTGAAAACATATTTTTTTGAAATAAAATCACGCCAACAAATGATAAAAAGGTAATAATAATAATAATATAATAATGAAAAAAGTAAATAAATAAATAAATCAAATATAGAAAAATACCAAAAATAAGAAAAACCCTAAAAAACCTTTAAACCAAAAGGAAATGCTTCTAAACCGTAGGGTTGAGTCCCCAACAGAGTCATCAGCTGTAATAATCGGCTAAATATTATAGAGTCGCCACCATTAATTTTTATCCTAAGAAAGGGAATATAATTGATAACCCTAATTTGATCAGAGATTCTAAGTTGTTAACTCCTTTTAGACGAAGAGAAGGTGTTAGACACCCCTCATCTACCTTGTTCACACGGATACTAGGGTTTAGATTAAAGGTTTAGGAATAGGGTTTTAATTTTTTACTAGGGGAACTCGCCACGTTTTTTAAGTCATATGCCTACGTATCCTCTTATGAGGAATCATATTTCCAATTCATAGTTCCAATTTGTCAGTTTTTTTATGGATCATGGAAATATCTTGAATTCTCTTCGAACCAAGTCTGGGTGTGCGAATAGTAGAATTTGTAGACGAAGTTCACAATCGATAAGAGGAGTTCCCATAATCCTTTTTTTAAATAATTATATTTGAATTATGTTAGTAGAAAAGGTAGGTATTGATTGGTTAGATGTTTTCGAATATATTATGCAATATGAGAAAATATCTTTTGATGCATGAGAAAAATATTTAATGTAATTAAAGAAAGATTCGTGTTTTTTTTAAATTAATAACTAATTACTTAAAAATATGTTAGATATTTTAAATAAGAATGAAATAATTATTTATTAATCATTTTAAGTGCAAATAACACGGACAAGTTGTTTCCCTATGGCATCCATTTTTAAGATACTCACCAAAAAACTTTGATTATTATTATATTATTTTAATCCTGTGAATAAGAAAAACAAAAAAATGGAAAATGATGAATATGTGAAATGTAAGATGTATGAATACATGTAACATGGTGACGGGATTTATGAGAGGTATCCTTAGTTGGTAGGTTCCTAGCTTTGGCCTATGGATGTTCTACACTCATCATAAGGTGGTTTCCTTAATGGTATCATGGATTACACTAGAGGGAAAATCACTAGGGCCTCCATTAAGCAGAGCCTCTTTGTAGATAGAAACTTTCGTCTCTAAGGTCCTAAAAGGTCTGACCATGAGATTTTAGTTTAAGGGTCACACAAAAAGTCATAGGTTTCATTCCAAATTCCTACCCCCAAGAGGATACCTCTTGAGACATATTTCTTTTTTTGGAATTCCACCGACTCTAGGCGAAGTCGTCACAAAAAATCATAGGGGTGATGTATCCCTTTGGCTAATAGACAAACGTTCTTTCTAAGGTTTTGAAAACATATTTTTTTGAAATAAAATCACGCCAACAAATGATAAAAAGGTAATAATAATAATATAATAATGAAAAAAGTAAATAAATAAATAAATCAAATATAGAAAAATACCAAAAATAAGAAAAACCCTAAAAAACCTTTAAACCAAAAGGAAATGCTTCTAAACCGTAGGGTTGAGTCCCCAACAGAGTCATCAGCTGTAATAATCGGCTAAATATTATAGAGTCGCCACCATTAATTTTTATCCTAAGAAAGGGAATATAATTGATAACCCTAATTTGATCAGAGATTATAAGTTGTTAACTCCTTTTAGACGAAGAGAAGGTGTTAGACACCCCTCATCTACCTTGTTCACACGGATACTAGGGTTTAGATTAAAGGTTTAGGAATAGGGTTTTAATTTTTTACTAGGGGAACTCGCCACGTTTTTTAAGACGTATGCCTACGTATCCTCTTATGAGGAATCATATTTCCAATTCATAGTTCCAATTTGTCAGTTTTTTTATGGATCATGGAAATATCTTGAATTCTCTTCGAACCAAGTCTGGGTGTGCGAATAGTAGAATTTGTAGACGAAGTTCACAATCGATAAGAGGAGTTCCCATAATCCTTTTTTTAAATAATTATATTTGAATTATGTTAGTAGAAAAGGTAGGTATTGATTGGTTAGATGTTTTCGAATATATTATGCAATATGAGAAAATATCTTTTGATGCATGAGAAAAATATTTAATGTAATTAAAGAAAGATTCGTGTTTTTTTTAAATTAATAACTAATTACTTAAAAATATGTTAGATATTTTAAATAAGAATGAAATAATTATTTATTAATCATTTTAAGTGCAAAAATATATTTAATGGAAATGCCAAAAAAAAAATATGGTAATTAAACAAATTAACCAAAATAAGAAAAAATTATGTTAAAAAAAATAAATAAATAAAATTAATCAATTCAAGTGTCAGGGGTGTAATTATTAGAATCGAGAGTGTATTGGAAAGATATTTACGCCCACAAGAAAATCTGAGCCTAACTAGCAGGCAGTTGTGAATTGGCGTTGGTAGTAAAATACTGGGGGTGTGGATATCAGAGCCTTAAATCTAGATATTGGATTTAAGCCCAATTGTGCGGGGGTGAGTTTTACAATAGGTTAGTAAAACTGGAGGGTTGGTTTAGCAATTTTCTTGGCCCAAAGTTTGAATTATGAGAGTTTGTTTAGATCTTGTGTGGGCGAGCACGCGGGTTTACAGTGAGGTTGCGCGATACAGGGTGTTGATCTTGATCAAGAGGGTAGAGAGTGATGGTACATAGTAATGGTGTCGCACGTGATCGAGATGGAGTTTATAAAAACATAAAACCAACAGTGGCCCTCATTTTCTCTTCTTCTTTCTCTCTTTATCCCCCAAACAAAGAAAATTGTTGTATTTTTAGAGAGAGAAGCTCTTTCTAGCTTCTCTCTAGGCAATCAGAAATTGCCTCGCCGGCCAAAAACTGCTTCCGCCGGCGGCTCCACCCCTCAGACTCTCGAGCCACCATCAATCACCATATGAAACTCAGATCTCCGATTGACGTTCAACCGAGATCCTCATCCCCTCATCCCAATTTCCATAAAACATTCAAACCTTCATACAATCTTCATCCATCCCTTAAGAACCCTATGATTCTCGCATGAACCCTAAGCCTTTTCCGAACCCAAAAACACAAACCCTTAGAACCTTATGGCAAAACCCTTAGAACCCTAACCCTAAGAACATGAACCCTATGAACCCTAACCTAAAGATTTTTTTCCACAAAACCCCAAAATTAAACACAAATGATAGAGATTCAATAATTAATCCTAAGTTAAGTGAACCTGATTACCTCTCCCGCAGTGATTCTTCTTGCATTAGTTCTTTTCTGGTTTTCTAATTCTCCCTTCTAATCTCTTTTTTCTTGTTTTGTAGGTGCGCAGAATGATGGCGTGACAGAGGTGATGGCTTGAAGACGATGGTAACATAACTCAGATCTAGGGTTTCATAAATTGAAACCCAGATCCCTCTTCTCCTTCTCCTTGATCTCTTCTTCTATTCGCAAATTTCTTCCTCCCATTCTCTTAAATTCTTAGGGTTTATATAGGTTTAGAACTTAGATAAATTAGGAAATAATTGTTAGATTATTGTTACAAACTAGATGATTAGGGTTGGTTGAAGATTGAATTAGAAATTAAGGATTAGATTGAATGAAAATTTATTTGATTTGTGTAAATTAAGATTTGATACAGTTTTTGTTGATATTTTTTTGTATTTTGGACGATTTTGTTTGTAATTGAAAGATTTGTTGTTGTGTGTATTGATTTGCGTGAATTTGATTTGAGTTTGGATATGATTTTCTGAGCTTAGGAATGAGGATGAAGAAACAAGGCCTTTGTGGATGAAACTAGGGTTTCAAAACCCTCTCAGTTGACTTCGGTCAAACGAAATCAAAAAATTATTAATAACAATAAAACTTAAATAAATAACTGAATAATAACAATTAAAATAAATAAATGTTAAATAAATAAATGTTAAATAAATAATAATTTAAAAGGGGTTGACCTCTCCGGTCAACATCCTTGTCTGACCCGAAAATTTTAAAAAACTCGATGGGCTTCTCTAAAATAATAATAAGACAACAAATTTGAGAGGCCTAATTGAACATATTGTAACAAAAGTCATAATCCCTCCTCTTTATTTGAATGGGCTACAAATGTCTAATTGGACCTTTCTAATTTAGAAATCCCATGAACCCCTTGATTAAATTACATACCCTTCTAAAAAACCTTTTTTAATCATTCACATGGAACCAAAAGCTTAATGGGCCAACATATTTTGATGGTCCATAATACACCCCTCTACGACTTTAAACCCCCTCTTAGAGTAAGCTAGCAATAATAATACCCAAAATCCTAAATGACTGAATAAAAGATGAAATGATTATTTAGAGGGGAAAATTTGGGGCATGACAGATACGTGATGATATTGATTGTTGTTTAGATTGTGTACAACTGATTAGTAAGATAGCATACTTTGTCGATAGATGAAATCCAATCATGACAAGTTCTCATATCTCTGAAGATTTTTTTATCTTTTGTCCGTTTTAAATTCTACAACCTTAAGCTTCCAAACATCTTTCAAACAATAAGCTTAAATTCATAGCAATTGTTAAATGACATTGATATCGCACTAATCCTTGTGGATACGATAAAACAAAATACTTACTTTTGCTTGCTGCTTAACCGCAATAATAGGTTTCTAGAAATCAATAGAGGCATAAGCCTTTTTAATCTAGATGAAATAATTTTTGCTATGATTCCATTCAAAATAGAAACCAAACAAATTGGAAAATAATCACTTGCCTCTTGAGGATTCTCTATCTTTGGAATTAAGGTTGAGAAGCCGGTTATGACTGCTTTTGAAAGTCTAACTGAGGCATTGAATTCATTCTCAAAAGCAACCAAGTCTTTTTTTAAAGTACTCCAACAAGATTTAAAAAGTCCTATATTAAATCCACAAGGCTCGAGGTTGTTATATCCATCACACAACCAAATAGAATTATTTATCTCCTCTAATCATGTTAGATCTTCCAACCTATCACAATCAATCCTATTCAGGACTTTAAACTCCACCCCCACTAACTTAGGTCTAGAATCAGAAAGTTCAATAAACCTTTTATGAAAGTTGTCTTTAATTTCACCCTTTATATTTTTCACTTGAGTGAGCTACCACTATATGAATTCAAGAGCATAATACCATTCTTTCTAAATCTATGCTTCATAGTAAAGTGAAAAAACTTGGAATTTGCATCCCCTTCTTTAATCCACCTAAACCTTGACTATTACCTCAACATACACTCCTTGAAATTTAACTTGGTTCAAATATTATGAAAGCTCTAAATATTTGAGTTCTAAAGTTTTGACTAATTTTGGTAAAATTGGATGTTGAACAAGATGTCTCATTATGATCATCCGATATCTTGTCTGGTATAACTGGATGTTTGGATTCTGTGAGTGGGTTATAAATATGGATCATTCTGAGAATATTTGGTAATCATAGTGTTCAAGTTGAAGAACTCAGAAGTGTTGAACTAACATGTTTCATCATCTGAAATACATGTCGAATAAAGATGTCTTATGAAGAGCTATTTGACATCGCGCATGTGACCAGCTAAACAGTTGGATTTAATTGATATATTTCATGTGCAAAATATTATGGGAATATTGTGCTATCCTACGTGGTGCATAATTTTAAGATTGAAGAGATTCAAGCTGAATTTTAGGAGATTGTTTAGTTTTTAATTATGGAGATAATTTAGGAAACTAATGATTGAAGTTCTATGATGTAAGAGATATTTTTGTTGCCTTATTCGCAACAGGTCAACAATGATTTGAAGCCCAATCCAGTATGTTGAAGATTATAAAAGGAAGGCTTAAACCTAGGGCTTTTTAACTAATCCTTATATAACACATTGTAACATCAAAAGATAAGGGTTTAAGGTTTTGAGAGTCATGTACTTTCTTGTGTTGTATGTCACCCTTTGTATTGATTTTATGTATTGTGGTAGACATAGTTGTTTATGCAGATTCAGAAGCCTTTAGGTAATGAATTTTATTTTGTTATTGGATGAAGCCTTGAAGCAAATCCAAGTATGTTTGTTAGTCAAGATTCTTAGTTGAACTTTGTGGTTGTTAGATATTACTAAGGTGATTTAGGAAGTGAGATGGTGATTTCTCATATTTAGGGAGGATCTAAGTAAAAGTGTCATTGGGTAGGGATTAGGTGAGAAATTGTAAACGAGGGAGTATAGCTTTGAACTAATACTGCTGATAGTGGGCTTTCTTCTTGGCTTGGTATCCCCTAGAGTAGGTGTTGTTGTACATCGAACTGGGTCATCATATCTTTGTGTTTTTATAATTATGCATTATTCAGTTTTGTTTATTGATTTATTAACATGTCTTATTAGATGTTGGAAAATTTGTCATGACTCTATTCTGATATGTTTATATCTGTATGTTTTATCTTGTTCAAGTGATTTTATGCAGAGATCAATGTCTTAGACATGTGTTACGACATTTTTTATATGTATACCAAAATTTCAATTGGTATCAGAGCAGGCATCCTGTTCTATTCTGGGTGAGATCGAGGAAGATACTTTCTGGTACTTTGGACTTGAAGAGAAAAGTGTTGGTTGTAGCTGCTGTTATGACTTTGGTGTTAATTGTGAGGCGTCTCTCATCTGCTTGTGCCTCTATAGTATGAATGTGGACAACTCATATTTTGTGACAGGGTGAGTATTGGACCTGTCTGAAGTTGTCATACATGTTGCTTTAATGGTTAGCTTATGTTTTATGTTTGATTTATTTTCAAACATTTGGTGTTTTGGTACCACTTATATTATGGTGATTATGTGCAAGGGTTATCTTGTTGTGCTCTGGAGGATGTTAAGGAGTTATTGATATGTGATCCGCTGCGTATGTATCTGAAAACTCCTAATGGTTTGGTGTATCCTATGTTATTGTGATACATGGAGGATAGCTTCAACCAGCCTGCTAAGGTTGCCAAGGATACTTGAGGTCATCTCAAGTCCACTCATAAAGGCACTTTTAAGCGAGTTTATTGAAAAGAGGTTTGAAGAAAGTAAGAAGCAATTTATTTTTCTTCCAACCCTAAAAGTCCAATCTCTGGTCTTTCATAAAGGATCTCTTGATGTGTCCCTTAGAATGATGTCATACCAGATGTTAGAACATCACATCAGCAACTTATAAATATTTTTGTTAGCTAAAAGAATGGAATTGCATATTGTAACACCCCAAATTCTACCCGGTAGTTATAACGAAAATCAAAGTATATAAAAGCTTCCAACACATTTGGCATATCACATTTAAACATGTTACAACATATAAACAAATACATAACACTTTAATTTCAGAGGGTCATATAACAACTTGCATCAGCTTTTAAAACAAAACCACTTCTTTTATTAATAACGCAACATAATCAAAATTACAACTTCAAGTAGCATCATATGTTTCGTTCAACTAAAACAACTTAAGAGGTAACATATTATTTCATATAATTAAACTTAGGATTCAACAAGTAAAACATTTTCAACAAGTAAGTAACTATTTGTTCATTTCCCCCCCCCCCCCCCCCCCCGAGTGTTACGTATCAGAGCGACCAACCGACATTGAACTAATAAGTCTAAGCAAATCTTCATTCTTGATTACCTGCACGTTACCAACAAAGGGCAACATTCAAACAGAAGGGGTGAGATTCTCAAATTGTATAAGTGAGCGCATGATAAATCATATATTAGAACCAGGTCATGCAAAAATCACCACTTTACAACAACAATTGCAACAGGATATCATCAAAATGCATCAATTAATTCATCAACACAACAACTCAATTGTACAACTAAGAATGCGACTCAATGTTATGCAAATGCATGTGGTACCATTGGAGCAGAACTCCCAACTTAGAAAAATCTGTCAATAAATAGAGGCATCAACAAGGCATAAGCCTTCAACTTAATATTTTGCCAATCCAGACCAACGTGGTGCCAATCCAGGCCAACTTAACAATGCAAATGTAGGTGACTCAATGAATGCAACAATCATATACAACAACAACAATCACTGTCACAAAGGCACAAGCCTATATCATCACTTTACCAATAATTAGAGGTACTCATCATCGCTTCAACATTGGCCATAGGCCTACAACTTAATCAACTTATCAATCACAATATATAAACAATAACATATTCAATAGCAAGCAATGTATTCGACAACGATTTATTCACAGTAATAACCAACAACACAATTCCATAAACCGAAACCATTCAACTAAATCCTACTTCACCTACAAATCAACTTTATTATACATAATTCTAACAAAACAAACCAACTAAAAATACCTATATGTATATACGACTTACTTCGACAATTTCAACTAATTCTAGTTAACTAGTTTTACCGCCTAAATCTACAAATTCGGCTAATCGGTACTGTTTTATATACCGTTATTACTACTATTTATTTATACTGCTACTAATCAATTTATTCTACTAAATTACGCTACCTCTGCTATTTATCTCACTGCCATTATTGGTCTCTGCCAAAACTACTAGTTCGCTATCTACAACTTCTACCGATAACTCTCTGCTAAATTATTACATCTGCCACTAATATACTACTCTGCTAAATTATTTATTACCAACTCTGAAACTAAAACCATCACTGTTATTTTAATTTCTACGTCTACTAATAACATAATTATGCTAATTATTAACTCTGCTACTTTATTCTACTGTTCATCTAAATTTACTACTTATTATTATTTCTGCTATTATCCCCTATCACATAAAACAACTCTACAAAAATATGCTACTTCAACTAATATTTCTTCTGCTATAACCTGTTACTGATAAAAATAGTTTAATTTGTTCCCAAACTGCTTTTCTATTAATAAACTCTATATTGATACCGTATCAAAATTATATAGCATAGTCTCACAGAACAGAAACAAGTGCCCCTGCCCAAAGGTGTGCCGCACGGCACACCCTCTCACTTCCTCTTATAGTGTCGATCGGCACTTCCCATGACAATAACCAGCTGCCATTCGGCAGCATCCAACCAACAACAAGCTGTCGTTCGGCAGCATTCCATACACATTTTTCCTCCTCTATTTTAGTGGATTTCCTGCTATCGACTATTCTAAATCCTATCCAGACAAGTATATAACACAGTAAATACACCAATTCATTCATAATTCATTAACCAAATCAATTATTAATAATGTTATCAAGACAACACAAACCAACACAAATCAACATTTATAATCCCACATACAAAGTATCATATATCCCATTTTAGGATAAGAAACCCCACCCTTACCTGGTTTAGTTTGATGACAACTCTATGTGTCTCCGATTTTAATCTCCTCTTGGCCTCTTGGTTCAACTTCACGTAGCTCTGTTCTTCTCCAAAACCTTAATTTCCTCTTTCTTTTCTCTTTCTTTTTTCCTGATAACACTAACTCTCTTCCTCTCTTATTTTTCTAATAATAATTTATATTATTCTATTGATCCAAATAATAGTCTTTCTCTTAGTGGACCTACATACACACCCCACTATTACTACTATCACAACACAAGCCCAATCAAATAAATAGTCACTTAATATAATCTAATATTATTTCCAATAATATTCTTCAACTATGATCGATCCATACTTTAAATAATACTAACTCACAAATAATATTCTAATAATAGTTCTCCGACTAAACCGTCTAATTTATCCGAATATCAACTTACCGCTCAACTCAACATATTTATCCAATTATGCTTCTTAGAATAATATCGATAAATCTTAACTTCGACAATTTCCAATAATTAAATCCTTAATTAATTTAATTAAATAATTAATTAAATTTGGGGCGTCACAACTCTCCCCCACTTAGGATATTTTCGTCCTCGAAAATCTACTTGATACAGTCACTCTTAATGCGAATTTCGCATCCAACTCTCTGACCTTCAATTCGCGTTTGGCAACACTTCGACCACTACTTTCTCGACATAACAATGCTCAATATGATATAATTAAAATCCATGCGTGCTAATAATTCAACATCTCAATAACGATAACAAAATTATTACAATATCAACTTAACCGTATAACTCAACAATTATACACACAATTCACCATCAACTAACAACCACAATAATTTCCTTATAGGATCAACAAATATCTATGAGATATCACAACACCTTGGCACATCATCCCTACATCAAAAATCTAACAAATAAAACATGTAAATTAAGACACACCATTCCAATAGGCTTCCGATGTATTAATCCTTGACTTCTAACGAGTCGTACACGCATAGCCCTTGCGCCACATCATGCTTCAGCTGCGCAACTCTGATCATCCATATTAAGTCATCGTCCTCATTAAGTCTTCCGTCGATTATATGGTTTACAAGTTTCAATCTAATCCCAAACTCTCTTTAACATCAGCCATAAAGTCGCTGTTCACTTGATATTCTCAATCTTTCACTTTACGATGTTAGCTCACATACAGACCCACTACTCTGAATTGTTCATTACGTCTCAACTTTCACTCAACGACTCCTCTACTAATTTCACACGAACTGGTGAGCGATCATTATCGCGATATAACATCCATAATTTTCACACCATTAAGATAGCAAGATAAATCTATAACATCTAACATAATCTTGTCTACTATTAACAATGGATTGAGGGTGATCAGTTCCTCAATTTGTCAATTAGTATTTGAAAACCATAAGGGAGTATAAATCGTCATACCAAACTATAATAGAGTTCCCTTAAAACTTGTATTCAAGTTTTCTAAAACATAACATGTCTAATCCTCATTCACCCACCATCCCACGATGATCAATCATTTTCTAACTCGAGATCTGCTGACATATCAATACATTACAACTCCTTCCACTCTAGTATGAGTCTTTATCTACATAAAGGATTCTAACAAAATTCTTAAACTCTTAATCCTCTTCCTAATTTCACAACATCAAAAATACATGTATCTCCACCTCTCAAAATCATTCGAATCACACTCTCAATATTATCATCTTATCTAACAACATTTCATATATACCTACACGTCACACAACTATGATAGTAATCATCTAAGCTCAACAAGCTACTAACCTCTATAACAGAATTCGTCGTTCTCCAACTTAGAACTGCATCCACCTTTAAAGGATATAGATACACTTTCACTTGTAAATAAAATTACTCAAGAGAACTCTTCTCCCAAAACTATAACATACGTCCTGGCAACCTAGCATAAATCTTCCTCCTTTTTCGACACTGTAAATTCCATAGAACTTTGCACTATCGTCTTTCTTTATAATTAATAAAACCAAAGCTTTCCAAATGATACCTTTGATTTCACAAATTACTTTAAATAAATCTTCCAATTGCTCCTTTAATTCACCCAACTCGGACGCTGACGTCTCGTACAACACTGAAAAACAAGTCTAGTCCCAAAGACAAGCTTAACAACAAACTGCACTTACTTCCAACATCATCACGTGATAAATGAATCTATTACAGCCACTGGAGCCATTTTTAAAATTAATCTCATATCATTATTTTTTCAACTCTTCAAACGGAATTCAAATCGGATACCCGGAACTCTAGTTATGAATTTTCGAAGTCCCACAACAATTCTGCAGTTTCCTGCAATTCGCTTACGAAAAATCCACTCCAAAACTCATTTGTCTTCAAATTAGACATATCCCAAACAACTCTTAACATATTTTGTGCTCCCAAACTTCTTATAACTCGAGAGATGCATTCCTTCGCCAAAGTTCAGGTTCCAAAACACCAGGGGAACAATTCCTTTCGCAACACTACTCACTTCTTCAAGTTTCGACTCAGACTCACGATTCATAACTACTTATCAATGTCAACTACTTCTGAAAATCACTTATATGATCCCATCACAAAAGTTACAACCACTTTATTACTCCATCATTGTTCAAACATCGACATCTTACACTTGCTTCATAAATCAACAAATATTGCATCGCTCTTTATTCTTTGAGAAATAAGCACCAACAATGTATGATCAATTTCTCTCAAGGCGCTCTAACTCGACTAACAGCAAGACCTTGAATCCAAGACACCTTCAAATTCGGGAACAACAAGACTCCAACAATTCTTGCATTGTCATCGTCGGCAGCACGCCGAACCAACACCTTTCAATTGAACATATCCGAGAAGCAAAGCTTCTCCCCCACTTATCTTCAACCAACTTCCTGCAATTAAGGAAAATAAGTACCGACAGTGTTTCACACACTTCTCGCGCACTAAAGAACAAACAACATTAGACAACTTGGTCGGATGGACCGACCTGCTCTGATACCACTAATGTAACACCCCAAATTCTACCAGATAGTTATAACGAAAATCAGAGTATATAAAAGCTTCCAACACATTTGGGATATCACATTTCAACATGTTACAACACATAAACAGATACATAACACTTTAATTTCGGAGGGCCATATAACAACTTGCATCAGCTTTTAAATTAAAACCACTTCTTTTATTAATAACGCAGCAGAATCATAATTACAACTTCAAGTAGCATCATATGTTTCGTTCAACTAAAACAACTTGAGAGGCAACATATTATTTCATATAATTAAACTTAGGATTCAACAACTAAAACAATTTCAACAAGTAAACAACTATTTGTTCATCCCCCCCCCCCCCAGTGTTACGTATCAGAGCGACCAACCGACTTTGAACTAATAAGGCTAAGTAAAACTTCATTCTTAATTACCTTCACGTTAGCAACAAAGGGAAACATTCAAACAGAAGGGATGAGATTCTCAAATCGTATAAGTGAGCGCATGATAAATCATATATTAGAACTAGGTCATGCAAAAATCACCACTTCACAACAACAATCACAACAGGATATCATTAAAATGCATCAATTAATTCATCAACACAACAGCTCAATTGTACAACTTAGAATGCGACTCAATGTTATGCAAATGCATGTGGTACCATTGGAGCAAAACTCCCAACTTAGAAAAATCTGCCAATAAATAGAGGCATCAATAATGCATAAGCCTTCAACTTAATATTTTGCCAATCCAGGAAAACGTGGTGCCAATCCAGGCCAACTTAACAATGCAAATATAGGTGACTCAATGAATGCAACAATAACATACAACAACAACCTCCGTCACAAAGGCATAAGCATATATCATCACTTTACCAATAATTAGAGATACTCATCGTCACTTCAACATTGGCCATATAACTAACAACATATTTAATAACAAATAATATATTCGACAATGACTTATTCACAGCAACAACCGACAACACAATTCCATAAACTGAAACCATTCAACTAAATCCAACTTCACCTGCAAATCAACTTTATTCTGCATAATTATAAAAAAACAAACCAACTAAAAATACCTATATGTATATACGACTTACTCCGACAATTTCAACTAATACCGATTAATTACTTTTACCGCCTAAATCTATAAATTCGGCTAATCGGTATTGTTTTATATACCGTTATTACTATTATTTATTTATACTTCTACTAATCAATTTATTCTAATAAATTACGCTACCCTGCTATTTATCTCACTGCCATTATTGTTCTCTACCAAAACTACTTGTTCGCTATCTACAACTTCTACCGATAACTCTCTGCTAAATTATTACATTTTCCACTAATATACTACTCTGCTAAATTATTTATTACCAACTCTGAAACTAAAACCATCACTGCTATTTTAATTTCTACGTCTACTACTAACATAATTCTGCTAATTATTAGCTCTGATACTTTATTCTACTATTCATCTAAATTTACTACTTATTATTATTTCGGCTATTATCCCCTATCACATAAAATAACTCTACAAAAATATGCTACTTCTATTAATATTCCTTCTGCTATAACCTGCTACTGATAAGAATAGTTTAATTTGTTCCCAAACTGCTTTTCTATTAATAAACTCTATACTGATACCATATAAAATTATATGGTATATTGCCACAGAACAGAAACAAGTGCCCCTTCCCAAACGTGTGCCGCACGGCAAACCCTCTCACTTCCTCTTATAGTGCTGATCAGAACTTCCCATGACAAAAACCAGTTGTCTTTCAGCAGCATCCAACCAACAACAAGCTTCCGTTCGGAAGCATTCCAGGCACATTTTTCCTCCTTTATTTTAGCGGATTTTCTGCTATCGACTATTCCAAATCCTATCCAGACAAGTACATAACATAGTAAATACACCAATTCATTGACAACTCATTAACCAAATCAATTATTAATAATGTTATCAAGAAAACACAAACCAACACAAATCAACATTTATAATCCCACATACAAAATATCATATACCCCATTATAGGATAAGAAACCCCACCCTTACCTGGTTTAGTTTGATGACAACTCTATGTGTCTCTGATTTTAATCTCCTATTGGCCTCTTGGTTCAACTTCACATAGCTCTCTTCTTCTCCAAAACGCTAATTTCCTCTTTCTCTTCTCTTTCTTTTTTCCTGATAACACTAACTATGTTCCTCTCTTATTTTTATAATAATAATTTATATTATTCTATTGATCCAAATAATAGTGTTTCTCTTAGTGGGCCTACATACACACTCCACTATTACTACTATCACAACACAAGCCCAATTAAATAAATAGTCACATAATATAATCTAATATTATTTCCAATAATATTCTTCAACTATGATAGATCCACACTTTAAATAATATTAACTCGCAAATAATATTCTAATAATAGTTCTCTGACTAAACCGTCTAATTTATCCGACTATCAACTTACCGCTCGACTCAACATATTTATCCAATTATGCTTCTTAGAATAATACCGATAAATCTCAACTTCAACAATTTCCAATAATTAAATCCTTAATTAATTTAATTAAATAATTAATTAAATTCGGGGTGTCACACATATGTTTTAGGTGCTAAACAAATGTGTGTTGATCACATATGTTTGGAACCTTCTCCTGAACTGGAAGAGGAGGCATCTTGGTTGTATGTCTAAGAAGTTTCTATTTTACAAACATGTCTTAGATAAGTGTGATGATCAACAGATGATCAAGAACTTACTTACTCCTTAGGTCAATTTATTTCTGATCAAAGTATATAGCAGTGCAAAACCTGAGATCTATTATCTAATAGAAAATTTTGTCAAAGGCATTCGATTCCTTTGGTATGAAGGTCAAGATACTTCTGGTCAAAAGAGCCAAATTTTCGTTTACCTTGTCATTGCTTGTTGGTTCAGAAAAAAGGTGTCTCAATATCTTTTAGGACATATGTGATATGAATACCAGAATTTCAATTGGTATCAGAGTAGGCATCCTGCTCTTTCTCTGGGTGAGGTTCATGGAAGATACTTTCTAGTGTGATGGACAAGGAAGGAGGATTTAGAAACAAACCACCCATCCTTGATGGAACCAATTATGATTTTTGGAAAGTTCATATGATGGATTTCATTAAATCCATGGACAGTAAGGCGTGGAAAGTTGTTGTCAAGGGATGGGTTCCACCAAAGGTTGTAGGTAAGGATGGGAAGGAGACTGACGTGGATAAATATGAAGAAGATTGGAATGATATGGATGATGAATCATCTGAAGGAAACTACAAAGCTTTGAACGCCCTATTCAATAGTGTGGACAAGAATATCTTTAGGCTGATCAGTAATTGCACTATTGTCAAAGAAGCCTGGGAGATCTTGAAGATTGTTCATGAAGGAACCTCCAAGGTGAAGATGTCAAGACTTCAACTGCTCACCTCTTAGTTTAAGAACTTAAGGATGAAAGAGGATGAAAGTATTCATGATTTTAACATGAATATCATTGAGATAGCCAATGCCTCAAGTGCTCTAGGGGAGAAGATGTCTGAAGCCAAGTTAGTGAGAAAAATTCTCATATCTCTTCCAAAGAGGTTTGACATGAAGGTGACTTCAATTGAAGAATCCCAAGACATAAACAACATGAAAGTTGATTAGCTCATGGGATCCCTACAAACCTTTGACTTAGGGATCAGAGAGAGATATGAAAATAAGAAGAACATTGACTACATCTCAAATATTGATGACTTAGAAGGTGAGTTTAACTTGGATACAAATGAAGGAATATATAGAGATCTTGTGTTGCTTGGGAGACAATTCAACAAAGTGTTTAATAGTATGGACTGAAAGTTCATGTCAAATTCCCAGAACATTTTCTTAGACATCAACAAAAATCAGGACATTGGGAGAAGACTCAAGATTGAAGAAGAAACATACCAAGGCAAAGGAGTTCAATGTCACTCATGTGAAAGGTTCAGACACATAAGAACTGAATGTCCAACTTATCTAAATAAGCATAAATGGAGTTTGACTTCATCTTGGTCAGGAAATGACTCAGAGAATAATCCTGAGGAAGAAGTTGCAAAATAGGTCACTGCCTTGACTGGTATTTATGACTCTGATGAAGATTCAGATTGTGAAGAACTGACCTTTGAAGATCTTGTTTCCTATTACAAGGAGTTGTGTCTCAGAAGTGAAGAGATATGTAAATTAGGATAAAAGCAAAGGAAAAATATAGCTTAACTGCAGTCTGAAAAAGTGGAACACATGCATGAAAAAGTGGAATACCTAGAGAGGGGTTTGAAAGCTTAGGGGACGGGCTTTTGTGTGTTATTGGTCTTGAGGACGAACTCTGTTTAAAGTAAAAACCGAATAAAAATAACAATGATTGGTACCACTTACATGAGTTACATTTGAGTCTTGCATTGAGTTACATGGTGTTTTAATATCATATTATGAGATTATGTGCGTAATGGGAAATTGATCAAATTAGTATAGTTATGAAATTGTGAATTGTTTGTATGATTAATTGGGTGATGTTATATTTATCAACCATATAAGGTGTGATAATGTTATTTGATGCATGTATACTAAACATTATATATTATTATATTATTCTTGATAATTATGTGAATTCTCACCCTTCTATTGGAATGATGTTGTATACGACATCACTCAGGTATTAAAGATTATAACTAATTGTAGCATGAGGGTACTTGAAGGATTTAGCTTATTTTATTTTGGTATTTTTATTTTTTAGTCGTGCTCTGGTCATGTAACATTGAGGGAAATATTTTGATTCATATTTTGAGACATACATTTGTATACTCTATTTATTTTGTTAATTTATTTGAGTTATGTGGAGAATTCGCTTTTAGTGCCTAAGTTGATTAAATGAATAAAGTTTATTTGAGACTTGAATATTATGAGATTATTATTATGAAAGTGAGATGCTACATGTTTATGTGAAAGTGATACGACAAGCATGAATTGAATTTAGTGTTATTGAGCATAACAGGTGTATATGGTTTGGAATATGTGTGACTCTCTTATGTGATGTGCATGATAATTTACTCTAATTATTTCTATAATATTCCACAGGGTTTTAGAGGATGTTAGATTAGTGGTATCAGAGCATAGTCGTCCAGTTGACCAAGTTGTTAATGTGTTAATTCCCATTTATATTCAATATGAGTATGTGACACTATTAATATTGTTTGTTCTAACGATAATTTATTGTTGGAAATTCTCATAACAATGGTTGGAGGCAAGAATGATGACGCTATTGTTGAAGCTTTGGCAATGTTAGATAGAGCAATTGGGTAGAATCGATAAGGAAATGCTGGGAATAACAACAATGATGATGAGTTTTGTGCTTTCGGGAAGATTCAGAGGAACAATCCACCAATTTTCAAGGGAGCGCATGAACTTGACAAGACACGGGTATGGCTGAAAGCGATTGAGAAGATCTTTCGAGTCATGAACTATTCAGATGCACAGAGGGTGTCGTTTGGTACCCATATTCTTGAAGAGGAAGCGGAGGATTGGTGGGGTAATACTCGCTAGAGGTTTGAAGAAGAGGAAGTTGTGGTTAGTTGGGTTATTTTTAGAGAAGGATTTCTAGAGAAGTATTTTCCAGAAGATGTGCGTGGGAAGAAGGAAATTGAGTTTCTTAAGCTCAAGCAGGGTAACACAATTGTGGCTGAGTATGTTGTAAGGTTTGAAGAGATGATTAAGTTTTGTCCTCATTATAACACTGCTAATGCTGAGAGATCCAAATGTCTTAAGTTTGTGAATGGTTTAAGGCATGAGATTAAGCATGCCATTGGTTATCAGGATATTAGGCGATTTTCTGAGTTGGTTAATAAGAGTATCATATACGATGAAGATACTAGAGCTCGATCTACTCACTACAAAATCTTGAATGAGAAGAAAGGAAAGGTTCAATTCAGAGGGAAGTCATATGTGACTCATATTAATAAGAAGAAATAAAAAGCTGGTTATAACAAGAAGTCGAGTGAGGGAGGAGCTCTAGCTCCAATTAAGTGTTATAAGTGTGGTGTTGAAGGATATTGTGCTTCAGAGTGCACAAGTGGTGAACTGAAAAGTTTCTAGTGTGGAAAGCCAGGTCACAAGGCTTTTGAGTGCAAGAGTGGTATGGAGGTGACTTACTACAACTGTGGTGAGAAAGGGCACATTAGTACCAAGTGTGATAAACCTAAGAAGGAGCAATCTAGAGGGAAGGTGTTTTCTCTATCAGGTTCTGAGACTACTAGTGAAGATTGATTGATAAGAGGTACGTGCTTTTTTAATGGTACACCTTTGATTGCTATAGTTGATACTAGAGTAACACATTCTTTTATTTCTTTGGATTGTCTTAAGAGATTGAATCTTGAGTTATCTGATATCAATGGAAGTATGATTATTGATACTCCTGCTATGGGTTCAGTGATTACTTCATATGTGTGTTTTAATTATCCAATGAGTATTTATGGTAAAGATTTTGGAGTTGATTTAGTGTGTCTTCTGTTAGATCAACTTGATGTTATCCTTGGACGAACTGGTTGGAATTCAACCATATTTATATCAACTGTTTTTCCAAGACAATTATTTTTAATGAACCTGTGAATGAAGGAGCCTTGTTTACGTCTGCTAAACAAGTGAATGAGTCAATGCAAGATGGTACTGAGATGTTTATGTTTATGTTAATCGACAATCAAGACAAGGGTGACTTTTTACATGGTTATTGGGATGGTTTGATAATGTATGATGGGTAGAAACATGTTTAGGATGAAATCCCTAAATTTCCATGGTTTTGTAATTGTTAGGCTTTGATGATAATCCTTGATATGTGATGACTAATTTTGTTTGGATTGATGAATTGGGCGAAAATTGATGCATATATGTTGTGTTGATGATATGAAATATTGGATTGTTGATAGAAGAGGTTTGGGGTTTTGGAATTGGGTTGTAATTAAGTTTCACAACATAAAAAAATGGTTTTTTGGGTTCTGTTATAATGGGAACCGGTTACCAGTATATGTGTAACCGGTTACAGCTTGAAAAATTGTATTTTTGAGGGTTTTAACTGGGCGGAACCGGTTACCACTCTGAGGGTAACCGATTACCGCTAAGTCTGGCAGATTATTTTCAAAACTTCAAAAGTTCATAACTTTCAAACCACGAGTCCATTTTGAATACCGTTTGAAGCATTAGAAAACTAGCGTGATAATATTTTCAATAAAAATATTTTTGTTGATAGAAGATGATTTAATAATTATGTGGTTGTGTAGAATGACATGTATATTTGTTTTGAATGTTGTTATTTGGTGTTGGAATATGGTAATGCTATTGTACATTGGTTGTTATGTAATATTATGCTGTTTTGGAGTATTAAAATTGTGAATATAAATTGTATGTGGATAATTCATGAATATATGCATTAATATGCAATTGTGTGGTAATTCAAGGGTGATGAATTATTGAAGATATGCATGGATGTTAAGATTAGAGAATAATCTTAACAACATATGGTTATGGTAATTGCACATGCATCATTTGTTGTCAAGAGACATGCTTGTTAATTTCGTGGGAGCTAATGACTTGTCCCAAACCTATAGAGGGGTTTGAAAGCTTATAAGACGAGCTTTTGTATATTATTGGTCTAGAGGACGGACCCGATTTAAAGTAAAAATCGAATAAAAATAATAGTGATTGGTACCACATGCATGAGTTGTATTTGAGTATTGCATTGAGTCACATGGTGTTTTAGTGTCATAATATGGGATTATGTGCATAATGGGAAGTTGATCAAATTAATATAATTGTAAAATTGTGAATTATTGGTATGATTAATTGGGTGATGTTATGTTTATGAAGCATATGAAGTGTGAGAATGTTATTTGATGCATGTATGCTAAACATTATATATTATTATATCATTCTTGATAATTATGTGAACTCTCACCCTTCTATTGGAATGATGTTTTAGCAATAGGGTACTAAAGATTATGTGAATTATAATCGCTCTGGTAGTGAAGATTAGAGCTTCTTCTAGCAAAAGGGTAGTTGAAGGAGTTAACTTATTTTATTTCCGTATTTTTGGTTTTGAATCGTGCTCTGGACATGTAACATTGGGGAAAACGTTTTGATTCATGTTTTGAGATATAAATTTGTGTACTTTATTTATTTTATTAATTTATTTAAGTTTTGTGGAGAATTGACTTTTAATGCCTAAGTTAATTAAATGAATGAAATTTATTTGAGACTTGAATATTATGAGATTATTATTATGAAAGTGATATTAGTATTAAAAAAAGAACTTTTTTTTTATCTTAGCTTTTAGTCATTATTAAAAATTAAAAAAAAACAATAGAAAAATACAAAAATCTAATAAATTATTTTAGTTTCTTTTGATTAACAAAATACACTCCAGATTAAACTTTTACATTCCTATTTTAATTAATTAATTTATTAATTTAATTCTTTAATTAACTTATTCTATTTTCTTAATTTAACAAGCATATATAATATTTTTAGCAATTTGGATTAAATTATAATTTTGCATATTAATTAATAATTATTGGATATTTTATCAAAAATACTTAATAATTTTTATTAATTAGGAAAAAATAATTATTTATTAATTAAATCTTTTCTAAAACAGTAACCCTATTTCTTAATTGCATTAAATCTTTTTCTCATTCAAATTTATTTTTTTACATATTGCATAATATACTCTAAAATAGCTAACCAACCAAATACTATCTCTTTTTCTACTAACATAATTAAATCAAGATGTTTTCAAAAAGGATTGTGGAAATCTTTTATATTAACTGCGAACTGCATCTATGATTCCTCTATTTTCAACCCATACTTGGTTCAAGGATTAATTAAAAATATTTCCACAGTCCATAAAAAACAACCAAATACTACGAACTATGAATTGGGACTCTGATTCCTCATAAGAGGATACGTAGGCATACGACTTAAAAACTGTGGCGAGCTCTCCTAATTAAAAAATTAAAACCTTGTCCAACCCTTTTAACCTAAACCCTAGTATCCTTGTGAACAAGGTAGGTGAGGGGTGCCTAACACCTCCCCTTCGTCTAAAGTGAGTCAAGAACTTAGAATCTCTGTATGAACTTTAGGGTTATTCCATTATTCACCCGTCGTTAGGACAAAAAGTAGTGGTGGCGAATCAATATTTTTTGCCGCTTACGACAGCTGGAGACTTCACTGGGGACTCAACCCTAGGGTTTATAAGTCCTTCCCTTTTGGGTTTAGGGTTTTTGTTAGAGTTTTCTATTTTTGATGTTTTTCTATATTTGCTTATTTTATTTATTTATTTTGTCTATTTATTTGGTTTAATATTACTTTCATTATCACACTTTATTTGTGGTGGGATTTTAATTTCAAATAATTCAAACCCTTAGAAAGAAGGTTCGTGGCCAAGGGGATATATCATCCCTATGAGTTCTTGTGACGACTTCGCCTAGAGTCGGTGGATTTCCAAAAAAGTAATATGTCTCAAGAGGTATCCTTTTGGGAGATAAGAATTTGGAATGAAACATATGACTCTTTGTATAATCCTAAATCAAAATCTCATGGTGAGACCTTGTACGACCTTAGAGAAGAAAGTTTTGGTCTACAACGAGGCTCCGCTTAAGGGAGGCCCTTGTGCCTTTCCCTCTAGTGTTATCCATGATACCCTTAAGGAAGCCACCTTATGAGGAGGTTAGAATATCCGTAGGCTGAAACTAGGAACCTACGTACTAAGAAAACTATTGTCATCCCATCCTTCATAGGAAGCCTTCCCACGAGGGACATTTTATTTTAATTTTAAACCTACACGGGGTTACCTATTAACATTATTATAACCTAAAATCATAGGGGTATTATTTCATTTAGCTCGTAGTGTTTTTTATTTAGTCATAATCCCTATCCTGTAGGGATCCCATTTTTTCCATCATTATCCTTAGAACATTTATAGGATCTTGTTCCCCATATAGAACCTTCTCACAAAATACGTCCTCGTTGATGCACGCCATGTGGCCCATATCTGGCCATGGTATTTGGTGACCGTTGGCCGGTAACCATGTTCTCTCTTCCATGCTATTCCCTCAAGTCTAATCTTCGTCTCAATTCTCAATTGGTCTATCACAATTCCTAGATTGTAGGAATTCCCATCTCTCTGTTACAATCCCTAGCTTGTAGGGATTCCTACTTACCTTTCATTGTCCATAATACTTAAGGAGTTTCTGTTTGTCTCAATCTCTGAGTCAGTGAAGGGTGTCCTCATTTCCATGTATATCATTAAACCCGTATAGGGTACCCTTATGTTTACCTTCATGTTATGTCTGCGTTGCATCCCATATCCATGAAACTTTTTTTGCACACCCTTAAAGCCAAAAATACTTTTACATACCATACATCCATGCATACACATTTCTATCTTCTCCCTTGTCCAACTATCATCCAGCTAACAAATTTCCCAACACTCAAAGAACAAATTCCAAGCATGCTTTGAGAAAGCTTAATGGAAATCAAGAAATTCATAAGTTTTTGAAGGAGAAAGTTAACCAGTGAGCTTGGTCCTATAAATCTTGTTAAGGAGAGAAAGCAACCATTCGTCATACAAGTCAAAGGCCTACAACGCCTCAAATGCAAATATCATTGGTGATTCCTCTACATCAAGAACTGCCATTTGGCAGAATAGGCATGCCCAAGAAACGTCAAGGGTCACCCCCATGCTCTGACAAGTCCAAGAACATCTAGAAGATCTCCTAAATTCAAGAGGATTGACAAAGAAGCTCTTCCATAGGATCATTAGATTTTATCAATTTTAAATTGTAGTTTCCAAGTTTCTAAGTTGTATTCGGTGTAAATTTGTATCTTTTGACTAGTGATTCAAATAAATTGAGCATGCTTGTTTTTGAAATCATTCCATTTGTTTCACTCTTTCATCACTTTCCATAAATATCAACTATTCACTTCCATCTTCCATTTCACAACTTTAACAAACTTTGAGGGAGAATGGTGTAAACTAAATAACTGAATTTTGATAAATTATACTTTCAATGGTAAGACCGAGCTGACGATGTAAGGAATTGTTTCACTTCCCAAACAAGGAGATAATCTGAAGTTAACCCCCTCGAGCCAGAAGTTGGAGTTTTGTTATATTTTCTAAAATAAAAAACCTTAATTTTAACCAGGGGCAGGGTAGTCTTTCAATTAATTCAACAATGCATTCTAATCTCAAGAGAACCAAGTAAATCTAAGCGAAAGGTTCAAGCACATCCTTTTCCTTGCATTCATCATCCAAGATTGAGGAATCAATAAAGATAAAGTCCACGATGTCTTCTTCCTCTGTACAACATTCAAGATCAAGGAAACAATGAAGACGAAGCTTACAACAATCAGTATTGTCATCACAAATGTTCCAAAAAAAATAAATTCAAAAGGAGAAATCCTGCTAAGCCAAGTAAAAATAATAAAAAATTAGGTAAAAGTTAGATCATCCCCGATGGACCGAAAAATTCAAAAGAATCGGTATATGCAAAAATAAGGGATTGAAAACAAATAAATTGGAGAGCAATCTTGTGACTTCCACCTCAAGAATCATAAAGGCTTCTCATAAATTCTTGGATCTTATCAATTCTTTTCATAAGTGCTTGGATATTTACCAATGCTTATCATCATCACCACGACTATGAAAATTCTCTTGCAGATTTAACGCATTCGTTGGATTAATTGAACTTAGGATTGGAGAACATCAAGGAGAATGGGATGGGATAAATAATATTTAAGCCTTATATCCTTTGTTTCTTAAACCACGAACCATAGATAGTGTTGTACCCCAAAATTTCCATCTCATTTCTCAAGAAATCTCACAAGATCTCCTTTGGTTCAAGACTGCACGAGGCTTGATCAGCTCAAGACACCTCCTTAAGCACTGATAACTGAAAATTAGGGTTTGAGTTTGCACAAGGAAAAATGGACTTTTAATGCAACATATGACTTTCATGGGTCATTTTGGACCCTCAAGATTTCTCATGTCAAGTTTTAAGTCTTGGATCACAGCTTTGCTCTATCAATTGATTAGTTGACCTAAAATCAGTTGTATTGAGGAAAAAGTCAACTATGGTCAATTTATAGTCAAACTTCATGATTTTTGATCCATATCAACATAATGAACTCATATATGTCATTTTATCAAGTTTGGATCACCATTCCTCAAGAAAATTGATCAGACATTCAAAAGGGCAAATGGTCAAAATTAGGGTTTTGACTGAGAAGGTGAAATTTCTGATTTTTGACCTAGAAAATGATTGATTGGTTTAAGTTATGATCTCAAGGTTTCAAATACTTCATTTTTACCTAATGTAATGGATCAAAAAATTCCTCAAGATCAATTGGTTGACAGATGAATTTCAGTCAACTGATGAAAAGTCAAATGTACACTGAAAAGTCAAACTTTGACTTTTTGGTCAAAATCAAGTTTCAAAGATTACAATTCTTCAAAACATGTCAAAATTTGAAACTTGTTCATCAAGATATCAAAAATTCAAGATTTCATTTTTAAAAGTCAAAAATTTTTAAACTTAGAAATTTTTCTAAGTGTTGGAAATTCACATTTTTTTTCACAACTTTGAGCCAAATTTTCACCATGATGCAAGATGATTCAAAGGAAACTTCTAACATGAAAGTTGTAGATCTCAATGAGATCTAAAAAATTTTAGAACACAACTTTTTCTAGAAATGCATGGATTTCAAGTTATGATTTTAAGAAGACATGTTCATGAAACTTGAAAAACTTAGTGAAATTTTGCCCTAGTTTAGGCAAGATTTTGACCTAACTTCATGGCAATTTTTCACATAGTTCCAAGATGAATCTTCAAACATGTCCAACATAGAGCTTGTAGAGGATGTTACAAGCTTTCCAAAATGTCTAAGAACTAATTGAGATCATATTTGAGCAAGGAGAATCGAAGGCAAGAAGTTAGGGTTTCATTCTTGTATTACAAGTCATTTCTTGATGAACACATAATTCAATTTCAATGTTAGGCTGCATAATCTTGCTTTGCAGGACTTCTAACTTGTGTATATATCCATCATTAATGTATTACACAAACTTTTGAGCTATAATCCAAGTGGTTTAAGCATTGTCCAATTTAAATTGCCATTTTGGGAAGAAAGTGAAGAATGCCATTCTTGAAAAGGAAGCTTTATGCACAAAGTTAATTCTTGAGCCTCTCACTTGTTCCCTATGATCACACTCCATCTACAAAGTCAGAAGCAAGTTTGTTTAAAGCATAATCACTATACATTAGAAAGTACAAAGGCCTTGAAACTTGATTTTTCAAGACAATCACATGTTGAGCTTAAACATGTGATTTTGAATTCTGATCAAATACAAGCCTCCAAACTTGTTGCTTATAAATAGAGGCACTATTTGTGAGCTAAGACACAAGCTTAAGCACCCTGAAATTCTCCTAAACTCCCCCAAGCCAGAAATTGACCAAAAACTCCATTGATGCATAGATTCTGACTTTGAACTTGAAATTTAGAATTCACTCGTGCGTTTCATGGCCTTTTGGATCCTAAATCTCTTATACATAAAATATAACTGATCCCTGTCCCTATTTCATAATTGTAACACCATTTGCATCATACTCCATAACTAAAAACAGAGCACTGCAAGTTGAATTCTCCAAGTCATTCCAGCCATTCATTGCTCTAGCTAATCATTGCATTAGCTTCCTGGGAACTAGAGGAAGCTAACCTGATCATTGTAGCACCTTGAATCAAGCTCTTTTGCATTTCACAATTTCCAGTTTTGAGGTACATTTTTTGAACTTCTATATTTTCATTTAGGCATTGTTAGGCTTGCATTTATGAATATAAAATGTAGACATCATTGCCATGAAATTGTACATGTCCATAGAATTCATTTATATTGATTGAGCTTAGAGAATTTTAGGTTTGAATCTCTGAAAAAAGTTAGGTCAGAATTTGGTACTTTTAGAAATTCTCATTCATCTTTGATTTATAACTTATGATATTTATATGGTTGGATTCGTATGGAAAAATGGACAACTTTCATGTTTGCATCTTTCATTTTTGTTGAGAAATGGTGAAGTTACAGATGTTCAGGGTGGAGGCTGAAGATGAAGGCATATTCAGGACATGTCTTGTGTTATGTATTTATTGTTTTGTTTATGTTACCGGATATACATCCACCCTAGTGGCAAAGGTAATGCACGTGTATGCTGAGGGTCAGGGGTTCAAGTCCCAGTGCTACCTTTTGTGCATTTTTCTCACATTTCTCCTCTTTTTTTGTTTCAAACAGCAGCGCATGGGCCTAAGTCAATGGGCTTTGTTTTTTTTTTGTTGACTTCTAACCCCCCTGTTTACTTTTGCATGCTAGCCCAATTTCTTTTTATTATTTCATTTACTTTCATTTTTTTTGTTTCAATTTTCTTATTATTTTATTTATTATTATTATTAATATAATTTTTATTAATAAAAAATCCTAAAATATTTTATTTGTTTATTTACATATTTAAAAATACTTATTTATATTTTATTTTCTTTATAAAACAAAAAGAACAAAAACATTTTCTTAACAATTTAATTTCATTTTCTTAATAATTAATAATTAGATTTAGGTTTAATAATTTTTCCTTTTTTATTTAAAATTAATTTAGAACCTAGGTTTCTTTTAATTAATTAATTTCCGTATTATTTTCATTAACTTAAAACCTTCCATATAAAAAAACCCTAAAAATGTTTTATTTTAATTTCTTTATTAATTAGTTTAGGTTTTATTTTGTTTAATTTTAATTAATCATTTTACTTAATTAGGTTAAAACCCTTTCATTAAAAACCAAACAATATCATTTCCTTTCCATTTATTTTCTTGCACATTTATTCAATTCTTGTACATTATTCAATATGGTTGTAATAGATAATTAGGTTTAATTTTCTTGCAAACCCCATTTGTAAATTTGTATACCCCCTCCCCTAATGATGTAATAGTATAGTAATTTTAATTTCCGTAATTTACCGCTTTATATAAATATTAGTAATTAGGGTTTGTATGGCAAGACTAAAATCAACAAGTAGCAAATCCTAATTCAAGATAAACAATGCATGTAAATCAAACACATTTGCACACTTGCACCCTTAGGGTAATTCCACTTTGTTGCCTTACAAAAATGTCCATGTTATGCATGTGGGATATCTTAGCAAAAACAAATCAACAAAACAAGATCATAGTCCCTCGATGAAGCTATAGATGTTGCCTTTCAAAATGATCTTAGTCCCTCAAATTGAAATGCTAAGATATCTCACAACATTTCTATCATGACTATACGATGACCCACACCCGTCCCTTTACATCCAAAGATAAGGCTTATTATCAATCATTGGCAATATAGCAATTTCAAAGGAAAGGAAGAAATGAACAAAGATTTTTGAGTAGGTAGATTGTTCCTAGTTGCTTGCTCACTTTCAAATCGAACATCCTTTCTTATTTTCAAAAACAAACACAAAACACTTTCAAAAAAACACTTTCAGAAAACACTTTCAAAACATGAAACATTTTCAAAATTCTAACACTTTGTATACGTTCTTATGAACGAGAACTATTACAAAGCTTTCCTAAACAAATGCGCCTTTTCAAAATACTTTCAAAAACCACACAAAGCACATTTTCAAACAAAAGCAAGTGATCTAGAAAGAAACTAAGAGCCAATAGATAACTATGGATGAAAAGGGTGCTAACTCCTTCCCTTTTCATAATCTACCCCCCGAACTCAAGAAATAATCTCAAAAGTCTTTCCTGTTCTTTTTGGCCTTTCCTTTTGGATAAAAGAAAGGTCGGTGGCGACTCTTTCTAACCGCAACATTTGCGATCAAACACAAAACATCCCAAGTCAGTTCTCCCATCGTATCACAGACTGGCGACTCTGCTAGGGAAAAAACTTAAAAGTGGAGTTACCTTAGGGCTAGATCATCTTTACTTGCTTTCATTGTTTGACTTGTTTGCTTTACATTTTTGTTCCTTGTTTGGGTTTGTTTTAAATCCTCTACCCGGATTTGAGATAACTTATAGGTAAGTAGCAATAAGTTATAGAAATTGTGCGGGGTATACCGACATGGTCTAAGAAATAGCTACGTTAGTGTGACACATTTGTGGGTACCGGTAACCCTTGAGTAGTCAAGGAGAATACGGGGCCACTGTGTGGTATCATGAAGCACTAAATGAATTTTAGAACCTTTACTTGACCAACTTGGCCATTAGGACGTAGTGAGATAACCGACTTTGGTGCAATCCAAAGTTGGTTGATACTCGATACTACACTCATTGAGATTTGAGTTTTTGGGATATTTCGGTCCCCGTGAAAGAGGCTTGCACTGAAACAATGCATGATAAGACAGATCAGTGATATTGAGATCCCTTAGAACCTGGTTACTATTTCTAGGACAGGTTTGAGCCAACTAAACTTCAAGAGGGTACTTACCTATGAGACTCCATGCAAGCCTAAACCTAAGGACTTGTTTGCCTTATTTGTACATACCTACTTGTACATAACTGTGATATGGTGGAAGAACATACTGTTTTTGGAATGCGGGTTTGCATTTTACATTTGTGTTCGCAAAATGTCGCGGTAAGCAAGAGTCGCCACCGACTTTTATTTTATCCAACAAGGAAAGGAAAAAAGCACAGAAAAATTCCTTTTTCAAGATAGTTTTAAGTACGGGGGGTAGATTATAGAAAGGGAACGTATTAGAATCCTTTCTATCCGTAGTTATCTACGGGCTCTTAGGTACTTGCTCATCATTTTCAAAATTGTTTTCTTTGTGTTTGTGGATTTTGAAAAGTTTTTGTTTTAACTTCGATTTAACTCTTGCTTCTGTCTTCAAGAGTGTAATGAAGTGTTTTTGAAAACTTGTTCATAAAAGTGTAAGTGTGAAAAGGTTTTGTTTTGATTGAGCAAGTACTTAAGAACTAATCTACCTACTCGAAAAAGGAATCGTTCTATGTTTATTTCCTTTAGACAATGCTATCCCACTACTAGTGAGTAGGTAGCACCGTCGTTGGAGTTTAAGGGTCAATTCGAAAGAGGGACATACGGTCACTAAAGCAACGTTAGGACATCTTAGCGGTAACCCTAATGTCTTAGATCATTTATTCTAGGCAATGATATCCGAGGCAAACTTTCTGAGGCTACTTATGATCTTTTAGACAAGAGGGCGACCTCTAAAACAACCTATACTCAATGACCGTTTACGAAGGCAACCAAGTGGGGTGTATCCTAGGAGTGCACATGTGCGAATGTGTTGATTTCAGTTATTTTTATCTTTGCACATGTTTAGGGTGATCTAACTGTTTTAAAATTAGACATTCATTCTTGTCATGCAAACCCTATTATCAAACATCTAGCAGTTGGATATTTGCAGAAATTAAAGGTGCAGAATTTAAACTAAACTATTACAAGGCGTCGGGTATTTACATCGCCAAACACAACCCTTTGAAAATAAAAGCGGTAAAAGTAAATGTCCTAATTAAAATTATTACAAACCGGGAGTAGATACAATAATTGAAAAAAAGCAAAGCAAAGCGCGTGAGAAAATTGAATCGAATGCGAAACTAGGGTTTTGACCCTCCTAATTAAAGAAAATGTTTTTGTTGTTTTTTAATATTTTTTAAGAAAAGAAATTAAATCCTAAAATTAAATGCTAAATTAATTGGTTATTAAATTAATTTAATGAAAAATAATTAAATGTCATATTTTTGGATTTTTGGTTATTTTAGGAAAGAAATAAAATAATAAAATTAGTGTTAAAACCTATTGATTCTAATTAATTTTAAATATTTACAAAATCAATTAAAGTTATCTAATCATAAATAACCTAATTATTTTAATTAATATTTATTGAAGAAAAATAAAAATTCTGATTTATTTGGACATAAAAATATTTTTGTGATTTTTTTGATAAAAAAGAAATTATTTTATTGGTTAGTAAATAAATAAAAACAATTAAAATAGAATAATAAAATAAAAAAGAGATGAGAAATGGGCCTGATTTAGGGGTGTGAATAGCAAGAATTCTGGCCCAATTGGAGAAGGTCCATTTGACTTTCTAGATCCTGCGCATGTGCATTGACTTGGTCTATGGTGTGCCCTCAATGATGGCCACCAGATCTGGCCAACTGGCCATCTGGCGCGTGGATGATGAATGTCCATGGTGGATCTCCTGGCCTCGCTTGCATTGAATCACATGAAATAATAAGGAAAAATAACAAATGATGGAGGCAGGGATCGAACCCCTGACCTCTAGCCTCTAACGCCTTGAATCTCCCACTGGTAACCACTACGCCACTTGTTTTCATTTGTTCATTAATCAAACACTGAAAATAATATATAAAACAAAAGAAAATTGGAAAAAAAAAACAAAATAAAAAACGCGCACTCGTTTAATCAAGCCAATGGTGGGGTGACACGCCTTCATCCCTGTTCTTGAACTGTGGCTAAAACCAGAAACACCTATACCCACGGACAAATGTCCGTCACTGTAACCCAGTCCATTCTCAAAATCTCCCACAAGCCATGGAAATGATATTTAAGGCCATGGTTAAGGTCGTCTCCTTCTTCTGATCACGACCATACCATTCATGGAGGCTAATTATTCCTGAAAATAAAAACCCTAAAAGCAAATCTGAAACCCTAACAATGGTGGATTTCGTTACAGACCATATAAACGCAATTGAGTAATGCCAAAAGCTTGCAAACATCATGGTGATCAAGATTATGCCATCAATTCATGCTAACAATGCCTAAGTTACAAGATACGAATTCAAGAATAGAGCAAGGTTATGAGCGACTTACAGCGTATCCTGGGATTGGAATGGACCAGTTCAGGATTGCTTTAGCTTCTAGGGAGTGCCAGGGAGCAATTGTTATCAATAGAAAGCTTTGAGAATGCCTCTAATGGTGATTTCGAACTCACACTTTTTTGGTATTTTTTCAGATTTTGTTTTCTCTCTAGCGCCTCTTTCCAACCCTGCTTTTGATCTGCCTCGCCTCCTTATGTATTAGTGAAGAGATTAGGGTTGTCAAACTGATCAAAATCTTCTTCTTTCAATGCTTTGGATATTGATTTCATTCTTCTTTAACAACCTTCCAAATTTGGTTTCTTTTCAATCTTTTGTGCACTCTAAGGCTTGGCATGAATTGGAATGATGATAGATGTATAATGAAGCCTCAAACAACACAAAATCCTTGGTTATTAATGTTTTGGATTTTTATTTGATTTATTTTGATTTAAATCAAATTAATTCAAATAAAAATCAAAATAATTAATAAAAATATGATATGGACAAGCGGCAAAGGCTAGAGCACGTGGACTATGATGCCAACTCAAAACAAGTGAAAAAGAATGGGCCCATTTGGAAATATTTGGAGTTTTAGAGATAGTTGACTTTTGGGAATTTTGAAAAAAAAAATGTCAACTTCACCAATGCATAACTTCCTCAATTTTGAACCTTTGGAGGTGTTCTTAGACTTTTAGTAAGCTTGAGATGTCCTCTAATCAACCCTTTTGGTCTCATCTCAATTTGATATTCCATGCTCAAGTATGAAGCTTTGACAAAAAAGGTGTTTTTTTTTACTTTTCAAAATGACCTATAATGTCCAAATTCATAACTTTTGGTGAATGCATATTTTGATCTTGGGAGATGAAGATGGATTGTAGGAAATTTCATCCTATTCAAAATGAGCTTTGGATGGGTCATTTCTCATAAAGTATGCGAAAGTTATGCTTGGTCAAAGTTGAGTTGACTTTTCCTACAAAACCCTAATTTAGCAACTTTTGAATCTTGATGAATTATGAGCAATCCTTGATGAATAATGATCAACCCTTGATCAAATGATGAAATATACTTCAAAATTAGGATGTTGACCAAAAATATTGAAGCTTGACTGTATGTGGACCACAGTTGATTTTTGCCCTAAAATAGTCGATTTTTGTACCTTTGAGCAATTGACTGATCAAATTTCCTCTGTAAGGCTTGAAACTTGACATGGATGATCTTGAGAACATATTAGGACAATGTTGAGCATTTGGGGCCACTTGGACTCAAGTATCTTGATGTAACATGAAACCCTAATTTGGGGTAGACTGCCTTAGGAGAGAGCTTGTCTGGCCAACCCTTGGACTACCTTGAGCAACTTGGAGATCTTTCTTGAAATGTTTTGAGAAATATGGGAGGGAAAATTTTGGGGTACAACAGCTGCCCCTGTTCAATCTTCTTAAACCTGAGGATGTAGATTGGCTTTCGTGCCATTCGTGATCCGAATGTGGAAGATGATTGAACACTAGAGTGCCCAGAAATTTGCACTCGCATGAAGTGGTCATTGTCTTGTGATGTCGGGAATGGGCTTACAAATGCCATTTGGAAATTGCTGACGAGGGGATGGGCTTAAAGATGCCATCTGAAGGACCGTTGATCACATAAGAGATTCCTTAGCGAGAGCTTATATACCTGTTATTGGGGAAGATTCCGCTGGGGAAGGCTGATCTTTGTTGAGAGAAATAGAATTTTAGGAGCTTCGATCGTCCGTACTCAACCGAGGAATCATCTCTGCTGATATTTAGGAACTCGTTCGTAATTCAACTGAGGTAATATCTTTGTTTAGATTTAGGAACATCGTCTGTAATTCAACAACTTTGCTGAGATTTAGGAACTTGTCCGTAATTCAACAACTTTGCTGAGATTTAGGAACTTGTCCGTAATTCAACTGAGAAAATATCTTTGTCGAGATTTAGGAGCTCGTCCGTAATTCAACAACTTTGCAGAGATTTAGGAACTTGTCTGTAATTCAACTGAGAAAATATCTTTGTCGAGATTTAGGAGCTCGTCTGTAATTCAACAACTTTGCTGAGATTTAGGAACTTGTCCGTAATTCAACTGAGAAAATATCTTTGTCGAGATTTAGGAGCTCGTCCGTAATTCAACTGAGGAAACATCTCTTCTTATATTTAGGAACTCGTCCGTAATTCAACTGAGGTAACATCTCTGCTGAGATTTAGGAACTTGTCCGTAATTCAACTACTTTGCTGAGATTTAGGAGCTCGTCCGTAATTCAACTACTTTGCTGAGATTTAGGAACTTGTCCGTAATTCAACTACTTTGCTGAGATTTAGGAACTTGTCCGTAATTCAACTACTTTGCTGAGATTTAGGAACTTGTCCATAATTAAATCGAGGAAACATTTCTGCTAAGATTTAGGAACTCATCCGTAATACAACCGAGGAAACATTTTTGTCGAGATTTAGGAATTTGTCCGTAGTTCGAATGAGGAAATAACTCTACTAAGATTTAGGAACTCGTTCGTAATTCAACTGAGGAAATAGTCTTTGCTGAGATTTAGGAACTCGCCCGTAATTCAACTGAGGAAATAGCTCTGCTGAGATTTAGGAACTCGTCCATAATTCAACTGAGAAAACATCTCTGCTGAGATTTAGGAACTTGTCTGTAATTCAACTGAGGTAAAAGCTTCATAGCTTGAATTTTGTGAGAATTTAACCGTGTCCTTCTTGAAAGGTAAAGGTTAGTTGTATGTAATGCATGATATGTATCAAGCGATGGTGTTCTCAAAATAAATGAGATTGTGTTGTATGATGCGTATGCATGTCATGATGTATGGAAATGTGATGTTTTGAGCTGGGGAAAATAAATCCCGGATTGTTGCTGGAGAAAAGAATTGAATCCTTCATTTATGCTGGGGATAATCGATGAAGATATTCATGAGAATAAACCTACAGGAGAGGATAACTCTGTTGGGGAATAAACTAATGAGGAGATTACTCTGGGGAAGAGATGCTCTGTCGGAGAATTCCGCTGATAAATTCAGTTGGGGATGAATTACCGTTGCTGGTGATACTGAATCCTCTTGGGGATTGAACCTCCATTTGTGAAAGGAATGAACTCCGTTGGGGATGATCTTTTAGCTGCGACTTCACTGGGGATAACCTTTTAGACTCTACTGGGGACAATCTTCCAGAGTCTACTGGGGATGATTCTCCAAACTCCACTGGGGAAGCTTTTCCAGACTCCGTTGGGGATAATTGTCTAGTGCTGACGATGGATAAACTCTGCTTGGGGAGAATATTGCCGATTCATTCGCAGTTGCGAGCCTCAGCTGGGGAGAATTAACACCACTGTCCTTTATTACTATGCAGGGAGTGTAGATGTTACTGGGAAGCGGCCTGAGGATATGACAATGGCTTTGCATCGATACTTTTCTGCCCCTGTATCTGCGGGAGAAGGTGCCTGCGGAGGCCTTGTGGATCGAGTATTATCCCAACCTATGGGGTGCTTGGTAATCGCCGATTGAAATGAAAAATCTTCTTCTGGTAGGTAAGTGACGAGATGACGGGACATAGTCGTACGTTTTAATCCCTAACTTTTGCCTGGACTGTCTTTTCAGATTTTCAGTCCACCAGGATACCCTTTTTTGCCCAAGCCGCCTTTTCAGGTTTTCGACTTTCCGGGTGTACAAATCCTTTTTGGTTCGCCGGGATGCCCTTATTTTTGTCTAGGCCAGTCAACCTAGCGGGTCTTGATTCATGCGTAGTATTTTCTGACTATGTCCACGCTCTCAAGGTGTAGGGAGTTGCCACTGTCAATAGTGTTGTGTTGTCACAATACCAGAAGATGTTTGTCTGATCATGCAAGATTCGTTGTTGGAATTCATGTCCAATGCCCTAAGCGATTCAGATGGAGATTTGCCCCTGGCTATTTGGCATCTTTGAGAAATTCCTTGAATCTTGACTTAACTGCCCCAGATGATGGACAATGATCATTTCTACCCCTTGGTTGGAAGTTCTTTTTTTCACTTGAGGTGACTCTTTTTATTGAAAAGGTTTTTGTTCACTAGATACTCGACGTACGAATTTCTCTGCTGTTGAACAAATAGTCATATGCAAACAATGTTATTTTAAGAATGCAAAGCTTATGTCTGTTTTGAAGTTCTTTGAAAATGCATTTTTTAGTTAAACAAGTTTTTTGTAAAAATGTGATGTCAACTCAGGATGTACAGCAAGTCCTACAGGAGTCAGGATACCTTTCGTAACAGTATGCTTTCGAACTAACCCATGTTTCAGCTAGGACTTTTAAGGGTCATAACATGGCCTGGTTCACGGTTTAAGAAACAAAGGATAAAGGCTTAAAATTTATTCGTACCCACCTGTTCTTCGTGATGTTCTTCGATCCTAAACTCAACTAATCGTGCATTTAGATCCCGTTTGAGTCTTTGCTCTGATATTCTAGTGATGATTCAGATACTGACAATTTATTTTGAACTGGCAGTCATTTTTGTTGAGAGTTTGCAGGACCTCTTTCTTTTTGATTTTATTATCCCTGTCTTTTGCCTGAATTATTTCTTTTGTGATTACAGTCAACGGGATACCCCAGTTTTTTCTTAAGTCCCCTTCATAGGTTTTGACTTAATGAGCTTTTATTTTTGAGAGATAATGACTGCCTGTATGGACGCTTATGGGGAACCATCACCGTATTTTGTTTTGGAAGGACCTCTTTGATGTCATTCATTGTGCACCTAGATTAACTGAGAAAACTACCCTGCCCCAGGTTATAATTAAGGGTTTTAATTTGTGAAAAGAAAAACTCCAACTTCTTTGGCTCAAAGGGGTTGACTAGGGATTATCTTCCTTATAACTCCACTATTTAGGATTTGAAACAACGCTTGTACATCGTCAGTAGGGTCTGTTCAAAAGCATACTGTAGAGATTTTTGATATCATTTTCGTCATCCTCCTTCTAAAGGCTTAGAGTTTTTTAATCGAGAGTTGAACATCACAAAAATGAAATCAATTTGAATATAGTGAATACGAATGGATTGATTCAAAACAGATATATGCAATGCATTGATAAAGTAACAAAGTTTGACATGAATAAATGTCTGAACAATCAAAAGAAAATTACAAATTGAAAATTCTAATGAACAAAAAGTCTTCTCGTCTCAGGACTTGTCACTTCAAATGGTGAGCCTTTGAGGGATGGTAGAAGAACTCAGCCTGACCATCTTGTGTGAATTCCAATGCTCCTTTATCGATCAGGTCTTGAATTTTGTTTTTCAATGCCCAAGAGTCATCAGTATCATGCCCCGGGCTATTGGAATGGTATGCACACCTTGCATCAGGATTGTACCTTGGGGAGGTTATGTAGGGATTTTGAGGAGGATCCCTTAACATCACCAGATTCAATCTCAACAGGTGTTGTAAAGTCTGAGACAGTGGCATGTTGAGCTCGGCGAACTGCCTTTTGGGCGTATCGGGCTTACTCTGATTAACCAGTTGCTTTTGGCGAGGTTGTTGTTGGACTTGTGAGCTGGTAGCATCTTGAAGAGGTTCATTATTTACCAACCCAGACCCTTGTCTTCTTGGAAGCTGATAAATGACTTGATCCCCGACCTCGACTGTTTGCTTAATGTTGTTGTATTTGTCTTGACGAAGCTGGCTGATAATGGTTCTCAGCTCTTCTTGTTCCCGGGCTAAGCCTTGGATAAGAGCCATCTGCCCCAGCATTTGGGTTCTTATTGCATCTACCTCAGCTTGCAGTTGTTTCAGCCGTTCGTCCTTATTGTCTTAAGGACTTTTCTTGACCAAGTTCCCAACGAGGAGTGTTTTCAACTCTTCCTGCCCCTTGGATAGGTTTAGGAAAATGTTCCTGAACTGAGTTTCTTGAAGCTCTCTGTTGTCTTGTTGGAGAGCCATTGCTAAAATAAACAGCGAGAACATGAGAGACCTGTACTGGGAGACCTGTTATGCAATGATATGTATGATATATGTATGCAATGTTTCCAAGGATCTTGCGGGGTAAACAAGAAACTGTTAGAATTTGTTTGAAGAAGCTTTGTGTCGTCAAAAGTCCTCCTTCAAGAGTCAAGCTCACCATATCAAGTGGGTCATAGCCACTGACTCAAGTTATCGCGTTTTGATCTCTAGACGACATTGGCTAGAAGAAAATAAATCCCCTTTGCCCCTTGCTAGACGTTCGATTTACCGTAACCTGCATCACAAACCTTTGAGATCCTTGAAATGGTTAAGGAAATGTTAAGGCATGATGTTATGATGTGTATGCTATGCGTTTAAGAAAAAGTGCGAGGTGATGTAAACAAGTAAATCTGGCAAGAAATCCAAGTTATTGGATAAGGACCGTAAACAAAACCTACAAAGAACTCATGTTGTTAGATAACAAACATGTGCAAGTAGTTCAAGTTGAAAGCACACAAGTCACACAATAGCCCTTAAATTTCAGGCTGGCATGGAGTTTAGGTACTACCCTCTTGCAATTTAGTTGGTTCAACCTATCCTAGTAATAGTAACCTGGTTCTAGAGGTTCTCAATATCACTGACCATCCTCGATCGGTCATAATTCCAGTTTAGCAACCTTTTCTTGCGGCCGAAATCATCGCGAGAGTTTGGTCTCAATGAGTGTAGCATACTGCTACTTTTCTATGGCCAAGTTGGTAAATTATAGGTTCTAAGGTCAGTTGGTGCTTAATGACCCCTTAGCAGCCCCATATTCTCCTTGTTCCGCCACAAGAGATATCAGTACAAACTAAAGTGCCACACCAACGTAGCTACTGCTTCAACCGTATCGGTCTACGCCGTACAATTCCCTCACAGTCTATTGCTACTTACCTAAAAGGTATCCCCAGATTCAGGTTAGGATCTATAGTAACCCCGATACAAAGCCCACAAAGATAAAGCATACTGTGATCGGTGGATCTGGAACTGACTGTTTAACGCTGGTTCGCGAAATGTCGCGGAAGCAAGAGTCGCCACCGTCTTTTATTTTCTCCAAATGGAAAGGACAAAAGCACAGAAAAATTCCTTAAAGAGATTGCTCTCGGTTCGGGAGGTAGGTTATAGAAAGGGAAGGTGTTAGCACCCTTTCTATCCATGGTTATCCATGGGCTCTTAGATACTTGCTCATTTGTGTTTTCAAAATTGGTTTGTTTGCTTTTCAACTGTGGGTTTTAAAAAGTTTCTTTGAAAATTCCAGTTCGACTCTTGTATCGGTCCTCAAGAGTGTTTGAAAAATTGCTTTCGAAAGCTTTTTGAAAAGGTGTCGGTGTGAAAAGTATTTTTTGATTTGTTTTGAAATTAGAGCAAGTATCTAGAGTCGTCTACCTACCCTAAGGAATTCGTCTGTGTAAATGTCCTTTAAAGTAGTGCCATCCCACCATTGAGAGGTAGGTAGCACCACCGTTGGAGGTGTTCGGGTCAATTCGAGTTTGTAAGGACATGGTGATCACCAGAGTAATGGGAAGACACCTTAGAAGCTACCCTCATGCCAGGTTCCCGGATCATGAGGACTTACTAAGACATCCTCTACTCGACGATCACCTTTCGAGGCAAGGCAACAGTGAGGCGTACCCTAGGGGTGGTGTGTGTGATTCGTGTGTCGTTTTCATTTGTATTTGTCTTTTGTCATGTCATTGTGATCTACGCTTGATTTTATTATGGCCATTCATTCTTGCATGCTTTCGTTAACAGTTGAAAATTTGCGAGAAAAAGTAAATCTAAGCTATTACAAATGGCGCGGGTCCACATCGCCAAAATTAAACCGGACCCGATTTGACAGAAAAATAAATAAAGCAAACAAAAGTGCGAAAAGTAAATGTTACAAAGCTTTGGGAGAGATACATAATTATTTAAGCGAAATAAAATAAACATGCGAAATTAAATTGAAACGAGGGCGTTGGACCCTTTCGCAAAATTAAATTAATATGATGAAATTAATTAAGAGAAAAGAAATTGTTTTTGTTTTTTAGTATTTTTATGATTTAATAAAAGAGAATTAATGAAAATTAAAATTGGATGCAAACCCTAATTCTAATGACTTTTAAATTTGTTATGAAAACATTAGAATATAACCTAAATTAAACCTAAAAAATTTTTATGTACAATTTAATTATAAAAATAAATAAATAAATAATATTATGGTAGAAAAAAGGAAAAATTAAGAGGAAATAAAAATTATCAATTAAACCTAATTCTATGTTTTTTATGTTTTTATTGTGAAAATAATTAATATTGCAACCTAAATTAAAACTAAATTTATTTGTATGCAATTTGCTTATGAAAATAATTAAAATAAAAAATATTATATTTTTTTCATCTTTTCTGATTTTTTGTGTATTTTTATATTTTATAGAAATAATTAATTAAAGTAAACAATCCAGAAATTAAAATAATAATTAAAAATAAAATATAAGAAAAATAAAAAGAATTGCAAACCAGGGGGGAGGGGCAAATAGAGAGGTGTTTTGTAGTGATTCTGGCCCATGGAGGATGTGGCCTTATTGACTTTCCAAGCAACGTGTCCCAGCGTTGACTAGCATTTATGGTGTTCATCAATTGTGCACCTTTGGATTGCTTCTGATGGACGCGTGGCTGTTGATCTTTGAGCGTGCATGATAATCCTCAACGTAAATGCTGCACAGGAATTATTATGGAAAAACAATATTGAAATATGCAAGACCTGGGACTTGAACCCAGGTCATGAGGGTTAATGCAATCAATGTTTACCAGCTGAGCCACTACACGCATGTTAACATATTATAACAAATAAATAATAAAAAGAAAGACCAACGCGTTAGTGGATCCAGCGCGCGAATTTCAAACGCTCCAATCAACGCTTTCCACGTGATCGTCTTCTTCACGTGTTTTCTTTTTTTTCTGAAACAAGAACGTATGGCAACGGTTTTAGAAGCGTTTCCTTAGGCCAGCTATTAAAAAATAGCGATTAGCTCTCAAGGGTTCATAAATTGGGCGCGATGGTCCTATCTCCTTCGTCTGAACGTGCTGAGTACAACCATGGTGGTCTTAAGGCTTGATTTTACTTTGTTTCAAAAGCCCCAAATTTACAACCCTGTAAACCCTAGAAATCGAGCATGGTACAATTGTATACACAGCATAATAATCAAATTAAACATCATGGTTAGCTTTAAAACATCACAATGAATATAAATCCACAATTAGAATGCCATGAGAATGCCTAGAATTAAAAATACGATCGTGACTTTTTCTCTGTACAGGGAAGGTTCTATATACCAATTCCTGGCGTTTGAATGGCTGTTCTTGATTGGAATGTGATCAGGGACCTTCAAGGAAGCTATTGAAACCAATATTATGCTTTGAATCGACCTAAAAAGCTGTTTTCAGAATTGAGTTTTATGGAGTTTTTCCAAGTTTGTCAATGAGGTTTCTTGCGCAGCTTTCAGTGTGTGGGCATTAGGGTTGTGTTCAAGCATTTGTAGTGAATCAATTAGGTTAAGAAAATTGATAAAAATCTCTTGCAATCATGGTTTTCAATATTTGATTTTTCACCATTAAGTTTCATATCTTTTTCACATGGTTTTTGTATCAATTATGCTCAAATCAAACCAAATCTTTCCTAATTATCCTATGCACGAAATCTTGATGGCAAAACATGCATGAAAAGATTTTTTAGGTCAAGTTATATATTTTCCACATATTTAAATGATTTAAATGAATTAATATAAATAATAATTCAAATAAATAAATAAAAAATGAGAAAATACTTCCCTTTGGGCCAAGTGGTCGTGCACATGCTTAGAATGATGAATCATGGAAGAAAACTGGGCCCATTAGCAATTTTAGGTCATTTGAACCATTGTTGACTTTTCAAAATATCCAAACATTTCCCAACTTCCACAAGGCATAACTTGCTCAATTTTTAATCTTTTCTCATGTTGTTGGACATTTTGGAAAGGTCTTTGAGTCCTCTAACCAATTCCTTTGGTCCCATGTCATTTTGATTTACCAATCTCAAGTTATGGCCTTTGACTTAAAGTCCCTTTTTGTTGACTTTTGAAAATGACCTATAATGTTGAAATTGATAACTTTTTGTGAGAGCATTTCTTGGACTTGAAGTATGAAGATTAGTTGTAGGAAATGTCTTTCTCTTCAAAATGAGCTTTGGATGGAATTTTTCTGATAATCCATGTGAAAGTTATGCCCTGGTCAATTTCAGTTGACTTTTTCAACTGTCCAAATAAGGAAACTTTTGCATTTTGATGATTTTCTGAGCCAAATTTTGAGAATCATGATCAAGCATTGATCAAATGATGTTTGTGGCTTCAAAATGATATGTTGACCAAAAATTTGAACTTTTGACTGTCAAATGACCATTTTGCCCCTACAGTTGACTGTAGGGCAATTTAGGGTTTTGACTGTGCAATTTTGAGCTGAATGCCTTGAAACTTGATATGAGGATGCTTGACCATCTTTGTAAGCATATGAGACTTGATTGGGCCTTTGAAAACTTCATTTTATTGATCAGAACACAAACCCTAGTTTTGACTGTATAGGAGACCTTTGCACTGTGCATCCCTTGGGGAATTTTGCAACTTGACTTGGCAATTTCTTGAAGAATATGGGAGGGCAAATTTTGGGGTACAACAGCTGCCCCTGTTCAATCTTCTTAGACCTGAGGATGCAGATTGGCTGACGTGCCTTTCGTAATCCGAGGGTAGAAGATGATTGAACACTAAAGTGCCCAGAAATTTGCGCTCACATAGTAGCAGTGTGGTGATGGAAATGGGCTTATAGATGCCATTTTGAGATTGCTGGATAGGATGATGGGCTTATAGATGCCATCTGGATGTCGATCGCGTAGGAGATTCCTTGGCGAGAACCTGCATACCTGCAAAACAGAAAATGAGTACCTGACACGTTGCAGGAGCTGATTTTAGATGCTTGGCATAGATATGTCCTGACTGGTTACAGGAGCTGAGTCTGGAGCTTCAAACGGCGATGAATGAACCAGGGATGATTACTGCCTTAGCATGAATGGTAAGAGAACCTTGGGCGACTTTAACTTTAACAACGCTCGTTGAGAAAAATCTTGGATGTCTTCTACTGGGATAAGAATCAGGGAGATCTTAGGGTCGATCTGACTGAACCAGAGAAGGCCTTTGACTGGATAAGCATCAAGAAAATCTTAGGGTCGATTTAACTGAACCGGGCAAGGTCTTGAAATATCTTCAACTGGATAAGAATCAGGGAGATCTTAGGGTCGATCTGACTGAACCGGACAAGGTCTTGAAATATCTTCAACTGGATAAGAATCAGGGAGATCTTAGGGTCGATCTGACTGAACCAGAGAAGGCCTTTGACTGGATAAGAATCAGGAAAATCTTAGGGTCGATTTAACTGAACCGGACAAGGTCTTGAAATATCTTCAACTGGATAAGCATCAGGGAGATCTTAGGGTCGATCTGACTGAACCAGAGAAGGCCTTTGACTGGATAAGCATCAGGAAAATCTTAGGGTCGATTTAACTGAACCGGACAAGGTCTTGAAATCTTCAACTGGACAAGAATCAGGGAGATCTTAGGGTCGATCTGACTGAACCAGAGAAGGCCTTTGACTGGATAAGCATCAGGAAAATCTTGGGGTCGATTTAACTGAACCGGACAAGGTCTTGAAATATCTTCAACTGGATAAGCATCAGGGAGATCTTAGGGTCGATCTGACTGAACCAGAGAAGGCCTTTGACTGGATAAGCATCAGGAAAATCTTAGGGTCGATTTAACTGAACCGGTCTAGGTCTTGAAATCTTCAACTGGACAAGAATCAGGGAGATCTTAGGGTCGATCTGACTGAACCAGAGAAGGCCTTTGACTGGATAAGCATCAGGAAAATCTTAGGGTCGATTTAACTGAACCGGTCTAGGTCTTAAAATATCTTCAACTGGATAAGCATCAGGGAGATCTTAGGGTCGATCTAACTGAACCAGAGAAGGCCTTTGACTGGATAAGCATCAGGAAAATCTTAGGGTCGATTTAACTGAACCGGACAAGGTCTTGGAATATCTTCAACTGGATAAGCATCAGGGAGATCTTAGGGTCGATCTGACTGAACCAGAGAAGGCCTTTGACTGGATAAGCATCAGGAAAATCTTAGGGTCGATTTAACTGAACCGGTCTAGGTCTTGAAACGTGATTGAGAATTTCAACTGCATCTTTCCTGAAAGTTAAAGGTCAGTCATATGCAATGCATGATATGGATCAAGCAATGATGTTCTCAATATAAATGAGACTTGTATGATGCAATGCGTTATGCATGCTATAATGATGTATGTGATGTTTTATGTATGTTTTCGTCTAGGAAAGTAAATCCTTGACGGGTGCCGGGAAGTCGTATCCTGGGCTGATGTTGAAGAATAAATTTGCTTCCGCTGTGGATGATAACTGCAAGAATACCGGTAGGAGAAGATGACTCCGTTGCGGAATAAACTTGGCAAATGGAGGATTCTGCGGGGAGAAAAGATACTCTAGCGACCATGCTGGGAAGCAATACTCTGTGGGAAGAGAGATGCCTTGCTGAATCATTGATAACTTGCTGAGGATGTCCTTGTTGCGCTGGAAGTGTTGATAGACTTCGCTGGGGTAAGAAGATTTCGTCGATGACGCTCTTTCCGTGGCTTTTGGCTGAGGATAACCCAGTTATATCCTGTTAAGGAAATAACTCTTTAAATCAAGCCGGACGACGCGTTCGTGTTCTGCGAGGGGATAAGCTTCCAGAATCTACTGGGGATAAGCTTACTGCTTGGGGATATGAATTCCAGTTTTCCTGGGGAAATTGGATTGGACTCTCCTGGGGAGTTTTGACATGCTGGGGAAGTGATCCCTTTGAATGTTTGATGTGCCGCCGGGGAACAATCTTTAGACCAAGACTGCCGGGGATGCTTGTTAAGAATATATGCTGCTGCTGGGAAGGTTGAGATCTACGGGAGGATACCCAATTTCCTTGAGATTTGATAATTTTGCTTGGAGGGGAATACATTGTTTTGCTGAACCACTCTCTGGGGATGTAATATGTACTTGGTCGTGTTCTTTAGCTGAACCTACCTTGGTACCTTGGAGGATAGAACATTTAGACTGCTCGGACAACTCTTTTATTGCCCTTGTTTCTAGTGTCACCTGTAATTAATTCCTTTGTTTCGTATGCAAATATTTATGAGTTTAGCAAATTATTGTCAATGCATATATCACAAATTGAACCTTGGACGTTCTTCGCAAAACAAAACAGAAAAAGAAAAACACTTGGCACGTTTAACTAAAAATATATTTGTATTGATTTTGAATGGCCTGTGAATAGGCGTTTTGTGTACAAGAGGCTGACGTCCTAGTAAGAGGTACGCCGCTGAACAAGAGAATTTATACAAGTTTTGTACAAAAATAAAACAGCTGTGTGAAATATGAATGATCCACTGGGTTTCAACTCTGCTATTGCCTTTATAACTCCGAGCGTCTCATCACTTGATGACCTTGGTTGAAGGTGAAGCTGACTGATCGATGTCGTCTTAACTTGATGTAGATACCGGATTCTGGATGCAAAGTGATCAAATGAGACATAGTTTTACGCTTTTATCCCTAATTTTTGCCTGGACCGCCCTTTCGGGTTTTCGGTCCACCGGGATACCCATTTTTGCCCAAGCCGCCTTTTCAGGTTTTCGACTTGTCGGGTGTACAGATTTTTTATTTTCATCCCTTCATTTTGCCCGAACCCTTTTGGTTCGACGGGAAGCCCTAACTTTTGCCTAGGCATGTCAGCCTAGCAGGTCTTTTTTTTTATGCGTAGTATCTTTTTACTATGTCTGCATTGGCGGGGTGAGGAAGGTCGTCACCATCCATGTTGGTCAATATCATGGCTCCTCCTGAGAACACATGCTTAACCACAAATGGCCCTTCGTACGTAGGGGTCCATTTGCCCCTTGGATCACTCTGAGGAAGGATGATTCTCTTGATTACCAGATCCCCGACTCGATATTCCTGTGGTCTGACCTTTTTGTTAAATTCCCTGATCATCCGTTTCTGATACGTCTGACCATGACAGATAGCAGCAAGTCTCTTTTCGTCAATGAGGTTGAGCTGATCAAGTCGTGTCTGGATCCAATCATCTTCGTTCAGATTTGCATCCTTCATTATCCAGAGAGAGGGAATTTGTACTTCGATCGGCAAGACTGCCTCCATGCCATAAACCAGAGAGAAAGGAGTTGCCCCGGTTGACGTCCTTGCTGAGGTGCGGTACCCATGTAGAGCGAACGGTAACATCTCGTGCCAATCTTTATAGGTCACTGTCATCTTCTGCACGATTTTCTTGATGTTCTTATTTGCTGCTTCTACAGCCCCATTCATCTTCGGTCTGTAAGGAGAAGAATTGTGGTGCTGTATCTTGAACTGTTCGCAGAGCTCAGCAATCATCTTATTGTTCAGATTGGTACCGTTGTCTGTAATAATCCGCTCAGGGACGCCGTACCGACAAATCAGGTTGTGCCGAATGAACCGTGCCACAACAGTCTTGGTTACCGTAGCATAGGATGCTGCCTCAACCCACTTCGTAAAGTAATCAATCGCCACTAGGATGAAGCGATGTCCATTGGATGCCGTAGGTTTAATCTCGCCGATCATGTCTATGCCCCACATTGCAAACGGCCATGGCGCAGTTAGAACATTCAGGGGAACCGGAGGAACATGCACCTTATCTGCATAGATCTGGCACTTGTGGCATGTCCTGGAGTGTTGGTAACAATCAGCTTCCATTGTGGACCAGTAATATCCTGCCCGTAGGATCTTCTTAGCCATAGTGTGTCCACTGGAATGTGTACCAAAGGTCCCTTCATGTAGCTCTTCCATGATCCTTCCTGCTTCAGTTTTATCCACACAACGCAGTAAGGTTGAATCATGGTTTCGCTTATACAAGATGCCGTTGCTAAGGAAGAACTTGGCTGCGAACCTCCTCAGGAATTTCTTATCATTGACAGAGGCACCTTCAGGGTATTCCTGAGTTTCCAGATATCTCTTCACTTCATGGTACCAAGGCTTTTCAGTCACCAATTCAGTTTCGAGATCACAACAGTATGCCGGTTCGTCCAGTTTCCAGATGATGATCCGGGGAGCCTCATTATCCCATTTGACCTTGAACATTGAAGACATTGTAGCTAACGCGTCCGCTAATTGATTCTCTTCTCTTGGAAAGTGCTCAAAGGTTATCTCTGTGAAGTGGGGGATCAGGGTCAACACACATTCTCTGTAAGGAATCAAGTTTGGATGTTTCGTATCCCACTCTCCTTTGATCTGATTGATCACAAGAGCGGAATCTCCGAAAACACTTAGAAATTTGATCCTTAGGTCGATCGCAGCTTGAAGACCCATGATGCACGCCTCATACTCCGCCATGTTGTTGGTACAGTTGAAACATAGCCGGGCAGTGAGTGGAGTATGAGTACCTTGTGGAGATATGATCACGGCGCCGATACCGTTACCCAAAGCGTTGGAGGCTCCGTCAAAGTGCATAGACCATCGGGATCCTGGTTCAGGTCCTTCATTCGGTCCAGGTACTTCACAATTTGTCACTATCATAATGCTTTCATCCGGAAACTCGAAGTTCATAGACTGATAGTCATCTACAGCTTGATGTGCCAGGTGGTCTGCCAATACACTCCCCTTGATGGCTTTCTGGGTTGTGTACTGAATGTCGTATTCTGTCAAGATCATTTGCCATCTTGTAATTCTCCCAGACAGAGCAGGCTTTTCGAATATGTATTTTATAGGGTCCATCTTTGAGATCAACAAGGTAGTGTGAGTCAGCATATACTGTCTCAGCCGGCGAGCAGCCCATACCAAAGCGCAGCAAGTTTTCTCAAGCAGTGAGTATCGGGTCTCACAGTCGGTAAACTTTTTGCTAAGGTAATAAATGGCATGCTCTTTTCGGCCAGACTCGTCATGCTGCCCCAACACACACCCCATTGAATTGTCGAGCACTGTCAGGTATAGTATCAGAGGTCTCCCTTCAACCGGTGGCATAAGGATAGGTGGTTCTTGGAGATACTCTTTGATTTTGTTAAAAGCAGCCTGACATTCATCATTCCAACGTACTACCTGATCTTTCTTCAGCAACTTGAAGATTGGCTCACAGGTAGCAGTCAGATGTGAGATGAAGCGAGCAATGTAATTCAGGCGTCCTAAAAAGCCTCTGACTTCCTTCTCTATCTTAGGAACTGGCATCTCTTGAATAGCTTTGACCTTAGCAGGGTCCACTTGAATACCTTTATCACTGACCACGAAGCCTAGCAACTTCCCAGATCGTACCCCAAAGGTGCACTTGTTCGGGTTCAATCTCAGCTTGTATAGTTTCAACCGGTCAAACAACTTTTGCAGATGATCTAGATGCTCTTCCTCAGTCCGGGACCTCGCGATCATGTCGTCCACATACACTTCTATCTCATGATGGATCATGTCATGAAATAAAGCAACCATGGCACGTTGGTAGGTTGCCCCAGCGTTCTTCAACCCGAATGGCATGACCTTGTAACAGAAGGTGCCCCACTGAGTAACAAATGTAGTCTTTTCCATGTCTTCAGGTGCCATCTTAATCTGATTGTAACCTGAAAAGCCATCCATGAAAGAGAATACTTTGTGCTGTGTTGTATTATCAACAAGGACATCAATGTGAGGTAAGGGGAAGTCATCCTTGGGGCTGGCCCTGTTTAGATCCCTGTAGTCGACACACATTCTGACCTTACCGTCCTTCTTTGGTACCGACACCACATTAGCAACCCACTGAGGGTAGGAAGTCACTGCAAGGAACCCGGCATCAAACTGTTTCATGACCTCGGCTTTAATCTTCTCGGACATCTCTGGACGCATCCGACGGACCTTTTGCTTAACTGGAGGGCAGTCTTCCTTAGTTGGCAAGTGATGGACCACAATATCGGTATCCAACCCGGGCATGTCTTCGTAGGACCAGGCAAAGATCTCCATATAATCATGTAACATCTTGGTTAACCGTTGCTTCACGCCGAGCTCTAGGTTGGCACCAATCTTTACCTCTTTTCTGTCTGCCTCAGTACCCAAGTTTATGGTTTCCACTGGCTCTTCATGGGGTTGAATTGCCCTTTCTTCCTGAAGCAACAGTCTTGCAAGCTCGCCAGGCACTTCGCAATCATCTTCACCTTCGTCTTCGGCTAAGTTGATCGGATTTTCGAAGTCATAATTGGCAGTAGCAGAGTTGTTATCAGTAAGATCCAGAGTGGATTGAAACCTGTATGAGTGAGTGTGTGTGTAAATACAGCTGTTTTGAAAATTATGTAAAGGAAAAGAAAGACAGAAAAGGAGCACAATATTTGCAATGCGAAAAATACGTCCAAGATTTTCATTCATGATATATGAAATGACAATTTGTATGCCCTCACAAATAGAACCACGGTGCCTCGGGTAAGACACTGGGCCATAGAGTTTATCATTGTTTATTACAAAAATAACAAAACATAGGAATTCATTACTCAGTAACAATAGAAACAGGGAGATTGTCTTTTGCGCTCCAATTGTTAGATCCACTGTCGGTTGCCGGGTAAATCCAGCTATCAAACTCAGCATCATCCACTTCGTCTTCGTCCCCAATAGCATTCACTCCATGAGCAGGTAGGGGAGCTGTTACCACATTAGGCTTGTCAGATGCCTCAAACTGTACCTCCTTGGCGTCAATAAGGTCCTGCAGCTTGTTCTTTAGCGCCCAACAGTCATCGGTAGAGTGCCCCGGGCTGTCTGAATGGTAGGCACAACGAGCATTCGGGTTGTACTTGGGGGATGCAGTGTTTGGGAACTTCGGCGCCTCCCTGACAGTCACTAAATTGGTTGAGAGCAACTGTGGCAGGATCTGCGACAAAGTCATGTTTAAGCGGGTGAATTCTCTCCGGGGTCTTTCAACCTTCTGAGTATTGTTTGGCCGGGGAGCGGCAGCAGGCTTAGCAATCATTACCGCACTGACAGATTTGGCGGTGCTCATGTCTCTCTGATTTCCTTGAACCATATACGGCACTAGACTCCTTCTTGAAGGGTTTCTTCTCAGCACTAGATGATGCACCCTTCGGAATTTTCCCAGACTTCAATCCAGCTTCAATCCTTTCTCCAGTCAGAATCAAATCAGTGAACCCAGCAGAAGAATTCCCAATGAGATGGTTGAAGAATGGCCCAGATAGGGTCCCCAAGAACATGTCTACCAACTCCCGATCAGTTAACGGTGGCTGCACCCTGCCAGCCAGGTCTCTCCACTTCTGAGCGTACTCCTTAAAACCTTCGCTTGCACCTAACGACATACCCTGGAGTTGGGTACGTGTGGGGGCAAGGTCGGCATTATATTGATACTGCTTATAGAAAGCAGTAGCCAACTCCTCCCAGTTACGAACCTTGGTCCCATCCAGCTGATAGAACCATTCGAGATGAGTCCCTGAAAGACTCTCCTGGAAGAAGTGGATCCATAGATTCTTATCCGCAGAGTACGGCTGAATTTTCCGAACATAGGACCTCAAATGCAGCTTGGGACAAGACGCCCCATCATACTTCGAGAAGGATGGTTCTTTGAACTTGTGAGGGATGATCACACCAGTTGACAAACCCAAATCTCCGAAATCCAGCCCAGGTACCTGTTGAACCTCCATAGCCTTCAGCCTGTCTTCTAATTGCTTGTACCTGTCATCAGCAGGAGGGTACTGCTCTTCATCAAAATCTGTCTCGTTGTCGGAGACCACTGGACTAGGAACCCTTGCTTCTGCCTGAGGAGAATTTTTGTCAACAGAAGAACCAGCCTCTTCCTGTTGCAGAGTATTGTTGAACCTTCGGCCCGAGTTGAACAGAACAGTTCTTCTCTTCTTCTTCTTCTCCTTCTTCAGGAGCATAGCCTTCAGTTCTTCTTGGCCTTTAGCCAGACCCTTGATTAATTCCTGAAACTGCGCATTATGCGCCTGAAGAGCCTTGATTGATGTCTCAGTTGAGGTAGAGTCAGTATTCATGGTGCTGAAATAAACAACGAAGAACTGTAAGCAACCTGAAAAGTGGAAAAACCTATTATGCACATGATGTATGAAATGCGTATGCAATGCATTCAAGGGTTCGAAAGTTCAAATTTGTTGTAGACAAAAAGGAACACACGTTATTATTAAGGAAATCATTGTTTAATACATCAAAGCCTCATGGGCAAAATAATACAAAAGTCAAATCAATCCCAGAATACACTGCGCATCCTCTTTGGAGCTATGTAAGTGTTGAGATTCCTCTCCTCATGCAACAGGCGAGTGAGCTCCAAGACCTTCTTTTCACTGGCATGTAGACTAGTCTCAAGAGAATTCCGCTCTTCCTTAAGCTGGATCCAGCTCTTCTGCATCTCTTCCCAGGATGTGGGCATATCAGGGTGTTGAATAACGTGGGACACTTCCCCTTCCAAGACAGGCTCTTTGATTACCGGGAGCATATGAGGATAGGGCATTACTAACTTCTGGGAGCGGGCTCGTACCCACTTGAGATAAGGTTCCAACGGGATGGAATTCCTGTGCCCCAGTGTCTTGCTGTCTATCCTACTTGGCATCCTCCAGGCTCTGATAAATCTCTGGCGAAGTCCTTGATTATCGTTGTCGAAGTCAAAAACTATGTCAGGAATTAACATGTCATGAGGACCATCCCTCCGAGCATAACCAAACTGTCTCCAAGCCAGGCATGGGCTATAAGTAATACCTCCTCTGATTCCAAGTAAAGGAACATTAGGGTACTCTCCGCAACGATCAATGATAGTGACATCTTCTCTGGACCTAGGACACCAATGTATATCTGCATGTGTAAGAGTCATCAACCGTTGTGACCATCTCAAACCCCGCTCATTCTTCAAGACCGATTGTGGAAGGTGCGAAATAAACCACCTTCCCAGGAGAGGAGTGCAACACATAAGGACACCTCTTTTTCTCATGGTTCGAGTGTAACATGAGTGAAGGATGTCCCCCAGCAATGTAGGTATAGGATTCCTGGACATAAAGATCTGAACAGCACTGATATCAATAAGCTGATCTGGGTTAGGGAACAACACCAAACCATAGACAAGGAGGGCTACCACTTCTTCAAAAGCTTGCAAGTCAAGGGAGTTCCAACATTCATGGGCCTTTTCAAACAGAAACCTGGCTAAGAACCCTTTGATACCACTTCTAACTTCCCAATGTCCCTTGATGTCAGATGACTGTAGGTGCAAGGCTTTAGCAATCTCTTCAAGCTTAGGTTCCTTTTCTGTACCGTTGAAGGGTAGCTGATCAAGGATAGGGATCTTCAGGAGCCGGGAGAACTCCTCCAATGTAGGTACCAACTGGTAGTCCAAGAAGGTAAAGCAGTGATGCAGAGGATCAAAGAATTGGAACAGGACCTTTATCATATCTTCCTCAATGTTGGTGTTGACCAAGCTGGTGAGGCTTCCATGCCTTTCACTGAATGAAGAGTTCTCGGGAATCCTGGATATAAGCTCCTTGAGCTGAGGAGGGACCCTTACAAGACTGATTTGAATTGTCTTTCTACGAACAGTTTCCATGTCCTACAAAACAAGAACAAAGATGAAAATTCGAACCCCTGAAATGGTTAGTCAATGCATATGATGCTGGATGATGTCATGATGCTATGATTAAACACACCACAGATATTTACAAAGACAAACATGTAAGGCACACAAGGCATACAAGACAAGCCCTTAAGGTTTAAGGCCAGCATGGGGTCTGGGTAGTACCCTCTGGGAGTTGGTGGGTTCAACCTGTCCTAATCAAAGTAACCGGGTTCTAAGGTTCCCAATATCACGGGATTGCTTTCATTGTTCATCGTTTCGATTTAGCCACTGAACTGGCGACCGAAATATTCCAGGAAAGCAACCCTCAATTGAGTGTAGTATCGAGTATCAACCAACCTCGGACTGCACCAAAGTCAGTTATCTCACTACCCTAAAGAGGCCAAGATAGTTCAATTAAGGTTCCTAAGGTCTGTTGATGCTTCATGACACCACGCGGAGGCCCCGTACTCTCCTTGACTGAACTCAAGGGTTACCGGTACACACCAAAGTGCCACATCAATGTAGCAGACTGTTTCAACCATGTCGGTATACCCCGCACAGTTCCCTCACAGCCTTGTTGCTACTTTCTAAGAAAGGTATCCCCCAGATCCGGGTTAGGATCTATAGAACTCCCAAGCAACCCACAATTTAAAGCACACAAAGCAATACAATTGAAAACATAGTTATGACCTAGCCCTAAGGTACACCTCACTTTAAGTAGTATCCCCAGCAGAGTCGCCAGTTCTGTGATCGGTGGATCTGGAACTGACTGTTTAACGCTGGTTCGCGAAATGTCGCGGAAGCAAGAGTCGCCACCGTCTTTTATTTTCTCCAAATGGAAAGGACAAAAGCACAGAAAAATTCCTTAAAGAGATTGCTCTCGGTTCGGGAGGTAGGTTATAGAAAGGGAAGGTGTTAGCACCCTTTCTATCCATGGTTATCCATGGGCTCTTAGATACTTGCTCATTTGTGTTTTCAAAATTGGTTTGTTTGCTTTTCAACTGTGGGTTTTAAAAAGTTTCTTTGAAAATTCCAGTTCGACTCTTGTATCGGTCCTCAAGAGTGTTTGAAAAATTGCTTTCGAAAGCTTTTTGAAAAGGTGTCGGTGTGAAAAGTATTTTTTGATTTGTTTTGAAATTAGAGCAAGTATCTAGAGTCGTCTACCTACCCTAAGGAATTCGTCTGTGTAAATGTCCTTTAAAGTAGTGCCATCCCACCATTGAGAGGTAGGTAGCACCACCGTTGGAGGTGTTCGGGTCAATTCGAGTTTGTAGGGACATGGTGATCACCAGAGTAATGGGAAGACACCTTAGAAGCTACCCTCATGCCAGGTTCCCGGATCATGAGGACTTACTAAGACATCCTCTACTCGACGATCACCTTTCGAGGCAAGGCAACAGTGAGGCGTACCCTAGGGGTGGTGTGTGCGATTCGTGTGTCGTTTTCATTTGTATTTGTCTTTTGTCATGTCATTGTGATCTACGCTTGATTTTATTATGGCCATTCATTCTTGCATGCTTTCGTTAACAGTTGAAAATTTGCGGGAAAAAGTAAATCTAAGCTATTACAAATGGCGCGGGTCCACATCGCCAAAATTAAACCGGACCCGATTTGACAGAAAAATAAATAAAGCAAACAAAAGTGCGAAAAGTAAATGTTACAAAGCTTTGGGAGAGATACATAATTATTTAAGCGAAATAAAATAAACATGCGAAATTAAATTGAAACGAGGGCGTTGGACCCTTTCGCAAAATTAAATTAATATGATGAAATTAATTAAGAGAAAAGAAATTGTTTTTGTTTTTTAGTATTTTTATGATTTAATAAAAGAGAATTAATGAAAATTAAAATTGGATGCAAACCCTAATTCTAATGACTTTTAAATTTGTTATGAAAACATTAGAATATAACCTAAATTAAACCTAAAAAATTTTTATGTACAATTTAATTATAAAAATAAATAAATAAATAATATTATGGTAGAAAAAAGGAAAAATTAAGAGGAAATAAAAATTATCAATTAAACCTAATTCTATGTTTTTTATGTTTTTATTGTGAAAAGAATTAATATTGCAACCTAAATTAAAACTAAATTTATTTGTATGCAATTTGCTTATGAAAATAATTAAAATAAAAAATATTATATTTTTTTCATCTTTTCTGATTTTTTGTGTATTTTTATATTTTATAGAAATAATTAATTAAAGTAAACAATCCAGAAAATAAAATAATAATTAAAAATAAAATATAAGAAAAATAAAAAGAATTGCAAACCAGGGGGGGGGGGTAGTCCCCAAATAGAGAGGTGTTTTGTAGTGATTCTGGCCCATGGAGGATGTGGCCTTATTGACTTTCCAAGCAACGTGTCCCAGCGTTGACTAGCATTTATGGTGTTCATCAATTGTGCACCTTTGGATTGCTTCTGATGGACGCGTGGCTGTTGATCTTTGAGCGTGCATGATAATCCTCAACGTAAATGTTGCACAGGAATTATTATGGAAAAACAATATTGAAATATGCAAGACCTGGGACTTGAACCCAGGTCATGAGGGTTAATGCAATCAATGTTTACCAGCTGAGCCACTACACGCATGTTAACATATTATAACAAATAAATAATAAAAAGAAAGACCAACGCGTTAGTGGATCCAGCGCGCGAATTTCAAACGCTCCAATCAACGCTTTCCACGTGATCGTCTTCTTCACGTGTTTTCTTTTTTTTCTGAAACAAGAACGTATGGCAACGGTTTTAGAAGCGTTTCCTTAGGCCAGCTATTAAAAAATAGCGATTAGCTCTCAAGGGTTCATAAATTGGGCGCGATGGTCCTATCTCCTTCGTCTGAACGTGCTGAGTACAACCATGGTGGTCTTAAGGCTTGATTTTACTTCGTTTCAAAAGCCCCAAATTTACAACCCTGTAAACCCTAGAAATCGAGCATGGTACAATTGTATACACAGCATAATAATCAAATTAAACATCATGGTTAGCTTTAAAACATCACAATGAATATAAATCCACAATTAGAATGCCATGAGAATGCCTAGAATTAAAAATACGATCGTGACTTTTTCTCTGTACAGGGAAGGTTCTATATACCAATTCCTGGCGTTTGAATGGCTGTTCTTGATTGGAATGTGATCAGGGACCTTCAAGGAAGCTATTGAAACCAATATTATGCTTTGAATCGACCTAAAAAGCTGTTTTCAGAATTGAGTTTTATGGAGTTTTTCCAAGTTTGTCAATGAGGTTTCTTGCGCAGCTTTCAGTGTGTGGGCATTAGGGTTGTGTTCAAGCATTTGTAGTGAATCAATTAGGTTAAGAAAATTGATAAAAATCTCTTGCAATCATGGTTTTCAATATTTGATTTTTCACCATTATGTTTCATATCTTTTTCACATGGTTTTTGTATCAATTATGCTCAAATCAAACCAAATCTTTCCTAATTAGCCTATGCACGAAATCTTGATGGCAAAACATGCATGAAAAGATTTTTTAGGTCAAGTTATATATTTTCCACATATTTAAATGATTTAAATGAATTAATATAAATAATAATTCAAATAAATAAATAAAAAATGAGAAAATACTTCCCTTTGGGCCAAGTGGTCGTGCACATGCTTAGAATGATGAATCATGGAAGAAAACTGGGCCCATTAGCAATTTTAGGTCATTTGAACCATTGTTGACTTTTCAAAATATCCAAACATTTCCCAACTTCCACAAGGCATAACTTGCTCAATTTTTAATCTTTTCTCATGTTCTTGGACATTTTGGAAAGTACTTTGAGTCCTCTAACCAATGCCTTTTGTCCCATTTCATTTTGATTTACCAATCTCAAGTTATGGCCTTTGACTTAAAGTCCCTTTTTGTTGACTTTTGAAAATGACCTATAATGTTGAAATTGATAACTTTTTGTGAGAGCATTTCTTGGACTTGAAGTATGAAGATGAGTTGTAGGAAATGTCTTTCTCTTCAAAATGAGCTTTGGATGGAATTTTTCTGATAATCCATGTGAAAGTTATGCTCTGGTCAATTTCAGTTGACTTTTTCAGCTGTCCAAATAAGGAAACTTTTGCATTTTGATGATTTTCTGAGCCAAATTTTGAGAATCATGATCAAGCATTGATCAAATGATGTTTGTGGCTTCAAAATGATATGTTGACCAAAAATTTGAACTTTTGACTGTCAAATGACCATTTTGCCCCTACAGTTGACTGTAGGGCAATTTAGGGTTTTGACTGTGCAATTTTGAGCTGAATGCCTTGAAACTTGATATGAGGATGCTTGACCATCTTTGTAAGCATATGAGACTTGATTGGGCCTTTGAAAACTTCATTTTCTTGATCAGAACACAGACCCTAGTTTTGACTGTATAGGAGACCTTTGCACTGTGCAACCCTTGGGAAATTTTGCAACTTGACTTGGCAATTTCTTGAAGAATATGGGAGGGCAAATTTTGGGGTACAACACATACAGATCAAACAATTGAAAACAATATGAATTAATCCTAAGGTACACCCCACTTAAAATCATCCCCAGCAGAGTCGCCAGTTCTGTGATACGGTGGAAGAACTGACTGTTTTTGGAATGCTGCTTTGCGTTTTGCGTTTGTGTTTGCAAAATGTCGCGGTAAGAAAGAGTCGCCACCGAATTTTATTTTATCCAACAAGGAAAGGTAAAAAGCACAGAAAAATTCCTTTTTCGAGATAGTTCTGAGTACGGGGGGTAGATTATAGAAAGGGAAGGTATTAGCATCCTTTCTATCCGTAGTTATCTACGGGCTCTTAGGTACTTGCTCATCATTTTCAAAATTGTTTTCTTTGTGTTTGTGGGTTTTGAAAAGTTTTTGTTTTAACTTCGATTTAACTCTTGCTTCTATCTTCAAGAGTGTAATGAAGTGTTTTTGAAAACTTGTTCGTAAAAGTGTAAGTGTGAAAAGGTTTTGTTTTGATTGAGCAAGTACTTAAGAACTAATCTACCTACTCAAAAAAGGAATCATTCTATGTTTATTTCCTTTAGACAATGCTATCCCACTATTAGTGAGTAGGTAGCACCGTCGTTGGAGTTTGAGGGTCAATTTGAAAGAGAGACATATGGTCACTAAAGCAACGTTATGACATCTTAGCGGTAACCCTAATGTCTTAGATCATTTATTCGAGGCAATGATATCCGAGGTAACCTTTCCGAGGCAACTTATGATCTTTTAGAAAGGAGGGAGACCTCTAAAACAACCTATACTCAATGACTGTTTACAAAGGCAACCAAGTGGGGTGTATCCTAGGAGTGCGCATGTGTGAATGTGTTGATTTCAGTTATTTTTATCTTTACACATGTTTAGGGTGATCTAACTGTTTTAAAATTAGACATTCATTCTTGTCATGCAAACCCTATTATCAAACATCTAGCAGTTGGATATTTGTAGAAATTAAAGGTGCGGAATTTAAACTAAACTATTACAAGGCGTCGGGTATTTACATCGCCAAAAACAACCCTTTGAAAATAAAAGTGGTAAATGTCCTAATTAAAATTATTACAAACCGGGAGCAGATACAATAATTGAAAAAAAGCAAAGCAAAGCAAAGCGAGAAAATTGAATCGAATGCGAAACTAGGGTTTTGACCCTCCTAATTAAAGAAAATGTTTTTGTTGTTTTTTAATATTTTTTACAAAAAGAAATTAAATCCTAAAATTAAATCCTAAATTAATTGGTTATTAAATTAATTAAATGAAAAATAATTAAATGTCATATTTTTGGATTTTTGGTTATTTTAGGAAAGAAATAAAATAATAAAATTAGTGTTAAAACCTATTGATTCTAATTAATTTTAAATATTTACAAAATCAATTAAAGTTATCTAATCATAAATAACCTAATTATTTTAATTAATATTTATTGAAGAAAAATAAAAAGTATGATTTATTTGGACATAAAAATATTTTTGTGATTTTTTTGATAAAAAAGAAATTATTTTATTGGTTAGTAAATAAATAAAAACAATTAAAATAGAATAATAAAATAAAAAAGAGATGAGAAATGGGCCTGATTTAGGGGTGTGAATAGCAAGAATTCTGGCCCAATTGGAGAAGGTCCATTTGACTTTCTAGATCCTGCGCATGTGCATTGACTTGGTCTATGGTGTGCCCTCAATGGCGGCCACCAGATCTGGCCATCTGGCGCGTGGATGATGAATGTCCATGGTGGATCTCCTGGCCTCGCTTGCATTGAATCACCTGAAATAATAAGGAAAAATAACAAATGTTGGAGGCAGGGATCGAACCCCTGACCTCCAGCCTCTAACGCCTTAAACCTCCCACTGGTAACCACTACGCCACTTGTTTTCATTTGTTCATTAATCAAACACTGAAAGTAATATATAAAACAAAAGAAAATTGGAAAAAACAAAATAAAAAACGCGCGCTCGTTTAAACAAGCCAATGGTGGGGTGACATGCCTTTATCCCTGTTCTTGAACCGTGGCTAAAACCAGAAACACCTATACTCACAGACAAATGTCTGTCACTGTAACCCTGTCCATTCTCAAAATCTCCCACAAGCCATGGAAATGATATCTAAGGCCATGGTTAAGGTCGTCTCCTTCTTCTGATCACGACCATACCATTCATGGAGGTTAATTATTCCTGAAAAGAAAAACCCTAAAAGCAAATCTGAAACCCTAACAATGGTGGATTTCGTTACAGACCATATAAACGCAATTGAGTAATGCCAAAAGCTTGCAAACATCATGGTGATCAAGATTATGCAATCAATTCATGCTAACAATGCCTAAGTTACAAGATACGAATTCAAGAACAGAGCAAGGTTATGAGCGACTTACAGCGTATTCTGGGATTGGAATGGACCGGTTCTGGATTGCTTTAGCTTCTAGGGAGTGCCAGGAAGCGATTGGTATCAATAGAAAGATTTGAGAATGCCTTTAATGGTGATTTCGAACTCACACTTTTTTGGTATTTTTTCAGATTTTGTTTTCTCTCTAGCGCCTCTTTTCAACCCTGCTTTTGATCTGCCTCGCCTCCTTATGTATTAGTGAAGAGATTAGGGTTGTCAAACTGATCAAAATCTTCTTCTTTAAATGCTTTGGATATTGATTTCATTCTTCTTTAACAACCTTCCAAATTTGGCTTCTTTTCAATCCTTTTATGCACTCTAAGGCTTGGCATGAATTGGAATGATGATAGCTGTATAATGAAGCCTGAAACAACACAAAATCCTTGGTTATTAATGTTTTGGATTTTTATTTGATTTATTTTGATTTAAATCAAATTAATTAAAATCAAAATCAAAATAATTAATAAAAATGTGATATGGACAAGTGGAAAAGGCTAGAGCACGTGGACTATGATGCCAACTCAAAACAAGTGAAAAAGAATGGGCCCATTTGGCAAAATTTTGAGTTTTGGGGATAGTTGACTTTTGGCAATTTTGTAAAAAAAGGTCAAATTCACCAATGCATAACTTCCTCAATTTTGAACCTTTGGAGGTGTTCTTGAACTTTTTAGAAAGCTTGAGATGTCCTATAATCAACCCTTTTGGTCTCATATCAATTTGATATTCCATGCTCAAGTATGAAGCTTTGACAAAAAAAGGTGTTTTTGTTGACTTTTCAAAATGACCTATAATGTCCAAATTCATAACTTTTTGTGACTGCATATTTTGATCTTGGGAGCTGAATATGGATTGTAGCAAATTGCATCCTCTTCAAAATGAGATTTGGATGGGTCATTTCTCATAAAGAATGAGAAAGTTATGCTTGGTCAAAGTTGAGTTGACTTTTCCTGTAAAACCCTAATTTAGCAACTTTTGAATCTTGATGAATTATGAGTAATCCTTGATGAATCATGATCAACACTTGATAAAATGATGAAATATACTTCAAAATGAGGATTTTGACCAAAAATCTTGAAGCTTGACTGTATGTGGACCACAGTTGACTTTTGCACTAGCACAGTCGATTTTTGTACCTTTGAGCAATTTACTGAGCAAATTTCCTCTGCAAGGCTTGAAACTTGACATGGATGATCGTGAGAACATATTAGGACAATGTTGAGCATTTGGGGCCACTTGGACTCAAGTATCTTGATGCAACATGAAACCCTAATTTGCGGTAGACTGCCTTAGGAGAGAGTTTGTCTGGCCAACCCTTGGACTACCTTGAGCAACTTGGAGATCTTTCTTGCAATGTTTTGAGAAATATGGGAGGGCAAATTTTGGGGTACAAAAATAAAATCATAAACATCATAATATCGTACTCATTCTCACTAACCATTTCAAGGATTATTGGGATATATCTTTGTTTTGTTTTGTAGAACATGGCTTTTATCCGCAGGAATACTATCCAAGTCAATCTTGTAAGAATGCCTCCTCAACTCAAAGAGTTAGCATCAAGGGTCCCTGAGAATTCTTCATTCACTGAAAGACATGGTCGCCTCTTAAACTTGGTTACCTCCAACACTGATGAAGATATGATGAAGGTGCTTTTCCAATTCTTTGATCCTCTACACCATTGCTTCACTTTTCCCGATTATCAGCTTGTGCCTACTCTAGAAGAATTATCATAACTTTTGAGGATTCCCATTATCAATCAACCACCCTTCAAAGGTACGGAAAGAGATCCAAAACCTGAAGAGATTGCCCAAGCACTACACTTGCAATAATCTGATATCACAACTAATTGGGAAACAAATAGTGGTGTCAAAGGTTTCTTAGCCAAGTTCTTGTTTGAGAAAGCTCAATATTGTTGGAACTCCTTGGACCTACAAGATTTTGAAGAAATCTTAGCCCTTCTCATCTATGGGATGGTTTTGTTTCCAAACCCTGACCAACTCATAGATGTAAACGCTGTCAAAATATTCATGTCTCGCAATCCAGTGCCTAATTTGTTGGGAGATATCCTACATTCTTTTCACTCTCTCACTTTGAGGAAGAGAGGAATCCTCATGTGTTGAACTCCTATCTTAGCAAGATGGTTTATTTCGCATCTTCCCCGATCTATGTTGAAGAACGAGTAAGGTTTGAGGTTGTCCCATAGGCTGATGACGCTCAGACATTCAGATGTTCATTGGTGTTCTCGATCCTTGGAGAATGTTACTATCATCGACTGTTATGGGGAATTCCCTAATGTCCCTTTGCTTGTCATTAGAGGAGGTATCACTTACAACCCTTGCTTAGCCTTACGACAGTTTGGTTATGCCCGAAGGGATGGTCCGCATGATATGCTCATCCAAAGGAGTGGTATTCGTCTACAAGAGCGACGATCAAGATTACCGTTAGAGGTTTATACGAGCCTAGAAAATGGTAAGCAAAGTGGATAGCAAGACGCTAGGGCACAAGAATTCCATTCCCCTAGAGCCTTACCTTAGGTGGGTACGAGCTCGTGCTCAGAAAATTGTGATGCTTTATTCCTCCACCTTACTGGTTATCATGGAACCTGTGGTTGAAGGAGATGTCCCGTACACTGTCCTCCATCCCGACATGCCTACCTCTCTTGAAGACTTGCAAAAGGGTTAGATTCAGCTAAAGGAATAACTAGATACTTTCGAAGCTCAATTATGTGCTAGTGGGAAGAGGGTCTTGGAGCTTACAAAGCAGCTACAAGAAGAGAAAAGTGTGAACACCTACCTTGCGCCAAAGAGGATGCGTTCAGTCTTTTTTATCTTAGAGAGTTATTTTGTAAGCCCAAGAGGCATTTTGTAATTATTTTGAACTAATTAATGAAAATTGACTTTTGTTCATTCTTTTGTCTACGCAAATTTAAATTTCATAAATCCTTGAAATCATTTGCATATACATCTTCCATGCATCATAACATGACAGGTTTTCACACAATAGGTTTCCTTATCTTTCTGCTGTTTATTTCAGTAAGATGGATCTAGAGAAAACTGTGAAGGACCTTCAGGCACAAAACTCTCAATTCCAATAGACTCTACTGGCCCTAGCCAAGGGGCAACAAGATATGATGGCATTGCCGGAAGCCAAGAAGAAGCCCGAGAGGAAAGCTCTGGTCAATATGGGTAGAAGGTTCAAGGAGTCGGTTTGTTAGATCCTGATGGTGGAAGACTCATCTGAAGAAGATGAGAATCATATTGGAGAAGCTAAGAGTACCCAGGATGGGTGCATCAGCGGTCAAGCGTCTCATGATGATTATTTTGATGAGCAGTACCCTCCTGCCGATATCAAGTATAAGCAGTTAGAAGACAGATTGAAGGTCGTCGAGATCCAAGTCGTCCCTGGTTTAGATTTTAATGATTTGGGTTTGATCTTTGGGGTTGTCATTCCCCACAAATTCAAAATACCAGTCATTTCAAAGTACGATGGAGTTTCCTGTCCAAAACTACACCTGAAATCTTATGTGCGCAAGATACAGTTGCACACCACTTATAAGAAACTTTGGGTTCACTTTTTTCAAGAAAGCTTGGCCAGAACACAACTAGAGTGGTTCTATCCGTTGGATGGTTCCCGTATGAATACCTGGGAAGACTTATCTACCGCCTTGTATCACCAATATCAGTATAACACCGACTTGGCGCCAACAAGAGTTCAGTTGCAAGATATGACAATGGGGAAGAATGAAGGATTTAAAGAATACGCACAAAAGTGGAGGGACCTTTCCAGTAGGGTTCAACCACCTTTTACTGATAGGGAGCATATTGACATGTTTATGGGCACTTTATCTGGTCCATTCTTTAATCTATTGGTTGGCTGTTCTTCTTCCGGTTTCACCGAGCTGGTCTTAATCGGTGAAAGAGTTGAAAGAGGCATCAAAAGTGGGAATATTTCCATGGCATCTCCCTCAACTTCCAATCCTGTAAAGAAACCTATTGTTGCAAAGAAGTAAATCAATGTTATGTACGGATAAAGGGCCCGTACCAAGAAGGATAACCACCAATCTGTTAACATTGTCCGAATCTCCAATCCAACTCCTGCTCAAAGACCATCTGCAAATCATCAATGTTTTGAAACTCCGAGAAGATAATTCACGAGGATAGGTATGTCACTATCCCAAGCCTTACAACATTTGCTAAAGGCTAATTTGGTGACATTACGCGATCCTCCTGCCAATCCAGATACCTCTTCACCAAAGTATTATCCGAACGCTAAATGTGCTTACCACTCAAGTAGCCCCGGGCATGAAACTGACCAATATTGGGCCCTAAAGAATAAGATTCAGGACTTGATCGATAACAAGACATCCTCTTCCAACTCCGAATGTAATTATAGCGCCTATGCCAAAACATGGCAAGGGTGTCAATGAAGTTAACGTTGTAGGTGATTCTAATGATGAAGTTGCATTTGAAGATTGGGTGTATCCAACTACAACGGAACTGAAGAATTGGCATGTAAAGGACTTCGTTGCCATATCCTTCATTGAGGAGTAATCTACTTGTTTATTGCTTTTTATTAATTCAAGAACATTTTGTCTGTAATATTTAACAATGACTTTTAAGCCATGTGCCTGGCTCGGGGCACTATGGTCCATTTTTCAAGGATTTTATATATGTTCATCTAATCATATGATCATTCAATACAAATCATTGAACTCTTTTGCATTCAAATATTTGTGCTCATTGTCTTACTTTTCCTTCAAATACATTTTTCAAAATAGCCATGTATCTTACATACACACACACACTCTTGCAGGTCCTCATCCACTCTGGATCTTATTGCCAATGACTCTTCTATTGCCGACTATGATTTTGAATGTTCAATTAACCAAGCTGAAGACGAAGGCGAGGAAGATTGTGATATACCGAGAGAACTAGCTAGACTTCTATTACAAGAGGAAAAAGCTATTCAGCCGCACGAAGAGTCAGTTGAAGTCATCAATCTGGGTACCGAGACAGACAAGAAAGAAGTCAAGATCGACACTAACCTAGAAAGCAGTGTCAAGAGCATATTGGTTTAGATGTTGCATGATTATGTGGAAGTGTTTTCTTAGTTGTATGAATATATGACAGGGTTGGATACCAACCGTAGTTCATCGCTTGCCGACAAAAGAATATTGTCCTCCTATTAAACAAACAGTTCGTCGCATGAGGCCTGACATGTCTGAAAGGATAAAACCTGAAGTGATGAAGCAATTTGATGCGGGGTTCTTAACTGTGACATCTTACCCCCAATGGGTTACCAATGTGGTTCCAGTGCCAAAGAAAGACGTAAAATTCCATATGTGCGTAGACTATATGGATTTGAATAGGGAAAGCCCCAAGGATGACTTCCCTCTACCATACATTGACGTCTTGGTCGATAACACTGCTCAGCATAAAGTCTTCTCTTTCATGGATGGTTTCTTAGGCTATAACCAAATAAGGATGGCTCCTAAAGACACGGAGAAGACAACTTTCGTTACGCAATGGGGCAACTTTTGTTACAAGGTCATGTCGTTCGGATTAAAGAATGCATGGGAAACATATCCAAGGGCTATGGTAGCTTTGTTTCATGATATGATCCATCATGAAATAGAGGTATATGTGGATGATATGATTTCCAGATCACAAACTGAAGAGGAACATCTCGATCACCTGTACAAGCTATTCGAGAGGATGAAAAAGTACAAGTTAAGGTTGAATCCTAACAAGTGCACATTTGGCATACGATCTGGAAAGCTTCTAGGTTTTGTTGTTAGCGGTAAAGGAATTGAAGTTGATCCTGCCAAGATAAAGACCATCCAAGAAATGCCAGTCCCCCACTCTAAAAAGGAAGTTAGAGGATTCTTGGGTTGTCTCAATTACATCGCCCGCTTCATATCTCACTTGACTGCTACTTTTGAGCCAATATTCAAACTCTTGAAGAAAGATCAAGTAGTCAGATGGAACGATGAACGCCAAGCTGCCTTCGATAAAATTAAAGAATATCTACAAGAACCTCCTATTCTCATGCCTCCATTTGAAGGAAGACCCTTGATCATGTACTTAACAGTACTAGAGAACTCTATGGGGTGTGTTTTGGGCCAACATGACGAGTTTGGCCGAAAAGAGCATGCTATTTATTACCTGAGCAAAAAGTTTACCGACCGTGAAACCAGATATTCACTGCTCGAGAAAACTTGTTGTGCTCTTGCATGGGCTGCTCTCCGGCTAAGACAGTATATGTTGACTCATACCACTCTGTTGATTTCTAAGATGGACCCAATCAAGTACATCTTCGAGAAACCTGTTCTCTCCAGACGGATAGCCAGATGGAAAATTAAATTGACTGAGTACGAAATTTAATACACGACACAAAAGGCCATCAAAGGAAGCATACTAGCAGATCATTTGTCCCATCAAGCTGTTGATGATTATCAGTCTATGAACTTTGACTTCCTGGATGAGAACATCATGCTGGTGACCGACTGCGGGAAACCTGGACTGTATGACGGACCTGGACAAGGATCCCGATGGACTATGGTATTCGATGGGGCTTCCGATGCCTTGGGTAATGGAATTGGTGTTGAGATCATCTCTCCTGAAGGTTGTCGCACTCCTTTCACTGCAAGATTACGCTTCGATTGTACGAACAATATGGCTGAGTACGAAGCATGCATTTTGGGTCTGAAAGATGCCATTGATTTGAGGATCAAGCACTTGAATGTGTTTGGGGATTCTGCTCTAGTTATTAGCCAAGTAAAAGGAGATTGGGACACTAAGCACCCTAATCTCATCCCTTACAAGGAACTTATGCTATCCCTGATTCCCTACTTCAAGGATATCACCTTTGAGCACTTCCATAGGGAAGAAAATCAGTTGGATGACGCCTTGGTAACCATGTATTCAATGTTCAAGGTCAGACGGGACAACAAAGCTCCTATGATTATGATTGAAAGATTCGACAAACCTGCACACTGCTGTGAGCTTGACACTGACGCAGAAAAACCATGGTACCATGAGGTGATGAGACATCTTAAAGCACAAGATTATCCCGAGGGAGCATCCATCGATGATAGAAAGTTCTTACAAATATTTTCAGCCAAATTCTTCCTAAGCAACAATATATTGTACAAGCGCAACCATGACACTACTCTACTCCGATGTATGGACAAGACGGAGGCAGAGGAAATTATGGAAGACATGCACGATGGTCTCTTTGGTACTCACTCAAGCGGACATACCATGGCCAAGAAAATCCTAAGAGCTGGTTACTATTGGTCAACAATGAAGACTGATTGCCATCAACATTCAAGAACTTGTCACAAATGCCAAATCTATGCTGACAAGGTCCATGTGCCTCATATCCCTCTGAACGTCATGACCTCTTCGTGGCCATTTGCAATGTGGGGCATTGATATGATTGAAGAAATCAAGCCCACTGCTTTCAATGGACATCGATTCATTCTTATCGCTATCGACTATTTCACCAAATGGGTTGAAGCCGCCTCATTTGCCTCAGTCACCAAGAATGTGGTAGCCAGATTCATCAAACATAACCTTATTTTCCGCTATGGTATCGCCGAAAGGATCATCACCGACAATGGGACCAACCTCAACAATGCTATGATTACCGAGTTTGCACTCAGTTCAAGATCAAGCATCACAATTCTTCTCCTTATAGACCTAAAATGAATGGAAGTTGAAGCGGCCAACAAAAACGTTAAGAAGATTGTGCAAAAGATGGTAGTAACCTATAAGGACTAGAATGAGATGTTACCATTTTCTCTTCATGGCTACCGTACTTCAGTTAGGACATCAACTGGGGCAACTCCCTGTTCTCTAGTCTATGGCATATAAGTTGTTTTGCCAATGGAAGTTCAGATTCCCTAACTAAGGATTATGAATGAAGCAGGCTTAGGCGAAGACGAGTGAATTTAAACGAGATTGGATTAGTTGAACTTGATCGATGAGAAGCGACTGGCTGCTGTTTGTCATGGTCAGACGTACCAAAAACGTATGATTAAGGCTTTCAACAAAAGGATCAAGCCTCGAGTATATCAAGCTGGCGACATGGTGATAAAGCGCATCATTCTGCTACAAGGTGACCCCAGGGGAAAATGGACTTCCACCTGCGAAGGGCTATTTATTGTCAAGAGAGTTTTCTATGGAGGTGCCATGATGCTGACTACCATGGATGAAGAAGACTTCCCATATCCTATAAACGTGGACATGGTTAAAAAATACTATGCATAAGAGACCCTCTAGGTTGACACACCTAGGAAAAATAAGGGCATCCCGGAAAACCAAAAGGTTTGGGAAAAAATTAGGGATATATGCAAAATATTGTACACCCGGCAAGTTGAAAACCCGAAAGGGTGACTTGGGCAAAAATGGGTATCCTGGTGGGCTCAAAACCCGAAAGGGCAGTCCAAGAAAAAATTAAGGATTGAAAGCGTATGACTATGTCCCGTGGAATCACCACAGTTGACTTTAGCACCATGGTCCGTGTTCAAATGGTCTAAGATCAATCCAATCAACTTCTGCCAACGGAAAGGGGCCTTCGAAGACATTGGAGCAATAGTAGAGTTGGAATGCAATGAGATCATTTCCACATGGCTATTTGTTTTTGTTTTGAATGCAAAATTGTCCAATGACTAAAATGGAACGAACATATACATATGAACATAACTAAAACTATTTGGCACATGTGTCCTGCTAAACAGTAACAAGCATCTCTTTAGTGTATATGGAATACCCCCACAGTGTTATTTCATTAGCATTATCCCCACAAAGACCGGCTACAATAAAACAATCCTCAACAGAGCTACCCACAAAGTCTCTTTGTATAGGTTGATCTCCAGCCAGAGACTTAATCTCTTGACAGCTCTCTCCCAGCTAAGTTGATCCTACAAGAAGAATCCTTGTGGATCTCTTCCTCAAAGAACTCACCTCATCAGCAGTTCATTAAGTGTTCATCAACATGGTTTATTTCCCCAACAGGGTTTATTTCCCCAACAAACAACATACAACAATCAACAAATAGCAAAATTCCCCAACATAGTCTATCCTCCCCAGCTGAGCCTGTGTTTCCCAGTTGAGTTTATCCTCTCCAGCTTTAGTTTGCCTTTCATACTATTGCAAATCATAGGGTCACAACCCCTAATCCCCAGTAAAGTCGTCAACAAAACCTTCATTATCCCCAAAAGATACTATGAAGCCTAGACCCGACCAGATGATAGTATAATTTTCAAGCTACTATGAAGCCTGGACCTGACCAGATAATAGTTAACTTTTTAAAGACACTTTGAAGCCTAGGCCTGACTAGATAATAGTGTAACCTTTCAAATACTATGAACATTGGACCCGACCAGATAATAGTACGACTTCTAAATATTATGAAACCTGGGCCCGACCAGATAATAGTTTAGCTTTTCAAGATATAGAAGAACCTGGACTCAATCAGACTAGGGTTTAACTTCTTTTCCCTAGTAGAGTTTGCCTCTACCCCAAGAAGTTACTGTGAAGCCTGGATCCGACCAGATATCATTTTTCAACTTCATCCTTTCAAGTAAGTTATTGTGAAGCCTGGATTTGACCAGATAGAAATTCCCCTCAGAAATTTGTTGTGAAAGCTGGAATCCGACCAGATAACAACTAAGTTCCAAGCAAGTAACTGCAAAGCCTGGACCCGACTAGATATCAGTTTAACTCTATCCCTTCAGACAAGTTTATTGTAAAGCCTGGATCTAACCAGATAGCAATTAACTTCATCCACCTCAAAATTTTGAAGCCTGGATCTGACCAGATATCAGTTCAATTTCGTCTACTCAAGTAAGTTATTATGATGCATGGAGTCCAACCAGATAACAACTAGCTACAATCCCCAGCAAGACACTAAGAAGCCTGGACCCGACCAGATAGTAGTATAACTTTTCAAAAGTTATAAAGCCTGGACCCGACCAGATAGTAGTTACCACTTCAAGTTACTATGAAGCCTGGACCCGACTAGATATCAATTCAACTTCATCCTTTCTAGCAAGTTACTGTAAAACCTATAATATGACCAGATAACAGTTAACTTCCTTATCCCCAACATGATGTTGTAAAGCTGGGAATCCAACCAGATAACAACCTAACTTCACTCTCTCAAAGAAATTTTATGCAAAACCTGGAATCCGACCAGATAACAGTTAATTTATCCTTACCCAGAAAGTTACCATGAAACCTGGAATCTGACTAGATAGCAGTTGACTTCCTTATCCTCAGCAAATTGTGAAGCCTGGATCTGACCAGATAACAACTAACATTCAAGAGATAATCCCCAACAGCGACCCAAGATTCATAATTCCTCAGCAGTAGTCAGGGATTTATTTTTCCTGGACAAATATGCATCCCACATTCATACATCATAGCATATACGTACAAAATGCATTCAGCATAATACCACATCTTGTGAATATCATGCATACATCTGCATTTAACTAACCCTTTTTCCATAGGTAAAACATCAAGTTTTAGTATAAATTGACCAAAGATTTATGTTGATACTTCTTCCAGTATTTACCATCATTCCTCCAAATGGCATCTATAATCCCATTCCCAATACATCTTCGAGTGCAAATTTCCTAGCACTCTAGTGTTCAATCATCTTCCACCTTCAAGTCACGAATAATGGATCCGGCAATCTAATTGTTCAGGTTTAAGAAGATTGAACAGGGGCAGTTGTTGTACCTCAAAATCTTCCCTCTCATTTCTCAAGTAATCTCACAAGATCTCCTTTGATTCAAGACTGCACAAGGCTTGATCAACTCAAGACACCTCCTCAAGCACTGATAACTGAAAATTAGGGTTTGAGTTTACACAAGGACAAATGGACTTTTAATGCCTCATATGACTTTCATGGATCATTTGGACCTTCAAGATTTCTCATGTCAAGTTTCAAGTCTTGGATCACATTTTTGCTCAGTCAATTGATCAGTTGACCTAAAATCAATTGTATTGGGGAAAAAGTCAAATGTGGTCAATTTATAGTCAAACTTCATAATTTTTTTATCCATATCAACACCATGAACTCATATATGTCATTTGATCAAGTTTGGATCATAATTCCTCAAGAAATTTGATCTGATTATCAAAATGACGGATGGTCAAAATTAGGGTTTTGACTGAGAAGGTGCAATTTCTGATTTTTGACCTAAAAAATGATTGATTGGTTTAAGTTATGATCTCAAGGTTTCAAATACTTCAGTTTGACCTAATGTAATGGCTCAAAACATTCCTCAATATCAATTGGTTGACAGATGAATTGCAGTTAACTGATGAAAAGTCAAATGTACACTGAAAAGTCAAACTTTGACTTTTTGGTCAAAATCAAGTTTCAAAGATTACAATTCATCAAAACATGTCAAAATATGAAACTTTTTCATCAAGAAATCAAAAAGTCAAGATTTCATTTTGAAAAGTCAAAATTTTTAAACTTAGAAATTTTTCTAAGTGTTGGAAATTCACATTTTTCTCACAACTTTGAGCCAAATTTTCACCACGATGCAAGATGATTCAAAGGGAACTTCCAACATGAAAGTTGTATATCTCAATGAGATCTAAAACATTGTAGAACACAACTTTTTCTAGAAATTCATGGATTTCAAGTTTTGATTTTAAGAAGACATCTTCATGAAACTTGAAAAACTTAGTGAAATTTTGCCCTAGTTTAGGCAGGATTTTGACCTAAATTCATGGCAATTTTTCACATAGTTCCAAGATGAATCTTCAAAAATGTCAAACATAGAGGTTGTAGAGGATGTTATAAGCTTTCCAAAATTTCCAAGAACTAATTGAGATTATACTTGAGCGAGAATCGAAGACAAGAAGTTAAGGTTTTATTCTTGAATTACAAGTCATTTCATGATGAACACATAACTCAATTTCAATGTTAGGCTGCATAATATTGCTTTGCAGGCCTTCTAACTTGTGTATCTATCCATCATTGATGGATTACATAAACGTTTGAGCTATAATCCAAGTGGTTTAAGCATTGTCCAATTTAAATTGCCATTTTGGGAAGAAAGTGAAGAATGCCATTCATTAAAAGCAAGCTTTATGCACAAAGTCAACTCTTGAGCCTCTTACTTGTTCCCTCTAATCACACTCCATCTACAAAGTCAGAAGCAAGTTGATTTAAAGCATAACCACTCTACATTAGCAAGTACAAAGTCCTTAAAACTTGGTTTTTCAAGAAAATCACATGTTGAGCTTAAACATGTGATTTTGAATTCTAATCAAATACAAGCCTCTAAACTTGTTGCTTATAAATAGAGGCACTATTTGTAAGCTAAGACACGAGCTTAAGCACCCTGAAATTCTCCCAAACTCCCTCAAGCCAGAAATTGTCCAAAAACTCCATTGATGCACAAATTCTGACTTTGAACTTGAAATTTAGAATCTACTCGTGCGTTTCTTGGACTTTTGGTACCTAAAGTTCCTATACATCAAATGTATCATATCCCTTTCCCTGTTTCATAACTGCAACACCATTTGCATCAAACTCCATAACCAAAAATAGAGCACTGCAAGTTGACTTCTCCAAGCCATTCCAGCCATCCATTGCTCCAATTAATCATTGCATTAGCTTCCTGGAAACTTGAGGAAGCTAACCTGATCATTGCAGCACCTTGAATCAAGATCATTTGCATTTCACGATTCTAGTTTTGAGGTACATTTTCTAATCTTCTATCTTTTCATTTAGGCATTATTAGGTTTGCATTTATGAAGATAAACTGTAGACATCATTTCCCTGAAATTGTACATGTCCATAGATTTCATTTATATTGATTGAGCTTAGAGAATTTTAGGTTTGAATCTTTGAAAAAAGTTAGGTCAAAATTTGGTACTTTTAGAAATTCTCATTCATCTTTGATTTATAGCTTATGATTTTATATGGTTGAATTCGTATGGAAAAATGGAGCAACTTTCATGTTTGCATCTTTCATTTTTGTTGAGAAATGGTGAAGTTACAGATGTCCAGGCTGGAGGTTGAAGATGAAGTCATATTCAGGACATGACTTGTGTTATGTATTTATTGTTTTGTTTATGTTACCGGATGTACTGCCACCCCAGTGGCAAAGGTAGCGCGCGTGTATACTGAGAGTCAGGGGTTCAAGTCCCAGCGGTATCTTTTGTGCATTTTTCTCATATTTTTCCTCTTTTTTGTTTCAAACAGCAACGCATGGGCCTAAGTCAATGGGCTTTGGTTTTTTTGCTGACTTCTAACCCCCCTGTTTACTTTTGCATGCTAGCCCAATTTCTTTTTATTATTTCATTTACTTTCATTTTCTTTTTTTATTTTTATTTTGTTTTAGTTTTCTTATTGGTTTTTATTATTATTAATATTATTTTTATTAATAAAAAATCCAAAAATATTTTATTTGTTTATTTACATATTTAAAAATACTCATTTATATTTTATTTTTTTTATAAAACAAAAAGAATAAAAACATTTTCTTAACAATTTAATTTAATTTTTTAATAATTAATAATTATATTTAGGTTTAATTATTTTTCCTTTTTTATTTAAAATTAATTTAGAACTTAGGTTTCTTTTGATTAATTAATTTCTATATTATTTTCATTAACTTAAAACCTTCCATATAAAAAAACCCCAAAAAATGTTTTATTTTAATTTCTTTATTAATTAGTTTAGGTTTAATTTTGTTTCATTTTAATTAATAATTTTTATTTATTAGGTTAAAACCCTTTCATTAAAAACCAAACAAAATAATTTCCTTTCCATTTATTTTTCTTGCACATTTATCCAATTCTTGTACATTATTCAATATGGTTGTTATAGATAATTAGGTTTAATTTTCTTGCAATCCCCATTTGTAAATTTGTATACCCCCTTCCCTAATGATGTAATAGCATAGTAATTATAATTTCCGCAATTTACCGCTTTATATAAATGTTAGTAATTAAGGTTTGTATGGCAAGACTAAAATCAACAAGTAGCAAACCCTAATTCAAGATAAACAATGCATGTAAAACAAACACATTTGCACACTTGCACCCTTAGGGTAATTCCACTTTGTTGCCTTACAAAAATGGTCATGTTATGCATGTGGGATATCTTAGCAAAAACAAATCAAGAATACAAGATCATAGTCCCTCGATGACGCTATAGATGTTGCCTTTCAAAATGATCTTAGTCCCTCAAAGAGAAATGTTAAGATATCTCACAACATTGCTATCATGACTATACGATGACCCACGCACGTCCCTTTACATCCAAAGATAATACTTCTTACCAATAAATGGTAAGATAGCAATATCAAAGGAAAGGAAGAATTGGACAAAGACTTTTGAGTAGGTAGATTGTTCCTAGTTACTTGCTTACTTTCAAATCGAACATCCTTTCTTATTTTCAAAAACAAACACCAAACACTTTCAAAAAAACACTTTCAAAAAACACTTTCAAAACATGAAACATTTTCAAAAGTCCAATACTTTGTATACGTTCTTACAAACGAGAACTATTACAAAGTTTGCCTATACGAAGGCACCTTTTCAAAATACTTTCAAAAACCACACAAAGCACATTTTCAAACAAAAGCAAGTGATCTAGAAAGCAACTAAGAGCCCATAGAAAAATATGGATGAAAAGGGTTTTAACACCTTCCCTTTTAATAATCTACCCCCCGAAGTCAAGAAATAATCTCAAAGGTCTTTCCTGTTCTTTTCAGCCTTTCCTTTTTGATAAAAGAAAAGTCGGTGGTGAATCTTGCTAATCGCAACATTTTCGATCAAACGCAAAATATCCCAAGTCAGTTCTCCCACCGTATCACAGCTAGGTTACAACCTTTAAAAGTCCTAATTAAAGCAAGGTTAACTACGAAAGTATACTCAAAAAAATTTGTGTTAAACTGACTCATATGTTTGTTAAATTTATTGCTAACCACTTCGCTTCTTTGAATCTCCATCTCTAATCATCCATTTATATTCAAACTTCGATTTCAAGACTTACATATGCATCAATAAGAATTACTTTTCAAATGTACACTTTTATAAACGAATCAATACTTAGCATCAAGGAGATCTCAAAATTGGTTTAATCAGAAGCGATCATTTCCAAGAAGATCCTAACTAGGGGAAAAGCATGTAAAGAAGAACCCTATAATCATAAGCAAGACTAATGATCGTAGGTATGTATCACATGAAGATTCTATTGACTAGTGGAAATCGATCTAAGGTACAATCAACTTGGATCGCAATTCGAAGCGTCGTTCATTCAGGGGTATACCTTTCGAAGATTCAAATTGTAGGAGCATTCCTTAATTGAGACCATATCATGACATAATGGTATCAAAGTTCTTCCTCAAGCCATTCCTCCAAGATCATAGAATCAGGGGCAACCTTTCAATACTCATACATTGGGACAGTTCACATCAAGTTCATCTTACGACACGTAAGATCTAAAGTTTCTTTTTAAGCAATTCCAAGTACAAACTTTTCAAAGGTTCAAATCTTGGGGCAATCCATGTCGAATTCATATCACACCATAGTGAGGTCCAAGTTCTTTATGAGGGTACTTCCTCCAGATCCTAGAGGTTGGGGGCATATCTTTCAAAACTCGAATGTTGGGGAAAACCATTGCGAGGCTCGATCAAAGGGAGTTGATTCAAAATAGTTTATCAAGGGCAAATCATCCAAGAGCCCATTAGTCAAGGGCATAATGTTTCAAAGTGCAAGATGGTGGGTTCATTCATACTATTATAAAATTATTTCCAAGCCGATACCAAGGATAATCTCTCCAAGGACCCCACCAACAAATTGGGGAAAGACACTCCACAAAGAGGCAAGCTTTATGCGTACTATCACAAACCCCCAGTGGATCCTTCTCCTAAACCAGCAATCTTCAAGTTCAAATCGAGTATCAGGAAATCATTTTAGCATAACATCCAACCATGATGTGACAAGCAACCTTGTTGCATAGGAAACCTCTCTACCATATGCGACACCTCAAAGGGGCATCAATCAAAAGCATATGAATCTGCGTAAATAATTATCATGAATTCATTAGGTCACTTTGATCCAGAATCAAACTATACCTATCATCTCATTCATCTAACAAATTTTGACAGCATGAATCTAACTAAGATCCCAATCTCACTTGGAGTCTACCCTTAAGCCCAATTCTCACTGGCACATCAAAAGTCCAACATCCATTGACACATATCCAAGTCGCTCATTACATGCATTGGTTAATCATTACATACTACGCATTAATACTTGCATCTGCATGCATACATGACATATCATAGACCAAGACTTAGGACCCCCCGTAAAAAATCCAGAGTCAATGTCTAGGGGAATCACTATTCTCAATCTACGTGCAATTTTCAGCTAAGTCAGGAACATCTCTCTAACTATTCCTTCCAGTGATCCTATCATAAAAGCATTCTTTGTCAAACTAAATTGTAAGAAGCCTTACGTACGATCGTTTAAGACGTGAGCAACCTCGTGCATTCTTCTATCAAGACGTGAGTAGCCTCACGCATTTGGCATTAGCCTTAAGACATGAGTAACTTCATGCATTTCTTTATCTGTGTTTCAAAAAAAGTCGTGATCAGCCTCACGCAACCTAATCCACTTTACATTCGTAGGCAGCCCTACGAAGCATGAGCAACCTTGTGTGTCCATATGTAAGAAGCCTTATGTAAAATTTGTGAGCAGCCTCACACTTTCCAATCACCTGATCAATGTATCTCGGTGACCTTACCAATATTAGCAACCATGTTGTCTGTTTCACCTTTCCAAATTGATAATATTCCAGTAGCCCTACTGACGTTGGTGTAAAGCCTAGTTCATGTTTGGTGTATCATTTAAAAAGTCCAGTTCTCATCTAGTAGTGTTCCAATTTCTGTTTAGAATCTAATTCTTAACCCCAGTTCTCGATTGGTAGCCTGCCTTAGGCAATGGTTTCATAGTTCAAATAACATGGGCATTGCATTTATCAATCATCGCATCATTTAAATTCATAACCGTATCAAGCATACATACCATGTATCATGCATACCTCAAGCATAATCATATCGAACATGCATACATACATTACATTCAATCATATATGCCCATTAAAAACTACGGAAAGTCTCAAGGCATGCTTACCAGCTAAGACGCACTTAATTTTAAATCCAAGCTCAACACTATCCATTCATCTTGCTATCACTATAGCCACCTCGGTTGAGAATGGAAACAACCATCAAAGGTATCACAATCAAAATTTCACTAGGTATCTTACCTATGATTCATATCTAAGGCCTAGTAATCACCAGCCTCCAGGCATTATACTTTCAACTATCAAATTTAAACTTATTCAAACCTTTTGAAAATTCAACTTCATTTGGTTATCAAGCCTTGGTTGAGAACAGACACAACCGGTAAACTTTGATCTTATCTTGGTTTAGTTATCTAAGATTCAATCATCAAAACACTTTTTAATATATCTAACTCATATTATCTACCCTCTAGGTTGTGGTAGGTATACAAATTACCAGGTTTGTGTTATTTATCCTCTAGGTCGTGATTAATGCACAAGCCTACTCTCGTATTATCTATCCTCTAGGTTGTGGTAGGTATGCGAAAATATATAGTTCATTGTGTCAGTCTCTAAGCGATAATGAATTATCAGATTTATGTTATTTATCCTCTAGATCGTGATAAATACACAAGCCTATCCTCGTGTTATATATCCTCTAGGTTGTGGTAGGTATGCGGAAATCTATAGTTCATTGTGTCAGTCTCTAAATGATAATGAGTTATCAGGTTTGTGTTATTTATCTTCTAGGTCGTGATAAATACACAAGCCTATACTCGTTTTATCTACCCCTAAGTTATGGTAGGTATGCGGAAATATATAGTTCATTATGTCAGTCTCTAAGCGATAATGAATTATCATGTTTGGTTACTTATTCTCTAGGTCATGATAAATACACAAGCCTATACTCGTTTTATCTACCCCCTAGGTTGTGGTAGGTATGCGAAAATCTATAGTTCATTGTGTCAGTCTCTAAGCGATAATGAATTATCAGGTTTGTGTTATTTATCCTTTAAGTCGTGATAAATACATAATCCTATACTCGTGTTATCTACCCATAGGTTGTTGTAGGTATGTGAAAATCTATAGTTCATTGTGTCAGTCTCTAAGTGATAGTGAATTATCAGGTTTGTGTTATTTATCCTCTAGATCATGATAAATACACAAGCCTATACTCGTATAATCTACCCCCTAGGTTGTGGTAGGTATGCAAAAATATATAGTTCATTGTGTTAGTCTCTAAGCGATAATGAAATATTAGGTTTATGTTATTTATCCTCTAGGTTATGATAAATACACAAATTTATATTTGTATTATCTATCCTATAGGTTGTGATAGGTATGCGAAAATCTATGTTATAAGCTTTCTATATTTGTCTTGAAGCGTTAGTAAGTCGATTTTCAAACTTGTATTATTTACCCCCTAGGTTATGGTAAATATCCAAAAGCTACGATATCTTTTCTAGGTATTGGCAAGTTATTTGTGTCGTCATATCTAGGTCAATCTTACTCATCAATTTTACTCTTTGTTCAAACTCTGGTAGGATGATACATCATCATCTTTTCATATTTCTTTGTACTCTTGGGGACACTGTACAGTGTATCCTTCTAATCCTTTGGTCAAATTTTGGGGTCTTCCATTATTTAATAATCCTCTGATCCGAATATGCGAGAACTGCGCCCACTTGCATGCTTCAATCGTAGAGTAATTAAATAGGGGCAGTTGTCATACCCCAAATTTTCTCGCCTTTGTTCTCGTTATCTATAGTCGAATATCCAGTCATTTAAAAGTCATTAGGTCTAGAAATTTAAAATGTCTCTTTGATATAATAAATAAAATTATTATTTAAAAATAATAAATTTATTTATTTATCATATTTGTTCACTTTGTATCTATGCTTAGTTTTTTCTATTGTTGATTTATTTAGTTTTGCTTATTTAAAAATTAGATAATAGTTTCTTTTGAATTATTTATATATTTATTTTAAAATAGCAAGTATTATACCATCCTTTTAAATTTTAAATGTTACTTTTATTTTAAAATAATTAAGATAGCACAGTTGGTAAGGGGGCATCGGTAAGAATATTGAGCATAAGGTTACGGGTTAGATTCCCATTGGCTTACTTTTTATATTTTATTGTTCTTTTGTGTTTTTTTATTTAAAAAGGATAAAAAAAGTCATTTTTAGATTATTTTAATATTATTTTCGTTTTCTATTTTAAGACTATTTTAAATTTATTTTTTATTATTCAAATATTTGATTTTTATGCACTGAATAGTTAAATTTGGAAAAAATAAATAAAATATTTTTAAATCAATCTCAATATTTGTAATATCTATAAACAAGGCTACATTCATAATCTTGTTCACCAAGTTATGGACCAAATTTCAATCAATTTCCAATCTTCAAAATTATGCAAAAAATAGATAAATCTCATTTGGTGCACTTTGGATATTGTTTTTTGTTACTAACTATATCTATTTTCTAATTATTTTTAAAATCACAAAAATCATGTTTTTTATTATTTAAATATTATTTTCATATTTTTAATTAATGCATTTATAAAAATAATTATATATTTGATTTGATGCACCTTTTATCAAAATTGAGTACACAAATTAAAATAATTGCCAAAAATATTATTAATTATTTCTTATTGGTCAAGCAGTGTCAATTTGTGTCATAATTCACTTCTGATTGGTCAGCTTGCTGACCAAGATTAAATCATAAACTTTGAGTTTTTCTTGGTGTGGACTATTTCCTTTTAGAGGTGTCTTTAACCTAATTCCAAATCTATAAATAGGGCTCTCTTCACCCTGAATTTTTTATCAGCAACCATTTGGAGAATCAATAATCATCTGCATATCCACAACTCACTAGAGTTCTCCTAAAAGTTGTTGCTCTTCACATCGAAGAACAACAAGTAAACCCTAAGGTCTCTATTGCATCATCAATCTGAAAAAAGAGAGATTTTGTACCGAAGGAAAAAAGGGGAATCTTGCACCAAAGGAGAAAGGAGAAAAGCAAAAAGAAAGAAAAAGAAGGATAAAGGGAGCAGCTTAATTTCGTGACAACATTCCAGGTTGGTATTTTTTTATATCTTTAAGCATGTGTATGAATATTGTATTTTATGTAGATTAAAATTTATTCTTGTTTGAGTTTTGGTTTGATTGTTTGATTGCTATTTTTTTTATGGTTTATAATATTCGTGTTTTTAATTATTATTATTTTCAGATTTTTTTATTAAAAAAACCTTTTCTCTAACCCTAAAAAGACATTTTTGTAACCTTAAACTTTTTTATTTATTATTATAGAAAAACCCTTTTTTTTCTAAACCTAAAAATTCTTTTTTCTAACTTTAACTTTTCTTCTTATTATTAGTATTAAAATAAGAACTTTTTTTATCTTACTTTTATTCATTTTTAAAAATACAAAAAAACAATAGAAAAATATAAAAATCTAAAAAATGACTTTAGTTTCTTTTGAATAACAAAATACACTCTATTAAACTTTTATATCTCTCCTTTAATTAACTAATTTATTAATTTAATTCTTTAATTAACTTATCATATTTTCTTCATTTAATTAGTATATATCATATTTTTAGCAATTTGAATTAAATTATAATTTTGCATATTAATAAAGAATTATTGGATATTTTATCGAAAATATTTAATATATTTTAAATAATTAGGAAAAATATTTATTTATTAATTAAATATTTTCTAAAACACTAACCCTATTTCTTAATTGCATTAAATCTTTTTCTCATTCAAATTTATTTTTTTACATATTGCATAACTTACTCTAAAATAGCTAACCAGCCAAATACTAACCCTTTTCTACTAATATAATTAAATTAAGATGTTTTCAAAAAGGATTGTGGAAATTTGTTATATTAACTGCGAACTGCATATATGATTATGGTATTTTCAACCCAGACTTGGTTCAAGGATTAATTAAAAATATTTCTACAGTCCATAAAAAAAATCAAACACTACGAACTACGAATTGAGACTCTGATTCCTCATAAGAGGATACATAGGTATATGACTTAAAAACCGTCGCGAGTTCTCCTAATTAAAAAATTAAAACCCTATCCAACTATTTTAACCTAAACCCTAGTATCCTTGTGAGCAAGGTAAATGAGAGGTGCCTAAAACCTTCCCTTCTTCTAAAGTGAGTCAAGAACTTAGAATCTATGTATCAACTTTAGGGTTATTCCATTATTCACCCGTCATTAGGACAAAAAGTAGTGGTGGCAACTCAATATTCTCTGGCGGTTACGACAGCTGGCGACTTCACTAAGGACTCAACCCTAGGGTTTAGAATCCTCTCCTTTTTGGGGTTAGGGTTTTTGTTAGGGTTTTCTATTTATGATTTTTTTTCTATATTTTCTTACTTTATTTATTTATTTGGTCTATTTATTTGTTTTTATATTATTTTCATTATCATATTTTATCTATGGTGGGATTTTACTTTCGAATAATTCAAACCCTTAGAAAGAAGGTTCTTTGATTGGCCAAGGGGATATATCATCCCTATGAGTTTGTGACGAATTCTCCTAAAGTCGGTGTGTTGTACCCCAAAATTTGCCCTCTCATTTTATCAAGATTTCTCATCACAAGACTCTTTGAACTCAAGACCAGATTAGGGTTTTGCACTGCTCAAGACATCTTCTTGCACTGTTGACCTAAATTAGGGTTTGAGTTTGCACGAAGATTTTTTGACTTCCAATGCTCAAAGTTACTTTCATACTTCATGTTGGACTTATAATATTGCCCGTACCAAGTTTCAAGCCTTGAATCAAATTTTTGCCCAGTCAATTGGACAATTGACCTAGAAATCAACTATATTGGGGAAAAAGTCAATTGTGGCCAATTTATAGTAAAACCTCATTAATTTTGATCCACATCAATATTATAAGCTCATATGAATCATTTGATCAAGTTTGGACCACAACTCCTCAAGAAATTTGATCAGATCATCAAAAGGGCAAAATGGTCATTTTTAGGGTTTTGAATGTATAAGGGCAATTTCTGACTTTTCACCTAGCCAATGGCAAATTGGATTCAAACATGGATTCAAGGACTCAATGGCATCATCTTGACCTATTCACAAGGTTCAAAAGATCTCAATTGAATTGGATTGACAGATAAATTTTTCAGTCAACTGATTAAAATTTGACTGTACACTGAAAAGTCAAACTTTGACTTTTTGGTTAAAATCAAATGCCAAGGGTCATTTTTCATCAATATGTGTCAAGACAGGAAACTTGTTCATCAAGAAATCTAATTTTGAAAATTAGGGTTTAAAATTGAAAATTTTCATAACTTAGAATTTTTCTAAGTTATGGAATTTTCTTATTTTTTCCCAACTTTGCCCAACATTTTCACCATGATGCAATTGGATTCAAACAAAACTTCCAACAGAAAAGTTGTAGTCCTCCACAAATTATACAACTTTGTTTCACAAAGTTTTTCCAAACGAAGCTTGGATCTCAAGTTATTATTTTTTGAACAAGGGTCCATGAAACTTTTAACTTAGTGAAATTTTGCCCTAATTTAGGCAGGATTTTGACCTATCTTCATGACCATTTTTCATATAGTTCCACTTGGAATCTCAAGATACATTTCAAAGATGGATTGTAGGGATTGTTACAATATTTCCAAAATGTCAAAGAACTCTCCAAAATCATTTGTGGTTAGGGAGCATCGAAGGCTTGAAGTTTGCAAAAACTCACTTTTGATCCATGGCATTTTCATATTGATACAAGTTGCAAACTCTAATCAGCCTTGTTTGTACTTGATTACAGGTCCCAAAACCCTTCCATACTCAATAATTAAATTCAAATCCATTGGTTTGAGGCTTTGTTCTGGTCATGGGAGGATTGCACACAAGATTAATCCTAAAATGGCAAAAAGGCAACATTACTATTTTTGTCAAAATTGCTTTATGTCAAATAGAATCCTTGAGCCTTGAACAAGATCTGGTACAACACACAATATCCACTAATTGAGGGGGCCAAGCTTGTAAAGTGAAAGCTGATAGATAGCCTGTACAGGCCTGTCTTGCATCATGGCTCACTTTTGCTTAAAATACAAGAAACTTGTCAAATACACCACAACTTGAACATCTGAAAAAACCAACCCTTGCAAGCTTTTGAAACAAGTTTTGTGCATTCCCTTGAAACAGAAACACGAGCCATTGAGCCCTCAAACCCTCCAAAACACAAAATCACCTCCCTCTTGCAAAACAGGGCAGCTTCTGCACTTTGAGTTCTATCTCACAAGTTGCTCGTGCGTTTTTCCCCAAACTTGTTCCAATATATTCCATATAACCTATCCAAGCTATCCCAACCCTTAGACACTGACTGTAACTCCAGTTGCAAGCTTCACCATTTCTGTTTTCAGCTTGTGCAGGTTGAGTTCTACAAGCTTGTTCAAGCACATTCAAAGCAAACTAGGCATTGGGGAAGGTCAGAGGAAGTTCAAGCAAGCTCTCAAACATCTCAGGCCTCACTGAAAAGCTCCACATTTCATACACGAAGTCAACTGAAACAGGTTTTTGTCAACTTCCTATCTCTGTATTTAGGAATCATTAGGCTTAGGTTTATGAATAAAAAATGTAGTGATCATAGCCATGAAGATGTACATATGCGCAGTTTTCATTTAAATTAAACGTGTTAAGAGAATTTGATTCATGAACTTCCTGAAAAAGTTAGGTTAGAAATTAGGGCCAGAGGAATTCTCTCTGGTATTTGAGAGTTAGATTAAGTTTCTTATATGGTTGAATTCGTCTTGAAAAATACTACAACTTTGATGTTATGAGTTTTTGCATTAGAGCACGTATGCAGGATCTGGATATTTGTACAGGGCGCGTGCATTTTTTGAACAAGAGGTTAAAGATGAAGTTTGAAACTGGGCTGGGCCATTGTTTCTCACTTTTTGCACCCCATGCATTGTTGACTGCACCCCTCTAGCCCATTTCTTCATATTTTTATATTTTTGTATTTATTTTTCATTTCTGATTTTATTTTATTATCTTCCAAACATAAAAAATACCAAAATTTTTTTTATAAATTTTCACATTTATTTTTATATTTTATTTTATTTTTCTAACATAAAAATAATTATTAATTAATATATACTTTTATTTTGTTTAATGAAAACTTGAAAATAATACATAATAATATTATACCTTTATTTTTATTTTTTATACTTGAATAATATTCTTTCTAAATATATTTTTATTTTTGTGTATTTTTTATTTTATTTTATTATTATATATATATATATATATATATATATATATATATATATATATATATATATATATATATATATATATATATATATATATATATATATATATATATATATATATATATATATATATATATATATATATATATATATACTTTCTTAAAAGAAAATTAGGGTTTTCTACCCTTTTTCAAAAATAATCTTTTACTTCCCTTTTTTTTAATACATTACAAAATATTTTTATATACATAAAAATAAACAAAAACATTTTTCTTGCATATTTAGTTTATTTTGCATATTTATATTTAATTTGTTTATTTAAATATTGTTCATTTATTATTTGTACCAATTATTCAATTTGGATGTAATAGTAACTATTGGGGTCTTAATGTCTTGCAAGATAATCCCCATTCAAAATTGTATCCCCCCTTCCCATATCAAATGTTGTAATAGTGTAGATTCATTTTGCGCACTTTATGTTTTCAAATATTCCATGATTAGAGATTAGGGTTTGTATGCAAAAATCAAAAATCAAACAAATAGCTTGACTAATACATAGACAAAAAGCATGTAAATTGACAACACAATGCACACATGCACCCCTAGGGTTTCATCCACTTGTTGCCTTTAAAAATGGCCATGTTATGCATGTTGAATATCTTGGCAAAACAAAAACAAAACAAAAAAGATCATAGTCCCTCGATGATGCTATCTTGGTTGCCTATACAAAAATGATCTAGTCCCTCAAAAAATTGCTAAAGATACTTGACACAATTGCTATCATGGTCAATACGATGACCCGTGCCTATCCCTTTTAACATCCTAATACAAGGTTGTTTACCAAATTCAATGGTAAAACAACATTGTCAAAAGGGTTAAAAATGTGTAGGAAATACTTTTGAGTAAAATAGGGTAGACAACTCTTAGTTACTTGATCAAAACTTGCAAACCATCCTTGCTATTTTCAAACACACCTCACAACACAATTTCAAGACATTTCCCAAAACAAACTTTCAAACATTGAAATATCTTTTCAAAAGACAAACACCTTTGTATATATTCAAACAAGAACCATTACAAAGGTTGCCTAGACAAGGCCTCTTTTTCAAAGCATTTTCAAAAAACCACACACAAATAACCATTTCAAACAATTGAAAAGCAAAAGCAAGTGATCTAAACAAGTAACTAAGAGCCCATGGATAACCATGGATGAAAAGGGTGCTTGCACCTTCCCTTTTCATAATCTACCCCCCGAACCCAAGAAAACATCTCAAAGGTCTTTCCTGTGCTTTTTGACCTTTCCTTTGGATAAAATAAAAAGTCGATGGTGACTCTTGCTAAACCGAAACATTTGCAAACACAAACGCAAAACCTCAAGTCAGTTCTCCCACCGTATCACAGAACTGGCGACTCTGCTGGGGAATTATCTAAAAGTGGGGTTACCTTAGGGTTTAGATCACCTTTACATGCTTACCTTGTTTTCTTTGATTGCTTTACACTTGGTTCTATTGTTTGGGTTTGAAATCCTCAACCCAGATTTGGGAAACATTCATAGGTAAATAACAATACGTTATGGAAACTGTGCGGGGTATACCGACATGGTTGAAGCAATAGCTATATTAGTGCGACATATTTGTGGGTACCGGTAGCCTTTGAGTAAATCAAAGAGAATACGTGGCCGCTAAGTAATGTCATGAAGCACTAATGAACTCTTAGAACCTTTACTTGACCATCTTGGCCTTTTTAGGGGTAGTGAGATGACCGGCTTTGGTGCAGTCCGAAGTTGGTAGATACTCGATACTACACTCATTGAGGGTTATTTTCTTGGAATATTTCGGTCGCCAGTTAAGTGGCTAAACTGAAACAATGAACACAGAAAATAATCCAGTGATATTGAGCTCCTTAAAACCCGGTTTCTATTTATAGGACAAGTTGATCCAACTAACTTCAAGAGGGTACTTACCTATGAAACCCCATGCAAGCCTGAAACTAGGAACTTGTGTGACTTGCCTGTACATATACTTGTGCATACATCATGAACATCATGAAGCATCATATGTATCCACTAACCATTTCAAGGGTTTGTATCTTTATCTTTGTTCCTGTTTTGTAGGTTATGGAATCACCGTAGAAAAACTATTCAGGTCAACCTTGTGAGAATACATCCTCTACTCAAGGAGCTTACTTCCAAGATTCCAGAGAATTCTCCCTTCAGTGAAAGACATGGTAGACTTCTCAACTTGGTCAACTCCAACATTGAAGAAGACATGGTGAAAGTTCTCTTCCAATTCTTTGACCCCCTACACCATTGCTTTACATTTCCTGATTACCAACTAGTGCCTACTTTGGAGGAATTTTCTCAACTTCTGAGGATTCCTATTCTCCATCAACTACCCTACAACGGTACGGAAAGAGAACCAAAGCCTGAAGATGTTGCTCAAGCCTTACACTTGCAACCATCTGATATCAAAGGTCATTGGGAACCCAGAAGTGGTGTCAAGGGTTTCTTAGCAAAGTTTCTGTTTGAGAAGGCACAAGACTGCTGGAATTCTCTAGATCTGCAAGCTTTTGAGGAGATTGTAGCACTTCTCATCTATGGGTTGGTCTTGTTCCCAAACCCTGATCAACTTATAGATGTGAACGCTGTCAAGATTTTCATATCTCAGAATCCTTTGCCTACATTGCTTAGGGACATCTTACACTCATTTCACACACGAACAATGAGGAAAAGAGGTGCTCTCATGTGTTGTACTCCTCTTCTAGCAAGGTGGTTTATTTCTCACCTTCCCCAGTCAGTCTTGAAGAATGAGCAAGGCTTGAGGTGGTCACAACAGTTGATGAATCTTACACATTCTGATGTTCATTGGTGTTCTCGGTCCAGAGAAAATTTCATCATAATTGATCGTTGTTGGAAATTCCCTAATGTCCCACTACTTGGCATTAGAGGAGGCATTACCTACAACCCCTGCTTGGCTCTGAGACAGTTTGGGTATGCCCGAAGGGATGGCCCCCATGACATGTTGATTCCAGACTTGGTTTTTAAATTTGACAATGACGCTCAAGGACTTCGACAAAGGTTTATCCGAGCTTGGAGGATGCCTAACAAGGTGGACAGTAAGACACTGGGACACAAGAATTCCATCCCCCTTGAGCCTTACCTAGAGTGGGTACGAACCTGCACCCAGAATCTTATGATGCCTTACCCCTACATTCTGCCTATGATCAAAGAGCCTGTTATGGAAGGAGAGGTTCCATACACCCTCCTACATCCTGACATGCCAACATCATTGGAGGATTTGCAAAAGAGTTGGATACAGCTCAAGGGAGAACGAAATACTTTTGAAGCCAGCTTCTACGCCAGTGAGAAGAAGGTTTTGGAACTTACTCGTCGACTCCATGAAGAGCATACTCTCAACACCTACATCGCACCAAAGAGGATGCGCAACGTCTTTTTACATTAAGAATTTTGTAATATTTTGCCCATGGGGCATTTATGTACTAACAAATTTCTTCTTATTAATATGACTTGTGTTCTTTTTGTTTGCAACAACTTTGAATTTCTGAATCCTTGAATGCATTACATGAATACATATCATTCATCATATGCATAAACAGGTCTTCACACCAGGTTTCCTTATCTTTCTGCTGTTTATTTCAGCAAGATGGATATAGAGCAGACGGTCAAAGATCTGCTAGCACAGAATTCGCAGTTCCAATAACTCCTCATGACCTTGGCAAAGGGTCAAGAGGACCTTAAAGCACTGTTAGAGGAGGAAAAGGAAAAAGAAAAGAAGAAAAAGAAAAGATTTTGTATGGCCACTATGGGAAGAAAATTTGATAACCAAGCCAGGAGAGTCCTGGATTTCCCCTCGACGTATGATGAAGGGGCTGGCAAAGGAAAAGGAGCTGCAGTACCTTCCGAGTCTGAGGCTGAAGGGGAAGAAGAAAAAGAGGATGAAGATTACTCTGAGCAGCAGTACCCTCCTGTGGACGATAAGTATAAGAATCTGGAAGATCGGCTGGCGACCATGGAGGTACAAAGAGTACCTGGGTTGGATTTCGAAGAACTAGGGTTGGTTGCTGGGATCGTCATTCCCCCTAAATTCAAAGTGCCTACATTTTCTAAATACGATGGTTTGTCTTGTCCGAAGATGCATTTGCGGTCCTACGTCAGAAAGATCCAACCTCACTCTTCTGATAAGGATCTGTGGGTCCACTTTTTTCAAGATAGTTTGTCAGGTACGCAATTGGACTGGTTCTATCATCTTGAGAGGACTAACGTACATAATTGGGAGGATCTGGCTGCTGCCTTCTACCAACAATATCAGTATAACACAGACTTAGCACCTACTCGTACTCAACTGCAGAGTATGGGTATGGTCTCTAATGAAGGCTTTAAGGAGTATGCCCAGAAGTGGCGGCACTTGGCTGAAAGGGTGCAGCCACCATTGTCTGAAATAGAACTGGTTGATATGTTTTTGGGGACGCTGTCTGGTCCATTCTTTAATCACCTGATAGGGAGTTTATTAGCAGGGTTCACTGAATTAATTCTGAATGGTGAACGAGTTGAAGCTGGCATCAAGAGTGGTAAGATTCAAAAAGATACATCTGCTTCTGCCGCTGTCAAAAAACCTTTTTCCAGCTAAGAAGGAGGTGCCAGTTGTTTATTCTCAAAAGGGTCGAGGGAGAGTAGAGCGTCGGTCAATGGTGGGGGCTGTAATGATCCAAAAGACAGCAGCTGATCAACCTAGGAATGATCAACCAAGAACCAACCAACAAAGAGGGGGAAGGCCTGCTAGGCAGTTCACCAAAATAAACATGACACCTGCCCAGGTTCTCCCTCATCTCTTGAAGTTGAACCTTACAACCTTGAGAGATCCGCCACAAAATCCGAATACAACTTCTCCTTTTTACCATGCCAATGCTAAATGTACTTACCATTCTGAAGACATAGGGCACGACACCATTAACTGTTGGGCCCTCAAAAACAAGATCCAAGATTTAATAGATGCCAAGGAGGTAGAATTCGACGCGCCCGAAAATCCGAACGTGATTTATGCCTTAATGCCAAAGCATGGTCATAGTACCCATGTTATCGAAAAGGATATGTATGTCGCTGTTGTTGATGACTTAATGACTCCATTGCTAATAATCAAGATGAATCTGTTGAAAGCAGGGATTTTCCCGGGCTGTGAAAAAGATTGTTACCTTTGTTCAACCTTACAATCCGACTGTCCACTATTGAAGTCAGGCATCCAATGCTTGATGGATACTCAAGAAATCCTCTTCAAGAAGACTCATGTTACTCTTGTTACTCCTGTTATTCCAATCAATGATGTTGCTATAATTACCATTTCCGACAATCTTTCCAAGGTCTCCAAAAGACCTGTTAAGATTACACCCGATCCAAAGTTTGTACCGCTGAAGATTACTATGCCAGGGCCTATCCCATACAAGTCCAATAAGACAATACCATGGAATTATGGAGGAGAGATCTTCTATCACGGTGTGAAGCAGATCGAATCAGTGGAAGAGAATTCCGATGAAGAAACTCCTGACATAGGAAATATTTCGGGGACAAGTAAGATCACTCGTAGCGGAAGAATCTTCTCTCTGGAGATTGCTCCTCAAAGGGAAATCTTCGGACCCTCAAGTACTCCTGTGCCAGTCAAGATATTTGTGCAATGTCTAGTAATTGAAGAAATTGTTACTCCCGAAGCTATACCCTATGTTGTTACTGCTGATAAAGGTAAGGGGATCCAAGAAGCGCCCGCCAAGACGAGGGCTCAAACTTTGGTTATCCTTGAGACCACCCAAAAGGAAATGGAGGAGATTTTAAAGATAATTAAGAAAAGCGACTATGATGCCGTAGAGCAGCTGGGGAAAACCCCTTCAAAAATCTCTATGTTGGCTCTATTGCTTTGCTCCGAGGCTCATGCCATAGCCTTGATTAAATTCCTGAAGACGGCACATGTGCCTCAAGAAACTTCTGCGGATCAGTTTCAAGAGTGTGTAGCTAGCCTTACAGCCGACAATGGTCTTGGCTTCTCTGATGTTGATCTAACGTCTAAGGGAAGAAAGCATAATGATGTGCTGCATGTCTCGGTGGAGTGCAGAGGAACTACACTTGCTCACGTTCTGGTTGATATTGGGTCGTCTTTAAATGTCCTACCGAAGAAAGCATTGGAAAGATTAGACTGTGAGGGTTTGACCCTAAAGCCCAGTAATATCATTGTTAGAGCCTTCGACGGTTCTAAGAGGATGGTCCACGGAGAGGTGGACATCCCAACTAAGGTGGGAACGGAAATTTTCAACTCTACATTTTATGTGATGGACATCCGTCCTTCATATTCATGCTTGTTGGGAATGCCATGGATCCACAACTTTGCGGCTGTCACTTCTTCTCTACACCAAATGCTAAAATATCCAGTCCAGGGGAAAATCATAACAGTTCATGGTGAAGAGGAGTATATGATAAGCCACCTTAACTTTTTCCGCTACGTGGAGTTAGATGGTGAATTCATAGAAACACCTTTCCAACACTTTGAAGAGGTTTCTCCTGAAGTTGCGACAGCTAAGACAATGACTTCTGTACCCATCATTACCAAGCCTGTGTCCCGGATGTCATCCCTTACAGATGCGAAGGTTATAATCGAGGAAGGAGGAAGTACAGTGTGGGGTCATCTACCAGATTTTCCTTTCAAGACAGATAAGTTCAGTTTGGGTTTCACTGCTGCTAGTCAGAAGGTTGTGCATCGCTCTCGGGCTGGAGGACCACCATTAAAGATCACTCATCATGGAGTTCATGCTTTGGAAGATGTTGAAGATGAGAGCAATTTTGAAGATTGGATTTTCCCAACCATTGAAGGAGGACTGAACAACTGGGAGGCGAAAGACTTCGTTCCCATTACTTTCATCAATTAGTAATTTATCTTTTGAACATTTCCTGTTTGGTCTGTAATAATTATTAAACAATTCGTACACTCTTTTCGCCTTATGCCTTACCCGGGGCATATAGGTCCATTTGTAAGGGTTTTAATTCTTCATTTTCATATGCCATTTTTAATGAATCATGGACGTTTTCATATCTAAACTTTTGTGTTCATTTTCTTTCCTTTTACATTTTTATTTGTTTAAAGGTGGATATCCCTTACACACACCCACACTCATAAAATGCAGGTACCCATCCATTTCGGATTCCATGGGTAACAATTCTGCTATGGCCTTCAGTGACTCTGAAGATCTGGTCAATCATGCCGAATACGAAGGTGATGAAGAGTGTGAAGTGCCTGGAGAGTTGCCTAGACTTTTGCAACAGGAAGAAAGGGCTATTCTGCCCCATGAAGAGTTGTTAGAGACTATTAATTTTGGTACTGCCGAAGACAGAAAAGAGGTGAAAGTGGGTGCCAACCTAGAGCCAAGTGTCAAAGAGCGCTTAGTTCAGCTGTTGAATAAATATGTTGAGGTCTTCGCCTGGTCCTATGAAGACATGTCGGGACTAGATACAGATATTGTGGTTCACCATCTCCCTACAAGAGAAGACTGTCCGCCAATCAAACAGAAAGTTTGTCGCATGAGGCCCGACATGTTTGAAAAGATCAAAGCTGAAGTGATGAAGCAGTTCAATGCTGGCTTTCTTGCTGTTACTTCCTATCCACAATGGGTTGCTAACATTGTGCCCATGCCTAAGAAGGATGGAAAAGTCAGAATGTGCATGGACTACAGAGACTTAAACAGGGCTATCCCTAAAGATGACTTTCCGCTACCACACATTGATATCTTGGTTGACAACATAGCTCAACACAAGGTATTCTCTTTCATGGATGGATTTTCAGGGTACAACCAGATCAAAATGGCCCCCGAAGACATGGAGAAGACTACTTTTGTTACACAGTGGGGTACCTTCTGCTATAAAGTGATGCCATTTAGACTGAAAAATGTCGGGGCAACCTATCAGCGAGCCATGGTAGCTTTGTTTCATGACATGATACATCATGAGATTGAAGTCTACGTAGACGACATGATAGCCCGTTCACAGACAGAAGAAGAACACCTCGACCATCTGCAAAAGCTATTTTTCAGGTTAAAGGAATACAAACTCAGACTAAACCCTAGCAAGTGCACTTTCAGAGTCAGGTCCGGTAAACTCTTGGGATTCATCGTCAGCAACAAAGGCATTGAGGTTAATCCTGTCAAAGTCAAAGCTATACAAGAAATGCATGCCCCTCGCACTGAAAAGGAGGTCAAAGTTTTCTTGGTACGCATAAACTACATTGCAAGGTTCATTTCTCACCTAACATCTACCTCTGAACCAATCTTCAAGATGTTGAAGAAAGATCAGGTGGTTGAATGGAATGATGACTGTCAAGTTGCTTTTGATAAAATCAAGGAGTATTTGCTAGAAACTCCTATCTTGATGCCACCCGAAGGAAGGTCGTTAATCATGTATCTGACTGTTTTGGATAATTCAATGGGGTGCGTACTGGGCCAACATGACTAGTCTGGTCGAAAAGAGCATGCCATTTATTACCTTAGCAAAAAGTTTACTGACTGTGAGACTCGCTACTCACTGCTCGAGAAAACTTGTTGCGCTTTGGTATGGGTTGCTCGCCGGCTAAGGCAGTATATGTTGACACATACCACTCTGTTGATTTCTAAAATGGATCCGATCAAGTACATCTTCGAGAAGCCTGCTCTATCCGGAAGAATCGCTAGATGGAAGATGATCCTCACCGAGTATGATATACAGTACACGACCCAAAAAGCTATAAAGGGGAGTGTGCTAGCCAATCATCTGGCTCATCAAGCTGTCAAAGATTACCAATCCATGAGATTCGAATTTCCCGACGAGGATATCATGACCTTGAGCAACATTGAAGAAAACAGACCATATGACGGGCCTGAACAAGGATCCCGATGGACTCTGTACTTTGATGGCACCTCCAACGCACTTGGGAACAGTACCGGCGTGGTACTTATCTCTCCAGAAGGTTTCCATACACCTTTCATTGCTAGACTCTGCTTCAGCTGCACCAACAACATGGCCGATTTGGTCTCAAGGCCGCTATTGACTTGGGAATCAAATCTTTGATTGTATTTGGGGACTCAACTTTGGTTATCAGTCAAATCAAAGGAGAGTGGGATACTAAACATCCAAACCCCATCCCTTATAAAGAACATATCCTGACATTGTTACCACACTTCGAGCAGATTACTTTCGAGCACTTCCCGCGAGAAGAGAATCATCTAGCAGATGTGCTAGCTACAATGTCATCCATGTTTAAACTTAATTGGGATAATGAGGCACCTCAAATCACCATCAAACGGATGGACGAACCTACACACTGTCACGAGATTAATACCGAAGAAGTGGTGGACTGACTGTGGTTTCATGACGTCAAAAGGTATCTCGAAGCACAAGAATACCCTGAATGAGCTTCAGTCAACGACAAAAAGTTCTAAGGAGGTTCGTGGCCAAGTTCTTTCCAAGCAATGGTATCCTATACAAGCGCAATCTTGATTGTGTCCTACTCCGGTGTTTGGACAAGGTAGAAGCTGAGCAGATCATGGAAAACTACATAATGGCACCTTTGGCACCCACTCAAGCGGGCATACGATGGCTAAGAAGATTCTACGGGCAGGCTACTACTGGTCTACCATGGAAGCTGATTGTCATCAACATTCCCGTACTTGTCACAAATGCCAAATCTATGCTGACAAGGTACATATTCCTCCAGTTCCTCTCAATGTCTTAACAGCTCCTTGGCCATTCACGATGTGGGGAATCGACATGATTGGAGAGATCAAGCCTACAGCATCCAATGGACATCGTTTCATCTTGGTGGCCATTGATTACTTTACTATGTGGGTCGAAGAAGCTTCCTTCGCCTCTGTTACAAAGAATGTGGTTGCCCGCTTCATCAAGCAGAACCTCATATGCCAGTATGGTATCCCCGACAGGATCATCACTGACAACGGTACAAATTTGAACAATACTATGATCACCGCCCTGTGCGAACAGTTCAAGATTCAACATCACAATTCATCTCCCTATCGGCCTAAGATGAACGGTGTTGTCGAGGCTGCAAACAAAAATATCAAAAAAATCATTCAAAAGATGACAGTCACCTACAAGGACTGGCATGAGATGTTACCGTTTTCTCTGCACGGATACCGTACCACGGCGCGTACTTCAACTAGGGAAACGCCCTTTTCTTTGGTATATGGCATAGAGGTTGTTTTACCTATCGAGGTTCAGATTCCCTCCTTGAGAATCATGAAGGATGCTGGTTTGAATGAAGACGATTGGATTCAGACCCGGCTTGATCAACTTAACTTGATTGACGAGAAGCGACTTACTGCTGTTTGCCATGGTCAGGCATATCAGAAACGTATGATCAATGCCTTCAATAAGAAAGTCAAGAGACAAGTATATCAAGTCGGGGACCTTGTAATCAAGCGGATCATCTTACCGCAAAGTGATCCCAGGGGAAAGCGGACTCCTACTTACGAAGGACCATTTGTGATCAAAAACATCTTTTCTGGTGGGGCTATGATTTTGACCACCATGGACGGTGATGATCTGCCGCACCCTGCGAATGCAGACATAGTCAAAAGATACTATGCATAAATGACCCGATAAGTTGAAAACCCGAAAGGGCGACTTGGGCAAAAATGGGCATCCCGGTGAATCGAAAACCCGAAAGGGCGGTTCAGGCAAAAGTTAGAGATAAATAAAAAAAATTTGTACACCCGGAAAGTTGAAAACCCGAAAGGGCGACTTGGGAAAAAAGGGGTTTCCCGGTGGATCGAAAACCCGAAAGGGCGATCCAGGCAAAAGTTAGGGAATTGAAGCGTATGACTATGTCTCGTCGGATCACTTTAAGGACAATCTCTTCACAGACAAGCTTTGGGCTTCTGATCAATCTAATCAATGTCGAACGAAGCAACGAATGGACAAGATACTCAGAGTTACAAAGCCTATAGCAGAATGGGAACCCCATGGAATTGTTACACATAGCCATCTTTCTTTGTATAAATTTTTTCTCAATTTTATGACAACATTCTCTTACTAGAATGTCTGTCTCCTTTGTACAAAATACTTACACAAAGTTAATACAAAGATACTTCAAAGTGCATAATTTTGTTTGCTTTCTCTTTCTTTTTACACTTATGTTTTATTTGAAAACGCCCAATGATTTATTAAATGAGCATATGAATTTGAATATAATCACTGCTTACAAAATAAAACGAAATAAGAAATAATAATTACCGACAGATTGAAAATACGGGAAAACGTCTTTGGGCTATTCCAGGAGAAATCCTCAATAGAGCTAAAGCCTTGAAATACATATCCCCAGTGGAGTTAAGTTTCAAAATCCCCATCAGATTTGAGTTTCCAAACTCCCAATCCCCAGTGGAGCCAGAAAACTTTGAACTGCAAACCCTCAGTGAAGATGAAACTTTCTTCCCCAACGGAGTCCAAAACTTCAACCCTTAAACCCCAGTGGAGACCATCAAGTTTCCTCCTTTGTCCCTGAAGAGTCACTTTAAAACCAGATAATTCCCCAGAGATTAAACTTCCCCAGTGAAGTCGCCACGATCAAATCGGCACGTCATTAAGATCCCCAGCAGAAGCCATTCAGTTTTCCCCTGATACCCCCATTAGAATAGAGATTCTCGAGATCCCCAGTAGATTGGCATACAACCCAAACTCCTGATCTCCCCAGCGGTATAGCTTTTCCCCACAAAGGTTGTCAAAGATTTCGAATCTCCAACAACGGTCATAGATTTATTTTCCCCGACAGCGGTCAAAGATTTTATTATCTCCAGCTATCCAGGATTTATTTTCCTTAGTAAAACAGCTAATCAGCTTACATGCGTATACATTACATTCATATATCATAGACATTTGATAAAACACATCTTATTGCATCATACATTTCATGCAACATAACTTTGTGTTTCAGCTAACATTCTACCCTTTTCAGGATGAAATTGAAAGCTACCTAAGACAGGTATTCAAAGCTCAGAAAACGGCTTAGAGATGCTCCAGACACGGATGCTCTCCTATTTACTTATTCAAATCAAGGGGCAGATTCATGTTCCAGTTATAAAGCCTGGGTTCGACCAGATAATACCTTGATTATACTGAAGCTCAGAGATCGACCGAAAAATAGTTGAATCCCCTGCAAATTCTTCTGAAACCTGGACGTTGACCAGATAGGAAGTAAAGTATCGTGAAGCCTGGATGTTGACCAGATAGCAATACAAGACTGTGAAGCCTGGACGTTGACCAGATAACAGTAAGGTATACTATGAAGCTTGGATGTTGACCAAATAACAGTTTACTCGGCCAATTACTTTGAAGCCCGGATTCAACCGAATATTAGTAGGCCCCAAAATCAAAAGGGAAACCCGGATGTTGACCAGATAACCATTTGATATCCTTCTGAAGACTGGACGTTGACCAGATAGGAAGCAAAAGTATCATGAAGCTTGGATGTTGACCAGATAGCAATACAAGACTGTAAAGCCTGGATGTTTACCAGATAGCAGTTCACTGTCACCTCTTCAACCAAAAGATGACTCCCCAGTAGAATAACAGACGACTGAAGTTCTATTTCTACCACATCAGAGACCAGCATTCCCCGGCATAGTACTCCTCAACAACATGTGTATGGGCCCTCGCAAAGGAATCTCTTATGCGACCAATTTTTCTTGGATGGCATCTTTAAGCCTATCTCCGACAAGATTCTATCACATCTCCAAATGGAATCTTTAAGCCCATCTCCGACAAGATTCTGTCACATCTCCAAATGGCATCTTTAAGCCCATTCCCTCAGATATACTTTGACAAGCGCAAATTTACGGGCACTCTAGTGTCCAATCCTCTTTTACCTTCGAGTCACGAAAGGCAAACCCGCCAATCTAACTCTTCATGTTCAAGAAGATTGAACAGGGGCAGCTGCTGTACCCCAAAATTTTCCCTCTCACTTTATTAAGATTTCTCATCACAAGACTCTTTGAACTCAAGACCAGATTAGGGTTTTGCACTGCTCAAGACATCTTCTTGCACTGTTGACCTAAATTAGGGTTTGAGTTTGCACAGGTATTTTTTGACTTCCAATGCTCAAAGTGACTTTCATACTTAATGTTGGACTTATAATATTTCCCATACCAAGTTTCAAGCCTTGAATCAAATTTTTGCCCAGTCAATTGGACAGTTGACCTAGAAATCAGCTGTATTGGGGAAAAAGTCAAATGTGGCCAATTTACAGTCAAACCTCATTAATTTTGATCCACATCAACATTATAAGCTCATATGAACCATTTGATCAAGTTTGGACCACAACTACTCAAGAAATTTGATCAGATCATCAAAAGGGCAAAATGGTCATTTTTAGGGTTTTGACTGTATAAGGGCAATTTCTGACTTTTCACCTAGCCAATGGCAAATTGGATTCAAACATGGATTCAAGGAATCAATGGCATCATATTGACCTATTCACAAAGTTCAAAAGATCTCAATTGCATTGGATTGACAGATGAATTTTTCAGTCAACTGATCAAAATTTGATTGTACACTGAAAAGTCAAATTTTGACTTTTTGGTCAAAATCAAGTGCCAAAGGTTATTTTTCATCAAGATGTGTCAAGACATGAAACTTGTTCATCAAGAAACCTAATTTTGCAAATTAGAGTTTAAAATTGAATATTTTCATAACTTAGAATTTTTCTAAGTTATAGAATTTTCTTATTTTTTCCCAACTTTGTCCAATATTTTCACCATGATTCAATTGGATTCAAACAAAACTTCCAACATGAAAGTTGTATTCCTCCACAAATTCTACAACTTTGTTTCACAAAGTTTTCCAAAAAGAAGCTTGGATCTCAAGTTATGATTTTTGGAACAAGGGTCCATGAAACTTTTAACTTAGTGAAATTTTGCCCTAATTTAGGCAGGATTTTGACCTATCTTCATGACCATTTTTCACATAGTTTCACTTATAATATAAAGATACATTTAAAATATGGATTATAGGGCATGTTATAACCTTTCCAAAATGTCCAAGAACTCTCCAAAATCATTTGTGGTTAGGGAGAATCGAAGGCTTGAAGTTGGCAAAAACTCACTTTTGATCCATGGCATTTTCATATTGATACAAGTTGCAAACTCTAATCAGCCTTGTTTGTACTTGATTACAGGTCCCAAAACCATTCCATACTCAATAATTAAATGCAAATCCATTGGTTTGAGGCTTTTTTCTGGTCATGGGTGGATTGCACACAAGATTAATCCTAAAATGGCAAAAAGGCAACATTGCCATTTTTGTCAAAATTGCTTTATGTCAAATAGAATCCTTGAGCCTTGAACAAGATCTGGTACAGCACAAAATATCCACCAATTTAGGGGGCCAAGCTTGTAAAGTGCAAGCTGATAGATAGCCTGTACAGGCATGTCTTGCATCATGGCTCACTTTTACTTAAAATACAAGAAACTTGTAAGATACACCACAACTTGAACATCTGAAAAAACCAACCCTTGCAAGCTTTTGAAACAAGTTTTGTGCATTCCCTTGAACCAGAAACACGAGCCATTGAGCCCTCAAACCTTCCAAAACACAAAATCACCTCCCTCTTGCAAAATAGGGCAGCTTTTGCACTTTGAGTTCTATCTCACAAGTTGCTCGTGTGTTTTGCCCCAAACTTGTTCTAATACATTCCATATAACCTATCCAAGCTATCCCAACCCTTAGACACTGACTGTAACTCCATTTGCAAGCTTCACCATTTCTGTTTTCAGCTTGTGCAGGTTGAGTACTACAAGCTTGTTCAAGCACATTCAAAGCAAACTAGGCATTGGGGAAGGTCAGAGGAAGTTCAAGCAAGCTCTCAAACATCTCAGGCCTCACTGAAAATCTCCATATTGCCATACACGAAGTCAACTGAAACAGGTTTTTGTCAACTTCCTATCTCTCTATTTAGAAATCATTAGGCTTAGGTTTGTGAATAAAAAATGTAGTATTCATAGCCATGAAGCTGTACATATGCGCAGTTTTCATTTAAATTAAACGTGTTAAGAGAATTTGATTCATGAACTTCCTGATAAAGTTAGGTTAGAAATTAGGGTCAGATAAATTCTCTCTGGTCTTTGAGAGTTAGATTAAGTTTCTTATATGGTTGAATTCGTCTTGAAAAATGCTACAACTTTGATGTTATGAGTTTTTGCATTAGAGCACGTATGTAGGATCTGGATATTTGTACAGGGCGCGCGCATTTTTTGAACAAGAGGTTGAAGATGAAGTTTGAAACTGGGTTAGGCCTTTGTTTCTCACTTTTTGCACCCCTTGCATTGCTGACTGCACCCCCCTGGCCCATTTCTTCATATTTTTATATTTTTGTATTTATTTTTCATTTCTGATTTTATTTTATTATCTTCCAAACATAAAAAATACCAAAAATATTTTTATAAATTTTCACTTATATTTTTATATTTTATTTTATTTTTCTAACATAAAAATAATTATTAATTAATATATACTTTTATTCTGTTTAATGAAAACTTGAAAATAATACATAATAATATTATACCTTTAATTTTATTTTTTATACTTGAATAATATTTTTTCTAAATATATTTTTATTTTTGTATATATTTTATTTTATTTTATTGTATATAATTTATATATATATATATATATATATATATATATATATATATATATATATATATATATATATATATATATATATATATATATATATATATATATATATATATATATATATATATATATATATATATATATATATATATATATATATATATATATATATATATATATATATATATATATATATATATATATATATATATATATATATATATATATATATATATATATATATATATATATATATATATATATATATATATATATATATATATATATATATATATATATATATATATATATATATATATATATATATATATATATATATATATATATATATATATATATATATATATATATATATATATATATATATATATATATATATATATATATATATATTTACTTTCTTAAAAGAAAATTAGGGTTTTCTACCCTTTTTCAAAAATAATCTTTTATTTCCCTTTTTTTTAATACATTACAAAATATTTTTATATACATAAAAATAAACAAAAACATTTTTCTTGCATATTTAGTTTATTTTGCATATTTATATTTAATTTGTTTATTTAAATATTGTTCATTTATTATTTGTACCAATTATTCAATTTGGATGTAATAGTAAATATTAGGGTTTTAATTTCTTGCAAGATAATCCCCATTCAAAATTGTATCCCCCCTTCCCATATCAAATGTTGTAATAGTGTAGATTCATTTTGCGCACTTTATGCTTTCAAATATGCCATGATTAGAGATTAGGGTTTGTATGCAAAAATCCTAAATCAAACAAATAGCTTGACTAATACAAAGACAAAAAGCATGTAAATTGACAACACAATGCACACATGCACCCCTAGGGTTTCATCCACTTGTTGCCTTTAAAAATGGTCATGTTATGCATGTTGAATATCTTGGCAAAACAAAAACAAAACTAAAAAGATCGTAGTCCCTCGATGACGCTATCTTGGTTGCCTATACAAAAATGATCTAGTCCCTCAAAATTGCTAAAGATACTTGACACAATTTCTATCATGGTCACTACGATGACCCGTGCCTGTCCCGTTTAACATCCTAATACAAGGTTGTTTACCAAATGCAATGGTAAAACAACATTGTCAAAAGGGTTAAAAATGTGTAGGAAAGACTTTTGAGTAAAATAGGGTAGACAACTTTTAGTTACTTGATCAAAACTTGCAAACCATCCTTGATATTTTCAAACACACCTCACAACACAATTTCAAGACATTTCCCAAAACAAACTTTCAAACATTGAAATATATTTTCAAAAGACAAACACCTTTGTATATATTCAAACAAGAATCATTACAAAGGTTGCCTAGACAAGGCCTATTTTTCAAAGCATTTTCAAAAAACCACACACAAAGCACCATTTCAAACAATTGAAAAGCAAAAGCAAGTGATCTAAACAAGTAACTAAGAGCCCATGGATAACCATGGATGAAAAGGGTGTTTGCATCTTCCCTTTTTATAATTTACCCCCCGAACCCAAGAAAACATCTCAAAGGTCTTTCCTGTGCTTTTTGACCTTTCCTTTGGATAAAATAAAAAGTCGGTGGCGACTTTTGCTAAACCGAAACATTTGCGAACACAAACGCAAAACCTCAAGTCAGTTCTCTCACTGTATCACACGGTGTAATTCCAAAAAAGGAATATGTCTCAAGAGGTATCCTCTTGGGGGATAGCACTTTGGAATGAAAACTATGACTCTCTGTATAACCCTAAATCAAAATCTCATGGTGATACCTTGTACGATCTTAGAGACGAAACTTTCGGTCTACAACGAGACCCTGCTTAAGAGAGGCCCTTGTGCCTTTCCCTCTAGTGTTTGTCTGGTTTTTTTCATCAGATACATGTCAATTTGTCAAGTTTTGCATTTTTAACCATATACATTTTCATCATCAAATAAAGTCAAACAAAACCAACATTTCTTGTATTGTTAAAGTTGACTAAATATTCATGCATCATTGATCATTGTTGAAAAATCCTTTATATCATCACATTATTCCATTTGGAATATTCATTGGTTATTATCAATAATAAAAAATAAAAAATAAAAAAAGTCAACATTTCACATGTGGAAGAATTTGACTAAATTTGCATTTTTCATTATGCATTTAGAAAAATAATAAATTCATGATCATTTGATTTGACATTATAATATCCATTTTTAAATTTTATTAATCATTTTCGTGCATCATAAGACAAAACCAAAAAAATTAAAGGTTCTGGAAGGCTCAAAACATCTTGCATTTATTACATCACTATTTCATGGATTTATTACATAATTATTCACTATTTAATTAATTAGCCTTCTAGAACCCACTCACACATTTGCTCCCTCTCTTTTTTTTAATTTTTAAACCATCCTTGGTGGAGCCTATAAATAAAGTCATTCTCATTCACAAATGTCACCACCAAACGTTCACTAAACTAAGTTAAAACTCTCTTCATTTTTCTCTTCATTTTCTTTCGAGTCATTATTTACATTTTATTGAGTTTTATTTTAGGTAGGATTATGCTTGTCATTTATATAATTATATTGAATTTGTATTCTTGCTTGAATTATTTAGTACCTTAATCATCACCATTTTGCATGGAAACTCAATTGATTTTAAGCCAAGAGTTTAAAAGTGTTCTTGAACATCCATGAACAAAAGTGATTAAATGTGAATTAATTTATTCATTTTTTCGTGAATTATATTTTAATTTTGAACATTCCATTTTGTTCGTGAGACCAAGTAGATGAATTTTTATTATTCATTTGCTTAATTTTATGAAAAATTGATAAAGTTATAGCCAAATGAAGTTCAATGTTGTTGTTTGTTCTTGAGCAAACTCATATCAGATCTGAGTCGTCTGTTCCATCTCATGCTTTTTTCTTTTCTTTTTTTTTTATTTTCAGGCCACGTGGCATCATTTGACTGGACAAGCACTTTGGGTGCAGCAACACTTATTCAATGTGTGTGCGTCCACCAGAGTGTGTATTTCCTCATTGTTTGATCTTATTTGTCAAGATATTACAGCTCAACATGCTTCTCCGTTGACCAATCCTATTTTTTCTTTTATTCTTTTATTTGGCCGGCTGTATGGGTTTTGCTAGGTCTAGCGTGCTTTTCGGCTTAATATCCTATGTTATTTACTACTTGCAGCCCTTTTAGGGTCTGCACCCCCTGTTATATTTATTTTGTTTCCTATGTTTTTACTTAATTTTTTTACCTATTTTATTTTCGATTTTGATTTTATTTTTTCATGAACCTATTAATATTCTATTTCTCACATATTAAAAAACCCAAAAATGTTTTTATTTTGTTTTAGTATATTAAGTATTTAATTAATTACTACTTTTATTTATTACTTTCTTTTTATTCTTGATTTTTCTTTACTTCATATTTTGTGTTGATAATGCATCATTCTGATTTTATCATTTCTCTCATGTTATTTATTTTTATTTATGTATTGATAATTCATCATTTTTTCTTGTATTACTTCTTTTATGCTTTATTTACTTTATTTTTGTATTTTCCTTTAATTATCCATTATTATCACAAATGTATCCTCATTCCCTTATTTGTAATTTACTTTTCCACTTATCCTTGTAATCTCCCGATGTAACCGATACAAAAATAGTGGATGGAGATTTAGGATTTAGGTTGGAGTGTGGATATTTACCATGTATGTTTATTTTTCTTTTTTTACTAAAAAGCCAAAAACAACTAAAATGACCTTTTCAAAAAGAACAAAAAAATACTCTATCCAATATGGAGCCATCTTTTAACCCTTGTAAGTCGATTGCTTTTTACATCTCCATCTACCTATTCATCTTATTTGTCAAACTCTCGTTAGTGGATTGCTTTTTCATCACCAACAACCTCTTCCATTCTCCATTCAAACCATTTTCACAAATAATTCATTTTCATAACAAAAACTCGAAAACAATTAAAACCTTGGTTCAATACCAAGTCTTTTCAAATTAATCAAACAACATTTCATGACATTTTTACATAAACATAAAAACAACTCAAACCCATCAAATTTCTTATTTTTCCCAAGCGCAAAGCCTTTCATTGACCACGCGCAAATCTCATCGCCTAAGTGCGAGAACCTTTTTAGCGAGTCTTATCGCCCACATGCGATTAAGCTTTTTTTTCATAAATAAAATCAACCAACCATCAAACATTTTTGTTCAACGCAAACTATGGAACTCTAATTTCCTTATTACACCATGAGGATGCGTAGGCACAAGATCTGAAGTCTTGGTGAGCCCATTAATAAAAACCAAAAAGAAATTTCCTTTTTTTCTTTTCTTTCTCGCGTAATAATTAGGACGCAAGTAAACATCACACTAAAATTTGATCACGAAACTAACTAAATAGGTACCATTTAGTACAACGGGTGTGAGGGGTGATAATGCATTCCCCTTGCATAACTGACTCACGAATCCTAATTTGGTTGCAATGACCATCTTATCCATATCTCACTTGTTTGTGGGTTTTCTTGATCTTTTCCCATTCCTTTTGGAATAAGTAAAATTTGGTGGCAACTTTGTTGTATTCTGAGTATGCGATGCACTCGAGTATATTTTTCGCACCACGACAGTTGGAGCTTCTATTGGGGATTACCTAAGTGAGTCTACCAAAGTTTAGTTGTTCTTGTGATGTTTGTTAGCTTTATTTATTTGCTTCTTTATTTTCCTTTACCTTTGTATGCTTTCTTATCCTCCGTGGTTGGAATTTTATGGTATTCGGGCATTGTTAGACACCTATCTACCCGAGCTAAGGAGAGAAAGCACACTACTACAAAACGCGCAAATAACAACACCCAAGTCACCACGGTTCTTGCTAACACTGTGTTCACATCTAAAAACTCTAGCGCTAACTTTGTTTTTTTATTAAAAAATGTTAGGTTATAATAACAGTTGTTGTAGTAACCATGTTTATAATATCAAGCTTTCTCGGTTCGAACCTCAGCTCTGTCAAATAATTTATTCCTTTAACATTATGGCGCGCCTTTTCTTTGTTTATTTATTTATTTTAAATAAAAATACAAGGGGTGTCACTATGGTGCTTAATTCAACTGTTGTTAGACTTTTTAAACAATCACTAGGGTTTATTTGTCTAATCGTGATCAAAGGTATTACTGATAAATTAAAACAACTTAATCCTTATTTCTTTCATAAGATGCCCTAGTATAACAACCAAACCAGAGAGGATAACGGTACTCTTCATCTTCAATCGAAAATCTTCAACATATTCATTCTTGTTTATTTCAATTGCAAATCTTCAACATCTTCATTCTTGTTCTCGTCCTCATCTTCAAAGTATTGTACTCTTCATCCCTTTTTAGTTCAATGTTGTTAATTGTGCCGTTGGATATAGAAGTGAACTAAAATATTATACCTTTCTTAGTTGTTCATATATATTGTTCATATATATTGTTCATATATATTGTTCTTGGTAGATATATATGTTGTTTGTTAGTTATTCTATTGGATATAGAAGTGAACAAAAGAAATTATATTCATATGCTTAAGGTTTAGAGTTATAGTTTTTGGTTTCGATTTTGGTGTGTCATTCATATTATTATTCATGTATAAATTTCAGAAGTTGTTATGGACTGTAGTTGGATGAAAGACAATAGATTAGGTTTGATTTATGATAATGGAGTTCATGAATTCCTTGAATATGCTATAAAAATCTTCCCGACAATGATGGTATTTTTTATTGTCCTTGTGTTAAATGCGGGAATATCTTTAAAGGTACAAAGGATAAAATATTCCATCACATATGTTTTGTTGGTATATGTCAATCATATACAATATGGACGTGGCATGGTGAGGTGAATAATGAGGGAAGTCGGGAGATACAAATTCAAAGAGTGTACGAATATGAATATATGGATGATCGACTAGAGGATATGTTCTGTGATGTTGGAGAATCTTCTTTTAAGAATGCTCATATTTATGATACTTTATGTAGTGATAAAGACACACTTTTATATAAGGGATGCACAAGTTTTACACTAATTATCTACGGTGTTAAAGTTGTTTAACCTTGATGAAAAAATGGATGGTCGAATAAAACTTTCATGAAATTACTTGATTTGCTAAAGCAAATGTTACCAGAAGATGACAATTTACTGGATCATTGTTATGAGTCCAAGAAGATATTGTGTCCAATGGGTTTGGAGTATATCAAAATACATGCATGCCCTAATGATTGAATATTATACAGGAAAGAGTATGAAGACTTGAATCAATATCTGAAATATGGTGTGTCGCGTTACAAGATGAATGCCAACAATGGTGATGACAATAACCATGACAATGTTAGTTGGAAGAATCATCCTGCTAAAGTGTTATGGTACTTGCCAATAATTTAATGATTTAAGATACTTTTTCTAATTCAAATGATGTAAAGAATATGGGATGGCATGTAGATGAAATGTAACATAATGGAAACATTCTCCATGTAGTTGATTCTTTGTAATGGAACAAAATTGATTCGTTGTTTCCGGATTTTAGAATTGAGCCAAGAAACCTTAGGAGAACCTTAGGCTTGGGCTTTCCACTGATGGAATGAACCCCTTTGGTAATCTTAGCACTAATCATTCTTCGTGGCTTGTTCTTATCACTACTTACAACCTATCTCCTTGGTTATGCATAAAGCGCAAGTATATTTTGTTATATGTGATTATTTCTGGACCACGACAACCTGGTATCGACATAAATGTTTATCTTTCACCATTAAGTGAATATTTACGACTTTTATGGGATAAAGGCGTTGAAGTTGATTATACATATTGTGGGGAAAAGTTTAACATGTGTGCAATGTTGGTTTCCACAATCAATGACATTCCTGCTTATGGTAATTTGGTTGGCCATAATGTCAAAGGACTCAAAGTGTGTCCTATATGTGAATCTGATACCTGTTGTCACAAACTTGAATTTGGAAAAAAACCGTTTACCATGGGCATCGGAAATTTCTAAAACCCGATCATCCTTATCGTAGATCGCAGTAGGATTTTAATGGAGATAAAATAGTTTGATATGGCTCCTAAACCATTAAACAAGGATGAAGTTTATCAATGACAGGAACACATTAATGTTGTCTTCATAAAGAGAGAAAAATAAAAACGGCAGTTGATAAAAATATATGGAAAAAGAGGTTTGTGTTCTTTGATCTTCCATATTAGTCAAGTCTTGATGTTAGACATTATCTTGATGTGATGCACGTTGAGAAAAATGTATGTGATAGTTTGATTGGAACACTTCTAAACATTCCAGGAAAGACTAAAGATAGTAAGACTTCACGTCTCGATATGAAGTCAATGGGTATACGAAAACAGCTGGCTTTGATAGATAGAAGAAATAGAACTTATATGCCTCCAGCATGTCACACTCTATCTAAAAAGGAAGAGAGAAAAATTTTTGAGTGCTTGCATGGTATCAAAGTTCCCCAAGGTTACTCATCAAACATCGAGAAACTTGTATCAATGAAGAATCTCAAGTTAATTGATGCAATAACTTCTACCAGCGGCTATCTGTGGGATCCTACCAAAAAATGTTAGAGTAACTATAGCCAGACTGTGCTTATTCTTCAATGCCATATGTAATAAAGTTCCTGATTTAAAAAAATCATATGAATTAGAATATGAGGATGCCATAATCTTGTGTCAATTGGAGATGTACTTTCCTCCATCATTTTTTGACATTATCGTTCACTTACTTGTTCATCTAGTCAGAGAAATCATATTTTGTGGTCCAATTTATTTAAGGTGGGTGTATACAATTGAGATATATATAAAGATCTTTAAAGGATATACGAAGAATCATCACCGACCTGAAGTTTTGATTGTTGAAAGGTACATCACTGAAGAAGTTGTTGAGTTTTGTACAAACTATTTGTCAGAAGCAAGTTTTATAGGCATTACAAAGTCTCTTCATGCTGGTCACACAAACAGGAAATGTATTTAAGGTCTAAATGTTACATCAATGGCTCGGGATGTAGTTATTCAAACACATTTCTATATATTGAAAAATATTAATGAAGTGCAACCTTACGTAGATACTCATAAAAGAGTTTTGAAGAAAAAATATCCCCGAATGAGCAACAAGTTGTTGCTGATACAGCATAACAAGAGATTCATATATGGGTTTGATAAAAAGGTATCTAATTATCGTAGTGCCTTCGAGATACTTAAGTGGTTGTCGTACGAGCCAAAATTTAACGTCATAACTTAGACTGCATACGACATTGGTCATTATACCTTTTATACAAAATCAAAAGATGGTCGTAGTACAATGCAAAATAGTGGGGTTATGATTGAAGCTAAATCGATGTACTTATCTAGTTCGAAAGATAAGAATCTTGTATTGGCAACTACCGCTTTTGATGGTGTCATTGAGGAGATTTCAAAGATTGATTATGTTATTTTCAAAGTGCCTTTATTTAAATGCAAGTGGGTTCCTAATAATAGTAATGGTATACACATTGATGACTTAGGATTCACATGGGTTGACCTTGGCAAGGCATCTTTTATGACCGAACCATTCATCATGGCTTCTCAAGCAAAACAAGTATTCTATGTGACCGACTCTTTTGACATATATGGGAAATGGTCAATCATTCTCCAAGGAAAACACATTCCTCTTAGTGATGAAAGTCTTGATATTTCATGCACTCCTTCTTACACAACACAATTTTTTACCTCATATGATGAAGTTGATGGAGATGTTGTGCATGCTATTCAAATCGATCATCAATAAGGCATATGGGAAAATTAACAAGTATGTTATTATTAATTCATAATATATTAATTGTATGTTATAATTTCTATGTATTTTTATGAATGCAAGTATGATTATTTGAAATAATATGTATTTATATGTCAAGACACCAAGAGACATGACATCAAGAGACAAAGACACCTAGAGACATGAAACAAAAACACCAAGATACATTTATGTGATATTTTGTAATGTGTAAAATGGAGGTTGTTTTAATTGTGACATTTTGGTTTTGAAGTAATATATAATGTTTGGTTCATTATCTAAATTTTATTGTTATTATGATACAATTATCATTATCATGATAACCATATCACAAATGCAAATTGTCTATTTTGCTGAGATTGTTCTGTTGTGATATGATCCATAAAATACATGTTAAAAATGGGAAAATTTATAAAAGTAGGATTAAATTTATTACTTCAGCAGAAAGTTTCACATAGGGTAAATAACACAACCATTGTAATATCTCGCACGCTGTCCAGAATAATTTAAATACGAAAATAGAGCTTTTGAGAATCGAACCTTGGACCTATATGTATATCACAATGGCTCTTTGGAACAATCATTATGATAGGACGCGCGCTTTCTAAATTTCTACAACGGTCCCTGAACCGTAATTGTAAGTTACACATATAAAATCACACGCTACATATCAACGCCTAGTCCCGCATGATTATATATCATTTCCAACCACTGTTAAATGTCTTATCCATAGTAGTGACATAAGTTAGGAGGCAGTTGATTAGTATTAACCTGAAAGACCTTGGACTCATTGGGTTGGTGCGAGAATCCCACTCGGATGAGATCCCTTAAAAGTATTATTATCTTACGATTAGTCATAATGGCGGTGGTATTTTCAACCTCGATCCATGAATCTAGGAACCTCTAGTACAACCTTAATCCAATGGTTATTAAGATATTACTCAGAGGAAGATCCCTTTGAAGGTGTTACTATCTTACGAATCATAGTTGGGATGGTAATATTTTCAAAATCGGGTCTATGTCTCTAAAGTGTGTCTAAAACCTTGGAGACCATCATGGTTTGGTATTAACATGCAAGACCTTTAACTTGTCAGGATGATGCCTAGACCGCACCTAGAGTAGGTCCCCTTGAAGGTATTATTGTCTTATGATTAGTTGTTCTGGTGGTAATATTTTCAACTCGGGTCTACGACTCTAGGAACCATAGAATTGTAGAGCCACGCTATTACGATATTCATTGTGTACCAAGTATCCCTAACCTTTCTGTCATAAGGAACCATACATGAACTGTTTGAACTGCATCGTTCATTCCCTTCTCGCATTCATACCTTACATGCTTCAAATTCCATTTTTAGTATGATGCATCTGCATCCATCATCATTCATGCATTCTTTCCACCAAAATCCGAAATACTCATACCTTTTTCCATGAAAATAGTTAACAAGTCAAGTTGATTCCCCAACATTCGTATGAGCGCAGTTGTTTCTAGAAGAAAAATGAAAAACCTTGAACAATGACAAGAGAAGATGAGAGGAAATATCAGTAAACTCCAAGGATGTGTGGCCAAGATCATGGAGATGCTTCAACAGGTGTTGAGTTCCAGAGAGGAACAACCTCAACACACTGTGATCTCCCAAATTTCTAGACTCACTATAGAGCCACCATAACCTTTCTAGAATGTGACTACTTTGTGGCTGATTATGGATTACCTCCCAAGCCTCCACATCATGTGATCAACAACCTCGTGCCTCGACAAGTGCCAAGAAACTAGGGATACTCTTAAATCCAATTAATCATACGGGAAATCTCATCCTCGCTGCTAATAGTCACTAGGCCATTTTATGATTTCATTCTACAAATTTTCTTGTTTGTAATGTGTTATTTTACATGTGAACTATGTTATTTTTTAACCAAAATTTTAATGAAATAAGAATTGCATCTTTTGAATCAATCATATCATGCTCACTCTCTTTTATCACTCAAAATAAAAAACAATATCACTTTTATCTATACTTCACTTTATTTATCAGCTTCCTGTTTATGCAAAGATTGGAAGGTGAATGATAAAAATCAAATACCTAAATTGCAACAATATGCTTTCAAATAAAACTTTTCTGACGATGTACATGCATTGCTTCAAATCCCCAGACACCAGATATATAAGGAAGATAATCCCTCGTTAACCCTTTTGAGCCTTTCTGAATGAAAATAAAACCCTCAATCTTAACCCGAGGCAGGATAGTCGATCAGTTAAAATGACTAATGCATTCGAATTCTAGGAGAATCATTCCATCTCTACATGGATAATTCTAGGCGCCTTCTCATAGATTCAACCACATCCTCTCTTCATACATAATGTCGAAGAAATATTGAAAAATCAAAGCTTATAATGGTTTTTTCTCTTGAACTATCAATATGGAAGTCCCAACCTTTTCAGTACAACCATCAGACAAACAAATGTCACACAAGTTATTCAATCAGAAAAATTAAAAAAAAAGAATCAATGAAAAGTCTGCTAAGTCGATAACATCAAACGCTTAGGAAAAAAATTAGGGCATCTTGCTGGACTAAAAACTCAGAAGAAACAGTCTAGGAAAAAATTAAGGATACAAAGCAAAAGAAAAAGAATCAAATCAAAGAAATATCACCTAAAGATCTCAACAAAATCAAATCACGAACAAACTTGTGTGATTTCTGTAGCGGTAAATGTTTGATACTAAGCCATTGATTGACTTAACTTATCAATGAAAGTCGCCACCGCGCTTTATTGTTTCCAAAGAGGAAATAGAAAAAGGAGCGAATAAAACCTAAATAGATATGAGGGCCAGTTGTGTAAAGGGAAGATATTAGCACCCTAAACATCCGTTGCACTCAATGGGATCCACTATGCTTATTCTAATCAAAGGGTGTGTTATCTAAAGTTTAAACTTGCTAAAGGGTGTTGTACCCCAAAATTTTCCCTCTTCATTTTTAACTATAATTGGCTTATACTCTTATTAGCATATACATGCATGCATATCATTGGATCCATACGCATGAGATCAAGGAATTTCATCAACGTAACAAAGCTCTCATATTTTTCAAAGCATGTTGATTTGTGAAAGATTTGGGTGTTTTCGATAAATTTAAAGCGGTGCGAATTGGAAACAGTATTTTGACAGATCTGAGCTTTAGAATTCGTATCTCCAATTTAGGAATGGTGTTTTGGGTTGACTCTTGAAGTTTTGAAACCTTCTGGATATCCTCTCCAACTTTCTTGTTCAGACCAAAAGGCTAATCCTCGAAGAAGGGTCTATGAATACGCAATTCTCTTGGAAGTTATTCAGTGAAAAAATACAAAGAAAAGTGTGTTGAATTGTTGTTTCGCGTGCATTAGAAAATTCATAAATCCCAGATGAAATGTTGTATGCGCGCGGTTTTTATTTCCAAAATTTCATCTCGATGTCGTCTTGATGTCGTCTTTGGAAGTCAAAAGCTGATTCACTAAGGAAGGACTCGTGAACTTTGAGTTTCTAAAGACTTGTTTGTGCTTAAATGAAATTCATTTGTATTAATGCTTGATACGGTAAAATTCATATCTAGTTCTATTTTTATTGTATTAATCTGATCCAGGAGGCGTTGGTTCACAAATCTCGTCTACTACAGTTTCTCTTCAGATTCCAAAATCAAACGGTGACTCGAAGGCTTCCGTTTTTGGTCTGTTCCGTGTGTGACGCAATAGAAATATTGCACAGGAAATTATTTTTCCTGACACAGTGTCAGAGAAACTTCAAAAATTCATAACTTCCTCTTTGCTTATCCGATTGAGCCCGTTCTTTAGGTAATGCATCACAAATTTGATGATCTTCACTTTTCTTTTTGGAGTCGGTTCGAAATTTTGTATGGATGATGACATGGAACTTTTTGTACGTATCGAGCTTACACTGTAAAATGGAGGCCCAACTCAATTTCTCATTCAAGGCCCAATTGGCTCATGTATATAATCTTAAAATCTGAATTTTCAAAGGGGGGGGGGGGATCTCATAATTCACCAATTCTCAAAAAACACAAGTCTAACAATTCTCTTAATTCTCAAAGATCAAATCAAAGTTTTCTCTACTTTTTGATCAAGAACACGACAACAATTTTACAAAGATCCAAGAGTCAAGATCAAGATCAATTCTTCTTCGATCTTTGATCCGTTCATTGCAATATTTAAACATAAGCCTCCTCTTAACTTCTCTCGACGAGTTTTCTTGAATTAAGCACTTTTGAAGTAAATGATTATTTGAGAAGCACTTTTTTGATCAAGCATGAATTGAATCTCGGTTGAATTTTGAATTGAGAACTTAGATCTAGTGCTAGAAATGTGAATTAATTTGACAAACTTGAGTAAATCCGGAATTGGATAGTTGAATTAAATGTTTTTTGAATTAAGTTGATTCTCATGAAAGTGCTTAATTATTGAATAAATTGATGATGTTGCATGAAGCCTAATTGTTGATCCTTAATCCATCATGTATAGTTTGAATTTAGGCTTTGAATCATGCAAAATCAAGTGTTGAATATGTGGAGACTTTGTGTTTGATTAAATGTCCAAACCATGAAAAAGTGCTCAAAAATCTGTTAAAACTACCTCTGACATGAGGATAACCGGTTACCCAGTTATGGTAACCGATTACCATCCATTTCATTCGTAAAAAAATTCAAAACTGTCACGAGGTAACCGGTTACCCCAAGTCAGAAGCAAGTGGCCAAAATTTTCAAAGTATTGGTAACCTATTACCCTGTTATGGTAACCAGTTACCTAAAGTTAGTAGTTATTTTCCTAGATTTTTGAGTTAGGGTAACTAGTTACCCAAATCCTGGTAACCGGGTTCCCAGGCTAAAAAACAGCAACTTGTTTTTTTTTTTTGTTTCATTTTTCATTGTGTTTTCTCTTTTGGTTTAGTTTTTCCTTGTTATTTTTGACATGTGTGTTGATTGTGAAAGGATTCATACGAAGGGATTCTCATGATGATATTAATTTGCGTTTCACTTTATTTGGGGAACATGAATTCAATATTATATTTGATCTGTATTTCACTTTACTTGCGAGATACAGATGCGATTCAGAAAAGTTTATGCTTTGATCCTCTTGAATTAAGGAATATACGTTTTTGTTTTGTTTTTGCTTGGATTGTATTTTTTATGCAAGATGACTTTTGTGATGGTGCCTGATGCACATCTTTTTTTTGTGATTTATTTTCACACCCGTTAGCTTCGAGACTTTTGTTGGACATCTGATTCCTGACTTGCTTTGTTTGTTGATGTTAGCTCACTCGAAGTTTTTCCGGATTTCTTATATCTCCTTGCTTGCTTATTATGGATTGTTATCCGTTTGGTATACCTCTCTTCTATTTTCTGTCCGCATTTTGTTGCTTTCTAGAGATCATTAGAAGTAGGGATTTTACCATTTTCCTTTCCATGTCAAGTAGGAATAGAGATGTATGATGGGGATCTTTGTTGCTGATCATGTCAGGAATCCCTCTGGTTTATTTAAAGACTTGTTTCAGGCAATTCCACATATGTGACTTGTTTTCTACTTGTGTTTGTTTAAAATCCTACATTTGAAGTAGGTATTATGCCGATGTGTTTACATTTGTACTCGCATATATTCCCCCGCACATTCTAGTCAGTGTCATCCTTAGCTTGCGTTGTACGCCGATGCTTTAGAGTGTGCTTACTCTTGATATTGAGTCGTCAAATGGAAAAGGGATCTGTAATCAATCCCCCATATTTTTTATTGAGCTCGTGTTGGTCGACGTTGATGCTCCGTGTTTTTCCTCTATACCCTCCTCGCTTATTTTCCTCAGTTGATATGACCCCTTGGCTAAAGCATCCCTACTGATTTGTTTTCCTACCTTGATCTTCTATATCATGGTTAGGAATTTGACTTGAGTGAGCATGTGCTACTCATGGCATATTGTGTGTGCTCTCTTGAGCTAGCTCTCTTGAGCTTGTTGACTTGCTTGCTTGTTTTTATAATTGTGTGCATGTTTTCTTAGGTTGCAACCTTTGGCATGTTCCCTTATGAGTTCTTGATTCATCTCTATATGATGATTCGAGATAGACATAGTTTAGGTGATAAACACTTGCTATGCTCCTTTAGGACTTCTTGATTCATCTTAGATTATTATTTGAGATAAACATTAGGATTATTATCCATGCAACCTTTGGCATGTTCCCTTAGGAGCTCTTGATTCATCTATAGATGATGATTCGAGATAGACATAGTTTTAAGTGATAGACCCTTGTTATGCTCCTTTAGGACTTCTTGATTCATCTATAGATGATGATTTGAGATAGGATTGTTATCAATTCAACCTTTGGCATGTTCCTTTATGACTTCTTGATTCATCTATAGATGATGATTTGAGATAGGCAATAGAATTGTTATCCACGTATGTCAACATAGGGTAGAGATTTCCCTTCAAAACTCAACTTTAGGATAAATCATTGTATGATAACATTAGGGATTATATTTAGATAGACTCTCTTAGATGTTTTCTTTTCTTTTGCATCCTTTGCATTTAAAACAAAAACTTTATTTTTTTTCTTGGCAAATGCATAAAACATCTAAAACTTTCAAATCCTTTTTCAAGGTAAAAAACACCAACCAATTCCTTTCTTTTTGCCAATCGGATTTTCTTTTCTAAAAGAATGTTAGTTCATTTCCACTACAGGTCTTAAGTCTCCAAAGGTTAAGACATGGTGGAATGATTGAATTAACATTGTTCAACTAAAAAACACAAACCCACCAAAACAATGTGAGACGAACTACGGCTGCTCTGATTCCTTAAAAGGGATACGTATGCATTGGGCTAGGGCCCAAACGAGCACAACTTTATTTTCCCTATATTATTTTTCTCTTTTATTTTGCATGCATTCCCTCTTTGAATTTTATTTTTAGCTCTTAAGCATTAGATTTAAACACACCCTTTTGATTAGAACAACAAGAGTGGATACTGTAGAGTACTACGGGCGTGATGGGTACTAATACCTTCCCCTCGCATAACATACTCCCTTACCCGATCTCTTGGTCGTTCGACCTTGATTTCATCCTTCTCAGGTTTACTCGATGTTTTCCTTTCCCTTCCTGTCAGATAAAAAGTGTTCGATGGTGACTTTATTGATTTCATTATCAGTTGATTGTTCGTCCGGATGTTTTAAAGGGAATGCATGAATGCAAAGTATATACAAAAGGAAAAAAATTTATTAATGCACTCGCCACGGTTGTGAACCTTTGTGCCTACGTACCAACTTTCGTGCAATAGGGGATCAGGGCGCTTGTAGTTCACCTCAAAAGGTGTTTTGGTTTGTTCTGTGTCTTTTATGAACAATGTTGGTGAAGCATGTCGTTTTTGAAAGTTTTCAAAAGGAAAAGAAAACTTGATTGGTTTGTATTTTTTATCTTGAAAAAGGATTTGATGATTTGAACCATATTAAAGACTATGACATGAGATACTTTGGATGGTCGATTCAGACGCCTCATATCAAGAGTACTCCACACGTGCTTAAGGTTCATGGCCCATGGTTCACCTCTTTATTGTTAAGTATTTTTAGGTTGGATAAAGAAAAGTAGTTTTAGTTTTAAAGATGCAAAAAAGAAGGAAAAAGAATAAATGGAATCTAGAAAGAATCATAAAGTTTTTATGCAATGATGGCCCTAAAGTTAGGATAAAAGGGAAACATCCACCTAAGTTAGTATGCAAAAGATGGACCTGTGATTAAAATTTTGCAAATTAAAGAAGATGGGTAAAAGATGAAGAGACTATCCTAAAGCATATAATAAAAGTTAAGGTGAGGGGAATTCTAACCAACAAGAAGCCAACACTTGACATAAAGAAGTCAATGTAGAATTCTCATCCTTTGGATTAAAGCCACAGGTACCAAATAGACCAAGAGCATACCAATCAACATGTGAAAATAAATCACAAGTAAGGAAGTATCAAAGAAACCTAAGGTTTTAAAACCTAGAGCAAGGTCTTAAATATTGAGCCATGTTCCATATAGATCACTTAAGTCCAAATCAACAACACCTACACACAGAAGATTTCCCAATACACAAGCAAAATAACAATAAAGAAACACGAGGTCCAAATATTTTAAGGTCTCGGAGTATCAAGGCTTCTAATCCTAAGTTCAAGAGGTATACAACTCCAATATGCCAAGGATAGTAACCAATAGTCCATAAAGAGCCTTAAGTTTTTTAATGTTCAAGTTGGTTATTAAGTGTCTTAAGAAAAAAAAGAAAACTCAAGTGAGCAAAGATAAATATGACATAGAAATAAATGCTCAAGTGAGAAAAAGGAAAATAACATGAAATGTAAATGCTAAAGATAAAAGTGCATAAAATAAAGGCATAAAGTAAATTTAATTGTTAATGAGTTAGAAGTTGGAAGTTAATGGTCGCAAATATGATCAATGATGATTGAATGATGATCTTGGACCAAGAATAATGAAAAATCATTAGAGGATTGATAGAATCAAAGCCTCCTAACAAGAAGTCTCAAAGGTATTGGATCCAAGATAAACAATCAACCATACTTGGACATACAAACATAAAGGTTGGGCCACGAATGATCATTTTCAGAATCAGGACAAATTTAGTGTTATGTTAAGCAACCGTAAGTGGACTTATGTAGAAGTCGCGCCTATTTTGATTCCAGTCAATAGTAATATATGTACCATACATGTTAGAGACATGGTAAAACCAAGCTCCTAAAACATGTAGCACAAGTAAAATAAATAAGGGAGATTAATTATATAAAAATGATCAATGATGATTGAAGATTGAACTTAGGTAAAATTTAATGAAGACTTGTTAGAGGATTGGTAAAACCAAAGCCTCCTAACAACAAGCTTCAAAGGTCTTGAGCCATTATTCAATAATCAATCATACTTGGAAGATTTCAAGCATAAATCTTAGGCCACTAATGATCACTTCAAGTAAAAAAGAAATGGATGAGATGAAGAGGAAAAGGGGAATAAGAAATCACATTGGATCACATTCTCAAAATTCTTTCATCTTCAAATTCAGTCACTCATAATTGATGTATTAAATCACCAAACATATCACTAATTCAAAGCACCAAGAATGAATTAAATAATTTACTATAAGATAGATTTGAATTAATGAATATTTATTCAACTTCATCTACATCCTAAGTCCATTGAATTTGAAGAGAAATTGGATATTCAAAATTGTAATCCAAAGTAACAAAGAAAAGAATGGAGTAGAAAAAGAAAAAAAAAAGGAACCAAAATAGTCCCAAAACAGAGCCAAAAATTGCATTCTGCCTTCAGGAAATTGATTTCTCCAAATAGGGGAATCGATTTTCTGTGCGTATTTTTCAAATCTGGTGCAAAAAATAGTATGAGAAATTGATTTCATGAATATGGGGAATCGATTTATGCTACGAAATTTTCAGAAAAACAACATTTTAAAGAGTGGATTCTTGGTTAAACTTTTTATCAAACACCTTATGATCTTGGATTTAATTGAGCACAAAAATTCCATTAAATTATGAGAAAATATCCCCAATGGAATAAAAAAAGTAGCTTAAAGAATCAAACCACAAAGATCAACAAGAGATCACATTATGAAAGATGAAGATCCAACTTATCAAAGGTAGATCTAGAAATTTATCAAACCAACTTCAAAAATCAGCTCCAAGGAACAATCTCCCAAGCTTGGTAAGCTTCAATGAAAAGCTTACTAACTTTAATGGAAAATAAGCTTTTAGTGATTTTGGTAGATGAAGAGAGTTGAGAGAATTTTTTAGCAACGTGATTTTGGCTATCAAAAGCTTATCAAATGAATGAAATGAGGGCTCTATTTATAGAACTTAGGCTTGGGATTAGTGGTGGTTTGGAGTTTGGTTTTAGAATCAAAATTAGGCTTGGTAATTGATTTTGGAGCCAAAATTGAATCAAGGGGTGCACATGTGACCAAATGAGGGTGAATGGGAATTTAATGATGATGAGGTGGGGAATTATTTTTGGTAATCAAGAATATTCTCTAAAAAGGAAATTGGAGCCAAATACTACAAGCTTGAAAATTGCTTCTTTTTTTTTTCAAAATTATCCTTAGGAAATTGATTTCTTCAAACAGGGGAATTGATTTCTACAGCAAAAATTGAAAACATGGCACAAAAATAGTGAGGGAAATCGATTTTCTATATATGGGAAATTGATTTCAGCATAAGAAAAATGCCAGAAAATTTTATTTGTTGGATGCTTTTGTTTGATACCTACAAAACACAAATATACAAAACCAAAAGCAAAAGCAAATATATTTGGTATTTTTATTAGAGGTCAGTAAAATATAAAAACACATATATACAAGATACAAAATTAGGGTGCTTGGCGATCCCTCAAGGACAAACTTAAAGATATGGAAGAGAGAAAAAGAAATGGGCAACCCGAATGTGTGATCTTGATGCATTGTGATGCAATGATATGATAGAGGATCTTAGGGGAAAAAGATGGGGTACAACAACTTCCAAATAAGAATAGGTGATTTTCACCTCAAAGATCATTGGTTCTCAAGTTATCACGTCGTCATTTGCAAATCCTCTTGGAAGTCGAATGCGTGTGTCAATTAGCTGAACATAGGACTGGAGAATATCATGAAGAATGGGGTGGGTTAAAGTCAAAATTTGAGCCATATATCCTTTGTTTCATAAACTGTGCACTAGGACACGTCACCACATTCAAAAGACCTAATTGAAGCAAGGTTTCTTTTGAAAGCATACTACAGCAAGATTGTATTAACCTGACTCTTAGATATTTGCTAATCCTTTGTATTGATACCATGTTATCAAATCATTTTTCACATCTTGAATTTCAAAATTGCCATTGTCTCCTCATCAGGATTTACCCATCGTATATTGTAATATCATTTTAATAAATTATTCAATTTCAAAGTTTGCATAATAATCACATTAAAATTACCATTTTGAATAAACAACTTCATCTGCAAGTAAGCACTTGACATCAAGATAATTTTAGCAATGCGAAATCAGTTGAAGAACTTAATCATTTGTAAGTTATCCCATTATGGGAAAGCCATCTCTTAAGAGCTGATCACACTCGGGGGCAAATATCTTCATGAGCTGGTAAAATGTTCTAGAGAGTTGATCACACTCAGGGAAAAATCTCTTCATGAGCTGGTATAATGTTCAAAAGAACAGTTAATCAGGGGTAATCCAATTCAAAGTTCCAAGCATTGTGGCACGCAATCTCAAGATCTTCAGTTCTTTATGAACTCCTATTGATTCAAGTTTCTTCAAGGACTCATAAATAAGGGGCAAGACCAGGCCAATACCTCTCCATATCTTCGAGCTACTCAAGCAGATCATGTCATACATTAGTAAGCTCCAAGCTCAAAACAGGTGTCAGGAAGCCATACTTGCAATATCCTCCCAAAGGACCATCTACCCTTAACAAAAGCCTCGTGGCCTATAACACTTCTCATTTTAACCATTTGTGACCCTCCACAGGGACACTCGTTGAAATATTCAAACCATGCTCCTCAATCATATTTGCATGCATTCATCAATCATGCATCGAACCATGCATCTCATTCACGGGGCATCCACCCATTGCATACACAATCAAAAAAAGCTCAAATGTTGCTCGGCCTTTTCCACTGAAAATAAAGCTATGCCTTTTTTCCAAAAAAATCCAATGCCCATTTGCTAACATCCTGTAAACCATTACATGCATTGATCACTCATCACATGCATCATTTCATGCACATCAATATGCTTGAAAGACAAAAACATCTCATACATCAACAAAAAGTATTCCTGGATTTGGTGACCACTTATGAGATCCATAATCCCCAATAAAACCTCTACAATCATTCTCTTTTTTCCAACCTTCGATAATCCACAGATTGAAGTTGTTTGTTTATTGTCATGTTAACCTTTGTCAACCCGCTGGTTGAAATTAAGAAGATCTAGGATATCAACTCTTTGAATCAACCCTTTGGTTGAGGGTAATCTTTCACCTTTTGTCAGCCTACTAGTTGAAATTAATCATTTACCTTCTTGTCAACCCACTGGTTGAAGTTAGTCATTTATTTTCGAAAAATTCAAAGCAACCCACTGGTTGAGAGCAATTGTTTTGTTGGAGTTGGTTAGTTCATCTGTTTGTTGACTTTCATAAATTCACTGGTTGGTGTTAGTTATGTCTTTTGATTAGAATCAACTCACTAGTTGATAACAATTTGTTGTTCACTTCCATCAACTCACTGGTTGATGTTGGCTTTTTCTTATTGTTCAGACTCAATCCACTGGTCGAGGATAATGTGTTGACTTTCATCAATCCATTGGTTGATGTTAGTTATGTCTTGTTTGTTGTAACCAACTCACTAGTTGATGATAATTTTGTTGTTCCCCTTCATCAATCTACTGGTTGATGTTGGATTTTCCTTGTTGTTTGAACTTAATCCACTGGTTGAGGATGATTTTTCTACTTTCATCAATCCACTGGTTGGTGTTAGTTATGTCTTTTGATTGGAATCAAATCACTAGTTGATGTCAATCTTGTTGTTTACCTTTATCAATCCACTGTGTGATGTTGGATTTTTCTTGTTGTTTAGACTCAATCCACTGGTTGAGAATGATATTTCGACTTTCATCAATCCATTGGTTAATGTTAGTTCCATCTTTTTTTGTTAGAATCAACTCACTAGTTGATGACAATTTATTGTTTACCATCATCAATCCACTAGTCGATGTTGGCTTTTTCTTGTTGTTCAGACTCAATCCAATGGTTGAGGACAACGGGTCGACTTTCATTAATCCACTGGTTGATGTTAATTATGCTTGTTTTTTGGAATCAATTCATTAGTCGATGATAATTTATTATTCACCTTACACAATCCACTGGTTGTTGTTGGCTTTTTTCGGTTGATCGAACTCAATCCACTCGTTGAGAACGATGGGTCTACTTTCATCAATCCACTGGTTGGTGTTAGTTTTTCTGTTGTTTAGAGTCAAATCACCAGTTGATGACAGTTTATTATTCACCTTCATCAAACCACTGGTTGATGTTGGCTTTTCCTCGTTGTTTAGACTCAATCCACTGGTTGAGGACGATGTGTCTACCTTCATCAATCCACTGGTTGATGTTAGTTTTATCTTTTGTTGGAATCAACTCACCAGTTGATGACAATTTTTTGTTTACTTTCATCAATACATTGGTTGATGTCACCTTTTTATTGTTGTTAGAACTCAATCCATTGGTTGAGGATGATGTGTTGATCCACTGGTTGGTGTTAGTTTTTTCATTTTTGAGTCTAAAACAACCAACCGAACCGTCATCTGATAATAAAATCAATGAAGTCGCCACTGATCGTCTTTTATCCCGCAAGAAGGGAAAGGTAAACATCGAGAAAACCTGAAGAGGGTGAAACTGCGGTCTTGCGACCGAGAGATCGGGTAAGGGAGTTTGTTACACGAGGGGAAGGTATTAGCACCCCACACACCCTTAGTACTCTACCGTGTCCACTCTTGCTTGTTCTAATCTAAGGGTGTGTAAATCTATATCTAAAGCTTAATAGCTAAAATAAAATGCAAAGAGGGAATGTATGAAAAAGAAAAGAGAAAATAATGTAGGGAAAATAAAAGTTGTGCTCGCTTGGGCCCTAAACTAGTGCCTACGTATCCCTTTTAAGGAATCAGAGCAACTGTAGTTCGACTCATATATTTTGGTTGGTTTGTGTTTTTTAGTTAAGGAAATAAAAGCAATAGACAAAATGCAAAAACATTAGATAGAACAACAAAATGTCAACAATGATGATAGAATAGCAAAAATAGATGACAAGACATTGCATGGCAACACAAACTCAGATAAGGCGGTAAAACGCCAGCATGATAGCAAAATATCATGCAAGATTATGAAACATTACACCTAACGATGATATTGAAAATCAAAGTAGAATGACAAACATGTGCGATGGCGAAACACCAGCTAAAAGAATGTGCGATGGCGAAACATCAGCTTCAAACAAATATGCGATGGCGAAACATCGGCTAAAAGATAATAGGGTATCATGGAAAAGATGGTGAAACATCAATAAACCAAATGATAAAACATCACACCTACTATGATATTGAGAATCAAGGTAGGATAACAAACATGTGTGGTGGTGAAACACCGGCTAAAAGAATGTGCGATGGCGAAACATAGGCTTCAAACAAATATGCGATGGCAAAATATCGACTAAAAGATAACAGGGTATCATGGCAAAGATGATGTTGCACCCCAAAATTTTCCCTCTCACTTATCAAATATCTTCTCACAAAGATCTCTCTTGGTTCAAGACTGCACTAGGATTGATCAGCTCAAGACACCTCCTTAAGCATTGATGACCAAAATTAGGGTTTGAGATTGCACAATGATATTTGGACTCTCAATGATTCATATGACTTTCATGGATCATTATGGACCCCCAATATTACTCATGTCAAGTTTCAAGCCTTGGATCACACTTTTACTCAGTCAATTGAGTAGTTGACCTAAAAATCAGTTGTATTAGGGAAAAAGTCAACTATGGCCAATTTACAGTCAAACTTCATAATTTTTGATCCAAATCAACATTTTAAACTCATATGTATCATTTGATCAAGTTCGGATCATAATTCCTCAAGAAATTTAATCAAATCATCAAAAGGGCAAAATGGTCAAAATTAGGGTTTTGACTGAGAAAGGGCAATTTCTGATTTTTGACCTAGAAAATGGTCAATTGGTTTGAAGCATGATTTGAAGAGTTAAATTTCATAATTTTTACCTAATGGAATGACCCAAAACATTTCTCAGGATCAATTGGATTGATAATGAATTTTCAGTCAACTGATCAAAAGTCAATTGTACACTGAAATGTCAAACTTTGACTTTGTGGTCAAAATTCAATGTCAAAGACCACAATTCATCAAAAAATATCAAAATATGAAACTTATTCATCAAGAAATCAAAAAGTCAAGATTTCATTTTGAAAAGTCAAAGTTTTCTAACTTAGAAATTTTTCTAAGTGTTTAAAACTTCATGTTTTTTCACAACTTTGAGCCAATTTTTCAACATGATCCAAGAGGATTCAGAAGTAACTTTCAACATGAAAGCTGTATATCTCCATGATATCTACAACAATTTTTTACACAACTTCTCCTAAAAATTCTTGGATCTCAAGTTATTAATTCACAAAGTCATGGTCTTGAAATTGAACACTTAGTGAAATTTTGCCCTAGTTTTGGTCAGGATTTTGACCTAACTTCATGGCACTTTTTCATATAGTTCCAAGGGGAATTTTCAAAAGTTATTCAAAGAGGGTTGTAAAGCACATTACAAGCTTTCCAAAATGTCATAGAACTCCTTGAGATCATTCTTGAGTAGGGAGAATCGAAGAGATGAAGTTAGGGTTTTCACACATGAATTACAAGTCATTTTGTGATGAACAAGAATTCAATTTCAATCCTATGTTGAACAATCTTGCTTTTCAGGCCTCTAAAACTCAAGATCTCTCCATAATCAAAAGATTAAACTTTATTTTGAGCTATTATCCACTTGATTCAAGCTTTATCCAAGCAAATTTTCCATTTATGGCACAAAGTAACCATTCCACTCTTGTAAAGAGGCTTTAATCACAAAGTCAATACATAGAGCTTTGCACTTGTTCCTTCTGATCACAAGAAATGTCAAAGGCAAAAGCAACATATCTAGAGCCTCCCATAAACTTAGGCCATGCTTGTACTTCATCTTGGAACTATATTGTCACTTTTCTTCAAAATCAAGTAACATAGCCATAAGTTTATATCCTTCTTTTCTGACCTCCTCAAGTCCTCTAATCTTTTTCATATAACCATACAAGTTATTTGAAACTGAACACACGATTGAACAAGCCCTCAAACTCCCCAAAACCAGAAATTGACATACAAGCACAAAAACTTATCATTTCTGATTTCTGAATCCAATCTCCAAATCCCCTCGTGCGTTTCTTGGCCAAACCATCCACAAAGCTTCTAATACACATATAGAAGCTATCCCAACCCTTGTTTTCAAATTGTAATACCATTTGCACCATCCTCCATTTTCAAAAACAAGGCATTGCACATTGACTTCTTCAGCTTGATTCAAGAACTCTCAGCATAAAGTAAGCTTTGCAATAGCTTCCTGGAGGTTCAAGGAAGCTAACCTTATCATCACCACTGCCTGAAACAAGCTCAAATCCATTTCACGATTTCCAGTTTTGAGGTATTTTTCTTGAACTTCTATCTTCATATTTAGGCATTGTTAAGCTTCGATTTGTGAAGATAAAATGTAGACACCATTGCCACGAAGCTGTACATATCCATAGTTTGCATTTATATGGTCTGAGCTTAGAGAATTTTAGAGTTGGAGTTTTTCTAAATTTTTTATGTTTTGAATTAGGGCCATAAAAATTCTCATTCATCTTTGATTGTTAGCTTAAGTTATTTACATGGTTGGATTCGTGGGAAGAAATGCCACAACTTTCATGTTTGAACTTTTCATTTTTGTTGAGAGATGAAGAAGATACAGGTCCTTTGGTTGGAGGTTGAAGATGAAGTGTAATCAGGGCGCGTTTTGTATCATATATTTATTTTTTTGCTTATATCAACAGATGCATAGTCACCCCAATGGTAAAGTGCGCGCATGTTCACCCTTAGGTCCTGGGTTCAAGCCCCAGCGTGACCTTTTGTTATTTTTCACAAATTTCTGACTTTTTTATGTTTTTTGGCAGCACTTGGGCTCTTCATGTGGGCCTAGTTTTTTTTCTCACAATACTCACTGCCTTGCTGATTAACCCCCCTGGACTTTTATTTTTATTTTTTTTATTTTTTTTATTTTTTATTTTATTTTCCTTTTTCCTTATTATTATTATTATTATTATTATTATTATTATTATTATTATTATCACTACTATTATTTTCATAAAATCACAAAAAATCCAAAATTTATTTTTATTTATTATTTATACTTATATATTCTTATTTTCTCCATAAAACAAAAAGATAAAAAAATATTTTCTTAAAGACAAATTAATTTCTTTTTCCTTAAATAATTAATTCTTAGACTTAGGATAAATTAATATATTATTTTATTTTTTAGATAAAATTAATTTAGAACTTAGGTTAATTAACTAATCTTAATTTTATTTTCATTAATTTAAAACCTTTCATAAAAAACCCTAAAAAATCATTTTCAAATTAATTTCTTTTCTTAAATAGTTTAACTTAATTTTAGTTAATTTTTAATTAATCATTTTTTAATTAGGTCAAAAAATCCCTTTCATAAAAACAACAAAAATCATCTCTTTTTTTCATTTATAATCTTGCATTTTATTTTCAATTTTGTACAATATTCAATATGGTTGTAATAGATAATTAGGTTTAATTTTTTTGCAATCCCCATTTGTAAATTTGTACATCCCCCTCCCCTCATGATGTAATAGTGTAGTAATTTTACTTTTCGCAATTTATCGCTTTATATAAATGCTAGTAATTAGGGTTTGTATGGAAAGACTAAAACCAATCAATTAGCAAACCCTAATCAAATACAAATCAAGCATGAAAAATCAATACACTTGCACACAAGTACCCCTAGGGTAAATCCACTTGGGTGCCTTACAAAATGGCCATATTATGCATGTGAGGTATCTTAGCAAAAACAAGAAATAATACAAGATCATAGTCCCTCGATCACGCTATTTATGTTGCCTTTTCAAAATGATCTTAGTCCCTAAATAAAAATGCCAAGATATCTTGCAACATTACTAATCATGGTTATATGATGACCCACATCCGTCCCGTTTACATCTGAAGATAGGGTTACTTACCAAATCAATGGTAGGATAACCATGTCAAAGGAAAAGGGAAATGAACATGAAAGACTTTTGAGTAGGTAGAATGTTCCTAGTTACTTACTCACTTTCAAAACAAAACATCCTTGCTATTTTCAAAACAAACACCAACACTTTCAAAAACATCTTTCAAACTTGAAAACATTTGCAAAATATCAACACTTTGTATACATTCTTACGAACGAGAATCATTACAAAGTTTGCCTAAACGATGGCGCCTTTTCAAAATACTTTCAAAAAACCACACAAAGCTCATCTTCAAACAAAAGCAAGTGATCTAGCAAGTAACTAAGAGCCCATAGAAAACCGTGGATGAAAAGTGTGTTAATACCTTCCCTTTTCATAATCTACCCCCCGAACTCAAGAAACAGTCTCAAAGGTCTTTCCCGTGCTCTTTCACCTTTCCTTTTGGATAAAAGAAAAGTCGATGGCGACTCTTGCTAACCGCAACATTTGCGATAAAATGCAAAATAACCAAGTCAGTTCTCCTACTGCACCACAGAACTGGCGACTCTGCTGGGGATAATTCTAAAAGTGGGGTTACCTTATGGCTAGATCACATTTACTTACTTTCATTGTTTGATTTGTTTGCTTTACATTTTGGTTCTTTGTTTGGGTTTGAATCCTCTACCAAGATTTGGGATACCTTATAGGTGAGTAGAAATACGGTGTGGAAATTGTGCGAGGTATACCGACACGGTATAAGAAATAGCTATGTTAGTGTGACATATTTGTGGGTATCAGTAGCCCTTGAGTAGTCAATGAGAATACGGGGCCGCTGAGTGATGTCTTGAAGCACTAATGAACTTTTAGAACCTTTACTTGACCAACTTGGCCTTTAGGATGTAGTGAGATGAGCGGCTTTGGTGCAGTCTGAAGTTGGTAGATACTCGATACTACACTCATTGAGGTTTGGTTTTTTGGGATATTTCGGTCGCCATTTAAGAGGCTTGCGCTGAAACAATGCCCGAGAAACAAACCAGTGATATTGAGCTCCTTAGAACCCGGTTATTATTACTAGGACAGGTTTGAGCCAACTAAATTTCAAGAGGGTACTTACCTATGAGACTCCATGCAAGCCTAAACCTAAGGACTTGCTTGCTTTGTTTGTATGTATATACTTGTACATAACATCATAAACATCATAACATCATACTCACACTCACTAACCATTTCAAGGATTTTGGGAATTTATCTTTGTTCTATTTTGTTGGACATGGATTCTATTCGCAGGAAAACCATTCAAGTCAATCTCATAAGGATCCCTCCTCAACTTAAAGATTTAACATCAAGGATTCTTGAAAATTCTCCATTTACTGAAAGAAATGGTCATCTACTAAACTTGGTTACCTCTAACACTGATGAAGACATGATGAAAGTGCTCTTTCAGTTCTTTGATCCTCTACACCATTGCTTCACATTTCCTGATTATCAACTTGTGCCAATTTTGGAAGAATTCTCCCAACTCTTGAGGATTCTCATTCTCAATCAACTACCTTTCAACGATACGGAAAGAGATCTAAAGCCAGAAGAGATTGCTCAAGCTCTACATTTGCAACCATCTGATATCACAACTAATTGGGAAACAAAGAGTGGTGTCAGAGGTTTCCTAGCAAAGTTCTTGTTTGAGAAAGCCCAAAACTGTTGGAACTCTTTGGATTTGAAATCCTTTGAAGAAATTGTGGCTCTCCTAATCTATGGGATGGTTTTGTTTCCAAATCCTGACCAACTCATAGATGTGTCAAAATCTTCATGTCTCGTAACCCGGTGCCTACTTTGCTAGGGGATATCCTACATTCCTTTCACACTCGTACTATGAGGAAAAGATGTATCCTTATGTGTTGTACTCCTCTCTTGGCAAGATGGTTTATTTTTCATCTTCCCCAATCTGTGTTGAAGAACGAGCAAGGTTCAAGATGGTCACATAGGTTGATGACGCTCAGACATTCAGATATTCATTTGTGTTCCCGCTCTTTGGAGAATGTTACTATCGTCGACCATTATGGAAAATTCCCTAATATCCCTTTGCTTGGCATTAGAGGAGGTATGACTTACAGCCCCTGCTTATCCCTACGACAGTTTAGTTACGCCCAGATGGATGGTCCCCATGAGATGCTTATCCAAGGATTGGTATTCGACTACGAGAATAATAATCAAGGTCACTGCCAGAGATTTATCCGAGCTTGGAGGATGTTGAACAAGGTGGATAGCAAGACGCTAGGACACAAGAATTCCATTCCCCTCGAGCCTTACCTAAAATGGGTACGAGCTCGTGCTCAGAAACTTGTGATGCCTTATCCCTCTATCTTACCAGTCATTACCAGTCATCATGGAGCATGTAGTTGAAGGAGATGTTCCCTACACTATCCTCCATCCCGACATGCCTACCTCTCTTGAAGACTTACAAAAGGGTTGGATCCAGCTGAAGGAAGAACGAGATACTTTCGAGGCTCAATTCTATGCTAGTGAAAAGAGGTTCTTGGAGCTTATGAAGCAGCTACAAGAAGAGAAAAGTGTGAATGCTTATCTCGCGCCAAAGAGGATGCGTTCAGTCTTTTTATCTTAGAAAGTTATTTTGTAAGCCCAAGAGGTAAGATGTAATCTTTCTTGTTTTGTCTAATGAAAATTAATGTTTGTTCATTTATTTGTCTATACAAATTTAAATTTCATTAATCCTTGAAATCATTTGCATGTACATATTCTATGCATCATAACATGACAGATTTTCACATAACAGGTTTCCTTATCTTTCTGTTGTTTATTTCAGCAAGATGGATCTAGAGAAAACTGTGACGGATCTCCAAGCCCAGAATTCTCAGTTTTAGGAAGCTCTACTAGCCCTAGCCAAGGAGTAGCAAGATATGATGGCTTTTCTGGTCGTTAAGAAGAAGCCAAAGAAGAAAGCTCTACTCAACATGGGTAGAAGGTTCAACGAAACAATCCATCAAATCCCAGTAGGAGGAGACTCATCTGAAGAGGACGAGAATCAAGTCGGTGAGGTCAAGAGTACTCAGGCTGAGTGTGCTAACGATCAAGAATCTGAAGATGATTATTTCAACAAGCAGTATCCACCCGATGATATCAAATACAAGCAGTTAAAAGACAGATTGAAAGCTGTTGAAATCCAAGCCGTCCCCTGTTTAGATTTTGATGATTTGGGTTTGATCTCTGGGGTAATCATTCCCCACAAATTCAAAATACCAATCTTTGCAAGGTACGATGGGGTTTCTTGTCCAAAACTCCATTTGAAATCTTATGTGCGCAAGATACAGTCGCACACTGCCGATAAGAAACTCTGGGTTCACTTTTTCTAAGAGAGCTTGGCTGGAACACAACATGAATGGTTTTATCAGTTAGATGGTTCTCGTATCAATACATGGGAGGATTTAGCTACTGCCTTCTACCATCAGTATCAGTACAACACCGACTTGGCGCCAACGAGGGTTCAGTTGCAAGATATGACCATGGGAAAGAATGAAGGATTTAAGGAATGTGCGCAAAAGTGGAGATACCTTGCTAGTAGGGTCCAACCTCCATTGACTAATAGGGAGCACATCAACATGTTCATGGGCACTTTATCTGGTCCTTTCTTTAATCTGTTGGTTGGCTTCTCTTCTTCTGGTTTCACCGAATTAATCTTAACTAGTGAAAGAATTGAAAGTGGCATCAAAAGTGGGAAGATCTATGTGGTGTCTACCTCCACTTCCAATCCTATCAAGAAACCTTTTGCTGCAAAAAAGGAAGTCAATGTTATGTACAAGGAAAGGGCCCATATAAAGAAGAATGATCGTCTGTCTGTCAATGTTATCTGAATCTCCAATCCAACTCCTACTCCAAGGCCATCTGCAAATCATCAATGTTTTGAAACTCCAAGAAGACAATTTACGAGGTTAGGCATGTCATAGTCTCAAGCCCTTCAACATTTTCTCAAGGCTAATTTGGTGAGATTGCACGATCCTCCCGCCAACCCTGACACCTTGTCACCAAAGTATAATCTGAACGCTAAGTGTGCTTACCATTCAAACAGTCTCGGGCACGAGACTGACCAGTGCTGGGCCTTGAAAAACAAAATCCAGGATTTGATTGACAACAAAAATATTGATTTGATCCTCCTCCAACACCGAATGTAATTACCGCTCCAATGCCGAAGCATGACAAAGGTGTTAATGTTGTTGAAGATACAATTTTTGTTGCTTCTGTTGAAGAAATGACTACTCCGCTGAATGTAATCAAGAACAATCTGTTGAAAGCTGGGATCTTCCCTGGCTGTGAAAAAGACTGTGTGTGCTGTACAAGATAACTCAATGGATGTGAAGGGCTGAAAAAGGCATACAACGCCTGATGGATAGCCACGAAATTTTGTTTGAAAAGAATCCACTTGCCAAGAGTTTGATTAACAAATGTGAAGACCTCACCATTATTACCATCTCAAACAGGCCTCTTAGGATCACCTCCAAAGGTCCTATTAGGATTTCAAATGAACCTACTATTGCTCCATTAATAATTACCAATCCCGGACCGATTCCCTACTCTTCAAACAAAGCAGTACCATGGAATTATGGTGTTGAAGTGTTCTATCATGGGATTAAACAAGATTCCTGGATCAAAGAAGAAAAACATGACAATGTTGGCAATATAACTGGCTCGAGCAAAGTAACTAGAACTAGGAGAATATTTTACCTAATATCTCACCACCAGTGGTTACAAAGACGCCCATCTGTATTACTGCTGCCAAGCCAAGTACCGAGACAAGAGGGAAAGAGGAGGTTGTTAAGCCTGATGTGATTGAAGTACCCTCCAAGGACATAGCTAATGAAGAACCCTCCGCTCGCGAGATGGACGAGATTTTAAAGATCATAAAAAGAAGCACTTCAAGATTGTAGAACAGTTGGGGAAAATCCCTTCTAAGATTTCAATGTTGTCATTGCTGCTTTTCTCTGATGCCCATGCTCGAACATTAATCAAGTTCCTGAAAAAGGCCCACGTCCCCATGACACAACAACAGACTAATTTGAGAATTGCGTGGCTAGTCTGACAGCTGATAATGGCTTGGGATTTTTAGATGCTGACTAACACCTCTCGGGAAGAATCACAATAAAGCTTTACATGTTTCTATCGAATGCAAAGGGACTACCTTAGCACATCTGCTAGTCGACACTGGTTCTTCTCTGAATGTATTACCCAAGGGGGCATTAGACTGTCTAGATTGTGAGGGTTTAGTCTTGAAGCCAAGCGATATCATTGTAAGGTCATTTAACGGATCAAAGAGGACTGTTCATGGGGAGGTAGATATTCCAATTAAAGTTGGTTCCCAAATCTTCAACTCCACCTTCTATATTATGGATATTTGTCTGGAATATTCTTGTCTGTTAGGTCGCCTGTGGATCCATAAAGCTGGGGCGGTAACCTCAACCCTCCACCAAAAACTCAAATATCCAGTCAAGGGCAGAATAGTCACCGTCTGTGGAGAAGAGGAGTTTATGGTGAGCAACCTTAACTCTTTCAAGTACGTAGATATGGATGGAGAATTCATTGAAACCACATGTCAAGCCTTTGAGGTCGTACCACCGATGATTACTGCTACTAAATGTTCTTCTGATGAGTCTAAAGATGTTAAGGCCACGCCAAAGATGGTTTCAGTCAAGGATGCCCACACGACAATTGAGGAAGGAAACTGCGATACTTGGGGGAAACTCCTCGATATCCCATTTAAAGCGGACATGTTTGGTTTGGGCTTCACTATCAAAGCTCAGAAGGAAGTGAGGTGTGCTCGTGCTGGAAAGCCACCTCTCCGCATTGGAAGCTATGAAGTTAACGCCGTGGGTGATTCTGATGAAGAAGCTACATTTGAAGATTGGGTATATCCAACTACAACGAAGCTGAAGAATTGGCATACGAAGGACTTTGTGCCCATCTCCTTCATTGAGGAGTAATCTACTTGTTTTTGCTTTTCTTTCAATTCAAGAACATGTTGTCTGTAATATTTTAACAATGACTTTTAAGCCATGTGCCTGGCCCGGGGAACTTTGGTCCATTTGTCAAGGGTTTTATTTATGTTCATCTAATCATATGATTATTCAGTACATTGGACTCTTTTGCATTCAAATATTTGTGTTCATTGTATTTCCTTTCTTGCAAATACATTTTTCAAAAAAAAAATAGCCATGTATCTTACATGTACACGCACACACTCTTGCAGGTCCACATCCACTCTTGATCCTATTTCCAATGACTCTACTATCACTGACTATGACTTTGAATGTCCTATCAACCAAGCCGAAGACGAAGGCGAGGAAGATTGTGACATATCGAGAGAACTAGCCATATTTCTATTACAAGAGGAAAAAGCTATTCAATCGCATGAAGAGTCAGTTGAAGTTATCAACCTGGGTACTGAGTCAGATAAGAAGGAAATCAGGATCGACACTAACTTGGAAAGCAGTGTCAAGAGCAGGTTGGTTCAGATGTTTCATGATTATATGGAATTATTTGCTTGGTATTATGAAGATATGCCTGGGTTGGATACCGACATCGTAGTTCATCGTCTGCCGACAAGAGAAGATTGCCCTCCTGTTAAACAAAAGGTTCGTTGCATGAGGCCTGATATGTCTGAAAAGATCAAAGCTGAAGTGATGAAACAATTTGATGCGAGGTTCCTAGCTGTGACATCCTATCCTCAATGGGTTTCCAATGTGGTGCCAATGCCAAAGAAAGACGGGAAAGTTCACATGTGCATAGACTATAGGGATCTGAATAGGGAAAGCCCCAAGGATGACTTCCCTCTACCACCCATTGACGTCTTAGTTGATAATAGTGCTCAGTATAAAGTCTTCTCATTCATGGATGGCTTCTTAGGCTACAATCAAATAAGGATGTCTCCCGAAGATATGGATAAGACCACTTTCGTTACGCAATGAGGCACCTTCTGCTACAAGGTCATGTCGTTTGGATTAAAGAATACAAGGGCAACATATCAAAGGGCTATGGTAGCTTTATTTCATGACATGATTCATCATGAGATAGAGGTATATGTGGATGACATGATTGCCAGATCACAAACCGAAGAAGAACATCTCGATCATCTGCACAAATTATTCGAGAGGCTGAAGAAGTACAAGCTGAGGTTAAACCCTAACAAGTGCACGTTTGGAGTACGATCTGGAAAGCTTCTAGGTTTTGTCGTTAGCACAAAGGCTTGAAGTTGATCATGACAAGGTAAAGGCCATCCAAGAAATGTCAGTCCCTCATTCTGAAAAAGAAGTCAGAGGATTCTTGGGTCGTCTCAATTACATTACCCATTTCATATCTCACTTGAGTGCTACTTGTGAGCCACTCTTCAAACTCTTGAAGAAAGATCAAGTAGTCAGATGGAACGATGAGTGCCAGATTGCCTTTGAAAAAATCAAAGAATAACTACAAGAACCTCCTATTCTCATGCCTCCAATTGAAGGAAGACCCTTGATCATGTACTTCACAGTACTATAGAATTCTATGGAGTGTGTTTTGGGCCAACATGACGAGTCTGGCCGAAAAGAGCATGCTATTTATTACCTGAGCAAAAAGTTTACCGACTGTGAAACCAAATATTCACTGCTCGAGAAAACTTGCTACGCTCTGGCATAGGTTTCTCTCCGGATAAGACAGTATATGTTGACTCATACCACTCTGTTGATTTCTAAGATGGACACAATCAAGTACATCTTTGAGAAACTTACCCTTTCTAGACGGATAGCCAGATGGCAAATGATCTTGATTGAGTACGACATTCAATACACGACTCAAAAGGCTATCAAAGGAAGTGTACTAGCAGATCATTTTGCCCATCAAGTTGTGGATGATTATCAATCAATTAACTTCGACTTCCCTGATGAGAACATTATGCTGGTAACCAATTGTGCGAAACCCAGACCATATGACGGACTTGAACAAGGATCCCGATGGACTATGGTATTTGATGGGGCTTCTAACGCCTTAGGTAACGGAATTGGTGTTGTGATCATCTCTCTTGAAGGTTGCCACTCCCCATTCACTGCCAGATTATACTTCGATTGCACAAACAATATGGCCGAGTATGAAGCATGCATCTTAGGTCTGAAAGCTATTATTGACTTTAGGATCAACCATTTGGATGTGTTTGGGAATTCCGCCCTAGTGATTAGCCAAGTAAAAGGAGATTGGGACACTAAACACCCTAATCTTATCCCTTACAAAGAACTTGTGCTATCCCTAATTCCTTACTTCGAAGAGATCACTTTTGAGCACTTCCCTAGGGAAGAAAACCAGTTGGCTGACGCTTTGGCAACCATGTATTCAATGTTCAAGGTCATATGGGACAATTAAGCCCCTATGATAACAATTGAAAGATTTGATGAACCTGCACATTGCTATGAGCTTGACACTGATGCGGAAAAGCCATTGTACCATGAGGTGATGAGATATCTTGAAGCACAAGAGTATCCAGAGGGGGCATCTATCAATGACAGAAAGTTCTTGCAAAGATTTGCAGCCAAGTTCTTCCTAAGTAACGGGATATTGTACAAACGCAACCATGATTCAACTCTACTCTGATGTGTGGACAAGAAGGAGGCAGAGGAAGTTATGAAAGACATGCATGATGGTCTCTTCGGTACTCACTCAAGTGGACATACGATGGCTAAGAAAATCGTAAGAGTCAGTTACTATTAGTCAACGATGGAGACCGATTGCCATCAATGTTCAAGAACTTGTCACAAATGTCAAATATACACTGACAAGGTCCATGTGCCTCTTATCCCTCTGAATGTCATGACTGCTCCGTAGCCATTTGTAATGTGGGGCATTGACATGATCGGAGAGATCAAGCCCACAACTTCCAATGGATATCGCTTCATTCTTGTTGCTATCGACTATTTTACCAAATGGGTCGAAGCCGCCTCGTTTGCCTCAGTCACCAAGAATTTGGTAGCTAGATTCATCAGACACAACCTCATATGTCGTTATGGTATCCCCAAAAGGATCATCACTGACAATAGGACTAACCTTAACAATGCTATGATCACTGAGCTTTGCACTCATTTTAAGATCAAGCATCACAATTCTTCTCCGTATAGACCGAAAATGAATGGCGCAGTCGAAGCGACTAACAAAAATATCAAGAAGATTGTGCAGAAAATGGTAGTAACCTATAAGGATTGGCATGAGATGTTTCCGTTTGCACTACATGGCTACCGTACTTCAGCTAGAACGTCAACTGGGGAAACTCCCTTTTCTCTAGTCTATGGCATGGAGGTTGTTTTGCAAGTAGAAGTTCAGATTCCCTCGCTGAGAATTATGAATGAGGCAGGCCTAGGCAAAGGCGAGTGGATTCAAACGAGATTGGATCAGTGGGACTTGATCAATTAAAAACTATTAGTTGCTATTTGTCATGGTCAGGCGTACCAAAAACGGATGATCAAGGCTTTCAACAAAAATATCAAGCCTCGAGTATATCAAGCTGGTGACTTGGTGATAAAACGCATCATTCTACCACAAGGAGACCCCAGAGGCAAATGGACTCCCACCTATGAAGGGTCATTTGTTGTCAAGAGAGTTTTCTCTGGAGGTGCCATGATGCTGACTAGCATGGATGGTGAAGATTTCCCACATCCTATAAACGCGGACATAGTTAAAAACTACTACGCATAAGAGACCTGTTAGGTTGACACACCTAAGCAAAATAAGGGCATCCTGACAAACCAAAAGGTTTTGGCAAAAATTAGGGATATATGCCAAAGATTTTACACCTGGCAAGTTGAAAACCTGAAAGGGCGGCTTGGGCAAAAAAGGGTATCCTGGTGGGATGAAAACCCAAAAGGGCGGTCCAGGCAAAAGTTAAGGATTAAAAGCGTATGACTATGTCCCGTGGAATCAACACAATCAATTTTATCACCAAGGTCCAAGTTCAAATGGTCCAAGATCAATTCAATCAACTTCCATCAACGGAAAGGGACATTCAAAGACATTGGGGCAATAGTAGAGTTGGAAGGCACTAAGATCATTCCACATGGCTATTTGTTTTCATTCTCAATTTTGTTTTCCTTTCAACGATTTCCTCTTACTAGGATCTTCGTCTCTCTGTACAAAAACGCCTATTCATGGGCAAGATATCAATACAAATATACTTTGAAGTGCAAAATTTATGTCTTTGTTTTGAATGCAAATTTGTCCAATGACTAAAATTGAATGAACATATGCATATGAACATAATTAAAACTATTTGGCACATGTGTCCTGCTAAGCAGCAACAAGCATCTCGTTAATGTATATGAAATATCCCCACAGAGTTATCTCATTATCATTATCCCCACAAGGATGGCTATAATAAACCTTTCCCCAGCGAAGTTTCCCACCAAGTCTCTTTGCATAGGATAATCCCTGACCTTAGTTTCAATCTCTTGGAAGCTCTCTCTCCAGCTAAGTCGATTTTTACAAGTTGAAGCCTCGTAGATCTCTTCCTAAAAAAACAAAAAAAAACTCACCTACTCAACAGGGTTTATTTCTCCAACAGGTTTTATTTCCCTAACAATCATCTAGAAATCACAAAATTCCCCAGCCAAGTACATCCTCCCCAGCCGAGTTCAAATTTCCCCAACATACAACAATCAAGACGCCACATAATTCCCCAACTGAGCCTGTCTTCCCCAGCTGAGTATATCTTCCCTAGCCAAGGCTATTATCCACAAACGGAGTCTATCCTCCCTAGTTGAGTGTATCCTCCCCAAGCTGAGTCTGTCCTACCCGACTGAGTCTACACTCTCCAATTTGAATTTTCCTTTCAGATTATTGCAAATCATAGGGCCACAACCCCTGATCCGCAGTAAAGCCATCAGCAAAGCCTTTACTATTTCCAAAAAGATACTATGAAGCATGGACCCGACCAGATATTAGTACAATTTTCAAGTTATTACTGAAGCCTGGACCCGACCAGATAATATTTTGACTTATTCAAATGCCGAAGCCTGGGCCCGACCAAATAGTAGTTTAATTCCTACAAAATCATTAGTAAAACTTTTTTCCCCAGTAGAGTTTGCCTCTGCCCCAACAAATTACTAAGAAATCTGGATCCGACCAGATATCAGTTCCCAATTTCATCTTTTCAAGCAAGTTGTTGTGAAGCCTGGATCTGACCAGATATCAATTACCCTCAGAGATTCATTGTGAAACCTTGAAACCGACCAGATAACAACTAAATCCCCAAACAGTTTATTGTGAAACCTGGACCCGACCAGATAGTGATTGACCTCATCAACCTCAAAAATCTACAAAGCCTGGACCCGGTCGGATAACAGTTTTTCAAACAGTTTATTGTGAAACCTGGAACCCGACCAGATAACAACTAACTATGATCCCCAAAGAGACACTATGAAGCTTGGATTCGACCAGATAATAGTACAACTTTCCAAAAAAACCCATGAAACCTTGACCCGACTAGATAGTAGTTACTACTTCAAGCTACTGTGAAGCCTGGACCCAACCAGATAATAGTTAACTTCTGTATCCCCAGCAAGTTTTTGTGAAGCCTGGATCCGACCAGATAACTATTCAATTTCAAGAAAATTTTCTGCAAAGCCTGGAATCCGACTAGATAACAGTTAATTCATCTATTCCCCCAATAAGTTGCCATGAAGCCTGGATCCGACCAGATAGCAGTTGACTACTTCATCCTCAGCAAATTATGAAGCCTAGATCCGACCAGATAACAGCTGACATTCAAGAGATATTCTCCAGTGAAAGCATCCTTTCAACAAAGTTTGAAGATATGCATATTCTTCATCCCCAACGGCAATCAGGGATTCAACCCCCCAGAATTTCCTCGACAGCAGTCAGGAATTTATTTTCCAGGACAAAAACATACATCTCACATTCATACATCATAGCATGAACATACCATATGCATTTAACATAATACCACATCCGGTGAACATCATGCAGACATCTGCATTTTACTAACTCTTTTTCTCACAAGTAAAACATCAAGTTTTAGTATAAATCAACAAGAGATTTATGATGATACTTATTCCAATGTTTACCAACATACCTCCAACTGGCACCTATAAGCCCATTCTACATCCATCTTCGAGTGCAAATTTCTGGGCACTCTAGTGTTCAATCATCTTTCACCTTCAAGTCACGAATGGCGGATCCGCCAATCTAACTCTTCAGGTTTAAGAAGATTGAACAGTGGAAGCTGTTGTACCCCAACATTTTCCCTCTCACTTATCAAATATCTTCTCACAAAGATCTCTCTAGGTTCAAGACTGCACTAGAGTTTATCACCTCAAGACACCTCCTTAAGCATTGATGACCAAAATTAGGGTTTGAGATTACACAAGGATATTTGGACTCTAAATGCTTCATATGACTTTCATGGATCATTATGGACCCCCAAGATTACTCATGTCAAGTTTCAAGCCTTGGATCACACTTTTACTCAGTCAATTGAGCAGTTGACCTAAAAATCAGTTGTATTGGGGAAAAAGTCAACTATGGCCAATTTACGATCAAACTTTATAATTTTTTATCCACATCAACATTATAAACTCATATGTATCATTTGATCAAGTTTGGATCACAATTCCTCAAGAAATTTAATCAAATCATCAAAAGGGCAAAATGGTCAAAATTAGGGTTTTGACTGAGAAAGGGCAATTTCTGATTTTTGACCTAGAAAATGGTCAATTAGTTTGAAGCATGATTTAAAGAGTTAAATTTCATAATTTTTAACTAATGGCATGACCCAAAACATTGCTCAGGATCAATTGGATTGATAGTGAATTTTCAGTCAACTAATCAAAAGTCAATTGTACACTGAAAAGTCAAACTTTGACTTTTTGGTCAAAATTCAATGTCAAAGATCACAATTCATCAAAACATGTCAAAATATGAAACTTATTCATCAAGAAATCAAAAATTCAAGATTTCCTTTTGAAAAGTCAAAGTTTTCTAACTTAGAAATTTTTCTAAGTTATGTTTTTTCATAACTTTGAGCCAATTTTTCACCATGATGCAAGAGGATTCAGAAGAAACTTTCAACATTAAATTTGTAGATATCCATGATACATACAACATTTATTTACACAACTTCTTCTAAAAATGCTTGGATCTCAAGTTATTAATTCACAAAGTCATGGTCTTGAAATTGAACACTTAGTGAAATTTTGCCCTAGTTTTGGTCAGGATTTAGACCTAACTTCATGACACTTTTTCATATAGTTCTAAGGGGAATTTTCAAAAGTGATTCAAAGATGGGTTGTATAGCACATTACAAGTTTTCCAAAATTTCTAAGAACTCCTTGAGATCATTCTTGAGTAGGGAGAATCGAAGAGATGAAGTTAGGGTTTTCACACTTGAATTATAAGTCATTTTGTGATGAACAAGAATTCAATTTCAAACCTATGTTGCACAATCTTGCTTTGCAGACCTCTAAATCTAAAGATATCTCCATAATCAGAAGATTACACTTGATTTTGAGATATTATCCACTTGATTCAAGCTTTATCCAAGCAAAATTTCCATTTATGGAACAAAGTAACCATTCCACTCTTGTAAAGAGGATTTAATCACAAAGTCAATGCATAGAGCTTTACACTTGTTCCTTCTGATCATAATCAATGTCAAAGACAAAAGCAACATGTCTAGAGCCTCCCATAAACTCAGGCCATGCTTATACTTCATCTTGGAACCATATTGTCACTTTTCTTCAAAATCAAGTAACATAGCCATAAGTTTATATCTTGCTTTTTTGACCTCCTCAAGTCCTCTAATCTTTTTCATATAACCATACAAGTTATTTGCAACAGAACACATGATTGAACAAGCCCTCAAACTCCCCAAAACCAGAAATTTCCATACAAGCATAAAAACTTGTCATTTCTGATTTCTGAATCCAATCTCCAAATCCCCTTGTGCGTTTCTTAGCCAAACCATCCACAAAGCTTCTAATACATATATAGAAGCTATCGTAACCCCTGTTTTCAAACTGTAATACCATTTGCACCATCCTCCATTTTCAAAAACAGGGCATTGCACATTGACTTCTTCAACTTGATTCAAGAACTCTCAGCATAAAGTAAGCTTTGCAATAGCTTCTTGGAGGTTCAAGGAAGCTAACCTGATCATCACCACTGCATGAAACAAGCTCAAATCCATTTCACGATTTCCAGTTTTGAGGTATTTTTATTGAACTTCTATCTTCATATTTAGGCATTGTTAAGCTTTGATTTGTGAAGATAAAATGTAGACATCATTGCCACGAAGCTGTACATATCCATAGTTTGCATTTATATAGCCTGAGCTTAGAGAATTTTAGAGTTGATGTTTTTTTGAATTTTTTAGGTTTTGAATTAGGGCCAGAAAATTCTCATTCATCTTTGATTGTTGGCTTAAGTTATTTACATGGTTGGATTCGTGGGAAGAAATGCCACAACTTTCATGTTTGAACTTTTCATTTTTGTTGAGAGATGAAGAAGATACAGGTCATTTGGCTGGAGGTTGAAGATGAAGTGTAATCAGGGCGTGTTTTGTATCATATATTTATTGTTTTGCTTATATCAACGGATGTATAGCCACCTCAGTGTTAAAGCATGCGCCTGTTCGCCCTTAGGTTCTGGGTTCAAGCCCCAGCGTAACCTTTAGCTATTTTTTCACAAATTTCTGACTTTTTTGTGTTTTTTGGAAGCACTTGGGCTCTTCATGTGGGCCTAGTTTTTTTTCTCACAATACTGCTTGCCTTGCTGATTAACCCCCCTGGACTTTTCTTTATAATTTTTTATTTTATTTTCCTTTTTCCTTATTATTATTTTTACTATTATTATTATTATTATTACTATCACTACTATTATTTTCATAAAATCACAAAAAATCCAAAATTTATTTTTATTTATTATTTATACTTATATATTCTTATTTTCTCCATAAAACAAAAAGATAAAAAATATTTTCTTAAAGATAAATTAATTTCTTTTTCCTTAAATAATTAATTCTTAGACTTAGGATAAATTAATATATTATTTTATTTTTTAGATAAAATTAATTTAGAACTTAGGTTAATTAATTAATCTTCATTTTATTTTCATTTATTTAAAACCTTTCATAAAAAACCCTAAAATATCCTTTTCAAATTAATTTCTTTTCTTAAATAGTTTAACTTAATTTTATTTAATTTTTAATTAATCATTTTTTAATTAGGTCAAAAAAACCCTTTCATAAAAACAACAAAAATCATCTATTTTTTCATTTATATTCTTGCATTTTATTTTCAATTTTGTACAATATTCAATATGGTTGTAATAGATAATTAGGTTTAATTTTCTTGCAATCCCCATTTGTAAATTTGTACATCCCCCTCTCCTCATGATGTAATAGCATAGTAATTTTACTTTTCGCAATTTATCGCTTTATATAAATGCTAGTAATTAGGATTTGTACGGAAAGACTAAAACCAATCAATTAGAAAACCCTAATCAAAGACAAATCAAGCATGAAAAATCAATACACTTGCACACAAGCACCCCTAGGGTAAATCCACTTGGTTGCCTTACAAAATGGTCATATTATGCATGTGAGGTATCTTAGCAAAAACAAGCAAAAATACAAGATCATAGCCCCTAGATGACGCTATCTATGTTGCCTTTTCAAAATGATCTTAGTCCCTAAAGAAAAATGCCAAGATACCTTGCAACATTACTAATCATGGTTATATGATGACCCACACTCGTCCCATTTACATCCAAAGATAGGGTTACTTACCAAATCAATGGTAGGATAACCATGTCAAAGGAAAAGGGAAATGAACATGAAAGACTTTTGAGTAGGTAGAATGTTCCTAGTTACTTGCTCACTTTCAAAACAAAACATCCTTGCTATTTTCAAAACAAACACCAACACTTTCAAAAACACCTTTCAAACTTGAAAACATTTTCAAAATATCAAGACTTTGTATACATTCTTACGAACGAGAATCATTACAAAGTTTGCCTAAACGATGGCGCCATTTCAAAATAATTTCAAAAAACCACACAAAGCACATTTTCAAACAAAAGCAGGTGATCTAGCAAGTAAATAAGAGCCCATGGAAAACATGGATGAAAAGGGTTCTAATACCTTCCATTTTCATAATCTACCCCCCTAACTCAAGAAACAATCTCAAAGGTCTTTCCTGTGCTTTTTCACCTTTCCTTTTGGATAAAAAAAAGTCGGTGGTGACTCTTGCTAACCGCAACATTTGCGATAAAATGCAAAACAACTAAGTCAGTTCTCCCACCGCATCACAGATGGCGAAACATCAATAAACCAAATGATAAAACATCACACCTAACAATGATATTGAGAATCAAAGTAGGATAACAAACATGTGCGATGGTGAAACATCGGCTAAAAGAATGTGCAATGGCAAAACATCGGCAAAAGAATATACGATGGTGAAACATCGGAGAAAAGAATATGTGATGGCGAAACATCGGCTAAAAGATGACAAGATAACATGGAAAAGATGGCGAAACATCAATGAACCAGATGATAAAACATCACACCTAACAATGATATTGAGAATCAAAGTAGGATAACAAACACATGCGATGGCGAGACATCGGCAAAAGATAACAAAATGTCATGGCAAATATGGTGAAACATCAATTTGATAAGATTTAAACAAAATCCAAGAGGCGCACAAAGAGATAAGATTGGTTTGTATTTTTTACCTTAAAGAAGGGTTTAAGTTCATTAGAGGTATTTTATGATTTTCCAAGAAGAAGTTTTAGTTTTAGGATGCAAGAATACAAAGGAAAAGAAAACAACTAAGGGAGACTATCCTAATCTCTAGCCCTAATGTTATCATATAATGGTTAATCCTAAGGTTGAGGATGAAAGAGGGAAGTTTCTACCCTATGTTAGCATACCTAGATTCCTATCCTAAGGTCTAGCTCGAGTACTAATCCTACACAAGCAATCCTAAGGGAGCATGGTAAAAATGTCACAGTGAAAAAAAGCAAGCAGATGGCGAAACATCTGGACAAACAACAGCTTGAGCATCTCTCAAATATCAAATACCTACAAGGCACAGGCCTAGTAGTAGAAAGGGAGGTCCCTCCATAGATAAGCAACCAAGCATCAGACCAAGGGTCAAGCCATAGCCAAGGGGAGCGTATCACCCGAGTCAACAAGACATAGATGTATAGGAATGTAAAAGGGTCCTTAATCATGGTATCAATTACCAGGGCAAGAAAGATATGGGGGAAAAGACATAGTGCATGCATACACTAAGCATCATTGTTGGTCAACACGAGCTAAAGGGAGCATGGGGATCTGACTACGGGAACCATTTTCACTTGCTTTTAAAGGACTTAAATTCATTCGGATCTTGGGCACATGTTCAGAGCATCTACTTATAGAATGTGAGCATAGGAATGACATGGACTGGAATGTGCGGGGGTCAATTACAAACCCTTTCCGCTCGCCTTCTTTTGAGGACTTATCACCTGTAATACAATACGGGAACAAATGTAGACACATATGCAGAATACCTACTTCAAAGATAGGATTTTAAACAAACACAAATAACATACAGAAAGCGATGCCTGCTACAGGACTTTAAACAGCGACTTCGAGTGCACGCTCTTTACTTCCTACTTCCTACTTCCCACTTCACATGATTTCTAGAAAGCAATGAAGTACGAAATGAGATAAACAAGAGAAAATACCAAACGAATATTAATCCGTAGAAGAGCGTTTTAAACAAAGAAACCTGACGATCTTTGTGAAATATTATGTGATACGGTGGCAGAACCGACTGTTAATACTGGTTTTTGTTTGTATTCAAAAATGTTGCGGTAAGTAAGAGTCACCACCGACTTTTATTTCATCCAACAAAGGAAAAGGAAAAAGAATAGAAAAAACCTTTTTTCGAGATATTTTTGAGTACGGGGGTAGATTATAGAAAGGGAAGGTGTTAGCACTCTTTCCATCCGTAGTTATCTACGAGCTCTTAGGTACTTGCTCATTTTTTAAATTGCTTGTGTGTGTTTGCTTTGAAAAAGTTTTGTTTACTTCATGATAACCCTTGTATCGGTCCTCAAGAGTGTGACGAAGTTGTTTTGAAAACTCTTTTGAAAAGTGTTTGTGTGAAAAGTTTTTATTTTGAGCAAGTACTTAAGAGTTCTACCTACTCGAAAAAAAGTATGTTCATTGTCATTTCCTTTAGATAGTGCTATCCTACTATTAAGGAGTAGGTAGCTCCATCGTTGGATTTGTAAAGGGACGTTCGAAGGGACGAAATAGTCTCTGAAGGCGACAAGTAAAGATAACTTAGCATTTTGGAGGGACTATCATCGTAAGATCAATTTGTAGGCAACTCGAGGGACAAGTAGGGATTATGATCTTTATGAAGATTTTAAATTGCGGGTCATTGCTAAGGCATCCCTACGTTCGAGGTACACGACCATTATTTCCGAGGAAACCAAGTGGGGTAAACCCTAGGAGTGAGCATGTGAAAGTGTTTGATTTCAGTTTCATTTATCTTGCGCATTTAGGGTTTTCTACTGTTTTAAATTGATTTATCTTTCGCATACAATCCTAATGTCCATACATATAGCAGTTTAATAGTTACGGAAATTAAAAGCGAGAAATTAAAACCCTAGATATTACAAGGCTTTAGGGAGGGGATTACATAATCAAAAACCGGGGAAAAATTATAAATCTGAAATAGTAAACCTAATTAACTATTACAAACTTGGAACAGTTGCAATAATTAATAAAAATAATAAAATTAAAGACGCACGCGACGAATTAAATAAGGGGAATTAATGTCAAGTTGAGAAAATAATTTACGAATAAAGGAAAAATATTTTTTTGATTGTTTTGTGAAAAATAATTATTTTTGCGAATCAACCTAATTTCTATTAAATTTTAATTACAAAAAGATTTAAATTGACCTAATTAAGCTAGTTAGTGCAAATAAATATTTTTTATGAGAAAAGACTAAATCTAATATTTTTTGTAATTTTCTGATTTTTATGATTTAATTAAAAAACAATGATTTTTCCTCTTTGTAAAATAATTAAAACAAATGATTAAATAAAAAAAATGAAAGAAATTAAAAAATAATGGAAGTTGGGCCTGGTATGATGAGTAACTTGGGGGTGTATTGCCAATTTAGTGTTAGGTCCAAAGCTGGCCCAGACTGGCGCCTGATCCTATGAAGTCATCTCCTGAGGACTCATGGTGGACCCTTAAGGTTGGGGCGTGGGATCTACATGGTGATGGATCTCAAGGATGAGATTAGGGGCGTATGATAATTTTCTGAAGGTGAGATACATGGAACCTGCAAGGAAACTGGAAGAAAAATAACAAATGTTGGAGGCAGGGGTCAAACCACTGACCTCTCGTATGCAATGCCTTATTTACCTTCCTGCACACCACTGGGCCATTTGGCCTCTTGTTAATATAAACCAACCAAATATAATATAATGCAAAAGCGCACTATGCTTAGAACAAAATGCGCGAATTTTTAAACAAGCCAATGGTATGCAGCCACGCCTTCATCTTCCTCGTTGGGACTGTTGTCTTAGGTAAAGACCTTTACCTACGGACGTTGGCCATAGCTACAACATGCGCATCTCAAAAATCATGTCCAGGCAATATAAATTAGATTCAAGATCAAGGATCAATTGGGTTTGATCCTCTGATCATGATAGTATCCATCTTGAGATCCAATTATTCCTGCATTTGAAAGCCCTAAAATGACCTTATAAACCCTAGCAATGGCGTTTCATCCAATAGGCATCAAAACATGCAATTAAATATGTAAACACATTCTAAAGGATGATACAAACATGAATATATACTTATAAATAATTTATCATGCGTGAATTGCAAAAATCAATTTCAAAAATATGAACAAACTATGATGTTGCTAGCGCGCGTTTCTTGATGCTTCAGGCCTTGATAATGCTTGCTATCACCCCAATGAACGTCCATAAATATTATTTGACCTTTAGAACACTTTGAACCGGCCTATGGAGGAAGATTCGGTTTGCACTTTTTGACAAAAAAATTGAGTTTTGTTTCTTGCTTTGGAGGCAGGCTGCGCACGAAATTTTTTCTCCTCAGGGTTCACCAAGCTTCAGTATATGTATTGAATCCAATTAGGTTAATATTTTTGGCAAGAATCCAAAGAATAATGGTCTTGAAGTTTTGATTCCAATCTTTCCAAAATTGGAGATTTCCTCTTGTTTATGGCTTCGTACAATTTTCTTGAGGTTATACAGCTTGCATGATCTACAATTCAATGCAAAACAAATCTCATTCCATAAGTTTGATTTATTTTGATTTATTTTGATTTTATTTGAATTTATTTGATTTTAAAATGAATAAAAATCAAAATCAATTAAATAAATGAGTGAATAATGCATGGGGGTCCCATAGGTCATGGACCATGCTAGGATTGAGATTCAATCTTGAAAAGATGGGCCCATGTGGAAAAAAAGGCAATTTTGAGCATTGTTGATTTTGGGAAATTTCCAAAAATGGCCAACTTTGACAATGCATATCTCTCTCAATTTTGACCCTAAGAGGGTGTTCTTTGACTTTTTAGAAAGCTTAGTATGTCCCTTAAGCAACCTCTTTACTTTCATCTCAAGTGGATCTTCCATGTTCATGTAAGGGGCTTTGACCCAAAAGGTGTTTTTGTTGACTTTTTGGAATGACCTATAATGTCTGAATTCATATCTTTCCATGGATGCATTTCTTGAACTTGAGGAATGAAGATGAGTTGTAGGGAATTGAATTATTTTCAAAATGAGCCTTGGATGGAAATTTCTGATAAAGTATGTGAAAGTTATGCTTGGTCAAAGTTTGGTTGACTTTTCCTAAAAAACCCTAATTTAGCAACTTTTGAGTTTTGATGAATTAGGAGCCTTTCTTGAGGAATAATGATCAACCCTTGATTAAATGATGGATATCACTTTAAAATGTTGATGTTGACCAAAAATATTGAAGTTTGACTGTATGTGGGCCACAATTGTCTTTTGACCTAGTATAGTTAATTTTCAGGCATTTGAGCAGTTGACTGAGCAAACATCTTGTGCAAGGCATGAAACTTTACATGGATGATCTTGAGATCATATTAAGACCATGGATAAGATTTGAGACCTTGGGATTTTACCCATTTTGATGCAAATGGAAACCCTAGTTTGAGGTTCATTGTCTTAGGAGAGCATTTGTCTGATCAATCCTTGGGCATCTTTGGGCAAGTTGAGGAATTCAATGAGTATGTTTTCGAGTAAAATGGGAGGGAAAATTTTGGGGTACAACAGCTGCCCTTGTTCAATCTTCTTAAACCTGAAGATATAGATTGGCTGGTCTGCCTTTTGCGATCTAAAGGTGGAAGATGATTGAACACTAGAGTGCCCAGAAATTTACACTCGCATGAAGTAATACTGATTGGTGATATCGGGAATGGGCTTACAGATTTCATTTGGAAGTTGAAATAGAATCGTCGGAGATGGGCTTAAAGATGCCATCCAAAGAAGATATCGGTCGCATAAGAGATTTCTTTGCGAGAATTTTGGTACCTGTTGTTGAGGAGAACTTCACCGGGGAATGTTGATTCATGTCCTGGGAAGTAGAGTCTAGGAGCTTCGGTTGTCCATTACTCTACTGGGGAATTAACTCTTGGTTGAGGAGGTGAAAGTGAACTGCATGTCTGGTCAGGGTCCAGGCTGCACGGCGACTTACTTTGGAATTATGACATTGACTGTATCTAGTCAGGTCCAAGTCTTACAGTGTTGTAAACTATTGTCTGGAGATAAAAGAGAAGGAACCTGGATAGTAGCGTTACTTCGAAATGGGAGCCTGGATAGTAGGGCTGTGAGAAGGAACCTGGATAGTAGGGTTACTTCGAAATGAAAGCCTGGATAGTAGGGCTTGTGAGAAGGAACCTGGTTCATAGGGTTACTTCGAGATAAAAGCCTGGATAGTAGGGCTATGAGAAGGAACCTGGATAGTAGGGTTACTTCGAGATGAAAGCCTGGATAGTAGGGCTTATGGGAAGGAACCTGGGTCATAGGGTTACTTCGAGATGAAAGCCTGATAGTAGGGCTATGAGAAGAAACTTGGGTCGTAGGGTTACTTCGAGATGAAAGCCTGGATAGTAGGGCTATGAGAAGGAACCTATATAGTAGGGTTACTTCGAGATGAAAGCCTGGAGGGTAGGGCTTATGGGAAGGAACCTGGGTCGTAGGGTTACTTCGAGATGAAAGCTTGGATAGTAAGGCTATGAGAAGGAACATGGATAGTAGGGTTACTTCGAGATGAAAGCCTGGATAGTAGGGCTTATGGGAACCTCTTCAAAGTTTTGACAAGGAGTTTCTATGAATTCCCCGTCCATCTCCATATATCTGAAGGAATTCAGGTGGCTCACCATATACTCTTCTTCTCCATGCACAATGACAATCTTCCCCTTCACCGGATACTTCAGCATTTGGTGCAATGTAGAAGTAACAGCCCCAGCTTCATGGATCCAAGGACGACCCAACAAACAAGAATATGACGGCCTGATGTCCATCACATAGAAGGTGGACTCAAAGGTTTGAGAGCCTACCTTGACAGGGATGTCCACCACCCCATGATAGTAAACATCGGCGCCATAATGCCAAGGGACAGCTTTGTCCGAGGCGTATGGGACAGGACCAGGAAAGGTGATTATTAACGGAGAAACTCTCAGAGCGGATGTAATCCTAACAGGTCTTCTCGAGGAGACCTTGGAAGGATTGGCAAAAATTGTAATAATAGAAACATCTTCGAACGGAACAAATGGAACCAAAGTTTTCTCGAACAAAATTTCTCTGTTGTTGATCAGGCGCTGAACACCTGCCTTCAGCAAATGGAAACCAGAAGGCAGAGATGAACACACGTGGCAACCTTCACCATAACCCGGAAATAAATTGGCCAACAACGAATTCTTCTTAGTCGTCATAAGAGGAGTAGAAACTTCATCAACTGAGGTCACAAATAGATCGGTATCAACAACATTAACTCCACGATTGTGCTTAGGCATGGGAGCAGTTATGACATTGGGCTTCTCCGGAGCATCAAACTCAATCTCCTTGGCTTCAATCAGATCTTGTACTTTATTTCTTAGAGCCTAGCAGTCATTTGTATCGTGACCCAGACTCTTAGAATGGTAGGCACACCGAACATTTGGATTGTACCGAGGAGATGTGGTATTAGGATTCTTGGGAGCCTCTTTCAAGGTTGCAAAGTTGGATCTTAGCAGATGTGGTAGAACCTCTGTCAATGTCATGTTAATTCGGGTAAACTTCCTTTATGGTCTTTCTACCCTTTGCTGATTGTTGCATTATGGGGAAGCTGCAGGCCTAGGTATCATTACAGCACTTATTATCGGACGATGTTCAGCTATGCTTTGACCTCTTGGGCTATAGATAGCACTAGCTTCCTTCCTACCAGTGAAGGGCTTCTTTACCAAACTCAAAGAGGTGTCCTTCTGTATTTTACCACTACGGATCCCAGCTTCTACCCTTTCTCCTGTTAATATCAGCTTGGTGAAACCAGCTGATGAGCTACCAATTAAATGATTAAAAAGGGACCATACAGTGTCCCAAGAAACATGTCAACCAACTCCCTGTCAGATAAAGGGGGTTGGACTCTCCCAGCCAAGTCTCTCCACTTCTACGCATAGTCCTTAAATCCTTCACCTACACTCATGGACATACTCTGGAGTTGAGTACAAGTAGGGGCAAGGTCGGAATTATATTGATATTGCTTATAAAAAGCAACGGATAAATCCTCCCAGTTTCTGACATTGGTTCTCTCCAGTTGGTAGAACCATTCAAGCTGAGTCCCTGACAGACTGTCTTGAAAGAAGTGAACCCACAAGTTTCTATCAGCGGTGTGGGGCTGGATCTTCCTTACATATTAACAGAGATGGAGCTTTGGGCAAGACACCCCATCATACTTTGCAAAAACTGGAGCCTTAAATTTCTGCGGGATGACCACTCCCGGCACCAATCCCAGTTCTTTGAAATCCAGCCCAGGTATCCTCTGGACTTCCATAGCACTCAAACGATCTTCCAACTACTTGTATCTATCCTCAGTGGGAGGATACTGCTCATCATTGTAGTTCTTATCATTGTCAGAAACTTCAGGACTAGGGTCCTTCTCCCTTGTCTCTCTTTCTTGATTCTCCCCTTCCTTGGATGAGGAGGTCAGATCGACTGGTTGCTTTAATGGCCCCCTGAACCTTCTACCCATATTCAGAATACCAGAGACCTTATTCTTTTTCTTCTTCTCCTTTAGGATGAGGGCTTTTAGATCCTCCTGCCCTTTAGCCAGAGTTATGAACATCTATTGAAATTGGGTATTTATGTGCCTGAAGATCTTTGATGCTTTGTTCAGAAGACATTTTTGCTGAAATAAACAACGAAGAAGATGAGAAACTTGTAATGGTACCTGTATATGCAATTCTATGGATGGGATGTGTATGCAATGATTTCAAGGACTTTGGGAAATTTAAATTTGCGAACCAAAATGAAATAAAGATTTTATTAGTAGAATTCAAAATAAAATTTCTTTTTAGGCATTACAATTGAAAAAGCTAAAAGAAATCAAATTTCCCATGGATGCTTCCTCTTCGTGCTGAGATAGACATTAAGGCTTCTTTCCTCATGAAGCTGCTTTGTGAGCTCTAAAACCTTCTTCTCCTAGGCATAGAATTGGTCCCTATAAGTATCACGTTCCTTCTTCAACTAGATCTAAGACCTCTGTAGTTCTTCAAGACCAGTGGGCATATCAGGATGAAGAACCGTGTAGGGAATATCCCCTTCAGTAATGAGCTTCACAATCACTGGTAAGACGGCTATGTAGGGCATCATAAATTTTTGAGCACGAGCTCGTACCCATTGGAGATAAGGTTCCATAGGGATTAAATTCTTCGGCCCCAAAGTCTTGGCGTCAGATCTGTTTACTATGCCCCAAGCTTGTATGAACCTCTGGCGATACCCTTGAACATCATCCTCATAGTTAAATACAATTCCCTGGATAAGTAACTCATGAGGACCATCCCTTCGAGCGTAACCAAATTACCGTAGAGCCAAACAAGGATTGTAAGTTATGCCTCCCCTAATGCCAAGTAGTGGGACATTAGGGAACTCCCCACAGCGGTCAATAATAGCAATATCTCCTACAACTCGGGAATACCAGAGAATATCCGCGTGAGAAAGTGACATTATCCTTTGCGACCAACCCAAACCTTCTTCATTCTTAAGTACTGACTTAGGGAGGTGAGAAATAAACCACCTAGACAGCAATGGAGTGCAGCACATGAGAAACCCTCTTCTCTTCATGGTACGAGTATGGAGAGCATGCAAGATATCTCCGAGCAAGGTAAGGGTTACGAGAGAGGAAGATCTTGATAGCATTCACATCTATGAGTAAGTCTGGATTAGGGAACAATACAAACCCATAGATTAGAAGGGATAAGACCTCCTCAAAAGCCTGAAAGTCCAAATCATCCCAAAACAGTTGGCTTTATCTATTAAGAACTTATCTAGGAAACCCTTGACTCCGCTTCTTGTTTCCCAATTGGATACCACGTCGGCCCGTTTCAGATGCAAAGCTGAGGCAATGACTTCTGGCTTAGGAACCTCTTCTAAACCTGTGAAAGGCACCTGGTCAAGAATGGGTATATTCAATAACTGAGAGAACTCTTCCATGGTAGGCACCAACTGATAGTCTGGAAAGGTGAATCAGTGGTGCTTGGGATCAAAGAACTGAAAGAGTACACCCATCATCTTTTCATCAAAGCTTGAAGTAACCAGGTTGAGAAGTCGACCATGTCTCTTAATGAACGAAGAAGTTTCAGGAACCCTTGATAATAGCTCCTTGAGTTGGGGAGGTATTCTTACAAAGCTGATTCGAATAGTGTTTCTATGAGCGGAAGCCATGATCTGCAAAACAGAACAACGATAAATTCCCTTGGTCCTTAAAATGGTTAGTGTAATGAGAATCAAAACTATGTTATGATGCATGATGTTATGTTCAGACAGAGTAAATCACACACAAGCAAAGCACACAATAGACCTTAGGTTCAAAGGCTCGCATGATGTTAAAGGTAGATACCCTCTTGAAGTTTAGTTTGTTTTAAACCTGTCTTAGAAAAGTAACCGGGTTCTAAAGATTCTCAATATCACTGATCATCCTTTATTGGGCATTGTTTCAGCTCAAGCAATCTTTTCTTGCGGCCGGAACATCTCGAAAGTCTGATCTCAATGAGTGTAGCATCCAGTATCAACCAATCCTTAACTTTATACCGAGGCCGGCTAACTCACTACTTTCTAATGGCCAAGTTTGTTCAACTAAGGTTCTAAAGTACGTTAGTGCTTTACGACACCATGAGGCGACCCCATATTCTCCTCATTTCCACACGAAGGATACTGGTACCAACCAAAGTGTCACACCAACACAACCATCACTTAAACCATATCGGTCTACACCGTACAGTCTCCACGATCTATTGTTGTTTACCTAAAGAGTGTCCCCAGATCCGGGTGTAGGATCTTCAATAATACCCAAGCAAAAAACCTTTAAAGATAAAGCAGGCAAAACAAACAAGAAAGCAATTTGAAAATGACCTAGATCCTAAGGTAAACCCCACTTTATTAATTCCCCAGCAGAGTCGCCAGTTCTGTGATATGGTAGCAGAACCGACTGTTAATACTGGTTTGCATTTGTATTCGCAAATGTTACGGTAAGCAAGAGTCGCCACCGACTTTTATTTCATCCAACAAAGGAAAAGGAAAAAGAACCGAAAAAAACCTTTTTTCAAGATATTTCTGAGTACGGGGGTAGATTATAGAAAGGGAAGGTGTTAGCACCCTTTCCATCCGTAGTTATCTATGGACTCTTAGGTACTTGCTCATTTTTTAAATTGCTTGTGTGTGTTTGCTTTGAAAAAGTTTTGTTTACTTCGTGATAACCCTTGTATCGATCCTCAAGAGTGTGACGAAGTTGTTTTAAAAACTGTTTTAAAAAGTGTTTGTGAGAAAAAAATTTATTTTAAGCAAGTACTTAAGAGTTCTACCTACTCGAAAAAAAGTCTGTTCGTTTTTGTTTCCTTTGGATAGTGTTATCCTACTATTAAGGAGTAGGTAGCTCCGTCGTTGGATTTGTAAAGGGACGTTCGAAGGGACAAAATGGTGTCTGAAGGCGACAAGTAAAGATACCTTAGCATTTCAGAGGGACTATCGTCGTAAGATCAATTCGTAGGCAACTCGAGGGACAAGTAGGGATTATGATCTTTATGACGATTTTAAATTGCAGGTCATTGCTAAGGCATCCCTATGTTCGAGGGACACGACCATTATTTATGAGGCAACCAAGTGAGGTAAACCCTAAGAGTGAGCATGTGCAGTGTTTGATTCCAGTTTCATTTATCTTGCGCATTTAGGGTTTTCTACTGTTTTAAATTGATTTATCTTTCGCATACAATCCTAATGTCCATACATCTAGCAATTTAATAGTTTCGGAAATTAAAAGCGAGAAATTAAAACCCTATCTATTACAAGGCTTTGGGGAAGGGATTACATAATCAAAAACCGGGGAAAAATAATAAATGCGAAATAGTAAACCTAATTAACTATTACAAACTTGGAACAGTTACAATAATTAATAAAAATAATGAAAGTAAAGACGCGCACGACAAATTAGATAAGGGGAATTAATGTCAAGTTGAGAAAATAATTTACGAATAAAGGGAAAATATTTTTTTGATTGTTTTGTGAAAAATAATTAATTTTGCGAATCCACCAAAGTTCTATTAAATTTTAATTACAAAAAGATTTAAATTGACCTAATTAAGCTAGTTAGTGCAAATAAATATTTTTTATGAGAAAAGACTAAATCTAATATTTTTTAAAATTTTCTGACTTTTAGGATTTAATTAAAAAACAATGATTTTTTCCTCTTTGTAAAATAATTAAAACAAATGATTAAATTAATAAATGAAAAAAATTAAAAAAGAATGGAAGTTGGGCCTGGTATGATGAGTAACTTGGGGGTGTATTGCCAATTTAGTGTTAGGCCCAAAGTTGGCCCAGACTGGCGCCTGATCCTATGAATTCATCTCCTGAGGACTCATGGTGGACCCTCAAGGCTAGGGCGTGGGATCTACATGGTGATGGATCTCAAGGATGAGAATAGGGGCATATGATAATCTTCTGAAGGTGAGATACGTGGAACCTACAAGGAAACTAGAAGAAAAATAGCAAATGTTGGAGGCAGGGGTCGAACCCCTGACTTCTCGTATGCAACGCCTTATCTACCTTCCTACACACCGTTGGGCCATTTGGCCTCTTGTTAATATAAACCAACCAAATATAATATAATGCAAACGCGCACTATGATCAGAACAAAATGCACGAATTTTTAAACAAGCCAATGGTATGCAACCACGCCTTCATCTTCCTCGCTGGGACTATTGTCTTAGGTAAATACCTTTACCTACGGACGTTAGCCATAGCTACAACTTGCGCATATCAAAAATCATGTCCAGGCAATATAAATTAGATTCAAGATCATGGATCAATTGGGTTTGATCCTCTGATCATGATAGTATCCATCTTGAGATCCAATTATTCCTGCATTTGAAAGCCCTAAAACGACCTTATAAACCCTAGCAATGGCGTTTCATCCAACAGGGATCAAAACATGTAATTAAATATGCAAACACATTCTAAAGGATGATACAAACATGAATATATACTTATGAATCATTTATCATGCGTAAATTGAAAAAATCAATTTCAAAAATATGAACAAACCGTGATATTGCTAGCGTGCGTTTCTTGATGCTTCAAGCCTTGATAATGCTTGTTATCGCCCCAATGAACGTCCAGGAATATGATTTGACCTTTAGAACCCTTTGAACTAGCCTATGGAGGAAGATCCGGTTTTCACTTTTTGACAAAAAATTTGAGTTTTGTTTCTTGCTTTGGAGGCAAGTTGTGCACGAAATGTTTTCTCCTCATGGTTCACCAAGCTTCAGTATATGTATTGAATCCAATTAGGTTAATATTTTTGGAAAGAATCCAAAGAATAATGGTCTTGAATTTTTGATTCCAATCTTTCCAAAATTGGAGATTTCCTCTTGTTTATGGCTTGGTACAATTTCCTTGAGGTTATACAGCTTGCATGATCTACAATTCAATGCAAAAGAAATCTCATTCCATAAGTTTGATTATTATTATTTTTTATTTGAATTTATTTGATTTTAAAATGAATAAAAATCAAAATAAATTAAATAAATGAGTGAATAATGAATGGGGGGTCCCATAGGTCGTGGACCATGCTAGGATTGAGATTCAATCTTGAAAAGATGGGCCCATGTGGAAACAAAATGCAATTTTGAGCATTGTTGATTTTGGGCAAATTTCCAAAAATGGCCAACTTTGACAATGCATATCTCTCTCAATTTTGACCCTAAGAGGGTGTTATTGGACTTCTTATAAATCTTAGGATGTCCCCTAAGCAACCTCTTTACTTTCATCTCAAGTGGATCTTCCATGTTCATGTAAGGAGCTTTGACCCAAAAGGTGTTTTTGTTGACTTTTTGGAATGACCTATAATGTCTGAATTCATATCTTTCCATGGATGCATTTCTTGAACTTGAGGACTGAAGATGAGTTGTAGGGAATTGAATTATTTTCAAAATGAGCCTTGGATGGGAAATTTCTAATAAAGTATGAGAAAGTTATGCTTGGTCAAAGTTTGGTTGACTTTTCCTAAAAAACCCTAATTTAGCAACTTTTGAGTTTTGATGAATTAGGAGCCTTTCTTGAGGAATCATGATCAACCCTTGATCAAATGATGGATATCACTTCAAAATGTTGATGTTGACCAAAAATATTGAAGTTTGACTGTATGTGGGCCATAGTTGACTTTTGACCTAGTATAGTTGATTTTCAGGCATTTGAGCAGTTGACTGAGCAAAACTTCTTGTGCAAGGCATGAAACTTGACATGATGCAAATGGAAACCCTAGTTTGAGGTTCATTGTCTTAGGATAGAATTTGTATGATCAATCCTTGGGCATCTTTGGGCAATTTGAGGAATTCAATGAGTATTTTTTTGAGTAAAATGGGAGGGCAAATTTTGGGGTACAACATCTTCACCAATAATCAAATGGACTAATCCTCAAGCGCTCAATATCACTAACCAAACTTTTACCACGAACTCAAGGAAATAAAATAATAACAAAATGAGTATTAGCATGGTAAGAATAATTTGGAAACTTCAATTAAATTCTAAAGTCCTAAAAAAATTCTAAAATATTCTATCATTTTTATCATCAAACTATAAAAAAAGAAATTTCCATGAGAAAACAAATGACAAAGCTCTACCTTCTTCGATTGGCTTCAATTTTGCCTTCTTCGATTGGCTTCAACCTGCAGCAGTAGCATCCTTCGATTGGCTTCAACTTGCAGTAGTAGCATCCTTCGATTGGCTTTAACCTGCAGCAGTAGCATCCTTCGATTGGCTTCAATTATGCCTTCTTCGATGGCTTCAACCTGCAGCAGTAGCATCCTTCAATTGGCTTTAACCTGCAGTAGCAACCATCTGGGATTGGCTTCAACCTGCAGTAACATGCAGCCTTCTTCGATTGGCCTCAACCTGCAGCAGTAGTTCCCTTCTTCGTTTGGCTTCAACCTGCAGTAGTAGCATCCTTCGATTGGCTTTAGCCTGCAGCAGTAGCTTCCTTCGATTGGCTTCAACCTGCAGTAGCAACCATCTGGGATTAGCTTCAACCTGCAGTAACATCCAGCCTTCTTCGATTGGCCTGAACCTTGTAGTAGCAACCTTCTTCAATTTGCCTCACTTCTGCCTTCTTCGATTGCCTAGAACTTGCAGCAACAACCTTCTTCGATTGGCCTCAACTTGTAGTAGAAACCTCATTCGATTGGCTTCAATTCATTCTTTGAACGAAGCTTTACTGACTTAGAATTTCAAAGCTTCAACTCAACCTTCGAAGCTTTACAAACTCTAACCTTTAGCATAAATGAAACTTGTGCGAAAATTTAGTGCAAAGGCTCATGTTCAGATCATTCAAACAAACTCAACTATCCATTAGATTTAGTAAAATCAAGTGCAATAGAAAGCTAGTTGATCACTCTACATCGTGTAACTCAAATCGTCTCGAATCATTAGCCACGGATCAAGAACAAAGTCATGAAAACTTAAATAAAGTCATCTACACATAGAATTTCAGAAACTCCACAACACGATTCAAGCATCAAACAGAAATAAATATATACATCAGACCTATAGTTCGACCAGCTAAAACACAATGCACCAGAGTTACAACACTAATTCAAGCTAAATCACACAAATCGAAGTCCAAGAAAACTCACATCAAATCAAAGTCCAAGTAACTCACACCAAATCAAAGTCCAAGCAACTCACACCAAATCGAAGTCCAAGAAACTCACACCAAATAGAAGTCCAAGCAACTCACCTTGATGCAAAATCTGGAAATTAGAATCCTTTGCCCCAGATGCAAACCAATGCTTCCACTATGATCTACTCACTTCACTGAAAATGAATCAACAAGAAAAAAAATGAAGAATAAATTCAGAGAAATGAGAGAATTCGAAAACTGAATTTGAGAGAAAGTTGAACTTCAAATTTGAAATTCTTGGCCAATGTTGCTCTATTTCGACTGAGGATGCAGGATTGAGGAGAGGAGCTGCTTCAAGTCCTTGATAAAGATGAATATTTGTGATGTTATTGAAGATTTCCAGGGAGATGAAGATGATGTTGATGTTGTTGTAGATTCACAGGGAGATGAAGATGATGTTGATGTTGTTGTAGATGCAGGGAGATGAAGATAATGTTGATGTTGTTGTAGATGCAAGGGGAATGAAGATGATGTTAATGTTGTTGTAGATGCAAGGGGAATGAATATTCAAGAATATTTAAGAAGTTGCAGTGGTATAAATAATGTCGTTGAAGATTGATGCGAAGATGATGAAGGTTTGAGGAGGTTGAAGCAGTTGCCGAGAGAATTTTTGGTTGAAGATTGAAGAAGAAAGCAGAGAGAAGATGAGAGCTCTTTTTGGTGATTCTTCCAACGACTGAAGAATGCATGAGATTCATTGAGAGAGTTTGTTATATAGCAGCAAAAGTTTGTAACAATTGAAGTGATCCTGGCCTTTGAATAAGAAAATCCAACTAGAAAATGGATGATGAGGATCGAAATAATTTTGAGGTTAGTTTGAGAACTTTGGTTTTTCTCTGATTTCATACAAAATCCAAAAAGTGGAAATTATGTTTCATGCCTTGCAGCTCCTCAATGACCTGCGTTTTGATGAGCAAAGAGTGAGTAGAAATGAGACTAAATAGGTGTGAATTCTGAGGTGTCCAACTGCGTATGGAATATGTGATATCTTTGAGAGAAAGTTTCCAAAAATGGCAAGGCACGAGGGAAGTGAGGTGAGGCATGGTGTGTGAGAATTTTTAGCCAAATGAGGTAAGAAGTGATGTGGGAGCTGAGTGCACACGTGAGACACTCGTGTGTGATGAAATCAAATCACAAAAATGCATTTTGTGTTAAATATGGTGCTAATGTGCAGCTGGCTTGGCCATGCCTTGCATCTTACGTGTCAGGCCTTGCATCTTGCGTGCCATGCCTGATCAGCTAAGGATGCCCACTTTCAGCATTCATAACTTGATTAAACCTTAACCATCTCCAATAATTCTTCTCACAATGGAAAGCCAACATGTAATACTTCTAATTAAACCCAAAATCAAATCAAGACCTAGCTTAAGTTACAAGAAAATGGATTGCACATTTTGTGTGCCACCTGCTCGATGAAATTTCTGGGCAAGATGCCTCAGGATGGCCGTGTGGCTTGCCCATGATGCCCAACATTTGTCCAACTTGCCCAGAACTTCAAAGGCTCATAACTTTTGATTTTGAGTAAGAAGTTTGTTTTTTTCCTCTTTGGGCCCTTTTAGATCTTTTTCCCCTCTTCAATTGGAAAAAAAGAACCACCAAAATCCCCTGAAAAATTAGAAATTTATGCCCTTGTAAAGTCAGGCCAAGAATCAAGGGCACTTAGTGAAATTTTCAATCACCAAGATAACTTCAAATCCAAGTAACCTCTCAAACTTGCAATTCCCATCAAAATCAATCATTAATGATCATCCCACATGAAAATACATGTAAAATGCTTCATGTTGACCATAAGTCCACTTGGTTAACTTTGACTTTGTTGAATTTTAGTAAAATGACTATTTTACCCCTTTGATTCAATTGAACCATTTCTCTTCAAAATTGAGGATCAAAATTTCAAACATATGATATTCCAAACACATAGAGGCTATGGAAAGAGTTTCCACTCTAAAATTCCAAATAATCCCTTATTAAAACTCAAACCCTAGTTTTGACTGATGAATCAAAAGGAAGTGATTCTCCTTATGACAGCACAATACTCAATCTTCTGATGATCCAATGAGGTGGATGATATATATTGAGATATGTGACACCTTTGGGCTTGAAAGATCCAGAGGTTTAGATAATAAGGCTCTCCTTGAGAAACTTGTCAATACAATCAATCTTCCAAAGCTTGAGGGACGCTTGATAAACCAAAATACCTTGATCCCTACACCATGTATGAATGCAATGCAATATGATGTTTATGATGAAACATGAGCCTGAATCAAGAGGGTAAATTTTGGGGTGCAACAGATGCCCCTATTCAATTATCTTTAACATGATAAGTGAGAAAGGTGACAACTTTCGAGCGTTCAGAGTTGAAGATGATTGGATACGAAAGAACCTGAAAATTTACACTCTTGAAGAAAAAAAAGCCAAAACTTCCCAAAGACAAAGAATGTCAACAGACGCGGGATTAAGAAGATACTAAACGAAATTGGGTTTAGAAAATAGAGGGTTTAATGAACATTGGACCTCCCAAGACATGCGTCAAAATGAAGTTGTGACATAGATTTTAAAAAAGTTGAACCAGAGCTAAAACTAGAAGAGTAGACGAAACTAAACTTCAGAATAAATGTGTCAGGGAAAAACTGGGCTTCAAAAAGGGGTGAGATAAGACTCAAACCACAGAGAATAGGCGGAACTAAACTCTGGAAAAGAAAAGTACGCGGGGCAAGGTGGCTAGAGTGCGTGATTCTAGGAGCACCTGCAAATCTCAACCTAAGGTAGACAGTTTGAAGGAACTGAAAGAATTCCAGGAGTGAGGAACAAAACGAGACGAAACTCGACCCAAAAACTAGTTAGGTGAAACTAAACTAGATGAGTACCAGGACGAAACTGGATTTCACGCACGGGTATCGAGATGAAACTCGACCTATAGCAAGAGTGGTGAGAGTGTGTGTTTCTCAGAGCACCTGCTGGTCTCAGATCAATGGATAAACAGTGACGAAAACTAATAGAATAATCCAAGGATTAAAAGAGATTGATTTCGACCAGGGACGCAGCACGAACACTACACTTAGTAAACAAACACCGTCAAAGGGTCCAAGGTATGAAAACAAAAACAAGGTGAAACTCGAATCAATAACTAGTTAGGTGAAACTAAACTATATTGTTGTACCCCCAAACTTTTCCCTCTCATTTTACTCAAAACATACTCCTAGAGATCCTCAATTTGCTCAAGTTTGCCAAAGAGTTGACCAGACAAACTCTCTCCTAAGGCAATGTGTCTCAAATTAAGGTTTCCACTTTCATCAAGATGTGTGGATCACAAAGGCCACAAATTCTCTCCAAGGTCCTAATATGTTCCCAAGATTATCCATGTCAAGTCTCATTCCTTGCACAAGAAGTTTGCTCAGTCAACTGCTCAGATGCTTGAGAATCGACTGTATTAGGTCAAAAGTCAAATGTGGCCCACATATAGTCAAACTTCAAGATTTTTGGTCAACATAAACATTTTGAAGAGATATTCATCATTTTATCAATGGTGGATCATTATTCCTCAAGGGATGCACCAAATTCATCAAAACCAAAAGTTGCTAAATTAGGGTTTCATAGGAAAAGTCAACTAAACTTTGACCAAGCATAACTTCCATATGCTTCATCAGAAATTTTCCATCCAAGGCTCATTTTAAATAGGATGCAATTCCCTACAACTCATATTCATCCCTCAAGTTCAAAAAATGCACTCATGGAAAGATATGAATTTCTACATTATAGGTCCTTTTGAAAAGTCAACAAAAACACCTTTTGGGTCAAAGCTTCTTAGATGAACATGGAAGACCCAATTGAGATGGGACCAAAAGGGTTGTTTAGGGGACATCCTAAGATTTCTAAAAAGTCAAAGAAAACCCTCTTAGGGTTAAAATTGAGGGAGATATGTATTGTCAAAATTGACTAATTTTTGGAAATGTGCATGAAGTCAATATTGATCAAAATGACTTTTATTTCAAATGGGCCCATGTTTTCTTGTTTGAAACTTGTTCCTAAGATGGCCCACGACCCCTGAGCTTATCCACCTATTATTTTATTATTTTTATTATTTATTTTGATTTTTTATCCATTTAAATCAAAATAAATCAATTTAAATAGTAGAATAATCAAATAAAATCAAAGATTTGATTTTATGAGCACATCATGTGTCCATGAACAGCTAGCAAATAAAAAAATTCATGCAAGAGCTAATTGATTGGAAAAGATCTTAATTTGGTATATTTTGGAAACAAATCATACAAGGCAAAGAATGAAATCAAATCTCCATAATTTGCAAAGATATGATTAGTTTTTGTTGACCTAAATCATTCTATCATATATACCTAACATCTCTAAAGCATAAAAGAGGTTTTGTGGTCGTGAAAACAAGGGGAAGAAATTGCAAATTTTGGAAGAAAAAGTGCAGACCGTATTCTCTTCCATAGGCCGTTTCAAGTAATTCCAAAGCCAACAATCTGTTCCTGGACGTGTTCTGAAGCCATTCCAATCATCCTCAAGCCTAAAAAACCTTCAGAAATCGTGCCTCATAGTGCCACAGTTTGCATCTTTTTTCAAGATTCGTTTTCAATAATTTATCCATCATAAACATGTTTTGATCATATATCCATGCTTGCTATCATATTTTCAATGTTTTTGATTGGTTTGATTGAAGTTTAAGTGCAGGAATGGCACGATGCCATTGTTAGGGTTTTGAGGTCCCAAATTGGGAATTCCATATAGAGGCAAAATTGGACAAAATCAGGGGTACTATCAAGCTTATAAGAGGATTTGTAATTGATCCATGTCTTTGGTTTGAATTTATTCTGCTTGTGCTGCGTTTTTGAATTTTACAGGTTTATGACCACGAACAAAATCCGTTACTATAGCCTTTAGTGACGGAAACGACTGTAGGTAAAAGTGTGGCCAAAAACAACAATTATGGGGAAGAAGACAATTAGGTGGAAAAATTTTATTGGGTGATTTGAATCACGCGCGCGTTTGGGAAAGACCACTTTATTTCCTTTATATTTTATTTATGTTATTATATATACAACTAACTATCCCAGCAAATTTTGTTTTCTTACTTTGTTTCTACAGATTCGATGCATCATCATCTTAAATGCCTACCATGCGCTACCACCATCTGGCCATTGGATGTATCAATAATTCATATCCAACGCCTCAAATAATGAAGGACTATGGTGCACTCTCAGGCTGGCACAACACAGGCCCATTATTTTCTTTTCTATTTTAATTTTTTTAAATTGTTTTACTAATTATTTTCCTTTATTAAAATAACACCAAAAAATCATTATTTTTTATTTAATCAAAAAATCATCAAAAAAAAACATAAAAATCATTTTTTTTCATAAAAAAATTTTATTTCCTTAATTAATTAGTTTAATTTAATTTAGGGCAAATTTAATTCCTTTCTTATAATTTAAATTAATTAGAAATTAGGGTTTTAATTTGTACATAACCTAATTAATTTTTCTAAAAAAAATTAACCTAAATCTTTTTTTCAATTAGATTTTTTAGGTTTCCTAAATTATTCTCGCATTTAATTCGCCGTCCGCATTTTTTAATTTCCTTTTATTATTATTGTAACTGTTTCAAGGTTGTAATAGTAATTAGGGTTTAAATTCTGCCTTTTTATTTTCAGTCCAAAATACTTATGTATCTGCAAAAGCCTTGTAATAGCTAGGACTTTAAACTTTCTTGTCTTTAAATTCCTGCAAATATTTAACTGTCTAGATGTATGCCAATAAGGTTGTATGGCAAGAATGTCTGGAAATTTAAAACGGTAGATCACCTAATGTGTAAAGATTAAATGACTGAAACAACTCATATGCACATATTCACTCCTAGGGTTTACCTCACTTCGGTTGCCTTCGGTAAACAATCATTAAGCATAGGAGATTTTAGTGGTTGCCCTCCAGTCTAAAAGATCAAAGTGTCCCATTCGAATGTTGCCTCGGAAATGTTGCCTCGGAAATGTTACCTCAGAAATGTTGCCTCGAAAAGATCTTAAGACTCTAGGGTTACTACTAAAGTTTTCTAACTATTGCTTTAGTGATTATACTTGTCCCTTTCAAATGTGCCTTACAACTCTAACGACAGTGCTACCTACTCCTTAATAGTAGGATAGCGCTATCTAAAGGAAATAGAACGAACAATCTTTTTTCGAGTAGGTAGAATCTTAAGTACTTGCTCAATAAAAAAATTTTTACACAAACACCATTCAAAACAAATTTTCAAAACAAACTTCGTCACACCTTGAGGAACGATACAAGGGTTATCACGAAGTAAAACATTTTCAAGACAAGCACACACAAGCAATTTGAAAAATGAGCAAGTACCTAAGAGCCCATGGAAAACCGTGGATAGAAAGGGTGCTAACACCTTCCCTTTCTATAATCTACCCCCCGTACTCAGAAACATCTCGAAAAAGGTTTTTCTGTTCTTTTTCCTTTTCCTGATTGGATAAAATAAAAGTCGGTGGCGACTCTTACTTACCGCGACATTTTGCGAACAAAAAACGCAAACCAGTATTAACAGTCGGTTCTGCCACCGTATCATAGAACTGGCGACTCTGCTGGGGATGAACTAATAAAGTGGGGTTTACATTAGGATCTAGGCCATTTTTAAATTGCTTTCTTGTTTGTTTTACCTGCTTTATCTTTAAGGGTTTTTGCTTGGGTATTGTTGAAGATCCTACACCCGAATCTTGGGACACTTATTAGGTAAACAACAATAGATCATGGAGACTGTACGGCATAGACCGATATGGTTTAAGTGATGGCTGTGTTGGTGTGGCACTTTGGTTGGTACCGGTATCCTTTGTGGGGAAAGGAGGAGAATACGGGGCTGCCGCATGGTGTTGTGAAGCACTAACGGACCTTAGAACCTTAGTTGAATAAACTTGGCCATTAGAAAGTAGTGAGATAGCCGGCCTCGGTATAGAGCTGAGGATTGGTTGATACTCGATGCTACACTCATTGAGATCATACTTTCGGGATATTTCGGCCGCAAGAAAAGATTGCTTGAGCTGAGACAATGCCCGATAAAGGATGGTCAATGATATTGAGATCCCTTAGAACCCGGTTACTTTTTAAGATAGGTTTGAAACCAACTAAACTTCAAGAGGGTACTACCTTAAACTCAAGCAAGCCTTAAACCTAAGGACTTTGTGTGATTTGTTTGTGCTTGTTATACCTGTGATTTCTCAACATAATCATGACATCATGACATCAGAAACATGGCATATCATACTAACCATTTCAAGGATATCAAGGGTCTGTGATGTAGGTCATGACGAACCAGACATCTAGCAAGGGGCAAGGGGATTTATTTTCCTCTAGCCAAAATTATCAAAGGATCTTGAGTCAGGGGCTATGACCCACTCGATATGGTGAACTTGACTCTTGAAGAAGGACTCTCAACGACACGAAGTTTCTTCAATCAAGCTGCAATCAAATTCTAATAGTTTCTTGTTTACCCCATGAGATCCTTGAAAACATTGCATGCATATCATACACATCAATACAGGTACCATTACAGGTTTCTCATCTTCTTCGTTGTTTATTTCAGCAAAAATGTCTTCTGAACAAAGGATCAAGGACCATCAGGCACAAAACGCCCAGTTCCAACAAATGTTCATAAGTCTGGCAAAAGGGCAAGAGGATCTGAAAGCCCTCATCCTGAAAGAGAAAAAGAAAAAGAAGAAGGTTGTCGGTATTCTGCATATAGGCATAAGGTTTAGAGGGCTGTTGAAGCAACAAGTCGATCTGACCTCTTCATCCAAGGAAGGGGAGAATCAAGAAGAAGAGACAGGGGAGAAGGACCCCAGTCTTGCCGTTTCTGACAATGATACCGACTACAATGATGAGCAATATGCTCCTGCTGAGGATAGATACAAGAAGTTGGAAGATCGTTTGAGTACCATGGAATTTTAGAGGATACCTGGGCTGGATTTCGAAGAATTGGGATTGGTGTCAAGAGTAGTCATCCCGCAGAAGTTCAAAGCCCTGGTTTTTGCTAAGTCTGATGGGGTGTCCTGCCCAAAACTCCATCTCCGCTCTTATGTAAGAAAGATCCATCCCCACACCGCTGATAGAAATTTGTGGATTCATTTCTTTCAAAATAGTCTATCAAGGACTCAGCTTGAATGGTTCTATCAACTAGAGAGAGCCAATGTTCGAAATTGGGAAGATCTGGTTGCTGCTTTCTATAAGCAGTATCAATACAACGCTGACCTGGCTCCTACTCGTACTCAACTCCAGAGTATGTCCATGAGGGAAAGTCGAGGCTTTAAAGACTATTCCCAGAAGTGGAGAGACTTGGCTGGAAGAGTCCAACCCCCGTTGTCTGATAGGGAGTTGGTTGATATGTTTCTAGGGACGCTATCTGGTCCATTTTTTAATTATTTGATCGGCAGCTCGTCAGCGGGTTTCACCAAGTTGATTCTGACTGGAGAAAGAGTAGAAGCTGGGATCCGGAGTGGTAAGATCCAGAAAAATACCTCTTTGAGTACGGAGAAGAAGTCATTTGGTGGCAAGAGGGAAGCCAATGTTGTGCACGTCTAGAAGGGGCGTAGCAAGGTAGACTACCATCAATCTGTGGAGGCAGTGTTTATCTCTAATTCGACACGCACACAACAGCCACAACAACGAAACAATCATCCAAGGGTGGAAAGACCTCCAAGGCAGTTCACCCAAATCAACATGCCATTGTCACAAGCATTGCAACACATGTTGAAGATGTATCTGATTATGGTGATAAACCCTCATCCGAACCCTAAGACTTCTTCTCCTAACTACAACCCGGGTGCAAGGTGTGCTTATCATTCTGGTAGCCCGGGGCACGATACTAACGATTGTCGGACGCTGAAATACAAGATTCAGAATATGATTAACGTCAAGGAGATCAAATTCGACCCTCATGAGACTCCCAACGTGATCACTGCTCCCTTGCCAAAACATGGCTAGGATTGAAAACATTTTTGTTCATTTGAATTCTAAAGTTGTATTTTCTTTGCTTATTCGAATAATTATTGTCATGTCAAACTTTATTATTTCATTAATGCATTACACATGTTTGTCTTGAATTAATTTGTTTTCATTATGCTTAAACTGCTTTATACTTCCTTTTCGTGATATTCAACTCTCGACTAAAAACTCTAAGCCTTAGAGGGAGGATGACGAAAATGATACCACAATCTCTATGGTATGCTTTTGAACAAACCCTGCTAACGATGTACAGGCATTTTTTTTCAAACCCCAAATAGTGGAGTTATAAGGAAGATAATCCCTAGTCAACCCCTTTGAGCAAAAGAAGTAGGAGTTTTTCTTTCACACAAATTAAAACCCTTAATCACAACCTGGGGCAGGGTAGTTTTCTCAATTAATCCAGGTGCACAATGAATGGCATTGGAGACGTCCTTCCAAAATAAAAGACGGTTATGGTTCCCTATAATCGTCAAGACAGGCAGTCATTATCTCTCGAAATAAAAGCCCATGAAGTCAAAACCTATGAAGGAGACTTAAGAAAAAAACGGGGGCATCTCGCTGACTGTAATCACAAAAAGAAACAGTTCAGGCAAAAGACAGGGATAATAAAGTAAAAAATAAAGAGGTCCTACAAACCCTCAACAAAAAATGACTGCCTATTCAAAATGAACTGTCAGTATCCGAACCATCACTGGAATATCATAGCAGAGACTCAAACGGGATCTAAATGCACAATTAACTGAGCACAGGATCGAAGAACATCACGAAGAATGGGTGGGTACAAATAAATTTTTAGCCTTTATCCTTTGTTTCTTGAACCGTAAACCATGCCACGTTATAACCCTTAAAAGTCCTAGCTGGAGCATGGGTTAGTTCGAAAGCATACTGTTATAAAAGGTATCCTGACTCCTGAAGGTCCGTTACAAATCCTGAGTTGATATCACATCTTTGTAAACTTCTATTTTACTAAAAAAAACTGCATTTTCAAAACCTCAAGACAGACATAAGCTTTGCATTCTTAAAATAAAATTGTTTGCATATGACTATTTATTCAACAATGGAGAAATTCGCATGACGAATATCTAGTAAACAAAAACCTTCTCAATAAAAAGGATCACCCCAAGTGGAAAAACACTTCCAACCAAGGGGGCGCAACATGATCATTGTCCATCATCTGGGGCAGTCAAGTCAAGATTCAAGGAATCTCTCAAAGATGCCAAATAGTCAGGGGCAGATCTCCATCTGAATCACTTGGGGCATTGGGCATGAATTCCAGCAACGAATCATGTATGATCAAACAAACATCTTCTGGTAGTGTGGCAACACTTACTACTATGGACAATGACAATTCTCCGTACCCGGTGAACGTGGACATAGTCGGAAAATACTATGCATAAACAAAGACCCGCTAGGTTGACTGGCCTAGGCAAAAATAAGGGCATCCCGGCGAACCAAAAGGTTTTGGGCAAAAATTAGGGATAAAAACAAAAAAGATATGTACACCCGGCAAGTCGAAAACATGAAAAGGCGCCTTGAGCAAAAAAGGGTATCCCGGTGGACTGAAAACCCGAAAGGGAGGTCCAGGCAAAAGTTAGGGATTTAAAGCGTACGACTATGTCCCGTCATCTTATCATTTGCTTATCAATAGAAGACTTATCATCCTAATCAGCATCCAAAAAGCCTTCGTGGGTACTTTCTCCAACAAGTACAGGGGGAAAAAAGTCCTGATGCAAAGTCATTATCGTATCCTCAGCATACAACCCTGTGACACCTACACTCCCCACAGAGTAGAGGCAACTAAAGCTTTGACATTGGCTTCCCCAAACAGGAGCTACGTTCCCCAGCGAAGTTCCTTCAGAGAATCAACATCTATATTCCCCGACCGAATTTCATAATCGCAAGCGGTTTGTAAAGTTATCTCCCAAGCAGAGTTTATTCCTCTGAATACAGAAGCTCAATCCCTAACAAAGTTTATTCCTCTGGCTACGGAAGTTCATCCCCCAACGGAGTTTATCTCTCCGAACCGGCAAGATCTTCCAGCAAAGCATCTCCTCTCTCAAACAGAGTAATTCCCCCGCAGAGTTGTTCTCAAGCAGAGTCTCTCCTCGAAATAATATCCTTAAACAAGGGGCAAATCCCCAACATAGTCATCTCCAGTTCACCATCCCCAGCGGAAGTAGAAGAACCACTTTTTATATAATGGTTAGGAACTAGATTTCCGTTACTCTCCAGCAGCGGTCAGGGATTTATTTTCCCACTCGGATATGTCACAATAGAATTTCATGTTCATATATCATGACGTGCGCATACACATTGCATACAGCATAGTCTCATTTATTTTAAGAACATCATCATACAATGCATGTCATGCATCATATACGATTAATCATGTACCTTTTCAGGAAAGATGGTTATCATCAACAACTTCCAGCAAGTTCAAGATTAGCTCCTGAAACTAAACAGAGTAAATATCTGCATGATCAAATGCCGCTTTACACGGGTTCGTCACGAAGCAACCTTACACGGGTTTCTCCTAAATACAACTTCACGCGGGTTTATCCTGAAAGATCTTACACGGGTCCTTTCTCATACATTTCCGAATGAAGTTTAACACGAACTTATCCCAAAGTAACCTTACCCAGGTTCCTTCTAAATTTTTACATGAACTTATCCCAAAGTAACCTTACCCAGGTTCCTTCTGAAGTTTTACACGAACTTATCCCAAAGTAAGCTTACCCAGGTTCCTTCTGAATTTTTACACAAACTTATCACAAAGTAACCTTACTAAGGTTCCTCTTGAAGTTTTACACAGACTTAGCCCAAAGTAACCTTACCCAGGTTCCTCCTAAAGCCCTACACGGACTCGTCACGAGCAACCTTACCCAGGTTCCTTCTGAAGTTTCACTCAGACTTATCCTGAAGCAACCTTACCTAGGTTCCTTCTCGATTCAGATGTAGTTTTATCCAAACTCCTCACGAAGAAACCTTACCTAGGTTCCTTTTCTGTTCCGGTGTAGTTTTACCCAAACTCCTCACGAAGAAACCTTACCTGGGTTCCTTCTCGATTCAGATGTAGTTTTACCCAAACTCCTCACGAAGCAACCTTAAATAGGTTCCTTCTCGGTTCAGATGCAGTTTTACCCAAACTACCCACGAAGTAACCCTATGACCCAGGTTCCTTCTCATAACCCTACTATCCAGGTTCCTTCTTATAGCCCTACTATCCAGGCTTTCATTTCGAAGTAACCCTACTACCCAGGTTCCTTCCCATAAGCCCTACTATCCAAGTTCCTTCTCATAACTTTACCATCCAGGTTTCTTTTCTCTTATCTCCAGACAGCACTCCATAACACTGTAAGACCTGGACCTGATCAAACTCGATTGGTTTCCCATTTCCCCAGTAAGTCGCGGTGCAGCCTGTACACTTACCAGATATGCAGTTCACCTCCAGAGTTAATTCCCCGGTAGAGTAACAGACAACGGAAGCTCCTAAAATTCTATTTCTCCCAAGACAGAAACCAACATTCCTCAGCAGATTCCTCCTCAATGACAGGAGCAAGGACTCTCGTCGAAGTAATGTCTCAGGAAATCAACATCCTCTAGATGGCATCTTTAAGCCCATCTCCAACGGTACTCCGTCACATCTTGGATGACATCTTTAAGCCCATATCCGACAATTCTCTAGCAACTTCCAAATGGCATATATAAGCCCATTCCCAATATCATAAATCAAGGATCACTTCATGCGAGTGCAAATTTCTGGGCACTCTAGTGTTCAATCATTTTCCACCTTCCGATCATGAAAGACAGACGAGTCAATCTACATCCCCAAGTTTAAGAAGATTGAACAGAGGCAGTTGTTTTATCCCAAAATTTTTCCTCTCATTTTACTCAAAACATACTCCTAGAGATCCTCAATTTGCTCAAGTTTGCCCAAGAGTTGACCAGACAAACTCTCTCCTAAGGCAGTGTGTCTCAAATTAGGGTTTGCCCTTTCATCAAGATGTGTGGATCAGAAAGGCCCAAAATTCTCTCCAAGGCCATAATATGTTCCCAAGATTCTCCATGTCAAGTCTCATGCCTTGCACAAGAAGTTTGCTCAGGCAACTGCGCAGATGCTTGAGAATCAACTATATTAGGTCAAAAGTCAACTGTGGCCCACATATAGCCAAACTTCAAGATTTTTTGTTAACATCAACATTTTGAAGAGACATCCATCATTTGATCAAGGGTGGATCATGATTCCTCAAGGGATGCCCCAAATTCATCAAAACCCAAAAGTTGCTAAATTAGGGTTTCATAGAAAAAGTCAACCAAACTTTGACCAAGCATAACTTCCATATGCTTCATCAAAAATTTTCCATCCAAGGCTCATTTTGAATAGGATGCAATTACCTACAACTCATCTTCATCCCTAAAGTTCAAAAAATGCACTCATGGAAAGATATGAATTTCTACATTATAGGTCCTTTTGAAAAGTCAACAAAAACACCTTTTGGGTCAGAGCTTCTTACATGAACATGGAAGACCCAATTGAGATGAAACTAATTGGGATGTTTAGGGGACATCCTAGGCTTTTTAAAAAGTCACAAAACACCCTCTTAGGGTTAAAATTGAGGGAGATATGTATTGTCAAAATTGACCAATTTTTGGAAATGTGCATGAAGTCAATATTGATCAAAATGACTTTTTTTCCAAATGGGCCCATGTTTTCTTATTTGAAACTTGTTCCTAAGATGGCCCACAACCCCTGAGATTATTCACCTATTATTTTATTTTTTTTATTTTTTATTTTTATTTTTTATCCATTTAAATCAAAATAAATCAATTTAAATAGTAGAATAATCAAATAAAATCAAAGATTTGATCTTATGAGCATATTATGAGTCCATGAATAGCTAGCAAATCAAAAAAATTGTGCAAGAGCTAATTGATTGGAAAAGATCTTAATTTGGTATATTTTGGAAACAAATCATACAAGGCAAAGAATGAAATCACATCTCCATAATTTGCAAAGATATGATCAGTTTTTTGTTGACCTAAATCATTCTACCATATATACCTAACATCTCTAAAGCATAAAAGAGGTTTTGGGGTCGTGAAAACAAGGGGAAGAAATTGCAAATTTTGGAAGAAAAGGTGCAGACCGTATTCTCTTCCATAGGCCGTTTCAAGTAAATCCAAAGCCAACAATTTGTTCCTGGACGTGTTCTGAAGCCATTTCAATCATCCTCAAGCCTAAAAAACCTTCATAAATCGCGCCTCACAGTGCCACGGTTTGCATCTTTTTTCAAGATTCGTTTTCAATAATTTATCCATCATAAATATGTTTTGATCATATATCCATGATTGCTATCATATTTGCAATGTTTTTGATTGGTTTGATTGAAGTTTAAGTGCAGGAATGGCACGATGCGATTGTTAGGGTTTTGAGGTCCCAAATTAGGAATTCCATATAGAGGCAAAATTGGACAAAATCAGGGGTACTATCATGCTTAGAAGATGATTTGGAATTGATCCATGTCTTTGGTTTGAATTTATTTTGCTTGTGCTGCGTTTTTGAATCTTACAGGTTTATGGCTACGAACAAAATCTGTTACTATAGCCTTTAGTGACGGAAATGACTGTAGGTAAAAGTGTGGCCAAAAATAACAGTTATGGGGAAGAAGAAAATTAGGTGGCAGAATCCTATTGGGTGATTTGAATCACGCGCGCGTTTGGGAAAGACCACTTTATTTCCTTTATATTTTATTTATGTTATTATATATACAACTAACCATCCCAACAAATTTTATTTTCTTACTTTATTTCTACAGATTCAATGTATCATCATCTAAAACGCCTACCATGCGCTACCACCATCTGGCCATTGGATGTATCAATAATTCAGAGAATTTTTTTTATTAATAACCAAGTATTAAAAAAATATTTCGCGAATAACCGGGTTTCGGAAAAAATTACGCAAATAACCATGTTTGAGATGGCTCCACAAAGGAGGAGCCATCTCATTTGGCGCATCCTCCTCTTTTTATAAGGGAGGCGCCATCTCATTTGGCGCCTAAGGGCAAATGGCAAGCCCTAAGCCAAATGAGATGGCGCCTATGTGCAAAATTAGGTCAAAAAAAAAAATTTTTTTTTTCCTTTCCTGCGCGTTGCGTATTAGACAGAGATAAACAAAATTGATTTTTTATTTGAAAAAAAATAATTACATTCAACTGTTTTACATTTAAATAACAGTAAAAAAATAGATACAAAAAATACTGGAAAAAAAAAAGATACATCAATGATCCCCAGGAACCCGGTAATGACCCCCAGTTCCGCATCCCCGTCCTCGCCTTTCTCTTGCTGGGTGCCGTCTCGTTTCCTGTTGTGGCAAGGTCGATGGCCCAGCGAAGTCAATGCGATCCGAATCCATAAAATCAGTAAGATCTCCATATCTCGAAGATCCGCTCTGGTACAGTCGGTTACCCATACCCTCGAAGTTTGGTCGTGTTGGCGGTGGGTGGGGTTCCATGGTTGGTCGGTAGCATTGGTCGTCTGAGTATGGGGGGTAGAAAGGAAATGGATCTTGGGGTGTTTGGTACTGTGGATGTTGGGTTGTTTGGTGATATGGTGGTTGATGGTAGGTTTGGTCGGGTTGGTCATAATCTTCAGACATTCCCATATCAGGGCTAAGGCTGGATGTTGAGGGCCCCATATTGGGATATGTGGAAGACTGAAATTGTGTATGGGGTATGTGGGTTTGCTGGTATTGGGGTTGGTATTGTGGTTGGGTTTGAGGCATATCTGGGTATTGGTAGTTTGGCGGTGATTGTGGTTGGTAGTACGGCATTTGGTTGTAGTTGTGTTGTGGTGGGGAATGTGGTTGTGTGTTTGTTGGTCTGTTTCTTCTTGGGGGTTGGTTTGAGGTTGATGGATTTTGGGTTTGTTGGTGGGGAATCGAGGGTTGTGCCCATTGTGTGCGTGGGTCAACCAAGTATCTCGGATGAGACACGTGCATATCTGGGTTACTAACCGACCTGTACCACGACATATATTGATCGGTGTGTCGCATGTTACCTTGAGTAAGGAAAATAGGGGATTGCAAGATGTAGCGGTGACGCCTTTGCCACATTTTACACCATTCTGGAGCAAAGCCTTTCCAGTTGGTTAGATTCCACTGGGCGTCGACCCTTTTTAGATGCCAGTGGGACAAATCTGTTGGGTCACTTGGTATCTCTTGGATCATTCCGAACTGCATCTTCACACGGTCGCTGTGGTGCATCTCCACAATGTTGAACCGAATGAGTGCAGTCTTTGCAGTCCAAGTTGCTGCATCCTCTGGATTTGGAGAATGGTCCAAACCCAAATATGGTCTCCAGACGAACTGCGATAAAATTTAAATCAGGTAAGCGCAAAAGTAATGTATAAATAATTAAAATGAACAAAAGTTAAAAGCTACGACTTACGTCATCTGGGCCTAAGTGATCCAACAGATTCCGGTAGAGTGCGACATTGAATCTGGGATTCTTGCTGTAATCCATACCCCTCACGCAGTACCTATAGGAAATGAGAAACATGTTATTTTTAGCATATATTTTGGAAAGAGAAGAATAGTTATAAATGCTATAACTTAATGACTTACTTTGTTGCGTAAGGGAAACCAAAAGTGTTGTTGTTGATGGGGTTTAAGGACTCCATCCTCCACCAACCCCAGGCTTGTAGTAAAAATGCGCACCCGTAAAATGTACATTTTTCCTTGACCGCGTTTTTGCACAAGGAACTGTACAGGTGGGCTAATACTGCAGAACCCCAACTAAATTTTCTAGTTTTATCAAAATTTGTTAGTAAATGTAAGTACATGAAATTTACACTATTTCCCGTACTTTCGGGAAATAAAAAAGTACCAAAAAGTATCATAATATACGTTCGGGCTTTTACTACTCGATCATTTTCTGAGGAATTTTCATTTAATTCCATACTTGCATAATGCCGTTTCAGGTCAGTGAGTAGTATTCCCTGCCCTCTTGCTCCACCACCTTCTACCATGTCCCTACCCAACAGTTCTTCACATTGTGAGTTGGGTTGTTGAACCGACCCGTTCACCGCTTTACCGTCAATAGGGAGGCCCAGTAGCATGTACACATCTTCGAGAGTGATGGTACATTCACCTATTGGTAGGTGAAATGTATGGGTCTCCGGTCTCCACCTCTCCAACATTGCAAGGATGAATTTGGAGTCAATGGTGCAGTTGGAGATCTTTATCACGTGTCCAAAACCTGCATATTCCAGATAAGGGACGATGAAAGGGTCGGGAGCCAGGTATTTGTGCGAACGGATTCTGAATCGTTGTGTATCCTGAGATCATAATTAAACAAGAGTAAGATTAATTAAGATGAACAACACGTTTTTTAAAGTATGAAAAATGTATAACCAAAGAAGAGACTTACAAATGCAGCAATGTTTTCCCTTGTGCCTCTGTGAGTATCTCCCATTGTTAGAAGGGCCATTCTTCAGAACGCTTGAGAGAATGAAAGACTTAGGAAGAAATAAAGAGTATGATAGACTTAAGAAATATTTCGTAGCAGAGAGTGAGAGAGTGAGAGTTGTGTGGGTGTGAGAGATGTTTCATAAGGTATGTATTTATAGGCAAATAATTTTGATGTAGTGGTTGCATGCCTGCGAGGTGTCACATTTGCATGCTTAGGGAGTTACACATATGCATGCATGCATTTACAAATAATGTAAGGTGTCACTCTTGCAGGCTAGGTGGCAGCATAAGCCCATGCATGTATCATGATTGGACAGTAAGGGAGGCGCCATGTCACTTGGCGAAATAGTACAAAAATGAATATTGTCGCCACCCCATTTGGCGAATAAGAGGTGTCACGTTTTACAGCATTGGCTCAGGCTACGTGACAGCCTTTGGGATTCCTTTCTCTGTTGCATGCAAGGCCATTGGAGTTGATGGGTGGCAGGCTTACACAAAACATTTATGTGTGTAGAATAGGGCCAGGCGAGGTGGCAGCATAAGCCCATGCATGTATCACGATTGGACAGTAAGGGAGGCGCCATGTCACTTGGCGAAATAGTACAAAAATGAATGTTGTCGCCACCCCATTTGGTGAATAAGAGGTGTCACGTTTTACAGCATTGGCTCAGGCTACGTGACAGCCTTTGGGATTCCTTTCTCTGTTGCATGCAAGGCCATTGGAGCTGATGGGTGGCAGGCTTACACAAAACATTTATGTGTGTAGAATAGGGCCATGCGAGGTGGCAGCATAAGCCCATGCATGTATCACGATTGGACAGTAAGGGAGGCGCCATGTCACTTGGCGAAATAGTACAAAAATGAATGTTGTCGCCACCCCATTTGGCGAATAAGAGGTGTCACGTTTTACAGCATTGGCTCATGCTACGTGACAGCCTTTGGGATTCCTTTCTCTGTTGCATGCAAGGCCATTGGAGCTGATGGGTGGCAGGCTTACACAAAACATTTATGTGTGTAGAATAGGGCCAGGCGAGGTGGCAGCATAAGCCCATGCATGTATCACGATTGGACAGTAAGGGAGGCGCCATGTCACTTGGCGAAATAGTACAAAAATGAATGTTGTCGCCACCCCATTTGGCGAATAAGAGGTGTCACGTTTTACAGCATTGGCTCAGGCTACGTGACAGCCTTTGGGATTCCTTTCTCTGTTGCATGCAAGGCCATTGGAGCTGATGGGTGGCAGGCTTACACAAAACATTTATGTGTGTAGAATAGGGCCAGGCGAGGTGGCAGCATAAGCCCATGCATGTATCACGATTGGACAGTAAGGGAGGCGCCATGTCACTTGGCGAAATAGTACAAAAATGAATGTTGTCGCCACCCCATTTGGCGAATAAGAGGTGTCACGTTTTACAGCATTGGCTCAGGCTACGTGACAGCCTTTGGGATTCCTTTCTCTGTTGCATGCAAGGCCATTGGAGCTGATGGGTGGCAGGCTTACACAAAACATTTATGTGTGTAGAATAGGGCCAGGCGAGGTGGCAGCATAAGCCCATGCATGTAATATTATTGGCAGCCTTGGGGGGTTGCATCACTTACTTAATTGAAATATTTTGCCTTAGGTTGAACATAACATTCATTCACATAAACTGTAAAATTTTCCAACCTTCGAATCAGTCATCTAACCTTCAAACATTCCAGCATTCATACCTTCATATAATCAATAAACCCAAAACATTCCCACCTTCATACCTAAAACAATTCTACACAATGGCCTCTTCACCACAATTTGTTGTCAAAGCACATTTCAACGGTGAGACATACATGTGTCCCACAGTTGGGTTTTTGTTTAGAAACACCGACAATGTCCGATTTCTCTTAAACGGGAAAGCAAATTTCTCCTACTTTAAGAAAAGATTGGAGGCCAAACTTGAACGAGGCCCGGTATCCCAGATATTTTATCAGAGTCCAGTCTTTTTTGGAAACAATCAAGTCATATTTTATAAGGTTGCAATTCAAGATGACGAGGATTTCCAGAACATGATTTCCAGCCATGTCTATTCTGGAAACGACTCTATTGAGTTGTACGTTCTGTTTCAAGAGCCTCCGGTGACACAGGAGGTAGAGCCTCCGGTGACACAGGAGGTTGATCCTTTGGAGAATGAGCAAGATGAGGTGGATGCAGTTGATGATGAAGAAGAAGATAACGAGTTAGAGTTCGATGAAATGGTGAACGACGATTCTGACGATGATGGCATCCCAAGTATTCCTACCAACAAAATCTACACACCACCTACGCACATGACAAACTTCAACATGGGCGGAGATGAACCTTCTACGGACTTGTTTTTCCAACCGTATATGCAATCAGATGAAAATTTAAAAGAGAATGACAAGTTTCGTAATAGAGAGGAATGCATAAGGGCCATCAAAAAATTTCACATGCTCAACTCGGTTGATTATAAGGTGGATCGTGTAAACCCGGAAAGGTACAAGATCAAGTGTGTCCACCCTGACTGCATGTTCAAGCTGACCGCTTCATACAGACTAAGGGGTGACTGCTGGGTCATAGGTTCCATGACTACCCATACTTGTGTAAGTTCCACTCAATCACAAGACCACCGAAAACTCAACCATGATCTAATCTGTCAAGAAATCCTACCCCTGGTCAGCAACGACCCTTCTTTGAAGGTGAAAACAATCATCTCCCACATCACCACGGTTTTTAACTACACTCCGTCTTACCGTAAGGCGTGGTTAGCAAAGACTAAGGCGATTGAAAGGGTGTACGGAAACTGGGAGGAGTCATACCGAGAACTTCCCCGCTACCTAAATGCACTCAAGACATATTCTCCAGGTAGTGTTTATGTTCTGGAAACATTGCCAGCGTACACTCAAGATGGTAGTCTACTACATGGCAACGGAATATTCAGTCGCGTCTTTTGGGCATTTCAACCATGCATCTCAGGGTTTGCATCATGCAAACCAATTCTACAAATAGACGGGACTTGGTTGTATGGGAAGTACAAAGGCACGCTTTTGATGGCAGTTGCACAAGATGGCAACAATAACATTTTCCCCGTTGCGTTTGCCCTTGTCGAGGGGGAGACCGGTGGTGCTTGGAGCTTTTTCCTGAAAAATCTTCGTACACACGTGGCTCCTCAACCAGATCTCTGTTTGATCTCGGACATACATGCCTCCATTGAAAGTGCCTATAATAATCCGGCAAATGGTTGGCATGACCCTCCTTCTACGCATGTCTATTGCGTCAGGCATATCGTCCAGAATTTCTCGAGGGAGGTCAAGGACAAAACATTGAGGAAAGCGGTGATGAATGCGGGATACGCACTGACACAGCCCACATTCAAATATTACCGCAACGAGATCCGTTTGTCTAACCCAGAAGCCGGTACGTGGATCGACAATATACCGGTCGAAAAATGGACTAGGTCATACGACAATGGCCAAAGATGGGGGCATATGACTACAAATCTTATTGAATCAATGAATGGGGTATTCAAGGGCATACGAAACCTCCCCATCACTGCCTTGGTGAAATCCACGTATTTTAGGATGGCTGCGTTATTTGCCAAAAGAGGTGAAATGTGGTATGCGGTCTTGCAATCAGGACAACTATGGAGTGAAAGCTGTATGAAATACATTAAGGCTGAAAGTGCTAAAGCCAACACTCACATGGTTACACGGTTTGACCGCCATAGCCACAACTTCATTGTGAAAGAGACAATTGACCACAATGAAGGCCTGGCAAGACAAGAATACAGGGTCATTTTACCTTCTCAATGGTGCGATTGTGGCAGGTTTCAAGCTTTTCGTATGCCTTGCTCTCATGTCATTGCCGCTTGTGCGCATACCCATCAAGACGCGCTTCAACTGCTCTCAAACGTTTATAAATCTGAAACGTTGCTCACTGTTTACAACAACAACTTTCCTTTGGTGGCAAAACCGGACTATTGGCCTGAATACAACGGTGATATAGTTTGGCACAATGACCAAATGCGAAGGAACAAGAAGGGTCGTCCCAAAAGCAGGCGCATAACAACAGAAATGGACGATCTTGACAGGTTGGAAAGAAAGTGTGGTTTATGCCGTCAGGTCGGACACAATCGCAAAAACTGTCCGAATCGGGCGTCTGGCTCGACCACATAAATTTTGTAATACAATAAATCTTTTCAATATTTGTGTTGTAAACATTATGGGTTTTCCGTTAATAAAACTGTTCACACAATTTAAGAAATTCAATATAGGAAATTACATTAGGGTTTTCGCGTACAACAATGATTAACGATAATCAATCTAGGAAATTACAATTGTTAACACAATTTCATCTGACCCATGCATCATCAGCATTACATCACTGTCTGTTTTGACTTCCTCCAACCACACATTAGGTCTTCCTGTCGCATGCGAGGTTGTTGTTCGTTTTCGCTGGATCCTTCGAATTTTTTCCCCCTCGGCGATGTCTCCATCTAGCCACCGCATCAACTCCCGCTTCAGACGCTCCATGGAGTGAATGTGCCAGAATTTCATTTTCATCGCGGGTTTCGTGGCGGAGAATATAACGTAACCATCTCTGCTAAAAATCATAGGCGACGTCATTACGTAAATAAGGGAGTACAAAATAAAAATACAGTGCGAGAAAGTGTGAGAAATTTCAAAGAAACGGACGAATTATTTATAAAACAGCAAAAAACCCTAGTTTTGCCCTAGGCGCCAAGTGAGATGGCGCCTCCTCTCCTTTTTAAGGAGCATGCGCCATCTCACTTGGCTAAAAGCCAATGGAGGCGCCAAGTGAGATGGCGCCTAGGGCAAAACCCTAGGTGCATGCGCCAAATGACTTGGCTCCTCCTTTGTGGAGCCATCTCAAACATGGTTATTTGCGTAATTTTTTCCGAAACCCGATTATTTGCGAAATATTTTTTTAATACATGGTTATTAATAAAAAAAATTCTAATTCAGATCCAACGCCTCAAACAATGAAGGACTATGGTGCACTCTCAGGATGGCACAACACAGGCCCATTCTTTTCTTTTCTATTTTAATTTTTTTTAATTGTTTTACTAATTATTTTCCTTTATTAAAATAACACCAAAAAAATCATTATTTTTTATTTAATCAAAAAATCATTAAAAAAAACATAAAAATCATTTTTTTTTATAAAAATATTTTATTTCCTTAATTAATTAGTTTAATTTAATTTAGGGAAAATTTAATTCCTTTTTTATAATTTAAATTAATTAGAAATTAGGGTTTTAATTTGTACATAACCTAATTAATTTTTCTAAAAAAAAACTAACCTAAATCTTTTTTTCAATTAGATTTTTTAGGTTTCCTAAATTATTCTCGCATTTAATTCGCCGCGCGCATTTTTTAGTTTCCTTTTATTATTATTGTAACTGTTTCGAGGTTGTAATAGTAATTAGGGTTTAAATTCCGCCTTTTTATTTTCAGTCCAAAATACTTATGTATCTGCAAAAGCCTTGTAATAGCTAGGACTTTAAACTTACTTGCCTTTAAATTCCTGCAAATATTTAACTGTCTAGATGTATGCTAATAGGATTGTATGGCAAGAATATCTGGAAATTTAAAACGGTAGATCACCTAATGTGCAAAGATTAAATGACTGAAACAACTCATATGCACATATTCACTCCTAGGGTTTACCTCACTTCGGTTGCCTTCGGTAAACAATCATTAAGCATAGGAGATTTTAGTGGTTGCCCTCCAGTCTAAAAGATCAAAGTGTCCCATTCGAATGTTTCCTCGGAAATGTTGCCTCTGAAATGTTTCCTCGGAAATGTTGCCTCGAAAATATCTTAAGACTCTAGGGTTACTACTAAAGTTTTCTAACTATTGCTTTAGTGATTATACTTGTCCCTTTCGAATGTCCCTTACAACTCCAACGACGGTGCTACCTACTCCTTAATAGTAGGATAGCGCTGTCTAAAGGAAATAGAACGAACAATCTTTTTTCGAGTAGGTAGAATCTTAATTACTTGCTCAATAAAAAACTTTTCACACAAACACCTTTCAAAACAAATTTTCAAAACAAACTTTGTCACACCCTTGAGGACCGATACAAGGGTTATCACGAAGTAAAACATTTTCAAGATAAGCACGAAAAATGAGCAAGTACCTAAGAGCCCATGGAAAACTATGGATAGAAAAGGTTCTAACACCTTCCCTTTCTATAATCTACCCCCCGTACTCAGAAACATCTCGAAAAAGGCTTTTCTGTTCTTTTTCCTTTTCCTGATTGGATAAAATAAAATTCGGTGGCGACTCTTGCTTACCGCGACATTTTGCGAACAAAAAACGCAAACCAGTATTAATAGTCGGTTCTGCCACCGTATCACATAGATGAGTACCAGGACAAAACTGGATTTCATGCATAGGTGACGAGATCGAAACTCGACCCAAAGCAAAGTGATGAAAGCGCATGTTTCTCAGAGCACCTACTGGTCTCAGATCAATGGATAAACAGTGATGAAAACTGATAGAAGAATCCAAGGATCAAAAGAGATTGATTTCAACCAGGGACACAACACGAACACTGCACTCGGTAAATGAACATCGTCAAAGGGTCCAGGGTAAGAAAACAAAAACGAGGCGAAGCTCGACTCAATAACTAGTTAGGCGAAACTAAACTAGATGAGTATCAAGATGAAACTGGATTTCATGCGCGGGTGAGGAGACGAAACTCAGAGCTCGACCCAAAGCGAGGTGATTAGGGCGTAAAACTAAAAACCTGTTGAAAGTGAATACCAGGGTGAAACGGTATTCAAAAGGTACATCAATAGACATTAAAATGAACCGACAAAAGTAGTGAAGACCTGAGAAGACTGTTCCAGAGTAAAATTGAACTACAATCAAGAGTGGACACTCAACCAATCAAATTATTAACATCAAGAGGATATTTGTATGGAATGAAACCGAGATAATAAGGGTGAAGACCTCGCTGGGGATATAATCTGAAGTATTGGAAAATTCACTGGGGGAAACAGAAACAATAATGGCTTATGTTTCGATGCATGTTTGAAAAAAAATTTATATAGCGTAATGCTCCATAGAATGGAAATGCTACGCATTTTGGTAGATGAAATGTAATGATGCATGTTTAAGCATTTCACTGGGGAATGGCCAAACGAGAAGCCAACAACCAAGAAGTCAGAATCTGACAAGACTTACAAAAGTAAATTGCAAAATCTGCTGTAGAAAAGAAGATATAAGGAACCGCTGAGGAGGAACCCTTGAAGAGCTGAAATTTCGTGGGGAATAACTGAGCAACCAGTAGAAACGGGCTGCAAACACTGAGAGGAGTTGAAAAAATAAATTGGGAATTCTGCTGGAGAAGACCGGGTCGAAACTGATCAACTGCAAGAAGGAATGCCAAATGGAGATTGGGCATTGCGGGAGGAGATCAGAGAGAGACTGTAGCCTCTGAAGGAGAATGCCAAATAGAAATCGGCTGGTGTTGGAGAAGATCAGGGTAAGACTGTAATATCTGGAAAAGATGGCATGCATCAGTGTTGATGATGTTACCAAGATAAAGAACCAGATGTGGGAATCAAAACCCTCGCTGGGGAAACCTCCTTTGAAAAGTCCTCTACTATTTGCCGAAGATTAACAAAATCTTAATTAATCGACCAGCACGACTACACTGAGGATAAGGAAATATCCTTAAATAAGGATGCCCATAAGCAACAAATTAGCAGGGAAATAAGAGACCAGGACGAGGAATCTCTGATTGGCAACTCTGCTAGGGAATTGAAACTTCTTCAGACTGCGGATTCTTATGTAAGCAACTCCACTGGGGGCATGAGACATATTCAAACTTGAAGTCTCAAAACGAAGCCTTTCTCTTGAAAAAGATTTCTGGGAAATAAAACTCTGCTGGGGAAATGGAACTCCATTGAGAATACAAAACTTTGTCAGGGAGTATTTTGTTGGGGATTCCAGAACCTTCGGTATGTAAACAAGATAGACCATGAAGATAGTCGGACAGTATCGACCATACTGGGGATATGGAAATCTCAGCCAACATCAACTCAACTGAGGATGATAAAAGATCCTTTTGATAAAGAAATGCCCCAAGTCACAACTCAGATGCGAAAATGAGAATTGCTGAGTGCAAACTTCAATGATAATTCAAATCAGAAGGTAAACCCCATTGGGAATAGTCCTTATTAAGAAACGAGATAATGCTCATCCAGACTTGGTTGGGGAATGAAGGTATCCAAAAATATTATCCGCCTCGAGAATCCCTCACATGACAATGCTAAGGAGATCTAACTCTACGGGGAATTCGCTGTTCCAGAGATCAAAAGTTAGAGGTGAGACTCTTGCATAGGTGCTGACAAGTTGTAACTTACAGGGTGAATGACAATTCATCGAGAGGACTTCATGGGATCCATACCATTGTTGATATGTTGCCCCAAAGTAGTAGAGCTTTGAGAGGGGAAACATCTTGACTTACCTAGATTGGCGAAACAAAAAGACCAATAACCACAGGCCGAACCCTGATAAAACTCGCAAAAATAAATTGCAAATTCCGCTAGAGAAGATCAGATCAAAACTAACTTTCGTTTGATAACTTGTCAATTTCTCACTGGGGATAACTTCCTGGGGAGAATACTTCAAAAATAAATTGCAGTGCAGAAGAAATCTTGACCCATGTTTCACCTCTTAACCTTCTGGGAAAAGATCTAATATCTCCTTCCACGGATAAAGAGAACATTGTTGGGAGTTGGGACCTTCTGATGTAAGTCTTTAATGAAAGCGACTTCAACTGGGGAATCATAGAAATTATTAGGAAAAATAATTATAACCAGACCAACCTGGGGATACTACCGCTGGGGAGTACCAATCTTCACCTGGGGAAAATGAGGGTATCTTTGAACCATAAGCTTGAGGTTCATAACTCATCTGAGGAAATATTTCACTTATACTCTATCACTAGGGATAAAGAGCCCTTATACTTCCAAGGATATGAAGATCCATGCTGGGGTAAGCGACCTTACAAAAATAACTCTTGTCAGGAGTGAGATATTCGTTGTACGAGAAACTCAACAAAGTATGTTACTGCTGGAAATATGAGAATCTTCGACTCCACTAGGGAATGAGAATGTGCTTCAACCATAATGAAATCCTGTTATGATGCTCTATCCCGGGGCTAGAAACTACAATAGCGTACTCTTTTGGAGAAGTAACACTTATCAATATCCAGGATTGAGACCTACTGGAAAAAGAGAGAATCTGTGAATAAGTGCTTTAGATGAAACAACTCCATTGGAGAAATGAGAATTCCTGAGTAGGAGATTTCTTGATAAGGTAACTTCACATGGGAGATGAGGAATTCTGAATAAGAAATTTTCGAAGGCAGCTCCACTAGAGAAAGGAGAAATTTTGCATAAGAGGTCTCAGACAAAGGTCTTCACTAGAGAGATGAAATAAACCTCAACACAAATCAGCTGGGGGAATGAAAATTCCTGAGAACGATATCTCCAATAAGGCAGCTCCATTGGGGAACGGGAAATCTTGGACAAGAAATCGTCATAAACAGCCTCCTTTGAGGAAGTGAGATGATGCTCCCATGACTTTGCTAAGAAACAGAACAGACTTGAATAGTCTTTACTAGGGATGATAAAAGATTCTTAGCATAACGAACTTCAAACCATGCTTATGCTATGGAGGGAAATATAAAATTCTTGAATAAGAAATCTTCATGAAGTGACTTCGCCGGGGAGTAAGAGAAATTTCCGAAGGAACTCTCGAATTCGGTTGGGGATGAGAACACTTCACTTCAGGGAATAGACATTCTATTTGCTAGGTGATACTGGGGATACAAAACTTCCAGCACTTGGAGGATAAGACTCTTCTCAATCCAAAATTCTAATTATTCAATCCTTAAAATTTTCTCCGCTTTGGGAGATTCATTGGGGTGCAATAGAAACTTCAAATCTCTGTAGAAACCCACGACTGATCTCAAATAGATTTGTTCTTCATGAAGTGACTTCATCGGGGAATAAGAAGATATTCAACAAAATATTCAATCAGGGTAAAGATGCTCTGCTCCGAGGAATAAATATTCTCTTATGTACACAAACATGTTAGATTCATCGAGAAAGGGAACAAATCCATATCAAAATATCATAACTTTCAGTTAAAAGACTTTCTGCTAGGTGATATCGGAAGACAAAGCTTTATGCATCCAGAGAACTAGACTCTTTTAATGCATAATTCCAGTTGGTCATTCTTAAAATTTCTCATTTGGGAAGACTTACTAGGGAGCAATAGAACCTTCAGTGTTGCTTGGAGGAAACGACCCAAATTAGGGACACTTTAATTATCTTGAAAGATGTTGCTCTTCTAATAGAGGATTACTCAGATAAGCAAAGCACAGGAAAACTCATGCGAAACAAATCAATGAACATGCCCCAGGCATAGTGTGACAACTTCGCTGGAGAGGGTCCATTTGACTTGAGATAATTGGCCCCAGATTATTCGGGCTCTGTATAATTCTATGATGCAACAAGTCCATGGAGGGATTCATTGAATCTTGACGTAACTGCTTTAGGTTGACTAGCCTTTGAAAAGACTCGCCTCGAGAAGACTTCTTGAGATCTGTACTAAGGATAGTAATCTTGAATTCAGTCAGAGACAAGGATCTCAACTTCTAATGGAGGAACATCAATACCAAGCCTTAAAATTCTGATGAGCTGAGGATAACAATTCCGACTTCTTGTCATGCTCTTCAAATTCACAAGTTATTTAGCCTGTGACTGGAATTAACTTGATCAACTCTGAGGTGGGGAGATGCCCCTGCATAATGCCTTGCCCCAATTTGTAGGGATGTCAAAGAACGTGCCTTAAAAGGACTTCCTGAGATCTATACCATCCAGATAAACATCCCCAGTGTTACAAACTTTGAAACACGGCTTCCGACTAACCAACATTAGAAGTGGCTTCAATAAATCCTGGGTAACGCACCTTGATCACCCGAAACTTTGAGAGATTTGTCGAATCTCGACATAACTTACCCAGATTGACGGAACTTTAAGAGTCACTAGATCTTGACTTGATTGCCCCAGATTGACAGAATCTTGGCACACCGTCTCCTTAGCTCATGCTCCTAGCGAAATGAGAAGTTCACGGAGTTTTAAAGATAACACCTCCTTAGGATAATTAACTTACGTCTTCAAAACAAGCCAGTACACAATCATACTTTTCAACTCGAACTGCTTCGCGTTCAAGCAGATGCTTGAAGAAAGTTGTCCTTCGGGACCAACTGGAAACAATACACTATTGCTCAAAAGATATTTGGGGGCAGACAAAACTTTCGCACCATCATTAAACAAGTAGTTCTTGGTCAATATTTCAAACTAGTCTTCTTAAATTCAAAGGAATAGCTAGAAAGCATGCCCCAGATCAAGATCATTCTTTTCAATAGATTCCTGAAGCATTCCGTCCCTCGGGATAACCAAACTCTTCATCTGATGTTCATTATGAAAGCTCACTTGATGTTTAAGCACCTTTTCATATGCAAAGAATGTTTTATCCTATTAATGATAAATCTAATGCAAATCATATACTTGTCTTGAAGTTAGAAAAAAATTGAAAAGATGCCGAAACATTGGGGAAAAAAATTTAGTTCAAAGAAAGTAAAAGGGGGAGTGATACCAACTCAAAAGGTTTTAGCAAGTCTCCTAGGAGTTAGGTTGTCGTACTTCTCGTAAAATCTTTGCTTTCGAATTAACCCATGCTTCAATTAGGACTTTCAAGGGTTGTAACGTGGCCTGGTTCACGGTTTTTAGAAAAAGGATTTAAGGCTCAAAAATTTTGGTACCCACCCATTCTCCATGATGTTCTCCAATCCTACATTCAGTTAATTCAACATGAGCATTCATCTCTCAAAAGAGGAGTTTTAGAATGATTGAGGAGTCAAACGAGGTTTTTGGAAAAGACAGTCACTCACCTCTTTCATTATTTTGTGCTTCTGGTCACATGACTTTGTTCTTTGCTGAGGAATTTTGTACTCCCTTTTGTTCCTTTCAGACTTTCCATTTACCTTTCGCTTGCCCTGGATTTTTCCTAAGCGACATGTTTCCAAGTTTCGACTTAGCGGGGATTTTTGTCTCTTTCCCTTTTTTTTACTTTCATTTTGAACAAATCGTGTGATCCTGAGGCTTTTGGCTTGTTGGAAGTTGAGCGACTGCCTTATTGCTTGGTTGATGAGGGATAACCATTGTGGTATCCTCATCATTCGTCCTCCTGTCGTGCGAGAGATACTCATTGGGATATAGCTCTCTTTATTGCACACTGTTGATATGAGGGTTAACCATTGCGGGTTTTTTCTTCCTCAACCTTTTGAAGAATAACCATTGTTGTATCCTTTGATGCGCACTTCTGATGAGTTTTGAACATTCAATCAGGTTAACTAAAATCTACCCTGTCCCCGGGTTAAGAAAAAGGGGTTTTATTCAAACAGAAAAGAAACTCCTACTTTGAAGGCTCAGAGGGGTTAACGAGGGTCCATCTTCGTTATATCTCCGGTGTTTAGGGATTGAAACAAGGCATGTACTTTGTCAGCAAGGTTTTTACTCGAAAGCATACCATTTGGAATTCCAGGTAAATTTTTCGTCATCCTCCCTCCGAAGTTATTGCTTTATTAATAAGAGTTGAATATCAAAAACATAGTAAAACAAATAAGAGTGATAATGAATGGATTAGTTCAAGACAAACATATTCAATGCGTTATGATTAATGATTTAAAAAAATGAGCAAGTTTGCATACAAGAAAGTACTAAACAATACAATTAAGATTGCAAGTGAAAATGCAAATGAAATTTGAAATGTCCATGTTGAGGAGACTTGACTCCGTATGGACTGATTGCTCAAGCGATATTCAGAAACCTTGAGGCTCATTTGGATAAAAGATTCCTCACTGATTTGGACACTACGGCCTCTGAATTTCTCCAAGCTTGGACTTTATCTTCAGATGACAAACCGTCTTCGACTGAATAACCGAGTACCCCGAAATATACTTACAGAAGATTCTCTTAAAGATTCTCTTAAAAGAGAAGGTGAATTATGTACCAAGAGAAGTTGCATATCCTGAATCACCAAGTACCTTCTACCACACGGGAAAGGCGCAATCCATCTTCTCTTGCAATCTTACATCACAGCCAAATGCCCCAGAATGGGAGACACACTTAGCATTTGCATCAGGAGAGAGATTAATCAACTGAAAAGTCTCCAAAGCATGAAGCTTAATCAAATGAATTCCCAACAGACAAGGAAGTGACTGGATGTAAGGAATTGATATGGTAATAACATACTTCTCGGGCTTCTTCTATCTTTGCTTAAAAGCTTTGCCCCATCGATTCACTTGGGGGAACAAACACTGACTACTGATGAGAAGATCAGGGAGCTCAAAGCTGTGGAGAGTACCCCTGATTGAATAATCGGGTACCTCGGTGTGGTAACCACATACGGTGTTGATAACAAGATTTGGGAAGAGAATTGTAGATGGTACTGAAGTACGGAGCCTAACCCACTGCAGCTCAAACAAGCGTGGAAACAAATGAGAATAAAGCACAGAGATGAGATCAAAACCGCTCTCTAGACCTATTCTGCCCTTGTTGATAAAAGATATCCTCTTGAATTCCACTGGGGAATGGGAACCATCTGCTGATAAAACATTCCAGGTACTCAAGATAATAAACGAGACCCACAAGGCACTCCATGGTTTGAAAGAGATCCCAAAAGATGGGGAGAAAGAATAACTCATGTTACAACAGTCAGTGTAGGATTTCCGACACTATCATCAAGACTTTCATGACCCGGCTCCACTGAGCCTTCAACTGATTATCTTCCTTTTCGAAAAGTCCCTGATTAAGGGCCAAGGCTTGCATGTATAACACAAACAACCATATCTGAATCTTCATCCCGACCAATACCCCACGAATTTGTTCCATAACTGATCTCTGAACATGTGAAAACAAGAATTCAAATCTATAACCCTGGAGAGAATACCAGTTCTGAATATGAATATCCCACTCTGAGTACCTGTTATGAATGCATGAATATGCAAGAGGTGTGTGAGTGGATGCAATGCCATGTTCAATCATTTCCAAGGAACTCACATGCTTTTAGTTTTGATTTTAAACCCGTAAAAGGTGGAGAAGTGCAACACAAAGCTCACAAGCATGGCTTCTTGGAAATGGAAAGAACATATGTGTCGAAACAATGTTAACAGATTATGTGTGATAACACGGGATCAAGGTTCCATAAACATGGAAAATGGTTGCACTGTCTCTACACTGAATAACGAATATCACCAGATCAAAGGTCTGGCACCATCTTGGAACACAAAAGAACCAAGTATCAAGTGGATCTACAACTGCATGAGTCCAAAATATCCCTATCATAAAAGATTACTGTCGAAATAAATGGCCATGACAAGGTGAGAAGTCCCAAATAAAACTGATAGAAAACACAGTCACCGACAGTATCAAGTCACCATCAAAAACACACAGTAACTATCAAAACATGGTCACCAACAGAACTCGAGTCAGCAACATAACCAAATTCACCCTCAGAACCAGAGTCACCATCTGTACCTGTAAAAATCAATCATCCCTCCCCACTCATAGGTGAAACTAGGTCAGGGTAAAGCAAGGGTAACTCAGAATCACAGGTACGCCTAAAGCCACTATCGTCGAAACACCTATGTGAAACGATAACACCCCATTTGTAATCTCATCTGAGCGCGGACGACATGATCCCACTAGCAAACCAAAGTTGACTATCCGTTCATGTTCCACTCTATTCCTAAGGTTCCTATGGTTGTCACTTGGCCTGGGTATTGGGCCTTTTACCTCTTGTAACACCCACCCAACATGATAGTAGAGCCAGCACAACAGATAACCAAATATATGGAAAGCGGTAAAATGCATGCACAAACATATGCAAATAGTATATACAAAACTGGAAACAAATAAACACCCAAAGAAATAAACAAACAAGAGTTAGGATCGACTATGGGATGGACCAGTAATAAGTCAATCATTGTCCCCAGTGAAGTCGCCAGCTGAAACAACCGGCCGAACCGTCATCTGATAATAAAATCAATGAAGTCTCCGCCGAACGTCTTTTATCCTGTAAGAAGGGAAAGGTAAACATTGAGAAAACCTGAAGAGGTTGAAATCGCGGTCTTGCGACCGAGAGATCAGGTAATGGAGTTTGTTACGCAAGGGGAAGGTATTAGCACCCCACACGCCCGTAGTACTCTACCGTGTCCATTCTTGCTTGTTCTAATATAAGGGTGTGTAAATCTATATCTAAAGCTTAATAGCTAAAATAAAATGCAAAGAGGGAATGTATGCAAAAGAAAAGAGAAAATAATGTAGGGAAAATAAAAGTTGTGCTCGCTTGGGCTCTACCCCAATGCCTACGTATCCCTTTTAAGGAATCAGAGCAGCCGTAGTTCGACTCATATATTTTGGCTGCTTTGTGTTTTTTAATTAAGGAAATAAAAGCAACAGACAAAATGGCAAAACATCAGATAGAACAACAAAATGTCAACAATGATGATAGAATAACAAAAATAGATGACAAGAGATCGCATGGCAACACAAACTCAGATAAGGCGGTAAAACGCCAGCATGATAGCAAAATATAAGACAAGATGATGAAACAATACACATAACGATGATATTGAAAATCAAAGTATGATAAAAAACATGTGTGACGGCGAAACATCAGCTTCAAACAAATATGCGATGGTGAAACATCGGCTAAAAGATAACAGGGTATCATGGAAAAGATGGCGAAACATCAATAAACCAAATGATAAAACATCACACCTACTATGATATTGAGAATCAAGGTATGATAACAAACATGTGTGATGGCGAAACATCAGCTTCAAACAAATATGCGATGGCGAAACATCGGCTAAAAGATAATAAGGTATCATGGCAAAGATGGAAAAACATCAATAAACTAAATGATAAAACATCACACCTAACAATGATATTGAGAATCAAAGTAGGATAACAAACATGTGCGATGGCGAAACACCGGCTAAAAGAATATGCGATGGCGAAACATTGGCAAAAGAATATGCGATGGCGAAACATCAGCGAAAAGAATATGTGATGGTGAAACATCGGCTAAAATAATATGCGATGGTGAAACATCGGTAAAAAGAATATGCAATGGCGAAACATAGGCTAAAAGATGGAAAGATAACATGGCAAAGATGGTGAAACATCAATAAACCAGATGATAAAACATCACACCTAACAATGATATTGAGAATCAAAGTAGGATAACAAACACATGCGATGGCGAGACATAGGAAAAAGATAACAAAATGTCATGGCAAAGATGGAGAAACATCAATTTGACAAGATTTAAAACAAAATCCAAGAGGCACACGAAGAGATAAGATTGGTTTGTATTTTTTACCTTAAATAAAGGTTTAAGTTCATTAGAGATATTTTATGATTTTCCAAGAAGAAGTTTTAGTTTTAGGATGCAAGAATGCAAAGGAAAAGAAAACAACTAAGGGAAACTATCCTAATCTCTAGCCCTAATGTTATCATACAATGGTTGATCCTAAGGTTGAGGATGAAAGAGGGAAGTTTCTACCCTATGTTAGCATACCTAGATTCATATCCTAAGGTCTAGCTCGAGGACTAACCCTACACGAGCAATCCTAAGGGAGCATGGTAAAAATTTCACAGTGACAAAAAGCAAGCAGATGGCGAAACATCTGGACAAACAACAGCTCGAGCATCTCTCGAATATCAAATACCTACAAGGCACATGCCTAGTAGTAGAAAGGGAGGTCCCGCCATAGACAAGCAACCAAGCATCAGACCAAGGGTTAAGCCATAGTCAAGGGGAGCGTATCACCTGAGTCAATAAGCCATAGAAGTATAAGAATGCAAAAGGGTCCTTAACCGTGGTATAAATTACCAGGGCAAGAAAGATCTGGGGAAAAGACATAGTGCATGCGTACACTAAGCATCAGTGTTGTTCAACACGAGCTAAAGAAATTGTGGGGATCCGACTGCGGGAACCCTTTTCACTTGCCTTTAAAGGACTTAAATTCATTCGGATCTTAGGCACATGTTCAGAGAATCTACTTGTAGAAAGTGAGCATAGGAACGACACGGACTGGAATGTGCGAGGGTCAATTACAAACCCTTTCCGCTCGCCTTATTTTGAGGACTTATCACCTATAATACAATGTCGGCACAAATATAGACACATGTGCAGAATACCTACTTCAAAGGTAGGATTTTAAACAAACACATATAGCATACAGAAAGTGGTGCCTGCTACAGGACTTTAAACAAAGACTTCAAGTGCACACTCTTTATTTCTTGCTTCCTACTTCACATGATTTCTAGAAAGCAATAAAGTACGAAATGAGATAAACAAGAGAAAATACCAAACAAATATTAATTTGTAGCAGAGTGTTTTAAACAAAGAAACCTGACGATCTTCGCAAAAGCTTCACCAATAATCAACTGGACTAATCCTCAAGCGCTCAATATCACAAACCAAACTTTTACCACGAACTAATGGAAATTAAATAATAACAAAATGAGTATTAGCATGGTAAGAATAATTTGGAAACTTCAATTAAATTCTAAAGTCCTAAAAAAAACTCTAAAATATTCTATCATTTTTATCATCAAACTATAAAAAAAGAAATTTCCATGAGAAAACAAATGACAAAGCTCTGCCTTCTTCAATTGGCTTCAATTCTGCCTTCTTCGATTAGCTTCAACCAACAGCAGTATCATCCTTAGATTGGCTTCAACCTGCAGTAGTAACATCCTTCGATTGGCTTTAACCTACAACAGTAGCATCCTTCGATTGGCTTCAATTCTGCCTTCTTCGATTGGCTTCAACCTGTAGCAGTAGCATCCTTCAATTGGCTTTAACCTACAGTAGAAACCATCTGGGATTGGCTTCAACCTGCAATAACATGCAGCCTTCTTCGATTGGCCTTAACCTACAGCAGTAGTACCCTTCTTCGTTTGGCTTCAACCTGCAACAGTAGCATCCTTCGATTGGCTTTAACCTACAGCAGTAGCATCCTTCGATTGGCTTCAACCTGCAGTAGCAACCATATGGGATTGGTTTCAACCTGTAGTAACATGCAGCCTTCTTCAATTGTCCTCAACCTTGTAGTAGCAACCTTTTTCGATTTGCCTCACTTCTTCCTTCTTCGATTGCCTAGAACTTACAGCAGCAACCTTCTTCGATTGGCCTCAACTTGCAGTAGAAACCTCATTCGATTGGCTTCAATTTATTCTTTGAACGAAGCTTTACTGACTTAGAATTTCAAAGCTTCAACTCAACCTTCGAAGCTTTACAGACTCTAACCTCCAGTACAAATGAAACTTGTGCGAAAATTTAGTGCAAAGGCTCATGTCTAGATCATTCAAACAAACTCAAATATCCATCATATTTAGTAAAATCAAGTGCAATTGAAAGCTAGTTGATCACTCTACATCGTGTAACTCAAATTGCATCGAATCATTAGCCACAGATCAAGAACAAAGATCATGAAAACTCAATAAAATCATCAACACACATAATTTCAGAAACTCCACAACATGATTCAAGCATCAAACGAAAATAAATATATACATCATACCTATAGTCTGGCCAGCTAAAACACAATGTACCAGAGTTACAACACTGATTCAAGCTAAATCACACAAATCGAAGTCCAATAAAACTCACAGCAAATCGAAGTCCAAGCAACTCACACTAAATCGAAGTCCAGGCAACTCACACCAAATCGAAGTCCAAGCAACTCACACCAAATCAAAGTCCAAGCAACTCACCTTGATACAAAATCTGGAAATTCGAATCCTCTGCTCCAGATGCAAAACAATGCTTCCACTATGATCTACACACTTTACTGAAAATGAATCAACAAGAAAAAATGAAGAATAAAGTCAGAGAAATGATAGAATTTGAAAACTGAATTTGAGATAAAGTTGAATTTCAGATCTGAAATTCTTGGCCAATGCTGCTCTCTTTCGACTGAGGATACAAGATTAAGGAGAGGAGTTGCTTCAAGTCCTTGATAACGATGAAGATTTGTGATGTTGTTGAAGATTTGCAGGGAGATGAAGATGATGTTGATGTTGTTGTAGATTCGCAAGGAGATGAAGATGATGTTAATGTTGTTGTAGATGCAGGAAGATGAAGATGATGTTGATGTTGTTGTAGATGCAAGGGGAATGAAGATGATGTTGATGTTGTTATAGATGGAAGGGGAATGAAGATTCAAGAATATTGAAGAAGTTGCAGTGGTATAAAGAATGTCGTTGAAGATTGATGCAAAGATGATGAAGGTTTGAGGAGGTTGAAGCAGTTGCAGAGAGAATTTTTGGTTGAAGATTTAAGAAGAAAGAAGAGAGAAGATGAGAGCTCTTTTTGGTGATTCTTCCAACGACTAAAGAACGCATGAGATTCAAAGAGAAAGTTTGTTATATAGCAGCAAAAGTTTGTTACAGTTGAAGTGATCCTGGCCTTTGAATCAGAAAATCCAGATGAAAAATGGATGGTGAGGATCGAAATAATTTTGAGGTTAGTTTAAGAATTTTGGTTTTTCTCTGATTTCATACAAAATCCAAAAATTGGAAATTGTGTTTCATGCCTTGCAACTCCTCAATGACCTGCGTTTTGATGAGCAAATATTGAGTGGAAATGAGAGGAAATAATTGTGAATGCTGAGGTGTCCAGCTGCGCATGGAATATGTGATATCTTTGAGATAAAGTTACCAAAAATGGCAAGGCACGAGGGAAGTTAGGTGAGGCATGGTGTGTGAGAATGTTTAGCCAAATGAGGTAAGAAGTGACGTGGAAGCTGAGTGCATACGTGAGACACTCGTGTGTGATGAAATCAAATCATAAAAATGCATTTTGTGTTAAATCTGGTGCTGATCTGCAGTTGGCTTGGCCGTGCATTGCATCTTACGTGCCATGCCAGATCAGCTGAGGATGCCCACTTTCAGCATTCATAACTTGATCAAACCCTAACCATCTACAATAATTCTTCTCACAATGGAAAGCCAACATGTAATACTTCTAATTAAACCCAAAATCAAATCCAAACCTAGCTTGAGTTACAATAAAATGGATTTCACATTTGGTGTGCCACATGCTCGATGAAATTCCTGGGCAAGATGCCTCGGGATAGCCGTGTGGTTTGCTCATGATGCCCAATATTTGACCAACTTTCCCAGAACTTCAAAGGCTCGTAACTTTTGATTTTGAGTAAGAAGTGTGTTTTTGTCCTTTGTGGGCCCTTGTAGATCTTTTTCCCTCTTCAATTTGCAATAAGAACCACCAAAATCCCCTGAAAAATGAGAAAGTTATGCCCTTGCAAAGTCAGACCAAGAATCAAGGGCACTTAGTGAAATTTTCAATCACCAAGATAACTTCAAATCCAAGTAACCTCTCAAACTTGCAATTCTCATTAAAATCAACCATTAATGATCATCCCACATGAAAATACATGTCAAATGCTTCATGTTGACCAAAAGTCCACTTGGTCAACTTTGAATTTGTTGACTTTGAGTAAAATGACTGTTTTACCCCTTTAATTCAATTGAACCACTTCTCTTCAAAATTGATGATCAAAATTTCAAACATATGATATTCCAAACACATAGAGGCTATGGAAGGAGTTTCCACTCAAAAATTCAAAATAATCCCTAATTAAAACTCAAACCCTATTTTTGACTGATGAATCAAAAGGAAGTGATTCTCCTTATGACAGCACAATACTCAATCTTCTGATGATCCAATGAGGTGGATGAGATATCTTGAGATATGAGACACCTTTGGGATTGAAAGATCCAGAGGTTTAGATAATAAGGCTCTCCTTGAGAACCTTGTTAATACAATCAATCTTCCAAAGCTTGAGGGAGGCTTGATAAACCAAAATACCTTGATCCCTACACCATGTATGAATGCAATGCAATATGATGTTTATGATGAAACATAAGCCTGAATCAAGAGAGTAAATTTTGGGGTGCAACAGAGTCAACTCGCTAGTTGATAATGTGATTTTTTGTTTACTCTCATCAATCCACTGGTTGATGTTAACTTTTTTCTTTTGATCTGAATTAACTCATTTAGTTTAGAACATTTTGTTGTCACCATTGTCTTTCCCCAACAAGTTTTTCCACAGGAACTCCTTTGCAATTATCTCATTAATCCCCATAAAGTGTACCTTTTTTTTATATCCACAACATGAATCCATGCATTTATAGCATATCATATTATCTCATTGCATGAAGGGACAAAATTCGAGTATTTTAGTATTTAATTACCTTCTGCCACTGATATCACGAAGACCAAAGTCATTCATGCTATCTTGCTAAAGATGATTAAATAGGGGCAGCTGTCATACGCTAATTTTGTTCGAATTTTTTCATCTGATACATGTCAATTTGTCAAGTTTTACATTTTTAACTATACGCATTTCCATCATCAAATAAATTCAAACAAAGTCAACATTTATTGTATTGTGAAAGTTGACTAAATATTCATGCATCATTGATCATAATTGAAAAATCATTTTTATGTGCCACGTGGTGTAGTTTGAATGGACAAGCACTTTGGGTGGAGCAGCACTGATCTAGTGCATGTGCATCCACCATATTGTGTATTTCCTCATCGTTTGATCTTATCCATCTAGACCTAATGGTTCAGCACGCTCCTCCGTTGACCAAACTTATTTTTTGCTTGACTCATTTTTTTGGCATGCTGTGTGGGTTTTATTTTGCCTAGCACTCTTTTGGGCTTAATATCCTATGTTATTTACAGCTTAAAGTCCTTTTAGGGCCTGCACCCCCTATTTTATTTATTTTCTTTCCTTTGTTTTTACTTAATTGTCTGAAAAGCATATAGTCAAATTTGTTAAAGATTGAGATATGAAATGAAGAAATGTTTTCGCTAACTGATAAAGGCTAGTTTCTTTCCTTTTGGCTATTTTGTGGCGCATCTTCTCCATCTCCATTCCTTCCTTCTTCCTCCCCTTCCTTCTTCCTCCCTGGATGTGGCATCACTTTTCCCTAAAACTAATTGTAACATTATTTCTCCGAGTTCCAATGTTAGGAGTGGAAATTCAAATACACAAGGTCCTGTCAAATATTTCTCGATGGTGGTCTTAAACAATGTGTGCGACATTCCTCTAAGTCAGTTGCCCACGCCTTGCCTCAAAGGTGATAGATTAGCCATTACCATTCCTGAAGAAGAATACAAACTTGGAGTGGATGCTTGCAAACACCATCTTCATGGGAGGGTCATATGGTTAAAAGGTGTTACTCCTCTAACAGTGGTTAACCTAAAAAACAAACTCTTGGAGTTATGGCCGGCAATTGGAAAATGGGGTGTCACCTCACTAGGTAAGGGTTTTTTTGATCTTGATATAACTTATGTTAATGACCAACACATTTCCTTCATTATTAGTTTAGAAAACAAACTGTTTGGTTTCTCTGTGATTTATGCTTCTACTAACTACATTACTAGAAGGAATCTTTAGCTTAGGATTAGTAGTAATATGTCTAATAATCCTTGGACCTTCATTGGTGATTTCAATACTATTATTAGTACTATTGAATATAAAGGAAATCACACTCTGGCCAAGACTCCTATTAAATAATTTTTCAATTGGACTGATTCTAACCAGCTCATTCACATTCCCACCCTTGGTAACTCTTTTACTTGGTGTAATGGTAGAAGAGGTAGGAATAGGACTGGAAAAAATAGATAGAGTTATTTGCAACATGGACCTTCTTGATATTTGTAACTTTGTTAACTGTCACACTCTCCCTAAGATTAAATCTGACCATTATCCCATATTGTTCACCCTTAACTTAAATAAAGTCACTTTCATTTCTCAGTTTGAATTTCTTAACATGTGGGCTAAAAATGATGAGTGCTACAAAGTTATTAAGGAGGCTTGAAAGGTTAAGTTATATGGCTTCCCCATGTATGTCTTGGATAGGAAGCCGAAGCTTATGAAAACACGGCTTAAAGATTGGAATAAAAAAGCTTTGGTGATGGTCTCAGCTATATAATTTGTTCTTAAAGATATTCAGGAAAAGATAGGTGCTATTGGATACACTGATAGTTTACATGACAAAGAAGCTAAGGCTCAACATGATCTTGAGATAGCTTTGAACATGGAAGAGGACTTTTGGAAATAAAAATCCAGACTTAAATGGCATGTGCAGGGAGACAAAAATACCAAAATTTTCCACACATATGCCAAGATTAGAAGGAAAACCAATCTCATTTCTTCCTTGGTCATTGATGATGTGTTGGTTAATGATCAAGCTACTCTTGAAACTCACATTGAAAGTCACTTTAAACAATTGTTTAACCAAAATTATGTTTTGCAGGAAAATGACTTGATCAAGAATGGCATTCCTTCCTTGGTGAATACCAACACTAATGACATGTTGACCATGACCCCCAGTCTTGAGGAAATTTATAGAGCAATCATAAATCTTAAAGTTGACTTTGCCCCTGGACCAGATGGGTTTGGGGGTATTTTCTTTCATAAGTATTGGGAAATAATAAATAAGGGTGTTATTAATGATGTGACTCAGTTTTTCTTGCAGTGTGGATGTTGCCTAACTTTAATACCAACACTCTTGTCCATATTCCTAAATCCAAGGATGCCATTTGATTAGGGAAATATAGGCCAATTGCTTTGGCTAATTTTAAATACAAAATCATTTCAAAAAATTTAGCTGATAGACTTGGCTCTATTCTCCCCACTCTTATATTTACTGAGCAAAAAGGCTTTGTCTCAGGTAGAAATATAAAAGATTGTATTTGTTTTACATCTGAAGCCATCGATATCCTTAATAACAAGAGTTTTAGTGGCAATGTTGCTTTAAAAATTGATATTGCTAAAGCCTTTGACACCCTTAGTTGGTATTTTCTTTTGGAAACTCTAAAAAGCTTTGGATTCAATGATAAGTTTTGTAGCTGGATCAATATTATTCTTAATTCTGCCACCTTGTCAGTTTGCTTTAATGGTAAACAAATAGGGTATTTCAAATGTTATGATGGGGTGAGACAAGGTGATCCTTTGTCTCCCCTTTTGTTTTGTATTATTGAGGATGTGCTTAGTAGGGGAATTACTAATCTTGTCAATTCTAATCAGGTTAATCTTATCAAAGCTAACAGGAATTGTTTTGTGCCTTCTCATACTCTTTTTTCTGATGATATCATGATATTATGTACAGGACATTCCAATTCTCTTAAGGCCATTACTAAACTGCTTCAGGACTATTCCAGTTACTCTGGTCAATTGTGCAATTTCCCTAAATCCTTGATTTATGCTGGTGGGATGTCTCTCAGTAAACATTGTAGTCTGGCTGACATCATTGGTTTCACAAAAGCTAACACTCATTTTATTTATTTAGGTGTTCCTATTTTCATTAGTAGGCCTAAGGCATGTCACTTTCTTCACATTGCAGATAACATAAGGCTTAGACTGGCAGCTTCGAAAGAAAAACTTCTCTCAATGGCTGGAAGAGTGTAATTGGTGAAAGTTATGACTCTTAGCATGTTGGTTCATTATATATGTAATACCGTTGGACTGCTAGAATCATCAAGAAGCTTGAGACTTAGATGAGAAACTTTATTTGGAGTGGAAGCATTTACTAGAAGAAATTAGTAATTGTGGCCTCGAAAACATGCTGCAAAAGATTAGATGAAGGAGGCTTAGGAATCCTTTCATTAAAGGTTTATAATTCTGCTACAAATGTGCATCTCTGTTGGAGATTCCTAAACAACAATCAAAGCTGGGCTAATCTCCTCAAAGATAGAGTGAAAAGAAATTATAAAATCATTAAGTATTCTATTAGGTCTTCTATTTGGGGAGGAATCAAAGAAGCCTATGACATCGTCCTAGATAACTGTATCTGGATTACTGGAAATGGTAAGAATGTTATGTTTTGGCTAGACAACTGGCTTGGAGAATCTCTAGCCACCAAATTCAAAATTCCTGAAAGATTCCATCATGCTTTAACATCTAAAGTTTGTGATTAGTGGTCTAACAATAACTGGTCTACCAGTGCTAACATTCAGGTGGCCATTCCTAATCTCCTTATAACTTGTGTATTTTATGTCACTCAAGCAAAGGTGGCTGGAAATTACACTACAAGGAGATCAAACTCCTCTATTTCTAATTTCTCTATGTTGAAAAGATTTTATGTTAATTTAAATCCTTGCAAGACTATCACCAATATGGATTTTCTATGGTCTCCTCCTCTTCATGGCTGGATAAGATGCAACATTGATGGTGTAGCCAAGGGCTCTCCTTGGAAATCTGCGTGTGGCAGTATCTTTAGAGACTGTGTTGCTAACCATGTTCTCAATTTTAGTGCTTTTTTGGGCTGCGAATCTCCTAAAAAAGTGGAGTTTCTTGCTGCTATTATAGCCATGGAAAAAGCTATAGAATTGAAGTTGAATAAGCTCTGGTTGGAAACTGAGTGTTTACTTGTTGTTAATGCTTTTTCTAATCATGCTTTAGTGCCTTGGATTATCCGATCTTGTTGGCTTGTTTGCTGGGTGTATATGATGAATATTGATTTTATGATCACGCATATTTTTAGAGAAGCCAATTTTTATATGGATATTCTCGCTAGCATTGGTTTAAATAGAAACTCTACATCTTGGTTTCACCATGTGCATAGAGATATTAGTAAAGATTTCTTATTAGATAAGAAAGGTACTTCTAGGATTAGACTTTGTAACTATGGGGTATGGGCTTAATCCCCCCTCTTTTGTATCTTTCTCCTTTTTGTTTAATGAAATTCTCTTTTGTCTTAAAAAAAACTTAATTGTCTTAGCTATTTAATTTTCGATTTCGATTTTATTTGTTTTCATGCCTCTATTAATTTTCAATTGCTCACATATTAAAAAACCCAAAAATATTTTTATTTTATTTTAATATATTAAATACTTAATTAATTACTACTTCTTTTTATTACTTTTTTATGCTTTATTTTGTTTTACTTCATATCTTATGTTGATAATGAATCATTCTCATTTTATCATTTCTCTCATGTTATTTATTTTTACTTATGTATTGATAATTCATCCCCTTCCCTTGTATTATTTCTTTTATGCTTTATTTACTTAATTTTTCTTATTTTCCAGTAATTATCCATTATAATCACAAATCTACCCCCATTCCCTTATTTGTAATTTACTTTTCGCTTATCCTTATAATCTCTCAATGTAACCGATACAAAAATATTGGATGGGGATTTAGGGTTTCAGTTGGGGTGTGGGTATTTACCATGTATATTTATTTTACTTTTGTTAGTAAAAAGCAAAAAACAACTAAAATGAACCCTTTTCAAAAAGAACAAAAAAATTACTCGATCCAATATCGAGCCATCTTTTAACCCTTGTAAGTTGATTACTTTTTGCATCGCCATCTACCTATTCATCTCATTTCTCAAACCCTCGTAAGTTTATTGCTTTTGCATCACCATCAACCTCTTCCATTCTCTACTCAAACTATTTTCATAAATAATTCGTTTTCACAACCAAAACTCGAAAGCAATTAAAACATTGGTTCAATACCAAGTCTTTTCAAATTAATCAGACAACATTTCATGGCATGTTTTCATAAACGTCAAAACAACTCAAACCCATCAAATTTCTTTTTTTCCCAAGCGCAAAGCCTCTCATTTCCCAAGCGCAAATCCCATCGCCCAAGTGCGAGAATCTTTTAGCTTTTCTTATCGTCCACTTGCAATTATGCTCCTTTTCATAAATAAAACCAACCAACCAACAAATATTTTAGTTTACTACGAACTACGAAGCTCTGATTTCCTTATTGCGTCATTAGAATACGTAGGCACAAGATGCAAAGTCTTGGCGAGCCCATTAATAAAAACCAAAAAACATTTTTCTCTCTTTCATTTCTTTCTCGCATAACAATTAGGATGCAAGTAAACATCACACTAACATTCGATTACGCAACTAACTAAATAGATACCGCTGAGTACAACGGATGTGAGGGGTGCTAATACCTTCCCTTTGCATAACCGACTCCCGAAGCTTAATATGATTGTGATGATCATCTTATCTATTTCTCCTTTGTTTGTGAGTTTTCTCGATCTTTTCTCATTCCTTTTGGAATAAATAGAACTTGGTGGCGACTCTATTGTATTCCGAGTGTGTGATGCACTCGAGTATATTTTTTGCACCGCGATAACTCCTAACCTTTTCTTTCACTAACTTAAGTTTCTCATTCATAACAAAAACACATTTCCCCTCAGCTTGGTTTGACTTTAGGGATGGAAAAAAACTTGCACTCGTAGGTAAAACTCGTTACAGGCACGGGTTGGATAGCTTAATGGGTATCTACAGATAAAATAGATGGATATTTTGTTACATGTTTCCTTACGAGCACAAATACAAATTTGGAGGTATACGTACCTGCGGGGTATTTGTATCCGTTAATATTTAGCAAAATTACTTAAATATTAATTTGTTTAATCTAAAATTATTATTATTATTATTATTATTATTATTATTATTATTATTATTATTATTATTATTATTATTATTATTATTATTATTATTATGTTAAATATAGAATTATTATTATTGTGTTGAATATGAAACTATTATTATTTTGTTGAATCTAGTATAAATATTTAATAAAAGAAAAAATAAAATGAATATGATTTATTTTTGTTATTATTATTATTATGTACCCGTCTGGCAGATACCTGCACAGGTATAAGGCGGGTACGTGTATTATATTTTCTAAACAAAATGGATAGAGAGAGACTAGTAACTGTATTCATGGGTACCCATTTTCATCTCTATTTGACTTCTATACTTTGACAAAAAAGAATGAATCAGAAACAAAAGAAAAAGAAACAATATATCAAAATATAATAAAAATTCACCAAAATAAAGTTGTACCTAAAGAGATGTTTCAAATAAAAAGTAACTTATGCTCAATTATCTTATAGTCATTTTTAGAATCCAAAGGAAAATCAATTATTCTTTTAAGCCAATCCATGTTACTGTAAGAACAAGAAGTGTTTCTAAATCTGGCCTTGATATTTTGACGATAACTTGAAATGTTATCTTAGAGAACAATTGTATACACTAATGGTTTTGTTCTAGTGTATAGCTGCTGCTGTAATATTCTGACTCTAGTATAAGGCATGTGACGTCCTCAGGTTCTGAACATACACTTTGGAAGAAAACATGTGGTCACGTCTTACAGTTAAAGTCAAGGTTCTGAATCTATCTTCTACAACTTGTCTAAGGAACGCTAGTACAAAAGGTTCTGATCGTGAATTTGTGGTTAAGCTTTGAAGGCTTTATAAAGCTTTGCTTCTATGTGTTACAAGTTCTGAAGATTATGAAGACGAGGTTCTGCTGAAAAGGTTCTGATGATCTGAAGAAAAGCAAGTGCTTACAACCAAGTACTGAAGACTCTGAAGACAAGGTTTTATGCGACAAGTTCTGAAGACTCCAAGACTTAGGTTTTAAGGCTTAAAAAATATCCATCTATAATAAGCTTCTAAGTTCAACATTCCAATATCCGAAGCCATTGAACATAAAAAGAAAAGTTCAAAATGGTTAATGGGTGATAGTGTAAAAAAGGTACATAAAGTGTTTGTGACCTCTACTCTTCTAGAGTGGTGCAAGGACAATCCTTTTGTACTTGAGTGAGACAAATCTTATTATAACTGTTGAGAACCAACAACTAGATTTCTGATTTACCTTTCTACCCTATCAACGGATCTCTTTTACAAGCTATAAAAGGAAGACTTGGAAGATGAAGAAACGTAAGAATCAACACAGCAACGACAAATTTATCAGTTCAAATCAAGCTCAACAAAACTACACCAAAGCATTGTGTAAACTCTATAGAGAAATTATTTTTGTATAGTTTTATAAATAAGCAAGGAGTTGTTGCTCATATCTTGCAGTAGAACACTTAGGTGTTTTTCATTGTACTGAAAAGTCTGTGTAATCTGCTTATAGGAAAAAAATCTGTAATACACTAAAAGTACTCAACTGTTGTTGTATGATACCTTGAGAGACTAAGTGAAGGTCTAATCTCAAGAAGACTCCTATTGTGGCTTGAATGGATTTGCAATAAGGATCGACAGACTTATTGGGGGTTCCAATAAGGTTGATTAGACTTATTGTGGGTTATTCTGTAATCAGTTTGGTTTTAGTGGATTAAGTCCTTGTTGAAGGTGAAATCATCCTTGAGGGGGTGGACTGGTGTAGCTTAGTTAACAGTGAACCGGGATGAAAATCATCGTGTTCATTTACTGTTATGTTCTAAGATAACTTGTTCTGTCACCAAAGAAAAGATTTTATTTGATGAAACCCAATACAAATCCCCTTTTCTTGTGTTTCTCACACCTTCAATTGGCATCAAAGCTCCGGTTCTGGTATTGATAGTTATCAAACACTTAACCGTGTTAGAAAAATATCCATACGACTTTTTTCGTTGAAGAAACACAATGGTTGAACCCGCACCAGCTGTTGTTATAACAGATTGAAACGATAAAAGTTATAACATTAAACCTCCCATCTTTTATGGAGAAAAGTTTGAATGTTGGAAAGATAGACTATAATGTTTTTTTCTAGGTCATGATTTTGATCTTTGGGATATGGTAGTCGATGGGTACGAACCACCCACAGACAATACTGGAATAGAGATAGATAAGAGAGATATGATTTATCAATAAAAGAAAGATTGTAAAAATCATCATAAAGCAAGAACCATCTTGTTGAATGAGATTTATTATACTGAGTATGTGAAGATCACGAATAGAGACTCTGCTAAGTCTATATTTGACTCTCTAAAAATGACTCATGAAGGAAATGATCAAGTCAAAGAAATAAAGGTGTTGGCCTTGATTCATAAATATGAAGCTTTGAAAATGGAAGATGATGAAAGCGTTGAAGTCATGTTTTCTAGATTTCAAACCTTAGTTACAGTACTGAAAGTTCTGAATAAAGGTTACTCAATGGTAGATCATGTGAAGAAGATTATGGTAACTACTCTCAAGATTGCAAAGGATCTAAACAACACTTCTTTATAATAACTGATAAGTTCTTTGAGAAGTCATGAGATTAAGCTAGAACAAGATGAACCGCAGAAGAAGATAAAATCTACTACGCTCAAATCTGTCAGAAAACCTGAGAAATCCAAAGCTCTTCAAGTAGAAGAGTTTGAGGATTCAAAAGGAGATTCTGATGAAGAAGAGGATGAGTTGTCACTGCTAACCAGGAGGGTTAACCGTCTCTGGAAGAGAAATCAAGGCAACATGTTTAAAAGTTTAAGAAGTACTAGAGGTCACTTTGAATCAACGTTTGGTCAAAGGAAGTCCAGTGGCAACAAAGTCATTTGTTATGAATTTAATAAGCCAGGACACTACAAGAATGATTATCCTCAGCTTCAAAAGGACATAGCAAGGAAGGAAGCTCTCAAAGGCAAGAAGAAAGGGATAATGAAAACATGGGATGATTCAGACTCTTCTGACTTCGACTCATATGCAGAACATGCTAACATGGTGTTGACGACTCATGTTGGAACATCTAGTGAAGTATTCGCCTCAGAAGATGAAGCTGATTCAGAAACAAGAGAAGTATTATGCAAAGAAGTATTCTTTGATTTTACTCATTCTGAACTAACATACTCCTTAGTTGAAATTCTGGAAAAAAACACGAGTTACTCAAGATTCAGTTCAAGGATCTCAAAAGGACCCATGAATCTGTATCTGTTGAAATCAATAAGCTGAAGGAAGAAATTTTTATTTTAAAAGAAGAAATTTTTTTATTGAAATATGAAGACTCTGCCCTTAAAGGCACGAGAACTCTTCCAAAATCCACTGAGAGTATTGATGGTGTCATTAAGAAATATGACAAAGCCTTCAAGAAATTTCTAGCTAACAGCATAGGGAGAAGTGTGCTAGCTTCCATGATCTATGGTGTAAGTGAAAATGGAGTCAATGGTATTGGTTATGATCCTCAAGAAAAATCTAAATCTAATAAGGAAAACATACAACCTACCTTATACTCTCATTTTGTGCCTGTCGGGTTTATGCCAAAAGAAGATGGAAAAGATGAAGAGAAATCTGATTCTAAATTCGATGAAAATCAATTGGCTAAACCAGATCTAATAAGAAATAACCCAAGAAATTATGGGTACCAAAGGATAAGATAATATATGTTGCAAACATCCTTAGACGTGCAATTGAAACACCTATCTTGGCACTTAGACTCTGGCTACTTGTAACACATGATGGGAAAAGGGCATATGTTCCAAAGTATGGAACTTAAGCCTGTAAATATCATGAATTTCAAAGGTGATCAAAAGGAATAAATCACAGGCTCCGGAACAGTAGTTATTAGGATGTCTATATCTTTTTTCAATGAAAGGAAGGGAGACAACACTTATAAGATCGGGCTTTCTGACCTTATAAAACCAAAAATAGATTATTTCATGTCTGTTAATAAGGAGCAGTGGACGTGGTTCAGATATTTAAGTTATGATAGTTTGAGAAAGATCTCTTGGTCGAACTAGCTTGGATTTATCAAATGCCTGCCTTAATTGAAGTTTACTTCAGATGCTTTCTATGAAGCATGTCATAAGGGCAAAGTTTTCAAAAAGCTTATGTTGTTTATTTCTCCAATCTATTGGAACTTAAGCACATTGATTTTTCTGATTTAGTGAAAACTATACCAATCAATGGAAAGAAGTAAGGATTATTTATTTTAAATAACTACAGCATGTAGACTTAGGTGAAGTTTCTCTAACACAAGTATGTGTCACATTATGTATTCACCACCTTCTGTACTCAAATGCTAATTGAGATAAAGTCTCAAACCTTATAAAGCCAATATAGAAAATCACTTATGGGAAAAAGGATGTAAGCACAACATGTTACTTTCAGAACAACGTCTCCATATGACTTATTCCTGAAAAAACTTGTTATGAATTATGGAAAAAAAAGAAACCAATATTTCCTGTATTCATCAATTATATGCTCTTGTTTTATCCTGGATTCTAAAGAAAACATGAACTTGATTGATTCTAATGCTCAAAGTGGTATCATGTTATGATGTTCTAAATGCTCAAAAGGCTACATGGTGTATAACATTGAAACATTTTTTTGAATCAATTCATGTCAGACTTAATGATAAGCTTGACTTTGAAACGTCAAAGCTAGTTGATAAACTTGCAGGTATGGAGATTACCCTTTCAAAATATGAAGGTAATGGAAGTTATTACTGAAGAACAAGAATAAAGATGATCAGAAGATGCTCAGTCATAAGCCTCTATTGATTAAACTCATGTAAAGATAATCCTTCAAGATGGACATTTCAAACCAAGTATCTGGTCAAAAAGGAACTCATGTTATTGCAATCAAATGGATGATAAAAAATAAGGGATATGATGAAGGTGACCTCACGATAGTCAAAATTCATCAAGTCAGTATTTATGCTTTCTGACAAAGTACTCATCGATACTTTTACAAGTTAAAAGTTATTCTATCAAGGAAAAGGTCAAAATATTGTTGATCAGATATATATTTTATAGAAATCTCTACATTATGGATACTGAAGAGTCGTGTCATTAATTAATGTTAGACCTTGACTATCTGACATTTTTGGTAAACTACCTCACTAGGAATGATAATTTTTGGCTTGCTATTCAATTTTTATCATAAGTGTCTAACATGTGTCTTATCATGCGTCTTGGAACTCGTATTGTACCTCTCTCTCTCTCTCTCTAAATTCTCATTTATTGAGTTGTCATCTTTCATGGGGTATCTGAATCGTATCTTTTATACAGTCAGTTACGTTTTCCTTTCCTCTATTTGAAGTTTTGGTCTCTCTACACTAGTCATTCATCTTTTTCTCCTGATGGATTCAAGAATCCTTTTCAGTGAGAATGGTCTTCTTGCAATTATCTGTGAACGATGTATAAACATTCCAAGATCAGTCAGTGTTAATATGGGTATTAATCAAAATATAATCACTCAAGGATGGTCCAACTACTTTGCCATGTTGACTGGACCAATCTATCTTGACCTAGTCAAGGACTTATGGATGAATGCTGAAGTTAGGTTATTTGGCTCTTTCATTCACTCTTATGTCTTTAGAAACCCATTATCATCACTCTAGAATCGACTGAAGTTGATATTGGTTGTGCCCAAGATGGAGTTATCATAGAAACCTTTCAAAATAGATACTCTTTTGTTGATATACTCCACTCTATTCACAACATCCCTGATGATTATGGTCACATAAATCATGCCAATCTTCTTCTAGGTGCCTCAATTTGGTTTCAGCTGGTGATATCAAACTATAGGCCTAGAGCAACAATGCTGAACACCCTAACTTATGATGATTGTGTCTTCATCTACCTCCTCATACATCACTTTAGAATCAACGTACCCCAATCCATATTTATCTACCTAAGAAACTCTATCATTAATTCCAGATCTATTCGTCAGATCTTTACACCTTTTGCTAGAGTTCTCTCTATTCTCTTCACAAGGGATAGGATTTTTGAGGCAATTCGTTAAAATGGTCCAGAGGATGTTCTTGAGGAAGTTCGCTGTGAAATTATCCAAGTTTAGTTTATTCTCTTAGGGTTGTTCCTACTTATTGTATGTATATATCTTTTGCTTTAGCAGTGTTGTGTCCTACTTGTTGTCCTTGCTTATTCAATGGAATGCTTTTGTTTTGTTGTATGATTTTATTGGATATATGTGTGCTAAATCAATGTTATCATAACATCTTATAAAACATTTTTTCTCATGTTTAAAATACATAAATTAACTTAATTATTTATCCAAACAAAGTCTCTAGAATGAATATGCTATCTTCGAAGATTCATTTTCTATCTCTTTATCACCTTTTTGATTTTTGACAAAGGGGGAGAAAGCACAATGATTTTGATAATTTTTATTATTAGAGTATTAAACTCAAACATATAAAATGTTGTTGCTACTAATTGTTTGTTTGATGTTTTCAATAGAGGAACTCTAAACAAGTTCACTGAGTTTATTCTAAGACTGGTTGAAGATGAAGATCCTGGTGCAAATGATGAAAGCCTTATGGATGAAATCAACTCTGGTTTTATATAGAAGATGTTGTTAACTTTGTGAATATATGATATTCAAATAGATGTACCAAACACAATTCATAAGTGTTGTACCCCAAAATTTTCTCACCAAATTTTCATGCAAGATGCTATCCTAGGGTTTCTCGTACACTCAATTGGCTCAAAGGTCGATCAGACCGATTCTCTTCCTAGGAGGAAAATCAACAATTAGGGTTTGGTATTTCTCAGAGATAATTGAGTTTTCAAAATTTCAAATGTTCTTAAACACAATTTGCTGAAGTTTGTTAATTCTACAAGACTGACGAATGTTCTTAAAACATGTTTGATAGGCAATGAAGTCCCGTTTGAATCAAGTATGACATGCGAACTCATTTTGATTACCAGTTAGCCATTGGACAAGGGTTGAAGATTAAGACTTTTTGACCATAAGTCTTTGGATTCAAGTTAATCAAGTGGAATTAAATTCTTAAACATTTATTTTGTTTTAGAAGTTTGATTGGAGTACAAAGTGTTTATTTTGTTTGATCATTTTTTGTGATTGCTTGAAATACAAGTTACCCAAAACAAGGTGTTTTACTCAAAGCATTTAAATAAGAATTTCAAAGTTCAATTAGAATTTGAGATTGGTACAATAATTTCATTTCACCAAATTTATTCAAAGGACATTGTGTTCATTACATTGCAAGTAAGTTGAAATTACAAATTTTGTCTTGTCTACAAATGAAATAAGTTACAAAGATTTGTTTTATTTACGAAAGGGAGAAATTTTATTTCTTCAAAGTGTTCATTTGCTTCATCTTCAAGCAACCCATCCAATCTTCGCTTGCTGCCCACGCCTCATGTTCATGAAACAAAGAAGAAAAGAAGATTAGCAAGCTTTTCAAATAAAAAATGATATAAGGAATTCATCATTAGAGTTTAGGTTTAGGGATCATATTTTAAAGGGCAAGCTGCATAGCAAGCTGCAGCAAGCAGCAAACAAATTGCAGCAAGCAGCAAACAAGCAACATGGCAAACTGTCACAAATAGTAAGACAATCTACAACAAGCAGCAAACAAGCAACATGGCAAACTGTCACAAATAGCAAGGCAAGCTGCAGCAAGCAGCAAACAAGCAACATGGAAAACTGTCACAAACAGCAGGGCAGGCTGCAGCAATGTCAATTTAGAAAAGGGAGGTTTTGTGTTATAAGGCCTCGAACAATGTCAATTTTTACCATAGGCTAAAAATTATATTGTAAATCTCAAAAGAATTGGTTCACAATAGTGAAAGCAGAATTTCAAGTCCAACACAGGTACAAAAGCCCAACAGATTTCAGCCCAACATGGTTTAAAACAAAAAGCCTCATACATGTTGTTCCACAAAAAATCAGGATCATACGTCATTGGCTAGGGATAATCTTTTACAAATCTCAAATATTTAGTTCACAAAAGATAAAGAGGAAATCAGAAAATATCAAATCAACAATCAAAAAGCCTCCGAATTTGTAAAGTCATGTCATGGGCCAAAACAACTTTACTGCAAATCTCAAAGACCATGCTTTTGTTCACAGAAAAGAAGAAAATTAAAACTCAGAAAGTATTCATCAAAGTACCAAAACTGACACAGCAAACAAAAAGCCTCATACAAAACTCTATCATTGGCTAGGAGTAGGACTTTTGCAAATCACTAAGACAAATTTTGGTTCACAAATGAAAGAGAAAAGTCCAAACCAGAAATTTAAACTTAGCACCAATTTTTCACGTAACAAGAAACCTTACAAATCAAATTACAAAAGCCTAATTGTTTTACAAACAGAATCAGATCCAATTCAATTACAGGCCAAATCACATCTCTACTACAAATCACAAGTTTTGTTCACAGTAAAGGAAAGAAGCAATTCAGATCAAGGTACAGCAAATCCAACAAGCAACTGTTATAAAATACAGCAAGTACAACCATTCAACAAGGAACCAGTACAATAAAGCAAAAGTCAGCATCCATCATAAATAAATAGCACATCCAGCAAGACAAGCAAAGTACATAAAAGCTATCAACAAGTACGAACTCAGAAAAGTCATCACAGTACAGTCTTTACAAAGCACAAGTAACCAGTACAGCAAGGACAAAATTTGATTTATCAGCAAAAGTGACAAGTCCAAGAAGCAATTCCTCACAAGTTGGTATCAAACTTTTACAGGGAGAAGAAAGTAGTTTTCACAGTATAAATGAGACCATCATCCAAAACACAAAGAGAATTTTTCACCACAAAAAATATACACAAACAGAAACACAAATCGCAGCAAGCCAACAAAACCCTCTTTTCAAAACATCCGTTCATACCAAAATTTACAAACAGAAACACAAAACGCAGCAAGCCAATAAAACCCTCTTTTCAAAGCATCTGTTCATACCAAAATTTACAAACAGAAACACAAATCGCATGCAAACAACAACAAAACCCTAAACAGGTTTTATCATCATTTTCCAGAAAACATATACCCTTCAGAATTAGCGAAGAAAAAGAGAGAGGAAATATCTCACCGAGGTAAAGCTATCCAACCCTAGGGTTTCATTTTCCCCCTTTTAGATTTACGCGAAACCAAGCGAAATCTGCAAAATCCAGTCACGAATTAGTAAATAGGAGGGAGAGAGGAATCAGAAAATGTAAAAAAGGTTTGAGTTTGGAACGTCGCCGCCGCCGTCACCATCGTGAGGCAATTTCAGGCGCGGCCGCTTTATCATCTCCGATGAGGAGAACAACGAGAGAGAGCGAGAGAAAATAAAATAGAGAGAGTGAGAGAGAGAATTTTTCTTGCCAAATAAGACTATATCTCAATTTTGTTTTGTTTTGTTTGTTTTGAAAAAACAAATAAATGGGCCCAACCAAACACCAAGCCCAAGTTCCTTACTCAATGCTATACCCCCCATTCTTGTACATACCCCCTCTGTTAACAAACAAATAACACCAGGCCCGAGTCTTTTTTACTCTTTTGTTGTGTACACAAAAGAAAACTGTCATTGGGGCAGGCTCTAACCCAAAGAACTGTTTTCTACAAAAACACCCCAAATCAAAATTATACCCCCTGACTTATTTCTTTTTTTATTTTATTTTATTTTTATATTATTTTTATTATTATTATTATTTCTATTAACAAAATCCCAAAAATATTTTATTTTAATATTTCTACTTTAATATACTTGTTTCATTTTCTTTCAATACAAAAAAGGCCAAAAATATCTTTTTATACAAACTTACTTTTTAATTAGATTAGTGTTTAATTTATTTTTTAATTAAATGTAGAACTTAGGTTTTCTTTTAATTTTTTTTATTCTATTTTAATTAATATTAAAATCTTTTCGTAAAAACACAAAAAAATATTTTTCTAAATTAAGTTAATTTATTTCTCTTCTTTTTAAATCATTTTATTTTTAGTTTATTAGGTTAAGATAAAAAACCTTTTTCTTAAAAAAACAAAATAATTCATTTCTTTTTCATTCAATACCTTATATATTATTTCTTTACAGCCTTGTATATTATTTACTTTAATTTTTGTACATTATATCATTACTTGTGCATTATATTCTTTCACTTTTTTTTTACATTATTATTCAAATTCAATAAGGTTGTAATAGATAATTAGATTTAAATTTCTTGCAATCCCCATTTGTAATTTGTACACCCCCCTCCCACAAAGTATTGTAATAGCATAGTAACTTTAAATTCCACAATTTATCGCTTTATATACAATTGCTAGTAATTAGGGTTTGTATGGAAAGACTAAAAACCAATCAATTAGAAAACCCTAATTCAAGACAAAATCAAGCATCAAAACAATACACTTGCACACAAGCACCCCTAGGGTTATTCCACTTGGTTGCCTTTACAAAATGGCCATATTACGCATGTGAGGTATCTTAGCAAAAACAAGCAAATACAAGATCATAGTCCATCGATGACGCTATCTAAGTTGCCTTTCAAATGATCTTAGTCCCTAAAAAAGAATGCTAAGATACCTTGCAACATTGCTAATCATGGTTATACAATGATCCACGCTCGTCCCACTTACATCTAAAGATATGGTTACTTACCAAATCAATGGTAAGATAACAATATCAAAGGAAAGAGGAAATGAACATGAAAGACTTTTGATTAGTTAGAATGCTCCTAATTACTTTCTCAATTTCAAACAACATCCTTGCTATTTTCAAAATAAACACCTACACATTTCCAAAACATCTTACAAACTTGGAAACATTTTCAAAAGATCAACATCTTTGTATACGTTCTTACGAACGAGAATCATTACAAAGATTGCCTAAACAATGGCCTCTTTACAAAATACTTTCAAAAAATCACACAAAGCACAATTTCAAGCAAAAGAAAGTGATCTAGCAAGTAACTAAGAGCCCATGGAAAACCATGGATGAAAAGGATGCTAATACCTTCCCTTTTCATAATCTACCCCCCTAACTCAAGAAATAATCTCAAAGGTCTTTCTTGTGCTTTTTCACCTTTCCTTTTGGATAAAAGAAAAGTCGGTGGCGACTCTTGCTAACCACAACATTTGCGATCAAATGCAAAACCTTCAAGTCAGTTCTCCCACCGTATCACAGAACTGGAGACTCTGCTGGGGGAAATTCTAAAAGTGGGGTTACCTTAGGGTTAGATCACATTTACTTGCTTACACTGTTTGACTCGTATGCTTTACATTATGGTTCTTTGTTTGGGTTTGAATCCTCTACCCGGATTTGGGATACATTATAGGCAAGTAGCAATATGTTGTGGAAACTGTGAGAGGTATACCGACATGGTCTAAGCAATAGCTATGTTAGTGCGACATATTTGTGGATACCGGTAGCCTTTGAGTTAATCAAAGATAATATGGGGCCGTTGAGTGATGTCATGAAGCACTAATGAACTTCTAGAACCTTTACTTAACCAACTTGGCCTTTAGGATGTAGTGAGATATTTTCGTCGCCATTAAAGAGGCTTGTGCTGAAACAATGACCAAGGAAACAAACCAATGATATTGAGCTCCTTAGAACCCGGTTACTATTACTAGGACAGGTTTGAGCCAACTAAAACTCAAGAGGGTACTTACCTATAAAACTCCATGCAAGCCTAAATCTAAGGACTTGTTTGCTTTGTTTGTATATACATACTTGTACATAACATCATGAACATCATAACATCATACACATTCACTAACCATTTCAAGGATTTTGGGATTCATCTTTGTTCTTGTTTTGTAGGATATGGATTCTATTCGCAGGAAAACTATTCAAATCAACCTTGTAAGGATCCCTCCACAACTTAAGGAGCTAGCTTCAAGGATTCATGAAAACTCTCCATTCACCGAGAGACATGGTCACCTACTCAACTTGGTCACCTCCAACACATATGAGGACATGTTGAAGGTTCTCTTTCAGTTCTTTGATCCTTCACACCATTGCTTCACATTTCCCGACTATCAACTTGTGCCTTCTTTGGAAGAATTCTCCCGACTCTTGAGGATCCCCATTCTCAATCAACTACCTTTCAACGGTACGGAAAGAGACCCAAAGCTAGAAGAGTTTGCTCAAGCTCTACACTTGCACTCATCTGATGTCACAACTCATTGGGAAACAAGGAGTGGTGTCAAAGGTTTTTTAGCAAAGTTCTTGTTCGAGAAAGCCCAAAACTGTTGGAATTCCTTGGATTTGCAAGCCTTTGAGGAGATTGTGGCTCTCCTCATCTATGGGATGGTTTTGTTTCCAAATCCTTACCAACTCATAGATGTGAACGTCGTCAAAATCTTCATATCTCGCAACCCGGTACCTACATTGCTAGGATACATCCTGCACTCTTTTCACACTCGCACAATGAGGGAAAGAGGTGTCCTTATGTGTTGCACTCCTCTCTTTGCAAGATGGTTTATTTCGCATCTTCCCCAATTTGTATTAAAGATTGAGCAAGGTTCAAGGTGGTCACAAAGGTTGATGACGCTCAAACATTCAGACATTTATTGGTGCTCCCGATCCATAGAGAATGTTACTATTGTCGACCGTTGTGGAGAATTTCCTAATGTCCCTTTACTTGGCATTAGGGGAGGTATCACCTATAACCCCTGCTTAGCTTTAAGACAGTTTGGTTACGCCCGAAGGGATGGCCCGCACGAGATGTTAATTCAAGGTTTGGTATTTGACTACGACAACGACGATCAAGGTCTTCGCCAGAGATTTATCCGAGCTTGGAAGATGTTAAACAAGGTAGATAGCAAGACATTAGGGCATAAGAATTCCATCCCTCTTGAGCCTTACCTCAAATGGGTACGAACTCGTGCTCAAAGTCTTATGATGCCTTATCCCTCCATTTTCCTGGTAATCATTGAGCCTGTCATAGAAGGATATATTCCATACACTATCCTACATCCCGAGATGCCCACCTCTCTTGAAGACCTACAAAGAGATTGGATACAACTCAAGGGAGAGCGAGATAATTTCGAAGCCCAATTCTATGCAAGCGAGAAGAAGGTTTTGGAACTCACTAGACTACTTCATGAGGAGTAGACTCTGAATGCCTACATCGCACCAAAGAGGATGCGTACTACCTTTTTATCTTAGAGTTTTTGTATTATTTTGCCCAAGAATGCATTGATGTACTCAAGCTTTAATCTATTAATATAACACGTGTTTCTTTTTTGTCTAAAACAAATTTGAATCTTAAAATCCTTGAAATCATTGCATATGCATTTACCATTCATCATAACATAAGCAGGTTTCTTATAACAAGTCTCCTCATCTCTCTACTATTTATTTCAGTAAGATGGATCTCGAGTAAACGATAAAGGACCTCCAAGCTCAGAATGCACAGTTTCAACAGTTATTCTTAACTCTAGCCAAAGGACAAGAAGAGTTAAAGACTTTGCTGGCTGAGGAGAAGAAAAAGAAGACAAAGAAGATAACCAGAGTTATAAACATGGGAAGAAGATTCCAAGGGCATACAAGAAGGGCCTTAGACTTTGCAACGACATCTGGTGAGAAAGACAACCAAGATGGGAAGGGGAAAGAAATAGTTGTCCAGTCAGAATCAGAAGAGGAAGAAGAAGACTATTCTGAAGAACAATACACTCCAGCTGATGACAAGTATAAACATCTCGAAGAGCGGTTGAGTGCAATGGAAATCCAAAAAGTGCCTGGCTTGGACTTTGAGGATTTGGGGTTAGTATCGGGAATTGTCATTCCTCCAAAATTCAAAGCACCTGTGTTCGCCAAATATAACAGAGTTTCATACCCTAAAATGCATCTCCAGTCCTATGTGAGGAAAATCTAGCCCCATAATGCTGACAAAGATTTAAGGGTACACTTCTTCCAAGACAGTCTGTCTGGAACTCAACTTGATTGGTTTTATCAGTTAGAAAGATCCAATGTCCATAACTGGGAAGATCTTGTTGCAGCCTTTTACAAACAATACCAATACAATGCTGATCTTGCGCCTACCCTTACTCAGCTCTAGTGTATGGCCATGGTTTCAAGTGAAGGCTTCAAGGACTATGCGCAAAAATGGAGAGACTTGGATGGAAGAGTTCAACCTCCCCTATCTGAAAGAGAATTAGTAGACATGTTTTTGGGAACCTTGTCTGGTCCCTTCTTCAATCACCTAATTGGGAGTTCATTGGCAGGTTTTACTGGATGATATTAACCGGAGAGAGGGTAGAAGTCGGGATAAAGAGTGGAAATATTCAAAAAGATACATCCTCTGTTACTGTAAGGAAGCGATTTATCGGGGAAAAGAAGTGGTTGCTGTTTATCCTCAGAGAAACCAAGATAGGGCCGAATGTCGTCCAATGGTGAGGGCTGTTATAATTCCTAAACATGCGCCTGATCAACAAAGAAACAACCAACCAAGAATGAAAAGACCAGTCAGACAATTCACCAGAATTAACCCGACCCTATCTCAAGTATTGCCACACTTGTTAAGATCCAATCTAGTGACCTTGAAAGAAGCTCCAAAGAATCCTAACACAACATCTCCTCACTATCATCCTAATGCCCGTTGTGCATACCACTCAGAGAGTCCCGGCCATGACACTAACAACTGTTGGGCTCTGAAGAACAAAGTACAAGACCTTATTGAAGCTAAAGAGATTGAATTTGATGCGCCCGAAAAGCCAAATGTCATTTATGCCCATATGCCCAAACATGGCCATGCTACCAACGCCATTAAAGAAGATATGTTTGTTACTTCAGTTGATGAACTTGTGACCCCACTCCTGATTATCAAAAAGAATTTGTTGATTGCCGGTGTATTCACAGGCTGTGATAAAGGCTGTCATTTCTGTTTGTCCTCACCAACCAGCTGTCCTTTGTTGAAAGCGGGCATTCAGTGCCTAATAGATAACAAGGAAATTTTGTTCGAAAAGACTTTTGTTCCACCTGTTCCTTATAATGATGTTTCTATCATTACCATTTCCGCATATTCTTCCAAGGTCCCCACCAAAAGACCCGTTAGAATTACATCAGTTCTAAAAGTAACCCCTTTGATAATTACAATGCATGGACCAGTCCCGTATTCGTCAGATAAAACCATACCATGGAATTATGGAGGGGATGTCTACTACCACGGTATCAAGCAAGATTGGCCAACCGCGAAAGAGTCAAGTTCTGAGAAAGTTGACTTTGATATTAGTAATATTGCAGGGACTAGCAAGATTACCTGAAGCGGAAGGATATTCTCTCCAGAAATTGCTCCCCCAAAAGCAGTTTCTGGACCCGTAATCATTCCTATTGTTGTTGCTCCTCTGAAGGTTTTTCCCAGTCCTACAATCATCTCCACCAATACTCCAACTCACAAAGCTGTTACAATCCCTGCTATCACTCCTACAGACATTCCTGCTGTCGAGTTAACTGAGACTCGAGGTAAAAGTATTTTGATTGAGCCTGTCCAGACAAAGGCACAATCATTGGCTATCCCTGAGACCTCCCAGAAAGAGATGGAGGAAATTCTAAACATCATAAAAAGAAGCGACTACGATGTAGTTGAACAACTGGCGAAAACTTCATCTAAAATTTCCATGCTGGCTTTGCTACTATGTTCCGAGGCGCATGCAAAGGCCTTGGTAAAATTCGTGAAAACTGCCCATGTGCCCCAAAAAACATCTGCCGATCAGTTCCAAGACTGCGTAGCCAGCTTGACTGCAGATAATGGTTTAGGTTTCTCTGATGCTGATTTAACACCGAGAGGAAGGAAGCATAATGAGGCATTGCATGTCTCATTTGAATGTAGGGGCACAACCTTGGCTCATGTTTTGGTGGACACTGGCTCATCTCTGAATGTATTGCCTAAAAAAGCTCTTGACAGGCTTGACTGTGAGGGATTGACTTTGAAACCAAGCAACATAGTAGTGAGAGCTTTTGACGGCTCAAAAAGGATGGTACACGGGGAAGTGGATATCCCCATAAAGGTTGGAACCCAAACATTTGATTCAACTTTTTATGTAATGGATATTCGCCCTTCATACTCCTGCTTGCTAGTGTTGTACCCCAAAATTTTCCCTCCCATATTCCTCAAGATTTGACAAGAATAATCTTCAAATTACTCAAGATGGCTCAAGAAGTAGACAGTCAAACCACCTCCTAAGACAGCTGAAATTAGGGTTTTGGTTCTTTCAAGGAATTTCGGGTTTCCAATGGTTCAAACAAGTCTCATAGGCCTATATACATTCTCAAGTACCTACATACCAAGTTTCAAGACTCACAGTATCAATTTGCACAGTCAAAAGCCTCATTTGACCTACAGTCAACTGCAAGTGCAAAATGGTCATTTTGCAGTCAAAAGTCAGAATTTTTGGTCAACATCTCATTTTGAGTTCACAATCATCATTTGATCAAGTCTTGATCATGATTCCACAAGAATAGCTCAAAAATCATCAAGATGCAAAAAGTTACTATTTTTGGACAGCAGAAAAGTCAACTGTATCTTGACCAGGGCATAACTTTTTCATGGTTTGTCAGAAAAATTCCATCCAAATCTCATTTTGAAGAGGATGCAATTTACTACAATCCATATTCACACTCCAAGATCAAGAAATGCACTCACAAGAAGTTACCAATTTTTACATTATAGGTCCTTTTCAAAAGTCAACAAAAGTACACTTTGAGTCAAAGGCCATAACTTGAGATTAGTAAATCCAAATGACATGGGACCAAAGGCATTGGTTAGAGGACTTCAAGAGCTTTCCAAAATGTCCAAGAACATGGTCATATGATCAAAATTGAGAAAGTTGTGCATTGGAGAAGTTGGGAAATTTTCATGAATTTGCAAAAGTCAACTTTGCTCAAAACACCTTATTTTTGCTAATGGGCCTCAAATCTCTTCTTGAAACTTCACCCATGACTTATGCACGGCCCATCAAGCTTAATGGGATTTATTTTCTTATTTTTATTGATTAATTGGATTTTTAATTAATATTAATTCATTTAATTAATTTAAATTGTAGGAAAATAGAAGATTTGATTTTTTCAATCAACTTGTGAAGCAAATCTGACCTAGACATGCTGGCAAATTCGTGCACAAGTCAAAGATATCAAAAAATCCAATTTTGGCAACTTTGTTCAATCATGAAAAATCAAAAAGATTTGATTTTCAATCAAGGATTCAAACATCAATGCAATGGATATTGGCCCAGCTTTTTGACCTAATTCAATTGCCATATACATAAGCAAGCTAACCCTGATCAAAAGGACGTGAAAAAAGCTGCAGAAAGACCCCATACAATTTCAAGAATTTTCAAGAAAAGTGAAAACTGATTTTTGCAACCTAGGCTAATTCAAGGCATTTTAACCATTCAAATACATTGCAGGAGATCCCAGGAACGTTTTGCAATCAAATTCAAGCCTTAAATCTCAAAGAATCGTCCTAGACAGTTTCACGGTTTTCAACTTTTATCCAAAATTGTATTGCTTAATTCATGCATATTTAACATGTTTTCTTGATTGTTTTGCATTGCTAGGAACCATACGAAGCTAATGGTATGATTTAATTGGATTATAATGCCCTGAATCATAAGATACCATGATCAATTTTCTAGGGTTCTTGAGCTTTGAATTAGGGCTTTCTGAACCAAGAAAAATTGGGACTCATAAGACATATGACTGAAATCGTTAGACCCAGACGAACCTAACCCACCCATCGCGAAATATTTATGCTTGCTAGATTTCTAATCACTATTTTTCGTGCAGCTAGATAGTGGAGGTTAAAACCCCCCGCTATCTGATTCTGAATGTGCAGGAACAACGAAGAAGATGATGATGTGTTGATGCCTCATTGGTCAATTTAAAAGAGCGCGCGTTTATTTTTGTTTTACAGCATATTAATTTGTTTCCCAATATAATGATTGTCTCTTATGCCAATAACAATTAAGGCAGCGTGGTGGAGTGGTTGAGCAAGCGTCCAATAAGCATTGGGACCTGGGTTCGAATCCCAGGTCCCCCAAAATATTTGTTCCTCTTTTTCTTTGTGTGATCACATGCAGGTTTCAAGAGATGGTCCACCATGTATCTCAAATTTTCAAGCGCCAGATGTCTGCAAGCATAGATCCAATGGCCTAGATGGAAGGATCACCATATTCCCCAGTCAACAGGCGTGTAGCTAATCCAGAAAGTCAAACGGGCTGGAAGCATAATGGGCTTCAAAATTCCAGAAACACCTCCAAAGCTGGCCCATCACCCCCTGGGTTTTATTCCTTTTTTCTTTTCTTCTTTTATATTTTTCATTTAATTGCTTTACTATTAATTATTATTATCATCATTACTTAATTAACCCAATTAAATTTTTTTTTTCATAATAAAATCAGAAAACTAAGATATAATATTTTTTATTATTTATTAATTTCACCCGTAATTAGTTATTTTGTAAATAAATGTAATTAACTAACTTAGTTTTAATTAGGTTAATTTTAACATTTTTGCAATAAATAAAATCAATGTAGAAATTAGGGTTCTTGACAATTTTAATCCTTTTATTTTTATTTTCTTAAACATTCAAAAAACCAAAAATATTTCTTTTTTATTAATTAATTAGTTTTAGGTTTAATTTAATTAAATTCATAAATAACAAAAACTTCCTTCTTTCTCAAAAAAAGGGTCAAAACCCTAAAGACTCCCCGATTCAATTTTTTCCTCGCGCGCGTGTTTGTTCTTGATTAATATTTTTCATCATATAATTGTATTTGCTCAGAGGATGTAATAGCTTTAATTAGGACCTTTTTATTGCTTTTATTTATTTTCCGCAATTTACTTTTCAAGGGTTGCTTTTGGCGATGTAAATACCCGACGCCTTGTAATAGTTTAGCTTTATTTTCCGCAACTACTAACTGCTAGATGTATGCTAACTTGGCTATGCATGACAAGATTTCTCTTAAAATAAAATCAATCGTAGCTCACCATAACATGTACAAAGATAACTTAACATGAAACCTGACACACTCGCACATGCCACTCTTAGGGTACGCCTCACTTGGTTGCCTCGACGTGGTCATTGAGTATAGGGTGTTTTAGAGGTCGCCCTCCTGTCTAAAGATCAAAGTTGCCTCTGAACGGTTTCCTCGATAAAAAACGATCTAAGACATTAGGGTTACCGCTAAGGCGTCCTACCATTGCTTTAGTGACCACATGTTCCATATAATCGAATTGACCCGAAACTCTAACGACGGTGCTACCTACTTCTCAATAGTGGGATAGTATTGTCTAAAGGACATTTACACAACTTAATTTCTTTTGAGTAGGTAGAGGTTCTCAGGTACTTGCTCTTTCAAAACAAAAATACTTTTCGCACCTACACTTTTCTGACAAAAGTTTTCAAACAACACTTCATACACTCTTGAGGACAGATACAAGAGTTAAATCGAAGTTTTCAAAACAAAACTTTTTCAAAACCCACAAACACAAGAAAAGCAAAACATTTTTGAAAACATAGTGAGCAAGTACCTAAGAGCCCGTGGATAACCACGGATAGAAAGGGTGCTAACACCTTCCCTTTCTATAATCTACCTCCCGAACCGAGAAACATCTCGAAAAGGAATTTTGCTGTGCTTTTGTCCTTTCCTTGTTGGAGAAAATAAAAGACGGTGGCGACTCTTGCTTACCGCGACATTTCGCGAACCAGCATTCCAAAACAGTCTGTTCTATTTCCACCGATCACAGCTAGGCCGACCATGGATTCACAATGCTGGCGCTGTTACTTCTACGTTGCACCAAATGCTGAAGTATCCGATTCAAGGGAAGATTATCACCATTCATGGAGAAGAAGAGTATATGATCAGCCATCTCATTTCCTTCAGATATGTGGAATTAGATGGTGAATTTATTGAAACTCCATTCCAACACTTTGAAGAAGTCCTGCAAGATGTGGCAGTGACCAAGGTTGTTCCCAAGATCACAAGGCCTCCACTCAGGATGTCATCTTTGAAGGATGCCAAAGCAGTGATAGAAGAAGGTGGGTGGACTACTTGGGGACAACTCCCAGTTATCCCATACAAGTCTGACAAGTTTGGCCTAAGTTTCACTTCAGATGCCCAGAAGGCTGTACGCCGCGCTCGTGTCGGAGGACCACATTTGAAGATCAGCAACCGCGAAGTCAATGCGGTGGAAGATGATGAAGACAGCTACAACCTGGAGGATTGGATCTTTCCAACTGTCAGTGGAGGGCTCAGCAACTGGGAGGCTAGAGATTTTGTCCCGATCACTTTTATCCCACAGTAATTTGTCTTTACATTTTGTTGGATCTGTAATATTAAAACAATTCAGACTCTTAAAACCTTGTGTCTTACCCGAGGCACAATGGTCTATTTGTAAGGGTTATTATCTCATTTCCATATGACATTAACGAATCATGGACGTTTTGCATACAAACTTTGTGCTCATTGTTTTTCTTTTTTACATTTTCATTTCTTTCAAAAATAGCTATACCCTTACACACACTCACACTCACAATGCAGGTCTACATCCATTCGGGATCCCATGGATAACGGTTCTGTTATGGCTTTTTGTGACTCTGAAAATCTAATCTACCAAGCCGAAGACGAAGGTGAGGAAGATTATGAAGTACATGGGGAACTTTCCAGATTACTACTACAAGAAGAGAGGACCATTCAGGCCCACGAGGAACCCGTGGATACAATCAACCTAGATACCGAGGAAGACAAAAGAGAAGTCAAGGTGGGTGCCAATCTGGAACCCAGTGTCAAAGAGAGTCTGATTCAATTGCTACACGAATATGTTGAGGTCTTTGCCTGGTCATATGAAGACATGCCATGACTTGATGCAAATATTGTGGTACATCGTCTACCTACAAAAGAGGATTGCCCACAAGTAAAACAAAAGGTCCGTCGCATGCGACCAGATATGTCGGAGAAGATTAAAGTAGAAGTCATGAAAAAATTCAACGCTGGATTCTTGGTTGTCACCTCCTATCTGCAATGGGTTGCCAATGTTGTTCCCGTGCCCAAAAAAGACGGGTACGAATGTGCATGGACTACAGAGATTTGAATAGGGCAAGCCCTAAGGATGATTTCCCACTTCCCCACATTGACATCCTAGTTGACAATACAACACAACACAAAGTGTTTTCCTTCATGGACGGTTTCTCAGCTTACAACCAAATCAAAATGGCGCCTGAAGACATGGAGAAGACAACCTTTGTCACACAGTGGGGCACATTCTGCTACAAGGTGATGCCATTCGGACTGAAGAATGTTGGGGAAACCTATCAGCATGCCATGGTAGCTCTATTTCACGACATGATACATCAAGAAATAGAGGTATATGTGGACGGCATGATATCTAGATCTCAAACAGAAGAAGAGCATCTTGATCATTTACAGAAACTGTTTGAGAGACTAAAGAAGTACAAGCTGAGGTTGAACCCCAATAAGTGCATGTTTGGAGTAAGGTCTGGTAAGCTCCTAGGCTTTTTCGTCATCAATAAGGGTATTGAAGTAGATCCTGCCAAGGTGAAAGCGATACAAGAGATGCCTGCTCCTTGTACTGAGAAGGAAGTCATAGGATTCTTGGGACGTTTGAACTACATTTCCAAATTCATTTCTCACCTAACAACTACTTGTGAATCGATCTTTAAATTACTGAAGAAAAATCAAGTAATCAAATGGAATGATGAATTCCAAACTGCTTTTGACAAGATCAAAGAGTACCTACAAGATCCTCCTATTTTGATGCCACCAGTCGAGGGAAGACCATTGATCATGTGTCTGACCGTTTTGGAAAATTCAATGGGGTGTGTGCTGGGGCAGCATGACGAGTCTGGCCGAAAAGAGCACGCTATTTATTACCTGAGCAAAAAGTTTACCGATTGTGAAACAAGATATTCACTGCTCGAGAAAACTTGTTGCGCTCTGGCATGGGCTGCTCGCCGGCTAAGAAAGTATATGCTGACCCATACTACCTTGTTGATATTTAAAATGGATCCAGTAAAATACATCTTCGAGAAAACTGCTCTCTTTGGGAGAATAGCGAGATGGCAGATGATCCTGACAAAATATGACATATAGTATACTACCCAAAAAGCAATAAAGGGCAGTGTACTAGCTGATCACCTTGCTCACCAAGCTGTGGAAGACTACCAGTCCATAAAGTTCGAATTCCCAGATGAAAGAATCATGATGGTAAACAATTGTGAAGAACTCAGGCCATATGACGGACTTGAACAAGGATCCCAATGGACCCTGGTTTTTGATGGGGCATCCAACGCACTCGGCAATGGTATTGGTGTTGTACTCATATCTCCTGAAGGGTGTCATACTCCCTTTACGGCAAGACTCTGCTTCAATTGTACAAATAACATGCCAGACTACGAAGTGTGCATCTTTGGTCTCAAAGCTGCCATAGACATGGGGATCAAATCTTTGAATGTATTCAGAGATTCAACTTTGGTTATTAGCCAGATCAAACGGGAATGGGACACCAAACACCCTAACCTTATCCCTTACAAAGAACATGTTTTGTAATTGCTCCCAAATTTTGAGAAGATTACCTTCGAGCATTTCCCACGAGAATAAAATCAGCTAGCAGATGCACTAGCCACAATGCCATCCATGTTTAAACTTAATTGGGATAACGAGGCTCCCCAGATCACCATCGAATGAATGGATGAACCCGTTCACTATCACGAGATTAATAGCGAAGAAGTAGTGGACCAGCCCTGGTTTCACGAAGTCAAGAGGTATCTCGAGGCTCAAGAATATCCGGAAAGAGCTTCAGTCAATGATAAGAAGTTTTTAAGGAGATTCTCTGCTAAGTTCTTCCTTAGTAACGACATTCTTTACAAACGCAACCATGAATTTGTGTTACTTCGGTGTGTAGACAAGGTTGAAGCAGAAAAGATTATGGTTGAGTTACACGAAGGCACTTTTGGCACCCATTCCAGTGGGCATACGATGGCAAAGAAGATCCTACGGGAAGGCTATTATTGGTCAACCATGGAAGAAGATTTCTATCAACACTCTCGAACCTACCATAAGTGTCAGATTTATGCTGATAAGGTGCACGTACCTCCGATTCCTCTGAATGTCTTGACGGCTCCTTGGCCCTTTGCTATGTGGGGGATTGATATGATTGGGGAAATCAAACCAAAAGCCTCCAATGGACACCGCTTCATCCTAGTGGCCATTGACTATTTTACAAAGTGGGTGGAGGCAGCCTCTTTCGCTTCCGTTACCAAGAATGTTGTCGCCCGGTTCATCAAGCAGAATCTCATTTTCCGGTATGGTATCCTATAAATGATCATCACTGAAAATGGTACAAATCTCAACAACACTATGATCACCACCTTGTACGAACAATTCAAGATTCAGCATCACAATTCTTCCCCTTACCGGCCAAAGATGAATGGTGTTGTCGAAGCTGTAAATGAGAACATTAAAAAGATCATACAGAAAATGACGGTCACATACAAAGACTGGAATGAGATGCTACCATTCTCTCTCCACAGGTATCGTACCACATCTCGCACATCAACCGGGGAAACACCTTATTCTCTGGTATATGTCATGGAGGTTGTCTTGCCTATTGAGGTCCAGATTCCCTCTCTGAGAATTATGAAAGACGCAGGGCTGGATGAAGACGATTGGATCCAGACTCGATTTGATCAACTGAACTTGATTGATAAGAAGATACTTACTGTTGTCTGCCATGGTCAAATGTATCAAAAACGGATGATCAAGGCTTTCAACAAAAAGGTCAGATGCCAAGTGTATCAAGTCGGGGATCTGGTGATCAAGCGCATCATACTACCGCAAGGTGATCCTAGGGGAAAATAGACTTCTACCTATGAAGGACCGTTCATAATCAAAAACATATTTTCTGGTGGAGCAATGATCTTGACCACCATGGATGGCAACGACCTGCCTCACCCTGCGAATGCGGACATAGTCAAAAGATACCATGCATAAGAGACCCGCTAGGTTGACACACCTAGGCAAAACAAGGGCATCCCATCCTAATTGTTGATTTCAGATACACTCTAGATACGAATTCCATCCTGATGCTCATTCATATTCAGATTTCAGATACAATTTAGATACGCTCCAGATACGGATGCCATCTTGATACTCATTCAGATTCAGCTTTTAGATACAGTTCAGATACACTCCAGATACGAATGTCATCCTGATACTCATTCAGATTTAGCTTTCAGATACAGTTCAGATACGCTGCAGATACAGATGTCATCCCGATACTCATTCAGATTTAGATTTTAGAAACAGTCCAGATATGATCCGAATACAAATTTGTTTCTGACCCCCATTCAATATATATCTTAGATACGGGTCAGATATAATTCAGTTATGAATATTATTCTGTTTGCTTATATAAGACCTCTTCTGGTTCATACAAATCTCTCAACGATTATTCTGATTCTTTCCTAGTGAGTACTTTTTCTGTTTCAGATAAATCGCTCCAAAGATTTATTCTGATTCGTTTCCTGTTGAAATCAAGGCCAAACTTAATCCATTTTCTGTGAACAATCACCCTTGGATGTCATCTACAAACCCATCTCCGACACTTATCCCTCAATTCATCTAATGGTATCTTTAAGCCCATTCCCGATACAATAGATTTAAAGCATTACTTCGTACACCAACAAGTGCAAATTTTTTGGCACTCTAGTGTTCAATCATCTTCCAATTTCAAGCTACGAACGACAAGCATGCCAATCTCACTTTTCAAGGTTAAGAAGATTGAATAGGGGCAGCTGTTGTACCCCAAAATTTACCCTCCAATTTTTCATGTAATATGCTATCCTAGGGTTTCTCGTACACTCAATTGGCTCAAAGGTCGATCAGACAGATTCTCTTCCTAGGCGGAAAATCAACAATCAGGGTTTGGTATTTCTCATAGATAATTGAGTTTTCAAAATTTCAAATGTTCTTAAACACAATTTGATGAAGTTTGTTATTTTTACAAGACTCATGAATGTTCTTAAAACATGTTTGATAGACAATGAAGTCCCGTCTGAATCAAGTATGACATGCGAAATCATTTTGATTATCAGTTAGCCATTGGACAAGGGTTGAAGATTAAAACTTTTTGACCATAAGTCTTTGGATTCAAGTTAATCAAGTTGAATTAAATTCTTAAACATTTATTTTGTTTTAGAAGTTTGATTGGAGTACAAAGTGTTTGTTTTGTTTGATCATTTTTGCTGATTGCTTGAAATACAAGTTACCCAAAACAAGGTGTTTTACTCAAAGCATTTAAATAAGAATTTTGAAGTTCAATTAGAATTTGAGATTGGTACAATAATTTCATTTCACCAAATTTATTCAAAGGACATTGTGTTCATTACATTACAAGTAAGTTGAAATTACAAATTTTGTCTTGTCTACAAATGAAATAAGTTATAAAGGTTTGTTTTATTTGCAAAAGGGAGAAATTTTGTTTCTTCAAAGTCTTTATTTGCTTCATCTTCAAGCAACCCATCCAATCTTCGCTTGCTGCCCACGCCTCATGTTCATGAAACAAAGAAGAAAAGAAGATTAGCAAGATTTTCAAATAAAAAATTATATAAGGAATTCATCATTAGGGTTTAGGTTTAGGAACCAGATTTTAAAGGGCAAGCAGCAAACAAACTGCAGCAAGCAGTAACCAAGCAACATGGAAAATTGTCACAAATAGCAAGGCCAACTGCAGCAAGCAGCAAACAAGCAACATGGAAAACTGTCACAAATAGCAAGGCAAGCTACAGCAAGCAACAAACAAGCAACATAGCAAACTGTCACAAACAGCAGGGCCGGCTGCAGCAAGCTACCAGAACAAAACCTGTGTAAAATCTAAAGGGGAACAAAGTATGAAGAGTTCAGAAAAAGGAGGTTTTATGTTCTAAGGCCTCAAACAATGTCAATTTTTATCATAGGATAACAGTTATATTGCAAATCTCAAAAGAATTGATTCACAATAGTGCAAGCAGAATTTCAAGTCCAACACAAGTACAAAAGCCCAACAGATTTCAGCCCAATATGGTTTAAAACAAAAAGCCTCATACATGTTGTTCCATAAAAAATCAGGATCACACATCATTGGCTAGGGATAATCTTTTGTGAATCTCAAATATTTAGTTCACAAAAAATAAAGAGGAAATCAGAAAATATCAAATCAACAATCAAAAAGCCTCAGAATTTGTAAAGTCATGTCATGGGAATATTTATGAAGAGGTGTTATAATTAAATTGGATTTATTTTATTAAGTGGAGAAATAATATTAGAGGTATAATATTATTATGTGGTGAAATAATATTAGAAGTGTAATAGTATTTAATGTGGGCTTATTTGAGAGTAGAAGTAATAAGGGGGTGTAGGTTTTGAGCCCAATAAGAAATGAGGAATAATAGAATAATAGGATTATTTTATTATTTGTTGGAATAGAAAGAAAGAAGCAGTAGAAATAAATAAGGATTTGGAAGAGAACGTGAAGCTGCTGGAAAAAGAAGAAAACGACAAGAACGAAGATTCAACCCGAAAATTATAGAGCGACCTTCAATCCAAGGTAAGGGTGGGGTTCTGACTTTATAATTGGGTTCATGATGTTTGATATGTGGGGTTAGAGGTGATTGTTGTTTTGTTCTCGAATTGGATGTATATGATGATGTATGATGAAGATTTGATCGATAATGATGCCATGATATTGTTTAATCGATGTAGTATTATAGGTTAATGTTAGGTGATGATTTACCATGATTATAATAAGGTTTGTAGGGCTGAATATGAATTCCCATAGTAAAAATACAGAGGAAATTGCAGAATTATGCAAAAGGGACCAGGACATGTCGGCCTCAAGCTTGATGCGTCGATACATGGGCGATGTTAGACTCAGGATGAGTCGATACAAAAAGGGCTTGCATTGATACATGATAGTTGCAAGACTCAGGATGAGTCGATCGGTGAGATGCATGTGTTGATACATGCTGTGTATGAGACCAGGATAAGTCGATTCATAAGGAGGATGTGTCGGCTCATGTTATATAGACGAAGCAGTACGCATCGATCCCAAGGGTTTTGCGTCGACCCATGATGTCTGATTTTTGACAGATTTAGTTTTAAAGTGCTGTAACTTGAGTTTTAGGATGTTGTTTGAGATGTCATTCAAAGCGTTGAATAGCTAACGCGATGAACATTATTCTAGATGATTAAAATGATGAATAAGAAGTGTAATCCTAGGAGCCAATTTAGGATTTAGAATTACTTCCCGTGTTGGTCGTTGTGCTGGATTTTAAACAGAATGATGAATATGAGATGTTTAGAGGCTGCTGTTTGAATTATGACAGTAGGATTAGTCACAGAAACGAAGTAAAACTATAGAATAATAGTATGGATTACTGTAGTATTAATATACAGCTGAGTTATTAGTGAGATGTTATGAATAAAGTTGTGTTTGATAATTATGATGAACAAATGACATTTGATAAATAAATGATGTTTAATAAATCATTTTGATGATATGAGATGTTGATGACGAGACGTTGAGATGCTTTTGAGATGTTTATGAGATGTTGTTAATCGAGATGCTTATGAGATGTTGTTGACTTGAGATGTTGTTAATTGAGATGTTTATAAGATATTGTTGATTTGAGATGCTGTTGACTTGGGTGTTATTATTACATTCATGGTTGTGTCGCATACATTGCATTTTTTTGAGATGGAGCTTAGGCTCGTTAAGATGGCCTGTATTGGCGAATTTTGAGATGAAGGTTATGCCTTGTTGATGCCTCTATTAATTGGAAATTTTTGAGATGGGAGTTCTTCTCCAATGGTACCACATGCATTTGCATAGTATTGAGTTGCATTATATGATTGCATTAAAGAAGTTGTATTGATGTTTTGAATGTGTACTATTATTGAGATTGTTGTTGATTATGAGATGCGAAGTGGTGATGTTATTGATCTAATTTAATATATTAATTATCATGCACTTTATTATATTGTTAGATATCTCACCCCTTTTGTTTGAATGTTGCCCTTACGTTGGTAACGTGCAGGTAATCGAGAGTGAAGGATGTGTACCTTCAGTAGTTCGAGTCGGTGTCATTGCTCTGATATGTAACACTCGGGGGGATGAACACTTGCTGATTTTAGATTGTTGTTTTTCAGTTGTTGAACTTAAATTGATTATTATTAAATATGTGATGTTTCGAAGTTGTTGTTTTGTTGTTTGAAGATGTTATTAAGAATTCCGCTGCATAGATGTTGAATTATTTTATTTAAAGATGTTATGATGGTTCATCCGATGTTTTCAAAAAGTGTTATATATCCACGACGAATGCAATGAATTTTGTTAGAAGAATTTATGATGTCCCGATTCATTTGTTTGATTGAAATGTTATAACTCTGATTTATTTGCATAATTTCCTGGGGTAGAATTGGGATGTTACAAAGTTGGTATCAGAGCAAAAGGTTGGTCCGACCTTGTCGTCGAGTCGTAGTTGTTTAACAATCGAGTATTGTTATTTTGAGTTCTAACTGTTGTTTGTGTTGTAGTGAGAAGTTGAGATGGCTAGAAGGAATGATGATGCACTTGCTGCTGCTTTAGAAGTAATGGCTCATGTGATTGAAAATCAACCGAATATTGACGGGAATGTTGGATCTCGTAGCTTGGCGACTTTCTAGAGAGAGAATCCACCTACGTTCAAGGGAAAGTATGATCCTGACGGAGCATTGGAGTGGTTGAAAGAGATTGAGAGAATCTTTCGCGTAATGGACTGCACTCCAACACAGAAGGTTCGTTATAGGACTCATATGCTAGCAGTCGAGGCTGATGACTGGTGGCTAGAGACTTGTCAGAAGTTGGAAGCTACAGGTAAGAATGTCACTTGGGTTGTGTTTCATAGGGAATTTTTGAGAAAGTATTTCTCTGAAGATGTCTGTGGTAAGAAGGAAATTGAGTTTCTTGAGCTGAAGCAAGGAAGTATGTATGTTGTTGAGTATGCGGCCAAGTTTGCTGAGTTGACTAAGTTTTATCCGCATTACACTGAGGAAAATGCTGAGTTTTCGAAGTGTATTAAGTTTGAGAACGGGTTGTTCCCGGAGATTAAGAAGGCAGTTGGATACCAGAAGATCCGTGTCTTTGCTGATTTGGTTGATAGCTGCAGAATTTATGAAGAGGATAATAATGCTCATTATAAGATTATCAGTGAGAAGAGGGGTAAGCACCAACAGAATCGTGGTAAGCCTTATGATGCCCCAGTTGGTAAAGGTAAACATAAAGTTGCTCATGGGCAGAGGACTAGTGAGGGAGATGCTCCTGCTGGTGTGATTTTCTTTAAGTGTGGAAAACCTGGGCACAAGAGTAATGTGTGCACTGCTGGAGTGAAGAGATGTTACCGTTGTGGTAAGAACGGACATGTTGTATCTGAGTGTGAACACAAGAATGTGATATGTTTCAACTATAGAGAAGAAGGGCATATTGGTAGTCAGTGTCTGAAATTGAAGAGGGCTCATTCAAGTGGTAAAGTGTTTACTTTAGTGGAGGATCAGACAGCTGCTGAGGACGGACTTATTAGAGGTACATGTTTCATTAATAGTACTCCTTTAATTACTATTATTGATACTGGTGCTACGCATTGTTTTATTGCTGCTGATTGTGTTGAAAGATTGGGTCTTATGTTGTCTTCTTTGAATGGAGAAATGGTCGTTGATACTCCAGCCAAGGGGTCGGTGACTACTTCTTTCGTGTGTGCTAAGTGTCCCTTGTCGATCTTCGACAGAGACTTTGTTGTTGATTTGGTTTGTTTACCGTTAAGAGGTTTGGATGTAATTTTGGGTATGAACTGGTTAGAGCATAATCGTGTTCATATTAACTGTTATGACAAGTCGGTGAAGTTTTCTACTCCTGAAGAAGAGGAAGATGGTTTGTTGTCTGCTAGACAGTTGAGGAAGTTGATGCAAGAGGAAGCACAAATGTTCTCGTTGATGGTGTTGCTATCTGTAGAGACTCAAGCTATAATTGAGGAATTGCAGATGGTGTGTGAATTTCCTGAAGTTTTCCCTTATGAGATTCTTGATGTACCGCCATAGAGGGAAGTTGAATTTGTTATTGATCTTGTACCTGGTACCAGACCTGTGTCTATGGCACCATATAGGATGTCTGCGTCTGAGTTGTCAGAGATAAAGAAGCAATTGGAAGATTTACTTGAGAAGAAGTTTGTAAGACCAAGTGTATCGTCGTGAGGAGCTCCAGTGTTGTTAGTAAAGAAGAAAGATGGAAGTATGAGGCTTTGTGTTGATTATAGACAGTTGAATAAAGTGACAATTAAGAACAAGTATCCACTTCCAAGAATAGATGACTTGATGGACCAATTGGTGGATGCTCGTGTGTTTAGTAAGATTGATTTGAGGTCGGGTTACCATCAGATTAAAGTGAAGGATGAAGATATTCAGAAGACGACTTTCAGAATGTGTTATGGACATTACTAGTATTCGGTGATGCCTTTCGGTGTTACTAATGCACCGGGAGTATTCATGGAATATATGAATCGTATGTTTAATACTTATATGGACCGGTTCGTAGTGGTGTTCATCGATGATATTTTGATTTACTCTAAGTCAGAAAAAGAGTATGTTGAACATTTAAGAGTAGTGTTGCAAGTTTTGAAGGAGAAGAAGTTGTATGCAAATCTGTCCAAGTGTGAATTTTGGTTAAAAGAGGTTAGTTTTCTTGGTCATGTGATTTCAGGTAGTGGCATTGTTGTAGATCCATCGAAGGTTGATGCTGTGTTGCAATGGGAAACTCTAAAGTCAACTACTGAGATTAGAAGCTTCTTGGGATTAGCTGGTTATTATAGGAGGTTTATTGAAGGGTTTTATAAGTTGTCACTTCCGTTGACTAAGTTGACTTGTAAAGGTAGAGCGTTTGTATGGGATGTTCAGTATGAAGAAAGTTTTACGGAATTGAAGAAGAGGTTGACGTCGGCTCCGATCTTGACGTTGCCTAATCCAGGAGAGCCTTTTGTGGTATATTGTGATGCTTCTAAGATGGGTTTAGGAGGTGTGCTTATGCAGAATGGTAAGGTAGTTTCTTATGCGTCAAGGCAGTTGAGGACTCATGAGAAGAACTATCCTACGCATGATTTAGAGCTTGCTGTTGTTGTTTTTGTGTTGAAGATTTGGAGGCATTATCTTTATGGTTCTAGATTTGAAGTGTTTAGTGACCATAAGAGCTTAAAGTATTTGTTTGATCAGAAAGAGCTGAATATGAGGCAACAAAGATGGTTGGGATTGTTAAAGGATTATGATTTCGGTTTGAATTATGATCCAGGAAAGGCGAATGTGGTAGATGATGTGTTGAGTCGAAAGACTTTACATATGTCAGCAATGATGATTAAAGAGTTATAATTGATTGAGCAGTTCAGAGATATGAGCTTAGTTTGTGAGGTTGCTCTGTAGAGTGTTATGTTGGGTATGTTGAAGATTAATAATGAATTTTTAGACAGTACTAGAGAAGCTCAGAAGTTGGATATGAAACTGGTAGATTAGATGGTTGGGACTGATCAGTCTGAGAATAGTGATTTCAAGCTAGATGAGCAAGGTGTGTTGAGATTTCATAACCGGAATTGTATTCCTGATGATGCTGAGATGAAGAAAGTGATACTTGAAGAGAGTCATAGAAGTAAGTTGAGTATTCATCCAGGAGCTACAAAGATGCATCAAGATTTGAAAGGTTTGTTTTGGTGGCCTGGGATGAAGAGTGACGTGGCTCGGTTTGTGTATGCATGTTTGACTTGTCAGAAGTTGAAAGTTGAACATCAGAAGCCTGCAGGATTGATGCAACCGTTGGAAGTTCCAGAGTGGAAATGGGATAGAATTTCAATGGACTTTGTGATAGGGTTGCCTAATACTCTAAGAGGACCTGATTCGATTTGGGTGATTGTTGATAGGCTTATGAAGTCGGCTCATTTTATTCCTTTTAACATCAGTTTTCCAGTGTCGAAGTTGGCCGAGATTTATATTAGTGTGATTGTGAAGCTGCATGGTGTTCCTTTGTGCATTGTGTCAGATAGAGATCCAGGATTTACTTCTGATTTTTGGAAGAGTTTGCAAGAAGCGTTGGGTTCCAAGTTAAAGTTGAGTTCAGCGTATCATCCTCAGACAGATGGTCAGACTGAACGGACTATTCAATCGTTGGAAGATTTGCTGAGGGCATGTGTTCTCGAGCAGGGAGGTACGTGGGATACTTATCTTCCTTTGATAGAGTTCACTTATAATAACAATTACCATTCTAGTATTGGGATGGCACCTTTTGAGGCATTGTATGGTCGAAGATGTATAACTCCGTTATGTTGGCATGAATCTGGAGAAAGTATAGTACTTGGACCTGAACTTGTTCGTGAGACTACTGAGAAGGTGAAGTTGATTCGAGAAAAGAGGAAAGCTTCACAAAGTAGACAAAAGAGTTATCCTGACAAGCGAAGGAAGGATTTAGAATTTCAAGTTGGTGACCATGTGTTTTTGAGAGTTACACCTGTGACTGGTGTTGGGAGAGCATTGAAGTCTAAGAAGCTCACTTCTCGTTTTATTGGACCATATCAGATTTCAGAGAGAGTGGGGAATGTTGCTTACAGAGTGGCTTTACCGCCTAATCTTTCGAATTTGCATGATGTGTTCCATGTGTCGCAACTTCGGAAGTTTATTTCAGATCCATCTCATGTGATTCAAATGGACGATGTGCAAGTACGAGATAATCTTACGGTGGAGACGATGCCTGTACGGATCGCGGATCGTGAAATCAAGACTCTGAGGGGCAAAGAGATTTCCTTAGTTAAAGTGGTTTGGCTAGGAGCTGCTGGCGAAAGCATGACTTGGGAATTGGAGAGCAAGATGCGAGACTCCTAGCCTGAATTGTTTGATTGAGGTAAATTTTCGAGGACGAAAATATTCTAAGTGGGGGAGAGTTGTAACGCCCGTAATTTAATTAATTATTTAATTAAATTATTTTTGGAATATTTATGAAGAGGTGTTATAATTAAATTGGATTTATTTTATTAAGTGGAGAAATAATATTAGAGGTATAATATTATTATGTGGTGAAATAATATTAGAAGTGTAATATTATTTAATGTTGGCTTATTTTGAGTGAGTAGAAGTAATAAGGGGGTGTAGGTTTTGAGCCCAATAAGAAATGAAGAATAATAGAATAATAGGGTTATTTTATTATTTGTTGGAATAGAAAGAAAGAAGCAGTAGAAAGAAATAAGGATTTGGAAGAGAACGTGAAGCTGCTGGAAAAAGAAGAAAACGGCAAGAACGAAGATTCAACCCGGAAATTGTAGAGTGACCTTCAATCCAAGGTAAGGGTGGGGTTCTGACTTTATAATTGGGTTCATGATGTTTGATATATGGGGTTAGAGGTGATTGCTATTTTGTTCTCGAATTGGATGTATATGATGATGTATGATGAAGATTTGATGAATTTTAGATGAATAATGATGCCATGATGTTGTTTAATCGATGTAGTATTATAGGTTAATGTTAGGTGATGATTTGCCATGATTATAATAAGGTTTGTAGGGTTGTAATATGAATTCCTGTAGTAAAAATATAGAGGAAATCGCAGAATTATGCAAGAGGGACTAGGATGTGTCGACCTCAAGCTTGATGCATCGATACATGGGCGATGTTAGACTCAGGATGAGTCGATACAAAAAGGGCTTGCGTCGATACATGATAGTTGCAAGACTCAGGATGAGTCGATCGGTGAGATGCATGTGTCGATACATGCTGTGTATGAGACCAGGATGAGTCGATCCATAAGGAGGATGTATCGACTCATGTTATTCATACGAAGCAGTATGCGTCGATCCCAAGGGTTTTGCATCGACCCATGATGTCTGATTTTTGACAGATTCAGTTTTAAAGTGCTGTAACTTGAGTTTTAGGATGCTGTTTGAGATGTCGTTCGAAGCATTGAATAGCTAATGCAATGAACATTATTCTAGATGATTAAAATGATGAATAAGAAGTGTAATCCTAGGAGCCAATTTAGGATTTAGAATTACTTCCTGTGTTGGTCGTTGTGCTGGATTTTAAACAGAATAATGAATATGAGATATTTAGAGGCTGTTGTTTGAATTATGACAGAAGGATTAGTGACAGAAATGAAGTAAAACTACAGAATAACAGTATGGATTACTGTAGTATTAATATACAGTTGAGTTATTAGTGAGATGTTATGAATAAAGCTGTGTTTGATAATTATGATGAACAAATGACGTTTGATAAATAAATGATGTTTAATAAATCATTTTGATGATATGAGATGTTGATGACGAGACGTTGAGATGCTTTTGAGATGTTTATGAGATGTTGTTAATCGAGATGCTTATGAGATTTTGTTGACTTGAGATGTTGTTAATTGAGATGTTTATGAGATATTGTTGATTTGAGATGTTGTTGACTTGGGTGTTATTATTACATTCATGGTTGTGTCGCATACATTGCATTTTTTTAAGATGGAGCTTATGCTCATTGAGATGGCCTGTATTGGCGAATTTTGAGATGAAGGCTATGCCTTGTTGATGCCTCTATTAATTGGAAATTTTTTGAGATGGGAGTTCTGCTCCAATGGTACCACATGCATTTGCATAGTATTGAGTCGCATTATATGATTGTATTAAAGAAGTTGTATTGATGTTGTGAATGTGTACTATTATTGAGATTGTTGTTGATTATGAGATGAGAAGTGGTTATGTTATTGATCTAATTTAATATATTAATTATCATGTGCTTTATTATATTTTTAGATATCTCACCCCTTTTGTTTGAATGTTTCCCTTACGTTGGTAACATGCAGATAATTGAGAGTGAAGGTTGTGTACCTTCAGTAGTTCGAGTCGGTGTCATTACTCTGATATGTAACACTCAGGGGGATGAACGCTTGCTGATTTTAGATTGTTGTTTTTCAATTGTTGAACTTAAATTGATTATTATTAAATATGTGATGTTTCGAAGTTATTGTTTCGTTGTTTAAAGATGTTATTAAGAATTCCGATGCGTAGATGTTGAATTATTTTATTTAAAGATGTTATGATGGTTCATCCGATGTTTTGAAAAAGTGTTATATATCCACGACGAATGCAATGAATTTTGTTAGAAGAATTTATGACGTCCCGATTCATTTGTTTGATTGAAATGTTATAACTCTGATTTATTTGCATAATTGCCTGGGGTAGAATTGGGGTGTTACAAAAGTTAAAGAGGAAATCAGAAAATATCAAATCAACAATAAAAAAGCCTCAGAATTTATAAAGTCATGTCATGGGCCAAAACAACTTTACTGCAAATCTCAAAGACCATGCTTTTCTTCACAGAAAAGAAGAAAATTAAAACTCAGAAAGTGATCATTAAAGTACCAAAACTGACACAGCAAACAAAAAGCCTTATACAGAACTCTATCATTGGCTAGGAGTAGGACTTTTGCAAATCACAAAGACAAATTTTGGTTCTCAAATGAAAGAGAAAAGTCCAAACTAGAAATTTAAACTCAGCACCAATTTTCCACGTAACAATAAACCTTACAAATCAAATTACAAAAGCCTCATTGTTTTACAAACAGAATCAGATCCAATTCAATCACAAGCCAAGTCACATCTCTACTATAAATCACAAATTTTGTTCACAGTAAAGGAAAGAAGAAATTCAGTTCAAGGTACATCAAATCCAACAAGCAACTGTTATAAAATACAGCAAGTACATCCATTCAACAAGGAACCAGTACAATAAAGCAAAAGTCAGCCTCCATCATAAATAAATAGCACATCCAGCAAGACCAGCAGAGTACAGAAAAGCTATCAACAAGTACGAACTCAGAAAAGTCATCACAGTACAGTCTTTACAAAGCACAAGTAACCAGTACAGCAAGGACAAAAGTTGATTTATCAGCAAAAGTGACAAGTCCAAGAAGCAATTCCTCACAAGTTGGTATCAAACTTTTACACGGAGAAGGAAGCAGTTTTCACAGTATAAAAGAGATCATTGTCCAAAATACAAAGAGGATTTTTCACCACAAAAAATATACACAAACAGAAACACAAATCACAGCAAGCCAACAAAACCCTCTTTTCAAAACATTCGTTCATACCAAAATTTACAAACAGAAACACAAATCGCAGCAAGCCAACAAAACCCTCTTTTCAAAACATTTGTTCATACCAAAATTTACAAACAGAAACACAAATCACATGCAAACAACAACAAAACCCTAAACAATTTTTATCATCATTTTCCAGAAAACATATACCCTTCAGAATTAGCGAAGAAAAAGAGAGAGCAAAGATCTCACTGAGGTAAAGCTATCCAACCCTAGGGTTTTGTTTTCCCCCTTTTAGATTTACGCGTAACCAAGCGAAATCTACAAAATCGAGTCACGAATTAGTAAATAGGAGGGAAAGAGGAATTCGAAAATGTAAAAAATGTTTGAGTTTGGAACATCGTCGTCGCCGTCACCGCCGTGAGGCAATTTCCAACGCGATCGATTTATCATCTCCGGTGAGGAGAACAACGAGAGAGAGCGAGAGAAAATAGACAGAGAGAGAGAGAGAGAGAGAGAGAGAGAGAGAGAGAGAGAGAGAGAGAGAGAGAGAGAGAGAGAGAGAGAGAATTTTTCTTTCCAAATGAGACTCTGTCTCAATTTTGTTTTGTTTTGTTTGTTTTGAAAAAACAAATAAATGGGCCCAACCAAACACCAAGGCCAAGTTCCTTACTCAACGCTATACCCCCTATTCTTGTACATACCCCCCTCTGTTAACAAACAAATAACATCAGGCCCAAGTCTTTTTTACTCTTTTGTTGTGTACACAAAAAAAAACTACCATTGGGCCATGCTCTAACCCAAAGAACTGTTTTCTACAAAAACACCCCAAATCAAAATTATACCCCCTGACTTATTTCTTTTTTTATTTTATTTTATTTTTATATTATTTTTATTATTATTATTATTATTATTATTATTATTTCTATTAATAAAATCCCAAAAATATTTTATTTTAATATACTTGTTTCATTTTCTTTCAATACAAAAAGGCCAAAAATATCTTTTTATACAAACTTAATTTTTAATTAGATTAGGGTTTAATTTACTTTTTAATTAAATGTAGAACTTAGGTTTTCTTTTAATTATTTTTTTATGCTATTTTAATTAATATTAAAATCTTTTCGTAAAAACACTAAAAAATATTTTTCTAAATTAAGTTAATTTATTTCTCTTATTTTTAAATCATTTTCTTTTTAATTATTAAGTTAAGATAAAAAACCTTTTCTTAACAAAACAAAATAATTCATTTCTTTTTCGTTCAGTACCTTATACATTATTTCTTTACAGTCTTGTATATTATTTACTTCAATTTTTGTACATTATATCATTACTTGTGCATTATATTCATTCACATTTTTTGTACATTATTTATTCAAATTCAATATGGTTGTAATAGATAATTAGATTTTAATTTCTTGCAATCCTCATTTGTAATTTGTACACCCCCCTCCCACAAAGTATTGTAATAGTGTAGTAACGTTAAATTCTGCAATTTATCGCTTTATATACAGTTGCTAGTAATTATGGTTTGTATGGAAAGACTAAAAACCAATCAATTAGAAAACCCTAATTCAAGACAAAATCAAGCATGAAAACAATACACTTGCACACAAACATCCCTAGGGTTATTCCACTTGGTTGCCTTTACAAAATGGCCATATTACGCATGTGAGGTATCTTAGTAAAAACAAGCAAATACATGATCATAGTCCCTCGATGATGCTATCTAAGTTGTCTTTCAAATGATCTTAGTCCCTAAAAAAGAATGTTAAGATACCTTGCAACATTGCTAATCATGGTTATGCGATGACTCACGCCCGTCCCGCTTACATCCAAAGATAGGGTTACTTACCAAATCAATGGTAAGATAACAATATCAAAGGAAAGAGGAAATGAACATGAAAGACTTTTGGGTAGTTAGAATGCTCCTAATTACTTGCTCAATTTCAAACAGAATCCTTGCTATTTTCAAAACAAACACCTACACATTTCCAAAACATCTTACAAACTTGGAAACATTTACAAAACATCAACATCTTTGTATACGTTCTTAGAACGAGAATAATTACAAAGATTGCCTAAACAATGGCCTCTTTACAAAATGCTTTCAAAAAATCACACAAAGCACAATTTCAAGCAAAAGCAAGTGATCTAGCAAGTAACTAAAAGCCCATGGAAAACCATGGATGAAAAGGGTGCTAATACCTTCCCTTTTCATAATCTACCCCCCGAACTCAAGAAATAATCTCAAAGGTCTTTCCTGTTCTTTTTCACATTTCCTTTTGGATAAAAGAAAAGTCGATGGCGACTCTTGCTAACCTCAACATTTGCGATCAAACGCAAAACCTTCAAGTTAGTTCTCCCACTGTATCACAATAAGTTATAAACTTACTGAAAGTAAGGTTATCTTGCTTGATATCATAGTATTCAGAAGTTGTTAACTTTCTGAAAATATGACATTCAGACTTAAAGCTCAAAAGTCGTGCTCTCCTAAAGGGAAGACAAGTCAACATTCTTATGCATGCTCTCATACAGAGATGCCACTCAGAATTTGTGTGTGATTCAGCAACGTACGCTCTATTTGTAACACCCCAATTCTACCCGGAAATTATATAAATAAATCAGAGTTATAAAATCATTCATGCAAACGAATCGGGATGTCACAAATTCATCATTAAAAACTCATTCAATTCATCATGGATACATAACACTTTAAAACTTAGGATGAACCATCAACATAAATACTTTAATTAAATAATTCAACAATTTAACATCTACACAGCGAAATTCTTAATAACATCTTTATCATCGTTACAGCATCTTCAAAACAACACATATTTAATAATAATCAACTTAAACTTCAACAACTGAATAATCAACAATCAAAAGCAAAAAGTGTTCATCCCATGAGTGTTACATATCCGAGAAATGACACCGACTCGAACTATTAAAGGTATACAGCCTTCACTCTCGATTACCTGCATGTTACCAACGTAAGGGTAACATTCAAACAGAAGGGGTGAGATATCTAACAATGTAATAAAGCGTATGATAATTAATATATTAAATTAGATCACATAACATCACCACTTCTCATATCATAATCAACAATAATTGCATCAATAATACACATTCATAACATCAATACACCACATCTTTATGCAGTCATATAATGTGACTCAATACTATACGAATGCATATGGTACCATTGGAGCAGAACTCCCATCTTAAAAATCTGCCAATAAATAGAGGCATCAACAAGGCATAAGCCTTCATCTCAATATTCTCCAATACAGGCCATCTTAACGAGCATAAGCTCCATCTTGAAATTCAGTGTATGCGACATAATCATGAATGTAATGATAACACCATAACTATTAACATCTTAACACAACATCATCGTTGGCCAAAAGCCTAGATCTTAAAAGCTGCCAATTATTAGAGGCATCTCAACATCTTTCATAAACATCATATATCATCATAATTCATCAAACATCATATATCATCATAATTCATCAAACATCATCTATCATAATAATTCATCAAATGCCATATATCATCGTAAATCACAACAACTCGACCACAACAACAATACAACAACAATTCGTCAATCTCGCAACATTGGCCAGAGGCCTACACCATGATATTGCCTATAATTAATTAATCATCTAAGGCTTACTCCTAATTCACGAGACCTCTACATATTACTATTCTGTAATACTACTTCATTATCATCATTAATCCTATTATTATAAATCAGACAGTAATCTATAAACATTTTGTCCTCATCATTCTTCACAAACTCAACATAGTGATTAACGCGGGAATTAACTCTAGTCCTAATTGGCATACTAGGATTATACTTCCTATTCATCATTTTAATCCTCAAGAATAAAGCTTATCGCTTTAGCTATTCAACGCTTCGAACGGTACCTCAAACGGAGTCCGAAAACTCAAGTTACAGAATTCTCAAACTGATTCTTCCAAAAACCAGACAACATGGATCGATGCATAACGCCTTGGGTCGACGCGTACTAAACTGAACTCGTAATATGAGTCGACGCATCCTCTCTTGTATCGACTCATCCTGAGTCTGCAACACTGCATGTATCGACACATGCTCCTACGTATCGACTCATCCTGAGTCTAAAAGTCCTCATGTATCGACACATGACCCCTTCGTGTCGAATCATTTTGAGTCTAACATCATTCATGTATCGACACATACCATTTGGGGTCGAGGCATACTGCTCTGCTAAGGATATTTTCTGCGATTTCTCTGCATTTTCACTACGGGTTCCATAATTTAAGCCCTAAAAACATCCTCTAATCACAGATAATCATCTCTTACGATTATCCTATAATTCTACATCAAATAAACAACATTGGGACATCATCATCCATCTTTCAATCATCAATTCTCGTCATATAACAACATATAATTCAATCATGAATAAAACAACACTTTCACATCTAATCTCACATACCAATTTCATGAACCATATTATAGAGTCAGAACCCCACCCTTACCTTGGATTGAAGGTCGCTCTATAACTTTTCCTATTGAATTCCCGTTCTACCGTTTTCTTCTTTTCCAACAGCTTCATGTTCTTCTTTCCAACCCTTATTCTTCTTACTGCTTCTTATTTCTTGTTATTTCTAACAATAATAAAAGAATAACCCTATTATTCTCTTTTATGCCTTAATGGGCTTAAAACTAATACACCCCCTTATTACTACTTCCATTCCTTTAAAACAAGCCCACATCAAATAATATTATCATTCTTCTAATATTATTCCACCATTTAATAAAATAATTAATTCTAACTAATCACAACATATCAATTATTCCAAAAATAATTTAATTAGATAATTAATTAAATTACGGGCGTTACACTATTCAAAAGTTATGAACTATCTGAAAGTCTGATACATTAGAATATATCAGATCAAACACTGGTGCTTGAAAAGTATAATGTTTTGGTTGTGATATCAGAATCAAGGAACATAAACGTTGATACATGATGCGTGACATTATTTAATAAGGCTCAAATCAAGTTTTGTTTCTTCATCAAAGTTTTGATAGAAACTAGGTTCTGAGATGAAGACCAGGTGTTCTAGTAAGACTCTGATTAGTTGTTATAGGGAAGTGCTACTTCTCTATTCTATGTTCTAAACACCCAAAATTTATTTTGTGAGTCTTAGGCTCAAGGGGAGACTCTGAACAAGCTTAAATATAATTTTGGGTTTAACAGATTCAGTGGGAGCTATGAGCTTAACTCTGAATTTTTCGGTTACAGTGATTACCCTGTATAAATTGTTCTATCAAAATACATGGTTTTGTCATCATGAAAAAGGGGGAGATTGTAAGAACAAGAAGTGTTTCTACATCTATCCTTGAGATTATGATGATAACTTTACATGTTATCTTAGAAAACAATTGTATACACTAATGGTTTCATTCTAGTGACTCGAGTATAAGGCATGTGAGGTCATCAGGTTCTGAACATACACTATGGAAGAAAACATGTGGTTACATCTTACAGTTGAAGTCAAGGTTCTAAATCTATCTTCTGTAATGTGTCTAAGGAATGCTAGTACAAGAGGTTCTGATCGTGACTTTATGGTTAAGATTTCGAGGCCTTCTAAAGCTTTGCTTCTATGTGTTACAAGTTCTGAAGATTATGAAGACGAAGTTCTGCTGAACAATTTCTGATGATCTGAAGAAAAGCAAGTTCTTACAACCAAGTGCTGGAGACTCTGGAGACAAGGTTCTATGCGACAAGTTCTGAAGACTCCAAGACTTATGTTCTAAGGCTTAATAAAGATTCTTCTACAACAACCTTCAATGTTCAATATTCAAATATATGATTTTCTGCTCAAATAAGTATTTAAGAAAACAAACCTTAAACCCAAATAACTTTTTTCTCTTGCAATCCATCATAGAGAACTTTTCCAAGTGTCTTTAGGTTTCAAGCACTTTATGTTTCATTTTGGTTAGAAATGTTAATATTCAACATGCTTTTATAATGGATGTCTCTTAGGTTTCACGCAGTTTGGACATTTGAACTTTTGATCACTTAATCAACCGATTACTTAAGATATGGTAACTGGTATCCCAAGTCTTGAGATGCCCGAAAAACTCTGAAGGTTGTTTAGTCGGAAAGCAATCCAAAAATTCCTTCTTTTCGACTATGCCAATGAGATCATCCGGCATACTTGAAGTGGTACATTCAGATGTACGTGGCCCGTTCGAAGAACATACCATTGGTGGAAACAGGTATTTTGTTTTATTTGTCGATGAGTTTAGTCGAAAGTTTTGGATCTATGTGATCAAAAGAAAGGAAGAAGTATTCTAAATCTTTAAGAGATTCAAGATACTTGTTGAAAACCAGAGTGAGAAGAAGATCAAAGTTTTGCGAACAAATGGAGGTGGAGAATACACATCCAAGATGTTTGAAGAATTCTATGCAGAACATGGTGTCGATCATGAGGTAACTGCTCCCTATATGCCTTAACATAATGGAATTTCATAAAGAAGAAACATAACCATATTGTATATGGTGAGATGCATGCTGAAGCAGAAGAATTTTCCAAAATCTTTATGGGGTGAAGCTATTTCGACTTTAGTTTATATCCTGAACAGGATCTCTACCAAAAAATTGAAGAATAAGGTTTCTGAAGAAGTGTGGAGTGGAAAACGACCATCAGTGAGTCATCTAAAGATGTTTGGCTCTATGTGTTACAATAATGTTCCTATTGCAAGAAGAAGGAAGCTTAATGACAAGAGTGAACCTATGATTCTGGTAGGATATCATAAAATTGGTGCATACAGGTTATTCAATCCAATCAATGATAAAATTGTGATAAGTCGAGACATTGTGATTGATTAGAATTATGCCTGGGATTGGAATTCTATAATTCAATTAACAAGCCATTGATGAGTTATGGTTTGGACGAAGAAACTGATGAAGTCAAAGTCGAAGAAATTGATGATATTCTAGTCAAAGTCAAAGCAGTTGCTGAAATCCCCAACACTGTCGAAGTCGAAGAGGGTGTGGCTAGCACAAGCCAAACACCTCAAAGAATTATAGGTCTTCCAGGTAGACTTCATGATTACGAAATGGTTGGTGATGATGAAGTCACACCAAATGGGGAATTAGTTCATTTTGCTTTACTTGCGGGTGCTGAACCAATCAACTATAGAGAGGCTTTAAAGAATAAACAATGGAAGTCTGCTATCGTCAAAGAGTTATAGGCAATCTAAAGAAACAACACATGGGAGTTAGTCGAATTTCCAGCATACACAAAAGCTATCAAAGTAAAGTGGGTGTTCAAGTTGAAACACAATGCTGATGGGTCAATAGCAAGAAATAAGGCGAGATTGGTAGCTCAAGGTTTTTCTTCAAAGAGAAAGACTCGACTACTTTAAAGTATTTTCTCCAGTAGCAAGATTAGAGATTGTTCGACTAGTGCTAGCATTAGCATGCAACCAAGGTTGGTCAACATTTCATTTAGATGTGAAAACAACATTTCTGAATGGTTCTTTAGATGAAGATATTTATGTCACACAAACTCTAGGGTTTGTGATTTAGAAGGAAGCGAGTAAAGTATATAAGTTTCACAAAGCACTATATGGCCTCAAGCAGGCACCTAGGGCATGGAACAAGAAGATCGAATCATACTTAATCGAATTGGGATTTGTAAAATGCAAGTCTAAGTATGGTGTCTATGTTCAGGTTGTAGCACAAGATATAACAATCATCTTCTTATGTGTCGATGAATTGCTGATAATTGGAAATAGCTTGGAGAACTTGTCGAAGTACAAAGAGCTGATGATGAGAGAATTTAAAATGTCAGATCTGGGGAATTATCTTATTTCCAAGGCATGCAATTTCAAATGTCGAAGCAAGGTATGGTGTTGCATCAAAAGAAGTATGTCAAAGAGATACTCAAGAGATTCAGAATGAATGATTTGACTTTAACATCTTCGCTTGTCGAACCAAATTTGAAGTTGGAGAAGCATGGAGAGGAAGACAAAGTCGGTGTAACTTTGTTTAGACAAATAGTTGGATCTTTAAGGTATGTGTGCAACAGTCGACCTAATATAAGTTTCGTAGTCAGATTAGTAAGATACATGAGTAAACAGTTAACATAGCGAGCTAGATTTTTATACCCATTTCTACTTGGTGAATTTGTTCGTCCCATCCTTTTTTTAGCAGATTTAAAACAGAATAGAAAAAACTGTCTATTTTGATACTCCTAATGTGAAAGATAAATTTATATAATTAAAATTAAAAAATATTTTGATCTAAAATTTGAAAATTTCTCAAATACAATGAATTATCCATCAATGTTTATCAACTACCTACCTAAAAAAATACAATGCCCCCATTATCCTTTAAAATACAATGCCCCATTATCCTTTAATTGCCCTTTTATCATTTATAATTTACACTTCATTTATATAAAGGTGTAATGAACTATTATAATTTACATTCTACTCATTTTTGCCATTTCTCTGTCACTTGTCATATTTCTACTGGTCTATACCACTAATTCATTTTAAATTATTTTGTATTTCTTCTCTCCCCTCACACTTCTATTTCCGTCATTCCCCCTTCTCTCCTTTTTTATCACTTCCTTTTCCATTCCCCCCTCTTTCCCCTTTCAATTTCCTCATTTTTTCTTCCCTAGGTTGAATCTTTCTTCTACGTATCAAGATCAGTCACCCGTTTTGAGGTCTAAAATAAATTTTAAAATAAAACTTTTAAAATATATTTAAGAATAATAATTTTATAGTTATTAAAAGTTGAACTCAAAATCAAAAAAGAGAGAATCCTATATTTTATCAACTCAACTGTGATAATATATATATATATATATATATATATATATATATATATATATGATTAATGTGTCATTATATATTTTTATAACTAAAAAAAAAAATTGAAATCTTTTTTAAGTTAAACTTTTGAGGCTAAAAACCGCAACCTAAATTATTTAGTCCTTAGGTCGGCCATACTGCATATCTTAGTAAGTGCATCAATTTAATCCTTCCATTTATTTATTTTTTATTTTTTATTGGTTTTTTGGTCTACTCCCATTGTTGTTTTACACTCTTCTTCTTCTCAATATTTTTTCTCAAAATTACATTATGCAAAGAAGAAGATGGAAATATGTTTGTGGATTGTAGTTTCGATTTTAATTGAAAAAAAACGATGAAGATATATTTGTGTTGTGGTTTAAATTACAATTGAATAAGAAGATGAAGATCTATTTGTAGATTGTGATTTCAAATGAAGAAGAAAATTTAAATGTGATTTATTTATGATTATGTTTATCTTTTTAATATTTTATTGTTTTTAATTAAAAATATTTTCTTTTAGTTTTGCAGTTAACAATTGTTATTTATGATAAATTTTATTGTAAGTGATGTGTTTTCATAAAAAACTAGCTTGTGTGTAATGACGTTCATACACTGCCCACTATTTTAAAATGTAGACACCATCATCCAAAAATTGGGTACTTATAGAATCTGGAGTATCTTGATCTTTCATTCAATAAATTTAAGATATTATTCTCAGATTAATTCTTTGGAAGTATTAATAACCCCGGGATCCTGTTGTGAATAAGGACAAAGAAATCACAAGAGTAACTAATTCACATGATGAGGAGGGACACTTGGCATTAGATCCACAAGATCAGGATCTGGGACATGGAAAGAGAGAGAGAATCCCAAACAGAAAATTCAAGGAAGACTTTGTTTAAATACCCTCATGATTGGCAATCATTGGCATGGAATTTAGTGTGGAAGAAATGACTCTTCTCTCCCTCTGAAGCTTATGCTTTTCTAGTATTTCCCTTAGATTCCATCTTTAATCATTACATCATTTCATTCCTTCAAACAAATTGTACTGTTGCATTGATTATTAGTATAATTTTTATCCATATTCCACTGCTTTTCTGCTTTCATTATTTCTGTTCATTACAACTGGTGCTTTCATTGACCTCCCCATGGCCGACAATACACGCATGAAAATTATGGAAAATGCCATTGCTGAGATGTCCAAAACTCTGCAGAGGTTTGTTGAAGACGCTGATCGCCGCCACAACGAGTATTCGCAGCACCGTCACTTGGATCAAGCCCGTTTTGAACGTGTCGAGAGTCAGCTCACCTCTCTTCATGAGAACTAGCTCTCCGGTGGAAAACACTCCGTTTACGGTTCAACGCCGTCGCCGTCTCAGCCGTTTCAGATGCGCAACATCAAGCTCGACTTTCCCCGATTTGATGGATCTGAGGTAATGAATTGGATTTTTAAGGCTGAACAATTTTTTGAGTTTTATGACACACCAGATCATCACCGCCTTACCATCGCCGCCGTGCACATGGAAAAGGACGTGGTGCCATGGTTCCAAATGATTTCCCGTAATCAGCCTTTTCAATCATGGGCCATGTTCACTCGAGCTTTAGAAATGGAGTTTGGTCCATCCCCTTATGAGTCTCCAAGGCCCACACTGTTCAAATTGACCCAAACGTCCACAGTTGCAGAGTATTATACATCGTTTACTATGCTTGCCAATAGAGCCCAAGGTCTGAGTCCTGATGCCACCTTGGATTGCTTTATCAGTGGCCTCAAAACTGATATCAAACGAGATGTTATTGCTCAAACCCCTTCTTCCTTGTCCCGTGCTTATGCTCTTGCAAGGCTTTTTGAGGATAAATATTCACCATCACCCGTTTCAAAACCACTTACCATCAATTCTACCAAACCCTATCATTTCCCTGGACCCAATTCTACACCCAAACACACACCTCAACCCCCAATTCTGCCTAACCCTAAACCACCAAATCCATCACCAAAAAGCCACCCTGTCAAAAACATATCGCGAGCTGAAATGCAAATTCGCCGTGAAAAGGGCCTCTGCTATTACTGCGATGACAAATTCTCTATCAACCACAAATGTCCCAACCGTCATTATTTTCTCCTCCAAATGGAAGATGATGACAATGAACCACACCCACACCCTGATATCACACTTGAATCCTTAGCGAAAAGTATGCCTATTGAGGACTCTGAACATCACTTATCCTTAAATGCTTTGAATGGTTCTCATGGACTTGGTACTTTGCGTTTTCGTGGCCAAATTCAAGGCATGGATGTCACGGTTTTGTTGGATAGTGGGAGTTCTGACAACTTCCTCCAACCCAGAATTGCTCAGTCTTTACACTTGTCAGTTCAGTCAACGACTCAATTTCAAGTCTTAGTGGGCAATGGAAATTCCTTGACCACCATGGGTTATATCAGTGATCTGCCAGTCACAATTCAGGGTAATACCTTACACCTTCCTGTGTATTTACTGCCTATTTCTGGAGCTGACCTTGTGTTGGGAGTCCCTTGGTTAAAAACCTTAGGTCCTCACATAGCAGACTATAATGCACTATCTTTAAAATTTTATGTCAAGGACACCTTTGTTACACTTTATGGAGACACACCTAAGGGTCCGAGCCAAGCACAGTTTAATCACATCAAAAGGCTACACCACACTCATGCAATAGACCTTGCTTTTACCCTGCAATTTGACAAAATATTACCCACTATCAGTGACTCGAGCACTCCTATCCACCCTGATATATCTCAGATCTTAGACGCATATCCCGATGTGTTTGTTGAACCTAAAGGCTTACCACCTACTAGGTTTCAAGACCATGCTATACCCTTACTTGAAGGCAGTAATCCCGTTAAAGTGAGGCCTTACAGGTACCCCCACAGTCAGAAAGCACAAATAGAAATAATGGTTAATGAGATGTTGCAACAGGGTCTGATTCAGCCCAGCAATAGTCCCTTTTCTTCACCAGTTTTGTTGGTAAAGAAGAAAGATGGCTCATGGAGATTTTGCACAGATTATAGGGCCCTCAATTCCATTACTATCAAAGATAGTTTTCCTATCCCAACTGTGGATGAATTGCTAGATGAACTCCATGGTGCACAATACTTTTCCAAATTGGATCTACATTCAGGGTACCATCAGATTTTGGTTAAAACCGAAGACCGACACAAAACTGCTTTCCGAACGCACCAAGGTCTATATGAATGGTTAGTGATGCCGTTTGGTCTCTCCAACACACCTGCATCATTCCAGAGCCTCATGAATCATGTTTTACAGGTTCAACTCAGAAAGTCAGTGCTGGTATTTTTCGACGACATTTTAATTTATAGTCCTTCTTGGTCCACTCATCTAGCACACCTGACTGAAGTGCTTCAGCTCCTACGCAATCATTCATTATTTGCCAAACGGTCTAAGTGTTGCTTCGGATTCACGGAAGTTGATTACTTAGGGCATACGATATCTCACCATGGTGTGCACATGGACAAAGATAAGGTGAGAGCAGTGCTGGACTGGCCTATACCCTCAAATCTCAAACAATTGAGAGGGTTTTTGGGGTTATCCGGCTACTATAGAAGATTTATCAGAAATTATGCTACCATTGCAGCTCCCTTGACAGCATTACTTAAGAAGGACGCGTTTGCATGGTCGCAAGCAGCTACTGATGCTTTTTTATCCTTACAACACGCCATTACAGATGCGCCGGTTCTAGCCTTTCCAGATTTTTCTAAGCCTTTCATCCTGGAGACCGATGCTTCGGGTACTGGCATTAGTGCCATCTTGAGTCAAGATAAGCATCCAATTGCTTATTTTTCTAAGAAGTTGAACGCATCCATGCAACACAAGTCTGCTTATGTTAGAGAACTTTATGCAGTTACTGAAGCTATGGAAAAATTTAGACATTATATTCTGGGTCATAAGTTTATCATCAGAACTGATCAACAAAGTTTGAAGGCTTTGTCTGATCAAACGATTCAAACCCCTGAGCAACAGAAGTGGCTCCACAAATTTCTCAGATATGACTTCACTATTGAATATAAGCCTGGCAAGGACAACATTGCTGCCGATGCTTTATCCAGGTCCTTCTTTATGGCTTCATCGGGACCAGTCAATCCTCTATTCTCTAGTATACTTGTTGCAGTCAACGCAGATCCTTCATTGTCTCAAATCAAACAGCGTTGCCTCCAAGGTACTAATACGGATCCACTTTATCATGTGAGACAAGACACCCTGTACTGGAACAATAAAATTGTAGTGCCTCCCATAGCTAGCCTTATTCAATCTATTTTGCGAGAATTCCATTCCTCGATGCTGGGAGGTCATGCTGGGATTACTCGCACTAAGGCTCGCATCGCTTCTCAATTCACCTGGCCTTCACTGTCTCGTGATGTGCGATTATTTGTGTCACAGTGTCTAACATGCCAACAAGCGAAATCTGCCACCACCGCACCTGCGGGGCTTCTACAACCACTACCTATTCCCTCTCAGATTTGGGAGGACGTGTCTATGGATTTCATTACGGGACTGCCCCCCTCTAATGGGTTCTCGGTGATTATGGTGGTAGTCGACAGACTTTCCAAGTATAGTCATTTCACTCCTTTAAAATCCGACTTCACTAGCGTTAAAGTCGCGGATGCGTTCTTACACAATGTGGTTAAGTTGCATGGATTTCCCAAATCCTTGGTTTCAGATAGGGACAGAGTTTTTACAAGCGCCTTTTGGAGACACTTGTTCAAACAAAGTGGCACTACTCTGGCAATGAGCTCTGCATACCACCCTCAATCGGATGGCCAAACTGAAGCGGTCAACAAGTGTGTTGAGCTGTATCTCCGATGTTTTGCAGGGCAAGTACCTCACACATGGTCTAAGCTACTTCCTTGGGCAGAATTTTGGTATAACTCTTCTTACCAGTGTAGCATTGGCATGACACCGTTTAAGGTCGTTTATGGTCGAGATCCTCCTATTCTGTTGAAATATGATACTGCCACAGCTGACCCTCCTGCACTACAGGCACTACTGGCTGAACGAGACGATACTCTTCAATTGCTCAAGTCCAACCTTCATCGTGCTCAATAAGTTATGAAAAAGTATGCTGATTCTAAAAGAAGTTTTGCAGAGTTCAAGGTTGGCGATATGGTATTGGTTAAATTGCAGCCGTACCGTCAACATTCCTTGTCCTTGCACAAAAATCAGAAACTCGGCTTGAGATATTTTGGTCCTTTTCCTGTCATACAAAGGATAGGCGCGGTGGCTTATAAGTTGTTACTTCCCCAGACTGCCAAGATCCACCCGGTTTTTCATATTGTCAATCTCAAATTATGCAAGGGCAATCATCATGAGCAATACCTGCCCTCACCCTTCCTCACTACTGAGACAGGCCCTATTATTTACCCTGAGGAAGTTCTGAACACTCGCATTCTACTGCAGAATGGCATCGAAGTACCACAAGTGCTGATCAAATGGTCCAGCTTACCGGTTTCTGAAGCCACTTGGGAAATATGGACTGAGTTTTCCAAGACTTATCCTAACTTTAACCTTGAGGACAAGGTTAATTTTAATGGAGAGGGTAATGTTGTGAATAAGGACAAAGAAATCACAAGAGTAACTAATTCACATGATGAGGAGGGACACTTGGCATTAGATCCACAAGATCAGGATCTGGGACGTGGAAAGAGAGAGAGAATCCCAAACAGAAAATTCAAGGAAGACTTTGTTTAAATACCCTCATGATTGGCAATCATTGGCATGGAATTTAGTGTGGAAGAAATGACTCTTCTCTCCCTCTGAAGCTTATGCTTTTCTAGTATTTCCCTTAGATTCCATCTTTAATCATTACATCATTTCATTCCTTCAAACAAATTGTACTGTTGCATTGATTATTAGTACAATTTTTATCTATATTCCACTACTTTTCTGCTTTCATTATTTCTGTTCATTACAGATCCCTTGAACTTAGCCCAATGAATAAACTTAATAACATAAATCTTAGCTATGGGTTCTTATGGTTGTACATACAAATACATATGCTAATGTTTCTTAAATTCTCTCACTTGTATCTTAGGATGAGGAATATATATATATATATATATATATATATATATATATATATATATATATATATATATATATATATATATATATATATATATATATATATATATATATATATATATATATGAGATAATCCTTTAATACTGGTGTCAAATATTAATTTTGATACCAAATCTTATATTTTTATTATTATTATTCTAAAGATTAAGATAAATTTATTAAAAAATTTATGTGTTAATTTTTAAATGAATATATTGTAACCTTTAGATTAATAATAATAAACAGATAAAATTTGATGTCATGACACTTTGATATATATATATATATATATATATATATATATATATATATATATATATATATATATATATATATATATATATATATATATATATATATATATATATATATATATATATATATATATGAGAGAATCATTTGACACCAGTGTCAAATATTAACTTTGATAGCAAATCTTTCCCTTTTATTATTATTACTCCAAAGACTATGATAAATTTCTTAAAAAACTTATGTGTTGGTTTTTAAGTAAACATATCTTAATCTTTAAATTAAAAATAATAAACAGTAAAATTTGGTGTAGTGCCAGTGAGAACACAAACGAGAACAAATTATTACATCCGTTAGATTCTAATTAATGAAAATCAATTGATGATGTCAATTTTTTCGTACATAGTCACTATTCACATTATCATGTAATATATATTATTATCAAAAGCATTAAAAGATAGAATCATGTAATATATTATGTTATTACAAATTTTCATAATGATTTAAAAAAAATAACATCCTTATAATTTTGATTTATTTTCTTATTTTTTTCTAAAAATTTAAATTATTCCCTGATTATTCAATAAAAAATTAAAATTAACCTCAATAATTCACCAATTTAATTCTTTTATTTATGTTAATATTGATCTGTCATGTCTCATCCATCAATCTTTAAATTTTATATTTTAAAATAAATATATTTTAGATTTCTTTAAATATATAGACTCTTTTTAATGATATTTAAAAAAGTTCAACTTTCAATTCATTTAAATTTTTTATTATTAAATTTAACCATGCTCTTTTTTTAATGAATTTTCACATTGCATTGCTAAGTGATTTTTGTATGGCATATTATTAATAAAATTTTAAATTTTCATTATTTTAATAGATTAATTATTTAATTTTTAATCTTTATTAATATATTTATAGATTCAAATTTAAGATTAAACTATTAAAAAATTAAATGATTAAGTTATTAAGTTAGTAATAATTTGAAGTCTTAAAATTAAAATAATGTTTAAAAAGTAAAAGTAAATGTAATTAAAATATCAAAGTATAAAAAAATATCCAATTATAAAACCTCATATTTAAAAGAAATACAATATATTTTACCATTGTTACTATTTTCTTAATTAAGATTGTATTTTCTTAATATATTATATTATCAAAAGCATTAGAATCAACTTTAAAAAAATCTTTATTATCAAATATAATAATTCAGTTACTATTCTATTTATTGAGTCTTTTAATATTATATTATCAAATAGTCGGTATCAAATAATCTTGATTATTATAATTATAAATTGATTCAAAGTATTATATGGAATACTCAAAAATATGCACTATATATTACCCCTCTAATATAAAATTGGTGTTTTTAAAAATAAGTTATATCAAATCCATTGTTACTATATATATATATATATATATATATATATATATATATATATATATATATATATATATATATATATATATATATATATATATATATATATATATATATATATATATATATATATATATATATATATATATATATATATATATATATATATATATATATATATGCGTGTGTAAGAACACTAATTTATTTTTATATTTTAAGTATCATCTTATTTTGAAGAACACCAATTTAATATTAGAGTGGTCATATGTAGGGCGTATTGTTTAATATTCCCTGTAATACTTTAAATAAATCTATAATTATCATTATAAAGATTATTTGGTATCGAGGATTTAGTAAAATATTATTAAAAGACTCGATAAATAGAATAGAAACACAATGTTTATTTTTGATTAAAAAAATTAGGTTGATTCCGAATGCTTTTGATAATATAATATATTAAAAAAATAATAATATTAATTTAAAAAAAATGGTAACAATGGTAAAATATACTGTATTTCTTCTAAATATGAGTTTCAAAGAGGCTTTTATGTGATAGATACTGCTACTTATTTTTCTTCTTGTAATTTTGTTTCTTATATTCCTTGTAAAAATAACATGACATATTGTTATAGCTGTCATTTTTCTAAACAAAAGAAATTGCTATTTCCTATTAGTATTTCAAATTCTATGCATTCTTTTGAAACTTTGCATGCTGATGTATGGGGCTCTTTTCTATAACTTCTATTTAAGGACATAGGTATTTTCTTACTCTTGTTGATGACTAATCTAAGTTCACATGGGTAATTCTCCTTAAAAACAAAAATGAAACCAAAAATTGTATCATTAACTTTGTAGTCTACCTAGAAAATCAATTCAACTTTTCCTTGAAATGTCTCAGATTCGATAATGGAATTGAACTTGTGGTTTTAAATGATTTCCTCATGTTTAAGGGCATTATTCACCATATTTCTTGTATTGAAACCCCACAACAAAACGATGTAGTTGAGTGTAAACATCAACATATTCTTAATGTAGCAAGATCATTATATTTTCATGTCAATATACCTCTATCTTTATGGAGTTTTTGTATCCAACATATTGTGCATATTATAAACAGAATACCTAGTCCTTTACTAAAATTTAAAACTCCTTATGAGTTGTTACATAAATCACCTCCTACTCTCCTTCATCTAAAAGTTTTTGGGTGTCTAGCTTATGCCATAACCATTCAAGCCCATCAGACCAAATTTGATCATAGAGCAAGAAAATGTGCTTTTATTGACTACAAATATAGGACCAAGGGATACATACTTTATGACCTTACATCTCATGATATTTTCCTTTTCCGTAATGTCATTTTCTGTGAAGGTGTATTTCCCTTTAATTCTCTTTCATCTTTTGCTTCTTCCCAAGATTCCCAAGGTATTAATATCAATAATGAACCAATGGATAATTATAGTACACCTCCCTTATCCACTGGTCCCTTAACAAATATCAGCCTTAATTCTACCATTACACCTAATGATGTAGAACAAAACCCTATAGATCACAATTCTGACCACATATCAGTTACAACATACCCTAACCCTGCTACTCCTGTTACCCCTAACCCTGTTGTCATATCATATCAGCCATCCATCGATCCTACTCCTGTCCACTCACTCCCAAGCCATTCTCTCTCTCCTTTATCTTTAACAAACCCTTTTTTTCTCTACTCCAACTCATTTAAATTTTGATACTAATACATCACATATTCCTCTTAGAATCTCAAATCGTATCAAAAGACCTCCAAGTTATTTGCAGGACTATCACTGCAATACTCTTTATAGCTGTCATACTCAAAATTCTACTCTCATTGCATATCCTCTCTCTTCTGTTTTATCTTATAATAAATGTTCTCCCGCTTATAAACTGTTTTTCTGTTCTATTTCTTCTAATATTAAACTTAAAACATACAATCAAGCTTCCAAGTTTTACTGTTGGAAAAAGGTAATGGATGCTGAGATTGCAGCTCTAAAGATAAACAATACATGGACTGTTGTGGATCTTCCTTGTGGCAAGGTTCCAATTGGTTGCAAGTGGGTATATAGAATCAAATATCATGCTAATGGTTCCATAGGAAGATACAAAGCCCGTCTTGTGGCCAAAGGCTACACACAAATGGAAGAAGTGGATTACTTTGATACCTTTTCACCAATAGCTAAGATTACTATTGTGCGTGTTCTATTGGCTATTACATCTATTAAATGCTGGTATATAGAGCAATTGGACATGAACAATACATTTTTACATGGTGACTACATGAGGATGTTTACATGACACTTCCTCCAGGTTATGCTTATGCTTCTTTAAAGGTTTGCAAATTAAACAAGTCATTGTATGGGTTGAAACATGTTAGTCACCAATGGTATTTCAAACTCTCTACTGCACTTGTTTCCATGGGATACAAACCTTCTCAGGCTGACCACTCACTCTATGTAAAGTCTCATGGATCTTCCTTTATCGTATTACTGGTTTATGTTGATGATATCGTTTTGGCAAGTAAATCTCTTGAACAAATTAAATCAGTCAAACAATCTCTTGATCAACACTTCAAGATCAAAGATCTTAGCCAACTTAGATTCTTCCTTGGATTGGAAATTGTTCGTTCTTCATCTGGCACCTTTCTAAACCAACGTAAGTATGTCCTTAAACTTCTTGAAGATACGGGATTCCTTAGTGCCAAACCTGCACCTGTTCTAGTTGATCCTCACACAAAGCTATCTGTAACTGATGGTGACTTGTTTGACGACCCATCTAGCTATTGACGCCTCATTGGCAGGCTCCTCTATCTGACTCACACACGGCCAGACATTTCATTTGTTGTCCAACATCTTAGTCAGTATGTCTCCAAGCCCTTGATACCTCATTATCATGCTGCTACTCGTATTTTACGATACTTGAAATCCTGTCCATCCAAAGGCTTGTTCTTTTCCAGCCACAGTCCTTTGCAATTATATGGGTTTGTTGATTCCGATTGGGCTTGTTGTCCCAACACCAGAAGATCCATCACTGGATATTGTGTCTTACTTGGAACTTCTTTAATCTCTTGGAAATCAAAAAAACAAAATACAGTTTCTCGTTCTTCTACTGAGGCGAAATATATGGCTTTAGCATCTTTAACATGTGAAATACAATGGCTTCAGTACTTAGTTCAGGATTTTCAAGTTTCTTTTCCTCAACCAGCTTCAGTGTACTGTGATAATAAGTCTACAGTTTATCTTGCTCATAATCCAACGCTTCATGAGCGCAGCAAACACATTGAGCTTGACTGTCACATTATTAGGGAGAAATTGCAGTCCAAGCTTATTCACCTGCGGTCAGTGCCCTCAAAATCGCAGTTGACTGATGTTTTTACTAAACTACTTCACTCTCATGCCTTTTCGTCCATGATTTCCAAGTTAGGATTGTGTTCTATCACCATCCAACTTGAGGAGAACTATCAACTTTATTATAGTTAACTTTAATATTAGTTTATTCTCTAATTGTAATTAATCATTTTAACTGTGGTAATCTAGACTGTATATAAGGGTGAGTTACCAATTGTAACCATTCATTATATTCAATCAATAACAATATTTTATTTTATCGTTTTGATCCTCTTGTCAACACAATTTTTTTTAAAACTAAAACAAACGGTCACTATTGATTTTTATTTTGCATACATAATTTCCATGATTATATTATATGCATGTATCTTGTTATGATATCTCAGTTACTCATATTTTTAAGTAAAAAACACGCTCTTGATTGGAATTCTTTTCACTTCGGATGATCGTATGCACCTTGGTTGTAATATATTCTTGGTGAGGTTTGTAAGTTCACAAACATGATAAGTTTATGATAAATTCTTGGTTATCTTGTAAAATTGGGGTAATTTACCCCTAATGATTTATATCATTGAAATTTTGTTACATAAATTAAAATTTTAAAATTATATATTAATTAAAAACTTTAAAGAATCAAAATGAAATCAAGAAAAAAAAATATAAATTTGATCTTTTAGTAGTAAGATGTTAGTCTGTCAAACATAGGAGTGGCAAACAGGCATGTCCACCCTATTTAGGCCCGTCCTGCAAAAGCCCGTAAAAAAATGAGGCGAGACAGAGCAGTCTTAGTTGAGGTTGAGGGTCTAAAACCTATATCTGCCATATAAAAAAGTGAGTGTGGGGCGGGAAAAGTCCGCAGGCACTCCACCTTTTAAGTCTATAAATATAAAAAATTTATATTAATACTCGTGCCCGCAAAAACCTACAAAGAAAACAGGACAGAGAGGAACAAACACATTAAAGAGTGAAGATCTAAATTTTTGATTTATCTCATACTAAAGTGCGGGCAAAACGGTCATATCTAACGGACCTGATCTGTTTTATCACCCGTAGTCAAATATGAATAATGATTCTTATATTTGATAGAAAAGAAGATGTTGAATATTTTAAGTGAGAAGAGACATAAACATAATACCTTAAATTTTTTTATTAATATGTAATTTAAAAAATTTATTTTATATTAGAAAATTTCATTAATAGTCCTTAGAAATAAATTATCCTCAATTTTAAAAGGAATAGAGTAGGCTTCACCTAAATTTATCTATTACAACTAATAAGTCATGTTGCATTCAATAGTTGAATCATTACAAAAGCTTCTTACTAAATAACAGTCCTACATGCTTCAGTTGCACTTCATAATACAATTGTATGCAAATAATAAATGTCATTTATTATGTCTGATTTGTAATTCCAAGTTGAAACTATGGCATATACTAAAAATGCCCCTCTCTCCAGACCATCTTACTCTGTGGGAAGGGGAAAAATTACATTAAGAGGAAAATTAAAGAAGAAAGAGAAATTAGACAAGAGAAAAAGATGTGCATTATGGAAGAGCAAAACAAATTTGGAAAAAATAAAAAGGGGAGATAAATAGTCTATTTGGTAAGTTCCAAAAAAGAGCTTGCTCACATAAATGAAAAAATTCAGTGTATTAACGGTCTTTTAACTTGTAATTCTAGTTTTTTTATTCACTTTTAGTTTTTTTTTTTAATTACTCTCTCTGATTTATAAATAAAAGTCAAATTTTCATATTTATTAAAAAAATTAAATATTTGTATCTTTTTTGAAATATGTTTTATGGAAAGGTATAAAACCAATTTCAATTGATTGTTGTTTATAGAAAAGAAAAAAAAGAGAACGTATATTTAATGTAATTTGTATTTAATTATACATTGAAAAAGATGTATTTAGAAAAAAAGATACCTAAATGAAATTAAATTGATGTGTTTTACTTATAAATTATAACAAGAAAAATGTGTTTTTTTTTGCTTATAAATAGATCGTTATGGAAGGAGTATTTGAAGTAACTTTTGAACTTTTATCTTTTATCTTGTGACTTTTTCTTTCATTTATATTTTTATTTAATTTAAAAAAAATACTCTTACCCTTCAATATACAACTAATATTTTTGAATAAAAGCTAAATTATATAATGAATTTTGAAATAATATTAATAATTCTCAAGTTAGAAAAACGTCGGGGGAGAATCAATGAGATTAACCAAAAAGAAAAAAATTCAGAATTTTATTGTAGTTTTTTTATAGAGTATTAAACAATAAACTTTTTTATATTATTATTTTAGATTAATGTAACCGATCGTACCTGATCATAAGGGATCGTCAAGGCCCATGAGCTTCAAGTCGAGCAGTTGTTGATTGTGAAGTGGGGGAGGGGGAGGGGGGAGGTACCTGCAAGACACTCTGATGCCAAAGTAAGGTTCAAAGTAAGTGCAAGTAAGTGTGAGAGTATGAATGAATGAAATAATACATAACCCTCTCAAGTGAGAGGGTATTTATAGCCCCTAGCGATGAGTCAAGGTCTTCAGTGATGGGCCACGATGAGACCCAACAACAAAGACTGTCAGGGTTTATGGGTGTATGGAGTCCAGCACATGACCTCCTCCATGGTCAACTGCCCTGAGAAAGCAGGAAAGTTAGACCTGTTATTCTCGGAGGGCATGATGATGACGATACGGACATATGTGTTATGTTCTCCTAGTGGACACGTAGGGAAATGCCCAACGGTCCTCAGTTTGGGCTGCACACTTTTTAGTCTTTGTAAAGGCGCTGGATTGGGCCTCCCCGACGGTGGGGAAAGTGTCGACCCAGTCCAGAATATGAGCCCCCCAAGTTATTTCCCTTAGATGAAAAGGGTGATGACTTGAGATCAGTTTAAGTGTCGGGGAAGTCTTGCTCGAGAGGGGAAACTGCCAACTTCCACCAGGATGGATCTTTGACTCATGTCGAGGATTCAGAAAATATGTGTATGGTATGGTCGACCAGCCCAGAGGGAATTCCATTGGTCGACTTTGCTTCCTGATCATGTCGATGCGGTGCCCGTTATGGACCTAGATTCGCGGGGGTGCGAGGAGTTCCCCCGAGTATTCGTCTTCGACGTGACCATCGGTAAGGCGTTGCAATAATGTCGAGCGTTTACCCGCCATCGAGAGTGAAACGTCATCGATGTTCCCGTATACAAGGCTTTGTAATGATGTCATGCGCTTGCCCGCTATCAAGAGTGGAACATGATCAATGTGCCCGTATACAAGGCTTTGTAATGATGTCGAGCGTGTGTCTGCCTTCAAGAGTGGTGTGATGCAGGCGCGTGGTTTTGTGTGAGACTACTGTGGGCAACGTGTCCTCTCATCAGCCCTACGTGGCAGTTGTATGGGGTGCCATCATTTCATAGGGCAGTCCAAAAGCCTAAGTAATGATGACTTTTTGCATGCTACCTCGTGAGGTGGAAAATATCTATAAAAAATGGGGGTCCGGAGGTTCATTTGTCATTTTCAAGCTCTTTTCTCCTCTCTCCTACGCTCGCCCGTGGATCTGCTTTGCTTTAACGCCATCGTAGACATCTTCAAAGATAATCTTCTCTAAGTAAGTCATATCTTCTTGATCTCGCTTTTTCTTAGATTTTTTAGATTAAATACTTGGGTTTTATCATGAATAGATGAATCTCTGCATGAAGATTCATGGGTTCTGAAATGAATCTCCATGGATGATCATCAAAGTTCATGGATGTGAATAAAGATTCATAGGTCCATAATTTCATTCTGACTCGCATCGGGGTCGTCCCCCCCTCCCCCCCAAAGAGTGGGGAGGATTTGGGCAACTTGCTTGTTCGACAAAATGTCCCCGCGTGGGCGTCAATCATTCCGGTGTTGGCTATCGGGGGCTTGGGTCGAGGTCCATTCATCTAGCATTCATCGCCCTTTCACTTGATTTGTAGTTGAAGGGTGGATTTAATGATGTCGAATTCACTATTTTCCCCTGCTTTTCAGATACGATGGCACACCAAATTGAGGAAGACATCATGCCCGATACCAACGAGGACGACACTATGGTCACGGATGACCCTTTAGCTTGGGTCACGCCCAAGCCTCAGGGTAAAGAGTCGTGTTTTTTGAAGGACACTTCTAACGCGTTCAATGTCCCCGGGGACCAAGCAGAGGGTGCTCCTGCCAACTGGGTTCTTTAAATCCCTCATCAGAATCAGAGGATATGCTCGACACTCCCAGGAAAAAGTTCCCTATGTATGAGTTTACTTTTAAGGAAGCGAGGATGTGTTTTCCTTTCAACGACTTCCAAGTGGGGGTCTTCCAATGGCTGTAAATGGCACCTTCCCAGCTTCATCCAAATGCGCTTGCATTTATGTGTGTGTTTAAGCTTTTAGGAAAATACCTCCAAATTGGTGCCACTTTGACTCTCTTCTTTCGTATCTTCCACTTACAACGACAGACCATCAGAGGGCGACAATCCTGGAAGTCATTCAAAAAACTCAGAAAACTCTTTCGGCCGTACCTTGAGTCTGTTCGCAACTTCAAAGAGAGGTATTTTATCGTGAAGCCTCTTATAGATGTGGTCGTGGCTTCTTTGTTTGATTGCCCAGAAGAGATCGAGGGTGGTCAGACAGTGGTCTGGCTGACTGTGAGGTTTCCTCTTGAGTGGAAGTGGAAACACTTTGAGAAGAAGCCTGAATATTACGCGGTGAAGCCCGAGGACTTGGATGCCCAGGACCATCTCTCTTACGACAAGCTGGTGGCTTACGTTGTGATACGGTGGAAGAACCGTCTGTTTTGAAAAATGCTGGTTTGCATTTTGCGTTTTTTGTTCGCAAAATGTCGCGGTAAGCAAGAGTCGCCACCGACTTTTATTTCATCCAACCGGAAAGGAAAAAAGCACAGAAAAAAAATCCTTTTTCGAGATATTCTGAGTACGGGGGGAAGATTATAGAAAGGGAACGTGTTAGCACCCTTTCTAGCCATGGTTTTCCATGGGCTCTTAGGTACTTGCTCATCTTTTGAAATTGCTTGTGTTTGTTTTAAAAAATTTTGTTTTACTTCGTTTTAACCCTTATATCAGTCCTCAAGAGTGTTACGAAGTGTTTTGAAAACTTTAGTTTGAAAAAAAGTGTAAGTGTCAAAAGTTTGATTTTGAGCAAGTACCTATTAGCATCTACCTACTCGAAAAAGGATCGTTTCTGTTCTTGTTTCCTTTAGACCATGCTATCCTACTATAAAAGAGTAGGTAGCACCGTCGTTGGAGTTGTAAGGGTCAATTCGAAAGGGACGTACGATCACTAAAGCAATATTAGGACGTCTTAGTAATAACCCTAAAGTCTTAAGATCATATTCGTGGCAACATTTCCGAGGCGACGTTTCCGAGGCAACATTTCCGAATGGGACTTTGATCTTTGTTAGACTGGAGAGTAACCACTAAGACACCCTATACTTAATGATCGTTTACCGAAGGCAAACGAAGTGAGAGTATACCCTAGGAGTGCGCATGTGCGAGTGATTTGATTTCAGTTATTATCTTTGCACATTAGGGTTTTCTAGCCGTTTTAAATTATCATACAATCTTGTCATACAATCCTATTAACATACATCTAAACAGTTAATATTTGCGAGAATTAAAATGTGAGAAAATAAAACCTACGCTATTACAAGGCTTCAGGGTAGGGATTAATTACATAGCCATAAAAACCCGTAAAAAACGATAAATAAAGAACATCCTAATTTAAATTATTACATACTATAGACAGTTACATTAATATTGCAAAAAATAATAAACGCACGCGATGAATTGAAAACGAGAGATTAGGGTTTTGGCCCTAGGTACCTAATTGTAATTAAAAAGAAAAATTATTTTTTTGTCGTTTTTGTGTTATTTTGAGAAAATAAAATTCAATTGAATAATAGAAAAACCTAATTTCTAATTAATTTAAAATTAAGAAAAATAATTAAATTAACCTATTTTTGTTTTTTTTTTGTTTTGAGAAAAGAAATAAAAATTAAATCAAGAGTTAACCCTTAATTTTTCTAATTGATTTTAATTATATAAAAAAGTTAGAATTATCCTAAATTAAATTAAACTAACATTAAAATTAAATTTGATAAAATAAAACCTAATTCTAAATTTTGTGAAACTTGATTTTATGATTTTTTTGCAAAAAAGAAATTGATTTTGTTAAAAATCAATTAAGTAAATAAAATAAAATAAAATAAATAATTAGAAAAGAAAAAGAATGGGCCTGGTGTTGTTTGGCAAAAGAAGGGGTGTAATTTGCAAATCTGAGCCCAATAAGCTATGGCCCTTTTGACTTTGCTAGATCTTGTGTGTACGCTTGACTGGGCGCATGGTGGACCCTCATAGGTGAAGCCTTGGATCTGGCTTGTTGATGATCTGATGATTGGACGCTGATGATGTACGGTGGTCACACAGGATACTAGCGCACCTGATGATGTAAAGAAAAATAATATGAAACTAAAGTTGGGACCTGGGGATCGAACCCAGACCTTTAAGGTTTTTCACACTGCACGCTTGCCAACTGAGCTGGCTATGTTAGTTGTATAAACAATAACCAATAAATATTATATGATAAAAACAAAAGGCCAAACTCTGGAACACGCGAAATTCAAACTGGAAAACCATGGAGCGCCATGTATCCTTCTTCTTCCTCCCACCGTCGCTGTAAGGTTTACAACTTTTACCTATGGACGTTTAAGCGTAGGTACAACCTCTGTGTATTTCCAAAACCTTGTACATGCACGATAAATGACAACCAATGGTACCAATCAACTCGTTGCAACCTCACGAGCATCATGATACCATTATTAATGGCCAATTGTTCCTGTACAGTAAATCCCTAAAAACGAAGAGAAAACCCTAGCCATGGCACTTTCATGTTTAGTCAGTAAAAATGCAATTGGATATAATCAATAGCTTGCAAACAACTCAAGGATTATGAATATATCAATTAATCATGCTAAATGTGCCAGAATCAATGTAATCAAATTCAAGCAAAGAGCCAAACCGTATGAACCTTACAGTGTGATTCTGAGTGTGGGGAAGCTTTCTAGCGATTGAATCACGGTCCTGGGGAGTCCAGCAGTTGATTGGTATGACTAGAATGCCTTGAGGTGATCTATAACGTGGAAATTGGTCTGCAACTTTTTCTTCAATTTTTGAAATTTGTTTTCTCCCTTTGCACACCTCTCGCCCCTTGCTTTTGATCTGCACTTGTTCCTTATGTATACTAGAATGTATTAGGGTTACAATTTCGTACAAATCTCTCCCAATTATGAATATTGATTCATGATTTGATCCATGTGCAAAATCTTTCCAAATCAAGAAAATCCAATCTTTTTGTGTCCATTTTGAACCTTGCACGATTTGATCTTGTTTCCAGCTGTGTAATGGACCTAATCATGCACAAAATCTCAAGATTTAATTAGCTTTTGATATTTTTACTATTTTATATTGATTTTATTTGATTTAAATGAAATAAAATCAAAATAAATAACAAAAAATAAAATAATGACAAGTGAAAGGGCTTATGGGTCGTGGATCATATTACAAAATCAATGCAAACATAAAAAGTTGGGCCCATTTGGCAAAAAATTCAATTTTGGACATATTTGACTTTTGGCAATTTTGCAAAAAGGGTCAACTTTGCCAATTCATAACTCCCTCAATTTTGACCCTAGAGATGTGTTCTTGGATTTTTTAGAAATCTTAAGATGTCCTCTAAGCAACCTTTTTGGTCTCATCTCAATTGAGTCTTCCATGTTCATGTATGAAGCTTTGACCCAAAAGGTGTTTTTGTTGACTTTTCAAAATGACCTATAATGTCTAAATTTATATCTTCTTATGAGTGAATATTTTGAACTTGGGAGATGAAGATGAATTGTAGGGAATTACATCCTCTTCAAAATGAGCTTTGGATGGGTCATTTTTGATAAATTATGAGAAAGTTATGCTTGGTCAAATTTGAGTTGACTTTTCTTGTAAAACCCTAATTTAGCAACTTTTGGGTTTTGATGAATTGTGAGAAATCCTTAAGGAATCATGATCAACCCTTGATAAAATTATTAATAATACTTCAAAATGAGAATGTTGACCAAAAATCTTGAAGTTTGACTGTATATGGGCCACAGTTGACTTTTTGCCCTAACACAATCGATTTTCAGGCCTTTGAGCAATTGACTGAGCAAACTTCCTCTGCAAGGCTTGAAACTTGACATGGATGATCTTGAGAACATATTAGGACAATATTGAGAATTTGGGACCCTTTTGATTCAAACATCTTGATGCAAAATAAAACCCTAATTTGAGGTAAACTGCCTTAGGAGAGAGTTTGTCTGGTCAACCCTTGGACTTCCTTGAACAATTTGAGGACCTCACTTGAAATGTATTGCCAAATATGGGAGGGAAAATTTTGGGGTACAACAGCTGCCCCTGTTCAATCTTCTTAAACCTGAGGATGTAGATTGGCTTGTCTGCCTTTCGTAATCTGAAGGTGGAAGATGATTGAACACTAGAGTGTCCAGAAATTTGCACTCGCATGAAATGGTACTTGTCTTGCAATATCAGGAATGGGCTTATAGATTCCATTTGGAAGTTAATGACGAAAGATGAGCTTAAAGATGCCATCCGAAGGAGTGTCGATCGGTAAGATATTCCTTTGCGAGAGCCCATACACCTGTTGTTGAGGAGGACTACGCTGGGGAATGCTGTTCTTTGTCTTAGAAGAAATAGAATTTTAGGAGCTTCAGTTATCCGTTACTCTATTGGGGAATCATCTCTTAGTCGAGGAGGTGAAAATGAACTGCTATCTGGTCGTGCTCCAGGCTTTACAATGATTTACTGAGGATAATAAGACTACTGCTATCTGGTCGTGCTCCAGGTTTTATAGTGACTTACTGGGGAGATGAGATTAAACTTGCTATCTGGTCGTCTTCCAGGCTTTTCAATTTCTCAATTCTTATCTGGTCGTGCTCCAGGCTTCATAAGAAACTAAGTGGTTATCCGGTCGTATCCGGGTTTCAACTTGAAATTAAGGCATACTAATATCCGTTCGATTTCCGTGCTTCATAGTAATTGGCCGAGTAAACTGCTATTTGGTCGATTTCCAAGCTTCATAGTACCTTATACTGTTATCTGGTCGTGTCCCAGGCTTCAGTGTCCTTTGCTACTATCTAGTCATGCTCTAGTCTTCACGGTGTCTTATACCGTTATCTGGTCGTGCGCCAGGCTTCACGGTGTCTTGTACCACTGTCTGGTCGATTCTAGGCTTCGTGGTACTTTGTACTGCTTTCTGGTCGATTTCTAGGCTTCACAATAACTTTCTGAGGGTTAAGCTGTTTTCTGGTCGATCTCCAGGCTTCATAGCTTGTATTTAAGATATACCACTATCTAGTCGATTCCAGGCTTCGTAGTATTCTGGAGAAATCAAGATATTATCCGGTAGATTTATGGGCTTCATAGCTTGAACTAGAATAGAAATCTTAGTGTCGATTTGACTAAACTAGAGAAAACTTGTGAGAACTTGATTGCATCTTTCCCTGAAAGGTAAAGAGTTAGTCGTATGTAATGTCATGATGTATGAAATGTATTGAGTAATGATGTTCTCAAAATAAATGAGATTGTGCTGCATGATGCGTATATGCATGCCATGATGTATGGATATGCAATGTTCTTGTGATATTCTATGGCTGGGGAGAATAAACCCCGAACTGCTGTTGTGGAGTATAAGGAGTTGAGTTCTTCGTTCTCGCTGGGGATAATGACCGAAGATGATTAGCTGGAGACTTGCGTTTGTTCTGCTCGAGAACAATCTGCCGGGAGAGACTCTGTTTGAGAATAACCCTGTGGGAGAATGACTCTGCGGGGAAGAGAGATACTCTGTTGGACGATGTGCTGATTTGGAGAAATAAACTCCGCTGGTGGTGAACTTCTCTTGTTGGTGATAGATAAACTCTGCTTGGGGAGAATTTTTCCGACTCATTCGTGGTTATGAACCTTGGCTGGGTAGTGCTAACACCACTGTCTTTGGATACTTCCTACTCTGCGGGGAGTGTATGTACCTTAATTATATTCTCAAGCTGGCTCCATCCCTGTACCTGGTGGGTAGAGTAATCGTAAGGTTTGGACACTTCTTGTTCGCCCCTGTTCTTGGAATTGCGAGTAATTGTCTTTTGTTTCACATGTAAATATTTATGAGCAACAATTATTTTCAAATGCATATATCAAAAATGAATCGTTGGACGTTCTTTCAAAATAAAACAGAAAAAACAAAGTAAGTCGAAATTTCTTGTGAAATGAATTATATTGATTTTGGAGTTGGCCTGTAACATGCATTTTGTACAAGAGGCTGACGTCCTAGTAAGAGAACGCCGCCGAAGGATAGAAATTGTACAATTTGTGAAAAAGAAATAAAAACAGCTATATGAAACAATCCCACTGGGTTCCAACTCTGCTATTGCCTTTATATCTTTGAGCGTCTCATCACTTTACTATTTGGTCGAAGGTGGATCAGAATGATTGGTGCCGTCCGAGCTTGATAGTCGATACCAAAGTCTGGTTGCAAGATGGTCCAATGAGACATAGTGTTACGCTTTGATCCCTAATTTTTTCTTGGACCTCCCTTTCGGGTTTTCGGTCCACCGAGATACCCTTTTTTGCCCAAGCCTCCTTTTCAGGTTTTCGACTTGCCGGGTGTACAATTTTTTTTCATCCCTTACTTTTTCCCGAACCCTTTTGGTTCGCCGGAAAGCCCTTATTTTTTCCTAGGCCAGTCGACCTAGTGGGTCTTTTGATTATGCGTAGTATCTTTTCACTATGTCTGCATTGACGGGGTGAGGAAGGTCGTCACCATCCATGGTGGTTAGAATCATAGCTCCTCCCGAGAAAATGTTCTTAACCACAAACGACCCTTCGTATGTGGGGGTCCATTTGCCCCTGGGATCACCTTGCGGCAGTATGATGCGTTTGATTACCAGATCCCCGACTTGATATTCTTGACGTCTGACTTTCTTTTTAAAAGCTTTGATCATTCGCTTTTGATACGTCTGACCATGACAGATAGCAGTAAGTCTCTTCTCGTCGATTAGGTTCAACTGGTCAAGTCGGGTCTAGATCCAATCATCTTCGCTCAAACCCGCATCCTTCATAATCCTGAGAGAGGGTATCTGGACTTCGATGGGTAAGACTGCCTCCATGCCATACACCAGAGAGTAGGGTGTTGCCCCTGTTGACGTCCGTGCTAAGGTACGATACCCATGAAGAGCGAATGGTAACATCTCGTGCCAGTATTTGTATGTCACCATCATCTTCTGCACAATCTTCTCGATGTTCTTGTTAGCCGCTTCAACAACCCCATTCATCTTTGGCCGGTAGGGAGAAGAGTTATGATGTTGAATCTTAAATTGTTTGCAGATCTCGGTGATCATCGTATTGTTGAGATTTGTACCATTGTTAGTAATAATCCTCTCTGGTATGCCATATCGACAAATCAGTTTGTGTCGGATAAACCGCGCCACGACGTTCTTGGTTACTGTAGCAAAGGAAGCTGCCTCAACCCACTTTGTGAAATAATCAATAGCTACCAGAATGAAACGATGCCCATTGGACGCAGTAGGTCTGATCTCGCCGATCATGTCGATTCCCCACATTGCGAAAGGCGAGGGTGCTGTCAAAACATTCAGAGGAACTAGAGGTACATGTACCTTATCAGCATAGACTTGGCATTTATGACAGGTTCGGGAATGCTGATAACAGTCGGCTTCCATAGTGGACCAATAATATCCTGCCCATAGGATTTTCTTTGCCATGGTATGTCCACTAGAATGAGTTTCGAAGGTACCTTCATGTAACTCTGCCATGATCCTTTCTTCCTCGCTCTTGTCCACACATCGCAATAAGGTTGAATCATGGTTACACTTATAGAGGATCCCATTACTGATGAAGAAATTCGCAGTGAACCTTCTCAAGAACTTCTTATCATTTACAGATGCACCCTCAGGGTATTCTTGAGCCTTAAGATACCTCTTTACCTCATGAAACCAGGGTTTATCTGCTACCTCTCCAGTCTCAATGTCACAGCAATGTGAGGGTTCATCCAACCTCTCGATGGTAATCTGGGGAGCTTCATTGTCCCACCCAACCTTGAACATAGAAGACATGGTAGCTAGCGCGTCCGCTAACTGGTTCTCTTCTCTCAGGAAGTGTTCAAAGGTTATCTCCTCAAAATGTTGAAGCAATATCAGTACGTATTATTTGTAAGGAATAAGATTTGGGTGCTTCGTATCCCACTCGCCTTTGATCTGACTGATCACTAGAGCAAAATCTCCGAATACACTCAAGAACTTAATCCTCAGGTCAATTGCAGCTCGAAGACCCAGGATACATGCTTCGTACTCCGCCATATTGTTGGTGCAGCTGAAACATAATCGGGCGATGAACGGAGTATGACAACCATCAGGAGATATGATTACAACGCTGATGCCGTTACCCAAAGCATTTGATGCCCCATAAAAATACATAGACCATCGGGATCCTTCCTCAGGTCCTTCATCCCGTCCAGGTTCTTCACAGTCGGTCACCAACATGATGTTCTCATCCGGGAACTCGAAATTCATGGACTGGTAGTCATCCACGGCCTGATGCGCCAAATGATCCGCCAATACACTCCCCTTGATTACTTTTTGGGTTGTGTATTGGATGTCGTACTCAGTTAGGATCATCTGCTATCTTGCTATTCTTCCGGACAAGGCAAGCTTTTCGAAGATATAATTGATTGGATCCATCTTTGATATCAATAAGGTGGTGTGAGTCAGCATATATTGTCTCAGCCGGCGAGCAGCCCATGCCAAAGCGCAGCAAGTTTTCTCGAGCAACGAGTATCCGGTCTCGCATTCGGTAAACTTTTTGCTAAGGTAGTAAATAGCGTGCTCTTTTCGGCCAGACTCATCATGCTGCCCCAACACGCACCCCATTGAATTATCTAACACTGTCAAGTATAAGATCAAAGGTCTTCCTTCAACTGGAGGCATCAAAATTGGCGGTTCTTGCAGGTATTCTTTGATTCTTTCGAAAGCGGTTTGGCATTCGTCATTCCACTTTACCACTTGATATTTCTTCAGAAGCTTGAAGATTGGCTCACAAATAGCGGTCAAATGTGAAATGAACCGGGGGATGTAGTTCAAACGTCCCAAAAAGCCTCTAACTTCCTTTTCTATGCGGGGAGCCGGCATCTCCTTTATGGCTTTTACCTTGGCAGGGTCCACCTGAATACCCTTATCACTGAAGACGAAACCCAGCAGCTTACCAGACCTTACCTCGAAGGTGCACTTGTTTGGGTTTAACCTCAGCTTGTACATCTTCATCCTGTCAAATAGTTTCTGGAGATGATCTAGGTGCTCTTCCTCAGTCTGGGACCTAGCTATCATGTCATCAACATAAACTTCGATCTCATGGTGAATCATGTCGTGGAACAAAGCGACCATGGCACACTGATAAGTTTCCCCAGCATTCTTCAACCCGAAAGGCATTACCTTGTAACAAAAGGTACCCCATTGTGTAACGAAGGTTGTCTTCTCCATGTCCTCAGTAGCCATCTTGATCTGGTTGTAACCAGAAAAACCATCCATAAAGGAGAAGATCTTGTGCTGCGCGGTGTTGTCGACCAGAACATCGATGTGAGGAAGTGGGAAATCATCTTTGGGGCTTGCCGTGTTCAGATCTCTATAGTCCACACACATCTGTACCTTACCATCGTTCTTAGGTACTAGAACAACGTTGGCAACCCACCGCGGGTAAGAAGTGACAGCTAAAAATCCCGTGTCGAACTGTTTCATGACCTCAGCTTTGATTTTCTCAGACATCTTAGGGCGCATACAGAGAACCTTCTGCTTTACTGGAGGACAATCTTCTTTAGTCGGCAGGCGGTGTACCACAATATCAATGTCCAAACCATGCATATCTTCATAAGACCAAGCGAAGATCTCAACATAGTCGCATAGCATTTGTATCAACCGCTGCTTGACACTGGTATCCAGATTCGCACCTATCTTGACCTCTTTCTTGTCTTCCTCTGTACCCAAATTCACTGATTCAACTGGCTCTTCATGAGGCTGTATGGCCCTTTCTTCTTGTAGTAACAGTCTAGCAAGCTCTCCAGGCACCTCACAATCATCCCCACCTTCGTCCTCGGCTTGGTTGATCGGATTTTCAAAGTCATAACTGGCAGTAACAGAGTTGTTATCAATGGGATCCAGAGTGGATATGGATCTGCATTATGATACGTGAGTGTGTGTAAGAGAATAACTGTTTTTAATAAAGCGAGAGACAGAAAAAGAAAAACAAGGAGCGTAAAATTTGTAATGCAAGAAACGTCCAATGCTTTATTAATGGTATATGAAAATGACAAATAATAAGCCCTTACAAGCAAATCCAAAGTGCCTCGGGCAAGGCACCCAGCCGTAAAGTTTTAAACTGTCTATTACAACTCTTAAAACAAAAGTCAATTACTGTGGAATAAAAGAAACAGGTATGAAGTCCTTCGCCATCCAGTTGTTCAATCCACCATTGGTTGTTGGGTAGATCCAGCTGTCGATATCTGAATCTTCTTCTCCATCTTCAACCGCATTAACTCCCTGATTGCTGATATGCAGAGGAGGTCTTACAATCCGTGCGTGCCTAACAACCCTTTGAGCCCCTGTAGTAAAGCCCAAACCAAATTTGTCAGTTTTGTGCGTGAAATCAGGGAGCTAACCCCAATTGGTACACCCACCTTCTTCGATTACAGCCCTGGCATCCTTGAGAGAAGCCATTTTCATCGGAGGTTTGTCGATAGCAACTTCAGTTGACGCCAAAGTCTGGGGGACCTCTTCAAAATTATGACAAGGGGTTTCGATGAACTCCCCATCCATCTCCATGTAGCGAAAGGAATTGAGATGACTCACCATGTACTCCTCTTCACCTCGTACCGTGACAATCTTCCCCTTTACCAGATATTTCAACATTTGGTGGAGCGTAGAAGTATCTGCCCTAGCCTTATGAATCCAAGGGCGACCCATCAAGCAAGAATATAACGGCCTGATATCCATCACATAAAAGGTAGATGCAAAAGTCTGAGAGCCAACTTTAACAGGGATGTCCACCTCCCCGTGCACCATCCTTTTTGACCCGTCGAAAGCTCTGACCACAATATTTCTCGGCTTTAGAATCAAACCTTCATAGTCCAGATGGTCTAATGCTTTCTTTGGCAAAACATTCAATGAGGACCCAGTATCCACCAGTACATGAGCCATAGTAGTGCCCCTGCACTCGATCGAGACGTGCAGAGCATCATTATGATTTCTTCCTTTAGCAGTCAGATCTGCATCTAAGAAACCCAACCCATTGTCGGCATTCAGGCTAGCTAGGCAATCTTTGAATTGGCCGGCTGAAGTTTCCTGCAGCACATGTGCAGTCTTAAGGAATGCAATTAAAGCCTTTGCATGGGCTTCAGAACATAACAATAAGGACAACATGGAAATTTTTGACGGGGTCTGCCCCAGCTACTCGACTACGTTGTAGTCGCTCTTCTTGATAATCTTCAAAATTTCCTCTAGCTCTTGTTTCGAGGTTTCTACAATGATCTTCTTAGGTGCCTCCGTCTGGGCAGGCTCACCTATGATTTCTTTGCCCCGAGTCCCAGATGGCTCGGCGACAGGGGTGATAACTGGAATATGAATCGGGATAGTAGTTGATGTACTAGCAGATGGAATAACAACAGGTTTATGGACAGTTGGAGGGGAGATCTCGAAAGAAAAGAGTCTTCCACTTCTGGTGACCTTGCTGGCCCCGACAATATTGATGACATCAACATCAACTTGCTCACTCTTTAAGTATTGTTTAACTCCATGGTAATACACATCGGCACCATAGTGCCAAGGGACAACCTTATCCGAAGTGTATGAGATTGGACCAGGGACAGTGATTATTAACAGAGTAATTCTTGGGACGGGTGTATTCCTAACAGGTTTTCTCGAGGAAACCTTGGAAAGATTGGCGGAAATGGTTATGATGGCAACATCTTGAATTGGAACCAACGGAATCACAGTCTTTTCGACAGGATCTCTTTGTTATCCATCAAGCGCTGAACACTTGATTTCAATAAGTGGAAACCAGCAGGCAAAATTGAACACATGTGGCAACCTTCACCATATCCCGGAAATAAACCGGCCAACAACAAATTCTTCTTAACTGTCATCAAAGGAGTAGAAATTTCTTCCACGGAGGTCACAAATAAATCATCGCCTACAACATTTACTCCATGACCATGTTTGGGCATGAGAGCAGTTATGACGTTGGGCTTCTCCGGAGCATCAAACTCAATCTCTTTGGCTTTGATCAAGTCTTGCACCTTGTTTTTCAAGGCCCAACAGTTGTTTGTATCATGACCTGGACTTTCAGAGTGATAGGCGCAGCGGGCGTTCGGGTTATAGTGGTAAGATGTGGTGTTGGGGTTCTTCGGGGCTTCCCTCAGAGTTACAAGATTGGTCTTCAATAATTATGGTAGAATTTGAGCCAGGGTCATATTGAGCCGAGTGAATTGCCTCTGTGGTCTTTCCACCCTTTGTTGATTGTTGCATTGTGGAGCAACTGTGGGTCTTGATATCACTACCGCATTTACTGCTTGACGGTGATCAGGTCTGCTTTGGCCCCTCAGACCGTAGACTGCACTAGCTTCTTTCTTACCGGTGAAAGGCTTCTTTACTGCACTTGATGAAGTATCCTTCTGTATTTTACCACTTCGAATACCAGCTTCTACTCTCTCTCCAGTCAAGATCAACTCAGTAAACCCAGATGATGAACTTCCGATCAGATGATTGAAAAATGGACCAGACAGCGTCCCTAGAAACATGTCAACCAACTCCCTATCAGACAAAGGGGGTTGGAATCTTCCAGCCAAGTCTCTCCACTTTTGAGCATAGTCCTTAAAACCTTCACTTGCACCCATGGACATACCCTGAAACTGAGTACAAGTGGGAGCAAGGTCGGTGTTATACTGATACTGCCTGTAAAAAGCAACAACAAGGTCTTCCCAGTTTTGGACATTGGCTCCTTCCAATTGATAAAACCATTCAAGCTGAGTCCCTGACAGACTATCTTGAAAGAAATGCACCCACAAGTTTCTATCAGTAGTGTGAGGTTGGATTTTCCTGACATATGAGCGGAGATGGAGTTTTAGACTGAATATTCCATCGTACTTGGCAAACACCAGAGCTTTGAACTTATGAGGGATCACCACTCCTGATACCAGTCCCAGCTCTCCGATATCCAAACCATGGATCTTCTGAATTAACATAGCACTCAAACGGTCTTCTAGCTGCTTGTACCTATCCTGAACAGGAGGATATTTCTCATCATAAAAATCAGTATCATTATCAGAGATTGCAGGACTGGGGCCCTTTTCTTCTTATTGGTTCTCCCCTTCCTTGGACGAAGAGGTCAGATCAGCTTCCTGTTTTAACCTATCCCCATACCTTTTGCCCATATTCAGAAGAACAACCTTCTTCTTCTTCTTCTTCTTCTTCTTCTTCTTCTTCTTCTTCTTCTTCTTCTTCTTCTTCTTCTTCTTCTTCTTCTTCTTCTTCTTCTCTTTTAGAATGAGAGTTTTTAGATCCTCTTGCCCTTTAGCCAAGCTTAGGAACATCTGTTGGAATTGGGCGTTTTGTGCCTGAAGATCTTTGATGGCTTGATCGGAAGACATTTAGGCTGAAATAAACAGCGAAGAAGATGAGAAACCTGTAATGGCACCTGTAACAGTGTGCATGATAATGGGATGCGCATGTAATGATTTCAAAGACTTTGGGAAATTTAAATTTGCAAACCAAAAATAAACAAACTTTATTAGATTAACTTGTAAAAGGTTCAACAATGCCTTGAAGGCGTTACAAAGAATTAAATGGAAAACAAATCTAAACTAGAAAAAGCAAAATCAAAAGTCCCATGGACGCTTCCTCTTTGTGCTGACGTAGTCATTGATCACTCTTTCCTCCTCGAGCTGCCTGGTGTGCTTCAAAATCTTCCTTTCTTGCTCATGGTACTTTTCCCGGTAAGTATCCCTCTCCTCTTTCAGCTGAATCCAAGACCTCTGCAATGCCCCAAGATCAGTGGTCATGTAAGGATATAGAACTGTGTAAGGAACGCCTTCTTCATTAGCGGGCTCCACAATCACTGGTAACACGGCCTCATAGGGCATCCCAAGATTCTAGGCACGAGCTCGGGACCATTGGAGGTAAGGCTGCATAGGAAGGGAAGTCCTTGGTCCTAGCTCTTAGGGGTCAGATCTGTTCACCATGCCCCAAGCTCGTATAAACCTCCGGTGGTGCTCGTCAATGTCTTCCTTGTAGTCAAATGCAATATTCTCAAGAAGTAGCTCATGGGGACCATCTCTCCGAGAACGACTAAATTGTCGCAAAGCTAGACAAGGATTGTAGGTTATACCCCCTCTGATTCCAAGCAATGGGACATTAGGGTATCCCCCACAACGATTAATAACTGCAGTGTCTTCCATAGCCCGGGAGCTCCAAAGAATGTCTGTATGGGCAAGTGACATTATTCTGTAGGACCAACCCAAACCTTCTTCGTTCTTCAACATAGACTTAGGGAGGTGCAAAATAAACCACCTCGACAGCAACGACATGCAACACATAAGCGTCCCTCTTCTTTGCACAGTACGAGTGTAGAGGGCATGCAAGATATCACCCAGTAGAGTAGGCACAAGATTGTGAGAAAGGAAAATCTTAACCGCATTCACATCTATAAAGGAATATGGATTTGGGAAGAGGACCAACCCATAGATAAGGAGAGCCAAGATGTCTTCAAAAGCCTAAAAGTCCAAATTATCCCAGAATAGCTGAGCCTGATCTATCAGAAATTTGGCTAGGAAACCTTCGACCCCGCTTCGTGTTTCCCAATTGGTTACTACATCAGCCCGTTTCAGATGTAGAGCTGAGGCAATGTCTTCTGGTCTAGGAGTCTCTTCCATACCTATGAAGAGTACCTGTTTAAGGATGGATATGCCCAATAAGTGAGAGAACTCTTCCAAAGTGGGAACCAACTGATAATCTGGGAAGGTGAAGCAATGATGCACAGGACCGAAGAACTGTAAAAATACACTCATCATCTGCTCATCAAGCTTTGAGGTAACCGGGCTAAGAATCTGACCATGTCTCTTAATGAACATAGAAGTCTCATAAACTCTTGAGGCTAACTCTTTAAGTTTCACAGGTATTTGCACAAAGTTAACTCGAATGGTATTTCTGCGCACGGAAGCCATAATCTACAAAACAGGACAAAGATAAATTCCCTTGGTCTTTGAAATTGTTAGTGTAATGAAGTATGAATGCCATGTTATGATGCATGATGTCATGATAAAAAACAACAGGTATAGCAGATAACAGGCATCGCAAAGGCAAACAAGTCACACAAAAGCCCTTAAGTTTAAGGCTTGCATGGGGTCAACGGTATTACCCTCTTGAAGTTCAGTTGGTTTCAACCTGTCCTAGCAAAAGTAACCGAGTTCTAGAGGTTCTCAATGTCACTGACCATCCTCCATCGGTCATGGTTTCAGCTCACACAATCTTTTCTTGCGGCCGGAACTATCTCGAGAGTATGGTCTCAATGAGTGTAGCATCGAGTATCAACCAGTTCCTAGCTTTACACCGAGGCCGGCTATCTCGCTACTTTCTAATGGCCAAGTTGGTCGATTAAGGGTTCTAAGGTCAGTTGATACTTAACGACACACGTAGCGGCCCTGTATTCTCCTTGTTTCTCCACAAGGGATACTGGTACCAACCAATGTTCCACATTAACATAGCTACTGCTTCAACCGTATCGATCTACGCCGTACAGTTCCCTCACAGTTTATTGCTACTTACCTAAAAGGTGTCCCCAGATCCGGGTTAGGATCTATAGTAACTCCCAAACAAAACCCTTAAAAGTAAAGCAACCAAAACAAACAAGAGAAGCAAATATGATGAACTAAATCCTAAGGTATACCCCACTTATATTTCTCCAGCAGAGTCGCCAGTTCTATGATACAGTGGCAGAACCGACTGTTTTGAAAAATGATGGTTTGCATTTTGCGTTTTTTGTTTGCAAAATATCTCGGTAACCAAGAGTCGCCACCGACTTTTATTTCATCCAATCGAAAAGGAAAAAAGCACAGAAAAATCCTTTTTTGAGATATTCTGAGTACAGGGGGGTAGATTATAGAAAGGGAAGGTGTTAGCACCCTTTCTATCCATGGTTTTCCATGGGCTCTTAGGTACTTGCTCATCTTTTAAAATTGCTTGTGTGTGTTTATTTTGAAAAGTTTTGTTTTACTTCGTTTTAACCCTTGTATCAGTCCTCAAGAGTGTTACGAAGTGTTTTGAAAACTTTAGTTTGAAAAAAAGTGTAAGTGTGAAAAGTTTGATTTTGAGCAAGTACCTATTAGCATCTACCTACTCGAAAAAGGATCGTTTCTGTTCTTGTTTCCTTTGGACCGCACTATCCTACTATTAAGGAGTAGGTAGCACCGTCGTTGGAGTTGTAAGGGTCAATTCGAAAGGGACGTACGATCACTAAAGCAATATTAGGACGTCTTAGTAATAACCCTAAAGTCTTAAGATCATATTCGAGGCAACATTTCCGAGGCGACGTTTCCGAGGCAACATTTCCAAATGGGACTTTGATCTTTGTTATACAGGAGAGTAACCACTAAGACACCCTATACTTAATGATCATTTACCGAAGGCAAACAAAGTGAGAGTATACCCTAGGAGTGGGCATGTGCGAGTGATTTGATTTCAGTTATTATCTTTGCACATTAGGGTTTTCTAACCGTTTTAAATTATCATGCAATCTTGTCATACAATCCTATTAACATACATCTAAACAGTTGATATTTACGAGAATTAAAATGGGAGAAAATAAAACCTACGCTATTACAAGGCTTCGGGGTAGGGATTAATTACATAGCCAAAAAAACCCATAAAAGACGATAAATAAAGAAAATCCTAATTTAAACTATTACATACCGTAGACAGTTACATTAATATTGCAAAAAATAATAAATGCGCGCGATGAATCGAAAACAAGCGATTAGGGTTTTGGCCCCAGCTACCTAATTGTAATTAAAAAGAAAAATCATTTTTTGTCGTTTTTGTGCTATTTTGAGAAAATAAAATTCAATTGAATAATAGAAAAACCTAATTTCTAATTAATTTAAAATTAAGAAAAATAATTAAATTAACCTATTTTTGTATTTTTTTGTTTTGAGAAAAGAAATAAAAATTAAATCAAGAGTTAACCCTTAATTTTTCTAATTGATTTTAATTATATAAAAAAGTTAGAATTATCCTAAATTAAATTAAACTAACATTAAAATTAAATTTGATAAAATAAAACCAAATTCTAAATTTTGTGAAACTTGATTTTATGATATTTTTGCAAAAAAGAAATTGATTTTGTTAAAAATCAATTAAGTAAATAAAATAAAATAAAATAAAAAATTAGAAAAGAAAAAGAATGAGCCCGGTGTTGTTTGGCAAAAGAGGGGATGTAATTTGCAAATCTGAGCCCAATATGCTATGGCCCTTTTGACTTTGCTAGATCCTGTGTGTACGCTTGACTGGGCGTATGGTGGACCCTCATGGGTGAAGCCTTGGATCTGGCTTGTTGATGATCTGATGGTTGGACACTGATGATGCACGGTGGTCACACAGGATACTAGTGCACCTAATCATGTAAGGAAAAATAATATGAAACTAAAGTTGGGACCTAGGGATCGAACCCAGGCCTTTAAGCTTTCTCACACTGCACGCTTGCCAAATGAGTTGGCTATGTTAGTTGTATAAACAATAACCAATAAATATTATATGATAAAAACAAAAGGCCAAACTCTGGAACGCGCAAAATTAAAACTGGAAAACCATGGAGCGCCACATATCCTTCTTCTTCCTCCCACCGTCGCTGTAATTTTTGCAACTTTTACCTACCGACGTTTAAGCGTAGGTACAGCCCCTGTGTATTTCCAAAACCTTGTACATGCATGATAAATGACAACCAATGGTACCAATCAACTCGTTGAAACCTCACGAGCATCATGGTACCGTTATTAATGGCCAATTGTTCCTGTACAGTAAATCCCTAAAAATGAAGAGAAAACCCTAGCCATGGCACTTTCAGGTTCAGTCAGTAAAAATGCAATTGGATATAATCAATAGCTAGCAAACAACTCAAGGATTATGAATATATCAATTAATCATGCTAAATGTGCCAGAATCAATGTAATCGAATTCAAGAAAAGAGCCAAACTGTATGAACCTTACTGCGTGATTCTGAGTGTGGGGAAGCTTGCTAGCGATTGAATCACGATCCTGGGGAGTCAAGCAGTAGATTGGTATGACTAGAATTCCTTGAGGTGATCTATAACGTGGAAATTGGTCTGCAACTTTTTCTTCAATTTTTGAAATTTGTTTTCTCCCTTTGAACGCCTCTCACCTCTTTCTTTTAATCTGCACTTGTTCCTTATGTATACTAGAATGTATTAGGGTTGCAATTTCGTATCAAATCTCTCCCAATTATGAATATTGATTCATGATTTGATCCTTGTGCAAAATCTTTCCAAATCAAGCAAATCCAATCTTTTTGTGTCCATCTTGAACCTTGCACGATTTGATCTTGTTTCCAGCTGTGTAATGGACCTAATCATGCATAAAATCTCCAGATTCAATTAGCTTTTGATATTTTTACTATTTTATATTGATTTTATTTGATTTAAATGAAATAAAATCAAAATAAATACCAAAAATAAAAGAATGAAAAGTGAAAGGTCTCATGGGTCGTGGATCATATTATAAAGTCAGTGCAAGCATAAAAAGTTGGGCCCATTTGGCAAAAAATGCAATTTTGGACATATTTGACTTTTGGCAATTTTGCAAAAAGGGTCAACTTTGCCAATGCATAACTCCGTCAATTTTGACCCTAGAGATGTGTTCTTGGACTTTTTAGAAAGCTTAAGATGTCCTCTAAGCAAATTTTTGGTTTCATCCCAATTGAGTCTTCCATGTTCATGTATGAAGCTTTGACCCAAAAGGTGTTTTTGTTGACTTTTCAAAATAACCTATAATGTCCAAATTTATATCTTATTGTGAGTGCATATTTTGAACTTGGAAGATGAAGATGAATTGTATGTAATTACATCCTCTTCAAAATTAGCTTTGGATGGGTCATTTTTTATAAAGTATGATAAAGTTATGCTTGGTCAAAGTTGAGTTGACTTTTCCTACAAAACCCTAATTTAACAACTTTTGGGTTTTAATGAATTGTGAGCAATCCTTGAGGAATCATGATCAAACCTTGATCAAATGATGAATAATACTTAAAAATGAGAATGTTGACAAAAAATATTGAAGTTTGACTATATGTGGGCCACAGTTGACTTTTGCCCTAACACAATCGATTTTCAGGCCTTTGAGCAATTGACTGAGCAAACTTCCTCTGCAAGGCTTGAAACTTGACATGGATGATCTTGAGAACTCTTTAGGACAATAGTGAGAATTTGGGACCATTTTGATTCAACATCTTAATGCAAAATGAAACCCTAATTTGAGGTAAACTGCCTTAGGAGAGAGTTTGTCTGGTCAACCCTTGGACTTCCTTGAGCAATTTGAGGACCTCACTTGAAATGTATTGCCAAATATGGGAGGGAAAATTTTGGGGTACAACATACGTCAAGCGCTTATCACTGGTGAAGCATGTGGACATGGACAACAACTTCCTTTTTGATGATCAAGGGGAGTATCTCCTCGTTCACAGACTGATTAATACGAAAGCGCTCCTCGAGTGTTCCTCTGACGAGGAGGCTTTGAAACTTCTAGGTAGGGGATGTGCCAGTGATTTTATGTTTGTACGTTTTTATTGTGACTGATAGTTTCTTTTTTATTGAAAATTGGATGGCGACCCTCTCTGAAAGTTTTCTCAAGTTGAGGCCCAAGATTGCATCTAACTTGGTGCCTAAGAATCAGGTTGCTCAACTTCAGGAGCATGCCAAAACTTCTGCCCGTTTAAGTGGTTCACCCTCCCCTTCATGGATCCAGCCCCCCCTCTCAAACAACCGGTGAAAAGGAAATGCATGGAGGACCCTGAGCATGTAGCGCCTGTCGAAGGGGACAAGGGTGTCAGGGTAGTTTTTATGTTGCCTCCATGTTATCTCAACCAAGGCTTCTTCAGCGGGGAGAATTATTTAGGTCTTCATGAGGAGGAGAGGGAAGCAATCTTGTCTGTGGACAAAGAAACCCGATGGAAGAACCTGTTAGACGACATGGCCGCCATGATGAGGGTTCTTGAAACTTCTTTGACATTGAACGATGAGGCTGCGGGCTCTCAGGACGCTCTTGACAAAGCTTTTGCACGGATCCAAAATCTGAAAGGAATAAATGAAAAGATGAAGGGTGATATTCTCAACCATGATACGAAGTACGAAGTGCAGGTCCATCTCCTCAAATATCTGAACGAGCTACGACCTCAACTGGAGGTCGCGACTAAGGAGAATGAGCGACTTGTCACCCGGGTAAAGAAGTTGGAGGCGATCGTGGCCCCTTCCGATGAAGAGACTGACACATAGAAATCCCTCGTTACTAGGAAATATTTGATCGCTCAGTGTTGTGTGCTCGAATAAGACATCATGGATATTCTCAGTTATGGCTTCAACACGTCCGTGGAGCAGCTTTAGATCCTTAACCAAGGGGTCGAGTTGGTGGTTGAAGGTATGGAGCCGTTTAACCAGGTGGTTGATGGAAATATTTTTTATCCCCCTGATGACAATCCCGGGGAGGAGAGTGACGGAAAGGATGAGAGTTGAGATTAAGTTTTCGGGCCTGCGCGCCAGCTTTTGTTTTAACTTGGACTGGTGGCCTGTGTGCCCATATTTTTTTGTAAAATTTTGAAAAGGGCTTCGCTCGATTTTCTTTTGTTTGGGCCTGTGTGCCCGTACTTTTGTAATCATTTGGACAACATCGGCCTGCATGGTCGGCTATTGTAAATGTCTTTATTTTTCCTTCTATTGTATATTAGATATTTGCTCGTCATTTTGCTTGACTTGTTTATTTTGTGAAATGGGGAATTTCGATGAGTGGAGATTTATGCTCGACCTTAATTGTAGTCGACACATGCTGGGATGTGCCGAGGAAGTGGAGCAGGAGCCCGTAGAGACGAGTTCAAGATCGTGGTTGGGGTCTTGATTTTATGGCATGAGCTGTCCATCGCGAGTTGGGTGTTTTTCCTGTTAGGTACTTTGACGGTGGAGGTCGGTCGTGGTTACCCCGTCGGGCTAAGGTTCTGCTCGACCAATGAGCAACAAACCCTCCTTTTGTTATTAGTTGGAGGCTATGTTTGTACCTCAACAATACTCTATGGTCGAGTGTGCCCTGTTTTTTGTCGGAGAGGGAACGTCGACTACTAGGCCCCGATGTTTATCAAAGACCTAGCTGTAATATTATTTTAGCTTTGTAGCGTTCCATGGTCGAGGTAGCGATTCTCCACTTAGGCGATTCTCCACTTTACGATTTCTTTTCAAGACTAGGCTGCCGACTTAGAATTCACGTTTTATGACTTTGATGTCATGACGCAAGAATATCTACTATTTCAGTGTGGCTTCACGAAGAGTGTAACACCCCATTTCTACCCGACAATATATATGAAATAAGAGTTAAAAAAATTTGACAACCGAATCAGGATGCTACAAATTCAACTTAAGACAACGACATTCATTACAGATACATAACACATTAAACTGAGATGAACCAACGACAACATGAATTAATCTTTTAAAACCAACAACTTCCATAACTACGCAGCAGAATCATAATATTCAACTTGTAATAACATCTTTGTCCAACTAAAACAACTTCAAATAACAAGTATTTAACGAGCAACAACTTAAGGTTCAATCAACTGAAATAATAATAACAGTAAAACATCAAGCGTTCATCCCCCCGAGTGTTACATATCAGAGAAATAACACCGACTCGAACTACTGAAGGTAAACCGCCTTCACTCTAGATTACCTACACGTTACCAACATATGGATAACATTCAAACATAAGGGTGAGATACCGAACATTATAATCGAATGCATGATAAATAAAACGTTAGAATCAGTTCAGGAAAAAATCACCACTTCATAATTATTAACAACATAAGCACAATCAAATCAACCACTCAACGACACAGAATGAAACACAGAATGCAACTTGTCTTTATGCAAATGCATGTGGTACCAATGGAGCAGAACTCCCAACTTAGAAATCTACCAATAAATAGAGACATCAACAAGGCATAAACCTTCAACTTAATATTTTTCCAATCCAGGCTAACTTAACGAGCATCAGCTCCAACTTGATATGTGATGTACGTGACACAACAGGAATGTAGCAACAAAAAAAAACAACTTAACATAAATCAATATTGGCCATAAGCCTACAACATAAACAACAATTAAACATCACAATAATTCAACTTAATATTTTTCCAATCCAGGCCAACTTTTTCCAACATTAGAGGCATTTCAACATAATTCATCAACCTTCAAATTTCTTAACTCAGAGCAACTTATACAACACTGGTATCCATCAAACCAACATGTACGGGAAAAAGGGATAGGAAGAACTACGCCCCTCAACATGCATAGCAACAAGACATAATAACAACTAACTCAATACCTCTCGACACACACAAAAACAAAGAAGAATAACAACTAACTTATGTTCCTCGACACAACCTATAGCTTCGTGCAACTCGACCTCAATATTGTGCTCCTCAGCACACCTTGCAGCCTAATACTGCTCGACATCCAACACATATATTCTCCGGCACACCTCACAGCCTACATGCCGCTCGGCACCTAACACCAACAGCATCCTCCTCGACCACTAATTCCAGCCAACAACGTAGAATAATACAACAACATAACGACCATCACAACATAATCCATGATTTCTGACCAACTGCTCATAATAGCACAACAACAGGCGACTATATCTACTTTCAACAGATTCACTAATTGTACAAGACAGTCACGCTGAACCCTTCCTATAACGACCAAAGCAACAATTTACTAATTTTCCTACCAACCGCTCAGAATATCACAATATCCTAACAACCACATCAACATGTAAAATATACTTTAACCTAATCATCGACTATGTTAGGCAAATATACAGACATATCAAAATGCCCACAACATAACAACCGGGTAACTTCCTATAACAAGTTCATTAAACAATTATACGGTAACTCCCTAAACGAACACAACATGAGGAAACAGGCAACTTTAATAACAAATCCAGAACATCAACGTGCAACAGTTATACAATGACCAATTCCCACATAATACACATCATAAATCCCATTATAATGTCTGAACCTCACTGAAACCTTCAACTCCACATTCTACGTGATGGACATCCGTCCTTCCTATTCTTGCTTGTTGGGAAGACCCTAGATTTACAATGCTGGAGCCGTCACTTCTACTCTGCATCAAATGCCCAAGTACCCTGTCCAGGGGAAAATTATAATTGTTCACGGAGAAGAGGAATACATGATAAGCCATCTAAATTCTTTCCGCTATGTAGAATTGGATGGTGAATTCATCGAAACCCCGTTTCAGCATTTTGAAGAGGTAGCTCAGGAGATTGCAGCAACCAAGACAGTGTCTTCTGTACCCTTGATTACCAAACCTGTGCCTCAGATGTCATCTCTCAAAGATGCAAAGGCTGTGATTGAAGAAGGAGGAAGCACAATCTGGGGGAAGCTCCCAGACTTTCCTTTCAAATCAGATAAATTCAGCTTGGGATTCACTTCTTCGGCTCAAAAGACTGTACGCTGCACCCGTGCCAGGGGACCACCAGTGAAGATCACCCATCATGGAGTCAATGCTTTGGGGGATAGTGAAGAGGAGAGCAACCTGGAAGACTGGATCTTTCTAACTGTTGACGGAGGGCTGTGCAACTGGGAAGCAAAAGACTTTGTTCCCATTACTTTCATAAATCAGTAATTTATCTTTCAAACATTTTTGTTGGTTTGTAATAATTCTCAAAAAATTCGTACACTTTTAGCCTTGTACCTTACCCGAGGCACATAGGTCCATTTGTAAGGGTTTGAAAGACTACATGGATGTGTGTAAGGTGGCTATCCCTTAAATTTTACATGTCGGGCCTCATACCTCCAGTTCCTCTCAATGTCTTAATGGCTCCTTGGCCATTTGCAATGTGGGGAATCGACATGATTAGAGAGATCAAGCCTATGACATCCAATGGACACCGTTTCGTTCTGGTGACCATTGATTACTTCACCAAATGGGTCGAAGCAGCTTTGATTGTGAGGTGCCGGGAGAATTGGCTAGGCTGCTACAACAAGAAGAAAAGGCTATTCTACCTCATGAGGAGCTGTTAGAGACAATCAACTTGGGTACTGAGGAAGACAAAAAAGAAGTTAGAGTGGGTGCCAACCTAGAGCCAAGTGTCAAAGAGCGCCTAGTTCAGCTGTTACATGAATATGTTGAGATCTTCGCCTGGTCTTACAAAGACATGCCGGGACTCGATACATATATTGTGGTACACCATCTGCCCACAAGAGAAGACTGTCCACCAGTCCAACAAAAAGTCCGCCGCATGAGGCCCGACATGTCAGAAAAGATCAAAACAGAAGTTATGAAGCAGTTCAATGTTGGGTTTCTTGCTGTTACTTCCTATCCACAAGGGGTTTCTAACATTGTGCCCGTGCCTAAGAAGGATGGCAAAGTGAGAATGTGCATGGATTACAGGGACTTAAACAGGGCTATCCCTAAAGATGACTTTCCACTTCCGCACATTGACATCTTGGTTGACAACACAGCTCAGCACAAGGTATTTTCTTTCATGGATGGATTTCCAGGTTACAACCAGATCAAAATGGTACACGAAGACATGGAGAAAACTACTTTTGTTACACAGTAGGGTACGTTCTGCTACAAAGTGATGCCATTCGGACTGAAGAATGCCGGGGCAACCTATCAACGCGCCATGGTAGCTTTGTTTCATGATATGATACATCATGAGATAGAAGTCTACGTAGATGACATGATAGCCCGATCATAAACTGAAGAAGAACACCTCGACCATTTGCAAAAGCTGTTTGTCAGGTTGAAGGAGTACAAGCTCAGACTGAACCCTAACAAGTGCACTTTCGGAGTCCGATCCGGTAAACTCTTGGGTTTCATAGTCAGCAACAAAGGCATCGAGGTTGATCCTACCAAAGTCAAAGCTATACAAAAAATGCCTGCCCCTCGCCCTGAGAAGGAGGTCAGAGGTTTCTTGGGACGCCTAAACTACATTGCAAGGTTCATTTCTCACCAAACATCTACCCGTGAGCCAATCTTCAAGCTGTTGAAGAAAGATCAGGTGATTAAATGGAATGATGACTGTCAAGTTGCTTTCGTTAAAATCAAGGAGTATTTGCTATAACCTCCTATCTTGATGCTACCTGTTGAAGGAAGACAGCTAATCATGTATCTGACTGTCCTAGAGAATTCAATGGGGTGCGTACGTGGCCAACATGACGAGTCTGGTCGAAAAGGCCATGCCATTTATTACCTTAGAAAAAAGTTTACTGACTGTGAGACCCGATACTCAGCAGAGTGGTATGAGTCAACATATACTGCCTTAGCCGGCGAGTAGCCCATTACGAAAAAATATCCAAGAATATCCCGAAGATGTACTTGATCGGATCCATCTTAGATATTAGTAGAGTGGTATGAGTCAACATATACTGCCTTAGCCGACGAGCAGCCCATACCAAAACGCATCAAGTTTTCTCGAGCAGTGAGTATCGAGTCTCATAGTCGGTAAACTTTTTGCTAAGGTAATAAATGGCATGCTCTTTTCGACCAGACTCGTCATGTTGGCCTAGTACGCACCCCATTGAATTCTCTACGACAGTCAAATACATGATTAACGGTCTTCTTTCTACGGGTGGCATAAAGATAGGAGGTTCTAGCAAATACTCCTTGATTTTATCAAAAGAAACTTGACAATTATCATTCCATTTAATCACCTGATCTTTCTTCAACAGGTTGAAGATTGGATCACAGGTAGATGTTAGGTGAGAAATGAACCTTGCAATGTAGTTTAGGCGTCCCAAGAAACCTCTGACCTCCTTCTCAGGGCGAGGGGCAGGCATTTTTTGTATAGCTTTGACTTTGGTAGGATCAACCTCGATGCCTTTGTTGCTGACTATGAAACCCAAGAGTTTACCGGATCAGACTCCGAAAGTGCACTTGTTAGGGTTCAGTCTGAGCTTGTACTCCTTCAACCTGACAAACAGCTTTTGCAAATGGTCGAGGTGTTCTTATTTATTTTGTGATCGGGCTATCATGTCATCTACGTAGACTTCTATCTCATGATGTATCATATCATGAAACAAAGCTACCATGGTGCATTGATAGGTTGCCCCAACATTCTTCTGTCCGAATGACATCACTTTGTAGCAGAACGTACCCCACTGTGTAACAAAAGTAGTTTTCTCCATGTCTTCAGGTGCCATTTTGATCTGGTTGTAACCTGAAAATCCATCCATGAAAGAAAATACCTTGTGCTGAGCTGTGTTGTCAACCAAGATGTCAATGTGCGAAAGTGAATACAATGGTAAAACAACAATGTCAAAGGGTTAAAAATGTATAGGAAAGACTTTTGATTAGGGTAGACAACTCCTAGTTACTTGATCAATTTGCAAACCATCCTTGCTATTTTCAAACAAACACACGCACAATTTCAAAACAATTTCCCAAAACAAACTTTCAAACCTTGAAACATTTTTCAAAAGACAAACACCTTTGTATACATTCAAACAAGAATCATTACAAAGGTTGCCTAAACAAAGGCCTCTTTTCAAAATACTTTCAAAACCACACAAAGCACCATTTCAAACAATTGAAAAAGCAAAGCAAGTGATCTAAACAAGTAACTAAGAGCCCATGGAAAACCATGGATGAAAAGGGTGCTAGTACCTTCCCTTTTCATAATCTACCCCCCGAACCCAAGAAAACATCTCAAAGGTCTTTCCTTTGCTTTTTGACCTTTCCTTTGGATAAAATAAAAAGTCGGTGGCGACTCTTGCTAAACCAAAACATTTGCGAACACAAATGCAAAACCTCAAGTCAGTTCTCCCACCGTATCACAGAACTGACGACTCTGCTGGGGAAGATGAGAAATAAACTATCTTTCCAGTGGAGGAGTGCAACACATGAGAACACCTCTTTTCCTCATTGTTCGAGTGTGAAAAGAGTGCAAGATATCTCCAAGCAAAGTAGGCACCGGGTTGCGAGCCATGAAGATCTTGACTGCATTGCCATCTATAAGCTGGTCAGGGTTTGGGAATAAGACCAACCCATAGATGAGAAGAGATACAATCTCCTCAAAAGAATGCAGGTATAGAGAATTCCAACAGTCTTGGGCCTTCCCAAACAGAAACTTTGCCAAGAAACCCTTGACACCACTTCTGGTTTCCCAATGACCTATGACATTAGAGGGTTGCAAGTGTAGGGCTTGAGCAACATCTTCAGGCTTTGGATCTCTTTCCGTACCGTTGAAAGGTAGTTTATGGAGAATAGGAATCCTCAGGAGTTGAGAAAATTCCTCCAAAGTAGGCACTAGCTGGTAATCAGGAAATGTGAAGCAGTGGTGTAGGGGGTCAAAGAACTGGAAAAGAACTTTCACCATGTCTTCCTCTGTGTTGGAGTTGACCAAATTGAGAAGTAGACCATGTCTCTCAGTGAATGGAGAATACTCTGGAATCTTGGAAGCAAGCTCCTTGAGTTGAGGAGGAACTCTCACAAGTTTGACTTGGATTGTTTTCCTGCGAAGTGATTCCATAACCTACAAAACAGGAACAAAGATGAAGATCCAAAATCCTTGAAATGGTTAGTGGATGCATATGATGCTTCATGATGCTCATGATGTTATGCACAAGTATATATGTACAAACAAATCACACAAGTTCCTAGTTTCAGGCTTGCATGGGGTTTCATAGGTAAGTACCCTCTTGAAGTTTAGTTGGCTCAACCTGTCCTAGAAATAGTAATCGGGTTCTAAGGAGCTCAATATCACTGGATTATTTTCTGTGTTCATTGTTTCAGTTTAGCCACTTTACTGGCGACCAAAATATTCCAAGAAAACAACCCTCAATGAGTGTAGCATCGAGTATCTACCAACTTCAGACTGCACCGAAGCCGATCATCTCACTACATCCTAAAAGGCCAAGTTGGTCAAGTAAAGGTTCTAAAAGTCCATTAGTGCTTCATGACATCACTCAACGACCCCGTATTCTCTTTGATTGACTCAAAGGCTACAGGTACCCACAAATATGTCGCACTAATATAGCTATTGCTTAGACCTTGTCGGTATACCCCGCACAGTTTCCATAATGTATTGCTATTTACCTATGAATGTTTCCCAAATCCGGGTCGAGGATTCAAACCCAAACAATAGAACCAAATGTAAAGCAAATAAATCAAGCAAGATAACCATGTAAAGGTGATCTAAACCCTAAGGTAACCCCACTTTTAGAATTAGTCCCCAGCAGAGTCGCCAGAAGTTGACGAGTAAGTTCCAAAACCTTCTTCTCACTTGCGTAGAATTGGGCTTCAAAAGTATCACATTCTCCCTTGAGCTGTATCCAACTCCTTTGTAAATCTTCAAGTGATGTTGGCATGTCAGGATGTAGGAGGGTGTATGGAACCTCTCCTTCCATAACAGGCTCTTTAATCACAGGGATAATGTAGGGGTAAGGCATCATAAGACTTTGGGGCAGGTTCATACCCACTTGAGGTAAGGCTCAAGGGGGATGGAATTCTTGTGTCCCAAGGTCTTACTGTCTACCTTGTTGGGCATCCTCCAAGCTCGGATGAACCTTTGTCGAAGTCCTTGATCGTCATTTTCGAAGTCAAAAACCAAGTCTGGAATAAGCATGTCATGTGGGCCATCCCTTCGGGCATACCCAAACTGTCTCAGAGCCAAGCAGGGGTTGTAGGTGATGCCTCCCCTAATGCCAAGTAGAGGGACATTAGGGAATTCCCCACAATGGTCAATGATGATGACATTCTCTTTTGATCGAGAACACCAATGAATGTCTGAATGGGTAAGAGTCATCAATCGTTGTGACCACCTAAAACCTTGCTCATTCTTCAAGACTGATTGGGGAAGATGAGAAATAAAACATCTTGCCAGTAGAGGAGTGCAACATATGAGAACACATCTTTTCCTCATTGTTCGAGTGTGAAAAGAGTGCAAGATATCTCCAAGACTCATCAACTTCACGAAGAGCAGACTCTCAACACCTATATTGCACCAAAGAGGATGCACAACGTCTTTTTACCTTAGAATTTTGTATTATTTTGCCCATGGGGCATTGATGTACTAATAAATTCTATCTTATTAATATGACGTGTGTTTCTTTTTTGTTTAAAACAAATTTGAATTTCTGAATCCTTGAATGCATTACATGAATACATATCATTCATCATATGCATAAACAGGTCTTCGCACCAAGTTTCCTCATCTCTCTGCTGTTTATTTCAGTAAGATGGATATAGAACAGACATTCAAAGACTTGCAAGCGCAGAATTCACAGTTCCAACAGCTACTCATGACCTTGGATAAGGGTCAGGAGGAGCTCAAAACTCTGTTAGAGAAGGAAAAAGAGAAAAAGAAGAAGAAAAGAGCTGGTGTGGATACCTTGGGCAGAAGATTTGAAGGTCAAACCAGAAGGGTCCTAGATTTCCCATCAACATCTGAAGAGGGTGAAGGAAAGGGTAAAGGAACTGCAGTGCTATCTGAATCTGAGGCTGAAGAGGAGGAGGATGAGGACTATTCTGAACAGCAGTATCCTCCTGCAGATGACAAGTACAAAAATCTGGAAGAACGTCTGGAAGCTATGGAAGTGCAGAGAGTGCCTGGGCTGGACTTTGAAGAGTTAGGATTGGTGTCTGGAATTGTGATCCCTCCTAAATTTAAAGTGCCACTGTTTGCTAAGTACGATGGGGTGTCTTTCCCAAAGATGCACCTACGATTTTATGTCAGGAAAATTCAACTACATTCTTCTGACAAAGACCTGTGGGTCCACTTCTTCTAGGACAGTTTGTCGGGGACGCAGTTAGATTGGTTCTACCAGCTAGAGAGGTCTGATGTGCACAATTGTGAGGATTTGACCGCTGCCTTTTACAAGCAGTATCAATACAATGCGGACTTAGCACCAACCCGTACTCAATTACAGAGTATGGGCATGGTCTCCAATGAAGGCTTCAAGGAGTATGCCCAGAAATGGAGAGACTTGGCGGGACGAGTACAAGCACCCCTATCTGAGAGGGAGCTAGTAGATATGTTCTTGGGGACTTTGTCAGGACCTTTCTTTAATCACCTGATTGGAAGTTCGTCTGCGGGGTTCACTGAGTTGATTCTAACTGGCGAAAGAGTTGAAGCCGAAATCAAAAGCGGTAAAATTCAAAAAGATGCATCTGCTTCCGCCGCCATCAAAAAGACTTTTCCAGCAAAGAAAGAAGTATCAGTTGTCTACTCCTAAAGAGGTCAAGGAAGAGTTGAGCGCCGGCCAGCGGTGGGGGCCGTAATGATTCAGAAGTCTGCAGCTGATCAGCCCAGAAACAATCAACCCAGAACCAACCAAGCAAGAGTGGAACGACCTGTAAGGCAATTCACCCATATAAACATGACTCCTGCTCAGGTTCTACCCTATCTCTTGAAGTTAAACCTTGCCAGTCTGAAGGAGGCCCCGAAGAATCTGAATACAAATTCTCCTTACTACCATTCGAACGCCAAGTGTGCTTATCATTCAGACAGCCTGGGGCACGACACCAACAATTGTTAGGCCCTCAAGAATAAGATCCAAGATTTGATAGACACTAAGGAAGTGGAATTCGACGCCCCTGAAAGCCGAATGTAATCTCTGATCCAATGCCAAAGCATGGCCACAATGGCCATGCTATCGAAGAAGATCTTTTTGTTGCCACTGTTGATGATTTGATAACTCCGCTACCGATAATCAAGTTAAATCTGTTGAAGGCTGGGATTAAGGGTACCCGTGGATGTATGTGCCGTGGTACGGTTCCCGTGGAGAGCAAACGGTAACATCTCATGCCTGTCCTTATAGGTGACTGTCATCTTTTATATGATCTTCTTGATATTTTTGTTCGCAGCTTCGACATCACCGTTCATCTTTAGCCGATAGGGAGATGAATTGTGATGTTGAATCTGGAACTGTTCACACAAGGCTGTGATCATAGTGTTGTTCAGGTTTGTACCGTTGTCAGTGATGATCCTTTCGGGGATACCGTTCCGATAAATGAGGTTCTGCTTGATGAAGGGGGCAACAACATTCTTTGTGACGAATGCAAAGGAAGCTGCTTCGACCCATTTGGTGAAGTAATCAATGGCCACCAGAATGAAACAGTGTCCATTGGATGCCGTAGGCTTGATCTCTCCAATCATGTCAATTCCCCACATTGCGAATGGCCAAGGAGCCGTTAAGACATTGAGAGGAACTGGAGGTATGTGTACCTTGTCCGCATAGATTTGACATTTGTGACAAGTCCTGGAATGTTGATAGCAGTCAGCTTCCATGGTAGACCAGTAATAGCCTGCCCGTAGAATATTCTTAGCCATCGTATGCCCGCTAGAGTGAGTGCCAAAGGTACCATTATGCAGTTCAGCCATGATCTGTTCAGCCTCAATCTTGTCCACACAATGGAGCAGGATGCAATCATGATTGCGCTTGTACAGGATACCATTGCTCAGGAAGAAATTGACAGAGAATCTCCTTAAGAAATTTTTGTCGTTGACTGAAGCTCCTTCGGGATATTCTTGGGCCTCGAGATACCTTTTGACTTCGTGAAACCAAGGTCGGTCCACTACTTCTTCGGTATTAATCTCGTGACAATGTGCAAGTTCATCCATTCGCTTGATGGTGATTTGGGGAGCCTCATTATCCCAGTTAAGTTTAAACATGGATGACATCGTAGCTAGAGCATCTGCTAGCTGATTTTCTTCTTGCGGGAAGTGCTCGAAGGTAATCTGCTCGAAATATGGTAACAACGTCAAGACATGTTCTTTGTAAGGGATGAGATTGGGATGTTTAGTGTCCCACTCTCCTTTGATCTGACTGATGACCAAAGCTGAGTCTCCAAACACAACCAAAGATTGGGTTGTTTTACCATTGTATTTGGTAAACAACCCTATCTTCAGATGTTAAATGGGACGGGCGTGGGTCATCGTATGACCATGATAACAATATTGCCAAGTATCTTTAGCAAGTTTTGAGGGACTAGATCATTTTTGTTTAGGCAACCAAGATAGCGTCATCGAGGGACTATAATCTTTTGTTTTGTTTTTGTTTTTCCAGGATACCTAGCATGCATAACATGGCCATTTTAAGGCAACAAAGTGGATGAAACCCTAGGGGTGCTTGTGTGCAATGTGTTGTCATTTTCATGCATTTTTGTCTTGTATTTAGTCATGCTATTTGTTTGATTTTGGTCTTTGCATATAAAACCCTAATTCTTACTATCATGGTATATGAAAGCAATAAATGCGTAAAGTAAATCTAGACTATTACAACATTATTATGGGAAGGGGGATACAAGTTTTGAATAGGGGGATATTGCTCAAAATAAAACCCTAAAACTATTACAACCAAATTGAATTTATACAACAATAAATAAATAAACAATTATTTAAATGTACAATAAAAATACAAATATGCACAAATATTTTTGTATTTATTTTATGTATGTAAAATAAATTTATTTAAGTCTTAAAAATAAGGGAAAATAAAATGATTATTTTTGAAAGGGTGAAGAAACCCTAATTTTTTGTTTAAAAAAGATATATTCTATATTGTTTATTTATTCATTTATGTACAAGAAAAATAAATAAAAATATATACAAAAATATTAAAAAAAATAAAATATGTATGAAAATGATATTTTAAGTGTATAAATAATAAAAATAAGAATATATAATATTTTCATATTATTTACAAATTTATTTTAAGAAAATAAAAGTATATTAACCTAAATACTCATTTTTATGCTAAAAAATAAATAAAAAATATGAAAAAATGCAAAAAAATAAAGAAAATATTTTTGAGATTTTTATTTGTTTAGAAAAAATAAATAAATAGTCAGAAATGTGAAATATGCAAGGAAATATGAAAAATAATAGAAATGGACCAAGGGGGTGCAAAAAGTAAGCAGGGGGTGTCAAAAGTAGGATAAATCAGGTCCAGGCCCACTCCCACTTCGTCCCTGACCTTGAGACAGAAAAACTAGCGTCCTGTACTTCAAACTGTATCTCCTGCATACGTGCTTAAAAACAAAATCTTCCAACATGAAAGTTGTAGTCCACCACAAAATCTATAACTTTGATTCACAAAGTTTTCCCAAAAGATGCTTGGATCTCAAGTTATGATTTTGTGAATAGGGGTCCAAAAACTTTTTAACTTACTGAAATTTTGCCCTAGTTTAGGCAGATTTTTGACCTAACTTCATGGTAACTTTTCACCTAGTTCCAAGTGGAATCTCAAAATGCATTTCAAAGATGGATTGTAGAGAGTGTTACAAGCTTTCCAAAATATCCAAGAACTCTCCAAGATCATTTATGGTTAGGGAGAATCGAAGAAAAGAAAATGGCCATTTCTCACTTTTGTCCATGGCATTTTTCACATTGATACAAGTTACAAATCAGTTTGGATCATGCTTGTACTTGGTTTACATGTTCTAATCCTTTCTACACTCATAAATTAAATGCAAATACATTGGTTAATGGCATTGTTTTGATCTTTGAAGCTTTGTACAAGGGTTTAATCCAAAAATGGCAAAAACGTTACATTGCTACTTTGATAAAGCACACTTTATGCAATTTTGTTTATCTTGAGCATTGGACCTGATCTCTTGATACCAACAACATCCACAAGTACCAGGAAAAGTGTACCAACTCTCCTCAGGCCATGAACTAGCCTGTACAGGCTTTGGCTTTGTCAACTCAACTTTTGCTTCAAAATCAAGTAAGCTTGCAAAAAGTCCATAACTTGAGTATCTGTTAAAACCAAGTCTAAGTCTCATTTCAACGACCTCAGCATATTATAACAAAGCCAAAACACGATTTGCCAACTACCCTTGTACAAAGATTCAAAGATCAAAACAATGCCATTAACCAATGTATTTGCATTTAATTTATGAGTGTAGAAAGGATTAGAACCTGTAAACCAAGTACAAGCATGATCCAAACTGATTTGTAACTTGTATCAATGTGAAAAATGCCATGGACAAAAGTGAGAAATGGCCATTTTCTTTTCTTCGTTTCTCCCTAACCATAAATGATCTTGGAGAGTTCTTGGACATTTTGGAAATCTTGTAACATGCTCTACAATACATCTTTGAAATGCATTTTGAGATTCCACTTAGAACTAGGTGAAAAGTTGCCATAAAGTTAGGTCAAAAATCTGCCTAAACTAGGGCAAAATTTCACTAAGTTAAAAAGTTTTTGGACCCCTATTCACAAAATCATAACTTTAGATCCAAGCATCTTTTGGGAAAAATTTGTTAATCAAAGTTGTACATTTTGTGGTGAACTACAAATTTCATGTTGGAAGTTTCCTTTGAATCCAATTGAATCATGGTGAAAATGTTGGGAAAAAATAAGAAATTTTCATAACTTAGAAAATTTCTAAGTTATGAAAATTTTCAATCTTAAACCCTAATTTCCAAAATTAGGATTCTTGGTGAACAAGTTTCATGTTTTGACACATGTTGATGAAAAATGACCCTTGGCACTTGATTTTGACCAAAAAGTCAAAGTTTGACTTTTCAATGTACAACTGATTTTTGATCAATTGACTGGAAAATTCATCTGTCAATCTAATGCAATTGAGATCTTTTGAACTTTGTGATTAGGTCAAGATGATGCCATTGAGTCCTTGAAACCATGCTTGAACCCAATTTGCCATTGGCTAGGTGAAAAATCAGAAATTGCCCTCCTACAGTCAAAACCCTAAAAATGACCATTTTGCCCTTTTGATGATCTGATCAAATTTCTTGAGGAGTTGTGGTCCAAACTTGATCAAATGGTTCATATGACTCTATAATATTGATGTGGATAAAAAATTATGAGGTTTGACTGTAAATTGGCCACAGTTGACTTTTTCCCCATACAACTGATTTTTAGGTCAACTGTCCAATTGACTGGGCAAAAATTTGATTCAAGGCTTGAAACTTGGTATGAGAAATCTTAGGAGTCCAACATGAAGTATGAAAGTCATATGAGGCATTGAAAGTCCAAAGATCCCTGTGCAAACTCAAACCCTAATTTCAGGTCATCAATGCAAGGAGATGTCTTGAGCAAAGCAAACCCTAATCCTGCCTTGAGTCCAAAGAGTCTTGTGAGGAGAATCTTGATAAAATGAGAGGGTAAATTTTTGGGTACAACACTCACCCTTACCTATATTGAAGGTCTCTCCACCAAACTTCCAGCCGACAACTTTGCTTTGTTCTGCTCGACACCGGGCAGCTTGCTCCTCTCTTCGTGCGGCTTCACACGGTCAGCACACAAGACTTCTTATTTTCCAAAAACTAAATCGTTGTGTCAGCTTAACCTTATATCATCAATTCTATTGGGCCTAAATTACACACCCCCACTTTACTTCTTCCAACCAATAACATGAGCCCAACATAATTATTCTATTAAATCCAACATTATTATTATTGTTAATCAACTAATTAATTAATTAATAATAATCTAGCAACTTATACCAACAATTCTCAACATATCACAACTTTTCAACAAATAATCCAAAAATAATTAAATTAAATAATTTATTAAATTAACGGGCGTTACAACTCTCCTCCACTTAGAATATTTTTATCCTCGAAAATTTACCTCATTCAAACAACTCTTAGGAGTCCCACATCTTTCTTTCCAACTCCCAAGTCATGCTTTCTCCGCCATCTCCTAGCCATACTACTTTCACAAAAGAAATCTCTTTGCCTATTAGAGTCTTCATCTCAAAATCCGCAATTCGTACAAGCATCGTCTCCACAGTAAGATTATCCCGTACTTGCACATCATCCATATGAATCACATGAGATGGATCTGAAATATACTTCCGGAGTTGTGACACATGGAACACATCATGCAAATTCAAGAGATTAGGCGGTAAAGCCACTCTATAAGTAACATTCCCAACTCTTTCTGAAATCTGATACAGACCAATGAAACAAGAAGTGAGCTTCTTAGACTTCAACGCTAGCCCAACACCAGTCACAGGTGTAACTCTCAGAAACACGTGGTCACCTGCTTGGAATTCTAAATATTTCATTCGCTTGTCATGATAACTCTTCTGTCTACTTTAGGAAGCTTTCATATTTTATCGAATTAACTCCACCTTCTCGGTAGTTTCTCAAACAAGTTCAGGTCCAAGTACTATGCTTTCCCCAGATTCATGCCAACATAAATGAGTTCTACATCTTCAAACATACAATGATTCAAAAGGTGCCATTCCAATACTAGAATGGTAACTGTTATTATAAGTGAACTCCATTAACGAAAGATAAGTATCCCACAAACTTCCTTGCTCAAGAACACATGCTCTCAATAAATCTTCCAACGACTGAATAGTCCTCTCCGTCTGACCATCCATTTGATGGTGATACGCCAGACTCAACCTCAACATAGAACCCAACGCCTCTTGCAAACTCTTCCAAAAATTCTGAAGTAAACCTCGGATATCTATCTGACACAATACACAAAGGAACACCATACAACTTTACAATTACACTAGTATAAATCTCTCCCAGCTTCGATACTAGAAAATTGATGTTAATAGGAATAAAATGAGCCGAATTTGTAAGCCTATCAACAATCACCTAAATAGAATCATGTACTCTTAGAGTATTAGGTAATCCTGACACAAAGTCCATCAAAATGCTACCCCATTTCCATTTTAGAACTTCTAATGGTTGCATCAACCCTACAGGCTTCTGATGTTTAACTTTCTACTTCTGACATGTTAAACATGAATACACAAACCTAGCCACATCACTCTTCATTCCAGGCCACCAAAACAAATTCTTCAAATCCTGATACATCTTTGTAGCTCTCGGATGAATGCTCAACTTGCTTCTATGACTTTCCTCGAGAATCACTTTCTTCATCTCCGCATCATCAGGAATACAAATTCGATTATGGAATATCAACACACCTTTTGCATCTAACTTAAAATCTTTATTCTCAGACTGATCGATCCCAACCATCGAGTCTACCAATTTCACATCTAGCTTCTAAGCTTCTATGATACGGTCCAGAAATTCATTGTTAATTTTCAATATTCCCAACATAACACTCTGCAGCGTCACTTTGCAAACTAGGCTCATATCTATGAACTATTCAATCAATTCCAACTCTTTAACCATCATTTCCGACATATGTAAAGTCTTTTGACTTAACGCATCGACCACCATATTCGCTTTTCCTGGATGATAATTCAAACCGAAATCATAATCTTTTAACAACTCCAACCACCTCCGTTGTCTCATGTTCAATTCTTTCTGATCAAACAAATACTTTAAACTCTTATGGTCGCTAAATACTTTAAATCTAGAACCATAAAGATAATTCTCAAAATCTTCAACACGAAAACAATTGCAGCAAGCTCCAAATCATGCGTAGGATAGTTCTTCTCATGAGTCCTCAACTGCCTTGATGCATAAGCAACTACCTTGTCATTCTGCATAAGCACACCTCTTAAACCCATCTTGAAAACATCACAATATACCACGAAAGGTTCTCCTGGATTAGGTAATGTCAAAATCGGAGCCGACATCAATCTTTTCTTTAATTCTGTAAAAAATTCTCCACACTAAACATCCCACACAAAAGCTCTACCTTTACAAGCCAACTTAGTTATCGGAAGTGCCAACTTAGAAAAAACTTCGATAAACCTTCTATAATAACCAACTAATCCCAAAAAGCTTCTAATCTCGATAGCCTATTTTGGAGTTTCCCATTGCAACACATCATCTACTTTAGATGGATCTACACCAATGCCACTACCTGAGATAACATGACCAAGAAAACTAATCTCCTTTAACCAAAATTCACACTTAGACAGCTTTGCATACAACTTCTTCTCTTTCAAAACTTGCAATACTATTCTTAAGTGTTCTGCATGCTCTTCTTCCGATTTAGAGTAAATCAAAATGTCACCAATGAACACCACTACAAACCGATCCAAATAAGTATGAAATATATGGTTCATATATTCCATGAATACTCCCGATGTATTAGTAACACCAAAAGGCATCACCGAATACTCATAATGTCTATAACACATTCTGAAAACCGTCTTCTGGATATCTTCATCCTTCAATTTAACCTAATGATAACCTGACCTAAAATCAATCTTACTAGACACTCGAGAACCCACCAATTGATCCATCAAGTCAACTATTCTTGGAAGCAGATACTTGTTCTTAATCGTCACTTTATTCAATTGCCTATAATCAACACAAAGTCTCATACTTCCATCTTTCTTCTTTACTAGCAACATTGGAGCTCCCCATGGTGATACACTTGGTCTTACAAATTTATTTTCAAGTAACTTTTCCAATTGCTTCTTTAGTTTTGACAATTCAGATGCAGACATTATGTATGGTGCCATAGAAATAGGCCTGGTACTAGGTACAAGATCAATAGAAAATTCGAATTCTCTATCTGGAAAAACATTAGAAATTTCATCAAGGAAAACTTCAGTAAATTCATGCACCACTTGTAATTCCTAAATTATATCTTGATTCTCGACAGATATCGATGCCATCAATGAGAACATCTGAGCCTCTTCTTGCATCGACTTCCTTAACTGTCTAGCAGATAATAGACTAGCTTCCTCCTCTTCAGAAGTAGAAAACTTCACAGACTTGTCATAACCGTTAATATGAACATAGTTATGCTCTAACCAGCTCATACCTAAGATCACATCCAACCCACTTAAAGTCAAGCAAACCAAATCAACAACAAAGTCTCTGTCGAATATCGATGAAGGACACTTTAAACACACAAGAGAAGTAGTCACCGATCCCTTAGCCAAAATCTCGACGACTAACTCTCCATTCATAGAAGACAACATAAGACTCAATCTTTCAACACAGTCAACAACAATAAAGAAATGAGTATAACTGGTATCAATAATAGTAATTAAAGGAGTACTATTAATGAAACATGTACCTCTGATGAGTCTGTCCTCATTAGTTGTTCGAGTCATGGCCAACGCGAACACTTTTCCACTGGTTTGCACCTTCTTTGGTTTCTGACACTGACTACCAATGTGTCCTTCTTCACCATAATTGAAATAAAACATCTCTTTATTCTTGCACTCAAATATAGCATGTCCAGTCTTACCATAACGAAAACACCTCTTCACCTTAGCAATACACACAGTGCTCTTATGACAAGGTTTTCCACATTTGAAACAAACTACACCAGCAGGAGCATCTCCCCCGCTAGTTCTCTAACCCAGAGAAAATTTCTGTTTACCTTTACCAGCTGGGGCGTCATAAGGCTTACCAAGGTTATGTTGGTGCTTACGCCTCTTCTCATTGATAATATTATAATGAGCATTGTTATCCTCTTCATAAATCCTGCAACTATCAATCAAATCAGCAAAGACACGAAACTTCTGGTATCCAACTGCCTTCTTGATCTCTGGGTGCAACCCGTTCTCAAACTTGATGCACTTTGAAAACTAAGCATTTGCCTTACTATAGTGCGGATAAAACTTATCCAACTCATAAAACTTTGCAGCATACTCAACAACCGACATACTCCATTGCTTCAGTTCAAGGAACTCAATGTCCTTCTTACCACGAACGTCTTTAGGGAAATACCTCCTTAGAAATTCCCTACGGAACACAGCCCAAGCAACATTTTCACCGACATCTTCCAATCTCTGCACATCTCTAGCCACCAGTCATCAACTTTGACTGCTATCATATGAGTACCATATCGAACCTTCTGCGCTTGAGTGCAGTCCATCACACGGAAGATTCTCTCCATCTCTTTCAACAAATCCAACGCTCCGTCAGGATTATACTTACCCTTGAAGGTAGGCGGATTCTCCCTCTGGAAAGTTGCCAAACAACGAGATCCAGCATTCCCGTCAGCGTTCGGATGATTCTCCATAGCATGCACTATTTCTTCTAAAGCAACAGCAAGTGCAACGTCATTCCTTCCAGCCATCTCAACTTATCACTACAACATAAAAAACGGTTAGAACTCAAATTAACGATACTCAATTACTAAACAAACTACGACTCGACAACTTGGTTGGACGGGCCGACTTGCTATGATACCAACTTTGTAACACCCCAATTCTACCCGACAATATATATGAAATCAGAGTTACAAAAATTAGACAATCGAATCAGGATGCTACAAATTCAACTTAAAACAACGACATTCATGACAAATACATAACGCATTAAACTGGGATGAACCAACAATAACATAAATTAATCTTTTAAAACCAACAACTTCCATAACTACGCGGCGGAATCATAATATTCAACTTGTAATAATATAACATCTTTGTCCAACTAAAACAACTTCAAATAACAAGTATTTAACGAGCAATAACTTAAGGTTCAATCAACTGAAATAATAACAATAATAAAACAACAAGCATTCATCCCCCCGAGTGTTACGTATCAGAGCAATGACACCGACTCGAACTACTGAAGGTAAACCGCCTTCACTCTGGATTACCTGCACGATACCAACATATGGGTAAAATTTAAACAGAAGGTGTGAGATATCGAACATTATAATTGGATGCATGATAAGTAAAACATTAGAATCAGTTCAGGTAAAATCCTCGCTTCACAATTAATAACAACATAAGCACAATCAAATCAACCATACAATGACACACAACGCAACATAGAATGCAACTTGTCTTTATGAAAATGCATGTGGTACCAATGGAGCAGAACTCCCAACTTAGAAATCTGCCAATAAATAGACCCATCAACAAGGCATAAAACTTCAACTTAATATTTTGCCAATCCAGGCCAACTTAAAGAGCATCAACTCCAACTTGATATGCGATGTATGCGAGACAACAGGAATGTAGCAACAACAATAATAAACAACAACTTAACATAAATCAACATTGGCCATAAGCCTATAACTTCAACAAAAATTCAACATCAACATAATTCAACTTGGGCCATAAGCCTACAACATAATATCTGCCAACATTAGAGGCATCTCAACATAATTCATCAACCTATAAATTTCTCAACTTAGAACAAATTATACATCAGTGGTATCGACCAAACCAACATGTACGGGAAAAAGGGATAGGAAGAACTACGCCCCTCGACATGCACAACAACAAGACATAATAACAACTAACTCAATACCCCTTGACACGCACAAAAACAAATAAGAATAACAACTAAATTATGTTCCTCTACACAACATGTAGCTTCGTGCAACTCGACATCAATATTGTGCTCCTTGGCATGCCTTGCAGCCTAATACCGCTCGACATCCAACACATATATTCTTCGACACACCTCGCAGCCTACATGCCGCTTGGCACCTAACACCATCAGCATCCTCCTCGACCTTTAATTCCGGCCAAAAACATAAAATAATACAATAATATAACGACCATCACAACATAATCCATGATTTCCGGCCAACTGCTCGAAATAAAACAGCAACAAGAAACTATATCTACTTTCAACAGATTCACTAATTGTACAAGACAGTCATGCTAAACCCTTCCTATAACGACCACAACAACAATTTACTAATTTTCCTGTCAACCACTTGGAATATCACAATGTTCTAACGACCATATCAACAGGTAAAATCTACTATAACCTAATCATCAATTATACCAGGAAATTATACAGACAACTCAAAACACCCACAACATAACAACCGGGAAACTTCCTATAACATGTTCATTAAACAGTCGTATGGTAACTCCTTAAACGACCACATCAAGAGGAAACAGGAAACTTTAATAACAAATCCAGAACATCAACGTGCAACAGTCATACAACGACCAATTGCCATACAATACACATCATAAATCTCATTATAAAGTTAGAACCCCACCCTTACTCGATTGAAGGTCACTCCACCAAACTTTAAGCCGACAACTTTGCTTTGTTCTGCTCGACACCAGGAAAATTTCTCCTCTCTTCGTGCGACTTCACATGGTCAGAGCACAAGACTTCTTATTTTCCAAAAACCAAATCCTTGTGTCAGCTTAACCTTATATTATCAATACTATTGGGCCTAACTTACACACCCCCACTTTACTTCTTCCAACCAATAACATGAGCCCAACATAATTATTCTATTAAATCCAACATTATTATTATTAATCAACTAATTAATTAATTAATAATAATCGAATAACTTATACCAACAATTCTCAACATCTCACAACTTTTCAACAAATAATCCAAAAATAATTTAATTAAATAAATAATTAAATTAACGGGTGTTACAAAGAGCTTCTCCTGATCGGATTTATTTGACCAGGTCAAGATGTTCCCTTAGGGCCTCACCATTTAGTTCCTCGTCTAAAGGGACTTTAGTTCGCATGGATGTCTCCATAATTTCCACGGGAACTACGACTTCGGTGCCATGGGTTAGCCGAAATGGGGTTTTTTCCGGTCGTCGAGTGTGGTGTTGTTCGGTAGGCCCACAGGATGTTGTGCAGCTCTTCGACTCACCCCTTTTTGGCTTCACGTAACGTGCGTTTGAGTCCTTGAAATATGAATCTATTCGCGGCCTCGACTTGCCCTTTGGTTTGAGGATGTTCAACAAACGTGAAGTGTTGTTTGGTGCCGAGATTGGCGATAAACTCTTGGAAACTTTGATTGGTGAACTGTATCTCGTTGTCGGTGACGAGCGCTTGTGGTATGCCGAATCCGGCAAGCACGCTTCATTTGTAAAAATGGAGGATGTCGTGTGATGTGATTCTGGCCTGGGCTCGGCCTCTATCCACTCCGTGAAATAATCGACGACCACGATCAGGAATTTATTATGATATGATCCTTGTACGAATGGTTCGAGGATGTCCATTCTCCACCAAGCGAACGACCATGGGGATGATAGAGTTTTGAGTTTATGTGGGGGAGTGAGGTGCATGTCTGTGTGTCTTTAACATTTGTCGCATTTCTTGAGGTGCTCCTTCGTGTCCTGATGCATGGTGGGCCAGTAGTAGCCTGCTCACAGTGGCTTTCATGCTAGAGATCTTCCGCCCAAGTATTGGGCATTAATTCCCTTGTGGATTTCCTGTAATACTTTGGGGATTTTGGACTCCTCGGTGCATTTCAGGAGTGGGATGGAGAATCCCCGTCGATAGAGTTTGTGCTCGACCTCTACATAAGAGCAAGCTCGTCGTTTGGTCACATTGGCCTTCTTTTGGTCAGCGGGTAATTCTTCCTTCGTGATAAAGTTAAGTACCAGGGTTATCCAACACGAATTGTCCCTGATGGCATTCACCTCGGGTGGTGCAGTGGGTTTTTCTATGCTCGGACGAGAAAAGGATTCTTGGATGACGGATTTGTTCCAACCTTTCGTCTTTGTGCTTACGAGTTTTGAAAGTATGTCGGCCCATATGTTTTGTTCACGGGTACGTGTTTGATTTCTGCCCGGTCGAACTTCTTCATCCATTCTTTGACTTGGTTCAGGTATTCGATGGGGCTATCGTTCTTAGCCAGATATTATTCTCAAACTTGAGATGCAATGAGTTGGGAGTCCATGAATACTTTTACTTCTCGGGCACCTAGGTCTTCAACCAACCTTAATCCTACGAGTAGGGCCTCGTACTCAGCCTGGTTATTTGACGTGGGAAAAAATAGGGAGAGCGAATGTTCAATCACGACGGCCTCTTCGTTTTTTAGGAGGATTCTTACTCCGCTTTCCGTCGAGCTGGAAGCTCCGGCTACAAACATGGTCCACTTGTGTTTCCCGCCTGCAAGGGGTTCGTGGGTGATCATTTCCGGAACGAAGTCGGACAATGCTTAGGCTTTAAGGGCTTTCCTACTCTCGTACTGCATGTTGAACTCTGAAAGCTCTAGGGACTATTTTAACATTCGACCAACCATGGCTGGTCGACCTAGGAGCTGTCTCACGGGTTAATCTGTTTGTACGATGACTGTATGGGCCAGGAAGTAATATATGAGCTCCTCATCGCGTTAATAAGGGATAAGGCCACTTTTTAAATTTGTTGATATCTGACTTCCGGGCCTTGTAATGCTTTTCTAGTAAAATACATCGGTTTATGCCTGTTTGGTGTTTCGCGGATGAAGCTTGTCATGAGAAATCTTAGGGGTCCAAGATGGAGTATGAAAGTCACATGAGGCATTGAAAGTCCAAAAATCCCTGTGCAAACTCAAACCCTAATTTCAGGTTATCAGTGCAAGGAAGAGTCTTGAGCTGAGCAAACCCTAATCTGGTCTTGAGTCCAAGAAGTCTTGTGAGGAGAGTCTTGATAAAATGTGAGGGCAAATTTTGGGGTACAACAGCTGCCCCTGTTCAATCTTCTTGAACCTGAAGAGTTATATTGGCGATTTTTCCATTCGTGACTCGAAGGTAAAAGATGATTGGACACTAGAGTGCCCGTAAATTTGCACTCGTCAGAATGTAGTTGTGGAAATGGGCTTAAAGATGGCATTTGGAGATGTGATAGAATCTTGTTGGAGATGGGCTTGTAGATGCCATCCAAGAATGTTTGTTGAGTTGTAAGTTGTAAGTAAAAAAGAATGAGTATCAGAATGGTATCCGTGTCTGGAACGTATCTGAACTGTATCTGGAGACTGAGTCTGTATGAGCAATGGAATGGCGTCTGTGTCTGGAGCGTATCCGAGCTGTAACTATACTTGAATCTGAATGAATAACAGAATGACTTCCGTGTCTGGAGTGTATCTGTATTGTATCTGAATTTGAAATTTGAATAAGCGACAAAATGGCATCCGTGTCTGAAGCGTCTCTGGGCTGAGGAAAAAGTCAGAATAAGTGACATAATGGCATCTGTGTCTGGAGCGTCTCTGGGCTGGGGAAAAAGTCAGAATAAGTGACAGAATGGCAACCGCGTCTGGAGCGTATCTGGACTGGAATCTGAATGTTGAAGTCTGAATGAGTATCAGAATGGCTTCCGTTTTTGGAGCGTATATGAACTGTATCTTGACCTTGAATTCGGAATGAGTAATAGAATGACTTCCGTGTTTGAAGTGTATCTTTATTGTATCTGAAGTTGAAATCTGAATGAGTAACAGAATGACTTCCGTCTCTGGAGTGTATCCGTACTGTATCTTAAATCTTTGAATATTCGTTAAAGATAACTGTTAATCTTATCCTGAAAAGGGTAAAATGTTAGCTGAAACACAAAGTTATGTTGCATGAAATGTATGATGCAATAAATGTGTTTTATCAATGTTTATGATATATGAGTGTAATGTATGCGCATGTAAGCTGATTCGCTGAGGAAAATAAATCCTTGACAACTGGGGATAACAAAACCCTTGACTGCTGCCGGGGAAGATAAATCCTTGACCACTGCTGGAGATTCAAAATCTTTGATTGTTGAGGATGAGAAATCCTTGGTGACTGTTGGGGATTAAAATCCTTGACAACTTCTGCGGGGATGTGAGGATCCTTCATGTCCTTGAAGTTGGAGGATGATAAACATTCTGTTGTGAGAATAATGCCAAGTGTTGCTTGAGAAACCTGCTTGGGGAATTTCGAGAACTTTGATGACTATGGCTGGGGATTACACAATGGGAATCCTTACTCGGCTGTGAAATAGGGAAAACTCTGATGGTTTCTGCGGGGAACTAAGAATGAGAATCTTCATTCTGTTGAGAAGTAACGAAAACTTAGGCGACTTCACTGGGGAATGATGAAGACTCTATGGGGAATAGCTATCTTGCTGGGGAGATCAGGAGTTTGGGTTGTATGCCAATCTACTGGGGAATTATCCAAAGTTGTCGTCTTGGTTAGCTGTCAGGCTTCAAAGCAACTTGCTGGGAAATTATAAGGTTTTAAGATAACTCGCAGGGGAATTTGAGGAAACTGGAGGATTTCCACTGGGGTTTAAAGGTTGAAGTTTTAGCTCCGCTGGGGAAGAAAGTTTTATCTCCACTGAGGATCTGTAGTTGAAAGTTTTGGCTCCGCTGAGGATTGGGAGTTTGAAATTTTAACTCTGATGGGGATTAATGGTTTGAAATTAAAACTCCGCCGGGGATATGTATTTCAAAGTTTTAGCTCCGCTGGGGATCTAGATGATGTAATGTAAGGATTTCCCCTGGAATAGCCTAAAGACATTTTCCTATACTTTTAACCTGTCAGTAATTAATATTTTCCAAATCGTTTATTTGTAAACAGTGATTATATTCAAATGCATATGCTCATTAATAAATCATTGGACGTTTTCAAATAAAACACAAGTGTAAAAAGGAAAAGAGAAATAGTTTTCTGCACTTTGAAGTATCTTTGTATTAACTTTGTGTAAGTATTTTACAAAGGAGACAAACATCCTAGTAAGAGAACATTGTCATAAAAAATGAGAAAAATTTATACAAAGAAAGATGGCTATGTATAAAAATTCCATGGGGTTCCCATTCTGCTATAGCCTTCGTAACTCTGGATATCTTGTCCATTCGTTGCTTTGTCTGAAGATGATTGAGTTGATTAGAAGCCCGGAGCTTGTCTGTGAAGAGATTGTCCTTAAAGTGATCCGACGAGACATAGTCATACGCTTTAATTCCCTAACTTTTTCCTAGACCACCCTTTCGGGTTTTCGATCCACCGGGAAACCCTTTTTTGCCCAAGCCGCCCTTTCGGGTTTTTAACTTGCCGGGTGTACAGATTTTTTTAATTTATCCCTAACTTTTGCCTAAACCGCCCTTTCGGGTTTTAGATTCACCGGGATTCCCTTTTTTGCCTAGGTGTGTCAACCTAGCGGGTCATTTATGCGTAGCATCTTTTGACTATGTCTGCGTTCGCAGGGTGCGGCAGGTCATCACCGTCCATGGTGGTTAATACCATTGCCCCACTAGAAAATATGTTCTTGATCACAAATGGTCCTTCGTAGGTAGGAGTCCATTTTCCCCTGGGATCACTTTGCGGCAAGATGATCCGCTTGATTACAAGATCTCCGACTTGATATACCTGGCGCCTGACTTTCTTGTTGAATGCCTTGATCATCCATTTTTGGTACGTCTGACCATGGCAAACAGCAGTAAGCCTCTTTTTATCAATCAAGTTAAGTTGATCAAGCCGGGTCTGAATCCAATTGTCTTCCCTCAAACCAGCATCCCTCATGATTCTCAAGGAGGGAATCTGAACCTCGATAGGTAAAACAGCTTCCATGCCGTATACCAAAGAATAGGGTGTTGCCCCAGTTGATGTATGCGTCGTGGTACGGTACCCGTGGGGAGTAAACAGTAACATCTTATGCCAGTCCTTGTAGGTGACTGTCATCTTTTGTATGATCTTGTTGATATTTTTATTTGCAGCTTCGACAACACCGTTTATCTTTGGCCAATAGAGAGATGAATTGTGATGTTGAATCTGGAACTGCTCGCACAAGGCGGTGATCATAGTGTTGTTAAGGTTTGTACCGTTATCAGTGATGATCCTTTCGGGGATACCGTACCGGAAAATGAGATTCTGCTTGATGAAGCGGGCAACAACATTCTTTGTGACGGATGCGAAGGAAGTTGCTTCGACCCACTTGGTAAAGTAGTCAATGGCCACCAGAATGAAACGGTGTCCATTGGATGCTGTAGGCTTGATCTCTCCAATCATGTCGATTCCCCACATAGCGAATGTCCAAGGAGCTGTTAAGACATTGAGAGGAACTGGAGGTATATGTACCTTGTCCGCATAAATTTGACATTTGTGACAAGTCCTGGAATGTTGATAGCAGTCAGCTTCCATGGTAGACCAGTAATAGCCTGCCCGTAGAATCTTCTTAGCCATCGTATATCCGCTAGAGTGAGTGCCAAAGGTACCATTGTGCAGTTCATCCATGATCTGCTCAACTTCAATCTTGTCCACACAACGGAGCAGAATGCAATCATGATTGCGCTTGTACAGGATAACATTGCTCAGGAAGAAATTAGCTGAGAATCTGCTTAAGAACTTTTTGTCGTTGACTGAAGCTCCTTCAGGATATTCTTGAGCCTCGAGATACCTTTTGACTTCATGAAACCAAGGTCGGTCCACTACTTCTTCGGTATTAATCTCGTGACAATGTGCAGGTTCGTCCATCCGTTCAATGGTGATTTGGGGAGCCTCATTATCCCAGTTAAGTTTAAACATGGATGACATTGTAGCTAGAGCATCTGCTAGCTGATTTTCTTCTCGCGGGAAGTGCTCGAAGGTAATCTGCTCGAAATGTGGTAACAATGTCAAGACATGTTCTTTGTAAGGGATGAGGTTGGGATTCTTAGTGTCCCACTCTCCTTTGATCTGACTGATGACCAAAGCTGAGTCCCCAAACACAATCAAGGATTTGATTCCCAGGTCTATTGCAGCCTTGAGACCAAAGATACAAGCTTCATATTCGGCCATGTTGTTGGTGCAGTTAAAGCAAAGTCTGGCGGTGAAAGGAATATGGAAACCTTCTGGGGAAATGAGTACTGCGTCGATACCGTTTCCAAGTGCATTGGAGGTACCATCAAAGTACAGGGTCCCTCGGGATCCTTGTTCAGGTCCGCCATATGGTCTGAAATCTTTAACATTGTCCAATGTCATGATGTCTTCGTCAGGGAAGTCAAACTTCATGGATTGGTAATCTTCGATAGCTTGATGAGCCAGATGGTCAGTTAGCACACTCCCCTTTATAGCTTTTTGGATCGTGTATGGTATATCGTACTCTGTCAGGATCATCTGCCATCTAGCTATCCTTCCAGACAAAGCAGGCTTTTCAAAGATGTACTTTATCGGATCCATCTTAGATATCAGCAAAGTGGTATGAGTCAACATATATTGCCTTAGCCGGTGAGCAGCCCATACCAAAGCGCAACAAGTTTTCTCGAGCAGTGAATATCTTATTTCACAGTCGGTAAACTTTTTGCTAAGGTAAAAGATAGCATGCTCTTTTTGGCCAGACTCGTCATGTTGGCCCAGTACGCACCCTATTGAATTCTCTAGGACGGTCAGATACATGATTAGCGGTCTTCCTTCGACGGGTGGCATCAAGATAGGAGGTTCTAGCAAATACTCCTTGATTTTATCGAAAGCAATTTGACAGTCATCATTCTATTTAACCACCTGATCTTTCTTCAATAGCTTGAAGATTGGTTCACATGTAGATGTTAGGTGAGAAATGAACCTTGCAATTTAGTTTAGGCATCCCAAGAAACCTCTGACCTCCTTCTCAGTGCGAGGAGCAGGCATTTCTTGTATAGCTTTGACTTTGGCAGGATCAACCTCGATGCCCTTGTTGCTGACAATGAAACCCAAGAGTTTACCGGACCGGACTCCGAAAGTGCACTTTTTATGGTTTAGTCTGAGCTTGTACTCCTTCAACCTGACAAACAGCTTTTGCAGATGGTCGAGGTGTTCTTCTTCAGTTTGTGATCGGGCTATCATGTCATCTACGTAGACCTCTATCTCATAATGTATCATATCATGAAACAAAGCTACCATGGCGCGTTGATAGGTTGCCCCAGTATTCTTCAGTCTGAATGGCATCAGTTTGTAGCAGAATGTACCCCACTGTGTAAAAAAAGTAGTTTTCTCCATGTCTTCAGGTGCCATTTTGATCTGGTTATAGCCTGAAAATCTTTCCATGAAAGAAAATACCTTGTGCTGAGCTGTGTTGTCAACCAGGATGTCAATGTGCGGAAGTGGAAAGTCATCTTTAGGGATGGCCCTGTTTAAGTCTCTGTAATCCATGCACATTTTGACTTTGCCGTCCTTCTTAGGCACAGGCACAATGTTAGAAACCCATTGTGGATAGGAAGTAACAGCAAGAAATCCAGCATTGAACTGCTTCATAACTTCTACTTTGATCTTTTCTGACATGTCGGGCCTCATGCGACGGACTTTTTGTTTGACTGGTGGACAGTCTTCTCTCATGGGTAGACGGTGAACCACAATGTCTGTATCGAGTCCCGACATGTCTTCGTATGACCAGGCGAAGATCTCAACATATTCATTCAAAAGCTGAATTAAGCGTTCCTTGACACTCGGGTCTAGGTTGGCACCCACTCTGACTTCTTTTCTGTCTTCCTCAGTACCCAAGTTGATTGTCTCTAATAGCTCCTCATGAGGTAGAATAGCCTTTTCTTCCTGTTGTAGCAGTCTAGCCAATTCTCCCGGCACCTCAAAATCCTCCTCACCTTCGTATTCGGCATGGTAGACCAAATCTTCAGAGTCACTGAAGGCCATAGCAAAATTGTTACCCATGGAATCCGGAATGGAAGGTTACCTGCATTTGTGAGTGTGGGTGTGTGTAAGGGATAGCCATCTTTAAACAAATAAAATGTAAAAAGAAAGACAATGAACACAAAAGTTTATATGTGAAAACGTCCATGATTCATTAAAATGGCATATGAAGATGAAAAATCAAACCCTTACAAATGGACCTATGTGCCTCGGGTAAGGCACAAGGTTAAAAGTGTATGAATTGTTTGAGAATTATTACAAACCAACAGAAATGTTTGAAAGATAAATTATTGCGGTATGAAAGTAATCGGAACAAAGTCTTTTGCTTCCCAGTTGCACAGTCCTCTGCCAACAATTGGAAAAATCCAGTCTTCCAAGTTGCTCTCCTCTTCACTATCCTCCAAAGCATTGACTCCATGATGGGTGATCTTCACTGGTGGCCCTCCAACACAGGTGCATCGTACAACCTTTTGAGCAGAAGAAGTGAAACCCAAGCAAAATTTATCTGATTTGTAAGGAAAGTCTGGAAGCTGCCCCCAGATTGTGCTTCCTCCTTCTTTAATCACAGCCTTTGCATCTTTGAGAGACGACATCCGAGGCAGAGGTATGGTAATCATGGGTACATAAGACACTGTCTTGGTTGCCTCAATCTCCTGAGCTACCTCTTCAAAATGCTGAAAAGAGGTTTCGATGAATTCGCCATCCAATTCTACATAGCGGAAAGAATTTAGATGGCTTATCATGTATTCCTCTTTGCCATGAACATTTATAATTTTCCCCTGGACAGGGTACTTGAGCATTTGATGCAGAGTAGAAGTGACGGCTCCAGCATTGTGAATCCAGGGTCTTCCCAACAAACAAGAATAGGAAGGACGGATGTCCATCACATAGAATATGGAGTTGAAGGTTTCAGTTCCCACTTTAATCGGGATGTCCATCTCCCCGTGGACCATCCTTTTAGAACCATCAAAGGCTCTGACAATTATATTGCTGGGCTTCAAGGTTAAACCTTCACAATCCAGTCTATCCAAGGCTTTCTTCGGCAAGACGTTCAGCGATGAACCAGTGTCTACCAGTACGTGTGCTAGAGTAGTCCTTCTGCATTCCACCGAGACATGCAAAGCGTCATTATGTTTTCTCCCTTTGGATGTTAAATCATCATCGGAGAATCCTAGACCATTGTCAGCTATTAAGCTAGCTACATGTTCCTGGAACTGATCCGCAGAGGTTTCCTGTGGCACATGGGCCGTCTTCAAAAATATGATCAGAGCTTTAGCATGAGCTTCTGAACAAAGCAGCAGGGCCAACATAGAGATCTTTGAGGGGGTTTGCCCCAGTTGTTCCACAACATCATAATCACTTTTCTTGATTATTTTCAAAATCTCTTCCATTTCTTTTTGAGAGGTCTCAGGGATGACCAATGGCTGAGCCCTCTTCCTGACTGGCTCTTCTTGGATCCCTTTCCCTCTATCATCAGCAGCAGTAGAGGGGAAAACCACATGAGTTACAACTTCTTCAATAATTGGAGTTCTCGCAGATATGTTGACCGGTACAGGGGTAACCTTAGGAGCAACTGAGGGTCCAAAGATTGCCTTTGGATGGGAAATCTTTGGAGACAAAATTCTTCCACTGCTGGTGATTTTGCTCGTTCTAACAATGTTTCCAATGTAGGAAGTCTCTTCATCATAACTCTTTTCAGTTGATTCAATTTGTTTAATACCGTGGTATTACATTTCTCCACCATAGTTCCACGGTACTGATCTGTCGGACTTGTACGGGACGGGCCCGAGCATGGTTATCTTCAAAGGTACAGTCTTCAGAGTGGATGTAATCTTAACAGGTCTTTTGGAGACCTTGGAAAGATTGGCGGATATGGTTATTATTGAAACATCATTGACAGGAGTCGATGTAACAGGAGTGTTTTCAAAAAGGATTTCTTGGTTATCCATTAGGCGTTGGATGCATAACTTCAATAATGGACAGTCGGTTGGTAAGGATGAACAAAGGCAACAATCTTCTTCACAACCTGGGAAAATCCCAGCCTTCAGCAAATTCAACTTGATTATCGGTAGCGGAGTTATCAAATCATCAACAGTAGCAACAAATAGACCCTATTCAACAACATGAGCATTGTGGCCATGCTTTGGCATTGGAGCAGAGATTACATTCGGCTTTTCAGGGGCGTCGAATTCAACTTCTTTAGCGTCTATCAAATCCTGAATCTTATTCTTGAGGGCCCAACAATTGTTGGTGTCGTGCCCCAGGCTGTCTGAATGATAAGCACACTTGGCGTTCGAATGGTAGTACGAAGAAGCAGTATTCAGATTCTTCGGGGCTTATTTCAAACTTGTAAGGTTTAACTTTAAGAGATGGGGTAGAACCTGAGCAGGAGTTATGTTTATCCGGGTGAATTACCGTACAGGCCTTTCCACCCTTGTTTGGTTGGTTCTGAGTTAATTATTTCTGGCCTGATCAGCTGCAGACTTCAGAATCATTACGGCCCCCACCGCTGGCCGGTGCTCAACTCTTCCTTAACCTCTTTGGGAGTAAACAACTGATACCTCCTTCTTTGCTGGAAAAGTCTTTTTGATAGCGGTAGAAGCAGATGCATCTTTTTGAATTTTCCCGCTTTTTATGCCGGCTTCAACTCTCTCACCAGTTAGAATCAACTCAGTGAACCCCATAGAAGAGCTTCCAATCAGGTGATTAAAGAAAGGCCCTGACAGAGTTCCCAAGAACATGTCTACTAGCTCTCTCTCAGATAGAGGTGGTTGTACTCGTCCTGCCAAGTCTCTCCATTTCCGGGCATACTCTTTGAAACCTTCATTTGAGACCATGCCCATACTCTGTAGTTGAGTACGGGTTGGTGCTAAGTCCGTATTGTATTGATACTGCTTGTAGAAGGCAGCAGCCAAATCCTCCCAATTATGCACATCAAACCTCTCTAACTGGTAGAACCAATCCAACTGCGTCCCCGACAAACTGTCTTGGAAAAAGTGGACCCACAGGTCTTTGTTAGAAGAATGTGGTTGAATTTTCCTGACATAAGATCGTAGGTGCATCTTCGGGCAAGACACCCCATCGTACTTAGCAAATAGAGGCACCTTAAACTTAGGAGGGATTACAATTCCAGAAACCAACCCCAACTCTTCAAAGTCTAGCCTAAGCACTCTCTGAATCTCCATAGCTGCCAAACGTTCTTACACGTTTTTGTATTTGTCATCTGCAGGAGGGTATTGCTGTTCAGAATAATCTTCATCCTCCTCTTCTTCAGCCTCAGAATCAGATGGCACTGCAGTTCCTTTACCTTTTCCTTCCCCCTCTTCATATGTTGATGGAAAATCTAGGACCCTTCTAGCTTGACCTTAAAATCTTCTGCCCAAGGTAGCCACACCAACCCTCTTCTTCTTTTTTTCTCTCTTTTTCCTTTTCTAGTAGAGTCTTGAGCTCCTCCTTCCCCTTGGCCATGGTCATAAGTAGCTGTTGAAATTGTGAATTCCGAGCTTGCAAGTCTTTGACCGTTTGTTCAATATCCATCTTGCTGAAATATACAGCAGAGAGATGAGGAAACTTGGTGTGAAGACCTGTTTATGCATATGATGAATGATATGTATTCATGTAATGCATTCAAGGATTCAGAAATTCAAATTTGTTTTAAACAAAAAAGAAACACACGTCATATTAATAAGATAGAATTGTTAGTACATCAATGCCCCATGGGCAAAATAATACAAAATTCTAAGGTAAAAAGACGTTGCGCATCCTCTTTGGTGCAATGTAGGTGTTGAGAGTCTGCTCTTCGTGAAGTTGACGAGTGAGTTCCAAAACCTTCTTCTCGCTTGCGTAGAATTGGGCTTCAAAAGTATCGCGCTCTCCCTTGAGCTTTATCCAACTCCTTTGTAAATCCTCGAGTGATATTGGCATGTCAGGATGTAGGAGGGTGTATGGAACCTCTCCTTCCATAACAGGCTCTATAATCACAGGGAGAATGTAGGGGTAAGGCATCATAAGACTTTGGGCGCGGGTTTGTACCCACTTTAGGTAAGGCTCAAGGGGGATGGAATTATTGTGTCCCAAGGTCTTACTCTCTACCTTGTTGGGCATCCTCCAAGCTCGGATGAACCTTTGTCGAAGTCCTTGATCATTGTTGTCGAAGTCAAAAACCAAGTCTAGAATCAGCGTGTCATGTGGGCCATCCCTTCGGGCATACCCAAACTATCTCAGAGCCAAGCAGGGGTTGTAGGTGATGCCTCCCCTAATTCCAAGGAGAGGGACATTAGGGAATTCTCCACAATGGTCAATGATGATGAAATTCTCTTTTGATCGAGAACACCAATGGATATCTGAATGTGTAAGAGTCATCAATCGTTGTGACCACCTAAAACCTTGCTCATTCTTCAAGACTGATTGGGGAAGATGAGAAATAAACCATCTTGCCAGTAGAGGAGTGCAACACATGAGAACACCTCTTTTCCTCATTGTTCGAGTGTGAAAAGAGTGTAAGATATCTCCAAGCAAAGTAGGCACAGGATTCCGAGATATGAAGATCTTGACATCATTCATATCTATAAGCTGATCAGGGTTTGGGAACAAGACCAACCCATAGATAAGTACTACAATCTCCTCAAAAGCTTGCAGGTCTAGAGAATTCCAACAGTCTCGGGCCTTCTCAAACAGGAACTTTGCCAAGAAACCCTTGACACCACTTCTGGTTTCCCAATGACCTATGACATCAGATGGTTGCAAGTGTAGGGCTTGAGCAACATCTTCAGGCTTTAGATCTCTTTCCGTACCGTTGAAAGGTAGTTGATTGAGAATAGGAATCCTCAAGAGTTGAGAAAATTCCTCCAAAGTGGGCACAAGTTGGTAGTCAGGAAATGTGAAGCAATGATGCAGGGGATCAAAGAACTGGAAAAGAACTTTCATCATGTCTTCCTCTGTGTTGGAAGTGACTGAGTTGAGAAGACGACCATGCCTCTCTGTGAATGGAGAATTCTCAGGAATCCTTGAAGCTAGCTCCTTGAGTTGTGGAGGAATTCTTACAAGGTTGACTTGGATAGTTTTCCTGCAAAGTGAATCCATTACCTACAAAACAGGAACAAAGATGAAGATCCAAACTCCTTGAAATGGTTAGTGGATGCATATGATGCTTCATGATGTCCATGATGTTATGCACAATTATATATGTACAAACAAATCACACAAGTTCCTAGTTTAGGCTTGCATGGGGTTTCATAGGTAAGTACCCTCTTGAAGTTTAGTTGGCTCAACCTGTCCTATAAATTGTAAACGGGTTCTAAGGAGCTCAATATCACTGGATTATTTTCTGTGGTCATTGTTTCAGTTTATCCACTTTACTGGCGACCGAAATATTCCAAGAAAAAAACCCTCAATGAGTGTAGTATCGAGTATCTACCAACTTCAGACTGCACCAAAGCCGGCCATCTCACTACATCCTAAAAGGCCAAGTTGGTCAAGTAAAGGTTCTAAAAGTCCATTAGTGCTTCATGACATCACTCAGAGGCCCCGTATTCTCTTTGATTGACTCAAAGGATACCGGTACCCACAAATATGTCGCACTAATATAACTATTGCTTAGACCATGTCAGTATACCCCGCACAGTTTCCACAATGTATTGCTATTTACCTATGAATGTTTCCCAAATCCGGGTAGAGGATTTAAACCCAAACAATAGAAACAAAGTGTAAAGCAATCAATTCAAGCAAGATAAGCATGTAAAGGTGATCTAAAACCCTAAGGTAACCCCACTTTTACAATTTTCCCCAGCAGAGTCGCCATTTTTGTGATACGGTGGGAGAACTGACTTGAGGTTTTGCATTTGTGTTCGCAAATGTTTCGATTTAGCAAGAGTCGCCACCGACTTTTTATTTTATCCAAAGGAAAGGTCAAAAAGCACAGGAAAGACCTTTGAGATGTTTTCTTGAGTTCGGGGGGTAGATTATGAAAAGGGAAGGTGTTAGCACCCTTTTCATCCATGGTTTTCCACGGGCTCTTAGTTACTTGTTTTAGATCACTTGCTTTTGCTTTTCAATTGTTTGAAATGGTGCTTTGTGTGGTTTTGAAAGTATTTTGAAAAGAGGCCTTTATTTAGGAAATCTTTGTAATGATTCTTGTTTGTAAGAATGTATACAAAGATGTTTGTCTTTTGAAAAATGTTTCAATGTTTGAAAGTTGTTTGGAAATGTTTTGAAATTGTATGTGTGTTTTTGAAAATAGCAAGGATGGTTTGCAAATTTGATCAAGTAACTAGAAGCTTATCTACCTACTCAAAAGTCTTTCCTACACATTTTTATTCCTTTGACATTGTTGTTTTACCATTGCATTGGTAAACAACCCTATCTTTGGATGTTAAACGGGACGGGCGTGGATAATCGTATGATCATGATAGCAATAATGCCAAGTATCTTAGCAAGTTTTAGGGACCAAGATAATTTTTGTTTTAGGCAACCAAGATAGCGTCATTGAGGGACTATGATCTTTTGTTTTGATTGATTTTGCCAAGATACCTAGCATGCATACCATGGCCATGTTTTAAGGCAACAAAGTGGATGAAACCCTAAGGGTGTTGGTGTGCAAGGTGTTATCATTTTCATGCATTTTTGTCTTGTATTAAGTCATGCTATTTGTTTTGATTTTTGGTCTTTTCATTCAAAACCCTAGTTTACTATCATGGCATATGAAAGCAATAAAATGCGTAAAGTAAATCTAGACTATTACAACAGTATTATGGGGAGGGAGATACAAGTTTTGAATAGGGGGATATTGCTCAAAATAAAACCCTAAAACTATTACAACCAAATTGAATTTATTGTACAAATAAATAAATAAGCAAATATTTAAATAGGCAATGAACTCGAAGTCTCTATCTGGGATGGGTCGAATAGGATCTTGTTCCCCATTGGGGGCTTCAACTTTATCTTTGTCAAAGCGGGTGTCGAGTGAAATGGAGTCGACCTTTGGTAGAGCCTATTTTTATTTGATTCAAGCAGGTGTGTTCACAGAGATGGTCACTATTGTCGAGGTGGTTGCTCTTTTAGTAAGTCTTGCTCTGGTGTCGACCATGTTTTGCCCTTTGGAAGCCGCGTTGAAACATCTCCTGGCAGCTGAGATGTCTCCATGAATGGTGGTGATGCGGGCCCTCTTGGTGTAGAACTTCATCTTTAAATGGACCGTGGAGGGTACGACGATCAACTCAACCAATGTTGGTCTCCCCAAGATCCAGTTGTAGAGAGACGGGCAATCGATCACCAGAAACTACACTTTGACCTGTCTGGATGCAATTTCTTCCTCGAATGTGACAAAGAGATCGACGTAGCCCCATGGCTTCGAGGTAGAACCATTGAATCCTTGCAGGTTAGACATCACGTATGGTGACATGTGCGTATCGTCGAGTTGTAAGGTGTGAAACAGGTGGGTGTACATGACGTAGATGGGACTCCTCTTGTCGACCAAAATGCAATATACATCGAAGTTGGCCAACCTTACCCTCACCAACCGAGGAATGCTTGAGTTTGGGGCTCCTCTGGGAAGCTCATTGAGGTAGAAGGTGATCAGCTTAGATTTTCTGTTAAACCTTTCAAGGGTTACTACCTGGGTCGCGGCTGCGTCTACCAGCTCGTTGAGTTTCCTCTTTGTCAAATTTACCGATATGTCGTTGAATGCCCCGCCAAATATTACCATGGCAGAGGGGAACTTCTCCCATCAGCTGTAGGTGGACAGGGGTTCTTCATCATCGAAGTTGTCGGGATGTGGAAGTCCTCGGGCCTTGAGACGGAGAAATCCACCTGGAAGGGACCCGATTCATCGGATGGTCGGGTATCCTCCTAGATTTCTTTAACCTTGCAGGTATCTCGATGATGGGTGTTGTTTTTCCTGTATTTCCCGAGTCTCCCTGCTTTGATGAGAGTCAAGGCATCTTTCAGGTGGACGCAGTCTTCGGTCAGGTGACCATAGCTCTGATGGTACTGATAGTATTTTGTTCTTCCAGCCCCGAGCTTTGCAAGGGCGGGTCGAGGACGTCTGACGTCATCATCCTTGAACACGACATTGGAGCACTCTACAAGGATACGCTTGCGGGAAGAGGTCAACAGGGTGTACTATGTGAACCGTCTGCTGGTCCTCTGTGCTCGTGGGGATCGCGAGGTTTCTCCTCCATTCTTTTCTCCCCAGTACGTCGGAAAGGGTCGTCATGGTGATGCCGTAGAATGTTAGTTGGTAAGCAATTCCTCGAATTGCAGGCTCTGTTGGCTGCCTCTTTTTCCTTGTAGTCCATGTATGCCTGAGATTTTCGAGGAGAGCGTCAAAAGATCTGGGGGGTTCAATACAGACAACGTTTCTAAATTCAATTCTTAGGAGGAGTCCTCTCTCAAGCATGTATCTTTTCATGTGATCAACACATGGGACCTGAATGGACTCCCGGCTGAACCGATCAATGTACTCCCTGAGGGTCTCATTGCTTCTATGGACGATTGCCTCAAAGGTGGCCTCAGTCTTTGAATGTTGATGAGACATAGGGAAACTGCTAATGAACTGGTTTTTGAGGCTCCTCCAAGAGGTGATAAACCCGAGGGAGAGGTTCTTGTACCAATCCATGGTTGTTTTATTGAGCATCACAGGGAACAACTTACATTTAATTGGGTCCATGATGTTGTAGTAGTGGAGTATCGCTTCAAATCTGGCGATATGGTTGACAAGATCAGCTATGTCGTCGTACTCCTTCAGTAGGGGAGGTTTCTCCATTCCTTTACGAATGGGAGCCTCCATGATGGCTTGGGATAGTGGACTGCAGGGGCCGTCTTTTTCGCTTCTCTCTAGAGAGCGAGAGGGGGACCATTTGTAGTGGTGGTCGTTGTGTCGGCCTTGGCCACAGGGAGCGCCCCTTTTCCAAGTCTGCTTCTTTTTATTCCCCCTATTTCTTTTACTCTCAAGGGATTATCGGTCCTTGCACGGGGGGTGTGATTGCGCTTCCTCACAACTTCAACCTGACTCCTCTCTAATGCAGGGCCTCGCCCAGTTCAGTGGGGAGAATGGCTTCGAAAATCGTCCCGCCTGTGTCTCTGTGAGGGAGGTCCTCATTTTATCGGGGAGGAGGAGTTCAAGAGTCAGGTCTCCTGTGCCTTTTGGGGGCCCAACGAGTATGCTCGAGCATCATCGGTCGCTCACTCTATAAGAAGATCATGTAGTTGGTCTGGTTGATTGCCGCGAACAGAGCTCTGGTCGTGGCGTCAGCACCTGCGGGGAAGGGAATTTCCTGATATGTATTGGGTTCATAATTCTGTGGAGGATGATAGTCATCTTCGCATGGTTGTGAGTGAGTGGATGAAGACGCTGTTAGTCCTTCCCTGTAGTCTTGCTCGGGATAAACTACATCGTTGTTGTTGCCCGCATTGTTTTCGTCGAAGTTGTTGTCGCCAACGTTGTTATTGTTGGGGTCGGCAAAATAGACATTCTGGTTATCATTGATAGCTTGGTCGGCCATGACAATCAGAAGGTTGATACAAAATTTCTTTGGTCTTGAAAGGAAGATGGTGAAGCTAGATTCCCACAAACGACGCCATTGATCGTACCTGACCAGAAGGGATTTTCAAGGCCCATGAGCTTCAAGTCAAGCAGTGGTTGAATGTGAAGTGAGGGGTACCTGCAAGACACTCCGATGCCAAAGTAAGGTTCAGAGTAAGTGCAAGTAAGTGAGAGTATGAGTGAATGAATGAAAACCTGGCCCTCTCACTGAGAGAGTATTTATAGCCCCTAGCGCTGGGACAAGGTCTTCAGTGATGGGCCACGATGAGGCCCAACAACAAAGACTGTCAGGGTTTACGGGTGTATGGAGTCCAGCACATGATCTCCTCCCTGGTCATTTTCCCCGAGAAAGCAGGGAACTCGGACCCATTATTCTTGGAGGGCAGGATGATGACGATATGGCCACATGGGTTATGTTCTCCTAGTGGACACGTGGGGAAATACCCAACAGTCCTCAGTTTGGACTGCACGCTTTTAGGCCTTTTTAAAGGCATTGGATTGGGCCTCCCCAACGATGGGGGAAGTGCCGACTAAGTCCAAAACAATAATTAAATTCGAATTTGTAATGTTATTATTTCATGTATCACATTAAATTTTATTTTAAAATTTATATAATAATTTAATATATTTTGATGCTATCTTAAATTTTTTATATATTATAATTGTTTTGCATAATTTTATTAGTAACTTTTTTATTAAATAATAATAAATTTTTTAATATAATATAATAAGATAAAAACCATCAATTTCTTATAAGAATGTCCTTTTATGTCATTTTATAATTATTAGTCAATATAATAAATAATTTACCAAACATTTAAATTAATTTATCAACTATCAATTATCAGTGATTGACTACAACTTATCAACTACTAACTATCAACTATCAGTCGTCAACTATCAGTTAATTTTATAAAACAGAGTCAAACTTTCATCAACAAGTTTGACCATTTTTGACAATGTAAGAAAATTAGTTTTTTTATTTAATTTATTAATATTAATAATGATTGTGCGAGATGGAGGAAAATATTTTAAGGGAAACAACAGTTTTTCTTCATCTAGAAATTATTCTTTGGAGGGAATTGAAAGGGGTGAAATTGAAAATGAAAAATATGACGAATGAATTTATCGGTGCTTTCATCCTAAATTGTATGATAAATACCCGTTTTTCATATTTGATTTTCCATGTAGATAATTAATAGAACAAATTAAAAAAATGCAATATGTAAAAATATATCAGTAAATTTTCAAGAAAATATTTGTAGTTATTAGTCATATTGGATTTTTTATGTTGGTGATATGTTACATATTTATCTTTAAATATTTGCACTTATTAGCAATCAACTACCTAACTAAGATTAGAAAATGCCATTGTACTCCCTAATTTACCTTTAGCTCAAAATTTGATTACACTACTGTTGTACCCCAAAATTTGCCCTCCCATATTCTTCAAGATTTGGCAAGATCAAGCTTCAAAATCCCTCAAGGGTTGCACAGTCCAATTGCCTCATAACACAGTCAAAATTAGGGTTTTGGTTCTTGCAAAGAAATTGAGGTTTTCAAGGGTCCAATCAAGTCCCATATGCCTATATACATTGTAAAGCATCTATATGTCAAGTTTCAAGACTCACAGCATCAAGTTGCACAGTCAAAAGCCCTAATTGCTTCATAGTCAACTGCAGGGGTAAAATGGTCATTTGACAGTCAAAAGTCAATTTTTTTGATCAACATCTTATTTTGAAGCCACAATCATCATTTGATCAATTCTTGATCATGATTTCTCAAGCATGGCTCAAAAAGTCTCAAGATGCAAAAGTTTCTATTTCTGGACAGTTGAAAAGTCAACTGCAAATTGACCAAGGCATACCTTCTTCATGGTTTATCAGAAAAATCCCATCCAAAGCTCATTTTGAAGGGGATGACATTTCCTACAACTCATCTTCACACTCCAAGTCCAATAAATGCTCTCACAAAAAGTTATCAATTTCAACATTATAGGTCATTTTCAAAAGTCAACAAAAAGGCACTTTAAGTCAAAGACCATAACTTGAGATTGGTAAAATGAAATGACATGGGACCAAAGGCATTGGTTAGAGGACTTCAAGACCTTTCCAAAATGTCAAAGAACATGTTCATAGCTTCAAAATTGAGCAAGATATGCATTGGAGAAGTTGGGAAATTTTTGGGAGCTTTCAAAAGTCAACTTTGCCTAAAACACTTCAATTTTGCTAATGGGCCTCAAATTCCTTATTGAAACTTTACCCAAAGCCTATGCACGACCCATTGAGCTTAAAATGATTTATTTTCTTATTTTTAATTAATTAATTGAATTTTTATTATTATTAATTCATTTAATTGGTTTTAATTGTAGGAAAATATCAAAGCATGGTTGTCAAATCTTTTTATGAAGCAAATATACTCCACACATGCTAAAGATCTCGTGCATCACTCAAGGGGACAAGATCTCCCAAATTGGCAAGGTTTTCATTGAAAAAAGATTGGAAATTATATGATTGAAAATCAAAGATTGAAAACTTAAATTCATGGACTTTTGGGCCAAGGTTTTAACCTAATTCTGTTCCAATACAAATGCAAGAGCTAACCCTAAAGCTAGACACGCACAATTGCTTCTGAAACCATACAACCAAATTGCAAAAAACTCAAGAAAATTGTGAAACTGAAATCCTATTTGCAAGTGGATTCAAGGCCTAAAAGTGATTCAAACATATTGCCTGAGTCTCCAGGAAGCTATTACCATCAAGAACAAGATCTCATACCCAAGGAAACGGTAAAACAGAGTCACGGTTTGACCAAATATTCCCATAATCGAAATCCAATTTTTATGCATTATTGACATGTTTTGCTTATTGATTTATATTGCTGACATCTTCCTGAAGCTTTTGATATAGTTTAATTGTGCTAAAACTGCCTGAATCGAAATCCACCATGGATAAAATCTAGGGTTTAGAAGCTTGAAAATTAGGGCTTTCTTATTGAGGAAAAATCAGGCCTTGAGACATATACCATTAAACTCAGAAGCTCAAGACGAATTGAATGGAATCCTCGCGCCCTTTTTATATTGTCTCTAATTCTAATCGCTATTTTTCACTGTTGAAGTTAGTGGGGGTTTAAAACCCCCGCTATTTACTTGCTTTTGTTTCAGGAAACGAAGAAGACGACATGCGTGGCAGTGCATGGTTGGAAGATTCAAATCCACGCGCGTTTTTTTCATATTTTCAGCATAATGGTTGCTTTTCATATATTATTGTTATTAGTTATTATGTTTACAAATACCATGCAGTGGCGTAGTGGCTGGGGAACGTGTCATGCAAGTGCTGGGACCTGGGTTCGATTCCCAGGTCCCCCATACAATTCTTTCTATTTTTCACAATGCGTTCATATGCAGCATATGCCCAAAATTCCATCATGCACCCTCACGCCTAAGCCTGCCAAGTGGCCATGAGATCCATCCAGTGGCCAGGAGATGGAGTCTATGGTGTGTCCCAGTCAACAAGCCTGCACGTGATGCCAGAAAGTCAAACGTGACTTTGTCTAATGGGCCAGAATTTCTTACAATTGACCTCCACTTTGGGCCATCTAACCCCCTTGGTTTGCAATATTTTTCTTATTTTTATTTTTTTTATCTTATTTCTTTTAATTTGTTTTAATTATTATTAATTCACTAAATTAATTTTTCCATAATAAAAACAGAAAATCAAAATTGTAAATATATTTAATTATTTATTAATTTCATCACTAATTTATTTTTGTAAATAAATTCTAATAACTAATCTAGGTTAATTTAGGGTTAAAATTCAATCTTTTTCTTAATAAGTAAAAATTACATAGAATTAGGTTTTGACACTTTTTATCTTTTTCTTAATTAATTATTATTATCATTATTTATTATTATTATCATTATTAATTACTATTATTTTTGTACATAAACATGTAAATTAATTAATTAGTTTAAATTAGTTAACTTTAACATTTTTATTAATAAGTAAAATAAACTTAGAACTAGGGTTTCACTAACTTTAATTTTAATTCTTTTTTTCCATAATAAACACAAAAAACATAAAAAACACTTTCTTTTCTTTAATCAAATAATTAGGTCTTAATTTAATTTAATTTCTCAAAAGGGTCCAAAACCCTCGGACGTTCAGTTTAATTTATTCGCGCACTATTTTCTTATTGGATCATTATGTAACTGTTTCCGAAATGTAATAGTAATTAGGTTTATTGCTTTTTACTTTTCGCATCTTTATCAAAAACGGGTCTTTGTTTTTTGGCGATGTATAGACCCGCGCCTTGTAATAGCGTAGCTTTTACCTTTCCGTATTTTATTTTCCGCACTCTTAAATTCTAAATTGCATGAAAGAATGTATGGTAATTAAAAACAACTCGTAGCTCACCATTGCATGATCAAAAGATAAATGTTAACATGAAAACAGCACACAATGCACATGCCACTTCTAGGGTACGCCTCACTCGTTGCCTTCGAAAGTGGTCGTCAAGTATAGGATGTTTTAGCGGTCGCCCTTATGTCTAAGATCCAGTCGCCTCGAAACGGTTGCCTCGGATAAAAGGATCTAGGATATTAGGGTTACTTCTAAGGTGTCCTACTATTGCTTCGGTGACCACACTGTCCCTCAATCGAATTGACCCGAACACCTCCAATGGTGGTGCTACCTACCTCTCAATGGTGGGATGGCACTATCTTAAGGACTCTTACACAGCCTAATTCCTTAGGGTAGGTAGATGACTCATGGGTACTTGCTCTTTCTAAAAACAAACAAAATACTTTTCACACTGACACTTTCTAAAAGATTTCAAAACAAATTTTTCAAACACTCTTGAGGACAGATACAAGAGTCACTCAGAAATCTTTCAATGAAACTTTTTCAAACCCACTCACATTTGAAAAGCGAACATCTTTTGAAAACATAAGAGCAAGTACCTAAGAGCCCGTGGATAACCACAGATAGAAAGGGTGCTAACACCTTCCCTTTCTATAAATCTACCTCCCGAACCGAGAAACATTCTCAATAAGGAATTTTGCTGTGCTTTTGTCCTTTCCATGTTGGAGAACATAAAAGACGGTGGCGACTCTTGCTTACCGCGACATACGCGATCCAGCTTTAAAACAGTCAGTTCTATTTCCACCGATCACAACTACAATTTTCCCTTAAATGTAATTTCTAATTCAACACACATTGACCAATCAAAAAATCTCTTTTTGATAAGTGGCTGAAGTGTTACATGTTTTCATTCAGGTGGGTCTCTTTTAAAAAAATTCTCTCACTTTTCTCTTTCTTTCTCCTACTATGTCCTGAAATCCTAGCAGAAGAGAAAGTTTCCTCTAAAATATCTCCACTTTCAAAACAACATTGATCCTCATCTTTTCCCTCTTTCGATTTCTACTTCAAGCCCCCCTTGTGAGTACAACTTCAACGTTAGATGTTTTGCATGATGTTAAAACTGATAAAAGCTAACATTTTTGTACATTGGAAGGTATCCCTATGTCTTGTGAGACTCTTTTGTATTAAGGGTCTTAGGAACCATTACAAAGAATTTTGAAATTGATCCAAGTCATGAAAAACAAGTTTCTACATAAATTTTCATTGCATGTGTCGACACATATGATTTTCAGGTAGACACATGCAACTCAGTTTTGAAACTTGTAACCTTTGGAAGGGTCAGGTTGAAACATTCATTGTACAAGTTGACACATACTGAAGCATTTTTGAAATTGCATAAATTCTTATTTTATGCATCGACACATATAAATTTCAGGTCGACATTGTAACACCCAGATTTAATTAAAATTTATTTTAATTAAATAATGAAACGATAGGGTGAAATTATATGAGTTGATGAAATTTATGATGTGATGTGATACCTTGTTGGGGACTAGATGGCTTAGAATTATAGAAATTGAGTTTATGGGGGTGTTTGACTAATTGTGTAGAAACATAGGGGTGTGTAGAATAATATGGATTATTATTATTATTATTATATAATAATAATAATAATAATAATAATAATTTTATAATAATAATTAAATAATTATTTAATTGGGAAGACTAAGTTTATATTATTGTTGGGATATATTAGAGTATGAATAAGGGAAAAGAGTCAGTACGTAGAAACAGAGAAAGAGAAGCGTAGAAGAGAGAAGAGGAGAAAGAACACTAGGAAGCTAGGTCAAGAAGTTTCATTCATAGAAATCAAGAATAAACCAAGAACCTAAGGTGAAGGGGGATTCTAACTCTATAAGGGTTTGCCTAATGATGGGGTGTGGTAGAATTTAGGTCGTATAATCGTATGTTTGGATTTCTCCATATTTGGTTGTTTTTGGGGTTTGTTCCCGTTGATGGAATTTTGGTGATTTTGGTGCGTTTTGATGTGATTGAATGATATGAATTGGTTAGAATTGGTAGTTGTATGTTGATGAATAATTAACCTGTTAAAAAGATGAATTTTGAAGTAAAAATTATGACTTTTGGGTGTGGAGACATGGAATGTCGTAACCTGAAAGTTACAGAATTTACCACTGTTATCGTAGGATAACCGGTTACCTGAATATGGTAACCGGTTACCATATCAATGGTTTAAACGAGGTTTAGCTACTGTCCTGCGATAACCAGTTCCCATAAAAGGGTAACTGGTTACCGTGATGAATTTTGAAAAGCAACGAGGCTACTGTCCCGCGGTAATCGGTTCACATAACTGGGTAACTAGTTACCACTGCTACTGACAACATTTTTGAAAAACTTCTAAAACACATAACTTTTGCCTCGGGTGTCTGTTTGACGCGCCATTTGGACCATTGGAAAGATAAAATAATTTCCTATCTTATAAAAATGATTTATAATTCAATAGTTAATTATTTGATCAACATTGCTACTGATCCGTAAGTATGTTTGATTTGTATGCCATGAATTATGTTGTGGTTATTTGCGATGATTGCTTTGATTGTGTGATACGAGATACATGACGAAGGCGATGATGAAGGCATGTACGGGCGATATTTGGATGAGCATTAATGATAAATGAAAAGTATATTGTTGTATGATAATGTCTCATGTATTCATAAAGTGAAGGCCTGTATTGGCGAGCGAAGGCCTGTATTGGAGAGCGAAGTTGATTGCCCTAAATTGGCATTATTACGAAGAGGGTTCTACCTTGATTGGTACCACATGAATTACATTAGTGTCAGTCCTTAGCATCATATTGTGATTGATAAATCGATGGGTGAAGATTGATGGAAGTGTGTATTATATTACGATGTATGTTATGTGATGATTATGTGCTTGAATCTTACCTGCTTATTATTATTATACTTTCTCTTATATTGTTATGATATTTCACCCTTTCTGTTTGAATCTTACCTCCATGTGGGTAACATGCAGATGATCCGAAGTAGCTAGAGATCGAAGGTTAGCTGAGGAGTTCCTCCAGTTGCGTAGATTAAGTCGGTGTTTGCTCTGATATGTAACACTTTGGGGTTTCGCGTGAATTGTTTTGTTATGATTAAGAGTGAACATTGTGATACAGTGGGAGAACTTACTTGAGGTTTTGCGTTTGTGTTCGCAAATGTTTCGGTTTAGCAAGAGTCGCCACCGACTTTTTATTTTATCCAAAGGAAAGGTCAAAAAGCACAGGAAAGACCTTTGAGATATTTTCTTGAGTTCGGGGGGTAGATTATGAAAAGGGAAGGTGTTAGCACTGTTTTCATCCATGGTTTTCCATGGGCTCTTAGTTACTTGTTTTAGATCACTTGCTTTTGCTTTTCAATTGTTTGAAATGGTGCTTTGTGTGGTTTTGAAAGTATTTTGAAAAGAGGCATTTGTTTAGGCAATCTTTGTAATGATTCTTGTTTGTAAGAATGTATACAGAGATGTTTGTCTTTTGAAAAATGTTTCAATGTTTGAAAGTTGTTTGGAAATGTTTTGAAATTATGTGTGTGTTTTTGAAAATTGCAAGGATGGTTTGCAAATTTGATCAAGTAACTAGAAGCTTATCTACCTACTCAAAAGTCTTTCCTACACATTTTTATTCCTTTGACATTGTTGTTTTACCATTGCATTGGTAAACAACCCTATCTTTGGATGTTAAACGGGACGGGCGTGGGTCATCGTATGATCATGATAGCAATAGTGCCAAGTATCTTAGCAAGTTTTAGGGACCAAGATCATTTTTGTTTTAGGCAACCAAGATAGCGTCATCGAGGGACTATGATCTTTTGTTTTGATTGATTTTGCCAAGATACCTAGCATGCATACCATGGCCATGTTTTAAGGCAACAAAGTGGATGAAACCCTAGGGGTGTTGTTGTGCAAGGTGTTATCATTTTCATGCATTTTTGTCTTGTATTAAGTCATGCTATTTGTTTTGATTTTTGATCTTTTCATTCAAAACCCTAGTTTACTATCATGGCATATGAAAGCAATAAAATGCGTAAAGTAAACCTAGACTATTACAACAATATTATGGGGAGGGGGATACAAGTTTTGAATAAGGGGATATTGCTCAAAATAAAACCCTAAAACTATTACAACCAAATTTAATTTATTGTACAAATAAATAAATAAGCATATATTTAAATAGGCAATTAAATGTAAATATGCAAAATGTTTTTGTATTTGTTTTATGCATGAGAAAATAAGTTTATTTAAGTCTTAAAAATAAGAAAAATAAAATGATTATTTTTGAAAGGGTGAAAACCCTAATTTTTGTTTTAAAGAAATTATATTTTCTAATTATTTATTTGTTCATTTTTGTTTAAGAAAAATAATAACAATATATACAAAATGTTAAAAAAAATGAATATTGTATGAAAATATTATTTTAAGTGTATAAATAATAAAAATAAAAATGTATGATATTTTTATATTATTTACAAGTTTTATTTGAGAAAATAAAGTATATTAACCTAATAATTTATTTATTATGCAAAAAATAAAATAAAAAAATATGATAAAATGCAAAAAATAAAGAAAATATTTTTTGTGATTTTAAATATTTAGAAAAAAAATAATAAAGTCAAAAATATAAAGGAAATGAAAAAAAATCAAAAATATAGAAAATGGGCCAAGGGGGTGCAAAAAGTAGGACAAACAGGCCCAAGGCGCACCAGGCCCAGGACCTGTCGTCCCTGTCCTCCAGCCAGAATAAAACACGCGCTTCTTCCTTCAAAACCTGTTCTTGCTCATGCTTGCATAAAATCAAAAACTCATAACACAAAAATTATAGCTTATGAACTCACGATTCTAATGATATAAAAAACATGACCTAACTCTCAAAGACCAAAGAGAATTTTAATGGCCCTAATTTCTGACCTAATTTTTTCAGTAACTTCAACAATCAAATACTCCTAGCTCAGTTAATATAAATGGAAGCTATGCATATGTACAGTTCAAGCATGTTAAGGACTACATTTTTGCTTCACAAACCTAAGCTTAATGATGCCTAAATAGAGATATAGAAACTTGACAAATACCTTGTTCAGTTGAGTTTGGATATGGCAATGTGGGCACTTTGAGTGAGGCCTGAAGGTCGTATGAGCTTGCTTGAAGTTCCCTCAACCTTTTCCAATGCTCATCTTGTCTTGAAGTTGCCTGAAACTCCTTGTAGAAGTCAACCTGCAAACTCAGAAAATGGAAATGGTGAAGCTCGAAACATGGGTTACAGTTGCTTGACCAAGGCCTGGATACTTTAGGTAGTAGGTATGGAATGTGTTTGAAGTGATTCAAAGCAAAACGCACGAGGCAATATGGAAATGGCTAGTGATTTGCAGAGATTGCCCTGTTTGGGCAGAAAATGGTGATTTATGTGTTTGAGGGTGTTTGAGAGGTGAGAAATTCGTGTCTTAGGCTTGTTACAATGTTCTGAGATCTGTTCAAATGATCCTTAGGCTTGGCTTTAACAGATGGATGAGTTATGTGGACTTTTGCAAGTTTACTTGCTTTTGAAGAAAAGGTGAAGTGACAAAGCCAAAGGCCTGTACACACTAGCTCAAGGTCTGATGAGAGTTGGTACAAATTTCCTGATGTTTGTGGATATTGTTGGCAATAAGAGATCAGGTCCATGGCTCAAGAAATACAAAATTGCAAAAAGCATGCTTTATCAAAGTGGTATTATGCACTTTATGCCATTTTTGGAATAATTCTTTGTGTAATGCTTCAAAGATCAGAACAAGGCCATTTTCCGATGTGTTTGCATTAAATTAATGAGTGTAGAAGGGATTAGTACCTGTAAAAACAAGTACAAGAATGCTTAGGACATATTTGCAACTTGCACCATTGTGAAAAATGCCATGGACAAAAGTGAGAAATTGCCATTTTCTTTTCTTTGATTTTCCCTAACCATAAATGATCTTGGAGATTTCTTTGACATTTTGGAAAGCTTGTAACATGCTCTACAATCCATCTTTGAAATGCATTTTGAGATTCCTCTTGGAACTAGGTGAAACGTTTCCATGAAGTTAGGTCAAAAATCTGCTTAAATTAGGGCAAAATTCCACTAAGTTAAAAAGTTTATGGACCCCTGTTCACAAAATCATAACTTGAGATCCAAGCATCTTTTTGGAAAACTTTGTGGTTCAAAGTTGTAGATTTTGTGGAGGACTACAACTTTCATGTTGGAAGTTTTCTTTGATTCCAATTGCATCATGGTGAAAAAGTTGGGAAAAAATAAGAAATTTTAATAACTTAGAAAAATTTTAAGTTATGAAAAATTTCAAATTAAAACCCTAATTTTCAAAATTAGGTTTCTTGGTCAACAAGTTTCATGTTTTGACACATCTTGATGAAATATGACCCTTGGCACTTGATTTTGACCAAAAAGTCAAAGTTTGACTTTTCAGTGTATAGTTGATTTTTGATCAGTTGACTGGAAAATTCATCTGTCAATCTTATGCATTTGAGATCTTTTGAACCTTATGATTAGCTCAAGATGATGCCATTGAGTCCTTGAAACCATGCTTGAACCCAATTTTCCATTGGCTAGGTAAAAAATCAGAAACTGCCCTTTCTCAATCAAAACCCTAAAAATAACCATTTTGCCCTTTTGATGATCTAATCAAATTTATTGGGGAGTTATGGTCCAAACTTGATCAAATGGTTCATATGAGTCTATAATGTTGATGTGGATAAAAAATTATGAGGTTTGACTGTAAATTGGCCATGGTTGACTTTTCCCCCAATACAACTGATTTTTAGGTCAACTGTCCAATTGACTGGTCAAAAATGTGATTCAAGGCTTGAAATTTGTCATGAGCAATCTTAGGGGTCCAAGATGGAGTATGAAAGTCACATGAGGCATTGAAAGTCCAAAAATCCCTGTGCAAACTCAAACCCTAATTTCAGGTTATCAGTGCAAGGAAGAGTCTTGAGTTGAGCAAACCCTAATCTGGTCTTGAGTCCAAGAAGTCTTGTGAGGAGAATCTTGATAAAATGAGAGGGAAAATTTTGGGGTACAACAAACATGTATTACTCTTTTATTTGAATTGTTTTATGATTATGCTGATGTATGAAGGATAATAATTATAACTCCTGTTGGAGGAACGAGATGATTATTTATTTGATGTTTTTCCGTTGTGAATAAATGCATTAAAAATTAAGACCTTTGAATAAAAGATTTGTGTTGCGTATCCTTGCTTTGAGAATGTGTGATTGGAGAAGTATGTGACATCCTATTCGATTGATGTTTATTTATAAATTAATTTACTCTGATTATTATATAAATTACCGACGGGGAAATAAGGTATTACAAATGATATTAGAGTTATACCTCTCCCAGTACGATGTGGTTCAAGGAAGAACCATGCGGAAGGTGGTGGGAATGTAACACTCTATGCCTAAAAGGGAGAGGAGTGGTTGCACCGCATGTAACACTTTAGGCCTAAGAGGGAAAAGGTGGCCACCACATCAGAATGAGAGGGATCTCGAGACTATGCAGGTATGGGATTGCATGGTTGAAGGAAGGATTATAAGGATTAATTGGTACTACCTATACCAACATGATGCATCTTCTTTTTGGTAGCTTGTTCCATAAGAACTCCACAGTTAAGCTTGCTTGACTTGGAGTTTGAAATTCTGGCTGCAGATACTCAATGTCACGTTCAATGTTATGACACCGTATCTGACTTACTATATGACAGTAAATAAAAAAAACAATAAAGAACACAGTCAATTGTTTACCCAGTTCAGTGTGCAACAACACCTACTCTGGGGGCTACCAAGCCAGGGAGGAAATCCACTATAAGAGATGTTAATTCAGGAATAAACCAACCAGTTTATCTCCTTCACTTAAGACCTACCCAATGCAATTTCAATCTAAGTACAACTTAAACCTGAGTTCCTACTCACTCCCCCTCAATCACAGCAGTGATACATAAAACAATTTGACTAATGAATTGATGAAGACACTCTTCAAAAACATACACTTGATTAAGCTTCACAACTTTTTAATCAAGCAACACAACCACTCTTGCTTCACAGCTTTGAGTGATGCACACAACTAACTTGACTCTGCTTCACAGCTTTAGTCAAGAAACATTCAAACACTCTTGCTTCAAAGCTTTGAGTGCTACACAACTCTTACAATTAAAAACCTATTCCAAGTCACTTATCACAATGATAATTGCTTGGAGTACAATAATTAAACCTATACAGTTTACAAATGATCTTCTGACCAATAAAGGGATTCCTTGCAAAACAGCAGCTCTGTTGAATATATAGCAGCTGCAACTTCAGTTAGGGTTTCCACAAAAACCTAGGGTTAATTCTGTTTGACCTTAAGACTAGGTCACAGGACTTTATTAACCAGGTTAGGGTTGAGCTAGGTTAACCCAAAGAAAACGCAGGATTCTGTTCTGGAAAGACTGAGTTATTTTCCTGAAAAAACTCAGAATTAACCAACCTGCATACCTGTTAGTTCAGAACAGGATGTCTTAACATCTGTTATGACATCTGAGAAACCTGTCTACTGATTTAGGAAAATGTGATCATTTTGCAAAATGCTCAGATACACACTTATAAACATCAGTACCTGAATGACAATATTTTTCTGCAAAGGTACCTAATGAATCAGTACAAACTAAACTAGAATGTTATGACATCAGTCATGATATTCACACACACACACTTAGGTTTTACCAAAAATGCAAGCCAATACCTAAACACCTACAAACTCCCCCTTTGGCAGATTTTTGGCTAAAGACCCTAAGCAATCAGAGATAGATAGCAGCAGAAATAAGTGACTGCAGAAAAATAGAATGTCTATTTGAGCAAGTACTAATTAAGTAAGTACCAAAATATTCTCCCCCTCTTTAGCCACAAATGGGCCAAAGATACATGTTCATAAAGATTATACAGTTATCCAAAAAGATAATAAGAGCAGCAGCAAAAAAATCTGAACACACTTCCAAACTCCACCAGGTACCAGCACCAACCAGCAACACCACCAAACAGCAGCCAACCTTCAAGTACTATTATCAGACTCAGAGGATTCGGGCTTCTTCCTTTTCTTGTGAGCAATATCAGCATTCTTCTCTTTGTCTGATGTCTCAACATCCTTAGAGACATCTGGATTTGTTTCAGCATTTGAACTTTCTTGATTCAAAGGAACAGAAATGCCAGGAACTGAGTGGTTCTCATTCAGAATTCTTGAAACAATTCTTGCTATTGCTTGATTAACATAGGCTGACCCTTCCCTATTTGCAATTTCAGGGGGAACTGAAGAAGAAGGATGAGATGGATTACCAGAGGCAGAAGCTTGGGACTTTCCTGCATGTCTTGTTTTCAACTCTTTGACCTTGGTGGGGTTAGTTCCCACTTTTCTACGAGAAGAGATCTCCAGGACTTCAGAGTCCAGACAGGAAGAGATTGTCCTAGAATCTTGATCAGAGGAAGAGGTTGAAATAGTCGTATTGGATGATGATGGTGTTTGAGACATTGTGACAGTCTTAGAGGACCAACATCAACTGAAGAGAAAATTCTGATTGAGAGACTGGGTTTTGATGAGGAGACGAGAGGGGAAGGAAGAAAAGGAGTGTCTATTCAACTTCTTAAAAGAATTTAAGGAAATGGGAAAATATAATTTTAACCCAATCAGAACAAGCATAACTCCTTTAATCCTTGTTTTAAGCAAAATTAATTGCTACAATTCCTCATGTTGGCAAATACCCAACTTACCCCTCAAGTTTTCAAATTGATTTGCATCCAGAGCCTTGGTAAAAATGTCAGCCAGCTGTAGCTCAGTGGCAACATGTTCCAATTTGATTGTCTTCTCTTCTACAAGGTCTCTGATAAAGTGATGTCGTATGTCAATATGTTTGGTCCTACTATGCTGAATGGGGTTCTTGGAAATGTTGATTGTACTCAGATTGTCACAGTACAATGTCATAACATCTTGTGTGACATTATACTCAGTGAGCATCTGTTACATCCAGATCATTTGAGAGCAGCTACTACCAGCTGCAATGTATTCAGCTTCAGCAGTAGAAAGAGACACACAATTCTGTTTCTTGCTGAACCAGGAAACCAGATTATTTCCCAAGAAGAAACATCCTCCAGAGGTGCTTTTTCTATCATCAGCACTACCAGCCCAATCAGCATCACAGTAGCCAGTCAGAGCTGGTTCACAGCCATGAGTATACATCAACCCATAGTTGTAAGTTCCACTTACATACTTCAAAATTCTCTTCACTTGATTGATATGACTGACTTTGGGATCAGCTTGGTATCTTGCACAAACTCCAACTGCAAAGGCAATATCAGGTCTGCTGGCAGTTAAGTACAACAAGCTTCCTATCATGCTTCTGTACAGACTTTGATCCACCTTAACCCCACTTGAATCCTTGGAAAGCTTTAGATGAGTAGGAGCAGGAGTCCTTTTGTGACTTGCATTCTCCATACCAAACTTCTTTACAATGTTCTTAGCATACTTTCTTTGAGATAAGAAGATTGAGTCCTCCATCTGTGAGACTTGCAGTCCAAGAAAATAAGTTAGTTCTCCCATGAGACTCATTTCGAATTCAGCCTGCATCTGGTCAGCAAAGTGTTTAACCATATGTTCTGACATTCCTCCAAACACTATGTCATCAACATATATTTGGGCAACCATCAACTCCCCTCCTTCAGTTTTGACAAAGAGAGTTTTGTCCAAGCCTCCTTTTCTGTAGCCTTTTTCTGAGAGAAACTTTGTTAACCTGTCATACCATGCTCTAGGAGCTTGTTTCAGGCCATATAGAGCTTTTCTCAATTTGTAGACATGATCAGGGTGGGTTGGATCCACAAAGCCTTTAGGTTGTTCCACATAAGCTTCCTCATTTAAGTACCCATTTAGAAAGGCACTTTTCACATCCATCTGAAATAACTTGAACTTCAGAAGACAAGCAATTGACAATAGGAGTCTGATTGATTCCAGCCTGGCTACAGGTGCAAAGGTTTCATCAAAATCAACCCCTTCAACCTGGGTGTATCCTTGAGCAACAAGTCTTGCCTTATTTCTGGTGACAACTCCTTCAGCATCTGACTTGTTCTTGAATATCCATTTGTCCCAATGATGTTAGTTCCTTCAGGTCTAAGAACCAGTTCCCAAACTTCATGTTGCTTGAATTGGTTCAGTTCATCTTGCATTGCACCAATCCAGTATTCATCAGTTAAAGCTTCCTTGACATTTCTTGGTTCCATTTTGGACACAAAACAAGAGTTTGAGATGATTTCTCTAGATCTTGTGATGACTCCACTGTTGGGATCTCCTATGATGAGATCTTTTGGATGATCCTTCTGAATTCTGATGGAAGGGATCTTGCTAGCTTCCTTTGATTCAGATTCTGTTGTGGTGGAGTTGGGTAGATCATTCTGTTGGGTTGAAGTCTCAAAGAATGTCTCAACAGTACAAGGGACATCTATTTCTTCATGATAGTCATCAATTATAACATTTATTGATTCCATCATGGCTTTGGTTCTGGAATTGAATACTCTATAAGCTCTGCTGTTTGAGGAGTATCCTAGAAATATGCCTTCATCACTTTTAGGGTCCAGTTTTCTTCTTTGTTCACGATCAGCCAGAATATAGCATTTGCTGCCAAACACATGGAAGTACTTCACAATTGGTTTTCTTCCTTTCCAGAGTTCATATATGGTGGATGAGGTTCCCTTTCTCAAGGTGACCCTGTTATGAACATAGCAGGCTGTATTCATAGCTTCAGCCCAAAAATACATAGGAAATCTTTTGGCATGTAACATTGCTCTGGCAGATTCCTGTATGGTCCTGTTTTTTCTTTCCATAACTCCATTTTGATGAGGTGTTATAGGAGAAGAAAATTCATGACTAATTCCTTCTGAAGAACAGAATTCATCAAACTTGCTGTTTTCAAATTCCTTGCCATGATCACTTCTGATTCTGACAATACACCCTTCCTTTTCTCTTTGAATTCTTTTGCACAATTCTTTAAAAACTTCAAATACATCAGATTTTTCCCTAATGAAATTAATCCAGGTGAATCTGGAAAAATTATCCACAACCACATAGGCATATCTTTTTCCACCAAGACTCTCTACTTGCATTGGTCCCATCAGATCCATATGAAGAAGTTCTAGAACCTTAGAGGTGGTCAGATGTCTTGACTTTGGATGTGACATCCTAGTCTGCTTACCAACCTGACATTCACCACAAACTCTTTCTTCATCAATTTGCAGTCTTGGAATCCCTCTGACTGCCTCCAAGGAGATAATCCTCTTCATACCTCTTAGATGAAGATGGCCAAGTTTTTGGTGCCACAGTTTCACCTATTTTTCTTCTTTTGCAATGGAACACACAGATGAGAAATTAGTGTTCTCAGGCTCCCACAAGTAACAGTTGTCTTTGGATCTGACTCCTTTCATTACTATCTCTTGTTTGTCATTGATTACAAGACATTCAGATTTTGAGAAATTGACTTTGAATCCTAGATCACACAATTGACTGATACTAATGAGATTAGCAGTCAGCCCTTTTACCAGTAGTACTTCATTCAGACTTGGAACTCCAGGGCAGTCCAAATCACCAACTCCTTTGATTTCACCTTTAGCACCATCTCCAAAGGTCACAAAACTGGTGGTGTGAGGCTTAACATTATTGAGGAGATTTTTGATTCCAGTCATGTGTCTGGAACATCCACTGTCAAAGTACCAGTCTTCCTTTGCAGAGACCCTCAGGGAAGTGTGGGCTATCAGGGCAGTAGCCTTTTTCTTCCATTTAGGAGCATGTGGTACCTTTTTAGACTTAGGTTTGACACCTGAGTTCTGATTAGGGTATCCATGCAATCTGAAGCAGAAGGGCTTTATGTGGCCATATCTCCCACAATGATGACATCTCCATCTTTGGTACCTTTTCTTCATATGTCTCTGTTCCTGATGCTGAGAGTTGTGTTGAGACATCTGTTTTGACATTTGCTTACCAGTACCAGATTTCTTTGCTTCCATAAATCCTAGTCCAGATTTATTTCCCACATTTTGTCCAACCTGAAGGATCTCTTCCAATTTGTCTGTTCCATTTGTCAGCATCTTGACAGATTTGGTCATTTGATTCAGTTGTGAGTTCAACAATTGAACTTCTCCTTCTAGATGACTTATAGTTTCAAGGTTTGCCCTTTTTTCAGCCTCCAGCTTTATGATGAGTTTTGATTGTTTCTCATTCTGCACACAGACTTCAGTACTTCTGATACACAATTTCTTGTAAGTATCAGCCAGTTCTTCAAAAGTCACCTCTTCATCACTGATGTCACTTTCAGAGGTACAAACACCAGTTAAAGCAGTAACTAGTTTGGCAGATTCTTCTTCAGAATTACTTTCTGAATCACAGTCAGACCAAGTAACTGTCATTCCTTTCTTTTGTTTCTTAAGAAAGGTAGGACATTCAGCTCGAATATGCCCATATCCTTCACATCCATGGCATTGAATTCCTCTGCCTTGATTTCCCTTCTCTTCTGACCTTGGTCTTCTGCTGGAACTGTCAATGTCAGAGGGAATGTTATGAACATTAGACCTTGACTTTGGATCTATTCTTTTGATGAGTTTGTTGAACTATCTTCCAAGCATGGCTATAGCTTCTGAAATATTTTCTTCAACATCAGTGTTGGACACAAGTGCTATGCTCTTGTTCTTCTTGTCACCATTATCAGTGATCCCCATCTCAAAAGTCTGAAGAGACCCAATAAGTTCATCCACTTTCAACTTGCTGATGTCCTGGGCTTCCTCTATGGCAGTTACCTTCATTGCAAATCTTTTAGGCAAGGATCTGAGAATCTTTCTCACCAGTTTTTCTTCTGACATCTTTTCTCCCAGTGCTCCTGAGGTGTTGGCAATCTCCAAGATGTTCATGTGAAACTCATGAATGGTTTCATCTTCCATCATTTTTAGATTCTCAAACTTGGTGGTCAACATCTGAAGCCTTGACATTTTTACTTTGGAAGTGCCCTCATGAGTAGTTTTGAGAGTGTCCCAAACTTCCTTGGCCAGTTCATATTGATGTACTAGTCTGAAAATGTTTCTATCAATTCCATTGAACAAGGAATTTAAAGCTTTGGAATTTCCCAGGGCTAACTGATCTTCTTCCTTACTCCAATCTTCCTCAGGCTTCAGACTGATTGTCCCATCTTTCTCAGTTATGGTGGGATGGATCCATCCTTTGTCAGCAGCTCTCCAAGCCTTTTTGTCCAGAGATTTTAAGAAGGCAATCATACGAGGTTTCCAGTAGTCATAATTAGTTCCATCCAGAATGGGTGGTCTATTTCCAAAAACTCCTTCTTTGTCCATAGTGCCAGAAAGTGATATCCCTAGATCTCACCCAGTAATACAGGCAGGGTGCCTGCTCTGATACCAATTGAAATTCTGGCTGCAGATACTCAATGTCACGTTCAATGTTATGACACCGTATCTGACTTACTATATGACAGTAAATAAAAAAAACAATAAAGAACACAGTCAATTGTTTACCCAGTTCAGTGTGCAACAACACCTACTCTGGGGGCTACCAAGCCAGGGAGGAAATCCACTATAAGAGATGTTAATTCAGGAATAAACCAACCAGTTTATCTCCTTCACTTAAGACCTACCCAATGCAATTTCAATCTAAGTACAAATTAAACCTGAGTTCCTACTCACTCCCCCTCAATCACAGCAGTGATACATAAAACAATTTGACTAATGAATTGATGAAGACACTCTTCAAAAACATACACTTGATTAAGCTTCACAACTTTTTAATCAAGAAACACAACCACTCTTGCTTCACAGCTTTGAGTGATGCACACAACTAACTTGACTCTGCTTCACAGCTTTAGTCAAGAAACATTCAAACACTCTTGCTTCAAAGCTTTGAGTGCTACACAACCCTTACAATTAAAAACCTATTCCAAGTCACTTATCACAATGATAATTGCTTGGAGTACAATAATTAAACCTATACAGTTTACAAATGATCTTCTGACCAATAAAGGGATTCCTTGCAAAACAACAGCTCTGTTGAATATATAGCAGCTGCAACTTCAGTTAGGGTTTCCACAAAAACCTAGGGCTAATTCCGTTTGACCTTAAGACTAGGTCACAGGACTTTATTAACCAGGTTAGGGTTGAGCTAGGTTAACCCAAAGAAAACGCAGGATTCTGTTCTGGAAAGACTGAGTTATTTTCCTGAAAAAACTCAGAATTAACCAACCTGCATACCTGTTAGTTCAGAACAGGATGTCTTAACATCTGTTATGACATCTGAGAAACATGTCTACTGATTTAGGAAAATGTGATCATTTTTCAAAATGCTCAGATACACACTTATAAACATCAGTACCTGAATGACAATATTTTTCTGCAAAGGTACCTAATGAATCAGTACAAACTAAACTAGAATGTTATGACATCAGTCATGACATTCACACACACACACTTAGGTTTTACCAAAAATGCAAGCCAATACCTAAACACCTACATAGTTGTATTGGGATGGGTGATCTTCTGGGAAGTTCCTCGGAAAGCGTGTGAGTGAGGCCAAAGCATGCTGAAAAGACTCGTGTTAGTTTGTGGGATTAGTCGGTAATCCCGGAGATAGTCTGGGGTATTATAAATGGTATGGCAATGCAGAATCAGCCTAATGCTGGTGAGAACGATGGAGCTCATGCTTTGGAAACTTTCTAGAGGAATCATCCACCTACGTTTAAAGGGAAGCATGATCCTGAAGGAGTGTAGGAGTGGCTCAAGGATATTGAGAGGATCCTTCGGATTGTGGACTATTCTGATGCGCAGAAAGTGTGTTTTGGTACGCATATGCTGGCATGAGAGGCTGATGACTGGTGGATTACTACTATCTAAAGATTGGAAGGTACATGAGAGGCTATTACTTGGGTTGTGTTTCACAGGGAATTCCTGGTGAAGTATTACCCAGAGGATGTCTGGGGGAAGAAGGAGATTGAATATCTAGAACTGAAATAAGAGAATTTATCGGTAACTGATTATGCTACCAAATTCATGGAATTGGCGAACTATTATCCTTATTACAGCGAAGATACTGCTGAATTCTCAAAGTGTGTGAAGTTTGAAAATGGAATGCATTCGGAAATTAAGAAGGCAATTGGGTATCAGCGGATCCGTATGTTTCCAAATTTAGTGAACAGCTGCATGATTTATAAAGAAGATAGTGAGGCTCACTATAAGATTGTCACTAAGAAGAGAGGCAAGCAACAACCATATCGTGGAAAGCCTTATAATGATCCGATTGACAAAGGAAATTAGAAAGCTACTGATGGTAGGAGACCAAGTGGGAAAGGTTCTCCTACTGGTATTGCATGTTACAAATGTGGAAGACCTGGTCATCAGAGTAGCGAATGCAATACTGAAGAGAAGAGGTGTTTCCGTTGTGGCAAAATCTGGCATGAGATAACTGAATGTAAACACAAGGAAGTAATATGTTTCAACGGTGGTGAAGAAGGACATATATGTGCCCAGTTCTAGAAACCTAAGAAAGACCGATCTATTAGAAAAGTGTTTGTTTTAGCTGGGACTCAGACATCCAGTGGAGACCGCTTGGTCAGAGGTATATGTTTTATTAATGGTACTCCTTTAATTACTATTATTGATAATAGTGATACTTATTTCTTTATTGTTGCTGATTGTGTTAAAAGGTTGAGTCTTGTGTTATCTTAGATGAATAGAGAAATGGTTATCAATACTCCAACCAAGGGATCAGTGACTACTTATCTAGTATGCTTGAAGTGTGCTTTGTCCATCTATGACAGAGATTTCTGTGTTGATCTGGTTTGTTCAGCGTTGAGTGGTCTGAATGTGATTTTGGGTATGAATTGGTTAGAGTATAACTATGTTCATATTAACTGTTATAACAAGTCAGTGCGGTTTTCTACTCCATAAGAGGAAGAGGGAGATAGTTTCTTATTTTCTAAGAAGTTGAAGGAGTTATTGCGAGACGAAGCTCAGTTATTTTATTTAATGGCGTCCTTATCCATTGAGAATCGGTCTGCAATTGACGTGGTGCAGGTTGTGTGCGACTTTGCCGAAGTTTATCCTGATGATATTCCGAATGTGCCACCAGAAAGGGAATTAGAATTTTAAATTGATCTTGTACCTGGTACCAAACCTATTTCTATGGCACCATACAGGATGTCGGTGTCCGAATTATCAGAATTGAAGAAGCAATTAGAAGAGTTACCTGGAAAGAAGTTTGTGAGATCAAGTGTATCTCCTTGGGGAGCTCCGATATTACTTGTGAAGAATAAAGATGGTAGTGTGAGGTTATGCATGGATTATCGACAGTTGAATAAAGTGACAGTCAAAAATAGGTATCCACTTCCGAGAATAGATGACTTGATGGATCAATTGGTGGGTGCGCGTGTATTTAGCAAGATTAATCTGAGATCGAGTTACCACCAAATTTTAGTGAAAGATGAGGATATTCAGAAGATAGCTTTCAGAACTCGGTATGGACATTACGAGTATTTCGTGATGCCTTTCGGTGTTACCAATGCTCCAGGAGTGTTTATGGAATATATGAACCGCATATTTAACAATTATTTGGATCAACTTGTTGTAGTATTCATCGATGATATTTTGATTTATTCTAAGTCCGAAAGAGAACATTTGCGGATTGTATTGCAAGTATTGGAAGAGAAGAAGTTATATGAAAAGTTGTCGAAATGTGAGTTCTGGTTGACATAAGTCAGTTTTCTTGGTCATGGTATTTCAGGTGATGGTATTGTTGTAGATCTATCTAAATTAGATGTAGTGCTACAATGGGAAGCTCCAAAATCAGTTACAGAGATTAGAAGCTTTTTGGGTTTGGACGGATATTATAGGAGATTCATTGAAGGTTTTTCTAAGTTGGCACTTTTGTTAACTCAGCTAACTTGTAAAGGTAGAGCATTTGTGTTGGACATCCAATGTGAAGAGAGTTTTGTTGAGTTAAAGAAGAGATTTACGAAGGCTATAATTTTGATATTACCTAATCCTGAAGAACTATTTGTTGTATATTGTGATGCTTCTAAATTGGGTTTAGGTGGTGTGCTAATGCAGAATGATAAAGTAGTCGCTTATGCGTCGAGACCGTTGAGAATCCACGAGAGGAACTATCCTACCCATGATCTAGAATTAGCTGCAGTAGTGTTTATGTTGAAGATTTGGAGACATTATCTCTATGGCTCTAGGTTTGAAGTGTTTAGCAATCATAAGAGCTTGCAGTATCTATTTGATCAGAAGGAATTGAACATGAGGCAGAGGAGATGGTTGGAATTATTAAAGGATTACGACTTTGGCTTGATTTATCATCCAGGTAAAGCTAATGTTGTAGATTACGCATTGAGTCGAAATACTTTGCATATGTCTGCTATGATGGTTAGAGAACTAGAGTTGATCGGACAATTTAGAGACATGAGTTTAGTCTGTGAAATGACACCACAGAGTGTGATATTGGGGATGTGGAAGATTAAAAATGACTTCTTAGACAATATTAAAGAAGCTCAAAATTTAGATGTGAAGTTGGTAGATTTGATGGTCGAGAGTAACAAATCTAAAGACATTGACTTTAAACTAGATGCCTAAGGTGTGTTGCGATTCCGAAGTAGGATTTGTATCCCTGATGATACCAATATGAAGAAGATGATTCTGGAAGAGGGCCATAGAAGCAATTTGAGTATTTATCCGGGAGCTACCAAGATGTATCACAACTTAAAGAAGTTATTTTGGTGGTTCGGGTTGAAGCGAGATGTGGCACAATTTGTGTATTCATGTTTGACTTGTCAGAAATCAAAAGTCGAACATCGAAACCTACAGGGCTGTTGAAACTTTTAGACATTCCAGAATGGGAATGGGATAGTATATCTATGGACTTTGTGATGGGGCTTCCAAGTACTCCAAGAGGGCGTGATGCAATTTGGGTGATTGTTAATAGATTAACGAAATCAGCTGATTTCATTCCGACTAGTATCGATTTTCCTGTATTAAAGTTGGTAGAGATTTATATTCTTGAGCAGGGAGGTACCTGTGATAGTTGTCTTAATTTGATTGAGTTCACCTATAATATTAGTTACCATGATAGTATTGGTATGGCACCTTACGAAGCACTGTATGGTCGGAAGTGCAGAACACCTTTGTGTTGGTATGAATCGGGTGAGCATGTGGTGCTCGGGCCTAAGTTGGTGAGAGAGACTATGGAGAAAGTAAAGGTAATCCAAGAAAGGATGAAAGCTTCACAGAGTAGGCAAAAGATTACCATGATAAGAGGAGGAAGGATCTTGAGTTTCAAGAGGCAGACCATGTATTCTTGAGAGTATCACTGATAACCGGTGTAGGTCGTGCTCTAAAGTCAAAGAAGTTGACTTCTCGATTTATTGGTCCGTATCATATTTCAGAGAAGGTGGGGACTGTTGCGTATAGAGTGGCCTTGCCACCTAACTTGTAAAATTAGCATTATGTGTTCCATGTGTCTCAACTCCGGAAGTATATTTCGGATTTGTTGCATGTAATCCTGTTAGGTGATGTACAAGTGCAGGACAATCTTATTATTGAGACTGTACCTGTGAGGGTCGAGGATCACGAAATAAATAAGTTGATAGGAAAAGAGATCACCCTTGTGAAAGTAATCTGGGGAGGAGCAACCAGAGAGAATACGACGTGGGAGCTAGAGAGCAAGATGCGTGAGGCTTATCCAAAGTTATTTGCTTCAGGTAATTTTTGAGGGCGAAAATTATCTAAGTGGAAGAGAGTTGTAACACATCGATTTAATTAAAATTTACTTTAATTAAATAATGAGACATTACGGTGAAATTATATGAGTTGGTGGAATTTATGATGTGGTGTGATACCTTGTTGGGGACTAGATGCCTTAGAATTATAGAAATTGAGGTTATGAGGGTGTTTGGCTAATTGTGTAGAAACACAGGGGTGTGTAGAATAATATGGATTATTATTATTATTATTATTATTATTATTATTATTATTATTATTATTATTATTATTATAATATTAGGATTATTATTGTTATTTTATATTAATAACAAAATAATTATTTAATTGGGAAGACTAAGGTTATATTATTATTGGGATATATTAGAGTATGAATAAGGGAAAAGAGTCAGTACGTAGAAACAGAAAAAGAGAAGCGTATAAGAGAGAAGAGGAGAAAGAACACTAGGAAGCTAGCCCAAGAAGTTTCATTCATAGAAATCAATAATCAACCTAGAACCTATGGTAAAGGGGATTCTAACTCTATAAGGGTTTTCCTAATGATGGAGTATGGTAGAATTTAGGTCGTATAATCATATGTTTTGATTTATCCATATTTGGTTGTTTTTGGGGTTAGTTCCCGTTGATGGGATTTTGGTGATTTTGGTGTGTTTTGATGTGATTGAATGATATGAGTTGGTTAGAATTGGTAGGTGAATGTTGATGAATAATTAACCTGTTAAAAAGATGAATTTTGATGTAAAAATTAAGATTTTTGGGTGTGGAAACATGGAATGTCGTAACCTAAAAGTTACAGAATTTGCCACTATTATTGCTGGATAACCGATTACCTGAATATGGTAACCGGTTACCATATCAATGGTTGAAACGAGGTTTAGCTACTGTCCTACGGTAACTGGTTCCCATAAAAGGGTAGCTGGTTACCGTGATGAATTTTGAAAAGCAACGATGCTATTGTCATGCGGTAACCGGTTCCTATAATTGGGTAACTAGTTACCACTGCTACTGACAACATTTTTGGAAAACTTCTAAAACTCACAACTTTTGCCTCGGGTGTCAGTTTGACGTACCTTTTGGACCGTTGGAAAGATAAAATAATTTCCTATATTATAAAAATGATTTATAATGCAATAGTTAATTATTTCATCAAAATTGCTAATGATCCGTAAGTGTGTTTTGATTTGTATGCCATGAATTATGTTGTGGTTATTTGCGATGATTGCTTTGATTGTGTGATACGAGATACATGACGAAGGTGATGACGAAGGCATGTATGGGAGATATTGGGATGAGTATTAATGATAAATGAAAAGTATATTTTTGCATGATAGTGACTCGTGCATTTATAAAGCGAAGGCCTGTATTAGTGAGCGAAGTTAATCGCCCTAAATTGGCATTATTGGAAAGAGGGTTCTACCCTGATTGGTACCACATGCATTGCATTAGTGACAGTCCTTTGCATCATATTATGATTGATAAACCGATCGGCGAAGATTGATGGAAGTGTGTATTATATTATGATGTATGTTATGTGTTGATTATGTGCTTGAATCTTAGCTGCTTATTATTATTACGCTTTCTCTTATATTGTTATGATATCTCACCCTTTTTTTTAATGTTACCTCCACGTGAATAACGTGCATATGATTTGAAGTATCTAGAGATCGAAGGTTAGCTGAGAAGTTCCTTCAGTTGCGTAGATTGAGTCGGTGTCTACTATGATACGTAACACTTTGGGGTTTCACGTGAATTGTTTTGTTATGATTAAGAGTGAACATGTATTACTCTTTTATTTGAATTGTTTTATGATTATGCTGATGTATGAAGGATAATAATTATAACTCATGTTGGAGGATCGAGATGATTAATTATTTGATATTTTTCCGCTGTGAATAAATGCATTAAAAATTAAGACGTTTGAATACAAGATTTGTGTTGCGTATCCTTGTTTTGAGCATGTGTGATTGGAGAAGTATGTGACATCTTATTCGATTTATGTTTATTTAGAAATTAATTTACTCTGATTATTATATAAATTACCGACGGGAAAATAGGGTGTTACAGACACATTTACTGTTGTTTTAAAGCATGTAGCCTCTAACTTGCTTCGTTCGACACATATCTTCCTTCAGGTCGACACATACAAATTAAATTTAATGTATGTGTCGACAAATACGATTTATAGGTCGATACATACTGATTATTTTGGTCAATTTTTCAAATCTTTTTAATTCCGAAAAAGTCATTTTCCCCTAAATGTCCAAAACTATAAATACACCATTCATGTATCATTACAACTTAATATTAGTCAATTATGTGACAATGGGTATAAGGTGACTTTTGCCAAAGATTGTTGCATAATAGAACATAATGAAAAGAAGAATTGTATTTTTAAGGGTGTGAGGGTTAATAATATCTATATGCTTGACTTGAGAGAAATTTACTTGAATAAAGCCCAATGTCTTGTTACCATGAGTGAAGACTCTTGGCTATGGCATAGACGTTTGACACATGTTAACTTTGATCTACTTGATAAAATAGTTTCAAAAGATTTAGTAATTGGTTTACCAAAAATAAAACTTTCAAAAGATCATCTATGTGATGCATGTCAAAAGAGTAAGCAAACAAGAGTCTCTTTTAAATCTAAAAATGGTGTTTCAACATTGAGACCTCTTGAGCTATTTCACATTGATTTGGTTTGACCTTCACGGACCAAAAGCATAGGTGGTAATTACTATGTTTTTGTTATTGTAGACGATTACAGTAACATCCAAATTTTTATTATATTATATAGTAATTAATTAAATTTTGTGATATTGTGAATATATGAATTATTTGGATTAATATGTGTTATGTGTGTGTTGGGTTAGTAAGTGTGAAAATATCATTATTAAGTAATTGGACATTGGTGATGGGTTAGTGTGAGAATGAGACATTAAGCCCATTTGTGAAAACATAGTTAGTAAGAGTTTTGTAAAACAAAGAGAGATTTATCAAAACAATAGAAGAGAAGAAAGAGGAAAATAGGAGAAAAGGGAGAAAAGAGAAGAGGATAAAACCCTAGAAAGGATCTACATCCAAGGTAAAGGTGGGTAATTTGCTTATTATGGGATTATATAAAGGTATGTAATGGATAGTTCTATGATGTAGGGATTTTGTTCATCAATTTATAGATTTTAATATGTTAGGATTTTAAGTTAAAATCCATGCAATTAATGTTTGAAACATGTTTTGATGTTTATGATGGAAGTTATATGTTAGTTATAGGTTGTAATGTATTTAATTGGTGAAAAATATTGAATCGGTTTTTGGAGTCAAAACTTGGACTGATGCGTTGTTGAGTTCACATATTTATTTATGTAGAAATTGCAGAGTGCGCTTAGCATGGATTTTCGTGCTTAGCGCAAAAGCTACTGAATTGAGGGCGCTTAGTTCCAAAGAGCGTGCTTAGCACGGCCTTCAATGTGAAATTTTATATTTTCTTTAATTGATTGGGGATTTTGTATGCTTATGATTTATAAGGGATTTCCATGAATTTTAATAATTTATTCGATGTGTATTGGATAGGTTTTGGATGACTTTTGATGAAAATATAACACTTGAATTTTGTGTATATGTATGTTATTAATTGTTGATGAATGAGAATAACATGTGTCAGCATTGTTTGCTATGTGTTACTATGATATGTTAAAGTGATGAATTCTATGAGAATGCATTGTATGTGAATGATGACATGATATATGTATGTTTGTGCAATGGTGATGATAATTCAAATGTGATGAATTGGGTGATGTATGCTTGTTTGATTAAGATTGGTAGATGGTCTTAATTGCATATGATTGTTGATATTGCACATGCATCAATTTTTGTCAAGAGGAAATGTTTTCTAGTTTCGTGGAGACTAGTGACTTGTCCCAACCTAGGGGATTAGTTTGAAAGCTTGGGGGATGAGATTCTTGGTGGTTATTTGTCTGAGGGATGGACACGGTTTAAACATAAAAACTATTAAGGATAACAATTGGTACCACATGTATATTGCACTTAGTTGTATTTGAGTAACATGTGTCGATGTGAAATGTTGATTTGGTGTGCAATACGTGATATTGGTTTGAATGTTACATTTGTGGTATTTATGATTGATTATCTTTGAATCATGAATCGTTGAGCAATGTCGTATATGTGAATATGTGAATTGTGTTAAAATGTGTTGAATACATGATTATATGAAGTGTGATGAATTCAATTGATGTATATATGTTATGCATTACTTATCATTATATATTTCTATAATGATGTAAATTCTCACTCTTCTGTTGGAATGATGTTTTATATGATATCACTCATATATCGAAGATAGTGGTACTTCTTGCAAGGATTAGTCGGAGGATCTCATTCTTGTTTTATCTATTTATTAGGTAATGAGTCATGCTTTGGTCATGTAACATGGGGAACGTTTGAACTCATGTTGATTCTAAGAGATGTTTGTTATAGTCTCTTTTATTCTATGTTGTATCCAGATTATATGATGAGTGGCTTTTAGTGCCTAATATTTTATTATATAATTGTCATTATGGGATTTAAATTAATGGTATAATTATGAAGGAGAATGATTCTGATGTGATATGCAAATGTGTTAGTATATGGAACATGATTTTAAATGTGTGTTATGAGCATTACCGGTGTATTTGTCTTATTATTGTGAAGTACATGTGACGCCCTCTTTAATATGCATGATAACTTACTCTGATTATGCCATATACTTGTGCGGGGGTTTAGGGGGTGTTACATTAGTTGTATCAGAGCATGGTCGGCCAGTTGGCCAGGTTGTTGATATGTTTAGTTCCTTTTGAGTTCGATGTGTGTATATGACTCAATAAATAATGTTTGTCTGATGAGAACTGTTGGTTGTTTGGGAATCTCAGAATGATGGTTGTAGGAAGGAATGATGCTGCTATTGTTGAGGCGTTGGCAATGTTGGCTAGTGAGATTGGGTAATAGCCGCACGTCAATGATGGAAACAGAGATGATGATGAATTTTGTGCTTTGGGTAAGTTTCAGAGGAACAATCTGTAAATCTTTGAAGGAGCTCATGAACCTGACAAAGCACAAGTATGGCTGAAAGCGATTGAGAAGATCTTTCGAGTCATGAATTATTCGAATGCGCAGAAGGTGAAGTTTGGCACCCATATGCTTGAGAAGGAAGCTGAGGATTGGTGGATTAACACTGTTAAAAGGTTTGAAGAAGATGAGATTGAGTTTACTTGGGCATTTTTCAAAGATGTATTTCTAGAGAAGTATTTTCCAGAGGATGTGCGTGGGAAGAAGGAGATTGGGTTTCTTGAGCTGAAGCACGGTAATGGAACTATGGCTGAGTATGCTACAAAGTTTGAGAAGTTGATTAAGTTTTATCCTCATTATAACACTGCTAATGCTGAGAGATCTAAGTGTCTTAATTTTGTGAATGGTTTGAGACCTGAGATTAAGAAGGCTATGGGTTATCAACATATTACACAATTTTCAGAACTGGTTAACAAGAGTGGGATCTATGATGAGGATAGTAGAGATAATGTTTCTCACTATAATGATTTGAATGACAAGAAGGGAAAATGGAAATTTAGAGTAAATCCATGTGTGACTCCTGCTGGTAAGTGGAAACAAAAAGCTGGCTATTACAAGAAGCCGAGTAGGGGAGGAGGTCCTACTCCGATTAGGTGCTACAGGTGTGGTGTCAAAGGACATAATGCTTATGAGTTCACAAGTGCTGAGGTGAATTTTTTCAAGTGTGACAAGCTATGTCATAAATCTCATGATTGCAGAGGAGGTGCGAGTGTGACTTGCTACAACTGTGGAGAGCAAGGACATATTAGTACCAATTGTGACAAGCCGAAGAAGGAATAAGCTAGAGGAAAAGTGTTTGCTCTATCTGGTTTTGAGACTGCTGCTGAGGATAGACTAATCTGAGGTACATGCTTTATTAATGGTACACCTTTGATTGCTATTATTGATACTGGCGCGACACATTATTTCATTTCTTTGGATTGTGTTAAGAGATTGAATCTTGAGTTATCTAATATGAATGGCAATATGGTTATTGACACTCCTGCTATGGGTTTAGTGACTACTTCATATGTGTGTTTGAATTGTCCATTGATTATTTTTGGTAAAGACTTTGGAGTTGATTTATGTGTCTTCCGTTAGATTAAATTGATGTTATTCTTGGGATGAGCTAGTTGGAATACAATCATGTTTACATCAACTGTTTTGATAAGACGGTTATTTTTCTTGATTCTAGTTTTAAGAGAGATTTGTTTATGTCTGGAAAGCAACAAAATGAGACTGTGCAGGATGGTGCTGCGTTGTTGGCTTTGATGGCAACATTGGGTATTGGTGAGAAATGAACGATTGGTGAATTAACAATAGTTCATGATTTTTCTGAGGTATTTCCTAAAGAAGTAAGTGATTTTCTGCCAAAGCGTGAGGTGGAGTTTACGGTCGACTTAATTTCGGGAACTAGTCTGGTATTGATGGCTCTATATCAAATGTTATCATCTGAATTGAAAGAGTTGAAGAGTCAACTTGAGGATTTACTTGAGAAGATATTCATTCATCATAGTGTGTCACCGTGGGGTGCACCAATTTTGTTGGTTAAGAAGAAAGAAGGTACATGAGGTTATGTGTGGATTATAGACAATTGAACAATGTGACCATCAAGAATAAGTATCCACTTCCGAGGATTCTTGAGGAAGGGAATCATAGTGGATTGAGTATTCATCCTGGAGTTACTAAGATGTATCAGGATTTGAGGAAATTATTTTGGTGGCCATGTATGAAGAAAGAGATTACAAAATTGTTGTATTCTTGTTTGATTTGTCAAAAATCAAAGATTGAACATCAAAAATCATCTAGTTTGATGCAACCGTTATCTATTCCTGAATGGAAATGGAATAATATCTCTATGGATTTTGTTTCTTGTTTATCTAGTACACCGAGTAATTTTGAGGCTACTTGAGTTATTGTGGACAGGTTGACAAAAACTGCTCACTTTATTCCGATGTGAATGGATTATTCAATGGAGAAGCTTGCAAAGTTGTAAATTGAGAATACTGTTAGTTTGCACGGAATTCCATCTAGCATTGTATCAGATAGGGATGTGACATTTACTTTGAGATTTTGGAAAGATTTGCATAATGCTTTGGGTACGAAGTTGCGTTTGAGTTCTTCTTATCATCCGCAAACAGATGGTCAGACTGAGAGGACGATTCAGTCACTTGAATATCTTTTGAGAGCATGTGTATTGGACTAAGGAGATGATTGGGATAGTTGTAAGTTTTTTGATTTTAGGATTGGCATTAATTTTTGTAAAACAAATAAGACAACAATATGTTAGATAGGAGATGTTAACTTTCTAACAGGAGCAGGTTGAGCAAGAAGTCCTATATGATGTTGAGACATGTTGAGTTGAGAAGTTCTCATCATCTGGAACAACATATCGTATAATATGTCCTATGAAGGAGCATACGAAATTGCTCCTGAGCTGAAGTAGACAATTAGATTCTGTTATGATTTAGCTCATGCAAAATATTTTTGGAATATAATGCAATGCTATGTGGCGTTGATTTAAAGGTCAAGAGAATCAAGTCAGAATATTGAAGATTATGCAGTTTCTAAATATGGATATATTTTAGGAAACTAATGATTGAAGACCTTGTGTATAGCAAACGTTTCTGCTGATTTATAACAACTGATATGATGTGATTAGAAGCCCAAGTCCAGATGGGAATAAGTTATAAATAGAAAGGTTTGTAACCTAGTTTGGCACGAGTTCAAGATGTAGAAGTCTAGGGCTTTATCATTGTCTCAACTCTCTAGGAGATTTTGTGTAAGTGAACCACTCAGGTTATGAGATGGTCACTATGTTCTCACTCAGAAACCAATAGGTAATGAGTTGAGTATTGTTCTTGGAGGAAGCTTTAAAGCAACTCCAAGTTGTTGTTCTTAGTTAGGAGAAAAGTTGTAAACATGGGAGTTTAGCTTTGAGTCTTAGCTAGGTATTGTCATGGAAGTGTGTCTTCCTATTTATTCAGAATTATTTGTGTTCAATCGCTGTCTGTGATTGATGAGGGATTGAGGAGGGCCTCATAACTAGGTGAGTCTTAGGTATACATATATAACGGGTAGTGATTAAGTGGGAAGTTGTAAACGAGGGAGTTTAGCTTTGAATTGATACTATCATAGTGGATTTGTCCCTGGCTTGGTATGCCCCTAGAGTAAGAGAGTTGCTCTGAACTGTTTTGTATGTTTATACCTTGCCTGTTTGTTTAATTCAGATCAGATGTCCCAACATGTCACAGGACATCTGAGCTTTGTTATACTAGAATTTCAATTGGTATCAGAGTAGGCATCTTGTTCTGTTTTGGGTGAGATCTTGGGAAGATACTTTCTGGTCATGGGCAAGGAAGGATTTTATTACTGAAAAGTTGTTTGAACTTGGAAAGTTCATATTGTTGTTGAAATGGTCCCTAGAAGTGGAGTATGGATTGTTCATGATAGGGTGTGTATTGGACCTGTTTATGTTGTTTTATGGTGTGTAGCTTTGGTGGCAAGCTACTTTGTTGAGGGTTTGATTTATTTTCAAACCTAGGTTAACCCGTTGCACTTGGAGTATGGTGTGTTTGTGCAAGGGTTTGTGTTGTGCCTGAAGGTTGTTGAGGAGTTTTTTGGTTTGTGTTAAGTTGTTGTATATCTGATGGAAAACTCCTGGTGGTTTGGTGTGTTGAGGCTACAACACACTGTTCTCCTATGAAGGTGTATCCTATGGTTTGGTGATACTTGAGGAGAGGTTCAACTAGCTTTTTATATTTTCCAAATATACTTGATGTTTATCCGAAGTCCACTCATAAAGGCACTTGTATATGAGTTTGTTGAAAAGATATATGAAGCAAGTTAGAAGAAATTTATTTTTGCTTCCAAGCCTAAAAGGCCAATCTCTAGGCTTTGATAGAGGATCTCTTTGTGTGTTCCTTGTGAAGGGGACTGATGTCCTACCAGATGTTGGAACATCTAACCAGTAGATTATGCAAAATCTTGTTGGATAAAGGTGGGACATAAAATATGCTCGGGTGCTAAACAAATGTGTATTGATCACTTATGTTTGGAACTTACTCCTGATTTGGAAGAGGAGGCATCTGTGTCTAAGAAGTTTCTAATTAGAAACATATCTTAGATAAGTATGTTGGTCAGGACACAATCAAGATATAGTTACTTGTTGGATCACTTTATCTCTGATTCAAGCAAGATGGAATGCAGAGGTTGTGCATTGTTTTCCCGTGGAGGCTTGATAAAGGTATCTCATCCAGATCCTTTATATATGGAGGTCAAGCTCAAATATCAAGGACATTCTCTCTAGACATCTGGAAGATCCTTCTGATTAAAGGAGACCGATTTATGGAATCTTATTTATGGCCATAAAACAAATTGTGTTTGAGGGAAGTAATAGATTAACCACAAGATGTGCAGCTACCGTATGTTTCTCAAGGAATTTTTAGCAGTTAATAAGGGGGAGTCCTTAATCTGAAGCTAGAAGAACTTGAAGAAATTCCAGACATAATGTCTTGACATCTTTGTATCAAGAATTTATTTTTCTCAATATGTCTGGTGGTACTTTTCATAAATAGGATGTAGGTTGTTTACTCTAACTTGGTACTCTTATCAAGTCTATTAGAGAATGGAACTCTTGTTCTGTTATTGTGGAAAGGTTATCCAAGGGATTGTCTGTATTGGAGTGGTGTCAACCATGGTTGATTGATGTCTGCACTATTGAAGTGTCATTCGAGTCACCTAGGATGGGCATTTCAATTTTTGGAAGCAAGTAGGGGTTATTATTTTTGGACTAAATAATTATGATTGCATGGTGCCTACATGGGAAGTTCCTCTTTCTGCTAGGGTTCAGTTATGTGGTGTCCTCACATAATGGAATCGGTGGTTTTCAAGGATTGAAGAGGATCCTTATGTATTGAGATAAGCAGACTTATTCCAAATAGCCTATTTGTGTTGACCAGTAAATGACATTATTGTTGAAGTCTTCCCCAGATACCTGTTAGAGGGAATCTCCTCTTTAGGTGAAAAATAATGGCGTCTAACACCTCAAAGTCAGACAGGAGGTCTGAATATTGTGGGAGAAGAAGATTCTTGAGGTGTGCATGCTTTGCATGTATTTTGATCCCGTGTTAAAGGTTGATCAACTACTGATTGTTGATCCTCTTGTGTCCCTTGCAAAAGTTTTTTATTACTATGGTGTCTCCAGACCATAGTTAATGGTGAAATCCATGTGTTTGAGACTGATGTCGGATATGATATTAGAACATCATCTCAAAGTGTGTTTTACTCCTCCAACCAATGAAGTTATTGTTGTCCAGAGTGGAGTTTAAGGTCAAGCCACTGACCTAATATGGAATATTTTATTGTGAATGAATGTCAATAGCTGGTGCCAGATGTGTGTAGAAGAAGATTGTCAGACCAAATGCCCTACCTTGTATGAGAAGGTAATTTTATCTGACCTATGATAAATACTTTGACGGGAGCTGAGTATTTGTTTATCTTCTAAGGAGGTTGTGCTTGAGAGTAATGGTGAATAATTTGATGAGAGACTAAGTATTTGTATGAAGAGTTATGAAATTCTGCATTCTGAACATTGTGTCTCAGAGAGTATGTGAGAGTTTATTTCTCTCTATAGCATTCAGGTGTTTGGAATAACCTGAGTAAGATGCACTGGCTATGTGTTCTATTGGGAGCTTCGTAAAGGATTTCTATGCATAATGAGTCCTTTGAATTTATTTAAGAACCAAAGTGTTTTGGGTTCTGTATTAAGAAGCTGATGTCCCAAATGATGTTATCATGATCGTTGCTGGTTGTGTTTTTTTGCTTGGGATTGTGCATGTGAAGTTAGATGCTCAAGCATTATTGTCAGAAGTGGCATTTCTGACTTTGTGGATTAGAATGTGGAGGTTCTGGTACTATCTACAATATTATGCCTGGTGAATGCATGACTACTTTGTTGAAGACCCCACTAGTATAAAAAACTACCGGTGGATATAAGGGCAGAAGGCTGTTGACAAATACTGAGGTCTAATCAGAGTGTTTCGAGGAGGTGTTGTTTCTTCTGCAAAATGTCACTCTGGATGAGTGTTGATAATCTAGATCTTAGTAAAACTTTTAAGTAAACTAAGAAGTTTTGAAAATTGTGAGTGACTTCACACCTAGTATGCATGACATCTTCCTATTTAAAAGGTCATGATATATAGTGTGGTTATGAAAGAACAAGTATCAGATGTGTCCTTGTGTTGTGAAGAAGTCAGAGATCTTGGATGTATTATCAAGGAGTGAGAGTATCTGACTCTAGTTTGACTCTACTGAGGGAGCCGGGGTTCAGCATATGTGGGAAAGTGTTGTTATTCAACATGAAAGCATGAAGTATTTCATGTGTTTTCATCAAATGCTCAAGTTTTCATTGTTAGCTAGAGCATTTATTATCCATGACAGGGGGAGTCATGTAATTGTCTTTGGATTGTTGTTGCAATGGTAAAAATATTGTTAACTCATGTATTATTCAAACTTGTGGAGATCTTATGCCTCTTATGAGGGTGTGATGTCAGACAACATTTTATGATATTATCAAATTTTTGGTGATCTTGACAAGGCATGGTTGGTTCTAGCCATGTGAATTTGGATGAACAATCAAAAGTTCACATATCTCTTGTATGTTTAATGGTTGAGTCTGAGAGAATTTATTTTTCTCTACATATTTTTTGAAGGACTCTCTAAGGGTCTTTATTATTGAGAGATGTCACAAATGTGATATTCTAATGTCTTGGTGTGGGTCACTAAGTCTAAGTTGAAGGAGAAAATTTAGAATCCAGTGGAAGAAAGTGTGGTTGAAGATGTGTTGGTCAATGTTTATGCATGCAATGTCTGATGGGATGTCAAAATATTATTCAGGACATGTTTCTTAAGTAGTAAACAAATGATTTTTGTGGATAGTTTGATCAAACACGTGTCAGAAGGTGTATTTAACTATGCATGTGAAGGGTTTGGGACTGGTTCTTGTCAGCAGAAACAATCTATAGCTATTAAAGACGTTCAAAGCTGTTCTTGGATGGTGCACATTGTTTTTTGTGGCAGTTTTTCTTCAAATAATGTTTCCTTTGACCAATATTATTGCTACATTCAAGGGTCATTATTTCCCAAGTAAATGACCAGTTATTTATAGATGCTTCTCCTTTCCTCTTTCACCCTGTGAGTATTTGATGTGTCCATAATTCTTATGGATTTTGTTTGGGATTTGGTGAGTTGTGCTTGGGTGTGGTTTTGTGAAGGCCTTCTTTGTCAATTTTTGGCAAAAAGAGGGAGAAAGGGTTTGCTCAGATGGACATCTTGGAGTCTATTCTCATAAGTATTTTTCGAATATTTCGGATAAGAAGTTCAATCATGTGTATGGTGCATTGCTTTGTGACTTGTGATCTGAATTATGAAACACAATTGTGACCTATGTTCTGAGTTACCCAGGGTGGTGGTTGTATACTTATTTAGTTTCCTTCTATGTCATAAATTGACTGGTGGTTGCTTCATGGTCAACTTTTTCCACCAGTTAAAAGGAAGATCTATTCATCTGTGACAAGAACAAGTTCCTGGATTGAGGGGGAGTGTAGACTATCATCTTCCTCATCTGGATCGTGTGCATCAAATTCCTTAAGGACTTTCCTTCCTTTTATCCCGAGGTTGTTGTTCTTTGATGATGAAGTTTGTACTGCAATGAAGCTCATTTAAAATGCTAGAAAGAAGATGTCGAACACGATGTCCTGACATCTTATATGAAGACTGACTCTATGTTGTTGCTGTTGTGTTCAGTAGTTTCTGAGGACTACTGTTGGTGGGTGTATTGTTTTTATTATTGTTGAAATCTGAGTTGTAATTTTTATTTATTTGTGTTAGCCAAAATTTTCCAAAGGGGGGGGGGGAGATTGTAAGTTCTCTAATTTTAGATTTGTCATTAATTTTTGTAAAACAAATAAGACTACAATATGTTAGATAAGAGATGTTAACTTGCTAATAGGAACAGGTTGAGCAAGAAGTCCTATCTGATGTTGAGACATGTTGAGATGATAAGTTCTCATCATTTGGAACAACATGTCGTATAAGATGTCCTATGGCGGATCATATGACATCACACCTGAGCTAAAGTGGACAGTTAGATTCGGTTATGACTTAACTAATGCAAAATATTCTGGGAATATCATGCAATCCTATGTAATATTGATTTAAAGGTCAAGAGAATCAAATCAGAATATTGAAGATTATGCAGTTTCTAAATATGGAGATATTTCATGAAACTAATGATTAAAGACCTTGTTTATAGCATAAGTTTTTGGTGATTTGTAACAGCTGCTATGTTGTGATTAGAAGCCCAAGTCCAGTTGGGAATTGGTTATAAATAAAAGAGTTTGTAACCTAGTTTGGCACGGGTTCAAGATGTATAAGTCTAGGGATTTTTCATTGTTGCCACTCTCTAGGAGATTTGGTGTAAGTGAACCACTCGGGTTGTGAGAAGGTCACTATGTTCTCACTCAGAAACCTGTAGGTAATGAGTTGAGTATTGTTCTTAGAGGAAGCTTTGAAGCAACTCTAAGTTGTTGTTCTTAGTTAGGAGAAAAGTTGTAAATGTGAGAGTATATCTTGGAGTCATAGCTAGTTATTGTCATGGGTGTGTGTCTTCCTGTTTGTTCATAATTTTTTGTGTCCAATCGCTGTCGGTGATTGATGAGGGATTGAGGAGGGCCTTATACCTAGGTGAGTCTTAGCTAGAAATATAGCACGAGAAGTGATTAAGTGAGAAGTTGTAAATGGGGGAGTTTAGCTTCAAATTGATACTATCATAGTGGATTTGTCCCTGGCTTGGTATGCCCCCAGAGTAGGAGAGTTTCTCCGAACTGGGTTAACAATTCTAGTGTGTTGTTTATGCTTTTTAGTACTGTTTTGTATGTTTATACGTTACCTGTTTGTTTAAGTCAGATCAGATGTCTCAACATGTCATAGGACATCTGAGTTTTATTATACTAGAATTTCAATAGTTACTTGCCTTTGATTGAGTTTACTTATAACAATAGTTTCCATTCGAGTATTGAAATGGCACCATTTAAGACATTGTATGGTAGAAGGTGTAGGACACCTTTGTATTGGTATGAATCGGGAGAGGGTGTTGTGGTTGAACCTGATATAGTCCAGCAGACTACTAATAAGATTAATATTATTCAGGAGAAGATGAAGACTTCTTAGAGTCGTCAGAAGATTTATCATGATAAGAGGAGGAAAGCACTTGAGTTTGAGAAGAGAGATCATGTGTTTCTTCGAGTTACTCCGGTAACGGGTGTTGGTCGAGCATTGAATTCGTGTAAGTTGATGCCACATTTTATTAAACCTTATCAGATTTCAGAGAGGGTAGGTGAAGTTTCTTATCAGATTGCTTTGCCACTGTCGCTTGCTAATATCCAAGACGTGTTTCATGTGTCTCAACTAAGGAGATACATTTTGGATTCGTCTCATGTGGTTAAATTAGATAATGTACAGGTAAGAGATAACCTGATTGTGGAGACATCACCTATGAGGATATAGGATCGGGAGTTGAAGCAACTTCATGGTAAAGATATTGCCTTAGTGAAGGTAGCTTGGGGGGACCGACGGGTGGAAACGTGACTTGGGAACTCGAGAGTTAGATGATGGAGTTTTACCCTGAGTTGTTTGTTTGAGGTAATTTTCGAGGACATTTTTTTAGTGGGGGAGAGTTGTAACACCTCGATTTTTATTTATTAGTTATTTATTTTATTAATTATTATATGATATAATAATTAATTAAATTGTGTGATTTTCTGAATATATGGATTAAATTTAGATTAATATGTGTTATGTGTGTATTGGGTTAGTAAGTGTGAGAATAACATTATTAAGTAATTGAGCCTTGGTGATGGGTTAGTGTGAGAATAAGACATTAAGCCCATTAGTGAAAACATAGTTAGTAAGAGTTTTGTAAAACAAAGAGAGAGAATTGTCAAAACAAGAGAAGAGAAGAAAGAGGAAAATAGGAGAAAAGAGAGAAAAGAGAAGAGAAGAAGATAGAATCCTAGAAAGGATCTACATCCAAGGTAAGGGTGGATAATTTTCTTATTATGGGATTATATAAATGTATGTAATGGGTAGTTCTACGATGTAGGGATTTTGTTCTTCAATTTGTAGTTTTTAACATGTTATGGTTTTGAGTTGAAATCCATAAAATTGATATTTGAAACATGTTTTGTTGTTTATGATGGAAGATATATGTTAGTTATAGGTTGTAATGTCTTTAATTGGTGAAAAATATGAGTTTTAGTGGGTCTTTGGAGTCAAAACTCGGACTGGTGTGCTGATGAATTTACAAATTTATTTATGCAGAAATTGCAGAGCGCGCTTAGCGCGAATTTCCGTTCTTAGCGCGAAAGCTATTAACTTGAGGGCGCTTAGCGCCAAAGAGCTCACTTAGCGCGACCTGCAATGTGAAATTTTATATTTTATTTAATTGATTGGGGATCTTATATGCTTATGATTTATAAGAGATTTCCATGAATTTTAATAATTTAATTAATGTGTATTGGGTAGGTTTTGGATGACTTTTGATGAAAACATAACACTTGAATTTTGGGTGTACGTATGTTGTGAATTGTTGATGAATGAGAATAACATGTGTTAGAATTGTGTGCAATGTGTTATTATGATGCGTTGAAGTGATGAATTCTATGAGAATGCATTGTATGTGAATGATGACATTATATATGTATGTTTGTGCAATGGTGATGATAATTCAAATGTGATGAATTAGGTGATCTATGCTTGTATAATTAAGATTGAGGAATAGGCTTAATTGCATATGATTGTTGAGATTTCACATGCATCATTTTATGTCAAGAGGCAATGTTTGCTAGTTTCGTGGAAACTAGTGACTTGTCCCAAACCTAGGGGATTAGTTTGAAGGCTTGAGGGATTGATTTTTGGTGGTTATCTGTCTAAGGGATGAACACGACTTAAATGTAAAAACCTCTAAAGATAACCATTGGTAGCACATGCATATTGTATTTAGTTACATTTGAGTCGCATGTGTCAATGTGAAATGTTAATTTGGTGTGCAATATGTGATATTGGTGTGCATGTTGCATTTGTGGTATCTGTGATTGATTATCTTTGAATCTTGAATCATTGAGCAATGTTGTATATATGAATATGTGAATATGTGAATCATGTTGGAATATGTTGAATACATGATTATGTGAAGTGTGATAAATTCAGTTGATGTATGTATGTTATGTATTACTTATTATTTATATTTCTATAATGATGTGAATTCTCACCCTTCTGTTGGAATGATGTTTTATGCAACACCGCTCAGATACTGAAGATAGTAGTGCTTTTTGAGAGGATTAGTCGGAGGATCTAGTTCTTGATTTATCCGTTTATAAGGTAGTGAGTCATGCTCTGATTATGTAACACGAGGAATGTTTAAACTCATGTTGATTCTAAGAGATGTTTGTTATAGTCTCTTTTATTTTATGTTGTATCGAGATTATGTGATAAATGAACTTTGATGCCTAATGTTTTATTATATAATTATCATTATGGGACTTCAATTATTGATATCATTATGAAAGAGAATATTCCGCTATGATATGCATATGCGTTAGTATATGGAACATGATTTTAAATTCGTGTTATGAGCATGATCGGTGTATTTGTGTTTCTATTATGAAGTACATGTGATGCTCTCTTTAATATGCAGGCTAATTTACTCTGATTATGCCATATATTTGCACGGGGGTTTAGAGGGTGTTACAATTACTCAAGATTTTGTTGGACTATTTTCTTACGTAGTAAAGATGAAACATTCTCGGCTTTCACACGTTATGCCAAGTTATCTCAAAATATATTGAATTCAAAAATTATTGCCATTTGAAGTGATCATGGAGCTGAATTTGAAAACCACCTCTTTGAAGATTATTGTGATAAATTTGGTATTGAACATAACTTTTCAGCTCCTAGAACTCCTCAACAAAATGGTATTATGGATCGCAAAAATCGTGTTCTAGCGGAGTTGGCAAGAATAATGCTCAATGATTGTGGTCTATCGAAATACTTTTGGGCCGATTCTATTAGCACGACTTGTTGTGCCTTGAATATGATACTTATTCGTCCTATACTTGACAAAACTCCTTATGAACTTTCAATAGGTAAAAAACTAAATTTATCACATCTTCGTGTCTTTGAATATAAATGTTTTATTTTAAATAATGGAAAATATAATCTTGGAAAATTTGATGCGAAAGCCGATGAAGGTATCTTTCTTGGATACTCCCAATTGTGGTAACCAGCCAAAAATAATGAGCCGCCACCACTACTTTTTATCCTAAGGATGGGGAAATAATGGATAACCCTAATTCGTACAAAGATTCTAAATTCATGAGTTGGTTAGACGGAGGGAAGGTGTTAGGCACCCTTCACCTCCCTTGTTCTCAAGGGGCTCCACTTTTAGGTTTAAGGGTAAAAATGGGGACTTTAGTAGTTAATATTTCTAAATATTTAAGGAAAGAATTTTAGTTTTTTTTAGTTGTGAACTCGCCTTGGTTTTAACCGAATGTCTACGTATCTCCTTGCAAAGAACCAGAGTCTGAATTCGTAGTTCAAATGTGTTTGGTTAGTTTTTTTTATGGATTGTAGAATTGTTTGGAATTATCCTTGAACCTTGTATGGATTATAAAATAGTATAGCTGTAGACGCAGTTCGCAGTTAATAGAAAATATATCCACAATCATTTTTTGAAAATAAAGTTGAAATTTGAATTATATTAGTAGAAAAGGTGTTAAATTTGATTAGTTAGCTGTCTTAGAATGCAAGATGGATTTGAAAGAAATTGAATTTTGAATGATAAAAGAAGTTTGATGAATTTATGGGAAAAAAATTAGTAGTTTTTTAGAAAATAATTAATAAATAATTATTTCCTTATTATTAAAAATATATTAAATATCTTTAATAACAATTTAATATTTATTTATCAATATGTTTATATGATAAATGCAAAAATATTTTAATGCACCAAAAATAATAAAAAAATGATATGTTAAATATATATAAATTATATAAATGAATAAAACAAATTAATTAAATTAATTAATTTAAATAAATAAAATATTTAATTAAACAAAAAGGGGGGGTGTATATTCTATTCAATAGTAAAAGTAGAGGGGTCTGGATAGTGAAGGCTTAAGCTCAATTATTGTTTGTAACCCAAAGACGCAGGGATGTGCAGATTATAACTAAGGAAGTAAAATAAGGTGTGTCAATATAGAGGACCTTAGCCCAAACAGTCTCTAGATCCGTTTGGACTTCATGTGGAGGGGCGTAGGGAGTATGGTGTGCTAACAAGATCTGGCGTGTTTATCTAATCCAACGACCCTCAAGATATAGTCATGGAGCATTGATTTGTGGGTAATCAAAATGGAGGGTTGTGATTCAATATTGACTGAGGGAGTTGTAAGTATAAGAGTGCGCCTAACATGGGAGGGGGGGGGGGGGGGGGGGGGTGAATTAGGTACTTTAAATTTTTTCTTGTTTTAGTGATGATGGATATTATTTTTCTGGTTTATGGTGAGTTTATGAAAGAGTAAAGTGCAGAAAAATAAAGAGACACAAGCAAGATATTCTGGTTTCCCTCACAGTTCGAGAGTACTCCAGTCCTCTTTCAACATGAAAGAGATTTCTTTATAGTGGCAAACTTAAAACAAGAACTACCAAAACCAAGAACAATCCTCTTGGACCAAGAACAATCCTCTTGGATTTTAACTATGTCAATAATGAGAACAATCCTCTTAAGGTGACCTTACTTGTATCCAACAATCCTGGAAAAACAAGATTATAAAACCACTTGAACTTATTTTCAACAATCCTGAAAAATAAGAAAGTGTATAGAAATATTTGATTGATAGAGTTTGTAGTGCAATAATCACTTTGAGTGATTTTATCAATGAATTGATCTTCTCTTCTAATAACAATAATATACAATGACTCAAGACTATAAAATGCTCAAAGTTTTCTGTTTAACAATATATGAAAATGTGCAGAAAAATTTTATGTATGAAAGTGAAGAAAAAGCTTGAGTTTTAATATTTTAAAATTCATAAACTATTAATTGGAAGAGGTACAAAATGATTTTGAAAATTTAGTATTTATATGTTCATAACACCTCTTTGAAAGAACATAAATTTCTGCAAATGAATCATGAACAATTGCCAAGATTCAATGAAAAGTTTCCATGAAATGGTGTTATGAAAAGGTATGTTCAAAGCTGCTGATTTTCAAAAACGTTTAGCATGCAATCGATTACACCCTTGTGTAAATCAATTGCACGGTGTTGTACCCCAAAATTTTCCCTCTCATTTCTCAAGAGATCACCCTAGACCCTCAGGTTTGCTTCTATTAAGTTTCAAGTCCTGGATTACAATTTTCCAAGAAAGTCATTCACAAGGGCAAAATGGTCAAAAGCACACTGAAAAGTCAAACTTTGACTTTTGATCAAAATCAAATTTCATCAAGACATGAAATTGGTTCATCAAAAATCAGAAGTCAGAAGTTACTTTGAAAAATCAAATTTCTAAACATTTAGAAAATTTTCTAAGTGTTAAGAGAATATGATACTTGAGAACTTCTGGGCCATCCTTCACGGAAGTACAATCAGAGTTTGAAAATATGGTTCAGAACATGACTCATCAATCAGAACGTGACTCTTCAGCATATGGAGGCTATGTTCTATGCTTCAATCAGAGCCTCACTCTTCGAATCTCACTCTGGTCTTCTGCGATCAGAACATCACAAAATCCCAAAACCTCATTTGAGAAACCTACTGCACTGCTGTAGTACAGTCCTGCCACCAACTGCCACAACGCTCTAAGGTGTTGCTGATCCAGTCCACGCCTGCGTTTTTCTCAAACCCCATTATTGCACCAAATTAGCTTGCAAAGACTATGTTTAAAAAGCAATGGAACAGTATGCCAAAAAGGTTAAAAATCCCATTTGCTTTCCCCCCCAAAAACCATAGCAAACCCATCTATAAATAAGTTACTCCATCACATGTTCAAGGGGATGGCTTTTGGAGAGAGAGAATCATCAAAGAGAGAAAAGAAAACATTAAAGCATTCGTAAACTCATAATTCTCAAGCAAAACCAAAACCTTTGTTCTTCCCTTTGAATCAAAGAACATAACATTTTCTGTTATGTTGCTCTTGTTGACTCTAGAACACCTGAAGGCACTATCTCAAGTCCCTAATACACGCTTCAGATTCAAGGCAAGTCTTTCTGACTTTGCATCTTTTCATTCAGAACATCATTAATATGTAAATATCACAGTATTAATGCTGGCCATATCATTGCATAAGTAGAAGAAATTGTGGATCATAACTTCTTAAGTAAAGCTAGGCTCTGAATTAGGATTAGAACTTCTATCAACTGTTATGCATTTATCTTTCTGATTTGTTGTTAAGAACTGAATAAATTGTTGATATACTGATTAATATGAGGAAAGAGTTGAAATGTAACACAGAATTTCTGGGTTTTCTTTCCCACTGTTTTAGCACAACACAGAATTTCTGAGTTCTCCTCACTATTTTTTAACATGCACAGAACTTTTGACTTTTACTCACTGCTTACACAACACAAAACTTCTGACTTTTGCTCATTGTTTAACACAAACACAAAACTTCTGACTTTTACTCACTGCTTACACAACATAGAAATTCTGACTTTTCACCCACTATTTAACACGACACAACTTCTGACATTTTGCTCATTGTCCAAACATCACCCAGGACCTCTGTTTTCTTTCCCTCTAATGTTTCTTGCAGGACCTCAGAGCGTATCAATCCAGAACTTCTGGTGCCCATTGACGTTTCTTTCTGAGTCACAACGCGCCTGGCATCAGAACTTCTGATCCTTTTTGTTTTGTTTGCAGCATCACGCTGATTCTATCTCTTATTATTTCCTTTTATCATTTTTAACATTAATACCCTTTTTATTAATATAAAAAAAGACATAAAAATATTATTTATTTATTAATTTATTTATTTCTTTTTCTTAATTCATCAAGACAAAAACCATTTTCTAAACAAGTCATTTTCCTTCCTTGCATTGTACATTTCGATATGGTTGTAACAGTTAATTAGGATTCAAATTCTTGCAAACCCCCATTTGAAAATTTGTACCCCCACCCCTAAATGATGTAATAGCGTAGGACCTTTACATTTCCGCAATTTATTGCCTTCAAATATAAATGCTAGTAATTAGGGTGTGTATGGAAAGACATAAAATCAACAAATAGATAACCCTAATCAAGACTAAATGCATGAAAATCAAATACACTTGCACACTAGCAACGTTAGGGTAATCCCATTTTTGTTGCCTATCGGAAAATAGTCATGTCCCTCGAATATGGGCGTTTTAGCAAAGACCCTTAATAAAAGATCGTAGTCCCTCGATGACCCTCAATGTTGCCTTCGGTAAACGATCTCGTCCCTAAATGAAATTGCTAAAACATCCCATAGGTTGCCTTCTATGACTATACAAACGTCCTGTGCCCGTCCCTTCACATCCAACGATGGGGATTCTTACCAAATCAATGGTAAGATAGCAACATTTAAAGGAGGAGGAAAAGAACATCTAAAGACCTTTTGAGTAGGTAGATTTGCTCTTAGTTCCTCGCTTGCTCACAACCAAACATTTCATACCAACACTTTCCTATTAAAACCCTTTCAAAAGAAAAAAGCTTTTTGTATACGTTCTTATAGAGACGAGAACCATTACAAAAACATCTTTCCAAGAACACTTTCAAAAAACGCACTCCACAAACACATCTTTGAACTATTTTCAAAACAAATACTTTGTCCGCGTTCTTATAGAAACGAGAACCGTTACAAAGACATTTTTCAAAATACTTTCAAAACTCATACCACAAGCACATTCAAACAAAAGCAAGTGATCTAGAAAGAGACTAAGATCCCGTAGATAACTACGAATGAAAAGGGTGTTAATAACTTCCCTTTTCATAATCTACCCCCCCTGAACTCTGAAAAAATCTCTAAAGGTCTTTCCTTTTCTTTTCAGCCTTTCCTTATTAGATAAAAGAAAAGTCAGTGGCGACTCTTGCTATCAGCACAATTATGATGAAACGCAAAACAACCAAGTCAGTTCTCCCACCGCGTTACATAACTGGCGACTCTGCTGGGGAAATGTTTTAAAAGTGGGGTTACCATAGGGCTAGATCATATTTACTTGCTTTTATTGTTTGACTTGTATGCTTTACATTTTGGTTCTTTGTTTGGGTTTGAATCCTCTACCCGGATTTGGGATACCTTATAGGTAATTAGAAATACATTATGGAAACTGTGCGGGGTATACCGACATGGTCTAAGAAATAGCTACGTTAGTGTGACATATTTGTGGGTACCGGTAGCCCTTTATTAGTCAAGGAGAATACGAGGCTGTTGAGTGATTTCGTGAAGCAATAACTAACTTCTAGAACCTTTACTTGACCAACTTGGCCATTAGGACGTAGTGAGATGACCGGCTTTGGTGCAGTCCGAAGTTGGTAGATACTCGATACTATACTCATTGAGGTTTGGTTTTTTGGGATATTTCAGCCGCCATTAAAGAGGCTTGCGCTGAAACAATTCCTGAGAAAACAAACCAGTGATATTGAGCTCCCTTAGAACCCGATTACTATTGCTAGGACATGTTTGAGCCAACTAAACATCAAGAGGGTACTCACCTATGAGACTCCATGCAAGCCTAAACCTAAGGACTTGTTTTTTTTGTTTGTATATATCTACTTGTACATAACATAATAAACATCATAACATCATACTCATACTTACTAACCATTTCAAGGAATTTGGGATTTATCTTTGTTCTTTTTTGTAGGACATGGATTTTATTCATAGGAAAACCATTCAAGTCAATCTCGTAAGGATCCCTCCTCAACTTAAAGAGTTAGAATCAAGGGTTCCTGAAAATTCCCCATTTACCGAAAGACATGGTCGCCTCCTAAACTTGGTTACCTCCAACACTGATGAGGACATGATGAAGGTGCTCTTCCAGTTCTTTGATCCTCTACACCATTGCTTCACATTTCCCGATTATCAACTTATGCCAACTTTGGAAGAATTCTCCCAACTCTTGAGGATTCCCATTCTCAATCAACTACCCTACAATGTTATGGAAGGAGATCCAAAACCATAAGAGATTGCTCAAGCCCTACACTAGCAACAATCAGATGTCACAACAAATTGGGAAACAAGGAGTGGTGTCAAAGGTTTCTTAGCCAAGTTCTTATTTGAGAAAGCTCAAAGCTGTTGGAACTCCTTGGACTTGCAAGCTTTTGAGGAAATTATGGCTCTCCTCATCTATGGGATGGTTTTGTTTCCAAATCCTGACCAACTCATAGATGTAAACACCGTCAAAATCTTCATGTCTCGTAACCCGGTGCCTACTTTGTTAGGAGACATCCTACATTCTTTTCACACTCGCACTATGAGGAAAAGGGGTATTCTCATGTGTTGTACTCCTCTCTTGTCAAGATGGTTTATTTCGCATCTTCCCCAATCTGTATTGAAGAACGAGCAAGGTTTAAGGTGGTCACATAGGTTGATGACGCTCAGATATTCATATATTCATTGGTGTTCCCGATCTTTGGAGAATGTTACTATCATCGACCGTTGTGGAGAATTCTCTAATGTCCCCTTGCTTGGCATTAGAGGAGGTATCACTTACAACCCCTGCTTTGCCTTACGACAGTTTGGTTACGCCCGAAGGGATGGTCCCCATGGGATGCTTATTCAAGGGTTGGTATTTGACTACGAGAATGAAGATCAAGGTTACCTCAAGAGGTTTATCCGAGCTTGGAGGATGTTGAACAAGGTGGATAGCAAGACATTGGGGCATAAGAATTCCATCCCTCTTGAGCCTTATCTCAAATGGGTATGAGCTCGTGCTCAAAGTCTTATGATGCCTTACCCCTCCATTCTCCCGCTTATCAAAGAGCCTTTTGTGGAGGGAGATGTACCATACACTATCCTGCATCCTGACATGCCCACCTCTCTTGAAGACTTGCAAAGGGATTGGATACAACTTAAAGGGGAGCGAGACACTTTCGAGGCCCAATTCTATGCCAGTGAGAAGAAAGTTCTGGAACTCACCAAGCAGCTTCATGAGGAGAGGAGTCTGAACGCCTACATCGCACCAATAAGGATGCGTTCAACTTTTTTATCTTAGAGTTTTTGGATTTTCTTTGTAAGCCCAAAGAGGCGTGATGTACTAAAACATTGATTTATTAATATAACGTGCGTTCCTTTTTGTCTAAAGCAAATTAAAATCTCTAATTGCCTTGAAATCATTGCATATGCATCTTCATTTATCATCACATAAACAGGTTTCTTACAACAGGTCTCGTTATCTTCCTACTGTTTATTTCTGTAAGATGGATCTTGAGAAGACAGTAAAAGATCTCCAGGCGCAGAACGCTCAGTTTCAACAAATGTTCTTGACTCTGGCCAAAGGACAAGAGGATTTGAAAACTTTGCTGATCAAAGAAAAGAAGAAGAAAGCGAAGAAATCAATCGGTGTTTTAAATCTGAGAAGAAGGTTCCCAGGGCCATCCAGACCGACCCTAAACTTCGCAACATCATCAGGTGAAAAGGATAATCAAGAAGGGAAAATCAAGGAAGTGACTGGCCATCCAGAATCTGAAGAGGAAGAAGAAGATGATTACTCTGAAGAGCAGTATCCTCCAGCTGCCAACAAATACAAACATCTGGAAGAACGTCGAAGTGCAATGGAGATTTTGAAAGTGCCCGGGCTAGATTTTTAAGAGATGGGTTTGGTGTCTGTGATTTTTATTCCACCAAAGTTAAAGGCACCAGTGTTTGCGAAGTACGATGGGGTTTCGTGTCCCAACTTGCATCTCCGATATTATGTAAGGAAGATACAACCTCACACTGCTGACCGAGATTTGTGGGTCCACTTCTTTCAGGATAGTCTATCCGGGACTCAAATAGACTGGTTCTATCAACTGGAGAGGGCCAATATCAATAATTGGTAAGACCTTGCCGCTTCTTTTTATAAGCAGTATCAATAAAACGCATACCTTGCTCCCACCCGTACTCAACTCCAAAGTCTGACTATGGGTTCAAACGAGGGTTTCAAAGACTACGCTCAGAAATGAAGGGTGTCATACCCCAATTTTTGACCTAAGATCCCTGCTTCATCTGCATTATTTTTCATACACATCAAGGTCACAGAATACGGTGGGTTTCAACGTTTCGAGCTTTGACTGTGTAGAGATTATCGAGTGTTGTGAGCATTTTATCTTATGAATGACTAACCACTAATCAAGCACGAAGTGCATGTTTTGCTGTTTTATTTTCATGTGCAGAAAACAGGTCTGAAAGAAGAACATTAGACGTTGTACGTCGATCAAGATTTCGAGTCTCAGAACAAAAATGCCGTCGTTCATTAATTTCCAAAAGACTGGCTCATCAAAGAATTTCAGAGAATTGTGCGTTTATTTCCACACTCTGTCCAGCAAATGGTCTCCGTTTTCTCCGAATATTTTATCAGGAAGAACAGTCAAATTCTATCGGCTTTGGTTCATGTGTGTTTCACATTGTTCTAAAATGCAAGAAAAAACCAAGTTATACCGTCATTTTTTTATTTCTTGGACTAAAAGTCATATGCAAATTTTCTCACGACACGGGTTGAATTTCGCCGAAATGGGATAATTAAATTCACAACTATTCTAGAAGAATTTATTCGAAATATTCAGAATATTTGGAATTTTCTTTATTTGAATCCAAGTGATAATTAAAAAGGAGCTATTCAAGAGATTTCATTCAAGAATATTCATTTATCACATGGAATACTTATTCAAGATTATTTTTGTGATTATTTTGGAAGATCTACATCATGATTATTCAAATACATTGAAGTATTATTTCAAGAAGTTAGTGAGGAATTCTGTTTAATTACATGAGGAATTTTATTTGGTTACAAGATTAATCTATGTGATTTATTTGGATTTCTAGTACAAGAATGCAAGATTAAAGTCCAAGACTTGCATTATTATTTATTCTTCACTCAACAATTCATCCAAGTATTATTCAATTATTTCCCAAATTTAAATGGAAGATCTTGAATTTTTGTCAAGATATATCAAGATTCATGTTTATGTGAAGATTCAAGATTATTCATAACTATCAAAGAGTGGAAATATACTGAAGAATGCATATTTATTCAATGTTACAATTTATTGGAGTTTATCATAAGGTTACAAGAAGCTACAAGTGTGTACAAGATTTATTTTCAACATGAAAAAAATTCAGCAAAGTGCTAGTGCAGCTCATGTTTGCAACCTTTCTTCAAGCCCATTTTGTTGCATTTTTGTTGGTCAAATAATGCTCCAAATAACCTGAAAAAATAGCAAAGAGAAATGTTGTAAAAATGCTACAAAACAGTAAAAAACAGCAAAATACAGCAGCTCCAAGTGCTGCCAAAAACCTGCTCCAACCTGCATCAAAATGGCAGCAATTTGTATCAAAATGTCTAAAGCAATTTGTGAGAACAAAGTATAGAAACAGCTTGCCAAAACAGTTTGAATTTCTACTGTTTTCCCCCCTCAAATCCTCCACACTCCACTATAAATAAGAGTATTTGTCAACACAAGAGAAGAAGAAAAATTCAGCAGTGAAAGAAAAAAAAGAAAATTGGTATTGTTCTAAGAAAAATTCAGCAATAAAAGAAAAAATAGAAAATTGGTATTGTTCTAGGAAAAATTCAGCAAGTAAGAAAAACCAGAAAAAATAGAGTGTAGTTCTAAAATTTTCAGCTAGAGTGAAAACAGAAAATTAGTGTGGTTCTAAGAAAAATCCAGCAAGGAGGAAAGCATAAGCAAATTCAAGAAAACTTACCGTTTTGTTAGAAGCCCCATCGGAGAGGCTCCGATAGGTATATTCTTTTTCTCCTCTCTATCTACTGTTGCTCTACTATTGCATATGTTCATGCTTGTATCACTTGCTGTACCATTTTTCTTTGCCGTGTAATATTTGCTTTATCATTTTTTTGTTTTGTTGTACTGTATTTGAGTTGATTTGCTGCATGATTGTTAGCATATTTAAACATGTTAGTATTCATAATATTGGTGATAATAACAAGTGTAATGAAAAGCTTACTTTGCTGTCCCAAAAACTTGTTTATCATCTTGCTGTCTCAACTTGTTATCCATCTTGCTGTCCCAACTTGTTTAGAGCTTCCTGTCAAAAAATATTTTTGCTGTCCTAAAAATATTTTTGCTATCCCAAAAACACCTTTGCTGTTCCAAATAACCAAAAAATATTTTGTTGTTCTAAAAATCTTAAAATCCATAAAAACTATTTTTTGTTGTTGCTGTCCAAAAAAAAAGAGCTTGTTTTTTTTTGCTATTACAAAAAAAACAATAAAAAAAAACTGTTTAATCTGAATAATAAAAAAAAACCATTTGTTATAATATCAAAAACCAAAATATGTTGCTGTTACAAATATTTTAAAATATATGCTGCTGTTACAATTTAAAAAAAAAATATTTTTCTATCCAAAACCATAAAAGTATTTTGCTTTTTTTTTTCAAAATCTCAATATTTAAAATATGTTGTTGGTACAAATATTAAAAAAATTTCTTGCTGTTACAATATCCAAAAATATTTTGTTACAGCATCCAAAAAATATTTTGTTACAGCATACAAAAATATTTTATTACAATATCCAAAAAAATATTTTGTTACAGTATCCAAAAATATTTTGTTACATCATCCAAAAATGTTTTATTACAATATCCAAAAAAATATTTTATTGTTATAGTATCCAAAAATATTTTGTTACAAAAACCAAAAAAATATTTAAAAAAATATTTTGTTCCAAACATCCAAAAATATTTTGCTGTTACCAAAAACCAAAAGATACTTTGCTTTTCTAATATCCACAAAAGACCAAAAAAACGCTTGCTGTCACAGTATCCAAAAGAACGTTTTGTTGTTACAAAATAAAAAACATATGCTGTAAAATCCTCCAGTCACTGGCCAACATTTCCACAAGTTTTCATTAAGGGGAGTTTGTTGTTGGATCGTTTTTTCTTATGCATCAAACTGTTGAATTGAAAGAAAAGAGAAAAAGGGCGTGAAACAGTGGAGTGGTTGGAGGTAGTTCTGTCGATCGGTAATGGCGGATCTGTTTGAAGGAAAGGATGCATCTGTAATGGAGAGGGAAGGGGACAATTCTGTGAGAAATAGGAAGAAGTCTTAAGCGTGAGAGAGAGGAAGACTGTTCCGAGCGTGTGAGAGAGGAAGGTTCTATGTGTAAGATTGAGGAGAGAGTTCGGATCTATGAGAGAAGGGAAGAGGTTTTATTTGGCGTGAGAGAGTGAGAGAGGAAAAGTTTCGGATCTAAGAGAGAAGAAGAAGATATGCGTGAAGAGGAAGAGAGTTGGATCTGAGATAATGTTTTTTTCCTTCATTTAAACATGTCTACTGTTTTTTATTTTTATGGAAAACATATATAATATATTGTTATTTTCTATTCCTAAAACATGATAAATATAATAGACTACTTTCTCCCTCTGCCCAATAAAGCATATAATAATGTTTTCCTTTCCTCCTTCCCTAGGCAGCCGCGCGACGCCTCTTGCACTAGGGTTTACATCTTTTTTTCTTTTCCTTTTTCCTCAACCCGGATGGCCCATTGGGCCTTTTTAGTCCATTTTCAAAATTTAGTTTTTCCTTATCTTTTATTTAACTCGTGCTATTAATGAATAAACAGCATTGGCTCAATTGGTAAAAAGCATTAACAGCAATCTAAGGGTCCTGGGTTCAAGTCCTTGTTGGGACACTTTTCTATCATTTATTTCTTATTTAGTTTACTGTATAATTATTAATTAGTATAAAAAACACATAAAAACATGTTTAATTAAAATTCATCTTTATTTATTTTTGTCAACATACTATTTAATTCTTATTTTTATTTTGTGTTGTTGTCTATTTAATTATTCGAAAATACATGTTTCATGATTTAATTTTTGTCATGTGTTTAATTATTAAAAATCTATGTTTTCTTAATTTAATCTTCATGTACTTTTTGATTATTTATTTAATCATTAAGATGCATGCTAGTATGATTTAAATTTTATTAGTTAATTGTTTAATTATAATTTTAATTAATTGATCGTTAATCCGCATATCTCTCGTCCGTTTCAATCCAAGGGAATCGTTTAAATTTTTGTTGATTTCATGTCATCAAACACATAGCGCGAATACCCTCATTCATCTTCCGTTTATTATCTCGTTAAAAACTTAAGATAATTTTCCCAAATATTCAAATTTTTTAAAAAACTCACATCTTTTAAGTCAAAACTTCGACGTTAGGTCGTCGTATTTTCGAAAACTCGTCGAATACCCATTTTTGGCCAAACAATTTATTTTTAATCAAACAAACTTTTTTTTAATAAACAGATATTTCAAAAGGTTCCTATAGAATACTATAGATACATTGGGTGCTAATACCTTCCCATTGTATAACCAACCCCCAAACTCTAGACCTCTTTTCAAAAACGTCTTGTATTTTCATTACTTTTAAAGTATTATTTTACATTGCATATTTTAGGATTTTATTTCACTCTTTTTGCTTTTCCCTTGGAAATAATAAAGTGCGGTGGCGACTCTTGCTTTTTGTGAGACGAATTAATTAATAATTCGATCTTCGATTTACCCCGCTACATTTTTTATCTCTACAGAAATGGCGACTCTGCTGGGGAAAGATTGACCTCTTGCTGGTCCATCCCTAAGTGGGTTAAGCCTAGTTTGTTTTATCTGTTTATTATTATTTGATGTGTTTGATTATGTGTTTATATTGGGGTTGTTTGGGTTTTTTGCAAAGGACGAATCCTATACCCGGATTAAGTTACACTTAAGAATAGGACGGGCGGTATAGTCATGTTAACTTTGAGGGAGTAATCCCGAAGAAGGAGGCATGAAATCCCCCACTCAGTGGAAGGCCCTTTTGAACGTAATATTTGTTTACCGAGTAATCGGGAAGACATTATTATTTTCGACCTGGGAGCCAGAGAAGCTGAGAACCGTAGAACCCTAACCCATCTTGGCCTTTTAGGTGTAGCGCAGAGACTATAACAGAGTAATCCGGAAGTAGTTGTTACGCGATGCTACGCTCAGATGAGTTTCTCTTGAGAATATTTCTAATTATTGAGTAATCAAGACGTTGGTAATATCCGAAGGAGGAATGTAGACTCTGGGAACTCTTAGAACCTTGTCTTACAGGTGTGATTAAACCGTTAGTACATACCCTGGGGTGGGATTTACCTTTGACTCCATGCTCGAAGCGTTGAACCTTTGAACCCCATATTTGTGAACTTGTGTGTAACTGTTGCATTATCATTCATCCATGCATCCATCAACATTTTTTGTAAAAATTTGTTTTTCAAGGAACTTAAGAATGATTTTTGCAGACATCTCAGGTACCGTTATTATGGAGTTTCGAAGGAGAAACACTCGAAGTTTTAGTTTTAAGGAGCCCGAGATTGAAGAGCTTAAGAGTTTGATTCCTAAGATCGAGAACCCGACGGAGTTTCAGAAGAAATATGGGTCCATTATACCTCTCATGAAGCACAAGATGAAGGAAGGCATCCTTAGTACGTTGGTCCAATTCTACGATCCTTTGTATCGATGCTTCACCTTTCCGGATTACCAGTTAATGCCCACCTTAAAAGAGTACTCCTACATACTTGGTTTGCCGATCACTGACTGTGTTCCTTTTTCTAGCTTAGAAGAGGAACCCAAATCTCACGAGATAGCGACCATCACTCACTTGAAGAAGTCGGAGATAGAGGAGAACATGACTACAAAAGGGGGAATTTGAGGCTTATCTGCGCAATTTTTGTTGAAGAAAGCTCGTCATTTTGCTGAGATAAAAGATACTATTGCCTTTGAAGATGTTTTTTATTTACTCGCTTATGGCCTATTCTTGTTTCCTAACATTGATAAGTTTGTGGATATCAACGCCATCAGAATTTTCTTGATTGGAAATCCAGTCCCTACACTGCTAGGAGATACTTACTACTCCATCCATCTTCGAAACTCTTATCCAGGAGGGATGATTATTTGTTGTGCACCGTTGCTGTATCAGTGGTATGTTTCTCATCTACCTAGGTCTGATGTTTTCTGGGATCTCGAGAAGGAGCCACGATGGGCGCCAAAAATTATGGCTCTCACTCATGTTGACATTGATTGGTATAACCGAGTTTACTATGACGTGAAGATCATCAATAGTTGTGGTGCTTTTCCTAACGTGCCTCTTCTTGGTACGAAAGGAGGGATTAACTATAATCATGTTCTCGCGCGCCGTCAGTTTAGATACCCGATGAGGGACAAGCCAAACAACATCCATGTGAGTGGCTTCTTTCTACAAGAAGGACAAGATCATCAAGCAGCTAAGAGGGAGATCGAAGGAGCTTGGCGTCACATCCATAGGAAAGGGAGAGACATGTTAGGACATAGATGTGCCATTTCTTTGGAGACTTACCTACAATGGGTCCGTGCTAGGGCTTGTGCTATCAAGATTCCCTATAAACCCGAGAAACCTTTATTCCCTACTGTTGCATCGTCATCTGTTGATATGCCTATCGAGAATATGGGAGAATACCAAGGAAATTTGGCTAGGATGTAGTCCGAGAGAGACGCGTGGAAAGAAAAGTATAATATGTCAGAATATGAGAATCGGGTCCTGAATCGACAACTAAAGGAAAAGGAGGATTTTCTATTTATTCAAGACGGCTGGTTCATTGATCATGATGAGAAGCTTCGTCAAAAGTATTCTTTACTGAATAAATATGCTAGTGAAAGGAAGAGAAAGAAGGAAGATTCGGTAAGCGTTGCTCTTGTTCCTAATCCATAATAGGAAATCATCGATCGAATGGTAGTTGAGAAGAAGGAAATGGAAGACTTTTATGAAGAGAAGATCAGGAAGCTCCAGTTACAGTTGGCATTTGGTCCTTCATCTGATGATCCTGAGTGATCTTTAGTTCTTAGTTTTATTTTACTGATGTCATTTTGTAAAACTCTGTAAAAGGGCTTCATGTTCCGAAGTTATAATTTACTGCTTTTATTATGGGCTTCATGTTCCAAAGTTGTAATTTATTGCTTCTTATTATTGGGTTGTTCCCCAAAAGTTGTAATTTATTGTTTTGTTGTTCAAAAGTTGTAAGTTGTAATTTACCGCTTTTGATTAATGAAATGAGTTTTTGTTGTTCCAAATTCCTTTACCATTGATGTGTGCAAAATTATCGAAGTTCCTTGAAAAACTATTGAAACAAATGATCATTTTCATCGCATATCATGCATCATCCAACATTCCACTTCACATGTTTTCTAGAGTCTTATCCTTGTTTCTTTTTCCACTCCGATAGATTGTCAAGCTGTCTCATCGGTACGATACCAGAGCCAATCGTCAGAGGAAGATGGAAGAGCTGGAATAGGAAAACCACGAGCTTCGCGAGGAGGTTCCTACCCTTCATGTCGGGATGGAAAGGTTAACTGCGCTAGTGGAAAGTTTGATGGCTGCTCAGAATCAGCCATCGACTACAACTGCTGAGATTCAGACTTCAACTACTGTGGTTTCTGAGATTGTCACTGTTCCAATGTCTGTGACTCAAATCAACTCTCCACTTCAACATCAGATGCCAAAAGGTTTTCCGTGGGGAATGCCTTATAACTTCATGCCAGAAGGGTATCAGCCTGCCGTAAAACCTTTGGTTCAACCTACTGTGTCCTTTCCTCAACCGGAGACAACTACTGTGCCGCCTGTAATTCCACCTGTGGCACCTTTCCCTCAACCAGTGATGACAACTGTCGCTCCTGTGGTTCATTCTATGCCATACATGAATGAACCTACTTATCATGCTGAGCATGCTGAAAGTCTGGGTCTTTTCGATAGAATGGAAGAATTTCAAAACCAGTTTCAAGAGATGCAGAGGGAGATCAGAGCGCTGAAAGGGAAAGATTTGTTTGGAAAGAATGCTCATGACCTGTGTTTAGTTCTAAATGTAAAGATTCCAGCCAAATTCAAAGTGCCGGACTTTGAAAGGTATAAAGGTGATTCGTGTCCACGGAGTCATTTAACTATACATGTAAGAAAGATGTCCACTTATTCCGACGATCATAATTTGTTAATTCACTACTTTCAAGACAGTTTGACTGGTGCTACTCTAAAATGGTATATGGGTTTAGACAACACCCGGATCCGTAATTTCAACGATCTTAGTGAAGCTTTTGTTTGCCAGTATAAGTACAATGTCGACATGGCACTGAACAGAGATCAACTCCGGGCGATGTCCCAGAAAGACAAAGAGTCCTTTAAAGAATATGCCCAGAGGTGGCGCGAGATTGCTGCTCAGATTTATCCCCCTCTTGAAGAGAAGGAAATGAAAAAGATATTCCTGAAGACTTTAGATTATTTTTATTATGAAAGAATGATTTCAAGCGCACCCAGTGACTTCACCGAGATGGTAAGTATGGGCATGCGGTTGGAAGAAGGAATATGTGAGGGACGTTTGGTTAAGGAAGGAAGTCCATCTAGTAGTATCAAGAAGTTTGGAAGTGTTTTCCCTAAAAGGAAAGAACAAGACGGCAGTGTAATTTTCCCTGGGAGACCAAGGAGAGGTTATTCACATGTTGCGGCAGTCACTCCAGCTGTCCGCCCAATAATGGTGACCCCAACTCATCAAACCCCACCAACTCAGCAACGGCCATTTCAACAACAGCCTCGACAACAGGCTTATGAATTTAATAACCAGAATCGTTCACCAAGGAAACCGCAATTTGACGCCATTCCCATGACTTACACTGAATTGTTCCCCGCTCTGATCAGGAAAAACCTCATAACAACAAAGCCTCCTCCTGTCGCACCGAATAGTACTTCTCCGTGGTACAAGGCGGATCAGTTCTATGAATATCATCAAGGGTCGCCAGGGAACAACATTGAAAATTGCTTTGCTCTAAAGGCGGATGTGCAGAGGTTGATTAAGAACGGTATCTTGTCTTTCAAGGATGTTAACCCGAATGTTAGAGATAATCCTTTTCCTCGACATGGGGCAGCATCAATGAATACGGTGGAAGGTTGTCCGGGAAAGTTTCGAGTTTTTCAGGTTGAACACATAAGAGATTCGTTGATCAGGTTACATCAGAGCTTAAGAAGACTTGCTTTTATTAGGCATTATCATGATTATGATGTTTGTGAATTTTGTTCAAGAGAAGTTGATTGCCCTATTGTGAAGGAGGATATTCAAAAATTGTTAATCCAGAGGGTTATCACTATTATGTATGACAGAGATCCGGTGGATGAAGTGAATGTTATAATACCGCAATTCAACTTGCCTGAACTAGTAGAAATCGTTTAGGACAGTCAGACTGCACCTGTTGCTCCTTTGATCATTTATCCACCTGATCCTGTGCCTTACAATTCAGACCAAGCTATACCCTACAAGTATAATGCCACAATGATTTAGAACGGGGTAGAAGTCCCTATACCGATAATGCCATCTTTTGTTAACATCGCTGATGTGAGCAGAGTTACGAGAAGCGGGCGTATCTTTGTAGTAGTACCTTTCAAGAGACCAGGAGTTCAAGTCAAGAGGCCCATAACGGCAGAAATTCCAGCGAGAAATGTTGAACCAAGGGTTGAGGTAGGCCGATCCAATGAACCTATCCCACAACCCGATGATGATGAGATTCTGAAGCTCATCAAGAGAAGTGAATACAAGATTGTGGACCAACTATTGCAAACTCCTTCCAAGATTTCTTTGCTTGCTTTACTGAGAGATTATGGTGCCCATAGAGAAGCTTTGATGAAGGTCTTGGACCAGGCACTCGTAGATCATGATGTGACGGTTGACCAATTTGATGGAATTGTGGGAAATATTACTTCGTGTAACAATCTTGGTTTTAGTGATGAAGAGCTTCCGGAGGAGGGAATGAACCATAATATGGCTTTGCATATCTCAATAAGTTGTGGTAATGATACTTTATCAAGTGTGCTGGTAGATACAGGTTCATTTTTAAATGTAATGCCCAAAACTACATTATCTCGACTTTCATACCAAGGTGCTCCCATGAGACCTAGTGGAGTAATTGTCAAAGCGTTTGATGGTTCTAGGAAGACTTTCATTGGTGAAGTGGATCTTCCTATAATAATTGGTCCTCATACTTTTCAGATCAATTTTCAAGTAATGGATATTCGTGCCGCCTACAGTTGCCTATTGGGTCGTCCATGGATCCATGATGCAGGGGCAGTCACTTCCACGCTCCATCAGAGATTGAAGTTTGTAAGGAATGGAAAGCTGGTAATGATTGGTGGAGAGCAAGCTATGGTGGTAAGCCATTTGTAATCTTTCTCTTTTATTGATGCTGATGAGGATGTTGGAACCAAATTCCAAGCTCTATCTGTTGCTAATAATGAAGTGAAGAAGCAAGGGACATCTATTTCTTCTTTTGAGGATGCGCGACGAGTGGTTGAAAGTGGTTCGGCTGAAGGTTGGGGCCAGGTGTTGACTTTGCCTGAGAACAAGTCTGGAGAAGGTCTTGGTTTTCATCCTGTGTCTACAAGAGTTAAGCAGGATACAGTTACCCGTCCGATACAAGAGGTTTTCCGAAGCGCAGGTTTTATCCATCCGACTCCTCCTGAAGTTGATGCTATAATAGGAGACGATTCTGAAGAGGATTTACCCGACTTTGTAACGCATGGAGTGGTTTGCCAGAACTGGATTGCTATTGATGTTCCTGTTGTGATGCACATTTCTGAGTAATGTTTTGTTTTATTTTTGAAAAAAACTTTCGCTCTACCCATGGCGAAAAAATATTTGTGTCGGGCTATGTTGAAAGTAAATCCTTTTGCTCTGCCCAAGGCAAAAGAGAAAATGTCCGGGCTCTTTGTTTCAAGTATTGCCAATCATGAATAAAAACGTTATTTTGTCCACTAATGTTTTATTTTTTACTTTTTCTGGGAAATAGTAATGAAAATTAATTGGTAGTAATAGGAAAATATAATAACTTCTCTTTTCTATAAATGTACAACATTCATATTAATCGTTTTCTAAAATAAAGCATAATCATATGTGCAGATTAATCCATGACTTAACCATTGAAAACAATGATCCTATGCCCCCTCCCAACTTTGAATTCCCTGTGTTCAGAGCCGAGGAAGAAGATAGTGAAGAGATTCCTGATGAAATTTCCCGTTTACTTGAGCACGATGAAAAGACTATTCATCTGTTTGAAGAGCCTATAGAGATGATCAATTTGGGTAATGAAGAAGATAAAAAGGAATTCAAGGTCGGAGCATTGCTTATCCCAGAGGTCAAAGAGAAAATGTTGGAGCTTCTCAGAGAGTATGTTGATGTGTTTGCTTGGTCCTACCAAGACATGCCAGGTTTGGATAACAATATTGTGGAGCATCGTTTGCCGTTGAGACCTGAATGTCCGCCGATTAAGCAGAAGTTGAGAAGGACTCGTCCCGATATGGCTGACAAGATCAAAGAAGAAGTTCAAAAGCAAATTAATGCAGATTTCCTTGTTACATCGATCTATCCTCAATGGTTAGCCAATATAGTGCCTGTTGCTAAGAAGGATGGCAAAGTTTGGATGTGTGTAGACTATAGAGATCTGAATAGAGCTAGCCCAAAGGATGATTTTCCATTACCAAACATTGACGTGTTGGTCGACAGTACCGCAAAGTTCAAAGTATTTTCTTTCATGGATGGTTTCTATGGTTATAATCAAATCAAGATGGCACCAGAAGATATGGAGAAGATAACTTTCATTACACCTTGGGGAACATTTTATTGTCGAGTAATGCCGTTTGGTTTGAAGAATGTTGGTGCAACGTACCAAAGGGCTATGACTGCTTTGTTCCATGATATGATGCATAAAGAGATAGAAGTGTATGTAGATGACATGATTGCAAAATCACAAACTGAAGAAGATCATTTGGAACATTTATTGAAATTATTCCAGCGTTTGAGAAAGTATAAACTCCGTCTGAATCCCAACAAGTGCACTTTTGGTGTTCGTTTTGGAAGACTTATGGGTTTCATTGTCAGTCAGAAAGGTATTGAGGTAGATCCTGATAAAGTCAAAGCTATTCGGGAGATGCCTGCACCCAAGACGGAAAAACAAGTAAGAGGATTCCTTGGGAGACTAAACTATATTTCTAGATTTATATCTCATATGACTGCTACCTGTGGGCCGATTTTCAAGCTTCTCCGAAAGAACCAAGGATGTGTGTGGATAGAGGATTGTCAGAAAGCTTTTGATAGCATCAAAGAATATTTACTTGAACCTCCTAAATTGATTCCTCCGGTGGAAGGAAGACCTTTGATTATGTACCTGACTATATTGGAAGATTCCATGGGATGTGTGCTTGGTCAACAAGATGAGACTGGAAGAAAGGAACATGCCATATATTATCTGAGTAAGAAATTCAGACTGTGAGTCTTGATACTCAATTCTTGAGAAGACCTGTTGTGCTTTAGCTTGGGTTGCTCGTCGTCTGCGCCAGTATATGATTAACCACACCACTTGGTTGATCTCCAAAATGGATCCGATCAAGTATATCTTTGAGAAGCCCGCCTTATCTGGAAGAATAGCCCGTTGGCAGATGTTGTTATCTGAATATGACATTGAGTATCACACTCAGAAAGAAATCAAAGGGAGTATTTTAGCTGATCATTTGGCTCACCAACCAATTGACGATTATCAATCCATCAAGTTTTACTTCCCAGATGAAGATGTTATGTACTTGAAAGCTAAAGATTGTGCAGAGCCGTTACCCGAAGAAGGACCTGATCCCGAATCCCGTTGGGGTTTGATTTTTGACGGAGCTGTGAATTCTTATGGAAATGGAATTGGGGAAATCATCGTCACTCCCCGAGGTACTCATATCCCGTTCACGGCGAGATTGAAGTTTGACTGTACGAACAACATGGCTGAATATGAGGCATGTATTATGGGTCTCGAAGAAGCAGTGGATCTAAGGATTAAGATTCTTGATATTTACGGAGACTTAGCATTGGTAATTAATCAAATCAAAGGAGAATGGGAGACTTGCCATCCTGGTTTGATCCCTCACAGAGATTATGCTAGAAGATTGTTAACTTTCTTCAATAAGGTGGAATTACATCATATCCCTAGAGATGAAAACCAAATGGATGATGCTTTAGCTACTTTGTCTTCAATGTTTCAAGTGAATGGTTGGAACGATGTGCCTACAATCAGAGTTATACGCCTCGACAGACCTGCTCATGTGTTCTCAGTAGGAGAGGTCACCGACGATAAACCGTGGTTCTATGACATTAAACGTGTTCTTCAAACTAAAGAGTACCCGCCTGGGGAATCCAATAAAGATAGGAAGACGTTGAGGAGATTGGCAAGCAGTTTCTTCCTCAATGAAGAAGTATTATATAAGAGGAATTATGACATGGTCCTACTCAAATGCGTAGACAAACATGAAGCAGAGATGCTAATGCAAGAAGTACATGAAGGATCCTTTGGCACTCATGCCAACGGACATGAAATGGCTAAAAAGATGTTGAGAGCTGGTTACTATTGGATGACGATGGAATCTGATTGCTGCAAATATGTGAAGAGATGTCATAAATGCCAAATTTATGCGGACAAGATACATGTGCCACCGACCCTCCTCAATGTTATCTCTTCACCTTGGCCTTTCTCTATGTGGGGCATTTATATGATTGGAATGATTGAACCCAAGGCTTCAAATGGTCATTGTTTCATCTTGGTAGCGATCGATTATTTTACTAAATGGGTGGAAGCAGCATCTTATGCTAATGTAACCAGACAGGTGGTAGTCATATTTATCAAGAATCAGATCATTTGTCGATACGGTATCCCGAGCAAGATCATCACTGATAATGGTTCGAATTTGAATAACAAGATGATGAAAGAGCTTTGTGAAGAGTTCAAGATCGAACATCATAACTCTTCTCCCTACAGGCCGAAGATGAATGGGGCTGTTGAAGCTGCTAACAAGAACATCAAAAATATTGTCCAGAAGATGGTGGTGACTTATAAAGATTGGCATGAAATGCTTCCGTTTGCTTTACATGGATACCGTACTTCAGTTCGAACTTCAACAGGTGCAACCCCATTTTCCCTAGTTTATGGCATGGAAGCAGTACTCCCCGTGGAGGTTGAGATCCCTTATATGAGAGTGTTGATGGAAGCTAAACTTTCTGAAGCTGAATGGTGTCAAAGTAGATATGATCAATTGAATTTAATTGAAGAAAAGATATTAACAGCGTTGTGTCACGGTCAACTATATCAGCAGAGAGTGAAGAAGGCTTTTGAAAAGAAGGTTCGACCATGCGAGTTCAGAGAAGGTGACCTCGTGCTCAAGAAGATATTATATTTCCAACCTGATTCTAGGGGCAAGTGGGCTCCGAATTATGAAGGATCGTATGTCGTTAAGAAGGTTTTCTCCGGAGGTGCCATGATTCTCACAAATATGGACGGTGAAGAGCTCTCGCGCTCCATGAACACTGATGCAGTCAAGAAGTATTTCGCTTAGGTTTGAGTTGACAGTTCGCTAAGTTGAAAACCCGAAGGGGCGGCTTAGGCAAGCTTTTGGTCAGACCAGTCTTGGCATTTGAACACATTTCGGAATTTGAAGTTGTTAGGGAGAATAGTGATCATTGTTTTTGTGTAACCTTTTTCTTTCATGTACTATTTCCCAAACTTTTGTAAACCGTTGGAGTCGCGTTGTTAGCGAACTACCATCTTATTAATGAAATTTGAGCATTTACCTTTTTTGGGCAAAATTTTAATTTTACAGCAATATTTGAAACAAAGTTATTTAAAGTATTCTTATTTTAAAAATGTGTCGTGAATACTGAAAGGAATATTAACAGTTGTTCTGAAGATGGTCAAGCCATGAAATGCAAAACAATACAGTAATTTATCCTTGCATGATGAACATGTTTTCTTTCAAAATCGTCATGAGGTGTTGGTTGTGTAACTTGCGTTTCTAGCGGTACTAAGTTTTGTGACTCCCCAACATTTCCGGTTAAGCTTTGTTTCAGTTATCTTAATTTGAGCAATTTCTGAAGTGTGGTACGCTTTGTATCATGTCAGTGGTCTATTGGTATTAGAAGATTGGATTTGAATACTTTTCTCCCCAGAAGACTTGAGCCTTGTAGCGTGATACGCTCTGACGTTGCTTTGTGGTTCCAGTTCCAGTTATCTTCCGTCTCTTTAAGATTGGCCGAGTATCTATTATTTCGTGATATCTTATCATCTTCAAGATATTCCATCTGTCTGTTTTGTCAGCATAACATTCATTTACACATTTACACTTATATCACGCATGCATATTCACATTTGTCGTTGATTTTGGGTTGTATACTTTGTTTATTCAAACAACGTACATGTTTCTTTCCAAGTAGAATGTTAACTTAGGCAGAAAATGTGCTTCCTTTCTAAATTCCTCAACTGAGCTAATCCTCGTGGACGAATTTTTGATTTATCCTTCCTTGTCTATTTCTGGATAGGATGAATCCCCAATTGAGTTATTTTCTCATTGGGTGGAGTCTTGTTTGACTGTCTTCTCTCTTGTTTATTCCTGGAGGGAGTTTTTGTCTCTTGCATAGGCTATCTCGTAGTTTTCTCCAGGCTAAACAACCTAGATGAATGGTGCATTTATTTTGTGCATTTAAGTATTTGATCTCCTCAGGAAGGATCTATTCATGGTTCCCTTTGAAGAAGATTTTATTCTATGGCAGTGTTATCGCAACTTTCTTCTGAAACATCTTTGGAAAACGACAAGCGGCAGTCTCTTCATGAGCAACTTGTATGTTATTATTTTTTGGGAAACGACAAGTGGCGGTCTCTTCATGAGCAACTTGTACGTTATTATTTTTTGGGAAACGACAAGCGGCGGTCTCTTCATGAGCAACTTGTACGTTATTATTTTTTGGGAAACGACAAGCGGCGGTCTCTTCATGAGCAACTTGTGCATTATTTATTTTCGGAAAATGACAAGCGGCGGTCTCTTCATGAGCAACTTGTACGTTATTATTTTTGGAAAACGGCAAGCGGCGGTCTCTTCATGAGCAACTTGCGCGTTATTGATTTTTTTTCTGGAATACAGTAAGTGGCGGCTTTTTTATTTGAGCAGCTTGTATGTTATAGTATTTTTGGAAGACAACAAGTGGTGGCTTCTTTATTTGAGCAGCTTGTATGTTATAGTATTTTTGGAAGACAACAAGTGGCGGCTTCTTTATTTGAGCAGCTTGTATGTTATTGACATCCCTGGACGGCAGCAAGTGGCGGCTTCTTTATTTGAGCAGCTGGTATGTTATAGTATTTTTGGAAGATAGCAAGTGGCGGCTTCTTTATTTGAGCAGCTTGTATGTTATTGACATCTTCGAACGACAACAAGTGGCAGCTTCTTTATTTGAGCAGCTTGTGTATCTACAACCATATTATTATTGCAGCATTAATTGGTATCCCTATGGAAAAATTTCACAGAGAAAGTTTGTTATGAAATCTCTACCTTCAGAAGTCGGTAATCCGTTATCAGCAAATTGATACATCTTTTGTCTATCTTTGACCTTGAGTTGTGAACTCACCGTTATTTTGGGTCAATAATCTATTTTTGTGGCCTATGCAAGATGTCTTCTTTGTTAGGATCAGAGGTCGTATTCCCTCAAATTTTATTCACCGTTAAGAGTCTATCATTCGAAGTCGATGACTCATTTCCCCAGTAGTGTATAATCTATGTTCCTGTGGTTTGTTGGTGTTTGGTTCCTCCAGCATTATCTTGTCTCATATAGTATCATTCTCCATAAATTTAAATACTACATTCATATCATAAACATAATGGCAGTATCTTAGGTAAAAAATTGTGCATTATGTATTTAAGTACCTTCAATCTCGTCGAGACGAAGATTTTAATCTTCATATCTCCGGATAGAAGAAACTTAAATAGGGGCAGCTGTCATACTCCAATTTTTGACCTAAGATCCTTGCTTCATCTGCATTATTTTTCATACACATCAAGGTCACAGAATACGGTAGGTTTCGAACGTTTCGAGCTTTGACTGTGTAGAGATTATCGAGTGTTGTGAGCATTTTATCTTATGAATGACTAACCACTAATCAAGCACGAAGTGCATGTTTTGTTGTTTTATTTTCATGTGCAGAAAACAGGTCTGAAAGAAGAGCATTAGACGTTGTACGTTGATCAGGATTTCGAGTCTCAGAACAGAAATGTTGTCGTTCATTAATTTCCAGAAGACTGGCTCATCAAAGAATTTCAGAGAATTGTGCGTTTATTTCCACACTCTGTCCAGCAAATGGTCTCCGTTTTCTCTGAATATTTTATCAGGAAGAACAGTCAAATTCTACCGGCTTTGGTTCATGTGTGTTTCACATTGTTCTAAAATGCAAGAAAAAACCAAGTTATACCGTCATTTTTTTATTTCTTGGACTAAAAGTCATCTGTAAATTTTCTCACGACGCGGGTTGAATTTCGCCGAAATGGGATAATTAAATTCACAACTGTTCTAGAAGAATTTATTCGGAATATTCAGAATATTTGGAATTTTATTTATTTGAATCCAAGTGATAATTAAAAAGGAGCTATTCAAGAGATTTCATTCAAGAATATTCATTTATCACATGGAATACTTATTCAAGATTATTTTTGTGATTATTTTGGAAGATCTACATCATGGTTATTTAAATACATTGAAGTATTATTTCAAGAAGTTAGTGAGGAATTCTATTTAATTACATGAGGAATTTTATTTGGTTACAAGATTAATCTATGTGATTTATTTGGATTTCTAGTACAAGAATGCAAGATTAAAGTCCAAGACTTGCATTATTATTTATTCTTCACTCAACAGTTCATCCAAGTATTATTCAATTATTTCCCAAATTTAAATGGAAGATCTTGAATTTTTATCAAGATATATCAAGATTCATGTTTATGTGAATATTCAAGATTATTCATAACTATCAAAGAGTGGAAATATATTGAAGAATGCATATTTATTCAATGTTACAATTTATTGGAGTTTATCACAAGGTTACAAGAAGCTACAAGTGTGTACAAGATTTATTTTCAACATGAAAAAAATTCAGCAAAGTGCTAGTGCAGCCCATGTTTGCAACCTTTCTTCAAGCCCATTTTGTTGCATTTTTGTTGGTCAAATAATGCTCCAAATAACCTGAAAAAATAGCAAAGAGAAATGTTGTAAAAATGCTACAAAACAGTAAAAAAACAGCAAAATACAGTAGCTCCAAGTGCTGCCAAAAACCTGCTCCAACTGCATCAAAATGGCAGCAATTCGTATCAAAATGTCTAAAGCAATTTGTGAGAACAAAGTATAGAAACAGCTTGCCAAAACAGTTTGAATTTCTACTGTTTTCCCCCCTCAAATCCTCCACACTCCACTATAATAAGAGTATTTGTCAACACAAGAGAAGAAGAAAAATCCAGCAGTAAAAGAAAAAATAGAAAATTGGTATTGTTCTAAGAAAAATTCAGCAGTAAAAGAAAAAACAGAAAATTGGTATTGTTCTAGGAAAAATTCAGCAAGTAAGAAAAACCATAAAAAATAGAGTGTGGTTCTAAAATTTTCAGCTAGAGTGAAAACAGAAAATTAGTGTGGTTCTAAGAAAAATCCAGCAAGGAGGAAAGCATAAGCAAATTCAAGAAAACTTACCGTTTTGATAGAAGCCCAATCGGAGAGGCTCCGATAGGTATATTCTTTTTCTCCTCTCTATCTACTGTTGCTCTACTGTTGCATATGTTCATGCTTGAATCACTTGTTGTACCATTTTTTTTTGCCGTGTAATATTTGCTTTATCATTTTTTTGTTTTGTTGTACTGTATTTGAGTTGATTTGCTGCATGATTGTTAGCATATTTAAACATGTTAGTATTCATAATATTGGTAATAATAACAAGTGTAATGAAAAGCTTACTTTGCTGTCCCAAAAACTTGTTTATCATCTTGCTGTCCCAACTTGTTATCCATCTTGCTGTCCCAACTTGTTTAGAGCTTCCTGTCAAAAAATATTTTTGCTGTCCTAAAAATATTTTTGTTGTCCCAAAACCACCTTTGCTATTCCAAATAACCAAAAAATATTTTGTTGTTCTAAAAATCTTAAAATCCATAAAAACTATTTTTTGCTGTTGCTGTCCAAAAAAAAAGAGCTTGTTTTTTTTTTTGCTGTTACAAAAAAAACAATAAAAAAAAACTGTTTAATCTGAATAATAAAAAAAACCATTTGTTATAATATCAAAAACCAAAATATGTTGCTGTTACAAATATTTTAAAATATATGTTGTTGTTACAATTTTTAAAAAAAAATATTTTTCTATCCAAAACCATAAAAGTATTTTGCTTTTTTTTCAAAATCTCAATATTTAAAATATGTTGCTGGTACAAATATTAAAAAAATTTCTTGCTGTTACAATATCCAAAAATATTTTGTTACAGCATCCAAAAATATTTTGTTACAGAATCCAAAAATGTTTTATTACAATATCCAAAAAAATATTTTGTTACAGTATCCAAAAATATTTTGTTACATCATCCAAAAATGTTTTATTACAATATCCAAAAAAATATTTTATTGTTACAGTATCCAAAAATATTTTGTTACAAAAACCAAAAAAATATTTAAAAAAATATTTTGTTCCAAACATCCAAAAATATTTTGCTGTTACCAAAAACCAAAAGATACTTTGCTTTTCTAATATCCACAAAAGACCAAAAAAATGCTTGCTGTCACAGTATCCAAAAGAACGTTTTGTTGTTACAAAATAAAAAACATATGCTGTAAAATCCTCCAGTCACTGGCCAACATTTCCACAAGTTTTCATTAAGGGGAGTTTGTTGTTGGATCGTTTTTTCTTATGCATCAAACTGTTGAATTGAAAGAAAAGAGAAAAAGGGCGTGAAACGGTGGAGTGGTTGGAGGTAGTTCTGTCGATCGGTAATGGCGGATCTGTTTGAAGGAAAGGATGAATCTGTAATGGAGAGGGAAGGGGACGATTCTGTGAGAAATAGGAAGAAGTCTTAAGCGTGAGAGAGAGGAAGACTGTTTCGAGCGTGTGAGAGAGGAAGGTTCTATGTGTAAGATTGAGGAGAGAGTTCAGATTTATGAGAGAAAGGAAGAGGTTTGTTTTGGCGTGAGAGAGTGAGAGAGGAAAAGTTTCGGATTAAGAGAGAAGAAGAAGATATGCATGAAGAGGAAGAGAGCTGGATCTGAAATAACGTTTTTTATTCTTCTTTTAAACATGCCTACTGTTTTTTTTAATGGAAAACATATATAATATATTGTTATTTTCTATTCCCAAAACATGATAAATATAATAAACTACTTTCTCCCTCTGCCCAATAAAGCATATAATAATGTTTTCCTTTCCTCCTTCCCTAGGCAGCCGCGCGACGCCTCTTGCACTAGGGTTTACATCTTTTTTTTTCTTTTCATTTTTCCTCAACCAGGATGGCCCATTGGGCCTTTTTAGTCCATTTTCAAAATTCAGTTTTTCCTTATCTTTTATTTAACTCGTGCTATTAATGAATAAACAACATTGGCTCAATTGGTAAAAGGCATTAACATCATTCTAAGGGTCTTGGGTTCAAGTCCTTGTTGGGACACTTTTCTATCTTTTATTTCTTTTGGCCATATTATTTAAACATACTTAATAATATTAATTTAGTTTGCTGTATAATTATTAATTAGTATAAAAAACACATAAAAACATGTTTAATTAAAATTCATCTTTATTTATTTTTGTCAACATACTATTTAATTCTTATTTTTATTTTGTGTTGTTGTCTATTTAATTATTCGAAAATACATGTTTCATGATTTAATTTTTGTCATGTGTTTAATTATTAAAAATCTATGTTTTCTTAATTTAATCTTCATGTACTTTTTGATTATTTATTTAATCATTAAGATGCATGCAAGTATGATTTAAATTTCATTAGTTAATTGTTTAGTTATAATTATAATTTAATTGATCGTTAATCCGCATATCTCTCGTCCGTTTCAATCCAAGGGAATCATTTAAATTTTTGTCGACTTCATGTCATCAAATACATAGCTCGAATACCCTCATTCATCTTCCGTTTATTATTTCGTTAAAAACTTAAGATAATTTTCCCAAATATTCAAAAATTTTAAAACTCACATCTTTTAAGTCAAAAATTCGACGTTAGATCGTCGTATTTTCGAAAACTCGTCCAATACCCATTTTCGGCCAAACAATTTATTTTTAATCAAACAAACTTTTTTTTAATAAACAGATATTTTAAAAGGTTCCTATAGAATACTATAGATACATTGGGTGCTAATACCTTCCCATTGTATAACCAACCCCCGAACTCTAGACCTCTTTTCAAAAACGCCTTGTATTTTCATTACTTTTAAAGTATTATTTTACATTGCATATTTTAGGGTTTTATTTCGCTCTTTTCCCTTTTACCTTGGAAATAATAAAGCGCGGTGGCGACTCTTGCTTTTTGTGAGACGAATTAATTAATAATTCGATCTCCGATTTACCCCGCTACATTTTTTATCGCTACAAAGGGACTTTGCAAGAAGAGTCAAGCCTCCCCTATCTGACAAGGATCTAGTAGAAATGTTTTTGGGTACCTTGTTCGGTCCTTTCTTTAATCATCTAACGGAAGCTCCTCAGTCGGCTTCACTGAATTAATCTTGACCGGGGAAAAAGTGGAAGCTTGAATTAAGAGTGGGAAGATCCAAAAGGACGCATCCTCTAGTGCCATGAGAAAAACATTTATTGGGAAGAAAGAGGTGGGTGTTATATACCCTCAAAGGAATCAGGACAGAACTAAACACTGTCCAACGGTAGGGGCCGTCATGATCCCTAAGCCTTCACCTACTAAACAAAGGAACAACCAGCCTAGAATAGAAAGACCAGTAAGACAGATTACCCGAATAAATATGATGATGTCTCAAGTCCTGCCACATTTTTTGAGATCTAATCTGGTAACTTTGAAGGAAGCCTCGAAGAATCCCAACACCGCCTCTCCTCATTACAACCCTAATGCTCGTTGTGCTTACCATTCAGAAAGTCCAGGCCATGATACCAACAATTGCTGGGATTTGGAAAAACAAGGTGCAAGACCTTCTCGAGGCAAAAGAAATGATGCTCTTGAGATCCCAACTTTTATCACCACTCCTTTTCCCAAGCATGGACGTGATGTTAACATTGTTGAATATGATGTGCTTGTTACTATTGTTGATGAACTTGTTACTCCTCTTCTGACCGTCAAGAGGAACTTGTTGGAGGCCGGTTTATTTCCGGGCTGTGGCGAAGGTTGTCACCTTTGTTTATCCCTACCAACTGGTTGTCATTTATTGAAAGCAGGTGTCCAGCGCCTGATGGATAACAAATAGATTTTGTTTGAAAAGACTCCCGTTCCAACCATTTCTTACAAGGATGTTTCCATAGTAACCATTTCCGCCAATCCTTCCAGGGTCTCCACCAAAAGACCCGTTAGGATTACATCTATTCCTAAGGTGACTCCACTGATAATTACTATGCCAGGGCCGATCCCGTACTCCTCAGATAAAACTATCCTCTGGAACTATGGGGGTGACATCTACTATCACGATGTCAAGCAGGATTGGCTGGCTGTTGAAGACTCAGTTTTTGAGAAGGCTGATGCAGACATCGACAACATTACGGGAACCAACAAAATAACCCAAAATGGAAGAGTATTCTCCCCTGAGATTGCTCCTCCGAAAACTGTTACCCCTACTGACACCCCTACCACCGAGTCGAACGAGACTCGGGGAAAAGGCATTTTGGTTGAGCCTGTCCAGATGAAGGCGCAATCAGTATCTATCCCAGAAGCCTCCAAGAAGGAGATGGAAGAAATTTTGAAAATTATAAAGAGAAGTGACTACAACGGAGTCGAACAACTAGGGAAGACTCTGTCAAAGGTTTCTATACTAGCTTTACTATTGTGCTCCGAGGCTCATGCGAAGGCCTTGGTGAAATTTCTTAAAACTGCCCATGTACCACAGGAAACCTCTGCTGATCCGTTCAAAGATTGTGTGGCCAGTTTAACAGCTGACAACAGTTTAAGCTTTTCTGATGATGACCTGACATCTAGAGGGAGGAAACACAACGAGGCGTTGCATGTCTCTATCGAATGCAGGGGCACTACTTTGGCCCATGTCCTGGTTGATACTGGCTCATATTTGAATGTGATACCTAATAAGGCTCTTGATAGACTAGACTGTGAAGGTCTGACCTTGAAACCCGGCAACATAGTGGTAAGGGCCTTTGACAGTTCGAAGAGAATGGTGCATGGGGAAGTGGACATCCCCATTAAAGTTGGAACTCAAACCTTTGATTCAACTTTCTACGTCATGGATATTCTCCCCTCCTATTCCAGTTGTTGGGCCGACCTTAGATTCATAACGCTGGTGCCGTCACCTCTACATTACATCAGATGCTGAAATACCCAACCAAGGGAAAAATCATCCATGTCCAATGAGAAGAGGAATATATGGTCAGTCACTTGAACTCCTTCAGATACGTAGAAATGGATGGTGAATTAATCGAAACTCTGCGTCAGCATTTCGAGGAAGTCCCACAAACAGTGGCAGCAACCAAGACTGTTTCCCAAGTCCCAAAGATTATAAGACCTCCGCTAAAGATGTCTTCACTGAAAGAAACCAAGGCAGTAGTCGAAGAAGGTGGTTGTACTATTTGGGGTCAACTTCGGATATCCCTTCCATATCTAACAAATTTGGTTTGGGTTTCATTTCAGGAGGCCAGAAAGTTGTTCGTCGTGCTTGTGCCGGGGAACCACTTTTGCAGATCAGCAGCCATGGAGTCAACGCAGTGGAGGATAGTGATGAAAGTTGTGACCTAGAAGATTGGATTTTCCCAACTATCAACGGAGGACTCAGAAAATGGAAAGCCAAAGAATTTATCCCTATTACTTTTATCCAACAATAATTGACTTTAAATTTTTGTCGGACTTGTAATAATTAAACAATTCAGACTTTTAAAACCTTGTGTCTTACCCGAGGCAAAAAGGTCCATTTGTAAGGGTTGTTACTTCATTTTCATATGTCATCAATGAATCATGGATTTTTTTGCATGCAAACTTTATGCTTTGTGTCTTTCTTTTTCTACATTTTTATTTCTTTCAAAGATAGCTATGCTCTTACACACATTCACATATCAAAATGCAGATCTACATCCACTCAGGATCCCATGGGTAACGATTCTGCTATGGCCTATTGTGACTTTGAAAATCTAATCTACCAAGCCGAAGACAAAGGTGAGGAAGATTGTGAAGTTCCAGGGGAACTAGCCAAGTTACTACAACAGGAAGAAAGGACCATACATCCCGACGAAGAACCAGTGGACACAGTTAACTTAGGTAACAAAGAGGACAAGAAAGAAGTCAATGTAGGAGCCAATCTAGAATTTAGTGTCAAGAAGCGCTTAATTAAGTTACTACATGACTATGTTGAGGTATTTTCCTGGTCATACAAAGACATGCCAGGAGTCGACGCTGATATCGTGGTCCATCCTCTACCAACAAAAGAAGACTGCCCTCCGGTAAAACAGAAAGTCTGTCTCATGCGGCCAGACATGTCAGAGAAGATCAAGACTGAAGTCATGAAACAATTCAACGCCAGATTCTTAGCCGTCACATCTTATCCACAATGGGTCGCCAATGTTTTTCCACTGCTTAAAAAGGACGGCAAAGTGCGCATGTGTGTGGATTACCGAGATTTGAATAGGGCAAGCCCTAAGGATGATTTCCCACTTCCCCATATCGATATTTTGGTTGACAATACCGCACAATATAAAGTGTTCTCATTTATGGATGGTTTCTCAGGCTACAATCAAATCAAAATGGCACCTGAGGACATGGAGAAAACGACCTTCGTCACACAGTGGGGCACATTCTGTTACAAGGTTATGCCATTCGGGTTGAAAAACGATGGGGAAACTTATCAACGCGCCATGGTAGCTCTATTTCATGATATGATCCATTATGAAATATAGGTCTATATGGATGATATGATAGCCAGATCTCAAACTAAAGAGGAACATGTTGACCATTTGCATAAACTATTTGAAAGGCTACAGAAATACAAGCTAAGGTTGAACCCGAATAAATGAATATTTGGGTAAGGTCTGATAAACTCCTAGGCTTCATCTTCAGCGGTAAAGGTATCGATGTGGACCCTGCCAAGGTGAAAGCAATACAAGAAATGCCCGCTCCTCGCACCGAAAATGAAGTCTGAGGACTCTTAGGGCGACCTAACGACATTGCCAGATTCATTTCTCACCTAACCGCTACTTGTGAACCAATCTTCAAATTACTGAAGAAAGATCAAGTAGTCAATTAGAATGATGAATGTCAAGCTGCCTTCAACAAGATCAAGGTGTACCTTCAAGATCCTCCTGTTTTGATGCCGCCATTCGAGGGAAGACCTTTGATCATGTATCTAACTATTTTAGAAAATTCAATGGGGTGTGTGTTGGGGAAGCATGACGAGTCTGGCAGAAAAGAGCATTGTGATACGGTGGAAGAACCGACTGTTAATACTGTTTTGCATTTTGCATTTTTTGTTTGCAAAATGTCGCGGTAAGCAAGAGTAGCCACCGACTTTTATTTCATCCAATCATGGAAAAGGAAAAAGAACATAAAAAACCTTTTTTCGAGATATTCTGAGTACGGGGGGTAGATTATAGAAAGGGAAGGTTTTAGCACCCTTTTTATCCATGGTTTTCCATGGGCTCTTAGGTACTTGCTTATCTTTTTAAAATTGCTTGTGTGTGTGTTTATTTGTTTTTGAAAATGTTTTACTTCGTGATAACCCTTGTATCAGTCCTCAAGGGTGTGACAAAGTTATTTTTTCGAAAATTGTTTTGAAATATGTTGGTGTGAAATTTGTTTGTTTGAGAAAGTACTTAAGATTCTACCTACTCGAAAAAGGATTGTTCGTTCTCGTTTCCTTTAGACAGTGCTATCCTACTATTAAGGAGTAAGTAGCCCCGTTGTTGGAGTTTATAAGGGGCATTCGAAAGGGACAAGTACAGTCACCAAAGCAATGGGTTGGAAATTTTAGTAGTAACCCTAGAGTCTTAAGATCTTTCCGAGGAAACATTTCTGAGGCGACATTCAAATGGGACATTTTGATCTTTTAGACTGGAGGGCAACCACTAAAATCTCCTATGCTTAATGACTGTTCACCTAAGGCAACCGAAGTGAGACAAACCCTATGAGTGAATATGTGCATGTGAATTTTTCAGTTAATTTAGTCTTTTCCCATTAGGTAATCTACCGTTTTAATTTCAAATAATCTTCCCATACAATCCTATTAACCATGCATCTAACAGTTAAATATTTTCAGGAATTTAAAGCGCGAAAAGTAAACCTAGCTATTACAAGGCTTTGGCAGTTACATAATTATCTTGACTGAAAATAAAAATACGGAAGTTTAAAACCCTAATTACTATTACAATTCCGGAGCAGTTACAATAATAATAAAAAGAATTAAAATGCGTGCGGAAAATTAAATGCGAGAATGGTTAAAAATCCTAAAAATCTAATTGATGAAAATATTTGGGTTATTCTTGCGAAAAGACTTAGTTAGGTTATGTACAACTAAAACCCTAATTCTAATTATTTTTAATTATAAAAATAAATTGAAATTAACCTAATTTAAACTAAACTAAATTACAACACCGGTTGATTTCTTCACTTTCTTCTTCTCTTTGGCCAACAGAGTCTTCAATTCCTCTTGTCCTTTTGTCAGAGCCAAGAGCATTTGTTGAAACTGGGCATTCTGTGCCTGGAGATCTTTCACAGTCTGTTTAACATCCATCTCACTGAAATAAATAGTAGAAGGATAAGGTGACCTGTATGATGTTATGATGAATGATATGTGCATATGCAATGTTTTCAAGGATTTCAAAGATTCAAGTTCGTTTTATACAAAGAGAAACACACGTTATATTAATAAGATAAAGTTTGAGTACATCAATTCCCCTTGGGCAAAAAAATACAAAACTCTAAGATAAAAGACTAGTTTGCATCCTCTTTGGTGCAATGTAGGCATTTAGAGTCTACTCCTAATGAAGTAGCCTAGTGAGTTCCAAAACCTTCTTCTCGCTTGCGTAGAATTAGGCTTTGAAAGTATCTCGCTCTCCTTTGACTTGTATCCAATCCCTTTGTAGGTCTTCAAGAGATGTGGGCATGTCAGGATGTAGGATAGTGTATGGAACTTCTCCCTCCTTAACAGGCTCAATGATCACCGGGAGGATGGAAGGATAAAGCATCATAAGACTTTAAGCATGAGTTCATACTCATTTGAGGTAAGGCTCAAGAGGGATGGAATTCTTGTGCCCCAAAGTCTTGCTATCTACCTTGTTTAGCCTTCTCCAAGCTCGGATGAATCTCTGGCAAAGACCTTGATCGTCGTTGTCGTAATTGAATGCCACACCTTGAATCAGCATCTCGTGCTGGACATCCCTTAGGGCATAACCAAACTGTCTTAAAGCTAAGCATGGGTTGTAGGTGATGCCTCCCCTAATACCAAGTAGAGGGACATTAGGGAATTCCCTACAATGGTCAACAATGATAACATTCTCTTTGGATCGGGAGCACCAATGAATGTCTAAATGTTTGAGCGTCATTAACCTTTGTGACAACCTTGAACCTTGCTCATTCTTTAAGACTGATTGGGGAAGATAAGAAATAAACCATCTTGCCAGGAGAGGAGTGCAACACATAAGTACACCTCTTTTCCTCATTATACGAGTGTGAAAAGAGTGTAGGATATCCCCAAGCAATGTAGGCATCGGGTTGCATGACATGAAGATTTTGACGGCGCTCACATCTATGAGTTGGTCAGGATTGGGAAACAAAACCATCCCATAGATAAGAAGAGCCACAATTTCCTCAAAGGCTTGCAAGTCTAAAGAATTCCAACAACTTTGGGCTTTCTCAAACAGGAACTTTGCTAAGAAGTCTTTTACACCACTCCTAGTTTCCCAATGAGTTGTGTCATCAGATGAGTGCAAGTGCATAGCTTGAGCAATCTCCACTGGCTTTTGGTCTCTTTCCGTACCCTTGAAAGGAAGTTGATTAAGAATGGGAATTCTCAAGAGTTTAGAGAATTCTTCCAAAGTAGGCACAAGCTGATAGTCGGAAATGTGAAGCAATGGTGCAAAGGATCAAAGAACTGAAGGAGAACCTTCATCATATCCTCATATGTGTTGGAGGTGACCAAATTGAGTAGAAGACCATGTCTCTCGGTGAACGGAGAGTTCTCAGGGATCCTTGAAGCTAGCTCCTTAAGTTGTGGAGGAATTCTTACAAGGTTGACTTGGATAGTTTTCCTGCGAAGTGAATCCATATCATACAAAACAAGAACAAAGATGAATCTCCAAACTCCTTGAAATGGTTAGTGGATGCATATGATGTTTATAATGTCCATGATGTTATGTAAAAGTATGCATATACAAGCAAAGCAATCAAGTTCTTAGTTTAGGCTTGCATGGGGTTTTATAGGTAAGTACCCTCTTGAAGTTTAGTTGGCTTAAACTTGTCCTAGCAATAGTAATCGAGTTCTAAGGAGCTCAATATCACTGGATTGTTTCCTTGGTCATTATTTCAGCTCAAGCCTCTTTAATGGCGACCGAAATATTCCAAGAAACAAAACCTCAATGAGTGTAGTATCGAGTATCTACCAACTTCGGACTGCACCAAAGCCGGTCATCTCACTACATCCTAAAGGCCAAGTTGGTCAAGTAAAGGGTTCTAGATGTTCATTAGTGCTTCATGACACCACTCAGCGGCCCCGTATTCTCTTTGATTAACTCAAACGCTACCGGTACCCACAAATATGTCACACTAACATAGCTATTGTTTATACCATGTCGGTATACCCCACACAGTTTCCACAACATATTGCTATTTACCTATAATGTATCCCAAATCCGGGTAGAGGATTTCAAACCCAAACAAATAACCATAATATAAAGCACACAAGTCAAACAATATAAGAAAATAAATTTGATCTAGCCCTAAGGTAACCCCACTTTTAAAAATCTCCCCAACAGAGTCGCCAGTTCTGTGATACGGTGGGAGAACTGACTTGAGGTTTTGCATTTTATCGCAAATGTTGCGGTTTAGCAAGAGTCGCCACCGAATTTTCTTTTATCCAAAAGGAAAGGTGAAAAGGCACAGGAAAGACCTTTGAGATGTTTTCTTAAGTTCGGGGGGTAGATTATGAAAAGGGAAGGTATTAGCACCCTTTTCATCCATGGTTTTCCATGGGCTCTTAGTTACTTGCTAGATTACTTGCTTTTGTTTGAAATTGTGCTTTGTGTGGTTTTGAAAGTATTTTGTAAAAGAGGCCATCGTTTAGGCAATCTTTGTAATTATTCTCATTCGTAAGAATGTATACAAAGATGTTTGTCTTGTTGAAAATGTTTTCAATGTTTGTAAGATGTTTGGAAATGCATGTGTTTGTTTTGAAAATAGCAAGGATATTTGTTTGAAATGGAGCAAGTAATTAAGAGCAAACTACCTACTCAAATGTCTTTCTTGTTCATTTTCTATTCCTTTGACATTGTTGTCTCACCATTGATTTGGTAAGCAACCCTATCTTTGTTTTTGTCTTGGATTTAGGGTTTTCTATTTGATTTGTTTTTATCTTGCCATACAAACCCTAATTAATAGCATGGTATATAAAAAAGCGGTAAATTGCGTAATTTAAAGATTACTACGCTATTACAACATTTTATGGGATGGGGGAATACAAATTATAAATGGGGATTCGCAATAATGTAAATCTAATTAAACTATTACAACCAAATCTAATTTGTACAAGTAATGGAATAAAAAATGTACAAGACAATTTAAATATGCAAGGATACATAAAATGCAAGAATAGGATTTTTGTTTTGTTCTTATGTGAAAAGAGTTTTGACTTAAATCTAATAAACTTAAGAAAAATAAATTAATTCTTGAAAATAAAAGTTAACCCTAATTTCTAATTTAAAAGAAAATAAAGTTCTATAGGTATTATTTTTATGTATTTTTTGTATTAAAAATAATAAACAATATCTTATGAAAATATTTAGTTTTTATATATCAAAAAATAAATATTTTACAAGTATGAATAAAAAAGGGAATAAAATAGTTAACCTAATTCTATTATATTTACAAGTTTATTTAAGAAAGAAATAATTAATATATAGTTTAATAAAAATATTTTTAGTGTGAAATAAAAATAAAATAAACAAAATGCAAAACTTATCATGTTTTATATTTTTTATGATTTTATGTATTAAGGAAAATATTTAATAAAACAAAAAACAAAATAAAACAAATAAATAAAAGTGGATGAAAATAGTTGGGCCAGGGGGGTATCCTGAGTAATCAGGTGATATCATGTTAGAAAAAAATGCTAGGCCCAAGTATTGAAGCCCATCCTGCAAACAACCAAAAAAGATGAAAAAATATTTGAAAATTCAAAAAGGCAGGCACCAAGGCTCGAACCCATGACCTTGGCATTCTTAGCACGTATCCTTGCCACTTGGGTGGTTGTACATCCGTTACTCTAAATGAAATAAAATATACATAACACAAAACCGTTACTAGCCCTGTAATTCATCTTCTTCCTCAAGCTAGCCGGACCTCCTGTAACTCTTTCATCTCTCAACAAAAATGGAAATTGATAACATGAATGTTATAGCATTTTGTCTCACGATTCTAACCATGTGCATAACCAAAACTATAAGTCTAAGATTAAAGAGAATTTTAATGTCCCTAATTCTTAACCTAATTTTTCTAGGAACTTCAAGTTCAAAATTCTCTCAACTCAGGCCAAATAAATGCAAGTTATGGATATGTACAACTTTGTAGCAATGATATCTACATTTTTCTTTCACAAATCATGGCCAATGGATGCCTGTATGAAGAGATAGAAGTTGGAATTCTTACCTCTTTCAGCTGAGATCGTGAATGGAGTTTGAGTGAGATTTAGGAAGGCCTGAAGATTGCTTTAGCTTGCTTGAACCTCCCTGAGTGTGTTCCAATCCTTGCCTTGCTTTGGAAGTGCCTGAAACTCTCTATCCAAGTCAACCTGCAAGCTTGGAAAACAAAAATGGCGGATGAAGAAGGAGGAGTTACAGTGCAGGGATGATGGTCTGGATCACTTAGATATGAAGTAGGTAAAGTGTTTGGATGATTAAAACTTGAAACGCATGAGCCAATTTGTGGATTGCTATGCTTATGCTTAAACTACAAGTTTTTGACAGGTTTTTGGTGAGAGGGAGTGTTTGAGTGTTTCAGGCCTTTTTCAATCGTGTTCTCAGTTGTAATGGATTTGTGTATTAGTATAGAGAAAGTTTCAAGTCAACTCCACCACATATTTTTGAGTTGTAGGCTTTTTACACACTTTCTTACTTTTGAAGCAAAGTGAAGGGACAAGTATCCACATGCTTGTACTGGCTTGCTTGGAGTTGGTATAAGCTCTATAAAAATTTCTTTAGGTCTGTACGACTTGTGTGCAGAGAAGACAAGTCCAATGCTCAAGAATTAAAAAGTTGCAAAAGTTAAGCTTTTCCAAAATGGCAATGGCAACTTTGTGCCATTTATGGTATTAAAGCTTGGACAAAGACCTTTGGGCTTGGATTAAGGCCTTGTCAACTGAATAAGCATTAAATTATGAAGTGATAAACAAGTTTGAGACCTGTAAAGTAAGAATTAGGCAGCATAGGTTCAAATTTGAATTTTCTTCTTCATAAAATGGCTTGAATTCAAAGTGAGAAATTGCCAATTTCATCTCTTCGATTCTCTCTACTCAAAAATGATCTCAAGGTGTTCTTGGACATTTTGGAAAGCTTGCAATGTTCTCTATAACTCATCTTTGAAATGAATTTAAAGATTCAACTTGGAACTAGGTGAGAAATTGCCATGAAGTTAGGTCAAAAACCTGCCTAAATTAGGGCAAAATTTCACTAAGTTATTTAGTTCATGAGCACGTATTCACAAAGTTATATCTTGAGATCCAAGCATCTTTAGGGAAAAAAGTGTGAAGCAAAGTTGTATATTTCATGGAGTTCTACAACTTTCATGTTGGAAACTAGAGTGCCCAGAAATTTGCACTCGGCGACGCGCGGTTGAGGGAATGGGCTTAAAGATGCCATTTGGAGTGGTGATAGAATCTTGTTGGAGATGGGCTTGTAGATTCCATCCAAGAGTGTTTGTTAAATTATAAGTTGTAAGCTGAAAGAATGAGTGTCAGAATGGCGTCCGTGCCTGGAGTGTATCCGTACTTTATCTGTAAGTTGTGTCCGAAAAGAATATCAGAATGGAATCTGTGTTTGGAGCGTATATGTACTGTATCTGAATTTGAAGTATGAATGAGTATCAGAATGGCATCCGTGTCTGGAGCGTATCTGAACTGTATCCGTAAGTTATAATTTGAAATGAGTATCAGAATGGCATTTGTGTCTAGAGCATATCTAAACTGTATCTGTAAGTTGTAATTTGAATGAGTATCAGAATGGCATCCGTGTCTGGAGCGTACCTGAATTGTATCTGAATTTGAAGTCTGAATGAGTATCAGAATGGCATCCGCGTCTAGAGTGTATCTGAATTGTATCAGTAAGTTGTATCTGAATGAGTATCAGAACAACATCAGTGTCTAGAGTGTATCTGAACTGTATCTGAATTTGAAGTCTGAATGAGTATCAGAATGGCATCCGTGTCTGGAGCGTATCTGTACTGTATCTGAATTTGAAGTCTGAATGAGTATCAGAATGGCATCCGTGTTTGGAGCGTATCTGAACTGTATTTGAATTTGAAATCTGAATGAGTATTAGAATGGAATCTGTGTCTAGAGTGTATTTTTACTGTATTTGAAGTCTGAATGAGTATCAGAATGGCATCCGTGTCTGGAGCGTATCTGAACTGTATCTGTAATGTTGTATATGAATGAGTATCAGAATGGCATGCATGTCTAGAGCGTATCTAAAATGTATCATGATTGCATATCGTCAATGGTAACTGTTTAATCTTATCCTGAAAAGGGTAAAATGTTAGTTAAAATACAAAGTCATGTTTCATGAAATGTATGATGCAATGTATTGACTTTATTAATGTTTATGATATATGGATGCAATGTATGTGTATGTGAGCTGATTTGCTGTATTGCTGTCTGCTTGAGAAAGATAAATCTCTGCATGCTACTGAGGATGTGTTGAATTTTTATGTCTTGGAGTTGAAGTACTGATAAACTTTTGTTGAGAGAAATAAGTTCTGTTGTGAGGTTAATGCCATGTATTACTTGTAAGATCTACTCGGGGAATCCTGAGATTTTGATGACTTCTATTGGGGATTAATAATTTGAAACTTCGTTCCGCTTAGGGATTTAAATGACGTACTGTAGGGGATTTCTTATGGAATAGCCTAGAGGAATTTCCCTATTTTTTAAACCTATCAGTAATTATCTTTCTTATTTTGTTTATTTGTAAACAGTAATCATGTTCAAATGCATATGTTTATTAATGAATCAATGGATGTTTTTGTAAACAAAACACAAGTGTAAAGAAAAATATAAATAGTTTTTGTACTTTCAAAGGGGAATCTTTGTATTGACTTTGAATAAATATTTTGTACAAAGGAGACAAACATTCTAGTAAGAGAATGCCGTCGTAAACAAGAAAAATTTAATACAAAGAAAGATGGCTATGTGTAATAATCCCATGGGGTATCCATTCTACTATAGCCTTTATATCCCCGGGTATCTTGTCTATTTGCCTTGTCCGAAGATGATTGAATTGATCAGAAACTCTGAGTTTGTCAGCGGAAGCCAAAGGTTGTCCGTCAAATGATCCGACGGGACATAGTCATACGCTTTTATTCCCTAACTTTTGCCTGGACCGCCCTTTCTGGTTTTCAGTCCACCGGGAAACCCTTTTTTGCCCAAGTCGCCCTTTCGGGTTTTCAACTTGCCGAGTGTACAATTTTTTTATTTTATCCCTAATTTCTGCCCGAACCTTTTGGTTCGTTGGGATACCCTTGTTTTTCCTAGGTATGTCAACCTAGCGGGTCTCTTATACATAGTATCTTTTGACTATGTCCGCGTTCATAGGGTGTGGCCGGTCATTGCCATCCATGGTGGTCAAGATCATTGCCTCACTGGAGAATATGTTTTTTATTACAAATGGTCCTTCATAGGTTAGAGTCCATTTGCCTATGGAATCACTTTGCGGCAAGATCATACATTTGATCACTAAATCCCCAACTTGATATACTTGGCGTCTGACTTTCTTGTTGAAAGCCTTGATCATCCGCTTTTGATACATCTATTAATGGCAAACAGCAGTAAGTCTCTTCTTATCAATCAAATTCAGTTGATCAAATCGAGTCTGGATCCAATCGTCTTCATTCAACCCTGCATCTTTCATAATCCTCAGAGAGGGGATCTGAACCTCAATAGGCAAGACAACCTCCATGCTGTAAACCAAAGAATAGGGTGTTGCCGCGGTTGAGGTGCGAGCCGTGGTACGGTACCTGTGGAGAGCGAATGGTAACATCTTATGCCAGTCTTTGTATGTGACTGTCATTTTCTGTATGATCTTCTTAATGTTTTTATTTGCAGCTTCGACAACACCATTCATCTTTGGCCGGTAGGGAGAAGAATTATGACGTTGGATCTTGAATTGCTCGCACAAGGCGGTGAACATAGTGTTGTTAAGATTTGTACCATTGTCAGTGATGATCCTTTTCGGGATACCGTACCGGAAAATAATGTTTTGCTTGATGAAGCGGGCCACAACATTCTTGGTAACGGAGGAGAAGGAAGCTGCTTCGACCCATTTTGTAAAATAGTCAATGGCCACTAGGATGAAGTGGTTTCCATTGGAGGCCTTAGGCTTGATTTATCAAATCATATTAATTCTCCACATAGCAAAGGGCCAAGGAGCCGTCAAGACATTCAGAGGAACCGAAGGCACATGCACCTTGTCAGCATATATTTGACACTTATGGTAGGTTCGAGAGTATTGATAGCAATCTTCCTCCATGGTAGACCAATAATAGCCTGCCCGTAGGATTTTCTTCGCCATCGTATGCCCACTGGAGTGGGTGCCAAAAGTACCTTCATGTAAATCAGCCATGATCTTTTCAGCTTCAACCTTATCCACACACCGAAGCAAAATGGAGTCATGATTGCGTTTGTACAGGATGTTGTTAATAAGGAAGAACTTAGCAGAGAATCTCATTAAGAACTTCTTATCATTGATTGAAGCTCCTTCTGGATATTCTTGATCCTCAAGATACCTCTTGACTTCATGAAACCAAGACTAGTTCACTACTTCTTTATTATTAATCTCGTGATAGTGTGCTGGTTCATCCATTCGTTCAATGGTGATTTGGGGAGCCTCGTTATCCCAATTAAGTTTAAACATAGATGACATTGTGGCTAGAGCATCTGCTTGCTGATTTTCTTCTCGCGGGAAATGTTCGAAGGTAATCTTCTCAAAATGTGGTAGCAATGTCAAAACATGTTCTTTGTAAGGGATAGGGTTTGGGTGCTTAGTGTCCCACTCCCCTTTGATCTGACTGATGACCAAAGCTGAATCTCCAAACATGTCTAAGGATTTGATCCCCAAGTCTATGGTAGCTCTGAGATCGAAGATGCATGCTTCGTACTCCGCCATGTTGTCCGTACAGTTGAAGCAAAGTCTGGCAGTAAAGGGAGTATGACACCCTTCTGGAGATATGAGTACGGTTCCGATACTACTACCAAGTGCATTGGATTCCCCATCAAAGAACACGGTCCATCGGGAACCTTGTTCAGGTCCATCATATGGCCTGATTTCTTCATAGTTATCTAATGTCATGATGTCTTCATCCGGGAAATCAAACTTCATGGACTGATAGTCTTCTACAGCTTGGTGAGCAAGATGATCAGCCAATACACCACCCTTTATAGCTTTTTGGTTAGTATATTGTATGTCGTATTCCGTTAAGATCATCTGCCATCTATCTACTCTCCCAGAAAGAGCAAGCTTGTCGAAGATATATTTTATCGGATCCATCTTAGATATCAATAAAGTAGTATGAGTCAACATATACTGTCTTAGCCGGCGAGCATCCCATGCCAGAGCGCAGCAAGTTTTCTCGAGCAGTGAATATATGGTTTCACAGTCGGTAAACTTTTTGCTCAGGTAATAAATAGCGTGCTCTTTTCGGCCAGACTCGTCATGCTGCCCCAATACGCACCCCATTGAGTTTTCTAAAACAGTTAGATACATGATCAACGGTCTTCCCTCGACTGGTGGTATCAACACATGAGGCTCTTGTAAGTATTCTTTGATTTTGTCAAAAGCAACTTGGCATTCATCATTCCACCTGACTACTTGATCTTTCTTCAATAGCTTGAAGATTGGCTCACAAGTAGCTGTTAAGTGAGAAATGAATCTGGAAATATAGTCCAAGAGTCCCAAGAATCCTCTGACTTCCTTCTCAGTATGAGGAGCAGGCATCTCTTGTATTGCTTTAACTTTGGCATGATCGAACTCAATACCTTTGTTACTGACGAAAAAACCTAGGAGTTTACCGGTCCGTACTCCAAATGTGGACTTGTTTGGATTTAACCTCAGCTTATACTTATTCAGTCTTTCAAAAAGATTTTGTAAGTGATCAAGGTGTTTTTCTTCCGTTTGCAATATGGCTATCATATCGTCTACGTCGACTTCTATTTCATGATGTATCATATCGTGAAATAAAGCTACCATAACGCGTTGATAGGTTGCCCCAACATTCTTCAATCCGAACGACATCACTTTGTAGTAGAACGTGCCCCACTGTGTGACAAAAGTAGTTTTCTCCATGTCCTCAGGTGCCATTTTGATTTGGTTATAACCTGAAAATCCGTCCATGAAGGAAAACACTTTTTGCTGTGCGGTATTGTCAACCGGGATATCGATGAGGGGGAGTGGAAAATCATCTTTAGGGATCGCCCTATTCAAATCTCTATAATCCACACACATTCTTACTTTTCCATCTTTTTTAGGTACGGGAACAATGTTGGCCACCCATTGAGGATAGGAATTGACAGCCAAGAATCCAACATTAAATTGCGTCATGACCTCCGCTTTTATCTTTTCTGACATATCAGGTCTCATGCGGCGAACCTTTTGTTTTACTGGCGGGCAATCTTCTCTTGTAGGCAGACAATGTACTACAATGTCTGTATCAAGCCCCGACATGTCTTCATATGACCAGGCAAAGATCTCAACATAGTCATGTAACAGCTGAATCAGGCGATCTTTGACATTGGGTTCCAGATTGGCACCCACCTTCACCTCTTTTTTATCCTCCTCGGTACCCAAGTTGATTGTATCCACAGGTTCTTAGTGAGGCTGAATAGCTCTTTCCTATTGTTGTAGCAGTCTGGAAAGTTCCTCTGGTTCCTCACAATCTTCCTCACTTTCGTCTTCGGCTTGGTAGATTAGATCCTCATAGTTACAAAAGGCCATAGCAGTATCGTTACCCATGGGATCCAGAGTGGATGGGTACCTGAATTTGTGAGTGTGCGTGTGTGTAAGGGTATAGCCACCTTTAAAAGAAAATAAAATGTAAAATAAAAACAATGAGCCAAAAAGTTTGCATGCGAAAAACGTCCATGATTCATTGAATGTCATATGAAGATGAAAATAACAACCCTTACAAATGGACCATTGTGCCTCGGGCAAGACACAAGGTTTTAGGAGTGCAAATTGTTTGTGAATATTACAGATCCAACAATAAAAAGAAAGGATAAATTATTGAGGGATGAAAGTTATTGGGACAAAGTCTCTGACCTCCCAATTGCGAAGTCCTCCATTGATAGTCGGAAAAATCCAATCCTCCAAGCTGCAATCCTATTCACCATCTTCTATCGCATTGACCTCTCGGTTGCTAATCTTCAAGGGTGGCCCTCCAGCATGGGCACGGCGTACAGCCTTTTGAGCACTTGAAGTGAAACCTAAGCCAAACTTATCAGACTTATACGGGATGTCTGGAAGTTGCCCCCAGATGGTGCACCCTCCTTCCTCTACTACTGCTTTGGCGTCCTTCAGAGATGACATCCAGAGTGGAGGTCTTGTAATCTTGGGAATCTGGGACACAGTCTTGGTCACTGCAATCTCTTGGGGGGTCTCTTCGAAGTGTTGAAAAGGAGTTTCAATGAACTCACCGTCCAATTCCATATACCGAAAGGAATTGAGATTGCTAATCATGTATTCTTCCTCTCCGTGGACAGTTATAATCTTTCCTTGAGCCGGATATTTCAACATCTGGTGCAATGTAGAGGTGACAGCGCCAGCATTATGGATCCATGGCCGTCCTAGCAGATAAGAGTAAGAGGGGCTGATGTCCATTACATAAAAGGTTGAATTGAAAGTTTGACTCCCAACCTTTATGGGGTTATCTACCTCCCCATGTACCATCCTCTTCGAGCCATCAAATGCTCTTACTACTATGTTACTTGGCTTTAACGTCAGTCCTTCGCAGTCAAGTTTGTCAAGAGCTTTCTTTGGAAAAACATTAAAGATGAGCCAGTATCCACCAAGACATGGGCCAGAGTTGTTCCCCTACATTCCACAGAAACATGTAATGCCTCGTTATTCTTTCTTCCCCTTGGTGTTATATCAGCATCCGAGAAGTCTAGGCCGTTATCCGCTGTCAAACTGACCACACAATCTAGAAATTGGTCCACAGACGTCTCTTGATGCACATGTGCTATTTTAAGGAACTTCACCAAGGCTTTTGCATGTGCCTCGGAACACAGTAGTAATGCTAGCATGGAGATTTTGGACGGAGTTTGCCCCAACTGTTCGACTACATCGTAGTCGCTCCTCTTTATAATTTTTAAGATCTCCTCCATTTCTTTCTTGGAAGGTTCGGGAATAGTCAGTGATTGAGCCTTCAACAGGACAGGCTCTTCTTGAATACTTTTTCCTCGGGTTTCAGCAGTAGGAGTGTTGGTAGGAATGACAATAGGGGTTGTAACGACTTCATCAATAGGAGTACTTGCAGAGATGATTATGGGTACAGAAGTAACTTTTAGAGCAGCCACTGGTCCAAAAACTGCCTTTGGGGGGGCAATCTCTGGAGAAAAGATTCTACCGCTTTGGGTAATTTTACTGGTTCCGGCAATATTGCTAATGTCGGAATCTTCTTCTTCAGAGTTTATCTCTTCGGCGGTAAGCCCATCTTGTTTGATGCCATGGTAGTAAATGTCCCCACCGTAATTCCACGACACAGTCTTGTCTGATTCATAAGCGAATGGCCCATGCATTTAGATTATTAGAGGAGTTGCTTTCAGAACCGATGTAATTCTAACGGGTTTTTTGGAAACCCTAGAAGAATTGGCGGATATGGTAAGGATTGAAACATCTTCAACAAAAACAGGTGAAACATGAGTACTTTCAAATAGAATCTCTTTGTTGTCTATCAAGCATTGAATGCCTATTTTCAACAAAGGGAAATCAGTTGCTGAGGATAAGAAGAGGTGGAAAACTTCATTACAGCCCGGGAACACACCGGCATTCAACAAATTTATCTTAATGATTGGAAGTGGAGTCATGAGTTCATCAATTATGGTAACAAACAAATCCTCTTCAATAGCATTGGTGTTGTGACCATGTTTGGGCATGGGAGCAGAGATAACATTTGGCTTCTCGGGCGCATCAAACTCAATTTCCTTTGCTTCAATGAGATCTTGTATTTTGTTTTTCAAGGCCCAACAGTTATTGGTATCGTGCCCAGGACTTTCGGAGTGATATGTGCAACGGGCATTGGGGTGATAATGAGGGGATGTTGTGTTGGGATTTTTTGGAGATTCCTTCAGGGTTACCAAATTGGATCTCAACAGATGCGGTAATACTTGAGACGGAGTTATGTTGATTTTGGTGAATTGTCGGACTGGCCTCTCCACCCTTGGTTGGTTACTTCTTTGTTGATCAGACGCATGCTTTGGAATCATAACAGCCCCTACCATTGGTCGGCGCTCGGCTCTCTCTTGGTTTCTTTATGGATAAACAGAAAATACCTCTTTCTTACTGATAAAAGGCTTCCTCGCAGCTGTAGAAGAAGACGAATGCTTCTAAATATTTCCATTTCTTATGCCAGCTTCCAACCTCTCTCCGGTCAGTATTAACTTAGTAAATCATACAGATGAGCTTCCAATTAAATGGTTAAAGAAAGGGCCCGATAAAGTGCCTAAAACATGTCCACCAATTCCCTTTCAGACAGAGGAGGTTGGACTCTCCCCGCCAGATCTCTCCACTTCTGTGCGTAATCCTTGAAACCCTCATTGGAAACCATAGCCATACTCTGAAATTGAGTATGGGTAAGGGCCAAATCGGAATTATATTGATATTGCTTATAGAAAGTTGCGGCGAGATCTTCCCAATTGTGGATTTTGACTCTTTCTAGTTGGTAAAACCAGTCTAGTTGTGTTCCAGATAGACTATCCTGGAAAAAGTTCACCCACAAGTCTTTATCAGCGAAGTGTGGTTGTATTTTTCTCACATATGATCGGAGGTGCATCTTAGGGCATGACACTCCATCATATTTTGCAAACAAAGGTACTTTGAACTTCGGGGGAATCACAATCCCAGATACTAGTCCCAAGTCTTCAAAATCTAGGCCCGGTACCCTTTGTATTTCCATTGCGTTCAAACGCTCTTCGAGGTGTATGTACTTGTCATCAGCTGGAGGATAATGTTCCTCAGAGTAGTCTTACTCTTCTTCCTCCTCGGATGCTGGGTCGTCGTTCACTTCCTGGGTTTGATTATCCCTTTCGCCTGATGATGTCGCAAAGTCCAAAGTTCGTCTGGTTTGTCCTTTAAACCTTCTCCCCATGATTACAACATTGGTTGGTTTCTTCAATTTCTTCTTCTCTTTGGCCAACAGAGTCTTCAACTCCTCTTGTCCTTTTGTCAGATCCAAGAGCATTTGTTGAAACTGGGCGTTCTGCGCCTGGAGATCTTTCATAGTCTGTTCAACATCCATCTCACTGAAATAAACAGTAGAAGGATAAGGTGACCTGTATGATGTTATGATGAATGATATGTGCATATGCAATGTTTTCAAGGATTTCAAAAAATCAAGTTTTTTTTAGACAAAAAGAAACACACGTTATATTAATAAGATAAAGTCTGAGTACATCAATGCCCCTTGGGCAAAATAATACAAAACTCTAAGATAAAAAAGTAGTGTGCATCCTCTTTGGTGCAATGTAGGCATTTAGAGTCTACTCCTCATGAAGTAGCCTAGTGAGTTCCAAAAACCTTCTTCTCGCTTGCGTAGAATTAGGCTTCGAAAGTATCTCGCTAAGTTGTATCCAATCCCTTTGTAGGTCTTCAAGAGATGTGGGCATGTCAGGATGTAGGATAGTGTATGGAACTTCTCCCTCCTTAACAGGATCAATGATCACCGGGAGGATGGAAGGATAAGGCATCATAAGACTTTGAGCACGAGTTCATACTCATTTGAGGTAAGGCTCAGGAGGGATGGAATTATTGTGCCCCAAAGTCTTGATATCTACCTTGTTTAGCCTCCTCCAAGCTCGGATGAATCTCTGGCGAAGACGTTGATCGTCGTTGTCGTAATCGAATGCCAAACCTTGAATCAATATCTCGTGTGGGCCATCCCTTCGGGCATAACCAAATTGTCTTAAAGCTAAGCATGGGTTGTAGGTGATGCCTCCCCTAATACCAAGTAGAAGGACATTAGGGAATTCCCCACAACGGTCAACAATGATAACATTATCTTTGGATCGGGAGCACCAATGAATGTTTGAATGTTTAAGCGTCATTAACCTTTGTGACCACCTTAAACCTTGCTCATTCTTTAAGACTGATTGAGGAAGATGAGAAATAAACCATCTTGCCAGGAGAGGAGTGCAACACATAAGTACACCTCTTTTCCTCATTGTACGAGTGTGAAAAAAGTGTAGGATATCCCCATGCAATGTAGGCACCGGGTTGCGTGACATGAAGATTTTGACGGTGCTCACATCTATGAGTTGGTGAAGATTTGGGAACAAAACCATCCCATAGATAAGAAGAGCCACAATTTCCTTAAAGGCTTGTAAGTCTAAATAATTCCAACAACTTTGGGCTTTCTCAAACAGGAACTTTGCTAAGAAGCCTTTGACACCACTCCTAGTTTCCCAATAAGTTGTGACATCAGATGAGTACAAGTGCAGAGCTTGAGCAATCTCCACTGGCTTTTGGTCTCTTTCTGTACCGTTGAAAGGTAGTTGATTGAGAATGGGAATTCTCAAGAGTTGATAGAATTCTTCCAAAGTAGGCACAAGCTGATAGTCGGAAATGTGAAGCAATGGTGCAAAGGATCAAAGAACTGAAGGAGCACCTTCATCATATCCTCATATGTGTTGGAGGTGACCAAATTGAGTAGACGACCATGTCTCTCGGTGAACGGAGAGTTCTCAGGGATCCTTGAAGCTAGCTCCTTAAGTTATGGAGGAATTCTTACAAGGTTGACTTGGATAGTTTTCCTGCGAAGTGAATCCATATCCTACAAAATAAGAATAAAGATGAATCTCCAAAATCCTTGAAATGGTTAGTGGATGCATATGATGTTTATGATGTCCATGATGTTATGTAAAAGTATGCATATACAAGCAAAGCAATCAAGTTCTTAGTTTAGGCTTGCATGGGGTTTTATAGGTAAGTACCCTCTTGAATTTTAGTTGGCTTAAACCTGTCCTAGCAATAGTAACCGGGTTCTAAGGAGCTCAATATCACTGGATTGTTTCCTTGGTCATTGTTTCAGCTCAAGCCTATTTAATGGCGATCGAAATATTCCAAGAAACCAAACCTCAATGAGTGTAGTATCGAGTATCTACCAACTTCGGACTACACCAAAGTTGGTCATCTCACTACATCCTAAAGGCCAAGTTGGTCAAATAAAGGGTTCTAGAAGTTCATTAGTACTTCATGACATCACTCAACGGCCCCGTATTCTCTTTGATTAAATCAAAGGCTACCGGTACCCACAAATATGTCACACTAACATAGCTATTTCTTAGACCATGTCGTTATACCCCGCACAGTTTCCACAACGTATTTCTATTTACCTATAATGTATCCCAAATCCGAGTAGAGGATTTCAAACCCAAACAAAGAACCATAATGTAAAGCACACAAGTCAAACAATATAAGCAAAGAAATTTGATCTAGCCCTAAGGTAACCCCACTTTTAAAAATCTCCTAAGCAGAGTCACCAGTTCTGTGATACGGTGGGAGAAATGACTTGAGGTTTTGCGTTTTATCGCAAATGTTGAGGTTTAGCAAGAATCGCCACCGACATTTCTTTTATCCAAAAGGAAAGGTGAAAAAGCACATGAAAGACCTTTGAGATGTTTTCTTGAGTTCGCGGATAGATTATGAAAAGGGAAGGTATTAGCACCCTTTTCATCCATGGTTTTCCATGGGCTCTTAGTTACTTGCTAGATTACTTGCTTTTGTTTGAAATTGTCCTTTGTGTGGTTTTGAAAGTATTTTGTAAAAGAGGCCATCGTTTAGGCAATATTTGTAATGATTATCGTTCGTAAGAATGTATACAAAGATGTTTGTCTTTTTGAAAATGTTTTCAATGTTTGTAAGATGTTTGAAAATGTGTGTGTTTGTTTTGAAAATAGCAAGGAAATTTGTTTGAAATGGAGCAAGTAATTAAGAGCAAACTACCTACTCAAATGTCTTTCTTGTTCATTTTCTATTCCTTTGACATTGTTGTCTTACCATTGATTTGGTAAGCAACCCTATCTTTGGATGTTAACGGGACGGGCGCGGGTCATCGTATAACCATGATTAGAAATGTTGCAAAGTATCTTATCATTTTTGAGGGACCAAGATCATTTTGTAACGCAACTTAGAATAGCGTCATCGAGGGACTATGATCTTATATTTGTTTGTTTTGCCATGATACATCGCATGCGTAATATGGTTATTTTTTGTATAAGGCAACCAAGTGGAGAAACCCTAAGGATTTTTGTGTGCAAGTGTGTTATTTTCATGCTTGATTTTGTCTTGGATTTAGGGTTTTCTATTTGATTTTTTTATCTTGCCATACAAAACCATAATTACTAGCATGGTATATAAAAAGCGGTAAATTGCGTAATTTAAAGATTACTACGCTATTACAACATTTTATGGGATGGGGGAATACAAATTATAAATGGGGATTCACAATAATGTAAATCTAATTAAACTACTACAACCAAATCGAATTTGTACAAGTAATGAAATAAATAATGTACAAGACAATTTAAATATGCAAGGATACATAAAATGCAAGAAAAGGATTTTTGTTTCGTTCTTATGTGAAAAGGGTTTTGACTTAAATCTAATAAACTTAAGAAAAAGAAATTAATTCTTGAAAATAAAATTTAACCCTAATTTCTAATTTAAAAGAAAATAAAGTTCTATAGGTATTATTTTTATGTATTTTTTGTATTAAAAATAATAAACAATATCTTATGAAAACATTTAGTTTTTATATATCAAAAAATAAATATTTTACAAGTATGAATAAAAAAGGGAATAAAATAGTTAACCTAATTCTATTATATTTACAAGTTTATTTAAGAAAGAAATAATTAATATGAAGTTTAATAAAAATATTTTTTGTGTGAAATAAAAATAAAATAAACAAAATGCAAAATTTGTCATGTTTTATATTTTTTATGATTTTATGTATTAAGGAAAATATTTAATAAAAAAAAAAGAAAATAAAACAAATAAATAAAAGTGGATGAAAATAGTTGGGCCAGGGGGGTATCCTGAGTAATCAGGTGATATCATGTTAGAAAAAAATGCTAGGCCCAAGTATTGAAGCCCATCCTGCAAACAACCAAAAAAGATGAAAAAATATGTGAAAATGCAAAAAGGCAGGCACCAAGGCTCGAACCCATGACCTTGGCATTCTCAGCGCGCTGCCTTGCCACTGGGGTGGCTGTACATCCGTTAGGCTAAATGAAATAAAATATACATAACACAAAACCGTTCCTAGCCCTGAAATTCATCTTCTTCCTCAAGCTAGTAGGACCTCCTGTAACTCTTTCATCTCTGAACAAAAATGGAAATAGATAACATGAATGTTATAACATTTTGTCTCACGATTCTAACCATATGCATAACTAAAACTATTAGTCCAAGATTAAAGAGAATTTTAATGGCCCTAATTCTTAACCTAATTTTTCCAGGAAATTCAAGTTCAAAATTCTCTTAACTCAGGCCAAATAAATGCAAGTTATGGATTTATACAGCTTTGTAGCAATGATATCTACATTTTTCTTTCACTAATCGTAGCCAATGGATGCCTGTATGAAGAGATAGAAGTTGTAATTCTTACCTCTTTCAGCTGAGATCATGAATGGAGTTTGAGTGAGATTTAGGAAGGCCTGAAGATTGCTTGAGCTTGCTTGAACCTCCCTGAATGTGTTCCAATCCTTGCCTTACTTTGGAAGTGCCTGGAACTCTCTATCCAAGTTAACCTGCAAGCTTGGAAAAAAAATGGCAGATGAAGAAGGAGGATTTAAAGTGCAAGGATGATGGTCTGGATCACTTAGATATGAAGTAGGTAAAGTGTTTGGATGATTAAAACTTGAAACGCACGAGCCAATTTGTGGATTGCTATGCTTATGCTTAAAATGCAAGTTTTTGACAGGTTTTGGGTGAGAGGGAGTGTTTGAGAGTTTGAGGCCTTTTTCAATCGTGTTCTCAGTTGTAATGGGTTTGTGTATTAGTATAGAGAACGTTTCAAGTCAACTCCACCACAGATTTTTGAGTTGTAGGCTTTTTGCACACTTTCTTGCTTTTGAAGCAAAGTGAAGGGACAAGTCTCCTCATGCTTGTACTAGCCTTCTTGGAGTTGGTATAAGCTCTATACAAATTGCTTTAGGTCTGTAGGACTTGTGTGTGCAGAGAAGACAGGTCCAATGCTCAAAAATTGAAAAGTTGCAAAAGTTAAGCTTTTCCAAAATGGCAATGGAAACTTTGTGCCATTTATGGAATTAAAGCTTGGACAAAGACCTCTGGGCTTGGATTAAGGCTTTGTCAACTGAATAAGCATTAAATTATGAAGTGAGAAACAAGTTTGAGGCCTGTAAATCAAGAATTAGGCGGCATAGGTTCAAATTTGAATTTTGTTCTTCATAAAATGGCTTGAATTCAAAGTGAGAAATTGCCAATTTCATCTCTTCGATTCTCTCTACTCAAAAATGATCACAAGGAGTTCTTAGACATTTTGTATGGCTTGCGATGTTCTCTATAACTCATCTTTGAAATGTATTTCAAGTTTCCTCTTGGAACTAGGTGAAAATTTTCCATGAAGTTAGGTCAAAAACCTACCTAAATTAGGGCAAAATTTCACTAAGTTATTTAGTTCATGAGCATGTATTCACAAAATTATATCTTGATATCCAATAATCTTTAGGGAAAAATGTGTGAAGCAAAGTTGTAGATTTCATGGAGGTCTACAACTTTCATGTTGGGAAGTTTCTTTGAATCATCTTGCATCATGGTGGAAATTTGGCTTAAAGTTGAGAAAAAATAAGAAATTTTCTATACTTAGAAAAATTTCTAAGTTAAGATAATTTCAAATTTTAAAACCAAATCTTCAATCTTTGATTTCTTGATGAAAAAGTTTCACATTTTGACATGTTTTGATGAATTGTGATCATTGGTACTTGAATTTGACCAAAAATTCAAGGTTTGACTTTTTAGTGTACAATTGACTTTTGATCAGTTGACTGCAAATTTCATCTGTCAATCCAATGGAAATGCAATGTTTTGGACCATTTCAATAGGTCAAGATGACACAAATGAACCCTTGAAATCATGCTTCAAATCAAATGGTCATTTTCTAGGTCAAAAAGCAGAAATTGCCCTTTCTCAATCAAAACCCTAATTTTAATCATTTTGCCCTTTTGATGATTTGATCAAATTTCTTGAGGAATTGTGATCCAAACTTGATCAAATGATACATATGAGTCTAAAATGTTGATGTGGATAAAAAATTATCAATTTTGAATGTAAATTGGCCATGGTTGACTTTTTCCCCAATATAGTTGATTTTTAGGTCAACTGTCCAATTGACTGGTCAAAAATGTGATTCAAGGCTTGAAACTTGACATGAGTAATCTTAGGGGTCAATGATGATACTTGAAAGTCATATGAAGCATTGATAGTCCAAAAATCCTTGTGAAAACTCAAACCCTAATTTTGGGTCATCAGTGCAAGATGAGATGTCTTGAGTTGATCAAACCCTAATCCAGCCTTGAGTCAAAGAGATCTTGCAGGGAAAATCTTGATAAATGAGAGGGCAAATTTTGGGGTACAACAAAGATCTTATATGTTTTTTGTGGTTTTTATTTGAGAAAAACAATTTAATTACAAATTTAAAACCTAATTTCTAATTAGTTTTATTTACAAAAAATAATTAAATTAACCTAGTTTCTTATTAAATTAATTAAAGAAATAAATATTTCATGAGAAGAATGATTTTTTTTGGTGTTTTTGTGATTTATTGATTTTATGATTAATAAAAAAAGTAATTAATTTTTTGTGGAAAATAATTAAACAAATTAATTAAAATAAAAGAAGTAAAAAAAGAGAAAGAATTAAAAATGGGCCTGTTTGCATTGCTGAAAGAGGGGGTACATTGTTGAATTTCCCTGGCCCAATAATGCTGAGCCCAATCAATGTGCCTGATCCCATGGAGTGTTGACTTGAGGGTGCATCATAGTCTCTCATTTGGAGTGCGTTGGATCTGATACTATGCTGATCAAGTGGCTGGATGTAAATATGCAAGGTACACGCGTGGAATTGTGAAGCATTGGATCTGCAAGTGGAAAGTGAGAAAATAAAGAAATTTGTTGGGACCTGGGATCGAACCCGGGTCCTTTCACTTAACAAGAGACGCCTTTGCCTTCTAGGAAACGCTGATTAGTTGTTAATGGAATAAGACTAATACAAAATATATAAAACAATTTCCAGGAAACTGAAACAAAGCCACGCGCGCTATATTTAAATAAACCAATAGGGTGGTGACAAATCACCTTCTTCTACCTCCAGCCCGTCGTCTTAGGTATATAACCTATACCTACATACCATGTCTGTCGCTAAAACATGCGTGCTTCAAACATAAAAAATATACACGATAAATGGATTTAAAGACCAGGGATCGACTGGTCTTGATGCCGAGATCATCCCAGTATCCAGTTCTTGGCCTAATTTTTCTTGTGTCAAGAAGCCCCAAAACGTGGTTTCAAACCCTAGCCATGGAAATTGTCAGTATACGCGCTAAAACATCAATTAAACATAACCAGTACGTTGCAAACATGATAACAAACACATATATACCATTAAAACATGTCAAAGATACGTGAATCACAGTAATCGAATTTGGAAAATAGGGCAAACTGTGTGACTGCTACGTGATGATTCTGGACTTGGGGCGGATTGCAATTGATTGGGATACGTTCCTAATATGACCATCAATCTATTGGTAATGTTAAGATGGCTTGAATTGACCTCTAGAATGGAAATTGAACCACCACTTTCCTTTGAATTTTTGAAGTTTGTTCTGGCCTCTTCACGACTGCTAACCCTTGTCTCATGCCTTGTACATGTTCATTATATATCCTAGAACGAATTAGGTTTATAAAACTGGCTTATATCATTGCAATTATGGAAGATTTGATTTGATTTCCATGCCATATGTAAACTTGCTATATTGAGCCAAATTATCCCTTTCTTGTACCAATCATGCTTCATTCAATTTAGCCTTGATATTTCAGCATATTTTACCTGTCAAAAAATCATATCAAAACATATCTTTGCTATTATTTACCAATTATTTGATTTAATTGAAATTTTAATTAATAAAAAATCACAATAAAATGGAAAATGAAGCAAATAACATGTGGATGGATATTTGGGTCATGGACCATATTATAAGTGAGGTGCAAGCATAAAAGTTAGGCCTATTTGGTAAAAAAAATGCACTTTTGAGCATATTTGACTTTTGGTAATTTTGCAAAAAAGGTCAACTTTGACAAGGCATATCTCTTCCAATTTTAACCCTAAAGAGGTGTTCTTGGACTTTTTAGAAAGCTTAGGATGTCCCCTAAGCAACCCTTTTGGTCTCATCTCAATTGAATCTCCCATGTTCATGTAAGAAGCTTTGACCCAAAAGGTATTTTTATTGACTTTTCAAAAGGACCTATAATGTGGAAAGTCATATCTTTTGATGAGTGCATGTTTTGAACTTGTGGGATGATGATGAGTTATAGGGAATTGCATCCATTTCACAATGATCCTTGGATGTAAAATTTCTGATAAAGCATGTGGAAGTTATGCTTGGTCAAAGTTTGGTTGACTTTTCCTGAGAAACCCTAATTTAGCAACTTTTGGGTTTTGATGGATTTGGAGCATTCCTTGGGGAATCATGATAAAAACATGATAAAATGATGGATATCACTCCAAAATGTTGATGTTAACCAAAAATATTGAAGTTTGACTATATGTGGGCCACAATTAACTTTTGACCTACAGTCGATTCTCAAGCATCTGAGTAGTTGACTGAGCAAACTTCTTGTGCAACACTTGAAATTTGACATGGAAGGTCTTGATAACATATTAGGACCATGGAGATCATATGAGGTCTTTTGAGTTCACCCATCTTGATGAAAATGGAAACCCTAGTTTAAGATACATTGCCTTAGGAGAGAGTTTGTTTGGTTAACTCTTGGGCAACCTTGAGCAAATTGAGGATCTCTAGGAGTATGTATTGAGTAAAATGAGAGGGAAAATTTTGGGGTACAACAGCTGCCCCTGTTCAATATTCTTAAACCTAAGGATGTAGATTGGCTTGTCTGCCTTTCGTGATCTAAAGGTGGAAGATGATTGAACACTAAAGTGCCCAGAAATTTGCACTCGCATGAAGTGACACTTGATTTGTGATATCAGGAATGGGCTTATAGATGCCATTTGGAATTTGCTGGAGAATTTTCGGAGATGGGCTTAAAGATGCCTTCCAAGATGTGATGGAGTACCGTCGGAGATGGGCTTAAAGATGCCATCTAGAGGATCTTGATTTCCTGAGATATTCCTTCAATGAGAGTTCCTATTTCTGTCGTTCAGGAGGAATCTGCTAAGGAGTGTTGGTATATTTCTAGGGAGAAATAGAATTTTAGGAGCTTCAGTGTCCATTAATCTACCGGGGGAATAACTCCTGCTTGAGGAAGCGAAAGTGAACTGCATATCTGGTTAAGGTACAAGTTGCACCGCGGCTTATTGGGGAAATGCAAAACCAATCGTGTTTGATCCAGTTCAGGTCTTACAGTGTTGTGAACTGTTGTCTGGAGATAAGAGAGAAGGAATCTGGATAGTAAGGTTATGAGAAGGAACCTGGATAGTAGGGTTTCTTCAAAATGAAAGCTTGGATATTAGGGCTGTGAGAAGGAACCTGGGTAGTAGGGTTGCTTCAAAATGAAAGCCTAGATAGTAGGGTTGTCAGAAGGAACCTGGATAGTAGGGTTACTTCAATATGAAAGCCTGGATGGTAGGGCTGTGAGAAGGAACCTGGATAATATGGTTACTTCAATATGAAATCCTGGATAGTAGGGCTGTGAGAAGGAACCTGGGTCGTAGGGTTACTTCAATATGAAAGCATAGATAGTAGGGCTGTGAGAAGGAACCTGGATAGTAGGGTTACTTTGATATGAAATCTTGGATAGTAGGACTGTGAGAAGGAACCTGGATAGTAGGGTTACTTCGATATGAAATCCTGGATAGTAGGGCTGTGAGAAGGAACCTGGGTAGTAGGGTTACTTCGATATGAAAGCCTGGATAGTAGGGATGTGAGAAGGAACCTGGATAGTAGGGTTACTTCGATATGAAAGCCTGGATAATAGGGTTGTCAGAAGGAACCTGGATAGTAGGGTTACTTCGATATGAAAGCCTGGATAATAGGGCTTTGAGAAGGAACCTGGATAGTAGGGTTACTTCGATATGAAATCCTGGATAGTAGGGCTGTGAGAAGGAACCTGGATAGTAGGGTTACTTCGATATGAAAGCCTGGATAGTAGGGTTGTGAGAAGGAACCGGGGTAGTAGGGTTACTTCGATATGAAATCCTGGATAGTAGGGCTGTGAGAAGGAACCTGGATAGTAGGGTTACTTCACTATGAAAGCCTGGATAGTAGGACTGTGAGAAGGAACCTGGGTTTTAGGGTTACTTCGATATGAAAGCCTGGATAGTAAAGCTGTGAGAAGGAACCTGGATCGTAGGGTTACTTCGATATGAAAGCCTGGATAGTAGGGATTGTGGGAAGAAACCTGGATAGTAGGGTTACTTCAAAGCGATAGTGTAGATTAGTTGACCTATTTGGTTTCAGGAAATCAGTTTCTATTAGTCGTCTGCAGATGTGCTTGCTGAATTTGTTGAAGCTAATCCTCTTTCCCTGGAAAGATATCAGGGTTAGTTATATGCGATGCATGAAATGCAAGATGAAATGATGTTCTCAAAATAAATGAGATTATGCTGTATATGATTTGTATGCGTATGTCATGATGTATGTTCATGAAATGCTATTGGGGTATGCGCGCGTTTGGGAATATAAATCCCTGACAGCTGCCAGAGATTTGTAAATATTCTATCAAGAAGAGATCTTGCTTGAGGATAACTCTGTGGAGAACAAACTTAGGGAGTGAATTCTTATAGCTGAAGTGATGAACTCTGTCGGGGATTGAGCCTCTGTACCTGGAGAAATAACCTCTGCTTGGGGGATGAAATTTACTGACTCACACGTGAAAAATTCAGCTGGAGGATATAGCTGCCAGGTTTCAAAATGACCCTGGCTGGGGAAATTACGTCCTGTTTCGGGAAAGCTGACATCAATTCCTTTGGATACTTTTATTCTGTGGGGAGTGTAGTTACCAATAATTATGTTTCCAAGTTGGCTATATCCCGGTACCTGCTGGGCAGAGTAACTGTAGGGTTTGGCACTTTTTGTTTTTGCCCCTAATTCTGGAATTACGAGTAATTGTCTTTTGTTTCTTATGTAAATATTTATGAGCATCAATCATTTTCAAATGCATATATCAAAAATAAATCATTGGATGTTCTTGCAAAACAAAACAGAAAAAGAAAAACAGATTGAAGTTTCTTGTGAAAATGATTTGTATTGATTTTTGAAGTTGGCATGTAATAGGCATTTTTGTACAAAGAGGCTGACGCTCTAGTAAGAGAACGCCGCCGAAAGATAGAAATTATACAATTTGTGTAAAAGAAAGAAAAACAGCTATGTGAAACAACCCCATTGGGTTCCAACTCTGCTATTTCCTATATATCTTCAAGCGTCTCATCACTTTGCTACTTGGCCGAAGGTTGATCAGATTGGTTGGCGCCGTCCGAGCTTGATAGTCGATGCCGAATTTTGGTCACAAGATGATCCAATAAGACATAGTGATACGCTTCATATCCCTAACGTTTGCATGGACCTCCCTTTCGGGTTTTCAGTCCACCGGGATACCCTTTTTTCCTAAGCCGCCCTTTCGGGTTTTTGACTTGCCGGGTGTACAAACTTTTCATTTTCATCCCTTACTTTTTCCCGAACCCTTTTGGTTCGCCGGGAAGCCCTTATTTTTGCCTAGGCCGGTCAACCTAGCGGGTCTTTGATTAGGCGTAGTATCTTTTCACTATGTCTGCATTGATAGGGTGAAGAAATTCGTCACCATCCATGGTGGTTAGAATCATAGCTCCTCCTGAGAAAATGTTCTTAACCACAAATGTCCCTTCATACGTGGGGGTCCATTTTCCCCTGGGATCACCTTGCGGAAGTATGATGCGTTTGATTACTAGATCCCCGACTTGATATTTTTGACACCTGACTTTCTTATTAAAAGCCTTGATCATTCTCTTTTGATACGTCTGACCATGGAAGATAGCAGTAAGTCTCTTTTCATTGATTAGATTTAACTAATCAAGTCGGGTTTAGATACATTCGTCTTCGTTCAAACCCGCATCCTTCATAATCCCGAGAGAAGGTATTTAGACTTTAATGGGTAGGACTACCTCCATGCCATATACCAGAGAGTAGGGTGTTGCCCCTGTCGACGTCTGTGCTGAGGTACGGTACCCATGAAGAGCAAATGGTAACATCTCATGCCAGTCTTTGTATGTCATCGTCATCTTCTGTACAATCTTCTTGATGTTCTTGTTAGCTGCTTCAACAACGCCATTCATCTTCAGCCGGTAGGGGGAAGAATTATGATGCTATATCTTGAATTGTTTACAGAGCTCAGTGGTCATTGTGTTATTGAGATTCGTATCATTGTCAGTAATAATCCTCTCTAGCACACCATATCGACAGATCAGATTATGTCAGATAAACCTCGCCACGACGTTCTTGGTTACTGTAGCAAAAGGGGATGCCTCAACCCACTTCGTGAAGTAATCAATGGCTACTAGGATGAAGCGATGTCCATTGGAAGCGGTGGGCCTAATTTCTCCGATCATGTCGATTCCCCATATTGCAAAGGGCCATGGAGCTGTCAAGACGTTTAAGGGGATCGGTGGCACATGCACCTTATCAGCATATATTTGACACTTATGACAAGTTTGAGAGTGCTGATAACAATCGGCTTCCATAGTAGACCAATAATATCCTTCCCGTAGGATCTTCTTAGCCATGGTGTGTCCACTGGAATGGGTTCCGAAGGTGTCTTCATGTAGATATTTCATAATCCTCTTTGCTTCACTCTTGTCTACACACCGTAGTAGTGTGGAGTCATGGTTGCGTTTATAGCGGATTCCATTACCGAGGAAGAACTTTGCAGCGAACATTCTCAGAAACTTATTATCTTTGACAGATGCCCCTTCGGGATACTCCTGAGCCTCGAGATACCTTTTGACTTCGTGAAACTAGGGTTTGTCTGCCACTTCTTCGGTATCGATTTCACAGCAGTGTGCTGGTTCATCCAACCTCTCAATGGTAATTTGGGGAGCTTCATTGTCCCACCTAACCTTGAACATAGAAGACATGGTAGCTAGCGCATCCGCTAACTGGTTCTCCTCTCGTGGGAAATGTTCAAAGGTTACCTCCTCAAAGTGTGTGAGAAATTTCAGTACATACTCTTTGTAAGGAATGAGATTTGGGTGCTTCGTATCCCACTCGCCTTTGATCTGACTTATCACCAAAGTGAATCCTCGAATACCCTCAAGAACTTGATCCTTAGGTCGATAGCAACTCGAAGACCCATAATACATGCTTCATACTCCGCCATATTGTTGGTGCAGTTGAAACATAATCAGGCAGTGAACGAAGTATGACAGCCCTCAGGAGATATGATTACAATTCCAATGCCGTTACCCAGTGTGTTTGAGGCTCCATCAAAATACATAGACCATCGGGATCCCTCCTCAGGTCCTTCATCTGGTCCAGGTTCTTCACAGTCGGTTACTAACATAATATTCTCATCCGGGAACTCAAAATTCATGGACTGGTAGTCATCCACGGCCTGATGAGCCAAATGATCGCCCAATACACTCCCATTTATTGCTTTTTGGGTTATATATTGTATTTCGTACTCATTTAAGATCATTTGCCACCTCGCTATCCTTCCAGAGAGAGTGGGCTTCTCGAAAATATACTTGATCAGATCCATCTTTGTTATCAATAAGGTAGTGTGAGTCAACATATACTGTCTCAGTCGGCGAGCAGCCCATGCCAAAGCGAAGCAAGTTTTCTCGAGCAATGAGTATCGTGTCTCACAATCGGTAAACTTTTTTCTAAGGTAGGATATTGCATGCTCTTTTCGACCAGACTCGTCATGCTGCCCCAGCACACACCCCATTGAATTGTCTAGCACTGTCAAGTACAATATCAAAGGTCTTCCTTCAACTGGAGGCATCAGAATTGATGGTTCTTGAAGGTATTCCTTGATTCTTTCGAAAGCTGTCTGGCATTCATCATTCCATTTTACCACTTGATCTTTCTTCAGAAGCTTGAAGATTGGCTCACAAGTAGCAGTCAGATGTGAAATGAATCTGGCGATATAATTTAGGCGTCCCAAGAAACCTCTAACTTCCTTCTCTATACGGGGAACTGGCATCTCTTGTATGGCTTTTACCTTCGCAGGGTCTACCTGAATACCCTTGTCGCTGACAATGAATCCCAGAAGCTTACTGGACCTTACCCCGAAGGTGCAGCTGTTCGGATACAACCTCAACTTGTATGTCTTCAACCTGTCGAACAACTTTTGGAGATGATCAAGGTGCTCTTCCTCAGTCTGAGACCTGGCTATCATGTCGTTAACATATACTTGAAGGAAAATTGCGATCAAAACACAGCGGAATATAAAATTTTCCTTTAGAGATCCTTACGAATGAGCATGGTCAGTGATAGAAAGTGTTACCTCTTGTGGCGATTCAGACTTTTGATGTCGTGATCACGAGCGTTGATGAAGAACAACGCCTCTACTCAGTCCACACGAACAGATCGCTTCCGGTCACAGTGCTAGCTGATTACGAACGGAAACCTTGAGTGAGAGAGAGAGAGAGTCAAAAACGAAAATGCATCAAGTGAAAAAACTTCATCACAAGGGATCTATTTATAGAATCACTCGTGTGGGCTACAAGCTAAAAGCCCAATTAAGGCTATAAGCTAAAAGCCCAATTAAGCTTATGGACATCATACCTTATGATGTACCATATATCACTTATCCACGTGGTACCTTACCACTTTCCGTATTACACTTAAGTGCACCGTACCTTACGGTGTTCCTTATTTATTCTATCTCTCATCAACCTGTCCTTATGTGTGTGACCCTGTAGGTTTTCACGACGTTGGCAATTATATTAAATTACACATTTAATATAATAAACAGTGAGCGGTATCTAGCAACACATCATTGTTACCCAAGTCACGAAAATGTCATGTGATCTGACCAAACCTTTTCCGTGATAATATTTGTGTTGTACAATTACCCTTTTGCCCTCATGTCTATATTGAACACAAGGCATACACTGTGTCACCCTTGTCCAGTTCAATATTGGGCCCTTAGACATTTATCCTGTTATGCAGGATGAGCAAATCCCATCTAGATCACTCATGTCCCTTAGCATGCTTTGTGAAGTACCCATCAACCATCTTTATAGTCATCCAGTTACGGATGACGTTTGATCAGCAATAAAGTACTTGACTCTACATCTAGGGTCCATAGTGGTTTCAGGTCGAAGGGTGGTATACACCATTATCATCATGAGAATAACTTATGACACTTTGCATAACATTCTATGTAGTATTCTCATAACGGGTCAATCCAGTATAAATATTACTCCTAATATTCATACCTATGTCAAGACTTGATAACTCCTTATCTATGATCCATGAGATGTGATCATCAATCTATCTTCATAATAATCTTAATGCTTTAATGTTATCCCACTTCACATTAAAGCTTGACTACAGATACTTTAAGAATAGTTTCTTATGTTTAATGGGATCTCATGATTAAGTCACACTTAACATTTCATTAAACCAATAAACCATTCTAGGGACTTTATTATTTTGGAAAACATAATAAAGAAATGCCTTTTATTATTAATAAATAATTCAATACAAGTACCAAAAGTATTGGCCTCTAGGGCTTACACCAACAATACTTTGATCTCATGGTGAATCATATCATGGAACAAAGCGACCATGGCACGCTGATAAGTTTCCCCCAACATTCTTCAACCCAAAAGGCATCACCTTGTAATAGAAGGTGCCCCACTGTGTAATGAAGGTTGTCTTCTCCATGTCTTCAGGAGCCATCTTGATCTGGTTGTAGCCAGAGAAACCATCCATGAAGGAGAAGATTTTATGTTGCACGGTGTTGTCGGCCAGAACATCAATGTGAGGAAGTGGGAAGTCATCCTTGGGGTTTTCCCTGTTCAGATCTCTGTAATCTACATACATCCATACCTTACCGTCCTTCTTAGGTACCGGGACGATGTTGGCAACCCACTGTGGATAAGAAGTGACAACTAAGAATCCTACGTCGAACTATTTCATGACCTCTGCCTTGATCTTCTCTGACATTTCAGGGAGCATACATCGGAACTTCTGTTTAACCGGATGACAGTCTTCTTTAGTCTGCAGGCGATGTACCACGATGTCAGTGTCCAAACCAGGCATGTCTTCATAGGACCAGGCAAAGATCTCAACATAGTCGTGCAGCATATGTATCAACCTCTGTTTGACATTAAGCTCTAGATTTGCACCTATTTTAACCTCTTTTCTGTCTTCCTCAGTACCCAAGTTCACTGTCTCAACCGGCTCTTCATGAGGCTGTATGGCCCTTTCTTCCTGTTGTAGTAGTATAGAAAGTTCTCCAGGTACCTCACAACCATCCTCACCTTCGTCCTCAGCTTGGTTAATCGGATTTTTGAAGTCATAACTGGCAACAGAAGAGTTGTTATCAATGGGATCCAAAGTGGATATGGATCTTCATTATGATACGTGAGTGTGTGTAAGAGAATAGCTATTTCGATAAAGTAAAAAACAGAAAAGAAAAACAGAGAGCGCAAAATTTGTATGTAAGAAGCGTCGAATGCTTTATTAATGATATATGAAATGACAAATAATAGCCCTCACAAACAAAACCAATGTGCCTCGGGCAAGGCACAAGGCTGTAAAGTTTTAAATTATTTATTACAAGTCTCAAAACAAGTAAAACAATTACTGCGGAATAAAAGAAACTGGTATAAGGTCCATATCCGTCCAGTTACTCGGTCCATCATTGGTAGTTGGGTAGATCCCGCTGTCGATGTCTGAGTCCTCCTCGTTGTCTTCAATGGCATTAACCCCGCGATTGCTGATGCGTAGGAGAGGTCCTCCAGCCCGAGCGCGTCGAACAGCCCTTTGAGCCCCCTGTAGTAAAGCCCAAACCAAATTTGTCAGTTTTGTGAGTGAAATCAGGGAGCTGACCCCAATTGGTACACCCACCTTCTTCAACCACGGCCCTGGCGTCCATGAGGGAAGCCATCTTCAGAGGAGGTTTGTTGCTGGTAGTAGTTTTAGTCGATGCCAAGATCTGAGGGACCTCTTCGAAGTTCTGACAAGGAGTTTCTATGAATTCCCCGTCTATCTCTATGTAGCAGAAGGAATTGAGGTGGCTCACCATATACTCCTCTTCACCCTGCACTGTGACAATTTTCTCTTTCACCGGATACTTCAGCATTTGGTGGAGTGTGGAAGTAATTGCCCCATCCTCGTGGATCCAAGGACGACCCAACAAATAAGAATACGACGGCCTGATGTCCATCACATAGAAGGTGGACCCAAAAGTATGAGAAGCTACTTTGACAGGGATGTCCACTTCCCCGTGAACCATTCTCTTCGACCCGTCAAAAGCCCTTACCACAATGTTACTAGGCTTTAGAGTCAAACCCTCTCAATCCAACCGGTCCAACGCCTTCTTAGGCAGGACATTCAACAAAGACCCAGTATCTACCAGCACATGAGCCATAGTGGTGCCTCTGTATTCAATCGAGACATGCAGAGCATCATTATGCTTCCTTCCCTTTGGTGTCAAGTCCGCATCTAAAAAACCCAGCCCATTATCAGCAGTCAGGCTGGCCACGCAATCTTTAAACTGATCAGCTGAAGTTTCCTGTGGCATATGTGCAGTCTTGAGGAATGCAATCAAAGCCTTCACATGGGCTTCGAAACACAACAGCAAAGACAATATGGATATTTTTGATGGGGTCTGCCCCACCTGCTCGACCACATTGTAGTCGCTCTTCTTAATTATTTTAAGTATTTCCTCTATCTCTTTCTTAGAGGCTTCCACAACAATTTTCTTAGGCGCCTCCATCCGGGCAGGCTCACCTAGAATTTCTTTTCTGTGGGTATCAGATGATTCGCCGATAGGGGTAATAACTGGAGTAAGAATAGGAGCAGTATTTGATGTACTAGCAGGAACAACAGATGGGATGATAATATGCTTGTTGACAGTCTTAGGGGAAATCTCGGGAGAGAAGACCCTTCCACTTCGGGTGACTTTGATGGTTTCGACAATGTTACCAATATCAGGATCGACCTCTTCATCTTTCAAATCTTGTTTGATGCCATGATAGTACACATCGGCACCATAAAGACAGGGGACAACTTTGTCCGAGACATACAGGACCAGGAACAATGATTATCAGTGGAGCAATTCTAGGAGCAGATGTAATCCTAATAGGTCTTCTCGAGGAGACCTTGGAAGGATTGGTGGAAATAGTTATAATGACAATGTCTTCAGATGGAACAACGGGAACCAAAGTTTTCTCAAACAAAATTTCTTTGTTGTCCATTAGGCGTTGAACACCCGACTTCAACAAATGGAAACCAGAAGGTAGAAATGAACACACGTGGCAACCTTCACCACAACCCGAAAATAAACCGGCCAACAGCAAATTCTTTTTCACAGTCATCAGAGGAGTGGCAACTTTATCAACAAAGGTAACGAACAAATCAGTATCAACAACATTAACTCCACGATCGTGCTTAGGCATGGGAGCAGTTATGACATTGGGCTTCTCCGGAGCATCAAACTCTATTTCCTTGGCTTCAATCAAGTCTTGTACTTTGTTCCTCAGAGCCCAGCAGTCATTTGTATCATGGCCAGGATTCTCGGAATGATAGGCACACCGAGCATTTGGATTATATCGGGGAGATGTAGTATTTGGATTCTTGGGAGCCTCTTTCAAGGTTGCCAAGTTGGATCTCAGCATATGAGGTAGAACTTCAGCCAATGTCATGTTGATTCGGGTAAACTGCCGTTGTGGTCTTTCCACCCTTTATTGATTGTTGCGTTGTGGAACAACTTCAGGCTTAAGTATTATTACGGCACTTACTGTCTAATGATGTTCAGCCCTATTTTGGCCCCTCGGGCTATAGATGGCACTGGCTTCCTTCTTACCAGTAAAAGGTTTCTTTACCGAACTCGAAGAGGCATCCTTCTGTATCTTGCTGCTCGGAATCCCAGCTTCTACTTTTTCTCCAGTTAGAATTAGCTCGATGAAACCAGCTGACGAGTTGTCGATCAAATGATTGAATAATGGACCAGATAGCATCCCTAGAAACATATCAACCAACTCCCTATCAGACAACGAGGGTTGAACTCTTCCTGCCAAGTCTCTCCATTTATGTGCATAGTCTTTAAAGCCTTCACTTGCACCCATAGACATACTCTGGAGTTGAGTACGAGTAGGAGCAAGGTCGACATTGTATTGATACTGCTTATAGAAAGCAGCAGCCAGATCTTCCCAGTTTCAGACATTGGCTCCCTCCAGCTGGTAGAACCATTTAAGTTGAGTCCCTGACAGACTATCTTGAAAGAAATGAACCCACAAATTTCTATCAGCAGTGTGGGGCTGGATCTTTCTGACATAAGAGCGGAGATGGAGTTTTGGGCAGGACACCCCATCATACTTAACGAAAACTGGAGCTTTGAACTCCTACGGGATGACCACTCCCGAAAATAATCCCAATTCTTCGAAATCCAGTCCAGGTATCCTCTGAACTTCCATGGTGCTCAAACGATCTTCTAACTGCTTGTATCTATCCTTAGCAGGAGGATATTGCTCATCATTGTAGTCGGTATCATTGTCAGAAATTGCAGGACTGTGATCCTTCTCTTCTTCTTGATTCTCCCCTTCCTTAGATGAAGAGGTCAGATCGACTAGTCGCTTCAAACGCTCTCCAAAACTTCTTCCCATATTCAGAATACTGGCTACCTTCTTCTTTTTCTTTTTCTCTTTCAGGATGAGGGCTTTCAGATCCTCCTGCCCTTTTTCCAGACTTATGAACATTTGTTGGAACTGGGCGTTTTGTGCCTGAAGGTCCTTGATGGTTTGCTCGGAAGACATTTCGTGCTGAAATAAACAGCGAAGAAGATGAGAAACCTGTAATGGTACTTGTACATGCGATGTTATGAATAGAATGCGCATGCAATGATTTCAAAGACTTTGGGAAATTTAAATTTGCAAACCAAAATAAAACAAAGATTTTATTAGCTGAATTCAAAGTTCAAATGCCTTTTAGGCGTTACAATTGAAAATAAATCTAAAACTAGAAAAGAAATCAAAATTCCCATGGATTCTTCCTCTTTGTGCCAAGATAATTATTGAGTCCTTTTTCCTCGTGGAGCTGCTTTGTGAGCTCTAAAACCTTCCTCTCCTGAGCATGGAACTAATCCCTGTAAGTATCCCGCTACTTCATCAACTGAATCCAAGACCTCTGTAATTCCCCAAGATCAGTGGGTATATAAGGATAGAGAACCATGTAAGGAATACCCCCTTAAGTAGTGGGTTCCACAATCACTGGTAAAACGGCTACATAGAGCATCATAAGCTTCTGGGCGTGAGCTCGTACCCATTGGAGGTAAGGTTCCATAGGAATGGAAGCCTTTTCCCCCAAAGCGTTGGCGCCAGATCGGTCTACCATGCCCCAAGCTCGTATGAACCTCCGACGATACTCTTGAACATCATCCTCATAGTTGAATATAATTCCCTCGATGAGTAACTCATGGGGACCATCTCTTCGAGCGTAACCAAATTATCGCAGGGATAAACAAGGATTATAGGTTATACCCCCTCTGATGCAAAGTAGCAAGACATTAGGGTACTCCCCACAGCGGTCAATAATAGCAGTGTTTTCCGTAGCTTGGGAACACCAGAGAATATCCATGTGAGCGAGTGACATTATCCTTTGCGACTAACCCAAACCTTCTTCATTCTTCAGTACGAACTTAGGGAGGTGAGAAATAAACCACCTCGACAACAATTGCATGCAACACATAAGAAACCCTCTTCTCTTTATAGTACGAGTATGGAGAGTGTGCAAAATATCTCCGAGCAATGTTGGCACAATGTTGCGAGAGAGGAAGATCTTGATAGCATTCACATCTATGAGTGAGTCTGGATTAGGGAATAGGACTAACCCATAAATTAGAAGAGCCAAAATCTCCTCAAAAGCCTGAAAATCCATATCATCCCAAAATAGCTGGGCCTTGTCTATCAGAAACTTAGCTAGAAAACCCTTGACTCCGCTTCTTGTTTCCCAATTGGATACCACGTTGGCCCATTTCAGATGCAAAGCTAAGGCAATGACTTCTGGCTTAGGAACTTCTTCTAGACATGTGAAGGGAAACTGTTCAAGAATGGGTATATCCAACAGCTAAGAGAATTCTTCCAATGTAGGTACCAACTAATAGTCTGGAAAAGTGAAGCGGTGGTGCTTGGGATCAAAGAACTGAAAGAGTACACTCATCATCTTTTCATCAAAGTTTGAAGTAACCAGGTTGAGAAGTCGACCATGTCTTTTAGTGAACACAGAAGTTTCAGAAACCCTTGATTCTAGCTCTTTGAGTTGGGAAGGTATCTTCACAAAGCTGATTCGGATAGTCTTTCTACGAACGAAAGCCATGATCTGCAAAACAGAACAAAGATAAATTCCCCTGGTCTTTGAAAAGGTTAGTGCAATAAGAATGGATGCTATGTTATGATGTATGATGTCATGAGAAACCACAGGTATAGCAAACTCAGGTATAGCAAACACAGTCAAATCACACTAAGTCCTTAGGTTTAAGGCCTGCATGAGGTTAAAGGTAGTACCCTCTTGAAGTTTAGTTGGTTACAAACCTGTCTTAAAAAGTAAATGAGTTCTATAGGATCTCAATATCACTGACCATCCTTTATTAGGCATTGTCTCAGCTCAAGCAATCTTTTCTTGCGACCGAGATATCCCGAAAGTCTGATCTCAATGAGTGTAGCATCGAGTATCAACCAATCGTCAGCTCTACACCAAGACTGGATATCTCACTACTTTCTAATGGCCAAGTTTGTTTAACTAAGGTTCTAAGGTCCGTTAGTGCTTCACGACACCACGCGGCGGCCCCGTATTCTCCTCGTTTCCCCATGAAGGATACCAGTACCAACCAAAGTGCCACACCAACACAGCCATCGCTTAAACCATATTGGTCTATGTCGTACAGTCTCCATGATCTATTGTTGTTTACCTAATAAGTTCCCCCAGATCCGGTTGTAGGATCTATAGTAACCCAAGAAAAACCCTTTAAGAATAAAGCAAGCAAATAAGAAAGCAATTTGAAATGATCTAGATCCTAAGGTAAACCCCACTTTATTTATTTCCCCAGCAGAGTCGCCAGTTCTGTGATACAATGGCAGAACCGAATGTAAATACTGGTTTGTGTTTTGCATTTTTTGTTTGCAAAATGTCGCAGTAAGCAAGAGTCGCCACCGACTTTTATTTAATCCAATCATGGAAAAGGAAAACGAACAGAAAAAACCTTTTTTCGAGATATTTTGAGTACGAGGGGTAGATTATAGAAAGGGAAGGTGTTAGCACCCTTTATATCCATGGTTTTCCATGGGCTCTTAGGTACTTGCTCATCTTTTCAAAATTGCTTGTGTGTGTTTGTTTTTGAAAATGTTTTACTTCGTGCTAACCCTTGTATCAGTCCTCAAGGGTGTGACGAAGTTGTTTTTTCGAAAATTGTTTTGAAAGGTGTTGGTGTGAAATTTGTTTGTTTGAGAAAGTACTTAAGATTCTACCTACTCGAAAAAGGATTATTCGTTCTCGTTTCCTTTAGACAGCACTATCCTACTATTACGAAGTGGGTAGCCCCATCGTTGGAGTTTATAAGGGATATTCGAAAGGGACAAGTACAGTCACCAAAGAAATGGGTTAGAAATTTTAGTAGTAACCCTAGAGTCTTAAGATCTTTTCGAGGCAACATTTCTGAGGCAACATTCAAATGGGACATTTTGATCTTTTAGACTGGAGGGCAACCACTAAAATCTCCTATGCTTAATGACTATTTACCAAAGGAAACCGAAGTGAGGCAAACCCTAGGAGTGAATATGTGCATGTGAATTTTTCAGTTAATTTAGTCTTTGCACATTAGGTGATCTACCGTTTTAATTTCAAGTAATCTTCCCACACAATCCAATTAACCATGCATCTAACAGTTAAATATTTGCAGGAATTTAAAGCCAAAAAATAAGCCTAGCTATTACAGGGCTTTGGCAGTTACATAATCATCTTGACTAAAAATAAAAATGCGGAAGTTTAAAACCCTAATTACTATTACAATCCCGGAGCAGTTACAATAATAATAAAAAGAATTAAAATGCACGCGGCAAATTAAGTGCGAGAATGGTTAAAAACCCTAAAAATATAATTGATGAAAATATTTGGGTTATTCTTGCGAAAAGACTTAATTAGGTTATGTACAACTAAAGCCCTAATTCTAATTATTTTTAATTATAAAAAGAAATTGAAATTAACCTAATTTAAACTAAATTAAATAATTCTAGAAAATAAAATATTTTATAAAAAAGATCTTATATGTTTTTGTGGTTTTTATTTGAGAAAAACAATTTAATTACAAATTTAAAACCTAATTTCTAATTAGTTTTATTTACAAAAAAGAATTAAATTAAATTAGTTTCTAATTAAATTAATTAAAGAAATAAACATTTCATGAGAAAAATGTTTTTTTTTTTGTGTTTTTGTGATTTATTGATTTTATGATTAATAAAAAAATGTAATTAATTTTTGGTGGAAAATAATTAAACAAATTAATTAAAAAAAAGAAGTAAAAAAAAAAGAAAGAATTAAAAATGGGTCTGTTTGCGTTGCTGAAAGAGGGGGTACATTGTTGAATTTCCCTAACCCAATAATGTTGAGCCCAGTCAACGTGCCTGATCCCATGGAATGTTGACTTGAGGGTGCATCATGGTCTCTCATTTGGAGTGCGTTGGATCTGATACTATGTTGGTCAAGTGGCTGGATGTAAATGTGCAAGGTACACGCGTGGAATTGTGAAGCATTGGATCTGCAAGTGGAAAGTGAGAAAATAAAGAAATTTGTTGGGACTTGGGATCGAACCCAGGTCCTTTCACTTACCAAGAGACGCCTTTGCCAGCTGGGCTACGCTGATTAGTTCTTAATGGAATAAGAATAATACAAAATATATAAAACAATTTCCAGGAAACTGAAACAAAGCCACACACGCTATTTTCAAATAAACCAATAGGGTGGTGACAAATTCCCTTCTTCAACCCCCAGCCCGTCGTCTTAGGTATATAACCTATACCTATAGACCATGTCCGTCGCTAAAACCTGCGTGCTTCAAACATCAAAAATATACACGATAAATGGATTTAAATACCAGGGATCGATTTGTCTTGATGCCACGATCATGCCAGTATCCAGTTCTTGGCCTAATTTTTCCTGTATTAAGAAGCCCCAAAACGTGGCTTTAAACCCTAGCCATGGCAATTGTCAGTATACGCGCTAAAACATCAATTAAACATAACCAATATGTTGAAAACATGATAACAAATACATATATGCCATTAAAACATGTCCAAGATGCATGAATCACAGTAATCGAATTTGGAAAAACAGGGCAAACCGTGTGACTACTACGTGATGATTCTGGACTTGGGGCGGCTTGCAATTGATTAGGATACGTTCCTGAGATGTCCATCAATCTATTGGTAATGTTAGGATGGCTTGAATTGGTCTCTAGAATGGAAATCGAACCACCATTTTCCTTTGAATTTTTGAAGTTTGTTCTGGCCTCTTCACGACTGCTAACCCTTGTCTCATGCCTTGTACATGTTCATTATATATCCTAGAACGAATTAGGGTTATAAAACTGACTTGTATCTTTGAAATTATGGAAGATTTGATTTGATTTCCATGCCATATGTAAACTTGCTATATTGAGCCAAATCATCCATTTCTTGTACCAATCATGCTTGATTCGATTTGGCCTTGATATTTCAGCATATTTTGATTGCAAACCTGTCAAAAAATCATATCAAAACATATCTTTGCTATTATTTACCAATTATTTGATTTAATTGAAATTTTAATTAATAAAAAATCACAATAAAATGGAAAATGAAGCAAATAACATGTGGATGGATAATTTTTGTCGTGCACAATATTATAAGTGAGGTGCAAGCATAAAAAGTTAGGCCCATTTGGTAAAAAAATGCACTTTTGAGCATATTTGACTTTTAGCAATTTTGCAAAAAAGGTCAATTTTGACAAGGCATATCTCTTCCAATTGTAACCCTAGAGAGGTGTTTTTTGACTTTTTAGAAAGCTTAGGATGTCCCCTAAGCAACCCTTTTAGTCTCATCTCAATTGAGTCTTCCATATTCATGTAAGAAGCTTTGACCCAAAAGGTATTTTTGTTGACTTTTCAAAAGGACCTATAATGTGGAAATTCATATCTTTTTATGAGTGCATATTTTGAACTTGTGGGATGAATATTAATTATAGGGAATTGCATCCTCTTCAAAATGAGCCTTGGATGGAAAATTTTTGATAAAACATGTGGAAGTTATGCTTGGTCAAAATTTGGTTAACTTTTTCTAAGAAACCCTAATTTAGCAACTTTTGGGTTTTGATGGATTTGGAGCATTCCTTGGGGAATCATGATCAACCCTTGATCAAATTATGGAGATAACTCCAAAATTTTGATTTTGACCAAAAATCTTGAAGTTTGACTATATGTGGGCCACAATTGATTTTTGACCTAATACAGTCGATTCTCAAGCATCTGAGCAGTTAACTGAGCAAACTTCTTGTGCAACACTTGAAATTTGACATGGAAGGTCTTGAGAACATATTAGGACCATGGAGAGCATATGAGGTCTTTGGAGTTCACCCATCTTTATGAAAATGGAAACCCTAGTTTAAGATACATTACCTTATTAGAGAGTTTGTTTGGTCAACTCTTGGGCAACCTTGAGCAAATTGAGGATCTCTAGGAGTATGTATTGAGTAAAATGAGAGGACAAATTTTGGGGTACAGCAAGAATTCTATTTACTACCTGAGAACAAAGTTTACCGAATGTGAAACAAGATATTCACTGCTCGAGAAAACTTATTGCGCTCTGGCATGGGATGCTCGTCGGCTAAGACAGTATATGTTGTCCCATACTACCTTATTGATATCCAAGATGGATCCAATTAAATACATATTCGAGAAGCCTGCCCTCTCTGGGAGAATAGCAAGATGGAAGATGATCCTGACTGAGTACGACATTCAGTACACTATCCAAAAACCAATAAAGGGCAGTGTGCTAGCCGATCACCTTGCTCATCAGGATGTGGATGACTATCAGTCCATGAAATTCGAGTTCCCAGATGAAGACATCATGTCAGTAAGCAATTTTGTAGAACTAAGACCATATGACGAACCTGAACAAGGATCCTGATGGACCTTTGATTTTGACGGAGCCTCCAACGCACTCGGCAATGGCATAGATGTTGTAATCATATCCCCTGAAGGATGTCATACTCCCTTCACTGCAAGACTTTGTTTCAAATGTACTAATAATATGGCAGGATACGAAGCGTGTATTTTTGGTCTCAAAGCTGCCATAGATTTGGGAATCAAGTCCTTAATTGTATTTGGAGATTCAGCCTTAGTCATCAGTCAGATCAAAGAAGAATGGGACATGAAGCACCCTAATCTCATCCCTTACAAAGAACATGTGTTGACATTAATCCCACATTTTGAGGAAATTACCTTTGAGCATTTTCCACGAGAGAAAATCAACTAGCGGACGCGCTGGCCACTATGTCATCCATGTTTAAACACAAGAGGGGTAACGAGTCTCCCCAGATCACCTTTGAACGGATGGATGAACCAGCTTACTGTCACGAGATCGATGCTGAAGAAGTAGTGGACAAGCCTTGGTTCCATGAAGTTAAGAGGTATCTCGAAGCCCAAGAGTATCCAGAGGGAGCTTCATGTTAGAACATAGTTTGATTCTACAACCCTCATAAGAGTTTTGATGATAACAAACACAAAGAACAAACATGCACTCTAAATTTGTGTTTTATGTTATGCAGAAGTTCTGACTGAAACGACATCAGAAGTTAAGCCACATAGGCATTCAAGCTGAGTAATCAGAATGTTCTGAAGTATGATGATCAGAATGTTTGATCTAAAGTAAATTATACTCTTATTCTGAAAAGAAGTCTAACGCGCCAACAAATCCTTATGTCTCTGACTTATCAAGATCTGAAACAAAGCAACATGCAAGATTCTTATGTTCTGAAGCGTTACTTTTCCATTAAGGCAATATCATGTGCAACAGCTTCATTCAGACAAGAATCTTCTCAGTATGGAAAGTGAATTAAGTGTCTATTATCACGTTTCAATTTGGACAGATTTCCACGCCTATATAAACAAGTACAAAGGGTAAATCATTTACGATTTTTCTCACTACTGCTTTCTATAATCTAAAAAGGATGCAAAAGTTCATATTCATTTTACATTCAAATTGTGTAATACATTACAATAGTGATACCGTTTTTGTAACGAAAGAAAAATAGTACACAGTAAACTTTTCTTTGATTAAGATATTTTTCCTTGAGATAAACCTGGTTGTGGTTGTACTCAAGAAGACTTTGGCAGTTGTCAAAGTAGATTTGTAATCAGTTTGATTAGTGAATTATGTCCTCTTTGGAGAGAGGCGAAATCACCTTGGCGGGTGGACTGGAGTAGTTTGAGATCAAGTGAACCAGGATAAAAATCTCATGTATATTGCGTTTGATTTTTAAGTTTCTATTCATCCCCCCCCCCCTTCTTGTGTTTTTCACTTCTTCAATTGGCATCAGAGAGTTTGGTTCTGAGTTCATACACTTAACCGTGTCAGTACAAGATCCAAGCTTTAGAAAAACACTATGGTGAGACCAAGCAAAAACATCACCAATGACTATCACGATGACAAGGACAGAATCAGCGGTAAACCTCCAGTCTTTGATGGAGAAAATTTTGACTACTGGAAAGACAGAATTGAGAGCTTCTTTCTGGCTCATGATGCTGACTTATGTGATATGGTAATTGATGGATACATGCATCCAGTGGATGAAAGTGGTCAGAAGATAGATAGAAAAAGAATGTCTGACCAACAAAAGCGTGATTTCAGAAACCATCATAAGGCCAAAACAATTCTTTTCAGTGGCATCTCGTACTCAGAGTATGAGAAGATCTCAAATAGAGAGACAGCCAAAAACATGTTTGACTCTCTGAGAATGACGCATGAAGGCAACATACAAGTTAAAGAAACCAAGGCCCTTGCGCTCATTTAGAAATACGAACATTCAAGATGGAAGACAGTGAATCCATAGAATCAATGTTCTCAAGATTCTAGATCCTAGTTGCTGGGATGAGAGTCCTTGATAAAGGGTATTCCACTGCTGATCACGTAAAGAAGATCATCAGAATTTTACCAAAGCAATGGAGGCCAATAGTCATCGCTCTTAAGCTGGCTAAATATCTCAACAAGATATCTCTGGAGAAACTTGTTAGCTCCCTCAAGCCATGAGGTAGAGCTATAAGATGACGAGCCTCAGAAGCAAGGTAAGCCTCTAGCATTAAAATATAACAAGAAACTTGATTCTAAAGTTTTGCAGGCTATGGAAGAAACCTCTGATGGATCTTCATCAGAAGAAGACGAATTATCTCTTCTCTCTAGAAGGGTCAATCAACTGTGGAAGCAGAGGCAAAGGAAATTCAGAAACTCCAGAAGATCAGGGGATTAGAATGAATCCTCCTCCAGATATAGAAAGTTTGAGCCCTCCTCTAGACACATAAGGTCTGAAGCTTAGTCTGGTCACAGAAAGTCAAACAACAGAGACATCATCTGCTATGAGTGCAATGAACAGGGGCATTACAAAATTGATTGTCCAAGGCTTCAGAAGGAGAAGCCAAAAAATAATTTCTTCAAGGAGAAGAAGAAAAGTCTCATGGCAATATGGGATGATTCAGATACTTATGACACAGACTCAGAATTAGATGATGAAAGAGACAACATTGCTCTTATGGATAATGTGACGGAAGACAGCGAAGCATCTCAGTCAGACTCAAAATCAGACACAAAAGAGGTATTTACTGATTTTACTGTTAATTTTACTAAAGTTGAACTAGCAGAAAGCCTGAATGAGATTCTGGAAAGGTATCAGCAGATCAGAGTCAAATTCAAGAACCTGAAAAAGGATCTTGTCTCTGACTCTCAAGAAACTGTGAGTCTTAGATTAGAAAATTCTGAGTTAAAAGAAAAGATTTCAAAACTAGAAAATGATTTACAAAACTCTCAAAAAGAAATTATCTTAGAGGCTTCCAGTAGTGCTGATAAAATCATAAAAAAATATGATCACAACTTTCAGAAGTTTCTGGCTAAAAACATAGATAGAAGCAAGATGGCTTCAATGATCTATGGAGTTAGCAGAATTGGAAGAAAAGGAATAGGATACCAAGGTAAGGTATCTCCACCTAAGAAAGTCATGGACCTAGTAATTAAACGCACACCACTAAAATCTAACTTCACATATGGGCACACACATGATATGAAATACACTAGCAATCATTACTCTACCAAACCAAAATTCAAATAGAATTTTGGTAAAACTAACAAACCAGGACATAAAAAGATATGGGTACCTAAGGACAAAATTATATATGTAGCAGATATCTTTAGCAGCAAGGCTAAAACACCAGTCATGGTACCTGGACTCTGGATGCTCTCGATACATGACGGGAAGAAAGCATATGTTCCAAAGCCTGGAACTTAAACCTGGAGGCTACATGGGCTTTAGAGGCAACCAAAGAGGGAAGATCATTGGCTCTCGAACAGTAGGTAATGGTAACCATCCTTCTATTAATAATGTGTTGTTAGTTGATGGATTAATGCATAACCTGTTATCCATAAGTCAATTAAGTGATAAAGGTTATGATATAATCTTTAATCAAAATTCATGCAAAGCTGTTAGTCAGAAAGATGGAACTATCCTGTTTAATGGAAAGAGGAAAAACAACATTTATAAGATAAAACTTTCTGAACTAAAGAGTCAGAATGTAAAATGCCTTCTTTCTATTAACAAAGAGCAATGGGTCTGGCACAGAAGATTGGGGCATGTTAGTATGAGAAGAATATCTCAGATTAACAAACTCAATCTGGTCAGAGCACTTCCTAATCTGATGTTCAGCTTAGATGCTCTGTGTGAAGCATGTCAGAAAGGAAAATTTTCAAAACCTACTTTTAAAGCTAAAAATGTTGTTTCCACCTCTAGGCCATTAGAACTTCTGCACATAGATTTATTTGGACCAATGAAAAATGCGCCTGTTAGTGGCAAAAAGTATAGGCTAGTGATCGTAGATGACTATAGCAGATGAACATGGGTAAAGTCCTTAAGACACAAGGACGAGTCACATTCTGTGTTTGTTGCTTTTTGTAACCAAGTTCAGAATGAAAAGGATCTTAGAATTATCAAAGTAAGAAGTGATCATGGTGGAGAGTTTGAAAACAAAAAATTTGAAATATTTTTCAATGAAAAAGGCATTTTGCATGACTTCTCTTGTCCTAGAACTCCCCAATAAAATGGAGTTGTAGAACGAAAGAAGCAATTAACACAACATGTTATATTCAGAATAGAATCTCTATAAGACCTATTCTGGAAAACACTCCATATGAATTATGGAAGAACAGAAAGCCCAACATTTTTTATTTCCATCCTTTTGGACATACATGTTTTATTCTGAATACTAAAGATCATCTGAACAAGTTTGACTCTAAAGCACATAAGCGTATTATGTTAGGATACTATGAACGCTCAAGAGGGTACAAAGTATATAATACAGAAACACAAATTGTTGAAGACTTAATCAGTGTTAGATTTAATGATAAGCTTGACCCTCAAAAGTCAAAGCAGAATGAATCTTTTGTAGATATAGAAGTTAAATTCACAGGTGCTGAAGACAACTCATCAGAAGTTTCCAATAGAGACACTCCGACAACGTCAGGAGGAAATGTCACAAGCATTCTAGTACCTTTTGTTGATCAACTCTAGAAAAAGTTATCCAGAAGCAGCATAGCTCACCCTGAAGATAAGATTTTGGGAAAGAAGGATGATCTAATCAGAACAAGATCAACATTCAGAAACTCTGAAGAACCCCTCATGGGATTGGTATCTCTGATTGAACCAACAATAACTAATGAAACTCTTCTGGATAACGACTGGATTCTGGAAATGCAGGAGGAGTTAAACCAATTCACCAGAAATGATGTATGGGATCTGGTTCCCAAACCAAAATGATTCAACGTCATTGGAACAAATGGGTGTTCAAAAACAAATTGAGTGAGCAAGGAGAAGTCATCAGAAACAAGGCACAACTGGTTGCACAAGGTTATAGTGAGCAAGAGGGGATCAAATATACATAAACCTTTTCTCCAATCTCCAGGTTAGAATCTATCAGACTCTTAATCTCTTTTGCTGTAAATAATGACATCACTCTATATCAGATGGACGTCAAAAGTGCATTCTTAAATGGTTACATTGATGAAGAGGTATATGTGCACCAACCCCTTGGGTTTGAAAATTCCAAACACCCAGAATATGTTTTCAAACTAAAGAAGTCACTTTATGGTCTGAAACAAGCTCCCAGAGCTTGGTATGAAAGGCTAAGTAACTTTCTATTAGAAAAGGAATTCACCAGAGGAAAGGTGGACACAACTTTGTTCTGCAAGACATTTAAGAATCACATTTTAGTTTGTCAGATTTATGTAGATGATATTATATTTGGATCTACTAAACCTTCTCTGGGAAGAGAATTTGCTAAGTGCGTGTAGGCAGAGTTTGAGATGAGCTTCATGGGAGAACTTAAATTCTTTCTGGGCATTCAGATCAATCAGACTCCAGAAGGAACTTACATTCACCAGAGCAAATACGTCAGAGAAATTCTGAATAAATTTGACCTCCCAGAATGTAAGCCATCAAAGACTCCAATGCATCCCACGTGAATTCTGGAAAAGGAAGAGGTAAGTAAAAAGGTATAGCAGAAGATCTATAGAGGTATGATTGGTTCTCTCCTTTATCTGACAACTTCAAGGCCTGATATTTTATTCAGCGTTTGTTTATGTGCTAGATTCCAATCAGATCCTAGAGAATCTCACTTAACAGCAGTTAAACGAATTTTCAAGTATCTGAAAGGTACTACTAACCGGGGTTTGTTTAATAGAAAATCCCGTGAATATAACTTAGTAGGATATTGTGATGCTGATTTTGCTGGAGACAGAGTAGAATGCAAAAGTACTTCTGGAAGCTGCTAGTTTCTGGGAGACAATATGATCTCATAGACCAGCAAGAGGAAATGCATAATTTCATTGTCAACAGCAGAAGCTGAATACATTGCAACTTCTGGATGTAGCACACAGATGCTCTGGATGAAAAGTCATCTTGAAGACTTCAACATATTTGAGAGTAACATCCCTATTTTCTGTGATAATACTTCTGCTATCTGTTTATCCAAAAATCCTATTTTACATTCTAGGGCTAAGCATATAGAAATAAAACATCACTTTATTAGGGACTATATTCAGATAGGAATTCTCTCCTTAAAATTTATTGACACGGACCATCAATGAGCTGATGTGTTTACAAAACCCCTTTCTGAAGATATATTTAACTTCATTCTGAAACATCTCAACATGAAATTATGTTCAGAATAAGAAGTTTTATTTGCATATTCTAACCCTCAGATTTTTTTTTATGAACATCTGATCAACTTGTCTTCAGAAGTTAGGAGTACAGTTGCTTCAGAATCTATCTATGAAGATTTGAACCTTTCATTCCAAAGATAGAGGCGTGCAGTTCACACCATCAAACATCTGTCATCCTCTCACAAGCTACCTTCTGGGGCTGAACACGCATTCAAATTCAGAAGGGTCCAAGGCTCTGATTGGATGCACTGAGACACTTGCCAATGGTAACTGTTCAATATCTACACGCAATCCCCTAATTTTAGGTTTCATTAATTCAGTATATTCATTACTCATTTTCTCTTTCTTACTGATTAAGTTTTCAAAAGTGTTTATAAACTCAAATTTACTATTTCATTCACTTCTTACGGCTTTCGCTATTCTATCTCGCTATAGTTTTTCAAAAACCCCTCTTCTCAGTTTTCTTCAACAAATCTGTGTGAACAATGACATCCTCATCAAGCATAAACAATCTCAACATTCCTCCTGGTTCTTCCTCCATAGAACAATATGAGGAACCCATTAGAACACTGCTCACTCCGGTCGATAACCTTGAAGTTTTATGTGAATTGATCAATGATTTTGAGAGTTTAAAGGAAAATGGATTTGATCTGTATGAAGATGTGACGACACAGGGATGGAACAAATACTTTGATCGTCTGTTGGGTCCAACATTTCCTATTCTTGTTAAGGAATTCTAGGTTCATGCTACTACATCCAGCCATCGGGTTACGTCATATGTTATGGGGAAGAAGATAGTGATTATAGAAGACTTGATTGGGAAACTCATTGGGTACAATGGCGGCGAAGTCAGATGCATTAACATGGCTGACAAGTGTTCTGAACTAAAATCTATTGCTAGGGTCATTTTCACTTCTGTACAGCCATCCAGCAAGATAAGAGACTTGAAAGATTATTACAGAATCTGGGCTATGATCAATCTGGGATGTATCAATCACAGGAAGCCTACAAGCTCTCCTAATTACATCAACATTGATCATCATTTTCTATTATACTTCATTGCAAAGAATGAAGGTTGAGAAAACACTTAGAGGGGGGGTTGAATAAGTTTTTTTTTCTTTATTAGCGCAATACTAATGGAAGGACACTGATATTTTTATCCTGGTTCGTTTAAAACTCAAACTACTCTAGTCCACCCGCCAAGGTGATTTCGCCTCTCTCAACGAGGACATAATCCACTATAATCAAACTGATTACAAGCGCACAACCAAACTAGTGTGACTAACAATACAATGCACAAGCCAACTAAAAGTGACTAATACCTCTAAGAATCAACTAGTCCTAGCTCTCTTAAGAAATCTGACCCAACTGGTCTCTTAAGGAACACTTGCAAAATTGTCTCTTAATAGTAGTGAAACAAATTTGCTTCTAAAAAGCTTTATCACAACTGTGGTTTTTCACTAACATTGTTGCCTAATACTTAAGATCTACCCATTATACAGTATTAGTTTACAAGTATGAAAACAATGAGTGTAAGTATATTTCACGTGAGTCAGTAACCTCTCTTTGATACAAAAGGTCTTCTATATATAGCTTCTAATTCTTGACCGTTAATGCCTTGATGATAGTGCATGCATTTAATGAAGCGTGTTTGAAATGATGCATGTTACGTGTAGTGAGTAGATATGATTAGAACCAAACTTTGTTCTCATCAAAACTCTAAGATATGATTAGAACCAAACTTTGTTCTAACAATCTCCCCCTTTTTGATGATGACAAAACAATTCAAATTTTGAGAAATTTTTTTTGTGCAAGTTGAGGATCTCCCCTTGAGATTGATATTTCTTCTTCTGACATAAAGAATGATTAAAGAGTTTAAAGGCATAAGGGAAACTTCATGAGATTTGTTCTTCAGAGTTTTTAGACTTTTTCTTTCAAAGTTTGATTTAGCAATTCTTTTCTTAATGATGTTCAGAGCTTAGTCTTTCAGAGTTTCTTGAGTTCCTGTAAATCTCTTAAACAGAAAAGAACTTTGTATATCGTAAGAATTGTTTGGGACTTAGTCCCATAACAGTTTCATGGATCAGATCAAAATCTTATTTTCTCCCCCTTTTTGTCATAATAAAAAAATAGTCTTATATTTAAGATTCAAGAGAAAACAGAGTTACAAAATAAAAACAAAACAAAAAACAAAATAAAAAAAATTAGAAATAAAATCTAAGAGCGACGAGAAACAAGGGAAAGCAGAAGATTCTTGATTTCATTAGAGGAATCTTCTTGTTTCTGCATCCAAGATATGATTTCCTTGTTGGTTTCATCTTGTTTATCCAAACATTCATGGATGGCCTCATTGTCCTTCTTCAGTTCATTCAGAGTGTCCAGCAACAACGAAGGTGACGCAGAAGTTGAAGCAGCTTCAAATGAGACAATTTTAGGAGCAGAAGTAGTAGAGCCTGAGTGCACATCATTTGTGAGAAAGGTTCCAGGATTAATCAGCAGAGTAGGCACTTTCTCAAAGATAGCTTTAGCAGAAGTTTGGTGATACAGAGTCATGGCCAAAGGATGTGGTTCAGACTCAGCGTCATCTTCTGATTCATCCTCTGATATCTCCATGGGGTCAGCAGGTGGTAATGGAGCACCAATATTATGTAGTGGAGACCTATGATCCCAGATGTTTACCACTTCTATCAAGAAAGTATTCAGATACTTGGAGAAATTCTCATGAACCTGAGCATAACATAGTTCTTTCAAATTGAGGATTTCATCATTCATTTTGCTTCCTAAAGCGTCCCACATAAAATCACATGTTGCTGGATTCAGGCTACTAGCACTGTCAGCTTTCAGCAGGTCAATCCACGTCTGCATTTCTGTTACAAAATTCTGATAGCATACATGAACATCTGATTGATTAGTGTTTGGAGGTTGTTTGGGAGAGGCCTTTTTGGTGGATTTTATTTGTAGATAACGTAGTGATTCAAGATCAACTACAGTTCTGAGAAATTCAGAAGGGGCAGAGGGTTCAGGAGGTTCTGATGAGGATGGACTAGGGATTGGTTCTAGAGAGAGAGGTGAAGAGGGTTCAGATGATGAAGGTAAGGGAATTTCTGGTGAGGAAGGTGGTTTGACATCAGGAGAGATGATGATTGTGGTTTGAGGTGAGGAAGGAGGAGAGTGTGTTGGTATTACATTCAGGGAAAAAAGTTTTCAGATGGTAGGATGAAGGATGGTGGTTGTGTAGCCAAAGGAACATTTATGCCAGGTAGTCTCCAAGAACCATCATACCACTCAGAGGGTCTTGGTGATAAAGGTCTGATGGGGGATGTTGGTAGAGGGTTGTGAGCAGGATTATTTGGATTCTGATGTTGAGGAGAAGAAGGAGGTATTTGAGTTTGAGATTGAGTTTGTTGAGGTACTTCAACAGCAAAATTATCTATGTCAACTAATACTTGGTTAATTTCAGGGTTGTTATTTAGGGGCTCAGAGGATTGTGTTAGGTCTATGTCAATTCTATATTTTCTAGGGTTTGAGGTTCAGCAGATGTTTCGATGCGCACATAATCATTAACAGAATTGGTTTTAGAGGTTGTACCTACAGATTTCTTCTTCTTCTTCAGAGGTCGAGAAGAGGGGCCTTCTTCAGCTTGCCTTTTCTTCTTCTGGAGGAAAACATCTGGTGGAGGGATATTTCTTCCTTGAAGCCAAGAAAGGTCAATGAGGATACCACTTTCTTTGCATGCTTCAATAAAGTGCAGAATGATCTCCGGATGATCACCAGAGTTGAACAGGGGAAAATATTCAATGGGGATTCTCCTACTGGTGACTGTTGCTGAGACGTATGGTGTAGGTTCCACCAGAAGTTTCTCAATCAGCTTCCTCTTCCACAGGTTCTTCCCGGTCAGAGCTTTTCCACATGTAGGCTCCAACTCTCCAAGTAAGTTTGCATCTTCTAAGTGGGCTATCAGACCATTCTCAGTCAGAATGTCTGAAATTAGTCTTCCCAGAGGGATCCAGTTTCTCTTTGATTTAGGGTTTCTGACCCTCTCAGCTTCCCTAGTTTCCTTCACATGCGTCCACAGATGGTTGAACAGAAGGTATGGCAGATCAATCTTTACATTTTCTCCAAGAAAGAATAGAAGGTACTGATGATCAGCATTTTGTAATTAGGAGAACTAGTTTCCTTCTGGTGATGTATGCAGCCATGGATGATTCTTGCCCAGATTTTATAGTAGCTCTTCAAGTCTCTGACCTTGTTTGAATCTTGTCTGGAAATAATGATTTCAGCATAAACCTTGTACATATCCGTTCGTCCACTAGAGATTCCAGTAACGACATGTCCTTCAAAACCTAGAAGCTTTCTGATGAGATTCTCAGTTATAGAAATCTCTTTGCCCATGACAAACGAAAGGATAACCTTTAGGGAAGCAATAGAGTGAATCAAAAATTCCTTCACTAGATGAGGGAATACTGGTCCTAAAATACGATCAAAGAATTTTTTCCAACCCTGGAACTCCAAAGCGGGTGTAGCGGTAGAAATGTTCAAGACTAAGCCATTGGATTGACTAGACTTTATACAAATCAAAATAAAAATTGCCACCACGCTTTATTGTTTCCAAACGAATGGGAAAAGAGCGAATAACCCAAAAAAGGGGGAAAGATTTTTGAAATTAAAGAAGATGGGAGGAGAAGAAGAGACTATCCTAAAGCATAAGGTAAAAGCTAAGGATAACAACCATCTAACCAACAAGAAGCCAAAACTTGACATTATGAGCCAAGATAGAATTCCCATTCTTTGGATTGAAACCAAGCAAGCAAGGATACTAGACCTCTTCAAATGTATTAAGTCTTCACAAAAATTAGACAGAGTAACGCTTGTATATGGGTGAATTCCAGATTACAAACAAAGGATGTAATCACAAAAACCTTATCACAAAAATAAACAAGCAAACCAATGTCTTGAGGTAAACCTCAAGAGCTCCAGACAAAATAATCAGATAAGATCACAAGGTCTCCAAGATAGGCCAAGGTTTCTAATCCTAAGTCCAAGAAAAAGTCCCATGCTCCATAATACCAAGGATAGTAACCAAATAGTCCAAGTGCCATTAAAAGTTTTTTAGGGTTTATGTTGATTATTAAGTATCTTAAGAAAAGAAAAAGAAAAGCTCAAGTGAGCAAAATAAAAATGGCAAGAAGATAAATGCTCAAATGAGCAAAGATGAAAATGGCATGAAATGAAAAATGCTATAAAAAAAAGGTAAATAAAGAATAAAAGAATAAAGGAATAAAATAAACAAGTCAATAATTAGTGGTTAGCTGGATGATCATCTTGAAACTTGCATTTGGAACTCATTAGAGGACTGGTAGAACCAAAGCCTCCACACAACAAGTTGCATTTGCTTTTTGTCAAGTATATCATCCATTTGGAATTCTCATAAGTACCATTTAATGATCAACGATGTTTAAGTGATCTTCGTTGACCAAAGGTGTTGTAGATCCATTAGAGGATTGGTAGAACCAAAGCCTCCACACAATGAATCTGAAGGTTATTGGATCAAAGAGATCAATTTAACATACTTGGGCTTGCAATCATAAGTTTGGGCCACGAATGATCATTTATTTGAATCGGGACAAAATTTAGCGCTATGTTAAGCAATCGTAAGTGGACTTATATAGAAGTCACACCTATTTTGAGGCCGGTCAATAGCAATCTATGCACCATTTGTTTTGAGACATGATATAGATATCATGCTCCAATAACTTTTAGTGCAATGAGAAGGGGATAAGATAAAGAGGAATTAGGGTAAAAAGAGAAACCACATTTGAATTAATATTTAATCAAACTATTATTAAAATCATTCATCCATTTTTTGTGGAGTTAAACTCAACACCATGGATCCAATGATGTTAATAAAGCCATGATCAAAAAATCCACCCAAGACAGCCAGAAAATAATCACAAATTAATAATATAATTAATATATACATTAAAAGGTTTAAAAATGTTTTAAAAAATGGAAAATAATGAGGAAAATGTCAATTATATTCAAATTAATCAAGAAATGAAAAATAAAACAATAGAAAAATCAGAAAAGGGGCCAAGTAATTTTATAAAATTTTTGGGAATTTTTAAAAGTCAGAAACTATTTTTAAAAAATAAAATAAATGGGTAAAATAAACAAAAATAGTAAAAAATAGTAAAGTCAGAAACAAAAATAAATAAGGTCACCAATATTTGTCACAATATCATTGGATAATTCCATAATTTTTTCAGAATTTAAAAATGTATAAAAGTATTTTTAAACATTTTAAACAAATCAAATAAGTGTAAAAATTATAAAAAATAACAAAACACAAAATTAAATTATGAAGAAATAAAAATCAGAAAAAGGATAATCAAAAATATTTTTCATAATTTTTTCAGATTTTTTGGACTAAAACTGAATTTTCTTTGATTTTTTGAAATTTAAAACAATTAAAATATAAAAATCAGAAAAAGAAAATAAAAGTAAATGATGTGGACCATTGGATGAGAGTCAAAATGCATTAGTAATCAAATCTAAGGGATCTGGCGCGCCGTGTATATCATGGTGTTTAATGAATAATATACATAATTAATAATAAAATCAGAATTTGAAAAATACAGATGGCGCGCCTTCATTGGTTAGAAGATGATACGTTGGTCATCTTCAACCTCCAGCCATCACGAATTACAGGTCTCTCAAACTGTAAAATCAGAAGCTCAAACCTATGCCATTCGCTTCGTCTCTTCAAGACGAAGACAACCACACCCTCACACCAAATTTATATAAACTGTAGCTCAAGCAATTTGGAAGGAAAGTTTTTGAAAAGGGATTTGAAAATTCATGGTCAAAACGTGTTTCCAGTGAACTGTAAGTGTTGCGACTAGAACCAGGGCAATGAGAGCAACACAATGATATCAGAGTTTTGAAGAATTAATGAAGGAATCTACCTATTGAAGTTGAGTTGAAGAGCTATGAAACTAGACTTCTATGGAGCAATATAGGGCACGATTCTTGAATGTAATTATATGGTTAGCTTCATGGAAGATCAAGGAAGGTGAATTGAGGGAAAAATGGATTGAAAAAGGCTTGAGAATAGATTTCGAAGTTGCTGAATTATGGGTTGTGAAGCAAGTTTGGCAGGGTGATGATGGCTATCTAAGCTTGGGAAATTGAATGGGGGATGACCCTCTATTTATAAGGAAGCAAATTTGATCAAAAGGAATAGCATATGATGCATTTTGGAGGGAATTTGTGTGGCTTTGCATCATGAAGAAAGTTTGACTCAAACTTGATCAAAACTCAGCCAAATCGTGCGTTTCATGAGGCTAATCACTTCTGGAAAGTTGCTAAACATGATTAGAAACAAAAACGCGTGGAAATCTTGTGATTAGAATCCAAAACAAAGATTTCAAAATCCTGACTTTGTGAAAAATTCAGTTTCAAACTACCCAATTCAAATCCATGGCATTTCCACCTCAAGGGGTCTTAGGGCATAATTCTTGATGCTTTGGAAATATGAGGTTACAAGCTTTGCAATGGAAAAATAATGGAATCAAATGGATGCTTAAGCTGAAAGTTACATGGGGTCAAAGTTGAATAAAAAGAGTTGACTTTCCATACTTAGAAATATTTCAAATTCTTCTTTAAAAATGACCTATAATCCTTTGCATCCAAACATGGCCTTCCACTTAGAGTTTGCTATTGACCAAAAAAGATGGAATGAAGTAGATCTGTTGAATGACATTCTAAAATTTGAATCACTCAAAATCTCCAAAAATTGATCAAGTTATGACTTGTTGAAGTTGGCCAAAAATCATGAAATGACCTATAATCTTTTGCATTCTTAAGGAAACTTCCATCCATTTTCTTACTTTGCACATAAAATAAGGCATGAAGTACACATTGTTAAGATCATAATGAAAAAAGTATGGGCTCAAGGTGATAAAAATTGACCAAGTTATGACCATTTGAAGTCACATATGGAAAATTGGGGATTCATCTGGGTGACTTGTAATCTTTCTTCTTCACCAAGCTCCTTACACATTAAAACTCCTTGGAACTTTTGAAGTGATTTGTTAGTAAATCTTTGAAGATAAGGATGTTTTTGGAATCACTCAAAAATACCAAAATATGAGCAAGATATGCTCCTTGGAAGTCCAAAACCCTAGCCTCTAGATCAAGAGAATATTTGAGGAACTTTTCCAAGTTTGAACAAAACTTTTGTGCCAATATTCTTCCTTTATGAATAGAAATTGTTGAGTATGATGATGAGGACTCATGTCCACCACTTCCATACCAATTATTCCAAAACAACTTCAATGGTGAGGTTTGAATTTCTCAAGCTATTGACTAGGGCATGGAAATAAACTCATGAACCCATGAAGCAACTTGCTAAACCTCATTGCCTTTACCTATATTATTAACAAGTAAGACAAACCAATATTGTATTTTGTTAATTAGAGAGAAAATTAAAGCAAAATATCCATGATCACAAAAGAAAACAAGTCAAGGTGCTTGGTAACTCCCCAAAAGAGCAAGGTTAAAGATAGGGAGAAGAACCCAAAAACCCTAATGTGATCTTGTTGTGATTGAAACAATATGGTGTGATGAAGGAATATTAGGGGCAAAAATTACGTTACAACAACTGCCCTTATTTAAGTTTCTTCTATCCAGAGATACGAATGTTAAAAATCTTCGTGTCGACATGATCGAAGATACTTAAATATAAAGCGAACCTTATTTTTAGCCCTAAGATTCCATGCAAATGCTTATGCATATGAATGCATATGAACAGAACCAAAGAGATGCAAAGTAACATTGGGGATGCAACAAAGATGAAGAAACAAAGGAGCAACCCCACCAGGAAAATAAATCATTGGTGAACCACAAGAACAGAATCAGAGAGGAAGATAACAAGCATCGACTTTTACTGCCGATGTCCTACAAACATTCACTGAAGGTAGAAAGAGAAAATATATCATATCATCACTGTTCACTGGCGATGAACTATCAACGTTCACTGAAGATAGCAAAAAGATAACAAACACCGACGTTCACTGCCGATGTACTACCAACGTTCACTGAAGGTAAAAAGAGAAAATATATCATATCATCGTTGTTCACTGACAATGAACTATTAACGTTCACTAAAGATAACAAAAAAATAATAAACACCAACGTTTACTGCCGATGTACTACCAACATTCACTGAAGGTAGAAAGAGAAAATATATCATACCACCGCCGTTCACTGATGATGAACTATCAAATTTCACTGAAGATAGCAAAAAGATAACAAACAACGACGTTCAATGCTGATGTACTACCAACGTTCACTGAAGGTAGAAAGAGAAAAAGTATCATACCACCGCCGTTCACTGATGATGAACTATCAATGTTCACTGAAGATAGCAAAAAGATAACAAACACCGACGTTCACTGCCGATGTACTACCAACGTTCACTGAAGGTAGAAAGAGAAAAAATATCATACCACCACCGTTCACTGACGATGAACTATCAACGTTCACTAAAGATAGCAAAAAGATAACAAACACCGACGTTCACTGTCGATGTACTACCAACATTCACTGAAGGTAGAAAGATAAAATATATCATCAAGTTTTCCCCAAAATTATGGTGTTTCACCTAGAACGGGTCTCAAATTCTTCTTTAACCAAGGAAATCTGCCTGGAAAGGATCAAACATAAGCTGTCTCAAATAAAGAGACTTGTTACTCATTGTCAAAGGGGAATTGCAAAGAGAAATGACTTTCTAGGGATAGAAATACGACTTCCTGGGGAAATGCCACGATATTCCTGCTGAGGAAATAAAGTCTTCCCGTGCAAAATAAATGCACAAACCAAAACTCAAAGTTCTCAGAAATCCAAAGTAAATAATATTGTCATGTAACCATAAATCCAATTCAAATTTAAACTGGAGGAAGACGGCCAATGCAGATACATCCCTTGAGAAATAAACTCAAGAGGGAAAACCAAATTCAACTAAGCAAAAAGCGCTGCAGGAAGATCAGAACACAATGTCAATGAACGATGGTTTTTAGCAATGCAAGATGTATGTATGAATGTATGAGTGCTATCGTACATATGCTGGTAAAAGGATACATAATTAGTACAAACAAACAAAACCAGCTCAGGTACTAACAACATTGGGCTAAACTTCAACCAGAAAGATCAATCCAAGAAAGGAAAAAGCAACTGCGGAAACCAAACCTATTGCCTGCCTTAACTTCACTGAGAAGAAAAAAAAATCCGGATGTAGCCAAATCAAACAGATACCGGGATAAAACACCCTTCTTCTGGTTTCATCGAAGAAGCGGTTTTCCGAAAGCAACATGCCTACTGGGGATTGCAAGACCAGCATCAAATAAAGCAGACTGACGCCGAAACAACCAAACCTCACGGGGGAATTCAAGCCTACCTCCCTCGAGATAAAACTGCGGATTGAAAATTTTCATCACGAACACTCATTCCAATAAGAGATGCCCTGGGATAACCTTCTCGGGAAATCAAGAAGTCAACACTAGTGCCAATACTGCCAAAAGAACGACATCTCAGCACACCAAGGGAATAAAACCTTTCATTATATGAGGGAAGACTTCGCTGGGGAATCTGGGACGGAGGATTCTGACCATGCAAACCCAAAATCGAAAGCGAACCAAGACTTGACTGGGGATAATGGGATCACAAACCCAATACCGTACCTTGCACCCACTGATATCGTCTTTAACTATCTGAGAAACACACAAATATTGCACACATACTAGAAAAATAACCTGAGAAAACCTTCATGAAGGAAGTAAATCTTCTTAAAACAACCGGAGTTTTTTCATTCTTGGGATCACCATTATTGTTGTCATTGTTTCATCACAAATCCCAAAGTAAATTGAATTGTAAAGATCTCTTCTTTTTTTTTGAAACGTTAATTTTGCTTTTTAAATCTTTTTGCTCTAACAGTTATTATCAGTAATAAATTATGTCTTTGCAAGCTAAATAAAAATAAGAACACAAAGAATTGGGAAAAAGCTCGAATTTTATTAATAGAATAGTAGTCTGTGAATGGCGAGACTCCATGGATGATTACAATGTTTGGGAAATTGTAATACATAATGGAAAATATACATTGAGATACAATGACCACTATTCCCCCTAACAACTTTTGAAATCCTGAGCAGCAGCTTTTGTTGAAGTATGGTGAGGATCCGAGAAGATTGTTGCTTCAACGATCAAGTCTTGTCTGACGTAGTTACTTGCCAAGAAAAATCCCCAACTTTTGCCTAAGCTGCCCTTGCGGGTTTTCAACTTAGCGAGAAATTTATTCCGTTTATGTCTCTAATTTTTTCCTAGACCGCCTGTGATCGGTGGATCTGGAACTGACTGTTTAAAGCTGGTTCGCGAAATGTCGCGGAAGCAAGAGTCGCCACCGTCTTTTATTTTCTCCAAATGGAAAGGACAAAAGCACAGAAAAATTCCTTATAGAGATTGCTCTCGGTTCGGGAGGTAGATTATAGAAAGGGAAGGTCTTAGCACCCTTTCTATCCATGGTTATCCATGGGCTCTTAGATACTTGCTCATTGTGTTTTCAAAAATGGTTTGTTTGCTTTTCAACTGTGGGTTTAAAAAGTTTCTTTGAAAATTCCAGTTCGACTCTTGTATCGGTCCTCAAGAGTGTTTGAAAAATGCTTTCGAAAGCTTTTTGAAAATGTGTTGGTGTGAAAATTATTTTTGATTTGTTTTGTTTTGAATTAGAGCAAGTATCCACGAGTCGTCTACCTACCCTAAGGAATTCGTCTGTGTAGATGTCCTTAAAGTAGTGCCATCCCACCATTGAGAGGTAGGTAGCACCACCGTTGGAGGTGTTCGGGTCAATTCGAGGTTCGGGACATGGTGATCACCAGAGTAATGGGAAGACACCTTAGAAGCTACCCTCATGCCAGGTTCCCGGATCATGAGGACTTACTAAGACATCCTCTACTCGACGATCACCTTTCGAGGCAAGGCAACAGTGAGGCGTACCCTAGGGGTGGTGTGTGATTTGTGTGTCAGATTCATTTATTTTTGTCTTGTCAGGTTATGGGTGATCTATGCGTTTGTTTTTATTTTTTTATCATTCATTCTTGCATGCATTTATTTAACAGTTAAAAAAGATGCGGAAATTGAAAGTTCTAAACTATTACAAAGGCGCGGGTCCACATCGCCAAAATTAAAATCCAGGACCCGATTTGACGGAAAGTAAATAAAGAAATAAAATAAAGTGCGAGAAATTAAGTTTACAAGGCTTTGGGAGAGTTACATAAATATTTAAAAGAAGGAAATAAATAAAAATGCGCGAATAGGAATTAAAATTGGAAACGAGGGCGTTGGATCCTTTTTAATGAAATTAAATTAAATGATTAAACTAATGAAATTAAAGAGAAAAAAGAAATTATTATTTTTTTTTTAGTTTTTGGTATTTATGTTTTTTATGTATTTTTGTGAGAAAGATTAAATGAAATTAAAGTATTAACCCTAATTCTAATTTTTATATTTATTAAGAAAAACATGTTAAAATTAAACCTAAAATTAATCTAATTATTTACATGCAATTTTGATTTATAAAAATAAATAAATAATTATTAGTGAAATTTATTTACAAAAAATATTAATTAAATAAATATATTTTGATTTTTATGACTTTTCTGTTTTTTACTATTTTTTATATTTTTATGAAAATAAGTTAAATTAAAGGAATTAATTAAAAAAGGAAATAATTGAAATAAATAAAATAAGGAAAAGAAAGAAAATACAATACCTTGGGGGGTTTCTGTCCCCTTTTTGGAGGTGAATTGGAGTGGTTTGGCCATTTGTGTTCTGGCCTCATCATGCATAAGTTGTTCTACTTTGGCCATTTGGCTTTTGGCCATTTGCGTTTTGGCCTCAACGTTCCTTAATCTTCTCAGGATGTCTGTCTCGCCATGTATTGGTGTCATGTGTAAAATGTTCTGTTTTGGCCATTTGGCTTTTGGCCTTTTGGCCATTTGGCTTTTGGCCTCAACGTTCCTTAATGAACCTGCATGGGATCTTGTCTAAATCTGCAGTGTTGAACCTCATGAACATATTAAATAAAATCATAAAAATTCAAATAAAACCAACATATGAAGAAATTTAATGTTTAGGCACAATATGGCATGTATGAATGATTATATCCTTTTGATCATGGAGATCAAATCAATCTTACCCTTACTGGAAAATTAGTGACCTGAATGCTTTTATGCCTTACTGGAAAATTAGGATCATGGAGATCAAGCCAGCCTTATCCTTACTGAAGAAGTAGTGAGGTATTGGTTTATAACTGTGATGGCTTGTTTGTAGTGAGAGAGGGATTTGTAATAAGGATTTCAAGGTTTTAGGGTTCTTGAAAGAGTTTGATATTCCAACAGTGTTGTGGCAAGGTTTTTTCTCTCCTTTTCTCTCCTTTGGTTTGTGTGAAAAGAAGGTGATTATATAATGAAAATTAGGGTAAAGCAAATGGGCTTTGAATGTGCAATTGGGCCTCCAATATTCACTTAAATTCGTCACTTTCCAGGCTAAATCGCAGGGACTTAAGTGCATTTTTTGAAGTTGAAATGTGAAAACAAAATGTAGCCGACATCGAGAACTAACTCCTGTCCGAAAATCGACTCAATCGGATAAAAGGTGAATTAGTTATGAATTTTTGAAGTTTCAGCTCAGACAAACTTATTTTGGGCTCCAGTGTCGACTCTGACACGTTCTTCAATAAAAAAATGGTATTGATCGGTGCATAATCCGGTCTCGACTTTTGAAGCAAAGTTGTAGATCTACGAGTCAGGGACCTTGTGTAAAAATATGAGCCCAATCCGATAAAAATTGACCGAGTTATGAATTTTCGAAGTTTCGGCCCAGATGAAATAATATTCAGCATTCAGGATTTTCGGCGCGTCACGCACTCTGAGCAAAAAATGAAGGCCTTTTGAATACCTTTTGAACTCAATACCTTCTGTGAAAATGTAGCCAACTCAATTTGTGAAATTTTTGCATCGGAACCAGCTCGATACGATGAAAATCGACCAAGTTATGATTTTCTGAAAATGACGCAAATAAACTTCTGTCACAAATTTTCTGCACGAAAATACTTGATAAATCCACATTTTTGAAGACCTTATGATCGAAATTGGCTTCCAGCCGTGAGAGATGAAAACGTAGATAATGTCAAGACGGAATTTCTTCCAGCGGAACGGGTTCAAAACGAGTCACGATCTTCAAGTTATGAATTTTTTAGCGCGTAAAAACTGCACTTTCAGCACACTTTTTCACCATATTTCTTCGAGAAAACTCACACATTCGGATACCTTCTTTAAAGAATTGACTCTTGAGCCAAACCTGAATTTGAGAATACGTTATCAGAGATATCTTGGCGAAAGAATACCTGAATATGATGCGCCGGGTTGGACTTGTGAATTTTTCTTGAAATGTTTTGAGAAATATGGGACGGCAAATTTTGGGGTACAACAGTTGCCCCTGTTCAATCTTCTTAGACCTGAGGATGCAGATTGGATGACGTGCCTTTCGTAATCCGAAGGTGGAAGATGATTGAACACTAGAGTGCCCAGAAATTTGCGCTCACATAGTAGTGTGATGTGGGGAATGGGCTTATAGATACCATTTGGAGATTGATGGATATAATGATGGGCTTATAGATGCCATGCTAAGAGATGATGGAGGGTGGATGGGATTATAGATGCCATCTGGATGTTGATCGCATAAGAGATTCCTTAGCGAGAACCTGCGTACCTGCAAAAGAAAGATGAGTACCTGACATGTTGCAGGAGCTGGTCTTCAGATGCTTTGTGTAGATATGTCCTGACTGGTTACAGGAATCGGATCTGGAGCTTCAAATGGTGATGAATGAACCAGGGATAGTTACTACCTCAACAGGAACGGTGAGAGAACCTTGGATGACTTTAACCTCAACAGCAAACATTGAGACAATCTTGGTGGGAATTACCATCTCCGCAGTATCGGGGAGAGAACCATAGGCAATTACGATCTCAATAGCAATCATTGAGAAAAACCTGGAATGGAATTATCATCTCCGCAGTATCGGGGAGAGAACCATCGGCGATTATAATCTTAATAGCAATTATTGAGAAAACCTTGGATAACTTCTACTGAGTCTTCATTAGAAAAATCTGTTTGGGGTCGATTTAACTGGACTAGAGAAGGCCTATGACTGGATAAGAGACAGAAAATCTTAGGGTCGATTAACTGAACCGGTCTAGGTCTTGAAATGTCTTCAACAGATACACCCTGGCAAGATTCAGGTATCGGATCCTCGAACTCTTCAGACACACCCTGGCAAGATACAGGAATCGGATCTGGTAATGTTAGTCTTCAACGGATACACCCTGGCAAGATTCAGGTATCGGATCCTCGAACTCTTCAGACACACCCTGGCAAGATACAGGAATCGGATCTGGTAATGTTAGTCTTCAACGGATACACCCTAGCAAGATTCAGGCATCGGATCCTCGAACTCTTCAGACACACCCTGGCAAGATACAGGAATCAGATCTGGTAATGTTAGTCTTCAACGGATACACCCTGGCAAGATTCAGGTATCGGATCCTCGAACTCTTCAGACACACCCTGGCAAGATACAGGAATCGGATCTGGTAATGTTAGTCTTCAACGGATACACCCTGGCAAGATTCAGGTATCGGATCCTCGAACTCTTCAGACACACCCTGGCAAGATACAGGAATCGCATCTGGTAATGCTAGTCTTCAACGGATACACCCTGGCAAGATTCAGGTATCGGATCCTCGAACTCTTCAGACACACTCTGGCAAGATACAGGAATCAGATCTGGTAATGCTAGTCTTCAACGGATACACCCTGGCAAGATTCAGGTATCAGATCCTCGAACTCTTCAGACACACCCTGGCAAGATACATGAATCGGATCTGGTAATGTTAGTCTTCAACGGATACACCCTGGCAAGATTCAGGTATCGGATCCTCGAACTCTTCAGACACACCCTGGCAAGATACAGGAATCGGATCTGGTAATTGGTCATCAACAGATACACCCTGGCAAGATTCAGGAATCGGATCTTTAGTTGCGACCATTGATGGTAATCATTTTTGTACTTTTGTCCTGAAAAGACAAGCGTTAGTTGTATGCGATGTCATGTGGTATGACGTGCGAGATGCTCTCTGAATACGTGAGATTGTATGTTCATGATGCGTATATGCACGCTATAATGTATGAAGATGTTTATGAATGTATTTTTCGTCTAGGAAAGTAAATCCTTGACGGGTGCCGGGAAGTCACTCCTGGGCTGATGTTGGAGAATAGATTTTGCTTCCGTCGGGGATGATAGTTGCAAGAATACCGGTAGGAGAAGATAACTTCGTTGGGGAATAAACTTGGCGAATGGATTACTCTGCGGGGAGCAAAGTACTCTAGCAATCTTGCTGGGAAGCAATACTCTGTGGGGAGAGAGATACTTTGTTGAGTGTTGATAATAACTTGCTGGGGATAAGAAGACTTCGTCGAGGACGCTCTTTCCGTGGCTTCTGGTTGAGGATAACTCAGTTATATCCTGGTAAGGAAATAACTCTTTGAATAAAGCCAGGGGATGCGCTCGTGTTCTGCGAGTATAAGATTCCGGAATCTACTGGGGATAAGCTTACTGCTTGGGGAGATGGACTCCAACTTTCCTGGGGAAACTGGATTGGACTCTCCTGGGGAAGTTTTGAACTGCGGGGGAAGTGATTCCTTTGAATGTTGGTATGCCGCCGGGGAACAATCTTTAGACCAAGACTGCCGGGGATGCTTGTTAAGAATACATATGTTGCTGGGGAGATGTTGAGATCCACTGGAGGATACCCAACTTCCTTAAGATTTGATAACTTTGCTTGCTTGGGGAGAGTGCACTGTCTTGCTGGCTCACTCTCTGGGGAATTAAGATATACTGATTATGTTTTTCAGCTGAACGTCCCTTATATCTTGTGGACAGAGCAATTAAATTGCTTGGACGGCTCATCATTGCCCCTGTTTCTGAGGTGGGAGAGGAAGACCTGTGAGGTGCTGATAGTTGTTGATGGACCAACTTTCTTCTGGTTGGCAGGCGACAAGATGACAGGACATAGTCGTACGCTTTGATCCCTAATTTTTGCCTGGACCGCCCTTTCGGGTTTTCAGTCCACCGGGATACCCATTTTTGCCCAAGCCGCCTTTTCAGGTTTTCGACTTGCCGGGTGTATATATTTTTTCATTTCATCCCTTATTTTTTGCCCGAACCCTTTTGGTTCGCCGGGAAGCCCTTATTTTTGCCTAGGTATGTCAACCTAGCGGGTCTTTGATTTTGCGTAGTATTTTTTTCGACTATGCCCACGCTCTTAGAATGCAGGGAGGTGCCCCTGGCTGCTTGTGTTTCCATATTACCAGAAGATGTCTGATCGTGTAAGATTCGTTGCTGGGGTGCCCCACGTGACTCAGGCGAAGATTTGCCCCAGGCTATTTGTCCTTTGAGAGATTCTCTGAATCTTGACTGGACTGCCCCAGATAATGGACCATGGTCATGTCTGCTCCTTGATTGGAAGTACTTCTGTTCATTAGGCATTCGTCGTGCGAATTTCTATGCTGTTCAAACAACAAGTCATATGCAAACAAAGTTATGTTAAAAATGCAAAGCCTATGTCTGTCTTGAAGATTTTAAAAGTGCATTCTTTTTTCATAAGTGAATGTTTGTAAAACGTGATGTCAACTCGTTATTTTATTGCGAGCCTTAAGGAGTCAGGATACCTTTCGTGACAGTATGCTTTCGAACTAACCCATGCTTCAGCTAGGACTTTTAAGGGTTATAACGTGGCCTGGTTCACGGTTTTAAGAAACAAAGGATAAAGGCTCAAATTATTTGTACCCACCCGTTCTTCGTGATGTTCTTCAATCCTAAACTCAGCTGATCATACGTTAGACCTCGTTTGAATCTTTGCTCTAGTATACAGTGGTGGTTCGAATGTTGACAATTTATTTTGGATAGGCAGTCATTTTTGTTTTTGTGGAGGGTTTGTGAGACCTCTTTCTTTTTGATTTTATCATCTCTATCTTCTTTTTGCCTGAACTGTTTCCTTTTTTGGAATTACAGTCAGCGGGATGCCCCAGTTTCGTAAGTCTCCTTCATAGGTTTTGACTTAATGGGCTTTTATTTTGAGAGATAATGACTGCCTTTCTTTATTGATTATTCGGAACCATCACTGTCTTTTGTTTATTTAAGGACCTCTTTGGTGCCATTCATTATGCACTTGGATCAACTGAGAGACTACCCTGCCCCAGGTTATGATTAAGGGTTTTAAATTTCGAAAAGAAAAACTCCTACTTCTTTGGCTCAGAGGGGTTGACGAGGGATTATCATCCTTATAACTCCAGTGTTTAGGGATTGAAACAATGCCTGTACCTCATCAACGGGATCCGTTCAAAAGCATACTGTAGATTATGGTATCGTTTTCGTCATCCTCCCTCAAGAGGCTTAGAATTATTGAGAGTTGATCATCAGAAAAAATATGAAAATAATTTGCATTTAGTGAATACGGATATATTGCTTCAAAACAGACATAAGCGATGCATTAATGGAATAACAATGTTTAACATGAATAAATGCTTAAACAATCAAAGAACAACACAACTTGAACATTCGAATGAACAAAAGTTTTCTAGTCTCAGGGCTTGTTACTTCAAATGGTGAGCCTTGGAGGGATGGTAGAAAAATTCAGCCTGTCCATCTTGTGTGAATTCCAGTGCTCCTTCATCAATCAGGTCCTGGATCTTGTTTTTCAAAGCCCAACACTCGTTTGTATCATGTCCTGGACAGGCAGAGTGGTAGGCACACCTTTTATTGGGATCATAGACAGGAGATGCTGTGTTCTGGTTCCGGGGATGAGCCCTTAATGTGATCAGGTTCAATCTTAACAGGCGTTGTAAAGCTTGGAACAATGACATGTTGAGTTGGGTGAATTGCCTCCTGGGCTTGTCTGGCTGAAGCTGGTGAGGTTGATGCTGAATTTGTGACACTGGAGCCTTTTGAGAAGCTCTCCCCTTATCTCCTTGTCTCAAAGGCGGTTGAACGATGACTGGCTTTTTACCCTTAGACGTTTGCCCCAGTTGGTTATTCTGAAGCAGTTGGTTGATGAGAACTCCGAGCTCTTCTTGTCTTTGAGCTAACCCTTGAATGGCAGTCCCCTGCCCCAGCATCTGGGCTTTCAATGCATCCACTTCAGCTTGCAGATGTTTCAGCCGTTCATCCTCAGCGCTGTTCCTGACTAAAGTCTCCATGAGAAGTGTCCTTAGCTCCTCCTGCCCCTTGGATAGATTCAGGAGGATTTCCCCAAACCGAGTCTCTTGAGCAAGAAGGTCCTGGTTATCTTGTTGTGAAGCCATTGCTGAAATAAACAGCGAGAAAGGTAAGTGACCTACAACAAGGATACCTGTTATGCAATGATGAGTATGACATGCATGTAATGTTTTCAAGGACCTCGCGGGGTAAACAAGAAAATTTGTTAGCATTTGGATCCGGTAGCTTGATTGAAAGAAACTTCATATTTGTTGAGAGTCTTTCTTCCAAGGGTCAAAGGCTCACCATATCAAGTGGGTCATAGCCCCTGACTTTAGTCATCATGTCTGGTTTTGATTTCTAAACAACCTTGGTTATGGGAACCTTCTTCAAGAGTCAGAGCTCACCATATCAAGTGGGTCATAGCCCCTGACAGCTTTGGCTAGAGGAAAATAAATCCTCTCTTCCCTTGCTAGGTGTTTGATTTATCATGACCTGCATCACAAGCCTTAAAGATCCTTGAAATGGGTTAGGATGTATGCAATGGTATGATGTCATGATGCATGGGGTAATGTAGGTAACCCTGTTATGAGTCCCAATTAAGGGCTATAAACCAAAACCTGTAAGCAAACTCAAGTAAAACCTGTCATGAGTCCCAGTTAAGGACTAAAAACAAAACCTGTAAGAAACTCGGTAAACCCTGTTAGGAGTCCTAATTAAGGACTGCAAACCAAAACCTGTAAGAAACTTAGGTACCCTGTTATGAGTCCCTATTAAGGACTATAAACAAAACCTGCAAGTAATTCATGTGTCAGATAACAAGCATGCAAGTAGTCAAGTACGAAGGCACGCAAGTCACACAAGAGAAACCCTTAGAGTTTAGGCCAGCATGGGGTCTGGGTAGTACCCTCTTGAAGTTGGTGGGCTCAAAACCTGTCCTATCAGAAGTAACCGGGTTCTAAGGGTCCCAATATCACGGGATTGCTTTCATTGTTCATCGTTTCGATTTAGCCACTGAACTGGCGACCGAAATATTCCAGGAAAGCAACCCTCAATTGAGTGTAGTATCGAGTATCAACCAACCTCGGACTGCACCAAAGTCAGTTATCTCACTACCCTAAAGAGGCCAAGATAATTCAATTAAGGTTCCTAAGGTCTGTTGATGCTTCACGACACCACGCGGAGGCCCCGTACTCTCCTTGTCTGAACTCAAGGGTTACCGGTACACACCAAAGTGCCACATCAACGTAGCAGACTGTTTCAACCATGTCGGTATACCCCGCACAGTTCCCTCACAGCCTTGTTGCTACTTTCTAAGAAGGTATCCCCCAGATCCGGGTTAGGATCTATAGAACTCCCAAGACAATCCCACAATTTAAAGCATACAAGGAAAGCAATTGAAAACACAGTTATGAACTATCCCTAAGGTACACCTCACTTTAAAAAGATATCCCCAACAGAGTCGCCAGTTCTGTGATCGGTGGATCTGGAACAGACTGTTTAAAGCTGGTTCGCGAAATGTCGCGGAAGCAAGAGTCGCCACCGTCTTTTATTTTCTCCAAATGGAAAGGACAAAAGCACAGAAAAATTCCTTATAGAGATTGCTCTCGGTTCGGGAGGTAGATTATAGAAAGGGAAGGTGTTAGCACCCTTTCTATCCATGGTTATCCATGGGCTCTTAGATACTTGCTCATTGTGTTTTCAAAAATGGTTTGTTTGCTTTTCAACTGTGGGTTTAAAAAGTTTCTTTGAAAATTCCAGTTCGACTCTTGTATCGGTCCTCAAGAGTGTTTGAAAAATGCTTTCGAAAGCTTTTTGAAAATGTGTTGGTGTGAAAAGTAAGGAATTCGTCTGTGTAGATGTCCTTAAAGTAGTGCCATCCCACCATTGAGAGGTAGGTAGCACCACCGTTGGAGGTGTTCGGGTCAATTCGAGGTTCGGGACATGGTGATCACCAGAGCAATGGGAAGACACCTTAGAAGCTACCCTCATGCCAGGTTCCCAGATCATGAGGACTTACTAAGACATCCTCTACTCGACGATCACCTTTCGAGGCAAGGCAACAGTGAGGCGTACCCTAGGGGTGGTGTGTGATTTGTGTGTCAGATTCATTTATTTTTTTCTTGTCAGGTTATGGGTGATCTATGCGTTTGTTTTTATTTTTTTATCATTCATTCTTGCATGCATTTATTTAACAGTTAAAAAAAGATGCGGAAATTGAAAGTTCTAAACTATTACAAAGGCGCGGGTCCACATCGCCAAAATTAAAATCCAGGACCCGATTTGACGGAAAGTAAATAAAGAAATAAAATAAAGTGCGAGAAATTAAGTTTACAAGGCTTTGGGAGAGTTACATAAATATTTAAAAGAAGGAAATAAATAAAAATGCGCGAATAGGAATTAAAATTGGAAACGAGGGCGTTGGACCCTTTTTAATGAAATTAAATTAAATGATTAAACTAATGAAATTAAAGAGAAAAAAGAAATTTTTTTTTTTTGAGTTTTTGGTATTTATGTTTTTTATGTATTTTTGTGAGAAAGATTAAATGAAATTAAAATATTAACCCTAATTCTAATTTTTATATTTATTAAGAAAAACATGTTAAAATTAAACCTAAAATTAATCTAATTATTTACATGCAATTTTGATTTATAAAAATAAATAAATAATTATTAGTGAAATTTATTTACAAAAAATATTAATTAAATAAATATATTTTGATTTTTATGACTTTTCTGTTTTTTACTATTTTTTATATTTTTATGAAAATAAGTTAAATTAAAGGAATTAATTAAAAAAGGAAATAATTGAAATAAATAAAATAAGGAAAAGAAAGAAAATACAATACCTTGGGGGGTTTCTGTCCCCTTTTTGGAGATGAATTGAAGTGGTTTGGCCATTTGTGTTCTGGCCTCATCATGCATAAGTTGTTCTACTTTGGCCATTTGGCTTTTGGCCATTTGCGTTTTGGCCTCAACGTTCCTTAATCTTCTCAGGATGTTTGTCTCGCCATGTATTGGTGTCATGTGTAAAATGTTCTGTTTTGGCCATTTGGCTTTTGGCCTTTTGGCCATTTGGCTTTTGGCCTCAACGTTCCTTAATGAACCTGCATGGGATCCTGTCTAAATCTGCAGTGTTGAACCTCATGAACATATTAAATAAAATCATAAAAATTCAAATAAAACCAACATATGAAGAAATTTAATGTTTAGGCACAATATGGCATGTATGAATGATTATACCCTTTTGATCATGGAGATCAAATCAATCTTACCCTTACTGGAAAATTAGTGACCTGAATGCTTTTATGCCTTACTGGAAAATTAGGATCATGGAGATCAAGCCAGCCTTATCCTTACTGAAGAAGTAGTGAGGTATTGGTTTATAACTGTGATGACTTGTTTGTAGTGAGAGAGGGATTTGTAATAAGGATTTCAAGGTTTTAGGGTTCTTGAAAGAGTTTGATATTCCAACAGTGTTGTGGCAAAGTTTTTTCTCTCCTTTTCTCTCCTTTGGTTTGTGTGAAAAGAAGGTGATTATATAATGAAAATTAGGGTAAAGCAAATGGGCTTTGAATGTGCAATTGGGCCTCCAATATTCACTTGAATTCGTCACTTTCCAGGCTAAATCGCAGGGACTTAAGTGCATTTTTTGAAGTTGAAATGTGAAAACAAAATGTAGCCGACATCGAGAACTAACTCCTGTCCGAAAATCGACTCAATCGGATAAACGGTAAATTAGTTATGAATTTTTGAAGTTTTAGCTCAGACAAACTTATTTTGGGCTCCAGTGTCGACTCTGACACGTTCTTCAATAAAAAACTGGTATTGATCGGTGCATAATCCGGTCTCGACTTTTGAAGCAAAGTTGTAGATCTACGAGTCAGGGACCGTGTGTAAAAATATGAGCCCAATCCGATAAAAATTGACCGAGTTATGAATTTTCGAAGTTTCGGCCCAGATGAAATAATATTCAGCATTCAGGATTTTCGGCGTATCACGCACTCTGAGCAAACAATGAAGGCCTTTTGAATACCTTTTGAACTCAATACCTTCTGTGAAAATGTAGCCAACTCAATTTGTGAAATTTTGGCACCGGAACCAGCTTGATACGATGAAAATCGACCAAGTTATGATTTTCTGAACATGACGCAAATAAACTTCTGTCACAAATTTTCTGCACGAAAATACTTGATAAATCCACATTTTTGAAGACCTTATGATCGAAATTGGCTTCCAGCCGTGAGAGATGAAAACATAGATAATGTCAAGACGGAATTTTGTCCACCGGAACGTGTTCAAAACGAGTCACGATCTTCAAGTTATGAATTTTTTAGCGCGTAAAAACTGCACTTTCAGCACACTTTTTCACCATATTTCTTCGAGAAAACTCACACATTCGGATACCTTCTTTAAAGAATTGACTCTTGAGGCGAACCTGAATTTGAGAATACGTTATCAGAGATATCTTGGCGAAAGAATACCTGAATATGACGCGCCGGGTTGGACTTGTGAATTTTTCTTGAAATGTTTTGAGAAATATGGGAGGGCAAATTTTGGGGTACAACACCGCCCTTTCGGGTTTTCGGCCTACCGAGACGCTCCTTTTTGCCTAAGACGCCCTTTCAAGTTTTCGACTTAGCGAGCTGTTCTTTTATTTCTTTAGTTGAAGTATTTCTTGACTGCGTCAACATTCATGGGACGTGGGAACTCCTCGCCATCCATAGTTTCAAGAATTAATGCACCACCAGAGAAGACTTTCTTGACAACATACGGGCCTTCAAAATTGGGAGTCCACTTGCCCCTAGAATCAGTATTGAAATACATGATCTTCCTGAGCACGAGGTCGCCTTCTCTGAATTCACGAGGTTTGACCCTTTTATCAAATGCTTTCTTCACTCTTTTCTGATATAATTGCCCATGAAATAAAGTTGTCATCCTATTATCTTCAATCAAATTCAATTGGTCAAACCTGTTCTGGACCCATTCATCCTCTGTTAACTTGGCTTCCATTATCACACGCAACGAGGGAATCTCTACCTCGATAGGGAGTACAACTTCCATTCCATACACTAGGGAGAACGGGGTTGCTCCTGTTGAAGTGCGAACAAATGTTCGATATCCATGCAGAGCAAAAGGGAGCATTTCATGCCAATCCTTATAAGTGACAACCATTTTCTGGATAATTCTCTTGATATTCTTATTAGCAGCTTCAACAGCCCCATTCATCTTTGGCCTGTATGGAGATGAATTATGATGAACAATCTCGAATTCTTTGCACAGTTTTGTCATCATCTGATTGTTCAAATTTAAGCCATTGTCAGTGATGATTCTGCTCGGCAAACCATATCGGTATATAAGATTGTTTTTTATGAAACGCACAACCACCTGTTTGGTAACATTGACATATGAAGCAGCCTCTACCCATTTGGTAAAGTAGTCAATTGCTACCAAGATGAAACGGTGTACATTAGAAGCTTTGGGTTCTGTCATCCCGATCATGTCAATACCCCACATAGAGAAAGGCCATGGGGAGGAAATCACATTGAGAAGTGTCGGAGGCACATGGATCTTATCTGCATAAATTTGGCGTTTATGGCACTTCTTTGCAAATTTGTAACAGTCAGAATCCATTGTCAACCAATAATAACCTTCCCTTAGCATCTTTTTAGTCATCGAATGTTCGTTAGCATGAGTGCCAAATGAACCTTCATGAATCTCATGCATCAACATGTATGCTTCATGTCTATCCACACATCTGAGCAAGACCGTGTCATAATTTCTCTTGTAAAACACATTTTCATTAAGGAAGAAACTACCTGCCAATCTTCTCAGTGTCTTTCTATCTTTCCTCGATGCACCAATCGAGTATTCCTGAGTCTGAAGAAAATGCTTGATATCATAATACCAAGGTTTTTCATCTGTTACCTCCTCTGTCGCAAACACATGAGCGGGCCTATCCAGCCGTCGAACTGTAATTCATGGTATACTATTCCAAGTATTTACTCGGTACATGGAAGCCATAGTTGCCAGAGCATCCGCCATTTGATTTTCATCTCTAGGAATGTGATGGAATTCGACTTTATTGAAGAAGGGTAGTAATCTTCTAGCATAATCTTTGTAAGGGATCAAGCCAGGGTGACGAGTGTCCCATTCTCCTTTAATCTGATTTATTACCAAAGCTGAATCGCCATACACATCTAGAATTTTGATTCTGAGATCAATAGCTTCCTCAAGACCCAGGATGCAAGCCTCATATTCTGCCATATTATTAGTGCAATCAAATGTTAACCTTGCGGTAAAAGGAATATGTGATCCATGAGGAGAAACAATCACATCACCAATTCCTTTACAATAAGCATTCACAGCTCTATCAAATATCATACTCCAACGAGATTCAGGGTCCGAGCCCTCCTCAGGCGATGGTTCATCACAATCTTTCACTTTCAGGAACATCACATCCTCACCGGGGAATTCATACTCTGCAGACTGATGATCCTCCACCGGCTGGTGAGCAAGGTAATCTGCCAACACACTACTTTTAATAGCCTTTTGAGTGCAGTACTCGATATCATATTCAGATAACAACATCTGCCAGCGGGCAATTCTCCCGGTAAGAGCAGGCTTTTCAAAAATATACTTGATTCGATCCATTTTGGAGATCAACCACGTGGTATGATTCAACATATACTGTCGCAAACTCTTTGCCGCCCAGGCCAAAGCACAACACGTTTTTTCTAGCATGGAATACCGCGACTCACAATCAGTGAACTTTTTGCGGAGATAATAAATGGAAAACTCTTTCTTTCCTGTTTCATCCTATTGTCCCATAATACAACCCATGGATTTATCTAACATTGTTAGATACATAATCAACGGTCTTCCTTCTACGGAAGGGAGCAAGATAGTAGGTTCAAGTAGATACTCTTTAATACTCTCAAATTCCCTTTGGCATTCATCCGTACACACACAACCTTGATCTTTCTTGAACAACTTAAAGATCGGTTCACATGTTACAGTCATGTGGGAAATAAATCTGGAAATATAATTAAAACGCCCGAGGAAACCCCTGACTTGCTTTTCAGTTGTTGGTGCTGGAATTTATTGAATTGCTTTAACTTTATCAGGATCAACTTTAATTCCTTTCTGGCTAACAATAAAACCCAACAATTTCCCCGATCTAACTCCGAAGGTTCATTTTTTTGGATTCAAGCGGAGATGATACTTCCTCAAACGCTAAAACAACTTCAATAAATATTTTATATGCCCTTCTTCAGTTTGGAATTTGGAAATCATATCATCAACATATACTTCGATTTCTTTGTGCATCATATCATGGAATAGGGTTGTCATAGCCCTCTGGTACGTTGCACCAGCGTTCTTCAACCCGAAGGGCATCACTCTGTAACAGAATGTTCCCCAGGGTGTGATAAACGTTGTTTTTTCCATGTCCTCTGGAGCCATTCTTATTTGATTATACCCGGAAAATCCGTCCATGAACGAGAATACTTTGGATTTTGTTGTGCTGTCCACTAACATGTCAATGTGAGGCAATGAAAAATCATCTTTTGGACTAGCTTTATTTAGATCTTTGTAATCCACGCACATGCGGACTTTTTCGTATTTTTTCGGTACTGGGACAATATTGGCAATCCATTGAGGATATACTGACGTCATAAGAAAACCAGCATTAATCTGCTTTAGGACCTCCTCTTTGATCTTTACTGCCATATCCGGGTGGGTTCTTCTCAACTTTTGTTTAACTGGAGGACACTCTGGCTTCAACGGAAAACGATGCTCGACAATGCATGTATCTAGACCAGGCATATCTTGATAAGACCAGGAAAAAATATCCACATACTCTTTCAACAGCTCAATCAACCCGCTCTTTACATCAGGATGCAACAATGCTCCAATCTTGACTTCCTTCGGATCTTTTTCTGAACCCAAATTAATCACTTCCAAAGGCTCCTTATATGGCTGAATGGTATTTTCCTCGTGCTCAAGCAACCTTGATACCTCTTCTGGAATCTCATCATAATCTTCTTCTTCATCCCCAAACACAGGACATTCAAAGTTGAGAGAGAGTGCAGGGTCATTGTATTCAACGAGTTTTTTAATTAATCTGCACATATGATTTATGATTGCTTTTAGAAACTGACACATATAACAAGTGATCATGCAAATTAGTTGTCAGTTATTATTTATTTTGAAAGGTTTATTTTTATTTTTATTACCATTTCCCAAGAAAAATGCAGAAAATAAAAGACATAATTTTGGAAGCAAAGACAACTTTTATTAATGATCTTAAAAGTTATAGAAAACAGATAAGCCCTACAACATTAATACTTCCACCTTGGGCAGAGTGAAAGCTTTTCAAAAGAAAGAAACAGATTAACAAAACAAATTACTTTGAAACATTTATGCAAGAAGGAACATCAATGGTGACCCCATTCTGAACTCGGACTTCATGCGTCACATAATTCGGTACTTCCTGCTCTGCTTTATCCTCTTCAACAGCGTTAATTCCAGAATCAATTGGATGGAGGTAGCCTCCTCTGCGGAAAACATCATGATAACTGTTCACGGAAGACTTCAAATTTTCTCCTTTGCCATTCCTCGAAGAGAAACCTAAACCAACTCTGTTTTTGTTCACGGGTGGATCCACAAGTCGTCCCCAAACTGCATTATGACCATTGCGCACAACCCGCTGCGTGTCCTTCAGGGAAACCACAAAATTCTCATTCTTCCTTATGTTGTAAATGGATAGGGCTTGGAACTGGGTTCCAATAGCAGCCTCATTCGCTTCTACAATACTGAAAGAGGATAGATGGGATATCAACAATGCCTGCTCCCCATTTATGATCACTACCTTCCCTTCACGCACAAATTTTAGCTTCTGATGTAGAGTTGAAGTGACAGCCCTTGCTTCGTGTATCCATGGCCGTCCTAGAAAAAAACTATATGCGGGAATAATGTCCATAACCTGGAAGGTTATTAGGAACAAATGTGGTCATATATGGATGGGAAAGTCCACTTCACCGATGATAGATTTCTTCGACCCATCAAAATCATTCACAATGATGCCACTCAGGCGCATAGGTGTTCCCTGATACATTAACTTTATGAGGGTACTTCTCGGTATAACATTCAACGCGGATCTATTATCAATGAGCACATTGGATAGCGAGTTATTCTTGCAGTTCATAGATATGTGGAGGGCCAGGTTATGATTCCTCCCTTCATCTGGTAATTCATCATCGCAAAAACTCAAGTTGTTACATGACGTAATGTTTCCAATTACGCTGCTGAATTAATCTAACGACATGTCATTCTCCACAAAAGCTTGGTCTAGTACTCTCATCAGTGATTCTCTATGAGCGGAAGAATTCATCAATAAAGCTAGGATGGATATCTTTGAAGGAGTCTGCAATAGCTGATCTACAATTTTGTAGTCGCTCGTCTTAATTATCTTCAAGATATCATCCACTTCTTTCTCTAATGTAGCTCCACTAGTCTCTCCTGCAACCTTCTTAGGCTCATCGTTCTCAGAAATTTTCTTTCCAGCAACAACATCTCTTTGAATAATCGGCGCAAACACATGACCGCTACGGGTCACCCTGCTATTATCAGCTATATTTCCAACATCTGGCATTGGCTGGATGGGAACTTCCACTCCATCTTCTAAGATTGTAGCGTTGTATTTGTAAGGCATAACCTTATCTGATTTATAGGGAATAGGACCTGGCAGACTAATTACCAATGGGGTAACAACTGGGTTGCTATGGTACTCCATCTCAAGATGAGTGTGTGCACCAAAACAAGGTACAATGATGTTTACCCCTTCCTCAACACAATCACTCATCAAAAGGTCATTTTCGGCAAACAAATCTTCGTCTGAAGAGAAATACTCATCCACGGAGGCATACTCTTCCTCTGACTCTTCTTTCATCAAACAAACTTCAACCATATCAATCTCGTGATAATCATCTCTCTGACCTGTGATCTTGATAGTTCCATTGTCTAACAGCAATTGAACACCCTCTCTCACAATAGAACATCCTCGGGGGTCTCGATAGAAAACTATGAAAGATCCATATTGGTGTTCCACCTGACCAGCAGTACAGCAGAAGGTAGCATGCAACTGCACGAGATCCTCATTCAAATGCTCCACATCAAAAATTATGAATTCACCCGGACATCCAGAAACCATATTCACTTCCTCTTCATATTCTTCCCTTGGCCTGATTATATGGATTAAACCTTCATCCACCATCTCCTGTAAATCAACCTTTATCTTCTCGCAACCTTGTATGTTTGTACTGCAAATAGCACAATCGGCATGGTCATGCGTATAATAAATGAATTCACAGAGGTCTGTGTGCCTCTTCACCAAATCCCCTCTAACCAGATTAATGTCAAAAATCCGGAAGTCACCTGGACAACCGGCCACCATATTCACAGCATTCACTCCCCCGTTCATGGGTAGAGGATTGTCCTTCACATTAGGTCCCATGTCTTTGAAAGATAGAATTCCAGACTTCACCAACCTTTGCACTTCAGTTCTCAAAGGATAAAAAATTTCAACACTATGCCCTGGTGCTCCCTGATGAAAGGCACACGTCTGGTCTACTTTGTAATACCAAGGAAATTGTGATGGTACGGCTGGAGGTGGTCGTGTCTGGACCAACTTCTTCTGAATCAATGATGGTAGTAGCTCTGCATAACTCATGGGAGTAGGGTCGTAGTTCTCCATTCTCTGATTATTCCCTTGGTTCCCCTACTGGGAATGTCTTTGATAAGCAATGGTAGTCAGAGCAACATTCATAACAGGGGTAACTGAGGCAACTTGCTGGTGACGCTGATAATTCCTTCTAGGAGCATTCACTCTCCTCTCTTATATGACAACATTTGTATCCCCCTCTTTCTTCTTTGTAAGCCCATAAGCTGGCTTTTTCACACCTTCGGATCCTTCACCCTTTGTCAAACGGCCTTCTCTTACTGCCTCTTCTAGGCGGACACCCATTCCTGCCATCTCTGTAAAATCACTTGGGGAACTTGCTACCATTCTTTCGTAGTAGAAATCGCCTAGCATCTTCAGAAAATTTTTAGTCATTTCCTTCTCCTCCATGGGAGGAATCACTTGTGCAGCCACTTCGCGCCATCTCTGTGCATACTCTTTGAACGATTCTCTGTCTTTCTGAACCATGGCCCTAAGCTGGTCACGATCGGGAACCATGTTCACATTGTACTTGTATTGTTTAATGAATGCTTCTCCAAAATCATTAAAAGTATGGATGTTGGCGCTGTCTAAACTCATGTACCATTTCAACGCTGTGCCGGTCAGACTATACTAGAAAAAGTGAATCAACAGACGTTGATCATCAGTGTGGGTAGACATTCTCCTGACGTACATCACCAAGTGAGCACGAGGGCAAGTGTTGCCCTTGTACTTCTCAAACTCTGGGACCTTGAACTTAGCAGGCACTTTAACATTCGGGACCAAACACAGCTCATTCACATTCTTCCCAAATAGCTCTTTTTCCCCTAAGAGCCTTCATCTCCCTTTGCATTATATCAAACTGCTCTTGGAAATCATCCATTCTGTCATAAAAACCCAAGTCTTCACTCGGCGGAGGGAAAGGACGACACACATCTTCATTAACAAACAGAACCAAATTCACCAAAGGAGGTGCAACAGGAACAGTATGCACCATAGGAGGTGCTGGAGTAACAACATTTTGAACCACTGGAGCATCTTGGGGGCCCAAATTAAAACCTTCAGGTGCAAAATTGTCTGGCATTCCCCATGGATAACCCTGAGGCATACGGTTTTGAACAACAGCCGGAGTAACGGATACAGGAACAGTAGGAACTTCAACATTTGCCCTTGTTGGTTGAGGTTGAACACTCGGTGGTTGATTCTGAGAAACCACCAGAGCATCCATCAGAGTAGTCAAGTTGGCCAAGCCAGCCTTCAAAGCAGAAACTTCTTCGCGTAGCTCGCGATTCTCCTGTTCCAAGTTGTCTATCTTCTTTTTGAAGTTAGCCCGAGTGTTGTAGTGAAGAGTCAGCTTGCTGAATGAAGTAAAAAGTTGGGTAAGGCACCTGGATATGCATAAAAAATGCAGGAAATATGTGCAATATGATGCATGATATGCAATGCATATGATTGTTTTTACTTCATCATTTAATATTTCAAGGGATTTAACGTTTATAGACATATTGCAAACATCAAAATAATAACGCTTTTCAAATACTGAAAATTTTCATTATAATAACTCCAAATGGATTATAAGTTTCAATGACCCCAAGTACAAGATGAAAATACAATCTAAAAATCCTGAGAAAAAGAACTGATGGAGATCAATATGTACGCTGGCGCTTCCCTGTGAGCCTGGCAATCTGAGCCCTCAACCTCTAGTTTTCTTCCACATGTCTGATGGCAACCTCCTTCCAATCATCTGAATCAGGAAGTGAGTAATCAACACCTGTTTGAGGCTTAGGAGAAAATAAATCCCCTTGCCTCTCTATAGACTCTATTGCTCGACTCTCAAGGATCTCGATCAAATCATCTTTCTCCTTGAGGTCTGCTTTGTAGGAACTCTCTAAAGTCTGGAACTTGTTCTTCCAAGCATCCCTTTCCTGTTGCATCCTAACCAAAGCAAGATGCAGCTCTTCTAGATCATCTAACAAAGGAGGAGTGGTCTTCACAAATACATCAGGCATGGGTGTCTCCCGAGTATACGACATCTTCAACTGAATGGCTCTCGATCGGACCCACTGAAGATATGGATCCAAAGAAACAACACCCTTAGGTCCCAAATCCTTCCTACTCTTCTTATGAATGTGACACCAGGCCTTCGCAATCTTCTCCCTAGCTTCCCTATGGTCTTCTCATTCCTTTAGAAAGAAACTACTCAAATGAATATTATTTGGTTTATCCCTCATTGGATAACCAAGTTGGCGTCGTGCAAGAACAGGGTTATAGTTAATTCCTCCATTTGTTCCAAGAAGAGGTACATTGAGGAAACTACCACAACTGTCAACAATCTCTACATCCTAATAAGCTCGATGATACCAATCAATATCTGAGTGAGTAAGTGCCATGATTTTAGGAGCCCAACGAGGTTCCTTCTTGACATTCCAAAAAGCATCAGACTGAGGCATATGTGAGATGAACCACCGGTACAACAAAGGCGTGAAACAGATACTCATTCCCCCATTATAAGAATTCCGAAGATGAACAGAGTAATAAGCATCACCCAACAGTGTAGGATATGGGTTTCCAATCATGAAAATCCTGATAGCGTTAATGTCGACAAACTTGTCCACATTAGGAAATAAGAACAATCCGTAAGCAAGTAGAGCAAAGATGGCCTCAAAAGCAAGCGTACTCTTCATTCTGGAAAAGTAACGAGCTTTCTACAATAAGAACTGAGTTGGTGATCCTCTAATCCCTCCTTTAGTAGTCATATGGGCTTCCACCTCAGACTTCCCCAGATGAATCAAAGCAGCTATCTCATGTGGTTTTGGCTCACCCTCCAAACCAGTAAAAGGAACACGATCGATAACCAGTAAATCCAATAGATAGGAATACTCCTCCAGTGTAGGCATCAACTGATAACTGAGAAAAGTAAAGCATTGATACACCGGATCATAGAACTAGACCAAGGTCGAGAGAATACCCTCCTTCATCTTCAGCTTCATGAGAGGAATGATGGATCCATACTTATTCCGAAATTCTGTAGGACACTCAATCTCTGGAATTATATTGACCAACTCATCTATCTTGGGATCCTTGAAAATGTATTTCCCGGTCTTTCTCTTTCTAGAATCCATGGTTGAAAGTACATGAGATATTCACAAATAGTCAACCTTTAAATCCCTTGAAATATTATTTTCTCCAAAAGATGCTTATGAATGCATGGATGCATGATGCAACAATCACACACAAGATCACACATATAGGGTTCATAGGTTCAACTTCACGAGCATGAGGTCGAAGGTACTACCCATAAGGTGTTGGTCTAAAAAGTTATCACCTGCCGAACAAGGTTCTAGAGGATCCCAAAGTCTACATCCTTCCTTCGGATATTACCAACTTCCCAATTAACTCGATAATTAGTAATATTCTCAAGAAATACTCGTCCGAGCATAGTATCGCGTGACAACTATTTCTGAATTACTCCGTCATAGCTTCCGCACTACACCTAAAAGGCCAAGATGGGTTTGGTATTCTACAGTCCTCAGTTTCAGCAGGCTCCCAGGTCGAAATCAGTATGTCTTCCCAATTACTCGGTAAACAACACTACAGTCAAAGGGGCCTCCACTGAGTGGGGGATCTCATGCCTTCTTTTTTGGGATTACTCCCTCAAAGTTAACATGACTACACCGCCCGTCCTATCTTAAAGTTTGCCCAAGTCCAAGTATAGGACTTATGAGTAATCACCAAGCACCCTGAAAACTAGGAAAATCCAAATAAACATTTATACAAAATATAACACATAAACAATAATAGCACATATACAAATATAAACAATGATAGGCTTAACCCACTTAGGGATGGACAAGCAAGAGGTCATTTTTCTGTAGCATTAGAAATGTTTAAGACTAAGCCATTGGATTGACTAGACTTTATACAAATAAAAATCAAAATCGCCACTGTGCTTTATTGTTTCCAAAGGAATGGGAAAAGAGCGAATAACCCAAAAAAGGGAGAAAGATTTTTGAAATTAAAGAATATGGGAGGAGAAGAAGAGACTATCCTAAAGCATAAGGTAAAAGCTAAGAATAAGAACCATCTAACCAACAAGAAGCCAAAACTTGACATTATGAGCCAAGATAGAATTCCCATTCTATGGATTGAAACCAAGCAAGCAAAGATACTACACCTCTTCAAATGTATTAAGTCTTCAAAAAATTGGGCAGAGTGACGGCTTTATATGGGTGAATTCCAGATTACAAACAAAGGATGTAATCACAAAAACCTGCACACAAAAACAAACAAGCAACCCAATGTCTTGAGGTAAACCTCAAGAGTTCCAGACAAAATAATCAGATAAGATCGCAAGGTCTCCAAGATAGGCTAAGGTTTCTAATCCTAAGTCCAAGAAAAAGTCCCATGCTCCATAATGCCAAGGATAGTAACCAAATAGTCCAAGTGCCATTAAAAGTTTTTTAGGGTTTATGTTGATTATTAAGTATCTTAAGAAAAGAAAAAGAAATGCTCAAGTGACCAAAATAAAAATGGCAAGAAGATAAATGCTCAAATGAGCAAAGATGAAAACGGCATGAAATGAAAAATGCTATAAAAAAAGTACATAAAGCATAAAAGAATAAAGGCATAAAATAAACAAGTCAATAACTAGTGGTTAGTTGGATGACCATCTTGAAACTTGCATTTGGCACTCATTAGAGGATTGGTATAACCAAAGCCTCTACACAACAAGTTGTATTTGCTTTTTGTCAAGTATATCATCCATTTGGAATTCTCATAAGTACCATTTAATGATCAACGATGTTTAAGTGATCCGCGTTGACCAAAGGTGTTATAGATCCATTAGAGGATTGGTAGAACCAAAGCCTCCACACAATGAATCTCAAGGTTATTTGATCAAAGAGATCAAATTAACATACTTGGGCTTGCAATCATAAGTTTGGGCCACGACTGATCATTTATTCGAATCGGGACAAAATTTAGCGCTATGTTAAGCAATCGTAAGTGGACTTATATAGAAGTCGCACCTATTTTGAGGCCGGTCAATAGCAATATATGCACCATTTGGTTTGAGACATGATATAGAGATCATGCTCCAACAACATTTAGTTCAATGGGAAGGGGATAAGATGAAGAGGAATTAGGGTAAAAAGAGAAACCACATTTGAATTAATATTTAATCAAACTATTATTAAAATCTTTCATCCATTTTTTGTGGAGTTAAACTCAATACCATGGATCCAATGATGTTAATAAAGCCATGATCAAAAAAACAAACCCAAGACAGCCAGACAATAATCACATAATAATAAAATTAATATATACATTAACAGGTTTAAAAATGTTTTAAATAATAGAAAATAATGAGGAAAATGTCAATTATATTCAAGTTAATCAAGAAATGAAAATAAAACCATAGAAAAATCAGAAAAGGGGCCAAGTAATTTTATAAAATTTTTGGGAATTTTTAAAAGTAAGAAACTATTTTAAAAAAATAAAATAAATGGGTAAAATAAGCAAAAATAGTAAAAAATAGTAAAGTCAGAAACAAAAATAAAATAAGGTCACCAATATTTGTCACAATATCATTGGATCATTCCATAATTTTTTCAGAATTTAAAAATGTATAAAAGTATTTTTAAACATTTTAAAAAAGTAAAATAAGTGTAAAAATTACAAAAAAATACCAAAACACAAAATTAAATTGTGAAAAAATAAAACTCGGAAAGAGGATAATCAAAAATATTTTTCATAATTTTTTCAGATTTTTTGGACTAAAAATGAATTTTCTATGATTTTTTGAAATTTAAAACAATTAAAATATAAAAATCAGAAAAAGAAAATAAAAGTAAAAGATGTGGACCATTGGATGAGAGTCAAAATGCGTTAGTAATCACATCCAAGGGATCTGGCACACTGTGCATATCATGGTCTTTAATGAATAATGTACAGAATCAATAATAAAATCAGAATTTGAAAAATATAGATGGCGCGCCTTCACTGGTTAGAAGATGACACGTTGGTCATCTTCAACCTCCAGCCATCACGAATTGCAGGTCTCTCAAACTATAAAATCAGAAGCTCAGACCTATGTTATTCGTTTCGTCTCTTCAAGACGAAGACAACCACACCCTCGCGCCGAATTTATATAAATTGTAGCTCAAGCAATTTGGAAAGAAAGTTTTGAAAAGGGATTTGAAAATTCATGGACAAAACGTGTTTCCAGTGAACTGTAAGTGTTGCGATTAGAACCAGGGCAATGAGAGCAACACAATGATATCAGAGTTTTGAAGAATTGATGAAGGAATCTACCTATTAAAGTTGAGTTATAGAGCTCTGAAACTGGACTTCTCTGGAGCAGTATAGGGCACGATTCTTGAATGTAATTATATGGTTAGCTTCAGGGAATATCAAGGAAGGTGAATTGAGGGAAAAAATGGATTGAAAAAGGCTTGAGAATAGATTTCAAATTTGCTGAATTCTGGGTTGTGAAGCAAATTTCGCCAGGTGATTCTGGCTATCTAAGCTTAGGAAATTCAATGGGGGATGACCCTCTATTTATAGGGAATCAAATGGGATCAAAAGGAATAGAAAATGATGTGTTTTGGAGGGAATTCGTGTGGGTTTGCATCATGAAGAAATTGTGACTCAAACTTGATCAAAACTCAGCCAAATCGTGCGTTTCATGATGCTAATCACTTCTGGAAAGTTGCTAAACATGATTAGAAACAAAAACGGGTGGAAATCTTGTGATTATAAGCCAAAACAAATATTTTAAAATCCTGACTTTGTGAAAAATTCAGTTTCAAACTACCTAATTCAAACCCATGGCATTTCGACCTCAAGGGGTCTTAGGGCATAATTCTTGATGCTTTATAAAAATGAGGTTACAATATTTGCAATGGAAAAAGAATGGAATCAAATGGATGCTTGAGCTGAAAGTTACATGGGGTCAAAGTTGAAGAAAAAGAGTTGACTTTCCATACTTAGAAATATTTCAAATTCTTCTTTAAAAATGACCTATAATCCTTTGCATCCAAAATTGGCCTTCCACTTAGAATTTTCTCTTGATCAAAAAAGATGGAATGAAGTAGATATCTTGAATGACATTATGCAATTTGAATCACTCAAAATCTCCAAAAATTGATCAAGTTATGACTTATTGAAGTTGGCCAAAAATCATGAAATGACCTATAATCCTTTGCATTCCTAAGGCAACTTCCATCCATTTTATTACTTTGAACATAAAATAAGGCATGAAGTACACATCCTTAAGATCATCATGAAAAAATAATGGGCTCAAGGTGATAAAAATTGACCAAGTTATGACCATTTGAAGTCACATATGGAAAATTGGGGATTCATCTGGGTGACTTGTAATCTTTCTTCTTCACCAAGTTCCTTCCACATGAAAACTCCTTGGAACTTTTGAAGTTATTTTTTGGTCACTCTTTAAAGAGAAGGTTGTTTTTGGAATCACTAAAAAATACCAAAATATGAGCAAGATATGCTCCTTGGAAGTCCAAAACCCTAGAATTTAGATCAAGAGAATGCTTTGAGGAACTTTGCCAAGTTTGAAAAAACTTTTTGTGCCAATATTCTTACTTTATGAATAGAAATTGTTGAGGATGATGATGAGGACTAATGGCCACCACTTCCATACCAATTCTTCCAAAACAACTTCAATGGTGAGGTTTGAATTTCTCAAGCTATTGACTAGGGCATGGAAATAAACTCATGAACCCATGAAGCAACTTGCTAAACCTCATTGCCTTTACCTACATTATTAACAAGTAAGACAAACCAATATTGTATTTTTTAATTAGAGAGAAAATCAAAGCAAAATATCCATGATCACAAAAGAAAACAAGTCAAGGTGTTTGGTAACTCCCCAAAAGACAAAGGCTAAAGATAGGGAGAAGAACCCAAAAAACCTAATGTGATCTTGTTGTGATTGAAACAATATGGTATGATGAAGGAATCTTAGGGAAAAAATTGGGGTACAACAGCGGGGAGAAAGTCAAACCCATTTTCATTTAGATTATCAAAGTCTACCATGAGTTCAACCACCACTTCCAAGCTATCCACTGGAATCAGCGTCACACTCTCAGGAATAACATACTTTTCTGCTTGTTGAGCGCTACTTGAGGACATAGGAATGCTTGAGGAAGGAGATGAAGATGAAGCCATTTGAACGTTTAGGTTTGGAATATGAGAAGGGAGTTGAGAGAGTTTGCACAAAGACGTAGAGGAGTTTGAAGTTTGAGAAATAGAGTAAAAAATAGAATAGAGATTTTGCAAGGGTATACATAGTTAAAAAAATCTTTAACTTAATGAGCAGTTTAAGAATTTTAATCGTTTAAAAAACATAATAATTATAGACAATTAATGAGATTTGACATTTAAGGGGTTGCGTGATTTTGATCAAATCTGAACAGTTACCTAGGAACGACGTCTCAATAGCAGTGCACGCATGTGTGGCCTTTCAGAATTGAAACACGCGTTCAACTTATGAGGGTAGTGTGAGACAGTTGGTTTAATATAATGAACTTCTGACCATTCTAATAATGAAACGTTAGACACATTTCAGAACATGATGAGTGGCTTCTGATGTAACTGCTCTTCTAACTTTTGAAGAGCAGTCAATCAAAACATTCATTTTAGAACAGTCTGGAGACACATATAGAAAAAAAAATTCATTCAGGATAAAATTCCTTGCTAATGTTTTTCAGAATGAATTTGAATCTATCTTCAGCAAGGGGTTTAGTAAAAATGTCAGCCCATTGATGGTCTGTGTCTATAAAATTTAAGTTTAAAATTCCCTTCTAAATGTAGTCCCTTATGAAATGATGTTTAATTTCAATATGTTTTGCCTTAGAGTGTAAGATGGGATTTTTTGAAAGACAAATAGTAGAGGTATTATCACAGAAGATAGGAATCTTACTTTCATATAGATGATAATCTTCCAACTGGCTCTTCATCCAGATTATCTGAGTGCTACATCCAGCAACAGATATATATTCAGCTTTAGTGGTTGACAATGCAATAGTGACTTGTTTCTTGTTGTACCATGAGATGACGTTATCACCCAGAAACTGACAGCTTCCAGAGGTGCTTTTGCGTTCTATTATATCTCCAACAAAGTCAGCATCACAGTAACCTACTAGTTTAAAATCTTTGGATCTTCTGTAACATAGTCCAAGGTTAGTAGTACCTTTCAGATACCTCAAAATTTGCTTAACAACAGTTAAGTGAGATTCTCTAGGATCTGATTGGAATCTAGCACATAAACATACACTGAATAGAATATCTGGTCTATATGCATTTAGATAGAGAAGAGATCCAATCATACCTCTGTAGAGTTTCTGATCTACCTTCTTACTTACCTCGTCTATTCCCAGAGTGCATGTGGGATGCATTGGGGTCTTTGCTTCTTTACTTTCTTATAGCTGGAATTTCTTTAGAAGTTATTTGACATACTTTGTCTGGTGTATGTAGGTACCTTATGGCGTTTGATTTATTTGTATTCCTAGAAATAATTTTAGTTCTCCCATCATGCTCATCTCAAATTCAGCCTGCATAGATTCAACAAATTCTCTTCCAAGAGAGACATTAGAAGTTCCAAAAATAATATCATCAACATATATTTAACAGATTAAAATATCATTTTTAAATGTTTTTCTGAATAAAGTTGTGTCCACTTTGCCTCTGGTAAAATTCTTTTCTAAAAGAAAGTTACTCAGACGTTCATACCAAGCTCTTGGAGCTTGTTTCAGACCCTACAAAGACTTTTTCAGTTTGAAAACATGTTCTGGAAATTTTGCGTCATCAAAACCAGGAGGTTGTTGGAAATAAACTTCTTCTTCTATGTAAACATTTAAAAAGGCACTTTTAACATCCATTTGATATAATGAGATGTTGTGTTGAACAACGAAGGAGACTAACAATCTAATTGATTCTAACCTAGAAACTGGGGCAAAGGTTTCATTATAATCAATTCCTTCTTGTTGAATATAACCCTGAGCCACCAGTCGTGCTTTATTTCTCACAAACTCTCCTTGCTCATTCAGCTTGTTTCGGAAGACCCATTTAGTTCCAATGATATTAAATCCTTTTGGTTTTGGAATAAGATCCCACACGTCATTTCTGGAAAATTGATTTAATTCCTCTTGCATAGCTAGGATCCAATCATTATCCAGCAGAGCTTCATCTATTGAAGTTGGCTCAATCAGCGAGACCAATCCAAACATTGATTCTTCATTGTTTCTGAAGGAGGTTCTTGTTCTGATGGGATCTTCTTTCTTTCCTATAATCACATTTTCTGGGTGTGCGGATGTGATTCTGGGGAATTTATTTTGTGAGGATTGTTCAGAAATTCATAGATTTTCCAGAGCATTTTCAATAGGAGGATCTTCTGAGATGTCTTTTGCTTCTGACTCTTTAGAGTTTGTAAGGTGATCTTCTGTACCTGCAGAATTTTCAATTTGCTTTGGCTTTTGCTGGCCAAGCTTATCATCAAATCTGACTTTGATTGATTCTTCAACAATCAGAGTTTCTGTGTTGTATACCCTCTAGCCTTTTGAGCGTTCAAAATATCCAAGCAGAAAGCACTTTTGTGCCTTAGAATCAAACTTGTTCAGATTATCTTTAGTATTCAGAATATAGCAAGTGCATCCAAAAGGATGGAAATATGAAATGTTGGGTTTTCAGTTTTTCCACAATTCATAAGGAGTCTTTTCAAGGATAGGTCTTATATAGACTCTATTTTGAATGTAATACGCTGTGTTCACTGCTTCTGCCCAAAAGTGTTTAGCCATATTAGTTTCATTGATCATGGTTCTGGCCATTTCTTGCAAAGTTGTATTCTTTCGTTCTACAACTCCATTTTGTTGGGGAGTTCTAGGATAAGAGAAAACATGAGAAATGCCATTTTCTTTTAAATATTTTTCAAAATAATGATTTTGAAATTCTCCTCTATGATCACTTCTAAATTTTATGATTCTAAAATCCTTTTCATTTTGAACTTGGATGCAGAAGTCAAAGAACACAAAATGTGACTCATCCTTGTGTTTTAAAAACTTAACTCATGTCCATCTGCTGTAGTCATCAACAATGACCAATCCATAGTTCTTGCCTCTGATGGATGCAGTTTTAACTGGTCCAAACAGATCAATATGAAGAAGTTCCAATGGCCTAGAGGAAGAAACAACATTTTTTTTACTTAAAAGAAGGTTTTGAAAATTTTCCTTTCTGACAAGCTTCGCACAGAGCTCTAAGTTAAATTTCAGATTAGGAAGTCCTCTGACCAGATTGAGTTTGTTAATTTGAGATATTATTCTCATGCTAACATGTCTCAATCTTCTGTGCCAGACCCATTACTCATCCCTAACAGACATAAGGCATTTTACCTTTTGAGATTTAAGATCGGAAAGATTAACTTTATAGATGTTGTTCTTTCTCTTGCCAGTAAAAAGGATTGTTCTGTCTTTTTGACTAACAGCTCTACAGGATTTTTGATTAAAGGTGATGTCATAACCATTGTCACTTAATTGACTTATGGACAACAAGTTATGAGCTAATCCTTCTACTAATAGAACATTAGTTATAGAGGGAAGGTTACTGTTTCCAATGGTTCCAGAACCAATAATCTTTCCTTTTTGATTTCCTCCAAATTTTACATCACCTCCAGATTTAAGTTCCATACTTTGGAACATAGAATTTCTTCCCGTCATATGACGTGAGCATCCAGAGTCCAGGTACCATGACTGGTGTTTCAACTGAGCTGTTAAGGACATCTGCAACATAGATTATTTTCTCCTTAGGTACCCATTTCTTTTTGGGTCCTTTTTGGTAAGAGTTTCTATAGTTCAGATTGAACTTTAATTTTGCATAGGAATTTTCAGAGTGAGAGGTGTATTTGATATCATGTGTGTGCCTAAAATTAAATTGCTTGTGTAGTGGTTTATATGATATAACCATTTCCTCAACGAGCTTAGGTTTATATATTTATTTCCCTCTGGGAGCTTTATATCCAATACCTCTTATATCATTTCCACCAACACCATAGATCATTGAAGCCATTTTGCTTCTATCTATGCTTTTAGCGAGAAATGTTTGAAAACTAGAGTCATATTCTTTTAGAATATCTTTTGAACTTGAAGCAAAATCTAAAATAGAATTCTTTTCAAATTTTTGAACATCATCTTTGAGTTTAAAAATGTTTTCTTTAAGTTCAGAGTTTTCTGTTTCAAGTTTCTCAAGATCAGATGCAAGATTCTTTTTGAGTTTCTTGTATTTGATTTTGAGTTTACTGTAGTTTTCAAGCAGTTCAGATAGGCTTTCAGTAAGTTCAGTTCTAGAAAATTCAGAGAATATCTCTTTTGGTTCTGAGTCAGAGTATGAGTCATCTGTTGTGGTATCCATAAACGCTAGATTAGCGTGTTAATCTTCTGAGTTAGATTTAGCTTCAGATGATTCCGAATCATCCCAGGTGGCCATCATGCCTTTCTTTCTACCAAACTTTTTCTTTGGTATTTCTCTTTGCAGCTTAGGACAGTCACTTCTGTAGTGTCCAGGTTCTTTTCATTCATAGCAGACTACATCTCTTCTGCTTGACTTCTTATGTCCAGAAGATTCTAGTTTATCTTCTAACCTCTTGTAGTTCCTGAACTTCTTTTGTCTATGCTTCCATATCTGATTGATCCTTCTGGAGAGCAGAGATAACTTGTCTTCTTCTGATGCAGAATCTTCAGAGTTTCCTTCTTCTACCTGAAAAGAGTTAGTTTAAAATTTTTTAATGGATTTAAGAGCTACATACTTACCTTTCTTCTGAGTCTCATGTTCATCAAGTTCTATCTCGTGACTCCTTAAAGCACTTTTGAGTTCTTCAAGGTAAACGTCATTCAGATCTTTTGATACTTTGAATGTAGTGACCATAGGTGCCCATCTTCTGGGTAAACTTCTGATGATTTTCTTAACATGGTCTACCTTGGTGTATCCTTTATTCAGAACTCTTAGGCCAGCAATCAGTGTTTGGAATATCGAGAACATAACTTCAATAGACTAATTTTTTTCCATTTTGAATGCTTCATACTTCTGAACGAGAGCCAGAGCTTTTGTCTCTTTTACTTGAGCATTTCCTTCATGAGTCATCTTGAGGGATTCAAACATGTCATGTGTCGTATCTCTGTTGGTGATTTTCTCATATTCATTTTTCGAGATAGCGTTCAGAAAGATGTTTCTGGCTCTGTGGTGATTCTTGAAATCTAACTTTTGTTGTTTATCCATGTTCCTTCTATCACTTTTGTTTCCGTCTTTATCTTCTGGATGAGTGTACCCGTCAAGGACCAAATCCCATAGATCAGCATCATGACCTAGAAAGAAACTTTCCAGTCTATCCTTCCAATATTCAAAGTCTTCTCCATCAAACACATGAGGTTTGGTGCAGTTGTTGTTGTTTTGCTCAGATGCCATAGTGTTTTCCTTCTGGATCTTTTTCTGACACTATTAGGTGTTTGCACCCAAAACTAGAGTTCTGATGCCAATTGAAGGTTGAGAAAACACTTAGAAGGGGGGGGGGGGGGGGGGGGTTGAATAAGTTTTTTTCTTTTCTAGCGCAATACTAATGGAAGGACACTAGTATTTTTATCATGGTTCGTTTGAAACTCAAACTACTCCAGTCCACCCGCCAAGGTGATTTCGCCTCTCTCAACAAGGACTTAATCCACTATAATCAAACTGATTACAAGTGCATAACCAAACTGGTGTGACAAACAATACAATGCACAAGCCAACTGCAAGTGACTAATACCTCTAAGACTCAACTAGTCCTAGCTCTCTTGAGAAATCTGACCCAACTGGTCTCTCAAGGAACACTTACAAAATTGTCTCTTAATAGTAGTGAAACAGATTTGCTTCTAAAAAGCTTTATCACAACCGTGATTTCACTAAGATTGTTTCCGAATACTTAAGATCTACCCACTATACAATATTAGTTTACAAGTATGAAAACAGTGAGTGTAAGTATATTTCACGTGAGTCAGTAACCTCTCTGATACAAAAGGTCTTCTATATATAGCTTCCAATTCTTGACTGTTAATGCCTTGATGATAGTGCATGCATTTAATGAAGCGTGTTTGCAATGATGCATGTTACGTGTAATGAGTAGATTTGGTCTTTATGTTTCCAATGCTCGTGCGCGTAGTACACTTAAGTGCGTTAGCCGTCTTAGCATTTAATAACCAACTGTACTGTCAGAGCTTGTCTCTGGAAGTTGAAGTGTTTGCTTGCAGCATTTCCATTTCAGGGTTTACATGATCTTTTTTCTATCAGAGTATTCTTCATATGTGTTCATCAAAGTTTGTTTTAAACTTATATTTATTACATGTTGTATTCAGCGTGCATTTATCAGAGGCTGCTGAGGATTTACTCTTCATTCTGAGTTTGCTTTGTACTTACGTAGAATCATGTTTATGTCTAAGATGCTTGAGTCAGAACATCATCTAAACTTAGAGAGCATACAAGTGACAATATAAAATAAATATAACAAAATTTATTTCATTGTTATCATCAAAACTCTAAGATATGATTAGAACAAAACTTTATTCTAACAAAGAAGACCAAAATAAATCTTCCACATTTGCTTTTCAACCATCTGAGAACAAGTGTGAAAGAGACAAGAGAAGGAGAAAGAACAAAGAGGGATTGGATTCCTCTGGGAAGATTTATTTCAAATATTCTGATGGAAAACAGGCTGATTGAACATTTGACAGAGGCTCAGGAGATCAGTACTCTAGAAGCAACTGCTGGGAAACCACTAAATGCCAAGAATCTGAAGAAAATGAAGATTATTGAAAGCATTAAGAAGGAACCAACAATTGCTTCTCATGAGGTCATCACGTCTAGGAGAATCCCTCTGAAGGATTTTCCACTATTTTCTGAAATAGATACTTCTCCAGAGATTGTGGTCAGATACCTTGAAGCTTGCAAGGAAGATGGAACTATTCCAGAACTCAACATCAGTGACCTACACAAGCCAACTCCATATGTTGTGCTGAAGAAATCCAGAAAGAGGAAGGCAGCAGGAGAAGGATCCTCTCAGAGGACACCCAAAGCTGCGAAAAAGACAGGTAACACATCTTTTGGTTCTGCTGTAGAATCTATAATTTTTCCAACATCTAAAACCATTTCCCCTCAACCAACAGAAAATCCCTCACCAAAAAATTTGAGGATTTTGACATAGAGTTTGATCCATCTGTAACTCTTGGCAGTTTCTTAAATGAACCTCACTCCCCCAATCTAAATCCAGAACAAAATTAACAAGAACTTGTAAGAGTTCTCTCTGATATTAAATTGTTTGATCAAGACTTTCACTCACCAATCCCAGAAAATCCAAACATCCAGTCTTAACAACCAGAAAATCCACACCTACACTCTCCAAAATCAGAACATCAAAACCTCAACTCTCCTCAACCAGAAAATGAAAACCCTCTCACTCCTCAAACTGAAAATCCAAATTCTGAAACACCAAAACCAGAAAATCAACACGCTACCGCAAACCAATCAGAAGACTCCCTTACATACTCTGATACCACTACCCCAATTCCTGGAATAAAAAAACCTCTCATGGTTCATTTACCTCTCTCCATCCATGATATTCCAGAAATACCTTCACCATATGATTCCACACCACCAAACACTCCTCACTCACCAATCCTGATTTCTGATTCTCCTACTCCATCACCAATTAACCGTCCAGCTGATTATCTCAGAACTATCATTGATCTAGAAGCGTTGGACCATCCAGCTTCAACCTCAAATAAAATTGCCATTCCCAAACCCAAACCAACCTTAACCAAATCAGATGTTGGTAAAAACTTGCTGATTTTTTATACAGAAATACAGGAATGGGTTACTTCTTTAACACAAGCAAGTCAAGAGAATTCTAATCCTGTTGCTTCTGATTCTCTGTGGGATAGATTCAGAAAATGGTTCAACTCTGAATCGCAGAGGCTGAAAGAATTGAGTTATGAGATGGCTCAGCAGAACTTCTGTGATCAGCTAAAAGCCTTCAAAGACCAAGTTCTGAGTCACTGGGACAAGAAAGAAATTCTTCTGCTGGAAAATGCTCCCTGGAAAGAGCACTAACCTTCAGAAGCCACTTAACCAGGTTCTGATAGTCACCCTCTGACTACTTCTCCAAAAAAGGAAATTGTAACAGAAGAAGTAGTTGAATCAGAAGAGGTTGTAGAGTGTTCAGAATGAAATGCAACCTCTGAGGATACACCAGCTATGTCTCTATTCATGCTAACTCTGGAAGAGTTGAAGAAGGAGAATGCTTTAATCCATGCAAGGTTGGATAAGCCAGAAGACACAAACAAAGAGATCAGGGATATATTGGATACGCAAGAAGGTACAACAAAATAAATCAAGGATATTTTGAGAAAGCAGGAAGAATCAAGCACTCAAATTAAGAGCTTGCTGAAAGCGTTGTTCACACGACTTCCCCCTCCATCTTAGATTTTCTTTAACTTGTATTATGTATTCTTCATCTTATCTTCTTTGTTTCTGAAAAATGTCATTGCAATCTGTTTTCAATACAAATCATCATCTTTTTTACTCTGATAATTTGTTATTATATTGCTTTTTGATACCTGACAAAAAGTGGGAGAACGTAAGATATTTTCAATAATAGTATACCGGGACAAAGTCTCAAACATTCTAAATATCTTAACTTATATTTTTTGTTGAAAGCATGAACAGGAACATATTCTGATAAAGACAGAAGGAGATGCATCAAAAGCTCTAATGAGAAGGAACTTCAGGGAAGTATTTCATCTCTATCTGAGTACTCAACTCAGGGGGAGACTCTCTTAAGCTTTTGTTCTGTAATCTTCTATTGAAAAATCCTAGTTTTTGTCATCATCAAAAAGGGGGAGATTATTAGAACATAGTTTGATTCTAAAACCCTCATACGATTTTTGATGATAACAAACACAAAGAATAAATATGCACTCTAAATTTGTGTTTTATGTTGTACAGAAGTTCTGACTGAAACGACATCAGAAGTTAAGGCACAGAGGCATTCAAGCTGAGTAATCAGAATGTTCTGAAGTATGAAGATCAGAATGTTTACTCTAAAGTAAAAATATTCTAATTCTGAACAGAAGTCTAACGCGCCAACATGCCCTTATGTATCTGACTTATCAAGATCTGAAATAAAGCAGCATGCAAGATTTCTAAGATCTGAAGCGTTACTTTTCCATTAAGGCAGTATCATGTGCAACGGCTTCATTCAGACAAGAATCTTCTCAGTATGTAAAGTGCATTAAGTGTCCATTATCACGTTTCAATTTGGACAGATTTCCACGCCTATAAAAACAAGTACAAAGGGTAAATCGTTTAAGATTTTCTCACTACTGCTTTCTATAATCTAAAAAGGCTGCAAAAATTTATATTTATTATACATTCAAATTGTGTAATACATCACAGTAGTGATACAATTTTTGTAACGAAAAACAAATAGTACACAATAAACTTTTCTTTCATTAAGATATTTTTCCTTGAGATAAATCGGGTTGTGGTTGTACTCAAGAAGACTTTGGCAGTTGTCAAAGTAGATTTGTAATCAGTTTGATTAGTGAATTAAGTCCTCGTTGGAGAGAGGCGAAATCACCTTGGCGGGTGGACTGGAGTAGTTTGAGATCAAGCGAACCAGGATAAAAATCTCGTGTCTATTGCATTTGATTTTTAAGTTTCAATTCAACCCCCCCTCCCCCTTCTTGTGTTTTTCACTTCTTCACTTCAGTCAATGATAAGAAGTTCTTGAGAAGATTCTCTGCTAAGTTCTTCCTCAGTAACGAAATTCTCTACAAGCGCAACCACAACTCTGTTTTTCTTTGTTGCATAGACAAGATTGAGGCAGAAAAGATCATGGCTGATGTACATGAAGGCGCTTTTGGCACCCATTCCAGTGGGCACACGATGGCTAAAAAGATCCTACGGGCGGGGTACTACTGGTCTATCATGGAAGCAGATTTCCACCAGCATTCACAAACCTGCCATAAGTGTCAGATCTATGCTGGCAAAGTGCATGTGCCTCCAGTTCCTTTAAACGTCCTGACTGCTCCTTGGCCATTTGCGATGTGGGGCATCGATATGATTGGAGAAGTCAAACCTAAATCTTCTAATGGGAATCGCTTCATCTTGGTGGCCATTGACTACTTCACGAAATGGGTTGAGGCAACTTCTTTCGCTTCTGTTACCAATAATGTTGTGGCTCGATTCATCAAACAAAATCTCATCTGTCGGTACGATATCCCAGAGAGAATCATCACAGACAATGGTATGAATCTCAACAATACTATGATCACCATACTATGCGTGTAATTCAAGATCCAGCACCATAATTCTTCTCTTTACCGGCCAAATATGAATGGTGTTGTCGAAGTCGCAAATAAAAACATCAAGAAGATCATACAAAAAATGACAGTAACCTACAAAGACTGACATGAGATGTTATCATTTGCTCTCTATGGTTACTGTATCATGGCGCGTATGTCAACAGGGGCGACTCCTTTCTCCTTGGTATACAGTGTGGAAGTTGTTCTACCAATTGAAGTACAAAGACCTTCTCTGAGAATCATAAAAGATGCAGGGCTGAATGAAGATGAATGGATTCAAACTCGACTTGACCAATTGAACTTGATTGATGAGAAGAGGATTACGGTTGTCTGTCATGGCCAAATGTACCAACAACATATGATCAAAGCTTTTAAGAAAAAGGTCAGTGATCGGTAACATTTCTGTCTAGTTGTCTATCAATTATCCGGCACGAAATCGCGTCTTTGGTAACACCTTGCTTAGTTTCTCTACTGTTTTCGTCACATATTTTAATTTTCACATTTTTGTTTATTTGCATTAAGTTAGTTCAAATTTTGTTTAAATAAGATACTTTTGAAGTCTTGGTCTGGTGGTTTTTGTATTTTCAGGTTTGGATGAAATTGCACAAGAATAGAGGTGAAGCTGACAAGTTCTGAAGCTTTTCCTCCAGAAATCCAGTGGCTGACATGGCCGCCCGTGTCAGAAAATGCTAGCATGGATGATAATAGAGGAGGACTACAGTAGCTGACACAGGCGCCCGTATCACATGACACGGCCCGTGTCAGAATGCCTGGCAAGTTGATTTTTTATGAGGAGTTTTCAGTACCCAACACGGGTGCCCGTGTCACCTGACACGGCCCGTGTTGGCAGGTGCGGCACAGAAAAGTGATTTTTTGAAATCACTTTATTTGAATTCTTGGAGGATATTTCGGACTTTCTGCTAAGCTGTGGGGTGATATGACACTATTTAGACCTAGTTTTTGAGAGTACAGAGGACCTTTTTTTTTATCAGAAAAGAAGAAAGAGATTAGAGAAGAGGAGAAGAACGATCAAGGGTTTGGATAAAGAAGATCAAAAAGAGAGGAAGCAATTGAAGATCAGAGAAATTCCATTATTTTGTAATGTTTAACTTTGATTTAGTATTTTCTTTGAATATTATGAGAAGCTAAACCCCCCAATACTAGGGGGTGTCTGTAACGCCCGTAATTTAATTAATTATTTAATTAAATTATTTTTGGAATATTTGTGAAGATGTGTTTTAATTGAATTGGATTTATTTTATTAAGTGGAGAAATGATATATTATAGGTATTATATTATTATGTGGTGAAATAATATTAGAAGTTAATATTATTTAATATGGGCTTATTTTCGAGAGAGTAGAAGTAATAAGGGGGTGCAGGTTTTGAGCCCATTAAGAAATATGGAATAATAGAATATTAGGTTATTTTATTATTTGTGAGAAGAATATAAGAAGGAAGCAGTAGAGGAAATAAGGATTGAGAAAGAGAATGTGAAGCTGCTGGAAAAAGTGGAAAACGACAAGAACAAAGATTCAACCCAGAAATTGTACGACCTTCAATCCAAGGTAAGGGTGGGGTTCTGACTTTATAATTGGGTTCATGATGTTTGATATGTGGGTTTAGAGGATTGATGTTTTATTCTTGAATTGGATGTATTATGAATGATGTATGATGAAGATTGATGAATTCTTGATGAATAATGATGTTATTATGTTGTTTGATCGATGGAGTAATAGGGTATAACGTTAGGTGATGAATTACCATGATTATGTTAAGGTTTGTATGACTGTAATATAATTTCCGTAGTGAGAGTATAGAAGGAAACACAGAACTATGTAGGAATGGGATAGTATGTGTCGACCTCAAGCTGGATGAGTTGATACATAGGCAGTGTTAGACTCAGGATGAGTCGATACAAGAAGGGCTTGTGTTGATACATGAGTGTGTGAGACTCAGGATGAGTCGACCGGTGAGATCCATGTGTCGATACATGCTGCGTTTTTGAAGTCAGGATGAGTCGATCCATAGGATTTTGCATCGACCCATGCTGTAAAGGAGAAGCAGGATGAGTCGATCCATAGGATTTTGTGTCGACCCATAAGGTCTGATTTTTGACAGAATCGGTTTTTAGTTGCTGTAACTTGAGTTTTAAGATGTTGTTTGAGATGCCGTTTGAAGCATCGATTAACTAATGCGGTGAACTTTATTCCAGATGATTAAAATGATGGATAGGAAGTGTAATCCTAGTAACCAATTTAGGATTTAGGATTAATTCTCGTAAATGATTGTTGTGCTGATTTTTGGACAGAATGATGAATAGTAGATGTTTAGAGGCTGCTGTTAGAATTATGACAGTAGGATTAGTGACAGTAAAAATGTAAAATTGCAGAATAACAGTATGGATTACTGTATTATTGATATACAACTGAGTTATTAATGAGATATGGTTATTAACGTTGTGTTTGATAAATTATGATGAACAAATGACGGTTGATAAATAAGTGATGTTTAATAAATTATTTTGAGATGTTTATGAGATGCTGTAATTGAGATGTTTTGAGATGATTGAGATGTTGTTATTTTGAGATGCTGTAATTGAGATGTTTTGAGATGATTGAGATGTTTTTATTTTGAGATGTTGTAATTGAGATGTTTTGAAATGATTTGAAATGTTGTTTGTTGTACCCCAAAATTTTCCCTCCCATACTTCTCAATACATTTCAAGTAAGGTCCTCAAATTGCTCAAGGAAGTCCAAGGGTTGACCAGACAAACTCTCTCCTAAAGACAGTCTACCTCAAATTAGGGTTTCATGTTGCATCAAGATGCTTGAGTCCAAAGGATCCCAAATTCTCACCATTTCCCTAATATGTTCTCAAGACCATCCATGTCAAGTTTCAAGCCTTGCAGAAGAAATTTCCTCAGTCAATTGCTCAAAGGCCTGAAAATCGACTATGCTAGGGAAAAAGTCAACTATGTCCTACATACAGTCAAACTTCAAGATTTTTGGTCAACATCCCCATTTTGAAGTATTATTCATCATTTGATCAAGGTTTGATCATGATTCCTCAAGGATTGCTAAATTAGGGTTTTATAGGAAAAGTCAACCCAACTTTGACCAAGCATAACTTTCACATACTTTATCAAGAAGGACCCATCCAAAGACCATTTTAAAGAGGATGCAATTACCTATAATTCATATTCAGCTCCCAAGTTCAAAATGTTCACTCACAAGAAGTTATGAATTTGGACATTATAGGTTACTTTGAAAAGTCAACAAAAATACCTTTTTTGTCAAAGCTTCATACATGAACATGGAAGACTCAATGTGATGAGACCAAAAGGGTTTCTTATAGGACATCTCAAGCTTTCTAAAAAGTCCAATAACACCCTCATAGAGTAAACATTGAAGGAGTTATGCATTGGTGAAATTGACCTTTTTTACAAAATTGCCAAAAGTCAAAAGTGCCTCAAATTGCAATTTTTGTCAAATGGGCCCAACGTTTTGTACTTGTCTTGAGTTTGTAACATGTTCCACGACCCATGATCCTTCCCACTGGCATTTATTTTATTTTTGACATTTATTTTGATTTTTATTTTAATTAAATCAAAATAAAATCATGGAAATATCAAAATCATTTAAACCTTGAGATTTAATGCATATTTCAGGTCTATGGATAGCTGGCAATGAGATCAAATCGTGCAAGGCTTGTTTGTACACAAAAAGATTGGTTTTCGGCTTATTTTGGAAAGATTTACATAAGAATTAAATCTTAATCAATGACCATAATTGAAAAAGATTGAGAGCAAACTTGTAAACCTAATTCACTCAAGGGCATATATAGAACGTTTGTAGACCAAATGCACAGGGGTTAGAGGCGTGAGAAGCTGAGAAGAAACTTGAAAAAACTCAACAAAAGTGGCAATCAGATTTCATCATTCCTGGCCCTTTCAAGCCATTCCAAGCACTCCTTTCACTTGCTGGGCATTCAAGGAGTCCATCCCAATCCTTAGCAAGCAGTTTCGTGCATGAAAACTCACTGTAAGTGTCTCACGACTTTGGCATTTTCTTGAAATCCAATATCATTATTTTGGCATTTGTAGTATGAGTTCTTTATATATTCATGTTCAGTGAAACATTTGCAAGCTATTGGTAATGATTAATTGCATTTTTGCTAACCATACAAAGATCCACCATTGTTAGGTTTTCTTGGTTCGTTTTAGGGTTTTCTTAAGCAGGTGAAATTGGCCCAAAAGAGAGGTACCATGATGTTCACAAGGCCAAGACGAATTGGTCTGTAGCATAAGATTTCATTTATGGTGCGTGTATGGGATTTTGGAAAATCACAGAGGCTATAGCTACAGACGTTTGTCTGTAGGTAAAAGTCTGGGACTTTTACCAATGGGGAAAGGAAGAAGAAGGAATGTGTGGCACCACCCCATTTGCCCGTTTGAATTCTGGCACGTGTTTGATAACTGGAATTGTTTTTTTCATTTTATTGTTATTGTTTCATATGCTACCAAATGAATTCAAGTGGCCCAGTGGTAGCCAGGGAGATCGTTAAGGTCTTGCAGGCATGAGGTCAGGGGTTCGACCCCTGCCTCCAACATTTACAATTTTCTCAATTATTCTTTAGAGATCCAGTACTCCACGCATCATGAGGCCCACCATATGCCATCAATGTTCACTCACTAGATCTCCAGAAGGCCAGATCTCACCCCCATTCATTAGAGGTCCATGATAAAAATAGGTCAACTTGCAACATTGGATCATGAAGGTCAACCTTGGACCAAGGCTTATTGGGCCAGAAATCAGATTGGCACCTCCCTTTCTACTTTGACACCAGGCCCAATTCTCTCTTTCTTTTGTTTTATATTTTCTTTTATTTAATTATTTTGATTATTTTCTAACATTAAAATTAATTCTTTTTTACACAAAAACTCATAAAATCAATTTTCACCAAATTAGAATTTAGGCTTTTTATTTTTATTTTTATTTTTATCAAAAATTAATTTAATTTGTTTAATTTAATTTTAGGGTAACTTTAATTTTTTTTTATAAATTAAAATCAATTATAAAATTAGGGTTTTTGTTTAAGTTTAATTTTTATTTTCTTTTCTTAAAAATAACCAAAATATAAAAATAGGTCAAAATTAATTATTTCTTTTCTTAATTTAAATTAATTAATAACTAGGTTTGTATTTACTTAATTAAGATCTTATTTTCTCAAAATAATCAAAAACAACAAAAAATGACTTTTCTTTTAATTAGGTTTAGACGGGGTCAAAACCCTAATATTTTCCTTGTTCTCGTTTCATCGCGCGCGTTTATTTATTTTTACAATATTAATGTCACTGCTTATGGGATGTAATAGTTTAATTAGGATTTTTCTTTTATTTATCGTTTTACGGGTTTTTGGTTATGTAATTAATCCCCCTCCCCGAAGCCTTGTAATAGCATAGTTTTATTTTCTGCATTTTAATTTTCGCAAATATTAACTGTTAGATGTTTGATAATAGGGTTGCATGACAAGAATGTATGTTAAATTTAAAATGGTTAGAAAACCCTAAATGTGCAAAGATAATAACTGAAATGAAATCACTCGCACATGCGCACTCCTAGGGTATACTCTCACTTCGGTTGCCTTCGGTAAATGGTCATTAAGTATAGGGTGTTTTAGTGGTCGCCCTCTTGTCTAAACAAAAGATCAAAGTCCCGTTCGGAAATGTTGCCTCGGAAAGGTTGCCTCAGAAATGTTGCCTCGAATATGATCTTAAGACACTAGGGTTATTACTAAGACGTCCTAACATTGCTTTAGTGATCGTACGTCCCTTTCGAATTGACCCTTACAACTCCAACGATGGTGCTACCTACTCTTTAATAGTAGGGATAGTGTTGTCTAAAGGAAACAAGAACAGAAACATTATTTTTTCGAGTAGGTAGATGCTAGTAGGTACTTGCTCAAAATAAACTTTTTCATATTCACACTCTTTTCAAACAAAGTTTTCAAAACGACTTCGTAACACTCTTGAAGACAGAAGCAAGGGTTAAATCGAAGTAAAACAAAAACTTTTCAAAACACACAGACACAGGAGAAATTTTAAAATGATGAGTAAGTACCTAAGAGCCCGTGGAAAACCACAGATAGAAAGGATGTTAATACCTTCCCTTTCTATAATCTACCCCCCGTACTCAAAATCTCGAAAAAGGAATTTTTCTATGCTTTTTTCCTTTCCAGTTGGATAAAATAAAAGTCGGTGGCGACTCTTGCTTTCTGCGACATTTTGTGAACACAAACGCAAAACGCAAACCAGTATTTTCCTAAAAACAATCCGGTTCTGCCGCCGTATCACAAAACTGGAGACTCTGCTGGGGACTTAATAAGTGGGGTATACCTTAGGATTAGTTCATCACAAATTGCTTCTCTTGTTTATTTGATTGCTTTATTTTTGAGGGTTTTTTTATTGGGAGTTACTATAGATCCTAACTCGGATCTGGGGGACACCTTTTAGGTAAGTAGAAATAAACTGTGAGGGAATTGTACGGCGTAGACCGATACGGTTGAAGCAGTAGCTACGTTGACGTGGCACATTGGTTGGTACCGGTATCCCTTGTGGAGAAACGAGGAGAATACGGGGCTGATATGTGTGTCGTTAAGCATCAACTGACCTTAGAACCTATAATTGGACCAACTTGGTCATAGGAAGTAGTGAGATAGCCGACCTCGGTGTAAAGTTGAGAACTGGTTGATACTCGATACTACACTCATTGAGACCATACTCTCGAGATAGTTCCGGCTGCAAGAAAAGATTGCGTGAGCTGAAACCATGACCGATGGAGGATGGTCAGTGAGATTGAGAACCTCTAGAACCCGGTTACTATTATTAGGACAGGTTGAAACCAACTGAACTTCAAGAGGGTAATACCTAGACCCCATGCAAGCCTGAAACTTAAGGGCTCTTGTGTGACTTGTTTTCCTTTACCATGTCTGTTATCTGCTATACTTGTTGTGTGTTTTACCATGACATCATGCATCATAACATAGCATGCATACTCCATTATACTAACCATTTCAAAGACCGAGGGGATTTATGTTTGTTCTACTTTGCAGATTATGGCTTCCATGCGCAGAAACACCATCCGAGTTAACTTTGTGCAAATACCTGCTCAACTCAAAGATTTAGCTTCGAGAGTTTCTGATACTTCTTCATTCATTAGGAGACATGGTCAACTTCTTAGCTTGGTAACCTTAAAGTTTGATGAGCAGATGATGAGTGTGTTTTTCCAGTTCTTCGATCTGGTGCATCATTGCTTCACTTTCCCGGATTATCAGCTAGTTCCCACTATGGAAGAGTTTTCTCACTTATTGGGCATATCCATCCTTGAGCAGATGCCTTTCACAGGTTTGGAAGAGACTCCTAGACTAGAGGACATTGCTTCAACCTTGCATCTAAAAAGGGCTGATGTAGTATCCAATTGGGAGACACGAAGCGGGGTTGAAGGTTTCTTAGCCATGTTTCTGATAGATCAAGCTCAACTGTTCTGGGATAATTTGGACTTTCAGGATTTCGAAGACATCTTGGCTCTCCTTATCTACGGTTTGGTTCTTTTCCAGAATCCAGATTCCTTCATAGATGTGAATGCGGTTAAGATCTTCCTGTCCCGCAATCCTATGCCTACTCTTCTGGGTGATATCTTGCATGCCCTCTATACTCGTATTGTGCGTAGAAGAGGGACTCTCATGTGTTGCATGCCGCTGCTGGCGAGGTGGTTTATTTCACACCTCCCCAAGTCTGTGTTGAAGAATGAGGAAGGTTTAGGGTGGTCTTATAGAATAATGTCCCTTTCCCATACAGACATTCTTTGGAGTTCTAAGGCTATGGAAAATGTTGCTGTCATTGATCGATGTGGGGGATACCCCAATGTCCCGTTGCTTGGAATTAGAGGGGGAATAACCTACATTCCTTGTTTAGCTTTGCGACAGTTTGGTCGCGCTCGGAGAGAAGGTCCCCATGAGCTACTTATTACAGATATTGTCTTTGCCTACAAGGGGGGCATTGATGAGCATCGCCGCAGGTTTATATGAGCTTGGGGCATGGTGAATAGGTCTGACCCTCAAGAGCTAGGACCAAAGACTTATCTCCCTATACAAACTTATCTCCAGTGGGTCCGAGCCCGTGCTCAAAAGCTTGGGATTCCTTATGAAGCTGTGTTTCCAGTAATTGTGGAGCCTACCAATGAAGAAGGTGTTCCTTATACGGTCCTTTATCCCTACATGCCTACTGATCTTGGGGCATTGAAGAGATCCTGGATTCAACTAAAGGAGGAGAGGGATACCTACCGGGAGAAGTATCATAAGCAAGAAAGGAAGATCTTGAAGCTCACCAGGCAACTTGAGAATGAAAGGACAATCAACGACTACGTCAGCACGAAGGGGAAGCGTCCATGGGAGTTCTGATTTTGCTTTTTTCTAGTTTAGATTTATTTTCCATTTATTTATTTTTGTAATGCCTCAAAGGAATTGTTGAACCTTTTTACAAGTTTAATCTAATAAAGTTTGTTTATTTCTCGGTTTGCAAATTTAAATCTCCCAAAGTCTTTGAAATCATTACATACGCATCCCATTATCATGCACATCATTACAGGTACCATTACAGGTTTCTCATCTTCTTTGTTGTTTATTTCAGCACGAAATGTCTTCTGAAATACCTACCGATAAAGCCATCAAAGCTCTTCAGGCACAAAATGCCCAATTCCAAGAGATGTTCTTGAACTTAGCTAAAGGGCAAGAGGATTTAAAGACTCTCATCCTAAAGGAGAAGAAGAAGAAGAAGAGGAAGGTGGTTCTTCTGAATATGGGTCACAGATTTGGGAATAGGTTGCGACAGGAAGATGATTTGTCTCTTCATCCAAAGGAGGAGAGAATCAAGAGGAAGAAAAGGGTCCTAGTCTTGTAGTCTCAGATAATAATACTGATTTTGATGATGAACAGTACCCTCCTGCTGAGGATAGGTACAAACAACTTGAAGACCGTCTGAGTGCTATGGAGATTCAGAAGATCCCTAGTTTAGATTTCAGAGATCTGGGACTAGCATCTGGAGTGGTGATCCCTCACAAGTTCAAAGCTCTAGTTTTTGCTAAGTACGATGGAGTATCCTGTCCAAAACTCTATCTCTGCTCGTACGTCCAAAAAATCCAACCTTACACTGCTGATAGAAATTTATGGGTACATTTCTTTCAAGATAGTATGTCAGTGACTCAACTTGATTGGTTTTATCAATTGGAAGGAGCTAATGTCTGAAACTGGGAGGACCTTGCTGCTTCTTTTTATAGAAAGTACCAGTATAATACCGACCTTTCTCCCACTCGTACTCAGCTTCATGGTATATCTATGGGTGCAAGTGAAGGTTTTAAGGACTATGCCCAGAAGTGGAGAGATCTGGCTGGAAGAGTCCAACCCCCTTTGTCTGATAGGGAGTTAGTTGATATGTTTCTAGGGACGTTGTCTGGTCCATTTTTCAACCATCTGACCAGTAGTTCGTCATCTGGGTTTATTGAATTAATTTTGACTGGGGAGAGAGTAGAAGCTGATATCCGAAGTGGTAAGATACAGAAGGATACGTCGTCAAGTGCAGTAAAGAAACCTTTCACCGGTAAGAAAGAAGCTAGTGCAGTTTACAGCTCGAGGAATCAAAACTGACCTGAACGTCGTCAAGCGGTGAATGCGGTAGTAATATCAAGACCCATCGTTGCCCCACAACGTAACAATCAACGAAGAATGGAGAGACAACAGAGATAGTACACTCGGCTTAATATGAACTTGTCTCAAATTCTACCACAATTGTTGAAGACTGTTGTACCCCAAAATTTGCCCTCCCATTTTTCATAGAAAAGCACAACCCTAGCGTTTCTCAGATATTCAAGTTGGCTCAAGAATCGATCAGGTAGATTTTCTCCTTTGGCAGTAAACCAGCAATTAGGGTTTTTCTTGCAATTCTCACAAGAAATGAATTCTCAAAGATCCAATTGGCTGTCACATGTTTTCATGCTTCTTCAATTTTATTGAAAGGTTAATATTTGTTCTCAAGGCATGTTTGTTTGAGACAAGAGATTGGATCTAAGACTGTCATTTGGGACATTCATGTTTTGTTTGATCCAGGTTAACCAGATAATTTGCGTCTTTTAAAACATTTGCTTGTTTATGGAATAAACATTTGCTTGTTTATGGAATAGACAGTACGTGTTTTGATTGGAATGCAGTTGGAAGATTACGGAGTTATTGGAATATTTGGAATTTAAGTTATCTTGATTGGAATTATTGGAATGCAGCTTCAATTATCTTGATCGGGAATATTTAAGAATCAGTGAAGATCCAAAGAGAAAATTGCGAGTTAATGACAGTAAAGGATTTTAATGGACATCAGAATATCTCATAAGACTTTCTCCATTTATTTCAAAAGTTGTTACAAAACAATTTATTATTTAAATGCTTTAGGTTTTACAACTTATCGTATTTGAAAAATAAATTAGTACAATTAATCGAATGTTTCTCTCTAAATTACAAAGAAAATGAATCTATGCCTAAGGTTGACTGAGCTTCCATGCTTGCCACAGAGTTTCTTGCTTCCTCTGCTTTTCCACCATCTAGTTATGCTCACATGAAAATGAAAGACAGAAAAATAGTTAGTACAGTTAATTAGACATGAGTAAGAATTTTCAAAAGAAAAGAAAGTGTTCATCATTAAAGTTTGAAATTTGGAATCAGAGGGCTTATTTTTAATTCATCACATTTTTATTTTCTCTATTTGCAAAACACAAGAGAATTATTTTTCTTGGTTCAAAAAAAGAAGAAATAAAAATAAAAGTAAGTTGTCCAAACAAAGGAAAGGCAACCAAGCTAGGCAACAAACAACAAAGCTGCCCAAACAAGTAAAAATGTGCAAGCAGCAGCGCATCACCAAACAAGAATTGCAAACAGGGCCAAACAAGCAACAATGGCAAGTAACTAGACAGGAGCCAAACATATTCCAAACTGAATGCAGCGCATCACCAAACAAACAACAGCATGGGGGAAAAAATGCAAACAGTACAAGCAACAAGCAGCAAAGCAGTAGGAAGCAGGTAGCAAAAAAGGCAGAAGTACAGCAATATGGTAAACCAAGTCAACAAGCAAGAGGCTTGTTTCAATAAGCCATTTTCGTCATTTCCCATTTTATTTGCAAACTTTTCAGAAAAAGTAATTTGCTTTTTATCATTGAGAGAGGAGAGAGGAAATAAATCACCTAGGTTATTGGAATTACACAAAAGGTACAGTCTTGCTACCCTGCCCACAGCCTGTCACAAGTTACATAGAGTATGCTGAAAAAACAAAACTGCAAAAGGGAGAAAAAGAACAAGAGGCCAAAATATTCAAAATATGATGGTTTTCCCCCCTTTTTTTAAGCTATCAAAACCAAAGCAACCTGAATATAACAGTGGACAAGGCTAAAGCAAAGCAGAAGATAGAAGAGAAATGATCAAACACAACTCAAAAAACCTCCAAATTGTCAAACGAGTTTTCAAACCTCAACAACCAACCTTCCAAAACTGATAAACCATTTTCAAAAACTCACAAAGCCTGCAACATTTCAAACCAATAACCAGAAACTGATCCAAACTGTCAAACATACAAAAACCTCAAAACTGTCAACAAATCAAAAATAACAAAAAACATTCAAAAACCTCCAAACTATCAAACATTCAAATCCCAAACTGTAAAACCATTTCAAGCCTCAAAAACCATTTTCAACACCAAACCTGTAACTCAGTTCAAACATCAAAACAGTCAAAACATAACAAACTATCAAAACATAACCAACTGTCTAAACTCCCAATATCTTCCATCAAAAAACATCAAAACCAAACTGTAACAGCATCTTCCATCAAAAACATTCAAACCAAACTGTAATAGCAACAACCATCAAAAAAATGCAAACCAAACTGTAATAACAGTTTTTTTAGAAAAAAACCTCAAACCAAATTGTCACAACCAACAATAGTTCAAACCAAATCCAACAAACAGCATCATCATCATCATTCAACATAGAAGATAGAAAAAGAAAGGGTTACCAGAAGCGCGCATCATTTCTTCCCCCCTTTTCCGGCCACCAAGGAGCATCATCATCTCAGTCTCACTTTCCTTTTCGTTTCACAGAAATTCCCAAATAGGTATGGGTCATTCTCCTTCCTCATAACATTTCCTACATTGCAATGGATAGTAACATAGGTTAACAGAAAAAGTATGAACAAGATAAAACAAAACAAAAATCGTTCAAGTTTAAAAATAGAACATCACGTTTTCGCGAAAGAAATCGTTAGGGCTCGATTAGGAGGTGAGGTTGAGAGAGAGCTCCGGTAACGGAAAGTGAGGGGAAGATCAGATCAAAACAAATTTCCAACCCTTTAGTCAATTTCATTTCAAACTTAGGGATTACAGAAAAAGAACGTGAATTAGTTTGAGTCGAAGAGGCCGAGAGAGTGATTTGTTCATGAGATTAGGAAGAGATAAGGGATTGAGATAGTAACAGAGATCATAGATGAACGAAATGGGAAGAGAGGGACGAACGGCGCCGTTGTGGATGAAAGGGGAACCACAAACCCTAATCTGTTTGTTTACCCTAATCAAACACGATAAACTGAGTTAAGAAGAATTTGGCCCTCTTGTTTACAAACCCTAAAGCCCATACGCGCTTGCTAACATACCCCCCCCCCCATTCTGATCTGCTTTTGTTAACAGCAAAGATAGCAATGCTTCTTTGTGCCTAGCACCTTTTAAATTCACTCAACATAATCAGCCCTCAAAAGGTCATTTCCGATAAACAAATCTTCATTTGAAGATAAATACTCATCCGCGGAGGCATACTCTCCCTCTGACTCTTCTTTCATCAAACAAAATTCAACCATATCAATCTCGTGATAATCATCTCTCTGTCCCGTGATCTTAATAGTCTCATTGTCTAACAGCAATTGAACACCCTCCCTCACAATAGAACATCCTCGGGGGTCTTGGCGGCAAACTAAGCAAGACCCGTATTGGTGTTCCACCTATCCAGCAGTACGGCAGAAAGTGGCATGAAACTGTACGAGATCTTCATTCAAATGTTCTACTTAAAAAATTCTAAATTCACCCGGACATCCAGAAACCATATTCACTTCCTCCTCATATTCTTCCCTAGGCCTGATTATATAGATTAAACCTTTGTCCATCATCTCTTGTAAGTCAGCCTTTATCTTCTCGCAACCCTGTATGTTTGCACTGCAAACAGCATAACCGACGTGGTTATGCGTATAATAACTGAATTCACATAGGTCTGCATGCATCTTTACCAAATCCCCTCTAACCAGATTAATGTCAAAAATCCAGAAGTCACCGGGACAACCGGCCACCATATTCACAGCATTCACTCCCCCGTGCTTGGGTAGAGGATTGTCTTTCACGTTAGGTCCCATGTCTTTAAAAGATAAAATTTCAGACTTAACCAACCTTTGCACTTCAGTCCTTAAAGGATAACAATTTTCAACACTATGCCCTGGTGCTCCCTGATGAAAGGCGCACGTCTGGTCTGTTTTGTAATACCAAGGTAAAGGTGATGGTACTGCTGGAGGTGGTCGTGTCTGGACCAAATTCTTATGAATCAATGCTGGTAGTAGCTCTGCATAACTCATGGGAATAGGGTCATAATTCTCCCTTCTCTGACTATTCCCATGGTTCCCCTGTTGGTATTGTCTTTGATAAGAAACGGTAGTTGGAGCGGCATTCATAACAGGAGTCACTGAAGCAACTTGCTGGTGACGCTGATAATTCCTTATAGGAGCATTCACTCTCCTCTCTTGCATGACATCATTGGTATCCCCTTCTTTCTTCTTTATAAACCCATAAGTTGGCTTTTTCACACCTTCGGATCCTTCACCCTTTGTCAAACGGCCTTCTCTTACTGCCTCTTCTAGGAGGACACCCATCCCTACCATTTCTGTAAAATCACTTAGGGCACTTGCTACCATTATTTTGTAGTAGAAAACGCCTAGCGTCTTCAGGAAAATTTTAGTCATTTCTTTCTCCTCCATGGGAGGAATCACTTGTGCAGCCACTTCGCGCCATCTCTGTGCATACTCTTTGAACGATTCTGTCTTTCTGAACCATGGCCCTAAGCTGGTCACGATCGGGTGCCATGTCCACATTATACTTGTATTGTTTTATGAATGCTTCTCCCAAATCATTAAAGGTATGGATGTTGGCACTGTCTAAACTCATGTACCATTTCAACGCTGCATCGGTCAGAGTATCCTGGAAAAAGTGAATCAGGAGACGCTGATCATCGGTGTGGATTGACATTCTCCTTACATACATCACCAAGTGAGCATGAGGGCAAGTATTTCCCTTGGACTTCTCAAACCCAGGGACCTTGAATTTAGCAGGCACTTTAACATTCGGGACCAAACACAACTCATTCACATTCTGCCCAAATAACTCTTTTCCCCTAAGAGCCTTCATCTCTCTTTGAATTCTTTCAAACTGCTCTTGGAAATCATCCATTCTGTCATAAAGACCCAAATCTTCACTCGGCGGAGGGAAAAGACGACACACATCTTCAAACGGAACCAAATTCACCGAAGGAGGTGCAGTAGGAGCAACATGCACCATAGGAGGTGCTGGAGTAATAACATTTGGAACAACTGGAGCATCTTGGGGGCCCAAATTGAAACCTTCAGGTGCAAAATTCTCCGACATTCCCCACGGATAACCCTGAGGCATACGATTCTGAACAACAGGCGAAGTAGCGGATACAGGAACAACAAGAACTTCAGTATTTGCCCTTGTTGGTTGAGGTTGAACACTCGGTTGCTGATTCTGAGCAGCCACCAGAGCTTTCATCAGAGTAGTCAAATTGGCAAAGCCAACCTTCAAAGTAGAAACTTCTTCGCGTAGCTCGCGATTCTCCTGTTCCAAATTGTCCATCTTCTTTTTGAAGTTAGCCCGAGTGTTGTAGTGATGAATCAGCTTGCTGAACGAAGTAAAGAAGCTGGGTAAGGCACCTGGATATGCATAATAAATGCAAGAAATATGTGCAATATGATGCATGTTATGCAATGCACATGATTATTTTTATTCCATCATTTAATATTTCAAGGGATTTAAGATTTATAGATATATTGCAAACATCAAAATAATAACGCATTTGAAATATTGAAATTTTTTATTATAATAACTCCAAAAATGGACTACAAGTTTCAATGATCCCAAGTACAAGATGAAAATACAATCTAAAATCCTAAGAGAAAGAAACTGATAAAGATCAATCTGTACACTGGCGCTTCCCTGTAAGCCTAGCAATCTGAGCCCTCAACCTCTGGTTTTCTTCCACCTGTCTGATGGCAACCTCCTTCCAATCATCTAAAGCAGGAAGTGAGTAATCAACGCCTGTTTGAGGCTTAGGGGAAAATAAATCCCCTTGTCTCTCCATAGACTCCACCGCTCGACTTTCAAGGATCTCGATGAAATCATCTTTCTCCTTTAAGTCTGCCTTGTAGGAACTCTCTAAAGTCTGGAACTTGTTCTTCCAAGCATCTTTTTTCTGTTGCATCCTGACCGAAGCAAGCTGCAACTCTTCTAGATCATCTAAGAAAGGAGGAGTGGTCTTCACAAACAGATCAGGCATGGGTGTCTCCCGAGTATACGGAATCTTCAACTGAATGGCTCTCGATCAGACCCACTGAAGATATGGCTCCAAATAAACAACACTTATAGGTCCCAAATCCTTCCTACTCTTCTTATGAATGTGACGCCAGGCCTTCGCAACCTGCTCCCTAGCTTCCCTGTGGTCTTCTCCCTCCTTCAGAGAGAAACTACTCAAATGAATATTGTTCGGTTTATCCCTCATCGGATAACCAAGTTGTCGCCGTGCAAGAATAGGGTTATAGTTAATTCCTCCCTTTGTACCAAGAAGAGGCACATTGGGGAAACTACCAAAATTGTCACTAATCTATACATCCTGGTAAGCTCGATGATACCAATCAATATCCGAGTGAGTAAGTGCCATGATCTTAGGAGCCAACGAGGTTCCTTCTTGACATCCCAAAAAGCATCAGACTGAGGCATATGAGAGATGAACCACCGGTACAACAAAGGCGTGCAACAGATAATCATTCCTCTATGATAAGAACTCCAAAGATGAACAGAGTAATAAGCCTCGCCCAACAGTGTAGGAACCGGGTTTCCGAACATGAAAATCCTAATAGCGTTAATGCCGACAAACTTGTCCACATTAGGGAATAAGAATAATCGATAACCAAGTAAAGAAAAGATGGCCTCAAAAGCAACTGTACTCTTCATCCTAGCAAAGTAACGAGCTTTCTTCAATAAGAACTGAGCTGATAATCCCCTAATCCCTCCTTTGGTTGTCATATGGGCTTCCACCTCAGACTTCCCCAGATGAATCAAAGCAGCAACCTCATGTGGTTTTGGCTCACCCTCTAAACCAGTAAAAGGAACACGGTCGGTAACGGGTAAATCCAATATATGAGAATACTCCTCCAGTGTAGGCACCAGCTGATAATCGGGAAAAGTAAAGCAGTGGTACACCGGATCATAGAACTGGATCAAGGTTGATAGAATACCCTCCTTCATCTTCAGCTTCATGAGAGGAATAATGGCTCCATACATCTTCCGAAAGTCTGCAGGACACTCAATCTCTGGAATCAGACTAATCAACTCATCTATCTTGGGATCCTTGAAACTGTATTTCCCGGTCTTTCTCTTTCCAGAATCCATGGTTAAAAGTACCTGAGATATTCACAAATAGACAACCTTTAAATCCCTTGAAATATTGTTTTCTCCAAAAGTTGCTTATGAGTGCATGGATGCATGATGCAACAATCACACACAAGATCACACATATAGGGTTCATAGGTTCAACTTCACGAGCATGAAGTCGAAGGTACTACCCATAAGGTGTTGGTCTAAGATTTATCACATGCGGAACAAGGTTTTAGAGGTTCCCAGAGTCTACATCCTTCCTTCGGATATTACCAACTTCCTGATTAACTCGGTAATTAGTAATATTCTTAAGAAAGAGTCGTCCGAGCGTAGTATCGCGTGACAACTATTTCGGGATTACTTCGTCATAGCTTCTGCACTAAACCTAAAAGGCCAAGATGGGTTTGGTATTCTACGGTCCTCAGTTTCAGCAGGCTCCCAGGTTGAAAGCAGTACGTCTTCCCGATTACTCGGTAAACGACACTACAGTCAAAGGGGCCTCCACTGAGTGGGGATTCTCATGCCTCCTTTTTTGAGATTACTCCATCAAAGTTAACATGACTATACCGCCCGTCCTATCTTAAAGTTTACCCAAGTCCGGGTATAGGACTTATGAGTAATCACCAAGCACCCTGAAAACCAGGAAAATCAAAACAAACAATTATACAAAATATAACACATAAACAACAATAGCACATATACAGATATAAACAAAGATAGGATTAACCCACTTAGGGATGGGCCAGCAAGAGGTCAATCTTTCCCCAGTGAAGTCTCCATTTTTCTGTAGCGGTAGAAATGTTCAAGACTAAGCCATTGGATTGACTAGCCTTTATACAAATCAAAAATAAAAATCGCCACCGCGCTTTATTATTTCCAAAGGAATGGGAAAAGAGCGTATAACCCAAAAAAGGGGGAAAGATTCAAGGTAAGGGGGTTGGTTATGCAAAGGGAAGGTATTAGCACCCTAAACATCTACGGTACTCCGCAGGAACCTCTATGTAAAATCTGTATATTTTGGCTATAAAAATGTGTTGTATATAGAATGGATGGTGGAGGTGAGAAAAATATATATTTTTATTATTTTTGCACCCGCGGCGGTTGCGAACCTTTAGTGCCTACGTACAACCTTTCATGCAATAGGGGATCAGGGTATACGTAGTTCCTCTTTTAAATATTTGAAACACAAGTGTGTTGGTTGATTTTAAGAGATAAGATATCATTGTCATTGTCCATATGGAAAACATACTTACTACCCACAATTATGAGAAAGGAGAATTTGCATCATCTCAAAGTGGAGGATATGGCTTGGATTTTAAAATCAACAATGCCTCACTCAACACCCAAGTGGAAAATATCTCTCTTCACTACATATTGTAGAATTATAGTTGTTTGTATCACTACAAGGTTTTACAAGATTCTAACCTTTTGAGAAAAAAGTTTAAAGATAAAATCCAAAGTGGCAAAATGGTTGGAAATGAGATTGGTTGATTTCTAGTCTTCCCACAAAAAATGTCAAGGTATTATTAAATTGATTGGAGTTTATTTATGAAAAGATTTTGAAAATGCATAGACATAAGTCCAAGTTTATAATGAAAGTGTTTCAAGTTTCAAAACAAGAAGGGTTTTCAAAAGGAGGGAGAAGATTTTTGAAATTAAAGAAGATGGGAGGAGAAGAAGAGACTATCCTAAAGCATAAGGTAAAAGATAAGGATAAGAACCATCTAACCAACAAGAAGCCAAAACTTGACATTATGAGTCAAGATAGAATTCCCATTCTTTGGATTTAAAACCAAGCAAGCAAAGATACTAGACCTCTTCAAATGTATTAAGTCTTCACAAAAATCGGGCAGAGTACGGCTATATACGAGTGAATTCCAGATTACAAATAAAGGATGCAATCACAAAAACCTACACACACAAAAAAAACAAGCAACCCAATGTCTTGAGGTAAACCTCAAGAGCTCCAGATAAAATAAGCATATAAGATCACAAGGTCTCCAAGATAGGCCAATGTTTCTAATCCTAAGTCCAAAAAAGGTCCAATGCTCCATAATGCCAAGGATAGTAACCAAATAGTTCAAGTACCATTAAATATTTTTTAAGGTTTATGTTAATTATTAAGTATCTTCAAAAGAAAAAGAAAAGCTCATGTGAGCAAAGTAAAAATGAAAAGAATATAAATGCTCAAATGAGCAAAGATGAAAATGAAATGAAATGAAAAATTCTGAAAAATAAATAGTGCATAAAGCATAAAAGAATAAAAGCATAAGAATAAAACAAGTCAATAATTAGTGGTTAGTTGGATGACCATCTTGAAACTTGCATTTGGAACTCATTAGAGGATTGGAAGAACCAAAGCCTCCACACAACAAGTTGCATTTGCTTTTTTCCAAGTATATCATCCATTTGAAATTCTCACAAGTACCATTTAAGGATCAACGATGTTTAAGTGATCCGTGTTGACCAAAGGTATTGTAGATCCATTAGAGGATTGGTAGAATCAAAGCCTCCACACAATAAATCTCAAGGTTATTGGATCAAAGAGATCAAATTAACATACTTGGGCTTGCAATCATAAGTTTGGGCCACGAATGATCATTTATTCGAATCGGGACAAAATTTAGCATTATGTTAAGCAATCGTAAGTGGACTTATATAGAAGTCGCGCCTATTTTGAGGCCGATGAATAGCAATATATGAACCATTTGTTTTGAGACATGATATAGAGATCATGCTCCAACAACACTTAGTGCAATGAGAAAGGGATAAGATGAAGATGAATTAGGGTAAAAAGAAAAAAAACCACATTTGAATTAATATTTAATCAAACTATTATTAAAATCATTCATCCATCTTTTGTGGAGTTAAACTCATCCCCATGGATTCAATGATGTTAATAAAACCATGATCAAAAACTCAACCAAAGATAGCCAGAAAATATTCACAAAATAATAATATATTTAATATATGAATTAAAGGGTTTAAAACATAGTTTAAAAAATGGAAAAATAATAAGGAAAATGTCAATTATATTCAAATTAATCAAGGAATGAAAGATAAGACCTTAGAAAAATCAGAAAATAGGTCAAATAATTATACAATTTTTTGGGGAATTTTTAAAAGACATAAACTATTTTTAAAAATTAAAATAAATGGGTAAAATAAACAAAAATAGTAAAAAATAGTAAAGTCAGAAACAAAAATAAAATAAGGTCACCAATATTTGTCACAATATCATTGAATCATTCCATAATTTTTTCAGAATTTAAAAATGTGTAAAAGTATTTTTAATCATTTTAAATAAAGCAAATAAGTGTAAAATTCATAAAAAATACCAAAACATAAAATTAAATTGTGAAAAAATAAAAATCAGAAAGAGAATAATCAAAAATAGTTTTCATAATTTTTTTTGGATTTTTTGGACTGAAAATGAATTTTCTATGGTTTTTGAAATTTAAAACAATTAAAATATAAAAATCAGAAAAAGAAAATAAAATAAAAAGATGTGGACCATTGGATGAGAGTCAAAACGTGTTAGTAATCAAATTCAAAGGATCTGGCGCGCTGTGCATATCATGGCCTTTAGTGAATAATGTACAGAATCATTAATAAATCAGATTTTTGAAAAAAAACAAATGGCACGCTTTCATTGGTTAGAAGATGACACGTTGGTCATCTTCAACCTCCAGCCATCACGAATTACAGGTCTCTCAAACTGTAAAATCAAAAGCTCAGACATATGCGACTCGCTTCGTCTCTTCAAGACGAAGACAACCATACCCTCGTGCCATATTTATATAAACTATAACTCAAGCAATTTGGAAAGAAAGTTTTGAAAATTGATTTGAAAATTCATGGTCAAAACGTGCTTCCGTATAAAAGTAAGTGTTGCGACTAGAATCAGGGCAATGAGAGCAACATAATGATACCAAAGTTTTGAAGAATTGATTAAGGAATCTACCTATTAAAGTTGAGTTACAGAGCTCTGAAACTGGACTTCTAGGGAGCAATATAGGGCACGATTCTTGAATGTGATTATATGGTTAGCTTCAGGGAAGATCAAGGAAGGTGAATTGATGAAGAAAATGGATTGAAAAAGGCTTGAGAATAGGATTCGAAGTAGCTGAATTCTGAGTTGTGAAGCAAGTTTGTCAGGGTGATTCTGGCTATCTAAGCTTGGGAAATTGAATGGGGATGACCCTCTATTTATAGGGAATCAAATGGGATGCTCAAGCGTGTGGAATGATGCAAATTGGAGGGAAATCATGTGAACCTGATGCACGAACAAAGTTTGATCTGATTTGCATCAAAACTCATCTAATACTTGTGTTTCAAGGTTCTAATCCACTTTGGCAACTTGGTTAAACATGTTTAGATCACAAACGCGTGCTATTTTGATGTTTAAAGGCCAAAACATGGATTTCAAATTCTGACTTATGGAGACAATTCAGTTCCAAGTTACCAAGTTCAATCCAATGGCATTTCCACCTCAGGGAGTCTTAGGGAAAAATTCTTGATGGTTTGGAAAGATGAGGTAACAAGCTTTGCAATGGGAAAAGAATGGAATTAAATGGAGGCTTGAGCTGAAAATTACATGGAGTCAAAGTTGAAGAAAAAAAGTTGACTTTCCATACTTAGAAATATTTCAAATTCGTCTTTAAAAATGACCTATAATCTCTTGCATCCAAACATGGCCTTCCACTTAGAATTTTCTCTTGACTAAAAAAGATGGAATGAAATAGATCTCTTGAATGACATTTTGCAATTTGAACCACTCAAAATCTCCAAAAATTGAGCAAGTTATTACTTGTTGAAGTTGGCCAAAAATCATGAAATGACCTATAATCTTTTGCATTCTTAAGGCAACTTCCATCCATTTTCTTACTTTTCACATAAAAGAAGGCGTGAAGTACACATCCTTAAGATAATCATGGAAAAAGAATGGGCTCAAGGTGATAAAAATTGACCAATTTATGACCATTTGAAGTCACATATGGAGAATCAGGGATTCATCTGGATGACTTGTAATCTTTCTTCTTCACCAAGTTCTTTCCACATGAAAACTCCTTGGAACTTTTGAAGTGATTTGTTGGTAACTATTTTAAGAGAAGAATGTTTTTGGAATAACTCAAAAATACCAAAAGATGAGCAAGATATTCCCCTTTGAAGTCCAAAACCCTAGCCTCTAGATCAAGAGAATGCTTGGTGGAACTTTGCCAAGTTTGAACAAACTTTTTGTGCCAATATTCTTCCTTTATGAATAGAAATTGTTGAGTATGCTGATGAGTACCTATGGCCACCAAAACAAATTTCATACCAACTTAAAAACAACTTCAATGGTGAGGTTTGAATCTCTCAAGCTTTTGACTAGGGCATGGAAATAAACTCATGAACCCATGAAGCATCTTGCTAAACCTCATTTCCTTTACCTACATTATCAACAAGTAAGAGAAACCAATATCGCATTTTGTTAATTAGAGAGAAAAATCAAAGTACAATATTTATGATCACAAAAGCAAACAAGTCAAGGTGCTTGGTAACTCCTCAAAGAGCAAACCTAAAGATAGGGAGAAGAACCAAAATCCCTAATGTGACTTTGTGGTGATTGAAACAATATGGTATGATGAAGGGATCTTAGGGGAAAAAATTTGGGTACAACACACTTTCTTGGTGATATTTGCATAAGACGCAACCTCTAACCACTTGGTAAAATAATCAATGGCGACGAGTATGAATCGGTTTCCATTAGAAGCCTTTGGTTCGATCATTATTATCATATCAATTTCCCATATCGAGAATGGCCAAGATGAACTCAGGATATTCAGAGGAGTTTGTGGTATGTGCATTTTGTCAGCGTAGATTTCGCACTAGTGGCATTCATCGTATAATGGTAGAAGCCAGCTTCCATCGTTAACGAATAATAATCTGCTCTTAATATTTTTCTAGCCATGGCATGTCCATTTGTAAGAGTCCCAAAGGTTCCTTCATGGATCTCTCTCATAAGCGTATCTACTTCATGTTTCTCCATGCACCCGAGTAACACCATATTGTAGTTTCTTTTGTACAACACATCAACACTTAAAAAGAACTTCGCAGCTAGCTTTCATAGAGTTTGCTTGTCAATTACTGAGGTGTTTTCTGGATATCTTGTTTCTCTAAATACCTCTTGATGTCGTAGAACCAAGGTTTGTTATCTGGTCCTTCTTCAATGGAAAGATAATGTGAAGGTTCTTAAAAATGTTTGATCATGATGCGGGGTTCATGATTTGTCCAAGTTACTTTGAACATGGCTGATAAGGTTACCAAAGCATCTTCCATCTGATTTTCTTCTCGCGGAATGTGAGCGAAAGTGATCTCAGTGAATTCCATAGCTAGATTCAAAATATAATCCCGATAAGGAATTAATTTGCGATGTAGAGTACCCCATTCACCATTGACTTGGTATATGACTAACGCTGATTCTCCATATACTTTGATGTGTTTAATCCTTAGATCAATAGCAGCTTCTAGACCCAAGATACAAGCTTTGTTTTCTGTAATATTGTTGGTGCAATCAAAACATAACCTTGCAGTATAAGGTTTATGAAAATTATTTGGAGAGGTCAGCATTTCCCCAATACCATGTCCTAGTGCGTTGGAAGCACCGTCAAACATGAGTGTCCAACGTGCCCCTGGTTCAGGTCCTTCATCGGATCCTATTGTTTTGTAGTCACCTATAACCATGTCATCTTCGTCTAGAAAGTCGAACTTCATTGGTTGATATTGTGGAAATGGTTGATGAGCTAGATGATCAACTAGTATACTACCTTTTATGTTCTTTTGAGTAACATATTGGGTGTCGTATTCGGATAACAACATCTTCCACCTAACAATTCTTCCTGTAAGAGATGGCTTTTCAAACACATACTTCAAACGATCCATTATTGCTATTAACCATGTGGTATGAGTTAACATATATTGTCTCAGTCGTATAGTAGCCCAAGCCAAAGCACAACAGGTCTTCTCGAGGAGCGAGTATTGAGTTTCATAGTTAGTAAACTTCTTGCTTAGGTAGTAGATTGCATGCTCTTTTCTACCTGTTTCATTGTGTTTCCCCAATGCACATCCCATAGATCTTTCAAGCATTGTTAAGTACATAATAAATGGTCTTTTAGGAACTGGTGGCATCAGGATTGGCGGATCTAGTAAATATTTCGTTATTGTTTCAAAGGTTGTATGACAATCTCCATTCCACTCCACTGATTGATTTTTCCGAAGTAATTTGAATATAGGCTCGCCCGTAGAAATTAGGTGTGAAATGATCCTTGAGATGTAGTTCAATCATCCTAAGAAACCACGAAACTCTTTTTCTGTTCTCGGAGCTGGCATTTTTGTATAGCCTTCACCTTTTCGGGATCCACCTCAATATCTCTCCAACTTACAATAAAACCCAATAGTTTACCTGACCTGACACCAAATGTACATTTGTTCAGATTCAACCTCAGTCTGAATTTCCGTAGATGTTTGAATAATTTTTACAAGTGCGTAATGTAATCTTCCTCCATATGGGACTTGGCAATCATATCATCCATGTATACCTCGACTTCTTTATGGATCATGTCGTGAAATAACGTGAGCATTGCTCGTTGATAGGTTGCCCCTGCATTCTTTAGACCGAAGAGCATTACTTTGTAATAAGAAGTGCCTAAAGGAGTCATGAAGGTAGTCATTTCTATATCCTTGGGTGCCATTTTGATCTGAGTATATCTTGAGAAACTATCCATGAAAGAAAATACCGAGGCTTGATCTATTTTGTCCACCAAAACATCTATGTGAGGTAACAGGAAATCGTCTTTGGGACTTGCTTTGATCAGACCCCGATAGTTACACACTTGTGTACTTTACCATCCTTCTTGGGCACTGGCCCGATGTTAGCTATTTGATCCTCCAAATATCAATGTCAATGGCTATGCAGAAGTATTGAGTTCAATGTGTGGTTCAATAAAACAAAAACTTGAATTGGTGTTTTGGTTTGTTATTGTCAGTTGTAAAATTAGCAGAAATATAAATTGGCTCTTTACTAATAAAAGGAGCATGTCAGGGTGTGGTGTGTGATTTTCCCTGTAACAACCTTGAATTCTTATTTCTTCAACAAGTTCATAATACCAATTTCCAACCCTTTAGGTTATTTTCCCCTAAGTCCTTAATAGGAAAACCTTTGAACATTCATCCTAAATCCTAAGTCCTTAGAGAGTTATGATGAAATCAAGCCTTTGTTTTATCAAGAGTTAACTGGTAACTATAGGGTATCCCTAGTCCTAGGAGATATCTACTATAGTCTAATCATACAAAAACCTTAACAATCGCGGTCCAGCTGGTTGTTAACTGTAAATCAATCCTAATTTGTCCGATCGGGGAAGCATAAAAACATTGCACGGTTAAATTGAATAATAAAAACCATAGAATTGATAAAATCAGAAATTCAAAGTCATTACAGATTTAAATCAGGGATACTCCCTAACATTGAGGGGTTTAGCTACTCATATTTTTCAACATGATTTCAATAATATAAAGGTTAAACATTACAGATAAATGATGAACTTTGATCTTCAATCGCCGCAGCTCATGAAAAATTTTCGTCCTCTAAGAATCTCATATGTTGCTCTCTTCTATCGTCCAAATTCTCTGCTAGCAAAAAGTCCTTCAATTCATTGTGGAAACTTCTCTAAATAGAAAAAAAAACTCATATAGGTCGGTTAGAAGTACCCAAAATGCCCGCACAACTTAATAGATGAGAAAAATAGAAAAAAGATCAGAAATCAACGTCATCGGACAACACGGCTCGTGCTGGGTAACACGACCGCCCATGTTGGCCCTCAAACTTTTAATTATCAAATTCAAGTCCCAGGTGTTGGGAAACATGGCCACCCGTGTTTCACCCCTGACATCCCATAGTTTTCAATGCGCCATAGCCTTCCTCATGACACGGCCCGTGTTGGGCAACACGACCACCCGTGTCAGGCCTCCTATAGGTGGATTTTTTACTCTCTCTAAAACTCCGAGTTTTTGCACTTTTTCGCTCTGAATTATCCTGTTTTATACATCTAACCTTGAAAATACTAAAACACGCAACCAAAGCATAAAATGCGGTAAAATGAAATAAAATAATCAACAATAAAAGAAAAGATAACTAGAATTAACAATAAATAATTATGCAAATACCATTGATCACTATCCATGGTGGATAATCTACCACGGCTAAGAACCCTGCATCAAATTGTTTAAGGACCTCTTCTCGAATCTTGTCAGACATGTCTGGATGAGTTCTTCTGAGTTTTTGTCTAACTGGAGAACAACCTTCTTTGAGAGGTAGTCTATGCACCACAATACATGTATCCAATCTCGGCATATCTCTATAAGACCATGCAAATATATCCACGTGCTTATGCAATAGTTTTATTATCTTTCTTTGAAGCTTTCCTCCAAGGTTGCACCTAGCTTGATCTCTGTTGGATCTTTTTATGTGCCAAGGCTGGTGATATCAATAGAGTCTTGGTACGATTGTATATTATCGGATTTCTGTTCTAATACCCTCGCCAATTATTTGTAGAGTTCAAGATCCTCTTCATCTTCCTCTTCAACTTGGTTAGTTGGTGCATAAAAATCATATCGGATAGTAGCGATATCGTTATAGGTGAGTTTAGATGTGGGTCTACACATTTTATCATGTTTTGGTGCCTTTTAGAATATGAATAGGAAAATGTATATGAAGAAAAAATATTGCCATTTGAAAATAAAAGAGAGATGCAAGAGAAACACATGAACCTTATTTGAATGCAAAATATAACTCTTATTAATTAAAAATATTGTTTGAAAATAAATGGGACCCCTGAGGGCCTTCATCTCCGTCCGCATCTTGTCAAACTTTTCTTGAAAATCATCCATTCTATCATAAAGATCCAAGTCTTCACTTGGTGGAGGAAAAGGACGACACATATCATCATTAACAAATGGAACCATATTCACCGAAGGAGGTGCAACAGGAGCAACATGCACCACAGGAGGTGCGGGAGTAACATTAGTCTGAACCACTAGAGCTTCTTGAGGACCAAGATTGAAACCTTCAAGTGTAAAGTTATCTGGCATCCCCATGGATAACCTTGAGGCATGCGAGTTTGAACAACATCTGGAGTAGCAGACACGGGAACAGTCAGAGCTTCAGTAGTAACCCTTGTTGGTTGAGGTTAAACACTTGGTGGCTGATTTTGAGCAGCCATCAGAGATTCCATCAGAACAGTAAGATTAGCCATGCTGACCTTCAAAGCATAAACTTCCTTGTGCAGCTCGCAATTCTCTTGTTCTAAGTTGTCCATCTTCCTTCTGAAATTAGCTCGAGTGTTATAGTAGTGAGACAGCTTACTGAACAAAGTAAAGAAGCTTGGTAAGACACCTAGATATGCATAACAAATGCAAGAAATATGTGCAATATGATGCATGATGTGTAATGCACATGATTTATTTATTTAATATTTCAAGGGACTTAAATAATTATGGACACATTGCGAATATCAAAGTAATAACACATTTGAAATACTGAAATTTTTTATTATAATAACTTCAAAATAGATTACAAGTTTCAATGATCCCAAGTACAAGATGAAAATAAAGTCTAAAACCCTAAGAAGCAAACTGATGGAGATCACTCTACACGCTGGCGCTTCCCTGTAAGCCTAGCAATCTGAGCCTTCAACCTCTGGTTTTCTTCCGCATATCTGGTGGCAACCTCCTTCCAATCCCCTGAATCAGGAAATGAGCAACTATCAACCGAGTGAGGCTTAGGAGAAAATAAATCCCCTTGCCTTTCCATCATCTCTACATCCTGACTCTCAAAAATCTCAATCAAGTCGTCTTTCTCCTTCAAATCTACTCTATAGGAAATCTCTAAAGTTTGGCACTTATTCTTCCAAGCATCCTTTTCCTGCTGCATCCTGGCCAAAGAAAGTTGTAGCTCTTCCACGTCATCCAATAGGGGAGGAGTGGTCTTCACAAACAAATCAGGCATAGGTGTTTCTCGGGAATACAACATCTTCAACTGAATAGCTCTCGTTTGGACCCACTGAAGATATGGCTCCAAAGAAACAGCCCCTCTCGGTCCCAAATATTTCCTACTCTTCTTATGAATGTGACGTCAGGAGTTTGCAATCTGCTCCTTAGCTTCCCTATGGTCTTCACCCTCCTTCATAAAGAAACTACTTATATGAATACTATTTGGTTTATCTCTCATCGGATAACCAAGTTGGCGTCGTGCAAGAACAGGGTTAGTTATTTCTCCCTTTGTACCAAGAAGAGGTACATTAGGGAAACTACCACAACTATCAACAATCTCTATATCCTGGTAAGCTCGATGATACCAATCAATATCCGAGTGAGTAAGTGCCATGATCTTAGGAGCCCAACAGGGTTCCATCCTGACATCCCAAAAATCATCAGACTGATGCTTATGAGAGATAAACCACTGGTACAACAGAGGCGTGCAACAGATAATCGTCCCCCCATGATAAGAATTTTGAATATGAGTAGAGTAATAAGAATCTCCCAACAATGTAGGAAATAGGTTTCCAATCATGAAGATCCTGATAAAATTAACGTCAACAAAGTTATCCACATTAGGAAATAAGAACAACCCTTAAGCAAGTAGAGCAAAGATGGCCTCAAAAGCGAATGTACTCTTCATCCTGGAAAAGTAACGAGCTTTCTCCAATAAGAACTGAGCTAGTAATCCTTTAATCCCTCCTTTAGTAGTCATATGGGCTTCAACCTCATACTTCCCCAGATGGATCAAAGCAGCAATCTCATGTGATTTTGGCTCACCCTCTAAACCAATAAAAGGAACATGATCGGTAATACGTAAATCCAATAGATAAGAATACTCCTCCAGTGTAGGCATCAACTGATAATAATGGAAAGTAAAGCAATGATAAATCGGATCATAGAATTGGACCAAGGTCGAGAGAATACCCTCCTTCATCCTAAGCTTCATGAGAGGAATGATGGATCCATACTTCTTCCGAAAATTTGTAGAACACTCAATCTCAGGAATTAGAATGATTAACTCATCTATCTTGGGATCTTTGAAACTATATTTTCCGGTCTTTCTTTTTCCAGAATCCATGGCTAAAGGGCACCTGAGATATTCACAAATGGTAAACTTTTTAAGTCCCTTGAAATGAAATTCCTTCAAAAGATGCTTATGAGTGCATGGATGCATGATGCAACAATCACACACAAGATCACAAACATAGGGTTCATAGGTTCAACGTCACGAGCATGAGGTCGAAGGTACTACCCATAAGGTATGGTTTAAAAGATATCACCTGCCGAACAAGGTTCTAAAGGTTCCCAAAGTCTACATCCATCCTTTGGATATTACCAACTTCCCGATTAACTCGGTAATTAGTAATATTCTCAAGAAAAACTCGTCCAAGCATAGTATCGCGTGAAAACTATTTCCGAATTACTCCGTCATAGCTTCCGCACTACACCTAAAAGGCCAAGATGGGTTAGGTATTCTACGGTCCTCAGCTTCAGCAGGCTCTCAGGTCGAAAGCAGGACGTCTTCCCGATTACTCGGTAAATGACACTACAGTCAAAGGGGCCTCCACTGAGTGGGGGATCTCATGTCTCCTTTTTTAGGATTACTCCCTCAAAGTTAACATGACTATATCGCCCATCCTATCTTAAAGTTTTCCCAAGTCCGAGTATAGGACTTATGAGTAATCACCAAGCACCCTAAAAACCAGGAAAGTTCAGACAAACATATATACAACATATAACACATAAACAACAATAGCACATATACAGATATAAATAAATATACGCTCAACCCACTTAGGGATGGACCAGCAAGAGGTTAATCTTTCCCAAGTGAAGTCACCATTTTTTCTGTAGTGGTAGAAATGTTTAAGACTAAGCCATTGGATTGACTAGACTTACACATATCAAAATAAAAATTGCCACCGCGCTTTATTGTTTCCAAAGGAATGGGAAAAGTGCGAGTAACCCAAAAAAATAGGGGGGAAAGATTCAAGGTAAGGGGGTTGGTTATGAAAAGGGAAGGTATTAGCAACCTAAACATCCGCGGTACTCCGCAGGAACCTCTTTGTAAAAAATCTGTATATTTTGGCTATAAAAAATAGATGGTGGAGGTGAGAAAAGAAATATTTTTTTAATGATTTTTGCACCCGCCGCGGTCGCGAACCTTTAGTGCCTACTGTTGTACCCCAAAATTTTCCCTCTCACTTATCAAGAATTTACTCACAAGATCTCCTTTGGCTCAAGACTGCACTAGGGTTGATCAGCTCAAGACACCTCTTTAAGCACTGATGACCAAAATTAGGGGTTAAGATTGCACAAGGATATTTGAACTTCAAATGCCCTACATTACTTTCATGGATAATTATGGACCCTCAAGTTTACTCATGTCAAGTTTCAAGCTTTGGATCACACTTTTGCTCAGTCAATTGAGCAGTTGACCTAAAAATCAGCTGTATTGGGGAAAAAGTTAATTGTGGCCAATTTACAGTAAAACTTCATAATTTTTTATCCACATCAACATTTTAAACTCATATGTATCATTTGATCAAGTTTGTACCATAATTCCTCAAGAAATTTGATCAAATCCTCAAAAGGGCAAAATGGTCAAAATTAGGGTTTTGACTAGAAGAGGGCAATTTCTGATTTTTTGATCTAGAAAATGATCAATTGGTTTAAGGCATGATCTCAAGAGTCCAATTGCATCATTTTTACCTAATAACATGGCTCAAAACATTGCTCAAGTTCAATGGATTAAAAGATGAATTTTCAGTCAACTAATCAAAAGTCAATTGTATACTGAAAAGTCAAACTTTGACTTTTTGGTCAAATTCAAATGTCAAAGATCACAATTCATCAAATAATGTCAAAATATGAAACTTATTCATCAAGAAATCAAAAATTCAAGATTTCATTTTGAAAAGTTAAAATTTCTAAACTTAGAAATTTTTCTCTGTGTTGGAAATTTCTTATTTTTTCACAACTTTGAGCAAAAATTTCACCATGATGAAAGATGATTCAAGAGAAAATTCCAACATGAAAGTTGTAGATCTCCATGAAATCTACAACTTTTCTTTACACAACTCCTTACAAAAGTGCTAGGATCTCAAGTTATAATTTTAAGAACACATGGTCATGAAACAAAACACTTGGTGAATTTTTGCCCTAATTTGGTCAGGATTTTGACCCAACTTCATGGCATGTTTTCATATAGTTCCAAGGGGAATTTTCAAAAGTGATTCAAATATGGGTTTTAGATCACATTTCAAGATTTTCAGAATGTCCAAGAACTCCTTGAGATCATTTTTGAGTAGGGAGAATCGAAGAGATGAAGTTAGGGTTTTATCACTTGAATTACAAGTCATTTTTTGATGAACAAATTCAAAATTCAAAGTTATGCTGCATAACCTCTACTTTGCAGGCCTCAAACTTGTTAGGCACTCCATAATTAATTGCTTGCATAGCTGTTTGAGGTCTCATTTAAAGCATTCAATGCAAGGCCATGCTTTATATCCATTTTGGGAAGAAAGTGCACATTGCCATTTTGATAAAGTGACTTTTTGCACAAAACATGTTCTTGAGCCTTGAACTTGTTCTTTTCTGATCATACATGTCTCATAACACAAGAGAAATGGTTTAGACACTTACAATCACCCAACCCATGCGTGTACCTCCTCTTGAAACTTGTTTTCCCACTTTTCTTCAAAATCAAGTAACCTAACAATTAGCTTGAAACTTGTACTTCTGACTTGCCAAACCACTCAAGACTCTTTGCTTATAGATACACAAGCCATTTTCCACAAAACACACGCATGCTTGACCCCTAAAAACACCAAGAGCTTAGAACTGCACCATATACCTCCATTGTTGCCTAACCTGACCAAAAGTTTGAAACTCACATCTCCCTCGTGCGTTTTCAAGCCTTTTGGTTCCTAAAGTTTCTAAACATCATTTAAAACTCATCCTACACCCTGTTACAAGACTGTAACACCATTAATACCATCCTCTATTTTCAAAAATAGAGCTTTGCACTTGGACTTCTCCAGAACTCGTCAGGCACTTTCAGCTCAAGCTAAGCATCCCATAAGCTTCCTGGGAACTTAGGAAGCTAATCCAATCATTGGAACTCACTGAAAGCTACTCAAACTCCAAACCCGATACCCTCTTGCAAGGTAAGTTTTCTGACTTTGGAACTTTTCATTCAGGTATCATTAATGGTTTATTTGTGAATGAAAAATGTAGATATCATTTCCCTAAAGCTAACCATGTCCATAGTTGTCATTAATTTTTCTTGAGCTTAGTGAATTTTAAGATTAAAGTTTCTGAGATTTTTAGGATTCAGATTAGGGCCATTAAAATTCATTCTTATCTTTGATCTATAATTTTATTGCTTTGCATTTCTGAAATCGTGAGGAAATTTGCTACAAGTTTCCTGTTTACAGTTTTCATTTTTGTTGAGATTTGAATGAGTTACAGAGGCTATGGCTGCGCGTGAGGTTGAAGATGAAGTTCAGGCCATGGACTTGTTTACTATCATGTATTTGTTGTTTTGATTATATAAACGGATGTATAGCCACCCCAGTGGTAGAAGCGCGCGCCTGTGACTTGAGGGACCTAGGTTCGAGCCCCAGTGGTACCCTTTTGGATTTTTCACATTTTTTTACATTTCTGACTTTCTTATTGACAGGCGTCTGGGCCTCATCTCCTTGGGCTTATGTTTTTTTACTTTCTGACCCCCTGTTTCATTTACACACCCTGGCCCATTTATTTTCTTTATTTTCTTATTTTTATTTATTTAATTTCTTAAATATTTTATCTAATATTAAAAAATCATAAAAAATATAAAAAGAGTAGATTTATATTTTGACATATTTTATTTATTTATTCTAACAAAAAATATTTTATTTAATCATACTTTATTTATTTTGACTAATTGTTTTGTAAATTTAATTAAAAAACTAGGTTTTTATTTATTTTCTTTTACACCAATTAAAATATATTATTTTAATATAAAAAAGACCAAAAATATTTTATAATACTATAAATTATTTTTAAAGACAAATACCAAAAAATATTCTTCTCATAAACTTAATTTCTTTTTTAATTAATATTTAGATTAGGGTTTTATTTAAATTCTTTTCCTAGTAAATTTAAGTTTTACTTTTAATTAATTATTTTCCCTTTAGTTAATTAGGTTAAAATCAAAACCCCTTTTCTCTAAAAAATCCAAACAAATATCCATTTACTTTACATTTACATTCTTGTATATTTATTCATCTTGTACATTATTTATTCAATTTTTGTACCAATTCAATATGGTTGTAATAGATAAATAGGCTTTATTTTCTTGCAATCCCAATTTATAATTTGTATACCCCCTCCCACAAGTATTTTAATAGCGTAGTAATTTTACTTTTCACAATTTATAGCTTTATATAAATGCTAGTAATTAGGGCTTGTATGGAAAGATAAAATCAACAAGTAGCAAACCCTAATCAAAGACTAAACAAAGCATGAAAACTAATACACTTTCACACAAGAACCCCTAGGGTAAAATCCACTTAGTTTGCTTACAAAAATGACCATATTATGCATGTGAGGTATCTTAGCAGAAACAAGCAAAATACAAGATCATAGTCCCTCGATGACGCTATCTATGTTGCCTTTCAAATGATCTTAGTCCCTAAAAAAGGAATGCTAAGATACCTTGCAATATTTCTAATCATGGTTATACGATGACCCACGCCCGTCCCGTTTACATCCAAAGATAGGGTTACTTATCAAATGAATGGTAAGATAACAATGTCAAAGGAAAAGGAAATGAACATGAAAGACTTTTGAGTAGGTAAAATGCTCCTAATTACTTGCTCAATTTCAAACAAAACATCCTAGCTATTTTTAAAACAAACACCTACACTTTAAAAAACATCTTTCAAAACTTGAAAACATTTTCAAAAGATCAACATATTTGTATACATTCTTACGAACGAGAATCTTAAAAAGTTTACCTAAACAATGGCCTCTTTACAAAATACATTCAAAAACAACACAAAGCACAATTTCAAACAAAAGCAAGCGATCTAGCAAGTAACTAAGAGCCCATGGAAAACCATGGATGAAAAGGGTGCTAATACCTTCTCTTTTCATAATCTACCCCCCGAACTCCAGAAACAACCTCAAAGGTCTTTCCTGTGCTTTTTCACCTTTCCTGTTGGATAAAAGAAAAGCCGATGGCGACTCTTGCTAACCTCAAAATTTGTGATCAAACGCAAAACCTTCAAGTCAGTTCTTCCACCGTATCATAGAACTGGCGACTCTGCTGGGGAGAATTCTAAAAGTGGGGTTACCTTAGGGTTAGATCACATTTTTTTGCTTTCATTGTTTGACTTGTGTACTTTACTTTATGGTTCTTTGTTTGGGTTTAAATCCTCTATCCGGATTTGGGATACCTTATAGGTAAGTAGCAATATGTTATGGAAACTGTGCGGGGTATACCAACATGGTCTAAGCAATAGCTACATTAGTGAGAAATATTTGTGGGTACCGATAGCCCTTGAGTTAATCAAGGAGAATACGGGGCCGCTGAGTGATGTCATGAAGCACTAATTAACTTTTAGAACCTTTACTTTATGCCATTAAAGAGGCTTGTGCTGAAACAATGACCAAAGAAACAAACTGGTGATATTGAGCTCCTTAGAATCCGGTTACTATTACTAGGACAGGTTTGAGCCAACTAAACTTTAAGAGGGTACTTACCTATGAGACTCCATGCAAGCCTAAACCTAAGGACTTGTTTGCTTTGTTTGTGTATATTTACTTGTACATAACATCATGAACATCATAACATCATACTCATTCACTAACCATTTCAAGGATCTTGGGATTTATCTTTGTTCTGTTTTGTAGGATATGGATTCTATTCGCAGGAAAACTATTCAAGTCAATCTCGTAAGGATTCCTCCTCAACTTAAAGAGCTAGCTTCAAGGATTCCTGAAAATTCTCCATTCACTGAGAGACATGGTCGCCTGCTAAATTTGGTCACCTCCAACACTGATGAAGACATGATGAATGTGCTCTTTCAGTTCTTTGATCCCTTACACCATTGCTTCACATTTCCCGACTATCAACTTGGGCCAACTTTGGCAGAATTCTCCCAACACTTGAGGATTTCTATTCTCAATCAACTACCTTTCAATGGTACGGAAAGAGATCCAAAGCCAGAAGAGATTTCTCAAGCTCTACACTTACAACCATCTGATGTCACAACTAATTGGGAAACAAGGAGTGGTGTCAAAGGTTTCCTAGCAAAGTTCTTATTTGAGAAAGCCCAAAACTATTGGAACTCTTTGGATCTGCAAGCCTTTGAGGAAATTATGGCTCTCCTCATCTATGGGATGGTTTTGTTTCCAAATTCTGACCAACTCATAGATGTGAACGCCGTCAAAATCTTCATATCTCGCAACCTGGTGCCTACTTTGCTAGGAGACATCCTACACTCTTTTCACACTCGCACTATGAGGAAAAGAGGTGTCCTTATGTGTTGTACTCCACTCTTGGCAAGATGGTTTATTTTGTATCTTCCCCAATCTGTATTAAAGAACGAGAAAGGTTCAAGGTGGTCACAAAGGTTGATGACGCTCAAACATTCAAACATTCATTGGCATTAGAGGAGGTATCACCTACAACCCCTACTTAGCCTTAAGACCTTTTGGTTACGCCCGAAGGGATGGCCCTCATGAGATTCTCATTCAAGGTTTGGTATTTGACTACGAGAACGACGATCAAGGTCATCTCCAGAGATTTATCCGAGCTTCGAGGATGTTGAACAAGGTATATAGCAAGACATTAGGGCACAAGAATTCCATGCCTCTTGAGCCTTACCTCAAATGGGTACGAACTCGTGCTCAGAGTCTTATGATGCCTTATCCCTCCACTCTCCCGATAATCATTGAGCCTTTTATGGAAGGAGATGTTCCATACACTATCCTGCAACCCGACATGCCCACCTCTCTTAAATACTTACAAAGGGATTGGATACAACTTAAGGGGGAGCGAGACACTTTCGAAGCCCAATTCTACGCTAGTGAGAAGAAGGTTTTGGAACTCACTATGCAACTTCATGAGGAGCAGACTCCGAATGCCTACATAGCACAAAAGAGGATGCGTACTACCTTTTTATCTTAGAGTTTTTTTTATTTTTGCCCAAAAGAGGCATTGATGTACTCAAGCTTTAATTTATTAATATAACGTGTGTTTCCTTTTTGTCTAAAACAAATTTGAATCTTTAAAATCCTTGAAATCATTGCATATGCATTTACCATTCATCATAACATAAGCAGGTTTCTTGCAACAAGTCTCCTCATCTTTCTACTGTTTATTTCAGTAAGATGGATCTCAAGCAAACGGTGAAGGACCTCCAAGCACAAAATGCTTAGTTTTAACAGATGTTCTTAACTCTAGCCAAAGGATAAGAAGAGTTAAAGACCTTACTGGTTGAAGAGAAAAAGAAGAAAGCAAAGAAAATAACTGGAGTTCTAAACATGGGAAGAAGGTTCCAAGGACAAGTAGGAAGGACCCTGGATTTTGCAACCTCATCTGGTGAGAAAGACAATCAAGATGGAAAAGGAAAGGAAGCAGTTATCCAGCCAGATTCAGAAGAGGAAGAGGAAGAAGATGATTATTCTGAAGAACAATCTCCTTCAGCCGATGACAAGTATAAGCATTTAGAAGAACGATTAAGTGCATTGGAAATCGAAAAAGTTCCTGGATTAGACATTGAGGAGTTGGGGTTAGTATCTGGGATTGTCATCCCTCCAAAATTCAAGGCACCGGTGTTCGCCAAATATGACGGAGTGTCATGTCCCAAAATACATCTCCGGTCCTATGTAAGGAAAATCCAGCCTCATACAGCTGACAAGGATTTATGGGTACATTTCTTTCAAGACATCCTATTCGGAACTCAACTTGATTGGTTCTATCAGTTAGAAAGAGCCAATGTTCATAACTGGGAAGATCTGGCCGCTGCCTTTTACAAACAATACCAATATAATGCAGACCTTGCGCCCACTCGTACTCAACTCTAGAGTATGGCCATGGTTTCAAGTGAAGGCTTTAAAGACTACACACAAAAATGGAGGGACTTAGCAGGAAGAGTCCAGCCTCCTCTATCTGAAAGAGAGATGGTAGACATGTTTTTGGGCACCTTGTCTGGTCCCTTATTTAATCACTTAATTGGGAGTTCATCGCCAGGCTTTACTGAGTTGATATTGACCGGAGAAAGGGTAAAAGCTGGGATAAAGAATGGGAAGATTCAAAAAGATGCATCCTCAGCTGCTGTAAGGAAACCATTCATTGGAAAAAAAGAAGTTGTTGTTGTATATTATCAGAGAAATCAAGATAGGAATGAACACCATTCAATGGTGGGGGTTGTCATGATTCCTAAACCCGCACCTGCTCAGCAAAGAAGCAACCAGCCAAGAATGGAAAGACCAGTCAAACAGTTCACCCGAATTAATATGACATTATCCCAAGTATTTCCGCATTTGTTAAGATCCAATCTAGTGACTTTGAAAGAAGCTCCAAAGAATCCTAACACAACCTCTCCTCACTATCATCCTAATGCTCGTTGTGCATACCATTCTGAGAGTCCCGTCCATGACACTAACAACTGTTGGGCTCTGAAGAACAAGGTACAAGACCTTTTTTAAGCCAAAGAGATTGAATTCGATGTGCCAGAAATTCCCAATGTTATCACTGCCCCTATGCCCAAGCACGGCCGTGATGTCAACACCGTCGAGGAAGATATGTTTGTTACTTCAGTTGATGAGCTTGTGACCCCACTCTTGACTATCAAAAAGAACTTGTTGAATGCCGGTGTATTCCCAGGCTGTGATAAAAGCTGCCATTTCTGTTTATCCTCACCAGCCAACTGTCATTTGTTAAAAGCATACATTTAGTGCCTAATAGATAACAAGAAGATTTTGTTCGAAAAGACTTCTGTTCCAACTGTTTCTTATAATGATGTTTCCATCGTGACCATTTCTGCCAATTCTTCCAGGGTCTCCACCAAAAGACCTGTTAGAATTACATTAATTCCTAAAGTAGCTCCGTTGATAATTACAATGCTTGGACCAATCTCGTATTCGTAAGATAAAACTGTCCCATGGAATTATGGAGGTGATGTCTACTACCACTGTATCAAGCAAGATTGGCCAGCTGCTGAAGATTCAAGCTCTGAGAAAGTTGACTCCGGTATCAGTAATATCGCAGGGACTAGTATGATAACCCGAAGTGGAAGGGTATTCTCTCTAGAAATTGCTCCTCCAAAAGCTATTTCTGGACCCATAATCATTCATGTTAGTGTTTCTCCTCCAAAGGCTATTCTCATTCCTACAATCATCTCTGTCAATACTCCTGTTGAAAAAACTATTACAATCCCTGTTATCACCCATACTGACATTCCTGCTGCCGAGTCAACCGAGACTCGAGGTAAAGGTATTTTGGTTTAGCCTGTTCATACGAAGGCACAATCAGTAGTTATCCCTGAGACCTCCCGAAAAGAGATAGAGGAAATTCTAAAGATCATAAAAAGAAGCGACTACAATGTAGTCGAGCAACTCGGGAAAACTCCATCTAAAATGTCCATGCTGGCTTTATTATTATGTTTTGAGGCTCATGCAAAGGCCTTGGTAAAATTCCTTAAAACTGCTCATGTACCCCAAGAAACATCTTCCGATCAGTTCCAAGACTGCGTAGCCAGCTTGACTGCAGATAATGGTTTAGGTTTTTTGGATGTTAATTTAACGCCAAGGGGGAGGACACATAACGAGGCATTGTATGTCTCAGTCGAATGCATGGGCACGACGTTGGCTCATATCTTGGTTGACATTGGTTCGTCTCTGAATGTGTTTCCTAAAAAGGCTCTTGATAGGCTTGACTATAAGGGATTGACATTCAAACCAAGCAATATAGTAGTGAGGGCCTTCGACAACTCAAAAAGGATGGTGCATGGGGAACTGGACATCCCCATAAAAGTTGGAACCCAAACATTTGATTCAACTTTTTATGTAATGGATATTCTCTCTTTATATTCCTACTTATTAGGCCAACCGTGGATCCACAATGTTGGTGTCGTTACTTCTACGTTGCATCAAATGCTGAAATATCCAATTCAGGGGAAAATCATCATTGTTCATGGAGAAGAAGAGTATATGGTCCATCATTTAAATTCCTTCAGATATGTGGAATTAGATGGTGAATTTATTGAAACTTCATTCCAACACGTTGAAGAAGTTCCGCAAACCGTGGCAGTAACCAAGGTTGTGTCTCAAGTCCCAAAGATCACAAGGCCTCCACTCAAGATGTCATCTCTGAAGGATGCCAAGGCAGTGATAGAAGAAGGTGGGTGCACTATTTGGGGCCAACTCCCAAATATCCCATACAAATCTGACGAATTTGGTTTGGGTTTCACTTCAGGAACCCAGAAAGCTGTACGCCGCGCTCGTGCCGGAGGACCACCCGTGAAGATCAGCAACCACCAAGTCAACATCGTGGAGGATGATGAAGACTGCTATAACCTGGAGGATTGGATTTTCCCAACTGTCAGTGGAGGGCTCAGCAACTGGGAGGCTAGAGATTTTGTCCCGATCACATTTATCCAATAGTAATTTGTCTTTAAATTTTGTCGGATCTGTAATATTAAAATAATTCAGACTCTTAAAACCTTGTGTCTTACCCGAGGAACAATGGTCCATTTGTAAGGGTTATCATCTCATTTCCATATGACATCAATGAATCATGGACGTTTTTGCATACAAACTTTGTGCTCATTATTTTTCTTTTTACATTTTCATTTTTTTCAAAGATAGTTATACTCTTACACACACTCACATTCACAATGCAGGTTTACATCCACTCAGGATCCCATGGGTAACGATTCTACTATGGCCTTCTGTGATTATGAAAATCTAATCTACCAAGCCGAAGACGAAGGTGAGGAAGATTGTGAAGTGCCAGGTTACTACAATAAGAAGAGAGGACCTTTCATCCCCACGAAGAACTAGTGGACACAATTAACCTGGGTACTGAAGAAGACAAAAGAGAAGTCAAGGTGGGTGCCAATCTGGAACCCAGTGTCAAAGAGCGTCTGATTCAGTTGCTGCACGATTATGTTGAGGTATTTTCCTGGTCGTATGAAGACATGCCAGGACTTGATGCAGATATCGTAGTACATCGTCTACCTACAAAAGAGGATTTTCCTCCTGTAAAACAAAAGGTATGTCGAATTCGACCAGACATGTCAGAGAAGATTAAAGAGGAAGTCATGAAACAATTCAATGTCAGATTCTTGGTCGTCACTTCCCATCCGCAATGGGTTTCCAATGTTGTTCCCATGTGTGATACGGTGGGAGAACTGACTTGATGTTTTGCGTTTTCGATCGCATTTGTGCGGTTAGCAAGAGTCGCCACCGACTTTTCTTTTATCCAAAAGGAAAGGTAAAAAAGCACAGGAAAGACCTTTTGAGATTATTTCTCGGGTTCGGGGGTTAGATTATGAAAAGGGAAGGTATTAGCACCCTTTTCATCCATGGTTTTCCATGGGCTCTTAGTTACTCGTTTAGATCACTTGCTTTCATTTTATAGTGTGCTTGTGGTGTGGGCTTTGAAAGTATTTTGAAAAAATCTCTTTGTAATGGTTCTCGTCTCTATAAGAACGTATACAAAGTTTTGTTTCAAAAAGTGGTTCAAAGATGTGTTTTGTGAATTGTGTTTCGGAAAGTGTTTTGAAAAGATGTTTTGCAATGGTTCTCGTCTCTATAAGAACGTATAAAAAACGTTTTATCTTTTTTTTTTTGAAAATGTTTTGAAATGAAAGTGTAGGTGTGAAGAGTTTTTATCATGAGCAAGCGAGTAACAAAGAGTGAATCTATCTACTCGAAAGGTCTTAAATTGTTCTTTTCTTCTTCCTTTTAATGGTGCTATCTTACCATTGATTTGGTAAGAAGCCCCATCGTTGGATGTGAAGGGACAGGCGCAGGTCAATTTTACAATCATCGAAAGTAACTTGTGAGATGCTTTAGAAATTTTTGTAAGGGACGAGATCGTTTTAATCGAAGGCAACATCGAGGGTCATCGAGTGATTACGATCTTTTTTAACGAAGGGTCATTGCTAAAGCGTCCCATATTCAAGGGACATGATTGTATTTCCGAGGCAACGAGCGAGGTTACCCTAGAGGTGCGCATGTGAAAAAGTGTGTTGGTTTCAAGTTATTTTATTCTTTGATTACGTCATCTAGCGATTGATTTTGAATCTTAACATACACGCCTAATTAATATACAGTATATGGAAAACGGTAAATGGTGGGAATTGAAATTCTACGCTATTACAAAATGTCCGGGAATGGGGGTACAATTTTTACAAATGGGGATGAATAAAATGAGATAGAAATGTATGAATAACAAGCAATACAACCAAATCGAATTTTGTGCGATTTAATTAAAGCTATGATAATCCATGAAAATAAAATCAACAAAATATGAAATGTTAAGTATTTACTTAAAAAGAGAAAAGCAAAACTTATTCTAAAAAATAAAAATAATTGATTAAATTATATTTTTTTGTATTTTTATTAATTATGTAAAATCTAAAGAAAACAAATAAACTAAATTATTATTTTTTTGGTGTTTTATTAAGTCAAATAAATTTAAAAGCAAAATTTATTAAAGAAGGAAAATGATGAAAATTATTTACAAAACCTAAATCTATATAAAAAAACATTATGTTTTATTAGCAATTGTATACCAAAAAAAAGAAAATGGGAAGAAAAGCAATTAAAAAAAGTATGGGCTTAAGTTGATTTGAGGAGAGGCCCAAAACAAAATGCTCTCTTGTTGTAACAAAGAATAAGCCAAGGGGGGGGGGGGGGGGGGGGGATGACCAGCAAAACGAAAAATGGGCTTAGGGAAATTACAAAACAAAACAAGCCCAAGCTCTTAAGTGGCACTTATTTTCTGATTAAGGGGAGGAAACGAAATTAGGGTTCTTGGAACCCTTTGTTCACAGCACCGCTATTCATCCCCTTCGCCCATCTCTGTATCATCCTTGTTCATCTCTGAAACCTCTAAATGTTCTCACTAACCATCCCCGTTTTAAACTCATGACCGAATCGCCCTATTCAGTAACATAATCTCTCCTTATCTCACCGTGATTTGCATCTTTTGGAAACCCTAATTTCGGATTTGAACCTAAAAGAAATGAAGTTGATTCGTCCTTGCCCTCTCTAAACTCCCTGTTGTCGGAATGCAGTTGCTCTCGCCTCTCTAATCAAATGCTAACGATGTTCTTTGAGAAAAGGGTAAGGTTATAAAATCTTTGATTTTATTGTCTTAGTGTTTTTCTGTTAACTAAGATATTTATTTTTTAAATGCCAGAAATATGTGCTTATGGAAGATTTGAGAATGAAGCATTCATACTTGTTGGAGATTTACGATTTCTTGTGATTTAGAAAGGGAGAGGCGAGACGGTGACTGCGTTCAGTGGTGACGGAAGTTTCACGAGGACGAGAATGTGGCTTCAATAATTTGTAGGTAACCTTCCTCTGTCCTTTTTTTGACTGATGGTGATGCTGGTTACTGGGATCTTGAGGCTTTGTTTTGTTTTTTTGAGCTTGTTACAGATTTCCTGTTGTCTGAAGCTTGTTAACTGTGTTTGGGGATTTTTGATGGTTAATGATTTGATATTCTTGATGATGGTTAATGGGTTGTGGGATTTTGGAAGTTGGTTAGGTTGTTTAAGGCTTGTTCACAGTTTGACAGGTTTTGGGTTTGAAGCTTGAGACTTGTTGCAGTTTTTTTTGGTTTTTTATAATTTTTCTGATTTTTCTGAGTTTGAGGTTTGGATACTGGTTTTTTGCCTTTGATGGTAGTTCTAGGTTTGTTACAGATTTGGTTTGATGATGGTTCTAGGCTTGTTTTTTTTTACAGTTTGATGAGTTTTCTTGGTTTTTTCTGAGTTTGAGGTTTGAGACTTGTTGTAGTTTTTTGGTTTTTATGTGTTTGAAGCTTGGTTCAGGTTTTATGGGTTTGGAGATGGTGACTGTTTTTTGAGAGTTTTGATACTGATTCTGTTAGCTTGGCCTGAGGCTTGTGTTGGTTTTGGATTCGTTGATGTTTATCAGGTTTGTTACAGGTTTGTTACAGGTTTGGTTTGATGATGGTTCTAGGCTTGTTTTTGATGAAGGCTTAGCAGGTTTGAGATTTTTTGCTTGAGAGTTGAGACTTATGTTGAGATTTTGTGTTTTGTTGGAGTTTTTTAGGTTTGACAGGTTTGCTTTGATGAAGGTTCTGGTTTCTCAGTTTGAGACTTGTGGTGGTTCTTTCTATTGCTCTCCCTCCTGTTATATTAACCCTGCTTCTGTTATCCCTCTTCAAAATGGTGGGAAACCACAAAATTAAATATTTTAGTATATTGTCCTTATGGCTTTTTTATTGTAGTTTTGTTTTTTAGCACATTCTATGCAACTTGTGACAGGCAGGGCAGCAGGGTTGTGCATTCCAATAACCTAGGTGACTTCTTTCCTCTTTTTTTCTCTCAATGACAATAAGAAAGCAAATTTCCCTTTTGCCTTTTCTTTCTAATTCTGAAAGATTTGCATGGAAAATGATGACTTTATGCTTCTTGAACAAGTTTTTTGTTTGACTTAGCATCTTAGCTATTTGCATTTTTGCATTGCTGTCTGCTTTAGCTTTTTATGTTGCCATACTTCTGCCTCGTTTTTGTTGATGTTGTTTGCTGTTTTGACAAAGCTATTTGTTGTTTGGACAGTTGTGAGGCTGTTTGTCTGATTCAGTTTGTAACATTTTGTTTGCTTGCGAATTTCGGCTTGTTTGGACAGCTTGTAGTATTTATGTTTGGACAGCTTTGCTGCATTTTTTTTGACAGTTTTCCGTTTGTTTGGACAGTTTATAGCATTTCTTTTCCTTCTTTTTGTGAACCAAGAAGGATAACCTTCTTGTGATTTGCAAATAGAAAATAGATTGTGATGAAATAAAATGGCCTTCTGATTCCATTTTGCAAACCTTAATGATGAATGCCTCTTTGGAAAATTTAGTCCATGCCCAAATAATTTGTACTAACCATGTTTCTTCTTTCTTTTGTTTTCATGTGAGCATAATTGGATATGACAAAGCAAGGAAGGCAAGAAACTATGTGGCAAGCATGGAAGTCTTGGAGTCAAACTTAGGCATAGATTAATTCTCCTAGGCCAATCAAACATTTGGATTTCCTTTGTAATTTAGAGAAAATCATTCTTGTACTGTATCCAATAGTTGTACTAATTCATCTTTTAAATACAATAAGTTGTAAAACATAGAGTATTTAAAAGAATAAATTGTTTTGTAACAACGTTTGAAATTGGAAAAAATCTTGAGTTGTAGCATGAAATATTCTGGTGTCAATTGAAATTCTTTATCAACAACAACTTGTAATTTCGCATCCTAATTGATTTTTGAAATTCCCAATCAAGATATTTGAAGTAAAATGTTCTAGTCTGGTAACTTAAATTCCAAGTAATCCCAATAATTTTGTAACTGCATTTCAAACAAACACGCACTGTATATTCCATTTCCTAACCAAGCAAATGTTTTAAAAGACGCAAATCATTTGGTTAACCTGGATCAAAATCATGGTCGTCCCAAATGATAGTTTTAACCTCCATCTCTTGTCCCAAACAAACCATGCTCTGAGAACAAACATTGTCTTTTCAATAAACTTGAGGAAGCATGAAGACCTGTGAAAACCAATTGAATTTATGAGAACTCATTTTCTTCTGAGGATTATAAGAAAAACCCTAATTGCTGGTTTACTACCACATAAGAGAATTTGTCTGGTCGATTTCTGAACCAACTTTAATATCCGAGAAACCCTAGGGTTGTGTCTTCTATGATAAATGGAAGGGCAAATTTTGGGGTACAACAGCTGCCCCTGTTCAATATTCTTGAACCTGAAGAGTTATATTGGCGAGTTTTGTCGTTCGTGACTCGAAGGTAATAGATGATTGGACACTAGAGTGCCCATAAATTTGCACTCGACAAAGGTGTATATGAGGGAATGGGCTTAAAGATGCCATTTGGAGAGTATGTTAGAATCTTGTTGGAGATGGGCTTGTAGATGCCATCCAAGAATGTTTGTTGTAAATCAAAAGAATAAGCATCAGAATGGTGTCCGTATTTGGAACGTATCTGAACTGTATTTGTACTTGAATCTGAATAAGTAACAGAATGTCTTTCGTGTCTGGAGCGTATCTGAACTGTATCTGAAGGACGAACCTGAATAAGCAACAGAAAGGCTTCCGTGTCTGGAGTGTATCTAGACTGTATCTTGAAATTGAAATCTGAATGAGCGATAGAATGGCAACCGTGTCTGGAGCGTATCTGGACTGTATCTTGAAATTGAAATCTGAATGAGTGATAGAATGGCAACCGTGTCTGGAGCGTATCTGGACTGTATCTTGAAATTGAAATCTGAATGAGCGACAGAATGGCAACCGTGTCTGGAGTGTATCTGTACTGTATCTTGAAATTGAGGTCTGAATGAGTAACAAAATGACTTCCTTGTCTGGAGTGTATCTGTACTGTATCTGTAAGTTAAGATCTGAATGAGTGATAGAATGGAAACCGTGTCTGGAGCGTATCGGGACTGTATCTTGAAATTTAAATCTGAATGAGTGACAGAATGGCAACCGTGTCTGTAGCGTATCTGGATTGTATCTAAAGGATGAAATTTGAATAAGTAACAGAATGACTTCCGTGTCTGGAGCGTATCTGTACTGTATCTTGAATCTTTGAACATTTGTTAATGGTAGTTGTTAATCTTATCCTGAAAAGGGTAAAATGTTAGCTAAAGCACAAAGTTATGTTTCATGAAATGTATGATACAATATATGTACTTTATCAATGTTTATAATATATGGATGTAATGTATGCGCATGTAAGTTGATTTGTTGTATTGTTGAGGAAAATAAATCCTTGACTGCTGCTGAGGATTCCGTTGTGAGAGTAATTCCATATACTTCTTGAGGAATCTGCCTGGGGAATCCAGAGAATTTTAATGACTTCTACTGAGGATTATTGACGGGAGTCATTGTTCTGTCGAGGAGCAATAAAAACTCTGTGGGGAAAAGCTTATTCCTGTTTGGAAAAAGTTCAGGAGTTTCGGTCGTCTTCCACTCTACTGGGGAGTTACCCTAGGTTGGGGAGAAACAGAAGTTAACTATTATCTGGTTGGTTTTCAGGCTTCAAGACAACTTGTTGGGGGAACCTGGAGAAACTGGATGATTTTCGCTGGGGATTGAAAATTTCAGCTCTGCTGGGGATTGGTAGTTGGTAGTCTCAGCTCCGCTGGGGATCTGTAGTTCAAAGTTTTGGCTCCGCTGGGGATCTTAATGACGTGTTGTAGGGATTGCTCATGGAATAGCCTAAATACGTTTTCCTAATCTTTCAACCTGTTAGTAATTGCTCTTTTTCATCATGTTTATTTGTAAACAGTAATTATGTTCAAATACATATGTTCATTAATGAATCATTGGACATTTTTGCAAATAAAACACAAGTGTAAAAAGAAAAAGACAAATGGTTTTCTGCACTTTAAAGAGATATCTTTGTATTTACTTTGAATAAGTATTTTGTACAAAGGAGACAGACATCCTAGTAAGAGGATGGTGTCATAAATAAGAAAAAATTTACACAAAGAAAGATAGTTATGTGTAATAATCCCATGGGGTTCCCATTCTGCTATAGCCTCCGTATCTCCGAATATCTTGTCCATTTTTTGCTTCGTCTGAAGATGATTGAATTGATCAGAAGCTCCGAGTTTGTCCGTGAAGAGATTGTCCTTAAAGTGATCTGATGAGACATAGTCATATGCTTTAATTCCCTAACTTTTTCCTGGACCGCCCTTTCGGGTTTTCAGTCCACCGGGAAACCCTTTTTTGCCCAAGTCGCCCTTTCAGGTTTTCAACTTGTCGGGTGTACATATTTTTTTTATTTTATCCCTAATTTTTGCTCGAACCTTTTGGTTGGCCGGGATGCTCTTGTTTTGCCTAGGTGTGTCAACCTAGAGGTCTCTTATGCGTAGTATCTTTTGACTATGTCTGCGTTCGCAGGGTGCGGCAGGTTGTCGCCGTCCATGGTGGTTAAAATCATTGACCCACCAGAAAAGATGTTCTTGATTACAAATGGTCCTTCATAGGTAGGAGTCCATTTGCACCTGGGATCACTTTGTGGCAAGATGATGCGCTTGATCACTAGATCTCCAACTTGATATACCTGGTGTCTGACTTTCTTGTTGAAAGCCTTGATCATCCGTTTTTGATACATCTGACCATGGCAAACAGCAGTGAGTTTCTTATCGTCAATTAAGTTTAACTGATCAAGTCGAGTTTGAATCCAATCGTCTTCACTCAAACCTGCATCCTTCATGATTCTCAAAGAGGGGATCTGAACCTCAATAGGTAGAACAACCTCCATGCCATATACCAAAGAATAGGGTGTTGCCCTAGTTGATGTGCGAGCCGTGGTACGGTACCCGTGGAGAGAAAATGGTAGCATCTCATGCCAGTCCTTGTAGGTGACTGTCATTTTTTGTATGATCTTTTTAATGTTTTTGTTAGCAGATTCGACTGCACCATTCATCTTTGGCTGATAGAGGGATAAATTGTGATGTTGAATCTTGAACCGCTCGCACAAGGCGGTGATCATAGTATTGTTAAAGTTTGTACTATTATCAGTAATGATCCTTTCTGGGATACCGTACCGGCAAATGAGATTCTGCTTGATAAAGCGGGAAACAACATTCTTAGTAACGGATGCGAAGGAAGCTGCTTCGACCCACTTGGTGAAATAGTCAATGGCCACTAGAATGAAGCGGTGTCCATTGGATGATGTATGCTTGATCTCCCCAATCATATTGATTCCCCACATAGTGAAGGGCCAAGGAGCTGTTAAGATATTTAGAGGGACCGGAGGTACGTGTACCTTATCTGCATAGATTTGACATTTATGGCAGGTCCGGGAGTGTCGATAGCAGTCTGCTTCCATGGTAGACCAATAGTAGCCTGCCCGTAGAATTTACTTTGCCATCATATGCCCGCTAGAGTGAGTGCCAAAGGTACCTTCATGCAATTCAGCCATAATCCTTTCAGCCTCAGCCTTGTCCATACAACGGAGCAGAATAGAATCATGATTGGGTTTGTACAAGATGCCATTACTTAGGAAGAACTTAACGAAGAATCTTCTTAAGAACTTTTTGTCATTGACTGAAGCTCCTTCTGGATATTCTTGAGTCTCGAGATACCTTTTGACTTCGTGAAACCAAGGTTGGTCCACTACTTCTTCAGTATTAATCTCGTGACAGTGCGCTGGTTCGTCCATCCGTTCAATGGTGATCTAGGGAGTCTCATTATCCCAATTAAGTTTAAACATGGATGACATTGTAGCTAGAGCATCTGCTAGCTGATTTTCTTCTCGCGAGAAGTGCTCAAAGGTAATCTGCTCGAAATATGGTAGCAATGTCAGAACATGTTCTTTGTAAGGGATGAGGTTTGGATGCTTAGTATCCCATTCTCCTTTGATCTGACTGATGACCAAAGCTGAATCCCCAAACACAACTAAAGATTTGATTCCCAACTCTATGGCAGCCTTGAGTCCAAAGATGCATGCTTCGTACTCTGCCATGTTGTTTGTACAGTTGAAGCAAAGTCTGGTGGTGAAAGGAGTATGGCATCCTTACGGAGATATGAGCACAGTGTCGATACCGTTACCAAGTGCATTAGAGGCACCATCAAAGTACAGGGTCCATCGGGATCCTTGTTCAGGTCCTTAATATGGTTTGAATTCTTCAACGTTGTCCAATGTCATGATGTCTTCGTCAGGGAAGTCGAACTTCATGGACTGGTAATCTTCTACAACTTGATGGGCCAGATGATCAGCTAGCACACTGCCCTTTATAGCTTTTTGGGTTGTGTACTGTATGTCATATTCCGTTAGGATCATCTGCCATCTATCTATCCTCCCAGACAAAGCAGGATTCTCGAAGATGTACTTTATCGGATCCATTTTAGATATCAGCAAAGTGGTATGAGTCAACATATACTGTCTTAGCCGGCGAGCAGCCCATACCAAAGCGCAACAAGTTTTCTCGAGCAGTGAATATCTGGTTTCACAGTCGGTAAAATTTTTGCTAAGGTAATAAATAGCGTGCTCTTTTCGGCCAGACTCGTCATGCTACCCCAGTACGCACCCCATTGAATTCTATAAGACGGTCAGATACATGATTAGCGGTCTTCCTTCGACTGGTTTCATCAAGACAAGAGGCTCTAGCAAATACTCCTTGATTTTATCGAAGGCAATCTGAGAGTCATCATTCCATCTAACTACCTGATCTTTCTTCAATAGCTTGAAGATTGGTTCACAAGTAGATGTTAGGTTAGAAATGAACCTAGCAATGTAGTTCAGGCGTCCCGAGAAACCTCTGACTTCCTTCTCAGTGCGAGGAGCAGGAATTTCTTGTATCGCGTTGACTTTGGTAGGATCAACCTCGATGCCTTTATTGCTGATAATGAAACCTAAGAGTTTACCGGACCGGACTCCAAATGTGCACTTGTTTGGGTTCAGTCTTAACTTGTATTCCTTCAATCAGACAAACAGCTTTTGCAAGTGATCAAGGTGTTCTTCTTCAGTTTGTGATCGCGCTATCATGTCATCTACGTAGACCTCTATCTCATGATGTATCATGTCATGAAACAAAGCTACCATGGCGTGCTGATAGGTTTCCCCGGCATTCTTAAGTCCGAATGGCATCACTTTATAGCAGAACGTACCCCATTGTGTGACAAATGTAGTTTTCTCCATGTCCTCAGGTGCCATTGTGATCTGGTTATAGCCAGAGAATCCGTCCATGAAAGAAAATACTTTGTGCTGGGTTGTAATGTCAAACAGGATGTCGATGTATGGAAGTGGAAAATCATCTTTAGGGATGGCCCTGTTTAAATCTCTATAATCCACGCACATTCTCACTTTTCCGTCCTTTTTAGGCATGGGAACAATGTTAGCAACCCATTGAGGATAAGAAGTAACAGCTAAGAACCCAGCATTGAACTGCTTCATGACTTCCACTTTGATCTTTTCTGACATGTCAGGTCTCATGCGGCGGACTTTTTGTTTCACTGGTGGACAGTCTTCTCTTGTGGGAAGACGATGTACCACAATGTCTGTATCAAGTCCTGGCATGTCTTCATATGACCAGGAGAAGATCTTAACATAATCATTCAAAATCTGAATTAGGCGCTCCTTGACACTCGGCTCTAGATTGGCACCCACTCTGATTTCCTTTTTATCATCCTCGGTTCCCAAGTTAATTGTATCCAACAACTCCTCATGAGGCTGAATTGCTCTTTCCTCTTGCTGTAGTAATCTGGCCAATTCCCCTGGCACCTCACAATCTTCCTCACCTTCGTATTTGGCTTGGTAAATTAGATCTTCAGAGTCACTGAAGGCTATAGCAGTATCGTTACCCATGGGATCCGGAATGGAGGGGTACCTGCATTTGTGAGTGTGAGTGTGTGTAAGGGTATAGCCATCTTAAAACAATAAAATGTAAAAGAAAGACAATGAGCATAAAAGGTTTGTATATGAAAAAGCGTCCATGATTCGTTGAATGACATATGAAAATGAAATAAAAACCCTTACAAATGGACCGATGTGCCTCGGGCAAGACACAAGGTTGAAAATGTACGAATTGTTTGTGAATTATTACAAGTCCAACAGAAATGTAAAAGATAAATTACTGCGATATGAAAGTTATTGGGATGAAGTCTTTGGCTTCCCAGTTGCATAGTCCTCCGCTGACAGTAGGAAATTCCAATCTTCTAAGTTTCCGTCCTCTTCACTGTCTTCTAGTGCATTGACCCCTTGGTTGGTAATCTTCACATTGGCCCTCTCGGACGGGCTCAACGCACAACCTTCTGAGCAGTCGAAGTAAACCCCAAGCCAAACTTGTCTGATTTGTACGGGATGTTCGAAAGCTGCCTCCAGATGGAGCATCCACCTTCTTCCACTACTGCCTTTACATCCTTTAGAGATGACATCCGAGGTGGAGGTCTTGTGATCATAGGAATTGAGGATACCGCCTTGGTCGCCGCTATGTCCTGAAATACTTCTTCAAAATGTTGGAAAGGGGTTTCTATGAATTCGCCATCCAACTCTACATATCGGAAAGAATTCATATGACTAATCATGTATTCCTCCTCCCCATGGACAGTTATAATCTTCCCTTGGACCGGGTACTTGAGCATCTGATGCAAGGTGGAGGTGACAGCTCCAGCATTGTGGATCCAGGGGCGTCCCAACAGACAAGAATAAGAAGGATGGATGTCCATCACGTAGAAGGTGGAGTTGAACACCTGAGTTCCCACCTTGATTGGGATGTCCACCTCTCCATGGACCATCCTCTTCGAACCATCAAAAGCTCGCACCACTATGTTGCTGGGTTTTAAAGTCAGCCCCTCACAATCCAACCTATCAAGGGATTTCTTTGGCAAGACGTTTAAAGATGATACAGTATCAACCAAGACATGAGCTAGGGTTGTTCCTCTGCACTCCACTGAGACATGTAATGCATCATTGTGTTTTCTCCCTCTGGGTGTCAAGTCAGCATCGGAGAAGCCCAGGCCATTATCAGCTGTCAAACTGGCCACACAGTCCTGGAACTGGTCAGCAGACGTCTCTTGTGGCACATGAGTTGTCTTCAGAAATTTTACCAAAGCTTTGGCATGTGCTTCAGAGCACAACAGCAGGGCTAGCATAGAGATCTTGGAAGGGGTTTGCCCCAGCTGCTCAACCACATCATAATCACTCTTCTTTATGATCCTCAGGATTTCTTCCATCTCCTTCTTGGATGTTTCAGGAATAGCTAGTGATTGAGCCTTCGTCTGGACAGGCTCCTCTTGAACGTTCTTTCCTTTATTCTCAGCAACAGAAGTAGGGATAGGAATTGTACTATCTTTGTCGGTAGGTACGCCTGCAGGTATAATCACCGGTGCAGAGGTAATCTTCGGAACGGCCACGGGTCCAAAGACTGCTGTTAGAGGAGCAATCTCTGGAGAGAAGATCCTACCGCTGCAGGTGATCTTTCTAGTTCTAACAATATTGCTAATGTCGGAACTGTCCTCTTCGGAGCTTTCTTCTTCTGCAGTTAGTTCAATCTGTTTAATACCATGGTAGTAGATTTCTCCCCCATAGTTCCATGGTACTGTTTTATCTAAATTGTATGGGGTCGGCCCGGGCATTTTAATCTTGAGCGGAGCAGTCTTCGGAGCAGATGTAATCCTAACGGGTCTTTTAGGGACCCTGGAAGGATTGGCGTAGATGGTCATTATTGAAACTTCTTGAACGGGTGAAATAGGAGCTTTCTCAAACAAAATTTCCTGGTTATCCATCAGTCGTTGGATACCTTTTTTCAACAGTGGGCAGTCAAATGATGAAGATAGGCAAACATGGAAGTCTTTGTCACAACTTGGGAAAATGCCAGTTTTCAACTAATTCAACTTAATAGTCGGGAGCGGAGTTAACAGTTCATCCACGGTAGAAACAAACAGATCTTCCTTAACACCATTGGCATTGTGACCATGCCTCGGCATCAGAGCGGAAATAACATTCGGTTTTTCAGGCGCTTCAAACTCAACTTCCTTCGCGTCTATCAGGTCTTGAATTTTATTCTTCAGAGCCCAACAGTTGTTGGTGTCGTTCCCTGGACTTTCAGAATGGTACGCGCATCTGGCGTTGGGATGGTAGTGTGGAGACATAGTATTAGGATTCTTTGGGGCCTCTTTTAGCATGGCCAGATTCAATTTCAGAAGATGTGGCAGGACTTCAGCTGGAGTCATGTTAATCTTGGTGAATTGTCGTACTGGCCTTTCCACCCTTTGCTGATTATTTCTTGGCTGGTTGTTTCTTGGCTGATCGTTTCTTGGTTGATCATTTCTTGGTTGGTCTGATGCAGGATTCTGAATCATAACGGCCCCCACCGTTGGTCGGCGCTTAGTTCTTCCCTGATTTCTCTGAATAGACAGCAGACACTTCCTTGTTCCTAGTGAAGGGCTTTTTCACAGCAGTTGAGGCAGACGCGTCCTTCTGAATTTTCCCACTTCTTATACCAGCCTCCACTCTTTTGTCGGTTAAAATTAATTCGGTAAACCCTGAAGAGGAGCTCCCAATCAGATGGTTAAAGAAAGGGCCTGATAGAGTTCCCAAGAACATTTCCACTAGCTTCCTTTCAGATAAAGGGGGTTGCACCCTACCGGCTAGATCCCTCCACTTTTGGGCGTAGTCTTTGAAGCCCTCATTTGATACCATATCCATACTCTGGAGTTGAGTACGGGTTGGTGCCAAATCGGTGTTGTACTGATATTATTTATAGAAAGCTGCTGCCAAGTCTTCCCAATTATGTATATCATCCCTCTCCAACTGGTAGAACCAATCAAGTTGCGTTGCCAATAAACTGTCTTGAAAAAAGTGGACTCACAAGTCTTTGTCAGCAGAATATGGTTGAATTTTCCTCACATAAGATCGTAGGTGCATTTTGGGACAAGACACCCCATCATACTTGGCAAACAGTGGCACTTTAAACTTTGGCGGGATTACAATTCCTGACACCAGACCTAACTCCTCAAAATCCAGACCCGGTACTCTCTGTATTTCCATAGCAGCTAGACGCTCTTCCAGGTGTTTGTATTTGTCATCAGCCGGAGGGTATTGTTGTTCAGAGTAGTCTTCTTCTTCCTCTTCTTCTACTTCAGAATCTGATGGTACTGCCATTTCTTTTCCTTTTCTTTCACCTTCTTCAGATGTTGTTGGAAAATCTAAGGTCCTTCTGGCTTGTCCCTGAAACCTTCTGCCCATGATTACCACACCAGCTGGCTTCTTCTTCTTTTTGTCTTTGGCTAGCAGAGTCTTTAACTCCTCTTGCCCTTTTGTCAGAGCCATGAGCATTTGTTGAAACTGGGCATTCTGCGCCTGAAGATCTTTCACAATCTGTTCAACATCCATCTCACTGAAATAAAGAGTATAAGGATAAGGCGACCTGTTATGGGAACCTATATGATGTTATGATGAATGAAGATGCAATATGCAAATGATTTCAAGGAAATTTAGAAGATTTAAATTTGTCCAAACCAAAAAAAGAACACACGTCATATTAAATAGAACCAAGTTTGAATACATCAGGCCTCCTTGGGCTTACAAAGAAAGAAACAAAATACAGCAAAAACTCTTAAGACAAAAAGACCGAACGCATCCTTTTTGGAGCAATGTAGGTATTCAGATTTTTCTCTTCGTGAAGTAGTTTGGTGAGCTCCAGAACCTTCTTCTCGCTGGCGTAGTACTGGGTTTCAAAGGTGTCTCGCTCTTCCTTCAACTGAATCCAGGCTTTCTGCAGGTCTTCGAGAGAGGTAGGCATGCAGGATGAAGAACGGTGTACGGGACGTCTCCTTCAATGACAGGCTCAATGATGACAAGAAGGATGAAAGGGTAAGGCATCAAGAGATTCTTGGCACGAGCCCGTACCCACTTAAGGTAAGGCTTGAGAGGGATAGAGTTTTTATGTCCCAAAGTCCCACTGTCCACTTTTTTCACCATTCCCCAAGCACGTGTAAACCTCTGGCGGTAACCTTGGTCTTCTTTGTCGTAGTCGAAAACCAGACCTCGGACGAGCATCTCATGAGGGTCGTCTCTTCGGGAATACCCAAACTGCCAAAGAGCTAAACATGGGTTGTAGGTGATACCTCCCCTAATACCTAGCAGAGGTACATTAGGGAACTCACCGCAGCGGTTAATGATAGAGATATCTTCCAAAGATCTTGAGCACCAACGGATATTAGAGTGAGTGAGAGACATCATTCTTTGAGACCAAGTCAATCTTTGCCCGTTCTTCAATGCTGACTGAGGCAGGTGTGAAGTGAACCACTTAGCGAGTAGGGGTATACAACACAAAAGGGTACCTCTTTTCTTCATGGTACGGGTATGAAGGTAATGCAAGATGTCTTCTAGCAAGGTGGGTATAGGATTGCGAGAGAGAAAAACTTTGATGGCATTAATGTCTATGAATTGGTTTGAATTAGGGAACATAACCAAACCATAAATGAGGAGAGCTAGCATGTCTTCGAAAGCTTGGAAATCTATGTCATCCCAGAATGAACGAGCTTTTTCCAACAGAAACTTAGTTAAAAATCCTTTAACCCCACTTCTTGTCTCCCAATTGGCTATGACGTCGGCCCTCTTCACATGTAAAGCTTCGGCGATGACTTCAGGTTTGGGAATCCCTTCTAGACCGATGAACGGTATCTGATTAAGCACAGGCACCCCTAAGAGAAGAGAGAACTCTTCCAATGTTGGTACCAACTGATAGTCTGGAAAAGTGAAACAATGATGTACAGGATCAAAGAATTGAAATAGTACACACATCATCTCTTCTTGGAAGTTGGATGTAGCCAAACTGAGGAGTCGACCATACTTCTTGGTAAAAGGAGAATCCCCGAGCACTCTTGAGGCTAGCTCTTGAAGTTGAGGATGTGCTTTTACAAAGCTGATTCGGATGGTGTTTCTTCAGAGAGAATTCATATCCTACAAAACAAAAACAAAGATAAATTTCTAAATCCTTGAAATGGTTAGTGAGCATGCATATTGTGATCGGTGGGAATGAGAACTGACTGTTTTGGAATGCTGGTTCGCGTTTGTGTTTGTTTTCGCAAAATTTCGCGGTAAGCAAGAGTCACCACCATCTTTTATTTTATCCAACAAGGAAAGGACAAAAGCACAGAAAAATTCCTTTTCGAGATGTTTCTCGGGTTCAGGAGGTAGATTATAGAAAGGGAAGGTGTTAGCACCCTTTCTATCCGTGGTTATCCACGGGCTCTTAGGTACTTGCTCACTATGTTTTCAAAAGTTTGCTTTTCTTTGTGTTTGTGGGTTTTGAAAAGAGTTTTCGTTTTTTGAAGAGAGTGTAAGTGCAAAAAGTTTTGTTTTGTTTTTAAAAGGAGCAAGTACTTAAGAACCTCTACCTACTCAAAAAGGAATTAAACTGTGCAAATGTCCTTTAGACAATTCTATCCCACTATTGAGGAGTAGGTAGCATCGTCGTTGGAGTTTTTCAGGTCAATTCGGTTTAAGGGACGTGTGGTCACTAAAGCAACGTTAGGACGCCTTAGCGGTAACCCTAATGTCTTAGATCATTTTATCTAAGGCAATCGTTTCGAGGCAACTTTGATCTTTGGACTGGAGGGCGACATCTAAAACATCCTATACTCAATGACCACGTTCGAGGCAACCAACTGAGGCGTACCCTAGGAGTGGCATGTGCAAGTGTGTCAATTTTCAGTTATATTATCTTTGCGTGTCATGTTGAGCTACTGTTGATTTTAAGTTAAGAGTTAATCTTGTCATGCATAGCCTAGTTAGCACACATCTAGCAGTTAATGGTTGCGGAAAATAAAGCTAAGCTATTACAAGGCGTCGGGTATTTACATCGCCAAAAATAAACCCTTGAAATTAAATGCGGGAAAGTAAATAAAAGCGGTAAATAAATCCTAAGTTAAAGCTATTACATCCTCGGAGCAATTACAATATATAGATCAAAATAATATGCGCGAGAAAATTGAATCGGACTGTCCTTTAGGGTTTTGACCCTTTTTCAAATAAAACATATTTTTTGTTATTTTGGATTTAAGAATTAAGCCTAACTAATGATTAATCAAAAAAAAGAAAACATTTTTTTGGGTTTTATTTTAATTAAGGCAGTAAAATAGGAGTGATTAAAAAGTTAATAAAATCCTAATTCTAAATCAATTTTAATTTAATGCAAAAAATGTTAAGATTATACCTAATTAAAAACTAAATTAATTGGTTAATGGTTTATTTACCAAAATAAAATTATTTTTTGGGTTTCTGATTTTTTATAAAAAAAAGGTTAGTTTGTTAATTAATTAGTTATGATAATAATAATAATAAAAACAGTGAAAATAAAAATAAAGAAACAAACTCAGGGGTGTTGGGCTCGTAAAGGGAGTATGAGTTGCAATTTCCAGGCCCAAACGTCCAGCCTGTTGGATTTTCAGATTGCCTGGGTGTTTGTTGATCAAGGTTCAAGGTGAACCTCATCCTGGACCACTGGATCTGAATCTGGAACCACCTGGCGCATGAGATCTGGAGGTATATGATGCTCCCTGCCTGAAGCGCTGCATCTGAGTACCTGGAGAAAAAATGTAACAAAGTTTTGGGGGACCTGGGATTCGAATCCAGGTCCCAGGGGGTTCTGCAACGCACACTTCACCAATCCAACTACACTGCATTATTGTTATTGAATTAAGCAACAAATATTATATAAACAAACAAAACGTTAAGCCTGCAAATAAAACAAACGCGCTAATGGTTTGAATGGACCAATAGCACAAGGACACGCCATCGTCTTCTTCAAACGACCCTGGTTTCTTTTACCTGTGGATTTTTATCCGCAGGAAGTTTCGTAGGGTATCTCAAAAACCCTCTCCAGGCCATGTAAATGAAATCCAAGAGTACCAACGTACTCTTCTCTTCCCCCTGGTCATCCTTGTACCAATCATGTGTATTGATTTTTCCTGCAATTAAAAACCCCAAAAACAAGGTATACAAACCCTAGAACTGGGCATGGCGTTACAGGCTATGAAATTAAAATTCAGTGATGCCAACAGTTTCAAAATGCAACGCAAAGCATGAATATATAATTATTTCAATGAAAGGATGCAAGAAAACCGAGTTATGATTCCATGTGCAGAGCAAAGTTCCTGGGGACTTACAGCGCGTTATGGGCGAGGGAAAGACTCCATTTTGATGGGTATAGCTCCACTAGATGACAAGGAAGGAATTTGCGTTTTGCTTTTGGTCTGAATTCACCTCTAAACCAGAATTTGATCACCACTTTTCAAGCTTTTTTTTCTCAAGGTTCTATGGCCGTTTCTGTAGAGTTTGTGTATGTGTTCTTCACGTGTGCAGAGTTTTCGTGAGGCTTGAGGTTTATATGGACAAAAGAAATTAGGTCAACATTTGTGTATCAAATCTTGGTCCATTATGATGAAGAGATTTGATTTGATTTTCATGAAAACTTGCCATATTTGATCCAATCACGCGTTTCTGCCAGCTTGCTCTGAGTTGTTTTGGGCCTCCAACTTGATGAAAATCAAAAGCTGACTTGCCCCTTCAAATTTTCTCTCTTCGATTGCTTCAAAGTCCCAATTCGAACTACTCCAGTCACAGCCCCTTCGATTGAGACTCCCCCTGCTTCGATTGCAAATTTGCAAGGGACACATGCCACTGTGAACTTTGGGTAAACCTGGACAGGTTAGGATGTGTGTTTTTGCTTAGTCATGCCAGCCTTCTTCCTTCGAATATGCCTTCTTTTCTAGCTTCAAAGTCCAATTCGAATCTATTTAGAACATTCCCCATTAGACAACTTCGACCAGCCCTTAGCCTTGTGATGAGTCTAGGTTCTGATTCGAAGTGTTCAGAACTTCCTTCATCAGAGCATCTTAGATTAAGAGAAACTCTGCACTGAAATGCCCTTCGAAGGTCATTTCATTCTGGTATTCTTATTAAGGGAAACTCTAAACTAAAATGCCATTCGAAGGTCATTTCGTTCTTATGTTCTGATTGAGGTAAAGTATGAAGTTCCAGTCGAAGGACCCTCTGAAGTACTAGTCGAAGCATTGTGAAATTGACTTGATCGAAGGGGTCCAGTGCTCAATCAAAGACTTGCACACCAAAGCTTGATCGAAAGAGGTCCAGTGCTCAATCTAAGACTTGCACACCAAGGCTTGATCGAAGGAGGTCCATCGCTCAATCGAAGACTTGCACATCAAAGCTTGATCGAAGGGTTCCAACCACCTAATCGAAGCTTACTAATCAAAGCCTGATCGAAGAGTGCCAAATGCTCAATCGAAGACTTGCAGACCAAAGCTTGGTCGAAGGATTCCAAACACCTAATTGAAGCTTACTAATCAAAGCCTGATTGAAGAGTGCCAAATGCCCAATCGAAGTGTTTGTCCATAATGCCAATCGAAAGATATTTTGTTCATCTTCAAAAAACTTTATTTTTCTTAGGCAAGGGTTTATGACCAACCATGTAAGGAAAGACCTTTGAAAACATGAGAGGGCAAATTTTGGGGTACAACACATATGATGTTGATGATGTTTATGTACAAGCAAACATACACACAATAAACAGATCCCTATGTTTTAGGCTTGCATGAGTTTGTAGGTAAGTACCCTCTTGAAGTTTTAGTTGGCTCAACCTGTCCTAGAAATGATGATCGGGTTCTAAAGGATCTCAATATTGCCGACCTTTCTCTTAGGCATTGTCTCAGCACAACAATCTTTTCTTGCGGCCGAGATATCCCAAAAGTCTAGCCTCAATGAGTGTAGTATCGAGTGTCAACCAATTTTCAGCTTTACACCGAAACCGATTACCTCACTACGTCCTAATGGCCAAGTTTGTTCAATTAGGGTTTTGAGGTTAATTAGTGCTTCGCGACGCTACTCAGTGGCCTCGTATTCTCCTCGATTCACCACGAGGGATACCGGTACCCACAAATGCGTCACACTAACATAGCCATTGTCTCAACCATATCGGTCTACGTCTTACAATCTCCATAATCTATTGCTATTTACCTAAAAAGGTGCCCCAAATCCGGGTGGAGGATCAAAGCAAGCCCAATACAAAGAACTGAATATAAAGCACACAAATCAAATAATGAAAGCGAGTAAAGGTGATCTAACCCTAAGGTAACCCCACTTATAAGCTTTCTCCAGCAGAGTCGCCAGTTCTGTGATACGGTGGGAGAACTGACATGATGTTTTGCGTTTTCCATCGCATTTGTGCGGTTAGCAAGAGTCGCCACCGACTTTTCTTTTATCCAAAAGGAAAGGTAAAAAAGCACAAGAAAGACCTTTTGAGATTATTTCTCGGGTTCAGGGGGTAGATTATGAAAAGGGAAGGTATTAGCACCCTTTTCATCCATGGTTTTCCATGGGCTCTTAGTTACTCGTTTAGATCACTTGCTTTCATTTGATAGTGTGCTTGTGGTGTGGGCTTTGAAAGTATTTTGAAAAAATCTCTTTGTAATGGTTCTCGTCTCTATAAGAACGTATACAAAGTTTTGTTTCGAAAAGTGGTTCAAAGATGTGTTTTGTGAATTGTGTTTCGGAAAGTGTTTTGAAAAGATGTTTTGCAATGGTTCTCGTCTCTATAAGAACGTATACAAAATGTTTTTTCTTTTTTTTTTGAAATTTTTTTGAAATGAAAGTGTAGGTGTGAAGCGTTTTTATCGTGAGCAAGCGAGTAACTAAGAGCGAATCTATCTACTCGAAAGGTCTTAAATTGTTCTTTTCTTCTTCCTTTTAATGGTGTTATCTTACCATTGATTTGGTAAGAAGCCCCATCGTTGGATGTGAAGGGACAGGCGCGGGTCAATTTTACAATCATCGAAAGTAACTTGTGAGACGCTTTAGCAATTTTTTTAAGGGACGAGATCATTTTAATCGAAGGCAACATCGAGGGTCATAGAGGGATTACGATCTTTTTTATCGAATGATCATTGCTAAAGCGTCCCATATTCGAGAGACATGATTGTATTTGCGAGGAAACGAGCGAGGTTACCCTAGAGGTGCGCGTGTGAAAAAGTGTGTTGGTTTCAAGTTATTTTATTCTATGATTAGGTCATCTAGCGATTGATTTTGAATCTTAACATACACGCCTAATTACTATACAGTAAATGGCGGGAATTGAAATTCTATGCTATTACAAAATGTCCGGGAATGGGGGTACAATTTTTACAAATGGAGATGAATTAAATGAGATAGAAATGTCCGAATAACAAGCAATACAACCAAATCTAATTTTGTGCGATTTAATTAAAGCTATGATAATCCATGAAAATAAAAGCAACAAAATATGAAATGTTAAGTATTTACTTGAAAAGAGAAAAGCAAAACTTATTCTAAAAAATAAAAATAATTGATTAAATTATATTTTTTTGTATTTTTATTAATTATGTAAAATCTAAAGAAAACAAATAAACTAAATTTTTTTTTTTTTTGGTGTTTTATTAAGTCAAATAAATTTAAAAGCAAAATTTAATAAAGAAGGAAAATGATGAAAATTATTTACAAAACCTAAATCTATATAAAAAAACTTTATGTTTTATTAGCAATTGTATAACAAAAAAAAAAGAAAACGGGAAGAAAACCAATTAAAAAAAAGTATGGGATTAAGTTGATTTGAGGAGAGGCCCAAAACAAAATGCTCTCTTGCTGTAACAAAGAATAAGCCAAGGGGGGGAGGGGGGGTATGACCAGTAAAACGAAAATTTGGCTTAGGGAAATTACAAAACAAAACAAGCCCAAGCTCTTAAGTGGCACTTAGTTTCTGACTAAGGGGAGGAAACGAAATTAGGGTTCTTGGAACCCTTTGTTCACAGCGCCGCTCTTCATCCCCTTCGCCCATCTCTGTATCATCCTTGTTCATCTTTGAAACCTCTAAATGTTCTCACTAACCATCCATGTTTTAAACTCATGATCGAATCGCCCTATTCAGTAACACAATCTCTCCTTATCTCACCGTGATTTGCATCTTTTGGAAACCCTAATTTCGGATTTGAACCTAAAACAAATCAAGTTGATTCGTCCTTGCCCTCTCTAAACTCTCTGTTGCCGGAATGCAGTTGCTCTCGCCTCTCTAATAAAATGCTAACGATGTTCTTTGAGAAAAGGGTAAGGTTACAAAATCGTTGATTTTATTGTCTTAGTGTTTTTCTGTTAACTAAGAAATTTCTTTTTTAAATGCCAGAAATATGTGCTTATGGAAGATTTGAGAATGAAGCATTCATACTTGTTGGAGCTTTACGATTTCTTGTGATTTAGAAAGGGAGAGGCGAGATGGTGACTGCGTTCAGTGGTGACGGAAGTTTAACGAGGACGAGAATGTGGCTTCAATAATTTGTAGGTAACCTTCCTCTGTCCTTTTTTTGACTGATGGTAATGCTGGTTACTGGGATCTTGAGGCTTTGTTTTGTTTTTTTTTAGCTTGTTACAGATTTCCTGTTGTCTGAAGCTTGTTAACTGTGTTTGGGGATTTTTGATGGTTAATGATTTTCTATTCTTGATGATGGTTAATGGGTTGTGGGATTTTGGAAGTTAGTTCTGTTGCTTAAGGCTTGTTCACAGTTTGACAGGTTTTGGGTTTGAAGCTTGAGACTTGTTGTAGTTTTTTTTGGTTTTTTATGATTTTTCTTGTTTTTTCTAAGTTTGAGGTTTGGATACTGGTTTTTTGCCTTTGATGGTAGTTCTAGGCTTGTTACAGGTTTGGTTTGATGATGGTTCTAGGCTTTTTTTTTTTACAGTTTGATGAGTTTTCTTGGTTTTTTCTGAGTTTGAGGTTTGAGACTTGTTGCAATTTTTTGGTTTTTATGTGTTTGAAGCTTGGTTCAGGTTTTACGAGTTTGGAGATGGTGACTATTTTTTGAGAGTTTTGATACTGATTCTGTTAGCTTGGCCTGAGGCTTGTTTTGGTTTTGGATTCGTTGATGTTTATCAGGTTTGTTACAGGTTTGGTTTGATGATGGTTCTAGGCTTGTTTTTGATGAAGGCTTAGCAGGTTTGAGATATTTTGCTTGAGAGTTGAGACTTGTGTTGATATTTTATGTTTTGTTGGAGTTTTTTAGGTTTGACAGGTTTGCTTTGATGAAGATTCAGGTTTCTCAGTTTGAGACTTGTGGCGGTTCTTTCTATTGCTCTCCCTCCTGTTATATTAACCTTGCTTCTGTTATCCCTCTTCAAAATGGTGGGAAACCACAAAATTGAATATTTTAGTATATTGTCCTTATGGATTTTTGATTGCAGTTTTGTTTTTTAGCATATTCTATGCAACTTGTGACAGGCAGGGCAGCGGGGTTGTGCATTCCAATAACCTAGGTGACTTCTTTCCTCTCTTCTCTCTCAATGACAATAAGAAAGCAAATTGGCCTTTTGCCTTTTCTTTCTAATTTTGAAAGGTTTGCATGGAAAATGATGACTTTATGCTTCTTGAACAAGTTTTTTGTTTGACTTAGCATCTTAGCTATTTGCTTATTTGCATTGCTACATGCTTTAGATTTTTATGTTGCCATACTTCTTCCTCGTTTTTGTTGATGTTGTTTGCTGTTTTGACAAAGCTATTTGTTGTTTGGACAGTTGTGAGGTTGTTTGTTTGATTCAGTTTGTAACATTTTGTTTGCTTGCAAATTTCTGCTTGTTTGGACAGCTTGTAGTATTTCTGTTTGGACAGCTTTGCTGCATTTTGTTTTGACAGTTTTGCTGTTTGTTTGGACAGTTTTGCTGTTTGTTTGGAAAGTTTATAGCATTTCTTTTCCTTCTTTTTATGAACCAATAAGGATAACCTTCTTGTGATTTGCAAATAGAAAATAGATTGTGATGAAATAAAATGGCCTTCTGATTCCATTTTTCAAACCTTAATGATGAATGCCTCTTTGGAAAATTATGTTCATGCCCAAATAATTTATACTAACCATGTTTCTTCTTTATTTTGTTTTCATGTGAGCATAATTGGATATGACAAAGCAAGGAAGGCAAGAAACTCTGTGGCAAGCATGGAAGTCTTGGAGATAAGCAAAGGAACTTCAGTCAAACTTAGGCATAGATTAATTCTCCTAGGCTAATCAAACATTTGGATTTCCTTTGTAATTTAGAGAAAATCATTCTTGTACTGTATCCAATAGTTGTACTAATTCATCTTTTAAATACAATAAGTTGTAAAACATAGAGTATTTAAAAGAATAAATTGTTTTGTAACAACGTTTGAAATTGGAAAAAATCTTGAGTTGTAGCATGAAATATTCTGGTGTCAATTGAAATTCTTTATCAACAACAACTTGTAATTTCGCATCCTAATTCATTTTTGAAATGCCCAATCAAGATATTTGAAGTAAAATGTTCCAGTCTGGTAACTTAAATTCCAAGTAATCCCAATAGTTCTGTAACTGCATTTCAAACAAACACGCACTGTATATTCCATTTCCTAACCAAGCAAATGTTTTAAACGACGCAAATCATCTGGTTAACCTGGATCAAAATCACGGTCATCCCAAATGACAGTCTTAACCTCCATCTCTTGTCCCAAACAAACCATGCTCTGAGAACAAACACAGTCTTTTCAGTAAACTTGAGGAAGCATGAAGACCTGTGAAAAATCTATTGAATTTCTGAGAACTCATTTTCTTCTGAGGATTGCAAGAAAAACCCTAATTGATGGTTTACTGCCACAGAAGAGAATATGTCTGGTCGATTTCTGAACCAACTTGAATATCCGAGAAACCCTAGGGTTGTGTCTTCTATGAAAAATGGGAGGGAAAATTTTGGGGTACAACACCATGCCTAAAAAGGACGGAAAGGTACCAATGTGCCTGGACTACAGAGATTTTAATAGGGCAAGCCCTAAGGATGATTTCCCACTTCCCCACATTGATATTCTAGTTGACAATACGGCACAGCACAAAGTGTTTTCCTTCATGGATGGTTTCTCAGGCTACAACCAAATCAAAATGGCGCCTGAGGACATGGAGAAAACAAACTTTGTCACACAGTGGGGAACATTCTGCTACAAGGTTATTCCATTCGGGTTAAAGAACGCTGGGGCCACCTATCAGTGTGCCATGGTAGATCTATTTCACGACATGATACATCACAAAATAGAGGTCTATGTGGACGACATGATATCTAGATCTCAAACAGAAGAAGAGCATCTTGATCATTTACAGAAACTGTTTGAGAGGCTAAAGAAGTACAAGCTGAGGATGAACCCGATCAAATGCACGTTTGGAGTGAGGTTTGGTAAACTCATAGGCTTTGTTGTAAGCAATAAAGAATCGAAGTGGATCCCACCAAGGTGAAAGCGATACAAGAGATGCCTACTCCTCGTACTGAGAAGGAATTCAGAGGATTCTTGGGTCGTTTAAACTACATTGCCTGATTCATTTCTCACCTGACAGCTACTTGTGAACCAAGCTTCAAATTACTGAAGAAAGATCAAGTAGTCAAATGGAATGATGAGTGCCAAACTTATTTCTACAAGATCAAAGAGTACCTGCAAGAGCCTCCTGTTTTGATGCCAACAGCCGAGGGGAAACCATTGATCATGTATCTAACTGTTTTGGAAAATTCAATGGGGTGTGTGCTAGGGCAGCATGACGAGTCTGGCCGAAAAGAGCATGCTATTTATTACCTGAGCAAAATGTTTACCGACTATGAAGCAAGATATTCATTACTCGAGAAAACTTGTTGCGCTCTGGCATGGGCTGCTCGCCGGCTAATACAGTATGTTCTGACCCATACTACCTTACTAATATCTAAAATGGATCAAATAAAATACATCTTCGAGAAACCTACCCTCTCTGGGAGAATAGCGAGATGGCAGATGATCCTGACAGATTATGACATACAGTATACTACACAGAAAGAAATAAAGGGTAGTGTACTAGCTGATCACCTGGCTCACCAAGCTGTGGAAGACTACCAGTCCATGAAGTTCGAATTCCCAGATGAAGACATCATGATGGTAAACAACTGTGAAGAATTCAAACCATATGACGGACCTGAACAAGGGTCCCGATGGACCCTGGTTTTTGATGGGGCATCCAACGCACTCGGAAATGGTATTGGTGTTGTACTCATATCTCCTGAAGGGTGTCATACTCCCTTTACTGCAAGACTCTGCTTCAATTGTACAAATAACATGGCGGAATACGAAGCGTGCATTTTTGGTCTTAAAGTTGCCATAGATTTGGGGATCAAATCCTTAAATGTATTCAGAGACTCAGCTTTGGTCATCAGCCAGATCAAATGGGAATGGGAAACCAAACACCCTAACCTTATCCCCTACAAAGAACATGTGTTGACATTGCTCCGACATTTTGAGAAGATTACCTTTGAGCATTTCCCGCGAGAAGAAAATCTGCTAGCATACGCACTAGCCACATTGTCATCTATGTTTAAACTTAAATGGGATAACGAGGCTCCCCATATCACCATTGAACGAATGGATGAACCAGCTCACTGTCACAAGATTAATACTGAAGAAGTAGTGGACCAGCCTTGGTTTCACGAAGTCAAGAGGTATCTCGAGCATCAAGAATATCTGGAAGGAGCTTCAGTCAATGATAAGAAGTTCTTAAGGAGACTATCTGCTAAGTTCTTCCTTAGTAACAGCATTCTCTACAAACTCAACCATGACTTTGTTTTGCTTCGTTGCATAGACAAGGTTGAGGCAGAAAAGATCATGGTTGATCTATATGAAGGCACTTTTGGCACCTATTCTAGTGGGCATACGATGGCAAAGAAGATCCTACGGGCAGGCTATTACTGGTCTACCATGGAATCAGATTGCTATCAACACTCTCAAACCTGCCACAAGTGTCAGATATATGCTGACAAGGTGCACGTACCTCTGGTTCCTCTGAATGTCTTGACGGATCCTTGGCCCTTTGCTATATGGGACATCGATATGATTGGGGAAATCAAATCAACAACCTCTAATGGACACCACTTCATCTTAGTGGCCATTGACTGTTTTACAAAGTAGGTTGAGGCAGCCTCCTTCGCTTCTGTTACCAAGAATGTGGTAGTCCGGTTCATTAAACAGAATCTCATCTGTAGGTATGGCATCCCGGAGAGGATCATCACAGACAATGGTACGAATCTAAACAATACTATGATCACTTCCCTGTGCGAGCAATTCAAGATTCAACATCATAATTCTTCCCCTTACCGGCCAAACATGAATGGTGTTGTCGAAGCCGCAAACAAGAACATCAAAAAGATCAAACAGAAAATGACAGTCACATACAAAGACTGGCATGATATGTTACCATTCGCTCTCCACGGGTATCGTACCACAGCACGCACATCAACTGGGGCAACACCCTACTCTCTAGTATACGACATGGAGGTTGTCTTGCCTATTGATGTCCTGATCCCCTCTCTGAGAATTATAAAAGATGCAGGGCTGAATGAAGATGACTGGATCCAGACTCGACTGGATCAACTAAACTTGATTGATGAGAAAAGTCTTACTATTATCTGTCATTGTCAAATGTATCAAAAACTAATGATCAAGGCTTTCAACAAAAAGGTCAGACGCCAAGTGTATCAAGTCGGGGATCTGGTGATCAAACGTATCATACTGCCGCAAGGTGATCCCAGGGGAAAATAGACTTCTACATACGAAGGACCATTTGTGATCAAAAACATATTCTCTGGTGGAGCAATGATCTTGACCATCATGGATGGCGACGACCTGTCGCACCCTCTAAAATTGTGAGGAAATTTGCTACAAGTTTCATGTTTACAGTTTTCATTTTTGTTGAGATTTGAATGAGTTACAGAGGCTCTGGCTGGGCGTGAGGTTGAAGATGAAGTTCAGGCCATGGACTTGTTTACTATCATGTATTTGTTGTTTTGATTATATAAATGGATGTATAGCCACCCTAGTGGTAGAAGCGTGCGCCTGTGACTTGAGGGACCTGGGTTCGAGACCCAGTGGTACCCTTTTGGATTTTTCACATTTTTTTGCATTTCTGACTTTCTTTTTGGCAGGCGCCTGGGCCTCATCTCCTTGGGCTTATGTTTTTTTTACTTTCTGACCCCATGTTTCATTTATACACCCTGGCCCATTTATTTTCTTTTTTTTCTTATTTTTATTTATTTATTTTCTTAAATATTTTATCTAATATTAAAAAATCATAAAAAATATAAAAATAGTAGATTTATATTTTGACATAGTTTATTTATTTATTCTCACAAAAATTATTTTATTTAATCATACTTTATTTATTTTGACTAATTGTTTTGTAAATTTAATTTAAAAAACTAGGTTTTTATTTATTTTCTTTTACACCAATTAAAATATATTATTTTAATATAAAAAAGACCAAAAATATTTTATAATACTATAAATTATTTTTAAAGACAAAAATACCAGAAAATATTCTTCTCATAAACTTAATTTATTTTTTAATTAATATTTAGATTAAGGTTTTATTTAAATTATTTTCCTAGTAAATTTAAGTTTTACTTTTAATTAATTATTTTCCTTTTAGTTAATTAGGTTAAAATCAAAACCCCTTTTCTCTAAAAAATCCAAACAAATATCCATTTATTTTACGTTTACATTCTTGTATATTTATTCATCTTGTACATTATTTATTCAATTTTTGTACCAATTTAATATGGTTGTAATAGATAAATAGGCTTTATTTTCTTGCAATCCCCATTTATAATTTGTATACCCCCCCCCCCCCCCCCCCCCCCCTCCCACAAGTATTGTAATAGCGTAGTAATTTTACTTTTCACAATTTATCGCTTTATATAAATGCTAGTAATTAGGGCTTGTATGGAAAGATAAAATCAACAAGTAGCAAACCCTAATCAAAGACTAAACAAAGCATGAAAATTAATACACTTGCACATAAGCACCCCTAGGGTAAAAGCCACTTGGTTGCCTTACAAAAATGACCATATTATGCATGTGAGGTATCTTAGCAAAAACAAGTAAAATACAAGATCATAGTCCCTCGATGACGCTATCTATGTTGCCTTTCAAATGATCTTAGTCCCTAAAAAAGGAATTCTAAGATACCTTGCAATATTGCTAATCATGGTTATACGATGACCCACGCTCGTCCCGTTTACATCCAAAGATAGGGTTACTTACCAAATCAATGGTAAGATACCAATGTCAAAGGAAAAGGAAATGAACATGAAAGACTTTTGAGTAGGTAGAACGCTCCTAATTACTTGCTCAATTTCAAACAAAACATCCGTGCTATTTTCAAAACAAACACCTACACTTTCAAAAACATCTTTCAAAACTTGAAAACATTTTCAAAAGATCAACATCTTTGTACACATTCTTACGAACGAAAATCATTAAAAAGTTTTCCTAAACAATGGCCTCTTTACAAAATACTTTCAAAAGCCACACAAAGCACAATTTCAAAAAAAAGCAAGTGATCTAGAAAGTAACTAAGAGCCCATGGAAAACCATGGATGAAAAGGATGCTAATACCTTCCTTTTTCATAATTTACCCCCTGAACTCAAGAAACAATCTCAAAGGTATTTCTTGTGCTTTTTCAACTTTCCTTTTGGATAAAAGAAAAGCCGATGGCGACTCTTGCTAACCAAAACATTTGCGATCAAACGCAAAAACTTCAAGTCAGTTCTTCTACCGTATCACAAAACTGGAGACTCTACTGGGGAGAATTCTAAAAGTGGGGTTACCTTAGGGTTAGATCACTTTTTTTTCTTTCATTGTTTGACTTGTGTGATTTACTTTATGGTTCTTTGTTTGGGTTTGAATCCTCTACCCGGATTTGGGATACCTTATAGGTAAGTAGCAATACATTGTGGAAACTGTGCAGGGTATACCGACATGGTCTAAGCAATATCTATGTTAGTGCGACATATTTGTGGGTAGCGGTAGCCCTTGAGTTAATAAAGGAGAATACGGGGCCGTTGAGTGATGTCATGAAGCACTAATGAACTTTTAGAACCTTTACTTGACCAACTTGGCCTTTAGGACGTAGTGAGATGACCGGCTTTGGTGCAGTCCGAATTTGGTAGATACTCGATAATACACTCATTGAGGTTTAGTTTTTTGGGATATTTCGGTCGCCATTAAAGAGGCTTGTGCTGAAACAATAACCAAAGAAACAAACCAGTGATATTGAGCTCCTTAGAATCTGGTTACTATTACTAGGACAGGTTTGAGCCAATTAAACTTCAAGAGGGTACTTACTTATGAGACTCCATGCAATCCTAAACCTAAAGACTTGTTTGCTTTGTTTGTGTATATTTACTTGTACATAACATCATGAACATTATAACATCATACTCATTCACTAACCATTTCAAGGATCTTGGGATTTATCTTTGTTCTGTTTTGTAGGATATGGATTTTATTCGCAGGAAAACTATTCAAGTCAATCTCGTAAGGATTCCTCCTCAACTTAAAGAGCTAGCTTCAAGGATTCCTGAAAATTCTCCATTCACTGAGAGACACGGTCTCCTGCTAAACTTGGTCACTTCCAACACTGATGAAGACATGATGAAGGTGCTCTTTCAGTTCTTTGATCCCTTACACCATTGCTTCACAATTCCCGACTATCAACTTATGCCAACTTTGGCAGAATTCTCCCAACTCTTGAGGATTCCTATTCTCAATCAACTACCTTTCAATGGTACGGAAAGATATCCAAAGCCAGAAGAGATTGCTCAAGCTCTACACTTGCAACCATCTGATGTCACAACTAATTGGGAAACAAGGAGTGGTGTCAAAGGTTTCCTAGAAAAGTTCTTGTTTGAGAAAGCCCAAAACTATTGGAACTCTTTGGATCTGCAAGCCTTTGAGGAAATTATGGCTCTCCTCATCTATGGGATGGGTTTGTTTCCAAATCCTGACCAACTCATAGATGTGAACGCCTTCAAAATCTTCATATCCCGTAACCCGGTGCCTACTTTTCTAGGAGACATCCTACACTCTTTTCACACCCGCACTATGAGGAAAATAGGTGTCCTTATGTGTTGTACTCCTCTCTTGGCAAGATGGTTTATTTTGCATTTTCACCAATCTGTATTAAAGAACGAGCAAGGTTCAAGGTGGTCACAAAGGTTGATGACGCTCAAACATTCGGATATTCATTGGTGTTCCCGATCCATAGAAAATGTTACTATTATCGACCGTTTAGAGAATTCCCCAATGTCCCTTTACTTGGCATTAGAGGAGGTATCACCTACAACCCATGCTTAGCCTTAAGACAGTTTGGTTACGCCCGAAGGGATAGCCCTCATGAGATGCTCATTCAAGGTTTGGTATTTGACTACGAGAACGACGATCAAGGTCATCGCCAGAGATTTATCCGAGCTTGGAGGATGTTGAACAAGGTAGATAGAAAGACATTAGGGCACAAGAATTCCATCCCTCTTGAGCCTTACCTCAAATGGGTATGAACTCGTGCTCAGAGTCTTATGATGCCTTATCCCTCCACTCTCCCGGTAATCATTGAGCCTGTTACAGAAGCAGATGTTCCATACACTATCCTGCATCCCGACATGCCCACCTCTCTTGAAGACTTACAAAGGGATTGGATACAGCTTAAGGGGGAGCGAGAAACTTTCGAAGCCCAATTCTACGCTAGCGAGAAGAAGGTTTTGGAACTCACCAAGCAACTTCATGAGGAGCGGACTCTGAATGCCTACATCGCACCAAAGAGGATGTGTACTACCTTTTTATCTTAGAGTTTTTGTTATTTTTGCCCAAAAGAGGCATATATGTACTCAAGATTTAACTTATTAATATAACGTGTGTTTCCTTTTTATCTAAAACAAATTTGAATCTTTAAAATCCTTGAAATCATTGCATATGCATTTACCATTCATCATAACATAAGTAGGTTTCTTGCAACAAGTCTCCTCATCTTTCTACTATTTATTTTAGTAATATGGATCTCAAGCAAATGGTGAAGGACCTCCAAGCACAAAATGCTCAGTTTTAACAGATGTTCTTAACTCTAGCCAAAGGACAAGAAGAGTTGAAGACCTTAATGGTTGAAGAGAAAAAGAAGAAAGAAAAGAAAATAACCGGAGTTCTAAACATGGGAAGAAGGTTCCAAGGACAAGCAGGAAGGACCCTTGATTTTGCAACGTCATCTGGTGAGAAAGACAATCAAGATGGAAAAGGCAAGGAAGCAGTTGTCCAGCCAGATTCAGAAGAGGATGAGAAAGAAGAGGATTATTCTGAAGAACAATATCCTCCAGTCGATGACAAGTATAGGCATCTTGAAGAATGATTAAGTGCAATGGAAATCTAAAAAGTGCCTGGATTGGACTTTGAGGAGTTGGGGTTAGTATTTGGGATTGTCATCCCTCCAAAATTCAAGGCACCGGTGTTAGCCAAATATGATGGAGTGTCATGTCCCAAAATGCATCTCCGGTCCTATGTAAGAAAAATCCAGCCTCATACCGCTGACAAGGATTTATGGGTACATTTCTTTCAAGACAGCTTATCTGGAACTCAACTTGATTGGTTCTATCAGCTAGAAAGAGCCAATGTTCATAACTGGGAAGATCTGGCCGCTTCATTTTACAAAGAATACCAATACAATGCAGACCTTGCACCCACCCGTACTCAACTCCAGAGTATGGCCACGGTTTCAACTGAAGGATTTAAATACTACACACAAAAATGGAGGGACTTAGCAGGAAGAGTCCAACCTCCTCTATCTGAAAGAGAGTTGGTAGACATGTTTTTGGGCACCTTGTCTGGTCCCTTCTTTAATCACTTAATTGGGAGTTCATTTGTAGGCTTTACTGAGTTGATATTGACAGGATAAATGGTAGAAGCCGGGATAAAGAATGGGAAGATTCAAAAATATGCATCCTCTGCTGCTGTAAGGAAACCATTCATTGGGAAAAAAGAAGTTGTTATTGTATATCCTCAAAGAAATCAAGATAGGACTGAACACCGTCCAATGGTGGGGGCTGTCATGATTCCTAAACTCGCACCTTCTCAGCAAAGAAGAAACCAACCAAGAATGGAAAGACCAGTCAGACAGTTCACCCGAATTAATATGACACTATCCCAAGTATTGCCGCATTTGTTAAGATCCAATCTAGTGACTTTGAAAGAAGCTCCAAAGAATCCTAACACAACCTCTCCTCACTATCATCCTAATGCTCGTTGTGCATACCATTCTGAGAGTCCCGGCCATGACACTAACAACTGTTGGGCTCTGAAGAACAAGGTACAAGACCTTTTTGAAGCCAAAGAGATTGAATTCAATGTGCCAGAAATTCCCAATATTATCACTGCCCCTATGCCCAATAGATAACATGGAGATTTTGTTAAAAGCAGGCGTTCAGTGCCTAATAGATAACATGGAGATTTTGTTCGAATAGACTTCTGTTCCAACTGTTTCTTATAATAATGTTTCCATCGTGACCATTTCTGCCAATTCTTCTAGGGTCTTCACCAAAAGACCCGTTAGAATTACATAAGTTCCTAAAGTAGCTCCGTTGATAATTACAATGCCTGGACCAATCCCGTATTCATTAGACAAAACTATCCCATGGAATTATGGAGGTGATGTCTACTACCACGGTATCAAGCAAGATTGGCCAACTGCTGAAGATTCAAGCTCTGAGAAAGTTGACTCTGATATCAGTAATATCGCAGGGACTAGTAAGATAACCCGAAGTGGAAGGGTATTCTCTCTAAAAATTTCTCGTCCAAAAGCTATTTTTGGACCCGTAATCATTCCTGTTTGGGTTTCTCCTCCAAAGGCTATTCCCAGTCCTACAATCATCTCTGCTAATACTCCTGTTGACAAAACTGTTACAATCCCCGTTATCACCCCTACTGACATTCCTGCTGCCGAGTCAACCGAGACTCGAGGTAAAGGTATTTTGGTTGAGCCTGCCCGGACAAAGGCACAATCAGTAGCAATCCCTGAGACCTCTCGAAAAGAGATGGAGGAAATTCTAAAGATCATAAAAAGAAGTGACTAAAATGTAGTCGAGCAACTGGGGAAAACTCCATCTAAAATTTCCATGTTGGCTTTATTATTATATTTTGAGGCTCATGCAAAGGCCTTGGTAAAATTCCTTAAAACTGCTCATGTACCCCAAGAAACATTTGCCGATCAATTCCAAGACTGTGTAGCCAGCTTGACTGCAGATAATGGTTTAGGTTTTTTGGATGTTGATTTAACGCCAAGGGGGAGGACACATAGCGAGGCATTGCATGTCTCATTCGAATGCAGGGGCACGACGTTAGCTCATGTCTTGGTTGACACCGGTTCGTCTCTGAATGTGTTGCCTAAAAAGGCTCTTGATAGGCTTGACTGTGAAGGATTAACATTGAAACCAAGCAATATAGTAGTGAGGGCCTTCGACGACTCAAAAAGGATGTTGCATGGGGAACTAGACATCCCCATAAAAGTTGGAACCCAAACATTTGATTCAAATTTTTATGTAATGGATATTCTCCCTTCATATTCCTGCTTATTAGGCTGACCGTGGATCCACAATATTGGTGTCGTTACTTCTACATTGCATCAAATGCTGAAATATCCAATTCAGGGGAAAATCATCATTGTTCATGGAGAAGAAGAGTATATGGTATGTCATCTAAATTCCTTCAGATATGTGGAATTAGATGGTGAATTTATTAAAACTCCATTCCAGGACTTTGAAGAAGTTCCGCAAACCGTGGCAATAACCAAGGTTGTGTCTCAAGTCCCAAAGATCACAAGGCCTCCACTCAAGATGTCATCTCTGAAGGATGCCAAGGCAGTTATAGAAGAAGGTGGGTGCACTATTTGCGGCCAAATCCCATATATCTCATACAAATATGAAAATTTTGGTTTGGGTTTCATTTCAGGAGCCCAGAAAGTTGTACGCCGCGCTCGTGCCGGAGGACCACCCTTGAAGATCAGCAACCACCAAGTCAGTATCGTGGAGGATGATGAAGACAGATATAACCTAGAGGATTGGATTTTCCCAACTGTCAGTGGAGGATTCAGCAACTGGGAGGCTAGAGATTTTGTCCCGATCACATTTATCCAACAGTAATTTGTCTTTAAATTTTGTCAGATCTGTAATATTAAAATAATTCAGACTCTTAAAACCTTGTGTCTTATCCGAGGCACAATGGTCCATTTTTAAGGGTTATTATCTCATTTCCATATGAAATAGATGAATCATGGACGTTTTTACATACAAACTTTGTGCTCATTGTTTTTCTGTTTACATTTTCATTTCTTTCAAAGATAGCTATACTCTTACGCACACTCACATTCATAATGCAGGTTTACATCCACTCAGGATCCCATGGGTAACGATTCTTCTATCGCCTTCTGTGATTCTGAAAATCTAATATATCAAGCCGAAGACAAAGGTGAGGAAGATTGTGAAGTTCTAGGGGAACTTTCTAGGTTACTACAATAAGAAGAGAGGACCATTCAGCCCCATGAAGAACCAGTGGACACGATTAACCTGGGTACCTAAGAAGACAAAAGAGAAGTCAAGGTGGGTTCCAATCTGGAACCCAGTGTCAAAGAGAGTCTGATTCAGTTGTTGCACGATTATGTTGAGTTCTTTGCCTGGTCGTATGAAGACATGCCAGGACTTGATACAGATATCGTAGTACATCATCTACCTACAAAAGAGGATTGTCCTCCGGTAAAACAAAAGGTTTGTCAAATGCAACCAGACATGTCAGAGAAGATTAAAGCGGAAGTCATGAAAAAATTCAATCCCGTATTCTTGGCCGTCACTTCCTATCCGCAATGGGTTGCTAATGTTGTTCCCGTGCCTAAAAAGGATGGAAAGGTACGAATGTGCATGGACTACAGATATTTGAATAGGGCAAGTCCTAAGGATGATTTCCCACTTCTCCACATTGATATTCTAGTTGATGATACGGCACAACACAAAGTGTTTTCCTTCATGGATGGTTTCTCAGGCTACAACCAAATCAAAATGGCGCTTGAGGACATGGAGAAAACAACCTTTGTCACACAGTGGGGCACATTCTGCTACAAGGTTATGCCATTCAAGTTTGAGAATGTTGGGGCAACCTATCAGCGTGCCATGGTAGCTCTATTTAACAACATGATACATCACGAAATAGAAGTCTATGTGGACGAAGTTATAGCCATATCTCAAACAGAAGAAGAGCATCTTGATCATTTATAAAAATTGTTTGAGAGTCTAAAGAAGTACAAGCTGACGTTGAACCCTATCAAATGCACATTTAGAGTGAGGTCTGGTAAACTCCTAGGCTTTGTTGTCAGCAATAAAGGAATTGAATTGGATCCCGCCAAGGTGAAAGCGATACAAGAGATGCATGCTACTCGTACTGAGAAGGAATTCAGAGGATTCTTGGGTCGTTTAAACTACATTGCCAGATTCATTTCTCACCTGACAGCTACTTGTGAACCAATCTTCAAATTACTGAAGAAAGATCAAGTAGTCAAATGGAATAATGAGTGCCAAACTGATTTCGACAAGATCAAAGAGTACCTGCAAGAGCCTCTTGTTTTGATTCCACCAGCCGAGGGGAGACCATTGATCATGTATCTAACTATTTTGTAAAATTCAATGGGATGTATGATGGGGCAGCATGACGAGTCTGGCCGAAATGAGCATGCTATTTATTACCTGAGCAAAAAGTTTACCGACTTTGAAGCAAGATATTCACTGCTCGAGAAAACTTGATGCGCTCTGGCATGGGCTGCTCGCCGGCTAAGACAGTATATGCTGACCCATATTACCTTACTGAGATCTAAAATGGATCTAATAAAATACATCTTCGAGAAACCTGCCTTCTCTAAGAGAATAGCGAGATGGCAGATGATTCTGACAAAATATGACATAAAGTATACTACCCAGAAAGCAATAAAGGACAGTGTACTAGCTGATCACCTGGCTCACCAAGCTGTGGAAGACTACCAGACCATGAAGTTCGAATTCCCAGATGAAGACATCATGATGGTAAACAACTGTGAAGAATTCAGACCATATGACAGACCTAAACAAGGATCCCGATGGACCCTGGTTTTTGATGGGGCATCCGACGCACTCGACAATGGTATTGGTGATGTACTCATATCTCCTGAAGGGTGTCATACTCCCTTTACTGCAAGACTCTGCTTCAATTGTACAAATAACATGGTGGAATACGAAGCGTGCATTTTTGGTCTTAAAGCTTCCATAGATTTGGGGATCAAATCCTTAAATGTATTCGAAGATTCAGCTTTGGTCATCAACCAGATCGAAGGGGAATAGGACACCAAATACCCTAACCTTATCCCCTACAAAGAACATGTGTTGACATTGCTCTCACATTTTGAGAAGATTATCTTCGAGCATTTCCCGCGAGAAGAAAATCAGTTAGCAGACGCACTAGCCACAATGTCATCTATGTTTAAACTTAAATGGGATAACGAGGCTTCGCAGATCACCATTGAACGAATGGATGAACCAGCTCACTGTCACGAGATTAATACTGAAGAAGTAGTGGACCAGCATTGGTTTCACGAAGTCAAGAGGTATCTCGAGGCTCAAGAATATCCAGAAGGAGCTTCAGTGAATGATAAGAAGTTCTTAAGGAGATTCTCTGCTAAGTTCTTCCTTAGTAACGACATTCTCTACAAACGCAACCATGACTTTGTTTTGCTACGTTGCGTAGGCAAGGTTGAGGCAGAAAAGATCATGGTTGATCTACATGAAGGAACTTTTGGCACCCATTCCAGTGGGCATATGATGGCTAAGTAGATCCTACGAGCAGGCTATTACTGGTCTACCATGGAAGTAGATTTCTATCAACACTCTCGAACCTGCCACAAGTGTCAGATCTATGCTGACAAGGTGCACGTACCTCTGGTTCCTCTGAATGTCTTAACGGCTCCATGGCCCTTTGTTATGTGGGCATCGATATGATTGGGGAAATCAAACCAACAGCCTCTAATGGACACCGCTTCATCTTAGTGGCCATTGACTATTTTACAAAGTGGGTTGAGGCAGCCTCCTTCGCTTCCGTTACCAAGAATGTGATAGCCCAGTTCATTACACAGAATCTCATTTGTCGGTATGGGATCCCGGAGAGGATCATCACAGGAAATGGTACGAATCTAAACAATATTATGATCATCGCCCTATGCGAGCAATTCAAGATTCAGCATCACAATTCTTCCCCTTACCGGCCAAAGATGAATGGTGTTGTCGAAGCCGCAAATAAGAACATCAAAAAGATCATACAGAAAATGACATTCACATACAAAGACTGGCATGAGATGTTACCATTCTCTCTCCACGGGTATCATACCATAGCGCACACATCAATCAGGGCAACACGCTACTCTCTGGTATACGGCATGGAAGTTGTCTTTCCTATTGAGGTCCAGATCCCCTCTTTGAGAATTATGAAGGATGCAGGGCTGAAGGAAGATGACTGGATCCAGACTCGACTTGATCAACTAAACTTGATTGATGAGAAAGGGCTTACTGTTGTCTGTCATTGTAAAATGTATCAAAAACGAATGATCAAGGCTTTCAACAAAAAGGTCAAACACCAAGTGTATCAAGTCGGGGATCTGGTGATCAAACGTATCATACTGCCGCAAGGTGATCCCAGCGGAAAATGGACTCCTACATACGAAGGAGCATTTGTGATCAAAAGCATATTCTCTGGTGGAGCAATCATATTGACCACCATGGATGGCGACGACCTGCCGCACCCTGTTAACGCGGACATAGTCAAAAGATACTACGCATAAGAGACCCGCTAGGTTGACACACCTAGGAAAAACATGGTCATCCCGATGAACCCGGCAAAAATTAGGGATAAAACAAAAAAATTTGTACACCCGGCAAGCTGAAAACCCGAAAGGGCGGCTTGGGCAAAAAAGGGTATCCCGGTGGACTGAAAACCCGAAAGGGCGGTCCAGGCAAAAGTTATGGAATTAAAGCGCATGATTATGTCCTATTGGATCACCTTACAGATAACCTGACAAACTCAGAGGTTTTGATCAATCCAATCAGCTTCAGACAAGGCAACAGACAAATAAGATGCTCAGAGACATGAAGGCTATAACAAAATGGGAACCCCATGGGATTATTTCACATAGCTATCTTTTCTTTGTATCAAAGTTTCATTTTTTATACGATGGAATTTTCTTACTAGAATGTTTGTCTCATTGTACAAAAATACTTACTCAAAATCAATACAAAGATATCCCTTTGAAAGTGAAAAACTATCTATTTTTCTTTACTCTTGTGTTTTGTTTACAAAAACGTCCAATGATTTATTTTTGAACTTATGCATTTGAAAATAATTACTGTTTACAAATGGACAAAATAAAAGATAATCACTGATGGCTTTAAGAGATAAGGAAATCTCTCTAAGCTGTTTCCATAAAATCCCCTGTAATGCGCAGATTAATCCCCAGCAGAACAAGGCTTCCAGTTATCAATCCCCAGTAGAAGTCACCTAATTTCTCAGGATTCCCCAACAGGATTTTACAAGTAGTACACGGCATTTCCCTTACAATAGAATTTATTTCTCTAAGAGGAAATTCATCAACACTTCAACCTCACAACATGAATACTTACACTCCATATCCTCAGTAGCAGTCAGGGATTTATTTTCCTCAATCCAACAGCAGCGCAGCAGATTAGCTCACATACGCATACATCGCATCCATATATCATAAACATTGATAACACGAATACGTGTATCACAATCTCATTATACCATGCATTTCATACAACGTGACATTGCAAATTAGCTAACATTTTACCCTTTTCAGGATAAGGTTAACCCACAGCTACCATTAACAATGCTCAACTTTTCAGATACAGTTCAGATACGCTCCAGACACAGATGTCATCCTGACACTCATTCAGATTCAATCTTCAGATACAGTTCAGATACGCTCAAGATGTGGATGACATTATGATACTCATTCAGATTCATCTTTTCAGATACAGTTCAGATACGCTCCAGACACGGATGCCATCCTGATACTCATTCAGATTCAATCTTTAGATATAGTTCAGATACGCTCTAGACACAGACGCCATTCAGATACTCATTCAGATTCAACTTTCAGATACAATTCAAATACACTCCAGATACAGATGCCATCCTAATACTCATTCAGATTCAATCTTCAGATACAGTTCAGATACGCTCCAGACACGGATGCCATCCTGATACTCATTCATAGTCAACTTTCAGATACAGTTCAGATATGCTCCAGACACGGATGCCATCCTGATACTCATTCAGAGTCAACTTTCAGATACAGTTCAGATACGCTCCATACACGGATGCCATCATGATACTCATTCAAATTCAGTTTTCACATATAGTTCAGATACGCTCCAGACACAGACGTCATTCTGATACTCATTAAGTTTCAGCTTACAGATACAATCCGGAAATCATTTTTGATGGCATCTATAAGACCATCTCCAACAACTTTCCATCATCCCTCCAAATGGAATCTTTAAGCTCATTCCCTATACAATCAACCATCACATCACTGAGTGCAAATTTCTGGGCAATCTAATGTCTAATCATCTTCCGCCTTCGAGTCACGAATGGCAAAACTCGCCAATCTAACTCTTCAGGCTTAAGAAGATTGAACAGGGGAAGCTTTTGTACCCCAAAATTTTCCCTATCACTTATCAATAATTTACTCACAAGATCTCTTTTGGCTCAAGACTGCACTAGGGTTGATCAGCTCAAGACACCTCCTTAAGCACTGATGACCAAAATTAGGGTTTGAGATTGCACAAGGATATTTGAACTTCCAATGCCCCACATGACTTTCATGGATCATTATGGACCCTCAAGTTTACTCATGTCATGTTTCAAGCTTTGGATTACACTATTGCTCAGTCAATTGAGCAGTTGACCTAAAAATCAACTTTATTGGGGAAAAAGTCAACTGTGGCCAATTTACAGTCAAACTTCATAATTTTTTATCCACATCAACATTTTAAACTCATATGTATCATTTGATCAAGTTTGGACCATAATTCCTCAAGAAATTTGATCAAATCCTCAAAAGGGCAAAATGGTCAAAATTAGGGCTTTGACTAGAAGAGAGCAATTTCTGATTTTTAACATAGCAAATGATCAATTGGTTTAAGGCATGATCTCAAGAGTCCAATTGCATCATTTTGACCTAATAACATGTCTCAAAACATTGCTCAAGTTCAATGGATTAACAGATGAATTTTCAGTCAACTGATCAAAAGTTAACTGTATACTGAAAAGTCAAACTTTGACTTTTTGGTCAAATTCAAATGTCAAAGATCACAATTCATAAAAGCATGTCAAAATGTGAAACTTATTCATGAAGAAATAAAAAATTCAAGATTTCATTTTGAAAAGTTAAAATTTCTAAACTTAAAAATTTTTCAAAGTGTTGGAAATTTCTTATTTTTTCACAACTTTGAGTAAAATTTTCACCATGATGCAAGATGATTAAAGAAAAACTTCCAACGTGAAAGTTGTAGATCTCCATGGAATATACAACTTTGCTTTACACAACTCATTCCAAAATTGCTTGGATCTCAATTTATAATTTTAAGAACACATGGTCATGAAACAAAACACTTAGTGAAATTTTGTCCTAATTTGATCAGGATTTTGATCCAACTTCATGGTACATTTTCAAATAGTTCCAAGGGGAATTTTCAAAAGTGATTCAAAGATGGTTTGTAGAGCATATTACAATATTTCCAAAATGTCCAAGAAATCCTTGAGATCATTTTTGAGTAGGGAGAATCGAAGAGATGAAGTTAGGGTTTTATCACTTGAATTACAAGTCATTTTGTGATGAACAAATTCAAAATTCAAAGTTATGTTGCATAACCTCTACTTTGCAGGCCTCAAACTTGTTAGGCACTCCATAATTAATTGCTTTCACAATTGTTAGAGGTCTCATTTCAAGCATTCAATGCAGGGCCATGCTTTATATCCATTTTGGGAAGAAAGTGCACATTGCCATTTTGATAAAGTGAATTTTTGCACAAAACTTATTCTTGAGCCTTGCACTTGTTCTTTTCTGATCATACATGTCTCATAACATAAGAGAAATGGTTTAGACACTTACAATCACCCAACAAATGCTTGTGAAAGAACAAGATTAAGTTCTGACCTATCCCAAGTGTTTTGATGATAACTAAATTATATTTAAGATAATTTATGCTCTAATGAATGTGTTTTTGAATGTCTTAGTTAATGTTCTGACAAGAAACATTCCAAAGTGCTAAGAAAAGATTATGAAGAAGTTCTTTGACATAAGGACCTTTTATTCAAACGCATCTGTTGACTCTGGTAATAACACTCATTTGTTAAATGTATCTTCTAACTTCTAGCAGGCTTCTTGATTCTGAAGATAACTTGAAAGCAAGCGCTGTTCAAAGATCTTAGCAAGCAACGCTCTGACCAGAAGTTGAATAAAGCATGTTCTGAGTTAAAGCTAATACTGAAACAACGTCTTAATTAACGTGTCTTGTCAAAGCAAAAGAAACACGTTCTTACATTCTGACGTTTGCTAATTAATGCAAAGACGGCTGAAAACACTCAAGTTCCTACAACTAGTTTCTTGGAGAATGGAATTTTGCAAGGATACACGCAAAGCATTTAATGCTCTCCATATTCCTCTGAAGGCAGCAACGGTCTTATTTTTTCCTACTATAAGTAGAAGGACATTTATTGCAAGCCAAAAAGATAACAAGATAGTGAAAAACAAGAAACTACGTGAAAGATTCAAAAGCTTACAAACTCATAGTTCTTACATTATTGTGTATTACATTCTAAGAAAAATCACAGTTGTGATATAGCTTGATTAGAAGCAAACTCTATTTCAATTATCTGTAAAGATTATACTTCTGTATTTGTTCCTTGAGAGACCAAGTTTGGTCAGATTTCTCAAGCAGACTAGGACTAGAGTTAAGTCTTAGTGGTTTTAGTCACTTGTAAGTTTACTTGTGCATTGTTAGTCACAACAGTTGTTGTGTGATTGTAATCAGTTGATTATAGTGGATTAAGTCCTTGATGAGAAAGGCGAAATCACCTTGGCGGATGGACTGGAGTAGTTTGAGTTCAAACGAACCAGGATAAAAATAATTGTGTTATTCCATTACTGTTTTGTGCTTTGGATTGAAAGAACGAAAAGAGTCACTTATTCAACCCCCCCCCCCTTCTAAGTGTTTTCTTACCCCTTCAGCTTGTACCTCCTCTTGAAACTTGTTTTCCCACTTTTCTTCAAAATCAAGTAACCTAGCAATTAGCTTCAAACTTGTACTTCTGACTTGCCAAACCACTCAAGACTCTTTGCTTATAGATACACAAGCCATTTGCCACAAAACACACGCATGCTTGACACCTAAAAACACCAAGAGCTCAAAACTGCATCACATACCTCCATTGTTGCCTAACATGACCAAAAGTTTGAAACTCATATCTCCCTCGTGCGTTTTCAAGCCTTTTGGTTCCTAAAGTTTCTAAACATCATTTAGAACTCATCTCGCACCCTGTTATATGACTGTAACACCATTAACACCATCCTCCATTTTCCAAAACAGAGCTTTGCACTTGGACTTCTCCAGAACTCCTCAGGCACTTTCAACTCAAGCTAAGCATCCCATTGGCTTCCTGGGAACTTGAGGAAGCTAATCCAATCATTGGAACTCACTAAAAGATACTCAAACTCCAAACCCGATACCCTCTTGCAAGGTATGTTTTTTTACTTTGGAACTTTTCATACAGGCACCATTAATGGTTTATTTGTGAATGAAAAATGTAGATATCATTGCCCTAAAGCTAACCATGTCCATAGTTTTCATTAATTTTGCTTGAGCTTAGAGAATTTTAAGATTGAAGTTTCTAAGATTTTTAGAGTTTAGATTAGGGCCATTAAAATTCATGTTTATCTTTGATCTATAATTTTATTGCTTTGCATTTATGAAATCGTGAGGAAATTTGCTACAAGTTTCCTGTTTACAGTTTTCATTTTTGTTGAGATTTGAATGAGTTACAAAGGTTATGGCTGGGCGTGAGGTTGAAGATGAAGTTCGGGCCATGGACTTGTTTACTATTATGTATTTGTTGTTTTGATTATATAAACCGATGTATAGCCACCCCAGTGGTAGAACCGTGCGCCTGTGACTTGAGGGACCTGAGTTCGAGCACCAGTGGTACCCTTTTGGATTTTTCATATTTTTTTGCATTTCTGACTATCTTTTTGGAGGCGCCTGGGCCTAATCTCCTTGGGCTTATATTTTTTTACTTTCTGACCCCCTGTTTCATTTACACACCCTGGCCCTTTTTTTTTCTTTTTTTTTCTTATTTTTATTTATTTATTTTCTTAAATATTTTATCTAATATTAAAAAATCATAAAAAATATAAAAATATTAGATTTATATTTTGACATAGTTTATTTACTTTTTCTCACAAAAATTATTTTATTTAATCATACTTTATTTATTTTGACTAATTGTTTTGTAAATTTAATTAAAAAACTAGGTTTTTATTTATTTTCTTTTACACCAATTAAAATATATTATTTACCAAAAATATTTTATAATACTATAAATTATTTTTAAAGACAAAAATATCAAAAAATATTCTCATAAACATTAATTTCTTTTTTATTAATATTTAGATTAGGGTTTTATTTAAATTCTTTTCCTAGTAAATTTAAGTTTTACATTTAATTAATTATTTTCTCTTTAGTTAATTAGGTTAAAATCCAAACCCCTTTTCTCTAAAAAAATTCAAACAAATATCCATTTACTTTACATGTACATTCTTGTATATTTATTCATCTTGTACATTATTTATTCAATTTTTGTACCAATTCAATATGGTTGTAATAGATAAATAGGCTTTATTTTCTTGCAATCCCCATTTATAATTTATATACCCCCCTCCCACAAGTATTATAATAGCGTAGTAATTTTACTTTTCACAATTTATCGCTTTATATAAATGCTAGTAATTAGGGCTAGTATGAAAAGATAAAATCAACATGTAGCAAACCCTAATCAAAGACTAAGTAAAGCATGAAAATCAATACACTTGCACACAAGCACCCCTAGAGTAAAATCCACTTGGTTGCCTTATAAAAATGACCATATTATGTATGTGAGGTATCTTAGCAAAAACAAGCAAAATACAAGATCATAGTCCCTCGATGACGCTATCTATGTTGCCTTTCAAATGATCTTAGTCCCTAAAAAAGAAATGCTAAGATACCTTGCAATATTGCTAATGATAGTTATACGATGACCCACGCCCGTCCCGTTTACATCCAAAGATAGGGTTACTTACCAAATCAATGGTAAGATAATAATGTCAAAGGAAAAGGAAATGAACATGAAAGACTTTTGAGTAGGTAGAATGCTCCTAATTACTTGCTCTATTTAAAAAAAACATCCTTTCTATTTTCAAAACAAACACCTACACTTTCAAAAACATCTTTCAAACTTGAAAACATTTTCAAAAGATCAACATCTTTGTATACATTCTTACGAACGAGAATCATTAAAAAGTTTGCCTAAACAATGGCTTCTTTACAAAATAATTTCAAAAACCACACAAAGCACAATTTCAAACAAAAGCAAGTGATTTATCAAGTAACTAAGAGCCCATGGAAAATCATGGATGAAAAGGGTTCTAATTCCTTCCCTTTTCATAATCTACCCCCCAAACTCAAGAAATAATCTCAAAGGTCTTTCATGTGCTTTTTTACCTTTCCTTTTGGATAAAAGAAAAGTCGGTGGCGACTCTTGCTAACCACAACATGTGGGACCAAACGCAAAACCTTTAAGTCAGTTCTCCCACCGTATCACACCTATGTACCACCTTTCATGCAATAGGGGATCAAGGTACATGTAGTTCACCTTTTGAAAATTTTAAAACACAAGGGTGTTGGTTAATTTTATGAGATAAGACATCATCGTCATTGTTCGTGTGGAAAACATACTTACCATCCACAATCATGAGAAAGGAGAATTTGCATCATCTCAAAGTGGAGGATATGGCTTGGATTTTAGAATCAACAAAGCCTCACTCAACACATAAGTGGAAAATATCTCACTTCACTACATATTGTAGAAGTATAGTTGTTTGCATTACTACAGTGATTGACAAGAGTCCAATCTTTTGAGAAAAAGTTTTAAAATAAAAGCCAAAGTGGCAAAATGGTTTGAAATGAGATTGATTGACTTTTAGTCTTCTCACAAAAAATTTCAAGGTATTATTAAGTTGATTGAAGTTTATTTATGAAAATGTTTTGAAAATGCATGGACATAAGTCCAAGTTTATTATGAAAGTGGTTCAAGTTTCAAAACAAGAAGAGTTTTCAAAAGGAGAAAGAAGAGTTTTTAAATTAAAGAAGATGGGAGGAGAAGAAGAGACTATCCTAAAGCATAAGGTAAAAGCTAGGGATAAGAACAATATAACCAACAAGAAGCCAATACTTGACATTATGAGTCAAGATAGAATTCTCATTCTTTAGATTGAAACCAAGCAAGTAAAGATACTAGACCTCTTAAGAGAACCAAACTTCAAATGTATTTAGTCTTTACAAAAATTAGGTAGAGTAACGGCTGTATACGGGTGAATTCTATATTACAAACAAAGTATGTAACACAATAACATGCACACAAAACAAACAAACAACCCAATGTTTTGAGGTAAACCTTAAGAGCTCCAAATAAAATATCAATTAAGGTCACAAGGTCTCCAACATAGGTCAAGGCCTCTAATCCTAAATCCAAGAAGTTCAATACTCCATAATGCCAAGGATAGTAACCAAATTGTCCAAGTATCATCAAAGCATTTTAGAGTTCATGTTGATTATTAGGTGTCTTGAAAAAGAAAGAAAGGCTCAAGTGAGCAAAGATAAAATGACAAGAAAGTAAATTCTCAAGTGAGCAAAGATGAAAATAGCATGAAATGTAAATTCTAAAGTAATTGGTGCATAAAATAAAAAGCATAAAAATAAAAGCACAAAATAAAGTCAATTATAAATAATTAGTGGTTAGTTGGATGACCATCTTGAAACTTGCATTTGGAACTCATTAGAGGATTGGTAGAACCAAAGCCTCCACACAATAAGTTGCGTTTGCTTTTTGTCAAGTATATCATCCATTTGGAATCCTCACAAGTGCCATTTAATGATCAACGATGTTTAAATGATCCGCGTTGACCAAAAGTGTTGTAGATCTATTAGAGGATTGGTACAACCAAAGCCTCCACACAATGAATCTCAAAGTTATTGGATCAAAGGGATCAAATTAACATACTTGGGCTTGCAAACATATGTTTGGGCCACAAATGATCATTTATTCTAATCAGGACAAAATTTAGCGCTATGTTAAGCAATCATAAGTGGACTTATATAGAAGTTGTACCTATTTTGAGGCCGGTCAATAGCAATTTATGCACCATTTGTTTTGTGACATGATATAGAGATCATGCTCCAATAACACTTAGTGAAATAAGAAATGGATGAGATGAAGAGGGGTGGGAAAGAATACAAACCACATTTGAATTAAATTTTAATTAAACTATTATTAAAATAATTCATCCATTTTATGGAATTAAACTCAATACATGGATCCAATGATGTTAACAACATTCAAAATAAAAAATTCAACCCAAGATCAGCCAAAAAATAATCACAAAATAATATTGTATTTAATATAGACATTAAAATGGTTTTAAAAGAGAAAAATATCAACTATGTTTAAATTAATCAAGAAATAAAAAGTAAGACCATAGAAAAATCAGAAAAAGACTCAAATATTTTTACAAAAATTTTGGTAATTTTTAAAAGTCAGAAACTATTTTTAAAATTAAAAGAAATAGGTAAAATAAACCAAAAATGATAAAAAAAATAACAAAGTCAGAAATAAAAATAAATGATGTCACCAATATTTTTCACAATATCTTTGGATCATTCTATAATTTTTTCAGAATTTAAAAATGCATAAAAGTATTTTTAAACATTTAAAACAAATCAAATAAAGTGAAAATTTATAAAAAATATCAAAACACAAAATAAATTTGTGAAAAATTAAAAATCAGAAAGAGAAAAAACAAAAATATTTTTCATAATTTTTTCAGATTTTTTGGACTAAAAATGAATTTTCTATGATTTTTTGAAATTTAAAGCAATTAAATATAAAAACCAGAAATAAAAAATAAAGTCAAAAACATGTGGATCATTGGATGAGAGTCAAAACGCGTTAGTAATCAAATCCATGGGATCTGGCGTGCTGTGCATATCATGGTCATTAGTGAATAAAACACTGGATCACTTATTAAATCAGAAATTCAAAAAAACAAGTGGCGCGCCATCATTGGTTGGAAGATGACACGTTGGTCATCTTCAACCTCCAGCCAACGTGAATTGCAGGTCTCTCAAATTGTAAAATTAGAAGCTCAGACCTATTCCATTCGCTTCGTCGCTTCAAGACGAAGACAACCACACATTCACGACAAGTTTATATAAACTGTAGCTCAAGCAATTTGGAAGAAAAGTTTTGAAAAGGGATTTGAAATTTCATGGTCAAAACTTTTTTCCAGATAAAAGCAAGTGTTGTGACTAGAACCAGGGCAATGAGAGCATCACAATGATATCAAAGTTTTAAAGAATTGATGGAGAAATCTACGTATTAAAGTTGAGTTGCAGAGCTCTGAAACTGGACTTCTATGGAGAAATATAGGGCACGGTTCTTGAAGGTAATTGTATGGTGAGCTTCAGGAAAGATCAAGGAAGGTGAATTGATAGAAAAATTAGATTGAAAAGGGCTTGAACACTGATTACGAAGTTACAGAAATTTGAGTTATGGAGCATGTTTGGCAGGGTGATTCTGGCTATTCAAGCTTGAGAAAATGAATGGGTTAGTTCATGTATTTATAGGAGAAGCAAATGGGATCAAAAGGAAGAGTGAATGATGTATTTTGGAGGGAATTCGTGTGAACCTGCTGCACGAGTGAAGTGTGATCTTATTTTCAGTAAAACTCATCCAATCTTTGTGTTTTGAGGTGTTAAATACTTCCGGCAAGTTTGTTAATCAATTTTAAATCAAAAACACCCATAAATCTTGTGATTAGAGGCCACATTATGGATTTCAAAATTCTGACTTGGTGAGAAGTTCAGTTCCAAGTTGCCAATTTCAAAACAATGGCATTTTAAACTCAAGGGGTCTTAGGGCATGATTCTTGATGCTTTAAAAATAAGAGGTTACAATCTTTGCAATGGAAAAAGAATGGAATCAAATGAATGCTTGAGCTTAAAGTTTCATTGAGTCAAAGTTAGGGAAAAAATGTTGACTTTCCATACTTAGAAATATTTCAAATTTTTCTTCAAAAGTGACCTAGAATTTTTTGCATCCAAACATGGCCTTCCACTTAGAATTTGCTCTTGACAAAAAAAGATGGCATGAAATATACCTCTTGAATGACATTTTGAAACTTGAACCATTCAAAATATCCATAAATTGAGAGAGTTATGAATTGTTGAAGTTGGCAAAAATCATGAAATAACCTATAATATTTTGTATCCTTAGGGCATCTTCCATCCATTTTCTCACTTTGCATCTAAAAGAAGGAATAAATTTCACACCCTCCAGATCATTATGGAAAAAGAGTGGGCTCAAGGTGATAAAAATTGACCAAGTTATGATCATTTGAAGTCACACATGAGAAATTTGGGGTTCATCTGGAGGACTTGTAATCTTTCTTCATCATCAAGTTTCTTCCATATGAAAACTTCTTGAAACTTTTGAAGTGATTTGTTGATAACCCTTTAAAGAGAAGGATGTATTTGGAATAACTCAAAAATACCAAAAGATGAGCAAGATATCCTTCTTTTAAGTTCAAAACCATAGCTCCTAGATCAAGAAAATGCTTTGAGGAACTTTGACAATTTTGAACAACCTTGTTGTATCAACACTCCTGCTTTGTAAATAGAAGTTATTGAGGATGATAATGAGAACTTATAGAAACCAAAACCACTTCCATATCTTTAGAATTGAGAGAAATATGCACTTGTGACCAATAGGAACAAGACCTTGTCCAATCATGACAACTTCTTCCATCAACCCCTTGTACTTTTAAATCAATTTGATAACTTTGAAATGTAGTGAACAAAAATAAACCTTGCCATTACATTTACTCCAAAACAACTTCAATGGTGATGTTTGAATTACTCAAGCCTTATTGACTAGGGCAGGGAAATAAACTCATGAACCCATGGATCAACTTGCTAAGCCACCATGCCTTTACCTACATTATTAACAAGTGAGACAAACAAAAATTGAATTTTGTTAATTAGAAATAAAGTAAAAACAAAACATGCATAATCATAAAAGAAAAAAAAAGTCAAGGTGCTTGGTGATCTCCCAAAGAGAAAAGCTAAAGATAGGGAGGAGAACCAAAAACCCTAATGTGATCTTGCTGTGATTGAATCAACATGGTATGATGAAGGGATCTTAGGGGGGGAAATTGGGGTACAACAGTCAGGGTGCGATGATTATCAAAGGAGCGACTCTAGGTTCAGCCTTAACTTCATAGGGCCTTTGGTAGTGATCCTAATAGGAGTACCGAAAATTATAGATAACTCTTCAAGCTCTAAGTCTTGAAACGAATTCTCAATAGAAGGAGTCTTCTCAACTAGAATTATTTAGTTACCCATCATACGCTGAATACCTTCTTTCAGCAGTTTAAAGCCATTGGGTTGCATAGCAGTAGCATCTTTCAATTCAACCCGGAAATAAACTGCCTTGCAACAGATTCTTCTTAATAATCAGGAAGGGAGTAGTTAAGTCACTTATAGTAAAAACATACAAAACATCATCAATAGCAATGATGCCTTTGTCGTGCTTAGGCATAGGAGCGGTAATCACATTGGGAGTCCCAGGAGGATCAAATTCAATCTCTTTATTTTCAATCATATCTTGAATTTTATTTTTCAAAGCCAAGCAGCTATTTGTGTCATGTCTGGGACTATTAGAATGATAGGACATCTTACATTAGGATTGTACTTGGGGGATGAAGTGTTGGGATTCTGAGGCAGATCTCTTAACATTATCAATTCTTCCTTCAATAGATGTTGTAATGCCTTGTTGGTCTTAGTAAATTGTATCCTAGGTGCGTATGACCTATGCTGATTGCCTTGTTGATGTTGTTGCACTGGCGCGGAATTAGAAATTAGCACAACTCCCACAGATTAGTTGCGGTCATTTCTAGCATGATCCTTCTGGCCATACACAACATTAGTTTCTTTTTGACCGTTGAACATCTTCTTCACAATAATTGAAGACGCAACCACCTGAATTTTTCCACTCCTGATTCTACTTTCAACTTGTTCCCCTGTTAATATCAGCTCGGTGAGTCCGGCTGAAGAGCTCCCGATCAGATGATTAAAGAAAGGACTCGTCAGAGTTCCCATAAACATAACAACCTGATCCCTATCAGATAAAGGAGGTTGAACTCTTCCAACTATATCCCTCCATTTATGGGCATACTCTTTGAAGCCTTCGTTTGAGCCTATAGTCATACTTTGTAATTGCACGGCGAGTTGGTGCAAGATCAACATTGTACTGGTATTGTTTGTAAAAATCAGCAACCAAGTCTTCCCAAGTACGGATATTGGTCCCTTCCAGGTGATAGAACCACTCCAACTGTGTTCCTGACAAGCTTTCTTGAAATAAATGCATCCATAACTTCCTATCAGTAGTGTGGGGTTGAATTTTCTGGACATAAGACGTTAAATGGAGCTGAGGAAAAGAAACTCCATCACAATTTGCAAAAGTAAGGGCCTTGAATTTGTGAGGAATAACAACTCTCGAGACTAAGCCCAACTCTTCAAAATCCAACCCTGGCACTCTCTGGATCTCCATAGCATTTAGACGATCTTACAGTTGTTTGTATTTGTTTTCAGTCAAAGGATATTGTTCATCTGAATAGTCTGTTTCATCTTTATTAGAACCCTGGTTGTTATTCTCCTCAGCTTTCATACTCTTATCATCTTCCTCTTGGTTATCATCTTCATTTGACGGGACCTCAAAATCTAGAGCCCTCCTGACCGAGCCTTTGAATCTTCTACTCCTATTAAGGATGACGGCTGGTTTCTTAGTCTTTTTCTTCATATCTTTGGTGATGAGGGTCTTCAGCTCTTCTTGCCCCTTGGATAAGTCCATGAACATTTGTTGAAATTGATCGTTCTGAGTCTGAAGATCCTTGACAGTTTGTTCGAGAGCCATCTTTTACTGAAAAAATAGTAAGAAGATGAGAATACCTGTCTTAGGAATACCTGTTATGTGATGATATGTATGGTATGTGGATGCATTTTCAATGTTTTCAAGGATCTCACAGGATAAACAAAAAAGAGATGAAATAGTAGAAGTTGAGTCTGTAGCTTTGTCTGAAGAGCTTCGGGTCTTCATCTTGAATGTTCCTCTATAAGGGTAAAGCTCACCATGTCAAATGAGTCCTAGCTTTTGACTCACGAGGACGTACTTTAATTTTGACCGCATCTTGCTAGAGGAAAATAAATCCTCTTGCCCCTTGTTAGAAATTTGGTTCATGATAAACATGCACCACAGGTCCCTAAGATCCTTGAAAAGGGTTAGTGAAAAATGCCATGGTATGATGTTATGATGTCATGTTTGAACAATATAGAAAACATAAACAAATCACACAAAGGCCTTAGGTTTAAAGGCTTGGATGAGGTCTGTAGGTAAGTACCCTTTCCTACTTAAGTTCATTTGGCTCAACCTGTCCTAAAATAGTAACCGAGTTCTAGGAATCTCATATCACAGATCTTTCTCGAAGATTTTATTTTAGTACAGCAAGTGACTTGCCACTAAAACACCCGGCGAGTCGAATCTCAATGAGTGTAGCATTGAGTATCAACCAACTCTGGAATGCACCAAAGTCGGATATCTCACTACCTTCTAATGGCCAATATTGATCAATTAAGGTTCTAAAATTCAGTTAGGGCTTATGACACCACACGGAAGCCCAATGTTATCCTCGAATGACTCAGGGAACATAGGTACAAACCAAAGTGTCACACTAACGTAGCTATCACTTCAACCATATCGGTGTACGCCATATAATTTCCATGATTTATTTTTACTTACCTAGGGTACCCTAGATCTGGGTGTAGGATCTTTGCAAGAAATTAAACCCAAGCAGTCCTCAATTTTAAAGAAAATAAAATAGACAAGTAAAAGCAAGTAAAATTGATCTAAGACTCTAAGGTAATCCCTTTTTTTTAAGTACATCCCCAGCAGAGTTTCCAGTTCTGTAATACGGTGGAAGAATTGACTTGTTTTACGTTTTATCATAAATGTTGCGGATAGCTATAGTAGCCACCGAATTTTCTTTTATCCAATAAGGAAAGGGTGAAAAGAACAGGAAAGACCTTGATAGATTTTGAGTTCGACAGGTTAAGATTAAGGGTATTTTCATATAGAAAAAAACACCAACTTCTAGGTTCAAAGGGGTTGAGTGGGGGTTAACTTCCTTATATCTTCGGTGTTTAGAAATTGAAACAATGCTTATACATCATCAGCAATGTTTTATTCGAAAGCATACCGTTAGCAATTAAGGGTATTCATTTTTCATCATTCTCCCTCCAATTTTTGCTTAAACAAATGTTTGATAAAGAAAAAGGAATGAAATAAACAATGATATATATATATATATATATATATATATATATATATATATATATATATATATATATATATATATATATATATATATATATATATATTTTGCGATAAAAGAAAAAAATGAGTAAACACAAATGGATTGATCCAAAACAAATACATGGTAATTTCATTAATATTACCATTAAAGTTAAGAATGTTTAAAAGAAAATAAACACTTAGCAATCAAGGAAAAACTACAAATGCAAATGATAAAGTGTCCTAATGATTTTCTTCAAGGATGAGCTATCTTGTATAATCTATAAGCTTTGAGGAGATAATTCTTGCAATCTTCACACTTATTTGGACAGGAAGTTGTTCACCATATATGGAACATCTGCGAATGAAAAATCTCTTGATCAACCATCTCTTGTACCTTGTACTTGAAGGCTCTTCATTTTTCACTAGTGTGCCCTAGCGATCCATCATGGTACTTGTTGTACCCCAAAATTCTCCCTCTCACTTATCAAGAATTTCCTCACAAAATTTCTCTGACTCAAGACTGGATTAGGGTTTGACCAACTCAAGACATCTCCTCATGCACTGATGACCAAAATTAGGGTTTGAGTTTGCATAAGGATTTTTGTATTATCAATGCTTCATATGACTTTCAAGGATCATTAGGGACCCCCAAGATTACTCATGTCAAGTTTCAAGCCTTGGATCACACTTTTGATCAGTCAATTAAACAGTTGACCTAAAAATTAGTTGTATTGGGAAAAAGTCAACCATGGCCAATATACAGTCAAACTTCAGTTTCATTTAACAAAAGTGGTCAACATGAAAGTTATAGAGGGTGTTTCAAGCTTTCCAAAACATCCAAGAGCATGAATTTATCATATTTGAGATAGGAGATACAAGGATCTGAAGTTGGACATTCATTCTTGATTTACAAGGCAGATTTGTGATGAACAAGGAACAAAAATCTTAGCCATGCTACATAATCTTCACTTTGCAGACCTCTTGACTTGAAAATCTATCCATAATCAAATGTTTACACAATTGATTGAACCATTATCCAAGTGGTTCAAGTATTGTCCATTGCATCTTTCCATTTTTGGCACAAAGGCACCATTGCCATTCTTGCAAAGTTCACTTTAATCATAAAGTCAATTTCTTGAGCCTCTAACTTGTTGTTATAATCACACTCAACTTCTACAAGTCAGAACAAACATGTTTAAAGTGATCAACCACTTTCGATAGCTTAGTACAAGCATTGGAAACATGTTCTTCATTCTTGCTTCAAAAACGAGCAAGTAACCATAACATGTGATTCAAAATCTGAGTTGTTTGAAGTCTCAAACCTTCTCTATAAATAGAGAGGCCAATTGCAAGAGAAAAGGGTTAGAAAAAATAGATAGAAAAGCCAGAAGTTTTATTGATAAACCCTCAAAATCTCATATTCGCCAAAATCCATAATAGTCCATAAAACTTCCACTCTTGAGTTTTAAAATCCAAATATCCAGAACTCTCACACTTTGCAAACTCTATCCAAGCATTTAAGAACCTCACATACATCACCTAGAAATTGTCCAAACTCAAGAACAAGCTTCTACAACACCTCTGCTTCCTTTTCCAAAGTTCAAGAACAGTCAAAACAACAAATCAAACTTAAAATATAAGATCTAGCTCCAAGGTAAGTTTCTTGACTTTAGTTCTTCATTTCAATCATCATTAGTAATTCCTTTTTTGGAGACAAAGTATAGTAACCATTGTCCTTGAAGATAACATTTTGTTTATCTTCCATTCTTTTCATTATGTGTTTAGAACTAACCCGTGTATGCAGCAAAACAATTTTGAAAGAGAAAAAATGACAGTATGAGTCGTCACATAGCTGTATGAGTCGATACATACTGCTTTACAGGACCAAAACAGAAGGAAAAAACAGTGTATGAGTCGACACAAAGAACATATGAGTCGACACATGCAGCGTATGAGTCAACACATACCATTATGTATCAACTCATACTGAGTTGATTTGGCAATACAGGGGCAAGGAAAGTTATGTGCCGATTGTTGCACCCCAAAATTTGCCCTCCTAATTTCCTGTATTTTTGACTTAGACTTTTGCATTCATCTGCACATTTTTTCATTAGGTCACTAACATGGCATACATTTCATTCAATATAGCTCTGAGGTTCAAAGTTCGGTGGTTGTGCGATACTAGGGTTTCATAGTGGTTAAGGCGCTCATATCCAATAAAGGACTTCTTCTCCCTCAAGCAGCAAGGCTATTATCTTCTGATAAACAACCGATTGTAGGTCATTCTAGTCAAGAACTCTAGGACGTGACCTAGCATATGTGGACTTCGAATCATGACGTCCTTTCCTATAAGTATGCTTGTCATTTGATTAGGATTAATGACTGTGACATGACAATCATCTACTCCTCAGTTAATCAAATTAGGTTTTATTGAATCATGGTTCAGAGATGTTTTATCCGGATATTTCTCTGTGCGTCTGAACGAGGAATCAAGATTGTGAGGGTTTCACATCGAGGGAATTCTTCTGTGATTCAGACTTTATCATCCATCTGTAAGATGTTCCTTATGACACTAATCTCAAGTTGAAATAACCGATCGATAAGAGACTTGTGGATTGAATCGTGGAATATGAGGCATGATACAAAAGGCAAGGTTGTGAATTTTTAGGATCAAGATCTTATTGACTATTCAAATTATTTGTCATTCAAGTTGATTTGGGTTCAAGATTGAAGTTAGGAGTTCATTGAGAATGCAAGTGTGATTTGGATTTGAAGTTTGATTTGAGTTCAAGATGTTCGAAAGTGTTTGATTGGATTAAAGTTGGCAAGGAGCCTTAAGTATTGGTCATATGAGTTTCTTGGAAGGTAAAGTACAGACTGCGAGGTCTTGTTTCAAGTCGGAGTTCATACGCATTACAAATACGTTCATCGTTATTCCAGATTCAAGTTGACATATGTTCAAAGTTTATTCGAACTCTCTCATTCATGATTCAAGAAAATACTATCCAATTCCATTCAATTTCATTCAAGTGTAACAATACCTTACAAGAAAATTTGATGCTTTCATATCTTCAAGCATTTTTTCAAGACTTTGTCATTTAAACTCCGTCCAAAAAAATCCATCACCCGACATTTCAAGCTCAAAGTCATTAATAATTCACACTATAAATTTCAAGTTCATCCAAATCAAACATTCATTATAAAATCATTACAATCCCATTACACCAATATTCTACAAAAAAAGAACTGTTACAAAATACACTTGAACAACATTCTTCAATCCTAAAGGTGCTAAAATTCCATGAGTAAACTTCTAATTCCATGCCATGCCAAAGTTCTTCATCTTCAGTTCATGACCTGCACATTCATACAAAAAAAATCCAAGTCAATACAAACAATCATGCTGTTGAACATTATAAAAAGACCGGCTACCCACTTGCTGTAAAGCTTGGGACTATTACTGCTGATCTGGAAACAGCAGATGTTTTCTCTTATCCGGAGGATGAGAATGTATTGGACCCACTTTTAGCATAACATCTGGCATTTTTTTGGGATTGATTTCTCATCACTGCAAAAGACTGAAATGACGACTGCTGAAAAAGAACTCGACCAAAATACCAATTTTGAATGGAATAGAATCCAAGAAGGTGGGACAGGTGAAGTGTCTTAAGCATCTCAAGGTACCTGATGAAACAGAACTAGTGGATGATGATGGACAAAACAAATCTCTTCTGATGAAGACAAATGGATATCTTGTGAAGGAGCCCGAACAAATCTCTCCTGGTGGGATAAGTGAAGTGTCTTCTGAGCATCTCAAGGTACCTGATGAAACAGAACTAGTGGATGATGATGGACAAAACGAAAGAGAAGGCAGCCTAGACTGCTCCCGTTCTGATGACGCGACCAGTGAGGTTGATGATTATATGGATGCATTAGCTACCATAGACTCTGAGTTGGAAATAGACAATGAGTGTGGGCCTAAGAAAAGCTTCTTGAATGTTCAAAAGGTAATTGATTCAAATGGTGAAGAAGAACACCAGCTGCAAGCTCCATTTTCAGATTCTCAATCATTTGGAGACTCGTCATTATCTGAGGAAATGAGTTCATTTGAACAAGATAGAAGTGAAGAGAATAATGAAGTGCAAGCTCAGCTGCCAGACTCTCGGTCAGCAGGAACCCCCTGTGCATCAGATGATGATAATCGTTCATTCAGAAAAGGTAGAATTGAAGAACATACTCAACTGCAAGCCCAGTTATCAGATTTTCAATCTATTGGAAATTCCTCACCAGAAACTAAAAACATGCCTTCCGACCAGCTTTCACAAGCTGTTGAATTGCAAAAAAATTATGATGAGTTTGTCACACATGATGATGCACACGATCTTAGGCGAGAAATATCTGATTCTGGACCAGTTTCTTCTGGTTCATGTCCCGTGGATTCAGAATGTTTACTATTGTCTTCAGATTATGGAGCTAAAGATACCTCACTAGTGTCCTTACCCACAAGGACTCTATCAGATAACACACCAGATGTTCCTGTTGAACATTTAAGATTAGAAGATGATGAAGACACCATCTACCCAATAAAAGATGATACTCTCCCAGTTGTTGATTTTGACAACAATTCTTTGAACTTGGATGTCTGCAATCCTCATGTCCATTCCCATACTCTGTTACAAGTTTCCAATGATTTAAATTTAGCCCATGAAGGCGAATGTGGTGGTCACTCTGACATCGAAGTGATGCAGGAAGAATCTCTTAATGAGTACTGTTCTGAACTATCAGTTGTTGGAGACATTGGTTCACGAGGGGAGGATCCCATTTGTCTGCCCATGGAATTAGACCTTAATTCGGGCACTAAACTGCAGCTTGACGACTGGGACTTACAATCTAATAGTGATGTTAAAGCAATGCAACTTGACTCAGAAGATTTGTTTCCTGTTGTGGAGACTACCATAGAGAATAGCTTTGCAGAGGAACTATTTTCTAAATTTATACACGGAAATCCTCAAGATGAACCAGATTCAGCTTTCAAATTTAGAAGAGGTACCAGAGATAATGTCTGGAAATGAAAGAATTGAATCCACCTGCAGTTTGGATCAAGTTGAAGATGATGATCTTGTTAAACATCAACCTCCCCCTAATTACATACTGCAAGATGATGATATCATGGTAAATGATATATTCCCTGTAAAAGTTATGTCCAAAGATCTGGCTGTATCTGTTATTCCTTCTCTTGATAACGCTGAAACTGATACAAGTATTGTTAATTGTCAAGCTTCAAATTCTATTTTTTCCCCATCAATGAATCCTTCAAATTTACTTGAATCTTTCCCAGCTTCTCCAGATTCCAATAGGATGGAAATGGGATCCAATGAGGTAGAGTTGACAAAATTTTCCACAGATTTGAATGTAGAGAAGAGGGAAAATCAACTGGAACCATTTGCATATATAACATCCCCTCTAACAGATTTTCCAGCTCATCTCTTAACTACCGTAACACAACTTCCTCTAACAGCCTAACTCCTCTAACTCCAACCAATTCCAAACAGGACTTCTAACTTATAACTAACACAATTTCAACCAACCTTTCTAATTCACAGATTCCTAACCGTTTCTTAACCAACTTCCAAAGTAGAATTTCTAAACAACAAATTTCCAGCTTTCTTACAACCTATTCCCCAACTAAATTCCCTAACAGAATTTTCTAACCATAACTTCCTACCCAAAACCATATCTCAATTAACCAACTTAACTAACCCAAAAAACAGTTACAGCATACCTAACATTCAGTAACCAATTCATAACAAACTCTCAAACCTTCTAACCACTTATAACTGCATAACAAACTGCATCCTAACTTCCTAACAGAATTTTTCATGACTAACCTTTCCCTAACTTATAACTGTAACCAACCTTCCATTTCCCAAACCATAACTAACCTAACTGCATCTTAACCTCCTAACAGAATTTTTGTTAACCAACCTCCTATAACAAACTGCCAGTACATATAAACCAGAGATCACAAATAGAAAAAGAGGAGATAGGGAACACAAAAAAAAGATTTTATTACCTCTCAATCATCTCATTCTTCACCATCTTTTTTTTGAAGAATCCACACCAAGAAAATCTCCATAAAAATTTCTCAGTGCTCCCTCTCTGCAATCTTCAACTTCCATAATCCAATCTTCGTCATAATCTCTGCAATCTTCAAACTTCATCCATCAGTTACAACAAGCTTCTTCTGCAGCTCATAACCATCATCATCTTCATTGTCTCAATCCCATATATGCAACCGTTTCAACGCGCCAATCTTCTGCATCTCCAAGTTGCTGCATCATATTCAACAAAAATCCACAACAACAACAACAATCTTCATTGATTTCGAAACGCAGCACATCAATCAACATCAAATGCAGTATCGAAAGAGAAGAAGAAGAAGAGAAATAGCATAGGCAAGAGATTGAAGAGTATACCTTCTATACTGCTGGTCTTTTCTGATTAACGCCGCCACTTCGAATAGCTACCGGATAGGTAAATCTTCTTTTGTTGCTCTGCAATTTCTGTTTCGAATAAGTTGTTGAATCTATAAAAAGATACGAAACACAGAGAAAATTGAAATGAAAACGAATCGGCGGAAGAGATGTTGAGATGTTTGAGATTGAGTCAAACTCGACGGTTTGCGGAGGTGTTTGCTGAGATGGAGGCTATGAGACAGCGGTGAGCTATTGAGGAAGAAGGCCCTGCAGCGCTGTGTGGAGAATTGTGTTTCAGAAGGATTAGAAGATATACTTTTAACCCTTATTCCAATTTTCACCCCCTATCTGTTTCTAATTGTTTTAGAGTTTTTTTATTTCAGTTTAAATTTTATTTTAAACTTTATTTAATAAAGACTAATGCTAATGAAACAATAAGAAAAATAGGTAGAGTTTAGGATTGTTTTTAATTTTTTTTATATATCTTTCCATGATAAAAAATGATAAAAATCAGTCAAAATTTGTTAGATTTTTTATTTGATTATAGAAATTAATTCATAATTATTCGATTACTTGAGACTTGTGATTCACTGTTGTTTTTCGAGATTTGAGTCCTATGCAGGTTTATTATGCGTTATGCGGCTACGCTTGAAATTTTGATTGTGATTTATTTTCACATCGATGATGCTTCAACACTTATTCCGAGCATTGGATTTCTAATTCTTTTCTTTGTTGATGCTAGCAGCTCGTGAGATCATCAAGTTTCTTTGCTTTTTACTTTGCTCTACGAGCTAGTACTCGTTTGGTATGTTTTATTTCCACTCTCACCCCACATTTATCACTTCCCATAGATTGCATGGTATGATGACTTTAGGTCTAATGCGATAACATTAGATTTAGAAATAGGCTAGTCTTCCTGTGACTTTCGTCTTCGTGTGACTTTCGTCTTCCTGTGACTTTCGGCTTCCTGTAACTTTCGTCTTCCTGTGACTTTCGTCTTCCTGTGACTTTCGTCTTCCTGTGACATTCGTCTTCCTGTGACTTTCGTCTTCCTGTGACTTTCGTCTCCCTGTGACTTTCGTCTTCCTGTGACTTTCGTCTTCCTGTGACTTTCGTCTTCCTGTGACCTTCGTCTTCCTGTGACTTCGTCTTCCTGTGACTTTCCTCTTCCTGTGACTTTTGTTTTCCTGTGACTTTCGTCTTCCTGTGACTTTCGTCTTCCTGTGACTTTCGTCTTCCTGTGACTTTCGTCTTCCTGTGACTTTCGTCTTCCTGTGACTTTCGTCTTCCTGTGACTTTCGTCTTCCTGTGACTTTCGTCTTCCTGTGACTTTTGTCTTCCTGTGACTTTCTTTCCTCCTTTGCATATGCAGTTAAAACAAAAAACTTTTTGTACAAACTTCAAAAAATACATAAAAATTTACTGACAAAAACCATGTCTTGGCTAAGTTTGAGAGATGATGAGCGGGTTTCTTCTCGACATTATTATTCTCTTGTTCTAAGCTTTGGTATGATTCAAGTCTCAAAGACTCATTTCATGAATAAATAGAGAAATGGCTAAAATCTCTCTCTTGAGGTTAACTAGCTATTATCTACAAGCAAAAACACCAACAAACATAAAAATCTTTTTGCCCTCGGGCCTTTCTTTCAAACCCTTTTCAAAAGAGCGTATTAATTCACTTCTGTGCTGACGCGTAAATCTCCAAAGGTCGAGTTGCGGCAGAAGGCGAGATTAATAATGTTCGTTAAAGAAAATACAAACAAACAAAAACACATAAGCCGAACTACGGCTGCTCTGATTCCTTAAAAGGGATACGTAGGCATCGGGGTAGGGCCCGAACGAGCATAATTTTATTTTCCCTACATTCTTTTCTCCTTTTCTTTTTCATGCACTTTCCCTTTAGCAATAATGAACAATAAGCATAGATTGAACACACCCATAAGATAGACAACAAGAGTGGATACCGTAGAGTACTACGGGCGTGTGGGGTGCTAATACCTTCCCCTCGCGTAACAGACTCCCTTACCCTTATCTCTTGGTCGTTCGACCTTGATTTCATCCTTCTCAGGTTTTCTCGATGTTTACCTTTCCCTACCTGTGGGATAAAAGACGTTCGATGGCGACTTCATTGTTTTGATGATTTTCAGCCGGTTGTTTCAGCTGGCGACTTCACTGGGGATAGGTCGACCAAATACTGGTCCATCCCGGAGTCGTTCCTAGCTCTTTCTTTCTTTTCTTTGGGTGTCTATTTTTATGCTTTTAGTTTACTCATTTGTACATGTTTGCCTGAGCATAAGTTTGCATTGCATTTTATTGCTTTCCCTATTTGTTATCTATTATGCTGGACTCTGTTTTCCATGTTGGGTGGGGATGTTACTATTGAGGTAAAAGGCCCAGTACCCAGGCCAGAGTGCACTAGGACACTAGGAATAGAGTGGGGGCATGACGGCTATAGGACGTGGTCCGATTAGTGCAGTCTTGTCATATACCACGCTCGGATGAGGTTCAAATGAATTACTATCGGCACCCACGTCTGTGGGTAAACCCATAGTACTTTCAGGCGGACCCATGATTTTCGAGTTACCATTGTCTTACCCTGACCTAGTCTTCACCCGTGAGTGGGGAGGGATTTGTCATTACAAGTACAGTTGATGCTATGTTCAAATGGTTACTCATGCCCAGATGGAGACTGTGATCGGATGGTGATTAGTGGTTCTAATGATCATGTTATGGACTTCTGTCAATGACTTATGCATATGGTGTTCTGTTGGTGACTATATGGGTCTCAGATTTATTTATTTTTTGAGTTTTCGGATTCGATATTCAGGATGCTTATCTAGTTATGTTCCGGACCTTTGATCCTGATATATTCCATTTGGTCAGAGATTATACAACGGTTAATCATGGTACTTGGTTCCATTGTATGCTGAATTTGGTTCTGAACCTTTGATCCTGTGATATCCATATTATTCAGCAGATTTATACAGCAAGTTATCCAGAGGATTGTACAATTGTTATGCTGAACTTTTGAACTTATGTCATTGCACCTTGCATCATAACATGTTTATTTTACACAAAAAAAGGAAATGTGAAAGATTATATGCAAAAAAAAATGTTTGAACATGGCATTGCATCCGCTCATTCACCTCATGCATCCATAGCAGGTACTCCGAAGGTATTCAGAAATGGGGAATCCTTATTCAGACTCGGTATTTTCTTTTCAGAGCTGCAAATCTTGACTTCTCGTCGCTTCGTGGTCAGATTCAAGATATGAAACAACTTCGTGGGGAGTTGGACGAGATGAAAGAACAGATGGGATTCGTGGTGCTAGACATGCAGGATTTGGTCCGTGGACAAGAACTCCTGAAAGAAGAGAACACTCAGTTGAAGACTCAATTGAATTTGGTTATGGAAATTTTAGGGATAATGTTGAAGAAAGAAGATGTTTCTATGCCTGCCACAATAGGAGTTACCATTCCTCCCCATAACCTGAGGACTCTTGTAGGTCAGGGAGTATCTCCTCCGCAACCGTGCATTCCAGGATCCTCCCATCCGCAACAAGTTGTCACTTCCCGAGAGGACCCAAAAGGCAAAGTCCGTCAGCAGAGGCCAAAACAGCCTGAACGAAAATTTGATTTTATTCCAATGTTGTATGCACAATTACTTCCTCCCCTGCTAGAATTACATTTGGTTAAACTCCGAATTTTCACTACACATTAAAAACGCCCTCATGGCTTTGACGATAATGCTAGGTTTGATTTTCATTCTAAGACACCTGGTCATGATACTGAAGATTGTGTAGCTTTTAAGCACCAAGTCCAGGACTTGCTTGATGCAGGGACAATTCTCTTCACTCCCGAAGGTCTGAGTGTGCAAATCAATCTTATGCCAACCACTACAAAGAATATGGCTACGCCTTCTCCTCTTCAAAGTTCTACCTCACGATCTGAGTCACGTCATCCACAACCTATAATCCCGGAAAGTTCTCACCAGCAGTCGTTTGTAAGTTGTGGAAATCGGTTGGTTAATCAAAACCAGAATGTTCCTCGTGTTCACTTGGCTCAGTGTGCTACTCGGCAACAAACCTGTCAACAAAGACATACGCAACAAGGTAAGCAAAAGGATAAGAAGCCTAAGAGGGTGTTCGACATTTTTCCTTTGACTTATGGCCAGCTGTTCTCTCAGTTACTCAAGCTTTCCTTGGTGGAACCCAAGCCACTGAAGTATGTCATTCCTCCTTGTTCTATGAATTCCAATCCTAATGTGCAATGTGATTACCATGCTGGGGCACTAGCTCATTCCATTGAAGACTGTTGGGCTTTCAAAGAAAATGTGCAAGACCTACTTGATGCAAAGGCTATCAATTTCGGGCCAGTCAGTTAAATTTGAGGTCCCCTTCGACTCAGTAAATGTCAAGATTGCCAGATCATCATCTGAAGCAACAAGTCCATACCGAGACTGGTCTCTTCAACATAGTAATTCCTAGTTTCATTTTCAATTCTCATTTGTAATCTTTCTTGCTTTGGTTCAGTACTTTCTTGTATGCAAAACTTGTTGATTCTTGAATATTAATCATAATGCATTGAATATGTTTGTCTTGAATTAATCCATTTGTATTCACTCATTAATGTTTTTTCTTTACTTTTTGATACTTAACTCTTGTTAAATAAAAAAATCTTAAGGGAGGATGATGAGTAATATACCAAAAATTTCAAACGGTGTGCTTTTGAGTAGGACCCTGCTGACGATGTACAGGCCTTGTTTCAAATTCCCAAACACCGGAGATATAAGGGAGATAGACTCTCGTCAACCCCTTTGAGCCTTGAAGTAGGAGTTTCTTTGCTTTTCAGAAAAACCCTCACATTTAACCCGGGGCAGGGTAGATTTCAGTTAATCTGATTGGGCATTCAAAACTCATTAAAAGTGCACATCAAAGGATACAACAAAGGTTATCCTTCAGAAGGTTGAGAAAGAACAAAACCACAGTGGTTAAACTCTTATATATCAGCAGTGTGCATCAATGATAATGATATCCTAACAGATATCTCTCGCACATCAAAAAGTCAAAAAGTGACGATACCATAATGGCTATTTCTCGTCAACCAAACAGCAAGGCAGTCACACCTTTTTCAACAAATCAAATAATGACTCAAAATCACACGACTGGTGCAAACTAAAAGAAATAGTAAAAGAAAGAGATAAAAAGCCTTGTTAAGTCAAAACTTGGAAAACAAGTCGCTTAGGAAAAAGTCAGGGTATCCCGCTGGACTTCAAAATCAAATTCAAGAGGAATTTGTCCAGGCAAAAGTTAGGGAATACAAAAAGAAAGCGAAAAGCGCGAAAAGAGAAAAAGGGGATTACCAAATAAAGATTCTCCACAAAAAATAAAGTCGTGTGATCAAAATACCAAGAATGAAAGAGTGAGTGACTGTCATATCCTTCTCGGCCATGGTAAACTCCTTCTGAGGAATGAGTGCTCGTATTAGTTTAACTGAATTTAGGATTGGAGAACATCATGGAGGATGGGTGGGCACCAAATATTTTGAGCCTTAAATCCGTTTTTTTTAAACCATGAACCAGGCCACGTTACAACCCTGAAAAGTCCTAATTGAAGCAAGGGTTAATTCGAAAGCACACTGTAACAAGAAATACGGTAATCTGACTCCTAGGAAGGCTTGCAAAAACTTTTGAGTTGGTATCACTCTATCTTTTTACTACCTATTGTACAAATTTTTGATGTTTCAAATATAAATTTTTTAACTTCAAGACAAACATGAGCTTTGCATTACAATTATCATTCTTATAATAAACATTCTTTGCATATGAGCAAGTTCTTAAATATCGAGTAAGTTTGCATAATGAGCATCAGATGAGAATTTAATTATCTCAAAGGACAAATTGCTTCAGGACACCGTTTAAAGGTAAATCATTTGTGGGAATGGTCTTAACCTGGGGCAAATCTTCTATCGACTCCGTCGAGTAAAAGAATACCAGTTTGAGAAATGATCTGAAGTAGATTGTAAAAGTTGGTCGCCCAAAGTTTCTGGTAAGCAGTGGTGCATTACTTTCAGTTGGTCCCAAGGGACATATCTCTTCAAGTATCTGATTAGAGATTGAAGCAGTTCAAGTCGAGGAGTATGGTTGTGAGGTAACCTATATTCAAGAGCCAACCACTCTAAGGTTACGTTGCCTTCGAAAATACTCAAATTTCTCATCCATCTGTGAGCATGAGGTAAAGGAAAAGGTTTGTCGAGATTCTGTTAAGCAAGGGGCAGGTGTGTAGAATATTCTGTCGAGTAGGTATTCAGCCAATCTGAGGCATTCAAGTTGGGATTTCATCCCTCAAAGGACAGTCAAACTGGGGCAGTTACGTCGAGATTTGACAAATCTCTCTAAGAATGCATTGATCAGAGGAGAATCTTCCCAGAATTTGAAGGTGTATGAGCACTCGCTCAAACATAGTTGGAATCCTCTCCAATTTCGGTTATCTGAACATCATGTTCCAAAGTTCATAACACTGGGGCAGTTTATCTTGGTGGTATAAATCTCAAAAAGTCCTCTCAAGGCAATTTTTCTGCAAAAGCCTTACAGACTGGGGCGAGAATTCATGTAAGGGCTTTCTCTCTTCTTGAGTGGTTGATCAGATCACATCCATGTATAGGCTAACCGACCTATGAATTTGAAAATCATGCCGAGAGGTTAAGATTGTTATCTTCAACTTATCAGAGACTCAAGTCCATTTACTGACATCCTTTGTCCTAAGTCAAGGTTATTATCCCCAGTTGAAGCTTGAATTGTTATCCACAATAGGATATGAGCAGTAACGCGAAGATTATTTGGGTTTGTTTACTCAAACAAGACTCGATGGGAATATTGCTTCCTAAGGGGACGCCTCCTCCCTAGTAAAAGACCTTTTGCTACTTGACATAGACCTATCTACCAGGGGGTTTCTTTTCTAAGATATTTTCTCCCCAGTGAAGTATCCTCGTCTCTCTGCAGGAGGAGATTATTCTTTCTCCCCGGAAATATAGAAGTTGTTTAAAGTCTAGTTGACCCCCTTTTCTTTGGACTGCAATTTATTTTTGCAGCATCTCCTCTAAAGTCCAGTTTTTAGTGGCATTCCTCCTCGGAGTCGAAATGTTGAAGTAGAAATCTTGCATCGCAGTTTTTACCCAGTGATTGATCGTTCAAGTTGTATATTCTTCAGTAAGGTTTTCCATTCCAAACAGGGGCACGTCACCCCAATTTCTGTTTTGCAAATACTTGTTGGTCTTGCATAACAAGAAGCATACCAGCAAGTGAATCAAGAAAGGTCTGCATGTGAACAACACGAGGATTTTTGTAGAATGGGATTCAATCTCCCGAGTAAATGCTCACTTCTTCTCAAGACAGAATCATGTATCCTCAATAAGGGCGTACTCTCTCCCAGACATATATCCTTATCTCCATTAAAAGTACGTCCGTGCGTAATCCCCACTGAAGTCAGTACTCTCAATGAGAGTTTGTTTAAGAGTTTGTCCCTCCCATAAGACTTATCTCTGAAGAAATGCATTTCAACAAGTTTTGTATAAACTTCTTCATCAGCATAGTCTACTCAGCTTCGATAAATCCTGGAAAGATCATTTCATTGGATTGTAGACCTTTGTTATATCCTCTCGAAGTCAATACCATATATCTCCGTGGTAGGTATTTATCTCCCTAGGGAGGTTGCTGTTCATCGTCTCTCTGAAGTTCGTATCTTTTCTCCCTAGGGAAGTTTTGCCCAAGTCAGGTTTTCTTGAAGAGATGTTTGATTAACATGTTTGTTATGCCCAGCGGAGCAGGTCTCCTATATTTTTTTCTGGGGCAGAGTACATGGACAAATGCCGTTTAAAATTCTTTTATCCCAGTGATGGGATATGGATGAAATATTTCCTCGGTAGAGTTCCAAACCTCAAGCTTATGGTTCAAAGATGACCTTCTCTTCCTCAAGTGAAGATTGTTACCCTCGACGGTAATATCCTCTGTGTGGCCTGGGTAGAATTATTTTATTGAAAAAAAAACAACAAAAAATTTTTTGCGATTCACCAATCAAAGTCACTTCTATCGAAGACTTACATCGGAAGGTCCCAATTCCCAGCAAGATTCTCTTTATCCTTGGAAAGAGATGTTGGATTTTTCCCTAAGAAGTTGGGAGTTGGATCAGAGTTCGAAAATTTCCCTGAACTGCAATTTATTTTTGCAGTATTTTCCCCAGTGAAGCTTGTTTTCATTCCCTAATGGAGCATGCTTTCTAGAACAAGTGTCATCTTCTCCCCAGTATGGTGCACATGGGAGCACCAATTTTAACTCCTTCATCCCGGAATATGAAAGATTTTGTTGAGATGTCAGCGGTGGAGTTTCTGTCCTAGGATGTTTGGTTCTTCCCCAAGTGAAGATTTTTATCCCCCGGCGTTGTTATCCCCAGTGAGATCAATCGTTTAAATATTGATGATTTCAAATCTCGGTCCCCCATTGAAGTACAAATTGCTTTTTCTCCACAGAAGATCAAATGTGCCAGAATAATTGTCCATAAGTTCACTGACTTCTCAGCATCCGATTATTGACGTGGTCTCCCCAGTGCATTACTAAACATGCATCATTACATTGAATCATTACATCGCATCTACTAAAATGCATATCATTTCCATTGCATGGAGCATTACGCTATAAAAAATTCAAACATGCATAAGTATAAGCCAATTATGTCCACTTGTGGTAACCAGATTGTTATGCGCTCAGATTTGATTTATCTCCATAACAAGCCTAAGGGTGACTCTATTATGTTTCCCCAGCGGGGTTTGTTTTGATTCACCATCAGTCGGGTTTTTGGTATTCCTCCATCTCCCCAGTAAGTTTGTGGTTTGCACTTGCCTTTGCAAGCCTTTTGTTATTTTACCCGTGTTTGCTTTGCCGTTAGAGTGCGAGTAAGAGTCGGCGTATAGCATTTCTTATTTCTCAAGTATTTGAGTGTCCATACTTGGTGTGTGGTAATTCAGATGATTGCCACTCTTGAAGAATTACACCCCGCCTTTGGCCTGAGGGATTTTTTAGTTCTTGCGTATTTGCAACCTATCGAAAGCCTAACATGTTTTTCTTTGTTAGAGTCTGCTTGGACCAGTCCCTTTCTCTTGCAGAGTTCACATTCGATCGGTGCTCTTTGAAGGTCCTGCTTAGTCGGTTCCTTGTTTTAGTTTATCCACGTTAGTCGGGTCCTCCCTTCGTTAGCCTAGCTAATATTTTATGTTAAGAGTCTTTCAGTGTCTCTTCAAAGTCTAGTTGTCTAGCGTCCTTATTTAGGCGAATGTGCCCTTTTTATTGGGGCTTTCTTCGGTTAGTCTCGTTCCTGTGTTCGCTAGCAATTCTAAACATTTGTTTCTTGATGATCAACTTCGCTCTTGTGTATCTAACTCTGACCAGACATGCATACCTGTATCTTTCAAAACCCCGCTTCGCCTGGTATCTTTTGTCAAAATCCCGCTTCGGATGGTGTCATTCTTTTAAATACACCTTCGATTGACATCATTTGTCCGGAGTCCCATTCGTTTGGTCTCCTTCCTCAGTAAGTCCGCCTTCGATTGGTGTTTCTTTGCAAGAGCTTTCTTCGGTCTGTCTCTTTCGTACGTATCTGATACCGACCACGGATATGTATCTTTGATATCTCTCTTGTGCGTATCCGATACCGACCACGGATATGTATCTTTGATGTCTCTTTTGTGCGCATCTGATACCGACCACGGATGTGTATCTTTGATATCTCTTTTGTGCGTATCCGATACCGACCACGGATATGTATCTTTGATATCTCTGTTGTGCGTATCCGATACCGACCACGGATATGTATCTTTGATATCTCTCTTGTGCGTATCCGATACCGACCACGGATATGTATCTTTGATGTCTCTTTTGTGCGCATCCGATACCGACCACGGATGTGTATCTTTGATATCTCTCTTGTACGTATCCGATACCGACCACGGATATGTATCTTTGATGTCTCCGTCGTACGTATCCGATACCAACCACGGATATGTATCTTTGATATCTCTTTTGTGCGTATTCGATACCGACCACGGATATGTATCTTTGATATCTCTCTTGTGCGTATCCGATACCGACCACGGATATGTATCTTGTCTATATCTTTTGTGCGTATCCGATACCGACCACGGATATGTATCTTTTATAGCTCTTTCTTACGTGTCCGATACCGACCGGATATGTATTTTTGATGTCTCTTTCTTGTATATCCGCTACCAACCCCGGATATGTGTCTCTGACATTTTTTTCGTATGTCTGCTACAGGCTTCAGGCATATATCTTTTGATACCTTTCTTACAGGTGTCTGTTGCTAAATCCCAACAGATGTTCCTCGATAACCAAGTTATCCTTCGGTGTGTCAAACTCTGGTTAAACATACATCTAACCCTGATAATCCTTTTTACCAAAAAATATATATATATAGAAGATACAAAAAAACCAAAGATATAATAATACCTGACTGGCTTCGGAGCGCAAATTTTCGGGTTCTTTTAGTATTTAATCTTCTTCCACCCTGAAAGTTCGAAAGGCTGACGCCAATCTCACCTTCAGGATTGAAGGCGATTAAATAGGGGCAGCTGTTGCACCCCAAAATTTGCCCTCCTAATTTCCTGTATTTTTGGCTTAGACTTTTGCATTCATCTGCACATTTTTTCATTAGGTCACTAACATGGCATACATTTCATTCAATATAGCTCTGAGGTTCAAAGTTCGGTGGTTGTGCGATACTAGGGTTTCATAGTGGTTAAGGCGCTCATATCCAATAAAGGACTTCTTCTCCCTCAAGCAGCAAGGCTGTTATCTTCTGATAAACAACCGATTGTAGGTCATTCTGGTCAAGAACTCTAGGACGTGACCTAGCATATGTGGACTTCGAATCATGACGTCCTTTCCTATAAGTATGCTTGTCATTTTATTAGGATTAATGACTGTGACATGACAATCATCTACTCCTCAGTTAATCAAATTAGGTTTTGTTGAATCATGGTTCAGAGATGTTTTATCCGGATATTTCTCTGTGCGTCTGAACGAGGAATCAAGATTGTGAGGGTTTCACATCGAGGGAATTCTTCTGTGATTCAGACTTTATCATCCATCTGTAAGATGTTCCTTATGACACTAATCTCAAGTTGAAATAACCGATCGATAAGAGACTTGTGGATTGAATCGTGGAATATGAGGCATGATACAAAAGGCAAGGTTGTGAATTTTTAGGATCAAGATCTTATTGACTATTCAAATTATTTGTCATTCAAGTTGATTTGGGTTCAAGATTGAAGTTAGGAGTTCATTGAGAATGCAAGTGTGATTTGGATTTGAAGTTTGATTTGAGTTCAAGATGTTCGAAAGTGTTTGATTGGATTAAAGTTGGCAAGGAGCCTTAAGTATTGGTCATATGAGTTTCTTGGAAGGTAAAGTACAGACTGCGAGGTCTTGTTTCAAGTCGGAGTTCATACGCATTACAAAGACGTTCATCGTTATTCCAGATTCAAGTTGACATGTGTTCAAAGTTTATTCGAACTCTCTCATTCATGATTCAAGAAAATACTATCCAATTCCATTCAATTTCATTCAAGTGTAACAATACCTTACAAGAAAATTTGATGCTTTCATATCTTCAAGCATTTTTTCAAGACTTTGTCATTTAAACCCCGTCCAAAAAAAATCCATCACCCGACATTTCAAGCTCAAAGTCATTAATAATTCACACTATAAATTTCAAGTTCATCCAAATCAAACATTCATTATAAAATCATTACAATCCCATTACACCAATATTCTACAAAAAAAGAACTGTTACAAAATACACTTGAACAACATTCTTCAGTCCTAAAGGTGCTAAAATTCCATGAGTAAACTTCTAATTCCATGCCATGCCAAAGTTCTTCATCTTCAGTTCATGACCTGCACATTCATACAAAAAAAATCCAAGTCAATACAAACAATCATGCTGTTGAACATTATAAAAAGACCGGCTACCCACTTGATGTAAAGCTTGGGACTATTACTGCTGATCTGGAAACAGCAGATGTTTTCTCTTATCCGGAGGATGAGAATGTATTGGACCCACTTTTAGCACAACATCTGGCATTTTTTTGGGATTGATTTCTCATCACTGCAAAAGACTGAAATGACGACTGTTGAAAAAGAACTCGACCAAAATACCAATTTTGAATGGAATAGAATCCAAGAAGGTGGGACAGGTGAAGTGTCTTCTAAGCATCTCAAGGTACCTGATGAAACAGAACTAGTGGATGATGATAGACAAAACAAATCTCTTCTGATGAAGACAAATGGATATCTTGTGAAGGAGCCCGAACAAATCTCTCCTGGTGGGATAAGTGAAGTGTCTTCTGAGCATCTCAAGGTACCTGATGAAACAGAACTAGTGGATGATGATGGACAAAACGAAAGAGATGGCAGCCTAGACTGCTCCCGTTCTGATGACGCGGCCAGTGAGGTTGATGATTATATGGATGCATTAGCTACCATAGACTCTGAGTTGGAAATAGACAATGAGTGTGGACCTAAGAAAAGCTTCTTGAATGTTCAAAAGGTAATTAATTCAAATGGTGAAGAAGAACACCAGCTGCAAGCTCCATTTTCAGATTCTCAATCATTTGGAGACTCGTCATTATCTGAGGAAATGAGTTCATTTGAACAAGATAGAAGTGAAGAGAATAATGAAGTGCAAGCTCAGCTTCCAGACTCTCGGTCAGTAGGAACCCCCTGTGCATCAGATGATGATAATCGTTCATTCAGAAAAGGTAGAACTAAAGAACATACTCAACTGCAAGCCCAGTTATCAGATTTTCAATCTATTGGAAATTCCTCACCAGAAACTAAAAACATGCCTTCCGACCAGCTTTCACAAGCTGTTGAATTGCAAAAAAATTATGATGAGTTTGTCACACATGATGATGCACACGATCTTAGGCGAGAAATATCTGCTTCTGGACCAGTTTCTTCTGGTTCATGTCCCGTGGATTCAGAATGTTTACTATTGTCTTCAGATTATGGAGCTACAGATACCTCACTAGTGTCCTTACCCACAAGGACTCTATCAGATAACACACCAGATGTTCCTGTTGAACATTTAAGATTAGAAGATGATGAAGACACCATCTACCCAATAAAAGATAATATTCTCCCAGTTGTTGATTTTGACAACAATTCTTTGAACTTGGATGTCTGCAATCCTCATGTCCATTCCCATACTCTGTTACAAGTTTCCAATGATTTAAATTTAGCCCATGAAGGCGAATGTGGTGGTCATTCTGACATCGAAGTGATGCAGGAAGAATCTCTTAATGAGTATTGTTCTGAACTATCAGTTGTTGGAGACATTGGTTCACGAGGGGAGGATCCCATTTGTCTGCCCATGGAATTAGACCTTAACTCGGGCACTAAACTGCAGCTTGACGTCTGGGAATTACAATCTAATAGTGATGTTAAAGCAATGCAACTTGACTCAGAATATTTGTTTCCTGTTGTGGAGACTACCATAGAGAATAGCTTTGCAGAGGAACTATTTTCTGAATTCATACACGGAAATCCTCAAGATGAACCAGATTCAGTATTCAAATTTAGAAGAGGTACCAGAGATAATGTCTGGAAATGAAAGAATTGAATCCACCTGCAGTTTGGATCAAGTTGAAGATGATGATCTTGTTAAACATCCACCTCCCCCTAATTACATACTGCAGGATGATGATATCATGGTAAATGATATATTCCCTGTAAAAGTTTTGTCCAAAGATCTGGCTGTATCTGCTATTCCTTCTCTTGATAACGCTGAAACTGATACAAGTATTGTTAATTGTCAAGCTTCAAATTCTATTTTTTCCCCATCAATGAATCCTTCAAATTTACTTGAATCTTTCCCAGCTTCTCCAGATTCCAATAGGATGGAAATGGGATCCAATGAGGTAGAGTTGACAAAATTTTCCACATATTTGAATGTAGAGAAGAGGGAAAATCAACTGGAACCATTTGCATATATAACATCCCCTCTAACAGATTTTCCAGCTCATCTCTTAACTACCGTAACACAACTTCCTCTAACAGCCTAACTCCTCTAACTCCAACCAATTCCAAACAGGACTTCTAACTTATAACTAACACAATTTCAACCAACCTTTCTAATTCACAGATTCCTAACCGTTTCTTAACCAACTTCCAAAGTAGAATTTCTAAACAACAAATTTCCAGCTTTCTTACAACCTATTCCCCAACTAAATTCCCTAACAGAATTTTCTAACCATAACTTCCTATCCAAAACCATATCTCAATTAACCAACTTAACTAACCCAAAAAACAGTTACAGCATACCTAACATTCAGTAACCAATTCATAACAAACTCTCAAACCTTCTAACAACTTATAACTGCATAACAAACTGCATCCTAACTTCCTAACAGAATTTTTCATGACTAACCTTTCCCTAACTTCTAACTGTAACCAACCTTCCATTTCCCAAACCATAACTAACCTAACTGCATCTTAACCTCCTAACAGAATTTTTGTTAACCAACCTCCTATAACAAACTGCCAGTACATATAAACCAGAGATCACAAATAGAAAAAGAGGAGATAGGGAACACAAAAAAAAATATTTTATTACCTCTCAATCATCTCATTCTTCACCATCTTTTTTTTGAAGAATCCACACCAAGAAAATCTCCATAAAAATTTCTCAGTGCTCCCTCTCTGCAATCTTCAACTTCCATAATCCAATCTTCGTCATAATCTCTGCAATCTTCAAACTTCATCCATCACTTACAACAAGCTTCTTCTGCAGCTCATAACCATCACCATCTTCATTGTCTCAGTCCCTTATATGCAACCGTTTCAACGCGCCAATCTTCTGCATCTCCAAGTTGCTGCATCATATTCAACAAAAATCCACAACAACAACAACAATCTTCATTGATTTCGAAACACAGCACATCAATCAACACCAAATGCAGTATCGAAAGAGAAGAAGAAGAAGAGAAATAGCATAGGAAAGAGATTGAAGAGTATACCTTCTATACTGCTGGTCTTTTCTGATTAACGCCGCCACTTCGAATAGCTACCGGATAGGTAAATCTTCTTTTGTTGCTCTGCAATTTCTGTTTCGAATAAGTTGTTGAATCTACAAAAAGATACGAAACACAGAGAAAATCGAAATGAAAACGAATCGGCGGAAGAGATGTTGAGATGTTTGAGATTGAGTCAAACTCGACGGTTTGCGGAGGTGTTTGCTGAGATGGAGGCTATGACACAGCGGTGAGCTATTGAGGAAGAAGGCCCTGCAGCGCTGTGTGGAGAATTGTGTTTCAGAAGGATTAGAAGATATACTTTTAACCCTTATTCCAATTTTCACCCCCTATCTATTTCTAATTCTTTTAGAGTTTTTTTATTTCAGTTTAAATTTTCTTTTAAACTTTATTTAATAAAGACTAATGCTAATGAAACAATAAGAAAAATAGGTAGAGTTTAGGATTGTTTTTAATTTTTTTTATATATCTTTCCATGATAAAAAATGATAAAAATCAGTCAAAATTTGTTAGATTTTTTATTTGATTTTAGAAATTAATTCATAATTATTCGATTACTTGAGACTTGTGATTCACTGTTGTTTTTTGAGATTTGAGTCTTATGCAGGTTTATTATGCGGTATGCGGCTACGCTTGAAATTTCGATTGTGATTTATTTTCACATCGATGATGCTTCAACACTTATTCCGAGCATTGGATTTCTAATTCTTTTCTTTGTTGATGCTAGCAGCTCGTGAGATCATCAAGTTTCTTTGCTTTTTTACTTTGCTCTACGAGCTAGTACTCGTTTGGTATGTTTTATTTCCACTCTCACCCCACATTTATCACTTCCCATAGATTGCATGGTATGATGACTTTAGGTCTAATGCGATAACATTAGATTTAGAAATAGGCTAGTCTTCCTGTGACTTTCGTCTTCCTGTGACTTTCGTCTTCCTGTGACTTTCGTCTTCCAGTGACTTTCGTCTTCCTGTGACTTTCATCTTCCTGTGACTTTCGTCTTCCTGTGACTTTCGTCTTCCTGTGACTTTCGTCTTCCTGTGACTTTCGTCTTCCTATAACTTTCGTCTTCCTGTGACTTTCGTCTCCCTGTGACTTTCGTCTTCCTGTGACTTTCGTCTTCCTGTGACCTTCGTCTTCCTATGACTTCGTCTTCCTGTGACTTTCGTCTTCCTGTGACTTTCGTCTTCCTGTGACTTTCGTCTTCCTGTGACTTTCGTCTTCCTGTGACTTTCGTCTTCCTGTGACTTTCGTCTTCCTGTGACTTTCGTCTTCATGTGACTTTCGTCTTCCTGTGACTTTTGTCTTCCTGTGACTTTCTTTCCTCCTTTGCATATGCAGTTAAAACAAAAAACTTTTTGTACAAACTTCAAAAAATACATAAAAATTTACTGACAAAAACCATGTCTTGGATAAGTTTGAGAGATGATGAGCGGGTTTCTTCTCGACATTATTATTCTCTTGTTCTAAGCTTTGGTATGATTCAAGTCTCAAAGACTCATTTCATGATTAAATAGAGAAATGGCTAAAATCTCTCTCTTGAGGTTAACTAGCTATTATCTACAAGCAAAAACACCAACAAACATAAAAATCTTTTTGCCCTCGGGCCTTTCTTTCAAACCCTTTTCAAAAGAGCGTATTAATTCACTTCTGTGCTGACGCGTAAATCTCCAAAGGTCGAGTTGCGGCAGAAGGCGAGATTAATACTGTTCGTTAAAGAAAATACAAACAAACAAAAACACATAAGCCGAACTACGGCTGCTCTGATTCCTTAAAAGGGATACGTAGGCATCGGGGTAGGGCCCAAACGAGCACAATTTTATTTTCCCTACATTCTTTTCTCCTTTTCTTTTGCATGCACTTTCCCTTTAGCAATAATGAACAATAAGCATAGATTGAACACACCCATAAGATAGACAACAAGAGTGGATACCGTAGAGTACTACGGGCGTGTGGGGTGCTAATACCTTCCCCTCGCGTAACAGACTCCCTTACCCTTATCTCTTGGTCGTTCGACCTTGATTTCATCCTTCTCGGGTTTTCTCGATGTTTACCTTTCCCTACCTGTGGGATAAAAGACGTTCGATGGCGACTTCATTGCTTTGATGATTTTCAGCCGGTTGTTTCACCGATGCATGTGAGTTTGTGTCGACACATAATAGTTTAAAATGCATTTTTTTCCTTCTTTTTACACTGTTTTTTACATTTCCTTCATTATTATTCAATATGGTTGTAATATTTAAGTTCCTATTCCATCCCCATTTGTAAATTGTACCCCCATCCCATAAACGATGTAATAGTGTAGGACTTTATTTTCCACAATTTAATGCTTTCAAATACAAATGTTAGTGATTAGGGTTTGTATGGCAAGACTAAAATCAACAATTAGTAAACCCTAATTTAAGATAAACAATGCTTGAAAATCAATACACTAGCACACAAGCACCCCTAGGGTAAAATCCACTTGGTTGCCTTATAAATGGCCATATTACCCATGTGAGGTATCTTAGCAAAAACAAGCAAATACAAGATCATAGTCCCTCGATGATGCTATCTAAGTTGCCTTACAAATGATCTTAGTCCCTCAAAAAGAATGCTAAGATACCTTTCAATATTGCTAATCATGGTTATACGATGACCCACGCCCGTCTCGTTTACATCCGAAGATAGGGTTGCTTACCAAATCAATGGTAAGACAGTAATGTCAAAGGAAAAGAAAATGAACAAGAAAGACAATTGAGTAGGTAGATTGCTCCTAATTACTTGCTCCATTTCAAAACAAAAACATGCTTTCTATTTTCAAAACAAACACCAACACTTTCAAAAACATCTTTCAAACTTGAAAACATTTTCAAAAGATCAAACACTTTGTATACATTCTTATGAACGAGAATCATTACAAAGCTTACCCAAACGATGGAGCCTTTTCAAAATACTTTCAAAAACCACACAAAGTACATTTTGAAACAAAAGCAAGTGATCTAGAAAGTAACTAAGAGCCCATGGAAAACCATGGATGAAAAGGGTGCTAATACCTTCCCTTTTCATAATCTACCCCCCGAACTCAAGAAACAATCTCAAAGGTCTTTCCTGTGCTTTTTCACCTTTCCTTTTGGATAAAAGAAAAGTCGGTGGCGACTCTTGCTAACCGCAACATTTTCGATCAAACGCAAAACCTTCAAGTCATTTCTCCCACCGTATCACAGAATTGGCGACTCTGCTGGGGATTATTCTAAAAAAAAGTGGGGTTACCTTAGAGTTAGATCACATTTACTTGCTTTCTTTGTTTGACTTGTATGCTTTACATTATGGTTCTTTGTTTGGGGGTGAATCCTCTACCCGGATTTGGGATACATTATAGGTAAGTAGTAATATATTGTGGAAACTGTGCGGGGTATACCGACATGGTCTAAGAAATAGCTATATTAGTGCGACATATTTGTGGGTACCGGTAGCCTTTGAGTTAATCAAAGAGAATACGGGGCCGCTGAGTGATGTCATGAATCACTAATGAACTTTTAGAACCTTTACTTGACCAACTTGGCCTTTAGGATGTAGTGAGATGACCGGCATTGGTGCAGTCCGAAGTTGGTAGATACTCGATACTACACTCATTGAGGTTTGGTTTCTTGGGATATTTCGGTCACCATTAAAGAGGCTTGAGCTGAAACAATGACCAAGGAAACAATCTAGTGATATTGAGTTCCTTAGAACCCGGTTACTACTACTAGGACAGGTTTAAGCCAACTAATCTTCAAGAGGGTACTTACCTATAAAACTCCATGAAAGCCTAAACTAAGGACTTGTTTGCTTTGCTTGTATATGCATACTTGTACATAACATCATGGACATCATGAACATCATATACATCCACTATCCATTTCAAGGATTTTTGGATTCATCTTTGTTCTTATTTTGTAGGATATGAATTCACTTCACAGGAAAACTATTCAAGTCAACCTTGTAAGAATCCCTCCACAACTTAAGGAGCTAGCTTCACGGATTCCTGAGAACTCTCCATTCACCGAGAGACATGGTCGTCTACTCAACTTGGTCACCTCCAACACAGATGAGGACATGATGAAGGTGCTTTTTCAGTTCTTTGATCCTTTGCACCATTGCTCCACATTCCCCGACTATTAACTTGTGCCTACTTTAGAAGAATTCTCCCAACTGTTGAGGATTCCCATTCTCAATCAACTACCTTTTGTTAGAACATAGTTTGATTCTATAACCCTTGGTTAGAGTTTTGATGATAACAAATACAAAGAATAAATTATAAAATACAAAGAACAAATATGCACCTTAAAAATTATGTTTTATGTATGCAGAAGTTCTGATCATATCAGCATCAGAAGATAAGCCATAAGTGCTACACACTGAAGCAATCAGAACATACGCTGAAGATTGATGACCAAAACCTATGCTTAATCAAAGTAAACTCTGGCTCTAAACAAGAACATATCAATCCAAGTCATCAATATTCTGAAGCATCATCAGCAGTAAGGAGATAAGATTCTGAAGCGTTATTGATCATTCAAGACAGCATCAATTCCAACGGCTTCTTTCAGACAGGATCTTCTCCAAATGGAAAGTGTGTTAATGACATTAAACATGCTTTATGATCAACGTCATTCCACTACCTATATAAACAAAGTCATCTTTCAAAATCATACAACGATTTTTCTAGGTAAGCACTCACACATATTCAAAGCTACAAGCAATTTCATTTTACTTTTCTAAGCTATAAACCTGTGTAATTTATCACAGTTGTGATAAACAGTTTTTTGTTAGAAAAACAACAACACATATTGTATAATTATATTGAAAAAGTGTTCCTTGAGATTAACCGGATTGTGGTTGTACTCAAGAAGACTTTAACAGTTGTTAAAGTAGCTTTTGTAATCTTGTTGAGATTAGTGGATTAAGACCTCGTTGGAGAGAGGCGAAATCACCTTGACGGGTGGACTGGAGTAGTTTGAGATTAAACGAACCAGGATAAAAATAATGTGTCATTAAGCTTTTTAGATTCAAGTTCTCAATTCAATCCGCCCCCCCCCCCCCCCCCTTCTTGTGTTTTTCACATCTTCACCTTTCAACGGTACAGAAAGAGATCCAAATCCAGAAGAGATTGCTCAAGCTCTACAGTTGCGCTCATCTGATGTTACAACTCATTGGGAAACAAGGAGTGATGTCAAAGGTTTCTTAGCAAAGTTCCTGTTTGAGAAAGCCCAAAGTTGTTGGAATTCCTTAGACTTGCAAGCCTTTGAGGAAATTGTGGCTCTTCTCATCTATAGGATGGTTTTATTTCCAAATCCTGACCAACTCATAGATGTGAACGCCGTCAAAATCTTCATGTCACGCAATCCAGTGCCTACATTACTAGGGGATATCCTACACTCTTTTCACACTCGCACAATGAGGAAAAGAGGTGTCCTTATATGCTGCACTTCTCTCTTGGCAAGATGGTTTATTTCTCATCTTCCCCAATAAGTCTTAAAGAATGAGCAAGGTTCAAGGTGGTCACAAAGGTTGATGACGCTCAAACATTCAAAAATTCATTAGTGCTCTCGATCCAAAGAGAATGTTATTATCGTCGATCGTTGTGGAGAATTCCCTAATGTCCCTCTACTTGGCATTAGGGGAGGTATCACCTACAACCCATATTTATCCTTAAGACAGTTTGGTTACGCCCGAAGGGATGGCCCACACGAGATGTTGATTCAAGGTTTGGTATTCGACTACGACAACGACGATCAAGGTCTTCGCCAGAGATTTATCCGAGATTGGAGGATGCTAAACAAGGTGGATAGAAAGACTTCGGGGCACAATAATTCCATCCCTCTTGAGCCTTACCTCAAATGGGTATGAACTCATGCTCAGAGTCTTATGATGCCTTACCCCTCCATTCTCCCGGTAATCATTGAGCCTGTTAAGGAAGAGGATGTTCCATACACTATCCTACATCCTGACATGCCCACATCTCTTGAAGAGCTAGAAAGGGATTGGATACAGCTCAAAGGAGAGCGAGATACTTTCGAATTCCAATTCTACGCAAGCGAGAAGAAGGTTTTGGAACTTACTAGGATACTTCATGAGGAGCGAACTCTGAATGCCTACATTGAACCAAAAAGGATACGTACTACTTTTTTATCTTATAGTTTTGTATTATTTTGTCCAAGGGGAATTGATGTACTCGAACTTTATCTTATTAATATAACGTGTGTTCCTTTTTGTCTAAAACAAACTTGAATCTTTGAAATCCTGGAAAACATTGCATATTCATATATCATTCATCATAACATAATTAGGTCTTTTGCAACAAGTCTCCTCATCTCTCTACTGTTTATTTCAGTAAGATGGATATCGAGAAAACAGTGAAAGATCTCCAAGCTCATAATATGTAGTTCCAACAATTGCTCATAACCCTAGCCAATGGGCAAGAAGAATTGAAGACTCTGCTAGCTGAAGAGAGGAAAAAGAAAACAAAGAAGGTAACTGGAGTCTTAAACATGGGGAGAAGGTTTCATGGTCAGACTAGAAGAACCTTGAAATTTGCAACAACATCCGGTGAAAGAGAGGGGAAAGGCAAGGAAACAGCGGTCCCGTTAGAATATGAAGAGGAGGAAGAAGAAGAAGACTACTCTGACGAACAGTATCCTCCAGCTGATGACAAGTACAGACAGCTTGAAGAGCGGTTGAGCGCGATGGAAATACAAAAGGTGCCAGGCTTAGACTTTGAGGAATTGGGACTAGTGTCGAGGATTGTGATTCCTCTGAAATTCAAAGTGCCTATGTTTGCAAAATATGATGGAGTGTCATACCCTAAAATGCATCTCCGGTCATATGTGAGAAAAATCCAACCCCATACCGTTGATAAATACTTATGGGTGCACTTTTTCCAAGACAGTCTGTCTGGAACATAACTTGATTGGTTTTACCAACTAGAAAGAGCGAACGTCCATAATTGGGAAGATCTTGCTGCAGCTTTCTACAAACAATATCAATAAAATGCTGATTTGGCGCCTACCCGTACTCAACTCTAGAGTATGGCCATGGCTTCCAATGAAGGTTTCAAGGATTATGCACAAAAATGGAGAGATTTGGCTGGAAGAGTTCAACCCCCTCTGTCTGAAATGGAATTGGTAGACATGTTCTTAGGCACCTTATCTGGTCCCTTTTTCAACCATTTAATCGGAAGTTCATCTGCAGGCTTTACTGAACTAATATTGACCGGAGAGAGGGTGGAAGCTGGTATAAAAAGTGGAAAGATTCGGAAGGATTCATCTTCTTCTACAGCTGTAAGGAAACCTTTCATCGGGAAGAAAGAGATAGTTGTTGTATATCCGCAAAGAAACCAAGAGAGGGCCGAACGCCGACCAATAGTGGGGGCTGTTATGATTCCAAAGCCTACGTCTGATCAACAAAGAAGTAATCAACCAAGGGTGGAAAGGCCAGTCAGGAAATTCACCAGAATTAACATGACTTTGTCTCAAGTTCTACCGCATCTTCTGAGATCTAACTTGGCAACCTTGAAAGAAGCTCCAAAAAACCCCAATACAACATCCCCTCATTATCATCCCAATGCCCATTGTGAATATCAATCTGAAAGTCCTGGTCACGATACTAATAATTGTTGGGCCTTGAAGAACAAAATACATGACCTCATTGAAGCAAAAGAAATTGAGTTTGATGCGCCCGAGAAGCCAAATGTCATTTATGTTCCTATGCCCAGACATGGTCACAATACCAATGCTATTAAAGAATATTTGTTTGTTACCTTAGTTGATGAACTCATGACCCCGCTTCCTACTATTAAGATAAACTTGTTGAAAGCCGGTGTGTTCTCAGGCTGTAATGAAGTTTACCATCTCTGCTTATCCTCACCAACTGGTTGTCCTTTGTTGAAGGCAGGCATTCAATGCCTGATAGATAACAAAGAGATTTTGTTTGAAAAAACTCTTGTTTCACCTATTCCTGTTAAAGATGTTTCTATCATTACCATTTCCGCCAATTCTTCCAGGGTCTCCACCAAAAGACCCATTAGAATTACATCAATTTCGAAAGCAACTCCTTTAATAATCATAATGCCTGGGCCAGTCCCATATGTATCAGACAAAACCGTGTCGTGGAATTACGGAGGGGACATTTACTACCATGGCATCAAACAACATTGGCCGGCCACCGAATAGATAAACTCCGAAGAATAAGATTCCAACATCAGTAATATTTCCGGAACTAGCAAAATTACCCAAAGTGGTAGGATCTTTTCTCCAGAAATTGCCCCCCCTAAAGCAGTTTCTGGACCCGAAATCGTCCATGTGGCTGCTCCAAGGGGTACTTCTGTACCCATAATCATCTTTGCAAGTGCTCCTATTGACGAAGCCGTCACAACTCATGTTATCATTCCTATCAACACTCCCGCTACCGAGACTCGAGGAAAGAGTATTCAAGTGGAGCTTGTCCGGACGAAGGCTCAATCACTGATTATCCCTGAGATATCCAAGAAAGAAATGGAGGAGATCCTAAAAATTATAAAGAGGAGCGACTACGATGTAGTTGAACAATTGGGAAAAACCCCCTCTAAAATCTCCATGCTGGCATTGCTACTATGTTCTGAGGCGCATGAAAAAGCCTTGGTGAAGTTCTTAAAGACAGCCCATGTACCTCAAGAGACGTCTGGTGATCAATTCCAAGACTGCGTGGCCAGCTTGACAGCGGATAACGGCCTAGGTTTTTCGGATGCTGATTTGACACCGAGGGGAAGAAAGAATAATAAGGCATTGCATGTCTCTATGGAATGTAGGGGCACAACTCTGGCCCATGTCTTAGTGGACACTGGCTCATCTTTGAATTTATTAGCAAAAAAAGCTCTCGACAGACTTGACTGCGAGGGACATACATTAAAGCCAAGTAACATAGTAGTAAGAGCTTTTGACGGCTCGAAGAGGGCGGTGCACAGGGAAGTGGATATCCCCATAAAGTTTGGAACTCAAACTTTCAATTTAACCTTTTATGTAATGGATATTCGCCCTTCTTACTCCTGTCTGCTAGGCCGGCCATGGATCCACAATGTTGGCGTTGTTACCTCTATATTGCACCAGATGTTGATGTATCCGGTTCAAGGGAAGATTATCATTGTCCATGGAGAGGAAGAATACATGATCATGTTAGAACAATGTTTGAATCTAGTACCCTATATTTAAGTTTTGATGATAACAAAGTGAAAAGATATAGTAGTTAAATATTTTATGATTGAATTATATGCTACTTAAAATTACTATGCTCTGACTTGCAGATATGATGATTAAAACAAGCAAGATCACGTTCTCAGCATCAGAATATGAGTTTGCACACCAGCATCAGAAGTTGCTGAATCAGAACGTCAAGATCAGATGATCAACGCTTGCACATGCTGAAGCTTGATGAACAGAACTGCGCGTAAAACACTCTGATACAGAATCAAATTAGTTCATCAGCAGCGAAGCAGAATCAGAATGAGCCAAGCCAGAACGTGCATTGAAGAAGCAACGTACTGTGCATTGAAAGCTAATCAATACCAACGGCATCATTCTAGACAAGATCTGCTCAAAAAGGAAAGCTTGTTAATAGCATTGAATCAAGAATATCTGCTTCAACGTTCATCTTCTCAAAGTGCTATATAAACCAAGCTTTGAAGATTATTACGGCTAATGCTTCCAAACTCTCTACACGCACAAAGCTGAACAATAATCTTCACTCTACAAGTTTTGCTAAACCAACAAACTCTGATACCTTATTAGCGTTTAGCAACTTAGTATTCTAAGCTTCATTTGTGTAAACATCACAGTTGTGATATAGTTTTTGTAGAAACATTCACACACATTTGCTTATACCTTTGTAAGAAAGTGTTGCCTTGACAAACCGGATTGTGGTTTGAATCAAGAAGGTTTTAGCAGTTGCTAAAGCAGATTTGTATTCAGTTGAATATAGTGAATTAAGACCTCGTTGGAGAGAGGCGAAATCACCTTGAACGGGTGGACTGGAGTAGTTTGAGATCAAACGAACCAGGATAAAAATACCTTGTCATTTGCTTTAAGATTCCAGTTTTACAATTCAACCCCCCCTTCTTGTGTTTTTCACCCCTTCAATTGGCATCAGAGCGCCTGGTTCTGAGCTAAAACACTTAACCGTGTCAGTACAAGATCCAGCGTCAGAAAAACACAATGGCAGGAAACAACTCTCATTTCAGCAATGACACCAATGAGGACAGAGACAGATTCAGCGGCAAACCTCCAGTCTTTGATGGAGAAAACTTTGACTACTGGAAAGACAGAATTGAAAGCTTCTTTCTAGCACATGATGCTGATCTGTGGGATATGGTGACAGATGGATACACGCACCCTGTTAATGCTACTGGTCAGAAGATTGATAGAAAATCAATGACTGATCAACAAAAGCGTGATTTCAAGAATCACCATAAGGCCAGAACCATCCTTCTCAGTGCTATCTCCTATACTGAGTATGAGAAGATCTCCAACAGAGACACAGCTAAGAACATCTTTGATTCTCTCAGAATGACGCATGAGGGCAACGTTCAAGTCAAAGAAACAAAAGCTCTGGCGCTCATTCAGAAGTATGAGGCGTTTAAAATGGAAGAATCTGAATCCATTGAAACTATGTTCTCCAGATTTCAGATTCTGGTAGCTGGTCTCAAAGTTCTGGACAAGGGATACTCTACTGCTGACCATGTCAAGAAGATAATCAGAAGTTTACCCAAGCAGTGGAGGCCTATGGTTACTGCTCTGAAGCTGGCGAAAGATCTCAACAAAATAACTCTGGAGGAACTTATAAGCTCCCTCAGAAGCCATGAGATAGAGCTGGAAGCTGACGAGCCTCAGAAGCAAGGTAAGCCTATAGCTTTAAAATCTAACAGAAAATCTGAATCTAAAGTTTTGCAGGCAGTTGAAGAAACATCTGATGGATCCTCATCAGAAGAAGACGAGCTTTCTCTTCTCTCCAGAAGAGTAAATCAACTGTGGAAGCAAAGACAAAGGAAGTTCAGGAATCCCAGAAGATCTGATCAGAACGAGTCTTCTTCCAGATACAGAAGAACAGATTCTTCCTCTGGATATAGAAGATCTGAAGGCTCCTCAGGTAGCAAGAAGCCAAATACAAAAGACATCATCTGCTACGAGTGCAATGAGCAAGGACACTACAAGAGTGACTGTCCAAAGCTTCAGAGGGAAAAGCCCAAAAAGAAGTTTGGAAGAGAGAAGAAGAAAAGTCTCATGGCCACATGGGATGACTCTGACTCGTCTGAAGCTGACTCAGAATCAGATGATGAAAGGGCGAACATAGCGCTTATGGCTAACATTCCAGATGACAGTGAAGCTTCTGACTCAGACTCAGAATCAGACACAGAAGAGGTATTCCCTAACTTCGCTGTTAATTTTACAAAGGCTGAACTTGCTGAAAGCCTAAATGAAATTCTGGAACGTTATCAGCAGATTAGAGCTAAATTCAGAGACCTGAAAAGGACTCTTGAATCTGACTCTAATAAGTCTGAGAGTCTCAAATTGGAAAACTCTGAGCTGAGAGATAAAATTTTAAAATTAGAAAACTCTTTACAAAACTCTCAGAAGGAACCAATTGCTGAAACTCCCAGCAACGCTGATGAGATCATCAAGGAGTATGATCATAGTTTCCAGAAGTTCCTTGCTAAAAGCATAGATAGAAGCAGAATGGCTTCAATGATCTATGGAGTTAGCAGAAACGGCAGGAAAGGAATAGGATACCTAGGTAAGGTTCCTACACCTAAAAATGTCATGGATTTAGTTATTAAACACACTCCTCTAAATTCACACTTTGTGTATGGTCACACACATGACATCAAATATACTAGTAGTAATCACTTTGTGAAACCAAAATTCAATCAGAGTTTTGGTAAAACTAACAAATCAGGACCCAAGAAGATCTGGGTACCTAAGGATAAAATAATACATGTTGCAGATATCTTTAGCAGCAAGTCAGAAACACCAGTCATGGTACCTGGACTCTGGCTGCTCACGTCACATGACGGGAAGAAGGCATATGTTCCAAAGCCTGGAACTTAAGCCTGGAGGCCACGTTGGCTTTGGAGGCAATCAGAGGGGAAAGATAATTGGCTCTGGAACTGTAGGTAACGGAAATCTTCCCTCTATTAATAATGTTCTGCTTGTTGATGGATTGATGCATAACCTGTTATCCATAAGTCAATTAAGTGATAACGGTTATGATATAATCTTTAATCAAAAATCATGTAAAGCTGTTAGTCAGAAAGATGGGACTATCCTATTTAATGGTAAGAGGAAAAACAACATTTACAAAATCAAACTTTCTGAACTAAAGAGTCAGAACGTAAAATGTCTTCTGTCTGTTAACAACGAGCAGTGGATCTGGCACAGAAGATTGGGGCATGTTAGTATGAGAAGAATATCTCAGATTAACAAACTCAATCTGGTCAGAGGACTTCCAAATTTGAAGTTCAATTCAGATGCTCTGTGTGAAGCATGTCAGAAAGGCAAATTTGCAAAACCATCTTTTAAATCCAAAAATGTTGTTTCTACCTCTAAGCCATTAGAACTTCTGCACATTGACTTATTTGGACCAGTTAAGACTGCTTCTGTCAGTGGCAAGAAGTATGGGTTAGTAATCGTAGATGACTATAGCAGATGGACATGGGTAAAGTTCTTAAGACACAAGGACGAGTCACACTCTGTGTTTGTTACCTTCTGTAACCAAGTTCAGAATGAAAAAGATCTTAGAATCGTTAAAGTCAGAAGTGATCATGGTGGAGAATTTGAAAATAAAGAATTTGAGTCATTCTTTAATGACAAAGGCATTCTGCATGATTTCTCTTGTCCTAGAACTCCCCAACAAAATGGAGTTGTAGAACGAAAGAACAGAACATTGCAAGAAATGGCCAGAACCATGATCAACGAGACAAACGTTGCTAAGACTTTCTGGGCAGAGGCAATAAACACAGCGTGCTACATTCAGAATAGAATCTCAATAAGACCTATTCTGGAAAAGACTCCATATGAATTGTGGAAGAACAGAAAGCCCAACATTTCGTATTTTCATCCATTTGGATGTACTTGCTATATGTTAAATACTAAGAATTATTTGAACAAGTTTGATTCTAAGGCACAGAAGTGTATTATGTTAGGATACTCTGAACGCTCAAGAGGGTACAGAGTATACAATACAGAAACACAGATTGTGGAAGAATCAATCAGTGTTCGTTTTGATGACAAGCTTGACTCTGAAAAGTCAAAGCAGAATGAAAATCTTGCAGGTATAGAAATTGAATTTGCAGGTTCTGAAGACAAGTCATCAGAAGCTCTCAACACAGACATTCCTTCAACGTCTGAAAGAAGCAATGCTAGAAATCCTACAACTGCTGCTGATCAACCTCAGAAGAGATTACCCAGAAGCAGTTTGGATCACCCAGAAGAAACTATTCTAGGAAGAAAGGAAGATCCAATCAGAACAAGAGCAAGCTTCAGAAACTCTGAAGAAACTCTGATGGGACTTGTGTCTCTGATTGAACCTTCTTCTATTGATGAAGCACTTCTGGACAATGACTGGATTCTGGCAATGCAAGAAGAGCTGAATCAATTCACCAGAAACGACGTATGGGATCTCGTTCCAAGACCAAAAGGATTCAACGTCATTGGAACAAGATGGGTGTTCAGAAACAAGCTTAATGAACAAGGTGAAGTCGTCAGAAACAAGGCACGACTGGTTGCACAAGGTTATAGTCAGCAAGAGGGGATAGACTATACAGAAACCTTTGCCCCAGTCGCCAGGTTAGAATCTATCAGACTTTTAATCTCATTTGCTGTTAATAGAGGCATCACTCTGTATCAGATGGATGTCAAAAGTGCATTCTTAAATGGTTATATAGAAGAAGAAGTGTATGTTCACCAACCCCCAGGTTTTGAAAATACAAAACATCCAGAACATGTTTTCAAACTGAAAAAGTCACTGTATGGTCTGAAACAAGCTCCCAGAGCTTGGTATGAAAGGCTAAGTAACTTTCTGCTTGAAAATGAGTTCACCAGAGGGAAAGTGGACACCACTCTATTCTGTAAAACAGTTAAGAGTGACATTTTAGTCTGTCAAATTTATGTTGATGATATAATCTTTGGTTCTACTAATCCTTCTCTTGGAAGAAAATTTGCTAAGTGTATGCAGGCAGAATTTGAGATGAGCCTCATGGGGGAACTGAAGTTCTTTCTAGGAATTCAGATCAATCAAACTCCAGAGGGAACTTACATTCATCAGAGCAAATACATCAGAGATCTTCTGAAGAAATTTGACCTCTCAGAATGTAAGCCATCAAAGATTCCAATGCATCCCACGTGCATTCTGGAAAGAGAAGAGGTAAGCAAAAGCGTAGAACAGAAAGTCTACAGAGGTATGATTGGTTCTCTCCTTTATCTGACTGCTTCAAGACCTGATATTCTATTCAGCGTATGTATCTGTGCTAGATTCCAATCAGATCCTAGAGAATCTCACTTAACAGCTGTTAAGTGAATTTTCAAGTATCTGAAAGGTACTACTAATCTGGGTTTGTTTTATAGAAAATCTAGTGATTACAGTTTAGTAGGCTACTGCGATGCTGATTTTGCTGGAGACAGAGTGGAACGAAAAAGTACTTCTGGAAGCTGCCAGTTTCTGGGAGAAAATCTGATCTCGTGGTCCAGCAAAAGGCAATCAACTATTGCTCTGTCAACAGCAGAAGCTGAGTACATAGCAGCAGCAGGATGTAGCACACAGATGCTCTGGATGAAAAGTCAGCTTGAAGACTTCCAGATTTTTGAGAGTAACATTCCTATTCTTTGTGATAATACTTCTGCTATTTGCTTAAGTAAGAATCCTATTTTACATTCTAGAGCTAAGCATATAGAAATAAAACATCATTTCATTAGGGACTATATTCAGAAAGGCATTTTAAACTTGAAATTTATAGATACAGACCATCAATGGGCTGATATCTTTACAAAACCCCTTTCAGAAGATAGGTTTAATTTCATTCTGAAACATCTCAGCATGAAAGTATGCCCAGAATGAAAATGCTTTAATTCCATATTTTTATCTTTCAGAATGTATTTATGTTACTGTGAACTTCTGATCAATCTTCTTTCAGAAAGTAAGAACATGCAGACTGTATCAGAGGCAAGTCTAAAGATCTGAGAGTCTAATCTCAAATACAGACGTGCTGATCACTACATCAAACAAGTGTCATCCAATCATCAGCAAATCCCTGAAGCAGAACGCGTGCACGCTTCTGAGAAAGGCAAAGCGCTGATTGGGTGCATTGAGACACATGTCTGGTAACCGTTTTTAAGTATCTTTCTCAAATCCCCCAAAATCAGCAAGCATTAAATGCAAAAGTAATCACGCTTGTTAATGGCAATCATTATTTTTTTTCTCTCTCTTAAAAACGTTTTATTTTTCAAAATAATTTTTTTGAAAAATCTATTTAAGCACATTACTCTTCATTCTTAATCTTTACGCTTACTCATAATCTCTTAAGAATTTTTCTGCATATCTCCTTCAAAACCCTAGCTTTTCTCAAATCACTCTCAAGCTTTTTGTGTGAGAACAATGGCATCCTCCAGCATTTCTGCAGGAAATCAGAAGAAAGAAACCTCTGAGCAATATCAAGCGCCTACCAGAACTCTTCTCACACCAGTAAAGAATCTTGAGGTTCTCTCTGAATTAATCATCGATTTCGAAAGTTTGAAGGAAAATGGATTTGACCTAACTGCGGAAGTCAAAGCTCAAAAGTGGGAGAGGTACTTTGATAGATTGGTTGGACCAACCTTCCCAGAGCTTGTCAAAGAATTTTGGATTCATGCCAAGATTGATAAGCATCTAGTCATCTCTTCTGTCATGGGAAAGAAGATAATAATTTCTGAAGACCTCATTGCTAGGTTAATTGGTCAGAGTGGTGGTGGAGTCCGTTGTGTGGACATGGCTGATAGATGCCCTGATATTGGTGTGGTAGCCAACTGCATTTTCACTCTTGGTTTTCCCAGCAGCAAAATCAAGGATCTGAAGGATCACTGCAGAGTGTGGGCCAAGATTGTTCTAGGTTGTTTCAATCACAGGAAGCCAACAAGCTCTCCTGACTATATAAACGTGGATCAGCAATTTCTGATCTACTTTATTGATCAGAGGGTGAAGATCAATCTGGCACACTTCCTGTTCAATCATCTGAAGACTAGTGTGAAAGAGACTAGAGAAGAAGAAAGGACCAAAAGGGACTGGATACCGTTTGGGAGGCTCATATCAGATATTCTGACAGAGAATAAGCTGATAGACTATCTGAGCGAAGCTAAAGTACTGGGCAATTTTGAACCAACTGTTGGAAAACCGCTGAATGCTAAGAACCTGAAAAAGATGAAGCTGATAGAAAATATCAGGAAGGAACCCAGAGCTTCTTCAACTGCTGACATCTCCAGAAGAAGAGTGCCTCTGAGTGATTTCCCAAGATTTTCTGAAATGGAATCCCAACCTGATATGTTTCTCAAATATCCAGATTCTCACAAGGAAGAAGATGCAGGTTCAAAGCTGAAGATCAAAGATCTGAGTCAAGTTCAACCTGAAGTGACTCAGAAGAAGACAAAGAAGAGGAAAGCAAAAGGATCATCTCACCAGACTCCAAAGAAACGAGGTAATTCATCTGCTGCTCCTATTTCAATTTCCTCTACTATTCCAACATCTGTTGCTCCTCCTCAAACCTCTCACAGAATATCCATTCCAATCCCCACTATTGATGAAAACATACCAGAAGACCCTTCTGAGGCCTTACAACTCAGAAGAACCAGAATTAAAATCCCAATCAAAATTACCAAACAACAACCAACTGTTTCAACAACACCAGCACTTGATAGAGTGCTAGCTGACATTGAGCGTGAACATGCTTCTGTTCAACCTCACTCTGAACCACCAAATATTCCTCCTCCACAACCTGAACCAGAAATTCAACCTGAACCAGAAATACAACCACAACCAGAACCACAACCAGAACCAGAACAAGAATCAGAACCACAATCACAACAACCTATCACAGAAGAACCTCTGATCCCTGAGCAATCAGAAGTTCCACCCCCTCAACCAGAAAATAATCCTCCCTCACCTCCAACAGAGTTTCATCGCTATGAAACCCCATCTCCTCATCATTCTGATCCCCACTCACCTCAACCTTCACCGCTGGCAATACAGTTGCCATGTGGAACCACCATTGTCAGACCCCAGTTACCATCATCAGAGGAATCAACACCTCCAAAAACTCCAACCACTCCAATTGATATATCCTCTGACTCTGAAAACCAATCCTCTGAAAACCCCAGCAAAACTTTCATTGACTTAACAAGTCTTGAACGTCTTGCTGATTTAAAACACAAATTGGCCATTCCCAAACCAAAGCAACTAGATGTTGGCTCTGGTATTTTGGACTTTGAAACAGGTATGCTGCAATGGATTGCTTCCTTGAAGCAAGTCTGTCCCGGGATGATCGACCCAGCTGCTTCTGATCAGCTCTGGTCACAGTTCAGAGTATGGGTTCGTGCTGAAGCACTCAAGCTGCAGGACGTCAACTATGAGCAGGCTCAACAGAACTTTAGCAAGCTGCTGAAGGAAGTTGAGAGTCAGCTGCCTCAAGAAGTTGTGCTCCCTCTGGACTCTGAATCGTGGTCTGAGAAAGAGCAAGCTGCACAGGTGCAACCTTCAGAAGAAGACAAGACTCTTCAGGAAGAAAATCCAGCAGAAGATGTAGCTGAAAGTTCTGAGAAGCTTCCTCCTGCTGAAAGTTCTCAAGCTGCCTTGGACAGGCAGGCTCTGGAAGAATTAAGGCTGAATGACTTGCGTCTACAGCAGCGGATGGAAGAGAATGATCAGAAGATGGAAGCAAGAATGAATGTCCAGGACAGCAAGATTGATTCTGTTGTCACCATGGTTCAGAAGCAGAATGCAACTTCTGAAAAGATTCAAGCAATGCTGGAAAGCCTGTTCTCACGCATGCCCCCACAACCTTGAAATTTTTTTTATGCATGACATTCTCTATATTTTCTTCATTTTCTGATGTACTTTTGACTATGTTTTGACTATGGTTTGTAATGCTATTTTGCTCTGATTCTGAACTATTTTAATATTATTAGTTTTTCTGATCTAAATCATTTTAGCACATCACCAGCACTTTTTGATTGCTGACAAAAAGGGGGAGAACAAGAATGATATTTAAAATCAATAACGGCTAACTAGACAGAAATTCTCAAACATTCTAACTCTATTACTTGAAATGTTTTTCTGTTTTGTTGTTAAGTCTACAGACACAAGGAAGCTCCGAACACTATGAAGACTAAGAACTAGAAGCTCTGATCAAAATGTAGAAGCTCATGTTGCTCTGATCAAATATGAAGTTCTGATATATGAAGCTCTGATCGACCTAACACTCTGATCCAAAGCAAAGCTCTGACAGGAAAAGCTCTGAAGCTCTGCTCTCTGATAAGTCAAAGACGTATAATCTGATGCTCAAAGATAGGAAAATATCTGACTCTGAAGAACACGCATATCAAAGGGAAGTAACAAACTCAGGGGGAGTATCTCTTAACTCTGACTTCTCCGTACTTCTTATTCTGATACATAGCTCTGATAACTTTTCACGTTATTTTTCATTTAAAATATCTAGTTTTTGTCATCATCAAAAAGGGGGAGATTGTTAGAACAATGTTTGAATCTAGTACCCTATATTTAAGTTTTGATGATAACAAAGTGAAAAGATATAGTAGTTAAATATTTTATGATTGAATTATATGCTACTTAAAATTACTATGCTCTGACTTGCAGATATGATGATTAAAACAAGCAAGATCACGTTCTCAGCATCAGAATATGAGTTTGCACACCAGCATCAGAAGTTGCTGAATCAGAACGTCAAGATCAGATGATCAACGCTTGCACATGCTGAAGCTTGATGAACAGAACTGCGCGTAAAACACTCTGATACAGAATCAAATTAGTTCATCAGCAGCGAAGCAGAATCAGAATGAGCCAAGCCAGAACGTGCATTGAAGAAGCAACGTACTGTGCATTGAAAGCTAATCAATACCAACGGCATCATTCTAGACAAGATCTGCTCAAAAAGGAAAGCTTGTTAATAGCATTGAATCAAGAATATCTGCTTCAACGTTCATCTTCTCAAAGTGCTATATAAACCAAGCTTTGAAGATTATTACGGCTAATGCTTCCAAACTCTCTACACGCACAAAGCTGAACAATAATCTTCACTCTACAAGTTTTGCTAAACCAACAAACTCTGATACCTTATTAGCGTTTAGCAACTTAGTATTCTAAGCTTCATTTGTGTAAACATCACAGTTGTGATATAGTTTTTGTAGAAACATTCACACACATTTGCTTATACCTTTGTAAGAAAGTGTTGCCTTGACAAACCGGATTGTGGTTTGAATCAAGAAGGTTTTAGCAGTTGCTAAAGCAGATTTGTATTCAGTTGAATATAGTGAATTAAGACCTCGTTGGAGAGAGGCGAAATCACCTTGAACGGGTGGACTGGAGTAGTTTGAGATCAAACGAACCAGGATAAAAATACCTTGTCATTTGCTTTAAGATTCCAGTTTTACAATTCAACCCCCCCTTCTTGTGTTTTTCACCCCTTCAGATCAGCCATCTCAATTCCTTCAGATATGTGGAATTGGATGGTGAATTCATTGAAACTCCATTTCAACACTTCGAAGAGGTCCCCCAAGAGGTGGCAGTGACCAAGATTGTGTCCCATATTCCCAAGATTACAAGACCTCCACTCTGGATGTCATCTCTGAAGGACGCCAAAGTAGTGGTAGAGGAAGGTGGATGCATTATCTGGGGGCAACTTCCGGATATCCCGTATAAGTCTGACAAGTTTGGCCTAGGTTTCACTTCAAGTTCTCAAAAGGTTGTACACCGTTCCCGCGCTGGAGGGCCACCCTTGAAGATTAGCAACTGTGAGGTCAACGCGGTAGAAGATGGTGAAGATGATTGCAACTTGGATGATTGGATCTTTCCGACTGCCAATGGAGGGCTCAGCAATTGGGAGGCTAGAGACTTTGTCCATATCACTTTTATCCCACAGTAATTTATCTTTACATTTTGTTGGATCTGAAATATTCAAAAACAATTTGCACTCTTAAAACCTTGTGTCTTACCCGAGGCACAATGGTCCATTTGTAAGGGTTATTATTTCATCTTCATATGACATCAATTAATCATGGACGTTTTCGCATACAAACTTTTGTGCTCATTATTTTTCTTTTACATTTTATTTTATTTGAAAGATAGATATACCCTTACACACACCCACAATCACAATGCAGGTATCCATCCATTCCGGATCCCATGGGTAACGATACTGATATGGCCTTTTGTGACTCTGAGAATCTAATCTACCAAGCCAAAGACGAAGGTGAGGAAGATTGTGAAGTACCAGGGGAACTTTCCAGACTGCTACAGCAAGAGGAGAGAACCATTCAGCCTCACGAGGAACCCATGGATACAATCAACCTAGGTACCGAAGAAGACAAAAAAGAGGTCAAGGTGGGTGCCAATCTGGAACCCAGTGTCAAGGAGCGTCTGATTCAGTTATTACACGATTATGTTGAAGTTTTTGCCTGGTCATATGAAGACGTGTCAGGACTTGATACGGATATCGTGGTACATCGTCTACCTACAAGAGATGATTGTTCGCCAGTAAAGCAAAAGGTTCGCCGCATGAGACCTGATATGTCAGAAAAGATTAAAGCAGAGGTCATGAAACAATTCAACGCTGGATTCTTAGCTGTCACCTCTTACCCTCAATGGGTTGCCAATATTGTTCCTGTACCCAAAAAAGACGGCAAAGTGCGAATGTGTGTGGACTACAGAGATTTGAATAGGGCGAGCCCTAAGGATGATTTTCCACTCCCCCACATTGATATCCTAGTTGACAATACGGAACAACACAAAGTGTTTTCCTTCATGGATGGATTCTCGGGTTATAACCAAATTAAAATGGCGCCTGAGGACATGGAGAAAACAACATTTGTCACACAGTGGGGCACATTCTGCTACAAAGTGATTCCCTTCAGACTAAAGAATGTTGGGGCAACCTATCAGCGTGCCATGGTAGCTTTATTTCATGACATGATACATCACGAAATAGAGGTCTACGTGGATGATATGATAGCCAGATCGCAAACATAAGAAGAGCGTCTTGACCACTTACAAAAGTTGTTTGAGAGACTAAAGAAGTACAAGCTGAGGTTGAATCCAAACAAGTGTACATTTGGGGTACGGTCTGGTAAACTCCTAGGTTTTATCGTCAGCAACAAAGGTATCGAGGTTGATCCTGCCAAGGTTAAAGAAATACAAGAGATGCCTGCTCCTCGTACTGAGAAGGAAGTCAGAGGATTCTTGGGACGTTTAAACTATATTTCCAGATTCATTTCTCACCTGACAGCTACTTACGAGCCAATCTTCAAGCTCTTGAAGAAAGATCAAGTAGTCAAATGGAATGATGAGAGCCAAGTTGCTTTTGCAAGATCAAAGAGTACTTATAAGAGCCTCCTGTGTTGATGCCACCAGTCGGGGGAAGACCATTGATCATGTACCTAACTGTTTTAGAAAACTCAATGGGGTGTGCATTGGGGCGGCATGACGAATCTGGCAGAAAAGAGCATGCTATTTACTACCAGAGCAAAAAGTTTACCGACTGTGAAACCCGATATTCACTACTCGAGAAAACTTGTTATGCTCTGGCATGGGCTGCTCGCCGGCTAATACAGTATATGTTGACTCATACTACCTTGATGATATCTAAAATGGATCCGATAAAATGCATCTTTGAGAAGCCTGCTCTTTCTGGGAGAATAGCGAGATGGCAGATGATCCTGACAGAGTACGACATACAGTATACTACCCAGAAAGCTATAAAGGGAAGTGTACTAGCTGATCACCTTGCTCACCAAGCTGTAGAAGACTATCAGTCCATGAAGTTTGAATTCCCGGACGAAGATATCATGACATTAGACAACTATGAAGAAATCAGACCATATGACAGACCTGAACAAGCATCCTGATGGACCCTGTTCTTTGATGGAGCATCCAATGCACTTGGTAATGGTATTGGTGTTGTACTCATATCTCTAGAAGGGTGCCATACTCCCTTTACCGCAATACTCTTCTTCAATTGTACAAACAACATGGTGGAATACGAAGCATGCATCTTCAGTCTCAAAGCTTCCATAGACTTAGGGATCAAATCCTTGGATGTATTTGGAGATTCAGCTTTGGTCATCAGTCGGATCAAAGGGGAATGGGAAACCAAGCACCCTAACCTTATCCCTTATAAAGAACATGTTTTGACATTGCTACTGCATTTTGAGAAGATTACCTTTGAGCATTTCCCACGAGAAGAAAATCAGTTAGCAGATGCTCTAGCCACAATGTCATCTATGTTTAAACTTAATTGGGATAACGAGGCTCCCCAGATCACCATCGAACGAATGGATGAACCAGCACACTGTCACGAGATTAATACTGAAGAAGTAGTGGACCAGCCTTGGTTTCACGAAGTCAAGAGGTATCTCGAGGCTCAAGAATATCCAGAAGGAGCTTCAATCAATGATAAGAAGTTCTTAAGGAGATTCTCTGCTAAATTCTTCCTTAATAATGGCATCCTGTACAAACGCAATCATGACTCTGTGTTGCTTCGGTGCATAGATAAAGTTGAGGCTGAAAGGATCATGGTTGAATTGCATGAATGCACCTTTGGTACTCATTCCAGTGGGCATAAGATGGCAAAGAAAATCCTACGGGTAGGCTATTATTGGTCTACCATGGAAGCAGATTGCTATCAATACTCTCGAACCTGTCATAAATGCCAGATTTATACTGACAAGGTGCATGTACCTCTGGTTCCTCTGAATGTCTTGACAACTCCTTGGCCCTTTGCTATGTGGAGGATTGATATGATCGGGGAAATCAAGCCGACAGCTTCCAATAGACACCTCTTTAACCTAGTGGCTATTGACTATTTTACAAAATGGGTGGAGGAAGCTTCTTTCGCTTCCGTTACTAAGAATGTTGTTTCCCGTCTCATCAAGCAAAATCTCACTTGCCGGTATGGCATCCCAGAAAGGATCATCACTGATAATGGTACAAATCTCAACAACACTATGATCACCGCACTGTGCGAGCAATTTAAGATTCAGTATCACAGTTATTCTCCCTATCGGCCAAAGATGAATGGTGCTGTCAAATTTGCAAATAAAAACATTAAAAAGATCATACAAAAGATGACAGTCACATATGAAGACAGGCATGAGATGCTACCATTCGCTCTCCACAGGTATCGTACCACGGCTCACACTTCAACTGGGGCAACACCCTATTCTTTGGTATACATCATGGATGATGTCTTGCCTATCGAGGTTCAGATCCCCTCTCTGAGGATTATGAAGGATGCAGGGTTGAACGAAGACGATTGGATCCAGACTCGACTTGATCAACTAAACTTGATTGATAAGAAGAGACTTGATGTTGTTTGCCATGGTCAAATGTATCAAAAACGGATGATCAAGGCTTTCAACAATAAAGTCAGACGCCAAGTGTATCAAGTGGGGGATCTAGTGATCAAACGCATCATCTTGCCACAAAGTGATCCCAGGGGCAAATGGACTCCTACCTATGAAGAACCATTTGTAATCAAAAACATTTTCTCTGGTGGGGCAATGATCTTGACCACCATGGATGGCGACGACCTGCCACACCCTGCGAACGCGAACATAGTCAAAAGATACTATGCATAAGAGACCCGCTAGGTTGACATACCTAGGTAAAACAAGGGCATCCCGGCGAACCAAAAGGTTCGGACAAAAGTTAGGGATAAAACAAAAAAAAGTCTGTACACCCGGCAAGTTGAAAACCAGAAAGGGCGACTTAGGCAAAAAAGGGTTTCTCGGTGGACTGAAAACCCGAAAGGGCGGTCCAGGAAAAAGTTAGGGAATTAAGGCGTGTGACTATGTCCCCTCGGATCAGTTTACAAACAACCTTTGACTTCCACTGACAAACTCAGAGGTTCTGATCAATTCAATCATCTTCGGACAAGGCAACAAATAGACAAAGTGCTCAGAGATACGAAGGCTATAGCAGAACGGGAACCCCATGGGATTATTACACATAGTTATCTTTCTTTATATCAAATTTTTTCTTGTTTTACGACAGCATTCTCTTACTAGAATGTTTGTCCCCTTTGTACAAAATATTTACTCAAAGTCAATACAAAGATATCCCTTTGAAAGTGCAAAAACTATTTGTCTTTTTCTTTACGCTTGTGTTTTGTTTGCAAAAACGTCCAATGATTTATTTTTGAACATATGCATTTGAACATAATTATTGTTTACAAATAAACAAAATGGGAAAGACAATTACTGATAGGTTAAAAGATTAGGAAAATGTCTCTAGGCTATTCCATAAGTAATCCCCTACAGTACGCCATTTAAATCCCCAGCGGAACAAAGTTTCAAATTGTTGGCCCCCAGTAGAAGTCGTCAAATTTCTCAAGACTCCCCAACAGGTTTTACAAGCAGCACATGGCATTACCCTTACAACAGGATTTATTTCTCTCGGCAGAAATCCATCAATACTTCGAATTCAAGACATGAAGACTCACATATCCTCAACAGCATTCAGGGATTTATTTTCCTCAATCCAACAACAATGCAACAGATTAGCTCACATACTATACATTGCATCTGTTGTACCCCAAAATTTGCCCTCTCATTTTCTCTAAGAATCACCCTGGATTCTCAAGCTTGCTTTCATCAAATTTCAAGCCTTGAATTATCAATTTTTCCAAGCAAACCATTCACAAGGGAAAGATGGTTATTTAAACATTAAAAGGTCAAATTTTGACTTTTAGATCAAAATCAAATCTCAAAAATCATTTTTCATCAAGACATGTTGGAATATGAAGTTTGTATCATCAAAAAGTTCAAAAGTCAAATTTACTATGGAAAATCCAAATTTTTAAATACTTGGGATTTTTCTAAGTATTTAAGAAAAATGACACTTCTGAACTTCTGAGCCAGCCTCCAGGAAAGTGCAGTCAGAAGTTGTAAACATGGTTCAACATATAGCTTTCAGTCAGAACATGGCTCTTCAGCATCTATGTAAGTTCAGTCACAGTTTTCTAGGGTAATACAAAGAAGGTTATAAAGCGTGATAGAAAGTTTGAATGCTCTTTCGGAACATGCTGGAAAGCCTGAGGATCCTTCAGAGCCTGCTGAGGCAATAGGATACTAAGATCAGAACTTGGGTGCGTTGTTTTGGACTACACTAAAATGGAACTTCTGTCCCAGATTTAGGCAATGATGCAAAATCTCACATTACAGGATTTCTTATTTTGACAAATCTCATAATCATTTAATGCTCATTAATGCTCACAACAACTTTTGGGTCTTTGTCCAAAGGATCTCTCCACGTGTAGCGTAAAAATACTTTTGTACAGAATTAGGTATGGGTCCATGCGCTACTTTTTCCTTGTGGGTTCACTTTTCCTTAATCCCTGCTGGCTAATCCAGCTTAGGCTAAAAACTGTCAACTATCACACCTTTTTTAAACTTTCTTCAAGAACAAGTCAGCATCTAGCGTATGATGTTGGCGCTACTTGACATTTCAAACCCCCAAAACTTTGCCTATAAATAGAACACCATTGGCCACTGAGAAGGTGTCGGAGCCTAGAAAAATTTATGAGATTGGAGAAAGAAAAGCCTTGAATCTCTGCCAAAATTCCTAGAGTTTCAAGAACTGTAAACACAACACACAAAAACCTATTAACTGTTGATTCTTTTCATTCAAACTCCACTTGTTCTCAAATATTTCTTGACTAAAAAAACCATCCATACAGTTTCTGATCCATATATATTAGAAACTACCATAACTTCTGTATTCACACTACTATACATTCTCCATCCACATATTCAAGGAAATCAGAACATTACCTCCTTTCCATCCCCAGAAGTTGGAAACTTCCAGCTTACTGAGTATGTGAAGGAGCTTTTCAGAACATCATCAGAGTTGAGGTTAACTCCGGTTCACATAACTTCTTCCAGCTGCAAGGTAAGTTTCTGCTGACTCTCACCACATTACTTAAGCATTACCAGATTTACATGCCCAAAAATACAATGTAGATATCATGTTTCTGATGTTGTACATATTCTGAGATTTCATGCATCTGTCTGCTTAAGTAGAGAATAAATCATTTCAAAACTTCTTGAAAGAATTAGAATTTAGAATTAGGATTAGAAAAGGAATACTTGCCTCTGATTTATAGTTCTGATATTTCTTATTTCTGAAACACTATGACACCTGATGTAACTGCTCTATGCATGTCTTCTATTTTGGTGGAGAAATAACCAAATTGCAGATGTTCTGACTAGCATAAAGAGAGACCAAGTTCTATCAGTGGCACCAGCATTTCTGGAGTTTGTTTTGTTACCAGTAATATCATAACTTCTGAAAACTATTGTGTTCCCAGTGGGTTCAGAACTTCTGACCTTATACTTTTTCACTAACAGGTTTCTGTTTTGCAACGTGCCAGGGTCAGAACCTCTGACTTCATTTTTATCAGCAACACACTGATTCTTTTTTTCATTATTTTTTCTATCGCTCTCCATTCTGTTAATCAGCAAACATCAAAAGTATTTCCTTCACACTTTTTTTTATTTCTTAAAACAAAAGACCAAAAATATTTTCTTAAAACAAAACAAGTTTATTTCACATTTTCTTGTACATCCTTATGCATTTCAATATGGTTGTAATAGTAACTTAGAATTTATTTTCTTTGTAATCCCCATTCATAAACTTGTATACCCCACCCCCTAAACATTGTAATAGCGTAGGATTTTACTTTTCCACATTTTTATTGCTTTCATATACTGTATAGTAATTAGGATATATATGGAAAGACATGAAAACAACAAAATAGACAACCCTAATCAAGACTAAATGCATGCAATCAAACACACTTGCACACATGCACCCTTAGGGTGATTCCACTTGTTTCCTTACAAAAAATGGCCATGTTATGCATGTGGAATGTCTTAGCACAAACAAATCAAAAAATACAAGATCATAGTCCCTCGATGACGCTATCAAAGTTGCCTTTCAAAATGATCTTAGTCCCTAAAGAAAAGTGCTAAGTCATCTCACAGCATTGCTATCATGGTCATACGATGACCCAACGCCCGTCCCTTTACATCCAACGATGGGGCTTCTTACCAAATCAATGGTAAGATAGAAACATCTAAAGGAGGAGGAAAAACATACTTAAGACCTTTCGAGTAGGTAGTTTCGCTCTTAGTTACTCGCTTGCTCACAACAAAAACATTTTATACACCTACACTTCCACTTTGAAACATTTTCGAAACAAACACTTTGTATACATTCTTATAGAAACGAGAATCATTAAAAAGTTACATTTTCAAAATACTTTCAAAAAACCACACCACAAGCACATTCAAACAAAAGCAAGTGATATAGCAAGTAACTAAGAGCCCATGGAAAACCATGGATGAAAAGGGTTCTAATACCTTCCCTTTTTATGATCTACCCCCCGAACTCAAAAACATCTCTAAAGGTATTTACTGTGCTTTTTCACCTTTCCTTTTTGGATAAAAGAAAAGTCGGTGGAGACTCTTTCTAAACCGCAACATTTGCGAACACAAACGCAAAACCTCAAGTCAGTTCTCCAACCGTATCACAGAACTGGCGACTCTGTTGGGGATATTCAACATATAAAGTGGGGTTACCTTAAGGATAGATCACTTTTTTTGCTTACTTTGTTTGACTTATGTGCTTTACGGTTTGGTTCTTTGTTTGGGTTTGAAATCTTCTACCCGGATTTGGGATACATTATAGGAAAATAGCAATACATTGTGGAAACTGTACGGGATATACCGACATGGTCTAAGCAATAGCTATGTTAGTGTGACATATTTGTGGGTACCGATAGCCTTTGAGTCAATCAAAGAGAATACGGGGCCGCTGAGTGATTTCATGAAGCACTAACGAACTTCTAGAACCTTACTTGAATAACTTGGCCTTTAGGATGTAGTGAGATGATCGGCTTTGGTGCAGTCCGAAGTTGGTAGATACTCAATACTACACTCATTGAAGGTTGGTTTCTTGGGATATTTCGGTCGCCATTAAAGAGGCTTGAGCTGAAACAATAAACAAGGAAACAATCCAGTGATATTGAGCTCCTTAGAACCTGGTTACTGTTAACTAGGACAGGTTAAGCCAACTAGCTTCAAGAGGGTACTTACTTATAAAACTCCATGCAAGCCTAAACTAGGGACTTGTTTGATTTGTTTTGTATATACATATTTGTACATGACATCATGGACATCATAAGCATCATATACATCCACTAACCATTTCAAGGAGTTCAAGATTCATCTTTGTTCTTGTTTTGTAGGATATGGATTCACTTCGCAGGAAAACTATTCAAGTCAACCCTGTGAAGATCCTTTCACAACTTAAAGAGTTAGCTTAAAGGATCCCTGAGAACTCTCCTTTCACCGAGAAACATGGTCGTCTACTTAACTTGGTCACCTCCAACACCGAGGAGGATATGTTGTAGGTGCTTTTCAGTTCATTGATCCTTTGCACCATTGCTTTACGTTTCCCGACTATCAACTTGTGCCTACATTGGAAGAATTCTACCAACTCTTGAGAATTCCTATTCTCAATAAAATACCTTTCAATGGTACAGAAAGAGACTCAAAGCCAGAAGAGATTGCTCAAGTTCTACACTTGCACTCATCTGATGTCACAACTTATTGGGAAAATACGAGTGGTGTCAAAGGCTTCTTAGCAAAGTTCCTGTTTGAGAAAGCCCAAAGCTGTTGGAATTCCCTAGACTTGCAAGCCTTTGAAGAAATTGTGGCTCTCCTCATCTATGGGATGGTTTTTTTCCTAAACCCTGACCAACTCATAGATGTGAACACCGTCAAAGTCTTCATGTCGCACAACCCGGTGCCTATATTTCTAGGGGATATCCTACACTCTTTTCACTCTCGCACAATGAGGAAAAGAGGTGTCCTTATGTGTTGCACTCCTCTCTTGGCAAGATGGTTTATTTCTCATCTTCCCCAATCGGTCTTAAAGAATGAGCAAGGTTCAAGGTGGTCACAAAGATTAATGATGCTCAAATATTCAGACACTCATTGGTGCTCCCGATCCAAAGAGAATGTTATCATTATTGACCGTTGTGGAGAATTCCCTAATGTCCCTCTACTTGGAATTATGGGAGGCATCACCTACAATCATTGCTTAGCCTTAAGACATTTTGATTACGCCCAAAGGGATGGCCCGCACGAGATGTTGATTTAGGGTTTGATATTCAACTACGACAACGACAATCAAGGTCTTTTCCAGAGATTTATACGAGCTTGGAGGATGCTAAATAAGGTGGATAGCAAGACTTTGGGGCATAAGAATTACATCCCTCTTGAGCGTTACCTCAGGTGGCTACGAACCCGTGCTCAAAGTCTTATGATGCCTTATCCCTCTATTCTCCCGGTATTTGTTGAGCCTGTCAAGGAGGGAGATGTTTCATACGTTATCCTACATCCTGACATGCCCACATCTATTGAAGACTTACAAAGGGATTGGATCCAACTCAAAGGAGAGAGAGAGATACTTTCGAATCCCAATTCTATGCAAGCGAGAATAGGGTTTTGGAACTCACTAGGCTACTTCAGGAGGAGAGAACTCTAAATGCCTACATTGCCCCGAAGAGGATGCGCACTACTTTTTTATCTTAGAGTTTTGTATTATTTTGTCCAAGGGGCATTGATGTACTAAAACTTTATCTTATTAATATAACGTGTGTTCCTTTTTGTCTAAAAAAAACTTGAATCTTCGAAGTCCATGAAAACATTGCATATGCACATATCATTCATCATAACATAAACAGGTATTTTGCAACGAAGGTTCCTCATCTCTCTCTACTGTTTATTTCAGTAAGATGGATCTCGAACAGACAGTGAAAGATCTCCAGACTCAGAACACGCAGTTTCAATAGTTGCTCGTGACCCTAGCCAAGGGTCAAGAAGAATTGAATACTCTGCTAGCTGAAGAGAGGAAAAAGAAAACAAGGAAGGGAAATGGAGTCTTGAATATGGGGAGAAGATTTCATGAGCAGACGAGAAGGACTCTAAATTTTGCAACCACCTCCTGAGAAAAAGACAATCAGAAAGGGAAAGGTAAGGAAACAGTGATCACGTCAGAATCAGAAGAAGAGGAGGAAGAAGAGGAAGACTACTCTGAGGAACAATATCCTCCAGCAGATGACAAATACAGACATCTTGAAGAGCGTTTGAGCATGATGGAAGTACAAAAGGTGCCAGGCTTAGACTTTGAGGAATTGGGACTAGTGTCGGGGATTATGATTCCTCTGAAATTCAAAGTGCCTACATTTGCCAAATATGATGAAGTGTCATGCCCTAAGATGCATCTCCGCTCATATGTAAGGAAAATTCAACCCCACACCGCCAATAAAGACTTATGGGTGCACTTTTTCCAAGACAGTCTGTCTGGAACACAACTCGACTGGTTTTACCAACTAGAAAGAGCCAACATCCACAATTGGGAAGATCTTGCCGCAACTTTCTACAAGCAATATCAATACAACACCGACTTGGCGCCTACCCGTACTCAACTCCAGAGTATGTCCATGGTTTCCAATGATGGTTTCAAGGATTACGCCCAAAGATGGAGATATTTGGATGGAAGATTTCAACCCCCTCTGTCTAAAAGGGAATTGGTGGACATGTGCTTAGGCACTTTGTCTGGTCCCTTTTTCAACCATCTGATCGGAAGTTCATCTGCAAGCTTTACTGAACTAATATTAACCAGAGAGAGGGTGGAAGCCAGTTTAAAAAGTGGAAAGATTCAGAAGGATTCATCTTCTTCTACAACTGTAAGGAAGTCTTTTGTTGGGAAGAAAGAGGTAGTTGTTGTACATCCACAAAGAAACCGAGGGAGAGCTGAACGCCGACCAACGATATGGGCTGTTATAATTCCAAAGCCTATGCCTAATCAAAAAAAAAATAATCAACCAAGGATGGAGAGGCCAGTCAGGAAATTCACCAGAATTGACATGACTCTGTCTCAAGTATTACCGCATCTTCTAAGACCCAACCTGGAAACCTTGAAAGAAGCTCCGAAAAACCCCAATACAACATCTCCTTATTATCACCATAATTCCCGTTGCGCATATCACTCGGAAAGCCCTGGTCACGATACTAATAACTATTGGGCCTTGAAGAACAAAATACAAGACCTCATTGAAGCAAAAGAAATTGAGTTTGATGCGCCCAAGAAGCCAAACATCATTTCTGCTCCTATGCCTAGACATGGTCACAATACCAATGCTATTGAAGAATATTTATTTGTTACCACAGTTGATGAACTCTTGACTCCACTTCCAACCATCAAATTAAACTTGTTGAAAGTCGGTGTGTTCCCAGGCTGTAATGAAGTTTTCCATCTCTGCTTGTCCTCACCAACTGAGTGCCCTTTATTAAAAGAAGGCATTCAATGCTTGATAGACAACAAAGAGATTTTGTTTGAAAGTACTCCTGTTTCACCTGTTCCTGTTGAATATGTTTCAATCATTACCATTTCCGCCAATTCTTCCAGGGTCTCCACCAAAAGACCTGTTAGAATTACATCGGTTCCGAAAGCAGCTCCTCTAATAATCGTAATGCCTGGGCCAGTCCCATATGAATCAGACAAAATCGTGCCGTGGAATTACGGAGGGGACATTTACTACAACGGCATCAAACAAGAAGAAGATTCTGACATCAGCTATATTGCCGGAACTAGTAAAATTACCCAAAGCGGTGGGATCTTTTCTCCAGAAATTGCTCCCCCAAAAGAAGTTTCTGGACCCGTGATCATCCATGTGGCTGCTCCAAAGGTTACTTCCGTACTCGTAATCATCTCTGCAAGTGCTCCCGCTGACAAAGATGTTGCGACCCCTGTTGTCATTCCTACCAACACTCTTACTGCTGAAACTCGAGGGAAAAGTATTTTGGTCGAGCTTGTCCGGACGAAGGCCTAACCATTAATTGTCCCCGAGACATCTAAGAAAGAAATGGAAGAAATCCTGAAAATTATCAAGAAGAGCGACTACGATGTAGTTGAACAATTAGGGAAGACTCCCTCCAAGATCCCCATGCTGGCATTACTACTGTGTTCTGAGGCTCATGCGAAAGCCTTGGTGAAGTTCCTAAAAACAGCCCATGTGCCTCAAGAGACGTCTATTGAACAATTTCAAAACTGTGTGGCCAGCTTGACATCGGATAACGGCCTAGGCTTCTCAGATGCCGATCTGACACCGAGGGGGAGGAAGCACAATGAGGCATTGCACATCTTAGTGGAGTGTAGGGGCACAACTCTGGCCCATGTCTTGGTGGACACTAGCTCATCCTTGAATGTATTACCGAAAAAAGCTCTCGACAGACTTGACTACGAAGGACTGGCGCTAAAGCCAAGCAACATAGTAGTAAGGGAATTTGATGGCTCAAAGAGGATGGCACACGGGGAGGTGGATATCCCCATAAAGGTTAGGACTCAAACTTTGAATTCAACCTTTTATGTAATGGACATCCGCCCTTCATACTCTTGTCTGCTAGGTCAGCCTTGGATCTACAACGTTGGCGCTGTCACCTCTACATTGCACCAGATGCTAAAGTATCTGGTTCAGGGAAAGATTATCACTGTCCACGGAGAGGAAGAATACATGATTATCCATCTCAATTTCTTCAGATATGTGGAATTGGACGGCGAGTTCATTGAAACTCCTTTTCAACACTTCGAAGACGTCCCTCAAGAGGTAGCAGTGACCAAGACTGTGTCCCAGACTCCCAAGATTACAAGACTACCACTTCGGATGTCATCTCTGAAGGACGCCAAAGCAGTAGTAGAGGAAGGTGGATGCACCATCTGGGGGAAACTTCTGGATATCTCGTATAAGTCTGACAAGTTTGGCTTAGGTTTCACTTCAAATGCTCAAAAGGCTGTACACTGTTCCCGTGCTGGAGGGCCACCCTTGAAGATTAGAAACCGAGAGGTCAACGCGGTAAAATATGGTGAAGAGGATTGCAACTTGGAGGATTGGATCTTTCTGATTGTCAATGGAGGACTCTGCAATTGGGAGGCTAGAGACTTCGTCCCAATAACCTTCATCCCGCAGTAATTTACCTTTACATTTTTGTTGGATCTGTAATATGCAAAAACAATTCGTAATATTAAAACCTTGTGTCTTTCCCGAGGAATAATGGTCCACTTGTAAGGGTTATTATTTCATCTTCATATGGCATCAATAGATCACGGACGTTTTTCGCATACAAACTTTTGTGCTCATTGTTTTTCTTTTACATTTTATTTTCTTTTAAAGATAGATATACCCTTACACACACCCACACTCACAAATGCAGGTACCCATCCATTCTGGATCCCATGGGTAACGATACTGCTATGGCCTTTTGTGACTCTGAGGATCTAATCTACCATGCCGAAGACGAAGGCGAGGAAGATTGTGAAGTACCAGGGGAACTTGCCAAACTGCTACAACAAGAGGAAAGAACCATTCAGCCTCACGAGGAGCCTGTGGATACGATCAACCTGGGTACCGAGGAGGATAAAAAAGAGGTCAAGGTGGGTGCCAATCTGGAACCCAGTGTCAAGGAGCGTCTGATTCAGCTATTGCATGATTATGTTGAGATCTTTTCCTGGTCATATGAAGACATGCCAGGACTTGATACAGACATCGTGGTACATCGTCTTCCTACAAGAGAAGATTGTCCGCCAATAAAACAAAAGGTCTTCCGCATGAGACCTGATATGTCAGAAAAGATTAAAGAGGAGGTCATGAAGCAATTCAATGTTGGATTCTTGGCTGTCACTTCCTACCCTCAATGGGTTGCCAACATTGTTCCTGTACCTAAAAAACACGGCAAAGTACGAATGTGTGTGGACTACAGATATTTGAATAGGGCGAGTCCTAAAGATGATTTTCCACTCCCCAACATTGATATCCTGGTTGACAATACGGAACAACACAAAGTGTTTTCCTTCATGGACGGATTCTCAGGTTATAACCAAATTAAAATGGAACCTGAGGACATGGAGAAGACAACATTTGTCACACAGTGGGGCACATTCTGCTACAAAGTGATGCCATTCGGACTGAAGAATGTTGGGGCAACCTATCAACGTGCCATGGTAGCTTTATTTCATGACATGATACATCATGAAATAGAGGTCTACGTAGACGATGTGATAGCCAGATCGCAAACGGAAGAAGAGCATCTTGACCACTTACAAAAGCTGTTTGAAAGACTGAAGAAGTACAAGCTGAGGTTGAATCCAAACAAGTGCACATTTGGGGTACGATCCGGTAAAATCCTAGGCTTTGTCGTCAGTAACAAAAGTATTGAGGTCGATCCTACCAAAGTCAAAGCAATACAAGAGATGCTCGCTCCTCGTACTGAGAAGGAAGTCAGAGGATTCTTGGGACGACTAAACTATATTGCAAGATTCATTTCTCACCTAACAGCTGCTTGTGAGCCAATCTTCAAACTATTGAAGAAAGATCAAATAATCAAATGGAATGATGAATGCCAAGTTGCTTTTGACAAAATCAAAGAATACTTACAAGAACCTCCTTAGCAAAAAGTTTACCGACTGTGAAACCAGATATTCATTGCTCGAGAAAACTTGTTGCGCTCTGGCATGGGCTGCTCACCGGCTAAGACAGTATATGCTGACTCATACTACTTTGTTGATATCTAAGATGGATCCGATAAAGTACATCTTCGAGAAGTCTGCTCTTTCCGGGAGAATAGTAAGATGGCAGATGATCCTGACAGAATATGACATACAGTATACTACCCACAAAGCGATAAAGGGTAGAGTATTAGTGGATCACCTTGCTCACCAAGCTGTAGAAGACTATCAGCCCATGAAGTTTGAATTCCCGGATGAAGACATCATGACATTAGACAACTGTGAAGAATCCAGGCCATATGACGGACCTGAACAAGGATCCCGATGGACCCTGTTCTTTGATGGAGCCTCCAATGCACCCGACAATGGTATCGTTGTTGTACTTATATCTCCAGAAGGGTGTCACACTCCCTTTACCGCCAGACTTTGCTTCAATTGTACAAACAACATGGGGGAATACAAAGCATGCATCTTCGGTATCAAGGCTGGTATAGACTAGGGGATCAAATCCTTGGATGTATTCGGAGACTCAACTTTGGTCATCAGTCATATCAAACGGGAGTGGGACACCAAACACCCAAACCTTATCCCTTACAAAGAACATATTTTAACATTGCTTCCACATTTTAAGAAGATTACCTTCGAGCATTTCCCGCGAGAAGAAAATCAGCTAGCAGACGCTCTAGCCACAATGTCATCTATGTTTAAACTTAACTGGGATAACGAGGCTCCCTAGATCACCGTCGAACGAATGGACGAACCAACACATTGTCACGAGATTAATACTGAAGAGGTAGTGGACCAGCCTTGGTTTCATGAAGTCAAGAGGTATCTCGAGGCTCAAGAATATCCGGAAGGAGCTTCAATCAATCATAAGAAGTTCTTAAGGATATTCTCTTCTAAATTATTCCTTAGTAATGGCATCCTTTACAAACGCAATCATGACTCCATTTTGCTCCGATGCGTGGATAAGGTTGAAGCTGAAAAGATCATGGATGAATTACATGAAGGTACTTTTGGCACCCACTCCAGTGGGCATACGATGGCGAAGAAAATCCTACGGGCAGGCTATTATTGGTCTACCATGGAAGCAGATTGCTATCAACACTCTCGGACCTGTCATAAGTGTCAAATTTATGCTGACAAGGTGCACGTACCTCCGGTTCCTCTGAATGTCTTAACGGATCCTTGGCCCTTGGCTATGTGGGGAATTGATATAATTGGGGAAATCAAGCCTACAACCTCCAATGGACACCACTTCATCCTAGTGGCCATTGACTATTTTACAAAGTGGGTTGAAGCAGCTTCCTTCGCCTCCGTTACCAAGAATGTTATTGCCCGCTTCATCAAGCAAAACCTTATTTGCCGGTATTGTATCCCGGAAAGGATCATCACTGACAATGGTACAAATCTCAATAACACTATGATCACCGTATTATGCGAGCAATTCAAGATCCAACATCACAATTCTTCTCCCTATCGGCCAAAGATAAATGGTGTTGTCTAAGCTACAAATAAAAATATTAAAAAGATCATACAAAAAATGACAGTCACATACAAAGACTGGCATGAGATGTTACCATTAGCTCTCTAAGGGTACCGTACCACGGCTCGCACATCAACCAGGCAACCCCCTTTTCTCTGGTTTACGACATGGAGGTTGTCTTGCCTATTGAAGTTCAGATCCCCTCTCTGAGGATTATGAAGGATGCAGGTTTGAACAAAGACGATTGAATACAGACTCGACTTGATCAATTAAATCTGATTGACAAAAAGAGACTTACTACTGTCGACCATGGTCAAATGTATCAAAAGCGGATGATCAAGGCTTTCAACAAGAAAGTCAGGCGCCAAGTATATCAAGTCGGGGATATAGTGATCAAATGTATCATATCTCCACAAAGTGATCCCAGGGGCAAATGGACTCCTACCTACGAAGGACCATTTGTAATCAGAAACATCTTCTCTGGTCGGGCATTGATCTTGACCACCATGGATGGCGACGACCTGCCACACTCTGCAAACTCAGACATAGTCAAAAGATACTACGCATAAGAGACCCTCTAGGTTGACACACCTAGGAAAAACAAGGGCATCCCGGCGAACCAAAAGGTTCGGGCAAAAATTAGGGATAAAATAAAAAGTCTGTACACCTGGCAAGTTGAAAACCCGAAAGGGCGACTTGGGAAAAAAAGGGTTTCCCGGTGGACTGAAAACCCGAAAGGGAGGTCCAGGCAAAAGTTAGGGAATTAAAGTGTATGACTATGTCTGGTCGGACCACTTTATGGATAATCTTTGGCTTCCACTGACAAACTCAGAGGCTCTGATCAATTCAGTCATCTTCAGACAAGGAAAAAATGGACAAGATGCTCGAAGATACAAAGGCTATAGCATAATGGAAACCCCGTGGGATTTTTATACACATAGCTATCTTTTATTTGTATCAAAATTTTCCTTTTCTACGACATCATTCTCTTACTAGAGTACTTGTCCCTTTGTACAAAAATACTTATTCAAAGTCAATACAAAGATCTCACTCTGAAATTGCCAAAAACTATTTGTTTTTTGCTTTACACTTGTTTTTTGTTTGTAAAAATGTCCAGTGACTCATTGTTGAACATATGCATTTGAACATAATCACTGTTTACAAATAGACAAAAGGTGAAAGACAATTATTAATGGGATGGAAGGATAAGAACATATCTCTGAACCATTCCATTCTCCCCACAGAGTTTTGAATACCTCCCCAGCGGAACAAAACTCCCAGCTACTCCCCAGTGGAACAAAACTCCCAACTACTCCCAGCGGAATGAAGCTTCCAGTTTATCAATCCCTGATAGGAATCACCCAATTTCTCCAAATTCCCCGGCAAGTTGTTGTGAAGCCTGAAATCCAACCGGATAACAGCTAACTTTTGATTCTCTCCAGCCAAAGATAATTCCCCAATAGAGAAACGGATAATCGAGACTCCTGAACTCTTTTTCCCAAGCAGGAATAAACACTATCCCCACGGAGTTTTCAATACTCCCAGTGGAACAAAGCTTCCAGTTCATCAATCCCCGGTAGGAATCATCCATTTCTCTCCAGGTTCCCCAAGCAGATTTACCAAGAAGTACATGGCATTTCCCTCACTACAATTTATTTCTCTCTGCAAGAAATCCATCAATACTCCAACTTCAAGACATGAAGATTCACATATCCTCAGCAGCATTCAGGGATTTATTTTCCTCAATCTGATAGCAATACAGCAAATCAGCTCACAGATGCATACATTGCATCCATTTATCATAAACATTGATAAAACAAATACATTACACCATGCATTTCATGCAACATGACTTTGCATTTTAGCTAACATTTTACCCTTTTCAGGATAATGTTAACAGCTACAGATTCAACCTCCTGGTACATTACGAATACGCTCCAGACACGTAAGCCATTCTGATACTCATTCGGATTCAACCTTTTGATACAGTCTAGATACGCTCCAGACACGGAAGCCATTCTGATACTCATTCAGATTCAACCTTCTGATACAGTCCAGATACGCTCTAGACACGGAAGCCATTCTGATACTCATTCAGATTCAACCTCCTGATACAGTACGGATACGCTCCAGACGCGGAAGCCATTTTGATACTCATTCAGATTCAACTTTTGATATAGTACGGATACGCTTCAGACATGGAAGCCATTCTGATACTCATTCAGACTCTATTTTTGATACAGTCCAGATACGCACCAGATACGGATGCCATTCTGATACTCATTCAAAGACACCTCCTGATACAGTACAGATACGCTCCAGACACGGAAGCCATTATGATACTCATTCAGATTCAACTTTTGATACAGTACGGATACACTCCAGACACGAAATCCATTCTGATACTCATTCAGACTCTACTTTTGATGCAGTCCAGATATGCACCAGATACGGATGCCATTCTGATACTCATTCAAAGACACCTCCTGATACAGTACAGATATGCTCCAGACACGGAAGCCATTCTGATACTCATTCAGACTCAACTTTTGATACAGTATGGATACGCTCCAAACACGGAAGCCATTATGATACCCATTCAACTCTTGATACAGTACGGGTACACTCCAGACACGGATGCCATTCTGATACTCATTCAGACTCTACTTTTGATACAGTACGTATACGCTCCAGACACGGAAGCCATTCTGATACTCGTTCAAAAACACTTCCTGATACAGTTCAGATACGCTCCAGACACGGAAGCCATTCTGATACTCATTCAGATTCAACCTCCTGATACAGTCCAGATACGCTCTAGACACGGAAGCCATTCTGATACTCATTCTGGTTCAACCTCCTGATACATTATGGATACGCTCCAGACACTGAAGCCATTCTGATACTCATTCAGATTCAACTTTTGATATAGTACGGATACGCTCCAGACACGGAAGCCATTCTGATACTCATTCAGACTCTATTTTTTATACAGTCCAGATACGCACCAGATACGGATGCCATTCTAATACTCATTCAAAGACACCTCCTGATACAGTACAGATATGCTCCAGACACGGAAGCTATTCTGATACTCATTCAGATTTAACTTTTAATACAGTAGGATACACTCCAGACACGGAATCCATTCTGATACTCATTCAGACTCTACTTTTGATACAGTCCAGATACGCACCAGATACAGATGCCATTCTGATACTCATTCAAAGACACCTCCTGATACAGTACAAATACGCTCCAGACACGAAAGCCATTATGATACTCATTCAGACTCAACTTTTAATACAGTAGGGATACGCTCCAAACACGGAAGCCATTCAGATACCCATTCAACTCCTGATACAACACGGATACACTCCAGACACAGATGCCATTCTGATACTCATTCAGACTCTACTTTTGATATAGTACATATACGCTCCAGACACGGAAGCCATTCTGATACTCGTTCAAAAACACTTCCTGATACAGTTCAGATACGCTCCATACACGGAAGCCATTCTGATAGTCATTCAAAGACAACTCCTGATACAGTTCAGATACGCTCCAGACACTGAAGCCATTCTAATACTCATTCATACTCGACTTTTGATATAATACAGACACGCTCCAAACACGGACGCCATTCTGATATTCAACTTACAGATTACATCTCAACAAACATTCTTGGATGGCATATACAAGCCCATCTCCAACAAGATTATGTCACCTCTCCAAATGGCATCTTTAAGCCCTTTCCTCATATCATTGCCGTGTGCAAATTTCTGGGCACTCTAGTGTCCAATCATCTTGCACCTTCGAGTCACGAATGGCAAATCTCGCCAATCTAACTCTTTAGGTTAAAGAAGATTGAACAGGGGCAGCTGTTGTACCCCAAAATTTTCCCTCTCATTTTCTCTAAGGATCACCCTGGATTCTCAAGCTTGCTTTCATCAAATTTCAAGCCTTGAATTATCAATTTTTCCAAGCAAACCATTCACAAGGGAAAGATGGTCATTTATACATTAAAAGGTCAAACTTTGACTTTTTGATCAAAATCATATTTCATCAAGACATGTTGGAATGTGAAGTTTGTATCATCAAAAAGTTCAAAAGTCAAATTTACTATGGAAAAGCCAAATTGCTAAATACTTGGGATTTTTCTAAGTATTTAAGAAAAATGACACTTTAGAACTTCTGAGCCAGCCTCCAGGCAAGTGCAGTCAGAAGTTGTAAACATGGTTCAGCATATAGATTTCAGTCAGAACATGGCTCTTCAGCATCTACGCAAGTTCAGTCAGAGTTTACTAGGGTAATACAAAGAAGGTTATAAAGCGTGATAGAAAGTCTGAATGCTCTTTCAGAACATGCTGGAAAGCCTAAGGATCCTTCAGAGCTTGCTGAGGCAACAGGATAATAAGATCAGAACTTGGGTGCGTTGTTTTGGACTACACTGAAATGGAACTTCTGGCCCAGATTTAGGCAATGATGCAAAATCTCACATTACAGGATTTCTGATTTTGACAAATCTCATCATCATTTAATGATCATTAATGCTCACAACCACTTTTGGGTCTTTGTCCAAAGGATCTCTCCACGTGTAGCGTAAAAATACTTTTGTAGAGAATTAGGTATGGGTCCATGCACTACTTTTTGCTTGTGGGTTCACTTTTCCTTAATCCCTGCTTGCTAATCTAGCCTAGGATAAAAAATGTCAACTATCACACCTTTTTTGAACTTTCTTCAAGAACAAGTCAGCATCTAGCGTATGATGTTGGCGCTACTTGACATTTCAAACCCACAAAACTTTGGCTATAAATAGAACACCATTGGCCACTGAGAAGGTGTCAGAGCCCAGAAAAATTTGTGAGATTGGAGAAAGAAAAGCCTTGAATCTCTACCAAAATTCATAGAGTTTCAAGAACTGTAAACACAACACACAAAAACCTGTTAACTGTTGATTCTTTGCATTCAAACTCCACTTGTTCTCAAATATTTATTGACTAAAAAAACCATCCATACAGTTCTGATCCATATATATATATATATATATATATATATATATATATATATATATATATATATATATATATATATATATATATATATATATATATATATATATATATATATATATATATATATATATATATATATATATATATATATATATATATATATATATATATATATATATATATATATATATATATATATATATATATATATATATATATATATATATATATATATATATATATATATATATATATATATTAGAAACTACCATAACTTATGTATTCACACTACTATACATTCTACATCCATCTATTCAAGGAAATCAGAACATCACCTCCTTGCCATCCCTAGAAGTTGGAAACTTCCAGCTTACTGAGTACGTGAAGGAGCTTTTCAGAACATCATCAGAGTTGAGGTTAACTCTGGTTCACAGAACTTCTCCCAGCTGCAAGGTAAGTTTCTGCTGACTCTCACCATATTACTTAAGCATTACCAGATTTACATGCCCAAAAATACAATGTAGATATCATGTTTGTGATGTTGTACATATTCTGAGATTTCATGCATCTGCCTGCTTAAGTAGAGAATAAATCAGTTCAGAACTTCTTGAAGGAATTAGAATTCAGAGTTAGGATTAGTAAAGGCATACTTGCCTCTGATTTATAGTTCTGATATTTCTTATTTCTGAAATACTATGACACATGCTGTAACTGCTCTATGCATGTCTTCTGTTTTGGTGGAGAAATAACCAAATTGCACATGTTATGACTAGCATAGAGAGAGAGAGACCAAGTTCTGTCAGTGGCACCAGCATTTCTGGAGTTTGTTTTGATACCAATAATATCAGAACTTCTGAAAACTACTGTGTTCCCAGTGGGTTCGGAACTTCTGACCTTATACTTTTTCACTAACAGGTTTCTGTTTTGCAGCGTGCTAGGGTCAGAACCTCTGACTTCATTTTTATCAGCAACACGCTGATTCTTTTTTTCATTATTTTTGCTATCGCTCTCCATTTCGTTAATCAGCAAACATCAAAAGTATTTCCTTCACACTTTATTTTATTTCTTAAAACAAAAGACCAAAAATATTTTCTTAAAACAAAACAAGTTCATTTCACATTTTCTTGTACATCCTTATGCATTTCAATATGGTTGTAATAGTAACTTAGGATTTATTTTCTTTGTAATCCCCATTCATAAACTTGTATACCCCACCCCCTAAACATTGTAATAGCGTAGGATTTTACTTTTCCACATTTTTATTGCTTTCATATACGGCATAGTAATTAGGATATATATATATATATATATATATATATATATATATATATATATATATATATATATATATATATATATATATATATATATATATATATATATATATATATATATATATATATATATATATATATATATATATATATATATATATATATATGTGGAAAGACATGAAAACAACAAAATAGACAATCCTAATCAAGACTAAATGCGTGCAATCAAACACACTTGCACACATGCACCCTTAGGGTGATTCCACTTGTTGCCTTACAAAAATGGCCATGTTATGCATGTGGGATTTCTTAGCACAAACAAATCTAAAAATACAAGATCATAGTCCCTCGATGACGCTATCAAAGTTGCCTTTCAAAATGATTGTAGTCCCTAAAGAAAAGTGCTAAGTCATCTCACAATATTGTTATCATGGTCATACGATGATCCAACGCCCGTCCCTTTACATCCAACGATGGGGCTTCTTACCAAATCAATGGTAAGATAACAACATCTAAAGGGGGAGGAAAAACATACTTAAGACCTTTCGAGTAGGTAGTTTCGCTCTCAGTTACTCGCTTGCTCACAACAAAAACATTTTATACACCTACACTTCCACTTTGAAACATTTTCGAAACAAATACTTTGTATAAATTCTTATAGAAACGAGAATCATTACAAAGTAAGATTTTCAAAATACTTTCAAAAAATCACACACCACAAGCACATTCAAACAAAAGCAAGTGATCTAGCAAGTAACTAAGAGCCCATGGAAAACCATGGATGAAAAGGGTGCTAATACCTTCCCTTTTCATAATCTACCCCCCGAACTCAAAAACATCTCTAAAGGTCTTTCTTGTGCTTTTTCACCTTTCCTTTTTGGATAAAAGAAAAGTCGGTGGCGACTCTTGCTAAACCGCAACATTTGTGAACACAAACGCAAAAACTCAAGTTAGTTCTCCAACAGTATCACAGAATCCATATATCATAAACATTGATAAAGCAAATACATTACATCATACATTTCATGCAACATGACTTTTCATTTTAGCTAACATTTTACCCTTTTCAGGATAAGATTAACAACTACCATTAACAATGTTAAAAGATTTCAGATACAGTACAGATACGCTCCAGACACGGACGCCATTCTGATACTCATTCAGATTCAACCTCAGATACAGTTCAGATACGCTCCAGACACAGATGCCATTCTGATACTCATTCAGATACAACTTCCAGATACAGTACAGATACGCTCCAAACAAGGATGCCATTCTGATACTCATTCAGATTTCAACTTCAGATACAGTACAGATATGCTCCAAACACGGATGCCATTCTGATATTCATTCGGATTCAAATTTCAGATACATTACAGATACGCTCTAGACACGGACGCCATTCTGATACTCATTCTTTCAGCTTATAAATTACAATTCAACAATCACTTTTAGATGGCATCTTTAAGCCCGTTTCCCACCGATTTCTATCACCTCTCCAAATGGCATCTTTAAGCCCATTCCTTCTATCATCGCACCATCAAGTGCAAATTTCTAGGCACTCTAGTGTCCAATCATCTTCCACCTTCGAGTCACGAATGGTAAAAACTCTCCAATCTAACTCTTCAGGTCTAAGAAGATTGAACAGGGGCAGCTGTTGTACCCCAAAATTCGCCCTCTCATTTATCATGAATTTCCTCACAAAATTTCTCTAACTCAAGACTGGATTAGGGTTTGACCAGCTCAAGACATCTCCTCATGCACTGATGACAAAAATTAGGGTTTGAGTTTGCACAAGGACTTTTGGATTATCAATGCTTCATATGACTTTCAAGGATCATTAGGGACCCCCAAGATTACTCATGTCAAGTTTCAAGCCTTGGATCACACTTTTGATCAGTCAATTGAACAGTTGACCTAAAAAACAATTGTATTGGGAAAAAGTTAACCATGGCCAATTTACAGTCAAACTTCAGTTTCCTTTAACAAAAGTGGTCAAAATGAAAGTTATAGAGGGTATTACAAGCATTCTAAAACATCCAAGAGCATGAATTTATCATATTTGAGCTAGGAGATACAAGGATCTGAAGTTGGACATTCATTCTTGATTTACAAGGCAGATTTATGATGAACAAGGAACAAAAATCTTAGCCATGCTGCATAATCTTCACTTTGCAGGCCTCTTGACTTGCAAATCTATCCATAATCAGATGTTTACATAATTGATTGAACCATTATCCAAGTGGTTCAAGTATTGTCCATTGCATCTTTCCATTTTTGGCACAAATGCACCATTGCCATTCTTGCAAAGTTCACTTTAATCATAAAGTCAATTTCTTGAGCCTCTAACTTGTTATTTTAATCACACTCAACTTCTACAAGTCATAACAAACATGTTTAAAGTGATCAACCACTTTAGATAGCTTGGTACAAGCATTGGAAACATGTTCTTCATGCTTGCTTCAAAAACAAGCAAGATAACCATAACATGTGATTCAAAATCTGAGTCGTTTGAAGTCTCAAACCTTCTCTATAAATAGAGAGGCCAATTGCAAGAGAAAAGGGTTAGAAAAAATAGAGAGAAAATCTAGAATTTTTATTGATAAACCCTTAAAATCTCATATTCGCCAAAAGCCATAACAGTCCATAAAACTTCCACTCTTGAGTTTTAAAATCCAAATATCCAGAACTCTCACACTTTGCAAACTCTATCTAAGCATTTAAGAACCTCACATACATCACCTAGAAATTGTCCAAACTCAAGAATAAGCTTCTACAACACCTCTGCTTCCTTTTCCAAAGTTCAAGAACAAGTCAAAACAACAAATCAAACTCAAAATATAAGATCTAGCTCCAAGGTAAGTTTCTTGACTTTAGTTCTTCATTTCAAGCATCATTAGTAATTCCTTTTTTGGAGACAAAGTATAGTAACCATTGTCCTTGAAGCTAACCTTTTGTTTATCTTCCATTCTTTTCATTATGTGTTGAGAACTAACTCATGTATGCAGCAAAACAATTTTGAAGAGAAAAAATGACAGTATGAGTCGACACATAGTTGTATGAGTCGATACATACTGCTTTACAGGCCCAAAACAGAAGGAAAAAACAGTGTATGAGTCGACACAAAGAACGTATGAGTCGACACATACAGTGTATGAGTCGACACATACCATTATGTATTGACTCATACTGAGTTGATTTGGCAATACATGGGCAAGGAAAGTTATGTGTCGATGCATGTGAGCTTGTGTCGACACATAATAGTTCAAAATTCATTTTTCCTTCTTTTTACACTGTTTTTTACATTTCCTTCATTATTATTCAATATGGTTGTAATATTTAAGTTCCTATTCCATCCCCATTTGTAAATTGTACCCTCATCCCCCAAACGATGTAATAGCGTAGGACTTTATTTTCCGCAATTTAACGCTTTCAAATGCAAATGTTAGTGATTAGGATTTGTATGGCAAGACTAAAATCAACAATTAGTAAACCTTAATTCAAGATAAACAATGCATGAAAATCAATACACTTGCACACAAGCACCCCTAGGGTAAAATCCACTTGGTTGCCTTATAAATGGCCATATTACGCATGTGAGGTATCTTAGAAAAAACAAGCAAATACAAGATCATAGTTCCTCGATGACGCTATCTAAGTTTCCTTACAAATGATCTTAGTCCCTCAAAAAGAATGCTAAGATACCTTGCAATATTGCTAATCATGGTTATACGATGACCCACGCCCGTATCGTTTACATTCAAAGATAGGGTTGCTTACCAAATCAATGGTAAGACAGCAATGTCCAAGGAAAAGAAAATGAACAAGAAAGACATTTGAGTAGGTAGATTGCTCCTAATTACTTGCTCCATTTCAAAACAAAAACATCCTTGCTATTTTTAAAACAAACACCAACACTTTCAAAAACATATTTCAAACTTGATAACATTTTCAAAAGATAAAACACTTTGTATACATTCTTACGAACGAGAATCATTACAAAGCTTTCCCAAACGATGGCGCCTTTTCAAAATACTTTCAAAAACCACACAAAGCACATTTTCAAACAAAAGCAAGTGATCTAGCAAGTAACTAAGAGCCCATGGAAAACCATGGATGAAAAGGGTGCTAATACCTTCCCTTTTCATAATCTACCCCCTGAACTCAAGAAACAATCTCAAAGGTATTTCCAGTGCTTTTTCACCTTTCCTTTTGGATAAAAGATAAGTCGGTGGCAACTCTTGCTAACCGCAACATTTGCGATCAAACGTAAAACCTTCAAGTCAGTTCTCCCACCGTATCACAGTACTCACATGCAAAATTATGGTTGAAGTTAGGCGGGTACTTTGTCAATGGCTTAAGCTTCTTGGAGAACACCAAATATCTCTAAATCAATTAAGGAAGACGTCCAGTGTACATTATCCGAATCATATCAAACTGAGGTTGCTTTTGTGGGCCTGTCTGATTGTGATTGTGATTGTGATTCTGACCCTGAGGAGAAATAAACAGAGGTTGCTGATGCAGAGGCTTAACAGATAGTGATTGAGGATGGTGCATCGATGATGCGATTGCTTTCCCTTCGCTAGAACTTGGAATCTCTTTCATGCTAGAGAATCCCGCTTTTCCTTTGAGTTTCTCTAAAGTTACCAGTTGGTCCTGACCATTGCCAACACTTGCCTTCAGAGCTTCAATACCTTTTTAGTAGGCAGAGTTTTCATTGAGCTCTGGGGATCCCTTGATGTTAACATCATCTGACCCTACAACGAAGATGTATATGCTTGAATCGTTCTCTTTGAAAGTCAAAATCTTATAACTAATTAGGTATTGATCTTTAAAATTAAAGGAATAACAGTTCTCAGTCGCATGGCCTAGAAATTTAGCATGAAAAGCACATTTGACACTCTCATCAAAAGAAGTTTTAGAAGGCCTTGGGACTTGCTTCTACTCCCTTGATACCACAGTACCATTCTGAATATGGTAAGGTAACAACTGGGCATACAACACTGGGATAGGCTGAATATCCTTCCTAATGTACTTGCGATAATGCAGATTTCTCTGTTGGTTTGTTTGCCTCGGTTGAGGAATAAGAAATGGCTGTTGGTGAGGAATCCTTGGAGGTAAAGGTCGAGGATGAAATCCAGGAGGAGGGTCTTGAATTGGAAAGTTCACCACGTGTGGATGTCTTTGACACTTGGTGACACCGGACGACTGTAGAGAGACAACCATTTCTGCTGCAATAATTGGTGTGGTGTTGCACTTTTTCCTTAATAAGGCTTGCAAGATATCCAGAATCATACCCATCCGACTTTTTAGTTGATTGACTTCCACCCTCAACAACTCCTATCAAAATTCATGTCAAAAACCCATAAACTGTTACTAAAGCCCAAATACCGTCACTAAAAGTATATTAGAAGATGAAAATTCATGTCCATAGCCCAGAAACGGTCACTAAAGTCCATAAACTGTCACTAAAGCCCAAAAACAGTCACTAAAAGTATCATAGATGATGAGGATTATATCAAAAATTCAGAATCCATCACTAAATCCCATAAATGATCATTAGAAGTATCTTAGAAGATGAAGATTCATGTCCTAAACCCAGAATCTGTCACAAAAACTCAAAAATCGTCATTAAAAGTATCGTAGATGATGAACACTAAAGCCCAGAAACCATTACTAAAAGTATCTTAGAAGATGAATATTCATTTCTTAAATTTATAATCCGTCACTAAAACTATCTTCCTTTAATTAAATATTCTCACCATAAAAATGTATTCCTTTAATTAAAGACTCCCATTATTATCATGAATCTTCAAACCAATTATCATTCATATTAGAATACTAATTTAAAACCATGGTTATAAATTAATCATTTTTAGAGTTGTCATTTTAAGATTCATGGTTACATTTAAATTCAATATCATTTAATGACTAGCATGTTCTCCTTAGAAGAAATAAATATGATTAAAAAAATTTAATTTTAGTGACAATTATTTGTTGTCCATAGGTAAAACTATGATATGCCACGTTAGCTTCTGTTAAATGAAGTTAACGAGAGAACCTAAAAGTGTAAACAGAAAAGTTTAAAAGAACTATTATTTAAAGATAAATTTTAGAGAGACTGAAATTGAATATTGACTTATTTATAAGAATTAAAAAATATTTAACCCAATTTTAAATGTCCATAAATAGATAATATGAAAAATAATATAGACAAAATTGGAGAATAACAACTTAGTCAAGGATAAAATTAAGAGTATGTATGTACTTTACATCTCTCTATCTGAATGAAGGCCCATAATACTTCTTGCCTCCACATTATCGCTAAACATCGTCTCAAACTTGCCATAGTTTATACTTTGCCCATAATCCTCTTGGTAAAGGTTCAGAATGTTTATCGAGTTCCTTATTTCCTCTTTTTTATAAATAAAAATTTTATATTAAAAAACATTAAAAAATTATATTATTATCAATTTTTAATTAAATCCTTACACAATTTACAATAAAGTATTTTTATATTTAACTTTTAAATTGTGTTTTTAGGAAATATATTAGCATTCTTATTAAGAAAAATACGCAATATGTAAAAATATATCTAAACATTCATGGAAATATTTTTGTTAGTGATATTTATAAATAAAAAATATTATTTTTTTTTTAAAAGTTTATTTAACTAAAAAGATTTAACCGCAATTTATAAAATAGTTTTTAAAATTTACTTAAAAGAAAAGTATTAGTACACTATTTAAAAGAAATGATTGTCTCTAATTAATTGTTTAAATTTTTTGTTAGTTTTAAAATATTATTTCTTTTTATTATTAAAGAAATCAAAATATCAATTTTAAATAAAAATCTTTCGGTTATCGTGCCATTATTTTTATGAAAAAGGCTTTCATTTCCATTCTCAATTGGTTTTGTTTTTAATTTATAAGCTTTTATTGTATAATAATATGAATATTTTTGCTTTTGTTTTTCAAGAATTATAGATTATTGTACTAAGTTTACATAGATATGGACGAGATTATCCAAACTTCGATTGTCAAATTGTTTCTGTTATGGTTGTTCATATTGTGCATGTATTTAGACACGTTATTTACAAAAATACGCATCATCTATTTATTTTAAATAGAATGAAAATTAATTATTTATTAAAATGCTACCAATAATCATTTTATAACTTTCAGTCAAGACTGAGTTAGGATTTCAATTGTCCAACTACGTGTCTCTGGCTGTGCATAGTGTATTAGTACAAATTATTCTTGAACCAATTTTACCTTTAAATTACTCTTCTAGTATGTTTGGTTCTGTGTTGGATATACCAAAAACACCTCAAATTGTCACGTTTTTGTAGAAGTTACTATCTGTAACTTTTTTATTTTTACGGTGGGAATAGTTTGGGACGTGGAAAAATTGAACTGTATGCAGATTCAAACATATGCGAACTCTAGTTAACCTCCCTTCACATTTAGTAACAAATTTTCAACTACTCCTCACCTACTCTAGGTAAGTTCACTTTCAATAATAAATTTTCAACTACTACTCACCTACTCTCGTTAACTTTTCTTCAATTTAATAATAATCATCAAACACTCTTCTCACTATAAAGTATCTATTCAACCACTCTTTTACCTATCAACTCTTCTCAACCTCTCTTCACATACAAATAATCTTCTCCATTCTTTCTCACAATCCATAAACTTCACATCCTCTCTTCACATGCATAAACTCTTCCATTCTCTATCACAATCCATAAACTTCTCATTTCAAAATTTATCAATCTAAAATGAAAATATTTTATATCTATTTACATTTTTTATACAAATATTTCTTTAATCATTAACAATAGTTTAAAGTCGGATTTACCATCCAACTTTAAACTAATTGGCCAAATAATATTAAAAGAAGTTTGATGGCCAAAGACCGTGTATTGTAAACATATCTTTGGTCACATTTTATATATAACAATGCATAGTCGGATTATAGAGATACATCTTAGAAGTGAAATATTGTTTTGCCAATAATATTGCAGAAAGTCTTTTACAAGATGGGTCTATTTGACATAATAGCATTTGTTTTACAATTTTTTTCTTTGTCTCTCATTTTATGTTTTTGATTTATCTTAGATTTCTATGAGTAATTATTTACTTTTTGTGTGAGTAGGTATATCCGAGTACATATTGAAATTGATTTCTAAAAAAAAAAATTGTGTTTTAAGTTGATATTTCTCAAAAGAAAATCATATTAAATTATGTTGATTAGTCTTTTACCAAATAAGCTGAGATATTTAACATTAGGGACCATTATCTAAAAATGAGACCTTTTTCTACACTATGACGTAGTATTAATTTTTTTTACAAACAAATTTTTTATTAGAAAGAGTATTAGGGGTATTTGAACCCGCTTACAAAAGGTTATGAACAAAGCTCTCGAAAAAGAAACATTTTTAACCAATTGAAACTTAACTAAGATATTGCAAATGAGTTTTACAAAACTGTAAAAATTACACTTGGAATTAGATATAGTTAAACTCACACCACTTTTATAAGATATGGTTTTGTAATAGTTTTATAGATACTAGATGTATTACATGATGAAAATAATTTTGTTTAGTTTGTTATAATTCTGTTTAGTTTGTTACTAAACAGTTAGTTTAGTTTGTTATAGTTGGTTACTTAAACAATATATATATAGTACTGTTTTGTACAATTCCAAAATAAAGAATAATACAATGAGTTTATTCCAAAATTAACATGGTATCAGTTTGAATTCTCTTTTTCGCGCCTTTCTTCTTCCTTTCATCTTCTTCGCGCCTTCTTCTTCTTCGCGCCTTCTTCCTTTGTTGCATCAGCTTGATTATGGCGCTTCCTTACTCTGATTTTGCTACCAATCCCTCCAATCCTTACTACATGCACCCTAATGAGAAGCCCTCTCTTGTTCTTGTTCAACCTGTTCTTGATACCAAGAACTACCAGATCTGGTCTAGATCGATGAAAGTGGCTCTTATCTCCAAGAACAAGATCAAGTTCGTTGATGGCACTCTTTCTCCTCCGCCTATCTCCGACTCTCTATACGAACCTTGGCTGCAATGCAACAATCTCGTCCTCTCATGGCTTCAACGCTCGATTTCTGAGGAAATTGCAAAATCTCTTCTCTGGTATGATCGTGCTTCTCCTGTATGGAAAAGTTTGGAAAATCGTTTTTCTCAGGGAGATATTTTTCGCATTGCTGACATTCAAGAAACTGTTGCTCGTCTTCAACAAGGAACTCTCGATATCTCTTCGTTCTTCACGAAATTGATGACGCTTTGGAAAGAAATCGAGAACTTCCGGCCAATTCGTGATTGTACTTGCGCTATACCGTGCTCCTGTGGTGCTGCTTCAGACTTACGCAAATTCAAAGAACAAGATAAAGTTATCAAGTTCTTGAAGGGCCTTGGTGACCAATACACTCATGTTCGCTCACAGATTATGTTGATGACCCCACTACCAACTCTTGATAATGTGTTTAATCTGGTTCTTCAACAAGAACGCCAATTCAACCTTCTTTCACCTTCTGCTTCTTTAATTGAGTCTCAATCGTCTGTCAATCACCTTTCTCGAGCACCTTCTCGTTCTTCTCACAACCCTGGTCGTGGTCGTGGCCGTGGAAACCGACTCTGTACTCACTGCAACCGCACTAATCACACCATTGAGACTTGTTTCATGAAACATGGCTATCCCCCTGGATTTCAACAACGCAAGCCTACTACATCAGTGGGGAATTCTGTTGATTCTACAGTGAACTCGATTCAAGATGCTACTACTCCTTAACTTGAAGCATTATCTTCCTCTGCTTCCACATCAAACACCAGTCCAAGTGCTTTGTCTACGATTCAAGAGCAATACACTCAGATTCTACAGCTCCTCCAACAGTCTAACTTGCAATCTCCTTCACCTCCCTCGATTAATTCTGTTTATATTGCTAATTTTGTGTCCCATACCTCTCCTCATACTTCCTCTGGTAAGAATTCCTCGAATCTTCCTTGTCATAACTGGTGGATCATTGACACAGGTGCCACTGATCACATCACCCATATCTTTCCAGTTTCCTTTCCACATACCACATTACACCTAAATCTATGACAATGCCTAATGGTGACTCTGTCACCACAACTATTGCTGGTTCCGTTTTACTATGTGACTCACTTGTCCTTCCCAATATTTATTACTTTCCTTCATTTCATGTCAATATTATCTCTGTCACCACTCTTTTTGACTCCACTTTATATGATGTGAAATTTTCTCCTAATTGCTGTCAAATTATGCAGTTGTCCCAATTCAAGATGACTGGATTTACAGCTAGGAGGATTGGCAAATTATATGTTCTTGATGCCACCCCACCTAAGACCATCTCTCCCACATCTGGCTCTGTCAACACCTCCTCTTCTCCCCAATTAGAACCTGCTAAACACGATCCTGCTACTATTTGGCATCTTAGGCTTGGACACTTAAGTCCCTACATACACAAATGTATTTCCTCTCAATTTCCTTTTGTCACCTACAATGACAATCATAAGCCCTGTAATACTTTCCATTTGGCTAAGCAAAAACATTTGCCATTTATTCACAGTAATACTAAGTCTGTTTCCATCTTCGATTTACTTCATGTTGATATTTGGGGCCCTCTTTCCACACCTTCCATATGTGGCCACAAGTATTTTTTAACCCTCGTAGACGATTACAGCAGGTTTACTTGGACAATTTTTATGGTCAACAAAAGTGAAACCAGAAACCATTTAATTCACTTCATATCCTTTATCGAAACTCAATTTAACAAGAAACTCAAGTGCATTTGTAGTGATAATGGTCCTGAGTTTCTCATGACCACTTTCTACCTTTCTAAAGGAATCATTCATCAAAGGTCTTGTGTGGAAACGCCTCAACAGAACGGTATCGTGGAAAGAAAACATCAGCACATTTTGAATGTTTCCTGTGCCCTCTCCTTCCACTCTCACCTCCCTCACAACCTTTGGCACCTTTCCATACAACAGGCCATTCATATTATAAACCGTCTTCCCACTCCTCTTTTAAACAACCACTCTCCCTACCAAAAACTCCATTCTACTCCTCCCAGTCTTAACCATATGAGAGTCTTTGGTTGTCTTGCCTATTCTTCGACCTTGCTTAACCATCGCACTAAATTCGAACCAAGAGCAAGGAAATCTATTTTTCTTGGCTACAGGGAAGGCACAAAAGGCTACCTTCTCTATGATCCTATCACACATGAATTTTACATTTCAAGGAATGTATTCTTTTATGAAACTGTGTTCCCTTTTGCATCCATCTCACCTGCACCTAATCCTATAATTCCTACTCCTGACCCTCATTCCCTTGATTCATCTGATATTTTCACCAACATTCCACCCAATTTACCTCCACCATCAAATGAACCTTCCTCTCCTACCTCTCTCCCCCAACAAGATTCTCCCACTAACCTCTCTTCTTCCTCAAATGACACTAACAACTCCCCTTGCCCCTCCCCTCTTGTGCCAACCAGAAAATCCAATCGAAATATTAAACCTCCAGCTTATCTATCTGATTATCACTGCAATTTGCTATCCCCCATGCTGCCAGCATCTGACTCAGGTTCCTCTAACTACCCTCTCTCTTCTGTATTATCTTATAGCCAATGTAGTCCTGATCACAAATTATTTTGTCTATCCATAAGCTCTTTCATAGAACCAAAAACCTATAAACAAGCCTGCAAGTTTGATTGTTGGAACAATGCTATGAAATCTGAGTTAGATGCTCTTGAATCTACAAATACTTGGTCTGTTATTGATTTTCCTGCAGGCAAACAATCGATTGGTTGCAAATGGGTCTACAAAATCAAGCATCATGATGATGGATCCATCGAACGATACAAGGCCCGTTTGGTAGCAAAAGGATATACTCAGCTGGATGGGGTGGATTATTTCGACACTTTCTAACCTGTTGCGAAGCTTACTTCTATTCGAACCCTTCTCTCAGTGGCTGCCATTAAGAATTGGCACTTGGAACAACTCAACGTCAACAATGCCTTCCTTCATGGTGATCTACATGAGGAAGTGTATATGGATCTGCCTCCTGGATTCCTGCCCCCTGCTTCTTCGACCAACGAAGTCTGCACGTCTTCGACCAACAAAGTTTGCACATCTTCTGCTTCTTCGACCAACGAAGTTTGCACTTCTTCGACCAACGAAGTTTGCACTTCTTCGACCAACGAAGTTTGCACTTCTTCGACCAACGAAGTTAGCACTTCTTCGACCAACGAAGTTTACACTTCTTCGACCAACAAAGTTTGCAAATTGCATAAGTCATTATATGGCCTGAAGCAGGCTAGCAGACAGTGGTTTTCGAAATTGTCCACTGCCCTTATCTCTCTTGGCTACTCATATTCTTCTGCTGATCATTCTTTTTTCACAAAATCACATGACTCTTCTTTTACTGCCTTATTAGTCTATGTTGATGATATTGTCTTAGCCGGTAATGATTTGCAGGAAATCCAATATGTCAAATGCTTCCTTGATTCCACTTTCAAAATCAAGGACCTTGGTAGGCTAAAATATTTTCTTGGTCTAGAAGTTGCCAGATCCACTCACGGCATTTTTCTCAATCAGAGAAAGTACGCTTTGGAATTGCTCGAAGACAGTGGCTTATTGGCTACTAAACCTTGCTCTACTCCCTTCGATTCCTCCTTGAAGCTTCATGATGATAACTCACCACCTTTCAAAGACGTCACAGCTTATCGAAGGCTTGTTGGAAAACTTCTATATCTGACTACCACCAGACCTGACCTTGAATTCATCGTTCAACAGCTCAGCCAATTCATCTCACATCCTATGCAAGTTCATCATTCTGCAACAATTCGAGTACTCAAGTATCTCAAAGGTGCTCCTGCCAAGGGTTTGTTCTATTCATCTTCCTCTCCACTCAAACTCTCTGGCTTCGCAGACTCAGATTGGGCAAGTTTCCCTGCTACCCGCAAATCCGTAACTGGATACTGTGTGTTCCTTGGCAATTTCCTCATATCCTGGAAATCCAAAAAGCAGTCTACAGTATCCAAATCAAGTTCAGAAGCGGAATACAGGGCCTTGGCAAGCTTGACTTGTGAATTGTAATGGTTGCAGTATTTGTTCAAGGATCTCCACATCTCCTTTGATCAACCTAGCTCAGTCTATTGTGACAACAAAAGTGCTATCTACCTTGCTCACAACCCCACCTTCCATGAACGGACAAAACATATCGAAATTGACTGCCACATCATTCGTGAGAAAATCCAAACTGGTCTCATCCACCTTTTACCAGTTTCTTCTGCTGCTCAATTGACAGATGTTCTCACCAAGCCTTTGGCAGCTCCCTCTTTCGATTCTCTTGTTTCCAAGCTTGGTCTATTAGACATCCATAGTCCAGCTTGTGGGGGGCTATTACATGATGAAAATAATTCTGTTTAGTTTGTTATAATTCTGTTTAGTTTGTTACTAAACAGTTAGTTTAGTTTGTTATAGTTTGTTACTTAAACAGTATATATAGTACTGTTTTGTACAATTCCAAAATAAAGAATAATACAATGAGTTTATTCCAAAATTAACAAGATGAACTATGTTAAACTTACTTTATGTGTTTTTGAAGATATATATACTGGAGTAGCATCGTAGGAATGGGGTTCTTCCTAAGAAAATGAGTGAGATTTCGGCTTTAGAAATTGGGATCGAATATTAAGGATGATCGGTATTAGAGATTGAAACAAACCTTGAAGTTCAAGAGCTTGAACTCCATGCAGGGACATAGAACTCAATAGTTTCAATTACTTCCCATGTAAGTTGTTTTTTTTACTATTTTTATATGTCTGATTTTCGTTATTGTTTTTGCTTCATTATAGACACTTGAGTTTACTGTTTCTGCTTCATTGTAGACACTGAGTCCACTGGCTCCTGTTCTTCTCCTTAACTCTCAAAATTTTATGATTGTGTTTTTATCTTTTTGTTACATGATACATTTGAAAGAATATCTCCAAATTCTTTGAAATGCCTTGAGAAAATACACGAAAAAGCTGGAGTGTTATGTTTTTGGTCTAAGAGATAATGATTTACATTTGAGTTTTGCAAATGACATAAGTACCTGTGATATTTACTTTGTGCCTTTATATACAAAGCATTAATTTGTGTTGTATTTGGTAATCATGCAAGTGAACGAATTTGCTGGTGGAGTTGTTGAAAAATGAAGATTTTGGAACTTGTTTAAAAATTATCAGAAGAAGTATGATATTTTGTATGCATATAAGTTATTAATAGAATTTTATGTTTTTTTATGTTTATACAACATTGATGTTTTGTAATTATAATATATTTATATCGTTAAGTTTATGATGTAGCAATTGATGTTTACAACACAAATTTTTGTAGTCTTGATGGATTTTTTGAATTGTTATGACATAACTATTTATTAATAATTTTGTAAATTTGTATTTACTAAATTTGGTAAAATATTACAAATAAAATTAGTCTAGCATATGATAAAGAAATTATATAAATTTGTCCAATGAATGTTAAAAAATATAAAATATATTAAAACAATTTTTAATATTAATTGCCACAAAATCCGTCCCTTAGTTGGGACAGAATATATGTGAGTAATTTGTCGCCAATTCAGAATGGACTATTAGCATTATCCACCTAACAATGAGAGAGAATCAAAACACACATTTGCGTTGGGTGGGGGGAGATGAGATTTTTAAGTAATATTATAAAATTTAAATTTATCACTAATTTGTAACATTTACAATTGGTTTAGTTTAATTGAATTAGCCCTATAATTTCAATTATTTATAATTTAACCATATATTATAGGATATTGTTATATAATGAATTAAGAACTATAGCAAAAATTTATAATTTAATTTTATAATATATATCTACATTTATAATTCAAACTAATATATTAGAAATAATTTAAAATATTTGTTTATCTATTTGAAAATTATAAATTAAATTGTAAAGAATAGTTTAATAATTTTTTAACATTGTAATGATATTTAATATTTGAATTAAAACTTTGTAAAATATAACAGCATTTATAATTAAAAATAAATTTTAAAGAGAATATTGAAGTATTTATTTTCTTATTTAAAAATATTGTTTTCTCTTTGTTATTATAATTTTAAAATGGATGCATGCGAATGAAATTTTTTAAAACTATTTTATGCACAATTTTTTATGGAGTAAAATATTATATAATATATATTTTTTTAAATATTGATAGAGAAAAAAATAGATATGAAAGTATAAAAAATAATTATTAGTATAAGAAAAATAAAATATATTGTATCTTTATAATTATTGTTACAAAATCAATTCTCACTTGTTTTTTTTGTGATTTGATTTAATTAGTGACAATGTTATCATTTTTATTAAGAGGTAAAAAAATGTTTTCATTTTTATAGAAATTAAATTAGCTTTCATAATTTTTTTATCAAATTATTTAAAAATTTAATTTTTGTAAGCAATGAATCAACTTTAGAGTTTTTATTAAATTATTTGAAAATTAATTAATTTATATTTTTTAATAAAAATTTAGTGTGCACAATAGAAAATAAAATAAAATTTTAATAGTTTGAGTTTTAATATATGTTAGATATATAATTTATACATGTATGAAACTTATAATAATATTATGTGTTTTGATATATTGTGGATGTACGATTTATATAAATATATAACATTATATAGAATGGAGAATACAAAAATAAATTAACAAGTATATGTTATTTTTAGTTAGAAGAATAGAAGGGGACAAGTCATGGAATAAGAAAATAGAAGTGTTTTAATTAAAAGAAATGTATAAATGAAATGTTACATATTTTTCTTAAATAAACAATAAAAGTTTTGGAATATTGTGTTTTGAAGAGTGCTACTTCAGTTTTTTAGTGACGTGAGGAGTAAGAGAATGAGTTGTCAATAAATGTGACCCCAATTTTAATATATTATAATAATAGATAATAGATATTACATTTCGTCTCTAAATTTGTCTCAATCATTTGAAAAATTAAAATTTTATCTAATTAAATCAAACTGCGACGAGCGAATTGCGACAAAATTAATTTGTTGTAAAATCCATTTCAATTTTTTTTATTCAAAATGTTAATAATATACTCTCTAGCAACTATACCAAAATATTATTGAGTGCTCTGTCATATATCAAATTTACCTTATCCTTATATTTAGGTCTTTAACTTAATAAATTGTATTATATAAGTTTTATTTTTATGGGAGTTTAAAATCAAAGAGGGGTGTATTAATCTAAATAGATCATCAATATCTGAAGGCCCATTAGACTTTAATAAGAGTCTATTTCATGTTAAAAAGGAAGGTACATTGTTTATATTTTAAGCCAGTAGGCTGTCTAAAAACTCAGAAAGACCCATTTGAATCTTTTGGCCCATCAAATTATTTTCGTATGACTCTTTTTAAGAGTCCATTAAAATTAGGGGGTTGTTTTTGTTTAAAATCATCGGATCCAATAACTAAAAAAGAGAGTGGCCCGTTCAATTTTGTTTTGTCTTGAATTATTTTTGTTTTAATTATAATTATTATCAATTATCATTATTCTCTATTATGCTAAAATGACTTTGTTTAACAGTATTATTGGTTTTGTTTAATAGTATTATTATTTCTCTTTATATTGTTTTTTAATTATTTTATTAAATTGAGAGAAATATGAAAGGTCATCACGGATGACCCATTTTTTTAGGTCCAAAGTAGAATGCTTGGCCCAAAAACAGATAACATAAACGCGTACTGTGTTGATCCAAAAGAGATAACACTTGTTCAAAAAGAGAGCTAACGCGTACTGTTCAAATCATTGAAATAAAATTGGAAACATAATCAAGAACAAACATTTGCATTCAGAAATTAATTAATACTAATCAAAACCAATTGAAACATTACAGACAAGGGATAAATTGTATTCAACCCTAATTAAAAGCTTTATACAAAAATACAGACAAATTAATATTCTTCTCTAATCTGCTAATCAAAATAACGAAACCTAATTCAATTTACAGACAATTTTTTTTTTATTTTATAAAAGATTAATATACTATAAAACCTAAAACTAAGAACAAAAAAAGGGACGAGGGATCTTGGACAGAAAATTTGAAAAGAATACTTACAAAGAGCATTACGGAGAAATTGGGTGAAGGAAGAATCCACCGAGAATTTGCAAAAGCCGAAGGAGAGTCTCGCCGTTCCCTACTCGCCGCCACATAGGATTTCAATATCTAAAACCCTAGATAAGTCATTGTCGCTCTAGTCTCAACCGCATCGCCACCTTCATATTCACCTTCGTCATCACCAATGTACCTACAACACAAAGAGGGAAAATCAGAAACAAGGATCAGAGCTTAAAGGAACACACATAAGAGGTAAAACACGACAAATAATTAACTTATTTTTTTGTGATTTTGGGGTGGTTTGAGTGGTTAGACCATCGCACAAGGTTTTGGTAAAAATGGGTTTGGGTCACGCCGCTGCTTGGGACTGCCTAAGGCTTTTGTTTAGATTGGGAGGAGAGAAGAGAGGTGAGGGTTAAAGAAAGAACAGGGGAAACAGATAGAGAAAGTCAAATAGAATGAATGGTTATACATTGTAAAACAAAATATATATGTTTAGTAATCTGATGCAGGTCGCCCATGATAAGTATTGTGTACCCTCACCCATATCCACTTGATCTTAATCGTATGATCCAAGATGCGCACGTACACGGTATCACCGTACACCACCCATATTTTATCCAAACGGACTCACAACATTTTGGGCCTGGCCCAGAACTAACCGCACCCCCTTTAATTGTTTTTACCAATACGCCTGCTTCTACACCCCCTAGCTTATTGGGCCGAATCCTAAATCTGGATTTGAGCCCTACTGCTTTACACACACCCCAGCCTTGCTAACGTGTTCAAAAAAACACCCCATTGCCTTTCGAGCATGAATTCAGATATTAAGATCCCCCTCTTTACTAGCTTAGTACAATATATACCCCCCTTGCGTTTTTCTATTTTATTTATTTATTTATTTTATTTATTTATTTTTTATAATTTTATTTTTATTTTTATATTTATATTTTTGTTAATTATAATATTATTTATTTTATTATTATCATATAATCCATAACAATATTTTTCTAAACACATTCAAATATATTTTCTTGCATTAAATTATTTCTTTTAAATCATGCACTTAATTATAATATTTTCATAATTAATATACTAAAAAATACTTAACCAACAACACTTTATTTTCGTAAAGCAAATTAATCCAACAGTTATTCTTCAAAAAGGGTTATGAGTATATTTGAATCGACTGGGTATTCTGATAAGTGCAAAAGTGTAGTTATTTTGTATATACTTTTTGTTGCACTTATCGACTCTTTGTTGTTAATATCGTTGAATAAACCCGACTTTTATGTAAATATGTTTAGTTTGTGTATAATGCGTTTTCTTGTATAAAGTGTATCATTTGATAGTTTTGTATTTATTTTGTAGGTATTTGAGCATTGTTGGAGCAATAGGAATAAAGCTCCAAGATGCATTTTTGAATCAATAAAGGAATAAGGCCAAGATTGGAGCCAGAATAAGTTATGCAGAAAAAGCAACAAAAGTTGTTTTCTTGTCATGCGTCGTCGAGCAAAAGGTAGCATCGTCGGGAAAAATTTTAAAGACCAATTTTGATGAATTCCTTGCCTTGCTTCGCTGCTGCGTTGCCAGGAAAAAATAAGGAGAGTCGTCGGGCGATGAATTGTGATCTCCAGGCGATGGAAGATATTTGTTTCAATTGAGGATGTGGCACAGTCTGGGCCAAGTATATAGAAGCCATTCCCGGGCGACGCTTTTATATCATCGGCCGATGCGTGCGGATCGAAATTTCCTTATATTTCATTTTCTGTCATTTTTGAAGGTGTTGGTTTTGGGGGAGATTTTTGTTCTCTCAACTCCATCCATCTCCTTTTTGTAGTGGATTAGCTTAGATAACAACACTAATGCTTTTCTTATGGATGATTGGAGGTGGATTTCTCATTGACCGGCTCTGACAAACTGGAAGGTTTGTGGTTTATCTCTTCTCCTCTATATGTATTTCTCTTTTTTTTTTGGGTTTTGTACATGTATTTTACTTTGAACTTATGTATATTTGTTGCCCATGATGTTATATAAAACTTGCTTTATAAATCTTTGTGGATTGTTGTCTTGGATTTTTGCTCCGTGCTAGGGATTTGAGTTGTTATAGACATATACTGCTTAGATTCTTATCTAGGATGATTATCTGTTAGTTTCTGAACTCTAGAGATATATTTAGAGCTAACATCTACTTGGGTATAAAAGCTTAATGCCTTTGTGTGGTTGTGTTGTGCTGAGAGAACGTCAATGCAATTACATAGTTGTCTTCTGTGTTGTTGATGAGGTAGAGAGATCATTTCCTTAGTGATATAGTCGGTCTCTCAATTTGGGTTAGAAATGACTTAGGTTGTGAGTGATACGTAGTGACGTTGATGAGTATTGTTAGGTTGAATGTAACTGGTCGATAGATTTAAGTTTGTGATGAGTAGATTATATGCAGGCTTGATAAGTTCTTCCTTAGTTTTTACTTTTGTTTACATTTATTTTCTGTTGATAACATATTATTTACAAACCCCATTTATCCCCAAACTCATTAACAAATGAATTTGTCGAATGACAATTCAATGACGAATCTCCGTGGATACGATAAATTCCCAGATAAATATTTCCAAAACTTTTGTTGCTTGCCGCTACACCACACCAACAAAATGGCGCTGTTGTCGGGGATTGGTTCTATTGTCTTCGCATTGCAATAATTCTTTTGTTTTTTAGTTTTGTAATTAATGTATATGTTGTATATAAATTGTACATTAACTTGTATATGATATTTGTGCATATATGTGTTTTCACCTATTGTTGTAAATTGTCTCGTTTTTGTAACGTTTATTGTGTGATTGTTAGGATACTTTCTTTAGGTTTGCGCGGTGTGACAATACCATGGCATGATGAGAGGAGGTTACTAGCTCGCACAATAAAGGTGTCGAGGTTACGACATAAAATAAGCATGTTTGTCTGTATTTGTTATGTGTGTGGTGATTTGTACTTTAACAAGTCGAAACAAGGAAATGTTCTAAATCTCAAATCTTCACTTTTTAACTTGTTAATTCATTTTTACTGGGTTTTCATATCGATATTTGTATTTGTTTTTTTTATGTCAATTTGTGTTTTCCGAAAGCTTGTCGTGTTTAGCTTGAGGAGTTTTGTTCGTTGTATATATTGTAAATTTTGTACATTGAAATTTTGTAGGAGTATAATTTTTCTAATTCCTTTGTTGTTGTTTGCACTCAAGTTTTGGTTCGGTAACTTGTAGAATATTGAGGTCATTTGTCAAGTTTGATCGTTTAGACTTGTGAATGCGTGGTAATGATTTTGTTTAAAGTTTTGTACACGTTCGAGGTATGTGTTTATCGTTTTCTATACTTTAGCATATTCATGATACTTAAAATTTTTACAATTTTTATGCCATTCATTCTTTTGTATATTTGTTCATTTGCGAATCACTTTAGTTCCTATCCTTTTTGTGAGGTAGCTTTCCATTGTTCACATATGATGGAGACCATAATTCTTGTTTTAACTGAAATTTATTATGTTTAATCTTTTATTTGTGTTGATTGTATGAATGCAAGAACATGACCAAGGCATTTTTTTGTTCCATTTTGAGCATAACTACCTAGCCAAATAGTCAGTTCACCTTGCAAGTGTGTGATCATTAGTAACCCCTTTGACCTTTTTGTCGATATCCATGTTGTATTTTCTAAATGCTTGTATATGAGTGTTTAGTTTCCCTTTTTGTATGGATATTGATTCCTTTGTTAGAACAAGATTGGTTCTGATCATATCTTAGAGTTTTGATGATAACAATAAAATATATTTTATATAATTGATACTCTTATGAACATATTTATTTGTTTCAGATAATGTTCTGATAGAAGCATTTTGACGTGCTGAGCTGAAAATAAATGAAGAAGTTCTTTGATGAAAGAACTATTTGTTTTAGCGCAAGTCTTGATGCTGACTCTGATAAGAAACTATCTTATGCATCTTCTAACGCTTAGCAAGTTTCCATGTTCAGAAGTACTTTGAAAGCAAGCGCTTATCGGAAGTACTTTGAAAGCAAGCTTTGTTCAGAAGGATTCTGCAAGCAAGACGTGAAGCTATGTTCTGATAGAATAAAGAAAGCAAGCGCTAATAAGAAGATTTGCAAGCATGTTTTGAATCAAGACGTGAAACTAGTTCTGAAAGAATATAGAAGCTAACAATTCTTGTCAAGTTTCAGGAAACATGCTCTGACAAAGTACCGTTTGCTCATTTAATGCAAATACGGCTACATGCACTCAAGTGTCTACGCTAGTTCATTGGAAAATGAAATACTGCAAGCAAACACACAAACATTAAATGCTCTCCACTTTTGAAGGCAGCAACGGTCATTTTCTTTTGACTATAAATAAAATATCATTTATTGCAAGCCAACAACTCAACAAATCCAAAACAGCAAGAACTACATGAAAATATTCTGGACTCACAAATTCTTTTACAAACACTTTGTGCAAAACTAATCTTAGTGAAAAATCACAGTTGTGATATAGCTTTCTTATAAGCAAATTTGTTTCACTATCTGTAAAGATTTAATTTTTGTAATTATTCCTTGAGAGACCAAGTTTGGTCAGATTTCTCAAGAAGGCTAGGACTAGTTTGGGTCTTATTGGTGTTAGTCACTTGTAAGTTTACTTGTGCATTGTTAGTCACAACAATTGTTGTGTTATTGTAATCAGTTGATTATAGTGAATTAAGTCCTTGTTGAGAAAGGCGAAATCACCTTGGTGGGTGGACTGGAGTAGTTTGAGTTCAAACGAACCAGGATAAAAATAACTGTGTCTTTCCATTATTGTTGAGCCTTTAAGAAAAAGAAAAAGAGAAACTTATTCACCCCCCCCCCCCCCCCCCCTTCTAAGTGTTTTCTCACCCTTCAATTGCTATCAGAGCTTGACTCTGAGCGCAACACTTAACCGTGTCAGGAAAAGATCCAGAAATAAAACACAATGGCAAATGAACAAAACAACAATAACTACACCAGACCTCTTGTGTTTGATGGAGAAGATTTTGATTATTGGAAAGATAGACTAGAAAGTTTATTTCTAGGTCATGATAGTGATTTATGCGATATAGTCTTGGATGGTTACACACATCCTACAGACTCAGAAGGAAACAAGATTGATAGAAAAAATATGGATAGACAACAAAAAGTTGATTTCAAAAATCACCATAGAGCTAGAAATATTTTTCTAAATGCTATCTCTAAAATGGAATATGAAAAGATCACAAATAGAGATACAACACATAATATGTTTGAGTCTCTCAAAATGACTCATGAAGGAAACACTCAAGTGAATGAGCCTAAAGCTCTGGCTCTCATCCAGAAGTATGAAGCCTTCAAGATGGAAGAAAGTGAATCTATAGAAGCTATGTTTTCAAGGTTCCAAACTCTGATTGCTGGCCTGAGAGTTCTTAACAAGGGATATACTAAGGCATACCATGTTAAGAAGATCATCAGAATCTTACCCAAAAGATGGGCACCTATGGTCACTACTTTCAAAGTATCAAAAGATCTGAACAACGTGTCTCTTGAAGAACTCATCAGCGCTCTAAGAAGTCATGAGATAGAACTTGATGAGCATGAGCCTCAGAAGAAAGGTAAGTCTGTTGCCCTTAAATCAATTATAAAATATGAAACTTACACTTTTAAGGGTGAAGAAGGAAACCCTGAAGAATCTGCTTCAGAAGAAGATGAACTACCCTTGCTCTCTAGAAGGATCAATCAGCTGTGGAAGCACAAGCAGAAGAATTTCAGAAACTCCAGAAGTACAGGAAATGACTCTGAACAATCCTCTGGACACAAAATATTAAGTAACCAAATCATTACCTGCTATGAATGCAATAAACAAGGTCACTACAAAAATGAGTGTCCAAGGCTTCAGAAGGAGAAACATAAAGGGAAGTTCGTTAAGAAGAAGAAGAAAAGTCTTATGGCAACATGGGATGACTCTGAATCTTCTGAAGACGGAACAAAATCAGAAGATGAACAAGCCAATATAGCTCAAACAGGTAACTTATTAGATGTCTCTGAATCTTCTGAATCAGAATCAGGGTCAAAATCAGAATCAGACGCTGAAGAGGTATTCCCTGATTTCACTGTTAATTTTACTAAATCTGAACTAGGAGAAAGTCTGAGTGAAAATATGGAAAGATATCAACAGCTTCGAGTCAAATTCAGGAACCTGAAAAAGGATCTTGCTTATGACTCTGAAGAAACTGAGAGTCTGAGATCAGAAAACTCTTAGTTAAAAGAAAAGATTTCAAAACTAGAAAATGATTTACAAAACTCTCAAAAGGAAATAATCTTAGAGGATCCCAGTAATGCTGATAAGATCATAAAGAAATATGATCAAAGCTTTCACAAGTTTCTGGCTAAAAACATAGATAGAAGTAAAATGGCTTCAATGATCTATGGAGTTAGCAAGAAAGACATAATAGGTATAGGATACAAAGGTAAAGTATCCCAGCCTAAGAAAGTTAAGGATCTGGTTATCAAACGCAATCCTCTCTATTCTCACTTCACCACTGGGCAAACACATGATATAAAATATGCTGGTAAGACGTTTTATGCTAAACCAAAATTCAAACAGAATTTTGGAAACTCTAACAGTCATGGACCCAAAAAGATATGGGTACCAAAAGACAAAATCACCTATGTTGCAGATATTTTTAATAGCAAGGTTAAAACACCAGTATTAACACCTAGACTTTGGATGCTCTGTACACATGGAGGAAAGAAATCATATGTTCCAAAGCCTGGAATCTAAAAGATTCGCAGGTTTCAGAGGCAATCAGAAATAGAAGATTACTGGCTCTGAAACTATTGGAAACAGGAATTGAAGTACAACTCAAAAGCTCTGTGCGAAGCATGTCAAAAAGGAAAGTTTTCAAAACCTTCTTTTAAATCATAAAATGTTGTTTCTTCCTCTACGCCTTTAGAAACATTTCATATTTCCACCCTTTTGGATGTACTAGTTTTATTCTGAACACTAAAGAAAATCTGAACAAGTTTGATTCTAAAGCACAAAAGTGTTTTCTGCTTGGATATTTTGAACACTCAAAAGGCTATAGAGTATACAACACAAAAACTCTGATTGTTGAAGAATCAATCAAAGTCAGGTTTGATGATAAGTTTGGCCAGCAACAGCCAAAGCAAATTGATATTTCTGTAGGTACAAAAGATCTTCTCTCAAACTCTGAAAAGTCAGAAGCAAAAGAAAATTCAGAAGCAAACGAAAAGTCAGAAGCAAAGGAAAACTCAGAAGATCCTCCTCTTGATAATGCTCTGGATGATCTCAGAATCTCTGGATGAAAAGTCAGCTAGAAGATTTTAATCTTTATGAAAGTGAGATTCATATCTTCTGTGACAATACCTCTGCAATTTGTCTTTCTAAAAATCCCATTTTTCATTCTAAAGCTAAAAACATAGAAATTAAATATCATTTTATAAGGGACTACATTCAGAAAGGAATTTTAAATTTAAACTTTGTAAAAACAGATCATCAATGGGCTGATATTTTTACCAAACCCCTTTCAGAAGACAAATTTAAATTCATTTTGAAAAATATTAGTATGGAATTATGTCCTGAATAAAATTGTATTTATCTTCTGTGTTTGCCTTCAGAATGTTCTGAAATGAATGTTCTGATTAACAACTCTTCAGAAGTTAGAAGAGAAGTTACACCAGAAGCTATATATAAAGTTTTGAAATGTTCTAACGTTTCATTTCAAGTATAGTTCAGTAGTTCATTATATCAAACAACTGTCCCATGCAACCTTCAGGAGATGAACACATGGTGTGTTTCTGAAAGGTCACGCGTGCTAAGCCATTGATGCTGTTCCTAGGTAACTGTTATGATTTGCTCAAATCTCACGTTTTCCCCTCAATTTTCAATATCATTAAATGCTAATAATGATTAGATTCTTTTTAATTAATTTTTTCTTAAAACATTTTTTACAGTTTTATTTTTAAAACCTATTTCTCAAAAGTTTTCATATAAATACCTTTGTAAAACCCCTTTCTCACTTTTTACCTTCTCTTTCAAAATTCAACCGTCTATGTGTATTTTTTTCTCTGCAACCCTTTTTTCTTCTCTAAACCTAAGTGCTCAAATGGATTCCTCCTATACTCATTCTGGAAACACCCAATCTGAACAGTACGTCATTCCTGAGAGAACCACTCTCATTCCAGTCGATAGCTTAGAAGTTATAAGTGAATTGGTGGTGGATTTTGATAACCTAAAAGCAAATGGGTTTGACCTTCTTCCTACTGTGGAGTTTCAAGGATGGGGAAACTTCTTTGACCGTCTAGTTGGTCCTATTTTTCCACACCTTGTTAAGGAATTTTGGATACACGCTATTGCTTCACCAAAAGTCATCCTCTCATTTGTGATGGGTAAGGAAATCTCTACAACTGAAAATCTCATCAGAAAACTACTGGGTTTTGAAGGAACTGGAGTGACTGGAATTTCAAGTGGCAGAATGGACATGTCAAAAGTTCAAGCTGAAATTTTTACAACTGGGCAAGCGTCTTCAAAATTCAGAGATTTGAAGAATAAGTACAAGATCTGGGCTAGAATTATCCATGGTTGCATTCATCATAGAAAGGAAACAAGTTCTCCTGACTATATAAATGCTGACCAACAATACATGTTGTTCTGTCTAGGAACAAATGTTAAGATTGATTTACCCTATCTTCTGTTCGATCACCTCTGGACTCATGTCAAAGAAACTAGGGAAGCAGAAAGAGTGAAGAACCCTAAATCCAAAAGGAATTGGATTCCAATGGGGAGATTGATTTCAGACATTCTGACTGAGAATGGTCTGATTGCTCACTTGGATGAAGCAAACCTGCTGGGGGAGTTAGAGCCTACATGTGGGAAAGCTCTGACAGGAAAGAATTTGGTGAAGAGAAAGATCATTTACAAACTGCTGATAGAACCAACTCCTTATGTTTCAGCAACTGTTACCAGAAGAAGGATTCCAATTGTTGACTTTCCACTATTCAACTCAGGAGATCACCCTCACATCATCCTACATTAAATTTAGATTTACAAAGAAAGTGGAACTCCAATTGATCCTGCTTGGCTTCAAGGTAGACATGAAGCTGCTCCAGATGTTGTCTTTCAGCAACCAATGAAGAGGAAAGCAGTTGAAGGACCATCTGCTAGACCTCAGAAGAAGAAGAAATTAGGTACACCTGCTGAGACTATTTCTATTTATGATTCTGTGCATATATTTACATCTGATGAACCCCAAACCTTAGGTGACATAGATGTTGACATAGACTTGACCATACCCTATGAACCTCTTGCTATAAACCCTCAAAAAGATCAAGTTTTATCAGACTTAAGTGATTTTGACTCTGATGACTCCTCTAAAACCTAAACAGAACCATCTCAAATAGAACCATCTCAAACACCTATCTCTCAAACTATTCCTGCTGAAAACTTTTCTAGACCACCTCCCAGACCTTTATCACCCAGACCTACTGGATGGTATGATGCTGGCTCTTGGAGAATACCAGGAATAAACGTACCTCTAGCCACACAAAAGCCACCATTCACCCTACCTTCTAAAAATAACTTTGCCATGAACAAAACACAACCTCAGAATCCTACCCCCACTGCTGATAACACAATCATCATTTCACCTGACGTCACACCACCCAAATCTCCACAACTTCTAACACCTATCTCACCAATGCTTTCACCTACTCACATTCCAGAACATACCCCCAATCAAACTCATAAACCATCAGAAACACATGAACCCTATGAAACTCATGCACCATCTGAACCTCATGATCCATCAGCAACACCTGAGCCTTTTGAACATCCTGACCAATCAGCAACACCTGAACAATCAGAAAATCCTGAACCAACTGACTTTATGAAAACTGTAGTTGATTTTGAATCTCTACAATTTCTGAAAAACAAAACCTACAAAAAGGCTGTTCCCAAACCTGTTCATCCAGATGTAAATGTATGTTTTCAGAATTTTTTAACAGAAGTTCAAGCTTGGTTGGACCTACTGAAGGAAGACCGCACCAGAAATATGAACCCAGCAGCAACAGATCTTCTATGGGAACGTCCAGAAGAACCTTAGATGCTGATTCATTGAAGTTTCAAGACTTATGTCATTCTCAGGTCCTTGAGAACTTCTCTAAACATCTGCATTCCTTCCAGTCAGAAGCTGCTGATATTTGGGACAAGAAGTCTACTCTAATGATTGCTAATGCTCTAGCTGATCAAATGGACATTTCAGAAGATGAGTCTGAAGATGCCTCTAAAGATTCAAATCCTCTGGCAATAGTTTTGTTTAGTCAACCTTCTACTAAAGCTGCACTTGAACCTGTGCCAACTCTTATGGTGGATCTGGGCACTCTACTTTCAACTTTTGTTCGTTCTGACTCAACAGTTTCTACTCCAAAGGCTGTATCTGCTAAAGCTTCTTCATCCTCTGCTCCTACTTCACTTGTTATGGATACTCTGAATGAGCTTAAGAGGGAAAATGAAGCTATTCATGAGCGCTTGGACAAGCAAGATCAGACAAACCAGGAAATCAGAAACTGGATGATGAAACAAGAGGAATCTTCATCTGAGATCAAGAATCTTCTTATGGCTCTTGTTTCTAAAAAATCTTAGTGTCATTCTGTTTCTTGTTTTTGTTTGTTGTTTTGTACCTCTTAATCTTTTATTAAAACCTTTATGCTCTTCAACTATTTTTATATACTTTTTGATTATGCCAAAAAGGGGGAGAAAACGAGTATTTTGATCTAATCTCTGATTAACAGTTATAGGACGAAGTCTCAAACATTCTAACAAAATACAAAGATTTCTTTCTATGTTTAAAATAATTTTGCAGGTATCACTAAACTCTGGAAGTTTAATTCAACTGAGCATTATCTTCAAAAGACTTACTGAAGAAATCCTAGAAGAAAATTTCAAAGCTCTGATGAAAATTCTAAGGAAGTTTTTCTTATAGAAATATTTATTTCAGGGGGAGATTCTTATCTCTTGTTCAATTTTATTTCTAAATCTGAATATTTTTGTCATTATCAAAAAGGGGGAGATTGTTAGAACAAGATTGGTTCTGATCATATCTTAGAGTATTGATGATAACAATAAAATATATTTTATATAATTGATACTCTGATGAACATATTTATTTTTTTCAGATAATGTTCTGACAGAAGAATTTTGACGTGCTGAGCTGAAAATAAGTGAAGAAGTTCTTTGATGAAAGAACTATTTGTTTTAGCGCAAGTTCTGATGCTGACTCTGATAAGAAACTATCTTATGCATCTTCTAACGCTTAGCAAGTTTCCATGTTCAGAAGTACTTTGAAATCAAGCGCTTATCAGAAGTACTTTGAAAGCAAGCGCTTATCAGAAGTACTTTGAAAGCAAGCTTTGTTCAGAAGGATTCTGCAAGCAAGACATGAAGCTATGTTCTGATAGAATAAAGAAAGCAAGCGCTGATAAGAATATTTGCAAGCATGTTCTGAATCAATACGTGAAGCTAGTTCTGAAAGAATATAGAAGCTAACAAGTCTTGTCAAGTTTCAGGAAACATGCTCTGACAAAGTGCCGTTTGCTCATTTAATGCAAAGACGGCTACATGAACTCAAGTGTCTATGCTAGTTCATTGGAAAATGAAATACTGCAAGCAAACACACAAACATTAAATGCTCTCCACTTTTAAAGGCAACAACGGTCAGTTTCTTCTTGCTATAAATAGAAGACCATTTATTACAAGCCAACAACTCAACAAATCTAAAACAGCAAGAACTACGTGAAAATATTCTGGGCTCACAAATTATTTTACAAACACTTTGTGTAAAACTAATCTTAGTGAAAAATCACAGTTGTGATATAGATTTCTTATAAGCAAATTTTTTTCACTATCTGTAAAGATTTAATTCTTGTAATTATTCCTTAAGAGACCAAGTTTTGTCAGATTTCTCAAGAAGGCTATGACTAGTTTGAGTCTTAGTGATGTTAGTCACTTGTAAGTTTACTTGTGCATTGTTAGTCACAACAGTTGTTGTGTGATTGTAATTAGTTGATTATAGTGAATTAAGTCCTTGTTGAGAAAGGCGAAATCACCTTGGCGGGTGGACTGGAGTAGTTTGAGTTCAAACGAACTAGGATAAAGATAACTGTGTCTTTCCATTATTGTTGAGCCTTTAAGAAAAAGAAAAAGAGAAACTTATTCAACCCCCTCCCCCCCCCCCCCCCCCTTCTAAGTGTTTTCTCACCCTTCATCCTTGTTTTCTTGAACCCTTAACTATGATTTATAGTTGAATTTTTACCTTGCCTTAGAAAGTAGGGAGTATTCACATTATGATGATGGTTGAATTTAAGTTGGGGAGATGAATGCTTATGTGCTTATGTTGTGATTGCTATGAGGTTGAAAAATAAAATAAAAAGAAAAGAAAAAGAAAAGAAGAAAAAAAGTGAAATAGGAAAGATATAAAAAGAAAGAGAAAAATTGAAAAAGCATTGAAAAAAAAAGAAAAACAAAAAAGAGTATGGAATAATATTGTGTTAATAAGTGATGTGTGTTTGTGTGAAACTTGTGATGAAGAAGGATTTTGATTGAAATTCTATTGTTAGAAACTTTGTGTAAGTAATTACTCCCTTAGGTTTAAGCAAGTTTTTGTTTCGATTAGCTTTAGGACTTATCACTTGTTTGTTAACCAAGCCACATTACAACCTTGAAAAGCCCATGAAAATTTTGCTTTTATATTTTCAATGTAAATTTTTGGATAAATGCATAATTTAGTCTATTGTTTGCAAGATTGTTGGATGAGTGAAAATACCTCATTTTTGTGTGTTTTTCATCTGCCAATGATAATGTTTGCTAGGTGTGATACATTTGTGACCAAGTATTGTTTTAGAATATTTGGCATATTTTTTGTATTTAGCATTTGTTTCATGTTTATGTTATCATCATAGTTTAGTGGTAAGTATGTTTCTTCGTGTGTACTGTTTTTCATTTAAACCATTACATTTGTTTTCTGCTTTCAAAACCCGTTGATTCGTAATTCTTTGATTATCGTCTTTTGCTTCTTTAAGTTTATTTGACTTTGTTTGAGGACAAACAATGATTCAAGTTGGGGAGAGTTTGATAAGTGAAAAAGTTTAGTTATTTTGTATATACTTTTTGTTGCATTTATCGACTCTTTATTGTTAATATCATTGAATAAACCCGACTTTTGTGTAAATACGTTTAGTTTGTGTATAATGCATTTTCTTGTATAAAGTTTATCGTTTGATTGTTTTGTATTTATTTTGTAGGTATTTGAGCATTGTTGGAGTAATAGGAATAAAACTCCAAGATGCATTTTTGGATCAATAAAGGAATAAGGCCAAGATTGGAGCCAAAATAAGTTATGCAAAAAAAGCAACAAAAGTTAATTTCCTGTCATGCGTCGCCGGGCGAAATTTTGAAGACCAATTTTGATGAATTTCCAGCCTTGCTTCGCCAGGCGAAAATAAGGAGAGTCGTCAGGAGATCAATTGTGATTGTTGGGCGATGGAAGATATTTGTTTCAGTTGAGGACGTGGTGTAGTCTGGGCCAAGTATATAGAAGCCATCGCTGGGCGAAGCATTTATATCGTCGGGCGATGCGTGCGGATCAAAATTTCCTTATATTTCATTTTCTGTCATTTTTAAGGTCTTGGTTTTGGGAGAGATTTTTGTTCTCTCAACTCCATCCACCTCATTTTTAAAGTGGATTAACTTAAATAACAACACTAGGGCTTTGATTATGGATGATTGGGATGGATTTCTCATTGACCGGCTCTGACAAACTGGAAGATTTGTGGTTTATCTCTTCTCCTCTATATGTATTTCTCTTTTTTTTTTGGGTTTTGTACATGTATTTTACTTTGAACTTATGTATATTTGTCGCCCATGATGTTATATAAAACTTGCTTTACAAATCTTTGTGGATTGTTGTCCTGGATTTTTGCTCTATGCTAGGGACTTTAGTTGTTATAGACATATACTACTTATATTCTTATCTAGGATGATTATCTATTAGTTTCTAAACTCTAGAGATAGATTTAGAGCTAACATTTACTTGGATATCAAAGCTTAATGACTCTGTGTGGTTGTGTTGTGCTGAGAGATCGTCAGTGCAATTACATAGTTGTCTTCTGTGTTGTTGAGGAGGTAGAGAGATCATTTCCTTGGTGTTGTACCCCAAAATTTTCCCTCCCATATTTCTCAACACATTTCAAGTGAGGTCTTCAAATTGCTCAAGGAAGTCCAGGGGTTGACCAGACAAACTCTCTCCTAAGGCAGTCAACCTCAAATTAGGGTTTCAGTTTGCATCAAGATGCTTGGGTTCAAAGGGTCTCAAATTCTCACTATTGTCCTAATATATTCTCAAGATCATCCATGACAAGTTTCATGCCTTGCGGAGGAAGTTTGCTCAGTCAATTGCTCAAAGGCCTGGAAATCGACTATGCTAGGGCAAAAGTCAACTGTGGCCCACATACAGTCAAACTTCAAGATTTTTGGTCAACATCCTCATTTTGAAGTATTATTCATCATTTGATCAAGGGTTGATCATGATTCCTCAAGGATTGCTCACAATTCATTAAAACCCAAAAGTTGCTAAATTAGGGTTTTATAGGAAAAGTCAACTCAACTTTGACCAAGCATAACTTTATCATAATTTATCAAAAATTACCCATCCAAATCTCATTTTGAAGATGATACAATTACCAACAATCCATCTTCAGCTCCCAAGTTCAAAATATGCACTCACAAGAAGATATAAATTTGGACATTATAGGTCATTTTGGAAAGTCAACAAAAACACCTTTTATGTCAAAGCTTCATACATGAACATGGAATACTCAATTGAGATGAGACCAAAAGGGTTGCTTAGAGGACATATTAAGCTTTCTAAAAAGTCCAAGAACACATCTCTAGGGTCAAAATTGAAGAAGTTATGCATTGGTAAAGTTGATCCTTTTTGCAAAATTGCCAAAAGTCAAATGTGGCCTAAATTGTAATTTTTGCTAAATGGGCCCAACTTTTTATGCTTGCATTGAGTTTGTAACATGACCCACGACCCATGATCCTTTCCATTTTTCATTCTTTTATTTTTGTCATTTATTTTTATTTTATTTCAATTAAATCAAATAAAATTAAAATAAAATCATGAAAATATCCAAAATTAATCAAAGCTTGAGATTTTGTGCATGTTTAGGTCTATTATACAGCTGGAAGTGAGATCAAATCGTGCAAGCTTCATTTGGACACAAAAAGATTGGATTTCGCTTGATTTGGAAAGATTTGCATAAGGATCAAATCATGATTCAATCATCTTAATTGAAAAAGATTTGAAGAAAATTTGTAACCTAATTCCTTCTAGGGTACATAAGGAACGGGTTCAGATCAAAAAAGAGGAGATTGGAGGCGTGAGAAACAGAAAGCAAACTTGCAAAAATTCAACAAAAGTTGTGAATCGATTTCCAGGTTTCAGGCCTTCTCAAGTAATTCCAACCATCTCAATCACTTGCTGGATATCCCTAGACCATATTGCAACCGTTAGTAAGTGTTCTCGTGCCCTGAAACACACTATAAGTACCACACGATTTCTCACTTTTCTTGATTTCGAATCCATTAATTCTGGCATCTTTAGCACGAATAATTTACATATTCTTATTCCTTGTGATGTTTTCAAACTGATGGTTATGTTTAATTTCGTTTTTGTTGACTATACATCAAGATGCCATAGTTAGGGTTCTTGGTTCATTTTTCGGGTTTTTCTGTACAGGTACAATTGGCCATAGATAAGGGTACCATGATGCTCGTGAGATTGCCACGAGTTGATTGGTACCATTGTTTTGTATTTATCACGCTTGTATAGGATCTTGGAAAGGTACAGGGCTGTACCTACGCCCATTTGTCCGTAGGTAAAAGTCACAGAACTTTTAGCAACGGTGGAAGGAAAAAGAAGGATAACGTGGCACTCCCAGACTTGCCCATTCAAAATTTCACGCGTTTGTAATATTATTATTTTGTTTTTCCATATAATGTTTGTTTGTTGTTCCATGTACAACTAACAAAGCCAGCCCAGCTGGAAAGCGTGCAATGGATAAAAGCCAAAGGGCCTGGGTTCGATCCCCAGGTCCCCATATTGTTCCATATTATTTTGCATTATATGATCAGGTACCCACGTATCCAATGAGTCTACCATGCATCTTCAGCATCCAGTCATCCAAATCATCCACACTCCAGATCAAAGGCCTATCCTTGAGGGACCACTATAGGCACGAGTCAAGAGCCCACACAAGATCTGGAAAGTCAAAAGGGCCAAGGAGTCATTGGGCCCAGAATTGCAATTCATACCCCCCCTTTTGCTAAAACAACCAAACCCATTCTATTTATTTATTTTAATTTTTCTTATTTTATTTATTTTGTTTAATTATTTTCTAACCACAAAATTAATTTCTTTTTTCACAAAAAATCATAAAATCAATTTTCACAAATTTAGATTTAGGTTTTATTTTATTTTACTAATTTTAATTGAATATTAGTTTTAATTTAATTTAGGATTAATTCTAAATTTTTCATATATTTAAAATCAAATTAGAAAAACTAGGTTTGCTTTTGATTTAATTTTTATTCCTTTTTTTAATAGAACAAAAAGATACAAAATAAGTTAATTTAATTATTTTTTCTTAAATTTAAATTAATTAGTAATTAGGTTTTTATTTATTCAATTAAATCTTTTTTTTTTCAAAACAATCAAAAACACAAAAACAATGATCTTTCTTTTAATTAGGCTTAGTCGGGGTCAAAACCCTAATTCTCTCATTTTCAATTTATCGCGCGCGTTTATTATTTTTGCAAATAGTAATGTATCTGTCCATGGTATGTAATAGCTTAATTAGGATTTTTCTTTATTTATCGTTTTTACGGGTTTTTTGGCTATGTAATTAATCACTACCCGAAGCCTTGTAATAGCGTAGGTTCTACTTTTTCGTATTTTAATTCCCGCAAAATATTAACTGTTAGATGTATGTTAATAGGATTGTATGATAAGACTGCATGTTAATTTAAAATGACTAGCAAACCTTAATGTGCAAAGATAATAACTGAAATCAAATCACTCGCACATGCGCACTCCTAGGGTATACTATCACTACGGTTGCCTTCGGTAAATGGTCATTAAGTATAGGGTGTCTTAGTGGTTGCCCTCTTGTCTAACAAAGATCAAAAGTCCCGTTTGGAAATGTTACCTTGGAATTGTTGCCTCGAATATGATCTTAAGGCATTAGGGTTATTACTAAGACGTCCTAACATTGCTTTAGTGATTGTACGTCTCTTTCGAATTGACCCTTACAACTCCAATAACGATGCTACCTACTTCTCAATAGTGGGATAGCGCTGTCTAAAGGAAACAAGAACAGAAAATATCCTTTTTTGAGTAGGTAGATGAGCAAGTCAAATCAAACTTTTTCACACCTAACACTTTTCAAATTAAAGTTTTCAAAAACAACTTCGTAACACTCTTGAAGAAAGAAGAAAGGGTTAAAACGAAGTAAAACAAGACTTTTCAAAACAAACACACACAAGCAATTTTAAAAGATGAGCAAGTACCTAAGAGCCCATGGAAAACCATGGATAGAAAGGGTGCTAATACCTTCCCTTTCTATAATCTACCCCCCGTACTCAAAATTTCGAAAAAGGAATTTTTCTGTGCTTTTTTCCTTTCCCGTTGGATAAAATAAAATTCGGTGGCGACTCTTGCTTACCGCAACATTTTGCAAACACAAATGCAAAATGCAAACCAGCATTTTCCAAAACAGTCGGTTCTGCCACCGTATCATAGAACTGGCGATTCTGCTGGGGATTTAATAAGTGGGGTATATCTTAGGATCTAGTTCATCATAAATTGCTTCTCTTGTTTGTTTTGGTTGCTTTACTTTTAAGGGTTTTGTTTGGGAGTTACTATAGATCTTAACCCGAATCCGGGGACACCTTTTAGGTAAGTAGAAATAAACTGTGAGGGAACTATACGGCGTAGACCGATACGATTGAAGCAGTAGCTACATTGATGTGGCACATTGGTTGGTACCGGTATCCCTTGTGGAGAAACGAGAAGAATACGGGGCTGCTATGTGTGTCTTTAAGCATCAACTGACCTTAAAACCTTTAATTGACCAACTTGGCCATTAGAAAGTAGTGAGATAGTCGGCCTCGATATAAAGATGAGAACTGGTTGATACTCGATGCTACACTCATTGAGACCATACTCTCGAGATAGTTCTGGCCGGAAGAAAAGATTGCGTGAGCTGAAACCATGACCGATGGAGGATGGTCAGTGATATTGAGAACCTCTAGAACCCGGTTACTTTTGCTAGGACAGGTTGACACCAACTGAACTTCAAGAGGGTAATACCTTTGACTCCATGCAAGCCTTAAACTTAAGGGCTTTTGTGTGACTTGTTTGCCTTTGCCATGCCTGTTATCTGTTATACTTGTTTTTTGTTCTACCATGACATCATGCATCATAACATATCATGCATACTTCATTACACTAACCATTTCAAAGACCGAGGGGATTTATCTTTGTTCTGTTTTGCAGATTATGGCTTCCATGCGCAGAAACACCATCCGAGTTAACTTTGTGCAAATACCTACTCAACTTAAAGAGTTAGTCTCAAGAGTTTGAGACTTCTAAGTTCATCAAGAGACATGGTCAACTTCTTAGCTTGGTCACCTTAAAGTTTGATGAGCAGATGATGAGTGTGCTTTTCCAATTCTTTGATCCTGTGTATCATTGTTTCACCTTTCCGGATTACCAGCTGGTTCCCACTTTAGAAGAGTTTTCTCACTTATTGGGCATATCCATCCTTGAGCAGATGCCCTTCACAGGTATGGAAGAGACTCCTAGACCAGAAGATATTACCTCAGCTCTGCATCTGAAGCGGGCTGACGTAGTATCCAATTGGGAAACACGAAGCGGGGTTGAAGGTTTCTTAGCCAAGTTTCTGATAGATCAAGCTCAGCTATTCTGGGATAGTTTGGAATTTCAGGCTTTTGAAGATATCTTGTCTCTCCTTATCTAAGGTTTGGTTCTCTCCCCGAATCCAGATTCCTTTATAGATGTGAATGCGGTTAAGATCTCCCTGTCTTGCAATCTTGTGCCTACTCTACTGGGTGATATCTTGCATGCCCTCTACAATCATACTGTGTGAAGTAGAGGGACTCTTATGTGTTGTATGCCGTTACTGTCGAGGTGGTTTATTTCGAACCTCCCTAAGTCTGTGCTGAAGGACGAAGAAGGTTTGGGTTGGTCCTACAGAATAATGTCACTTGCCCATACGAACATTCTTTGGTGCTCCCGGGCTATGGAAGATACTGCTGTCATTGATCGTTATGGGGGATATCCTAATGTCCCTTTACTTGGAATCAGAGGGGGTATAACCTACAATCCTTATTTAGCGTTACGACAATTTGGTCGTGCTCAGAGAGACGGTCCCCATGAGCTACTTCTTGAGGATATTGCCTTTGACTACAAGGAAGACATTAAGGAGCATCGCCGAAGGTTGATACGAGCTTGGGGCATGGTGAACAGATCTGACCCTCAAGAGTTGGGACCAAGGAGTTCCCTTCCTATGCAACCTTATCTCCAATGGGTCCGAGCTCGTGCCCAGAAGCTCAGGATGCCTTATGAAGCCGTATTACCTGTGATTGTGGAGCCCACTAATGAAGAGGGCGTTCCTTACACGGTTCTTTATCCTTACATGCCTACTGATCTTGGGGCATTGATAGGTATTGGATTCAGCTGAGAGTGGAAAGGGATACTTAACGGGAGAAGTACCATGAGCAAGAAAAGAAGATTCTGAAGCTCACCAGGAAGCTCGAGAAAGAAAAAGTGATCAATGACTACGTCAACATGAAGGGGAAGCGTCCATGGGATTTTTGATTTTTGCTTTTCTAGTTTTACATTTGTTTTCCATTTACTTCTTTGTAACGCCTCAAAGGCATTGATTGAACCTTTTACAAGTTAATCTAATAAAGTTTGTTTATTTTTGATTTGCAAATTTAAATCTCCCAAAGTCTTTGAAATCATTACATATGCATCCCATTATCATGCACATCATTACAAGTTTCTCATCTCCTTCGCTGTTTATTTCAGCAGAAATGTCTTCTGAAATCCTACCGATCAAGCCATCAAAGCTCTTCAGGCACAAAATGCCCAATTCCAGGAGATGTTCTTGAGCTTGGCTAAAGGGCAAGAAGATTTGAAGACTCTCATTCTGAAAGAGAAGAAGAAGAAGAAGAAGAAGAAGGTGGTTCTTCTGAGTATGGGCAAAAGGTTTGGGAATAGGTTGCAACATGAAGCTGATCTAATCTCCTCGTCCAAGGACGGGGAAAACCAAGAAGAAGAAAAGGGCCATAGCCCTGCAGTTTCTGATAATGATACTGATTTTGATGATGAGCAATATCCTCCTGCCGAGGATAGGTACAAGCAGCTAGAAGACCGGTTGAGTTCCATGGAGACTCAAAAAGATCCCTGGTTTGGATTTCGGAGAACTGGGATTGGTATCGAGAGTGGTGATCCTTCACAAGTTCAAAGCTCCAGTTTTTGCCAAGTACGACGGAGTATCCTATCCAAAGCTCCATCTCCGCTCGTATGTCAGGAAAATCCAACCCCACACTACTGATAGAAATTTGTGGGTGCATTTCTTTCAAGATAGTCTGTCAGGGACTCAGCTTGAATGGTTTTATCAATTGGAAGGAGCCAATGTCCGAAACTGGGAAGACCTTGCTGCTGCTTTTTACAGGCAGTATCAGTATAACGCCGACCTTGCTCCCACTTGTACTCAGCTCTAGGGTATGTCCATGAGTGCAAGTGAAGGTTTTAAGGACTATGCTCAAAAGTGGAGACATTTGGCTGGCAGGGTTCAACCCCCTTTGTCTGATAGAGAGTTGGTTTACATGTTTTTGGGGACGCTATCTGGTCCATTTTTCAATCATCTGATCGACAATTCGTCGTATGGGTTTACTAAGTTAATTTTGACTGGAGAGAGAGTAGAAGATGGTATCCGAAGTGGTAAGATACAGAAGGATACTTCATCAAGTGAAGTGAAGAAGCCTTTCACCGGTAAGAAGGAAGCTAGTGCAGTCTACAATCCGAGGGGCCAAAGCAGATTTGAAAATCGTCAAACAGTAAATGCGGTAGTAATATCAAGACCCACAGTTGCTCCACACGACAACAACCAACAAGGGGTGGAAAGGCTACAAAGGCAGTACACTCAACTCAATATGACCTTGTCCCAAATTCTACCACAATTATTGAAGGCCAATCTGGTAACTCTGAGGGTGGCTCCGAAGAACCCCAACACTACTTCTCCTCATTATAACCCGAATGCCCGTTGCGCCTATCACTCTGAAAGTCCAGGTCATGATACAAACAACTGTTGGGACTTGAAAAACAAAGTGCAAGACTTGATCGAAGCCAAAGAGATTGAGTTTGAAGCTCCGGAGAAGCCTAACATCATAACTGCTCCCATGCCCAAACATGGTCATGGAGTAAATGCCGTGGACGAGGATTTATTTCTGACCTCTGTGGAAGAAATATCTACTACTTTGATGACAGTTAAGAAGAATTTGTTATTAGCCGGTTTATTTCCAGGATGCGGTGAAGGTTGCCACATGTGTTCAATTTTGCCTGCTGGTTGTCACTTATTGAAATCAGGTGTTCAGCGCAAGGCTGTCTCGTGGCACTATGAGGCTGATGTGTATTACCATGGTATTAAGCAAGAATTGAAGAATGAAGAAGCTGACACTGATGTCAGCAATATTGTAGGGGCCAGCAGAAGCAGAAGACTCTTTTCTCCCGAGATTTCTCCTCTGACTGTCCATAAACCTGTTATTATTCCATCTGCTAGTACATCAACTACTGTTCCAGTTCTTACTCCAGTTATCACTCCTATTACCGAGCCATCTGAGACTCGGGGCAAAGAAATCACAGGTGAGCCTTCCTGGACGGAGGCACCTAAGAAGATCATTGTAGAAACCTCTAAACAAGAGATAGAAGAAATTATGAAGATTATCAAGAAGAGCGACTACAACATAGTCGAGCAGCTGAGGAAGACCCGGTAAAAAATATCCATGTTATCCTTGTTGTTGTGTTCTGAAGCTCATGCAAAGGCTTTAATTGCATTCCTCAAGACCGCGCATGTGCCACAAGAAACTTCAGCTGATCAATTTAAAGATTGCGTAGCTAGCCTGACTATGGGCTGGGTTTCTCAGATGCAGATATGGCTGTAAAGAAAGAAATCATAATGATGCTCTGCACGTCTCGATCGAGTGCAGGGGCACTACTATGGCCTATGTAATGGTGGATACCAGGTCCTCAATGAATGTTCTGCCAAAGAAAGCATTAGACCGTCTGGATTGTGAAGATTTGATACTAAAGCCGAGCAATATTGTGGTCAGAGCTTTTGACGGGTCAAAAAGGATGGTACATGGGGAAGTGGACATCCCTGTTAAAGTTGGCTCTCAGACTTTTGGATCCACCTTCTATATAATGGACATCAGACCATTATATTCCTACTTGCTGGGTCGTCCTTGGATTCATAAGGCTGGGGCATTGACTTCAATGCTCCATTAAAAGCTGAAATATCCGGTAAAAGGGAAGATTGTCACAGTACAAGGTGAAAAGGAGTACATGGTGAGTCATCTCAATTCCTTTCTCTACGTGGAGATGGATGGGGAGTTCATGGAAACTCCTTGTCATAACTTTGAAGAGGTCCCTCAGACCTTGGCATCAACTGAAGTTGTTACCGACAAACCTCCGATGAAGATGGCTTCTCTCGAGGATGCCAGGGCTGTAATTGAAGAAGGTGGGTGTACAAATTGGGGCCGGCTCCCTGATTTCATACACAAAACTGACAAATTTGGTTTGGGCTTGACTACAGGGGCTTAAAGGGCTGTTAGGCGCGTACGGATTGGAAGAACTCCTCTGCATATCAGCAATAAGGGAGTTAATGCGATTGAAGATGATGAAGAGGATTCAGATATCGACAGCTGGATCTACCCTACAACCAATGGTGGATTGAACAACTAGACAACGAAGGACTTCATACATGTTTCTTTTATTCCACAGTAATTGACTTTTGTTTTAAGAGTTGTAATAAACAGTTTGAAACTTTACGGCCTGGTGCCTTGCACGAGGCACCTTGGCCTTGCTTGTGAGGGCTTATTATTTTTCATTTTCATATATCATTAATAAAGAATTGGACATTTCTTGCATTATAAATTTTGCGCTCTTTGTTTTTATTTTCTGTCTCTCACTCTATTAAAACAGCTATGCTCTTACACACACTCACGTATCATAATGCAGATCCATATCCACTCTGGATCCCATTAGTAACAACTCTGCTACTGCCAGTTATGACTTCGAAAATCCGATCAACCAAGCTGAGGACGAAGGTGAGGATGACTGTAAGGTTCTTGGAGAACTTGCTAGACTGTTACTACAGGAAGAAAGGGCCATACAGCCCCATGAAGAGCCAGTTGAATCAGTGAATTTGGGTACAGAGGAAGACAAGAAAGAGGTTAAGATAGGTGCGAATCTGGAGCCTAGTGTCAAGCAGAGGTTGATACAAATGCTACGCGACTATGTTGAGATCTTCGCTTGGCCTTATGAAGATATGCCTGGTTTGGACACTAATATTGTGGTACACCTCCTAGCAACCAAAGAAGACTGTCCTCCGATAAAGCAGAAGGTTCGTCGTATGCACCCTGAGATGTCTGAGAAAATTAAAGCTGAGGTCATGAAATAGTTCGACCCAGGATGTTTAGCTATCACTTCTTATCCGCAGTGGGTTGCCAATGTTGTTCCGGTGCCTAAGAAGGATGGTAAGGTACGGATGTGTGTGGACTATAGAGATCTGAATAGGGCAAGCCCAAAAGATGACTTCCCACTTCCTCACATCGATGTTTTGGTCAACAACACTGCACAACATAAGATCTTCTCCTTCATGGATGGTTTTTCTGGTTACAATCAGATCAAGATGGCTCCCGAGGACAGGGAGAAGACAACCTTCGTTACACAGTGGGGCACCTTCTGTTACAAAGTAATGCCTTTTGGGTTGAAGAATGCTGGGGCAACTTATTAGTGCACCATGGTCGCTTTGTTCCACGACATGATTCACCATGAGATTGAGGTTTATTTTGATGACATGATTGCAAGGTCCCAGGTTGAGGAAGAGCACCTTGACCATCTCCAGAAACTGTTTGACAGGTTGAAGACGTACAAGCTGAGGTTGAACTCGAACAAGTGCACCTTTGGGGTAAAGTCTGGTAAGCTGCTGGGTTTCGTCGTCAGTGATAAGGGAATTCAAGTAGACCTTGCCAAAGTAAAAGCCATACAAGAGATGCCAGCTCCCCGCACAAAAAAGGAAGTTAGAGGCTTTTTGGGACGTCTGAATTACATTTCCAGGTTCATTTCACACCTAACCGCTATTTGTGAGCCAATCTTCAAGCTGCTGAAGAAAGATCAAGTGGTAAAGTGGAATGATGAATGCCAGACTGCTTTTGAAAGAATCAAGGAATATCTTCAAGAACCGCCAATTTTGATGACTCCAGTTGAATTAAGACCTTTGATCTTATACCTGAAAGTACTGGATAGTTCAATGGGGTGCGTGCTGGGGCAGCATGACGAGTCTGGCCGGAAAGAGCATGCTATTTACTACCTTAGCAAAAAGTTTACAGACTGTGAGACCCGATACTTATTGCTCGAGAAAACTTGCTGCGCTTTGGCATGGGCTGCTCGCCGGCTGAGACAGTATATGCTGACTCACACCACCTTATTAATATCAAAGGTGGATCCAATCAAGTATATCTTCGAAAAGCCTGCCTTGTCCGGAAGAATAGCAAGATGGAAGATGATCTTAACTGAGTATGACATCCAATACACAACCCAAAAAGAAATCAACGGGAGTGTACTGGCAGATCATTTGGCGCATCAGGCCGTGGATGACTACCAGTCCATGAATTTCGAGTTCCCGGATGAGAACATCATGTTGGTGACCGAATGTGAAGAACCTGGACCGGATGGAGGACTTGAGGAAGGATCCCGATGGTCTATGTATTTTGATGGAGCATCAAACGTGCTAGGTAACAACATTGGCGCTGTGATCATATCTCCTGAGGGCTGTCATACTCCGTTCACCGCCCGATTATGTTTTAACTGCACCAACAATATGGCGGAGTATGAAGCGTGCATCATGGGCCTCCGAGCTGCTATTGACCTAAGGATTAAGTTTTTGAGTGTATTCGGAGATTCTACTCTGAGTGGGATACGAAGCACCCAAATCTCATTCCTTACAAAGAGTATGTACTGACATTGCTCCGACATTTTGAGGAGATAACCTTTGAACACTTCCCACGAGAAGAAAACCAGTTAGCGGACGCACTAGCTACCATGTCTTCTATGTTCAAAGCCAGGTGGGACAATGAAGCTCCCAGATTACCATCGAGAGGTTGGACGAACCCGCACATTGTTGTGACATTGAGACTAAAAAGGTAGCAGATAAACCTTGGTTCCACGAGGTAAAGAGGTATCTTAAGACTCAAGAGTACCCCGAGGGGGCGTCTGTTAATGATAAGAAGTTCTTGAGAAGGTTCACTGTGAAGTTCTTCATTAGTAATGGGATCCTTTATAAGCGTAACCATGATTCAACCTTACTGCGATGTATGGACAAGAGCGAGGCAGAAAGGATTATAGAAGAGTTGCATGAAGGTACCTTCGGAACTCATTCCAGTGGACATACCATTGCGAAGAAAATCCTACGGGAAGGATATTATTGGTCTACTATAGAAGCCGATTGTTATCAGCACTCTCGAACCTGTCATAAGTGCCAAGTCTATGCTGATAAGGTGCATGTACCTCCGGTTCCTCTGAACGTTCTGACAGCTCCTTGGCCCTTTGCAATGTGGGGCATCGACATGATCGGTGAGATCAGACCTAGAGCGTCTAATGGGCATCGCTTCATTCTGGTAGCCATTGATTATTTCATGAAGTGGGTTGAGGCAGCTTCCTTTGCTACAATAACCAAGAACGTCGTGGCGTGGTTTATCCGACACAATCTGATCTGTCGATACGGTGTACCAAAGAGGATCATTACGGACAATGGTACAAATCTCAATGTGATACGGTGGGAGAACTGACTTGAGGTTTTGTGTTTTATCGAAAATGTTGCGGTTAGCAAGAGTCGCCACCGACTTTTCTTTTATCCAAAAGGAAAGGTGAAAAAGCACAGGAAAGACCTTTGAGATGTTTTCTTGAGCTTGGGGGGTAGATTATGAAAAGGGAAGGTGTTAGCACCCTTTTCATCCATGGTTTTCCATGGTCTCTTAGTTACTTGCTTAGATCACTTGCTTTTGTTGTTTGAAATTGTGTTTGGTGTAGTTTTGAAAGTATTTTGTAAAAGAGGCCATTTGTTTAGGCGATCTTTGCAATGATTCTCGTTCGTAAGAATGTATACAAAGATGTTTGTCTTTTGAAAATGTTTTCAATGTTTGTAAGATGTTTTTGAAATGTGTGTGTGTTTGTTTTGAAAAATAGCAAGGATTGTTTGTTTAAAATAGAGCAAGTAACTAGAAGCCATCTACCTACTCAAATGTCTTTCTTATGTATTTTCTATTCCTTTGACATTGTTGTCATACCATTGATTTGGTAAGCAACCCTATCTTTGGATGTAAACGGGACGGGCGTGGGTTATCGTATAACCATGATTAGCAATGTTTGCAAAGTATCTTAGCATTTTTGAGGGACCGATATCATTTTGTAAGGCAACCTTTGAATAATGTCATCGAGGGACTATGATCTTATATTTGTTTTGTTTTGCCAAGATACTTCGCATGCGTAATATGACCATTTTTTGTTTTAGGCAACCAAGTGGGAAAACCCTAAGGGTGCTTGTGTGCAAGTGTATCATTTTCATGCTTTGATTTTGTCTTGTATTTAGGGTTTTCTATTTTGCTTTGTTTTGTTCTTGTCATACAAACCCTAATTACTAATCATGGCATATAAAGCGATAAATTGCATAATGTAAATATTTCTAAGCTATTACAACAATTTATGGGAGGGGGAATACAAATTTGAATAGGGATTTTCAAGAATATAAACCTAAATAAATTATTACAACCAAATCGAATTTGTACGAATTAGAACAAATACAATACAATATTAAAAAGGAAATGCAATGCAATGTACATGCAAAAAAGGATTTTTGTGTCTTGTTTTTTATGTAAAAGAAAATTTAATCTAAACCTAAAAATATAAAGAAAATGAATTAATTTTTAAAAGGGGTTTAACCCTAATTATTATTTTAAGAGAAAATAAAGTTTTTATAGGTATTATTTTGTGTATTTTCTTGTATAAAAATAATAAATAATATTGTATAAAAAACAAGTATGAAATTATATATATGCAAAAATAAGTATTTATAAGTATGAAATGAAAAATAAATTGAACTAAATATGTTTAATTATACTTACAAGTTTATTATGAAAACAAATGATATCCTATTAAAATAAAATATATTTTTATGTGAGAAATAAAATAAAAATACAATAAAAGTGCAATATTATTAATGTACAATTTTTGGGATTTTTATGCATTAAAGAAAATATTTAAAATACTAAATATGAGAATAAAACAAATAAAAATAAAAATATAAAAGTTGGCAGGGGGTAATGTAGCAGATTAGTAGTAATATGTTAGCAAAAAGATGCCAAGCCCAAAGACTCAGCCCAACCTGCAAAAAAGTGTCAAAACTAAAAAATGGTAAAATACAAAAACAAAAGTAGCGCGCCCAGGTTCGAACCCAGGATAAGGGTCTCACCAGCGCGCTACTTTGCCACTGGGGTGGCTATACTTCCATTGTCCTAAGTGAAACGAAAATAACATATCCTAAACCAAGTCCTTGCCCTGTTTCATCTTCTTCCTCAAGCTTGGCCAGACACCCTGTAACTCTCCCATACTTCCATAAAAATGAAAATTCATAACATGAAAATTGTAGTGCTTGAAATCACGATTCCAACCATATAAGTTATGTGAAATATTAATCAAAGAAAAAAGATAATTTTAAAAGCCCTAAACTTTAACCTAATATTTTCAGAAACTTCAAGTTCCAAATTCTCTTAGCTCAAGTAAAATCAATGCAAGATAATGGTATGTACAACTTCGTTATGATGAGGACTACATTTTTATTCACAAATCATGGCCTAAGGTTTCCTGTACAAGGAGATAGAGTTTGAAATTTTACCTCCTTCAGTTGGAATCGTGACTGGAACTGGGGTGAGTTTAATGGAGGCCTGATGCTTGTTTGAGCTTCCTTGAACTTCCCTGGATGTATCCCAACCCTTGCCTTGCTCTGAAAGTAGCTGGAACTCCTTGGCCAAGTCAAATTGCAAGCTCTGAAGTCAACAATGGCAGATGGTGGAGGAGTAATTACAGAACAGGGATGAAGGCCTGGATTAACTAGGTATCAAATATGTAAGATGTTTGAATGATCCAAACTCAAAACGCACGAGCCAAAGGGAAGATGGACGCGCTTATGCAAAATCTGCAGTTTTGGACATATTTTTGGTGTTTTTCAGCTTGGGAGTGTTTCAGGCTTTTTCTCCTCCTCTTATGTGTTGCATAATATTTTTATATTAGTATGGAAATGGTCTTAGGTCAGCTTCCCAACAGATCTGCAAGTTCTAGCCTTTTTGCCACTTTTCTTGTACTTGAAGCAAAGTGATAAGACAAAGCTTTACATGCTTGTACCTGCTTGCTTAGGGTTGGTATTTCTTCTCCACAAGTTGCCTTAGGTCTGTGGTACTTGTATGTGTCAAGGGGACAGGTCCAATGCTCAAGATTGTAAAGTTTGCAAAAGTTGACCTTTTTCAAAATGGCAATGGTCCCTTTTTGCCATAAATGGAATTGCAAGTTGGATAATGGTTCTAAGGCATGGATAAAAGCTTTGTCAACTGAGTAAGAATTTAGTTAAGGAGTGTGGAAAGAGTTTAGGACCTGTAAAGCATGTATTATCCAACATAGGATTGATTTGCAACTTTGTTCTTTATGAAATGGCTTGGACAAAAAGTGAGAAATTGCAAACTTCATCTCTTCGATTCTCCCTACTCAAAAATGATCTTTAGGAGTTCTTGGACATTTTGGAAATATTGAAATGTGCTTTATAATTCATCTTTGAAATGAATTTTGAGATACCTCTTGGAACTAGGTGAAAAATTTCCATGAAGTTTGGTCCAAAACCTGCCTAAATTAGGGCAAAATTTCACTAAGTTAACAAGTTCATGACCATGTATTCACAAATTTATATCTTGAGATCCAAGCATCTTTAGGGAAAAGTGTGTGAAGAAAAGTTGTAGATTTCATGGAGATCTACAACTTTCATGTTAGGAACTTTCCTTGAATCATTATGCATCATGGTGAAAAAGTGGCCTAAAGTTGAGGAAAAAAAAGAAAATTTTCTATACTTAGAAAATTTCTAAGTTAGGAAAATTTTCAAATTCAAACCCTAATTTTTAAATTTGGATTTCTTGATGAACAAGTTTCATATTTTGACATGTCTTGATGAATTATGACCCTTGGCACTTGATTTTGACCAAAAAGTCAAAGTTTGACTTTTCAATATACAATTGATTTTGATCATTTGACTGCAAATTTCATCTGTCAATCCAATGAATTTGAAATGTTTTGAGCCATGTAATTAAGCCAAGATGATGTAATTGAATCCTTGAAATCATGATTTAACTCAATTGGTCATTTGCTAGGTTAAAAATCAGAAATTGCCTTTCCTCAGTCAAAACCCTAATTTTGACCATTTTGTCCTTTTTGTGATTTGACCAAATTTCTTGAGGAATTGTGATCCAAACTTGACCAAATGACACATGTAAGTTTAAAATGTTGATGTGGATAAAAAATTATGAAGTTTGACTGTAAATTGGCCATGGTTGACTTTTCCCCCAATACAACTGATTTTTAGGTCAACTGTCCAATTGACTGATCAAAAGTGTGGTTCAAGGCTTGAAACTTGTCATGAGTGATCTTAGGGGTCCATAATGATGTTTGAAAGTCATACGAAGCATTGATAGCCTAAAAATTCTTGTGCAAACTCAAACCCTAATTTGGGTCATCAGTACATGATGAGATGTCTTGAGCTGACCAAACCCTAATCCAGTCTTAAGTCAAAGAAATCTTGTGAGAAAAGTCTTGATAAATGAGAGGGAAAATTTTGGGGTACAAAAGCTGCCCCTGTTCAATCTTCTTAAACCTGAAGAGTTAGATTGGCGAGCTTTGCCATTCATGACTCGAAGGTGAAAGATGATTGGACACTAAAGTGCCCATAAATTTGCACTTGGCGATGTGTATTTGAGGGAATGGGCTTAAAGATGCCATTTGGAGAAGTGATAGAATATTGTTGGAGATGGGCTTGTAGATGCCATCCAAGAATGTTTGTTGAATTGTAAGTTGTAAGCTGAAAGAATGAGTATCAGAATGGTGTATGCGTCTGGAACGTATCTGAGCTGTATCTGAACTTAAAATCTGAAAAAGTGTTAGAATGGCATCCATATCTGGAGCGTATCTAAACTGTATCTGATAGTTGAAATATGAATGAGTATCAGAATGGCATCCATATCTAGAGCGTATCTAAACTGTATCTGATAGTTGAAATCTGAATGAGTATCAGAATGGAATTTGTATCTGGAGCGTATCTAAACTGTATCTGAATCTTGAAAACTAAATGAGTATCAGAATGGCATCCGTGTCTGGAGCGTATCTGAACTTGAAATCTGAATAAGTGTTAGAATGGCATCTGTATCTGGAGCATATCTGAACTGTATCTGATAGTTGAAATCTGAATAAATAACAGAATGGCATCCGTGTCTGGAGCGTATCTGAACTGTATCATGATTGCACATTGTTTAACAGTAGTTGTTAATCTTATCCTGAAAAGGGTAAAATATTAGCTGGAACACATAATTATGTTGCATGAAATGTATGATGCAAGATATGTGTTTTATCAATGTTTATGATATGTGGATGTAATGTATGCGCATGTAAGCTAATTTGCTGTATTGTTGTATGATTTAAGGAAAATAAATCCTTGACTGCTGCTGAGGACATGTGGATTCTTCACATCTGAAAATTGAAGTATTGACAAAATCCTATTGTGAGAGCAATGCCATATACTGCTTGAGGAATCTGCTTGGGGAATCCAGAGAATTTTGATGACTTCTATTGGGGATTAATAATGGGAGTCTTTATTCCGTTGGGGAGTATCAGAAGTCAATTGTCAACCGGTTGGATTTCAGGCTTCAAAACAACTTGCTGGGGAATTTGGATAAATTGGATGGTTTCCAAAGGGGATTAATAGTTTGAAGGTTTAGCTCTGTCGGGAATCTAAACGACGTACCATGGGTATTGCTCATGGAATAGCCTAAAGACGTTTCCCTATTCTTTCAACCTGTCAGTAATTGTCTTTTTCATTTTGTTTATTTGTAAACATTAATTATGTTCAAATGCATATGTTCATTAATGAATCATTGGACGTTTTTGCAAATAAAACACAAGTGTAAAGGAAAAGGACAAATAGTTTTTTGTACTTTAAAGAGATATCTTTGTATTTACTTTGAGTAAGTATTTTGTACAAAAGAGACAAACATCCTAGTAAGAGGATGGTGCCGTAAAAGTAAGAAAAAATTTATACAAAGACAACTATGTGTGATAATTCCATGGGATTCCCATTCTGCTATAGCCTCCGTATCTCCGAATATCTTGTCTATTTGTTGCTTCGTCCGAAGATGATTGAATTGATAAAAAACTACGAGTTTGTCAGTGAAGAGATTGTACTCAAAGTGATCTGACGGGACATAGTCATACGCTTTAATTCCCTAACTTTTGCCTGGAACTCCCTTTCGGGTTTTCAGCCCACCGGGAAACCCTTTTTTGCCCAAGTCGCCCTTTCAGGTTTTCAACTTGCCGTGTGTATAGATTTTTTTATTTTATCCCTAATTTTTTCCCGAACCTTTTGGTTCTCCGGGATGCCCTTGTTTTTCTTAGGTGTGTCAACCTAGCGGGTCTCTTATGCGTTGTATCTTTTGACTATGTCCGCGTTCGCAGGGTGTGGCAAGTCATCATCGTCCATGGTTGTTAAGATCATTGCCCTACCGGAGAAGATGTTCTTGACTACAAATGGTCCTTCATAGGTAGGAGTCTATTTACCCCTGGGATCACTTTGTGGTAAGATAATGCGTTTGACCACTAGATCTCCAACTTGATATACTTGGCGTCATACTTTCTTGTTGAAAGCCTTGATCATTCGTTTTTGATACATCTGACCATGGAAAACAGTAGTAAGTCTCTTTTCATCAATTATGTTTAGTTGATCAAGTCGAGTCTGGATCCAATCGTCCTCATTCAAACTTGCATCCTTCATAATTCTCAAAGAGGGGATTTGAACCTCAATAGGCAAGACAACCTCCATGCCATAAACCAAAGAATAAGGTGTTTCCCCAGTTGATGTGCGAGCCGTGGTACGGTACCCGTGGAGAGCAAATGGCAGCATCTCATGCCAGTCCTTGTAGGTGACTGTCATTTTCTGTATGATCTTTTTAATGTTTTTATTAACAGCTTCGACTGTACCATTCATCTTTGGCCGATAGGGGGATGAATTATGATGTTGAATCTTGAACTGCTCGCACAAGGCGGTGATCATAGTATTGTTAAGGTTTGTACCATTATCAGTGATGATCCTTTCTGGGATACCGTACCGACAAATGAGATTCTGCTTGATGAAGCGAGCAACAACGTTCTTAGCAACAGATGTGAAGGAAGCTGCTTCAACCCATTTCATAAAATAGTCAATGGCCACTAGAATGAAACAATGTCCACTGGAGGCTGTAGGCTTGATCTCCCCAATCATATCGATTCCCCACATAGCAAAGGGCTAAGGAGCCGTCAAGACATTCAGAGGATCCGGGGGTACGTGCACCTTGTTAGCATAAATTTGACACTTATGACAGGTCCGAGAGTGTTGATAGCAGTCTGCTTCCATGGTAGACAAATAATAGCCTGCCCGTAGGATTTTCTTTGCCATTGTATGCCCACTGGAGTGAGTGCCAAAGGTACCTTCATGTAATTCATCCATGATCTTTTCAGCCTTAATCTTATCCACACAACAGAGTAGAATAAAGTCATGATTGCGTTTGTACATGATGCCATTACTCATGAAGAACTTAGCAGAGAATCTCCTTAAGAACTTTTTATCATTGATTAAAGCTCCTTCTGGATATTCTTGAGTCTCGAGATACCTTTTGACTTCATGAAACCATGGCTGGTCCACTACTTCTTCAGTATTAATCTCGTGACAGTGTGCTGGTCCACCCATTCGTTCAATGGTGATCTGGGGAGCCTCGTTATCCCAATTAAGTTTAAACATAGATGACATTGTGGCTAGAGCATCTGCTAGCTGATTTTCTTCTTGCAGGAAATGCTCGAAGGTAATCTGCTCAAAATTTGGTAGCAATGTCAAGACATGTTCTTTGTAAGGAATAAGGTTTGGATGCTTAGTGTCCGACTCTCCTTTGATCTGACTGATGACCAAAGCTGAATCTCCAAACACATCTAAAGATTTGATTCCCAAGTCTATGGCAGCCTTAAGACCAAAGATGCATGCTTCGTATTCCGCTATGTTGTTCGCACAGTTGAAGCAAAGTCTGGAAGTAAAGGGAGTATGGCACCCTTCCGGAGATATGAGTATAACGCCAATACCATTACCAAGTGCATTGGATGCCCCATCAAAGAACAGGGTCCATCGGGATCCTTGTTCAGGTCCGTCATATGGTCTGATTTCTTCAGAGTTGTCTAATGTCATGATGTCTTCATCCAGGAATTCAAACTTCATGGACTGATAATCTTCTACAGCTTGATGAGCAAGATGATTAGCTAGCACACTGCCCTTTATAGATTTTTGGGTAGTGCACTGTATGTCATATTCTGTTAGGATCATCTGCCATCTAGCTATCCTTCCAGACAGAGCAGGCTTCTCAAAGATGTACTTTATCGGGTCCATCTTAGATATCAGTAAAGTGGTATGAGTTAACATATACTGTCTTAGCCGGCGAGCAGCCCATACCAGAGCGCAACAAGTTTTCTCGAGCAGTGAATATCTGGTTTCACAATCGGTAAACTTTTTCTCAGGTAGTAAATAACATGCTCTTTTCGGCTAGACTCGTCATGCTGCCCCAATACACACCCCATTGAGTTCTCTAAAACGGTCAGATACATGATTAGTGGTCTTCCCTCGACTGGTGGCATCAAAACAGGAGGCTCTTATAAGTACTCTTAGATTTTGTCAAAAGCAATTTGACATTCATCATTCCATCTGACTACTTGATCTTTCTTCAATAGTTTGAAGATTGGTTCACAAGTAGATGTTAGGTGAGAAATGAATCTGGAAATATAGTTCAGGCGTCCCAAGAATCCTCTGACTTCCTTCTCAGTACGAGGAGCAGACATTTCTTGTATTACTTTAACCTTAGCAGGATCAACCTCGATGCCTTTGTTGCTGACAAAGAAACCTAAGAGTTTACCAGACCAGACTCTGAATGTGCACTTGTTTGGATTCATCCTTAGTTTGTACTCCTTCAATCTCACAAACAACTTTTGCAAGTGATCAAGGTGCTCCTCTTCAGTTTGTGATCGGGCTATCATGTCATCTACAAAGACCTCTATCTCATGATGTATCATGTCATGAAATAAAGCTACCATGGCGCGTTGATAGGTTGCCCCAACATTCTTCAGTCCGAATGGCATCACTTTGTAATAGAATATGCCCCACTGTGTGACAAATGTAGTTTTCTCCATGTCCTCAGGTTCCATTTTGATTTGGTTATAGCCTGAGAATCCGTCCATGAAGGAAAATACCTTGTGTTGGACCGTATTGTCAACCAGGATATCGATGTGGGGAAGTGGAAAATCATCTTTAGGGCTGGCCCTGTTTAAATCTCTATAATCCATGCACATTCGTACTTTGCCGTCTTTTTTAGGCACGGGAACAATGTTGCCAACCCACTGAGGATAGGAAGTGACAGCCAAGAACCCAACATTGAATTGTTTCATAACTTCCGCTTTGATCTTCTCTGACATATCAAGTCTCATGCAGCGAACTTTTTGTTTCACTGGTGGACAGTCTTCTCTTGTTGGCAGACGATGTACCACGATGTCTGTATCAAGTCATGGCATGTCTTCGTATGACCAGGCAAAGATCTCAACATAATCATGCAATAGCTGAATTAGGCGCTCCTTGACACTCGGCTCTAGATTGGCACCCACTTTGATTTCCTTTTTATCTTCCTTGGTACCCAAATTGATTGTATCAAACGGCTCCTCATGAGGCTGAATAGCTCTTTCCTCTTGTTGTAGTAGTATGGCCAATTCCCCTGGTACTTCACAATCTTCATCACCTTCGTATTCGGCTTGGTAGATTAGATCTCCAGAGTCACTAAAGGCTATAGCAGTATCGTTGCCCATGGGATCCGGAATGGAAGGGTACCTGCATTTGTGAGTGTGGGTGTGTGTAAGGGTATAGCCATCTTTAAACAATAAAATGTAAAAGAAAGATAATGAGCACAAAAAGGTTTGTATGTGGAAAAACATCCATGATTCATTGAATGTCATATGAAGATGAAATAAAAACCCTTACAAATGGACCATTGTGCCTCGGGTAAGACACAAGGTTTTTAAAGTGTGAATTGTTCGTGAATATTACAAGTCCAACAGAAATGTAAAAGATAAATTACTGAGAGATGAAAGTTATTGGGACAAAGTCTCTGGCTTCCCAGTTGCAAAGTCCTCCGTTGACAGTAGGAAATATCCAATCTTCCAAGCTGCCATCCTCTTCAATATCTTCCAATGCGTTGACCTCCCAGTTACTAATCTTCAAAAGTGGCCCTCCAGCACGGGCACGACGCACAACCTTCTGAGCAGTTGAAGTAAAACCCAAGCCAAACTTGTCTGATTTATACGGGATGTCCAGAAGCTGCCCCAGATGGTGCATCCACCCTCTTCTATTACTACCTTTGTGTCCTTTAGAGATGACATCCAAAGCGGAGGTCTTGTGATTTTGGGAATCGGGGATACCGCCTTGGTTACCGCTACTTCTTGAGAGACCTCCTCGAAATGTTGAAAAGGAGTTTCAATGAACTCGCCATCCAACTTCACATATCAGAAAGAATTTAGATGGCTAATCATGTACTCTTCCTCTCCGTTGACAGTGATAATCTTTCCATGGACCGGGTATTTCAGCATCTGGTGTAGTGTAGAGGTGACAACACTGACATTATGGATCCAGGGCCGTCCTAACAGACAAGAGTAAGAGGGGCGGATGTCCATTACATAAAAAGTTGAGTTGAAAGTCTGAGTTCCAACCTTTATGGGGATGTCCACCTCCCCGTGGACCATCCTCTTTGAGCCATCAAAATCTCTCACAACTATGTTATTGGGTTTCAATGTCAGCCCTTCACAATCCAATCTGTCAAGAGCTTTCTTCGGTAAGACGTTCAAAGATGAGCCAATGTCCACCAAGACATGGGCCAGAGTTGTTCCTCTACACTCCATTGAGACATGTAATGCCTCGTTGTGCTTTCCCCCTTTTGGTGTCAAATCAGCATCAGAGAAGCCTAGGCCGTTATCAGCTGTTAAACTGGCCACACAATCTTGGAATTGGTCAGCAGATGTCTCTTGTGGCACATGGGCTGTTTTCAGAAACTTCACCAAAGCTTTCGCATGTGCCTCAGAGCACAGCGACAATGCTAGCATGGATATCTTGGAGGGAGTTTGCCCCAACTGTTCAACCACATCATAGTCACTCTTCTTTATTATTCTCAGGATCTCCTCCATTTCCTTCTTGGAGGTTTTGGGGATGGTCAGTGGTTGAGCCTTCATCCTGACAGACTCTTCTTGAATACCTTTTCCCCGAACATCAGCAGCAGAAGTATCGGTGGGGATAACAGCAGGGGTTGTGTCATCTTCATTGATAGGAGTACTTGCGTATATGATTATTGGTATGGAGGTAACCTTTGGAGCAGCCACGGGTTCAAAAACTGCCTTTGGAGGGGCAATTTCTGGAGAGAAGATTCTACCGATACGGGTGATCTTGCTAGTTCAGACAATATTGCTAATACCAGAGTTTTCTTCTTCGGAGCTCACTTCTTCGACAGTCAGTTCATCTTGTTTGATACCATGGTAGTAGATTTCTCCATCGTAATTCCATGGTACTGTTTTGTCTGACTCATATGGGACCGACCCGGGCATTGTGATCTTAAGAGGAGTAGTTTTTGGAACTGATGTAATCCTAACGGGTCTTTTAGGGACCCTAGAAGGATTGGCAGAGATGGTTATGATTGAAATGTCTTCAACAGGAATAGGTAAAATGGGAGCATTTGTTAGAACAAAGTTTGAATCTACTACCCTACATTTAAGTTTTGATGATAACAAAGTGAAAAGATATATCATTTATGTGATTCATGTATGAACTATCTGCTGCCTAAATTATTATGTTCTAATTCGCAGATACTCTGATTGATATAAGCAAGAACACACCTATTCAGCATCAGAATTTGGTTCCTGACATCAGCATCAGAAGTTACCATATCAGAATGTCAGAATCAGATGATCAACTCACGTACATGCTGAAGCCTGATGAACAAGACTGCGCTCAACACTCTGATAAAGAAACACAACAGTTCATCAGCAGCTAAGCAGAGTCAGAATGAGCCAAGCCAGAACTTGCATTAAGTAAGCAACGGTACTGTGCATTGAAAGCAAATTAATACCAACGGCCTCATTCCAGACAAGATCTGCTCGATAAGGAAAGTTTGTTATTAGCATTGAATCAAGAATATTGCATCCAACGTTCAACATCTCAGTGCTATATAAACAAGACTTTGAAGATTGAAATGGCTAATGCTCTCCAAATCTTTACACGCATAAAAGCTGATCAAAATCTTCTTTCTCTGTTTTGCTAAACACTACACATTCTGATATTCTATCATTGTTTAGCAATCTAGTTTCTAAGCTTTAATTTGTGTATACATCACAGTTGTGATACAGTTTTATAGAAAACATTCACACACTTAGATTTGATTTCTTTGTAAGAAAGTGTTTCCTTGACAAACCGGGTTGTGGTTTGCATCAAGAAGGCTTTAGCAGTTGTTAAAGCAGTCTGTAATATTCAGTTGAATATAGTGGATTAAGACCTCGTTGGAGAGAGGCGAAATCACCTTGACGGGTGGACTGGAGTAGTTTGAGATCAAACGAACCAGGATAAAAATATCTTGTTCATTGCATTAGATTTCAGTTTTACAATTCAACCCCCCCTTCTTGTGTTTTTCACTACTTCAACATTTTCAAGCAGAATTTCTTGATTGTCTATTAGGCATTGAATGCATGTCTTCAACAGAGGGAAAACAGTTGGTGAGGATAAGAAATGATGGCAGTCTTCCTTACAACCTGGGAATACACCAGCTTTCAACAAGTTCATCTTAATGATTGGGAGCGGAGTCAAAAGTTCATCCACTCTGGCAATAAATAAATCTTCCTCAGTAGCATTGGCATTATGACCATGCCTAGGCATCGGAGAGGAAATGACATTTGGTTTCTCAAGTGCGTCAAACTCAACTTATTTTGCATCTATAAGGTCTTGAATTTTGTTTTTCAGGGCCCAACAGTTGTTAGTGTCATGACCTAGACTTTCAGAATTGTATGCACATCTGGCATTTGGGTGATAATGAGGGGACGTAGTATAGGGGTTCTTTGGGGCCTCCTTTAAAGTTTCCAGATTCAATTTCAGAAGATGTGGTAAAACCTGGGCTAGAGTCATATTAATCTTGGTGAATTGCCGGACTGGCCTTTCCACCCTCGGCTGGTTATTTCTTGGTTGATCAGATGCAAGCTTTGGGATCATAACGGCCCCCACCACTGGTCGGCGTTTAGTTCTTCCTTGATTCCTTTGTGAACAAACAGCAGATACCTCCTTCTTCCCAGTGAAAGTTTTTCTCATAGCTATAGAGGCAGACGCATCCTTCTGAATCTTTCCACTTTTTATACCAGCTTCCACCCTTTCTCCGGTTAATATTAACTCAGTAAACCCAACAAATGAGCTCCCAATCAAATGGTTGAAGAAAGGGCCTGATAGGGTGCCTAGGAACATATCCACCAACTCCCTTTCAGGCAGAGAGGGTTTCACTCTTCCAGCTAGATCTCTCCATTTCTGCGCGTAATCTTTGAAACCCTCATTTGAAGCCATAGCCATACTCTAAAGTTGAGTACGTGTAGGCGCCAAATCTGCATTATACTGGTATTGCTTATAGAAAGCTGCGGCAAGATCTTCCCAGTTGCGGACGTCGGCCCTTTCCAATTGGTAAAACCAATCAAGTTGTGTTTCAGATAAGTTATCTTGGAAAAAATGGACCCATAAGTCTTTATCGGCGGAGTGCGGCTGAATCTTTCTGACATATGATCGAAGGTGTATTTTAGGACATGACACCCCATCATATTTTGAAAATAACGGCACTTTGAACTTTGGTGGGATCACAATTCCTGATACTAGCCCCAATTCCTCAAAGTCTAGACCTGGTACTTTCTATATTTCCATAGCATTTAGACGCTCTTCAAGATGTCGGTATTTATCATCCGCTGGAGGATACTGTTCTTCGGAGTAATCTTCCTCTTCCTCCTCTTCTTCAGATTCTGACGGAACCGCTGTTTCTTTTCCTTTTCTTTCTCCTTCATCAGATGTTGCTGGAAAATCCAAGTTTCTTCTAGCCTGTCCTTGAAACCTTCTCCCCATGATTACCACACCGGCTGGTTTCTTCTCTTTCTTCTTTTTCTATTTTGCTAACAGAGTCTTTAGCTCCTCTTGTCCTTTGGCCAGGGTTGTGAGTAACTGTTGAAACTACATGTTTTGAGCTTGAAGATCTTTGACTGTCTGTTCGAGATCCATCTTACTGAAATAAACAGTAGAGAGATGAGGAAACTTGTTTCAAAGACCTGTTTATGTTATGATGAATGATATGTGCATATGTAATGTTTTCAAGGATTTTTAAAAGATTCAAGTTCGTTTTAAACAAAAAGAAACACACGTTATATTAATAAGATAGAGTTTGAGTACATCAATTCCCCTTTGGGAAAAATAATACAACACTCTAAGATAAAAAAGTAGTGCGCATCCTCTTTGGTGCAATGTAGGAATTTAGAGTCTGCTCCTCATGAAGTAGCCTGGTGAGTTCCAAAACCTTCTTCTCGCTTGCGTAGAATTGGGCTTCGAAAGTATCTCGCTCTCCTTTGAGTTGTATCCAATCCCTTTGTAGGTCTTCCAGAGATGTGGGCATGTCAGGATGTAGGATAGTGTATGGAACTTCTCCTTCCTTAACAGGCTCAATAATCACCGGGAGAATGGAAGGATAAGGCATCATAAGACTTTGAGCGCAAGTTCGTACCCACTTGAGGTAAGGCTCAAGAGGGATGGAATTCTTGTGTCCCAAAGTCTTGCTATCCACCTTCTTTAGCATCCTCCAAGCTCGGGTGAATCTCTGGCGAAGTCCTTGATCGTCATTGTCGCAGTCGAATACCAGGCCTTGAATCAGCATATCATGTGGGCCATCTCTTCGGGAATAACCAAACTGTCTTAGAGCTAAACACAAGTTGTAGGTGATGCCTCCCCTGATGCCAAGTAGAGGGACATTAGATAATTCCCCACAACGGTCAACAATGATAACATTCTCTTTGGATCGAGAGCACCAATGAGTATCTAAATGTTTGAGCGTCATTAACCTTTGTGACCACCTTAATCCTTGCTCATTCTTTAAGACTGATTGGGGAAGATGAGAAATAAACCATCTTTCCAGGAGTGGAGTGAAACACATAAGGACACCTCTTTTCCTCAATGTACGAGTGTGGAAAGAGTGTAGGATATCCCGTAGCAAAGTAGGCACCGGATTACGTGACATGAAGATTTTGACGGCACTCACATCTATGAGTTGGTCAGGATTGGGAAACAAGACCATCCCATAGATAAGAAGAGCCACAATTTCCTAAAAATCTTGCAAGTCAAGGGAATTCCAAAAGCTTTAGGCTTTCTCAAACAGGAACTTTGCTAAGAAGCCTTTGACACCACTTCTAGTTTCCCAATGAGTTGTGACATCAGATGAGTGCAAGTGCAGGGCTTGAGCAATCTCTTCTGGCTTTGGGTCTCTTTCCGTACCGTTGAAAGGTAGTTGATTGAGAATAGGAATCCTCAAGAGTTGAGAGAACTCTTCCAAAGTAGGCACAAGCTGATAGTTAGGAAATGTAAAGCAATGATGCAAAGGGTCAAAGAACTGGAAGAGAACCTTCAGCACATCCTCCTCTGTGTTGGAGGTGACCAAGTTGAGTAGACGACCATGCCTCTTGGTGAATGGAGAGTTCTCAGGGATCCTTGAAGATAACTCCTTAAGTTGTGGAGGAATTCTTACAAGGTTGACTTGGATAGTTTTCATGCGAAGCGAATCCATATCCTACAAAACAAGAACAAAGATGAATCTCCAAAATCCTTGAAATGGTTAGTGCATGCATATGATGTTCATGATGTCCATGATGTTATGTACAAGCATGCATATACAAGCAAATAAAACAAGTTCTTAGTTTAGGCTTGCATGGGGTTTTATAGGTAAGTACCCTCTTGAAGTTTAGTTGGCTCAACATGTCCTAACAATAGTAACCGGGTTCTAAGGAGCTCAATATCACTGTATTGTTTCCTTGTTTATTGTTTCAGCTCAAGCCTCTTTAATGGCGACCGAAATATCCCAAGAACCAAACCTCAATGAGTGTAGTATCGAGTATCTACCAACTTCGGACTGCACCAAAGCCGGTTATCTCACTACATCCTAAAGGCCAAGTTGGTCAAGTAAAGGGTTCTAGAAGTTTATTAGTGCTTCATGACATCACTCAGCGGCCCCGTATTCTCTTTGATTAACTCAAAGGCTACCGGTACCCACAAATATGTCACACTAACATAGCTATTGCTTAGACCATGTCGGTATACCCTGCACAGTTTCCACAACGTATTACTATTTACCTATAATGTTTCCTAAATCCAGGTAGAGGATTTCAAACCCAAACAAAGAACCAAAATGTAAAGCAAACAAATCAAACAATGTAATCAAATAAATGTTATCTAGCCCTAAGGTAACCCCACTTTTATAAGAATTCCCCAGCAGAGTTGCCAGTTCTGTGATACAGTGGGAGAACTTACTTGAGGTTTTGCGTTTTATCGCAAATGTTGCGGTTAGCAAGAGTCACCACCGACTTTTCTTTTATCCAAAAGGAAAGGTGAAAAAGCACATGAAAGACCTTTGAGATGTTTTCTTGAGCTCGGGGGGTAGATTATGAAAAGGGAAGGTGTTAGCACCCTTTTCATCCATGGTTTTCCATGGGCTCTTAGTTACTTGCTTAGATCACTTACTTTTGTTGTTTGAAATTGTGTTTGGTGTAGTTTTGAAAGTATTTTTTAAAAGAAGCCATTTGTTTAGGCTATCTTTGCAATGATTCTCGTTCGTAAGAATGTATACAAAGATGTTTGTCTTTTGAAAATGTTTTCAATGTTTGTAAGATGTTTTTGAAATGTGTGTGTGTTTGTTTTGAAAAATAGCAAGGATTGTTTGTTTAAAATAGAGCAAGTAACTAGAAGCCATCTACCTACTCAAATGTCTTTCTTATGTATTTTCTATTCCTTTGACATTGTTGTCTTACCATTGATTTGGTAAGCAACCCTATCTTTGGATGTAAACGGGATGGGCGTGGGTCATTGTATAACCATGATTAGCAATGTTTGCAAAGTATCTTAGCATTTTTGAGGGACCAATATCATTTGGTAAGGCAACCTTTGAATAGCGTCATCAAGGGACTATGATCTTATATTTGTTTTGTTTTGCCAAGATACTTCGCATGCGTAATATGGCCATTTTTTGTTTTAGGCAACCAAGTGGGAAAACGCTAAGGGTGCTTGTGTGCAAGTGTATCATTTTCATGCTTTGATTTTGTCTTGTATTTAGGATTTTCTATTTTGCTTTGTTTTGTTCTTGTCATACAAACCCTAATAACTAATCATGACATATAAAGTGATAAATTGCATAATGTAAATATTTCTAAGCTATTACAACAATTTATGGGAGGGGAGAATACAAATTTGAATGGGTATTTGCAAGAATATAAACCTAAATAAATTATTACAACCAAATCAAATTTGTATGAATTAGAACAAATACAATACAATATTAAAAAGGAAATGCAATGCAATGTACATGTAAAAAAGGATTTTTGTGTCTTGTTTTTTTATGTAAAAGAAAATTTAATCTAAACCTAAAACTATAAAGAAAATGAATTAATTTTTAAAAGGGGGTTTAACCCGAGTTATTATTTTAAGAGAAAATAAAGTTTTATAGGTATTATTATGTGTATTTTATTGTATAAAAATAATAAATAATATTGTATAAAAAAAGTATGAAATTATATATATGCAAAAATAAGTATTTATAAGTATGAAATGAAAAATAAATTGAACTAAATATGTTTAATTATATTTACAAGTTTATTAAGAAAACAAATGATATCCTATTAAAATAAAATATATTTTTATGTGAGGAATAAAATAAAAATACAATAAAAGTGCAATATTATTAATTTACATTTTTTTGGGATTTTTATGCATTAAAGGAAATATTTAAAATACTAAATATGAGAATAAAACAAATAAAAATAAAAATATAAAAGTTGGCAAGGGGGGGGGGGGGGGGGGTAATGTAGCAGATTAGTAGTAATATGTTAGCAAAAAGATGCCAAGCCCAAAGACTCAGCCCAACCTGCAAAAAAGTGTCAAAACTAAAAAATGGCAAAATACAAAAACAAAAGTAGCGCGCCCAGGTTCGAACCCAGGACAAGGGTCTCACCAGCGCGCTACTTTGCCACTAGGGTAGTTATACTTCCATTGTCCAAAGTGAAACGAAAATAACATATTCTAAACCAAGTCCTTGCCCTGTTTCATCTTCTTCCTCAAGCTTGGCCAGACACCCTGTACCTCTCCCATACTTCCATAAAAATAAAAATTCATAACATGAAAATTATAGTGCTTCAACTCACGATTCCAACCATATAAGTTATGTGAACTATTAATCAAAGAACAAAGAGAATTTTAAAGGCCCTAAATTTTAACCTAATATTTTCAGAAACTTCATGTTCCAAATTCTCTTTGCTCAAGTAAAATCAATGCAAGATAATGGTATGTAAAACTTCGTTATGATGAGGACTACATTTTTTATTCACAAATCATGACCTAAGGTTGCCTGTACGAGGAGATAGAGTTTGAAATTTTACCTCATTCAGTTGGAATCGTGAATGGAACTGGGGTGAGTTTAATGGAGGCCTGATGCTTGCTTGAGCTTCCTTGAACTTCCCTGGATGTATCCCAACCCTTGCCTTGCTCTGAAAGTAGCTGGAACTCCTTGGCCAAGTCAAATTGCAAGCTCTGAAGTCAATAATGGCAGATGGTGGATGAGTGATTACATAACAGGGATGAAGGCCTGGATTAACTAGGTACAAGTATGTAAGATGTTTGAGTGATCCAAACTCAAAACGCACGAGCCAAAGGGAAGATGGATGTGCTTATGCAAAATCTGCAGTTTTGGACAAATTTTTGGTGTTTTTCAGCTTGGGAGTGTTTCAGGCTTTTTCTCCTCCTCTTATGTGTTTCATAATGTTTTTATATTAGTATGGAAATGGTCTTAGGTTAGCTTCCCAACAAATCTACAAGTTCTAGCCTTTTTGCCACTTTTCTTGTACTTGAAGCAAAGTGATAAGACAAAGCTTTACATGCTTGTACCTACTTGCTTAGAGTTGGTATTTCTTCTCCAGAAGTTGCCTTAGGTCTGTGGTACTTTTATGTGTTAAGGGACAGGTCCAATGCTCAAGATTGTAAAGTTTTCAAAAGTTGACCTTTTTCAAAATGGCAATGGTCCCTTTTTGCCATAAATAGAATTGCAAGTTGGATAATGGTTCTAAGGCATGGATAGAAGCTTTGTCAACTGAGTAAGCATTTAATTAAGGATTGTGGAACAAGTTTAGGACCTGTAAAGCATGTATTAGCCAACATAGGATTTATTTGCAACTTTGTTCTTCATGAAATGGCTTAGACAAAAAGTGAGAAATTTCCAACTTCATCTCTTCGATTCTCCCTACTCAAAAATGATCTTGAGGAGTTCTTGGAAATTTTGGAAAGCTTCAAATGTTATTTATAATTCATCTTTGAAATGAATTTTGAGATACTTCTTGGAACTAGGTGAAAAATTTCCATGAAGTTTGGTCCAAAACCTGCCTAAATTAGGGCAAAATTTCACTAAGTTAACAAGTTCATGACCATGTATTCACAAATTTATATCTTGATATCCAAGCATCTTTAGGGAAAAGTGTGTGATGAAAAGTTGTAGGTTTCATGGAGATCTACAACTTTCATGTTGGGAACTTTCCTTGAATCATTATGCATCATGGTGAAAAAGTGGCCTAAAGTTGAGAAAAAATAAGAAAATTTTCCATACTTAGAAAATTTCTAAGTTAGGAAAATTTTCAAATTCAAACCCTAATTTTTAAATTTGGATTTCTTGATGAACAAGTTTCATATTTTGACATGTCTTGATGAATTATGACCCTTGGCACTTGATTTTGACCAAAAAGTCAAAGTTTGACTTTTCAGTATACAGTTGATTTTGATCAGTTGACTGCAAATTTCATCTCTCAATCCAATGAATTTGAAATGTTTTGAGCCATGTAATTAAGCCAATATGATGTAATTGAATCCTTGAAATCATGCTTTAACTCAATTGGTCATTTTCTAGGTTAAAAATCAGAAATTTCCCTTCCTCAGTTAAAACCCTAATTTTGACCATTTTGCCCTTTTTGTGATTTGACCAAATTTCTTGAGGAATTGTGATCCAAACTGAACCAAATGACACATGTAAGTTTAAAATGTTGATGTGGATCAAAAATTATGAAGTTTGACTGTAAATTGGCCATAGTTGACTTTTTCCCCAATATAGTTGATTTTTAGGTTAACTGTCCAATTGACTGATCAAAAGTGCGGTTCAAGGCTTGAAACTTGTCATGAGTGATCCTAGGGGTCCATAATGATGTTTGAAAGTCATATGAAGCATTTATAGCCTAAAAATCCTTGTGCAAACTCAAACCCTAATTTGGGTCATCAGTACATGATGAGATGTCTTGAGCTGACCAAACCCTAATCCAGTCTTGAGTCAAAGAAATCTTGTGAGAAAAGTCTTGATAAATGAGAGGGAAAATTTTGGGGTACAACACTCAATAATACGATGATCACCGAGCTCTGCAAACAGTTCAAGATACATCATCATAATTCATCTCCTTACCGGCCGAAGATGAATGAGGCTGTTGAAGCAGCTAATAAGAATATCAAGAAGATTGTGCAGAAGATGACAGTGACATACAAAGACTGGCACGAGATATTACCATTCGCTCTTCACGGATATCGTACCTCAGCATGAACGTCGACAGGGGCAACACCCTACTCTCTGGTGTATGGCATTTAGGCAGTTCTACCCATCGAAGTCCAGATACCCTCTCTCCGGATTATGAAGGATGCGAGTTTGAACGAGGACGATTGGATCCAAACCCGGCTTGATCAGCTGAATTTAATTGATGAAAAGAGGCTTACTGCTATTAGTCATGGTTAGACATATCAAAAGCGAACGATCAAGGCTTTTAACAAGAAGGTCAGACGCCAAGAATATCAAGTCGGGGATCTGGTGATCAAACACATCATACTGCCGCAAGGTAATCCCAGGGGAAAATGGACCCCCACATACGAAGGGCCATTTGTGGTTAAGAACATTTTCTCGGGAGGAGCTATGATTCTAACCACCATGGATGGTGACGACCTTCCTCACCCCGTCAATGCAGACATAGTGAAAAGATACTACGTATAATCAAAGACCCGCTAGGTTGATCGGCCTAGGCAAAAATAAGGGCTTCCCGGCGAACCAAAAGGGTTCGGGAAAAAGTAAGGGATGAAAATGAAAAAAACTGAACACCCGGCAAGTCGAAAACCTAAAAAGGCCGCTTGGGCAAAAAAGGGTATCCCGTTGGACTAAAAACCCGAAAGGGCGGCCCAGGAAAAAATTAGGGATTGAAGCGTAACACTATGTCTCATTGGATCATCTTGTAACTAGACTTCGGTATCGATTATCAAGCTCGGACGACGCCAATCAATCTGATCTACCTTCAAACAAGTAGCAAAGTGATGAGACGCTCGAAGATATAAAGGCAATAGGAGAGTCGGAACCCAATGGGATTGTTTCACATAGCTGTTTTTCTTTCTTTTTACACAAAATGTATAATTTCTGTTCCCTCGACGGCGTTCTCTTACTAGGACGTCGGCCTCTTGTACAAAATGCCTATTACAGGCCAAATTTCAAAATCAATACAATTCAATTTCACAAATTTCAACTTGTTTTTCTTTTGCTGTTTTATTTTACAAGAACGTCCAATGATTCATTCTTGATATATGCATTTGAAAATAATTGCTGCTCATAAATGTTTACATAAGAAACAAAAGACGATTACTCGTAATTCCAGGAACAGGGGCAAACAAGAAATGTCCAAACCTTACAGTTGCTCTACCCACCAGGTACAGGGATAGAGCCAGCTTGAGAAAATGACTAAAGGTACATACACTCCCTACAGAGTAGGAAGTATCCGAAGACAGTGGTGTTAGCTCTACCCATCTGAGGTTCATAATCGCGAATGAGTCGGCAAAATTCTCCCCAAGGAGAGTTTATCCATCACCAACAATAGAAGATTGCCATCTTTTGAGTTTATTTCTCCCACCGGCAGAAATTCAATCCCCGACAGAGTTCATTATCACCAGCAATGGTAATTCATCCCCAACAGAGTGGTTTCTCCAAAATCGGCAGATCATCCAACAAAGTATCTCTCTTCCCCACAAAGTCATTCTCCCATAAGGTTATTCTCAAACAGATTTTCTCCCAGAGGTTTGTTCTCAAGCAGAACAGACGCAAGTCTCCAGCTAATCATCTTCGGTCACTATCCTCAGCGAGAACGAAGAACTCAATTCCTTGAACTGTCCAAAAGAAGTCCAGGAATTATTCTCCCCAGCTAGAGAATGTCGCAAGAACATTGCATATCCATACATCATGGCATACACATAAACGTAATACAACACAATCTCATTTATTTTGAGAACATCATTACCCAATACCTTTCATACATCATGACGTTACATACGACTATCTCTTTACCTTTCAGGGAAAGATACAATCAAGTTCTCACTAATTTTCTCTAGTTCAGTCAAATCAATACTAAGATTTATATTCCAGTTCAAGCTATGAAGCACGGAAATCGACCGAATAATATCTTGATATCTCCAGAATACTACGAAGCCTGGAATCGACCAAATAGTGGTATATCTTAAATACAAGCTTGGAAGCCCAGAAATCGACCAGAAAACAGCTTAATCCTCAACAATTTATTGTGAAGCCTGGAAATCGACCAGATAGCAATAAGAGACACCATGAAGCCTGAAATCGACCAGATAATGGTATAAGACACTGTGAAGCCTGAGACACGACCAAATAACATTATAAAGTACTGCGAAGCTTGGAATTTGACCAAATAGCAGTTTACTCGGCCAATTACTAGGAAGCCCGGAAATCGACCGAATATTCGTATGCCTTAAAATTAGATGGAAGCCCGGATGTGATCGAATAACCACCTAATTTATTCTGAAGCCTGGAGTACGACCAGATAAGAATTGAGAAATTGCAAAGCCAGGATTACGACTAGATAGAAAGCCTAATCTCATCTCCCCAGTAAGTCACTGTAAGCCTGGAGCACGACCAGATAACAGTCGGTCTTATTTTCCTCAACAAATCACTGGAAAGCCTGGAGCATGACTATATAGCAGTTAATTTTTACATCCTCGATTAGGGGATGATTCCCCAGTAGAGCAACAGACAACTGAAGCTCCTAAAACTCTATTTTCTCTCAAGACAGAGACCAACATCCCCCAGCGTAGTCCTCCTCAACAACAGGTGTACAGGCTCTCGCAAAGGAGTCTCTTATGCGATCGACAATTCTTCTGATGGCATCTTTAATCCCATCTTCCAACATCAACCTCCAAATGGCATATATAAGGCCGTTCCCGATATCACAAGACGAATATCACTTCATGCGAGTGCAAATTTCTAGGCACTCTAGTGTTCAATCATCTTCCACCTTCGGATCACGAAAGGCAGGCAAGCCAATCTACATCCTAAGGTTTAAGAAGATTGAACAGGGGCAGCTGTTGTACCCTAAAATTTGCCCTCCCATATTTCTTAACACATTTCAAGTGAGGTCTTCAAATTGCTCAAGGAAGTCCAAGGGTTGACCAGACAAACTCTCTCCTAAGGCAGTCTACCTCAAATTAGGGTTTCAGTTTGCATCAAGATGATTGGGTTTAAAGGGTGTCAAATTCTCACTATTGTCCTCATATATTCTCAATATCATCCATGACAAGTTTCAAGCCTTGCAGAGGAAGTTTGCTCAGTCAATTGCTCAAAGGCCTGAAAATTGACTATGCTAGGGCAAAAGTCAACTGTGGCCCACATACAGTCAAACTTCAAGATTTTTGGTCAACATCCTCATTTTGAAGTATTATTCATCATTTGATCAAGGGTTGATCATGATTCCTCAAGGATTGCTCACAATTCATCAAAACCCAAAAGTTGCTAAATTAGGGTTTTTTAGGAAAAGTCAACTCAACTTTGACCAAGCATAACTTTCTCATACTTTATCAACAATGACCCATCAAAAGCTAATTTTGAAGAGGATGCAATTATCTACAATCCATCTTCATCTCCAAAGTTCAAAATATGCACTCACAAGAAGATATAAATTTGGACATTATAGGTCATTTTAGAAAGTCAACAAAAACACCTTTTATGTCAAAGATTCATACATGAACATGGAAGACTCAATTGAGATGAGACCAAAAGGGTTGCTTATAGGACATCTTAAGATTTCTAAAAAGTTCAATAACACATATCTAGGGTCAAAAGTGAAGAAGTTATGCATTGGTAAAGTTGACCCTTTTTGCAAAATTGCTAAAAGTCAAATGTGGCCTAAATTGCAATTTTTGCTAAATGGGCCCAACTTTTTATGCTTGCATTGAGTTTGTAACATGACCCACGACCCTTGATCCTTTCCATTTGTCATTCTTTTATTTTTGTCATTTATTTTGATTTTATTTCAATTAAATCAAATAAAATCAAAATAAAATCATGAAAATATCCAAAACTAATCAACGCTTGAGATTTAGTGCATGTTTAGGTCTATTATACAGCTGGAAGTGAGATCAAATCGTGCAAGCTTCATTTGGACACAAAAATATTGGATTTGGCTTGATTTGAAAAGATTTGCATAAGGATCAAATCATTATTCAATCATCTTAATTGAAAAAGATTTGAAGCAAATTTGTAACCTAATTACTTCTAGGGTACATAAGGAACATGTTCAGATTAAAAAAGAGGAGATTGGAGACGTGAGAAACAGAAAGCAAACTTGCAAAAATTCAACAAAAGTTGTGAATCGGTTTCCAGGTTTCAGGGATTTTCAATCCATTCCAACCATATCAATCGCTTGCTGGATATCCCTGGACCATATTGCAACCGTTAGCAAGTGTTCTCATGCCCTGAAACACACTGTAAGTCTGTCTTCCAACTGCTTATACCGGTCTTCAGCAGGAGGATACTGTTCCTCATTAAAGTCAGTCTCGTTGTCAGAGACTACTGGACTTGAAGCCTTTCCCCCCTGGGGACTGCCTTTGCCTAAAGAAGAACCAGCCTCTTCATTCTGCAGAGTGTTGCCAAACCTTCGGCCCGAGTTGAAAAGAACAATTCTCTTCTTCTTCTTCTTCTCCTTCTTCAGGAGTAAAGCCTTCAGCTCTTCTTGGCCTTGAGCCAAACCCATGATCAGCTCCTGAAATTGCGCATTTTGCGCCTGAAGAGCCTTGATAGACATCTCGGTTGATGATGAGTCAGGGTTCATGATGCTGAAATAAACAGCGAAGAACAGTAAGCAACCTGAAAAGAAGAATACCTGCTATGCACATGATGAATGGAATGCGTATGATTTATGTTTTCAAAGACAATCAGGAATCAACTTTGTAAACAAAAAGGAACACACTTCATTAGATTCAACTTTGAAACTTAAATTGTTCAACAGGTTGCCCTTAGGCGTTACATAAAAGGGAAATACTGAAAAGGGAAATAAAACTGTAAAAGAACATCCAGAGCTCCTTATTGATCCCAGGGTCTCCTCTTCTCAGTACGGATGTAGTCATTCAGAGCTTGCTCATTCTCCAACTGCTTTGTCAGCTTCTGGATCTTCAATTCCTGCTCGTTGAACTTTTCCCGATAAGAATCCCGCTCTTCTCGCAGTTGCGACCAAGACCTCTTTAATGTCTCATAATCAGTAGGTATCTGAGGAGGGAGGACAGTTGGAGGAGCCCCATCTTTGTCAGGATACTCAAGAATGACGGGTCTGACAGCTTCGTATGGCATACCTAACTTCTGAGTACGGATGCGAACCCATTTGTAGTAGGCTTCCATAGGTAGAGAAGTCTTTGGCCCCAACTCTTGTGGATCAGCTTTATGAACTTTGTCCCAAGCCTTGATGAACCTACGACGCAGCTCGTCACTATCCACTTGAAACTCAAAACTGATGTGAGGCACCAGCATCTCATGAGGTCCTGCTCTTCTGGCTCTTCCAAACTGACGGAGCGTTAGACATGGATTATAAGATATTCCACCCTGAGTACCAATCAAAGGAACATTAAGGTATTCTCCGCAACGATCAATAACAGCTATCTCATCCAAACCTCTGAGAGTCCAAATGATGTCCTTATCGGTGAGAGACATTAACCTATGAGCCCAACCTCTTCCTTCTTGGTTCTTCAGCACGAACTTAGGGAGGTGCGAAATAAACCACCTCACCAACAAAGGGATACAACACCATAGAGTTCCTCGTCTTTGGGTAGTACGAGCATGGAGTTGTTGCAGGATGTCACCCAAGAGAGTGGGCACAGGATTCTGAGACATAAAGATCCTTATGGCCGTGACATTGATGAAGTTGTCAGGATTAGGAAACAAGACTAGCCCATAGATTAAGAGAGCTAGGATGTCTTCATATGCCCTAAAGTCCAAGTCATTCCAGAAACTGTTAGCTTTACCAATCAGAAACTTGGCCAAGAAACCCTTAACTCCGCTTCTAGTCACCCAATTGTCCATTACTTCTTGATGGGTCAAAGGAAGAGATGCAACAACCTCCTCAAGCTTGAGAGTCTTTTCCCAACCAGTGAAAGGGGTCTGATCCAAGATAGGGATACCAAGCAAATCAGAGAACTCTTCCAGGGTAGGGACCAGCTGGAAGTCTTGAAAGGTGAAGCACTGGTACAAAGGGTCATAGAACTGGGTCAAGACACTCATCAACTGTTGATCCCGCTTTGCAGTGACTAAACTGAAAAGAGAACCATGCCTCTGGATGAAGGAAGTGGTATTTGGAATCCTGCTAACCAACTCTTCAAGCAACTCAGGTGGGTGAACAAAGTTGAACCGGATAGTATTCCTTCGCATAGGCATCATGATGTCCTACAAAACAGAGCAAAGGTGAAACCCTCTTGTCTTTGAAATGGTTAGTCCTTATGCAGGATGCATGCAATGCTCATGATGTTATGATGTTATGCTAAAGCACACCACAAATATTTACAAAGGCAAACATGGTAAGGCACACAAGTCACACCAGACAAGCCCTTAAAGTTTAGGCCAGCATGAGGTCTAGGTATTACCCTCTTTCAGTTTGTTGGTTCATACCTGTCCTATCAAAGTAACCGAGTTCTTAGAGGATCCCAATATCATTGACTACCCTCAATCGGTCATAACTCCAGCATCGCAATCTTTTCTTGCAGCTAGAACCATCACGAGAGTTTAGCCTCAATGGGCGTAGCATACTGCTACTGTTCTAATGGCCAAGTTGTGTCATTTAAGGTTCTAAGGTCTGTTGGTGCTTAATGACTCCTCAGAAGACCCATATTCTCCTTGTTGCGACACAAGGGATATCGGTACAGACTAAGGTGCCACACCAACGTAGCCACTGCTTCACCCGTGTCGGTCTACGCCGGACAGGTCCCTCACAGCTTATGCTACCTAAACAGGGTATCCCCAGATCCGGGTTAGGATCTATGTAACTCCCATGCAACCCACAATTTTAAAGCAAACAAGTCAATACAATTGAAAACACAGTTATGAACTATCCTAAGGTACACCTCACTTTATAAAGTGTCCCCAGCAGAGTCGCCAGTTCTGTGATCGGTGGATCTGGAACTGACTGTTTAACGCTGGTTCGCGAAATGTCACGGAAGCAAGAGTCGCCACCGTCTTTTATTTTCTCCAAATGGAAAGGACAAAAGCACAGAAAAATTCCTTATAGAGATTGCTCTCGGTTCGGGAGGTAGATTTATAGAAAGGGAAGGTGTTAGCACCCTTTCTATCCATGGTTATCCATGGGATCTTAGATACTTGCTCACTGTGTTTTCAAAATTGTTTGTTTGCTTTTCAACTGTGGGTTTTAAAAAAGTTTCTTTGAAAATTTCAGTTCGACTCTTGTATCAGTCCTCAAGAGTGTTTGAAAAATTGCTTTTGAAAGCTTTTTGAAAAGGTGTCGGTGTGAAAAGAAGTTTTTGATTTGTTTTGAAATTAGAGCAAGTATCTACGAGTCATCTACCTACCCTAAGGAATTCGTCTGTGTAAATGTCCTTAAGGTAGTGCCATCCCACCATTGAGAGGTAGGTAGCACCACCGTTGGAGGTGTTCGGGTCAATTCGAGGGTTTGGGACATGGTGATCACCAGAGCAATAGGAAGACACCTTAGAAGCTACCCTCATGCCATGTTTATGGACATGAGGACTTACTAAAACATCCTCTACTCGACGACCACCTTTCGAGGGGCAAGGCAATAATGAGACGTACCCTAGGGGTGGTGTGTGATTTGTGTGTCATGTTCATTTATGTTTATCTTGTTCATGTATCGGTGATCTACACTTTGTTTTTATTTTTGGCATTCATTCTTTCATGCAAATTATTAATCAGTTAAAAGATGCAGAATTAAAAAGTCCTACGCTATTACAAAGGCGCGGGTCTACATCGCCAAATTAATCCAAGACCCGATTTGAAAAAATAAAATGCGGAAAGATAAATGTCCTAATTAATCTATTACATGGCTTTGGGATAAATACATTATATTTACAAAAAGGAAATAAAATAAGCGCGCGAAACGAAGTTATGATCGAAAGCGAGGGCGTTGGACCCTTTTAAAGAAATTAAATTAAAATTATGAAATTAATTAAATTAAATGAGAAAAGGAAAGTATTTTTTTGAGTTTTTGTATTTATGGGATTTAGTAAGAAAATTTAAATGAAATTAAAACCCTAATTCTAAACTATTTTTAATTTATAAAAAAAATGTTTAAGTTTAACCTAGTTTTAACCTAATTATTTAATGGCAAATTTATTTACAAAAAATAATTAATAATTAAATTTGGTGAAAAAGAAAAAAAGGAATAAAAGTATAAAACCCTAATTCTACATTTTTTAGTTTATTACAAAAATATTAACATTAAACCTAGAATTAAAACTAAATTAATTGTTAAATTTATTTACAAAAATGTTAGTGAATTAAACATTAAAACATATTTTTATTTTTATAGTTTCTGATTTTTTTTGGTATTTTTATGAAAATTAATTTTGATGATTTAACTAAAATAAACAAAACAAATAATAGAAAAATAAAAAGAATGAAAATGAAATGCAAACCAATGGGGTTTTCTGGCCAATTATGGAGGTATATAGGAAGTATTTTGGCCCATGGAATGCAGGCCCATATTGACTTTCTGGCGCGTGTGCTCATGCGTTGACTGGAGTGTTCCCTGGACCTCCCATCCTGACCTTCAGATTCATCTTCCAGGACATTTGGCAAGCTTTGATAGTGGGTGCATGGTGGATTTCTGGGCGTACACTGCATGGAATCAGGTTAAAACAAAATATATTGAGAAAGGGAGGGGACCTGGGAATCGAACCCAGGTCCCATGGATTGCATGACAACACATTAACCACTCAGCCAGGCGCGTTGGTTTTTATGTATATTGAACAATGAGCATTATATGTGAAAAAGCATTAGTGACTGTAATAATAAAAAAAACGCGCCAAGCTTCAAATCAACCAACCGCTGGCTTACACCTCATCTTCTTCTCCACTTGTTTGGTTTGGCCTGGAAAAAAAACAGATGGATAGCGGGGGTTTTAAACCCCCACTAAATGAAGAACATGATAATAGCGATTAGGCCACCGTTGCTCATAAATTGAGCGCGACATGTGTAATCAATTCGTATGAAGGTCACGAGTTTAATGGTCCAGGTCTTGTGGTTCAATTTTCCCATATGAGTGAAGCCCTAATTTTTGACCTCTGAAAACCTAACGAGCTTCCATGGCAACTTTGCATATAGGCTATAAAAACTTAATTAAAATACACCATTAGCTTCAGGGAGTGCATATTAGTACAAAACGATTATTAGAATGCATGAATATGGCATATATATTAAAACACGATTATGAGAAAAGTTTGAGAAAACTGGACTTCTATATACCAATTCTTGATGCGTGAGGACTGGAAAAAGATTGAATCACGTTCAGGAAAGCCTCAGAAAGCTTTTGGAATTGGTTATAAGCTTCAAATCACGCTCTATGTATGAAATCAGTTTTGGAATTTTTGACAAAAATTGCAAAGTTTGTATTTGGTTTCAGGCGCAGCTCCCAGGTTTTTTTGACTAGGGTTGTGTTCTGCTTATGTATGCCAATGGATTAGGGTAGAAATTTGAGTCAAGAAATCAATGTTTTGATGAATCAAATATTTGATTTTTAATGGAATCCTTTCAAATCTTTTCCATGTGCTTTTGATACCAATCATGGCCAAATCTTTCCAAATTGGGTGTGCACGAAATCTTGAGGTTTTATGGAGAGAATATGCTGCAAAAAGGGATTAAAAAACATGGTTTTCTATTTTTGTCATATTTTATTTCATTAAATGAATTAATAGTGATAAAAATTCAAATAAATTATAAAAAATGATGAAATAAATCCCCTTTGGGTCAAATGGTCGTGCATAACCTTTGGATGATGATACTTGGAAGAAAATGTGGCCCATTAGCAATTTTGAGGCATTTGAAGCAAAGTTGACTTTTCAAAATTCCCAAAAATTACCCAACTTCCACAAGGCATATCTTGCTCAATTTTTAAGCGTTGATCATATTCTTGGACATTTTGGAAAGGTCTTGAAGTCCTCTAACCAATGCCTTTGGTCCCATGTCATTTTGATTTACCAATCTCAAGTTATGGTCTTTGACTTAAAGTGTCTTTTTGTTGACTTTTGAAAATGACCTATAATGTTGAGATTGATAACTTTTGTGAGAGCATTTCTTGGATTTGAAGTGTGAAGAGGAGTTGTAGGAAATGTCTTTCTCTTCAAAATGAGATTTGGATGGAATTTTTCTGATAAACCATGTGGAAGTTATGCCTTGGTCAAGTTACAGTTGACTTTTTCAACTGTCCAAATATGGAAACTTTTGCATCTTGAGACTTTTTGAGCCATGCCTTGAGAATCATGATCAAGAATTGATCAAATGATGTTTGTGGCTTCAAAATGATATGTTGACCAAAAATTTGAACTTTTGACTGTCAAATGACTATTTTGCCCCTACAATTGACTGCTGAGCAATTAGGGTTTTTGATTGTGCAATTTTGTGCTGTGAGTCTTGAAACTTGACATGAGGATACTTGACAATGTTTGTAGGCATGTGGGACTTGTTTGGACCCTTGAAAACTTCAACTTCTCTGCCATAACCAGAACCCTAGTTTTTGACTGTTAGGAGGCCTTTGAACTGTGCAACCCGTGGGGAGATTTTGAAGCATGTTCTTTGCAATTCTTGAAGAATATGGGAGGGAAAATATTGGGGTACAACACATTGTTTTGTATTTATCACACTTGTATAGGATCTTGGAAAGGTACATGGTTGTACCTACACCAATTTGTCCGTAGGTAAAAGTCACAGAACTTTTAGCAATGGTGGGAGGAAGAAGAAGGATAACGTGGCACTCCCTGACTTGCCCATTCAAAATTTCGCGCGTTTGTAATATTATTATTTTATTTTTCCATATAATGTTTGTTTGGTTTTCCATGTACAACTAACAAAGCCAGCCCAGCTGGCAAGCGTGCAATGGATAAAAGCCAAAGGTCCTGGGTTCGATCCCCAGGTCCCCATATTGTTCCATATTATTTTGCATTATATGATCAGGTACCCACGTATTCAATGAGTCTACCATACATCTTCAGCATCCAGTCATCCAAATCATCCATACTCCAGATCAAAGGCCTATCCTTGAGGGACCACTATAGGCACGAGTCAAGCACCCACACAGGATCTGGAAAGTCAAAAGGGCCAAGAAGTCATTGGGCCCAGAATTACAATTCATACCCCCCCTTTTGCTGAAACAACCAGGCCCATTCTATTTATTTGTTTTAGTTTTTCTTATTTTTTTTATTTTGTTTAATTATTTTCCAACCACAAAATTAATTTCTTTTTTCATAAAAAATCATAAAATCAATTTTCACAAATTTAGATTTTATTTTATTTTACTAAATTTAATTGAATATTAGTTTTAATTTAATTTAGGATTAATTCTAACTTTTTCATATATTTAAAATCAAATTAGAAAAACTAGGTTTGCTTTTGATTTAATTTTTATTCCTTTTTTTAATAAAACAAAAAGATACAAAATAAGTTAATTTAATTATTTTTTCTTAAATTTAAATTAATTAGTAATTAGGTTTTTATTTATTCAATTAAATCTTATTTTTTTCAAAACAATCAAAAACACAAATACAAAGATCTTTCTTTTAATTAGGCTTAGTCGGGGTCAAAACCCTAATTCTCTCATTTTCAATTTATCGCGCGCGTTTATTATTTTTGCAAATAGTAATGTATCTGTCCATGGTATGTAATAGCTTAATTAGGATTTTTCTTTATTTATCGTTTTTACGGGTTTTTTGGCTATGTAATTAATCCCTACCCGAAGCCTTGTAATAGCGTAGGTTCTACTTTTCCGCATTTTAATTCCCGCAAAATATTAATTGTTAGATGTATGTTAATAGGATTGTATGACAAGACTGCATGTTAATTTAAAATGAATAGCAAACCCTAATGTGAAAAGATAATAAATGAAATCAAATCACTCGCACATGCGCACTCCTAGGGTATACTCTCACTTCGGTTGCCTTCGGTAAACGGTCATTAAGTATAGGGTGTCTTAGTGGTTGCCCTCTTGTCTAACAAAGATGAAACGTTCCCGTTCGAAAATGTTTCCTCGGAATTGTTGCCTCGAATATGATCTTAAGGCATTAGGGTTATTACTAAGACGTCCTAACATTGCTTTAGTGATCGTACGTCCCTTTCGAATTGACCCTTACAACTCCAATGACGGTGCTACCTACTTCTCAATAGTGGTATATCACTGTCTAAAGGAAACAAGAACAGAAACTATCCTTTTTTGAGTAGGTAGATGCTAGTAGGTACTTGCTCAAGTCAAATAAAACTTTTTCACACCAAACACTTTTCAAATTAAAGTTTTCAAAAACAACTTCGTAACACTCTCGAAGACAGAAGCAAGGGTTAAAACGAAGTAAAATAAAACTTTTCAAAACAAACACACACAAGAAATTTTAAAAGATGAGCAAGTACCTAAGAGCCTATGGAAAACCATTGATAGAAAGGGTGCTAATACCTTCCCTTTCTATAATCTACCCCCCGTACTCAAAATCTCGAAAAAGGAATTTTTTGTGCTTTTTTCCTTTCCCGTTGGATAAAATAAAAGTCAGTGGTGACTCTTGCTTACCGCTAAATTTTATGAACACAAACGCAAAACGCAAACCATCATTTTCCAAAACAGTCGGTTCTGCCACCGTATCACACTTGGTGATACAGTCAGTCTCTCAATTTGGGTTATAAATGACTTAGGTTATAGTGATATGTAGTGACATTGATGAGTATTGTTAGGTTGAATGTAACTGGTCAGTAGATTTAAGTTTGTGATGAGTAGATTATATACATGCTTGATAAGTTCTTCCTTAGTTTTTAATTTTGTTTACATTTATTTTCTGTTGATAACATATTCTTTACAAACCCCATTTATCCCCAAACTCATTAACAAATGAATTTGTCGAATGGAAATTCACTAACCAATCTCTGTGGATACGATAAATTCCGGATAAATATTTCCAAAACTTTTGTTGCTTGCCGCTACACCGCAACAACATATTCCGTCTAACATCTCCGCTATTTGTACACCTAGACTGAGTATGCGGGAAATTCAAATATAATATTTAACCCATAAAAAATACAAACCAACTGCGAACTATGAAACGTGACTCTAATTCCTCCTAAGAGGATATATAGGTATGCAATTAAAATCGTGGCGAGTTCCCCTAATAAAATACTAAAAGCCCTATTCCCTAAAGATTAATTCTAAACCTAGTATCCTTGTGAACAAGGTAGATGAGGGGTGCCTAACACCTCCATTTCGTCTAAAACTGAGTCCAAAAAAACCTAGAATGTCTAAGTTATTTAGGGTTATCCTTTATATTCCCTTCCATAGGATAAAAATTAAGGGTGACTCTTATTTTAAAACCAGTTACAACAGTTGTCGACTCTGCTGAGAACTCAACCCTAGGTTTAGTTGCCTTACCTTTAGTTTTAGGGTTCAGAGTTTTTTCCTTTATTTTTAAGTTTTAATATTTGTTTATTTGATTATTCATTTATTTTTTCTTATTGCATTTTCTCATTGTTATTATATCTGTTGCGGGATTTAAAGTTTTGCAAAAATATTTTCAAAAACCCTTAGAAAGAATGTTCGTCTATTAGCCAAGGGGATACATCATCCCTATGAGTTTATGTGACGATTTCGCCTAGAGTTGGTGGAATTATGCAAAAGAAATACCTCTCAAGAGACATCCTCTTGGGAAGTAAGACTTTGGAATGACACCTATGGCTCTTCGTACAAACCTTAACCAAAATCTCATGATAAGACCTTTCATGACCTAGAGATGAAAGTTTTGGTCTGCAAAGAGACTCCACTTAAGGGAGACCCTTGCGCCTTTCCCTCTAGTGTTATTCATGACACCCTTAAGGAAGCCACCTTACAGGGAGGGTAGAATATCCATAAACCCAACTAAGAACCTACCTTTTAATATTACTATCCATCAAATCCCATCTTTTAGCCCCACGTTCTTGCATTCATACATATTTAAATTTCATATATTCATTATTCTCCATTTTCGTTTGTTTGTCGTATTCACAGGGTAAAAAAATTATATAAAAATCAAAGGTTTTTGGTGAGTACCTGAAAATGAATACCAAATGGAAACAACTCGTCCACATCAATACTATCAAACCAGACATAACAAAAATCAAGGCTATAAAAGAAAGATTATATGAAAGGGCTCTGAATACATTTACTCATGGTTATGGGGATATTATGGACTTGACTAAAGTCGAAGTACAGTTAGATGTTGTTTATGCTCTAATTCAATTTTACGACCCTCCGCTGAGATGCTTCACCTTTCAAGATTACTAGCTAGCACCAATTTTGGAAGAATTTGACAGAATACTGAATTTTTCTAAAGAGAAGGCTTATGTGGGTATCACATAAACTATTGACATCAAAATCCTGACAGAAGGTTTAAAAATCTTGTATCCTAAATTTTCTCTTAATTACAAGAAAGAGGGAGACATAAAAGGGATTAAGAGATGTTACTTAGAAACCAAGGCTCTTGATATGGCTAAAAACAAGGAATGGGAGTCTTGTGTCGATTGTCTAGGGCTGCTTGTATTTGGTGTTATCTTGTTTTCACGAATTGTAGATTATATTGACCCTACAGCTATCAGTGTGTTCTGGGGTACAAAAACTTTCAATACAGATCCAACTCCCGCTCTACTTGCTGACATCTATTATATAATTCATACACGGTACAAAAAAAGAAAAGGTGCTTTAAATTGCTGTATTCCGTTGTTGTATTCATGGTTTATGTCTCACCTTTAAAAGGAAGATTACATGATCCCGAATCTAACAAGGTATGAGTGGCCTCAGGAATTAAGGCCTCTTATTACTAGTTCTGTATTATGGTATGCAAGGAAGCTAGACATTGGTGATATTGTTTACAATTGAAAGGATTTTCCTAATGTTTCATTGATTGGATCACAAGGTTGCATTAATTACAACCCTACCTTGGCCCTATAACAACCAGGGTATCCCTTGGAAGATAAACCTTGAGACGAAAAACTTCAATAATTGATCGTTCATGACATGGACAAAAGTGAACGAGAGCTGCTCAACAAGATTATCTGGCCTGAGCAGGGTTAACAAAAGAAAAGCTGAAAAGAATAACACTGTGGCGAAAGAACCTTACACTCGATGGGTTCTAGACAGGGTACAAATTATTAAGCTGCCTTTTGACATAGACCTTGAATACAAGCCAGAGGTCCCGGTAGCTCTGCCTATGTCTTTGGGAGAAATAGATGATCTGAAGAAAGCCTTGAAATAAGCTCAGATGGAGAAAGAAGAACTAGAGCTTAACCTCCTCAATTTAACCAAAGAAAAAAGACAAATGCAGCGTATACTTGAATCAAAAGACAAACAAATTCAAAGATTTAGTGAGGCATTTTAAAAGGAGAGTATAAAAAGGAAACGTTCGACTAAAGGGTTGCTGAGTGCTACTTTTAATTTGGATTCCCACAACCAGAGGTTGGAAGATGTTGCTAGTGAAATTGGAAAGTTAACCAGATGGTATGAAAAGGCCGTGCAAGAAAAGAAGGTATTAGAGGAATATCTAAGGGCCTAAATCCAAAGCTTGGCACAAGCCTCTCTAGATTAAGAAGAACAAATGAAGTATCTTACCACCAGACTTCAAGATAGACAAGAATCAGAGATAAGGGAAGGCCTTGCGAGGATGAGGGAAGAAAGACTTCTTGCCTAGAAAAATAAAGAGTATGAGCATGTATGCCTTGAGCTAGAACGCCTCCGAAAAGATTTCCTGATTCGACAGAGACTTTATACGGAGATGAGGATTGAAAAGATGTATTGGGAGGAGCAGTATGCAAAGATCACCCAAGAAGGAAGGGATAACCACAAGATAATTCCCAACCTCTACTAAGAGTACCGATACTACAAGGAGAAGCATGAGAGACTCACCTTCTTAGCCAACAATATCATTGAAGACATCCCTATAAGTTTGAGAGACCTAGAAAGTGTGATGGTCCCCCTCTCAAAAGATGTCGAAGACTTCCTCAAGCTTTGCAGAACAGTGGTCGACCATTTCAAAGCAGACATCCGCAAGCGTTCCTAGAAGACTGTTTCCCTTTGATTATTTTCTTTCAACAAGTTTATTGTTTTGGAATTGTAATATCTTTCAATATATGAATTATGTTCTCTTTTAAAGACAATTATTACCTTCAATAAAAGAATTGTGTTTCTTATTCTGTTTGCGTACTCGTTTTCCAGATACTCACCGATAAAAAAGCAAGACCTGAAAAAAAGTATAATATAAAATGAATATATATATATATATATATATATATATATATATATATATATATATATATATATATATATATATATATATATATATATATATATATATATATATACACCCAAGTGAATAAGACATTCAAAACGTTACTTTTAGCATTGTTCATGCAAATTCATACATTCATAAAACATCTGCATCTCATAAATTCACAACTTAAAAACTCATTTTTCAAAATCTTCTCCAGTTGAACCATTGGTAGAAGAAAACCACCACTTCCCCGACCACCGTATGAAACAAGAGCTCACCAACTAAGAGCCATGGAACAAATTAAATAAAGTCAAGCAACTTTCAAAGTGGATTTAGAACAAGTCAAAAGCAATGTCGACTCAATGAGAGGGGATATGAGTCAGGTTCTTCTAGCCTTGAAGAACATCATAGACATGCAAGAATAGATACCTAGGGTAGCCTTTGAGGAAATAACCCAAACCATTGGTGCATCAAGCGGTCATCAATTGAGAAGAGGACCTGAGAAGGTCCCATAAAAGTCTGTCATAGCTCAGCATGAGACAAGACAAGAAATTGAAGGGTTTGTCCCACCTCCACCAAAGGCAAGGGCATATTATACCCTACAAATTTTGATTAAAAACACTGACAATTATTTGGACTTAGAATATGGAGATCATGACCTAGAAGATGTCAATCGGGCATCTCAGAAAATAACCAATACTCCTGCTACAGAGAATCCACTAGTGTTGAATCAGTACAAAGCTTTAGAGGAAAGATTAAAAGCTGTGGAGGGATACGTTGCTTTCAATGTTGATTCCCTCGAGATGGGTCTTGTCCCGAACATAGTAATCCCGCCAAAATTGAAAGTACCTGACTTTGGAAGATACAAAGGGCTCACTTGTGCAAGGAACCATTTACGCATGTATTGTAGGAAGATGCATGCTTATGCTCAAGATCAGAAACTAATGATTCACTGCTTTCAAGACACTTTGAGTGGGGCATCTCTGGATTGGTAAATGCAGTTAGAAAGAATGCACATCCAGATATAGGCAGATCTTGCGAATGCTTTCTAGAAACAATATAAATACAATTTAGACATGGCACCTACCCGCATATAACTCCATAAACCGTCTAAGAAGAAAGAGGAGTCCTTCAAGGAGTACACTCAAAGGTGGAGAGAGATGGCATCCCGTGTACAACCGCTACTTCTGGAGAAAGAACTGGCCGATATGTTCATGGGAACCTTGCAAGGGGTATACTATGAAAAGATGGTAGGAAGCATCTCTTCTGGATTTTCTGACCTAGTAACTATTGGCGAAAGGATTGAAACCAGAATAAAAAATGGAAAGATTCAAGGGGGGTCATCAAATGCCCCTTACAATGAAAAAAGACCAGTTCCTAACTTCACAAAAAGGAAGGAGGGAGAAGTTAATATTGTGGATTCAAAACCAAGAGCACAACAACCGTTAATAATCCCGCGGGGACAACAACAGAACAAGTTCGAAAGGCCGCCAATAAAGTTAGATCCACTCCCAATGCCACCAGTCAACTATTACAACATTTGATTAAGGCATCATTGGCAGAGTTAAAACCTTTGGCTCTTCCAGTTGGGCCACTTCCTCCAAAATACAATGCCAATGCCAAATGCGAATACCATGCCAATTTTCTGGGGAATACTATAGATCAATGTTGGTCCTTCAAACATAAAGTTCAGGATTTGTTGGACTCCTAGGACATCACTTTTGAGAAACCAAACATCAAGTCAAACCCCATGCCTCCGCATGGTGGGCCAATAATAAATGCGATCTAAGTAGTCACAGGCTGTGAGGTAGCCAAACAAGTAAAGGCTCTGATAAATCTGTTGAGAAAATACCTGTTGGAATGTGGGTTCCTTTTGGAGCATAATAAAGCTTTCGAAAGGAAATTACAACAAATTGTAGACCAGGGGATAGTCCAATTCAGACCATACCCTGAAGGTGAATATGTAGCAATAATTGAAGGAGGTATGAAGAAACCATTGGTGATTCCTTGCCAAGGGCTGAACCATAATAAGAAAACTCTTGTGATCCCGTGGGGAGATTCAACTGAAACTCCCACAATAAAACAAACTATGAGGATACCAATAATTCCAAAGACTACAATGGTAATTAACGAGCCATCTCCTACCCCTTAGAAAACTGACAAAGCAGTTCCATCGAGTTATGATTCGACCATATATATCAATGGCTTGAAACAAGAATGTGAGTCATCATCGAGTCAAGGACCTGCAGCCTCAAATATAGTAGGGACATGGGGCATGACCCACAGTGGTCGAGTGTTCAGATCTGAACCACCGAAGAAGAATGATAATTTGGTTAAGAGTAAAAATGATATGATATCAAAAGAAAAAGGAAAAGCATTAGTGGAGGAAAATCAAGAGCCTCCAAAGAAAAAATTTAATGATCAAGATGCAGACAAATTTATGAAAATAATTAAGAGAAGCGACTATAGGGTGGTGGATCAGCTCCACTAAACCCCGACCAAAATTTCCATACTCTCGTTTCTCATCAATTTAGAGGCGCATCGAGATTCACTGATGAAAGTTTTAAGTTCTGCTCATGTTGCAGAAGAGATTAGTGTGAACCAATTTGACAATGTCGTGGCAAATCTGAAGTCTGGATCCTATATAGGCTTCAACGATAATGAGCTACCTCCACAAGGACGAGCTCACAATAAAGAACTACACATATCGATTCAGATAAGTACTACAAGCCTGTCCAAGTTTCTTAATGATATTGGTTCCTCCCTCAATGTGTTACCAAAATCTAGTCTGATGAGGCTAACACTAGATGGTGTTGTGATAAGACCGATTTCCACGATAGTTAAAGCTTTAGACGACTCCTAAAGTACGTTATTCGGAGAATTAGACCTTCCTTTCAAGATCGGACTACACATGTTATATATCACCTTTCAAGACATGGATATAGAACCAACATATACATGTTTACTCAGACGACCTTGGATTCATGCAGCAGGGGCAGTCACTTCGACCTTACATAAAAAACTGAAGTTCTTTGTTGAGGGAAGATTGGTCATAATTGATAAAGAAGAGGACATCTTTGTAAGTCACATTGAGTCCTACATGTATATCAGTGCTGACGAAGATTGCATAGCCACGCCATTTCAAGTCATGGAGGTTGCTTCAATGGTGACCTTACCAGTGGAAAAGATCAAGAAACCTATTGTAACTTCATGGAGGGATTTACAAATAGCCATGGAGAATGGTGACTCAAAAGGCTGGGGAAAGCTCCCAGAAATATCTGAGAAGAAGAACTGCTTTGGTTTGGGTTACAAATTATCAAAGGCTACTCTGAAAGGCAAAGCAAGTTTTCCACCAATCTAGGAAACCTTCATTAGCAAAGGGGCAATGATATCTAACAAATATAACATCAAAAGGGCATCTGATTTCATCTATCAGTGCGCCCTAGGCGAATAACTCAAGAACTAAACAGTTGTGGAGATTCCTGAGATTTTCTTTCCAAAGTAATTTTCTTTGTTTTTGAAAGAACTTATGTCATGCCCGAGGCATAAGGGTTGTTTGTAAGGGTCCCCTGTTTGTTTCAACCAATATTCATGATTAATAAAAATATCTTTTGTATTCAATTAAGATCCTTGTTTTTATTTTTGCATTTATACTTCATATTTAAAATGGCAATACTTCCCTTCATATGCATTTTCAAAATTCACATACTAAAGAAAAACTGCACCAAAACATGATAAATGTGCAAATCCATGCCCAAAATCACCGATAATGTTACTGCTGCTATCCGATATGATTTTGATGCACCCATCAACCAAGCTAAAGAGGAAGATGATGAGGATCTTGAACTTTCTAATGAATTGGTGAGAGGAATAGAGCAAAAAGTTGACTGCATATTGTAGGATCAAGCGCTTACCACTGCGCTAAAAGCAATTGCTTGTAGCCAAGGTGCAACTTTATTTCCATATAGTACGAGCATTTTCAAGGGCTGCGCCTAGTTTACTAAGCACCCATGGGTGGGATGTTAAGCACTTCGAATCCCTAAGGTTGACGCTGGATATTTTAATTCAACAATCTCCCCCCCAGTGTCAGCCGGGGAGATTCGAACCCATGACTTTGCTCTGATACCACTTGTAGGATCAAGCGCTTACCACTGCGCTAAAAGAAATTGCTTGTAGCCAAGGTGCAACTTTATTTCCATATAGTACAAGCATTTTCAGGGACTGCACCTAGTTCACTAAGCGCCCATGGGTGGGATGTTAAGCCCTTCGAATCCCTAAGGTTGATGCTAGATATTTTAATCCAACACATACAACAATACTTGGAATCTATTAAGACCATTAATATTGGCACGGAGGAAGATGCAAAAGAGATCAAGTTAGGGGAAACATTAGAGAGAAGCATCAAAGAAAGGTTGGTCAAGTTATTACATGAGTACGTGGATATATTCGCCTGGTCTTACAAAGATATGCTAGGATTGGACACAGAAATTGTGGTGCATAGGCTACCTCTCAAGGAAGGTTTCTCTCTGGTCAGGCAGAAGCTCAGGAGAACTCGTCCAGACATGTCCAATAAAATTCGAGAAGAAGTCCTTAAACAATTCGATGCAGGGTTCCTGGCGGTGGTAGATTATCCACCTTGGATAGCTAACATCGTGCCAGTACCCAAGAAGGACGGTAAAGTACGCATGTGTGTAAATTATCGGGATCTAAACAAAGCAAGTCCTAAAGACGATTTCTCGCCACCTCACATAGATGTTCTAGTGGACAATACAGCTCAAGCCTCAGAATTCTCGTTCATGGAAGGTTTCTCAGGATATAATAAAATAAAAATGGAACCAGAAGATATGAAAAGAGTACCTTCATAATGCCTTGGGGCACTTTCTGCTACAAAGTAATGTCGTTCAGTCTAAATAATGCAGGGGCAACCTATCAGCGGGCGATGGTCACACTATTCCAAGATATGATTCACAAAGAAGTTGAGGTGTATGTAAATGATATAATTGCCAAATCTCATACGGAGGAGGATCACATCATACATTTATAGAAGTTATTCGATCGTCTGTGAAGTTTCAAACTAAGGTTGAATCCAAACAAGTGTACATTTGGTGTCAGATCAGGAAAGTTATTGGGATTTATCGTAAGTCCGCACGGTATCAAGATGGACCCCGACAAAGTAAAAGCCATTCCAGAAATGCCAGCTTCAAAGACAAAGAAAGAGGTTTGTGGTTTCTTGGGAATATTTTACTATATTTCAAGGTTCATATCACACCAAACTGCTACGTGCGAGCCCATATTGAAATTACTGCGAAAATATCAGACGATGATATGGAATGATGATTGCCATATAACTTTCGAGACAATAAAGCAATATTTACAAGATCCACTGATCTTAATGCCACCAGTTCCCAGAAGAACACTCATCATGTATCTGACAACACTGGAAAGATCAATGGGATGCGTGTTGGGCCAACAAGACGAAACAGGTAGAAAAGAGCATGCAATCTACTACCTCAGTAAGAAATTCACTGACTATAAAACTAGGTACTCACTCCTCAAGAAGACTTGTTGTGCATTGGCCTGGGCTACTAAAATATTGAGGCAGTACATGTTAACACACACCACGTGGTTAATAGCTAGAATGGATCCTTTAAAGTATATGTTTGAAAAACCAACTCTCATAGGAAGGATTTCCAGATGGAAGATGATATTATCGGAGTATGATATACAATATGTTACTCAAAAGGCCATCAAGGGTAATGCACTAATTGATAACCTAGCTCATCAACCATTTCCGAAATATCAACCAATTATGTTCGACTTTCTAGACGAGGATGTTATGGTTATAGATGACTACAAAATACCGTGGCCCGATGAAGGACCTGAACCAGGGGCACGTTGGACACTCGTGTTTGACGGAGCTTCAAATGCACTGGGGCACGACATCAGGGTAGTTTTAACTTCTCTAAAGAACTATCACAAACCTTATACTGCAAGGTTATGTTTTGACTACACCAACAATATCACTGAATATGAAGCTTGTATCTTAGGTCTGGAAGCTTCCATCAATTTAAGAATCAAATATCTCGAAGTATTTGGAGACACCATGTTAGTCACATACCAATTCAAAGGTGAATGGGACACTAAACACCCCAATTTAATTTTGTTGTAGCAAAAAAGTTTCCCTCCCATCTTTGATATAAAATGGTTCAAGACACCTCCTCATGCACATGAAGGTCTCAAACACTCAAGACTACTCAAGGGTTGACCAAACAAACTCTCCTCCTAAGCAATTGACCTAAAAATAAGGTTTTCTTTTTCTCAAAGGAAATTGGACTTATAATGGCTCAAATGTACTTCACGGTTTCTCATATGTCTTAAAGTATCCTCATACCAAATTTCAAGCCTTACATCACAAGTTTGCTCAGTCAATTAGCCAGATGATTGAAAATTAACTATATTGGACAAAAAGTCAACTTTGACCAATTTACAATCAAACTTCAAGTTTTTTGGTCAAACTCAACATTTTGAAGTCACATTCATCATTTATCAAGGTTTGGTCATGATTCATCAAGAAAACTCAAGATTCATCAAAAGTCAAAAGTTACTAAATTAGGGTTTTCTTTAGGAGAAAGTCAACTGAACTTTGACCAAGCATAACTTTTACATACTTCATGAGATTTTCCTCAACCAAATCCCATCTTGAAGGAAACTAAATTCTTTATAACTTTTTCTCTCTAAGCTCAAGGCAAAAAATGCTTCATTTGAGATATATGGGCCAAAACATTACAAGTCATTTTCAAAGTCAACAAAAAGACATTTTTTTCAAAGAAATTTATATCAAGATAAAGGCGTCAAATGAAAAAATGACCAACATGAAGGTGGTAGGAGACATCTTGGGATTTCCAAAAAGTCTAAGATCATCTTCATATGACAAAAATTGAGAGAGTTGTGATTAGTGCAAATTGAGCAATTTTGAGAAAATGCATGAAGTCCAAATTGAGCAAACTTGAATTTTTGGGCTAATGGGCCTATGTTCTTAGGTTCAAACGTGTTCATGACCTCATTTAAAACCTATAAATCCATTCAAATATTTTTTTTATGATTTTTATTTCTGTTATTTGGATTTTATTCATTTAACTGCAAATTAAATCAAATAAAATATGAAACCAATGGATCAAGGCATGTGAGCTCTTGTTTTGATCAAATTTAAAGCCCAAAAAGCTTATGACCAGCTAGAAAAAACGTGTAGAGGTTATTGGCATGATATTGGCCTAAAAAAGAAAGATTTCATGCAAAATTCCAATCAAAGATTTGATCATGGAATACAAAAGATTGATCTCACTTTTGTTGACCTAAATAACTCTCCTTTAAATACACAACATTCAAACCAAGCTAAGGACACGAAAATTTCCTCAAGAACAAGCCTTAAAAAATCTAAAATTTGTCAAAACTAAGGCAAACATAAACCCTTTTTTCCAGTCACTTTCAATCCATTTCAAGCATCACACTAGCTTCCTGAAGTTCCCAAGACTTAATCCCAACCATCCTTGACGCGATTCCACGTCCAAAACAGCCATATCCAACTGCACCGGTTTTGATAAACTTCTTCAATATCAAATTCAAAATTCATGCATTATTGAATGATTTCATGCATACATATGTGTTCATGATGATGTTTAGAATTGTTTTGATCCATTACTTATGACATATATCGCAGGGATAATGAAACACCATTGTTAGGGCACGATCTGAGTTTGCATTCGAAAATCATGATACAAGCAGTTTCAGGCTAAACAAACACCACCATTAGATTCACAAGGGTAAAATTAGGGGGATATGGTCCTTTTTTTGATCTAACTCATGTGCTTTTTGCAGGTTGAGATTTTGCTATACTGGAGAAGACGATCGAAGCTAGGGCTCCGACGCTTCTCTAATCCAATGATTTTATTATATAATATTTGATTTCTGTTTAATAACACAAACGCAACATGGTGCAGATGGTGAGAGGCGTGACTATTAATCATAGAGGCGTGGATTCGATCTCTACGTTTGCAATTGTTTTGTATTTTTCAGGTTTTAACGTGCAGGTTTATAATATATTGAATGCTTCTCATTCTCAAACACAAGAAAGCGCATTGCCTGGTGGTAAAGAGAGCATCCTATGATGCCAGGGGCGTGGGTTCAACATCCACCCCATGCAATTGTCTTTTTCTTATTTTTTTCTAACCTAATTTTCATTCTTTTTTATTAATTATCCTTTTAATTAACCATTAACTAACCTAATCTTTTCAAAACTTTAACAAATCAGGGTTAGGGTTTTTAATTGGTAATTAAATTCTTGACATATTTTTATTTACCGATTAATTAATTAAATAACCTTTTTCTTAATATTAAAATAAATGAGAAACAATTAGGTTTTAATTAATTATTAACACTTAAATTATTTTCTGCAAAATACCAAAAATATAAACTTAGATTTTAGGTCTTTAAAATATATTTCTAAAATTTTTCTTATTTTCTTTTTTACTATTTAATTTTATTAGACAAAATGTATAGGTCGCACTATCAATTGTAATAACGTAGATTTCTTTTCTCGCATTTTTTCCTACCTATGTATCTGTCCCAAAGCCATGTAATAGCGTAGGACTTTAGATTACACACTTTAATTCCAATATATTTTAACTGTTAGTAACTATGGAAAGACTAATAACTGGACATAGAAAACCCAAATTCCAAGATAAATAAATGAAAATAAACACTCTTCACACTTTCACCTTTAGGGTAACCTCTCTTGTTGTCTTACGAATAATGGTCACGTCCCCCTAATGTGGGGATACTTTAGAAAAAGACCCTCGATCAAATTATCATAGTCCCTTAGAATAAATATCACAGTCCCTCGATGACCCTTCGAGTTGCCTACAAAAATGATGATAGTCCCTCCGATACAATTGCTCAAGTATCCTTACATGTTGCCTTTGATGACCATGTGATTACCATACACCTGTCCCTTCAGATCCAATAGATGGGATTACCTACCAACTAATAGTATGGAGAATACTATCTCTAAAAGAGAAGGAAAATAACAAGAAAAACTTTAGCGGGTAAGAACTCCTAATTTCTTGCTCACAACTTTTTTCACAAACAAAAGATTTTTACACATCACTTTCAAACAAATATTTTCAAAAAACACATTCTATACATTCTTGAGGATTGATACAAGAATTATTACAAAGTTAGCCTTACATTGGCATTTCAAAATATTTTTAAATCACACACACAAAGAATTTTTTTTTCAAAAGTGAGCTAAGCAATTAAGAGCCCGTAGAATACTATGGATGAAAAGGGTTCTAACACCTTCCCTTTTCATAACTTACCCCCGAACTAAAAATCTATCAAAGGTATTTCCTGTTCTTTTTACCTTTCCTAAATATTGGATAAAAGAAAAGTCGGTGGTGACTCTTACTATCTATATATTTGGATAAGACCAAAAAATCCAGTTCTCCCACCATATTACATAACTGGAGACTCTGCTGGGGAGTTACTTAAAAAAGAGGGTTATCTTAGAGTTTAAATCACTTTTACTTGCCTTAATTGTTTTAATTTTTTGCTTTACTTTAAGGGTTCATACTGGGGTATTATTGCTTGTAAGATCCTACACTCGGATCTAGGGATTCATTAGGTAAGTAGCAATAGATCATAAAGATTGTACGGCGTATATTGATATGGTTAACATGATAGCTACAGTTAGTGTGACACTTTGGTTTGTACTGATGTTTCTTGGGTCAGTCAAGGATAACATTAGGCTTCTGTGTGGTGTCATTAACACTAACTTACTTTTAGAACCTTAATTGACCCATCTTGGCCATTAGAAAGTAGTGAGATGGCCAGCTTTGGTGCAGTCCAAAGTTGATTGATACTCGAAGCTACACTCATTAAGATTCGACTTTCAGGATGTTTTGGTGGCAAGCCAGTTTCTGTGCTAAAATAAATCATGCGAGAAAGATCAGTGATATGAGATTCTTAGAACCTGGTTACTATTTTATGATATGTTAAGCCAACTTAACTCCAGTGAGGAAGGGTATTTACCTATGGAGTTCATGAAAACCTTCAAACCTAAGGCTCTTGTTTGACTTGTTTTTGTTTGCTACTTATTTAACATGAACATGACATCATAACATCATAACATAACATTTTCACTAACCATTTCGAGGACCTAGGGATTTATCTTTGTTCCTTGTTGTAGGGTATGGCCTCCGCTCGCAGAAATACTATCCGGATAAACTTTGTGGGGATACCTTCCAAGCTTAAGGAGTTAGTCTCAAAGGTTCCCAAAAACTCTCAATTCACCAAGAGGCATGGTTATCTACTCAGTCTGGTCACCTCAGGTTTTGAAGAAGACATGATGAGTGTTCTGTTCGAGTTCTTTGATCCTAAGCATCATTGTTTTACCTTCCCAGATTATTAGTTGGTACCCACAATGGAAGAGTTTTCTAAAGATACTTGGAGTACCTATTCTTGATCAAACACCCTTCACTAATTTAGAGAAACTTCTAAAACCTGAAGTTATTCCAACAGCCTTGCATCTGAAGCAATCATACATTGTATCTAATTGGGAAACAAGAATTGAAGTTAAAGGGCTTCTTGCTAAATTTCTGAAAGAGAAGGCTTAGTTATTTCTAGATGCTATGAGTTTTCATGCTTTTGAGGAGATCTTGGCTCTGTTGATATATGGTTTGGTACTATTCCCTAATTCAGACCAACTCATAGATGTGAATGCCATCCAAATATTTCTTAGTCATAATCCTGTGCCTACTTTGCTTGGAGATATTCTGCACTCTCTTCATACTTGTACTATGAGGTGGTCTCGAAGGATGATGTCACTCTCTCATTCAGATATATATTGGTGTTCCCGATCTTAGGAGGACATCACTATTATTGACCGCTGTGGGGAATTACCTAATGTCCCACTCCTTGGCATAAGGGGAGGTATTACTTACAACCTTTCTCTAAATCTACGTCAATTTGGTTATGCTCAAAGAGACGATCCTCATGATATGCTTATCCACGGTATTATATTTGATTATGAGAATGATCCCCAAAGTTACCATTAAAGGTTTATACGTGCTTGGGGCATGGTGAATAAGGTTAATAGTAATACTTTGGGACACAAAAACTCAATCCCTTTAGAGCCTTACCTCAGATAGGTGCGATCTCGTGCTCAAAATCTTATGATGCCATATCCTACTATTCTACGAGAGATTGTGGAGCCTTCTGTTGAAGGAGATATTCCTCATACCATTTTTTATCCAGATATTCCTACGGATCTTGAAGAGCTACAGAAGTCTTGGATTCAAATGAAAGAAGAAAGGAACACCTTGAGATTCATTTATATGCTAATGAGAAGAAAGTGTTGGAGTTGACAAAACAACTTCACGAAGAGCAGAGCCTTAACATATATGTCAACACAAAGAGGAAGCGTCCATGGGAGACTTGAGTCATAATTTGTTTCTTTATAACCCTTTTTGTTATAATTTGAACTTACTAATAAGAATATTTGTTTTTGTTTCCTTTTGATTAACAAATTTAAATCCCACAAGGTCCTTGAAAACATTGCATATGCATCTACACACCATACATATCATTGCATAACATGTTTCTAAGACATGTTTCTCATTTTCTTTCTATTTGTTTCAGCAGAAATGGATCTCGAACAGACAATCAAAGAACTCCAGGCTCAAAATGCTCAGTTCTAAGAGATGTTCCTAAACTTAGCCAAGGGGAAGGAAGAACTAAAGGCGCACATCGATAACGGGAAAAAGAAAAAGACAAAGAAACCAATTGGCATCCTTAACATGGGAAGAAGGTTCAGAGGTCCCGTCAGGTGAGCTCAAGATCTTTATACCCCATTATATGAAGATGACGAACATGAGGAAGACGATAAGAGTGTCAAAACTGAAAAAAGAAATCATGGTTCTGACAAATATTCTGATAAATAGGAAGAGGATTATTTGGTGAATAATATCTCCTTGTTGACAAGAAGTATAAGCTATTTGAAGAGCGTCTGAAAGCTATGGAGATACAAAAGGTTCCTGGTTTGAACTTTGAAGAATTGGGTTTAGTCTCAGGAGACGTCATTCCTCCTAAATTCAAAACTCCTACCTTTGCTAAGTATGATGGCGTTTCTTGCCCGAAGCTTCATTTGAGATTATATGTTCGGAAAATTCAATCACACATTGTTGACAAGAAATTATGGTTGCATTTCTTTCAAGAGAGTCTGTCTGGAACACAATTGGAATGGTACTATCAACTTGAAGGTACCAATATCCATACCAGGGAAGATTTGGCTGTAGCTTTCTATAGACAATACCAGTATAATTATGATTTGGCACCAACCCGCATGCAACTACAAAGTATGTCCATGGGTTTTGAGGAAGGCTTAAAAGAGTACACACAAATGAAGAGATCTTGCAGGCAGAGTTCAACCTCCTTTGGCTAATAGGGAATTGGTTGACATGTTCATGAGTATGCAAATAGGTCTTTCTATAATCACCTAATTGGAAGTTCTTCAGTCGGTTTCACTGAACTGATATTGACAAGGGAACAAGTTGAGAATGGAATTAGAAGTGGTAAAATCTAGGTGGCTACATCTTCGAGTATTGCGAAGAAGTCATACAACGGTAAGAGAGAATCCAATGTTGTGTACGGCCAGAAGGGTCGTAATAAGAGTGGCCATAACCAATCTGGGGGATAATTATGATCTCTAATCCCGCGCCAATGAATAACAACAACAAGGAAATCAACGTAGGCATGAGGCACCCAGGAGATAGATAATTTCAACATATGTTAAAGGAAAAGCTGATTACATTGAAGGATCCTCTTCAGAATCCCAATACTTCCTCTCCCCGTTACAATCCCAATGCAAGATATGCATATCACTCCAATAGTCATGGACATGACACTAACAGTTGTTGGGATCTAAAGAATAAAATTCAAGACATGATTGACTCTAAGGAGATTGAATTTCATCCTTCTGAGACTCCTAATGTGATCACTTCACCTATTCCCAATCATGACAAAGGCGTTAATTCTATTGCTGATGTTTCTTATGTTTTCGCTATAAGTGACTTGACTACTTCTCTGATGATTGTTAAGAAGAAGCTTTTACAAGCCAATTTATTTCCGGGTTGCATGGAAAACTACTACTATTGTGCGTCCCAATCTAATGGTTGTGTACTACTGAAAGAAGGTATTCAACTATGATGGATGACCGTGCAATTCTATTTGAGAAGACTCCTTTTGTGGAGAGGTTATGCAAAATTATGTCTCAAGGCCTGAAGCTTGAAGACGTGTCTGTGACTACAATTTCCAATGCTCCTGTAAGAATCACTTCTAAGGGTCATGTGAAGATTACTGCTAAGCCTAGGGTTGCTCCTCTGATCATTACCACTCCTGGGCAAATTCCATATTCCTCTAACAAGGCTATTCCTTGGAATTATAGAGCTGATGTCTACTACCATGGCGTTAAGAAAGAACCATTGGCTATTGAAGATGAAAATACTGAAGTTACTGATCCCAATGTTGGTAATATTGCTGGGACTAGTAAGGTTACCAAAAGTGGAAGAGTTTTCTCTCCAGAGATCTCTCTAAAGGCTGTTACTACACCAATTCGTATCACTGCTACTGAATCAACTACTGATACTCGAGGCAAAGAACAAATGACTGAGCCTGCCTAGACTGAGGCACCGAAAGAGGTTACTATTGAAGATACCTCCAAGCAAGAGATGGAGGAAGTACTGAAAGTTATTCGAAAGAGTGACTATAAGATTGTCGAATAGTTGGGGCAAACCCCATCCAAAATATCTATGCTATCTCTATTGTTCTGCTCTGAAGTCTATGCTCAGGATTTAGTAAAATTTATGAAATATGCTCATGTACCGCAAGAAATCTCTATTGATCAATTCAAAAACTGTGTTGCTAGTTTGACGACTAATAATGGGCTAGGCTTTTCTGATGCTGATTTAACTCCCGCAAGAAGGAACCGTAATAAGGCTCTGCATGTATATATTGAGTGTAGGGGCACTACCTTCTCTCATGTGTTGGTGGACACAGGATCCTCATTGAATGTATTGCCAAAAGCTGTTTTAGACAAACTGGACTATGAAGGGATTATGCTAAAACCCAATGATATTGTGGTGAGAGCTTTTGATGGTTCAAAAAGAATGGTGCATGGAGAGGTTGATCTTCCAATCAAGGTGGGTTCCTAAGTCTTCGACTCTATTTTCTATGTGATAGACATTCGTCCAACGTATTCCTGTTTACTTTGACGCCTTTGTATTCATGGGGCAGACACTGTTACTTCCACTTTACACCAAAAGTTGAAGTATCCCGTGAAAGGAAAAATCATTAGAGTTTGCGGAAAAGAAGAATACATGGTGAGCCATTTGAACTCCTTTGAGTATGTTGAGATGGATTGTGAATTCCTCGAAAATGCCTGCCAGACCTTTAAAGTTATTCCACAGACAATCCTTGTTGCTAAAGCTGCTCCTACTGTTCCTGAGGTTACCAGAATTCTGCCAAAAATGATTTCTCTGAAAGACACTAATGTTGTGGTAGAAGAAGGTGATAACACTATTTGGGGTTAGCTTCCCGACATTCCTTACAAGTCCGAGAAATTTGGTTTAGGTTTCACCTTAGAGGCTCAGAGGGATATCCGTCGTGCTTGGCTAATTCTGGGAGATCTCCATTCCGCATTAACAACAATGGAGTTCACAAAAATGAAGTCAACATTGTGGAAGACGCTGATAGCGACTATGACATAGACAATTGGATTTTCCCTACTACTCGAAGCAGGCTCAACAATTGGAAGGCTGAAGACTTTATAGCAATCTCCTTTAGTCAGGAGTAAATGTTATTTTCTAATTCTTGCTTTCAAGTTTTTGGTTATGTAATTTGAACAATAACTTTAAGCCTTGTGCCTTATTCGGGGAACAACGGTCCATTGTTAGGGTTGTCATTTTTCACCCACATATTTTCATTTAATAGATCATTGGACATTCACATTCGAATTTTGTGCTCTTTGTCTTTATTTTACTTTATTGCTTTCAAAATAGCTATGTGTTCTTACAAACATCCATATAATAAATTGCAGATCCACATCTACCCTGGGCCCCATTGATAACAATCCTTCTATTGCCAATTATGACTTCAAAAATACGATCTACTAAGCCGAGGAAGAACGTGAGGAGTATTGTGAAGTACTTGGAGAGCTTGCTAGACTGTTAGAGCAGGAAGAAAGAGCCATACAACCGCATGAAGAGTCGATCAAGGTTGTGAACTTGGGTACTGAAGAGGACAAGAAAGAAGCCAGGATAGGTGCCAACCTAGAAAACAATGTCAAAAAGAGGTTAATCCAGATGTTATGTGAATATGTTGAGATCTTTGTTTGGTCGTATGAAGACATGTCTGGGATTGATACTGATATTGTGGTTCATCGTATACTGATGAAGGAAAGTTTTCCTCCTATAAAGCAGAAGGTTTGTCGTATGCGTCCCGAGATGTCCAAGAAGATCAAAGCTGAAGTCATGAAGCAGCTCAATGCAAGTTTCTTAGCTATTATGTCCTATCCTCAGTGGGTTGCAAATGTGGTTCCAGTACCTAAGAAGGACGGTAAAGTGCGTATGTGTATAGACTACAAGGATTTAAATAGGGCAAGCTCCAAAGACGACTTTCCGTTTTTGCATATTGATGTTTTTGTTGACAATACCGCTTAGAACATAATATTTTCCTTCATGGATGGTTTCTCTGGTTATAACCAAATCAAGATGGCACCTGAAGACATGGAAAAGACTACTTTTGTCACACAGTGGGGAACTTTCGGTTACAAAGTTATGCCTTTTGGTTTGAAGAACACTGGTGCAACATAGCAGCATTCTATGGTAGCTTTGTTCCATGATATGATCCATCATGAGATAGAGGTTTACGTGGATGACATGATAGCTAGGTCTCAGAATGAAGAAGAATATCTCGATCATCTGCACAAGCTGTTTGAGAGATTGAAGAAGTACAAGTTGAGGTTGAATCCAAACAAGTGCAACTTTGGGGTAAGATCCGGTAAACTCTTAAGTTTCATCATCAGTGGTAAAGGTATTAAAGTAGATCCTACCAAGGTTAAAGCCATTCAAGAAATGCCAGTTCCCCGTACTGAGAAGGAAGTCAGAGGTTTCTTAGGACGATTGAACTACATTTCCAAATTTATTTCCCATTTGACTGTTACTTATGAACTAATCTTCAAGTAACTGTAGAAAGATCAAGTAGTGAAGTGGAACAACGATTGTCAAATAGACTTTGAAAAAATTGAGGAGTACTTCCAAGAGCCTCCAATATGATGCCACCAGTTGAAGGAAGACCTATGATCATGTACTTGACAGTATTAGAGAACTCAATGGGGTATGTTTTGGGGAAACATGACGAGTCTGGTTGAAAAGAGCACAAAATATGCTACCTTAGAAAAAAGTGTACTGACTGTGAAACAAGATACTCACTTCTTGAGAAAACTTGTTGCACTTTGGCATGGGCTTCTCAGCGGCTAAGACAGTATATGATGACCCATATTACATTGTTGATCTCTAAGATGGATCTAATAAAATACATATTCGAGAAACCCACTCTCTTCGAAAGAATAGAAAGATGGAAAATGGTCTTGACATAATATGATATTCAGTATAATACTCAGAAGGAAATCAAAGGAAGCATACTGTAAAATCATTTGGCTCATCAAGCTATAGATGACTACCAGTCTATGAATTTTGAGTTCCCAGATGAGAATATCATGTTAGTTATTGATTATGAAGAGCCTAGACCATATGAAGGACCTGAACTGGGATCCTGATGGACTATGTTTTTTAATGGAGCTTCCAACGCGCTTGGTAATGGAATTGGTGCTGTGATTGTTTCTCCCAGGGGTTGTCATACACCCTTCACCACCAGATTATTCTTTGACTGTACCAACAATATGGCCGAGTATGAAGCATGCATCATGGGTATCAAAGCTGGCAGCTATATGAGATTTAAGTTCTTAAATGTATATGGGGACTCATCCCTGGTGACCAATCAAATTAAAGGAGAATGGGACACAAAGCATCTAAATCTCATTCCTTATCGAGAGCATGTATTGGCATTAACCCCGTACTTCGAAGTGAACATATTCCACAAGAAGAGAATCAATTGGCAGACGCACTAGCTACCATGTCATCTATGTTCAAAGCCAGATGGGATAATGAAGCTCCTCAAATTACTATTGAGATACTAGACAAACCGGCCCATTGCTACGAAGTTGATACTAAGGGAGTAGAGGAAAAGCCTTGGTACCAAAAAGTAAAAAGATACCTCGAAACTCAAGAATATACTGAAGGGGAATCTATCAATGATAAGGAATTTCTAAGGAGGTTCTCTGCCAAGTTCTTTCTGAGTAAAAAAATCTTATACAAGCGCAACCACGATTCAACTTTTCTTTGTTGTGTAGACAAGAAGGAAGCTAAGAAAATTATGGAAGATATGCACAAAGGTGTATTTGGTATTCACTCCAATGGACACACAATGACTAAGAATATTCTGTGAGCAGGTTATTATTAGTCTACCATGGAAATTGATTGCCATCATCATTCCTGAACTTTCCACAAATGCTAGATTTATGCTGACAAAGTACATGTGCCTCCGGCTTCTTTGAATGTCTTGACTGCTCCTTGGCCGTTTACAATATGGGGCATTGACATGATTGGAGATATTAAGCCTACTACTTCCAATGGGCATCAACTGGGGTAACCCCGTTCTCTCTAGTCTACAGTATGGAGGTTGGCTTACCTGTTGAAGTCCAGATTCCTTCCCTAAGGATTATGAAAGACGTAGGTTTAGATGAAGATGAATGGATTCAGACTATACTTGACCATATAAATTTGATTGATGAAAAAAGGCTCGCGGTTGTTTATCATGGTAAGATGTATCAGAAACGCATGATCAAGGCTTTTAACAAGAAAGTCAGACACCAAGTGTACCAGGATGGTGATTTGGTAATAAATCACATAATCCTATCACAAGGTGATCCTAGGGGCAAATGGAATCCCACATAAGAATGGCCATTTGTGATCAAAAAGATATTTTCTGGAGGTGCTATGACACTTACCACCATGGATGTTGAAGATTTTATGCACCCTATGAACGCGGACATAGTCATAAAATACTATGCATAAAAGAGACCCGCTAGGTTGACAAGCCTAGGGAAAAATAAGGGCATCCCGACAAACCAAAAGGGTTCAGGAAAATATTAGGGATATATATAAAAAATTGTACATCCGCAAGTCGATAACTTGGAAAGGCTACTTGGGCAAAAAAGGATATCCCGATGGTCTGAAAACCCGAAAGGGAGGTCCAGGAAAAAGTTAGGGATTAAAGCGTACGACTATATCCCATTGGATCACCCATCTAATTACATCCAACTTTATTACTAGCGTTAAGTTCAAACGGTACAGATCAATCCAATCATCTTCTTCCAACAACAAGTGATGATATACTTGAATACATAAGGGCAATAACAGAGTTGAAACTCGATGAGATCGTTTCCACATAGTTGTTTTTCTTTGTTTATCACTTTGTACCCTTTTTCAATTTTTACGATGATTTCCTCTTACTAGGATTTCTACCCCCTTGTATAAAAATGACTTCTTATAGGCAAACTTTCAGAATCAATGCAATTGAATATATTTCCAAATTAAGAATTGTTTTAACTTTCTCTGTGTTGTTTGCAAAACGTCCAATGATCACGTTGAATGAACATATACATTTGGATATGATTACTGTTTACAAATACATGCATGAAAATTGGATTAACATTTAATAAAGACTCTAGAAGTTGGGATAATGTTTAAGTTATCCACGAATCTCCACGGAGCAATCTTTATGGAACTATCTCTACAGAGCTATCTTCACAAGCTCATCCCCAACAAAGATATATTCCCCGACAAATCTAATATACCCTCAGACAGAACTTGGGGTATCCTCCAACAGTGCAACTCCATATCCCTGATGGATAGCTTGACATGATCATCTTCCCCAATAGATCCCCTCGTGGATAAAGAAAGTGGATCATTTCCCCAGCATATAGTGGAAACTTCCTCAGTACAACCTATGAATTTCCAATCCCCATCAGAGATTATTTCCTCAACACAGTGTACAGGATTTAAATCCCCAATGGAGTTTATTTCTCCAATACTGCAAATTCCTCAACAAAATTCTCTTCTCCAGCCATATGTCATTCAACATCTTCCTCCCAAGAAGAGTTGATACCCGTATCTGAAACCTAGTCAGATGGCACATCATAAGGATATCCATCTCTTTTATAGCTAGTCATGTTACATAAGATTCAAATCCTTCGATAAAAATATGACCGAACGACCGACTCTCCTTGAATTCTTCTATCCCCAAGAAGAAGTCGAAGATCCCCAGTGGAGTGTCCTCAAAACAAAAAGCAGAAATCCCCAGTAAAGTTATTCTAAACAAAATTGAAGAATTGCTGTCTTCATCCCTAGTAACAGTCAGGGATTTATTTTCCCCAGACAGAGTTGTTACACGAAGCTACCAGTATGCTTAAACAACATATTACATTCATACACCATTCATGAAATATCATAACATGTGCAATGCATATACCATTCTCATTTATTTTGAGAGCATCACTACAAAATACATTTCATGCATCATGACATTGCATAAAAATAACTTTGTCTTTTCAGGTTAAGTTCGTAGATCAATGAATATTATCAACCATCTATAGACATGTTATAGATCAATTCCAGAAGCATGACAGTGCAAATATCTACATAACCTGATGATTTCCCTCAGAGACTAATTTTGACGAACATTTCCTTCAGAGATTCATTCGGAAAAGCATTTCCCTTAGATTTCCTTCAGAGGTTCATTATGAGAAGCATCATTCAGGTAAAACTAGGCGAAGGTTCATTATGATCCAGTTCTAGATACAGTCGGGAGTAGACTCATTCCAGTATATTCTTCAGATACAGTCGGACAAAGACTCATTCTAATCCGCTCCTGGATACAGTCAGGCGTAGACTCATTCCAATACATTGTATGGATACAATCAACCATAAATTCTTTCTAATACATTCTTCAGATATAGTCGGATGGAGACTCATTCTAATCCACTTCTAGATACAGTCAGGCTTAGACTCATTCTAGTATATTCTTTAGATACAGTCGGATGAAGACTCATTATGACTCACTCCTGGATACAGTCATGCTTAGACTCATTCCAATACATTATGTGGATATAATCAAGCGTAGATTCATTCTAATACATTGTTCAGATAAAGTTGGGCGAAGACTCATTCTGATCCTCTTATAGATACAGTCAAGACATAGACTCATTCTAGAAAATCATTCAGATACAATCGAGACATAAGATTCATTATGATACTCCTAGCATGCCTGCTAGATACAATCGGACACAGACTCACTAGTATACTTTTTCAGATACAGTCGGGCATAGACTCATTATGATACTCCTATCAACATTTACCGCAGATGGAATCTATAAGCCCACCTCCGACGACACTTTATCACCTCTCTGGACGACATCTTTAAGCCTGCTCAAGCAATACAATCAACCGACAGTGTTACTTCGTGCACATGTGAGTGAAAATTTCCGGGCACTTAAGTGTTTAATCCTTTTCCACCTTTAGATCAAGAAAGGCACGCATGCACATCTAACTCTTCAGGTTTAAGAAGATTGAATAGGGGAAGTTGTTGTACTCAAAAATTTTCCCTCCCATCTTTAAGACAAAATGGTTAAAGATACCTCCTCATGCACATAAAGGTCTCAAGCACTCAAGACAACTCAAGGGTTGACCAGACAAACTCTCCTCCTAAGCAATTGACCTACAACTAGGGTTTTGGTTTTCTCAAAGGAAATTGGACTTATAGTGCCTCAATTTGACTTAATGGTTTCTCATATTTCTCAAAGTATCCTCATACCAAATTTCAAGCCTTACATCACAAGTTTGCTCAGTCAATTAGCTAGATGATTGAAAATTAACTATATTGGACAAAAAGTCAAATTTGACCAATTTACAATCAAAATTCAAGATTTTTGGTCAACATTAACATTTTGAAGTCAAATTCATCATTTGATCCAGGGATGATCATGATTCATCAAGAAAACTCAAGATTCATCAAAAGTCAAAAGTTACTAAATTAGGGTTTTCTTTAGGAGAAGTCAACTGAACTTTGAGCAAGCAAAAATTTCACATACTTCATCAGAAATTACTCAACCAAAGAACATCTTGAAGGAAATTCAATTCTCTACAACTTTCTCTCTCTAAGCTCAAGGCCAAAAATGCTTCATTTGAGAGATATGGGCCAAAACATTACAAGTCATTTTAAAGTCAACAAAAAGGCATTTTTTGTCAAAGCAATTTACATCAAGATAAAGGATTCAAATGAAAAAATTACCAACATGAAGGTTGTAGGAGACATCTTGAGGTTTCAAAAAAGTCCAAGATCATCTTCATATGACAAAAATTGAGAGAGTTATGATTGGTGCAAATTGGGCAATTTTGAGAAAATGCATAAAGTCCAAATTGAGAAAACTTGAATTTTTGGGCTAATGGGCCAAAGTTTTTAGGTCCAATCATGTTCATGACCTAATTTCAAACGTCTAAATCCATTCACATATTTTTTTATGATTTTTATTTCTTTTATTTGGATTTTATTAATTTAAATGCAAATTAAATCAAATAAAATATGAAAGCAATGGATCAAGGCGTGTGGACTCTTGTTTTGATCAGATTTAAAGCCCAAAAAGCTCATGACCAACTAGAAAAAACGTGTAGAGATGATTGGCATGAGAATTTCCTAAAAAAGAAAGATTTCATGCAAAATTCTAATCAAAGATTTGATCATGGAATACAAAAGATTGATCTCACTTTTGTTGATCTAAATCACTCTCCTATAAATACACAACATTCAAACCAAGCTAAGGACACAAAAATTGCCTCAAGAACAAGCCCTAGAAAATCTCAAATTTGTAAAAACTAAGGCAAACTCAAAAACTTGTTTCCATCCACTTTCAATCCATTCCAAGCATCACACTAGCAATAGATCAAGGCGTGCGGACTCTTGTTTTGATCAGATTTAAAGCCCAAAAAGCTCATGACCAGCTAGAAAAAATGTGTAGAGATGATTGTCATGAGGTTTTCCTAAAAAAAGAAAGATTTCATGCAAAATTCTAATCAAAGATTTGATCATGGAATACAAAAGATTGATCTCACTTTTGTTGATCTAAATCACTCTCCTATAAATACACAACATTCAGACCAAGCTAAGGACACAGAAATTGCCTCAATAACAAGCCCTAGAAAATCTCAAATTTGTAAAAAATAAGGAAAACTCAAACCCTTATTTCCATCCACTTTCAATCCATTCCAAGCATCACACTATCTTCCTGAAGTTCCCAGGAGTTCATCCAAACCATCCTTGACGCGATTCCACGTCCAAAATAACCATATCCAACTGCACCAGTTTTGGTAAACTTCTTCAATCTCGAATTCTTAATTCATGCATTATTGAATGATTTGATGCATGCATATGTGTTCATGATGCTGTTTATAACTGTTTTGATCCATTACTTGTGAGATAAAGCACAGGTACGATGAAACACCATTATTAGGGCACGATCTGAGTTTTCATTCGAAACTCACGATACAAGCAGTTTTAGGCTAAACAAATACCACCATTGGATTCACAAGGGTAAAATTAAGGGGATAGGGTCCTTGTTATGATCTAACTCATGCGCTTTTTGTAGGTTGAGATTTTGCATCACCGGAGAAGACGACCGAAGCTAGGGCTCCGACGGTTCTCTAATCCAACAATTTTATTATATAAAATTTTATTTCTGCTTAATAACACAAACGTAGCATGGTGCATATGGTGAGAGGTGTGACTGTTGACCATAGAGACGTGGGTTCGATCCCTATGTTTTGCAATTATTTTGTATTTTTCATGTTTTAACATGTTGATTTATAATATATTGAATACTTCCCGTTATCAAACACAAATAAGCGCATGGCCTGGTGGTAAAGGAAGCATCCTATGAGGCCAGGGGCGTGGGTTCAACACCCACCCCATGCAATTGGTTTTTCTTATTTTTTTCTAACCTAATTTTTATTCTTTTTTCTTAATTATCATTTTAATTAACCATTAACTAACATAATCTTTTTCAAAACTTTAACAAATTAGTGTTAGGGTTTTTAATTGGTAATTAAATTCTTGACATATTTTTATTTACCTATTAATTAATTAATTAACATTTTTATTAATATTAAAATTAATGAGAAACAATTAGTTTTCATTTAATTATTAACACTTAAATTAATTATGCAAAATACCAAAAATATTAACTTAGATATTAGGTCTTTAAAATATTTTTCTAACATTTTTCTTATTTTCTTTCTTTACTATTTAATTTTATTAGACAAAATGTATAGGTCACACTATCAATTGTAATAGCGTAGATTTCTTTTCTCGCATTTTTTCCTACCTATGTATCTGTTGCAAAGCAATGTAATAGCGTAGGAATTTACATTCCACACTTTAATTACCGTATATTTTTAACTCTTAGTAATTAGGGTTGGTATGGAAAGACTAATAACTGGACATAGAAAACCTTAATTCCAAGATAAATAACTGAAAATAAACACTCTTCACACTTGCACCTTTAGGGTAACCTCTCTTGTTGCCTTACGAATAATGGTCACGTCCCTCAAAAGTGGGGATACTTTAGCAAAAGACCCTTGATCAAATCATCATAGTCCCTTTCGAATAAAGATCACAGTCCCTCGATGACCCTTCGAGTTGCCTACAAAACTGATGATAGTCCCTCCGATACAATTTCCAAAGTATCCTTACATGTTGGCTTCGATGACCATGCGATGACCCTACGTCTGTCTCTTCACATCCAATAGATGGGATTACCTATCAACTAATGGTATGAATAATACTATCTCTAAAGGAGAAGGAAAATAACAAGAAATACTTTAGTGGGTAAGAACTCCTAATTGCTTGCTCATAACTTTTTTCACAAACAAAACATTTTTACACATCACTTTTAAGCAAATATTTTTAAAAACCACTTTGCATACATTCTTGAGGACTGATACAAGAATTATTACAAAGTTAGCCTTACATTGGAATTTCAAAATATTTTCAAATCACACACACAAAGCATGTTTTTTTTCTTTCAAAAGTGAACTAAGCAATTAAGAGCTCGTAGATAACTACAGATGAAAAGGGTGCTAACACCTTCCCTTTTTATAACATACCCCCGAACTCAAAATCTATCAAAGGTCTTTCCTGTTCTTTTCACCTTTCCTAAATATTAGATAAAAGAAAAGTCAGTGGCGACTCTTGCTATCCTTACATTTGGATAAAACCAAAAAAGTCAGTTCTACCACTGTATTACATATTCCATATCGGGATCATGTCTTAAAGCTAGCTATGGAATTCACCAAGATTACCTTCAGTTATATCCCATGAGAAGAAAATCAGATGGCAGATGCCTTAGAAACCCTATCAGTCATATTCAAGGTAACTTGGCCTAACCACGAGCCGCACATCACAATCAGACATTTTGAAGAGTCTTCACATTGCCTTGCTATTGATGAAGAATCAGATGATAAGCCCTGGTTCTATGACATCAAGAGGTACCTTGAGAAAGAAGAATATCCAGAAAATTCCTCTATCATTGATAAATGAACTCTGTGAAGGCTAGCCTCAAAATTCTTTCTGAGTGGTGATATGTTATACAAAAGAAACAAGAATGATATGGTGCTACTTAGGTGTGTGGAGCAACAAGAAGCAAATACGCTTATGAGAGAAATCCATGAAGGTACTTTTGGAACCCATACAAATGGGAATGCTATGTCAAGAAAAATCCTATGAGTAGGTTATTATTGGTTAACAATGGAAGCAGATTGCTATCATTATACAAAAACCTGTCACAAGTTCCAAATCTACGCTGATAAAATGAATGTGCCACCAACTCCTCTAAATGTCATGAGTTCTCCCTGGCCATTCTAGATATGGGGAATTGATATGATAGGCATGATCAAACCAAAAGCATATAACAGACACAGATTCATAATAGTCGCTATTGATTACTTCACTAAATGGGTAGAAGCGGAACCTTATTCAAATGTGACAAGCCAAGTGGTCACTCGATTCATCAAGCAAAATCTCATATGTAGATACAGGGTTCCAAACAGGATCATAACGAATAACGGGTCTAATCTGAACAATAAAATGATGAAGGAGTTATGAGACGATTTTAAGATCAAGCATCACAATTCTTCACCATATCGACCCAAGAAGAACAGGGCTGTCGAAGCTGCCAACAAAAATATCAAGAAAATCATTCAGAAAATGGTGAAGACATACAAAGATTGGCACAAAATGCTTCCCTTTTCTCTACATGGCTATCATACCTCTGTACGCACATCAACAGACGCAACTCCTTTTTCTCTAGTATATGGCATGGATGCAGTACTCCCAGTTGAAATAAAAATTCCATCACTTTGAGTTCTAATGGAAACAAAGCTATAAGAAACGAGTGAGTTCAGATGTGACTTGATCAACTCAACCTTATTGAAGAGAAATGCTTGACAACTTTGTGCCACGATCAATTGTATGAGAAGCGAATGAAGAAAGCCTTCAACAAGAAAGTCTGCCCTCGAATATTCAAAGACGGAGATTTAGTGCTCAAGAAGATTATGCTACCTCACCTCGATTCACGTGGTAAATGGACACCCAACTATGAAGGTCCATATGTGGTAAAAACAACTTTCTCCGGTGGTGGTCTCGAATAACAAGAAAAGTTATAGCACTTTCCTCCCAATTTACATAGATTAAGCTTCTGATTATTCGATTATTATGTCGCATTATGTCTCTATTTGTAGTATTTGCAGTATATTTTAGGTATTTAGTTTCTTCAAAGCATAAATGGGAAAAGGAAGAAAAATAATGGAGAAATGAAGAAGAAATGGCACTTTAACAGCAAAATGCAAAGCATTAAATATCAGAAGACATGTCACCCGTCACAGGCGCATGCCGCCCATCACAAAATCAAAAGTGTGTCCCTCGACACACTTCTTGTCCTGACCGGCACATAATGAAGATATGTGCCACACGCAACAACCCATGACACTCGCCATAAAGCATATATCAATTACGAGATTATCTCCATGAAGCGGACGACAAGCACGGCTTGTTGATTTTTATCCATGATTGAAGAACGAGGATTAAGGGATTGTTCCTACTTTTGCTCAACTGATGGAATCTATAAAACAGAGTCACTTACCAAAATTGAGACATTCGAGACCTGCTCCAAATTTCTTATTCTTCTGCATACTGCAACTTTGATATTTTATTTCCAGTTTTACAATTTTTGCTACTTTTTCCAGTTTCATTTTAGAATTTTCGTAAGAAAAGATAAACAATTACCATTAAATTAGTATTTCTTCACATCGGAGGAATATTTCAACTTTAGATTCTTTCTAAGCTTCCAGAATTCCTTTAGGTTTCTTTTTATTTCTTCAAGATTTTTTATTCCGAAGTTAATCATGCCAGCTTGTGGAGATAGCATTCTGCAATATTATTCTTAAGTATTTTTATTCCAGGTTCCAATCTTAAATATAGTTTAATTATTTTTACCATGCCTGTGTTATTGAATGTATGTTTTTATTTTATGTTATCACCCAATAAAATTATGTCTGGCTAAATTCCTCGATACCGGTATGTGAAGTCCTAAATCGAAGGGATTCGATAATTAATTGGCATAAATATTTTACAAAAATTCTTTTCTGGTTTCCATTTCCAATTTGGACATTAATTTGTTTTTGTACGAGAGTAAAAGACAGACTAAGGATAAAATCAACAGAGCAAGAGTTTGAGATTTTAACCAGATAGTGGTAATTGAACATTAATTTTAAAAACAACGAGAGCGCTTTAAAATTAATTGGACTCAATTTTTTTTTGAAAAAGTACTTTTGAATTTTAAATGAAACAGCGAGAGCGCTCATTTGAGTTTAATAATATGGCCTGAATTGATAGAACGAAAGTGTGAGACAAGGGTTTTTAAATTAATAGTTTCCACAGAAATAATGTTTTAATACTCAAAACAATGCCAATGACTTATTGAATCTCTAAAGTCGACAAATTACATATCAGTGTCCTGTTATCAATTATTAGATTTAGTTAATTTCTGTTTAAACCCCAACAACCTAATTTTATAATTAGCCTTAACTTTATACAATGACCCTAGATAATAGTAGTTTGACCATCAGTCCTTGTGGGTTCGATATCTTTTTAAACTACGTGATTAGACTATGAACTTGCAGTCACTACACCCGACAGACTCTCAAAGTTACGATCAAGTTTTTGGCACCGTTGCGAGGGACTGATTTAGTCAGTACTGTAAATCCCTTGTTTCACAATATAAACTAAGGCAACCAATTTTATTTTATTTAAACTGTTGATTGTATGCCAAGCACTCTCTCTCAAGGTGAAGAATTAGAGGATCCAATCGACGAGGTCATGCATTTTGTTAGTATAAGACATTGAATTAGGGAATACCAAATCAAGTACAACCTTCTCGAATTTAATCTTCCTAACTATTTTCTTCCTGACCCAAGAATGGCTGAAGGACCCCAAAATCTCCCTCTGAAGGATTACGCTGCCCCATCACAAGAGGAACCCCACAATAGTATTTCTGCTCCCGCCATTGCAAAAAACGATTTTAAGTTAAAACCTTCGTTATTAGAAGCTGTCTAATAAAACCAATTTTCAGGATGTCCTACGGACGATCCAAATCTTCATTTGTCCGTGTTTGTGCAGTACACAGACACAATGAAAGCAAATGGTGTCAGCCCTGAAGCAATAAGACTTCGTCTTTTTCCTTTCTCATTACGAGATAGAGCTAGAGCATGGCTCTAGTCTCTTCCATCCAACTCTGTTACCACATGGAACAAATTGAAGAAAGTTTTCCTAGCGTGATATTTTCCACCGAGTAAGACGGCTATGCTAAGAGCCAATATCAGTGGTTTTAAAGAAAAGGAAAGCGAATATCTCTTCGAAGCATAGGAAAGATACAAATACATGTTGCAACTATGTCCGCATCACGGTCTAGAAGAATGGTTGATCATCCATATCTTTTACAATGGTCTCTTGTACAACACAAGATTAACGATTGACGCAGCTGCTGGAAGTGCTCTGATAGATAAACCATACTATGATTCCTATCAACTTATAAAAAGTATGGCTCAAAATCATTATCAATGGGGGAGAGATATAACCATGACGGAGAAACCTCAAACGAAAGGAGGTATGCACGAAGTTAATAGCTTAGACCAAGTTAACGCTAAGGTAGAAGCCCTTACCCAAAAGATAGAAAGCTTGACCATAACTCCCGCAGCCATCATGGCTACAGTAGCTCCAACATGTGATTTATGCGGACTTCATACGCATGCTGCACCCGAATGTCCACTCTTAACATGAGTACCAGTTGATCAAGTGAATTACGCTCAAGGAAACCCCTATGGAAATAATTATAACCCTGCTTGGAAAAACCATCCAAACTTATCATACAAAAGCAATAACGCTTTGTATGCAACTGGTCCAGCTCCTACTACACCCCCAAGATATCAGAAAGCCACCAAAAATGTCTCAAATATTTTAAATATCCCTAGGAAGTCCAACATTGAAATAATGGTAGAAAACATCGTAGCCACCCAGGCTCAAACTAATAAAGATTTCATGAATCAAAATATTCACACCAGTGAACAAATTAAACAATTGACAAATAGGATTGACGCTCTTGCCACACATAAATCTCTGAAGTGGCTCAACAGCAAGCAGCTACAGCTGCTCCAGCTGGAACTTTTCCTTGACAACCCCAACCAAATCCAAAGGGACATGCTAATGCCATAACACTTCAGATTGGGAAAGAACTAGACAGACCAACTGAACCTAGAATCGAGAACCCAACCATGTACCAGAAACTTGGAAAAGGAATTGAGAAGGAAGCTAAGCCGAAGGAAGTAGAAAAAGAAGGTGATGGTGAAGAGGCCTTGGAAAAAGAAGAACCGTATGTGCCTCCGCCACCTTATAAACCACCTATCCCATATCCTTAAATATTTTCTAAGTCTAAAAATGTAGGGAAATTTAAGAAATTCGTTGAACTTCTGAAACAACTTAACATTACCACACCTTTACAGAAGCTATCACACAAATGCCTTCCTACGCTAAATTTCTTAAAGAAATATTATCCAATAAGAAAAAGCTTGAGGATAATGAAACTGTATTGCTCGATGTTGAATGCAGCACTGTAATCCAAAACAACATGCCTCATAAACTTAAGGACCCATGTAGCTTTTTCCATACCCTGCATAATCGGAAAGTTTGTCATAAATAAAGCACTATGTGATTTAGGAGCCAGTATTAGTCAGATGCCCTTATCAATTTGCAAGAAACTCAACATGGGAGAACTAAGACCAACAAGGATGTCCATACAATTAGCATATCGGTCAGTGAAATCCCCTTTAGGTTGTGCCTGTACATATAGGATAATTCTATATCTCCACTGATTTCATAATCATGGACATTAAAGAAGACTCCAATATTCCTATTATATTAGGTAGACCATTCCTAGCAACTCCAGGAGCCATCATAGATGTTAAAAATGGAAAACTAACTTTCAAAGTCAGAGAAGAAAAAGTTAAATTCATCTTGTCTAAATTCTTTAAGGCAACAACCATCGATGTTTCATGCTATTTCTTAGATATAATCGGTAAATGCGTAAAAGAAATAGAGAAACAACAAACCACCTATTCAAAAGTATTCAAGATTCCTATACCTCCTGTTGTACCCCAAAATTTTCCCTCTCTTTTCTCAAGAAATCTCTCATAAGATCTCCATTGATTCAAGACTACACAACGTTTGATCAGCTCAAGACACCTCCTCAACCACTTACAACTCAAAATTAGGGTTTGACTTTGTACAAGGATAATTGAAATTATACTACCTCAAATTACTTTCATGGATCATTAGGAACCCTCAAGATTGCTCATGTCAAGTTTCAATTATTGGATCACATTTTTGCTCAGTCAATTGATCAATTGACCTAAAATCAGTTGTATTGATGAAAAAGTCAATTATGGTCAATTTATAGTCAAAATTCATAATTTTTGATCCATATCAACATTATGAACTCATATATGTCAATTGATCAAGTTTGGATCACAATTCCTCAAAGAAATTTGATCAGAACACCAAAAAGGAAAAATAGTCAAAATTAGGGTTTTGATTGAGAAGACTCAGTTCTTGACTTTTGACCAAGAAAATGAATTATTGGTGTAAGACATGATATCAAGGATTCAAATGTACCATCTTGACCTAATTTTATAGTTAAAATCACCTCTCAAGATCATTGGATTGAAAGATGAATTTCAGTAAACTAATGAAATGTCAATTGTACACTGAAAAGTCAAACTTTGACTTTTTGATCAAAATCAAGTTTCAAAAATTATTTTTCATCAAGACATGTAAAAATATGAAACTTGTTCATCAAGAAATTGAAAAGTCAAAATTATCTTTGAAAATTCAAAATTCTAAGACTTAGAAATTTTTCTAAGTGTTAGAAAGTTAACATTTTTTCATAACTTTGTGCCAAATTTCCACCATGATGCAAGATGATTCAAGGGAAACTTCCAACATGAAAGATGTAGATCTCAATGAGATCTAAAATATTGTAGGGAAGCATTTTTTCTAGAAATTCTTGGATTTCAAGTTATGAATTTATGAAGACATGTCCATGAAACTAAAAGACTTAGTAAAATTTTGCCCTAGTTAGTCAGGATTTTGAACCAACTTCATGGTAACTTTTCACCTAGTTCCAAATTGAATCTTCAATCTTTTCCAACATGAAATTTGTAGAGGATGTTACAAGCTTTATACCCAAGAACTCATCAAGTCCATACTTGAGCTAAGAGAATCAAAGGCAAGAAGTTAGGGTTTCAAACTTGTTTTGCAAGACATATTTTGTGATGAACATGAACCAAATCCATAGCCATGTTGCATAATCCTCACTTTGCAGGTCTCAAACTTGTTTTTCAGTCCATAATTAATGGTTTACACAACTGGTTATGCCCTTATCCAAATGTTTGAAGCTTTGTCCAAAATAATTATCCATTTATGGCACAAAGTTGCCATTTCCATTTTGATAAAGCATTACTTTTGCAATTGTCAACTTCTTAAGCCTCTCAATTGTTTTCTCTGCACACAAGTAGAGTCAAAACCAAAAGCAACATGTCTAAGGCATCTACTAACTCAGACCATGCTTGTACAACACTTTGAGACCTGTCTTCTCACTTTTCTTCAAAAGTAAGTTATAGAGCCAAAAGGCTAGAACTCAGAAACCTTGAGTGCAATTAATATCTAACCTTTTCCATACACATACACAAGTATATTGCAAGCTAAGAGACGAGCTCAAGCACCCCAGAACACGCCCAAGCATTCTGCAACTTAAAATCTGCCATAACTTGACAGTTTTGAGCTTCACATATCCATCTCCAAATCCACTCGTGCGTATTGAGTTTTAACCATCCAAACACTTAATATACATCATATCAAAGTGATCCAGGCCCTTGTTTCTGGACTGTAACTCCCTTTGCACCTTTCACCATTTTCAAAACTCAAGCTTGCAACTTGACTTGAGTAGAGGGTTTCAACCATCCACGAGGAAAAGTAAGGATTGCAACACACTCAGGGGGGTCTAAGCAAGCTAAAGAGATCATCACAACACCTTGAAAGTTGCTCTTATTCAAAACACGATCCATACTTGCAAGGTAAGTTTTCTTTTTTTTCAAACTCTTCATACACGCATTGTTAAGTTTCCATTTTCAAAGATAAAATGTAGACATCATTGCCCTAAAGCTAACCATGTCCATAGTTTTCATTTATATTGCCTGAGTTTAGAGAATTTTGAATTTGAAATTTCTGGAAAAATTAGGGTTCAAATTATGGCCAGCAAAATTCTCATTCATCTTTGACTTATAATTTTAATGAGTTATACTTTTGAAATCGTGATGAGATTTTACACAATTTTCATGCCTGTGTTTTCCATTTTGGTTGAGAAATGAATGAGATACAGGTGGTCTGGTTGGCGTGAGGTTGAAGATGAAGTTTAGGCCATGAAAGTTATTTGTAATATATATTTATGGTTTTATTTAAGTTAACAGATGTATAGCCACCCTAATGGTAAGGCATCACACGTTTATGGTCAAGATCATGGGTTCAAGCCCCAGCGCTGCCATTTTTCATATTTTCCAACATTTTTCCATCTTTTTTTGTTTGAACCATGCACGCTTGGGCTCTGAGTCAGCTGGGCCTTTCCATTTTTTTACTTCTCCTAATCCCCCTGTTTCTACTTACAACACAGACCATTTGTTTTATTTTTATTCTCTTTTTCTGATTTCCAAACAAAATCAAACTTGGGTCAGGCCAAGTGAACAAAAACTGTTTTTTTTCTAATGAACACCCTAAATTATATTTTCACTTCCTGACTTTATTTTTCATATTTTATTTTATTTTCTTTAATTTATTATTATTATTATTATTATTATTATTATTATTATTATTAATATTATCATAAATATTATTTTAGTAATAAAAAAAAGACAAAAATATTTTATTTATTACTTATACTTTAATATACTTATTTTATTTTCTTTCAAAACAAAAAGGACCAAAAATATTTTCTTATTATAAATTTAATCTCTTTTATTAAATATTAGATTTAGGTTTAGTTATTTTCTTTTTTAATTAAAATTAACTTAGAATTTAGGTTTTCTTTTAATTAATTAATTTCCATGCTATTTTGATTAAACTTAAAACCTTTTCTAAAAAAAAGACTAAAAATGCTTTCTTGATTAATTTTATTTATTTTAAACTAGGGTTTATTTTTACTTATTATTTTCTTTTAGATAATTAGATTAAAACCAAAATTCTTTCCTTAAAAACCCAACAAAATCCTTTTCTTTTCCATTTATATCCTTGTACATTATATTTATCCATTTTTTGTACATTATTCAATTCAATATGGTTGAAATAGATAATTAGGGCTTTTACACATGCACCCCTAAGATTAACTCCACTTGTTGCCTAAAAAATGGTTATATTACGCATGTGTGATGACTTAGTTAAAACAATCAAAAAATACAAGATCATAGTCTCTCAATGACGCTTCAAATGTTGCCTTTCAAATGATCTTAGTCCCTCAAGAGAAATGCTAAGATATCTCACAACATTGCTATCATGACTATACGATCACCCACACCCGTCCCTTTACATCCAAAGATAAGGCTTTATACCAATCAATGGTAAGATAGCACTATTAAAGGAAATGAGGAAATGAACAAAAGACTTTTGAGTAGGTAGAAATGTTCTTAGTTACTTGCTCCTTTTCAAAACAAATACACGAAACACTTTCAAAACAAACACACACCAAACACTTTCAAAACAAACAGACATCAAACACTTTCAAAACATGAAATATTTTCAAAAGTCCAACACTTTGTATACATTCTCGCCGAAACGAGAATTATTACAAAGTTTGCCTAAACGAAGGCACCTTTTCAAAAATACCCCCCGAACTCAAGAAATAATCTCAAAGGTCTTTCCTGTTCTTTTCACCTTTTCCTTTTAAATAAAAGAAAAGTCGGCGGCGACTCTTGCTAACCACAACAATTGCGATCAAACGCAAACATCCAAAGTTACTTCTCCCACCTAATTACAGAACTGGCGACTCTGCTGGGGAAAACTTAAAATTGGGGCTACCTTAGGGCTAGATCACCTTCATTGCCTTTCATTGTTTGACTTGCTTGCTTTATATTTCGGTTCCTTGTTGGGCTTGTTTTGATCCTCTACCCGAATCTGGGATACATTATAGGTAAGTAGCAATAAGTTGTGGATATTATGCGGGGTATACCGACATGGTCTAAGCAATAGCTATGTTAGTGTGACACATTTGTTGGTACCAATTGTCGTACCCCAAATTTGTCCTACCTCGATGATTTTGTTTTTCAAGATTAAAATTGAAGAAATATTTAATTAAAGATGGTATATCAATATATGATAGTCCATCTTCATCCGATTAGGGGGGTGTACTTTAAATTTAGGAAAGCGGGGCTTTCTAAATCAGAAAGACTCGTGTATCCGTAAACCCATTCGCAAAGCATGTTGGTCAATGGCCCATGCAATTCGAAAATGGAAAATTATTTTAAAGAAAAAGGAGATAATAATTACCAGGTTATTAAATTACTAAGTTCACTTATGTTTAATTTGCTAGTATTTAATAATTAAGTTTTAATTAATAAAACCTATTTTTAGTGTTAATGTTAGTAGTAAAAAAAGTGGGAGGTGGAAGTTCAATATGTTAGTCCATTATATTTCAACTGGACCATTTCAGTTTGCGTTGTCCAAATAGCCAAAGGGGAGGCATGGTTATAAATTACAAGCCCATTAAAATTCATAAGACTCATTTATTTTTTTAATAAGCAAGGATTTAGAGATAGCAGGCCCATTACGGTTTTTTAGCCATCCCTTTCGACGTTTGTACTATTATTATTCAAACACTTTTGTTTTATTAAATTTTTTTTTAGTTAAAACATTTGAAGACTGGTTTTATAAAAACAAAGGGACTCAATACCGGGCCCAATCTTGCTTAAAAGAAATGTGTTTTACAAATGAAGAAGTGGGTTGTATTACAAAACGTTTTACAATAGAAGGCCCAAATGTCTTTAAAATTTTGTTTGGAATCAACAGAAAGCCCAAATGGAATTAAAAGCAGTTACTGCTTCAATCAGTAAAAACATGGGGCGCTAATGGATACTGTAGAGATTCAGTGAGGATTACACACATTTTTGTTCGATAACAAGTACTGTTTAGATTTAAAACAAATAAAATCAACTTTATTTACAAACTAAATCTCAGAATTTCAATTAAACTAAAAACAAATAAAATCTCAGAAATTGAACATAATGATTAGAAACTAATCAAATCTTACAGTATCGAATCCGAAAACAAACTACAGAATCAATTCCAATCTATAATTACAATAAACATAATCAATCAATAATCATCTAAACCCTAAATCTATGCTAATCAAATTCGTAACAGCAAGAAACCCTAATTTATCCTATAAATACTAATTGAAAATAAGAAGAAAGGGGGGGGGGGGGGGGGGGGTTGACCGAGATATGGGAACGGCGAATCTTCACAAAATAAGGAGAAGTGAGGTTTTACGGAGAACGGAGAAAGCGAAAGACTTTTGCAGGAACGGGAGATTTCCGGAGATGGAGCGATTATAGTTTCACTGGCTGAAACCCTAATCGCCCTTAGGCCACCATTGACAACCCTTGCCGCCGCTGGACATCGCTGAATCCTCCATCGCCTCCGCCATCATGGTCCTGCAAATCGAGAGGAAGAAAAGGAGGTCAGTAGCAAATCAGACACCATCGAGAACAGAAAATTGCGAGGGAGTAAAACATAGCTTTTGCTTTTTTTTCTAACTGATTGATTTTGGGTTTTGCGTGTTGTGGTTTGAGTTAACTCCGCCGGGTGAGGCGCCGCCGTGATGAATGTTTCTGGGGCTAGGGTTTTGGGGTAGCGAGAGAGGAAGGAAGAACAGTGAGAGAAAGGAGGTGAGGGTACTGAAATGAAAATGAAATAAAAAATGAGTAAAATAAGTTATGTTATCCGTCTGATCCTCTGCATGCGCGACTACAACAACTATCAAGTGCTCTTTAATCATATCTGCTTGATCCATGTGGGACTGCCGTAAGGCCAAGTCCCACCATAAGCTTTGTACTCCTCACTCACACGATTGACAGGACCCTCTTCAAAAATGCTATGGGCCAAGCCCATTAACATCCACACCCCCTTTCAGATATTTGCTAATTTCACAAAGCAAAACGCACCCCCCTGTCTAAGAACATTTGGGCCAGCCTGGGCCTAACCTCTAGCACCCCCCTGTTTTTTATACATAACTGAAAACGCACCCCCGAGGTTTACCTAAATTATTAATATTTTTTATTATTTCGTTTTATATTTTTTATATTATATTATATTAATTATTTATTCTTTCTTTTTTACTTAAAATTATTATAATAATAATTAATTATTATTATCTTATTTTTCTATTATTATTGTGATTTTTATTTTATGTAAATATTATTATATTATCAAATAAATCATTTTATATCAAAATTGCATATATTATTTTCTCATATATTGCATTAAATCTTTTTTATCACGCACTAACCAAGATTTTCGCAATTAATATAGTTAAAAAACACAAACCATGCATCAAACTATTTTCACGAACAAATTAAGCTAATCAATAGTCATTTTTGCCAATGGGTTTCAAACTAATTTTGGCTTACTGCGTTCTCAGTCAAAATCTCCGCAATCATTACTCCCGACCGAGTGCGAAGTGATTCAAAATATGTTTGCGAACCCCTAAAAGACACCAACCCATACAAACTACGAATTGGGACTCTGATTCCTCATAAGAGGATATGTAGGCACGCTATCTAAAATCGTGGTGAGTCTTGCTAACTAAAACTTAAAACCCTATTTATCCCCAACCTAAACCTAGAGTTTAATATCCTTGTGAACAAGGTAGATGAAAGGTGCCTAACACCTTCCTTTCGTCCAATTGAGTCTGAAACCTAGAATCTCTGTCTGCGGACTAGGGTTTTCTGTTAGGTTCCCTTCCCTAGGATAAAAACTAATAGTGGCGACTCTTGATTTAAAAAACCAGTTGTAACAGCTGGCGACTCTGTTGGGAACTCTCCTTAAACCTAGGTTTTAGGTTTCTATTTGGTTTTTATTTTTATTTATTTATTTGCATTAATTCTATTTATTGCGTTTATTTATTTATTGTGAATCTTTTCTTATCATCATATACTTACTGCATGGCGGGAATTTCGATCTAAAAAATATTTTCAATATAACCCTTAGAAAGAAGGTTCGTCTATTAGCTTAGGGGGTACATCATCCCTTCGAGTTTATGTGATGACTTTGCCTAGAGTTGGTGAACTTCCGAAAAAGGAATACTTATCGAGAGATATCCTCTTGACGAGTAGAACTTTGGAAGGTCACCCATGACTCTTTATAACGGCCTTAACCTAAAATCTCATGACGAGACCTTTCACGACTTTGAGACGAATGTTTCGGTCCGTAAAGACTCTCCACCTAAGAGAGGCCCTTGTGGCTTTCCCCTCTAGTGTTATTCATGACACCCTTAAGGAAGCCACCTTTTGGGAGGGTAGATCAAATGTAGGTCAAAATTAAGGAGCCTACCATCTAGGGGTACTTATCACAAAATCCCGTCACCCAGCCTTACAGCCACACATTCATACACTTCATGTATTCGTCATACATTCATCATATATTCGTCACCCATTTCTTTTTCTTATTCACGGGGTATAAAAAAAATCAAGATCTGGGTGTCTGTCTTTAAAAAACGGATACCGAAGGAAACAACTTGTCCGCATCAACACACCAAACATGCTTGAAATCAAGGCCACAAAATGGAAATAACGTGCTAGAGAATTTTTCAAGTTTTATCCAGCAACAGTGGATGGTTTCAAAAGCAGATATCAGTAGGCGCACCTAGAAGACTTATTTCCTTTTGCTTGATTTCACACAAATAAAGTTTTGGTTTAAGATCGTAATATTTTTCAATATCTGAATTACATTACCTTCAATAAAGGAATTTTGTTCCCACATCTCGTTCACGTATCTATTTTAAAGATAGTCGCCAAGTAAAGTAATAAAGGACAAGCAAGTACTCGGAGGATAAGACATTTAAAATGGTAACCATTTCATGCTCATATACATTCATTCGCACACATGCAAGGTAAGTTTTCTTTTTTTCAAACTCTTCATACATGCATTGTTAAGTTTCCATTTTCAAAGATAAAATGTAGACATCATTGCCCTAAAGCTAACCATGTCTATAGTTTTCATTTATATTGCATGAGTTTAGAGAATTTTGAATTTGAAATTTCTGGAAAAATTAGGGTTCAAATTAGGGCCAGTAAAATTCTCATTCATCTTTGACTTATAGTTTTAATGAGTTATACTTTTGAAATCGTGATGAGATTTTACATAATTTTCATGTTTGCGTTTTCCATTTTGGTTGAGAAATGAATGAGATACAAGTGGTATGGTTGGCGTGAGGTTGAAGATGAAGTTCAGGCCATGGAAGTGATTTGTAATATATATTTATGGTTTTATTTAAGTTAACAGATGTATAGCCACCTCAATGGTAAGGAATCACACATTTATGGTCAAGATCATGGGTTCAAGCCCCAGCGCTGCCATTTTGCATATTTTCCAACATTTTTCCATCTTTTTTTTGTTTGAACCATGCACGCTTGGGCTCTGAGTCAGCTGGGCCTTTCCATTTTTTACTTCTCTTAACCCCCCTGTTTCCACTTACAACACAGTCCACTTGTTTTATTTTTATTCTCTTTTTCTGATTTCCAAACAAAATCAAACTTGGGTCAGACCTAGTGAACAAAAACTGTTTTTTCTAATGAACACCCTAAATTCTATTTTCACCTCCTGACTTTATTTTTCGTATTTTCTTTAATTTATTATTATTATTATTATTATTATTATTATTATTATTATTATTATTATTATTATTATTATTATTATTAATATTATCATAAATATTATTTTCGTAATAAAAAAAAGACAAAAATATTTTATTTATTACTTATACTTTAATATACTTATTTTATTTTCTTTCAAAGCAAAAAGGACCAAAAATATTTTCTTATTATAAATTTAATCTCTTTTATTAAATATTAGATTTAGGTTTAGTTATTTTCTTTTTTAATTTAAAATTAACTTAGAATTTAGGTTTTCTTTTAATTAATTAATTTCCATGCTATATTGATTAAACTTAAAACCTTTTCTAAAAAAAAACTAAAAATTCTTTCTTGATTAATTTTATTTATTTTAATCTAGGGTTTATTTTTACTTATTATTTTCTTTTAGATAATTAGATTAAAACCAAAATCCTTTCCTAAAAAACCAAACAAAATCCTTTTCTTTCCATTTATATCCTTGTACATTATATTTATCCATTTTTTGTACATTATTCAATTCAATATGGTTGAAATAGATAATTAGGACTTTTACACATGCACCCCTAAGGTTAACTCCACTTGTTGCCTAAAAAATGGTTATATTACGCATGTGTGATGTATTAGCAAAAACAATCAAAAAATACAAGATCATAGTCTCTCAACGACGCTTCAAATGTTGCCTTTAAAATGATCTTAGTTCCTCAAGAGAAATGCTAAGATATCTCACAACATTGCTATCATGGCTATACGATCAGCCACACCTGTCCATTTACATCCAAAGATAAGGCTTCTTAACAATCAATGGTAAGATAACACTATTAAAGGAAATGAGGAAATGAACAAAAGACTTTTGAGTAGGTAGAAATGTTCTTAGTTGCTTGCTCACTTTCAAAACAAATACACGAAATACTTTCAACACAAACACACACCAAACACTTTCAAAACAAGAAATATTTTCAAAACTCCAACACTTTGTATACATTCTCACCGAAACGAGAATTATTACAAAGTTTGCCTAAACGAAGGCACCTTTTCAAAAATACTTTCAAAAACCACCACAAAGCATATTTTCAAACAAAAGCAAGTGATCTAGCAAGCAACTAGGAGCCCATAGACAACTATGGATGAAAAGGGTGCTAATACCTTCCCTTTTACAATTCTACCCCCCAAACTCCAGAAATAATCTCAAAGGTCTTTCCTGTTCTTTTCACCCGTTCCTTTTGGATAAAAGAAAAGCTGGTGGCGACTCTTGCTAACGCAACAATTGCGATCAAACACAAACTTCCAAAGTTAGTTCTCCCACCTAATTACAGAACTGGCGACTCTGCTGGGGAAAACTTAAAAGTGGGGTTACCTTAGGGCTAGATCACCTTCATTTGCTTTCATTGTTTGACTTGCTTGCTTTACCTTTTGGTTCCTTGTTGGGCTTGTTTTGATCCTCCACCCGAATCTGGGATACCTTATAGGTATGTAGCAATATGTTGTGGATACTATGCGGGGTATACCGACATGATCTAAGCAATAGCTACGTTAGTGTGACACATTTGTTGGTACCAGTTGTCGTACCCCAATTTGTCCTACCTCGATGATTTTGTTTTTCAAGATTAAAATTGAAGAAATATTTAATTAAAGATGGTATATCAATATATGATAGTCCGTCTTCATCCGATTAGGGGGGTGTACTATAAATTTAGGAAAGCGGGGCTTTCTAAATCAGAAAGACTCGTGTATCCGTAAACCCATTCGCAAAGCATGTTGGTCAATGGCCCATGCAATTCGAAAATGGAAAATTATTTTAAAGAAAAAGGAGATAATAATTACTAGGTTATTAAATTACTAAGTTCACTTATGTTTAATTTGCTAGTAGTTAATAATTAAGTGTTAATTAATAAAACCTATTTTTAGTGTTAATGTTAGTAGTAAAAAAAGAGGGAGGTGGAAGTTCAATATGCTAGTCCATTATATTTCAACTGGTCCATTTCTGTTTGTGTTGTCCAAATAGCCAAAGGGGAGGTATGGTTATAAATTACAAGCCCATTAAAATTCATAAGACTCATTTCTTTTTTTAATAAGCAACGATTTAGAGATAGCAGGCCCATTACGGTTTTTCAGCCAGCCCTTTCGACGTTTGTACTATTATTATTCAAACACTTTTGTTTTAGTAAAATATTTTTTTTTTAGTTAAAACATTTGAAGACTGGTTTTATACAAACAAAGGGACCCAATACCGGACCCAATCTGGCTTAAAAGAAATGTGTTTTACAAATGAAGAAGTTGGTTGTTATTACAAAACATTTTACAATAGAAGGCCCAAATGTATTTACAATTTTATTTGGAATCAACACAAAGCCCAAATGGAATTAAAAGAAGTTACTGCTTCAATCAGTAAAAACATGGTGCGCTAACGGATACTGTAGAGATTCAGTGAGGATTACAAACATTTTTGTTCAATAACAAGTACTGTTTAGATTTAAACAAATAAAATCAACTTTATTTACAAACTAAATCTCAGAATTTCAATTAAACTAAAAACAAAGAAAATCTCAGAAGTTGAACATAATGATTAGAAACTAATCAAATCTTACATTATCGAATTTGGAAACAAACTACATAATTAATTCCAATCTATAATTACAATAAACATAATCAATCAATAATCGTCTAAACCCTAAATCTATGCTAATCAAATTCGTAACAGCAAGAAACCTTAATCTATCCTATAAATACTAATTTAAAATACGAAGAAAAGGGGGGGGGGGGGTTGACCGAGAAATGGGAACGACGAATCTTCACAAAATAAGGAGAAGATGAGGTTTTACGGAGAACGGAGAAAGCGAAAGACTTCTGCAGGAACAGGAGATTTTTGGAGATGGAGCGATTAGAGTTTCTCTGGCTGAAACCCTAATCACCCTTAGGCCACCATTGAAAACCCTTGCCGCCGCTGGACATCGCTGAATCCTCCATCGCCTCCGCCATCATGGTCCTGCAAATCGAGAGGAAGAAAAGGAGGTCAGTAGCAAATCAGACACCATCGAGAATAGAAAATTGCGACAGAGTAAAACTTAGCTTTTGCTTTTTTTACTAACTGATTGATTTGGGGTTTTGCATGTTGTGGTTTGAGTTAACTCCGCCGGGTGAGGCGCCACCGTGATGAGTGTTTTTGGGGCTAGGGTTTTGGGGTAGCGAGAGAGGAAGGAAGACCAGTGAGAGAAAGGAGGTGAGGGTACTAAAATGAAAATGAAATGAAAAATGAGTAAAATAAGTTATGTTATCCGTTTGATCCTCTTCATGTGCGACTACCACAACTATCATGTGCTCTTTAATCATATCTGCTTGATCCTCGTGGGACGGTCGTAAGGCCAAGTCCCACCATAAGCTTTGTACGCCTCTCTCACAGGATTGACAAGACCCTCTTCAAAAACGCTATGGGCCAAGCCCATTAACATCCACACACCCTTTCAGATATTTGCTAATTTCACAAAGCAAAACGCACCCCCCTGTCCAAGAACATTTGGGCCAGCCTGGCCTAACCTCTAGCACCCCCCTGTTTTTGATACATAACTGAAAACGCACCCCCCAGATTTACCTAAATTATTAATAATTTTTATTATTTCCTTTTATATTTTTTATATTATATTATATTAATTATTTATTCTTTCTTTTTTACTTATAATCATAATAATTATTATTAATTATTATTATCTTATTTTTCTATTATTATTGTGATTTTTATTTTATGTAAATATTATTATATTATCAAATAAATCATTTTATATCAAAATTGCATATATTATTTTCTCATATATTGCATTAAATCTTTTTTATCACGCATTAACCAAGATTTTCGCAATTAATATAGTTAAAAAACACAAACCAGCATCAAACTATTTTCGCGAACAAATTAAGCTAATCAATAGTCATTTTTGCAAATGGGTTTCAAACTAATTTTGGCTTACTGCGTTCTTAGTCAAAATCTCTGCAATCACTACTCCCGACCGAGTGCGAAGTGATTCAAAATATGTTTGCAAACCCCTAAAAGACACCAACCCATACAAACTACGAATTGGGACTCTGATTCCTCATAAGAGGATATGTAAGCACGCGATCTAAAATCATGGTGAGTCTTGCTAATTATAACTTAAAACCCTATTTATCCCCAACCTAAACCTAGAGTCTAATATCCTTGTGAACAAGGTGGATGAAAGGTGCCTAACACCTTCCTTTCGTCCAATTGAGTCTGAAACCTAGAATCTATGTCTGCGGATTAGGGTTTTCTGTTAGGTTCCCTTCCCTAGGATAAAAACTAATAGTGGCGACTCTTGATTTAAAAAACCAGTTGCAACAGCTAGCGACTCTGTTGGGGACTCTCCTTAAACCTAGGTTTTAGGTTTCTTTTTGGTTTTTATTTTTATTTATTTATTTGCATTAATTCTATTTATTGCGTTTATTTATTTATTGTCAATCTTTTCTTATCATCATATACTTACTGTGTGGCGGGAATTTCTATCTCAAAAATATTTTCAATATAACCCTTAGAAAGAAGGTTCGTCTATTAGCTTAGGGGGTACATCATCCCTTCGAGTTTATGTGACGACTTCGCCTAGAGTTGGTGAACTTCTGAAAAAGGAATACTTATCGAGAGATATCCTCTTGACGAGTAGGACTTTGGAAGGTCACCCATGACTCTTTATAACGACCTTAACCTAAAATCTCATGACGAGACCTTTCACGACTTTGAGACGAATGTTTCGGTCCGTAAAGAGGCTCCACCTAAGGGAGGCCCTTGTGCCTTTCCCCTCTAGTGTTATTCATGACACCCTTAAGGAAGCCACCTTTTGGGAGGGTAGATCAAATGTAGGTCAAAATTAAGGAGCCTACCATCTAGGGGTACTTATCACAAAATCCCTTCACTCAGCCTTACAGCCACACATTCATACACTTCATATATTCGTCATACATTCATCATATATTTGTCACCCATTTCTTTTTCTTATTCACGGGGTACACAAAAAATCAAGATCTCGCTGACTGTCTTTAAAAAACGGATACCGAAAGAAACAACTTGTCCGCGTCAACACACCAAACATGCTTGAAATCAAGGCCACAAAAGGGAAATAACATGCTGGAGACTTTCTCAAGTTTTGTCCAGCAACAATGGATGTTTTCAAAAGCAGATATCATCAGGCGCACCTAGAAGACTTATTTCCTTTTGCTTGATTTCACGCAAATAAAGTTTTGGTTTAAGATTGTAATATTTTTCAATATCTGAATTACATTACCTTCAATAAAGGAATTTTGTTCCCACATCTCGTTCACGTATCTATTTTAAAGATAGTCGCCAAGTAAAGTAATAAAGGACAAGCATGTACTCGGAGGAATAAGACATTTAAAACGGTAACCATTTCATGCTCATATACATTCATTCGCACACATGCAAGGTGTGATACGGTGGGAGAACTGACTTGAGGTTTTGCGTTTGTTTTCGCAAATGTTTCGGTTGAGCAAGAGTCGCCACCGACTTTTTATTTTATCCTAAGGAAAGGTTAAAAAGCACAGCAAAAAACCTTTTTGAGATGTTTTCTTGGGTTCGGGGAGTAGATTATAGAAAGGGAAGGTATTAGCACCCTTTCTATCCATGGTTATCCATGGGCTCTTAGTTACTTGCTTAGATCACTTGCCTTTTGTTTTCAATTGTTTTAAATGGTGCTTTGTGTGTGTGGGTTTGAAAATGTTTTGAAAAGAAGCCAATGTGGTGGCAACCTTTGTAATGATCCATGTGGGGATGTATACAAAGGTGTATGTCTTTTGAAAAAGTTTTCATTTGTTTTTGAAAGTTGTTTTGAAAATGTAGTGATGTGTGGTTTAGAAAATAGGCAAGTGTTTTGTTTTTGCAAGTTTTGATTCAAGTAACTAAGAGGTTATCTACTCCTAAATTTCTCAAAGTTTATTGCTATGTTTTAACCCTTTTAACAAGTTTGTTCCACCATTGCATTTGGTGGACAATCTTATGTTTAGGATGTGAAAGGGACGGGCACGGGTCATCGTATGGACCATGAATGCAATGGTGCCAAGTGTCTTTGGCAATTTGCTTCGAAGGGACTATGATCATTCCGTTTAGGCAACATTTTGAGAGACTTATGATCATTTGATTTTATTTTGCCAAAGATACTCGACGTGCAAGCATGGCCCAATTTTGGAAGGCAACATGTGGGATTACCCTAGAGGGTGCAAGTGTGATTGTGTATTGATTTCATGTATTTGTCTTGTATTAGGTTATCTAGCATTTGATTTTATGTACATGCAAACCCTAGGTCTAACCATGGTATAATTGGAAAACTGTAAATTGCGGAAATGTAAAATCTACGCTATTACAAAATAGTATCCGGGAGTGGGGGTACACGTGTATGAATGGGGATTTTGACAAGGAATTTAAACCTAAAACTATTACATCAATATTGAATTTATACAATTTAATTAATGTATAATAATTAAATAAAAATGGAATAAAATATGCAAGATGCAAAAATGTTTTGTATATGTATGAAAAAAGAGTATTATTTATGTAAAAATAAAAGATAATAAAAAGGTATCATTTTTTGGAGTTTTTTTCATATTTTGGGGCAAAACCCTAATTCTATTAAATAAAATGTGTTATTATTTAATTTAATACAAGTATTTATTTATTATGTACAAAAATAAAAATAAAATGAAGTATATTATAAAAAAGTATTTTTTTATATCAAATATTAATAAAAATGAAAAATATAAGTATTTTTGTATTCTAACCTAAATATATTAATAAATATATATATATATATATATATATATATATATATATATATATATATATATATATATATATATATATATATATATATATATATATATATATATATATATATATATATATATATATATATATATATATATATATATATATATATATATATATATATATATATATATATATATATATATATATATATATGTATTAAGTTCTAAATATGTATTATATATATAAATAATAATAATTTTTAATATGTATAAAAAAAGTATTTTTTGTGTAAAATATTTTCAGAGGGTATAATAAAATAAAAATGAAAATAAAAGTATTTTTACCTATTTCTCAATATTTTAATGAAATGTATATATTTATTTATCTAAGCATTAATCAAAAGAAAATTATATAAATACCTAATAAATTAAAAATGGTGAGAAAAAATATTTTTATATTTTTTATGTCATGAGAAAAAATAAACAAAGTCAATCAAAAAAGAAAAAGGTCAAAAAGTCAAAGAAATAAGCAAATGGGCCTTGGGGGTGTAAAAGCAATTAGCATGGTGTGAATAAGAAAGATACACAGGCCCAGCCCAAAAGACCACTGTCTTCAACCTCCAGCAACAATGTTTGAACAAAACGCGCGCCACTTTCCTCCATTGCTAAGTCCTGATTCTTGGCTTTTTAACAAAAACTCATAACATAAAAAATGTTCAGCATGAAGAGACGATTCTAACCATATGCATAACTTGATCTAACTCTCTAAGATGAGGGAGAATTTCTCCTCCCCCAAATCCTAACCTAGTTTTTCTGCCATTTTCAAACTCCAAATTCTCACAACTCAAGCAAAAGAAATGAAAAGTAAAAACATGTACATGTTCAGTGGCATGAGTAGAACCTTGTTTCTTTACAAACTTAAAGCTAATGATGCCTAATAAGAGAGGTACGAATTCAAAAACTTACCTGTTCAGTTGAAGTTCTATCTGGAGATGTAGGAACTTTCAGTGCAAGGTGATGATTGGAGAAGCTTCCTTGAGGTCCAGGGATGCTATTCCAATGTTTACTTTGTCTTGAAAGCTTCTGAATCGAGCTAGAGAACTTCACCTGCAAGTCAGAAATGTGAAAATGGTGGAAGTGGTTAGAGTGATTACAGGTCGTGCTTTCGCTTTTGGTTAGCTTGCATAGATGGTATGGAAGGTGTGTGAACTGGTTTTGGCAAGAATGCTTGAGAGAAATAGAAGTTGGCACTCAAACTGCAGAGGCAACTCTGTTTTTTTAGTTTGATGGTGTTTTTTGGTTTGATGATGTTTGGGAGGCAAATGGCTCGTGCAATAGCTTGGTTATGATGTGTGTAATGTGTTTGACAACTTTTTCTAAGTGTTTGTAAGCTGGTTTCTGAGTTGGTACAAGTTATGCCACATTTCTTGAACTTGAAGCAAACAAAAGCCACTTGATCATTCTAACTTGTACAGGCCCTCACACTATGCTGCATCTTTTTGTCTTGATCAGAGTGTTATGTCCATGAATCCTGTGTCCAAAGATATGCATTGTACCATTTGATTTTCAAACTTGACATAAAGTTCTTCTTTTCAAAAATGGATAAACCACTTTTTCCAATTAAGGCTTAATTCCTTGTGTAATGACTATATGAACAAAACAAAGCTAAAACACAATGGATTGGCATTTAATTATTGAGTGTAACTTGGTTTAAGGACCTGTAATCAAGGGCATGCTGGTTTTGAGAAGTTTGCATAACTTATGAACATGAAAAATGGCCAATTCAAAAGTGAGTTTTTGCTATATTGTGAAATTCGATTCTCCCTAACCATGAGGTTGTTTGATGAGTTCTTGGACATTTTGGAAAGCTTGGAATGTGTAATACAATCCATCTTTGAAATGCAAATTGAAACTCCAAGTGGAAGTGTATGAAAAATGGCCTTGAAGTGGGGTAGAAAAACTTGTCAAAATAGGTCAAAAATTCACTAAGTTAAGAATGGTTTAGTGCCCTTATTCAAAAATTTGCAACTTGAGATAAACGCTTCAAATGAGAAAACTTTGTGAGTCAAAGTTGTAGATTATGCAACAAGCTGCAACTTTCATGTTTTGACTTTTGTTTGAATCCAAATGAATCATGGTGAAAAAGTGGGGCAAAGTTGGGAAAAAATTAGGGTTTTCCATAACTTAGAAAAATTCTAAGTTATGAAAAATCCCATTTTAAACCCTAATTTGCATTTCTTTGTTTCTTGGTGAACAAGTTTCATGATTTGGAATATTTTGATGAAAAATGAATCTTGACTCTTGATTTTGACCAAAAAGTCAAAGTTTGACTTTTCAGTGTACAGTCAAAATTGATCAATTGACTGGGAAATTCAACTGTCAATCTTGTGTACTTGGGATCTTTTGAGTTTGTTGAGCATGTCAAGACAATTTCATGGGGTCCTTGAGTCCATATGTGAGCTTGGTTTGCCCTTGGCTAGGTCAAACAGTCAAAAATTGCCTTTGTGCAGTCAAAACCCTAAAAATGACCATTTTGCCCTTTTGGTGATCTGATCAAATTTCTTGTGGAATTGTGATCCAAACTTGATCAAATGGTCCATATGAGTTCATAATGTTGATGTGGGTCAATTTTCATGAGATTTGACTGTCAATTGGCCACAATTGACTTTTTCCCCAATACAGTTGACTTCTAGGTCATCTGTCCAATTGACTGGGCAAAATTTGGAATCAAGACTTGAAACTTGGCATGGGTAAACTTGGGAATCTAATATGAAGCATGAAAGTCATCTTAGGCATTTTAGGTCAAAACATCTTTGTTCAAACACAAACCCTAATTTGAGTCCACAGTGCAAGGAGAAGTCTTGAGCAGAGGAAACCCTAACTGGATCTTGATCTTCAAGGTTTTTGTGATGAGAAAATGTTGAGGAAATGAGAGGGCAAATTTTGGGGTACAACACAAGGTAAGTTTTCTTTTTTTCAAACTCTTCATACATGCATTGTTAAGTTTCCATTTTCAAAGATAAAATGTAGACATCATTGCCCTAAAGCTAACCATGTCCATAGTTTTCATTTATATTGCCTGAGTTTAGAGAATTTTTGAATTTGAAATTTCTGGAAAAATTAGGGTTCAAATTAGGTCCAGCAAAATTCTCATTCATCTTTGACTTATAGTTTTAATGAGTTATACTTTTGAAATCATGATGAGATTTTACACAATTTTCTTGTTTGCGTTTTCCATTTTGGTTGAGAAATGAATGAGATACAGGTGGTCTGGTTGGCGTGAGGTTGAAGATGAAGTTCAGGCCATGGAAGTGATTTTAATATATATTTATGGTTTTATTTAAGTTAACAGATGTATAGCCACCCCAATGGTAAGACATCACACGTTTATGGTCAATATTATGGGTTCAAGCCCCAGCGCTGCCATTTTGCATATTTTCCAACATTTTTCCATCTTTTTTTGTTTGAACCATGCACGCTTGGGCTCTGAGTCAGTTGGGCCTTTCCATTTTTTTACTTCTCCTAACCCCCCTGTTTCCACTTACAACACAGTCCATTTGTTTTATTTTTATTCTCTTTTTCTGATTTCCAAACAAAATCAAACTTGGGTCAGGCCTAGTGAACAAAAACTGTTTTTTCTAATGGACACCCTAAATTCTATTTTCACCTCCTGACTTTATTTTTCATATTTTATTTTATTTTCTTTAATTTATTATTATTATTATTATTATTATTATTATTATTATTATTATTATTATTATTATTATTATTAGTAATTATTATTATTATTATTATTATTATTATTATCATAAATATTATTTTAGTAATAAAAAAAGACAAAAATATTTTATTTATTACTTATATATTAATATACTTATTTTATTTTCTTTCAAAACAAAAAGGACCAAAAATATTTTCTTATTATAAATTTAATCTCTTTTATTAAATATTAGATTTAGGTTTAGTTATTTTCTTTTTTAATTAAAATTAACTTAGAATTTAGGTTTTCTTTTAATTAATTAATTTCCATGCTATTTTGTTTAAACTTAAAACCTTTTCTAAAAAAAAAACTAAAAATGCTTTCTTGATTAATTTAATTTATTTTAAACTAGGGTTTATTTTTACTTATTATTTTCTTTTAGATAATTAGATTAAAACCAAAATCCTTTCCTAAAAAACTAAACAAAATCCTTTTCTTTTCCATTTATATCCTTGTACATTATATTTATCCATTTTTTGTACATTATTCAATTCAATATGATTGAAATAGATAATTAGGGCTTTTACACATGAACCCCTAAGGTTAACTCCACTTGTTGCCTAAAAAATGGTTATATTACGCATGTGTGATGTCTTAGCAAAAACAATCAAAAATCACAAGATCAGAGTCTGTCAATGACGCTTCAAATGTTTCCTTTCAAATCATCTTAGTTCCTCAAGAGAAATGCTAAGATATCTCACAACATTGCTATCATGACTATACGATCAGCCACACCCGTCCCTTTACATCCAAAGATAAGGCTTCTTACCAATCAATGGTAAGATAGCACTATTAAAGGAAATAAGGAAATGAACAAAAGACTTTTGAGTAGGTACAAATGTTCTTAGTTGCTTGCTCACTTTCAAAACAAATACACGAAACACTTTCAAAACAAACACACACCAATCACTTTCAAAACAAACACACATCAAACACTTTCAAAACATGAAATATTTTCAAAAGTCCAACACTTTGTATACATTCTCACCGAAAGGAGAATTATTACAAAGTTTGCCTAAACGAAGGCACCTTTTCAAAAATAATTTCAAAAACCACCACAAAGCATATTTTCAAACAAAAGCAAGTGATCTAGCTAGAAACTAAAAGCCCATAGACAACTATGGATGAAAAGGGTGCTAATACCTTCCCTTTTACAATTCTACCCCTCGAACTCAAGAAATAATCTCAAAGGTCTTTCCTGTTCTTTTCACCCTTTCCTTTTGGATAAAAGAAAAGCTGGTGGCGACTCTTGCTAACGCAACAATTACGATCAAACGCAAACTTCCAAAGTTAGTTCTCCCACCTAATTACAGAACTGGCGACTCTGTTGGGGAAAACTTAAAAGTGGGGTTACCTTAGGGCTAGATCACCTTCATTTGCTTTCATTGTTTGACTTTCTTGCTTTACATTTTGGTTCCTTGTTGGGCTTGTTTTGATCCTCCACCTGAATCTGGGATACCTTATAGGTAAGTAGCAATACGTTGTGGATACTATGCGGGGTATACCGACATGGTCTAAGCAATAGCTACGTTAGTGTGACACATTTGTTGGTACCAGTTGTCGTACCCCAATTTGTCCTACCTCGATGATTTTGTTTTTCAAGATTAAAATTGAAGAAATATTTAATTAAAGATGGTATATCAATATATGATAGTCCGTCTTCATCCGATTAGGGGGGTGTACTATAAATTTAGGAAAGCGGGGCTTTCTAAATCAGAAAGACTCGTGTATCCGTAAACCCATTCGCAAAGCATGTTGGTCAATGGCCCATGCAATTCGAAAATGGAAAATTATTTTAAAGAAAAAGGAGATAATAATTACTAGGTTATTAAATTACTAAGTTCACTTATGTTTAATTTGCTAGTAGTTAATAATTAAGTGTTAATTAATAAAACCTATTTTTAGTGTTAATGTTAGTAGTAAAAAAAGAGGGAGGTGGAAGTTCAATATGCTAGTCCATTATATTTCAACTGGTCCATTTCTGTTTGTGTTGTCCAAATAGCCAAAGGGGAGGTATGGTTATAAATTACAAGCCCATTAAAATTCATAAGACTCATTTCTTTTTTTAATAAGCAAGGATTTAGAGATAGCAGGCCCATTACGGTTTTTCAGCCAGCCCTTTCGACGTTTGTACTATTATTATTCAAACACTTTTGTTTTAGTAAAATATATATTTTTTTAGTTAAAACATTTGAAGACTGGTTTTATACAAACAAAGGGACCCAATACCGGACCCAATCTGGCTTAAAAGAAATGTGTTTTACAAATGAAGAAGTTGGTTGTTATTACAAAACGTTTTACAGTAGAAGGCCCAAATGTATTTACAATTTTATTTGGAATCAACACAAAGCCCAAATGGAATTAAAAGCAGTTACTGCTTCAATCAGTAAAAACATGGTGCGATAACGGATACTGTAGAGATTCAGTGAGGATTACAAACATTTTTGTTCGATAACAAGTACTGTTTAGATTTAAACAAATAAAATTAACTTTATTTACAAACTAAATCTCAGAATTTCAATCAAACTAAAAACAAAGAAAATCTCAGAAATTGAACATAATGATTAGAAACTAATCAAATCTTACATTATCGAATTCGGAAACAAACTACAGAATCAATTCCAATCTATAATTACAATAAACATAATCAATCAATAATCGTCTAAACCCTAAATCTATTCTAATCAAATTCGTAACAGCAAGAAACCTTAATCTATCCTATAAATACTAATTTAAAATACGAAGAAAAAGGGGGGGGGGGGGTTGACCGAGAAATGGGAACGGCCATCTTCACAAAATAAGGAGAAGATGAGGTTTTACGGAGAACTGAGAAAGCGAAAGGCTTTTGCAGGAACAGGAGATTTCCGGAGATGGAGCGATTAGAGTTTCACTGGCTGAAACCCTAATCACCCTTAGGCCACCATTGACAACCCTTGCCGCCGCTGGACATCGCTGAATCCTCCATCGCCTCCGCCATTATGGTCCTGCAAATCGAGAGGAAGAAAAGGAGGTCAGTAGCAAATCAGACACCATCGAGAATAGAAAATTTCGAGGGAGGAAAACTTAGCTTTTGCTTTTTTTACTAACTGATTGATTTGGGGTTTTGCGTGTTGTGGTTTGAATTAACTCCGCCGGGTGAGGCGCCACCGTGATTAGTGTTTATGGGGCTAGGGTTTTGGGGTAGCGAGAGAGGAAGGAAGACCAGTGAGAGAAAGGAGGTGATGGTACTGAAATGAAAATGAAATGAAAAATGAGTAAAATAAGTTATGTTATCCGTTTGATCCTCTTCATGCGCGACTACCACAACTATCATGTGCTCTTTAATCATATCTGCTTGATCCTTGTGGGACGGTCGTAAGGCCAAGTCCCACCATAAGCTTTGTACGCCTCACTCACAGGATTGACAGGACCCTCTTTAAAAACGCTATGGGCCAAGCCCATTAACATCCACACCCCCTTTCAGATATTTGCTAATTTCACAAAGCAAAACGCACCCCCCTGTCCAAGAACATTTGGGCCAGCCTGGGCCTAACCTCTAGCACCCCCCTGTTTTTGATACATAACTGAAAACGCACCCCCAGGTTTACCTAAATTATTAATATTTTTTATTATTTCCTTTTATATTTTTTATATTATATTATATTAATTATTTATTCTTTCTTTTTTACTTATAATTATAATAATAATTATTAATTATTATTATCTTATTTTTCTATTATTATTGTGATTTTTATTTTATGTAAATATTATTATATTATCAAATAAATCATTTTATATCAAAATTGCATATATTATTTTCTCATATATTGCATTAAATCTTTTTTATCACGCATTAACCAAGATTTTCGCAATTAATATAGTTAAAAAACACAAACCAAGCATCAAACTATTTTCGCGAACAAATTAAGCTAATCAATAGTCATTTTTGCAAATGGGTTTCAAATTAATTTTGGCTTACTGCGTTCTCAGTCAAAATCTCTGTAATCACTACTCCCGACCGAGTGCGAAGTGATTCAAAATATGTTTGCAAACCCCTAAAAGACACCAACCCATACAAACTACGAATTGGGACTCTGATTCCTCATAAGAGGATATGTAGGCACGCGATCTAAAATCATGGTGAGTCTTGCTAATTAAAACTTAAAACCCTATTTATCCCCAACCTAAACCTAGAGTCTAATATCCTTGTGAACAAGGTGGATGAAAGGTGCCTAACACCTTCCTTTCATCCAATTGAGTCTGAAACCTAGAATATCTGTCTGCGGATTAGGGTTTTCTGTTAGGTTCCCTTCCCTAGGATAAAAATTAATAGTGGCGACTCTTGATTTAAAAAACCAGTTGCAACAGCTGGCGACTCTGTTGGGGACTCTCCTTAAACCTAGGTTTTAGGTTTCTTTTTGGTTTTTATTTTTATTTATTTATTTGCATTAATTCTATTTATTGCGTTTATTTATTTATTGTCAATCTTTTCTTATCATCATATACTTACTGCGTGGCGGGAATTTCTATCTCAAAAATATTTTCAATATAACCCTTAGAAAGAAGGTTCGTCCATTAGCTTAGGGGGTACATCATCCCTTCGAGTTTATGTGACGACTTCGCCTAGAGTTGGTGAACTTCCGAAAAAGGAATACTTATCGAGAGATTTCCTCTTGATGAGTAGGACTTTGGAAGGTCACCCATGACTCTTTATAACGGCCTTAACCTAAAATCTCATGATGAGACCTTTCACGACTTTGAGACAAATGTTTCGGTCCGTAAAGAGGCTCCACCTAAGGGAGGCCCTTGTGCCTTTCCCCTCTAGTGTTATTCATGACACCTTTAAGGAAGCCACCTTTTGGAAGGGTAGATCAAATGTAGGTCAAAATTAAGGAGCCTACCATCTAGGGATACTTATCACAAAATCCCGTCACTCATCCTTACAGCCACACATTCATACACTTCATGTATTCGTCATACATTCATCATATATTCGTCACCCATTTCATTTTCTTATTCACGGAGTACAAAAAAAATCAAGATCTCGGTGACTGTCTTTAAAAAACGGATACCGAAGGAAACAACTTGTCCGCGTCAAGACACCAAACATGCTTGAAATCAAGGGCACAAAAGGGAAATAACATGCTGGAGACTTTCTCAAGTTTTATCCAGCAACAATGGATGTTTTCAAAAGCAGATATCATCAGGCGCACCTAGAAGACTTATTTCCTTTTGCTTGATTTCACGCAAATAAAGTTTTGGTTTAAGATTGTAATATTTTTCAATACCTGAATTACATTACCTTCAATAAAGGAATTTTGTTCCCACATCTCGTTCACGTATCTATTTTAAAGATAGTCGCCAAGTAAAGTAATAAAGGACAAGCATGTACTCAGAGGAATAAGACATTTAAAGCGGTAACCATTTCATGCTCATATACATTCATTCGCACACATGCAAGGTAAGTTTTCTTTTTTTAAAACTCTTCATACATGCATTGTTAAGTTTCCATTTTCAAAGATAAAATGTAGGCATCATTGCCCTAAAGCTAACCATGTCCATAGTTTTCATTTATATTTCCCGAGTTTAGAGAATTTTGAATTTGAAATTTCTGGAAAAATTAGGGTTCAAATTAGGGCCAGCAAAATTCTCATTCATCTTTGACTTATAGTTTTAATGAGTTATACTTTTGAAATCATGATGAGATTTTACACAATTTTCATGTTTGCGTTTTCCATTTTGGTTGAGAAATGAATGAGATACTGATGTTCTAGTTGGCGTGAGGTTGAAGATGAAGTTCAGGCCATTGAAGTGATTTTAATATATATTTATGGTTTTATTTAAGTTAACAGATGTATAGCCACCCCAATGGTAAGGCATCACACGTTTATGGTCAAGATCATGGGTTCAAGCCCCAGCGCTGCGATTTTGCATATTTTCCAACATTTTTCCATCTTTTTTTGTTTAAACCATGCACGCTTGGGCTCTGAGTCAGCTGTGCCTTTCCATTTTTTTACTTCTCCTAACCCCCCTATTTCCACTTAAAACACAGTCCATTTGTTTTATTTTTATTCTCTTTTTCTGATTTCCAAACAAAATTAAACTTGGGTCAGGCCTAGTGAACAAAAACTGTTTTTTCTAATGAACACCCTAAATTCTATTTTCACCTCTTGACTTTATTTTTCATATTTTATTTTATTTTCTTTAATTTATTATTATTATTATTATTATTATTATTATTATAATTAATATTATCATAAATATTATTTTAGTAATAAAAAAAAGACAAAAATATTTTATTTATTACTTATACTTTAATATACTTATTTTATTTTCTTTCAAAACAAAAAGGACCAAAAATATTTTCTTATTATAAATTAAATCTCTTTTATTAAATATTAGATTTAGGTTTAGCTATTTTCTTTTTTAATTAAATTAACTTAGAATTTAGGTTTTCTTTTAATTAATTAATTTCCATGCTATTTTGATTAAACTTAAAACCTTTTCTAAAAAAAAACTAAAAATGCTTTCTTGATTAATTTAATTTATTTTAAACTAGGGTTTATTTTTACTTATTATTTTCTTTTAGATAATTAGATTAAAACCAAAATCCTTTCCTAAAAAACCAAACAAAATCCTTTTCTTTTCCATTTATATCCTTGTACATTATATTTATCCATTTTTTGTACATTATTCAATTCAATATGGTTGAAATAGATAATTAGGGCTTTTACACATGCACCGCTAAGGTTAACTCCACTTGTTGCCTAAAAAATGGTTATATTACGCATGTGTGATGTCTTAGCAAAAACAATAAAAAAATACAAGATCATAGCCTCTTAATGACGCTTCAAATGTTGCACTTCAAATGATCTTAGTTCCTCAAGAGAAATGCTAAGAAATCTCACAACATTGCTATCATGACTATACGATCACCCACACTCGTCCCTTTACATCCAAAGATAAGGTTTCTTACCAATCAATGGTAAGACAGCACTATTAAAGGAAATGAGGAAATGAACAAAAGACTTTTGAGTAGGTAGAAATGTTCTTAGTTGCTTGCTCACTTTCAAAACAAATACACGAAACACTTTCAAAACAAACACACACCAAACATTTTCAAAGCAAACACACATCAAACACTTTCAAAACATGAAATATTTTCAAAAGTCCCACTTTGTATGCATTCTCGCCGAAACGAGAATTATTACAAAGTTTTCCTAAACGAAGGCGCCTTTTCAAAAATACTTTCAAAAACCACCACAAAGCATATTTTCAAACAAAAGCGAGTGATCTAGCAAGCAACTAAGATCCCATAGATAACTATGGATGAAAAGGGTGCTAATACCTTCCCTTTTCATAATCTACCCCCCGAACTCAAGAAATAATCTCAAAGGTCTTTCCTGTTCTTTTCACCCTTTCCTTTTGGATAAAATAAAAGCCGGTGGCGACTCTTGCTAACCGCAACAATTGCAATCAAATGCAAACATACAAAGTTAGTTCTCCAACCTAATTACAGAACTGGCAACTCTGCTGGGGAAAACTTAAAAGTGAGGTTACCTTAGGGATAGATCACCTTCATTTGCTTTCATTGTTTGACTTGCTTGCTTTACATTTTGGTTCCTTGTTGGGCTTGTTTTGATCCTCCATCCGAAACTGGGATACCTTATAGGTAAGTAGCAATACGTTGTGGATACTAGGCGGGGTATACCGACATGGTCTAAGAAATAGCTACGTTAGTGTGACACATTTGTTGGTACCAGTTGTCGTACCCCAAATTTGTCCTACCTCGATGATTTTGTTTTTCAAGATTAAACTTGAAGAAATATTTAATTAAAGATGGTATATCAATATATGATATTCCGTCTTCATCCGGTTAGGGGGGTGTACTATAAATTTAGGAAAGCGGGGCTTTCTAAATCAGAAAGACTCGTGTATCCGTAAACCCATTCGCAAAGCATGTTGGTCAATGGCCCATGCAATTCGAAAATGGAAAATTATTTTAAAGAAAAAGGAGATAATAATTACTAGGTTATTATATTACTAAGTTCACTTATGTTTAATTTGCTAGTAGTTAATAATTAAGTTTTAAATAATAAAACCTATTTTTAGTGTTAATGTTAGTAGTAAAAAAAGAGGGAGGTAGAAGTTCAATATGCTAGTCCATTATATTTCAACTGGTCCATTTCCGTTTGTGTTGTCCAAATAGCCAAAGGGGAGGTATGGTTATAAATTAGAAGCCCATTAAAATTCATAAGACTCATTTTTTTTAATAAGCAAGGATTTAGAGATAGCAGGCCCATTAAGGTGTTTTAGCCAGCCCTTTCGAAATTTGTACTATTATTATTCAAACACTTTTGTTTTATTAAAATATTTTTTTTTAGTTAAATCATTTGAAGACTGGTTTTATACAAACAAAGGGACCCAATACCGGGCCCAATCTGGCTTAAAAGAAATGTGTTTTACAAATGAAAAAGTGGGTTGTTATTACAAAACGTTTTACAGTAGAAGGCCCAAATGTCTTTACAATTTTGTTTAGAATCAACACAAAGCCCAAATGGAATTAAAAGCAGTTACTGCTTCAATCATTAAAAACATGGTGCGCTAACGGATACTGTAGAGATTCAGTGAGGATTACACACATTTTTGTTCGATAACAAGTACTGTTTAGATTTAAAACAAATAAAATCAACTTTATTTACAAACTAAATCTCAGAATTTCAATTAAACTAAAAACAAAGAAAATTTCAGAAATTGAACATAATGATTAGAAACTAATCAAATCTTACAGTATCGAATTCGGAAACAAACTACAGAATCAATTCCAATCTATAATTACAATAAACATAACCAATCAATAATCGTCTAAACCCTAAATCTATGCTAATCAAATTCGTAACAACAAGAAACCCTAATCTATCCTATAAATACTAATTGAAAATACGAAGAAAAAGGGGGGGGGGGGGTTGACCGAGAAATGGGAACGACGAATCTTCACAGAATAAGGAGAAGACGAGGTTTTATGGAGAACAGAGAAAGCGAAAGACTTTTGCAGAAATAGGAGATTTCCGGAGATGGAGCGATTAGAGTTTCACTGGCTGAAACCTTAATCACCCTTAGGCCACCATTGGCAACCCATGCCGCTGCTGGACATCGCTAAATCCTCCATCGCCTCCGCCATCATGGTCCTTCAAATCGAGAGGAAGAAAAGGAGGTCAGTAGCAAATCGGACACCATCGAGAATAGAAAATTACGAGGGAGTAAAACTTAGCTTTTGCTTTTTTTACTAACTGATTGATTTGGGGTTTTGCGTGTTGTGGTTTGAGTTAACTCCGCCGGGTGAGGCGCCATCGTGATGAGTGTTTCTGGGGGTAGGGTTTTGGGGTAGCGAGAGAGGAAGGAAGAACAATGAGAGAAAGGAGGTGAGGGTACTGAAATTAAAATGAAATGAAAAATGAGTAAAATAAGTTATGTTATCCGTCTGATCCTCTACATGTGCGACTACCACAACTATTATGTGCTCTTTAATTATATCTGCTTGATCCTCGTGGGACGGTCGTAAGGCCAAGTCCCACCATAAGCTTTGTACGCCTCACTCACAGGATTAACATGACCCTCTTCAAAAACGCTATGGGCCAAGCCCATTAACATCCACACCCCCTTTCAGATATTTGCCAATTTCACAAAGCAAAACGCACCCCCTGTCCAGGAACATTTGGGCCAGCCTGTTCCTAACCTCTAGCACCCCCCTGTTTTTGATACATAACTGAAAACGCACCCCGCTGTTTTTGATACATAACTGAAAACGCACCCCGCTGTTTTTGATACATAACTGAAAACACCCCCCCCCCCAGGTTTACCTAAATTATTAATATTTTTTATTATTTCCTTTTATATTTTTTATATTATATTATATTAATTATTTATTCTTTCTTTTTTAATTATAATTATAATAATTATTATTAATTATTATTATCTTATTTTTCTATTATTATTGTGATTTTTATTTTATGTAAATATTATTATATTATCAAATAAATCATTTTATATCAAAATTGCATATATTATTTTCTCATATATTGCATTAAATCTTTTTTATCACGCATTAACCAAGATTTTCACAATTAATATAGTTAAAAAACACAAACCAAGCATCAAACTATTTTCGCGAACAAATTAAGCTAATCAATAGTCATTTTTGCAAATGGGTTTCAAACTAATTTTGGCTTACTGCGTTCTCAGTCAAAATCTCTGCAATCACTACTCCCGACCGAGTGCGAAGTGATTCAAAATATGTTTGCAAACCCCTAAAAGACACTAACCCATACAAACTACGAATTGGGACTCTGATTCCTCATAAGAGGATATGTAGGCACGCGATCTAAAATGGTGGTGAGTCTTGCTAATTAAAACTTAAAACCCTATTTATCCCCAACCTAAACCTAGAGTCTAATATCCTTGTGAACAAGGTGGATGAAAGGTGCCTAACACCTTCCTTTCGTCCAATTGAGTCTGAAACCTAGAATCTCTGTCTGCGGATTAGGGTTTTCTGTTAGGTTCCCTTCCCTAGGATAAAAACTAATAGTGGCGACTCTTGATTTAAAAAACCAGTTGCAACAGCTGGCGACTCTGTTGGGGACTCTCCTTAAACCTAGGTTTTAGGTTTCTTTTTGGTTTTTATTTATATTTATTTATTTGCATTAATTCTATTTATTGCGTTTATTTATTTATTGTCAATCTTTTCTTATCATCATATACTTACTGCGTGGCGGGAATTTCAATCTCAAAAATATTCTCAATATAACCCTTAGAAAGAAGGTTCGTCTATTAGCTTAGGGGGTACATCACCCCTTCGAGTTTATGTGACGACTTCACCTAGAGTTGGTGAACTTCCGAAAAAGGAATACTTATCGAGAGATATCCTCTTGATGAGTAGGACTTTGGAAGGTCACCCATGACTCTTTATAACGACCTTAACCTAAAATCTCATGACGAGACCTTTCACGACTTTGAGATGAATGTTTCGGTCCGTAAAGAGGCTCCACCTAAGGGAGGCCCTTGTGCCTTTCCCCTCTAGTGTTATTCATGACACCCTTAAGGAAGCCACCTTTTGGGAGGGTAGATCAAATGTAGGTCAAAATTAAGGAGCCTACCATCTAGGGGTACTTATCACAAAATCCCATCACTCAGCCTTACAGCCATGCATTCATACACTTCATGTATTCGTCATACATTCATCATATATTCGTCACCCATTTCTTTTTCTTATTCACGGAGTATAAAAAAATCAAGATATCAGTGACTGTCTTTAAAAAACGGATATCGAAGGAAACAACTTGTCCGCGTCAACACACCAAACATGATTGAAATCAAGGCCACAAAAGGGAAATAACATGCTGGAGACTTTCTCAAGTTTTTTCCAGCAACAGTGGATGGTTTCAAAAGCAGATATCAGCAGGCGCACCTAGAAGACTTATTTCCTTTTGCTTGATTTCACGCAAATGAAGTTTTGGTTTAAGATCGTAATATTTTTCAATATCTGAATTACATTACCTTCAATAAAGGAATTTTGTTCCCACATCTCGTTCACGTATCTATTTTAAAGATAGTCGCCAAGTAAAGTAATAAAGGACAAGCATGTACTCGGAGGAATAAGAAATTTAAAACGATAACCATTTCATGCTCATATACATTATCACACACATGCATTCACAAACACCCGCATATCATGTCAAAACTCATTTTTCCACAAACATCTCTCCAGTTGAACCATTGGTAGAAAAAGGTCTCCACCTCCTTGGCCTCCATATCAAACAAGGTCTTATCAACAAAAAGCAATGGAGAAAATTGAGGAAACTCAGGCTGCGTTCAAAGAGGATCTCGACCAAGTAAAGGGCGACGTAAGTTCAATGAAAGGAGATTTGAGTCAAGTTCTTCTGGCTTTGAAGAACATCATTGACAGGCAATATCAGATTCCCAGGGTAGCTATCGAGGAAGTAGCCCAGGCTATTGGTGCATCAAATGGTCACCAACTAAGGAAAGAGCCAGAAGCAGGACTCCAAAAGTCCGTCATGGCCCATTAAGAAGCTGAAACTGAAGGGTTTGTCCTACCGCCACCAAAATCAGGGGCATCTCATACCCTACAGATTCCAACCAATAATGCGGACTCCCTCTAGGACACAATGAAGCTTTAGAAAGAGCTCTACAAAGGCTAGGGGACCAGGGGATAGTCCAGTTCGGACAATACCCTGAAGAAAAATATAAAGGTGCTCTGAAAGGCGAAGCACCTTTTCCTCCAATCCCAGAGACTTTTGTCAACAACGGAGTAGTGCATGGCAGACATGGGGCAAAAATACTCAACAAACCCAACACCAAAGGGGAAATTGAATTCATCCAAGAGTGCACCCCAAAAGGAGAACTCAAAAGATGGACCATCGTGGAGATTCCTGAGATCTTATTCTTTCCAAATTAATTTTTCTTGTTTTTGAAAGAACCTATGTCAAGCCCGAGGCATATGGGTTGCTTATAAGGGTTCCCCGTTTTATTTCAAACAATATTTACGATTAATAAAAGTGATGTTTTGTTTTCAACCAAGATCCATGTCTTTCTTTTGCATTCATGTCTTAATTTTAAAAAATGGAAATACTTTCTCTGCATATGCATTTTCAAATATTCAAATACTAAAGATGCGCCAAAACATGATAAAGGTGCAAATTCAAACCCAAAACCACCGATAATGCTATTGCTGCGATCTGATATAATTTTGGTGCTCCTATCAACCAAGCTAAAGAGGAAGATGATAAAGATCTTGAACACTCTGAGAGAATGGCTAGGCTAACAATATACAACCGTGTCAAGAGGCTATTAAGACCATTAATTTGAGCACCAAGGATGATCTGAAAGAAACCAAGCTAAGGGGAATGTCAGAGCGGAGCCACAAAGAAGTTGATCAGGTTATTGCACATATCTACAGAAACAGGCCAAAGTCGAATACAACAGTGCGGTAAAAATAAGCAACTATGAAATCCCAAGATCTGACGAAGAACCCGAGCGAGGGGCATGTTGGGTATCCACGTTTGACGAAGCTTCAAATGCACTGGGGCACAATATATGGGCAATTTTAAATTCTCCAAAGAATGCTTACAAGCCATATACCAAGTCAATGGTGAATGGTATACTAAACATCCAAAACTGATTCCATATCGGGGTCATATTTTGAAAACTAACTGCGGAATTCGCAAAAATAATTTTCAGTCATGTCCCACGAAAAGGAAATCAAACGACAGGTGCCTTGACAAATATATCGTCCATGTTCAAAATAACTTGGTCAAACCATGAATCGTGCATCACAAACAGACGCTTCGAAGAGCCCGCACATCACCTTGCTATAAAAAAAAGAGACCGGACGACAAGCCTTGGTTTTATGACATCAAGGAGTACCTGGAAAAATAGGAACATCCAGAAAATGCCTCCAGCGTCGACCGACAAACTCTACGAAAATTAGCCTCAAAATTCCTTCTGAGTAACGGTATACTGGTATACTGTATAAGATGAACCATGACATGGTCTAGTACTTAAGAAGATTTTGCCACCTCTCCTTGACTCACGTGGTAAATGGACACTCAATTACGAAAGTCCATACGTAGTCAAAATAGCATCCTCTGACGGTAATCTTATCCTCACAACAAGGGATGGGGAATAACTACTACACCTGACAAGTTCAGACGTAGTCAAAAACACTATGTATAAAAAGCTCGCTAAGCTCGAACCTTAAACAAGCGACTTAGGAAAAAAGGAGCGTCCTGGTGGATCGAAAACCCTAAAGGGCGATCCAGGCAAAAATTAGGGGCATATAGACTAAAAAATCATCTCGGTGGATTGAAAACCCTAAAGGGAAATCCAGGTAAAAATTAGGGATCATTAAAAGAGAAATAAAGAACAAAAAGACTGCGATCTAAGAACTGCGACTACGAACCACGAAGGGAGAGATAGATCTGAATCATCCAACTCAGAAGCAAAGGAGATAAGATCATTAAAAGGATATTGGGGAACATCAATAGAAATTATCATTTTTCATTCCCATTTACAGTTTTAAAACTTTCTGTAATTACCTCTTTCTAGGAATTGTATCTTGTATTCTCGCCTATTCAGAGGCCTATCAATAAAATAGTTGCTTTCTTTGCATCTTTCAAATTTCGTTTTTCTTTTCTCAGACTTGTTTCCAAAATACTACGATCATTACTTGTGGATATTGTCTTGAAATCATTTCGGGGAATTAACAAAATAAAAGCGTTTTATAAAACATCGTAAAAATGTTTTGGTTAGAAAAATATTAAAAGAAAATCCATGTCTACATCCACACACATAACCACTCATACGTCTTGAAAATCTATACACATGTCTACGCCTGTACACATGGATATCTATGCTCACAACGCAAAAAAGTCTACGCCCACACGTACATCTGCGCCTATGCTTGCACTCAACAATACCAAGTCCATGCCTACATCTACGCGCCCGCACACAAAGCCTACGTACATGTCAGCACATATGCCTAACTTGCAACACGAGGTATACATCCGCACATGTCCATGCATATGTGTATTCCTTCCAATTATACATACGTCTACGCTTACGCTTGCGCCTACGACACACGAATCTACATACGTCTGTGCTCACGCCTATGCCTATGACATACGAATCTACGCTTATGCTTGTGGCTACGAATCTATGTACGTCCGCGTCTATGCCTGCACTTACAACATACAAATCTATGCATAGGCCATTACCTACGTCTACGTCTACGTCTACTCCCGCGCTCATAATACAAAAATCAATGTTCAAATTTTGCTAACATTGTCCATTGCATTCAAGTCCAATAATGCTACGACGACACAACATACAACGCCAGGAATTGGTAGCTCTAAGCCAATGGTTTAAAGGAGAGAATGCCAGAAATGGTCTTCATAACATTTCAAGGCATACACTTATCTTATACATATTTCACACATACATTTTGCATATCTAAATCATACACACCCTATACATTTCAATATTTAATACATTCAGAGTTCCATATCAATGTCAAAACATCATACATTTCGCATACATACAACATTTAATACGCATGTATAAACGTGTATCACATAGCAAACAGACAAATAATCTCACCCTCGATTCAACTATCTAAGGGTCGACCAACGCAATACCTCTCCTACGATTCAACCCATCACCTAAGTCTTCCCGCAGTGATGAGTTCCTTACAAGTCCAATACATTGCCTCCAAGCTGCAATGTATTCACGAAACTCAGTATATTGCCTCTTAGCCGCAATATATCATCTGACTCAAACACATTGCCTCTAAGCTGCAATGTATTTGAAAAACTCAACACATTGCCTCTAAGCCGCAATGTATCTTTCCAGATCAAAATATTGCCTCTAAGCTGCAAGATATTATCCAAACCAGCACATTGCCTCTAAGCTGCAATGCATTACCCAAACTCTAGACCATCGTCTCAGACTTTATGCAGCGATGTTTGACAATAAATTTAGCTTATCACATCAGACTTCACGCAGTGATTTGCCAGCCTAAACCCATTGCCTCATACTTCACGCAGTAATGTGTTTCTTATTTTGCAACACAGATCATTACCTCAGACTTCATGCAGTAATGTATTCCAAACTCCATACCATCGTCTCAGTCTTCATACAGCGATGTTCTAAAACCAAATTTAGCTTATTACATCAGACTTCACGTAGTGATTTTCTAACCTAATCCATTGCCTCAGACTTCATGCAGCAATGTGTTCCAAATTCTAGACTATCGTCTCAGACTTCATGCAGCGATGTTCGAAAACCAAATTTAGATTATCACATCAGACTTCACGCAGTGATTTGCTAACCTAATCCATTGCCTTAGACTTCATGCAGTAATGTGATTCAAATTCCATACCATCGTCTCAGACTTCATACAACGATGTTCGAAAACCAAATTTAGCTTATCACATCAGACTTTATGCAGTGATTTGCTAACATAATCCATTGCCTCATACTTCATGCAACAATGTGTTCCGAATTCCAGACCATCGTCTCAGACTTCATGCAACGATCTTTGAAATAACACATTTAGCTTATCAAATCAGACTGTACGCAGTAAATTGCGAACCTAATCCATTGCCTTGGACTTCATGCAGCAATGTATTCCAAACTCCATACCATCGTCTCAGACTTCATGCAACGATGTTCAAAACAAATTCAACTTATCACATCAGACTTCACGCAGTGATTTTCCAGCCTAAACCCACTGCCTCAGTCTTTATGCAGTAGTGTGTTCCCTTATTCTGTGACACAGATCATCGTCTCAGACTTCCTGCAATGATGTTCAAAACAAATTCAACTTATCACATCAGACTTCACGCAATGATTTTCAAATCTAACCCATTGCCTCAGTCTTCATACAACAATGCGTTCCCTTATTCTGCAACACAGATCATCGTCTCAGAATTCATACAACGATGTTCGAAACAACAAATTTAGCTTATCACATCAGTATTCACGCAATGATTTACAAACCTAACCCGCTGCCTCAGGCTTCATGCAGCAGTACGTTCCCTTATTCGACGACACAAATCATTGCTTCACACTTCATGCAGTAATGTGTTCCAAACTCCAGACCATCATCTCAGACTTCATGCAGCGATGTTCGAAAACAAAATCAAGCATATCGCATCAGACTTCACGTAGCGATTCGCGAACCAAACTCATCGCCTCAGGCTTCATGCAACGATGTATTTCTTTATTCCATAAAATGTAGCCTATCACATCAGACTTCACACAGTGAGTTGCAAACATAAATCATTGCCTCAGACTTCATACATCGATGTCCGAAAACCAAATCTAGCTTATCATCTCAGACTTCACGCAGCGATTTGCAAAAACTGTAACCCAATGCATCAAGCTTTAAGTATAAATACCTTCCTTCATTCCATAAACAACAATCATCATCTCAGACTTCATGATACGACGAAAAAAAAACTTTTAGCCATTGCATCAGACTTCATGCAACAATATATTTTGTTATTCCATAAACACCAATCATCGCCTCAGACTTCACGCTTCGATGCTCAAAAGAAAACAAAAACTTAACACATTGCCTCTAAGCCGCAATGTGTTTGTAAATCCTACATTTCCTCTAAGCTGCAATGTATTCGCAAACTCAATACATTGCCTCTAAGCCACAATGTATTCGCAAACTCAACACATTGCCTCTAAGCCGCAATGTGTTCGCAAACTCAAAACATTTGCTCTAAGCCGCAATGCATTTGTAAACTCAACACATTGCCTCTAAGCCGCAATGTATTCGCAAACTTAACACATTGCTTCTAAGCCGCAATGTATTCGCAAACTCAACACATTGCCTCTAAGCCACAATGTATTATCCAAACTCAACACATTTCCTCTAAGCTGCAATGTATTATCCAAATTAACACATAACCTCAAAGCCGCAATGTATTCATGCTCAGAACATCGCCTCAGACGTCATGCAGCGATTCACAAACGTAACCCACAACCTCAGTCTCCAAGTAGCCATGCATCATAAATCATTTCTATACACAACCTCCAAATAGGTGAATAAGTCAAGACATACAAAATCGCGCTAAGAAACCATCTGCCTCGTTATCAAACCCCGGTAAGCGATACATCATCAGCTTTGCCTACTTCCTTGATACTCATAAGGGTATGCTACACCAGTGTAACCTCATGCTTGTCGGACAAATGTTGGGTATTCTAAGTATTGAATAAACTCACATTCAGAATGTGCAAGACTCGAGTTTTCTCACGCTATTCGATTGGAAGATAATTGAATAGGGGCAACTGTCGTACCCCAAATTTGTCCTACCTCGATGATTTTGTTTTTCGAGATTAAAATTAAAGAAATATTCAATTAAAGATGGTATATCAGTATATGATAGTCCGTCTTCATCCGATTAGGGGGTGTACTTTAAATTCAGGAAAGCAGAGCTTTCTAAATCAGAAAGACTCGTGTATTTGTAAACCCATTCGTAAAGCATGTTGGCCAATGGCCCATGCAATTCGAAAATAGAAAATTATTTTAAAGAAAAAGGAGATAATAATTACTAGGTTATTAAATTATTAAGTCCACTTATATTTAATTTTCTAGTAGTTAATAATTAATTTTTAATTAATAAAACCCATTTTTAGTGTTAATGTTAGTAGTAAAAAAGAGGGAGGTGGAAGTTCAACATGCTAGCCCATTATATTTCAGCTGGTCCATTTCCGTTTGTGTTGTCCAAATAGCAAAAGGGGAGGTATCGTTATAAATTACAAGCCCATTAAAATTCATAAGGCTCATTTCTTTTTTTAATAAACAAGGATTTAGAGATAGCTGACCCATTAAGGTTTTTTAGCCATCCCTTTCGACGTTTGTACTGTTATTATTCAAACACTTTTGTTTTATTAAAATATTTGTTTTTTTTAGTTAAAACATTTGAAGACTGGTTTTATAAAAACAAAGGGACCCAATATCGGGCCCAGTGTGGCTTAAAAGAAATGCGTTTTACAAAACAAGAAGTGGGTTGTTATTACAAAACGTTTTACAGTAGAAGGCCCAAATATCTTTAAAATTTTGTTTGGAATCAACACAAAGCCCAAATGGAATTAAAAGTAGTTACTGCTTCAATCAGTAAAGACATGGTGCACTAATGGATACTGTAGAGATTCAACGAGGATTACACACATTTTTGTTTGATAACAAGTATTGTTTAGATTTAAAACAATTAAAATCAACTTTATTTACAAACTAAATCTCAGAATTTCAATTAAACTAAAAACAAAGATAATCTTAGAAATTGAACATAATGATTAGAAACTAATCAAATTTACAGTATCGAATCCGGAAAAAACTACAGAATCAATTCCAATCTATAATTACAATAAATATAATCAATCAATAATCGTCTAAACCCTAAATCTATGCTAATCAAATTCGTAACAGCAAGAAACCCCGATCTATCCTATAAATACTAATTGAAAATACGAAGAAAAAGGGTGGGGGGGTTGACATAGAAATGGGGACGGCGAATCTTCACAGAACAAGAAGAAGGCGAGCTTTTACGGAGAACGGAGAAAGCGGAAGAGTTTTGCAGGAACAGGAGCTTTCCGGAGATGGAGCGATTAAAGGTTCACTGACTAAATCCATAATCGCCCTTATGCCACCGTTGACAACCGTTGCCGCCGCTGGACATCGCTGAATCCTCCAACGCCTCCGCCATCGTGGTCCTGCAAATCGAGAGGAAGAAAAGGAGGCCAGTAGCAAATTGGACACCATCGAGAACAGAAAATCACGAGGGAGTAAAACTTAGCTTTTGATTTTTTTTCTAACTGATTGATTTGGGGTATTGTTGTGGTTTGAGTTGACTCCGCCGGGTGAGGCTCCGTCGTAATGAGTGTTTCTGGGGCTAGGGTTTTGGGGTAGTGAGAGAGGAAGGAAGAACAGTGAGAGAAAGGAGGTGAGGGTACTGAAATGAAAAATGATTAAAACAAGTTATGTTATCCGTCTGATCCTCTGCACGCGCGACTACCACAACTATCATGCGCTCTTTAATCATATTTGCTTGATCCTCGTGGGACAGCCGTAAGGCCAAGTCCTATCATAAGCTTCGTACGCCTCACTCACACGATTGACAGGACCCTCTTCAAAAACGTTGTGGGCCGAGCCCATTAACATCCACACCCCCTTTCATATTTTTACTAATTTCACAAAGCAAAATTCACCCCCCACTGTCCAAGAACATTTGGGCCAGCCTGGGCCTAACTTCTACCACCACCCCTGTTTTTGATACATAACTGAAAACGCACCCTCCAGGTTTACCTAAATTATTAATATTTTTTATTATTTCTTTTTATATTTTTTTATATTATATTCTATTAATTATTTATTCTTTCTTTTTTACTTACAATTATAATTATTATTATTAATTATTATTATCATATTTTTCTATTATTATTGTGATTTTTATTTTTGGTAAATATTATTATATTATCAAATAAATCATTTTATATCATAATTGCATATATTATTTTCTCATATATTGCATTAAATCTTTTTTATCATACATTAACCAAGATTTTCGCAATTAATATAGTCAAAAAACAAAAACCAAGCATCAAACTATTTTCGCGAACAAATTAAGCTAATCAACAGTCTTTTTTGCAAATGGGTTTCAAACTAATTTTGGCTTACTGCATTCTCAGTCAAAATCTCCGCAATCACTACTCCCGACCGAGTGCGAAGTAATTCAAAATATGTTTGCAAACCCCTAAAAGACACCAACCCATACGAACTACGTATTGGGACTCTGATTACTCATAAGAGGATACGTAGGCACGCGATCAAAAATCATGGCGAGTCTTGATAATTAAAACTTACAACTCTGTTTATCCCAAACCTAAACTTAAAGTCTAATATCCTTGTGAACAAGGTGGATGAAAGGTGCCTAACACCTTCCTTTCATCCAATTGAGTCTGAAACCTAGAATCTCTATCTGTGAATTAGGGTTTTCTGTTAGGTTCCCTTCCCTAGGATAAAAACTAATAGTGGTGACTCTTGATTTAAAAAACCAGTTGTAACACCGGTAGCCCTTAAGTAGTCAAGGAGAATACGGGGCCGTTGTATGGTGTCGTGAAGCACTAACTGACTTTAGAACATTTACTTGACCAACTTGGCCTTTAAGAAGTAGTGAGATAGCCGTTTTGGTGCAGTCTGAAGTTGGTTGATACTCGATACTACGCTCATTGAGATCAGACTTCTCGGGATATTTTGGTCGCCATTAAAGAGGCTTGGCTGAAACAATTCCCGACAAGAAATATCAGTGATATTGAGATCTCTTAGAACCCAATTACTATTTCTAGGACAGGTTTGAGCCAACTAAACTTCAAGAGGGTACTTACCTATAAGACTCCCTGCAAGCCTAAACCTAAGGACTTGTTTTCCTTGTGTGTATATGCTTACTTGTACATAACATCATAAACATCATAACATCATAAGCATTCTCACTAACCATTTCAAGGATTATTGGGATTTATCTTTGTTCTGTTTTGTAGGACATGGCCTCCCTCCGCAAGAATACTATCCAAGTCAATATCGTAAGAATTCCTTCTCAACTCAAAGTTTTAGCATCAAGGGTCCTTGAGAATTCTTCATTCACCGAAAGACATGGTCGCCTCCTAAACTTGGTTACCTTGAGCACTGATGAAGATATGATGAAGGTGCTTTTCCCGTTCTTCGACCCCTAGCACCATTGCTTCACCTTTCCCAATTACCAGCTCATACCTACTATGGAAGAATTCGCTCAACTCTTGAGGATTGCTATTCTCAATCAACTACCATTCAATGGTACGGAAAGAGATCCAATCCCTAAAGAGATTTCCCGAGCACTACACTTGCAACAATCCGATGTCACGACTAATTGGGAAACAAGGAGTGGTGTCAGAGGGTTCTTAGCCAAGTTCTTGGTTGAAAAAGCTCAAGATTGTTGGAACTCTTTCGATTTACAAGCTTTTGAAGAAATCTTGGTCCTTCTCATCTATGGGATGGTTTTATTTCCAAACCCTGACCAACTTATAGATGTAAATGCTGTCAAAATCTTCATGTCTCGCAATCCGATGCCTACTTTGTTGGGAGATATCCTACATTCTCTCCACTCTCGCACTATGAGGAAGAGAGGGGCCCTCATGTTTTGCACTCCTCTTTTGGCTAGATGGTTTACTTTGTATCTTCCCCGGTCTATGTTGAAGAACGAACAAGGTTTAAGGTGGTCCCATAGGTTGATGTCACTCGGACATTCGGATATTCAATAGTGTTATCAATCCTTAGAGAATGTTACTATCATCGATCATTATGGAGAATTCCCTGATGTCCCTTTGCTTGGCATTAGGGGAGGTATCACTTACAACCCTTGCTTAGCCTTACAATAGTTTGGGTATGCCTGAAGAGATGGTCCTCATTATATGCTCATTCAAGGAGTGGTGTTCGACTACGAGAGTGACGATCAAGGCTACCGTTAGAGGTTTGTATGAGCTTGGAGGATGGTAAAAAAAGTGGATAGTAAAACGCTAGGACACAAGAATTCCATTCCCCTTGAGCCTTACCTTAGGTGGGTACGAGCTCGTGCTTAGAAACTCGTGATGCCTTATCCCTCCATCCTACCAGTTATCATGGAGCCTGTGGCTGAAGAGGATGTCCCGTACACTATCCTCCATCCCGACATGCCTACTTCTCTTAAAGACTTGCAAAAAGGTTAGATTCAGCTAAAGGAAGAACAAATACTTTCGAAGCTCAACTCTACGCTAGCGAGAAAAGGGTTCTGGAACTTACAAAGCAACTCCATGAAGAACAAAGCTTGAACACCTACCTTGTGAAAAAGAGGATGCGTTCGACATTCTTATCTTAGAGGTTTATTTTTAAGCCCAAGAGGCATGCTTCAATCCTTTTGAACTAATTAATGAAATTTGACGCTTGTTCATTCTTTGTCTATACAAATTTAAGTTTCATAAATCCTTGAAATCATTTGCATACCCATCTTCCATGCATCATAACATACTAGGTTTTCCACGGCAGATTTCCTTATCTTTCTGCTGTTTCTTTCAGCAAGATGGATATCGAGAAAAATGTGAAAGACCTACAAGTACAAAACTCCCAGTTTCAAGAGACTCTGCTGACCCTGGCCAAGGGGGAAAAAAGAGTTGATGGCGTTGCTAGCAGCCAAAAAGAAACCAAAGAGGAAAGCCCTAGTCAATATGGGTAAGAGATTCAGAGAGCCGATCCATCAGATACCGGTAGTGGAAGACTCGTCTGAGGAAGACGAAAATCAAATTGGAGAAGCAAAGAGTACCAAGGATGGGTGTATCAATGATCAAGCGTTCGATGATGACGATTATTTTGAAGAGCAGTATCCTCCTGCTGATGTTAAGTACAAGCAGCTAGAGGACAGACTGAAGGTCGTTGAGATTCAAGCCGTCCCCAGTTTGGATTTTGATGATTTAGGTTTAATATCTGGGGTTGTCATTCCCCATAAATTCAAAATACCAGTACTCGTTAAGTATGATGGGGTTTCCTGCCCAAAACATCATCTGAAGTCTTATGTGCGCAAAATTCAACCGCACACAGCCGAAAAGAAACTCTGGGTTCACTTCTTTCAAGAAAGCTTGGATGGGATGTAACTAGATTGGTTTTACCTATTGGAGGGTTCCTGTATCCATACATGGGAAGACTTAGCCACCACTTTCTACCACCAATACAAGTACAATGCCGACCTGGCGCCGATAAGAGTTCAACTGCAAGACATGACAATGGGTAAAAATGAAGGGTTCAAAGAGTACGCCTAAAAGTGGAGGGATCTTTCCAGTAGGGTCCAACCACCATTAACAGACAGGGAGCACATTGATATGTTTATGGGAAATTTATCTGGTCCTTTTTTCAACTTATTGGTTGGTTCTTCTTCTTCCAGTTTCACCGAGCTGATCTTAACCGATGAAAGAGTTGAGAGCGGTATTAAAAGCGGGAAGATTCCCATAGCATCTACTTCCACCTCCAATCCCATAAAGAAACCTTTTACCGGAAAGAAAGAAACAAATGATGTGTATGGGTCAAGGGCCCGTACCAAGAAGGATGATCGTCCATCCGTTAATGCTATTCGGATTTCCAATCCAACTCCTGTTCAGAGACAATATTCCAATCTTCAACGGTTTGAGGCTCCGCGAAGATAATACACAAGGATAGGCATGTCGCTATCCCAAGCCTTACAACACCTGTTAAAGGCTAATTTGGTGACACTGCATGATCCTCTGGCCAATCCAGATACAACTTCACCTAAATACAATTTGAATACCAAGTGTGCATATCACTCAAATAGTCTCGGGCATGAGATTGACCAATGTTGGGCGCTGAAGAATAAAATTCAAGACTTGATAGATAACAAGACCATCGAATTTGATCCGCCTCGAACTCCCAATGTGATAACGGCACAAATGCCAAACCATGGTAAAGGTGACAATGTTGTTGAAGACACCATTTTTGTTTCCTCCATCAAATTCTTGACTACTCCTTTAAACATTATCAAAGAGAATCTACTGAAAGCCGGGATTTTCCCTGGATATTTAAAGAACTGTGATTGATGTGCCAAATAACTCAATGGATGCAAAGGGCTGAAGGAAGGCATTCAACGCCTAATGAATAGCCATGAGATCCTATTTGAAAAGACTCTGCCCACCAAAAGTTTAACCAATAAGATTGAAGACCTCTCCATCATAACAATCCCAAACAAGCCTCTTAGGATCTCCTCCAAGGATCCTATCAGGATTTCAAACGAACCGACTGTTGCTCCCCTGATAATTACCGCCCCTGGGCCAATTCCGTACTCTTCCAACAAAGCAGTGCCATGTAACTATGGTGCTGAGGTGTTTTACCATGGAATAAAGAAAGATGCTTGGATTGAAGAAAGCAAAGCTGATAACGTTGGTAACATTACTGCCTCTAGTAAGGTAACTAGAACATGGAGAATCTTTTCACCCAACATCTCACCACCAACTGCTACAAAGGCACCTGTCCGCATCACCACTGCTAAGCCTAGTGCTGACACAAGGGGAAAGGAGAAAGTAGTTGAGCCTGCTGAGACAGAAATACCCACAAAAGACATTGCCGCTGAGGAACCTTCCGCTCGAGAAATGGATAAGATCTTGAAAATTATAAAAAGAAGTGATTTCAAGATAGTGGAGCAGTTGGGGTAAACCCCTTCCAAGATTTCTATGTTATCTTTGCTACTCTGTTTCGATGCTCGTGCTTCGGCGTTAATCAAATTCTTGAAGAAGGCTCGTGTCCCTCATGATACCACAACAAACCAGTTTGAAAATTGTGTGGCAAGCTTGACGGTCGAAAATGGTTTGGGGTTCTCAGATGCTGATCTGACACCACTGGGAAATAATCATAACAAAACTCTATATGTTTCTGTTGCATGTAAGGGGACTACCCTAGCACATGTTTTGGTTGACACTGGATCTTCATTAAACGTGCTATCCAAGGGCATTTTGGACCGTTTAGACTGTGAATGACTAGTTTTTAAACCAAGTGATATTATTGTGAGGGCTTTCGATGGGTCCAAAAGGACAGTCCATGGAGAGGTGGATCTCCCGATCAAGGTGGGCTCACAAATTTTCAACTCTACTTTCTACGTCATGGATATCCGTCCTTCTTACTCCTGTTTGTTGGGTCGCCCTTGGATCCACAGAGCAGGGGAAGTAACGTCAACCCTTCATCAAAAGCTCAAGTATCCGATCAAAGGAAGGATTGTCATTGTCTGTGGCGAGGAGGAGTTCATAGTAAGTGTTGTACCCCAAAATTTTCCCTCTCGTTTCTCAAAGGATCATCCTGGACCCTCAGTTTTTCTTCCATCATGTTTCAAGCTTTGGATCACAATTTTCCAAGAAAGTCATTCAAAAGGACAAATGGTCAAAAGCACACTGAAAAGTCAAACTTTTACTTTTGGGATCAAAAATTAAGTTTCAACAATTATATTTCATTAAGACATGAAATTAATTCATCAAAATCAAAAGTCAGAAATTACTTTGAAAAGATCAAATTTCTAAACGTTTAGAAAATTTTCTAAGTGTTAAGAGAATATGATACTTCAGAACTTCTGGGCCAGCCCTTACGCAAGCGCAATCAGAACTTGCAAAGACGGTTCAGAATATGACTCTTCAGTCAGAACATATGGAAACTGTGTTCTTCAATTAGAACATGTCTCTTCAGCATATGGAGGCTATGTTCAACGCTTCGATCAAAACATCACCCTTTGAATCTCATTCTGGTCTTATGCGATCAGAAGATCACCAAATCTCAAAAACTTGTTTGAACAGCCTGCTGCACTGCTATAGCACAGTCCTGCAACCAGCTGCCACAACACTCCAAATTGCTGCTGATCCAGTACACGCCTGCTCTTTCTCAAACCCCATAATAACCCCAAATTATCATAAAAAAACTGTGTTTAAAAAGCAATGGAACAATATGCAAAAAAGGTTTAAAAACCCATTTGTTTTCCTCCCAAAACCACATCAAACTCACCTATAAATAAGTTGCTCCATCACAATTTTAAGGGGTTGGCTTTTGGAAAGAGAGAATTATCAAAGAGAGAAGAGAAAACAAAAAAACATTCGCGAACCCTAAATTCCTAAACAAAATCAAAATCTTTGTTCTTCCCTTTGAATCAAAGAGCATAGCATTTCCTGTTCCGTTCCAGAACATCTGAAGGCAGCAGTTCAGGTTCCAAACATGCATTCCAGATTCAAGGTAAGTCTTTCTGACTTTGAATCTTTTCATTCAAAACGTCATTAAATATGTAAATATCATAGTATTGATTTTGTCCATATCATTGCATGAGTAGAGAAAAACTGTGGATCAGAACTTTTTGAATAAAGCTGGGCTCAGAATTAGAATTAGAACTTCTATGAACTGTTGTGCTTCTATCTTTCTGATTTGCTGTCGTTAAGAACTGAATAAATTGCAGATGTTCTGACTAATGTAAGGAATGGGGTGAAATGTAATACAGAATTTCTGGGTTTTCTTTCCCACTATTTAGCACGACACAGAACTTCTGATTTTCACTCATTGTTTAACACACACGAAACTTCTAAGATTTTCTCATTGTTTAACACAACAAAGAACTTCTGATTTTTACTCATTGTTTAACACAACACAAAACTTCTGATTTTCACTCAATGTTTAACACAACACATAATTTCTAAGATTTTCTCATTGTTTAACACAACACAGAACTTCTGATTTTCACTCACTGTTTAACACAACACAGAACTTATAATTTTCACTCACTGTTTAACACAACATAGAACTTCTAAGATTATCTCATTGTTTAACAAAACATATAACTTCTAATTTTCACTCACTGTTTAACACAACACAGAACTTCTGATTTTCACTCATTGTTTAACACAACACAAAACTTCTGACCCTTTTCTCACTATCTAAACACGACCCAGAACTTCTGTTTTCGCCCTCTAACATTTCTTTTAGGATTCCAATGGCATCAATCCAGAACTTCTGATTTCCTTTGACGTTTCATTATGAACCACAACGCGCCTGGCATCAGAATTTCTGATCCACTCTGTTTGGCTTTCAACAACATGCTGATCCTATTCCTCATTTTTTCCCCTTTTTCTCTATTATTTTTCATAAAAAAGGACATCAACAAATATTTTCTTTTATTAAATAATTATTTTCCTTTTAATTTGTCAAGACCAAAAACAATTTTTAAAAACAAGTCTTTTCCTTTTATTATAGTGTACAATTCAATATGGTTGTAATAGTTAATTAGGATTTAAAATTCTTGCAAACCCCCAATTGTAATATGTACCCCCATCCCTAAATGATGTAATAGCGTAGGACTTTACATTTCCATAATTTACCGCTTTTCAAATATAAATGCTAGTAATTAGGGTGTGCATGACAAGACATGCAATCAACAAATAGATAACACTAATCAAGACTAAAAGCATGTAAATCAAACACACCATTCACACTTACACCCTTAGGGTAATCCCATTTTGTTGCCTATCGGAAAATAGTCACGTCCCTCGAATATGGGTGTTTTAGCAAAGACCCTCGATAAAAGATCGTAGTCCCTCGATGACCGTCAATGTTGCCTTCGGTAAACGATCTAGTCCCTAAACGATACTGCTAAAACGCCCCATAGGTTTCCTTCTATGACTATATAAAAATGTCTCGTGCCTGTCCTTTCACATCCAACAATGGGGCTTCTTATCAAATCAATGGTAAGATAGCAACATCTAAAGGAGGAGGAAAAGAACATTTAGGACCTTTTGAGTAGGTAGGTTGCTCTAGGTTGCTCGCCTGCTTACAACAAAAACATTTTATACAATAACACTCTCATTTTGAAACCTTTTCAAAAGACAACACTTTGTACGTGTTTTTATAGAAACGAGAACCATTACAAAGACACATTTTCAAAATCACTTTCAAAATCACATTCCACAAACACTTCTTTGAACTATTTTCCAAACAACACTTTGTATGCGTTCTTATAGAAACGAGAACCATTACAAATACGTTTTCAAAATACTTTCAAAACCCATACAACAAGCACATTTTCAAACAAAAAGCAAGTGATCTAGCAAGAAACTAAGATCCCGTAGATAACGACAGATGGAAAGGGTGCTAATACCTTTCCTTTTCATAACCTACCCCCCGAACTCAAGAAAAATATCGAAAGGTCTTTCCTGTTCTTTTCAACCTTTCCTTTTGGATAAAAGAAAAGTCGGTGGCGACTCTTGCTAACCGCAACAATTATGATCAAACGCAAAACACCCAAGTCAGTTCTACCATCGTGTTACAGAACTGGCGACTCTGCTGGGGATTCTTAAAAGTGAGGATACCATAGGGCTAGATCACCTTTACTTGCTTTCCTTTGTTTGATTTTGTTTGCTCTACATTATAGTTCCTTGTTTGGGATTTTGTCTTGATCCTCTACCCGGATCTGGGGCATCTTTTTAAGTAAGTAGCAATAGATTGTGGAAACTGTGCGGGGTATGCAGACATGGTCTAAACAATAGCTACGTAAGTTGGTGCATTTGTTGGTACCAGTATCCCTTGTGTTGAATCGAGGAGAATACGGGGCCGCCGAGCAGCGTCATGAAGCACTAACTGACCTTAGAACCTTACTAGAACAACTTGGCCATTAGGAAGTAGTGAGATTGTCGGTTTCAGGGTAAAGCTGAAAATTGGTTGATACTCGATACTACACTCATTGAGATCAGACTTTCGGGATATTTCAGTCGCCATTAAAGAGGCTTGCACTGAAATAATGCTCGATGAGGAAAGATCAGTGATTTTGAGATCCTTTAGAACCCGGTTACTATTACTAGGACAGGTTGAGCCAACTAAACTTCAAGAGGGTACTTACCTATCAACTCCATGCAATCCTAAACCTAAGGATTTGTCTGATTTGTGTGTATATGACTATTTGTACATAACAACTTGCTTACTTTGCATACTTATACATGACATCATACCATAAAATTTTCAATAACCATTTAAAGGAGCTCGAGGGCCTTTGATGCAGGGTCACGTTGAACTAGACGTATATCAAGGGGCAAGAGGATTTATTTTCCTCTAACCAACTGCTGTCAAGAACAAACCACGGTAACTTGAGTCAAGGGATATGACCCACTTGACACGGTGAGCTTATTTCTCGTGGAAGGACATCCACAGATATGAAATTCTCCATTCAAAGCTGTAAGTAACTTATAACATTTACCCCGAGAGATCCTTGAAAACATGCATCCACATATCATGCATCATATCATGACAGGTTTCTCCCATACAGGTCTACTTATCTTCCTACTGTTTATTTCAGTAATATGGATATGGAACAAATGGTGAAGGATCTCCAAGAACAAAATGCCCAACTCCAACAAATGTTCCTGGCCATGGCTAAGGGGTAGGACAAACTGAAGACTCTTTTTCTCATGGATAAGAAGAAAAAGTCAAAGAAGTCAGTAGGTGTCCTAAACTTGGGAAGAAGACTTAGAGGACCAGTCAAGAGGACTCTAGATCTCTCAACTCCGCCAACCGAAGGGGACAATCACACAAAAGAAGGAGATAATAGTCTGGGGATGGATGAAGATGAAGCTCACTTTTTTGAGGAACCATATCCTCCCGCTGATGATAAATACAAACAGCTGGAGGACTGCCTCAATGTTATGGAGATTCAACAGATACCTGGCTTGGACTTTGAAGAGTTAGGTTTGGTTTCCAGAGTGGTCATCCCACCAAAGTTCAAAATCCCTACCTTCTCCAAGTATGATGGGATCTCTTGTCCTAAAATGCATATGAGGTCACATGTCCAACCAGAAACTATGGGTCCATTTCTTCCAAGAAAGTTTGGTTGGCACTCAGCTGGAATGGTTCTATCAGTTAGAGAGTGTAGCGATAAAAAATGTAGCGGAGTAAATCGGAGATCGAGCTATTAATTAACTCGTCTCACAAAAGCAAGAGTCGCCACCGCGCTTTATTATTTCCAAGGGAAAAGGGAAAAGAGCGATATAAAACCCTAAAATATGCAATGTAAAATAATACTTTAAAAGTAATGAAAATACAAGGAGTTTTTGAAAAGAGGTCTAGAGTTCGGGGGTTGGTTATACAATGGGAAGGTATTAGCACCCAATGTATCTATAGTATTCTATAGGAACCTTTTGAAATATCTGTTTATTAAAAATGTTTGTTTGATTAAAAATAAATTGTTTGGCCAAAAATGGGTATGGACGAGTTTTTTTGAAGATACGACGACCTAACGTCGAGTTTTGACTTAAAAGGTATGAGTTTTGAAAAGTTAAATATTTGGGAAAATTATCTTAAGTTTTTTTTAACAAAATAATAAATGGAAGATGAATGAGGGTATTCTCGCTATGTGTTTGATGACATGAAGTCGACAAAAATTTAAACGATTCCCTTGGATTGAGACAGACGAAAGATATGCGGATTAACGATCAATTAATTAAAATTACAATTGAACAATTAACTAATGAAATTTAAATCTTACTAGCATGCATTTTAACGATTAAATAAATAATCAAAAGTACATGAAGATTAAATTACGAAATCATAGATTTTTAATAATTAAACACATAACAAAAATTAAATCATGAAACATGTATTTTGAGTAATTAAAGAAACAACAACACAAAAAATAAAAATAAGTACTAATAGTATGTTGACGAAATTAAATAAGGATGAATTTTAATTAAACGTTTTTTATGTGTTTTATAATAATTAATAATTATAAAGCAAAGTAAATTAATGTATATAATCAAGTTTATTTAAATAAATGGAAATATGGCTAAAAGAATAAAAGATAGAAAAAAAATGACCCAACAAGGACTTGAACTCAGGACCTTTAGATTACTGTTAATATATTTTGCCAATTGAACCATGCTGTTATTCATTTACTAGCATAAGTTAATAAAACATAATGGAAAAATTAAAATTGGAATTGGACTAAACTAGGCCCAATGGGCCACCGGGTCATGGATGAAAGGAAAAGAAATTTTTCTTGGGAAAAACCTAATGTGAAGGAGGCGCGGCGCTTGTTGTTCTAGCATAGGGAATGTAACAACAAAATATTATTATATGCTTTATTTATTGAAAAGAGGAAACATATTATTATTATTATTATATTGTTTTGGGAAGAGAAAAAGAGATGTATTAATATTATTATTAGTTGTTTTCAATAAAAACAAGGGAAAAGAAGTAGTAAGGTGAGTTGTAAAAACAAAAACAAAATTAGTTATCCTTCCTCTCTCAAACGTGTTCTAACCCTTCTTCCTCTTTCTAACAAAACAAATCCGCCTTCTTCTCTCTCTTCCATGGAATATCTTCTTTCTTACTCTCTCTTATGCAAATCCGATTTCTTCTCTCTGTTACAGATCCACTCTCTTCTTCTTCTCTTGCTAGCATTCTCATCTCCTTTCCTCCAAGCAGATCCGCCATTACCGATCGACAGAACTACCTCCAACCACTCCACCATTTCACGCCCCTTTTGCTTTTCTTTCTTTAGACCAGATTTATATTGTGTTATGTTTTTCTGTTTTGTTTCAGGCGAATGAGGAAGAAGCGAAAGAAAATAACACAAACCAGCATAACGAAGTTAACAAAACAGATCAAACTCAAATTTGTCGTCACTCAGATTTTGTGGCAAATCAAAAGAAACAGAACTTTCAAATGTCGATTATTAATTGACCCACCTCCGTCTCTCTCAGATACGTAAGCACCACGAACTGTGCACATCCGCTTTAATATCCTCAGTCGCACCTCCTTTATGGGATCTCTCTGTCGGTGTTCTCGACTCCATCTGCCACCACCGTCCCCGAAACTCAGCCTAATGGATCCCTTCGACATCGACGAATGCATACCCCGACCTTGCAACGTCCACCTCCTCGCTCGCCATTGAATACCTGTTGGTAGGCTCTCATATTTTTTCTTTGTCAAAACTGTTGTTTGTGTACTTGATTGTGAGGGTAAGATGTAAATATGCTTCTAATGTAATTTGTAATGTGTAGCTGGTTCTCAATAAAGAAGGAGGGTATATGGATTGTTGGTACAGACAGATTTATGGTACAACAAATTTTTGGATATTTTGTAACAAAACAGTAAGTATTAAAAATCATTTTATTATAGCATTAATAATTATTAACAAACAATTTTTTTAAGAAACCACAACAGAGAACAAAGGAGATGTTGGAATAAAAACTTATTGCTAACGTGTTGTGTTGTTTGACATATTTCATGCTGGTATAAGGATTTTTTTTGGGTACAACAAGCTTGTGTGTCTTTGGATTTTTTGTAACAGCAAGTGGTGTTTGGACTTTGAGATTTTGTAACAGCAAAAAGGATAACCAAGTTTTTTGGACAGCAAAATGTTTTTTTGATTTTGGGCAGCAAGTTCTAAACAATTTTTTGGGACAACAAGCGATAAATCGGTATTACGCGACGGAAGAAGTAAGCTTTTATTACACTTGTTATTATTACCGACATTATGAATACTAACATGTTTAAATACTAACAATTATGCAACAACTCAACTCAAATACAATACAACAAAGAAAAGAATGATAAAGCAAAATATTGCATGGCAAAGAAAAATGATACAGCAAGTGATTCAAGCATGAACATATGCAACAGTAGAGTAACAATAGATAGAGAGGAGAAAAAGAATAATACCTATCGGAGCCTCTCTGATGGGGCTTCTAACAAAATGGTAAGCTTCCTTGAGTTTGCTATCTTTTCTCCTTGCTGGATTTTTTAGAACAACACCAATTTTCTGGTTTTTTCTACTTGCTGAAACTTTAGAACAACACTAATTTTCTGGTTTTTTCTTACTTGCTAAATTTTTCTTCTCCTATCTTTGTGTTGACAAAGGCTCTTATTTATAGTGGAGTATGTGGGATTTGAGGGGGAAAAACAGTAGAAATTTGAACTGTTTTGGCAAGTTGTTTCTATGCTTTGTTCACACAAATTACTTTAGCCATATTGATGCAAATTGCTGCTACTTTGATGCAGGTTGGAGCATGTTTCGGCAGCACTTGGAGCTGCTGTATGTTGCTGTTTTTTTTACTGTTTTGTAGCATTTTACAACATCTCTATTTTCTGTTTTTTTTCCAGGCTATTTGGAGCATTGTTGACCACTAAAAATGCAGCAAAAGTGGGCTTGAAGAAAGGTTGCAAACATGGACTGCATTAACAACTTTGCTGAATTTTTTTTATGTTGAAAATACATTTGTACACACTTGTAGCTTCTTGCAACTTTGTAATAAACTCCAATAAATTGTAACATGAATAAATATGCATTCTTCAATATATTTTCCAATCTTTGGTAGTTATGAATAATCTTGAATCTTCATATAAACATAAATCTAGATATATCTTGATAAAAATTCAAGATCTTCCATTTAAATTTGGGAAATAATTGAATAATACTTGGATGAATTGTTGAATGAAGAATAAATAATAATGCAAGTCTTGGACTTTAATCTTGCACTTTTGTAATAGAAATCCAAATAAATCACATGGATTAATTTGTAATCAAATAAAATTCCTCATGTAATTAAATAGAATTCCGCACTAACTTCTTGAAATAATACTTCAATGTATTTAAATAACCATGATGTAAATCTTCCAAAATAATCACAAAAATAATCTTGAATAAATATTCCATGTGATAAATGAATATTCTTGAATGAAATCTCTTGATAGCTCCTCTTTAATTATCACTTGGATTCAAATAAAGAAAATTCCAAATATTTCGAATATTCTGAATAAATTCTTCTAGAACAGTTTTGAATTTAATTATCCCATTTCAGAGAAATTAAATCCGCGTCGTGAGAAAAATTTGCAGATGACTTTTGGTCCAAGAAATAAAAAATGACGGTATAACCTGTTTTTCTTGTATTATAGAACAATGTGAAACACACATGAACCAAAGTCGATAGAATTTCGATTGTTCTTCCTGAAAAATATTCGGAGAAAAACGGAGACCATCTGCTGGACAGAGTGTGGAAGTAAACGCACAATTCTATGAAATTCTTTGATGAACCAGTCTTTTGGAAATTAACGAACGACATCATTTCTGTCTTGAGACCCAAAATCCTGATCGACGTACAACATCAAACGCTCTTCTTTCAGAACTGTTTTCTGCACATGAAAATAAAACAGCGAAACATACACTTCGTGCATGATTAATGGTTAGTCATTCATAATATAAAATGGTCACAACACTCGGTAATATCTACACAGTCAAAGCTAGAAACATGCGAAACCTACCGTATTCTGTGACCTTGATGTGTACAAAAAATAATGCAGATGAAGCAGGGATCTTAGGTAAAAAATTGGGGTATGACAGAGAGAACCGACATTCACAACTGGGAGGATTTGGCTGCTGCTTTCTACAAGCAGTACCAATACAACAATGATCTTGCACCAACTCGTGTGCAATTACAAAATATGATCATGCATTCCAACGAGGGCTTCAAAGAGTACGCCTAAAAGTGGAGAGACTTGGCAGGAAGAGTTCAACCACCCTTAACTGATAGGGAGATGATTGACATCTTTATGGGAAACTTGATGGGACCTGTTGGATTAAAATATCCAGCGTCAACCTTAGGGATTCGAAGGGATTAACATCCCCCCATGGGCGCCTGCACGTGTGTGTTAGGTGGGCCAGGTAGGCCCCTTGTTAGATTCTCTATAAGGAAATAGAGTAGCACCTTGGCTACAAGCAATTGCTTTTAGCTCAGTGGTAAGCGCTTGATCCTACAAGTGGTATCAGAGCAAGGTCATCGGTTCGAATCCCCCCGACTGACACTGGGGGGGAGATTGTTGGATTAAAATATCTAGCTTCAACCTTAGGGATTCAAATGGCTTAACATCCCCCCATGAGCGCCTGCACAGGTGTGTTAGGTGGGCCAGGTAGGCCCCTTGTTAGATTCTCTATAAGGAAATAGAGTAGCACCTTGGATACAAGCAATTGCTTTTAGCTAAGTGGTAAGCGCTTGATCCTACAGTGGTCTCTTGATTTGTAATAGTCTGAGAGTCAAATCCTAGCTGGGGAATCTTACCATTTTTTGGGGAAATAAACCATGTCGCCAATCTGTTGGAGAGACGTTTTATTTTGGTAGAACTCCTCGAAGATTTTTGAGATCAAATCCAATTGGGGAGAAGTTTTCAGAGACTGAAGTTGGGGATCACCCTATGAAAAGGATTTTGTGGGGAATTTATCACTTTCTATAGCAGTATGTGTTGTAGTAATGCCCGAAAATGTTTGCTTGGTCGCACATGACCCTTTATATGCGGGAGCCTGTTTGCCCCTAGTGTTAATCTGGTGCACCTCGATGTTTGAGATTTTGATCACATTTCTGGTAGCCTTGAACTTCCTAGGGATATTTTCTAAGACTATTGTGGAAGACCTGATACTGACACCCTCTGGTACTATTGGCACAAACAAACAAGTTGGTGGTACCTAAGATCTTTGGTCAAGTCTCAGAATTTTCTAAGAACTGTTATGGGAGGATCCGAAGACATGATACTGACACCATTTGATACTGACACCATCTGATACTACTGGCATAGACAAGAAACTTGATGGTACTGGAAGTCTTCAAAGCGGATTTTGTTCAAACCCATGATCAATGTAAACATTGCCCCTCGAGTGATTCAGATGGAGATTTTCCTCTGGTTATTCAGCATTTCTTGAGAGATTTTTTAGAATCTTGACTTGACTTCCCCCCGGGCGAGTTGGACAGTGACATGTCATGCCCCCTTGTTTATAGGAGATCTTTCAATTGAAGTGTCATCCCATTTGAAGTGATTTTGTTCACTGAAAGAGCTTTCATTCAATGGACATTCGTCGTGTGAATTTCTCCGTTGTCAAATAATTAGCCATATGCAAACAACGATATTCAAATAATGCAAAGTTTATGCTTGTCTTGAAGTTTTGAAAATGCTTTTTAGCAAATAAATGGATTTTGTAAGTGTGTGAATTCAAATCAAGATTTAGAGTAAGCCTTACAGGAGTCAGGATACCTTTTATAACAGTATGCTTTCGGACTAACCCATGGTTCAATTAGGACTTTGAAAGGTTGTATCGTGGTCTAGTTCACAGTTTAAGAAATAAAGGATAAGGCTCAAAGTGTATTTGTACCCGCCCATTCTTCGTGATGTCCTTCATTCCTAAACTCAGTCAATTGTACGCTTGGACTCCAATCGAGTCTGGATTGATGTTTTGGTGATGGTTTAGATAAGTTACATTTGTTGGAAGGCAGTTATTTCTTTTCATACTTTCTATGTTGTTGAGGATTTGTAGTTACCTCTTTTTGATTTGTTATCCTTGATTTTTCCTGATTGTTCTTGTTTTTTGAGATTACGGTCAACGACATGCCTAGTTTTCTTAAGTCTCCTTCGTAGGTTTTAACTTAGTGGTTTTTTTCTTTTGAGAGATAATGACTGCATATTTTGGTAAGAACCATCACCGTCTTTTGATTCCAGAGGAATGTTTTTGATGTCATTCATTGTATACGGAGTGAAAGTTTGCCACTGAATGCACATTTGAATTAACTGAGAGACTACCCTGCCCCAAGTTTTGATTAATGGTTTCAAATTGTGTAAAAGGAAACTCCTACTTCTTTGGCTCAAAGGGGTTGACTAGGGATTATCCTCCTTATAAATCTAGTGTTTAGGAATTGAAAGAACGCCTGTACATCATCAGCAATGTCTGTCAAAAAGCATACTGTATGAGATTATGGCATTGTTTTCGTCATCCTCCTTCTAAAGGTTGGTAACTTTTAGCAAGAGTTGAAATTTATAAAAAAGAGTAAAGATAGCACAGTTTAAATATAATGAAAACAAATGGATGAATTCAAGACAAACATATGCAATGTATTAATGAAACAAAGTTTTGACATTAATAGATAAGTGTTTGAACAACAACAGAAATTACAATTGAAAAATAAAAAATTAACTGGAACGCTCAATGATTCGGCATGGGAGTGGTGATCACATTGGGAGTATCCGGAGGGTCGAACTCAATCTCACTGGAGGAAATCAAATCATGAATCTTGTTCTTCAAAGTCCAACAGTTGTCGGTGTCGTGTTTAGGGCTATCAGAATGGTAGGCACATCTTACATTGGGATTGTACTTGGGAGAGGAAGTATCGGGGTTTTGAGGAGGATCCTTTAGTGTGATCAATTTCACCTTCAGCAAATGTTTTACCGCTTGAGACTATGGAATGTTGATGTTAGCGTACTGGCTTTCTTGGTATTTTATCCTACGCCTATTGCCCTATCTTTGTTGAACATGTGTAGGATTAGAGATTAGGATTGCCCCCACCTGTTGGTCATGGTTTCTCTTGTTATGACCCTTTTGGTCTTAAACAGCATTTGACTCTTTCTTCCCATTGTATGGCGTTTTTGGAGTATCAGAGGATGTAGCTTCTTGGATCTTTCCGCTTTTGATGCTAACTTCGACCCTTTCTCCAGTCAGTATTAGCTCGCTGAACCCAGCCGAGGAGCTTCCAATTAGGTGATTAAAGAAAGGTCCTGTTAGAACAAGATTAGTTCTGATCTATCTCAGAGTTTTGATGATAACAATAAATTATATTTTAGATAATTTATACTCTGATGAACGTATTTGAATGTTTCAGATAATGTTCTGACAGAAGCATTCTGATGTGCTAAGCTAGAAATTATATGAAGAACTTCTTTAATGAAAGAACCATTTCTGTTTCAAGCGCATCTGCTAACTCTGGTAAGACATTTTATTTAAATGTATCTTCTAACATTTAGCAGGATTCCTTGATCAGAAGATTATTTGAAAGCAAGTGCTGATCAAGTTCTTAGCAAGCAAAGCACTACCTAGAAGATGAGTAAAGCATGTTCTGATTTCAAGACATTGAAGCAAGTTCTGAAAGACATTGAAGCAGTTCAAATCAAACTAAAAATCCAAATTCAAACTTTCTGTCAAACTGTACAAGGCTACCAAAGCTGTCAAAAGAAGATTTGGAAAGATATCAAAAGATACAAAAGTACAAGAAGCTGTCAAAAGAAGAGATAAAAAATGCAGAGAAAGCATGATATGCAAGCAACATAACTCATTTTCATCATTTCCCAAGCGCCTCCACCATTCCTTCCCCTCTTCAGTAAAGGTAGTATATTTTTTCTCATCCCTTTTCACAACCTCGTTAAACAATCAATAATGAACACAACATAAGAAATCAATATCAAAATACTTAATCAAAAACAGTAAAATCATAACATGCAAATCTAAAACGCCTAACAAGTTTGAGACAATTCGTTACCTTGTGTAATCGTTGCCTGAGCAATCTGAGGGGAGAAGAGCAAAACGGCGCTGGTGGCTGAGGCGAAAGGTTTGAGCAAGGCGTTCGGCGTGAACGGAGAAGACAAAGTGACACAAACGGCGCCTCTGCCTCTGTAAACCCTAGCATTTCTCAACTGAAAGCAAATAATCAAACCCTAAAACTTGTTTCGAGCAAATGGGCCTAACACGTTTCTGAAGCACCTAAAGCCCAAACGAACTTCTGATTAGCACCCCCTTTTCTTTTAATTCTTCCTTTTATTATTTTTAATCAATATATTTCACATTAAGTAACCACACTTTTCAATATTAGTTCTTTTTTATTAATTAACAATAATTATTGGTATATAATATAATTTTGATTTTTGTATATGATATAATTATAAATAATACCCTGTTTAAAGGATACCCTAAACATTTCTTTTTTTTCCTAATTAGAATAATTTTATTTGTAAATAAAATACAAATGCATAAGAATAACTCTTGAAATATCATTTGTACATAATCAATAAAATACATTTTTCTAACATATATAATTTAATTAAGATTAAAACATTCTTTTTTGTACATATTAAAGAAAATACAAGATCACAAATCAAAGATTAATAAACATTTAATTCTTTTCATTTAAGTTAACAATACTTAATAATACATTTAAATTCACATCTCTAACCTGAAAATAAATCAAATACATATACACGTACACTTACGCAACTACACAATACATTTCACATTATACACATTTGCTATTCTTATACCTTGCTATACATTGTTTACATTTTTTATCGCAATTCGATTTGGTTGTAACTTATTGGACGCTACATTCCTAAAGTCTCATCCCGATTTATAAATTTGTACCCCCACTCCCGAATACTATTTGTAATAGCGTAGACTTTAAATTCTTGCAATTTACCGCTTTCAATTATACCATGGTTAGACCTAGGGTTTGTATGTACATAAAATCAAACGCTAGATAACCTAATACAAAGACAAATACATGAAATCAATACACAATCATACTTGCACCCCCTAGGGTAATCCCACATGTTGCCTTCCAAAATAGGCCATGCTTGCACGTCGAGTTTCTTTGGCAAAACGAATTCAAATGATCATAAGTCCCTCGATGACGCTTTCGAAAGTTGCCTAAATGGAATGATCATAGTCCCTTCAAAGCAAATTGCCAAAGACACTTGGCATCATTGCATTCATGGTCCATACGATGACCCGCGCCTGTCCCGAACGAAATTCCTAAACGCAAGATTGTCCACCAAATTCAATGGTGGAACAAAATTGTTAAAAAAAAAAGGGTTGAAAACATAGAGAAAACCTTTGAGTACAATAGGGTAGAAAAAACTCTTAGTTACTTGAGATCAACTTGCAAAAACACTTGCCTTCTTTTCAAAAACCACATTCAACAAACACTTTCAAAACAAACTCTCAAAAACATTTGAAACATCTTTTCGAAAAGATACACACCTTTGTAAAACATTTGAGTAAAGAATTGTTACAAGGGTAGCCTAAGACAAGGCATCTTCTTCCAAAACATTTTCAAAAACACACACACATACACACCATTTTCAAGCAATCGAAAATCAAGGCAAGTGATCTAAAAAACCAAGTAACTAAGAGCCCATGGATAACCATGGATGAAAAGGGTGCTAATACCTTCCTTTTTCATAATCTACCCCCCGAACCCACGAAATATCTCAAAAGGTTTTTGCTGTGCTTTTTTAACCTTTCCTTTAGGATAAAATAAAAAGTCGGTGGCGACTCTTGCTCAACCGAACAGGTGCGAATACAAACGCAAAACTCATAGTCAGTTCTCCCACCGTATCACAGAACTGGCGACTCTGCTGGGGACACTTAAAAGTGGGGTTACCTTAGGGTTTAGATCACCTTTACTTTCTTGCTTTGATTGACTTGATTGCTTTATCTTTTGGGTTCTTGTTTGGGTTTGTTGTGAATCCTACACCCGGATTTGGGGCACCTTCTTAGGTAAATAGCAAAAAAACTGTGAGGGAATTATGTGGGGTATACCGACATGGTTGAAGCAGTAAGCTATGTTAGTGTGACATATTTGTGAGTACCGGTAACCCTTGAGTTCAATCAAGGAGAGTACGGGGCCGATGGGTGATGTCGTGAAGCACTAACGAACTCTTAGAACCTTAATTGACCATCTTAGCCTTTTTAGGGGTAGTGAGATAACCGACTTTGGTGCAGTCCGAAGTTGGTAGATACTCGATACTACACTCATTTGAGGGTTGTTTTCTTGGAATATTTTGGTCGCCAGTAAGTGGCTAAACCGAAACAATGAATACAGAAAACAATCCAATGATATTGAGCTCCTTAGAACCCAGTTTCTATTTTAGGACAGGATGAGCCAACTAACTTCAAGAGGGTACTTACCTGAACCTCATGCAAGCCTAAACCTAAGGACTTGTTTGCTTTGTATGAATATGTTTGCCTGTATATACACTCACTTGCTTTTTTGCATACATATACATAACATCATGACATCATACCATAGCATTTTCAATAACCATTTCAAGGATCTTGAAGGTTCTTTTGATGCAGGGTTACGTTGAACCAGACGTCTACCAAGGGGCAAGAGGTTTCTCCTCTAAACAAATGCCATCAAAGTTCAAGTGCAACAACTTGAATCAGTGGCTATGACCCACTCGACATGGTGAGCTTGATTCTAGAGGAAAGACATCCACCGGTGCAAAGTTCTCCAATCAAAGATCCAAGTTCAACCTCTAACATTTTCTTGTGTTTACCCCAAGAGATACTTGAAAACATTGCATATATATCACACATATCATTGCATAACAGGTTTCTCCCATACAGGTCTTCTTATCTTCTTACTGTTTATTTCAGTAAGATGGATATGGAACAAACAGTGAAAGATCTCCAGGCTCAAAATGCTCAATTCCAACAAATGCTGCTGGCTATGGGGAAAGGGCAAGAGGATCTGACAACTCTCCTTCTCAAAGACAAGAAGAAGAAGTCCAAAAAGGCAGCCTGCATCCTAAACTTGAGGAGAATGCCTAAGACCCAAGACCTTGCAACTTCATCCAACACAGTAGTTAGTCTTGAAGAAGACCACCATGTGGAGATTAATGAAGCTGAAGCTGACTACCCTGAGGAACAATATCCTCTCACTGATGACAAGTACCAAGAGTTAGAGGATCGCCTCAATGCTATGGAGATCCGACAAATACCTGGCTTGGATTTAGGAGACATGGGTCTGGTTCCTGGATTGGTCATCCCTCCAAAATTCAAAGTCCCTACCTTTGCTCGGTACGATGGAGTCTCTTGCCCTAAGATGCATCTAAGGTCTTATGTTCGCAAGATTCAACCATACTCAGCTGATAAGAGGCTTTGGATCCATTTTTTCCAAGAAAGTTTGGTAGAGGTTCAACTCGAGTGGTTCTATCAATTGGAGAGTTCTCGCATCCATACCTGGGAAGATCTAGCCAGGGCTTTTTACGAACAGTATCAGTACAATGTTGATCTTGCACCAACTCGTGTGCAGTTGCAGAACATGACCATGGGGGCCAACGAGAACTTCAAAGGATATGCCCAAAAGTGGAGAGATTTGGCTGGTAGGGTGCAACCCCCTTTAACTGACAGAGAGCTGATTGACATCTTCATGGGAACTTTGACCGGGCCTTTCTTCAAACACTTAATTGGAAGCTCCTCAGCCGGGTTCACCGAGCTGATACTGACCGGCGAAAGGGTCGAAGTTGGCATCAAAAGTGGAAAGATCCAAGGAACCACATCCTCGTGTACTCAGATAATTCCCTACAACGGAAAGAAAGAGTCCAATGCTGCGAACAATCAAAAGGGTCGTCATGACCAACATATAGGGGCAATCTTGATCCCTAACCCTATACCTACTCAACAAAGACAGGGGCATCAACATAAGGAGGTCGCACCTAAGAGGCAGTTCACCAAGATCAACATGTCACTGTCTCAGGCACTGCAACACTTGTTGGATAGGGACATGATTACATTGAGGGCTCCTCTCCGGAACCCAAATACTTCCGCTCCAACCTATCATCCCAATAAAAGGTGTGCATACCACTCTGATAGCCCGGGGCATGACACCGACAACTGTTGGCCTCTGAAGAACAAGATCCAAGACATGATCGATGCCAAGGAGATTGAGTTTGGTCCCCCAGAAACCCCAGCATGATCACTCCTTCTATGCCAACTCATTGAGATTGTTTTTGTTCCATTCGAATTTTCAAGTTGTAACTTCTTGTATTATTCAAACAATTATCCTTTAATGTCAAACTCTGTTTCATTAATGCATTGCATATGTTTGTCTTGAATTCATTCATTCGTTTTCACTACTCTTGTGCTTTCGTTATGATATTTAACTCTTGATAAAAAGATGCAAGCCTTTAGAGGGAGGATGACGAAACAATACCATAATCTCATACAGTATGCTTTTGGACAAACCTTGCTGATGATGTACATGCATTTCTTTCAATTCCCAAACACTGGAGTTATAAGGAAGTTAATCCCTAGTCAACCCCTTCGAGCCAAAGAAGTAGGAGTTTTCTGTTCTGAACAATCAAAACCTTTGATATAAACCTGGGGCAGGGTAGTCTCTCAGTTAATTCAAAAAGTGCGCATTGAAGTCGCAAACTCTCAGTTCGTAACACAACGAACGACGTCAAAAAAAAGAGAAGAGTATTCCTTTGGAATCAAAAGACAAGGGTGGTTCCCTATCACATAGGCAGTCAATCTCTCAAAAAAGAAAAAGCCCACTGAGCCAAAACCCATAAAGGATGCTTAAGAAAGCTGGGGCATCCCGCTGACTGTAATCTCGAAAATGGGAACAGTCAGGCAAAAGTTAGGGATAACAAATCAAAATCAAAATAGTGAGGTCATTAAAAATCCTCAACAACATGAAAAATGTTGAAAGAAAAAAGGAGATGATGACTGACTCCCAAAATTCAACTGGTGAACCATCACCCAAAAGGTCGTTCCAAACTCACAACAGAGTGCGACGCACAATTAACTGAGCTTAGGTGTGAAGAACATCACGAAGAGCGGGTGGGTACAAATATACTTTGAGCCTATATCCTTTGTTTCTTAAACCGTGAACCAAGCCACGTTACAACCCTTTAAAATTCCTAATTGAAGCATGGGTTAGTTCGTAAGCATACTGTTACCAAAGGTATCCTGACTCCTGTAAGGCTTTGCTCTAAATCTTGTGTTGATCTGTCTTATAAAAAGTTTTCTGCTAAAAAACGCATCTTTCAAAACTTCGAGACAAACATAAACTTTGCATTGCTTGAATATCACTGTCTGCATTTGGCTTTTTGTTTGACAGCGAAGAAATTCATACAGCGAATGTTCGGAAGAACGAAAACTCTCTCAGTGAGCAAAATCACTTCAAAAGGACGACACTTCCATTACAAAAATCTCCTATCAACAAGGGGCATGACATGTCACCATCCAATTAACCTGGGGCAGTCCAATCAAGGTCCAACAGATCTTTCAAAATCCAATTAACCTGGGGCAGTCCAGTCAAGTTTCAACAGATCTTTCAAAATTCAGTTAACCTGGGGCAGTCCAGTCAAGATTTCAAGAAATCTCTCAATTCGCAGATTAATCTGATTCAAGATTCATCACCACTTGGGGCATTCGAATGTCAAAAGTGTTCAACAATTTCCTTATCACCTCAGAAGATAGATATAGTTCAAGATGTGACCCAAGATTTGGCGACATTCTATAACTCATTCAGACTTCATTTCAGATATAGTTCAAGATGTGACCCAAGATTTGGCGACATTCTATAACTCATTCAGACTTCATTTCAGATATAGTTCAAGATGTGACCCAAGATTTGGCGACATTCTATAACTCATTCAGACTTCATTTCAGATATAGTTCAAGATGTGACCCAAGATTTGGCGACATTCTATAACTCATTCAGATTCCACTCCAGATATAGTTCAAGATGTGACCCAAGATTTGGCGACATTTTATAACTCATTCAGACTTCATTTCAGATATAGTTCAAGATGTGACCCAAGATTTGGCGACATTCTATAACTCATTCAGACTTCATTTCAGATATAGTTCAAGATGTGGCCCAAGATTTGGCGACATTCTATAACTCATTCAGATTCCACTCCAGATATAGTTCAAGATGTGACCCAAGATTTGGCGACATTCTATAACTCATTCAGATTCCACTCCAGATATAGTTCAAGATGTGACCCAAGATTTGGCGACATTCTATAACTCATTCAGATTCCACTTCAGATATAGTTCAGGATGTGACCCAAGATTTGGCGACATTCTATAACTCATTCAGACTTTCCTTCTAGATATAGTTCAGATGTGACCCTGATTCGGCGACATTCCGTAACTTATTCAAGATTTCCTTCTAGATATAGTTCAGATGTAACCCTGATTTGGCGACATTCTATAAATTATTCAGATTTTCTTCTAGAGATAGTTCAAGATGTGACCCGGAGATGGCGATGTTCAGTAACTTATTCCATATCAACACCTGCAGCAATCAGAGGACCCTCGCAATCCCCAGCCAGAGAACCTTCCAGAAGCTAACTCCACTCAGAGTCAAGTTTCATTATCCCCAGTGAAGCTAAAACTTCCAACTATCAATCCCCAAGCAGAGTGAAGACTCTCACTCTCAGCATCTCGCAGAATATTCGAATATTCTCCGGTGAAGATCTCCTCAAAACAGGAAGACTCCAGTAGTTTGGCATACAACCCAAGCTTCTGATTTCCCCAACAGTGGTCCCGAGACTTCTCATTTTTAACAATTGAAGATCCTTGCCCTCCACAGCAGCAGCCCAGGAGTTGTTTTCCCCGGCAGCAGTCAAGATTCTTTTATCTTCAGCCATCCAGGATTCAGTTATCCTCAGCAAGATAGCTTATCAGCTTACATGCGCATTCATCACATTCATGTCATGAACATTGATGTCACATACATTGCATCATGCATCATAACATTGCATGCAACTAACCCTTTACCTTTTCAGGTAAGATCAATCGACGGACAAAGATCATCTCCCGAGATTTCATCCAGAAACAGTTCAGATGTGACCCAGACACGGCGACATTCTGATACTTGTTCCAGATTCATCCAGATGCAGTTTTACACGGACGCATCATCAGGGAACCCTACACCGGTTCCTCTTCAACTTCAAGACTTCTGAAAATAGTTCACGGGTTCTCCAGTAACGGATGTTAACCTATCACTTGTTCAAATTCTCCTCAAGACTTCTGAAAACAGTTTATGGATTCTTCCCAACAACGGATGTTAATCTATCGCTTGTTCAGATGCAACTTTTGAAAACAGTTTACGGACGCTTCCCAACAACGGATGTGGCTCTATTTCTTATTCAATCTCAACTTCAAAAATAGTTTACGGATTCTCCAAACAACGGATGTCAATCTATTGCTTGCTCGGACCCCCAATTCAGAGATGTTCCAAAACATGGGTGCCTTTCTGATACTCGTCTACTCACCAACGACATACAGTTCAACGTCATCAGATGGCATCTTTAAGCCCATTCTCAAATGGCATCTTTAAGCCCATTTCCAGATGGCATCTTTAAGCCCATCCCCCGACAAGATTATATCGCATTAGATGGCATCTTTAAGCCCATCACCAAATGGCATCTTTAAGCTCATTCCCTCTACCATCACATCGCCAAGTGCAAATTTTCTGGGTACTTTAGTGTCCAATCTTCTTTTACCTTCAAGTCGCGAAAGGCAAACTTGCCAATCTAACTCTTCAGGTTCAAGAAGATTGAACCGGGGCAACTGTTGTACCCCAAAATTTGCCCTCGCATTTTTCCTCAAGAAATCACAGCTTCAGGCGTTTCCTAATTTTTCAGATTGGCTCAAGAATCAGTCAAGCAGACTTTTCTCGTCAGTCAGACACAATTAGGGTTTTACTGATTTTCAGGGTTCTAGAAGGTTTCAAACAGTTGGCTTAGGGTTTTGGTTGATTTTGGCTCAACTTCGATCAGGCGAACGCTTCTTTGGCATTTAATCAGGAATTAGGGTTGTTCATGCGCGGTTCTTCAGAAAGATTTAATTCTACGATACTTTGAAAGTTATTCCGAGATTTGGGTTGAATTCGCATTGTTTGATTTAATCAGTAAAAGAATGCATTTGGATTGAATTCACGTTTGTTTGACTGAATCAGTAAAAAGGATACATTCAGTGTGAATTTGCAGAGTCTGGTAAAAATCAGTAAAATGGGGAATGCGTCTGATCAGTTGTCGTGATTAACTGTTGTTTTGCTTTGGATGTTGGAAATGCCAGGTTTAACTGATCAAATGCTAAAGCGTTGTTTATTTATATTATTTATTATTCTAAGATTAAATGATTGGAATTTATTTTCAATTATTGTAATTAAAGAATTATAAATAATAAATAAACAAAAGGAGGAAAAAGAATTAATTGGATAAAGAAACTTTTATTGATTTTTAAATTAATTGTACAATTGTTTTGTTGTTTACAACAATGATTTTACATTTATTTAAATTTAAATAAAAAGAAAACTATCCTAAACATTTTTCTAATCTTCAATTCTTCATCTGCTATCCCTTGCTCCAGTGCTCCATTTTAATTTTATCTGCAAATGAAAAGAAGAAAAGTCAATAGCAGAGACAGATAAAATTACAGTTCATCATTAAGGGCAACTGATTGGGATCAGTTAACCCTCTCTGCAAATCACGGGATTTCTCCCGGTTCACAAAGAGGGATGAATGTTTGTTTGCTAATTTGGAATGCACAAGGTGAAAAAATGCAAAGTTTGTCAAACTGCATAGTTCAAATCTCAAACAAACTGCATAGTTCAAATCTCAAACAACAACTGCACAGTTCAAATCAAACTAGAAATCCAAATTCAAACTTTCTGTCAAACTGTACAAGGCTACCAAAGCTGTCAAAAGAAGATTTGGAAAGATATCAAAAGATACAAAAGTACAAGAAGCTGTCAAAAGAAGAGATAAAAAATGCAGAGAAAGCATGATATGCAAGCAACATAACTCATTTTCATCATTTCCCAAGTTGCCCTTTCAAAAAAAAGTACAAAGCATAAACATTAATTTAATGCTAAACTGTACTGAAGAGAGAGAGAAGAGAAAAATAGAGCAGGTTTACAAGGCTTTAGGCAGGAAGAAAATATAAAAAAACAAAACTGAACACAGTACAGTGGGAGAGAGGCAAACCAATACACACAAAAATATACAAAACTGCATAAACCTCCCAATCCTCAAACCTGGCTTGAAACCTCACCAAACCATAAACCAGTGAAAACCTGCCTTAAGCTTGCATTAAGCCTAAAACCTGTAAAAACCAGTTAACCTGCACAAGACCTGCATAAGCCTTGCCATTCAAACATAAACCACTGTCAAACTAAAGCCAGTAACATCAAACCAGCATTAAACCTGTGCCTCATACCTGCCTAAGCATAAACCTGTCAAGGCCTAACATGAAGCAAAAACCAACCAGTTCAAAAGGCCACAACCTGTAAACCCTTCAAACTGTCAAATGGCCTAAGTAAGTCCAAAGCTAAAAAACCTGTACATCCAAACCAGAAACAACCAGCCTCATCAACAAGCATTAACCCTGTCAAGCATAGGCCTAAGGCCATAACCATCATAGGTCCAAAACCTGCCCAGCTCAAAGCCTAAACAAAATTATCCAAACACGAAAGCCAGCATAAACTGTGAAACCTAAAATCACTGTCAAGCCAATCAAAGCCCACACAAAGCCTCAAAGAAACCCTCATCATAGGCCAATATTACAAGATAGGCAAAGTCAGAAACAAGGTATCAACCACCATTAACTCACTAAGCATCTCAAGGCAAATCAATAAGGCAACACATGCATCAAGCACAAAGGCATCAATCTCAGCATACAACAAGTGTTCCAAGAGGCAAAGGGAGAAGAGAAAAAGAAACATATCAATACGAGAGGCCCTCAGAATACCATCACTGGGCGAAAGAACAAGCATACGAAGGGTCAAACACACAGAGGCGCCAAGTATACAGTAAAAGGCAACACAAGAAGGAGAAGAAGAAAAGAAGATATATGTATTAAGCTTTCAGGCGAACATCACAAAGCCTAAAGAAGAGTACAGAAATACCAGGAGTCCTTGCAAAGCTAGCTTCATCGCGCATACCCCTTCACCGTCGAGCCTCCTAAGCGCCTCCACCATTCCTTCCCCTCTTCAGTAAAGGTAGTATATTTTTTCTCATCCCTTTTCACAACCTCGTTAAACAATCAATAATGAACACAACATAAGAAATCAATATCAAAATACTTAATCAAAAACAGTAAAATCATAACATGCAAATCTAAAACGCCTAACAAGTTTGAGACAATTCGTTACCTTGTGTAATCGTTGCCTGAGCAATCTGAGGGGAGAAGAGCAAAACGGCGCTGGTGGCTGAGGCGAAAGGTTTGAGCAAGGCGTTCGGCGTGAACGGAGAAGACAAAGTGACACAAACGGCGCCTCTGCCTCTGTAAACCCTAGCATTTCTCAACTGAAAGCAAATAATCAAACCCTAAAACTTGTTTCGAGCAAATGGGCCTAACACGTTTCTGAAGCACCTAAAGCCCAAACGAACTTCTGATTAGCACCCCCTTTTCTTTTAATTCTTCCTTTTATTATTTTTAATCAATATATTTCACATTAAGTAACCACACATTTCAATATTAGTTCTTTTTTATTAATTAACAATAATTATTGGTATATAATATAATTTTGATTTTTGTATATGATATAATTATAAATAATACCCTGTTTAAAGGATACCCTAAACATTTCTTTTTTTTCCTAATTAGAATAATTTTATTTGTAAATAAAATACAAATGCATAAGAATAACTCTTGAAATATCATTTGTACATAATCAATAAAATACATTTTTCTAACATATATAATTTAATTAAGATTAAAACATTCTTTTTTGTACATATTAAAGAAAATACAAGATCACAAATCAAAGATTAATAAACATTTAATTCTTTTCATTTAAGTTAACAATACATAATAATACATTTAAATTCACATCTCTAACCTGAAAATAAATCAAATACATATACACGTACACTTACGCAACTACACAATACATTTCACATTATACACATTTGCTATTCTTATACCTTGCTATACATTGTTTACATTTTTTATCGCAATTCGATTTGGTTGTAACTTATTGGACGCTACATTCCTAAAGTCTCATCCCCATTTATAAATTTGTACCCCCACTCCCGAATACTATTTGTAATAGCGTAGACTTTAAATTCTTGCAATTTACCGCTTTCAATTATACCATGGTTAGACCTAGGGTTTGTATGTACATAAAATCAAACGCTAGATAACCTAATACAAAGACAAATACATGAAATCAATACACAATCATACTTGCACCCCCTAGGGTAATCCCACATGTTGCCTTCCAAAATAGGCCATGCTTGCACGTCGAGTTTCTTTGGCAAAACGAATTCAAATGATCATAAGTCCCTCGATGACGCTTTCGAAAGTTGCCTAAATGGAATGATCATAGTCCCTTCAAAGCAAATTTCCAAAGACACTTGGCATCATTGCATTCATGGTCCATACGATGACCCGCGCCTGTCCCGAACGAAATTCCTAAACGCAAGATTGTCCACCAAATTCAATGGTGGAACAAAATTGTTAAAAAAAAAGGGTTGAAAACATAGAGAAAACCTTTGAGTACAATAGGGTAGAAAAAACTCTTAGTTACTTGAGATCAACTTGCAAAAACACTTGCCTTCTTTTCAAAAACCACATTCAACAAACACTTTCAAAACAAACTCTCAAAAACATTTGAAACATCTTTTCGAAAAGATACACACCTTTGTAAAACATTTGAGTAAAGAATTGTTACAAGGGTAGCCTAAGACAAGGCATCTTCTTCCAAAACATTTTCAAAAACACACACACATACACACCATTTTCAAGCAATCGAAAATCAAGGCAAGTGATCTAAAAAACCAAGTAACTAAGAGCCCATGGATAACCATGGATGAAAAGGGTGCTAATACCTTCCTTTTTCATAATCTACCCCCCGAACCCACGAAATATCTCAAAAGGTTTTTGCTGTGCTTTTTTAACCTTTCCTTTAGGATAAAATAAAAAGTCGGTGGCGACTCTTGCTCAACCGAACAGGTGCGAATACAAACGCAAAACTCATAGTCAGTTCTCCCACCGTATCACAGAACTGGCGACTCTGCTGGGGACACTTAAAAGTGGGGTTACCTTAGGGTTTAGATCACCTTTACTTTCTTGCTTTGATTGACTTGATTGCTTTATCTTTTGGGTTCTTGTTTGGGTTTGTTGTGAATCCTACACCCGGATTTGGGACACCTTCTTAGGTAAATAGCAAAAAAACTGTGAGGGAATTATGCGGGGTATACCGACATGGTTGAAGCAGTAAGCTATGTTAGTGTGACATATTTGTGAGTACCGGTAACCCTTGAGTTCAATCAAGGAGAGTACGGGGCCGCTGGGTGATGTCGTGAAGCACTAACGAACTCTTAGAACCTTAATTGACCATCTTAGCCTTTTTAGGGGTAGTGAGATGACCGACTTTGGTGCAGTCCGAAGTTGGTAGATACTCGATACTACACTCATTTGAGGGTTGTTTTCTTGGAATATTTTGGTCGCCAGTAAGTGGCTAAACCGAAACAATGAACACAGAAAACAATCCAATGATATTGAGCTCCTTAGAACCCAGTTTCTATTTTAGGACAGGATGAGCCAACTAACTTCAAGAGGGTACTTACCTGAACCTCATGCAAGCCTAAACCTAAGGACTTGTTTGCTTTGTATGAATATGTTTGCCTGTATATACACTCACTTGCTTTTTTGCATACATATACATAACATCATGACATCATACCATAGCATTTTCAATAACCATTTCAAGGATCTTGAAGGTTCTTTTGATGCAGGGTTACGTTGAACCAGACGTCTACCAAGGGGAAAGAGGTTTCTCCTCTAAACAAATGCCATCAAAGTTCAAGTGCAACAACTTGAATCAGTGGCTATGACCCACTCGACATGGTGAGCTTGATTCTAGTGGAAAGACATCCACCGGTGCAAAGTTCTCCAATCAAAGATCCAAGTTCAACCTCTAACATTTTCTTGTGTTTACCCCAAGAGATCCTTGAAAACATTGCATATATATCACACATATCATTGCATAACAGGTTTCTCCCATACAGGTCTTCTTATCTTCTTACTGTTTATTTCAGTAAGATGGATATGGAACAAACAGTGAAAGATCTCCAGGCTCAAAATGCTCAATTCCAACAAATGCTGCTGGCTATGGGGAAAGGGCAAGAGGATCTGACAGCTCTCCTTCTCAAAGACAAGAAGAAGAAGTCCAAAAAGGCAGCCTGCATCCTGAACTTGAGGAGAAGGCCTAAGACCCAAGACCTTGCAACTTCATCCAACACAGTAGTTAGTCTTGAAGAAGACCACCATGTGGAGATTGATGAAGCTGAAGCTGACTACTCTGAGGAACAATATCCTCTCACTGATGACAAGTACCAAGAGTTAGAGGATCGCCTCAATGCTATGGAGATCCGACAAATACCTGGCTTGGATTTAGGAGACATGGGTCTGGTTCCTGGATTGGTCATCCCTCGAAAATTCAAAGTCCCTACCTTTGCTCGGTACGATGGAGTCTCTTGCCCTAAGATGCATCTAAGGTCTTATGTTCGCAAGATTCAACCATACTCAGCTGATAAGAGGCTTTGGATCCATTTTTTCCAAGAAAGTTTGGTAGAGGCTCAACTCGAGTGGTTCTATCAATTGGAGAGTTCTCGCATCCATACCTGGGAATATCTAGCCAGGGCTTTTTACGAACAGTATCAGTACAATGTTGATCTTGCACCAACTCGTGTGCAGTTGCAGAACATGACCATGGGGGCCAACAAGAACTTCAAAGGATATGCCCAAAAGTGGAGAGATTTGGCTGGTAGGGTGCAACCCCCTTTAACTGACAGAGAGCTGATTGACATCTTCATGGGAACTTTGACCGGGCCTTTCTTCAAACACTTAATTGGAAGCTCCTCAGCCGGGTTCACCGAGCTGATACTGACCGGCGAAAGGGTCGAAGTTGGCATCAAAAGTGGAAAGATCCAAGGAACCACATCCTCGTGTACTCAGATAATTCCCTACAACGGAAAGAAAGAGTCCAATGCTGCGAACAATCAAAAGGGTCGTCATGACCAACATATAGGGGCAATCTTGATCCCTAACCCTATACCTACTCAACAAAGACAGGGGCATCAACATAAGGAGGTCGCACCTAAGAGGCAGTTCACCAAGATCAACATGTCACTGTCTCAGGCACTGCAACACTTGTTGGATAGGGACATGATTACATTGAGGGCTCCTCTCCGGAACCCAAATACTTCCGCTCCAACCTATCATCCCAATAAAAGGTGTGCATACCACTCTGATAGCCCGGGGCATGACACCGACAACTGTTGGCCTCTGAAGAACAAGATCCAAGACATGATCGATGCCAAGGAGATTGAGTTTGGTCCCCCAGAAACCCCAGCATGATCACTCCTTCTATGCCAACTCATTGAGATTGTTTTTGTTCCATTCGAATTTTCAAGTTGTAACTTCTTGTATTATTCAAACAATTATCCTTTAATGTCAAACTCTGTTTCATTAATGCATTGCATATGTTTGTCTTGAATTCATTCATTCGTTTTCACTACTCTTGTGCTTTCGTTATGATATTTAACTCTTGATAAAAAGATGCAAGCCTTTAGAGGGAGGATGACGAAACAATACCATAATCTCATACAGTATGCTTTTGGACAAACCTTGCTGATGATGTACATGCATTTCTTTCAATTCCCAAACACTGGAGTTATAAGGAAGTTAATCCCTAGTCAACCCCTTCGAGCCAAAGAAGTAGGAGTTTTCTGTTCTGAACAATCAAAACCTTTGATATAAACCTGGGGCAGGGTAGTCTCTCAGTTAATTCAAAAAGTGCGCATTGAAGTCGCAAACTCTCAGTTCGTAACACAACGAACGACGTCAAAAAAAAAAAGAAGAGTATTCCTTTGGAATCAAAAGACAAGGGTGGTTCCCTATCACATAGGCAGTCAATCTCTCAAAAAAGAAAAAGCCCACTGAGCCAAAACCCATAAAGGATGCTTAAGAAAGCTGGGGCATCCCGCTGACTGTAATCTCGAAAATGGGAACAGTCAGGAAAAAGTTAGGGATAACAAATCAAAATCAAAATAGTGAGGTCATTAAAAATCCTCAACAACATGAAAAATGTTGAAAGAAAAAAGGAGATGATGACTGACTCCCAAAATTCAACTGGTGAACCATCACCCAAAAGGTCGTTCCAAACTCACAACAGAGTGCGACGCACAATTAACTGAGCTTAGGTGTGAAGAACATCACGAAGAGCGGGTGGGTACAAATATACTTTGAGCCTATATCCTTTGTTTCTTAAACCGTGAACCAAGCCACGTTACAACCCTTTAAAATTCCTAATTGAAGCATGGGTTAGTTCGAAAGCATACTGTTACCAAAGGTATCCTGACTCCTGTAAGGCTTTGCTCTAAATCTTGTGTTGATCTGTCTTATAAAAAGTTTTCTGCTAAAAAACGCATCTTTCAAAACTTCGAGACAAACATAAACTTTGCATTGCTTGAATATCACTGTCTGCATTTGGCTTTTTGTTTGACAGCGAAGAAATTCATACAGCGAATGTTCGGAAGAACGAAAACTCTCTCAGTGAGCAAAATCACTTCAAAAGGACGACACTTCCATTACAAAAATCTCCTATCAACAAGGGGCATGACATGTCACCATCCAATTAACCTGGGGCAGTCCAATCAAGGTCCAACAGATCTTTCAAAATCCAATTAACCTGGGGCAGTCCAGTCAAGTTTCAACAGATCTTTCAAAATTCAGTTAACCTGGGGCAGTCCAGTCAAGATTTCAAGAAATCTCTCAATTCGCAGATTAATCTGATTCAAGATTCATCACCACTTGGGGCATTCGAATGTCAAAAGTGTTCAACAATTTCCTTATCACCTCAGAAGATAGATATAGTTCAAGATGTGACCCAAGATTTGGCGAAATTCTATAACTCATTCAGACTTCATTTCAGATATAGTTCAAGATGTGACCCAAGATTTGGCGACATTCTATAACTCATTCAGACTTCATTTCAGATATAGTTCAAGATGTGACCCAAGATTTGGCGACATTCTATAACTCATTCAGATTCCACTCCAGATATAGTTCAAGATGTGACCCAAGATTTGGCGACATTTTATAACTCATTCAGACTTCATTTCAGATATAGTTCAAGATGTGACCCAAGATTTGGCGACATTCTATAACTCATTCAGACTTCATTTCAGATATAGTTCAAGATGTGGCCCAAGATTTGGCGACATTCTATAACTCATTCAGATTCCACTCCAGATATAGTTCAAGATGTGACCCAAGATTTGGCGACATTCTATAACTCATTCAGATTCCACTCCAGATATAGTTCAAGATGTGACCCAAGATTTGGCGACATTCTATAACTCATTCAGATTCCACTTCAGATATAGTTCAGGATGTGACCCAAGATTTGGCGACATTCTATAACTCATTCAGACTTTCCTTCTAGATATAGTTCAGATGTGACCCTGATTCGGCGACATTCCGTAACTTATTCAAGATTTCCTTCTAGATATAGTTCAGATGTAACCCTGATTTGGCGACATTCTATAAATTATTCAGATTTTCTTCTAGAGATAGTTCAAGATGTGACCCGGAGATGGCGATGTTCAGTAACTTATTCCAGATCAACACCTGCAGCAATCAGAGAACCCTCGCAATCCCCAGCCAGAGAACCTTCCAGAAGCTAACTCCACTCAGAGTCAAGTTTCATTATCCCCAGTGAAGCTAAAACTTCCAACTATCAATCCCCAAGCAGAGTGAAGACTCTCACTCTCAGCATCTCGCAGAATATTCGAATATTCTCCGGTGAAGATCTCCTCAAAACAGGAAGACTCCAGTAGTTTGGCATACAACCCAAGCTTCTGATTTCCCCAACAGTGGTCCCGAGACTTCTCATTTTTAACAATTGAAGATCCTTGCCCTCCACAGCAGCAGCCCAGGAGTTGTTTTCCCCGGCAGCAGTCAAGATTCTTTTATCTTCAGCCATCCAGGATTCAGTTATCCTCAGCAAGATAGCTTATCAGCTTACATGCGCATTCATCACATTCATGTCATGAACATTGATGTCACATACATTGCATCATGCATCATAACATTGCATGCAACTAACCCTTTACCTTTTCAGGTAAGATCAATCGACGGACAAAGATCATCTCCCGAGATTTCATCCAGAAACAGTTCAGATGTGACCCAGACACGGCGAAATTCTGATACTTGTTCCAGATTCATCCAGATGCAGTTTTACACGGACGCATCATCAGGGAACCCTACACCGGTTCCTCTTCAACTTCAAGACTTCTGAAAATAGTTCACGGGTTCTCCAGTAACGGATGTTAACCTATCACTTGTTCAAATTCTCCTCAAGACTTCTGAAAACAGTTTATGGATTCTTCCCAACAACGGATGTTAATCTATCGCTTGTTCAGATGCAACTTTTGAAAACAGTTTACGGACGCTTCCCAACAACGGATGTGGCTCTATTGCTTATTCAATCTCAACTTCAAAAATAGTTTACGAATTCTCCAAACAACGGATGTCAATCTATTGCTTGCTCGGACCCCCAATTCAGAGATGTTCCAAAACATGGGTGCCTTTCTGATACTCGTCTACTCACCAACGACATACAGTTCAACGTCATCAGATGGCATCTTTAAGCCCATTCTCAAATGGCATCTTTAAGCCCATTTCCAGATGGCATCTTTAAGCCCATCCCCGACAAGATTATATCGCATTAGATGGCATCTTTAAGCCCATCACCAAATGGCATCTTTAAGCTCATTCCCTCTACCATCACATCGCCAAGTGCAAATTTTCTGGGTACTTTAGTGTCCAATCTTCTTTTACCTTCAAGTCGCGAAAGGCAAACTTGCCAATCTAACTCTTCAGGTTCAAGAAGATTGAACCGGGGCAACTGTTGTACCCCAAAATTTGCCCTCGCATTTTTCCTCAAGAAATCACAGCTTCAGGCGTTTCCTAATTTTTCAGATTGGCTCAAGAATCAGTCAAACAGACTTTTCTCGTCAGTCAGACACAATTAGGGTTTTACTGATTTTCAGGGTTCTAGAAGGTTTCAAACAGTTGGCTTAGGGTTTTGGTTGATTTTGGCTCAACTTCGATCAGGCGAACGCTTCTTTGGCATTTAATCAGGAATTAGGGTTGTTCATGCACGGTTCTTCAGAAAGATTTATTTCTACGATACTTTGAAAGTTATTCCGAGATTTGGGTTGAATTCGCATTGTTTGATTTAATCAGTAAAAGAATGCATTTGGATTGAATTCACGTTTGTTTGACTGAATCAGTAAAAAGGATACATTCAGTGTGAATTTGCAGAGTCTGGTAAAAATCAGTAAAATGGGGAATGCGTCTGATCAGTTGTCGTGATTAACTGTTGTTTTGCTTTGGATGTTGGAAATGCCAGGTTTAACTGATCAAATGCTAAAGCGTTGTTTATTTATATTATTTATTATTCTAAGATTAAATGATTGGAATTTATTTTCAATTATTGTAATTAAAGAATTATAAATAATAAATAAACAAAAGGAGGAAAAAGAATTAATTGGATAAAGAAACTTTTATTGATTTTTAAATTAATTGTACAATTGTTTTGTTGTTTACAACAATGATTTTACATTTATTTAAATTTAAATAAAAAGAAAACTATCCTAAACATTTTTCTAATCTTCAATTCTTCATCTGCTATCCCTTGCTCCAGTGCTCCATTTTAATTTTATCTGCAAATGAAAAGAAGAAAAGTCAATAGCAGAGACAGATAAAATTACAGTTCATCATTAAGGGCAACTGATTGGGATCAGTTAACCCTCTCTGCAAATCACGGGATTTCTCCCGGTTCACAAAGAGGGATGAATGTTTGTTTGCTAATTTGGAATGCACAAGGTGAAAAAAATGCAAAGTTTGTCAAACTGCATAGTTCAAATCTCAAACAAACTGCATAGTTCAAATCTCAAACAACAACTGCACAGTTCAAATCAAACTAAAAATCCAAATTCAAACTTTCTGTCAAACTGTACAAGGCTACCAAAGCTGTCAAAAGAAGATTTGGAAAGATATCAAAAGATACAAAAGTACAAGAAGCTGTCAAAAGAAGAGATAAAAAATGCAGAGAAAGCATGATATGCAAGCAACATAACTCATTTTCATCATTTCCCAAGTTGCCCTTTCAGAAAAAAGTACAAAGCATAAACATTAATTTAATGCTAAACTGTACTGAAGAGAGAGAGAAGAGAAAAATAGAGCAGGTTTACAAGGCTTTAGGCAGGAAGAAAATATAAAAAAACAAAACTGAACACAGTACAGTGGGAGAGAGGCAAACCAATACACACAAAAATATACAAAACTGCATAAACCTCTCAATCCTCAAACCTGGCTTGAAACCTCACCAAACCATAAACCAGTGAAAACCTGCCTTAAGCTTGCATTAAGCCTAAAACCTGTAAAAACCAGTTAACCTGCACAAGACCTGCATAAGCCTTGCCATTCAAACATAAACCACTGTCAAACTAAAGCCAGTAACATCAAACCAGCATTAAACCTGTGCCTCATACCTGCCTAAGCATAAACCTGTCAAGGCCTAACATGAAGCAAAAACCAACCAGTTCAAAAGGCCACAACCTGTAAACCCTTCAAACTGTCAAATGGCCTAAGTAAGTCCAAAGCTAAAAAACCTGTACATCCAAACCAGAAACAACTAGCCTCATCAACAAGCATTAACCCTGTCAAGCATATGCCTAAGGCCATAACCAGCATAGGTCCAAAACCTGCCCAGCTCAAAGCCTAAACAAAATTATCCAAACACAAAAGCCAGCATAAATTGTGAAACCTAAAATCACTGTCAAGCCAATCAAAGCCCACACAAAGCCTCAGAGAAACCCTCATCATAGGCCAATATTACAAGATAGGAAAAGTCAGAAACAAGGTATCAACCACCATTAACTCACTAAGCATCTCAAGGCAAATCAATAAGGCAACACATGCATCAAGCACAAAGGCATCAATCTCAGCATACAACAAGTGTTCCAAGAGGCAAAGGGAGAAGAGAAAAAGAAACATATCAATACGAGAGGCCCTCAGAATACCATCACTGGGCGAAAGAACAAGCATACGAAGGGTCAAACACACAGAGGCGCCAAGTATACAGTAAAAGGCAACACAAGAAGGAGAAGAAGAAAAGAAGATATATGTATTAAGCTTTCAGGCGAACATCACAAAGCCTAAAGAAGAGTACAGAAATACCAGGAGTCCTTGCAAAGCTAGCTTCATCGCGCATACCCCTTCACCGTCGAGCCTCCTAAGCGCCTCCACCATTCCTTCCCCTCTTCAGTAAAGGTAGTATATTTTTTCTCATCCCTTTTCACAACCTCGTTAAACAATCAATAATGAACACAACATAAGAAATCAAAATCAAAATACTTAATCAAAAACAGTAAAATCATAACATGCAAATCTAAAACGCCTAACAAGTTTGAGACAATTCGTTACCTTGTGTAATCGTTGCCTGAGCAATCTGAGGGGAGAAGAGCAAAACGGCGCTGGTGGCTGAGGCGAAAGGTTTGAGCAAGGCGTTCGGCGTGAACGGAGAAGACAAAGTGACACAAACGGCGCCTCTGCCTCTGTAAACCCTAGCATTTCTCAACTGAAAGCAAATAATCAAACCCTAAAACTTGTTTCGAGCAAATGGGCCTAACACGTTTCTGAAGCACCTAAAGCCCAAACGAACTTCTGATTAGCACCCCCTTTTCTTTTAATTCTTCCTTTTATTATTTTTAATCAATATATTTCACATTAAGTAACCACACTTTTCAATATTAGTTCTTTTTTATTAATTAACAATAATTATTGGTATATAATATAATTTTGATTTTTGTATATGATATAATTATAAATAATACCCTGTTTAAAGGATACCCTAAACATTTCTTTTTTTTCCTAATTAGAATAATTTTATTTGTAAATAAAATACAAATGCATAAGAATAACTCTTGAAATATCATTTGTACATAATCAATAAAATACATTTTTCTAACATATATAATTTAATTAAGATTAAAACATTCTTTTTTGTACATATTAAAGAAAATACAAGATCACAAATCAAAGATTAATAAACATTTAATTCTTTTCATTTAAGTTAACAATACTTAATAATACATTTAAATTCACATCTCTAACCTGAAAATAAATCAAATACATATACACGTACACTTACGCAACTACACAATACATTTCACATTATACACATTTGCTATTCTTATACCTTGCTATACATTGTTTACATTTTTTATCGCAATTCGATTTGGTTGTAACTTATTGGACGCTACATTCCTAAAGTCTCATCCCCATTTATAAATTTGTACCCCCACTCCCGAATACTATTTGTAATAGCGTAGACTTTAAATTCTTGCAATTTACCGCTTTCAATTATACCATGGTTAGACCTAGGGTTTGTATGTACATAAAATCAAACGCTAGATAACCTAATACAAAGACAAATACATGAAATCAATACACAATCATACTTGCACCCCCTAGGGTAATCCCACATGTTGCCTTCCAAAATAGGCCATGCTTGCACGTCGAGTTTCTTTGGCAAAACGAATTCAAATGATCATAAGTCCCTCGATGACGCTTTTGAAAGTTGCCTAAATGGAATGATCATAGTCCCTTCAAAGCAAATTGCCAAAGACACTTGGCATCATTGCATTCATGGTCCATACGATGACCCGCGCCTGTCCCGAACGAAATTCCTAAACGCAAGATTGTCCACCAAATTCAATGGTGGAACAAAATTGTTAAAAAAAAAAGGGTTGAAAACATAGAGAAAACCTTTGAGTACAATAGGGTAGAAAAAACTCTTAGTTACTTGAGATCAACTTGCAAAAACACTTGCCTTCTTTTCAAAAACCACATTCAACAAACACTTTCAAAACAAACTCTCAAAAACATTTGAAACATCTTTTCGAAAAGATACACACCTTTGTAAAACATTTGAGTAAAGAATTGTTACAAGGGTAGCCTAAGACAAGGCATCTTCTTCCAAAACATTTTCAAAAACACACACACATACACACCATTTTCAAGCAATCGAAAATCAAGGCAAGTGATCTAAAAAACCAAGTAACTAAGAGCCCATGGATAACCATGGATGAAAAGGGTGCTAATACCTTCCTTTTTCATAATCTACCCCCCGAACCCACGAAATATCTCAAAAGGTTTTTGCTGTGCTTTTTTAACCTTTCCTTTAGGATAAAATAAAAAGTCGGTGGCGACTCTTGCTCAACCGAACAGGTGCGAATACAAACGCAAAACTCATAGTCAGTTCTCCCACCGTATCACAGAACTGGCGACTCTGCTGGGGACACTTAAAAGTGGGGTTACCTTAGGGTTTAGATCACCTTTACTTTCTTGCTTTGATTGACTTGATTGCTTTATCTTTTGGGTTCTTGTTTGGGTTTGTTGTGAATCCTACACCCGGATTTGGGACACCTTCTTAGGTAAATAGCAAAAAAACTGTGAGGGAATTATGCGGGGTATACCGACATGGTTGAAGCAGTAAGCTATGTTAGTGTGACATATTTGTGAGTACTGGTAACCCTTGAGTTCAATCAAGGAGAGTACGGGGCCGCTGGGTGATGTCGTGAAGCACTAACGAACTCTTAGAACCTTAATTGACCATCTTAGCCTTTTTAGGGGTAGTGAGATGACCGACTTTGGTGCAGTCCGAAGTTGGTAGATACTCGATACTACACTCATTTGAGGGTTGTTTTCTTGGAATATTTTGGTCGCCAGTAAGTGGCTAAACCGAAACAATGAACACAGAAAACAATCCAATGATATTGAGATCCTTAGAACCCAGTTTCTATTTTAGGACAGGATGAGCCAACTAACTTCAAGAGGGTACTTACCTGAACCTCATGCAAGCCTAAACCTAAGGAATTGTTTGCTTTGTATGAATATGTTTGCCTGTATGTACACTCACTTGCTTTTTTGCATACATATACATAACATCATGACATCATACCATAGCATTTTCAATAACCATTTCAAGGATCTTGAAGGTTCTTTTGATGCAGGGTTACGTTGAACCAGACGTCTACCAAGGGGAAAGAGGTTTCTCCTCTAAACAAATGCCATCAAAGTTCAAGTGCAACAACTTGAATCAGTGGCTATGACCCACTCGACATGGTGAGCTTGATTCTAGTGGAAAGACATCCACCGGTGCAAAGTTCTCCAATCAAAGATCCAAGTTCAACCTCTAACATTTTCTTATGTTTACCCCAAGAGATCCTTGAAAACATTGCATATATATCACACATATCATTGCATAACAGGTTTCTCCCATACAGGTCTTCTTATCTTCTTACTGTTTATTTCAGTAAGATGGATATGGAACAAACAGTGAAAGATCTCCAGGCTCAAAATGCTCAATTCCAACAAATGCTGCTGGCTATGGGGAAAGGGCAAGAGGATCTGACAGCTCTCCTTCTCAAAGACAAGAAGAAGAAGTCCAAAAAGGCAGCCTGCATCCTGAACTTGAGGAGAAGGCCTAAGACCCAAGACCTTGCAACTTTATCCAACACAGTAGTTAGTCTTGAAGAAGACCACCATGTGGAGATTGATGAAGCTGAAGCTGACTACTCTGAGGAACAATATCCTCTCACTGATGACAAGTACCAAGAGTTAGAGGATCGCCTCAATGCTATGGAGATCCGACAAATACCTGGCTTGGATTTAGGAGACATGGGTCTGGTTCCTGGATTGGTCATCCCTCCAAAATTCAAAGTCCCTACCTTTGCTCGGTACGATGGAGTCTCTTGCCCTAAGATGCATCTAAGGTCTTATGTTCGCAAGATTCAACCATACTCAGCTGATAAGAGGCTTTGGATCCATTTTTTCCAAGAAATTTTGGTAGAGGCTCAACTCGAGTGGTTCTATCAATTGGAGAGTTCTCGCATCCATACCTGGGAAGATCTAGCCAGGGCTTTTTACGAACAGTATCAGTACAATATTGATCTTGCACCAACTCGTGTGCAGTTGCAGAACATGACCATGGGGGCCAACGAGAACTTCAAAGGATATGCCCAAAAGTGGAGAGATTTGGCTGGTAGGGTGCAACCCCCTTTAACTGACAGATAGCTGATTGACATCTTCATGGGAACTTTGACCGGGCCTTTCTTCAAACACTTAATTGGAAGCTCCTCAGCCGGGTTCACCGAGCTGATACTGACCGGCGAAAGGGTCGAAGCTGGCATCAAAAGTGGAAAGATCCAAGGAACCACATCCTCGTGTACTCAGATAATTCCCTACAACGGAAAGAAAGAGTCCAATGCTGCGAACAGTCAAAAGGGTCGTCATGACCAACATATAGGGGCAATCTTGATCCCTAACCCTATACCTACTCAACAAAGACAGGGGCATCAGCATAAGGAGGTCGCACCTAAGAGGCAGTTCACCAAGATCAACATGTCACTGTCTCAGGCACTGCAACACTTGTTGGATAGGGACATGATTACATTGAGGGCTCCTCTCCGGAACCCAAATACTTCCGCTCCAACCTATCATCCCAATAAAAGGTGTGCATACCACTCTGATAGCCCGGGGCATGACACCGACAACTGTTGGCCTCTGAAGAACAAGATCCAAGACATGATCGATGCCAAGGAGATTGAGTTTGGTCCCCCAGAAACCCCATCATGATCACTCCTTCTATGCCAACTCATTGAGATTGTTTTTGTTCCATTCGAATTTTCAAGTTGTAACTTCTTGTATTATTCAAACAATTATCCTTTAATGTCAAACTCTGTTTCATTAATGCATTGCATATGTTTGTCTTGAATTCATTCATTCGTTTTCACTACTCTTGTGCTTTCGTTATGATATTTAACTCTTGATAAAAAGCTGCAAGCCTTTAGAGGGAGGATGACGAAACAATACCATAATCTCATACAGTATGCTTTTGGACAAACCTTGCTGATGATGTACATGCATTTCTTTCAATTCCCAAACACTGGAGTTATAAGGAAGTTAATCCCTAGTCAACCCCTTCGAGCCAAAGAAGTAGGAGTTTTCTGTTCTGAACAATCAAAACCTTTGATATAAACCTGGGGCAGGGTAGTCTCTCAGTTAATTCAAAAAGTGCGCATTGAAGTCGCAAACTCTCAGTTCGTAACACAACGAACGACGTCAAAAAAAAAAGAAGAGTATTCCTTTGGAATCAAAAGACAAGGGTGGTTCCCTATCACATAGGCAGTCAATCTCTCAAAAAAGAAAAAGCCCACTGAGCCAAAACCCATAAAGGATGCTTAAGAAAGCTGGGGCATCCCGCTGACTGTAATCTCGAAAATGGGAACAGTCAGGCAAAAGTTAGGGATAACAAATCAAAATCAAAATAGTGAGGTCATTACAAATCCTCAACAACATGAAAAATGTTGAAAGAAAAAAGGAGATGATGACTGACTCCCAAAATTCAACTGGTGAACCATCACCCAAAAGGTCGTTCCAAACTCACAACAGAGTGCGACGCACAATTAACTGAGCTTAGGTGTGAAGAACATCACGAAGAGCGGGTGGGTACAAATATACTTTGAGCCTATATCCTTTGTTTCTTAAACCGTGAACCAAGCCACGTTACAACCCTTCAAAAGTCCTAATTGAAGCATGGGTTAGTTCGAAAGCATACTGTTACCAAAGGTATCCTGACTCCTCTAAGGCTTTGCTCTAAATCTTGTGTTGATCTGTCTTATAAAAAGTTGTCTGCTAAAAAACGCATCTTTCAAAACTTCGAGACAAACATAAACTTTGCATTGCTTGAATATCACTGTCTGCATTTGGCTTTTTGTTTGACAGCGAAGAAATTCATACAGCGAATGTTCAGAAGAACGAAAACTCTCTCAGTGAGCAAAATCACTTCAAAAGGACGACACTTCCATTACAAAAATCTCCTATCAACAAGGGGCATGACATGTCACCATCCAATTAACCTGGGGCAGTCCAATCAAGGTCCAACAGATCTTTCAAAATCCAATTAACCTGGGGCAGTCCAGTCAAGTTTCAACAGATCTTTCAAAATTCAGTTAACCTGGGGCAGTCCAGTCAAGATTTCAAGAAATCTCTTAATTCGCAGATTAATCTGATTCAAGATTCATCACCACTTGGGGCATTCGAATGTCAAAAGTGTTCAACAATTTCCTTATCACCTCAGAAGATAGATATAGTTCAAGATGTGACCCAAGATTTGGCGAAATTCTATAACTCATTCAGACTTCATTTCAGATATAGTTCAAGATGTGACCCAAGATTTGGCGACATTCTATAACTCATTCAGACTTCATTTCAGATATAGTTCAAGATGTGACCCAAGATTTGGCGACATTCTATAACTCATTCAGACTTCATTTCAGATATAGTTCAAGATGTGACCCAAGATTTGGCGACATTTTATAACTCATTCAGATTCCACTCCAGATATAGTTCAAGATGTGACCCAAGATTTGGCGACATTTTATAACTCATTCAGACTTCATTTCAGATATAGTTCAAGATGTGACCCAAGATTTGGCGACATTCTATAACTCATTCAGACTTCATTTCAGATATAGTTCAAGATGTGGCCCAAGATTTGGCGACATTCTATAACTCATTCAGATTCCACTCCAGATATAGTTCAAGATGTGACCCAAGATTTGGCGACATTCTATAACTCATTCAGATTCCACTCCAGATATAGTTCAAGATGTGACCCAAGATTTGGCGACATTCTATAACTCATTCAGATTCCACTTCAGATATAGTTCAGGATGTGACCCAAGATTTGGCGACATTCTATAACTCATTCAGACTTTCCTTCTAGATATAGTTCAGATGTGACCCTGATTCGGCGACATTCCGTAACTTATTCAAGATTTCCTTCTAGATATAGTTCAGATGTAACCCTGATTTGGCGACATTCTATAAATTATTCAGATTTTCTTCTAGAGATAGTTCAAGATGTGACCCGGAGATGGCGATGTTCAGTAACTTATTCCAGATCAACACCTGCAGCAATCAGAGAACCCTCGCAATCCCCAGCCAGAGAACCTTCCAGAAGCTAACTCCACTCAGAGTCAAGTTTCATTATCCCCAGTGAAGCTAAAACTTCCAACTATCAATCCCCAAGCAGAGTGAAGACTCTCACTCTCAGCATCTCGCAGAATATTCGAATATTCTCCGGTGAAGATCTCCTCAAAACAGGAAGACTCCAGTAGTTTGGCATACAACCCAAGCTTCTGATTTCCCCAACAGTGGTCCCGAGACTTCTCATTTTTAACAATTGAAGATCCTTGCCCTCCACAGCAGCAGCCCAGGAGTTGTTTTCCCCGGCAGCAGTCAAGATTCTTTTATCTTCAGCCATCCAGGATTCAGTTATCCTCAGCAAGATAGCTTATCAGCTTACATGCGCATTCATCACATTCATGTCATGAACATTGATGTCACATACATTGCATCATGCATCATAACATTGCATGCAACTAACCCTTTACCTTTTCAGGTAAGATCAATCGACGGACAAAGATCATCTCCCGAGATTTCATCCAGAAACAGTTCAGATGTGACCCAGACACGGCGAAATTCTGATACTTGTTCCAGATTCATCCAGATGCAGTTTTACACGGACGCATCATCAGGGAACCCTACACCGGTTCCTCTTCAACTTCAAGACTTCTGAAAATAGTTCACGGGTTCTCCAGTAACGGATGTTAACCTATCACTTGTTCAAATTCTCCTCAAGACTTCTGAAAACAGTTTATGGATTCTTCCCAACAACGGATGTTAATCTATCGCTTGTTCAGATGCAACTTTTGAAAACAGTTTACGGACGCTTCCCAACAACGGATGTGGCTCTATTGCTTATTCAATCTCAACTTCAAAAATAGTTTACGAATTCTCCAAACAACGGATGTCAATCTATTGCTTGCTCGGACCCCCAATTCAGAGATGTTCCAAAACATGGGTGCCTTTCTGATACTCGTCTACTCACCAACGACATACAGTTCAACGTCATCAGATGGCATCTTTAAGCCCATTCTCAAATGGCATCTTTAAGCCCATTTCCAGATGGCATCTTTAAGCCCATCCCCCGACAAGATTATATCGCATTAGATGGCATCTTTAAGCCCATCACCAAATGGCATCTTTAAGCTCATTCCCTCTACCATCACATCGCCAAGTGCAAATTTTCTGGGTACTTTAGTGTCCAATCTTCTTTTACCTTCAAGTCGCGAAAGGCAAACTTGCCAATCTAACTCTTCAGGTTCAAGAAGATTGAACCGGGGCAACTGTTGTACCCCAAAATTTGCCCTCGCATTTTTCCTCAAGAAATCACAGCTTCAGGCGTTTCCTAATTTTTCAGATTGGCTCAAGAATCAGTCAAACAGACTTTTCTCGTCAGTCAGACACAATTAGGGTTTTACTGATTTTCAGGGTTCTAGAAGGTTTCAAACAGTTGGCTTAGGGTTTTGGTTGATTTTGGCTCAACTTCGATCAGGCGAACGCTTCTTTGGCATTTAATCAGGAATTAGGGTTGTTCATGCGCGGTTCTTCAGAAAGATTTAATTCTACGATACTTTGAAAGTTATTCCGAGATTTGGGTTGAATTCGCATTGTTTGATTTAATCAGTAAAAGAATGCATTTGGATTGAATTCACGTTTGTTTGACTGAATCAGTAAAAAGGATACATTCAGTGTGAATTTGCAGAGTCTGGTAAAAATCAGTAAAATGGGGAATGCGTCTGATCAGTTGTCGTGATTAACTGTTGTTTTGCTTTGGATGTTAGAAATGCCAGGTTTAACTGATCAAATGCTAAAGCGTTGTTTATTTATATTATTTATTATTCTAAGATTAAATGATTGGAATTTATTTTCAATTATTGTAATTAAAGAATTATAAATAATAAATAAACAAAAGGAGGAAAAAGAATTAATTGGATAAAGAAACTTTTATTGATTTTTAAATTAATTGTACAATTGTTTTGTTGTTTACAACAATGATTTTACATTTATTTAAATTTAAATAAAAAGAAAACTATCCTAAACATTTTTCTAATCTTCAATTCTTCATCTGCTATCCCTTGCTCCAGTGCTCCATTTTAATTTTATCTGCAATTGAAAAGAAGAAAAGTCAATAGTAGAGACAGATAAAATTACAGTTCATCATTAAGGGCAACTGATTGGGATCAGTTAACCCTCTCTGCAAATCACGGGATTTCTCCCGGTTCACAAAGAGGGATGAATGTTTGTTTGCTAATTTGGAATGCACAAGGTGAAAAAATGCAAAGTTTGTCAAACTGCATAGTTCAAATCTCAAACAAACTGCATAGTTCAAATCTCAAACAACAACTGCACAGTTCAAATCAAACTAAAAATCCAAATTCAAACTTTCTGTCAAACTGTACAAGGCTACCAAAGCTGTCAAAAGAAGATTTGGAAAGATATCAAAAGATACAAAAGTACAAGAAGTTGTCAAAAGAAGAGATAAAAAATGCAGAGAAAGCATGATATGCAAGCAACATAACTCATTTTCATCATTTCCCAAGTTGCCCTTTCAGAAAAAAGTACAAAGCATAAACATTAATTTAATGCTAAACTGTACTGAAGAGAGAGAGAAGAGAAAAATAGAGCAGGTTTACAAGGCTTTAGGCAGGAAGAAAATATAAAAAAACAAAACTGAACACAGTACAGTGGGAGAGAGGCAAACCAATACACACAAAAATATACAAAACTGCATAAACCTCCCAATCCTCAAACCTGGCTTGAAACCTCACCAAACCATAAACCAGTGAAAACCTGCCTTAAGCTTGCATTAAGCCTAAAACCTGTAAAAACCAGTTAACCTGCACAAGACCTGCATAAGCCTTGCCATTCAAACATAAACCACTGTCAAACTAAAGCCAGTAACATCAAACCAGCATTAAACCTGTGCCTCATACCTGCCTAAGCATAAACCTGTCAAGGCCTAACATGAAGCAAAAACCAACCAGTTCAAAAGGCCACAACCTGTAAACCCTTCAAACTGTCAAATGGCCTAAGTAAGTCCAAAGCTAAAAAACCTGTACATCCAAACCAGAAACAACCAGCCTCATCAACAAGCATTAACCCTGTCAAGCATATGCCTAAGGCCATAACCAGCATAGGTCCAAAACCTGCCCAACTCAAAGCCTAAACAAAATTATCCAAACACGAAAGCCAGCATAAACTGTGAAACCTAAAATCACTGTCAAGCCAATCAAAGCCCACACAAAGCCTCAGAGAAACCCTCATCATAGGCCAATATTACAAGATAAGCAAAGTCAGAAACAAGGTATCAACCACCATTAACTCACTAAGCATCTCAAGGCAAATCAATAAGGCAACACAGGCAACACAGGCATCAAGCACAAAGGCATCAATCTCAGCATACAATAAGTGTTCCAAGAGGCAAAGGAAGAAGAGAAAAAGAAACGTATCAATACGAGAGGCCCTCAGAATACCATCACTGGGCGAAAGAACAAGCATACAAAGGGTCAAACACACAGAGGCGCCAAGTATACAGTAAAAGGCAACACAAGAAGGAGAAGAAGAAAAGAAGATATATGTATTAAGCTTTCAGGAGAAGATCACAAAGCCTAAAGAATAGTACAGAAATACCAGGAGTCCTTGCAAAGCTAGCTTCATCGCGCATACCCCTTCACCGTCGAGCCTCCTAAGCGCCTCCACCATTCCTTCCCCTCTTCAGTAAAGGTAGTATATTTTTTCTCATCCCTTTTCACAACCTCGTTAAACAATCAATAATGAACACAACATAAGAAATCAAAATCAAAATACTTAATCAAAAACAGTAAAATCATAACATGCAAATCTAAAACGCCTAACAAGTTTGAGACAATTCGTTACCTTGTGTAATCGTTGCCTGAGCAATCTGAGGGGAGAAGAGCAAAACGGCGCTGGTGGCTGAGGCGAAAGGTTTGAGCAAGGCGTTCGGCGTGAACGGAGAAGACAAAGTGACACAAACAGCGCCTCTGCCTCTGTAAACCCTAGCATTTCTCAACTGAAAGCAAATAATCAAACCCTAAAACTTGTTTCGAGCAAATGGGCCTAACACGTTTCTGAAGCACCTAAAGCCCAAACAAACTTCTGATTAGCACCCCCTTTTCTTTTAATTCTTCCTTTTATTGTTTTTAATCAATATATTTCACATTAAGTAACCACACTTTTCAATATTAGTTCTTTTTTATTAATTAACAATAATTATTGGTATATAATATAATTTTGATTTTTGTATATGATATAATTATAAATAATACCCTGTTTAAAGGATACCCTAAACATTTCTTTTTTTTCCTAATTAGAATAATTTTATTTGTAAATAAAATACAAATGCATAAGAATAACTCTTGAAATATCATTTGTACATAATCAATAAAATACATTTTTCTAACATATATAATTTAATTAAGATTAAAACATTCTTTTTTGTACATATTAAAGAAAATACAAGATCACAAATCAAAGATTAATAAACATTTAATTCTTTTCATTTAAGTTAACAATACTTAATAATACATTTAAATTCACATCTCTAACCTGAAAATAAATCAAATACATATACACGTACACTTACGCAACTACACAATACATTTCACATTATACACATTTGCTATTCTTATACCTTGCTATACATTGTTTACATTTTTTATCGCAATTCGATTTGGTTGTAACTTATTGGACGCTACATTCCTAAAGTCTCATCCCCATTTATAAATTTGTACCCCCACTCCCGAATACTATTTGTAATAGCGTAGACTTTAAATTCTTGCAATTTACCGCTTTCAATTATACCATGGTTAGACCTAGGGTTTGTATGTACATAAAATCAAACGCTAGATAACCTAATACAAAGACAAATACATGAAATCAATACACAATCATACTTGCACCCCCTAGGGTAATCCCACATGTTGCCTTCCAAAATAGGCCATGCTTGCACGTCGAGTTTCTTTGGCAAAACGAATTCAAATGATCATAAGTCCCTCGATGACGCTTTCGAAAGTTGCCTAAATGGAATGATCATAGTCCCTTCAAAGCAAATTGCCAAAGACACTTGGCATCATTGCATTCATGGTCCATACGATGACCCGCGCCTGTCCCGAACGAAATTCCTAAACGCAAGATTGTCCACCAAATTCAATGGTGGAACAAAATTGTTTAAAAAAAAGGGTTGAAAACATAGAGAAAACCTTTGAGTACAATAGGGTAGACAAAACTCTTAGTTACTTGAGATCAACTTGCAAAAACACTTGCCTTCTTTTCAAAAACCACACTCCACAAACACTTTCAAAACAAACTCTCAAAAACATTTGAAACATCTTTTCGAAAAGATACACACCTTTGTAAAACATTCGAGTAAAGAATTGTTACAAGGGTAGCCTAAGACAAGGCATCTTCTTCCAAAACATTTTCAAAAACACACACACATACACACCATTTTCAAGCAATCGAAAATCAAGGCAAGTGATCTAAAAAACCAAGTAACTGAGAGCCCATGGATAACCATGGATGAAAAGGGTGCTAATACCTTCCTTTTTCATAATCTACCCCCCGAACCCACGAAATATCTCAAAAGGTTTTTGCTGTGCATTTTTAACCTTTCCTTTAAGATAAAATAAAAAGTCGGTGGCGACTCTTGCTCAACCGAACAGGTGCGAATACAAACGCAAAACTCATAGTCAGTTCTCCCACCGTATCACAGGAGGAAAGGACATTTAGGACATTTTTAGTAGGTAGGTTGCTCCTAGTTGCTCGCTTGCTCACAAAAAAAATATTTTATACACCAACACTCTCATTTTGAAACATTTTAAAAAGACAACACTTTGTACGTGTTCTTATAGAAACGAGAACCATTACAAAGATACCTTTTCAAAATCACTTTCAAAAACACATTCCACGAACACTTCTTTGAACTATTTTCCAAACAACACTTTGTACGCGTTCTTATAGAAATGAGAACCATTACAAAGACGTTTTCAAAATACTTTCAAAACCCATACCACAAGCACATTTTCAAACAAAAAGCAAGTGATCTAACAAGAAACTAAGAGCCCATAGATAACTATAGATGGAAAGGGTGCTAATACATTCCCTTTTCATAACCTACCCCCTGAACTCAAGAAAAATCTTGAAAGGTCTTTCTTGTTCTTTTCAACCTTTCCTTTTGGATAAAATAAAAGTCGGTGGCGACTCTTGCTAACCGCAACAATTGCAATCAAACGCAAAACACCCAAGTCAGTTCTCCCACTGTGTTAGAGTAAGCCACCTCAACTATTTCAAGTATTTGGAGATGGATGGCGAATTTATAGAAACCCTGTGTCAGACTTTTGAAGTTGTACCACCAATGGTTGCTACTGCCAAATTTTCCTCTGATGTGTCCAAAGCTATTAAGGTCATGCCAAAGATGGTTTCGTTTAGAGATGCTCATGCTGCAGTCGAAGAAGGAAGCTGTGATACTTAGGGGAAACTACCTGATATCCCATTCAAAGCAGACAAATGTGGTCTGGGTTTCACTATCAAGGCTCAGAAAGAAGTGAGGCGCGCTCACGCAGGGAAGCCCCCTCTCCATATTGGAAGTCATGAAGTTAACGTTGTAGGTGATTCTGATGATGAGGTTACATTTAAAGAATGGGTATATCCTACTACAATAGAGCTCAACAATTGGAATGCAAAGGACTTTGTTTCCATCTCCTTCATTGAGGAGTAATTACTTATTTATTGCTTTCTCTCAATTCAAGAATGTTTTGTCTATAATATTAAACAATGACTTTTAATCCATGTGCCTGGCCCGGGGCACTATGGTCCATTTGTCAAGGGTTTTATTTATGTTCATTTTATCATATGATCATTCAATACAAATTATTGGACATTTTGCATTCAAATCTTTGTGCTCATTGTCTTTCTTTTTCTTTAAATACATTTTTCAAAAATAGTCGTGTATCTTACATGCACACACACTCTTGCAGGTCCTCGTCCACTCCAGATCTCATTGCCAACGAATCTAATATTACCAACTATGATTTCTAACGTCCAATTAACCAAGCCAGAGACGAAGGCGAGGAAGATTGTGAAATACCGGGGGAACTAGCCAGACTTCTATTACAAGAGGAAAAATTTATTCAGCCGCGCGAAGAGTCAGTTGAAGTCATCAATCTAGGTACCGAGACAGACAAGAAAGAAGTCAAGATCGGTGCTAACCTAGAGAACAATGTCAAAAGTAGATTGGTTCAGATGTTGCATGACTACGTGGAAGTATTTTCTTGGTCTTATAAAGATATGCTAGAGTTGGATACCGACATTGTAGTTCATCGTCTGTCGACAAAGGAAGAGTGTCCTCTTGTCAAACAAAAAGTTCATCAGATGAGGCTTGACATGTCTGAAAAGATAAAATCCAAGGTGATGAAACAATATGACGCAGGATTCCTAGTTGTGAAATCTTATCCCCAATGGGTAACAAACATGGTTCCAGTGCCAAAGAAAGACGGAAAAGGTTGTATGTGCATAGATTATAGGGATCTGAATAAGGCAAGTCCCAAGGATGATTTCCCTCTACCTCATATTGATGTCTTGGTCGATAACACCACTCAACATAAAGTCTTCTCTTTCATGGATGGTATCTCCGGCTATAATCAAATTAGGATGACTCCTGAAGACATCGAGAACACCAATTTCGTTAAGCAATGGGGCACCGTTTGCTACAAGGTTATGTCGTTCGGGATGAAGAATGCAGGGGAAACATATCAAATAGCTATGGTATATTTGTTTCATGATATGATCCATACTGAAATAGAGGTATATGTGGATGATATGATTGCAAGGTCACAAACTGAAGAGGAGCATCTCAATCACCTATACAAGCTATTCGAGAGGCTGAAAAACTACAAGTTAAGGTTGAACCCCAATAAGTGCACATTCGGAGTATGATCTGGAAAGCTTCTAGGTTTTATTGTCAGTGGTAAAGGAATCGAAGTCGATCCTGCCAAGGCAAAGGCCATCTAAGAAATTCCAGTCCCCCACCTTTGAAAAGGAAGTTAGAGGATTCTTGGGTCGTCTTAACTACATTTCCCGCTTCATATCTCACTTAACTGCTACTTGTGAGCCAATCTTCAAACTCTTGAAGAAAGATCAAGTAGTAAGATGGAATGATGAATGCCAAGCTGCCTTTGACAAAATCAAAGAATATCTGCAAGAACCTCCTATCCTCATGCCTCCAGTTGAGGGAAGACCCTTGATCATGTACTTGACAGTGCTAGAGGATTCTATGGGGTGTATTTTGGGCCAACATGACGAGTCTCGCCGAAAAGAGATGGCTATTTACCACCTGAGCCAAACTTTATTGATTGTGAAACCAGATATTCACTGCTCGAGAAAACTTGGTGCGCTCTGGCATGGGCTGCTCGCCGGCTAAGACAATATATGTTGACTTATACCACTCTAATGATTTCTAAGATGGACCCTATCAAGTACATCTTCGAGAAACCTTCTCTTTCTAGACGGATAGCTAGATGGCTAATGATCTTGACTGAATACGATATTCAATAAACAATGCAAAAGGCCTTCAAAGGAAGTGTATTAGCAGATCATTTGGCCCATCAAGCTGTTGATGATTATCAGTCTATGAACTTTGACTTACCGGATGAGAATATCATGCTAGTGACCGACTGCATGAAACCTGGACTGTATGACGGACCTGAACAAGGATCCCGATGGACTATGGTCTTTGATGGGGCTTCCAATGCTTTGGGTAAAGGAATTGGTGTTGTGATCATATCCCTTGAATGTTGCCACACTCCTTTAACTGCCAGACTATGCTTCGACTATACGAACAACATGGTTGAGTACGAAGCATGCATTTCGGGTCTGAAGGCTGCTATTGATTTAAGGATCAAGCATTTGAATGTGTTTGGGGATTCTTATCCGGTTATTAGCTATGTAAAATGAGATTGGGACACTAAGCACCCTAATCTCATCCCTTACAAGGATCTTATGCTATCTCTGATTCCTTACTTTGAAGAGGTCACATTTGTACACTTCCATAGGGAAGAAAATAAGTTAGCTGACGCCTTGGCAACAATGTCTTCTATGTTCAAGGTCAAATGGGACAATGAAGCTACTATGATTACGATTGAGAGATTCGACGAACCTGCGCACTTCTATGAGCTCGACACTGACACAGAAAAGCCATGTTACCATGAGGTGAAGAGATACCTTGAAGCACAAGAGTACCCTGAAGGAGCATCCACCAATGACAGAAAGTTATTACGAATATTTCTAGCCAAATTCTTCCTAAGTAATGGAATCTGGTAAAAACGCAACCATGACTCTACTCTACTCTTATGTGTGGACAAGAAGGAGGCAGAGGAAATTATGGAAGACATGCATGATGGTCTCTTTGGGACTCACTCTAGTGGACATACTATGGCCAAGAAAATCTTGAGGGCTGGTTACTATTGGTCAATAATGGAGACTGGTTGCCATCAACACTCAAGAACTTGCCACAAATTCCAAATCTATGCTGACAAGGTCCATGTGCCTCCTATCCCTCTGAACACCATGACGGCTCCATGGCCATTTGCAATGTGGGGGCATTGACATGATTGGAGAAATTAAACCTACTACTTCCAATGGATATCACTTCATTATGGTCACCATCAATTATTTCATCAAATGGGTCGAAGCCGCCTCATTTGCCTCGGTCACCAAGAACGTGGTAGCCAGATTCATCAAACATAACCTTTCCTGCCGCTATGGTATCCCTGAAAGGATCATCACCGACAATGGGACTAACCTCAACAATGTTATGATTACAGAACTTTGCACTCAGTTCAAAATCAAGCATCACAATTCTTCTCCTTATAGACCTAAAATGAACGACACCGTGGAAGATGCCAACAAAAAAATTAAGAAGATTGTACAAAAGATGGTAGAAACCTACAAAGACTAGAATGAGATGTTATTGTTTTCTCTTCATGGCTACCGTACTTCGGCTCGAACATCAACTGGGGCAACTTCATTTTCTTTGGTCTATGGCATGGAAGCTGTTCTGCCAGTGGAAGTTCAGATTCCCTCACTAAGGATTATGAATGAAGCAGGCCTAGGCGAAGACGAGTGGATTCAGACAAGATTGGATCAGTTGAATTTGATTGACAAAAAACGGCTGGTTGCTGTTTGTCATGGTCAGATGTACCAAAAACGTATGATTAATGCTTTCAATAAAAAGATCAAGCCTCGAGTATATCAAGCTGGTGACTTGGTAATAAAGCGCATCATTTTTCCACAAGGCGACCCCAGGGGCAAATGGACTCCAAACTACGAAGGGAAATTTGTTGTCAAGAGAGTGTTCTATGATGGTGCCATGATGCTGACTACTATGGACGGTGAATACTTCCCACATCCTGTGAATGCGGACATAATTAAAAAATAATACGCATAAGAGACCCGCATGGTTGACACACCTAGACAAGATAAGGGAATCCCCGCTAACCAAATGGCTTGGGAAAAAAATAGGGATATATGCAAAAGATTGTACATCCGGCAAGTTGAAAACCCGAAAGGGCGACTTGGGAAAAAATGGGTATCCTGGTGGGCTGAAAACCCAAAAGGGAGGTCCAGGCAAAAGTTAAGGATTAAAATCGTATGACTATGTCCCATGGAATCACCACATTCGACTTTATTACCAAGGTCCGAGTTCAAACGACCCAAGATCAATCCAATCAACTTCTGTCAATGGCAAGGGACATTAAAAGAGATAGGAGCAATAGTAGATTTGGAACGCAATGAGATCACTTCCACGTGGCTATTAACTTTGTTTTCAATTTTGTTTTCCTTTCGACGATTTCCTCTTACTAGGATTTCGGTCTCTTTCTACAAAAACGCCTATTCATGGGCAAAATATCAATACAAATATACTTTGAAGTGAAAACTTTTTGTTTTTGTTTTGAATGAAAAAATGTCCAATGACTAAAATTGAACGAACATATGCATGTGAACATGATTAAAACTATTTGGCACATGTGTCCTGCGAAGAAGCAACAAGCATCTAGTTAATGTATATGGAATATCCCCAGAGTTATTTCATTAACATTATCCCCACAAGGACGGCTACAATAAACCTTTCCCCAACGGAGTTGCCCACAAATTCTCTTTCCATAGGTTGATCCCCATCGAGAGTCTCAATCTCTTGACAGCTCTGTCCCCAGCTAAGTTGGTCCAAAAGGAAAAAGCCTTGTGGATCTCTTCCTAAAAGAACTCACCTCGTCAACAGTTCATCAAGTATCCCCCAACAGGGTTTATTTCTTCAACAAGGTTTATTTCCCCAACAGGGTTTATTTCCCCAGCTAAATCTGTCTTCCCCGACTGAGTCTATCCTCTCCAACTTGAGTGTGCCTCTCAGGATATTACAAATTAGAGGGCCACAACCCCATATCTCCAGTGAAGTCGCAAACAAATTCATTGCTATTTCCAAAAGTTGCTGTGAAGTTTGGAATCTGACCAGATAACAGTTTTAACTTCAGTAATTTATTGTGAGGCCTGGATCCGACCAGATAACAATCAACTTCATTCGTTCAAAATACTTTGAGGCCTGGACCTGACCAGATAATAGTGAAACTTTTTAGTTACTATGAAGACTGGATCCGAACAAATAATAGTTAACTTCTCAAGATACTATAAAGCCTGGATCCAACCAGATAATAGTACAACTTTCAGTCACTATGAAGCCTGGACCCGACCAGATAATAGTACAACTTTCAGTCACTATGAAGCCTGGATCCGACCAGATAATAGTTAACTTCTCAAGATACTATGAAGCTTGGATTCGACCAAATAATAGTAAAAATTTCAGTTACTATGAAGCCTGGAGCCTACCAGATAATAGTTAACTTATCAAGACGCTTTGAAGCCTGGACCCGACCAGATAAAAGTTTAACTCTTCGAGATATTGAAGAACCTGGACTCAACCAGACAAGGTTTTAACTTCTTTTCCCCAGTAGAGTTTGCCTCTACCCAAGTAAGTTACTGTGAAGCCTGGACCCGACCAAATATCAGTTCAACTTTATCTTTTCAAGCAAGTTATTGTGAAGCCCGGACCCGACCAGATATCAGTTCAACTTTATCTCTTCAAGCAAGTTATTGTGAAGCCTGGACCCGACCAGATATCAGTTTAACTTTATCTCTTCAAGCAAGTTATTTTGAAGCCTGGACCCAACAAGATATCAGTTCTACTTTATCTTTTTAACAAGTTGCTGTGAAGCCTGGATCCGACCAAATAACATTTCAAATTCAAGAAATTTTCTGTGAAGCCTGGAATCCGACCAAATAACAATTAATTTATTCTTCCCCAGTAAGTTACTGTAAAACCTAGAATCCGACCAGATAGCAGTTGACTTCCTCATCCTCAGTGAGTTTTTATGAATCTTGGATCCGACCAGATAGCAATTAACTTTCAAGAGATAATCCCCGGAGGAAGCATTCTTTTAACAAAATTTGAAGATATGTATATTCTTCATCCCCAACAGCAATCCAGGATTCAGCCTCCCAGAACTCCTTAGCAGTAGTCATGTGATTTATTTTCCCGGACAAATATGCATCCAAATATGCATCCCACATTCATACATCATAGCATATGCATATGAAACGCATTTAACATAATCTCATTCATCTTGAGAACGCCATGCATACATCTGTATTTAACTAACCTTTTTTCCACAGATAAAACATCAAGTTTTAGTATAAATTGACCAAAGATTTATGTTGATACTTCTTCCAGTATTTACCATCATTCCTCCAAATGGAATCTATAAGCCCATTCTTAATGCATCTTCGAGTCCAAATTTCTGGGCACTTTAGTGTTCAATCATATTTCACCTTCAAGTCACGAATGGCGGATCTGCCAATCTAACTCTTCAGGTTTAAGAAGATTGAATAGGGGAAGCTGTTGTACCCCAAAATTTTCCTTCTCGTTTATCAAGAAATCTCCCATAAGATCTCCATTGATTCAAGACTACACAAGGTTTGATCAACTCAAGACACCTCCTTAACCACTGACAACTCAAAATTAGGGTTTGAGTTTGTACAAGGATAATTGAACTTATACTGCCTCAAATGACTTTCATGGATCATTAGGAACCCTAAATATTGCTCATGTCAAGTTTCAAGTCTTGGATCATATTTTCGCTCAGTCAACTGATCAGTTGACCTAAAATCAACTGTATTGATGAAAAAGTCAATTATGGTCAATTTACAGTCAAACTTCATAATTTTTGACCCAGATCAACATTATAAACTCATACATGTCAATTGATCAAGTTTGGATCACAATTCCTTAAAGAAATTTGATCAGATCACCAAAAGGGCAAAATGGTCAAAATTAGGGTTTTGATTGAGAAGGCTCAGTTCTTGACTTTTGACCAAGAAAATGACTTATTGGTTTAAGACATGATCTCAAGGATTAAAATGCACCATATTGACCTAATTGCATAGTTCAAATCACCTCTCAAGATCATTCTATTGACATATGAATTTCAGTCAACTGATGAAAAGTCAACTGTACACTGCAAAGTCAAACTTTGACTTTTTGATCAAAATCATGTTTCAAAAAACATATTTCATCAAGACATGTCAAAATATGAAAAATTTTCATCAAGAAATTGAAAAGTCAAAATTATCTTTGAAAAGTCAAAATTCTAAGACTTGGAAATTTTTCTAAGTGTTAGAAAGTTAACATTTTTTCATAACTTTGTGCCAAAGTTTCACCATGATGCAAGATGATTCAAGGGAAACTTCCAACAAGAAAGTTTTAGATCTCAATGAGATATAAAGAATTGTAGGGCATAACTTTTTCTATAAATTCTTGTATTTCAAGTTATGAATTTATGAAGTCATGTCCATGAAACTAAAAGACTTAGTGAAATGTTTCCCTAGTTAGTCAGGATTTTGACCTGATTTCATGGCAACTTTTCACCTAGTTACAAATTGAATCTTCAAAAATGTCCAACATGAAGGTTGTAGAGGATGTTACAATTTTTCCAAAATGCCCAAGAACTCATCAAGACCATACCTTAGCTAAGAGAATCGAAGGCAAGAAGTTAGGGTGTCAAACTTGTTTTGCAAGACATATTTTGTGAAGAACATGAACCAAATCTATAGCCATGTTGCATAATCCTCACTTTGTAGGAATCAAACTTGTTATTCACTCCATAATTAATGATTTACACAACTGTTTATGCCCTTATCCAAATGTTTGAAGCTTTGTCCAAAATGATTTTCCATTTATGGCACAAAGTTGCCATTTCCATTTTGATAAAGAATTACTTTCGCAATTGTCAACTTCTTGAGCCTCTCAATTGTTTTCTCTGCACACAAGTAGAGTCAAAACCAAAAGAAACATGTCTAAGACCTCTACCAACTCAGACCATGCTTGTACAACACTTTGAGACTTGTCTTCTCACTTTTCTTCAAAAGCAAGTTATATAGCCAAACAACTAAAACTCAGAAACCTTAAGTGAAATTGATCTCTATCCTTTTCCATACATATACACAAGTCTATTGCAAGCTAAAAGACGAGCTTAAGCACCCCAGAATACTCCCAAGCATTCTGCAACTCAAAATCTGCCATGACTTGACAGTTTTGAGCTTCACATAGTCATCTCCAAATCCACTCATGCGTATTGAGTTTTAACCATCCAAACACTTAATATACATCATATCAAAGTGATCCGGACCCTTGTTTCTGGACTGTAACTCCCTTTTCACCTTTCACCATTTTCAAAACTCAAGCTTGCAACTTGACTTGAGTAGAGAGTTTCAACCATCCATGAGGAAAACTAAGGATTATAACACACTCAGGGGGGTCTAGGCAAGCTAAACAGATCATTACAACACCTTGAAAGTTTCTCTTATTCAAAACATGATCCCTACTTGCAAGGTAAGTTTTCTAGTTTTCAAACTCTTCATACATGCATTATTAAGTTTCCATTTTCAAAGATAAAATGTAGACATCATTGCCCTGAAGCTAACCATGTCCATAGTTTTCATTTATATTGCCTGAGTTTAGGGAATTTTTAATTTGAAATTTCAGGAAAAATTAGGGTTCAGATTAGGGCCAGCGAAATTCTCATTCATCTTTGACTTATAGTTTTAATGAGTTATACTTTTGAAATCATGATGAGATTTTACATAACTTTCATGTTTGCATTTTCCATTTTGGTTGAGAAATGAATGAGATACAAGTGGTCTGGTTGGCGTGAGGTTGAAGACGAAGTCCAGGCCATGGAAGTGATTTGTAATATATATTTATGGTTTTATTTAAGTTAACGGATGTATAACCACCCCAGTGGTAAAGCATCGCACGTTTATGGTCAAGGTCACGGGTTCAAGCCCTAGCGCTTCCATTTTGCATATTTTCCAACATTTTCCATCTTTTTTTTGTTTGAACCATGCGCGCTTGGGCCCTGAGTCAGCCGGGCCTTTCCATTTTTTTACTTCTCCTAACCCCCCTATTTCCACTTACAACATAGCCCATTTGTTTTATTTTTATTCTCTTTTTCTGATTTCCAAACAAAATCAAACTTGGGCCATGCCTAGTGAACAAAAACTATTTTTTTTTAATAAACACCCTAAATTCTATTTTCACCTCCTAACTTTATTTTTCATATTTTATTTTATTTTCTTTAATTTATTATTTTTATTATTATTATTATTGTTATTATTATTATTATTAATATAAATATTATTTTAGTAATAAAAAAAAGACAAAAATATTTTATTTATTACTTATACTTTAATATACTTATTTTATTTTCTTTCAAAACAAAAAGGACCAAAAATATTTTCTTATTATAAATTTAATCTCTTTTATTAATAATTAGATTTAGGTTTAGTTATTTTCTTTTTTAATTAAAATTAACTTAGAATTTAGGTTTTCTTTTAATTAATTAATTTTCATGCTATTTTGATTAAACTTAAAACTTTTTCTAAAAAAAAAACAAAAAATGCATTCTTGATTAATTTTATTTCTTTTAAACTAGGGTTTATTTTTACTTATTATTTTCTTTTAGATAATTAGGTTAAAACCAAATCCCTTTCCTCAAAAACCAAACAAAATCCTTTTCTTTTCAATTTATATCCTTGTACATTATATTTATCCATTTTTTGTACATTATTCAATTCAATATGGTTATAATAGATAATTAGGGCTTTTATTGCTTTCCATTCCCCATTTGTAAATTTGTATACCCCATCCCCAAATGATTGTAATAACATAGAATATTTACTTTCTGCAATTTATCGCTTTCATATCAAATGCTAGTAGATTAGGGTTTATATGGAAAGATGAAATCAATGACTAGAAAAACCTAAATCCAAGATAAATTAAGCATGAAATACAACACACTATTCACACATGCACCCCTAAGGTTAACTCCACTTGTTGCCTAAAAAATGGTTATTTTACGCATGTGGGTTGTCTTAGCAAAAACAATTAAAAAATACAAGATCATAGTCCCTCGATGACGCTTCAAATGTTGCCTTTCAAATGATCTTAGTCCCTCAAGAGAAATGCTAATATATCTCACAACATTGCTATCACGATTATACGATGATCCACACCCGTCCCTTTACATCCAAAGATAAGGCTTCTTACCAATCAATGGTAAGATAGCACTATTAAAAGAAAGGAGGAAATGAACAAAATACTTTTGAGTAGGTAGAAACGTTCTTAGTTGCTTGCTCACTTTCAAAACAAATACACCAAACACTTTCAAAACAAACACACACCAAACACTTTCAAAACATGAAATATTTTCAAAAGTCCAACACTTTGTATACATTCTCGCCGAAATGAGAATCGTTACAAAGTTTTCCTAAACGAAGGCGCCTTTTCAAAATCCACCACAAAGCACATTTTCAAACAAAAGCAAGTGATCTAGCAAGTAACTAAGAGCCCATAGATAACTATGGATGAAAAGGGTGCTAATACCTTCCCTTTTCATAATATCCCCCCCCCCTCGAACTCAAGAAATAATCTCAAAGGTATTTCCTGTTCTTTTCACCCTTTCCTTTTGGATAAAAGAAAAGTCAATGGTGACTCTTGCTAACCGCAACAATTGCAATAAAACACAAACATCCCAAGTCAGTTCTCCCACTGTATTATACCTCTGATTCTCGAAGATGATAATTGGCGCCCTGAATATGAAGATTAAAATTTGAGTGAATGCCTAGCTCTAACTCCCAATCCTATACCTTGTCCAAAGAAGCCAGCCATAGAAGTCAAAACATTACCCAAAGACCTAAGGTATGAATTCCTAGACACAGACCTTGAACAACCAGTTATAGTCAATGCATACCTAGGACAAATATAAACTGAAAAATTATTAAATGTCCTAAGAAAATACCCAACCACTTTAGGTTATAACATCTCTGATCTAAAAGGAATAAGCCCTTCTATCTGCATGCACCATATTATGCTGGAGGAAGATTGTAATACCTCTAGGGAACATCAAAGAAGAATAAACCCTCTTCTGAGCGATGTAGTAAAAAAGGAAGTAGAAAATATATTAGAAGCATGAATCATATACCCAACATTCGACAGTAAATGGGTTATCCTAATACACGTCGTACCTAAGAAAGGAGGTGTTACAGTTGTCAGCAACGCTAAAGGAGAATCTGTAGCGCAACAAAATCACACTGGGTGGAGAATGTGCATAGATTATAGAAAGTTAAACAAATCCACTCGTAAAGAAAATTTTCCTTTACCTTTCATTGATCAAATGATTGAACGACTAGCTAAACACTCTCACTTCTGCTATTTAGAAGGTTATTCAGGATTTTTCCAAATTCCTATTCATCCTGATGACCAAGAAAAGATAACATTCACTTGTCCTTATGGTACGTTTTCTTATCAACGAATGCCATTTGGATTATGTAATTCCCCTGCAACATTCCATAGTTGTATGATGTCCATTTTCTTTGATTTTCTAGATGGTATAATGGAAGTTTTTATGTATGACTTCTCCGTCTATGGAGAAAGTTTTGAATGATGTTTATCGAACCATGAAATGGTACTAAAAAGATGTGTAAGTGTCAACCTCGTGCTAAAATGGGAAAAATGCCACTTTATTGTCCGACAAGGAATTGTCTTAGGGCACATCGTATCCGATAGGGGAATTGAAGTAGATAAATCAAAGATTGAAGTAATAGAAAATCTTGAACCACCCAAATCTGTTAGAGAAATAAGAAGTTTTCTAGGACACGCTGGTTTTTATGAATGTTTCATTAAAGACTTCTATAAGATAACCAAACCTCTAAACAAACTGCTAATGAAAGATGCTGAGTTCATCTTCACCTACAAATTCTTGGACACATTTACAACACTAAAATAGGCATTAATTTCAGCACCTATTATGCAACCTCCTGATTGGAACGAGCCATTCGAGAAAGGATAAAAAGCTTCATGCAATCTACCATGCAAGTAGAACCCTAGATCATGCACAGATAAATTACACCACCACAGAAAAAGAACTATTAGCTGTTGTGCTTGCTTTAGATAAATTCCGTTCTTACTTAGTAGGAGCACGAATAATTATATATACCGATCACACTGCAATTCAGTACCTCTTAAGTAAGAAAGACTCCAAATCAAGATTACTAAGGTGGATCTTACTTCTACAAGAATTCGATTTAGAAATAAAAAACAAGAGGGGCACTGAGAATGTAGTAGCTGACCATCTATCCAAAATAGAAGGCATCAAATCAGATCATGTACCTATCAATGATGATTTTCCTTATGAATGCCTCATGGCCCAATTAGAATTGGAGAATATTACAACCAAATACCCTGTGACTTATGAAGACACAGACACAAATGAAATTGTGGAAGTAGTCTACTATAAAACCATACTGCCATGGTATGTAAATTTTGTCAACTACTTAGCTGCTGGAGTGCTTCCATATGACATGTCTTATCAATAAAATAAGAAATTATTTCATAATCTTAAACACTGTTATTGGGATGAGCCCTTGCTTTTCAAGAGAGGCGCCAATGGTATTTTCCGTCGATGTGTTCTCGAAAATAAATTTGAAAACATAATTTTACATTGTCATGTTGCTCCCTATGGAGGACATGCAAGCACTTCAAAGACATGCGCTAAAATATTACAAGCTAGCCTCTATTGGCCTAATATGTGGAAAGATGTCCATATCACGATTAAAAATTGCAACCAATGCCAACGTACTGGAAACATCTCTAGACGCGACGAGATGCCTCAAAAGGGAATTCTAGAAGTTGAAGTGTTTGACGTATGGGGAATTAATTTCATGGGACCCTTCCTGTCTTCCTTTGGAAATGACTACATACTAGTTGTTATCGACTATGTTTCAAAATGGATTGAGGGTGTAGCCTCTCCAATAAATGACTCACGAGTAGTAGTTAGGCTTTTCAAGAACATAATCTTCCCAAGATTCAATGTGCCGAGACTAGTCATCAGTGATGGTGGCTCCCATTTAATTTCCAAAATCTTAGAAAAATTATTAGCGAAGTATGGAGTTCGACATCATGTCGCAACACCTTATCATCCACAAACAAGTGGGCTAGTAGAGGTCTCCAACAGAGATATTAAACAAATCTTAGAAATAATGGTAGCAACCTCTAGTGAAGATTGGTCATCTAAGCTACATGAAGCTCTATGGGCATATAGGACGGCCTACAAAAGTCCAATCAGAATTAGGCCATTTAAATTAGTCAATGGGAAATCATGTCATCTGCAGGTAGAAATTGAAAAAAAAGCTTATTGGGCCATTAAGACCCTTAATTAAAATTACACTGCCGCGGGTGAGAAAAGAATCTTAGTTATACACGAATTTGAAGAACTTGTACTAAACGCTTACGAGAATGCTCGAATATATAAGGAGAGAACTAAAAACAGGCACGATAAACGCATATCTAGGAAAGAATTCAATGAAGGCGATATAGTAATCCTATTTAATACCAAAATTAAAATATTTCCAGGAAAACTTTTCTCTAGATGGTCTGGTCCCTTCAAAGTCACTAAAGTTTTTCAAAATGGCGCAATAGAAATTAAAGGAATGTCTAGTGAACCTTTTATCGTCAACGAACAATGTTTAAAGCACTATTGTTGCATCTATAATAAGGAATTTTACACAACATTTATGCTAGATGCGCTACCACCCCACTCGTTAGATTAATCACCTATTATGTCGAGCTTATGACTTAAAACAAAGAGCTTATTTAGAGACAATCCACTTTTCAGTCTTTTCTTTTTGCTTTACTTATTTTTAGTTTTTCTTTTCTTTTATTACTTTTGTTATTTGCTTATTTCTATTACATTATGAAGTATCTTTTCTCTACTATTACCCACTACTAACTTAACTCTAACTGTCAACTTACTTCAGGCTAACTTAACTATTAGCTAACTGCACTAACCACGATGAATCCAGTTGACACTATGGGAATTGTTTTCAGAGGAAGAAATCAGAGGAGGCGTTTTGAGTCTTTATCTGATAGGGATATAGGATTGAGTATCTATACTGAGGGACCTGCTATGACCACATTAGGGATTCGAGACAATGTCTTGTATCTGTTAAGCCAAATAAGTTGGGACACATCTGCCTTAAGAAGAAGGTTTAGTTCCTATCGTAGATTAACCCTAGAGTTTATAAGCTCTCTTGTCTACAAACCTAACCATGGTTTAGGGTTTAACAAAGGACTAATTAGGTTTAGACTGTTTGATATTGAATACACATATACCCATAGGGAAATAGCGGAACTGTTAGGATTTCCACACGACCTTGATACATTTAGAATAATTCAAGAGGAACTTTTTGATGTGGGTAGACTTGACTATTTCTGGGGTGATATTATTGGTATAAGTAACCCTTAGCCTAATGACATGCACGTAGAAAACATTCATAACCCCAGCTTAAGGTATTTTCATAAGATCCTAGCACATACCCTCTTTGGAAATCCGGAAAACATAACCACAATATCACGAGCCGAGCTTTTCATTATGTTCTTTGCATCGCAAAAATGTCCCATAAATGGTGATACCTTTATGATATCCAACTTTAACCGTCTTGCGAGAACTGTCCATGAACCAATCTTGATAGGCGGCCTAGAAACCATGATAGCAAATGCTATCGGCTTAAGACAACCACTGCTAAACCTTGTCCCTCTAGGTATATTCCAACCAATGAATATCCATTTTTGCTTCAGTAGAGGAACAATTGGGAACCTAGGCCCGGGTACCTTTGAACTGCTCATTAACAATCAGTTAATGCCTCTTTTCACCCTGCCTGACCCTAGGACTAGCGTTCATGACAGGAACAATTGGTTATATGATTGGGCCGAACCATAAATTCCATCACCTACTCCTGAAACACCCCAAATTTATGACCACCTTGATTACTTCCTATCTGATGAATAAACCGACCCGGAAACCCCTCCATTTTACCATCATTTTCCATCTCCCAGACAGGCTGACTCAAACACCTCCGCTTCTCTAGTTGCTACTCCAACTCCCATATTTGACCAAGCTCCTACGATAAATGCTCTTCAATATGAGCATGATTAGTTGAGAGATGAACTCATTATTTTGAGGATCGACTTCCATACTTTCATGGACGTGGTAGCTGAACAGTTGGACCATCTTTATCAGCAAGTCTACTTTGTTTCTCTTCCTAATAGTCTCTGTGGCTAATTTTTCGAACTTAGTACATATTGCGGTCAATGTTTTGTTTAAGTGTGGGGAAAAGACCTATTAGATTAGAATTTCCATTTTTTGCTATTAAAATTTCCATTATTTGTTGTTTCAAATTCTTAAGTACATTTTTATCATTTATTTTTTAGTTATATTCTGTTTGTCGGTCGCTTACTTATGGAATTTACATTACATTACATTACATTACATTACATTACATTAAATTACATTACATTACATTACATATATGTACGTACTGCCTGCAAGTATTGAAATATATACTTTTTGTTATTGGAAAGTCTGGGAGACAAATTTTTATTTTTATTCTGTTTTTGTGCTTTGTTCCGCTCGCCATACAAGCGTGATGTTCGTCACGCTTCACAAATGGGTCCCTCCCGGCACAAAAGCGTGCCCCTCGACACAAAGTTAGAAACATAAGCACTTCTATTTTAACACAGAAACCCTTATTGATTCTTATTCTTTTCATTTTCTTCAAACTTCTCTTAAACTCCATTAAACCATTTCCTATTTCACTCCCTCCATTATCATTATCATCAAATCTCACAAATTCCCACACATTACCCTCATTATTTTTCTCTACATATACACTCTCCAAACCCTCTTCCATTCCAAAAGCCCCAAATTCTCACGCAAAACACCTAACCATCTTCCATCTTTGATTCAACAATGGCACGTAGAAACTCAAAACCAAAGCCTGAACTTTCAGGGATTACATTTTGAAATGGTGAAGTCGGAGAGCACCAGAAGGCCCAATATGTCAAATTTTATCAAAGCTCTGTAATCCATACACAGTATGTTGATACTCAGTGTTTGTGTAAATTACGACTGCTTGATAGTGTGCAGTGGTTACTCTGAAACTCTGATTTAGCATTCGTTTGCATGCAAAATCTTCCTACGTATGAGTCACTAACTTTTGAATTCTTAAGTTCATTCTCATACAACCCACCATGCGACGAAAGCCAACACCTATCCGGCTCTACAACTTTCAGAATATTCAATGATGAATATTCTATAACTCAAACAACTCTGAGTGATTTCTTCCATTTCCCTCGTGAGGGGGTGGTACACCACCGAATCCATACAAACACAGAATGGGCATCTACATCTTTCAAGATTTGGAAACCTATCTCTGATGAGGAACCGACCAGTTAGGAGGGACTTTATGCATCATCCATTCATAATCCCGCAATCCGGTATTTTCACAGCATCATCTCCAACACTATTTTTGGGAGAATCAACAACAACAAAGTAAATTCTAAAGAATTGTTCCTCCTGCATTATACCTTCACTCCTAACCAGAAGATCAATACCAACATATTTCTCCTATCACATATCCAGTCTTTGTGTGCAAAAGGGTCTACGCCTTTCTGTATTGGAGGGCTAGTTACATCTACAACACTTAGCCTACGCCTCAAAGACAAGCTTGAAAATCTGCCTCCACTGCCACCCACATTCATTGACATCGATAATTGTCGGGTTGGCCACTTGATTAAGGTCAGAGGAGATTGGAGGTATAATCTTATGGTGCATAACAAAGTAGTTCCTAGTGTCATTTTGCCAAACATTGCACTTAACAATGTAACAAACATGGAAAAGTGGCTTTTATGACCTTAATACTCTTGCACTTGGAGATAATGCGCAAAACAACCAAGGTAATTCCCAAGCTGATGAGATAGAGCAAGAAATGGAGCAAGGGGATACTAAACAACAAGATCCTTATGAAAACATGGCAATGACGTCCACAAGAACCAGAAGAAGACGCGAAAGAGTATAAGCCTCAAATGATGACATTATGGCTGCCATCATGCAACAAGATGAGAGAGTGAAAGCTATGCAGAACAATCAAAATTCAATGATGCAACTTATGCTAGCTATGCAAACTCAGCAGCAGGAATATGACGAAAGAAATGAGCGCTGGGCTGCAAGAATGACCAAGGAGATGGCAGCTTTAACACTACACATGAATGGTTTTCGAGAATATATGTACCATGTGGGTATGCCCCATCCTCCGGTTGGACGTGATGGACGTGAACAAGCACGAGGGCGAGAAAGAGGATGTGATAATGAGAAAGAGTAGATCGACTTTGCCTCTCTTCTTGTTTCCTCTTTATTTTTAAGCATTGGGACACTTCTAGGTTCAAGCTTAGGGAAGTTAGTTAGTTAGGAAACTCTTTATTTCTTTCTAAGTAGATCTTTCATTCCCGTTTGTATTTCCTATAATCAAAAACATATTTGTACTTTCGAGTTTTATTATGCAAACTTTTTCGCTATTATCTAATTTCCCCACTTTCTTAAGCCTTAACAAAAATTTTGTTTGTTACTTGCACAACTTGACACATTTGAAGAGTATACAGGTTGCTCACTTTTAAGATATATGAGAAACCATGAGTAAAACAGAAGCACGATGGATACCGTCGTAACACTCTAAATCCCCAAGTTGCGCTAGATCGATTTCGGTACCCTTTATATCAAAACCTTAAACTTTAGTTTTAAAGTAACCCCGAGTAGTTTATTTAGCAGCCAACACCATATTAAACACAAACTACATAGGGAATGCACCAATTAAGTTAGGTGACCCTCACCCGGTCACTTAATCCAACGAATGCAGAACCTAGACAATATAATATAGAAACCCATTGTCGGTTGGTTCAGAGGTGTCTGGTACTGAACTTGGTAGGGAAGACTACGGTCCGACCCCTCGCAAATTGCAATTGGGTGAATTAAAGGAGGTTACCACATATATGTTCCAGAACCTCGTGCTTAAAAGGATTATATTCATTAATCGACTACTCTAATATGTGCGTGTAAAGATAAAGGGCTTAATGTGATTGTGCTAGAATGAAAACGGGTGAAATTTATTGAAAAGAATTAGGTTGAGCTATAAAGGCATGAATGGAATTGGTCTCCATAATGGGGGGCATTTAGTGTTATTACTGTATCTTTTGTGTTATGTTGAGCTTATGCTTCCGCAAAAAAATTGGCACAACCTCTTACGATTCGAATTGCATCATGTATTAGCATTTAACTTATGTTCTATTGATTTTTATATTGACTACATTGCTTAAGGAAAAGAAAAGATTCAAGCTTAGGGGAGTTTAATAACACAAAAAGTTATAGCATTTTCCGCCCGATTTACATAGATTAAACTTCCAATTCTTCGATTATAATGTCACATTATGACACTATTTGTAGTATTTGCATCATATTTCAAGTATTTAGTTTCTACAAAGCATAAATGAGAAAATGAAGAAAAATAATGGAGAAATGAAGAAGAAATGACACTTTAGTAGTAAAATGCAAAGCATTTTGTATTAGAAGCCATGTCGCCCGTCACAGGCGCATGCCGCCCGTCGCAAAATCCAAAAGTGTGCCCCTTGGCACACTTCTTGTCCCAGCCGGCACAAAATGAATATACGTGCCCCACGCCACAACGTATGACACTAGCCACATAGCGTATATCATTAATGAGATTATCTCTATGAAGCGCACGAAACGCACGACTTGTTGATTTTTCTCCATAATTGAAGAACGGGGATTAAGGGATTATTCCTAGTTTTGCTCAGCTGATGGAATCTATAAAACGAAGTAAGTTACCAAAACATGAGACGCTCGAGACCTTCTCCAAATTTATTGTTCTTCTGCATACTACAACTTTGATATTTTATTTCCAATTTTACAAATTTTTCTACTTTTTCCAGTTTCGTTTTAGAATTTCCGTAAGCAAAGAAAAACCATTACCATTAAAGCTGTATTCTTCACATCGGAGGAATATTGCAAGTTTATTTTCTTTTTAAGCTTCCAAAATTCGTTTAGGTTTATTTTTATTTCTTCAAGATTTTTTATTTCGAAGTTAATTCTGTCGGCTTATGGAGGATAGCATTCTGCAATGTTATCCAGGTACCAATCTTAAATATAGTTTAACTATTTTTACCATACCTGTGTTATTGAATATATGTTTTTATTTTATGTTATCATGCAATAAAATTATTTCTGGCTAAATTCCTCAATACCGGTATGTGAAGTCCTAAACCGAAGGGATTCGGTAATTAATTGGCATAAATATTTTACAAAAACACTTTTCTGGTTTCGATTTCCGATATGGACATTAAATTGTTTTTGTACGAGAGTAAAAGATAGACTAAGGATAAAAACAAAGAGCGAGAGTTTACGATTTTGACCAGATAATGGTAATTGAACATTTATTTTAAAAACAACTAGAGCACTTTAAAATTAATTGGACTCTATTTGTTTGCAAAAAATACTTTTGAATTAAATGAAACAGCAAGAGCGCTCATTTGAGTTTAATAATATGGCCTGAATCGATAGAAAGAAAGGGTAAGACAAGGGTTTTTAAATTAATAGTTTCCACTAAAATAGTGTTTTAATACTCAAAAGAATGCCAATGACGTATTGAATCCCTGAAGTCGACAAATTACATACCGGTGTCCCGTTATAAATTATTAGATTTAGTTAATTCACATTTAAACCCCAACACCCTAATTTTATAATTAGCCTTAACTTTACACAGTGACCCTAGATAACAGTAGTTTGGCCATCAGTCCTTGTGGGTTCGATATCTTTTAAAACTACACGATTAGACTGTGGACTTGCAGTCACTACACCTGACAAACTCTCAATGTCGCGATCAGTCTCATCCTCACGACAATGTATGGGGAAGAACTACCGCAACTGGAAAATTCAGAAGCAGTACAAAAAATACTATGTATAAAAAGCTCGCTAAGCTCGATCCCTAAACGGGAAACATGGGAAAAAAGGAGCGTCTCAATGGATCGAAAACCCGAAAGGGCGATCCAGGAAAAAATTAGGGACATCCACCAAAGTTATCCCGATGGATTGAAAACCCGAAAGGGAGATCCAGGCAAAAATTAGGGATCTTATTCAAAAGAAATAAAGAACAAAAAGACTGCAATCTAAGAACTATGACCATAAACCACGAAGAAAGAGTTAGACCAAATCATTCAACTCAGAAGCAAAGAAGTTTTAGAGCTATTAAAAGGACATTAGGGAAACAACGGTAACAATTATCATTTTCATTGCATCTTATAGTTTTAAAAACATTCTGTAATTACCTCTTTTAAGGAATTGCATCTTGTACTCACGCCTATTCAGAGGCATATGAATAAAAAATTTACCTTTTTACATCTTGCAAATTGTGTTTTTATTTTTCAGACTTGTTTGCAAAATACTACAATTATTTCTTTTGAATATTGTGTTGAAATCATTTCGAGGATTTGACAAATAGAAGCACTTTATAAAACATCAAAAAGCATTTTGGTTAGAAAACATCGAAAGGAAATCCATGCCTGTGTCCACATCTATGCTTATTTCCACGACTATGCGTACGTTTGCGCCTATGTTTACGATTATGCCTACGATACAAACATCAAGATCTTGCTGATACTTTCCATCATGTTCAAATCAATTCAAAGATACCACGACAATGCAACACGTAACATCGGGGAGTTGGCAACCCAAAAGCAATGGTTTAAAAGAAGAGAGTACCCAAAAGAAAGCATTTTATAACACTTTGGGGGCATATACACACATTTTGCACATACTTTGGGAACACACACACACACACACATACACACACTCAATGCATATACACTTTGGGTTCCATATTGATCTAAGACATCATGCATATACATTATGCATGGCACTCCTTAGATACTGGCGAGTTATCCGTGACGTCGTGTCTAAGTTCTAATTCAAAATTTGGTGAAAACATCGGTAGGATGATACATCATCATCTATGCATATCCTTCATACTCATGGGAGCGGTGTACAACATATTCTTATAATCCCTCGAAAAAATCTTGGGGTCTTCCACTATTTAATAAACTTCTAATCAAACGTGCGAGAACTACGTATTCTCGCACTATTCAACCAAAAGATAATTAAATAGGGACAGATGTCATACCCCAAATTTTCCCTACCCTTATATTATATTTAGGTCTCTAAATTAATAAATCGCATTATATAGGTTTTATTTCTATGGGGGTTTAAAATCAAATAGGGGTGTATTGATCCAAATGGGCCATCAATATTTAATGGACCATTAGGCTTTAATAAGAGTCCATTTCAATTTAAAAATGGAGGTGCATTGTTTATATTTTAAGCGATTAGGCCATCTAAAAAAATCAGAAAGACCCATTTGAATCTTTTAGCCCATCAAGTTATTTTCGTTTGACCCTTTTTAAGAGTCCACTAAAATTGGGTTGGTTTTTGTTTAAAATCATCATGCCCAATAACTAAAAAAGGCAGTGGCTCGTTCAATTCAGTTTTGTCTTGAATTGTTTTTGTTTTAATTATAATTATTATATATTATCATTATTCTCTATTATGTTAAAATGGTTTTGTTTAACAATTTTATTGGTTTTGTTTAACAGTATTATTATTTCTCTTTATATTGTTTTTTAATTGTTTTATTGAGTTAAGAGAAATATGAAAGGCCATCACAAATGACCCATTTTTTAGGCCCAAATTAGAATGCTTGGCCCAAAAACCAGATGAAACAAACACGTACTGTATCGATCCAAAAGAGATAATGCTTGTTCAAAAAGAGAGCTAACGCGTACTGTTCAAATCTTTGAAATAAAATTGGAAACAGAATCAAGAACAAACATTTGAATTCAGAAATTAATCAATAATAATCAAAACCAATCGAAACATTATAAACAAGGGATAAATTGTATTCAACCCTAATTAATGCTTTATACAAAAATACAAAAAAATTAATGTTCTTCCCTAATCTGCTAATCAAAATAACGAAACCTAATTCAATTTACAGACAATTTTGTTTGTTTCCTAAAAGATTAATATACTATAAAACATAAAACTAAGAATAGAAAAAGGGACAAGGGATCTTGGACAGAAAATTTGAAAAGATAATTTACAAAGAGCATTACTGAGAAATTGGGTGAAGGAAGAATCCACCAAGAATTTGCAAAAGCCGAAGGAGAGTCTCGCCAATCCCTACTCGCCGCCACTTAGGGTTTCAATATCTGAAACCCTAGTTAAGTCGCCGTTGCTCTGTTCTCAACTGAACCTCCACCTTCATCTTCACCTTCGTTATCACCGCTGTACCTACAACATAAAAAGGGAATATCAAAAACAAGGATTAGAGCTTAAATGAACACACATCAGAGGTAAACGACCACGACTACTTAGGTTATTTTTTTGTGATTTTGGGGTGGTTTGAGTGGTTAGACCATCACGCAAGGTTTTGGTAATAACAAGTTTGGGTCGCGCCGCCGCTTGGGAACGCCTAGGGATTTTGTTTAGGTTGAGAGGAGAGAAGAGAGGTGAGGGTTAAAGAAAGAACAAGGGAAACAAATAGAGAGAGCCAAATAGAATGAATGGTTCTACGTTGTAAAACAAAATATATATGTTTAGTAATCTGATGTAGGTCACCCATGATAAATATCGTGTACCCTCACCCATATCCACTTAATCTTAATCGTACGATCCAAGATGCGCACGTACACATTATCATCGTACACCACCCATATTTTGTCCAAACAGACTCACAACATTATGGGCCTGGCCCAGAACTAACCGCACGCCCCTTTAATTGTGTTTACTAATACGCTTGCTTCTACACGCCTAGCTTATCGGGCAGAATCCTAAATCTGGATTTGAGCCCTACTGCTTTACAAACCCCCCAGCCTTGCTAATGCGTTCAAAGACACACCCCATTGCCTTTCGGGCATGAATTCAATATCTGAATTCAGGCCCATACTATTAAGACCCCCCCTTTTTACTAGCTTAGTACAATATACACCCCCTTGCATTTTTCTAATTTTTTTATTTATTTTATTTATTTATTAATTTTTTATAATGTCGTTTTTATATTTATATTTTCTTATATTTTTATTAATTATAATATTATTTATTTTATTATTATCATATAATCCATAAAAATATTTTTCTAAATACATTCAAATATGTTTTATTGCATTAAATTATTTCCTTTAAATTAGGCACTTAATTATAATATTTTCATAATTAATATACTCAAAATTACTTAACCTACGACACTTTATTTTCATAAACCAAATTAATCCAACAATTATTCTTCAAAAAAGGTTATGAGTATATTTGTATCGACTGTGCATTCCGCCTAACATCTCCATTATTCGTACACCTAGACTGAGTATGTGGGAAATTTAAATATAATTTTTAACCCATAAAAAATACAAACCAATTGTGAACTACAAAATGGGATTCTGATTCCTCTTAAGAGGATACATAGGCATGAGATTAAAATCGTGGCGAGTTCCCCTAATGAAATACTAAAAACCGTATTCCCTAAAGATTAATTCTAAACCTAGTGTCCTTGCAAACAAGGTAGATGAGGAGTGCCTAACACCTTCCTTTCGTCTGAAACCGGATCCAAAAAACCTAGAATCTCTAACTTATTTAGGGTTATCCTTTATATTCCCTTCTATGGGATAAAAATTAAGCGTGGTGACTCTTATTTCAAAACCAATTACAACAAATAGTCATGAGAAAATAATAATAATAATAATAATAATAATAATAATAATAATAATATTTTTTTCTCTAGTTTAGAATGAGATATAGCAACTAAGAAGTAATAATGTTAAATAATGTTAAGAATTACATTGGAGGATTTTCCATTTAATGATTTCACCTAGTATATTAATATGATAAGATATATCGTTACAAATGAAGCTAGAACGTAATTGCTCGCGGGAGTTTCTTACAAACAATTTCTAACCTCTTAATTAAAGGTTACTTGCAGGACCGACTATAGGAGTCTTAGATTTAGTGTTAAGTTTGACGGTGTTAGGGTATTTGAAATGGTTAATGTACGAAAAACTTAAATAAGAGACAATGAAAGATAAATGGTAGATAATCCCGGAAATGCACTCTAAAAATCCCAAAGAATATACTCTAATAATCCCAAAAGATCTTCAATAGACTTTGCATCATAACTTCATCATTCGAACTCACAAATTAAACCAACAAGTAACCAAAAATCCACTTGATTAAAAGACATATTGAAGAAGCTTTACGAAAGAAGGAATCATCAATGAACATGAACATAAAACCCTAATTTCTCAGACCAAGATTAATGAAGAATATACTGAACATCCCTTGATCGAAGATGACATCCTCAAAGCCCACATAGACCCTAATTCTGACCAATGATATCCCAAGCTCAAAATCTTAATTCCTCTAGACATGAGGGAGAAACCCTTGAGAAAATATGACTTGTATGATGAAAAGAAGATAATGCTTCATGAATCTTGATCATAATAGGTGTCAAACACTCAAAAGTCAAAACCCTAGTATAAAACCAATGGATAGGAGAAATGTGATTCTCTTCACAATACTCATAAATATTCAATTCTTTGATGACACAAAGAATTAATGAGATGTTTGACATGTCTTTAGGCTTGATAAGCCTTGGTAGCCTTGAGTAGTTGAAAACCCTAAGAGAATGTCTTGAAGAAAAGGGAGGGAAAATTTTGGGGTACAACAGCTGCCACTTTTCAATCTTCTTAAACTTGAAAAGTTAGATTGGAGCGTCCACCATTTGTGACATAAAGGTAGAAGATGATTGAACACTTAAGTTCCCAGAAATTTTCACTCGCTTATGCAAGAAGTAACACTATTGGTTGATTATATCGGGAATGAGCTTAAAGATGCCATTTGTAGAGGGATGGAATATTGTCGAAGATGGGCTTATAGATGCCACCTAGAGGTGATGGAGAGACGCCAGAGATGGGCTTATAGATGTCATCCAGGATAACTATTAATAAGAAAAATCAGACTAAGTCTATGCCCGACTTTTTCTTTAGAAGATGTCTTTAGAACGAGTCTACGCCCGACTTCGACTGGAAGAAAATGCTGGAATGACTTTCTAGGGAAAGTGCTTAAGTATCTTACTTATCAGATTTAGTCTCTGAGGGAAATAGTTGTCAAAAATCAGTCACAAAAGAAAATACTTTTCAGAATTCAGTCTCTGAAGGGGATGTTCGTCATGTAGATAGTCACCCCGTCCTATTTCAGGAATTCATACCACTTGGTGATAAAGATAGTCGCCCTATCCTATTTCAGGAATTGATCTCCATCTGTCCATAAAGATAGAAAGATAGTTTCCTGGTCCTATTTAGGGAATTAATCTCTGCTCGGTTGTATAGATAATTTCCCTGTCTTGTTTCTGGAGTTAATCTTCAACCTGTTCATGTAGATAGTCGCCCCATCCTTTTTTGAGAGTTGATCTACAATTTGTTTCCACAGATAGTTGCCATGTCTTGTTTTAGGAATTAATCTATGTCCGATCATACAAATAGTTGCCCTGTCTTATTTCAGGAATTAATTCGTGAACTATTTGAAAATTATTGATAATATTCGTCTGTTTGTAGACTTTACCTAAAAAGATAAAGACTTAGCTGTATGCAATATCATGATGTATGAAATTCATTGCGTAATGATGTTCTCAAAAATAAATGAGATTGTGCTATATGTGTTATGCATATGCTATGACATTTTTAAATGATGGATGAATGTGAAATTTCATTAAAGTGTAGCTTCGTATAACATCTCGTTGGGGAAAATAAATCCCTAAATGGTGTTGGGGATGAAGAATATGTGTAATCTTCAATCTCGTATAGAATGTTGCTGCTAGGGATTCCTACTTTCTGTTTGAGAATAATCCACTGGGGAACGTTGATTTCTACTTGGGGAGAAGAATTCAAAATCATTGGTAGTTCATCGCTTACTGGGGAATTTAATTCTTATATACCATGACTAGGGATAAAAGAGATTGATAACCCTTTCGAGGTGTTGTCTGACTGAGTTTTTGATATGGACACCGACTCGTCTGGGGAGAACAAGGTTGAATGATATCTGGTTTAGTTTCAGATTCTATGGCAACTCTCTGGGAACAGAAATTCAGACTGCCCTTTGCTGAAAATGGGAATCTTGCTTGTATTTATAGAAATAGACTCAGACTGGGGAGACTGAACTCCATTGGGGAAGTAAACCTTGTTGGGAAGTAAACCTTGTTGGGGAAGTAAAACTTGTTGGGGAAGTAAACCCTGTTGATGGAGAAGTACTCTATTGAGGAAACACCCTTGCTGAGGAAATGAGTTCTGCTGGAGAGAAGAAATTTGCAGGGAGTTTTACAATTTTTTGGAGGAATAAACTCAGTTGGGGAGGAGAATTTCCATAAACTATAATGAGTGAGATTCCATAGGTGAGTGATATCGCTGGGAAAAAGATCATACTCTTTTATCTGCTGGGGGGATTTGCTGGTAAGTATGATAATACTAGTCTTGTAGGGATAATCCCATGGAAGTAACTCTGTGGGGATTTGTGGACATCTTGAATATTGTCCCAACTCCTAGAGTCTTGAGTAAATGCTTATTCCTTTTTTTATGCATATATTTGTTAACAGTTAATTTTCATATGCATATGCTCATTCAATTTTAGTCATTAGACGTTTTTGCAAACAAAACAGAAAAAGTAAAAAAAAAAATTGAGTTTTGAAATCTGTATTTTATTAATAGTTTTACCCATAAACATGCGATTTTGTACAAAGAGACATAAATCCTAGTAAGAGGAAATTGTTGTGAAATGAAAAGAGTACAAAGTGTAAACAAGATAATAGCTATGTGGGAATAATCTCGTCGGGTTCCAATTCTAATATTGTCCCTATGTCTTCAAGCATCTCATCTCTTGTTGACAAAAGAAGTTGATTGAATTGACCTGTACCATTTGAACTTTGACTTTGGTGATAAAGCTTGTTGTAAGTGATCTAATGGGGACATAGTCGTATGCTTTAATCCCTAACTTTTTCCTGAACCACCCTTTCGGGTGTTCAGTCCACCGGGATACCCTTTTTTGCCCAAGCTGTCTTTTCAAGTTTTCGACTTTTCAGGTGTACAATCCTTTATATATATATATATATATATATATATATATATATATATATATATATATATATATATATATATATATATATATATATATATATATATATCTATAATTTTTTCCCGAACCCATTTGGTTCGTCGGGATACCCCTACTTTTTCCTAGGCCAGTCAACCTAGCGGGTCGCATTTACAGGGTGTAGGAAATCTTCAGTGTCCATGGTGGTAAGTATCATAGCACTGCCAGAAAATATCTTCTTGACTACAAATGGCCCTTCGTATGTGGGATTCCATTTGCCCCTGAGATCACCTTGCGGTAGAATAATACGCTTTATTACCAAGTCGCCATCCTGATATACCCAATGCTTGATCTTCTTGTTGAATTCCTTGATCATACGCTTCTGATACATCTAACCGTGACAGACAACCACAAGCCTCTTTTCGTCAATCAGATTCAACTGGTCTAGCCTGGTCCAGATCCACTGGTCTTCATCTATGTCTTCATCTGTCATAATTCTCGGAGAGAGAATTTGAACTTTGACAGTTAGGATAGCTTCCAGACCATACACCCGAGAGAATGGGGTTTCCCTAGTTGATGTACGAGCTGAGGTGTGATAGCCATGGAGAGCAAGCGGTAACATCTCGTGCCAGTCTTTGTAGGTCACAACCATCTTTTGCAAGATCTTCTTTATGTTCTTGTTGGAGGCTTCCACTGCTCCACTCATCTTTGGTTGATACGGAAAAGAGTTGTGGTGATTGATCTTGAACTGCATGCATAGTTCGGTGATCATAGTGTTGTTGAGATTGGTACCGTTGTCTGTGATAATCCTTTCGGGGATGCCATATCGACAAATAAGGTTAGGTTTTATGAACTAAGTGACCACATTCACGGTTACATAAGCGAACGAGGCTGCTTCAATCCATTTTGTAAAGTAATCAATGGCGACGAGGATGAAGCGATGTCGTTAGAAGAAGTAGGCTTGATCTCTCCAATCATATCGATGCCCCACATTGCGAATGGCCAAGGAGCATTCATAACATTCAGAGGGATCAGAGGCACATAAACTTTATCAGCGTAGATCTGGCACTTATAACAAGTTCTCAAGTGGTGGTGACAGTCAGTTTCCATAGTCGACCAATAGTAACCAGCTCTCAAAATCTTTTTAGCCATAGTATGCCCATTGGAGTAAGTACCAAAGACACCTTCGTGCATATCTTGCATAATTTCCTCTGCTTCCTTCTTGTCCACACAACGGAGCAGATATGAATCATGATTACGCTTGTATAAAATTCCATTTCTCAAGAAGAACTTAACTGAGAACCTCCGTAGGAATTTCTTGTCATTGATCGATTCCCATTCAGGGTATTCTTGAGCCTCAAGGTACCTTTTAACTTCAGGAAACTAAGGTTTTTCCTCTACTCCATCAGTGTCAATTTCATAGCAGCGTGCCGGTTCGTCGAATCTTTCAATGGTAGTTATGGGAGCCTCATTGTCCCATCTGACCTTGAACATGGATGACATGGTAGCCAATGCGTCCGCTAACTGATTCTCTTCTCTTAGTATATGCTCAAAATCAATCTTTTCGAAATGCGGAATCAAATTAGCACATGTTCTTGTTACGGGATAAGATTCAGATGCTTCATATCCCATTCTCCCCTGACCTGAATGATCACCAGGGCTGAGTCTCCATATACGCTTAAGAACTTGATTCTTAGGTCAATAAAAGCTTTAAGACCCATGATGCACGCTTCATATTCAACCACATTATCGGTGTAGTCAAAGTAAAGTTTGGAAGTGAAGGGTGTGTGACAACCCTGAGGAGAGATAATTACAACATTGATTCCATTACCAAGTGCATTAGAAGATGCATCTAAAACCATACTCCATCAGGATCCTGGTTCAGGTCCTTTATACGGTCTAGGCTCTTCACAATCTGTTACTAGCATAATGTTCTTGTCGGGGAATCCAAAATTCATAGACTGATAGTCTTCTACAACTTGATGTGCCAAATGATCTTCCAGTACACTTCCTTTGATTGCTTTTTGAGTGGTGTACTAAATATCATATTCTGTTAAGACCATTTTCCACCAGGCTATTCTTTCGGAAAGAGCTGGCTTCTCAAATATGTACTTGATGGGATCCATTTTAGAGATTAAAGAGGTAGTACGGGTCAACATATATTGTCTTAGTAGATGAGTACCCCATGCCAAAGCGCAAAAAGTTTTCTCGAGCAGTGAATATCTTGTTTCACAGTCGGTAAACTTTTTGCTAAGGTAGTATATTGCAGGCTCTTTTCGTCCAGGCTCGTCATGTTGCCCCAATACACACCCCATTGAATTCTCTAGCACTTTTAGGTACATGATTATAGATCTTCCTTCAACTGGTGGCATCAAAATTGAAGGTTCTTATAGGCACTCCTAAATTTTATCAAAGGCTATTTGACAGTCGTCGTTCCACTTTACTACTTGATCTTTCTTCAACAACTTGAATATTAAATCACAAGTAGCAGTCAAATGGGAAATGAATCGGGTAATGTAATTTAGTCGTCCTAAGAAACCTCTGACTTCCTTCTCGGTATGGGGAGCCGACATTTCTTGGATAGCTTTGACCTTTACAGGATCGAATTCAATACCTTTACCGCTGACGACGAAACCTAGGAGTTTATCGGATCTCACCCCAAAGGTGTACTTGTTCGGGTTTAGCCTTAGCTTATACTTCCTCAGTATTTCAAATAATTTATGAAGATGATCAAGATTCTCTTCTTTATTATGTGACCTTGCTATCATGTTGTCGATATAGAGCTCTATCTCGTGATGAATCATGTCATGAAATAAAGCTACCATGGCATGCTGGTAAGTTTCCCCGACATTCTTTAACCCAAATGGAATGACCGTGTAATAGAAAGTTCCCCACTGTGTGACGAAGGTATTTTTCTCCATGTCTCCAGGTGCCATCTTGATCTGATTATAACCCGAGAAACCATCCATGAAAGAGAATACCTTGTGTTGAGCGGTGTTGTCGACCAAAACATCAATATGTGGAAGCGAGAAGTCATCTATGGGGCTCACCCTATTCAAGTCCCTGTAATCTACACATATATGCACCTTACCATCTTTCTTTGGTACCAGAACAACATTAGCAACCCATTAAGGATACAATGTCGCTGCTAAGAACTCTGCGTTGAGATGTTTCATAACTTCGACTTTTTGATCTTTCCTGACATTTTAGGACGCATGCGACGAACCTTCTGCTTAATTGGAGAACAACCCTATTTTATTGGTAGACGATGAACCACAATATCAGTATCGATTTTTGGCATGTCTTCATATGACCAAGCAAGGATTTCCATATATTCATGCAACATCTGGATTAGTCTGTTCTTGACACTGCTCTCTAAGTTGGAGCCTATCTTGACCTCCTTTCTGTCTGTCTCAATTACCAAATTTACCACTTTGATCGGCTCTTCGTGTGGTCTTATAGCCTTTTCTTCTTGTATTAAGAGTATAGCAAGTTCTCCAAGTATTTCACAATCTTCCCCGCCTTCTTCCTCGGCTTGGTAGATCGGATTTTCAAAGTCATAAGCGGAAATAGCAGGATCGTTATCAACAAGATCTAGAGTGGATGTGGATCTGCAATGTAGTGTGTGGGTATGTGTAAGAACACATAGCTATTTGAAAATGCAACAAGATAAAATAGAAATAGAGATCACAAAATTTGTATGCAAAATGTCCAATGTTTTTATTGAATGAATAATGATTATGAATTATCAACCCTTAACAAACGAACCATTGTGCCCCGGGTAAGACACAAGGTTTAAAGTCATTTTTTTAAAATAAATTACATAACCAAACTTCTTAAAGCAATAAAACAGAAATAGCCATTAGTCCTGACTAAAGGAGATAGGGAAAATGTCTTCTTCTTTCCAATTGTCGATTCCATCACCAATGGTATGGAATATCCAGCTGTCGAAATCACAATCACTATCAGTGTCTTCTATAGCATTGATTCCATTGTTGCTGATACTGAATAGGGGTCTTCCATCTCGAGCGTGATGAACAATCCTTTGACCCTCTGCAGTAAAGCCCAAACAAAACTTATCATATTTATAGGGGATATTAGGAAGTTGACCCTAAATAGTACAACCACCTTCTTTTATAGTTGCTTTGGCATCATTCAAAGAAGCCATCTTGTGCGGAGTCCTGGTGGTCTTTGGAATGGCAGAAACATCTTTAATAGAAGCAGGGGAAATCACTTCAAAAGTATGACAAGGAGTCTCGATGAATTCCCCGTCCATCTCCATGTACCAGAATGTATTTAGATGGCTGACCATGTATTCCTCTTCTCCGCAGACAATAACAACCTTTCCTTTCACAGGATACTTTAATTTCTGGTGGAGGATGGAGGTAACGACACCTGCCCCATAGATCCATGGGCGTCCCAATAGACAAGAATAAGCTGGTCGAATGTCCATTACATAGAATTTGGATTCAAATATCTGTGAACCCACTTTGATAGGGAGGTCCACTTCTCCATGCACCATTCTTCTGGTCCCATCAAAGGCTCGAACTATGATATTACTAGGTTTCTGCACAACCCCTTCATAATCTAGTCGGTTAAGAGAGCCTTTTGGCAGGACATTCAGAGAAGAGCCAATATCAATTAACACATGATCCAACATAGTGCCCCTGCATTCAATAGAGTCATACAGGGCCCTATGATGATTTCTCCCCTCTAGAGTCAGGCCAGCATTGGAGTAGCCTAATCCATTGTCAGTTGTTAAACTCACCAGGTAGCTTCCAAATTGATCAGCTGAAATTTCTTGGAGCACATGAGCAGTCTTCAATAATTTTACTAAAGCCCGTGCATGGGCTTCAGAACACAGCAACAAAGATAACATGGAAATTTTAAACGGGGTTTTCCCCAGCTGTTCAAAAAATTTATAGTCTCTTCTGCGAAAGATATTCAAAACCTCTTCTAACTCTTGTTCATAGGTGTCCTTGACAGTGGTTTCTTTTGGTGCCTCCGTCTGGGAAGGCTCTATCATTGGCTGTTTACCCCAAGCCTCGACAGTTGTCTTGGTAATTGTGACTTGAACAGGTGGAGAGATTTTCGAGGAGAAAATCCTTCTGCTCCAAATAATTTTGTTGGTACCCGCAATATTGACAATGCTAGGATCATCCTCTTCATCATCTTCATTAGACAACTCTTGTTTAATCTCGTGGTAATAGAAGTCAGATCCATAATTCCATGGAATAGATTTTTCCAAGGAATATGGGATGGGTCCAGGTGTGGTGATAATAAAAGGAGTAGATTTTGGATTGGAGGTAATCCTTACATGACCCTTGGAAGTGATCCTAAAGGAGTACCATATACGACTGATAAATCTTGGCACAAATTTTCAGTAGACGGAACTTTTTCAATCAGAATAACATGTTTATCCATCAGGCGCTAAACACCTTCCTTCTGTAACCCGCAGCCATTGGGTTGGACTACACAACAATAAATTTTTTCAACACAACCCGAAAATAAACCGGCTTGTAACAAATTCTTTTTTATTTCCGAGAGGGGAGTAGCTACATCATTTACAAAGGTAACATACGAAACATCTTCAACAACACTTATGCCTTTGTCATGCATCGAAATAGGTGCAGAAATCACGTTTGGCATCTCTGGAGGATCGAAATCAATTTCCTTATTATCAATCATGTCCTAAATTTTGTTTTTTAGGGCCCAACAGTTGTTGGTGTTGTTCCCTAGACTATTATAATGATAGGCACACTTCGCATTCATATATTACTTAGAAGAGGATGTGTTGGGATTTGGGTGAGGATCCTGCAGTGTTATCAATTATGCCTTCAACAGATGTTGAAATGCCTGAGACAATGGCATACTAATCCCGGTGAACTTCCTTCTCGGGGCATCTGACCTACGCAGACTGCCCTGTTGTTGCTGTTGAGAAGCTTCATGATTATAAATCAACACCGCTCCTACAGACTGATTGCAGTCACTTTTACCACGACCCTTCTGGATATAAACATCATTGGTCTCTTTCTTATTATTGAATTTCTTCTTCACAACATTAGAAGATGCAGCCATTGGAATCTTTCCGCTCTTGATACCACTTTCAACTTGTTCCCCATTCAGAATTAGCTCAGTAAAGCCAGACGAAGAACTCCCAATTAGATGATTAAAGAATGGGCCTATCAGAGTACCCATGAACATATCAACTAATTCCCGGTCAGACAAGGGAGGTTGGAGCCTTCTAGCTAAATCTCTCCACTTCTAAGCATACTCCTTGAACCCTTTATTCGAGCCCATGGACATGTTTTGCAATTGTACATGAGTCGGTGCAAGGTCAGCATTATATTGATATTGCTTGTAAAAAGCAGTAATCAAGTCTTCCCACGTGTGAATTGTTGGTTCCTTCCAATTAATAAAACCATTCAAGTTGAGTGTCGGACAAACTTTCTTGAAAGAAATGGACCCATAATTTCCTGTCAGTAGTATGAGGTTGGATTTTTCAAACATACGACCTCAAATGAAGTTTGGGACAAGAGACCCCATTGTATTTAGCAAAGATGGGGACCTTGAACTTATGTGGGATGACCACCCCCTAGACTAGACCTAGTTCTCCAAAATCCAATCCAGGCACCTTCTTGATTTCCATAGCCTTAAGTATGTCTTCCAGCTGCTTGTACTTGTTATCTGCAAGAGGGTACTATTTGTTACAGTAGTCTTCATCTTCATGAATAATCTCAGAACTCTGGTTATTCCTTCTTTCAGCCCTGACACTTCTACCATCTTCCTCTTGGTTGTTGTCTTCATCAGAGGAGATATCATTCACTTGAACCGGTTGAGTAGGACCTTTGAATCTTCTCCCCATATCTAGGATAACAACTGGCTTTCTAGGCTTCTTCTTCTTGGCAAGAAGCGCCATCAGATCTTTCTGTCCCTGTGCCAGACTCAGAAGAGTCTCTTGAAATTGTACATGCTAAGCTTGGAGTTCCTTAACGGGTTGTTCGAGGGCCACCCGGTACTGAAATAAACAGTAAGTAGATGAGAAAACATGTATGAAAAACCTGTTATGTAATGATGCATGATATGTAAATGCAATGTTTTCAAGTACCTTATCAGATTTAAATTCATTAATCAAAAGGAAACAAAAACAAAGATTTCATTTGTAAGTTCAAAATTACAATCTCCTCTTAGGCTTACAATGAAAAGAAAAAGGGTCTTAAAGAGACAACAATATGAACTTCTAAAACCTAAAACTCAAATACCCCGCATACGCTTCCTCTTTGTGTTGATGTATGCATTAAGGCTTTTCTCCTCGTGAAGTTGGTTTGTCATCTCCAACACTCTCTTCTCACTAGCATAGAACTGAGTCTCAAAGGTGTCCCTTTCTTCTTTCAGTTGAATCCAAGACTTATGTAGCTCTTCAAGGTCAGTAGGCATATCTGGATGAAGAATTGTATAAGGAATATCCCCTTCAGCAACAGGCTTCACAATTACTGATAAGACAGCGGGATATGTCATCATAAGGTTTTGAGAACGAGATTGCACCCATCTGATGTAGGGCACCAAAGGGATGTAATTATTTTGTCCTAAATCCTTGCTATCAATCTTGTTTACCATACCCCAATCATGTATTAACCTTCGACGATAACCTTGAGGATCATTTTCGTAATCGAATACAATACCATGTATAAGCATGTCATGAGGACCGTCTCTTCGAGCATAACAAAATTGACGTAAAGCTAGAGAAGGGTTGTAGGTGATACCTCCCCTGATGCCCAGGAGTGGAACATTAGGGAATTCCCTATAGCGTTCTATGATAGTAACATCCTCCTTAGATCGGGAACATCAATAGATATCTGAATGAGAGAGCGACATCATCCTTTGAGACCACCTCAAACCTTGTTAATTCTTTAATACTGATCGAGGAAGGTGCGAAATAAACCATCTGGATAGGAAAGGTATGTAACATATAATATTCCCTCAATTCCTCATAGTACGAGTATGAAGAGAATGCAAAACATCTCCAAGCAAAGTTGGCACAAGGTTACAAGTGAGGAAAAATTTGACAGCATTCACATCTATGAGTTGGTTTGGATTAGGGAACAACACCAAACCATAGATCAACAAAGCCAAGATTTCCTCGAAAGCATGAAAAATCATAGCATCCAAAAACAGTCGAGCCTTCTCTAACAGAAATTTAGCAAGAAAACCCTTGACTCCACGTCTTGTTTCCCAATTGGCTACAATGTCGAATCGCTTTAAATGTAAGGTTGCTGCAATCTCTTCGAGTTATGGATCTTTCTCTAAACCGGTGAAATGTATCTGATCAAGAACAAGTATTCCAAGTAGCTTAGAGAAATCTTCCATTGTGGGTACCAGCTGATAATCTGGAAAGGTGAAACAGTGATGTGCGGGATCAAAGAACTGGAATAAAACGCTCATCATGTATTCTCCAAACCCCGAGGAAACCAAACTGAGTAGATGACCATGCCTCTTGGTGAATTAAGAGCTTTCAGGAACTTTTGAGACTTACTCCTTAAGTTGAGAAGGTATCCTAACAAAAATGATCCGGGTAGTATTTATGCGAGAAGAGGCCATAACCTACAACAAAGAAACAAAGATAAATCCCTAAGTCCTTGAAATGGTTAGTGAAATGATATGTATAATGATGTCATAATGTTATGATGTCATATTCGAACAATTTTAATCAAATACAAACAAGACACACAAGATCTTAGGTTCAGGCTTGCATGGAGTTTATAGGAAAGTACTCTCTTGAGTTTAGTTGGCTCAACTTGTCCTATAAGAAGTAACTGGGTTCTAGGAATCTCAATATCATCGATCTTTCTCTCAGGCAATGTTTCAGCTCAAGCATCTCATTTGCGGCCGAAATATCCTTAAGTCCAATCTCAATGAGTGTAGTATCAAGTATCAACCAAATTTAGTCTGCACCAAAGTTGGCCAACTCACTAATTTCTAATGGCTAAGTTGTATCAACTAAGGTTCTAAGGTCAGTTAGTGCTTATGACACCATACGGTAGCGCAACATTCTCATTGATTGGCTCAAGGGACATCGACACCAACCAATTTGTCGCACTAACATAGCAATAGCTTTAACCATATCCGTCTACGCCGTACAATTTCCACGATATATATCTACTTACCTAAAATGCCCCCAGATCTGGGTATAGGATCTATACAGTAAATAAACCTAAACAACCCTTTAGAAGTAAAGCAAGTAATTTAATCAATGAAAGCATTTAAATATGAACTATCTCTAAGGTAAACCCTCTTTTATTCTTTATTTTCCCCAACAGAGTCACCAGTTCTGTAATACGGTGGGAGAACTGATTTTTGTTTTTCTTTTTATCGCAAGTGTTGAGGATAGCAAGAGTCGCCACCGACTTTTCTTTTATCCAATAAAGGAAAGGGTGAAAAGAACAGGAAAAAACTTTTGAGAATTTTATGAGTAAAGGGGGTAGGTTATGAAATGGGAAGGTTTTAGCACCCTTTTCATCTGGAGTTATATACGGGCTCTTAATTGCTAGCTCACTTATTGAAATGCTTTGTGAATGTGTGTTTGAAAATATTTTGAGAATGTTAGAACAATGTTTGAATCTACTACCCTATATTTAAGTTTTGATGATAACAAAGTGAAAAGATATAGTATTTATAAGTTTCATGTATGAACTATCTGCTGCCTAAAATTATTATGTTCTGACTTGCAGATACTCTGATTGATATAAGCAGGATCACATCTATTCAGCATCAGAACTTGATTTCAGACACCAGCATCAGAAGTTGCCATATCAGAATGTCAGAATCAGATGATCAACTCACATACATGCTGAAGCCTGATGAACAAGACTGCGCTCAACACTCTGATAAAGAAACACAACAGTTCATCAGCAGCGAAGCAGAGTCAGAATGAGCCAAGCCAGAACTTGCATTAAGTAAGCAACGGTACTGTGCATTGAAAGCAAATTAATTCCAATGGCCTCATTCCAGACAAGACCTGCTCAATAAGGAAAGTTTGTTATTAGCATTGAATCAAGAATATTGCATCCAACGTTAATTATCTCAGTGCTATATAAACAAGGCCTTGAAGATTGAAATGGCTAATGCTCTCCAAATCTCTACACGCACAAAAGCTCATTATAATCTTCTCTCTCAGTTTTTCTAAACCACTCACTCTGATATTCTATCATTGTTTAGCAATCTAGTTTCTAAGCTTCAACTTGTGTATACATCACAGTTGTGATAAAGTTTTGTAGAAAACATTCACACACTTAGTTTTATCTCTTTGTAAGAAAGTGTTACCTTGACAAACCGGGTTGTGGTTTGGATCAAGAAGGCTTTAGCAGTTTTTAAAGCAGTCTGTAATATTCAGTTGAATATAGTGGATTAAGACCTCGTTGGAGAGAGGCGAAATCACCTTGACGGGTGGACTGGAGTAGTTTGAGATCAAACGAACCAGGATAAAAATATCTTGTTCATTGCATTAGATTTCAGTTTTACAATTCAACCCCCCCTTCTTGTGTTTTTCACCACTTCAATTGGCATCAGAGCGCCTGGTTCTGAGCTAAAACACTTAACCGTGTCAGTACAAGATCCAGCGTCAGAAAAACACAATGGCAGGAAACAATTCTCACATCAGCAATGACAACAATGAGGACAAAGACAAATTCAATGGCAAGCCTCCAATATTTGATGGAGAAAACTTTGATTACTGGAAAGACAGAATTGAAAGCTTCTTTCTGGCACATGATGCTGATCTGTGGGATATGGTGACAGATGGATACACGCACCCTATGAATGCAAGTGGTCAGAAGATTGATAGAAAAACAATGTCTGATCAACAAAAGCGTGACTTCAAGAATCACCACAAGGCCAGAACCATCCTCCTCAGCGCCATCTCCTATACTGAGTATGAAAAGATCTCCAACAGAGACACAGCAAAGAATATTTTTGACTCACTCAGAATGACGCATGAGGGCAACGTTCAGGTCAAAGAAACAAAAGCTCTGGCGCTCATTCAGAAGTATGAGGCGTTTAAAATGGAAGAATCTGAATCCATTGAAACCATGTTCTCTAGATTCCAGATTCTGGTAGCTGGTCTCAAAGTTCTGGACAAAGGATACTCTACTGCTGACCACGTCAAGAAAATCATCAGAAGTTTACCCAAGCAGTGGAGACCTATGGTTACAGCTCTGAAGCTAGCTAAAGATCTCAACAAAATCACTCTGGAGGAACTTATCAGCTCCCTCAGAAGTCATGAGATAGAGCTAGAAGCTGATGAGCCTCAGAAGCAAGGTAAGCCTTTAGCTTTAAAATCTAACAGAAAATTTGAGTCTAAAGTTTTGCAGGCAGTTGAAGAAACATCTGATGGATCCTCATCAGAAGAAGACGAACTCTCCCTTCTCTCTAGAAGAGTAAATCAACTGTGGAAGCAAAGACAAAGGAAGTTCAGGAATCCCAGAAGATCTGATCAGAACGAGTCTTCTTCCAGATACAGAAGGACAGATTCTTCCTCTGGATACAGAAGATCTGAAGGCTCCTCCAGTAGCAAAAATCCAAACACCAAAGACATCATCTGCTATGAGTGCAACGAGCAAGGACACTATAAGAGTGATTGCCCAAAGCTTCAGAGGGAAAAGCCCAAAAAGAAGTTTGGAAGAGAGAAGAAGAAAAGTCTCATGGCTACATGGGATGACTCTGACTCGTCTGAAGCTGACTCAGAATCAGATGATGAAAGGGCAAACATAGCTCTCATGGCTAACATTTCAGAAGATAGTGAAGCTTCTGAATCAGACTCAGAATCAGACACTGAAGAGGTATTTCCTAACTTTGCTATTAACTTTACAAAGGTTGAACTTGCTGAAAGCCTTAATGAGATTCTGGAACGTTATCAGCAAATTAGAGCTAAATTCAGAGACCTGAAAAGGAATCTTGAATCTGACTCTAATAAGACTGAGAGTCTCAAATTGGAAAATTCTGAGCTGAGAAATAAGATTTCAGAATTAGAAAACACTTTACAAAACTCTCAGAAGGATCCAATTTCTGAAACTCCCAGCAACGCTGATGAGATCATCAAGGAGTATGATCACAGTTTCCAGAAGTTCCTAGCTAAAAGCATAGATAGAAGCAGAATGGCTTCAATGATCTATGGAGTTAGCAGAAATGGCAGGAAAGGAATAGGATACCAAGGTAAGGTTCCTACCCCAAAGAATGTCATGGACTTAACCATTAAACACACTCCTCTGAATTCACATTTTGTATATGGTCACACACATGATATCAAATACACTAGCAGTAAGCACTCTGTGAAACAAAAATTCAACCAGAGTTTTGGTAAAACTAACAAATCAGGACCCAAGAAAATCTGGGTACCTAAGGATAAAATAATACATGTTGCAGATATCTTTAGCAGCAAGTCAGAAACACCAGTCATGGTACCTGGACTCTGGCTGCTCACGACACATGACGGGAAGAAGGCATATGTTCCAAAGCCTGGAACTTAAGCCTGGAGGCCACGTTGGCTTTGGAGGCAATCAGAGGGGAAAGATAATTGGCTCTGGAACTGTAGGTAATGGAAATCTTCCCTCTATCAATAATGTTCTGCTAGTAGATGGATTGATGCATAATCTGTTATCCATAAGTCAATTAAGTGATAACGGTTATGATATAATCTTTAATCAAAAATCATGTAAAGCTGTTAGTCAAAAAGATGGGACTATCCTATTTAATGGTAAGAGGAAAAACAACATTTACAAAATCAAACTTTCTGAACTAAAAAGTCAGAATGTAAAATGTCTTCTGTCTGTTAACAACGAGCAGTGGATCTGGCACAGAAGATTGGGACATGTTAGTATGAGAAGAATATCTCAGATTAACAAACTCAATCTGGTCAGAGGACTTCCTAATTTGAAGTTCAATTCAGATGCTCTGTGTGAAGCATGTCAGAAAGGCAAATTTGCTAAACCTTCTTTTAAATCCAAAAATGTTGTTTCTACCTCTAAGCCATTAGAACTTCTGCACATTGACTTATTTGGACCAGTTAAAACTGCCTCAGTCAGTGGTAAGAAGTATGGGTTAGTAATCGTAGATGACTATAGCAGATGGACATGGGTAAAGTTCTTAAGACACAAGGACGAGTCACACTCTGTGTTTGTTACCTTCTGTAACCAAGTTCAGAATGAAAAGGATCTTAGAATCGTTAAAGTCAGAAGTGATCATGGTGGAGAATTTGAAAATAAATATTTTGAGTCATTCTTTAATGACAGAGGCATTCTGCATGATTTCTCTTGTCCTAGAACTCCCCAACAAAATGGAGTTATAGAACGAAAGAACAGAACATTGCAAGAAATGGCCAGAACCATGATCAATGAGACAAACGTTGCTAAGACCTTCTGGGCAGAGGCAATAAACACAGCGTGCTACATTCAGAATAGAATCTCAATAAGACCTATTCTGGAAAAGACTCCATATGAATTGTGGAAGAACAGAAAGCCCAACATTTCATATTTTCATCCATTTGGATGTACTTGCTTTATATTAAATACAAAGAATTATTTGAACAAGTTTGACTCTAAAGCACAGAAGTGTATTATGTTAGGATACTCTGAACGCTCAAGAGGGTACAGAGTATACAATACAGAAACACAGATTGTGGAAGAATCAATCAGTGTTCGTTTTGATGATAAGCTTGACTCTGAAAAGTCAAAGCAGAATGAAGTTTTTGCAGGTATAGAAATTGAATTTGCAGGTTCTGAAGACAAGTCATCAGAAGCTCTCAACACAGACATTCCTTCAACGTCTGAAAGGAGCACTACTAGCAATCCTACAACAGCTGCTGATCAACCTCAGAAGAGATTACTCAGAAGCAGCTTGGATCACCCAGAAGAGACTATCCTAGGAAGAAAGGAAGATCCAATCAGAACAAGAGCAAGCTTCAGAAACTCTGAAGAAACACTTATGCGACTTGTGTCTCTGATTGAACCTTCTTCTATTGATGAAGCACTTCTGGATAATGACTGGATTCTGGCAATGCAAGAAGAGCTGAATCAATTCACCAGAAACGACGTATGGGATCTCGTTCCCAGACCAAAAGGATTCAACGTCATTGGAACAAGATGGGTGTTCAGAAACAAGCTAAATGAACAAGGTGAAGTCATCAGAAACAAGGCACGACTGGTTGCACAAGGTTATAGTCAGCAAGAGGGGATAGACTATACAGAAACCTTTGCCCCAGTCGCCAGGTTAGAATCTATCAGACTTTTAATTTCAGTTGCTGTTAATAGAGGCATCACTCTGTATCAGATGGATGTCAAAAGTGCATTCTTAAATGGTTATATAGAAGAAGAAGTTTATGTACACCAACCCCCAGGTTTTGAAAATACAAAACATCCAGAACATGTTTTCAAACTAAAGAAGTCACTGTATGGTCTGAAACAATCTCCCAGAGCTTGGTATGAAAGGCTAAGTAACTTTCTGCTGGAAAATGAATTCACCAGAGGGAAGGTGGACACTACTCTATTCTGTAAATCAGTTAAGAGTGACATCTTAGTCTGTCAAATTTATGTTGATGATATTATTTTTGGTTCTACTAATCCTTCTCTTGGAAGAAAATTTGCTAAGTGTATGCAGGCAGAATTTGAGATGAGCCTCATGGGGGAACTGAAATTCTTTCTAGGAATTCAGATCAATCAAACTCCAGAAGGAACTTACATTCATCAGAGCAAATACATCAGAGATCTTCTGAAGAAATTTGATCTCTCAGAATGTAAGCCATCAAAGATTCAAATGCATCCCACGTGCATTCTGGAAAGAGAAGAGGTAAGCAAAAATGTAGAACAGAAAGTCTACAGAGGTATGATTGGTTCTCTCCTCTATCTGACTGCTTCAAGACCTGACATATTATTCAGTGTTTGTATCTGTGCTAGATTCCAATCAGATCCTAGAGAATCTCACTTAACAGCTGTTAAGCGAATTTTCAAGTATCTGAAAGGTACTACTAATATGGGTTTGTTTTATAGAAAATCTAGTGATTACAGCTTAGTAGGCTACTGTGATGCTGATTTTGCTGGAGACAGAGTGGAACGTAAAAGTACTTCTGGAAGCTGCCAGTTTCTGGGAGAAAATCTGATCTCTTGGTCCAGCAAAAGGCAATCAACAATTGCTCTGTCAACAGCAGAAGCTGAGTACATAGCAGCAGCAGGTCGTAGCACACAAATGCTCTGGATGAAAAGTCAGCTTGAAGACTTCCAGATTTTTGAGAGTAACATTCCTATACTTTGTGATAATACTTCCGCTATTTGCTTAAAAAGATAAAAACATGCAGATTGTATCAGATGCAAGTCTAAAGATCTGAGAGTCTAAGCTCAAAGACAGACGTGTTGATCACTACATCAAACAAGTGTCATCCAATCATCAGCATATCTCTGAAGCAGAACGCGTGCACGCTTCTGAGAAGGCAAAGCGCTGATTGGGTGCATTGAGACACATGTCTGGTAACCGTTTTTAAGTATCTTTCTCAAATCCCCCAAAATCAGCAAGCATTTAATGAAAAGTAATCATGATTTTTCTCTCTCTTAAAAAACGTTTATCTTTTCAAAACAGTTTTAAAAACTCTATTTAAGCACATTAATCTCTCATTCTCATTCTTTACGCTTTCTCACAAACACTCAAGCATTTTTCTGCATATTTCTGTGTTCATCTCTTGCAACCTATTTTCCTCAGTTTATTCTCAAAAACCCTTTTAGTATGAACATGGCAACCTCCAGCAGCGCTTCTGCAGGTCCTCAGAAGAAAGCATCATCTGAGCAATATCAAGTGCCACTCAGAACTCTCCTCACTCCTGTGAAGAATCTTGAAGTGCTTTCTGAATTAATCATTGATTTTGAAAGCTTGAAGGAGAACGATTTTGACCTAACTGAAGAAGTTAGGGCTCAGAAGTGGGAAAGGTATTTCGATAGGTTGGTTGGACCAACATTCCCAATGCTTGTCAAGGAATTCTGGATTCACGCCAAGGCTTCAACACATCTAGTCACCTCTTTTGTTTTGGGGAAGAAGATTGTGATCACTGAGGATCACATTGCAAGGCTAATCGGTCACAGTGGCGGTGGCGTTCGTTGTGTGGACATGGCTGAAAGATATGCTGATGTAGGTGTGATAGCTGCAAGAATTTTCACTCTTGGGGTGCCCAGCAGCAAGATTAAAGATTTGAAGGATCATTACAGAGTGTGGGCTAAGATAATTCTAGGTTGCTTCAACCACAGGAAACCAACCAGTTCTCCTGATTACATAAATGTGGATCAGCAGTTTCTGATCTACTTTATTGATCAGAAGGTAAAGATCAATCTGGCTCACTTCCTGTTCAACCACCTCAGAACAAGTGTGAAAGAAACAAGGGAAGAAGAAAGAACCAAGAGGGATTGGATACCTTTTGGAAGGCTGATATCATATATTCTGACAGAGAATAGGCTGATTGAGCATCTGATAGAAGCGCAAGAGCTAAGCGCTATTGAACCAACAATTGGGAAACCTCTGAATGCAAAGAACTTGAAGAAGATGAAGCTGATAGAAAATATTCAGAAGGAACCCAGAGCCACTTCTATTGCTGATATCTCCAGCAGAAGAGTGCCTCTGAGTGACTTTCCGTTATTTTCTGAAATTGAATCCAAACCAGAGGTGATTCTCAGGTACTTGGATGCATGCAAGGTAGATGGTACAGATCCAAATCTAAATATCAGAGATCTGCATCAACCTCAACCAGAAGTGACTCTGAAGAAGACGAAGAAGAGGAAGGCACCATCAGAGGGATCATCCCAGCAGACACCCAGGAAAAGAGGTAATTCATCTGCTGCCCCTGTTTTAAATTCTTCTACTATTCCAGCATCTATCCCTCCTCAAACCTCTCATAGAATCTCAATCCCCATCCCTACCATAGACGAAACTGTACAAGAAGAAGACCCTTCTGAGGCATTAAAACTCAGAAGACCCAGAACAAAACATCCCAAACAACCAACAATCTCAACAACATCAGTAATTGACCAAGTGCTGTCTGATATTGATCAACACACCTCTGATCAACCAAACTCTGAACCACAAACTGTTCCTCCTCCACAACCAGAACCACAACAATCTGCTGAAGAACCACAACAACAACAACCACTCTCATCAATTCCAGAAGAACCCCTGATCCCTGAACAATCAGAAATTCCAACTCCCTCTCCCCAACCAGAAATTAATCCACCATCACCACAAACAGAGTTTCATCACTCTGAAACTCCTTCCCCTCATCAATCTGAACCTCATTCACCTCAACCATCACCGCTGGCAATCCAATTGCCATGTGGCACAACAGTTATCATGCCCCAGTTACCATCCTCACCAGAATCCACACCACCAAATACTCCCAAAACACCACCCAGTCCAATCGTAATCTCTGATTCTGATACTCCACCTCCAAAACAAACAGCTGCCCAGAAAACCTCCGAAAACCCCAGCAGGACTTTCATAGACTTAACCAGTCTTGACCGTCTTGCTGATCTGAAACACAAAATTGCCATCCCAAAACCAAAACAACCAGATGTTGGCTCTGGTATTATGAATTTTGAAACAGGTGTGCTGCAATGGATTGCTTCTTTGAAGCAAGTCTGTCCTGGAATGATTGACCCAGCTGCTTCTGATCAGCTCTGGTCACAATTCAGACTTTGGGTACGTGCTGAAGCCCTCAAGTTGCAGGATATCAACTATGAGCAGGCACAACAGAACTTCAGCAAGCTGCTGAAGGAAGTTGAAAGTCAGCTGCCTCAGGAAGCTGTGCTCCCTCTGGATCGTGAACCTTGGTCTGAGAAACAGCAAGCTGCAAAGGTGCAATCAGAAGAAGACAAGACCATTCAAGCTGAAGAAAGTCAAGCAGAGGATGTTGCTGAAAGTTCTCAGAAGCCTCCTGCTTCTAATGCTTCTCAAGCTGCCTTGGACAGGCAGACTCTGGAAGAACTAAGGTTGAATGACATGCGTCTGCAGCAGCGGATGGATGAAAGCGATCAGAAGATGAAAGAGAGAATGGATGTGCAGGATAGCAAGATTGAAACTGTTGTCAGCATGGTGCACAAGCAGAATGAGACTGCTGAAAAGATCCAAGCCATGCTGGAGAACCTGTTCACACGCTTGCCTCCTCAACCTTAATCTTTTTTCATTCATGACCTTTTTCATGTTTTCCTTGATTTTCTGATGTACTGGTTGAATATGTTTTGTAATATTTTCTTGTTTTGATTCTGAACTCTCTCAATATGATTATTTTTTCTGATCTTAATTGTTTTAGCACATCACCAACACTTTTTGATTGCTGACAAAAAGGGGGAGAACAAGAACGATATTTTAATCAATAACGGTTAACCAGACAGAAATTCTCAAACATTCTAACTCTATTACTTGAAAATGTTTTTCTGTTTTGCTTAAAGTCTACAGGTACAAGAAGCTCTGAAGACTAGAAGCTCTGAAGCTCTGATCACTATGAAGTTCTGATCCGCTCTGATATTCTGATCCAAAGCAAAGCTCTGACAAGAAAAACTCTGAAGCTCTGCTCTGACATAAAGCTTCTGATAAGTCAAAGGCTCTGATACTCTGATGTTCAAAGAAAGGCAAAAAGATCTGATCCTGAAGAACACGTGAAATCAAAGGGAAGTAATAAACTCAGGGGGAGTATCTCTCAACTCAGATATCTCTTTAGTCCTTATCCTTTTACTTCTTATTCTGATACATATTCCAGATACCTTTTCACGTTATTTTCATTTAAAATATCTAGTTTTTGTCATCATCAAAAAGGGGGAGATTGTTAGAACAATGTTTGAATCTACTACCATATATTTAAGTTTTGATGATAACAAAGTGAAAAGATATAGTATTTATAAGTTTCATGTATGAACTATCTGCTGCCTAAAATTATTATGTTCTGACTTGCAGATACTCTGATTGATATAAGCAAGATCACATCTATTCAGCATCAAAACTTGATTTCAGACACCAGCATCAGAAGTTGCCATATCAGAATGTCAGAATCAGATGATCAACTCACGTACATGCTGAAGCCTGATGAACAAGACTGCGCTCAACACTCTGATAAAGAAACACAACAGTTCATCAGCAGCGAAGCAGAGTCAGAATGAGCCAAGCCAGAACTTGCATTAAGTAAGCAACGGTACTGTGCATTGAAAGCAAATTAATTCCAACGGCCTCATTCCAGACAAGATCTGCTCAATAAGGAAAGTTTGTTATTAGCATTGAATCAAGAATATTGCATCCAACGTTAATCATCTCAGTGCTATATAAACAAGGCCTTGAAGATTGAAATGGCTAATGCTCTCCAAATCTCTACACGCACAAAAGCTCATTATAATCTTCTCTCTCAGTTTTGCTAAACCACTCACTCTGATATTCTATCATTGTTTAGCAATCTAGTTTCTAAGCTTCAATTTGTGTATACATCACAGTTGTGATAAAGTTTTGTAGAAAACATTCACACACTTAGTTTTATCTCTTTGTAAGAAAGTGTTACCTTGACAAACCGGGTTGTGGTTTGGATCAAGAAGGCTTTAGCAGTTGTTAAAGCAGTCTGTAATATTCAGTTGAATATAGTGGATTAAGACCTCGTTGGAGAGAGGCGAAATCACCTTGACGGGTGGACTGGAGTAGTTTGAGATCAAACGAACCAGGATAAAAATATCTTGTTCATTTCATTAGATTTCAGTTTTACAATTCAACCCCCCCTTCTTGTGTTTTTCACCACTTCAGAGAATGCCTAAGTACGAAAATTTAGTAATGATTCTCGTATCGTTGAGAATGTATACAAAAATGTTTATTTTGAAAATATTTATTGAAAGAAAATGTTATTTTGGAAAGTGTGAGGTGTGAAAATTATTTTAGTTTGTGAGCAAGCGATTACGAGCGATCTACCTACTCAAAAGGTCTTTGGTCTTTTCTGCCTTTTTTAGATACTGCTATCCTACCACTAGTTAGTAGGAAGCCATATTATTGGAGATGAGGGACAGGCGCTGGTCATCGTAGTCATAGAAGGCAACTCGTAGGGCGCTTTAGCAATTTGTCGTAAGGGACTAAGATCATTTATTGAAGGCAACATCAAAGGGTCATCGAGGGACTACGATCTTTTTTAATTGAGGGTCTTTGCTAAAGCGTCCCACGTTCGAGGGACATGACTGTTTTATCTGAAGGCAACAAGCGAGGTCGCCCTAGAGGTACGTGTGTGAATAGTGTTTTGATTTCAATTAATTTGTCTTGATTAGGGTTATCTAGCACTTTATTTTAAATCTTGCCATACATGCCCTATTACTATACAGTGATAAGTAAAAGCGGTAAAGTGCGGAAAATAAAATTCTACCCTGCAACAACGCTTCGGGAATGGGGGTATAAATGTATGAATAGGGATGACATAGGAAATAAACACCCAAGAAATAATTATATCACACAATACAAGTCCAAACTATTAAATAATTATTTAAGTTAAAACTCTTTTCATTTGATAAAATTAATTAAAAATTTAATTAATAATGTCAAACAAAAATTATTTTAAAATTAGTAATTATTTAAAACAATATTATGGTGGTACGAATTTATGAACGGGGATGACATAAGAAATAAACACCCAAGTTATAATTAAATCACACAATACAAGTCCAAACTATTAAATAATTATTTAAGTAAAAAATATTTTTCATTTGATAAAATTAATTAACAATTTAATTAATAATGTCAAACAAAAATTATTTTAAAATTAATAATTATTTAAAACAATATTGATTTATTTGCATTTTAAATATATGCTTAAATATAAAATAAAATCAAATAAGTCAAAATAACAAAATAATAGAAATGGTTAGAAATGAGCCTGATTTAAAGCAAATATGGGGAGTGTAGAAAGAAAACTAGCCAAGCCCAAATAAAGGGAAGGCTAAAGAGTCCATGCGATCCAGTGTGTTTCTCCAGGAATGGTCTATGGTGGACAATGCTAGTCTGAGCGTTGATATTGAATGGCAGTGATCAAAAGGCCAAAGAGCGATGGTGCATGGTAGGGACGCATAATACCAGATCACGCGGAGGAGGATTAGGGGTGCTGATAATTGTCACCACCGGATTAGGCCTAGTTAACATTGTTTAACAAATAAAACAAAAAAATTAAACAACTTAATCATTCTAACAGAAAATAATCCTCTCACTTCTCTTAACACTCTCTCGTTCTCTCTCCTTCTTAACAAAACAAAAACATTATAAACCCACCAATGCAAGATTTGGATCGACGATTGAGCAAGAGCATGGCGACAGTGATGACGAACATCACGGTAGCGCCATGAGGCCTCACGGAGGCGCTGTCGTACACGTCTCTAATCCTAATTTTTTACATTATCTGATTCCTTATCTTCTCCTATTTACTAATCTATGATTTATTTTTATAGAAACCAAACAGTTAGCTCTAGATCTAGAAGGGGAATCTCGAAACCCTAAGTGCTCAGATGTGTCAATAAACGATGATTATGATTCAGAAATGCTAAATAGATATGAAAATGAAAAGAAAGGAGAGAGACAGAGGCAGTGAGATTCGGATTCTCAAGCTTGCAACCTTTTGATGGTTCTCCGGATAATATCTTTCTGACTATGCTTGAATCTTATTCTCTTTATCTTTGTAAGTCACTTTTTGAAGGGTTTTTTTTAAATAAAATGGAAAATGATGATGATTTCTGGCTTGAGGGTTTTCTTTTGTGAAGCTTCTGTGTTTCTCTAATATCAACAGTCTTCTCTCTCTTGGAATTTGTGCCTTGATTGCCTTTATAGTGAGATGGATTTAGGGTTTTTGGCTCTATTGGTTCAATGATTCATAACAGGCATGTGAGGAATTTGTTTCTGTATTGGGCTTCTGACTTTCTGTTTTTGTTTCATTTTCTGAGATGCTTTGCTGGTTTTGTGTGAATTCAGTGTTATTGGGCTGAAGCTGCGATTCTATTATTGCTGATTCTTTGAACTTTATTGTAGTCATTTTTGTTGAGTTGAGATGTTTTACTGCTTGCATTTCATACTATGAACCAAATTATATTTTTGTGATTTGCAGTAAAAGGAATTTTTGGCCCATGATGAGATGTACTTCTGATTTTTTTTAAACAACATGTTTATGAGGACTGCATTTGGGCTTGATTGTCATTCTGTACTTGCTACTTTGACCACCCTTTTGTGAACCAAAAAAATAACAACCTTTTTTCTGTGATTTGCAATTGGAATTGTGGGCCAATGATAGAAACTTGAGATTCTGATTATTGCTATTGTTGACTCTTTTGTGGAACTGTGATTTTATTGAGTTACTGTGATGAAATTTTGAGTAACTGAATTGTTTTGGGATGAAGTTGTGATTTTGTACTGACCTATTTTTACTTTACTGTGATTTTACTGAGTGACTGAGTTTTTTTTGTCTCTTTACTGTGAACCAAAATCTGTTTGAAATTTGTAGTAAAGTGAATTGTTGGCCCATGATTAATCATTGAAACTCTGATTTTGTTGTGAAACAAAAGTATACGAGGCTTATTGTTGGGCTTGGCACATGATTGAAATGATCTCTATATTTCTAATTCCTTTACATGAACCCTAATGATGAATTGTGAAATACTCTTTGAAAGCTTTCTTGTTCATGTTTTTTGTTGTTCAAGTATTGATTGTCTACTAACCATTTTTTTTTGTTTCATGAGTAATGATGGTTGGCAAGGGCTGGATGGAAAGCATGGCTAGAATGAATGTGGAATCATGTTGGATAGAAGTTTGAAAATAGTTTTGAAGAACTCAATAGTCCATAGGATAATTTCATTAGCTTAAGAGTCCTCTTTGAACTTATGTTGTAAAACTTAGGTCATTAAGAATTGGAATTATGCTTGTAATACTTTTGGAAAAACTTCATAGTTGAATGTAATAATTCCATTCAAAGAACTTTTAAAGTGATAATTCATCCTTGAAATTGCAATTTTATTTTGCCAAAGTCTTGTACAAGTTGCATCTTGAATGAAGGAAATAATTGAACTTTTTCAACATTTGATCATATAAAAACGTGACTTGTATTTGAAACATCCAAATAACTTCCCTTGTAGGTCCCATATGAACTTTGTAGAACTTAATTGAAATTGATGATGATATAGACCATATCTTAGGAAACAATAATCTTAAAATTCTTCCTCACTTCTAAGCTAGATAAAAATGAAAATCATGTAAATGGCCTTGGGTAAAAAGAAAATAAAATGGACTTCAATTTCATTATTTCCAAATTAGTCAAGATGAACATCTTTTAAGTATTAAAACAAAATAACCAAAATTCCCTCCAATGGCCTTTTTTGAAATTAAATCTCTAGTAAGCCCAAAAATGCACTCTAAAAAGCCCAAAGAATGTACTCTAATAATCCCAAAAGAACTTCACTAGACTTTGCATCATAACTTCATCAGTCGAACTCACAAACTGAACCAACAAGTAACCAAAAATCCACTTGATTAAGAGGCATATGGAAGAAGCTTTACGGAAGAAGGAATCCTCAATGAACATGAACACAAAAACCTAATTTCTATGACCAAGATTAATGAAGAATACACTGAACATCCCTTGATCAAAGAGAAAATCCTCAAAGCCCACGTAGACCCTAATTATGACCAATGACGTCCTAAGCTCAAAATCTCAATTCCTCTAGACATGAGGGAGAAACCCTTGATCAAAGATGACTTGCTTGATGAAAAAAAGATAATTCTTCATGAATCTTGATCACAACAGGTGTCAGACACTCAAAAGTTAAAACCCTAGTATAAAACCAATGGATAGGAGAAATGTGATTCTCTTTACAATACTCGCAAATCTTCAATTATTTGATGACACAAAGAATTAATGAGATGTTTGACATGTCTTAAGGCCCGAAAAGCCTTAGTAGCCTTGAGTAGTTGAAAACCCTAAGAGAAAGTCTTGAAGAAAAGGGAGGGAAACTTTTGGGGTACAGCAGAAGGCAATAATTGTCTTAAATTGATGCTAAAAATGTAACCATCGACGATTAGTTGAACTACTCATGTTGAGAGTTCGTGTGGCACTACTTTCAAATCCCACATCTTGCTAATGCTCGTAGTTAACAACTGACTTTGCTGCCACTTTCTCTTGCTTTTGACCTGCCTGGTCTTCGCCGACCTTGCTTTGCTTCAAATATTGTCTTGTCCCTTTCAGTGTAATTCCTAAAATCCTATCCACATTACCATATCTCCTTATTTACATTCCTCTTTGACGAAGGATATCATCTAATTTGTGGCCTAATCCTTAAGTTAAAAATTTCTTGTCAACAATAAACTAGTGGTGTGTACCTATAATGACAAAGTATGTCCAGTAAATAAACATAAAACAAATTCCTAAGTATGACAATAGCATTTATGCATTTATTTGATGAGTTATGCTTTCCCGTATGATTTAAGTTATTTATCTCTAAAGCGTATATAATATTCTTCTAGTGCTATAATCAATAAAGACCTTAGGGGCGGGGAAAGGGAAAAAGACATATTATTAGCTCATTGTCATTCCCAAGTATCCATTTCATTGGTTTGAGCGCTCGTCTTTGGATAGATCTCCCCTTCTCCAGATATGTCGCCTGAGACCTTGGAGTCTCCGTTCATAACGCATAATCACATATAAAATGTGTATTAGATGAAAAATATTGCATTAGGGGTTCGTTGGATTCAAATATGTTCACCGGATTTTAGAGAATCAACTACCTATTTTCGTAGTGGTTATGGTATCTTAGAGAGAATGGGATCTAGGTCCAGAGGATTATAAATACCTCAATATCGTGAAAGACTAATCCAACTACAATACATATAAAATAAACATAAACAATAGCTTTTCACCTCACATAAGCTAGCTCTCAATACCATAATAATTATACATCCTCTGACTACCCTTATTTACTAGGGACTATTAAACATTTGTACTTTTAGCGAGTACAAATGGCACCCATTATAACACCCTTTTAATTACCACGTAATTAAAAATAAATTAATCATTATTGTACCCCAAAATTTGTTCTCCCATATTATTCAGAGCATGCTCATTAAGGTCCTCAATTGCTCAAGATTGACCAAGAATTGATCAGATTCTTCTCCTAAGCAGTGGCCTTTCAACTGATTTCACCAAGATGTGTGAGTTTTAGGGTTTCAAATGATTTTCATGGCACCCTATATGCCTCAACATAATGGAATAGCTGAAAGAACGAAAATAAGTGTGCATGACAAAGTGTAGGTCGAAGGCTGAAAATATGCCTAAGGGGCTTTTGGGTCGAAGCAGCTTCGACAGCAGTATGCAGGCTAATTTGAAGGATCGAAGGAAGGAGAAATCGAAAGGAAAATGCAAGGATGCTAATTTTAAATCTTCGATTGGAGCTTCGAAGGGTTCGTTTTTGAACCACTGAAATATAAGCTATTTGAAATGTCCAAGGAAGGCTGGATGGAAAGAAAGCGCGTGAGGAGGATTTTTCCGAGGTTTTTGATTGGAAGAGCTAGTAAAGCCATCGAAGGGTGTTGTTTATGAATCATGGAAATATAAGCTATTCGAAGCACTACAAGAAAAGACCTTTCAATTGACACGTTGTTTGAATGGGCACTTTGCAAAGAAGAATATTTTGGAATCGAAAGGCTTTTATTTTATCCAAAGAAGACAGGTGGAAAGCTCGTGATTCGAAGGACATGCCATCTTCAGATATGGCATGGTTGAAAGAAAATTAAGAGCTTCTGGCATGAAACTGAACTGTTGGGATGTTTGAAGAGAAGTGTGATACGGTGGACAGAACCAGACTGTTTTAGGAATGCTGGTTTGCGTTTTGTGTTTGTGTTTGCAAAATGTCGCGGTAAGCAAGAGTCGCCACCGAATTTTATTTTATCCAATAGGAAAGTAAAAAAGCATAGAAAAATTCCTTATTCGAGATTTTCTGAGTACGGGGGGTAGATTATAGAAAGGGAAGGTATTAGCACCGTTTCTATCCGTGGTTTTCCACGGGCTCTTAGGTACTTGCTCATCATTTTCAAAATTGCTTATGTGTGTTTGTGTGATTTGAGAAGTTTTTGTTTGACTTTTATTTAACCCTTGCTTCTGTCTTCAAGAGTGTTACGAAGTGTTTTTTGAAAACTTTGCTTCGAAAGGAGTGTAAGTGTGAAAAAGTTTGTTTTGTTTGAGCAAGTACTTAAGAGCTAATCTACCTACTCGAAAAAGAATTGTCCTATGTTCGTTTCCTTTAGACAGCGCTATCCCACTGTTAGTGAGTAGGTAGCACCGTCGTTGGAGTTTTAAGGGTCAATTCAAAAGGGACGTACGATCACTAAAGCAATGTTATGACGTCTTAGTAGTAACCCTAATGTCTTAAGATCAATATTCGAGGCAACAATTACGAGGCAACCTTTCTGAGGCAACTTTGATATTTGAAACAAAAGGGCAACCACTAAAATATCTTATACTCAATGATCGTTTACCGAAGGCAACCGAAGTGAGAGTGTACCCTACGAGTGCGCATGTGCGAGTGATTCAATTTCAAGTTTATTATCTTTGCACATTTAGGGTTTGCTAACCGTTTTAAAGTGAATCATACACTCTTGTCATGCATCCCTATTATTCATACATCTAACAGTCAATATTTTGCGGAATTTAAAATGCGGATTGTAAAGCTACGCTATTACAAGGCTTCAGGTATTTAAATAGCCAAAAACAAACCCGTAAAAAAAGCGATAGATGAAAGTAAAAGACCCTAATTAATCTATTACAACTTGTGAGAAATTACATTAATATGGTAAAAATAAATAATAAAGCACGCGCGAGGAAATTAAGAATGATAAGAAATTAGGGTTTTGACCCCGTCTCACCTAATCGAAAGAAAAAAAAATTGTTTTTATTGTTTTTGACTATTTTAAAGAAAAAGTATTAGGTTTTCTAAATTAAATACAAAAATAATTAGTAATTAAATTAATTAAAGAAAATGACTAAGTTTAATCTATTTTTGTGTTTTTGGTTATTTTAAGAAAAAGAAAATAGAATTAAGTTAGAAACAAAAACCCTAATTTTTCTAATTAATTTTGATTTTATTTACAAAATAATTAAAGTTACCTAAGATTAAATAACCTAATTAAATTAATTAATTTTTGATAAAAAATAAACCTAAATCTAATTGGGTGAAAATATTATTTTTTTGTGATTTTTTGGTAAAAAGAATTAGTTTTTTATGTGAATAAAAATAACTAAATGAAATAAATAAAAGAAATATAAAAGAATAGAGAAGAGAAAGTTGGGCCTGGAAAAGTAATTTTGGTGAGGTGTGGATATCAATTCTGGACCAAGAAGCAATTGATCCATGTTGACTCTTTGAATCCCATGCCATGCGTTGACTAGGCGTATCATGGTCCCTCAAATGATGGCCATCAGATCTGGCCTATGGGCATCTGGCTAGTTGGATGATGAGGATGTATGGTGATTTTCATGCCTTGTGGGACGCCTAATCAATGAAAGAAAAATAACATGAAATAATTGGGGGGACCTGGGATTCGAACCCAGGCCCCAAAGCACTTTCCACCTGCACCAATGCTAGTTAAGCTATACACGCTTGTTGTATATAACATAAACAATAATTATTATATTATAAATAAGCGAAATAAAGAGAAATTTGTGCGAAAATAAAAATGGACGAGTAGGGTGACGCCACGCCATCATCCATGTCCCCTCTCTGTGGCTAAAAGTGAAACACTTTTACCTATAGACAACATCCGTAGCTATAACCTTGGCTCATTCCAAAATCTTTCATGGGCATGCTAAATGACATATAATTCCTTGGATCAACTCATCTGGACCTTCTGAGTATTGTGATGCCCTTTTTATGGGCAAATTTTTCCTTCACACAAAAACCCTAAAACGAAGCAACCAAACCTAGCAATGGTGAATCTTGATACAGTCCATAAAAATGCAATTAAACGTTACAGATAGTTTTCAAATGCTTCAAGGAGCAAGAGTATGTAATTATTTCATGCTATCAATGCGAAAATCATGCAATTCGAATTCAAGAAAAAGCTATTGTCGTGGCGGACTTACAGTGGGTTTTAGAGCCTGAAAGTTCTTGTTCTTGATTGGTTTTGCTTGCTTGTGATCCCAGGAAGCGATTGGGATGGCTAGAGGGTCTTGAGAATGCTTGGAAATGCAAAATCGAATCACCACTTTTCTTTGATTTTGTCAAGTTTGTTCTGACTTTGTACGCCTCTCCAACCTCTTGATTTTTGTCTGCAAATATTCCCTATATACTGAGGAATGAATTAGGGTTGAAAACATGATCTCAATCTTTCTCCATTATTGATTTTGATTTGGATTTAATTTAATTGAAAATCTTACCAAAAATTGGTCAAACTCAATCTTTTTGTGCACACAAAGGCCTTGCACGAATTCAATCACTTGCCAACTGGATATAGGACCTGGAACATGCACAATATCTTGAGATTTCAATGTTTTGGATTTTCCATGATTTTTTTGGATTTAAATTGATTTAATTAAAATCAAAATCAAAATAAATAATAAAAATAAGATAATAACAAGTGGAAAGAGCTAGAGCTCGTGGATCATGCTACCAACCTAAAACAAGTGCAAAAAGTTAGGCCAATTTAGCAAAAATTGCAATTTTAGGCATAGTTGACTTTTGACAATTTTGCAAAAAGGGTCAACTTCACCAATGTCCTTTAATCAACCCTTTTGGTATCATCTCATTTGGTATTTCATGTTCATGTATGAAGCTTTGACAAAAAATGTGTTTTTGTTGACTTTTCAAAATGACCTATAATGTCAAAATTCATAACCTTTTGTGAGTACATATTTTGAACTTGGAATATGAATATGCATTGTAGGTAATTGCATCCTCTTAAAAATGAGCTTTGGATGGGTCATTTCTCATAAAGTATGAGAAAGTTATGCTTGGTCAAAGTTGAGTTGACTTTTCCTGTAAAACCCAAATTTAGCAACTTTTGGTTCTTGATGAATTATGAGCAATACTTGATGAATCATGATCAAACCTTGATCAAATGATGAAATATACTTCAAAATGAGGATGTTGACCAAAAATCTTGAAGTTTGACTGTATGTGGGCCACAATTGACTTTTGCCCTAACATAGTCAATTTTTAGGCCTTTGAGCAATTGACTGGGCAAATTTTCTCTGCAAGGCTTGAAACTTCACACGGATGATCTTGATAACATATTAGAATAATGTTGGGCATTTGGTACCCCTTGCAATCAAGTATCTTGATACAATATGAAACCCTAATTTGAGGTAGACTGCCTTAGGAGAGAGCTTGTCTGGTCAACCCTTAGGCTTTCTTGAGCAACTTGAGGATCTTTCTTAAAGTGCATTGAGAAATATGGGAGGGAAAATTTTGGGGTACAACAGCTGCCCCTGTTCAATCTTCTTAAACCTGAGGATGTAGATTGGCTTGCTTGCCTTTCGTGATCTGAAGGTGGAAGATGATTGAACACTAGAGTGCCCAGAAATTTGCACTCACATAAAGTGGTACTTGTCTTGTGATGTCGAGAATGGGCTTATAAATTCCATTTGGAGATTGATGATGGAAGATGGGCTTAAAGATGTCATCAGAAGAAGTGTCGATCGCCTAAGAGATTCCTTAGCGAGAGCTTGTATACCTGTTGTTGAGGAAGATTCCGCTGGGGAATGCTGTTCTTTGTTTTGGGAGAAATAGAATTTTAGGAGCTTCGGTCGTCCGTTATTCTACTGGTGAATCGTCTCTGTTTCTTGAGAAAAGTTGAATTTTAGGAGCTTCGGTCGTTCGTTATTCTACTGAGGAATTGCCTCTTAGTTGAAGAGGTGAGAATGAACTACTATCTGGTCGTAATCCAGGATTCATAGTGATAAGACCGACTGCTATCGGGTCGTAATCCAGGCTTTACAGTGACTTTACTAGGGAGATGAGATCAAACTTGCTATCCGATTGTAATCCAGGCTTCAGAAGAAATCAAGTTGTTATTCGGTTTCCTCTAGGCTTCAACTTGAATTTAGGGCACACTAATATCCGGTCGAATCCGGGATTCTTAGTAATTGTCCAGGTAAAACTGCTATTTGGTCGAAATCCAAGCTTCACAGTGTCTTGTATTTTTATCTGGTTATAATCCAGGCTTCAGTCCTTTTATCGTTATCTGGTCGTAATCCAGGCTTCACGATGCTTTATACCATTATCTGGTCAAATCCAGGCTTCATGGTGTTCTGTACTGCTATCTGGTCGTAATCCAGGCTTCACAATACCCTACTTCTTATCTGGTCGAAATCCAGGCTTCAAAAGAAATCAAGTGGTTATCCAGTCGCATCTGGGCTTCCATTTGACTTTTGGGCCTACTAATATCCGGTCGACTCTGGGCTTTATAGTAATTGGCCGGGTAAACTGCTATTTGGTTGAAATCCAAGCTTCGTAGTGTCCCTTACTATTATCTGGTCGTAATCCAGGCTTCAGTCTTTACCGCTATCTGGTCATAATCCAGGCTTCGCGATGTATCATACCATTATCTGGTCGAATCCAGGCTTCATGGGGAAATCAAGGTATTATCCGGTCGAATCCGGGCTTCATAACTTGTATTAAAGATATCCACTATCTAGTCGACTCTAGGCTTTGTAGTATTCTTGGCTGCTATCTAGTCGTAATCCAAGCTTCACAATATCTTCTACCATTATCTGGTCGTAGTCCAGACTCCATGGTCTTGTATTATTATCTGGTCGTAATCCATACTTCACAATAACTTGCTGAGCTGTTATCCGGTCGTATACTGGGCTTCACAGCTTGCTGGGGATTAAACTATTATTCGTTCGAATCTGGGCTTCATAGCTTAAAAATAAACCACTATCTGGTCGAATCCAGGCTTCGTGGTGTTTGATACTGTTATCTGATCGTTCTCTGGGCTTCACAATATGATGTAGAAATCAAGGTACTATCTGGTCAGATCCGGGCTTCATAGCTTGAACTTGGTGAGAATTTGATTGTATCTTTTTCCTGAAAGGTAAAGGGTTAGTCGTATGTAATGCATGATATGTATCAAGCAATGATGTTCTCAAAATAAATGAGATTGTGTTGTATGATGCGTATGCATATGTCATGATGTATGGACATGACATGTTTTTTATGATATTCTGTAGCTGGGGAAAATAAATCCCGGATTGTTGCTGGAGAGTATAAAGAATTTCACTCGCTGGGGATAATGATCGAAGATGATTGGGAGAATAATCCTGCTGGAGAATACATTGGTGAGAGACTGACTCTGTGGGGAAGAGATACTCTGTCAGAAGATCTGCTGATTTGGAGAAATAACCTCGGCTGTGGATGAATTACCGATGCTGGCGATGATAAACTCTATTGGGGATGAAGTTTTCTGTTTGTGGGAGAAATAAACTCCACTAGGGGTGGTCTTCCCTTGTTGGTGAAAGATGAACTCTTCTTGGGGAGAATCTTATTGACTCATTCGTGATTGTGAACCTCAGCTGGGGAGAGCTAACACCACTGTCTTTTTCTTACTCTGCGGGGAGTGTACAAATTTATAGTCATTTTCTTCGGCTGGGTCTATCCCTGTACCTGGTGAATAGAGTAACTGTAAGGTCTGGACATTTCTTGTTTGCCCCTGTTTCTGATATTACAAGTAATCGTCTTTTGTTTCGCATGTAAATATTTATAAGCAGCAATCATTGTCAAATGCATATATCAAAAAATGAACCATTGTACGTTCTTGCAAAACAAAACAGAAAAAGAAAAACAATTTGAAATTTCTTTGTGAAAATGAATTGTATTGATTTTGAAGTTGGCCTGTAAATAGGCGTTTTTGTACAAGAGGCTGACGTCCTAGTAAGAGAACACCACCGAAAGATAGAATTTATACAATTTGTGAAAAACAAAGAAAAACGGCTATGTGAATAATCCCACTGGGTTCCAACTCTGCTATTGCCTTTATGTCTTCAAACATCTCATCACTTTGCTACTTGGTTGAAGGTAGATCAGATTTATTGGCACCGTCCGAACTTGATAGTCGATACCGAAGTCCGGTTGCAAGATGATCCAATGAGACATAGGTTACACTTTGATCTCTAATTTTTGCCTGGACCGCCCTTTCGGGTTTTCAGTCCACCGGATACCCTTTTTTGCCCAATCCGCCTTTTTAGGTTTTCGACTTGCTGGGTGTACGATTTTTTCATTTTCATCCCTTATTTTTGCCCGAACCCTTTTGGTTCACCGGGAAGCCCTTATTTTTTCCTAGGCCAGTCGACCTAGCGGGTCTTTGATTATGCGTAGTATTTTTTCACTATGTCTACATTGACGGGGTGAGGAAGGTCGTCACCATCCATGGTGGTTAGAATCATAGCTCCTCCTGAGAAGATGTTCTTAACCACAAATGGCCCCTCGTACGTAGGGGTCCATTTTCCCCTGGGATCACCTTGAGGTAGTATGATGCGTTTGATCACCAGATACCCAACTTGATACTCTTGACGTCTGACTTTCTTGTTAAATTCCTTGATCATCCGCTTTTGATACGTCTTACCATGACAAATAGCAGTAAGTCTCTTCTCGTCAATTAAGTTTAGCTGATCAAGCCAGTTCTGAATCCAGTCGTCTTTGTTCAAACCTGCATCCTTTATAATCCAAAGAGAGGGTATCTGAACTTAAATGGGCAAGACTGCCTCCATACCATACACCAAGGAATAGGGTTTTGCCCCTGTTGACGTCCACGTTGAAGTACGGTACCCATGAAGAGCAAATGGTAACATCTCATGCCAGTCTTTATATGTCACCGTCATCTTCTGCACAATCTTCTTGATGTTCTTATTAGCTGCTTCAACAACCCCATTCATTTTTGGCCGGTAGGGAAAAGAGTTGTGATGCTGTATCTTGAACTGCTTGTAGAGCTCGGTAATCATTGTATTGTTGAGATTTGTACCATTGTCCGTAATGAACCTCTCGGGTATACCATATCGACAGATCAAATTATGCCGAATAAACCGTGCCACGACGTTCTTGGTTACCATAGCAAAGGAAGCTACCTCAACCCACTTCGTAAAGTAATCAATTGCTACCAGGATGAAACGATGCCCGTTGGATGCAGTAGGTATGATCTCGCCAATCATGTCGATGCCCCACATTTAAAAGGGCCAAGGTGCCTTCAAAACATTCATAGGAACTGGAGGTACATGCACCTTATCAGCATAGACTTGGCACTTATGACAGGTTCGAGAATGCTGATAACAATTGGCTTCCATAGTATACCAATAATATCCTGCCCGTGGGATTTTCTTCGCCATGGTATGTCCACTGGAATGAGTTCCGAAAGTACCTTCATGTAACTCATCCATGATCCTTTCTGCCTCGTTCTTGTCCACACATCGCAGTAAGGTTGAATCATGATTACGCTTGTAAAGGATACCATTACTGGTGAAGAACTTCGCAGCGAACCTCCTCAGAAACTTTTCATCGTTGACAGATGCACCCTCGGGGTATTCCTGAGCCTCAAGATACCTTTTTACTTCATAAAACCAAGGTTTATCTGCTACCTCTTCAGTCTCAATGTCACAACAATGTGCGGGTTCGTCCAGCCTCTCGATGGTAATCCGGGGAGCTTCATTCTCCCACTTGACCTTGAACATAGAAGACATGGTAGCTAGCACGTCCGCTAACTGATTCTCCTCTTTGGGGAAATGTTCAAAGGTTATCTCCTCGAAGTGTGGGAGCAATGTCATTACATACTCCTTGTAAGGAACAAGATTTAGGTGTTTCGTATCCCACTCGCCTTTAATCTGACTGATCACTAAAGCGGAATCTCTTAATACACTCAAGAACTTAATCCTTAGGTCAATAGCTGCTAGAAGGCCCATGATACACACTTCATACTCCGCCATATTATTGGTGCAGTTAAAACATAATCGGGCGGTGAACAGAGTATGACAGCCTTCAGGAGATATGATCACGGCGCCAATGCCATTGCCTAAGGAGTTTGAAGCTCCATCAAAATACATAGACCATCGGGATCCCTCCTCAGGTCCTTCATCCGGTCCAGGTTTTTCACAGTCAGTCACCAACATGATGCTCTCATCCGGAAACTCAAAATTTATAGACTGGTAATCATCCACTGCCTGATGCGACAAATGATCTACCAACACACTTCCCTTGATTTCCTTTTGGGTTGTGTATTGGATGTCATACTCAGTTAAGATCATCTTCCATTTTGCTATTCTTCCGGATTAGGCAGGATTTTCGAAGATATACTTGATTAGGTCCATCTTTGATATCAATAGGGTAGTGTGAGTCAGCATATACTATCTCAGCCGGCGAGCAGCCCATGCCAAAGCAGTGCAAGTTTTCTCAAGCAGTGAGTATCGGGTCTCACAGTCGGTAAACTTTTTGCTAAGGTAGTAAATAACGTGCTCTTTTCGGCCAGAATCGTCATGCTGCCCCAGCACGCACCCCATTGAATTGTGGAGTACTGTCAAGTATAAGATAAAAGGTCTTCCTTCAACTGGAGGCATCAAAATAGGTGGCTCTTGGAGATATTCTTTGATCCTTTCTAAAGCGGCCTGACATTCATCATTCCATCTTACCACTTGATCTTTCTTCAGCAGCTTGAAGATTGACTCACAAGTAGCAGTCAGGTGTGAAATGAATCAGGCAATGTAGTTCAGATGTCCCAAAAAGCCTCTGACTTCTTTTTATGTTCTGGGAGCTAGAATTTCCTGTATAGCCTTCACCTTTGCAGGATCCACTTGAATACCTTTATCACTGATGACGAAACCCAGCAGCTTACCGGACCTCACTCTGAAGGTGCACTTGTTCGGGTTTAACCTCAGTTTATACGTCTTCAACCTATCAAACAGCTTCTGAAGATGGTCAAGATGTTCTTCCTCAGTCTGGTACCTTGCAATAATGTCATCAACGTAAACCTCAATCTCATGGTGAATCATGTCGTGGAACAAAGCGACCATGGTGCGCTGATATGTTGCCACATCATTCTTCAACCCGAAAGGCATTACTTTGTAACAGAAGGTACCCCACTGCGTGATGAACGTTTCCTTCTCCATGTCTTCAGGAGCCATCTTAATTTGATTATAACCAGAAAAACCATCCATAAAGGAGAAGACCTTATGATGTGCGGTGTTGTCAACCAGGATGTCAATATGAGGCAGAGGGAAATCATCCTTGGAACTTACCCTGTTCAGATCCCTATAGTCCACACACATTCGTACCTTACCATCTTTCTTCGGCACTGGAACCACGTTGGCAACCCACTGCAGGTAAGAAGTAACTGCTAGGAAACCGACATTAAACTGTTTCATGACCTCAGCTTTGATTTTCTCAGACATCTCTGGGCGCATTTGGCGAACTTTCTGCTTCACTAGAGAATAATCTTCTTTGGTTGGCAAGCGGTGTACCACGATATTAGTATCCAACCCAGGCATATCTTCATAAGACCAAGCAAAGATCTCAACATAGTCGCGTAACATCTGTATCAATCGTTGCTTGGCACTAGGCTCCAAATTTGCACCTATTTTGACCTCTTTCTTGTCTTCTTCCCTACCCAAATTTACTGATTCCACTGGCTCTTCATGTGGTTGTATGGCCCTCTCTTCCTGAAGTAAAAATCTAGCAAGTTCCCCATGCACTTCACAATCATCCTCACTTTCGTCCTCGGCTTGGTTGATCGGACTTTCAAAGTCATAACTGGCAGTAGTAGAGTCGTTATCAGTGGGATCCATAGTGGATGTGGACCTGTATTATGACATGTGAGTGTGTGAAAGACAAATAGCCGTTTTGATAAAGTGCAAGATAGAAAAGAAAAAAACAGGGAGCATAAAATTTGTAATGCAAGAAAACGTCCAATGTTTTATTGATGATATATGAAAATGACAAACAAGAAGCCCTCACAAACAAAGCCACAGTGCCTCGGGCAAGGCACCGGGTCGTAAAGTTTCAAATTGTCTGTTACAAATCTCAAAACAAAAGTATATTATTGTGTAATAAAAGAAACGGGCACGAAGTCCTTTGTCATCTAATTGTTCAATCCACCGTCAGTAGTCGGGTAAATCCAGCTGTCGAAATATGACTCTTCTTCATCATCTTTGATTGCATTCACTCCCGGATTACTGATGCGCATAAGAGGTCTTCCAATTCGTGCACGCCGAACAGCCCTTTGAGCTTCTGCAGTAAAACCCAAACCAAACTTGTCAGTCTTGTGTGAAAAGTCAGGGAGTTGGCCCCGATTCGCACAACCACCTTTTTCAATAACAACCCTGGCATCCTTGAGGGAAGCCATCTTCATCGGAGGTTTTCCAGTAGCAACTTCAGTCGACTCCAAAGTCTGGGGGGCCTCTTCAAAGTTCTGGCAAGGGGTTTCAATGAACACCCAATCCATCTCCACATACCGGAAGGAGTTAAGATGACTCACCATGTACTCATCTTCCCCTCTTACTATAACAATCTTCCCCTTCACTGGATATTTCAACATCTGATGGAGCGTAGAAGTCACTGCCCCAGCCTTATGAATCCATGGGCGACCCACCAAACAAGAATAAGATGGTCGGATATCCATCACATAGGACATAGATGCAAAAGTATGAGAGCCAACTTTAATAGGGACGTCCACCTCCCCGTGCACCATCCTTTTGGACCCATCAAAATCCCTACCCACAATATTACTTAGCTTCAGAACCAACCCTTCACAATCCAGCCGATCTAGTGCTTTCTTTGGTAAAACATTTAATGAGGACCCAGTATCCACCAGCACGTGGGCCAAAGTAGTGCCCCTGCACTCGATCGAGGCGTGCAGAGCATCATTGTGATTTCTTCCTTTAGCAGTCAGATCTGCGTCTAAGAAATCCAACCCGTTGTCGGCAGTTAAACTCGCTACACAATCTTTAAATTGATCAGCAGATGTTTCTTGTGGCACATGCACAATTTTAAGGAAAGCAATTAAAGCCTTTGCATGGGCTTTTGAGCACAACAATAAAGACAACATGGAGATCTTCGACGGGGTTTGCCCCAACTGTTCGACTATGTTGTAGTCGCTTTTCTTGATAATCTTCAGAATTTCCTCTATCTCCTTCCTAGAGGTTTCAATAATGAATTTCTTAGGTGCCTCCGTCCGAGCAGGCTCACCTGTAACTTCTTTGCCCCGAGTGTCAGATGACTCGGCGACAATGGTGATAATTGGAGTAAGAATCAGAATAGTAGCTAACGTACTGGCAGATGGAATGGCAACAGGCTTTTGAACTGTCAGAGGGGAAATCTCAGGAGAGAAGAGTCTTCCACTTCTTGTGACCTTGCTAGACCCGACAATATTACGGACATCAGCGTCAGCTTCTTCAACCTTCAAGTCTTGTTTGATCCCATGATAATACACATCGGCCCCATAGTGCCACGGGATAGCCTTATCCGAAGTGTACAGGATAGGACCAGGAATAGTAATGATCAACGGAGAAACTCTTGGAACAGATGTAATCCTAACAGGCTTTCTCAAGGAAGCCTTGGAAGGATTGGTGGAAATGGTTATGATGGAAATATCTTTAACAGGAATCAACGGAATCAATGTTTTCTCGAACATGATCTCTTTGTTATCCATCAGGCTCTGAACACCTGATTTCAGTAAATAGCAACCAGCAGACAGGATGGAACATAGGTGGAAACCTTCGCCACATCCCAGAAATAAACCGGCCAATAATAGATTCTTCTTAACGGTCAACAACGGAGTAGAAATGTCTTCTACGGATGTCACAAATGAATCATCATCCACAGCATTAACCCCATTACCATGCTTGGGAATAGGAGCAGTTATAACGTTGGGCTTTTCTGGTGCATCAAACTCAATTTCTTTTGCTTCAATCAAATCCTGCACCTTATTCCTCAAGGCCCAGCAGTTGTTGGTATCATGCCCTGGGCTATCAGAGTGATAGGAACAGCGGGCGTTCGGATTATACAGTGGAGAGGTGGTACTGGGATTCTTCGAGGCTTCCCTTAGAGTTACCAGGTTGGTCTTCAACAATTACGGCAGAATTTGTGACAAGGTCATATTAAGCCGAGTATACTGTCTCTGCAGCCTCTCTGTTCTTTGTTGATTGTTGTGTTGAGGGGCAACTGTAGGTCTTGCTATTACTACCGCATTTACTACTTGGCGGCGCTCAGGTCGATTTTGGCTCGTCGAACTGTAAACTACATTAGCTTCTTTCCTGAAAGGCTTCTTTTCTGTACTTGATGAAGCACCTTTTTGTATCTTTCCACTTCTGATACCAGCCTCTACTCTCTCCTCAGTCATAATCAATTCAGTGAACCCAGCCGATGAACTACCGATCAAATGATTGAAATATGGACCAGACAAAGTCCCAAGAAACATATCCACCAACTCCCTATCAGACAGAGGGGGTTGGACTCTTCCGGCCAGATCTCTCCACTTCTTAGCATAGTCCTTAAAGCCTTCGCTTGCACCCATAGACATACCCTGAAGCTGAGTATGCGTGGGAGCAAGGTCGGCGTTATACTGGTATTGCTTGTAAAAAGCAGCAGCAAGGTCCTCCCAGTTGCGGACATTAGCTCCTTCCAATTGATAAAACCATTCAAGTTAAGTCCCGGACAGACTATCTTGAAAGAAATGAACCCAGAGATTTCTATCAACAGTGTAGGGTTGAATTTTTCTGACGTATGAGCGGAGGTGGAGCTTTGGACAGGATGCTCCATCGTACTTAGCAAAAACTGGAGCTTTAAACTTGTGAGGAATCACCACCCCAGATGCTAGTCCCAAATCTCCGAAGTCCAAACCAGGAACCTTCTGAATCTCCATAACACTCAAACGGTCTTCAAGTTGCTTGTACCTATCCTCAGCAGGAGGGTACTTTCGTCATCAAAATCAGTGTCATTATCAGAGACCACTGGGTTAGGACCCTTTCTTTCCTCTTGATTCTCTCCTCCTCTAGATGAATGAGACATATCAGCTTCTTGTCGCAACCCATTCCCAAATATCTGACCCATATTCAGCAGAACCACCTTCTTCTTCTTCTTCTTCTTCTTCTCCTTCAAGATGAGAGTCTTCAAATCCTACTGACTTTTAGCCAAGTTCAAGAACATCTCCTGAAATTGAGCATTCTGAGCCTGAAGAGCTTTGATAGCTTGATTGCTAGGTGTTTCAGAAGACATTCTGTGCTGAAATAAACAGCGAAGAAGATAAGAAACCTGTAATGGTACCTGTAATGAGGTGCATGGTAATGGAATGCATATGAAAAGATTTCAAAGAATTTGGGAGATTTAAATTTGTAAACCAAAATAAAACACACTTTATTAGATTAAACTTGTAACAATGTTTAACAATGCCTTTAAGGAGTTACAAAAGAAATAAACTGAAAAGTAAATCTAATCTAGAAACAATAAAAGACATCAGAAATACCATGGTCGTTTTCCCTTCGTGTTGACATAATCATTGATTGTCCTTTCGTTCTCAAGCTGCCTCGTGAGCCTCAAGATCTTCCTCTCCTGCTCATGATACTTCTCCCTGTAGGTATCCCTTTCTTCCTTCAACTGGATCCAAGATCTCTTCAATGCCCCCAGGTCAATAGGCATGTAGGGATAGAGGAATGTATAAGGAACACCTTCTTCATTATTATGCTCTACAATCACCGGAAAAACAGCTTCATAAGGCATCCCCAGCTTTTAAGCACGGGCTCGAACCCACTGGATATAAGGTTGCATTGGGAGAGAAGTCTTCAGTCCTAGCTCTTGAGGGTCAGACCTGTTCACCATGCCCCAGGCCCGTATGAACCTTCGGCGATGTTCATCCACGTCCCCGTTGTAGTCAAAGACAATATCTGTAAGAAGCAGCTCATGGGGACCGTCTCTCCGAGCGCGTCCAAACTGTCGTAAAGCCAAACAAGGATTGTAGGTTATTCCCCCTCTAATTCCAAGAAACGAGACATTAGGGTATTCCCCACATTGATCAATGACATCTACTCTTTCCATATCCTTAGAACTCCAAAGGATGTCCGTATAAGCAAGGGACATGATTCTGTAAGGCCAACTACACCTTCCTCATTCTTCAATACAGACTTGGGGAGGTGTGAAATAAATCACCTCGCCAGCAGCGGCGTGCAACACATGAGAGTCCCTCTTCTTCGCACAGTACGAGTATAAAGGGCATGTAGGATATCACCTAGAAGAGTAGGCACTGGGTTACGAGACATGAAGATCTTGACTACATTCACGTCTATGAAAGAATCTGGATTTGGGAAGAGAACCAAGCCATAGATGAGGAGAGCCAAGATGTCTTTGAAATCCTGAAAATCCAAGTTATCCCAGAACTGTTGAGCTTGATCGATTAGAAACTTGGCCAAGAAACCTTTAACCCTGCTCCGTGTCTCCCAATTAGATACTACATCAGCCCTTTTTAGATGTAAGGCTGAAGCAATATCCTCAGATCTAGGAACCTCCTCCAAACCTGTGAAGGGTTTCTGCTCGAGGATAGATATACCTAGTAAGTCAGAAAACTCCTCCAAAGTAGGGACTAGCTGATAATCCAGGAAGGTGAAACAGTGATGCAACGGATCAAAGAACTGGAACAACGCGCTCATCATTTTCTCATCCAACTTTGAAGTGAACAGGCTAAGGAGATGACCATGTCTTCTAACAAATGAAGAAGTATCAGGAACTATTGAGACTAACTCTCTGAGTTGAGCAGGGATTTGCACGAAGTTGACTCGAATAGTATTTCTATGAATAGAAGCCATAATCTGCAAAACTGAACAAAGATGAATCCCCTCGGTCTTTGAAATGGTTAGTCTAATGAAATATGCATGTTATGTCATGATGCATGATGTCATGATAAAACACACAACAGGTATAGCAGGTACCAAACATGGTAAAGGAAAACAAGTCACACAATAGCCCTTAAGTTTAGGCTTGCATGGAGTCTAGGTACTACCCAGTTGAAGTTCAGTGTGTTCAACCTGTCCTAATAATAGTAACCGGGTTCTAGAGGTTCTCAATATCACTGACCATCCTCCATCGGTCATGGTTTCAGCTCACGCAATCTTTTCTTGCGACCAGAACTATCTCGATAGTATGGTGTCAATGAGTGTAGTTTCGAGTATCAACCAGTTCCCAGCTCTACACCGAGACCGACTATCTCACTACTTCCTATGGCCAAGTTGGTCAATTATAGGTTCTAAGGTCAGTTGATGCTTAACGACCCATATAGCATCCCCGTATTCTCCTTGTTCCTCCACAAGGGATACCGGTACCAACTAATGTGCCACATCAATGTAGCTACTACTTCAACCGTATCGGTCAACACTGTACAATCCCCTCACAGTTTATTACTACTTACCTAAAAGGTGTTCCCCAGATCCGGGTTAGGATCTATAGTAAGTCTGATACAAAGCCCACAAAGATAAAGAAATCAAATCAAATAATATAAGCAATATGATGAACTAATCCTAAGGTATACCCCACTTATTATTCCTCAGCAGAGTCGCCAGTTCTGTGATACGGTGGCCAGAACCGGACTGGTTTAGGAATGCTGGTTTGCATTTTGCGTTTGTGTTTGCAAAATGTCGCGGTAAGCAAGAGTCGCCACCAACTTTTATTTTATCCAATAGGAAAGGAAAAAAGCACAGAAAAATTCCTTTTTCGAGATTTTCTGAGTACGGGGGGTAGATTATAGAAAGGGAAGGTATTAGCACCCTTTCTATCCGTGGTTTTCCAAGGGCTCTTAGGTACTTGCTCATCATTTTCAAAATTGCTTCCGTGTGTTTGTGTGATTTGATAAGTTTTTGTTTGACTTCGATTTAACCCTTGCTTCTCTCTTCAAGAGTGTTACGAAGAGTTTTTTGAAAACTTTGTTTTGAAAGGAGTGTAAGTGTGAAAAAGTTTGTTTTGTTTGAGCAAGTACTTAAGAGCTAATCTACCTACTCGAAAAAAGAATTATTCTATGTTCGTTTCCTTTAGACAGCGATATCCCACTATTAGTGAGTAGGTAGCACCGTCGTTGGAGTTTTAAGGGTCAATTCGAAAGGGACGTACGATCACTAAAGCAATGTTAAGATGTCTTAGTAGTAACCCTAATGTATTATGATCAATATTTGAGGAAACAATTCCGAGGCAACCTTTCCGAGGTAACTTTGATCTTTGAGACAAAAGGGAAACCACTAAAATATCCTATACTCAATGATCATTTACCAAAGGCAACCGAAGTGGGAGTGTACCCTAGGAGTGCGCATGTGCGAGTGATTCAATTTCAAGTTTATTATGTTTGCACATTTAGGGTTTGCTAACCGTTTTAAAGTTAATCATACATTCTTGTCATGCATCCCTATTATTCATACATCTAACAGTCAATATTTTGCGGAATTTAAAATGCGGAAAGTAAAGCTACGCTATTACAAGGCTTCAGGTATTTACATAGCCAAAAACAAACCCGTAAAAAAAAAGCGATAGATGAAAGTAAAAGACCCTAATTAATCTATTACAACTTGTGAGCAATTACATTAATATGGTAAAAATAAATAATAAAGCGCGCGCGAGGAAATTAAGAACGATAAGAAATTAGGGTTTTGACCCCGTCTCACCTAATCGAAAGAAAAAAAAAACTGTTTTTATTGTTTTTGACTATTTTTAAGAAAAAGAATTAGGTCTTCTAAATTAAATACAAAAATAATTAGTAATTAAATTAATTAAAGAAAATGACTAAGTTTAATCTATTTTTGTGTTTTTGGTTATTTTAAGAAAAAGAAAATAGAATTAAGTTAGAAACAAAAACCCTAATTGTTCTAATTATTTTTAATTTTATTTACAAAATAATTAAAGTTAACTAAGATTAAATAACCTAATTAAATTAATTAATTTTTGATAAAAAATAAACCTAAATCTAATTGGGTGAAAATATTATTTTTTTGTGATTATTTGGTAAAAAGAATTAGTTTTTTATGTGAATAAAAATAACTAAATGAAATAAATAAAAGAAATATAAAAGAATAGAGAAAAGAAAGTTGGTCCTGGAAAAGTAATTTTGGTGAGGTGTGGATATCAATTCTGGCCCAAGAAGCAATTGATCCATGTTGACTCTTTGAATCCCATTCCATGCATTGACTAGGCGTATCATGGTCCCTCAAATGATGGCCATCAGATCTGGCCTATGGACATCTGGCTGGTTGGATGATGATGATGTATGGTGGTCGTCATGCCTTGTGGGACGCCTGATCAATGAAAGAAAAATAACATGAAATAATTGGGGGGACCTGGGATTCGAACCTAGGCCCCAAAGCACTTTCCACCTACACCAATGCCAGTTGAGCTATACACGCTTGTTGTATATAACATAAAAATAATTATTATATTATAAACAAGCGAAATAAAGAGAAATTTGCGCAGAATTTCAAATGGACGAGTAGGGTGACGCCACGCCATCATCCTTGTCCTCTCTCCATGGCTAAAAGTGAAACACTTTTATCTACAGACAACATCTGTAGCTACAACCTTGGCTCGTTCCAAAATCTTCCATGGGCATGATAAATGACATCTAATGCCATGGATCAACTCGTCTAGACCTGCTGAGTATTATGATGCCCTTTTTATGGGCCAATTTTGCCTACACACAAAAACCCTAAAACGAAGCAACCAAACCTAGCAATGTAGAATCTTGATACAATCCATAAAAATGGAATTAAACGTTAAAGATAGTTTGCAAATGCTTCAAGGAGCAAGAATATGTAATTATTTCATGCTATCAATACCAAAATCATGCAATTCGAATTCAAGAAAAAGCTATTGTCGTGGCGGACTTACAGTGGGTTTTAGAGCCTGAAAGTGCTAGTTTTTGATTGGTTTTGCTTGCTTGTGATCCCAGGAATCGATTGGGATGGCTAGAGGGTCTTGAGAATGCCTGGAAATGCAAAATCGAATCACCACTTTTCTTTGATTTTTTCAAGTTTGTTCTGACTTTGTGTGCCTCTCCCACCTCTTGATTTTTGTCTGCAAATGTTCCCTATATACTGAGGAATGAATTAGGGTTGAAAACATGATTCAATCTTTCTCCATTATTGATTTTGATTTGGATTTGATTTACTTGAAAATTTTTCCAAAAATTAGTCAAACTCAATCTTTTTGTGCACACAAAGGCCTTGCACGAATTCAATCACTTGCCAACTGGATATAGGACCTGAAACATGCCCAATATCTTGAGATTTCAATGTTTTGGATTTTTCCATGATTTGTTTTGATTTAAATTGATTTAATTCAAATAAAAATCAAAATAAATAATAAAAATAAGATAATGACAAGTGGAAAGAGCTAGAGTTCGTGGACCATGCTACCAACTCAAAACAAGTGCAAAAAGTTAGGCCCATTTAGCAAAAATTGCTATTTTAGGCATAGTTGACTTTTGACAATTTTGCAAAAAGGGTCAACTTCACCAATGCATAACTTCCTCAATTTTGACTCTTTGAAGGTGTTCTTGGACTTTTTAGAAATGTTGAGATATCCTCTAAGAAACCCTTTTGGTCTAATCTCAATTTGGTATTCCATGTTCATGTATGAAGCTTTGCCAAAAAATGTGTTTTTGTTGACTTTTCAAAATGACTTATAATGTCAAAATTCACAACTTCTTGTGAGTACTTATTTTGAACTTGGGAGCTGAAGATGCATTGTAGGGAATTACATCCTCTTAAAAATGAGATTTTGATGAGTCATTGCTCATAAAGTATGAGAAAGTTATGCTTGGTCAAAGTTGAGTTGACTTTTCCTGCAAAACCCTAATTTAGCAACTTTTGGTTCTTGATGAATTATGAGCAATCTTTGATGAATCATGATCAAACCGTGATAAAATGATGAAATATAATTCAAAATGAGGATGTTGACCAAAAATCTTGAAGTTTGACTGTATGTGGGCCAGAGTTGACTTTTGCTTAGCATAATCGATTTTTAGGCCTTTGAGCAATTGACTGGGCAAAATTTCTCTGCAAGGCTTGAAACTTCACATGGATGATATTGAGAACATATTAGGACAATGGTGGGCATTTGGGATCCCTTGGAATCAAGTATATTGATACAATATGAAACCCTAATTTGAGTTAGATTGCCTTAAGAGAGAGCTTGTCTGGTCAACCCTTAGGCTTTCTTGAGCAACTTGAGGATCTTTCTTGAAGTGCATTGAGAAATATGGGAGGGAGAATTTTGGGGTACAACAAGAAGTTCTGATGATCTTAGGTTACCCTTTGATTGGTGCAATACAAGCTGTATTCACCAATCGAAGGTGGACTAACGTGCAGCAAAGTTGTTTCTTGCAGGGAAGCAAAGACATAAGCGAAGGGTGGGAGTTAGAATCAAAGGGCCACCTGCACAATTACATTTGAAGGAAATAACAAAACGAAGCTTCGACAGGCTAGAAGGAAGTGTTCGATTGGTGTAGTTTGATATTTTCAGATCAAGCAGCTAAGGCTAATAGTGGCTCAATCGAAGAAGCCACTATGATGAGGCCTTGAGCCATTCGAATTGGAACTCAGAGCCAATCGAAGAACAAGGCTTGAGGGCATTCGAAAGAAGTCAAGGAGTGAAACCTGTCCAGGTTCATTCAAAACCCAAAATGGTAGAAGATCATAAAAAATGGCAACTTTTTAAAACTTTCGATTCTTCCTTCAAAGCCATGGTTAATGGTTGATTCTTGCAATTTTTGTTCACCACTGAACTCCTATAAATACATAGCTAAAGACACATTTCCAGGGATAGAAAATTTTGCCTAGACACACACGCATTGCACCCACACAGGAAAAAACCAACTTAACGAGCCACACAAAAGTCAAGAAATACATAAAAGCTGCCAAAATTGAAGCCCACTTTGCACGCCTCCTCACTTAATACCAAACATTCTATCCCCCTCCTGAGATTCCCAGGAAGGCTTTCAGGCCTCTAAGCAAGCAGTTCCTCACCCAAAGCCACAGATCCACGCATCTTCGATTGGTAAGGGTTTGCAAAAAACCAAAAAACTGCATTTTCATGGCATATTAATACTTTTAACCGTGTGATTCATGTTCAGGACTATTGATAGTACATGTTTAACGTGAATGAGATCATGCCATTGCTAGGGCACGATCTAAAATTTCCTTCTAATCTCTGGGTTTAGGTTGTTTCGAGCCAAAATAAGCTCAGACCTGAGATCAATAGATTCGAATTAGAGGCAAGAAGGATAAGGTGTTACGTGTGTGCAGAGGCAAGGGTTTGAACCCTGCCTCTTGCAATGATTTTTTTCTGTTTATTTTCTTGCAGATCCAGTACCCTTCACATGAGATCCATCGTACACTATCAACAGCCTCTCCCGTTGGATCGAAAGGCAACACCCTCTCATTGGATCGAAAGGCAGCTCCCTCCTTGGATCAAAAGACATTCATCCCTGGATTCACAGGAAAATTGGGCTTCAACAACTTGGGACTAGCGTTTTTTTTCACACCCCCCAATTATTGTTTTTACTACTCAGACCCATTTATTTTTTTCTTTTTTGTTTGATCTTTTATTTCTTTTCTTAATTTTCTTTAATTTGTTTAATTAGTATAAAATAAATAAAATCACAAAAAACATTAGGTTAGTAATTTTATTAATTAAGCTAGTTTTGTAAATAAATAAATTTATTACTTTAATGTTTTGTTTAATTTAAAATCAATAAACTTAAGATTCTAATAAATTTTAGTTCTATTTCTCAAACAAATACCAAAAATATTAGGTCGTATTAGAATTAATTTTTCTAATTAAATAATTTTCTTTTAGTTTTATTTTAATCTAATAATTAGACTTAATTTAGTTTAACAAATAAAATTAAAAAAAACAACAAAAATATTTCTCTTTTTAACTTAGAATGAGTTTAGGATTAGACATAATTTCAATTCATGCGCATTTTCATCTTTCGCATTTTTTTCATATTTTCTGTAACTGCCTACTGGGATATAATAGAGTTAATTAGGACTCTTTACTTCTATGCTTTCTTTATACTTTTTCCCTAAAGTTTTTGGACTTGTAATAATCCCCCTCCCCGAAGCCGTGTAATAGCATATGATTTAATTTCTGCACTTTATATTTCCTATACATATATTAACTGTTTAGATGTATGCTAATAGGATAGTATGGCAATAGATCAAAATCAAACGTTAGCAAAACCTAACATCAAGATAAATAACTGAAACACAATACAATTGCACATGTGCGCCTTTAGGGTACTCCTACTTTGGTGGCCTTCGAAAAACAATCACAACTCTCGAAACGTGAGAAATTTTAGTGGCTACCCTCCGGTTTTAAGATCATAAGTCCGTCGATAACCCTCTCGACGTTACCTTGATAAAAATGATCTTAAAACCCTAGGGTAGTTACTAATATTTCTTTCCTATTTGCCTTTGTGACTATAAATGTGCCTTTGAATGTCCCTCAAACATCCAACGACTAGGGCTACCTACTCACTAATAGTAGGATAGCATTGTCTAAAGGAAAAGAGGAAAAGAACGACCCTTCCGAGTAAAAGTAGACAGCTGTTAGATGCTTGCTCAAAAAAGAATCTTTTACACATACATAAATTTCTTTCAAAACATTTTCAAAACTCTTTATCAACACTCTTGAGGACTGATACAAGAGTCATCATAAACCAAATTGCCTGACTATTGGCATTTCAAAAATACTTTTCAAAACACACAAAGCACAAGGTATTTCAAAATGAGCTAAGCATCTAAGAGCCCGTAGATAACTACGGATGGAAAGGGTGATAACACATTCCCTTTCCATAATCTATCCCCCTTACTCAGAAAATTCTCGAAAGGTCTTTTTCAGTTTTTTTCACCTTTTCCTTTGTTGGATAAAAGAAAAGTCGGTGATAACTCTTGCTTATCGCAACATTTGTGAATACAAATGCAAAACCAGTATAATAGTCAGTTCTGCTACCGTATCACAAAACTGGAAACTCTACTGGGGATATATTAAAAAAATGGGGTTACTTTAGAGCTTAGTTGATTTTTAAATTGCTTTACATTGTGTGTTTGTAAGCTTTATCTTTAAGGGTTTGTTTGGGTTTACTTGTAAAGATCCTACACCCAGATCTCGACCACCTTTTTAGGTAAGAAACAATAGATCGTGGAGACTCTACGGCATAAACCGATATGGTTGAAACGATAGCTACATTAGTGTGACACATTTGTTGGTACCGACATCCCTTGTGTTAAATCGAGGAGAATACGGGGCTGTTGTGTGGTGTCATAAAGCACTAACGAACCTTAGAAACTTAGTTGAACAAACTTATCCATTAAAAAGTAGTGAGATAGCTGGCCTCGGTATAAAGCTGAGGATTGGTTGATACTCAATGCTACACTCATTGAGATCGGACTTTCGAGATATTTCGGCCACGAGAAAAGATCGCTTGAGCTGAAACAATGCCTGATAAAGAAAGATCAGTGATATTGAGACTTCTTAGAACTCAGTTACTTTTCTAAGACAGGTTGAACCAACTATACTTCAAGAGGGTATCTTCCTATAAACCCCATGCAAGCCTAAACCTAAGGTCTTGTGTGTGTGCTTGTGTGTGATTAAATTGTTCAAACATAACATCATGCATCATAACATCCATATTTATTTCACTAACCATTTCAAGGACAGGGGGGATTTATCTTTGTTCTATTTTACAGATCATGGATTCCGTTCATAGAAATACCATCTGAATCAGCTTTGTGAGAATACCTCTCCAACTCAAAGAGCTAGTATCAAAGGTTCCTAAGACTTCCTCGTTCACCAAGAAATATGGTCGACTTCTCAACCTGGTTACCTCAAGCTTTGATGAGAAGATGATGGGGGTACTCTTTCAGTTCTTTGACCCTAAACACCATTGTTTCACATTTCTTAATTATCAATTGGTACCCACCATGGAATTTTGGGGGTGCCCATTCTGGATCAAATTCCTTTCACTGGTTTAGAGGAGGCTCCAAAGCCAGAGGTCATTGCAACAGCCTTGCATATGAAACGATCTGACATTATATCCAACTGGGAAATAAGAAGCGGAGTTAAGGGTTTCCTAGTCAAGTTCCTATTAGAAAAGGCTCAATTGTTTTGGGATGATTTGGATTTCCAAGCTTTCAAAAAAGTCCTGGCTCTTCTAATCTATGGGATAGTACTGTTCCCAAATCCGGACTTGCTCATAGATGTGAATGCTGTCAAGGTTTTCCTCTGCCATAACCCTGTGCCTACTTTACTCGGAGATATCTTCCATTCCCTTCACACTCGTACCATGAAGAGAATATGGGTTCTTATGTGTTGCATACCATTGTTGTCTAGGTAGTTTATTTCACACCTTCCTCAATTAGTATTGAAGAACGAACAAGGTTTGGGTTGGTCGCAAAGGATAATGTCACTTTCTCACTCGAATATTCTTTGGTACTCCTGGTCCATGGGAGATATTTTTATCATTTACCGCTGTGGGGAATTCCCTAATGTCCCACTCCTCGGAATTAGGGGAGGTATCACTTATAATCCTTCCCCGACTCTATGATAATTCGGTTATGCTAGGAGGGATGGTCCCCATGATATGCTTATCCAAGGAATTGCATTCGAATATGAGAATGATGTCCAAGGGTACCGTAAGAGGTCCATTCGAGCCTGGGGCATGGTAAACAAGGTCGATAGCTAGGCTTTGGGGCACAAGAATTCCATCCCTATGGAACATTATCTTATATGGGTACGAGCTCGCGCCCAAAACCTTATGATGCCATATACAACCATCTTACCAGTGATTATGGAACCTGTCACCAAAGAAGATGTTCCTTATACAGTTCTCCATCCTGACATGCCCACTGATCTTGAAGAGTTGCATAGGTCTTGGATTCAGCTGAAGGAAGAAAGGGATACCTTTAGAGATCAATTCTACACCAGTGAGAAGAAAGTGTTGGAGCTCACGAAGCAACTTCACAAAGAAGAGAGTCTTAATGTCTACCTCGGCACGGAGAGGAAGCACCCGTGGGAGATTTGATTCTTAGATTTTAAGAGTTTTTAATTTTCAATTGTAAACTTAAAAGGCAATTGTAATTTGAATTTTATTAATAAAATCTTTGTTTCTCTTTGGCTCTCAAATTTAAATTTCCCGAAGTCCTTGAAAACATTGCATAAACATTATCATGCATATCATTACATTAAGCAGGAATTTCAAGATAGGTTTCTTATCTTTTCGCTATTTATTTCAGCAAAAAGAAATGGCTGATATGAAAGCTCTTATCATCAAAGAAACCAACTTGTGTCTTGAATTTGGGAAGAAGGATTAGAGGACCATCCAAGCGAGCTCTAGATTTCGCAACCCTGTCAAATGAGGGGGACAATCAAGAAGAGAAGCCAACAGAAGAAAACAACAATCTAGGGACTGATGAGTAAGAGGCTGACTACTCTGAGGAACAATATCCTCCTACTGATGATAAATAAAAACAACTGGAGAATCACCTCAATGCTATAGAGATTCTAGAGGGTACTCGGTCTGGATTTTGAAGAGTTAGGACTTGTCTCAGGGGTGGTCATCCCGTAGAAGTTCAAAGTCCCCACATTTGCTAAGTATGATGGTGTCTCCTGTCCTAAGCTGCACTTAAGGTCATATGTCAGGAAGATTTAACCCCACACAACTGATAAGAATCTGTGGGTATATTTCTTCCAGGAAAGTTTGTCAGGGACGCAGCTGGAATGGTTCTATCAGTTGGAGGGAACCCACATTAGTAATTGGGAAGACCTGGCTGCTGCTTTTTACAAGCAGTACCAATATAATGTTTACCTCACTCCAACTGGTACACAATTACAAAGTATGTCTATGGGTTCCGGTGAGGGCTTCAAAGATTATGCCTAGAAGTGGAGAGATCTTGCGGGAAGAGTCCAGCCCTCTCTGTCTGATAGAGAGCTGGTAGACGTGTTCTTGGGCCCTTTTTCAGGTCCATTTTTCAACCATTTGATTGGAAGCTCTTCATCTGGGTTTACTGAGTTGATATTGACTAGTGAGCAAGTGGAAGCTAGTATCAAGAGTGGTAAGATCCAGAGAGATGCATCCTCCAGTACAGTAAAGAAACCATCCTCTGGGAAGAAAGAGGTCAGTGCTGCTTATGGCCAGAGAAATTAAAGCAAAATTGAACATCTTCCAATAGTAGGGGCTGTTATGATCTCCAATCTTGTATCAAACCAACAACGAAACAATTAGCGCATATCGGATGCACCCAGAAGACAGTTCACCCAGATTAACATGTCTTTATCCCAGGTTTTTCAACACCTGTTAAAGTCTAAAATAGTAACCATGTTATAATAATCTCATATCACGGATCTTTCTCAAAGGCTTTATTTTAGTACGACACCTGATTTGCCACCAAAACATCCCAAGAGTCAAATCTCAATGCGCGTAGCTTCGAGTATTAACCAACTTTGGACTACACCAAAGTCGGCTATCTCACTACCTTCTCATTTCCAAGATGGGTCAATTAATGTTCTAAAAGTAAGTTAGGGTTAATGATACCACGCGGAAGCATAATGTTATCCTTGACTAACTCAAGGAACATCAGTACAAACCAAAGTGTCACACTAACGGTAGCCATCATATTAACCATATCGGTATACGCCGTACAATCTTTATGATATATTTCTACTTACCTAAGGCATCCCTAGATCTGGGTGTAGTACCTTTCAAATGATAAACCCAAGCAAACCCTTAAAGTAAAAGCAGACAAAGCACACAATTTAATCAAGTAATGTTATCTAAACTCTTAAGGTAACCCCTCTTTTAAAATTGTCCCCAGCAGAGTTTCCAGTTCTATAATACAGTGGGAGAACTGACTTATTTAGAATTTTATCACAAATATTATGGATAGAAAGAGTCGCCACCGACTTTTCTTCTATCCAATGAGGAAAGGTGAAAAGAACAGGAAAAACCTTGGATAGATTTTGAGTTCGGGGGGTAAGTTATGAAAAGGGAAGACGTTAGCACCCTTTTCATCTATAGTTATCTACGGGCTCTTAATTTCTTAGCTCACTTTAAACTTGCTTTGTGTGTATGTGATTTGAAAATATTTTGAATGCCAATTGGGATGCAGACTTTGTAATAACTCTTGTATCAATCCTCAAGAATGTATACAAAGTGTTATTTTTTAATATTCCTTTTGAAACGTGAGGTGTAAAAATGAATTTGTTTGTTTGAAACTGTTATGAGCAAGCAATTTGTTGAGTATTACCCACTAAAGGTCGTTCTTGTTATTTTCCTTATCCGTTAGAGATAGTATTATCCACACCATTAGTTGGTAGGTAGCCCTATCTATTGGATATGAAGGTACAGGCGTAGGGTCGTTGTATGGTCATAGAAGGCAACATGTAAGGATACTTTAGAAATTGTAAGGGACTATCACCATTTTTCTCGTAGGGTCATCGAAAGGACTAGATCATTTTGTAGGAAACTCGAAGGGTCATCGAGGGATTATGATATTTATTCGAAAGGGACCATGATTATATTATTTAACCGAGGGTCTTTGCTAAAGTATTCCCATTTCTGTGGGACGTGACCATTAGTATTGTAAGGCAACAAAGAGAGGTTACCCTAGAGGTGAAGTGTGCAAAGTGTATTGGTTTCAGTTATGTTATCTTCAAAATTAAGGTTATCTATGTTTGATTTTATTCTTATCATACAAGCCTATTTACTAACAGTTATATATATAAAAACATATAAAGGCAAAAGATAAAGCGAGAATGTAAATCTACGCTATTACAAGGCTTTGGGATAGTTACATAATTAGAAAAAAAGAGCAGATGTAAATCTATACTATTACATTAAATTGTGTGACCTATACAATTATCTAAGAAAATAAATAGCAAAAAGAATAAGAAAATGTTGGAAAAAAAGTTTAAATCCCTAAAAATCTAAGTTCATATTTTTGGTGTTTTTATGAAAATAATTTAAGTGTTAATTAATAATAATTAAAATCCTAATTCTAATTAACTTTAATTAATAAAAAGCCTAAAATCTAATTGTCCAAAAAAATAAATTAATTAATTTACACCCTAAAACTAATTTTTTGTTGATTTTATTATATGGTCTCTTTCTGATTTCTTTATGTATAAGTTTTGATTAAAAAAAGTCAATTAATATTAAAATAACTATTAAAAAAAAGGAAAATGAGGAAAGTAAAGCAAAAAGGGTTTTGGCATAACTGGGGTTTGAACCCCCTCCCTTCTCTTCACACGTTTGGTTCCAACATGTTTTATGTTTCTTGTTTAACACATATGGAAATTTGAAACTTATTAATAACACAAGTATTAAGAAATTTTAAATTAGTAAATCCTTACCACCGGTATGCTTGAGGGGAGGCGTTCTGGGCACGGTTGAGCATGGTTATGGACTTGAGGAGGTTCCTGGGGATGTCAGGATAATGATTCGAGGTTTCGTTTCAGTTGAGAATGACTGGAAAACTGGGATACGATTTGAACCTATTCTTTGAAAATTTTGGGTTTGAGAACTTGTCTCTATGGCAGCCACTTTGTGTCCTTGTCTTATGGAGTGTGTCCTCTATTTATAATGGATAATTTTTTAAGTTAACATTCTTGGAAGGAAACATGTGCAATCAAAGTCATTATTTGTTTCTAAAACAATTGTAAAACTTTCCAAAACATGAAGATCTATTTCCTTCTTCATCCCTCACGGTTTTTTATATTGGATATGTGATCTTGGGCTTCATAATGATCCAAAACAAAAGCCCACATGCCTTGTACATTTATTTATTATTTATTTAATTTAATTTTGAATTTAAATGAATAAAATAAAAAAAATGAAATAAAAATTAAAATAATGCATGAATTGACTTAGGGGTACCTAAACATGTTATAAACACGTTTGAAATTCAAAAGTTAGACCCATTAGCTTAAAAGTAAAAGATTGCTCAATTGTGGTTTCATGCATTTTCTCAAAATTGCTCAACTTGCATCAATCACAACTTTCTCAAATTTTGTCATATGAAGGTGATCTTTGACTTTTTAGAAAGCTCAAGATGTCCCCTATAACTCTCATGTTGGTAAATTTTCATTTTAACTCTTTAACTTGATGTAAATTGATTTGACAAAAAATGTCTTTTTGTTGACTTTCAAAATGACATGTAATGTTATGGCTCATATCTCTCAAATGAAGCATTTTTTGGACCTGATCTTAAAGAGACAAAGTTATAGAGAATTGAATTTACACCAAAATGGGGTTTGGTTGAGAATTTTTTGATGAAGCATGTGAAATTTATGCTTGGTCAAAGTTCAGTTGACTTCTCCTTAAGAAAACCCTAATTTGGAAATATTTGTCTTTTGATGAATCTTAAGTTTTCTTGATGAATCATGATCAAATATTTATCAAGTGATGAATGTGACTTCAAAATATTAATTTTTACCAAAAATCTTAAAGTTTGACTATAAGTTGACCAATGTTGAGTTTTTAGCCAATACAGTTAATTTTCAATCATCTGAGCAATTGACTGAGCAAACTTGTGATGCAAGGCTTGAAACTCGACATGAGGATTCCTTAAAGCATATGAGGAACCATGAAATCCACTTGAGGACTTATAAGCTCAATTTTCTTTGAGAAAAACAAACCCCTAGTTGTAGGTCAATTGCTTAGGAGGAGAGTCCAACTGATCAATCCTTGATAAGTCTTGAGTGTTTGAGACATTTAGGAGCATGAAGAGGTATATTGAATCAATTTGTCTTGAAAAATGGGAGGGAAATTTTGGGGTTCAACACACAATCAGTGTATTCTCCCACAATAATGATCTCATGGTCATCATGATTCAGTATGTCAATTGGGATATGAATCGAGTGTTTATCGACCCTAGAAACTCAATATACATCTCGTTCTAGAGTGCCTTCCAAGGGGCTTAAGTTAGATTCCAACAACATTGAATATTTCCAATGGTATCTAGTTTGCTTGTCGAGAAAATAAGTATAGATCAAATGCCACATCACCCTCGAAATAACATTTGTATTAGGGGCTAGTACAAGAAGCATCGAGGTGAAGTATCTTTTAGTAGATATCACATCCCTCAAAAGTCATCAAAGGAAGGCTCACTCTCATTTTGTTGGGAACAATCTTGTCAACCATCAAATTATGCCTAAAATATATGCTATCTAATAGGCATGTAGGTACAATCATAGGGGATCAGACAATCACCCAAGAATTTTACCTAAGCAGCTTAGAAGTAATTATGAAACCCCTCACTCTTGGTCGTATCTCTCGTCCTAAAATAGATGAGTTGATACAACAAGTTGGGACTCTAAGTTAGTGCAAGAAAGTGAAAGGGTTACCCCAACCAAATATTTGAAACAAATCCATATTGGGCCTCTGCACCACCAAGTCACTAAGTTGGCATCTCATTGTCTGAATCTGAAGAATATTTGCTCGCCCTACTCAGAAAGAATATCGACATGTTCACTTGGGCGCCCTTAGATATTCCTGGCATAGATACCAGAGTGGCATGTCATCGCCTTGCCATATACGCCTCAGTTAAGCCAATATTTCAAAGAATGTGCAAGGTTGGCCAGGAGAAGAAAACAACCATTGACAAGGAAGTTCATAAGATAACAAGTGTCAGTTTCATAACATAGGTCAAATACCCTTCATGGTTTTCTAACGTGGTCTTGGTGAGAAAGGAATCAAACAAGTGATGTAAGTGCGTTGACTTCACCAACCTTAATGTCGCATGTATGAAAGATTCATATCCTTTCCCTAACATAAATCTTTCAAATGATGGATCTCTAGGTTATAAAACATTGAGTTTCATGGATGCATATTCACAATACAACCATACTAAGAAGGATCCCATAGAAGCACCCAAGCCGATGTTCATGTCCAACTATGGTAATTAATACTACAACTTTATGCCTTTTGAGCCTAAAAACAATGGTGTAACATAGCATAGGCTCAAGGACGCGGTGTTCTCAAAGAAAAAATGGCATAACTTGAAGGCTTACATTGATGACATGATAATAAAGAAATCAAAAGGGGAGATCCATGAGGGTGACTTCTAAGATATCCTAATGTTAGTCAGGAATTACAACATGCACATGAATCTAACCAAGGGCTTATTTAGCGTCCAAAAAAGTGGCATATGTGTGTTGATTTAACTAACATTAATACCGCGTGTCTGTAATATACATATCCTTTCCCCACCATAGATTTCCTAATTGACAGATCTTCGCGTTACATAATATTTAGTTTCATGGACGCATATTCACTGTACAGTCGAATGAAGATGGATACCTAGATGCATATAAGATGAAGTTCATGTCTAACCATGGTAATTACTACTACAATTCCATGCCTTTTCGACTTAAGAGCATTAGTTACACCTATAAAAGGCTTATGGAAACTGTGTTCTCAAAGAAAATAGGTAACAACTTGGTGGTTTACATTGATGACTTGATCGTGAAGACATACAAAGAGGAAAGCCATGCAACATAATTAGATATCTTGGGGTTAGTCAAGAATTACAACATGCACAAGAATCTGACCAAACCCTTATTTGACGTACAAGTAGGAAAACTCTTAGGTTTCAAGCTCACTAAAAGAGGTACAGAGGAAAACCAAGAAAAACTACAAACCAGCCTAGACATAAGGAGCCCTTCCAATGTCAATGAGGTTTCATAAATAATCGAGCATTTAGCTGATGTCTCTCATTTTCTTTCTTGTGAAGGTGATAATGCTTTCCACATCTTTGCCACGTTAAAGAAAATGGAGAGTTTTTAATGCAAAGTTGAATGTGACTAGGCTTTCTCAAAGTTTAAGATTTTCTAGCTTCATTTCCCTTCCTTACATGCCAAATAGTAGGTTAACCTTTATATCTCTACTTGTGTGTTACTGACCAAATGTTAAGATCAATACTTATCTAGGAAATAAATAAAGTATAACAACCTATCTATTTTATTATCAAAATGTTTAGGGGCATTGAAGCTCATTATTAGAAGATGTAGTTGTTTAGGTGTTGGCTTGCATTTTTGGTAAAACCCAAGTGTATGTGTGAATGTCATGACTGATGTCATAACATTCTAGTTTAGTATGTACTGATTCATTAGGTACCTTTGCAGAAAAATATTGTCATACAGGTACTGATGTTTATAAGTGTGTATCTGAGCATTTTGCAAAATGATCACATTTTCCTAAATCAGTAGACAGGTTATTCAGATGTCATAACAGATGTTAAGACATCCTGTTCTGAACTAACAGGTATGCAGTTTGGTTAATTCTGAGTTTTTTCAGGAAAATAACTCAGTCTTTCCAGAACAGAATCCTGCGTTTTCTTTGGGTTAACCTAGCTCAACCCTAACCTGGTTAATAAAGTCCTGTGACCTAGTCTTAAGGTCAAACGGAATTAACCCTAGGTTTTTGTGGAAACCCTAACTGAAGTTGCAGCTGCTATATATTCATCAGAGCTGCTGTTTTGGAATCAATCCCTTTTTTGACAGAAGATCATTTAGAAGCTGTATAGTTTTAACTATTGTAATCCAAGAAATTATCATTGTGATAAGTTACTTGGAATAGGTTTTTAATTGTAAGGGTTGTGTAGCACTCAAAGCTTTGAAGCAAGAGTGTTTGTTTGTCTCTTGACTAAAGCTGTAAAGCAGAGTCAAGTTAGGTGTGTGTATCACTCAAAGCTGTGAAGCAAGAGTGGTTGTGTAACTTGATTAAAAAGCTGTGAAGCTTAATCAAGTGTATGTTTTTGAAGAGTGTCTTCATCAATTCATTAGTCAAATTGTTTTATGTATCACTGCTGTGATTGAGGGGGAGTGAGTAGGAACTCAGGTTTAAGTTGTACTTAGATTGAAATTGCATTGGGTAGGTCTTAAGTGAAGGAGATAAACTGGTTGGCTTATTCCTGAATTAACATCTCTTATAGTGGATTTCCTCCCTGGCTTGGTAGCCCCCAGAGTAGGTGTTGTTGCACACTGAACTGGGTAAACAATTGACTGTGTTCTTTATTGTTTTTGTATTTACTGTCATATAGTAAGTCAGATACGGTGTCATAACATTGAACGTGACATTGAGTATCTGCAGCCATAATTTCAATTGGCATCAGAGCAGGCACCCTGCCTGTATTACTGGGTGAGATCTAGGGATATCACTTTCTGGCACTATGGACAAAGAAGGAGTTTTTGGAAATAGACCACCCATTCTGGATGGAACTAATTATGACTACTGGAAACCTCGTATGATTTCCTTCTTAAAATCTCTGGACAAAAAGGCTTGGAGAGCTGCTGACAAAGGATGGATCCATCCCACCATAACTGAGAAAGATGGGACAATCAGTCTGAAGCCTGAGGAAGATTGGAGTAAAGAAGAAGATGAGTTAGCCCTGGGAAATTCCAAAGCTTTAAATGCCTTGTTCAATGGAATTGATAGAAACATTTTCAGACTAATACATCAATATGAACTGGCCAAGGAAGTTTGGGACACTCTCAAAACTACTCATGAGGGCACTTCCAAAGTAAAAATGTCAAGGCTTCAGATGTTGACTACCAAGTTTGAGAATCTAAAAATGATGGAAGATGAAACCATTCATGAGTTTCACATGAACATCTTGGAGATTGCCAACACCTCAGGAGCACTGGGAGAAAAAATGGCAGAAGAAAAATTGGTGAGAAAGATTCTCAGATCCTTGCCCAAAAGATTTGCAATGAAGGTAACTGCCATAGAAGAAGCCCAGGACATCAGCAAGTTGAAAGTGGATGAACTTATTGGGTCTCTTCAGACTTATGAGATGGGGATCACTAAAAACAGTGACAAGAAGAACAAGAGCATAGCACTTGTATCCAACACTGATGTTGACAACAAGGAGGATGAAGAAGAAAATATTTCAGAAGCTATAGCCATGCTTGGAAGACAGTTCAACAAACTCATCAAAAGAATTGATCCAAAGTCAAGGTCTAATGTTCATAACATTCCCTCTGACATTGACAGTTCCAACAGAAGACCAAGGTCAGAAGAGAAGGGAAACCAAGGCAGAGGAATTCAATGCCATGGTTGTGAAGGATATGGGCATATTCGAGCTGAATGTCCAACCTTTCTTAAGAAACAAAAGAAAGGAATGACTGTTACTTGGTCTGACTATGATTCAGAAAGTAATTCTGAAGAAGAATCTGCCAAACTAGTTACTGCTCTAACTGGTGTTTGTACCTCTGAAAGTGACACTAGTGATAAAGAGGTGGCATTTGAAGAACTGGCTGATACTTACAATAATTGTGTATCAGAAGTACTGAAGTCTGTGTGCAGAATGAGAAACAATCAAAACTCATCATAAAGCTGGAGGCTGAGAAAAGGGTAAACCTTGAAACTATAAGTCATCTAGAAGGGGAAGTTTAATTGCTGAACTCACAACTGAACCAAATGACCAAATCTGTCAAGATGCTGACCAATGGAACAGATAAATTGGAAGAGATTCTTCAAGTTGGACAAAATGTGGGAAACAAATCTGGACTAGGATTTGTGGAAGCTAAGAAATCTGGTGCAGACAAGAAGATCAGGCATGTTAAACAATTGTCAAAGCAGATGTCTCAACATAACTCTCAACATCAGAAACAGAAATACATGAAGAAAAAATACCAAAGATGGAGATGTCATCATTGTGGGAGGTATGGACACATAAAGCCCTTCTGCTTCAAATTGCATGGATACCCTAATCAGAACTCAGGTGTTAAACCTAAGTCAAAAAGGGTACCACATACCCCTCAATGGAAGAAAAAGGCTACTGCCCTGATAGCCCATACTTCCCTGAGAGTGTCTGCAAATGAAGGCTGGTACTTTGACAGTGGGTGTTCTAAACACATGACTGGAATAAAGAACATTCTCAATCATGTTAAACCTCACAACACTAGTTATGTGACCTTTGGAGATGGTGCTAAAGGTGAAATCAAAGGAGTTGGTAATTTGGACTGCCCTGAAGTTCCAAGGCTGAGTGAAGTATTGCAGGTAAAAGGGCTGACTACTAATCTCATTAGTATCAGTCAACTGTGTGATCTAGGATTCAAGGTCAATTTCTCAAAATCTGAATGTCTTGTAATCAATGAAAAACAAGAAATTGCAATGAAAGGAGTCAGGTCCAAAGATAACTGTTACTTGTGGCAGCCTGAGAACACTAATAACTCCACTATGTGTCCAATTACCAAAGAAGAAAAAGAGATGAACCTGTGGCACCATAAGCTTGGTCATCTTCATCTAAGAAGAATGAAAAGAGCCATCTCTATGGAAGCAGTCAGAACGACTCCAAAACTACAGACTGATAAAAGAAGGGTTTGTGGTGAACTTAAAATTGAAAGGCTTGGTAAAAAGAAACATGTCTATGATGTGGTGAATAAACTTGAAGAAGGATGTGTTGTCAGAACCAGAAGTAATCATGACAAGGATGTTGGAAACAACAATTCTAATAAATTTTGTTTCCCTGAAGAAATGAGTCGTGAAGTCTCTTCTCCTACAACTGTCCATCAAAATGGAGTGGACAAAAAGAAAAATAAGATCATTCAAGAATCAACCAGAACTATGATTCATGTCAAAAGAATGCCTTCCCAACTCTGTGCTGAAATGGTTGCATCTAGGAGTAACTGTTCTCAAAATATCTGGTCAAAACAGATGCTCACTGAGTATAATGTCTCTCAAGATGTTGTGACATTATCTTGTGACAATCTGAATACAATCAATATTTCCATGAACCCTATTCAGCATAGCAGGACCAAGCACATTGACTTTGTAGAGAAGAAGTCAATTAAACTGGAACATGGTATCATTAAGCTTCAGCTGGCTGATTCTTCTACCAAGGCTCTTGTTGGAAATAAACTTGAAAACTTGAGGGGCAGGTTGGGTATTTGCCAACATGAGAAATTATAGCAATTAATTTTGCTTAAAACAAGGGTTGAAGGAGTTAATCTTGTTAAGTCTATTTTTAGTGGGTTAATCATATGCTTTCCAAATTCCTTCAAAATTCTTAAGAAGTTGAAAAGACTCTCTTTTGCCTCCTACCTCTCTCGACCTTGCAACCTATTCCCTTCTCTCAATCAAGATTTTCTCTCAAATTGCCACTGTTGTTCTAAGTCAATCAAAATGTCTCAGACATCATCTTCAACCAAGGCGACTTCATCATCCTCATCATCTTCATCATCTGACCAAGACTCTAGAGCAATCACCACATGCATAGAATCTGAAGTTTTTGAGGTCACTCCTCTCAGAGAGATGGCAACTGACCCCGCCAAAGTCAAAAAGCTAAGAACTAGACATGCAGGAAGAGCTCAAGCTGCAGCCTCTGGTAATCCTTCTCATCCTTCTTCTTCTGTTCCAAATAGAGAAGGATCAGTTCAAGTTCATCAAGCTATTGCTAGGCTTGTTACTAGTATACTAAGCGGAAACCAACCTGTACCGGGGATTTCTGTCCCTTTAAATCAATCAGGAAGCCCAAATTTGGACGTCTCTGAGAATGTAGATGTATCTGAGAATGTTGTGACATAAAATGACAACATTCAGAACCCTTCAGAAAAGACTGTTGATCCACTTATCATTTATGTGGATGAGGATTACTCAGATAATGAACTGATTGCCAATGTAAACCCTAGCATAGCTAGGACATTGATGAAAAGAAAGGGTAATCAGAATGATGCAAAATGTGTGTCCAAAGATAAACCTGCTGTTAAGAAATCCAAGGCTGAAGGCATGGCTGGGGTAGAATCTGTGAAAACTATTCAGTCCAAAGGGAAGGTGAAGGCCCAGGTGCATATTACTAGACAACCAATTTCAAAGAAGAGAAAAGAACCTGAATCTTCTGATTCTGATGAGGAATCAGAATTTGAGATTGATGCTGAAGAAATTCCTATCAGAAGGAAGCTCCCCTCCAGCAAAATTGCTAGAGTTCCTGAAGTCCCAACAGACAACATCTCTTTTCATCATCCTGACAATGCAAACAGATGGAAGTATGTTTGCTTAAAGAGAATAGCTTTAGAAAGAGAACTCAACAATGATGCTATGGAGTGCAAAGACATCATGGACTTGATCAAGAATGCTGGACTGATGAAGACAGTGATAAAATTTAACAAGTGTTATGAAAATCTGGTCAAGGAGTTCATAGTTAACTTGTCTAATGATTGTGCTGATGGAAGGTCAACTGACTTTGAAAGTGTTTTTGTTAGAGGAAGAAGGGTCAAGTTCTCTCCATCAGAAATTAACAAATTTCTTGGAAGAACAAATGAGGATTGTCCTGATCTGGAAGTCACTGACAATGAAGTTTGTCAAACCATCACAGCAAGGCAAGTGAAGTGCTGGCCCTTGAAAGGCAAGCTGAATGCCAGCAAACTTAGCATGAAATTTTCCATCCTGCACAAGATTGGTGCAGCCAACTGGGTGCCTACAAACCATAAATCAACTATCTCCATAGGACTAGGGAGATTTATTTATGCTGTGGGAACCAAGACTGCTTTTGACTATGGCAGGTATATTTTTGAACAAACTTTAAAACATGCTGGTAGTTATGCTGTCAAAGGACCAATTGCCTTTCCCTCCCTCCTTTGTGGAATTATCCTTGCACAATACCCTGATATCCTGGTGGCAAGAGATACAGCTTGCAAAAGAGCTCCTGCTCTTGGGTTGCACTAAAAACTATTTCAGGGATCTCATGCTCCTGATATTGTCATAACATCAGCTGAGACATCGTCTGTGAAGACCCAGTCCAAGACATCTGATGTCATAGCTGTATTAAAAGAGACCTGCAAAGAGCTGGAAGCTAGGAAAAAGACCCCAGAAATCCTAATTGCCAGGTTAGAAAAGGAGGAAGCTGAAGGAAACATAAGGGAAGAGGGTGTAGAAGCTGAAGGTCATCTCAATACTGAAGAAACTAGCTCCTCTGAGTCTGATGATAGTGCTTAAAGGTTGGTTGTTGTTTAGTGGAGTTGCTGATTTGTGGTGGTGATGCTGGTCCTTGGTGGAGTTTGGAAGTGTGTTCAGTTTTTTTTGCTGCTCTTATTACTTTTCTGGATGACTGTATAATTCTTATGAACATGTATCTTTGGCCCATTTGTGGCTAAAGAGGGGGAGATATACTTGTGATACTTTATTTGACATTCTATTTTTCTGCAGTCATTTCTTTCTGCTGCTATTTATCTCTGATTGCTTAGGGTCTTTAGCCAAAAATCTGCCAAAGGGGGAGTTTGTAGTTGTTTAGGTGTTGGCTTGCATTTTTGGTAAAACCCAAGTGTATGTGTGAATGTCATGACTGATGTCATAACATTCTAGTTTAGTATGTACTGATTCATTAGGTACCTTTGCAGAAAAATATTGTCATACAGGTACTGATGTTTATAAGTGTGTATCTGAGCATTTTGCAAAATGATCACATTTTCCTAAATCAGTAGACAGGTTATTCAGATGTCATAACAGATGTTAAGACATCCTGTTCTGAACTAACAGGTATGCAGTTTGGTTAATTCTGAGTTTTTTCAGGAAAATAACTCAGTCTTTCCAGAACAGAATCCTGCGTTTTCTTTGGGTTAACCTAGCTCAACCCTAACCTGGTTAATAAAGTCATGTGACCTAGTCTTAAGGTCAAACGGAATTAACCCTAGGTTTTTGTGGAAACCCTAACTGAAGTTGCAGCTGCTATATATTCATCAGAGCTGCTGTTTTGGAATCAATCCCTTTTTTGACAGAAGATCATTTAGAAGCTGTATAGTTTTAACTATTGTAATCCAAGCAATTATCATTATGATAAGTGACTTGGAATAGGTTTTTAATTGTAAGGGTTGTGTAGCACTCAAAGCTTTGAAGCAAGAGTGTTTGTTTATCTCTTGACTAAAGCTGTGAAGCAGAGTCAAGTTAGGTGTGTGTATCACTCAAAGCTGTGAAGCAAGAGTGGTTGTGTAACTTGATTAAAAAGCTGTGAAGCTTAATCAAGTGTATGTTTTTGAAGAGTGTCTTCATCAATTCATTAGTCAAATTGTTTTATGTATCACTGCTGTGATTGAGGGGGAGTGAGTAGGAACTCAGGTTTAAGTTGTACTTAGATTGAAATTGCATTGGGTAGGTCTTAAGTGAAGGAGATAAACTGGTTGGTTTATTCCTGAATTAACATCTCTTATAGTGGATTTCCTCCCTGGCTTGGTATCCCCCAGAGTAGGTGTTGTTGCACACTGAACTGGGTAAACAATTGACTGTGTTCTTTATTGTTTTTGTATTTACTGTCATATAGTAAGTCAGATACGGTGTCATAACATTGAACGTGACGTTGAGTATCTGCAGCCAGAATTTCAGAAGATAAAAAGACTTACATTGGCGATAATGCTAACTGAAAGAAAGCTCATGAATTATTTTCAAGGACATTAGATATTGGTAAAAATAAACTATCCCGTATGCAAAGTCCTTAAAAAGCCAGATCTAGACAGAAGAATGGTATCTTGGGAAAGCAAGCTATATGACTATGACATCTAGTACATTCCCAAAGGAAGCATCAAACCATAGGTCCTGGAATATTTTCTAGTAGAGTTGAGCAGGCCAATCGGCAAGGAGATATCCCTCGTCTGTATCTTTTAGGTGGACTAAGCCTCTAATGTTAAAGGGTGTGGCATTGTGATAGTCTTAGAGGCATCATTTGAGCTATTGATCAAGCAATCATTGAATTTTGAATTCTAGTGTAGCAATAATCAAATTGAATATGAAGCTCTCATTATTGGCATGTCCCTCGCCTTGGAAGTAAACGCATTGACTCAAAAGGGCAAGAGTGACTTTTAACTGGTGGCTAAGTAAGTCGAGTGCAAGTACCAGGAGAAGGAACCACAATTCGTCTAATATTTGAAGAAGGTACATGACTTACCCGAGCATTTCAAAACATTTGAGATAATGTGTTAGTTCTCTATTTTTAGGATTGGCATTAATTTTAGTAAAACAAATATAGCAACAATATGTTAAATAGGACGTGTTAACTTTCTAAGAAGAACAGGTTGAGCAAGAAATCCTATTTTATGTTGAGACATGTTTAGATGAGAAATGCTCATCATTTGGAGCAACATGTCAGACAAGATATCCTATGCAGGCTCATACGACATCGCGCCCGAGCTGGGCTGGACAATTGGATGCTATTATGATTTAACAGATGCATAATATTCTGGGAATATTATACTATCCTAAGTCCTTAGAGAATTATGATGAATTTAAGCCTTTGTTTGATCAATATTTAATCGATTACTATAGGGAATACCCAGTCCTAGGTGATATCTACTACTGTCTAATTGTACAAAAACCTTAACAACCGCGGTCCTGATGATTGTTAACCATAGATAAATCCTTGTTAGTCCTACAAAGAAAGCATAAAAGCCTTGTACAATTAAATTGAATATGAAAACAATTGTATTGTGAAATTAGGAATTCAGAGTCGCTATATAATCAAATCAGGCACACCCCCTAACATTAGGGGGTTTAGCTACTCATACTATTTAAAGAAAACAAAAGATAGATTGTAAACATTACAAGTATTAGCGAGAAATTTGATCTTCAATCCTTTCTGTTCATGAAAATCTACTTCCACTGAAACCCTTGTCTTCTCCAATCTTCTCACGTGAAATTATTCGCTTTCCCCCAAAAGTCCTATAAACCAAATAAGGATTTTTCACTACTAACTCACACTAGGTCAGAAATATAAACTAGACTCGTAAAACAACCCGAAACAACTTAATTTTTAAAGTATGCAACTTTAATGAATTTTTTGAGGCTTCTACCGTCCGAATCAACTTCTCACTTCAACATGAAAGTTGTATCTCTTTCTCTCAGCTTTCCAATAAATATCAGAACACGTTGAACCGATTCCTGTTGCTCCAATCATGAATTTTTTAGTGAAAAATGCTAATGATCCTGATCAATCAACACATTGGCTTACACGGGCGGTCGAGTACTACCTCTTGGAGCATGTTGGAAACTTTTTAGAAACTGAGTTTTGCACTTTTCACACTGATTTGTTCCAGTTTATTCATGTGAGCCTAAAACAGTAAAACACACAACCAAAACATAAAATGTAGAAGAACAAAAATGAAACACTTGCCAATATAAAGAAAAGATGACTAAAAACAATGGTTAATAAAGATGTAAAAACCAATTATCAGTGGTCATCTAGTACTATGGTCTGAATATTATGTTTCATAAGGTGTTTGAGAGTTTATTTATATCCATGATACTCTGCTATGTGATATCTGTTAAAGATGTGCATGTGGCTAATGGAAAATATCCTGACGGGAGCTATGTATTTGTCTGAGGTGTGTATGCAAGTCTGCAATCTGAACTTATTGCTTCAAATAGTGTATGAGAGTTTATTTCTCTCCATGGCATTCAAGTGTTTGTGTTAACCTGAATGAGGTACAGAGGCTATGGTTTATTGGGATCTTCTTGAAGGACTTCAATGCAGAATAAGTCCTTTGAATGGTATGATTGAGTTATGTGTTATGAAGTTGATGTCTAAAATGATGTTGTAACATCATGTTGGGTTGTCTTTGGAAGATGCTTGGGTTCGTGCATGTGGAGTTGGATGCTCAAGCATGTATTTCATAAGTGGCAGTTCTAACTATGGGGATTAGAATGTGCAAGTTCTGATCTTGTCTACAGTAGTATGCTTGGAAAATGCATGACTACTATGTTGAAGACTCCACTAGTATCAGCAACTGCTAGTGGATGTAAGGGTAGAGGAATTGTGTCAGATGACGTGATCTGATCATAATGTTTTTGAGGTGTGGGTTTTTTATACAAGTTTCTCCAGGAGAGATTGTGGTATTCTAGATCTCAGTAAAGCTTTTAAGCAAACTAAGAATTTATGAAGAGGTAGTTTCTTGTGAAGCAAGGAAATTATTTGTTTTGGAATTTTAGTGATGTCAAAACTAGTATGCATGACATCTTGTCTAACCAAAATGTCATGATACTGTGTGGATCTAAGAGGACATTTATCAGTCATGTCCTTGTTAAGGTGAAGAAGTCTGAGGGTTTGAATGTGCTCTCAAGGAGCTAGAGGTTTTGGTTCAGGTTTGTTTTCACAAGGGTATGAATATGTTCAACAGATGTGTGAAGGTTGTGATATCAGACAACATGTTGTGACATTAGGCAACTAGATGTCGTTACGAGGGGTTCTTAAAAGGACATGTATGGTGTTAGTTATGTGAAGCTAGTTTTTTGAATCATGTGCATACATGATTCTTAGGAGGAGTCTGAAGGATAATTTTGTTTTCTCTGGGATAATTTATTTTTCTCTACAGACTTTGGAAGGACTCTATGATATTTATTGACTGATGGAAGATGTCACCATGTGATGTTCTGATGTATATGTGTCTATTACTATATCTGACTGAAAGGAGTAGGCTTAGAGACCTATTGAAGGCTTTAAGATTTTGCATCAGAACTTGTGGATAATTCTGTGAAACATCACTTCTGAAGTTGTTTATGCCTTGTTATGTATGGAAGAGAAAGTAGACAATGTATGACTAGATGTTAGGACATGATGCAAGACATGTTTCTCCTTGAGCCAAACAAGGAAGTATTATGGACAATGGTGTCAGGAGGAAGTGTGAAACGTGCATTTGACTGTGCATGATTATTAGCATGGTTTGTTTTGGGAGAATAATTCCAGAGCAAATAAAGGCAATCAAAATTGCTTTGGATGGTGCACATTGATTTTGATGGAGATATCTTCCTCAAATAACGTTCTCATTGAACAAGAACGTTCTTTCCTAAGATAACTTGTCGGCTATTTAAAGAGGTCATTTCTTCACCTATTTCATCTTGTGGGGTTTACTCCTTCTCTATTTTATGGCCTGTGTCCAGATGTGAGGGCTTTGTTTGTCAATTTTTAGCCAAAAAGGGGGAGAGAAGTGTTGTTCAGCTATTGAGTCTGAACTTTTTATTTGAATCAGTTTCACAAGGATGTCAAAGAGAATGTTTTTTTTATTATCTTAGTGTTCATATTTGTGACTTGTGATTTGAGTTATAAATAAAATTGTGACTTGTGTTCTGAGTTACCTGAATTGAAGGTACTCTGGGTATTGGTTGAGGAATATTTCTGGGTTGAAGGGGAGTTTCAGCAATCTTCTTTCTCGTGTGCATCGAATGACTTTAGGACTTTCCTTCCTTTTATCCTGAGGTTGTTGTTCCTTGAAGCTGAAGTTCTTGCTGTAATGGAGCTTATTTAAAATGCTGGAAAGAAGATGTCGAACAAGATGTGCAGACATCTTAACTGAAAATTGACTCCATGTTTGTGTGCTTAGTGTCTTCTGAAGACTAAGCTAATTGTAATTTTTGTTTGTTGCTGTAATCTGGGTTATAATTTGTGCTTATTTGTTTTATCCAAAATTTGCCAAAGGGGGAGATTGTTAGTTCTCTATTTTTAGGATTGGTCTTAATTTTAGTAAAACAAATATAGCAGCAATATGTTAAATAGGACGCCTTAAATTGCTAAGAAGAACAAGTTTAGCAAGAAGTCATATTTTATGTTGAGATGAGAAATGCTCATCATATGGAGTAACATGTCAGACAAGATTTCCTATGCAGGGTCATATGACATTGTTCCTTAGCTGCACTCGATAGTTGGATTCTGTTATGATTTAACAGATGCAGAATATTTTGGGAATATTATGCTATTCTATGTGGCGATGTTTTATATCTGGAAGATTTAAGTCATTATCAAGAAGAATATTTAAGAATGTTGACTTTCTAATTATGTAGATAAATTAGGAAAGATTTGTTTGAAGACCTATTTTTTAGCAGAAGACTTTACTGATTTGTAGCAGTTGATATGTTGTGATTTGAAGCCCAAATCCAGTTGGAAAAGGGTTATAAATAGAAGCATTTGTAACCTAACAAGGTACCAGTCGTGAATGTAAATATGTAGTCATTAGGGCTGAGTCTATACCACTCTCTAGGAGAGTTGGTTGTGTGTTACACTCAGTTGTGAGTTGGACTGATGATATAGAGTTGTAGTCTTTATTATTGTTCTCCTCGATGATGTGAAGCAAGAGTGAGTCTTGTTATTGGAGGAAGCTTTTAAACAACTTTAAGTATTATTCTTAGTCAAGAGTCTTGGCTAGGTATTGTTAAGGAAGTGAGTCTTCTAGTTGTTATGTCATGGAAGTGTGTCTTCCTATTTTGTCCAATCGCTATCTATGATTCATGATGGATTGAGGAGGGCCTCATATCTAGGTGATTCTTAGATATAAAGTTAGAACGAGTACATTTGGAAGGTATTAACATCAAATATTACACCCGTAAAAGCTCTCAGTGTCTTTGGCAGGGACTAGGAGCCAGTAATCACCTCTTTGAAAGAAGACACAATCAGCATATTTTCCGACAATAATGTTCTCATGGTCATCATGTTTTAGCATGTCAATTGGGATATGAATCGAGTGTTAATCGACCCTAGAAACTCATTATACATCTTGTTCTAGAGTGCCTTCCAAGGGGCTTCAGTTAGATTCCAACAACATTGAAGCTTTCCAATGGTCTCTAGTTGGCTTGTCGAGAAAAGAAGTATAGATCAAAGGCCACATCACCCTCGAAATAACTTCTGGATTAGGGGCTAGTACAAGAAGCATCGAGGTGACATATCATTTAGTAGATATCACATCCCTCAAAAGTCATCAAAGGAAGGCTCACTCTCAAGCATTATGTCGGGAATTGATCTACAATTCTCTTTCATTGGTAAACTCGGCCTATTTTGGGAATTCATACCACCTGGTCTTTTGACAGGTGCCCCGACTTCTTTCGGGAGTAAATCTTTGACCTGTTTGAAAATTACCGATGATATTTGTCTTATTAGTAGACTTTACCTGAAAAGACAAAGTTGGTCTTTATACAATTCCATGACGTATGTAATGCATTACGTAATGATGTTCTCAAAATAAATGAGAGTGTGTTATATGTGTTTTGTATACATATGCTATGATATTTTGTAAATGATGTATGAGATGTAAGATGTCACTGACGATGACGGTAGTTTCGTGTAACATCTTTGGCCAGGGAAAATAAATCCCTGACTGTCGGTGAGGATGGACAGTATGAATCTTCAATATCGTTAGAATGCCTTCACTGGGGATTCTTGTTTTCTGCTTTTGAGGATACTCCGCTGGGGGATTCCTGCTTAATGTTTTGGAGGATAATCCGTTGGGAATGTCTGAATTCTTCTTGGGAAGAAGAGCTCAGGAACGTTGGTCATTCGTCTCTCTACTGGGGAATTTAATTCTTATATACCCTGACTGGGGATAAAAGAGATAAATAACCTTTCGAGGTGTTATCCAGTCAGGTTTCCGATATGGATGTTGAATCGTCTAGAGAGAACAAGGTTGAACGATACCTGGTCCGTATTTTGATTCAGTTGCAACTCTCTAGGGATAGAAACCAAGACTACCCTTTGCTGGAGAAAGGGATTTTGCCGGTGATTTGTAGTAGTCAGAGAAATAGGCTCAATGTCGGGGAGATTGTAATATGTTGGGGAAATAAACCCTAAACCGGCTGAAGAAACACTTTGTTGAGGAAACACCCTTACAAAGGAAATGAGCTATGCTGGAGAAAAAAAATTGCAGAGAATTTTAAAATTTTAGGGGAATAAGCTCAACTAGGGGAGAGAATTTCTATAAAGTGTACAAATATCGTAATATCCAATGGAGATTGGGACTCCATAGGTTGGAAATATTGTCGGGGAAAATATCATATTCCTTTATCCACTAGGGTGATCTGCTGGTGAGTATGATCACATTAATAGCTGGAAGATGCCCTAACTTCTGTCTTGAAGGCATATTAGACTTGCGGGGAAGGTATCTTTGTTGAAGATGAGCTTGTGGAGATAGCTCTGTAGAGATAAGTTCATGGAAACTACTATGTGGGGATTTATGGATGACTTGAACATCCTCTCGACTCCTAGAGTTCTTGGTAAAAGTTGATTAGAGTGATAAGCCATCCACTGATAGATAAGTGATGAGATAATGGGACATAGTCGTACCCTTTAATCCCAGACTTTTTCTTGGATTGTCTTTTAATATTTTCAGCCCACCGGGATACCCTTTTTGCCCAAGCCGCCTTTTCAGGTTTTCGACTTGTCGGGTGTACAATTTTTTTTTATATATATCCCTAATTTTTTTCCTAAACTTTTTGGTTCGCTGGGATGCCTTATTTTTTCTTAGTAATGTCAACCTAGCGAGTCTCTTTCATGCGTATTATTTTTTGACTATGTTTGTGTTCACAGGGTGCAGAGAATTTTCACTGTAAGTGTTGTAGCATGCCAGAGAATGTTTTCTTGATCGCACGTGGTCCTTTGCTGGAACTCATGTTCAATCCCCCAAGTGATTCAAATGTAGGTCTGCCACTGGCTATTCGGAACTTTTGAGAGATCCCTTGAATTTTGACTCGACTGCCCCAACATCAGTTAGACACCATGTCATGCCCCTTGATTATGAAAAGCCTGTTACTGGAAATGTCTTTCCATCTGAGGTGATTCAAATCATGGAGAGGTTTTCTTTTCATTGAATATCCGTTGTGTGAATTTCTCTATTGTCGAATAATTAGTCATATACAAACAATGGAATTTAAAATGAAAAGCTTATTGAAGCTGCCGACAAAAAATGTAGAGCTGCCACAAGAGGATGGATAAGATGATCTTACGACCAAGAGAAAGGGTAAGGAAGTCGATTATGCAAGGGGAAGGTATTAGTACCCCTCACATCTGTTGTACTCAACGAGATCCATTTTGTTTGTTTGCTTCTAAGGGTGTATTTATCTTTAACTATACTTGCTAAGGGGAAATACAAGGTTTTTTATTAGCGCGTTCATGAGGGTTTCGCCACCTTTTGACCATGTATCAAGTGAAGGAATCAGAACACCGTAGTTCTTCTAAAAATGTTGGTTTGTTAGTGTTTTTTAGTAGGTGACGTTAACGCACACATTCTTGCAATAGGGACGATCGTTATCGCGGTAGAATGGAGATAACATGCCCTTTTGGGGAGTTTTTATTCGTTGAGTGTTTTGCGAGTTTTAAAATGAATTTGATAAGGATTAAATGTTTTTGGATTTTTTGATTTGTGGATGGAAAGTTTTAATTACAAAAGAAGAAAAAAAGTTTAAGAGGGAGACTAAAAAACCTAATGTTGTCATGCATGGGTTCTAACCTAAAGTCTAATTAGTTCACATCTTAAAGAAGTGGAAACTATCATCCTAAGGGAGCATGTTATAAGTATAAATTAAAAGGAGACAGTGTTTGTGAAGAGTGATCATGCAGGGTGGTAATGGCAAAAGTGACGATAAACTGAGTTATATAATGAAAGGCGTAAACGGAATGCTTGGTGTATGGGAATTGAATCGGTTTATGATTAACCAAGGGGTGCACTTGATTAATCTTGTGAGGGTAGGTGCTCTGATCCTTAACCATGAGACCCTTTGTGCATGAAAACTGTGATACAGTGGGAAAGAACTGATTGTTTTTTGGAATGATGGTTTATGTTTTGCGTTTGTTTTTGCAAAATGTCGCGGTAAGCAAGAGTCGCCACCAAATTTTATTTTATCCAACAAGGAAAGGAAAAAAGCACAGAAAAATTCCTTTTTTGAGATATTTCTCGGGTTTGGGGGGTAGATTATAGAAAGGGAAGGTGTTAGCACCCTTTCTATTCGTGGTTATCCACGGGCTCTTAGGTACTTGCTCAATTGTTTTCAAAATTTCTTTCTTTGTGCTTGTGGGTTTGAAAAAAGTTTTTGTTTGAAAACTTCGATTTAACTCTAGCTTCTGTCCTCAAGAGCGTATGAAGTGTTTTTGAAAACTTTGTTCGAAAAAGTGTAAGTGTGAAAAATATTTTGTTTTTTGAAAGAGCAAGTATCTAAGAACCATCTACCTACTCGAAAAAAGGAATTGTTCTATGCTATTTTCCTTTAGACAATGCTATCCCACTATTGATGAGCAGGTAGCATCGTCGTTGGAGTTTTGAGGGTCAATTCGAATTTAAGGACTTACGGTCACCAAAGCAATATTAGGACGCCTTAGCGGTAACCCTAATGTCTTAGATCATTTGTTTGAGGCAACGATATCCGAGGCAACCATTTCGAGGCGACTATGATCTTTTAGACAAGAGGAAGACCTCTAAAATGACCTAAAATCAATGACCGTGTACGAAGGCAACCAAGTGGGGTGTACCCTAAGAGTGTGCATGTGCGAGTGTGTCGTTTTCAATTAATTTTATCTTTGTACATGTTAATGGTGATCTAAGTTGATTTTAGGTTAAAACATTCAGTCTTGTCATGCATTCCTATTATCAAACATCTAACAGTTATAATTTGCGGGAAATAAATTGCGGAATTTAAATTACAAGGCGTCGGGTATTTACATTGCCAAAGACAAACCCTTTAAAAATAAATAAAGCGATAAAAAATAAATAAAAGGTCCTATTTACTATTACAAACCGGAATCAGATACATAATAGGATAAAAGAAAGTAAATCGCGTGCGGGAAATTAAATCGAGCGTAAATTAGGGTTTTGACCCTTTTTGTTTGAAAGAAACATCTTTTTTTTTTTGAATTAAGAAAGAAAATTACCTAAGTTAATTACTAAATTAATAATTTAATTAATTAATAATAAAAAAAAGTTATTTTTTGGGTTTTTGGTATTTTAAGAAAGAAATAAAAATTAATTAATGTTAGTAAAAACCTAATTAAGTCTAGTTAATTTTAATTATTTATAAAAATAGTTTAGAGTTATTCTAATTAATACCTAAATTAATTTAATTAGTATTTATTAAATGAAATAATAAAAGTTAAAATTTAATTTGATAAAGAAAATATTTTTGTGGTTTTATTTTATAAAAAAAAGATTTTTTAATTGGTCAGTTAAATAAACAAAAATAATAAAACAAATAATAAAAATAAAATAAATGAGAGAGAAGGGGGTATGGGCCTGATTTTGGTGTTTGGACAATAATCTTGAGGCCCAATAACATGCTGACCTTGTTGACTTTTCTTGATCCAGCGTGCATGTGCTGACTTGGTCTTTGGTGGTCCATCAATTTTTGGCCATCAGATTTGGCCTTGGGCCATCTGGCCATTGGATGCTGGATGGTGTATGGTGAGCTGCACGCCTGGATACGCACTTGATCACCTGAAGAGAAAAAACAAATGGAAATTGGGGGGACCTGGGATTCGAACCCAGGTCCTGATGGTGATTGTCAGCTTGCCTTGCCACTAGGACGCTTTGTTTCAATTGTTAATAATATACAAAAATAAAATAATAAAAGAAAACAAATTATATGTCAGAAAAAACAAAAAAATGCGCGCGTGGTTTGAATGAGCCAACCATGCCTTGCCACGCATCGTCTTCAACCTTCGTCCGTGGCTAAAAACCTGTAAAACCTATAGCCACAGACACAGATCGTCACTAAAAGTCATGCATACTTCAAAATCTGCTGTGAGCCATGGAAATGAATTCTAAGGGCATAGTTGTGCTCGTCTCATCATCCCGGTCACAACCATACCCTTCTTAATAACCAATTATCCCTGAAACAGAAACGCCCAAAAAAATCCACGAAACCCTAGCTATGATATTTTGCAGCATAGGTCAGATAAACAAAATTAAATAATGCCAAAAGCGTGTAAATGTTATGAGGATCACAAATATGTCAATGATTTGTTCAAATGATGCAAGAATAAATAGTTATGATTTCAAGTACAGAGCTAGGTAACGTGATGCTTACAACACGTTTGGGCGTGTATGGAAGTCTGCTTTGGATTGGTTTCGCCTCAGTGAACGTCCAAGAATCGTTTGGGATGCTTGCCAAGTTCTGAAAACGTCTCCTGTTATGATTTCAAATTCAAGCTTTTTACCACTTTTTCAAACCTTTGTTCTGCCTCTTCTTGCAGCCTCCAACCCTTATTTTCGTGTGCCTCTCTTGTTTATGTATGATACAATGTGCTAGGGTAACAAATTTGGACAAAATCTCTCTAAATCAATGCATTGGAATTTGATTTGATTCATTCTTTAAACCTTTCCAATTTTGCCAATTTTCAATCTTTTTGCACATGATATTGTATGATTCGAGTTTGATGGTGATCATGATGATAATTAAGACCTGAAATAACCAAAAAGATCTTAGGTAATCAAAGTTTGGATTTTATATGATTTAAATTGATTTAAAATGAATAAATTCAATAAAAAATCAAATCAAATAATAAAAATAGAATGTGGGCTCATGGATGAAGCTAAGACACGTGGGCAACTATGCAAGCTCAAATCAAGTGGAAAAGAATGGGCCCATTTGACAAAATTTGATGTTTTGGGGATGGTTGACTTTTGGCAATTTTACAAAAATGTCCAACTTCAACAATGCATAACTTCTTCAATTTTGAACTTTAGGAAGTGTTCTTGGACTTTTTAGAAATCTTGAGATGTCCTATAACCATCCCTTTTGGTCTCATCTCATTTTGATATTCCATGCTCAATTTATAAGCTTTGGAAAAAAAGGTGTTTTTGTTGACTTTCAAAAATGACCTATAATGTCCAAATTCATAACTTCTTGTGAGTGCATTTTTTGATCTTAGGGTATGAAGATGGATTATATTAAATTGCATCCTCTTCAAAACTAGCTTTAGATGGATCATTTCTCATAAAGTATGAAAAAGTTATGCCTGGTTAAAGTTGAGTTGAGTTTTCCTACAAAACCCTAATTTAGCAAATTTTGAGTCTTGATGAATTTTGAGCAATCCTTGATGAATCATGATCAACCCTTGATCAAATGATGAAACATCCTTCAAAATGAGAATGTTGACAAAAAATATTGAAGTTTGACTGTATTTGGGTCACAGTTGATTTTTGCCCTAGCATAGTCGATTTTTGGACCTTTGAGCAATTGACTGAGCAAATTTCCTCTGCAAGGCTTGAAATTTGACATGGATGACCTTGAGAACATATTAGGACATTTAGGGAGCACTTGAGGTCATTTGGACTCAAGGATCTTGATGAAACACAAAACCCTAATTTGGGGTAGACTTTCTTAGGAGGTAGATTGTCTGTCCAACTCTTGAGCAACCTTGAGCCACTTGGAGATTTTTCTTGCCATGTTTTGAGAAATATGAGACGGAAAATTTTGGGGTACAACAGAAACACTTGGTATATGGACCAAAGTGGTTGATTCCGGTTATGGTTAACCAAGGGAAAGACTTGATTAACCTTGTGAGAATGGCCATGCCCAAACTCAACTATGAGTCCCTTTACAAAAATCTTGATACGGGGACCAAAGAGAGAGAGAATTTGCTTCAATACATGAAATATAAATTAAAATAATATATTGAAACAATTGAAAGTGGGACTAGCGTGTTGCTAGTATTCCTAGAAAATGGGACTAGCATGTTGCTAGTATTTTAAATGATCAATTGAAACAATCAATCGAATAGTTTACACTGTAGGAAAGCCCAGGACCAATCTATGAAATGTGTGCAAGTGTGCATTTGTAAGAGGATACCTGCTCATTGATGATGAGCCCAAGAGGAGGCCATGTGCTCTAATTTGGACAATTATGCACATTAATCAATAATTAAAATGCGTAAAGAAATAAAAATTCTAAGCTATAAAGAAATAAAATTTTAAGCTATTACAAACAATATGAGGATGGGGGGACAAGTTTATGAATGGGGATGAAAGAAATTAAAACCTAATTACTATTACAAACAAATTGAATAAAAAGTCTCGAAATCAAGGGTTTTGGTGTTTAGGCTGACATGGGCCATGTCCTGTGACACAGGCACCCGTGTCAGGACCCTGTAATAATCCATGCATGTCTTTTTTTGTCCTAGTTGAGCTGACACGGGCCGTGTCCCATGACACGGGCACCCATGTCAGAACCCTGTCCTGCCATTTTGTCAAGCTTTTAATCCCAGTAAGATTGACATGGGTCGTGTCTTGTGACATGAGTACCCGTGTCAGAACCCTGTCATGCCTTTTTTCAAGTATTTAATCCCAGTAAGATTGACACGCGTCGTGTCCTGTGACACGGGAACCAGTGTTAGAACCCTGTCATGCCTTTTGTCAAGTTTCCAATCCTAGTTGGATTGACACGGGCCGTGTCCTTTGACACAGGCACCTGTGTCAGCCGCCTGCCTTGCCTTTTGTCGAGCTTTCTCTTTGATCTGTTATGTTATATCTTTTGAACACAAAAGCAAATGATGTATTGATAAAGATATCACGTTTTGAGAAAGTTTACCTCTTGAAGTGAAAACTGTAGAACACGTACGGATGTTTCCGAGCGCAAAGTATTGATTGATCAAGCCTACAGCGAGGAGAGAAATCAAAACTGATGTATGCTTTTTTTTATCCAGTTTTTGTTATGTCTATATTTGTGCAACTGTTGGGCTGATATGAATTGGTTATATGAAGGACTTTAGACTGTTATGGAAGATTTTGCAGGCTGTTATGTTTGGACTTGTGGTGGACTGGTTTAGAGTATGCCTTGGAGCTTTTTATACAAAAATGTTTGCTTGTTGTAGCAGGAATTTGGTAGCTTGGGGGCAGCAGCAGGTCTGTGGTATTGAACCATGGGTTATAGCAGATTTTTTGGACTGTTTTGGAGTGATATAAGCATCAGTATTAGCTGTCTTTGTGCGGAATTATAGCAGGTTATTTGGAGGTTTGTCGCAGTAGGTTAGAGGGCTGGACGATTTGGTTTGTTGTGTTGAGGCAAGTCTATTTTTTTGACAAGTGATGGATAATTGAGGAAGTTTGAAAGAGGAAAGAAACTCATGAAGTTCTGAACTTGAAAGCATGTACAAATTAAGTTTAGGATAAGTGTTATATATTTAGAACTTTGGAAATTTTATGTACTTGTGAATGACTTTCTTATATGATTATGTATTGTAATTCAACAACCTTGAATTCAAATAAATATTCCTTTAATTTTAATTCAAACTTGAGATCTTCCTCTTTAAATGTTACCTTTCAATAATTCAGTCATGAATAATCTTTCCCATCTTGTATAAACTTTTGACAAACCTTTGATAACTTTTTATGATGCTTAAAGTGAGTCTTGACGAACAGATCACGAACATGCCTTGAAATCCTTGTAAGGTGAATCATGAATAGAATCAAAGGATGAACTCTTTTTCCACAAGCTTGAAATGGAATGATGAGACTTTCGAAATTCAATAATTCCATATTTCTTTTACATTCCAATTAGCTCTCCAAGATTTGAATTCAACATTTATATATCATCTCATGATTTCATAGAAACTTGTACTCAAAAGCAAACTTGGACGCCACACCCGACTCAACTGTCAAACTTGAATTCAAACTCTTGCACAAAGCATAACTTCTACCATAAGAAATTGTTCCCAAATCCTTGCATCTCAAATCTCAATTGATTGGGAGAGTATCCATGAGTTCGCGTCTCTTATCTTGACCAAAGTTTTAAACTCAAGAAACTAGAAGTACGCTCTTATCACAAAACCTCAGCCATGATGCGTGCTAGGCGATGATCTTGGTCGAAGCCTAAATCATAATTGATGAACGCGAGCATGAGAAAGTGTATCTTGACCCATGAACCATAGAAAAATCTCCTCTTCTCCACTCCAACCCTTAAAAAGAATTCCAGTTGAATAACTTATAGTTCAAGTAGTTGATGGAAGATCATAAGCGAACTCAAACCCTTATTCAAATAATCTTAGCCGAAATATCTCATTAAAACCCTCCAAACCCTACTTCCAAGTCCAAATGCTCAGAAGGGACAGAGAATCAGCGTTTACTTGATGGAGAAACCCAAACCAAAGGAAACCCTGATTGGCACAATCAACTGATCTCCTTTAACCAAAGAGCTTTGTTCAATGAAATGTGTGATATGCAAATGAACTAGTGGATATGATGTAGATGAAATGTGAAGTCTAAGCCAGATAAAAGTGAAAAAGGTATGACAAATTTGGGGTATGACACTTATATCTGTCTTGAAGTTTTGAAAATGCATTTTTAGTAAACAACAGAATTTGTAAGAATATGAATTCTACTTAGGATTATAGTAAGCCTTATAGGAGTCAGGATACCTTTTGTAACAATATGCTTTCAAACTAACTCATGCTTCAGCTAGGACTTTTAAGGGTTGTAGTGTGGCCTGGTTCACTGTTTAAGAAACAAAGGATAAATGCTTGAAATTTATTTGTACCCACCTATTGTCTGTGATGCTCTTCAGTCCTATACTCAGTTAATTGTGCCTTTAGATTCCAATTGAGTCTAGAATATTTTCCCTGATATTCTGTTGATGGTTCAGATACTGAAATTTTATTTTAGAAGGCAATCATCATTTTTTTTTGTAATTTTTTTTTTGTTGAGGATTCATAGCGACCTATTTTTTGACTTTATTATCCCTATTTTTTACCTGAACTATTTTTAGATCACAGTCAACGGGATGCCCCAGTTTGTCCTAAGTCTCCTTCATAGGTTTTGACTTAGCGGGATTTTCTTTTGAGAGATGATGACTGCCTGTTTTAGTGATTACGGGGAACCATCACTGTCTTTTGATTTAGAAGAGCATATTTGACATTATTTATCGTGTATGAAGGTAGATCTTGCGAGTGAATGCACATTTGAATTAACTGAGAAACTACCCTTCCCCAGATTATGATTAAAGGTCTCGATTTATGTGAAAAAGAAAACTCCTACTTCTTAGGCTCAACGAGGTTGACTAGGGATTATCTTCCTTATAATTCCACTGTTTAGGATTTGAAAGAACGCATGTACATCGTCAGCAGGGTATGTTCTAAAGCATATTGTAGAGATTATGGTATTATTTTCGTCATCCTCCCTCTAAAGGCTTACAACTTTTAATCGAGAGTTGAATATCACAAAAAGGAAGTAAAAGCATAGTTTAAATATATTCAAAATGAATGGATTACTTCAATCCAAACATATGCAATGCATTAATGGAATAACAAAGTTTGCAATAAAATAAGTGTTCGAAAAATCAAAAGAAATTACAATTTGAAAATACAAAGGAAAAAAATGCTCTCAATCTTGGCCATGATTTGGCATGGGAGCAGTGATCACATTGGGGGTCTCAAGAGGGTCAAACTCAATCTCCTTAGAATCAATTAAATCGTGGATTTTAATTTTCAAAGTTTAGCAGCTATTTGTGTCATGTCTGGGACTATTGGAATGATATGCACATCTCACATTAGGATTGTACCGAGGAGAAAAGGTGTTAGGATTTGGAGGAGGACCCTTCAATGTTATCAGCTCTGCCTTCAACAGGTGTTGCAGTGTCTGGGACAATATGTTGATCTTAGTAAATTGTCTCCTAGGTGCATCCGACCTACGTTGATTTCCTTGTTGTTAATGTTGCATTGATGCGGGATTGGAGATTAGCACAACTCCCATGGATTGGTTGCGATCACTTCTGACATGACCCTTCTGGCCATAAACGGTATTGGTTTCATTCTTATAACTGAATGTCTTCGTCACAGCACTTGAAGACGCAACCAGTGGAATCTTTCCAATCTTGATACCACCTTCTACATGTTCCCCAGTTAGAATCAGCTCAGTAAAACCAGATGAGGAGCTTCCAATCAGATGGTTAAATAATGGACATGTCAAAGTGCCCTTGAACATATCAACCAGCTCCCTATCGAACAAATGAGGTTAAACACTTCCATCTAAATCCCCCCACTTTTGGGCATACTCTTTAAAACCCTCGTTCGAGCCCATGGTCATATTTTGTAATTGCACACGAGTCAGTGCAAGGTCAGCATTGTACTGATACTACATGTAAAAATCAGTAGCCATGTCTTCCAAAGTACGAATGTTAGTTCCTTCCAGCTGATAGAACCGTTCAAGTTGTGTACTAGACAAACTTTATAGAAAGAAGTGGACCCATAAATTCTTGTCAGTGGTATGGAATTTGATCTTTCGAACATACAATCTCAGATGAAGCTTCGGATAGGACACACCATCATATTTAGAAAAAGCGCGGACCTTGAACTTGTGAGGGATAACTACCCCTGAAATAAGACCCAACTCTTAAAAATCCAGTTCATACACTTTATGGAAATATAAAGCATACAAGGAAAACAAGTAAAGCAATAAAGGTGATCTAGCTCTTAAGGTAACCCCACTTTAAGTATTCCCCAGCAGAGTCGCCAGTTCTGTAATACGGTGGGAAAACTAACTTTAATAGTTTTTCATTTTATCACAAATGTCGCGGGTTGCAAGAGTCGCCACCGACTTTTCTTTTATCACATAAAGGAAAGGGTGAAAAGTACAAGAAAGACCTTTCGAGAATTTTTTGAGCAAGGGGGGTAGATTATGAAATGGGAAGGTGTTAGCACCCTTTTCATTTGTAGTTATCTATGGGCTCTTAGTTGCTAGCTCACTTTGAAAATGCTTTTTTGTGTAAGTGTGTTTTTGAAAATATTTTGAAGAGATGCCTTAGTGCGGCAAACTTTCTAATGATTCTCGTATCGTTGAGAATGCATATAAAGTGTTTTTGTCTTTGAAAATATTTTGAAAAGAGAGTGTATGGGTTGGAAATTTATTTAGTGAGCAAGCAACTACTAGCTGTCTACCTACTCGAAAGATCTTTGTTCTTTTTCTCTTTTCCTTTAGATAGTTTTATCCTACCATTATTTAGTAGGTAGCCCTATCATTTGATGTTTGAGGGATAGAAAGGGTCATCGTACAGTCACTAAGGCAACTTGTAAGACACTTTAGCAATTACCCTAAGGTACCGAGATCATTTATTGAGGCATCATCGAAGGGTCATTGAGGGACTTTGATCTTTTAACCAAAGGGTCTTTGCTAAAATTTCTCACGTTCGAGAGACGTGACTGTATTATCTGAGGCAACAAGTGAGGGTCACCCTAGAGGTCGTGTGTGCAAAGTGTTTTGTGTTTCAATTATTGATCTTGAACTTAGGTTATCTAACGCTTGTTTTTTTATGTCTTGCCATGCACGCCTAATTAGTTATATATATATATATATATATATATATATATATATATATATATATATATATATATATATATATATATATATATATATATATATATATATATATATATATATATATATATATATATATATATATATATATATATATATATATATATATATATATATATATATATATATATATATATATATATATATATATATATATATATATATATACAAGTGCGGGAAAGTAAAAATGCGGAAAGTAACCTACGCTATTACATCGCTCCGGGGATGGGGAAGTACAAACCATAAATTGGGGATAACAATGTAAAAGGGAATTAATTAGCTATTATAAACTTTGGACAATTACAATATTGAAAAAAATGCGAAAAAGTAAATAAAAGCGCGAAGATTGAAGAGGGCAAACTATCTAAAAAAATTCTAAGTATAAAAAATATTTTTGGTGTTTTTATTTAGAGAAATAATTGAATGATACTTAAAGCCTAATTCTAATTATATTTTAATTAACAAAATAAACTTAAAGTGATTAAATTAATTAATTTTTATAATGAAAATAAAGTTAATTAATTGAAATCTATATCTATTTTTTAAAGGTTTTATTAAAAAAAGAAAAGAAATAGATTAAAAAATAATAATTAAAAAAAGACTATGGGCCTGCTTTATGAAAAGAAGTTGGGGGTGCAAGGAGAGAGCGTTGATTGCAATTTCGGGTTTGATGATCAATGGCTTCGGTGCCCTAACAATGGTAAAACACCACTTCTGCGTCAAACTTTATATGTAATATACCTATCATGTTCTAATGATGCATAAGAGGAGATCAAACATGTTAGTAATGATTAAAAATGCAAGAAAACATAGTTTTGATTTTTACCAATTTCAAAAACCGACAAGATGCACAGACCGTGTTCTGGTGCTCGAGGAGTACAACTATGGATCTAGATCAACTCCTTTGATCTTCAGGAGGTGAATGCTAGCCTTAGTTTGATTGAAACTTGCTGGAAATATGAGATATAATTTCACAACTTCTTTGAATTTTGGAGAATTTTTGGAGAGCTTTTGTGCAAATGATTTCATGGTCCTTTGCATTTGATATACTTGTCCTTATATAGAGGAAGGAATGAAGCAAAAAAATATGGAATAAAATCAAGTAATCATGGTCTTATTAAAACAAGATCAAACATGTTTAAAACTTTCCAATTTTGTGATTTTTCCTTGCCATTTTGAGTCTTGCACGTTTTGGCAAGGCTGTAATGAGTTGTCATGAGTTGTCTTGGGTCTTCGGATGATTGAAACAAAAAGCCCAAGCCTTTATACCATTGTTTCATATTTTATTTAATTTTATTTGCATTCAAATGAATAAAAGTTAAAATAAAAGAAATAAAAAAAAATAAAAAAAATCATAAAAAATATGTGAATGGACTTAGAGGTCCTCTCACACCTTATGAATATGTTTGAACATCAAAAGTTAGGCCCACTAGTTCAAAACTTCAAGTTTGCTCACTTTGGATTTCATGCATTTCATCAACATTTCCCATCTTGTGAAACTTATAACTTGTTCATTATTCATCTTTTGAATGTGATCTTTAACTTTTTGGAAAGCTAAATATGTCCTCTAAAATTTCTCTTTTTATCATTTTTGCATTTGGAGACTTTAGCTTGATGTAAGTTGCCTTGACAAAAAGTGTCTTTTGTTGACTTTTGAAAATGACGTATAATGTATTAGTTCATATCTTTCAAATGAAGTACGTTTTGGACTTGAGCATGAAACAGATTTGTATAGAATTTAATTTCCTTCAATACGGGCTTTGGTTGGGGAAAAGTTGATGAAGTATGTGAAAGTTATGCCTGGTCAAAGTTTAGTTGACTTCTCGTAAGGAAGCCCTAATTTGACAACTTTTGACTTTTGAAGATTTTAGGGCTTTCCTTGAGGAATCATTATCAACCCTTTATTATATGATGAATATCACTTAAAAATGTTTATGTTGACCAAAAATCTTGAAGTTTGACTATATGTTGACCATAATTGACTTTTTACCTAATATAGTTAATTTTCCATCATTTAAGTCATTGACTGAGCAAAATTGTGATGCAAGGCTTGAAACATGACATGAACATTGTTGAAGACCTATGGAGAACCACATAAACCACTTGAGACCCTTGAAACCCATTCTTCCTTGTGCAAGATGAAACCCTAGTTATGGACCCATTGCCTAGGAGAAGAATTTGTCTGATCAACTCTTGAGCATCCTTGAGCAAATGAGGACCTCATGAGAAAGTTTTGAAGAAAAATGGGAGGGAAAATTTTGGGGTAAAACACACACAAATATATAACTAACCATCATGAAGAAACCACTGATAAAGTATATGACGAAGAACATATTGCCTTCTTGGAACTACGGTTATCACATTGTGTCCTCCCTTCAAATTCACTTCAAATAGCGAAGAAGTATCTAATTATGGGGAATAAAATTCATGTTGGCCATAAATTTTTTTTAGCCAAATCATTTTAGGTTCCCTCTATGAATTCTAAGGAGAATCTGTTGAAATCCCGAGGAGTTAGCAACCAGAACCAAACGTTTTGTTTACTGGCTACTTCAATTGTGGCTATATTCCACCTTTGAACCTTCTCTTTCAGCAAGAAACCTCATCAACAAAGAAGATGAAAAAATAAAAACCAGAAGGCTTGAAGGGAAAAGATTATTCCAAATATCTCCTAGTGACGATGGGACAATCCTACAAGAGACCTTTATTGGGTTTGCAATAGTGTTTTCCAAGCGTTACAACTTTACCTCTTTGATGGCCCTCTTTGCTCAAAGGATGTTGTAATACGATGGAAGAACTGACTGTTATACTGGTTTTGCATTTTATCGCAATCTTGCGGTTAGCAAGAGTCGCCAATAACTTTTCTTTTATCCAACAAAGGAAAGGGTGAAAAGAACAAGAAAGACCTTTCGAGATTTTTTTCTGAGTAAGGGGGGTAGGTTATGAAAAGGGAAGATATTAGTACCCTTTCCATCCGTATTTATCTAAGGGCTCTTACATGCTGGCGTATTTTGAAATACCTTGTGTTTCTGTGTTTGAAAAAAAGTATTTTGAAAAGACGCCTTGGTATGGCAAACTTTGTGATGTTTCTCGTAGTGTTGAGAACGTATACAAAGTATCTTTTAAAATATTTTTAAAAATGAGTGTATGTGTGGAAACTTTTTTTACTTGAGCAAGCATCTAAGAAATATCTACCTAATAGAAAAGGTTTGTTCTTTTCCTCTTTTCCTTTAGACAGTTCCATCCTACTATTAGTGACTAGGTAGCCCTATCATTGGATGTTTGAAGGATAATAGAGGGTCATAGTACAACCATAAAATAATCTCGTAGGACACTTTAGCAATTTTATTGTAAGGGACTAGATCGTTTACCAAAGGCAGCATCGAAGGGTCATCGAGGGACTACGATCTTTTTAACCGAGGGTCTTTCCCAAAGGGTCCCACGTTCGAGGCACATGACTACTTTTTGAAGGCAACAAGTGGAGGTACCTTAGAGGTGCACATGTGCGAATGTGTTGTATTCATTTATTTTTGTTTGATGTTAGGTTTGCTAATGTTTTGTTTTTAGATCTTGCCATACACGTCCTAGTTACTACACAGTTATATATATATATATATACATATATATATAACTATATATATATATATATATATATATATATATATATATATATATATATATATATATATATATATATATATATATATATATATATATATATATATATATATATATATATATATATATATATATATATATATATATATATATATAAAATGCGCGAAAGTAAAGGCCTATAGCTATTACATCCCATAAGCAGTTACATAATAGAAAAAACGTGAGGGAATATAAATTATAACTATTACAAAATTACCCGTGCGACCTATACATTTATTTTCTAGAATTTAAATATCAAAGGTATAATTAAAGGACAAAATTAAAAACTAAAATTCTAAGCAGGAAAAAATGTTTTTGGTCTTTTTATGAGTAAAAAAGAATTTTGTGTAATAATAATTTGATCTAATTAGTTAATTAATTTAAAAAAGTGATTAAAGTAATTAATTAAAATTAATTTAATTAATAAAAAACTAAGTCTAATGTTTTTTGTGATTTTTTTATTAAAATAAGATTGATTAAAAAAGAAAGTAGGTAATTAAAACACAAAAAAGAAATGAAAATGAGCCTGCTGAGAACAAGTAAGTAGAGGGGGTGTGAGGAAGGAGAACAATGGGCCCAAAACGGATGAGTCCAGGAGCTTTATTCCGATCCAGTGGGGAACGCGCCTTGGGGTGCACCATGGTCAGGATTGTTATTTCTGCCTCCATGCTTACATGTAAAACGTTATAAAATTGTAGAAAATGCATATAAATGAAACAACCATGTTTACATGGATTTAAAGTGTGAAAATCTTGAGAACACGAAACCTACCAACTTACCAACCGAAATCGATGTGAGGGTGTTTTCTGGGGTTGATTTGCAAAGGATGATGATTTAATCTTACTCCTGGCCTTCAGAAAGTCAATGAAAGGTTTGGATCGGTTTGAAAACCTCTAGAGATACGAGATATCATTTTCACAATTTCTTCGAATTTGGAGAATTTGTTTTGGAGAGATTTGGTGCAAATTTCATAGTCTTTTGCTTATGCTTTTGTTTTGTCTTTATAGAGGGATGAAATAGTGAGTAAACATGGCAAGAATCCACACATAATGGCCCTCTTTCAAAGCAATATCAAACATATTAAAATACTTCCAAAATTATGAAAAACTTGCCCTTCTTGAGATGCAATGAACCTGGTCTTTTTCCTCATGCCTAGCACAAATTCTAAGGCTCAATATCAACCCAAATCATCAGCCCATGTGTGCATACTTTTTATTTATTATTTTATGAAATTTATTTTGTGTTTATTTGAATAAAAATAAAATAAATATGAATAAAATAGAGAAAAAATGAAAATAAAGGTGAGAGTGAATTTAGGAGTCCTTGAGTAAGTCATAAACATATTTGAATCCCACAAAATAGGTCTATGAACTTAAAAATGCATTTTTGCTCAAAGTTGATTTTTTTTGTATTTTCACTAATTTGTACTAGTCATAACTTTCTCAATTTATATCTTTTGGAGACGATATTTGATTTTATAAAAATCTCAAGATGTTCTCTACAAACTCTATGTTGACCATTTATGAATTTGGAGAAATTATCTTGATGTAACTTTCCTTGACAAAAAATGCCTTTTTGTTGACTTTCAAAAAGACATGTAATGTATTGGCTCATATCTTTCAGATGATGCATTTTTTGAACTTGAGGACAAAATAAAAGTTGTAGGGAATTAAATTTTACTCACAATGGGCTTTGTTTGGGGAAGAGTTGATGAAGCATGTAAATATTATGCCTGGTCAAAGTTCAGTTGACTTCTCTTGAGGAAATCCTAATTTTGCCATTCTTGACTTTTGAGTATATGAGGGCTATCCTTGAAGAATCATGACCAACCCTTGATCAAATGATGAATATCACTTCAAAATGTTTATGTTGACCAACAATCTTGAAGTTTGATTGTATGTTGACCATAATTGACTTTTTGACCAATACAGTTGATTTTCAAACATTTGAGCAATTGACTGAGCAAACATGCAATGCAAGGCATGAAAATTGGCATGAGAATTCTTGAGGACATATTAGGAACCATGGAAATCACTTGAGGCCTTTGAAACCCAAACTTCTTTGTGAAAAGTGAAAGCCTAGTTAGAAGTTCATTGCTTAGGTGGAGAATTTGTCTGGTCAATTCTTGGTCAACCTTGAGCACTTGAGGACCTCTAAGGGTATGTTTTGAATAAAATGAGTGGGTAAATTTTGGAGTACAAAAGTTTCCCCTGTTCAATCTTTTTAAACCTAAGGATTTTAGATTGGCTTGTCTGCCTTTCGTGATCTGAAGGTGGAAGATGATTGAACACTAAAGTGCCCAGAAACTTGCGCTCTCCAGTGCACGGAGTATAGTTGTCAACTGATAGTGTGCTTGAATGGGCTTAGAAGATGTCGTTCAGAGATATGACTAAGAGTCATCGGAGATGGTCTTATAGATGCCATCTAAAGTAAATGTTGGATCCAAACTGGAAAAAGTATCAGAATAAATCTATGATTGATTTTATCTGAGCCAGAAGAGGTCTCTGTATCTGACTTTGTATGAGAAGTATACTAGAATGAGTTTGTGTCTGATTGTATCTAGCAGATGTGTTGGGGAGTGTCAGAATGAATCCATGTCGTGATTGTATCTGGAGATGTATTGAGTATAAGTATCAGAATGAATCTATATCTTGATCGTATCTGAACTGAAAGATATATTGGATGAGTATCAAAATGACATCCATATTAGGAGCATATCTAAATTGTGTCTGAAAGATGTACTGAATGAGTATCAGAATGAAATCCTTGGAGCGTATATGAACTATATCTGAAAGATGTACTAAATGAGTATCAAAATGAAATCTGTATTTGGAGCGTATCTGAACTATATCTGAAAGATGTACTGAATGAGTATCAGAATGACATCCGTATTTCGAGCGTATCTGAACTGTATCTGAAAGATGTACTGAATGATTATCAAAATGGCATCCGTGTCTGGAGTGTATCTGAAAGATGTACTAAATGAGTATCAGGACGACATCCATATTTGGAGCGTATCTGAATTGTATCTGAAAGATGTACTGAATGAGTATCAGAATAAAATCCATATCTGGATCATATCTTAACCGTATCTGAAAGATGTACTGGATGAGTATCAGAATTACATCCATATTTGGATCGTATCTGAACCGTATATGAAAGATGTACTGAATGAGTATCAGAATGACATCCGTATTTGGAGTGTATCTGAGCTGTATCTGAAAGATGATTTGGAATGAGTATCATAATTACATCCATATTTGGAGCATATCTGAACCATCCTTGAAAAAAATACTGAATGAATATAAGAATGACATCCGTATTTGGAGTGTATCTGAACTGCATCTGAAAGATGTGCTGAATGAGTATCAGAATGATATCTGTATTTGGAGCGTATCTAAACAGTATCTGAAAGATGTAATGAATGAGTATCAGAATGACATCTGTATTTGGAGCATCTTTGAATTGTATCTAAAAGATGTATTGAATGAGTATCAGAATGACATTCGTATTTGGAGCGTACCTAAACTGTATCTAAAAGATGAATCGAATGTGTATCAGAATGACATCTGTATTTGGAGCGTATCTGAACTGTATCTGAAAGATGTACTGAATGAGTATCAAAATGACATTCATATTTGAAGCGTATCTGAATTGTATCTGAAAGATGATTTGGAATGAGTATCAGAATGACATCCATACCTGGAGCGTATCTAAACCATATCTGATATATATACCTAATGAGTATCATAATGACTTCCGTATTTGGAGTGTGTTTGAATTGTATCTGAAAGGTGTACTGAATGAGTATCACAATGAAATCCATATCTGGATCGTATGTAAACCATATCTGAAAGACGTACTGAATGAGCATCAGAATGACATTCGTATTTGGAGCATATATGAAATGTGTCTGAAAGATTATCTGGAATGAGTATCAGAATGACATCATATTTGGAGCGTATCTGAACCGTATCTGGAAGATGATAAACTGTTGACAATCTCGACCTGTTCGGGAACTAACCTGAAAAGACAATGTTAGTTTTATGCAATGGCATGATGTAGGTATTGTATTGCGTAATGATGCTCTCCAAATAAACGAGATTGTGCTATATGCGTTTTGTATGGATATGCTATGTCGTTTGTAAATGATGTATAAATGTGAAATGTTATTGAGGTGCATTTGTAAACCCGAGCATCTTTGTCTGGGGAAAATAAATCCTTGATTATTGATGGGGATGAAGATTATGTGTATATTCGGTCTTCTAGGAATTGTTTCCACTGGGGATCCCTGCTTTCTTGTTCGAGGATACTCCGTTGGGGAATATTGATTTTTGCTCTTTGCTTGAGGAAACTCTGTTGGATCGTGTTAATTCTTGCTTGGGGAGAAGAGTTTAAGAAAATTGGATGTTCATTGTTCTACTGGGGAGTTTATACCCTAATTGGAAATAGAAGAGATGGATAAACTTCCGGCTTGCCTGGGGAGGATAAAGTTGACCGACATCTGGTCCTGTTTCCAGGTTCCATAGAAACTCTCCGGGGATAGTGACGACTTCACTAGAGAGAGGTATTTTCCAAGTATTTGTAGTAAAAGAAACTCAAGCTAGGGAGTGTCAGAATAAATCCATGCCTTGATTGTATCTGAAGATATATTGAATGGGTATCAGAATAATATCCATATATGGATTGTATCTGAACCATATTTGAAAGATGTACTAAATGAGTATCATAATGACATCCATATCTGGATCATATCTGAACTATATCTGAAAGAGAAATCTGAAATGAGTGCCAGAATGAATCTGTGTCTTGATTGTATCTGTACTGTATCTAGAATAGAAATTTGGAATGAGTGCCAGAATTAATTTGTGTCTTGATTGTATCTGCACTATATCTAGAAGATGATAAACTGTTTAGGGAAATAAACCCTATTGATGGAGAAGTACTCTTGTTGAGGAAACACCCTTGTTAAGAAAATGAACTCTGCTGGAGAGCAGAAGTCTGAAGGGGGTTTTACAACCCTGGAAAAACAAGCTCAGCTGGGGAAGAGAAACTCCATGAACTGTAATGATTTAAACTTCGTAGGTTGGTGATATTTCCAGGAAGAGATCATAATCCTTTATCGTCCCGATCGATATGTCGGGGAAATTGTGGGGAATTTATGACTTTGTGAAGATTACTTTGTGGAGATAATCTCATGCAATAAGCTTTGTGGGGGTCTGTGGAGACTTGAACATACCTCAACTTTTAGAGCCCTTGGTGAATGCTGATCAGGGTGATAAGTCTTCTACTGATAGACAAGTGACGAGATGATGGGACATAGTCGCACGCTTTAATCTCTAAATTTTGCCTGGATTATCCTTTCAGATTTTTAGTCCACCGGGATACCCTTTTTTACCCAAGCTGCCTTTTCAGGTTTTCTACTTGCGGGTGTACAGTTTTATTTATATATCCCTAATTTTTGCTCGAACTCTTTTATTTCGCCTGGATGCCCTTATTTTTTCCTAGGCCAGTCAACCTATAGGGTCTTTTTTCATGCATAATATTTTTCGACTATGTCTGTGTTCACAGGTGCGAAGAAGTGTCACTGTCCATAGTAGTAAGTGTTGTTGCACTTCCAGAAAAATGTTTGCTCGATCATACGTGATCCTTTGCTAGAATTCATGTTCAATGCCTCAAGTGATTCAGATGGAGATCTACCCCTGGCTATTTAGTGTTTTTGAGAGATTCCTCGAATCTTGACTCGACTTCCACCAGTTCAGTAAGACACCATGACATGCCCCTTGATTATGAAAGGCATGTTATTGGAAATGTCTTTCCATGTGAGGTGATTCTATTCATTGAGAGGATTTTTGTTCATTGAATATCTGTTGTGAGAATTTCTCAGTTGTCGAACAATTAGTCATATGGAAGCAATGGCATTTTAAAAAAATGCAAAGCTTATGTCTGTCTTGAAGTTTTTAAAATGCATTTTTAGTAAACAAACAAAATTTTGTAAGAATATGAATTCAACTCAGGATTTATAGTAAACCTCACAGGAGTCAGGATACCTTTTTGTAACAGTATACTTTCGAACTAACCCATGCTTTAGCTAGGAATTTTAATGGTTGTAGCGTGGCCTGATTCACGGTTCAAGAAACAAAGGATAAAGGCTCAAAATTTATTTATACCCAACCCGTTCTTTGTGATGTTCTTCAGTCCTATACTCAGTTAATTGTGTGTTTAGATCCCAAATGAGTCTGGAATCTTTGCCCTGATATTCCAGTGATGGTTCGGATACTGAAAGTTTATTTGAGAAGTCAGTCATCATTTTTTTTGTAATATTTTTTGTTGAGGATTCGTAGCGACCTCTTTTTTTATATTTTATTATCACTATTATTTTCCTGAACTATTTCTTTTGTGATTGCAGTCATCCGAATGCCCCCGTTTTTTTCTTAAGTCTCCTTCGTAGGTTTTGACTTAGCGGGCTTTTCTTTTGAGAGATGATGACTTCCTGGCTACTTTTTTTATTTATTTTTGGGAACCATCACCAGTTTTTTGATTTGGAAGAGAATCTTCGACACTATTCATCGTGTACGTAGGAGAAGCTTGTGATTGAATGGACCATTGAATTAACTAAGAAACTACCCTTCCCCAGGTTATGATTAAGGGTTTTAATTTGTGTGAAAAGAAAAAGTCCTACTTCTTAGGCTCAAAGGGGTTGACTAGGGATTATCTTCCTAATAACTCTTCTGTTTAGGATTTGAAAGAACGCATATACATCGTCACCAAGTTCTGTTCAAAAGCATATTGTAGAGATTATGGTATCATTTTTGTCATCCTCCCTCTAAAGGCTTACAGATTTTTAATCGAGAGTTGAATGTCACAAAAGTAAAAACATAGTAGAGTGAAAACGAATGGATTACTTCAAGATAAATATATGCAATGCATTAATGGAATAGCAAAGTTTGACATAAAATAAGTGTTCGAACAATTAAAAGAAAATTATAATTTGAAAATTCTAATGAACAAAAAGCCTTTTCATCTGAACTTGTCACTTCAGATGGTGTGCCTTTGAGGAATGGCAGAACATTTCAGTCTGACCATCTTGTGTGAACTCCAGCACCCCTTCATCGATCAAGTCCTGAAGCTTATTTGTCAATGCCCAATAGGTATTAGTGTCATGCCCCGGACTATTGGAATGATAAGTGCATCTCATATTAGGGTTGTACCGAGGAAAGGCAGTGTTGGGATTCTGAGGAGGATCCTTCAATGTTATCAACTCCATCTTCAACATGTGTATCAATACTTAAGCTGAGGACATGTTGATTTTGGTGAATTGCCTTTTAGGCATGTCCTGCTTACGCTGATTTCCTTGTCGTTGTTGTTGCACAGGTGTTGGATTAGAGATCTGTACTGCCCCCACAGGTTGGTTGAGATCACTCTTATTACGACCCTTCTGGACATACACGATATTGGACTCATTCTTTCCATTGTGTGATCTCTTTTGAGTACTTGAAGATGAAGTCCCCTAAATTTCACTGCTCCTGAGTTTATTTTCAACATGTTCCCGCATGAACGTGTCACTCAATTCCCCATCTGCCAAGAGAGATTGATCGTTGATTTGGCCCCAAATTCTAGAAGTTTGCCCAAGACGATCGTATTTGTCCTGATGAAGCTTACTGATGAGAATTCTCAACCCTTCTTATCCCCGAGCTAAATTTTGATAAGAGCCATCTGACTATTCATCTGTATTCTCATCCTTACCATATCAGCTTGCAGTTGTTCCAACTGGTCATCCTTGTTGTCGTCAGGATTTTCTTGGTCGAGTTCCCAACGAGGATTGCTTTCAATTATTCTTTCCCCTTGGATATATTTAGGAACATTTCCTTGAACTAAGCATCTTGAATTTGGAGATCTCTGTCATTTTGTTTGAGAGCGATTTTCCTTGCTGAAATAAACAGCGAGAAAATGAGAAACCTGTCTTGAGAATACCTGTTATGTAATGATATGCATGCAATGTTTTCAAGGATCTCGCGGGGAAAACATAAGAAAATGTTAACAACTGAATTTGATTGCAGCTTCGATTGAAGAATTTCGTATCATTGAATGTCATTTTACGATAATCAAGCTCACCATGTCGAATGAATCATAGCCACTAACTCAAGACATCGTGTTTTGACGGCATTGGCTAGAGGAAAATAATTCCCCTTGCCCCTTGCTAGACTTCTGGTTCATCGTAACCTGCATCACAGGCCCTTTGAGATCCTTGAAATGGTTAAAAAAACCATATGGCATGATATCATGATGTGTATTCTATGCACCAAGAAAAAGTGTAAGTTGACATAAACAACTAAATCTTGCAAGAAATTCAGGATATTGGATAATGGATACAAATAGGTCCTACAAGGAGCTCACGTTGTTAGGTAATGAAAACAAACAAGCTCTGCAAGGAGTTCAAGTTGTTAGATAATGAAAGCAAACAAGTCATACAAGTAGCCTTAGATTTAGGCTTGGATGGAGTTTGTAGGTAAGCACCCTCTTGAAGTTTTAGTTGGCTCAACCTGTCCTAGTAATAGTAATCGGGTTCTAAGGAGTCTCATATCATTGACCTTTCTCTCAGGCATTATTTCAGCTCAAGCATCGAGATATTACGGCCGAAATATCCTGAAAGTCCAATCTCAATGAGTGTAGCATCGAGTATCTACCAATCTTCCGTCGGAACTAAAGCCGACTATCTGACTAATTTATAATGGCTAGGATGAGTCAATTAAAGGTCCTAAAGGTCAGTTAGCGCTTAATGACACTATGAGGAAGCCTAATATTATCCTTGACTGATTCAAGGAACATTAGTACAAGCCAGAGTATCACGCTAACGTAGCCATCACTTTGTCCATATTGGTCTACGTCGTACAACCTCCATGATTTATTGCTACTTACCTAAAAAGGTGCCCCAGATCTGGGTATAGGATCTTTAACAGTAACCCAAGCAACCCCTTTAAAAATAAAGTATACAAAACACACAAGGAAAGTAGTTAAAATGGTCTAAACTCTAAGGTAACCCCACTTTGTATTACAATCCCCAGCACAGTCGCTAATTTTGTAATACGGTGGGAAAACTGACTGATATACTAGTTTTTCATTTTATTGCAATGTTACGGTTAGCATGAGTCTCCATCGACTTTTCTTTTATCCAACAAAGGAAAGGGTGAAAAGAACAGGAAAGACCTTTCGAGAATTTTTTTCTGAGTAAGGGGGGTAGGTTATGGAAAGGGAAGGTGTTATCACCCTTTCCATCTGTAGTTATCTACGGCCTCTTAGATGCTAGCTCATTTTGATATACCTTGTGTTTGTATGTTTGAAAAAAGTATTTTGAAAAGATGCGTTGGTATGGAGAACTTTGTAATGTTTCTCGTAGTATTGAGAACGTATACAAAGTATCTTTGAAAATATTTTTAGAAAGGAGTGTATGTGTGGAAAATTGTTTTACTTGAGCAAGCATTTATGAATTATCTACCTACTCGAAAAGGTCTGTTCTTTTCCTTTTTTCCCTTAGACATTTCTATCCTACTATTAGTGAGTAGGTAGCCCTATCATTGGATGTTTGAGGGAAAATTGAGGGTCATAGTATAACCATAAAGGAAACTCGTAGGGCACTTTAGCAATTTTATCGTAAGAGACTAGATCGTTTACCGAAGGCAGCATCAGAAGGTCATCGAGGGACTACGATCTTTTTAACCGAGGGTCTTTGCTAAAGTGTCCCACGTTCGAAGGACACGACTATTTTTTGAAGGCAACAAGTGGAGGTATCTTAGAGGTGCATGTGTGCGAGTGTGTTGTATTCAGTTATTTTTCTTTGATGTTAGCTTTGCTAACGTTTTGTTTTTAGATCTTGTCATACACGTCCTAGTTACTACACAGTTATATATATATATATATATATATATATATATATATATATATATATATATATATATATATATATATATATATATATATATATATATATATATATATATATATATATATATATATATATATATATATATATATATATATATATATATAAGTGCCGGAAAAAAAAAAGCGAGAAAGTAAAGGCCTACAGCTATTACATCCCATAAGCAGTTACATAATAGAAAAAATGCAAGAAAATATAAACTACAACTATTACAAAATTACTCGTGCGACCTATACATTTGTTTTCTATAATTTAAATAGAAAAGGAATAATTAAAAAAGAAATTAAAGGACAAAATAATATATATATATATATATATATATATATATATATATATATATATATATATATATATATATATATATATATGATTCTAAGCAAGAAAAAAAAGAATTTTGTGTTAATAATAATTTGAATTTGATTTATGAAAATAAATTAATTATAAAACTCTAATTCTAATCAGTTAATTAATTCAAAAAAGTCATTAAAGTAATTAATTAAAATTAATTTAATTAATAAAAACCTAAGTCTAATATTTTTTATGATTTTTTCATTAAAATAAGATTGATTAAAAAAGAAAGTAGTTAATTAAAACACCAAAAAGAAATGAAAATTAGCCTGCTGAGAACAAGTAAGTAGAGGGGGTGTGAGGAAGGAGAATAATGGGCCCAAAACGGATGAGTCCAGGAGCTTTATTTCAATCCAGTGAGGAACGCTCCTTGGGTTGCGCCATGGTCAGGATTATTATTTCTGCCTCCATGCTTACATGTAAAACATTATAAAATTGTAGAAAATGCAAATGAATGAAACAACCATGTTTACATAGATTTAAAGTGTGAAAATCTTGAGAACACGAAACCTACCAACTTACCAACCAGAATCGATGTGAAGGTGTTTTCTGGGGTTGATTTGAAAAGGATGATGATTTATTCTGACTGCTGGCCTTCAGGAGGTCAATGAAAGGTTTGGATCGGTTTGAAAACCTCTAGAGATGTGAGATATGATTTTCACAATTTCTTCGAATTAGGAGAATTTGTTTTTGAGAGCTTTGGTGCAAATTTCGTGGTCTTTTGCTTATGCTTTTGTTTTGTATTTATAGAGTGATGGAATGGTGAGTAAACATGGCAAGAATCCACACATAATGGCCCTCTTTCAAAGCAATATCAAACATATTAAAATACTTCCAACATGTAAATCACTTGAGGCATTTGAATCAAACTTCTTTGTGAAAAGTAAAACCCTAGTTAGAAGTCCATTGCTTAGGAGGAGAATTTGTCTGGTCAATTCTTGGTCAACCTTGAGCACTTGAGGACCTCTAGGGGTATGTTTTGAATAAAATGAGAGAGAAAATTTTGGGGTACAACAGATGTGTTTCCCTAAATGGTTCACAATTTAATTTCATGCTCCTTCATAGGATCAAGAAGATGAATCTATCGCCATTTGGGAAGCTTTCCTTACCTCTTGATTGCTTGCCACAAGATTTAAACCCTCGAAGAACCTATTGCACCCCAAAATTTACCCTCTTGATTCAAGCTTGTGTTTCATCATAAACATCACATTGCATTGCATTCATACATGGTGTAGGGATCAAGGTATTTTGTCTCAATGTATCTTATCCACCTCATTGGATCATCAGAAGATTGAGTATTGTGCTGTTATAAGGAGAATTACTTCTTTTTGATTCATCAGTCAAAACTAAGGCTTGAGTTTTAATCAGGGATTTCTTTGGATTTTTTTTAGTGGAAACTCCTTCCATAGCCTCTATGCGTTTGGAGTATCATATGCTTGAAATTTTGATCATCAATTTTGAAGAGAAGTGGTTCAATTGAATCAAAGGGGTAAAACAGTCATTTTACTCAAACTCAACAAACTCAAAGTTGACCAAGTGTCCTTTTGGTCAACATGAAGTATTTTACATGTATTTTCATGTGGGGTGATCATTAATGATTGATTTTGATGAGAATTGCAAGTTTGAGAGGTTACTTGGATTTGAAGTTATCTTGGTGATTGAAAATTTCACTGTGTCCTTGATTTTTGGCCTGACTTTGCAAGGGCATAATTTTATCTTTTTTCAGGGGACTTTGGTGGTTCTTTTTGCCAATTGAATAGGGAAAAAATATCTACAAAGGCCCACAGAGGACAAAAAACACAATTCATACTCAAAATCAAAAGTTATGAGCCTTTGAAGTTTAAGGCAAGTTGGGCATTTGTTGAGGCACCTTGGGCGTCTGGCCAGGCAAGGCAAGGCATTTGGCCTAGGAAATTCATCAAACAGTTGGTAACATGCCTATATCTTTTGGTTCGAGGCACAATTCAAAAATGTGCCTCGTGCATTTTGAAGGGGACTATGAAAGCTTCTCATTGAACTTGGAATCAATCAATTTGATTAAAATTCGAAAGAGTTGTGGTTTGAGGAAGTTGGGTGTTGAAACTGGATTCGAGTGAATCTCTCTGATTTCCTTTCGCTTGGACCATTCAATTGGCTTTGTGGGCTGGTAGAAGCCTCCTTGTGTTCCCTTTAATTTTCCTCAGTGTGGACCATTCAAAGTGTGACTTTGTGGGCTGGTCGAAGCCTCATTCATCTTGCTTCAGTTTGGACCATTCGAAGTGGTAACTTAGGTTGGCCGAAGCCTCATTTCTTCTCTCTTCGTTTGGACAGTTTGAAGTGTTATCTTGAGGGTTGGTCGAAGTTTCCTTTTGCTCCTTTTAGTTTCCTACAGTTTGGACCATTCGAAGTGGCTTTGTGGGCTGGTCTAAGCCTTTGGCTTCCTACTTTGTTCTCTCTTCGTTTGGACATTCGAAGCGTTATCTTGAAGGCTAGTCGAAGCCTCACTTTTCTCTCTTCGCTTGGACATTCGAAGCATTATCTTGAAGGGTAGTCGTAGCCTCACTTTTCTCTCTTCATTTGGACATTCAAAGTGTCACCTTATAGGTTGGTTGAAACCTCATTCATGCTCTCAATTTGGACCAATGGAAGTGTTATCTTAGGCAGGCCGGCGTGCGCAGTTCTGGGAAAGTTGGTTGGATTTGCCCGGGAATCCTAAGCCTCATATCTTTCTCATCCCTCCATCATTCCTTTCGAACCTCGGCTTGTTTCGAAGCTTAGAATATGTTCTTTAATTGGCTCAAGGAAAATTTAAGAACGCACGAGCCAACTTTCTATGGCCTTATTTAGAAATCAATTGACTCTTGGTGCACGCGTGGGTCATGCAAGTTGCAAGTTTTTTACATCCTTCGATTCTGACTTTTGGTGCATGCGTGGGTCATACAAGTTGCAGATTTTATACATCCTTCGATTCTATATGGTTTCAGGGTGATATTTCACATGCTTGGAATGAACCACACACTTGGTTTCTTACTCCTTTTGGCCAAACAATCACACTTTCCTTGCCTCCCCACGCTTTCTGCATTTTTGCCAAAATTGGTAACTTTCATCAACAAGCAAATCAGTCCCATGTGTAATCCTTGCCACCTCACCCCCTCACGCTGTGTTTGTCTCACTCATACAACTCATAACTCATCAAAACACGGCATAAAAAGCCAAATAAACAAACAAAACGCAAGCACATGATCTCACATTCCCATTTGCTTATTTTGGCCAAATTTCCCCCCAATGGATTTATATGGGTTATGACCCTATTGCCCTCACTCTAAACACTCTATATAAACACCGAATTGTTCATTCAAAAAGGGGAGGAAAAAATGGAGGGGAACGAAAGGCTAGAGGAAGCTCAAGATCTGAAACCACTTTTTCTCTCAAAATCCATTTCTTCAATTCTCCCAGCTTGCTTGTGCATTTTGAGCGATTCTTCTTGCATTATCTTCTCCAAGTGCTAAAGATTGCAGATCGAGACTTAGTTTGTAGATGGAGTGAAGGAGATAGTAGATACACTTTTGCCTCAAAGGTTAGAATCCTCAACTTTGAATCCTGATTTCTAGCCATGAATTGTATGATTTGAGTTTGGAATCATGTTGTTCGATGTTCATTAAGTGTTTCTGCAACTTTAGAACTTTTGATTTGATGAGATATGTATGTATGATGAATCTGAAAATTTACAACTCAGTGTGTTTTTGTAATTTTCATGAGATCTGTTCTTGATCTGTAGTTAATCATTCAGTGTGATTCGAATAGCATAATGTAGATCTCATTTCTGGCTTTGATTTGCACAAAATTTCATGAAAAATGATGCGAAATTGAGTGAGTTGTGTTGTTCTGAAAGTGAGCCCTAATCCTAAGAAGATGCGCGCGTTTTTGAACATCCGGAGGTTGAAGATGATGTGTTGGCGCACCCTGATTGGTTCATTTGAAATTTTGATTTATTTGAATTTTTGTTTTATAGTTTGATTTCCACAATTTTATTTTTTGTTCAAAAATGATTGGAAAATTTTGAAAAAATTCTCATAAGTTCAAAATAATATTTTTGACTTTGTGTATTTTTTTGATATTTTTTTGGGAAAAATTGATTGGTTCAAAAATTGTTAGGTTTAATTAATTAATCTTTCAAAATTCATTTCTATTTTAATAGTTCTAGTGACCTAAAAAATCCACAAAAATTATTTGAGACTCCTAAAATAATGTAATAATTGATTCTGACTTTGGTTCATCATTTTTCTTATTTTTGATTAAAAATTTAATTTCAAGGTTTATTTTTAATATTTGTTTTTTTTTAATACTTCTATTAATTCAAAAATTTTAAAAAAAAATCATGTAATCTTGTTTTTAATCATAGAATCAGATCATATTTTTGTCTTGCCTTTTTTGTAATTTTTGGTTATGTTTTGCATTTTCTTGCCCTTAAATAATAATTTCATTATTAATTGTTTGTTTTTTTGTGATTAATATTTACCTTTTATCCAAAAATTCACAAAAACTCAGGGATGTATGTTTTTAGCCCTATTATTTGATCATAATCTTAGTTGGCCATTTTTCTGACTTTTTGATTTAAATATCATTTTGACAAGTGAATATTTGTTAAGTACATAATGGTTTGAATATTAATTTCTTTCTTGACTTTTCTTTATTCAAAAAATATGAAAAAAAAATTTATCCTGCCTTCTAAGGTTTCTTGGTGTTTGGTTTGACCTTGGTTGTATTTGTTTGAGTTTTAATCCTATTTAGTTAATATTTAGGATTGAAAATCAAAATCTAGGGTTTTGTTGATTATAGTGCAAGTTTCATGTTCAAAACCCTTGTACCTTGGATTTTTATTGGATTGCAGGTCTAGATCATGGTTCATGAATGTATTGGGAATTTGAAAAACATTTTTTTTTTGGATTATTTGACTTGGTTTGACATTTTTTCCACAAATGATTTTGAAAACTTGTCTAGTTTGGTGATTTTTCCAACTAGTCTTAAACTTTGCACTTCATTTGGCCTTCTCCCCAATCATTCATGAACTTAGGTCTTGCATTCTGACTTCTAAACACTTCCAAGATGTTAAGAACTTTTTGGTTTGAATTATGGATCCTTGTTTCTATTTTTGGTGTAATTTTGAAGTGAAGGTATCCAATTATGTTTGCATGTTTTGTTGAAACTTGTTTGTTGGCCAATGAGCTTGGGTGAGGCCTATAATTGAGAACCTAATGATCATGTTGGTTCTGACTTGTTCATATTAACATCAAGCCATTTTGACCTAATTCCCCATACTTGAATGTTTGGAACCATTTATTGCATTATGTAGGTTTCATTTCTCATTGTGTTCATAAAGTGGAGTTTGAATTATTTGTGCATGATTATTTGCGCATGATTATTTATGCTTGATTAAAATGTGGTAGCTACTGACTTTCATATTTTTTGGTTCACATTATTCTCAAGCTCTTATGATCCTTGATTGGCATTCAATTGTCAATTCAACATGGTGATAGGAAAGAGCAACATTCCTCTGATTCTCTTGACCTAATCTGTGCATATGCTTGTTTCTCCATGTTTATCATATTTAAAGTCATCATGTTGGTTCTCACTTTTTCATCTTATGGAATACTAACTTGGTTGTTGAATGTGCGAGGTACTCTGAGAAAGTTGCCACTTTTGGCTTGAGGCTTTCGTGTTCCACTTTATTTGTGGAACACAGTTTATTATACTGGCATTATTTTGTGTTTGGAATGTTTAATGGTTTATGCAGGATATATATATATATATATATATATATATATATATATATATATATATATATATATATATATATATATATATATATATATATATATATATATATATATATATATATATATATATATATATATATATATATATATATATATATATATATATATATATATGATTGTGATTGCCATACATTTCCCCTGGGACTTGCTCATATCTGATAGATTCCTGACTCAATTTGTTTATTGATTCCAGCTTGCTCGAAGTTTCTCTGGGTTTCTTTTATTCTTGCTTGATTCCTACAGATAGTTATCTGTTTGGTATTGTACTACTTCTTTTCTCCCATTTTCATTCTTGCATAATACTCTGATTGCATGATGGGACCTCTATTGTTGATATATGTCAGGAGGCCCTCTGGTTTTTGTCTGACGGCATGTGTTGTGTTTGCTTTGGATCGATGAGTCACTCAATTTAGATATTGAGATCACGACTTCGGTCTCATTGCATGCTCCCTATAGGATATTTATTGCTTTTCTTCTTTAATTATTGATCGATGAGTCACTCAATTTAGATATTGAGATCACGACTTCGCTCTCATTGCATGCTCCCTATAGGATATGTATTGCTTTTCTTCTTTAATTGTTGATCGATGAGTCACTCAATTTAGATATTGAGATCACGACTTCGCTCTCATTGTATGTTCCATATAGGACAATTTTGTTAAGCTCCCTCTAGCATGTGAACATAGGATAGGATTCCCCTTTATACTCAACCTTAGGTTCAATCATTGTATGATAACACTAGGGATAGTTCTAGGCTAGTTTCCCTTAGTTGTTTTTTTTCCTTTGCATTCTTGCATCTTAAAACAAAAATTTGTTTTCTTGGCAAATCATAAGACACCTTTAATAAACTCAAATCCATCTTTAAAGTAAAATATACAAACCAAGTTTACCATGATCTCTTGCCACCTCTTAGCCGATGTTTCGCCATCGCACATTTGTTTGAAACCGATGTTTCGCCATCACACATGTTTGTTATCCTACTTTGGTTCTCAATATCATTGTTAGGTGTGATGTTTTGTCATCTATTTTATCGATGTTTCGCCATCTTTGCCATGATACCTTTGTTACCTCTTAGCCGATGTTTCACCATTGCACATGTTTATTATCCTACTTTGATCCTCAATATCATTGTTAGGTATGATGTTTCATCATCCAATTTATTGATGTTTTTTCATCTTTGCCATGATATCTTGCCAGCTCTCACCCGATGTTTCTCCATCGCACATTTTTTTGAAGCCGATGTTTCGCCATCGCACATGTTTGTTATCCTACTTTGATTCTCAATATCATTGTTAGGTGTGATTGTTTTGTCATTTGTTTCATTTGATGTTTCGCCATCTTTGACATGTTATCTTGTTATTATTTAGCCCATGTTTTACCATCTCATTTGTTTGTTGTTTTATTTGATGTTTTTCCATCTTGACTATCTTTGTTTGTATTAACTAAAAACACAAACCAACCAAAACACTTAAGCCGAACTACGTCTGCTCTGATTCCTTAAAAGGGATACGTAAGCATTGTGGTAGGGCCTAACCGAGCACATCTTTTATTTTTCCCTACATTGTTTTCTTTTTCTTTCGCATGCATTCCCTTTTAAGTTTTAAGCCATAGACATAGGACTTGACCACACCCATTAGATTAGACAACAAGAGTGGATACCATAGAGTACTACGGGCGTGTGGGGTGCTAATACCTTCCCCTCACGTAACAGACTCCCTTACCCGATCTCTCGGTCGACAAACCGTGATTTCTCCCTTTTCAGGTTTTCTCGATGTTTACCTTTACCTCTCGGCGGGATAAAAGACGTTCGGTGGTGACTTCATTGATGTTTCATTAACATCCAGATGACAGGTTCTGGCCGCGTGGTTTCAGCACCAAATTTTTTTGGCTAGCTATCAACCTGACTTGGTTCACGACAATTTTGACTTGTCTAACCATTGCCCAAACCTATTTATGAAAATAAAGTTGCTCTTTGTCTTCCTAGGACGTGGTACTCCAAACCAGACTGTACAAAGCAACTTGTTCGTTATGACAATAAAACTACACGCCTCCCTATTTCATTTCGACCATTAACCATCTGCACACAAGAGTATGAGACTTGCTGAAGAGAATGTTATACCAAATAAATCTTTGATGTAGCATACTTTTCTCAACATTTAACTCGTGTTTTTGATTTCATACAAGAGCATTTCAAGAAAGGTAAAACTACTCACATCAAAGAAAATTCCTTCTTTAAAAATCCCTTCATGCGTAAAGCCTGAAAATAGATATGAGTTAGCTTTTAAACTCCAACCACCTAAATTCCCATAATTTCCAAGTGTTAAATTTGGATTGGCATTTAAACCTCCATTCCCATAATGGTTTGTCTGTGGATCTTTTATGAAAATCCTTCAACAAGATTTTAAAAAAGTATCTGAATGAGTGGTTCTGACTAAGCATACTCTGGACAATTTCAAAGGTCACCTTGATATCAACATGGAACATGTTCGAATACTCTTGCTGTTGGGTGAATGTGTGAAATGGAAGCTCCTTCAATTTCCTTTCAAAATTTCTTTACCTGCTAAATTTAACCTATTGACACTTTTATTTATTTTCTTTTAGCTGTTGAGAGGAAACAAAGCATCAAAGACAAAGTTGCAGTAGTGGATGCGAAAACCTCCACCAACACCAAGGAAACAATAGGAAGTGCAAGCTCCTCTAGTTCTAATTGACTCAGATTCTGAAGATCATTCACCTGATACCACAAAACCAACTAACCAGAAGAAGAAGTAAAAAAAAGTATTTAGTTCATCCCTGAGCAAAAAGCAGTTTCGTCCAAGCCAACAAAGTCTAGTGCTCACAGAGCTTTAAACGTTGATCCCAAACCAATTGTCTATTTCTGAACAAGCAGAAAGTGATAAGTATAGCCCTGTGGCTGAAAGACTTAAGTTAATATGAGTTTACTTCATTTTGATTTCCTCTTATATTTTATCATTCTTCTGTCAGTCATGAATTTCTTTTTCGCAGGGTGATCAAACTAGCACCGCCACTTCCAATATCAAATATGATATCCCCGTAACCATTGGTTCCCCTTCTGTAAATCTTACTTCTAAGAAAGGATCGAATAAAGGGTCTAACAACAATGTCAACCTTCTCCACAAAGTCCAACAAAAAGAAAAACTTCCTTCCTCTCCTCCATCAACACAATCATTTGACTCATCAAGCGAGAGCAAAAATGAGGAACTTGCTGAAATGGAGATTGAAATCAATGATGATAAAGGCCAAGAAAAACTAGAGAATTATTCATCCATAATTCCTGTACTAGACGAAACTCCAGTATTCGAAGAACATGAACATCTGTCCAACCTTAATATAGACCTTCAAAATGAAGGAGAGGCTCAACCAAAGAAATCTCAATTGTATGCTACAAACGAATCTTATCAGCCTTTTGAGACTATCAAGGATTTCAAGGCTCCTTTGAATACCACTTCAACGTCTCTTTCCCAGGAAGAATTATATAATCTGAAGGCCAACAGTCATGTTGGATACTTGAAAGCAATCATCAATGCAAAGGCACAAATTCTTCGAATGCTTCTGGAAGCCAATATTCTATACCACCTGCTGACCAACTTCTTTGACAGATTAAGGCGAACCTTTGATGTTGATTTACTTGAATTATTGGAAAACAATGCTCATGCTTGTTATAGAATTAAGGAGTTACTAAAATAAGTATACATCTTAAAAATTTCCCGAGAGACTGCAGACCTCATCGTTGATCTTGGATTTCTTTTGGATCAAGTCACTGCGGATCTCCTGCGTAAACAAAATATTTCAAGAAAGATTGGCCAAGAACTGGATACCCAAGTTGCAGAGTGGGATATGGCCACTAAATCCAACAAAAAAGTTGAAGAATTAGAAAAGTCTTTTCACATAACACAAAAAAATCGAAGGTTGTGCTGCAAACATTTTCTCTTGGGAAGAACAAATCCAGATGCTTCAATCAAATATCCAAAAAGCCAAAGCTCGCCAAAAGGCGCTTAAGAAACTTGATCTAAAAGAACCTGATGAGGAGATTAAGGAGGGAGTGCATCAAGTTAAGAGGGTGCAAAAACTAGGTAACAAACTTGAAACTCTCATCCTTAATCAGTCTATGATCAAACGTTGTTTATCAGTTGCAGTTGGGAAGTATAAATGAATGAAGGCTTTACTTCCTGTCGACTTTGATAATTAGCAGAATATTATGGCACTTTTAACTTCTTTTTATAATTTTGAAGTCCTAAAATTTTTAATGAAAAACTAAGCCATTTTTGGTAATCTTTGTATTACCATGTTTGGATTTTTAATTTTCATTTTGATTATTCTGCTGATATCTTAACTTCATGAAGTATAGGTTTATATTTTTTCAAATACTTACGATTTACTCTTAGAAGTCTTTAATCTTATACTAACTCTTAGATCATGTAGGAATTGTTTGAGAAGGTTTGGACAATTTGGAATGGATCTTTCCAAATTGGGTACCATTTACCCAATGTTTTATCTTTTTGATCCATATGTGGGATCGATTTCCACACCAAATCTCCAATCGAAAATACTTTGAATTTTACCTTTTTATTATACGCCTTTTCCACCCTCTTATTATGTATTCTTAACAACTCTAAATCATTCAAACTTTCCTCGTCTAGGTCAAGCAGTTCATCTAACATCATGTTCCAATAGGATTCAGATGGAATCTCATATTGTCTTAGTATTTTGGTTGATTGAAGACAGATTTCGACCGACACACTGTGTCATGCCCATAAGTCAACCAAAAGGGCGTAACATTGGTAGCTTCTTTGGAAGATGGTCTATAGGCCTAAATAATTTGATCTAAGGTCTTATGCCAATTCTTTGTCTTTTCCCCCACATGCTTCTTCATTAGCTCGATCACCACCTTATTTTCTTCTTTGACTTGACCATTTTCCTTGGCACAGCAAGATGTGAAATTCAATAGTTTGATTCCTACTTCTTTAGCAAATTCCGAAATCTTTCAACTAGTGAACACTGATCCTTGATCAGTTGTAATGGTCTCAAGGATTCGAAATCCATAAATTATATGCCTTTGAATGAATTCGGCCACGACTTCCTGGTCAAAATTCACCAAAGCAATAGCTTCGATCCATTTAGTAAAGTAATAAATCCCTACTAAAATTTATCTTTGACCTTTAGACGATGTTGGTCGGATTTCGGAAAACAAATCTAAAGTTCACACTTTAAGAGTCCAAGGTTTGATTATTGAATGTAATTTGCTTACAGGAACATGTTCGATGCCTGCGTGCACCTGGAACTCTTAGCACCCTTTAGCTAATTTAATGCAATCTATTAGCACTGTTGACCAGTACATTCCTTGTCGAAACAACAACCATTTCATTTTATGGCCAACTTGATGAGCCCCACATGCCCTGCTATGGACATTGGATAGAGCCAAATATGCCTCACCTTTACTGAGGCACTTGAGCCAAATTCTTTTAGTTTTTTTATAAATAATTCATTACCCATAATAGTTTATCTTAGAGCATGAAACTTGATCATTCGCTCTGTATAAGTTGTGGGATTCTCCAAATAATCAACTAATGGCTTCCTTTAATCTGTATCTGTTAAGTTCTCAATGGCGGAAATTTCAAAAAATTTGTCATCTGGATAACATAACTTTGTTACTTCTAAATCTGATGGGGATAACCTAGTATCTAATACTCTTCCTCGAATTTCGGTCAGATCTTATAACTTCTCCTTTGTCACCTTGTACCCCGATGCAATTTGAGTTAGGTCATTAGTCTCATGATTCCTGAGTCGAGGAATGTGTTATATGTTTACATACTCAAATCTTCGTATGAATGTATTTACTTTAACAAAGTACATGATCAAATTTTCTTTGACACATTTATACTCCCTAGTTATCTGTTTGAGAACTAATTCAAAGTCACCTTTTATTTCGACTCTATTTCCCCCCAATTTAAACACGATTTCAAGGCCATCTATAAAGCCTCATATTCTACCTCATTGTTCAAGCAAAGATCGTCAATCTTGTACTTGAATTTTGTTGGAATTTTATTAGAAGAAATGATTAAGATTCCAATCCCAATTCCTTCTTTATGAGTAGGACCATCAAAATATAATCACAAAGGTTCAAGCTCAAGGAAGTCTTAGGGACTTTAAACCATGGTATGGTTGACTATGAAATCTACAACTACTTGCCCTTTCATATCTTTTAGGGGCATGTAAGTTAAAGAATATTTAGTTAAGTAAAGTGCCTATTTCCCAATTTGACTATGCAATATTGGTTTAGAAAGCATATGTTTAATGATATCAAAGTGAGATGAAACATAAACATCAAAGGGTTTTATATAATGCTTTAACTTTTTAAAAGAGAAATACAGACAAAGGCATAACTTTTCAACCAAAGAATACCTAGTTTCTGCATTATTTAGGACTCGACTAAGATAATAAATGGCTCTTTCGGTAGCATTATCATCTTCTTGAGCAAGCATGCTCCATATTGTGATATCAGACGCAGAAATATATAATCTCATACTCCTACTTCTACAAGGAGGTGAGAATATTTGAGGGCGAACAAGGTATTCTTTGATCTTATCGGAGGCTTCTTGCTGAACTTACCCCCACTTGAATTCTTCCTTTTTCAGGCGAAGTGGAGGTGCGAAGGCTTGAGTCTTTCCAATGATATTCGATATGAACCTTCTTAAGAAATTAATTTTTACCAACAAAGACTACAATTCCTTCCTGGTTGATGGCGCTTTCGCTTCCATTATGGCCTTTGTCTTGTTTTGATTTATCTAGATCCTTTTTTTGAGGACCACAAAGCCAGAAAATCCCCTGCATGCACACAAAAAGTACATTTAAGAGGACTCATTTTTAGACCATGTTTTCTTATCCTTTCGAAGGATTTTTGAAGGTGGTCCAAATGACTTCTCCCTGATACAAACTTAACAACAAGGTCATCAATATAAATATGCATGAAAGCTTCAATGAAGCCATGGAAAATAGAATTCATTACCCTTTCATAGGTTTCCCCAACATTTTTAGGCCAAAGGGCATGACTACCCATTCGTAAGTACCCAAGGCACCTTGGCAAAAAAATGTTGTTTTTGGTACATCTTCGTCAGCAATGAAGATATGATTATACCTTGAATACCCATCAAGCATGATGAGGTATTAGAAACCTGCGGCTGAATCGACTAGCATTTCTGCCACTTGTTGCACCCCATAATTTACCCTCTTTGTTTTAAGTTTTATTCGCTTATACTTTATTTTCATATACACATGAATGCATATCATTGGTTTTGTGTTCATGGGTTCAAGGTATTTGATCAACACAATAAAGCTCTCATAATTTTTCAACGCATGTTTGAGTTGTGGAAGATTTGGGTGTTTTCGGTGAATTTAAAACAGTGCGAATTAGAAACAGGGTTTTGACTTATCTGAGTTTGAAAATTCACATCTCCAGCTTGGAATGGTGTTTTAGGTTTATTTTTGAGGATTTGAAACTGTCTCAATGTTCTATTCAATTTTTGTGTTTGTACCAAAATCTAATTCTCAAAGAAAATTCTCTGAATACGCGGTTCTTTTGGAAGTTGTATGGTGAAAAATACAAAGAAAAAGGTGCTGAAAGTGCATTTTTGGCGCACTAGATAATTCATAACTTGAATACCGTTCATCATTTTGAGCCTGTTATGATGGCTAAAATTCCATCTTGATGTCATCTACATTTTTTATCTCATGTCTGGAAGCCATTTCTACTCAGAGAGTCGTCGAGTATATGAATTTATCAAATTTGTTCGCACATGAGAATTATGACAAATAATCACCCGCTTCAGCTTCGGAAAATCATAACTCGGTCGATTCTTATCGTATCGAGCCGGTTCCAGTGGCATTGGTTTACAAATTGAGTTGGATAAATATTTATTTCGGATTTCCAACTCTAACAGTATCCCTAAGACCTTCGTCTTTAGTACAAAATGCGTGCAACGCATTGAAAATCCTGAACCGAGAAATATTTTCATCTGAGGCGAAATTTCAAAAATTAATAACTAAATCACTTTTTATCCGATGGATCCCATCTTTGGACACAATGTTGTTATCCAAGTTGGCTACATTTTAGTTTCACATTTTAACTTTGAAGGTCGTGCCAAGAGACCTGCAAATTTGACCTTAAGGTGTCGGACTCTGATGAACTACAAATTTGCAGATTTGCTTGTGTTTATTGGAGGTTCATACATTAAAAAAAGGGCACACAATATATTATTATTCCCTCCAATTTTCAAGGCTCCCATAATTTATTAATTCTCAAAAACACTCAAAAACTTTCTCTCGTCTTGCTCAAGGATCAAAGAGCAACTTTCTCTCATTTTCATCAAGAACACCAACACCTTTTCCAACAACTTTTTCAAGATCCAAAAGTCAAAGAAGCTCAATTCTTCTCCGATATTGAATCTGATTGTTGTGATCTCTATACCTAAGATTCCTCTTCAATTATATGGTAAGTTTTTATTGATTTAAGCACTTTCAAATAAGTGATTTTTAAATAAGCACTTTTGTGGATCAATAAATTGAACTTTGATCTAATTTTAATTATGGAAGTGATTTCAATAATGAAAATATGAATTTATCTTGAATCATGATGTGCAAATCCGGAATTGGATGATTAAATAAGTGCTTATTCAATTAATTGATTTTGATAAGAGTGCTTATTTGAGAAAACAAAATGTTAAAGTTGTTTCAAGCTTAATTGATGATTCTTGATTGATTATGTATGGTCTAATCTGGATCTCTAATTGTGCAAAAATCATGAGTTGAATTTATGAAATTATGTGTTTGACAAATTGCTTGAGCCATTGTGCCTTGATCTTACCGCGTGATTCAATTGATTTATGGTTGCATATAAATTTCCTTTTTCTATGGTCATAGCATAATTGATATGAATTTGGTTTTTGATACGATAAAAATACTTCGAAACTCATGAAATCTGATAATGAATTCACATGTCGATTATGCTATGATGGGGGAATTTGTCGTATAATTTTTGTTGTTTTGGTTTCCGTTTCGTGCCGTGGATATTCTATGATTTTCAAGCTTTCCAATGATTTGAACCATGCGTGAAATGGACACTCGATGCAAAAGTTATGTTTCTTCGAAGTTTCAATTAAACAAGACTGTTGTTGAGTCGACGCATAGCCTTTTTGAGTCAACGCAAACAATTTGGACCACACGGTAAGTGTTGCACCGACCCTTCCGTCGATATAAACTTAGAAAAATCTCGAGCATGAGTTGACGCATGGCCCGTTTCGGTCAAATCAATCATTCTGGTCACCTGCGGGAAGTGTAGCACTGACCCACCGGTTGATGCAAACTGAGAAAATTTCAGGCATGAGTCGACTCATGCCCTGTCGCGGTCGATGCATCTTTTCCAAATTGTTGCTTTTTGCTTCTTTGGCTTTGCTTTGGCTATTGTTTGCTCCAAATTTCTTCCTACTCTTTTATACTTTAATTTACCTTGTTATTTTTAACATGTGTGTTGATTGTGCAAGGTACATTTGGATAGTTTCTGATCATATAATTATTACTTGACTATTTGATCGGAAAACTTGTTTGGACTTTCGATTTATGGTCCGATTTTTGCGTTCGACACACATGCCATTGTCTTGTGCCCCGTATCTTGTATAGTTGAATTTTATGCAGGTGCTCGGGAATACGGATGTGTTGATACACATTCCATTCATGGTTTGCCTAATTGCATTTTGTGCAGGCACTTTGTGATAAGGATGTGTTTGCTACACATTCTGATCTTGCTTATTGATGATTCGACGCATATTCTCACTTAATTTCTTTGTTGATGCTAGCTTGCTCAAAGTTTTCTTGGTTTCTTATTTTTTCTTTCTTGATACAGATTTTTATTTTTTTGGTATTTCTCTTATACCTTTTTACCGCATCCGTTATCAAATTCTTTATTGCTTTCTAAAGATCATGAGAAGTAGGAAGCGGGAAATAAAGAGCGTGCGCTTGAAGTATCTGTTTAAAGACCTATAGCAGGCACCGCTTTTTGTATGGTAATTGTGATTATTTAAAATCCTACCTTTGAAGTAGGTATTATGAACATGTGTTTACATTTGTGCCCACATTATATTAAAAATAATAAGTCATCAAAAGTAGGCAAGCGGGGAGGGTCTGCAATTGACCCTAGCATATTCTAGTCCGTGTCATCCTTAGCTCACGTTGTACGGAGATGCTTCGGAGTAATGCAGATCATGGTTATAGAGTCGTCAAGTGGAAAAGGGATTTGTAATCAATCCCCCATATTTAGTCTTTAGCTCGCGTTGGTCGACTTTGATGCTCTGTGCTATTTTCTTCTATCCTATCCCCGCTTGTTTGCCTCGGTTGATATGACCCCTTGACTAAAGCATCCCTACCTGATTTTATACCTACCTTAATCATCCATATCATGGTTAGGCATTTGACTTGAGTTAGCATGTGCTGCTCACGACATATTATTTATGCTCTCTTGAGCGTGTTGACTTGCTTGCTTAATTTCGTCTTTGTGTGCATGTTTTGAGATGATATACCCTCGACATGTTCCCTTAGGAGCTCTCGTTTCAACTATACATGATGATTTGAGATAGCCATAGTTTTAGGTGATAAACCCTTGCTATGCTCCTTTAGGAATTATTGATTCACTTATAGATGATGATTTGAGATAGACATTAGGATTGTTATCCATGCATGTCAACATAGGTTAGAGTTTCCCCTTCAAAACTCAACTTTAGGGTCGATCACTATATGATAACATTAGGGATAGATTTAGGTTAGTCTCCCTTAGATGTTTTTTCTTTCTTTTTCCTCCTTGCATTAAAACAAAAACTCTTTTTCCTGGAAAATGCATAAAACATATAACAATTTTTAAATCCTTCTTTAAGGTAAAAAATACCAACCAATGTAAACTTTTTGCGCCTCCGGGCTTCTTCTTTCAAACCTTTTTCAAAAGAACATGTTAAATAAATTTTGTGCTGACGCGTGAGTCTCCTAAGGTCGAGCTGCGACATAAAGCGAAATTAATATTGTTCATTAAAAAATACAAACCAATAACAACTTTTGAAGCCGAACTACGGTAGCTCTGATTCCTCGAAAGGATTCGTAGGCATTGGGTAGGGCCCAAGCGAGTACAACATTTATTTTCCCTACATTATTTTCTCCTTTATTTTGCATGCATTCCCCGTACAACTTAGATATATATATTTAAAACACACCCTTTGATTATAACAACAAGAGTGGATACCGTAAAGTACTATGGGTGTGCAGGGTGCTAATACCTTCCACTCGCATAACAGACTTCCTTACCCGATCTCTCGATCATTTTATCATAATTTAACCCTTCTCAGGTTTACTCTATGTCTACCTTTCCCTTCCTATTGGGATAAAAGATGTTCGATGGCGACTTCATTGATATTTTATCAGTTGATTGTTCAGCCGGTTGTTTCAGCTGGGGACTGATTGACCCATTTCTGGTCCATCCTGGAGTCGATCCTAGCTCTTGTTTGTTTACTTCTTTAGGTGTTTATTTATTTCCATTTATTTACAGACTTATATATAATGCTTGCATATGTTTGTGCATGCATTTTACTTCTTTCCATATTGGTTATCTGTTGTGTTTGATCTGTTTCCATGATGGGGTGGGTGTTACTATGAGTAGGAATCTAGGAAAACTAGGAATAGAGTGGAACACAGAGGATAGGGGATGTAGATTACCCTAGACGGTTGTTTCGTCCATGGTCAGATGAGGTTTTAATGAGGTGCTATCATTATCACAAAGGTGTACGATGATAGTACTCTCAAGCGAACCCGTGATTTTGAGTTACCATTGGCTTTACCCAGACATAGTCTTGACCCGTGAGTGAGGCGAGAATATGATATTTATAGGTACATATGGTGACTATGTTCTGATGGTGACCGTTGTTCTGTTGGTCACTATGTGGGTCTCAGATTTATTTTTTGAGTTTCTGGAGTCGGTATTCAGGATAGTTCTTTGGTTATATTCTAGACCTTTGATCTTGATATATTAATCTGGTCCAGAGATTATATAATGGTTATTCATGGTAATTGGTTCCATTGTGTTCTGAAATTGGTGTTGAACCTTTGACCCTATGATATTCAGATTATTCAGCAGATTTATACATCAGTTATTCAGAGGATTGTACAGTTTTTATGCTGAACTTTTGAACCTATGTTATTGCACCTTGCATCAAGCATGTTTATTTTATACCAAAAAAAGTAAAAGATTGTATGCATAAAAATGATGTTTGAACATGGCATTGCATCCAATCATTCACCTCATGCATCTTCATGCATTCAAAACAGGTACTAAGGATGGGGAGTTCTTATTCAGGCCCGATATTTTCTCTTCAGAATTGTGAACTCCGACTTCTCACCGCTCTGTTATCTGAAAAAGTCGTGGAAGGAATTCATGGGGAATTAGATGAGATGATGAGATGAGAAAAATCAGATGAGGTTGTTTATCATGGACATGCAGGTCTTGGCCCATGGTTAGAAATCCTTAAGGGGAAATATAACTAGTTAGAGACTCAGTTGAGTTAGATATGGAAGTTCTGAAGATAGTGTCAGCAGAGGAAAGTGGTCTTGGATATGTTGTTGAAACAAAAGTTGTTATTCATCCCCAGCCTATGGCACATTTTTCAAATCGAGAGATACTTTGTGGGTCTCATCCAGAACTTCATGTTCTCGAATTCTCTCGTCAACAGCTAGTTTTTGGTCTTCAAGTGAACCCATGGGGCAAAGCTTATCAACAAAGGTAGAAAAAGCTTGAGAAGCAGGTTGATACAATCTTAATAACTTGTATCTAGTTACTTCCTCATGTGTTGAAAGTTCAGTTGATTAAGCTTCATGCTTTGGGTTATCCTCCCACAAGTTTCTCTCCTAATTTTGATGCAAATGCTAGATGTGTCTCCCATTATGGGGCACCTGGTTATTATATTGAAGACGACAAGGGGTTGAAGTATGAATTCTCACACTTGTCTGGCTTCTTTTACAAGGTCCAGTCTATGTTTGGCAAACCGTTCCAGATTCTTTCTCCTCAGCTGAATGCTTCTTCTGTAGATGAGGTGATACTTCTATGATGAAGATGTATAAGATATCGAGTTCTTGGAAATTTTATGATGTGTAGAAGGAAAATACCTCAAAGTTCGAGTTCTACATTCATAGTTTAGTTTCTTATGTGTAGTAGAAGATTCTTTGTTACAACTTCTGAATTTCGCTTATGTGTAGTAGAAGACGAAGATTATTTTATGAAGTAGGAGATTCTCTGTAATTCGGTTGCTAAAACTTCTCTCTTGTGAAGTAGGAGATGAAGTTTACTTTCTTCTGTGTAGTAGAAGATCCTTTGGTATGGTTGCTGGATGTTTCTTCTATGTAATTGAAGACGGTGCTTCTTTTGTGTAGTAGGAGATGCTCCGGAATTCAGCGGCTGGATTTCTTTTATGTGTAGTAGAAGATGGTTAGAATTTCTTCTCTGTGGTAGAAGATACTTTGTGATGCAGTTTATGAAAATTTGCTTGATAAAGCATTCATCACACCTGTTGAGGGAATTCGATGTGATTACCGTGTTGGGGAACTTGGCCATTCAGCTGAAGGTTGTAAACCATTCAAAGATGAGATGCAAGACCTGGTTGATGAAAAAGCCATCATTCTCATGCTAGTTGGTCAAATTTGAAGTCTCCTTTGACTCATTGAATGTCAAGATTTCCAGATCATCATCTGAAGCAACAAGTCCATACGGATACTAGTTTCCTCAACATGGTAGTTTCAAATTACACTTGCATTCTCATTTGTAATCTTCCTTGTTTTGATTCAGTACTTTCTTGTATGCAAAATTTGCTTATTCTTTGAATACTAATCATAATGCATTGAATATGTTTGTCTAGAATTAATCCATTAGTATTCACTTTTAAATATTTTACTATAATTTTTGATACCTAACTCTTGTCACAAAGAAAAGAAAAATACCTTTGGAGGGAGGATGATGAGTAATATACCAAAAACATCAAACGGTGTGCTTTTGAATAAAAACCATGTTGTTGATGAATATGCCTTGTTTCAAATTCCCAAACACCAAAGATATAAGGGAGATAGACCCTCGACAACCCCTTTGAGCCTTGAAGTAGGAGTTTCTTTTCTTGTCAGGAAAAACCCTCACATTTAACCTAGGGCAAAGTAGATTTCAGTTAATCTGGTTGGGCGTTCAAAACTCATCAAGAGTGCGCATCTAAGGATACAACAATGGTTATCCATCAAAAGGATGAGGAAAGTAAAAACCATAATGGTCAACCCTCACCAGTCAGCAGTGTGTATCAAATAGAACGATATCCCGATGGGTATCTCTCATGCATCAGGAGCTCAACAGATGACGATACAATAATGGTTATTTGTCATCTACCAAAGACTCAGTCATTCATAATCAGGTCCAGCAAAGTCGAAAATGATTCAAAGTCACACGACGTGTTAAAAAAACAAAGTAATGATTGAAAATAGAAAAGAAAGAGACAAAAAGCCCCGCTAAGTTGGAACTTGAAAAACAAATCTCTTAGGGAAGAGTCAGGGAATCCCGCTGGACTTCAAAGTTAAATTCGTAAAAAATTTGTCCAGGAAAAATTTAGGGAAAGCAAAAATTGCGAAAAGCGAAACGAGATTAAAAAAATCCTCAGCAAAGAACAAAGTCATGTGATCAGACACCAAGAACCAAAGGAATGAGTGACTGCCATGTACAAGAAACCTCAGTGGTTCCTCAACCATGGTAAACTCTTTTAAGAGACGAATGCTCGTGTTGGTTTAACTGAATGTAGGATTGCAGAATATCATGGAGAATGGATGGACACCAAATATTTTGAGCCTTAAATCCTTTTTTCTAAAACTGGGAACCAGGCCACGTTACAACCCTGAAATGTCCTAGCTGAAGCATGGGTTAATTAAGAAGCACACCATAATGAGAATATGGTAATCTGACTCCTAGGAGGCTTGCTAAAAATTTTGAGTTGGTATCACACCATCTTTTTATTTTATTTCGCACAAATTTTTTTTATGTTTAATCTTTTCAATAAAAGTTTTTAAACTTCAAGACCAACATAAGATTTGCATTAGAATTATCATTCTTAGAATAAACAATATTTGCATATGAACTAGTGCTTAAACATCAACTAAGCTTGCATAATGAGTATTAGTTGAAATTTTGATTAGCTCAAGGGATAAATTGCTTCAAGATACCTTTGAAAGGTAAATCATTTGTCAGGATGATCTTAATATGGGGAAGACCTTCTATTGACTCCATTGAGTAAAAGAATACCAGTTTGAGAAATGGTCTTTAACAAATTTCAAAAGTTGATTGCCCAGAGTCTCTGTCGAGCAGTGGCGTATTACTTTCAATTGAGTCTGAGGGACGTATTTCTTCAAGTATTTGATCAGAGAACGAAGTAGTTCAAGTCGAGAAGTATGCTTGTGAAGTAGCCTACTTTCAAGACATAAGACAACCACCCTAAGGTTGTGTTGTCTTCGAAAATCCTCAAGTTTCTCATCCCTCCGTGAGCATGAGGTAAAGGAAAAGGTTTGTCGAGACTCTGTTGAGCAAGGGCAAGCATGTTGAATACTCTGTTTGGTAAGTGTTCATCCAATCTGAGGCACTCAAGTCGAGATTTAATCCCTCAAAGTACATTCAAACTAGGGCAATTACGTCAAGATTCGAAGAGTCTCTCAAAGTGCTGAGTAATCAGGGGCACTCACCCAAGCATGGTTGAAATCACTTCCAACTATGGTCAGTCAAGGGCAGTATTCTGAAGTTCATAAGACTAGGTTATTTATCTTGATTGTACTGAACTTGAAAATTCCTCTCGAGGCAAGTTTTTAAAGCCCTACAGACTGTGGAAAGGCATTATGCAAGGGAATTCCTCCATAAGGGTTGATCAAATCAAGTTCATACACAGGCTGAATGGCTCGTGAACTTAAAAAGTATGTCGACAAGTCAGGATTTTTATCCTCGGCTCATCAGAGACTTAAGTCCATTTATTGTTGTTCCTTTATCAGAAGTTAGGATCATTATCTCCAGTTGATGTGTGGATTGTTATTCTCAGTAGGATACGAGCAGTAACACAAAGATTATTTGAGGTTGTTTTCCCGTACAAGACGTAATGGAAATGTCTCTCCCTAGGAGGACGCCTCTACCCAGTAAAGGATATGTTGCTACTTGACAAAAGTATGTCTTCCAAGGCGTTTTATCTTCAGAGATATTTATTCCCCAACAAAGCATCCTCATTTCTCGACAGGAGGAGAATGATTCTTATCCCTGAAAATTTAAAATTTGTTTGAAGTCAAGATGATTTCTTTTTTGTAGACTGCAATTTATTTTTGCAGCATCTTCTCCAAAGCCCATTCTTTAGTGGCATTTCTCCTTGGAGTTGACATGATGAAGTTGCAATCTTGCATCGCAGTTTTTACCCAGTGGTTGGTAGTTCAAATTTCTTATTCTTCAGCGAAGTTAACTATTCCAAACATCGGGCATATTGCCACAATTTCACTTTTTGCAAGTACTGTTGGTATTTTATCACAAGAAGCATACTAGCATATGAATAAAAAAGGGTTTGTATGCGACCAACATGAGTATTTCTATAGAATGGGATCCAATTTCCCTAGTGAATGCTTACCTCTGCTCAAAACAGAATCACTCATCCCTAGTAAAGGCGTACTCTCTCCCGGGTATTCCTCCTTCTCAGTGCAGTATGTTTCTTTCCAGGTTTTCTCGGAAGAATCATTTTATTCACCAATTAGAGATTTTTTATATACTTCCCTTGAAGTAGGCATTCTACAGCTTCCCCAATGAGGTTTGCACTCATCCTCCCCATGAAGTATGTATTCTCCTACTCAGTGAGGGATGCACTCCCTCTCTCTTCATTGTGGTTTGCCTCTATCAGAGTTCTTAAAGAGACTCATGTTTGCCTACGAGAGATTCTAGTTTGTTATCCTCATGAGGACGACCATCAACTGTAATGAAATGATTTCTGCTCCCCAATATAGAACTTCTTGCCGGCTTGAATGTTGCAGAGATGGCTACACTCAGTGTAACTAGATATTATTGATGCTATCATCTAAAGGCTTTTTCCCCCCAGTGTATGAGGTAGTCTTTGTCCCCAGTCGAAGCCGAATTTTAAGGAGATGATAGAGTAACTTATCTATCATTCCCTAGTGGAGCGAATTCTTTTTTCCCTAGTGGAGCAAGTGTCCTGTCTCCCAAGTGTGGTGTGCATAGGAGTGCCAGTCATAACTCTTTCATCCCTGGTGACAAAAGATTTTGTTGAGATATCAACAGTGGAGTTTTTGTCCCAAGATATTTGTTTCTTCCCCAAGTGAATACTTTTTACCCCCCGACGATGTTATCCCTAGTGTGGTCTGAGTAGAACTCTTTTTATTTAAGAATTTCTATACTCCCCAGTAGAAGCTATCTTCGTCAAGAAAATCTATGCGAGAAAGTTTCCATCCCCAACGAAGCTCTCCTCTTTCTAACAGAAGATAAAGAATTTTCTCCCCAAGAAGTTGAAGATTTGATCAAAATTCAAGATTTTCACTGAACTACAATTTATTTTTGTAGTATTCTCCCCAGGAAGTTACTTCCTTAGTGATATCTATCTTTAAAGGTTGATGCTTCTGAATCTCGGTTCCTCATTGAGGTTCAAATTGCCTTTTCGCTACAAAAGATCAGATGTGCAAGAATAATCATTTGGAAGTTCATTTTCTTCTCAACAGTCGATTATTAACATGTTTCCCCCTGTGCATTGCTAAACATGCATCATTACATTACATCTACCAAAATGCCTAGCATTTCCATCGTATGGAGCACTACGCTAAAAAACTGCAAACATGCATGAGTATAATCCAATTATGTTCACCTATGGTAACCAAATTATCATGCGTTCAGATTTGAATTATCTCTACAACAAGCCTAGGATGATTCTATTTTGTTTCCCCAGCGAAGTTTGTTTTGATTCACCACCAGTCGGGTCTTTGGTATTTCTCCATTTCCCTAGTAAGTCGTGGTTTTCTCTTGCCATTACAAGCCCTTGGTTATTTTACCCGTGTTTGATTTGCCGTTAGAGTGCGAGTAAGAGTCAGTGTATAGCCTTTCTTACTTCTCAAGTATTTAAGTATCCATACTTGGTGTGTGGTAATTCAGATAATTGCCACTCTGGAAGAATTACACTCCGCCTTTGGCCTGAGGAATTTGGTAGTTCTTGCGTATTTGCAAACTTTTAAATCCCAACGCATGTTAGAAATCCTTGTTTAGAGCCCCTATAGTTGGTCTCTTTTTCTAGTCACAAGTCTACCTTCGACCGAAATTCTGTTTGGGTTCAATACATATGGGAATCCCTAGTAAGTTTGTGGTTTGCGCTTTCCCTTGCAAGCCTTTGGTTATTTTACCCGTGTTTGCTTTTCTATTAGAGTGCGAGTAAGAGTCGGTGTATAGCCTTCCTTGCTTCTCAAGTATTTGAGTATCCATACTTGGTGTCTGGTAATTCAGGTAATTGCCACTCTTGAAGAATTACACCCTGCCTTTGGCCTGAGGGGTTTTGTAGTTCTTTCATATTTGCAACCTATCGAAAGCCCAACGTGTGTTGCCAATCCTTGTTAGAGTTTTCTTTGACCTGTCTCTTTCTCTTGTAGAGTTCACCTTTGATCGGTATTCTCTAAAGCTCCTGCTTAGTCGGTTCCTCGTCTTCTTTTTATCCGCGTTAGTCGACTTCTCCTTTCTTTAGCTTAGCTAACCTTCTCTGTTAAGAGTCCTTCAGTGTCTCTTCAAAGTCCAGTTGTCTGGCATCCTTGTTTAGGCAAATGTGTCCTTTATTGTTGAGCCTTTCTTCGGTTAGTCTCTTTCTTGTGTTCGCTATCAAATCCGAATGTTTATTTCTTAATGCTCGATGTCGCTTTTGTGTGTCTAACTCCGACCAGATATTCATAACTTTATCCCCTGTGAGTTCGTCTTTGATCGGTGTTCTTTTCTTAAGAATCTACCTTCGGCATAGTATTCCTTGATGAAGATTCCCCTTCAGCTGGTTTTTTTATCTTGAAGTCCATCATCGGCTGGAATTCTTTAAATCCACCTTCGGGTGGTACCTATTGTTAAGATTCCCCTTTGACTGGTCTCTTTTCATTTGAAAGTTCGCCTTTGACCGACGTTCTTTTCTTAGGAATCTACCTTCTGCATAGTGTTCCTTGATGAAGATTCCCCTTCGGCTGGTTTCTTTATCTTGAAGTCCACCTTCGGTTGGCATTCTTTAAATGAACCTTCAGCTGGTATCTTTTGTTAAGAGTCCCCTTCGGCTGGTCTCTTTTCTGTTTAAAGCTCTCCTTTGACCGACGTTCTTTTCTTAGGAATCTACCTTCGGCATAGTATTCCTTGATGAAGATTCCCCTTCAACTAGTTTCTTTATCTTGAAGTCTACCTTCGGCCGGAACCCTTAAAATTAACCTTCGGCTGGTACCATTTATTAAGAGTCACATTCAGATGGTCTATTTTCATTGTAAGTTCATCCTTTATCGACGTTCTTTCCCCTTTAAATCCACCTTCGGCTGGTATCATCTGTTAAGAGTCCCTATCGGGTGGTCTCTTTTCATTGTAATTTCGCCCTCGATCGGTGCTCTTTCCCATTTAAATCCATGTTTGATTGGTATCATTTGTTTGGAGTCCCCTTCGGCTGGTCTCTTTTCTTTGTAAGTTCGGCTTTGGTCGGTGTTTTATTCAGAGTCAAAGTATATTTGTATCCCCCAGTAAGTTAACCTTCGATTGGCGTTCCTTTGTTAGAGCCTTCTTCGGTCGGTCTCTTTCTTGTGTATGTCTAACCTTGACCTGACATCCAAGAGATTTACTCAACTAACTACTACAAATACAAAAAACCAAAAAACATAATAATACCTTACAGGCTTCGGAGTGCAAATTTTTTGGTTCTTTTAAGTATTTAATCTTTTCCACCTTGAAAGTTTGAAATGCTGGTGCTAATCTCACCTTCAAGTTTAAGACGATTAAATAGGGGCAACTGTTACACTCCAAAATTTTCCCTCTTTGTTTTAACTTTGATTGGATTATACTCTGTTTGCATATACACATGCATGCATATCATTGGTTTGATGTTCATGGGGTCAAGGTATTTTATCAATACAATAAATCTCTCATAATTTTTCAACTCATGTTTGAGTTATGGAAGATTTGGGTTTTTTCGGTGAATTTAAAACAATGCGAATTGGAAACAGGGTTTTGACTGATCTGAGTTTGAAAATTCACATCTTTAGCTTGGAATGGTGTTTTCAGTTGATTCTTGAGGTTTTGAAACTGTCTCGATGTTCTATTCAATTTTCGTGTTTGGACCAAAAGTTAATTCTCAAAGGAAATTCTCTGAATACGCGGTTCTTTTGAAAGTTGTATGGTGAAAAATACAAAGAAAAAGGTGTTGAAAGTGCAGTTTTGACGCACTTGAAAATTTATAACTCGAAGACCGTTGATCGTTTTGAGCCCGTTCTGGTGGCTAAAATTCCATCTTGATGTCATCTACATTTCGTATCTCATGGCCGGAATCCAGTTCTACTCAGAGAGTCTTCGAATATATGAATTTGTCAAATTTGTTCGCACAAGAAAATTGTGAAAAATGTTCACCCGCTTCATCTTCGGAAAATCATAGCTCGGTCGATTCTTATCGTATCTAGCTGGTTCTGGTGGCATCGGTTTACAAATTGAGTTGGATAAATATTTCTTTCATCTTTCCAATTTGAACGGTAATCCTAAGGCCTTCGTTTTTTGTCCAAAACACGCGTAACACATTGAAAATCCTGAATCGAGAAATATTTTCATCTTAGTGAAACTTTAAAAAAACATAACTAAATCACCGTTTATCCGATTGAGACCATCTTCAGACACAATGTTATTCTAGACGTTGGCTATATTTTTAGTTTCATATTTCAACTTTGAAAGTTGCGCTGAGAGACCTGAGAATTTAACCTTAAGGTGTCAGACTCTGATGAACTCAAAATTTGTAGATTTGCTTGTATTTATTGGAGGCTCATTCATTCCAAAAAAAGGGCACACTATATATTCTTATTCCATCTAATTTTCAAGGCTATCATTATTGATAAATTCTCAAAAACATTAAAAAACTTTCTCTCATCTTTGTCAAGGATCAAAGAGCAACTTTCTCTCATTTTCATCAAGAAAACCAACACATTTTCCAACAACTTTTTCAAGATCCAAAATTCAAAGAAGCTCAATTCTTCTCTAATTTTGAATCCGATTGTTGAGATCTCTATACCTAAGATATCTCTTCAATTCTACGATAAGCTTTTCTTGATTTAAGCACTTTTCAAATAAGTAATTCTTAAATAAGCACTTTTATGGATTAATAAATTGAACTATGATCTAATTTGAATTATGGAAGTGATTTCAATTATGAAAATGTGAATTGATCTTGAATCATGATGTGTAAATCAAAAATTGGATGATTAAATAAGTGCTTATTCAATTAACTGATTTTCATGAAAGTGCTTATTTGAGAAAACAAAATGTTGAAGTTGTTTAAAGCTTAATTGATGATTCTTGATTGATTATATATGGTCTAATTTTGATCTCTAATTATGAAAAAATCATGAGTTAAACTCCGGAAATTATGTGTTTGACAAATTGCTTGAGCCATTGTGCCTTGATCTTACCTTCTGATTCAATTGATTTTGGGTTGCGTATAAACTTCCTTGTGCTATGGTTATAACATAATTGATGTGAATTTGGTTTTTGATCAGATAAAAATACTTCGAAACTCATGAAATCAGATTATGAATTAACATAACGATTGTGCTAGGATGGGGGGATTTATCGTATAATTTTTGTTGTTTTGGTTTCCGTTTCGTGCCGTGGATATTCTATGATTTTCAAGCTTTCCAACGATTTGAACCATGCGCGAAACGGACACTCGATGCAAAAGTTATGTTGCTTCAAAGTTTCAATTAAACAAGACTTCAGTTGAGTCAACGCATAGCCTTTTTGAGTCGACGCAAAAAATTTGACAACACACGGAAAGTGTTGCACCGACCCTCCGGTCGACGCAAACTGAGAAAAATCTCGGGCATGAGTCGACGCATAGCCTGTTGTGGTCAAAGCAAACATTCTGGTCACCCACGGTAAATGTTGCACCGACCCACCGATCAATGCAAACTGAGAAAATTTCAGGCATGAGTTGACTCATGCCCTATCGCGGTTGACAAATCTTTTCTAAATTGTTGTTTTTTGCTTCTTTGGCTTTGCTTTGGCTATTGTTTGCTCCAAATTTCTTCCTACTCTTTTATACTTTAATTTTCCTTGTTATTCTTAACATGTGTGTTGATTGTGCAAGGTACATTTGGATAGTTTCCGGTCATGTAATTATTACTCGACTATTTGATTGGAAAACTTGTTTGGACTTTCGATTTGTTGTCCGATTTTTGCGTTCGACACACATGCCATTGTCTTGTGCCCCGTATGTTGTATAGTTGAATTTTGTGCAGGTGCTCGGGAATATGGATGTGTCGATACACATTCCGTTCTTGGTTTTCCTAATTGCATTGTGTGCAGGAACTTTGTGATACGGATGTGTCTGCTACATATTTTGATCTTGCCTATTGATGCTTCGACGCATATTCTCACTTAATATCTTTGTTGATGCTAGCTTGCTCGAAGTTTTATGGGTTTCTTATTTTTGCTTTCTTGATACGGATTTTTATTTGTTTGGTATTTCTCTCATACCTTTTTACTGCATTTGTTATCAAATTCTTTATTTCTTTCTAAAGATCATGATAAGTAGGAAGCAGGAAATAAAGAGCACGCGCTCGAAGTATCTGTTTAAACACCTGTGGCAGGCACCGCTTTTTGTATGCTAACTGTGATTGGTCAAAATCCTATGTTTGAAATAGGTATTTTGCATGTGTGTTTACATTTGTGCCCACATTATATTACAAATAATATGTCCTTAAAAGTAGGCAAGCGGGGAGGGTCTGCAATCAACCTCCTCAAATTCTAGTATGTGTCATCCTTAGCTCATGTTGTACATCGATGCTTCGAAGTTGTGCAGATCATGGTTATCGAGTCTTCAAGTGGAAAAGGGATATGTAATCATTCCCCCACTTTTTCTTGAGCCCGCGTTGGTCGACTTTGATGCTCCATTCTATTTTCTTCTATCCTCTCCCCTCTTGTTTGCCTCGGTTGATATGACCCCTTGGCTAAAGCATCCCTATCTGATTTTATACCTACCTTGATCGTCCATATCATGGTTAGGAATTTGACTTAAGTTAGCTTGTGCTGCTCATGACATATTGTAAGTGCTCTGTTGAGCTTGTTGGCTTTCTTGCTTGATTTCGTCTTTGTGTGCATGTTTTGAAATGATATACCCTCGGCATGTTCCCTTAGGATCTCTCGTTTCAACTATAGATGATGATTCGAGATAAATATAGTTTTAGGTGATGGATCCTTGCTATGCTCCTTTAGGACTTCTTGATTCATCTATAGATGATGATTTGACATAAACATTAGGATTGTTATCCATGCATGTCAACATATGTTAAAAGTCAACTTTAGGGTCGATCATTTTATGATAACATTAGGGATAGATTTAGGTTAGTCTCGCTTAGATGTTTTTACTTTCTTTTGCATCCTTGTATTAAAATAAAAACTCTTTTTCTTGGCAAATGCATAAAACATCTAACAATTTTCAAATCCTTCTTTAAAGTAAAAAATATCAACCAATGTAATCGTTTTGCGCCTTCGGGCTTCTTCTTTCAATCCTTTTTCAAAAGAACATGTTAATTCACTTCTGTGCTGACGCGTGAGTCTCCTAAGGTCGAGCAACGGTAGAAAGCGAAATTAATATTTTTCATTAAAAAATACGAACCAACAACAACTTTTAAAGCCGAACTAAGGTAGCTTTTATTTTTCGAAAAGAATACGTAGGCATTGGGGTAGTGCCCAAGCGAGTACAAATTATATTTTCCCTACATTATTTTCTCCTTTCTTTTGCATGCATTCCCCATACATTTTAGATATAGGTTGGAAACACACCCTTTAATTAGAACAACAAGAATGGATACCGTAGAGTACTACAGACATGTGGGGTGCTAATACCTTCCCCTTGCATAACAGACTTCCTTACCAGATCTCTCGATCGTTTGATCGTAATTTTACCCTTCTAAGGTTTACTCGATGTCTACCCATCCCTTCCTATTGGGATAAAAGACGTTCAATGGCAACATCATTGATATTTTATCAGTTGATTGTTTAGCTGGTTGTTTCACCACTAGAAAAGGGTATTTATCCTTTGGGGTTGCAACATTAAAATCTATAAAGTCAATGCAAACCCTCAAAGTCCCATTCTATTTTATTACAGGAAATATATTAGAAATTCATTCGACGTACCTTATGGTGCAGGTGACTTTACATTTGAGCAGCCTTTCAATTTCCTCCTTGATCTTTGACAGGATCTCTGGTGCGAAGCGACTTGAGGTTTTATTGATTGGCTTCTTCCCAGGCTTAATATGTAGCTTTAACTCCACCAATTCTCTGCTTAATCCATACATTTAGTTGTAATCCCATGCAAAGCAGTCTTTAAACTCTTTTAAGAGTAGGATTACTTCGAATTTGAGTTCTAGGCTAATGTTAGCGCTGATATAAGTTAGCCTTTTTTCTTTCACATCTCCCAAGTTGATTTCTTATAAAGGATCTTGTTTGAACATCTTGACATTAGTTTCCATTGGATCCTTTTCGAAGCCTAGAGGTTCATCATCATAAATGGCGTCAAGCCTCTGGCTTGGGGATTCGATAGGTGACTTATCTGGAGGCTCTGGTTTAAAGTCCATTCCAGGTCCAGCTAGATGATCTGGAATCTCTTTGGTTTCAAAATCCATGTATCTTACTTCAGCCTCCAAGACTGCTTTTAGTTTGCTTTCGGCCATGTAAGCCGAAATCCTTTCCATGAAAGTGGACTCGGACATGATCGTTGTCTTCATCCTCCCAGCCAGTGCGCCATAGTCTAGGTACTCCTTCTATATAATCTTCCTCTCCCATAATTTCCATGTCCCATTGGAACCCATGGATTGGATGTAAGTTGAGGAAATAAAGGACTTTGTTTGATGGAAAATATGCGTGATCTACAGAGCTGCAAGGCTCTATATTCGCTAGATTTCTATCGAAGTGACATTTATAACACCACAATTTTTATTATTTTAATTATGTATATTATATTAATTAATTATTTGTGTGTTTTTATATAAAATTGATTTATTTGAATTATTCGATATGTGCTATGTGATGGGTTAGTCAGGTTAAATATGGAGAATCGTAGAATAATAAGTAATTGGGCATATTTAGTATATTACGATGAGCAAATGTGGGAGTGTGTGTGTTAGTAAGCCCATTAGTGGTTACTAGAGTTGGTAATATTTCATTAGTTTAATAAAAAGAAAAGAAATGGAGTTAGTAAGAGGATTAGCAAAAGAGAAGAGAAAAGGTTTTCACGAGAAAAGAAGAGAAGAGCGAGAAAGAGGAAAAAAGGCAAGAACGTGAAAGTTAAGAGAATCTACCTAGAACAAGGTAATGACGGGTTTTAATTTGGTTATTGGGATTGATAATAATGCATGATGTTGTACCCTAAAATTTTTCCTCCCATTTAATTCAAGACATTCTCCTAGGGTTCTCAAATGCTTAAGGTTGCTCAAGAATTGATCAGACAAATTCTCCTCCTAAGCAATGGACTTACAATTAGGTTTTCATTTTTCTCAAGGAAGTTCGGGTTTCTAAGGCCTCAAGTTGTTTCCATGGTTTCTTATAGGTCTTATAGAATGCTCAAACAAAGTTTCATGCCTTGCATCACAAGATTGCTCAGTCCATTGCTCAGATAATTGAAAATAAATTGTATTGAACAAAAAGTCAATTATGGTCAACATACAGTCAAACATCAAGATTTTTGGTCAACGTCAATATTTTGAAATCACATTCATAATTTTATCAAGGGTTTATCATGATTCTTCAAGGAAAACTCTCAAATCATCAAAAGTCAAAAGTTGTTAAATTAGGGTTTCCCTTAGGAGAAGTCAACTGAACTTTGACCAAGCATAACTTTCACATGCTTCCTCAGTTTTTCCCCAACCAAAGCTAATTTTGAAGGAAATTACATTCTCTACAACTTTGAAACCCTAAGTTCAAGCCCAAAAAATGCTTCATTTGAGAGATATGGGCCAAAACATTACAGGTTACTTCAAAAGTCAACAAAAAGACACTTTTTGTCAAGGCAACTAACATCAAGATAAATTCTTCAAATACAAAAATGATCAACATAAAGATTGTAGAGGACACCTTTGGATTTCCAAAAAGTCATATAACACTTTAAAAGGATGAAAATTGAGAGAGTTATGACCAATTCAATTTGGGAAAGTTTGAGCAAATGCATAAAGTTCAAATTGAGCAAACTTGATATTTTGGGTTATTGTGCCATTGCTTTAAAGTCCAAGCGTGTATTACACTCCTTATATACCTCAGGTCTTGTTCATATACCACTTGATCCATTTTATTTTAATTATTTTTTATTTATTCATTAATAATTCAAAATAAATAAGACAAAAATATAAGGCTTTTCAGCAAAGGTCGAAGCCCATATATCCTGACCTAATTCCATGTTATATAATCTTCATCATTAATACACAAGTAAGGCACAAACCATTACACTAAAATCTTGTCAAGAATATTAATTTTTCAAGATCCCTAAAGTAATTGGTAACCCTATTCATAGTCCCTTTCAGTACAAATTATCCATCCCAATCAACCCCAAGAAGATCATAGGGTAAGATTGGATCGTTTACAACGATCCAAACAGCCAGAAAACACTCGTGCAAACATCATGATTCCATCATTGTATAATTTTTTCATTCTCGAGTTTCATTGGATTTTAAGATAAACTAATCATGCTAATGTGTTCGTGAGGTCTCTATGTGTAGGAAATATTGATTGCATGGTACCCATGCTATCAGAATTGTGAATCACAACATTCATGCAGATCGGTGTTGTTTTCACCATAGCTCTCAAACAAGCCTTTTTAGTCCAAAATAAGTATCCTCTTGAACTCTCCGCCCTTGATTTAGGGGGGTAGGGTACCTTTGGTTTGCTAAGATCTTTTATTTTGCAGGAACAATAAATTGGCTCACCGGAGAAGACGACCAGAGCTAGGGCTTCGGCATCTATCTTGTTAATGCGTTTGCGTTTCATATTTATTTTAATTGTTTCATATAAGTTAACAGACGTATTACCACCCCAACGGTTGAAACGCACGCGCCAAGACATTACTCTATCAAGGCGTGGGTTCGATCCCTGCCTTTTGTTGTTTTCTTTCATAATTTTTCATATTTTGCAGAATTGAATACAAAGAGTGTTGGCTTTTATCCTTAGACACATGCGTGCGCCTGGCCTGGTAGTGAAGGTGTTGATTAAAAGGGTAGAGGGCATGGGTTCAACACCCATCCCTGTTAACTTTTTTTTAAATCCTTATTTTCTTACTATTTTCACATAAAAACCCTAAATTCATCAAACTAAAACCTATTTTTATCAATTAATTTATTCACAAACCCTAATCAACATTAGGATTTTGTTTTTTGTTTAATTAATAAACTTTATTATTTTTTCAAATTAAAATTAATTAGGGGTTTTAGTTTTTAATTAATTAAAATTAATTCAGGTTTTAGGTTAATCATCAAATCTTTTATCAAAAAATCACCAAAACAATTTCCTTCATCTTTTCTTTATTTTACATCTTCGTGTAGTTTACTCATTTCGTGTTATTTACAATTATGTGACTCCTCATGGTTTGTAATAGTTAATTAGGGTTTTACTTTTCCACCATATTTTATTACTTGTACCCTCACTCCCGAAGCCTTGTAATAGCGTAGAATTTTATTTTCCGTACATTTATCGCTTTACTATATTTGTTACTATTGCTTCGTAATTAGGGTTTGCATGAAAAGACTGAGAATATGAGTTATCTAACCATAATTTCAAAGATTAAAAATAACTGAAACACAAATCATTTGCTCACACGCACCTTTAGGGTAACCTCCCTTGTTTCCTTTTGGAAAACAGTCATGTCCCTCGAACTTGGGGACGCTTTAGCAAAGACCCTTAAAATAAAATATCATAGTCCCTCGATGACCCTTTTGATGCTGCCTTGAGGTTTGCTTGATTGTCTTCTTCCCAGGATTGATAAGTAGCTTCAACTCCACCAATTCTCTAATTAAACCAGACATTTAGTTGTAATCCCATGCAAAGTAGTCTTTAAACTCTTTTAAGAGTTGGATTACTTTAACTTTGAGTTCTAGGATGATGTTAGCGCTGATATAAGTTGGCCTTTTTTCTTTCCCATATCCCAAGTCAATTTATTATAAATAATCTTGTTCCAATATCTTGACATTGGTTGCCATTAGATCTTTTTCGAAGCCTAAAGGCTCATCATCATAGATGGCATCGAGCCTATGTCTTGGTTACTCGATAGGTTACTTATCTGGCGGCACTAGTTCAAAGTCTATGTCAGGTCTAGCTAGATGATATAGAATCTCTTTGGTTTCAAAATTCATGTATCTTACTTCAGCCTCCAAGACCGCTTTTAGTTTGCTTTCGACCATGTAGGCCAAAATCTTGTCCATGAAAGTGGACTCAGACATGATCATTGTCTTCGTCCTCCCAGCCAGTGGGCCAGAGTCCAGGTACTCCTTCTATATAATCTTCCTCTCTCCCATAATTTCCATGTTCCATTGGAACCCATGGATTGAATTTAAGTTGAGGAAATAAAGGACTTAGTTTGATGGCAAATATGCATGATCTGCGGAGCTGCAAAGCTCTAAATTTGCCAGATTTCTATCGAAGTGACATTTATAACACCCCAATTTTTATTATTTTAATTATGTATATTATATTAATTAATCATTTGTGTGTTTTTATAGAAAATTGATTTATTTGAATTATTTGATATGTGCTATGCGATGGGTTAGTCGGGTTAAATATGGAGAATCATAGAATAATAAGTAATTGGGCATATTTAGTATATTACAATGAGCAAATGTGGGAGTGTGTGTGTGTTAGTAAGCCCATTAGTGGTTACTAGAGTTGGTAATATTTCATTAGTTTAGTAAAAAGAAAATAAATAGAGTTAGTAAGAGGATTAGAAAAAGATAAGAGAAAAGGTTTTCACGAGAAAAGAAGAGAAGAGCGAGAAAGAGGAAAAAAGGCAAGAACGCGAAAGATAAGAGAATCTACCTAGAACAAGGTAATGACGGGTTTTAATTTTGTTATTGGGATTGATAATAATGTATGATGTTGTAACCCAAAATTTTCCCTCCAAATTTATTCAAGACATTCTCCTAGGGTTCTCAAATGCTCAAGAATTGATCAGATAAATTCTCCTCCTAAGCAATGGCCTTACAACTAGGGTTTCATTTTTATCAAGGATGTTTGGGTTTATAAGGCCTCAAATGGTTTCCATGGTTTCTTATAGGTCTCCAAGAATGCTCATACCAAATTTTATGCCTTACATCCCAAGATTGCTCAGATAACTGAAAATCAACTGTATTAAAAGTCAATTATGGTCAACATACAGTGAAACATTATGATTTTTGGTCAACATCAATATTTTGAAATCACATTCATCATTTGGTCAAGGGTTGATCATGATTATTCAAGGAAAACTCTCAAATCACCAAAAGTCAAAAGTTGATAAATTAGGGTTTCCCTTAGGAAAAGTCAACTGAACTTTGACCAAGCATAACTTTCACATGCTTCATAAGTTTTTCCCAACCCAAAGCTAATTTTGAAGGAAATTACATTCTCTACAACTTTGTAACTCTAATTTCAAGCACAAAAAATGCTTCATTTGAGAGATATGGGCCAAAACATTACAGGTCATTTCAAAAGTTAACAAAAAGACACTTTTTGTCAACGCAACTAACATCAAGATAAATTCTTCAAATGCAAAAATGATTAACATAGAGATTGTAGAGGACACTTGGGCTTTCCAAAAAGTCATATAACACTTTCAAAGGATGTAAATTGAGAGAGTTATGACCAGTTCAAGTTGAGAAAATTTGAGCAAACGCATGAAGTTCAAATTGAGAAAACTTGATATTTTGGCCTATTGGGCCATTTCTTTAAATTCCAAGCGTGAATTACACTCCTTATACACCTCATATATTGTTAATATACCCCTTGATCCATTTTATTTTAATTACTTTTTATTTATTCATTTAAAATTTAAAATAAATAAGAAAAAAATACAAGGCTTGTCAACAAAGGTCCAAGCCCATATATTCTGACCTAATTCCATGTTATATAATCTCCATCATTCATACACAAGTAAGGCACAAACCCTTACACTAAAGCTTGTCAAAACCCTCAATCTTTCAAGAACCCTAAAGCTAATTGAAACCCTATTCATAGTCCCTTTCACTACAAACTAGCCATCCCAATCAACCCCAGGAAGATCATAGAGTAAGACTGGGTCATTTACAACGATCTAAACGGCCAGAAAACACTCGTGCAAACATCATGATTCCATCATTGTATAATTTTTTCATTCTTGAGTTTCGTTGCATTTTAAGATAAACTAACCATGCTAATGTGTTTGTGAGGTCTCTATGTGTTGGAAATATTGATTACATGGTACCCATGCTATCAGAATTGTGAATTACCATATTCATGCATATCGGTGTTGTTTTCATCGTAGCTCTCAAACCAGGGCTTTTCAGTCCAAAATAACTATCCCATTGAACTCGCTGCCCTTGATTTAGTGGGATAGGGTACCTTTGGTTAGCTAAGATCTTTTATTTTGCAGGAACAATAAATTGGCTCATCGGAGAAGACGACCAGAGCTAGGGCTCCAGCATCTCTCTTGTCAATGTGTTTGAGTTTCATATTTCTTTTAATTGTTTCACATAAGTGAACAGACGTATTACCGCCCCAACGGTTGAAACGTGGGCGCCATGACATTACCCTATCAAGGTGTGGGTTCGATCACTGCCTTTTAATGTCTTCTTTCATAATTTTTCATATTTTGCATAATTGAATACAAAGAGCATTGGCTTTCATCCTTAGACACATGCGTGCACATGGCATGGTGGTGAAGGTGTTGATTGAAAGGGTAGAGGGCGTGGGCTCAACACCCAACACATATAACTTTTTTTAAAATCCTTATTTTCTTACTATTTTCACTTGTAAACCCTAAATTCATCAAACTAAAACTAATTTTTATCAATTAATTTTAACATAAACCCTAATCAACATTAGGGTTTAGTTTTATGTTTAATTAATAAACTTTCTTATTTTTTCAAATTAAAATTAATTAGGGGTTTTAGGTTTTAATTAATTAAAATAAATTTAGGTTTTAGGTTAATTATCAAATCTTTTATCAAAAAATCACCAAAACAATTTCCTTCCTTTTTTCTCTATTTTACATCTTCACGTAGTTTACTCTTTTCGCGTTGTTTATAATTATGTGACTGCTCATGGTTTGTAATAGTTAATTAGGGTTTTACTTTTTCTCTGCATTTTATTACTTGTACCCTCACTCCCGAAGCCTTTTAATAGCGTAGAATTTTATTTTCTGTACATTTATCGCTTTACTATATTTGTTACTATTGCTTAGTAATTAGGGTTTGAATGAAAAGACTGAGAACAATCGTTAACTAACCCTAATTTCAAAGATTAAAAATAACTAAAACACAAATCCTTTTCACACACCTCTAGGGTAACCTCCCTTGTTGCCTTTCGGAAAACAGTCATGTCCCTCGAACATGGGGACGCTTTAGCAAAGACCCTTGAAATAAAAGATCGTAGTCCCTCGATGACCATTTTGATGTTGCCTTCGGTAAATGATCTAGTCCCTTAATGAAAACTGCTAAAGTGTCTCTACAAGTTGCATTTGATGATTGTATGATGACCCACGCCTGTACCTTCACATCCAACGATAGGGATTCCTACTAAATAATGGTACAGATATCACTATCTAAAGGAGGAGGAAAAGTACAATAAAGACCTTGAGTAGGTAGATAGTTCTTAATAGCTTTCTCACATACAAAAAAAAACAAAAAACATCTTTCACAATCACACTTTCAAAAATATTTTCAAACAGACACTTTCTATGCATTCTCAAAAATAGAAACGAGAATCACTACAAAGTCTAGCCTTACTATTGTCATTTCTAAATAGTATTCAAACACCTTCACAAAGAATTTTCAAACAAAGTGAGCTAGAGATTAGGAGCTCATAGATAACTACGGATGAAAAGGGTGCTAACACCTTCCCTTTTCATAATCTACCCTCCGAACTCAAAATCTATCAATGTCTTTCTTTTTCTTTTCACCCTTTACTTCTTGGATAAAAGAAATGTCGGTGGAGACTCTAGCTATCCGCAACATTTGTGATAAAATGCAAAACCAAAAGTCAATTCTCCCACCGTATTATAGAACTGGAGACTCTGCTGGGGAACTACTAAAAAGAGGGGTTACCTTTAGATTTAGATCACTTTTAAATGATTTCCTTGTTTGCCTTGTATGCTTTACATTTGAGGGTTGCTCGGGTTTACTTTTCTTGCAAAGATCATACACCCAGATTTGGGGCCATTTTAGGTAAGTAGCAATAGATCATGGAAACTATACGGTGTATACTTACTGACCTTTAGAACCTTAATTGACCCAACTTAGCCATTAGAAGGTAGTGAGATATATGGATTTGGTGCAGTCCGAAGTTGGTTGATACCCGATGCTACGCTCATTGAGATTCGACTCTCGGGTTTAGTTTGGTGGCAAGTCAGTTGACGTGCTAAATAAAACCTTTGGGAAAAATCAGTGATATTGAGATCCCTAGAACTTGGTTACTTCTTTAGGACAGGTTGAGCCAACTAAACTTTAATAGGGTACTTACCTACGAAGCCCATGCAAGCCTTAAACCTAAGGCTCTTGTGTGCTTTATTTGTGTTCGTTATCTGTTTAAACATGACACCATAACATCATAACATCATATCATGATTAACCATTTCAAGGATCTAGGGGATTTATCATTGTTCTATATTACAGGGTCATGGCTTCCAGTAGTAAGAATACCATCCGAATAAACTTTGTAAGTATACCTTCCAAGCTTGAGGATTTAGTCTCAAAGGTAACTGACAATTCTTAATTCGCCAAGAGACGTGGTCATCTACTCAGTTTGGTTACTACTGGTTTCCAAGAAGACATGATGAGTGTTCTGTTCCAGTTCTTTGATCCAAAGCATCACGGTTTTACCTTCCCGGATTATCAGTTGGTACCCACAATGGAAGAATTCTCTATGTTTCTCGAAGTGCATATTCTTTATCAGATACCCTTCACCAGTCTAGAGCAAGTTCTAAAACCTGAAGATATTGCAGTAGCCTTACATTTGAAACGATCAGACATTGTATCTAATTGGGAAACAAGGAATGGAGTTAAGGGTTTTTCTCTTAAATTTCTAATAGAGAAGGCTCAGTGGTTTCTAGACGCCATGAATTTCTGTGCTTTTGAGGATATTTTTGCTTTGCTGATCTATGGTTTGGTATTATTCCCTAATCCGGACCAATTCATAGATGTGAATGCCATAATAATATTTCTCACCCATAATTCGGTGCCTACTTTTCTTGGAGATGTCCTACATTCCCTCCACACTTGGAGATGTGTTGCATACCTCTACTGTCCAGGTGGTTTATTTCGCACCTGCCCCGATCAGTGACAAAGAATGAATAAGGTTTGAGGTGGTCTTAAAGGTTGATGTCACTCGCTCATGCATCTATTAGTGTTCTTGATCATGGGAAGATGTAACTATTATTGCTTGTTGTGGGGAATTCCCTAATGTACCACTTCTTGGTATAAGAGGGGGCATCACTTACAACCCTTCTCTAGCTCTGCATCAATTTGGTTGTGCTCGAAGGGACAGTTCTCATGATATGCTCATCCAGGGTATTATTTTCAACTATGAGAACGATCCTCGTAACTACCACCAAAGGGTTATAAGTGCTTGGGGAATGGTCAAAAAGATTTATAGTGAATCTTTGGGACATAATAATTCCATTCCTCTAGAGCCTTACCTCATATGGGTGCGGTCTCGTGCTCAAAATCTCAAAATGCCTTATCCTGCTATCCTACCAGTGATCGTAGAGCCTGTTGTTGAAGCGGATATTCCTTATACCGCTATTCATCTCGATATGCCTAGTGACTTCAAAAAACTATAGAACTCCTAGATTCAACTTAAGGAAGAAAGGGATACCTTTGAAACTCGGATCTATGCTAGTGAGAAGAAAGTATTAGAGCTGACGAAATGACTCCACGAACAAAAAAGCCTTAATGCATATGTTAACACAAATAGGAATCGCCCATGGGAGACTTGAATTCATATTTTGTTTCTTTGTAACTCTTCTTGTTATCATTATAAGCCTATAAGGAAATTATAATTTGAGCTTGTTACTAAAATTTCTTTCGTTTCCTTTTGTTTAAACAAATTTAAATCCCGCAAAGGTCCTTGAAAACATTACACTTGCATTTACATATCATGCATATCATCACATAACAAGTACTTTCTAGATAGGTTTTCTCATCTTCTTGCTGTTTATTTAGGTAAAAGATGGCACTCTAACAAACTGTGAAGGATCTTAAATCTCAGAACGCTCAGTTTTATCAAATGTTCTTGGACTTAGCTAAGGTTCAAGACGAGTTGAAGACCCTCATCACGAAGGGGAATAAGAAGAAGACTAAAAAGCCAACCGTCTTTCTTAATATAGGCAGAAGATTCAAGGGTCTAGTCAGAAGGGCTCTAGATTTTGAGGTCCCCCTAAATGAAGATGATAACCAAGAGAAAGATAATGAGGGTGTGAAAGCTAAAGAGAATAAAAAACTTGGTTCTGGCCAAGATTCTGATGAAGACTATTCTGCCGAACAGTATCCTCCTGCTGATGACAAGTACAAATAGCTCAAAGATCATCTTAATGCTATGGAGATCCAGAAAGTGCTTGGGCTAGACTTTGAAGAGTTGGGTCTTATCTCGGGGGTTGTCCCTCACAAGTTCAAGGTTCCTACCTTTGCCAAGTAGGATGGTGTGTCCTGTCCAAAGCTTCATCTGGGGTCCTATGTTTGAAGATTCAACCTCATACTGCTGACAGGAAGTTATGGGTTCACTTCTTTCAAGAGAGTTTATCTGAGACACAACTCGAATGGGTCTATCAGCTGGAAGGAACCAACATCCGCACTTGGGAAGACCTGGCTGCTGCTTTTTACAAGAAGTATCAATATAATGTTGACCTCACACCAACTCGTGTGCATTTACAAAATATGACCATGTGCTCGAATGAAGGGTTTAAAGAATACTCCTAGAAGTGGAGAGATCTGGCTGGAAGGGTTCAACCTCCACTGTGTGATAGGGAGCTGGTTGATATGTTCATGGGCACTTTGATAGGGCCTTTCTTTAACCATCTGATTGGAAGCTCCTCATCTATTTTTACTGAGCTGATTCTAACTGGAGAACATGTCGAAACTGGTACCCAAAGTGGGAAGATTCAAGTGGTTGCGTCTTCAAGTGTTGTGACGAATACATTTAGCGGAAAGAAAGAAGTTAACGTTGTTTATGGCCAGAAGGGTCATGTTAGAAGAGACTGCAACAAGTATGTAGGAGTGGTGCTAATCTCTAATCCTGCGCCTATTCAACAACAACAACAACAGGGCAATCAGCGTAGGTCAGACGCACTAAGAAGACAGTTTACCAAGAAGTATGCCATTGTCTCAAGCATTACAATATTTACTGAAAGCGGGGCTGATTACATTAAGGGGTCCTCCTCAGAATCCCAAAACCTCCTCTCCTAGCTACAATCCAAATGTGAAGTGTGCTTACCATTCCAACAGTCCTAGGCACGACACCAATAACTGTTGGGCCCTGAATAACAAAATTTAGGATATGATTGACAACAAAGAGATTGAGTTTGATCCTCCGGAGACTCTGAATGTAATTATTGCACCAATTTTTAAGCATGACAAAGGCGTAAGTTCTATTGATGACGTTATTTATGTTGCTATTATAATTGAATTGGTTACTCCCCTCCCAATTATCAAAGAGAATATATTGTAGGCCAGTTTATTTTCAAGTTGTATTGAAAGATGTTACTGTTGCGTAGCAACACCCAATGAATGCAAGTTACTAAAGGAAGGCATTCAACGCCTAATGGACAATCACATAATTCGGGTTGAGAAGATTCTGTCTAATGGGCATATGTTTCAAGACTTATCTGTAATATTTGGCACTCCTATTAGGATCACATCCAAGGGTCCTGTAAGAATTACTGCCAATCCAAAAGTTGCTCCTCTAATCATCACTACACTTGGACCCATCCCATATTCTTCGGATAAAGCTATCCCATGGAACTATGGATTCGAGTCTACTACCAGGGTGTCAAGCAAGAACTATCGATTATTTAGGATGAAGATGCTGAAGTTGTTGATTCCAACATTGACAATATTGATGGGACCAATAAGGTTACTAGAAACGGAAGGGTTTTATCCACATAAATATCTTCAAATAATGTTGCTACACTATTTAGAGTTACTGCTACCAAGTCAGGTACTGAGGCTCGAGGTAAAGAGAAAATAACGGAGCCTGCCCAGACAGAGGCCCCTAAAGAAGTTGCAGTTGAAGAAACTTCTAAGCAAGAGTTGGAAGAGGTATTGAAGATTATCTGTAAGATCATTTACAACATTGTTGAACAGTTGGGGAAGACCCCTTCTAAGATCTCCATGTTATCCCTATTACTGTGTTCAAAAGACCATGCACGGGCTTTAGTGAAGTTCTTAAAATCTGCACATGTGCCACAAGAAATTTCTACCGATCAGTTCGAGAACTATGTTTCTAGCTTAAAAACTGACAATGGGTTAGGTTTTTCTGACGCTGATCTAACTCTTGAGGGAAGAAACCACAACAAGGCCTTGTATGTCTCTATTGAATGCAGCAACACTACCCTAGCTCACGTGTTGGTTGATACTGGTTCCTCGTTAATTTTTCTACCAAAGGGTGCTCTTGACAGACTGGATTGTGAAGGGGTTATACTGAAACCTAGTGATATTATAGTCCGAGCCTTTGACGGTTCATAGAGGATGGTACACAGAGAGGTGGATCTTCTGATCAAGGTAGGTTCGCGGGTCTTCGAATCTACTTTCTACATAATTAATATTCAACCAGCTTATTCTTGCTTACTAGGACACCCCTGGATCCATGGGGCAGGCGCTGTTACTTCCACCCTACACCAGAAGCTGAAGTATCACATGCAAGGAAAGGTTGTTATTGTTTGTGGCGAAGAGGATTATATGGTGAGTCACTTGAACTCATTCTGGTATGTAAAGATGGACGGAGAATTCATCGAGACTCCATGTCATACTTTTGAAGTAATCCCTCCTACCACTATTGAAGATGTTTATGCTATTCCAGAAGTTACCAGGGTTCCGCCCAGAATGGCTTCGTTGAAGGATGCTCAAGCTTCCGTAGTAGAATGTGGTTGTACAATTTAGGGTCAACTTCCTTACATTTCGTATAAATTGGAAAAAATTTGTTTGGGTTTTACTGCAGAGGGTCAAGGGCTATTCATCGCGCTCGTGCTGGAAGACCACCATTCTATGTCAGCAACAACAGAGTCAACATAATAGGAGATGTTGACAGCGATTATGACCTTGACAACTGGATATTTCCTACCATAGGCAACGGGCTCAGCAACTAGAGGGCTCAAGACATTATTTCAGTCTCCTTTAGTCAGGAGTAATATCTACTTTCTATTTTTATTTCTTTCATGTTTGGTTATGTAATCTTTTAAAATAATGACTTTAAGCCTTGTGTCTTACCCAGGGCACAACGGTTCGTTTGTTAAGGGTTGTCATTTCATAAACATGTTTTCATTTAATAAAACATTAGATGTTTTACATTCAAATTTTGTGCTCTCTATCTTTCTTTTTACTTTTATAACTTTTAAATAGCTATGTGTTCTTACACACACCCACACAATACATTGCAGATCCACATCCACTTTGGATCCCGTTGATAACGATTCTACTATTGCCAATTATGACTTTGAAAATTTGATCTACCAAACCGAGGACGAAGGTGAGGAAGATTTTGAAATACTGGGATAACTTTCCAAAATGTTAATTCAAGAGGAAAAGTCTATTCAACCACATGAATAGCCAATCGAGGTTGTAAACTTGGGTTCTGAAACAGACAGGAAAGAAGTCAAGATAGGCGCCAACCTAGAGGACAATGGCAAGAACCGGTTAATTCAGATTTTACATGACTATGTTGAGATCTTTGCTTGGTCATACGAAGACATGCCATGGCTAGATACTGATATTATAGTTCCTAGTCTGCCGATGAAAGAGGGTTGTTCTCCAATAAAGAAAAAAGTTCATCGTATGCATTACGAGATGTCAGATAAGATTAAGGATGAGGTTATGAAGCAATTCAACGCATGTTTCTTAGCAGTCACACCATATACTCAGTGGTTTGAAAACATGGTTCCGATACCAAAGAAAGACGGCAAGGTATGTATGTGTGTAGACTACAGAGATCTGAACAGGGAAAGCCCCAAAGATGACTTTTCGCTTCCACATATTTATGTTCTGGTTGACAACATCGCTCAGAACAAGGTGTTCTCCTTCATGGATGGCTTCTCAAGTTATAATCAGACCAAGATGGAACTTGAATACATGGATAACACTACCTTCGTCACACACTGGGAACTTTGTGCTACAAGGTTATGCCTTTTGGGTTGAAGAATGTTGGTGCCAATATATCAGTGTGCCATGGTAGCTTTATTCCCATATATGATCCAGCACGGAATAGAGGTCTACATCAACGACATGATATCTAGATCTCATAATGAAGAAGAACATTTTGACCATTTACACAAGCTGTTTGAAAGGTTGAAGAAGTACAAGTTGAGGTTGAATTCGAACAAGTGCACCTTTGGGGTGAGGTCGGGTAAACTCATGGGTTTGTTTTCAATGATAAAGGTATCTAAGTTGATCCCGCTAAGGTCAAATCTATTCAAGAAATTCCTGCTCCCCGTACTTAGAAGGAAGTCATAGGTTTCTTGGGACGACTGAATTACATTGCTCGATTCAGTTCTCATTTGACTACTACTTGTGAGCTAATCTTTAAGCTGTTGTAGAAAGATCAGGTAGTAAAGTGGAACGACGACTGTCAGATAGCCTTTAACAAGATCAAGGAGTACCTACAAGAACCTCCAATTCTGATGCCACCAGTTGAAGGAACACCTCTGCTTATGTACCTAACAGTGTTAGAGAACTTAATAGGGTGTGTATTGGGTCAACATGATGAGTCTGGTCGAAAAGATCATTCAATATACTACCTTAGCAAAAAGTTTACTGACTATGAAAGAAGATACTCACTTCTCGAGAAACCTTACTGCACTTTGGCATGGACTGCTCGCCGACTAAAATAGTATATGTTGACCGATACTACTTTGTTGATCTCTAAAATGGATCCCATCAAATACATATTCAAGAAGCCAGCTCTCTCCGGAAGGATAGCCTGATGGCAAATGGTCTTGACAGAATAAGACATTCAGTACACCACTCAGAAAGAAATTAAAGGAAGTCACAGATTATGGAGAACCTAGACCGTATGAAGGACCTAAGCCAGGAACCCGATGGAAAATGGTTTTCGATGGAGCTTCTAACGCACTTGGCAATGGAATCGGTGTTGTAATTATCTCTCCCAAGGGTTGCCATACGCCCTTTACCGCAAGAATTTTCTTTGACTGTATCAACAACATGGCCAAACACGAAGCACGCATCATAGGCATCAGAACTGCTATTGACTTGAGGATCAAGTTCTTTAACGTATACGGGGACTCATATTTGGTAATTAGTAAAATTAATGGAGAATGGGATATGAAGCATCCGAACCTCATTCCTTATCGGGAGCATGTATTGACACTAATTTCGTACTTTGATGAGATTACCTTTGAGCATGTTCCACGAGAAGAGAACCAGTTGGCAGATACATTGGCTACCATGTCGTCTATGTTAAAAATCAGATGGGAAAATGGGGCTCTTCGAATTACCATTGAGTGACTAGACGAACTGACACACAGTTACAAAGTTGATACTGATGGATTAGAAGGGATGCCTTGGTTTAATGAAGTGTGTGATAAGGTGGGAGAACTTACTTGAGGTTTTGCGTTTGTGTTCGCAAATGTTTCAGTTTAGCAAGAGTCGCCACCTACTTTTTATTTTATCCAAAGGAAAGGTCAAAAAGCACAGGAAAGACCTTTGAGATGTTTTCTTGGGTTCGGGGGGTAGATTATGAAAAGGGAAGGTGCTAGCACCCTTTTCATCCATGGTTTTCCATGGGCTCTTAGTTACTTGTTTAGATCACTTGCTTTCGCTTTTCAATTGTTTGAAATTGTGCTTTGTGTGTGTGGTTTTGAAAATGTTTTGAAAAGAGGCCATCGTTGTGGAAACCTTTGTAATGATTCTTGTTTGAATATATACAAAGGTGTTTGTCTTTTGAAAATATATTTCAATGTTTGATTGTTTGTTTTGGTAATGTTTTGAAATTGTGTTGTGAGGTGTGTTTGAAAATAACAAGGATGTTTTGCAAGTTTTGATCAAGTAACTAAGAGTTGTCTACCCTATTTTACTCAAAAGTCTTTCCTATACGTTTTTAACCCTTTTTGACAGTGTTGTTTTACCATTGTATTTGGTAAACAACCTTGTATTTGGATGTTAAACGGGACAGGCGCGGGTCATCGTATTGACCATGATAGCAATATTTCCAAGTATCTTTAGCAATTTTCCGAGGGACAAGATCATTTTGTATAGGCAACCAAGATAGCGTCATCGAGGTACTATGATCTTTTGTTTTGTCTTTGCTTTGCCAAGATACTCAACATGCATAACATGGCCAACTTTAAAAGGCAACAAGTGGTTGAAACCCTAGGGATGCATGTGTGCATTGTGTTATCATTTTCATGCATTTTTGTCTTTGTTTAGTCAAGCTATTTGTTTGATTTTGGATTTTCACATACAAACCCTAATCTTTAATCATGGCATGTTTGAAAGCATAAAGTGCGGGAATTAAAAGTCTAAGTTATTACCAAAGTATCCGGGAATGGGGGTACAAATTATTACAAATGGGGATGAGTCTCACAAGAATAATAATGTCCAAATATCAAGTGTTACAACCAAATCGAATTGTCGCAATTCAATACAAAGTTATAACAAATTATGAAATCAAAAATATTATGAAATGCATGTATTTACTTAAAAATAAACAAATAAAAATCTATTCTAAAAAAGAAAGATTAAATATTATATTATTATCATTCTTTGTATGTGTTTTATTAATTATGAAAGGAAAAGTTTAAAGAAAAATTAATTAAACAAAATCTCTATTATTTTTGTATTTTTATTAATCAATAAAAAGAGTTTGGAGAAAACAAAATTAAATAAATTAATTTAAATGTTTTTTGGTATTTTATCAAATGAAACAATTATTATTTAATAAAAGAAGAAAATTAAAACTAAATTAAGAAAATAAAAGTTTTAATATTATTATTAGTGTTATTATTAATCAAAGAGAAAAGAAAATAAATTAATTAAAATGAGTTAATTAATTTTAAAAAAAAAATAGTATTTAAACAAAAGAAAAGAAAAGAAAATGAATTGAGTTAGGAGGTGGGCTTAGGATTTGGAAGCTTGGGGTTAGGCCCAAAACAAAATTAAAAGAAGAGGTAAGGGTCAGCATGGAAGGGAGGGGGTGCGCTAGCAACGTTATGGGCTTAAGCTTGTTTGGGGCCAGAAAGGCCCAGTGCAAAGTTTTGTACAATTTGTTAGGGTTCATGGAACAATTAGGGTTTGTGTGTTTTACAGCGGCGCCATTCCTTCGTTCTCCCTCTTCATCTTTCTCAGCCTCAAACACTCAATCACTCTGATCCTCCTCCACTCATGGTTGCCGGAACAACCCTCTCCCTTTCTCTAACGATCGATGGCTCTTGTTTGAACGGTACGGTTCGTCTCTTTTTTTGTTTTAACAATTTCGTTTGATTTTCTTCGTTTCTGTTTCTTTGTTTAACCTATGGTGCTTATGCCTAAAACGCAATAAAGGAGTTTGAGCAGCACTGTGAAATTTTCTGGAAAATGGAGGGGAAAGGGATTTGAGAGGGTTGTCCCTTGGTGGCTGGAGATGCGAGGAGAAGATGATGACGAACGCGTGCTTTGGTACCTTCTCCTTCTCTCTTGAATGTTGATGATGATAGGCTTCTGAAACTCTGTTTGATGATGATTGATAGCTTCTGACTTTGATGTTGGTATTTTTTTATTGAAACTTTGTTTGTTGCTTCTGAAACTCTTTGATATTTCTTTTCCTCTCTCTTGCCTTTGAATGATGATTTGTTGCTTTTTGTTAATGATGATAACAGTTCTAAAACCTTTTTGTTGATGTTGAGATTTTGTTGATAATTCTGAGTTGGTAGGCTTTTGTTGGCTTTTTTTGTTGCTGATGATTTGTTCTGAAACTCTATTATGGATAATGGCTTGGTGATGATGCTAGTTCTGAAACCCTGTTATTGTTGTTTTTTTTGTTGATGCTGATAACAGTTCTAAAACAGATTTGGTTGATGGTTTTTGTTGAAACTCTTTCCACTCTCTTGAATGTTGATGAGATGTATGCTTTGAAACTCTTTTCCTCTCTCTTTGAGTTTGAATATTGATGAGGATAATTGTTCTGAAACCTTTGATTGTTATTGCTTCTCTGAAACTTTGCTTGGCAGTGGATGATGATTGTTAGGCTTGGCTATTGTTGAAGTTTTGTTTGATATGTTTGGGAACTGGTTTGTAGTTTGGCAGGTTTTGGAGTTATACGCTCTCAAACTGTTATGCAGTTTATGGTTTGGTAGGTTGGTTATGGTTCACAGGGTTTTGTTGTGGGCTTTACAGTTTGGCTATGCAGGTTTACAGTTTGTATGGTTGTGCAGTTTAAAACTGCAGGTTTGGTGATTGTTGCAGTTTCAGGCTTGAATTGAAGCTGTTTTCTCACAGTTTGGCAAGCTTTGTTTTGGCTTGGCTGTTTGCTCGATAGCAGGTTTTGGCTGGGCAATTTGGCAAGGCAGTTTGGCAAGCTTGTTACAGTTTGGCAAGCTTTGCAGGGTTTTGGAAGTTTTTGTTATGTTTGCAGTTTTGCTGGCTTGGAGATATATGTTTGAACTTCTGAGTTTTTTGGCTTAGCTCCAATGTTCTCCCTCTTTACTTTGTGCTATTTGATAGTCTTATATCTTTTTGCTTGTTTTGTTTTATAATCTTGTGACAACCTTTAGCCAAACTGTACACTCCAAAAAGGTGATATCCTTTTCTCTCTTTCTCTCTCCATGACAAAGCACTTTTGCTTTTCCCCTTATTTTCTGAAAAGTTTTGCCTAAAAGTTGGAAAATGATGATAGGCTATGACAAGCCTTTTTCTTGTGATTTGGTTTAACTACTACATTTTACTTTTGGCCTGCTGTTTGATTTTCCATGTACTTTCTGCATTCAGTTTGGTTACTTGACAGTTTGCATTCAGTTTGTGCTGCCTTGGTTTTCCTTGTAACTTGCTGCAATGTTTGCAATGTTTAGTTGCTATGCTTAGTACAGTTTTGTAGCTCAGTTTGGAGTTTTTTGTTATGTAGTACAGTTGGCACCTTGTTGCATTTAGTTGTTGCATTGTTTAGCTTAACAGTTTGCCTTGCTGTTTGGTAATGCAGTTTGGCGCCTTGCTATGTTTTTGAATAGATTGCTTTGTTTGCTTAACTCTTTTTGCAATTTTTTATTTTTCTCTTTGTGAACCAAGAAGAGCAATCTTCTTGTGATTTGCAAAGAGAAGAATAAAAACATGATGAACCATAGCACTCTGATTCCAGACGGCAAACTTTAATGATGAAAATTTCCCTTTTCTTTTTCTGTTTGAAAAATCTAATCAATCAACTATACTAATCCTCTTTTCTTTGTTTTTCTTTCATGTGAGTACAACTTAGGTGATGACAAAGCAGAGGAAGCAAAAGACTTTGAGCATGGGAGCAATGGAGCAATGGCTTAGACTTAGATTTTTAACTTAGATAGATTTTCCATTTATTGTAATCATTTATTTTTTCAAATACTACAAGTTGTAAAACATACGGTATTCAAATAATAAATTATTTTTGTAACAACATTTGAAATGAATGAAAAAAGCTTTTATGAGATCATCTGATATCCAATAAAACCTTATATTGTCAATATCTTGTAATTCTTTCCTTGCATCTTCCCTTAACCCTTTAAGATTCTCAAATCAAAATAACTGAAATTTCATTCCAATATTTTTAATACAGATAACTTAAATTCCAAGGAATCTCAAAACTTTACAATCTCGTAACCTTGCAACAACATTCCAATCAAAATATGCATTGTGTATTCCAATAAACAAGCAAGCATTTCATTCCATTAACAATCAAATGTCTTGATAGACGCACATCATCTGGTTAACCTGGATCATACAAAACCTAAATATTCCAAATGACCATCGCAACTCCTATCTCTTATCCCAGATAAATAAGCCTTGAGAACAACCAGTAACCTTTCAGTAAACTTGAAAAAGTGTGAAAACATGTGACAGCTAACTGAATTTCTGAGAATTCAATTTCTTCTGAGAAATGCGAGAGAAACCCTAATTCTTGACCTGCTGCCAAAGAAATGTCTGTTTGATCGATTCCTAAGCCAATCTTGAAAATCTGAGAAAACCCTAGGGTTGTGATTTCTTGTGAAAAAGGGAGGGAAAATTTTGGGGTACAACAGCTGACCCTGTTCAATCTTCTTGAACCTGAAGAGTTAGATCGGCGAGTTTGCCATTTGCGACTCGAAGGTAAAAGATGATTGGACACTAGAGTGCCCATAAATTTGCACTCGTCAAAGCATAGTTTGAGGGAATGGGCTTAAAGATGCCATTTGGAGATGTGATAGAATCTTGTCAGAGATGGTCTTAAATATTCCATCCAAGAATGTTTATTGAATTGTATGTTGAAAGAATGAGTATCAGAAAGGTATCCATGTCTGGAACGTCTCTGAACTGGGGGTCTGAATAAGCGATAGATCAGCATTCGTACACTGTTTTCATGATCCTTGAATTTGAAGCTTGTTAATCTTATCCTGAAAAGGGTATAATATTAGTTGAAACACAAAGTTATGCTGCATGAAATGTATGATGCAATATATGTGTTTTATCAATGTTTATGATATATGAATGCAATGTATGCGCATGTAAGCTGATAAGCTGTCTTGCTGAGGAAAATAAATCTTGGACTGCTTGGAGATAATAAAATCTTTGACTGTTGTCGGGGAAAATGAATCCTGGACCACTGTTAGAGATTCAAGATTTTTTACAACCTCTGTGGGGAGAAACTATACTGTTGGGGAAATCAGGAGTTTGGGTTGTATACCAATCTACTGGGGATTTCTGTTTTGTTGTTTGAGGAGAACTCCGCTGGGGAATATTTGAAAACTATGTGGGGAATTGAGAATGAGAATATTCATTCTGCTAGGGGAATTTGTGTTGAGGAGTCAAGAACGAGAATCTTCGATCTGCAGGGGATTAAAAACTCTGAAAATTTTATGCTGAGAGTAAAGAAGGTTCTGGCAACTTCACTGGAGAATCAAGGATGAGACTCTTGATTTTGTTGGGAATATCAGGAACTCAGGTTGTATGCCACTTTGAGAATGAGAATCTTCATTCTGTCGGGAATATCAAGAACTCAGGTTATATGCCACTTTGAGAATGAGAATCTTCATTCTGTCGGGAATATCAAGAACTCGGGTTATATGCCACTTTGAGAATGAGAATTTTCATTCAATCGGGAATATCAGGAATTCAGGTTGTATGCCACTTTGAGAATGATAATTTTCATTCTGTCGGGAATATCAGGAATTCAGGTTGTATGCCACTTTGAGAATGAGAATCTTCATTCTGTCGGGAATATCAAGAGCTTGGGTGTATGCCAATCTACTGGGGAAGTAAGAATGAGAATCTTCATTCGGGCGTTTGGGTCAGGAGGTTGGGTTTATGCCAATCTTCTGAGGTTTCAAGGATGAGAATCTTCATTCTGTTAACGGTATCAGGAGCTTGGGAGTATGCCAATCTTCTGAGGTTTTAAGGATGAGAATCTTCATTCTATTAACGGTTAACTATTATCTGGTTAACGTCCAGGTTTCACAGTGTTGTATTTCTATCTGGTCAATGTCCAGGCTTCACGATACTTTGCTTCCTATCTGGTCAATGTCCAGTCTTCAAAAGGAAATCAAATGGTTATTCGGTCAACATTCGGGTTTCCCTTTTGATTTTGGGGCCTACTAATATCCGGTTGAATCTGGGCTTCAAAGTAATTGGTCGAGTAAACTGCTATTTGGTCAACATCCAAGTTTAACAGTATACCTTACTGTTATCTGGTCGTAACCCAGGAATCAGTGTCTTTACCACTATCTGTTCGTAATCCAGGCTTCACGATGTATCATACCATTATCTGGTCGAATCCAGGCTTCATGGCGTTCGGAGATATCAAGATATTATCCGGTCGAATCCGAGCTTCATAACTTGTATTAAAGATATACCACTATCTGGTCGACTCCAGACTTCATAGTATTCTTGGCTGCTATCTGTTCGTAATCCAGGCTTCACAAGAACTTGCATTGCTATCTGGTCGTAATCCAGGCTTCACAATAACTTGCATTGCTATCTGGTCGTAATCCAAGCTTCACAGAAACTTAATGAGCTGTTAACCGGTTGAATCCGGGCTTCACGTCTTGTGTTAAAGATATACCACTATCTGGTCGACTCTAGGCTTTGTAGTATTCTTGGCTGCTATTTGGTCGTAATCCAGGCTTCACAGAAACTTGCATTGCTATCTGGTCGTAATCCAGGCTTCACAATAACTTGCATTGCTATCTGGTCGTAATCCAGGCTTCACAATAACTTGCATTGCTATTTGGTCGTAATCCAGGCTTCATAATAACTTGTTGGGGATTAAAATATTATCTGATCGAATCCAAGCTTCATAGCTTGCTTTTAAGAGATACCACTATCTGGTTGTAATCCAGGTTTTGCGGTAGTCTGATACCGCTATCTGGTTGTTCTCCAGGCTTCACAATATGATGGAGTAATCAAGATACTATCCGGTCGTATCCGGGCTTCATAGCTTGAACTTTGTGAGAATTTGATTGCATCTTTCCTGAAAGGTAAAGGTTAGTTTCATGACATATATCAAACAATGACGTTCTCAAAATAAATGAGATTGTTTTTGTTGCACCCCAAAATTTGCCCTCTCATGTTTTCCAAAGTCTTCCCCCTGCATGGTTGACCAGAAACCCTTGCCTAAGGAAAAAGAAAATTTTTGAGTGGTGCTTTAAGTACCTTTCGATTGGCATTCTGAAAGGCCCTTCGATTGGTACTTTGAAGGGACACTTCGATTGGCATTCTGAAAGACCTTTCGATTTGCATTCTGAAAGACCCCTCGATTGGTATTCTGAAAGGCCCTTCGATTGGTACTTTGAAGGGACACTTCGATTGGCATTCTGAAAGACCTTTCGATTGGAATTCTGAAAGACCCTTCGATTGGAATTCTGAAAGACCCTTCAATTGGCATTCTGAAGGAGCACTTTGATTGGCATTCTGAAAGACCCTTCAATTGGCATTCTGAAGGAGCATTTCGATTGGCATTTTGAAGGAGCACTTCGATTGGCATTCTGAAAGACCCTTCAATTGGCATTCTGAAGGAGCATTTCGATTGGCATTCTAAAGGAGCACTTCGATTGACATTCTAAAAGACCCTTCGATTGGCATTCTGAAGGAGCATTTCGATTGGCATTCTGAAGGAGCATTTCGATTGGCATTCTGAAAGGCCCTTCGATTGGTATTCTGAAGGAGCCTTTCGATTGGTATTATGAACAAGTACTTCGATTGGCATTATGTCAAGGTAGCTTCGACAGGCATGTTAGCCATGTTCTTCGATTAGCATGAACAACACCTTTCGATTGGCCTGTTAACAAAGCCTTTCGATTGGAATTTTAATTAGTACCCTTCGATTGATCTTTGGACAAGGGCCATTCGAAGGAAGTCATCAAGAGGGAACTCAAATCAAAAGCGTCCAGGTTCATTCAAGAGACATGCATATTTCAAAAAAGGAAAACTTTTAATGTGTCTGATTCTTTGTTTATGGCATTAAAGGCCTGGTTAAATGGTTGTATCTTGCCGTTACAAGACCCTCACACTCCTATAAATACAGAGGCCAGCATACACATTACAAGACACGAAAATTATACACGAAAAAACACACAACAGGAGAACGAAAGAAACATTGGAGAGAGGCTGCCCACAAAATCCATCAAAGGTTGCCAGAATTTTCCAAGCAAAGCCACCCTTCAGCAAAAGTAGCCAAGCCCAGAAGCCCAGATCGAAGGTGCCTACATCCAGGAAGCGCCCAAATCGAAGGTCCAATCTACTGGTAAGAGGGGGTAAATTGTCCCACCTTGTATTTGCATTACACATTCATGCTTGTTGTTACCTTCAATTTACTATCCTAGACAGGATCAAAGGGCCTGGGTTTGGCAGCCGTGTCATGTTTTTGTTGCTAACACTTGCTACAGATTTAGCCTGAAAAGACTCAGCGCATGCAGGATCGAAGGGCCTGGGGTTCGATACCAGGCCCTGAGTTTTATTTTGCTAACATACTTTTGCAGGTATAGCATCCCAGATCGAAGGAGACACCTTCTCTGGATCGAAGCTTCCCATTGTCCTCCTGGATCGAAGAAGGAATTTTTCCCAGGATCGAAGGGAAATCCCCTTCCCTGAATCGAAGGCTGTTCATGCCCATTTCCTGGCCCAATCGAAAGAGCCATGACCCTGTTTGGATCGAAGCTTCCCAGGCCTCCAAAATTATGTTTTTTTATTTGCTGCCTGTTTCCTTCGTTTCTTTTTATCCTTATTTTGACTATTTTTATTTCTTTTTAATCAACATAAAATCAAAAAAACACAAAAACATTAGGCTAGTTTTTTTTATTAAATTAACTATGTTAATTAACCTTTTAATTATCTTAACATTTTCTCAAAACTAAAATTAAGTAGATTTAGATCATTTTCTCAAAATAAAATAAAACTCAAAAAATATTTTCTTTTTAATTAATTAATCATTAGTTAGGCTTAATTCTTAAATCAAAAATGACAAAAAAATATATGCTTTATTTAATAAAAAAAAGGGTCAAAACCCAAGGACACTCCGATTCAATTTTTTTCGCGCGCGCTTATTTTATTGTAACTGCCTACTGGTTTGTAATAGCTTAACTAAGACCTTTTACTGCTTTTTATTCCCCCAAATTTTTGGACATGTAAATAATCCCCCTCCTCGAAGCCTTGTAATAGCGTAGGATTTACAATTCCCGCACTTTAAATTCCTGTATATATATTAACTGCTTAGATGTATGCTAACTAGGATTGTATGACAAGATCTAAAAACAAACCGTAGAACACCTAAAAAGACAAAGATAATATAACTGAAAAAACAATACACTCTCACATGCCACTCTTAGGGTACGCCTCACTTGGTTGCCTCAAATGTGGTCATTAAGTATAGGATGTTTTAGAGGTCGCCCTCCTGTCCAAAGATCAAATTTGCCTCGAAATGGTTGCCTCGATAAAAAATGATCTAAGACATTAGGGTAACCGCTAAAGCATCCTAACATTGCTTTAGTGACCACACGTCCCTTAAATCGAGTTGACCTGAAAACTCCAACGACGGTGCTACCTACTCCTTAATAGTGGGATAGCACTGTCTAAAGGACATTTGCACAATTTAATTCCTTTTTGAGTAGGTAGAGGCTCTTAAGTACTTGCTCCTTTTAAAACAAAAACAAACTTTTCTCACTTACACTTTCTTCAAAAATAAAACTCTTTTCAAAACCCACAAACACAAAGAAAAAGCAAACTTTTGAAAACATAGTGAGCAAGTACCTAAGAACCCGTGGATAACCACGGATAGAAAGGGTGCTAACACCTTCCCTTTCTATAATCTACCTCCCGAACCCGAGAAAAATCTCGAAAAGGAATTTTTTCTGTGCTTTTGTCCTTTCCTTGTTGGATAAAATAAAAGACGGTGGCGACTCTTGCTTACCGCAACATTTTGCAGAAACAAACGCAAACGCGAACCAGCATTCCAAAACAGTCAGTTCTCGTTCCCACCGATCACATCGTTGTATGATGTCCTGATGTACGGATGTGTAATGTTTTTCAAGACAACCTCTTGCTGGGGAAAATAAATCCCGAACTGGTGATGGAGAAAAGAGTTGGATTCTTCGTCTCTGATAGTGAAAAATCTGGAAGTGAATCAGAATAAATCATTGAGAGATTTATATGAAACAGCAAAGCCCGGAATATCTTCCACTGGAATAAGAATCAGGGAGATCTTAGTGTCGATCTTACTGAACCAGAGAAGGTCTTGGATTAACTTTGACTCAAATGGATGATGAAGGAATCTTTGACGACTGCTACTCCAAAAGGTAATGAAGGAATCTTTGACGACTGCAACTCCAAAAGGTGATGAAGGAATCTTGGACGATTACTACTCCAAAAGGTGATGAAGGAATCTTGGACGATTACTAATCCAAAAGGTGATAATCTTTTACCTGGCGATCAATCTGCATATGTTATGAATGTTGTTAAAATGTAATTTTGTTTTGGAGGATAAATCCTTAACAAGCGTTGGGGAAATAAACCCATGACTGTTGGTCTGCTAGAGAGGTGATGAACTCCTCGAGGATTCTTGAACTTATTTTCACAAGGATTTTGGAGAGATTCGTCATTTCCCCAAGTATCAAATGTTTGTGGCACTACCAGGAAATTTGGATTGTACGCAACCCTTTGATGAGATTGACGTTTAATGCCCCAAGTGATGGAGATGTAGACTTGCCCCTGGTTACTCTGCAATTGAGAGATTTCTTGAAATCTTGACTGGACTTCCCCAGGTTTATTGGACAATGAGAGATTTCTTGAAATCTTGACTGGACTGCCCTAGGTTTATTGGACAATGCCATGACAAGTCCCCTTTTGTTGTTAGGAGATTTTTGCAACTGAAGTGTCATCCCACTTGAAGTGATTTTGTTCACTGAGATAGCTTTCGTTCATCGGAACATTCACTGTGTGAATTTCTTCGCTGTTAAACAAATAGCTATATGCAAACGATGATATTCAAATAATGCAAAGTTTATGATTGTCTTGAAATTTTGGAAAATGCGTTTTCTAGCAGAAAACTTTCTAAAAGAAATAATCAACTCAAGATTTAGAGCAAAGCCTTACAGGAGTCAGGATACCATTTGTAACAGTATGCTTTCGAACTAACCCATGCTTCAATTAGAACTTTTGAAGGGTTGTAACGTGGCTTGGTTCACGGTTTAAGAAACAAAGGATAAAGGCTCAAAGTATATTTGTACTCACCCGCTCTTCGTGATGTTCTTCAATCCTAAACTCAGTTAATTCTGTATTTGAACTCCAAATGAGTCTGGAACGAAGTTTTTGGTGATGGTTCACACAAGTTGAATTTGTTGGAAGGCAGTCATTTTTGCAACATTTTTCATGTTGTTGAGGATTTGTAGTGACCTCTTTATTTTTTTTTATTATCCCTAATTTTTGCCTGACTGTTCCTGTTTTCGAGATTACAGTCAGCGGGATGCCCCAACTTTCTTAAGCCTCCTTTGTAGGTTTTGGCTCAGTGGGCTTTTCTTTTGAGAGATAATGACTGCCTATGAGATAAGGAACCATCACTGTCTTTTGGTTCCAAAGGAAATTTTGATGTCATTCGTTGTATTACGAACTGAGAGTTTGCGGCTAAACGCACATTTTAAATTAACTGAAAAACTACCCTGCCCCAGGTTTGATTAGAGGTTTCAATTTGTGTTAAAACAGAAAACTTCTACTTCTTTGGCTCGAAGGGGTTGACTAGGGATTATCTTCCTTATAACTCCAGTGTTTAGGATTTGAAAGAAACGCTTGTACATCGTCAGCAAGGTCTGTCCAAAAGCATACTGTATGAGATTATGGCATTGTTTTCGTCATCCTCCCTCTAAAGGCTTGTAACTTTTAGCAAGAGTTAAATGTCATAAAGAAATTAGAAAGAATATTTCAAGGATAGTGAAAACGAATGGATGAATTCAAGACAAACATATGCAATGCATTAATGAATCAGAGTTTGACATCAACAAATAATTGTTTGAATAATAAAAGAAAATACAACTTGAAAATTCAAATGAAACAAAAGCCTCTTAGTTCGAACTTGTCATTTCAAGTGGAGAACCCTTAGCGGAAGATTTTCATCTGGCCATCCTGTGTGAACTCCAGCGTTGTTTCTTTAACCAGATCTTGAATTTTGTTTCTCAATGTCCAACAGCCATCGGTGTCATGTGCAGGACTGTTGGAATGATACGCACATCTTGCATTTGGATTGTAACCTGGAGCGGCTGTGTTGAGACGCCGAGGGGGGTCCCTTAGTACAATCAGATGAACTTCCAACAAGCTTTGCAGCACTTGGGATAATGGCATGTTAATCTCGGTGAAGTGCTTTTCCGATGTATTTTTCTTACGCCGATTACCCTGTTGATGCTGGTGAGGCTATTGTTGGGCTTGTGACCCTGAAGCAAACTGGGGAGACTTTCCCTTGACTTCTTGTCTCAAGGGAGGCTGAATGATGACTTGATCCTCAACCTTAGTTGTTTGCCCCACTTGGTTACATCCATCTTGATGAAGTTTGTTGATGAGGACCTTTAGCTACTCTTGTCCTTGAGCCAGGTTTTGAATGAGAGCCATCTGGCCCACCAGTTGTCCCATCATTTGGATTTTCATTGTTGCCAACTCAATCTGTAGTCCTTCCAACTGATCATTCCTGATGCCGCCTGGATTTCCTAGGACCATGCCCCTTGTGAGGAGAGCTTTCACTTCTTCCTGCCCCTTGGACAGGTTTAAGAACATTTCTTGAAGTTGAGCATTTTAGCCTGGATATCTTTGACAGTCCTCTCTAGAGCCATCTCTATTGTAATAAACAGTAGGAAAATAAGGAGACCTGAAAAGGGGAAACCTGTCATGATACGATGCATGATATGTGGATGCATGTTTTCAAGGATCTCGCAGGGTAAACACAAGAAAATGTTAGAGGTTGAACTTCGATCAACAACTTTGATTGAAGAACTTTGTATTGGTGGATGTCTTTCCACGAGAATCAAGCTCACCATGTCAAGTGGGTCATAACTCTCGATTCAAGTTGTTATACTTGATCTTTAACGGCGTTTTTTTAGAGGAAAATGAATCCTCTTGCCCTTTGGTAGACGTCATGTTCAACGTGACCCTGCATCAAAGACCCTCGAGATCCTTGACAAAGTTATTGAAAATGCTATGGTATGATGTTATGATGTTATGTACAAGTATGCAAAAGTAAGAAAGTGTATATACAGATAATCACATTCACACAAAGCAGACAAGTCCTTAGGTTTAGGCTTGCATGGAGTTCGTAGGTAAGTACCCTCTTGAAGTTAGTTGGCTCAACCTGTCCTAGAAATAGTAACCGAGTTCTAAGGATCTCAATATCACCAGATTATTTTCTCTCTTCATTGTTTCAGTTTAGCCACTTCATTGGCGACCGAAATATTCCAAGAAAAAAATCCTCAATGAGTGTAGTATCGAGTATCTACCAACTTCGGACTGCACCAAAGTCGGTCATCTCACTACCCTTAAAAGGCCAAGATGGTCAAGTAAGGCTCTAAGAGTTCATTAGTGCTTCATGACATCACTCGGCGGCCCCGTATTCTCTTTGATTGACTCAAAGGCTACCGGTACCCACAAATACGTCACACTAACGTAGCCACTGCTTCAACCATGTCAGTATACCCCGCGCAGTTCCCTCATAGTTTATTGCTACTTACCTAAAAGGTGCCCCTAAATCCAGGTGTAGGATTTAAAATCAACCCAAACAAGGAACCAAAAAGTAAAGCATACAAGTCAAACAAGGTAAGCATGTAAAGATGATCTAAACCCTAAGGTAACCGCACTTTTAGATTTGAATCCCCAGCAGAGTCGCCAGTTCTGTGATACGGTGGGAGAACTGACTTGAGGTTTTGCGTTTGTGTTCGCAAATGTTTCGGTTTAGCAAGAGTCGCCACCGACTTTTTATTTTATCCAAAGGAAAGGTCAAAAAGCACAGGAAAGACCTTTGAGATGTTTTCTTGGGTTCGGGGGGTAGATTATGAAAAGGGAAGGTGCTAGCACCCTTTTCATCCATGGTTTTCCATGGGCTCTTAGTTACTTGTTTAGATCACTTGCTTTCGCTTTTCAATTGTTTGAAATTGTGCTTTGTGTGTGTGGTTTTGAAAATGTTTTGAAAAGAGGCCATCGTTGTGGAAACCTTTGTAATGATTCTTGTTTGAATATATACAAAGGTGTTTGTCTTTTGAAAATATATTTCAATGTTTGATTGTTTGTTTTGGTAATGTTTTGAAATTGTGTTGTGAGGTGTGTTTGAAAATAACAAGGATGTTTTGCAAGTTTTGATCAAGTAACTAAGAGTTGTCTACCCTATTTTACTCAAAAGTCTTTCCTATACGTTTTTAACCCTTTTTGACAGTGTTGTTTTACCATTGTATTTGGTAAACAACCTTGTATTTGGATGTTAAACGGGACAGGCGCGGGTCATCGTATTGACCATGATAGCAATATTGCCTAGTATCTTTAGCAATTTTCCGAGAGACTAGATCATTTTGTATAGGCAACCAAGATAGAGTCATCGAGGGACTATGATCTTTTGTTTTGTCTTTGCTTTGCCAAGATACTCAACATGCATAACATGGGCAACTTTAAAAGGCAACAAGCGGTTGAAACCCTAGGGATGCATGTGTGCATTGTGTTATCATTTTCATGCATTTTTGTCTTTGTTTTAGTCAAGCTATTTGTTTGATTTTGGATTTTCACATACAAACCCTAATCTCTAATCATGGCATATTTGAAAGCATAAAGTGCGAGAATTAAAAGTCTAAGTTATTACAAAAGTGTCCGAGAATGGGGGTACAAATTATTACAAATGGGGATGAGTCTCACAAGAATAATAATGTCCAAATATCAAATGTTACAACCAAATCGAATTGTCGCAATTCAATACAAAGTTATAACAAATTATGAAATCAAAAATATTATGAAATGCATGTATTTACTTAAAAATAAACAAATAAAAATCTATTCTAAAAAAGAAAGATTAAATATTATATTATTATCATTCTTTGTATGTGTTTTATTAATTATGAAAGGAAAAGTTTAAAGAAAAATTAATTAAACAAAATCTCTATTATTTTTGTATTTTTTTAATCAATAAAAAGAGTTTGGAGAAAACAAAATTAAATAAATTAATTTAAATGTTTTTTGGTATTTTATCAAATGAAACAATTATTAATTAATAAAAGAAGAAAATTAAAACTAAATTTAGAAAATCAAAGTTTTAATATTATTATTAGTGTTATTATTAATCAAAGAGAAAAGAAAATAAATTAATTAAAATGAGTTAATTAATTAAAAAAATAGTATTTAAACAAAAGAAAAGAAAATAAAATGAATTGAGTTAAGAGGTGGGCTTAGGATTGGAAGCTTGGGGTTAGGCCCAAAAAAAATTAAAAGAAGAGGTAAGGGTCAACATGGAAGGGAAGGGGTGCGCTAGCAACGTTATGGGATTAAGCTTGTTTGGGGCCGGAAAGGCCCAATGCAAAGTTTTGTACAATTTGTTAGGGTTCGTGGAACAATTAGGGTTTGTGTGTTTTACAGCGGCGTCGTTCCTTCGTTCTCCATCTTCATCTTTCTCAGCCTCAAACGCTCAATCGCTCTAATCCTCCTCGACTCATGGTTGTCGGAACAACCCTCTCCCTTTCTCTAACGATCGATGACTCTAGTTTGAACGGTAAGGTTCATCTCTTTTTTTGTTTTAACAGTTTCGTTTGATTTTATTCGTTTATGTTTCTTTATTTAACCTATGGTGCTTATGCCTAAAACGCAGTAAAGGAGTTTGAGGAGCAGCTTACCTGTGAGATTTTCTTGAAAATGGAGGGTAAAGGGATTTGAGAGGGTTGTCCCTTGGTAGCCGGAGATGCGAGGAGAAGATGATGATGAACGCGTGCTTTCGTACCTTCTCCTTCTCTCTTGAATGTTGATGATGATAGGCTTCTGAAACTCTGTTTGATGATGATTGATAGCTTCTGACTTTGATGTTAGTATTTTTTTGTTGAAACTTTGTTTGTTGCTTGTGAAACTCTTTGATATTTCTTTTCCTCTCTCTTGCCTTTGAATTATGATTTGTTGCTTTTTGTTAATGATGATAATAGTTCTGAAACCTTTTTGTTGATGTTGAGATTTTGTTGATAATTCTGAGTTGGTAGGCTTTTGTTGGCTTTTTTTATTGATGATGATTTGTTCTGAAACTCTGTTATGGATAATGGCTTGGTGATGATGCTAGTTCTGAAACCCTGTTATTGTTTTTTTGTTGATGATGATAATAGTTCTGAAACAGATTTGGTTGATGGTTTTTGTTGAAACTCTTTCCTTTCTCTTGAATGTTGATGAGATGTATGCTTTGAAACTCTTTTACTTTCTCTTTAAGTTTGAATTTTGATGAGGATAACTGTTCTGAAACCTTTGATTGTTATTGCTTCTCTGAAACTTTGCTTGGCAGTGGATGATGATTGTTAGGCTTGGCTATTGTTGCAGTTTTGTTTGATATGTTTGGGAAATGGTTTGTAGTTTGGCAGGTTTTGGAGTTATATGCTCTCAAACTGTTATGCAGTTTATGGTTTGGCAGGCTAGTTATGGTTCACGGGGTTTTGTTGTGGGCTTTACAGTTTGGCTGTGCAGGTTTACAGTTTATATGGTTGTGCAGTTTGAAACTGCAGATTTGGTGATTGTTGCAACTTCAGGTTTGAACTGAAGCTATTTGCTCACAGTTTGGCAAGCTTTGTTTTGTCTTGGTTGTTTGCTCGATAGCAGGTTTTGGCTGGGCAATTTGGCAAGGCAGTTTGGCATGCTTGTTACAGTTTGGCAAGCTTTGCAGGGTTTTGGAAGTTTTTGTTATGTTTGCAGTTTTGCTGGCTTGTAGATATATGTTTGAACTTCTGAGTTTTTTGGCTTAGCTCCAATGTTCTCCCCCTTTACTTTGTGCTATTTGATAGTCTTATATCTTTTTGCTTGTTTTGTTTTGTAATCTTGTGACAGCCTTTAGCCAAATTGTACACTCCAAAAAGGTGATATCCTTTTCTCTCTTTCTCTCTCCATGACAAAGCACTTTTGCTTTTCCCCCTTATTTTCTGAAATGTTTTTCCTAATAGCTGGAAAATGATGATAGGTTATGACAAGCCTTTTGGTTGTGATTTGGTTTACCTCCTGCATTTTACTTTTGGCTTGCTGTTTGATTTGCCATCTACTTTCTGCATTCAGTTTGTGCTGCCTTGGTTTGCCTTGTAACTTGCTGCAATGTTTGCAATGTTTAGTTGCTATGCTTAGTACAGTTTTATAGCTCAGTTTGGAGTTGTTTGCTATGCAGTACAGTTGGCATCTTCTAGCATTTAGTTGTTGCATTGTTTAGCTTAACAATTTGCCTTGCTGTTTGGTAATGCAGTTTGGCGCCTTGCTATGTTTTTGAATAGATTGCTTTGTTTGCTTAACTCTTTTTGCAATTTTTTATTTTTCTCTTTGTGAACCAAGAAGATCAATCTTCTTGTGATTTGCAAAGAGAAGAATAAAAACATGATGAACCATAGCACTCTGATTCCAGACAACAAACTTTAATGATGAAAATTTCCCTTTTCTTTTTCTGTTTCAAAAATCTAATCAACCAACTGTATTAATCCTCTTTTCTTTGTTTTTCTTTCATGTGAGTACAACTTAGGTGATGACAAAGCAGAGGAAGTAGAAGACTTTGAGCATGGGAGCAATGGAGCAATGGCTTAGACTTAGATTTTTAACTTAGATAGATTTTCCATTTATTGTAATCATTTATTTTTTTCAAATGCTACAAGTTGTAAAACATACAGTATTCAAATAATAAATTATTTTTGTAACAACATTTTAAATGAATGAAAAAAGCTTTTATGAGATCATCTGATATCCAATAAAACCTTCTACTGTCAATATCTTGTAATTCTTTCCTTGCATCTTCCCTTAACCCTTTAAGATTCTCAGATCAAATAATTGAAATTGCATTCCAATATTTTTAATACAGATAACTTAAATTCCAAGTAATCTCAAAACTTTGCAATCTCGTAACCTTGCAACAACATTCCAATCAAAATACGCATTGTGTATTCCAATAAACAAGCAAGCATTTCATTCCATTAACAAGCAAATGTCTTGATAGACGCACATCATCCGGTTAACCTGGATCAGAAAAAACCTGAATATTCCAAACGACCATCTCAGCTCCTATCTCTTATCCCAGATAAACAAGCCTTGAGAACAACCAGTAACCTTTCAGCAAACTTGAAAAAGTGTGAAAACATGTGACAGTTAACTGAATTTGAGAATTCAATTTCTTCTGAGAAATGTGAGAGAAACCCTAATTCTTGATCTGCGGCCAAAGAAAAGTCTGTTTGATCGATTCCTGAACCAATCTTGAAAATCTGAGAAAACCCTAGGGTTGTGATTTCTTGTGAAAAAGGGAGGGCAAATTTTGGGGTACAACAAAGTGAAAAGATACCTCGGGGCCCAAGAATATCCCAGGGGGGGGGGAGGAGGGGCATCCGTTAATGACAAGAAATTCCTATGGAGGTTCTCTGCTAAGTTCTTCCTAAGAAACAGAAGTTTGTACAAGCGCAACCATGATTCAACTCTGCTTCATTTTGTGAACAAGAAGGAAGCTGAGAAGATTATGGAGGATATGCACTAAGGTGTCTTTGGTACTCATTCCAGTGGGCATATTATGGCTAAAAATATTTTGAGAGCATGTTACTATTGGTCGACTATGGAAACTGATTGCCATCACCGTTCAATAACTTATCATAAATGTCAGATCTATGCTGACAAAGTACATGTGCCTCCGGTTCCTATAAATTTTTTGACTGCTCCTTGGCCATTTTCAATGTAGGGAATTGATATAATTGGAGAGATCAAACCTACTGCTTCTAACGGACATTGTTTCATCCTCGTTGCCATCGATTACTTTAGAAAGTGGGTTGAAGCAACCTCGTTTGTCTGTGTTACCAAGAATATGGTGGCTCAGTTCATCAAGTATAACCTTATCTTCTGATATGGCGTCCCTGAGAGAATTATCACAGATAATGGTACTAATCTCAACAACACTATGATCACAGAACTCTGCATGCAGTTCAATATCAAGCACCATAACTCATCTTTGTATCGACCAAAGATGAATGGCGCAGTGGAAGCCGCCAATAATAATATTAAGAAGATTATACATAATATGATAGTGACATATAAAGATTGGCACGAGATGTTACCATTTTCTCTTCATGGCTATCGCACTTCAGCACAAACATCAACTGGGGAAACCGCTTTCTCTTTAGTCTATGGTATGGAAGTTGTCCTACATGTAGAGGTTCAAATTTCTTCATTAAGGATTATGAAAGATGCAGATCTTGACAAAGGAGGGTGGATTCAGACTCGGCTGGACCAGTTGAATTTGATCGACGAGAAAGGGCTTGCGGTTATTGGTCATGGTCAGATGTACCAGAAGTGCATGATCAAAGCCTTCAACAAGAAAGACAAGCATCAAGTATATTAGGCTGCTGACTTGGTAATAAAGCGCATCATCCTACCACAAGGTGATCCCAGGGCAAAATGGACTCCCACTTAAAAAGGGCCATTTGTAGTCAAGAATATTTTTTCTGGCGGTGCTATGATACTTACCACCATGGACGGTGAACACTTTCTGCACTCTATGAACACGGACATAGTCAAAAGATAATACGCATGAAAGAGACCTGCTAGGTTGACTGGCCTAGGAAAAAATAAGGGCATCCCGACAAACCAAAAGGGTTTTGGAAAAAATTAGGGATATATATAAAGAAGATTATACACCGACAAGTTGAAAACCTGAAAAGGAGGCTTGGGCAAAAAAAGGGTATCCCGTTGGGATGAAAACCCGAAAGGGTTGTCCAGGAAAAAGTTAGAGATTAAAGCGTACGACTATGTTTCGTTGGATCACTTACAACTAGATTTATTACCAACGTCAAGTTCGAATGGTGCATATAAATTCAATTAACTTCTTCCAACACCAAGGGATGAGATGCTCGAAGACATAGGGGCAATAGCAGAGTTGAAACCCGACAAGATTATTTCCATAAAGTTGTTCTTCTTTGTTTTTCTTTATACTCCTTTCATTTCAAGACAAATTCCTCTTGCTAGGATTTATGTATCTTTGTACAAAAATCGCTTGTTTATAGGCAAACCATCAACACAAATACCACTCCAAAATTCAAATTCTTGTTTTACTTTTTCTGTTTTGTTCGCAAAGACGTCTAATGACTAAATTGAATGAACATATGCATATGGATATGATTAGTGTTAACAAATATATGCATAAAAACAGGAATAAGCATTTACTAAAGACTCTAGGAGTTGGGATAATGTTCAAGTCGTCTACAAATTCCCACAGAGAAACCTCTATGGGATTATCCCCATAAAGTTACCTTAATAAGATTATCCTCGATGGAGATACATTCCCCCCACAGGTCTAATATGCTTCCAGACAGGAATTGGGGCATCCTCTAGTAGTTAACATGATCGTACTCCCCAGTAGGTCTCCTAGCGGATAAGGAAGTTTGATCATTTCTCCAGCATAGAGTGGAGACTTCCTCGGCGCAATCTAAATATCCAAACCCCATCAGAGTTTGCTTCCTCATCAGTTCACAAGAAGTTAATTCCCCAGCTGAGTTTATTCCTCTAATATTATACAATCCCCTACAGAGTTCTCTCCTCCGGCAGGGCTCATTTCCTCAGTAAAATATATTCCTCCAGCAGAGTCTGTTTTCCCAGCAGGGTTTATTTCCCCAACAGAATTTAATTTCCAAAACAGATTTCATTTCTCCAATTACGGAAAAATACCGGAAAAATTCCCCTCTCCAGCAAAGGCTAGTCTAGGCTTCTATCACCAGAGAATGGTAACAAAATCTAAAATTGGGCCAAATATCATTTAACTTTGTCTTCCCCCGGAAGAGTTGGCATCCATATCGGATTCTCGGTCATCCAGTCAGGGCATAGAAGAACTAAATTCCCCAGTAGAGCGATAAATGACCAATTTTCCTGGAATTTCTCTATCCCCAAGTAGAAGTCAAACATTCCCAGTGGAGTATCCTCAAAACAAAAAGCAGTAATTCCCAGCGGAGACATTCTAAACAAGATTGAAGATTCATATACTTCATCCCCAGTGACAGTCATGGATTTATTTTCCCCATCAAAGATGTTATACGAAGCTACCGATACACCTCGATGACATCTCACATCCATACATCATTTACAAGTATCATAGCATATGCATATGAAACACATATAGCACACTCTTGTTTACTTTGATAACATCATTACGCAATGCATTACATACATCATGACATTGCATATAGACTAATTTTATCTTTTCAGGTAAATTCTACAAACAAACGAATATCATCAACAATTTTCAAACAGGTCAAAGATTAATTCTCGAAACAAGACAGAGAAACAATCTATATGACTAGGTCCAAGATTAATTTCCAAAACAGGGCGGGGAAACTATTTGTACGACCAGGCGGTATGAATTCCCAAAACAGGACGGGTTCGCCAACAGAAAGCAGTTCAAAGATTAATTGCCGAAACATGACGGGGAAAAATATCTTTATAACCAGGAAAAGATTAACTCCCGAAACTGGGTGGGGAAACTATATTATAACAAAGAAAATATTAACTCCTGAAATAGGGCGGGGAAACTATCAATACGGCCAGGTGCTAAGAACTCTCGAAATAGGACGGGCTTACCAATAAAAAACAGATTGTAGATCGATTCCTGAAACAGGACGGGGCGAATATCTACATGACGACCACTACCCTCAGAGACTGAATTCTGATAAGAATCTCCCCCAGAGACTAAATCTGACAAGTAGCTACTTAAGCACCTTCCTCATAGGGTCATTTTGGAAAACATTCTTCAAATACAGCCAAGCGTAGGCTCATTCTGATACTTCTATCGATACTTACCCTAGATGGCATCTATAAGCCCATCTACAACGACATTCCATCACCTTTCCGAATGGAATATTTAAGCCCATTCAAGCAATATTATCAACCAACACCTACATCTCCTGCACATGCGAGTGCAAATTTTTGGGCACTTAGGTGTTCAATCTTCTTCTACCTTCAAATCACGAATGGCGGACATGCCAATATAACTCTCCAGGTTTAAGAAGATTGAACAGGAGAAGATGTTGTACCCAAAATTTTCCCTCCCATTTTATTCAAGACATTCTTCCAGGGTTCTCAAATGCTCAAGGTTGCTCAAGAGTTGATCAGACAAATTCTCCTCCTAAACAATAGACTTACAACTAGGGTTTCATTTTTCTCAAGGATGTTTTAGTTTCTAAGGCCTCAAGTGGTTTCCATGGTTTCTTATAGTTCCCTAAGAATTCTCATACCAAGTTCCATGCCTTACATCACAAGATTGCTCAATCAATTTCTCAAATAACTGAAAATCAACTGTATTGAACAAAAAGTTAATTATGGTCAACATACAATCAAACTTCAAGATTTTTGGTCAACATCAATATTTTTAAATCACATTCATCATTTGATCAATAGTTGATCATGATTCTTCAAGGAAAAATCTCAAATCATCAAAAGTCAAAAGTTGCTAAATTAGGGTTTCCCTTAGGAGGAGTCAACTGAACTTTGACCAAGCATAACTTTCACATGCTTGATCAGTTCTTCCCCATCCAAATATCATTTTGAAGTAAATTACATTCTCTACAATTTTTAATCTCTAACCTTAAGTCCAAAAAATACTTCATTTGAGAGATATGGGCCCAAACATTACTGGTCATTTCAAAAGTCAACAAAAAGACACTTTTATTCAAGGAAACTTACATCAAGATAAATTGTTAAAATGAAAAATATTATAAACATAGATATTGTAGAGGACACTTTGGGCTTTCCAAAAAGTCATCGAACACTTTCAAAGGATGAAAATTGAAAGAGTTGTGACCAGTGCAAGTTGGGAAATTTTGAGCAAATGCATGAAGTTCAAATTGAGAAAACTTGATATTTTTTAGTATAGGGCCATTTCTTTAAAGTCCAAGCATGTATTACACTCCTTATACACCCCAGATATTGTTCATATACCCCTTGATCCATTTTATTTTAATCATTTTTTTATTTATTCATTAATAATTTAAAATAAATAATACAAAAATACAAGGCTTGTCAACGAAGGTCCAAGCCCATATATTATGACCTAATTCCATGTTATATAATCTCCATCATTCATACACAAGCATGGCACGAAACCTTACACTAAAAGCTTGTCAAAAATCTCAATTTTTCATAAACCCTAAAGCAACTTGAAACCTTATTCGTAGTCTCTTTCACAATAAACTAGCCATCACAATCAGCCCCAAGAAGATCATAGGGTAAGATTGGATCGTTTATAACAATCCAAATGGCCATAAAATACTCGTGCATGCATCACGATTCCATCATTGTATAATTTTTTCATTCTTGAGTTTCATTGCATTTTAATATAAATTAACCATGCTAATGTGTTCGTAAGGTCTGTATGTGCAAGAAATATTGATCGCATGGTACCCATGCTATCAGAATTGTTAATCACTATATTTATGCAGATAGGTGTTGTTTTCAGCATAACTCTCAAACCAGGCCTTTTCAGTCCAAAGTAACTATCTTATTAAACTCGCAGCCCTTGATTTAGGGGGGTAGGGTACCTTTGGTTTGCTAAGATCTTTTATTTTGCAGGTAAAATAAATTGGCGCACTGGAGAAGACGACCGAAGCTAGGGCTACAGTGTCTCTCCGGTCAATGCGTTTGAGTTTCATATTTCTTTTAATTGTTTCACATAAGTTAACGGATGTATTATCGCCCCAGCGGTTAAAAGCACGGGCTAAGGAATTACCCTATCAAGGCGTGGGTTCGATCCCTTCCTTTTGCTGTTTTGTTTCGTAATTTTTCATATTTTACAAGATTGAATACAAAAAAAAATGGCTTCTATCCTTAGACACAGGCGCGCGCCTGGCCTAGTGGTGAAGGTGATGATTGAAAGGGTAGAGGCTGTGGGTTCAACACCTAGCCCTGGTAACTTTTTTCTAAAACCCTTATTTTCTTACTATTTTCACTTATAAACCTTAAATTCATCAAACTAAAACCATTTTTTATCAATTAATTGTTTCACAAACCCTAATCAACATTAGGGTTTAGTTTTTTGTGTAATTAATAAACTTTCTTATTTTTTAAAATTAAAATTAATTAGGCGTTTTAAGTTTTAATTAATTAAAATAAATTTAGGTTTTAGGTTAATCATCAAATCTTTTATCAAAAAATCACCAAAACAATTTCCTTCCTCTTTTCTTTATTTTACATCTTTGCGTAGTTTACTCTTTTAACATTGTTTACAATTATGTGACTGCTCATGGTTTTTAACAGTTAATTAGGGTTTTACTTTTTCCTCGCATTTTATTACTCGTACCCCCATTCCCTAAGAATTGTAATAGCGTAGAATTTTATTTTCTTTACAATTATTGCTTTACTATATTTGTTACTATTGCTTAGTAATTAGGGTTTGCATGAAAAGACTAGGAACAATCGTTAGCTAACCCTAATTTCAAAGATTAAACATAACTGAAACACAAATCATTTGCATGCGCACACCTCTTGGGTAACCTCCTTTGTTGCCTTTCGGAAAAAAGTCATGTCCCTCGAACATGGGGACGCTTTAGGAAAGACCCTTGAAATAAAATATCGTAGTCCCTCGATGACCCTTTTGATGCTGCCTTCGGTAAACAATCTAGTCCGTTAAGGAAAACTGCTAAAGCGTCTCTACAAGTTGCCTTAGATAACTGTACGATAAACCGCGCTTGTCCCTTCACATCCAACGATAAAGCTTCCTATTAACTAATCGTATGGATAACATTATCTAAAGGAGGAGGAAAAGTACAATAAAGACCTTGATTAGGTAGATAGTTCTTAATCGCTTGCTCACAAACAAAATAAAAAAACATCTTTCACAATCACACTTTCAAAAATATTTTCAAACAGAAACTTTGTACGCTCTTGTACCCAAAAATGTTCCCTCCCATTTTCATTCAAGATATTCTCCTAGGGTTCTCAAATGCTCAAGGTTGCTCAAGATTGATCAGAGAAATTCGCCTCCTAAGCAATGGATCCACAACTAGGGTTTTGTGTTTCACAAGGAAGTTTGGGTCTCAAAGGCCCCAAGTGGTTTTCATAGATCCTCATATGATTCAAATAATACTCATACCAAGTTTCAAGCCTTGCATCACAAGTTTGCTCAGTCAACTACTCAAATGACTAAAAATCAACTTTATTGGGTGAAAAGTCAATTGTGGTCAACATACATACAAACCTCAAGATTTTTGGTCTACATCAAGGTTTTAAAGTCATTTTCATCATTTGATCAAGGGTTGATCATGATTCCTTAAGAAAAGTCCTTAAGTCATCAAAAGTCAAAAGTTTCCAAATTAGGGTTTCTTTAAGAGGATGTTAACTGAACTTTGACCAAGCATAACTTTCACATGCTTCATCAGCTTTTCCTCAAACAAAGCTCATTTTGAAGGGAATCCAATTCTTCAGAAATTTGTCTCTCTAAGCTCAAGTCCAAAAAGTGCATCATTTGAGAGATATAAGCCAATACATTTATAGGTCATTTCAAAAGTCAACAAAAATACACTTTTTGTCAAGGCAACTTACATCAATATAAAGTCTTCAAAAGAAAAAAATGATCAACATAGAGGATGCATAGGACATCTTTATCTTCCAAAAAAGTCAAAGATTACTTTCAAAATATAAAAATTGAGAGAGTTATGACCATTGCAAGTTAGGACATTTTGAGCAAATGCATGAAGTTCAAATTAAGCAAATTTGTAGTTTTGGGCTATTGGGACTAACTTCTTAGGTTCAAACATGTTCATGACATATTTAAGGACCTCTAAAAACATTCATGCATTTTTTTTATTCGTTTAAATTCAAAATAAAATCAAATAAAATGCAAGGTGAATGAGTTAGGTGAGCAAGGTTTTTGTTTCAATCATATTGGAGGCCCAAGATTGTATATACAAACTGGAAAATTCGTGCAAGGAAGATTGGTGCAAGATTAATCAAAAATATAAAGTTTTTAGATAATTGCAAATCATATCTTTTCATCATAAACCACAAAGATTTGTACTACAAATATTGACCTAATAGCATGACCTATATATAGTTAACAATACCAGACCAACAAGGGATGAAAAAAGCTGCCTCAAAATACCCCTAAAAAGTTCTCAAAAATTCAAAAGATTAGGGCAAAGACAAACCCAACTCTCCAGCCGCTCTACAGTAATTTTGAGCTTCACATCATCTTCTTGAAGCCTCTAGGAGTTTATACTGGTCCTTATCCATCGCAAATCAACCTCAAAACATTTCCTTGCTTTTTTACCCCAATTTTTACCCCTAAGATCCCTTCACCATACCATGTTGATTTATTCACAACAAGATCACACTAGGATTCTTGGTTCCCCTCCCTACTTTGAGTTTTGATCCTTTTGAGGGATTACCAAGCACCTTGACTTATGTTCCTTTTGTGATCATTAATATTGTTTTGTTTTCTTCATTTAACTAATTAAATGCAATGTTGGTTTGTCTTGCTTGTTATCCATGTAGGTGACGGGAAATGAGATTTAACAAGTTACTCCATGGGTTCATGAGTTTATTTCCATGCCCTAGTCAATATTGTTTGAGAAGTTAAAACCTCATAATTGGATTGGTTTTAGAAGAATTTACATGGCAAGGTTGCTTTGGTTTATCACATTTCAAGGTTATTAGATTTGAATCAAAAGTACAAGGGGTTGATTGGAGAAGTTGTCATGTTTGGACAAAGCCTTGTTCCTATTGGTCACAAGAGCATATTTCTCTCAAAATTCAAGATATGGAAGTGGTTTTGGTGGTTAAGATTTCTCATTATCATCCTCAACAACTTCTATCCACAAAGCAAGAATATTGGTACAAGAAGTTTGTTCAAACTTGTCAAAGTTCCTCAAGGCATTCTCTTGATCTAGAAGCTAGGGTTTTGAACTTTAAAGGAGTATATATTGCTCACCTTTTTGTATTTTTGAGTGATTCCAAAGATATCCTTCTCTTCAAAGGGTTATTAACAAATCACTTCAAAATTTCCAAGGAGTTTTCATGTGGAAGAAACTTGGTGAAGAAGAAAGATTACAAGTCATCCAGATGAATCCACAATTCTACATAAGTGACTTCAATTGATCAAAACTTGGTCAATTTTCATCACCTTGAGTCCATTATTTTTCCATAATGATCTTGAAGAGATGAAATTGATTCCTTATTTTATATGCAAAGTTGGAAAGTGGATGGAGGTTTCTTTAAATATGTAAAAGATTATAGGTCATTTCATGATTTTTGGCCAACTTCAAAAAGTCATAACTTGCTCAATTTTTGGAGATTTTGAGTGGTTCAAGTTTCAAAATGTCATTCAAGAGTTCGACTTAATTCCATATTTTTTGGTCAAGAGAAAATTCTAATTGGAAAGCCATGTTTGGATGCAAAAGATTATAGGTCATTTTTGAAGAAGAATTTGAAATATTTCTAAGTATGGAAAGTCAACCCTTTTTTTTCAACTTTTACTCAATGAAAATTTCATCTCAAGTAGCCATTTAACTCCATTCTTTTTCCATTTCAAAGCTTCTAACCTTATATTTCTAAAGCATCAAGAATCATGCCCTAAGACTCCTTGAGTTGGAAATGCCATAGATTTGAATTTGGTAACTTGAAACTGAATTTTCCACAAATTCAGAATTTTGAAATCCATAATGTGACTTCTAAACACAAGATTTATACGCATTTTTTATATAAACTTGATTAGCAAACTTTCCAGAAGTGATTAGCATCCCAAAATGCAAGATTTGGTTGAGTTTTGATGGAAATGAAGTCACACTTCACTCGTGCTCGACCTTCACTCGATTTCCCTCCAAACTTCCTTGTTTCTTCCAATTTTCATTCCCGTTCACTTCCCTTTAAATAGAGGGTCACCCCCCATTCATTTATTCAATCTTTGAGAGCCAAAAACACCCTGCCAAAACTTCACACGAATCCATATTTTTTGAATTCAGTTTATGAGATTTAAGCTCCATTTTCCAAAATTCTTTGCGCATTCATCATCCTTAAGCATCATATAAACTCTCCAGCACCTAAACCAATCAAAACGAGCCATAATTCAAGCTACAGAAGTCCAGTTTCAAAGCTTCTTCCTTGAACTTCGAAAAGGTATAATTCTCCACCATTTGGATCCAAATCAAGCACTAATCTATTCTACTCCTTCTCCTGATTCCAATGCTTCTTACAATTTTTAAATCCTTTGAGAATTGAGAGAGGAATCTCAAATTGAAGGTGCTCTCTATTTTCTGGGTTTTTTATTCATATCTCTCTTCATACCTTATATAAATTTGGCGCGATGGTGGTGTTAGAATCGTATTGAAGAGACGAGTTCAATGATACTAGCCTGGGATCCTAATTTTTCTATTTGAAGGATCTCACAAAATCTCCATTGCAGGGTGTCTGGAGGTTGAAGATGATGACATGTCTCGTCTCAGCCAATGATAGCGTGCCAAACGTTTTAATTTCATTGGTTGCCCTTTTTTCTAATCATATGCATATCTCACTAAGGTCCATATCAAGCACAACGCATCTGGTCCACTGGATCAACTTACTAACGCGTTTTGACTATGATCTGATGGTCCTCATCTTTTTGGTTTTATTTTATTTTCTGATTTTATATTTTTATTGATTAAATATTCAAAAATTCATAACTCTTTTATTTTTTATCCAAAAATTATGAAAAAATTCACAAAATTACTTTGAATTATTTCTGATCTCATGACTATTTTTTCACATTTTTATTTTGAAATTTGATATTTTTTGTATTTTTTGAATTACTTGCTTTCTTTTAATTACTTAAAAAATACTTTCTGACATTTTTTTAATTCTGAAAAAATTCATAAATATTATTTTGCATATTTTTTACTTTCTGAAAATTTTATGAAATTTTATATTGAGGTTTACTATTTTTGACCTATTTTCTGTTTGATTGAGCAATTTTAAATAGTTTAAAAATAGTTTCTGATTTTTCTATGGCCTTACTTTTTCTTTCTTGATTAATTTGAACATAGTTGATATTTTTCTCCTCTATTTTGATTTTTAAACATTTTTTAAACCATTTTAATGCATATATTAAATATAATATTATTTTGTGATTATTTTCTGGCTGTCTTAAGTTGATTTTTTTATCATGACTTTATTAACATCATTGGATCTTGGGTGTTGAGTTCAACTCCACCAAAATAGATGAATGATTTTAATAATAGTTTGGTTAAATTTTTTATTCAAAAGTGGTTTATTCATTTTTCCCATCTCATCTTCATCTTATCCCTTTCTTATTGCACTAGGTGTTCTTGGAGCATGATCTCTATATCATGTCTCAAAACAAATGGTGCATAAATTGCTATTGACCAGCCTCAAAATAGGTGCGACTTCTATATAAATCCACTTATGATTGCTTAACATAGCGCTAAATTTTGTCCTGATTCGAATAAATGATCATTTATGGCCCAAACTTATGATTGCAAAGCCAAGTATGTTAATTTGATCTCTTTGATCCAATAACCTTGAGATTCATTGTGTGGAGGCTTTGGTTCTACCAATCCTCTAATGGATCTACAATGCCTTTGGTCAACGTGGATCACTTAAACATTGTTGATCATTAAATGGTACTTATGAGAATTCCAAATGGATGATATACTTGACAAAAAGCAAATGCAACTTATTGTGTGAAGGCTTTGGTTCTACCAATCCTCTAATGAGTTCCAAATGCAAGTTTCAAGATGGTCATCCAACTAACCACTAATTATTGACTTGTTTTACCTTATGTTTTTATTCTTTTTTATGCTTTATGTACCATTTACTTTAGCATTTACATTTCATGCCATTTTCATCTTTACTCATTTGAGCATTTATTTTCTTGTCATTTTTACTTTTCTCGCTTGAGCTTTTCTTTACATTTCTTAAGATACTTAATAATCAACATAAACCCTAAAAAATCTTTAATGGTACTTGGACTATTTGGTTACTATCCTTGACATTATGGAGCATGAGACTTTTCTTGGATTTAGGATTAGAAACCTTGACCTATCTTGGAGATCTTATCTGATTATTTTGTCTGTAGTTCTTGAGGTTTACCTCAAGACATTGGGTTGCTTGTTTTTTTTTGTGTGCAGGTTTTTGTGATTACATCCTCTATTTGTAATCTGGAATTCACCCGTATACAGCCGTTACTCTGCCCAATTTTTAGGAAGACTTAATACACTTGATGTTTGGTTCTCTTAAAAGGTCTAGTATTTTTGCTTGCTTAGTTTCAATCTAGAGAATGGGAACTCTATCTTCCATCATAGTTTCAAGTATTGGCTTCTTGTTGGTTGGATGGTTCTTATCCCTAGCGTTTACCTTATGCTTTAGGATAGCCTCTTCTTCACCTCCCATCTTCTTTAATTTCAGAAATCTTCTCCCTCCTTTTGAAAACACTTCTTGTTTTAAACTTGAACCACTTTTATTTTAAACTTGGACTTATGCCCATGCATTTTCAATACATTTTCATAAATAAACCCCAATCAACTTAATGATACCTTGACATTTTTTGTGAGAAGACTAAAAGTCAATCAATCCTCATTTCAAACCATCTTGCCATTTTGGATTTTTATCTTTAAAATTTTCTCAAAAAGATTAGACTCTTGTCAATCCTTGTAGTGATGCAAACAACTATACTTCTACAACATGTAGTGAAGAGAGATATTTTGCACTTGGGTGTTGAGTGAGGCATTGTTGATTTTAAAATCCAAGCCATATCCACAACTTTGAGATGATACAAATTCTCATTTCTCATGGTTGTGGATAGTAGGTATGTTTTCCACACGGACAATGACGATGATGTTTTATCTCATAAAATTAACCAACGCATTTGTGTTTCAAATTTTTAAAAGAGGAACTACGTGTACCGTGATCCCCTATTGCACAAAAGGTGGTATGTAGGCACAAAAGATTCTCAGCCGCGGCTGGTGCAAAAATCATTAAAAAATATATATTTCTTTCCTCACCTCTACCATCCATTTTATATACAACATTTTTTTTATAGCCAAAATATACAAATTTTACAAAGATGTTCCTGCGGAGTACCGTAGATGTTTAGGGTGCTAATACCTTCCCTTTGCATAACCAACCCCCTTACCTTGAATATTTCCCCCTCTTTTTGGGTTATTCGCTCTTTTCCCATTCCTTTGGAAACAATAAAGCACGGTGGCGATTTTTATTTTGATCTGTATGATGTCTAGTTAATCCAATGGCTTAGTCTTGAACATTTTTACCGCTACAGAAAAATGGCGACTTCACTGGGGACAGATTGACCTCTTGTTGGTCCATCCCTAAGTGGGTTAAGCCTATCTTTATTTATATCTGTATATGTGTTATTACTGTTTTTTGTGTTTTATGTTGTATATATGTTTGTTTGGATTTTCCTGGTTTTCAGGGTGCTTGGTGATTAATCATGTGTCCTATACCCGGAATTGGGAAAACTTTAAGATAGGATGGGCGGTATAGTCATGTTAACTTTGAGGGAGTAATACCAAAAGAGGAGGCATGAGATCCCTCACTCAGTGGAGGCCCCTTTGACTGTAGTGTCGTTTACCGAGTAATCGAGGAGACGTACTGCTTTTGACTTGGGAGCCTGCTAAAACTGAGGACCGTAGAATACCAAACCCATATTGGCCTTTTAGGTGTAGTGCGGAAGCTATGACGGAGTAATCCGGAAATAGTTGTCACGCGATACTATGCTCGGACGAGTCTTTCTTGAGAATATTACTAATTACCGAGTTAATCGGGAAGTTGGTAATATTCGAAGGAAGGATGTAGACTATGGGAACCTCTAGAACCTTGTTCGGTAGGTGATAACTTTTTAGACCAAAACCTTATGGTTAGTACCTTCGACCTCATGCTCGTGACATTGAACCTATGAACCCGATATGTGTGATCTTGTGTGTGATTGATTCATCATGCATCCATGCACTCATAAGCATCTTTTGACGAAAACCATATTTCAAGGGATTTAAAGGTTGACTATTTGTGAATATCTCAGGTACTTTTAACCATGGATTATGGAAAGAGAAAGACCGGGAAATACAATTTCAAGGATCCCATGATAGATGAGTTGATCAGTCTAATTCCTGAGATCGAGTGTTCTACATACTTTCGGAAAAAGCATGGGTCCATTATTCCTCTCATGAAGCTGAAGATGAAGGAGGGTATTCTCTCGACCATGGTCCAGTTCTATGATCCGATGTATCATTACTTTACTTTTCCCGACTATCATTTGATGCCTACACTGGAGGAGTATTCTTATCTATTGGATTTACCTGTTACTCATCGTGTTCCTTTTACTGGTTTGAAGGGTGAGCCAAAATCACATGAGATTGCTGCTTTGATTCATCTGGGGAAGTCTGAGGTGGAAGCCCATATGACTACCAAAGGAGGGATTAGAGGATTACCAACTCAGTTCTTATTGGAGAAAGCTCTTTACTTTGCCAGAATGAAGAGTACAGTTGCTTTTGGGGCCATCTTTTCCCTACTTGCTTACGGGTTTTTCTTATTTCCTAATATGGACAAGTTTGTCGACATTAACGCTATCAGGATCTTCATGATTGGAAACCCAGTTCCTACACTGTTGGGTGATGCTTATTACTCTATCCATCTTCGGAATTCTTATCATGGGGGGATGATTATCTGTTGCACGCCTCTGTTGTACCGGTGGTTTATCTCTCATGTGCCTCAATATGATGCTTTTTGGGATGTCAAGAAGGAACCCGTTAGGCTCCTAAGATCATGACACTTACTCACTCGGATATTGATTGGTATCATCGAGCTTACCAGGATATAGAGATTATTGACAGTTGTGGTAGTTTCCCCAATGTACCTCTTCTTGGTACAAAGGGAGGAATTAACTATAACCTTGTCTTGCACGGCGATAACTTGGTTATCCGATGAGGGATAAACCGAATAGTATTAATTTGCGTAGTTTCTTTCTGAAGGAAGGGGAATACCATAGGGAAGCTAAGGAGCAGATTGCGAAGGCCTGGCGTCAAATTCATAAGAAGGGTAGGAAGGATTTGGGACCTAGGGGTGTTGTTTCTTTGGAGCCATATCTTCAATGGATCCGATCGAGAGCCATTCAGTTAAAGATGTCGTATATCCGGGAGACACCCATTCCTGATATATTTGTGAAGCCCACTCCTCCCTTATTAGATGATCTGGAAGAGCTGCAGCTTGCTTTGGTTAGGATGCAACAGGAAAGGGATGCTTGGAAGAACATGTTCCAGACTTTAAAAAGTTCCTACATAGCAGATCTGAAGGAGAAAGACGACTTGATTGAGATCCTTGAGAGTCGAGCGGTAGACTCTATGGAGAGTCAAGGGGATTTATTTTCTCAGAAGCCTCAATCAGGTGTTGATCAATCACTTCCTGATTCAGATGATTGGAAGGAGGTTGCCATCAGACATGTGGAAGAAAACCAGAGGTTGAAGGCTCAGATTGCCAGGCTTACAGGGAAGCGCCAGCGTATAGAGTGGTCTCCATCAGCTCTTTTTCTCAGGATTTTAGATTGTATTTTCATCTTGTACTTGAGATCATTGAAACTTATAATCCATTTTGGAGTTATTATAATATTAAAAAATTCAGTATTTCAAAAAGCGCTATTACTTTGATGTTTGCAATATGTCTATAAACCTTAAATCCCTTGAAATATTAAATAATAAAGTAAATATAATCATGTGCATTACATGTCATGCATCATATTGCACATATTTCTTGCATTTGTTATGCATATCCAGGTGTCTTACCAAGCTTCTTTACTTCATTCAGCAAGCTGACTCATCACTACAACACTCGGGCTAATTTCAAAAAGAAGATGGACAACTTAGAACAGGAGAATCGCGAGCTGCGCGAAGAAGTTTCTGCTTTGAAGGCTGGCGCGGCCAATCTGACTACTCTGATGCAAGCTCTGGTGGCTGCTCAGAATCAGCCACCGAGTGTTAAACTTCAACCAATAAGGGCAACTACTGAAGTTCTGATTGTTCCCGTATTTGCTACTCCGACTATTAATCAAAACCGTATGCCTTAAGGTTATCCATGGGAAATTCCAGAGAATTTTGCACCTGTAGGTTTCAATCTTGGTCCTCAAGATACCGCAGTCGTTCAGACTATTATTACTCTGACACCGCCTGTGGTGCATGCTATTCTTGCTGCACCTCCTTCGATGAATATGGTTCCGTTTTTTAATGATGATGTGTGTCGTCCTTTCCCTCTGCCGAGTGAAGACTTGGGTCTTTATGATAAATGGATGATCTTCAAGAGCAGTTTGAAAAGATGCAGAGAGAGATGAAGGCCCTCAGGGGAAAAGAGCTATTTGGGAAGAATGTGAATAAGCTATTCTTGGTCCCACATGTTAAGATACCTGCTAAGTTTAAGGTCCCGGAGTTTGAGAAGTACAAGGGCAACACCTGCCCTCGTGCTCATTTGGTGATGTACGTGAGAAGAATGTCTACCCATACTGATGATCAGCGTCTGCTAAATCACTTTTTTCAGGATAGTTTGACCGGTGCTGCGTTGAAGTGGTATATGAGTTTGGACAGCGCCAATATCCATACTTTTAATGATTTTGGAGAAGCATTCATCAAAAAATACAAGTACAACATGGACATGGCGCCTGACCGTGACCAACTTAGGGCCATGGTTCAGAAAGACAGGGAATCATTCAAAGCGTATGCACAGAGATGGCATGAGGTAGCCTCCTAAGTGATTCCTCCCATGGAAGAGAAGGAGATGACTAAGATTTTCTTCAAGACGCTGGGTGCTTTCTACTACGAGAGGATGGTAGCAAGCGCGCCAAGTGACTTTACTGAGATGGTAGGAATGGGTATCCGCTTAGAAGAGGTTGTAAGAGAAGGTCGTTTGACGAAGAGTGAAGGATCTGGAGGTGTGAAGAATCCATCTTATGGGTTTTCCAAGAAGAAAGAGGGAGATGTAAATATTGTTATGCAAGAGAGGAGGGTAAACGCTCCTAGAAGGAATTATCAGCGTCATCGGCAAGTCGCCTCAGTGACTCCTATTATGAATGCTGCTCCAACTACCGTTTCTTATCAGAGACCATCCCAGCAGGGGAATCAAGGGTATAATTAGAGAATAGAGAGTTATGACCCTATTTCCATGAGCTATACAGAGCTACTACCAGCATTGATTCAGAAAAAGTTGGTCCAAACACGACCACCTCCCGCTGTACCATCACCATTGCCTTGGTATTATAAGGAAGAGCAAACATGGGCTTTTCATCAAGGAGCACCGGGGAATTGTGTTGAGAATTGTTATCCTTTGAAGAATGAGGTGCAGAATTTGGTAAAGTCTGGTGTTCTATCTTTGAAGGACATGGGACCTAATGTGAAAGATAACCCTCTACCCAAGCACGAGGGAGTAAATGTTGTAAATATGGTGGCCGATTGTCCAGGCGACTTCCGGATTTTTGACATTAATCTGGTTAGAGGAGATTTGGTGAAAATGCACGCAGATCTCTGTGAATTTAGCTACTATACGCATGACAATTCCGGTTGTGCTACTTGTAGTACAGATATATAGGGTTGCGATAAGATAAAGGCTGATTTACAGAAGATGATGGATGAGGGCCTCATCCATATAATCAGGCCTAGGACAGAGTATGAAGAGAAAGTGAATATGGTTTCTGGATGTCCTGGTGAATTCAGAATTTTTGATATGGAGTATTTGAATGAGGATCTCGTGCAGTTGCATGCTACCTTCTACCATACGGCTGGTCAGATGGAACACCAATATAGATCTTGCCTAGTTTGCTGTTGAGATCCCCGAGGATGTTCAATCATGAAGAAGGGTGTTCAGTTGCTGTTAGATAGTGGAACTATCAAGATTACGGGTCAGAGGGATGATTATCATGAAGTTGATATGGTTAAGGTTTGTTTAAAGGAAGAAGAGTCAGAGGAAGAGTATGCCTCCGTGGATGAGTATTTCTCTTCAGACGAAGATTTGTTTTCCAGAAATGACTTATTGATGACTGGTTATGTTGAAGAAGGGGTAAATATCATTGTGCCTTGTTTCGGTGCACCAGCCCATTTTGAAGTGGAGTATTAAAGCAAGCCAGTTGTTACCCCATTGGTGATTCGTTTTCCAGTTCCTATCCCTTACAAATCAGATAAGGTTATGCCTTACAAATACAATGCTACAATCTTAGAAGATGGGGTGGAAATTCCCATCCAGCCAATGCCCGATGTTGGAAATATAGCTGAAAATAGCAGGGTGACCCGTAGCAGTCGTGTGTTTGCGTTGGTTGTTCGGAGAGATGTTCCTGCTGGAAAGAAAATTGCTGAGAATGATGAACCTAAGAAGGCTACAGGAGAGACTAGTGGAGCTACGCTAGAGAAAGAAGTGGATGATATTTTAAAGATAATTAAGATGAGCGACTACAGAATTATAGATCAGCTACTGCAGACTCCTTCAAAGATATCTATCCTAGCTTTATTAATGAATTCCTCTACTCATAGAGAATCCTTGATGAGGGTACTGGACCAAGATTTTGTGGAGAGGACATGCCAATAGATTAATTCAGCAGCGTAATTGGAAACATTACGTCATGTAATAATTTGAGTTTCTGCGATGATGAATTACCAGATGAAGGGAGGAATCACAACCTGGCCCTCTGAATCTCTATGAACTGCAAGAATGATTCGCTATCCAATGTGCTAATTGATAATGGATCCGTGTTGAATTTTATACTGAGGAGTACTCTCATGAAGTTGAAATACCAAGGAACACCTATGCGCCTGAGTGACATCATTGTGTAAGCATTTGATAGGTCGAGGAAATATGTCATCGGTGAAGTGGACTTACCCATCCATATAGGACCACATTTGTTCGAGATAACCTTCTAGGTCATGGACATTATTCCCGCATATAGTTGGTTGCTAGGACGGCCATGGATACATGAAGCAGGAGTTGTCACTTCAACTTTACATCAGAAGCTAAAGTTTGTGCATGAAGGGAAAGTAGTGATCATAAATAGGGAGCAGGCATTGTTGATATCTCATATTTCCTCTTTTCAGTATTGTACAAGCGGATGAGGCTGCTGTGAGAACCCAGTTCCAAGCCTTATCCGTTGACAACATAAGGAGAAATGAGAATTCCATGGTTTCACTGAAGGAGGCGCAGCACGTTGTGCGCAATTGTCAAAATGCAGTTTGGGGATAAATTATGGATCCACTCGTGAACAAGAACATAACTGGTTTGGGTTTCTCTTCGAAGAATGGAAGAGGCGAAGGTTTGAATTCAAAGTCTACTATGGGAAGTTATCATGATGTTTTCTGCAGCGGAGGTTACCTCCATCCAACTGATTCTGGAATTAATGTTGTTGAGGAGGATGAAGCAGAGCAGGAAATGCCGAATTATGTGACGCATGGAGTCATGGTTCATAACTGGGTCACCATTGATGTTCCCTCTTGCATACATGTTTCAAAGTAATTTGATTTGATTAATCTTTTTTTTTCTTGAAAGGCTTTCACTCTTCCCAAGGTGGAAGTATTAATGTTGCAGGGCTTATCTGTTTAATGTGACTGTTAAGATCGATAATAAAAGTTGTCTTTGTTTCCCAAATTGTGTTTTTTATTTTTTATTTTTTGGAAAATGGTAATCAAAAATAAAAAACCATTCAAAATAAATAATAACTGAAATTCTATCTGCATGATTACTTGTTATATGTGTCAGTTTCTAAAAGCAATCATAAATCATATGTGCAGATTAATTAAAAAACCCATTGAATACATTGACCCTGCACCCTCTCCCAACTTTGAAGGTCCTGTGTTTGGGGCTGAAGAAGAAGATTATGACGAGATTCCAGAAGAGGTCTCACGGTTGCTTGGGCACGAGGAAAATACCATTTAGCCATATACGGAGCCTTTGGAAATGATCAATTTGGGTTCAGAAGAAGATCTGAAGGAAGTCAAGATTGGAGCATCATTGCATCCTGGTGTGAAGAGAAGGTTGATTGAGTTTTTGAAAGAGTATGTGGAAATTTTTGCTTGGTCTTACCAAGATATGCCTGGTCTAGATACAGATATTATCGAGCACCGTTTGCCGTTGAAGCCAGAGTGTCCGCCAATTAAACAAAAGTTGAGAAGAACTCAACCAAATATGGAAGTAAAGATCAAAGAGGAGGTACTAAAGCAGATTAATGCTGGTTTTCTTGGGACGTCAGTGTATCCTCAATGGATTTCCAATATTGTCCCAGTACCAAAAAAAGACGGAAAAGTCCGCATGTGCGTAGATTACAGAGATCTAAATAAAGCTAGTCCAAAAGGTGATTTTCCATTGCCTCGCATCGACATGTTAGTGGATAGCACAACAAAATTTAAAGTATTCTCGTTCATGGACGGATTTTCCGGGTATAATCAAATAAGAATGGCTCCAGAGGACATGGAAAAAACAACGTTTATCATACCCTGGGGAACATTCTGTTATAGAGTGATGCCCTTCAGTTTGAAGAACGCTGGTGCAACGTACCAGAGGGATATGACAACCCTATTGCATGATCTGATGCACAAGGAAATCGAAGTATATGTTAATGATATGATTGCCAAATCCCAAACTGAAGAAGGGCATATAGAAGATTTGTTGAAGTTATTTCAGCGTTTGAGGAAATATCGTCTCCGCCTGAATCCAAATAAATGCACCTTCGGTGTTTGATCGGGGAAGTTGTTGGGTTTCATTGTTAGCCAGAAAGGAATCGAAGTTGACCCTGATAAATTCAAAGCAATTCAAGAAATTCCAGCATCAAGAACTGAAAAGCAAGTCAGAGGTTTCCTCAAGCATTTGAATTATATTTCCATATTCATTTCCCACATGACTGCAACATGTGAACCGATCTTTAAGTTGTTAAAGAAACGTCAAGGTTGTGTGGGGACGGTTGACTGCCAAAGGGAATTTGAGAGTATTAAAGAATATTTGCTTGAACCTCTTATCTTACTCTCTCCCGTAGAAGGAATATCGTTGATTATGTATCTAATAGTGTTAGATAAATCCATGGGTTGTATTCTGGGACAACGGGATGAAACAGGGAAGAAGGAGTTCGCCATTTATTATCTCAACAAAAAATTCACGATTGTGATTCGCGGTATTCCGTGCTGGAAAAAACATGTTGTGCTTTGGCCTGGCCGGCAAAGCGTTTGCGGCAGTATATGTTGAATCATACCACTTGGTTGATCTCTAAAATGGATCCAATCAAGTACATTTTCGAAAAGCCTACTCTTACTGGGAGAATTGCCCGCTTGCAGATGTTGCTATCTGAATATGATATCAAATACCGCACTCAAAAAGCTATTAAAAGCAGTGTGTTGGCATATTATCTTGCTCACCAACCAGTGGAGGATCATTAGTCTGTAGAGTATGAATTCCCCGATGAGGATGTGATGTTCCTGAAAGTGAAAGATTGTGATGAACCATTTCCTGAGGAAGGCCCTCACCCTGAATCTCGTTGGAGTATGATATTTGATGGAGCTGTGAATGCTTATGGTAAAGGAATTGGTGTTGTGATTGTCACTCCTCATGGATCGCACATTCCTTTTACTGCAAGGTTAACATTTGATTGCACTAATAATATGGAAGAATATAAGGCTTTCATCATGGGTCTCGAGTAAGCTATTGATCTCAGAATCAAAATTCTAGATGTCTATGGTGACTCAGCTTTCGTGATAAATCAGATTAAAGGATAATGGGACACTCGTCAACCTGGCTTTATCCCTTACAAAGATTATGCTAGAAGATTATTACCCTTCTTTAATAAAGTTGAATTCCATCACATCCCTGTAGATGATAATCAAATGGCAGATGCTCTGGCAACTCTGGCTTATATGTACCAGGTGAATACTTGGAATGATATACCCTGAATTATGGTTCGATGGCTGGATAGGCCCGCTCATGTGTTTACAGTAGAGGAGGTAGCAGATGAAAAATCCTGGTATTATGATATCAAGCGTTTTCTTCAGACTCAGGAATATCCGATTGGTGCATCAAGGAAAGATAGAAAGACATTAAGAAGATTGGCAGGCAGTTTCTTCCTCAGTGTAGATGTGTTATACAAGAGAAATTATGACATGGTCTTGCTCAGATGCGTGGATAGACACGAAGTATACATGTTGATGCATGAGATTTATGAAGGTTCATTTGGAACTCATGCCAATGGACATTCGATGGCTAAAAAGATGCTAAGGGCAGGTTATTATTGGCTGACAATGGAATCTGACTGTTACAAATTTACAAAGAAGTGCCATAAATGCCATATTTATGCAGACAAGGTCCATATGCCTCAGACGCTTATCAATGTGATTTCCTCCCCATGGCCTTTCTCTATGTGGGGTATTGACATGATTGGGATGATATAACCCAAAGCTTCGAATGTGCATCGTTTTATCTTGGTAGCAATTGATTACTTCACCAAATGGGTGGAGGCTGCTTCATATGCCAATATTACTAAACAGGTGGTTGTGCGTTTCATCAAGAATAATCTTATATGCCGGTATGGTGTGCCGAGCAGAATCATCACTGACAATGGCTCAAATTTGAAAAAATAGATGATGATAGAACTGTGTGAAGAATTCAAGATTGTCCATCACAATTCATCTCCATACATGCCAAAGATGAATGGGGTTGTTAAATCCGCTAATAAGATTATCAAGAGAATTATCCAGAAGATGGTAATTACTTATAAGGATTGGCATGAAATGCTCCCTTTTGCTCTGCATGGATATCGAACATCTGTTTGCACTTCAACAGGAGCAACCCCGTTCTCCCTGGTGTGTGGAATGGAAGATGTAATCCCAGTAGAGGTAGAAATTCCCTTGTTGCGTGTGATAATGGAAACCAAGTTGACGGATGCTGAATGGGTCCAGAACAGGTTTGACCAATTGAATTTGATTGAGGAGAAGAGGATGATAGCTTTGTGTCATGGCCAGTTATATCATAGAAGAATGAAGAAAGCTTTTGATAAAAAGGTCAAACCTCGTGAATTTAGAGAAGGCAGTCTCGTGCTCATGAAGATCATGTCTTTTAACACTGATTCTAGGGGCTAGTGAACTCCCAATTTTGAAGGCCCGTACTTTGTCAAGAAAGCCTTCTCTGGCGGTGCATTAATTCTTGAAACTATGGATGGCAAGGAGTTCCCACGTCCCATGAATGTTGACTCAGTCAAGAAATACTTCGCCTAAAGAAATAAAAGAATAGCTCGCTAAGTTGAAAACCCGAAAGGGCGGCTTAGTCAAAAAAGGAGTGTCTCGGTAGGCCGAAAACCCGAAAGGGCGGTCTAGCCAAAAATTAGAGACATAAACAAAATAAATTCCCCGCTAAGTTGAAAACCCGCAAGGGCAGCTTAGGCAAAAGTTAGGGATTTTCTTGGCAAGTAACTACGTCAAACAAGACCTCATCATTGAAGTAAAAATATTCTCGGATCCTCACCATACTTTAACAAAAGCTGCTGCTCAGGATTTCAAAAGTTGTTAGAGGGGATAGTGGTCATTGTATCTCAATGTATATTTTCCATTATGTATTACCATTTCCCAAACTTTGTAATCATCTATGGAGTTTCGTCATTCACAGACTACCATTCTATTAATGAAATTTGAGCTTTTACCCAATTCTTTGTGTTTCTTATTTTATTTAGCTTGCAAAGACTTCATTTATTACTGATAATAACTTTCAAAGCAAAGAGATAAAATAAAAAAAATTATTTTTCAAAAAAAAAGATTTTTACAATTTACTTTTACTTTGAGATTTGTGATGAAACAATGACAACAAAAATGGTGATCCTGGGAATGGACAAACTCCGGTTATTTTGAGAAGTTTTGTTCCCCTTGGGAAGGTATACTCGGGTTGCTTTCGCCGCACGAGGTTTATGATTCTGGTATCCTCGGTCCATTTTGGATTCATTTCTCCTTTCTTCTGAGTTTTCATGATGTGAAGTGTGAATCCGCATTTCCTCCAGTGAAGTGGGTCTGGATTCCCCATTGAATGTTTGGATATTTCGGTGTCAGTCTCCTTTATTTGAGACTAGTCTTGCAATCTCCAGTAGGCATGTTACTTTTGAGAAACATTGGTTTCCCCGATGAAGCCTGAAGAAACATTGGTTTCCCCGATGAAACATTGTCTACCTCCGGATTATGTTTCTCCTTAGTAAAGTTAAAAGCAATCAGTATGTTTGGTTTTCACAGTTGGCCTTTACCTTTCTTGGAATGATCATCTTGGTCGAAGTTTAACCGAGCGTTGTAGTGCCCGGGGCAGTTTTGATTGGTTGTTCCCAATGTTGTGTATCTGTTTTGTCAGCATGCACAAGATAACACTCATACATTCATACATGCATCATGCATAGCTAAAATTGACAAATCATTGTTCATTGACATTTGTTACTATTTTGTGGACATATTACCCTGTTTTTTAGAGTTACATTACTCTCTTTTCAATAGAGCATTGGTCTTAAGCAGAAAACATACAATCTTTCAATTTCCCTACTGAGTCGTCCCTCATAGAAGATTTTTGATTTAGCCTTCCTGTACAGTTCCTTATTTGGATGGATCTTGTTTTCCCTCTTGAGTTTATTTCTCAAAGGATGTATTCTGGTTGACTGTTTCATTCCAGTTTATTTCTGGGTCGGATCTGTGGCTCCCCGACAATATTATATTATTTACTTTGGAATTCTGAAGAAAAAAACTCCAATCTTTGGTTGGTGCATTTATTTTTCACAAGAATACTTTATCCCCTTAGCGAGAATATCATGGCATCTCCCAAGGAAGTCATACCTCTTGCCCAAAAAAGTATTTTCCTTTTACAATCCTCCGTGACCGCAAATAGCAAGTCTCTTTATTTGAGGCAGCTTATGTATTATGCTTTTCAGGCGGTGTGCCTTGGTTAAAGAAGAAGTTGATACCCGTTCTAGGCAAAAACACCAGAATCTTGGGGAAACTTGTTATCTTTCTGATATCTTCAGTGAATGTTGATAGTTCATCGTCAGTGAACGGCGATGATATGATATATTCTCTTTCTACCTTCAGTGAAAGTTGGTAGGACATCGGCAGTGAACGTCAGTGTTTGTTATCTTTTTGCTATCTTCAGTAAACGTGGATAGTTCATCGTCAGTGAACAGCAGTGCTATGATATATTCTCTTTCTATATTCAGTGAGAGTTGGTAGACCATCGGCATTGAACATCGATGTTTATTATCTTTTTGCTACCCTTAGTGAACATTAACAGTTCATCATCATTGAACGACGATGATATGATATATTATCTTTCTACCCTCAGTGAACATTGGTAGTTCATCGTTAGTGAACGACGGTGATATGATATATTCTCTTTCTACCTTCAGTGAAAGTTGGTAGGACATCGGCAGTGAACGTCGGTGTTTGTTATCTTTTTTCTATCTTCAGTAAACATGGATAGTTCATCGTCAGTGAATGGAGGTTCTATGATAATTCTCTTTCTACCTTCAGTGAAAGTTGGTAGACCATCGGCAGTGAACGTCGGTTTTTGTTATCTTTTTTTCTACCTTCAGTGAAAGATGGTAGGACATCGGCAGTGAACGTCGGTGTTTGTTATCTTTTTGCTATCTTCAGTGAACATTGGTAGTTCATCATTAGTGAACCGTGATGCTATGATATTTCTCTTTCTACCTTCAGTGAAAGTTGGTAGACCATCAGTAGTGAACGTCGATGTTTATTATCTTTTTGCTACCCTCAATGAAAGTTGGTTGTTCATCGTCAATGAACGGTGGTGATATGATATATTCTTTTTTCTACCTTCAGTGAAATTTGGTAGACCATCGGCAGTGAACGTCGATGTTTATTATTTTTTTCTACCCTCAGTGAACGTTGGTAGTTCATCGTCAATGAATGGCGGTGATTTGATATATTCTCTTTCTACCTTCAGTGAAAGTTGGGAGACCATCGACAGTGAACGTCAATGTTTATTATCTTTTTTCTACCCTCAGTGAACGTTGGTAGTTCATCGTCAGTGAACGGTAGTGCTATGATATTTCTCTTTCTACCTTCAGTGAAAGTTGGTAGACCATCGGCAGTGAACGTCGATGTTTGTTATCTTTTTTCTACCCTCATTGAATGTTGGTAGTTCATCATCAGTGAACAACGGTGATATGATATTCTCTTTCTACCTTCAGTGAAAGTTGGTAGACCATCAGCAGTGAACGTCAGTGTTTGTTATCTTTTTGCTACCCTCAGTGAATGTTGGTAGTTCTTCATCAGTGAACGGTGGTGCTATGATATTCTCTTTCTACCTTCAGTGAAATTTGGTAGACCATCGGCAGTGAACGCCGGTGTTTGTTATCTTTTTGCTATCTTCAGTGAACATTGATAGTTTATCGTTAGTGAATGGAAGTGATATGATATTTTCTCTTTCTACCTTCAGTGAAAGTTGGTAGACCATCGGCAGTGAACGTCGATGTTTGTTATCTTTCTCTCTACCTTCAGTAAACGTTGGTAGCTTCGCCTTCAGTAGAAGTTGGTGTATCCTTTGACCATTCTACCATCCTCTTTGATTCAGGTCTTTTGGTCTACCAGTGATTTATTTTCCGGGTGTGGTCACTCCTTTGTTTCTTTATTATTGTTACATCCCTAGTGTTATTTTTGCGTCTTTTTGCATCCTGTTCATATGCATTCATATGCATAAGCATTTGGATGGCATCTTAGGGCCAAAAATAGGGTTTGTTTTATATTTAAGTATCTTCGATCGCGTCAACACGAAAAATTTTAAACTTCGTATCTCCGGATAGAAGAAACTTAATTAAGGGCAGCTGTTGTACCCCAATTTTTGCCCCTAAGATCCCTTCATCATACCATGTTGATATATTCACAACAAGATCACACTAGGATTCTTGGTTCCCCTCCCTACTTTGAGTTTTGCTCCTTTTGAGGGATTACCAAACACCTTGACTTATGTTCCTTTTGTGATCATGAATATTGTTTTGTTTTCTTCATTTAACTAATAAAATTCAATGTTGGTTTGTCTTGCTTGTTATCCATGTAGGTGAAGGGCAATGAGATTTAACAAGTTACTCCATGAGTTCATGAGTTTATTTCCATGCCCTAGTCAATATAGTTTGAGAAGTTCAAACCTCATCATTGGATTGGTTTTGGAAGAATTTACATGGCATGGTTTCTTTGGTTCATCACATTTAAACGTTATTAGATTTGAGTCAAAAGTACAAGGGGTTGATTGGAGAAGTTGTCATGTTTGGACAAGGCCTTGTTCCTATTGGTCACAAGAGCATATTTCTCTCAAAATTCAATATATGGAAGTGGTTTTGGTGGCTAAGAGTTCTCATTATCATCCTCAACAACTTCTATCCACAAAGCAAGAATATTGGTACAAGAAGTTTGTTCAAACTTGTCAAAGTTCCTCAAGGACTTCTCTTAATCTAGAAGCTAGGGTTTTGAACTTCAAAGGAGTATATCTCGCTCACCTTTTGGTATTTTTGAGTGTTTCCAAAGATATCCTTCTCTTTAAAGGGTTATCAACAAACCGTTTCAAAAGTTCCAAGGATTTTTCATGTGGAAGAAACTTGGTGAAGAAGAAAGATTAAAAGTCATCTAGATGAATCCACAAATTTACATAAGTGACTTCAATTGATCATAACTTGGTCAATTTTCATCTCCTTGAGTCCATTCTTTTTCCATAATGATCTTGAAGAAGTTAACTTGATGCCTTCTATTATGTGCAATGAGGGAAATGGATGGAGGTTGCCTTAAATTTGCAAAAGATTATAGGTCATTTCATGATTTTTGGCCAACTTCAACAAGTCATAACTTGCTCAATTTTTAGATATTTTGAGTGGTTCAAGTTTCAAAATCTCATTAAAGAGATCTACTTTATTCCATCTTTTTTGGTCAAGAGAAAATTCTAAGTGGAAGGCCATGTTTGGATGAAAAAGATTATAGGTCATTTTTGAAGAAGAATTTGAAATATTTCTAAGTATGGAAAGTCAACCCTTTTTCTTCAACTTTGACTCAATGAAACTTTCATCTCAAGTAGCCATTTAAATCCATTATTTTTCCATTGTAAATCTTGTAACCTCATATTTTTAAAGCATCAAGAATCATGCCCCAAGATCCCTTGAGTTGGAAATGCCATGGATATGAATTTGGTAACTTGAAACTGAATTTTCCACAAAGTCAGAATTTTGAAAACCATAATGTGACTTCTAAACACAAGATTTATGCGCATTTTTTATTTAATCTTGATTAGAAAACTTTCCTGAAGTGATTAGCACCCCAAAATGCAAGATTATATTGAGTTTTGATGGAAATGAAATCACACTTCACTCGTGCTCGACCTTCACTCAATTTCCCTCTAAACTTCCTTGTTTCTTCCAATTTTCATTCCCATTCACTTCCCTATAAATAGAGGGTCATCCCCCATTCATTTCTTCAAGCTTTGAGAGCCAAAAACACCCTGCCAAAACTTCACACGAACCCATCTTTTTTGAATTCAGTTTCTGAGATTTAAGCTCCCTTTTCCAAAATTCTTTGTGCATTCATCATCCTTAAGCATCATATAAACTCTCCAGCAGTTAAACCAATCAAAACGAGCCATAATTCAAGCTACAGAAGTCCAGCTTCAGAGCTTCTTCCTTGAACTTCGAAAAGGTAGAATTCTCCACCATTTGGATCTAAATCAAGCACTAGTCTATTCTACTCCTTCTCCTGATTCCAATGTTGCTTACAATTTTTAAATCCATTGAGAATTGAGAGAGAAATCTCAAATTGAAGGTGCTCGCTATTTTCTGGGTTTTTGATTCATATCTCTCTCCATACCTTATATAAATTTGGCGCGATGGTGGTGATAGAATCGTATTGAAGAGACGAGTTCAATGATACTAGCCTGGGATCCTATTTTTTCCATTTGAAGGATCTCACAAAATTCCCATTGCAGGGTGTCTAGAGGTTGAAGACGATGACATGTCTCGTCTCAGCCAATGATAGCGTGTCAAATGTTTTAATTTCATTGGTTGCCCTTTTTCTGATCCTATGCGTATCTCACTAAGGTCCATATCAAGCACAGCGCGTCTGGTCCACTGGATCAGCTTACTAACGCGTTTTTACTATGATCTGATGGTCCACATCTTTTTGGTTCTATTTTATTTTCTGATTTTATATTTTTATTGATTAAATTTTCAAAAATTCATAACTCTTTTATTTTTTATCCAAAAATTATGAAAAAAATTCACAAAAATACTTTGAATTATTTCTGATCTCATGACTATTTTTTATTTTGACATTTGATATTTTTTGTATTTTTTTTGAATTATTTGCTTTCTTTTAATTACTTAAAAAATACTTTCTGACATTTTTTTAATTTTGAAAAAATTCATAAATATTATTTTGCATATTTTTGACTTTCTGAAAATTTTATGGAATTTTATATTGAGGTTTACTATTTTTGACCTATTTGCTGTTTGTTTGAGCAATTTTAAATAGTTTAAAAATAGTTTCTGACTTTTAAAAATTACCAAAAATTTTATAAAAATATTTGGATCAATTTCTGATTTTTCTATGGCCTTACTTTTTCTTTCTTGATTAATTTGAACATAGTTGTTATTTTTCTCCTCTATTTTTATTTTTAAACATTTTTTAAATCCTTTTAATGTATATATTAAATATAATATTATTTTGTGATTATTTTCTGGCTGTCTTGAGTTGATTTTTTGATCATGACTTTATTAACATCATTGGATCTTGGGTGTTGAGTTCAACTCCACCAAAATGGATGAATGATTTTAATAATAGTTTCATTAAATTTTTTATTCAAAAGTGGTTTATTCATTTTTCCCATCCCCTCTTCATCTTATCCTTTTCTTATTGCACTAGGTATTATTGGAGCATGATCTCTATATCATGTCTCAAAACAAATGGTGTATAAATTGCTATTGACCGACCTCAAAATATGTGTGACTTTTATATAAGTCCACTTACGATTGCTTAACATAGCGCTAAATTTTGTCCCGATTCGAATAAATGATCATTCGTGGCCCAAACTTATGATTGCAAGCCCAAGTATGTTAATTTGATCTCTTTGATCCAATAACCTTGAGATTCATTGTGTGGAGGCTTTGGTTCTACCAATCCTCTAATGGATCTACAACACCTTTGGTCAACGTGGATCACTTAAACATCGTTGATCATTAAATGGTACTTATGAGAATTCCAAATGGATGATATACTTGACAAAAAGCAAATGCAACTTGTTGTGTGGAGGCTTTGGTTCTATCAATCCTCTAATGAGTTCCAAATGCAAGTTTCAAGATGGTCATCCAACTAACCACTACTTATTGACTTGTTTTACCTTATACTTTTATTCTTTTTTATGCTTTATGTACCATTTACTTTAGCATTTACATTTCATGCCATTTTCATCTTTTCTCATTTGAGCATTTATTTTCTTTCCATTTTTACTTTGCTCACTTGAGCTTTTCTTTTCCTTTCTGAAGATACTTAATAATCAACATAAACCCTAAAAAATCTTTAATGGTACTTGGACTATTTGGTTACTATCCTTGGCATTATGGAGCATGGGACTTTTCTTGGATTTAGGATTAGAAAGCTTGACCTATCTTAGAGATCTTATATGATTATTTTGTCTGGAGTTCTTGAGGTTTACCTCAAGACATTGGGTTGCTTGTTTGTTTTTGTGTGCAGGTTTTTGTGATTACATCCTCTGTTTGTAATATAGAATTCACCTGTATACAGTCGTTACTCTGTCCAATTTTTATGAAGACTTAATACACTTGAAGTTTGGTTCTCTCAAGAGGTCTAGTATTTTTGCTTGCTTGGTTTAAATCCAAAGAATGGGAACTCTATCTTGGCTCATAGTGTCAAGTATTGGCTTCTTGTTGGTTAGATTGTTGTTATCCCTAGCTTTTACCTTATGCTTTAGGATAACCTCTTCTTCTCCTCCCATCTTCTTTAATTTCAAAAATCTTCTCTCTCTTTTTGAAAACTCTTCTTGTTTTAAACTTGAACCACTTTTATAATAAACTTGGACTTATGCCCATGCATTTTCAAAACATTTTCATAAATAAACCCCAATCATCTTAATGATACCTTGACATTTTTTGTGAGAAGACTAAAAGTCAATCAATCCTCATTTTAAACCATCTTGCCATTTTGGCTTTTTATCTTTAAAATGTTCTCAAAAAGATTAGACTCTTATCAATCCTTGTAGTGATGCAAACAACTATACTTCTACAACATGTAGTGAAGAGTGATATTTTCCACTTGGATGTTGAGTAAGGCATTGTTGATTTTAAAATCCAATCCATATCCTCCACTTTGAGATGATGCTAATTCTCCTTTCTCATGGTTGTGGATAGTAGGTATGTTTTCCACACGGACAATGACGATGATGTTTTATCTCATAAAATTAACCAATGCATTTGAGTTTCAAATTTTTAAAAGAGGAACTACGTGTACCCTGATCCCCTATTGCATGAAAGGTGGTACGTAGGCACTAAAGGTTCGTAACCGTGGCGGGTGAAAAAATCATAAAAAATATATTTATTTCCTCACCTCCACCATCCATTTTATATACAACATTTTTTTTATAACCAAAATATATAGATTTTACAAAGAGGTTCCTACGGACTACCATAGATGTTTAGGGTGCTAATACCTTCCCTTTGCATAACCAACCCACTTACCTTGAATCTTTCCCCCTCTTTTTGGGTTATTCTCTCTTTTCCCATTCCTTTGGAAACAATAAAGCGCGGTGGCGATTTTTATTATGATTTGTATAAATTCAAGTAAATCCAATGGCTTAGTCTTGAACATTTCTACCGCTACACATGCGGGAACTCCGGTTGGTAAGTTCATGAGTTTTTATTTTTAAGGCTTAGCACGATTTTAATCGTTTTTATCATGCCAGCATAACTCATATGCATTATTAGAATTGTTCTAACGTTTTACATGTAAGTTTTTGTGCAGAAACAGAAGCGTTCCATTGTTAGGGAATAAAGCTTTTGAAGCTTCAGATATCACGATACAAGCACTTTTAAACCAAGCTAACCATACCATTGAAATCACGGGACCTTAATTAGTCAACTAGGGTTTTTTCTTTTTCGTTTTGATTGAACTTCACAGGTTTTTTTTGTAAATCGGAGAAGATGGCCGGAACCACCATCCAGGGTGGTTTGACCTATGTTTGAAGATGAGTGGCACAACATGATCTTTTGATTGGTCCATACAAAATATAGGGGTCCCACTCATGCGCGCGTGTTTGGTTATCTGACTTTTGGAATTTGTTTTATATTATATATTTATGAATTGACTTAGGTTAATGGATGTATGGCCACCCCCGTGGTAGTGCGCTTGCCTCTAAGACATTATTATGCCCATACGTGGGTTCGATCCTGGTGAGGAACCATTTTTTCATGTTTTATGATTTTTACAGATCCAATGCAAGCCAGCTCAGGCGTCCACCATATGCTCTCATCTCATCACCATCAGATCTCCACTGATTCAAGATCAACGCGCTAGAACCTGCAGGTACACCATAGACTTTCTGGAGCCATCCCCTCCGAATCTCATATTGGATCTAGGTTTGCATGTTTGGCCCCAGCAATTTGCTTTCCTCACACCCCTCTGGTTTGCTTTTTTAAGCCCGTCATCTTTTTTTATCACTTTTCTTTATTTTTACAACATAATTATTTTTTTAACTTAATTTATTAAAACATTTTTAAACTTAAGGTTTTTTAATTAAATTAACTTAAATTTTTTTAATTAAATTAACGTATCCTTTTTTTAATTAATTAATTTAGTTTTTAGGGTTTAATTAATTAAAATCAACTTCGGTTTGTTTTAATCAATTAATTCTTTTTTCTAAATCAAAACTAATTAGGGTTTTTAGATTAATCATCAAATCATTTTTTTAAAAAAATCAAAAAAAAAAAATTCTTGTTTATTTTATCGTCGCGTACTCTTCATTATTTTTTGCATTAGTTTTTTTCCTAATTATGTAACTACTACAGTTTGTAATAGTTTTAAGTATGGTTTACTTTCTCTTTCCCCGATTTTATGGTTTTGTATCCCCACTCCCGAAACCCTGTAATAGTTTAGGTTTACTTTCCGCACCTTTACTTTCCACAATTTACCGCTTTCCTTATTACTATATAGTAACTAGGCATGTATGGTAAGATCTAAAACAAAATGCTAGATAACCCTAAATACAAGATAAAGTAACCGAATTGAATCACTTTTCACACACTCACCTCTAGGGTAACCTCGCTTGTTGCCTTCGAATAAAAACAGTCATGTCCCTCAAACGTGGTGACCCTTTATCAAAGACCATTGGTTAAAAAGATCGTAGTCCCTCGATGACCCTTTCGATGCTACCTTCGGTAAACGATCTAGTCCCTTACGATAAATGCTAAAGCGCCCCCACAAGTTGCCTTCAATGACTGTACGATGACCTTTGTTTGTCCCTCACACATCCAACGATAGGGATTCCTACTAACTAATGATAGGGTAGCACTATCTAAAGGAGGAGAAAAATAACACGAAATATCTTTCAGTAGGTATATAGCTCGTAATCGCTTGCTAACAAAAACAAAATATATTTTTACACAAAACACTTTTCTCTGAAATATTTAAAAAAAACACTTTGTATGTGTTCTTAACTTATAAAAGAATCATTTCAAAGTTGTTGTACTTAGGAATTTTCAAAATATTTTCAAACAAACACATACACAAAGCATTTTCAAGTGAGCTAGCAATTAAGAGCCCGTAGATAACCATGGATGAAAAGGGTGCTAACACCTCCCCTTTTCATAACCTACCCCCGAAATCAATAAATCTCGAAGGTCTTTCCTGTTCTTTTCACCCTTTTCTTAATGGATAAAAGAAAAGTTGGAGGCAACTCTTTCTATTCGCAACATTTGCGACAAAACACAAAACCAAGTAAGTTCTCCCACCGTATTACAGAACTGGCGACTCTGCTGGGGACAACTAAAAGTGGCGTTACCTTAGAGTTAGATCACTTTTAAATGCTTTCCTTGTTTGATTTGCCTGCTTTACTTTTAAAGGGTTGTTTGGGTTTTATTTCTTGCAAAGATCCTATACCTAGATCTGGGGAACATTTTAGGTAAGTAGCAATAGATCATGGAAATTATACAATGTATACCGATATTGTTGAAGTGATGGCTATGTTAGTGCGGCACATTGGTTTGTACTGGTATCCCTCGAGTCAGTCAGGGAGCATACTAGGCTGCCTTGTGGTGTCATAAGCACTAACTAACCTTAGAACCTTAATTGACCAAACTTAGCCATTAGAAGGTAGTGAGATAGTCGTCTTTGGTGCAGTCCAATGTTGGTTGATACTCGATACTACACTCATTGAGATTCGACTCTCGAGTTTTGTTTGGTGGAAAGTCAGTTGTCGTGCTAGACAAACCTTATGGGAAATTTAGTGATATTGAGATCCCTAGAACCCGATTACTTCTTTACGATAGGTTGAGCCAACTGAACTTAAAGAGGGTACTAACCTACAAACTCCATGAAAGCCTGAACCTAATTCCTTTTGTGCGTTGCTTGTGTTTGATTATTTGTTCGAACATGACATCATAACATCATTACATCATTCCATATCATTTTCACTGACCATTTCAAGGATCTCAAGGGCCTGTGATGCAGATTATCATGAACCAGACATCCAGTAAGGGGAAAGAGGATTTATTTTCCTCTAAACAAATGTCGTAAAAGTATCATGAACAGATATCTAGCAAGGGGCAAGAGGATTTATTTTCCTCTAATCAATGATGTCAAAGACTAAAGTACGTTATCTTGATTCAAAGGCTAGGATCCACTCGACATGGTGAGCTTAACTTTTGTAGAAGGACATTTAGAACACGAAGTTATTCAGTTAAAGTTGTAGTCAGACTCAATTTCTAACATTTTCTTTTGTTTATCCCGCGAGATCCTTGAAAACATTGCATCCGCATATCATGCATCATCACATAACAAGTTTTCCCATACAGGTTTTCTCATCTACTTGCTGTTTATTTCAGTAAAAGATGGCTCTATAACAGACTGTCAAGGAACTCCAAGCTCAAAATTCCTAATTCCAAGAGACCCTCCTGAACCTAGCTCAAGGACAAAAAGATATGATGGCGCTCATCGCCAAAAAGAAGAACTCGGAAGCCAATTTATATCCTCAATATGGGGAGAAGATTCAAAGTTCCGCTAAACCGGTTCAAACCACTGATACCTCATCTAATGAAGATGAAAATAAAGAGGAAGATGGTAGAAGTATCAAGGTTTAAGGATGATGAAATCAAGGTTCTGGGAAGAGTCCTGAGGATGAAGACTATTCTGATGAACAATTTCCTCCCACGGATGATAGATACAAACAGTTAGAAGACCGTCTTAAGGCTATGGAAATCTAGAAAGTGCCTGGATTGGATTTTGAAGAGTCGGGTCTTATTTCGGGGGTAGTTATACCTCATAAGTTCAAGGTCCCCATTTTTTCTAAATATGATGTTGTATCTTGTCCAAAAATTCATCTGAGGTCCTATGTTCATAAGATCCAACCTCATACTGCTGATAGAAAGTTATGGGTTCACTTCTTTCAGGAAAGTTTGTCTGGTACACAACTCGAGGGGTTCTATCAGCTGGAGGGAACCAACATCCGCACTTAGGAAGACTTGGCGGCTGCTTTTTACAAGCAGTACGAATACAATGCTGACCTTGCACCAACTCGTGTGCAATTATAAAACATGACTATAGGCTCGAATGAAGGGTTCAAAGAGTATGGCCATAAGTGGATTCATCTTGCTGAGAGGGTGCAACCTGCCTTGTCGGACCAGAAGCTAGTTGATATATTCATGGGCACTCTAACAGGTCCATTATTTAATCATATGATTGGGAGTTCTTCATCTTGTTTTACTGAGTTGATTCTAATTGGAGAACATGTCGAAAATGGTATTAAGAGTGGGAAAATTCCAGTAACTGCGTCTTCAAATGCTGTGAAGAAGACATTCAATGGTAAGAAGGAGACCAATGTTATTTATGGCCACATGGGCCGTAGTAAAAATAACTGCAATCAGTCTATTGGAGCAGTACTAATTTCAAATCTTGCACGTATTCAACAACAACAATCGGGCAATAGGTGTAGGTCATAGCTCCGGGAAGGCAGTTTACCAAGATTAATATGCTGTGATACGGTGGCAGAACCAACTGTTTAATACTGGTTTTGCATTTGTGTTCTCAAATGTTGCGGTAAGCAAGATTTGCCACCGTCTTTTCTTTTATCCAATAATGGAAAGGGTGAAAAGAATAGAAAAATACCTTTTCGAGAGTTTTCTGAGTAAGGGGGATAAATTATGGAAAGGGAAGGTGTTAGCACCCTTTTCATCCATAGTTTTCTACGGGCTCTTAGATGCTTAGCTCATGTTTTTAAAATTGCTTGTGTATTGTGTGTTTTGAAAAATCATTTTGAAAATGCCTTATTGCGGCGATTCACTTTATGATAACTCTTGTATCAGCCCTCAAGAGTGTTAACAAAGCGAATGTTTTTGAAAGTGTTTTGAAATGTTTTGTGTAAGTGTGAAAGTTTTGTTTTTGAGCAAGCATCTATGAACTATCTACTTATACTCGAAAGGTTTGTTCTTTTCCCCTATCCTTTAGACAACGCTATCCTACTATTAGTTAGTAGGTAGCCCTATCATTGGATGTTTGAGGGACATTCGAAGGGACGTACAGTCATAAAGCAAACATATATAGACGCTTTAACAATTTTGTTTAAGGTACTGGATCATTTACCGAAAGGAAACTGTAGGGTCATCGAGGGACTATGATCTTTTGATTTACAGGTCTTTTGCTAAAGTGTCCCTATTCTCGAGGGACATGACTGCTTTTCCGAAGGCAACCAAAGTGGGTGTACCTTAGAGGTGTATATGTGTATGTGTGTTATGTTCAGTTACTTTAGTCTTTGAATTTAAGTTTGCTAGAGTTACTTTAGTCCTAGTTACTAACAGTTAATATTTTGCAGAAATTTAAAGTGCGGGAATTTAAATCCTACGCTATTAAAATGCTTTGAACAGTTACATAAAAAAGATGCAAGAAAGTAAAGTTAGGAATTTAAACCTAGACTGTTACATCCCATAAGCAGTTACATGAATATAAAAGATGTGAAGGTAAATAACGCGCGCGGAATAAAGAAACATCTAAGAAATCCTAAGAATGAATTTTTTTTTTTTTGTGTTTATTGAGAAAATACTTAAATTTAAAGTGAATAAAAATCTTATTCTAATTAATTAAATAAAATAAAAAATGATTATCAATTAAAATTAATTCAAATAAAACTAATTCTACTATTTTTTTGAGTTTTTATTAAGAAAATATTTGAATGAAATAAATCTAAGTCTAATTGATTTTAAATTAATAAAATAATATTTAAAAAAATTAATCAAATTAATTTACAAAATTAAAATTAATTATAAAATCCAAAGTCTAATATTTTTTATGTTTTTATTTTATTTTATGTTATTATAAAAAAAAAGTGATTTAAAATAAAGTAAACAATAAAACAAATAATAATAAACAATTGGGCCAGATGTGCATTAGTAAACAGGAGATGTAAGATTTGAAATTCGTGGAACCCAAGTTACTGTCAGCCCAAAGGTGCTATTGGATTCAGTGAGGGAGGTTGTTGAGGATGCATGATGGACTGCATGTTGAGAGCACTGGATCTAGATTGGATGGTGGTGATCTGATAGTATATGGTGCATACGCTTGGCTTGTAAACATTGGATCTACAAGTAAAATTATAGGAAAAAACAAAATGCAAGAGGCAGGGGTCGAACCCCTGCCCTCACATGAAACACGTTAAAATATTCATAATGATTGTTAATAGCATAAATATGGATGCAATAGGTATTTACATGGCGTGAATATGCAATTTCGGTTTCAAGAAACCTTACCAATCGATGATGTGTGGATCCGTTAATCTAAGATGTTGAAAGCTTTGGGAATGGATGGAATAAGTTCCTAGGAATCTTAGGAATACGACTGAGCAGTTGGTATGGATGGATGATGGCTGAAAAACTCAGTTTTGAATTTCACAACTTTTATGCTTTTTTTTGTGAAATTTGTGGGAAATCTCTAGCAATGATTTTAGTGTCCTTTGCTCATGCATAGTTCTTATATTTATAGAGGAAGAAGAGGGCTAGCAAAGATGGTAAGAATCCACCCATAATGGCCCTCTTTCAAACCAAAATCAAACACATTAAAAAGGTTCCAAAAATGCAAATTCTTGCCCATTTTGAGGTGCAATTCACCTAGCCTCCTTTGCACGACATTTTGGGGCCAAAAATAATTCAAACCATCAACCCATATTTCCATAACCAATATTTACTATTTTATGCAATTTTATTTAGTTTTTATTTGATTTAATTAATATTTAAATGGATAAAAATTCAAATAAACAAAAAAAATGCATGGATAGATTTAGAGGTCCTTGGACACATCATGAACATATTTGAACTCCAAAAAGTTAGGCCCAATAACTTAAAATCACAATTTTTCTCAATTGAGATTTCATGCCTTCCCTTTGAAAACTGCCCAACTTGTGCAATCCTTAACTTGCTCAATTTTTATCCAACGATGATGATCTTGGACTTTTTGGAAATCCCTAGTTGTCCTCTACAATCTCTCTTTTTACTAATTTTGCATTTGAAGAATTTATCTTGATGTAAATGGTCTTGACAAAAAGTGCCTTTTGTTGACTTTCTGAATATGACCTGTAATGTATGACCTTGTATCTTTCAAATGATGCATTTCTTAAACTTGAAGATAAAATAGAGGTTGTAGGGAATTGGATTCTCTTCAAAATTAGCTATGGTTGGGGGAAAATGGGTGAAGTATGTGAAAGTTATGCTTGTTCAAAGTTTAGTTGACTTTTCCTATAGAATTTCTAATTTAGCAATTCTTGACTTTTGATAAATTAAGAGCACTCCTTGAGGAATCATGATCAAAACTTGATCAAATGATGATTAAAACTTCAAAATATTGATGTTGACAAAAAATCTTAAAGTTTGACTATATATAGGCCATAGTTGACTTTTGACCTAGTACAGTTGATTTTCAAGCATTTGAGTAATTGACTGGGCATACTTTTAGTGGAATCCATGAAATTTGTCATGGACAATCTTGAAGGAATATTATGACCATGGAAAACATTTGTGACCTTTGGAGCTTACACATCTTGATGAAAAGTGAAACCCTAGTTACAAGTTCATTGCTTAGGAGGAGAATTTGTCTGGTCAATTCTTGGTCATCCTTGAGCAATTGAAGACCTCAACGAGCATGTCTTGAGTAAAAGTGGGAGGGAAAATTTTAGGGTACAACATATGTCATTGTTTCAGGTGTTACAACATTTACTAAAAGTGGAGCTGATTACGCTAAGGGATCCCCCTCAGAACCTCAACACCTCCTCTCCTAAGTACAATCCGAATGCGAAATGCACCTACCATTATAACAGTCATGGGCACGTGACCAACAACTAATGGACCCTAAAACACAAAATTCATGACATGATCGACAATAAGGAGATTCAGTTTGATCCTCTAGAGACCCCGAATGTAATTACCACTCCTATGCCGAAGCATGACAAATCCATAAGTGCAATTGATGATGTTCTTTATATGGCTACCGTAAGTGAATTGGTCACTCCTCTGCCAATAATCGAGAAGAATCTACTACAGGCCGATTTATTTCCGGGTTATATTGAAAAATGTTATTGTTGTGCAGCCCAACCCAATGGTTGCAAATCACTGAAGGAAGGAATTCAATGCCTAATGGACAATCATATCATTATGATCGAGATGTTTTCGTCTACTGAAAATTTGTGTCATGACTTATCTGTAATATCTGGCCCTCCTGTTAGGATCACCTCCAAAGGTCCTATAAGGATTACTGCCAATTTGAAAGCTGCTTCTCTGATCATCACTACACCTGGACCTATCCCATATTCTTCGGATAAAGCTATTCCTTGTAACTATGGATCCGACATCTATTACCATGGCATCAAACAAGAACTACTGACTGTTGAAGATGAAGTTACTGAAGTTGTTAATCGCGATATTAACAATATTGCTGGAACCAGTAAGGTTACTATAAGCGGAAGGGTTTTCCCTCCAGAAATATCTCCGAAGACTATTGCTACACCCGTTAGAGTTACAGCCACCGAGTCAACTGTTGAGGCTCGGGGTAAAGAGAAAATAACAGAGGCTGCCCAGACGGAGGCACCTAAGGAAGCTACAATCGAAGACACCTCTAGATAAGGTTAGAAGAGGTATTAAAGATTATCTTCAAGAGTGACTACAAAATTGTTGAACAGCGTGGCCAGACCCCATCCAAGATATCTATGTTATCCCTGTTACTGTGTTTTGAAGCTCATTCATAGTCTTTAGTAAAATTCTTGAAGACTGCTCACGTTCCACAAGAGATCTCTGCCGATCAATTTAGAAGCTATATTACTAGCTTAACGACTGATAATGGATTAGGTTTCTCTGATGTTGATCTGAATCTAGAAGGAAGAAACCATAATAAGGCCTTGTACATCTCCGTTGAATGCAAGGGCACTACTCTAGCTCAGGTTTTTGTTGATATTGGTTCCTCGTTAAATACTCTATTGAAAGGCGCTCTTGACAGACTTGATTGCAAATGGGTCATACTAAAACCCAGTGATATTATAGTTCGAGCCTTTGATGGGTCAAAAAGGATGGTACACAGGAAAGTGGATCTTCTAATCAAAGTGGGTTCATAGATCTTTTAGACTACCTTTTATGTAATGGACATTCGGCCATCTTATTCCTTCTTATTAGTAATCCCTTGGATCCATGGGGCAGGCGCTGTTACCTCTACCCTACATCAGAAATTAATGTATCCTGTGAACGGAAAGATTGTTACTGTCTGCGGCTAAGAAGAGTATATGGTTAGTCACTTGAACTCTTTCCGGTATGTAAATATGGATGGAAAATTCATCGAGACTCCATATTAAACGTTTGAAGTCATACCTCCTACCTCGACTGATGATGTCTTTTCCATTCCCAAAGTTACTAGGGTTCCTCCCACGATGCCTTCATTGAAAGATGCTAAAGCCACTGTAGAAGAAGGTGATTGTACTATTTAGGGTAAGCTTCTGGACATCCCCTATAAATATGACAAGTTTGATTTGGGTTTCACTGCAGAGGGTCAGAGGGTTGTTCGTCGCGTTCGAGCTGGAAGGCCACCATTCATCATCAGCAACAACAAACTCAACGTAATAGAAGATGCTGACAGTGATTATGACCTAGATAGCTAGATCTTTCCTACCATTGGCAAAGGGATAAGCAACTGGAAGACGGAAAACATTATCTCTATCTCCTTTAGTTAGGAGTAATAGCTTACATTCTTGTTTTTATTGCTTTCAAGTTTTGGCTTTGTATTATTTGAACAATGACTTTAAGCCTTGTGCCTTACCCGGGGCACAATGGTGCATTTGTTAAGGGTCGTCATTTCATAAACATATTTTCATTTAATAAAGCATTAGACGTTTTGCATTCAAATTTTGAGCTCTCTGACTTTCTTTTTAATTTTACCACTTTCAAATAGCTATGTTCTTACACACACCCACACAATACATTGCAGATCCACATCCACTCTAGATCCCGTTGGTAACGATTATGCTATTGTCACTTATGTCTTTGAAAATACGATCTACGAAGCCGTAGACGAAGGCGAGGAAGATTGTGAGATACCAGGAGAACTTTCCAGATTGTTATTGCAATAAGAGAATGCTATAACCCCACATGAGGAGCCAGTTGAAGTGGTAAACTTGGGCACTGAAACAGACATAAAAGAAGTAAAGATAGGCTCCAACTTAGAGGACAGTGTAAAGAACAGGTTAATATATATGTTGCATGAATATGTTGAGATCTTTCCTTGGTCATACAAAGATATTCCAGGGCTTGATATCAATATTGTGGTTCACCGTCTGCCGATGAAAGAGGGTTGGGCTCTGATAAAATAGAAGGTTCGTCACATGTGTCCCGAGATGTCAGAGAAAATCAAAGTTGAGATAATGAAATAGTTCAAAGCGAGTTTCTTGGCAGTGACATCATATCCTAAATGGGTTGCAAATGATGTTATGGTATCGAAGAAGGACGACAAGGTGCATATGTATGTAGATTACAAATATCTGAATAGGGCGAGCCCCAAAGATGACTTTCCACTTCCATATATTGATGTTTTGGTCGACAACACTGCTCAACACAATGTATTCTCCTTCATGGATGGTTTCTTAGGGTACAATCAGATCAAGATGGCACTTAAAGACATGGAAAAGACTACTTTTGTTACCTAGTGGGGCACTTTCTGCTACAAAGTTATGCCTTTTGGGTTGAAGAACACTGGTGCAACTTATCAACGTGCCATGGTAGTATTCCATGACATGATTCATCACGAGATAGAAGTCTATATCGATGATATAATAGCCAAATCACAGACTGAAAGTGAACATCTTGGCCGTCTATGTAAACTGTTCGAAAGACTGAGGAAGTACAAACTAAGGTTGAATCTAAACAAGTGTACCTCTGGGGTGAGGTCCGATAAACTCCGTGGTTTCGTTGTCAGCAGTAAAGGTATTGAAATTGATCCCGCCAAGGTCAAAGCTATTAATGGAATGCCAGCTCCCCGTACTGAGAAGGAAGTCAGAAGTTTCTTAGGACGACTGAATTACATTACCCGATTCATTTCTCATCTGACTGCTACTCGTGAGCCGATCTTCAAGTTGTTGAAGAAAGATCAGGTAGTGAAGTGGAATGATGACTTCCAGGTAGCCTTTGACAAAATCAAGGAATACCTACAAGAACCTTCAATTCTGATGAACAACCAATGTTCTTGAACTCTTCTCCCCAAGCAAAAATCAGATTCCCCGGCGGAGTTTCCTCAAACAGAAAGCAGGAGTCCCCAGTAGTAGTCTAAGATTTATTTCCCCCAATCAGAAACGTTATGCGGAGCAACCGAGACGTTTCAACGACATTTCACATTTATACATCATCTAAAAAATATCATAGCATATGCATACGAAACGCATATAACACACTCTCATTAATTTCGTGAACATTATTACGCAATGCATTTCATACATCATGACATTGCATACAACTAACTCTTTATCTTTTCAGATAAAGTCTACAAATAGATGAACATCATCAACAATTTTCTAACGGGTCACAGAGTAATTCTTGAAATAGAACGGTTCATAGAGTAATTCCTGAAACATAACGGGTCACTGGGGAACGTTTCAATTTCTTGTTTTGAGTGATACTTTTGTATACTCTAGTTATTCTATTTTTTATGATATTTTGAGTTATATGGTGAAGTGGATTTTATTCCTAAGTTATTATAATAAAGGAATTTTATGAGACTTCAAAGGTATGTTAATTTGAAATGGAGTTTTATTCTGCTGCTACATGCTAATGTAAAAGTGATATGAAAATCATGAATTTAATTTAGTGTTATTTAACCATGACAGGTGTATATTTTATTTTAGAATATGTGCAACACCCTTATGTGATATGCATGATAATATACATTGATTATTTATATGATATTCTGCGGGGTTTAGAAGGGTGTTAGATTAGTGGTATCAGAGCATGGTGGGTCAGTTGACCAAGATGTTAATGTGTTTAACCTCGTTTATCTTCTATATGTGTATGTGACACTATCAGTATTATTTGTTCTAATGAGAATTTGTTGTCGTAAATTCTATGAATAATGGTTAGAGGTAGGAACGACGACGCGATTGCGAAAGCTTTGGAAATGTTGGCTGGAGTAATTGGGTAGCAGCCGCACGTCAATGTGAATGCTGGGAAAAATAATAATTATGAGTTTCATGCTTTGGGGAAATTTCAGAGGAACGATCCGTCAATCTTTGAGGGAGAATATGAGCCTGAAAAAGCACAGGTATGGATGAAAGAGATTAAGAAGATATTGCGAGTAATGAACTGTTCAGATGCATAGAAGGTGCAGTTTTTCACCCATATGCTTGAGAAAGAAGTTGAGGACTGGTGGAATAACACTAGTCAGTGGTTTGAAGAAGAAGAAGTAGAGGTTACTTGGGATTTGTTCAGAGAAGCGTTTCTGGAGAAGTATTTTCCAAAAAATGTGTGTGGGAAGAATGAAATTTAATTCCTTGAGTTGAAGCACGGTAATTCAACTATGGCAGAGTATGCTACAAGGTTTGAGGAGCTGATTAAGTTTTTTCCTCATTACAATGTTGCTAATGCTTAGAAATCCAAATGGTCTAAATTTTTGAATGGTTTGAGGCCTGAGATCAAGCAAGCCATGGGTTACCAGTAGAACACATGATTTTCTGAACTAGATAATAAGAGTAGGATCTATGATGAAGACAGTAGAGCCTATTCTACTAATTGTAAGAGTTTGAATGAGAAGAAAGGAAAAGGTCAATTTAGAGGGAAAATGTATGTAAATCCTGCTGATAAGGGGAAACAAAAAGTTGGTTATGACAAGAAGCCGAGTGGGGGAGGGCTCCTACTCCGATTAATTTCTTAAGTGTGCTATTGAAGGACATTATACTCCTGAGTGCATAAGTGTTGAACTGAAGTGTTTCAAGTGTGGAAATCTAGGTTACCAAGCTTTTGAATGCAAGAATGGTGCATGTGTGACTTGCTACAACTGTGGCGAGCAAGGGAACATTATTAGAAAATATAACAAACCGAAGAAGTAACAACCTAGGGGAAAGGTGTTTGCTCTATTAGGTTATGAGATTTCTGCGGAAGAGGGATTGATCAGAGGTATGTGCTTCATTAATGGTACACCTTTGATTTCTATAATTGATACTAGAGTGACACATTCTTTTATTTCTTTGGATTTTGGTAAGATATTGAATCTCTAGTTATCTGATATGAATGGAAGCATGATTATTATACGCCTATTATGGGTTCAGTGACTACTTCATATGTGTGTTTGAACTATTCGTTGAGTATTTATGGTAGAGATATTGGATTTTATTTAGTGTATCTTCCGTTAGATCAACTTGATGTTATCCTTGGGATGAACTGGTTGGAAACCAACTATGTTTATATCAACTGTTTTTCTAAGACAATTATTTTTCTTTAACTTGAGAATGAAAGATATTTGTTTATGTCTTCTAAGCAAGTGAATTAGTAGGTTCAGGATGGTGTTGAGATGTTTATGTTGATGGAGAATTAGAGTATTAGTGAAAATGGAGTAGTTGGTGATTTACCGATTGTTCCTAACTTTCTAGAGTAATTTCTTGAAGAGATGAGTTATTTACCGCTGAAACATGAAATGGAGTTTGGATTGACTTAGTTCCAGGTACTAGTCTGGTATCGACGTGCCCATATCGGATGGCAGCATCAAAATTGAAAGAGTTGAAGAGTTAACTTGAAGATTTTCTTAAGAAGAGATTTATTCATCTGAGTGTGTCACTGTGTGGTGCATCAGTCTTGTTGGTTAAGAAAGAAGGTTCTGTAAGGTTTTGTGTGGACTATAGATAACTTAATAAGGTAACTATCAAGAATAAGTATCCACTTCTGAGGATTATGATTTGATGGATCAAGTGGTTGATGCAAGTGTGTTCAGCAAGATAAATTTGAGATATGGGTATCATCAGATTCATGTGAAGTCTGAAGATATTCAGAAGACTGCTTTTAGAATGAGGTATGGTCACTATGAGTATTCTGTGATTCCGTTTGGTGTGACTAATGCGCCAGGTGTATTCAAGGAGTACATGAATAGGATTTTCCATCCGTATTTGGATAAGTTTGTGGTTTTATTCATTGATGGTATTTTAATATATTCGAAGAGTGAAGAAGATCATGCGGAACATCTGAGTATTATGTTAACAGTGTTGAAGGAGAAGCAGTTGTATGCTAAACTCTCTAAGTTTGAGTTTTGTTTGAAGGAAATGAGTTTCCTTGGCCATCTGATTTCAAGTGGAGGTATTGTAGTTGATCTGCCGAAGGTTAAAGCTGAGTCTCAGTAGGAAGCTCCAAAATTTGTTTCTAAGAATAGAAGTTTTCTTGGGCTAGCAGGTTATTATCATAAATTTATTGAAGGATTTGCCAAGTTAGCTTTGTCGTTGACGCAATTGACTAGGAAGGGTCAAGCTTTTCTTTGGAATGAAAAATGTGAGAAAAGTTTTCAAGAGCTTAAGAGAAGATTAACGACAACTCCTGTTTTGATTTTTCTTAATCCGGAAAAAGAATTTGTGGTGTATTATGATGCCTCATTGATGGGATTGGGAGGTGTGTTGATGTAAAATCAGCAAGTTGTAGCTTATGCTTCATGGAAACTTAAAGTGCCCAAGAGGAATTATCCAACGCATGATTTGGAGTTGGTTGTTGTTGTGTTTGTATTAAAACTTTGGAGGCATTATTTGTTTGGATTGAGATTTGAAGTGTTTAGTGATCATAGGAGTTTTAAATACCTCTTTGATCGCGGTGCTTTTCTACAAAGGTGTCACATGCAAGTATACATGTTTTGATTGCAACAAGTAATAAATATAGAGTATCGCAAAGAGTGTTATTACTTAGATTTTCTTTTTGTATAAAACTACTATTTTGATTTAAGCATGAGCAGGAACAAATAATGATTGGTGTTTATGAGTTCCAATTCACTCAAATGAGAATCAAAAGTAAGGTAAAAAGTGGTGGAAATATATTAGAATGACTAAGTTGAGCTTTGTTCCATTAATATCTTTTGTGTAGTTATGTGTTAATGTTGTGTGGTGTCGTGACAGGCAAGGTTAGAGTAATCTTGTGGTGTATTTCTACATCATTTAAAGCATGCAATATTATTAAAGCAGACAATATTAGCAAAAATTCAAGGCACCTAAAAGTTATAAAGTGGCAGGGTGCAGAAAATTAAAAATATCCTGTGTATTTATCCCTTACATGATCATAAAACAAAATTGATAAAGAAAACAGAATGACGAAAATACCGTCTTCAAGCACCAGCAGTACCAGTGCCACCATCAGAGGTGGAGTCATCACTATATTCATCAGCTTCACCACTTGAAGATGCATTATCATCCGTTGTACTTGCATGATCAGTATCAAAGGAAGTATAATAATTACTTTTCTCAACCGAGTGATTATCACCATGTTCATCTTGCCTGTTATCTTGTTCAGTTATAGCATTGATCAATCCTTCAAGCTTGGCTTTTCTAGCAGTATTAATTTTGATCGAGTCTTCCAACTCTCTGCATATTTCCTTCAGTTGAGAAATTAATTCTCGTTTTTCAATTTTTGAAAGAGGAGTTTTTCTCTTCATCATAATATCATTAGGTAGCAAAATTCTAGGATGTTATTCCAAGACAATTCCACATATGAGTGATGGAAAATAGATGGGCATTTTTACAGCTGTAGACGCAGCATGCTTCATGATTTGATCAAAATGTGTTTTCCATAATCAAAGCTTCTTGTAGTACAAACAGCAAAAATGAACTTCCCAAGACCAGTGAAGATAGTTGATGTATGCTGAGTAGGCACCTAATTAGTAGTAGCAACCATGTATAGAATGGCATATTTTACCGTGAGACTACAAGATGACAGTTTTCCATTCTTAGGCTAGTCCTTCACTCGTCCACTTGTGAGTTCCCTGCAGATTTCATCATCTGAACTCTCTACCTCAACTTGAGGTTCTTCAGTTATACCAAGAAACTTGTTGATCATCACAAGAGAGAAAATCCCAATTTTGTTTCTTACCACAACCTTCCCATAGTCTTTATTGTTCTCAACATTGCATTCATCAGAAATGCTCACAACAAATTCTTTGACTAACCTTTCATAGCAAGAGCCAAAGTTAGTAACAGTCTTCATCAGACCAGCAATCTCTATGAGTTTTACAACATCAGGAAATTTTTTAAAGTCCTTTCCTAACTCTCTCTCTCTAGAGATATCCTTCTCAGGTCAACATACTTTTGTTTACCAGATTGAATGGAGACTTCATTTGTTGAGCCACTCTTTCGATCAGAGCGAGTCTTTTTCAGAGAAGATCCCTCATAAGAAATGATGTCCTCAGAAACTTTTCCAACTTCATATTCAGAATCACTAGAGACAGCCTTCATCTTCTTTGTAGGGATAATAACTTTGCTTTGAGACTTTGGGGGGCGAATAGGGATTGTCCTTCTCCAACTCTTTTGAGGACTACCTTTTGTTTCATCCGTATTTCCTTGAATTCTCTTAGAAGGAGAGTTATCATCCATTATAGTTTCTCCTTTTCTGGTCTTAAGTCTTCTGGCTATACTAAAACTCTTGATTATTAGTTCATCATCAAAGACTAGATCACCCACTTCAACCACATCCCCAACTATAACATCTACCTTTTTCTTGCTGCGTCTCTCACGAGTAACTTGTATAGGAGTAGGTTCCTCAGTTTTTCTCTTAAATGTGTTAATAATACTAGTTTCCTTTTCTACAGATGTTTGATCATCTGACCCGACATCTTCACCTACTTCTTTCAAGACATTGGTTATGAACCTTTTAAGTCTATGATCAAGGTTATCGTTATCATCTTCAGACAAGCCATCGTCAACAATAATAGGTCCAATGGAATTTTCCTTTTCAAGTTCTATCTCTAAAATAATATTGGCCTTATTTTTACTAGTCATAGATGAGGAAGACTTGCTATATATTTTGACATCCTTTAAATCCGATGTTCTTGCTTCCTCTGGAGTAAAAGCGGGAACAATAGATAAAGGAACAATATCCAGAACTAGGTTAGATGAACTTAACATTCTGCTAATATCAACTTCGTTAGGGTTTGATTGAACCGATCCATTGTGTTCAGTAGACCCATATTTGAGGTCAGATGAAAGATGTTGAGACATTGTTGGTTTTCGTTGAGAGAAATTTGAAAATGAGAAAAATATGCGCACGCCCAAAAGGTTTTCTGAATGGATGCAACAGTCTTTAAGGAGCAGTAACTTTGGTATAAATAGTGTGTCTAAGAGATGAGGCCTTGTGGGAGTGGGCTTAGGTGAACGTAGGATTCATCAGATTTGAAAATTTTAAATTCCCAAATAATTTTCATTAACTGTGGTAATTCCCACTGTGTATGCACTTCAAGTCGTTCTTCTAATTTTTAATGCTTACACATTTAAAAACTAAGTTTTCCACTTTGACTTGATCTTCCATGTCATATGTCTTGACATTTATGGGCTTAAGACTTTTCTCCTGAATAAGAATTTCACTTTTAGTCATGCTTAAGTTTTCAAAGTACAATATCCTGACATCTTGTGTGACTTTATAAGCACACAACCTCTGGTTTGGCTTAATACTTCTCCCAACATCATTATTGGCCCCCACACATGTTGCATAGCATTTTGTTTCTTCAGCGCTCCATAAATTGCAATTGTCCTTTGATTTGTTCCCTTTCATGATAATCTCACCCATCTCATTTATTATCAAACATGCAAAATTATAAAGCTAACCTTGTAACCTTGATCACATAGTTGACTTATACTTATTAGGTTGACATCCAATCCTTCAACAAGCAACACGTCATTAAGGCCAGGTTCCCCTACAAAATCCAACTTCCCAACACCAATTACTCTACCTTTAGATTTGTCTCCGTAAGTCATAATTTTGGTGAGAGATGGTTTAATTCCCACTAAGAATTTATTGATACTTGTCATGTGTCTTGATCATCCACTGTCAAAATACCAAGCTTCCACAGTTGTTGCTTTAAAGGATGTGTGAGTTGATTCTTTATACATTCCCCTTTTAAGAATCCATTTTTCCTTATTATTATTATTAAGATTTTGTCTTTTACCAGGAAGTAAGTTGGATTTAGGATAGCCTTACAATTTGAAGCAGTAAGGTTTTAGATGACCAACCCTACCATAATATGAGCATTTCCATTTCTGATTTCTACCTCTTTAATAATTTTTCGGATGCTTGTGTTGATGTTGGGACATGTTATCTAACATTATTTGTTCTTGTTCCTTCTTTGGAGGTACAAACATTATAAATTGCTTTACTTATTTGTTCTTCACACCTTAACTCTCATAACCAAGACCTTGAACATTACCCACATTCATTCCAGCCTCGAGAATCTCCTCCATAGTATCTGAGAAATTGTTCAACATTCTAATAGATTTAGTCATATTGTCTAGTTTAGAATTTAGCAATATAATTTCCTCCTTCAAACCAGAAATACTAGATAAACGCTTTACTTTCTCAGACTGTAATCGAGTAATAACTTTCTTATGCTTCTCTCCCTGATGGCACACCTCTTCACTCTTGAAACACATCTCTTTGTAGGATGCATCAAGTTCCTCAAAGGTAAGTTATTTATTATTTGATTCTTCATCAGACTCATACACTCCAGTCAGGGCATTCACCTTTTTAGCAGATTCTTTTTCACGATTGCTTTCAGAGTCATCTTCTGACCATGACACAGATAGACCTTTCTTCTGCTTCTTTAAAAACGTGCCACATTCAGACTTTATGTTGCCAAATCCCTCACATTCATAACATTGAACTCTTTTTCTGTAAGTTGGTTTTTCTTTAATGTCTTAATGTTTGACGATGTCAAAAGACATTTTCTTGGAATTTAACTTGGACTTCTTCAGTACTTTATTGAATTGTATTCCTAGTAGCACAATATCCTCAAATACTCCTTCTAAATTGAACTCACAATCATTATTTGAGTCTTCCACACTAGAGGCAAAAGCTATAATTTTATTTTTCTCAGATCTTTCATTTAACGCAGATTTGAAGGTTTTAAGAGAGCCTACCAGTTCATCTATAGTCATAGTACTTACATCATGAGACTCTTCAATGGCAATGACCTTCATATCAAACATCTTAGGGAGAGATTTGAGCATTTTCCTTATCAGTTTATCTTATGATATCCTCTCACCCAAGTCTTCAAAATCTTTTGCAAGTCTAGAACAATCATGTGAGATTCATGGATACTTTCATCTTCTCTCATCTTTAAGTTTTCAAATATGGTGGAGAGAAGTTGGAGCTTTGCCATTTTAACCTTAGGGTTTCCTTCATGCACCTTCCACGGGGTTTCCCATACAACTTTTGCATGAGAACAATTCTTGTTCAGCTTGAAGATATTATTATCCACTCCAATAAAGATTCCATTAATTGCTTTAGAATTCCCTTGAGATAATTCCTCATAATTATCATCCTAATCTTCTTCATCCTTCAGCGCAAAAGTGACTTTGCCATCATCCCTCTTAACTTTAGGAGGATCCCATTCTTTGACAACATTCTTCCAGGCTAAAATTCTGGTATCAGTATGTGATGTCGAAGGATATGTCACGAAACAAATATCTAAGGAGAATATAAAATGCAACAATATTAAAAGTAGTAAAAACACAAGGGATTGTTAACCCATATCAGTGTATAACAACATCTACTCTGGGGGCTACCAAGCCAGGGACAAGTCCACTAAATAGTATCAATTCATAGACCCTCAGTAAACAACCAGTTTACGATCTAATCACTTAATCATTATCCGTGCTATACTTCTACCTAAGACACAACTAGGTATGAGGCCCTCCTCAAATCGCTTCAATCACTAACAGTGAAAAACAATAGATTTATCAAGTTTGAAAAACCTTAATCATTCAATACTTAAAATCTTATGAATGATCCACAACTTACAACTCAAATTACAACTCAAGTATTGAAACAATACTAGAGTGTATTACAATTAAAAGATTCATACTTCTAAAACACACAAAGTATATTTTTACTCAATTGTTGCAGAGGTACGAATAAGGATGCAAGTCCTTATAAAGGCGCGACAAATTCTTTATGGGCTTGGGATGAAAAACAAATATTGCAATATTGAATCCCTTAAATATCTCCATGGAAGTAGGCCAAGATATAATCCATAAAGATAAGTCAGATAGAAAAATATTCCTCCATATTTTTCGCAAGATATAAACCATAAAACCTGAATAAGGCACGCTTAAAAATAGGAAACAGAAAATCTAAAAACATGTTCAGATCAACAGGTAGATGTTAAGACATATGCTTTGACATCAATCAAAATCAGTTGAGATAATTTACTTCAAATGTCAAGATATTAAGCAAAACATTACCAAAGCAGTGTTTTACCAAAATTGCTGCCAACAAACACTTACAAACTCCCCCCTTTGGCAAATTTTGGCTAAAACATTATTTGAGCACATTATCAGAGCAGCAACAAAAAAATTAGTTAGCATTTAACAGTGGAAGATGTCAGGACATCTTATGAGACATGAGGCTCCCCCTCAAACAATGAAGCTCCCCCTCAAACTTAGCAGTTAGCCAGTCAGTTAGTTTCTCTCCCCCTTTTTAGACATAATATGCCAAGTAAACGCGCATTCAAGAGAGTGGTAGAAAAAGAAGTTAGACTCAAATATCCAAGTGTCAAGCATATACAAGTGCGAAAAAGAACATAGGGATCAAAACACCAAAGAAAGACACAAAAAAGGCACCAGTACAAAGTCTAACTGTATTTAGGACCAGTAGACTTGGCAACTTCAGAGCTTCCTTCACTATCAGAATCTCATTCTTCACTACCCACACTATCATTAAGGTTGTTATCCTTCTACAGCTCCTTGATCAACTTTTCAAAATTTAGCTTTCTTGCTTAGCTAACTCTAATTACCTCATCAAGTTCTTTGCAGGCTTCCATTAACTCAGTAATCATATCATCCTTGCTTGAGGACTTGTTTTCAGTGGATGCAAATGTCAAAACAATGTCTGGGACATGTTTACCTGAAAACAACTTGAAGTGAAGAGACAAGGCAAACTCCCTTTTGCAAACTACATCAGTGCCACATAGAATTATAGGATGTTGATTTAGAATAGTTCCACAAATAAGATATGGAAAGGCAATAGGCATCTTGATAGCACAGGTTCCTGCATGCTTTACAGTCTGGTCAAAAATGTGTGCACCATAATCAAACAATTTCTTATTTCCAACAGCATAGATAAATTTTCCTAAACCAACTGTTATGGTTGAGGTATGATTGGTAGGGACCCAGTTAGCAGCTCCAATTTTATGCAGGATAGCATATTTCACACTTAATTTACTAGTAGAGATCTTATTCTTCAAGGGCCAATCACTCACTTGTTTTGTAGTGATGGCTTTGCACACCTGATTATCAGTCACTTCCAACTCACAATAATCATCTTCAGACTTGCCCATATATCTATTGATGACAGCAGGGGGAAATGCAACAGATCTACCTCTAACAAATACTTTCCTATATTCCTTACTTTTGTGATCAACACAATCTATAGGAATATTAACAATAAATTCCTTAACAAGAGTATCATAACATTTTGCAAACCTGGTGAAAGTCTTCATCAAGCCAGAAAAGAAATCAGCTTCATACTCTCTTTGTATTCCAGTGGATCTTCTCCCAACTCTCTTTCAAGAGCAGTCCTTCTTTGGAAGACATATTTCCATTTATTAGCTTCACCTTTCTAGACTTAATCCTTTTAGCAATTCCAGACACCAAATTGGAAATAAGGTCATTGTCATATAGCTCATCAACATTCACCACATTATTAGCATTTGGGTTCTTTGCAGTTTTGGAGCCAGCACCATATTTCTTAGCAGAAGAGTCTTTCTCAGCAAATGATGTCTCAACTTCTTGTTCAACATCAGCTTCCACTTCTTCTAGAAAAGATGTAGCAAACTTTCCAAGTTCACTTTCATTAACATCTTTCTTTAAAGTAGATGATTCAGTAGCTTTTTGAGGATCAGTACCTTTGTCAGCCTGAGCAGGCATTCGGGCAAGAGGAGTAGAAATCCCAGGCATAACAAAACCCTCATTTAACACTATATCTACCAGCCTTCTAATACTCTTATCAACATTAACAATGTGTTCTTCTGACCTATCATCAATAGTATTAGGAGCATTACCTTTAGAAGTGTCAAACTCGTCTTTGGATTTCTTTACATGTGACGATCTGGGTTTCTTGACCTTCTTCTCAAGAGGTGGAATAGTTGTCAGAGGAGTGACGACTAAGACTTTATCAAGGGAGAGATCTTCAGGATGGTTGACATACTTTGACCTAGAAGCCTTGGCTTCATCATAAGAACACTTTGAGGGAGACGAAGCATGATGTTGCGATATCTTTAAATATTTTTGAACAGTGAGATGGAAAATATCAAGGTTTCTTTTCTGTAAAGGAGAACAAAGAGGTTGTGAAAATAGAATGAGGTAATGTCGTAGCGTGTGGGAGAGTATTTGAGATAGTCTTGAAATGATTGCTTAGGATATTTTATTTGTTGGAAACATAATAAATAATATAATGTCACTTTAATGATATTCCCACACGCCCTTAATTGCTACAAACCCTAATATATGCAGATCCCTAGTTTTCCTCTTAAGTTTTCAAATTGGTTTGCATCCAAAGCCTTAGTGAAAATGTCAGCTAGTTGTAACTCAGTAGCTACATCTTCTAAGGCAACAATATTTTCTTCAACAATCTCTCTTATGAATTGATGACAGATATCAATGTGCTTGGTCCTGCTGTGTTAAATAGGATTTTTTGATATATTTATGGCACTTAGATTGTCACAAAATAATGTCATGACATCTTGTTTGAGATTATATTTTGTCAACATTTGTTTCATCTAAACCATCCAAGAACAACTGCTTCCTGCAGCAATATACTCAGCCTCAGCAATGGACAGAGACACACAATTTTGCTTCTTACTGAACCAAGATATGAGATTATTTCCCAAAAATAAACATCCTCCTGGTTTACTTTTTCTATCATCAGCACTTCCTGCCTAATCAGCATCACAATAACCACTTAAAGCAGAGCTATATCCATGAGAATATAGCATACCATAGTCACTTGTCCCATTCACATATTTAAGAATTCTCTTCACATGGTTGGCATGGCTAATTTTAGTATCATCTTGATATCTAGCACACAAACCTATAGCAAAGGCAATGTCAGGTCTGCTAGCTGTGAGATATAGCAGACTACCTATCATACTTCTGTAAATACTTTGATCCACACTTACTCCTTTTTCATCTTTAGACAACTTCAGATGTGTGGGAGTAGGTGTTCTTTTGTGGCTGGAATTTTCCATCCCAAATTTCTTTATTATATTATTCGCATATTTGCTCTGAGATAAGAATATGGAATCTTCCATTTGTTTAACTTGTAGGCTAAGAAAGTAGGTTAACTCACCAACAAGGCTCATCTCAAATTTTGACTGCATTTGCTTGACAAAATGTTGAACCATCTCATTTGACATGCCACCAAACAAAATATCATCAACATAAATATGTGCAATTATGATCTTCCCTTCTTCTTCCTTGACAAAAATAATTTTGTCTATGCCGCCTTTCCTATATCCATACTCACCATGAAATTCTGTCAATCTCTCATACCAAGCTCTTGGAGCCTGCTTTAATCCATACAAAGCTTTCTTCAGTTTGTACACATGGTTAGGAAATCTTGGATCAACAAATACCTTAGGTTGTTCCACATAAACTTCCTCATTCAGATAGCCATTTAAGAAGGAATTTTTTACATCCATTTGAAATAACTTAAATATTAGAATGCAAGCAACTTCTAAGAGTAGTCTGATTGATTCAAGTCTGGCCACAGGGGCAAAGGTTTCATCAAAATCAACTCCTTCAATTTGAGGGTACTCTTGTGCGACTAATCTTGCCTTGTTTCTAGTTACAACCACTTTTTCATCAGATTTATTCTTGTACACCCATTTAGTGCCAATCACATTTTTTCCTTTGGGTCTTGGAACCATATCCCAAACTTCATTTCTTCTAAATTGTTCTAGTTCTTCTTGCATAGCATTAATCCAGAACTCATCAGTTAAGGCTTCTTTGACATTCTTAGGCTCGATTTTTGAAACAAATAAAGAGTTTGACATTCCTTCTCTTGATCTAGTAGTAACTCCTTTATTTAGATCTCCTATAATAAGATCCTTAGGATGATCTCTCTGAATTCTGATTGAAGGCCCTTTATTGAGTTGATTGGGCTCAGGATCTTCTTGAGTTGGATTAGGATCAGTATTTCTGTCATTAGATTTTGTTGGAATGTCTAACAAAGATGTTCCGACATCTTCTAAGACATCTTCTTCATCATTTCATCCTCTATCATCAATAATAAAATTTATGTATTCCATCATAACCTTAGTTTTGGAGTTAAATACTCTATAAGCTCTGCTATTTGTAGAGTAACCCAGGAATATTCCCTCATCATTCTTGGGATCCATCTTCCTTCTCTGTTCACGGTCAGCTAAGATGTAACATTTACTTCCAAATACACTAAAGTATTTGACAGTAGGTTTTCTTCCCTGCCATATTTCATACAAGGTGGTTGAGGTCCCTTTTCTTAGAGTGACTCCGTTATGGATATAGCACGCAGTATTCATAGCTTCATCCCAAAAATGGTAGGGTAACTTCTTAGCATGAATCATAGCTCTGGAAGATTCCTGAAGAGTTCTGTTTTTGCGTTCCATAATCCCATTTTGCTGAGGAGTAATGGGAGGGGAGAATTCATGACTCATTCCTTCACCAGAACAAAATCATCAAATTTATTATTCTCAAATTCCTTTCCATGATCACTTCTAATTCTGATGACATGACAAGCCTTTTCTCTTTGAAGTTTTTGACAGAGATCTTTAAAGACTTCAAGGGTTTCTGATTTTTCTCTGATAAAACTTATCCATGTGTACCTAGAGAAGTCATCTAAAACAACATAGGCATACTTCTTTCCACCAAGACTCTCAACCTGCATAGGTCCCATCAAGTCCATGTGAAGAAGTTCTAAAACTTTTGATGTGGTTAGATGTTGGATCTTCTGATGTGACATCTTAGTTTGTTTTCCAATCTGGCATTCACCACATACTATTCCTTCTTTTATCTTGAGCTTAGGAATCTCTCTCATGACTTCTATAGATATGATTCTTTTCATTCCTTTCAGATGCAAGTGTCCCTGTTTTTGATGCCACGGTTTATCTTTATTTTCTTTTGTTAGAGCACATGTTGAGGAGAAGTTCAACTCTTAGGGAACCCATAAATAACAGTTGTATTTAGATCTGATTCCTTTCATAATGACTTCATTCTTCTCATTACAACATTCTATCTTTGTGAGGTTTACTTTGAACCCTTGATCACACAGTTGACTTATACTTATTAGGTTAGCTATTAACCCTTTTACAGGTAACACATTATCAAGTTTTGGGACTCCTGAACATTCCAACTTTCCAACTCCTTTGATTTCACCTTTGGCTCCATCACCAAAAGTCACATAACTGGTTGGGTGATGTGATACGGTGGGAGAACTGACTTGAGGTTTTGCGTTTGTGTTCGCAAATGTTTCGGTTTAGCAAGAGTCGCCACCGACTTTTTATTTTATCCAAAGGAAAGGTCAAAAAGCACATGAAAGACCTTTGAGATGTTTTCTTAGGTTCGGGGGATAGATTATGAAAAGGGAAGGTACAAGAACCCTTTTCATCCATGGTTATCCATGGGCTCTTAGTTACTTGTTTAAATCACTTGCATTTGCTTTTCAACTGTTCGAAATGGTGCTTTGTGTGTGGTTTTGAAAATGTTTTGAAAAGAGGCCATCATTGTGGAAACCTTTGTAATGATTCTTGTTTGAATATATACAAAGGTGTTTGTCTTTTGAAAATATGTTTCAATGTTTGAAAGTTTGTTTTGGGAAATGTTTTGGAATTGTGTTGTGAAGTGTGTTTGAAAATAGCAAGGATGTTTTTGCAAGTTTTGATCAAGTATCTAAGAGTTGTCTACCTTATCTACTCAAGGATATTTCCTACACATTTTTAATCCTTTTTACAGTGTTGTTTTACCATTTCATTTGGTAAACAACCTTGTATTTGGATGTTAAACGGGACAGGCACGGGTCATCGTATTGACCATGATAGCAATTGTGCTAAGTATCTTTAGAAAATTTTTGAGGGACTAGATCATTTTGTATAGGCAACCAAGATAGCGTCATTGAGGGACTATGATCTTTTGTTTTGTTTTTATTTTGCCAAGATACTCAACATGCATACCATGGCCATTTCAAAGGCAACAAGTGGATGAAACCCTAGGGGTGCATGTGTGCATTGTGTTGTCAATTTTCATGCTTTTTTTGTCTTTGTATTAGTCAAGCTATTTGTTTGATTTTGATTTTTTTGCATACAAACCCTAATCTCTAACATGGCATATTTGAAAGCATAAAATGCGTAAAATAAACCTAAGCTATTACAACATTGATATGGGGAGGGGGATACATTTTTGAATGGGGAGTATTTGCAAGAAAATAAAACCCTAAGATTTACTATTACATCCAAATTGAACTCTTTACATCAAATAATAAATAAGCAATATTTAAATAAGCAATTTAAATATAAATATGCAAAATATTATAAATATGTAAAAAATGTTTTTTTGTTTATTTTTATGTATGCAAAAATATAATATTTAATGTATAAAAGATTATTTTTTATTAAGGGTAAAAACCCTAATTTTCTTTAAGAAAGTATATATATTAATTATATTATTTATGTACAATAAAATAAAATAATAAAATATTTACAAATGTCAAAAAAATAAAAATATATCAGAAAAAATATTATTTAAGTATGTAAATAATAAAAATAAAATATTTTTATGTATTATTTTCAAGTTTTTATCAAAAGAAAATAAAGGTATGTTATTTAATAATTGTTTTTATGTTAGAAAAAATAATAAAAAATACAAAATAAAATGTGAAAATTTATAAAAACATTTTTTGTAATTTTTTATGTTTAGAAAAAATAAAACAAAATCAGAAATGAAAAATAAATATAAAAATATAAAAATATAATGAAATGGGCCAGGGGGATGCAGTCAACAAACTGGAGGTGTCAAAAGCAAGAAACAAAGGCCCAACCCAGTTCCAGCTTCATCTTCAACCTTTGTTCAAACAAAACACGCGCGCCTGATTCAAATGTCCAACTCCTGCATATGTGCTCTAATGCAAAAACTCATAACACCAAAGTCATAGCATTTTTCAAGACGATTCCAACCATATAAAAAACTTAATCTAACTCTCAAAGACCAGAGAGAATTTCTCTGGCCCTAAATTCTAACCTAACTTTTTCAGGAAGTTCATGAATCAAATTCTCTTAACACGATCAACTTAAATGAAATCTAAGCATATGTACAGCTTCAGGGTTATGAGTACTACATTTTTTATTCACAAACCTAAGCCTAATGGTTCCTAAATAGAGAGATAGAAAGTTGGAAAATACCTGTTTCAGTTGAACTCGTGTATGGCAATGTGGAGCTTTTCAGTGAGACATGAGATGCTTGGGAGCTTGCCTGAACTTCCTCTGACCTTCCCCAATGCCTAGTTTGCTTTGGACTTGCTTGAACAAGCTTGTAGAAGTCAACCTGCACAAGCTGAAAATAGAAATGGTGAAGTTTGCAAATGGAGTTACAGTCAATGACCAATGGTTGGGATAGCTTGGATAGGTTATATGGAATGTGTTTGAACAGGTTTGGGGCAAAACACACGAGTAGTTTTTGTTATGGAACTCAAAGTGCATAAACTGCCATGTTTTGCAAGAGGAAGGTGATTTTGTGTTTTGGAAGGCTTGAGGGTTCAATAACTCGTGTTTTTGGATCAAGGAAATGTGCAAAACTTGTTTGGAATGGTCACCAAGCTTGGTTATAACAGATATGCAAGTTATGTGATTTTGGCAAGTTTCTTGGTTATGAAGCAAAAGGTGGGAAATGACCAAGAGCAGGTATGTACAGGCTAGCTCTAACCCTGCATACACTTGGTGAGCTTGGCCCCAAGTTTTTGGATTTTGTTTTATGTCCAAGATTTTGTTCAAGGCTCAAGGATGCAATTTGACATAAAGCAAATTTTGACAAAAATGGCAAGTTGCCTTTTTGCTATTTTTGGATTAATCTCTAGTGTAATCCTCTAATGATCAGAACAAAGCTTCAAACCATTGGATTTGCATTTAATTCTTGACTGTGGAAGGGTTTAGGGACCTGTAATCAAGTAAAAACAATGCTGGATGGAAATTGCAACTTGCAGCAACATGAAACATGCCATGGATCAAAGTGAGTTTTTTCCAAATTCAAAACTTCGATTCTCCCTAACCATAAATGATTTTGAAGAGTTCTTGGACATTTTAGAAAGCTTGTAACATGATCTATAATACATATTTGAAATGCATTTTGAGATTCCAAGTGGAACTAGGTGAAAAATTGCCATGAAGATAGGCCAAAATCCTGTCTAAACTAGGGCAAAATTTCACTAAGTTAAAAGTTTCATGGACCCTTATTCCAAAAATCATAACATGAAATCCAAGCTTCTTTTGGGAAGACATTGTGAATAAAATTTGTATATTTTGTGGAGAACTACAACTTTCATGTTTGAAGTTTTGTTTGAATCCAATTGCATCAAGGTGAAAATGTTGGGCAAAATTAGGAAAAATTAAGAACATTTCATAACTTAGAAAAATTCTAAGTTATGAAAATTTTCAATCTTAAACCCTAATTTGCAAAATTAGGTTTCTTGATGAACAAGTTTCATTTTTTGACACATCTTGATGAAAAATTACCCTTGGCACTTGATTTTGACCAAAAAGTCAAAGTTTGACTTTTCAGTGTACAATTAATTTTTGATTAGTTGACTGGAAAATTCATATGTCAATCCAATCCAATTGAGATCTTTTGAACCTTGTGAATAGGTCAAGATGGTTCCATTGAGTCCTTGAATCCATGCTTGAACCTAATTTGCCATTGGCTAGGTCAAAAAGTCAGAAATTGCCCTTCTGCAATCAAAACCCTAAAAATGGCCATTTTGCCCTTTTGATGATCTGATCAAATTTCTTGAGGAGTTGTGGTCCAAACTTGATCAAATGGTTCATATGAGGTTATAATGTTGATGTGGATCAAAATTTAGGAGGTTTGACTGTAAATTGGCCACAGTTGACTTTTCCCCAATACAGCTGATTTTTATGTCAACTGTCCAATTGACTGGGCAAAAATTTGGTTCAAGACTTGAAACTTGGTATGAGCAATATTATAAGTCCAACATGAAGTATTAAATTCACATGGGGCATTAGAATTCCAAAATTCCTTGTGCAAACTCAAACCCTAATTTAGGTCAATAATGCAAGGAGATGTCTTGAGCAGAGTAAACCCTAGCCTGGCCTTGAGTTCAAAGAGTCTTGTGAGGAGAAATGGGAGAGGAGAATTCATGACTTATTCCTTCACCAGAACAAAATCATCAAATTTATTATTCTCAAATTCCTTTCCATGATCACTTCTGATTCTGATGACATGACAATCCTTTTCTCTTTGAAGTTTTTGACAGAGATCTTTAAAGACTTCAAGGGTTTTTGATTTTTCTTTGATAAAACTTATCCATGTGTACCTAGAGAAGTCATCTAAAACAACATAGGCATACTTCTTTCCACCAAGACTCTCAACCTGCATAGGTCCCATCAAGTCCATGTGAAGAAGTTCTAAAACTTTTGATGTGGTTAGATGTTGGATCTTCTGATGTGACATCTTAGTTTGTTTTCCAATCTGGCATTCACCACATACTATTCCTTCTTTTATCTTGAGCTTAGGAATCTCTCTCATGACTTCTATAGATATGATTCTTTTCATTCCTTTCAGATGCAAGTGTCCCTGTTTTTGATGCCACGGTTTATCTTTATTTTCTTTTGTTAGAGCACATGTTGAGGAGAAGTTCAACTCTTAGGGAACCCATAAATAACAGTTGTATTTATATCTGATTCCTTTCATAATGACTTCATTCTTCTCATTACAACATTCAGTCTTGGTGAGGTTTACTTTGAACCCTTGATCACACAGTTGACTTATACTTATTAGGTTAGCTATTAACCCTTTTACAGGTAACACATTATCAAGTTTTGGGACTCTTCAACATTCCAACTTTCCAACTCCTTTGATTGCACCTTTGGCTCCATCACCAAAAGTCACATAACTGGTTGGGTGATGTGATACGGTGGGAGAACTTACTTGAGGTTTTGCGTTTGTGTTCGCAAATGTTTCGGTTTAACAAGAGTCGCCACCAACTTTTTATTTTATCCAAAGGAAAGGTCAAAAAGCACATGAAAGACCTTTGAGATGTTTTCTTAGGTTCGGGGGATAGATTATGAAAAGGGAAGGTACAAGAACCCTTTTCATCCATGGTTATCCATGGGCTCTTAGTTACTTGTTTAGATCACTTGCTTTTGCTTTTCAACTGTTCGAAATGGTGCTTTGTGTGTGGTTTTGAAAATGTTTTGAAAAGAGGCCATCATTGTGGAAACCTTTGTAATGATTCTTGTTTGAATATATACAAAGGTGTTTGTCTTTTGAAAATATGTTTCAATGTTTGAAAGTTTGTTTTGGGAAATATTTTGGAATTGTGTTGTGAAGTGTGTTTGAAAATAGCAAGGATGTTTTTGCAAGTTTTGATCAAGTATCTAAGAGTTGTCTACCTTATCTACTCAAGGATCTTTCCTACACATTTTTAATCCTTTTTACAGTGTTGTTTTACCATTTCATTTGGTAAACAACCTTGTATTTGGATGTTAAACGGGACAGGCACGGGTCATCGTATTGACCATGATAGCAATTGTGCTAAGTATCTTTAGCAAATTTTTGAGGGACTAGATCATTTTGTATAGGCAACCAAGATAGCGTCATTGAGGGACTATGATCTTTTGTTTTGTTTTTATTTTGCCAAGATACTCAACATGCATACCATGGCCATTTCAAAGGCAACAAGTGGATGAAACCCTAGGGGTGCATGTGTGCATTGTGTTGTCAATTTTCATGCTTTTTTTGTCTTTGTATTAGTCAAGCTATTTGTTTGATTTTGATTTTTTTGCATACAAACCCTAATCTCTAACATGGCATATTTGAAAGCATAAAATGCGTAAAATAAACCTAAGCTATTACAACATTGATATGGGGAGGGGGATGCATTTTTGAATGGGGAGTATTTGCAAGAAAATAAAACCCTAAGATTTACTATTACATCCAAATTGAACTCTTTACATCAAATAATAAATAAGCAATATTTAAATAAGCAATTTAAATATAAATATGCAAAATATTATAAATATGTAAAAAATGTTTTTTTGTTTATTTTTATGTATGCAAAAATATAATATTTAATGTATAAAAGATTATTTTTTATTAAGGGTAAAAACCCTAATTTTCTTTAAGAAAGTATATATATTAATTATATTATTTATGTACAATAAAATAAAATAATAAAATATTTACAAATGTCAAAAAAATAAAAATATATCAGAAAAAATATTATTTAAGTATGTAAATAATAAAAATAAAATATTTTTATGTATTATTTTCAAGTTTTTATCAAAAGAAAATAAAGGTATGTTATTTAATAATTGTTTTTATGTTAGAAAAAATAATAAAAAATACAAAATAAAATGTGAAAATTTATAAAAACATTTTTTGTAATTTTTTATGTTTAGAAAAAATAAAACAAAATCAGAAATGAAAAATAAATATAAAAATATAATGAAATGGGCCAGGGGATGCAGTCAACAAACTGGAGGTGTCAAAAGCAAGAAACAAAGGCCCAACCCAGTTCCAGCTTCATCTTCAACCTTTGTTCAAACAAAACACGCGCGCCTGATTCAAATGTCCAACTCCTGCATATGTGCTCTAATGCAAAAACTCATAACACCAAAGTCATAGCATTTTTCAAGACGATTCCAACCATATAAAAAACTTAATCTAACTCTCAAAGACCAGAGAGAATTTCTCTGGCCCTAAATTCTAACCTAACTTTTTCAGGAAGTTCATGAATCAAATTCTCTTAACACGATCAACTTAAATGAAATCTAAGCATATGTACAACTTCAGGGCTATGAGTACTACATTTTTTATTCACAAACCTAAGCCTAATGATTCCTAAATATAGAGATAGAAAGTTGGAAAATACCTGTTTCAGTTGAACTCGTGTATGGAAATGTGGAGCTTTTCAGTGAGACATGAGATGCTTGGGAGCTTGCCTGAACTTCCTCTGACCTTCCCCAATGCCTAGTTTGCTTTGGACTTGCTTGAACAAGCTTGTAGAAGTCAACCTGCACAAGCTGAAAATAGAAATGGTGAAGTTTGCAAATGGAGTTACAGTCAATGACCAATGGTTGGGATAGCTTGGATAGGTTATATGGAATGTGTTTGAACAGGTTTGGGGCAAAACACACGAGTAGTTTTTGTTATGGAACTCAAAGTGCAGAAACTGCCATGTTTTGCAAGAGGAAGGTGATTTTGTGTTTTGGAAGGCTTGAGGGTTCAATAACTCGTGTTTTTGGATCAAGGAAATGTGAAAAACTTGTTTGGAATGGTCACCAAGCTTGGTTATAACAGATATGCAAGTTATGTGATTTTGGCAAGTTTCTTGGTTATGAAGCAAAAGGTGGGAAGTGACCAAGAGCAGGCCTGTACAGGATAGCTCTAACCCTGCATACACTTGGTGAGCTTGGCCCCAAGTTTTTGGATTTTGTTTTATGTCCAAGATTTGGTTCAAGGCTCAAGGATGCAATTTGACATCAAGCAAATTTTGACAAAAATGGCAAGTTGCCTTTTTGCTATTTTTGGATTAATCTCTTGTGTAATCCTCTAATGATCAGAACAAAGCTTCAAACCATTGGATTTGCATTTAATTCTTTAGTTTGGAAGGGTTTAAGGACCTGTAATCAAGTAAAAACAATGCTGGATGGAAATTGCAACTTGCAGCAACATGAAACATGCCATGGATCAAAGTGAGTTTTTTCCAAATTCAAAACTTTGATTCTCCCTAACCATAAATGATTTTGAAGAGTTCTTCGACATTTTAGAAAGCTTGTAACATGCTCTATAATACATATTTGAAATACATTTTGAGATTCCAAGTGGAACTAGGTGAAAAATTGCCATGAAGATAAGCCAAAATCCTGTCTAAACTAGGGCAAAATTTCACTAAGTTAAAAGTTTCATGGACCCTTATTCCAAAAATCATAACATGAAATCCAAGCTTCTTTTGGGAAAACTTTGTGAATAAAATTTGTATATTTTGTGGAGAACTACAACTTTCATGTTGGAAGTTTTGTTTGACTCCAATTGCATCAAGGTGAAAATGTTGGGCAAAATTAGGAAAAATTAAGAACATTTCATAACTTAGAAAAATTCTAAGTTATGAAAATTTTCAATCTTAAACCCTAATTTGCAAAATTAGGTTTCTTGATGAACAAGTTTCATGTTTTGACACATCTTGATGAAAAATTACCCTTGGCACTTGATTTTGACCAAAAAGTCAAAGTTTGACTTTTCAGTGTACAATTAATTTTTGATCAGTTGACTGGAAAATTCATATGTCAATCCAATCCAATTGAGATCTTTTGAACCTTGTGAATAGGTCAAGATGGTTCCATTGAGTCCTTGAATCCATGCTTAAACCTAATTTGCCATTGGCTAGGTCAAAAAGTCAGAAATTGCCCTTCTGCAATCAAAACCCTAAAAATGGCCATTTTGCCCTTTTGATGATTTGATCAAATTTCTTGAGGAGTTATGGTCCAAACTTGATCAAATGGTTCATATGAGCTTATAATGTTGATGTGGATCAAAATTTAGGAGGTTTGACTATAAATTGGCCACAGTTGACTTTTCCCCAATACAGCTGATTTTTATGTCAACTGTCCAATTGACTGGGCAAAAATTTGGTTTAAGACTTGAAACTTGGTATGAGCAATAATATAAGTCCAACATGAAGTATTAAATTCACATGGGGCATTAGAAGTCCAAAATTCCTTGTGCAAACTCAAACCCTAATTTAGGTCAATAATGCAAGGAGATGTCTTGAGCAGAGCAAACCCTAGCCTGGCCTTGAGTTCAAAGAGTCTTGTGAGGAGAAATATTGATAAAATGAGAGGGAAAATTTTGGGGTACATAATCTGCCCCTGTTCAATCTTCTTGAACTTGAAGAGTTAGATTGGCGAGTTTTCCTTTCGTGACTCGAAGGTAAAAAAGGATTGGACACTAGAGTGCCCGTAAATTTGCGCTCGTCAGCGTATAGTTGAGGGAATGGGCTTAAAGATGCCATTTGGAAGATGTGGTAGAATCTTGTCGGAGATGGGCTTAAAGATGCCATCCAAGAAAATTGATTGCAAAAGAGATTCCTTTGTGAGAGCCAGTATACCTGTTGTTGAGGAGGACTACGCCAGGGAATGCTGGTCTCTGTCGTGGTAGAAATAGAACTTCAGTCGTATGTTATTCTACTGGGGGGTCATCTCTTGGTTGAAGAGGTGATAGTGAAATGCTATCTGGTCAACATCCAGGCTTTACAGTCTTGTATTGCTATCTGGTCAACATCCATGCTTCACGATACTTTACTTCCTATCTGGTCAACATCCAGGTTTCATAAGAAAATCAAAATGGTTATCTGGTCACCTCCGCTTTTACCTTTGATTTTGGGGCCTACTAATATCCGGTTGAAACTGGGCTTCAAAGTAATTGGCCGAGTAAACTGTTATTTGGTCAACGTCCAAGTTTCACAGTATACCTTACTATTATTTGGTCAACGTCCAGGCTTCACAGTCTTGTATTTCTATCTGGTCAACGTCCAGGCTTCACAATACCTTACTTCCTATCTGGTCAACGTCCAGGTTTCATAAGGATATCAAATGGTTATCCGGTCGCCTCCGGGTTTCCCTTTGATTTTGGGGCCTACTCATATCCGGTTGAATTCGAGCTTCAAAGTAATTGGTCGGGTAAACTGTTATTTGGTCAACGTCCAGGTTTCACAGTATACCTTACTGTTATCTGGTCAATGTCCAGGCTTCACAGTCTTGTATTGCTATCTGGTCAACGTCCATGCTTCGTAATACTTTACTTCTTATCTGGTCAACGTCTAGGTTTCAGAAGAATTTGCAGGGGATTCAACTATTTTTCGGTGGATCTCCGGGTTTCAGTATAATCAAAATAAAATCTGGTTGGATCTAGGCTTTATAACTGGAACAGGAATATGCCCCTTGATTTGAATAAACAAACAGAAAAGCATCCGTGTCTGGAGCATCTCTAAGCCGTTTTCTGAGCTTTGAATATCTGTTTTAGGTAGCTATTAATTTATTCCTAAAAAGGGTAGAATGTTAGCTGAAACACAAAGTTATGTTGCATGAAATGTATGATGCAATAAGATGTGTTTTATCAATGTTCATGATTTGTGAATGTAATGTATGCGCATGTAAGCTGATTAGCTATTTTACTGAGGAAAATAAATCCTAGATAGCTGGAGATAATAAAATATTTGACTGCTGTCAGGGAAAATAAATCTATGACCACTGTTGGAAATTCTAGATCTTTGACAACCTCTATGAGGAGAAGCTATACTGCTGGGGAGATCAGGAGTTTGGGTTGTATGCCAATCTACTAGGGACTTCAAGAATGAGAATCTTCATTCTGTTGGGGGTATCAGGGAAAAACTGAATGGTTTCCGCTGGGGTTTGGTAGCCTAAAGTTTCATCTCCGCTGGGGAACTTAATGACGGACTGATTTGATCATGTAAGGAAATTTGACTTCGTTGAGGAAGAAGGTTTTAAAATAGCTCTTTGGGGAATTATCTGGTTTTAAAGCGAATCTCTGGGGAAATTGGAGGAAACTGGATGGTCTCCAATGATGTTCAAGGGTTGAAGGTTTGACTCCGTTAGGGAAGAAAGCTTCATCTTTACTGAGGGTTTGTAGTTCAAATTTTTGCTCCGTTGGGGATTGGGAGTTTGAAAACCCAACTCTGATGGGGATTCTTGAAACTTAAATCCGCTGGTGATATGTATTTCAAGGCTTTAGTTCCACCGAGGATCTGGATGATGTATTGCAGGGGATTTCTCATAGAATAGCCTAAAGACATTTTCCTATACTTTCATCTTATCAGTAATTATTCTTTCTCATTTCGTTTTATTTATAAGCAGTGATTATATTCAAATGCATATGCTCATTTAATAAATCATTGGACGTTTTCAAATAAAACACAAGTATAAAAAAAGAAAGAAAAGGTAAACAATTTCCTGCACTTTGAAGTATATTTGTATTAACTTTGTGTAAGTATTTTGTACAAAGGAGACAGACATCCTAGTAAGATAATGTTGTCATAAAATTGAGAAAAATTTATACAAAGAAAGATGGCTATGTGTGAACATTCCATGGGGTTCCCATTCTGCTATAGCCTTCGTAACCCTGAGTATCTTGTCCATCCATTGCTTCATCCGCGGATTATTGGATTGATCAGAAGCTTGGAGTTCGTCCGTGAAGAGATTGTCCTCAAAGTGATCCGACGAGACATAGTCATACGCTTTAATTCCCTAACTTTTGCCTGGATCGCCCTTTCGGGTTTTCGATCCACCGGGAAACCCTTTTTTGCCCAAGTTGCCCTTTCAGGTTTTCGACTTGCCGGGTGTACAAATTTTTTTTTGTTTATCCCTATTTTTTGCCTGAACCGCCCTTCCGGGTTTTCGATTCACCGGGATGCCCATTTTTTGCCTAAATCGCCCTTTCGGGTTTTCAACTTGTCGGGTCGTTTATGCGTAGTATCTTTTGACTATGTCTGCATTCGCAGGGTGCGGAAGGTCGTCGCCGTCCATGGTGGTTAGAATCATAGCCCCACCAGAAAAGATGTTTTTGATCACAAATGGTCCTTCATAAGTAGGAGTCCATTTGCCCATGGGATCACTTTGCGGCAAGATGATCCGCTTGATTACAATATCTCCGACTTGATATACCTGGCGCCTGACTTTTTTGTTGAAAGCCTTGATCATCCTTTTTGATACGTTTGACCATGACAAACAGCAATAAGTCACTTCTCGTCAATCAAGTTAAGTTTAAAAAAGTCGGGTCTGAATCCAATCGTCTTCACTTAAACTAACATCCTTCATAATTCTCAAGGAAGGAATATGAACCTCCATAGGTAAAACAGCTTCCATGCCATATACCAAAGAAAAGGGGGTTTCCCCAGTTGAAGTACGCGCCGTGGTACGGTATCCGTGTAGAGCAAACGGTAATATCTCATGCCAGTCCTTGTAGGTGACTGTCATCTTTTGAATGATCTTCTTGATATTTTTGTTCGCAGCTTCGACAGCACCGTTCATCTTTGGCCGATAGGGAGATGAATTGTGATGTTGAATCTTGAACTGCTCGCACAGAGCGGTGATCATAGTGTTATTCAAGTTTGTACTATTTTCCGTGATGATCCTGTCGGGGATACCATACCGACATATGAGGTTCTGCTTGATGAAGCGGGCAACCACATTCTTTGTAACGGAGGCGAAGGAAGATGTTTCGACCCACTTGGTAAAGTAATCTATGGCCACCAGGATGAAGCGGTGTCCATTGGATGTTGTAGGCTTGATCTCTCCAATCATGTTGATACCCCACATTACGAATGGCGAAGGAGCTATTAGGACATTGAGAGGAACTGGAGGAATATGTACCTTGTCCGCACAGATTTGGCATTTGTTACAAGTACGGGAATATTGATGACAGTCAGCTTCCATGGTAGACCAGTAGTAACCTGCCCGTAGAATCTTCTTAGCCATTGTATGTTCGCTCAAGTGGGTGCCAAATGTACCATTATGCAGTTAAGTCATGATCTGCTCAGCTTCAACCTTGTCCACACAACGAAGCAGAACGCAATCATGATTGCGCTTGTATAGGATACCATTGCTCAGGAAGAACTTGGCAGAAAATCTCCTCAAGAACTTTTTTTCGTTGACTGAAGCTCCTTTAGGGTATTCTCGAGTCTTGAGATACCTTTTGATTTCATGAAACCAGGGTTGGTCCACTACTTCTTCGATATTAATCCCGTGACAATGTGCAGGTTCGTCCATCCGCTCAATGGTAATTTGGGGAGCCTCATTATCCCAGTTAAGTTTAAACATGGAAGACATTGTGGCTAGAGCATCCGCTAGTTGATTCTCTTCTTGTGGGAAGTGCTCGAAGGTAATCTTCTCGAAATGAGGTAGCAATGTCAGGACATGTTCTTTGTAAGGGATGAGATTAGGATGTTTAGTGTCCCACTCTCCTTTGATCTGACTGATGACCAAAGCTGAGTCTCTGAATACAACCAAAGATTTGATTCCTAGGTCCATCGCAGCCTTGAGACCAAAGATACAAGCTTCATACTCGGCCATATTGTTGGTGCAGCTGAAGCAGAGTCTAGCAGTGAAAGGTGTATGGCAACCTTCTGGAGAGATAAGTACCGTGCTGATACCATTGCCAAGTGCATTTGAAGCACCATCAAAGTACAGGGTCCATTGGGATCCTTGTTCAGGTCTGTCATACGGTCCGTTACCTTCAATGTTGTCCAATGTCAGAATGTCTTCGTCGGGGAAGTCGAACTTCATGGATTGGTAATCTTTGACATCTTGATGAGCTAGATGGCCAGCTAGTACACTCCCCTTTATAGATTTTTGGGTCGTGTACTGGATGTCATACTCAGTCAGGATCATTTTCCATCTGGCGATTCTTCCAGATAAAGCAGGCTTTTCGAAGATGTACTTGATCGGATCCATTTTAGAAATCAGCAGAGTGGTATGTGTCAACATATACTGCCTTAGCCGGCGAGCAGCCCATACCAAAGCGCAACAAGTTTTCTCGAGCAGTAAGTAGCGAGTCTCACAGTCGGTAAACTTTTTGCTAAGGTAATAAATGGCATGCTCTTTTTAGCCAGACTCGTCATGTTGGCCTAGTACGCACCCCATTGAGTTATCCAAAATAGTCAAATACATGATTAGCGGCCTTCCTTCGACGGGTGGCATCGAGATAGGAGGTTTTAGAAAATACTCCTTGATTTTATCGAAAGCAACTTGACAGTCATCATTACATTCAACCACCTGATCTTTCTTTAACAGCTTGAAATTGGTTCACGGGTAGATGTTAGGTGAGAAATGAACCTTGCAATGTAGTTTAGGCGTCCTAAGAAACTTCTGACCTCCTTTTCAGTGCGAGGGGCAGGCATTTCTTGTATGGCTTTGACTTTGGCAGGATCAACCTCGATGCCTTTGTTGCTGACGATGAATCCCAAGAGTTTACCAAACCTGACTCCGAAAGTGAACTTGCTAGGGTTCAATCTGAGCTTATATTCCTTAAATCTGACAAACAACTTTTGCAGATGGTCGAGGTGTTCTTCTTCTGTTTGTTAACGGGATATCATGTCGTCTACATAGACTTCAATCTCATGATGTATCATGTCATGAAACAAAGCTACCATGGCTCGCTGATAGGTTGCCCCGGCATTCTTCAGTCTGAATGGCATCACTTTATAGCAGAAGGTACCCCAGTGCGTAACAAAAGTATTTTTCTCCATGTGTTAGGGGGCCATTTTGATCTGGTTGTACCCTGAAAATCCATCCATGAAGGAAAATACCTTATGCTGAGCTGTATTGTCAACCAAGATGTCAACGTGCGGTAGTGGAAAGTCATCTTTAGGGATAGCCCTGTTTAAGTCTCTGTAATCCACACACATTCTAACTTTGTTGTCCTTCTTAGGCACGGGCACAATGTTAGCAACCCATTGTGGATAGGAAGTAACAGCAAGAAACTCGGCATTGAACTGCTTCATCACTTCGGCTTTGATCTTTTCAAACATATCGGGCCTCATTCGGTGGACTTTCTGTTTAATTGGTGGACAGTCTTCTCTTGTAGGGAGACGGTGAACCACAATATATGTATCGAGTCCCGGCATGTCTTCATAGGACCAGGCGAAGATCTCAACATATTCATTCAACAGCTGAACTAAGCACTCTTTGACATTTGGCTTTAGGTTGGCACCCATTTTAACCTCTTTTTTGTCTTCGGCAGTACCCAAGTTGATAGTCTCTAACAGCTCTTCATGGGGCAGAATAGCCCTTTCTTCCTGTTTTAGAAGTCTAGCCAACTCTCCAGGCACTTCACAATCTTCATCACCTTCGTATTCAGCATGATTGACCAGATCTTCTGAGTCACTGAAGGCCATAGCAGAATTGTTACCCATGGAATCCGGAATGGAAGGGTACCTGCATTTTGTGAGTGTGGGTGTGTGTAAGGGATAGCCACCTTTAAATAAAATGTAAAAAGAAAGAAAATGAACATGAAAGTTTATATATGAAAACGTCCATGATTCATTAAAAATGGCATATGAAAATGAAGAATCAAAACCCTTACAAATGGACCTATATGCCATGGGTAAGGCACAAGGCAAAATGAGTGTACAAATTGTTTAATAATTATTACAGACCAACAGAAATGTTCGAAAGATAAATTACTGATTTATGAAAGTAATGGGAACAAAGTCTTTTTCCTCCCAGTTGTTCAGTCCTCCTTCAATAGTCGAGAAAATCCAATCTTCAAAGTTGCTCTCATCTTTAACATCTTCCAAAGCATGAACTCCATGATGAGTGATCTTTAATGGTGGCCCTCCAGCCCGGGAGCGACGCACAGCCTTCTGACTAGCAGCAGTGAAACCCAAACCGAACTTATCTGTCTTGAAAGGAAAATTTAGTAGCTGACCCCATATTGTGCTTCCCCCTTCCTCGATCACAGCCTTCGCATCTTTAAGGGATGACATCTGGGACACAGGCTTGGTAATGATGGGTACAGAAGTCATTGTCTTAGCTGTCGCAACTTCAGGAGAAACCTCTTCAAAGTGTTGGAAAGGGGTTTCTATGAATTCACCTTCTAACTCCACATAGCAGAAAGAGTTAAGGTGGCTTATCATATACTCCTCCTCGCCATGAACCATTATGATTTTCCCCTGGACGGGGTATTTGAGCATTTGGTGTAGAGAAGAAGTGATTGCCCCAGCGTTGTGGATCCATAGTCTTCCCAACAAACAAGAATATGAAGGACGGATGTCCGTCACATAAAATTTAGAGTTGAAAATTTCCGTTCCCACCTTAATTGGGATGTCCACCTCCTCGTGGACCATCCTCTTAGAACCGTTAAAGGCTCTAACAATGATATTGCTGGGCTTTAAGGTCAAACCTTCACAGTCCAATCTATCCAATGCTTTCTTTGGCAGGACATTTAAAGACGACCTGGTATCAACCAGAACGTGAGAAAGAGTGGTCCCTCTACATTCCACCGAGACATGCAGCGCATCATTATGCTTTCTTCCCTTAGATGTTATATCGGCATCAGAGAAGCCAAGACCATTGTCGGTGGTCAGGCTGGCTACACACTCCTGGAACTGGTCCGCAGAGTTTTCTTGAGGTACATGCACCGTCTTCAGGAATTTGATCAAGGCTTTGGCATGAGCCTCGGAACAGAGCAATAGGGCCAGCATGGAGATTTTTGAAGGGGTTTGCCCCAGTTGTTCTATGACATCATAGTCGCTTTTCTTAATTATTTTTAAAATTTCCTCCATTTCCTTTTGGGTGGTCTCGGGAATGACCAAAGGCTGAGCCCTCGTCCTGACGGGCCCCTCTTGGATCCCCTTACCTTTATTAGCAGCAACAACAGAGGGTACAACTACGGGAGTAATAATTTCTTCAATAACTGGACTTCGCACAGAGATGTTGACCGACACAGGAGCACTTGAGGGTCCGAAGATTGCCCTTGGAGGAGATTTCTTCGGAGAGAAGATTCTTCCACTGCGGGTGATCTTACTTGTCCCCGCGATATTTCCTATGTCAGGAGTTTCTTCATCGGAATTCTCTTCCACTGATTCAATCTGCTTAACACCATGGTAGAAGATCTCTCCTCCATAATTCCACGGTATTGTCTTGTTGGACTTTTATGGGATAGGCCCCGGCATAGTTATCTTCAGCGGTACAAGCTTTGGATCGGGTGTAATCTTAATAGGTCTTTTGGAGACCTTGGAAAGACTGGCGGAAATGGTAATTATAGCAATATCTTCGACAGGAATTGGAGTAACAGGAGTTTTCTCAAAGAGGATCTCTTGATTATCCATTAGGAGTTGGACGCCTAACTTCAATAACGGACAGTCGGATTGTAGGGACGAACAATGGTAACAATATTTTTCATAACCTGGGAAGTTCCCGGCTTTCAACAGATTCTTCTTGATTATTGGTAAAGGGGTCATTAAGTCATCAACAACAGCAACATACAGATCCTCTTCGATAGCATGGGTATTGTGACCATGCTTTGGCATTGGGGTGGAAATCACATTTGGCTTTTCGGGCGCATCGAATTCCACCTCCTTGGAATCTATTAAGTCCTGAATCTTGTTTTTGAGGGCCCAACAATTGTTGGTGTCGTGCCCTATGCGGTCTGAATGATAAGCACATTTAGCATTGGCATGGTAAAAAGGAGAAGTTGTATTCGGATTTTGTGGCGGATCTCTCAAGGTTGTAAGGTTTAACTTCAAGAGATGGGGGAGAACCTGGGCAGGCGTCATGTTTATTTTGGTGAAATTCCTAGCAGGCCTTCCCCCTCTTTGTTGGTTGGTTCTGGGTTGATCATTTCTAGGCTGATCAGCTGCAGTCTTTTGAATCATTACAGCCTCCACCGTTGGCCGGCGCTCTACTCTTCCTCGACCTTTTTGAGAGTAAACAGCTGACACCTCTTTCTTGGATGGAAAAGGTTTTTTGACGGCAGCAGAAGAAAATGTATCTTTTTGAATTTTACCTCTCTTGATGCCAGCTTCGACTCTTTCACCAGTCAGAATTAATTCGGTGAACCCCGTCGATGAACTCCCTATCAGGTGATTAAAGAATGGACCAGACAGCGTCCCCAAAAACATATCAACAAGCTCTCTTTCAGACAATGGTGGTTGCACCCTTCCAGCCAAGTCCCTACACTTCTGGGCATACTCCTTAAAGCCTTCATTAGAGACCATACCCATACTCTGTAGTTGAGTACGAGTAGGTGCTAAGTCTGCATTATATTGATATTGTCTGTAGAAGGCAGTAGTCAGGTCCTCCCAATTGTGCACATCAGATCTTTCAAGCTGGTAAAACCAATCTAATTGCGTCCCCGAAAGACTATCTTGAAAAAAGTGGACCCACAGATCCTTATCAGAAGAATGAGGTTGGATCTTTCTGACATAAGACCGTAGGTTCATCTTCGGACAAGACAAACCATCATATTTAGCAAATGTAGGCACCTTGAATTTAGGGGGAATCACAATCCCAGCAACCAACCCTAGCTCTTCGAAGTCCAACCCAGGAACTCTTTGTACCTCCATAGCCGCCAGACGTTCCTCCAGATTCTTATACTTATCATCTGCAGGAGGGTATTGCTGCTCAGAATAATCTTCATCCTCTTCTTCTTCTTCTTCTTCAGCCTCAGACTCAGATGGTACTGCAGCTCCCTTTCCTTTACCTACCCCTTCATCAGATGTTGAGGGGAAATCCAAGACCCTTCTAGCTTGGTTCTCAAATCTTCTACCCAGAGTAGCCACACAGACTCTTTTCTTTTTCTTTTTTTTCTTTTCCTTTTCCTTCTCTAACAGTGCTTTAAGATCCTCCTGATCCTTTGCCAAGGTCATGAGGAGTTGTTGGAACTGTGAATTCTACGCTTGTAGGTCTTTGACCGTCTGCTCTATATCCATCTTGCTGAAATAAATAGCAGAAAGATAAGGAAACTTGGTGTGAAGACCTGTTTATGCATATGATGAATGATATGTATTCATGTAATACATTCAAGGATTCATAAATTCAAAGTTGTTGCAAACAAAAAGAATACACGTCATATTAATAAGAAGAATTTTGTTAGTACATAAATTCCCCATGGGCAAAATAAATACAAAATTCTAATGTAAAAAGACGTTGCGCATCCTCTTTGGTGCGATGTAGGTGTTGAGAGTCTGCTCTTCTTGGAGTCTACGAGTAAGTTCCAATACCTTCTTCTCACTGGCGTAGAAGCTGGCTTCAAAAGTGTTTCGTTCTTCCTTGAGTTGTATCCAACTCTTTTGCAAATCTTCCAATGATGTTGGCAAGTCGGGATGTAGGAGGGTGTATGGAACCTCTCCTTCCATAACAGGCTCTTTGATCACAGGGAGAATGTAGGGGTAAGGCATCATAAGACTCTGGGCGCGGGTTCGTACCCACTTGAGGTAAGGCTCAAGGGGGATGGAATTCTTGTGTCCCAGTGTCTTACTGTCCACTTTGTTGGGAATCCTCCAAGCTCGGATAAACCTTTGTCGAAGTCCTTGAGCATCGTTGTCAAAGTTAAAAACCAAGTCCAAAATCATCATTTCATGAGGGCCATCCCTTCGGGCATACCCAAATTGTCTCAGAGCCAAACAGGGGTTGTAGGTAATGCCTCCCCTAATGCCAAGTAATGGGACATTAGGGAATTCCTCACAACGATCAATGATAATGACATTTTCTCTGGACCGAGAACACCAATGAACATCAGAATATGTAAGAGTCATCAATCGTTGTGACCACCTCAAGCCTTGTTCATTCTTCAAGACTGATTAGGGAAGGTGAGAAATAAACCACCTTGCTAGAAGAGGAGTACAACACTTGAGAACACCTCTTTTCCTTATTGTTCATGTGTAAAATGAGTGTAGGATGTCCCCAAGCAATGCAGGCATAGGATTCTGAGATATGAAAATCTTGACAGCATTCACATCTATAAGCTGATCAGGGTTTGGGAACAAGACCAACCCATAGATGAGAAGTGCTACAATCTCTTCAAAAGCTTGCAGATCTAGAGAATTCCAACAGTCTTGTGCCTTATCAAACAGAAATTTTGCCAAGAAACCCTTGACACCACTTCTGGTTTCCCAATGACCATTGATATCAGATGGTTGCAAGTGTAAGGCTTGAGCAACATCTTCAGGCTTTGGCTCTCTTTCCGTACCGTTGTAGGGTAGTTGATGGAGAATAGGAATCCTCGGGAGTTGAGAAAATTACTCTAAAGTAGGTACTAGTTGGTAATCAGGAAATGTAAAGCAATGGTGTAGGGGGTCAAAGAATTGGAAGAGAACTTTCACCATGTCTTCTTTAATGTTGGAGTTAACCAAGTTGAGAATTCTACCATTTCTTTCACTGAAGGGAAAATTTTCTGGAATCTTGGAAGCAAGCTCCTTGAGTAGAGGAGGAATTCTCACAAGGTTGACCTAAATTGTTTTTCTGCGAAGTGATTCCATGACCTACAAAACAGGAACAAAGATGAAGATCCAAACCCTTGAAATGGTTAATGGATGCATATGATGCTTCATGATGTTCATGATGTATGCACAAGTATATGTACAAGCAGATCATACAAGTTCCTAGTTTCAGGCTTGCATGGGGTTTCATAGGTAAGTACCCTCTTGAAGTTCAGTTGGCTCAACCTGTCCTATAAATAGTAACTGGGTTCTAAGGAGCTCAATATGACTGAATTATTTTCTGTGTTCATTGTTTCAGTTTATCCACTTTACTGGCAACCGAAATATTCCAAGAAAATAACCCTCAATGATTGTAGTATTGAGTATCTATCAACTTCGTACTAAAGCCGATCATCTCACTACCCCTAATAAGGCCAAGATGGTCAAGTAAAGGTTCTAAAAGTTCATTTGTGCTTCATGACATCACTCAGTGGCCCCATATTCTCTTTGATTGACTCAAAGGCTACCGGTACCCACAAATATGTCGCACTAATATAGTTATTGCTTAGACCGTATCGGTATACCCCGTACAGTTTCCACAACATATTTCTATTTACCTATGAATGTTTCCCACAAATCCGGGTGGAGGATTCAAACCCAAACAAAGAGAACCAAATGTAAAGCAATCAAAGCAAATAGGATAAGCATGTAAAGGAGATCTAAACCCTAAGGTTATTCCACTTTTTAAAGATAATCCCCAGCAGAGTTGCCAGTTCTGTGATACGGTGGGAGAATTGACTTGAGGTTTTGCGTTTGTGTTTGCAAATGTTTCGATTTAGCAAGAGCCACCATCGAATTTTTATTTTATCTAAAGGAAAGGTCAAAAAGCATAGGAAAGACCTTTGAGATGTTTTCTTGGGTTTGGGAGGTAGATTATGAAAAGGGAAGGTGCAAGCACCCTTTTCATCCATGGTTATCCATGGGCTCTTAGTTACTTGTTTAGATCACTTGCTTTTGCTTTTCAATTGTTTGAAATGGTGCTTTGTGTGTGGTTTTGAAAATGTTTTGAAAAGAGGCCATCGTTGTGGCAACCTTTGTAATGATTCTTGTTTGAATATATACAAAGGTGTTTGTCTTTTGAAAAGATGTTTCAATGTTTGAAAGTTTGTTTTGGGAAATGTTTTGGAATTGTGTTGTGAAGTGTGTTTGAAAATAGCAAGGATGTTTTTGCAAGTTTTGATCAAGTAACTAAGAGTTTTCTACCCTATCTACTCAAGGATCTTTCCTACACAATTTTAATCCTTTTAACAGTGTTGTTTTACCATTGCATTTGGTAAACAACCTTGTATTTGGATGTTAAACGGGACAAGCACGGATCATCGTATTGACCATGATAGTAATTGTGCTAAGTATCTTTAGCAAATTTTTGAGGGACTAGATCATTTTGTATAGGCAACCAAGATAGCTTCATCGAGGGACTATGATCTTTTGTTTTGTTTTTGTTTTGCCAAGATACTCAACATGCATACCATGGCCATTTCAAAGGCAACAAGTGGATGAAACCCTAGGGGTGCATGTGTGCATTGTATTGTCAATTTTCATGCTTTTTTTGTCTTTGTATTAGTCAAGCTATTTGTTTGATTTTGATTTTTTTTGCATACAAACCCTAATCTCTAACATGGCATATTTGAAAGCATAAAATGCGTAAAATAAACCTAAGCTATTATAACATTGATATGGGAAGGGGGATACATTTTTGAATGGGGAGTATTTGCAAGAAAATAAACCCTAAGATTTACTATTACATCCAAATTGAACTTTTTACATCAAATAATAAATAAGCAATATTTAAATAAGCAATTTAAATATAAATATGCAAAATATTATAAATATGTAAAAAATGTTTTTTTGTTTATTTTTATGTATGCAAAAATATAATATTTAATGTATAAAAGATTATTTTTTATTAAGGGTAAAAACCCTAATTTTCTTTAAGAAAGTATATATATTAATTATATTATTTTTGTATAATAAAATAAAATAATAAAATATATACAAATGTCAAAAAAATAAAATTATATCAGAAAAAATATTATTTAATTATGTAGATAATAAAAATAAAATATTTTTATGTATTATTTTCAAGTTTTTATCAAAAGAAAATAAAGTTATGTTATTTTATAATTGTTTTTATATTAGAAAAAATTATAAAAAATACAAAATAAAATGTGAAAATTTATAAAAACATTTTTAGTAATTTTTTATATTTAGAAAAAATAAAACAAAATCAGAAATGAAAAATAAATAGAAAAATATAAAAATATAATGAAATGGGGCAGGGGGGTGCAGTCAGCAAACTGGAGGTGTCAAAAGCAAGAAACAAAGGCCCAGCCCAGTTCCAGCTTCATCTTCAACCTTTGTTCAAACAAAACACGCGCGCCTGATTCAAATGTCCAACTCCTGCATACGTGCTCTAATGCAAAAACTCATAACACCAAAGTCATAGCATTTTTCAAGACGATTCCAACCATATAAAAAACGTAATCTAACTCTCAAAGACCGGAGAGAATTTCTCTGGCCCTAAATTCTAACCTAACTTTTTGAGGAAGTTCATGAATCAAATTCTCTTAACACGATCAACTTAAATGAAATCTAAGCATATGTATAGCTTCAGGGCTATGAGTACTGCATTTTTTATTCACAAACCTAAGCCTAATAATTCCTAAATAGAGAGATAGAAAGTTGGAAAATACCTGTTTCAGTTGAACTCGTGTATGGCAATGTGGAGCTTTTCAGTGAGACTTGAGATGCTTGGGAGCTTGCCTGAACTTCCTCTGACCTTCCCCAATGCCTAGTTTGCTTTGGACTTGCTTAAACAAGCTTGTAGAAATCAACCATCACAAGCTGAAAACAAAAATGGTGAAGCTTGCAAATGGAGTTACAGTCAATGGCCAATGGTTGGGATAGCTTGGATAGGTTATATGGAATGTGTTTGAACAGGTTTGGGGCAAAACGCACAAGTAGTTTTTGTTATGGAACTCAAAGTGCAGAAACTGCCCTGTTTTGCAAGAGGAAGGTGATTTTGTGTTTTGGAAGGCTTGAGGGTTCAATAAATCGTGTTTTTGGCTCAAGGCAATGTGCAAAACTTGTTTGGAATGGTCACCAAGCTTGGTTATAACAGATATGCAAGTTATGTGATTTTGGCAAGTTTCTTGGTTATGAAGCAAAAGGTCGGAAGTGACCAAGAGCAAGCTTGTACAGGCTAGCTCTAACCCTGCATACACTTGGTGAGCTTGGCCCCAAGTTTGTGGATTTTGTTTTCTGTCCAAGATTTGGTTCAAGGCTTAAGGATGCAATTTGACATCAAGCAAATTTTGACAAAAATGGCAATGTTGCCTTTTTGCTATTTTTCGATTAATCTCTTGTGTAATCCTCTAATGATCAGAACAAAGCTTCAAACCATTGGATTTTCAGTTAATTCTTTAGTTTGGAAGGGTTTAGGGACCTGTAATCAAGTACAAACAATTCTGGATGGAAATTGCAACTTGCAGCAACATGAAACATGCCATGGATCAAAGTGAGTTTTTTCCAAATTCAAACCTTCGATTCTCCCTAACCATAAATAATTTTGGAGAGTTCTTGGACATTTTGGAAAGCTTGTAACATTCTCTACAATCCATATTTGAAATGAATTTTTTGATTCCAAGTGGAACTAGGTGAAAAATTTCCATGAAGATAGGCCAAAATTCTGCCTAAACTAGGGCAAAATTTCACTAAGTTAAAAGTTTCATGGACCCTTACTTCAAAAATCATAACTTTAAATCCAAGCTTCTTTTGGGAAAACTTTGTGAATAAAAGTTGTATATTTTGTGGAGAACTACAACTTTAATGTTGGAAGTTTTGTTTGAATCCAATTGCATCAAGGTGAAAATGTTGGGCAAAGTTGGGAAAAATTTAGAAAATTTCATAACTTAGAAAAATTCTAAGTTATGAAATTTTTCAATCTTAAACCCTAATTTGCAAAATTAGGTTTCTTGATGAACAAGTTTCATGTTTTGACACATCTTAATGAAAAATTACCCTTGTCACTTGATTTTGACCAAAAAGTCAAAGTTTGACTTTTCAGTGTACAGTTAATTTTTTATCAGTTGACTGGAAAATTCATTTGTCAATCCAATGCAATTGAGATCTTTTGAACCTTGTGAATAGGTAAAGATGGTGCCATTGAGTCCTTGAATCCATGTTTGAACCTAATTTGCCATTGGCTAGATCAAAAAGTCAGAAATTGCCCTTCTGCAGTCAAAACCCTAAAAATGACCATTTTGCCCTTTTGATGATCTGATCAAATTTCTTGAGGAGTTGTGGTCCAAACATGATCAAGTGGTTCATATGAGCTTATAATGTTGATGTGGATCAAAATTTATGAGGTTTGACTGTAAATTGGCCACAGTTGACTTTTCCCTAATCCAACTGATTTTTAGGTCAATTATCTAATTGACTGGGCAAAAATTAGGTTCAAGACTTGAAACTTGGTATGAGCAATCTTATAAGTCCAACATGAAGTATGAAAGTCACATGGGGCATTAGAAGTCCAAAATTCCTTGTGCAAACTCAAACCCTAATTTAGGTCAATAATGCAAGGAGATGTCTTGAGCAGAGCAAACCCTAGCTTGGCCTTGAGTTCAAAGAATCTTGTGAGGAGAAATCTTGATAAAATGAGAGGGGAAATTTTGCGGTACAACAGGTGATATTTGATATCTACCAACAAATTCTTAACATATGTCATGTGTCTAGAACAACCATTGTCAAAGTACCAGTGATCTTTGGTTGAGACTCTGAGAGAGGTATGAGCTATGAGACTAGCAACAGTAGTCTTGGGAGCCTACTGTTTATTCTTTTTGCTATTTTGAGGGACCTGACCAGTCTTGGGAAGTGGAGCAATTTTAGGGTACCCATACAACTTGAAATAGAAAGGTCTTATGTGGCCAAACCTTCCACAGTGGTGACACCTTCAAAGCTGGAATTTCTCTCTAGTGTGATTAAATTTTTATCGCCATGATGTCTTCCATGATGTCTTTTCTTGCCATGATATTTGTCATGATGTTGAGACATTTGATTCAACGTCTCTAGTTTAGACTTTGCATGAGTGGAATCTGATGAAGGTTCTTCTGTATAAGGTTCATTTTTATCATTAAACCCTAGCCCACTCTTGTCTCATGTCACTCTTCCCACTTGAAGAATTTCATCTAATGTGTCAGACCCATTATTCAGCATCTTGAGTCATTTAACCATTCTGTCAAGATTTGAATTCAGAGAATTCAATTCACTTTTTAGACTAGAGATAGTTTTCAGGTTCTCTTTCCTTTCTGCCTTCAGTTGAGTTATGAGGGCCTTCTGTTTCTCCCATTCTTGGCAAACTTCTGCACTTCTGAGACAGAGTTCTTTGTACGAGGCAGCTAAATCATCAAAGGTTAGTTCACCATCACTAGACTCTTCATCATAAACATATTTGTCTGTCAATGCTTTAACATACTTGGCAGATTCCTCTTCAAGATCACTCTCAGAGTCCTCTTCAGACCAAGTAACAAATAGATTCTACTTCTATTTCTTAAGATATGTAGGACATTCAGCTCTAATGTGACCAAAACCTTCACATCCATGACACTGTATTCCCTTCCCTTGAATGGATTTTTCTTCAGCCCTTTTTCTTATAAACTCATTTGACTTATGGATATTGGATGAGATTTTCTTGACATTTGATCTTAGGTTCATATCCATCTTCTTTATCACTTTGTTAAATTGTCTTCCAAGCATAACTAAAGCATCAGATATTCGTTCATCTGTATCCAGATCACAATCCTCTAATTCATCTTCAGTACTGGTAACAAAATCTATGCTCAAGAATGTTCATATGAAAGTCATTAATACTTTCATCTTCCTTCATTCTTAGATTTTCAAATCTGGTGGTGAGCAACTGAAGTCTTGACATCTTAACTTTGGTTGTGCCTTCATGGGTAGATTGAAGAATTCCCCAGGCATCCTTAGCTACTTCACATGTGTTTACTAATCTGAAAATGTTCTTGTCAATTAATTTAAATATAATATTCAAGGATTTCGAATTTACAAGTGCAATTTCATCCTCTTCTTTAGACCAATCTTCTTCTAGCTTTAACACAAAAGTAGGTTCTCCATCTTCTCCCAATTTAACAGGGTGTTTCCATCATTTTAAGACAGCTTTCCAAGCCCTGTTGTCCAAAGATTTTAGGAAGGCCACTATACATGGTTTCCAATAGTCAAATTGCTTCCATCCAAAATGGGTGGTCTATTCACAAATCCTCCTTCCATATCCATAGTACCAGAAAGTATCTTCCCTAGATCTCACCCAGATATAGAGCAGGATGCCTGCTCTGATACCAATTGAAATTCTGGTATCAAATATGTGATGTCGAAGGAGATGTCACGACACAAATATCTGAGGACAATATAAAATGCAACAATATTAAAAGCAGTAAAAACACAAGGGTTTGTTAACTCAGTTCGGTGTAAAACAACACCTACTCTAGGGGCTACCAAGCCAGGTCCAAGTCCACTAAATAGTATCAATTCATATACCCTCAATAAACAACCATTTTACGATCTAATCACATAATCACTACCCGTGTTATACTTCTACCTAAGATACACCTAGGTATGAGGCCCTCCTAAAATCCCTTCAATCACTAAGAGTGAAAAACAACAGATTTATCAAGTTTGAAAAACCTCAATCATTCAATACTTAAAAGCTTATGAATGATCCACAACTTACAGCCCAAATTACAACTCAAGTATTGAAACAATACTAGAGTGTATTACAATTAAAATATCCAGGCTTCTAAAACACACAAAGTATATGTTTACTCAATTGTTGTAGAGGTACGAATAAGGATGCAAATCCTTATAAAGGCGCAGCAGCTTCTTTAGGGTCTTGGGTTGAAAAACAAATATGGCAATATTGAATCCCTTGAATATCTCCATGAAAGTAGGCCAAGATATAATCCATAAATATAAGGCAGATAGAAAAATATTCCTCCATATTTTTTTCAAGCTATAAACCATAAAACTTGAATAAGGCACGCTTAAAAACAGGAAACAAAAAATCTGAAAACACGTGCAGATCAGCAGAAAGATGTTAAGACATTTGCTTTGACATCATTCAAAATCAGTTGAGATGATTTACTTCAAATGTCAATACATTAAGCAAAACATTACCAAAGCAGTGTTTTACCAAAATTGCTGCCAACAAACACCTACACAGGCCTTGTAGCCCAGGGACTTAATGTATGTTTCCATATGCTATTTCCAACTGTCATAATTTGTACCATCCATAATGGGTATTTTCACCGTGATTGCACCATCTTTGTCCATTGCGCCAGAAAGTAACTTCCCTGAATCTCACCCAGAGTCAGAGTAGGATATCTACTCTTATATCAATTGAAATTCTGGCTATTAGATCCCGATGTCCTAAAAGATGTCGAGTAATTGGACTTTACTTCACACACAACACCAAGAAGTATAAACAAATAAAACAATGTTGAAAGTAAATAACACTAGATATGTTTACCGAGTTCGGACACAACAACTCCTACTCTAGGGGTTATCAAGCCAGGGACGAAATTAACTAGATAGTATCATTTTGTAGACCTTACAGCAAACCTCCAGTTTATAGACTACGCATTTAATCACTACCCTTTGTCTAACTTCTACGTAAGACACACCTTGGTATGAGGCCCTCTTCAAATCCCTCTTCAATTACACTCAGCAATTGGAGACACTCTAACACAAGTAGAGAACAAAAACGAAAGTCACTCTTCCAAGACACAGAAAACTCAATGCTTAAAAGCTTATGAGAATTTACACACAAGTACTCAATGCTTCACAGCTTGTGAGTACTTGACACATAAATGTTTTATGCTTAAAAGCTTAAGAACATCTAACAAGGAACTTAAAACGCAACAATAAGGATTTCTAAAACCCTAACAAAATACACACATAAGTTCCACCTAAAACTAGGTATACGCCAGTCTATTTATAATATTATTATAGACTGGGTTGGGCTTCAAAATCGTAACAATGAGGCTACACAAAGTCTACAGAAACTTCTCCAAGGTAATTGGTCTTCAATCAAGAGTTTCCTAAAATGTCTCCATATTTAGAAACTATGCAAATCTTCAAAAACCAACATAAAATAATTTCAGTTGTCAATCATAGACGCCACATCAGCTAACTAAATATTCCCCAAATATTCAATAACTGATAAACTAGCTGAGATGTTACTAACGAATGATGCAGACACGATGTCCTATCTCCAAGTTGGGACATCTTCTTCGACATGTTGAAAACAGCAAGTTGAGACTTCTTTATTCAACATGTTCATGCCATGTTGCTTTTACCAAAATGATTTCCGAACATAAATTCAGAGAAATAATAGTATCTTCTACTGATGTCAAAGAGGGATCTTAGTTTTGTGTCTAAGTTGTCTCCATCCAAGAAACATATCCTAGATGGGTGGGTTGGTCATGAGATGATCAACCTATTGAACACTATTTGGGTCAGTTTATTTTTTATTCAAGTAAGCAGGAGTACAAAGGATGAGATCTTGTGTCTGGTGGGGATGTGTTACCTCATGTAGGTTCCTTATAAATGGAGGTCAAGTTCTAATGTAAAAGACATTCTCTGTCATCTGGTAGATGCTTAGGATCAAAGATGGAAGATATCTGGTAGAGGGAATATCATCTCTTGGTGTATAAAGATGGAATTTTACACCTCAAATTCAGACAGAAGATCTGGAAATTATGCTTATGAGAAGAATTTTCTTGAGGTATGCAAGCTACTGCATTTTTTATTTACCAGCTGCTGGTGCATTCTAGTATGGTTCTCTTATGCCCCTTTTAAAAGATGTGTGTGGTTCACTATGGGTGTTATCTCCAAAGCTATAGTGGATAGTAAAATCCATATGTTTAAGATTGATGTCTGGACTGATGATGGAACATTATCTCAAGAGTTTGCTTCTTCAGAAAAGGAAGTTGTTCCAAAGATCATGGTGGAATAAGAAGTCAAGCCACTGGCCTAATCTTTGTGGGTTGTATATCTCTCATGATTGTTTGTCATAATGAAGAATCCGCTTGTGCTAAGTGGTGTGTAGAAGAAGGAGGTCAAACCAAAATTTTCTTTCATATGTGAAGAGGGAAGCATTATCTATTGTTTATGTGTGAGGAAATGTTCCTCTAACGAAAGTGTGCATATAAATAATGACAAATACCCTGACGGGAGTTGCATATTTGTATGACGTGTGTATGAAAGTCTGCAATCTAAACCCTTTGCTTCAAAAAGTATGTGAGAGTTTATTTCTCTCCATGGAATTCAAGTGTTTGATATTAGGGATGGCAGGCAAACACAAACCTGCGGGGCCCACGCACACCTGAACCCGGGTCAACGGGTGAAAACCCAAGTTGACTGGGTTCGAATTCGGGTGCCACCCGATATTTCGGGTACGGGTTTGGGATAACTTAAATCCGCACCCGAAACCACACCTGCTAAGACATTAAATTACACAACTACCCCTAAATATATATAACTCAATAATTATTAAAATATAGGGTTTTCTTTCCTTAACAAATTCACTTCACCCTTGTGACACATTCCTCTCCTTCACTTCACTCGTGACCCACTATAGACCTTCACTTCAGTACTTCACAGTTTCACGCCTTCACGGACTCCACTCACGGGCACGATGGCGGCTACAACCTCCTCTGTCTCCTTCACTCACATGACCAGTCCTTCACTCACGTGGTTCGTTTCTTCTTCTTAATACTTGATATACCATAAAATCTTTTAATCGGTTCTGCAATTGCTGTTTACGAGATTCAATTGGATTTTCATGAGATTCAATGGATTTTCATGAGATTCAATTGATGGTTATGCTAGTTTCAAGGTTCTTCTGCTTTTTAATCTTGTGCTTGTTTGAATTACTAAACTTGTTGTGATTGAAAGAAACAAAAATCTATGACATAACTTGTTGTGACTGAATTAAATTGTGTTGTTGTGATTGAATTAGTTTTAGTTTTAATTTGTGTTGTTGGCGAAATGATGAACCAGTTACTCTTTGTTCAAAAACTCAAAGCTTCAAAAGCTTATCTGAATTCCTTGTTCAACATGAACCCATTCACAGTGTTCGACTCTCACAGTGTCAACAACAACAAAAAAAGTGAAGATCAGCTTCAGTACTCATAATAAAGCATCAGTTACTCTGATAGTCATAAGAGACAGGTTAACCATATCCCAAAACCTACCAAGTACCAACTAAATATTTTAATTTGAATATTATAAAACAGACATCAAAACCATCAGTGATATAAGTACTGTAGAGATTTATTTTTAAAAAAAATGTAGCATATGTCAAAAACGCTCAGAAGTACAATTGTCAAATTGTAATAACTAATAATTCGTTCTATATTAACAGTGTGTGTGTGACCAAACTACCCAATAGTGTAGCTAACTAATGAATGGCTAATAAGTATCTTTCTAATATGGTTGGAGAACACGGTTTAATGAGCCACGTCAAGAACTGCAAATAAAATCCCCTTGAATTCATATTATCTGATGGAATGTCAGGAAATTTCGAGAACATTTTGGGCGAGGGGAGGAATAGAACGAGTTTTGGATGTACATATGAAAGAATGAGATTCCTACGGTATAATTTGATAACGTGTAACATGCTTACAATGATAATAAATCAGGATTAACTTATTGGCAAAGTTAAAGATTGTAATTCAAATTTTTGAGTTATCAATGAAGAGTTCCTTTTGATTATTATGATATATTCATTCCTTAGATACTTTTTTTGTAATTTTTGTTATCCTGGTTTACTATTGAGCTATGTTGTTTGAACTCAGCAAAGCTGGTCATTTGGAATCACTCAATTTCCTAAACAAGGTTTGGTTCCAGTTTGTGAGTTTCCAACATAGAATAGGATTCAAGTGTTTCATATTCAAAACATGACAAAGAGGTTTATTATCAGATATATAGCATATTAAAAACTTTGAATTTATCTATTTTGAAGTTCAAAGTAAATGGTGCACTTTAAAAGAGGAAACATGAAGCTATAAAAGTTAGTCCAAAACTCAAGTTCCTAGTTTGTTACAAATGTGCATGTATTTTATCACATTATTAAAGGTTACTTATATTTTAAAGTACACTTCCTAATTTTAGAGGAACTTAAACGTAATGCAAACTTCTTTACTGTTATTCTGAATATTCCATCTACTTTACTGTAGTAGTGATCAATTCAAGAGAATCTTAATAGAAAAGTAAGCTAGGATAGACATCTAGTTTGTTTTATTATGTTATAAATTTGACAATGACTATTTATGACTTTATGATCTGCCACTGCCATTATCTTTTCAATAGATAGATAATGGTAGTATTTATAAAAGTATCAAATTTAGTTTAAGTAGCCCTTTAATGTTTTCTAAAGCTGTAATATACAAATTGAAGTGGGTTTTTGCTTCAGTAAGAATTGATTTTATTTTACATTCATTAAAAATTAACAAATCAATTGATTTCATTTTATACTCTATCGATATTTAGTTTAACAGAAAGATAATGGTAGTATTTATAAAAGGATTATATATATGAAATTATGTTATTATCATTATGTTAACAAATTTCTTATTTGGTGGGGGTGTTGTTATTCGTAATAGGTAAAATGGATCAAGTGAACACAACCCCCAGAACCGGAAGGAACATCTAATCTTATACAAGAAAGTACATGTCCACCAACTCAGGAGGTATCTTCTAATTTGAATCTGACACCTGAACCTGATGTTGGACAACAAGAAGAAATTGATACAAGCATAGAACCTGCACCAAAGAAACTAAGAAGTAATGTGTGGCAAGAATTTAAAAAGATGAAAGTGAATGGAAAAGATAAGGCTGAATGCATCTCGTGTAAAAAACAACTTAGTGGCACTTCAAAGAATGGAACAAATCACTTGAAAGGACATCTCTTGAGTTGTATTTAAAAAAGATCAAGAATAGAACACATGAAAAAGGACAACCATTTCTCCTGCCTACTATCTCAGAAGGAAAGAAAGAGTTGGGAATTAGAACTTATAATCCAGAAAATGTGAAGAAGTTGATTGCTAAAGTTATTATTATGCACGATTATCCACTATGAATTGTGGATCACGTTGGTCTTAGAAGAGTCTTTGTTTCTCTCCAACCATTGTTTAATGTTCCTACTTGAAACACAATCAAGAAGGAGGTATTGAAAGTTTATTATTTTTAGAAAATATGCTATGAAGATGTTAGATAGCCATGAAGGAAGAGTGGTGATTACCACAAATATGTGGACTTCAAGCACCCAAAAAAAAGGGTATATGGCGGTTATGACTCACTATATTGATGTCTCGTGGACTTTACAGAGTTGAATCTTGAGGTAAAAATGTTTATATTTTATAACTTAATTGTATATTTTTTTGTTCTTATTCTTAATGACAATATGATTGAGTGTAAATATTATTATGTTAGGTTCATTTATGTTCCATCCCCTCACACTAGTGAAAGACTTGCTGAAGCACCTGTTAATTGTTTAATGGACTGAAACATTGATTCAAATCTTTGTAGGATTGTGTTGTACCCAAAAATTTTCCCTCCCATATTTCTCAAAAAATATCTCAAGTGAGGTCCTCAAATTGCTCAAGGAAGTCCAAGGGTTGACCAGACAGACTCTCTCCTAAGGCAGTCTACCTCAAATTAGGGTTTCAGTTTGCATCAAGATGTTAGAGTCCAAAGGAACCCAAATTCTCACCATTGTCCTAATATGTTCTCAAGATCATCCATGTCAAATTTCAAGCCTTGCAGAGAAAGTTTGCTCAGTTAATTGCTTAAAGGCCTGAAAATCGACTGTGCTAGGAAAAAAGTCAACTGTGGCCCACATACAGTCAAACTTCAACATTTTTGGTCAACATTCTAATTTTGAAGCATTATTAATCATTTGATCAAGGGTTGATCATGATTCCTCAAGGATTGCTCACAATTCATCAAAACCCAAAAGTTGCTAAATTAGGGTTTTGTAGGAAAAGTCAACTCAACTTTGACCAAGCATAACTTTCTCATACTTTATCAAAAATGACCCATCCAAAGATCATTTTTAATAGGATGCAATTCCCTACAATTCATCTTCAGCTCCCAAGTTCAAAATATGCACTCACAAGAAGATATAACTTTGGACATTATAGGTCATTTTGAAAAGTCAACACAAACACCTTTTTTGTCAAAGCTTCATACGTGAACATGGAAGACTCAATTGAGATGAGACCAAAAGGTTGCTTAGAGAACATCTTAATCTTTCTAAAAAGTCAAAGAACACATCTCTAGGGTCAAAATTGAAGGAGTTATGCATTGGAAAAGTTGACCCTTTTTGCAAAATTGCCAAAAGTCAAATATGTCTCAAATTGCAATTTTTGTCAAATGGGCCCAATTTTTTATGCTTGCATTGAGTTTGTAACATGACCCACGACCCATGATCCTTCCCACCTATCTTTATTTTATTTTTTTCATTTTTTTGGATTTTATTTCAATCAAATAAAATAAAATAAAAATAAAATCATGAAAAATATCAAAACTAATCAAAGCTTGAGATTTTCTGCATGTTTAGGCCTCTTATACAGCTGCAAAGAGAATCAAATCGTGCAAGCTTCAAATGGACACAAAAAGATTGGATTTTCTCAATTTGGAAAGATTTGCACAAAGAATCAAATATTGAATCAATGATCTTAATTGAGGAAGATTTGAAACAAGTTTGTAACCCTAATTGATTCTAGAGTACATCTAGAACATTTGCAGATCAAAAGAGGACGAATTAGAGGAGTGCAAAGGTGAAAACAACTTTCAAAAAATCAAGAAAAGTTGCAAACTATTTTTTCAGTTCTAGGCTTCCTCAAGCCATTCCAGTCATACAAGTCGCTTCCTGGACGTTCTAGGATCCTATTCCAATCCTTAGCAAGCTCCCTCAAGCCCAGAATTGTACTGTAAGCATCTCACGAAACTCATACTTTTTTAAATAGAATATCACGATTCTCGCATTTGTAGCATGATTTCTTTGCATATTCTTGATACTTGAAACATTTGCAAACTAATGGTAATACTTAATTGCATTTTCATTAACTGTAGAGCAAGATGCCATAATTAGGGTTCTTGGCATGTTTTTGGGGTTTTTCTTTACAGGTACAATTGGCCATGGACAAGGGTACCATGATGCTCGTGAGGTTGCCACGAGTTGATTGGTACCATTGTTGGGCATTTATCTTACTCGTAAAAGATTTTGGAGAAATGCAGGCTTATACGTACGCCCAGATGATTGTAGGTAAAAGTCAGGACTTTTAGCAACGGTGGGAGAAAGAAGAAGGGTGGCGTGGCACTCCCTGATTTTCCTAATCAAAAATTCGCGCATTTTGATAATTGTTATTTTGTTTTCCATTATAATAATTGTTTGTTATTCCATATACAAAAGAACAAGCCAGCCCTGCTGGCAAGCGTGCAATGGACAGAAGCCAAAGGGCCTGGGTTCGATCCCCAGGTCCCCATATTATTTCATGATTTTGTTTCTTGCATAATCAGGCACATGTGCATACAAGGAGACCACCATACACCATCATCCTTCAACGACCATATCTCCAGCATGCCAGATCCAACGCCTATCACATGAGGGCATATCATGGGTGTGAGTCAAGCCAATGCATGGGATCTGGAAAGTCAACATGGGCCAGGCGCATTTGGACTTGAATTTGCAATTCAGACCCCCCTTCTTGCTACAAAACCAGGCCCGTTGCTTTTTCTTTTACATTTTTCATTTTATTTAATTTCTTTTATTTAATTTACTTTGTTTATTTTCTAACACAAACTAATTCTTTTTACAAAAAATCATAAAAAAATCAATTTTCACAAATTTAGATTTAGGTATTATTTTTTATCAAATTTAATTTAATAATTAGTTAAATTTAATTTTAGGGTAATTCTAACCTTTTTGTAAATAATTTAAAATCAATTAGAAAATTAGGTTTTGTTTTGATTTAATTTTTAGTTCTTTTCTCAATAAAACAAAATACAAAACAGGTCCAATTAATTATTTTTCTTAATCTAAATTAATTAGTAATTAGGGTTTTTATCTTATTCATTTAAAACTTTATTTTCCTCAAAATAATCAATAACCACAAAAAATGATTTTTCTTTCAATTAGGTTTAGACGGGTCAAAACCCTAATTCTTCTCGTTCTTAATTCATCACGCGCGTTTTACTTTTTTTTTGCGATATTAATGTAACTGCTCATGGTATGTAATAGTTTAATTATGATTTTTCTTTTATTTGTCATTTTTTGGGTTTTTGGCTATGTAATTAATCCCCCTACCTGAAGCCTTGTAATAGCGTAGTTTTATTTCTCGCATTTTAATTTTTGCAAATATTAACTATTAGATGTATAATAATAGGATTGCATGACAAGACTGTATGTTAATTTAAAATGGCTAGCAAACCCTAAATGCGCAAAGATAATAACTGAAATCAAATCACTCGCACATGCGCACTCCTAGGGTATACTCTCACTTCGGTTGCCTTCGGTAAACGATCATTAAGTATAGGGTGTTTTAGTGGTCGCCCTCCTGTCTAAACAAAGATCAAAAGTCCCGTTCGGAAATGTTGCCTCGGAAAGGTTGCCTCGAAAATGTTGCCTCGAATATGATCTTAAGACATTAGGGTTATTACTAAGACATCCTAACATTGCTTTAGTGATCATACGTCCCTTTAGAATTGACCCTTACAACTCCAACGACGGTTCTACCTACTCATTAATATTGGGATATAGTTGTCTAAAGGAAACAAGAACATAAACATTCTTTTTTTTCGAGTAGGTAGATGCTAGTAGGTACTTGCTCAAAATAAACTTTTCCACACTTACACTCTTTTCAAACAAAGTTTTCAAAACACTTCATAACACTCTTGAGGACTGATACAAGGGTTAAAACGAAGTAAAACAAAAACTTTTCAAAATACACAAAACGGAAGAATTTTTTAAAATGATGAGCAATTACCTAAGAGCCCGTGGAAAACCACGGATAGAAATGGTGCTAATACCTTCCCTTTTTATAATCTACCCCCCGTAATCAAAATCTCGAAAAAGGAATTTTTTTGTGCTTTTTTTCCTTTCCAGTTGGATAAAATAAAAGTCAGTGGGGACTCTTGCTAACCGCGATATTTTGCAAACAAAAAACGTAAAACGCAAACCAGCATTTTCCTAAAACAGTCGGTTCTGCCACCGTATCACAGAACTGGCGACTCTGCTGGGGAAATAAAAATAAGTTGGGTATACCTTAGGATTTAGTTCATCGTAATTGCTTCTCTTGATTGCTTTGTTTGCTTTACTTTTAAGGGTTTTTTTTGGGAGTTACTATAGATCCTAACTTGGATCTGGGGACACCTTTTAGGTAAGTAGTAATAAACTGTGAGGGAACTGTACGTCGTAGACCGATACGGTTGAAGCAGTAGCTACATTGATGTGGAACATTGGTTGGTACCGGTATGCCTTGTGGAGAAACAAGGAGAATACATGTCTGCTGCATGGTATCGTTAAGCATCAACTGACCTTAGAACCCATAATTGACCAACTTGGCCATTAGGAAGTAGTGAGATAGTCGACCTCGGTATAAAGCTGAGAACTGGTTGATACTCGATACTACACTCATTGAGACCATACTCTCGAGATAGTTCCGGCCGCAAGAAAATATTGCGTGAGCTGAAACCATGACTGATGGAGGATGGTCAGTGATATTGAGAACCTATAGAACCTGGTTACTTTTTCTAGGACATGTTGAAACCAACTGAACTTCAAGAGGGTAATACCTTTGACTCCATGTAGGCCATAAACTTAAGGGCTTTTGTGTGATTTGTTTGCCTTTGCCATGTCTGTTATCTGTTATACTTGTTGTTTGTTCTACCATGACATCATGCATCATAACATAGCATGCATACTTCATTACACTAACCATTTCAAAGACCGAGGGGATTTATCTTTGTTCTGTTTTGCAGATTATGGTTTCCATGCGCAAAAATACCATCCGAGTTATCTTTATGCAAATACCTGCTCAACTCAAAGATTTAGCCTCGAGAGTTTCTGATACTTCTTCATTCATTAGGAGACATGGTCAGCTTCTTAGCTTGGTTACCTCAAAGTTTGATGAGCAGATGATGACTGTGCTTTTCCAATTCTTCGATCCTGTGCATCATTGCTTCACGTTCCCAGATTATCAGCTAGTTCCCACTTTGGAAGAGTTTTCTCACTTATTGGGCATATCCATCCTTGAGAAGATGCCCTTCACAGGTTTGGAAGAGAATCCTAGACCAGAAGACATTGCCTCAGCTCTACATCTGAAACGGGCTGATGTAGTATCTAATTGGGAAACACGAAGCAGGGTTGAAGGTTTCTTAGCCATGTTTTTGATAGATTAGGTTCAGCTATTCTGGGATAGTTTGGACTTTCAGGCTTTCGAAGACATCTTGGCTCTCCTTATGTATGGTTTGGTTCTCTTCCCGAATCCAGATTCTTTTGTGGATGTAAATGCTATCAAGATTTTCCTTTCTCGCAATCCTGTGCCTACCCTACTAGGTGACATCTTGCATGCCCTCTACACTTGTACTGTGCGAATAAGAGGGACCCTTATGTGTTGTATGCCGTTGCTGTCGAGGTGGTTTATTTCGCACCTCCCTAAGTCTGTGATGAAGAATGAAGAAGGTTTGGGTTGGTCCTACTGGATAATGTCACTTGCCCATACAGACATTCTTTGGAGTTCTCGAGTTATGGAGGACATTTCTGTCATTGATCAGTGTGGGGGATATCCTAATGTCCCATTTCTTGGAATCAGAGGAGGTATAACCTACAGTCCTTGTTTATCTTTGTGATAATTTGGTCGTGCTCGGAGAGACGGTCCCCATGAGCTACTTCTTGAGGACATTGCCTTTGACTACAAGGAAGATATTAAGGAGCATCACCGAAGGTTCATACGAGCTTGGGGCATGGTGAACAGATCTGATCCCCAAGAGTTGGGACCAAGGACTTCCCTTCCTGCCTTACCTCTAATGGGTCTGAGCTCGTGCTCAGAAGCTTGGGATGCCTTATGATGCCGTATTTCCTGTGATTGTGGAGCCCACTAATGAAGAAGGCGTTCCTTACACGGTTCTTTATCCTTACATGCCTACTGACCTTGAGGCATTGAAGAGGTCTTGGATTCAGCGAAGAGAGGAAAGGGATACTTACCATCAGAAGTACCATGAGCAAGAAAGGAAGATTTTGAAGCTCACCAGGAAGCTCGAGAATGAAAGAACGATCAATGACTATGTCAGCACGAAGGGGAAGTGTCCATGGGATTTTTGATTTTTTTTTTCTTTTCTAGTTTTAGATTTGTTTTTCATTTACTTCTTTGTAACGCCTCAAAAGACATTGTTGAACCTTTTACAAGTTATTCTAATAAAGTTTGTTTAATTTTTGGTTTGCAAAATTAAGTCTCCCAAAGTCTTTGAAATCATTACATACGCATCCCATTGTCATACACATCATTACAGGTATCATTATAGGTTTCTCATCTCTTTCGCTGTTTATTTCAGCATGAAATGTCTTCTGAAACGTCTTCAGATCAAGCCATCAAAGCTCTTCAAGCACATAATTCCCAATTCCAAGAGATGTTCTTGAGCTTGGCTAAAGGGCAAGAGGATTTGAAGACACTCATTCTGAAGGAGAAGAAGAAAAATAAGAAGAAGGTGGTTCTTCTAAGTATGGGCAAAAGATTTGGGAATAGGTTGCGATAGGAAGCTGATTTGATCTCTTTGTCCAAGGACAGGGAAAACCAAGAAGAAGAAAAGGGATTCAGTCCTGTAGTCTCTGATAATGATACTGATTTTGATGATGAGCAATATCCTCCTACAGAGGATAGGTACAAGCAACTAGAAGACCGACTGAGTGATATGGAGATTCAGAAGATCCCTGGCTTGGATTTTGGGGATCTAGGACTGGTATCAGGAGTGCTGATCCCTCACAAGTTCAAAGCTCTAGTTTTTTCCAAGTACGATGGAGTGTTTTGTCCAAAACTCCATCTCCGCTCGTATGTCAGGAAAATCCAACCCCACACTACTGATAGAAATTTGTGGGTGCATTTCTTTCAAGATAGTCTGTCAGGGACTCAGCTTGAATGGTTTTATCAATTGGAAGGAGCCAACGTCCAAAACTGGGAAGACCTTGCTGCTGCTTTTTACAGACAATATCAGTATAACGCCGACCCTGCCCCCACTCGTACTCAGCTCCAAAGTATGTCAATGGGTGCAAGTGAAGGTTTTAAGGACTATGCTCAACAATGGAGATATTTGGCTGGCAGGGTTCAACTCTCTTTATCTGATCCAGAGTTAGTTGATATGTTCTTGGAGACGCTATGTGGACCATTTTTCAATCATCTGATCGGCAGTTCGTCATTTGGGTTTACTGAGTTGATTCTGACTGGAGATAGAGTAGAAGTTGGTATCCAAAGTGGCAAGATACAGAAGGATACTTCATCAAGTGCAGTAAAGAAACCTTTCACCGGTAAAAAAGAAGTTAGTGCAGTCTACGGCCCAAGGGCCCAAAGCAGACCTGAACACTGTCAAGCAGTAAATGCGGTAGTGATATCAAGACCCACAGTTGCTCCATAATGCAACAATCAACCAAGGGTGGAAAGACCACAGAGACAGTACACTCGGCTCAATATGACCTTGTCTCAAATTCTACCACAATTATTGAAGACCAACCGGATAACTCTAAGGGAGGCCCCAAAGAACCCCGACACCACTTCTCCTCAATATAACCTGAATGCCCGTTGCGCCTATCACTCTGAAAGCCCAGGTCATGATACAAACAACTGTTGGGCTTTTAAAAACAAAGTACAAGACTTGATCGAAGCCAAAGAGATTGAGTTTTATGCTCCAGAGAAGCCCAACGTCATAACTGCTCCCATGCCCAAGCATGGTCACGGAGTAAATGTTGTGGGCGATGATTTATTTGTGACCTTCGTGGAAGAAATTTCTACTCCTTTGATGACAGTTAAGAAGAATCTATTGTTGGCCGGTTTATTTCTGGGCTGTGGCGAAGGGTGCCACATATATTCAAATCTACCTACTGGTTGCCACTTATTGAAATCAGGTGTTCAACGCCTGATGGATAGCAAAGAGATCTTGTTCGAGAAGACTATGATTCTGTTAGTTCCAATTGAAGATGTTGCCATCATAACCATTTCTGCCAATCCTTCTAAGGTTTCCTCGAGAAAGCCTGTTAGGATTACATTCGTCCCAAGAGTTGCTCCGCTAATAATCACCGTTCCCGGTCCCATCCCCTACACTTCAGACAAGGCTGTCCCATGGAACTATGGTGCTGATGTGTATTACCATGGGGTTAAACAAGACTTTAAAAATGAGGAAGCTGATATTGATGTCAGCAATATTGTCGGGTCCAGCAAGGTCACTAGAAGTGGAAGACTCTTTTCTCCTGAGATTTCCCATCTGATTGTTCACAAACCTGTTGTTATTCCATCTGCTAGTACATCAACTACTGTTCTAATTCTTACTCCAGTTATCACTCCTATCGCCGAGCCATCTGAGAATCAGGGCAAAGAAATCACAGGTGAGCCTGCCCGGACGAAGGCGCCTAGAAAAATTGTGTTCGAAGCCTTGAAACAAGAGATAGAAGAAATTCTGAAGATTATTAAGAAGAGCGACTACAACGTAGTCGAGCAGCTGGGGCATACCCCATCGAAAATCTCCATGTTGTCCTTGTTGTTATGTTCTGAATCCCATGTGAAGGCTCTAATTGCATTCCTCAAGACAGTGCATGTGCCGCAGGACACTTCATCCGATCAATTCAAAGACTGCGTAGCTAGTTTGACTTCCGACAATGGGTTGGGTTTCTCAGACGCAGATCTGACTGATAAAGGAAGAAATCATAATGATGCTTTACTCGTCTCAATCGAGTGCAGGGGCACTACTATGGCCCATGTACTGGTGGATACTGGGTCATCATTGAATGTTTTTCCAAAGAAAGCATTAGACCGTCTGGACTGTGAAGGTTTGATTCTAAAGTCGAGTAATATTGTGGTCAGGGCTTTCGACGGGTCAAAAAGGATGGTGCACGGGGAAGTGGACATCCCTGTTAAAGTTGGCTCTCAGACTCTTGGGTCCACCTTCTATGTAATGGACATCAGACCATCATATTCTTGCTTTCTTGGTCATCCTTGGATTCATAAGGCTGGGGCAGTGACTTCAACGCTCCATCAAAAGCTGAAATATCCGGCAAAGGGGAAGATTGTCACGGTACAAGGTGAAGAGGAGTACATGGTGTGTCATCTCAATTCCTTTCTCTATATGGAGATGGATGGGGAGTTCATAGATACCCCTTGTCATAACTTTAATGAATTCCCCCAGACTTTGGCGTCAATTGAAGTTGCTACTGACAAACCTCCGATGAAGATGGCTTCTCTCAAGGATGCCAGGGCTGTAATTGAAGAAGGTGGGTGTACCAATTGGGGTCGGCTGCCCGATTTCATGCACAAAACTGACAAATTTGGTTTGGGCTTTACTACAGGGGCTCAAAGGGCTATTAGGCGTGCACGGATTTGAAGACCTCCTTTGCATATCAGCAATCATGGGGTTAATGTGGTTGAAGATGATGAAGAAGATTCAAATATCGACAGCTGGATCTACCCAACAACCGATGGTGGATTGAACAACTGGACGGTGAAGGACTTCATATATGTTTCTTTTATTCCACAGTAATTGACTTTTGTTTTGAGAGTTGTAATAAACAGTTTGAAACTTTACGGCCCGGTGCCTTACCTGAGGCACCTTGGCTTTGTTTGTGAGGGCTTATTATTTGTCATTCTCATATATAATCAATAAAGAATTGGACGTTTTCTTGCATTACAAATTTTGCGCTCCTTGTTTTTCTTTTCTATCTCTCACTCTATTAAAACAGTTATGCTCTTACACACACTCACGTATCATAATGCAGATCCATATCCACTATGGATCCCATTGATAACAACTCTGCTACTTCCGGTTATGACTTCGAAAATCGGATCAACCAAGCTGAGGACGAAGGTGAGGATGATTGTGAGGTTCCTGGAGAACTTGCTAGACTATTACTGCAGGAAGAAAGGGCCATACAGCCTCATGAAGAGCCAGTTGAATCAGTGAATTTGGGTACAGAGGAAGACAGGAAAGAGGTTAAGATATGTGTGAATATGGAGCCTAGTGTCAAGAAACGGTTGATACAGATGCTACGCGACTATGTTGAGATCTTCGCTTGGTCTTATAAAGATATGCCTTGTTTGGACACTGATATCGTGGTACACCGCCTGCCAACCAAAGAAGACTGTCCTCCGGTAAAGCAGAAGGTTCGTCGAATGCGCCCTGAGATGTCTGAGAAAATCAAAGTTGAGGTCATGAAACAGTTTGACGCTGGATTTCTGGCTGTTACTTCTTATCCGCAGTGGGTTTCCAATGTTGTTCTGGTGCCTAAGAAAGATGGTAAGGTACGGATGTGTATGGACTATAGAGATCTGAACAGGGCGAGCCCCAAAGATAACTTCCCACTTCCTCACATCGATGTTCTAGTCAAAAGCACCGCGCAGCTTAAAATCTTCTCCTTTATGGATGGTTTTTCCGGTTAAAATCAGAGCAAGATGGCTCCCGAAGACATGGAGAAGACAACCTTCGTTACACAGTGGGGGGCCTTTTGCTACAAGGTAATTCCTTTTGGGTTGAAGAATGTTGGGGCAACTTATCAGCGCGCCATGGTCGCTCTGTTCCATGACATGATTCACCATGAAATTGAGGTTTACGTTGATGATATGATCGCAAGGTCCCAGATTGAGGAAGAGCTCCTTGAACATCTCCAGAAACTGTTCGACAGGTTGAAGACGTACAAGTTGAGGTTGAACCCGAATAAGTGCACCTTCGGGGTAAGGTCTGGTAAGCTACTGGGTTTCGTCGTTAGTGATAAAGGTATTCAGGTGGACCCCGCCAAAGTAAAAGCCATAAAGGAAATGTCCGCTCCCCGCACAGAAAAGGAGGTTAGAGGCTTTTTGGGATGTCTGAACTACATCGCCCGATTTATTTCACATCTAACTGCTACTTGTGAGCCAATCTTCAAGTTGCTGAAGAAAGATCAAGTGGTAAAGTGGAATGATGAGTGCCAGGCCGCTTTCGAAAGAATCTAGGAATATCTTCAAGAACCGCCAATTTTGATGCCTCCAGTTGAAGGAAGACCTTTGATCTTATACTTGATAGTACTGGATAATTCAATGAGGTGCGTGTTGGGGCAGCATGACGAGTCTGGCCGAAAAGAGCATGCTATTTACTACCTTAGCAAAAAGTTTACCGACTGTGAGACCCGATACTCACTGCTCGAGAAAACTTGTTGCGCTTTGGCATGGGCTACTCACCGGCTGAGACAGTATATGCTGACTCACACTACCCTATTGATATCAAAAATGGATCCAATCAAGTATATCTTTGAAAAGCCTGCCTTGTCCGGAAGAATAGCAAGATGGCAGATGATCTTAACTGAGTATGACATGCAATACACAAACCAAAAAGCAATCAAGGGGAGTCTATTGGCATATCATTTGGTGCATCAGGTCGTGGACGACTACCAATCCATGAATTTCGAGTTCCAGGACGAGAATATCATGTTGGTGACCGACTGTGAAGAACCTGGACCGGATGAAGGACCTGAGGAAGGATCCCGATGGTCTATGTATTTTGATGGAGCCTCGAACGCGTTGGGTAATGGTATCGGCGCTGCAATCATATCTCTGGAGGGATGTCATACTCCATTCACCGCCCGATTATGTTTTAACTGCACCAACAATATGGTGGAGTACGAGGCATGCATCCTGGGTCTTCGAGCTGCTATTGAAATGAGGATAAAGTTCTTGAGTGTATTCGGAGATTCTGCTCAAGTGATCAGTCAGATCAAAGGCGAGTGGGATACGAAGCACCAAAATCTTATTCCTTACAAGGAGTATGTACTGACATTGCTTCCGCACTTCGAGGAGATAACCTTTGAACATTTCCCTAGAGAGGAGAGTATGTTAACGGACGCGCTAGCTACCATGTCTTCTATGTTCAAGGTCAGGTGGGACAATGAAGCTCCCCAGATTACCATTGAGAGGTTGGACGAACCTGCACATTGCTGTGACATCGGGACTGAAGAGGTAGCAGATAAACCCTGGTTTCACAAAGTAAAGAGGTATCTTGAGGCTCAAGAATACCCCGATGGTGCATCTGTTAATGATAAGAAGTTCTTGAGAAGGTTCTCCGCGAAGTTCTTCATCAGTAATGGAATCCTCTATAAGCGTAACCATGATTCAACCTTACTGCGATGTATGGACAAAAGCGAGGCAGAAAGGATCATGGCAGAGTTACATGAAGGTACCTTTGGAACTCATTCCAGTGGACATACCATGGCAAAAAAGATCCTACGGGCTGGATATGATTGGTCTACTATGGAAGCCGATTATTATCAGCATTCTCGGACCTGTCATAAGTGCCAACTCTATGCTGATAAGGTGCATGTACCTGCAGTTCCTCTGAATGTTTTGACATCACCTTGGCCTTTTGCAATGTGGGGAATCGATATGATCGGCGAGATCATACCTATTGCATCTAACGGGAATCGTTTCATTCTGGTAGCTATTGATTATTTCACAAAGTGGGTCGAGGCAGCTTCTTTTGCTACAGTAACCAAGAACATTGTGGCGCAGTTTATCCGACACAATCTGATCTGTCGATACGGTGTACCGGAGAGGATCATTACAGATAATGGTACAAATCTCAACAATACGATGATCACTGAGCTCTGCAAACAGTTCAAGATTCAGCATCATAACTATTCTCCTTACCGCCCGAAGATGAATGGGGCGGTTGAAGCAGCTAATAAGAACATCAAGAAGATTGTGCAGAAGATGACAGTGACATACAAAGACTAGCATGAGATGTTACCATTCTCTCTTCATGGGTACCGCACCTCAGCGCGGACATCGACAGGGAAAACACCTTACTCTTTGGTGTATGGCATGGAGGCAGACTTACCCAATGAGGTCCAGATACACTCTCTCCGGATTATGAAGGATGCGGGTTTGAGCAAAGACGACTGGATCCAGACCCAGCTTGATCAGCTGAACCTAATCGACAAGAAGAGACTTGCTGCTATCTGTCATGGTCAGACGTATCAAAAGCGAATGATCAAGGCATTTAACAAGAAAGTCAGACGACAAGTGTATCAGGTTAGGGATCTGGTGATCAAACGCATCATACTGCCGCAAGGTGATCCTAGGGGCAAATGGACCCCCACTTATGAAGGGCCATTTGTGGTTAAGAATATTTTCTCGGGAGGATCTATGATTCTAACCACCAAGGATGGTGACGACCTTCCTCGCCACGTCAATGCAGACATAGTGAAAAAATACTACGCATGATCAAAGACCCGCTAGGTTGACCGGCCTAGGAAAAAATAAGGACTTTCCGACAAACCAAAAAGGTTCGGGAAAAAGTAAGGGATGAAAATGAAAAAACTGTACACCCGGCAAGTCGAAAATCTGAAAAGGAGGCTTGGGCAAAAAAGGGTATCCCGGTGGACTGAAAACCCAAAAGGGCGGTCCAGGAAAAAATTAGGGATTGAAGCGTAACACTATGTCTCATTGGATCGTCTTGCAACTAGACTTCAGTGTCGACTATTAAGCTTGGATAGCGCCAATCAATCTGATCTACCTTCAACCAAGTAGCAAAGTGATGAGATGCTCGAAGATATAAAAGACAATAGTAGAGTTGGAACCCAGTGGGGTTGTTCACATAGTTGTTTTTCTTTGTTTTTCACAAATTGTATAATTTCTATCTTTCGGCGGCGTTCTCTTACTAGGACGTCAGCCTCTTGTACAAAACGCCTATTATAGGCTAACTTCAAGGATCAATATAATTCATTTTACAATAAATTTCAAAAAAATTGTTTTTCTTTTCCTGTTTTGTTTTGCAAGAACGTACAATGGTTCATTTTTTATATACGCATTTGACAATAGTTTCTTATAAATATTTACATACGAAACAAGAGACAGTTACTCGTAATTCCAGGAATAGGGGCAAACAGAAATATCCAAACCTTACAGTTGCTCTACCCACCAAGTACAGGGACAAAGCCAGCTTGAGAATATGACTAAAGGTACATATACTCCCCGCAGGGTAAAAGGTATCTAAAGACAGTGGTGTTAGCTCTCCCCAGCCGAAGTTCATAATCGCGAATGAGTCGACAAAATTCTCCCCAAGCAGAGTTTATCTATCACCAGCACTAAAAGATTATCCCCAGTGGAGTTTATTTCTTCCACAAGCAGAAACTCAGTCCCCAACAAGGATTCATTACCACCAGTAACAGTAATTCATCCCCAGCCGAGGTTATTTCTCCAAATCAGCATATCTTCTGGCAGAGTATCTCTCTTCCCCATAGAGTCATTCTCTCGCCAGTTAATTCTCCAGCAGGGTTATTCCCCCGCCAATTTATTCTCAATTCATCTTCGGCCGTTACCCTCAGCGAACACGAAGAACTCAACTCCTTATACTCTCCAACAACAGTCCGGGATTCATTTTCCCAGCTAGAGAATATCATAAAAACATTGCATATCCATACATCATGGCATACGCATGTGCATCATACAACACAATCTCATTTATTTTGAGAACATCATTACTCGATACATGTCATACATCATGACATGACATACGACTAACTATTTACCTTTCAGGGAAAGATACAATCAAATTCTCACAAGTTTTCTCTGGTTTAGTCAAATTGTTGCTAAGATTTCTATTCCATTTCAAGCTATGAAGCCCAGATCCGACCGGATAATATCTTGATTTCTCCATCATACTGTGAAGCCCAGAGAATGACCGGATAACAGTACCAAGATACTATGAAGCCTGGAATTGACCAGATAGTGGTATATCCCAAATTCAAAGCTATGAAGCCCAGAAATCGACCGAAAAATAGTTGAATCCCCAGCAAATTACTGTGAAGCCTGGAATCGACCAGATAGCAGTACAAAACACCATGAAGCCTGGAATCGACCAGATAGTGGTACATCTTAAATTCAAGCTATGAAGCTCGGATTCGACCGAATAATATCTTGATTCCTCCAAGATACCATGAAGCCTGAAATCTACCAGATAATGGTATAAGACGCTGTGAAGCCTGGATTACGACCATATAACAGCAAAGAATACTATGAAGCCTAGAATCGACCAGATAGTGGTATATCTTTAATGCAAGTTATGAAGCCCGGATTCGACCGGATAATATCTTGATTTCTCCAAATACCATGAAGCCTGGAATCGACCAGATAATGGTATAGGACGCTACAAAGCCTGGATCACGACCAGATAGCAGCAAAGGACACTAAAGCATGGGATATGACCAGATAACAGTATAAGGCACTGCGAATCTCGGAATTCTACCGAATAGCAGCTTACCTGGCCAACTACTAAGAAGCCCGGAATCAACCAAATATTAGTATTGCCTCAAAATCAAGTTGAAGCCCGGACGCGACCGGATAATAATTTAATTCCTTCTGAAGCCTGGAGTACGACCAGATAAGAATTGAAAAAATTGTGAAGCCTGGAGAACGACCAGATAGAAAGTTTAATCTCATCCCCCCGGTAAGTCACTGTGAAGCCTAGAGTACGACCAGATAGCAATCAATCTTATTTTTCTCAGCAAAACACTGTAAGGCCTGGCGCACAACCAGATAGTAGTTCATTTTCATCGCCTCGACTAAGAGATAATTCCCCAGTAGAGTAACGGACAACTAAAGTTCTTAAAACTCCATTTATCTCAAGGCAGAGACCAGCATTCCCAGGTGTAGTCCTCCTTAACAAAAGATATACGGGCTCTCGCAAAGGAATCTCTTATACGATTGAAACTTCTTCTGATGGCATCTTTAAGCCCATCTTCCGACTTCAACTTCCAAATGGCATATATAAGCCCATTCCCTACATCGCAAGACCAGTATCACTGCATGTGAGTGCAAATTTCTGGGCACTCTAGTGTTCAATCATCTTCCATCTTCGGATCACGAAAGGAAAACAAGTCAATCTACATCCTCAGGTTTAAGAAGATTGAACAGGGGCAGCTGTTGTACCCCAAAATTTCCCCTCCCATATTTCTCAAAAAACATCTCAAGTTAGGTCCTTAAATTGCTCAAGGAAGTCCAAGGGTTGACCAGACAGACTCTCTGTTAAGGCAGTCTACCTCAAATTAAGGTTTCAGTTTGCATCAAGATGTTGGAGTCCAAAGGATCCCAAATTCTCACCATTGTCCTAATATGTTCTCAAGATCATACATGTCAAATTTCAAACCTTGCAGAGAAAATTTGCTCTGTTAATTGCTCAAAGGCCTAAAAATCGACTGTGTTAGGGCAAAAGTCAAATGTGGCCCACATACAGTCAAACATCAACATTTTTGGTCAAAATTATCATTTTGAAGCATTATTCATCATTTTATCAAGGGTTTATCATGATTCCTCAAGGATTGCTCACAATTCATCAAAACCCAAAAGTTGCTAAATTAGGGTTTTGTAGGAAAAGTCAACTCAACTTTGACCAAGCATAACTTTCTCATACTTTATCAAACATGACCCATCCAAAGCTCATTTTGAATAGGATTCAATTCCCTACAATTCATCTTCATCTCCCAAGTTCAAAATATGCACTCACAAGAAGATATAAATTTGGACATTATAGGTCATTTTGAAAAGTCAACACAAACACCTTTTTTGTCAAAGCTTCATACATAAACATGGAAGACTAAAATGAGATGAGACAAAAAAGGTTGCTTAGAGGACATCTTAAGATTTCTAAAAAGTCCAAGAACACATCTCTAGGGTCAAAATTGAAGAAGTTATGCATTGGCAAAGTTGACCCTTTTTGCAAAATTGCCAAAAGTCAAATGTGTCTCAAATTGCAATTTTTGTCAAATGGGCCCAATTTTTTATGCTTGCATTGAGTTTGTAACATGAACCATGACCCATGATACTTACCACCTGTTTTTATTTTATTTTTGTCATTTATTAGGATTTTATTTCAATTAAATCAAATAAAATCATGAAAAATATCAAAACTAATCAAAGCTTGAGATTTTGTGCATGTTTAGGCCTCTTATACAGCTGGAAAGAGAATCAAATTGTGCAAGCTTCAAATGGACACAAAAAGATTCGATTTTATCAATTTGGAAATATTTGCACAAAGAATCAAATCTTGAATCAATGATCTTAATTGAGGAAGATTTGAAATAAGTTTGTAACCCTAATTGATTCTTGAGTACATATAGAACATTTGCAGATCAAAAGAGGACGGATTAGAGGCGTGCAAAGGTGAAAACAACTTTCAAAAAATCAAGAAAAGTTGCAAACTGTTTTTTCATTTCCAGGCTTCCTCAAGCCATTCCAGTCATACAAGTCGCTTCCTAGACGTTATAGGATCCTATTCCAATCCTTAGCAAGCTCCATCAAGCCCAGAATTGCACTGTAAGCATCTCACGACACTCATACTTTTTTGAAATTGAATATCACGATTCTGGAATTTGTAGCATGATTTCTTTGTATATTCTTGATCCTTGAAACATTTGCAAGCTAATGGTAATACTTAATTGCATTTTCATTAATTGTAGAGCAAGATGCCATAGTTAGGGTTCTTGGCTCATTTTTTGGGTTTTTCTTTACAGGTACAATTGGCCATGGACAAGGATACCATGATGATCGTGGGGTTTCCACGAGTTGATTGGTACCATTGTTGGGCATTTATCTTGCTCGTAAAAGATTTTAGAGAAATGAAGGCTTATACCTACACCCAGATGACTATAGGTAAAAGTCAGGACTTTTAGCAACGGTGGGCGGAAGAAGAAGGGTGGCGTGTCACTCCCTGATTTGCCTATTCAAAAATTTGTGCATTTTGATAATTGTTATTTTTTTTCCATTATAATAATTGTTTGTTATTCCATATACAAAAGAACAAGCCAGCCCAGCTGGCAAGCGTGCAATGGACAGAAGCCAAAGGGCCTGGGTTCGATCCCCAGGTCCCCATATTATTTCATGATTTTGTTTCTTGCATAATCAGGCACATGTGCATACAAGGAGACCACCATACCCCATCATCCTTCAACCACAAGATATCCAGCATGCCAGATCCAACGCCTATCACATGAGGGCCTATCATGGGCGTGAGTCAAGCCAATGCATGGGATCTGGAAAGTCAACATGGGCCAGGCGCATTTGGACTTGAATTTGCAATTCAGACCCCCTTCTTGCTACAAAACCAGGCCCAATGCTTTTTCTTTTACATTTTTCATTTTATTTAATTTCTTTTATTTAATTTACTTTGTTTATTTTCTAACACAAATTAATTATTTTTACAAAAAAAATCATAAAAAATCAATTTTCCCAAATTTAGATTTAGGTATTATTTTTTATCAAATTTAATTTAATAATTAGTTAAATTTAATTTTAGGGTAATTCTAACCTTTTTGTAAATAATTTAAAATCAATTAGAAAATTAGGTTTTGTTTTGATTTAATTTTTAGTTCTTTTCTCAATAAAACAAAATACAAAATAGGTCAAATTAATTATTTTTCTTAATCTAAATTAATTAGTAATTAGGGTTTTTATCTTATTCATTTAAAACTTTATTTTCCTCATAATAATCAAAAACCACAAAAAAATGATTTTTCTTTCAATTAGGTTTAGACGGGGTCAAAACCCTAATTCTTCTCGTTCTTAATTCATCGCGCGCGTTTTACTTTTTTTTGTGATATTAATGTAACTGCTCATGGTATGTAATAGTTTAATTAGGATTTTTCTTTTATTTGTCGTTTTGCGGGTTTTTGGCTATGTAATTAATCCCCCTCCCTGAAGCCTTGTAATAGCGTAGTTTTATTTCTCACATTTTAATTTTTGCAAATATTAACTGTTAGATGTATGATAATAGGATTTCATGACAAGACTGTATGTTAATTTAAAATGGCTAGTAAACCCTAAATGCGCAAAGATAATAACTAAAATCAAATTACTCTCACATGCGCACTCCTAGGGTATACTCTCACTTCGGTTGCCTTCGATAAACGATCATTAAGTATAGGGTGTTTAGTGGTCGCCCTCCTGTCTAAACAAAGATCAAAAGTCTCGTTTGAAAATGTTGCCTCGGAAAGGTTGCCTCGGAAATGTTGCCTCGAATATGATCTTAAGACATTAGGGTTATTACTAAGACGTCCTAACATTGCTTTAATTATCGTACGTCCCTTTCAAATTGACCCTTACAACTCCAACGACGGTTCTACCTACTCATTAATAGTGGTTAGCATTGTCTAAAGGAAACAAGAACAAAAACATTCTTTTTTTCGAGTAGGTAGATGCTAGTAGGTACTTGCTGAAAATAAACTTTTCCACACTTACACTATTTTCAAACAAAGTTTTCAAAAAACAATTTGTAACACTCTTGAGGACTGATACAAGGGTTAAAACGATGTAAAACAAAAACATTTCAAAACACATAAACACGGAAGCAATTTTTTTAAATTATGAGCAAGTACTTAAGAGCCCGTGGAAAACCACGGATAGAAAGGGTGCTAATACCTTCCCTTTCTATAATCTACCCCCCGTACTCAAAGTCTCGAAAAGGAATTTTTCTGTGCTTTTTTTCCTTTCCAGTTGGATAAAATAAAAGTTGGTGGCGACTCTTACTTACCGTGACATTTTGCGAGAAAAAACACAAAATGCAAACCAGCATTTTCCTAAAACAGTCGGTTCTTCCACTGTATCACAGGTTGCTTTAGATAATCGTTGCACGAATGACTCCATGATTAGGAAAATTAAGGATAAGTTGCCATTAGAAAGTTTGATAAGAGATGGGTCTTTGTTACATATGTGTTGTTGGTCGCACATCCTAAATTTAATTGTTCAGGAGGGGCTACAAGTGATTAAGGATGGCATAGAAAATATTCGGGATAGTGTAGGATTTTGGAGTGCTACACCTAAAAAAGCATGAAAAATTTGAAGATACCGCTAGATAATTGAGAATTGTTTGAACTAGAAAGTTAGCTCTAGATTGTCCAATAAGATGGAATAGCACATATAAGATGCTTGATATTGCCATAGAGTACAAAGATGTATTTATTCAGTTGAAGCAATATGAGTCTTTATAAACTTGTTTTCCCACTAATTCACAGTGGCAATTTGATAAAGATGTTTGTGGGTGCTTGAAATTATTTAATGAAGTAACTGAGTTGATTTCTGGTACAAAATATCCAACTGTCAACTTGTACTTTCCTAAGATTTGTAAGACTAAGTTAGCAATAGAGGAAAGGAAGAAGTCCTCCAATTAAATTATTAAGATGATGGCCACAAGAATGATGGAAAAAATTCAAAATTATTGGAACGGTATTCATGATATGATGGGAGTTGCTGCAGTTTTGGATCCTAGGAAGAAGATGGTTGTACTTAATTTCTGGTTTCCTAAGTTGTATGGCGAAGATTCAAGTGCACAAGTTAGTAGAATCAAAGAGATGTGTTATTATTTTCTCAGTGATTATCAACAGATTAGACTTAGAGATGCACAACCTACCGCTCCATCCATTGGTACAATTGTTGTTGTTGATGGCGAGGCTGAATTTGATGCATACATTGAGATGATTGTCGATAACTCAAGTTCAAGTGTTAAGTATTAGTTGGATCATTATTTGAAGGAGTCAGTTATAAAAAAAACTCCAGAATTTGACATTTTGAATTGGTGGAAGGTAAATAGAGTTTTGTATCCAACACTTCAAGCAATTGCAAGAGATGTGTTAGCTATTCCTGTCTCTACAGTAGCTTCTGAATCGACCTTCAGTAATAATGGTCGAATATTGAGTCGTCATCATAGCCGACTTAACTGGACTACCATAGAGGCTTTGATGTGTGCTTGGAGTTGGCTATGGTCTACTGAGAATAATAGTATGTCATTGTCAAATAATCTTTACTTTCTACCTTAATTTTCTTGTTATATAATGTACTGCTACTTTGGTAAGTCAACTAATTATTTTTTGTTATTCTACATGTGATAAATAAATAAATAAATAAATAAATAAATAAATAAATATATATATATATATATATATATATATATATATATATATATATATATATATATATATATATATATATATATATATATATATATATATATATATATATATATATATATATATATATATATATATATATATATATATATATATAGGGACTTCTAGAGTTGCAGAAGAAATTGCTACTATGTTGAATGAAATGGAGTCTAAAGATGAAGGTATTTTGTAATTCATTCGGTGTAAAAGTTTTAAGCTTTGGTGTTTTATTTAACTTCAATTTACTTCTTAATACAACTGAATTGATGGAAAGTTGTTTGGGTTACTATTTTGAAGATTAGAAGTAGTTTTTCTATGCTTTAACATGGTTAGTATTATTGTTTCTATACTAATATCTACATAATTCTTACTCTCAATTATTAATAACCATTTACTTAATGTGAACAAAACAGATATGTTTATTTGAGAGAGCTTGCTCATGGAATGCTTGTGATGGAATTTCCTTGGAGACTATATTACCTTGATGATGTTGGAAAGTTGTAATTTGATTGTAGACTTTAATTTTAATTGTAATGTTAAGATGTTGAATACTATGTGTTATACCCCAATTTTTGCCCCTAAGATCCTTCACCATACTCTATATATCTCACACATATCATTGGTCGCATGGTTACAGGATCAAAGAGCTTTTATATTAGGGTTTCTCTCTATGAAATTGAGTTTTCTATCTTACTCAAAATTGATTCAACCAGTGCTCTATCATTCTTGGTACGAGATTAGGGTTTCAATTCCTCTCAATGCCTCAAGTCATCTCCTCATCATTGTGCGTCCAAATAAAAAAAGTTGGGGTTTCCTCTTAATTGTTTTCACCACAAATTATTATTTTCAAGAATTTTAGAGGATTGAATCGACATCTTATTCTCATTATGATACTTATCAGTGGATTAGGTTTTTTTATCCAGGGTGGTTGAGTTTGTCAACATTTCAACTGAAGGTCATCAGATTTCATACTTCAAGTCTTATATCTTGTCTTCCATGTGTTCCCCACAGTTCTAATCTCGTTGCAAGATTGTTGGTTATCCGGCTAGGATGTATTTGGGGTTTAAAGAACAAAAACGTGAATCATGACACGAGGTGTGAAATTATGAATTCTTTGGGAGTTAGATTTTTTTTAGAAGAGTTCTTTTGGCTAATGTTTGCTTTGATGTACCTATTAAGTGGTTGAAGTATGGACTAAAGTGACTGGTCATTCAATTGAGATAAGTTATTTTAGCTGCAAGGTATATAGGTTCAAGATTGGAAGCTTTATCCAAATATGCTATAAGTTAAATATGACCAGGGTATTCAGGGTTTTGGTTATGGTTTTGCTATGGCATTGACCTTGATATGTCACAAAGTAATTCAAAAATGCAATATTAAAAATTCATATATGTGGATGTCTTGGATAAAGTAAGTTACAAGACATACATCATCACTTAAAGGATTCCAAATTAAACTCTTCAAATGTCACAGTGCCATTAAAAAAAATCAAGAGGAAAGATATTTGACTTGAGAGGACAATTATTCTGGATTTATGGGATTTATCATTGAATTAAAAAGGGGTTACAGAATGTTCTATCCCATAGGCCTCACAAAATCATTACGAACACATCACATTGCACAAGGAGAATTACATAATAACATCATAAAACACCTAAGGATCTAAGCATCTGAAGATCTTTATGTCCTCTCCATGCTAAGACCTTCATGAATTATCATCCTCTTATCCACAGTTCAAGCTTCTTGTCTTAAATATGATTCTCCATGTTATCTCCATGTGCCCAACTACTTTGGAACATGCTTAAATATGCCACCATGATTAATCTGCAATAATTCCAATAGTTCAGCATTCTAACATCCATATGCAATACAATGCCGGTTAGATTTCAAGTTCATAACACTTACCCAAGTTCACTACCTAGATGGTATACCAGATGCAAATTTACATCAACATCAAAACTTGCGCAGTTCTCACACAAAACAAGACATTAAACAGAAGATGAAGTATTAGTTAGGAGTTGATTGATAAGGATGGTAAATTGGATACCAGATCTCGTAATTAACTTGCCATGTTTTCTTTGACGAAATCCTTGAAGTAAGCGGAGGGCAGTAGTGGCCAGTTTAGTTGAATCTGTAGCTGAAACAATGTTAGCTATCGGCGATGGAGCTAATGATGTTGGAGTGCTTTAAGAAGCTAATATCGGGGTTGGTATAAACAACTTCAAATATACAGCAGGATGCTGAATGGACCCTTTATCGCCTTACTGATTTTCTTTTTCTGCACAAAGGCAATGGAGGTACAAGCCTTCAATTCAGATGGTGAAGCTTGTGAAACCAAGGGTATCTTCATATTCATAACATGAGGAGTCAGTACACACATGCTAACTCAATATAAAAAAGGAAGAGAGTAACAAAATTGGAAAAAGTTATAACCCATAATAACATACCCCTAACTGTTTTCATTCATCAAAACTGAAATCCATCCTTTTCTAACAGACTGGACCAATAAAAAAACTAAAGAAAAATTCGCTTTATTCAAGCCAGCCTGCATCAAAAAAGAAAAAAACAATCACCCTGTTCAAATTCAACTTACATTTATAGTGTTGAACTAACCCTGTTAAACTCAACTTCTAATGGTTTCGCAAATCTTTAATTCTTGTGACTTTATTCAGAAGACGGTTGGCCTGCAAAAAAAAAGGAGAAGGAATTAAATCAGGAGGTTAAACTCAGAAAACAAAATAAAATTCAAAAGTTGTAAGGTAGAAGGCATGAAGTTGTAAGAGAAGGGAATAAAATTATTGAAAAAGGTGATAACTAACAATAACAGACTCCTAACCGTAAAAAAACCGTCTTCCAACTAACTTCCTAACGGAAGCCTAATAGAAATCATAACAAACTTGGAAAGGGGGAACTCGTATAAAAGGATGCTAACAGAATTATCAGAGGGATTTCGGATCACGGTTCACAGAAAATAACAAAAAATACTCACCTCTGAGATTCTATCTTATAGGCTTGAATTCTCATCTTCATCTTGAACCTTCCATTCTCTTTCTCATTGGAAGTCGTGATTCTCCCTTTCATTTGGAATCTTCACGCTCTTCGTCATCTTCATCTGGGGAAAAAATAGAAAGAAAGCTTCTCCATACTCCCTCTGAATTTAGTGTATCATTGCCATCCTCCACGTTCAATCATCTTCAGGTTTATCTAACAACCTTTAACCGTTCTTATCATCATTGTGTCTTCATCAAGATTCTGCACTGCATAACATTGCAACTGCATCAATTCTGCACCATATCATCAACAAGCAACAATTTTGTTTCATCGAATCATTATCGATAAAGAGTAGAATACAGAATCTGAGGAAGAGGTTATCATCACCTGGATCTCGCAACTAACTTCGGATTTCCTTGACTGTCGTCGCTGTTGAAGTTCCATCGAAGCTATTACGGTAGGTAGGCCGTTATTTTCTTCTTCTTGCACTATTATTTATACTATGGTATCGTTTACACGCCGTCGAATGAGAGCCCCCTTAGTCTATGAAGCAATATCGCGCATCGTATCAGATTGATTTTGATTGATGTTTAGTTAGGTTTTGTAGTTTCTGTTAGATTTAGGTCCAAAAGAGGACGAAGGAATGGGTGGTTGTGTTGATAGGATGTGCCGTCTTAATGGAGATTCACGATGGCTTTTGATCGGAGAAGGAGGTGTACGCTGCCGTTTGAAGAGAATAAATTAGACACGGTGGTGATTAGAGGAGTTTGAATGGTCATTATGGTGGAAATGGATGAAGAGGTGAGGTTGGATTCATGTTGAAGTGACGGAAAACAGGGAGGACCGTCGCGACATCGTTATGTTGAGGGAAGGAAAAAGGAAGAGCGGCGGAGAACAAAGAGAGTTGTGATTGAAGTGGCAGAGCAGTATTGTGTGTACCCTAGGTCACATGGCAAAATGCAATTGTTTTGGGTCGTTTTCATTTTTTTCGGTTCAGTAATAGTACCTTAGATAAAGGATGGAGTTTGAGAGGGATTATTGGAAATGGTGTGGGTTATTGAATCAAAGACCCGGACCAAACGTTAAGCCTAGTGATTTTTTTTGGAGCCTAAAGTTAAATTCAAAAATGAGCATATTCTGGATCTGTATTTTCTAGGTCTAGCGCTTGATTATCACTCCAGCATACCACTTTTGAATCTAGTTGAACACCCCCCGGGTCTTTCTAATTCATCATTCTTTTAAATTTTGTTTTTTTTAGTTTAGTTTAATTTTATTTCTTTTATAATAAAAAATAATAAATAAAATACATATGATGAAAACAATAAAAAAATATAGATTTTAGGAATTTTTTTTAATAGACTACAAAAAAAAATTTAGATTTCTCTTTTGATTTTTTTTTAGGAAACTAATTCTTTTTTTTACGATTACTTGAGATTTGCGATTCATCTTTGCTTGTTGAGCTGAGTCTTATGCAGGTTCATCATTTGATATGCGGATGTGTTTTGGATGCCTATTGTGATTTATTTTTCACATCGATAAAGCTTCGACACCTATTCCAAATATTCGATCTCTGGTTGTTTGTTTGTTGATGCCAGCTTGCGCAAAGTATTCCGAGTCTATTTCCTTGGGTTGCGCTTTTTGCGGACTTTATTGTTTGTTTGGTATTATACTGCTTCCAAGTTATACTTCCTCATTTATTGCTTTCTAGATATCATGAGAAGTAGGAAATAAAGAGCATGCGCTCGAAGTCACTGTTTAAAGACCTGTAGCAGGCATTTCGCACTTCATTTCTTATATGTGTTGTGCTTGTGTTTGTTTTATTTCTTGTTGATCGATGAGTCATTCAATTTAGAAATTGAGATCACGACTTCGCTCTCAGTGCATGCTCCCTATAGGATTTTATAGCTTTCCTTTATTTCTTGTTGATCGATGAGTCACTCAATTTAGAAATTGAGATCATGACTTCGCTCTCAGTGCATGTTCCCTATAGGATAATAAGTTAGACTTTCTTTGGCATACTAACTATGATAGGATCTCTCATTATATGATAACATTATATTAGATATAGGTTAGTCTCCATTAGATGTTTTCTTCCCATTTTTCTTGCATAATCGCATTTAAAACTAAAACTTCTTTTTCTTGGCAAATGTACAAAAAATGCTAAGCATACAAGAATCCTTTTCATGATAAAACAAAATATCAACTAATCTATTTCTTTTCGCCATTCGTCTTTTCTCTTCTAAGAGCATGTTAGCTCCTTTCCACTACAGGTCATAAGTCTCCAAAGGTCGAGCAGTGGTGGAATGATCGAATGCAACATTGTTCATCTAAAAATACAAACAAACAAAATATATGAGCCGAACTATGACGCTCTGATTCCTTAAAATGGATACGTAGGCATCTGGTCACGGGGCTCAACCGAGCAAAAATTTGTAAATATTTCCTTCTTTTCCCCGTGATTTCTTTGCATGCATTCTCTCTTAGTTTGTAACCCTTAAGCATTAGATTGAACACACCCTTTGATTAGAATAACGAGAGTGGATTTCGTAGAGTACTATGAACGTGTGGGGTGCTAATACCTTCCCCTTGCGTAATCGACTCCCTTACCCAATCTCTCGGTCGCAAGACCTTGATTTCCCATTTTAGTTTTTTCTTTGATGATTTTACTTTCCCTTATATGAGATAAATAAATACTCGGTGGCGACTTCATTGATTTTACCGCTACAGAAAAATGGCAACTTCATTGGGGAGTAACATGTCGACAAATTGCTGGTCCATCCCGTGAGTCACTCCTAGCTCCCGTTTTTCTTTTCTTAGGGTGTTTATCATTATGCTTATATGGATTATTCATTTTTATATGTTTGAGCACATGTTTGCATTGTATCTTTATTGTTATTTGTCATATTGTTGATGTGCTAGTTTCTCTATTTCTTGATGGGTGGGATGTTACTATGAAGTAAAAGGCCCAATACCCAGGCCAAGTGGAAACCACAAGAACACTAGGAATAGAGTGGAACATGAATGGCTAGTTGACTTAGGTTTCACTATGCCGCCATGTCGTCCACGCTCAGATGAGGTACAATTGAGGGGCAAACATTTTCTCGTAGGTGATATGGCGATACTTTTTCAGGAGTACCCTCGATTTTGAGTTACCATTGACCTTACCATGACCTAGTCTTTACCCGTGAGTGGGGAGGGAATAATCTTTATAGGTACAGATGGTGACTATACATGTTCCGTTGGTGACTCTGATAATACGGATGACTTTGATCCTTGGTATTCTAAATTGCTCCAGACCTTTGATCTTATTACATATGACAATAGTTTTGTTATCAGTTCAGCAGCTATTCAGTATTCTGGGAACTTTGATCTTATGTTTATTGCACTCGCATCAAGGCATATTTATTTTATAAAAGAAACATATATATATATATATATATATATATATATATATATATATATATATATATATATATATATATATATATATATATATATATATATATATATATATATATATATATATATATATATATATATATATATATATATATATATATATATATATATATATATATATATATATATATATATATATATATATATATATATATATATAACTTCCTAACCTGCATTTGTATTTCATTTCCAGGATTATTCTAAGGTTTGTCATTTAGCATCAAAGATGGATAACAACATGGAGACAAGCTTAGAGCCTCTTAGAAACACTGTTGCTTATCAGTTTCCATGCTTTGGTGGTCGATTGCGAGAGGTGGGAGCTCTTGTGAAGGGACCAAATGAAAACGTTTTCAGAGGACAATATGGAAACTTACTGCCATTGGTGAATGATGATCTTGAAGAGTAGGCCGTGAGAACACTTCTTCAGTTCTATGATCCGCAGCTATGCTATTTTACTTTCAGGGACTATAAATTGGCACCAACTCGCAAAGAATATGCATACATTATGGATGTCAAGGTGACCAACAGTATTCCTTTTGTTCGAGAACCAAAGACTCCAGACTATATGGTGATCGCAAGAGCTCTTTATTTGACTCATGGTGACGTTAAAAGTAACTGGATCAACAAAAGCAGCATGAGCGGTCTCCCTCTGAATTAGTTGATATCAAAAGCCAAGGTTTTTGCAAAGGATATGAATTGCATCGCATTTAATGCACTACTGGAAGCAATTATTTATGGTTTAGTCTTCTTTCCAGTGTCCCAGAAGTTGGTGCATATATCTGCATTATGTGTCTTCATGAATGGTAACCCAGTACCAACTCTACTGTCCAACACTTATTACACCATCCATTCCTGACATGGGAAGAAAGGGGAAGTCATGTGTTGCATGGTCATGCTTTATAAATGGTTGATGATGCATATGCCTACAAAAGGGCCTTTTGTTCATACTATCGATTCGTCTTTATGGTCTCAGCGTATCATGGGAATCACCTCGTATGATATTGTTTGTCAAAGCGTGATAGGTTTGAAAGAGATCATTATAGGGTGTGGAGAATTCCCTAATGCCCCACTTATGGGGACAAGAGGCTGTATTAATTATAACCTTATCCAGGAACGCCTTCAATTAGGATTCGCGATGTTAGATAGACCCGATGAGCGGGAGGTGATGGATACCATTTATTTTGGTAAAGGGGAAGATGCGGTGTTGCTTGAAAAGGTGAAGATAGCATGGGGACATATTCTCCATAAAGGGAAACTTTCTTTCATCCAGAATGGAAGTGTAGCTTATGATACTTATACGAGTTGGATTCAGGATCTTGTGAGGAAAGTGCGGTTACCTTATAAAAAGGGGAGGTTGTTATATCCTTAACCTAATTTTGATCCATTAGTGGATGCTCAGGCGGACAATTCTTTATTACATATTGATTCGTTTCCTGGACAGCCTGTCACAGAAGGATGAGACTTCGTGCCTGTAACATGTCTTAAGAATGTCAAAGCCGAAAACCTCAAACTCCAGGCTATGTAGGAAGAAATGAATGTGGATATGTCATTTTCTTTGCAATACAAGAAGAAGCTCATGAAAAAGGTTAAGCTGAAGAACCAATTGCTAGAAAAACATGGTTTGCTTAAGCGGTCGAAGAGACTTAGGGTCGAGGGTTCTGATACCACCAGTCGACAGGTTGAAGAGTTAAAGGCTAGTCATCAGGAGATAGAAAATCTTCGATTGGATAAAAAGGAATTGGAAGATAACCATTGCGAGGGGGTTAAGATTTTAAAGTAAAAGTTGCGAGAGAAAGATGATCGCTTGACCCAAGTTGTAAAAGAGTTGGCAACAATCAAAGCCCAGGTAGCAAATAAATACAAGGTTCCAGCGGAAGAAGCCGAGGTTGGAAATATAGGTTCTGAGGATTGGGAACTCAAATATCATTATTTGTTGGCGCTAGTGAAGAAAAGGGGATTTGTGACTGGAGACCCTTTCTCTGAAGAGGATTAGCCGGACAGTTGAGCTTAGGGAGATTTTTTTTACTGCACTTGTCTTTTATGCTTGTTTTGATCAACAAGGTAACCTCCAGTCTTGTTGGACGAGGCCTCTTTAATAATTGACTCTATTTATACTAAATCACTAACATATGGATGTTTGTTCAATTCAATGATATGAGCAGTTTCTACTCTGATACTTTGTCTTTGTTTCGTTTTATCTTGTTGTCTATCCTATTATTTATCGATGCTTGATGAAAAAACCAATGGATTCTCCTAGAAATGATAAAACACTTCATGCATAATCATTCATCTATGCATACCATATCATGACAGGTGGTCACGACAAGTTTTCTTATCTTTGATTCGGGTTTCTTTACAGAGATTTCCACCATAAATTTTCATTGTTATAATACTCGAAGCACTTTCACGAGGCAGATGGAACAAATCCAATCAGATGTTATGGCTATGGGTATTAAGATGGATACTAGGGTTGACCAGTTGATGAAGATCGTTCGAAATATGGCTCGTAAACAAGAGGAAATAAGAACCATGATTATGAGGGCTACTGACATGGGATATCTTACTGCTTTGGTTAAGACTTTGGTTGCCTCCCAAGTCAATCTTCTTAGGAAGGAAGAAGAGATGGCAAAAGTCTTCACAGAAACCTTAAAATCATTCTTTCAAGGGAAAATGATAGTCAATGCACCCAATGATTTCCCAGAAGAAGTGAATGTGGGAGTGCTTTTAGAAAAGGATGTCTAAAAGGAATTTTTATCTGAAGACAGTGGCACAACTAGTGGTTTGAAAAAGTTTGATAATAATTTTTCTAAGAAGGGAACCAGAAGAAGAAACAATCAGCGTCATAATCAGTGTGCTCCTTATGTCAACCCTGTGTTCAATTTACCTCTTGTCGCTCCAGTTTGTCAATAGAATCAGCAAGTTCCTAGTCATAAGAAATTTCAGTTTTATCCAATTCCAATGACTTATACAGAGTTGTTTCCTATGCTAATGTAGAGGAATTTGGTTCAGACCCGACCTCCACCGAAGATTCCTGAGAAGATTCCTTGGTACTACAAAGCTGATTTGACTTGTGCCTTTCATCAGGGAGCCCCTGGACATAGTATTGAACAATGTTATCCATTAAAAGCTGAAGTCCAGAAATTGGTCAGAGGTGGCGTCTTGTCACTTAAAGATTTTTGTCTTGAAGTTCAAGCCAAGTCTTTGTTGAAGAATAAACGTGATTGAAGAACGCCCTGGATTTCAAGGATGATTATCTTTCTCATGTTTTACTGATTCCACATTTGTAATCCTTCTTGTTAATCATTGTACGGTTTGCATGTAAGAACCTGTTTACATTTGAATGATTATCTTAATATAATGAATATGTTTTTCTTGAAGAAATCCATTTGTTTCACTCGTATTTATTTTTTATTTTAGATTTCTTTTTCCATTAATATACCTACTTGTTATCCATGCTCTTGCCTAAGCATAGATTGGAGGGAGGATGTTGAATTTAAAACACAAAGTTTCTGGTTGTATGCTTTTGAATAAAACCTTGTTGACGATGTACATGCATTGTTTCAAATTCCCAAACACCGGAGATATAAGGGAGTGAAACCCTCGTTAACCCCTTTGACCCTTGAAGCAGGAGTTTATTTTCTATTCAGAAAAATCCTTATTTTTAACCTGGGGCGGGGCAGTGTTCAGTTAATTTGATCGAGCGTTCGGAACTCATTAGAAATGCTTATCTAAGGATACAACAATGGTTATCCTTCAAAAGGTTGAAGAGACTAAAAATTGTAATGGCTATCCTTCACTTATCAAGAGTGGGCGTCAATTGACGATACCCCCAATGAGTATCTCTCTCACCTCAGAAAGTCAGTAGACGACGATACAATAATGGTTATCCCTCATCTTCCAAGAAATACGGCAGTTACAATTCTTCCAACAAGTCGAAAATGACTCAACATCACACGACATGTTCAAGAAGAAATAAAAGGTAATATAAAAATGAATGAAAAAATTAAATGAATAAGAAGTGATTAAAAAAAAGACAAAAAGCCCCGCTAAGTCGAAACTTGGAAAAAGCTCGCTTTGGCAAAAGTCAGGGCATCCTGCTGGGCTTCATAGTCAAATTCAAAAAGAATTTGTCCAGGAAAAAGTTAGGGAAAATGATGGAAAGCCTGAAAGGCGAAAAATGATTACAAAATGGATATCCTTAGTAAATAAATATGTTGCATGATCGTACAATATAAGTAAGAAGTAAGTGATTGTCGTATCCAATGAAAACCTTGGTTAGTTCCTCAACTGTATCGAAATTTCTTTTTGAGAGATGAATGTTTAGGTCGAGTTAACTGAACTTAGGACTGGAGAACATCATGAAGGGGGTGGGCACCAAATAATTTTGAGCCTTAAAATCCGTTTTTTCTAAAACCGTGAACCAGGCCATGTTACAACCCTCAAAAGTCCTAATTGAAGCAAGGTTTATTTTGAAAGCATACTTCAATGAGATAGCGTTTTCTGACTCTCATGAATTTTGCTAAAATATTTGTGTTGGTATCATATGCTTTTGTTATCTTTGATAAAAATAAAAAAAATCAATTTTGCGTCCCGGCAAGTGATTCACTTAAAAGGTTTTGCGAAATATCTGCAATAAAATTTTCAAGACTTACATAATTGTTGCATTAGAATAATGATTCTTAGAATAAATGTTGTTCTGCTTGTAAAACCATTGCATGATATCAAAGAAGCTTACATTTGAGTATCAGCGAAGGGCATGTAGCTAAGAAGAAGTTGTCGAGTAAAGAAGATGCACCATTCAGCTAATCTAGGGAAATTATATCGAGATTCGACAAATCTCCTGGAACTTTTTGGTCAGGCAGATTATCTTAAAAGAAGACAACCAAGGGAAAGTCGTAAAAAATATCTCGACCAGTACGGTGAACTTGGGACACCATATTTGTTTCCAAGGGCATTTCCAGACTTTTTTTTAGTTACTAGGTTCTTCCACGAGCCAAAGATTTTGATCAAGAAATATTGTTTCTGATGATCTACATGGTAGATAGGTGCATGATTCCCTCTACAGTAAATGACCAGTTAGTGGGTGTCTTCCAGGTTGTGGTGTGGCATTTGGGCCTGTGTTCCCATCTTTCCCAAGTTAAGTTTTGGTTCAGTTTTTCTTCAAGAAGCTATTTGATGTTGGGTTTGTAATCCCATCCTCCCCAGTCAGGTTCTGATTCATATTTCTTCGACTAAGGAGTATTATGCCCTCTAGTTATGATATTGTTGTTGTTGTGTGCTTCTAAACAACCAGACAAGGGAAATATACATTCTAAAAAGTTTTGAGATAGGCGTCTACTCCTTGGGTTTTCTCGCACTGTGCACTGAGTTTGATTTTAAATCCCCATGAACTGACCCATTACTGTGATGTCGACTCCTTAATTCTCCGGATGAGTCGAGGGTGATGCTTCCCTCTGAAGTTCTCATCCCGTGAAATTCCATGATCTTTCTCCAGCGAATTTTCCACAACTATTATGCCTCATATTGAAGACTGTATTTAGGCTCTCTTTGGTGTGTGTGGCTTCTTTTTCCCCAATGAAGTTAGCATAACAATTCCCAGTTGAAGTATCAACGATGTAGTTTTGCATCTTCCCCGGTAAAGTCTATATTGACATCCCCAGTTGAAGTCTCAATGACATGGTTTTCGCTTCCCCTGGTGAAGTTAGTTTTGGAATCTCCAGTGAAGTATAGACAATAAAACTTCATCTTCCCTTATCTAAGTCTGTATTGGTATTCCCCGGTGAAACATAGAAGAGTTTATGATATTCCCACAACTTTATTTGTTGTTAGTCAGGTGGTTCTTTGATTGTTTTCAAGCCATGTTTTTCCCAATGAAGTTAAGCCGTGAAATAGGACTTTGTTCCTCTGTTGATGCTTACCCTCTCATGGAATCTAATCTTCGTCCTGCATGTGACTTGGCCGCGTGTTGTCTTCACCTAAGTTAGATTTGTCTAGTTATCCCCAGTGTATTATGGTTGTTTTATCAGCATGCGCATGATAGCATCCATACGTTCATACACATCATGCATAGATGAATTTAAACTTCATTACTCATCTGCATTCATTAATGTTTTGTCAGCATATTATCCTCTTTGCAAAGTTATGTTACTCTCTCTCCAATAGAGTTGTCAACTTTAAACAGAAAGTGTATATCCTTTCAATTTCCCCACCGAGTTATCCCTCGTGGAATAATTTTGTTTCAGCCTTCACATTTAGTTCATTATCTGGATGTAGTGTGATTCCCTTTTGAGTTTATTTCTCATTGGGTGGTGACTTGGTTTATTATCTCATTCCAGTTTATTTTTGGTTTGAGTCTGTAGTCCCCGACAACATTATTATTCTGATATCTGCAGGCTCCGAGCCTTGATTTGAGAATGTGCATTTATTTTGCACGAAGATACTTTTTTCTCCTCAACAGGAATGTATTTGTATTTCCCCAGGAAGTCAAGCTTCATTTCTCTCCAGTCTTATTACAATTCCTTCTTAAAACAGCAAGCGGCATTTCTCTTTATTTGAGCAACCTGTTATTCCAAGTAAGTCTGTTAATGTCAGAGAAGATGTTTTTTTCTTCCAATGAATGGTAGCCTTGTCATTATGGAAGGTAGTTCGTTGATGAAAATTTGTTATCCCAATGAATGGTAGCCTTGTCATTATGGAAGGTAGTTCGTTGATGAAAATTTGTTACTTTCAATGAATGGCAGTCTCGTCATTATGGGAGATAGTTCGTTGATGAAGATTATTTTTCCAATGAATGGTAGCCTTGTCATTATGGAAGTTAGTTCGTTGATGAAAATTTTATATTCCAATGAATGGTAGCCTTGTCATTATGGAAGGTAGTTCATTGCTGAAATTTGTTACTTCAATGAATGGTAGTCTCGTCATTATGGGAGATAGTTCGTTGTGGAGTTTGGTTGTACTTCAATGATAAAGACAGTTCATTGAAAGATTCCTACTGCAGTGTTTTTACCCTTTCCAGGTGAAATATCTTGGTTAAATAAGAAACTAAAACCGATTCTTGGCATTATAGTCAGAATCAAGGGGAAGTTTATCTGATTCTCCATCAAATTGTATCTCTTCGAGGAAGTTTCGCAAGAGATGTTTGTTGTGAAATATTTACAAGTGGTAGTCTCTTTATTTGAGATAGCTTGTGTTTTTACCCTTTCTAGGTGAAATATCTTGGTCAAAGAAGAAACTGAGACCAGTTCATGGCTTATAGTCAGAATCAAGGGGAAGTTTATCTGATTCTCCATCAAATGGTATCTCTTCGAGTAAGTTTCATAAGAGAAGTTTGTTGTGAAATATTTACAAGTGGTAGTCTCTTTATTTGAGATAGCTTGTATCTTTACTCGTTCTAGGAAGAACGCCAGGATTTTGGGAAGTTCGTTATTGCTCTTTGAGACATCACCTTCAGTAAAAGCTGGTGCATTCTCTTTTCTCCACCTTCAGTAAACGTTGGTATATCTTCTATTTCTTTACCTTCAATAAAAGTCAGCATTTTCCTATGTTTTTTTCTACCTCCATTCTTGAGTGGGTAGTTCGTTTCCATCTTAGGCAAGATTGATCCCTTCCTCCTCGTTGGACCTTACTTCGATTGAGTTGAGTTATTTCCAGCCATAAGTGCTAATGCCAAATCTTTGACTACCAGGCATAAGCACTGACACCAAGCATCCACTTACTAATCTAGGTGTTGATGGTTATCGTCGTCTTTGAGCCAGTATTCTCTTCATTGTTCCTGTTTTCGCTTTTCTGGTTAGCGGGTGTCGATCCCCTGTGTTGATTTTACTCTCTTTTTGCTATCTCCTCTATGAGTGGATAGTTCACAGGTATTGGTTAATTGTTGTCATCCATTACTTTTCCCTCAGTTTTTGAGTTTATGTTATTTTGTCTCCTCTCTGGATCTTACCCCAGTAAAGTTGAGTTTTCTTTTCCCTAGCAAAGCCAATTCATCTCCAATAGATTCAAATTTCTATCCTCGGAGTCGTGTTGTTCTCTAGAGATTTATTATCCTGGTTGAATTCTTTTTCTTAATTTGTAGATTCTACTTTTGCTTCTCCAGTGTGTGTCTTGCCCATCTGCATGAAGTTTATATGTTACATCCATAATCATAAGCATTGCATGGCATCTTAGGGCAAAAAATAAGTCTTATTTTGTATTTAAGTATCTTCGATCGCGTCGAAACGAAGAATTTATTCTTCATATCTCCGGATAGATGACACTTAAATAAGGGCAGCTGTTATACCATAATTTTCCCCCTAAGATCCTTCACCATACTCTATATCTCACACATAGCATTGGTCGCATGGTTACAGGATCAAAGAGTTTTGATATTAGGGTTTCTCTCTATGAAATTGAGTTTGCTATCTTACTCAAAACTGATTCAACCAGTGCTCTATCATTCTTGGTACGAGATTAGGGTTTAGATTCCTCTAAATGCCTCAAGTCATCTCCTCATCATTGTGCGTCCAAATCAAGAGAGTTGGGGTTTCCTCCTAATTGTTTTCACCACAAATTATTCTTTTCAAGAAGTTTAGAGGATTGAATCGACATCTTATTCCCATTATGGTACTTATCAATGGATTAGGCTTTTTTTATCCAGGGTGGTTGAGTTTGTCAACATTTCAACTGAAGGTCATCGGATTTCATACTTCAAGTCTTATATCTTGTCTTCCATGTGTTCCCCACAGTTCTAATCTCGTTGTAAGATTGTTGGTTATCGGGCTAGGATGTATTTGGGGTTTAAAGAACAAAAACGTGAATCATAACACGAGGTGTGAAATTGTGAATTCTTTGGGTGTTAGTTTTTTTTTAGAAGATTTCTTTCGGCTAATGTTTGCTTTGATGTACCTATTGAGTGGTTGAAGTATGGACTAAATTCAATGGTCATTCAATTGAGATAAGTTATTTCGGCTGCAAGGTATATAGATTCAAGATTTAAAGCTTCTTCCAAATATGCTATGAGTTGGGTATTCAAGGTTTTGGTTATGGTTTTGCTATGGAATTGACTTTGATCTGTCACAAAGTAATTCAAAAATGCAAGATTAAACATTCATATATGTGGATGTCTTGGATAAAGTAAGTTACAAGACAAACATCGTCACTTAAAGGATTCCAAATTAAACTCTTCAAATGTCACAGTGCCATTAAAAAAAATCAAGAGGAAAGATATTTGACTTGAGAGGATAATTATTCTGGATTTATGGGATTTATCATTGAATTAAAAAGGGGTTAAAGAATGTTCTATCCCATAGGCCTCACAAAATCATTACGAACACATCACATTGCACAAGTAGAATTACATAATAACATCATAAAACACTTAAGGATCTAAGCATTTGAATATCTTTATGTCCTCTCCATGCTAATACCTTCATGAATTATCATCCTCTTATCCACAGTTCAAGCTTCTTGTCTTAAAGATGATTCTCCATGCAATCTCCATGTGCTCAACTACTTTGGAACATGCTTAAATATGACACCATGATTAATCTGCAATAATTCCAATAGTTCAGCATTCTAACATCCATATGCAATACAAGGAAAGTTAGATTTCAAGTTCATAACACTTACCCAAGTTCACTACCTAGATGGTATACCAGATGCAAATTTACATCAGCATCAAAACCTGGGAAATTCTCACACAAAACAAGACATAAAACAGAAGATGAAGTATTAATCAGGAGCTGATTGATAAGGATGATAAATTGGATACCAGATCTCGTAATCAACTTGCCATGTTTTCTTCGACGAAATCCTTGAAGTAAGCGGAGGGCAGTAGAGACCAGTTTAGTTGAATCTCTAGCTGAAACAATGTTAGCTATCGGAGATGGAGCTAATGATGTTGGAGTGCTTTAAGAAGCTGATATCGGGGTTGCTATAAACAACGTCAAATATACAGTAGGATGCTAAACGGACCCTTTAGTGCCTTACTGATTTTCTTTTTATGCACAAAGGCAATGGAGGTATAAGCCTTCAATTCAGATGGTGAAGCTTGTGAAACCAAGGGTATCTGCATATTCATAACCTGAGGAGTCAGTACACACATGCTAACTCAATATAAAAAAGGAAGAGAGTAACAAAATTGTAAAAAATGATAACAAACAATAATAGACCCCTAACTGTTTTCATTCATCAAAACAGAATTCTAGCTTTTTCTAACAAACTGAACCAATAAAAAAACTAAAGAAAAATTCGCTTTATTCAAGCCAGCCTGCATCAAAAAAGAAAAAAAATCACCCAGTTCTAATTCAACTTAAAGTTATAGTGTTGAACTAACCCTGTTAAACTCAACTTCTAATGGTTTCACAAATCTTCAATTCTTGTGACTTTATTCAGAAGACGGTTGGCCTGCAAAAAAAAAGGAGAAGGAATTAAATCAGGAGGTTAAACTCATAAAACAAAATAAAAGTCAGAAGTTGTAAGGTAGAAGGCATCAAGTTATAAGAGAAGGGAATAACAGAATTGAAAAATGTGATAACTAACAATAACAGACTCCTAACCGTAAAAAAACCCGTCTTCCAACTAACTTCCTAACGGAAGCCTAACAGAAATCATAGCAAAATTAGAAAGGGGGGACTCATATAAAAGGATGCTAACAGAATTATCAAAGGGATTATGGATCACGGTTCACAGAAAATCACAAAAAATACTCACCTCTAAGATTCTATCTTAGAGGCTTGAATTCTCATCTTCATCTTGAACCTTCCATTCTCTTTCTCATCGGAATCCTTGATTCTCCCTTTCATCTGGAATCTTCACGCTCTTCGTCATCTTCATCTAGTGAGAAACTAGAAAGAAAGCTTCTCCATACTCCCTCTGAATTCAGTGTAGCATTTCCATCCTCCACGTTCAATCATCTTCAAGTTTATCTAACAACCTTCAACCATTCTTATCATCATTGCATCTTCATCAAGATTATGCACCGCATAACATTGCAACTGCATCAATTCTGCACCATATCATCAACAAGCAACAATTTTGTTTCAGCGAATCGTTATTGATAAAGAGTAGAATACAGAATCTGAGGAAGAGGTTATCATCACCTTGATCTCTCAACTAACTCTGGATTTCCTTGACTGTCGTCGCTGTTGAGGGTCCGCCGAAGCTATTACAGTAGGTAGGCCGTTCTTTTCTTCTTATTGCCATATTCTTTATACTATGGTATCGTTTACATGCCGTCAAATTAGAGCCCCCTAAGTCTATGACTCAATCCCGCGCATCGTATCAGATTGATTTCGATTGATGTTTAGTTAGGTTTTGTAGTTTGTTAGATTTAGGTCCAAAAGAGGACGAAGGCAAGGGTGGTGGTGTTGATAGGACGTGTCGTCTTAATGGCGATTCACGATGGCTTTTGATCGGAGAAGGAGGTGTACGTCGCCGTTTGAGACACGGTGGTGATTAGAGGAGTTTGAATGGTCATTGCGGTGGGAATGAATGAAGAGGTGAGGTTGGATTCATGTTAAAGCGACGGTGAACAGGGAGGACCGCCGCGACATCGTTATGTTTAGGGAAGGAAAAAGGAAGAGCGGCGGAGAACAAAGAGAATTGGGATTAAAGAGACGGAGCAGTATTGTGTGTACCCTAGGTTACATGGCAAAATGCAATTGTTTGGGGTCGTTTTCATTTTTTTTTGGTTCAGTAATAGTACCTTAGATAATGGATGGAGTTTGAGAGGGATTATTGGAAATGGTTTGGGTTATTGAATCAAAGACTCGGACCAAACGTTAAGCCCAATGATTTTTTTTGGAGCCTGAAGTTAAATTAAAAAATGAGCATATTATGGATATGTATTTGTTGGGCCTAGCGCTTGATTATCACTCCATCATACCACTTCTGAATCTAGTTGAACACCCCCTGGGTCTTTCTAATTCATCATTCTTTTAAATTTTGTGTTTTTTTAGTTTAGTTTAATTTTCTTTCTTTTATAATAAAAAATAATAAATAAAATACATATGATGAAAACGATAAAAAAATATAGATTTTAGGAATGTTTTTTAATAGACTAAAACAAGTTTTTTTTTTAGATTTCTCTTTTGATTTTTTTTTGGAAACTAATTCTTAATTTTTTTCGATTACTTGAGATTTGCGATTCAACTTTACTTGTTGAGATGAGTCTTATGTAGGTTCATCATTTGATATGCGGATGTGTTTTGGATGCCTATTGTGATTTATTTTTCACATCGATGAAGCTTAGACACCTATTCCAAATATTCGATCTCTGACTTTTTTTTTGTTGATGCCAGCTCGCGTGAAGTATTTCGAGTCTATTTCCTTTGGTTGCGCTTTTTGCCGAATTTATTGTTCGCTTGGTATTATACTGCTTCCAAGTTATACTTTCGCATTTATTGCTTTCTAGATATCATGAGAAGTAGAAAATAAAGAGCGTGCACTCGAAGTTGTAGTTTAAAGACCTGTAGCAGGCATTTGACACTTCATTTCTTATATGTGTTGTGCTTGTGTTTGTTTTCTTTCTTGTTGATCGATGAGTCACTCAATTTAGAAATTGAGATCACGACTTCGCTCTCAGTGCATATTCCCTATAGGATAATATGTTATACTTTCTTTGGCATACTAACTTAGATAGGATCGCTCATTGTATGATAACATTAGATTAGAGATAGGTTAGTCTCCCTTAGATGTTTTCTTCCCATTTTTCTTGCATAATCGCATTTAAAACTAAAACTTCTTTTTCTTGGCAAATGTACAAAAAAATGCTAAGCATACAAGAATTCTTTTCATGATAAAAAAAATATCAACCAATCTATTTCTTTTCGCCATTCGGATTTTCTCTTCTAAGAGCATGTTAGCTCCTTTCCACTACAGGTCATAAGTCTCCAAAGATCGAGCAGCGGTGGAATGATCGAATGCAACACTGTTCATCTAAAAAATACAAACAAACAAAACATATGAGCCAAACTACGGCACTCTGATTCCTTAAAAGGGATACTTATGCATCTGGTCGCGGGGCTCAGCCGAGCGAAAATTTGTAAATATTTCCTTCTTTTCCCCGTGTTTTCTTTGCATGCATTCTCTCTTAGTTTGTAACCTTTAAGCATTAGATTGAGCACACCCTTTGATTAGAATAACGAGAGTGGGTCCCATAGAGTACTATGGACGCGTGGGGTGCTAATACATTCCCCTCGCGTAATCGACTCCCTTACCCAATCTCTCGGTCACAAGACCTTGATTTCCCTTTTTAGGTTTTTCTTCGATGATTTTCCTTTCCCTTTTATGGGATAAATAAATACTTTGTGGCGACTTCATTGATTTTACCGCTACAGAAAAATGGAGACTTCACTGGGGAGTAACATGTCAACCAATTGCTGGTCTATCCTGTGAGTCACTCCTAGCTCCCGTTTTTCTTTTCTTAGGGTGTTTATCATTATGCTTTTATGTATTATTCATTTGTATATGTTTGAGCACATGTTTGCATTGCATCTTTATTGTTATTTGTCATATTGTGGTTGTGCTGGTTTCTCTGTTTCTTGATGGGTGGGATGTTACAATGAGGTAAAAGGCCCAATACCCAAGCCAAGTGGAAACCACGGGAAGATTAGGAATAGAGTGGAATATGAACGGCTAGTTGACTTAGGTTTCACTATGCCGCCATGTCGTCCACGCTCAGATGAGGTACAAATGAGGGGCAAACGTTTTCTCGTAGGTGATATGGCGATACTTTTTCAGGAGTACCCTCGATTTTGAGTTACCATTGAACTAGTCTTTACCCGTGAGTAGGGAGGGAATAATCCTTACAGGTACAGATGGTGACTATACATGTTCCGTGTGTGACTCTGATCATACTGATGACTTTGATCCTTGGTATTCTGAATTGGTCCGGACCTTTGATCTTATTACATATGACGGTGGTTTTGTTATCAGTTCAGCAGCTATTCAGTATTCTGGGAACTTTGATCTTATGTTTATTGAACTCGCATCAAGGAATATTTATTTTATAAAAGAAACGCAAATATATATATATATATATATATATATATATATATATATATATATATATATATATATATATATATATATATATATATATATATATATATATATATATATATATATATATATATATATATATATATATATATATATATATATATATATATATATATGCCTAACCTGCATTTTCATTTCATTTCCAGGATTATTCTAAGGTCTGTCATTTAGCATCAAAGATGGATAACAACATGGAGACAAGCTCAGAGCCTCTTAGAAACATTGCTGCTTATCAGTTTCCATGATTTGGTGGTCGATTATGAGAGGTGGGAGCTCTTGTGAAGGGACCAAATGAAAATGTTTTCAAAGGACAATATGGAAACATACTGCCATTGGTGAACGATGATCTTGAGGAGTGGGTTATGAGAACACTTCTTCAGTTCTATGATCCGCAGCTACGCTATTTTACTTTCCAGGACTATCAATTGGCACCAACTCCCGAAGAATATGCATACATTATGGATGTCAAGGTGACCAACGTTATTCCTTTTGTTAGAGAACCAGAGACTCCGGATTATATGGAGATCGCCAGAGCTCTTTATTTGACTCATGGTGAAGTTAAAAGTAACTGGATCAACAAAAGCGACATGAGCGGTCTCCCTCTGAATTTCTTGATATCAAAGGCCAAGGTTTTTGCAAAGGATATGAATTAGACCGCATTTAATGCACTGCTGGCAGCAATGATTTATCGTTTAGTCCTCTTTCCAATGTCCGAGAAGTTGGTGCATGTATCTGCATTATGTGTCTTCATGAATGGTAACCCGGTACCAACTCTCCTTGCTGACACTTATTACACCATCCATTCCCGACATGGGAAGAAAGGGGAAGTCATGTGTTGCGTGATCGCACTTTATAAATGGTTGATGATGCATATGCCTACAAAAGGGCCTTTTGTTCATACTGCCGATTCATCTTTATGGTCTCAGCGTATCATGGGACTCACCTCGTATGATATTGTTTGGCAAGGCATGATAGGTTTGAAAGAGATAATTATAGGGTGTGGAGAATTCCCTAATTTCCCGCTTATGGGGACAAGAGTCTGCATTAATTATAACCCTATCCTGGCACGCTGTCAATTAGGATTTGCGATGTTAGATAGACCCGATGAGCGGGAGGTGATGGATACCGTTTATTTCGGTAAAGGGTAAGATGCATTGTTGCTTGAAAAGGTGAAGATAGAATGGGGACATATTCTCCGTAAAGGGAAACTTTCTTTCAGCAAAAATGGAAGTGTAGCTTATGATACGTATACGAGCTGGATTCAGGATCGTGTGAGTAAAGTGTGGTTACCTTATAAAAATGGGATGTTGCTATATCCTCAACCTAATTTTGATCCATTAGTGGATTCTCAGGCGGACAATTCTTTATTCCATATTGATTCGTTTTCTGGACAGCCTGTCACAGAAGGATTAGAGTTCGTGCCTGTAATGTGTTTTAAGAATGTCAAGGCCGAAAACCTCAAACTCCAGGCTAGGAAGGAAGAAATGAATGTGGATATGTCATTTTCTTTGCAAGAAAGAAGAAACTCATGTAAGAGGTTAAGCAGAAGAACCAGTTGCTAGAAAAACACGGTTTGCTTAAGCGGTCGAAGAGACTTAGGGTCGGGGGTTCTGATACCACCAGTCGACAGGTTAAAGAGTTACAGGCTAGTCATCAGGAGATAGAAAATCTTCGATTGGCTAAAAAGGAATTGGAAGCTAAGCATTGCGGGGAGGTTAAGATTTTAAAGAAAAAGTTGTGAGAGAAAGATGTTCGCTTGACCCAAGTTGTGAAAGAGTTGACAACTATCAAAGCCCAGGTAGAAAATAAAGACAAGGTTCCAGCGGAGAAAGTCGAGGTGGGAAATATAGGTTCTGAGGATTGGGAACTCAAATATCATTATTTGTTGGCGCTAGTGAAAAAGAGGGGCTTTGTGACTAGAGACCCTTTCTCTGAAGAGGATTAGCCGGACAGTTGAGCTTAGGGAGAATTTTTTTTACTGCACTTATCTTTTATGCTTGTTTTGATTGACAAGGTCACCGGCAGTCTTATTGGACGGGGCCTCTTTAGTAATTGAATCTATTTGTAATAAATCACTACCGTATGGATGTTTGTTTGATTCAATGATATGAGCAGTTTCTACTCTGATACTTTGCCTTTGTTGCGTTTTATCTTGTTATTTATCCTATTATTTATCGATGCTTCATGAAAAAACCAAAGGATTCTCCTAGAAATGATAAAACACTTCATGCATAATCATTCATCTATGAATACCATATCATGACAGGTGGTCACAACAGGTTTCCTTATCTTTGATTTGGGTTTCTTTACAAAGATTGCTACCATAAATTTTTATCGGTATAATACTCGAAGCATTTTCAAGAGGCAGATGGAACAAATCCAAGCAGATGTTATGGCTATGGGTATTAATATGGATACTAGGGTTGACCAGTTGAAGAAGATCGTTCGAAATATGGCTCGTCAACAAGAGGAAATGAGAGCCATGATTATGAGGGTTGCTGATATGGGATATCTAACTGCTTTGGTTAAGACTTTGGTTGCCGCCCAAGTCAATCTTCCTAGGAAGAAAGAGGAGATGGCAAAAGTCTTCACAGAAACTCTAAAATCATTCTTTCAAGGGAAAATGATAGTCAATGCACCCAATGATTTCCCAGAAGAAGTGAATGTGGGAGTGCTTTTAGAAAAGGATGTTCGAAAGGAATGTTTATCTGAAGACAGTGGCACAACTAGTGGTGTGAAAAAGTTTGATAATAATATTTCTAAGAAGAGAACCAGAAGAAGAAACAATCAGTGTCATAATCAGTGTGTTCCTTCTGTCAACCCTGTGTTTAATTTACCTCTTGTCGCTCCAGTTTGTCAACAGAATCAGCAAGCTTCTAGTCATAAGAAAGTTCAGTTTGATCCAATTCCAAAGACTTATACTGAGTTGTTTCCTATCCTAATGTAGAGGAATTTGGTTCAGACCCGACCTCCATCGAAGATTCCTGAGAAGATTCCTTGGTACTACAAAGCTGATTTGACTTGTGCCTTTTATCAGGGAGCCCCTGGACATAGTATTGAACAATGTTATCAATTAAAAGCTGAAGTCCAGAAATTGGTCAGAGGTGGCGTCTTGTCACTTAAAGACTTTTGTCTTGAAGTTCAAGCCAAGTCTTTGTTGAAGAATAAACGTGATTGAAGAACGCCCTGAATTTCAAGGATGGTTAGATTTCTCATGTTTTATTGATTCCTCATTTGTAATCCTTCTTGTTAATCATTGTACGGTTTGCATGTAAGAACCTGTTTACATTTGAATGATTATCTTAATACAATGAATATGTTTGTCTTGAAGAAATCCATTCGTTTCACTCATATTTATTTTTTATTTTAAATTTATTTTTGCATTATGATACCTACTTGTTATCCATTCTCTTTCCTAAGCATACATTGGAGGGAGTATGATGAATTTAAAACGCAAAATTTCTGGTTGCATGTTTTTGAATAAAACCATGTTGATGATGTACATACATTGTTTCAAATTCTCAAACATCGGAGATATAAGGGAGTGAAACCCTCATTAACCCCTTTGAGCCTTGAAGCGGGAGTTTCTTTTCTATTCATAAAAATCCTCATTTTTAACCTGGGGAAGGGTAGTGTTCAGTTAATTTGATCGAGCATTCGGAACTCATCATAAATGTGCATCTATGGATACAACAATGGTTATCCTTCAAAAGGTTGAAGAGACTCAAAATTGTAATGGCTAACCTTCACTTATCAAGAGTGGGCGTCAATTGACGATACCCTAATGAGTATCTCTCACACCTCAGAAAGTCAGTAGACGACGATACAATAATGGTTATCCCTCATCTTCTAAGAAATAGGGCAGTCACAATTCTTCCAACAAGTCGAAAATGACTCAACATCACGCGACATGTTCAAGAAGAAAGAAAAGGAAATATAAAAATGAATGAAAAAATGAAATGAACTAGAAGTGATTAAATAAAAAGACAAAAAGCCCTGCTAAGTCGAAACTTGGAAAAAGCTCGCTTAGGCAAAAGTCATGGCATCCCTCTAAGTCCAAACCAAGAGTGTATGATATTCATGACAACGTGTGTGAATCTATAAAGTCATGCATCAATAAAAGCTCTTGAAAAAGTCAAAATATTTGGATATGCTCTAAAGAAGCTACAATATTCGATTCAGGATTGCCTTAACAAGAGTATGAATCTGTTGAGCAGGGCAGTAAAGCTATTGCGCTTCACCGTGAGAATGTGAAGTCATTCGTTTGATTTCACCCGGTGCTAAAAATATTCATCTTCAAGCTATTGTAGTGGTGTACTCTTAACAGGACATGTGTGACTCTAGCATGTGAAGATTATTGAATCACGTGTACACATAATTTTTAGGCTTACTCTAGAGAACAATACCTTTAATGGGAAAATGGAAGCATTGGATGTTGATGAAATATGTCACACATGTGATGCTCAAATGACTTGGACATTATACGGGACATGTTTCCATTGTGACTAACAAGGAAATAGAATGGATGGTACAATCTATACACGTCAAGAGGGAGTGTAAAACGTGCTTGTTGACTATGCATGCACTTTTATTGGAAATAAATCTTCCCACGAGACTCAGTCCAGATTCAATAAAGGCATTCAAAAGCTATTTTGGAAAGGGAAATTGTTTTTGGTTATTTTCCTCAAATAATGTTCTTGACCGAGCCCATTGACTCAGTCTAGAATCATTAATTCTTATGTCATTACTTGGGTATTTATTGAAGCCGTTACTTTTCTTTATCTCACATTGTGATTATTTGATCTTTACATAAGTCCTTATGGCTTTTGTTCGGGTATGGGTAAGTACTTTTTGGATCTGGTTTTTTGAGGGATGTATTTCTCAATTTTTGGCCAAAAAAGGGGAGAGAAATATTGTTCAGATGTTGTTAAGTCTTAGGTCTTTGTTTGTAGCTGTTTCTGCAAATATGTCGAATAGAATATCATATTCTAGTTTGGGTGCTTTTGTCTATTGTGAGCTGAGTTATGAACACAGTTATGTCTTGTGTTCTGAGTTATCCAGGAGTAACAGTGAGATCCCTTAGGTTAATTGTGGTTGCTGCTTAATGGTTCTCTTATGCCACCCCGTTCGAGGAATATTTCTGGATTAAGGGGGAGTATCTTCAGGAATGTCTTCTCAAATGATATTGATTTGGTTGTAATGGATTGATTCAGGCAACTGTGAAGAACAAGATGTCTTGAATCCAATCTAAGGTATTAATTTTACTTTTCTTGATTATTGTGAAGAGAAGATGTTAAACTAAAGAAGAGTTGTTTGTATTGTTGTAATGTGATGTGATTATTTTTTTTAGCCAAAATGTACCAAAACGGGGGATTGTTAGTTCTCTAAGGTTATGATTGGCATCAATTTTAGTAAAACAAATATAGAAGCAATATGGATGAGTTAACTTGCTGAGAATAACAGGTGTAACAAATAAGTTTTATCATCAGAATAAACATGTCGAATAAAGATGTCCTATGCAGAGTCATTTGACATCGTGACTGTGTTGGGCTGGGTTGTTGGATCAGGTTAAGATTTAACAGATCTAGAATATTTTGGAATATTATGTTATCTTATGTGGTGCTGATTTTAAGGTATGAAAGATTCAAGATAATATCAGAAGAATATTGACTTTCTAATTATGTAGATAAATTAGGAAGATTTTGATTAAAGCCCTATCTTCATGGAGAATTTTTTGCTGATTTTCTGCAACAGATCAGCTGCTGTTTTGAAGCCCATGGACAGCTGAAGTCTATAAAAGGAAGACTTAGACCTAGGGAATATTAACTAAACCAGGTGTAACAAATTTATAAAGAAAAATAAGGGTTTAGGGTTTTGAAAGTCGTGTGCTTTATTGTGTTGTAAGTCACCCTTTGTATCGATTTGATACATTGTGGTACATATGGGCTTATGCAGATTCAGAAGCCTTTAGGTAATGAATCATGTATTGTTCTTGGATGAAGCTTTGAAGCAAATCCAATTATGTTTGTTAGTCAAGAGTCTTGACTGAATAGGTTATAATTGATATAGATATCCCTGAGGTGATTTAGGAAGTGAGATGTTAGTTTATCATATTTAGGATGTTCCTAGGTAGAAGTTGCATTGGGTAGGGATTAGGCGAGAAGTTGTAAATGGGGGAGTTTATCTTTAAACTAATAATGTTGATAGTGAACTTCATTCCTGGATTGGTAGACTCAGGAGTAGGTATTGTTGTACACTGAACTGAGTCATCATATCTGTGTGTTTTTATCTTTATGTTTTGTTCAGTTTTGTTTTTGATTGATCAACATGTCGTATAAGATGTTAGAACATTTGTCACGACTTTGAACTAATAAGCATTATATCAATATGTTTTTCCTTGTACTTGTTAAGTTAAATAGAGATCAATGTCTCAACATGTGTTAGGACATTTGTTATCTGTATACCAAAATTTCACTAACCTTTGCATACACAAAACACAATTAAACAATAAAAGGGAGCACAAACTAAAACAACTAAAACAACTAAAAATTCTAGAAATTACAACTAAAAAGTAAAGCAAAAAAGGTTAAATAAATAACTAAATAGACATGTATTAACTTACAAAATATTGGTTAACACACCCCAAACTTATCTCATTACCTATTCTTAGGTGATGCGATAGGCAAAGACAGGCAGAACAACACTTTACTACCATATCCCACCTTGTCAAGACCAACATTCTTCAAACTAAAAATTGTTTTCTAAAGGGACTTGTTCCAAAAAGTAGGTAAAAATCATCCCTGAAGCACTTTCTAGATTGCTTCTACTCTTTGGGCCATTTATACTCACTGTTATGACAGAACTCTTATGTCAAGATAACCAACCTAAATTCAAATGTTGATTGTTTCTTCCTATGGGTTACAACTAAATTTTCGGCTCTAGCAGGGGGTTTTACTTCTTGAACTTACAGCTAGGACCACACTTGCATTTATTAAAAAGAAAAAAAATTCTTGCACCTGACCTCACCACCTTTTTTCACTAGGAAAGATCTCACTTGTGATGAGTCCCATTTGCTACTATTGATGAGAACAACTACAGTTCCTCCAAACACAGGCACATGAACTTTATTAAAATTTTCTCTTCCGGTTTCAGGCACAAGAGTTGTTCCTCCAGTTTCTGGCACATGAACTTTATTGAGAAGTGCCTTTGGAAACTTCTATTACACACTTTGGTGTGTTTATTAATTTAGATGTAGTGTTCCAAGAGTGTTTCAATTCTTATAACAGATGTAACAACCACCATAACCAAGCCTAATAACTAGTTTTCTTCCATACTTAAAATCAATTCAACTTTGTCTATAGGCTGCTTACTTTCCAGACTATTAGAGTGACGACATGGGTTATTAGTAACATAAGAACAATGTAGAAGAAACTCTTCAAGTCCTAGTTCCCTATATTGTTGAAGTCATAATAGAATTTTCTCTAAGTCTTACTCAGATAGTCTATCTTAAGAAGGGGTGTTACTCAGCTATGTTCATTGTCTTTATTCTATTTTTGTTTTTTTTTAGCATTAAAAATGAAAAACTAACTACAAAATTAAAAGAAAAGAAAATAAAATAGTTCATTAACTTTTTAAAAAGGTTGCAAACAGCCAACTGCGAAACAAACAGGTTGAACACAACCATCCAAAAACATAATTCAAAAACAACAAATTAAAACAGAAACAACAAACATTATGATATAATATGATGGGAGACAGTTCGAGTCATGACTTTATCCATCACTCCCCTAAACTTAAAGCAAGGACATTGTCCTCACTTTTCAGTAAGTGGGATGGGGCGTGCCCCTTTTCTATGGGCTTACTAGCTAGGCCTTAAGCCTGCTGCTTTTGTGCATATCATCATGCCTCTTATTCTTGCAAGCCTCATACTTTGCAGGCTCAGGAATAGTTGACTTCAATTTTTTAGTTGTAGGTGCCTCATAGACAACAGGAGCTACGTTTGTAGTTTGCACCTTTGTGGACTTGACTGGTGACTTCTTGGGGGAGATTCTGGATTTGTTGGAGTCTTTAACAGAGTAGTCTTTTTGGTTACCTTCTTAGCTAGGTGGGCATGATGACCTTTGCATGTCCCTTAACCTTCTTAGGAGTGACCACTCTCCACTGGGGTCACATCAGCATTTATCTCTTCAGGAGACTCATCGTATGTTCCAATTATTTCGAACTATCTGAAGAGTCTTCCCATTCTTCATCTTCTTTCACTTCCTCCTCTACTTCTTCCTCCTAAGCTTTTTCTGTTCCAGTCTCTTCCTCCACTACCTTATTTTCAGAATTATCATTTGCCTCATCCTCTTCTTCAGAAGAGTCATCCTCAGTCAAGTATTTTTCTTCTTGCATTTCCACATTATCAATATCTCTCTTTCTCTTTCTCTTCAGCAACTTCTTCCACCACATTCTTAACAACTTTATTCAAATCCTCTTTAGCAACCAAGTCAAGGGATTTCTCATTTTTAGGCGCTTCAACTTTCATTTCCTTTTTATCCTTGTCCGCCTGTTTCAACATCTTGTCAATTGTCTCATCATCATTCTCACTTTCTTCGGCAATCTATTTTGTTACAGGTATATATTCCTCACTCTTATTCTTTCCTATACCCCTAGCTATCACTTTATTCTTTGTCTTCTTCTTTGGATTCTTTGAAGAGAAGTCCTTAGGCACGCCTGAAGTAGATGCGCTAGAATCTTTCAGCAGTCCAGCCTTCACAAATTTCTTAGCCTTCTTATTATGATCACTCTTTCCCTCTTCCTCTTTGTTCACGTCCTCTTCTTCCTCCAACATCCCCATTATATGATTAGGGAACATTGGAGTTGGATCTTCGTTATACACCATCTGGTTGACTTTCAGCTCCCACTCATACTTTTCTTTTTGAAACTTGGAAACTCCATTTTATCCTTTTTGCATCTGCATTACCACTTTCCAAGTCAAGTTGTCACCTTTAACATTCAACTCTCCTTCAGCTGATCATTGTCCTGCCTCCGACCTTTTTCTTCCTCTTAGTTTCATTAACATCTACAGGCTAGTTTTGTCAAAGGCAACTAGAGGACTACACACTTCATCAGTTTCTTTGCTCTACAAGTCATGCTTAGCACACATAGCAGTAATTATGCAAGGGAAATAGATCATTCCCTCCTTCTTTTTAGCACACCTCTGAATCTCTTAGACCATAATTTTACCCACATTGACATCCTCCCCAATAGTGATACAATGTACCAAGGCAAGCCTTGCTTTATTGATCGTTTCATTATAGGTTGTTGGCTTCACATAATGCTTAATGAACTAGTACCAGGATTTTGGCTCTGGTTTCAAATCCATCCTCTTTACTGCCTTTTATCCAGCAGACTCTACCCAACTAATGTCTGGGTTGCACAAGGATTATATGTAGACCTCGTACTCATCTTTATTCGCTCATGTCCATAATCTCTTGGTACATCTCCTTAGGGTTTTTCAAACCATACATAATGGTGATGGTATCTTCAGAGTATGACACATTTTCCCTCTCACCATGACTTCATTCTTCCTATTAGTGGTTGACAGATTAGAGTAAAATTCCTTCACCAACTGCATATTGTAAGGTGCGGGTTGCTAACATAACTTGGTCCATTTCTTGAGCTTGATGAGAGAACTAATTCTTTCAGGGAGACTTAGGTTAGCATCTTCTTTATCTAAAGTAAAACCTCTTTCAGAATGCATGCCCCTGCTGAAGATGGAACTGGTGAATCTTTACTTTGCATCAATGTTAATGAAGACTTCACTGTCGATTCCTTTATCATCGGAGATATCTATAGCAGGTGTGGCATTTTTACAGGCACAAGTTTTGATTATTCCTTGGGAGTATGTGGGTTTCATTGTTTTAGGGTTTGATAGGGTGAAAGCTCTTTGTGAAAAAGAAAGTTGAGAGAGAGAGAAAGAGATTGATGGTAGTTTTGAAAGATATGAATGATATGGTTTGAAACAAAAGGTGAGATAATGGATGGTTATAATGTGAGTGGGTGTTGAGGAGTTTGGTGGTTTGAGAAGTTGGGATGTAACGTACAAAATTGGAGAAATTTGAATTTTAGACAACAGAGAGGGTTTTGGACAGTCTAGTGTATGGTGAGGGTTGCTTTTGGTAATGATTCTACGTAAAAACATGCAAGTGTCCCCTAGTGACGTCGCGCTGGTAGCTGAATAATGCCACACACGCGTGAGGATTTCTTTCTCTACTTTCCCTTTTTTTCTTTGCTTCCTCACTTGCTCTAATAACCTTTACCTCTCTCATGTTATATCTAAGGGACTTAGAATTACAAATTGTTCTCCTTTCTTGTGCAAGATTATCTTCGCTTTATCAGTCAAGACAAAACTCATCAGTGACTCTTATCTATTTTATTCCACAAATCACATCATCTGAAAAAAATAAAACCAAAAACATGAAACTTAAGTTGGGAATCCTCCCAGTAGCACTATTTTCGAAAGCTTATGAGATTCTTATCGGAGTGCTTGATTCCATTCTTTCGAATAAATCTATTGTATCTCCGAACAAAAAGTCCCATTTCTTCATCATCAGAGTTTTCATCACTAGTTGAGTCATTATCATCTTGCTCTTTGGTTGAGGACTTAGAGCTAGAAGCCATTAGAGCTATTGACTTATTCTCACCCTCCCTTTCTTTGTTCCTCTCCTTCTTACTCTTATTTTCATATTTTTCAAGACTTTGCAATTCTTGTTAATGTTCTTCCAACTTTCCAAACAGAGTTGTAATGGTAAGCGTAATGAGGTCATTTTCTTCCCTGCTAAGACATCTCAGAATTTTATTAGTAGCAATTTCATTGGAAACAGGTTTTCCAAGTGCATTTAAACGGCTCACAAGACGAACGGATCTCTTCTGCATGTCAGAGACAGATTCTCCTTGTTTCATGCGAAAGAGCTCTAACTCTTGATTGAGTGTTTTGATGCGGGACTGTTTAACTTCAGTTGTGCCTTAATGGGAAATTTCTAAAGCATCCCACATTTCTTTAGCAGACATGAAATGAGACACCCTATAATACTCATCAACACCAAGTGCTGAGATTATCATATTTCTGTCTCTCCAATCGCACGACCATTTCTTTTCATCCATTTCATTCCATTGATCCTCAGGTTTAGGTACTATTGCACCTTCATCATTCCTCATGGTGATTTGAAAGGGACCATTTTGAATGGAAGTCCATACATTCCTGTCAATAGAATTTATGTGTACTCGCACGCAGTCTTTCCAGTAGCCATAATTTTCACCATTGAAAACATGAGCTCTATTATACGCCCCCTTTGGTTCAAAGACCATAGCGTTACTAGTAGATACAAAGCACCAGCTAACCAGTGCTCTGATACCACTTGTTAGACGGTGTAGCAAGTGATCGAGAGGGGGGTTGAATATATCACCACTAACTTTTTCAGGGATTTAAAATTATTTTATCAAAACAAGTTGAAAGCAGCGGAAAATCAATGTCCTGAATCAATTTCGTCTACTTTGAATCGACTAATAGAAAACTTGACATGTGAAAAACTTACTGGATTTTTATTAAATGAAATAGATGAATATACAACTCAGATACTTAACATTTTATTGCACTTATCATTAAAGTAGTATTTCCAATGAATTAAGAAATTTATTAGGAATTTTGTCAAACACTTGGCATATGCTTGTTTAATGATTTAATAGTGGTGGTTTGATGAAAATATTTGAACCACTATGTTTATCATTAGACAGAAAAACTTAGCAAGCCAATTGAATTACAAAATTATGGAATATGTAAAAAGATAAAGAGAAAGAAAGGAAGAATGATACGCAGGAAATTTGGTAAGGAAGTTCCCCATTGTTGTCCTCGAATGTGGGTACGCCTCCCTCTCAATTTCATAATTAAAACTGAGAACTTTTATAACAATTTGCTGAATGTTTGATAACAAGGTTACACTACACAGAAAGATAGAAATCCCTATGATCTTCTTCTTCTTGTAAGAACCACCACTTGATATGAGCTGTATCAAGATTTCCTGCAAGGTCCACAAAAGATCCTCCACTTCCACGACCTGTTTGCAAAAATCCTTCCGATTTCCAAACCCCTCGCTACGGCTGAATCCGACTCGTGCGACTGTGGCTAACAAAACCCTCAAGAACACACCCATTCTTGAAGGACAAACCCATTGGTTTTTTCCTTGAAGCATCCTATTCAACCTTCAACTCAGCTGAGATTTTTTCAATACGCAGTTGAACATTATCTCTGACCGCTTGATTCACTTCAACAAGGATGTTTGATTTTCTTTGTTGTTGTTGAATGAAGATGGTTGAGAAGATAATGAAGATGAAGTTTCTTTAGGCTTCAGGTTTCTCACAAATGTTTGCACACAATTCTTATATGTTGCAATGCCTTCTGCTGAGAAAAATACTTGCTTATATATGTAACAGAAAACGGTTAGCCAAAAAGAAAGTATTATGAGTTGATGCATGTTAGTTATGAGTCGACTCATGTTAGTTATGAGTGACAGGATAGGTCGACATATGTTGTTTTGAGTCGACGCAAAATCATACTATAACATTTTACAGAATCAACACTTTTATATCTGTCGATGCATAATACGTATGTGTCGATACATACTGATTGTAAGTTTAATTTTTGAACATAAAACATGGTATGAGTCGACACATGATGTTATGTATCGATGCATATAAATTCAAAAATGTTTTCTAGGAGCATCAGAATGTCATGTGTCGATACATGAGGTTTTGTGTCGATGCATACAAGTTTAAGTTTGTATTACAGGGGCATCACAGTGTTATGTGTCGATGCATAAGATTTTGTATCGATGCATGCAAGTTTAAGTTTGCATTACAGGGGCATCAAAATGTTATGTGTTGATGCATAAGATTTTGTATCGATGCATGCAAGTTTAAGTTTGCATTACAGGGGCATCAAACATTTATGTGTCGATGCATAAGCTTTTGTATCGATGCACAAGGACTTCAGTAAGTTATGTATCGATACAAAAACTGTTGTGTCAACTCATAATGATGCATTATGAGTAAAATACACTTTTAGCTTATTTTAAACATGTTATATTATATTTTTGTAGTGAAAACATGTATTTATTATTTCACATATATTTGCAATCATTCAAAATCAATTATGAAGGGGTTGCTCACAAACTCCCCCTTTTTGATGATGGCAAATATCTGATGATGTGTGGTGATATAGTGTAGATGAATAAGCTTGCTCTCCCTGAGTTTGTGCATCTTCTTTCTAACGCAAACACAATCTTCACTAACACAATATTCTTCTCCCCCTTTGACCATATCAAAAAGAGAATAAGTAATATTTTCAACAATCTTAGCACATAAGAAAATTGATATACAATTTCAGCAAATAATTGTCTTGGCATTCACATAGAATGTCTTGGCATAATGTTATCAATAACTGAGTAAATAATAGAGTAAACAGGAAGTAATCAAGTTAAAAGTAATTAATTGCATATAGGAGTTAGATTACATAAGCAAAATAGATTGTTTGAAGGAGACATTAATACAACTACTTAAAAAAACATGAATTAATGCTATGCAATGTATGACATGGAGATATAGACTAGGGATTATGCCCATCACAAGATTCATCATAGTTGTAGGGTGGAGGAGGCGGTGGAGGTGGATTGATGTAGGGATTCTGAGTCATGAATTGATATCGTTGAAACCTGTTCTGGATATCGACATTTCTGAAATTTTCCATGATTCCAGGATTTTGACGGCAGTCATCCATGAAGCTTGTCATCTCATTGTAAAACACCTGGTGCCATTTGACCAAATCTAAGTGCCACGAATGTTGATTTTGGTACATCCGTGTGTGCTCATCATGCCATTGCTCATGCTCTTTGTGCCATTCATTTTGTTGGTTGTGCCAATGTCTCACTTCTTCATGGAGAAAATCATTTGCAACCTGCATTTGCTGAAACATGGCAGTGAGGTAAGCAAGAGCTTCCAAGGAAGAGCCTGTTGCAGTAGTGGGAGAACCATGAGGTTGTGCGGTTTGATCAAATTGATAATTTGTTGGAGACCAACGGTTTGGCACCCACTCACCCCAACTGGTTCCAGCCTGATTTGCTTCAGATTGGAAATTTTCATTGATATCTTGCATGTCAGCATCAATAGGGTCCTCATCCTCATAGATCTGTTCAGAGGGGATGTCAAAGTTATATACTCTTACATTTGACCCTTTCTCCTTAAAATGAAGGCATTGACAGTTTTTGTCCCATATGTATCCCATGTGAGATAAAGTAGCCTTATTAAACTCTTGGGCAGCATTAGGAGAGATGAGAGGAACAAGTGGGATAACAAGGTTCCAGAACTTGATAATTCTCATAATTTGAGCCAAATATCCAAGTGCAATGTTCTTCTGGCTATTTTGCATAAGGAACATGCGTTTGACAAAGTAGTTTGGCCAGTATAGGGGAACCCTATCTAGCAAAATATAGAGAAGATGGATATCTGACCTGTCTATCCTAGAGTGGCCACCGGATCTTGGATGCAATATATGTGAAGTTATCCAGTAAATCATTCTAGGAATTCTTTTCATAGTGCTGGTGGTTATCAGCTCAAACTCGCCTAAAGGTCGGTCAAGTTTTAGAATTGAGTTTATGAAAGCTTCTTCATCATAGTCGGTATCAAAACTTTGGTCATGGTAGCTTTTCATTATTGACCTTCCAAAAGGAATTCCAAAAATGCTTTGCCAATCAATGGCTTCAAAAACATATCTTCTTGTCCCGATTTTGACTTTAAAGCACCAGCCCTTATTTGTTTCTAACCCATCATAAAAAGCTCTTATAAAGTCTTCATGGTAGTCTTCTCTAATGTTAAGAAATGACCCTAGTTATTGAGCATCTAGGATATCACATACATTTGTGGTATGGAGGGATAGAACCTCAGCCTTATCAAAGACATGAGGTTTCATAACTAACCTTGTTTTAAAGGACTTCTCAAATTCTTCTGCGACAGCGGGATTCATGATAGATAAGGCGCTTGGAGGGATATCTGGGACAGATCCGGATGGTCCAGCAACTAATTTTCCCTTCCCTTTTGTTTTTGGAGGCATGCTTGGTTGTAGAAGAAGGGTAGTTAAGAGTTTGGGTATGAGGTTTTTTTTTGAAGATGAAAGAGTGATGAGAGTGGCGAAGAATTATTAGGGTTGGAGGCTTGTATGTGACGATACGGATAGTTGGAGGGATGGGTAGGTGGGTATGCCCAATTCAAATTAATGGCATTTATTACTCTTACGTGTCAACATGAAATTCGTATGTGTCGACACATCCTGTGTTAAAGAACAGTTTTTCTTTGTTTTAAATGTTTTGCATCGACACAAGAATTCTACGAGTCGACGGGAAGGAATATGTGTCGATGCAAACCTTGATGCATCGATCTGAAACCAATTCTTGCTTTCTGTTTTTATAAAAAAAATTATATGAGTCGACTCATAACTGTATGTATCGACTCATAACACAGATTTTGACAGAAATTATAGGTTTTCACAGTTTCTTGTTAACAAAGGGATATGGTACCGAATTCCAATTTAAATGATTATGAAAAAAGGAATCATCTGAAGAGTATTATGCATGCGTAATGATGTAATGTAAATTGCATATGTCAAATTTAAACAATTTATGTAAAAGAGATACACGAAGACATTATCAATGGAACATTTAGATCACCTTATAAGTAATTGAGTGAGTAGATAGGAAGGATATTACCTCGTTTGATGAGATGTTAAGACACATGTACTAAAGCTGAAAAACACATCTCAACAGTATGGTGAGACATAGATATATTTCAACTACATATATTCTTAAGACATCACGTAAGAGAGATCTAAAATCCCTAGCTCATGACGAATGTTGAAGAAGAGCTTTGTTGCTAGTGGTTTTGTAAGGATGTCAGCAAGTTGATTTTTAGTATCAACATGCTCAAAAGTAACATCTTCCTTTTCAACATGATCGTGAAGAAAGTGATGTCTAATCTTTATGTGTTTAGTGCATGAGTGTAAGACTGGATTCTTAGTGAGATTTATAGCACTTGTGTTGTCACATTTTATTGGAATATGTTTTAATTGAATATCATAGTCTTGTAATTGTTGCTTCAGCCATAATATCTGAGCACAACAACTACCGGCTACAACATATTCAACTTCAGCAGTTGACAAAGCAACAAAAACTTGCTTTTTTCTATGCCAACTTACTAGAGAGTTTGAAAACAAGTGACATGTTCCACTAGTGCTTTTCCTATCTGATTTGCAGCCAACAAAATCAGAATTAGAGTAACCTACTAAACTGCAATCGCTTCCCTTGGAATACCATAGCCCATACTTAGATGTATTATTGAGATACCTAAGTATACACTTGACAGCTTTCAAGTGGGATTCCTTAGGATCCGATTGATATCGTGCACACATGCAAACACTAAACATGATGTCAGGCCTAGATGCTGTAAGATACAAGAGGGACCCGATCATACCTCTATATTTCTTGACATCAACACTCTTACCATGTTCATCCTTCTCTAAATTTCCGTTGGTAGGCATGGGGGTGTCAATTGGTTTTGAGTTGTTCATCCCAAATCGTTTAAGCAACTCTTGGCAATATTTTGTTTGACATATAATTGTGCCTTCATTGAGCTTCTTTATTTGAAGACCCAGAAAGTAGTTTAGCTCCCCCATGAGACTCATCTCAAATTCACCCTGCATGACTTTGGAAAATTCCTCGACCAAGTGTAGATTAGTTGAACCAAAAATAATGTCATCTACGTATATTTGAACTAAAAGGATGTGCTTTCCTTTATGTTTAATGAAAAGAGTGGTGTCCACTTTACCTCTTGAATAACCATGATCAAATAGAAATTTACTAAGTCTTTCATACCAGACCCGAGGGGCCTGTTTAAGACCGTATAAAGCTCATTTTAATTTGAAGACAGGATCTGGATATTCGTTATTTTCAAAACCATGAGGTTGTGAGACATACACTTCTTCATTTATGACTTCGTTAAGAAAGGCACTCTTTACGTCCATTTGATAAAGTGTAAAATATTTCACACACGCATAAGAGAGCAAGAGACGTATAGCCTCAAGGAGAGAAACTGGAGCATAAGTCTCCTCATAATCAATGCCCTCCTCTTGGTTATACCCTTGTGCTACTAAGCATACTTTATTACAGGTTATCATTCCATTTTCATCAAGTTTATTTCTAAAAACCCATTTAGTGCCTATGATATGATGGTCTCGCGGACGAGGGACAAGTTCCCAAACGTCATTTCTTTTAAACTGATTTATCTCTTCTTGCATGGCTATTAGCCAAAATTCATCAACCAAGGCCTCTTTAGCATTTTTAGGTTCTACTTGTGAAATGAAAGCAAAATGATAACAAAAATTACTTATCTTGGAGCGAGTCATTACTCCTTTTGAGATATCTCCAAATATGTTGTCAATGGGATGGTCTTTAGAGGACTTCCAAGCTATTGGAAGATCATTAGAATCCATTTGCTCTTCTTCCTCATCTTTTGAAAGGCTTGTATCTTTTTCTTCCTCATCATCAATTGTTTTGGAATGAACAATTTCCTCAACAGTTTCTTTGAGTATATTTTCAGTAGATACACCTGCACCATCAAGAGAAATACCTTTTCCGACATGTTTCAGATAAGATTCATCAAAAGAGACATGAACTGACTCCTCAACTGTAAGTAAACATTTATTGTATACCCTATATGCTTTGCTTAATTGTGAGTATCCGAGAAAGATACCTTCATCTGCTTTTGCATCAAATTTTCCAAGATTTTCTTTTCCATTATTCAAAACAAAACATTTGCAACCGAATACATGAAGATGTGACAAGTTTGGCTTTCTTCCTTTTAAAATTTCATAGGGTGTTTTATCCAAAATGGGACGAATTAATATTCTGTTTAAAACATAACAGGCTGTACTAATTGCATCAGCCCAAAAATATTTTGGTAATCCACCTTCATTGAGCATTATTCTCGCCAACTCCTCTAAGACACGATTTTTGCGCTCCACAACTCCATGTTGTTGTGGAGTTCGAGGTTATGAAAAGTTATGCTCAATACCATGCTTGTCACAATACTTATCAAAGAGATGGTTTTGAAATTCACCTCCATGATCGCTTCGAATTGTAATTATTTTCAATTCCATTCTATTTTGAGATAGTTTTGCAAAACTCTTAAAAGCAGAAAAAGTTTCATTTTTGCTATGAAGGAATATAGTCCAAGTAAATCTAGAGTAGTCGTCAACGATCACAAAACCATAATAATTTCCTCCTAGACTTTTTGTTCTAGAGGGTCCAAAGAGGTCCATGTTGAGAAGCTCAAGGGGTCGTGAAGTGGAAATCATATTTTTAGATTTGAAAGAGACCCTTGTTTGCTTTCCCATTTGGCATGCATCACATAGGTGATCATTTGTAAATTTTATATTTGGAAGACCTACTACCAGATCCTTCGATACAACCTTATTAAGAAAATCAAAGTTAACATGCGTTAGACGTCTATGCCAAAGCCAAGAATCATCATTCAAGGTGACTAGACACTTAGTGCTTGTTAAGGATACATCAAAAAGGTCAAGCATATAGACATTGTTTACTATAATCCCCTTAAACACAATATCCTTTTCAGTATTTTAATTATGCAACAAGTGTTTGTGAAGGTAACTTTATAATCCGTGTCACACAATTGACTAATACTCAGCAAATTATGTTTAAGCCTCTTTAATAAATGGACATCAGAAGTAGTAGTGGTAGAGGGATTACCTACACTACCTTTACCGAGTATAGCTCCTTTTTTATTGTCTCCATAAGTAAAAAATCCTTTCTTCTTTGCTTTGAAGTCAATGAAGAGTGATATGTCACCGGTCATGTGCCTTGAACACCCGCTGTCTAGAAACCATCTTCTATCCATGGATGTAAGATACTTTTCCTACAATATCAAAAGAGAGAGGTAGGTACCCAATTTTTATTGGATCCATGTGGGTAAGTGGTAACATATTTTCCTTTAGGCCTCCATTGGTAAATGCCTTTAGGAACAAGAGACCTCCTAAACTTACATTTTTCAATGGTATGACCAAAACGACAACAATAATGGCATAAACCATGATGATGATGTATTGTTTTACTTCTCCTCATTGAGTCCTTTGGTATTTTTTCAACAAAAGAATATTTTGAATATGATGGATTCAACATTTTCTTAAAAATTCTAGGATCGACTGCAAAAGTAACCTTGGGCTGTAAAGCTTTTTGTAATTCGGCATTAAGAGTTCTAACCTCTTGTTGCCAAATATGGAAAACTTCACATTCCCTTCTGGGAATACATCCTGTAACATCCTTATCTTTTGAACTTTCTGCAATACTAGCTTTTAGACTTTTTAAGTCTTTTTCAGCTTTATAGACTTTACTCTCCAGAAATGAAAATATTTGTTTATCGGAGGATAGTCTCTTAAAAGCATCTTCGGCTTTGTATTGCAGTTTTTCAAAAGCTATTTTTAGTTCAGAAAAGGTCATAGAAGAAAAGTTGTTAGGATATGCTTGTCTTACTTGCTTGTTGTGGTTGTCTTTCTTGTGGTAAGATTGATTTTTGGTATGTGCCATCAGACATAAATTTTCACTTTCATCACTACTACTTGAACTGTCATTGTTTGATGAATCATTATCGCTTTCCCATGCAATGTAAACTCTTCTTTGTTTGTTGAACTTCTTTGGTGGAGCTTTTCCTTTATCCTTTTTCATCTTCAGACAGTCTAGTGTCCAACTTTACCATAATTGTAACAAGGTCCTTTACCTATTTGTTTTTTATTTTCTTCTTGCCTTGGCTCTTTGGATTGTTTTCGAAAGCTTAAGAGATTCTTATCGGAGTGCTTGATTCCATTCTTTCGAATAAATCTATTGTATCTCCGAACAAAAAAGTCACATTTCTTCATCATCAGAGTTTTCATCACTAGTTGAGTCATTATCATCTTGCTCTTTGGTTGAGGACTTAGAGCTAGAAGCCATTAGAGCTATTGACTTCTTCTCACCCTCCCTGTCTTTGTTCCTCTCCTTTTTACTCTTATTTTCATATTTTTCAAGACTTTGCAATTCTTTTTGATATTCTTCCAGCTTTCCAAACAGAGTTGTAATGGTAAGCGTAGTGATGTCATTTGCTTCCTTGATAGTTGTTACTTTAGGTTGTCCTTCCCTGCTAAGACATCTCAGAATTTTATTAGTAGCAATTTCATTGGAAACAGGTTTTCCAAGTGCATTTAAACGGCTCACAAGATGAACGAACCTCTTCTGCATGCCAAAGACAGATTCTCCTTGTTTCATGCGAAAGATCTCGAACTCTTGATTGAGTGTATTGATGCGAGACTATTTAACTTCAGTAGTGCCTTCATGGGTAATTTCTAAAGAATCACACATTTCTTTAGCATACGTGCAATGAGACACCCTATAATACTCATCAACACTAAGTGCTGAGATTATCATATTTCTGCCTCTCCAATCGCACGACCATTTCTTTTCATCCATTTCATTCCATTGATCCTCAAGTTTAGGTATTATTGCACCTGCATCATTCCTCATGGTGATTTGAAAGGGACCATTTTGAATGGAAATCCATACATTCATGTCAATGGAATTTATGTGTACTCACATGCAGTCTTTCCAGTAGCCATAATTTTCACCATTGAAAATAGGAGCTCTATTATACGCCCAATTTGGTTCAAAGGACATAGCGTTACTAGTAGATACAAAGCACCGGCTAAACGTGTAAGTCTCAGAGTGCCTAAGAGGGGGGGTGAATTAGGTCTTAAAAAATTTATTCGGTTTTATGAGAATGCTTGGTAGTAATTTTTGGTTAAGTGTTTGAAGGTTTTGATTATATCTTTATCTTTTCCTGATTATGGTGATGAAAGCGATAAATGCGGAAAAGCAAAGAACACGGTGATATATCCTGGTTCCCCTCACAATCCGAGAGTACTCCAGTCCCCTTTCCAACACGAAAGAGATTCCCTATAGTTAGAATGATTGTACAGCCTATGCTTACTATCTAACCTATAGGGTGATCAAAGGTTCTTAACACCTTTAAGACCAAACAAACACTAATGTGAATGAAGAACAATCCTCTTCAAATCACAACACTTACTTCCAACAATCCTGGATAGTAAGGGAATAATTTCTTTAAGTAATACAATGATTTATTTGAAGTAGATGGATAGCACTATCAATCTTCAATTGATCTTCTTCTTCAAGATAAAAACAATTCTCAAACAATGTATATAATTTTTCACAATGTATGTATGAAACTTGTAATGATAATGAAAGTGTATATGGCAAGTTTCGCAAAATTATGAACACATGAAAGTATGAATTCAAATGTGAATGAATGAGAAAATTGTTTATTGAAGAAGGTTTTGTTAATTTGAAAATTGAAGCATTGTTTTTGAAATAAGAAAATTTGCAGCATTTTATAAAGTCATAAGAACCTTTTCATTCATGCCAATTCATATGAAAATTTGCAATGCATTCATGAAAAGATACCACTTGAAAAATGTTTAAAAACCAAAAGAAAAGCTGCACTGGTTCGCTAGGAACCGGTTCCGACACTGACAGAACCCGGTTCTTAGTGAACGTTATAAGTCAGATTTCAAAAATATCACGCAGGAACCGGTTCCCCTATTGGTACAACCCAGTTCCTGGTACAAATTCCAGGGACATGTTTTTGAACATGTTTTGGAACCCGGTTCCCTGTTAGGGAGGAACCGGTTCCTGAAAGTTAATTTTCAAAAATTCTTTTTGAAAAAGATTTTAAACAAAGTTTTTCTTAAGTGAAAACATGTTGGATATGTATATGATTATGAATGCATATTATTTTTATGAACATCTATATTCAAGATTAATAATTATTTATACCATTTGACATTTGATGATTCTTCAATAATTCTTCAATAATCTTCAAGACTTTTATATGATGTTCATAAGCTTTTTGCACATCCTTTGAATGTTGATATCCATGTTGTCTTCATCAAAACACATGCTTTAAATATGACTTGAGAGGCTTGCAATTACATTCTCCCACTTTTTGATGATGACAACCAAGTCTTGAAAACAATTCTTGAAATGTTTTATGTTGTTTTGTGTAGTAAACATGTTAAGCAAATGCAAGGCTCCCCCTAAATTGTATGCTCCCCCTAAGTCCATGATTCTTTGAATTTTGGAGTGAGTTTGATATTTATTTGGGCCTGCAATTTCTTTGAAACAAAACAACACATATGCATATTCTTCTCCCCCTTTGTTAACATCAAAAAGGATGGGGAAAAAGAGTGAAACAAATACATATAAAATAAAGAGTAGAAGCATAGTGTACTAAAACATAAATTCTTTGAAGAAGAAAAAATTAAGACGTGCATCTTAAGAGAAACATTAGATATCACCTTCATCCAAAATACCAAGTTCTTTTCGAAGCTTTTTGTTCTTGATGGACCAAAGAGATCCATGTGAAACAATTGTAGTGGCCTTGTAGTAGACACCACATTCTTAGATTTGAAAGTTGTTTTGGTCTGTTTTCCCTTTTGGCAAGCGTTACATAACTTGTCTTTGATGAACTTCATCTTTGGTAGACCAATAACTAAGTCATGCTTAATCAATTTGTTCAAGTGCTCCATGTGAATGTGAGCAATCCTCTTGTGCCATAACCAAGCATCATTGTTGTTTACCATAAGACATTGTACCTTCAGAGACAAATCATCTAAAGTAATCATAAAAATATTGTTAGATCTTATACCTTTGAGTTTTACCTCATTGGTTGCCTCATCCATAATAAGACATTCTTCTTTGTTGAATTTAATCTTGAACCCTCTATCACAAAGTTGACTTATGCTAAGAAGGTTGTGCTTTAATCCTTCAACAAAGAGAACATCCTCAATTTGAATGGATGGAGGTGTGCCAACTATTCCAATGCCAAGAATCTTTCCTTTGGTGTTGTCTCCATAGGTGACATACCATTTGGCTTTATGTACTGGATATGAAAATTTGTGTACATCTCCTGTCATATGCTTTGAACATCCACTATCAAGATACCAAACATTTGATGTGGATTTCGAGCATACCTACTGTGATACGGTGGGAGAACTGACTAGGGTTTTGCGTTTGTTTTCGCAAATGTTTCGGTTGAGCAAGAGTCGCCACCGACTTTTATTTTATCCTAAGGAAAGGTTTAAAAAGCACAGCAAAAACCTTTGAGATTTTTCTTGGGTTCGGGGAGTAGATTATAGAAGGGGAAGGTATTAGCACCCCTTCTATCCATGGTTATCCATGGGCTCTTAGGTACTTGCTTAGATCAACTTGCCTTGGTTTTCAATTGTTTGAAATAGTGCTTGGTGTATGGTTTTGAAAATGTTTTGAAAAGATGCCTTGTGCTAGGCTAACCTTGTAACAATTCTTTACTCGAATGTTTTACAAAAGGTGTTTTATCTTTTAAAAAGATATCTCAAGGGTTTGAAAAGTTGATTTTGAAAGTGTTTGTGAAGTGGGTTTTGAAATTAGGCAAGTGTTTTCTTTGCAAATTGACAAGTACTTAAGAGTTTATCTACCCTAAGGTTTTCTCAAAGATTTTTGTTATGTTTTAAACCTTTTGACAATTTTGTTCCACCATTGTATTTGGTGGACAATCTTATCTTTAGGAGGTGAAAAGGGACGGGCGCGGGTCATCGTTTAGACCATAATTGCAATAGTGTTAAATGTCTTTGGGCAATTTTCTTTAAGGGACTTGATCATTTGTTTTTGTTTGTTTTGAAAAGTTTTATCGAGGGACTATGATCATTCAATTTGTTTGTTTTGCCCAAAGAAGTTCAACATGCAATATGGCCCATTTTTGAAAGGCAACAAGGTGGAATACCCTAGGGGGTGCAAGTGTGAGATGTGTTGTTTATTTTCATGCTCATTTATCTTGTATTAGGTCCAACTATTTTTGTTCATTTTTATTCGCATACAAAACCCTAATTCTAGCATAGTATGTTAGAAAGCGATAAAAGTGCGAAATTTAAATTCCTACGCTATTACATCACAATAATATAGGGAGGGGGATACAATGTTCAAAATGGGGGATATTTAGACAAGAATTTAAATCTAAGCTATTACATCATTTGCTTTGAATATTTACAAGGTAATTTAATTGCATAATTAAATAGAAATGAGATAAATATGCAAAATGCAAACAGAAAGTTTTTATATGTATGAGAAAAATGTTGTTTATGTAAAATAAAAATAAGAAAATAAAAAGGTATTATTTTTGGAGTATTTTCATATTTAGGGCAAAAACCCTAATTTTAATCAAAATGTATATTAATTAATTAATTCACATAATATTTATTATTTACATACAAAAATAAAATAAAATATGGTATATTTGCAAAAAGGCATTTTTTAGTATTAAATATAAAAAAATAAAATATGTACATTATTTGATATTTTATTCTAAGTATATTAATAAATATGTATTTATATTTACATTATTTTAAATATGTATTATGGATAAATAATGATACTATTTAATATTTTTAGAAAATAGTATTTTTTTATATAAAATATTTTCAGAGGGTAATATAAAATAAAAATGAAAATGAAAATGTATTTACACTATTTTTTCTATTTATTCTAAATAATAACATATATTCATTTATGTATAAATCAAAAGAAAATCAAATAAATACCAAATAAAATCAAAAAATGATGAGAAAAATATTTTCAAAATTTTAATATGCTGAGAAAAAATAAATGAATCAAATAAAAAAAGAAAATGTCAAAAATCATTAAAAATAAAGCAAATGGGCTTGGGGGGTATGAACATGGAAATAGGGTGTGAAAAGAAAATAGTTCCAGGCCCAGCCCAGACCACTTCTTCTTCAACCTCTGTACAACAAAACGCGCGCCTGCAAGCTTCGTTTGAAATCCTGATTCTTTGATTTTTTGAACAAACTTCCAACACAAAAGATGTTAAGCATGAAACCACGATTCCAAATATGTAAAGAACATCTCCTAACTCTAAAAAATGAGAGAGAATTTTAGTGATCCCAAATCTTAACCTAAGTTTTCTGTCATTTTCAAACTCTAAATTCTCTCTACTCAGGCAAAAGAAATGAAAAGTAAAGACATGGACATGTTCAGTGGCATGAGTATGACATTATTTCTTCACAAACTTAATACTAATGATGCATAATAAGAGAGATACGAATTCAAACTTTTACCTATTCAGTTGAACTTCTATCTGGAGATGTAGCAACTTTCAGTGCAAGGTGGTGATTGGAAAAGCTTCCTTGAGGTTCAGGGATGCTATTCCAATGCTTACTTTGTCTTGAAAGCTACTGAATCAAGCTATAGAATTTAACCTGCAAGTCAAAAATGAGAAAATGGTGGAAGTGGTTAGAGCAATTACAGATCGTGCCTTAGCTTCTGGATAGCTTGCATAGGTTGTATGGAAGGTAGAGGAACAAGTTTGGGCCAGAAAGCTTGGAGGGATTGAGAGATGGCACTCAATCTGCAGGGGTTGCTCTGTTTGAGCAGTTTGATGGTGTTTCTGAGATGGAGGGTGTTTGAGAGGTGCCAAGGTCGTGTGTTAGCTTGGTTGGGATATGCTGAGTATGTTTGATAAGTTTGTTCTTGTGTCTCTATGCTGATATCAGAGTTGTCATGAGTTATGGGACTTTTCTTCACACTTAAGCAACAAAATGCAACTTGTGATCCTAGGCATGTAGAGGGCCCATAATGTGCTGCATAATCCCTCCTTGATCAGTGTGTTATGTTCATAAACTTGTGCCATTCAGATTTGCAATGTACTTGTTGGATTTCAAAATTGACATAAAGCTACCTTTTACCAAAATGGTTAATTTGCTTTATCTAGTTTGGGATTAAACTTTTATACAATGTTCAAACTCATAGAACAACACCTTAACACAATGAATATGCATTAAATTATTGAGTGCAACTTGGTTTAAGGACCTGTAATCTAGCCTAAAGCATGCTGAGTTCAAATTTGCAAAGTTATGGACATGGAACTTGGTCATGAACAAAGTGGTTTTTTGCTATATTGTGAAATTCGATTCTCTCTAACCATGAGGTTGTTTGAGAAGTTATTGGACATTTTGGAAAGCTTGGAATGTGTACTACAATCCATCTTTGAAATGCAATTTGAAATTCCAAGTGGAAGTGTATGGAAAATGGCCTTGAAGTGGGGTAGAAAACCTTGTCAAAATAGGTTAAAATTTCACAAAGTTAAAAATGGTTTAGTGCCCTTATTCAAAAAATTGTAACGTGAGATACAAGCTTAAAATAAGAAAACTTTGTGAATCAAAGTTGTAGATTATGCAACAAGCTACAACTTTCATGTTTGGACTTTTGTTTGAATCCAAATGGATCATGGTGAAAAAGTGGGGCAAAGTTGGGAAAAAATTAGGGTTTTTCATAACTTAGAAAAATTCTAAGTTATGAAAAATTCCATTTCTAACCCTAATTTGCATTTTGTGATTTCTTGGTGAACAAGTTTCATGATTTGGCATGTTTTGATGAAAAATGAATCTTGACTCTTGATTTTGACCAAAAAGTCAAAGTTTGACTTTTCAGTATACAGTCAAAATTGATCAATTGACTGGGAAATTCAACTGTCAATCTTGTGTACTTGGGATCTTTTGAGCTTGTTGATCATGTCAAGATAATTCCATGGGGTCCTTGAGTCCATGTTTGAGCTTGGTTTGCCATTGGCTAGGTCAAACAGTCAAAAATTGCCTTTGTACAGTCAAAACCCTAAAAATGACCATTTTGCCCTTTTGGTGATCTGATCAAATTATTTGTGGAATTGTGATCCAAACTTGATCAAATGGTTCATGTGAGTCCAATATGTTGATGTGGGTCAATTTTCATGAGGTTTGACTGTCAATTGGCCACAGTTGACTTTTTTCCCAATACAGTTGATTTTTAGGTCAACTGTCCAATTGACTGGGCAAAACTTGGAATCAGGACTTGAAACTTGATATGGGTAAACTTGGAAGTCCAATATGAGGCATGAAAGTCATCTTAGGCATTCTAGGTCAAAATATCTTTGTGCAAACACAAACCCTAATTTTGAGTCCACAGTGCAAGGAGAGGTCTTGAGTAGATGAAACCCTAACTGGATGCTGAGCTTCAAGGGCTTTGTGATGAGAAATCAATGAGAAATGGGAGGGCAAATTTTGGGGTACAACAGTTGCCCCTGTTCAATCTTCTTGAATCCGAAGAGTTAGATTGGCAAGCTTGCCTTTCGTGACTCGAGGGTAAAAGGAGATTGGACACTAGAGTGCCCGGAAATTTGCACTTGTCGAAGCAATGGATACGGGAATGGGCTTAGAGATGCCATTTGGAGATGGGCTTAACGATGCCATCTGGGAGAGTGACAGAAATCTTGTCGGGGATGGGCTTAGAGATGCCATCTGGAAGGGAATATCAGGAAAGTGTCCAAGCTTCGGACCATTTCTGAACTGGAGGTCTGAGCAAGCAATAGATTGACATCCGTTGTTGGGAGGAATCTGTAAACTGTTTTCAGTGGTTTGGAGAAGAAACTGAACAAGAAATAGGTTAACATCCGTTTACTTGGAGAACCCGTGAACTGTTTTCAGAAATCTTGAAGTTGAAGAAGCAATAGAGCAGCATCCGTTGTTGGGAAGCGTCCGTAAACTGTTTCCAAAAGTTGTATCTGAACAAGTCGATAGATTAACATCCGTTGTTGGGAAGAATCCATAAACTGTTTTCAGAAGTCTTGAAGAAGAATATGAACAAGTGATAGGTTAACATCCGTTTACTTGGAGAACCCGTGAACTGTTTTCAGAAATCTTGAAGTTGAATAAGCAATAGAGCAGCATCCGTTGTTGGGAAGCGTCCGTAAACTGTTTTCAAAAGTTGTATCTGAACAAGTCGATAGATTAACATCCGTTGTTGGGAAGAATCCATAAACTGTTTTCAGAAATCTTGAAGAAGAGTCTGAACAAGTGATAGGTTAACATCCGTTTACTTGGAGAACCCGTGAACTGTTTTCAGAAATCTTGAAGTTGAATAAGCAATAGAGCAGCATCCGTTGTTGGGAAGCGTCCGTAAACTGTTTTCAAAAGTTGCATCTGAACAAGTTGATAGATTAACATCCGTTGTTGGGAAGAATCCATAAACTGTTTTCAGAAGTCTTGAAGAAGAGTCTGAACAAGTGATAGGTTAACATCCGTTTACTTGGAGAACCCGTGAACTATTTTCAGAAATCTTGAAGTTGAATAAGCAATAGAGCAGCATCCGTTGTTGGGAAGCGTCCGTAAACTGTTTTCAAAAATCTGGGAAGATAATGATTTTAGTCTGTCGACTGATTTTACCTGAAAAGATAAAGAGTTAATTGTATGCAATGTCATGATGCATGATACAATATATGTTATATGATATGAATGTAAGTGGATGTGCATGTAAGCTGGAGAGCTGTTTTGCAAAGGATAGATGAATTCGAGATGGCTGAAGATAAAAGTATCTTGACTGTTGCCAGGAAGAATAAATCCTTGGCTGCTGCTGGGGAAGAGAATTCCTGATGACCTTTACTGGGGAGTTCCAATCTAATAGGCTCATGTTGGGGACGTAAGACTGAGAATCTTTAGTCTGGTGGGAAGTAACTCTGGCGACTTCATTGGGGAACTTAAGATTTTCCCTCCCAAAACTCTGTGGGGAGAAGGTTCATTAATCTGGCTCCGCTGGGGATTGATAATTTGAAGCTTTAGCTCGGCTGGGGACACTGAAACTTAAACTCTGAGGGGAATTGAATTCCGGAGGATTCTTTGGCTGGAGATTTGCAAAGATAAGTTACTGCTGGGGAATTTTGATGAACTCCGCTGGGGATAGGAAGAATTTTGGCGAGTGCGATCTTCCGTGATTGTTAGCTGAGGATAACCCAGTTATAAGTCCTTGGGAGGAATAACTTTGAATAAAAACCCGGGAGAGACGTCCGTTCTCTGCGGGGGATAAGCTTCCAGAACCTACTGGGGATGAGCTTCAAGACTTGCTAGGGATATGGATTCCAAATCTCCCGGGGGTTTCCTTTGAAAGGGTATCGGGTATCTATCTGTACTTTTGAATTATCGGTAATCCTCTTTCCCGACTCATAAGAAAATGATTATGTTTCAAATGCATATGCCTATTTTAACAAAACATTGGACGTTTCTCAAAATAAAACAAACAGTGCAAGAGAAAAGAAAAGGAAATGACACAAATTTCTGGGAAAAGTATTTGTATTGATTTTCTTTGAGTATATTTGTACAAAGGAGACAATCATCCTAGTAAGAGGATTTTGCCGTAAATATTTGAAAAATTTATACAAAATAAAGATGGCTATGTGAAATAATTTCATGGGATTCCATTCTGCTATAGCTTTCACAACTCTGAATATCTGCCCGTTCAGTGCTTCGTTTTGACGATGACTAGATTGATCAGAAGTCTGGAACTGGTTGATGAAGAGATTGTCTTTGAAGTGATCCGACGAGACATAGTCATACGCTTTAATTCCCTAACTTTTGCCTGAATCGCCCTTTCGGGTTTTCGATCCACCGGGAAACCCTTTTTTGCCCAAGCCGCCCTTTCGGGTTTTCGACTTGCCGGGTGTACAGATTTTTTTTGTTTTTATCCCTAATTTTTGCCTGAACCGCCCTTTCGGGTTTTCGGTTCACCGGGATGCCCATTTTTGCCCAAGCCGCCCTTTCGGGTTTTCGACTTGTCGGGTTATTTTATGCGTAGTATCTTTTGACTATGTCTGCGTTCGCAGGGTGCGGCAAATCGTCGCCGTCCATGGTGGTCAGAATCATTGCACCACCAGAAAATATGCTCTTGATCACAAATGGTCCTTCATATGTAGGAGTCCATTTGCCCCTGGGATCACTTTGCGGTAAGATAATCCGCTTGATTACGAGATCCCCGACTCGATACACTTGACATCTGACTTTCTTATTGAAGGCCTTGATCATCCGCTTTTGATACGTCTGACCATGGCATATAGCAGCAAGTCGCTTCTCGTCGATCAGATTGAGTTGATCAAGTCGGGTCTGCATCCAATCATCTTCATTCAAACCTGCATCCTTCATAATCCTCAGAGACGGGATTTGGACTTCCATAGGCAAGACAGCTTCCATGCCATAAACCAAAGAAAATGGGGTTGCCCCAGTTGAAGTACGTACCGTCGTACGGTATCCATGCAGAGCAAACGGTAACATCTCATGCCAGTCTTTGTAAGTGACTGTCATTTTCTGAATGATCTTCTTAATGTTTTTGTTCGCAGCTTCAACAGCACCGTTCATCTTCGGCCGATAGGGAGATGAATTGTGATGATAAATATTGAACTGTTCGCATAATGCAGTGATCATTGTGTTATTCAGATTTGTACCGTTGTCCGTGATGATTCTGTCTGGAACACCATACCGACATATGAGATTTTTCTTGATAAAGCGGGCAACCACATTTTTAGTAACAGAGGCGAAGGAAGCTGCTTCGACCCATTTAGTGAAGTAGTCAATGGCAACCAGGATGAAGCGATGTCCGTTGGAAGCCGTGGGCTTGATCTCTCCAATCATATCAATGCCCCACATTGCAAAGGGCCATGGATCAGTCAGGACGTTGAGGGGAACCAGAGGGATATGAACTTTGTCAGCATAGACTTGACACTTGTGACAAGTACGGGAATGTTGATGGCAGTCAGCCTCCATGGTAGACCAATAATAGCCTGCCCTTAGGATCTTCTTAGCCATTGTATGCCCGCTCAAGTGAGTGCCAAATGTGCCGCTGTGTATATCAATCATGATCAACTCTGCTTCTACTTTATCCACACATCGGAGTAGTACACAATCATGGCTTCGTTTGTAAAGGATGTCGTTGCTCAGGAAGAACTTAGCAGCGAATTTCCTTAAGAACTTCTTGTCATTCACGGAAGCTCCTTCAGGGTAATCCCTAGTCTCGAGATACCTTTTGATTTCATGGAACCAAGGCTGTTCCACTGCTTCTTCGGTATTAATCTCGTGGCAATGTGCCGGTTCATCCATTCGCTTGATGGTGATTTGGGGAGCCTCGTTATCCCAGTTGAGTTTAAACATGGAGGACATTATGGCCAGAGCATCGGCTAGTTGATTCTCTTCTCACGGGAAATGCTCGAAGGTAATTTGCTCAAAATGAGGCAACAATGTCAGGACATGTTCTTTGTATGGGATAAGATTAGGATGCTTGGTATCCCAGTCTCCTTTGATTTGGCTGATGACCAAAGCCGAGTCCCCGAATACGATCAAAGATTTGATCCCCAAGTCTATAGCAGCTTCGAGACCAAAGATGCAAGCTTCATACTCAGCCATGTTGTTTGTGCAGCTGAAACAAAGTCGGGCCGTGAAAGGAGTGTGACAACCTTCCGGAGAAATGAGTACTGCGCCAATACCATTTCCAAGTGCATTTGAAGCACCATCAAAGTACAGGGTCCATCGGGATCCCTTCTCGGGTCCGTCATACGGTCCGTCACTTTCAGCGTTGTCCAAATTCATGATGTCCTCGTCTGGGAAGTCAAACCTCATGGGTTGATAGTCTTCAATAGCCTGATGAGCCAGATGGTCAGCTAGTACACTCCCTTTTATAGCTTTTTGGGTGGTGTACTGGATGTCATACTCAGTTAAGATCATTTGCCATCTAGCTATCCTTCCAGATAAGGCGGGCTTCTCGAAGATATACTTGATAGGGTCCATCTTGGAAATTAACAAGGTAGTATGGGTCAACATATACTGTCTTAGTCGGCGAGCAGCCCATACCAAAGCGCATCAAGTTTTCTCGAGCAGTGAGTAGCGAGTCTCACAGTCGGTAAACTTTTTGCTAAGGTAATAAATAGCGTGCTCTTTTCGACCAGACTCGTCATGCTGGCCCAAAACACACCCCATTGAGTTATCCAAGACGGTTAAGTACATGATCAATGGCTTTCCTTCGACAGGTGGCATCAGAATAGGAGGTTCTAACAAATACTCCTTGATTCTATCAAAAGCAGCTTGACAATCATCGTTCCATTCAACTACCTGATCTTTCTTCAAGAGTTTGAAAATTGGCTCACAGGTAGAAGTCAGATGTGAGATGAATCTGGCAATATAGTTTAAGCGCCCCAAGAATCCTCTGACCTCCTTTTCAGTGCGGGGAGCAGGCATCTCTTGTATTGCTTTTACTTTTGCCGGATCGACTTCAATGCCTTTGTTGCTTACAATAAATCCCAGGAGCTTACCAGATCTAACTCCAAAAGTGCATTTACTTGGATTCAGCCTGAGCTTGTACTCTTTTAATCTGGCAAACAGTTTTTTCAGATGTTCAAGGTGCTCTTCCTCTGTTTGTGACCGAGCTATCATATCGTCTACGTAGACTTCAATCTCATGATGTATCATGTCATGAAATAAAGCTACCATGGCGCGTTGATAAGTTGCCCCTGCGTTCTTCAGCCCGAACGGCATCACTTTATAACAGAAAGTGCCCCATTGTGTGACAAAAGTCGTTTTCTCCATATCCTCGGGGGCCATTTTGATTTGATTGTAGCCCGAGAATCCGTCCATGAAGGAAAACACCTTATGCTGAGCTGTATTTTCGATCAAGATGTCAATATGAGGTAGCGGGAAATCATCTTTAGGGCTGGCCCTATTCAAATCCCGGTAGTCCACACACATTCTGACTTTGCCATCTTTCTTAGGCACTGGCACAATGTTAGCGACCCATTGAGGATAGGACGTAACAGCCAGAAAGCCAGCATCGAATTGCTTCATTACTTCTGCTTTGATCTTTTCGGACATTTCAGGCCTCATTCGGCGAACTTTTTGCTTGATTGGTGGACAGTCTTCTCTTGTGGGGAGACGGTGAACCACGATGTCGGTGTCTAGACCCGGCATGTCTTCATAGGACCAAGCGAAGATTTCAACATACTCATTCAGCAACTGTACCAAGCGCTCCTTGACTTTTGGTTCCAGGTTGGCACCCACTTGCACCTCCTTCCGATCCTCCTCGGTTCCCAAGTTAACAGTTTCCAATGGCTCTTCATGCGGTAAGATGGCCCTTTCCTCTTGTTGCAGAAGTCTGGCTAGTTCCCCGGGTACTTCACAACCCTCGTCATCTTCGTACTCGGCTAGATTGACCAGATCTTCAGAGTTATTGAAAGATACAGCAGAATAGTCACCCATGGAATCCGGAGTGGATGGGTACCTGCATTGGTGAGTGTGGGTGTGTGTAAGGGATAGCCATCCTTAAACAAAAAATGCAAAAGGAAAGAAAATGAACGTAAGCAGTTTATCAAATGAAAAACGTCCAATGAATCATTAAACATGGCATATGAATATGAAAAATAGTCAAAACCCTTACAAGTGGACCTACATGCCCCGGGCAAGGCAGGAGGTGAAAAGATAGTGTACGGATTGTTTGAAAGTAAAATATTACAGACCAAATAAGAAATGTTTAACAGATAAATTACTGATGAATAAAAGTGATGGGGACAAAGTCTTTAGCCTCCCAATTGCTCAATCCTCCTTTGACCGTTGGATAAATCCACTCTTCAATGTTGCTTTCCTTGTCTTCATCTTCCAGGGCGTTGATTCTGTAAGGAGAAATTTTGACCGGCGCTTTCTCAATCTTTGACTGGCGCATAGCTTTCTGGCCAGCGGCTGTGAAACCTAACCCAAACTTATCAGTTTTATGTGGAAAATCGGGTAACTGCCCCCACGCTGAAACCTTCCCTTCTTTAACTGCAGCCCTTGCATCCTCCATAGATGCCATCCTGGCCATCTGTCTGGGTGCCTCAGCTGCCAATTTTGCCATTGCTATCTCAGGAAGCACTTCTTCGAAATGTTGAAACGGTGTCTCAATGAACTCTCCTTCAACCTCCACATACCGGAAAGAATTTAAATGACTAATCATGTACTCTTCTTCGCCGTGGACAGTAATGATCTTTCCCTTTACAGGATATTTCAGCATCTGATGCAAAGAGGAGGTGACTGCCCCAGCATGGTGTATCCAAGGTCTACCCAGCAGGCAGGAATATGATGGACGGATGTCCATTACATAGAAAGTGGATTTAAACACCTCAGTACCTATTTTGACAGGAATTTCAACTTCTCCATGGACCATTCTCTTCGACCCATCGAAAGCTCTGACGACAATATCACTAGGCTTCAATTCCAAACCTTCGCAATCTAGCCGGTCCAAGGCCTTCTTAGGCAAAACATTCAGCGATGAACCGGTATCAACCAAAACATGTGCAAGGGTGGTTCCGCGACACTCGATTGAAATATGCAACGCATCATTGTGGTTTCGGCCTTTAGGGGTCAGGTCGGCATCAGAAAAACCTAATCCATTGTCTGCAGTCAGGCTAGCCACGCAATGTTGAAATTGATCTGCAGAGGTTTCTTGGGGCACATGAGCTGCCTTCAGAAACTTAATCAAAGCTTGAGCGTGCGCTTCTGAGCAAAGCAACAGTGCCAGCATGGAGATCTTGGAGGGGGTTTGCCCCAATTGTTCCACCACATCGTAGTCACTCCTCTTGATTATCCTTAAAATCTCGTCCATTTCTTTCTTGGAGGCTTCCGGGATCACCAAGGGCTGAACCCTCGTCCTGACGGGCTCATCTTGTATTCCCTTTCCTTTATCAGCAATGGTAGGAGAGACAGCACTAGGAACGACAATTTCTTCAATCAAAGGAGTTCTAGCGGAGAGTTTTACTGGTGCAGGGATGACTTCTTTAGCTGATGAGGGTCCAAAGACTGCTCTTGGAGGGGCAATCTCTGGAGAAAATATTCTCCCGCTCCTGGTGATTTTGCTGGTGCCCACAATGTTGCTAATGCTGGCTTCTTCATCATCTGAATTTTCTTCAATTATCTCAACTTGCTTGATACCATGGTAGTAGATGTCACCACCATAGTTCCAAGGTATCGACTTCTCAGAAACATAGGGAATAGGCCCCGGCATTGTTATCTTCAAAGGTATAGACTTTGCAGCTGGTGTAATCTTAACTGGCTTTTTGACGGCCTCGGAAAGATTGGCGTGAATGGTTATAATTGAGACATTTTAAACTTGAACTGGAACAGCAGGAACTTTTTCGAACAAAATTTGTCGGCTATCCATGAGGCCTTGGATGCCTTTCTTTAATAGCGGACAATTAAACGGCAGAGAGTGGCAACAGTAGCAGTCTTCTTTACATCCCGGGAAGATCCCGGCCCTTAACAAATTCAACTTAATGGTTAGCAGCGGAGTAGTCAGGTCACTAACGTCAGCAACATACAGATCCTCTTCAATGGCATTGATATTCCGACCGTGCTTCGGCATAGGTGCAGATATCACATTGGGTTTTTCTGGAGCGTCAAACTCTACCTCTTTAGCCTCTATCAGGTCCTGGATCTTATGCTTGAGTGCCTAACAATCATTGGTGTCGTGTCCAACACTGTCTGAATGATAGGTGCACTTAGCATTGGCATGATAATGCGGAGAGGATGTATTTACATTCTTTGGCGCCTCCTTGATAGTGGCAAGATTCAATTTCAACAGATGGGGAAGCACCTGCGCTGGAGTCATATTAATACGGGTGAACTGCCGTTGTGGCCTTTCCACCCGTTGCTGATTTGGTCTGGATTGGTTGTAGCGAGGCTGCTCACTTGGAGTGTTTTGAATCATTACGGCCCCCACAGTTGGCCGACGCTCCATCTTTCCTGCTCTTCTTTGAGAATATACCATAGTTGTCTCCTTCTTAAAAGGCTTCTTCTCAACACTTGCGGCAACACCCTTCTGAATCTTTCCTGACTTGATGCCAGCTTCTATTCTTTCACCTGTTAAGATCAAATCGGTAAACCCCGCGGAAGAGTTACCAATTAGATGATTGAAAAATGGCCCAGATAGGGTCCCAATAAACATATCAATAAGCTCGCGATCGGTTAAAGGAGGCTGCACCCTGCCAGCCAAATCCCTCCATTTTTGTGCATATTCCTTGAATCCCTCACTTGTTCCTAGTGACATACCCTGAAGTTGGGTACGGGTAGGAGCAAGATCAGAATTATACTGGTATTGTTTATAGAAAGCGGTGGCCAAATCTTCCCAATTTCTGACACTGGTTCCTTCTAACTGATAAAACCATTCCAACTGGGCTCCCGACAGGCTGTCTTGAAAGAAATGAATCCAGAGATTCTTATCTGCCGTATAGGGTTGAATTTTTCTCACGTAGGACCTGAGATGCATTTTGGGACAGGATAGCCCGTCGTACCTCACAAACACTGGCACTTTGAACTTTGGGGGAATCACAATTCCGGCGACCAAGCCCATGTCTTCAAAATCCAAACCCGGTACCCTTTGCAATTCCATGGCAGCCAATCTGTCTTCTAAACCCTTATATTTGTCATCAGCTGGAGGATACTGCTGGTCAGAATAATCTTCATCCTCTTCAACCTCTTCCTCCTCTGCATCAGACTCGGAAGGCACCGCGACTCGATCTCTTTTACTAGTCCCTTCATCAGAAGTAGGAGGAAATTCAAGCACCCTCCGAGCTTCTCTGTCAAATCTTCTCCCCAAAGTAGCCACTCCGACCCTCTTTTTCTTCTTCACTGGGTCCTTATTTTCCAGATGAGCCTTGATATCCTCTTGACTCTTGACCAAGGTCATTAAGAGTTGCTGGAACTGTGCATTCTAGGCTTGTAGGTCTTTGACTGTTTGCTCGAGATCCATCCTACTGAAATAAACAGCAGATAGATAAGGAAACCTGGAGTGAGACCTGCTTATGCACATGATGAATGGTATGCTGATGTATGCAATGCATTCAAGGATTTAGGACATTCAAAGTTGTTTCAGACAAAGAAGAACGCACGTCATATTAATAAGAAGAAATTTGTTAGTACATAAATGCCCCATGGCCCAAATGTTACAAAATAAGCTTCTCAAGGCAGAAAGACATTGCGCATCCTCTTTGGTGCGATGTAGGTGTTGAGGGCCTCTTGCTCGTGGAGTCGGCGGGTAAGCTCTAGAACCTTCTTTTCACTGGCGTAGTAGCTAGCTTCAAAAGTGTTCCGTTCCTCCTTGAGCTGAATCCAACTTTTCTGCATTTCCTCCCACGATGTAGGCATGTCTGGATGCAGGATGGTGTAGGGAACCTCTCCTTCATTGACGGGCTCTTTAATCACTGGGAGTACGTGAGGATAAGGCATCATTAGACTTTGGGCTCGGGCTCGTACCCACTTGAGATAGGGCTCAAGAGGGATGGAGTTCTTGTGTCCCAGAGTCTTGCTATCAACCTTGTTGAGTTTTCCCCAAGCTCTGATGAATCTTTGGCGAAGTCCTTGCGCATCGTTGTCGAAGTCAAAAACTAGGCTAGGAATCAACATGTCATGAGGGCTATCCCTCCGTGCATATCCAAATTGCCTCAAAGCTAGGCAAGGGTTGTAGGTGATACCTCCCCTAATTCCAAGTAAAGGAACATTAGGAAATTCTCCGCAACGATCGACGATGATGACATTTTCTCTGGACCGAGAGCACCAATGCACATCAGAATGAGTAAGAGTCATCAATCGTTGGGACCACCTTATACCTTGATCATTCTTCAAGACAGATTGTGGAAGGTGCGAAATAAACCACCTCGTGAGGATAGGAGTACAGCACATGAGAACACCCCTCTTTCTCATTGTTCGTGTGTAAAATGAGTGAAGGATGTCCCCAAGCAATGTTGGTATTGGATTTCTGGACAAGAAGATTTTGACGGCGTTGACATCTACCAATTGGTCAGGATTTGGGAACAAGACCAACCCATAGATAAGGAGTGCCACAATCTCTTCAAAGGCTTGTAGGTCCAATGAGTTCCAACATTCTTGTGCCTTCTCAAACAAGAATTTTGCTAGGAATCCTTTGACGCCGCTTCTGGTTTCCCAATGCCCCTTGATGTCTGATGGTTGTAGATGTAGTGCTCGAGCAACATCTTCCGGCTTTGGTTCCTTTTCCGTACCGTTGAAGGGTAGTTGATTAAGGATAGGGATTCTTAGGAGTTGAGAAAACTCCTCCAAAGTGGGTACCAACTGATAATCAGGGAAAGTGAAGCAGTGGTGAAGGGGGTCAAAGAACTGGAATAGCACTTTCATCATGTCTTCTTCAATGTTGGTGTTGACAAGGCTGAGCAGTCTACCATGTTTTTCACTGAAGGATGAATTTTCCGGAATTCTTGAAGTGATCTCCTTGAGTTGAGGAGAGATTCTCACAAGGTTGACTTGAATGGTGTTTCTGCGAGGAATTTCCATGTCCTACAAAACAAGAACAGAGCTGAAGATCCAAAACCCTTGAAATGGTTAGTGAATGCATATGATGTTTTATGATGTTTATGATGTATGCACAAAACATATGTACAAGCAAATCACACCAAACCCTAATTTCAGGCTTGCATGGGGTTTCATAGGTAATTACCCTCTTAAGTGTAGTTGGCTTAAAAACCTGTCCTATGAATAGTAACCGGGTTCTAAGGAGCTCAATATCGCTGGATTGTTTTCATTGTTCATTGTTTTGGTTTAGCCACTTAACTAGCGACCAAAATATTCCAAGAAAACAATCCTCAATGAGTGTAGTATCGAGTATCTACCAACTTCGGACTGCACCAAAGCCGGTCATCTCACTACCCCTAATAAAAGGCCAAGATGGTCAAGTAAGGTTCTAGGTCATTAGTGCTTAGTGACATCACTCAGCGGCCCCGTACTCTCCTTGATTGAACTCAAGGGTTACCGGTACTCACAAATATGTCGCACTAATATAGCTATTGCTTAGACCGTGTCGGTATACCCCGCACAGTTTCCACAACGTATTGCTATCTATGAATGTTTCCCAAAAATCCGGGTGGAGGATTGTAAACCCAAACAATAGAGCCAAAGTATAAAGCAAGCAAATCAAACAATTAGTCATGCAAGAGGGTGATCTAAGCCCTAAGGTTACTCCACTTTAAAAATTCCCCAGCAGAGTCGCCAGTTCTGTGATACGGTGGGAGAACTGACTAGGGTTTTGCGTTTGTTTTCGCAAATGTTTCGGTTGAGCAAGAGTCGCCACCGACTTTTATTTTATCCTAAGGAAAGGTTTAAAAAGCACAGCAAAAACCTTTGATATTTTTCTTGGGTTCGGGGAGTAGATTATAGAAGGGGAAGGTATTAGCACCCCTTCTATCCATGGTTATCCATGGGCTCTTAGGTACTTGCTTAGATCAACTTGCCTTGGTTTTCAATTGTTTGAAATAGTGCTTGGTGTATGGTTTTGAAAATGTTTTGAAAAGATGCCTTGTGCTAGGCTAACCTTGTAACAATTCTTTACTCGAATGTTTTACAAAAGGTGTTTTATCTTTTAAAAAGATATTTCAAGGGTTTGAAAAGTTGATTTTGAAAGTGTTTGTGAAGTGGGTTTTGAAATTAGGCAAGTGTTTTCTTTGCAAATTGACAAGTACTTAAGAGTTTATCTACCCTAAGGTTTTCTCAAAGATTTTTGTTATGTTTTAAACCTTTTGACAATTTTGTTCCACCATTGTATTTGGTGGACAATCTTATCTTTAGGAGGTGAAAAGGGACGGGCGCGGGTCATCGTTTGGACCATAATTGCAATAGTGTTAAATGTCTTTGGGCAATTTTCTTTAAGGGACTTGATCATTTGTTTTTGTTTGTTTTGAAAAGTTTTATCGAGGGACTATGATCATTCAATTTGTTTGTTTTGCCCAAAGAAGTTCAACATGCAATATGGCCCATTTTTGAAAGGCAACAAGGTGGAATACCCTAGGGGGTGCAAGTGTGAGATGTGTTGTTTATTTTCATGCTCATTTATCTTGTATTAGGTCCAACTATTTTTGTTCATTTTTATTCGCATACAAAACCCTAATTCTAGCATAGTATGTTAGAAAGCGATAAAAGTGCGAAATTTAAATTCCTACGCTATTACATCACAATAATATAGGGAGGGGGATACAATGTTCAAAATGGGGGATATTTAGACAAGAATTTAAATCTAAGCTATTACATCATTTGCTTTGAATATTTACAAGGTAATTTAATTGCATAATTAAATAGAAATGAGATAAATATGCAAAATGCAAACAGAAAGTTTTTATATGTATGAGAAAAATGTTGTTTATGTAAAATAAAAATAAGAAAATAAAAAGGTATTATTTTTGGAGTATTTTCATATTTAGGGCAAAAACCCTAATTTTAATCAAAATGTATATTAATTAATTAATTCACATAATATTTATTATTTACATACAAAAATAAAATAAAATAGGGTATATTTGCAAAAAGGCATTTTTTAGTATTAAATATAAAAAAATAAAATATGTACATTATTTGATATTTTATTCTAAGTATATTAATAAATATGTATTTATATTTACATTATTTTAAATATGTATTATGGATAAATAATGATACTATTTAATATTTTTAGAAAATAGTTTTTTTTTATATAAAATATTTTCAGAGGGTAATATAAAATAAAAATGAAAATGAAAATGTATTTACACTATTTTTTCTATTTATTCTAAATAATAACATATATTCATTTATGTATAAATCAAAAGAAAATCAAATAAATACCAAATAAAATCAAAAAATGATGAGAAAAATATTTTCAAAATTTTAATATGCTGAGAAAAAATAAATGAATCAAATAAAAAAAGAAAATGTCAAAAATCATTAAAAATAAAGCAAATGGGCTTGGGGGGGTATGAACATGGAAATAGGGTGTGAAAAGAAAATAGTTCCAGGCCCAGCCCAGACCACTTCTTCTTCAACCTCTGTACAACAAAACGCGCGCCTGCAAGCTTCGTTTGAAATCCTGATTCTTTGATTTTTTGAACAAACTTCCAACACAAAAGATGTTAAGCATGAAACCACGATTCCAAATATGTAAAGAACATCTCCTAACTCTCAAAAATGAGAGAGAATTTTAGTGATCCCAAATCTTAACCTAAGTTTTCTGTCATTTTCAAACTCTAAATTCTCTCTACTCAGACAAAAGAAATGAAAAGTAAAGACATGGACATGTTCAGTGGCATGAGTATGACATTATTTCTTCACAAACTTAATACTAATGATGCATAATAAGAGAGATACGAATTCAAACTTTTACCTATTCAGTTGAACTTCTATCTGGAGATGTAGGAACTTTCAGTGCAAGGTGGTGATTGGAAAAGCTTCCTTGAGGTTCAGGGATGCTATTCCAATGCTTACTTTGTCTTGAAAGCTTCTGAATCAAGCTATAGAATTTAACCTGCAAGTCAAAAATGAGAAAATGGTGGAAGTGGTTAGAGCAATTACAGATCGTGCCTTAGCTTCTGGATAGCTTGCATAGGTTGTATGGAAGGTAGAGGAACAAGTTTGGGCCAGAAAGCTTGGAGGGATTGAGAGATGGCACTCAATCTGCAGGGGTTGCTCTGTTTGAGCAGTTTGATGGTGTTTCTGAGATGGAGGGTGTTTGAGAGGTGCCAAGGTCGTGTGTTAGCTTGGTTGGGATATGCTGAGTGTGTTTGATAAGTTTGTTCTTGTGTCTCTATGCTGATATCAGAGTTGTCATGAGTTATGGGACTTTTCTTCACACTTAAGCAATAAAATGCAACTTGTGATCCTAGGCATGTAGAGGGCCCCTAATGTGCTGCATAATCCCTCCTTGATCAGTGTGTTATGTTCATAAACTTGTGCCATTCAGATTTGCAATGTACTTGTTGGATTTCAAAATTGACATAAAGCTACCTTTTACCAAAATGGTTAATTTGCTTTATCTAGTTTGGGATTAAACTTTTATACAATGTTCAAACTCATAGAACAACACCTTAACACAATGAATATGCATTAAATTATTGAGTGCAACTTGGTTTAAGGACCTGTAATCTAGCCTAAAGCATGCTGAGTTCAAATTTGCAAAGTTATGGACATGGAACTTGGTCATGAACAAAATGGTTTTTTGCTATATTGTGAAATTAGATTCTCTCTAACCATGAGGTTGTTTGAGAAGTTCTTGGACATTTTGGAAAGCTTGGAATGTGTACTACAATCCATCTTTGAAATGCAATTTGAAATTCCAAGTGGAAGTGTATGGAAAATGGCCTTGAAGTGGGGTAGAAAACCTTGTCAAAATAGGTTAAAATTTCACTAAGTTAAAAATGGTTTAGTGCCCTTATTCAAAAAATTGTAACTTGAGATACAAGCTTCAAATGAGAAAACTTTGTGAATCAAAGTTGTAGATTATGCAACAAGCTACAACTTTCATGTTTGGACTTTTGTTTGAATCCAAATGGATCATGGTGAAAAAGTGGGGCAAAGTTGGGAAAAAATTAGGGTTTTTCATAACTTAGAAAAATTCTAAGTTATGAAAAATTCCATTTCTAAACCTAATTTGCATTTTGTGATTTCTTGGTGAACAAGTTTCATGATTTGGCATGTTTTGATGAAAAATGAATCTTGACTCTTGATTTTGACCAAAAAGTCAAAGTTTGACTTTTCAGTATACAGTCAAAATTGATCAATTGACTGGGAAATTCAACTGTCAATCTTGTGTACTTGGGATCTTTTGAGCTTTTTGATCATGTCAAGATAATTCCATGGGGTCCTTGAGTCCATGTTTGAGCTTGGTTTGCCATTGGCTAGGTCAAACAGTCAAAAATTGCCTTTGTACAGTCAAAACCCTAAAAATGACCATTTTGCCCTTTTGGTGATCTGATCAAATTTTTTGTGGAATTGTGATCCAAACTTGATAAAATGGTTCATGTGAGTCCAATATGTTGATGTGGGTCAATTTTCATGAGGTTTGACTGTCAATTGGCCACAGTTGACTTTTTTCCCAATACAGTTGATTTTTAGGTCAACTGTCCAATTGACTGGGCAAAACTTGGAATCAGGACTTGAAACTTGATATGGGTAAACTTGGAAGTCCAATATGAGGCATGAAATTCATCTTAGGAATTCTAGGTCAAAATATCTTTGTGCAAACACAAACCCTAATTTTGAGTCCACAGTGCAAGGAGAGGTCTTGAGCAGATGAAACCCTAACTGGATCCTGAGCTTCAAGGGCTTTGTGATGAGAAATCAATGAGAAATGGGAGGGAAAATTTTGGGGTACAACACCTACACAAACAAATTATTCTTTGTTAGGTACCCAAGTTGCCTTGGGTCCTTCATAGTTAGTTCCCTTTTTCACTCACACATAATGCCCACTTGTTATACTAAAGTTTCTAACATAGCAAGCATTAGGTGTATGGCCTTTAATACCACAATAAAAACAAGTAGGTTCAAAGTTGCTCTTGTATCTAGGAAATTGTTTTCTTTTAGATACATTAGCCTTTTTCTTTTGATGATTATGAACAACTTGCTTCTTTTCTACTTTCTTGGGATTGGAACTATTACTAGCCTTTACAAAAACAGTGGGATTGTTACTTGGTCTCTTAGAATTCACATAACCAAGACCTCTTTTATCATTTGGATAACGTTGTTGGCTTAGTAATCCTTCTAATCCTATTTGTCCCTTTTCATATCGTTCAATGACTCTTTTCAATTGAACAATTTGAAAGACATTTGATTCACACTTGGAGCATGCAAAGTTTTCCTTTTCTTTAATAAAATTTTGTTTTTGAAGATCAAAATCTTTAGTCATGGTGTCAATTTTTTCTAGACAAATTAAAAGTTCTTTTTCTTGATTTGACACCTTTTTGTATAAACTTTTGCATTCTCCCAAGAGTTCATCAATAGCACCTTGAACATCATCATCAAAAAGATTAAATTCATTACTAACCTCTTCTTCGTCGTCGGAGTGATGTGATGCCATTAATGCTAGATTTGCACGTTGATTGTTTTTGGAATCGGAAGATGAACTTTCCCATGCTATATATGCTTTCTTTGACTTTTTATCTTTATTTCTCTTGAAATATTTCTTCTTCTTTTCAAGTGTAGGACATTCACTTTTAACATGTCCCTTTTCTCCATATTCAAAGCATATAATCTTCCTTGTTGGTGCTTCTCTTTTTCTTTCTTTTCGTAGAACCTTTTCAATCTTCTTGATAAGATCATCATCTTCACTACTAGTGGATTCATCCTCTTGATTGCTATCATGATTTTTTATCCTTGTATTCAAAGCCATGTCTTTTGATCTTTTGAGTCTTTTACTTGGATTTCATACTTTTCGAGTCTTGCAAGTTCCGTCTCATATTCTTGAAGTTTGCCAAATAATGTAGCAGAAGTCATTGCAGAGAGACTCTTCTTTTCCGAGATTGTCGTTACCTTTGGTTGCCATTCCCTAGTCAATGATCTAAGGATTTTCAAGTTGAGTTCATCATTTGTCAAGGTTTTACCAAGAGCATTTAAGTGATTTGTCAAATGCACAAATCTCTTTTGTAAGTCAAGAATGGATTCTCCGGGCTGCATTCGAAATAGTTCATATTCTTGACTCAAGGTATTTAGCCTTGACCTTTTTACTTCAGCCGTTCCTTCATGAGTTTGAACCAGGGTATCCCATATTTCTTTTGTTGTTTTGCAGTTCGAGACACGGAAAAATTCGTCCATACTGAGTGCACCTTGAAGAAGGTTTATTGCCTTTTTGTCATAGAGAAATTTCTTTTTATCATCGTCGTCCCATGCAGTTTTGGGCTTTGCAGAACCAATGCCATTGATTACTGATATTGGGATAAATGGACCATTTTCAACAGCATCCCATACTTCCTCTCCTTGCGCTTCTAAATGCGCCTTCATGCGTATTTTCCAGAAGTCAAAATATTCACCACAGAATAGAGGAGGCTTGTTGTTACTACCACCATCTCTGAAGACTGGTTGATGATTTGCGGAAGCCATTCTGGATCTTTAGGAACAAGTTACCTATAACTTGCTCTGATGCCAATTGTAAGTCTCAGAGTGCCTAAGAGGGGGGGTGAATTAGGTCTTAAAAGATTTATTCGGTTTTATGAGAATGCTTGGTAGTAATTTTTGGTTAAGTGTTTGAAGGTTTTGATTATATCTTTATCTTTTCCTGATTATGGTGATGAAAGCGATAAATGCGGAAAAGTAAAGAACACGGTGATATATCCTGGTTCCCCTCACAATCCGAGAGTACTCCAGTCCCCTTTCCAACACGAAAGAGATTTCACTATAGTTAGAATGATTGTATAGCCTATGCTTACTATCTAACCTATAGGGTGATCAAAGGTTCTTAACACCTTTAAGACCAAACAAACACTAATGTGAATGAAGAACAATCCTCTTCAAATCACAACACTTACTTTCAACAATCCTGGATAGTAAGGGAATAATTTCTTTAAGTAATACAATTATTTATTTGAAGTAGATGGATAGCACTATCAATCTTCAATTGATCTTCTTCTTCAAGATAAAAACAATTCTCAAACAATGTATATAAATGTTCACAATGTATGTATGAAACTTGTAATGATAATGAAAGTGTATATGGCAAGTTTCACAAAATTATGAACACATGAAAGTATGAATTCAAATGTGAATGAATGAGAAAATTGTTTATTGAAGAAGGTTTTGTTAATTTGAAAATTGAAGCATTGTTTTTGAAATAAGAAAATCTGCAGCATTTTATAAAGTCATAAGAACCTTTTCATTCATGCCAATTCATATGAAAAGTTGCAATGCATTCATGAAAAGATACCACTTGAAAAATGTTTAAAAACCAAAAGAAAAGCTGCACTGGTTCGCTAGGAACCGGTTCCGACACTGACAGAACCCGGTTCTTAGTGAACGTTATAAGTCAGATTTCAAAAATATCACGCAGGAACCAGTTCCCCTATTGGTACAACCCGGTTTCTGGTACAAATTCCAGGGACATGTTTTTGAACAAGTTTTGGAACCCGGTTCCCTGTTAGGGAGGAACCGGTTCCTGAAAGTTAATTTTCAAAAATTCTTTTTGAAAAAGATTTTAAACAAAGTTTTTCTTAAGTGAAAACATGTTGGATATGTATATGATTATGAATGCATATTATTTTTATGTACATCTATATTCAAGATTAAGAATTGTTTATACCATTTGACATTTGATGATTCTTCAATAATTCTTCAATAATCTTTAAGACTTTTATATGATGTTCATAAGCTTTTTGCACATCCTTTGAATGTTGATATCCATGTTGTCTTCATCAAAACACATGCTTTAAATATGACTTGAGAGGCTTGCAATTACAAACCGGTGCTCTAATACCACTTGTTAGATGATGTGGCAAGTGATCGAGAGGGGGGTGAATAGATCACCACTAACTTTTTCAGGGATTTAAAATTATTTTATCAAAACGAGTTGAAAGCAGCGGAAAATCAAGGTCCTGAATCAATTTCGTCTACTTTGAACCGACTACTAGAAAACTTGAAATGTGAAAAACTTGCTGGGTTTTTATTAAATGAAATAGATGAATATACAACTCAGATACTTGACGTTTCAATGCACTTATCATTAAAGTAGTATTTCCAATGAATTAAGAAATTTGTTAGGAATTTTGTCAAACACTTGGCATATGCTTGTTTAATGATTTAATAGTGGTGGTTTGATGAAAATGTTTGAACCACTATGTTTATCATTAGACATAAAAACTTAGCAAGCCAATTGAATTAAAAAATTATGTAATATGTAAAAAGATAAAGAGAAAGAAAGGAAGAACGATACGCAGGAAGTTTGGTAAGGAAGTTCCCCACTGTCGTCATCGCGTGTGGGTACGTCTCCCTCTCAATTTCACAATTGAAACTGAGAACTTTTATAACAATTTGCTGAATGTTTGATAACAAGGTTACACTACACAGAAAGATAGAAATCCCTATGATCTTCTTCTTATTGTAAGAACCACCACTTGATATGAGCTGTATCAATATTTCCTGCAAGGTCCACAAACGATCCTCCGCTTCCACGACATGTTTGCAAAAATCCTTCCGATTTCCAAACCCCTCGCTACGGCTAAATATGAATTGTGCGACCGTGGATAACAAAACCCTCAAGAACACACTCGTTCTTAAAGGACAAACCCCTTGGTTTATTTCTTGAAGCATCCTATTCAACCTTCAACTCAGCTGAGATTCTTTCAATACACAGTTGAACGTTATCTCTGACCGCTTGATTCACTTCAACAAGGATGGTTGATTTTCTTTGTTGTTGTTGAATGAAGATGGTTGAGAAGATGATGAAGATGAAGTTTCTTTAGGCTTCAGGTTGCTCACAAATGTTTGCACACAATTATTATATGTTGCAATGCCTTCTGCTGAGAAAAATACTTGCTTATATATGTAACAGAAAACGGTTAGCCAAAAAGAAAGTATTATGAGTCGATGCATGTTGGTTATGAGTCGACTCATGTTAGTTATGGGTGACAGGATGGGTCGACACATGTTGTTTTGAGTCGATGCAAAATCATATTATAACATTTTACAGAATCAACATTTTTATATCCGTCGATGCATAACGCGTATGTGTTGATACATACTGATTGTAATTTTAATTTTTGAAGATAAAACATGGTATGAGTCGACACATGATGTTATGTATCTATGCATATAAATTCAAAAATGTTTTCTAGGAGCATCAGAATGTCATGTGTCGATACATGAGGTTTTGTGTCGATGCATACAAGTTTAAGTTTGTATTATAGGGGCATCAAAGTCTTATGTGTCGATGCATAAGATTTTGTATCGATGCAAGAAAGTTTAAGTTTTCATTACAAGGGCATCAAAATGTTATGTGTCGATGCATAAGATTTTGTATCGAAGCTTGCAAGTTTAAGTTTGCATTACAGGGGCATCAAACAGTTATGTGTCGATGCATAAGATTTTGTATCGATGCATAATAATTTGATATAGTATTCCAGGGACTTCAGTAAGTTATGATACGATACAAAAACTGTTATGTCGACTCATAGTGATGCATTATGAGTAAAATACACTTTTAGCTTATTTTAAACATGTTATATTATATTTTTTGTAGTGCACGCATGTATTTATTATTTCACATATATGTGCAATCATTCAAAATCAATTATGAAGGGTTTTCTCATAATATGGTCACTACCCTTGCATCATTAGTAGGAGTTTCCACTTCCTTTACTCACTTGAAAACATAGTCTACAACTACTAATATATACAAATTACCATAAGATTGGGTAAACGGCCCCATGAAGTCAATGCCCCATACATCAAAAATTTCAATTTATAAGATGTTGGAAAGAGGAATTTCTTGCCTCATGTAGATGTTTCTCGCTCTTTGGCATATATCACATTTCCTCACAAAATCATGAGCATCCTTAAAAAGATTGCAGCATGATCAATGTACATAATAACCTTGGTCCCAATCAAGTAGGATCGAAACTTATCAAAGGCAAACACAATAGTTAGCAGCTTCTTCTCAGTAATAGTGTAATTAACTTGAGCTTCAATCAAACTCTTACTAGCATAAGAGATGGTATGAAATACCTTGTCGAGCAATTTCCCTAGTACAGCCCCAATTGCAAAATCGCTTGCATCACACATTAGTTCAAATTTCTTTGTCCAGTTAGGAGCTTTCACTATAGGTGTAGAAATCAGAGCTTTCTTCAACAAGTTAAAGGATCTCAAACACTCTTGATTGAAGACAAAAGGCACGCCATGTTGTAGAAATTAGCCAGCATACCCCAAAAATCTTCTAATACCTTTGATGTTCATAGGTGGGGATAGCTTCTCAATGACTTCTATTGGATTGATCCACTTCCTCTTTTTGAAATATTGTGACCAAGAACAATCCCTTCCTTTACCATAAAATGGAACTTCTCCTAATTCAACACTAGATTGTTCTCTTCACACCTAGTCGACACTAAGTCTATATTTTCTAAGAAATTCTTGAATGACTACCCAAAAACAGAGAAGTCATCCAAGAATACTTCAATGGAACTCTCAATAATATCAGAAAAGGTAGCCATCATGCACCTTTGGAAGGTGGCTAGAGCATTACACAGTCCAAAAGGCATCCTCCTAAAAGCAAAGGTGCCATAAGGACAAGTGAATGTTGTCTTCTCTTAATCTTCATGAGAAATGGATATTTGTTTGTAGCCCGAGTATCTGTCTAAGAAGCAATAATACTTATTTCCAGCCAATCTATCAAGCATCTGGTTAATAAAGGGTAAAGGGAAGTGATCCTTCCTTGTAGCCTTATTCAGCTTCCTGTAGTCCATACAAATCCTCCATCCCGTAACAATTCTTGTGGGAATTAATTCTTCCTTATCATTGTTGACTATAGTCATGCCTCCTTTCTTAGGTTCACACTGAATTGGGCTCACCCACACACTGTCATAAATAGGAAAGATAATCCCATCATCTAACCACTTTATAATTTCCTTTTTGAACACTTCCTTTATGATGGGATTAATTTTTCTTTGACCTTCAACGATGTTATTGGCGTTTTCCTCTAGTAGAACTTTGTTCATGCAAACTGTGGGGATGATCCCCTTAATGCTAGATATTTGCCAGGAAATGTCTCTCTTGTGTTTCTTTAAAATCTCCAGCAACTGGCTCTTTTGTTCTTCAATCAGATATATTGCCATAATTACATGAAACTTATGTTCTGCCTCTAAATAAGTATATTGCAAGTGGGAAGACATTTGCTTAAGTTCAAGTTTATAAGGAATTTCTATTGAAGGTGAGTTGTGCTTATGATCATCGGTAAGTAACTCCAGCACCTCCATAGACTCCTTTTCAACAGTGGGCTTGTTTAGAGGTCCAAACTTAATTCCTTCTTGTGAGATGTTATCTTTTTCTAATTTTCCAAGCTCTTTAGTCAAGGCATTAAACACATCATCCACCTCTTCATCAGGATATTGTAATGCATTAAACACATTAAAAATCACTTGCTTCCCATTCACTCTCATGGTGAGTTCTCATTTTTTCACATCAATTAGAATTCTTCCCGTAGCAAGGAAAGGCCTTCCCAATAGAATGAGAGTATCTTCATTTGCATCAAATTCCATGATGATGAAATCAGCAGGAAATACAAACTTGACCACCCTTACTAACACATCCTCTATCTTCCCTTGAGGGTAGAAAATGCTTCTATTAGCTAGCTGCAAAGTGATGATTGTAGGCCTGGCAGCGCATATCCCTAATTTCTTGAAAATAGATAAGGGAATAAGGTTGATGCTAGATCCCAAGTCACATAATGCTCTCCCACATAAATTCTCCCCAATATTACAAGGGATGGTGAAACTTCTAGGATCCTTCAGCTTAGGGGGAAGCTTTCCTTAGATCAATTGGCTACACTCTTGAGTGAGTGCAATGGTTGCAAATTCTCCCACTCTCTTCATTTTAGTAAGGACATCCTTCATGAACTTAGAGTAGTTCGGAATTTGTTGAATGGCTTCGATCAATGGTATATTTATATGAAGTTGCTTCAGAATTTCCATGAATATGCCAAACTGTTGCTCTTCTTTTGCCTTCACAATCCTTTATGGAAAAGGAGGTGGTGGTATTTCTTGAATGAACTTATGGGATTTGTCTAGCTCAGGCATGACTTCAGTTTTCTTCTCTGAGCTGGGAGTCATGCCTTTAATAGTGGTGTTAGCATTTTCTTCATGATGTCCAGATGAGGACGGTTCCTCACTAGACCCTTCTTTTTTACATCCTTGTCTCGCATAGGAAAAACTTCACTCGTCTCAGTGTTCCTAGGAGCAGGTCCTTCAATTTTCTTTCCACTCCTAAGTTTGATAACTTGAAAAGTCTCAACATTTTTTACTCCAGATGGTGTGGTTGGAGTTCACTAGATCTTGGGAGTGTACCCACTGTTCTTGAGCTCAAACAATAACAATATGCCTTACCTGGTTCTCAAGATTCTTGATACTCACTCCTTGTGCTTGGAACTGAATTTTGGTCTCTTGAATGAAGGACTTCAGAATATTTTCCAACTGGTTGTTGCCTTGATTTTCCACATCATATTTGGGTGCAACAAATCTAGGTGGAACTTGTGGTGCTTGAGTCGCTTGAGTGGCTTGAGATTTCGGCTGACCTTGAGTATTACTCCATGAGGAATTAGGATGGTTGCACCATCCTGGGTTGTAAGTATTGTTGTAGGGGTTGTTATTTTTGTTATAAGTGTTGGCAACATAGTTGACTAAAACAAGATTTACAAGGCACTCCTCAAACAGATGTGCACCTCCACAATAAACACTGGCAACTACAGACGTGTCAGTAACCACCCTCACTGGCTCAGGCTTAACCACTTCTGGGGTCATCATATTTTTCATCATTTGGTGAATTTGAGCCGCCTGAGCAACAAGAGTTGTTGCCTCAGTGACTTCATGAACTACAACAGGTTTCTTTTGAGTTACATTAACAATGGTTCTTGTAACTGGCCATTAATAGGTGTTGGTCGTTATACTATCAATCAATTTATAACCTTCTTAATATGACTTAGACAAAATATCTCCTCCACTTAAGGAATTAAGCATGTTCCTTGAAGAAGGAATCAACCCATTGTAGAAAGTTTAAGTTGAATACAAATGGGTATGCTATGGTGAGGACACTATCTAAGCAGCTCTTTAAATCTTTCCCAAGCATAAAATAAAGACTCTTCATCTCCTTGCCTAAATGAACTAATTTAATTTCTCATTTTTGCATTCTTGGAAGGACGAAAGTACTTACATAAGAACTTCTCAGCTAGATCATTCCATGTGGCAATGGAATTAGGCTCCAAGGAATTTAACCAACTATTGGCTCTATCCCTTAGAGGGTAAGGAAAAATCCTCGACCGAAAGGCATCATCAGTCATGCCAGGAATCTTGAAATTACCAGTAACATTCAGGAATTACCTTGAGTGTAAATAAGGATCTTCATTAGGAGAGCCTAAGTACTATCCAGTAGTTTGTAGCATTTGAAACATCATAGGCTTGAATTCAAATTGATTTTCATTGATTTATGGCAAGATAATACCAATGCTCATAGCATTCAGATTAAACACAACATAGTTTCTGATGTTACGGGCCCTATCATTGGCAATACTGATTATGTCGTTATCAGCCATGACAAGGATTGGATCCTCTTCCTCTATTTATTATACTGGTGGCTCATGGTCTCCTTCTTCTTCCAGATCAATGATGGGATCTCCTGGTCTATGTCCAGTAAGTTGATATATTCTTAATGCTTTGAGTGCTCTTTCAAGTTCAGGATATCCATTATAAACTGGACGTAATGACATGTGCATACAATAGCTAAAAGACCTGACGTGATACCAGATTACAAGGGAAATGTTAAAAGCTCAAATGCTTAAAAACAAAAACAATAGTATTGAATACAAAAAAAAAATCATAAATGAAACTAATCCACTCCCTGACAACGGCGCCAAAAACTTTTTGTGCTTTTCTACAAAGGTGCCACATGCAAGTATACATATTTTGATTACAACAAGTAATAAATATAGAGTATCGTATCCACAGAGAGTGTTGTTACTTAGATTTTATTTTTGTATAAAACTATTCTTTTGATTTAAGCATGAGTATAGAGAAATAATGATTGGTGTTTGTGATCGGTGGATCTGGAACTGACTGTTTAACGTTGGTTCGCCAAATGTCGCGGAAGCAAGAGTCGCCACCGTCTTTTATTTTCTCCAAATGGAAAGGACAAAAGCACAGAAAAATTCCTTATAGAGATTGCTCTCGGTTCGGGAGGTAGATTTATAGAAAGGGAAGGTGTTAGCACCCTTTCTATCCATGGTTATCCATGGGCTCTTAGATACTTGCTCATTGTGTTTTCAAAATGGTTGTTTGCTTTTCAACTGTGGGTTAAAAAAAGTTTCGTTTAAAATTTCAGTTCGACTCTTGTATCAGTCCTCAAGAGTGTTTGAAAAGTTGTTTTTGAAAGCTTTTTGAAAAGTGTCGGTGTGAAAAGAAGTTTTTGATTTGTTTTGAATTAGAGCAAGTATCTACGAGTCATCTACCTACCCTAAGGAATTCGTCTGTGTAAATGTCCTTAAGATAGTGCCATCCCACCATTGAGAGGTAGGTAGCACCACCGTTGGAGGTGTTCGGGTCAATTCGAGGTTTAGGGCAGTGTGGTCACCAGAGCAATAGGAAGACACCTTAGAAGCTACCCTCATGCCATGTTCATGGACATGAGGACTTACTAAAACATCCTCTATTCCACGACCACGTTTCGAGGGGCAAGGCAACAGTGAGACGTACCCTAGGGGTGATGTGTGAATTGTGTGTCATTTTCAGTTATCTTTATCTTGTTCATGCATTGGTGATCTACGCTTTGTTTTTATTTATTTTTGACATTCATTCTTTCATGCAAATTATTAACAGTTAAAAAGGTGCGGAATTAAAAGTCCTACGCTATTACAAAGGCGCGGGTCTACATCGCCAAATTAATCCAAGACCTGATTTGAATGAAATAAAATGCGGAAAGATAAATGTCCTAATTAATCTATTACAAGGCTTTGGAGTAATTACATGAAATTTATAAGAAAAGAAATAAAATAAGCGCGCGAAACGAAATTATAATCGAAAGCGAGGGCGTTGGACCCTTTTAAAGAAATTAAATTGAAATTATGAAATTAATTAAATTAAATAAAGGAAAAAGACTTATTTTTTGATATTTTTTGTACTTTATGAAATTAAGAAAATTAATAGAATTAAAAACCCTAATTCTAAACTATTTTTAATTTATTAAAAAAAAAGTTTAAGTTATACCTAGTTTTAACCTAATTATTTAATGATAAATTTATTTACAAAAATAATTAATTACTAGTAATAATAAGAAGAAATTTTAATTATTGAAAAAAAAGGAATAAAAAGCTAGAAACCCTAATTTCTACATTTTTTAGTTTATTAAAAAAAACATTAAAATTAAACCTAAGATTAGAACTAATTAGTTAATAAAATTTATTTACAAAAACTATTAAATAAAATATATTTTTATTTTTTGTCTTCTTTGATTTTTGTATTTTTATTATTTAAAATTAATTTTATGGAATTAAATAAAATAAAGAATATAATTAAAAGAAATAATAGAAAAGAATAAAAAATAGAGAAAAGAAGGCAAACATGGGGGGTGGTTGTCCCTTTTGGAGGTATTTTCCAAGCAATTTTGGCCCATTTGAATCAGGCCTGGTTGACTTTTGATGGTCACGTGTAGGGCGTTTGACTGATGTCCATGGTGGACTCCAGATCCTGACCTTCAGATCCATCTCCTGAGACGTGTGGCAAGCTTCAGCGTTGAATGCTTAGTGGACCTCTGGACATGTTGAGTACCTAATCACGTTGCAAGGAAAAATAGAAAGAAATATTGGGGACCTGGGGATCGAACCCAGGTCCCAACGTTCATCACAATTGCCTTCAACCACTACACCACTCAGCGCGTTTGGAATATATATTGCAAAATAAATAACATAACGTAAAACAATGATTAGTGGTAAAAAACGCACCAGAATATGAATGACCCTATCAAGTGAGGACACCTAATCTTCTTCTCCGTTTTCCTGTAACAAAACATGTTAGATAGCGGGGGTTTTAAACCCCCACTAAATGAAGCCACGAATAATAGAGAATAGGGTCTGGTTCATCATAAATTGATCGCGAGGCATGGCTTTGAATCGTCATGAGCTTCTGGTTTCAATGGTGCCATTTAGGTTGGCCAATTTTTCCATATGAACAAATCCCCAATTTCAAACTTCTACAACCCTAACGAGCTCCCATGGTAGATTCCCATACTTGCCTTAAAAACTTAATTGAATGGCATGGTTAGCTTTAGAATGATTAAACTAGTACAAATCAAGCATTAGAAATCAAAAATATGGCATGAATTATGAGACACGATTATGCAAAAAGTTTGAGGAAGTTTGACTTTATTCTACCACTTCTTGATGCGTGGGGACTGGAAAAGAATTCAGTTATGTCCAGGAAGACCTCAGCAAGCTTTTTGAATCGTTTGTATGCTTTGAATCACCCTGTAATGCAGTTTTCAGTTTTGAACTTTTTTTCCAAAAATGCAAAGTGTGTATTTGCTTTTGAGCGCAACTTTCAGGTCCTGAGCATTAGGGTTGGCATTGTGTATGTATATGGGACGAATTAGGGTAGAAATTTGAGTCCATAAACCTTTGCATTGATGTATCAAATATTTGATTTTCAATGAATCTTTTTTCAATCTTTTTCATGCCCTTTTGATACCAATCATGGCCAAATCTTTCCATATTGAAGGTGCACGAAATCTTGGAGTTATGATAGACCTATTAGCTGCATAAAAAGATTTAAAATGCATGCTTGAGTATTTTTGTCATATTTTATTTAATTAAATGAATTAATGGTGATAAAAATTCAAATAAATAATAAAAAATGATGAAATAACTCCCCTTTGGGTCAATGGGTCGTGCATAACTTTTGGATGATGATTCTTGGAAAAAATTGTGGCCCATTAGCAATTTTGAGGCATTTGAAGCAAAGTTGATTTGTCAAAATTCCCAAAAATTTCCCAACTTCCACAAAGTATATCTTGCTCAATTTTTAAGCTTTGATCATGTTCTTGGACATTTGGGAAAGGCCTTGAAGTCCTCTAACCAATTCCTTTGGTCCCATGTCATTTTGATTTACCAATCTCAAGTTATGGTCTTTGACTTAAAGTGCCTTTTTGTTGACTTTTGAAAATGACCTATAATGTTGAGATTGATAACTTTTTGTGAGAGCATTTATTGGACTTGAAGTGTGAAGAGGAGTTGTAGGAAATGTCTTTCTCTTCAAAATGAGCTTTGGATGGAATTTTTCTGATGAACCATGTGGAAGTTATGCCTTGGTCAAGTTACAGCTGACTTTTTCAACTATCAAATATGAAAACTTTTGCATCTTGAGACTTTTTGAGCCATGCCTTGAAAATCATGATCAAGAATTGATCAAATGATGTTTGTGGCTTCAAAATAAGATGTTGACCAAAAATTTGAACTTTTGACTGTCAAATGACCATTTTGCCCCTACAGTTGACTGCTGAGCAATTAGGGTTTTTGACTGTGCAATTTTGTGTTGTAAGTCTTGAAACTTGGCATGTGGATGCTTGACCATGTTTGTAGGCATGTGGGACTTGATTGGACCCTTGGAAACTTCAACTTCTTTGCCAGAACCAAAACCCTAGTTTTTGACTGTTAGGAGGCCATTAAACTGTGCAACCCTTGGGGAGATTTTGAAGCATGCTCTTGGCAAATCTTGAAGGATATGGGAGGGCAAATTTTGGGGTACAACAGTGTTTATGAGTTCCAGTTCACTTAAATGATTATCAAAATTAAGTCAAAGAGTGGTGGAAATATATTAAGAATGATTAGGTTGAGCTTTGTTCCATTAACATCTTTTGTGTAGTTATGTGTTAATAATGGTGGTGTCGTGACATGCGAGGCAGAGTAATCTTGTGGTGTATTTCTACATCATCCAAAGAATGCATAAAAGAGCATGGGAATAAATATATAAGCCTCACTTATAACCCTTAAACACGTCTTTTAATTAATCTGAATTCCTTAATGATTGCAGTTTCTTATCTCTAAGAAAACTAGGTCAAGTGAATATCTCTATCTTACTCTTCCAACCATTTTTACTCATGCAATAAATTTGTTTGTTGTATCTCTCACAACAACAAGTTTTTACCTATTTCTAAGTTGATCAAGCAAAGAAACAAGTTTTTAACAAAACAAACACATGGTAAAGCATGCACTAACCACACAACATATAACATAAGAACAACTTGATATTAATTTCACATTGCTCAACTACAAAAGGTTTAGCTCATAGTGATCTGAGTACAAGCTACAAACATGGTTCCCAAATGAAACATCTTAAGACAATAAGTCAACAAGAGATATAAACCTAAGAGAGACTTGGAGGATTCTTTGACATGACTAATCTTCAAGAGATTGCTCCAGTCGTGCTGTAGCTCATCAACAACCACGTGAATGGGTAAGGAAATAAGACATTAGCACACTTCCACTACTCTATAACGTAACTCTTGCAATATCATCTTGGAATTGCTTAAATCTCCTTTTATCTTCAATCACAACTCTATTTATAGACCAAGGATTAGGGTTTTGCATGTTACATTGGATCATGGGCACGTGTTCATGAAATCACATCAAGCCCACATAAAATTAGAGCCAACACACAATTATGCAGCATAGGATCAAGGAATCGTCATGCAAGGAGACCATGGTGGTGGGCAAGGTGTAGTGTGTTAGTTTGCCACAGCAGGTGCAAGTGGCGCGCTCTGAAATTTCAGCATCCTATCGTACCAATTTTTGTCTTATAGAGCCTCCACTATCTTCTTTAAATTTGAATATATTATTTTTCTTTAAAGCATGACTAAGATTTCCCTCTATTTTATACTTCCTTTCACGCTATCCTCATCGGCCAACAGCTTCCATTATTATTTTCCATTGGTCTGAGTTCTCTTACTTTCCTTTAGCTTGTGCTCCATGCAGCTGACTACTGAAGTCTTGCCTTAGCTCGACTATGCTAAACTTTTCATACTTAAAACATAATTAAACAATAAAAGGGAGCACCTATTGTGCTCCAGGCTAAAACAACTAAAAATGCTATAAATTACAACTAACAAGTAAAGCAAAAAGGTTAAATAAACAACTAAATACACATGTATTAACTCACAAAATATGGGTTAACATTGATCAGAAGCTCTGTTTTTGATAGGCTTCTCCTATTTATTCGTAGGCATATCTGCAGTAGGCTAGAATTAAGCTTGCTTATTTGCCCTAAGGTTTTTTCCTCCGTGTTGCTCCCTTCGAGGGATTTCTCTCTTGTCGAACAGAAACCTACCCCCAACATTTTTCCAATTTCCTTTTCTTCTGGAAACTCTGACTCTCTCCAAGTTCTCAGCAGCTTTCCTATCGTACATTAAACTACATCTGGAACACATTAATGCCTCATGATTTTTCTTCAGGCAGCGAAGAAGAAAATCAAGAAAATTCTCGTTGTCCTTAGGATATTCCACTTTTATCTGGTCTTCCTCCCTCTGGATGTCTTATTCCTTAGCTTCCATGTTTGCTTCCCCACTTAGTTCACCATATTGACTTCGACATTATAACCATCAGTGATCCTAATTCTTTACAACTTGGCCCTGAGGCCTTCAGTATCCTCTGTTACTTAGACACCCTGTCTAAAAACCTATGTAGTTTCTTTCTTGGTGTTGTTGTCTTTGAAGCCCTCGGCAGCCTCGATCATGTTGATGTCTATTGGTTTAGTGTAGTGGGCGTCAGCCATCTGTAGAGGGTATGAATCAACTTTCATCTTAACCTTATTCTTCTCTCCAAACTTAAGTCTTCCGTCACGGATATCATTTTGCACCAAATCCATGAAAAGAAAACACGGTGATGGTTTATGGCCTAAGAAATTATAATATTTGCAAAATCCTCTTTTCTCCCATTTTTCTATCAGAGGAATCTTAAAATCAGGTGGCACTAACATTTGGCCATATTTGACTAATAATTTAAATATTTCATCACACTTCGTCGCATCGAAGGTGTATGTCCTCTTTGGGAATTTGTCATTCTTTTCCTGTTCGACTGGATTCTTCCCATTCGAAGGAGCAAGAACTTTGCATGAATAAGGTTGCCTTTATTTTAATTATGCATGATCTATTTCATTTTCATCGAAACCCATAGGGTCGCTATAAACTTATGGTTCGTCTTCTTCCATTTCAATGTATTCCACCCTTTCTCTTCTATTATTATTACTAACCTTGGCCTTCTTAGCTTTTAATTTTTCGACCTATTGAACCCTATATGCTAACTGGGTCATGTCTCTTAAATACTGGGTATCTAACTTCTTTCTAATGGAGTAGTCTAAACCACCCACATCCATTTCGACCAGTTCATGTTCTGGAACTTGAGTAAAACATCTCGCCTTTAACAAACGAAACCTCTTGAGATAATCGTCTATTGGCTCACTAAACTTACGCTTAATGCTAGCCAACTCTTTCAAACTTATCTTTGATTGACCCATGTAAAATGCTCATGGAATAATCTTTCCAAGCGAGTCTAATCATGGATAAAATTTTCATGAAGTGTGGTAAACCAAGTGAAGGAGGATTTGGTAATGGAACTAGGGAAGTATTTTATCCTAATATTTTTGTTATTTTCAATATCCCCTTCCTCGGTCAAGTACCTGGTTATGTGTTCGATGGTAGATTCGCTAGTATCACCATAGAATTTTGTGAACTTTGGGACTTTCTATCCCCTGGGTGATTAAGTTTGTAAAACATACTCAAATAAAGAGAAAGTATAATTCAGCCTTCGAAGGCCTATTTTTACCCCATTTCATGCAATTATCCTTTCGACCATGGCTTCCAGTTTATTCTCTCCTTCAAATTTATCTTGTTGAACATGATGAATGACTTCGCCTACATCCTTATTTTGATTATCCATTATCACCCTTAGGGCTTGTACTTCTCTAGGTATTGCTTGTTCGATCCTAGGTTGTTCGAATCTTTTCTCCTAGTTAACTTCTCCAGCATTTGGCGCCTCTGGCTGCGCCTGGTTAATTATTGGATCTTCTTCGAAAACCACTTCTTGGTTTTCTCTTAGCCATTCTCGACGAGGTTGTCGAACTAGGGCCTGAGGAGCCCCAAATAAATATGCAATTTGCACCATCTGCGCTGCCAATTGCTGATTCATATGGGCATTTTGTTGATTAGTTTGGGTAGCACTTTCGATCAAAGGGTTAAATATTATGCCCATATGTTGAGCTAGAACACCAAATTTCGTGGTTGAAATCATAAATCCAGATGAAAAATGTCTGAAATTACTCGCTCCTAGTGGTCTTAGGGTCAATTTTTGACCCTGTGTTCGCACTAGGGAGATAATTGCTTCATTATGAGAATTCGTTGGTATCACCACTGCAGTTATTGGAATTGATCTGGTTATAGATATTGTAGTCGTATTTTCCACTGTCAAAGGAGGAGGTTGTTCTCCATTGTTGACTGGTGGATTCACCATTCTCCTAACGTATTTCCTCTTGGGTTTTAATTCGTTATGTCTAGCTATTCTACCTGTAATACGGTGGGAGAACTGACTTGGTGTTTTGCGATTTATCGCAATTGTTGTGGATAGCAAGAATCGCAGCCGAATTTTATTTTATCCAATAAAGGAAAGAGTGAAAAGAACAGGAAAGACCTTTTGATAATTTTCTTGAGTTCGGGGGTAGGTTATGAAAAGGGAAGGTGTTAGCATCCTTTTCACCCATAGTTATCTATAGGCTCTTAGTTGCTAGCTCACTTCGAAATGCTTTGTTTGAAATGTGTTGGTGATTGGTTTTGAAAGTATTTTTGAAAAGTGCCTTCATTTAGGAGAACTTTGTAATGATTCTCGTCTCTATAAGAATGCATACAAAGTGTTGACTTTTGAAAATATTTCATTTGAAAGTCTTAGTGTGTTTGAAATACGATTTGGAAATGGTTGTGAGCAAGAAACTATGAACGTTCTACCTACTCAAAAAGTCTTAGTTCTTTTCCTCCTCCTTGCTAACTTACCATTGATTGATAAGAAGCCCTATCATTGAATGTGAAGGGACATGTGTGGGTCATCGTACATTAATAGAAAGAAACATTGTAGTATACCTTAGTAATTTATCTTAAGGATCTAATATCTTTTACCGAAGGCAACGTAGAAGGGTCGTCGAGGGACTACGATCTTATATTCAAGGGTCATTGCTAAAGTATCCCACATTCGAGGGACATGACTGTTTTTATCAAGGCAACAAGTAAGGTTAATCCTAGAGGTGAAAGTGTATAAAGTGTTTGTTTTCATGCATTTTTGTCTTGAGATTAGGGTTCTCTAATTGATTTTATCTTGCCATACACACTGTAACTATTAACAATAATATGGAAAGCGATAAATTGCGGAAATTAAATTTCCTATGCTATTACAATACTTTAGGGGATGGGGGATACAAATTTACAAATGGTAAATGAAAGCAATTAAAACCTAATTACTATTACAACCATATTGAATAATGAATAACATTAAAAATATAAAGAAATATAAAGATAATGTAAAAAAAGGAAAATTGTTTTAAAAAAACATTTATGTATTGACACATGCACTTATGCGTTGCTACAAAAACTTTTATGCATTGATACAAAAACTTTGGTGCATTGACTCATGCACTTATGCATCAATAAATATCATTTCTTGTTCTTGAAAGTCAAAACCAACTTAGTATGAGTCGATACATAATAGTTTGCATCGACTCATTTCTTGGTTGCATCGATGCATTCGTGTTTTGCATCGACTCATACATATTTTGTCTCTCTGTAACATGTCTTGGTAACAGTATAAATTGATGCATAATGTCTTGTATCGGCTCATAACCTATTTTGTACCTAATATGAGTCGACTCATACTGCTATTTTTTACTTCTAACATTATTATGTCACATAAATAAGTCAGATCTCAACACATGGTAAGTGAAAATGAAAAGTAAGCATATAGTTAGCTTCAGGACAATGATATCTACATTTTTATCTTCACAAATGAACCACTAATGATGCTTGTATGAAGATTTCAAAGTCAAGAAAACTTACCTTGAAACTGAAATTCGTGTTTTGATTTAGAGTTGGAGAAGTCAAGCTGCATTGGTTATTTTTGGGCTTGGAAAATGGTGATGAAGATGTAACAGAAGTTGTTCTCATGTTTGAACAACTCCTATATGATGTATGTGGAGTGTTTGGATGGTTTTCTTGGACATAACTTGTAAGGTGTGATAGGTTCAAAGATTTGGACTTCAAAGCTCAAGTGTGGAGGCTTTATGGACAATTATGTTTTTTTGAGAGTATGAGGAGTTTTGAGAAACTTGTCTACACAACAAAAACTTTTGGCCATTTGGCTTGAAAATGGCCTCTCCATTTATAGAGAAGGTTTGAGAGGATGAGAGAGTTTATTTCATAAGTTGTGGAATTTTGGTTTGGTTGAGATGAAACAACCAAGTTATGTGAAATTTGATGTCCCAATGCATGGTACAAAAGGGATATGAAGTGGCTAGGAAGGTTTAGGCATGTTGCTTCTTTCTTTGACATTATGTGTGCATAAAAAAACAGTTGAGAGGCTCAAGGAGAGCTGACTTTGTATAAACCATGCTTTATGTGAATGGAAATGGTGCCTTTGTGCCATAAGTGGCAAAATGGATTGGATAATGCCTTAACCACTTGGATCATAGATTAACTACCTCAACAGGAATGCTGAGAGAACCTTGGGGCGATTACTACCTCAACAGGAACGCTGAGAGAATCTTGGATGTCTTCTACTGGGATAAGAGTCAGGGAGATCTTAGGGTCGATCTGACTGAACCGGAGAAGGCCTTTGACTGGATAAGAATCAGGAAAATCTTAGGGTCAATTTAAGTGAACCGGGCAAGGTCTTGGAATATCTTCAACTGGATAAGAATCAGGGAGATCTTAGGGTCGATCTGACTGAACCAGAGAAGGCCTTTAACTGGATAAGAATCAGGAAAATCTTAGGGTCGATTTAACTGAACCTGGCAAGGTCTTGGAATATCTTCAACTGGATAAGAATCAGGGAGATCTTAGGGTCGATCTAACTGAACCAGAGAAGGCCTTTGACTAGATAAGAATCGGGAAAATCTTAGGGTCGATTTAACTGAACCTGGCAAGGTCTTGGAATATCTTCAACTGGATAAGAATCAGGGAGATCTTAGGGTCGATCTAACTGAACCAGAGAAGGCCTTTGACTGGATAAGAATCAGGAAAATCTTAGGGTCGATTTAATTGAACCGGACTAAAGTCTTGAAATATAGCTGAGAACTTAACTGGATCTTTCCTGAAAGGTAAGGGTCAGTCATATGCAATGCATGATATGGATCGAGCAATGATGTTCTCAACATAAATGAGATTTGTAAGATATGATGCGTATATGCATGCTATAATGATGTATGTGATATTTTTGAATGTATGTTTTTGTCTAGGAAAGTAAATCCTTGACGGGTGCCGGGAAGTTAACTCCTGGGCTGACGTTTGAAGAAAAGAATATTCGTTTCCGCCAGGAATGATAGTTGCAAGAATACCGGTAGGAGAAGATAACTCCGTTGGGGAATAAACTTGACAAATAGATCACTCTGCGGGGAGAAAATTATTCTAGCGACCTTGCTGGGGAACAATACTCTGTGGGGAGAGAGGTACTTTGCTGGGATAATGATACCTCCGTTGGGGGTACCATTAATATGTTGGAAGTGTTAATAGACTTCGCTGGGGATAAGAAGACTTTGCCGAGAACGATCTTTTCGTGGCTTTTGGCTGAGGATAACCCAGTTATATCCTGGTAGGGAAATAACCTTTGAATAAAGCCGGGAGACGCGTTCGGGCTCTGCAGGTGACAAGCTTCCATAATCTACTGGGGATAAGCTTACTGCTTGGGAGATGGATTCAAACTTTCCTGGGGAAATCTTGCTTGGACTCTCCTGGGGAAATTTTGAGATATATTGGGGAAGTGGCTCCGCTGAATATCTGGTATACCACCGGGGAACAATCTTAGATCAAGACTGCTGGGGATGCTTGTTAAGAATGTTTGTACAATGTTAGGGAATGTTGAGATCTGCCGGAGGATACCCAACTTCCTTAAGGCTGATAGTATAGCTTTGCTTGGGGAGAGTGCATTGACTTGCTGGCTCACTCTCTGGGGAATTAAGATATACTGGTTATGTTCTTCAGCCGAACTTACCTTGGTACCTTGGTGGATAGAACAATTAGATCGTTTAGACCACTCATTATTGCCCATGTTTCTAATGTTACCTGCAATTAATCCTTTATTTCGTATGCAATTTATTTATGAGTTAGCAATTAGTGTCAAATGCATATATCACAAATTGAACCTTGGACGTTCTTCGCAAAACAAAACAGAAAAGAAAAAATAAATGGCAATTTGAGCTGAAAAGTGATTTTTGTATTGATTTTTGAATTTGCCCGTAAATAGGCGTTTTATGTACAAGAGGCTGACGTCCTAGTAAGAGAACGCCATCGAACAAAAGAGTTTAATACAAATTTGTACAAAGGAATATAAAATAGCTGTGTGAATAGAAATAATCCCACTGGGTCCCAACTCTGCTATCGCCTTTATATCTTCGAGCGTCTCATCACTTGATGACCTAGATGACGATGAAGCTGATTGATCGATGCCGTCTGAACTCGATGTTGATACCGGATTTTGGATGCAAGGTGATCCAATGAGACATAGTATTATGCTTTATCACTAACTTTTGCCTGGACCGCCCTTTCGGGTTTTCAGTCCACCGGGATACCCATTTTTGTCCAAGCCTCCTTTTCAGGTTTTCGACTTGTCGGGTGCACAGATTTTTTTTATTTCATCCCTTCATTTTGCCCGAACCCTTTTGGTTCGCCGGGAAGCCCTAATTTTTGCCTAGGTATGTCAACCTAGTGGGTCTTTTTCATGCGTAGTATCTTTTTACTATGTCTGCATTGGCGGGGTGAGGAAGGTCGTCACCATCCATGGTAGTTAAGATCATGGCTCCTCCTGAGAACACATGTTTAACCACAAATGGCCCTTCATATGTAGGGGTCCATTTTCCCCTTGGATCACTCTGAGGAAGGATGATACGCTTTATTACCAAATCCCCAACTTGATACTCTTGTGGCCTGACCTTTTTGTTAAATGCCCTGATCATCCGCTTTTGGTACGTCTGACCATGACAAATAGCAGAAAGTCTCTTTTCGTCAATTAGATTTAACTGATCAAGTCGTGTCTGGATCCAATCATCTTCGCTCAGATCTGCATCTTTCATTATCCAGAGAGAGGGTATTTGCACTTCAATCGGTAAGACTGCCTCCATACCGTAGACCAAGGAGAAAGGAGTTGCCCCGGTTGACGTCCTGGCTGAGGTACGGTACCCATGTAGAGCAAACGGTAACTCTCGTGCCAATCTTTATAAGTCACTGTCATCTTCTGCACGATTTTCTTAATGTTCTTATTTGCTGCTTCTACAGCCCCATTCATCTTCGGTCTGTAAGGCGAAGAGTTGTGGTGTTGTATCTTAAACTGCTCGCAGAGCTCAGTTATCATCTTGTTATTGAGATTGGTACCGTTGTCTGTAATGATTCTTCCAGGGACACCGTATCGACAGATCAGATTATGTCGAATGAACCGTGCCACAACGTTCTTGGTTACTGTGGCGTAGGAAGCTGCTTTAACCCACTTCGTGAAGTAATCAATCGCCACCAGAATGAAGCGATGCCCATTGGACGCTGTAGGTTTAATCTCACAGATCATATTTATGCCCCACATTGCAAAAGGCCAAGGTGCAGTCAAGACATTCAATGGAACTGGAGGAACGTGCACCTTATCTGCGTAAATCTGGCATTTATGACATGTCCGAGAATGTTGGTAACAGTCGGCTTCCATTGTGGACCAGAAATACCCTGCCCGAAGGATCTTCTTTGCCATAGTGTGTCCACTAGAATGTGTTCCGAAGGTACCTTCATGCAGCTTTGCCATGATCCTTTCTGCTTCAGTCTTATCCACACAACGCAATAAGGTCGAATCATGGTTTCGTTTGTACAGGATGTCGTTGCTAAGGAAGAACTTCGTTGCGAACCTTCTTAGAAACTTCTTATCGTTGACAGATGCACCTTCAGGGTATTCCTGAGCTTCCAAGTATCTCTTCACCTCATGGTACCAAGGCTTCTCAGTCACCAATTCAGTCTCGAGATCACAACAGTATGCCGGTTCGTCCAATTTCCAGATAATGATCCGGGGAGCCTCATTGTCCCATTTAACTTTGAACATAGAAGACATCGTAGCTAACGCGTCCGCCAGCTGATTCTCCTCTCTCGGGAAGTGTTCAAAGGTTATCTCTGTGAAGTGGGGGATCAATGTCAATACACATTCTCTGTAAGGAATAAGATTCGGATGTTTCGTATCCCACTCCCCTTTGATCTGATTGATCACGAGAGCGGAATCTCCGAAGACACTCAGAAACTTGATCCTTAAGTCGATCGCAGCTTGGAGACCCGTGATGCATGCCTCATACTCCGCCATGTTGTTGGTGCAGTTGAAACATAGCCGGGCAGTGAGTGGAGTATGAGTTCCTTGAGGGGATATGATCACAGCGCCGATACCGTTACCCAAAGCGTTAAAGGCTCCGTAAAAGTGCATAAACCATCGGGATCCTTCCTCAGGTCCTTCATCCAGTCCAGGTACTTCACAATCAGTCACAATCATGATGCTCTCGTCAGGAAATTCAAAATTCATTGACTGATAGTCGTCTACTGCCTGATGTGCCAAGTGGTCTACCAATACACTTCCTTTGATAGCTTTCTGAGTTGTGTACTGGATGTCGTATTCTGTCAAGATCATTTGCCATCTTGCTATTCTTCCAGATAGAGCAGGCTTTTCGAATATGTATTTTATAGGATCCATCTTTGAGATCAATAAAGTAGTGTGAGTCAGCATATACTGTCTCAGCCGGCGAGCAGCCCATACCAAAGCGCGGCAAGTTTTCTCGAGCAGTGAGTATCGGGTCTCACAGTCGGTAAACTTTTTGCTAAGGTAATAAATGGCATGCTCTTTTCGGCCAGACTCGTCATGCTGCCCCAGCACACACCCCATTGAGTTGTCAAGTACTGTCAGGTATAGTATCAGAGGTCTCCCTTCAACCGGTGGCATAAGAATGGGTGGTTCTTGGAGATACTCTTTGATTCTGTCAAAAGCAGCCTGACATTCATCGTTCCAACGTACTACCTGATCTTTCTTCAGCAGCTTGAAGATTGGCTCACAGGTAGCGGTTAGGTGCGAGATGAATCGAGCAATGTAATTCAACCGTCCTAGAAAGCCTCTGACCTCTTTCTGTGTCTTAGGAACTGGAATCTCTTGAATGGCCTTAACCTTGGCAGGGTCCACTTGAATACCTTTATCACTTACAACGAAGCCTAGCAACTTTCCAGATCTAACCCCGAAGGTGCATTTGTTCGGGTTCAACCTTAGCTTGTACAACTTCAGACGGTCAAACAGTTTCTGCAGATGATCAAGGTGTTCCTCCTCAGTTTGAGACCTTGCAATCATGTCGTCGACATACACTTCTATCTCATGATGGATCATGTCATGAAATAAAGCAACCATGGCACGTTGGTAGGTTGCCCCAGCATTTTTCAACCCGAATGGCATGACCTTGTAGAAGAAGGTGCCCCACTGAGTAACAAAGGTAGTTTTTTCCATGTCTTCAGGTGCCATCTTGATCTGATTGTAACCTGAAAAGCCATCCATGAAAGAGAACACCTTGTGCTGCGCCGTATTGTCAACAAGGACATCAATGTGAGGTAGAGGGAAGTCATCCTTGGGGCTGGCCCTATTCAGATCCCTGTAATCGACACACATTCTGACCTTTCCATGTTTCTTTGGTACCGGCACCACATTAGCAACCCACTGAGGATAAGAAGTCACTGCAAGGAACTCGGCATCAAACTGTTTCATAACCTCGGCTTTGATCTTTTCAGACATCTCCGGACGCATACGGCGGACCTTTTGCTTAACCAGAGGGAAGTCTTCCTTGGTAGGCAAATGATGGACCACAATGTCGGTATCCAACCCAGGCATGTCTTCGTAGGACCAGGCAAAGATCTCCACATAATCATGTAGCATCTGAGTCAACTGTTGCTTCACGCTGAGCTCTAGGTTGGCACCAATCTTGACCTCCTTCCTAACTGTATCAGTACCCAGATTTATTGTTTCCACTGGCTCTTCATGCGGTTGAATTGCCCTCTCTTCCTGGAGTAACAGTCTTGCAAGCTCGCCAGGTACTTCGCAATCATCTTCACCTTCATCTTCGGCTAAGTTGATCGGATTTTCTAAGTCATAACTGGCAGTAGCAGAGTCGTTACCAGTGAGATCCAGAGTGGATTGAAACCTGTATGAGTGAGTGTGTGTAAATACAGCTGTTTTGCAATATATAAAGAAAGGAAAGAAAGAAAAGGAGCATAAGATTTGAAATGCGAGAAAACGTCCAAGGTCTTTATTCATGATATATGAAATGACAATTAATATGCCCTCACAAATGAAGCCACGGTGCCCCGGGTAAGACACTGGGCCATAGAGTTTTAATTCATTGTTTATTACAGATAACAAAAACAAAGGAGTTTATTACTGCGTAACAAAAGTAATAGGAGTATGATCTCTAGCAGTCCAATTGGTCAATCCACCAACAGTCGTCGGGTAAATCCAGCTATCAAACTCTAACTCTTCTACTTCATCTTCATCCCCAATGGCATTCACTCCTGGATTGGTAATGAGCACAGGAGGTCTTCTGGTCTTTGCCTTGCGCACAACCCTCTGAGCCTCTGCAGTAAAACCCAGTCCAAACTTGTCAGTTTTAGGTGTAAAATCAGGGAGCCTTCCCCAGTTAGCACATTCACCTTTCTTGATTACAGCCCGGGCATCCTTCAGGGAAGCCATCTTCAAAGGAACATCCTCTTCAACCACTGTTTCTGCCGCTGCCAATGTTGGAGGTACCTCTTCAAAATGCTGAAAGGGGGTTTCAATAAACTCCCCGTCCATCTCAATGTATCGGAAGGAATTCAAGTGACTAACCATATACTCCTCCTCTCCCTGCACATTGACAATCTTCCCTCTGACGGGGTACTTGAGCTTTTGATGTAGGGTAGAGGTCACTGCCCCAGCCTTGTGAATCCAAGGTCGACCCAGTAAACAAGAATAAGATGGACGGATATCCATCACATAGAAAGTGGAGTCGAATACTTGAGATCCCACACGAATAGGAATGTCTACCTCTCCATGAACCATCCTCTTAGAACCGTCAAAGGCTCTGACGATGATGCTGCTAGGTTTCAGCTCCAGGCCCTCACAATCCAACCGGTCTAAGGCCTTTTTGGGTAGCACATTCAGGGAAGAACCAGTGTCCACCAACACGTGCGCAAGAGTAGTGCCCCTGCATTCAATAGAGACATGCAGGGCGTCATTGTGGTCCTTTCCCTTAGCAGTAAGGTCAGCATCCGAGAAACCCAAACCATTGTCGGCTGTCAAATTGGCTACGCAATCAGTAAACTGGACTGCAGATGTCTCCTGTGGCACATGGGCCGTCTTGAGGAATGAAATCAGGGCCTTAGCATGGGCCTCTGAGCACAGCAGCAAGGAGAGCATGGAGATCTTGGAGGGTGTATGCCCCAGCTGCTCAACAACATTAAAGTCATTCTTCTTGATTATTTTCATAATTTCCTCCATCTCTTGTTGGGAGGCCTCAGCATTCACAGATTTTGGTGCCTCCGTCCGGGAAGGCTCATCTTCAATCCCTTTGCCCCGAGCATTAGATGACTCGGCAGCAGGGGAAACAACTTGATCAGAAATAGGAACAGGTGCACTTGCAGGTGTTATAGTGAGGGGTCTTCGAATAGCGGGTGGCGCAATGTCAGGCGAGAAGAGCCTGGCACTGCGGGTTACTTTGGCTGGACCAGTGATATTGCTGACGCTGGTACCAGTGTTGAACTCTTGCTTTATTCCATGTACATATACATCTGCCCCATAGTGCCATGGGACAGCCTTATCAGATTCATAGGGGAGAGGCCCCGGAACAATAATCACAATGGGTGCGACAGTCATGATTTTAACCGGCTTCCTCGGGAAAGCCTTGATTGGATTCTGGAAAATGGTAACAACAGATACTTCTTCCACAGGAACAAACAGAACAACAGTCTTCTTGAACAAAATCTCTTTGTTGTCCATCAGGCTTTGGATGCCCAACTTCAGCAAAGGACAACCAGAAAGGGAAACAGCACAGAAAAAGCAACCTTCGCTACAACCCGGAAATAAACCGGCCAGCAGTAGGTTCCTCTTAACAGTCATCAGAGGAGTAGCTACATCACTCACAGAAACGGCATACACATCTTCATTAATGGCATTCACTCCATGCTGGGGCATAGGAGCAGTCACCACATTTGGCCTCTCAGGCGCTTCAAATTGTATCTCCTTCGCATCAATAAGGTCTTGCACCTTATTCCTTAAGGCCCAACAGTCATCAGTGGAATGCCCCGGGCTATCGGAGTGATAAGCACAGCGAGCATTTGGATTGTATTTCGGAGAGGCAGTATTCACAACCTTCGGGGCCTCTCTAACAGTCACCAAATTGGTGGATAGCAACTGCGGCAAGATTTGTGATAGAGTCATACTTAGCCGGGTGAACTCTCTTCTGGGTCTTTCAGCCCTTTGTGGATTGGTTTGCCGAGGAGCGGCAGCAGGTTTAGCAATCATTACCGCGTTGACAGATTGGCGGCGCTCAGGTTTATCATGTCTTCTAGGCCCATATACAGCACTGGCCTCCTTCTTAAAGGGCTTCTTCTCAGAACTTGACGATGCACCCTTCTGGATTTTACCAGACTTCATTCCAGCCTCTATTCTCTCCCCAGTCAGAATAAGATCAGTGAACCCTGCAGATGAGTTACCGATAAGATGATTGAAAAACGGCCCGGAGAGAGTCCCCAAGAACATATCCACCAGCTCACGGTCAGTTAACGGAGGCTGCACTCTGCCAGCCAGATCCCTCCACTTCTGTGCATCTCTTTGAAACCTTCGCTTGACCCTAGCGACATACCTTGGAGTTGGGTACGTGTAGGAGCAAGGTCGGCATTATATTGATACTGCTTGTAAAAAGCAGTAGCCAACTCCTCCCAGTTACGAATCTTGGTCCCATCCAGCTGATAGAACCATTCGAGATGAGTCCCTGAAAGACTCTCCTGGAAGAAGTGGATCCACAAGTTCTTGTCCACTGTGTACGGTTGAATCTTCCGCACATAAGATCTGAGGTGTAGCTTGGGACAAGACGCCCCGTCATACTTGGTGAAAGATGGTGCCTTAAACTTGTGGGGAATAATCACACCAGTAGATAAGCCCAAGTCTCCGAAATCCAGCCCCGGCACTTGTTGGATCTCCATTGCATTCAGTCTGTCTTCCAACTGCTTATACCGGTCTTCAGCAGGAGGATACTGTTCCTCATTAAAGTCAGTCTCTTTGTCAGAGACTACTGGACTTGAAGCCTTTCACCCCTGGGGACTGCCTTTGCCTACAGAAGAACCAGCTTCTTCATTCTGCAGAGTGTTACCAAACCTCCAGCCGGAGTTGAAAAGAACAATTCTCTTCTTCTTCTTCCCCTTCTTCAGGAGTAAAGCCTTCAGCTCTTCTTGGCCTTGATCCAAACCCATGATCAGCTCCTGAAATTACGCGTTCTGCGCCTGAAGGGCTTTGATAGACATCTCGGTTGATGATGAGTCAGGGTTCATGATGCTGAAATAAACAGCGAAGAACAGTAAGCAACCTGAAAAGAAGAATACCTGCTATGCACATGATGAATGGAATGCGTATGATTTATGTTTTCAAAGACAATCGGGAATCAACTTTGTAAACAAAAAGGAACACACTTCATTAGATTCAACTTTGAAATTTAAATTGTTCAACAGGTTGCCCTTAGGCGTTACATAAAATGGAAATACCGAAAAGGGAAATAAAACTATAAAAGAACATCCAGAGCTCCTCATTGATCCCATGGTCTCCTCTTCTCAGTACGGATGTAGTCATTCAGAGCTCGCTCATTCTCCAACTGCTTTGTCAGCTTCTGGATCTTCAATTCCTGCTCGTTGAACTTTTCCCGATAAGAATCCCGCTCTTCTCGCAGTTGCGACCAAGACCTCTTTAATGTCTCATAATCAGTAGGTATCTGAGGAGGGAGGACAGTTGGAGGAGCCCCATCTTTGTCAGGATACTCAAGAATGACGGGTCTGACAGCTTCATATGGCATACCTAACTTCTGAGCACGGATACGAACCCATTTGTAGTAGGCTTCCATAGGTAGAGAAGTCTTTGGCCCCAACTCTTGTGGGTCAGCTTTATGAACTTTGTCCCAAGCCTTGATGAACCTACGACGCAGCTCGTCACTATCCACCTGAAACTCAAAACTGATGTGAGGCACTAACATCTCATGAGGCCCTGCTCTTCTGGCTCTTCCAAACTGACGGAGCGCTAGACATGGATTGTAAGAGATTCCTCCTTGAGTACCAATCAGAGGAACATTAGGGTATTCTCCGCAACGATCAATAACAGCTACCTCATCCAAACCTCTGAAAGTCCAGATGATGTCCTTATCAGTGAGGGACATTAACCTATGAGCCCAACCTCTTCCTTCTTGGTTCTTCAGCACGAACTTAGGGAGGTGCGAAATAAACCACCTCACTAACAAAGGGATACAACACCATAGAGTTCCTTGTCTTCAGGCAGTACGAGCATAAAGTTGTTGCAGGATGTCACCCAAGAGAGTGGGCACAGGGTTCTGAGACATAAAGATCCTTATGGCAGTGACATTGATGAAGTTGTCCGGATTACGAAACAAGACTAACCCATAGATTAAGAGAGCCAAAATGTCTTCATATGCCCTAAAGTCCAAGTCATTCCAGAAACTGTTAGCTTTACCGATCAGAAACTTGGCCAAGAAACCCTTAACTCCGCTTCTAGTCACCCAGTTGTCCATTACTTCTTGATGTGTCAAGGGAAGAGCTGCAGCAACCTCCTCAAGCCTGAGGGTCTTTTCCCAACCAGTGAAGGGAATCTGATCCAAGATAGGGATACCAAGCAAATCAAAGAACTCTTCCAGGGTAGGGACCAGCTGGAAGTCTTGAAAGGTGAAACACTGGTACAGAGGGTCATAGAACTGGGTCAGGACACTCATCAACTGTTGATCCCGCTTTGCAGTGACTAAACTGAGAAGAGAACCATGCCTCTGGATGAAGGAAGTGGTGTTTGGAATCCTGCTAAACAACTCTTCAAGCAACTCAGGTGGGTGAACAAAGTTGAACCAGATAGTATTCCTTCGCATAGGCATCATGATGTCCTACAAAACAGAGCAAAGGTGAAACCCTCTTGTCTTTGAAATGGTCAGTCCTTATGCAGGATGCATGCAATGCTCATGATGTTATGATGTTATGATAAAGCACACCACAAATATTTACAAAGGCAAACATGGTAAGGCACACAAGTCACACAAGGCAAGCCCTTAAAGTTTAGGCCAGCATGAGGTCTAGGTATTACCCTCTTTCAGTTTGTTGGTTCATACCTGTCCTATCAAAAGTAATCGGGTTCTTAGAGGATCCCAATATCATTGACTACCCTCAATCGGTCATAACTCCAGCATCACAATCTTTTCTTGCGGCCAGAACCATCACGAGAGTTTAGCCTCAATGGGCGTAGCATACTGCTACTGTTCTATTGGCCAAGTTGTGTCATTTAAGGTTCTAAGGTCTGTTGGTGCTTAATGACTCCTCAGAAGACCCATATTCTCCTCGTTGCGACACAAGAGAAATCGGTACAGACTAAGGTGCCACACCAATGTAGCCACTGCTTCACCCGTGTCGGTCTACGCCGGACAGGTCCCTCACAGCTTATGCTACCTAAACAGGGTATCCCCAGATCCAAGTTAGGATCTATGTAACTCCCATGCAACCCACAATTTTAAAGCAAACAAGTCAAAACAATTGAAAACACAGTTATGAACTATCCTAAGGTACACCTCACTTTATAAGAGTCCCCAGCAGAGTCGCCAGTTCTGTGATCGGTGGATCTGGAACTGACTGTTTAACGCTGGTTCGCGAAATGTCGCGGAAGCAAGAGTCGCCACCGTCTTTTATTTTCTCCAAATGGAAAGGACAAAAGCACAGAAAAATTCCTTATAGAGATTGCTCTCGGTTCGGGAGGTAGATTTATAGAAAGGGAAGGTGTTAGCACCCTTTCTATCCATGGTTATCCATGGGCTCTTAGATACTTGCTCATTGTGTTTTCAAAATGGTTGTTTGCTTTTCAACTGTGGGTTAAAAAAAGTTTCGTTTAAAATTTCAGTTCGACTCTTGTATCAGTCCTCAAGAGTGTTTGAAAAGTTGTTTTTGAAAGCTTTTTGAAAAGTGTCGGTGTGAAAATAAGTTTTTGATTTGTTTTGAATTAGAGCAAGTATCTACGAGTCATCTACCTACCCTAAGGAATTCGTCTGTGTAAATTTCCTTAAGATAGTGCCATCCCACCATTGAGAGGTAGGTAGCACCACTGTTGGAGGTGTTCGGGTCAATTCGAGGTTTAGGGCAGTGTGGTCATCAGAGCAATAGGAAGACACCTTAGAAGCTACCCTCATGCCATGTTCATGGACATGAGGACTTACTAAAACATCCTCTACTCGACGACCACGTTTCGAGGGGCAAGGCAACAGTGATACGTACCCTAGGGGTGATGTGTGAATTGTGTGTCATTTTCAGTTATCTTTATCTTGTTCATGCATTGGTGATCTACGCTTTGTTTTTTTTTATTTTTGGCATTCATTCTTTCATGCAAATTATTAACAGTTAAAAAGGTGCGGAATTAAAAGTCCTACGCTATTACAAAGGCGCGGGTCTACATCGCCAAATTAATCCAAGACCCGATTTGAATGAAATAAAATGCGGAAAGATAAATGTCCTAATTAATCTATTACAAGGCTTTGGAGTAATTACATGAAATTTATAAGAAAAGAAATAAAATAAGCGCGTGAAACGAAATTATAATCGAAAGCGAGGGCGTTGGACCCTTTTAAAGAAATTAAATTGAAATTATGAAATTAATTAAATTAAATAAAGGAAAAAGACTTATTTTTTGATATTTTTTGTACTTTATGAAATTAAGAAAATTAATGGAATTAAAAACCCTAATTCTAAACTATTTTTAATTTATTAAAAAAATGTTTAAGTTATACCTAGTTTTAACCTAATTATTTAATGATAAATTTATTTACAAAAATAATTAATTACTAGTAATAATAAGAAGAAATTTTAATTATTGAAAAAAAAGGAATAAAAAGCTAGAAACCCTAATTTCTACATTTTTTAGTTATTAAAAAAAACATTAAAATTAAACCTAAGATTAGAACTAATTAGTTAATAAAATTTATTTACAAAAACTATTAAATAAAATATATTTTTATTTTTTGTCTTCTCTGATTTTTGTATTTTTATTATTTAAAATTAATTTTATGGAATTAAATAAAATAAAGAATATAATTTAAAGACATAATAGAAAAGAATAAAAAATAGAGAAAAGAAGGCAAACATGGGGGGTGGTTGTCCCTTTTGGAGGTATTTTCCAAGCAATTTTGGCCCATTTGAATCAGGCCTGGTTGACTTTTGATGGTCACGTGTAGGGCGTTTGACTAATGTCCATGGTGGACTCCAGATCCTGACCTTTAGATCCATCTTCTGAGACGTGTGGCAAGCTTCAGCGCTGGATGCTTGGTGGACCTCTGGACATGTTGAGTACCTAATCACGTTGCAAGGAAAAATAGAAAGAAATATTGGGGACCTGGGGATCGAACCCAGGTCCCAACGTTCATCACAATTGCCTTCAACCACTACACCACTCAGCGCGTTTGGAATATATATTGCAAAATAAATAACATAACGTAAAACAATGATTAGTGGTAAAAAATGCGCCAGAATATTAATGACCCTATCACATGAGGACACCTAATCTTCTTCTCCGTTTTCCTGTAACAAAACATGTTAGATAGCGGGGGGTTTAAACCCCCACTAAATGAAGCCACGAATAATAGCGAATAGGGCCTGGTTCATCATAAATTGATCGCGAGGCATGGCTTTGAATCGTCATGAGCTTCTGGTTTCAATGGTGCCATTTAGGTTGGCCAATTTTTCCATATGAACAAATCCCCAATTTCAAACTTCTGCAACCCTAACGAGCTCCCATGGTAGATTCCCATACTGGCCTTAAAAACTTAATTGAATGGTATGGTTAGCTTTAGAATGATTAAACTAGTACAAATCAAGCATTAGAAATCAAAAATATGGCATGAATTATGAGACACGATTATGCAAAAAGTTTGAGGAAGTTTGACTTTATTCTACCACTTCTTGATGCGTGGGGACTGGAAAAGAATTCAGTTATGTCCAGGAAGACCTCAGCAAGCTTTTTGAATCGTTTGTATGCTTTGAATCACCATGTAATGCAGTTTTCAGTTTTGAACTTTTTTGCCAAAATTGCAAAGTGTGTATTTGCTTTTGAGCGCAGCTTTCAGGTCCTGAGCATTAGGGTTGGCATTGTGTATGTATATGGGACGAATTAGGGTAGAAATTTGAGTCCATAAACCTTTGTATTGATGTATCAAATATTTGATTTTCAATGAATCTTTTTTCAATCTTTTTCATGCCCTTTTGATACCAATCATGGCCAAATCTTTCCATATTGAAGGTGCACGAAATCTTGGAGTTATGATAGACCTATTAGCTGCATAAAAAGATTTAAAATGCATGCTTGAGTATTTTTGTCATATTTTATTTAATTAAATAAATTAATGGTGATAAAAATTCAAATAAATAATAAAAAATGATGAAATAACTCCCTTTTGGGTCAATGGGTCGTGCATAACTTTTGGATGATGATTCTTGGAAAAAATTGTGGCCCATTAGCAATTTTGAGGCATTTGAAGCAAAGTTGATTTGTCAAAATTCCCAAAAATTTCCCAACTTCCACAAAGCATATCTTGCTCAATTTTTAAGCTTTGATCATTTTCTTGGACATTTTGGAAAGGTATTGAAGTCCTCTAACCAATGCCTTTGGTCCCATGTCATTTTGATTTACCAATCTCAAGTTATGGTCTTTGACTTAAAGTGCCTTTTTGTTGACTTTTGAAAATGACCTATAATGTTGAGATTGATAACTTTTTGTGAGAGCATTTATTGGACTTGAAGTGTGAAGAGGAGTTGTATGAAATGTCTTTATCTTCAAAATGAGCTTTGGATGGAATTTTTCTGATGAACCATGTGGAAGTTATGCCTTGGTCAAGTTACAGCTGACTTTTTCAACTATCAAATATGAAAACTTTTGCATCTTGAGACTTTTTGAGCCATGCCTTGAAAATCATGATCAAGAATTGATCAAATGATGTTTGTGGCTTCAAAATAAGATGTTGACCAAAAATTTGAACTTTTGACTGTCAAATGACCATTTTGCCCCTACAGTTGACTGCTGAGCAATTAGGGTTTTTGACTGTGCAATTTTGTGTTGTAAGTCTTGAAACTTGGCATGTGGATGCTTGACCATGTTTGTAGGCATGTGGGACTTGATTGGACCCTTGGAAACTTCAACTTCTTTGCCAGAACCAAAACCCTAGTTTTTGACTGTTAGGAGGCCATTAAACTGTGCAACCCTTGGGGAGATTTTGAAGCATGCTCTTGGCAAATTTTGAAGGATATGGGAGGGCAAATTTTGGGGTACAACAGTGTTTATGAGTTCCAGTTCACTTAAATGATTATCAAAATTAAGTCAAAGAGTGGTGGAAATATATTAAGAATGATTAGGTTGAGCTTTGTTCCATTAACATCTTTTGTGTAGTTATGTGTTAATAATGGTGGTGTCGTGACATGCAAGGCAGAGTAATCTTGTGGTGTATTTCTACATCATCCAAAGAATGCATAAAAGAGCATGGGAATAAATATATAAGCCTCACTTATAACCCTTAAACACGTCTTTTAATTAATCTGAATTCCTTAATGATTGCAGTTTCTTATCTCTAAGAAAACTAGGTCAAGTGAATATCTCTATCTTACTCTTCCAACCATTTTTACTCATGCAATAAATTTGTTTGTTGTATCTCTCACAACAACAAGTTGTTACCTATTTCTAAGTTGATCAAGCAAAGAAACAAGTTTTTAACAAAACAAACACATGGTAAAGCATGCACTAACCACACAACATATAACATAAGAACAACTTGATATTAATTTCACATTGCTCAACTACAAAAGGTTTAGCTCATAGTGATCTGAGTACAAGCTACAAACATGGTTCCCAAATGAAACATCTTAAGACAATAAGTCAACAAGAGATATAAACCTAAGAGAGACTTGGAGGATTCTTTGACATGACTAATCTTCAAGAGATTGCTCCAGTCGTGCTGTAGCTCATCAACAACCACGTGAATGGGTAAGGAAATAAGACATTAGCACACTTCCACTACTCTATAACGTAACTCTTTCAATATCATCTTGGAATTGCTTAAATCTCTTTTTATCTTCAATCACAACTCTATTTATAGACCAAGGATTAGGGTTTTGCATGTTACATTGGATCATGGGCACGTGTTCATGAAATCACATCAAGCCCACATAAAATTAGAGCCAACACACAATTATGCAGCATAGGATCAAGGAATCGTCATGCAAGGAGACCATGGTGGTGGGCAAGGTGTAGTGTGTTAGTTTGCCACAGCAGGTGCAAGTGGCGCGCTCTGAAATTTCAGCATCCTATCGTACCAATTTTTGTCTTATAGAGCCTCCACTATCTTCTTTAAATTTGAATATATTATTTTTCTTTAAAGCATGACTAAGATTTCCCTCTATTTTATACTTCCTTCCATGCTATCCTCATCGGCCAACAGCTTCCATTATTGTTTTCCATTGGTCTGAGTTCTCTTACTTTCCTTTAGCTTGTGCTCCATGCAGCTGACTACTGAAGTCTTGCCTTAGCTCGACTATGCTAAACTTTTCATACTTAAAACATAATTAAACAATAAAAGGGAGCACCTATTGTGCTCCAGGCTAAAACAACTAAAAATGCTATAAATTACAACTAACAAGTAAAGCAAAAAGGTTAAATAAACAACTAAATACACATGTATTAACTCACAAAATATGGGTTAACATTGATCAGAAGCTCTGTTTTTGATAGGCTTCTCCTATTTATTCGTAGGCATATCTGCAGTAGGCTAGAATTAAGCTTGCTTATTTGCCCTAAGGTTTTTTCCTCCGTGTTGCTCCCTTCGAGGGATTTCTCTCTTGTCGAACAGAAACCTACCCCCAACATTTTTCCAATTTCCTTTTCTTCTGGAAACTCTGACTCTCTCCAAGTTCTCAGCAGCTTTCCTATCGTACATTAAACTACATCTGGAGCACATTAATGCCTCATGATTTTTCTTCAGGCAGCGAAGAAGAAAATCAAGAAAATTCTCGTTGGCCTTAGGATATTCCACTTTTATCTGGTCTTCCTCCCTCTGGATGTCTTATTCCTTAGCTTCCATGTTTGCTTCCCCACTTAGTTCACCATATTGACTTCGACATTATAACCATCAGTGATCCTAATTCTTTACAACTTGGCCCTGAGGCCTTCAGTATCCTCTGTTACTTAGACACCCTGTCTAAAAACCTATGTAGTTTCTTTCTTGGTGTTGTTGTCTTTGAAGCCCTCGGCAGCCTCGATCATGTTGATGTCTATTGGTTTAGTGTAGTGGGCGTCAGCCATCTGTAGAGGGTATGAATCAACTTTCATCTTAACCTTATTCTTCTCTCCAAACTTAAGTCTTCCGTCACGGATATCCTTTTGCACCAAATCCATGAAAAGAAAACACGGTGATGGTTTATGGCCTAAGAAATTATAATATTTGCAAAATCCTCTTTTCTCCCATTTTTCTATCAGAGGAATCTTAGAATCAGGTGGCACTAACATTTGACCATATTTGACTAATAATTTAAATATTTCATCACACTTCGTCGCATCGAAGGTGTATGTCCTCTTTGGGAATTTGTCATTCTTTTCCTGTTCGACTGGATTTTTCCCATTCGAAGGAGCAAGAACTTTGCATGAATAAGGTTGCCTTTATTTTAATTATGCATGATCTATTTCATTTTCATCGAAACCCATAGGGTCGCTATAAACTTATGGTTCGTCTTCGTCCATTTCAATGTATTCCACCCTTTATCTTCTATTATTATTACTAACCCTGGCCTTCTTAGCTTTTAATTTTTCGACCTATTAAACCCTATATGCTAACTGGGTCATGTCTCTTAAATACTGGGTATCTAACTTCTTTCTAATGGAGTAGTCTAAACCACCCACAGCCATTTCGACCAGTTCATGTTCTGGAACTTGAGTAAAACATCTCGCCTTTAACAAACGAAACCTCTTGAGATAATCGTCTATTGGCTCACTAAACTTACGCTTAATGCTAGCCAACTCTTTCAAACTTATCTTTGATTTACCCATGTAAAATGCTCATGGAATAATCTTTCCAAGCGAGTCTAATCATGGATAAAATTTTCATGAAGTGTGGTAAACCAAGTGAAGGAGGATTTGGTAATGGAACTAGGGAAGTATTTTATCCTAATATTTTTGTTATTTTCAATATCCCCTTCCTCGGTCAAGTACCTGGTTATGTGTTCGATGGTAGATTCGCTAGTATCACCATAGAATTTTGTGAACTTTGGGACTTTCTATCCCCTGGGTGATTAAGTTTGTAAAACATACTCAAATAAAGAGGAAGTATAATTCGGCCTTCGAAGGCCTATTTTTACCCCATTTCATGCCATTATCCTTTCGACCATGGCTTCCAGTTTATTCTCTCCTTCAAATTTATCTTGTTGAACATGATGAATGACTTCGTCTGCATCCTTATTTTGATTATCCATTATCACCCTTAGGGCTTGTACTTCTCTAGGTATTGCTTGTTCGATCCTAGGTTGTTCGAATCTTTTCTCCTAGTTAACTTCTCCAGCATTTGGCGCCTCTGGCTGCGCCTGGTTAATTGTTGGATCTTCTTCGAAAACCACTTCTTGGTTTTCTCTTATCCATTCTCGACGAGGTTGTTGAACTGGGGACTGAGGAGCCCCAAATAAATATGCAATTTGCACCATCTGCGCTGCCAATTGCTGATTCATATGGGCATTTTGTTGATTAGTTTGGGTAGCACTTTCGATCAAAGGGTTAAATATTATGCCCATATGTTGAGCTAGAACACTAAATTTCGTGGTTGAAATCATAAATCCAGATGAAAAATGTCTGAAATTACTCGCTCCTAGTGGTCTTAGGGTCAATTTTTGACCCTGTGTTCGCACTAGGGAGATAATTGCTTCATTATGAGAATTCGTTGGTATCACCACTGCAGTTATTGGAATTGATCTGGTTATAGATATTGTAGTCGTATTTTCCACTGTCAAAGGAGGAGGTTGTTCTCCATTGTTGACTGGTGGATTCACCATTCTCCTAACGTATTTCCTCTTGGGTTTTAATTCGTTATTTCTAGCTATTCTACCTGTAATACGGTGGGAGAACTGACTTGGTGTTTTGCGATTTATCGCAATTGTTGTGGATAGCAAGAATCGCAGCCGAATTTTATTTTATCCAATAAAGGAAAGAGTGAAAAGAACAGGAAAGACCTTTTGATAATTTTCTTGAGTTCGGGGGTAGGTTATGAAAAGGGAAGGTGTTAGCATCCTTTTCACCCATAGTTATCTATAGGCTCTTAGTTGCTAGCTCACTTCGAAATGCTTTGTTTGAAATGTGTTGGTGATTGGTTTTGAAAGTATTTTTGAAAAGTGCCTTCATTTAGGAGAACTTTGTAATGATTCTCGTCTCTATAAGAATGCATACAAAGTGTTGACTTTTGAAAATATTTCATTTGAAAGTCTTAGTGTGTTTGAAATATGATTTGGAAATGGTTGTGAGCAAGAAACTATGAACGTTCTACCTACTCAAAAAGTCTTAGTTCTTTTCCTCCTCCTTGCTAACTTACCATTGATTGATAAGAAGCCCTATCATTGGATGTGAAGGGACATGTGTGGGTCATCGTACATTAATAGAAAGAAACATTGTAGTATACCTTAGTAATTTATCTTAAGGATCTAGTATCTTTTACCGAAGGCAACGTAGAAGGGTCGTCGAGGGACTACGATCTTATATTCAAGGGTCATTGCTAAAGTATCCCACATTCGAGGGACATGACTGTTTTTATCAAGGCAACAAGTAAGGTTAATCCTAGAGGTGAAAGTGTATAAAGTGTTTGTTTTCATGCATTTTTGTCTTGATATTAGGGTTCTCTAATTGATTTTATCTTGCCATACACACTGTAACTATTAACAATAATATGGAAAGCGATAAATTGCGGAAATTAAATTTCCTATGCTATTACAATACTTTAGGGGATGGGGGATACAAATTTACAAATGGTAAATGAAAGCAATTAAAACCTAATTACTATTACAACCATATTGAATAATGAATAACATTAAAAATATAAAGAAATATAAAGATAATGTAAAAAAAGGAAAATTGTTTAAAAAAAAACATTTATGTATTGACACATGCACTTATGCGTTGCTACAAAAACTTTTATGCATTGATACAAAAACTTTGGTGCATTAACTCATGCACTTATGCATCAATAAATATCATTTCTTGTTCTTGAAAGTCAAAACCAACTTAGTATGAGTCGATACATAATAGTTTGCATCGACTCATTTCTTGGTTGCATCGATGCATTCGTGTTTTGCATCGACTCATACATATTCTGTCTCTCTGTAACATGTCTTGGTAACAGTATAACTTGATGCATAATGTCTTGTATCGACTCATAACCTATTTTGTACCTAATATGAGTCGACTCATACTGCTATTTTTTACTTCTAACATTATTCTGTCACATAAATAAGTCAGATCTCAACACATGTTAAGTGAAAATGAAAAGTAAGCATATAGTTAGCTTCAGGACAATGATATCTACATTTTTATCTTCACAAATGAACCACTAATGATGCTTGTATGAAGATTTCAAAGTCAAGAAAACTTACCTTGAAACTGAAATTCGTGTTTTGATTTAGAGTTGGAGAAGTCAAGCTGCATTGGTTATTTTTGGGCTTGGAAAATGGTGATGAAGATGTAACAGAAGTTGTTCTCATGTTTGAACAACTCCTATATGATGTATGTGGAGTGTTTGGATGGTTTTCTTGGACATAACTTGTAAGGTGTGATAGGTTCAAAGATTTGGACTTCAAAGCTCAAGTGTGGAGGCTTTATGGACAATTATGTTTTTTTGAGAGTATGAGGAGTTTTGAGAAACTTGTCTACACAACAAAAACTGTTGGCCCTTTGGCTTGAAAATGGCCTCTCCATTTATAGAGAAGGTTTGAGAGGATGAGAGAGTTTATTTCATAAGTTGTGGAATTTTGGTTTGGTTGAGATGAAACAACCAAGTTATGTGAAATTTGATGTCCCAATGCATGGTACAAAAGGGATATGAAGTGGCTAGGAGGGTTTAGGCATGTTGCTTCTTTCTTTGACATTATGTGTGCATAAAAAAACAGTTGAGAGGCTCAAGGAGAGCTGACTTTGTATAAACCATGCTTTATGTGAATGGAAATGGTGCCTTTGTGCCATAAGTGGCAAAATGGATTGGATAATGCCTTAACCACTTGGATCATAGATTAAAAGTTTGTGAAAACAATTAATTATGGTGAGATTTACATGTTAGAAGGCCTGCAAAGTAAGATTATGCCGCATAGCATGTAGATTGTATTATGTGCTCTTCATAAAAATGACTAGTAATTCAAGAATGGATGCCCAACTTCATGCCTTTGAATCTCCTAGCTTAAGCATGATAAATTCATGCTCTTGGATGTTTTGGGAAGCTTGAAACATTTTCTACAACTATCATGTTTACCATTTTGGATAAATAAAATTGCAACTTGATGAAAATTGGCCAAGAAGTTGAGATAAAAACTGACCAAAACCTGTTGAAAATTTCGCTAAGTGTTTTATGAAAAATGTCATGACTTTAGGAATTTATAACTCAAATTCCAAGCACTTCTAGAACTTGATCAGAAAAATCAAAGTTGTAGATCTCATCAATACCTACAACTTTCATGTTGAAAGTTTTCTTTGAACCATCGTGCATCTTGGTGAAATATTAGCATGAAGTAATGAAATTATCATGTATAAAAACACTTAGAAAAAATTTTCAAGTCTTGAAAAGTTTGACTTTTTACATTGACTTTTGAATTTCTTGATTTCTTGATGATGAAGATTCATATTTTTGAATGTCTTGATGACTTGTGATCTTTGAAATTGAATTTTGACCAAAAAGTCATAGTTTGACTTTTTGGTTTACAATTGATTTTTTCATCAGTTGACCAAATTCAAACTATCAATCAATTGATCTTAAGAGATGAATTGAGTCATGCAATTATGTCAAGATGATGTATTTGAATCCTTGAGATCATGTCTCAAACCAAAAAGTCATTCATTAGGTCAAAAATCAAAGATTTGTCATTCTCAGTCAAAACCCTAATTTTGGCCATTTTGCCCTTTTGAAGACTTGAACATTTTTCTTATGGAATTGTGATCCAAACTTGATCAAATGATACATATGACTTCAAAATGGTTATATTGGTCAAAAATATTGAAGCTTTATTGTAAGTTGACCACAATTGACTTTTAACCAATACAGTTGATTCTGGGTCATATGGCCAATTGACTGAGCAATTTTGAACTACAAGACTTGATTATCCATGAAGGTCAATTGAGGCATTAAAAGTCCAATTATCCTTGTGAAAATCCAAACCCTAATTTGAGGCATTAGTGTTGAGGAGATGGCTTGATCTAGTCAACACTTATGCAAGCTTGAGTTATTGAAGATCTTGTGAGAAATATCTTGAGATAAGAGAGGGAAAATTTTGGGGTACAAAAACTGCCCCTGTTCAATCTTCTTAAACCTGAAGAGTTAGATTGGCGGGTCCGCCATTCGTGACTTGAGGCTGGAAGGTGATTGAACAATAGAGTGCCCAGAAATTTGCACTCGTTGATGTACAAAGTAATGTGTTAGATGATTTCATCGAAAATGGGCTTATAGATGCCATTCAGAGAGGTGATGAAGATTTGTCGGAGATGGTCTTATAGATGCCATCCAATGTGATTTTGTTATAGAGATCGGAAGAAGCATCAGAATAAATCTTTGGTCGATTTATACTGAATCAAGCAGAAGTCTTTGAGTAATCTTTAAATGGATAACCAATCAATATAAATCTCCGGAGCAATTTAACTGAACTAGAGAAAGTGTCTACCGGAACGAAATCAGGGTAAATCATTGATCTCTTTAAACTGAACCAGCAGAGGTCTTGAATAATCTTTAACTAGAGAACGAATCAGTATAAATCTTCAGAGTGATTTAACGGAACCGGTGAAAGTGTCTACCGGAACAGAATTAGGGTAAATCATTGATAAATTTAAACTGAACCAGTAGAGGTCTTGAATAATCTTTAACTGGAGAATGAACCAGTATAAATCTTTGGAGTGATTTAACTGAACCAGAGAAAGTTTCAACCAGAATAGAATCAGGGTAAATCATTGATCCATTTAAACTGAACCAGCAGAGGTCTTGAATAATCTTTAACTAGAGAACGAATCAGTATAAATCTTATAAGTGATTTAACTGAACCAGAGAAAGTGTCTACCAGAACATAATCAGGGTAAATCATTGATCGATTTAAACTGAACCAACTGAGGTCTGTTTGTCGCTGATGATATTTATCTTATGACTGATCTTTCCTGAAAAGGTAAAGAATTAGTTATGATGAAATGTAATGATGCATGCATTGCGTAATGATGTTCTCAAAATTAATGAGGTTATGCTATATGCATTTCGTATGCATATGTCATGATGTATGAATGTGAAATGTTATTAAAGTAAATCTTTGTCTGGAAAATAAATTCTTGACAACTGCTGGGGAGATTTGGGAAGCTAAATCCCGAACTACTACTGGAGATGAAGAGTATGTGTATCTTTAACCTTGTTTAGAATGCTTCCGCTGGGAAGTCTTGTTTTTTGTTTGAAGAAACTCTATGGGGAATGTTGATTTCTGCTTGAGGGATGGAGCTCAGGAATCTTGGTTGTCCATTACTCTACTGGGGAATTTAATTCTTATTTACCCTGAGTGGGGGTAAAAGAGATGGTTAAACTTTTGTCTTGGAGAGGATAGTTGACTGGTATCTGGTTGAAATCCAGGCTTTGCAACAACTTTCTAGGGAAGGATGAAGTTAACTGTTATATGGTCGGATTCCAGGATTTGTAGCAACTTACTGGGGATAGTAACGACTCCACTTGGGACAAAGGGGTTTTGTTCTTTGATTTGTAACAGTCTGAGAAAAGACTCGTGTTGGGGAATTTGTAGTTTGTTGGAGAAATAAACCATGTCGAGGAGAATATTTTGAAGACCTTATTGGGGTGATAAATTCTTTTTGGGGAGAACTCCGCAAGGTTTCTTTTTTAAATTAAGACCAACTCAAATGGGGAGAGGGTTTTCAGGAGACTATACTTTGTGGGGATAATCTTATTGAAGCAACTCTGTGGGGATATCCCAAATCTTTAAGGAAATGCTTATTACATACATTTGTTAATGGTTAATCATGTTCATATGCATATGTTCATTCAATTTTAATTATTGGACGCTTTTGCATTCAAAATAGGGAGAAAAAAACAAAAAGTTTGCACTTCGAAGTATATTTGTATTGATGTTTTGTTTATAAACATGTGTTTTTGTACAAGGAGACCGAAATCCTAGTAAGAGGAAATTGTTGAAAAAATGAAAGGAATACAAAGTGAAAAAAAATAATAGCCATGTGGAACTAATCTCATTGGGTTCCAACTCTGCCATTACCCCTATGTCTTCGAACATCATCCATTTCCGTTGAAATAAGTTGATTGAGTTGATCTTATACTGTTGAAATTGGACCTTGGTAATAAAGCTGGTTGTAGTGATTTCACGGGACATAGTCATACGCTTTAATCCTTAACTTTTTCATTGACCTCCCTTTTAGGTTTTCAGTCCACCAGGATACCCTTTTTTGCCCAAGCCGCCCTTTCAGGTTTTCGACTTGCCGGGTGTATAATCTTTTGTATGTATCCCTAAATTTTTCCCGAACCTTTTGGTTCTCCGGGATGCCCTTATTTCTGCCTAGGTATGTCAAACTAGCGGGTCATTCTTTATGTGTAGTATTTTTTGACTATGTTTGCGTTCACAGGATGCGGGAAATCTTCGTCGTCCATAGTGGTTAGCATCATAGCGCCGCCAGAGAATACTTTCTAGAAAAATGGCCCTTCGTAAGTGGGAGTCCATTTTCCCCTGGGATCGCCTTGTGGTAAAATGATAAGCTTTATTATCAAGTCGCTAGCCTGGTATACTCGAGGTTTGATCTTTTTATTGAATGCCTTGATCATACGCTTTTGATACATTTGACCATGACAGACAATAGCCAGTCTCTTTTAATCAATCAAATTCAACTGATCCAATCTAGTCTGAATCCATTCGTCTTCGCCTAAGCCCGCTTCTTTCATAATCCTTAGAGAAGGAATCTGAACTTCAACAGGCAGGACAGCTTCCATGCCATAGACTAAAGAGAAAGGGGTTGTCCCAATTTATGTTTGAGCCAAAGTACGGAAGCCATGAAGAGTAAATGGTTACATATCATGCCAATCTTTGTAGGTCGCCACCATCTTCTGTATAATCTTCTTTATGTTTTTATTGGCAGCTTCCACTGCACCATTCTTCTCAGGTCTGTATGGAGAAGAATTGTGATGTTTGATTCTGAACTACATGCAGAGTTCAGTAATCATGTCATTGTTGAGGTTGGCTCTATTGTCAGTGATAATCCTCTCAGGGATGCCGTACTGGCAGATGAGGTTATGCTTCATAAACTGGGCTACCACATTCTTAGTGATTGAGGCAAATGAAGCAGCTTCAACCCATTTGGTGAAGTAGTCGATGGCAACGAGGATGAAATGATGTCCATTGAAGGCAGTGGGCTTGATCTCTCCAATCATGTTGATGCCCCACATGGCAAATGGACACGAAGCAGTCATGACATTCAAGGGTATTGGAGACACATGAACCTTGTTGGCATAGATCTGAAACTTATGGCAAGTCCTCGAGTGATGGTGATAATTAGTTTCCATAGTCGACCAATATTAGCTAGCCCTCAGGATCTTCTTGGCCATAGTGTGTCCACTAGAGTGAGTTCTAAAGACACCTTCATGTATGTCTTTCATGATCTTATCTGCTTCCTTCTTATCCATACAACGGAACAGAGTTGAATCATAGTTGCACTTGTATAGGATTCCATTGCTTAGGAAGAATTTGGTCAAAAATCTTCCCAAAAATTTCTTATCATTGATGGAAGCTCCTTCAGGATACTCTTGTGTTTCAAGGTACCTTCTCACTTCATGATACCAAGGCTTCTCTTCTTCGGTGTTAATCTCACAATAGTGCATTGGTTCGTCAAATCTTTTGATTGTAATTCTAGGAGCCTCGTTGTCCCAAATTGACCTTGAACATGGAAGACATTGTTGCTAAGGCATCTGCTAATTGATTTTTGTTCTCTCGAGAAGTGTTCAAAGGTGACCTCCTCAAAGTATGGGATTAGAGTTAGCACAAGCTCTTTGTAAGGAATCAGGTTAGGATTTTTAGTGTCCCACTCTGCTCCTACTTGACTAATTACCAAGGCCGAATCCCCGTATACATCCAAGAAATTGATCATTAAATTGATAGCAGCTTTTAGACCCAAGATGCATGCTTCATACCCAGCCATGTTGTTTGTACAATCAAAGCATATCCTAGCGGTGAAATGTGCATGGAAGCCTTCGGGAGAAATAATCACAGCACCGATTCCGTTACCCAAAGTGTTGGAAGCTCCATCAAAAACCATAGTCCATTGAGATCCTTGTTCAGGTCCATCATACGGTCCAAGTTTTTCACAGTCAGTTACTAGCATGGTATTATCGTCCGAGAATTCAAAGTTCATGGATTGGTAGTCATCAACAACTTAATGGGCTAAATGATCTGCTAGCACACTTCCTTTGATGGCCTTTTGTGTAGTGTTTTGGATATCATATTCAGTCAAGATCATTTTCCATCTAGCTATTTGTCCTGAGAGAGCTGGCTTCTAGAAGATGTATTTGATAGGGTCCATCTTAGAAATCAATAAAGTGGTGTGAGTCAACATATACTGTCTTAGCCGGCGAGCAGCCCATGCCAGAGCACAACAAGTTTTCTCGAGCATTGAGTATCTTATTTCACAGTCAGTAAACTTTTTTCTATGGTAGTATATTGCGTACTCTTTTCGGCCAAACTCGTCATGTTGACCCAACACACACCCAATTGAATTATTTAATACAGTCAAGTACATAATCAGAGGTCTTCTTTCAACTGGAGGCATCAGGATGGGAGGTTCTTGTAATTATTCTTTGATTTTATCAAAGGATGCTTGGTAGTCGTCGTTCCATCTGACTACTTGATCTTTCTTCAACAGTTTGAAGATTGGCTCACAATTAGTAACTAGGTGAGATATGAACCAAGAAATGTAGTTGAGTTGACCTAAGAAATCCCTGACTTCCTTCTCAGTAGAGGGAGCTGGAATTTCTTGTATGTCTTTGACTTTTGCAGGGTCGACCTCAATACCTTTTCCACTGACGATTAACCCTAAGACTTTTCCAGATCTTACCCCGAAGGTGCATTTGTTGGGATTCAGCCTTAGCTTGTATTTCTTCAACCTCTCAAACAACTTGTGAAGATGATCAAGGTGTTGTTCCTTAATTTTCGATCTTGCAATCATGTCATCGACGTACACTTCTATCTCGTTATGGATCATATCATGAAATAGAGCTACCATAGCTCATTGATAGGTTGCCCCACATTCTTCAAACAGAAAGGCATAACCTTATAGCAGAAAGTGCCCCACAGTGTGACAATGGTGATCTTATCCATGTCCTCGGGAGCCATTTTGATTTGATTGTAGCCGTAGAAGCCATCCATGAAGGAGAAAACTTTGTGTTGAGTTGTGTTGTTGACCAAGATATCAATGTGTGGTAGTGGGAAATCATCCTTGGGATTGGCCCTATTCAAATCTATATAGTCGACACACATATGGACTTTTCCATCTTTCTTCGGTACTGGGACCACATTTGCAACCCATTGGGGATATGGCGTCACTGCCAAAAAACCTACATCGAATTGTTTCATTACTTCAGCTTTTATTTTCTCAGACGTGTCTGGTCGCATATGACGAACCTTTTACTTGACTGGAGGACAATCTTCCTTCATTGGTAGACGATGAACCATAATGTTAGTATCAAGTCTCGGCATATCTTCATATAACCAAGCAAACACCTCAACGCAGTCGTGCAACATCTGGATCAATCAATTTTTGACACCATCTTCCAAGTTGGCGCCGATCTTGACCTCTTTCTTATCTGCCTCAGTACCTAGGTTGATCACTTCAACTGGCTCTTCATGCGGTTGAATGGCTTTTTATTCTTGCATCAGAAGTCTGGCTAATTCCCCAGGTATTTCACAATCTTCCTCGCCTTCATCTTCAACTTGGTAGATTGGATTTTCAAAGTCATAGGTGGCAATAGCAGAGTCGTTGTCACTGAGACTTGGAGTGGATGAGGATCTGCAAATGTGTATGTGTGTGTTCATGTAAGGTACATGGCTATTTTGAAAATGCAATAAAGTGAAAGAAAGATAATGAGTGTAACATTTGAATGTAAAAGAGTCCAATGTTTTTTCCTTAAATGATCATATGGCATATGAAAGTAAACAAACTCTTAACAAATGGACCATGGTGCCCCGGGTATGGCACATGGCTTAAAGTCATTGTTTCAATAAAATTACAAACAAAGTTATTAAATTCATAAAACGGTAAATGGTAATTACTCCTTGTTGAAAGAGATAGGGATGAAGTCCTTGGCACGCCAGTTACTGAGTTCTTCACCAACAGTCGGGTAGATCCAGTGATCAAAGTCACAGTCATTATCGGAGTCTTCAAGAGCATTCACTTCATGATTACTGATGTGAAGAGGTGGCTTTCCTATGCGAGCATGTCTGACCTTCTTTTGAGCTTTGACAGTGAAACCCGAACCATATTTGTCTGATTTGAAAGGCATGTCATGGAGTTGTCCCCAAATGGTACAACCTGTCTTCAATCATAACACGAGCATCTTTGAGGGAAGTCATCCTAGGCACATCTTTAACAGATTTTGGAACATCAAGAGTAGCTTTGGAAGCAGCAACCATGAGAGAGACCACTTCTAAGGCTTGACAAGGAGTTTCTATGAACTCACCATCCATCTCAACATACTTAAATGAATTCAGATGGCTAACCATTAACTCTTCTTCACCACATACGGTAATGATCTTTCCTTTGACCGGATATTTCAACTTTTGATAAAGTGTGGAATTTACCGCTCCTGCCTCATGTATCCAAGGGCACCCAAGTAGGCAAGAGTAAGCAGGATGAATATCCATCACATAGAAAGTAGAGTTGAAAATTTGAGAACCAATTTTAATGGGGAGGTCAACTTCTCCATGAACCATCCTTTTGGATCCGTCAAAATCCCTCACCATTGTGTCACTTGGCTTCAGTATCAAACCTTCACAATTTAACTAATCTAGGGCACCTTTGGGTGACACATTTAGAGAGGAACCAGTATCGACCAATACATGGGCTAGAGTGGTTCCTTTGCATTCAATGGAGACATGAAAAGCCTTGTGGTGTTTTCTTTCGGCTGGAGTTAAATCAGTATCCGAGAATCCCAATCCATTATCGGCAGTCAAACTCGCTACACAATTTTCAAACTGATCGGCTGTAGTATCTTGAGGAACATGAGCTTTCTTCAGAAATTTTATCAAGGCTTGAGCATGTGCTTCAGAACAAAGTAATAAAGATAGCATAGAAATCTTCGAGGGGGTTTTCTTCAACTTCTCTATTATCTTATAATCACTTTTCCTTATAATCTTCAAAATCTCCTTTGTTTCTTGGGTAGAGGGTTCCACAGTAATAATGTCTTTGGTAGGCGCCTCCATCCTAGAAGGCTCAATCATATTTTCTTTTCCCCTAGCATCAGTACTAGGTTTATCAATAGTAATGCGAATAGGTGTAGTTGTGGTGGTTGGAGGTGAAATATCAGGAGAGAAAATTCTCCTCGTTCTTATCACCTTGCCAGAGCCATCAATGTTGGTAATATCAGCAGTCTTGTCTTCATCATTCCATGAGTCTTGTCTAATACCATGGTAGTATACTTCAGCGCCATGATTCCAAGGTACCGCCTTATCGGAAGGATAAGGGACTGGCCCCGGTGTGGTAATTATCAATGGAGCGATCTTTGGTTCATTGGAAATCCTAATAGGAACTTTTGAAGAGATCCTAATAGGTTTGTTGGAGATAGTGATGATGGATATGTATTCAATTTCTTGAGGCACAACTTCACTCAATTTTTTTGCAAACGGAGTTCTTTCGAATAAAATCTCATGGGTATCTATTAGGTGTTGGAAACCTTTTTTCAGCCATTTACAACCATTTATTTGCACAACACAACAACAACAATCTTCAAGGCAACCGGTGAAAACTCTAGCTTTCAACAAATTATTTTTGACAAACTTCAATGGAGTGATTAAGTCATTAACAGAGGAAACAAAAGAAGTATCTTCAATAGCGTTGACACCTTTGCCATGATTTGGTATAGGTGTAGTGATTACATTTGGAGTTGGAGGAGGATCAAATTCAATGGTCTTATTGTCAATGAGGTCTTAGGTTCTATTCTTGAGAGACCAACAATCATTTGTGACGTGTCTGAGGCTATCCAAATGGTAGGCATATATGGCGTTAGGGTTGTATTTTGGAGAAGCAGTGTTAGGGTTGGAAGGACGATCTCGCAAAGTCACCAAATCAGCTTTCAAGAGGTGTTGCAGAGCCTGAGATAGTTGCATATTAATTTTGGTAAATTGTCTTCTTTGAACATCCGATCTTTGTTGATTATTTTGTTAATGAGGTCATTGAGTTGGAGTTGGATTAGAAATCAATACAACCCCTACAGAATGCTGATGGTCATTCCTAGCATGGCTTCTTGACCCATATACATCATTAGCCTCTTTTTTGCCAATAAACGACTTTTTCACAACATTTGGTGTAGAGGCAGAGGCCATGGGTATCTTTCCACTTTTAATACCTCTCTCGACCCTTTCACCAGTCAAGATTAACTCAGTGAAACCATATGATAAGCTCCCAATTAACAAGTTGAAAAATGGTCCAGTCAATGTTCCCATGAACATATCTATTATTTCTCTATTAGTCAATGGTGGCTGCACCCTACCTTCCAGGTCTCTCCATTTTTTTCACATATTCTTTGAAACATTCATTGGCATTATACTGATATTGACGATAGAAGGCAGTGGTTGTCTTCCCAGGTATGGATGTTGGAACCCACTAACTGGTAAAACCACTCCAATTGAGTCCCAGACAGACTCTCTTGAAATAAGTGCACCCACAACTTCTTATCAGTGGTATGTGGTTGAATTTTACGGATGTAAGATCTCAAGTGAAGCTTCGGGCACGAAACGCCATTGTACTTAGCAAAAACTAGAATCTTGAATTTGTGGGGGATTTCCACCCCAGGAACCAAACCCAAATCACAAAAATCAAGGCTAGGCACAACTTGAACTTCCATATCCTTAAATCTTTCCTCCAGGTGTTTATATTTGTCTTCATCCGGTTGATATTGTTTGTCAAAATAGCCCTCATCCTCAGAGATTGGATTGTTACCTCCCCCCCCAGCACGGGTTCTCCTTGCATCTTCATCCAGATTTTCATCCTCCTCCGAGGAGTCTTCTACCAATTGAACTCGTCGAACGGGGCCCTTAAACCTTTTCCCCATGTTGATCAAAGCCTTCTTCTTGATATTCTTCTTTGCAACGAGAAGTGACATTAGTTCTTGCTGCCTTTTGGCTAAGTTGAGCAAGGTTTCTTGAAATTGAGAATTTTGTGTCTGCAAGTCCTTCACAATCTGCTCGAGATCCATCTTACTGAAACAAACAGTAGAAAGATGAGGAAACCTGTGTCATAAAACCTATTTATGTTATGATGCATGTAATTTGAATGCAAATGTTTTCAAGGACCTTTTAAGATTTAAATATGTTTAAACAAAGAAGGAACAATCATTAATTGTATTAATAAGTTCAAATGGTTACAAAAAATGCCTCTTGGGCTTACAACGAAATAAAAACAAATAAAATGAACTAATACAAAAAGGCTCAGGTCTCCTATGGACGCTTCCTCTTTGGAATAAGGTAGGCATTCAAATTATTCTCCTCGTGAAGTAGTCTTGTGAGCTCCAACACTTTATTCTCTCTTGAGTAGAATTGGGATTCAAAGGTGTCTCGCTCCCCCTTGAGTTGAATCCATGACCTTTGCAAATCCTCAAGAGTAGTATGAATGACAGGATGAAGAATAGTGTAGGGAATATCTCCTTCAGCAATAGGCTCCATGATGATAGGTAAGATGGCAGGATATGGCATCATGAGGCTTTAAGCACGAGCTCGCACCCATTTGAGATAAGGCTCCAATGGAATAGAGTTCTTATGCCCCAAATTTTTTCTATCAACTTTGTTCACCATGCCCCAAGCTCGTACAAATATTTGACGATAACTTTGGACATCATTCTCATAGTCAAATATAATTCCTTGGACAAGCGCGTCATGAGGGTCATCACTTCGAGCATACATAAACTGTCATAGAGCCAAGCAAGGATTATAAGTGATACCTACCCTAATTCCAAGGAGAGGGATATTAGGGAATTCCCCACAACAGTCAATAATGATAACATCCTCCAAAGATCGAGAACACAAATGAATATTCAAATGCGAGAGTGACATGAACCTATTAGACCATATCATGCCTTGGTTATTCTTCAAAACAGATCAAGGAAGGTGCTAAATAAACCACCTAGCCAACAAAGGAGTGCAACACATAAGAATCCCCCTTCTCTTTATGGTGCGAGCGTGAAGAGACTGTAAGATGTCTCCAAGTAAGGTAGGCATCGGGGTTACGAGATAGAAAAACTTTGACCGCATTCACATTTATGAGTTGGTCTGAGTTAGGAAATAGTACCATCCCATAAATTAGAAGAGCCAAAATTTCTTCAAAAGCTTGCAAATCCAAAGCGTCCCAAAATTGTTGAGCCTTCTCAAACAGAAACTTGGCTAGAAAACCCTTAAAACCACTTCTTGTTTCCCAATTTTCCACAACATCGGACCGTTGCAAATGTAAAGCTAAAGAAATCTCCTCAGGTATTGGGTATTTCTCAATACCGGTGAAGGGTAATTGATCAAGAATAGGAACTCCCAAGAGTTGAGAAAACTCCTCCATGGTGGGCACTAATTGGTAATCAGGAAATGTAAAGCAATGGTGTAAAGGGTCAAAGAATTGAAAGAGCACCTTCATCATGTCTTAATCAAGGCTTGAGGTAACCAGATTGAGAAGTTGACCATGTCTCTTGGTGAACAGAGAATTCTCGGGAACCCTTGACGCTAACTCTTTGAGTTGAGAAGGAATTTTTACCATGTTGATTTGGATAGTATTCTTGCGAGTGGAAGCCATATCCTACAAAACAAAACAAAGATAAATCTCTAGGTCCTTGAAATGGTTAGTGCAAAAAGCCATGGTATGATGTCATGATGTTATGTATAAGTAAACATATACAAGCAAACAAACAAGTACTTAGGTTTAGTCTTGCATGGGGTTTATAGGTAAGTACCCTCTTGAAGTTAGTTGGTTCAACCTATCCTAGAAAGTAAACGGGTTCTAGGGAATCTCAATATCACTGGTCTTTCTTCATCGGGCATTGTTTAAGCGCAAGCCTCTTTATTAGGGACCGAAATATCTCAAAAGTATGATCTCAATGAGTGTAGTATCGAGTATCAACCAACTTTGGACTGCACCAAAGCCAGCTATCTCACTACTTCCTAATGGCCAAGTTGTTCAATTTAAAGGTTCTACGGTCAGTTAGTGCTTCACGACACCATACAGCAGCCCCGTACTATCCTTGACTGGACTCAAGGGATACTAGTACCAACAAATGTGTCACACTAACATAACCATCGCTTTAACCATGTCGGTATACCCCGTACAGTCCCCACGATCTATTGTTACTTACCTAATAATGTTCCCCGATCTAGGTAGACGATCAATACAAAACCCAAACAAGGACCCCAAATGTAAAGCAAACAAGTAAAACAATGAAATCATTTAAAGGTTATCTAGTCTCTAAGGTAACCCCACTTTTAAGGTAATCCCCAGCAGAGTCGCCAGTTCTGTAATACGGTGGGAGAAATGACTTGGTGTTTTGCGTTTTATCGCAATTGTTGCGGATAGCAAGATTCGCCATCGAATTTTCTTTTATCCAATAAAGGAAGTGGATAAAAGAATAGGAAAGACCTTTCGATAATTTTCTTGAGTTCGAGGGGTAGGTTATGAAAAGGGAAGGTGTTAGCACCCTTTTCATCTGTAGTTATCTACGGGCTCTTAGTTGCTAGTTCACTTCTAAACGCTTTGTTTGAAACGTGTTGGTGATTGGTTTTGAAAGTATTTTTGAAAAGTGCCTTCATTTAGGCGAACTTTGTAATGATTCTCGTCTCTATAAGAATGCAACAAAGTGTTAACTTTTGAAAATATTTCATTCAAAAGTGTTGGTGTGTCTGAAAGATGTTTTGAAAATGGTTGTGAGCAAGCAACTATGAACATTCTACCTACTCAAAGAGTATTAGTTCTTTTCCTCCTCCTTTAGATATTTCTATCTTACTATTGATTGATAAGAAGCCCTAGCATTAGATGTGAATGGACAGGCACGGGTCGTCGTACAGTCATAGAAAGCAACATTGTAGGATACCTTAGAAATTTATCTTAAGTGTCTAACATTTTTTATCGAAGGCAATATCAAAGGGTCATCGAGGGACTACGATCTTGTATTCGAGGGTAATTGATAAAGTATCCCATGTTCGAGGGACATGACTGTTTTTCTCAAGGCAACAAGTGAGGTTAACCCTAGAGGTGCAAGTGTGAAAAGTGTTTGTTTTCATGCATTTTAGTCTTGAGATTAGGGTTCTCTAAGATTGATTTTATCTTTCCATACACTCCCTAATTATTAACTATAATATGGAAAGCGATAAATTGCGGAAATTAAATGTCCTACGCTATTACAATACTTTAGAGGATAGGGGATACAAATTTACAAATGGGGAATGAAAGCTATTAAAACATAATTACTTTTACAACCATATTGAATAATTAATAACAATAAAAATATAAAGAAATATAAAGATAACGTAAAAAAAGGAAAATTGTTTTAAAAAAAACATTTATGTATTGACACATGCACTTATGCATTGATATGAAAACTTTTATGCATTGACGCATGCACTTATGCATTAATACGAAAACTTTTATGCATTGATGCATGTACTTATGCACCAATACATATCATTTCTTGTTCTTGAAAGTCAAAACCAACTCAGTATGAGTCGATACATAATGGTTTGCATCGACTCATTTCTTGGTTGCATCAATGCATTCGTGTTTTGCATCGATTATACATATTTTGTCTCTCTGTAACATGTCTTGGTAACAGTATGCATTGATGCATAATACCTTGTATCAACATATAACCTATTTTGTACCTAATATGAGTCGACTCATAGAGATATGCATCGACTCATACTGCTGTTTTTTACTTCTAACATTGTTCTATCACATATATAAGTCAGTTCTCAACACATGGTTAGTGAAAATGAAAAGTAAGCATATAGTTAGCTTCAGGACTATGATATATACATTTTTATATTCACAAATGAACCACTAATTATTCTTGTATGAAGAGTTCAAAGTCAAGAAAACTTACCTTGAAACTTAAATTCATGTTTTGATTTAGAGTTGGAGAAGTCAAGTTGCAGGTGGCTGTTCTTGGGCTTGGAAAATGGTGATGATGATGTAACAAAAGTTGTTCTCGTGTTGGAACAACTCCTATATGATATATGTGGAGTGTTTGCATGGTTTGTTTGGACAGAACTTGCAAGGTGTGAGAGGTTCAAAGATTTGGACTTCAAAGCTTAAGAATGGAGGTTTTATAGACAATTATGTTTTTTTAGAGTATGAGGGGTTTTGAGAAACATGTCTACACAACAAAAATATATGGCCCTTTAGCTTGCAAATGGCCTCTCCATTTATAGAGAAGGTTTGAGAGGATGAGAGAGTTTGTTTCACAAGCTGTGGAATTCTAGTTTAGTTGAGATGAAACAACCAAGTTATGTGAAATTTGATGTCCCAATGCATGGTACAAAAGGGATCTGAAGTGTGTTGTACCCCAAAATTTGCCCTCCCATATTTCTCAAAATATTTCAAGAAAAATTCACAAGTCCAACCCGGCGCGTCATATTCAGATATTCTTTCTCCAAGATATCTCTGATAACGTATTCTCAAATTCAGGTTCGGCTCAAGAGTCAATTCTTTAAAGAAGGTATCCGAATGTGTGAGTTTTCTCGAAGAAATATGGTGAAAAAGTGTGCTGAAAGTGCAGTTTTTACGCGCTAAAAAATTCATAACTTGAAGATCGTGGCTCGTTTTGAACCCGTTCCGGTGGCCAAAATTCCGTCTTGACATTATCTATGTTTTCATCTCTCACGACTGAAAGCCAATTTCGATCAGAAGGTCTTCAAAAATGTGGATTTATCAAGTATTTTCGTACAGAAAATTTGTGACAGAAGTTTATTTGCGTCATGTTCAGAAAATCATAACTTGGTCGATTTTCATCGTATCGAGCTGGTTCCGGCGCCAAAATTTCACAAATTGAGTTGGCTACATTTTCACAGGAGGTATCGAGTTCGAACGGTGTTCAAAAGGCCTTCATTTTTTGCTCAGAGTGTGTGACACGCCGAAAATCCTGAATGCTGAATATTATTTCATCTGGGCCGAAACTTCGAAAATTCATAACTCGGTCAATTTTTATCGGATTGGACTCATATTTCTACACAAGGTCACTGACTCATAGATCTACAACTTTGCTTCAAAAGTAGAGACCAAATTATGTACCGATCAATACCAGTTTTTTATTGAAGAACGTGTCAGAGTCGACACTGGAGCCCAAAATAAGTTTGTCTGAGCTGAAACTTCAAAAATTCATAACTAATTCACCATTTATCTGATTGAGCCGATTTTCGGACAGGAGTTAGTTCTTGATGTCGGCTACATTTTGTTTTTACATTTCAACTTCAAAAATTGCACTTAAGTCCCTACGATTTAGCCTGGAAAGTGACGAACTCAAGTAAACATTGGAGGCCCAATTGCACATTCAAAGCCCATTTTCTTTACCCTAATTTCCATTATATAATCACCTTCTTTTCACACAAACCGGAGAGGAGGAAAAGAGAGAAAAAACCTTGCCACAGCACTGTTAGAATATCAAATTCTTTCAAGAACCCTAAAACCTTGAAATCCTTATTACAAATCCCTCTCTCACTACAAACAAGCCATCACAGTTACAAACCAACACCTCACTACTTCTTCAGTAAGGGTAAGGCTGGTTTGATCTCCATGATCAAAAGGGTATAATCATTCATACATGTCATATTGTACCTAAACATTAAATTTCTTCATATACTGACTTTATTTGCATTTTATGATTTTATTTAATGTGTTCGTGAGATTCAACACTGCAGATTTAGACAGGATCCCATGCACGTTCATTAAGGAACATTGAGGCCAAAACACAAATGGCCAAAAGCCAAAAGCCAAAAGCCAAATGGCCAAAGTAGAACAACTTATGCATGACGAGACAGATATCCTAAGAAGATTAAGGAACGTTGAGGCCAGAACACAAATGGCCAAAAGCCAAAAGCCAAAAGCCAAATGGTCAAAGTAGAACAACTTATGCATGAAACCCAATCCAATGGCCAAAGAATGCAGACCACGGTACTCAGGAGTCAATGAACACGCATGTGATGCCAGAAAGTCAAACAAGGCTTTTTGTCTAATGGGCCAAATTACTCTACAAAAACCTCCAAAAAGGGCCAGACACCCCTCCTTGTTTGTATTCCTTCTTTTAAATTTCTTTTCTTTTATTCTTTTCAATTATTGTTTTTAATTATTTTCTTTAAAATTCATAAATTAACTTTTATAATATAAAACCAGAAAATCAAAAAACTAAAAATATGTTTAATTCATTATTATTTTTTTTTTTGTGAATAAATGTCAAACCATTAATTAGATTAATTTAGGTTTTAAAACTTTAATGTTTTTCTTAATAAATTAAAATAGGTAGAATTATGGTTTTGATATTTTTTCACCTTTTCTTTTTAAATAATTTTCTCATCATTATTATTATTATTAATTATTAATTATTTTGTAAATAAATATGTAAAATAATTAATTAGAGTAAATTAGGTTAAACTTTAATATTTTTCATGAATAATTAAAAATAACTTAGAATTAGGGTTTCTTTTATTTTTTAATTTTCTTTATTTCATAAAACGAAAACATAAAAAACCTTTCTTTTCTTTTAATTTAATAATTAATTAACTTTTAATTTTAATTTAATTTCATGCAAAGGGTCAAAACCCTCGGACGTCCTAATTTTAATTCTTTTCACGCATTATTTCTTTCGATCATTATGTAATTGTTTCTCAGATGTAATAGTAATTAGGTTTATCTTTCCGTCTTTACTTTCCGCATCTTTATTAAAAACGGGTCTTTGTAATTTGGCGATGTATAGACCCGCGCCTTGTAATAGCGTAGGATTTTACTTTTCGCACTTTAATTTCCGCACTTTTAAACTGCTAAACTTTGCATGAAAGAATGTATGGCCTAAATTAAAAATAAGCGTAGATCACCATGATGCATGTACAAAATAAAACATAACATGAAAATAATACACAAATTCACACACCACTCTTAGGGTACGCCTTACTGTTGCCTTGCCCTCGAAACGTGGTCGCCGAGTATAGGACGTTTTAGTAAGTCCTTATGTCCATAACATGATCAAGTTGTCTCGGAAAAGTTGCCTCGAATTAAAAAAGGATCAATGGCATAAGGGTAGCTTCTAAGGTGTCCTACTGTTTCTCTGGTGACCACACTGTCCCTAAAAACGAATTGACCCGAACACCTCCAACGGTGGTGCTACCTATCTCTCAATGGTGGGATGGCACTACCTTAAGGACATTTACACAGCCTAATTCCTTAGGGTAGGTGGATAACTCATAGATACTTGCTCTATTCAAAAACAAACGAAACTCTTTTCACACCGACACTTTCAAAAAGCTTTCAAAACAATTTTTCAAACACTCTTGAGGACTGATACAAGAGTCGATCTGAAATCTTTAAACGAAACTTTTTTTCAAACCCACTCACAATTGAAAAGCAAACACTTTGGAAAACACAAATGAGCAAGTATCTAAGAGCCCATGGATAACCATGGATAGAAAGGGTGCTAACATCTTCCCTTTCTATAAATCTACCTCCCGAACCGAGAAATTATCTCATAAGGAATTTTGCTGTGCTTTTGTCCTGTCCATGTTGGAGAAAATAAAAGACGGTGGCGACTCTTGCTTACCGCGACATTTCGCGAACCAGCTTAAAAAACTGTCAGTTCTATTTCCACCGATCACAAAGTGGATTGAAGTTTTTAGGCATGTTGCTTCTTGCTTTGACATTGTGCGTGCAGAACAAAATAGTTGAAAGGCTCAAGGAGAGCTGACTTTGTATAAACAATGTTGTTTGTGAATGGTAATGGTGCCTTTATGCCATAAATGGAAAAATGGATTGGATAATACCTTAACCACTTGGATCATAGCTCAAAAGTTTGTGTAAACAATTAATTATGGTGTGACTTGTAAGTTAGAAGGCCTGCAAAGTAAGATTATGCAGCATAGCATGAAGATTGTATTATGTGCTCTTCATAAAAATGACTAGTAATTCATGAATGGATGCCCAACTTCATGCCTTTGAATGTCCTAGCTCAAGTATGATAAATTCATGCTCTTGGATGTTTTGGAAAGCTTGAAACATTGTCTACAACTTTCATGTTGACCATTTTGGATAAATAAAAGTGGAACTTGATGAAAATTGGCTAAGAAGTTGAGATAAAAACTGACCAAAACCTGTTGAAAATTTCTCTAATTGTTTTATAAAAAATGTCATGACTTTAGGAATTTATAACTCAAAATCCAAGCACTTCTAGGACTTGATCAACAAAGAAAAGTTGTAGATATCATCAATACCTACAACTTTCATGTTGAAAGGTTTCTTTTAACCATCGTGCATCTTGGTGAAATATTATCATGAAGTAATGAAATTATCGTATAAAAACACTTAGAAAAAATTTCCAAGTCTTGAAAAGTTTGACTTTTCACATTGACTTTTGACTTTCTTGATTTCTTGATGATCAAGCTTTATATTTTTGAATGTCTTGATGACTTGTGATCTTTGAAATTGAATTTTGACCAAAAAGTCATAGTTTGACTTTTTGGTGTACAATTGACTTTTTCATTAGTTGACCAAATTTCAACTATGAATCAATTGATCTTGAGAGATGAAATGATTCATGCAATTAGTTCAAGATGATGTATTTGAATCCTTGAGATCATATTTCAAACCAAAAAGTCATTCATTAGGTCAAAAATCAAAGATTGGTCATTCAGTTAAAACCCTAATTTTGACCATTTTGCCCTGTTGAAGACTTGAATTTTTTCTTGTGGAATTATGATCTAAACTTGATCAAATGATACATATGACTTCAAAATGGTGATATTGGTCAAAAATCTTGAACTTTGACTGTAATTTGACCATAATTGTCTTTTTAACCAATACAACTGATTTTGGGTCATCTAGCCAATTGACTGAGCAATTTTAAGCTGCAAGACTTGAAACTTGACATGGGCATTTTTGAAGGTCCATAATGATCCAAGAAGGTCAATGAGGTATTAAAAGTCCAATTACCCTTGTGAAAATCTAAACCCTAATTTGAGGCATCAGTGTTGAGGAGCTGGCTTGATCTAGTCAACACTTGTGCAAGCTTGAGTTATTGAAGATCTTGTGAGAAATATCTTGAGAAAAGAGAGGAAATTTGTTTGGGTAAAACACTACCATTTATCAATCTCATGCAACAATGTTTAACGAAAAAATTGTGTTGTAAAACAAACTTTTCCTAACAAAACTAGACATTGGGTCCCACCGGGTGTGTCAATTTGTTTACCGTGAAGTTTAGTAAACAACCGCTAGTCCTCCAAATTCTAATGACTTGGTTACTTTCTTAGTTATTTTATAGATTTTTTCTGGATATTGGTCTTTATTTATTGTAAAAGTACATTCCAATATAAATGGTAAAAATAAAGCAAAGACAACGAAAGTAAATGATAAAGGAAAAAGTAAATACTTCGATTGAAAAGTATAAAGAAAAAGGTTTCGACTAAATAATGTAAAGAGATGATAAATGACTTTAAAAATGTAACGATTGCATTCAAAGATAAAAGGTGGTGTTTCAAACGTACATTCTCAGAACTCCTTTCCCGGTTAACTTTGATACTTTGAGTGTATAGAGTAATTTGTACAACAATTGAACACACATGAATCTAAACTAAAAGACTCTTATTTATACTAATTCCAAATGAGTGGTCTTCTTATCTGAAGATGACACGTTCTCTCTTGCATGCATTCAATCCTTCAAAGGTCTCCACGCGTCTCTTTTCAAAAAGAAACAAGTAAGCGCCAAAATTTGAATAGTCAACCTTATTCCAAATATCTCTGTCGAACCCGCCTCAAATATTATTACGAATATGAGGTTTCGAATTTTCCTTATTTAGAAAAAATCTGGTCGAAAAAGACATTATATGCTTTTGTAGAAACATCTTTTCAATACTCTTGATTCTTCTTTGAAGAAACCTTAATATTTGTTTGAAACCTTGAGCGTCAAATTTTCCAGCTAACAGTTACACAACCCAAACAACATTCTTCTGTAATAAAAAATACCATATGGGCATGTGAACATCATTTTATCCTGATCTTCTAGGGCCATTGCAATCTGATTATACCCTGAATATTCATCGAGGAAACAATAGTAATCATTTGAAAATTTGATCAATGAATGATAAAAGAAAATGACCACACTAGTGCTCCTTTTTTTGGTATAACATGCACGAGACTCACCCATGAACTATTAGAGATTGGATAAATAAGACATGCATCCAAAAACTTCACCACTTCTTTGCAAACAACTTCTTTCATTGTTGGATGAAGTCTTCTTTGAGGTTGCACTACCGACTTGTGATCATCTTCCATCAGTATCTTGTGCATGCATATTGTTGGTCTAATTCCCTTCAAATCTTCAATGGCCTAACCAATTGTAACCTTGTACTTCTTTAGTACCTGTATGAGTTTTTACTCTTGGCAACCTTTTAGACCAGAATTGATTATTGTTGGGCATTTCTCTTCAGTATCTAAGAAAACATATTTGAGATTCTCGGGCAGCTGTTTCAACTTTGTCCCCGTTTCAGATTCTTTCTTTTCTTCTGATAACTGTGGTGGTCTTAAATCTTCCCACCAGTGTGGTTTAGATCTAATCCACTATGGTTGTTCTTCCATCATGGCTAGCACTTCTGACTCGTTATAATCCCTAACTTCGTCACTTTCAAAGATTGATAAGCTAAGGACTCTTTCTAAAGGTGCTTTGGATATCTGACTTTGAATGTGTGATTATTGTATCCAACACTTAAACATTATTACTCGTACCCACCTCATCTTTGTACTTCATGGTATTCCTGACATCAGTTTTTATCTCTTCATCATAAACCTTGAGGGTCATAGTGCCTTCCTCAATGTCTATCATGCATCTCCCAGTCTGTAAAAATGGTTTTCCCAAAATCAGAGGGATTTCTTCATCTTCAGGCATTTCAAGAATCACAAAATCAACAGGGAACACAAACTTGTCAATATTTACCAGGAAATCCTCTACTATACCATAAGGTCTTTTAACAGAGTGATCAGCAAACTAAAGTGGCATGCGAGTGTCTTGCACCCTACTGATTCCTAACTTTTTATAAATCTATAACGGCATAGGACTCACACTAGCTCCCAAATCAATAAGCGCCTTCTTGAAAGTTATATTCCCTATAGTGCAAGGGATAGTGACTGGGCCTCTATCTTTATTCTTCACTGGTATCTTCATGCCCTGCGAAGTAGCACTACATGTTTTAGTTAAAAGTACATTATCAGTGTTGGTGGTACGCTTCTTTGAGATGAAGTCTTTCATGAATTTGACATATATCGACATTTTCTCCAAAGCTTCAGAAAAGGGAATGTGAATCTCAAGTTTCTCATTTTGATCCTTTTTCCTTGTTATTTGGGGATATGAATGTTTGATGCTTGGTTTTAGATCTTTTTGCTTTTCCTTTTAAACAACCACCAGTGATATAACAACTTCATTCTGCTTTTTCTAATGTTCCTTAATTTCCAAATTCACTTATAACAATTTGTCCTCTTCCACTGTTTTCTCATTAGAATTCTCAGTAGACTTACCACCCTGGGTCACAACAGCACTCACATTATTATGCTCTCTTGGATTAGTCATAGTTGCACTAGGAAGGGTTCCTGGTGCTTGAGCACTGACTAGTTGTTGTGCTATCTGACCCATTTGAACCTCAATATTTTTGGTATAAGTTGTGGTGCTCCTTTGATTTGTTCAGGTGTCTTCTTGATATTGAACATTGTGAGCTGCCATCTTTTTAATGGTTATCTCCCAATCTGCTTTCTTAGGAGCTTGTTGTTGCTGAGGTTGTTGAAATTGATTCTGGTATTAACCTGGACCCTATTTTTGAACAATACCATGATGATCTTTCCAAGAGAAGTTAGGATGATTCTTCCACTCTGGATTGTAAGTATTCGAATAAGGATTATTCTGCTTCAAGTAGTTTATCTCTTCAATTTGTTGTGCAGTCGCAAGACAATACATAGAAAAATGAGGTCCACCATAAATTTTACAACTAACATTCTGAGCAGGTTGAATTTGAGCTACATGTTGAGTACCTATATTCATTTCCTTAAGTCTTTTTTCCATTTCTGCAGTAATTGTGTCTTCTATCCTTATTTTATTGGTTTCCCACTTCAGATCAATAACCCCTTCAGCCTTGCTTGCACACTTATCATACAACTCTAAATGCTCATTTGCAAAAATTACTTCAATTATGTTTTTGATACTAGTGGTTGTTAAAAAAATTTGTTGAGCCACTGACTATTGTATCAATAAACTATTTTGCCTTTATTCTGAGACCATTAACAAACATATGCATCTGTTCACTCTAATCCATGTTATGTGTAGGAAAAACCACTAGGAGTGTTTTAAATCTTTTATAAGCATCCCCTAAGGTCTCACCTTCTTTCTGCTTAAATTTCAAGATCTCATATCTTTTTCTCAAGAACACTGATGTTGGGAAATACTTGTTCAGGAAGGTTGTTTCCATGTCTTCCCAAGAAGTGATACTGCCAGCTGGGAGAGAATAAAACCACTCTTTGGCATATTCAGCTAAAGTAAACGGAAACATTCTAAACTTATTTGCTTCATCCTTGTGCCCATCATTTTTCAAAGTGATACACACAGTCAGAAACCTATGTAGATGTTTATTATCATCTTCATTTACCTTCCATATGCAAGTTTTGTTCTCTAGTTGTAATTATGCTCGGATGCAACTGAAAGTTTGGCACATTCACCAGTTGGTTTACTATTGTCATTCTATCACCCGATGCATTTTCTCTATCATAATCACCAAGGAGCCTCTCAGGTGCTAGAGGGTCTTCCACCATATTTTCTACTTCTTTCTCTGACTCTGAATCTGAATGAATGAATATTTTATCTTCTTCGGAGTCCATTCTTGATAATCTAGCTTATCTGAGCCTCGCGCACAAGTTATTTCGATTTGTGCGTCAAATGGAAAACCAATTGAGGGCTTTCCTCGCATACAAATATCAGAAATAGATTAGTCAATAAAAATAACAAATTAAATTTTGGTTATAGAGCAACAAAATTTCAATTGAACTAAAATTAAAACTCTATATTTTGGCAGTCCTCGACAATAGCGCAAAAAAATTGATTGCTAAAATAGTAAGTGTACTATTTTTCCTTTGTAGTAATAATAAGGAAAATCCCCAAATATCGATCTAAAGGATTGCGTACTAATACAGAGTTTGAAATGCAGTTCAATTAAACAAAATCTAAAGTTTGGATTAGATTTTCTAAATTATAAAAGTAATTGCGAATAAAATAAACGGAGGGAATGCACGGTTTAGACATATATGAGTAATATGCTAGGGAAAGTATATGATTCATTCCTGTAATAACTCTAAACTAACATTACAACAACATATTTCAAATAATTGATTCCCGGTTCTTAAAGGGAATTTACTCCTAAATCCTTAGTGAGAAAACCTTTAATCCTTCAAACTAATTCTTATGTCCATAGAAAATTACTGATGAAATTAAGAATTTATATATCCAGAATAATCTAGTTTCTATAGGGTATCCCTAGTCCTAGGTGATATCTACTATAAAATATTCTCAGAATAACATTAACAATAGTAGTCCATCCTAATAGGTAATCGTAAACCAAACTCAATTTGTCTGACATAGAAAGCATATGATCATCATGAGAATAAATCAATTATGAGAAAACAATATTGCAATTAGAAATTCAAGGTCATTACAAATTTGATCAGGGACACCCCTCTAGCATTAGGGGGTTTAGCTACTAATAGAATTCAACAAAAACATAATACTAGGTGTAGACATTACAGATGATAGATGAAATTAATTCTTCAATTGCACAAGCTCGTGAAAAATATTGATTCCACGCACAAATCTGAGTTCTCCAGCCTTCAAACAGTTTTCTTTCCGTAAAAAAACCGCCCAACCCTTTGGAAAATCGCATTTTCCAGTTATAGAAATGAACTGGGCTTTTTGCACAAACTGGGCCTCCATACAGGTATGGCCTTGTTCATAGGTTGAGTGATACGTAGGTGATACGAACCTGGCTTCCATGTAGGTACCCATACGCTTACGAGCATAAACATATTTTTCCACTCCTTCTGCTATAATGCCTATGCTACGCATATGGGGCAGGGCCATACGCGTATGGCTTAGGACCATATGCGTATGGGCAGTTGATTAACATTTTCTCCATTTTTTCTCCACTACCATGTTCCGGCTCAGTCATTCTGATATGATCTTTGATTCTAGATTTTTTAACCTGCTTCCAACCTACTACACATACCAAAAGCGTAAAAGTAGCCAAAAAGAACTCAACTATAACAAACACTGTCTTGACACAAACTGACTCAAAAGATAAAAATTAATACCAAAGTCATACAACTCACCTGCATTTTTTATTAATAAATAACGAAAAACTATAGCACAACTGGTGACTGATTAGTAACGCCTACGTTCTTATGCCCAAAGAGCATGACATTATAATAATAGTTTCCATGGTTGGACATGAACTTTGTATTGGGCGCATCTATGAGGTACATATTAATCTAGGTTTATTTAGAGTATGCATCCATGAAACGCAACATTTTTTAACCCGAAGACCCATCAATTAGGCGATCTATGTTGGTAAAAGGGTATGTCCTTGGGACAGGAAACTTTGAGATCGATGAAGTCAATTCACATGCACCATTTTTTAATGTCTTTCTTACCAAGATCCCATTATCCAGCCATAAAGGGTATTTGACCTCTGTTAGGAAACTGACACTTGTTAGTTCATGTACTTATTTGTCAATGATTGCTCTTTTTTCCTCTCTAACTTTGCGCTTATTTTGAGATATTGACTTGATCGTAGGATCTATGGTGAGGTGATGAAAGACCACCTTTGTATCTATGTCGTTCATATTTAAGTGTGCCTAGGTGAGCAAATCAATGTTCTTCTTGAGTAGGGTGACCAAATCCACTTATTCAGCCTAACTTGGTGACTTGGTGGTGCAAAGGGTTAATTTGGACCTCTGTTAAATATTCTGTTAGGGTAAGCCTTTCATTTTATTCTCCCATCCTTGGGTCCCAACTTGCTTTATCGGCGTCACCTTCCTCTAGACAAGGGACGACGCATAGGGCGGTGGGTTCCTTCGTCATTTCCAATATGCTATAGTAGAACTCTTGAGTGATCCCCATGCCCCCTTAACTGTAATAACACACTCATCAAATAGTGGGTATTTGAGGCTTAAATGAATGGTGGATAAGATTGTCCCAAGAAAGTCGAGAGCAGGCCATCTCAGGATGGCATTGTAAGGGGACATGGCGTCTACCATAAGATATTTCACTTTGATGGTTCTTGTGCTCGTCCTAGAGTCGGACGTTGTTTCGAGTATGACGTGATCCTTAACCTGCATGTGCTCGCCTGAAAGGCCAATCGGGACCCTTGGAAGGCTATGGTGCTATTGGGATCAAGCTGGAGCCTTTGAAAGGCGTTCCAAAACAAGACATCCGCCAAACTACCTTGCTTGATTAATACTTGCTTCATATCTCAATTGGCATATTTAATTGTATAACTATGAGATCATTTTTGTGGGGGATAACACAACCACGTCTTTTCTTGAAAAGGTGATCTAGGATCTCGATCTCTCTCCATGGTTTTGGAAGCATTAACATGCACAATGCTTACCGTTAACACCTATCAGGCAACCTTCTTTTGGAGGAGCTAGATTCTCCCCCTTGATGAAACCTTCAAAAATGGTATTGACGGCATTTTTGAAACTCTGCTCAAAGATCGTCGTGAAAAAATGGTGAAAGAAAAACCAGGTAGCGATGAGTGTAATCCATGTCAACTTTATTGGGCTCCATGGTGGGCACCAATTGTAGTTGCTAAAAGTACAAATGCGTGACAATCTCTTGTGATTAAGGGAGTCAAAGGCTTTAAAGTTTGTTGTGAGGTTGAAAGTTACCTCATGTGGGGTGAAAAGCTTTGTATGTGTGTATTTATGTGTTCAAGTTAGGTTGTTTTCTTCTCTATTGCGATATTGAGATATTTATAGTCACATTGAGTCTGGATCCAAGACTTCTTACGATACAACAACCACTCAGGAATGGATAGATGATTCCCTTAAATTTAGGGAGCGCAGTTAATTCCCATCACTCCCTTGGTGCCATTGTTTACCAAATATACATTATTCACACAATCACTCTCTACAGATAGAGACAAAATTTATTTTGGCGACTTATATAAAAAAATGACAACTTATTCAAAAGAGGAGAGCTCAAACCAACGAAAAGACAAGCTAAATGAAACGATCAACAAAACACATACCTTTGTCACGCCTCTACGGGACCTTCCAATTAAACTACTACAAAGATATAATTAAATATTTATATAAATTTGTTAATATTGCAGTACCTTCATTTTTATTATAATTTATTTTTGACACTTTACACATTAAAAGATATATCATTGTTGTATGAAAAAGAAAAATATGAATTCTATTATAGAATTGTTGTTTATCAATAGTACATGAAAGATATATTTAAATTATTAAAATAAAAAATATTTTATCTATTATTAGACATCTTTTCAAAAACAATAAATTCTCCACAAAAACTTAATCCTTCTGTTTTAAAAAAATAGGTCATATTTAAGAAAAAAATTGTCTCAAAATATTTGTCACTTTAAATTATTAATGTAATTTTATATTTAACTTTTCAATTATATATTTTAATAAATATTCTTAATTTATTATTTTTTCACTTAATATTAATACTAATTTAAATATATTAATAATTAATCAGAATAATATGATAAAATTATTATTATCTACTTTATTTATTAGTGTTTTTTAATTCGTATGAAATGATCCATTACGAGAAATAATATGGAATGAAATGAATATTAAATTAAAGAAACCATAAGAAAATAGATTGTGTGAAAGTAAGGAGTTAGTATTCGATGACATTAGTTAAAAGAGATGGTTTTCTCTGATTAATCGTGTAAGATTTTATAAATTTAAAAATATTTATTTCTTTATGGATAAATTAATTTATCAATTATAAAGAAAAATGTTTAAATTATTGTGTTATCATTTTTAAATGAAAAAGTTTATGTTAGTTATGTATTATATTTTATTTTCCGTCTTTATACTGTATTTATTTGTTTCATATTAAAAGATTAGTTTGAATTTAGTGCAAATTCAATTTATTTCAGATATTTCAATACAATTATATTTTTAGACTTATATAATTTACCAATTTATACTTTTAGTATGGTTACCGGAATTTATTTGTATTACTGTTCTTTTTGTTTTTAGTGATTTTGAATTTGTATTGCAACGATATACTATAGCAAATAACACTCTCACATGTGTGATGCACGGGACAAATTTATAATAAATATTGCATTTTTATAACCAAAATATATAAATATTAAAATAAATGTTTATTTAACAAATAAAAAAAGTTATAATTAATTAAATTAATAAAAAATAATTTATCCGTATAAAAGTCATACGTGTTAACATCCATGTTTAACGATACATATTTTGTTTAAAAAAACATTTAAACAATGAAATATAAAAAATTATAAAATATTAAATTTAAGTATTTTTATGTTGACAATATAATAAAATATTAAAATTTAAGTATTTTTTTACTTACATACATAATTATTATGATTATTCTCTTTTTTAATATATAAATAAATTAATTGATTAAACATGTATAAAATATTTTAATTATTACCAAATAAAAAACATAAAAATATTTATTTGATAAGAAAATATTAAATAAAAAAGAATAACTTATTTGACAACAAATTATATATGCAATGTTTTTTCTTCTTTAAATCATATTTTTTTAGGTCTTTTAACGTTTGATTATTTCAATAGTTTAAAACTACATACGAAATAATGAGATTGAAATTTGGAATGAAAGTATAGCATTAAAATTTACATATAAAAGATATGGTATTAAAATGAAAATATAACATTAAAATATTTATATTGAGATTAAAATATTCATATTGAGATATGAAATGAAAATATAATATTAAAATATCCATCGTTAAAATTTATATAATATAATTATTTAATAACATATATACGAATGTTTTTTAAGATTATTATTGTGTGTATATAATAAATAATTTAGAAAGGGAAAATCTAACCATCAATTTTTACTTTTTTTTTTTTTAATATTTATAGTATAGTACATAATACGTATCAATTTTTTATATTAAAGAATATAATAAAAAGTTTATTTGGTTGGAGAATCAGATTGAATTTTATAATAAAAATATAGTATTAAAATTTATATAAAAGATTAAGATTTGGAATGAAAATATAGCATCAAAATATTCAGGTTGGAATATAGAATGGAAATATATCATTATAATATTTGTTGTAAAAATTTACATAATAATAATAATAATAATAATAATAATAATAATAATAATAATAATAATAATAATAATAATAATAATAATAATAATAATAATAATAATAATAATAATAATAATAATAATAATAATAATAATAATAATAATAATAATAATAATAATAATAATAATAATAATAATAATAATAATAATAATAATAATAATAATAATAATAATATAGAAAAGAAAATTCATATTTTTTTATAAAATTGTCTATCTATCGATAATATAGAAAAGATAAATTTAAAAATGGAAAGAATAGTGAATAATAAATATTTGAGACTATAATAAAAATATATAATAAATCATTTATTGATATTTGAGGTGAATGAAAATAAAAATCAATTAAGAATTGAAGAGTTTTCTGAAACAAATGGTTTTTATTATTCTTTACTTTGGTCCTCTTGTTCAATTGATTTGTTTATAATTTATAAGCGCGTCGTTATATTACCATGGATAACATTCAAATCTTATTTTGTTTTTGTTTTTCAAGAATTATGGATTGTTGTACTAAATTTATAGTATTATCATGGATATTGTAGAGATCGTCGGATTGTTGCTGTCATGTGAGCAGTTGTCATTTCATAACCCTAGGATTTCAAATGTCTAACTATGTGTCTCTGGCTCCGCATAGTGCAATGATTCTCTCCCGTGAAAATTTGGTACAGTGGCATCTCCATCGTTTATTTTTTTCTCTGAAAATAAAATAAGTCATAAATACATGATTTGAATTGAAGGGATTAACACTTGAAAATATCCGGTGAAAATTTCATTGGAGAGGACTCATGCCCAATGCACGGGCAATATACTTTACTTTCAACTACTCTTCATCTACTCTTCACATTTGGTAATAAATTTTCAACTACTCCTCACCAACTCTAGTTAACCTCCCTTCACATTCAGGAATAAATTTTCAACTACTACTATCTACTCTAGTTAACTTCACGTTCAGTAATAAATTTTCAACTAGGATTCACCTACTCTTGTTAACTTCTCTTCAATTTAATAATAAATGAACCCTTTTAAATCCTTTCACCAACTCTATAAATACAAACTTATCTTTAAAAACTCTCTTCACACTTTAAAATTTTTATTTAACCATTCTTTACCTATCAACTCTTCTCAACCTCTCTTCACATACAAATTAGCTCTCTCCATCCATAAACTTCTCGTTTCAAACTCTATAAATATAGAATGAAATTTTTTTATATTTGTTCACATCTCTTTTATACAAATATCTCTTTGATCATTGATGATGGTTTAATATTGGCATAACAATATCGTGCATCTATATAATTGAATTCTTGATTTATATTCCAATAATCTTTCTAAAATAGGTTTACTGTTCATGGCTATGATCACCCAACTTTAAACCAATTGGCAAGAGGATGTTGAAAGAAGTTTGATGGCCATAGGCCGTGAATAGTGAACATATATTTGGGCACATTCTATGTATGTCAAGCATGCATAGCAAGATTATAGAGATACATGTGACATTCATATAGATGTGGGATATTGTTATGTCAATAATCTCCTTATACCCAAAAATTTCTTTTACAACATATATGGTTGATCCACTTATACACAGTGATTATTATTTAGACATAATAGCATTTAATTACAAGTTTGCGGTTGTCTCTCATTTTATATTTTTGACTTATCTTAGATTTTTATAGAATCATTATTTTCTTTTTGTATGAGTAGGTTTGCTCTTTTGTAGAATCAGTATGGAAGTGTTTTAATGATCGGTGTTGGAGCTTTAACAGTTTTAAAATTAAATGGGAAGATAGATACAATTTGTTTCAGGGTTATTTTGAATTTATGAAAAATTAAAAACAATATTGTATTTAACGAAAGATTTATAATGTATTTAATGAAAGAGTTTCTAATATGTTAGAGATTACTTGATCCATAAAAATTAGTTTGTGGAGATGATTTTATATCGGAAATATCATGTAATTGATTAGTTTAAGTTTTAGTTGGTTTAAAATATTTTTTATTCTCTGATTTTATTGGGTTTGAATATCATTTATACTTTTTTAATTTATCCCTTACTTACAAAAAAAACATATTTAAACTTATTTCTAATCAAATAATTATTTAAGTTCTTTCCCCAAATAAAATTATATGAAGTTGTTTATTAAATATTAAAAAAAACTAAAATTGAGATATTTAAATTAATGGTCTTTAAAATATTTTGAAGAGACATTTTAGTTTTTTTTATCATATTTATAAAAACAAACCTGCTAACAAAATCTATTTTAGTTCTTGACAATAATTGTTATCATTTTTATTTTATTTTATAGATTACTTTTTTTATACACCTTTATATTAATTTGTATTAGAATATTGATAAAATTATTGTAGTAGATATTTAATGCTCAATTTATCATTTTGAATTTTCGGTCTATGTTGGTATGTGTACAATTCATGCCATTCCTGACAATGAAAGAAAGTGTAAAGAAAGGGAACACTAAATTTGGTAAAAAGTCAACTACATTTTTATATATTATTTACTACTTTTTTGTTGTTATTATATGTTCTAAAAATATAATGATAATCATACATCGGTGTAAATGGGTTCAAAATTAATGAGATAAACACATTCAAATGAGTTGTTTTTTTCAATAATCAATTTTTTCAACTAAATCATATTTCTCTATTATTTATCTAAATAATCAGATTTCGTTTTGAAAATAAGTGTAGGCGTCATCTCATATGACATATACACTTAAAAGGTAATTTAGGCGTTATATGAGATGATTAATAGGCATGAGAGCAATCTTTCTACAATACACGATAAAACACAATTGATCCCGTTGTACTTTTCAAGTCAGATATTTTTAATTTTGGAGGAATTACAATATCATCGGCCAAGCATAAATTGAATGCATTAAGATTGTGATTATCACTCTCTTCAATTATCCGTAGTCGTTCTTCAAAATTCTAAAATATTTCTCTTGATTGAGTGTCAAGGAGGTTGATGGTTGGTGATTGCACATTGGTTGGTCGAGTACATAATTTGAGGTACTATTTTCCTTTTAGGATGATAAAAAGGAGGACGATTAATATCTTGTAGTTGAAGAATAGTGTTATGGTGCCCCACAGATGCATATAAAGGTTCTTCATTTTCTCTTTCTTCCACCAAAGATTTCAAGTCTATCAAAATATCTTCTTTGTTATCTTTCAATTTGCTAACCTCATGTTTAAGATTTTCTTGACTTAGTGCAAATTTATCCATTACTTGAGAATGAGTTCAATATAAGCGCAAATGATAATTTGGCTATGAGATTATCTCTAAATGATAAATGTATGAATGCGATGTAAAAAATGTTTTTTTAATACCAAAAGTGAATGCTATGAAATGAAATGTAATATGCTAAGAGTTTTTATTTATAAGAATGGATGTAATGCAATGTCATGTATGCATTTTGGAGGCTACAGGTGATGAGGTCTCAAATAATCTATACGAAACTTATTTATGATGGAAGGATTCTAATGCCTTCTGATTAGTGACGCTCACAAAGGATGTATATTTAGTTTTAGTAAGGTTCTTAGAGTCGCGAATCCTACTTTAGAAATATTGTTATCGAAAACGGGCTAGCCAATAGATGACAATACTCTTAAAAGGATCTACTTTAGGTGATGTGTTCATGCCAACCAAGTGAAATGTACATCTCGAAGGCCAATATTACACAACCACAACACTTAATAACGATGAAATTCTACGGGTTCAAAACAAGGTTCCTAGAGTCACAAACCCTTTTTAGAAATATTGTAATAATAATGGGCTAGCCATTATATGACAATAATCTCAAAAGGATCTTCTCTAGGTGAGGTCTTCATGCAAATCAAGTGAGATGTACATCTCGAATGCCAATATTACGCAACCTCTAACTAAACTTATGTTTTTTTAGACTCGGGTATAGAGCCCCATTCAAAAGTGAGTTTAAGGCGAAGGCAAAGAAAAAGTCCAAGTTAACAAAACACTCAAACCATATAGCAAATAAATATACAAATAAGCATTTAACCAACATTAGAAGAAAATAAGAAATAAGAAAATAAGAACAAAAATACATTAGAAGAAAAGATAAACAAGGTTAACACTCCTCACTGTAGCAGTAGAAATGTTTAAGACTAAGCCATTGGATTGACTAGACTTTATACAAATCAAAATAAAAAATCGCCACCGCGCTTTATTGTTTCCAAAGGAATGGGAAAAGAGCGAATAACCCAAAAAGAGGGGGAAAGATTCAAGGTAAGGGGGTTGGTTATACAAAGGGAAGGTATTAGCATCCTAAACATCTACGGTACTCCGCAGGAGCCTCTTTGTAAAATCTATATATTTTGGCTATAAAAATTGTTGTATATAAAATGTATGATGGAGGTGAGAAAAAAAATATATTTTTTAGGATTTTTGCCCCCGCCGTGGTTGCGAACCTTTAGTGCCTACGTACCACTTATCGTGCAATAGGGGATTAGGGTACACGTAGTTCCTCTTTTAAAAATTTAAAACACAAATATGTTGGTTATTTTTATGAGATAAAACGTCATCGTCATTGTCCGTGTGGAAAACATACTTACTATCCACAATCATGATAAAGGAGAATTTGCATCATATCAAAGTGGAGGATATGGCTTGGATTTTAAAATCAACAATTCCTCACTCAACACCCAAGTGGAAAATATCTCACTTCACTACATATTGTAGAGGTATAGTTATTTACATCACTACAAGGATTTACAAGAGTTTAATCTTTTGAGAAAAGTTTAAAGATAAAAAGCCAAAGTGGAAAAAATGGTTTGAATGAGATTGATTGACTTTTAGTCTTCTCACAAAAAAATGTCAAGGTATTATTAAATTGATTAAAGTTTATTTATGAAGATGTTTTGAAAATGCATGGACATAAGTCCAAGTTTATTATGAAAGTGGTTTAAGTTTCAAAACAAGAAGAGTTTTCAAAAGGGGGAAGAAGCTTTTTGAAATTAAAGAAGATGGAAGGAGAAGAAGAGACTATCCTAAAGCATAAGGTAAAAGTTAAGGAGAAGAATCATCTAACCAACAAGAAGCCAATACTTGACATTATGAGTCAAGATAGAATTCCCATTCTTTGGATTGAAACCAAGCAAGTAAAGGTACTAGACCTCTTGAGAGAACTAACTTCAAATGTATCAAATCTTCATAAAAATTGGGCAGAGTAACGACTGTATACGGGTGAATTCCAGATTATAAACAAAGTATGTAATCATGAAAACCTGCACACAAAACAAACAACCAATTCAATGTCTTGAGGTAAACCTCAAGAATTCCATACAAAATAATCAGATAAAGTCACAAAGTCTCCAAGATAGGCCAAGGTCTCTAATCCTAAGTCCAAGAAAAAGTCCCATGCTCCATAATGCCAAGGATAGTAACCAAATAGTCCAAGTACCATTAAATATTTTTTAGGGTTTATGTTGATTATTAAGTATCTTAAGAAAGAAAAAGAAAAGCTCAAGTGAGCAAAGTAAAAGTGACAAGAAAAAATAAATGCTCAAATGAGCAAAGATGAAAATGGCATGAAATGTAAATGCTAAAAAATAAATAGTACATAAAGCATAAAAAAGAATAAAAGCACAAGATAAAACAAGTCAATAATTAGTGGTTAGTGGGATGACCATCTTGAAACTTGCATTTGGAACTCGTTAGAGGATTGGTAGAACCAAAGCCTCCACACAACAAGTTGCATTTGCTTTTTGTCAAGTATATCATCCATTTGAAATTCTCACAAGTACCATTTAATGATCAATGATGTTTAAGTGATCCGCGTTGACCAAAGGTGTTGTAGATCCATTAGAGGATTGGTAGAACCAAAGCCTCCACACAATGAATCTCAAGGTTATTGGATCAAAGAGATCAAATTAACATACTTGGGCTTGCAATCATAAGTTTGGGCCACAAATGATCATTTATTCGAATCGGGACAAAATTTAGCGCTATGTTAAGCAATCGTAAGTGGACTTATGTAGAAGTCACACCTATTTTGAGACCGGTCAATAGCAATCTATGCACCATTTGTTTTGAGACGTGATATAGAGATCATGCTCCAACAATATTTAGTGCAATAAGAAAAGGATGAGATGAAGAGGGATGGGAACAAAATATACAAACCACATTTGAATTAAATTTTAATCAAACTATTATTAAAATCATTCATCCATTTTTGTGGAGTTAGACTCAATACCATGGATCCAATGATGTTAATAAAGTTCATGATCCAAAATCTAACCCAAGATCAGGCAGAAAATAATCACAAAATAATATCACATTTAATATACACAAAAAGGGTTTTCAAAAATGTTTTAAAAAATAAAAAATAATAAGAAAAATATCTATTATATTCAAATTAATCAAGAAATGAAAAGTAAGAGCATAGAAAAATCAGAAAAAGGGCCAAGTAATTTTACAAATTTTTTGATAATTTTTTAAAGTCAGAAACTATTTTTAAAATTAAAATAAATGGGTAAAATAAACAAAAAATAGTAAAGTCAGAAACAAAAATAAAATAAGGTCACCAATATTTGTCACAATATCATTGGATCATTCCATAATTTTTTCAGAATTTAAAAATGTATAAAAGTATTTTTAAACATTTTAAACAAATCAAATAAGTATAAAATTTATAAAAAATACCAAAACACAAAATTAAACTGTGAAAAAATAAAAATCAGAAACAGAATAATCAAAAATATTTTTCATAATTTTTCAGATTTTTTGGACTAAAAATGAATTTTCTATGATTTTTTGAAATTTAAAACAATTAAAATATAAAAATCAGAAAAAGAAAATAAAAGTAAAATATGTGGACCATTGGATGAGAGTTAAAACGCGTTAGTAATCAAATCCAAGAGATCTGGCGCGCTGTGCATATCATGGTCATTAGTGAATAATGTACAGAATCAAATATAAATCAGATTTTCAAAAATAACAAGTGGTGTGCCATCATTGGTTGGAAGATGACACGTAGGTAATCTTCAACCTCCAGCCAACGTGATTTGCAGGTCTCTCAAACTGTAAAATCAGAAGGTCAGACCTATGCCAATCACTTCATCTCTTCAAGACGAAAACAACCACACCCTCGCGCCAAATTTATATAAATTGTAGCTCAAGCAATTTGGAAGGAAAGTTTTGAAAAGGGATTTGAAATTTCATGGTCAAAACGTGTTTCCAGTGAAATGTAAGTGTTGCAACTAGAACCAGGGAAATGAGAGCAATACAATGATATCAGAGTTTTGAAGAATTGATGAAGGAATCTACCTATTGAAGTTGAGTTGCAGAGCTCTGAAACTGGACTTCTATGGAACAGTATAGGGCACGATTCTTGAATGTAATTATATGGTTAGCTTCAGGGAGGATCAAGGATGGTGAATTGAGGGAAAAATTGGATTGAAAAAAGGTCGAGAATGGATTTTGAAGTTGCTGAATTCTGAGTTGTGAAACAAGTTTGGCAGGGTGATTCTGGCTATCCAAGCTTGTGAAATTGAATGGGATAGTTCATGTATTTATAGGAGAAGCGAATGGGATCAAAAGGAAGGGTGAATGATGCGTTTTGGAGGGAAATCATGCACACCTGATGCACTAGTGAAGTGTGATACAAACTTCATCAAAACTCATCCAATCCTTGCGTTTTGATGTGCTAAACAAATATGGAACTTCACTAAACATGTTTAGAGGAAAAAACGCGTGGAAAACTTGTGATTAGAGGCCACATTATGGATTTCAAAATTCTAACTTGGTGAGAATTTCAATTTCAAAGTGCCAACTTCTGACCAATGGTATTTTCAACTAAAGGGGTCTTAGGGCCTAATTCTTGATGCTTTAGAAAGATGAGGTTACAAGCTTTGTAATGGAAAAATAATGGAATCAAATGGATGCTTGAGATGAAATTTGCATTGAGTCAAAGTTGAAGAAAAAGGGTTGACTTTCCACACTTAGAAATATTTCAAATTCTTCTTCAAAAATGACCTATAATGTCTTGCATCTAAACATGGCCTTCCACATGGAATTTGATCTTGACCAAAAATGATGGAATGGATTAGATCTCTTGAATTACATTTTGAAACTTGAACCACTCAAAATCTCAAAAAATTGAGCAAGTTATGACTTGTTGAAGTTGGCCAAAAATCATGAAATGACCTATAATATTTTGCATATTTAAGGCAACTTCCATTCATTTTCTCACTTTTCACATAAAAGAAGGCATAAAGTACACATCTTCAAGATCATTATGGAAAAATAATGGACTCAAGGTGATAAAAATTGACCAAGTTATGACCATTTGAAGTCACATATGGAAAATTGTGGATTCATCTGGATGACTTGTAATCTTTCTTCTTCACCAAGTTCCTTCCACATGAAAACTCCTTGAAACTTTTGAAGTGATTTGTTGATAACCCTTTGAAGAGAAATATGTATTTGGAATAACTCAAAAATACCAAAAGGTGAGAAAGATATGATCCTTTGAAGTTCAAAACCCTAGCTTCTAGCTCAAGAGAATGCTTTGAGGAACTTTGACAAGTTTGAAAAAACTTCTTGTGCCAATATTCTTGCTTTGTGAATAGAAGTTATTGAGGATGATGATGAGGACTCATATCCACCAAAACCAATTCCATATCTTGAAATTTGAGAGAAATATGCTCTTGTGACCAATAGGAACAAGGCCTTGTCCAAACATGACAACTTCTCCAATCAACCCCTTGTACTTTTGAGTCAAATCTAATAACCTTGAAATGTGATGAACCAAAGCAACTTTTCCATGCCAATTCTTCCAAAACCAATCCAATGGTGAGGTTTGAATTTTTCAAGCTATGTTGACTAGGGCATGGAAATAAACTCATGAACCCATAGAGTAACTTGATAAATATCATTGCCCTTACCTATATGGATAACAAGCAAGACAATCCAACATTGTATTTCATTAGTTAAGTGAAGAAATCAAAAAAATATTCATGATCACAAAAGGAACATAAGTCAAGGTGCTTGGTGACTCCTCAAAAGGAGCAAAGCTAAATGTAGGGAGGGGAACCAAGAATCCTAGTGTGATCTTGTTGTGAGTGAAACAACATGGTATGATGAAGGGATCTTAGGGACAAAAATTGGGGTAAAACACTCACAAAACTTAATAAACTAGGCTTGAATCTCTAACAATCCCTAATTTAGTCGTCAGTTCTCGCAGCGCAAAAAATACTCGAGGGCGAACACGCTTAATGCAATAAAGTCACCACTAAAGTTTTAAAAAAAACGTTGATAAAATCCTTAAAGAACAAAAATAAGGTCGTCACTACCAAATTTAGGTTTGGGAGTCGATTATGCGTAGGGAAGGTGTTAGCACCATACAACATTCGTTTTAAATAACAATTACCTCTTATTAATTTTTCGAAACATAGTGTTAACCGTAATATATTTAGTTTCTTCTAATTATTACGACATATTTACAAAAAATTGAAAAAAAAGTTTTTTATTAAGGTGCTTGACAAGATGCGAATGTTGATCCTACGTATCTCCCGGTGCAATGGAGAATCAAATCTACGTAGTTCATAGGTAGAAAAATCTTGTGTGTTGGTTAATTTTAAACAAAAAAGATTTGATCACGCTAAGGGGGAAATAAAGTTTGTTTGTTGGTTGGAAATAAAAAGGGTTTGTTCACGCTAAGGCGGAGAAAAAGTTGTTTGTTGGTTGAAAATAAAAAGGATTTGTTCGCGCTAAGGTGGAAAGAAATTTCTATGTTGGTTGCAATTGCTTTTAAGAGGAAGATGAGTGTTTGAACCAACAAGACGTATGACTTGTGTCTGCATACTCGAGGAAACAAGGATGTACATCCAATTACTCCCTTTTTAATTTGATTTTGGTTTATGAAGAATGATGAGATTTAAAACGATCAAGTTGTACAACTTACATCTTGAAAACTCAATAATTACAATAAATGTACGTCTATTTAACCTATTTTTATTTATTTTTTACACTTGGATGACAAATAATTGTTGAAAAATAAGACTTAGGACAACTAAGTTATTTAAAAAAAGAAAGACGAGAGTTAGAACGAAACAAGTCGTACGACTTGTGTCTGAGCCCTTGAAAATAAAAGGATGTATATCCGATTAATCCATTTTTAATCCAAATTTTGTATATGTAAAGATGATATTTAAAATGATAAAATTGTCGCAATTTTTATTTTATAAATTACCAAAATTAGTATAATTATTAAAATAAAAAATGATTTGAGATAGTCATTATTAATATTTTAAAATTTATTTTTTATAAAAAAAAAATCTAAAACAATTACCATTTATTAAAATAATAATAATTTTTTTATTTTATCCATTAGAAACTTAACCTTTTCTTTTAAAAAATAAATTAAATTTAAATATTTAAAAAATAAAATAAAGTTAGGTCCTCATACTAAAATTAAAAAATAATTGTGGTGAATTAAATTAGTGGGTTCGAGTTTAGAAGAAATAATAATAATAATAATAATAATAATAATAATAATAATAATAATAATAATAATAATAATAATAATAATAATAATAATAATAATAATAATAATAATAATAATAATAATAATAAAACGAAAATCAAAAAGTGTGGAAAGCTAAAAAGGGTGGGGACGTTTTATTAGCAAAGAGAGAAAAGAGTTTTAAATGAAGAAAAAATGAAGAAAAAAAACATAAAAGAAGAGGGAGAGAGCGCTACCATGGCGTCTTCCACGACAAGGAGAAGAGGGAATCAACGATGACTAAGTAATTGTGTAGTTTTCATTTGAGGGAGGAAGGGCTACACGACGATCAATTGGTGGCCAGAAAAGCTATGCACGACAAAACGGAAGGATGTGCTCTGAGTGCTTATGACAACACTGATGGTGATGCAAATGGAAGTACGGTGGTGGTACTCTAGGAAATGAGTGTGATTAATGAGTTTTCTTATTATTTCACCCTTAAAATTGTGTTCTACCTCAAATATCAATAATTCTTGATAAATTTTCCCTCTTTTAAAGGGAACACTAACATATTATGGTGTGTCCTTCTCTACAAACTGTTGGATGCAAGAGTTGGTTAAACAGTGAGATAGATATGTCCATTATAGACATATCGACTGAACCTACTATGAAGTTAGTTGATCACCGAGGATAATTGATGTTAATATCATCCTTAATGAAAAAAAATTCTTTGATCACCATCGTTGCTTTCCACCATCAACAACTATTATAGGATCAGGGACTTCAAAACACTATATACTCAAGAGTATACTTCTTTCTTTGCATAACTTTATTTAATACTCCCTCTGTCTCATAATAAGTGTCTCATTTGCATTTTTTCTATGTCTCAAAATAAATGTCTCTTTAGAATCCCAATACAACATTTATTATTTTTTTCCCGTACTATAGCCCTATTTATCAGCTTTCACGTTTTTCAACTATTCTACTAACTATAATAAATAAGGGTATTTTAGTAAATAATACTAATTTTATCATTAAAATCAACACATCTAATCATTTTCTTAAGAACCGCGCAGAGCTCAAATGAGACACTTATTATGAGATAGATGGAGTATGCAATAAGACTTCAAGCTGGAAAGCATTCATGCCAAGCATACTAGAGTTTCACCTTCATTACCCAAATTTTTTGGATACAAGTGAGTTAGTTCTCCTAGAAGGTTTAGGGTTATTACCTTTAGACCTTTTCAACTTATCAAAACAAAATGGCTCTAAGTAGTTAATCTTATTGCAATGTGAGCATTTATAAACGAGTCAATTCTTTTTTTTCTATTGAATCATTTACTAAAAGCTTTGTCTGATTTAAATCCTAGTTCAATTTTATTTAAGGAAGGCTTATGAATGGACAAGACCAAGTCAGGGTTTTCTTTCTCCTTAGTAAATTTACTTAGAATTTCATGCATATCTACCACTTCTTTTTTTCAACTAGGCACACATCTCACATGTTTCTGTTGAGTTTCTAATATTAGGCATTTCTATCTTAAGCGTTTTATTACTTTCTTCAAGAAACTCTATATACTCCTTAAGGTACATAAGTTACTTTTTTTTTAATATTATCATTTTATTCAATTAACATAGCATTTATTTTAAACAATTGCTTGTAGGATGGCTTTGTTTTCTCATAATTATCTTCCTCATAAGATACTTTCAAGAAAATTTCATCTTCTTCATTGGAAGAGGATTATTCTATTATTCTCCATGAGGTTGATTCTTATTCATTTGTGAAATCTTTATTTTCTTTTCTTTCAAATATTTCATTTCACAGTGCTTCTTTTTCACATGTTCTCACAGATGAAGTTCCTTTATTTGATGTTGAATTCTCCAAGGATCTTTCAAATACTTAGTATGATCTTTAGAATAAGATCATGGGGGTTGTTTTATAAGAGTTTGATGAAGTTGTTGAGGATTCTTCAGTTCTTGAGCGTATGCCTTCATCTTTAAGTAGTTGAACTAGTTCGTTCAACTTTTCTATGAGTCCATCTTTTTTATTTTGCCTACAATTCATGAATGCTCCCATATATTGATTTAAGGATTGAATTAAATTTCCAATTGTTAACTCTTATATATTTGTTATTGACAAACGTTTCAATAAAATTTTGAACTTTTCTAAAATTTGAAAAAATTTATGAATGAAAACTTCATATTCTTCGCCTCGTGGGTTCATTTCTTCTCGTTCGATACTTGGAGAGACTTTCATATATAATTTTAAGAGTATCCCAAATTTCTTTGAAGTTTTTTCAATTTTAAACATAAATAAACTTACTATCATCTAAGGACATTTCTCTTTTCTTCTAAGGTCCAAAGAGAATCATGTTTATCTACTACTTCTCCATTTATTTGGTGAGTAAGGATAAACAAACAGTTGGTTAGAGTTTCATATAATTTAATATCAATACTTTGAATAAAGATTCAAATCTAGCTTTCCATAATTCAAACCTAGCACCATTAAAAATGGAAGTATCTTTTGGAAAGATCTCTTGCTAAAATCGGTGTTGGAAGTCATATTGCTCATGAGATGATTAGCCCTTGAACAAGAGTTAGACTCTAATATCACTTATTGAACATGTGACTCTACACACAAGAGGGAGGAGTGAATTGTGGGTTTTAGAAAAATATTAGTTTGGAAAACTTTTGTTATCATGTTCAGATTTTGAAAACATTTTGATAAAAACGTTTTAGAAATAAGCAATGGAAATTAAATATGCAAAAAATAAAAGGTTAAATATAAGAGAAATGACACCATATTTTTATACAGGTTCAACCAAGAAGATTTAATCATGCCCCTAAGATTTGATCTTCGAGTATCCTATAATTCTTAAGAGCATTTAGTAGATTAAACTCTCGAACCCCCTTAATACAAGGAAAAATAAAATTTCAGGCGAACTTTCAACTAAACAACGAAAAAAGGAGAGAAGTAGTTAATCTTCCTTCCAAACGCAAACTTACAAAGAGAAGAAATTAGTCTTACTTCCAAGTAGCGGACTAAAGTGGTTAGTCTTACTTCCAAACTTGAAGCGGTACCTAAGCTAAATTAAGATTTCCTACGGACTTATCTCGAACCAAGGTGAGATTTTGGCAAGACTGAACTATGAAAAGAATCAGAGTTTTGACCAGGCTAATCTCGAACTAATATTAGATTTTAAACTAGGCTTATCTCTCACCAAAGTGAGTTTTTAATCAGTCTGAACTAATAAACCAATATGAGCTTTTAAATTGGACTGATCTCGAACTGAGGTAAGCTTTTTAACCGGGCTGAGCTTACGAATTAAACTAGAGAATTAGAAACTAAATCCCTAAACCAAAGATTTTAAAGGGTTTAACTTTTAACCTGATCAAACACTCCCTTAAGGATAATTTACTCAACCAAAAGAAAAACACTCCTTGGTGAATTTGTAATCATTCTAGAATACAAGATTCCTCACTAAACAAAAAAGACATTCTTGAAAGCGCTGCAACTAATTTTAGGTGAGAGAAAGTGAAGAAATATATTTAGAGAGAAAGAGAGAGAGAGAGAGAGATAATGTTTTTTGGATTTGAAAATGTGAAAGGAATAACCTCTATTTATAAGCTAGAGCTTGACACAAAAAAGGAAATTTCTATGGGCCAAAATTAATGAGCCAATTAATTGAGCACCCCAAAAATAAACGATGATGAATGATTAAAAGGAAATTAAAGATACATAGACCTTGACCTTCATTAAGACATTGTCATAAATGTTTAAAGATAATTTTTGCACTAACTCAATCAATTGGGTATGAGTGTCAATCGATTGGATTGTATAATATTTTGTCCAAAACTATTTTGACAATTCACAATTCAAATGGCACGTCTCTAAAATATTTTTAGGGATTTTTTCTTAAGAAATATAGGTTTAAAAAGTTGTTTTAGTGTGTGTGATTTATCCGTATAACTTTATAAAAATGCCCATGTGATTTTATAAAGACGGTTCACTTAGGCGTGATAGGGCGATATTTCACACTTCCTTGCCCAGTAAACCAATCATATAGACACTTTCTTGAATCTTCTCAAAGATGAGGTTTGAGATTTCTTCCAGTTGAATGACATCGTGAGCGGATGTTTGCAGTGATCCTCAAGCCCTAATTTTTCTACTTCCATCTTAACCACTTATATTTGAATCCTTATAGTTTGTAAAGATTGCTATGAAAATTGTCATATAAATTTTATCATGAAGAAACTCCTTTTAGTTGTCATCATTAAAAGTACATTATCAAGAACTCCTTTGATTACTTCTTTAATGTATGTAATTTCTCATTGCACCCTTGCACAATGGGGCACACATCTGAAAATCTAAAATTTCTCTTTAGTGAATTTGGAGATACATCTCCGAACGCACCAAATACCCTTTTTTGGAAAAATATAGGTTGATGATGCATCTCAGAATACACCTAAGGGTAAATTCGTATATATGTAACACCCCATTTCTACCCATCGGATAACAAGAAAATCAGAGTTCAACATAAATAGGATGCTACATTTTCAACTAAAAACCAATCTTCATTTAATCGCATACAAACATATACATAACACTTAACTCGGATGAACCGATAACAATCTGATTTATTCTTTAAAATCAAACAACTTTTTATTGATAAGCAACGAAATATACATACTCAACTTCAATTCACTTAACATATTTTATTCAACTAAAACAACCTCAATACAAAAATTATTTCATGTAATAAACTTAAAAAGTCAGCAACTGAAACAATAATCAACAACTAAACATCAAGCGTTTATCCCCCCGAGTGCTACGTATCAGAGCGACAACACCGACTTGAACTAACGAGGTAATAATTATCCTTCTTTATTTCTTGTACGTTACCAACAGAGGGCAACATTCAAACAGAAGGGGTGAGATATCAAACTATATAATTAGTCATATGATAAATAATATATTAAATCAGATCCTATAAAATCACCACTTCACAACTTACAAACTATTTTAATCACAATAAAACATCAACACGACATAACTACTAAATTCACAGCTTTTAGATAATACTTGTCACAACAAGTCAATAACATAAAGCAACAATGAATCTATCTTCACCACTACTCAAGATGCAACATCAAATGCGACTCAATCACAATGCACATACATGTGGTACCATCAGAGCAGAACTCCCAACTTAAAAATTGCCAATTAATAAAGGCATCAACAAGGCATAAGACTTCTTCGCAGTTTTCCAATACAAGCCTTCACAAAATCCGCCAATACAGGCCATCACAGAGTATGCAAATGTATGTGACTCAATGAATGCACCATCAGATGCTAACAACAATCATCATTCATCGCAAGGCATAAGCCCACATCACCATTATTACCAGTAAATAGAGGTAATTCATCATCATCTAAAATCTCTGCAACTTCACATTATCAACAAGAATTCACAGAGACAATCACAACAACACAACATCTCAACATTTTCCAAAGGCCTACAACATAATATTGCCCATAAATAGAGGCAATTCAACCAAATTCATCATCACCTACAATTTCATATTTTTCAGCAAGGTATACAACACAATTCCATAAACCGGAACCATTCAACTTAATTCGACTTCACCTGCAAATCAACTTTATTCTACATAATTCTAACAAAACAAACCAACTAAAAATACTCATATGTATATACGACTCACTCCGACAATTTCAACTAATTCCGGTTAACTACTTTTACCGCCTAAATCTACAAATTCGGCTAATCGGTACTGTTTTATATACTGTTATTACTACTATTTATTTATACTGCTACTAATAAATTTATTCTACTAAATTACGCTACCTCTGTTATTTAGCTTACTGCTATTATTGGTCTCCGCCAAAACTACTTGTTTGCTATCTACAACTTCTATTACTACAACTTCCTGCCAGTGACAAATATTAGTTATAAACCAAAACCAATTTCACTTATTCCTCCTGTTACTGAAATTCTCCGTTATACTTTTTGTATGATAATTTTCAATTTCTACATCTACTGATACTTCCTAACAATGCTCAGCTAAATCAGTCCATAAACTATTATTTTTGCTGCTCTTACATATACATCATGATATTCCTTTGACTAAAGCGTTACAATTTATTCCCGCAACTTCTTTAATCCAATCTGATACTAAATTATTTTAGTAATTATATTAACTTATTAATAATATAAGATATTACATAGTCTTTCCACCACGCCTATATGTTCTTTCGAGTCTTATCTCAGGACAACAACTCAATAATAGCCATAACAATATCATAACAAAAATATAATTTAAATAAATTGCAGAAAAACTTCATCAACACATTATGAAAATTCACTGACAACTAAAATTGCAGGACTGATAATCTTCACAGAATCACAATATAACCGAATCGATAACAATTCATGGCACAAATTTATACAACCCAACCCCACATACGGTTTATCATATACCCGATTATAGAGATTGAACTCCACCCTTACCTGGTTTGGATTGAAGGTAACTCTAAGGGTCTCTGATTGAATCTCCTCTTGGCTGCTTGGCGTAACTTCCACGTATCCCTCTTCTTCTCCTCAAAACTCTTATTTTTCTCTTATCTGCAACTTCTCTTGTACCAAAACCTTCCAAGATTTTTTCTCTCTAGATCAGAATCAAAGCTGAAAATTTTCCCAAATATGCAGCTACAGTGCGATGATGATATTTTCCAACTCAGAGCATGATCCAACGGTTAATGAATCGGGGATTTCCGATTTAGTGAGACTGCTGCAATAAAAACGGGAATGAGTTTCTCCCATCTATTCTCTAACTTTTCTCAAGTAACCTAATTCCTTTTATATCCACTTAACCTTATAATTCTAGTAATTCTTATTGGGCCAATATCCGCACTCCCATATTTACTACATGACATCACATAAATAAGCCCAACAATTAATCTTATAATGCTCCAATATATTTAATATTTTTAAACCACCATTTAATCAAATAATGTCACAGAGCAACTTAACAATAATTCACAACATTTCTCAACTCCAACTAATAATTTTAATTAAATAATTAATTAAATTATCGGGGCGTTACAACTCTCCCCCACTTAGGATATTTTCATCCTCAAAAATCTACTCGATACTTCCATCCTTAACGCGAACCTCGTATCCAACTCTCCAATCCTAAAACTCCGCATTTACCAACACTTCTGCCACTACTTTTTGACATAGTAACAACTTAATCATAATGTAAATCTACTACACGCATGCTAATCACTCAACACCCTCGCGACATACCCGTCAATAACTTACCAACCTTTTCAGTAATACTCTGACATAACAACTCCCACAGTAGAAATGTAACAACCATAACTCACTTATACTTGGATATACCACGTCACATATTAACAACTTTCCCAACACCAAAGCACGTATACAACTTTATTCTCATCCGTATATGTATGTCAACTATCAACAAAATATCAACAACTCTATTCACCATTATAGTGACATCAACATAGTCAACAAAATTAACTTCGTCATATTATAGGATATTATTCATAACTTACGGTGTTGTACCCCAAAATTTTCCCTCCCACAATCTTCAAAGTTATGACAAGCAAGGTTCAAAATCTCCCAAAGGGTGCACAGTCCAATTGCCTCCTAACACATTCAAAATTAGGGTTTTGGTTCTTGCAAAGAAATTGAAGTTTTCAGGGCTCAATCAAGTCACATATGCTCATACACATTGTCAAGCACCTACATGCCAAGTTTCAAGACTCACAAGGTCAAGTTGCACAGTCAAAAACCCTAATTGCTTCACAATCAACTGTAGGGGCAAAATGGTCATTTGGCTGTCAAAAGTCAAAATTTTTGGTCAACATCTTATTTTGAAGCCACAATCATCATTTGGTCAAGTCTTGACCATGATTTCACAAGAATGGCTCAAAAAGTCTCAAGATGCAAAAGTTTCTATTTTTGGACAGTTGAAAAGTCAACTGTAACTTGACCAAGGCATAACTTCCTCATGGTTCATCAGAAAAATCCCATCCAATGCTCATCTTGAAGGGGAGGACATTTCCTACAATTCATCTTCACATTCCAAGTCCAAGAAATGCTCTCACAAAAAGTTATCAATTTCAACATTATAGGTCATTTTCAAAAGTCAACAAAAAGGCACTTTAAGTCAAAGACCATAACTTGAGATTGGTAAATCAAAATGACATGGGACCAAAGACATTGGTTAGAGGACATCAAGAACTTTCCAAAATGTCCAAGAACATGTTCATAGCTCCAAAATTGAGCAATATATGTATTGGAGAAGTTGGGAAATTTTTGTGAAATGGCCAAAGTCAATTATCCTTGAAACTTCATTTTTGACAAAAGGAACCCACTTTTTCCACTTGTTTCAGCTTGGCCATGCTTCCCACGTGTCCCACAAATTATTTCAAGATTTAAAATTAATTTTTCCATTTTTATTTAATTTTATTTGATTTAATTCATTTTAAATCTTTTAAAATCAAATAAAAATCAAAGAAGTTAATTAGGGGATATATTTTGTATTGAAATGCTTTGATACACCATCATGACCATTCCAAATTCGTGCAAGGGGCTATTCCAAGCAAGAATTCAAATTTTGACACAAAAATAGAAAGTGTTTCAATGGAGTTCATGGCATAATCTCAAACATGAATGCATAAGCTTAATGGCCATAATTCTGATTGAAACTCTTTACATAACATATGTGAAAGCTATCACAAGGGGATTCATGACCTAAGAAACACCCAAAACGGCCAAACACATTTCAAGTTTTCAAGAAAAAAAAGCAAAATTGTAAACCTCTTTGCAGCACGTTTTAAACCTCCATTTCAATCAAAACACATTCCTGGGATCCCTAGGAACCTTTAGCAATCAGAACCAAGCACAATCACTCAAGAAATCGTGCCATAGACCTCATTCGGCTTGCTCCCTTTTTCAAAACTGTATATCACATTCCATAAGCATTTGATCCATTTTTTTGATTGTTTTATATTGTTAGGGGCTTTCTGAAGCTAATAGGATAATCCAATTGCATTCTAACGCGCTAAATCTTGATTTACCATTAAAGTATTTTAGGGTTTTCAAGGTTTGAAATTGGGGGTTTCCCTATACTGTAAAATCAAGGTTCCAAACACCCATGGTTGAATTGAGAAGGACAAGACGAATCAAAAGAACCCCTCGCGCTCAATTTATGTTGCTTCCTCTCCTAATCACTATTTTTCGCTATGTCACTTAGTGGGGGTTTAAAACCCCCGCTATCTCATTCATGTTACAGGTACAAACGGAGAAGAAGGCTGAGGTGTCCAGGCGTGAGTGGAAGATTCAAACCGCGCGCGTAATTGTTTTTGTTTTATATCATTAACACTATTTCTTACATATTGTTTGTTTTCCACTATTGTTACAAACGCGTACAATGGATCAGATGGTGGGAAGGTGGTTTGGTAAACGCTGGGACCTGGGTTCGATTCCAAGGTCCCCCATATAATTCATAATTTTTTTCTAACACAATCTCATGCAGCATATGCCCAGAACTCCACCATGCGTCCTCATACATCAGTGTGCCATGTGTCCCCAGCTCTCATCCAGTGGCCACAGAACGAAGTCCATGATGCACCCTAGTCAGCAAGCAAGCGCATGATCAGGAAAAGTCAACGAGGCCTTGTTCTGGTGGGCCAAAAATGCTTCAAAAACCTCCTAAATGGGCTTGATACCCCCCCATGGTTTGCACCATTTTCATTTTTATTTGATTTTCTTTTAATTCTTTTAATGTTTTAATTATTTCTTTTAATTCCATAAAATAGCTTTTCCTAATATAAAATACAGAAAAAATCAAAAAAAATGTTTATTTTTATTAATATTAATTTCTCCATTATTATTGTTGTAAATAAATTTTAATAATTAATTAGATTAATTTAGGTTCCAAAACTTTAATATTTTTCTTAATAAATTAAAACGTGTAGGAACTAGGTTTTTTTTTAACATCATCATCTTTTTTTCTTTTTAATTTTCTCATTATTATTATTATTAATTATCAAATAATTTTGTAAATACACATGTAAATAATTAATTTAGTAAATTAGGTTTTAAAACTTTAATCTTTTTCTTACTAATTAAAATAACTTAGAATTAGGGTTTCTTTTAATTTTAATTTCAATTTTCTTTATTTCATTAAAAAACCAAAAAAACATAAAAAACAATTCCTTGTCTTAATTAAATAATTAATTAGCTTTCTAATTCCATTTAATTTCAAAAGGGTCCAACGCCCTCGAACTTTATATTTTTTATTCCTTTCGCGCATTTATTCTTATTTTTCTTTCAAATATTATGTAATTGCTCAAGCCTTGTAATAGTAACTAGGTTTTACTTTCCACATTTTTATTAAAACGGGTCTTTGTAATTTGGCGATGTATAGACCCGCGCCTTGTAATAGCGTAGGATTTTACTTTCCGCATTTAAATTTCCGCACTTTTAAATTCTAAACTTTGCATGAAAGAATGAATGACTAATTAAAAACAATATGTAGCTCACCATGCCATGATCAAAAGATAAACGCTAAACTGAAAATAACACACAAATTCACACACCACTCCTAGGGTACGCCTCACTGTTGCCTTGCCTTCGAAACGTGGTCGTCGAGTATAGGACGTTTTAGTAAGTCCTTATATCCATGACATGATCCAGTTGCCTCGAAACGGTTGCCTCAGAATTAAAAAGGATCAATGGCATAAGGGTAGCTTCTAAGGTGTCCTACTGTTGCTCTGGTGACCACACTGTCCCTACAAACGAATTGACCCGAACACCTCCAACGGTGGTGCTACCTACCTCTCAATGGTGGGATGGCACTATCTTAAGGACATTTACACAACCTAATTCCTTAGGGTAGGTAGATGACTCATGGATACTTGCTCTATTCAAAAAAACAAATCAAAACTCTTTTCACACCGACACTTTCAAAAAGCTTTCAAAACAATTTTTCAAACACTCTTGAGGACTGATACAAGAGTTGATCTGAAATCTTTAAACGAAACTTTTTTCAAACTCACTCACATTTGAAAAGCAAACACATTTTGAAAACACAATGAGCAAGTATCTAAGAGCCCATGGATAACCATGGATAGAAAGGGTGCTAACACATTCCCTTTCTATAAATCTACCTCCCGAACCGAGAAACTATCTCACGAGGAATTTTGCTGTGCTTATGTCCTGTCCATGTTGGAGAAAATAAAAGACGGTGGCGACTCTTGCTTCCGTGACATTTCGCGAACCAGCGTTAAACAGTCAGTTCCAGATCCACCGATCACAGAACTGGCGACTATGCTGGGGAAAACTTAAAGTGAGGTGTACCTTAGGATAGCTCATACTTGTGTTTTCAATTGTTGTGCTTGTTTGCTTTATTATTGTGGGCTGCATCGGAGTTACATAGATCCTAACTCGGATCCGGGGATACCCTGTTAGGTAGCATAAGCTGTGAGGGACCTGTCCGGCGTAGACCGACACGGGTGAAGCAGTGGCTACGTTGGTGTGGCACCTTGGTCTGTACCGATATCCCTTGTGTCGCAACGAGGAGAATATGGGTCTTATGAGGAGTCATTAAGCACCAACCAACCTTAGAACCTTAAAGGACCCAACTTGGCCAATAGAACAGTAGCAGTATGCTACGCCCATTGAGGCTAAACTCTCGTGATGGTTCTGGCCGCAAGAAAAGATTGCGATGCTGGAGTTATGACCGATTGAGGGTAGTCAGTGATATTGGGATCCTCTAGAACCCGGTTACTTCTAATAGGACAGGTCTTAACCAACAAACTGAAAGAGGGTAATACCTAGACCCCATGCTGGCCTAAACTCTAAGGGCTTGTCTTGTGTGACTTGTGTGGCTTATCATGTTTGCCTTTATGAATATTTGTGGTATGCTTTATCATAACATCATGCCATCATAAGCATTGCATGCATCCTGCATAAGGACTGACCATTTTAAAGACAAGAGGGTTTCACCTTTGCTCTGTTTTGTAGGACATCATGATGCCTATGCGAAGGAACACTATCCGGTTCAACTTTGTTCACCCACCTGAGCTGCTTGAAGAGTTGGTTAGCAGAATTCCAAATACTACTTCCTTCATCCAGAGGCATGGTTCTCTTCTCAGTTTAGTCACGACAAAGTGGGACCAACAACTGATGAGTGTCCTGACCCAGTTTTATGACCCTCTGTACCAGTGCTTCACCTTTCAAGACTTCCAGCTGGTCCCTACCCTGGAAGAGTTCTCTGATTTGCTTGGCATCCCTATCTTGGATCAGACTCCCTTCACTGGTTGGGAAAAGACTCTTAGGCTTGAGGAGATTGCTGCAGCTCTTCCCTTGACCCACAAGGAGGTAATGGACAACTGGGTGACTAGAAGCGGAGTTAAGGGCTTCTTGGCTAAGTTTCTGATTGGTAAAGCTAACAGTTTCTGGAATGACTTAGACTTCAGGGCGTACGAGGACATTCTGGCTCTCTTAATCTATGGGCTAATATTGTTTCCAAATCCTGATAACTTTGTCAATATCACTTCCATAAGGATCTTCATGTCTCGGAACCCTGTGCCCACTCTCTTGGGTGATATCCTGCAACAACTTTATGCTCGTACTGCCCGAAGACGAGGAACTTTGTGGTGTTGTACTCCTTTGTTGGTAAGGTGGTTTATTTCGCACCTCCCCAAGTTCGTGCTAAAGAACCAAGAAGGAAGAGGCTGGGCTCATAGGTTAATGTCTCTCACTGATAATGACATCATTTGGACTCTCAGAGGTTTAGATGAGGTGGCTGTTATTGATCGCTGCGGAGAATATCCTAATGTTCCATTGATTGGCACTCAGGGCGAAATCTCTTATAATCCATGTTTAGCTCTCCGTCAGTTTGGAAGAGCCAGAAGAGCAGGGCCTCATGAGATGCTAGTGCCTCACATCAGTTTTGAGTTTCAGAAAGATAGTGACGAACTGCGCCGTAGATTCATCAAAGCTTGGGACAGAATTCACAAAGCTGACCCACAAGAGCTGGGACCGAAGACTTCTCTACCTATGGAAGCCTACTACAAATGGGTCCGCATCCGTGCTCAGAAGTTAGGAATGCCATATGAAGCTGTCAGGCCTATCATTCTTGAAGGTCCTGATGGAGATGGGGTTCCTCCAACTGTTCTCCCTCCTCAGATACCCACTGATGTTGATACACTAAAGAGGTCTTGGGCGCAACTACAGGAAGAGCGGGATTATTATCGGGAAAAGTTCAACGAACAGGAACAGAAGATCCAGAAGCTGACCAAGCAACTGGAGAACGAGCGAACCCTGAATGACTATATCCGTACTGAGAAGAGGAGGCCATGGGAGCACTGATGGGCTTTGGATGTTTCTTTTACAGCTTTATTTCCTTTTCAGTATTTTCATTCTTGTAACGCCTAAGGGCAAATTGTTGAACAATTTAAAGTTTAATCTAATAAAGTGTGTTCCTTTTGTTTACAAAGTTGATTCCCGATTGTCTTTGAAAACATAATTCATACGCATTTCATTCATCATATGCATCACAGGTACCCTTTTTTTACAGGTTGCTTAATCTTCTTCGTTGTTTATTTCAGCACTCAATCATCATGAATCCTGAACCAACTACTGAACAAGCTATCAAGGCCCTCCAGGCCCATAACGCTCAGTTTCAAGAGATGGTCATGAACTTGGCCCAGGGACAACAAGAGCTGAAGGCTTTGCTTCTGAAGAAGAATAAGAAGAAGAAGAGGACTGTGCTATTCAACACTGGGCGCAGACTCGGGAATACTTTGCAGAATGAAGCTGAGAGGACTACTCCATCTGTGGGGGAAGGCAGTCACCAAGGGAGAGAGGTTCCTAGTCCTGTGGTCTCTGACACCGAGACAGACTTCAATGATGAACAGTACCCTCCTGCCGAGGACCGGTACAAACAACTGGAGGACAGGTTAAATGCTATGGAGATTCAACGTGTGCCTGGGTTGGATTTCGGAGACTTGGGGTTATCTTCTGGGGTGGTGATCCCACACAAGTTCAAGGCGCCTGACTTTGTGAAGTATGACGGGGCTTCCTATCCTAAAATGCACCTCCGCTCTTATGTAAGGAAGATCCAGCCTTACACAGCAGACAAGAACTTATGGATCCACTTCTTCCAGGAGAGTCTTTCAGGGACTCACCTCGAATGGTTCTATCAGCTGGATGGAACCAGCATTCGTAACTGGGAGGATTTGGCCACTACTTTCTACAAGCAGTATCAATATAATTCCGACCTCGCTCCCACGCGTACCCAACTCTAGGGTATGTCACTGGGAACGGGTGAAGGTTTTAAGGAGTACGCACCGAAATGGAGAGATCTGGCTGGCAGGGTGCAGCCACCATTAACAGATCGTGAGCTAGTGGACATGTTCTTGGGGACCCTATCTGGTCCATTCTTCAACCATCTCATTGGTAATTCCTCTGCTGGGTTTACTAACCTGATCCTGACTGGTGAAAGGATCGAGGCTGGTATAAAATTGGGAAAGATACAGAAGGGTGCCTCCTCAAATACTGAAAAGAAGCCCTTCAAGAAGGAGGCCAGTGCTGTGTATGGTCCAAGAAAGCAGAACAAACCTGAACGCCGCCAAGCTGTCAACGCGGTGGTTATTTCTAAGCCTGCTGCTGCTCCACAACAGTACAACTAACCCAGAGCTGAGAGGCCCAAACGGCAGTATACTCGGCTCAGCATGACTCTCTCTCAGATCCTGCCGCAACTGCTGTCAACTAGCCTGGTAACTGTCAAAGAGGCTCCGAAGATGGTAAACACAGCATCTCCGAAATACAACCCCAACGCCCGTTGCGCTTACCACTCTTATAGCCCGGGACATTCTACTGATGATTGTTGGGCCCTGAGGAATAAGGTTCAAGACCTTATTGATGCTAAAGAGGTTCAGTTCGAGGCGCCCGAGAAGCCTAATGTGGTGACTGCTCCCATGCCTAACCATGGAGTAAATGCTATTGGGGATAAAGACGAAGTGGAAGAATCCGAGTTTGACAGCTGGATCTACTCAACGACCAACGGTGGACCAAGCAACTGGACTGCCAAAGACTCTATGCCTGTTACTTTTGTCACTCAGTAATGAACTTCTTTGTTTTGGATTTGTAATAAACAATCATTCTAAACTTTATGGCCCGGTGTCTTACCCGGGGCACCGTGGTCTTATTTGTGAGGGCTTTTTGTTTGTCACTTTCATATATCATGAATAAAAGCATTGGACGTTTTTCACATTTCAAATCTTGTGCTCCCTTTCTTTCTTTATATATTGCAAGACAGCTGTATTTACACACACTCACTCGTACAGGTTTCAATCCACTATGGATCTCACTGGTAACGACTCTGCTACTCCCAGTTATGACTTCGAAAATCCGATCAACTTAGCCGAAGACGAAGGTGAAGATGATTGCGAAGTTCCTGGTGAGCTTGCAAGACTGTTACTCCAGGAAGAGAGGGCCATTCAGCCACATGAAGAGCCAGTGGAAACGATAAATCTGGGTACTGAGACAGACAAAAAGGAAGTCAAGATTGGTGCCAATCTAGAGCTCAGTGTGAAACAACGGTTGATCCAGATGCTGCATGACTATGTGGAGATCTTCGCCTGGTCTTACGAAGACATGCCTGGGTTGGATACCGACATTGTGGTCCATCATTTGCCTACCAAGGAAGACTGCCCTTCGGTTAAACAAAAGGTCCGCCGTATGCGTCCAGAGATGTCTGAGAAGATCAAAGCTGAGGTCATGAAGCAATTTGATGCCGGGTTTCTAGCAGTGACTTCTTACCCTCAGTGGGTTGTCAATGTGGTGCCGGTACCGAAGAAAGATGGTAAGGTCAGAATGTGTGTCGATTACAGGGATCTGAACAGGGCAAGCCCCAAGGATGACTTCCCCTACCTCACATTGACGTTCTGGTTGACAATACTGCCCAACATAAAGTGTTCTCCTTCATGGACGACTTTTCAGGTTATAATCAGATCAAGATGGCTCCTGAAGATATGGAAAAGACTACCTTTGTTACTCAGTGGGGCACCTTCTGCTACAAGGTCATGCCATTCAGGTTGAAAAATGCTGGGGCAACCTACCAACGTGCCATGGTTGCTTTATTTCATGACATGATCCATCATGAGATAGAAGTATATGTCGATGATATGATTGCAAGGTCTCAAACAGAGGAGGAGCACCTTGACCATATGCAGAAATTGTTTGACCGTCTGAAGTTGTACAAGCTAAGATTGAATCCAAACAAGTGCACCTTCGGGGTAAGATCTGGAAAGTTGCTAGGCTTCGTCGTGAGCGACAAAGGTATTCAAGTGGACCCTGCCAAGGTTAAAGCCATACAAGAGATGCCAACTCCCAAGACAGAGAAAGAAGTCAGAGGCTTTCTAGGACGGTTGAACTATATCGCCCGATTCATCTCACATCTAACTGCTACTTGTGAACCAATCTTCAAGCTGCTGAAGAAAGATCAAGTAGTACGTTGGAATGATGAACGTCAGGCCGCTTTCGACAGAATCAAAGAGTACCTCCAGGAACCACCCATTCTTATGCCACCGGTTGAAGGGAGACCTCTAATACTATACTTAACAGTACTTGACAACTCAATGGGGTGTGTGTTGGGGCAGTATGACGAGTCTGGCTGAAAAGAGCATGCTATTTATTACCTTAGCAAAAAGTTTACTGACTGTGAGACCCGATACTCACTGCTCGAGAAAACTTGCTGCACTTTGGTATGGGCTGATCGCCGGCTGAGACAGTATATGCTAACTCACACTACTCTGTTGATTTCTAAAATGGATCCAATAAAGTACATATTCGAAAAGCCTGCTCTGTCTGGAAGAATAGCAAGATGGCAGATGATCTTGACGGAATAAGACATCCAGTACACGACTCAGAAAGCTATCAAAGGAAGTGTATTGGCAGACCATTTGGCACACCAGGCAGTGGACGACTACCAGTCAATGAACTTTGAGTTTCCTGACGAGAGCATCATGGTAGTGACTGATTGTGAAGTACCTGGACCGGATGAAGGACCTGAGGAAGGATCCCGATGGTCTATGCACTTTGACGGAGCCTCCAATGCTTTGGGTAATGGTATTGGCGCCGTGATCATATCCCCTCAAGGCACTCATACTCCACTTACTGCTTGGCTATGTTTCAACTGCACCAACAACATGGCGGAGTATGAGGCATGCATCATGGGCCTTCAAGCTGCGATTGACTTAAGGATCAAGTTTCTGAGTGTCTTCGGAGATTCCGCTATCGTGATCAATCAGATCAAAGGCGAGTGGGATACGAAACATCCGAATCTTATTCCTTACAAAGAGTGTGTGTTGACATTGATCCCCCATTTCACAGAGATCACTTTTGAACACTTCCCAAGAGAGGAGAATCAGCTGGCGGACGCGTTAGCTACGATGTCTTCCATGTTCAAAGTCAAATGGGACAATGAGGCTCCCCGGATCATTATCTGGAAACTGGACGAACCGGCATATTGTTGTGATCTTGAGGCTGAGGTAGTAACTGAAAAACCCTGGTATCATGAGGTGAAAAGGTACTTAGAAGCTCAAGAATACCCCGAGGGTGCATCTGCCAATGACAAGAAGTTTCTGAGAAGGTTCGCAGTGAAGTTCTTCCTCAACAATGGCATCCTATACAAGCGAAACCATGATTCGACCTTACTGCGTTGTGTGGATAAAGCTGAAGCAGAAAAGATCATGGCAGAGCTACATGAAGGTACCTTCGGAACTCATTCCAGTGGACATACCATGGCAAAGAAAATCCTTCGGGCAGGATATTACTGGTCCACAATGGAAGCCGACTGTTATCAGCATTCTCGGACATGTCACAAGTGCCAGGTCTATGCTGATAAGGTGCACATTCCTCCAGTTCCTCTGAACGTCTTGACAGCACCTTGGCCTTTCGCAATGTGGGGCATTGATATGATCGGCGAGATCAGACCTACGGCATCCAACGAGCATCGCTTCATCCTGGTAGCGATTGATTACTTCACGAAGTGGGTTGAAGCGGCTTCCTACGCTACAGTAACCAAGAATGTCGTGACACGGTTCATTCAGCATAACCTGATATGTCGATACGGCGTCCCGGAAAGGATCATTACGGACAATGGTACCAATCTTAACAACAAAATAATCACTGAGCTCTGCGAGCAATTCAAGATACAGCACCACAACTCTTCTCCCTACCGGCCGAAGATGAACGGGGATGTAGAAGCAGCTAATAAGAATATCAAGAAGATTGTGCAGAAGATGACAGTGACCTATAAAGATTGGCACGAGATGTTACCGTTCGCTCTTCATGGGTACCGTACCTCAGCAAGAACGTCAACCGGGGCAACTCCCTTTTCCTTGGTCTACGCCATGGAGGCAGTCTTGCTTATTGAAGTCCAGATACCCTCTCTCCGGATAATGAAGGATGCAGACTTGAGCGAAGATGACTGGATCCAGACGCGACTTGATCAGCTAAATCTAATTGACGAAAAGAGACTTACTGCTATATGTCATGGTCAAACGTACCAAAAACGGATGATCAGAGCATTTAACAAGAAAGTCAGACCACAAGAGTATCAAGTTGGGGATCTGGTAATTAAGCGCATCATCCTTCCTCAGAGTGATCCCAGCGGCAAATGGACCCCTACGTACGAAGGGCCATTTGTGGTTAAACATGTCTTCTCAGGAGGAGCCATGATTCTAACCAACATGGATGGTGACGACCTTCCTCACCCCGCCAATGCAGACATAGTAAAAAGATACTACGCATGATAAAAGACCCGCTAGGTTGACATACCTAGGAAAAAATTAGGGCTTCCCGGCGAACCAAAAGGGTTCGGGCAAAATAAGGGATAAAATGAAAAAAATCTGTACACCCGGCAAGTCGAAAACCTGAAAAGGCGGCTTGGGCAAAAATGGGTATCCCGGTGGACTGAAAACCCGAAAGGGCAGTCCAGGCAAAAGTTAGGGATAAAGCGTAATACTATGTCTCATTGGATCACCTTGCATCCAGAATCTGGTATCAACTATCAAGTTCAAACGACATCGATCAATCAGCTTCATCGTCAACTGAGCAGCAAAGTGATGAGACGCTCGAAGATATAAGGGCAATAGCAGAGTTGGAAACCAGTGGGATTGTTCTTTTCACATAGCTGTTTTGTTTTCCCTTTGTACAAAATTGTATAAACTCTGTTGTTCGGCGGCGTTCTCTTACTAGGACGTCAGCCTCTTGTACATAAATGCCTATTCACAGGCAAATTCAAAAATCAATACAAATTCACAGTTCAAACCAATTGCCAATTGTTTTTTCCTTTTTCTGTTTTTTTTTTGCGAAGAACGTCCAATGTTCAATTTTTGATATATGCATTTGACACTAATTGCTAACTCATAAATATTTGCATGCAAAACAAAGGATTAATTACAGGTGACATTAGAAACAGGGGCAATAATGAGTTGTCTAAGCAATCTAATTGCTATGTCCACCAAGGTACCAAGGTAAGTTCGGCCGAAGAATGTAACCAAGATATCTTAATTCCCCAGAGAGCGAGCCAAGATTCAACAATTCTCCCCGAGCAGTTGGTCTCCAATCAGCCCTGAACAAGGCATCGTATCTCCAGCAAGTCAACAATACTCTCCCCAAGCAGAGTTAGTCTACTATCAGCCTTAAGGAAATTGGGTATCCCCAGCAGGTCTCAACATTCCTCAGCGGAGTATACCAACATTCTTAACAAGCATCCTCGACAGTCTTGATCTAAGATTGTTCCCCGGTGGAATGTCAGACATCCAGTGGAGCCACTTCCCCAATATATCTCAAAAATTTCCCCAGGAGAGTCCAGTCCAATCTGAAAAGGTTCCCCCCAGGAGAGTCCAATCAATCTCCCCAGTAGTAAGCTCATCCCCAGTAGATTCTGGAAGCTTATCCCTCGCAGAGCACGAACGCGTCTCCTAGACTTTTTATTTAAAGGTTATTTCCCCACCAGGATATAACTGGGTTATCCTCATCCAATTGCCACGGAAAGATTGTCCTCGACGAAGTTCTTCCGATCCCCAGCGGAGTTCATCTTCCAACAGAACTTCTCAACGGAACCCCCAGCGAAGTTATCATCAAACCTCAGCGAAGTATCTCTCCCACAGAGTATTCCCCGCAGAGTAATCTATTCGCCAAGTTTATTCCCCAACGGAGTCATCTTCTCCTATCGGTTTATTCTTGCAACCATCATTCCCAGCAGAAACGAAGCTCTACTTTCCAACATCAGCCCAGGATTTGACTTCCCGGCACCCGTCAAGGATTTACTTTCCTAGATGGAAACACATTTCATAAACATCATATCTTCATACATTATAGCATGCACATACGCATCATGAACATATAATCTCATTTATTCAGAGAACATCACGCATGTCATACATCATGACATTGCATACAACTAACATTTTGTCTTTTCAGGGCAAAAGTCAACACAAAGATAATTACTATCAACTGTCGTGATTCCAGATCCGATTCCTGTATCTTGCCAGGGTGTATCTGTTGACGACTAATTCCAGACTCGATTCCTGTATCCTGCCAGGGCACGTCTGAAGAGTTTGAAGATCCGATTCCTGTATCTTGCCAGGGTGTATCTGTTGACGACTATATTCCAGACTCGATTCCTGTATCCTGCCAGGGCACGTCTGAAGAGTTTGAAGATCTGATTCCTGTATCTTGCCAGGGTGTATCTGTTGACGACTACATTACCAGACTCGATTCCTGTATCCTGCCAGGGCACGTCTGAAGAGTTCGAAGATCCGATTCCTGTATCTTGCCAGGGTGTATCTGTTGACGACTATATTACCAGACTCGATTCCTATATCTCTCCAGGGCACGTCTGAAGAGTTCGAAGATCCGATTCCTGTATCTTGCCAGGGTGTATCTGTTGACGACTACATTACCAGACTCGATTCCTGTATCCTGCCAGGGCACGTCTGAAGAGTTCGAAGATCCGATTCCTGTATCTTGCCAGGGTGTATCTGTTGACGACTAACATTTCCAGACTCGATTCCTGTATCTTGCCAGGGCACGTCTGAAGAGTTTGAAGATCCGATTCCTGTATCTTGCCAGGGTGTATCTGTTGACGACTAATTCCATATTCGATTCCCGTATCTAGCCAGGGCATGTCTGTGAACGACTGAGTGAAGATCAACACCTGTAACAGGCCAGGTAATTATATTTCTTTCTCAGGTACGCAAGTTCTCGCTAAGGAATCTCTTACGCGATCGACACCTAGATGGCATCTATAAGCCCATCCACTTACCAACAGTTCCAAATGGCATCTATAAGCCCATTCCCGACAAGGTTCTGTCACACCTCCAGATGGCATCTATAAGCCCATCCTCCTATCCACCATCTCTCCAAATGGCATCTGTAAGCCCATTCCCGGTATCACACTGCTGATACTCAACTATGTGAGTGCAAATTTCTGGGCACTCTAGTGTTCAATCATCTTCCACCTTCGGATCACGAAAGGCACACACGCCAATCTACATCCTCAGGTCTAAGAAGATTGAACAGGGGCAACTGTTGTACCCCAAAATTTTCCCACCCATAATCTTCAAAGTTATGACAAGCAAGGTTCAAAATCTCCCAAAGGGTGCACAGTCCAATTGCCTCCTAACACAGTCAAAATTAGGGTTTTGGTTCTTGCAAAGAAATTGAAGTTTTCAGGGCTCAATCAAGTCACATATGCTCATACATATTGTCAAGCACCTACATGCCAAGTTTCAAGACTCACAAGGTCAAGTTGCACAGTCAAAAACCCTAATTGCTTCACAATCAACTCTAGGGGCAAAATGGTCATTTGGCAGTCAAAAGTCAAAATTTTTGGTCAACATCTTATTTTGAAGCCACAATCATCATTTGGTCAAGTCTTGACCATGATTTCACAAGAATGGCTCAAAAAGTCTCAAGATGCAAAAGTTTCTATTTTTGGACAGTTGAAAAGTCAACTGTAACTTGACCAAGGCATAACTTCCTCATGGTTCATCAGAAAAATCCCATCCAATTCTCATCTTGAAGGGGAGGACATTTCCTATAATTCATCTTCACATTCCAAGTCCAAGAAATGCTCTCACAAAAAGTTATCAATTTCAACATTATAGGTCATTTTCAAAAGTCAACAAAAAGGCACTTTAAGTCAAAGACCATAACTTGAGATTGGTAAATCAAAATGACATGGGACCAAAGACATTGGTTAGAGGACTTCAAGACCTTTCCAAAATGTCCAAGAACATGTTCATAGCTTCAAAATTGAGCAAGATATGTATTGGAGAAGTTGGGAAATTTTTGTGAAATGGCCAAAGTCAATTATCCTTGAAACTTCATTTTTGACAAAAGGGACCCACTTTTTCCACTTGTTTCAGCTTGGCCATGCTTCCCACGTGTCCCACAAATTATTTCAAGATTTAAAATTAATTTTTCCATTTTTATTTAATTTTATTTGATTTAATTCATTTTAAATCTTTTAAAATCAAATAAAAATCAAAGAAGTTAATTAGGGGATATATTTTGTATTGAAATGCTTTGATACACCATCATGACCATTCCAAATTCGTGCAAGGGGCTATTCCAAGCAAGAATTCAAATTTTGACACAAAAATGGAAAGTGTTTCAATGGAGTTCATGGCATAATCTCAAACATGAATGCATAAGCTTAATGGCCATAATTCTGGTTGAAACTCTTTACATAACATATGTGCAAGCTATCACAAGGGGATTCACGACCTAAGAAACACCCAAAACGGCCAAACACATTTCAAGTTTTCAAGAAAAAAAAGCAAAACTGTAAACCTCTTTGCAGCACGTTTTAAACCTCCATTTCAATCAAAACACATTCCTGGGATCCCTAGGAACCTTTAGCAATCAGAACCAAGCACAATCACTCAAGAAATCGTGCCATAGACCTCATTCGGTTTGCTCCCTTTCTCAAAACTGTATATCACATTCCATAAGCATTTGATCCATTTTTTTGATTGTTTTATATTGTTAGGGGCTTTCTGAAGCTAATAGGATAATCCAATTGCATTCTAACGCGCTAAATCTTGATTTACCATTAAAGTATTTTAGGGTTTTCAAGGTTTGAAATTGGGGGTTTCCCCATACTGTAAAATCAAGGTTCCAAACACCCATGGTTGAATTGAGAAGGACAAGACGAATCAAAAGAACCCCTCGCACTCAATTTATGTTGCTTCCTCTCCTAATCGCTATTTTTCGCTATGTCACTTAGTGGGGGTTTAAAACCCCCGCTATCTCATTCATGTTACAGGTACAAACGGAGAAGAAGGCTGAGGTGTCCAGGCGTGAGTGGAAGATTCAAACCGCGCGCGTAATTTTTTTTTGTTTTATATCATTAACACTATTTCTGACATATTGTTTGTTTTCCACTATTGTTACAAACGCGTACAATGGATCAGATGGTGGGAAGGTGGTTTGGTAAACGCTGGGACCTGGGTTCGATTCCCAGGTCCCCCATATAATTCATAATTTTTTTCTAACACAATCTCATGCAGCATATGCCCAGAACTCCACCATGCGTCCTCATACATCAGTGTGCCATGTGTCCCCAGCTCTCATCCAGTGGCCACAGAACGAAGTCCATGATACACCCTAGTCAGCAAGCAAGCGCATGATCAGGAAAAGTCAACGAGGCCTTGTTCTGGTGGGCCAAAAATGCTTCAAAAACCTCCTAAATGGGCTTGATACCCCCCCATGGTTTGCACCATTTTCATTTTTATTTGATTTTCTTTTAATTCTTTTAATGTTTTAATTATTTCTTTTAATTCCATAAAATAGCTTTTCCTAATATAAAATACAGAAAAAATCAAAAAAAATGTTTATTTTTATTAATATTAATTTCACCATTATTATTTTTGTAAATAAATTTTAATAATTAATTAGATTAATTTAGGTTCCAAAACTTTAATATTTTTCTTAATAAATTAAAACGTGTAGGAACTAGGTTTTTTTTTAACATCATCATCTTTTTTTCTTTTTAATTTTCTCATTATTATTATTATTAATTATCAAATAATTTTGTAAATACACATGTAAATAATTAATTTAGTAAATTAGGTTTTAAAACTTTAATCTTTTTCTTACTAATTAAAATAACTTAGAATTAGGGTTTCTTTTAATTTTAATTTCAATTTTCTTTACTTCATTAAAAAACCAAAAAAACATAAAAAACAATTCCTTGTCTTAATTAAATAATTAATTAGCTTTCTAATTCCATTTAATTTCAAAAGGGTCCAACGCCCTCGAACGTTCTATTTTTTATTCCTTTCGCGCATTTATTCTTATTTTTCTTTCAATTATTATGTAATTGCTCAAGCCTTGTAATAGTAACTAGGTTTTACTTTCCGCATTTTTATTAAAACGGGTCTTTGTAATTTGGCGATGTATAGACCCGCGCCTTGTAATAGCGTAGGATTTTACTTTTCGCATTTAAATTTCCGCACTTTTAAATTCTAAACTTTGCGTGAAAGAATGAATGACTAATTAAAAACAATACGTAGCTCACCATGCCATGATCAAAAGATAAATGCTAAACTGAAAATAACACACAAATTCACACACCACTCCTAGGGTACGCCTCACTGTTGCCTTGCCTTCGAAACGTGGTCGTCGAGTATAGGACGTTTTAGTAAGTCCTTATGTCCATGACATGATCCAGTTGCCTCGGAATTAAAAAGGATAAATGGCATAAGGGTAGCTTCTAAGGTGTCCTACTGTTGCTCTGGTGACCACACTGTCCCTACAAACGAATTGACCCGAACACCTCCAACGGTGGTGCTACCTACCTCTCAATGGTGGGATGGCACTATCTTAAGGACATTTACAAAGCCTAATTCCTTAGGGTAGGTAGATGACTCATGGATACTTGCTCTATTAAAAAAAAATCAAAACTCTTTTCACACCGACACTTTCAAAAAGCTTTCAAAACAATTTTTCAAACACTCTTGAGGACTGATACAAGAGTCGATCTGAAATCTTTAAACGATACTTTTTTCAAACTCACTCACATTTGAAAAGAAAACACATTTTGAAAACACAATGATCAAGTATCTAAGAGCCCATGGATAACCATGGATAGAAAGGGTGCTAACACCTTCCCTTTCTATAAATTTACCTCCCGAACCGAGAAACTATCTCATGAAGAATTTTGCTGTGCTTTTGTCCTGTCCATGTTGGAGAAAATAAAAGACGGTGGCGACTCTTGCTTCCACGACATTTCGCGAACCAGCGTTAAACAGTCAGTTCCAGATCCACCGATCACATACGGTAACCAACAATAACATCTCAATAATGAAAACAAAATCATTAAAACATCAACTTAACTGTATAACTCAGCAAGCATACCCGTAGCTCACCATCAACCAACAATCCACAACAATCTTCTTATTAAATCCGCAAATATTTACTAGCAAACATAGTGCCCTGGCACAACATCTCTATATCAACCATCCACCAAATTAAGCATGTAAATCAATACATACCATTCCCATAGGCTTCTAATGTTTTAATCCTTCACTTCTAACGAGTCGTACACGCATAGCAATTGCGCCATATCACGCTTCAGCCGCGTAACTCTGATCATCCATCTTAAGTCATCGTCTTCATTAAATTTTCTGTCGATTATATGGCTTACAAGTTTCAATATAATCCCAAACTTTATGTAACATCTGTCATAAAATCGTTGTTTACTTGATATTCTCAATCTTTCACTTTGTGATGTTAGCTCGCATACAAACCCGCTACTCCGAATTGTTCATTACGTCTCAACTCTCACTCAATGACTCCTCTACTAATTTCACACAAACTGGTGAACAATTATTCTCGCGATATAAAATTCATACTTTTTCACACCATTAAGATAGCAAGATAAATCTATAACATCCAACATAATCTTGTCTACTATTAACAATGGATTGAGGGTGATTAGTTCCTCAATTTGTCAATTAGTATTCAACAACCATAAGGGAGTATAAATCGTCGTACCAAACTATAATAGCATTTCCTTAAAACTCGTATTCAAGTTTTCTAAAACACAACATGTCTAATCCTCATTCACCCACCATCCCACGATAATCAATCATTTTCTAACTCGAGATCTGTTGACATATCAATACATTACAAATCTCTCCACTCTAGTCTGAGTCTTTATCTACATAAAGGATTCTAACAACATTCTTAAACTCTTAATCCTCTTCCGAATTTCACAACATCAAAAATACATGTATCTCCACCTCTCAAACTTATTCCAATCACACTCTCAACATTATCATCTTATCTAACAACTTTTCATATATATCTACACCTCAAACAACTACTATAGTAATCATCTAAGCTCAACAAGCTACTAACCTCTATAACAGACTTCGTCGTTCTCCAACTTAGAACTGCATCCACCTTGAACGGATCTACATACACTTTCGCTTGGAAATAAAATTACTCAACAGAACTCTTCTCCCAAAACTATAAGATACATCCTGACAACTTAGCATAAATCTTCCTCCTTTTTGACACCATAAATTCCACACAACTTTGCACTATCGTCTTTCGTTCTAATTAATAATACCAAAGTTTTCCAAATGATACCTTTGATTTCACAAATTAATTTAAATAAATCTTACAATTTCTCCTTTAATTCACCCAACTCGGACGCTGACGTCTCGTACAACACTGAAGAACAAGTCTAGTCCCAAACACAAGTTTAAAACCACACTGCACTTACTTCCAATATCATCACGTGATAAATAAATCTATTACATCTACTGTAACCATTTTTAAAATGAAGCTAATTTTGTTAGTTTTCCAACGGTTCAAACGGAACTCAAATCGGATGCCCAGAACTCTAGTTATGAATTTTCGAAGTTCCACAATAATTCTGCAGTTTCCTGCGATTCGCTTACGGAAATTCCACTCCGAAACTCATTTGTCTTCAACTTAGACATATTCCAAACAACTCTTAGCATATCTCGTGCTCCTAAAATTCTTATAACTCGAGAGATGCATTCCTTCGCCAAAGTTCAGGTTCCAAAACACCAGGGCAACAATTATTTTCACAACGCTACTCACTTCTTCAAGTTTCGACTCAGACTCGCGATTCACAACTACTTATCAACGTCAACTACTTCCGGAAATCACTTATGTGATCCCAACACAAAATTTATAGCAACTTTATTACTCCATCGTTGTTCAAACATCGACATCTTACACTTGCTTCGTAAATCAACAAATATTACTTCGCTCTTCATTCTTCGAGAAGTAAGCACTAACAATGTCTGATCAATTTCTCTCAAGACGCTCTAACTCGACTAACAACAAGACCTTGAATACAAGTCACCTTCAACTTCGGGAACAACAAGACTCCAACAATTCTTGCATTGTCGTCGTCGGCAGCAGCACACCGAACCAACACCTTTCAATTGAACATATCTGAGAAGCAAAGCTTCTTCCCCACTTATCTTCAATCAACATCTTGCAATTAAGGCAAACAAGTACCGACAGTGTTTCACACACTTGTCGCACACTAAGGAACAAACAACATTAGACAACTTGGTCGGACGGACCGACCTGCTCTGATACCACTAATGTAACACCCCATTTCTACCCGTCGGATAATAAGAAAATCAGAGTTCAACATAAATAGGATGCTACATTTTCAACTAAAAATCAATCTTCATTTAATCGCATACAAACAGATACATAACACTTAACTCGGATGAACCGATAACAATCTGATTTATTCTTCAAAATCAAACAACTTTTTATTGATAAGCAACAAAATATACATACTCAACTTCAATTCACTTAACATCTTTTATTCAACTAAAACAACCTCAAGACAACAATTATTTCATGTAATCAACTTAAAAACTCAGCAACTGAAATAATAATAAAAAACTAAACATCAAACGTTCATCCCCCGAGTGCTACATATCAGAGCGGCAACACCGACTTGAACTAACGAGGTAATAACTATCCTTCTTGATTACCTGCACGTTACCAACAAAGGGCAACATTTAAACAGAAGGAGTGAGATATCAAACTATATAATTAGTCATATGATAAATAATATATTAAATCAGTTCATATAAAATCACCACTTCACAACTTACAAACAACTTTAATCACAATAAAACATCAACACGACATAACTACTAAATTCACAGATTTTAGATAATACTTGTCACAACAAGTCAACAACATAAAGTAACAACGAATCTATCTTCACCACAACTCAAGATGCAACATCAAATCCAACTCAATCACAATGCACATGCATGTGGTACCATCGGAGCAGAACTCCCAACTTAAAAATTGCCAATTAATAGAGGCATCAACAAGGCATAAGCCTTCTTCGCATTTTTCCAATACAGACCTTCATAAAATCCTCAAATACAGGCCATCACAGAGTATGAAAATGTATGTGACTCAATGAATGCACTATCACATACTAACAACAATCATCATTCATCGCAAGACATAAGCCCACATCACCATTATTACCAGTAAACAGAGGTAATTCATCATCATCTAAAATCTATGAAACTTCACATTATCAACAAGAATTCACAGAGACAATCACAACAACACAATATCTCAACATTGGCCATAGGCCTACAACATAATATTCCCCATAAATAGAGGCAATTCAACCAAATTCATCATCACCTGCAATTTCATATTTTTCAGCAAGGTATACAACACAATTCCATAAACCGGAACCATTCAACTTAATTCGACTTCACCTGCAAATCAACTTTATTCTACATAATTCTAACAAAACAAACCAACTAAAAATACCCATATGTATATACGACTCACTCCGACAATTTCAACTAATTCCAGTTAACTACTTTTACCGCCTAAATCTACAAATTCGGCTAATCGGTACTGTTTTATATACTATTATTACTACTATTTATTTATACTACTACTAATCAATTTATTCTACTAAATTATGCTACCTCTGTTATTTAGCTTACTGCTATTATTGGTCTCCGCCAAAACTACTTGTTTGCTATCTACAACTTATATTATTACAACTTCCTGCCAGTGAAAAATATTAGTTATAAACCAAAACCAATTTCACTTATTCCTTCTACATCTGCTGATACTTCCTAACAATGCTCAGCTAAATTAGTCCATACACTATTATTTCTGCTACTCTTACATATACATCCTGCTATTCCATTGACTAAAGCATTACAATTTATTCTTGCAACTTCTTTAATCCAATCTGATACTAAATTATTTTACTAATTATATTAACTTATTAATAATATAAGATATGACATAGTCTTTCCACCACGCCTATATGTTCTTTCGAGTCTCATCTCAGGACAACAACTCAGTAATAGCCAATAACAACATCATAATAGAAATACAATTTAAATAAATTGCAGAACAACTTCATCAACACATTATGAATATTCACTGACAACTAAAATTGCAGGACTGATAATCTTAATAGAATCACAATATAACCGAATCGACAATAATTTATGGCACAAATTTATATAACCCAACCCCATATACGGTTTATGATATACCCGGTTATAGAGATTGAACCCCACCCTAACCTGGTTTGGATTAAAGGTAACTCTAAGGGTCTCCGATTGAATCTCATCTTGGCCGCTTCGTGTAACTTCCACGTATCCGTCTTCTTCTCCTCAAAATCCTTATTTTTATCTTCTCTGCAAATTCTCTTGTACCAAACCCTTCAAAGATTTTTTCTCTCTAGATCAAAATCAAAGCTGAAAATTTTCCTAAATATGCAGGTACAGTGCGATGATGATATCTCCCAACTCAGACCTTATTTTGAAGATCCCAACGGTCAAAAGTTAGATGTAGGTGTTGCTAACCTACCCTCAAAATTTGTGCATGATACAACGGTTAACGAATCGGGGATTGTCGATTTAGTGAGACTTCTGCAATAAAAACGAGAATGAGTTTCTCCCATCTATTCTCTCACTTTTTCTCAATTAACCTAATTCCTTTTATATCCACTTAACCTTGTAATTTTAGTAATTCTTATTGGGCCAATATCCACACTCCCATATTTACTACATGACATCACTTAAATAAGCCCAACAATTAATCTTATAATGCTCCAATATATATAATATTATTAAACCACCATTTAATCAAATAATATCACAGAGCAACTTAACAATAATTCACAATATTGCTCAACTCCAGCTAATAATTTTAATTAAATTATCGATGAGTTACAATATACATCTCCGAAGTCACCTTTTTCAATTAGAGATTTTTTTAACCACTCAGTCATATTTTCAAGATGTATATTCGAAAATATCTAGCAGAAACTTGAATATATGACAACCTTGCATGATCATCTTCTTCACTCTTCAAACTCCTCCATAACCAAAAAACCCTTAAAAAATATCATTATAAATAAACTTTTCGATTCAAAACCAGATTTCTTTCATTTTAGCACATCAAATGGAGCATAATAAGCTGAAATTAAAGGTAAATTTCCCTTATTTCATCCCTCGTTTCTTACATTAATCTTGAGTTTGAGATGAAAAAAAGTTTTCCTTATTCGGATATACATATCCGAACCAACCTACATTATTTTGGATATGTATATTTGAATTCATCTGTTACTGGTTTTTAAGCATTTTCCTATTTTGGTTCTTATTAGACATGGTTCACTCAGATATGTTTCTTAAAGTTGTTGTACGTAACAATGTAAAACAGGATGAAGTAACGAATAATATTAAACTGGTTGGAGTTAAGCATGATGTTAAACCATAAAAAGTGAAGGATAATGTTAAACCGAGATATACATTGGTCAACGTTTCATAAATTAACAATTGTATACTGCTCGCGAACATATGCTTCGATGGGTTTGCATGGTAGCCAGGAACTTGGGGTTTGGCATTGTAATTGGGAGGTCCTTAAGGTGTGAAAAACACAAGAAAGGGTGGGTTTGAATTGGGTTTTCCATTCTTAACAAACATTCTTTTTCTTAACATTGTTGTGTTAAGTGATGCTTTCTAATATGTTGTAGAAACATAAAAAATTAAGCATAAGCAAAAGTAAAGAACACGTGATATATCCTTGTTCACTTGAGAAACCCCTAAGCTAGTATAGTTCACCCTACAAAGGTGATTTCACCTAGAACTCAAGGACTTAATCCACTATAACCAAAACTGATTACAATATGCACGGGCAACCGCCGGTGACTAACATCCAATGACACGTTCAGGGATCCAAACTAGATATACCATTCATTGACCCAACAGAATTTGATTCTTCAGAATCTCCTATCGGGATTTCCCATAATGATTGCATCCATTATCTTCTTGAGATCAGACCTTCACTCAGTCTCTCAAGGAACAATACAATGATACGTTCAGTGATCTCCAAAAGATATAATGATCAAGGACCCCTTAAGAAATCTGACCAACCTAGTATTTCTCAACAGGATTTCATCTACGATGACCGCAACCAAAGTCTTCTTAAGAATCCCGACTCAACCGAGTCTCTCAAGGAACCATCAACATTTAGTTGATAATGTTTATGCTTACATGATTGCTTCTTTCTAAGCATATTACACAAATGATTAAGTCCTGATTGTTTGAACAATTATGAGCAACAACTCTTGTGTACAAACAATTTACATGAAGAACTAAAGATATAATACATTATGAGCAAAAACTCTTATGTTTACATGATTCTATAAAGATGAATATGATCTAAGTATAAGTTCAATATCCTTTAGTCAGCTTGTCTTCATTTTCTTCAAGTAGCTTCTTCATGGACAACATCCCAAAGCACTTGAATCACCGAAGTCTTCTTCTTCATAAGCTTCTGAAAGCTTTGTTGATCTTGATGTAATAAAGAGAAGAACTTCTTCATCTTGATTCATCTTAGAACATTTTGGACAGCAACCCTTGTTCTATTTGATTCAATGATCACTTTAAAGCACAACAATCATGTGGATTTTTAATTGGAGCTTCCTTGATTATCTTCATTATGATAGTTTTTGGCTGTGTTCCCATAATGACAACTTCCATTAGAAAATTTGAACACACCAATAAAATTTTAAGCAAATGATCCTTTTCTTATATAGCCAAGAAAAATAGAGTCGTTGGATATTGAAAAAGAGTCATTATACAATGATGAAAATAATATTGCCACTTCTTTTTTCTTTTCCACATTTCAAGCTAGTGGAGAGGTAGTAAGATAAGGCTTTTTCATACTGTGTACTTATCACTTCTAAAGATAACATTTGTCTTTGAAACTCCAGAGGCTTATGATGGTAGATGATTGAAGCATGAGTAGAATCTTGACATTTGAATCTATAGAGAATTAAGTGTCCAGTCATCGAAACTTGTTCACTCATAACCTTGTTGTGATCGGTGGATCTGGAACTGACTGTTTAACGCTGGTTCGCGAAATGTCGCGGAAGCAAGAGTCGCCACCGTCTTTTATTTTCTCCAAATGGAAAGGACAAAAGCACATAAAAATTCCTTAAAGAGATCGCTCTCGGTTCGGGAGGTAGGTTATAGAAAGGGAAGGTGTTAGCACCCTTTCTATCCATGGTTATCCATGGGCTCTTAGATACTTGCTCATTTATGTTTTCAAAAATGGTTTGTTTGCTTTTCAACTGTGGGTTTTAAAAAAAGTTTCTTTGAAAATTCCAGTTCGACTCTTGTATCGGTCCTCAAGAGTGTTTGAAAAGTTGCTTTTGAAAGCTTTTTGAAAAGGTGTCGGTGTGAAAAGTATTTTTGAATTTGTTTTTGAAATTAGAGCAAGTATCTACGAGAACCTACCTACCCTAAGGAATTCGTCTGTGTAAATGTCCTTTAAAGTAGTGCCATCCCACCATTGAGAGGTAGGTAGCACCACCGTTGGAGGTGTTCGGGTCAATTCGAGGTTCGGGACATGGTGATCACCAGAGCAATGGGAAGACACCTTAGAAGCTACCCTCATGCCAGGTTCCCGGATCATGAGGACTTACTAAGACATCCTCTACTCGACAATCACCTTTCGAGGCAAGGCAACAGTGAGGCGTACCCTAGGGATGGTGTGTGCGATTCGTGTGTCGTTTTCATTTGCATTTATCTTGTCATGTTATTGGTGTTCTACGCTTGTTCTTATTTTAGTCATACATTCTTTCATGCCATTTGTTAACAGTTAAAAATATTGCGGGAAAAGTAAAAGATTCTAAGCTATTACAAAAGACGCGGGTCCACATCGCCAAAATTAAACCAGGACCCGATTTGACAGAAAATAAAGAAGTAAAGTGCGAGAAATAAAATGTCCGAGTTTACAAGGCTTTGGGAGAATTATATTAATATTAAACGAAATAAAATAAATATGCGAATAAGGATTAAAAACGAGGGCGTTGGACCCTTTTTGCAAAATTAAATTAAATGATGGAATTGATTAATTAAGAGAGAAAAGAAATTGTTTTTTTTGATATTTTTTAGTATTTTATGTTCTTAATGGAAAAAGAATTACTTGAAATTAAATGCTAACCCTAATTCTATTTGTTTTTTAGTTTATTAAGAAAACATGTTAAAATTAAACCTAAATTAACCTAATTAATTACATGGTATTTTAATTACAAAAATAATATTTAATAATTAATTATTGTGAAAGAAAAGAAAAAAAAGGATAAAAATTGATTAACACCTAATTCTACCAATTTTAAGTTTATTAAGAAAAATGTTTGAATTAAACCTAATTTTACAAAGCTAAAATTAATTAGTGATATTTATTTACAAAAAATATTAATTAAATAAATATATTTTGATTTTTATGACTTTTCTGTTTTTTACTATTTTTTATATTTTATGAAAATAAGTTAAATTAAAGGAATTAATTAAAAAAAGAAATAATTGAAATAAATAAAATAAGGAAAAGAAAGAAAATACAATACCTTGGGGGGCTTCTGTCCCCTTTTTGGAGGTGAATTGGAGTGGTTTGACCATTTGTGTTCTGGCCTCATCATACATAAGTTGTTCTACTTTGGCCATTTGGCTTTTGGCTTTTGGCCATTTGCGTTTTGGCTTTTGGCCATTTGTGTTCTGGCTTCAACGTTCCTTAATGTCTGGCTTAATGTCTGCCTCGCCATGTATTGGTGTCATGCATAAAATGTTCTACTTTGGCCATTTGGCTTTTGGCTTTTAGCCATTTGGCTTTTGGCCTCAACGTTCCTTAATGAACCTGCATGGGATCCTGTCTAAATCTGCAGTGTTGAATCTCACAAACACATTAAATAAAATCATAAAATGCAAATAAAGCCAATATATGAAGAAATTTAATGTTTAGGCACAATATGGCATGTAAGAATGATTATACCCTTTTGATCATGGAGATCAAATCAATCTTACCCTTACTGGAAAATTAGTGACCTGGATGCTTTTATGCCTTACTGGAAAATTAGGATCATGGAGATCAAGCCAGCCTTATCCTTACTGGAGAAATAGTGAGGTGTTGGTTTGTAACTGAGATGGCTTTGTTTATAGTGAGAGAGGGATTTGTAATAAGGATTTCAAGGTTTTAGGGTTCTTGAAAGAGTTTGATATTCCAACAGTGTTGTGGCAAGGTTTTTTCTCTCTTTTTCTCTTCTCCTCTTTTTCTCCTCTGGTTTGTGTGAAAAGAAGGTGATTATATAATGAAAATTAGGGTAAAGCAAATGGGCTTTGAATGTGCAATTGGGCCTCCAATATTCACTTGAATTCGTCACTTTCCAGGCTAAATCGCAGGGACTTAAGTGCATTTTTTGAAGTTGAAATGTGAAAACAAAATGTCGCCGGCATCGAGAACTAACTCCTGTCCGAAAATCGACTCAATCGGATAAACGGTGAATTAGTTATGAATTTTTGAAGTTTCAGCTCAGACAAACTTATTTTGGGCTCCAGTGTCGACTCTGGCACGTTCTTCAATAAAAAACTGGTATTGATCGGTGCATAATTTGGTCTCGACTTTTGAGGCAAAGTTGTAGATCTATGAGTCAGTGACCTTGTGTAAAAATACGAGTCCAATCCGATAAAAATTGACCGAGTTATGAATTTTCGAAGTTTCGGCCCAGATGAAATAATATTCAGCATTCAGGATTTTCGGCGTGTCACACACTCTGAGCAAAAAATGAAGGCCTTTTGAACACCGTTCGAACTCGATACCTCCTGTGAAAATGTAGCCAACTCAATTTGTGAAATTTTGGCGCCGGAATCAGCTTGATACGATGAAAATCGACCAAGTTATGATTTTCTGAACATGACACAAATAAACTTCTATCACAAATTTTCTGTATGAAAATACTTGATAAATCCACATTTTTGAAGACCTTCTGATCGAAATTGGCTTCCAGCCGTGAGAGATGAAAACGTAGATAATGTCAAGACGGAATTTTGGCCACCGGAACGGGTTCAAAACGAGTCACGATCTTCAAGTTATGAATTTTTTAGCGCGTAAAAACTGCACTTTCAGCACACTTTTTCACCATATTTCTTCGAGAAAACTCACACATTCGGATACCTTCTTTAAAGAATTGACTCTTGAGCCGAACCTGAATTTGAGAATACGTTATCAGAGATATCTTGGCGAAAGAATACCTGAATATGACGCGCCAGTTTGGACTTGTGAATTTTTCTTGAAATGTTTTTTTTTTTGAGAAATATGGGAGGGCAAATTTTGGGGTACAACAGTTGCCCCTGTTCAATCTTCTTAGACCTGAGGATGCAGATTGGCTGACGTGCCTTTCGTAATCCGAGGGTGGAAGATGATTGAACACTAGAGTGCCCAGAAATTTGCGCTCACATAGTAGCAGTGTGATGGAAATGGGCTTATAGATGCCATTTAGAGATTGACGAATAGAATGATGGGCTTATAGATGCCATCTGGATGTTGGTGAATAGGATGATGAGCTTATAGATGCCATCTGGATGTTGCTCGCGTAAGAGATTCCTTAGCGAGGACCTGCATACCTGCAAAAGAAAACATGAGTACCTGACACGTTGCAGGAGCTGGTTTTAAGATGCTTTGTATAAATGCGTCCTGACTGGTTACAAGAGTTGGATCTGGAGCTTCACAAGATGATGAATGAACCAGGGGTGGTTACTACCTCAGCATGAACGGTAAGAGAACCTTGGGTGACTTTAACTTCAACAACGCTCGTTGAGAAAATCTTGGTGGGAATTACCATCTTCGCAGCATCGGGAAGAGAACCAAAGGAAATTATAATCTGAAAGGGAATTACATCTCACGCACCGTCGGGGAGAGAACCATAGGAAATTATAACCTGCAAGGGAATGACATCTCACGCACCGTCGGGGAGAGAACCACAGGAAACTATAACCTGAAAGGGAATTACATCTCACGCACCGTCGGGGAGAGAACCACAGGAAACTATAACTTGAAAGTGAATTATCACCTCACGCACCATCGGAGAGGGAACCATAGGAAATTATAACCTGAAAGGGAATTATCACCTCACGCACCGTCGGGGAGGGAACCATAGGAAATTATAACCTGAAAGGGAATTATCACCTCACGCACCATCGGAGAGGGAACCATAGGAAATTATAACCTAAAAGGGAATTATCACCTCACGCACCATCGGAGAGGGAACCATAGGAAATTATAACCTGAAAGGGAATTATCACCTCACGCACCATCGGAGAGGGAACCATAGGAAATTATAACCTGAAAGGGAATTATCACCTCACGCACCATCGGAGAGGGAACCATAGGAAATTATAACCTGAAAGGGAATTATCACCTCACGCACCATCGGAGAGGGAACCATAGGAAATTATAACCTAAAAGGGAATTATCACCTCACGCACCATCGGAGAGGGAACCATAGGAAATTATAACCTGAAAGGGAATTATCACCTCACGCACCATCGGAGAGGGAACCATAGGAAATTATAACCTAAAAGGGAATTATCACCTCACGCACCATCGGAGAGGGAACCATAGGAAATTATAACCTGAAAGGGAATTATCACCTCACACACCATCGGAGAGGGAACCATAGGAAATTATAACCTAAAATGGAATTATCACCTCACGCACCATCGGAGAGGGAACCATAGGAAATTATAATCTCAAATAAAGACCTGATAACTTCTACTGAGTCTTCATCAGAAAAATCTGTTGGGAGTCGATTTAGCTGGACTAGAGAAGGCCTTGGACTGGATAAGAAATCTTTGGAGTTGATTAACTGAACCGGTCTAGGTCTTGAAAGATGATTGAGAATTTAACTGAATCTTTCCTGAAAGGTAAAAGTCAGTCATATGCAATGCATGATATGGATCAAGCAATGACGTCCTCAACATAAATGAGATTTGTATGATATAATGCGTCTATGCATGCTATGATGATGTGTGTGATGTTTTATGAATGTATGTTTTCGTCTAGGAAAGTAAATCCTTGACGGGTGCCGGGAAGTCATATCCTGGGCTGATGTTTGAAGAATAAGCTTGTACTTCCGCTGGGGGATGATAGCTGCAAGAATACCGGTAGGAGAAGATGCCTCCGTTGAGGAATAAACTTGGCAAATGGAAGATTCTGCGGGGAGAAAAATACTCTAGCGACCATGCTGGGGAGTGATACTCTGTGGGGAGAGGGATGCTTTTGCTGAATCGTTGATAATAACTTGCTGGGGACATCTTTGCTGTATTGGAAGTGCTGATAGACTTCGCTGGGGGCAAGAGAACTTCGTCGAGGACGCTCTTTCCATGGCTTTTGGCTGAGGATAACCCAGTTATATCCTGTTAAGGAAATAACTCTTTGAATAAAGCCGGACGACGCGTTCGTGCTCTGCGAGGATAAGCTTCCAGAATTTACTGGGGATAAGCTTGCTGTTTGGGGAGATGGATCCCAACTTTCCTGGGGAACTGGACTGGACTCTCATGGGGAAGTTTTTGAATTGCGGGGGAAGTGATTCCTTTGAATGTTGATGTACCACCGGGGAACAATCTTTAGACCAAGATTGCCGGGGATGCTTGTTTAAGAATACATGTATATATGCTGCTGGGGAAGTATTGAGATCTACTGAAGGATACCCAACTTCTTAAGGATTTGATAACTCTGCTTGGAGAAGCGTGCACTGACTGCTGACTTACTCTCTGGGGAATTAAGATACCTGGCTGTGTTCTTCAGCTGCACCTACCTTGGTACCTTGGAGGATGGAACAATTAGATTGCTTAGACAACTCTTTATTGCCCCTGTTTCAGTGGGAGAGGAAGACCTGTGAGGTGCTGATAGCTTGTTGATAGACCAAGCTTCTTCTGGTAGGCAGGTGACAAGATGACAGGACATAGTCGTACGCTTTTGATCCCTAACTTTTTCCTGGACCGCCCTTTCGGGTTTTCAGTCCACCGGGATACCCATTTTTTGCCCAAGCCGCCTTTTCAGGTTTTTGACTTGCCGGGTGTACAAATTTTTCATTTCATCCCTTCATTTTGCCCGAACCCTTTTGGTTCGCCGGGAAGCCCTAATTTTTGCCTAGGTATGTCAACCTAGCGGGTCTTTGTTTCTGCGTAGTATTTTTTCGACTATGTCCACGCTCTCAGAATGTAGGGAGTTGCCCCTGTTAGAAATGTTTTGTCACGCCACCAGAAGATTTTTGACCAGGCAAGATCCATTGTTGAAATGCCCCAAGTGACTCAGGCGGAGATTTGCCCCAGGCTATTTGGCCTTTTGAGAGATTCTGCGAATCTTGATTGGACTGTCCCAGATAATAGACCAAGATCAGGTCTGCCCCTTGATTGGAAGTGCTTTTGTTCACTAGGTATTCATCGTGCGAATTTCTATGCTGTTCAAACAAAAAGTCATATGCAAACAATGTTATATCAAAAATGCAAAGCTTATGTCTGTCTTGAAGATTTTGAAAATGCATTCTTTTTTTCATAAAACAAATGAATGTTTGTAAAACGTGATGTCAACTCCTTCTTTATAGTAAGCCTTAAGGAGTCAGGATACCTTTTGTCACAGTATGCTTTCGAACTAACCCATGCTTCAGCTAGGACTTTTAAGGGTTATAACATGGCCTGGTTCACGGTTTAAGAAACAAAGGATAAAGGCTCAAATTATTTGTGCCCACCCAATCTTCGTGATGTCCTTCAAACCTAAACTCAGTTGATCATACGTTAGACCTTGTTTGAGTCTTTGCTCTGATATTCCGGTGATGGTTCGGATACTGAAAGTTTATTTTGAATAGGCAGTCATTTCTTTTTTTGGTTGAGGGTTTGTAGGACCTCTTTCTTTTTGATTTCATTATCCCTGTTTCTTTTTTTTTGCCTGAACTGTTCCTTTTTGTGATTACAGTCAGCGGGATGCCCCAGTTTTGTAAGTCCCCTTCATAGGTTTTGACTTATTGGGTTTTTATTTTTGAGATATAATGACTGCCTATCCTTATGATTATTCGGAATCATCACTATCTTTTGTTTTGTAAGGACTTCTTGGATGTCATTCGTTGTGCACTTGGATCAACTGAGAGAACTACCCTGCCCCAGGTTATGATTAAGGGTTTTAATTTTTGTGAAAAGAAAAACTCCTACTTCTTTGGCTCGAAGGGGTTGACGAGGGATTATCTTCCTTATAACTCCAGTGTTTAGGGATTGAAACAATGCCTGTACCTCATCAGCGGGGTCTGTTCAAAAGCATACTGTAATGATCGCGGTATCGTTTTCGTCATCCTCCCTCAAGAGGCTTAGAATTATTAACCGGGAATTGACATCAGAAAAAATATGAAAATAATTTGCGTATAGTGAATACGAATATATTGCTTCAAAACAGACATATGCGATGCATTAATGAAATAACAACGTTTTAACATGAGTAAATGTTTTGAACAAAAGAAAATTGCAACTTGAACATTCGAATGAACAAAAGTCTTTTCAGTCTCAGGGCTTGTTATTTCAACTGGTGCATCTTGTAGGGATGGCAGGAGCATTCAGCCTGGCCCATCTGGGTAAAATCCACAGCTCTTTCATTGATCAGATCTTGAATCTTATTCTTCAAAGCCCAGCAGCCGTCGGTGTCATGTCCTGGACTGTTAGAATGGTACGCACATCTTTCCTCAGGATTGTACTTTAGGGAGGTTGTATTGAGACGCCTAGGAGGGTCCCTTAACGTCACCAGATTCAACCTCAACAATTGTTGTAAAGCTTGAGACGGTGACACGTTGAGTTTGGTGAATTGCCTCCTGGGCTTGTCTGGCTGAAGCTGGTGAGGTTGATGCTGGATTTGTGGCGCTGAAGCCATTTGAGGAGCTCTCCCCTTATCTCCTTGTCTCAAGGATGATTGAATGATGAATGGCTTTTTACCCTTAGACGTTTGCCCCAGTTGGTTACCCTGAAGCAGTTGGTTGATGAGAACCCCGAGCTCGTCTTGTCTTTGAGCTAAACCTTGAATGGAAGTCGCCTGCCCCAGCATCTGGACTTTCAATGCATCCACCTCAGCTTGCCGATGTTTCATCCGTTCATCCTCAGCACTGTTCCTGACCAAAGTCTCCATGAGAAGTGTCCTTAGCTCCTCCTGCCCCTTGGATAGATTCAGGAGGATTTCCCCAAACCGAGTCTCTTGAGCAAGAAGGTCCTGGTTATCTTGTTGGGAAGCCATTGCTGAAATAAACAGCGAGAAAGGTAAGTGACCTGCAACAAGGGTACCTGTTATGCAATGATGTGTATGACATGCATGTAATGTTTTCAAGGACCTCGCGGGGTAAACAAGAAGATTGTTAGCATTTGAACTTGTTAGCTTGATTGGAAGAGCCTTATGTTGCTGAGAATCCCTCTTCAAGGGTCAAAAGCTCACCATCCAGTGGGTCATAGCCCCTGACAACCTTGGCTAGGGCAACCTTCTTCAAGTGTCAAAGCTCACCATATCAAGTGGGTCATAGCCCCTAACTACCTTGGCTAGAGGAAAATAAATCCTCTTTGCCCCTTGCTGGGATAGTTGATTCACCATGACCTGCATCACAAGCCCTTGAGATCCTTGAAATGGGTTAGGATGTATGCAATGGTATGATGTTATGGTATGCATGGGGTAATGTGAGTAGCCCTGTTATGAGTCCCAATTAAGGACTGCAAACCAAAACCTGCAAGAAACTTAGTAAACCCTGTCATGAGTCCCGATTAAGGACTATAAACGAAACCTGCAAGAAACTCGGTAGACCTTGTTATGAGTCCTAATTAAGGACTACAAACAAAACCTGCAAGAAGCTCAAGTGTCAGACAACAAGCATGCAAATAATCAAGTACGAAGGCACACAAGTCACACAAGAGAAACCCTTAGAGTTTAGGCCAGCATGGGGTCTGGGTATTACCCTCTTGAAGTTGGTGGGCTCAACCTGTCCTATTAGAAGTAACCGGGTTCTAAGGGTCCCAATATCACTGGATTGCTTTCATTGTTCATCGTTTCGATTTAGCCACTGAACTGGCGACCGAAATATTCCAGGAAAGCAACCCTCAATTGAGTGTAGTATCGAGTATCAACCAACCTCGGACTGCACCAAAGTCAGTTATCTCACTACCCTAAAGAGGCCAAGATAGTTCAATTAAGGTTCCTAAGGTCTGTTGATGCTTCACGACACCACGCGGAGGCCCCGTACTCTCCTTGACTGAACTCAAGGGTTACCGGTACACACCAAAGTGCCACATCAATGTAGCAGACTGCTTCAACCATGTCGGTATACCCCACACAGTTCCCTCACAACCTTGTTGCTACTTTCTAAGAAGGTATCCCCCAGATCCGGGTTAGGATCTATAGAACTCCCAAGACAGTCCCACAATTTAAAGCAAGCAAAGAAAGCAATTGAAAACACAGTTATGGACTACCCTAAGGTACACCTCACTTTAAGTTTAAGTCCCCAGCAGAGTCGCCAGTTCTGTGATCGGTGGATCTGGAACTGACTGTTTAACGCTGGTTCGCGAAATGTCGCGGAAGCAAGAGTCTCCACCGTCTTTTATTTTCTCCAAATGGAAAGGACAAAAGCACAGAAAAATTCCTTAAAGAGATCGCTCTCGGTTCGGGAGGTAGGTTATAGAAAGGGAAGGTGTTAGCACCCTTTCTATCCATGGTTATCCATGGGCTCTTAGATACTTGCTCATTTGTGTTTTCAAAAATGGTTTGTTTTCTTTTCAACTGTGGGTTTTAAAAAAAGTTTCTTTGAAAATTCCAGTTCGACTCTTGTATCGGTCCTCAAGAGTGTTTGAAAAGTTGCTTTCGAAAGCTTTTTGAAAAGGTGTCGGTGTGAAAAGTATTTTTGAATTTGTTTTTGAAATTAGAGCAAGTATCTACGAGAACCTACCTACCCTAAGGAATTCGTCTGTGTAAATGTCCTTTAAAGTAGTGCCATCCCACCATTGAGAGGTAGGTAGCACCACCGTTGGAGGTGTTCGGGTCAATTCGAGGTTCGGGACATGGTGATCACCAGAGCAATGGGAAGACACCTTAGAAGCTACCCTCATGCCAGGTTCCCGGATCATGAGGACTTACTAAGACATCCTCTACTCGACGATCACCTTTCGAGGCAAGGCAACAGTGAGGCGTACCCTAGGGGTGGTGTGTGCGATTCGTGTGTCGTTTTCATTTGCATTTATCTTGTCATGTTATTGGTGTTCTACGCTTGTTTTTATTTTAGTCATACATTCTTTCATGCCATTTGTTAACAGTTAAAAATATTGCGGGAAAAGTAAAAGATTCTAAGCTATTACAAAAGGCGCGGGTCCACATCGCCAAAATTAAACCAGGACCCGATTTGACAGAAAATAAAGAAGTAAAGTGCGAGAAATAAAATGTCCGAGTTTACAAGGCTTTGGGAGAATTACATTAATATTAAACGAAATAAAATAAATATGCGAATAAGGATTAAAAACGAGGGCGTTGGACCCTTTTTGCAAAATTAAATTAAATGATGGAATTGATTAATTAAGAGAGAAAAGAAATTGTTTTTTTTTGATATTTTTTAGTATTTTATGTTCTTAATGGAAAAAGAATTACTTGAAATTAAATGCTAACCCTAATTCTATTTGTTTTTTAGTTTATTAAGAAAACATGTTAAAATTAAACCTAAATTAACCTAATTAATTACATGGTATTTTAATTACAAAAATAATATTTAATAATTAATTATTGTGAAAGAAAAGAAAAAAAAGGATAAAAATTGATTAACACCTAATTCTACCAATTTTAAGTTTATTAAGAAAAATGTTTGAATTAAACCTAATTTTACAAAGCTAAAATTAATTAGTGATATTTATTTACAAAAAATATTAATTAAATAAATATATTTTGATTTTTATGACTTTTCTGTTTTTTACTATTTTTTATATTTTATGAAAATAAGTTAAATTAAAGGAATTAATTAAAAAAAGAAATAATTGAAATAAATAAAATAAGGAAAAGAAAGAAAATACAATACCTTGGGGGCTTCTGTCCCCTTTTTGGAGGTGAATTGGAGTGGTTTGACCATTTGTGTTCTGGCCTCATCATACATAAGTTGTTCTACTTTGGCCATTTGGCTTTTGGCTTTTGGCCATTTGCGTTTTGGCTTTTGGCCATTTGTGTTCTGGCTTCAACGTTCCTTAATGTCTGGCTTAATGTCTGCCTCGCCATGTATTGGTGTCATGCATAAAATGTTCTACTTTGGCCATTTGGCTTTTGGCTTTTAGCCATTTGGCTTTTGGCCTCAACGTTCCTTAATGAACCTGCATGGGATCCTGTCTAAATCTGCAGTGTTGAATCTCACAAACACATTAAATAAAATCATAAAATGCAAATAAAGCCAATATATGAAGAAATTTAATGTTTAGGCACAATATGGCATGTATGAATGATTATACCCTTTTGATCATGGAGATCAAATCAATCTTACCCTTACTGGAAAATTAGTGACCTGGATGCTTTTATGCCTTACTGGAAAATTAGGATCATGGAGATCAAGCCAGCCTTATCATTACTGGAGAAATAGTGAGGTGTTGGTTTGTAACTGAGATGACTTTGTTTGTAGTGAGAGAGGGATTTGTAATAAGGATTTCAAGGTTTTAGGGTTCTTGAAAGAGTTTGATATTCCAACAGTGTTGTGACAAGGTTTTTTCTCTCTTCTTCTCTTCTCCTCTTTTTCTCCTCTGGTTTGTGTGAAAAGAAGGTGATTATATAATGAAAATTAGGGTAAAGCAAATGGGCTTTGAATGTGCAATTGGGCCTCCAATATTCACTTGAATTCGTCACTTTCCAGGCTAAATCGCAGGGACTTAAGTGGATTTTTTGAAGTTGAAATGTGAAAACAAAATGTCGCCGGCATCGAGAACTAACTCCTGTCCGAAAATCGACTCAATCGGATAAACGGTGAATTAGTTATGAATTTTTGAAGTTTCAGCTCAGACAAACTTATTTTGGGCTCCAGTGTCGACTCTGACACGTTCTTCAATAAAAAACTGGTATTGATCGGTGCATAATTTGGTCTCGACTTTTGAGGCAAAGTTGTAGATCTATGAGTCAGTGACCTTGTGTAAAAATACGAGTCCAATCCGATAAAAATTGACCGAGTTATGAATTTTCGAAGTTTCGGCCCAGATGAAATACTATTCAGCATTCAGGATTTTCGGTGTGTCACACACTCTGAGCAAAAAATGAAGGCCTTTTGAACACCGTTCGAACTCGATACCTCCTGTGAAAATGTAGCCAACTCAATTTGTGAAATTTTGGCGCCAGAATCAGCTTGATACGATGAAAATCGACCAAGTTATGATTTTCTGAACATGACACAAATAAACTTCTGTCACAAATTTTCTGTATGAAAATACTTGATAAATCCACATTTTTGAAGACCTTCTGATCGAAATTGGCTTCCAGCCGTGAGAGATGAAAACGTAGATAATGTCAAGACGGAATTTTGGCCACCGGAACGGGTTCAAAACGAGTCACGATCTTCAAGTTATGAATTTTTTAGCGCGTAAAAACTGCACTTTCAGCACACTTTTTCACCATATTTCTTCGAGAAAACTCACACATTCGGATACCTTCTTTAAAGAATTGACTCTTGAGCCGAACCTGAATTTGAGAATACGTTATCAGAGATATCTTGGCGAAAGAATACCTGAATATGACGCGCCAGGTTGGACTTGTGAATTTTTCTTGAAATGTTTTTTTTTGAGAAATATGGGAGGGCAAATTTTGGGGTACAACACTTGTCTTTGAAAATTCAGCACTTGGTCTTGAGATCCTTTTCTAGAACCTTTGGTCTTTAGAACTTTAAGTCTTCAGAGTCTTTAGAACTTCTGTCTTCAGAGTCATCAACACTTGTCTTTAGAACCCTTTTCTTAGAACCATGGGTCCTTAGAAACTTGAGTATTTAGCATCTGGACTTAAGTAGAACTTTTGTCTTCAGATCTTCTAATTGTTTCTTTAGAACCCATTGTCTTCAAAAACATGAGTCTTTATCATCTAGACCTAAGTAAAACTCATGTCTTCAGATCTTCTGATTTGTTTCTTTAGACAAACATCAGATCCTACACTTCATATGCTTTTGGAGTGTCTTGCTACTGTTTATCAGAACTTGTGTAGCGCAGAAGTGGAACTAATTCTCTTCTAATGTCTTTGCCATGCCATCCATCAGAAGCAGGACCTGTTTGTTAAATACTCAAAAATAATAAACATTAGAGTATCAAAATTGTTCATGCAAACATACTCATTTGTTTTCATCAAAACTCAGAGATAGTATTGCATAACCAAATCTTGTTCTAACAATCTCCCCTTTTTTGATGATGACAAAACTATGTATTTTGATGACACAATTTTGTTCATATATCAGAAAAAGTTAAAATAAAAAAGTAAGGAATACTTATCCTTTTTATGAAACTCCCCTAAATTCAATGACTTGATGAAGCTCGAATATCCTGACTCTGAACCATTTGAGTAGAACTCCCTTTGGTTCCAATAGATCAGATATTGAGCTCTTGAGAGTCTTGACTCTTGATACCAATAGAATCAATTGAGATCTTGAATTCATCCGAGCTTCTTCTTATTGAATCTTCTATCCAGATTTTCAGACAGTCTTCAACTTTTGATTCGCTCAGTTCTTCTGGAAATAATATGCTTATGCTTTTGATTCTTATGTTATGATATCACATTCTCATACATTTTACATCTTCTGAATAGTATGATACCAAAATCAAGATAACTTTAACTTTCAGAAAGTTCTCAACTTCTGAATAATATTGGGTCTATCTGATTCTTGAACATATGTTCACAAAGTGTACATCTTAAATTATATGAACAATCAAATCTTAAGAACTTTAACAAAGTTGTTATTTCATTTTGACCTATCTTAGAATTCCTAGTGAACTTGTTCAGAGTTCCTCAGCTAATCATCAAACAAACAAACACACGTTAGTGGTAAGTTCACATTTTATGTCATTTTATTATTATGATGAGTTTTTAATTTCTTTTAAGGTTTATCAAAATCATTATATTTCTCCCCATTTTTGACATCATCAAAAATTTAGAGCATCTAAACATGTTAAAGCATGATTAATATGCTAATGAGTCTCTACGTATTATCAAATTATGATTTTGATTCATTCATAGCAATGCGTTTGATATTCTCAACATCTGGAAAAGCATGAAGGTTTCCATCTGATCAGAGACATTTCTGACCGAAACATCTTCTCATGACTGAGGTAAAAGAACTTAGAAGGCCTTTAATTGAGTCAGAATCTTATCACTTCAGACTAAGACTAAAACACGTTTGATTCTAATGACATCTTACTCTGGAAAGAGATCCATTTTTAGATTATTTAGAATAAACAGAAATCTATCTTCAGCTAAGGGTTTTGTAAAAATATCAGCCCACTAATGGTCTGTATCTAAGAATTTTAAAGATATGATCCCTTTCTGAACATAGTCTCTAATAAAATGATGTTTGATTCATATGTGTTTATCCCTAGAGTGTAAGTGTAATATGGTGGGAGAACTGACTTGGTTTTGTGTTTTATTGCAAATGTTGCGGATAGCATGAGTTGTCGCTGACTTTTCTTTTATCCAATAAAGGAAATGGTGAAAAGAACAGGAAAGACATTTTGAGAATTTTCTTGAGTTCCGGGGGTATGTTATAAAAAGGGAAGGTGTTAGAACCCTTTTCATCTGTAGTTATCTATGGGCTCTTAGTTGATAGCTCACTTTGAAATGATTTGTTTGAAATGTGTTTTTGTTTGTTTTGAAAGTATTTTTGAAAAGTGCCTTTGTTTAGGCAAACTTTGTAATGATTCTCGTCTTTATAAGAATGCATACAAAGTGTTGACTTTTGAAAATATTTCATGGAAAAGTGTTGGTGTTTTTGAAAGATGTTTTGAAATTTTGTGAGCAAGCAACTATGAGTGTTCTACCTACTAAAAAAGTCTTGGTTCTTTTCCTCCTCCTTTAGATGTTTCTATCTTACCATTGATTGGTAAGAAGCCCTATCATTAGATATGAAGGGACGGGCGTGGGTCATCGTATAGTTATAGAAGGTAACATTATAGGATACCTTAGCAATTTGTCGAAAGGGACTAAGATCGTTTACGAAGGCAACATCGAAGGGCCATTGAGGGACTACAATCTTGTATTTGAGGGTCTTTGCTAAAGCATCCCACGTTCGAGGGACATGACTATTTTATTCGAGGCAACAAGTGTGGGTTACCCTATAGGTGCGAGTGTGCAAAGTGTTTTGTTTTCATGCATTTTTGTCTTGAATTAGGGTTATCTAGTTGTTGATTTTAAGTCTTGCCATACAAACCTTAATTACTAGCAATTATATTTAAAGTGATAAATTGCGGATATTTAAATTCCTACGCTATTACATCATTTATGGGATGGGGATACGAATTTACAAATGGTGAATGATAACAAATAAATCCTAATTACTATTACAACCTTATTTAATAATGAATAACAATACAAATATGTAAAGATAATGTAAATAAAGGAAAATTGTTTTAAATTTTTTTTATGTATTGACACATGAGGTTATGCATTGGCTCATATCTGTTTCGTATTGGATCATATCTCTTTTGCATTGGCTCATATCTGTTTCGTATTGGCTCATATCTGTTTTTTATTGGCTCATATCTGTTTCGTATTGGCTCATATCTATTTCATATCGACACATACACTTATGCATCGACACATATCATTTCTTGCTCCTGGAAAATAAAAATTAACTCAGTATGAGTCGATGCATTCTCATTTCGTATGGACTCATACAACAGTTTCTATCGATGCATAATGGTTTGCATCAGCTCATAACTTGTTTTGGACATAATATATGTCGACTCATAGTGTTTCGTATTGACCCATACTGCTATTTTTTGCCTCTAACATTGTTCTTCTGCATATATGAGTCAGTTCTCAACACATGGTCAGTGAAAATGAAAAGAAAGCACATGGTTAGCTTCAAGGGCAATAATATTTATATTTTATCTTCAAAAATGGACCACTTATGATGCTTGTATGAAGAGTCCAAACTTAAGAAAACTTACCTTGAAACATAAATTTATGCTTTGAGTTTGAGTTGTTGTATTGTCTTGGAGAAGTCAAGTTGGAGGTGGCTTTTTTTGAGTTTGGAAAATAGTGATGTTACAGAAGTTGTTCTTGAGTTTGAACAACTTCTATATGATGTATGTGGAGTGTTTGGATGGTTTGTTTGGACATAACTTGAAAGGTGTGAGAGGTTCAAAGACTTGGACTTCAAAACTCATGAGTGGAAGTTTTGTGGACAATTATGGCTTTTTGAGAGTATGAGATTTTGAGGGCTTGTCTACACAACAAAAACTTCTGAACCCTTTAGCTTGAAAATGGCCTCTCTATTTATATAGGTGGTTTGAGAGAATGAGAGAGTTTGTTTTACAAGCTGTCTAAATTCTAGTTTAGTTGAGATGAAACAACCAAGTTATTATGAAAACTGGTGTTCCAATGCATGGTACAAACATGGCCTGAAGTTGCTAGGTACTTCTAGGCATGTTGCTTCTTGCTTTGACATTGTGTGTGCAGAAAAAATAGTTGAGAGGCTCAAGGAGAGCTGACTTTGTATAAAGCATGCTTTATGTGAATGGAAATGGTGCCTTTGTGCCAAAAATGGAATGATGCAATGGACAATACTTGAATCACTTAGATAATGGTTCAATCAATTGTTTAAACATCTAATTATGGATAGATTTGTAAGTTACAAGGAATGCAAAGTAAGATTATACAACACATCATGCAAATTGGATTATTTGTTCTTCAACTAAATGACTTGTAATTCAAGAATGGATGTCCAACTTTAGGCCCTTGAATCTCCTAGATCAAGTATGATAAATTCATGCTCTTAGATGTTTTGGAAAGCTTGAAACACCCTCTACAACTTTCATATTTTCCATTTTTACAAAATAATCTTGGAACTTGATGAAAATTGGCCAAGAAGTTGGGACAAAAACCTGACCAAACCTGTTAAAAATTTCTCTAAGTGTTTATACAAAAATTGCCCTGACTTCATGAATTTATAACTCAAAATATAAGCACTTATAGGACTTGATCAACAAATAAAAGTTGTAGATATCATCAAGATCTACAACTTTCACGTTGAAAGTTTTCTTTGAATCATCTTGCATCTTTGTGAAAAAATGACATGAAGTAATGAAATTATCATGTATAAAAAACACTTAAAAAATTTTCTATGTCTTGAAAAGTTTGACTTTTCACATTGACTTTTGACTTTCTTGATGATCAAGATTTTTATTTTGAATGTCTTGATGAATTTTGATCTTTGAAATTTAATGTTGACCAAAAAGTCAAAGATTAACTTTTGGTGTATTAGTTGACTTTTCCACAGTTGACCAAATTTCAACTATCAATCCACTGATCTTGAGAAATGATTTAAGCCATGGAATTGGGTCAACATGTTATGTTTTAGTTTTTGAGATTATGTTTCAAGCCATTATATCATGTATTAGGTCAAGAAGTCAATGGTCAGTCGTTCTTAGTCAAAACCCTAATTTGTGGTCTCAGTGTTTCGGAGGTGATTTTGTCTGATCAATTCTTGAGAATCCTTGAGCATTGGAGATCCTTTCTGAAATGTCTTTGAGAAAAGAGAGGGAAAATTTTGGGGTACAACATCTTCCCCTGTTCAATCTTCTTAAACCTAAAGAGTTAGATTAGCGGATTCGTCGTTCGTGACTTGAAAGTGGAAGATGATTGAACACTAGAGTTCCTAGAAATTTGCACCCGACTATGTGTTAGTTGATCGTGCCGGGAATGGGCCTAAAGATGCCATTTGGAGAAGTGATAAAGAGTTATCAGATACGGGCTTATAGATGCCATCAAAAGTAACTGTTGATAGAGATTGGAAGAAGTACTAGAATAAATCTTTGGTTGATTTAATCTGAATGATATGCTGGAGTGGACCCGTGTTAAGCCGTGTTTGGAAATGTATTAGAAGGAACCCGTGTAAGATTACTTCAGGATGAACCCTGTGTGAAACTTTAACTAGAAACTTATGAGAAGGAGCCTGGGTAGGGCTGCTTCGGGATGAGTCCGTGTGAAACTGCATCTGGAAATTCATGAGAAGGAGCCTGGGTAGAGCTGCTTCAGGATGAGTCCATGAGAAACTTCATCTGTAAACTTATGAGAAGGAGCCTGGGTAGGGCTGCTTCAGGATGAGTCCGTGTGAAACTTCATCTGGAAACTATTGAGAAGGAGCCTGGGTAGGGCTTCTTCGGGATGAGTTTGTGTGAAACTTCATTTGGAAATTCATGAGAAGGAGCTTGGGTAGGGCTGCTTCGGGATGAATCCGTGTGAAACTTCATCTGGAAATACATGAGAAGGAGCCTGGGTAGGGCTGCTTCAGGATGATTCTGTGTGAAACTTCATCTGGAAATATATGAGAAGGAGCCTAAGTAGGGCTGCTTCGGGATGAGTCCGTGTGAAACTTCATCTAGAAATATATGAGAAGGAGCCTGGGTAGGGCTACTTCGGGATGAGTCAGTGTGAAACTTCATCTGGAAATATATGAGAAGGAGCCTGGATAGGTGTTCACCGTGTTTTCTGGTGAACAACCACTGATCTTCCAAAAAGGATAACTTTTTGGTTACTCGCATGATCGATTAGTTTGATCCTAGGACATATGCTAATTTTTGATGTTGTTTGGACATAAACGTTAATGTGGGTGAAGAACTCAAGTTCGACTGGGAAATGGATGAGTTTGAGTGCAGAAAGTAAATAGAAAGAAGGGGTTGAGGAGAGGTTAGGTGCAGGAATTTGGGTAAAAATGTAGATAAAGTACAAACGAGATAAAGAGGCAAGAAATGTAAAGAGAGAAATAAAAGACTTTGATTGTAAAATATGGTGTTTCAAACGTACATTTTTCAGTATTCTTTCTCACGCAGCGGGTACTTGAATAATATTGAATAATTTGTACGATCAGTTGAACACACAGAAATCTACATAAACTTCCTATATTTATACTAAAACTAGGTAACTGTCGAGGAGTTGCCTTGCTCTAGGATGAAGAAAAGTGTCTTTTGCATGCGCTTCGACCCCTCTTTGCACGCCACGTTGTTTTCCTCAACTGCCAAGCGAACTGCTTTTCCTGCCTTTCTCCAGATTCACAAATCTTCCGGGGCAGATACGAAGCTTCCTTCTGGTCGAAGACCTTGGAGTGCCTTCATTTGAAGGGATTGAGAACCTTCTGGTTGAAGACTCATTTTAACTTAGTATTTCTATAAGTACTTTTCTACTTTGTCGAAGCTTTTTCAACTTAGACTTGTTCAATCTATTTTTGGCCCATAAGGCCAGCTTATTGTAGGTGTCAAATTTAGGAGCTAACAAGTTGCCCCCCAAGAATATCAGTTTCGACGCAAGGAGAGATGATTATTCTTTGAGATTCCCATTCAACATCCGTCTTTATTTTTTACCATAGAAATCGTTTGTGTGCTTATCGCCTTACACCAACCCCTGCAGATATTCAGAGTCATCATTACCTTTTCTCAACACGTCGTTGTCAATCAGCCGTTACCATGCTGCCATGATGGCCATTATCCCTACAACCTAGGAAAGTATGTTAAACGTTTTCATTTCTCGTACGATAACTACTTTAACGTTCACCACGTGCCCCATTAACTCTGCAACATTAAATGGTCTTGGGAAAAACACTCCTTCCTGAACACTATAAATAGACGAATCTTCTTTTGGGAATTTTTGTACAACTCCTAGTATTCTTCACTTCCTTGCAAAGAAAAAAAACCCTTAACAACTTTGTCTTCTTCGCTCTTTCACTACTACTATCAGCCATGGCCTTCCTTTCCAATGCACCCAACAATCCAAAAACTAAGAACGTTTATGATCTTCAAAGACAACCATAGGTTTTCTCTACTAACCCTGTACCTGTTTCGACTGGGGAACAAAGGGTCGTATCTGAACCCATGGCCAAAGAGTGGCGTGATGCTTATGACTCCCAGTTGCTTATCCCTGTTAGGTATTCTGGGAAAATGTATGCTATGTCTGGCTCATTGTATTCATGTTTCGAGAATCCAAAACAGAATAGCAAATTCTTCCCAACTCACCCTAGGCTCAAGCCTATAGGTTGTGCAAAGAAACTCAGGAATGATCCTGAAGATGTAACTCCTGCCAACCAGCAACATCCTGAAACTAAGGAAGATATTAACCTTCAGTTCATGAACAAGGGCAATAGAATCTTTCGATCTTGTCCTAGTCTTACTTCAGAATACTCAGAATGGCTGAGTAAGTTGGAACAAGTACAAGCCCAAATCTGGAAAGATGTGGGGATCTATGACTTGATCATGCTGTCGAAGATTGGGCTAGCTTATTTCCCTCTCATGCTGGTGGCTTCACTGTATTTTTGGGACAACACCCATTTTACCTTCCATTTGCCTTGTGGAATGGTAACTCCAACTCTCTTTGATATAGCTGCCATTATTGGTGTTCGACCAATGGGTGACTACTTCGATCCTGAGGATTTGTCTGAAGATCCCATTGGGTTTTCGGCATCGAAGCCCATGTATACTGTATTCATCAATCATTTCCACGACAAATCGAGTACACTGTCTCTGAAGTTGAGCACATAGCTTTTTTGGCTTTGTGGTTATCTCATTTTGTTTTTTGCACTAAGTCACTTCAAGTGACTAAGAAAATGTTACTCTTGTAACACAGCTTCACCATGGTTATCCTCTTTGTCTGGATGAGTTGATTCTAGCCAACCTGTATGAGTCCATCAACAATGGTGTGACTCAACTTAAGGTTAATGGGGATAAGGCAAGCTTACTTCTTTCCGGCCCCTTTTGGCTTCTGTAACTTCGGCTAAACGCCACTTTTGAATATTTTCTTCCGCAGAAGAATAAGATTAACGAGAGGGCTCCAGAAGTCCTGAATAGAAGGGTCGAAGGGACTAGACTCTTCTTGTTGACTCCAACTGACGAAGGTCAACAATTCCAAAAGGCGTTCACCAGCTTTGTAATGATGTTTGCAAAGCGAAAGGAATTTGTTTCGACCATGGATCCCTTTGCTAGTAGAAAGGTTGGCCCAGAATGGTTCATTCGACCATACCCTTCGCCTGACGAAGATGACTATATGGATGAATATGTAGCTATTTGGGAGTCGTTTCTTCGACCGAGAATCATGCCTATGATATTCAAGAGTTCGAAGAATCAACTTAGCTTAATTTCTTATCAACCAAACCTTGTCTCTCGATAATTTGGTATTATCCAGTCGCTCCCTTCACCAATCTACTCTCGAGAAAAGCTTCTGCTGTTTTACAATGCAGACTACTCAGAGGATGATGCTACCAGGAATATTTGTAGGTACGTTGGTCGAACCGTACTAACTTGTTCGACTTCAATCTTAATTTCCTGTGTTCGCCTTTCTTTGAGGACTGGTGGAAGCAGTATTATAACGAAGAATTTTACGACGAAAAAGACTTTGCTTCTCACCTTCAAGAGGCGTTTTTGCTAGTCTCTGACAAGATAAAAAAGGGTAATCTTCTTTAACCGAATTTTTTTATCATCTTCAATCTAATCATTCGACACCTAATTTATCCTTGTTCATTTTCTAGCGGTCAAGAGGACCGTCACCAAGAAAGTCACTGAAAGCGCAAAAGGAGGAGATCCTTCTGTGAAAGCTTCACCCAAGGTAAACACTTTCTGCTTGTTATGTCTTTCTTTCCGAGATATTACTTTTGACGCTAATGCTTTCAACTCCTTTCTTTCTTTTCATTTGAAATCAATCCACAGAAAAGGAAAATTCAAGAAATTGAAATTTCCAGCGATGAAAAGGAGGAATCTCCTCCTGTCCCCTTAAAAAGGCAAAAGTTAAAGAAAGTAGCCCCCGTTCCTGAGCCTCGTCCAAAGACCAAGGTCAAGGTTAAATTCATTGGGTCGAGACCTCCTCCTGTCGTTATCAGAGAACCAACGGAGCAGGAGATAGATGATAGGCTGAATAATCCTAGTGAGAGCGATAACTCAAGCCCTGGCGCTAAAATTCCACCTAAGGTAGTTACTTCGACCCATCATGATTGTTTGATGACATCAACTTCTTTTTCCTTTTTCGATAGTTCTGATAACCATCTTGTAATCTTCAGGACACTGCTATTTCTTCAAAGCAGAACCTTGTAGAAGAATCCGTCACCTTGATAAACAGTGAGGGTGATCCTACTTATAGGCCAAAAGGATATTTTGTGAGTTCTTCTAGCAAAGTGAACCAAACTTCTGGGCACGAAGCCGCTGGGAAACCTAATGAAGAAGTTCCTGGTGAAGGGCATGTGAATCCTGGGACTCCGCAAGCTAATGATGATGGACAAAAGGATGGGGAAGAGGAGGTGACTGATGATGTGATCAAAACGGAGAAGGAAAACACGCCAGCGGGAGGAAATCAGACTGAAGATATTCTGGCGACTGGTGAGGGAGAAAATCTTACAGGGGAAGCAGGAAACTCTGCACGTGTTGAATATGTTCCTGTGCAGATGTCTGTCGAAGCCAATGTGGCTCGTGTTGTAAATGAGAGGGTCACTTCGACAGGCTCTCATACCAAGGAAGATTTGGCATTATTGAAACAGTAAAATCCTCTTGGCTACTTGATTGCTATCCTTGAGGGTAGAGAAAGTTCTTCTGATCAGAGTGCTTCGACTGCGTCTCGAAAATCCACTTCAACATCTCCTCTTGAAGAAGCACTTCAAAAGTTTAAGGCACAACTTTTCAGAAGAGATTTAATGTTGACCTTAGAGGGAGAACCTACAGCTCCTTCCTTTTTGAAGGCTACTTTAAGAGCTGTCGACCTTCTTGTTGCTTCGCCTGACATTGCCAGCATTATCTTGGATTTGATTTCCATCATCAATCAGGTTTCAGCTGACTACAATCGTCGGAGGACTCTTACTCGTGAAATTGAGGAGGCCAATGGCCATGTAGCTGCTTCCTGGGGTGTTACTGCTGAATCAACTTCAAAGCTGAAGGAGATGTCGAAGGCGCAAGAAGCTAGGCAGAAAGAAGTAGAAGAACTTGATGAAAATACAACCATTATGAAGGCTCAGATCAGAGAGCTAGAAGCCGAGATTGCTGCCAACGATAAACGAAAGGAAGAACTTCTCACTGTCAGCACTGATTCAGAGAGTCAAGAGGAACTCAACGAGGATTAGCATATGCGGAACGAGCCCAAGCATTGGATGTCAAGATCGAGACTCTTCATCAGTCGAAAGCCTTATGCAAAAGACGCTTGGAGCTATAGAAGATAAAATACCTCCAAATAAAGGCCAACCTCCCGTTTTGATTTCGACTTTTTGTTGTATGCTTATATATTTTGTAATGACTCTTAGCCATTTTGGCTTTATAATATATTTTCCATTTTGGCTTTTTAACTCGATTAAGATCAATTATTGGTTACTCTAACCTCTTGAAGTACAGGTCTATACTTTTTTAAGTATTTACCATTTACTCTCAAGAGCCTTTGGTCTTCATTTAACTCTGCGACCTCATATGCGCCACCAGATAACGTTTGGATGATCTTAAAAGGTCCTTCCCATTTAGGAGACCATTTTCCCATATTTCTATCTTTCTGATCCATTGGGAGGATTACTTTCCATACCAGGTCTTCAGGCATGAATACCTTGGGTTTGACTCTTTTATTGTAAGATCTTTCCACTCTCCTCTTTTGCGACTTTAAGAGATCCAAAGCCCTCAATATTTCTTCGTCCAAATCAATCATTTCGTCTAACATCATATTCCAATAAACTTCAGAAGGGATGTCTTGATGTTTCTGAATTCTTGTTGACTGTAGACAAATTTCTGCTGGAAGTACTGCGTCATGGACGTAAGTTAGTCGAAAGGGTGTTGTTCCGGTAGCTTCCTTAGGAGACGTTCGACAGGCCCATAAAATTTGATCTAAAGTCTTGTGCCATTTTTTTTGGCTTCTTTCCCACATGCTTCTTTATTAAGTTGATTATTACCCTGTTTTCCGCTTCGACTTGACCATTGGCTTGTGCATAGTAGGGCGTAGATGTGAATAATTTGAACCCCATTTCTGCAGCGAACTCTTGCATTTTTCGACCAATAAAGACTGACCGTTGATCAATTGTTATTGTCTCAGGGATTCCAAACCTGTATATAATGTGCTTTTGAATGAATTCAATGACATTTTCCTGGTCTACATTGGCTAAATGAATTGCTTCATTCCACTTAGTAAAATAATCGATGCCCACCAATATGTACTTCTGGCTTTTAGATGATGCTGGTCGAATCTCTCCAATAAGATCCAAAGCCCATCCCCTAAAAGGCCAAGGTTTCACAATTGAGTGAAGTTCGCTTGCAGGCATGTGTTGGATACTTGTATGTACTTGACATTCCTGACATCCTTTTGTAAACTCAACACAATCTTTCAACATAGGGGGCCAATATATTCCTTGTCGAAACAATAACCATTTCATTTTATGGCCTACTTGGTGTGCTCCACATGCCCCAGCATGTGTAGTTGAAAGGGCTATGTACCCCTCTATTTCATTTAGGCGTTTTAATAGCACCCCTTCAGGCGTCTTTTTAAATAACTCGTTTCCCATTAGGGTATAACTCAGCACCCTGTACTTTATCTTTCGTTATGTCGAAGCTACGGGATTTTGAAAATAATCCGCTATAGGCTTTCTCTAATCTTGCTCTGTTAGATTATCTATGAACGAAATTTCAAAGTTTTCGTGATCATCGTACCCCAACTTTGTTGTTTTCAAATCCGTTGGAGACAACTTGGTCAATGCCACTCTTCCTCTAACTTCGATTACCTATTGTAATTTCTCTTTCAAAATTTTGTACCCGGATGCAATATGTGCTAAGTCATTAGCCACTTGATTCTCCAGTTTTGGTATATGTCAGATGTTGATCTTTTCAAAGTTTTTCAACAAACGATTGACTATTACAAAATACATGATAATATTTTCTCTTATGCATTTATATTCTTTTGTAACTTGTTTTATAACTAACTCTGAGTCTCCTATTATTTTGACTCGAGTTTCCCCCAATTCCAACAATATTTCAAGGCCTACGATTAGAGCCTCGTATTCAGCCTCTTTGTTCGAACAAGAACCTTCGATCTTGTACTTGAATGTTTTTGGAATTTTGTTTGGAGAAATGATTAGAACCCCTACCCCAGTTCCGTCTTTATGACTAGAACCGTCGAAGTATAACTTCCAAGGCTCGATCTATAAGTAGTTGATTGATTCCTCATTTATTGAGTGGTCAACAATAAAATCCGCTACCACTTGACCTCTTACAGCCTTAAGAGGCATAAAAGTTAATGAATACTCAGTTAATGCAAGTGCCCATTTGCCAATTCGACTTTGCAAGATGGGTTTCGACAACATATATTTGATAACATCAAAATGAGATGAAACAAAAACATCAACCGATTTAATATATTTCTTGAGCTTTGTACAGGATAAGTAAAGACATAAACAGAGTTTTTCAACTTCACTATATCTAGTTTCAGCATCGTTTAAAACTTTACTGATGTAATAAATGGGTCTTTCGACACCGTTTTTGTCTTCTTGGGCTAAGATGCTTCCTAAAGTTTTATCGGATGCAGCTATGTACAATATCATACTTCTATTTCTACAAGGAGGTACCATAATGGGTGGTTTGGCGAGGTATTCTTTGATCTTGTCAAAAGCTTCTTGTTGTTCTTTCCCCCACTCGAAGCCTCCTTTGTTGAGTCGAAGTAGTGGTGAGATGGATTGCGTTCTCCCACTTAAGTTGGAAATAAATTTCCTCAGGAAATTTATCTTACCAAGTAGAGATTGCAACTCCTTCTTGTTAGTTGGCGCTTTCGATTCCAAAATGGCTTTGGTCTTGTTCGGCCGCTATCATTCTACTTTCATAGATTGGGGTTTGATATCTCCATCCCCTTTGCCCATTTTACTTGCATAGATTGGAGGATTATATTTATTATGGCTCCACAATCAACCAGAATTTTGTTGATTGTTATTTCCCCTATCTTTGCTCTTATGAACAAAGGTTTTAGGTGATTTTTCATCGCCTCAGTATGTGGCTCAAAGAATGCATTTTTATCCTCGACGCAACCATTGTTCATCATATAATAGCACATTGGCATATGTTTGGCCATCTCTTGTTCGACTTCACAGTCGGTCTCTTCGACTTCGACTTGGCGGTCATATTCTCTGGGTAACACTGATACTACATTTACCATAATGTCTAAAGTAGAATCAGAGTCAGAGTTACCTTCGTTATCTGATTCACCTCGATCTGACCACTCCAATCTTATGGCAATTGGTTTCCTTTCTAAAGGCTTTCGTTGTTTGCCTTTGTCCATTCTTTGTAGAACGTTGCTGCTTGACTCTGGTTGAGGCTCCTTTGTGGCCTCCCTTTCGGCTTTTTGCCATCTCTGAAATCTTCTCCACGGGAGCGAGACATAGGGTTTTTGCCCTTATAGTTACTCGACACATGAGCCACTTTGTTTGTAGTTATAGTTTGGAACTCCTTCCTATATGCCAAGGATGACCCTCATGGCACATCGAATGTTCGCCATTTCTCTTCATTTGGCCTTTTCCTGGGTACTGTCTTTAGCCAAGTGTCCACGGGGACATTTGTCAGAGGTTTGAAAGTTGATGGCCTCTGGTTGATTGGTCCTCTTCTGGGATCATATCTAACTTCAGAAACCATGTAAGGTTGGGCATTGGTGGCCCTTTTTTTCTTTCATTACCCTTATGCCCTGTATGTGTTCGGCAACCTTTTTGTCGAATATGGAGCTGCATCTTGGACATAACAAAACTTCCTACTTTTTCTTCTGGCATCGTTGTAGAAAGTCAGCCAAATTCTCATTTTCTTTTGGAAATGCAGTTTTATTCACTTCCTCTTGTCTCATGGCTTCCTCTGAATCCTTGGCCTCAGATACTTCGACCATGTTGACTTGCACGTTGCTCTTGGCAGCGAGATTTATTTTTTTCATTTTGGCTTCAAGGTCTTCTGTCGAACCCTTGACGGCAGCTACATAAGAACTTACAATAATCCTTTTGTTAGAGTCTTCAGTAACTCCTTTGTTTAGGCCTTCAGTAGCCTTTTGGTTTAGGCCTTCAGTGGCCTTTCTAACCGCTTCTGCAGTCTTTTTGGAGGTGTTCTCAATAAAACTGCCAAAAATCGACATATTGACAAAAACCTCTTTTCTTTCTTTGTTCTAAAGGAGGAATTTTCGCCCCTGGGGGCACTATCATTTGGCCATCTTTTACTAATAAGTCGAATATCTCATCACATTTTGTGACGTCAAAACTATGCGTTTTCTTTGGGAATCTATCACTATTCTTTTCAGACTCAGTAGGATTCTTCCCATCTGAGGGTATTAACACTCTACAAGAGTATGAAGGCCCTTGTTTTAACTCTGCTAAATCTATTTCGCTCTCTTCAACAACTATAGGATTACTATATGTTTCTCGATCATCCTCATCCATTTCGACATAGGCTACCTTTTCTCACCGATGAGTCTTAGTTGCTTTAGCTTTTTCAATTTTAACACGTTCTACTTGTCGAACTCTATCAGCCAATTGGGCCATGTCCCTCAGATATTGGGTATCTAGTTTCTTTCTAATAGAATAGTCTAGGCCCCCTGCTGCCATTTCGACCAATTCATTCTCAAGCACTTGTGTAAAGCTTCTGGCTTTGAGCAGTCGAAACCTATTTAGATATTCGTCTATTGGCTCGGTGAATCTTCTTTTCACGCTTGCCAGTTCTTTTAGACTTATTTTGGTTTGTCCCATGTAAAATTGTTCATGGAACAATCTCTCCAATTGATTCCAGTTGTGGATCGAATTGGATGGGAGGGTGGTAAACCAAGTAAAAGTGTTTTTTGTTAGAGAACTTGGGAAGTATTTAATCCTAAGGCTCTCATTGTTTGATATTTCCCCATCTTCTATCAAATATCTCGCTATATGTTCGACAGTTGATTCTGTCGTATCCCCCGGAAACTTAGTGAACTTTGGAACTTTCCACCTAGGGGGTAAATCCGTTTGCAAGATATATTCTGACAGTGGGGAAGTAAAATTTGTCCTATGAAAGCCAATGTTCACTCCATTTTGTATCATGATTCTTTCGATCATGGCTGTCAGATTATTCTCTGTGCCATAATTATGGTGTCGAACTTGTTGTATCACTTCGTCAGCATTTTGGTTCCTATTTACAATCATTACACCTTGATCACCATCTCTAAGGATCTTCGGGGGAAGTTTGGGTATTTTGACCATAGGTTGTTTGATTTCTACCCTGTGGTTCCTCCTATCAAATTGTGGATTTTGGTTAATAGTTACATCTTCTTCTAAGACTACACCTTGATCCTCTCTCATCAGAGCTCTCTGGGGTTGTCGAATAGGTTATGGAACCCCAAAAAATTTAGTTACGCATGCCATTTGCGCTATCATTTGTTGGTTTGACTGAGTAGTATTTTGTATTAGAGGGTTCAATATTGTACTTAGAGTTTGGGCCAACATTTGTATGATGTCATGGTTGCTTTCATCCATCTGTTGCCTCAAAATCATTATGGAAGCACTTATGAGGCTTGGCATTGCAAGGGATGTCCCTCCTAAAAGTTGGTTCCTACCCATGCCAGTTCCAGACCCCTGTAATGGCGAAGATGCACTTACCAAAGGTTCTGAAAATGTAGACGCAACATTCATAAGGCTAGTCATTTCAGTAGTTGGCATGCCATAAGGCTGGTCTCGACCCATCCAGGCTGTTGAAAATCCTGGGGGAGCGTGTGGTCGAAATCCTGGATTCACCCTTGGTGGGGGTGTTCTTGTTGGACCTCTTGACCTGCATACGAAAGTATTGGTCCCGTTTGGGTTGCTGTTAATGTTGGTATTGAACCAACAATTGGTGAGAAGATTTCGCTAACGGTTGGTATTACCGTTGTTCCCGTAGTAATTGGTGGAGGTATTTCTCCATTATTTGGATGATTATCCATATTTCTTTCACTATTTCTCTTTCTAGTTGTACACTCGTTGGTGGTTACTTTACCACTTCTTAATAGCATGCAAAACTTTGTAAAAGAAAGAAAATCATGCGAAGCATTTATATTAAGACAAAATAAATAAAGCAACAATAATTAGCAACGTCCCACCAGGTGTGCCAATTTTTTCACCGTGTTTTCTGATGAACAACCGCTGATCTTCCAAAAAGGATAACTTTTTGGTTACTCGCAGGATCGATCAGTTTGATCCTAGGACATATGCTAATTTTTGATGATGTTTGGACATAAACGTTAATATGGGTGAAGAACTCAAGTTCGAATGGGAAAAAGATGAGTTTGAGTGCAGAAAGTAAATAGAAAGAAGGGCTTGAGGAGAGGTTAGGTGCAGGAATTTGGGTAAAAATGCAGATAAAGTACAAACGTGATAAAGAGGCAAGAGATGTAAAGAGATAAATAAAAGACTTTGATTGTAAAATATGGTGTTTCAAACGTACATTTTTCAGTATTCTTTCTCACGCAGCGGGTACTTAAATAGTATTGAATAATTTGTACGATCAGTTGAACGCCTGGAAACCTACATAAACTTCCTATATTTATACTAAAACTTGGTAATTGTCGAGGAGTTGCCTTTGCTCCAGGATGAAGACAAGTGTCTTCTGCATGCACTTCGACCCCTCTTTGCATGCCACGTTGTTTTCCTCAACTGCCAAGCGAACTGCTTTTCCCGCCTTTCTCCAGATTCAAAAATCTTCCGGGGAAAATACGAACCTTCCTTATGGTCAAAGACCTTGGAGTCCCTTCAGTCGAAGGGATTGAGAACCTTCTGGTCGAAGAATCATTTTAACTTAGAATTTCTCTAATTACTTTTCTACTTTGTCGAAGCTTTTTCAACTTAGACTTGTTCAATCTATTTTTGGCCCATAAGACCAACTTGTTGTAGGTGTCGAATTTTGGAGCTAACAGTAGGGATGCTTCGGGATGAGTCCATGTGAAACTTCATCTAGAAATATATGAGAAGGAGCCTGGGTAGGGCTGCTTCAAGATGAGTCTGTGTGAAATTTCATCTGGAAATATATGAGAAGGAGCTTGGGTAGGGCTGCTTTGGGATGAGTCCGTGTGAAACTGCATCTAAAAATTCATGAGAAGGAGCCTGGGTAGGGCTGCTTCGTGATGAGTCCATGTGAAACTTCATTTGTAAACTTATGAGAAGGAGCCTGGGTAGGGATGCTTCGGGATGAGTCCATGTGAAAATTCATCTGGAAACTTATGAGAAGGAGCCTGGGTAGGGCTGCTTCGGGATGAGTCCGTGTGAAACTTCATCTGGAAATTCATGAAAAGGAGCTTGGGTAGGGCTTCTTCGGGATGAATCCGTGTGAAACTTCATCTAGAAATACATGAGAAGGAGCCTGGGTAGGGCTGCTTCAAGATGAGTCTGTGTGTATCTTCAAACTTTGTTTAGAGTGTTTCCGCTGGGGATTTCTGCTTTGTTGTTTGAGGAGAATTCTGCTGGGGGACATTGACTTTGCTTAAGAAAACTCTACAGAGAGTGTTGATTTCTGCTTCGGGAATAGAGTTCAGGAGTTTTAGTTGTCCATTGCTCTACTGGGGAGTTACTTCTTGACTGGGGTGAATAAAAGTTAGTTGTTATCTGGTCGAAATCCAGGCTTCGCAATAACTTGTTAGGGGTAATATCGACTCTATTGGTGACAAGGGGTTTTTTCCGTTGAATTGTAATAGTCTGAAAAAAGACTCGTAGTGGGGAATCTGGAGTTTGATGGGGAAATAAACCATGTTAAGAAGAATATTCTTGAGACCTTACTGGGGACATGGATTTTTCAAGCAAGATTCATTTTTTCATTTAAGGCCACCCTCAGTCGGGGAGAGGATTTTCAGAAGATTGGGACTTCCGATGAGACTATGAATTCAAAATGTGGGGATAATTCTGTGGGGATATTGTTAGCTCCTGAATTCGAAACCTACACATGTTGGTCCTACTGGCCAAGAATAGTTTGAAGAAATCTAAAGTTAAAGACGCTTCGACAGAAGAGTTCGTGATGTTAGTTGTGTCGAAGATATGCTAAGAAGAGAAGAAATACTTAGATAAATTTTCTAAGTTAAAAGGGGGTGTTCGACCAAGAAGCCTTTACCCTTCGACCAGGAAACTTCATATCAGCAACAAGTGATTTTAAATCTGAAGAAAGGAGGGAAAAACAGTTCACCTGGCAGTTGAAGAAAGCAACGTGGCATAAGGACAAAAGTCGAAGTGCATATAGAGGACACTTGTCCTCATCTTAGAGCGAGGCAACTCCTCGACGGTCACCTAGTTCTAGTATAAATATAGGGATTCTATGTAGATTTCTGTGTGTTCAAATAATTGTACAAGTCACTCAATATTATTCGAGTACATGCTGTGTGAGAAAGAATACTGAGAATGTACGTTTGAAACACCACATTTTATAATCAAAGCCTTTTACATTCTTTTCCATTCTTGCTTACAGCCTTTTATCTTACTTGCAAAGTTTATTTTCCCTTGCATTTTACTTGCACTTTTTACCAGATTTCTACACTTAAACTTATCTCAAACCTCTACCTTTCTCAGTCGAATGTGTTCTTTATTAAAATTAGCATTTTTATCAAAACAACACAAATATTTAGCATATGTCCTAGGATCAAACTAATTGATCCAGTAAGTAACAAAAAATTACCCTTTTTGGAAGATCAACGGGTTTTTACCAATTTTCATGGTAAACAAATTGGCACACCTAGTGGGACCTTGCTATTTTTGTTTGCTTGTTTATATTAACATAAATGCTTTACATAATTTCTTTTCTTTTACAAAGTGTTGTATGTTATTAAGAAGTGGTAAATTAACCACCAACGAGTGTACAACTAGGAGAACAAATAGTGAAATGGATAATCAGCCAAATAATGGAGAAATACCTCCATCAATTACTACAGAAACAACAGTTATACCAACCATTAGTGAAACTATCCCATCAATCATTGGTTCGGCACCAATGTTAACAGTAACACAAACGGGACCAATACTTTCGTATGTAGGTCCCAGAGGTCCATTAGGAACACTTCCACCAAGGCTAAATCCAGGATCTCGACCCTATGTTCCCCCATGATTTTCGACAGCCTGGATGGGTCGAGACCAGCCTTATGGCATGCCAACATCTGAAATGTCTAGTCTTATAAACGTTGCGTCCATATTTTCAGAACCTTTGGTGAGTGCGTCTTCGCTATTACAGGGATTTGGAACCGGTATGGAGAAATTGGGTAGAAACCAACTCTTAGGAGGGGCATCCCATGCAATACCAAGCCTCACAAATGCTTCCACGGAAATTTTAAGGCAACAAATCGACGAAAGTAACCATGATATGGTACAAATGTTGGCACAAACTTTGAGTACAGTGCTGAACCCTCTAATATAAAATACCACCCAGTCGAATCAGCAAAATGACAGCTCAAATGACGCATATGGCTGGATTTTTTGGGGTTCCCCAACCTATTCGACAACCCCAAAGAGCGCCAATAAGAGGGAATCAGGGTATAGTCTTAGAGGAAGATGTGACCATTAACCAAAATCTACAGCCAATTGGAATGAACCATAGAATGGAGATCGAATAACCTAGGGTCGAAATATGAAGAGTTCCCCCTCAGATCCTTAGAGATATCGATCAAGGTGTAATTTTGGTAAATAGAAACCAAAATTATGATGAAGTGATACAGCAGGTTCAACACCATAATTATGGAACAAATAATAATCTGACAGCCATGATCGAAAGAATCATGATACATAATGGAAAGAACGTTGGATTTCATAGGCCAAACTTTACACCCTATTGTCAGAGTATATCTTGAAAACAGATTTACCCCCTAGGTGGAAAGTTCCAAAGTTCACCAAATTTTCCAGGGATACAATAGAATCTACGATCGAACATGTGGCGAGATAATTCATAGAAGCTGGGGAAATCTCAAATAACGAGAGCCTTAGGATTAAGTACTTCCCAAGTTCCCTAACTAAAAATGCTTTTACTTGGTTTACCACCCTCCCAGCCAATTCGATCCACAATTGGAATCAATTGGAGAGATTGTTCCATGAACAATTTTACATGGGACAAACCAAAATAAGTCTGAAAGAACTGGCTAGTTTGAAAAGGAGATTCACTGAGTCAATAGATGAATATCTAAATATATTTCTACTGCTCATTACACAAGTGCCTGAGCATGAGTTGGTCGAAATGGCAGCAAAGGGCCTAGATTATTCTATTAGGAAAAAATTAGATACCCAATACCTGAGGGATATGGCCCAATTGGCCGATAGAGTTCGATAGGTAGAATGTCTTAAAGCTGAAAAAGCTAAAGTAACTAAGACTCGTCGAAAAGAAAGGGTAGCCTATGTCTAAATGGATGATGATGATCCAGAGACATCTAGTGATCCTATAGCTGTCGAAGAAAGCGAAATAGATTTAGAAGAATTAAAGCAAGGGCCACCGTACTCTTGCATATTGCTAATGCCCTCAAATGGGAAGAATCCTACTGAGTCTGAAAAGAACAGTGATAGATTCCCAAAGAAAACATATAGTTTCGACGTCACAAAATGTGACGAGATATTTGACTTGTTAGTTAAAGATGGCCAAATGATAGTGCCCCCAGGGGAAAAAATGCCTCCTTTAGAAAAAAGAAAGAAAAGAGTTTTTTGTAAGTATCATAATTTTTTGGGCCATAAAACTTAACAATGTTTTCTTTTCAGGGATCTCGTTCAAGGAGCGATCAAAGAAGGTAGACTCAAGTTTGCTGACAAACCTCCGATGAAAATTGATACAAACCCATTGCAAGTTGATGCCCACTATGCTGAACCATCAGGCATCAACATGGTCGGAGTTTCAGAAGACTTCGTCAACAAGCCTGTTTTTGGCAGTTTCATTGGGAACATCTCTAGAAAGACTGTCGAAGGGGGTGAGAAAGGCTACTGAAGGCCTAAACAAAGGAGCTACTAAAGGCTCAAACAAAGGGGCTACTACAGGTTCTTATTTGGCTACCGTCACGGGTTCGACAAAGGACCTAGAAGCCAAGATGCAAAGGCTGAATCTCGCTGCCAAGAGTAACGTAGAAGTCAATATGGTTAAAGTATATGAGGCGAAGGCTTCAGAAGATGTCATCAGACAAGAGGAAGTCAATAAAAATGCATTTCCTAAAGAGAATGAGAATCTGGCAGATTTTCTGCAACGGTGCTAGAAAAAGAAGTCTGAAGTCATGCTGGGTCCAAGATGCAGCTCCATCTTCGACAAAAAGACTGCATAACACATACATGGTGTGAGGGAAGCAAATGAGAAATAGGGTACCAATGCCCAACCCAACATGGATCCTGAGGTCAGATATGATCCTAGAAGAGGATATCAGAAGGGACCAATGAACCAGGTGAATAGGCCATCAACTTTCAGGCCTCCAACAAATGTCCCTGTGGACACTTGGCTAAAAATAGCAAGCAGGAAAAGGCCCAGTGAGGAGAAATGGTGAACATTCGATGTGCCAAGAGGATCATCCTTGGACTATAGGAAGGAATTCCAAACTACAACAACAAACAAAGTGGATCATGTGTCTAGCAACTACAAGGGAAAAAACCCCATGTCGCGCTCCCAGTGGTGGAGATATCAAAGACGGTGAAAAGCCGAAAGAGAGGCTACAAAGGAGCCTCAACCAGAATCAAGCACCAATGTGCCACAAAGAAAGGGAAAATGAAAACAAATAAAGCCTTTGGAAAGAAAACCAATTTCTAGAAGATTGGTGTGGCCATAACAAGGTGAATCAAATGATGAAGTTAATTCTGAATCTGATGCTACTTTGGATATTATGGTGAATGTAGTGTTAGTACTACCCAGGGGATACGACCGCCAAGTCGAAGTCGAAGAGACTGACTGTGAGGTCGAACAGGAGATGGCCAAACATAGGCCAGTTTTTTATTACGTTATGAATAACGATTGTATCGAAGAGCATAATGCTTTCTTCGAACGCCCCACTGAGGCGATGAAGAATCACCTCAAACCATTGTTCATCAGAGTAAAAGTAGGGGAATAAACCATAAACAAGGTTCTGGTTGATTGTGGAGCCACATTCAACATAATCCCATAATGCATGTTGAGAAAGATGGGCAAAGGGGATGAAGACATCAAACCCCATAACATGGTTCTATCGAACTATGAAGGTGGAGTTGGGACCACCATGGGGGTAATATAGTTGGAACTCAAAGTGGGTTCCATAGTTCAACCAACGATGATCGTGGTCATCTCCGCAAAACCCAACTACAACATGCTCCTAGGAAGGGAATGGATCCATGGCATAGGAGCAGTGCCATCATCAATGCATCAGCGTGTCACAATTTGGTTCCTAGATGGTATAGTGGAGAATATCAAAGATGACCAGAGTTATTATATGATCAAAGTCAACAATGTTGGTAGACCAAGCTTCGACAGAAACTTGGCCCACATAGGGCCATGTAATCCTCCATATTTCGACTTGGCGCCAGCACCCAACGACTTATGTTCCCTATACCTGCATCCATATCATGGGTTTCAGTGGGATAAGGAGGATTTGTCCAACATCGATTTTGGAGGAATTGATGATATACGACCAACAGGCTGGGGAAGTGAATTCAGTAATTATGACTGAGTCACAAGCCTTGCAAAAGATTTCGGTATATGTAGCCGAAAACAGAATGATAGTGGCCCTAGAGGTTGAAGTGAAGTATATGCCTATCAAAGCTAATGACCAAGTGCCATCCTCTGAAGGGCCTGGAAAAGACTTTGACCCAGAACCACCTGACTTAAGAAGGGAGGAAGAAAGAAGCCAGAGGCTAGATTCCATCTATGATGATGAGCCTTTGGGTTTTGAAAAGGATCTGTTGGCAAACAATGTTAAAATGCTAGCGCAAGATCCTCTGGAAGAAATAGACCTGGGTGAAGGTTTGGTGAAAAGACCAACATACATGAGTGCGAAGATAGATCAAGAGCTCAGGGTCAAAATAATCCAATTGTTGAAGGAGTTTAGAGACTGCTTTGCATGGGATTATGACGAAATGCCTGGTCTCAACAGAGGATTAGTGGAGCTTCGACTACCAATAAAGCCTGGAAAAAAGCCTGTCAAACAAAATCCAAGGCGTTTTGCACCAAAGATCATGTCGAAGATCAAGAGGAAGTCGAAAGACTACTGAAATGCAAGTTCATCCGAACGACCAGGTGTCGAATGGGAATATCAAAGAATGACCATTTCTTATAGTGTCGAAATTGACATTCTTGGGGGGCAATTTGTTAGCTCCTGAATTTGACACCTACATATGTTGGTCCTACTGACCAAGAATAGGTTGAAGAAATCTAAAGTTAAAGAAGCTTCGACAGAAGAGTTTGTGATGTTAGTTGTGTCGAAGCTATGCTAAGAAGAGAAGAAATACTTAGATAAATTTTCTAAGTTAAAAGGGGGTGTTCGACCAATAAGCCTTTGCCCTTCGACCAGGAAACTTTGTATCAGCAATAAGTGATTTTGAATATGAAGAAATGAGGGAAAAGAAGTTCACCTTGCAGTTGAAGAAAGCAACATGGCATAAGGACAGAAGTCGAAGTGCATGCAGAGGACACTTGTCCTCATCTTAGAGCGAGGCAACTCCTCGACGGTTACCTAGTTCTAGTATAAATATAAGGATTCTATGTAGATTTCCGTGCGTTCAACTAATTGTACAAGTCACTCGATATTATTCAAGTACCCGTTGCGTGAGAAAGAATATTGAGAATATACGTTTGAAACACCACATTTTATAATCAAAGTATTTTACTTTCCTTTTTACATTCCTTGCCATTCTTGCTTACAGCCTTTTATCTTACTTGCAAAGTTTATTCTCCCTTGCATTTTACTTGCACTTTTTACCATATTTCTACACTTAAACTTATCTCAAACCTCTACCTTTCTAAGTCGAATGTGTTCTTTATTAAAATTAGCATTTTTATCAAAACAACACAAATATTTAGCATATGTCCTAAGATCAAACTGATCGATTCTGCAAGTAACCAAAAATTACCCTTTTTGGAAGATCAGCGGTTGTTTATCAATTTTCACGGTAAACAGATATCCATGAATGTGGTCTTGTGGGGTTTGTACCCTTATCTGTAAAGATTATTCTATGGGAATAAATTTATAGAGGTGGCTCTGGCGAGTTCACGGGGGATCACCTTATGAAAGGGACTTTGTGGGGATTTATCACTGTCCATAGTAGTTAGTGTTGTAGCACTTCCATAAAAATGTTCACCTGGTCGTACGTGACCCTTTACTGGAATTCATGTTCAATTCCCTAAGTGATTCTGATGGAGACCTGCCCTTGGCTATTCAAATTTTTATGAGAGATTTCATGGAATCTCGACCTGACTTCCCCAGATGAGTTGGACAGTAACATGTCACACCCCTTAATTATGGAAGATTTGTCATTGGAAGTGTTTTTTGGTTTGAAGTGATTTTGAGAGAGTTTTCGTTCATTGGATATTCGTCGTGTGAATTTCTCCATTGTCGAACAATTAGCCATATGCAAACAACAATATTCAAACAATGGAAAGTTTATGTTTGTCTTGAAGTTTTTTGAAAATGCATTTTTAGCAAATCAAAGAAATTTGTACGAATATGAATTCAACTCAGGATTTATAATAAGCCTTACAGGAGTCAGGATACCTTTTGTAACAATATGCTTTCGAACTAAGATATGCTTCAATTAGGACTTTTAAAGGGTTGTAACATGACCTGGTTCACGGTTTAAGAAACAAAGGATAAGGCTCAAAGTTTATTTGTACCCAACTCATTCTTCATGATGTTCTCCAGTCCAAAGCTCATTTAATCGTGCGTTTGAATTCCTATTGAATCTGGAATGATATTTTGGTGATGGTTCAGATAAGTCTAGTTTATTGGAGAAGGCAGACATTTTTTACAACTTTTTTCCGTTGTCTAGGATTCGTAGCGACCTCTTTTTTGATTTATTATCCCTAATTTTTCCCTGACTATTTTTTGTTTTGAGACTACACTCAGCGGGATACCCCAGTTTTTCTTAAGTTTCCTTCGTAGGTTTTGACTCAATGGGATTTTTCTTTTGAGAGATAACGACTACCTATTTTACAGGGAACTATCGCCATATTTTGATTCATAAGGATGTTTTTGATGTCATTCATTGTGTACAAAGGGAAAGCTTGAGACTGAACGCGCATTTGAATTAACAGAGAAACTACCCTTACCCAGGTTATGATTGAAGGTTTCAATTTGTGCGAAAAAGAAAACTTCTACTTCTTTGGCTCAAAGGGGTTAACTAGGGATTATCTTCCTTATAACTCCATTATTTTAGGAATTGAAAGAATGCCTGTACATCGTCAGCAAGGTCTGTCTAAAAGCATATTGTATGAGATTATGGTATTATTTTCGTCACCCTCCCTCTAAAGGCTTACAACTTTTAACGAGAGTTAAATATCACAAAAAGGTAATAAAAAGCACAGTTTAAATATAGTGAAAATGAATGGATTAATTCAAGACAAACATACGCAATGCATTAATGAAAACAAAATTTGACATAATAGATAAGTGTTCGAACAAACAAAAGAAATTACAATTGAAAATTCAAAATGAATTGGACACTCTCAATGATTCGGAATGGGAGCAGGGATCACGTTGGGAGTATCAAGAGGGCCGAATTTAATCTCCTTGGCGTCAATCATATTTTGAATCTTGTATTTCAGCACCCAACAATCGTTAGTGTCATGCCCAGGACTTCCAGAATGGTAGGCACATTTTGCATCGGATTGTAGTTAGAAGAAGAAGTTTTGGGGTTTGGATGAGGTCTTATCAATGTAATCAGATTCATCCTTAACATGTGTTGCAATGCTTGAAACAACGACATGTTAATTTTGGTAAACTGTCCCTTGGGCTCGTCTTGCCTTCGTTGATTTCCCTGTTGTTATTGTTGCACCGATGTAGGATTAGAGATCAGGACTTCCCCCACAGATTGGTCGTGGTTACTCTTGTTACGACCCTTTTGGCTGTACACAACATTATACTATTTCTTCCCATTGTAAAGCTTCTTCTGAGTATCAAAAAATGCAGCCACTTGGATCATTCCACTTCTGATTCCATTTGCAACTTGTTCCCCAGTTAGAATCAGCTCGGTGAACCCGACCGAAGAGCTTCCGATTAGGTGATTGAAGAAAGGTCCTATCAAGGTTCCCATAAAGATATCAACCAGCTCCCTATCAGTTAGGGGTGGCTACACCCTGCCAGCCAGGTCTCTCCACTTTTGGGCATATTCTTTGAAGCCCTCATTGGAACCCATGGTCATTCCTTTCAACTGCACTCTAGTTGGCGCCAAATCGGCATTGTATTGATATTGACGGTAGAAGGCAGTGGCCAAGTCCTCCCAAGTATGTATGTTGGAACCTTATAACTGGTAAAACCACTCCAATTGAGTCCCAGACAGACTCTCTTGAAAGAAGTGCATCCACAACTTCTTATCAATTCCAGACGTAAGATCTCAAGTGAAGCTTAGGAAATGAGACACCATCGTACTTGGAAAATATTTGAATCTTGAATTTGTGGGGAATAACTACCCCAGTCACCAAACCCAAGTCTTCAAAGTCCAAGCCAGGCACAACTTGGATCTCCATAACTTTCAGTTTATCTTCTAGTTGCTTATATCTATCGTCGACCGACGGATATTGCTCATCAGAATAATCATCGTCTTTAGAGATTTGATTGTTTCCACCCCTAGAGCGGGTGCTCCTAGCATCTTCATCTTGATTTTCATTCTCTTCGGAGGAATCTTCTTCAACTTGGGCTTGTTTGGCGGGCCCTTTAAACCTCTTCCCCATGTTTAGGATGCCAACTCGTTTCTTTTCCTTCTTCTTGCTCCCTTTGGTGAAGAGTGCTTTCAGACCTTCCCGCCCCTTGGCTAAGTTCAGGAACATTTGTTGGAACTGGGCGTTCTGAGGTTGGAGATCTTTAACTGTTTTCTCTAGTGACATTTTCTTACTGAAATAAACAGCAAGAAAATGAGAAACTGGTCTTGAGAATACCTGTTATGCAATGACATTCATGATATGTAAAATGCAATTTTTCAAGGATCCCGAGGGGTAAACACAAGAAAATGTCAGAAGTTGAACTTTGATTACAGCTTTGAAGAACTTCGTATCATTGAATTCCCTTCTACGAGAATCAAGCTCCCTATGTCAAGTGGGTCATAGCCCTTGACTCAAGTTAACGTGTTTTTGGCTTTTGACAACCTTTAGTTAGAGGAAAATAAATCCTCTTTCCCCTTGATACGTCTGGTTCAACATAACCCTATATTACAAACCTTTGAGATCCTTAAAATGGTTATTGAAAAAATGCTATGGTATGATGTCATGACGTTATATGCAAGTAAACATATACAAGCAAAAGGAGACAAGTCCTTAGGTTTAGGCTTGCATGGGGTTCATATGTAAGTACCCTCTTGAAGTTTGGTTGGTTCAACCTTTCCTACAAATTAACTGGGTTTTAGGGAATCTCAATATCATTGATCTTTCTCCGTCGGGCATTATTTCAGCGCAAGCCTCTTTATTGGAGACCCAAATATCCCGAAAGTCCGATCTCAATGAGCGTAGCATCGAGTATCAACCAACTTCAGACTGCACCAAAGCCGAATATTTCACTACTTCCTAATGGCCAAGTTGTTAAATTAAAGGTTCTAAGGTGAGCTAGTGCTTCATGACACCACACAACGGCCCCGTATTCTCCTTGATTGGACTCAAGGGCTACCGGTACCAACAAATGTGTTACACTAACGTAGCCATCACTTCAACCATGTCAGTATACCCCCGCACAATCTCTACGATCTATTTCTACTTACCTAATAATGGTCCCCGATCCGGGTAGAAGATCAATACAAAAACCCAAACATGGGCCCAAAATGTAAAGTAAACAAGTAAAACATTGAAAGCATTTAAATGTGATCTAGTCTCTAAGGTAACACCACTTTTAAGTACCTTCCCTAGCAGAGTCGCCAGTTCTGTAATATGGTGGGAGAACTGACTTGGGTGTTTTGCATTTTATTGCAATTGTTGCGGAAAGCAAGAGTCGCCACTGACTTTTCTTTTATCCAATAAATGAAAGGGTGAACATGAAAGACCTTTTGAGAATTTTCTTGAGTTCGGGGGGTAGTTAAGAAAAGGGAAGGTGTTAGCACCCTTTTCATCCGTAGTTATCTACAGGCTCTTAGTTGCTAGCTCACTTTGAAATTCTTTGTTTGAAATGTGTTTATGTTTATTTTGAAAGTATTTTTGAAAAGTACCTTTGTTTAGGCAAACTTTGTAATGATTCTCGTCTCTATAAGAATGCATACAAAGTGTTGACTTTTGAAAATATTTCATGGAAAAGTGTTGGTGTTTTTAAAAGATGTTTTGAAATGTTGTGAGCAAGCAACTACGAGTGTTCTACCTATTCAAAAAGTCTTAGTTCTTTTCCTCCTCCTTTAGATGTTGCTATATTACCATTGATTGGTAAGAAGCCTTATCATTGGATGTGAAGGGACGGGCGTGGGTCATCCTATAGTCATAGAAGGCAACAGTGTAGGATACCTTAGCAATTTGTTGTAAGGGACTAAGATTGTTTATGAAGGCAACATTGAAGGGTCATCGAGGGACTACAATATTGTATTTGAGGCTCTTTTCTAATGCATCCCACATTCGAGGGACATGACTATTTTTATCCGAGGCAACAAGTGTGGGTTACCCCAGAGGTGCGAGTGTGTAAAGTGTTTTATTTTCATGCATTTTTGTCTTGAATTAGGGTTATCTAGTTGTTGATTTTAAGTCTTGTCATAAAAACCCTAATTACTAGCAATTATATTGAAAGCGATAAATTGCGGAAATTTAAAGTCCTACACTATTATATCATTTAGGGGATGGGGATACAAATTTACAAATGGAAAATGAAAGAAAATAAATCCTAATTACTATCACAACCATATTGAATAATGAATAACAATACAAATATGTAAAGATAATGTAAAAAAGGAAATTTGTTTTAATTTTTTTTTTATGTATTGACACATGAGCTTATGCATTGATACGAAATTTTTTTATGCATTGGCTCATATCTGTTTCGTATTGGCTCATATCCGTTTTGTATTGGCTCATATCTATTTCATATTGGCTCATATCTGTTTTGTATCGACACATACACTTATGCATCGACACATATCATTTCTTTCTCCTGGAAAATGAAAATTAACTCAGTATGAGTCGACGCATTCGCATTTCGTATCGACTCATACATCAGTGCGTATCGATGCATAATGGTTTGCATCGGCTCATAACCTGTTTTGGACATAATATGTGTTGACTCATAGTGTTTTGTATCGACTCATACTGCTGTTTTTTTGCCTCTAACATTGTTCTGCTGCATATATGAGTCAGTTCTCAACACATGGTCAGTGAAAATGAAAAGCAAGCATATGGTTAGCTTCAAGGGCAATAATATTTAAATTTTATCTTCACAAATGGACCACTAATGATGCTTGTATGAAGAGTCTAAAGTTAATAAAACTTACCTTGAAACTGAAATTTGTGCTTTGGGTTTGAGTTGTTGTACTGTCTTGGAGAAGTCAAGTTGAAGGTGGCTGCTTTTGAGTTTGGAAAATAGTGATGTTACAAAAGTTGTTCTTGAGTTTTAAAAACTTATATATGATATATGTGGAGTATTTGGATGGTTTGTTTGGACATAACTTGCAAGGTATGAGAGGTTCAAAGACTTGGACTTCAAAGCTCAAGAGTGGAGGTTTTATGAACAATTATGGATTTTTGAGAGTATGAGATTTTGAGGGCTTGTCTACACAATAAAAATTTCTGAGCCCTTTAGCTTGCAAATGGCCTCTCTATTTATAGAGGAGGTTTGATAGAATGAGAGAGTTTATTTTACAAGTTGTCTAAATTCTGGTTTAGTTGAGATGAAACAACCAAGTTATTTTGAAAATTGGTGTTCCAATGCATGGTACAAGTATGGTCTGAAGTTTCTAGGAGCTTATAGGCATGTTGCTTATTGCTTTGACATTGTGTGTGTATAAAAAACAGTTGAGAGGCTCAAGGAGAGCTGACTTTGTATAAATCATGCTTTATGTGAATGGCAATGGTGCCTTTGTGCCAAAAATGGAATGATGCAATGGACAATACTTGAATCACTTGGATAATGGTTCAATCAATTGTCTTAATATCTGATTATGGATAGATTTGTAAGTCACAATGCCTTAAAAGTAATATTATGCAGCACATCATGCAAGTTGGATTATTTGAACTTCAACAAAATGACTTGCAATTCAAGAATGGATGCCCAACTTCAGGCCCTTGAATCTCCTAGATCAAGTATGATAAATTCATGCTCTTGGATGTTTTGGAAAGCTTGAAACATCCTATACAGCTTTCATGATTTCCATTTTAAAAAAATCATATTGAAACTTGATGAAAATTGGCCAAGAAGTTGGGACAAAAACCTGACCAAACCTGCTGAAAATTTCTCTAAGTGTTTATACAAAAAATGCCCTGACTTCATGAATTTATAACTCAAAATATAAGCACTTCTAGAATTTGATCAGTAAAGAAAAGTTGTAGATATCATCAAGATATACAACTTTCATGTTGACAATTTTCTTTGAGTCATCTTGCATCTTGGTGAAAAAATGGCATGAAGTAATGAAATTATCATGTATAAAAAACACTTAGAAAAATTTCTAAGTCTTGAAAAGTTTGAATTTTCACATTGACTTTTGAATTTCTTGATTTCTTGATGATCAAGCTTTGTATTTTGAATATCTTTGTTAATTGTGATCTTTGAAATTTAATGTTGACCAAAAAGTCAAAGTTTAACTTTTGGTGTATCAATTGACTTTTCAATAGTTGACCAAATTTCAACTATCAATACACTGATCTTGAGAAATGACTTAATCCATGAAATTGGGTCAACATGTTATGTTTGAGTTTTTTAGATTATGCTTCAAGCCATTAGATCATGTATTAGGTAAGGAAGTCAATGGTCAGTCGTTCTTAGTCAAAACCCTAATTTGTGGTCTCAGTGTTTCAGAGGTGATTTTGTCTGATCAATTCTTGAGAATCCTTGTGCATTGGAGATCCTTTGCGAAATGTATTTGAGAAAATAGAGGGAAAATTTTGGAGTACAAAACTATCCTACCATTAGTTAGTATGAAGCCCTATCGTTGGATGTGTAGGGACAGGCGAGGGTCATTGTACAGTCATAAAGGCAACTCGTAGGGCGCTTTAACAATTTTATCGTAAGGGACTAAGATCGTTTATCGAAGGCAGCATCGAAGGGTCATCGAGGGACTACGATCTTTTGTATCGAGGGTCTTTGATAAAGCATCCCCACGTTCGAGGGACATGAGAGTTTTATTCGAAGGAAACAAGTCAGGTCACCCTAGAAGTAAGTGTGTGAATAATGTATTAAGTTTAGTTATCTATCTTGCATTTAGGGTTATCTAACAATTGATTTTAGATCTTGCCATACATTAAAGGCAGAAATTAAAAGTCCCACGTTATTACAATGCTTCGGGAAAGGGGGTACAAACCACAAATATTGGGGGGAAATAGAAAGCAAATAAAGCCCTAGTTAGACTATTACATTCCGTAGCAGTTACATAATAGGAAAACTAATGCGAAAATAATAAAGCGTGCGAAGATTGTAAAATAAGAGTAAAATTGTTTGATGAAAAAGACTTGATAATTAACCTAACGTCTAATTAATTTTAATTGATTAAAAAAAGTCAGGTAATTACACAAGGCAAACCCTAAAATCTAAGTCGATTTTAAGTTAATTGAGAAAACCTAAAAATCAAGTTAGGGTTTATTGGTAAAACCTAAAACTAAATTAAGGTTAATTAAATAAACCTAAAATTAATTAAATTAAAAAACCTAAAATTAATTATTTATGTTTATTAAAAAAAATTTTTTGTGAAGAATGTTAGGTTTTATGAAAAAAGATTTGGTTAATTTGAAGAAAAAGAAAGAAGGAAAAGGGTTAGAAGAATAGAGATTTAAGAATGGAAAAATAAACCAGTAGGGGTGGGTCTTGAACCCACGCTCTCAAGGCCTTCACGCAGCATGCCTACCACTATGCTGAGCGCGCGCTTATGTCTAACATATGCCTCTAGCGCCTTTTGTAATCAACCTGCAAAACATATGAAATATTAGAGAAAAAAGTGTTAAAAGGAGGGATCGAACCCAGGCCCTTTGAGACTAATGCCTTACCGCGCGCGCTTCTGTCACTGGGGTGGTTGTCTCATCCGTTTATATTACTGAAGCAATCAATATATAATATATACACAAATACATTGGCCAGAGAAGCATCGGAGCCCTAGCTCCTATCGTCTTCTCCGACAACCTTTTTTTAACCCTGCAAAAAACAAATAGTTAGTCATCCAAAATGTCCTATCCCTCCTAATTCGACCCTCCTGAATCCAAATATGGGCTTAGTTTTGGCTAAAAGTCCTTGGATCGTGAGTTTCTAAGCAAGAACCCTAGCTCTATTTAAGAATGGCAAGTCAAGATCTAGACGTCAAAAACCCCATGTAACGATTGCAACATGTTCTGAACATGCATATAAACTGATTTAAACGGTTAGAGACATTCAACAATGCATGGAATTAAAAATATATGAATGATAAAAAATCAATAACCGGACATAGCCTATATGCATGTTTCAGGCCCTTTGGATCATGGTAACCAATCCAATCTTACCCTTCAATGTTCTCAAAAGCGAGTGGAATAGAGGTTTGGTAGTGAGAAGGCTTGACAATAGGGTTTTCAAGACTTAGGGTTCTTGATTTTTTCTCTATATTTTGGACAAGTTTGAGAGGCAAGGATTCGTGTGTGTTTTTCTCTCTCAATGTTTGAATATATAGAGAAATTTAGGGCAAAAACCAATGGGCTTGGACCTTGTAGTAAGATATAATTTTATCTTATATTATTTTATATTATTAATGAATTAAATCAAAAATAATTAAAATGATTAAAATAAAACAAGGCCAAAATGTGTGTGAATGAATTATGAGGTATATGAAAGGCATGAAACATGTTTGGATTCTTAAACCATTGCCAAATAGCCCAAAACATCAAGCTTACTCAATTTGAACTTCAAGATTTGCTCAAAATTTCCCAACTTAAAATGGTCATAACTAATTTAATTTTTATTATTTGAATGTGATACTGGACTTTTTGGAAAGCTCAAGATGTCTTCTACAACCTCTATGTTGATCATTTTTGCTTTTGAAGACTTCATCTTGATGTAAATTTCCTTGACAAAAAGTGTGTTTTTGTTGACTTTTAAAATGACCTGTAATGGATTGGCTTATATATCTCAAATGATGCATTTTTTGGACTTGAGAATAAATATACAAAGTTTTATAGAATTTAATTTCCTTCAAAATGGGATTTGGTTGGGGATAAGCTGATGAAGCATGTGAAAGTTATGTTTGGTCAAAGTTCAGTTGACTTCTCTTAAGGAAACCCTAATTTGGCAACTTTTGACTTTTGATGATTTGACTGCTTTTCTTGAGGAATCATGATAAATCCTTGATAAAATGATGAATATAACTTCAAAATGTTCATGTTGACAAAAAATATTGAGGTTTGACTATATGTTGACCATAATTGACTTTTTACCCAATACAGTTGATTTTCAGTCATCTGAGCAATTGACTGAGCAAACTTGTGATGAAAGGCATGAAACTTGACATGAGCTTTCTTAAAGACCTATGAGGAACCATGAAAACCACTTGATACCTTGAAAACCAAAACTTACTTGAGAAATACCAAATTCTAGTTGTGGACCCATTGCTTAGAAGAAGAATTTGACTGATCAATTCTTGAACTAACTTGGGCAAATGAGGATCTCATGAGAATGTCTTGAAGGAAAATGGAAGGGAAAATTTTGGGGTACAACAACTTCCCCTGTTCATTCTTCTTAAACCTGAGGAGTTAGATTGGCACGTCCTCCATTCATGACTTGAAGGTGGAAGATGATTGAACACTTAAGTGCCCAGAAATTTGCACTTGCCTGTGCACGAAGAAACACTGTTGGTTGATTATACATGGAATGGGCTTAAAATACATTTGGATAGGTGACGAGGAATCTTTGGAGATGGGATTACAAACGCCATTCAGAGTAACTGTTGATAGGAATATTAGAGTAAGTCTACGCATGACTTTGTCTTTAGAAGATGTATTTGGAATGAGTCTACGTCCGACTTTGTCCAAAAGAATACTGGAATAAATCTACACTTGATTTTACCCGAATCATATACTAGAATAATTCTACACCTGACTTTGTCTAGAAGAGGTATTGGAAGGAGTCTACGCCTAACTTTTCCAAAAAAGAGTATTAGAAGGAAATCTACGCTTGATTTCATATGAACTAGAAGATGTCTACGCCTGACTTCAACTAGAAGAGGTACCGGAAAGAGTCTACGCCTGACTTTTTTCCAAAAAGAGTATCATAAGGAAATCTACGCTTGACTTTATCTAAACTAGAATATTTCTACGCCCGACTTCAACTAGAAGAGGTACCATTAATAGTTTATGCCTAACTTTTCCAAAGAGAGTATCAGAAGGAAATCTATGATTGATTTCATCTGACTAGAAGATGTCTACGCCCGACTTCAACTAGAAGAGGTATTTTTTTGAATGATTCTCTGGGGAACATGTTTAAGTAGCTACCGATAAGATTTTGTCTCTGAAGGGAATTGTATGATCATGTAGATAGCCGCCCCATCCTATTTCAGGAATTACTCTGCGACCTATTAGAAACTTGTTGATGATGTTCGTATATTTGTGTACTTTACCTGGAAAGATAGAGTTAGTATTTATGCAATGTCATGATGTATGTAGCGCATTGTGTAATGATGCTCTCGAAATAAATGTGGATGTGCTAATGCATTTCGTATGCATATGCTATGATAAATAATGTATGAATGTGAGATTTTTTTAAAGTGTATTGGTAGCTTCGTATAACATTCTTGATAGGGAAAATAAATCCCGGACTACTGCTGAGGATGAAGAATACGAATCTTCGATCTGCTGGGGATTCTTGCTTTCTGTTTGAGGAAAATTCATCGGGGAATGTTGATTTCTGTTTGAGGAGAAGAGCTCAAGAACATTGGTCGTTCATCGCTCTACTGAGGAGTTTAATTATTATATACCCTGACTGGGGATAAAAGAATGGATAATCTTTCGAGGTGCTATCTGACCGAGTACTTTGACATGGATTCTGACTTATCTAGGAAGGATAAGATTAACTGATACCTGGTCCGTTTTCTAATTTTGTAGCAACTCTCTAAGGGTAGTGGTCTGGACTACCCTTTGATGGCGAGAAAAGTTTTGCCGGTGATTTACAGTAGTCAGAGGGATAGACTTAAACTAAGGAGACTGAATTCCACTGGGGAAACAAACCCTGTTGGGGAGATAAACCCTGTCGGAGAAACACTCTGTTGAAGAATATGCTCTGATGAGGGATTTGAATCCGGCTGGAGAAGAGAATTTTGCAGGGGATTTTACAGTGTCGGAGAAAAAAACTCAGCTGAGGGAAGTGAACTGTGCTGGTGACACATTATGAAGAGGATTGGGGCTTCGTAGATTGGCAACATTTTCGAGGAAAAGATTACAATCCTTTATCTGCAAGGGAGATCTACTGGTGAGTACGATTAGAGTATTTCAGGCTTGCGGGGAATATGTCTTTATTAAAGAGAAGCTAATTTCGCGGGGGATAGTCTTATGGAAACTGCTATGTGGGGAAACTTTACTGGGGATTACTCTATGGGGATTTATGGATGACTTGAACATTACCCCGCCTCCTAAAGTCTCTAGTAGATACTTATTCTTGTTTTTTATGTATATTTTGTTAACAATAATCATGTTCATGTGCATATGTTCATTCAATTCAGACATTGGACGTTTTTACAAACAAACAGAAAAAGTAAAAACAAGATTTGAATTTTGAAATTGTGTTTATGTTGATAATTTGCCTATAAATAGGCGATTGTTGTACAAGAAGACAAAAATCCTAGTAATAGGAAATCATCGTGAAATGAAAGGAGTACAAAATATATAGTTGTGTGTAAATGATCTCATCGGGTTTCGACTCTTCTATTGCCCCTATGTCTTCGAGTATCTCGTCCCTTGCTGTCAGAAAAAGTTGATTGAATTGATCTGTACCATTTGAACTTGACGTTGGTGATAAAGCTGGATGTAAGTGATCCAATGCAACATATTCATACGCTTTAATCCCTAATTTTTTCCTGGCCCGCCCTTTCGGTTTTCAGTCCACCGGGATACCCTTTTTTGCCCAAGCCTCCTTTTCAGGTTTTCGACTTGCTGGGTGTACAATATTTTATATATATATATATATCCCTGATTTTTGTCCAAACCCTTTTGGTTCGTCAGGATGCCCTTATTTTTTCCTAGGCCAGTCAACCTAGCGGGTCATTTTCATGCGTAATATCTTTTAACTATGTTCGCGTTCACAAGGTGTCGAAGGTCTTCACCATCCATGGTGGTAAGTATTATAGCAGGTCAGAAAACGTTGATTGAATTGATCTGTACCATTTGAACTTGAAGTTGGTGATAAAGATGGATGTAAGTGATCCAACGCAACATATTCATACGCTTTAATCCTTAATTTTTTCCTGGCCCGCCCTTTCGGTTTTCAGTCCACCGGGATACCCTTTTTTGCCCAAGCCTCCTTTTCAGGTTTTCGACTTGCTGGGTGTATAATATTATATATATATATATATATATATATATATATATATATATATATATATATCCCTGATTTTTGCCCGAACCCTTTTGGTTCGTCAGGATGCCCTTATTTTTTCCTAGGCCAGTCAACCTAGCGGGTCATTTTCATGCGTAGTATCTTTTAACTATGTTCGCGTTCACAAGGTGTTGAAGGTCTTCACCATCCATGGTGGTAAGTATTATAGCACTACCCGAAAATATCTTCTTGATCACAAATGGCCCTTCGTAAGTAGGAGTCCATTTGCCTCTTGGATCACCTTGCGGTAAGAAGATATGCTTTATTACCAAGTCACCAGCCTGATATACCCGATGCCTGATTTTCTTATTGAAGGATTTAATCATACGCTTTTGATACACCTGACTGTGACAAACAACCGCAAGCCTCTTAACATCAATCAGATTCAACTGATCTAGCCTAGTCTGAATCCATTCGCCTTCGTCCAAGTGTGCATCTTTCAAAATTCTCAAGGAAGGAATATGAATTTCGACAGGTAAGACAACCTCCATACCGTAAACTAGAGAGAATAGGTGTTGTACCCCAAAATTTTCCGTCTCATTTATCAATTATTTTCTCACAAGATCTCCTTTGGTTCAAGACTGCACAAGGTTTGATCAGCTCAAGACACCCCCTTAAGCACTAATGACTGAAATTAGGGTTTGTGATTGCCCAAGGATAGTTGAAATTTTAATGCCTCATATGACTGTCATGGATCATTACGAACCCCCAAGATTTCTCATGTCAAGTTTCAAGTCTTGGATCACATTTTTGCTCAGTCAATTGGGCAGTTGACCTAAAAATCAGCTTTATTGGGGAAAAAGTCAACTGTGACCAATTTAAAGTCAAACTTCATAATTTTTTATCCATGTCAACATTATAAACTCATATGTATAATTTGATCAAGTTTGGACCACAATTCCTCAAGAAATTTGATCAAATCATCAAAAGGGCAAAATGGTCAAAATTAGGGTTTTTACTGAGAAATGGCAATTTCTTATTTTTGACCTAGCAAATGGTTAATTGGTTTGAGGAATGATCTCAAGAGTTCAATTGCATCATTTTTACCTAATGGAATGACTCAAAAACATTTCTCAAGATCAATTGAATGATAGTTGATTTTCAGTCAACTGATAAAAAGTCAAATGTACACTGAAAAGTAGAACTTTGACTTTTTGGTCAAAATATAGTGCCAAAGATCACAATTCATCAAAACATGTCAAAATATGAAACTTTTTCATCAAGAAATCAAAAAGTCAAGATTTCATTTTGAAAAGTCAAAGTTTTCAAACTTAGAAATTTTTCAAAGTGTTGAAAACTTCATATTTTTTCACAACTTTGAGCCAATTTTTCACCATGATGCAAGATGATTCAAAAGAAACTTTCAACATGAAAGTTATAGATCTCCATGAGTCCTAAAACTTTTCTTTACACAACTTCTCCTAGAAATTCTTGGATCTCAAGTTATTAATCCATGAAGTTATGGTCATGAAACTAAACACTTAGTGAAATTTTGAACATTTTTGGTCAGGATTTTGGTCTAACTTCTGACCCAAGTTTCACATAGTTCCATTTGGATTTTGCAAAAGTTATTCAAATAAGGTTTGTAGAGCACATTACAAGCTTTCTAAAAAGTCTAATAACTCCTTGAGATCATTTGTGAGCAAGGGGAATCGAATGTCAGAAGTTGGAGTTTCAAGTTGTTTTGCAAGGCAAAATTTGTGATGCAACATGAACCAAATCCATAGCCATGCTGCAGAATATCGCTTTGCAGGCCTTTAAACCTTAAGATATCTCCCTAATCAGAAGATTACACCTGCTTTTGAGGTATTATCCATTTTATTCAAGCTTTGTCCAAGATAATTTTCCATTAATGGCACAAAGGCACCATTGCCATTTACATAAAGCAAGCTTTATGCAAAGTCAACTTCCATTGAGCTTTGCACTTGTTCCTTCTGCACAAACTTCCTCTACAGAGTCAGATAAGAATGTTTAAAGTTGGTAAGCACTCTAGATATCTTGGTACTATGCATTGAAACCATGTTTGTCAACCTTACTTCAAAAACAAGCCAAGAAGCCAAAACGTTTGATCTTGTACTTCTGACCACCTCAAGTATCCAATCTTTTTCCATACATATACACAAGTCATTTTCAAGAAAACACACGCATGCTCAAGCCTTGAAACCACCTATAGCACAAAACCTACAAAAACATCTCAAAACTTGCCATTTCTGAGTTTTGAATCCAATCTCTAAATTTGCACGTGCGTTTCTTGGCCTTTTAATTTCAAAAGCTTCTAAATAACATATACAAATATTTCCAACACCTACAACACGACTGTAACACCTCCATCACCATCCATCGTTTTCAAAAACAGCACCTTGCACCTTGACTTCTCCAGAACTCCTCAGCCACTTTCAGCTCAAGCCAAGCATCACATTAGCTTCTTGGGAACTTGAGGAAGCTAACCCAATCACTGGAACTCATCAAAAGCTGCCCAAACTCAAAACACGATACCCTCTTGCAAGGCGAGTTTTCTGACTTTTGAACTCTTCATACAAGCATCATTAATGGTTTATTGGTGAATAAGAAATGTAGATATCATTGTCCTGAAGCTAACCATGTCCTTAGATTTCATTATTGTTGCCTGAGTTGTTAGAATTTTGAATCTGAACCTCTGAAAATAATTAGGTCAAAATTTGGTACTTTCAAAAATTCTCATTCATCTTTGATTTATAGCTCATGATATTTATATGGTTGGATTCGTTATGGAAAAATGGAGCAACTTTCATGTTTACACTTTCCATTTTTGTTGAGAAATGGTGAAGATATAGGTGGTATGGCTGGAGGTTGAAGATGAAGTGTATTCAGGACTTGTTTTTTATTATATGTTGATCATTTTAGTTATATTAACAGATGTATAGCTACTCAAGTGGTAAGGCAGCACGCTGGTAACCAAGAGGTCGTGGGTTCAACACCCAGCGCGCTGCCTTTTGCAGTTTTTCACATTTTGTCATTTTTCCTTTCAGGTAGCGCTTGTGCTAGCCAAACCTTGGGCCTGACTTTTTCTTAACATTACCTCCCAAATTCAATTTTAACCTCCCTGACTTTATTATTTTTATTTTATTTTTATTTCATCTTTTATTATTATTATTAATATTATTATTATTATTATTCTTATTATTATTGTTTTCATTAATAAAAATCCAAAAATATTTATATTTTTTATTATTTATTTTTATTTAGTTTAATTTTTCTTCATAAAACTAAAAGAACAAAAACATTTTCTTTAATCAATTAATTTCTTTTTTTAAATACCTAGATAATTAGTCTTAATTATTATTATATTATTTTCTTGTAAAATCAAAATCAAAATTTAGAACTTAGGATCTTTTATTTAATTATTTTTATTTACCAGTTAAATTAAATTCACAAAAAAAAACCTAAAAAACTTGTTTCCTTTAATTTCTTTTATTAACTTAATATTAATTTTCTTATTTTTAGTTAATTATTTTATTTTAGTTAGTTAGGTCAAAAAACCATTTTCATGAAAACCAAACAAAAATCACATTTTCTTTTACATTTACATTCTTGCATTTTATTTATTCACTTTTTGTGCAATATTCAATATGGTTGTAATAATTATTTAGATTTAATTTCTTGCAAAATCCTCATTTGTAAATTTGTATACCCCCTTAAATGATGTAATAGCTTAGTATTTTTATTTTCCACAATTTAAATGCTTTATATACAAATGTTAGTAATTAGGGTTTTGTATGGAAAGATTAAAACCAACAAGTAGCAAACCCTAATCAAGACAAATCAAGCATGTAAACCAATACACTTGCATAAATACACTCCTAGGGTAAATCCACTTTGTTTCCTTACAAAAATGGCCATATTATGCATGTGAGGTATCTTAGCAAAAACAAACAAAATACAAGATCATAGTCCCTCGATGACGCTATCCATGTTGCCTTTCAAAATGATCTTAGTCCTAAAGAAAATGCTAAGATATCGTACAACATTGCTAATCATCGCTATACGATGACCCTTGTTTGTCCCTTTTACATCCAAAGATAGGGTTACTTACCAAATCAATGGTAAAGATAACAATGTCAAAGGAAAGAGGAAATAAACATGAAAGACTTTTGAGTAGGTAGATTATTCCTAGTTGCTTGCTCAATTTCAAAAAAAACCAAAACATCCTTGCTATTTTGAAAACAAACACCAACACTTTCAAAAACAACTTTCAATCTTGAAAACATCTTCAAAAGATCAACACTTTGTATATACTCTTACGAACGAGAATCATTACAAAGTTTGCCTAAACGATGGCATCTTTACAAAATACTTTCAAAAACCACACAAAGCACATTTTCAAACAAAAGCAAGTGATCTAGAAAGTAACTAAGAGCCCATGGAAAACCATGGATGAAGAGGGTGCTAATACCTTCCCTTTTCATAATCTACCCCCCGAACTCAAGAAAACATCTCAAAGGTCTTTCTTGTTCTTTTCAACCTTTCCTTTTGGATAAAAGAAAAGTCAGTGGCGACTCTTGCTAACTGCAATATTTGTGATCAAACGCAAAACAACCAAGTCAGTTCTCCCATCGCGTTACAGAACTGGAGACTCTGCTGGGGAATATTTAAAAGTGGGGTTACCTTAGGGCTAGATCACATTTACTTGCTTTCATTGTTTGATTTGTTTGCTTTACATTTTGGTTCTTTGTTTGGGTTTTAAATCCTCTACCCAGATTTGGGATACCTTATAGGTAAGTAGCAATACATTGTGGAAACTGCGAGGGGTATACCTACATGGTCTAAGCAATAACTATGTTAGTTCGACATATTTGTGGGTACCGGTAGCCCTTGAGTAGTCAAGGAGAATACAGGACCGCTGAGTGATGTCATGAAACACTAACTAACTTCTAGAACCTTTACTTGGCCAACATGGCCATTAGGACGTAGTGAGATGACCGGCTTTGGTGCAGTCCGAAGTTGGTAGATACTTGATACTACACTCATTAAGGTTTGGTTTTTTGGGATATTTCGGTCGCCATTAAAGAGGCTTACGCTGAAACAATGTCTGAGGAAACAAACCAATGATATTGAGCTCCCTTAGAACTCGGTTACTATTGCTAGAACAAGTTTGAGTCAACTAAACTTCAAGAGGGTACTTACCTATGAGACTCCATGCAATCCTAAACCTAAGGACTTGTTTGTTTTGTTTTTATATATTTACTTGTACGTAACATCATAAACATCATAATATCATACTTATACTCACTAACCATTTCAATGATTTTGGGATTTATCTTTGTTCTATTTTGTAGGACATGGATTCTATTCGCAGGAAAACCATTCAAGTCAATCTCGTAAGGATCCCTCCTTAACTTAAAGAGTTAGCATCAAGGATTCCTTAGAATTATCTATTTACCGAAAGACATGGTCGCCTCCTAAACTTGGTTACCTCCAACACTGATGAGGATATGTTGAAGGCACTCTTCCAATTCTCAATTAACTACCTTTCAACGGTACAGAAGGAGGTCCAAAACCAGAAGAGATTGCTCAAGCCCTACACTTGCAACCATATGATGTCACAACTAATCAGGAAACAAGGAGTAGTGTCAAAGGTTTCTTAGCTAGGTTTTTGTTTGAGAAAGCTCAAAGCTGTTGGAACTCCTTGGAATTGAAAGCTTTTGAGGAAATTGTGGCTCTCCTCATCTATGGTATGGTTTTGTTTCCAAATCCTGACCAACTCATAGATGTAAACACCGTCAAAATCTTCATGTCTCGTAACCCGGTGCCTACTTTGTTAGGAGACATCCTACATTCTTTTCACACTCGCACTATAAGGAAAATAGGTATTCTTATGTGTTGTACTCCTCTCTTGGCAAGATGGTTTATTTCGCATCTTCCCCAATCTGTATTGAAGAACGAGCAAGGTTCAAGGTGGTCACATAGGTTAATAACGATCAAACATTCAAACATTCATTGGTGTCCCTGATCTGTAGAGAATCTCACTATCATCGACCGTTGTGGAGAATTCCCTAATGCCCCTTTACTTGGCATTTGGGGAGGTATCACCTACAACCCTTGCTTAGACTTAAGACAGTTTGGTTACGCTCGAAGGGATGGTCCATATGAGATGCTTATTCAAGGGTTAGTATTTGACTACGAGAATGACGATCAAGGTCAACGCCAGAGGTTTATCCAAGCTTGGAGAATGTTGAACAAGGTAGATAGCAAGACATTGGGGCACAAGAATTCCATCCCTCTTGAGCCTTACCTCAAATGGGTACGAGCCCCTTCTCAAAGTCTTATGATTCCTTACCCCTCCATTATCCCAGTTATCATAGAGCCTATTGTGGAAGGAGATGTCCCCTACACTATCCTTCATCCTGACATGCCAACCTCTCTTGAAGACTTGCAAAGGGATTGGATACAACTTAAAGGGGAGCGATACACCTTCGAGGCCTAATTCTACGCCAGTGAGAAGAAGGTTCTAGAACTCACCAAGCAACTTCACGAGGAGCGGAGTCTGAACGCCTACATCGCACCAAAGAGGATGCGTACAACTTTTTTATCTTAGAGTTTTTGTATTTCTTTGTAAGCCCAAAGAGGCATGATGTACTTAAACTTTGATTTATTAATATAACGTGTGTTACTTTTTGTCTGAAGAAAATTTAAGTCTCTAATTTCCTTGAAATCATTGCATATGCATCTTCATTCATCATAACATAAGCAGGTTTCTTACCACATGTCTCCTTATCTTTCTATTGTTTATTTCAGTAAGATGGATCTTGAGTAGACAGTAAAAGATCTCCAGGCGCAAAATGCTCAGTTTTAATAGATGTTCTTGACTCTAGCCAAAGGACAAGAGGATTTGAAAAATTTGCTGATCGATGAAAAGAAGAAGAAAGAAAAGAAAGAAACCAATGTTCTGAATCTAGGAAGAAGGTTCCCAGGGCCAGCCAGACGGACCCTAGACTTCGCAACATCATCTGGTGAAAAGGATAATCAGGAAGGGAAAGGAAAGGAAGTGACTTCCCATCCAGAATTTGAAGAGGAAGAAGAATAAGATTACTCTGAAGAGCAGTATCCTCCGGCTGACGACAAATACAAACATCTGGAAGAGCGTCTAAGTGCAATGGAGATTTAGAGAGTGCCCGGGATGGACTTTGAAGAGCTGGGTTTGGTGTCAAGGATTGTTATTCCACCAAAATTCAAGGCTCCGGTATTTGCTAAGTACGACGGGGTTTTATGTCCCAAGATGCATCTCCGATCTTATGTAAGGAAGATACAGCCTCAAACTGCTGATAGAGATTTGTGGGTCCACTTCTTTCAGGATGGTCTATCTGGGACTCAGCTAGATTGGTTCTATCAACTGAAAAGGGTCAATATCCGTAATTGGGAAGACCTTGACACTTCTTTTTATAAACAGTATCAATACAACACAAACCTTTCTCCCACCCGTACTCAACTCCAGAGTATGGCTATGGTTTCAAGCGAAGGTTTCAAAGACTACGCTCAGAAATGGAGAGACTTAGCAGGAAGAGTCCAACCTCCCTTATATAACAAAGAGCTAGTAGACATGTTTCTGGGTACCCTGTCCGGTCCTTTCTTTAATCATATAATTGGAAGCTCCTCAACAGGCTTCATTGAATTAATCTTGACCGGGGAAAGAGTGGAAGCTGGGATTAAGAGTGGGAAGATCCAAAAACACGCATCCTCCAGTGCCGTGAGAAAACCATTTATTGGGAAGAAAGAAGTTGGTGCTGTGTATCCCCAAAGGAATCAGGACATAACTGAACGCTAGGAGCCGTCATGATCCCTAAACCTGCACCTACTTAATAAAGGAGCAACCAGCCTAGAACAGAAAGACCAGTAAGACAATTTACTCGGATAAATATGACGCTGTCTCAAGTCCTGCCACATTTATTGAGATCTAATCTGGTAACTTTGAAGGAAGCCCCGAAGAATCTAAACACAGCCTCTCCTCATTACCACTCTAATGCTCGATGTGCTTACCATTCAGAAAGTCTAGGCCATGATACTAACAACTGTTGGGCTTTGAAAAACAAGGTGCAAGACCTTCTCAAAGCAAAAGAAATTGAAATTGATGCTCCTGAGATCCCAAATGTTATCACCACTCCTATTCCCAAGCATGGACGTGATGTTAACGCTATTGAAGATGATATCTTTGTTACTGATGTTGATGAACTTGTTACTCCTCTCCTGATTATCAAGAGGAACCTGTTGAAGGCCAGTTTATTTTCGGGCTGTGACGAAAGCTGCCATATCTGTTTATCCCTACCAACTAGTTGTCATTTATTGAAAGCAGGTGTCCAACGCCTAATGGATGACAGGGAGATTTTGTTTTAAAAGACTCCCGCTCCAACCATTTCTTACAATGATGTTTCAATAGTAACCATTTCCACCAATCCTTCCAGGGTCTCCACCAAAAGACCCGTTAGGATTACATCAGTTCCTAAGATAACTCCACTGATAATTATTATCCCTGGACCAATCCCGTACTCATCAGATAAAACTATCCCATGGAACTATGGGGGTGACATCTACTATCATGACGTCAAGCCGGATTGACTTGCTGATGAAGACTCGATTGTTGAGAAGGCTGACCCTGACATCAGAAACATTGCGGGAACCAGCAAAATAACCTGAAGTGGAAGAGTATTATCCCAAGAGATTACTCCTCCGAAAACTGTTACCGGTCTTATGATCATCCCTTCTTTTGTTCTTGTTGACATTACTACTATAGTTTCCGTGGTTACCCCTACTGACACCCCTACCACTGAGTCGACCGAGACTCGGGGCAAAGGCATTTTGGTTGAGCCTGTCCGGATGAAGGCGCAATCAGTATCTATCCCGGAAGCCTCTAAAAAGGAGATGGAAGAAATTCTAAAAATTATAAAGAGAAGCGACTACAACATGGTCGAACAACTAGGGCAGACTCCGTCAAAGATTTCTATGCTAGCTTTATTGTTGTGCTCCGAGGCTCATGCGAAGGCCTTGGTGAAATTTCTTAAAACTGCCCATGTACCACAAGAAACCTCTGCTGATCAGTTCTAAGACAGTGTGGCCAGTTTAACAGCTGACAACAATTTAGGCTTTTCTGATGCTGACCTGACACCTAGAGGGAGGAAACGTAACGAGGCATTGCATGTCTCTGTCGAATGCAGGGGCACAACTTTGGCCCATGTCTTGGTTGATATTGTTTTGTCTTTGAATGTGCTGCCTAAGAAGGCTCTTGATAGACTTGACTGTAAAGGTTTGACCTTAAAACCCAACAACATAGTGGTAAGGGCCTTCGACGGTTCAAAGAGAATGGTGCATGAAGAGGTGGAAATCCCCATTAAAGTTGGAACTCAAACCTTTGATTCAACTTTCTACATGATGGACATTCGCCCTTCCTATTCCTGTTTATTGGGCCGACCATGGATTCATGACGCTGGTGCCATCACCTCTATATTACATCAGATGCTGAAATACCCAACCAAGGGAAAAATCATTACCGTTCATTGAGAAGAGGAATATATGGTAAGTCACTTGAACTCCTTCAGATAAGTGGAATTGGATGGTGAATTCATTGAAACTCCATGTCAGCATTTCGAGGAAGTCCCATAAACCGTGGCAGTAACCAAGACTGTTTCCCAAGTCCCAAAGATTACAAGACCTCCACTAAAGATGTCTTCTCTGAAAGATGCCAAGGCAGTGATCAAAGAAGGTGGGTATACTATTTGGGGTCAACTCCCAGATATCCCTTACAAATATGACATATTTGGTTTGGGTTTCACTTTAGGAGCCCAGAAAGTTGTCCGTCGTGCTCGTGTCGGGGGACCACCTTTGAAGATCATCAACCATGGAGTCAATGCAATGGAGGATGATGATGATAGCTACAACCTAGAAGATTGGATTTTCCCAACCATAAATGGAGGACTCAGCAACTAGGAAGCTAAAGATTTTTTCCCAATTAATTTTATCCAATAGTAATTGTCTTTAAATTTTTGTCGGACCTATAATAATTAAACAATTCAGACTTTTAACACCTTGTGTCTTACCCGAGGCACAACGGTCCATTTGTAAGGGTTGTTACTTCATTTTCATATGTCATCAATGAATCGTGGATGTTTTTGCATGCAAACTTTGTGCTCTTTGTCTTTCTTTTTCTACATTGTTGTTTCTTTCAAAGATAACTATACTCTTACACATACTCACATTCAAAATGCAGATATGCATCCACTCATGATCCAATGGGTAACAATTCTGCTATGGCCTTTTGTGAATTTGAAAATCTAATCTACCAAGCCGAAGACGAAGGTGAGGAATATTTTGAAGTGCCAGGGGAACTAGCCAGGTTACTACAACAGGAAGAAAGGACCATACAGCTCCACGAAGAACCGGTGGACACAACTAACCTAGGTATCAAAGAGGAGAAGAAAGAAGTCAAGGTATGAGCCAATCTGTAATCTAGTGTCAAGAAGTGATTAATTCAGTTACTACATGACTATGTTGAGGTCTTTGCCTGGTCGTATGAAGACATGTCAGGACTTGACGTTGATATCGTGGTCTTTTGTCTACCAGCAAAAGAAGACTGCCCTCCGGCAAAGCAGAAAGTCTGTCGCATGCGGCCAGACATGTCAGAGAAGATCAAGGCTAAAGTCATGAAACAACTCAACACCGGGTTCTTGGTCGTCACCTCCTATCCACAATGGGTCGCCAATGTTGTTCCAGTGCCTAAAAAGGACGGCAAAGTACACATGTGTGTCGATTACCGAGATTTGAATAGGGAAAGCCCTAAGCATAATTTCCCACTTCCCCATATCGATATTTTGGTTGACAATACAGCACAACATAAAGTTTCTCATTTATGTATGGTTTATCAGGCTACAATCAAATCAAAATGGCGCCTGAGGACATGGAGAAAATGACCTTCGTCACACAATGGGGCACTTTCTGTTACAAGGTTATGCCATTCGGGTTGAAGAATGTTGGGGCAACTTATCAGCGCGCCATGGTAGCTCTATTTCACGACATGATCCATCACGAAATAAAAGTCTATGTGGATAACATGATAGCCATATCTCAAACTGAAGAGGAACATCTTGACCATTTGTAGAAACTGTTTGAGAGACTAAAGAAATACAAGCTGAGGTTGAACCCGAATAAATGCACATTTGGGGTGAGGTATGGTAAAATCCTAGGCTTCGTCGTCAGCGGTAAAGGTATCGAAGTGGACCCTGCCAAAGTGAAAGCAATACAAGAAATGCCCGCTCCTCGCACCGAGAAGGAAGTCAGAGGATTCTTAGGACGACTTAACTAAATTTCCAGATTCATTTCTCACTTAACAGCTACTTGTAAACCAATCTTCAAATTACTGAAGAAAGATTAAGTAGTCAAATGGAATGATGAATGCCAAGCTGCCTTCAACAAGATCAAAGAGTACTTGCAAGAGCCTCCTGTTTTAATTCCACCAGTCGAGGGAAGACCTTTGATCATGTATCTAACTGTTTTAGAAAATTCAATGGGGTGTGTGCTAGGGCAGCATGACGAGTCTGGCCAAAAAGATCATGCTATTTACTAACTGGGCAAAAAGTTTACCGACTGTGAAACAAGATATCACTGCTCGAGAAAACTTGTTGCGCTCTGGCATGGGCTGCTCGCCGGCTAAGACGGTATATGCTGAGCCATACTACCTTATTGATATCCAAGATGGATCCAATTAAATAATATTCGAGAAGCCTTCCCTCTCTGGGAGAATAACAAGATGTCAGATGATCCTGACTGAATACGATATTCAGTACACTACCCAAAAAGCAATAAAGGGCAGCGTGCTAGCTGATCACCTTGCTCATCAGGTCGTGGGTGACTATCAGTCCATGAAATTCGAGTTCCCAGATGAAGACATCATGATGGTAAATAATTGTGAAAAACTCAGACCATATGACGGACCTGAACAAGGATCCCGATAGACCCTAGTTTTTGACGGAGCCTCCAACGCACTCGGCAATGACATAGGTGCTGTAATCATATCCCCAGAAGGATGTCACACTCCCTTCACTGCAAGACTTTGCTTCAACTATACCAATAACATAGCAGAATACGAAGCGTGTATTTTTGGTCTCAAAGCTGCCATAGATTTTGGGATCAAGTCCTTAAGTGTATTTGAAGATTCAACCTTAGTCATCGGTCAGATCAAAGGAGAATGAACATGAAGAAACCTAACCTCATCCCCTACAAAGAACATGTGTTGACATTAATCCCATATTTCGAGGAAATTACCTTTGAGCATTTTCCACGAGAAGAAAATCAACTAGCCGACACGCTAGCTACCATGTCATCCATGTTTAAACTCAAGTGGGGTAACAAGGCTCCCCAGATCACCATTGAATGGATGGACGGATCGGCTTACTGTCACGAAATAGACACTGAAGAAGTAGTGGACCATCCTTGGTTCCATGAAGTTAAGAGGTATCTCGAGGCTCAAGAGTATCCAAAAGGAGCTTCAGTAAATGATAAGAAGTTCTTGAGGAGATTCTCTGCAAGCGCAAACATTACGACTGTCTGTCATGGCCAGATGTACCAAAAAAGTATGATCAAAGCTTTTAACAAAAAGGTCAGACATCAGGTATATTAAGTTGGTGACTTGGTAATCAAGCGTATCATATTGCCACAAGATGATCCCAGGGGTAAATGGACTCCTACATACGAAGGACCGTTTGTGATCAAAAGCATATTCTCTGGTGGAACAATGATCTTAACCACTATGGATGGCGACGACCTTCCACACCCTATGAACGCAGACATAGTCAAAAGATATTACGCTTAAGAGACCCGCTAGGTTGACACACCTAGGCAAAACAAGGGCATCCCGGCGAACCAAAAAGGTTCGGGCAAAAATTAGGGATAAAACAAAAAAAATCTGTACACCCGATAAACTGAAAACCCGAGAGGGAGGCTTGGGCAAAAAAGGGTATCCCGGTGGGCTGAAAACCCGAAAGGGAGGTCCAGGAAAAAGTTGAGGAATTAAAGCGTATGGCTATGTCCCCATTGGATCACCTTACAGACAACCTTTAACATTGACTGACAAGCTCAAACGGTTCTAATCAATCCAATCAGCTTCGAACAAGGCAGCAAGTGGACAAGACGCTCAGAGACACGAAGGATATAGCAGAATGAGAACCCCATGAGATTATTTCAGATAGCTTTGTTTTCTTTGTATCAAATTTTAATTTTTCTACGACGACGTTCTCTTACTAGAATGTTCGTCTCATTGTACAAAAATACTTATTCAAGTCAATACAAAGATATCCCTTTGAAAGTGAAAAAACTATCTGTTTTTCTTTATTTCTGTGTTTTGTTTACGAAAATGTCCAATGATTTATTTTTGAACATATGCATTTGAACGTAACTACTGTTTACAAATGAACAAAAAAAGGAACAGAAAATAGAAAGTCAATCACTAATGGCTTTAAGAAATAGGATAATATCTTTAGACTATTCCATAAGATCCCCAGCAAGTACCTTTTCCAACAAGAACGGAAAACGGAGCATCCCACTACAGGATCACTAACGTATCTCCAATATGCAACTTAATGATATCAAGCTCTCTCATATCCCAGACAAAACAAAACTTCCAGTTACCACTCTTAAGACTCCTCAATGAAAGTCTCCCAATTTCTCAGGATTCCCCAACATGATTTCACGATGTCTACAGGCAATACACGTTGTTTCCCTTGCAAAACAAAGTTTATTTCTCTAATTAGAAACTCATCAACACTTCAACTTCAAAACAAGAAGACTAGCACTCCTTATTCTCAGCAATGCTCAGGGATTTATTTTCCCTGACTCCAGCAACACTACGACATAACAATTAACATTGCATCCATACGTCATAGCATTGATTACACAGATACATACGACACAATCTCATTTATTTTTAGAACATTGTTATACCATGCATCATGACATTGCATACAACTAACTTTTCATCTTTTTCAAGAAAGATCAATCAACATAAAATTATCGTCAAATTTTCAACAAGTCAATTACAGACCAATTCCCCAGAAAGGACTGGTCAACCATCTACACAACAAATATTTCTTTCATACCCTCGCGGATTCAGTTTAAATCTCTCAACGGTTTATTCTGATTCTTTCCTATAGATGTCTTCTCTGGTTTAGATAAATATCTCAATAATTTGTTCTGATTCTTCTCCAGATCCCTGCCGGTTCAGTTTAAATCTCTCAACAGTTTATTCTGATTCTTTCCCGCAGACACTTTCTCTGGTTCTGATAAATCGCTCAAATATTTACTCTGATTCTTCCCAGTTAAAGAACATTCAAGATCTCTTTTGGTTCATTTTAAACCCCTCAACAAATTATCCTGATACTTTCCAAAGGAATACTCTGAGTTCAGATAAATCTCTCAACGGTTTATTCTGATTCTTTTCCCGCAGACGCTTTTTCTGGTTCAGATAAATCTCTCAACGATTTATTCTGATTCTTCTCCAGATCCCTGTTGGTTCAGTTTAAATCTCTCAAAGGTTTATTCTGATTCTTTTCCCGCAGACTCTTTGTCTGGTTCAGATAAATCTCTGAACGATTTATTCTTATTCTTCTCCAGATCCCTGTTGGTTCAGTTTAAATCTCTCAACGGTTTATTCTGATTCTTTTCCCGCAGACTCTTTTGCTGGTTCAGATAAATCTCTCAATGATTTATTCTGATTTCTTCTCCAGATCCCTGCTGGTTCAGTCTAAATCTCTCAACGGTTTATTCTGATTCTTTTCCCGTAGACGCTTTCTCTGGTTCAGATAAATTGCTCAAAGATTTACTCTGATTCTTTCCAGTTAAAGAATATTCAATATCTCTTTTGGTTCAGTTTAAACCCCTCAATGGTTTATCCTGATACTTTCCAAAATAACACTCCGGGTTCAGATAAATCTCTCCAAGATTTATTCTGATTCTTCCCAGTCAATTAACATACAAGACATCTCCTGGTTCAGATAAATCACTCCCAAAGATATATTATGATTCTTTTCCAGTTGAATTCAAGTTTAGACTTAGTACATTCTCTGTCAATAGTCACCCTTGGATGGAATCTACAAGCCCATCTCCGACAAATCTCCATCATTCCTCCAAATGGCATCTATAAGCCCATTCCCATTTCATCTTCGAGTGCAACTTTCTGGGCACTCTAGTGTCCAATCATCTTCCACCTTCAACTCACGAATGGCGGATCCACCAATCTAACTCTTCAGGATTAAGAAGATTGAATAGGGGCAGCTGTTGTACCCCAAAATTTTCCCTCTCATTTATCAATTATTTTCTCACAAGATCTCCTTTGGTTCAAGACTGCACAAGGTTTGATTAGCTCAAGACACCCCCTTAATCACTAATGACTGAAATTAGGGTTTGAGATTTCCCAAGGATAATTGAAATTTTAATTCCTCATATGACTTTCATGGATCATTATGGACCCCCAAGATTGCTCATGTCAAGTTTCAAGTCTTGGATCACATTTTTTCTCAGTCAATTGAGCAGTTGACCTAAAAATCAGCTGTATTGGGGAAAAAGTCAACTGTGGCCAATTTATAGCCAAGCTTCATAATTTTTGATCCATATAAACATTATAAACTAATATGTATCATTTGATCATGATTGGACCATAATTCCTCAAGAAATTTGATCAAATCATCAAAAGGGCAAAATGGTCAAAATTAGGGTTTTGATTGAGAAAGGGAAATTTTTGATTTTTGACCTAGAAAATGGTTAATTGGTTTGAGGCATGATCTCAATAGTTCAATTGCATCATTTTTACCTAGTGGCAAGACTCAAAACGTTGCTCAAGATCAATTGTTTGATAGTTGATTTTCAGTCAACTGATCAAAAGTCAACTGTACACTGAAAAGTCAAACTTTGGCTTTTTGGTCAAAATCAAGTGCCAAAGATCACAATTCATCAAAACATGTCAAAATATGAAACTTGTTCATCAAGAAATAAAAAATTCAAGATTTCATTTTGAAAAGTTAAAGTTTTCAAACTTAGAAATTTTTCTAAGTGTTGAAAACTTCATATTTTTTCACAACTTTGAGCCAATTTTTCACCATGATGCAAGATGATTCAAAAGAAACTTTCAACATGAAAGTTGTAGATATCCATGAGATATAAAACTTTTATTTACATAACTTCTCCTATAAATTCTTGGATCTCAAGTTATTAATCCATGAAGTCATGGTCATGAAACAAAACACTTAGTGAAATTTTAAACATTTTTGGTCAGGATTTTGACCTAACTTCTGACCCAAGTTTCACATAGTTCCATTTGGATTTTGCAAAAGTGATTCAAAGAATGGTTGTAGAGCATATTACAAGCTTTATAAAAAGTCCAAGAACTCCTTGAGATCATTTGCGAGCAAGGAGAATTGAAGGTCAGAAGTTGGGGTTTCAAGTTGTTTTGCAAGGCAAAATTTGTGATGCAACATGAACCAAATCCATAGCCATGATGCACAATATTGCTTTGCAGGCATCTAAACCTCAAGATCTCTCCCTAATCAGAATATTACACTGGCTTTTGAGCTATTATCCATTTGATTCAAGCTTTACCCAAGATAATTTTCCATTAATGGCACAAAGGCACCATTGCCATTTACACAAAGCAAGCTTTATGCAAAGTCAACTTGCATTGAGCTTTGCACTTGTTCCTTTTGCACAAACTTCCTCTACAAATTCAGATAAGCATGTTTAAAGTTGGTAACCACTCTAGATAGCTTGGTACTATGCATTGAAACCATGTTTGTCAACCTTACTTCAAAAACAAGCCAAGAAGCCAAAACATGTGATCTTGTACTTATGACCACCACAAGTATCCAAACCTTTTCCATACATATACACAAGTCATTTGCAAGAAAACACACGCATGCTCAAGCCCTGAAACCCCCTAAAGCACAAAACCAACAAAAACATCTCAAAACTTGCCATTTCTGAGTTTTGAATCCAATCTATAAATTTGCTCGTGCGTTTCTTGGCCTTTTACTTTCAAAAGCTTCTAAATAACATATACAAACATATCCAACACCTGCAACATGACTGTAACACCTCCATCACCATCCACCATTTTCAAAAACAGCACCTTGCACCTTGACTTCTCCAGAACTCCTCAGCCACTTTCATCTCAAGCCAAGAATCACATTAGCTTCCTGGGAACTTGAGGAAGCTAACCCAATCACTGGAACTCATCAAAAGCTGCTCAAACTCAAAACATGATGCCCTCTTGCAAGGTGAGTTTTTTAACTTTTGAACTCTTCATGCAAGCATCATTAATGGTTTATTTGTGAATAAGAAATGTAGATATCATTGTCCTGAAGCTAACCATGTCCTTAGATTTCATTGTTGTTGCCTGAGTAGTTAGAATTTTGAATCTGAACATCTGAAAATAATTAGGTCAAAATTTGGTACTTTCAAAAATTCTCATTTATCTTTAATTTATAGCTCATGATATTTATATGGTTGGATTCGTATGGAAAAATGAAGCAACTTTCATGTTTATATTTTCCATTTTTGTTGAGAAATGATGAAGATACAGGTGGTCTGGATGGAGATTGAAGATGAAGTGAATTCAAGACTTGTCATTTTTCCACATTTTTTTTTGTCATTTTTCCTTTCAGGTAGCGCTTGGGCCAGCCAAACCTTGGGCCTGACTTTTTCTTAACATTACCTTCCAAATTCAATTTTAACCTCCATGACTTTATTATTTTTATTTTATTTTTATTTCATCTTTTATTGTTATTATCAATATTATTATTATTATTATTATTATTATTATTATTATTATTATTATTTTCATTAATAAAAATCCAAAAATATTTATATTTTTTATTATTTATTTTTATTTATCTTATTTTTTCTTTATAAAACAAAAAGAACAAAAACATTTTCTTTAATTAATTAATTTCATTTTTTAAATACCTAGATAATTAGTATTAATTATTATTATATTATTATTATATTATTTTCTTGTAAAATCAAAATCAAATTTAGAACTTAGGATCTTTTATTTAATTATTTTTATTTACTAGTTTAATTAAATTCACAAAAAAAACCTAAAAAACTTGTTTCCTTTAATTTCTTTTATTAACTTACTATTAATTTTCTTATTTTTAGTTAATTATTTTATTTTAGTTAATTAGGTCAAAAAACTCTTTTCATGAAAACCAAACAAAAATCACATTTTCTTTTACATTTACATTCTTGCATTTTATTTATTCACTTTTGTGAAATATTCAATATGGTTGTAATAATTATTTAGATTTAATTTCTTGCAAAATCCCCATTTGTAAATTTGTATACCCCTCCCTTAAATGATGTAATAGCTTAGTATTTTTATTTTCTGCAATTTAAATGTTTTATATACAAATGCTAGTAATTAGGGTTTTGTATGGAAAGATTAAAACCAACAAGTAGCAAACCCTAATCAAGACAAATCAAGCTTGTAAACCAATACACTTGCAGACATACACCCCTAGGGTAAATCCACTATGTTGCCTTACGAAAATGGCCATATTATGCATGTGAGTTATCTTAGTCCCTCGATGACGATATCCATGTTGCCTTTCAAAATGATCTTAGTCCCTAAAGAAAATGCTAAGATATCTTACAACATTGCTAATCATGGCTATACGATGACCCTTGCCTGTCCCTTTTACATCCAAAGATAGGGTTACTTACCAAATCAATGGTAAAGATAACAATGCCATAGGAAAGAGGAAATAAACATGAAAAACTTTTGAGTAGGTAGATTATTCCTATTTGCTTGCTCAATTTCAAAAAAACCAAAACATCCTTGCTATTTTCAAAACAAACACCAACACTTTCAAAAACAACTTTCAAACTTGAAAACATTTTCAAAAGATCAACACTTTGTATACATTCTTATGAACGAGAATCATTACAAAGTTTGCCTAAACGATGGAATCTTTACAAAATACTTTTAAAAACCACACAAAGCATATTTTCAAACAAAAGAAAGTGATCTAACAAGTAACTAAGAGCCCATGGAAAACCATGGATGAAAAGGATGTTAATACCTCCCCTTTTCATAATCTACCCCCCGAACTCAAGAAAAAATCTCAAAGGTCTTTCCTGTTCTTTTCATCCTTTCCTTTTGGTTAAAAGAAAAGTCGGTGGCGACTCTTGCTAACCACAAAATTTGCAATAAAATGCAAAATAACCAAGTCAGTTCTCCCACCGCGTTACAACGGGGTTGCCCTAGTTGATGTTCGAGATGAAGTGTGATATCCATGAAGAGCAAATGGTAATATCTCATGCCAGTCTTTGTATGCCACTGTAATTTTTGGCACAATATTCTTAATATTCTTATTGACGACTTCCACTGTGCCATTAATCTTTGGTCGACACAGAGAAGAATTATGGTGCTTGATCTTGAACTGCATGCAAGTTCCATGATCATAATGTTGTTAAGATATGTATCATTCTCTGTGATGATTCTATCGGGGATACCATACCGACAAATAAGGTTATGCTTAATAAAACTGGCAACCACATTCTTAGTAACAGAGGCAAACGAGGCTGCTTCGACCCACTTCGTGAAATAGTCAATAACAACTAGGATGAATCGATTCCCATTAGAAGCAGTAGGTTTGATTTATCCGGTCATACCAATTCCCCACATTGAAAACGACCAAGGAGAAGTCAAGACATTTAACAGAACTAGAAGTACATGTACTTTGTCAACGTAGATCTAGAACTTATGACAAGTTTTTGAGTGGTGATGGCAGTCAGTTTCCATAGTCGACCTGTTGTACCCCAATATTTGCCCTCTTCGTTCTCAAGGCATTTTCTCACAAGGATTTATTAAAGGTTAATATTGCACAAGTATAATTGGATTTTTAACGCCCCACATAATTTCCATGGATCATATTGGATTTTCAAGCACCGTGTCAAAGTGGAAACTATTGAAAGAGGAAAGCAGATAAATTTGATTTTTTGGACAAAATTGAAGAAAATCAAGTTTGCTTCGATTCATACTAGCTTAGATTGAACATTGCTTCGGTTAATGCTCAGCTTCGACTGAATTCTCCCCTGCAAGCTAGCTTCGACTGGGCATTTGTTTCCCTTGAAACAACTTCCTTTGATCCAGAAGGCAAGATCCTTCTGAAAGCTTCCTTCGATTCAGAAGTTAGTGGCTCCGTACCAGCTTCCTTCAATTCAGAAGGCAAAGGCCTTATGAAAGCCTCCTTTAATTACGAAGTTAGTGGCTTCATGCTGGTCCCTTTCGATTAAGAGGGAAATGGCCTTCTGAAAGTGTCCTTTGATTCAGAAGGCAATGGCCTCCTGCAGCTTTCCTTCGATTCAGAAGCCATTGACCCCTTGCATGATTCCTTCGATTCACAAAGCAATGGGCTCCCACCATGCTAGTGTGCATAAGGAAAAAGCTTCCCTATGGCTAGCATTCACTGGATTCATGTTAGCACCCATAGGGCATTGGCTATCTTCATGATAGATCTGACTGGGAAAAGTCTCCCTCTGAAGCAACTTGCTGCAAGCTTCGATAGGGCAACACCTATCTTCAACTAGCTTCGATTCACAAGGGCAATGCCTATCTTCATGCTAGTGCCCACAAAGCATTGACTATTTTCACGCTAGCTTCAACTGGGCAGTATCTCCCTTGGAAAGTTTGTTTCGACACATATAGTTTCTACACTATGGTGGCCCATTCAAAGGACATGAAAGACATACCTAGATATCTCATTCGAAGGACATATTTTTGTGGCCCATTCAAGGGGCATACATTTGGCCCCTTCGGAGGATGCACAAAAATGGCCCATTTGAAAGAAACTTTGATTGGAAAGAAACGTTGTTGTCTGAAAAGGAGTATGGTCGAAGGATAGGGCTAATTGGTCAACACAAAAGAGAAGTATTCAGGATGCTAGTGGTGCTAAGTACAAGCCTGCTGCACTAGCCAAAACACTCCAAAAACTACTACAAAGCAGTCCTGCCATGATGATCCTATACTTGCACCAAATTGGCATACAAAAACTGCACCTCGAAGACTACAAGAACAACATACCCAATTTGTTCAAATTTCTTTTTTCCCTCCCAAACCTCAGCCAAACTCATCTATAAATAAGAGTTTCCATCATACATCTAAGGGAGCCTTTTGGTAGCTGGAGAAACTTTATTTGTGTGAAAATCATCAAACACCTAACACACTCTAGAACCCAGAATCAAAAGACCATACCCTTCGTTTCTTCTCCTTTGAATCCAAAACCAAAGAAGCACAACACTTGTTCCTTTTTTCTTTCGAATCCAGAAACAAACAAACAAAACTCCACTCTTCTTGACTTTTGAATTCAGGAAAAGAGGCACCGCACTTGTCTCATTCCCTTCGAATCCAGGAGCACCCAGGGCAGAAACTCAAGTCCAAAACCCATATTCCAACTTCAAGAAAGGTAAGTCCCCTTAACCATAAAACTTTCGTTTCAAGCATAACATGTAAATAATTATTTCTTTTCGTTTCAAGCATCACTATCACCCTTTGGTTTGTTTTTGTTTCCACTTTGTTCATTGGTCTTTATTTCTAATATTCTGGCTTATTTTCTTTGTTTGTTAAAACATATATTAAGAACTAACCATACCATGAAACAATATTAGCATTCAACCCATGTTCTTATTTAACCCTAAATGAAAGGAAATGAAAACAAAGGTGTGTGAATCGAAGGTTACAGACTTTGATCCATACTGGTTACAGACCCCTAAAGAAGAAGAAAAAAGTGTGAATTGAAGGATGCCTGTTCATGATGACTTCCAGACTCAATTGAAAGAAGCAAGGAAGGGTGAATCGAAAGATGCCTTCACATGCTGACATCCAGGCTCAATCGAAAGAAGCAAAAGTGTTGGAATCGAATGATGCTTATTGCCTGGATCGAAGAACCTGTTTCCCTTTATTTTATTTTGTTTTGTCTTTATATTTTCTTGATATTAAATATGGTTGTAATAGTGTAGGACATTTATTCTCTTCATTTTTATTGCTTTATACAAATGTTAGTAATTTGGATGTATGGCAAGATAAAACCAACAAGTAGACAACCCAAAAATCAAAGACAAAAATGCATGCAATCAAACACACTTTGCACACATGCACCTCTAGGATAATCTCACTTGTTGCCTTGGAAAATAGTCATGTCCCTCGAATATGGGCATTTTAGCAAAGCCCCTCGATAAAAGATTGTAGTCCCTCGATGTCCCTCGATGTTTCCTTTAGTAAATGATCTAGTCCCTAACGAAATTGCTAAAACGTACCATAGGTTTCCTTCTATGACTATACAATTGACCCACGCTCGTCCCTTCTCATCCAACGATGAGGCTTCTTATAAATCAATTGTAAGATAGCAACATCTCAAGGAGGAGGAAAATAACATTAGACTTTTTAAGTAGGTAGGATGCTCATAGTTGCTTGCTCACAACTAAAAAACCCTTTTCACACCAACACTTTAAATTGAAACATTTTCAAAATTCAAAACTCTTTGTACACATTTTTATAGAGACGAGAATCATTACAAAGGCACTTTTCAAAATCCCTTTCAAAAAACATCTTCCACAAACACCTCTTTGAACTATTTTTCAAAACCAACACGTTGTACACATTCTTATAGAGATGAGACTCATTACAAAGACATTTTCAGAATATTTTCAAACCCACATCACAAAGCATATTTTCAAACAAAGCAAGTGATCTAGAAAGCAACTAAGAGCCCATAGATAACTATGGATGAAAAGGGTGCTAACACATTCCCTTTTCATAACCTACCCTCCGAACTCAAGAAAACATCTCTAAAGTTCTTTCTTGTTCTTTTCAACCTTTCCTTATCGGATAAAAGAAAAGTCGGTGGCGACTCTTGCTATCCGCAACAATTGCGATCAAACGCAAAACACCAATTCAGTTCTCCCACCATGTTACACGACCAATAATAACCCGCTCTCAGAATTTTTTTAGCCATAGTATGTCCACTAGAATGAGTACCAAAGACACCTTCGTGCATATCTTCCATAATCTTCTCCGCCTCTTTCTTGTCCATACAACGAAGTAGAGTCGAATCATGGTTGCTCCTGTATAGAATTCTGTTACTGAAGAAGAACTTAGCTGAGAACCTCCGTAGGAATTTCTTGTCATTGATAGATGCTCCTTCAGGATACACTTGAGCCTCAAGATATCTTTTCACTCCATGAAACCAAGGCTTCTCTTCTACTCTGTCAGTGTTAATTATATAGCAGTGTGCAGGTTCGTCTAGCCTTTTAATGGTAACTCTAGGAGCCTCGTTGTCCCATCTGACTTTGAACATAGACGACATGGTAGCTAACGCGTCTTCCAACTAATTCTTTTCTCTTGGGATGTGCTCCAAAGTGATCTCCTTGAAATACAAAATAAAGTTTAACACACGCTCTCGGTATGGAATGAGATTTAGAAGCTTCGTATCCCATTCTCCATTAATTTGACTGATTACCAGGGTTGAGTCTCCGTATACGCTCAAGAACTTGATTCTCAGGTCAATATCAACTTAAATACCCATGATGCACGCTTCATATTCAGCCACATTGTTGGTACAATAAAAGCATAATCTGGCGGTGAAGGGTGTATGGGAACCCTGAGGAGAGATAATTACAACACCAATTTAGTTTCCAAGTGCATTAGAATCTCCTTCTAAAACCATAGTCCATCGGGATCCTAACTCAGGTCCTTCATACAGTCCATGTTCTTCATAATCAGTAACTATCATGATGTTCTCATCTAGGAATTCGAAATTCATAGATTGGTAGTGGTCTACGGCTTGATAAGACAAATGATCTACCAGTATACTTCCTTTGATTGCTTTATGAGGTATGTATTGAAAGTCGTATTCCTTCAAGACCATTTTCCATCTAGCTATTCTCCCGGAGAGAGCGGGCTTCTCGAATATATACTTGATGAGATCCATTTTAGAGATCAATAGAGTAGTATGAGTCAATATATACAATCTTAGCTGGCGAGCAGCCCATGCCAAAACTCAACAAGTTTTCTCGAGCAGTGAATATCTTATTTCACAGCCAGTAAACGTTTTGCTAAGGTAGTTTATTGCATGCTCTTTTCGACCAGACTCGTCATGCTTCCCCAGTACACACCCGATTGAGTTCTCTAACACTGTTAAATACATGATCATAGGTGTTGTACCCCAAAATTTTCCCTCCCATTTTTCATAGAAGACACAACCTTAGGGTTTCTCGGATATTCAAGTTGGCTCAGAAATCGACCAGACAGATTCTCTTCTATGGTAGTAAACCAGCAATTAGGGTTTCTTGCAATTCTCAAAAGAAAATGAGTTTTCAAAGATCCAATTGGCTTTCATAGGTCTTCATTCTTCCTCAAGGTTGTATTTATGATTTCTTCAAGCTACAAGATTTTTAGACGATTATGTCTGTTCATGGTCAGATGTGATGTCGCTCACGGGTTTATCTTCAAAGAATCGGAAGAAATTTGAGTTTGGAAAACTTTAAAATTATCAAATCATCGCAAGGCATTTAATTGATTTTGAATTTTCTTAAAACGCAGTTTATTGAAAAGATAATGTTTGTGCTCAGAGCATGATCTATTTGGGACAAGAGATAGAAGTTAAGACTGTCATTTAGGAGAATCATGATTGTGGGATCCAGGTTGACCGGATGATTTACGTCTTTAAAACATTGGTTTGGTTAGGAAATGGAATATACAGTGCGTGTTTGTTTGAAATACAATTACAAAATTAGTGGGATTACTTGGAATTTAAGTTACCAGACTGGAGCATTTTGTTTCAAATATCTTGATTGGGAATTTCAAAAGTCAATTAGGATGCGAAGAGAAATTACAAGTTGTTGTTGATAAAGGATTTCAAGTGACACCAGAATATTTCATGCTACAATTCAAGATTTTCTCCAATTTCTAACGTTTGGTACAAAACAATTTATTCTTTAATACTTTATGTTTTACAACTTATTGTATTTAAAGATGAATTGGTACTATTGGATACAACACATCAAAATACCAGAGTAATCTTTCTAAGTTACAAAGAAAATCCAAATAAATGTTTGGCCTAGGAGAATTAATCTATGCCTAAGTTTGTTTGAAGATTGAAGGCGTATCAAATTATTTTATTTATCTCCAAGACTTCCATGCTTGCCACAGATTTCTTGCCTTCTTTGCTTTGTAATATCCAATTGTGCTCACATGAAAACAAAAGAAAGAAAAAACATGGTTAGTGCAAATTATTTGGGCATGAACATAAATTTTTCCAAAAGGGATTCATTATTAAGGTTTGCAATGTGGAATCAGAATGCCATTTTAATTCATCACAATTTATTTCCCCTATTTGAAAATCACAAGAAGGTTATCCTTCTTGGTTCACAAAAAAGAAAGAAGAAGAAATTCGCAAGCAAACTGTCCAAACAAATGCTACAAAATGTCCAAAAAAATGCTACAAACTGTCCAAACAAATGCTACAAACTGTCCAAAAAAATGTCACAAACTGAACCAAACAAAATGCTACAAACTGTCCAAACAAAATGCCACAAATTGAACCAAACAAAATGCCATAATCTGTCCAAACAGCATCACAAACAGCAGCATTACAACAGGCCAAACAAGCAGCATCAACAAAAAACGAGGCAGCAATATAGCAAGTAAGCAAATAGCTAAGTCAAACAAAATAGAAAAACTTGCTCAAGAAGCAATATATCATCATTTTCCAGCTGCAAACCTTTCAGAATTAGAAAAAAAGGCAAAAGAGCAAATTGCTTTTTTGTTGTCATTGAGAGAGAAGAGAGGAAAGAAGTCACCTAGGTTATTGGAATTGCCCAAAATGCATAGCCTTGCTGCCCTGCCCACAGCCTGTCACAAGTTTCATAGAAAATGGAAGAAAACAAAACTGCAACAAAAAAGCCATAAGGAAAGTATACCAAAATATTCAAATTTCTTGGTTTCCCACCATTTGCATATGGATATAACAGAAGCAGGGCAACCGAAAAAAGACAGAGGTCTGAAACTAAAAAGATAGTTAACAAGTCTCAAACACACAAGTATCAAACACACAAGTCTCAAGCTGAAAAGAGAGTGAACAACCATTCAAACAAAAACCAGCAACAAAGATCTCAAACCATGAACCTGTAACAAGCCTAGAACAACAAAAACCTGTTAACCGCCAAAACAGCAAAAACCTATTAACCATCGAAACAACCCATCATTGAACCAAGCCTCAAACTCACAAAACCAGAAATATCATCAAATAAAAAAAACCCTGCAATAAGCCTTACAAACTCAAAACCAGAAATATCATCAAATCAAAAAAACTAGTCACCATCTTCAAACTCACAAAACTATTCACTATCTTCAAACTCACAAAATCAGAGCCAAGCCTCAAACACAAACCAGAAAACATCATCAAATCAAAAACCTGTTAACTCAAAATACAGAACCATCATCAAAAATCCCACAACCCTTAACCATCACTGAAAAAATCCCAAAAACACAGAGATAAGAAGAAGTTACCAACAAGTCAGAAAAACCACGCCTTCATCGTTATCTCTTCCCCTCATATAACTTCCGTCACCACTGAACATAGTCTTCGCTCTCGCCTCTCCCTTTCTAAATCATAAGAAATTGTAAAGCTCCAACAGGTATGGATTCTTCATCTTTCTCATAATTCCATAACATATTTATCTGCATCTAAAGGAATGAGGTAGTCAAAAGAAAACACATAAATAAGATAAAAATCAGTGAAATCATAACACAAAAATCTTACCCCTTTTTCAAGAAAATCGTTAGATTTTGATTAGGGAGGCGAGAACGGTTATATTCCGGCAACAGAGAGTTAGGGGAGATGTCAGAGATGAACCAATTTTGGTTCTTTTAGGGTTAGGACCGAATTAAACAATTAGGGTTTCAAGGATGCGAATCATGGTGAGATAAGGGAGTAGTATGTTACTGAAGAGGACGTTTCGGTCGTGAGGTTAGACAGGGACGGGTAGTGAAAATATTTAGAAGGTTCAGCACAATGGAAGAGGTGAACGAAGATGTAGAACGACGCCGCGTGAGAGATGACCTTAGAACCCTAATTTTGTTTTTCCCCTTAATCAGATACTAAGCTTAGTTAAGAACTTAGGTTTTGTTTGTTGGACATGAGTTGGACCACCCACCAGTGAAATCCCTAAGCCGATTTCCGTTTTTACTGGCCATACCCCCCTTTGGTTTGTTTTTGTTACAGCAAATAAACATTTTTTCTTTTGGGCCTCATCTCTAAACCCAACTTAAGCCCATGCGTTTTTTTTTTGTTTTCTTTTCACATTCTCTTTTTTTTGTTATGCAAATTACTAATAAACCATAAAATATATTTTTATTAATTTGATTTAGGTTTTGTAAATAATTTTTATCATTTTATTTTTTTAATAAATTTTTATTTTAGATTTAATTGACATTATAAAACACCAAAAAATAATAATTTAGTTTGTTTTCTTTCTTTAGATTTACTTAAATTAATAAAATACAAAAAATAAAGAATATAATTTAATCAATTATTTTATTTTCTAGAATAGGTTTTACTTTTCTCTTTTCAAGTAAATACTTAACATTTCATTTCCATATTTTGTTGATTTTATTTTCATGGATTATCATAGCTTTATATAAATCGCACAAAATTCGATTTGGTTGTATTGCTTGTTATTCAGACCTTTCTATCACATTTGATTCATCCCCATTTGTAAAAAAATTGTACCCCCATTCCCGAATATTTTGTAATAGCGTAGAATTTCAATTCCCGCAATTTACTGTTTTCCTTATACTGTATAGTAACTAGGCGTGTATGGTAAGATTCAAAAATCAATCGCTAGATGACCTAATCAAAGAATAAAATAACTTGAAACCAACACACTTTTTCACACACGCACCTCTAGGGTAACCTCGCTCGTTGCCTCGGAAATACGATCATGTCCCTCGAATATGGGATGCTCTAGCAATGACCCTTCGATAAAAAAGATCGTAGTCCCTCGATGACCCTCGATGATGCCTTCGATAAAACGATCTCGTCCCTTACAAAAATCGCTAAATCGTCTCATAAGTTGTTTTCGATAATTGTAAAATTGACCGCGCCTGTCCCTTCACATCCAACGGTGGGGCTTCTTACCAAATCAATAGTAAGATAGCACCATTAAAAGGAGGAAGAAAAGAACAATTTAATACCTTTCGAGTAGATAGATTCGCGCTTAGTTACTCGCTTTCTCACGATAAAAACCTTTTACACCTACACTTTCATTTGAAAACATTTTCAAAAAGACAAAACGTTTTGTATACATTCTTATAGAGACGAGAACCATTGCAAAACATCTTTTCAAAACACTTTCCGAAACACGATTCACAAACACATCTTTGAACCACTTTTCGAAACAAAACTTTGTATACGTTCTTATAGAGACGAGAACCATTACAAATAGATTTTTCAAAATACTTTCAAAGCCCACACCACAAGCACACTATCAAATGAAAGCAAGTGATCTAAACGAGTAACTAAGAGCCCATGGAAAACCATGGATGAAAAGGGTGCTAATACCGTCCCTTTTCATAATCTACCCCCCGAACCCGAGAAATAATCTCGAAAGGTCTTTCCTGTGCTTTTTTACCTTTCCTTTTGGATAAAAGAAAAGTCAGTGGAGACTCTTGCTATCCGCACAAATGCGATCGAAACGCAAAACTTCAAGTCAGTTCTCCCACTATATCACAATAGGTCTTCCCTATATTGGTGTCATCATAATTGTAGGTCCTTGTAGGTACCCGTTGATTTTGTCAAAGGCTATTTGACAATCGTCATTCCACTTCACTACCCGATCTTTCTTCAGCAAGTTAAATTACGGTTCACAAGTGGCGGTCAAATGGGAAATAAATCTGGCAATATAATTCAGTCGTCCCAGGAAACCTCTAACTTCCTTCTCGGTACGGGGAGTAGGAATTTCTTGGATAACTTTAACCTTAGTGGGATAAACCTCAATTCCTTTACCGTTGACAACAAAACCTAGGAGCTTACCAGATCTCACCCCAAAGGTGCACTTGTTCAGGTTCAACCTCAGCTTATACTTCCTCAGTCTCTCAAACAACTTATATAAATGGTCCAAATTCTCTTCTTCAGTCTGTGATTTGGATATCATATCATCGACATATACCTCTATCTCGTAATGAATCATGTCATGCAACAAAGCTACCATAGCACGCTGATATTTCGCACCGACGTTCTTCAACCCAAAAGGCATAACCTTGTAGCAGAATGTGCCCTGCTGTGTAACAAAAGTAGTCTTTTCCATGTCTTCAGGTGCCATCTTGATATGATTATATCCCTATAAACCATCCATGAAGGATAATACCTTGTGTTGAGTGGTGTTGTCGACCAAAACATCAATATGTGGGAGTGGGAAGTCATCTTTGGGGCTCGCCCTATTCAGATCCCTATAGTCTACATACATATGTGCCTTGCCGACTTTCTTTGGTACCGGAACAACATTTGCAACCCATTGAGGATAGGATGTCACTTCTAAGAACCATGCGTTGAATTGTTTCATAACCTCAGCCTCGATCTTCTATGACATCTCGGGACGCATACGATGAACCTTCTGTTTTATTGGAGCATAACCCTCTTTCATCGCCAGACGGTGAACTACAATATTAGTATCAAGACCTATCATGTCTTCGTATGACCAAACAAAGATCTCAACATATTCATGCAACATCTGTATCAACTTGTTCTTGACACTGTCCTCTAAGTTGACGCCTATCTTGACCTCTTTTCTGTCTATTTCAGAACCCAATTTTACCACTTCAACTGGCTCTTCATGTGGTTGAATAGCTTTCTCTTCTTGCACTAACAATCTGGCAAGTTCTCTTGGTATCTCACAATCTTCCCCACCTTCGTCCTCAGCTTGGTAGATCATATTTTCAAAGTAATAAGTGGCAATAGAAGAATTATTATCGACAAGATACAGAGTGGATGTGGATCTGCAATATATTGTGTGGGTGTGTGTAAGAACACATAGCTATTTGAAAGTGATAAAAGTGAAAAGAAAGAAATAGAGCACAAAATTTGAATGCAAAACGTATAATGCTTTATTAAATGAAAATATGTTTATGAAATGACAAGCCTTAACAAATGAACCACTATGCCCCGGGTAAGGCACAAGGTTTAAAGTCATTGTTCAAATATTACAAATCCAAAAATTTAAAAGCAAGAAAAACCAGAATGTAAGTTATTACTCTTGACTAAATGAGATATAGATAATGTCTTCGGCCATCCAGTTACTGAGCCTATTGCTAATGGTAGGAAAGATCCAGCTGTCAAGGTCATAATCACTATCAACATCTTCTATCACGTTGACTCTATTATTGCTGATGCGGAATGGTGGCCTTCCAACTCGAGCGTGACAAGAAACCCTCTGACCCTCTTTAGTGAAACCTAAATGAAACCTGTCAGATTTATAAGGGATATCAGGAAGCTGGCCTCAAAAAGTACAACCACCTTCTTCTACAGTAGCTTTAACATCTTTCAATGAAGCCATCCTGGGCAGAACCCTCGTAACTTTGGGAATGGCAGAGACATCTTTAATAGAGGCAGGAGGGATGAATTTAAATGTTTGATAGAGAGTCTCGATGAATTCACCGTCCATCTCTACATACCAGAAAGAGTTCAAGTGGCTGACCATATATTCCTCTTCCCCGTAGACAGTAACAATCTTTCCATTCACAAGATACTTGAATTTATGATGTAGGGTCGAGGTGACAGCGCCTGCCCCATGGATCTAGGGATGTACCAGTAAGCAAGAGTAAGTTGGTCAAATATCCATTACATAAAAGGTGGATTCAAATATCTGGGAACCCACCTTGATCAGAAGATCCACTTCCCCGTGTACCATCCTTTTTGATCAGTCAACGGCTCGAACCACAATATCATTGTGTTTCAGTACGACCCCTTCACAATCAAGTTTGTCAAGAGCGCCTTTCGATAGAGTATTTAATGAGGAACCAATATCAACCAAAACCTGACCCAAAGTCATGCCTCTACATTCAATGGAGACATATAGGGCCTTATTGTGGTTTCTCCCTTCAGGAGTCAAATCAGCATCAGAGAAACCTAAATCATTGTTAGTCGTCAAGCTCGTAACATAACTTCCAAATTGATCGGCAGAAATCTCTTGTGGCACGTGAGCAGTCTTCAAGAATTTTACTAAAGCATGTGCATAGGCTTCAAAACATAATAGCAGGGATAATATAAAGATCTTGGATGGGGTCTGCCCCAGCTGTTCAACAATTTTGTAGTCACTCTTGCAGATAATCTTCAATACTTCTTCCAACTCTTGTCTAGAGGTGTCCTCAACTGTAGCTTCCTTAGGTGTCTTCGTCTGGGCAGGCTCTATCACTTGCTCTTTGCCTCGAGCCTCAGTAGTTGACTCAGTAGTAGTAACTTTAACAGGTGTGGCAATAGTCTTCAGAGAGATTTCCGGAGAGAAAACCCTTTTGCTTCTAGTAGCCTTACTGGTTCCAGAAATATTGTAAATATCGGGATCAGCAACTTCAGTAACTTCATCTTCAACAGTCGGTAGTTCTTGTTTGATGCCATGGTAGTAGACGTCGAATCCATAGTTCCAACAAATAACTTTATCCGAAGAATATGGGATAGGTCCAGGTGTAATGATGATCAGGGGAGTAGCTTTTGCTTTGGTAGTAATCCTTACAGGACCTTTGGAGGTGATCCTGACAGGAGGGCTTGAAATTATGTATAAGTCTTGACACAGATTCTCAGCAGACAGAACCTTCTCGCTCAGAATTATATTATTGTCCATTAGGCGTTGAATGCCTTCCTTAAGTAACATGCGGCCATTGGGTTGGACCGTGTAATAGTAACATTTTTTAATATAACCCAAAAATAAACTGGCCTTCAGCAGATCCATCTTGATAATTGGTAGAGGGGTCATCAATTCACTTGTCGTAGCAACATAAAAAACATCGTCAATTGCACTTATGCCTTTGTCATGCTTCAACATAGGCACAATAATCACATTTGGAGTCTCCGACGGATTAAAATCAATCTCCTTGTTGTCGATCGTATCCTGAATTTTGTTTTTCAGGCTCCAACAATTGTTGGTGTCATGCCCAGGACTGTTAGAATGGTAGGTGCATCTCGCATTCAAATTGTACTTATGGGAGGAGGTGTTAGGATTATGAGGAGGATCCCTTAGCGTAATCAGTTAAACTTTTATCAAATGTTGTAACGCCTGAGACAATGGCATATTAATCTTGGTAAACTGGCTTCCCGGAGCGTCTGACCTACGCCTATTGCCCTGTTGTTTTTGAACAGGTGCCGAATTAGAAATTAGTACCGCTCCCACAGACTGATTGTGATAATTTTTACCACGGCCCTTTTGGCCATAAACAACATTGGTTTCTTTTTTATTATTGAACGTCTTCTTTACAACACTCGAAGATGCAGCCACTTGAATCTTTCCACATTTAATACCACTTTCAACTTGTTCCCCAGTTAGAATCAGCTCAGTAAAACCAGACGAAGAACTCCCAATTAGATGATTAAAGAATGAACCTGTCAGAGTGCCCATAAACATATCAACTAGCTCCCAGTCAGACAAGGGAGGTTTCACCCTTCCAACTAAGTCTCTCCACTTCTGGGCATATTCCTTGAATCCTTCATTCGAACCCATAGTCATGTTTTGTAATTGCGCGCGAATTGGTGCAAGATTCGCATTGTATTGGTACTGCTTGTAGAAAGCAGCGAGCAAGTCTTTCCAAGTATGAATGTTTGTTCCTTCCAACTGATAGAACCACTCGAGATATCTAGCAGACAAACTTTCCTGAAAGAAGTGAACCCATAACTTTTTGTCAGCAGTATGGGGTTGGATCTTCCGAACATAAGATCTCAGATGAAGTTTCGGACAAAACACACCATCATATTTAGCAAACACAGGGACTTTGAACTTGTGAGGGATAACTACCCCCGGAATAAGACCTAACTCTCCAAAATCTAATCTAGGCACTTTCTGGATTTCCATAGCCTTAAGACGGTCTTCTAGTTGCTTGTATTTGTCGTCAGCAGGAGGATACAATTCATCAGAGTAGTCTTCATCCTCAGGCATCTTACCAGAACCAATGTTGCTTCCTCCTTCAGCCCTAACACTTCTACCACCATCCTCTTGGTTTTCATCTTCATCAGAGGTGATATCAGCAGTTTGCACTGGTTTAGTAGGACCTTTGAATCTTCTTCCCATATTGAGAATGGAAATTAGCTTCTGAGTCTTCTTCTTTTTGGCGATGAGCACCATCATATCCTTTTGTCCTTGAGCGAGATTCAAGAGGGTATCTTGGAATTGGGCATTCTGATCTTGGAGCTCCTTAACTATCTGTTCAAGAGCCATTTTTTACTAAAATAAACAGTAAGAAGATGAGAAAACCTGTTATGTAATGATGCATGATATGTAAATGCAATGTTTTCAAGGATCGTTACGGGATTTAAATTTGTTAAACAAAAGGAAACAAGAGAAATTTTAGTAACAGGCTCAAATTACAATAACTTTTAATAAAAGAGTTACAAAATAGAAAATATAAATTCAAGTCTCCCATGGATGCTTCCTCTTTGTGTTGACATATGCGTTAAGGCTTTGTTCTTTGTGGAGTCGTTTCGTCAGCTCCATCACTTTCTTATCACTAGCATAGAACTGAGCATCGAAGGTATCTCTTTCTTCTTTTAGTTGGATCCAAGACTTCTGTAGTTCTTCAAAGTCGCTAGGCACATCAGGATGAAGAACAATATGAGGAACATCCCCTTTAACAACAGGTTCTATGATTACTGGTAAGATAGAAGGATATGGCATTTTGAGATTCTGAGCACGAGACCACACACATCTGAAGTAAGGATCTAGAGGAATAGAATTATTGTGTCCCAAAGTCTTGATATAAATCTTGTTGACTGTCCCCCAACCACGTATAAACCTTTGATGGTTATTTTGAGGATCATTCTCATAGTCGAACACAATACCCTGGATGAGCATATCGTGAGGACCGTCCCTTCGAGCATAACCAAATTGATGCAGAGATAGAGAAGGGTTGTAAGTGATGCCTCCTCTTATGCCAAAGAGTGGTACATTAGGGAATTCCCCACATCGATCAATAATAGTGACATCAGCCTGAGATCAAGAACACCACTGGATATCTGCATGAGTGAGTGACATCAGCCTTTGAGACCACCTCATACCTTATTCGTTCTTTATCACTGATCAGGGTAGGTACAAAATAAACCACCTGGATAGTAGAGGTATATAACACATAAGATTTCCTCGCTTCTTCATCGTACGAGTGTGGAGGGAATGCAGGATATCTCCGAGTAAAGCAGGTACCATATTATGGGTGAGAAATATTTTGATGGCACTCATATCCATGAATTGGTCCGGATTAGGAAATAGTACCAATTCATAAATCAACAAATCTAACATATCCTCGAAAGCACGAAAATTCATGGCATCTAGAAATCCCTGAGCCTTCTCAATCAGAAATTTAGGAGAGAAACCCTTGACTCCATTCCTTCCTTCCCAATTAGATACAACACCAATCACTTCAAATGTAGTACTACTGCAACATCTTCAGGTTTCGGAGCTTGCTCTAGACCGATGAAAGGTATCTGATCAAGAATAGGCACTTCGAGCAACTTAGAGAATTCTTCCATTGTGGGCACCAACTGATAATTTGGGAAGGTAAAACAGTGATGCTTCAGATTAAAGAACTGGAAAAGAACTATCATCATATATTCCTGAAAACTAGTAGTAACCAAAGTGAGTAGATGAACACGTCTCTTGGTGAATTGATAATTATCAGGAACTTTTGAGACTAATTCCCTAAGCTGAGAAGGTATCCTTATGAAGTTGATTCTGATGGTATTCCTACGACTGAAAGCCATAACCCTGCAACACAGAACAAAGATAAATCCCCTAGATCCTTGAAATGGTTCTTCATGATATGACGATGTTATGATGTTATTATGTCATGATAACATGTTTAAATAAATAATCAAACACAAGCAAGGCACCCAAAGGCCTTAGGTTTAAGGCTTGCATGGGGTTTGTGAAGAATTGAAATACACAAGAAGAGGGGGTTGAATTGGAATATTAAAAATCATTGCAAATGACACAATGATTTTTATCCTGGTTCGTTTGATCGCAAACTACTCCATTCCACCCGCCAAGGTGATTTCGCCTCTCTCCAACGAGGTCTTAATTCAATAATAAAACTTGATTACAAATCTACTTTGACAAATGCCAAAGTCTTATTGAGTACAACCACAACCCTTTATCTCAAGGAATTGTACTAACAAAAGTATGAACAAAGCATTGTACAGTATGTTTTTCGTTACAAAAATAGCATCACAAACTTGTGATGTATTACACATTTTAAAGAATAATATGAATAAGGAGTAGCAGCATTGAAGGATATGAATTGTAGTGTTGTAAGTCGTAAACGATTTAACCTTGTCCTTTATTTAAATAGGCGCAACAATCTTGTGTAATTGGAAACTTGATAAATGTCAGTTAATGCACTTTCCTCAATTAAAAGATCCTTGTCTGTTTATAGCCGTTGCAATTGATACAACTTTGATGAATAGTAATGCTTTAGAACATTAAGGAATCTCTTTGTTGCTTGCTTCAGAACTTGGAAGGTCATAATCATATGGTCCTGTTTGCAGCACTAGACATTCTATTAGAGTTACAATGTCTTTCTCTTAGCGCAAATTCTGATCTTCATTCATTAGAACATTCTGAGATTAGTCTACTTTCACAGCAAGAACAACCTTGTAGCTTAACTTTTGATCTGCTTCCATCATAACTTCTCTACAAAATAGAATATAATTTTAAAGTGCATATTTGTTCTTTGTGTTTATTATCATCAAAACTCTTACGAGGGTTGTAGAATCAAACTATGTTCTAACAATCTCCCCCTTTTTGATGATGACAAAAACTAGGATATTTCAATAAAAATAGACAGAACATAAAGCATTAGAGAGTCTCCCCCTGAGTTGAGTACTTAGATAGAGATGAATTACTTCCCTGAAGTTCATTCTGATCAGAGCTTTTGATGCATCTCCTTCTGTCTTTATCAAATATTTGTTCCTGTTTTGCTTTCAGGAAAAAAACGAGAAGTTATGATATTCAAAATGTTTGAGACCTTGTCCCGATATACAGTTATTTAAAATATCTTACGTTCTCCCCCTTTTTTCCAGGAATCAAAAAGCAGTATAAACACTAATATTCATAGTCAAAAGGATGATTTATATTAAAACATGGTTTTAATAACACTTTCAGAGCCAAATAAAACAATATAATGAATGCAAAAAACAAGTTATAAAAAGAAAACTAAGATTGAGGAGGGGGAAGTCGTGTGAACAACGCTTCCAGCAAGCTCTTAATATGAGTGCTTGATTCCTCTTGTTTTCCCATTATTTCCATGATTTCTTTGCTCGTGTCTTCTTGCTTGTCCAATCTTTCTTTGATCACTGCATTCTCTTTCTTTAACTCTTCCAGAGTTTGCATAACCAAAGATGAAGCTGGTGTATCCACAGAAGATGCAAGTTTCTCAGAACACTCTGTAACATTTTCTAATTCAGTGGCTTCTTCAGTTATTTTTCCTTTTTATTGAATAATAGCCAGAGTAAGCTTTTCAGAGCATGGTTCAATAACTTCTGAAGGTTGGTGCTCTTTCTAGGGAGCATTGTCCAGCAGAAGAATATATTTATTTTCATAGTGACTCAGAACTTTATCCTTGAAAACTTTCAGCTGATCACAAAAGTTCTGTTGATCCAGTTCATAGCTTAATTCTTTGAGCTTCTAAGATTCTGAGTTGAACCATTTTCTGAACCGATTCCAGTGAGAATCAGAAGCAGCAGGATTTGGATTTTCTAAGCTTGCTTGCTTCAAAGAGTTAACCCATTATATTAATTATGTTTCAAAAATAAATAAGTTTCTACCAACATCTGCTTTGGTTATAGTTGGTTTAGGTTTGGGAATGGCAATTTTGTGAGAGGTTGAGGCTAGGTGATCCAGCGCTTCTAAGTCAATGATTGTTCTGAAGTGATCTTCTGGAAGGTTAATAGGAGAGGGAGTAGGCGAATCAGAAATGATGATTGGTGATGGAGGTGTTTTTGGTGGAGTGGAATGGTAAGGTGATGGAATTTCTGGAATGTCTAGGATGGAGAGAGGTTGATGAACCACGAGAGATTCTATTATTCTAGGAATTTGTATGGTGGTATCAGAGCCTGTGTATGAATCTTCTGGTTGGTTAGTGGTAGCGTTTGGATTTTCTGGGTGAGTGGCTTGGAAGTTTGGATTTTCTGTTTGAGGAGTATGAAGGTTTGGATTTTCTGGGTTAGGAGTTTGAAAATATGGATCAAATAGATCAATATTAGAAAGAACTCTATCAAGTTCTGGCTGATCTTATTTTATATGTGGATTGGGAGAGTGAGGTTCGTTTAGGATGTTTTCTAGAGTTACAGAAGGATCAAACTCTATATCAAAATCTTCAAAAGTTTAACGTGAGGGATCTTCTATTGGTTTTGGTGAGGAGGGTGTTTCAGATGTTGGAAAAACTACTGATTCTACAACAGAAATAAAAGAAGTGTTACCTTTCTTTTTAGCAGCTTTTGGAGTCCTCTGAGAAGATCCTTCTCCTGCAGCTTTTCTTTTTCTGGACTTCTTAAAGACAACATCTGGAGCTTGCTGATGTAGATCACAAATGTTTAGCACTGGAGCAGTTCCATCCTTCTTGCATGCTTCTAAGTATCTGACAACTATTTCTGGTGAAGCATCAATCTCAGAAAATAGAGGAAAATCTTTCAGAGGGATTCTCCTTGACGCGATAACTTCATGTGTAGCAATGGTTGGTTCCTTCTTAATGCTGTCAATAATCTTCATCTTTTTTAGGTTCTTGGCATTAAGGGGTTTTCCAGCACATGCCTCCAGCATGCTTATCTGACGAGCTTTAGTCAGATGCTCTATTAACCTATTCTTAGTCAGAATATCAGAAATTAACCTGCCCAGAAGTATCCAATCCCTCTTGGTTCTTTCATATTCTCTCGTTTCCTTCACGTCCGTTCTCAGATGATTGAAAAGCAAGTGAGGAAGGTTTATTCTTGTCTTCTTCGCAATGAAATATAGCAGAAACCGTTGATCAATATTGATGTAGTCAGGAGAGCTTGTTGGCTTCCTATGGTTGATACAGCCCAAAATGATCTTAGCCTAGATTCTGAAGTAGTCCTTCAGATCTCTAATCTTGTTGGATGGATGTCCAGAAGTGAATATTACTCTTGATATGGATTTTAGGTCAGAACATTTCTCAGCCATGTCGCTGCACCTGATTCCTCCGCCATTGTAACCATTCAACTTTGTAATCAAATGTTCAGTAATTGCAATTTTCTTCCCCATTACATAAGACGTTACTTGGTGATTAAAGGAGGTTGCATGAATCCAGAATTCCTTTACCAAAATTGGGAACACTGGACCTAGAAGACGATCGAAATACTTGTTCCAACCTTGAGCAGCTACATCTGCAGAAAGATCAAGCCCATTCTCTTTCATGCTTTCAACGTCGATGATAAGCTCGCAGAGAACCTTGAGAGAATCAATTGGACTGAGAAAGGTTCTTATTGGTTCTTCGTATTGTTTTGCTATTGATGATGAACCAAGAGCACATTGAATATTTTTAGCGCTTGAAGAAGATGCCATTATTCGCTTTAACTGTTTGAGATTTATGAGAAAAAGGGTTTTTGCAAACGAAAACTAGAGAGAAATATAGAAGCGAGAAAAGTGAAAGTGATAGTGAGTGTGTATTTATAATCAATTTGAAAACTTAATCAATAAGAAAGAGAAAAATATTAATGATTACACAACAATTATGAATCTTGAAAATAGGGGATGGCGTGGAGATAAGAAATAGTAACCAATGACATGCGTCTCAATGCACCCAATCAAAGCTTTAGACCCTTCAGAATTTGAACGTGTGTTCAGCCTTAGAAGGACGCTTGTGAGAGGATGACATATGTTGATAATGTGAAATGCAACTGTTCTTCTAACTTCTAAAGACTTGTTGATCAGATGTTCACAAAGAAAACATAAAAGTTCTGAGGGTTAATGAATATATAAATAAAACTCTTATTTTGGACATAATGTCATGCTGAGATGTTTCAGAATGAAATTAAACCTATCTTCAGAAAGTGGTTTAGTAAAGACAACATCCCATTGATGGTCTGTGTCAATAAATTTTAAGGAAAGGATTCCTTTCTGAATATAGTCCCTAATAAAGAGATGTTTTATTTCTATATGCTTAGCCCTAGAATGCAAAATGAGATTCCTAGATAAACATATTGCAGATGTATTATCATAGAATATAGGAATGTTACTCTCAAATATGTTGAAGTCTTCAAGCTGACTCTTCAACCAGAGCATCTGTGTGCTGCATCCAGCAGCTGCTATGTATTCAGCTTTGGCAGTTGACAATGCAATTATGGATTTCCTCTTACTAGTTCATGAGATCATATTTTCTCCCAGAAATTGGCAGCTTCCAGAAGTTCTTTTATTTTCTACTATGTCTCCAGTGAAGTCAGCATCACAGTACCCTACTAAATTGTATTCACTGGTTTTTCTATAAAACAAACCAATGTTAGTATTACCTTTCAGATACTTGAAAATTCGCTTAACAGCTGTTAAGTGAGATTCTCTAGGATCTGATTGGAATCTGGAACATAAGCAAACACTGTATAGAATGTCAGGTCTTGAAGCTGTAAGATATAAGAGAGAACCAATCATACCTTTGTAGATCTTCTGTTCTACCTTTTTACTTACCTCTTCCTTTTCCAGAATGCATGTGGGATGCATTGGAGTCTTAGATGGCTTACACTCTGATAGGTCAAATTTCTTCAGAAGTTATTTGACGTATTTTCTCTGGTGTATGTAGGTTCCTTCTGGAGTTTGATTGATCTGAATGCCCAGAAAGAATTTGAGTTCTCCCATCAAGCACATTTCAAACTCTGCCTGCATAGACTTAGCAAATTCTCTTCCCAGAGAAGCTTTAGTAGATCCAAGTATTATATCATCTACATAAATTTAAAAAAACTAAAATGTAATTCTTAAATGTCTTACAGAACAAGGTTGTGTCCACTTTCCCTCTAGTGAATTCCTTTTCTAATAGAAAGCTACTCAGTCTTTCATACCAAGCTCTGGGAGCTTGTTTCAAACCATATAGTGATTTCTTTAGTTTGAAAACATATTCTGGATGTTTGGAATTTTCAAACCCAGGGGGTTGGTGCACACAAACCTCTTCATCAATGTATCCATTTAAGAATGCACTTTTTACATCCATTTGATAGAGAGTGATGACATTATTCACAACAAAAGAGATTAAGAGTCTGATAGATTCCAACCTGGCGACTGGAGCAAAGGTTTCTATATAGTCTATCCCATCTTGCTGAATATAACCTTGTGCAACCAATCGTGCCTTGTTTTTGATGACATCTCCTTGTTCATTCAGTTTGTTTCTGAATACCCACTTTGTTCCAATGATGTTGAATCCTTTTGGTTTGGGAACCATATCCCGTACGTCATTTCTGGTGAATTGATTTAACTCCTCCTGCATAGCCAGTATCCAGTCGTTGTCCAGAAGAGCTTCATGAATGGTAGTTGGCTCAATCAGAGATACCAATCCCATGAGAGATTCTTCAGAATTTCTGAATGTTGATCTTGTTCTGATTGGATTTTCCTTCTTTCCTAGAATTTGGTCTTCAGGGTGAGCTAGGCTGCTTCTGGATAGTCTTTTTTGGAGAGGTTCTTCAGAAGTTGCTATGGTGCTTGTGACATTTCCTTCTGATGTTGTTTGTGAGTCTTCGTTGGGAGCTTCTGATGTATTGCCTTCAGTACCTGTGAGCTGAACTTCTATATGTGCAAGAGATTCGTTTAGCTTTGACTTTTGAGATCCAAGATTTTCATCAAATCTAACACTGATTGACTCTTCTACAATCTAAATTTATTTATTGTATACTCTTTAGCCTCTTGAGCGTTCAGAGTATCCTAACATAATACACTTTAGTGCTTTAGAGTCAAACTTATTTAGATGTTCTTTGGTGTTAACCGTAAAACAAATACATCCAAAAGGATGGAAATACGAAATTTTGGGCTTTCTTTTCTTCCACAGTTCATATGGAGTCTTATCCAGAATAAGTCTTATGGATATTCTATTCTGAATATAACACACTGTGTTAATTTCTTCTGCCCAGAAGTTCTTAGCAATGTTAGTCTCATGGATCATGGTTCTGGCCATTTCTTGTAAAGTTCTGTTCTTTCGTTCTAGAAATCCATTTTGTTGGGGAGTTCTAGGACAAGAGAAATAATGAGAGATGCCATTCTTAATAAAAAATATTTCAAATTTTTTGTTTTCAAATTCACCACCATGATCACTTATGAGTTTAACAATTCTAAGATATTTCTCATTCTGGACATGGTTACAAAAAGAAATGAACACAGAGTGTGACTCGTCCTTGTGTCTTAATAACTTTACCCATGTCCATATTCTATAGTCATCTACGATCACTAACCCATACTTCTTGCCACTAATGGATGCAGTTTTCACTGGTCCAAATAGATCTATATGCAGAAGTTCTAATGGTCTAGAGCTGGAAATAACATTTTTTCTTTGAAAGGAGGTTTTGCAAACATGCCTTTATGACATGCTTCACATAGAGTATCTGAGCTGAACTTCGGATTAGGAAGTCCACTGACCAGATTGAGTTTATTAATCTGAGATATTCTTCTCATAATAACATGCCCCAATCTTCTGTTCCAGACCCGTTGCTCGTTGTTAACAGACATAAGGCATTTTACATTCTGACTTTTTAGTTCATAAAGTTTTATTTTGTAAATGTTGTTCTTTCTCTTTCCATTGAATATGATAGATCCATATTTCTGACTAACAACTTTACAGGAATTTTGATTAAAGATTATATCATAATCGTTATCACTTAATTGACTTATGGCTAACAAGTTATGCATTAATCCATCTACTAACAGAACATTATTAATAGAAGGGAGGTTACCGTTACCGACAGTTCTAGAGCCAATGATCTTCCCTTTCTGATTTCCTCCAAAACCCACGTAGCCTCCGGGTTTAAGTTCTAGACTTTGGAACATATGCTTTCTTCCCGTCATGTGTCGAGAGCATCCAGAGTCCAGGTACCATGATTGGTGTTTTAGTCTTGTTGTCAAAAATATCTGCTACATATATAATTTTTTCCTTAGGTACCCATATCTTTTTGGGTCCTTGTTTGTTAGTGTTACCGAAATTCTGTTTGAATGTTGGTTTAGCAGAAAAATCATTACTGGTGTGTTTTAAGTCATGTGTGTGCACATAGGTAAAGTTAGATTTTAAAGGTGTGCGTTTAATAACTAAGTCAATGAATGTCTTAGGTTGGGATACTTTACCTTTGTATCCTATACCTTTTCTGCCATTTCTGCTAACTCCATAGATCATTGAAGCCATCTTGCTTCTATCTATGTTTTTAGCAAGGAACTTATGAAAGATATGATCATATTCCTTTATGATCTTATTAGAGTTACCGGGAACCTATGAGATTGTTTCTTTCTGAGTGTTTTGTAAATCGTTTTCAAGTTTTGAAGTTTTTTCTTTTAGCTCAGAATTTTCTAATCTCAGATTCTCAGTTTCTTCAGAGTCAGAAACTAGATCCTTTTTTAGGTTCTTGAATTCGACTCGAAGCTGCTGATATCTTTCAAGAATTTCACTCAGACTTTCTCCTGATTCAGCTTTAGTAAAGTTTATAGTAAAATCAGGAAATACCTCTTCTGTGTTTGATTCTGATTCTGACCCAGACGATTCACTATCTTCTTTCATGTTGGCCATAAGAGCAATGTTGGCTCTTTCATCTTCTGATTCTTTGTATGCGTCAGAAGTATCTGAGTCATCCCATGATTCCATGAGACTTTTCTTCTTCTCCTTGAAGAACTTCTTTTTGGGTTTCTCCTTCTGAAGCCTTGGATAATCGCGTTTGTAGTGCCCTTGTTCATTACACTCGTAGCAGACAATGTCCCTGTTGCTTGACTTTGTGTCTAGAAGACGATTTAGACTTTCTGTGTCAAGAAGAAGATTCAGACTTTCTGTATCTAGAGGATGATTCATTCTGATTCCCTGTTCTTCTGGAGTTTCTAAATTTCCTTTGACTCTACTTCCACAACTGATTGAGTCTTTTGGAGAGAAGAGACAATTCGTCTTCTTCTGATGAGGATCCACCAGAGGTTTCTTCCATAGCCTACAAAACTTTAGAATCACATTTTTGTTAGATTTTATACCTAAAGGCTTACTTTGCTTCTGAGGCTCGTCATCTTCTAACTCTATCTCATGACTTCTGAGTGAGTTGATAAGTTCTTCTAGAGATATCTCGTTAAGATCTTTTCCCAGTTTGAGAGTAGTGACCATGGGCCTCCATTGCTTTGGTAGACTTTTGATGATCTTCTTTACATGATCAACAATTGAATACCCTTTGTCCAAAATTCTCTGCCCAACAACTAGAATTTGGAATCTTGAGAACATTGCTTCAATGGTTTCACTTTCTCCCATCTTGAAGGCTTCGTACTTCTGAATGAGCGTAAGGGCTTTGGTTTCTTTTACTTGCATGTTGCCTTCATGCGTCATTCTTAGAGAATCAAACATATTTTTAGTTGTCTCTCTGTTTGTGATCTTCTCATACTCTGAATATGAGATGGCACTTAAGAGAATCGTTATGGCCTTGTGATGATTTCCGAAGTCACGCTTTTGATGATCAAACATTCTTTTTCTATCAATCTTCTGACCACTTTCATCCACAGGATGCATGTATCCATCAATTACTATATCCCAGAGATCAGCATCATGAGCCAGGAAGAAGCTTTCAATTATGTCTTTCCAGTAGTCAAAGTTCTCTCCATCAAAGATTGGAGGTTTACCGTTGATTCTGTCTTTATCATCATGGTAGTCATTGTTGATGTTCTGACTTGGTCCCACCATAGTGTTTTTCTTAGCTTGGATCTTTTACTTACATGGTTAAGTGCTTGAACTCAGAACCAGACGCTCTGATACCAATTGAAGAATTGAAAAACACAAGAAGGGGAGGTTGAATTGGAATCTTAAAAATCAATGCAAATGACACGATGATTTTTATCCTGGTTCATTTGATCTGAAACTACTCCAGTCCACCCACCAAGGTGATTTCACCTCTCTCCAACGAGGTCTTAATTCAATAATCAAACTTGATTACAAATCTACTTTGACAACTGCCAAAGTCTTCTTGAGTACAACCACAACCCGATTTATCTCAAGGAGTTATACTAAAAAAGTATGAACAAAGTAGTGTACAATATGTTTTTGGTTACAAAAACAGTATCACAAACTTGTGATGTATTACACAGTTTAAAGAATAATATGAATAAGGAGTAGCAGCGTTGAAGGATTATGAATTATAGTGTTGTAAATTGTAAATGATTTAACCTTGTCCTTTGTTTAAATAGGCACAACAATCTTGTGCAATTGGAAACTTGATAAATGTAAGTTAATGCACTTTCCTCAATTAAAAAATCCTTGTCTGTTTGTAGCCTTTGCAATTGACACACCTTTGATGAATAGTAATGCTTCAGAACATTAAGGAATTTGTTGGTTGCTTGCTTCAGAACTTGGAAGGTCAAAATCATAAGGCCTTGTTTGCAACGCTAGACTTTCTATCAGCGTTAAAACGTCTTTCTCTTAGCACAAATTATGATCTTCATTCATCAGAACATTCTGAGATTAGTCTACGTTTATAGCAAGAACAACCTTCTAGCTTAACTTCTGATTTGCTTCCATCAGAACTTCTCTACAAAATAGAATATAATTTTAGAGTGCATATTTGTTCTTTTTGTTTGTTATCATCAAAACTCTTATGAGGGTTGTAGAATCAAACTATGTTCTAACAGTTTGTAGGTAAGTACCCTCTTGAAGTTCAGTTAGCTCAACCTGTCCTAGAGAAGTAATCGGGTTCTAAGGATCTCAATATTACTTATTTTACCCACAAGCTTCGTCTAGCACAACAACTCACTTGCCACCAAAAAAACCTGAGAGTCGAATATCAATGAGTGTATTGTCGAGTATCAACCAAATTCGGACTGCACCAAAGCCGACTATCTCACTACCTTCTAATGGCTAAGTTGGGTCAATTAAGGTTCTACGATAAGTTAGTGCTTATGACACTATGCGGCAGCCTAATATGCTCCCCGACTGACTCGAGGGATACCAGTACAAACCAATGTGTTGCACTAACGTACCTATCATCTCAACCATGTTAGTATACGCTGTATAGTTTCCATGATCTATTGCTACTTACCTAAAATGTTCCCCAGATCCTAGTATAGGATCTTTGCAAGAAATAACCCAAACAACCATTTAAAATAAAGCAAACAAATCAAACAAGGAAAACATTTAAAATTGATCTAACTCTAAGGTAACCCCACTTTTAGCTCTCCCTAGCATAGTCACCCTTTCTGTTATAATGTGGGAAATGTTGCGGATAGCAAGAGTCACCATCGATTTTTATTTTATCCAATAAGGAAAGGGTGAAAAAAAACGGGAAATACCTTCGAGAGTTTTTGAGTTCGGGGGGTAGGTTATGAAAAGGGAAGGTGTTATTACCCTTTTCATTTGTAGTTATCTACGAGCTCTTAATCACTAGCTCACTTTGTTTGAAATGCTTTTTTTCATGCGTGTTTGAAAATATTTTGAAAAAATGCCTAAGTACGGCCAAATTTGTAATGATTCTTGTATCAATTGAGAACGCTTACAAAGTGTTTGTTTTTGAAAATATTTTAGAAGAAGTGTTTGTGAAAAGAGATGTTTTTGTGAGCAAGCGATTATGAGATATCTACCTACTCAAAAGTCTTTCGTGTTATTTTCCTCCTCCTTAGATAGTGCTATCCTAACATTAGTAAGTAGGAAGCCCCACTGTTGGATGTGTAGGTACAGGTGAGGGTCATTGTACAGTCATAAAGGCAACTCGTAGGGAGCTTTAACAATTTTATCGTAAGGGACTAAGATCGTTTACCGAAGGCAACATCGAAGGTTCATCGAGGGACTACGATATTTTATATCGAGGGTCTTTTCTAAAGAGTCCCCACATTCGAGGGACATGACTGTTTCTTTCGAAGGCAACAAGTGGGGTCACCCTAGAAGTGAGTGTGTGAATAATGTATTAAGTTCAGTTATTTATCTTGCATTTAGGGTTATCTAATGGTTGATTTTAGATCTTTCCATACATGCCCTAATTACTAGCAGTTATAAGGAAAACAGTAAAGGCATAAATTAAAAGTCCTATGTTATTACAATGCATCGGGAAAGGGGGGTACAAACCACAAAAAATGGGGGGAAATAGAAAGAAAATAAAACCCTAGTTAAACTATTACATGACGTAGCAGTTACATAATAGGAAAACTAATGTGAAAATAATAAAGTGCACGAAGATTGTAAAATAAGAGGAAAACTGTTTGATGAAAAATACTTGATAATTAACCTAACGTCTATTTAATTTTAATTGATTAAAAAAAGTTCAGGTAATTACACTAGGAAAACCCTAAAATCTAAGTCGATTTTAAGTTAATTGAGAAAACCTAAAAATCAAATTAGGGTTTATTGGTAAAACCTTAAAGTAAATTAAGGTTTATTGCTATTTTAGACAAGTTTGAGAGGAAAGGATTCGTGTGTGTTGTTCTCTCTCAATTTCTAAATATATAGAGAAATTTAGGTCAAAAGCCAATGGGCATGAACCTTATAGTAAGATATAATTTTATTTTATATTATTTTATATTATTAATGAATTAAATAAAAAATAATTAAAATAATTAAAATAAAACAAGGCCAAAAGGTGTGTGAATGAATTCTTAGGTGTATGAAAGGCATGAAACACATTTGGACTCTTAAACCATGAGCCAATAGCCCAAAACATCAAGCTTGCTCAATTTGAACTTCATGCATTAGCTCAAAATTTCCAAAATCTCAATGTTCATAACTTATTCATTTTTTATTTTTTGAACGTGATCTTTGACTTTTTGGAAAGCTCAAGATGACCTCTATAACCTCTATGTTGATCATTTTTTCTTTTAAAGAATTCATCTTGATGTAAATTTCCCTGACAAAAAGTATCTTTTTGTAGACTTTTGAAATGACCTGTAATGTATTGGCTTATATCTCTCAAATGATGCATTTTTTGGACTTGAGTGTGATACGGTGGCAGAAACGACTGTTATATACTAGTTTTGCATATTTTGTTCTCAAATTTGTGGTAAGTAAGAGTCGCCACCGTCTTTTCTTTTATCCAACAAAGGAAAGGGTGAAAAGAACAGAAAAAGACTTTTTTAAGAGTTTTTTGAGTAAGGGTGGTAGATTATGGAAAGGGAAGGTGTTAGCGCCCTTTCCATCTGTGGTTTTCCATGGGCTCTTAGAGGTTTAATCATTTTTTAAGATGCTTTTGTTCTTTGTGTGTTTGAAAATGTTTCGAAAAGACTTAGTGCGGCGATTTTCTTTGTGTTTAACTCTTGTATCGGTCCTCAAGAGTGTTAACAAAGCAAATGTTTTGAAATTATTTTTGAAAAGTAGTATTTATGTGTAAGTGCAAAAAGTATTTTTGAGCAAACTTCTAACAACTATCTACTTTTTGTACCTGAAAAGGATCGTTCTTTTCCTCCTATCCTTTAGACAGTGCTATCCTACTATTAGTGAGTAGGCAGCCTTGTCGTTCGATGTTGAGGGACATTCGAAGGGACGTTACAGTCACAAAGGCAATTGATGGAGATGCTTTAGCAATTCTGTTTAAGGGACGAGATCATTTACCGAAAGGCAACACTGTAAGGGTCATCGAGGGACTATGATATTTTGATTTTACGGGTCTTTGCTAAAGCATTCCTGCCCCATGACTATTTTTTAAAGGCAACCAAACTGGGCGTACCTTAGAGGTGCTTGTGTGCAATTGTGTTGTGTTTCCGTTATTTTATCTTTAAACATTTAGGTGTTCTACCGTTTGTTTTCAGATCTTGTCATGCAATCCTTGTTATCTAAGCAGTTAATATATGTACATGAAATTAAAAACGCGGGACTTATAAATCCTATGCTATTACAAGGCTTCGGGACAGTTACATAAAAATGCGCGCGAATTTGAAAATAACGTCTAAAAATCCTAAGAATAAAATCTGTTTTGTTGTTTTTGGTATAAAAGAAAACAAGGCCTAAGTCTATTTAATTTTAATTTTAAGAAAAAATGTTAAAATAATTAACTAATTTATTTGCAAAATTAGTTTAGTTGGAAAAACAACTAGCCTAATATTTTTGTGATTTTTATTTTAATATTAATTAAAAAGAAAAAAGTTTACTAACAAAAATAAAGAAAAGAAACAAAAGCAAAATAAGAGTACAATGAGGCATCCTTCGATTGAAGTGAAGAAGGGGGAGTTTTGATCCACAGAGAAAGAGACATGGCCTTTTCAATTCGGGAGAGAGGCCTTCTTTCGATTGGGCTAGGGAGTGAGGCGTGAATAGCCTTCGATCCAGGAAAGGGGGTTGCCTTCGATCCAAGAAGAAGATGTCCTCTTCGATCCAGGAGGACTATGGGCATCTTCGATCCAGAGAAGGTGTCTCCTTCGATCTGGGATGCTATACCTGCAAAAGTATGTTAGGAAAATAAAACGCAGGGCCTGGATATTGAATCCTAGGCCCTCCGATCTTGCGCTTGCTGGGTCTCTTCAGGCTATGTCTGCAGCAAATGTTAGAAAACGAAGGACATGACATGGGTGCCAAGCCCAGGCCTTTTGATCCCGTCTAGGATGACAAATCGAAGGTAAAAACAAGTATGGATATGTTATGCAAATATAAAGTTGGAAAATTTACCCTTTCTTACCAACAAATGAATTTTCGATTTGGGAACTTGCTGGATGTGAGCACCTTCGATCTAGGGCTTCTGGGTGTGGGCACCTTGGATCTGGAACTTCTGGGCTTGGATATCTTTGCTGAGGGGTGGCTTTTGCTTGGAAAATTCTGGCAACCTTTAATGGATTTTGTGGGCAGCCTCTCTCCAATGTTTTTTCGTTTCTCTTTTTCTTTTGCAACACTTGTGATCTCTTTATATAGAGGGGGTAGAGGGGACAAGAAGGAAAAGGTTTAAACAACCTTGATTGTGTTTGAAATCCATGAATAGGAGTTTGTAATGTTGGCCAAACTCATGGGATCTTGTCTCCCTTTTTGAATTTTGAATGATATGTAACTGGCCTTCGAATGCCTTCCTTCGAATGGGCTAATGGCCTCCTTCAAATGGACCTTTGCAAACTTCTTTGAATGACTCTTCTGAAGCTCCTTCGAATGGCTCTGATGAAGCTCCTTCGAATGGACTCTTTGAAAGCTTCTTCGAATGGACTCTTTTGGAATGCCAATTGAATGGCCTTTTCTCTGATGTTTCAATCAAAGGAAACTTTGATGCTCCAGATCGAAGGAAGCTCTGATGATCTAATATAAGGAAGCTCTGATGCTCCAATCGAAGGAAGATCTTATTCTCCAATCGAAGGAAGCTTTGATGCTCCAATCGATGGAAGCTCTGATGCTCCATTCGAAGGAACCTTTAGGAATTACAATCGAAGGACCCTATTGCAAGGCCAATCAAAAGGATTTGCTGAAATGCCAATCAAAGGGCATTTTGGAGATGCCAATCGAAAGGCATTTTGGAGATGCCAATCGAAAGGCACTTTGGAGATGCCAATCGAAAGGCACTTTGACCAACTTCAAAATTTGTTGTTTTTTCTTCGAGAAAGTGTTTATAACCACCCATGTAAGATAAGATCTTGTAAAAAATGATAGGGCAAATTTTGGGGAACAACAATTTCCCCTATTCAATCTTCTTAAACCTGAGGATGTAGATTGGCTTGTCTGCCTTTCATGATCTGAAGGTGGAAGATGATTGAACACTAGAGTGCCCAGAAATTTGCACTCGTCTGAAGTGATATTATTGGTGAATAATATCAGGAATGGGCTTACAGATGCCATTTGGAAAAGGTGACAGGAGACTGTCGGAGATGGGCTTAAAGATTCCATCCAAAGAGTATGACGGAGAGTCGTCAGAGATGGGCTTAAAGATGCCATCAAAAAAAATGTTGACTTCATGAGATATCTCCTTGTGGAAATTCCTGGTTTTGCTGTTAGAGAGGACTCCGCTTAGGAATGTTGGTCTCTGTCTTGGAACATAGAGTTTTATGAGCTTCAGTTGTCCGTTACTCTACCGGGGAGTCATCACTTGATTGAAGAGACGGAAGTGAACTGCTATCTGGTCAGGATCCAGGCTTTACAATGTCTTACCGAGGATAACGAGGCTAACTGTTATCTGATCATGCTCCAGGCTTCATAGCGACTTACTGGGGAAATGAGATTAACTGCTATCTGGTCGTACTCCAGGCTTCACAGTGACTTAAACTATTATCTGGTCAGAATCTAGGCTTCAGTACTTGAACTGTTATCTGGTTGTGTCCAAGCTTCACAGTTTCTTTGAAGAAGTGAACTACTATCTGGTCGGATTCCAGGCTTCGCAGCACCTTATATTGTTATCTGGTCGCAATCCAGGCTTCACAGTTTCTTTGAAGAAGTGATTTACTATCTGGTCGTATTCCAGGCTTCGCAACACCTTATATTGTTATCTGGTAGAAATCCAGGCTTCATAGTGTCTTTGAAGAAGTGAACTACTATCTGGTTGGATTCCAGACTTCGTAACACCTTATACTATTATCTGGTCGAAATCCAGGCTTCACAGTTTCTTAAATTGTTGATTGACTATTATTCGATCGGGTTCTGGGCTTTATAGTACCTTATACTATTATCTGGTCGAAATCCAGGCTTCAAAGTGTCTTTGAAGAAGTGAACTACTATCTGGTTGGATTCCAGGCTTCGCAGTACCTTATACTGTTATCTGGTCAAAATCCAGGCTTCATAGTTTTCTTCAACTGGAATGGATATCAGAGAGATCTTAGTGTCGATCTGACTGAACCAGAGAAGGTCTTGGGAGGACATTTTTTTGAGGAAATTGCTGAAATAGCCTTTCATCAGACGCAGCTTTTGAGAAGACTACCAGGTCACATAAGTAGCGGTGTTTGTTGATTTGATCTTTCCCTGAATAAGGTAAAGAGTTAGTCATATGCAATGTCATGATGTATGAAATGCATTGATGGTGTTCTCAAAATAATAAGATTATACTGTATGCGATGTGTATGCACATGCCATGATGTATGAATATGGGATGTTATTGAGATGTTTCCCAGTCTAGGAAAATAAATCCCGGACTACTGCTGGAGAGTATTGGGAAGCTGAATCCTTCATTTCCATTGGAGATGATGAATGGATATGATTTGCCGGGGATTTCCTCTTTCTTTTTGAGGATGTTCTTCCAGGGATTGACTCTTCTTGAGGATAGATTCTACTTGAGAAATGATTCAGCTTGAGAATAACTCTATGGAGGGAGACGCTTGTTAGAAGATTCTGCCGTTGTAGAGAAATAAACTCTGTTAGGGAATGAGCTTCCGCAGTTTGAGAAATAAACTCTACTCGGGAGGAGATTTTATAATCTGTTTAAGGTTATAAATCTCGGCTGGGGAACACATATTTCAGTTGGAGAAGGTAATCCCTGCTTGGGGAAGAAGAGGGAAAAACTCTGGTTGTTTCTGCTCTTTGGGGAACATAGACGTCACTATGACGTATGCTGAGGATCAGGATGTTTCGACCCCTGTGCCTGTTGGAGATTTTGTGGATGGATCTATGTCGTGATTGTACTTGAACATGTATTGAATGAGTGTCAGAATGACGTCTATCTCTGGATCATACCTAAATTGTTTCTAGGAGATTATCTGGACTAAGTATCAGGATGACATCCATTTTGGATCGTACCTGAACTGTTGCTAGAAGATGATCTGAATAAGTATCAGGATGATATATGTCTCTGGATCGTACCTGAACTGTTGCTAGGAGATAATCTGGACTAAGTATCAGGATGACATCTCTTTTGGATCGTACCAGAACTGTTTCTAGAAGATGATCTGAATAAGTATCAGGATGATATCTGTCTCTGGATCGTACCTGAACTGTTGCTAGGAGATAATCTAGACTATGTATCAGGATGACATCCATTCTTGGATCGTACCTGAACTATTTCTAGATGAGAATCTGGAGTAAGTGTCAGGATGACATCCGTTCTTGGATCGTACCTGAACTATTTCTAGATGAGAATCTGGAGTAAGTGTCAGGATGACATTCGTTCTTGGATCGTACCTGAACTGTTTCTAGATGAGAATCTGGAGTAAGTTTCAGGATGACATCCATTCTTGGATCGTACCTGAACTATTTCTAGATGAGAATCTGGAGTAAGTGTCAGGATGACATCCATCCTTGGATTGTACCTGAACTGTTTCTAGATGAGAATCTGGAGTAAGTGTCAGGATGACATCCATCCTTGGATTGTACCTGAACTGTTTCTAGATGAGAATCTGGAGTAAGTATCAGGATGACATCCGTTCTTTTATCGTACCTGAACTGTTTCTAGATGATAATATGGAGTAAGTGTCAGGATGACATCCGTTCTTGGATCGTACCTGAAATGTTTCTAAATGAGAATCTGGAGTAAGTGTTAGGATGACATTCGTTCTTGGGTCGTACCTGAACTATTTCTAGATGAGAATATGGAGTAAGTGTCAGGATGACATTCGTTCTTGGATCGTACCTGAACTGTTTCTAGATGAGAATCTGGAGTAAGTGTCAGGATGACATCCGTTCTTGGATCGTACCTGAACCGTTTCTAGATGATAATTTGGAGTATTCAGAATTCTTCCGTTGGGGAAGTGAAACTTTGTAATCCTCTTGGGGAATCCTGAGAAGCTTGGCGACTTCATTGGGGAATTTTCGTTGGAGCAGTAATTTGAAGATTTTGCTCTGTCGAGGGTATGAGAACACCTGACATTAATAGGATGCATGCTAAGAACATGGCAGTGACCTTGTAGTAGAATGCCCCTGTCTCGATACTTGTTGTAGAAAATATCAACCGGGGATTTTGTAGATGGTGATCAAGATGATAAGTCTTCTACTGATGAACAAATGACAAGATGACGGGATGTAGTCGTTCGCTTTAATCCCTAACTTTTTCCTGGATTGTCTTTTCAGATTTTCAATCCACCGAGATACCATTTTTTGCCGAAGCCTCCTTTTCAGGTTTTCGACTTGCCGGGTGTATAGATTTTTTTTGTTTTTATCCCTAATTTTTGCCCAAACCTTTTTGGTTCGCCAGGATGCCCTTATTTTTGCCTAGGCCACTCGACCTAGCGGGTATTTTTCATGCGTAGTCTTTTCTGACTATGTCCATGTTCACCGGGTATGGACAATTGTCACTGTCCATAGTAGTAAGTGTTGCCACGCTGCCAGAAGATGTTTGTCTGATCGTATAGGATTCACTGCTGGAATTCATGTCCAATGGCCCAAGTGATTCAGATGGAGATCTGCCCCTGGCTATTTGACATTTTTGAGAGACTCCTTGAATCTTGACTTGACTGCCCCAGATCAGCTGAACACCATGCTATTCCCCTTGGTTGGAAGTGTTTTTCCATTTGAGGTAATCCTTTTCAATGAGAAGGTTTTTGTTCACTGAATATTCATTGTATGAATTTCTCTGCCATTTGAACAATTAACCATGTGCAAACAATGTCATTTAAAGAATGCAAAGCTTATGTCTGTCTCGAATTTTTTGTTTGAAAATTCATTTTTTGTAGTAGAACAAAATTCGCAAGAATGTGACATCAACTCATGGTTTATAGCAAACCTTATAGGAGTCAGGATACCTTTGTAACAATATGCTCTCGAACTAACCCATGCTTCAGCTAGAATTTTTAAGGGTTGTAACTTGACCTGGTTCACGGTTTAAGAAACAAAGGATAAAGGCTCAAAATTTATTTGTACCCACCCGTTCTTCGTGATGTTCTTCAGTCCTATGCTCAGTTAAGTGTGCATTTCGACTCCCAGTTGAGTTTTAGAACGTCCTTGATATTCCGGTGATGGTTCAGAGATTGAACATTTGTTTGAGAAGGCAGTCATTTTTGTAACCTTTTATTTTTTGTTGAGGATTTGTAGGACCTCTTTCTTTCTTTTGATTTTGTAATCCATGTCTTTTGCCTGAACTATTTCTTTTGTGATTACGGCCAGCGGGATGCCCCAGCTTTTTTCTTAAGTATCCTTCATAGGTTTTGACTTAATGGGCTTTTCTTTTGAAAAAATAATGACTTCCTGCTTTGATGATTATGCTGAACCATCATAATCTTTTGGAAGGAATCTTCTACACTATTTATCGTGTATGAAGGATGAGCTTGCGACTGAATGCACCTCTGAATTAACTGAGAAAACTACTCTGCCCAGGTTATGATTAAAGGGTTTTAATTTGTGTCAAAAGAAAAACTCCTACTTCTTTGGCTCAAAGGGGTTGACTAGGGACTATCTTCCTTATAACTCCACTGTTTGGGATTTGAAACAAAGCCCGCACATCATCAGCAAGGTCTGTCCAAAAGTACACTATATGGATTGTGGTATCATTTTCGTCATCCTCCGTCTAAAGGCTTAGAGCTTTTGATCGAGAGTTGAATATCACGAAAAGGAAGTATAAATTAGTTTAAGCATAATGAAAACAAATTAATTCAAGACAAACACGTGTAATGCATTAATGAAATAACCGAGTTTTGACATGACGATAATTGTTTGAATAAACAAAGAAAATACAATTTGAGAATTCAAATGAACAAAAATGATTTCAATCCTAGCCATGATTTGGAATGGGAGCAGTGACCATGTTAGGAGTCTTAGGAGGATCTAACTCAATCTCCTTGGCGTCAATCATATTCTGAATCTTATAATTCAGCGCCCAACAATCGTTAGTATCATGCCAAGACCTTCAAGAATGATAGGCACACCTTGCATCAAGATTGTAGTTAGGAGAGGAGGTCTTGGGGTTTGGATGAGGTTCTATAAGTGTAATCAGATTCATCCTCATCAAGCGTTGCAATGCTTGAGACAGTGGCATGTTGAGCTTGGTAAACTGTCTCTTGGGCTCGTCTTGCCTTTGTTGGTTACCCCGTTGTTATGGTCATTGTACGCGTGCCAAATTAGAGACCAACACTGCCCCCACAAATTGGTGGTAGTCTGCCTTATTACAACTCTTCTGGCTGTGCACAACATTAGCTTCCCTCTTACCACCAAATGGCTTCTTCTCAGCATTAGAAGATGCATCCATCAGGATCTTCCTGCTCTTGATATCATTTTCGATCCTTTCTCTGGTCAGACCCATCTCTGTGAACCCGGATGAGGAACTCCCAATCAGCAGATTGAAGAATGGGCCTGTCAGAGTGCCCATGAACATGCCTACCATTTCAAGATCATTCAGAGGAGGTTGTACCCTGCCAGCTAGATGCCTCCATTTTTGTGCATATTCCTTGAACCCTTCTCTTGAGCTCATGGACATATTCAGCAGTTGCACTCGAGTTAGTGCTAGGTCAGCATTGTATTGGTACTCCTTGTAGAAAGCAACAGCCAAGTCTTCCCAGGTGTGGATATCAGTTCCTTCTAGTTGATAGAACCAATCCAGTTGAGTGTCAGCCAAACTTTCTTGGAAGAAATGGACCCATAACTTCCGGTCAGCAGCGTGAGGCTGGATCTTTCTGACATATGACCTCAAGTGAAGCTTGGGACAGGAAACACCGTCATATTTTCCGAAGATGGGGACCTTGAACTTAGGTGGGATGACCACCCCCAGAACCAAACCTAATTCTTCAAAATCCAGAACGGGAACCCTTTGAATCTCCATGGCATTGAGCCGATCCTCCAGTTGTTTGTATTTTTCATCAGCAGGACGGTACTGCTCCTCATCATAGTCAGATTCATCTTCTTCAGATGCTGGAATGTTATCTTCTTCCTCTGATTTCTCGTCCCCTTCCACTTGATTATCCTCTCCCTTTGATGAGGTTGTGGAATCTAGAGTTCGGTTAGCTGGTCTATTTCTTCCCACACTCGAAACACGAACTGGTTTTGTTGCCCTATTAGCCTTCTTTTTGACGATCAGAGCTTTCAGGTCTTCTTGCCCCTGGATTAGAGTCAGGAACATTTGTTGGAACTGAGCGTTTTAAGCCTTAAAGTCTTTGATTATTTGTTCAAGAGCCATTTCTTCTTGCTGAAATAAACAGCAAAGGGGTAAGAAGCTTATACCTAGAGTAACTGTTATACAATGACATGTATGATATGCAAATGCTTTCAAGGATCTCGCAGGGTAAACAAGAAAATGTCAGCAGTTGAAGTTTGTAGCCTTGATTGAAGCACTTTGTATCATTGAACGTCCTTCTACGAGAGTCAAGCTCACCATATCAAGTGGGTTATAGCCTCTGACTCAAGTTGTTGAGTTTTGATCTTCTGACGGCATTGGCCAGAGGAAAATAAATCCCCTTTGCCCCTTACTAGACGTCTGATTCATCATAACCTGCATCACGGGCCCTTGAGATCTTTGAAATGGTTAAGGAAATGCTATGGCATGATGTCATGATGTTATGATGTGTATGTTATGCATTAAGAAAAAGTGTAAGGTGATGTAAGCAAGTAAACCCTGCAAGAAATCCAAGTTATTGGATAATGACCGTAAACAAATCCTGCAAGGAGATCCTGTTTTTAGATAATAAAATCTTGCAAGTAATTCAAGTTGAAAACAAACAAGTCACACAAGTAGCCTTAGTTTTAGGCTTTCATGGGGTTTGTAGGTAACTACCCTCTTGAATGTTTACTTGGCTCAAACTGTCCTATGAATAGTAACCGGGTTCTAAGGAGCCTCAATATCACTGACCTTCCCTTCAGAAATTGTTTCAGATCTGCACCGAAGTATTGCGGCCGAAAAATCCTTAAAGTCTAGCCTCAATGAGTGTAGTATCGAGTATCAACCAATCTTCGACCGGAACCAAATCTGGTTATCTCACTACTTCCTAATGGCTAGGATGAGTAAATTAAAGGTTCTAAAGGTCAGTTAGCGCTTAGTGACACTATGAGGAAGCCTAATGTTATCCTTAACTTACTCAAGGAACATTAGTACAATCCAAATCATCGCGCTAACGTAGCCACCACTTCATCCGTATCGGTATACGCTGTACAACCTCCATGGTTTATTGCTACTTACCTAATAAGGTGTCCCAGATTCGGGTGTAGGATCTTTTAGTAACAACCCAAGAAAACCCTTAAAGATAAATAACGCAAACACACAATAAGGCAATTTAACAATGAACTAACTCTAAGGTAAACCCCACTTTTTATATATCCCCAGCAGATTCGCCAGTTCTGTGATACGGTGGCAGAATCGACTGTTATATATTGGTTTTGCGTTTTTTGTTCGCAAATGTGTGGTAAGCATGAGTCGCCACCGTCTTTTCTTTTATCCAGCAAAGGAAAGGGTGAAAAGAATAGAAAAAGACCTTTTCGAGAGTTTTCTGAGTAAAGGGGTAGATTATGGAAAGGGAAGGGGTTAGCACCCTTTCCATCTGTGGTTTTCCACGGGCTCTTAGAGGTTTGCTCATTTTTCAAGATGTTTTTGTGCTTTGTCTGTTTGAAAATGTTTTGAAAAGCCTTAGTGCCGCGATTTGCTTTGTGTTTAACTCTTGTATCGGTCCTCAAGAGTGTTAACAGAGCAAATGTTTTGAAATTGTTTTTAGAAAGTAGTATTTGTGTGTAAGTGCAAAAAGTATTTTTGAGAAAACTTCTAACAGCTATCTACTTTTTGTACCCGAAAAGGATCCTTCTTTTCCTCATATCCTTTAGACAGTGCTATCCTACTATTAGTGAGTAGGCAACCTTGTCGTTGGATGTTAAGGGACATTCGAAGGGACGTTACAGTCACGAAGGCAATTGATAGAGATGCTTTAGCAATTCTGTTTAAGGGACGAGATCATTTACCGAAAGGCAACACTGTAAGGGTTATCGAGGGACTAAGATCTTTTGATTTTACGGGTCTTTGCTAAAGCATTCCTGCCCCGTGACTATTTTTTAAAGGCAACCAAAGTGGACGTACCTTAGAGGTGTCTGTGTGCAATTGTGTTGTGTTTCCGTTATTTTATCTTTAAATATTTAGGTGTTCTACCATTTGTTTTCAGATCTTGTCATGCAATCCTAGTTATCTAAGCAGTTAATATATGTATAGGACATTAAAAATGTGGAGATTGTAAATCCTACACTATTACAAGGCTTCAGGACAATTACTTAAAAATGCGAGAGACTAAAAGTGTGGAATTTTAAATCTAAAGCTATTACAACTGTGAGTAGTTACAATAAAATAAAATGCGCATGAATTTGAAAATAACGTCTAAAAATCCTAAGAATAAAATCTTTTTTGTTGTTTTTGGTATGAAAGAAAACAAGGCCTAAGTCTATTTAATTGTAATTTTAAGAAAAAAATGTTAAAATAATTAACTAATTTATTTGCAAAATTAATTTAGTTGGAAAAAAAACTAGCCTAATATTTTTGTGATTTTGATTTTAATGTTAATTAAAAAGATAAAAAGTCTACTAACAAAAATAAAGAAAAGAAACAAATGCAAAATAAGAGTACAATAAGGCATCCTTCGATTGAAGTGAAGAAGGGGGAGTTTCGATCCATAGAGGAAGAGACATGGCCTTTTCGATTCAGGAGAGAGGCCTTCTTTCGATTCAGGAGAGAGGCCTTCTTTCGATTGGGCTAGGGAGTGAGGCGTGAATAGCCTTCGATCTAGGAAAGGGGGTTGCCTTCGATCCAGGAAGAAGATGTCCTCTTCGATCCAGGAGAACTATGGGAAACTTCGATCCAGAGAAGGTGTCTCCTTCGATCTGGGATGCGATACCTGCAAAAGTATGTTAGAGAAATATAACACAGGGCCTGGGTATCGAACCCCAGACCCTTCGATCCTGCACTTGTTGGGTCTCTTCAGGCTATGTCTGCAGCAAATGTTAGCAAACGAAGGACATGACCTGGGTGCCAAACCCAGGCCTTTTGATCCTGTATAGGATGGCAAATCGAAGGTAACGACAAGTATGGATATGTTATGAAAATATAAAGTCGGACAATTTACCCTTTCTTACCAACAAATGAATCTTCGATTTGGGCACTTGCTGGATGTGAGCACCTTTGATCTAGGGCTTCTGGGCGTGGGCACCTTCGAACTGGAACTTCTGGGCTTGGATATTTTTGTTGAGGGGTTGCTTTTGCTTGGAAAATTCTGGCAACCATTGATGGATTTTATGGGCAGTCTCTCTCCAATGTTTTTTCGTTTCTATTTTTCTTTTGCAACACTTCTGATCTCTTTATATAAAGGGGGTAGAGGGGACAAGAAGGCAAAGGTTTAAACGACATGTATTATGTTTGAAAGCCATGAATAGGAATTTGTAACGTTGGCCAAACTCATGGGTTTTTGTCTCCCTTTTTGAATTTTAAATGATATGTAACTGTCCTTTGATTTACTTCCTTCGAATGGGCTAATGGCCTCCTTCGAATGGACCTTTGTAAACTTCTTCGAATGGCTCTTCTGAAGCTCCTTCGAATGGCTCTGATGAAGCTCCTTTGAATGGACTCTTTGCAAGCTTCTTCGAATGGGCTCTTTGCAAGCTTCTTCGAATGGACTCTTTTGGAATTCCAATCGAAGGGCCTTTCCTCTGATGTTTCAATCGAAGGAAGCTCTGATGCTCCAAATCGAAGGAAGCTCTGATGCTCCAATCGAAGGAAGCTCTGATGCTCTAATCAAAGGAAGCTTTGATGCTACAATAGAAGGAAGCTCTGATGCTCCAATCGAAGGAACCTTTAGGAATGCCGATCGAAGGATCCTGTTGCAAGGCCAATCGAAAGGCTTTGCTGAAATGCCAATCGAAGGGCATTTTGGAGATGCCAATCAAAAGGAATTTTGGAGATGCCAATCGAAAGGCACTTTGGATATGCCAATCGAAAGGCACTTTGACCAACTTCAAAATTTGTTGTTTTTTCTTCAAGCAAGTGTTTGTAACCACCCATGTAAGAGAAGATCTTGTAAAAAATAAGAGGGAAAATTTTGGGGTACAACATTGAGCATAAAGATACAAAGTTGTAGAGAATTGAATTTCCTTCAAAATGGGATTTGGTTAGGGAAAATCTGATGAAGCATGTAAAAGTTATGCTTAGTCAAAGTTCAGTTGACTTCTCCTAAGGAAACCCTAATTTGACAACTTTTGACTTTTGATGATTCAAGTTCTTTTCTTGAGGAATCAAGATCAACCCTTGATCAAATGATTGATATCACTTCAAAATGTTGATGTTTACCAAAACTCTTGAGGTTTGACTGTATGTTGACCACAATTGACTTTTTACCCAATATAGTTGATTTTTAGTTATCTGAGCAATTGGCTGAGCAAACTTGTGATGCAAGGCATGAAACTTGACATGAAAATTCTTGAAGATATATGAGGAACCATGAAAACCACTTGAGACCTTGAAAACCCAACCTTCCTTGAGAAATACCAATCCCTAATTGTGGATTCATATCTTAGAAGGAGAATTTGTCTGATCAATTCTTGAACCAACTTGAGCAAATGAAGATCTCATGAGAACGTCTTGAAGGAAAATGGAAGGGCAAATATTTCGGTACAAGAGTAAGATAGGATTCTTACTCAAGCAAATAGTAGCAGTATTGTCACAAAAGATGGGAATGTTACTCTCATAAATATGATAATCTTTCAGCTGATTCTTTATCCAGAGCATCTAAGTGGTACATAGTGCTACTGAGATATACTTTTCTTCTGCAATTGAGAGATAAATTGTTGATTGCCTTTTACTTGACCATGAGATCAGATTCTTGCCTAGAAAATGACAATTTCCAGAAGTACTCTTCCTCTCTAGTCTATCTCCAGCTTAGTCTGCATCAGAAAAACCAGAAAGAGTGTACTCTAATGTTTTCTCATACACCAAGCCAAGGTTAGTGGTTCCTTTCAGATACCTAAGAATTCTCTAAACAACAGTTAAATGGGATTCGATAGGATTGATTGGAATCTAGCACAAAGATGAACACTGAATAAAATATCAGGTCTAGATATAGTCAGATACATAATAGAGCCTATCATACCATGATACAACTTATGAAAAACCTTTCCACTTACCGCTTCTTTCTCAAGAATACATGTTGGATGCGTTGGAGTCTTTGCTACAGTGCAGTCTGTCATGTTGAATTTCTTTAAAAGTTCTTTGGTGTACTTACTTTGATGAATGTAAGTAACCTCTGGTTTTTGATCAATTTGGATTCCCACAAAGAACTTCAGTTCTCCCATCATACTCATTTCAAACTCAGCCTGCGTTAACTTATAGAATTCCTAGCAAAGAGATGGATTAGCAGAACCAAAAATAATATCATCAACGAAAATTTGAACAATTAGAATATCATTTTTGAAGATTTTGAAGAAGAGTGTAGTGTCAACCTTTCCTCTGGTAAACTTATTTTCTACAAGAAAATTACTCAATCTGTCATACCAAGCTCTGGAAGCTTGTTTTAGGTCATAAATAGATTTCTTTAGTTTAAAAACAAGGTATGGTTTCTCATAATTTTTAAAGCCACGAGGTTGTTTGACGTACACTTCTTCTGAAATATAACCATTCAGAAATGCACTCTTAACATCCATCTGATAAAGGATGATGTTATGATTTATAGAAAAATAAACTAACAAACGAATAGATTCTAACTTAGCGATTGGTGCAAAGGTTTTTGTGTAGTATATCCCTTCTTGTTGACTATAACCTTGTGCAACTAGTTGTGCTTTATTTTTGACAACTTCACCTTTCTCATAGAGTTTGTTTCTGAACACCCATCTGGTTCTGATTACATGGACAACTTTAGGTTTCTGAGCGAGATCCCAAACATCATTCTTTGAGAATTGGTTGAGTTCTTCTTCCATATCCAGAATCCAATCTTTATCTAGAAGGGATTCCTCAATAGATGTAGGTTCTATTAAAGAAACTAAACCCATCAGTACTTCATCAGAAGGTTTGAGAGTTGATCTTATTCTAACCGGAGCATCTTTACTTCCAAGAATGAGATCTTATGGATGGGAGGATGTGATTATGTTCTTCCTTGGTTAAGGTTGATCATAATGACTATCAACAGTATCATAAGTAGGAGCTTCTGATTCTTTATCTTCTCCTTTGGTTAAGCGAACGTTATAGTTACATCTGCAAGATTTTCACATAGCTTTGACTTTTCTTAGTCAAACTTATCATCGAATATAACATGGATTGATTCCTCCACGATTCATGATTCTATGTTATAGACTCTTAAGCCTTTTAGAGTGTTTAGAGTATCCTAATAGCAGACACTTGTGCACTTTGGAATCAAACTTGGAGATTCTAAACTCTTCACCATGATTCTGTTATCTGAGTGCTTTACATTCTGATTTTAACTTTAGCTTGTCCTTGATAGAGCTTCTGATCAGCTTAGTTATGCATCTTCTTTCTTTAGAGTGATCTATCAGAGGTTCTGAACTCTTACTTACTGGTTCCTCTTACTTCTTTAGAGGTTCTCTGTTTTCTAATTTTGAGGAGTGTAATTTTCTTATGAACTCTAATCTCAAATCTAGGAGCTAGAATCAGTCTTCTCTTCAGCTGATCTCTTCATTCTTTTGTTTAGAATCACCCGTCTGGCTTCTTGAGAGTAATCCTCAAAGCACATATATTCTGATCTTTTATTATCAGAACATCCATCTATTTGTCAAGCTTCCTTTTGAAGAAAAGCTTAATTTTTGGAAGGTCAATATTTCACGAACTTTAGAAAAGCTATGTGCTTAAGAAAATTAACTAACATTTCCTAGTGTCTTCTGAATTTTTGATTCCTTGAACAAATTGCAGAATTTGTTCTAATACAAATATCATCAAACTATGATGATGTTGACTGACAATCTTATTCTTGCAATGTTGAGCTAACTTGTTTAGATTTAGTCTATCAAGGCTTGTCAGCATACGAAGCTTTCCAAAGAAAACAATATTCTGAAATTCTACATTAGATCTTCTACCTACTTAATTGGTTAGGCTTCAGATGTTCTGACTCAAAGAAATTATTTCTTAGAGATTTGAATTTCTCTGTTCAAGATTTCTGACTTTTTTTTGCAGACTTCATCATGAAGTTCCTATGTGTCAAAATCAGAAGAGAACAATATTTCTTCTTTACTTGAAGAAACTAATAATGATATTTTTATGATAAAGTAAAGGGTGGACTAATTTGTTTCTTGAAAACATCTCATACTCACAAAGAATTAATCTTTAGCAAGAAATTTTTTTTTCTGATGATCTGATCTTTGAGTAAATACATTGTTCATCATCAGAAGAGGTTGGCTCAATTAAAGACACTAAACCCATAAGCATTTCTTCAAGAGGTTTGAAATATTATCTAGTTCTGATAATATCTTCTTTGATTACAAGAGTTTCAGAGCCAATCATCTTTATTTTCTGGTTGCTTCTGAAACTATCTACGCCTCTAGACTTAAGTTCCAAATCTTGGAACATATGCCTTTCGCCCATCATGTGTTGCAAGCATCCATTTTACAGGTGCCATAATTGGTGTTTCTGTTGCATTATCAAGAACACAAGAAACATAGATTATCTCTTGGTCATCATTAGAGTCTGACTCATCATCAAGTGTCAGTTCGTCTTCTGATGCTACGTCACTCGTACTAGTCTTTTCCATGAATTCTGAGTTGCCATGAGACCCTTCCTAGATTTGTAAGCCTTCGTAGGCTTCTTGTATTTCTTGAGCTTTGGGCAATCATTTTTGTAATGTTCTGGCTCGTTGCACTCATAAAAAGTAACCTCTTTTCTAGACGACTTCTCCTGTCCGGATATAGATTCTGATCTACCATTAGTTCTTCTTGGTCCTCCGAATTTACTCTTCCTGTGTTTCCAGATTTGATTGATTCTTCTGGATATCAACGAAATTTCCTCATCCTCTGAATCTTCTTCAGATTCTTCAGATTCTTCCTTATCTTGATAAGCCTTGGTCTTTCCAGACGTAGACTTTAGATCAACTGATTTTACCCTCTTCTGAGGTTCATCTTGATCAAGCTCTATTTCATGACTTCTTAAAGAGCTAATCAGCTCCTCAAGAGAGGTGTTATTCAGATCCTTTGAAAGTTTCAAAGCAGTTACCATTGAATTCCATTTTTTTAGACAGATTTTTGATAACATTCTTAACATGATCTTCTGTAGAGTAACCTTTATTCATAACCTTAAGTCCTTCCACAAGAGTCTGAAATCTTTAAAATATCGTTTCCACAGATTTGGATTCTATCCTTCCAATTTAAATATCTCCCCATAAAACATAGGAGGTTTTGAAATATAGTGATCTCCATTATCAATAGTGGAAGTAGGTGTGGCCATTGGTTTTTCACACATACTGGATCAGTACTGAACACTATAAAGTGTTGATAAAAATCTAAATTGTTTATCTCGTCAGAATAGGAGCTCTGGTACCTATTGAAGGTGTGAAAAACACAAGAAAGGGGGGGGGGGGGTTGAATGTGTTTTTCCATTATTAACAAACTTTCTTTTATTAACATTTTTGTGCTAACTGATGCTTTCTAATATGTTGTATAAACATAAACAATTAAGCATAAGAAAAAGTAAAGAACACGTGATATATAGTGGTTCACTTGAGAAACCCCCAAGTTAGTCCAGTCCATCTTACCAAGGTGATTTCCACTTGAACACAAGGACTTAATCGACTATAAGCAAACTGATTACAATATGCACGGGAAACCACCAGTGAATAACATCCAATGAGACGTTCATGGATCCAAACTAGATATAACATTCATTGACCCAACCGAATTTGATTCTTCAGAATCTCCTATTAGGATTTCCCATAATAATCGTAACCATTATCTTCTTGAGAGCAGACCTTCACTCAGTCTCTCAAGGAACAATACAATGGTACGTTCAGTGATCTCCATGATATATAACGATCAAGGACCCCTTAAGAAATCTGACCAACCTGATCTTTCTTAACAGGATTTCATCTATGATGACCACAACCAAAGTCTTCTTGAGAATCCTGACTCAACCGAGTCTCTCAAGGAACCATCAAAATTCAGTTGATAATGTTTGTGTTTACATGATTGCCTCTTTCTAAGCATATTAAACAAATAATTAAGTCCTGATTGTTTGACACAATTATGAGCAACAACTCTTGCATACAAACAATTTACATGAAGAACTAAAGATATAACACAATATGAGCAACAACTCTTGTGTTTACATGATTCTACAAAGATGAATATGATCTATGTTTAAGTGAAGCATCTTTTAGTCTTCTTGTCTTCATTTTCTTCAAGTAGCTTCTCCATGGACAACAACCTAAAAAACTTGAGTCACTGAAGTCTTCTTCTTCATAAGCTTCTGAATTCTTTGTTTATCTTGATGTAGTAAAGAGAAGAACTTCTTCATCTTAATTCATCTTAGAACATTCCAGACATCAGCCCTTGTTCTATTTGATTCAATGATCACTTTAAAGCACAAGAATCATGTTGTGGATTTGTAATTGGAGCTTCTGTGATTATCTTAATTATGATAATTTTGGTTGTGTTCCCATAATGATAACTCCCATTAGAAAATTTAAAAACACCAACAACATTTTAAGCAAATGATTCTTTTCTTATATATCCAACCAAAATAGAGTTGTTGGCTATTAAAAAAGACTCCTTATACAATGATTAAATAGTACTGCCACTTCTTTTTTTCTGTTCCACATTTCAAGCTAGTGGATAGGTAGTGGGATAAGGCTTTTTTGTACTGTGTACTTATCATTGCTAACGGTAAAAATTTTCTTTGAAACTTCAGAGGCTTCTGACGGAAGATGATTGAAGCATGAGTAGAATCATGACATTTGAATCTTTAGATAAGTATGTCTTCAGTCGTTAGAGCTTGTTCACTCAGATCCTTGTCCTAGAAACTTCACAGTTGTTATTGAGATTCTTTTATAGAACCTTGGGTCTTTAGAATTTCAAGTCTTCAGAGTCTTTAGAACTTCTATCTTCAGAGTCTTCAACACTTGGTCTTTAGAAACCTTTTCTTAGAACTATGGGTCTTTAGAAACTTGAGTCTTTAGAATGTGGACTTAAGTAGAACTTCTATCTTCAGATCTTATGAATCTTTCTTTAGAACCCATTGTCTTCAGAAACAAGAGTCTTTAGCATCTGGACCTAAGTAAAACTCATGTCTTCAGATCTTCTAACTTGTTTCTTTAGACAAACATCAGAGCCTACACTTCAGAAGCTTCTGGAGTGTCTTGCTACTGTTCATCAGAACTTGTGTAGTGTAGAAGCGAAATTAATTCTTTTCTAATGTCTTTTCCACACCATCCATCAGAAGCATAACATGTTTGTTAAATACTAAAAAATAACAAACATTAGAGTATTAAAATTGTTCATATAAACATACTCATTTGTTATCATCAAAACTCAGAGATAGTATTGCAGAACTAAATCTTTTTCTAACAGGTCCGACAATGGTTCAAATATAAGACAAGATTTTGTAACCATTAGATGCAAAAGAAGTGGCACATATGTTCCCGCGATTCAAAAGTTGAAACGTGATGACACCAGAACAAGAAAATGTTGTTGTCCGTTTAAATTGAGTGAATATTTTAGCCCGGATTAGATGTGGAAATTTAAAATAATTTGTGGAATACATAACCATGACTTGCAAACAAAGCTAGTCGATCATCCCATCGTATGTAGTCTTAAACCGAAGGAGAATGAAGTTGTTTTGAACATGTGTTTGATCAGAGTGGTGCCAAAAAACATACTTGAAGATTTGAAACAGAAACACACAAAAAGTGTTTCAAATATCAAGTAGGTATACAATCAGCATCATTAAACAAGATGGTGATAAGAGGTCCAAAATCTGAAGTGCAACAACTTTTGAAACTTTGGGAAGAAAATCACTATGTTTCTAGGTGCGCAGTATGTGATGATAAAGTCATTGTTTGTGACATTTTCTAAACTCATCCTGAAAGTATCAAGTTCTTCAACACATTTTCTATTGTCCTTATTATTGATGCAATGTACAAGACCAACAATTATAGGTTTCCTCTTCTTGAAATTGTTGGGTGATAGTAAGGGTGATTTATGTAGAAATTGAGATAGGGTGAACCAAATGTTCCAAAACCAACATTCAGAAATAGAAACCAATTTTGGACGAAGCATAAAGGTGCTAGAACATATATCCAAAGACAATATTCTCTATTCAAAATTGGTTGGTAGCATATCTCGGTCGGCATTGAATTTAATCTTTCATGAAGTGAAGCGAGTGAAACAACCAACTGAATTATCAACTGATAATGAAATCAATGAAGTCTCCATCAAACTTTTTTTATCCCATGGAAAGGGAAAGGTAAACATCGAGTAAACCTGAGAAGGGTGAAATCACGGTCAAACGACTGAGAGATCGGGTAAGGGAGTCTGTTACGCGATGGGAAGGTATTATCACCCCACACGCTCGTAGTACTCTAAAGTATCCACTCATGTTATTCTAATATAATGGGTGTGTTCAAAGTCTTTTCTAAGGTTTGAAGTAAAAAAGAAAGAGGAAATGCATGCAAAAGAAAAGAGAAAACAATGTAGGGAAAATAAAGTTATGCTCGTTCAGGCCCTACCCCAATGCCTATGTATCCCTTTTAAGGAATCAATGCAGCTGTAGTTCGGCTCACTTATTTTGATGGGTTTGTGTTTTTTATTTGAACAATGTTAAATTCAATCATTCCACCACATATCGACCTTTGGATACTTACGACCTATAGTGGAAAGGAACTAATATGCTCTTAGAAGAGAAAAGCCGATAGACAAAAAAGAAAGAAATTGGTTGGTGTTTTTTTACCTAAAAAAAGGATTTTAAAGTTTTAGATGTTTTATACATTTTCCAAGAAAAAAAAAAGGTTTTTTTTAGATGAAAAGGATGTGAAAGAAAAGAAAACATCCAAGAGAGACTATCTAAATCTAATCCCTAATGTTATCATACAATGATTGATCCTAAGGTTGAGTTTTGAAGGGAAATCTCTACCTTATGTTGACATGCATGGATAACACTCCTAATGTCTATCACAAATCATCATCTATAGATGAATCAAGAAGTCCTAAAGGAGCATAACAAGTGTCTATCACTTAAAACCATGTCTATCTCAAATCATCATCTATAGATGAATCGAGAGCTCCAAAGGGAACATGTCATGGGTAAATCATCTCAAAACATGCACACAAAGATGAAATCAAGTAAAAAAGTCAATAGGCTCAAGCGAGCTAGCTCAAGAGAGAACACACAATGTATCATGAGTAGCGCACGCTAACCCAGGTCAAATGCCTAACCAGGATATTAAGGATCAAGGTAGGAAAACAAATCAACAATTAAAAGGCTCAAGAGGGCATACCAAGAGAAATTCTATCTAGGCTAGCATGATAAACAAAGTCTAACAAAACTATCCTATGGGGACCATGCAAAGAAACCAAATTCGTGATCTCAATTTCTAAATTGAGTGACTCATCGATCAACAAAAAATAAAGGAAAACGATAAAATCCTATAGGGAGCATGCACTTAGAGCGAAGTCGAGATCTCAATTTCTAAATTAAGTGACTCATTGATCAACAAGAAAAAGAAATGAAAACAGAAAAAATCCTATAGGAAGCATGCACTGAGAGCGAACTTGTGATCTCAATTTCTAAATTGAGTGACTCACCGATCAACAAGAAAAATAAAGGAAAGAGATAAAATATTATAGGGAGCAAGCACTGAGAGTGAAGTCGTGATCTCAATTTCTAAATTGAGTGACTCATCGATCAACAACCAAGGAAGCAAACAAAAGTACAACACATATAGAAAATAAAGTGCGGAATGCTTGCTACATGTCTTTAAACAAAAACTTTGCCACTGTAGGGGCTTCCAAAACTATCTAGAAAACTGTAAAGAGTGAAAGAAAGAAAAAGGAAGCAGTGCAATACCAAACGGATGATAATCCGTAGCAAGCAAGGAAAATGAGAAACTGAGATAACTTCAAGTAACCTAGCATCATCAAACAAAGCAAACCAGAAATTGGATGTCCAACATAAGCCTCAAAGAAAATGATGTGAAAATAAATCACAAAAATGTTGTGCATCATACACCATCACAAGAGTCATCCTGCAAAAAAATACAATGCAGACAAAAACACAACAAATATATGTATTCCTCAAGTCAAAAGGATCAAACCATAAACTCGTCCAAATTGTATCTGTATGTTGGAAATAAAGTGAAATACATACCAAATAGGATATCAAATTCATGTTCTCCAAATAAAGTGGAACGTGAATTAATATCATCAAGAGAATCCCTTAGTATGAGTCCTTGCACAACCAACATACATGTAAAAAATAACAAGGAAAAACTAAACCGAAAGAGAAATCACAATGAAAAATGAAGCAAAATAAAAAGAGGAAGTTGTTGTTTTTTGGCCTGGGAACCCGGTTACCAGGATTTGGGTAACCGTTTAACCTAACTCAAGAATATGAGAAAAGAGCTATTAACTTGAGGTAACCGGTTACCAAAACCTTGAAGATTTTGGAAATTTTCTTCTGACTTAGGGTAACCGGTTATCACAGTTGGGTGAGCGGTTACCACGTAACAACTTTGAAATTTTTTGTAAATGAAATGGATGGTAACTGGTTACCATATTCGGGTGACCAGTTACCCTGGTGTCAGAGACAATTTTAACAGATTTTTGAGCATTTTTAATGGCTTGGATATTTAATTAAACACAAAGTCTCCATACATTCAGCACATGATTTTGCATAATTCATGGTTTAGATTCAAATAACACATGCTTGATATAAGAACAACAATAAGGATTCATGCAATATCAATCATTTGATTTAACAATTAAGCACTTTCATGAAACAATCACTTAAGTAAAATAAGCGCTTAATTCAATTATCTAATCCCGAATTTACACATGATCATCAAATCAATTCACTATTCTAGCACTAAATCTAAGTTCTCAAATCAAAATTCAACCTAGAATCATTTCATGCTTGATCAAAAAAGTGCTTCTCAAATAATCACTTATTTTAAAAGTGCTTAATTCAAGAAAATTCAATGATAGAAGTGAAGAGGAGGCTTAGATATAGAGATCACAATGAACGGATTGAAGATCGAAGAAGAATTGCTCTTGATCATGACTTTGGATTCTTAATAAAATTGTTGTTATGTTCTTTATCAAAAAGTAGAGAAAACTTTTATTTGATCCTTGAGAATTGAGAGAATGGTTAGACTTGTGTTTTTGATAATTGGTGAACTATAAGAGCCTCCTTCTTTGAAAATTCAGATTTCATGATTTTATAGTGTAACCAAATTGGGCCTTGGATGTGCAATTGGATTGGGCCTTGACTTGAAAGCGTAAGCCCGACACAACCATGAAGTTCCACATCATCATCTGTACGGAATCTTCAAAAAGTTCCAACACGAAAAATGAAGATAATCAAATTTCTGACAGGTTTCTGAAAGAATGGGCTTAATCCGATAAACGATGAAGAAGTTATGAATTTTTGAAGTTTCACTTACATGGTGTCAGACAAAAATAATTTCTTGTGCATAATTTTATCGCGTCACGCGCGAAGAAGACTAAAAGCAAAATCCTTCGAGTCACCATTTGATTTTGGCATCTGAAGAGAAACTATAGTATACGAAATTTATGAACCAACGCCTTTGGGCTCAGCTTAATATGATTAAAATCGAACGAGATGCAAATTTTACCATATCAAACATTAATACAAATGAATTCCGGTTTAACACAAACATGTCTTCGAAACTCAAAGTTCACGTGTCCTTCCTTAGTGAATCATCTGTTGACTTCCAAAGTCGACATCAAGATGACATTGAGATGAAATTTTGGCAATTAAAATCGGGCGCATACGTCATTCCTGCCAAGAGTTATGAATTTTCTAATGCACTCGAAACCACGATTGAACACACTTTTCTTTGTATTTTTCATTGTATAACTTTCAAGAGAATTGCATATTCAGAGAGCTCTCTTCGAGGATTAACTTTTGGTCTAAACACAAAAGTTGAAGAGGACATCCAGATGGTTTCAAATCTTCAAGAATCAACCCAATACACCATTCCCAAACAGGAGATATGAATTTTTAAACTCAGATTAGTTGAAGTACTCTTTCCAATTCCCACTGCTTTAAATTTACCGAAAACACCCAAATTTTTCACAACTCATCATGCTTTGAAAAACATGAGAGCTTTGATGCGTTGATGAAATTCCTTGATCCATGTGTATGGATCCAATGATGTGCATGCATGTGTATGCTAACAAGAGTACAAGCCAATTAGAGTTAAAAAATGAAGAGGGAAAACATTGGGGTACAACAACTGCCCCTATTCAATCTTCTTTAACCATGGGGTGAGATTGGAGGACGTCTTTCGAACAACCAAGGTTGAAGAGGATTGAATACTTATTAGAACCATAAAATTTGCACTACAAAACTGATCAGGTTAGGATAAAACTTTTATTTTTTTCTTTTTATCTCAAGATGTATGCCAGGTCAAGATTAGAAATACGAGACAATTATCGAGTATTTAAGAAAGAGACCAACTACACCAGGCTCTATCAGAGATACCAGATATGAAAGAGACCTAACGACAGGAACTCGGTCGAAGAAATCTAAAATGGAAGAGATCTGCCAAATTGATCTCAATCGGATATCAAAGATGGAAGAAATATGTCAAATAAATCTCAACCTGATATCAAAGATGGAAGAAATCTGTCAAATTAATCTCAACCGAATATAAAAGCCAAATTGATCTCAACCAAATATCAAAGATGGAAGAAATCTGTCAAATCAATCTCAACCGGATATCAAGAATGGAAGAAATTTGTCAAATTGATCTCAACCGAATATCAAAGATGGGAGAAATGTGTCAAATTTATCTCAACCAGATATCAAAGATGGAAGAAATTTGTCAAATCGATCTCAACCGAATACCTAAGATGGAAGAAATCTGCTAAATTAATCTTAACCAGATATCAAAGATGGAAGAAATATATCAAATTAATCTCAAACGGATATTAAAGATGGAAGAAATATGTCAAGTCGATCTCAACCGAATATCAAAGATGGAAGAAATATGTCAAATTGATCTCAACCGGATATCAAAGATGGAAGAAATCTATCAAATTGATCTCAAACGGATATCAAGGATGGAAGAAATCTGTCAAATTGATCTCAACCGGATATCAAGGATGGAAGAAATATGTCAAATTGATCTCAACCGGATATCAAAGATGGAAGAAATTTGTCAAATCAATATCAACCGGATATCGAAGATGGATGAAATATGTCAAATAGATCTCAACCTGATATCAAATAGAGACCTCTTGAATCAAAAGAGAAACTCAAATATTAAACAGAGAACGCTTGTATCAAAGGAGAACTCAGAACAACAAGGAGACTAACCGAGGGTAGGCTTTTGACGAAATACCGCCATTCTGAAATGGACTTGTCGAGGATAAAGATATGTATGTCTTGTCAACATTAGACACACACAAGAAAGAGACCGATGCAAAACAGACTCTCACATGGGATATTATCTTTGCTAACAGAAGGAAAACCCGATCAATGCAGATAAACCGAAGACAAAGAACCAACTAAGAAGAACCTCAGAAGACACCAATCAAAGGTGAACTCGACGAGAGAAAGAGACCTGTCAAAGGGGACTCTAATAAGGACTGCCAACACAGGTTAGGTTTTAAAAAGGTTTCGAATGCGTAACAACTACAATATCCCTCAGTCTAGAAGCGGGACATGATTCTTCAAGAGTAGAAATTATCTGAATTATCACAAACCAAGTATGGATGCTCAAATACCTGAGGGATAAGAAAGTTTATACACTAACTCGTACTCGCACTCTAACAGCAAAGCAAACAGGGGTAAAACAACCAAAGACTTACAAGGGATAAAAGAAACCACAACTTACTGGGGAAATGGAGAATACCAAAGACCCGAATGGTGGTAAACCAAACTAGACCCCGCTGGGGAAAAAAAATAAAATTTGCATGCATAGTAACCTGGTAACTAAAGGTAAACACAATAGGCTTATACTTATGCATGTTTGAATTTTTCTTTATATTTTGGTAGATACAATGAAATGATGCTTGTTTTAGCGATGCATTGGGAACACACGGTAATAATCGACTATTGAGGAGACAACGAACTCCCGAATGATTATCTTCGCGCATATGATCTTCTACAAAGAGAGATCAGTCTGAACTTTAGTGGGGAATCATAATTCAGAGCTAACAGCTTCTAAAGATTTTTATCACCAGGCAAATAACTTCATGGGGAGAATACTGCAAACATAAATCGTAGCTCTGAAAGAATCTTGAACTCTGATCTAATTCTCAACTCCTTGGGCAACAAATCCAATCCCTTCCTATCTATGATGAGGAAAACTTCACTGGAAATAGAAATTTTTACTGGGGATCATAGAAGTTCTTAAATGAAAATAATTATATCCAGACCACATTGGGGATAACGACTAGAGGTGATAAACTTCACTTATGGAAGAAGAAAAAACCTTCGAACCATAACTTGAAATTTGAAACTCCACTAGGGAACCTTACATCAATACTCTCCTACTGAGGATAAGAGACCCTTGAACAACAAGTGTCAATGCATATTGTTCCATAAAAAGCAAGGGACTTGATCCACTGGGGAATAAGAAGGCCTGATGATCAATCATCTCTTCAAGAAGACTTAATAGGGCAAAATTCCCTAGGTAAAACCGAACTTTACGGGGAGTCAAACAATCAATCTCACACGAGATAACACCACCAGGATGAAAATCTTCTCTTGAGAAGAAACAGGTGTCTTGGAATAGAAGCTCCACTAAGGATATCTCAAACATCTTATATTACCGGGGATGGAAGAGTTATGAATGACACCATCATGTACATCACACTGGGGAGGCAGGATACCTTCTCCAACAGGAAAAGAAAAATTGCTTCACTAGGAAGAGAAACTTGCTTCACTAGGGGATAAAGAGAAATTAATCCAGAGTATCCTTGAAATTCGACTTCGACTAGGCATAAAGCTACCTCTTCCACTGGGTAACAGAGAAGCTTCAGATAGTGGCATCAACAACACAAACCACACTGGAAACAATCATTCGTGAAAGACTCACGTCACTAAAGACTTGCACTGGGAAGAAGAAATCAATTTAAATCGGGAAAAAATAACTGCCTCCATGGGAATATCAAACCATAATCTCCCATGAGTAATTGGGAATCTCTTTAAGAAAACTCTGATACAGGCATATCGCACTAGAGAAAAGAGTGCAAACTTCACTGAGGAGTAGCATGCGTACTTCACGGGTAAGACAAGGGCTAAGCTCACTAGGGGAACCGCAAAATGCTGCCTTTAAGGGTAATACATCAATAATCATTCAAGAAACCTAGAAAGAACACACTGCAATAAAGAGGCAGAGCATACTTAAGCGAGGATACGACATCGTTGGAGATACATGATTCTGTCCTGAGCACAAGTGTGCATTCACTGAAGGAAATCAAATCCCATTCTAGAGATATCCCTGCGTTGGTCACATAAGAACCCTCTTGATTCACTTGCTGGTACGCTTCAACCATACCTGCACAAAGTGGAGATCACAATAACATGCCCCGGTATGGGATGGCTACCTTAGCCGTCAAATCAGACACATGAAACTTTAAGCAATTTTAATTACTAATATCATGTGTTGTAAAGCTTTAATGTTTTAAATGCAAAGTTTATCAAAAATGTTGGACGTCTTTTGCAATCAAAACAATAAAATTAAAAACAAATTGGCACGATAAAAAAAACATTTTTATTGATTAATTGGCCTGTAAATAGGCATTTACATCAAGAAGCAATTCCTGAAAAGAGGTAGTTGCATACAAAGCATACAGAGGAGAAAACAAAGATGGAAATATGAGTGCGGATTTATCTAGACTGGCTCTGCTATAGCTCTTATGACCTCAAAGATCCTTAGTATCTTACTTTCTGAAGAAACTGATTGGACTGATACTTCCCAAGCCAACACAACAATAATGTAAATTGATATTACAGATGCAACGCAAACTGTAGTATTCGCTTTTAATCCCTAACTTTTTTTTGGATCGCACTTTCGGGTTTTCAATCCATGGAATACCCTTTTTTTCCTAAATTTCCTTTGATAGGTCTAACTTAGCGGTTGTACGATCATTTTTCAATCATTCACTCTTTCTTTTGTCCCTAACATTTGCCCAAACCTTTGCTAGCTCTTCTAGGTTCACCGGGATGCCTTTTTTCCTAAGCCAGTCAACTCGACGGTCATTTTATGCGAAGTACTTTTTCATTACGTTTGGGTTGACGGGGTGAGGGAAATCCTCTCTATCCATAGTTGTGAGCATCATAGATCCTGCTGAAAAAACTCTCTTTATAACATATGGCCCTTTACAATTAGGAGCCCATTTACCCCTATCATCTGTATTGTTAGGAGGCAAGATCCTCTTCAGCACAAGATCACCAACTCGAAAATTTCGCGGGCGTACCTTCTAGTCGAAAGCTTTCTTCATCCTCCTCTGGTGTAACTGCCCATGCCAAATAATCGTCAATCTCTTCTCATCAATGAGATTTAACTGATCAAATCTATTCTGAACCCATTCGGCCTTATCCAACTATACATCCGTCATTATCCTTAAAGAAGGGGGTTGCCTCAATCGAAGTATGCACAGTGGTATGATAACCATTTAAAACAAATGGAAACATCTCGTGCCAATCCTTATAAGTGACAACCATCTTTTTCATAATCTTATTAATACTCTTGTTAGTTGCCTCAATCACGCCATTCATCTTAGGACAGCAAGGAGAAGAATTGTGATGCTTTATCTTAGAACTTTCGCACAACTCTTTCATCATCTTATCGTTGAGATTCAACCTGTTATCAGTAATAATCTTCCCGGGAACCCCGTATCGACAAATGATATTATGCTTGATGAAACGAGCAACCACCTTCATAGTGACGTGATAACACGAAATCGTATCGTTTATTTTCTATGAAATTCGCCCGTTCTGTATTATTTTGACCCGATTAATTCCCGAATATTTCGAGTTTGTCATCACTTTTTGCAGGTATTTCATAACTGAGCTCAAAACAGAAGAAAACATGAAACAATGCAAGAAAGCATCAAAAGAACAGAAGAAAAAGATAAATCTGTCAAAGAACTGCATTTTTGTAGCTGTGATGGTCGTAATGAAGCTGCCACGACCGTAAGCCATCTTGAAGAGTGTTACGACCGTAACACAGTGGCCACGACCGTAACACGGGAAAGACCAAAATCTGCACGTAACGCCAAGCTAACGAACGTAACGCGTATATAGTTTATTTGAAGAATGCAGAACGTGGCAAATCAAAACAGAAGGAGTTTCCAAACTCCTTAATTCTCTCCAGTCAAACACCATGTTCACCATTTCTCCCTCAACTACTCACGTTACTATATTTTTGGAGATTTTGAAGGAAGACTGAGTTACAAGTTTTCAAACCAACTGCCAGATTTTATTCTTCTATAAATACCTCAATATTGAACATTAAAAGTACGGAGTTTTATTACAGCTTAATTGTGCCGAAGCTCTGCCAAAATCAAAACCAGTATTATTTCAGTTATTATTTTCCAGCATTTGTTTATTTCAATTCTTTTAATTCCACTGTCCAAATAATAATTTCCAACATTAGGGAATTATTATTATAGTTTAGGATTTATCATTCAAGCTTTAGAATTTGCAATACTCCCGATACCAAGTCCGAGTTTCCGATTTGTGGAAGAAGGATTGAAGTATTGGCTTTACTGTCAGGTTTTTATTTTGCAATTGTATTAAATTCATTTTAATTAATTAATTAATGCATGCTTGTTATTTATTATTTATAATGTCCAATTTATATTTGTTTGCTTTTATTTACAGTATGTTTATTTTAATTTCCATGGCTAGCTAAACCTTTAGTGTCGGTATGGAATAGTAAGAGACATTAGGCATCTGATCAAACTTAGGCTAAAACTTTAATCAACTTAACTCTGGTTATAACTTTTTATGCTTAATAATAAAATCTTTGTTACGAAAGTAAGAAGAGTAAATAGGTTAGATCGAGACCACGAAAGTGTGAGGTTTTTAACCGGATAGCTAAAGTTAGGCATTTGATTTAAATACAGTGAAAGCGCTTTAAAACAAATTAGAATTAATTAAGTTTCCAAAAAATACTTCTAAACACTTATAGGCTAGCGAAAGCAGGTATAGGGCTTTAGACGTATAATCCGAGATAAGACCATGAAAGTGTGAGTTGAGGGTTTTTAAACTGATTAATTATACAGATAAACCAAGTTGACCATCCTTATATGCCTAGGTCCGATTAGATCCCTTAGGTCGACTCTATTGCATACCGACCGTTCATTTCATAGTTACTTTAAAATCAATTAATTTACCTTCCTTAATTTTCCCAAAACCAACGTGACAATTTCCGCCTTAGCTAAACCAACCTGTTTTACAACACTAGCGTGATTACAAAGTCCATGTGGATTCGACAATCTTTTATTACTACCTCGATAGGCTGTGCGCTTGCAGTTAAGATACCGTCAGACATTAAGTCGATCGCAGACCCCATCTTGTTTTTGGCGCCATTGCCGGGGACTTTAGTTTAGTCACTAGTGTAATCTGAAAACAACGCTGTCTAGACTAAGGAAACTTTTTACATTTCCCTCTGTGTATGCCAAACACTCGTTCTCAAAACGAGCCTTTGCATTTACAAATTAACGATATCGAGCGTTACTTAAGATTAAGACGCCGAATTCAAGAATACCGATCTCTCAATAATCTTCCTCTAACAAAAATTCCTGATATCCCGTTATCAGAATCTACCGAAGAATCGACAATGGCTGACGTACCAAATCCGCCTCGCGCTCTTAAGGACTACGCAGTTCCTTCGCAAGCGGAGCCTCACAACAGCATTTCCGCCCCTGCTATCGCTCGAAACGATTTCGAGCTGAAACCTTCGCTTATATCCGCCATTCAGCAGAACCAATTTTCTGGATCTCCTACTGACGACCCTAACCTACATCTGTCAGTGTTTGTGAAGTACGCAGACACTGTAAAAGCAAATGGTGTAAACCCCGAGGCGATACGATTGCGCCTATTTCCTTTTTCTTTAAGAGACAGAGCCCGAGCCTGGCTCCAATCCCTTCCTTCAAATTCAATCACCACATGGGATGAATTGAAAAAAGTCTTCTTGGCTAGATATTTCCCACCAAGAAAAACTGCTATGCTTAGAGCTAACATCAACGGTTTTAGACAAAAAGATAACGAATCACTTTTCGAAGCATGGGAACGTTACAAGGTTATGATTAGACTCTGTCCTCATCATGGTTTAGAAGAACGGCTAATCATTCATACGTTTTATAACGGTCTGTTGTATAACACAAGAATGACTATAGACGCCGCTGCTGGTGGCGCACTGATGGATAAACCATATGCCGAAGCAAATCAACTTATCAAAAGTATGGCCCAGAACCTCTATCAATGGGGAAGCGAAAGAGCTAATGTGGAGAAATCCCAAACCAAAGGTGGAATGTCTGAAGTGAATATGCTGGACCAAGTCAACACTAAAGTGGAAGCTCTTACCCAAAAGCTAGAAAACCTTACCACTGCTCCTGCAGCTACCGTAGCTGCAGTTGTCCAAACTTGCGATCTATGTGGTCTTCAATCACATCTTGCTCCAGAATGCCCACTTCTAACAGGAGTTCCAGCTGAACAAGCAAACTATGTACAAGGGAACCCTTATAGCAATACCTATAACCCAGGCTGGAAAAATCATCCGAACTTTTCATACAAAAATAATAACGCGTTATACGCGCCTGTACAAGCTCCTGCCACACCACCCGGTTATCCAAAAGCTATCCCAAATCATCCAGGTAATGGACCTAATGCTCCTAGGAAATATAACCTAGAAATCATGATTGAACACTTCGTTGCTTCCCAAGCTCAGACTAATAAAGACGTTATGAATCAAAATTTGCATACTAATGAGCAGATAAAACAATTAGCTAGCAAGGTTGATGCTTTAGCCACCCATAACAAGATGCTTGAGACGCAAATCTCACAAGTAGCTCAACAACAAGCATCTACTTCGGCACCAGCTGGAATTTTTCCTGGTCAACCACAGCCCAACCCGAAAGGACATGCTAATGCTGTGATATTGAGAAGTGGAAAAGAACTCGACGGACCTGTTGACCCGAGACTAGAAAATCTATCCATGTACCAAAAGCAGAGCGAGCCGCCTGAACAAGCCAATGAGCCTAGAGAAAAAGAAAAGGAAAGCGAAACGCAAGAGGCAGTGGAGCAAGAGAAGCCTTATGAACCTCCACCACCTTATAAACCACCAATCTCGTATCCTCAGAGACTTACAAATTCCAAAATGATGGGCCAGTTCAAGAAATTCGTTGAACTTCTGAAACAACTCAATATAACAATACCTTTTATAGAATCCATTACTCAGATGCCCTCGTACGCTAAATTTCTTAAGGAAATCCTATCCAACAAGAAGAAGATAGAGGATAACGAAACAGTTACACTCACTGCCGAGTGTAGCGCGATCATTCAAAACAACATGCCTCCTAAGCTAAAAGACCCAGGTAGTTTCTCTATACCTTGTAATATTGGAAAATTTGTCATAGACAAAGCTCTATGTGACTTAGGAGCAAGCATTAGTGTCATGCCCTTATCTATCTGCAAAAAGCTACAGATGGGAGAACTCAGACCCACAAAAATGTCCGTCCAATTAGCCGACCGATCGGTTAAATACCCTGTAGGTATACTGGAAAATGTTCCAGTTAGAATAGGTCAATTCTATATCCCTACCGATTTCATCATCATGGACATAACCGAGGACTCAGTTACCCCTATCATACTAGGAAGACCATTCCTAGCCACAGCTGGAGCTATAATTGATGTCAAGAAGGGAAAATTAACATTCGAAGTCGGAGAGGAAAAAGTGGAATTCATCCTCACTCAATTTTTACAAGCACCCGCCATGAATGACACATGTTATTTACTCGATATTATAGACGAGTGCGTGAGAGAGATGGAAGTTGAACAAACCACATATTCTGAAATAATGAAAATTGAAACCCCTCTGATATTCGAAGACGAAAATTGGCGAGAACCATATAAAGATGACAGTCTAAGCGAAAGTCTAGCACTTACACCCGATCATATGCCATGTTCCAAGAAACCAAAACTAGAATTGAAAGTTCTACCTAAAAATCTACGATACGAATTCCTTGATACTGAACAACTCGACCTGTAATAGTGAATTCCGGTTTAGGAACGCTCAAAACTCAAAAACTTTTAGACGTTCTAAGGAAATACCCTACTGCGTTAGGTTACAACATATCAGACTTAAAAGGAATTTGTCCTTTAATTTGTATGCACCGTATTCTATTAGAAGAGGATTGCAAAACCTCTCGAGAACCTCAAAGAAGAATCAATCCGATTTTAAGCACTATAGTCAGAGATGAAATCAAAAAGCTAATGGAAGCTGGAATTGTATACCCGATCTCTGACCGTAAATGGGTTAGCCCAGTGCATGTCGTACCTAAGAAAGGAGGTGTCACTGTCGTGAAAAACGCACAAGGAGAATCGATAACACAAAGAGTAGTTAGTGGACACAGAGTGTGCATCGATTATCGAAAACTGAACAAAGCTACTCGGAAAGACCCTTTCCCTTTACCCTTTATTGATCAAATGTTAGAACGATTAGCCAAACACTCATATTTCTGCTATTTAGACGGTTATTCCGGATTTTTCCAAATTCCGATTCACCCTGATGATCAAGAGAAGACTACATTCACGTGTCCCTATGGAACGTTCGCATACAGACGAATGCCATTTGGATTATGTAATGCTCCCGCAACTTTCCAACGATGTATGATGGCCATCTTCGCAGATTTCATTGACGACATCATGGAAGTGTTTATGGACGACTTCTCTGTGTATGGACAAAGCTTTGAAGGATGTCTGTCTAATTTAGAAAGTATTTTAGAACGATGTGTGAAAGTAAACCTTGTGCTCAACTGGGAAAAATGCCACTTCATGGTCAGAGAAGGAATCGTACTTGGACATGTTATTTCTAATAAAGGAATTGAAGTTGATAAAGCTAAGATAGAAGTGATTAAAGAACTCCAACCACCAAAGACCATTCGAGAGATACGAAGCTTTCTAGGACACGCCGGTTTTTACCGATGCTTTATTAAAGATTTCTCGAAAATTACAAAACCACTTACCGGTCTATCAATGAAGGATGCTGAGTTCATATTTGATGACGATTGTCTTCAAGCTTTTGAAACCCTAAAGGCCGCACTTATTTCTGCACCAATCATGCAACCGCCCGATTGGAGGTTACCTTTCGAAATCATGTGTGATGAAAGTGATTACGCTGTCGGCGCAGTTCTTGGACAAAGAAAAGATAAGAAACTTCACGCAATTTACTACGCCAGCAGAACGCTAGACTCAGCTCAGATGAACTACGCCACCACTGAAAAAGAACTCTTAGCCGTGGTCTTCGCACTCGACAAATTCCGTTCTTACCTTGTAGGAGCAAAAATCATCATTTACACGGACAACGCTGCTATCAGATATTTACTTGCCAAGAAAGATGCAAAACCCAGACTCCTCCGATGAATCTTACTTTTACAAGAATTTGACTTGGAAATTAAAGATAAGAAAGGAACAGAAAATGTCGTAGCGGATCATTTATCCCGTTTAGAAGGTATAAAACCCGAACAAGTGCCAATTAACGACGGTTTTCCGTATGAACATCTGATAGCACATATGATAAGCGACCTAGATCAATTGAATTTAAATAAACCAGAAGCTAAAGAAGTCGTGGAAGCCATCGACATGACCATAGGATTGCCTTGGTATGCTGACATCGTTAATTATTTAGCTGTCGGAGCGCTTCCACCTGACTTAACTTACCAACAGAAAAAGAAAATTTTCCATGATCTCAAGAGTTACTATTGGGACGAACCACTTTTATTTAAACGAGGACCTGATGGAATTTTCCGCCGGTGTGTACCTGACGAAGAAATAGAAAACGTCATTTCCCATTGTCATTCATCTCCTTGTGGCGGACATACTAGCACCTCTAAAACGTCTGCCAAAATTCTCCAAGCCGGCCTTTTCTGGCCTAACCTGTGGAAGGATGTCCACGTCGCCGTTAAAAACTGTGACCGATGCCAACGCACCGGTAATATCTCAAGACGCGACGAAATGCCTCAGAAAGGAATACTTGAAGTGGAAATCTTTGACGTTTGGGGAATAGATTTTATGGGACCTTTCCCATCTTCTTTTGGAAACAAGTTTATACTCGTCGCTGTCGACTACGTTTCAAAATGGATCGAGGCAATAGCTTCTCCTACAAATGACACACGAGTAGTGATTAAGCTTTTCAAGAATGTAATTTTCTCGCGTTTTGGTGTTCCCCGACTTGTTATCAGTGACGGTGGATCTCATTTTATTTCGAAGATATTTGATAAATTACTATCCAAATATGGAGTGAACCACCGCGTAGCAACGCCTTATCATCCGCAAACTAGCGGACAAGTCGAAGTTTCGAATAGAGAGATTAAACAAATATTAGAAAAAACCGTCGCGATATCTCGAAAAGACTGGTCATCCAAGCTTAACGAAGCTTTATGGGCTTATAGGACGGCTTATAAGACTCCTATCGGGACTACACCTTTCAAACTTGTTTACGGAAAATCATGTCATCTCCCGGTAGAATTAGAGCATAAAGCTTATTGGGCGATAAAGACACTCAATATTAATTACACTGCTGCTGGCGAGAAACGAATCCTCGATTTACATGAACTGGAAGAATTAAGACTAGACGCTTACGAAAACGCTAAAATATACAAAGAACGAACTAAAAAATGGCACGATCAGCGTTTATCGCGGAAAGAATTTAGTGTGGGAGATGTCGTACTTTTATTTAATTCTAGACTTAGCCTTTTCCCTGGAAAACTTAAATCTAGATGGTCCGGTCCTTTCGAAATTACAAGAGTTTTTCCTAGCGGAGCGGTAGAAATCACGGATAGAAATAGCACCCCGTTTATTGTAAACAGGCAGCGGTTAAAACAATATCATCGTATAGATAATAGAGATTATACGAATAAGCTTAAACTCATAGAACTGCTACCTCTTTCTCCCGACTAATCTTTTACTAGGCATTTCGTCAGGCTTATGACGTTAAAAACAACGCTTCATGGGAGGCAACCCATTTTATTTGTTTTTACCTGCTATTTTGTTTGTATTATTTGTTTTTGCATTCTATATAAGTACTTTTCATTTTTAAAAACTTTTATGAAACTGCTGCTGATTTCAAATCAATTTTACTTGACACAGGATTTCTGAATAATCTTTTTCTCTTTACTTTCTCCTCTACTCTGTTTCCCCGCTTTATTTTTGCTATGGATCCTCTATAGAACTTTATGGAAACCGCCTTTAGAGGTAGAAACCAACAAAGAAGATTTGAGGCTTTGTCTCAGCGAGCAATCAGTATAACCCTGTCTCATGATGTACCCACTATGGACTCTTTAGGCATTACTGACAGTATTTACTACATGTTTAACCAGTTGGGATGGGAGAAAGCCCACCTGAAAAATAGGTTCGTCACTTACCGAGAGCTTACCCTTGAATTTTTAAGTTCTCTAGTTCACATCCCTGAACACGCTGTTGGAGCCCGAAAAGGATTCATTACCTTCCGACTTTTTGGTATTGAGTTCACCTATAACCATAGGGACTTAGCTGCTTTATTAGGATTCCCCAGTGGACCCTTAGCTTTTACCACCCCTGAGGCCGATATATTGGATTTTGAGCTGGATTATTTCTGGGGTACTTTAATCGGAAACTATCACCCTGACCCAGAAAGTATGGATAACAATGAAATACCTAACCCAGCCATCCATTATTTCCATAGGATTCTTGCCCACACCCTGTTTAGAAATGAACAAAATCAAACTGCTGTATCCAAGGATGAATTATCTCTGCTTTATTGTATGAACCTAGGACGCCCTGTCAATGCGGTCCCACTCCTGATGACGACCTTTACCCGCATTAGTGAGGACCCTAATGTTCCTGTCAGTGTGGGAGGATTAGTTACAATGATTGCACATGCTCTTGGACCTCGTTGCCAACTTAATAACTGTGCACCATTTGGATCAATTAGGCCTATGAATATTAATTTCTGTTTTAACAACCAGATAATAGGAAATTTAGGCCCTGCACCTTATGATTACCTGATCAGAGACGAAGTTGTTACTCTTTTTACCCTCCCGAACCATGCCCGAATAAGTGTCCACAATCGTGAAAATTGGTTGTACGAATTGAATCCACCCGATCATCCTTCGACACCGGAAACACCACAATCATATTTTGTTGATAATAATTTCATGTCTGAAAACGAAACAGATCCTGAAACCCCTCCTAGTTATCATGACTTTACAAATATGGCTGAAGCACAAGCAGCCCCTGATACAAACCAAGGAGAATATACCACACAATTAAACACCATTCTGACCACTTTGGATGCTTATAAAACTGACATTGATGGAATAAAGAATGAATTGAAGACTATGCGTTTGGATCTTATTGGTTTAACTGACATCTCGGTGGAACAGTTCTATAACATCACTCAAGCTCTGGAAATATTAAAAGAAAAGATTGGATGAAGCAATTTATAGTTTCTTAGTTTTCAGTTTTCAGTTTTTCAATTCTTTGTTTTTAGACTTTTTCCATTCTGCTTTGTTCTTAGTTAGTTTCAATTTTTGTTAAGTTACTGCATTTCAATTTACACGCCATTTATTTTCTGTCAAAAAGAACAAGTTACTAAATTTAAATTAATGCAATTGTTTGTTTTCGATTTTAAACTTACAATCATTATGCTGCTTACAATGTTTTACGGTTTTCTACTCTATTGCAAATTATATACGTTGGATTATATGTTGAATTAATTAATGTTGTGTTTATGTTGGAATGCCTGAGATGTTCTGCTTCTATAAAAATATATTATGTGCAATTGTATTGTGTTCTGTTCTATGAAAAACAAAAACTTGCAGCTGCCACGATCATCATCTATCCCCCACGACCGTAACGCACCTTTCAGAGCGTTACGCTCGTCAGCCAGGTGTTACGACCGTAACACGGGTTACATCAGTAACCCTGTTAGCAGAACGTTCCCTTTTCCTGCACCTTTCTCTCTTCTTCTTCCATAACTTCCCATTAACCCCATTCAACCCAAAATTAATCCCTATCAATTTTCAAACTTCCACTACCTCCTTCCACCATATATACATCCATTACCCGTACCATCATTCTCACCCTCTCATTCACCAACCAAGACCCATTTTCACTCAAACACTTTGCATGCAAATGGCGAACAATCTCATTCCTGGCATCACCCTACGAAATGGCGAAGCAGGTGAAACTCAGCGGACACGGTTCCTAAAGTTTCAACGCCGAGGCATCCACCCTACGAGGTTCGTCGACACTGACTGCCTCCGAAACCTCGGGTTGCTCGAAAGTGTCCAACACCTGTTACAAAGTGTCAACCTTTGGACGCTATGTAGCCAGCCACAACCGACGTACGAGACTCTCACCCTTGAGTTTCTCAGTTCATTTTGCTACATCACTCCAAACGGTGCAAGAAATCAACTTACCGGTGTGGTAAGGTTCCGAATTTTCAGCACCGAATACGAATTCCCTCAGAACGCATTCGGTCGCCTGCTAGATTTCTGTATCGACGAAGGCGCTCACCTACGTGTGCGTGACACTTTTCATGAGGAATCTTTCAACCTGTGGCATAACTTGACCAATAATCGGGCTGATTCATACGATCACCTAAATGCCACCCAAATCCACAACCCCGCCATTCGTTACTTCCACCGCATCTTGTCCAACACAATCTTTGCAAGGGATAGTAACCACAAGCTCAACTCAAAGGAGCTATTTTTCATGCATTGTGCATTCTCGAGTCAGAAAATTAATGCCGCACCTTTCCTCCTGGCTCATATTCAATCCATCTGCACCAGAGGCGGCAAACCTTTCTATTTTGGAGGGCTTGTCACTTCTCTTTCTTTAGCACTAAACCATGGTGACACCCTTGTTCATCTGCCATCCCGACCACCGGTTCTGCTCACTTTGGATCATTGCAAATCGGCCCACCTCATCCACGAGCGGGAGGATGGAAGATTTCATCCAGTGATACAAAACCGAGTTTACACTAATATTGTTTTGCCTTGCAGGGACAGAATCGACCCTCAGAACCGAGCCAACTGGCTATTTAACCCTGAAGGCCCTGCTGCTGCTCAAGAAGAACCTCATGTCAGCCACGCTGATGAGATGCAGGAAGAAATGGATCGAGCTGCTCCCGCGCCTGACATTCCTGAGTCGTCCTCTTCTGCACCACCTCCTTTTACTATGGAGGACGTCCTTAGAGCCCTCCATCAGCAGAATCAAATGGTTGTAGCTCTTGAAAGGAAGAATCAGGAGAGTTACGACGCCTTACATCAGCAAAATGTCCAAATCTTGAGTGGTCAACGCTCGACAAATGAAAGGCTTGATGAAGTGCTATGCGAGCTTAACGCTTTGAGGATGGATGTTACATCTCTTGGACCCCAGGACACTGACCCTGAAGCTACTCCTTCCAGACGGTCGCGAACCCGAAGCCGCCGTGGTCGCCAGTAGTTTTTCCTTTTCTTGTTGTTTTCCTTGTTTTTCCGATGTACTTTTTATTTTACCTCGCCATTATATCATAACATTGAGACAATGTTTGATATAGTGTGGGAGGAGTACTGCATTCTTAATCCATAACGAGTAATTTCATTTCTATTTCTGTTATATTTCGTTATTTCATTTTCTCCCCGTTTTATTTAGCCATACAAAAATTTTTCGCCTTTTATATTCGCATAACCGTTAGTTACCTACTTTAACTGAAATCTTAGTTAGAAGGCCGAGAGCGATCCAACGAGAACTATACGATTATGACACCTTCGACTCTCTACTCACGCGAATCGTCTCCATTTTCGTTATACCGATACTTTGAGTTTTGAATCTTAAATTAGCCCCTAGTAGTTTATATTAGCAGTCAGCACCAGTCTTAACACAATCCACGTGGAAAGTCGATGAACATAAGTGGATGATCTTGCAAATTGATTTAAAAAGAATGTTACATGCTTTAAGGAAATAGATATTGCACCAATTAAATTGGGCGATCCTCACCCGATCGTTTAATCCAACGGATGCAAAAGCTTCTACTAAGTAACATAAGAATCCATTGTCTAGGTGGTTCAGAAGCATCTGGCACTGAACTCGGTAGGGCAGACTACGGTTTGATCCCCCGCATCTTGCAATTGGATAAAAGAGGTTGCCACATAATTGTTCCAGAAACCGTCGTGTTTTGATCAGAACCACTAACCGGCTATTCCACTACGTGCGTGCAAGGATAATGGGCTTAATGTGATTGCGCAAGAATGAAACCGGGTGAAATATGAACGAGAAACCTTGAGTTGAATTATAACGGTATAATTGGACGTTTCGTTTAACGGATAGTCATCGACTAGCTTGTTGCTTGTGTCATTTAAGTATCGTTGTTGTTTCATTCGATTTTCTCGGTCGAACTAACTTAGGATTTCTTGTAATTATTTGAAAACGAAAGGTATACTAGTTATGTGCGGTTATAAAAACTTGTCCGATATTTTTGATTTGATTATTTTGCTTGAGGACAAGCAAAGGTTTAAGTATGGGGGAATTTGATAACACGAAATCGTATCGTTTATTTTCTATGAAATTCGCCCGTTCTGTATTATTTTGACCCGATTAATTCCCGAATATTTCGAGTTTGTCATCACTTTTTGCAGGTATTTCATAACTGAGCTCAAAACAGAAGAAAACATGAAACAATGCAAGAAAGCATCAAAAGAACAGAAGAAAAAGATAAATCTGTCAAAGAATTGCATTTTTGTAGCTGTGACGGTCGTAATGAAGCTGCCACGACCGTAAGCCATCTTGAAGAGTGTTACGACCGTAACACAGTGGCCACGACCGTAACACGGGAAAGACCAAAATCTGCACGTAACGCCAAGCTAACGAACGTAACGCGTATATAGTTTATTTGAAGAATGCAGAACGTGGCAAATCAAAACAGAAGGAGTTTCCAAACTCCTTAATTCTCTCCAGTCAAACACCACGTTCACCATTTCTCCCTCAACTACTCACGTTACTATATTTTTGGAGATTTTGAAGGAAGACTGAGTTACAAGTTTTCAAACCAACTGCCAGATTTTATTCTTCTATAAATACCTCAATATTGAACATTAAAAGTACGGAGTTTTATTACAGCTTAATTGTGCCGAAGCTCTGCCAAAATCAAAACCAGTATTATTTCAGTTATTATTTTCCAGCATTTGTTTATTTCAATTCTTTTAATTCCACTGTCCAAATAATAATTTCCAACATTAGGGAATTATTATTATAGTTTAGGATTTATCATTCAAGCTTTAGAATTTGCAATACTCCCGATACCAAGTCCGAGTTTCCGATTTGTGGAAGAAGGATTGAAGTATTGGCTTTACTGTCAGGTTTTTATTTTGCAATTGTATTAAATTCATTTTAATTAATTAATTAATGCATGCTTGTTATTTATTATTTATAATGTCCAATTTATATTTGTTTGCTTTTATTTACAGTATGTTTATTTTAATTTCCATGGCTAGCTAAACCTTTAGTGTCGGTATGGAATAGTAAGAGACATTAGGCATCTGATCAAACTTAGGCTAAAACTTTAATCAACTTAACTCTGGTTATAACTTTTTATGCTTAATAATAAAATCTTTGTTACGAAAGTAAGAAGAGTAAATAGGTTAGATCGAGACCACGAAAGTGTGAGGTTTTTAACCGGATAGCTAAAGTTAGGCATTTGATTTAAATACAGTGAAAGCGCTTTAAAACAAATTAGAATTAATTAAGTTTCCAAAAAACACTTCTAAACACTTATAGGCTAGCGAAAGCAGGTATAGGGCTTTAGACGTATAATCCGAGATAAGACCATGAAAGTGTGAGTTGAGGGTTTTTAAACTGATTAATTCTACAGATAAACCAAGTTGACCATCCTTATATGCCTAGGTCCGATTAGATCCCTTAGGTCGACTCTATTGCATACCGACCGTTCATTTCATAGTTACTTTAAAATCAATTAATTTACCTTCCTTAATTTTCCCAAAACCAACGTGACAATTTCCGCCTTAGCTAAACCAACCTGTTTTACAACACTAGCGTGATTACAAAGTCCCTGTGGATTCGACAATCTTTTATTACTACCTCGATAGGCTGTGCGCTTGCAGTTAAGATACCGTCAGACATTAAGTCGATCGTAGACCCCATCATGACGTTGGCATAAGATACTGCTTCGACCCACTTAATGAAGTAGTCAATGGCCACCAGAATAAAGTGGTGCCCGTTGGAAGCAGTCAGCTTAATTCGGCCAATCATATCAATAACCCACATTGCGAAGGGCCAAGGAGAAGTCAATGCATTCAGAGGGTTGGGAGACATATGCATTTTTTCGATATAGATCTGACATTTGTAACAGATCTTGGAATGATCATAGCAATCGTTTTCCATTGTTGACCAATAGTAACCTGCTCTCAAGATTTTCTTAGCCATAGTATGCCCACTGGAATGCGTTCCAAAGGAACAATCGTGAATTTCGTCCATGATCTTATTTGCTTCGTGTCTATCCACACGTCTGAGTAAAATAGAATCATAGTTTCTCTTGTACAAAACATCCCCATCGAAGAAAAACTTGGCTGCATATTTCTGCAGAGTCTTCTTATCAGTGCCAGAAGCATCCTCTAGATATTCTTTTGTTTCGAGATATCTCTTGATATCGTAAAACCATGGTTTCTCAACAACAACATCTTCTTCTACTTCATAACAAAATGCTGGCTCATCCAACCTCAAAATGGAGATAGAGGGGGCTTGATTTTCCTATCTGACTTTAAACATGGATGATAGAGTAGCCAAAGCATCTGCTAAGTTTTTCTCTTCCCTTGGAATATGATTGAAAGTAATCTCATCAAAATATGGGGTCATCTTTATCACATGCTCACAATACAGAATCAGATTCGGGTGACGAGTTTCCCAATCTCTGTTGATTTGACTAATCACAAGAGCAGAATCCCCATATACTTCCAAGACCTTGATTCGCAAATCAATAGTAGCTTCTAACCCAAAGATACAAGCGTCATACTCAGCCATATTGTTAGTATAATCAAAGCAAATTCTAGCAGTGATAGGAGTATGGAAACCTTCAGGAGAAATAATCACAGCACCAACACCATTACCCAACGCATTGGAGGCACCATCGAACACCATCGTCCATCGCGATCCTGGTTCGAGTCCTTCCACTGGGCCTGGAATATTACAATTGTATAGATACATGGTGTCTTCATCTGGAAATTCAAACTTCATCGGCTGATAGCCGTCTTCCATAGGCTGGTGAGCAAGATGATCTTCCAACACACTACCTTTGATATCTTTTTGGATAGTATAGTGGATGTCATATTCTGTTAAAATCATGTGGAAATAGGATACTCTTCCCGTGAGAGCTGGCTTTTCAAATATGTACTTGATTGGACCCATCTTGGATATCAAGAGAGTAGTATAAGTCAGCATATATTTTCTGAGACGCTTTGTTGCCCACGCGAGTGCGCAACAAGTCTTTTATAGCAATGACTACCTCGACTCACAATCCATGAATTTCTTGCTCAGGTAGTAGATGGAATGTTCCTTTCTACCTTTCTCGTAATGTTGACCGAGTACACAACCCATGGAGTTTTCCAACACTGTCAGATACATTATCAAGGACCTACCTTCCACCAGAAGCGAAAGAATTGGAGGTTCCAACAAATATTCTTTAATTCTATGAAATGCCACTTGGAAATTTTTATTACACCTGTCCGTCTGATCTTTTTTCAACAATTTGAAAATTGGTTCACAAGTGGTTGTAAGATGAGAGATGAATCTAAAACCGTAGTTCAATCTCCCGAGAAAACGTTGAACCTCTTTCTCTGTTTTCGGCATAAGCATTTCTTTTATTGCTTTTATCTTTCTAGGATCAACCTCAATTCGTTTTCCGCTTATGGTGAAGCCCAACAACTTTCCCGACCTCACCTCGAAGGTGTATTTGTTTGGATTCAGCCTCATTCTGAACTTCCTTAATCTTTTAAACATTTTAAACAAGTGGACAAGATGTTCCTCTTCTGTCTGGGACTTGGCAATCATATCATCAACATATACTTCAATCTCCTTATGTATCATGTCATGAAAGAGAGTGACCATTGAAGGCTTATACATTTCCCCTGTGTTCTTGTAACCAAAGGGCATCACTTTGTAAAAAACTGTTCCCCAAGGTGTAATAAAAGTAGTCTTCTCCATGTCTTCTGGCGCCATATTGATCTGATTGTAGCCATAAAAACCATCCATGAAGGAGAACACCTTAGCTTGAGCAGTATTGTCAAGCATAATATCAATATGAGGGAGCGTAAAATCATCCTTAAGGCTTGCTCTGTTCAAGTCCCTATAATCCACACACATTCTGACTTTACCATCCTTCATAGGCACTGGTATAATATTCGTGATCCACAACGGGTAAGAGTCACTTTCAAAAAACCTGCATCAAACTGCTTCTGAACCTCCTCTTTGATCTACTTAGACATCTCAAGATGAAATATTCGATTTTTTTTGTTTGACAGGAGGACACTCTTCTCTAAGAGACAGTTTGTGCACAACAATATCTGTATCCGGCCCAGACATGTCTTCATAAGACCAAAAAAAGATATATGCATACTCACAGATAATTTCAATCAATCTTCGCTTTACACTATCTTCTAAAGCGATCCCAATCTTGACTTCTCTTCCGACCTCCTCGGTACCCAAGTTGATCAACTTAGTAGTCTCTTGGTGTGGCTGAATGACCTTTCTTCTTGCCTCAACAATCTAGCTAACTCTTCGGGAAGTTCACAATCTTCTTCAACTTGTTCTCAGCTTGATAGATCGAATTTTCAAAGTCACAAAGAGCCATAGCATAATCACTTTCGACAATTTTTGGGATTAACAGGGGACATTATCTGCATGATTATTTTTATTTTTATTTTAGTTTTAGATTAAAAAAGAAAATAAAAACTCACATTCAGCCAAAAATTTAAAATAAATATAGGGAGCAAAATTTTGAATGCAAAAAATAAGTTCTTTATCGATGATAAATTTGCAATGAAAAACATCATGGCCATACAACATGTTCACTATGTCTTAGGTAGAACGTAGAGATTATTGCATGATAACAAATAAAAGAAAAATTACTCTTCATAACGAGTGACTTCAATGACATCCTAGACAAACCAATTATCAAGCTCTTTACCTGGCACGGTAGGATGAACCCACTTATCCATCTCGCAATCACTGTCACCATCCTTGCTCATAGCATGAGCTTCTTCATGGATAACCCCACTACTAACAAACTGAATTGGTAGGGGGATACCTTGAACCTTGAGAGGAGTAACAGTTGACATGCTTCGACCAGCCACGAAACCTAGACCTTTCTTGTCTGTCTGTGTGGGGAGATTCAACACTCTGCCCCAGCCTTCAGGATGACCAAATCGAACAACTGCTTATGCTTGACAGTAATATGACATGGAGACCTCTGACTTATTAACCTCTTGACGAGGAGTCCTGACAACCTGCACGGTCTCAAAATATTTGCACGGAGTCTCATGGATTTCTCCCTCCACCTCAACATAGCAAATGGAACTCAGATGACTGACAATATAATCCTCTTCACCGCGAACGGTGACCACCTTCTGATTCAACAAGAACTTCAACTTTTGGTGCAAAGTGGAAGTGACAGCACCGGCCCCATGTATCCATGGACGGTCCAACAAACATCAATAGGAAGGATTATGTCCATGATAAAGAAAGTGACTTCAAACACCTGGGGACCTATCTTTATTAGCAAGTCGACCTCCCCGAACATTGTCCTTTTTGACCCATCAAAAGCTTTGAAAATCAAATCACTTCGCCTCATTACAAGGATCCCGTATCAACTAGCACACGCGACAAGCTTCATGAGAGCGGACTTTGGAAACACATTGATAAAGGATCCCGTATCAACTAGCACACGCGACAAAGTAGTCTTTGCAATATCCATGGAGATGTGGAACGCTTTATTGTACTTCCTCCCCTCAGGGAGTAGATCAAAATATGTAAAGCCAAGTCCATTACTTCCATAAATACTATTCACAATCCCTTCAAATTGATTCATCAAGATCTCCTAAGGAATGAAAGAAGTCCCCAACAACTTCATCAATGCATTCTTATGGGATTCAGATTCTCTGAGCCAAGAAAGAATTGATATCTTTGAGGATGTCTGACTCAACTGGTCAATGATCTTGTAGTCACTTTTCTTGATGTACCTCATCAACCCGGCTACATCTTTAGCCATTTCTGCATCCAAAGCAGGAACATGGGGATTTTCCACGGCTTATACTATTGACCATAATTTTCTTGTCCTTAGCCTAAGCTGCGGCATCTGCGCTACTCTCAGGCTTTTCAAGCGGTGAAAATATTCGACCACGACGGGTAATTCGTCTTTCGATGAAAATATCAAGCACTGTGAGCTTCTCTTCTTTAGACTTGTTTTCCTCAGACTTGTTTTCCTCATACTTCTGAATAACAACCTTCTTCCCCTGATAGTAGAGTTCACCGGCGTAACTCCAAGGAACTTGCTTGTCACTAACATACGAGACAGGACCAGGCACGATTATACGTAGTGGAGATTTCTTAGCAGGCACTAGAATCCTCACAGGCGCAAAGTTAGACTTCGGCTTGACAGGAATGGTGGTCACATCCACTTCATTATTATCAACCTCGAGCTTAATGACCTTGCGATCAAACTAAAGAATACCCTTGGCAATTAGACTTTGAACCGCATCTTTCAACAATTGACAACCCTCTGGCTGGTTCAAGCAAATTGCACAGTCCATCCCATAACCCAAGAATACACCTTTACTAGACAACTATTCTTTCACAAATGAGAGAGGTCTAGTTAACTGATTAACATCCATAACCAAATTCAAACCTTTATCCTCCATGATGGCACCAACAATGGCACCACCATAAGGTGGCAAAGGATGATTAGTAATATTGGATGTTGGTCCAAAGTTAATGGCCTGAGAGCCCAATAGGTCTTGGATTTTATGCTTCAAAGCATGATAATTATCAATAGTGTGCCCCTGCCCACCAGAGTGGAAATCACATCGGGCATTAGCATCAAATTTGTATGGCAACCTTTATGGATCAACTTTCCAAGGGTGCAACTTAACTAGCTTCAACTCAAGAAAATGAAGTAACAAGTCAGCACTAGACATCGAAAGTGCGTCAAGATTCTTGGGAGGATGCCTTTGGCCTTGCAGATTACCTTGCTTGGACACATAAGCTTGCCTCTGAGGCGCATCAGTCAGTATTGTTACAGCAGCGATCTGATGATCTGAACCCTGATATCTGCCTTTCCCTTTTCGAGAACAGGCTGCGCTGGATTCACCCTCCTTTTTCTTTTGGTGACCACCAAAAGACTTCTTGGTGTTACCATCATTATTTCCAGCAACAACATCTTGGATCTTTCCTAACTTAATTCTTATTTCAATTTTCTCTCCATGCGTGACCATCTCTGCCAAAGTACCTGACGTACTGCAAGTGTTGTAGTAATGGCCCTGTAATGTACTACTGAACATTTCCACCATTTCCCGCTTGAACATAGGCGGTTGAACCTTCGCATCCATCTATCGCCACCTCTAGGCATACTCTATAAAAGACTCATCCCACTTCTGGGATAAATTTTGTAATTGGGTTCTTATGGGATTCATATCAGTGTTATACTCATAGTGCACAATAAAAGCCTCAACCAACTCTATCCATGTACGAATGCGACTACTTTCCAACTGCATGTACCACTCGAGTGGGCCACCCGTCAAGCTATCTTGAAATAAGTGCATCAACATCTTCTCGTCATCAGAATACGCAGACATCTTCTGGTAGAAAGACTTAACATGGGTGTTCGGACAAGAAGTGCCTTTGTATTTCACGAAATTAGGCACCTTAAATTTTGGGGGAATCTATACCCCAGGCACTAAGACCAAATCAGACATGTCAAATCCCACTGCACCTTGACTTTCAAACCTGCATATCCGCTCTTCAAGCATACGCAACTTCTTGTCAGATTCTGTTGGTTCATCAACATTAGACATCAAGTCTTCCAAGTTATCTTCTTCCATTGGCCTAACAGGAATGCGAACAGGCCTTGGTGGTACCACGGGTTATTCTACACTCTAACAAATAGTAGTAGGTGGAGGAGGATTCCCTACAACTTAAATCACAGGGATACCTTGGTTACTCGTAGTATTTCTGAGATTTGCAGGCTGACCGTTTTGAATATTCAGACCGACATTCAAATCTAGATTCACATTCCGAGCACCTCCATGATTCTCAACTATATTATGAGCGCCCAGAGTACCATTTGGATTGTTGATGATGACCCCTTACGGATTCACAATCAAAGTTTTACCACCATTGTTCACAGTTTCAGCAGGCCTCACAATCATGGCTCTCACTTCCTCTTGCTAACGAGCCATGTTCTGAATGATCTCTATCAACTGGTCAACCAGAGTATCCATCCTGGTAACCATAGCCATAACATTTTCTTGAATTTGTTCCATTTGTATTTTGGAAGTGCTCCGAGTATTATAACAATGAGAGTTTGTGGTAGCAATATCTGAAAAGAAACCCAAATTACAAATAAGAAAACATGTTGGAGCTACCTGTTATGATATAATATGCATGGGTGAATGGTTATGCATGAAATGTTTTATAATTTCTAGGAATATCTTGCAGTCCTTTATCAAGTATCAAGAAGCAATAGGATAAACAACAAGACAAAGCAACTAAAGACAAAACATGTGAATAGAAACTGTTCATATCATAAAATCAAACATGCATCCATACAAAATATTCTTAATATAAACAAAGTCAATCATCATAAAGATCCCGTCCAACAAGACTGGTGGTAATCTTATTAACAAGTAAAATTGAAAAGAAAGTGTCGAAAAGACTCCTCTGAGAAGCCTTATCACTTTGGTAATCCTCCTTTGAAAATGAATCTTCGGTCACAAATCCTTTCTTCTTCATCAAAGCCAACAAACAATGGTACTTGAGCTGCCAATCTTTGGGACCCGCATTTCCCCTCTCAGTTTCCTCTACTAGAATATTGCCTTGGTTTTCTACTTGGGCTTTGATCATTGTTAACTCCTTCACCACTTGAGTCAACCATACATCTTTTTCTCAGAGCGTTTTCTTCAAAGCCTTAACCTCTTCGTAGTGTTTAACTTCCAACTTGTCTTTAGCCAATCGAAGCCTCTCTATTTCCTACTGACTAATCAACATTTCTTCAACTTGTCGACTAGCTGTACTGGAACCATCGACCTTGAGCTTCTTCGACTACTAAAGCAAACCGTATCTTTCTACCAACTGGTCTTTCATCCTAACCTCCTTCATAAGCTTCTTTTTTAGCTTGCAAGGCAAAAGAGAGATCCATTTTCATCTCTTCCTGCTTAGCTTGGAGTTTGAGATTTTCAGCCTTGACATTCTTAAGACACACCATAGGTACAAGTTCTGATCCACATAGCGCAGGCTGCACAGAAGACGATTCAACACGAGATAAAGAGTTATCCACTGACCGTCAATTAATGGGTCAAAATTAGGTTGAGGATATAGCAACCTCCCCTTTTTGTAAGGTAGCAGTATCTCTTTCACATGATCCTGAATCCAACTGGTATAAGTATCACGAGCTACACCTACATTTTGGATAAAAGAAAGTTTCCCTTTACGGCAAAAATGTTCGCAAGCCACTTTCACCTTTTCAAGCAAAACCGCATCTTCCCATTTAGAGAAATAAACGGTTTCCATCACTTCCCAATCAGTGGGTCTATCCATCATCGAAAATCCTAATTGACGGTGTTCCAATATAGGATTATAGTTAATGCACCCCCCTGTTCCTATGAGCAGAACATTAGGGAATTCTCCACACCCTATAATGATCTCTTTCAAGCCCATCACGCTTTGCCAAACAATATCATACGAAGTAAGTCCCATGATACGCTGAGACCATAAAGACGACTCGACAATATGAGCAAAAGGCCCTTTTGTAGGCATGTGCATTATCAACCATTTGTAAAGCATAATCTCACAACACATAACTTCCCATTTCTCCCCATGCAAGGAATGGATGGTGTAATAAGCGTCAGCAAGTAGATTTGGTATTGGATTACCATTCATGAAGACATATAATGCAGATACAAGCACCAACTTCTCGGAAACCAGAAAGAGAACCAAACCATAAATCATAGCTTCCAAAGCACATCGAATACAGTCCAATTCTTACCTCTTGCAAAATCCTTGGCCTTTAATACCAAATAATTCAACGGAAGACCGCTCGTTCCGCTTTTGTTAATCCAATTACTTTCAACTTCACCACATGTCAAATAAAGAGCCCTACAATTTCCATGTAGTTCGGAGTCTCTGGTACTTGAACAAATGGAACACCATTAGTCAACTTGACACCATAATGTATGCATATTCCTCAAGAGTCGGTGCTAACTGATAGTCCTAGAAAGTAAAATAGAGCAACTGCAGATCATAGAACTGAAGAAGTGTTCTCACGGACCACTCTTCAAAATCATCATTCACCAATGGCAATAAATTTCCATATTGTCCTTTGAAAACTTCTTCATTCGGCCCTCACACAAGAGCTCTTATCTCTCGCAATCGACCCCCAAAGCACAAAAACTGATAAGCAACTGTGTTTCTGAGAGGCTATGTGCTTGTCTCGATGTTGCTACCCATCCTCGATGCTAATGACAACTTTAGAATAATCCTGGAAATGAAATGCATATGCAGGTTAGACATGTATATATTTTTTGTACATTTCTTTTGTAAAATAAATATGCCATGATGCAAGTGAAACAAACATGGGATCAAAGGTTCCATAATGCTGATTAACTATTGTGCCCTTTCTGAACATGTTGGGTGCACTAGGATCAAAATTTCGAAACATGAACCCAAATGAACCTCTTGGTCAACGGATCAGAAAATCAGAAAATAAATATGAGAACCATCAGAACAAAGCGAGATCGCCCATAGAACATAGTCACTGTATAAACATAGCCACCATTAGAACATAGTCACCAACTGTACTTGTGATAATCAAGTCCCTCCCCACTCACGGGTAAAAACTAGGTCAGGGTAAGGTCGGGTAACCCAGAATCGAGGGTACTCCTGAAAAACTATCACCATATCACCTAAGTGAAAAACAATAGTTCCTCATTTGTATCTTATATGAGCATGGAAGACATGATGACAATAGTGAAATCTAAGTCAACTAGCACAATAATTGGGCATTTTACCTCATAGTAACACCCACCCAATCATGAAAACAGATCTAGCACAATAGTATCACCAATATATGGAAAGTGATAAAATGCAATGCAAACATATGCTCAGATAAACATGTACAAATGAATAAACTGAAAGGATAAAAATAAACACCCAAAGAAAAGAAAACAAGAGCTATGATCGACTTCGGGATGGACCAACAATAGGTCAATCTATCCCTAGTGAAGTCGCCAGCTGAAACAACCGGCTGAACTTTCAACTGATAATGAAATCAATGAAGTCTCCATCGAACATTTTTTATCCCACATGAAGGGAAATGTAAACATCGAGTAAACCTGAGAAGGGTGAAATCACGGTCAAATGACTGGGAGATCGAGTAAGGGAGTTTGTTACACGAGGGGAAGGTATTAGCACCCCACACGCCCGTAGTACTCTATGGTATCCACTCATGTTATTCTAATATAATGGGTGTGTTAAAAGTCTATGTGTAAGGTTTAAAGTAAAAATAAAGAGGGAATGCATGCAAAATAAAAGATAAAACAATATAGGGAAAATAAAGTTGTGCTCGATCAGGCCCTACCCCAATGCCTACGTATCCTTTTTAAGGAATCAGAGATGTTGTAGTTTGCTTCACTTGTTTTGATGGATTTGTGTTTTTTATTTGAACAATGTTAAATTCAATCATTCCACCGTGGCTCGACCTTTGGAGACTTACGACCTATAGTGGAAAGGAAATAACATGCTCTTAGAAGAGAAAAGTCTATTGACAAAAAAGAAAGGAATTGGTTGGTGTTCTTTTACCTAAAAAATAGGATTTTAAAGTTTTATATGTTTTATGCATTTGCTAAGAAAAAGAAGGTTTTTATTTTAGATGCAAAGGATACAAAAGAAAATAAAACATCTAAGAGAGACTATCTAAATCTAATCCCTAATGTTATCATACAATGATTGATCCTAAGGTTGAGTTTTGAAGGAAAATCTTTACCCTATGTTGACATGCATGGATAACAATCCTAATGTCTATCTCAAATCATCATATATAGATGAATCAAGACGTTCTAAAGGAGCATAGCAAGGGTCTATCACCTAAAACATTGTCTATCTCGAATCATCATCTATAGATGAATCGAGAGATCCTAAGGGAATATGCCGAGGGTATATCATCTCAAAACATGCACACAAAGATGAAATCAAGTAAGCAAGTCAATAGGATCAAGAGAGCTTGATCAAGAGAGTACACACAATGTGTCATGAGTAGCGCACGCTAACCCAGGTCAAATGCCTAACCAAGATATTGAGGATTAAGGTGGAAAACAAATCAACAATCAAAAGGCTCAAGAGCGCACACCTAGAAAAATCCTATATAGGCTAGCATACCAAAAAAAGTCTAACAAAACTATCCTATGGGGAACATGCTATGAGAGCAAAGTCGTGATCTCAATTTCTAAATTGAGTGACTCATCGATCAACATAAATAAAGGAAAACGATAAAATCCTATAAGGAGCATGCACTGAGAGCAAAGTCGTGATCTCAATTTTCTAAATTGAGTGACTCATCGATCAACAAGAAAAATAAAGGAAAATGATAAAATCCTATAGGGAGCATGCACTGAGATCGAAGTCGTGATCTTAATTTCTAAATTGTGTGAATCATTGATTAATAAGAAAAATAAAGGAAAACGATAAAATCCTATAGGGAGCATGCACTGAGAGAGAAGTTGTGATCTCAATTTCTAAATTGAGTGACTCATTGATCAACAACCAAGGAAGCAAACACAAGCACAACACATATAATGAATAAAGTGCGGAATGCCTTCTACAGGTCTTTAAACAGCGACTTTGCCACTATGGGGGCTCCCAGAACTATCTAGAAATCTCTAAAGAGTGAAAGAAACAAAAAGAAGCAGTGTAATACCAAATGGATAATAATTCATAGCAAGCAAGAAAAAATGAGAAACCCGGAGAACTTCGAGTAAGCTAGCATCATCAAACAAAGCAAATCAGAAATCAGACGTCCAACAAAAGCCTCGAAGAAAACGGTGTGAAAATAAATCACAAAAATGATTTGCATCAGACACCACACAAGAGTCATCCTGCATAAAAATATAATCCAGACAAAAACTCATCAAATATGTGTATTCCTCGAGTCAAGAGGATCAAAGCATAAACTCTTCTGAATCGCATGTGTATCTCGTAAATAAATTGAAATACGAACCAAATAGGATATCGAATTCATTTTCCCCAAATAAAGTAGAACGTGAATTAATATCATCAAGAGAATCCCTTAGTATGAGTCCTTGCACAACCAACACACATATAAAAAATAATAAGGAAAAACTAAACCAAAAGAGAAATCACAATGAAAAACGAAGCAAAATAAAAAGAGGAACTTGCTATTTTTTGGCCTGGGAACCCGGTTACCAGGATTTGGGTAACTGGTTACCCTAACTCAAAAATATGAGAAAAGAGTTACTGACTTGAGGTAACTGGTTACCATATTTGGGTAACCGGATACCAAAACCTTGAAGATTTTGGAAATTTGCTTCTGACTTGGGGTAACCGGTTATCATAGTTGGGTGACCGGTTACCACGTAACAACTTTGAAATTTTTTTGTAAATTAAATGGATGGTAACCGGTTACCATAACAGGGTGACCGGTTACCCTCGTGTCAGAGGCAGTTTTAACAGATTTTTGAGCATTTTCAATGGCTTGGATATTTAATCAAACACAAAGTCTCCATACATTTAACACATGATTTTGCATAATTCATGGTTTAGATTCAAATAACACATGCTTGATATAAGATCAACAATTAGGCTTCATGCAACATCAATCATTTGATTTAAAAATTAAGCACTTTCAGGAACTAATCACTTAAGTCAAATAAGGGTTTAATTCAATTATCCATTCCCATATTTATAAATGATCGTCAAATCAATTCACAATTCTAGCTCTAGATCTAAGTTCTCAAATCAAAATTCAACCTAGATTCAATTCATGCTTCATCAAAAAAGTGTTTCTCAAATAATCACTTATTTTAAAAGTACTTAATTCAAGAAAACTCACCGATAGAAGTGAATAGGAGGCTTAGGTATAAAGATCACAATGAACGGATCGAAGATCGGAGAAGAATTGCTCTTGATCTTGACTTTGGATTCTTGACAAAATTGTTGTTGTGTTCTTGATCAAAAAGTAGAGAAAACTTTGATTTGTTCCTTGAGAACTGAGAAAATGGTTAGACTTGTGTTTTTGAGAATTGGTGAATTATTAGAGCCTATTTCTTTGAAAATTTAGATTTCAAGATTATATAGTGTGACCAAATTGGGCCTTGGATGTGCAATTGGACAGGGCCTTGACTTGAAAGCGTAAGCCCGACACGACAATGAAGTGCCACGTCATCATCCGTACGGAATCTTAAAAAAGTTCCAACACGAAAAATGAAGATAATCAAATTTGTGACGCGTTGCTGAAAGAATAGGCTTAATCCAATAAAGGACGAGGAGTATGAATTTTTGAAGTTTCACTGACACAATGTCATACAAAAACAATTTCTTGTGCATAATTTTATTGCGTCACGCGCGAAAAGACCAAAAACAAAAGCCTTCGAGTCAGCGTTTGATTTTGGCATCTGAAAAGAAACTGTAGTAGACAAAAACTTTGAACCAAATCCTCAGGGCTCATCTTAATATGATAAAAATTGAACGAGATGTGAATTTTACCGTATTAAATATTAATACAAATTACTTTCGGTTCAACACAAACATGTCTTTAGAAACTCAAAGTCCACGGGTCCTTCTTTAGTGAATCATCTTTTGACTTTCAAAGATGATATCAAGATTACATCGAGATAGAATTTTGGAAATCAAAACCACGCACATACGACATTCCAACCGGGATTTATGGATTTTCTAATACACAACAAATCACAATTCAGCACACTTTTCTTTGTATTTTTCACTATATAACTGTTTACCTCGGGTTTTGGTAAACAACCGCTGATCCTCCAAATGGTTACTTATTTGGTTACTCGCAGGATCGATCAGATTGATCCTAGGACATAGGTTGATTTTGAAGTTTGATTGAATTGGATAAGGCTTTAAATAAATTGGCTTTAAATGAATTGCATAAAGGAAAGACTTGGTAAAATAAATAAGGCTTTAAAGTAAAAGGTTCGACAAGAATGTAAAGAGGAAAGCAAGTAAATTTCTGGAAAGTAAATGACTTTAATTGATAAAATTGGTGTTTCACACATACATTTCTCAACAATTCTTTCTCACACGCTGGGTACTCGAATCTATATGAGTGACTTTGTATAGAATTGTGAACACACGCGAGAAACTACATGTCTACTCCTATTTATACTAAAACATCCCAAGTAACCGTCGGGAAGTTACACTGCTTCGAGATCAATCCACTTGGCACGTTCTCCATGCTCGACGCCCCAGATCCTTGCACGTTTGCACGTAGTAACTGCTGGAAACCGTTTTCCCTCCAAAAGCTTTGAATTTCAAACTGCTTCACCCTGAACCGTCGAACACTTTCGTCAAGAGACATCTTCGACGAGAAACTCCTTCGACGTCGAAGGCAACCAGCCTTCTTCCTTGGAAGAAATCTTCTAAGTACTTTGCCATCTTTCGACGGGCACTTCGACAGACTTAGCCAGTCGAAAGCATTTTTCAGCTTTTAATGGTTGACATCAATCAAAACAAAGGTGTCGAATTTAGGAGCCAACAAATTGCCCCCCAAGAATGCCTTATTTCGACTCTGAAAGAAAAAGGCATTCTTTGAAACGCCATTCGACACCTGTCTTTCCACGCTTAGTCACAAATTAACTTGTGCACTTTTTGTTGCTTTTTACCAACTATTGGCAATCCCAAGAAAACCATCATTGATTTGATCCTAGGACGTCACTTTCAGTACGGCGTGCAGTACCAAACGTCATTTCAGAATTTGTCATTATGACAATTCCCAAAAACGAGGACGCACGCTGCGTCCCTCTATTTCTGCAGAAACGGCCAAAACAACAGGGGGCTGCCACGCGTCCCACTAACTCCTGCAGCATTAAATGGCATTTAATGTCCTCGTTATTGGGAATTTTTCCCCACTACTATAAATAGCAGCAAGTACCCCATTGTGGGACTTTTTACGCCATCTAGCCTTTCAAACTTCTCTATTTTCATACAAGCTTGTTATCTTTGCAGAAACTCTTCCTCTTTCACTTCATCTTCAACCTCATTTCAAACAATGGCATCTGGTTCTACTGCTCCTAGTGCTAACGCACCAACTGAACATGCTAAACCCAAAGTTTTCGTCACTGCCCCGGTAGTAAACTCTACAGGCAAACGAAGGGTTCCTGAACCTTCTGACATCGCCGTTCGCGACGCCTACTCACGCCACTTGATGATCCCGGTTGGATACTCCAACCAGATCTTTGCAATGTCTGGTTCCATGAATCCAAGCATCTCTGAAGCTCTGAAGATCAAGAGCTATTTCCCGATAGTCGAGAAACTCAAACCAGTCGCATGCGCGAAGAAAGACGCAGAAGACAATGAAGACCCTGCACGTGAAAAAATCGACCTCCGCTTCTTCAACAGAGGTGTTAGGGTCTTCAGGTCTTGCCCTAACCTTACCTCCGATTATGTTGCTTGGCTAACAAAGTTGGAGAAGCACCAAACTTCGACCTGGAAGGATATGGGAATCTTCGACCTAGTGATGCTGTCGAAGACAGGTTTGAACTACTCCCCGGAGATGCTGATAGCTTCACTGTTGTTCTGGGACTACTCCCACTTCACTTTTCACCTTCCCTGTGGGATGCTAACCCCCACACTCTTCGATGTGGCCGCTATTACTGGCCTTCGACCCACCGGGGATTACTTCGATCCGGAGGAGATGTCGGAGGACCAAATTGGCTTCTCTGAGACCAAACCAACATACACCACTTTCATCAACCATTATCACGACAGGTCGACAGATGCTGTGTCGGATGTCGAACACATAGCGTTTCTAGCCTTATGGCTAACTCGCTTTGTGTTTTGCTCGAAGTCTCTGCAGGTGACCAAAAAGATGGTCACTCTTGCTACTCAACTGCATCACCGCCAAAACATCTGTTTGGCAGAACTGATTCTGGCTAGCCTCTATGATTCGATCAGCAATGGGGCAACTCTTCTGAAACATATCGAGGACAGGGCCAGCTTGCTACTCGCTGGGCCTTTTTGGCTACTCCAACTGTGGCTCAATGCCACTTTCGAATCTTTCTTGCCCAAGAAGGTTCAGATAAATGAACAGGCTCCAGCGATAGCGAATAGACGCGTCGAAGGAACCAGGCTGGCTCTGCTGACACCTATGGACGATGGACTGGAGTTCCAGCAAACCTTCACCAACTTCGTTCTAATGTTTTCTCGAAGGAAGGAGTTTGTTTCAACTATGGCTCCATTTGCTCAACGGCGGGTGGGGCCAGCATGGTTCACAAGGCCACATCCAAAGGCGTCGAGTGGTCCCAATGTCGATGAGCATACAATACTTTGGGAGGCGTTCCTTACACCAAGGATCATGCCTCTTCGATTCAAGAGCTCAAAGACTCATTTGAGTCTAATTGCTTACCAACCAAACCCGGTATCTCGCCAGTTTGGTATTATCCAAACCCTTCCTTCTCCGATTTTTCAAAGAGAGAAGTCAATGTTGTACTTCTGCAACGATTACACAGAAGAAGCTGCCATCAAGCATATCAGAAGATATGCTGGTCGAACAATCCTCTCGCTGTTTGACTACCAGCTCAATTTCCTTTGCTCACCATCCTTCGAGGAGTGGTGGAAAAGCTACTATGCTGAGTACTTCTTCGACGAGAAGGACTTCATGGATGAGCTGCATAAGTCTTTTGTCCTTGTGTTGGACAAAATAAAGAAATGTAAGTTCATGTTCTCACATTACTTTTTGTCTTTCTTTTCGACTGCTAGCCTGTTAACTTTTTACTTGTTTTCAGTTGTTCGAAAGCCTGTAGCCAAGAAGGCTACAGAAGGCCAACAAGGAGGAGGCCCTTCAACAAAACCTCCACCGCCGGCGAAAACTACAGCGCCGGCGAAGACCACAAGCAACCAACAGGGGGAAGGCCCTTCGAAGAAGCCTTCTATATCGGTAACCAGACTTTCTTCATTTTCCTTCTAGCTTTCGATTTTTGATTTTCGATGCAATTATTCAATCGAATTCCTGTTGGTTTTCTAGGCACCTTCGCCCAAGAAACGGCCAGCACTGGTGGTCGAATCTGGGAGTGATGAAGAAAGTGACTCTCCTCCTGCCCCCCTAAAGAGGCGAAAGTTGACGAAGGATGCTTCTGTTCCTGCTCCTGCTCCTGAAGGTCGAACCGTCAGAATAAAGGTTGCTGTGAGAAAGCCTAGGCCACCTCCAGTGATCATCGAGGAGCCAACTGAGGAGGAACTAAACATTCTTCTTAACAAGCCTGTCGAAAGCGACAATTCCAGCCCTGGGGCTGAAACTAATCCACAGGTAATCTTTTAGACCCTTTTATAACTTAGGTATAGATACCCATATTCGATTGTGTCTCTTTCGATCTCTGAAGATTTGTCTTCTTTCCCTTTTCAGGACACTACTGAAAGTTCTCCGCCAAGGACCTCAGAAACGCTGGAATCTGCTGAACTTAGCAGGCCTCAGGAAAAAGGCTTGGGCAATGACGAAGCCCATACTGAGAATGAGGCCAATGCTGAAACGGTAGAGAAACCAACAGAGGAACCTCTGGTGGAGGAACAGCAGCCAGAAACGGTTCAGGTGGTGGATCTGTCAGAAGAGAATCATGAAGAAAGGGACCAAGGCAATGATGGCGAAGAAAATCAAAATGCTGCCGACGAAGAGAACCAAGGTGGCACTGGCGAAGGACACCAGGGTGACGCTAGCGAAGAACACCAAGATGACGCTGGCGAAGGGCCCCAGGGTGATGCTAGCGAAGAACCACAGGTCGACGCTGGTACTGCCCCAGTCCGAGTCGAAGAGCAACCAGTCGAGGCACCTAACACTCAAGAACCTCAAACCCAAGATAATACTGTTGCAAGGGTTACCTCCTCGAAGCACAGGTCAAAAGAGGACTTGGAACTCTTGAAACAAACTGACCCTGTTAGCTACCTCAATGCAATCATCGAGAGTAAGAGTTCGTCTGACGCTAGTCAGGAAATTCCTACCCTGTCGGGGAAGTCTACTGAAACTTCTCCTCTTGATGATGCGTTGGCGAAGGTTAAGGCCCAGTTCTTCAAGAGGGACTTGATGAAGGCTTTAGAGGGTGACCCCACTACTCCATCATGCTTGAAAGAGGTCTTGAATGCTGTCGACTTTGAAGCTGTAGCCCCAGAAGTCTCAGACTTGATCATGGAGTTACACTCTATGATTGATCAAGTCTCAGCAGATTACAGGCGCCAAAGGGGGTTTAACAGTCAGCTTGAGGTGTTGTATGGAAAAAGCTCCTCCGCGTGGACTGCTGTCTCAGATTCGACTTCTCGAATTGCGGAGTTGTCGAAACAAAAAGCGTCTGCGCAGGAAAGAGTCGATGCCATTGATCGAGAGAATGCTTCCTTCCGGGCACAAATCGCAGAAATAGAGGCGAAGATAAACGCCAACACTGTACTCAAGGAGGAACTTCTTTCGACCATCTCAGACACCGAGAGCCAAACTGAGATCAAACAAGGCCTGGAATTCGTTGAGAGGGCCCAAAGCCTCGACGCTCAAATTGCCAAACTAGTGCAGGAAAACTCCTGGTGCAAGAAGAGGTTGGAGCTGCAGCAAGCCAAGTATCTTCGACTCAGGAACTCTCTTACCTTTTGATTGATTCTCTTTTGTAACCATATTCTGTAATCGTTATTCGACAACAATTGCCATCTTGGCTGAAATTTATAAAATTTCTATTTTGGCATTTTTATGGTTAATTTAGTCTTGTTCTTTTATTATTTAATTTTTATCTCTTGAAGTATAGGTTTGTATTTTTTCAAATATTTACCATTTACTCTCAAGAGCCTTTTATCTCCACTTAACTCTTCGACTTCATAGGCTCCACCAGAAAAAGTTTGGATAACTCTGAAGGGTCCTTCCCATTTGGGTGACCATTTCCCCATGCTTCGATCCCTTCGATCCATGGGAAGAATTACCTTCCAAACTAGTTCTTCAGGCAAAAATACCTTAGGTTTTACCTTTCTATTATAAGATTCTTCTACTCTTTTCTTCTGAAGCCTGAGTAGGTCGAGAGCGTGTAATCTCTCTTCGTCTAAATCCACCAGTTCATCTAACATCATGTTCCAATAAACTTCAGAAGGAATATCATAATGCCTCTGAACCCTTGCAGATTGAAGACAAATTTCTGCTGGTAACACTGCATCATGGCCAAAAGTTAGCCTATACGGTGTTGTACCAGTGGCTTCTTTTGGGGACGTTCGACAAGCCCATAAAATCTGGTCTAACGTCTTATGCCAATTCCTTGGTTTCTTCCCAACATGTTTCTTTATCAAGCCAATCACCACTTTGTTAGCTGCTTCGACTTGACCATTCGCCTGTGCATAATAAGGCGTTGATGTTAGGAGTTTGAAACCTGTTTCCTGAGCAAATTCCTGAATCTTTCGACCAGTGAAAACTGACCCTTGATCAGTTGTTATTGTCTCAGGAATTCCATATCTAAAGATAATGTTCTTTTGAATAAATTCAATGACATTTTCTTGGTCCACATTGACTAAAGGGACAGCTTCGATCCACTTAGTAAAATAATCAATGCCTACCAATATGTATTTTCTGACTCTTTGATGATGCTGGTCGAATCTCTCCAATGAGGTCCAACGCCCATCCTCTAAAAGGCCAAGGCTTCACTATCGAGTGAAGTTCGCTTGCTGGTACATGTTGGATGCCTGTATGAACTTGACACTCTTGACAACCTTTGGCGAACTCAACACAATCTTTCAGCATAGTGGGCCAATATAGTCCTTGTCGAAACAACAACCATTTCATCTTATGGCCTGCTTGGTGAGCCCCACATGCCCCAGCATGCGTAGTCGAAAGGGCTATGTATGCTTCAGTTTCACTTAAACATTTAAGCAACACCCCTTCAGGCGTCTTCTTAAATAACTCATTACCCATGAGTACAAAACTCAACGCCCTGTATTTTGTTTTTCGTTCTGTCGAAGCTCCTGGATTTTGAAGATAGTCCACAATAGGTTTCCTCCAATCTTGCTCTGACAAATTATCAATGAACGAAATCTCGAAGTTACTGTGATCAGCATATCCTAGTCTCGTCGATTCCAAGTCTGATGGTGATAGACAAGTTGCCTTTATCTTTTCTCTAACTTCGATTGCTCTTTGTAATCTCGTTTTTGAAATCTTATACCCAGATGCAATTTGTGCCAAGTCGTTGGCTATTTGATTTTCGACTCTGGGTATGTGTCGAATATTGATCGTTTCAAATTGTTTCAATAAACGATTTGCTATCACAAAGTACATAATGAGATTCTCTCTTATGCATTTATATTCCTTTGTGACTTGCTTAATGACTAACTCTGAGTCTCCCATTATTTCGACTCGAGTTGCCCCCAATTCCAACAATATCTCAAGGCCAGTAATTAGAGCTTCATACTCAGCCTCATTGTTCGAACAAGAACCTGATATTTTGTACTTGAATGTTGTTGGAATTTTATCTGGAGAAATAATCAAGACTCCTACCCCTGTTCCATCTTTATGGCTGGAACCATCGAAGTAGAATTTCCAAGGCTCTATCTCCACATAAATAATATCCTCGACTTGAATTGAGTGGTCGACTATGAAGTCTGCAACCACTTGTCCTTTTACTGCCTTAAGAGGCATAAAGGTCAAGGAGTATTCAGTTAATGCTAATGCCCACTTGCCAATTCGACTATGCAAGATAGGTTTCGACAACATATATTTGAAAACATCAAAATGAGACGAAACATAAACATCAACTGGTTTTATATATTGCTTGAGTTTTGTACAAGAGAAATACAGACATAGACACAATTTTTCAACTTCGCTATATCTAGTTTCTGCATCATTCAAAACTCGACTGAGATAGTAAATGGGTCTTTTGACTCCATTCTCATCCTCTTGGGCTAACATACTTCCTAGAGTTTTGTCAGATGCAGCTATGTACAATCTCATACTCCTATTGCTACAAGGAGGCACCAAAATAGGTGGCTTAGTGAGGTACCCTTTGATTTTGTCGAAGGCGTCTTGTTGCTCCTGCCCCCATTCGAACCCCTCTTTATTCAGTCGAAGTAAGGGTGAAAAGGCCTGAGCTTTCCCACTTAGATTAGATATGAACCTCCTTAAGAAATTTATCTTGCCTAAGAGAGATTGCAATTCCTTCTTATTCGATGGCGCTTTCGCTTCCAGAATTGCCTTCGTTTTGTTCTGGTTAATTTCGATTCCTTTCTTGTGGACAACGAAGCCCAAGAAATCTCCAGCTTTCACACAGAACGCACACTTCAAAGGGTTCATCTTCAGACCATGTTCTCTCATTCTTTCGAATGATTGTCGAAGGTGGTCAATATGGTTCTTCCTGGAAACAGATTTTATAACAATATCATCAATATATACTTGCATAAAAGTGTTAATAAAATCATGGAAGATAGTATTCATTGCTCGCTGGTACGTTGCCCCAGCATTTTTTAGGCCAAAAGGCATCACTACCCATTCGTAAGTGCCTAAGGCCCCAGGGCATCGAAAAGCTGTTTTCGACACATCCTCTTCAGCAATGAATATTTGATTATATCCTGAATAACCATCGAGCATACTTAGGTATTCATAACCAGCGGCAGAATCGACTAGCATTTCCGCCACAGGCATAGGATATTCATCTTTGGGGGTGGCAGCATTCAAATCTCTGAAATCTATGCACACCCTTAATGTGCCATTTTTCTTAATTACTGGCACAATATTTGCAATCCATTCGACATACCTTGTAACACGGATGAATTTGCATTTCAGAAGTCTTTCGACCTCCGCTTTGATCTTCGACAGTATTTCTGGAGCGAAGCGCCTTGGATTTTGCTTGATTGGCTTCTTCCCAGGTTTGATTGGCAACTGAAGTTCTACCAATCCTCTGTCGAGACCAGGCATTTCGTCATAATCCCATGCAAAACAGTCTTTAAACTCTTTCAGCAATTGGATTACTTCTAACCTAAGTTCTGGATCGATTTTGGCGCTGATGTAAGTTGGCCTTTTCTCTGATCCTTCGCCTAAGTTGATTTCTTCTAAAGGGTCTTGCGCTAACATTTTAATGTTGTTCGCCAAGGGATCCTTTTCGAAGCCCAAAGGCTCATCGTCATAGATGGCGTCGAGCCTCTGTTCCTGCATTTCTTCTGGCATGACATCAGGAGGTTTTGGATCAAAATCCTTTCCTGGGCCTACAGCAGATAATTGTTGATCATTGGCCTGTGTGGCCATGTACTTTACTTCGGCTTCGAGAGCCGTTATCATCTTGGTTTCGGCCACATAAGCCGAAATTCGCTTCAAAGATTGTGACTCAGTCATTATCACTGAATTCACTTCCCCAACCAGTTGGTTGGATATCAGTTAACCCACTGAAGTCTATGTGGGACAAGTCTTCTCTGTCCCATTGAAAACCATGCTCAGGATGCAGGTATAGGGAACAAAAGGTGTTTGGCGCTGGCGCCATGTCGAAGTCAGGTGTTGGACATGGCCCTATGTGAGCCAAGTTCTTGTCGAAATCTGCCAAACCCAGGTGATTCACTTTGCCAAGGTAGTAGCTTTGATCTGCCTCTATGTTTTCGACCATCCCATCTGGACGCCATAGCAGCAGCCTTTGGTGCATCGATGAAGGCACAGCGCCAACACCATGAATCCATTCACGGCCCAACAAAAGGTTGTAGTTAGGTTTGGCCGATATGACCATGAACATCGTTGGTCGAAGGATAGACCCAACTTTGATATCTAGCTGGATCACTCCCATAATGGTCCCTATGCCGCCCTCATAGTTCGACAAGACCATGTTGTGAGGCTTAATGTCCTCATCTCTTTTGCCAATCTTCCTTAGCATAGAGTGAGGGATAATATTGATGGTTGCCCCACAATCGACCAATATTTTATTCACAGTAGTTTCTTCGAGTTTAGCCCTTATGAATAAAGGCTTGAGGTGATTTTTCATCGCCTCAGTAGGTGGCTCGAAGAAGCCATTTTGTTCCTCAGTAGTGCCATTGTCCATGACAAAATAGCACACTGGCCTATGTTTGGCCATTTCTTGCTCCACTTCCCAGTCACTTGCTTCGACTTCTACCTGTCGATTGAATTCTCTGGGCAGTACTGAGACGATATTCACCATTATGTCCAAAGTATCGTCAGACTCAGCTTCATCTTCGTCTTCGACTTCACTTTGCTTAGGCCAAACTAGCCTGTTGGTAACTAGCTCTCTCTCTAGAGGCTTCCTTTGTTTCCTTTGAGGAACATTCGAACTAGTTTCTGCCTTAGGTTCGTTGGCAGCCTCCCTTTCAGCTTTTCGTCTCCTTTGATATCTCCTCCATTGAGATCGAGACATGGGATTTTTACCCTTGTAGTTGCTGGACACTTGTGCAACCTTAGGTGCAGCAACTTGAGGCTCTTTCTTTTGAGTCAAAGAGGAACCTCTTGGCACATCGAAAGAATGCCATTTCTCCTCACTTGGCCTTTTCCGGCCAGAGGTTTTGTACCAAGTGTCTACTGGCACATTTGTCGGAGGCCTAAAAGTCAATGGCCTCTTGTCTTGGTTAGAACCCCTTCTGGGATCATGTCGAAGGTCAGCATTCTCCCTTCTCTTATTCGCTGCTCTTACGCCTTGAATGTGCTCAGCAGCTTTTTTATCAAAGATCGAACTGCATCTTGGACACAGCATCACCTCTGATTTCTTTTTCTGGCATCTTTGTAAAAAATCTGCCAAGTTTTCGTTTTCCCGAGGGAAAGCAGTCTTATTAGCCTGTTCTTGCCTCATGGCCTCTTCTGATGCTTTTGGGTCAGAGAGTTCGACCATGTTGATATTCATTGTATCTTTGTTAGCAAGAGTTAACTGCTTCATTTGTATCTCCAGATTCTCCTTCTGGCCTTGAACGGTGGCCAAGTGGGAACTGGGCTTTGATCCAGTTTTTTGTGCTTCAGCAGTCTCTGACTTCGGGTTCTCGACCGCTTTCTGGACAGCTTCAATTGTCTTCCTGGATAAATTTCCAGAAAAACTGCCAAAGATTGGCATGTTGATGTGGTCCTTTGAGACTTCGACCATGGTAATTCCTGGCTTCTTCGACTGGATCCTGGTTGCCTCTATCATGTTCACCTCAGAGGGTTCAGCATAGTGGGCTTCAGCCTTCAGTGGATTGGAGTCGATAGCCATGGGGGATTTGTCTGCAAACTTTAATCTCCCTTCCTCAATAGCGTCTTGTACAAGATTCCTGAAAAGAAAACATTGAGAAGTTTTATGGCCCAAAAAATTATGATATTTGCAAAAACCTCTCTTCTTTCTTTGATCAAGAGGAGGCACTTTTACCCCTGGGGGTACTATCATTTGGCCATCTTTAACTAGAAAGTCGAATATTTCATCACATTTTGTGATGTCAAAACTATAAGTCTTTTTTGGGAACCTATCGTTGGTCCTTTCTGGACCAATGGGATTTTTCCCATTTGAGGGGACTAACAGTTTACAAGAGTATGGTGGCCCTTGTTTTAGTTCTGCTAAATCGACTTCTCCTTCTTCGACAGTTAAAGTATCGTCGAAGGATTCTAGAGCTTCGTCATCCATCTCAACGTACGCTATTCTCTCTCTCTTGTAAGTTTTCGTTGCCTTAGCTTTTTCAGCTTTGAGGCGTTCTACCTGTCGAACTCTATCGGCCAGTTGGGCCATGTCTCTTAGGTATTGGGTGTCTAGCTTCTTCCTAATGGAATAATCTAAACCGCCTGCGGCTATTTCGACCAACTCATGTTCTGGCACTTGTGTAAAACATCTCGCCTTGAGCAACCTAAACCTATTCAGATATTCGTCTATAGGTTCAGTGAAACGTCTCTTCACACTGGCCAGTTCTTTCAGGCTTATCTTGGTCTGCCCCATGTAGAATTGTTCATGGAACAATCTTTCCAACTGGGTCCAATGATGGATCGAATTGGGGGGAAGAGTTGTAAACCAAGTAAAAGCGTTCTTGGTTAAAGAACTTGGGAAGTATTTGATCCTTAGGTTTTCGTTATTCGAAATGTCTCCTGCTTCGATCAAATATCTCGCCACATGCTCGACAGTAGATTCTGTCGTGTCCCCAGAGAACTTAGTAAATTTGGGGACTTTGCATCTAGGAGGTAAGTCTGTTTGTAACACGTATTCTGACAATGGAGATGTAAAGTTGGGCCTTCGAAAGCCCATGTTCATCCCATTCTGAGTCATGATCCGTTCGATCATGGTTGCCAGATTGTTTTCCAAACCCATGTTTTGGTATTGGATATGCTGAACCACTTCGTCAGCATTTTGGTCTCTGTTAACTAACCTTACCTCTGGGGCTATTACCCTAGGTTCTTCGACAGGCTGTTCCAATCGTGCCCTAAGGTTTTCTTCGACAGGCTGTTGAGCCTGGTTAATGGTGGTTTCTTCCTCTAAAAATATCCCCTGATTTCCCCTTATTTGCGCCCTTTGGGGCTGTCGAACAGGTTGGGGTACTCCAAAGAAGTCAGCCAAACGCGTCATTTACGCTGTCACTTGCTGATTCGATTGAGTAGTGTTTTGTATTAGAGGGTTTAGCACTGTACTCAAAGTTTGTGCCAACATTTGCACCATATCATGGTTGCTTTCGTCCATCTGTTGCCTCAAGACTGCTGTCGAGGCATTTGTGAGGCCATGGGCTACTTGGGACGTTCCTCCTAAGAGTTGGGTCCTATTTCTATTCGCCATGCCTACTCCAGAGCCTTGGAGTGGCGAAGAGGCACTCACGAAAGGGTCTGAAAAAGTGGACGCAGCATTCGTCAGGCTTGCCACTTCAGAAGTTGGCATACCATAGAATGGAATAAATCCTGGGGGAACCAAAGGCCTTGTGCCTAAATTTCCCCTTGGTGGAGGAGTTCCCAAAGGTATCCTGGGGCCTGTTAACGAAGGTATTGGCCCCGTGGTTGTGACCGACACTGCTGGTGTCGAACCAACGTTTGTCGCTTCACTTACGGTCATACTAACCGTTGCTCCCACACTCGTTTGTGGGATTTCGTTATTGTTTGGCGGATTCGCCATCTCTTCCCTTCTTTTGGCAGTATTGTTATCGTTAGTGTATATTCTACCACTTCTCAATAACATACAACTCGAAAAGATGAGATTATTTTTAACAATCAACACACAGTCCCACCAGGTGTGCCAATTTGTTTACCTCGGGTTTTGGTAAACAACCGCTGATCCTCCAAATGGTTACTTATTTGGTTACTCGCAGGATCGATCAGATTGATCCTAGGACATAGGTTGATTTTGAAGTTTGATTGAATTGGATAAGGCTTTAAATAAATTGGCTTTAAATGAATTGCATAAAGGAAAGACTTGGTAAAATAAACAAGGCTTTAAAGTAAAAGGTTCGACAAGAATGTAAAGAGGAAAGCAAGTAAATTTCTGGAAAGTAAATGACTTTAATTGATAAAATTGGTGTTTCACACATACATTTCTCAACAATTCTTTCTCACACGCTGGGTACTCGAATCTATATGAGTGACTTTGTATAGAATTGTGAACACACGCGAGAAACTACATGTCTACTCCTATTTATACTAAAACATCCCAAGTAACCGTCGGGCAGTTACACTGCTTCGAGATCAATCCACTTGGCACGTTCTCCATGCTCGACGCCCCAGATCCTTGCACGTTTGCACGTAGTAACTGCTGGAAACCGTTTTCCCTCCAAAAGCTTTGAATTTCAAACTGCTTCACCCTGAACCGTCGAACACTTTCGTCAAGAGACATCTTCGACGAGAAACTCCTTCGACGTCGAAGGCAACCAGCCTTCTTCCTTGGAAGAAATCTTCTAAGTACTTTGCCATCTTTCGACGGGCACTTCGACAGACTTAGCCAGTCGAAAGCATTTTTCAGCTTTTAATGGTTGACATCAATCAAAACAAAGGTGTCGAATTTAGGAGCCAACAATAACTTCCAAGAGAATTGCATATTCAGAGACCTTTCTTCGAGGATTAACTTTTGGTCTGAACACAAAAGTTGGAGAGAACATCTAGGCAGTTTCAAATATTTAAGAATCAAACCTAAAAACCATTCCCAAACAGAAGATACAAATTTTTAAACTCAGATCAACTGAAATACTGTTTCCAATTTGCATTACTTCAAATTTACCAGAAACACTCAAATATTTCACAACTCATCATGCTTTGAAAAATATGAGAGCTTTGTTTCATTGATGAAATTCCTTGATCCCATGTGTATGGATCCAATGATATGCATGCATGTGTATGCTAACAAGAGTACAAGCCAATTAGAGTTAAAAATGAAGGGTAAATTTTGGGGTACAACAGCGAGCAGAACAGACAGGTACGGGTAAGGCAAAGTGTGGATGCAAAGTTAGGAAGACTTATGGTCTTCCATGTGTTTGTCTCATTGCAAACAAATTAAAGATTATTTCTATGATACGTATGGTTGAAGTGTACAGTCACTGAAAAAGACTCCAGTTTGATGATGATGGTGTGATTAATGATGGTAAAACAGGCATAAGTATCCTGACCGAGTGGGAAATAATGATAGATTTGTGAAGGCAGATGACACCATGAAATTTCATATCAAAGAGTATATGAGAAATATTGCATATCTAAATACAATAGATTTAAAACCTCATCCGCAACCGGTTAAAATCAAAGGTGCCCCTAAAAAGATAAAACCCACTCAAGATGACAATACAACAAAGTGGTCTCCATAATATTTTGAACATGTTGATTCATATTTCTCATATTCTCCAACTCCAAAATCTCAAAAAATGTTCAAAAGGGTGCTCGCATTAGCAAACCACCTCCACCAACCCCATCATTGATGCCACCACCTCCTCCACCATTGTTAACCGAGATTGAATTCATTGATGACATGCCTGTTTTATGCACAAACACATTGGGCGGATTGTGAATATTGGGGATGACGGTAATTGTGATTTTCAGTTTGTATTCGAATTACTCGGTAAAGGAGAGGAAGATCACCAACTTGTTTGCATGACACTTTTAAAAGAGTTAACGATGCATAGGAAATTCTATACGAAGTTATACGGAATGTTTTCGGTCATAGCAAGACAAAAGTTGAAATAAAATGACAAGATTAATAATTGACATTGATCCTCGAAAATAGTTAAAATGATATTTTATAAATTTGGGAAAATAAGTCGACCAAAAGTTACAATTTATTTATTTTTTCGTTTCTTGATAAATATAATTTGAAGAATGAAAATGCTATTTAATTAAGAAAAAAAACTAATATGTATTCTAAAGACACAAATTAATAAACTATTTGTAAACATTTTTTTTAAATATATGAATTTAATGTTTTAAAATTTTAAATATAATTTTATTATATTTAATTTAATTTTTTTAATTATAATAACTTTAACCTGTATTCTTAGTACGAGTCTAATAAATTCTGATTTCATTTCATATTAATGAACTGGAAAAAAAAACTTTTATGTTAAAATTAAAATTCCTTGCATTCAAATTGTTCCAAACTCAAAAATTCGGAATTTGTAGATTCAATTCAGTAAAATTTATTAAAAAAAAATAACATTAAATAAACTTTTCCCAGAAAAGTAATTCATTTTAATTTTGCATTTAAATGTGTATTATTTTTTTTATTATGTCTATATTTATTATATAGATTTCTCTTTTAACCAATAAATAATTTAATACTTACATAATAATGTCTGGGATCTATTTAAATTATCTTTCAAAGTAATTCTTTCGATTAAGTAAAATAATTAATTAATTATTAATATTTAATATTTAATTATTCTCTTAGATAAAATATCCAATTCTCTTTTATTGAGATTCATATCCAAGAGCACTTGGATGAGATAGAGTGAATCTCTTCTAATTTAATGGGAGGTAATCTCTTTAAAATATTGTTACCTAACTTTTTAAATTAAATGTATTGTTTTATTTCTTTTATCATGTCTATATTTATTATATAGAATTTTTTTCTCTTTTAATTAATAAATAATTTAATATTGGCATAATAATGACTCGGGTCTATTTTTTATTTATAAAAGGTTTTATTTTTTATCACTCATTATGTCTATTTAAATAAGACAGTTTTTCTTTATATTTAGTACACTTTTTTTAGATCTTTGGTGAAAAATCTAAAATTCTTCTAGAATTTAGATACATACATGAACACACTAAACAATATTTTTTATTAAATTTATTTCGGATATGCATATCAAAATTCATCTGATAGTCTATTTCAGATATGCATATTCGAATTTATCTCTGGGACAGAACTATCAACATAATTCATAATATTGATTCAACATAATTCAAAGAAATTACATAAATAGTTTTATTGTAATTTAAAATTACATATCGTTATAAACAAGTAGTTGAGGACGTTGCAACATCTTGATAACATCTTCTTCTGATCTTTGAAGCTTCGCATCCATCTCAATCAGACCTTTAGAAGAGTATCGTTGAAAAGTACCCCACATAACCTCTAAATTGTCGTCGTTCTTGAGCTCAAACCGAGTAAACTTTACGTTTCCTTCAGTGTCAAGTAAAGGTGAAATATACTCAAGCTTGACCACCTTTCAATTCTCTGGATATTGCAAGAGAGAATGCAATATGGTAATGAGCTCGACGAACGGGGTATGTTGGGAGAACCTGAACTGAAGAGGTGACTAAGCACCGATGAAGTAGACAAAAGCAAGGTGTGAATATGTTTGTGTCATTTCTGGTTGTGGTTTGTAATGGAGAATGAAAAGGTTTAGAGACCCAATTTATAATATTTTTAGAGCAATTTGGACCAAAGAAATCTTATCAGGACATATTTCAGATATAAACATCCGAATTAAACTTTTTTTACCAAAATAATGGGTTTTCAGATTTGCACATCCGAAAATACCATATTTTTTTTATATAAAAATAGGAGGTGAATTAGGAAGTTCATATCCGAAATATGCTTTGTGTTTTTTATTTTTAAATGGAAGAATAATTCGGAAGTGTATATCTGAATTATGCAGAAAGAGAATCAACATCATTATTTGAACCAAAGAGACATGAAAAAAATAAACAATTATAAAACCAAGTATATATAATATGTTATATATGTATTGAAACGTATAGATTTTATAATATGTACGAAAATACATTCAAAAAATAGTCGATTACATTCTAAAATGCACTGAACAAATTGTCATCGCTTAAATCTAAAACCATATCTTTCTCAGACTTCTCTCTATTTGATTGTTTCTCAAGCTCTATCAAATTGGTGAATTTTACCATGCTTTCTAAAAAACGATCCGACCAAGTTTCCGCTTCTTTTGCATGATGTGTAGTCCATTCCACGGATGCAGCTGGAATAGGACACCTCGATTTCAAATAAACCTGAACAAAATGGCGTGACCTAAGGTACCCAACAAACATGATACAATCGGATGGATAGGCGGGGGAGTCCGAAGAAGAAAAAAGGTTTCCGAAAAACCATATCTCATCAAGTCAATGCACACCCCCTCATATGCACTTGTTATAAGATGACCCATCTCAGGAAAGCTCATCCAACTTTCAACTAGTGTTCAAAAGCTAACACTTGGAACAAGAGCATTATGAACTTTATTGAATGCTTCCGTAGTCACATATAGACGAGTGTAAAGTTCTCTATGCACCGTCAACTCTGTAATAAGTGTTTGGGGCACAAGATTAGGGTTCTCCTCTCCTTTACCAAGTAACCAGGATACGACCCGAAACACGCAATTACCATCACTCCCCACATCCATGATTCTTTCAGTGTGTTTGTGCATAAAAAATGGCATCTCATCAATGTAGATAATTGGCGGTGTTTTGTTTTATAATAGGCGGTGTACGAGGTGGTTTGGAAATGTGAGCTCCCTTGTTAACACTTGTTTTATATTTTTGGGTTGGAGAATCCGAGAATATTGAATCAACAACTTCATGGTAAGAAGGAGTCTTCTTTGTTGTACTGTTAGCTTGTGTACTTTTCACCTTTTTAGGTGCACCTTTGGTTTTTACCGGTTGTAAAGGGGGTTTCAAATCGGTTGTTTTCGAAAAGATGACTTTTTTCAATTGTTCTTTAATGTGCAATTTCATAGAGTCATCAGCTTTAGAAAATATATCCATTATCACTTCCAACCCGGTTGTGATGGTTATGTTGGATTTACCTTCCTTTGCCGGTTCATAGTCATCAAATCAGAGTCTTTTTCAATGAGTGCAAACCTCATCCATATTGTGATACAGTGGCAGAACTGACTATTTTTTGTTACTATTGGTTTTGTGTTTTTTGTTCGTAAATACACGGTAAGCAAGAGTCGCCACCGTCTTTTATTTTATCCAACAACGGAAAAGGGAAAAAGAATAGAAAAAACATTTTTCGAGATGTTTCTGAGTACGGAGGTAGATTATAGAAAGGGAAGATGTTAACACCCTTTCTATCTGTGGTTTTCCACGGGCTCTTAGGTACTTGCTCGTTTTTAAATTGCTTTTTTGTGTTTGTGTGCTTTTAAAAAAAGTTTTGAAATTGCCTTAGTGCGGCGTTTCAGTTTATGGTAATCTTGTATCAGTCCTCAAGGGTGTGATAAAGTGTTTTTTTGAAAAAAAACTTCGTTTGAAAAGTGTTTGAAAGTGTAGGGTGTAAAAAGTTATTGTTTTTAGCAAGTACTTAAGAGTTTTCACCTACTCGAAAAAGAATGTTCATTTTTCTTATTTCCTTTAGACAACGCTATCCTACTATTAAGGAGTATATAGCTCCATCATTGGAGTTTAAGGGACAATCGAAAGGGACGATTACAGTCACTTAAGGCAACAGGGCAAGATTTTTTAGTAATTGCCCTAAAATTCTAAGATCACTTTTTTACCGAGGCAACATCGAAAGGGTCATCGAGGGACTAGTGATCATTTGAGTTAGAGGACAGCCACTAAAAATTCTCACATTTCGAGAATAATGACCTTTTTCCGAAGGCAACCGAAGTGGGGTAAACCCTAGGAGTGAGCATGTGCAAGTGTTTGTTTTTCAGTCAATTATCTTTGCACGGTTAGGGTTTTCTACTGTTTTAAACGTTGATCTTTTGCATACAATCCTATTATCAATCATCTAACAGTTTATAATGACGGAAAGTAAAAGTGCGAGAAGTTTAAACTAGATATTACAAGGCTTTGGGGAGGGGATTACATAACCAAAAACTTTGGGGAAAAGCGGCAAATAAAAGCAGTAATAGACCTAAGTTAAAAGCTATTACAAACTCGAAACAGATACAATAATTGGAAAAATAAATAAATAAATAAATGCGCGCGAGAATAAATTAAACGAGGAATTAAAGTTAAATTCAAAGATATTTAATTAGTAAATAAAGAAAAAAAGTTTTTTTGGATTTTTTGAGAAAGTAATTAATTTTAAAAATTAGCCTAATTTCTAATTAATTTTAATTATGAAAAAGGAATTTAAATTATCCTAATTAACCTAATTAATTAATGAAATTAAATATTTAAAAAAAAACTAATTATAATGTTTTTTTTGTGTTTTTATGATTTTAAGATTTAATTTAAAAAAGATTTTTAAAACAGTTAAAAATAAATGAAACAATAAAAAAGTTAAAGAAATTAAAACAAAAATTAAAATGGGCCTGATGCTGGACGCAATTTGGGGGGTGTGAATTGAAATTTTCCAGGCCCAGAGTAGCTGGCCCATCTTCCTGGTGCGTGATCCAGTGAGACTCTCATCTGGGGGTTCACCATGGGGATTGGTTGATTAGGCGTTGGATATGATCACGTAATGGATCTGATGATTGAGATCAGGGGCACATGATGGATGCTTGGTTGTGAGATACGCTGGATCTGAAACAAGAAATTCAGAAAATAGGAAAATGTTGAGACCTGGGATCGAACCCAGGTCCTTCCTCTCAAAGGGCAACGCCTGGACCAACTTTGCTGGAAAGCACATTTGTCAATATAATAAACAAATAAAATATAAGCCAAATAAAGCAGTATGCCCAGCAAAAAATGCGCGTGATTCAAACCGTCCAACCAGGCTTGGACACGCCATCATCTTCCTCACTGGGACTGTTGTTTTAGAAAGGACTTTTACCTACAGTCCAATTCGTCACTATAGGCTATAGTGACGATTTTTTATTGTGGCTATAAACCTGCAAAACTCTAAAATACAATTCAAGCAGAATAAATTTCATCCAAACACATGGATTGACTGCAAATTAACCCTTGAACACGAAGAGGCCCTAAATTTGGCCCAATTTTTCCTGTGTACAAAGTTCCCAATTTGGGACCTCAAAACCCTAGCAATGGCATATCACACATCCTACATCTAAACACGAATTCAACTATACAGAAAGTTTGCACACATTCATATGAACAATAATACATGGACAAAACAAGTTTATGGTAAATGAATCGATGAATTTGAATTTGAGAAAAAGAAAGCAAACCGTGGGTGTGGATGGTACGATTTTGGGAGCTTTGATGCTGGGAAACGATTGGAAGAGCCTTTGGGAGTACCAAGGAACGTATTGCAATCTTTAAATCCCTTTGAGGAGGGCCACAATATGGAATCTGAATTGAGTTTTTCTCGAATTTTTGGAAGCTTGATATGAGTTCTTTTGGCTGCAAAACCTTCAAATTTTTCGTCCCATATTACTTGTGAATGTTGTGTTTAAGTAATGGATTGAATTGGGGTAATAGAATTGGAAAGAATCCAAAGATTAATGGCATGGTTTTTTAAGAAAAAATCAAATCTTTAAAAGTTGCCATATGTGAAGATTTTGTGTCCATTTGGCCTTGCACGATTTCTTTGGCTATTTGACAGCATATAATATCTCCATTCAATGCAAAAATCATCCCTAAAACAAATAATGTGATTTATTTGGATTTATTTGATTTTATTTGATTTTTAAATGAATAAAAATCAAAATAAATTAAATAAATAAGTGAATAACACATGGAGGATCCCATAGGTCGTGGACCATGCTAGGACTGAGATTCAATCTTGAAAAGATGGGCCCATGTGGGAAAAAATGCAATTTTGGGCATTATTGACTTTGGGCAAATTTCCAAAAATGGCCAACATTGACAATGCACATCTCTCTCAATTTTGACCCTAAGAGGATGTTCTTAGACTTTTTAGAAAGCTTAGGATGTCCTCTAAACAAACCTATTGGTTTCATTCCCATTGGTTCTTCCATGTTCATGTAAGAATCTTTGACTCAAAAGGTGTTTTTGTTAACTTTTGAAAGGGACCTATAATGTCTGAATTCATATCTTTTCATGAGTGAATTTCTTGAACTCGATGACTGAAGATGAATTATAGGGAATTGGATTCTATTCAAAATGAGCCTTGGATGAGGAATTTCTGATAAAGTATGAGAAAGTTATGCTTGGTCAAAGTTTGGTTGACTTTTCTTATAGAAACCCTAATTTAGCAACTTTTGAGTTTTGATGAATTGGGAGCATTCCTAGAAGAATCATGTTCACCCTTGATAAAATGATGGATATCACTTCAAAATGTCGATGTTGACCAAAAATCATGAAGTTTGACAGTATGTGGGTCACAGTTGACTTTTGACCTAGTATAATTGATTTTGAGGCATTTGAGCAGTTGACTGAGCATACTTCTTGGGCAAGGCATGAAACTTGGCATGGATGATCTTGAGGACATATTATGGCAATGAAAACCATTTAGGACCCTTGGAACTCAAACATCTTGATGAGGAGTGAAACCCTAGTTTAAGGCTCATTGTCTTATGAGGAGGATTTGTCTGGCCAATCCTTAGTCAACTTGAGCAATTGAGGACCTCTAGGAGTATGTTTTTGAGTAAAATGAGAGGGCAGATTTTGGGGTGTAACACATATGTATGAGGGAATTTAGCTTCATTTTTTTAAGAAATAAGACAAGCACATGGAAGCGCGTAGGTCATCCTAATTGTACACACACACTTCAAACTATCAAGCCCTTTCATTTCTGATCACTTTGCTTCATGATAAGTGCAATTCAATCCCATTCGGGATATGTTTAGAACCAATTGTGCATATAGAGTGTTTTCTTTGAATCGATGTTCTAATAAAAAATTTCTCCTACCAAAAGTAGTTTGAATTTCACTATGTTGGTTTTGGAGTATTTGATTCACAGTGTCTCATTCTCTACATAGGTCTCATTTTCTATCACCCAACCACTTCTTCAACGCCTCATGCGCATATTCCACTTTATTAATTGTTATGTTACCTAAATGTCTAACCCGGTCTGTCCAAGCACATATAACTTTCTCTTTCATCTGATTAAAGATAGTAGACTAAACGTATTTCAAGAAATCTGGATATTCCACACACAAGTTCCTGAAGCGTACCACATTCTCAGTATATAATTCTTCTGTAGTAGAATTAAGAATATCATTCCATGAACCCATTATCTTTTCAACCACAACACCAGATTTGATCATGTTTCCGTCTTCACCCTTTTTTTCTTTGTTGCCAACTGTGGGTTTGAGTCGAGCTCTCGCATTTTTTTATATGATACCAACAAAGTAATACGGTTGATGAAGCAAACACACTTGCAACCGCATTCATAAGGGCGTTATCTCGCTCGATAACAATGACATTAGGCATATTTTATGGACCCTTCAACAAAGTCTTGCATATACCCAACGCCCAAGTGATGTTGTCTTTTTTGTCACATTTTAAAAAACAAAACCCAACCAAACATGTCTTGTCTGTAGAGGTGACACCAACAATTTATAGAAGTGGAAGCTTATACTTGTTGGTCTTGTACGTCGAATCAATCATAATGACGATTGGAAATGTGTTGAACAACTTGATACTTTCTGGATGAGTCCAAAAAATGTCACTAATGCTGGCGTTGTCCTCATAAAATTTGTACCTGGAAACATAGTGATTATCGTCCAAACATTTCAATAAATGTTGCATTTCGGACCTCAGACCTCTTTGTGCAATGTGTTGTTTATACGATAATTATAAACTGACTTGATATTTGAAACACATTCCAATTTATTCCATTTCAACCCAACAAGTATGTTTCTCGGTGTAACTTTGGTTAACGACAATTCTGAAATAAATTCCTTATCAACCGGATTAAGCTGACATACAATTGGATGCCCTTGTAGCATGGTGTCCAACGCATGATTATGCATACCAGACATGACATTATATCGTGACAAACCATCCACCCTACTATAACCATGCAATTTAAATTAACACTCACATTTCCTCAATCTCATGTCCTCATGTTTTATCTTCTAAAGTTTTGGAAAATATTTGCCACTTCTCTCGCATGTCATCACAACAAAGGGTTGCCTTCTACTAGTCTCATTGTTGGAACTTTTAATCACAACGCCAAACCCAACTTTACTAGCTTCCATTTGAACTCATTCAAGCATATGTTGACGAGAGGTGAAACTTTTATCATTTGTAAATTGTTGTCCATAATCTATCACAACACCATTCGTTATAACAACGTTCTTCACCTCATTCGGCTTAATTTCATGCCCCAAATTTTCCCTATTAATTTCTAAACAAATTATTCCTCATTTTAATGTTATCAAGTTTAGATAAATTCATTATGGGGTTTAAAATTATAAAAGGGGTGTGTATTGTTTCAATATAGACTATCAAAATCTGACGACCCATTTGGTTTTGTGCTTATGATTAGAAAGGGGTATATTTGTTTTTAGGCCCATTAAGGTTTGTATAATTTGTGTTACAAGTAAAAAGGGGTGTATTTTTTAGATCAAATCGGTTGGCCCATTATGTTGTCTCAAGCCTATACTTAATAAGAGGGGTGTGAGTTTTCATAGGCTAATTAACTGGGCCTCTCTAGAAAATTAGCGCTAGTTTTTGTGTTGGCTCAGTTCAAAGAGAAGAGAGGAGAATTGTTGTAAAAATAGGGAGATGTGTGTTGAATAAGAAGGGCCCGATAACTGAACAGTTATTGGCCCATTTTGGGGATCTTTGTTTGAGAACCTGTATGGATTTTTTATTCTTATTTCTATTAAACTTAATTATTATTATTATTATTTTTATCATTTTTTTATTATTATAAAAAATTATTATTATGTTGACTTTTATGTTAAAATTAGAGGTGAAACCTTAATTCTAGAACACAAGCGGTGCCCAGATTCACTGTTGTTTTTCTTCAACAAAGATATCATACCAAGACCAGGCCAAAAAAAGCTTATTGTACAGATTCATAGGAGAAATACATACGAGTGACACAAATTAAATCAAATCTTATACATATCAAATCCATTACAATTGTATCAATTATATAAGAATTGTCCAAATTCTTAATACAAAATAAAATCAAAATTACAACATAATCAATCAGTTTCTAAAATCTACCCTAATCAACTAATTTTTAATGACAATCAGAAGAAAAATTCCTAATTTGTACTAATTCCTAACCTATATAAACCCTTTAAACTAAGACTAAAAAGAACAAGGAATTTTGGGAGAAGAAAACTTGTAAACCGAGAAGAAGAAGGAGGAGTAGTTGAAGCCCTGAAATTTCTTCTTGATTGAGATATAGGGTTTCAGTTTCTAAAACCCTAAGATCTGTCCTCCAAGCCATCGCTGTAACACCACCGTCACAACCTGCAAACCAAGATAAGAAGAGGATATCATAAAGAGATGAAAGGGAAATCAAATTACAAGAAGTTTCACTTCAAGGAAGGTAAGCCAAAAACATAGCTTTAAATGGAAAGATTGTTATCGTTGTTGAATTTGGGGTCGATTGGTGGTCTGATCCATATTTATGAGAAATTTAGGGTTAGGGTGTATCACTTAGGATTAGGGTTCATAAGTTTGGGGTTAAGGTTCATCCGATTAAGGGTTAGGGTTCGTCGTTGTTGAAGGGTTCTAGGTTTTGGGGTTAGGGTTCATCATGAACTCTTAGAGTTCATAGGGTTCGTATGAACCCAGACGATAGTGAGGCATGAAGGTGGTGGTGCCTTGGCGCAGCCGTCGGTGGAAGCGATTTTCGACCGTTGGCGCCCAAGGCCGAGGAGATTTCCAGTGACAGAAATCTAGAGAGAAGTTGGAGCTTCTCTCTCTAGCATCCAACAATTATTTTATGTGAAGAGAGAGGGAAAGACGAGAAAATGGGCCTTCATCCCAGAAGTTGGATTTTATAAACCTCCCCCCATGATCCAGAGCTTGCGTCCCCATATCCTTACCACACACCCTCGCTATACGTCTCTCTGATCATCATCAAACGCCTCCAAACTGTAGGCCCACTGTAAGCGATGCACCCCCCATGCAATCTGAAGTGAATCTCAATAATTCAAATGTTGGGTCGGGCCCATCGCTAACCACACCACCCTTTTTTTTTAATTTTCCTACTATGTTATAAATTATATCCCCTTGTACTTTTGGGCCCAGTTCGATATCTGAACTTGGGCCCTTGCTGAACCAACCCCCAATTTTGCTACGCAGTGCAAATCTGCACCCCCTTGTAATTTGGGCCTAAATCCAATATCTGGATTTAGGGTCCTGTTATCTACACCCCCATGAATTACTTAGTCCAAATAAAATACACCCTTTGCGTTTTAGTTAATTTTTTATATTATATTTATTTATTTTATATTATAACTAATATCTTTAATATTTAATATATATTTTTATAAATTATTAAATTGTTTTTTTATTATTAAATTAAAAATTCTTTGTTTACTAACTCATTCTTAATTACTTTTAACTTGTATTAAAATTCTTTTTACTATACATAAAAAATATTTCTTTCTTATATTATATAATACATCTGAAAACATCTAACCAATAAATTACTAACAATTTTTTACTAACATAATAAACTCAAGATTTTATATTCGAAAAATATTATGGAGATATTTCTCGTTAGCTGTGAATTTTGTCTAACAACTCCATTATTCACAAACCTACACTTGGTTAAAGGAGAATCCTAAATATCTTTGTAATCCATAAAAACACCAACCAACTGCGAACTACAAATTGGAACTCTGATTCCTCATAAGAGGATATGTAGGCATACGATTTAAAATCATGGCGAGTTCCCCTAATAAAAATTAAAACCCTATTTCCTAAGTCGTAAAATCTAAACCCTAGTATCCTTGTGAACAAGGTAGAGGAGGAGTGTATAACACCTTCCCTTAGTCTAAAACGAGTCAAACAACTTAGAATCTCTGATCAAATTAGGGTTATCCTTTATATTCCCTTCCTAAAGATAAAAATTAAGGGTGGCGACTCTTATTTTAAAACTGATTATTACAGCTGGCGACTTCACTGGGGACTCAACCCTGGGGTTTAGAAGCCTTCCTCTCAGGTTTAGTTTAGTTTTTTTGGATTTTTGGTGTTTTCAATATTTTCTTTCTTTATTTATTTATTTATTTATTTGCTTTTGCTTATTATTATATTACCTGTTTATCATCTGTTGGTGAGATTTTTATTTTTTAAAATTATTTTTTTAAAAAAACTTAGAAAGAAGGTTTATCTATTGGCCAAAGAGATACATCATCCCTATGAGTTTTTGTGACGACTTCGCCTAGAGTCGGTGGAATTCCCTAAAAGAAACACGTCTCAAGAGACATCCTCTTAGGGGAAAGGACTTTGGAACGAAACCTATGACTTTTTGTAAAAACCCTAAACTAAAAACTCATGGTGAGACCTTTCACGACCTAGAGACAAAAGTTTCGATCTGCAAAGTAGCTCCACTTAAGGGAGGCCCTTGTGTCTTTCCCTCTAGTTTTATCCATGATATCCTTAAGGGAACCACCTTATTGGAAGGATAGAATATCTGTAGGCCAAAACTAGGATCCTACAAACCAAGGATACCTTTCATGAAAGGGTTTTGGTGAAGTGTCTTAAAAATGAATGCGAGAGGGAAACAACTTGTCTATGTTAATGTCGTCAAGCCAGATATGACGAAGATGAAAACCATCAAAGGGAAATTATCTGAAAGAGATTTGAAGATGCTTACTCGCTATTATGGGAATACCCTTGAGTTGACAAAAGTGGATGTACAATTGAACGCTATCTCTACCTTGGTTCAGTTATACGATCCTCCATTGAGGTGTTTTACCTTCCAAGACTTTCAGCTAGCGCTAACTTTGGAAGAATTTGATAGACTCTTGAATTTCTATAAAGCAAAAGTTTATGTGGGAATTCGGAAGACTATTGACATTAAAGACTTAGCAAATGGTTTATGGATCTCTTACCCTGAATTGTCACTTAATTACAAAAACGAAGGTGATGTACAAGGGATTAAGAGATGGTATTTGGAAACTAAAGCTCTTTATTTTGCTGATAACAAAGAATGGGAGTATTATGTTGATTTATTAGGGCTACTTGTCTTTGGTGTAATTTTGTTTCCATGGACTTTAGACTATATTGACCCTGCACTATTAGTGTATTTTGGGGTGTGAAAGCTTTGAATTCGGACCCAACTCTTGCTTTACTTGCTGATATTTATTATAAATTTCACACTCGATATGAAAATGGGAAGGGTACTCTAAATTGTTGCATCCTACTCTTATATTCTTGGTTTATGACTCATATCTATAAGGAAGATTACATGGTTCCAAATCTTACGAGATACGAGTGGCCTAAAAAATTAAGGTCTCTTACTGCTAATTATGTGTTGTGGTATGCGAGGAAGCTAGACATTGGAGATATCATCTATAGTTGTGGAGAATTTCCGAATGTTTCATTGATTGGATCACGTGGTTGCATCAATTACAACCCTAACTTGGCTCTACGATAACTAAGGTACCCTTTGGAGGATAAACCCTCAAATGAACAACTTCGATAATTAATCATTCACGACATGGGCAAAAACGACAGAGAGTCGCTCAATAAGATAATCCGAGCCTAGATTAGGGTTAACAAAATAAATGTTGAAATGAAGAATGTTGTGGCAAAATAACCTTACACTTGATAGGTTTTGGATAGGGTACATGTTGTTAAGCTACCTTTTGACTTTGATCATGAGTACAAGCCAGATATCCCAGATCTTCTACCTGGGTCCTTAGAAGAAATAGACAACTTGAAGAAAGCTTTGAAATAAGCTCAAAAAGAGAAAGAAGAATTGGAGCTTAACCTTCATAACTTAGCTAAGGAGAAAAGATAGATGCAAAACATACTTGAATCAAAAGATCAACAAATTCAGAAAGATCGTGAGACATTTGAAAATGAGAGTCTTAAGCGGAAGAGTTCGACTGAAGGGTTATTGAGTGCTACTTTAAACTTGAATTCCCACAACCAACCTTTAGAGGATGCTGCTAGCGAGATCGGGAAATTAAGTAATTGTTACAAAAAGGCAATGCAACACAAAAAGGAGATGGAAGAAAATTTAAAGGCTCAAATCCAAAGTTTGGCGCAAGCTTCTTTAGATCAAGAAGAGAAAATGAAGTATCTTACTATGAGGCTCCAAGATAGCCAAGCACCAGAAGTAGGGAAACGTCTCAAGAGGATGATGGTAGAAATATTGCTCACCCAAAAGACTGATGAATACGAGCGAGTATGTCTTGAGTTGGAAGACCTCCGAAAGAATTGCCTAATACAATGAAAGATCTATACAGAGATGAGGAATGAAAAATAATATTGAGAAGAGTAGTATGCAAAGATTGCCAAGGCAGGAAAGGATTATCATAAGATAATTCCCGACCTCTACCAAAAGTATCGGTTCTACAAAGACAAGCATGCAAGGCTTGCCTTCTTAGCCAACAATCTCATTGTTGACATCCCTAGAAGTTTGAGAGGCGCAGAAAATGTGATGGTCCCTCTCCCAAAAGACGTTGAAGACTTACTCAAGCTTTGTAGGACAATGGTTGATGGCTTCAGAGAAGAAATCCGCAGGCGTGCTTAGAAGATTTTGTTTCCCTTTGTTATTTCTTTCAGCAAGTTTTGATGTTTTAAGTCTGAATATTTTTCAATATCTAAATTATATTCTCCTTTTTTAAAAGACAATTGTTATTTCAATAAAAGTATTTTGTTTCCATATTTTGATTGTGTGTTTGTTTTTTAGATACTCACCAATAAAAAGAAAAACCTAAAAAAATATAAATACAAAAATAAAAAGTATATGGAAAATCCAAGTGAATAAGACATTCAAAAACAAAAAACGCTTAGCATATTCATACGCATCCATGCATTCGCTAACATCGCATCATTTCACATTTCATAACAAAAAACTCATTAATTTTCAAAATCATCTCTAGTTAAACAATTTATAGAAAAGCACCACCTCCCCGACCGCCATATCAAACAAGGGCCCATCAAAGAAATGTGATGGAACAAATAAAAGAGAACCAAGCCGCATTCAGAGAAGATTTGGATCAAGTAAAAGTAAACATCGACTCAATGAAAGGAGATATAAGTAAAGTTCTTCTAGCCTTGAAGAACATCATCGAGAGGCAAGAAAAGATTCCTAGGGGAGCCTTTGAGAAAGTAGCCCAAACTATTGGTGCATCGAGCTGTCACCAACCAAGAAGAGAACCGGAAATAGGACCTCAAAAGTCCACTATAGCTCAACAAGAATTCAGGCAAGCTAATACTAAAGGGCTTATCCCACCTCCACCAAAGGTAGAGGCATCTCATACCTTGTAAATTTCAGTCAACAACACGAACAACTACATAGACCTGCAATATGGAGACCATGACCTAGAAGATGTCAATCAAGCACTTCAAAGAACAACCAATGCTCATGTCACTGAAAATACCTTGGAAATTAACCAGTATAAAGCTCTTGAAGAAAGGTTAAAGGCTATGGAGGGTTATGATGCTTTTGATGTCGACGCTCTCGAAATGGGTCTAGTTCCTAATGTGGTGATCCCTCCAAAATTTAAAGTACCTGAGTTTGGGAAATATAAGGGACTCACATGTCTGAAGAACCATCTACGCATGTATTGAAGAAAGATGCATGCATATGCTCAAGATCAAAAGCTTATGATCCATTGCTTCCAAGACAATTTGAGTGGGGCATCCTTAGATTGGTACATGCAATTGGAGCGGGTTCATATCTAAACATGGACAATACAAGTACAAGTTGGACATGGAACCTAACCGTATGCAACTCTAAAACTTGTCTCAGAAGAAGGAGGATGAGTCTTTCAAAGAGTATGCTCAGAGATGGAGAGAAATGGCAGCCCGAGTACAACCACCACTCTTGGAGAAAGAACTAGTCGATATGTTCATGGGCACTTTATAAGGATTGTACTATGATAAGATGGTGGGGAATGTCTCTTCTGGATTTTCTGATTTGGTGACTATTGGTGAAAGGATTGAAGCTGGTATAAAAAGTGGAAAGATACAAGGGGCATCATCTAGTACCCCTTATAATTCAAAGAGACATGTTCCTAACTTCTCGAAAAAGAAGGAAGGATAAATTAATGTTGTAGCATCGAATCCAAGAACACAACAATCATTGATAATTCCACAAGAGCAACAACATAACAAGTTTGAAATGCCTCCGAGAAGATTTGATCCTCTCCCATGCTGCACAATCAATTATTGCAACATTTAATCAAAGCATCTTTGGTAGAGCTAAAGCCTCTAGCTCCTCCAATTGGGGAACTTCCACCAAAGTACAATGCCAATTCTTGGTGCGAGTATCATGCCAATTCTCTGGGGTATACTATAGAAAATGTTGGGCCTTTAGACTCAAGGTTCAGGATTTTTTGGACTCAGAGGATATCACTTTTGATAAACTAAACATCAAAACAAACCCCATGCCTCCGTATGGTGGGCCAATTTTGAATGCAATTGAAGTGGTCACTGAATTTGGGGCATCCAAACAAGTAAAATCCCCGATAAACCTTTTAAAGGAAAATATATTGGAGTGTGGGGTCCTCTTGGAACACAATTAAGCTTTTGAGAAGACATTATAAAAACTGGTGGATCAGTGGATAGTCCAATTCAGGAAATATCTTAAATAAAAATATGTAGCAGTAATCGATGGATGTACGAAGAAGCCATTGGTAATTCCTTGCCAAGGGCTGAGTCCTAGTAAGAAAACTCTTGTGATCCCATAGAGAGAGTCAACAGAAGCACCAGTGATGATACCAAGGTAAACTTTGAGGATACCAGTGGTACCAAAGACTACGATGGTGATTAGGGTACCATCTCCTACCCCTTATGAAAGTAACAAAGTAGTACCTTGGAGTTATGATTATGTTGTATATGTCAATGGTTTAAAGAAGGAATGTGAACCATCAACAAGTCAAGGTCCAACGATCACAAATTTAGTTGGAATAAGGGGAATGACCCGCAGTGGTTGAATCTATAGCCCCCAACCACTCAAGAAAAATGATGCTATAATTAAGGATAAAATCAAGACTTGTCTAGCATTAAAGGAACTTCCTCTCGAATCTTGCTTGAAGTCACGGTTGGTTTCTTGATTTTTTCCACGGGTAGGGTCACCATTAAAGCAACCTCGTCCAGACTTGTCTAGCAAGATTCGAGAGGAAGTTCTTAAACAATTTGACGCAGGGTTCTTAGTAGTGGTAGATTATCCATCTTGGATAGCTAACATCATATCATTACACAAAAAGGACGGCAAAGTAAACATGTGTGTAGATTATCAGGATCTAAACAAAGCAAGTCCCAAAGATGATTTCCCGTTACCTCACATAGATGTTTTGGTGGATAATACAACTCAAGCTTCAATGTTCTCATTCATGGATGGCTTCTCAGGTTATAATCAAATCAAAATGGCACCTGAGGATATGGAAAATACTACCTTCATGATTCCTTGGGGCACTTTTTGTTACAAGGTAATGCCTTTCTGTCTAAAGAATGTGGGGGCAATCTATCAACGAGCCATGGTCACCCTATTTCATGATATGATTCAAAATAAGTTGAGGTATATGTAAATGATATGATCACCAAATCACATAAAAAGGAGGATCACATCGTACATTTACAAAAGTTATTCGAGCGTATGTGAAAGTTCAAACTAAGGTTGAATCCGAAAAAATGCACATTTGGTGTCAGGTCAGGTAAGTTATTGGCTTTTATTGTAAGTCAGCATGGTATTAAGGTAGATCCTGACAAGGTGAAAGCCATACAAGAAATGATAGATCTAAGGATAGAAAAAGATGTTTGTGGTTCCTTAGGAAGATTAAATTACATTTCGAGGTTCATATCGCACCTAACTGCTACATGCGAGCCTATATTCAAATTACTTTGAAAATATCAGACAGTGGTTTGGAACGATGATTGTCAGACAACCTTCGAGACAATAAAGAAATATTTATAAGAGCCACCAATATTGATGCCATCGGTTCCCGGAAGACCGCTCAACATGTACTTAACAGTTCTCAAAGGGTCAATGGGGTGTGTATTAGGGTAACATGATGAAACAAGAATAAAAGAACATGCAATTTATCACCTCAGCAAGAAATTCAGCAACTACAAAACCAGGTACTCACTTATCGAGAAGACTTGTTAGGCATTGGCTTGGGCTACTAAATGATTAAGGTAGTATATGTTAACTTGCACCACATGGTAAATAGCAAGAATGGATCCTTTAAAGTATGTGGTCAAAAAACCAACTCTCACAGGAAGGATTTCCCAATGGCAAATGTTACTATCCGAGTACGACATCCAATATGTTACACCAAAGGCCATTAAGAATAGTGTACTGGATGACCATCTAGCTCATCAGCCATTGCCAGAATATCAACCAATGAAGTTTGACTTTCCAAATGAAGATGTCATGGTTATAGGTGACTACGAAATACCACGACCCGACGAAGGACCTGAACCAGGGACACGTTGGACACTAATGTTTGACAGGGATTCAAATGCACTAGGGCATGACATATGAGCAGTTCTGACTTCCTCGAAGAATTTTCACAAACCTTATTGTTGTACCCCAAAATTTTCCCTCTCCTTTCTCAAGACATTCCTCACAAAATCTCCAAAAAAGCTCAAGTTTGCACAAGTGTTGACTAGGTTAAACCATCTCCTAAACACTGATGCCTCAAATTAGGGTTTTGATTTTCACAAGGATAATTGGACTTATAATTCCTTAAATGACCTTCATGGATCATTATATACCTCCAAGAATACTCATGTCAAGTTTCAGCTCTTGAATCACAAATTTGCTTAGTCAATTGACCAAATGACTGAAAATCAACTATATTGGGTAAAAAGTCAACTATAGTCAACCTACAATCAAACCTCATGATTTTTGGCCAACATAAATATTTTAAAGTCATATTCATCATTTGATCAAGTATTGATCACAATCCCTCAAGAAAAGCACTCACTTTACCAAAGAGGTAAAATGGTCAAAATTAAGGTTTTGATTATAATTGACTGATCAGTGTGTTTTGACCTAATACATGATCTAATGGATTGAAGCATAATATCAAGGATTCAAATAAAACAAGTTGATCTAATTTCATAGTTCAAAACATTAATCAAGATCAATGGATTGATAGTTGAAATTTGATTAACTCGTGAAAAGTCAACTGATGCACAAAAAGTCAAACTTTGACTTTTTGATCAAGATTTGATTTCAAAGATCAAAATTCATCAAGAAATTCAAAAATTTGAAGTTTGATCATGAAGAAATCAAGAAAGTAAAAAGTAAATGTGAAAAGTCAAAGTTTTCAAGACTTAGATATTTTTCTAAGTGTTTTATACATGACAATTTCATTACTTCATGCCAATTTTTCACCAAGATGCAAGATGATTCAACTAAAAACTTTCAACATGAAAGTTGTATATCTTGATGAGATCTACAATTTTTCTTTACTAATGAGGTACTATAAGTGCTTGTATTTTGAGTTATAAATTCTTTAAGTCATGCATTTTTTCTAAAATACTTAGTGAAAATTTGACCTAATTTAGGCAGATTTTTGACCTAACTTCTTGGCCAATTTATACCAAGCTCCAAGATAATTTTGTCAAAATGGTCAACATAATGGTTGTAGAGGATGTTTCAAGGTTTCCAAAATTTCCAAGAACTTGAAGAGATCATGCTTGAGCTAGAAGTTTCGAAGAGATGAAGATGGCCTCACAAACATGAATTATAGGTCATTTTCTTGATGAACATTTGATCCAATCTCATAGCCATGCTGCATAATCTTGCTTTGCAGGCTTATAACTTATGTTTTACTCCATAATTAATTACACATTTTATAGAGCCATTGTCCAAGCATTTGAGCCATTATCCAAGTTGCATTTCCATTTATGGCACAAAGTTATAATTCCATTCTTGAAAAGTTGCTTTAATCACAAAGTCAACTTGTCTTGAGCTTCTAAATTGTTTTTTCATCACACACTCAACATACATAGTCAGATAAACATATTTAAAGCTTGTAATCACTCTATATAGCCTTGTACTATACATTGGGATAATGCGTATAAAGCTTGCTTCAAAAACAAGCCAAAGAGCCATAACATGTGAACTTGTACTTCTGACCACCCCAAGCTCTCAAAACCTTTTCCTATAAATTGAGACACTATTATTCAACCTAGGACACGAAATTAGAAGCCTGAAAACTCCCTCAAACTCCCTCCAACGAGAAATTGCACAAAACCTCCGTTTTTACCACAATTCTGCCCTTGAACTTGTATCTTTCATTTCCATCGTGCGTTTTCCCTCAAAATCATTTTCAAAGCTTCCATACATCAAATATAGTTCATCCCTTTTCTTATTTTGGAACTGTAACACCTCCATAACCATTGTCCAAACTCAAAAACAGCCACCTGCAACTTGACTTCTCCAAAACATTTCAGCCACTCTCAAATCAAGATAAGCATTGCATTAGCTTCCTAGAGGTCCAAGGAAGCTAACCAGATCATTGCAGCACCTTGAAGCAAGCTCAAACTCATAACACAAATTCCATTTTCAAGGTGAGTTTTCTGACTTTTGAACTCTTTATATAGGCATCATTTAGTTTCCATTTATAAAGATAAAATGTAGACATCATATCCCTGAAACTAACCATGTCCTTAGAATTCATTTATATTGCCCGAGTAGTGTGAATTTTAGTTTTGAACTTTTTGAAAAAATTAGATTAGATTTGCTACCAAGAAAAATTTGTATTCATCTTTGATCTATTGTTTAAGTTAGTTACATATTTGGAATCGTGGTTAAATTTCAAGCATCTTTCATGTCTACATTTTCCATTTTGGTTGAGAAATGAGGAAGTTACAAATTTGAACAACGGTGATGAATTTTCTGGCGCATTGAAGAAGATGAAGTCATATTCGTGACTTGTTTTATAACATATATGTTTGGTTTTGTTTATAACACCGTATGTATAGCCACCCCAATGGTAAGAAGCTCACGCTTGTGACTATAGAGATATGAGTTCGAGTCCTAGTGGGGTACCCTTTTGTTTTTTCATGATTTATTTTTATAGATCTTGTGCAAGCCAAGTTCCAGCGCCTATGATGAACCTCATCTTCCAACCATATGATCTTTATCCAGCCAGATCCAACATGCCACAATGCTTCCTCGTGGTGAACCTCAAAGGGCCTCCCCCACTGGATACAAAAACAGGCGCTGGGCTCACTGTAATGGGCCTGGATTTTTGCTAAATTCTTACCCCTCTTTTCACTTTCACACATAAGCCCAAAACATTTTCTTTTTCTTATTTTATTTAATTATGTTTGTTTAGACATTTTTATTTAATATCATAAAATAATAAAATCACAAAAATATTAGATTTAGGTTTTTATTTAATTAAACTAATTTTTTGACATAAAAATTAATTTATTTCAATCACCTCTTTGTTTTATTAATTAGAACTAGGGTTTTCATTATTATTTTTACACATTAAATTTTTTTCTTAAACAAAACTCAAAAATTATTTTCCTAAAATGTTTAGAACATTTTAGGGTTTAATTTATTTTCACAAATAAATTAATTTATTACACTTTTCTTTTAATCAATTTGTAAATACTTAAAATTATATTTAAATTTCTAATTTCTTTTCATTTCAAATTTCAAACTCTTTTCTCAAGTATATAAAAACCTAATAATATTTTCCTAACAAATTTAATTTCTTTTTCTTTTCTTAAATTTAATTGAATTAATATTAGACTTAGTTTTATTTTAATTTTCTTTTAACTTAGAATCTAGGAATTTAATTAGTTATTTTCTTTCTTTTTACTAGTTTAATTAGAACATTAGTCATACAAAAAACATAAAAAAAAATATTCTTCCCAATTTCACTTTATCTTTATATTCTTGTATATTATTTAGCGATATTCAATATGATTGTAATAGTAATTAGGTTTTAATTTCTTTCGTTCCCAATTTATAAATTGTATCCCCATCCCCTAAAGCTTTGTAATAGTGTAGGATATTTAAATTCCGCAATTTACCGTTTTCTATTATTGCTAGTAGTTAGGATTTGTATGGCAAGATAAAATCAATCTTAGAAAAATCCTAATTTAAAAGATAAAAATACATGCAATCAATATACTTTGCACACTTGTACCTCTAGGGTTATCCCACACTTGTTGCCTTAGAATAAAACAGTCATGTCCCTCGAACGTGATATACTTTAGTAAAGACCCTCGATTACAAAATCGTAGTCCCTTGATGACCATTCGATGTTGCCTTCGATAAACAATATTAGACCCTTACGACAAATTGCTAAGGTATCCTACAATGTTGCCTTTTATTATTGTACGATGACCCACGCCCGTCCCTGTTAGAACATAGTTTGATTCTATAACCTTTGATTAGAGTTTTGATGATAACAAAATACAAAGAATAAATTATTTCAAAGATATATACAAAGAACAATTATGCTCCTTAAAATTATGTTTTGTATATGCAGAAGTTCTGATGGAATCAACATTAGAATGGAATCAGCATCAGAAGATCAGCAACCTGTGCTACACGCTGAAGCTACCAGATTATACGCTGAAGCTTGATGACCACAATCTGCACCAAAACAAATACACTCTGACTCTGATCAAAGACATCTTTACCAAGTCATCAACACTCTGAAGCGTTATACATCAAAGAAGACTCTGAAGCGTTACTGGTTATTCAAGACAGAATTAAATGCTAACAGCTTTCTTCAGACAAAGATCTTCTACAAAAGGAAAGTGCATTATTATCATTAAACCTGCTTTATGGACAACGTATCCTTGCTTGCCTATATAAACAGGTCTGCTTGTGAAAAGAAGCATGTACGTACGCACTCAAAATTTTCCAAGCTATCCAAACCACGCATATTCAAAGCTTTAGCAAATTAATTTTATTCCAAGCTTATTTTATGTATTTATCACAGTTCTGATATACAGTTTTGTAAGAAAACAATAACACACACTTGTTCAATTCATTTGTAAAAGAAGTTCCTTGAGATTAACCGGATTGTGGTTGTACTCAAGAAGATTTTAACAGTTGTTAAAGTAGCTATTGTAATCCTTTGAGAATAGTGGATTAAGACCTCGTTGGAGAGAGGCAAAATCACCTTGACGGGTGGACTGGAGTAGTTTGAGATCAAACGAACCAGGATAAAAATACTATGTTGTTAAGCCTTTTGATTTAAGTTTTACAATTCAACCCCCCCTTCTTGTGTTTTTCACATCTTCAATTGGCATCAGAGCACCTGATTCTGAGCTTTAACACTTAACCGTGTCAGTACAAGATCCAGCGTATGAAAAACACAATGGCAGGACCAAGTCAAAACATCATCAATGACAACAATGAAGAAAGGGACAGATTCAGTGGAAAGCCTCCAGTATTTGATGGAGAAAACTTTGACTACTAGAAAGACAGAATTGAGAGTTTCTTTCTGGCCCATGATGCTGATCTATGGGACATGGTGACTGGTGGATACACGCACCTAGTGGATAGACGTGGTCAGAAAATTAACAGAAAAATGATGTGTAATCAGCAAAAGAGTGAGTTCAGAAATCATCACTAGGCCAAAACAATTCTTCTCAGTGCCATCTCATATTCAGAATATGAGAAAATATCAAACAGAGAAACTTCCAAGAATATGTTTGATTCTCTGAGAATGACGCATGAAGGCAACATTCAAGTCAAAGAATCCAAAGCCCTTGTGCTCATTCAGAAGTATGAGGAATTCAATATGGAAGATAGTGAATCAATAGAAGCTATGTTTTCAAGATTTCAAATTCTTGTTGCTGGTCTAAAAGTTATTGACAAAGGATATTCCACTGCTAATCACGTCAAGAAGATCATCAGAAGCTTGCCAAAACAGTGGAGGCCAATGGTCACAGCGCTTAAGCTAGCCAAGGATCTCAACAAAATCTCTCTGGAGGAAATTGTCAGCCCCCTCAGAAGTCACGAGATAGAGCTAGAAGCAGATGAACCTCAAAAGCAAGGTAAGCCATTAGTTTTAAAATCTAACAGAATATCTGACTCCAAAGTCTTGCAGGCTGTGGAAGAAACCTCTGATGGATCCTCATCAGAAGAAGATGAATTGTCTCTTCTCTCCGGAAGGGTGAACCAACTGTGGAAGCAGAGGCAAAGGAAGTTCAGGAATCCCAGAAGATCAGAAAATCAGAATGAATCTTCCTCCAGATACAGAAGGTCAGAATCCTCCTCTGGACACAAAAGATCTGAAGGCTCTTCAAGATACAGAAAGCCAAACAACAAAGACATCATCTGCTATGAGTGTAACGAGAAAGGGCACTACAAAAGTGATTGCCCAAAGCTTCAGAAGGAGAAGCCCAAAAAGAAGTTTGGTAAGGAAAAGAAGAAAAGTCTCATGGCTACATGGGATGATTCAGATACATCTGAAGCTGACTCAGAATCAGATGATGAAAGAGAAAACATAACTCTCATGGAAAATGTCTCTGAAGACAGTGAAGCGTCTGGTTCAGACTCAGAATCAGATACAGAAGAGGTATTCCCTGAATTTACTATCAACTTTACTAAGGATGAACTAGTTGAAAGCCTTAATAAAATTATGGAAAGGTATCAGCAGATCAGAGTCAAATTTAGAAACCTGAAAAAGAATCTTGCTTCTGACTCTGATAAAAATGAGAGTCTCAAATTGGAGAATTCTGAGTTAAAAGATAAAATTTCAAAACTAGAAAACCAATTGCAAAACTCTCAGAAGGAAACAATCCCTGAAACTCCCATCAATGCTGATGAGATCATCAAAGAGTATGATCACAGCTTTTAGAAGTTTCTGGATAAAAACATAGACAGGAGCAAAATGGCTTCAATGATCTATGGGGTTAGCAGAAATGGCAGAAAAGGGATAGGATATCAAGGTAAGGTTCCTACACCAAATAATGCTATGGATTTAGTTATAAAGCGTACTCCACTTGATTCACACTTTATATATGGGCACACACATGACATAAAATATACAAGTATTTATTACTCTATCAAACCAAAATTCAACCAGAGTTTTGGCAAAACTAACAAATCAGGACCCAAGAAAATGTGGGTACCTAAGGATAAAATAATACATGTGGCAGATATCTTTAGCAGCAAAGTAAAGACGCCAGTCATGGTACCTGGACTCTGGCTGCTCACGACACATGACGGGAAGAAGGCATATGTTCCAAAGCCTGGAACTTAAGCCTGGAGGCCACGTAGGCTTTGGAGGCAATCAGAGGGGAAATATTATTGGCTCTGGAACAATAGGTAATGGAAATCTTCCCTCTATTAGTAATGTTTTATTAGTTGATGGATTAATGCATAACCTGTTATCCATAAGTCAATTAAGTGATAACGGTTATGATATAATTTTCAATCAAAATTCATGCAAAGCTGTTAGTCAGAAAGATGTGACTATCCTATTTAATGGAAAGAGGAAAAACAACATTTATAAAATCAAACTTTCTTATCTGAAAAGTCAGAATGTAAAATGTCTTCTGTCTGTTAACAACGAGCAATGGATCTAGCACAGAAGATTGGGACATGTTAGTATGAGAAGAATATCTCAGATTAACAAACTCAATCTGGTCAGAGGACTTCCTAACTTGAAGTTCAATTCAGATGCTTTGTGTGAAGCATGTCAGAAAGGCAAGTTTGCAAAACCTTCTTTCAAATCCAAAAATGATGTTTCCACCTCCAAGCCATTAGAACTTCTGCACATTGACTTATTTGGACCAGTAAAAACTGCCTCAGTCAGTGGCAAGAAGTATGGGTTGGTAATCGTAGATGACTATAGCAGATGGACATGATCCAATCAGAACAAGATCTACCTTCAGAAACTATGAAGAATGCCTCATGGGACTGGTTTCTATGATTGAACCAACAACCATTGATGAAGTACTTCTAGACAATGACTGGATTCTGGCAATGCAGAAGGAGCTAAATTAGTTCACAAGAAATGACGTATGGGATCTGGTTCCCAAACCAAAAGGATTCAACGTCATAGGTACAAAATCGGTGTTCAGAAACAAACTGAACGAACAAGGTGAAGTCATCAGAAACAAAGCACGGTTGGTAGGACAAGGTTATAGTCAGCAAGAGGGGATAGACTATACAGAAACATTTGCTCCAGTCGCCAGGATAGAATCTATCAGACTTTTAATTTCATTTGCTGTTAATAAAGGCATCACTCTGTATCAGATGGATGTCAAGAGTGCATTCTTAAATGGCTATATAGAAGAAGAGGTTTATGTGCACCAACCCACTGGTTTTGAAAGTTCCAAAAATCCAGAATATGTTTTCAAACTAAAGAAGTCACTCTATGGTCTGAAACAAGCTCCCAGAGCTTGGTATGAAAGACTAAATAACTTCCTGTTAGAAAAGGAATTCACCAGAGGGAAAGTGGACACAACCTTGTTCAGTAAGACAGTTAAGAATGACATCTTAGTATGTCAGATTTATGTTTATAACATTATATTTGGATCCACTAAACCCTCTATGGGAAGATAGTTTGCTAAATGTATGCAGGAAAAATTTGAGATGAGCCTAATGGGGGAACTAAAGTTCTTTCTGGGCATTCATATTAATCAAACTCCAGAAGGAAATTACATTCATCAGAGCAAATTTGTCAGAGAACTTCTGAAGAAATTTGATCTCTCAGAATGTAAGCTCTCAAGGATTCCAATGCATCCCACGTGCATTCTGGAAAAAGAAGAGGTAAGTAAAAAGGTAGAACAGAAGGTCTACAGAGGTATGATTGGTTCTCTTCTCTATCTGACGAATTCAAGGCCTGACATTCTATTCAGTGTTTGCATTTGTGCTAGATTCCAATCAGATCCTAGAGAATCTCACTTAACAGCAACTAAGCGAATTTTCAAGTATCTGAAAGGTACTGCTAATCTGGGTTTGTTTTATAGAAAATCAAGTGATTACAGCTTAGTAGGATACTATGATGCTGATTTTGCTGGAGACAGAGTAGAACGTAAAAGCACTTCTGGAAGCTGCCGGTTTTTGGGAGAAAATCTGATCTCATGGTCCAGCAAAAGACAATCCACAATAGCTCTATCAACAGCAGAAGCTGAATACATAGCAGCAGCTGGATGTAGCACGCAAATGCTTTGGATGAAAAGTCAACTTGAGGACTTCAATATATTTGAGAGTAACATCCCTATCCTCTGTGACAACACTTATGCTATTTGTCTCAGTAAAAATCCTATTTTGCATTCTAGGGCTAAGCATATAGAAATAAAACATCATTTTATTAGGGACTATATTCAGAAAGGGATTCTCAATTTAAAAATCATTGACACAGACCATCAATGGGTTGATGTATTTACAAAACCTCTTTCTGAAGATAGGTTTAACTTCATTCTGAAACATCTCAGCATGAAGCTTTGCCCAGAATAAAACAGTTTTATTTACATATCTTAACCTTCAGAACTTTGGTTATTTTCTGTGAACTGTTGATCAACCTGCCTTCAGATTTTTAGAAGTCCAGATTGTATCAGAATCTATCCATGAAGATCTGAGCGCTTCATTTCAAGGATAGAAGTGTGTTGTTCACTTAAGCAAACAGTTGTCATCCATTCATCAGCTACCTTCTAAGGCTTAACACATGTTCACTTTTCTGAAAGGTCAAAAGCGCTGATTGGATGCATTGAGACACATGTCATGGGTAACTGTTCCAATATCTTTCTGAATCCCCCAAAATCAGCTGTCATTAATGCTTATAATCATTACAATTTATTTCTCTCTTTTGCCCTTTACGTTTTCAAAATATATTTAAACATATTTCTCATTCTTTACACTCTTTCACTTTCACTTTCTCTACAATCTAATTGTTTTCAGTTTGCATCTTTTTCAAAACCCTTTCATTTTCTTCTCAAATTTTTCTGTGTGAACATGGCTTCCTCAAGCAACCCAACTTCCAGTACTCAGAGAACATAATCCACAGAACAATATGAAGAACCATGCAGAACACTCCTCACGCCCATTAACAACCTAGAAGTACTCTCAGAATTAATTGTGGACTTTAACAGTCTTCGAGAAAACGGGTTCAATCTTTATGAAGAAGTAAAGGCTCAAGGATGGAACAGGTATTTTGACCGTCTGGTAGGTCCAACGTTCCCAATCCTTGTGATGGAATTTTGGATTCATGCTTCATCTTCCAACCATCAAGTTACTTCGTATATAATGGGGAAGAAGATAGTCATAACTGAAGACCTTATTGCAAGATTGATAGGTTACAATGGAGGTGGCGTAAGATGCATAGACATGGCTGAGAGATGTGCTGATGTCGCTTGAATTGCTAGAGAAATCTTCACTCTGGGTCTTCCCTCCAGCAAGATAAGGGATCTGAAAGACCATCACAGAATATGGGCTAAGATTATTCTGGGATGCATAAACCACAGGAAGCCAACCAACTCTCATGACTACATCAACATTGATCAGCAATTTTTGATCTACTTCATCTCCCAGAAGATTAAGGTGAATCTGGCTCATTTGCTGTTCAATCATCTGAGGACAAGTGTTAAGGAGACCAGAGAAGAGGAGCGCACTAAAAGGGACTGGATACCCCTTGGAAGGCTCATATCAGATATTCTGACAGAGAATAACCTGATAGATCATCTAACAGAAGCACAGGAAATTAGCACTTTAGAAGCAACTGTTGGAAAGCCTTTAAATGCAAAGAATCTGAAGAAGATGAAGATTATTGATAACATTAAGAAGGAACCCAGTGTTACTTCTTTTGCAACAATCACCAGCAGAAGAATACCTCTGGATGACTTTCCCATATTCTCAGAAATTGATTCCAAGCCTGAGATAATAGTCAGATATCTGGATGCATGCAAGGCAGATGGTACAGCACCAGATTTAAACATTCAGGATCTGTAGCAGAAGGCTCCAGAAGTTGTGCTGAAGAAGAACAAGAAAAGGAAGGCAGCAGCAGAAGGATCATCCCAGCAGACTCCCAAAGCAGCTAAAAAGAGAGGTAATCCTTCTTCTATAACTGTTTTAGATTCAGTATCTGTATCAACATCTGTACCAATCCCTACCCAATCAGAAATTCCTACCCCACAAACATTTGATGATTTTGACATTGAATTTGACCCCTCAGAAACTTTAACGCTTAGAGGATCTCACTCCCTACCTATCAATCCAAATATTGAAACAACTCAAGCAGAACTTGTAAAAGTTTTATCAGATATTGAAACCTTTGACCAGCATATTTCTGCTCCTATACCAGTAAATCCAAACTCTGAAATCATTTCAGAAGCACCTCAACTAGAAATTCCACTCTCTCCTCAACCAGACATTCCACCATCTCCTCAGCCAGAAATTCATCCACCTTCTCCACAACCTGAACTATTACAACCAGAAGTTCAAACTTCTGAGGTCCAACCTTCTGAATGCAGTGAACCAGAACCTCATCACGTTCAATCCAACCAAACTGTTGATTCTGATCCCATTCCCATTCCTGGAATCACTGAACCTCTGGTCATCCGTATGCCTCTGACCATTCTGGATATTCCCCAAATTCCCTCTTCACTAGAATCAACTCCACCAAACTCCCCAACTAGTCCAATAATCATTCCAGACTCTCCCACTCCCTCACCAAAGAACAATCCAAATGACAATGCCAAAAATTTCATTGATTTAACTGTTTTTGAATGCCTTGCTGCCATAACCCACAAAACATCCATTCCAAAACCAAAACCCTCTGAACCTACACCAGATGTTGGTACCAGTTTATTAATATTTGAAACAGACATGCAGAAGTGGATAACTTCCTTAAAGCAAGCTAGTCTTGAGCTAATTGATCCTGCTGCATCAGATTATCTTTTAACAAGTTTTAGAAAATGGGTATGTTCTGAAACTCATAAGATGCAAGAACAAAGCCACGGACAAGTTCAAGAGAACTTCAATAATCTGCTAAAAGTAATTGAAGATCAAGTTCTGAGCCAACTTCTCAAGGAAGAAGTTCTCCCTCTGGACAATGCTCCCTGGTCATAACATCGTCTAGCAGATAAAGTTCAACCAGAGTCAGAAGATCTCATTCTAACTGATACTCCAGAGCAGATGATTCTTGCAGAAGAACTGGGTAAAAAAGATGACATTGCAGAATGCTCTGAGAAGCATCCAGTTACTGAAGATTATCAAGCTTCCTCCTATGAAAGGCAGAATCTGGAAGATCTGAAGAGATCTGATATTTTGATGCAGGAAAGGATGGATAAACAAGATGACAAAATTTTGGAAATCAAGAGCATGTTAACCAAGCAAGAGGAAACCAACATCCAGATCAAGCGCTTGTTGGAAGCTTTGTTCACGCGTCTTCCTCCTCCCTCTTAGATTTTCCTCTGTTTTAAAATTTGTTTATCTGTAATATTCTCTACATTTTCCTCTGAACTTATCGTTGATTCTGATTTTCATATAAACTCCTTTTGGCTCTGATTATATGTTCTTTTTGATAACTGACAAAAAGGGGGAGAAAGAATAAGATATTTTCAATAACGGATCACTGAGACATAAGTCTCAAACATTCTGATCTACTTAATTTCTCTCTTCTGAAAAGCTTGAACAGGTACAAACTCTGATGAAAAATACAGTAAGATTCTGATGCTCAAAGACTCATGCAATTAAAGGGAAGTAATCAACTCAGGGGGAGTTTTTCTTCTTAATTCTATACTTTTTATTCTTTATTCTTTATTGAAAAATCTGGTTTTTGTCATCATAAAAAAGGGGGAGATTGTTAGAACATAGTTTGATTCTAAAACCCTTGATTAGAGTTTTGATGATAACAAAATACAAAGAATGAATTATTTCAAAGATATATACAAAGAACAATTATGCTCCTTAAAATTATGTTTTGTATATGCAAAAGTTCTGATGGAATCAACATCAGAATGGAATCAGCATCAGAAGATCAGCAACCTGTGCTACACGCTGAAGCTACCAGATTATATGCTGAAGCTTGATGACCAGAATCTGCGCCTAAACAAATACACTCTGACTCTGATCAAATACATCTTTACCAAGTCATCAACACTCTGAAGCGTTATACAGCAAAGTAGACTCTGAAGCATTACTGGTTATTCAAGACATAATTAAATGCTAACGGCTTTCTTCAGACAAAGATCTTCTACAAAAGGAAAGTGCATTATTATCATTAAACCTGCTTTATGGACAACGTATCCTTGCTTGCCTATATAAAAAGGTCTACTTGTGAAAAGAAGCACATACGTACGCACTCAAAATTTTCCAAGCTATCCAAACCACGCATATTCAAAGCTTTAGCAAATTCATCTTATTCCAAGCTTATTTTGTGTATTTATCAAAGTTGTGATATACAGTTTTGTAAGAAAACAACAGCACACACTTGTTCAATTCATTTGTAAAAGAAGTTCCTTGAGATTAACCGGATTGTGGTTGTACTCAAGAAGACTTTAACAGTTGTTAAAGTAGTTGTTGTAATCCTTTGAGAATAGTGAATTAAGACCTCGTTGGAGAGAGGCGAAATCACCTTGACGGGTGGACTGGAGTAGTTTGAGATCAAACGAACCAGGATAAAAATACTGTGTTATTAAGCCTTTTGATTTAAGTTTTACAATTCAACCCCCCCTTCTTGTGTTTTTCACATCTTCAGTCCCTTCACATCAATGATATGGTTTCTTACTAACTAATGGTAGGATAACAATATCTTAAGGAGGAGGAAAAGAACAAAGGGTTTTTTGAGTAGGTTAAACGCTCGTAGTTGCTTTCTCTTAAACATTTTCAAAACAATATCTTTCAAACACACCAACACTTTCAAATGAAATATTTTCAAAAGTCAACACTTTGTATTCATTCTTATAGAGACGAGAGTCATTACAAAGTTCTCCTAAACGAAGGCACTTTTCAAAAATACTTTCAAACAAATCACAAACACATTTCAAAACAAAGCATTTTAAAGTGAGAGAGAAACTAAGAGCCCATAGATAAATAAGGATGAAAAGGGTTCTAACACCTTCCCTTTTCATAACCTACCCCCCAAACTCAAGAAAATTCTCAAAAGGTATTTTCTGTTCTTTTCACCATTTCCTTTATTGGATAAAAGAAAAGTCGGTGGCGACTCTTGCTATCCAAAAAATTGCGATAAAACACAAAACACTAAGTCAGTTCTCCCACCGTATTACTCTTATACTGCAAGATTATTGTAATACGATGGGAGAACTGACTTGTTTTGCATTTTATTACAAATATTGCGGATAGCTAGAGTCGTCACCGACTTTTCTTTTATCCAATAAGGAAAGGGTGAAAATAATAGGAAAGACCTTTTAAGAATTTTCTTGAGTTCGGGGGGTAGGCTATGAAAAGGGAAGGTGTTAGCACCCTTTTCATCTGTAGTTATCTACGGGCTCTTAATAGCTAGCTCACTTTTTGGAAATGCTTTGTGTCATGTGTTTGGAAATATTTTGAAAAGTTGAACTCTGTAATGATTCTCGTACATGTCCTTGAGAATGCGTACAAAGTATTTGTTCGAAAATATTTTTGAAGAATGTAATTGTGTGAAAATGTTTTGGTTTTGAAATGTTTGTGAGCAAGGGATTAACAACGGTGTACCTACTCAAGATATTTCTTGTAACTTCCTCCTCCTTTTGATAATGTTATTTATACCATTAGTTAGTAGGAAGCGCTATCGTTGGATGTGAAGGGACAGGCTTGGGTCGTCGTACAATCATCGAAGGTAACCGGTAGGGATGCTTTAGCAGTTATCGTTAAGGGACTAGATCATTACCGAAGGAAACATCGAAAGGGTCATCGAGGGACTATGATCTTTGTTTTTGAGGGACTGTTCTAAAGCGTCCCCACGTTCGAGGGATATGACTGTTTTTCCAAAGGCAATAAGGGAGGTTAACCTAGAGGTGTGATTGTGCATGTGATTTGTGATTTAGCTATTTTAATATTTGATTAGGGTTAGCTATCGTTTGCTTTCAATCTTTCCATACAAGACCTAATTACTAACAGTAATAATAAAAATAATAAAGCAGAAAAGGTGCGGAAAATAAATGCGGAAAGATAAACCCTAAGCTATTACACAACTTTGGGAGAGGTACATAATATAAAAATACGAGAAAGTAAACCCTAATTACTATTACAACCCGGGAAACAGTTACAATAATAATGAAAAGAAATGCGAGAAATAAAAAAGTTACATTGGCACAGTCGATCTACAAATATATATAAAATATAAAAGAAAAGATTTTGTTGTTCGTATTTTTATGAAAAAATGGTTTGTGATGAATTTATTAAAAAAACTAAGAAAACTAATTAATTTTAGTAATAATAAAACTCAATTAACTTAATTAAAAAACCCTAAAAATCTAATTAATCTTAATTAGAAAATTATCTAGTTAATTAATTAAAATAAAAAAGGTGATTAAAACTAAACCTAATTAATTAACCTAAATTAATGTTTTAGTTTAATTAAAATTAAAAACAAATAATTAAAAGAAAGGAAGAAAATATAAAAAGAGAAAAAGAATTTGGGCCTGATTTGAAGCAATTTGGGGGGGGGGGGGGTGCTGATTGAAATCTGTTATGCCCAATAAGGAGAGGCCCCGAGGATCTGGTCCGTTCAGCCAGAGGAGGTTCACCTTATGCTTATAGATCTGGAAGTGTTAGATCAGATCTAATGGTCGTGAGGCTGAAGGTGCATCGTTGAGGCGAATGGAAGTGCTGCATTGGATCTGCAAGAATCATGAAACATGAAAAAATTTGGCAAAACTGAGGATCGAACTCGTGCTCTTACATAGTAAAGCCTTTAGCGCGCGTTTATCCAGTGTGATGGTGATACATTCGTTATTTAAACTGAAACAAAATATATATAATATAAAAGCAATGCATGAACCGGAGAGGCACCGGAGTCCTAGCTCCAGTCGTCTTCTCCGGTAATTATCTTTCTTGTTCCTGTAAAATAAACGCTATTATAAATCTAAGATTACCCTACCCCCCCTAAATTGAGGTCTGTGAATTCAATGGGGTCATTATCTTGGGCTAAAACACACTGGGTTGGGAGGTACAATGAAAATATCTTAAATCAGCATGAACATGGCTATACATTATTCAACCATCATGGGACTCCCACGATGGATCGTTCCTGTATCATTGAACCTCATGAACATGTTAATAAAGTTAGTATGCATGAAAACAAAATCCAATAACAGATATGAAAATAATCCAATAAGGTAAATAGGCGATGCATGTTTATGAATTTCAGGCCCTTTAGATCGTTGCAAACAGTTCAATCTTAATCTCTTACGTCCCTGGAAGTGAATGGAATGGTTAGATTGCTTTGAAAACGGCTGCAAATAGGTTTTACAAGTTGCCCTAATGTGAATGATTTTGGATTTTTAGTGTTCCTCCATGAGGCTTGCATGCATGTTCCTTTTGATTTGATATTGTTGAATACATATAGAGGAATGTATTAGATCAACAATTATGGGAAATATCTTTGTGCATAATGTTAGAACAAAGTTTGGTTCTAATCATATCTTAGAGTTTTGATGATAACAATGAAATAAATTTTGTAAAATATATTTTATACTCTGATGTGTACGTTCTCTAGATTCAATGATGTTCTGACTCATGCATATCAGAAAGAAACATCATTCTACGCAAGTCTAAAGCAAACTCTGAAGGAAGCACTCCAAGGAAGACTCTGATGGAAAAGCAATCCTAAGCACCTCTGATAACGCTAGTTGAAGCAAAGATTTGAAAGAAGCACGCTGAAAGCAACATCTGATCATGCAAGCTGAAGAAAACTCTGATGAACATAAAATGAAGAATACTCTGATAGAAGAATAGTTAAAGTAAACTCTGAGGTGGCAACACTGCAAGTAAACTCTTAAACTTCCAGAGACAAGTTCTGACAGTATCGTTGGTCATTTAATGCTAAGACGGCTAACACACTCAAGTGGTACTATGAACGAGAACATTGGAAACATAAAGACCAAGCCAACACACATCATTAATGCATACACTGTCTTCAAGGCAGTAACGGTCAAGACTGGAAGCTATATATAAAAGATCATTTGTTTCAAAGAAAGGTTATTGATCTATGAGAAACATACTAACGCTCACGATTTTCATTCTTGTAAACTAATATTGTATAGTGGGTAAATCTTAAGTATTGGGCAACAATCTTAGTGATAAATCACAGTTTGGGATACATCTTATTAGAAGCATTCTGATTCACTATTGTTAAGAGATAATTTTTTGTAAGTGTTCCTTGAGAGACCAGTTGGGTCAGATTTCTCAAGAGGGCTAGGACTAGTTGAGTCTTATAGATGTTAGTCACTTGCAGTTGGCTTGTGAATTATATTGTTAGTCACAACAGTTTGGTTGTGCATTTGTAATCATTTTGATTATAGTGGATTAAGTCCTCGTTGAGAGAGGCGAAATCACCTTGGCGGGTGGACTAGAGTAGTTTGAGTTTCAAATGAACCAGGATAAAAATATTTGTGTCCTTCCATTAGTATTGCGCAAAAAAAGGAAAAACTTATTCAACCCCCCCCCCCCCCCCCCCCCCCCTTCTAAGTGTTTTCTCATCCTTCAATTGGCATCAGAGGTCTAGTTCTGGGTGCAAACACCTAACAGTGTCAGAAAAAGATCCAGAAGGAAAACACTATGGCAACTGAACAAAACAACAATAACTGCACCAAACCTCCTGTGTTTGATGGAGAAGACTTTGAATACTGGAAGGATAGACTAGAAAGTTTATTTCTAGGTTATGATGTTGATCTATGGAATATGGTCCTAGATGGTTACACACATTCAGAAGATAAAGACGGAAACAAGATTGACAGAAAGAACATGGATAAACAACAGAAGCTAGATTTCAAGAATTGCCAGAGCCAGAAACATCTTTCTGAATGCTATCTCTAAAACAGAATATGAAAAAATCCCCAACAGAGACACAACACATGACATGTTTGAGTCTCTCAAAATGACTCATGAAGGAAATGCTCAAGTAAAAGAGACAAAAGCTATGGCTCTCATCCAGAAGTATGAAGCCTTCAAAATGGAAGAAAATGAGTCATTGAAGCTATGTTCTCAAGATTCCAAACTTTGATCGCTGGCCTGAGAGTTATGAACAAAGGATACACCAAAGCAGACCATGTTAAGAAAATTATCAGAAGTTTACCCAGAAGATGGGCACCTATGGTTACTGCATTTAAAGTGTCAAAAGATTTGAATGATGTATCCCTTGAAGAACTTATCAGTGCATTAAGAAGTAACGAGATAGAACTTGATGAACATGAGCCTCAGAAGAAAGGTAAGTATGTCGCCCTTAAATCTATTAAAAAATGTGAAACTAATGCTTTTCAGGAAAAAGAAGGAAACTCTGAAGATTCAACATCAGAAGAAGATGAGTTATCTCTGCTCTCCAGAAGGATCAACCAGATGTGGAAGCACAGACAAAAGAAGTTCAGAAACTACAAAAGGTCAGAAGATAAACAAGAATCTTCTGGACATAAGAAGTCAAGTAGGAGAGATATAGTCTGCTATGAATGTAAAGAACCAGGAAACTACATAAGTGATTATCCTAAGCTACAAAGAGAAAGACCAAATAAAAAGTTTGGAAGAAAGAAAGGCATGATGGCCACCTGGGATGATTCCGAATCTTTTGAAGCTGAATCTGACTCAGAAGATGAACACGCTAACCTAGTGTTTATGGATACAACAATAGATGACGATGACGATGACTCTGATTCAGAACTGAAAGAGGTATTCTTTGAATTTTATAGAACTGAACTTGTTGAAAGCTTATCAGAACTTCTTGAAAACTACAACCAACTCAAAATCAAATACAAGAAACTCAAAAATAAACTTGCATCTGATTTTGAGAAACTTAAAACAGAAAACTCTGAACTTAAAGAAAACATTTTTAAACTCAAAGAGTAAGTTCAAAAATTTCAAAATATTTCTATTTAAGATTCTGCTTCAAGTTCAAAAGATATTATTAAAGAATATGACTATAGTTTTCAAACGTTTCTTGCTAAAAGCATAGATAGAAGCAGAATGGCTTCAATGATCTATGGTGTTAGTGGAAATAACAAAGAGGTATTGGATATGAAACTCCCAAAGGGAAAGAAACATATAATCCTAAGCATGTTGAGGAAATGGTTATCACATATAAACCACTACACAAACAATTTAGTTTTGGGCACACACATGATATCAAATACACTTCTCACTCTGAAAATTCATAAGCAAAATCAAAGTTCAACCAGAACTTTAGAAACTCTAACCAAAAAGGACCCAAAAAGAAATGGGTACCTAAGGAGAAAATAATCTATGTTGCAGATGTCCTTAACAACTCAGTTGAAACACCAGTCATGGTACCTGGACTCTAGATGCTCGCGATATATGACGGGAAGAAAGTCTATGTTCCAAAGTCTGGAACTTAAATTTGGAGGAGATGTCAAATTTGGAGGAAATTAAAAACGAAATATTATTGGTTCTGGAACCATTGGAAACGTTCGTCGGAACTTCTTCACATTGATCTGTTTGGACCAGTTAAAACTGCATCCAGCACAGGCAAGAAGTATCGATTTTTCATTGTTGTCGACTACAACAGATGGACATGGGTTAAGTTTTTAAAACACAAGGATGAGTCACATTATGTGTTCTTCGACTTCTGCAACCAAGTGCAAAATGAAAAAGAGTTTAGAATCATAAAAGTTAGAAGTGATCATGGAGGAGAATTTGAAAATAATTATTTTGAAAAGTTTTTTTAAAGAAAATGGCATTTCTCATGATTTATCTTGTCCTAGAACTCCCCAACAAAATGGATTTGTACAACAGAAGAATAGAACTTTGCAAGAAATGGCCAGAACCATGATTAATGAAACTAATATGGCTAAACACTTCTGGGAAGAAGCAGTGAACACAATATGCTATATTCAAAATAGAGTCTCTATAAGACCTATTCTCGAAAAGACTCCTTATGAATTGTGGAAAAACAGAAAACCCAACATTTCATATTTCCATCCTTATGGATGCACTTGCTATATTTTGAATACTAAAGATAATCTGAACAAGTTTGATTCTAAGGAACAAAAGTTCTTTCTGCTTGGATATTCTGAACGCTCAAAAGGCTATAGGGTATACAACACAGAAACTCTGATTGTTGAAAAATCAATCAAACTCAGATTTAATGATAAGCTTGGCCAGCAAAAGCCAAAGTAGAATGGAAATCCTGTAGGTACAAAACATCATCTTACAAACTCTAAAGAGTCATAAGCATAGGACAACTCACAAGACCCTCCTATTGAAAACACTCTGGAAAATCTAAGAATTTCTAAACAAACCTCACAGAATAGATTCCCCAGAATCACATCAGCACATCCAAAAAACGTGATTATTGGAAAGAAAGAAGATCCCATCAGAATAAGATCCTCTTGCAGAAACATTGAAGAATCACTGTTTGGGTTGGTCTCTCTGATTGAACCAACCTCAATAGAGGAAGCTCTGTAAGACAACGATTGGATCCTAGCTATGCAAGAAGAACTAAATCAATTTTCAAGAAATGATGTGTGGGATCTAGTTCCAAAGCCCAAAGGATTCAATATCATAGGAACAAAATGGGTATTCAGAAACAAGTCGAATGAGCAAGGAGAGGTTGTCAGAAACAAGGCACAACTGGTTGCACAAGGTTATAGTCAACAAGAAGGAATTGATTATAATGAAACCTTTTCCCCAGTCGCCAGGTTAAAATCAATTAGATTGTTAATTTATTTTGCTGTTCAATACAACATCTCATTATATCAAATGGATGTTAAAAGTTCTTTTTTAAATGGTTACATAGAAGAAGAAGTTTATGTCCACCAACCTCCGGGTTTTGATGACTCAAAATTTCTAGAACATGTTTTTAAACTGAAAAAGTCTCTGTACGGTCTGAAACAAGCTCCTAGAGCTTGGTATGAACGTCTAAGTAACTTTCTTTTAGAAAAGAATTTTACCAGAGGGAAAGTGGACACTACCTTATTCAGAAAAACATTTAAAAATGACATTTTAATCTGTCAAATATATGTAAATGATATTACTTTTGGAACTTCTAATGTCTCTCTTGGAAGAGAATTTGATGAGTCTATGCAGGCTGAATTTGAGATGAGCATGATTGGAGAACTGAAATTCTTTCTGGGAATTCAAATTAATCAAACTCCAGAAGGTACTTACATACATCAGACAAAGTATGTTAAAGAACTTCTGAAGAAATTCCAGCTATCAGAAAGTAAAGAAGCAAAGACACCAATGCATCCTACATGCATTCTGGGAAAAGATGAGGTAAGTAAGAAAGTAGATCAGAAACTCTACAGAGGTATGATTGGATCTCTTCTCTATCTGACTACATCTAGACCAGATATATTATTCAGTGTTTGTTTATGTGCAAGATTCCAATCATATCCTAGAGAATCTCACTTAACTGTTAAGCGAATTCTGAGTTATCTGAAAGGTACTACTAACTTTGGACTATGTTACAGAAGATCCAAATATTTTAAACTAGTAGCTTATTGTGATGCTGACTTTGCTGGAGATAGAATAGAATGCAAAAGCACCTCTAGAAGCTAACAGTTTCTGGGTGATAACATTATCTCATGGTACAACAAGAAGCAAGCCACTATTGCACTATCAACCATTGAAGCTGAATATATATCTGCTGCTGGATGTAGCACTCAGATGATCTGGATGAAGAGCCAGTTGGAAGATTATCATCTATATGAAAGTAAGATTCTTATCTTCTGTGATAATACCTCTGCTATTTGTCTTTCAAAAAATCCCATCTTACATTCTAAGGCAAAACATATAGAAATTAAACATCATTTCATAAGGGACTACATTCAGAAAGGAATCCTTAGTTTAAACTTCATAGACACAGACCATCAATGGGCTGATATTTTCACAAAACCCTTTCTAAAGAGAAATTTAAATTCATTCTGAAAAACATCAGTATGGAATTTTGTCCTGAATGAAATTTTTTCTCTCTATATGTGTCTCTAGAATGTTCTGAAATGAATGTTCTAATTAACTACTCTTCAGAAGTGAGAAGAGGAGTTACATCAGAAGCCATTCATCATGTTCTGAAATATGTCTAACGTTTCATTACACGAATGGTTCAGAAGTTCATTATATTAAACCAGCTGTCACACGCTACCCTCAGAAGTTGAACGCGTGTTTCAACTCTGAAAGGTCACGCATGTGTGCGCTGCTATTAAGACACTGTTCCTAGGTAACTGTTCAGATTTGATAAAATCTCACGCCTCCCCTCAATATCATATTTCATTAATTGCTAGTAATGATTATTTTTTAATTTCAATCGTTAAAAAATCTTTATTGGTTTTATTACTCAAAAATTTTTTTTTCAAGCTATAAATACCTTGCGAAATTCCCCGTTTTTACTTTTTACTCTCTCTCTCAAAGTTTCAATTGCCTTTGCGTTTTGTGCAAACTCTCTCTATTTTTTTCAAAATCCTAAACCTAAACGTTCTAAAAGGATTCATCTTCATCCCCTTCCGAAAGCATTCCTGTTTCATCAAGCAACTCTAAACATGCAGAAAGATATGTCATTCCTGAGAGAACAACGCTCATACCTGTTGATAGCTTGGAAGTGGTTAGTGAACTTATGGTCGATTTTGATAATCTGAAAGCAAATGGATTTGACTTGTTTCCGGCTGTGGAGTTCCAAGCGTGGCAAAATTTCTTTGATCGTCTAGTTGGACCAGTGTTCCCTCATCTAGTCAAGGAATTCTGGATTCATGTCATTGCTTCACCAAAGGTCATCCTTTCATTCGTCATGGGCAAAGAGATTTCCATCACTGAGAATCTCATAAGGAGGCTTCTAGGCTTTGAAGGAAATGGTGTTACTGGAATCTCAAGTGGAAGAATGGATATGTCCAAAGTCTATGCTGAAATTTTTACTACTAGGAAAGCTTCCAACAAAGTCAGAGATTTGAAGAACAAATATAAAATTAGGGCAAGAATCATTCATGGATGCATTCATCATAGGAAGGAAAGTAGTTCTCCTGACTACGTCAATACTGACCAACAATATCTTCTGTTCTGTCTTGGCACAAATGTGATGATTGATCTTCCCTATCTTCTGTTCAACCACCTCTGGACGCATGTGAAGGAAACCAGGGAAGTTGAAAGGGTCAAAAACCCTAAGTCAAAAACCCTAAGTCAAAAAGAAACTGGATCCCTCTGGGAATATTAATCTCAGACATTCTGACAGAGAATGGTCTGATAACTCAATTAGAAGATGCCAACTTGCTTGGAGAATTGGAGCCCACATGTGGAAAAGCTATGACTGGGAAGAACCTTCTCAAAAGGAAGCTGATTGAAAAACTTCTGGTTGAACCCACTCCCTATGTGTCAGCAGCTGTCACTAGAAGGAGAATCCCTGTAGAAGATTTTCCTCTCTTCAACTCTGGTGATCATCCTGAGATCATTCTGCATTTCATTGAAGCTTAGAAGGAGAGTGGCATTCCCATTGACCCTGAATGGCTTCAAGGAAGGAATGTACCAACTCCAGAAGTTTTTCTCCAGAAGCTGAAGAAACGGTAAGCTGGAGAAGGTCCCTCTACTCGTCCTCGGAAGAAGAAGAAGAAATCTTCAGGTATGTCCACTAAAACAATCTTTGTTTGTGAGTCTGTACGTATAACACCATCTGTTGAACCCCAAACTCTAAGAGATATTGAAGTAGAAATAGACCTTACCATCCCCTATGAACCCCTAAAAAATAATCCTCAAATTGATCAAGTTCTATCTAACATAGACAATTTTGATACTATAGTTCCTACACAATCTCAACCACAACCACCACTCTCTCCACATATATCTCAACCCGACACATCTACTTCTGCTCCCCATCAACAAAATCCAAATCCTCCTACTGAAAACCCTCTTCTAACATCCCCCACCAGACCTTTATCCCCAAGATCCTCTTAGTGGTATGATGGTTCTTGGAGATTACCAGGAATAAACATGCCTCTGGCTACACAACCTCTGCCCTTCATCATTCCCTCTGAAAATTTTTTTGCTGTGAATGAATCCCCTGCACCTATTCCTTCATCCTCGGCCCAAACCACCACCATCATCTCTCCTGACATCACACCTCCTACATCACAAGAAATTCCCACACCTACCTCACCAGAACCCTCACCACCTCACTCTCTAGAACCAACCTTTAGTCTATTCTCATCAGAACCTCTTGAACCATCTGAACCTTCTGACTTTCTTAAGATTGTAGTTGATCCTGAAGCTCTACGTTATCTATAAATAAAATCCACAAAAAAGGCCATTCTCAAACCAACCCAAAACCTGTTCAGTCAGATGTTACTGTATGTTTTCAGAATTTTGCAACAGAAATGCAGACGTGGATAGACCTGCTGAATGGTGCCAGCAACCTGGACCTAGCTGCATGTGATTTTATGTGGGAAGCATTCAGAAGGAAATTCAATGATGAAACCTTCAATTTTCAAGATTTGTGCTATTCTCAGGTTCTTGAGAATTTCACCCAGTATCTAAATGCCTTCAAGACAGAAGTGGTTAATATCAGGGATAAAAAGTCTCCGCTGCAGATTACCAACGCTCCCTTACCACTTGATGACCACATGGAAATTTCAGAAGACGAATCTAAATATGGCTCTGAGTCAGATCCCAATCCCTTGGCAATGACTCTGTATCACCATCCTTCTGCTAAAGCTGCCTCTAAGAAAGTGCCAACTCTTCTGATTGATCTTGGAACTCTCCTCTCCAATGTTGTAGGCTCAAGCTCTGCTGCTTCTGCTCCCAAGGTTGTATCTTTTGAAGCTGCTTCAACATCTGCTCCCTCTTCGCTAGTGATGGATACTCTGAATGAACAGAAGAAGGAAAATGAAGCCATCCATGAACGTTTGGACAAACAGGATGAAACCAACAAGGAAATCAGAACTTGGATGATGAAACAAGAGGAATCCTCAAATGAAATCAAGAATCCTCTTTTTTCTCTTGTCTCTCGTCAATCTTAGTTTTTTTTTCAATTTTCTTGTTATTTTTGTTTTGTACCTCTGTCTTTTGAATCTTCAATATACAAACATTTTCAATCTCTTTATTTTTTTTACTTTTTGATTATGACAAAAACGGGGAGAAAATAAGATTTTGATATGATCCATGATAACAGTTATGGGACTAAGTCTCAAACATTAATAACAAAATACAAAGCTCTTTTCTGTTTAAGAGATATGCAGGTACCTCAAGACTCTGAAAGACTATGCTCTGAACATCATCTGGAAAAAAAACCTGCTTAAAGAAACTCTGAAAGAAAAAAGCCTCGAAGCTCTGAAGACCAAATCTCAAGAAGTTTCCCTTATGCTTTTAAACTCTTTGATTATTTTTTTCAGAAGAAGAAATATCAATCTCAGGGGGAGATTATCAATCTCAGGGGGAGATTCTCACTCTTGCACATTTTTTTTCTTCAAAATCTGAATTGTTTTTGTCATCATCAAAAAGGGGTAGATTGTTAGAACAAAGTTTGGTTCTAATCATATCTTAGATTTTTGATGATAACAATGAAATAAATTTTGTAAAATATACTTTATACTATGATGTGTACATTCTCTAGATTCATATGATGTTCTGACTCATGCATATCAGAAAGAAACATCATTCTACGCAAGTCTAAAATAAACTCTGAAGGAAGCACTCCAAGGCAAACTCTGATGGAAAAGCAATCCTAAGCAACCTCTGATAACGCTAGCTGAAGCAAAGATTTGAAAGAAGCACGCTGAAAGCAACATCTGATCATGCAAGCTGAAGCAAACTCTGATGAACATAAAATGAAGAATACTCTGATAGAAGAATAGTTAAAGTAAACTCTGAAGTGGCAACACTGCAAGCAAACTCTTAAACTTCCAGAGACAAGTTCTGGTAGTACCATTGGTCATTTAATGCTAAGATGGCTAACACACTCAAGTGGTACTACGCAAGAGTACATTGGAAACATAAAGACCAAGCCAACACGCCTCATTAATGCATACACTCTCTTCAAGTCAATAACGGTTAAGATTGGAAGCTATATATCGAAGATCATTTGTTTCAAAGAAAGGTTACTGATCTACGAGAAACATACTAACCCTAATTGTTTTCATTCTTGTAAACTAATATTGTTTAGTGGGTAAATCTTAAGTATTGGGCAACAATCTTAGTGATAAATCACAGTTTGTGATACAACTTATTAGAAGCATTCTGATTCACTATTGTTAAGATATAATTTTTTGTAAGTGTTCCTTGAGAGACCAGTTGGGTCAAATTTCTCAAGAGGGCTAGGACTAGTTGAGTCTTAGAGGTGTTAGTCACTTGCAGTTGGCTTGTGCGTTGTATTGTTAGTCACAACAGTTTGGTTGTGCATTTGTAATCAATTTGATTATAGTAGATTAAGTCCTCGTTGAGAGAGGCGAAATCACCTTGGCGGGTGAACTGGAGTAGTTTGAGTTTCAAATGAACCAGGATAAAAATATTTGCCCTTCCATTAGTATTGCGCGGAAAAAGGAAAAACTTATTCACCCCCCCCCCCCCCTTCTAAGTGTTTTCTCATCCTTCACATTATGGTGAAAAGATTTCCTTTCGATCTTGCATGAAAAGTTTCTATTTTAAGCCAATCATATCCTTATGCTCCCATACAACTTTGCTAGCTTGGATATGTGATTTTGGGCTCTTGATCTGATCCAAAATAAGACTTACACGCGTAAATCCATTTACCTTGTATTTATTTAATTTATTTTTAATTTATTTGAATAAAATCAAAATAAATAGGAATAAAAATCATGGTAAGGTATGAATGAACTTAGAGGTCCTCTAAGGTGTCATGAACATGTTTAGAACTTAAAATATAGGTCCATTAATTCAAAAATTCAAGTTTGGTCACTTTTTGTTTCATGCATTTGCTCAAAATATCCCAACTTTCATTGGTCATAACTCTCTCAATTTTTATCATTTGAAGGTAATCTTTGTCTTTTTGGAAATATCAAGATGTTCTCTACAATATCTATGTTGACCGTTTTTGCATTTGAAGATTTTATCTTGATGTAAGTTGCCTTCACAAAAAGTGTCTTTTTGTTAACTTTTGAAATGACCTATAATGTATTGGCCCATATCTCTCAAATGAAGCATTTTTTGGACTTGAGCTTAGAGGGAAAAAGTTGTAGAGAATTAAATTTCCTTCAAAATGAGCTTTAGTTGAGGAAAATATAATGAAGCATGTGAAAGTTATGTTTGGTCAAAGTTCACTTGACTACTCCTTAAGAAAACCCTAATTTAGCAACTTTTGATGATTTGAGAGTTTTCCTTGATGAATCATGATCAACCCTTGATCAAATGATGAATTTTACTTCAAAATATTGATGTTGACCAAAAATCTTGAAGTTTGACTATATGTTGACCATAATTTACTTTTTATCCAATACAATTGATTTTGAGTCATTTGAGCCCTTCGTTGAGCAAACTTGTGAGGCAAGGCATGAAACTTGGTATGAGAATTCTTGAAGATATAAGAAACCATGAAATCTAATTGAGGCCTTAGAAACCTAACTTCCTTGTTAAAAGTGAAACCCTAGTTGTGGACCCATTCCTTAGGAGGAGAATTTGTCTGATTAATTCTTGGGCAACCTTGAGCATTAAAGAATCTTAGGAGAATGTCTTGAGTAAAATGAGAAAGCACGTTTTGGGGTACAACAATTATGTTTTGACTACACCAACAATATTGCAGAATATGAAGCTTGTATACTGGGTTTAGAAGCTGCTATCAATCTAAGAATTAAATATCTCGAGGTGTTTGAAGACTCGGCATGGGTCATATACAAAGTCAATGGTGAATGGGACACTAAACATCCAAAATTGATTCCATATCGAGATCATGTTCTAAAGCTATCTGCAGAGTTTACCGAGATTATGTTCAGTCATATTCGGCGAGAAGAAAATTAGATGACAGATGCCTTGGCAACATTATCAGCCATGTTCAAGGTAACCTGGCCAAACCATGAATCGCGCATTACAATTAGACATTTTGAAGAACATGCACATTGCCTTGATATTGAAGAAGGACCAGATAACAAGCCTTGGTTCTATGACATCAAAAGGTATCCCGAGAAACAAGAATATCCAGAAAATGCCTCTGTGATTGACAAACGAACCTTGCGGAAGCTAGCTTCAAAGTTCTTTCTCAATGGTGATGTATTATACAAAAGAAACTACGATATGGTGTTTCTCAGGTACGTGAAGAAACATGAAGCGGATACACTTATGAGAGAAATCCACAAAGGCAATTTTGGAACTCATACAAATGGACATGCCGTGTCTAGAAAGATCTTACGAGTGAGGTATTATTGGTTGACGATGGAAGCTGACTGCAACCATTATAGAAATATATGTCACAAATGCAAAATCTACACCGAAAAAATGCATGTGCCACCGACTCCTTTGAATGTACTAAGTTTTCCTTGGCTATTTTCAATGTAGGGAATTGATATGATAGGAATGATCGATCCGAAAGCATCTAACGGAAACTGGTCCATACTAGTTGCCATCGATTACTTCACCAAATGGGTGGAAGCTACGTCCTACGTAAATGTGACAAACAAGTGGTTACTCGGTTCATCAAGCAAAATCTTATATACAGATATGGGGTTTCTAGCAGGATTATTACAGACAATAGGTCCAATTTAAGCAAAAAAAAAAGGATGAAGGAGTTATACGATGACTTCAAGACCGAACACCACAATTCCTCACCATCTACCCAAGATGAACGAGTCCATTGAAGCTGCCAATAACAGCATCAAGAAAATAATTTATAAAATGGTAAATGAATACAAAGATTGGCATGAGACGCTCCATTTTTCTCTACATGGCTATTGTACTTCCATATGTATATCAACAAGTGCAACTTCTTTCTCTCTAGTATATGGCATGGAGGGAGTACTCATTTTTGAAGTAGAAACTCCATCACTTCGAGTTCTAATGGAAACAAAGCTTGAAGAAGTTGAGTGGGTTCAGACGCGACTTGATCATCTTAACCTCATTGTAGAAAAATGCTTGACAGCTTTGTGGCACGATCAGTTGTACCAAAAGCAGATGAAGAAAGCATTCCACAAGAAGGTTTGTCCTTGAGTGTTCAAATAAGGATATTTTGTGCTTAAGAAGATTCTACTACCTCGCCTTGATTCCCGGGGGTTAATGGACACCAAACTACGAAGGTCCATATATGGTAAAAATAACATTCTCGGGTGGTGGTCTTATCCTCACAATAATGGATGGGGAAGAACTGCCACATCCGATAAATTCAGACGCAGTAAAAAATACTATGTATAAAAGGCTCACTGAGTTCAAACCTTAAAACGGGCGACTTAGGAAAAAAAGCGTGTCCCGGTAGATTGAAAACCCTAAAGGGCGATCAAGGCAAAAATTAGGGACATACACAAATTTTTTTATCCCGGTGGATTGAAAACTCGAAAAGGCCATCCAAGAAAAAGTTAGGGATCTTACTCAAGACTAAAGAACAAAAAGACTGTGATCTAAGAACCACAGCTACGACCACGAAGGATAGATATTGATCCAAATCATTCAAGTCATAAGAAAAGGAGATTGGAGCTATCAAAAGGACATTAGAGAAACATCAGTAGCAATTATCATTTTCTTTTAAGGAATTACATTTTGTACTCTCTCCTATTGTAACACAGTGGGAGAACTGACTTTTTTGGTTTTATCCAAATGTGCGGATAGAAAGAGTCTCCACCGACTTTTCTTTTATCTAATACTTAGGAAAGGTGAAAAGAACATGAAAGACCTTTGATAGATTTTGAGTTCGGTAAGTTATGAAAAGGGAAGGTGTTAGCACCCTTGAAAATTCCTGGTATGTCACAGACTCAGGATGTCTAATAAAACGTTAAGACATTCGAGCTGACATTACGCGCTGTACAGGTAGAATAGGCTGTACTCTTGATATCTGTTCTGCAACAGTCACAGGTTCTGATTTACTGAAGTTCAGAGGAGTTAAGATTAATCATATACATTGATGTCATGAGGAATGTTGTGACATCAAACAAATATCCAATGCAGAAAGTAAATAACACACAGAATTGTTCACCCAGTTCGGTTCAACCAACCTACATCTGGGGGCTTCCAAGCCAGGGATAAAGTTCACTATTAGTAGTATCAATTCAAAGACCCTACAGCCAACACACCTATTGACAGCCTTCTCACTTAATCACTACCCAATGACACTTTTACCTAAGATCCAATCCTAGATATGAGACTCCTCTCACTCCCCCTCAATCACCGCAGTGATAACTTTCTACAATACATAAACTGTTCAGAAGATACACTTCCATTACACAACTTGATCATGCTTAAAAGCTTCAATCAAGTACAATGCATACATCCTCTGACCTACAGGTTTCAAGGAGTATGGTGACCATCCCACAGCCCGGGTGGTTCACAACGAAACTAGACCTAATAATCACATCTTGTCAATACACGACCTCTACTTAAATTAGGTTACAATGCTTCTATTTATAACCCTTTTTACCCAACTGGATTTTGGGCCTTCATATGACAGCAATGCAGCTTTAACGACCTGCATAAAGTAAGCAGAAAACTTCTGCTGTAAGTTAGGTCTTCAACCGAGCTTTTCTCCTTATCCTTAGCTTCTGATTGAATCTTCTAGGGCTCCACATATGCCTTCAATTTTCGCTACTTGTTATGCATTCTATTTGGCAGAATATTCAGCATAACTTCAGGAACAGAACTGCATCAGACTTGACAGTTCAGTAGCTTGATGTCTGGTATGATGTTATGACATCACTTGAGACATGTTGTTCCAGATGTTGATTCAGCACAACATGTTTAGGCATTTACAATAGGATTTTCAGGCTGTTCCTATTGTACATTACATTACATTATTGTTGTTACTATTTGTTTTACAAGAGATGAGCCAATCCCAAACGAAGGCACTTACAATCTCCCCCTTTGGCAAATTTTGGCTAAAACAAATACAACAATAACACTAACCATTCAGGACCTCTTGAAGCACAGGAGGAAGAGGATGCACCTCATTCCCTTTTAGACCACGAACCATTTCTTGTCACTGGTGGTGGAAAAAGAGGACCGTGGGAGATAAACTATCCTTTCAGAGGCATCAGAGAACCTTTAAGGAGTGACCAGAATATCTCCCTTGTAACTCAGAACACAGGTCACAACTGTGTTCATAACTCAGATCACAAGTCACAAAGAAATTCACGCCATTTGAATTTCTGCTGAATTTGTGACAAGTCTTTGTGATCAAAATTTTGAGTAGCTGCTGCAACGAGGGCAATGTCAAACAGTAACAGTACCCTTTCTCCCCCTTTTTGGCCAAAAATTGACAAAGAAAGCCCTCACAAAACCAGATCCAAGAACAGTTTTCCCAGATCCGTACAAACCCCATGATGGTTGTGAGAGAAAAGAATGTGTGACAGGAGTTTATATAAGGAGATAACAGGTTCAAGAAGATGGCAATATAAAATCTTGGTCAAGGATACCTGTTAAGGTTGTTGCATATTTCAGACTGACTGTGCATGCATTTGTTTGTTTCTGCCAAAAGAACCAGTCCTAATACATGCATAAGTTTGGGTCAAAACAATTCCTGAATAAAATCAGCCTTTGACCGACTTTTAAGGCTGAAGATTTATTCCTTCTAGGAAACAAAATACCAATGACGTGGTGAAGTTATCTTCCACGTATTCTTCTTGATTTCCCCAAGGTTGCAATGTCGTTGGTAATGTCATGACACTTACTTAGACATTACCTTACATTTTTCAACAACAGCAGCCTTCTTTTTACTTCTCTCAGTTAGGCACAGAGAAGGACACTTTAACCAGCTAGTAGCAAGAGACTAGTATCATTAAGCATGGCCATCAATCATGCTTTCTTAAGTGTTGCTGAGATCCAACACAATTACTTTCTACCTTTTTCTAGACAGCAAAATAATAAACCAGAAGACTCCAAGATGTTTCACAAGACATCACATATTAGTTCTAATACACCAAATTCAGATGCCACTTCTATTTCTTGTAGTAAGAGAACCCCTTGAACATATGCTGAATATATCTGATTTACTTCTTCTGATCTCCATTTACTAGTAGTTGCTAGAGCTAGTGAAGTCTTTACTACAATAGTATTTCTGATTTGCCAGACCAAGTTGCAATTGAAAAGATCTGAATCTTCCAAATTGCTCCAAAAGTATCAAAACTGCCACTTATGATACTTTTAAGAATCTCTGCGATTTTCTTCCTAACCCCAGTCCAATAACAAGAGCAATTCTTCGATCTCCTGATGTTGAGACATTATCCATGACTTTACTTAGAAGTTCACAATGTCATATTATCAGAACACATAAACATCAGCATACCACCGCCCTCTTCTGACTTCTGATTTTCAGATTAAGTCCAACAATACATATACAGAGTCTCCCTTCAATGTATATTGTAAAAGTGCAACACTCAGTGACTTCCCTTGTTAAGGCCAATCAAGATAGTGGCGTGGAAACCAGTAGCACTAGCTCTGAGGTGGTAACTTCAAGCACCCTGAAGGACATCTCTGATTCATGCCCTTGCACTTCCACACTTATCATGACTCTCATGTAGCCATAGTCTGAAACCAACCTTCAACCTTCCTAGTGTGCTTACAAGCTTTACTAAGATTCAGACTTTCTAGAAGGATTATCCTTTGATCATGTCATCCTTCTGTATAATATATTTACTAGTAGTTGCTAATACTAGTAAATTCTTCAGACCACAACAGCAGTTATGTATTGTTAAGCATACTAATTTTAAACACAAGTAGAATCTACTTATTCCAAACCAACAATATTAAGATTCACAGTCCCAAGTCTCTGCCACAGACTTCTAACAATAATGATGTTACAGCATGAACCTATCTGCTTGGGTTCTGAAGTTAACATCCAGGGGATTGATGCCCTTTTTATATTCCCCATAGAAAAGTTATGATTTTCATTTTCAGAAATAATTTCTCACCAGAATACTCTTAGAGAGAAATAAACTCTCTATCAAGTTCTGAGAAACAGGTTCAGAATACAGTCTTGCATGCATATTATACAAACACGTAGTCTCCCATCAAAGTGCGTATAAATATCTTTATGCAAGATCCTAATGAATACTTAGTCTCCCGTCAAAGTATTCATTATTAGTTAGATTGTGTCATCTTCTCAAGGTAGGATAGTTATCCTAACAATCTTCTGCTCTATGCATGAAGAACCAACTGGTCCTTACAAGCTTCCTTTGCTGAAGAGGCCCTTCGTTTGAGATGATGTTGCACCATCAGATCTGACATTGATCTCAACCATATGAGCCTGGCTTATACTATGGTTTTGGATGAACATCCATAGCAATCAAAGCACACTTTTCTTACATCCTTTATGATCAGACCCACAACAATCACATAACCATGCAGCAACTAGCATGCATCACTTTCACCTTGTCTGCTGACCCTTGAACAGTACAAAGAAGTTAATTGTACCATACTCCTGTAGACAAGAGCAGACCAAGTTGTTCTATTATGTGAGGACACCACATAAATGAACTTTTAAAAAAAATTCTCAGGAACCCATGATCTCTCCTCCTTGCTACATACAACTAACAAGTTCATCCTAGGTGATGGGGATGACTTGTCAAAGTGCAGATATCCATCATTTGACTTTGGTTCAGGATGTCAAGACATTTTGTATGACATGTCTTCCTAGATCTTCAGGTTAAGGATTCCCCCTGAAACACAGCTCAGATCTTTGTAGAGAATTAAGTGAATTTTTCCTTCACATGCTGCAGTTTATGTGATTGGTAGACATAACCTGTTCTATTCCTATCCTCCTTGGAAATCACTAAGATCATGAGAAATAAACTCAAGCATCTTATAGAACAAGGTAAGATGAACTCCCTTTGAACAAAATGTTATCCAACTTCCCTCTTTATGGATACAGTGTTGAGCTCTTTACTTTAGACACATAGTAAGTACTCTTTATTTGGAATTTGCCACAGGTTTCAAATTAAGAGTCCTTAGTTTGCTTGCTGTACAAGTTTCAGGTTGCCACATTCTGTAACTTGTACTAGAAGTAACTTCATTATCAATCATGAGGATGTTCACTAAATCTGGAACTTATCTGTCTTTCCTCAACGACTGATGTTCCATCAACCATCACATGAGGGGAAACCTGGAAATCACAGCTTTAAAGTCCTTTTAAGTGCATTTAGCTCAGCTCATATACTCCCTTAAACTCACAGATGTCTCCTCTTCCAGATCAGGAGTAGGTTCCAAACATATGTACTCTCATTCCATGTGTTTAGCACCCAGAACACCTGTTCTTCAACTGGCAGTTGCATGATGTTCTAACATCCTTAAGAACATTAGTTCCATCTCCTTGGAACACATCATCCTTGATAATTATCAAGGTCTTCAACCAGAAATTTTGTTGAAAATAATAACCCTAGAGTTCTTCTTTCATTTTAGGGGTTGTATCAGAAGTTGTGCAGCGAAATAGCAGTACTTCAACAGAACCTGCTTAAATCAATCCTTCAAGTTGTTTGCTTCTTCACCAAGCAACTTTCTAGACCCAACTCTACAGCCCTGTTAAAAGGAAGCTTTATAAGCACATATGATGCCTTATCAATATCTTCACTCTCGCATGAAGGTTTTGATAATATTCTTCTTCTGTACTGAATATAGGTTGAACAGTGCTCTCCAAAATCTTCACTCCCGCATGAGGTTTTTGAATTTGTTCAAACATTTTCACCTTCCTTCAACATAGCTGATCAGATTGATCTAGTTTCTCCCAAATTGGTCCATCCTCCACTCCGAGGGACCAAACAATATGAACACTATTGGTTCAAACAATATTCTACCTTGTACACAACAGGAAAGTATCCCCCATGGATCTCATCCAGAGACAGACAGGATGCCTGCTCTGATACCAATTGAAAATTCCTGGTATGTCACAGACTCAGGATGTCTAATAAAACGTTAAGACATTCGAGCTGACATTACGCGTTGTACAGGTAGAATAGGCTGTACTCTTGATATCTGTTCTGCAACAGTCACAGGTTCTGATTTACTGAAGTTCAGAGGAGTTAAGATTAATCATATACATTGATGTCATGAGGAATGCTGTGACATCAAACAAATATCCAATGCAGAAAGTAAATAACACACAGAATTGTTCACCCAGTTCGGTTCAACCAACCTACATCTGGGGGCTTCCAAGCCAGGGATAAAGTTCACTATTAGTAGTATCAATTCAAAGACCCTACAGCCAACACACCTATTGACAGCCTTCTCACTTAATCACTACCCAATGACACTTTTACCTAAGATCCAATCCTAGATATGAGACTCCTCTCACTCCCCCTCAATCACCGCAGTGATAACTTTCTACAATACATAAACTGTTCAGAAGATACACTTCCATTACACAACTTGATCATGCTTAAAAGCTTCAATCAAGTACAATGCATACATCCTCTGACCTACAGGTTTCAAGGAGTATGGTGACCATCCCACAGCCCGGGTGGTTCACAACGAAACTAGACCTAATAATCACATCTTGTCAATACACGACCTCTACTTAAATTAGGTTACAATGCTTCTATTTATAACCCTTTTTACCCAACTGGATTTTGGGCCTTCATATGACAGCAATGCAGCTTTAACGACCTGCATAAAGTAAGCAGAAAACTTCTGCTGTAAGTTAGGTCTTCAACCGAGCTTTTCTCCTTATCCTTAGCTTCTGATTGAATCTTCTAGGGCTCCACATATGCCTTCAATTTTCGCTACTTGTTATGCATTCTATTTGGCAGAATATTCAGCATAACTTCAGGAACAGAACTGCATCAGACTTGACAGTTCAGTAGCTTGATGTCTGGTATGATGTTATGAAATCACTTGAGACATGTTGTTCCAGATGTTGATTCAGCACAACATGTTTAGGCATTTACAATAGGATTTTCAGGCTGTTCCTATTGTACATTACATTACATTATTGTTGTTACTATTTGTTTTACAAGAGATGAGCCAATCCCAAACGAAGGCACTTACAACCCTTTTCATCCGGAGTTATCTACGGGCTCTTAATTGCTTATCTCACTTTTGAAAAATTGCTTTGTGTGTGTGATTTGTTTGAAATTATTTGGAAATGCCAATGTAAGGCTAACTTTGTAATGATTCTTATATCAGTCCTCAAGAATGCGTACAAAGTGTTTTTGAAAATATTTGTTTGAAAGTGACGTGTAAAAAATGTTTTTTTGAGAAAAGTTGTGAGCAATAATTTAAGAGTTCTTACCCACTAAAGTATGGTTTTTCTTATTCTTCTCCTTCTCCTTTATAGATAGTATTATCCATGCCAATAGTTGGTAGGTAATCCCATATATTAGATATGAAGAGACATGCATAGGATAATCGTATGGTCATCGAAGGCAACATGTAAGGATACTTTAGCAATTGTATCAAAGGGACTATCATCATTTTGCTCGTAGGGTCATCGAAGGGACTAGATCATTCATATGGTGATCTTAGACTTTTTGGAAACCTAAAGATGTCCCCTGCAACCATCATGTTGGTCATTTTTTTAATTGAAGCATTTATCTTGATGTAAAGTGCCTTGACAAAAAGTGTCTTTTTGTTGACTTTTAAAATAACTTGTAATGTTTGGGCTCATATCTCTCAAATGAAGCATTTTCTGATGAAGCATGTGAAAGTTATGCTTGGTCAAAGTTCAGTTGACTTCTCCTTAAGAAAACCCTAATTTAGTAACTTTTGACTTTTGATGAATCTTGAGTTTTATTGATGAATCATGATCAAACCTTAATCAAATGATGCATATGACTTAAAAATGTTGATGTTGACCAAACATCTTGAAGTTTGACTGTAAATTGGTCAAAGTTGACTTTTTATGCCATAAAATTGATTTTTAACCATTTGGCTAATTGGTTGAGCAAACTTATGCTGCAAGGCTTGAAACTTGGCATGAGGATACCGCGATACATATGAGAAATCATGAAGTCCACATAAGGAATTACTAGTCATAGGTTAATGCTTAAGAGGAGGTTTTTTCTGATCAATCTTTGAGTAATCTTGAGTGCTTGAGAACCCTAGGTGCATGAGCAGGTATCTTGAATTAATTTTTTTGAATAATGGGAGGGAAAATGTTGGGGTACAACACCTATCCAGAGGCATATTTATCAATAAACATTTACTTAAACTTTCAATTGTGTTTTTACTTTTTGACCGGTTTTCAAAATACTACAATTATTTCTTATTAATACTGCATTGAAATCACTTTGGGGATTTGACAAATAAATAAAATCATTGGACAAAACATTGAAAAAACATTTTGTTTAGAAAAATATTGAAAGAAAATCCACGCCTACATCCACACCTGTGATCATAGCCATATCCACGCCTATTTCTGCACTACATACACACCTGCGCATGCGATACAAATATCCAAATTCTGCTAATACTTATTCATCTTGTTCAAACCAATGCAAAGACGCCACAACAACATAATACACAATGTTGGGGAGTCGGTGACGCAAAACCAACAATTTAAAAGGAGAGAACATTAAAAAAGTTCACAACAAACATTTGGTACATACCCAAAACATTTAGGACATATATAGACACTTGGTACATATACATTGGGGGCATATACAAACATTTGGTGCATACACGAACATTTGGGACATATATAAAATAACTCAGTGCATATACATTTAGGGTTCCATATCATCTTAGGGCATTATGCACGGAATTTTCGAACACATTGTTGGTTAAAACTATGAACTTTATTGGGGCTCATCATTAAATTATTCGATCCATAAAACTAACAAACACCTTGATTGAGAACAGACACAACCGGTGAACTCCGATCTTATCTTGGGTCTAGTTATCTAAGATTTGATTACAGAAAACACTCTTCAATTATCTACCCTATAGGTAGTGGTAGGTATGCGAATTTTTAGGATTGCGTTATTTATCCTCTCGGTCGTGATAAATACATAAGACTATATTCGTGTCTTTTATCTTCTAGGTCATGATAAATGCACAAAATTTGCAATCATCTATCGTCTAGGTTGTGGTAGGTGTGTGAATTATTGGGTTTATGTTATTCATTCTCTAGGTCATAATGAATACATAAGTCTATACTTGTGTCGTTTATCCTCTAGGTTGTGATAAACTCACAAACTTTTCAATCATCTATCCTCTAGGTTGTGATAGGTAAGCAAATTCTCAGGGTTATATTATTCATCCTCTAGGTCGTTATTAATATGTAAGCCTCTCCCCGTGTCGTTTATCCTCTAGGTTGTGATAAAGGCACGAGTCTGTCCTCGTATTGTTTACTCTCTAGGTTGTAGTAAACATAGGAAATCTGCAGTATAATTCATTGTCTTAGTCTCCAGGAGGCAATGTATTATCAAACATTATTTTACTCATCCCCTAGGTTGTGATGAATAGACAAAGTTTGTGTTGTAAGCTTACTATGTTATCCTCGAAGCATTAGTAAAGTCAATTTTCAAACTTGTGTTATTTACCTCCTAGGGCGCGGTAAATACACAAAAATCTATGTTAACTTTTAAACACTAACGAGTTATCTACGTCGTCACATCCAGGTTAGATCAAAACTTTGGTTAAAACTCTGGTAAGATGATACATCATCATCTATGCCTATTTTTTGGGAACACTGTACGGTGTATCCTTCATAATCTTTCTGACAAATTCTGGGGTCTTCCATTATTTAATAAACCTCCGACTAAAACATGCGAGACCTCCGTATTCTCACACTATTCAATCTAAAGGTAATTAAATAGGAGCAGCTTTCATACCCTAAATTTACTCTATTAATTTCTAAACAAATTATTCCTCATTTTAATGTTATCAAGTTTAGATAAATTCATTATGGGGTTTAAAATTATTAAAGGGGGGTGTATTGTTTCAATATGGACTATCAAAATCTGACGGCCCATTTGTTTTTATGCTTACAATTAGAAAGGGGTATATTTGTTTTTAGGCCCATTAAGGTTTGTTTAATTCGTGTTACAAGTAGAAGAGGGGTGTATTTTTTGGATCAAATTCGTCGGCCCATTATGTTTTCTCAAGCCTATACTTAATAAGACGGGGTGTGAGTTTTCATAGGCTGATTAATTGGGCCTCTCCAGAAAATTAGTCCTAGTTTTCGTGTTGTCCCGGTTCAAATAGAAGAGAGGAGCATTGTTGTAGAAAAAGGGAGGTGCGTGTTGAATAAGAAGGGCCCAATAACTGAACAATTATTGGCCCATTTTGGGGATCTTTGTTCGAGAACCCGTATGGATTTTTTATTCTTATTATTATTAAACTTTATTATTATTATTATTATTATTATTATTATTATTATTATTATTATTATTATTATTATTATTATTATTATTATTATTATTATCATTTTATTAATTATTAAAAATGATTATTTTGTTTACATTTGGGACAAAATTAGAGGTGAAACCCTAATTCTAGAACACAAGCGGCGCCTAGATTCATTGTTGTTCTTCTTCAACAAAGATATCATACCAAGACCAGCCCCAAAAATGCTTACTGTATAGATTCATAGGAGAGACGCATACGAGTGACATAAATCAAATCAAATATTTACAAAATCAAATCTTATACATATCAAATCCATTACAATCGTATCAATTATATAACAAATTGTCCAAATTATTAATACAGAATCAAATCAAATTACAACAGAATCAATCAATTTCTAAAATATACCCTAATCAACTAATTGGTAACGATAATCAAAAGAAAAATTCCTAATTTGTACCAATTCCTAACCTATATAAACCCTTTGAACTAAGACTAAAAAACAAGGAATTTGGGGGAAGAAAACTTGAAAACCGAGAAGAAGAAGGAGAAGAAATTAAAGCTCTGAAATTTCTTCTTGCTTGAGATCTAGGGTTTCAATTTTTGAAACCCTAAGATCTGTCCTCCAAGCCATTGCTACAACTCGATCGTCAGAACCTACAAACCAAGAAAGGAAGAGGATATCATAAATAGACGAAAAGGAAATCAAATTACAAGAAGTTTCATTGCAAGGAAGGTAAGCCCCAAACTTAGCTATAAATTGAAAAATTGTTATCATCGCTGAATTTGGGGTCGATTGGTGGTCTCATCTGGATTTCTAGGAAATTTAGGGTTAGGGTTCTTCACTTAGGATTAGGGTTCTAAAGTTTGGGGTTAGGGTTTATCCGGTTTAGGGTTAGGGTTCATCGTTTTTGAATGATTCTAGGTTTTGGGGTTAGGTTTCATCATGAAACCTTAGGGTTTTTAGGGTTCGTATGAACCCAGATGGTGGTGGGGCTTGAAGGTGCTTGCGCCTTAGCGCAGCCGTCGGCGGAAGCGATTTCCGGTGACAGAAATCTAGAGAAAAGTTTGAGCTTCTCTCTCTAGCCTCCAACATTTGTTTTATGTGAAGAGAGAGGGAAAGAAGAGAAAATGGGCCTTCAGCCCAGAAGTTGGCTTTTATAAACCTCTCCCCATAATCCAGAGCCTGCATCCCCATATCCTTACCATGCACCCTCATCGTACGTCTCTCTGATCATCATCAAACGCCCCGAAACTATAGGCCCACTGTAAGCCATGCACCCCCCATGCAATCTAAAGCGAATCTCAATTATTCAAATGTTGGGCCAGGCCCATCCCTAACCTCACCACACCTTCTTTTTTTTTAATTTTCCTACTACGTTAGAAACTGTACCCCTTGTGCTTTTGGGCCTAGTTTAATATATGAACTTGGGCCCTTGCTGAACCAACCCCCAATGTTGCTATGCAGTGCAAATATGTACCCCCTCGTAATTTAGGCCTAAATCTAATATTTGGATTTAGGGCCCTGTTATCTACACCCCCATGAATTACTTAGCCAAAATAAAATATACCCCCTTGCGTTTTAGTAAATCTTTTATATTATATTTATATATTTTATATTATACCTAATATCTTAAATATTTAAGATATTTTTTTTATAAATTCTAAAATTGTTTTTTATTATTAAATTCAAATATTTTTTTACCAACTCATTCTTGATTACTTTTAAATTGCATTAAAATCATTTTTACCATGCATTAAAAATATTTTTTCTTATATTATATAATATATCTGAAAACGTCTAACCAATCAAATTACTAACAATTTTTTACTAACATAATAAACTCAAGATTTTATTTTCGAGTAGGATTATGGAGATATTTCTCGTTAGCTGCGAACTTCGTCTAACAACTCCACTATTCACACATCCAGACTTGGTTCAAGGAGATTTCAAAATATCTTCATAATATATAAAAAACACCAACCAACTGCGAACTACAAATTGAGACTCTGATTCCTCATAGGAGGATACGTACGTATGATAGGGTGGCATAGCCGACTGTTTATACTGGTTTTGCATTTTGTATTCGCAAATGTTGCGGTAAAAAAGAGTCGCCACTAACTTTTGTTTTATCCAACAAAGGAAAGGGTGAAAAGAACAGGAAAAGACCTTTTCGAGAGTTTTCTGAGTAAGGTGGTAGATTATGGAAAGGAAAGGTGTTATCACCCTTTCCATCCGTAGTTTTCTACGGACTCTTGGATGCTTATCTCATTATTTGAAATACCTTGTGCTTTTGTGTGTTTTGAAAAGTATTTTTTGAAAATGCCTTGGGATGGCGATTCGCTTTATGATAACTCTTCTATCAGTCCTCAAGAGTGTTGATAAAGCGTTTTTTGAAAGTGTTTTTGAAATGTCTTATGTAAATGAAAAGTTTGTTTTGAGAAAGCATCTCAGAACTATCTACTTATACTCGAAAGGTTTGTTCTTTTCCTCCTTTCCTTTAGACAGTGCTATCCTACTATTAGTTAGTACGTAGCCCTATCGTTGGATGTTTGAGGGACATTTGAAGGGACGTACAATTATAAAGGAAACATATGGAGACGCTTTAGCAATTTTGTTTAAGGGACTAGATCATTTACTGAAAGGCAACACTGTAGTGTCATCGAGGGACTATGATCTTTTAATTTTTGGGTCTTTGCTAAAGCGTCCCCATTTTCGAGGGACATGACTTATTTATTTTATGAAATGCAACCAAAGTGGGCGTACCTTAAAGTTATATATGTGCAAGGTGTGTTAAGTTCAGTTCTTTTAGTCTTGTGTTAAGTTCGCTAACGTTTGATTATTAGTCTTATCATGCAATCCTATTAGGCCTACATCTAAGCAGTTAAAATATTGCAGAAATTTAAAGTGAGGAATTTAAATCTACGCTATTAGAATGCTTCGGAGAGGGGGATATTTACATGTCCAAAAAATGGGGGGGGGGGGGGATAAAGAAAGTGGTAAAGTAACATCCTAATTAATTCTATTACATTCCATCAGCAGATACATTAGTATATAAAAAAGTGCGATAATAAACAACGCGTGGAAACAGAAAGAAACGTCTAAAAACCTAAAAAAACTTCTAAGTAAAATAAGAAAATCTTTTTGGTTTTTTTGTTTATTTTTTATTAAGAAAATAATTAAACTACCTTAAATCCAAATTTAATTAGGAAAGATAATTATTAAATGAAATTGAGCCTAATTCTAATATTTTTGTATTTTTATTAAGAAAATATTTGAATTAAATAACCTATTTCTAATTAATTTTAAATTGATAAAATAAAGTCAAAATAATTAATCTAATTAATTTACAAAATTAAAATTAATTTTAGAAAAAATCCTAAGTCTAATTATTAATATTTTTTGATTTTTTTATAGTAATTATTAATAAAAATGATTTTAAAAAAACAAAAACAATTAAACAAATAAATAAAGAAAAAAGTAAATGGGCTTGACACAAAGCTGAAAGGGGGTGCAATCTGGAAAATGTGATGCCCATGTTAAGTTGGCCAAGGGTCCTGTATATGATTCAGTGGTATTGTGCCCTCAAAGGTCTATCATGAGCGCCTGGATCTGGAATGTTTGATCTGATGCTGTGATGCTTTGATGGTGGTGAATTCAGGATACAGGGTGTGTGCGCTGGAGGTTGAAATATTAGATCTACAACATCAATATTAGAAAAATAAATGTGCAAGAAGCAGGGTTCGAACCCCTGCCCTTACACATAACAAAGCCTTAAACACGCTGCCTCTACCGTTGGAACGATGATACTTCCATTAGCCTAAATGCATCCATAAATATATATATTGTAAACAAATTCAATTATTTTAAATTAGAAAATAATTGAGCGCAGGTGGGACCCTGGTGTTTGGGTGGACCAATTAGGAGTGGATGGAGAGAACTAATATTTTGAATCAACTAATGTGATGAAAGCATAAGGCCACGCCAGCTTTTAACCTCGGCTCCGACCAGTCCAACCACCGTAGTCGGTGGTTTCCACCTTCTTCTCCGGTGAGACCCCCTGCGAACGTGATCAAACACAAAAACAAACAATACAGACTGGCTTAAAAAGGTCCCCTGATCATAAATATGGCCTCTAAAATTTCTAAAGCCTCGTGTATCACTAGATTCGAACACGAAACCTTAATAACGATTAAACATGGAACTATGTGTTTCTGACGTCCAAAACGGCATGTGATCATCCAAACATGCCCTAATCTACATTACTAGTATACATGTACCATCAAAAGAGGTTAATAATTCATGTAATTAAAGATTCAAAAAGAGGAAAAATCTTACCACCGGTGTAATGGTATACAGTGATCTAGGATGTTTCAGTTCTTGTGACGGGTAAGGATGAGTCCTGGAGGGCTCAGGGACTCGTTATGATACTTTCTTTTGACTGAGGATGCCTGCAAAAGGTGTTTTGATCTTGACAACTTTTTTGATTTTTTTTGCAATTTTGGAGTGTTCTATAGGCTGTGTTATGCGTGTGAGATGCTTGCAAGGATGACCCTTATATAGAGGAGTTGGAGGGAGCAAGGTTACATGGAAAGAATCAAACCCATAAAGGCCAAGATAAAGCAATGATCCTTATTTTGAAAATTTTCCAAAAATGAAGATTCCATGCCATGTTGGGACTTGGATGTATCTGGTCATATTTTCACAAATTTATGGGCTTCTAGGCAAGAAAAAACATCAGCCCAAATGCCAAAGCCCATTTCTATTTATTTTGTACAATTTATTTTATATTTATTTGAAATAAATAAAAATAATATTAAAAAAATAAATAAAAATTATAAGGCAATGTAAAATTGAGATTAGAGGTCCCCTATAAGGCCATAACAATGTTTGAACCTTAAAAAGTTAAGCCATTGACCCAAAAGTTCAAATTTGCTCAATACACCATCTTTGAATTTTCTCAATTTTTCCCTACTTGGATAAGCCATAAATTTCTCAATTTTTGTCTCATGATGATGACATTTTACTTTTTGGAAACCCCAAGATGTCTACTTCAATCACTCTTTTGATCAATTTTACATTTGAAGATTTTATCTTGATGTAAATGGTCTTGACAAAAAGTGTCTTTTCTTGACTTTCTGAAAATGACCTGTAATGTATGAGCTTGTATCTTTCAAATGGTTTATTTCTTGGAATAATGATAAGTTGTAGGGAATTGGATTCTCTTCAAAATGATCTTTGGTTGGGGAAAAATGGATGAAGTATGTGAAAGTTATTCCTGGTCAAAGTTCAGTTGACTTTTTCTATAGAAACCCTAATTTAATAATTCTTGACTTTTGATAGATTATGAGCATTTCTTGAGGAATCATGATCAACCCTTGATAAAATCATGGATATCACTTCAAAATGTTGATGTTGACCAAAAAATCTTGAAGTTTGACTGTACATTGGTCACAGTTGACTTTTGACCAAATATAGTTGATTTTCAAACGTTTGAGCAATTGACTGAGCAAACTTGTAGTGTAAGGCATGAAATTTGTCATGGACAATCTTTAAGGCATATGAGGACAATGGAAAACATTTGAGACCTTTGGAGCTCAGACATCTTGATGAGAAATGAAACCCTAATTAAAGGTTTATTGCCTAGGAGGAGAATTTGTCTAATCAATTCTTGTTCAACCTTGAGCAATTGAGGACCTCTAGGAGCATGTCTTGAGTAAAAATGGGAGGGAAAATTTTGGGGTGCAACAACTGCCCCTGTTCAATCTTCTTAAAACTAAGGATTTAGATTGGCTTGTCTTCCTTTCGTGATCTAAAGGTGGAAGATGATTGAACACTAGAGTGTCCAGAAATTTGCAGTCGCATGAAGTAACAGTGATGGTTGATAATGTCGGGAATGAGCTTACAGATGACATTTGGAGAAGATGACTGAGAAATGTTAGAGATGGGCTTAAATATGCCATCTAAAGTAAATGATAATTTCATAAATGGTCCCTTTGTGGGGAATGCTTGTTCCTGTTGTCTGAGGTGGACTCCGCTGGGGAGTGTGGGTTTTTGTTGTTCTCCCGCTTGAGGAAAACTCTGTGGGGAATAAAACCTAGGAACTTCAGTTGTCCAAGACTCTACTGAGGAGTTATCCCTGTACTGGAGAGACGAGAGTTTGCTGCCTTCTGGTTGAAATCCAAGCTTTACAATAACTTGCTTGGGATAATTGAATTAACCGTTACCTGAAAATGTAATAAAAAGAGCCTGTGTATGGCTGTTTTAGGATGAGTCTGTGTTAGTCTGCATCAGGAGATATATGAGAAGGAGCTTGTGTGGGGCTGCTTCAGGATGAGTCCATGTTAAACTGAATCTAGAGATCATGAGAAGAAACTCGTGTAAGATTGCCTCAGGATGAGTCCGTGTTAGACTGCAGATCATGAGAAGAAAACCGTGTAAGATTGCTTCATCTGGTCATATAGATAGTTTTCATGTCTGGTTTCAGGTATTAATCTATAATCAGCTATTCGCAGATAGTTGTCTTGTCTGGTTTCAGGTATTAATATGGAACTTTCTTTTATCGGTCATTGAGATAGTCTTCATGGCTAGTTTCAGGTATTAATATCTGACCTTAGAAAGAAATATAGTTTTCCTGGCTTGTTACAGGTGTTAATCTTCAATCTGTTCACGTAGATAGTTTTCCTAGCTTGTTTCAGGTATTAACCTACAGTCGATCGTCCACAGATAGTTATCCTGGCTTGTTACAGGTATTAATTTGGAACTTTGTTTTTGTTGGTCATTGAGATAGTTGTCCTGTCTGGTTTCAGGTATTAATCTTTGACCTGAGAAAGAAAGATAGTTTTCCTGGCTTGTTATAGGTATTAATCTTCAATCTCCTCATGTAGATATTTTTCCTGGCTTATTACAGGTATAAATCTACAGTTAGTCGTTCACAGATAGTTGTCCCGGATTGTTACAGGTATTAATTTGAGACTTTATTTTTGTCGGTCATTGAGATAGTTATCCTGTCTAGTTTCAGGTATTAATCTCTGACCTGAGAAAGAAAGATAGTTTTCCTGGCTTTTTACAGGTATTAATCTTCAATCTCCTCATGTAGATAGTTTTCCTGGCTTGTTACAGGTATTAATCTACAGTCGGTCATCCACAGATAGTTGTCCTGGCTTGTTACAGACATTAATCTGGGACTTGGCAACATTGGTCACATAGATAGTTCCCCGTCTAGTTTTGGGCATTAATCAGTGGCCTGTTGTACTTGTTGGTAAACCCCTCTTGCTTCAGGAGTTCATACCATTTGGTCGTGTAGATAGTTTCCCCTCCTGGTTTTAGGCATTATTCTTTGACCTCTTGCATAAGTTGATAGTGTTTGCCTATCTGGTAATTTAACCTGAAAAGGTAAAATCAATTTCATGTGATGTCATGATGTATGAATTACATGATGCTCTCAAAATAAATGAGATTGTGATATATGCATTGGTACTGCATATGCTATGATGTTTGTAGAAATGGTGTATGAATGCAATGTATGAATGTATCAGCTATTCTATTGAAGTGTTGTTGAACTAGGGAAAATAAATCCCTGATTGCAGCTGGGGATGAAGAATGTAGGTCTTCAAATTTGTTGAAATTGAAGTGCTGAGAGACGGAATTTCCGTTGTTAGAGAAATAAACTCTATTAGGGAAGGGAAGCTCTGTGAACTGCTTGGACATTTTATGGAAATCCGCTGGGGAATCCTGAGAAACTTGGCGACTTCACTGGGGAATATTTTTTTGTTGGAGCACTAATTTGGAGATTCTGCTCTGCCAGGGATATGAGAACCTAACACCATTAGGTTTCATGCTGAGAAAATGGCAGTGACCTCGTAGTAGGATGCCCCTGCCTCTGTACCTACTGGAGAAGGTATCTGCTGGAGAAGGTATCTGCTAGAGAAAATATCAGCTAGAATTTTGTGGATGGCCCTTAGATATTGTCCTTTATTTAAAGCCATTAGAAACCGTCTTTCTATTTTTATAAGTATATTTGTAAACAGTAATCAAATTCAAATGCATATGTTTAAAAATGACCAATGGACATTTTCGCAAACAAAACAGAAAGAAAAATAAAAACAAATATTTTTGCACTTTCAAAGAAATTGTTTTGTATTAACTTGAATAAGCGTTTTCGCACAAGGAGATGAACATCCTAGTAAGAGAATGTCGTTGTAAGAATAAAAATTTGTAAAATAGCATACAAAGAAAACATCTATATGAAATAATCCCATTGGATTCCCATTCTGCTATTGCCTTTATGTCTTTGAGCGTCTCATCTCTTTTGTTGCTTGTCCGAAGCTGACTGGATTGATTAGTACCACTTGAGCTCGATAGTTGATACTAAAGATTGGCTGGAAGGTGATCCAACGGGACATAGTCATATGCTTTAAATCCCTAACTTTTTCCTGGACAACCCTTTCTGGTTTTCAGTCCAACGGGATACCCCTTTTTTCCCAAGCCGCCTTTTCAGGTTTTCGACTTGCTGGGTGTACAAATTTTTTTTGTATATCCCTAATTTTTGCCCGAACCCTTTTGGTTTGCTGGGATGCCCTAATTTTTGCCAAGGACCGTCGACCTAGCAGGTCTTTGTTCATGTGTAGTATCTTTTAACTATGTATGAATTTACAGGGTACGGAAGGTCATCACCGTCCATAGTTGTTAAAATCATGGCTCCACCAGAAAATATGTTCTTGATCACAAATGGTCTTTCGTATGTAGGAGTCTATTTTCCCCTGAGATCACCTTACGGCAGTATGATGCGTTTGATTACTAGGTCACCAGCTTGATATACCTGACATCTGACTTTCTTGTTAAAAGTTTTGATCATACGTTTTTGGTACATCTGACCATGGCAGACAACCGCAAGCCTCTTCTGGTCAATCAGGTTTAATTGGTCAAGTTGGGTCTGAACCCATTCGTCTTCACTTAGCCCTACATCCTTCATGATTCTCAAGGATGGGACCTGGACTTCTATGGGCAGGATAACTTCCATCCCGTATACCAGAGAAAAAGGGGTGGCCCATGTCGATGTACACATTGTGGTGCGATAACCATGAAGAGCAAAAGGTAATATCTCGTGCCAATCTTTGTATGTCCTCGTCATCTTCTGTGTGATCTTTTTGATGTTTTTGTTAGCAGCTTCTACAAAACCATTCATATTCGGCCGGTAAGGAGAAGACTTATGATGCTGGATCTTGAGTTGCGCGTAGAGCTCGATGATCATTGTATTATCGAGATTTGTACCATTATTCATAATGATTCTTTCTAGAATACCGTACTGATAAATAAGGTTATGTCTGATGAATCGGGCCACAACGTTCTTGGTAACAGAAGAGAATGAAGCTTCCTCGAACAACTTCATAAAGTAATCAATGGCGACGAGGATGAAATGGTGCCCATTAGAAGCTATAGGTCTGATTTCTCCAATCATGTTGATCCCCCACATTGCGAATGGCCAGGGAGCAGTCAAGACGTTTAGAGGAACTAGAGGCACATGTACTTTATCAGCATAGATCTGGCATTTGTGACATGTTCGTGAATGCTGATAACAGTCTGCTTCCATAGTAGACTAATAGTATCCTGCCGTAGGATCTTTTTAGCCATCATGTTCCCACTAGAATGGGTGCCGAAGGTACCTTCATGCAAGTTAGCCATAATCTTTTCTGCCTCACTCTTGTCTACACACCAAAGCAAGGTAGAATCGTGGTTGCGCTTATAGAGGATTCCATTACCGAGGAAGAACTTGGCGGAGAACCTTCTTAGGAACTTCTTATTGTTGACTGAAGCTCCCTCAGGATACTCTTGGGCCTCGAGATATCTTTTGACTTCATGGAACCAAGGCTTGTCCACTACTTATTGAAGAAGTGAAAAACACAAGAAGGGGGGGTTGAATTGTAAAACTGAAAATCAATGCAATAAACACAATATTTTTATCCTGGTTCGTTTGATCTCAAACTACTCCAGTCCACCCGTCAAGGTGATTTCGCCTCTCTCCAACGAGGTCTTAATCCACTATATTCAACTGAATATTACAATCTGCTTTAACAACTGCTAAAGCCTTCTTGATGCAAACCACAAACCGGTTTGTCAAGGAATCACTTTCTTACACAGAATAGAAATCTAGGTGTGTGAATGTTTTCTACAAAACTGTTTATCACAACTGTGATATTACACAACTTAAGCTTATTGAAACTAGATTGCTAAAAATAATTGAGTAAGGAAATATGGAGCTTTTAGCAAACTGAGAATGAGAAGATGATGAATAGCTTTTAGGCGTGTAAATTGATGTAGAGCATTAGCCAATTCAATCTTCATTGTCTTGTTTATATAGCACTGAAATTGTTGAACATTGGAGCAATAATCTTGATTCAATGCCAATAACAAACTTTCCTTATTAAGCAGATCTTGTCTGGAATGTTGCCGTTGGTAATAATTCGCCTTGAATGCACAGTACCGTTGCTACTTAAAGCGTGTTCTGGCTTTGGCTCATTCTGACTTTGCTTAAGTGCTGATGAACTGTTGTTGTCTTTATCAGAGTGTTGAGCGCAGTTCTGTTCATCAAGCTTCAGCATTCGCGTGAGTTGTTCTTCTGATTCTGGTATTCTGATATAGTATCTTCTGATGCTGATGTTGATATCCAATATTCTGATGCTGATTACGATGCACTCTTGCTGATACCTATCAGAGTTTCTGTAAACCAGAAAGGTAATTTTTAGGTAGCAAATAGTTCTTACATGAATCACATAATTAATATATCATTTCATTTTGTTATCATCAAAACTTAAACTTAGGGTAGTAGATTCAAACTTTGTTCTAACAATCTCCCTATTTTTGATGATGACAAAAACTAGATATTTTAAATTGAAAGTAACGTGAAAAAGTATCAGAGATAACTAAATGATAAGATGTATCAGAGTAAGAAGTTATCAAAGATAAGGGATAAAGAGATATGATAGTTGGGATCAGAGATACTCCCCCTGAATTTATAACTTCCCTTTTTAATTCCAAGAGTTCTTCAGGATCAGATCTTTATTGACTTTCTTTGAACATCAGAATATCAGAGCTTTGACTATCAGAAGCTTTAGATCAGAATATCAGAGCAGAGCTTCAGATCAGAATATCAGAGCTTTATCAGAGCTTTGCTTTGGATCAGAGTATCAGAGCTTTGGTCTTCAGTGAATCAGAGAGCATTCTTGTACCTGTAGACTTAAGCAAAAAAAAGAAAACATTCAAAAATATCAGAGTTAGAATGTTTGAGACTTTTTGTCTCAGTAATCCATTATTGAAAAATATCATTCTTGTTCTCCCCCTTTTTGTCAGCAATCAAAAAGTGTAAGTGATGTGCTAAAACAATTAGATCAGAAAAAACTTGTTATATTAAAATATTCAGAGCCAGACAAAACAGTACAGAAGATATGCAAAGAAAACATGAAAATAGCATGAATGAAAAAAAAGACTAAGGTTGGGGAGGAAAGCGTGTGAACAGAGTCTCCAGCATTGCTTTAATCTGATCAACAGTTTCAGTCTGCTTGTGCACCATGCTGACTACTGTATCTATCTTGCTATCCTGCACATCCATCCTTTCCTTCATCTTCTGATCATTTTCGTCCATCCTTTGTTGTAGACGAATATCATTCAACTTCAGCTCTTCCAGAGTCTGCCTGTCCAAGGCAGCTTGAGAAACATCAGAAGCAGGGAGCTTCTGAGAGCTTTCTGCAACATCTTCAGCTTGACTGGCTTCAGCTTGAATTGTCTGATCTTCTTCTGGCTGCACTTTTGAAGCTGGACGCTTCTCAGACCATGGCTCACTATCCAGAAGGAGCACGTCTTCTTTCAGCAGCTGACTTTCAACTTCGTTCAGAAGCTTGCTGAAATTCTGCTGTGCTTGCTCATAATTGATGTCTTGCAATTTTAGAGCTTCAGCACGTACCCAAATTCTGAATCGTGTCCAGAGCTGGTCTGAGGCAGCAGGATCAATCATTCCAGGACAGACTTGCTTCAGAGAAGCAATCCACTGCTGCAAATCTGTTTCAAAATTCACAATGCCAGAGCCAACATCTGGCTGTTTTGGTTTTGGAATGGCTATTTTATTTTTGAGATCAGCAAGACGGTCAAGGATTGTTAAATCTATGAAGGTCCTGCTGGGGTCTTCTGTGGTTTGTTTGGGAGATGTTTGTTTGGGAGATGGAGTGGGAGAATCAAAAATAATAATTGGACTGCGTGGGGTTTTGGGAGTGTTTGGAGGAGTGGTTTCTGGCGAGGATGGCAGTTGGGCCATGGTTACAGTTGTTCCACATGGCAGCTGTATTGCTAGAGGTTGTGGCTCAGAGGATTGAGGAGAATGAGGTTCAGGAGATGGAGGAGATGGAGTTTCAGAATGATGAAACTCAGGTTGAGGAGGTGATGGTTGAGGTGATGGTGGATGAATTTATGGTTGAGGAGAGGGAGAGGGAATTGCTGGTTGTGGAGAAGGAGGAGGAATTTCTGATTGTTCAGGAATATGTGGTTCTTCTGGGATGGGTGAGAGAGGATGTTCTGGTTGAGGAGAGTGGGAAATATCTGGTTCAGTGTTTGGATTATTGGAGAGGTGATCAGAAAAACGTTGATCAATGTCAGACAGAACCTTGTCAAGTGCTGATGTTGTTGAAGTTGTTGGTTTGGGATGTTTGGTGCGAGGTCTTCTGAGTGTTAGTTCCTCAGAAGGGTCATCTTTTGGTTCGGTTTCATCTATTGTTGGTATGGGGATTGGGATTTCATGAGAAGCTGGAGTTGGGATAGATGTTGGAATAGCAGAAGAATTTAAAACAGAAGCAGCAGATAAATTACCTCTTTTCTTGGGAGTCTGCTGGGATGTTCCTTCTGAAGGGGCCTTCCTTTTCTTCGTCTTCTTTAGTGAAACTTCTGGTTGAGGTTGGTGCAGATCTTTGATATTCAGCTTGGGATCTGTACCATCATCCTTGCACGCGTCCAAGTATCTGAGAACCACCACTGGTTTAGATTCTATCTCAGAAAATAATGGAAAGTCACTCAGTGGGACTCTTCTGCTGGTGATGTCAGCAATAGGAGTCACGCTGGGTTCCTTTATGATATTCTCTATTAATTTCATTTTCTTCAGATTCTTCGCGTTCAGAGGCTTGCCAACAGTTGGTTTAATGGTGCTTAACTCTTGAGCTTCTATCAGGTGCTCTATCAGCCTATTCTCAGTCAGAATATCTGATATTAACCTTCCAAAGGGTATCCAATCCCTCTTTGTTCTTTCTTCTTCCCTGGTTTCCTTCACGCTTGTTCTGAGGTGATTAAACAGAAGATGGGGCAAGTTGATTTTTACCTTCTGATTAATAAAGTAGATCAGAAACTGCTGATCTATATTTATATAATCATGGGAACTTGTTGGCTTCCTATGATTAAAACACCCCAGAATGATCTTCGCCCAAACCCTGTGGTGATCCTTTAGATCTCTGATTTTGCTGCTGGGTACCCCATGGGTGAAAATCTGTTCTGCTATGACACCAACGTCAGAGCATCTTTCATCCATATCTATACAGCAGACACCACCGCCACTGTAACCAATCAGTTTTGCTATGTGATCCTCAGTGATCACAATCTTCTTTCCCATTATGTAGGAGGTGACTTGATGCGTTGAAGCGGACGCATGAATCCAGAACTCCTTGACCAAAACTGGGAATGTTGGTCGAACCAACCTGTCAAAATATCTCTCCCATTTCTGTGCCCTAACTTCTTCTGTCAAGTCAAAACCATTCTCTTTCAGACTGCCAAAATCAATAATCAGTTCAGACAATACTTCTAGATTCTTCACTGGTGTAAGGAGTGTTCTGAATGGAACTTGGTACTGTTCAGAGGAAGCTTTCTTCTGAGAACCTGCAGAAGCACTGCTAGAGGTTGCCATGTTCACACTTAAGGTTTTTCTAAGAAAAACTGAGAAAGTGGGTTTAAGTTTGAAAGAGATGAACACAGAGAAAATGCAGAAAATATTTGAGAGATTATGAGAGACGGTAAAAGATTAATGTGAGAAGTTAAAGTGCTTAAATAGATTTAAGAAATTTTTTGAAAGTGTAAACGGTTTCAAGAAAGAGAAAATAAAATCATGATTACGTTTTTAAAACGTGATTACTTTCATTTAATGCTTGCTGATTTTGGGGGATTTGAGAAAGATACTTGAAACGGTTACCAGACATGTGTCTCAATGCACCCAATCAGCGTTTTGCCTTCTCAGAAGCGTGCACGCGTGTTCTGCTTCAGAGATTTGCTGATGATTGGATGAAACTTGTTTGATTTAGTGATCAGCACGTCTATCCTTGAGCTGAAACGCTCAGATCTTTAAGACTAGCATCTGATACAATCTGCATGTTCTATCTTTCTGAAAGGAGATTGATCAGAGGTTCACAGTAAAACAAATACATTCTGAAGATAAATATATAGAATTAAAGCATTTTCACTCTGGGCAGATTTTCATGCTGAGATGTTTCAGAATGAAATTGAACCTATCTTCAGAAAGGGGTTTAGTGAAGATATCAGCCCATTGATGGTCTGTATCTATAAATTTTAAGTTCAAAATTCCTTTATGAATGTAGTCCCTAATGAAATGATGTTTTATTTCTATATGCTTAGCTCTAGAATGTAAAATGGGATTCTTACTTAAGCAAATAGCAGAAGTATTGTCACAGAGTATAGGGATGTTACTCTCAAAAATCTGGAAGTCTTCAAGCTGACTTTTCATCCAGAGCATTTGTGTGCTACATCCTGCTGCTGCTATGTACTCAGCTTCTGCTGTTGATAGCGCAATTGTGGATTGCCTTTTGCTGGACTAAGAGATCAGATTGTCTCCCAGAAAATAGCAGCTTCCAGAAGTACTTTTACGCTCTACTCTGTCTCCAGCAAAGTCAGCATCGCAGTAGCCTACTAAGCTGTAATCACTAGATTTTCTATAAAATAAACCCAGATTAGTAGTACCTTTCAGATAGTTGAAAATTCGCTTAACAGCTGTTAAGTGAGATTCTCTAGGATCTGATTGGAATCTAGCACAAATACATACGCTGAATAATATATCAAGTCTTGAAGCTGTCAGATAAAGGAGAGAACCAATCATACCTCTGTAGACTTTCTGTTCTACCTTTTTGCTTACCTCTTCTCTTTCCAGAATGCACGTGGGATGCATTGGAATCTTTGATGGCTTACATTCTGAGAGGTCAAATTTCTTCAGAAGATCTCTGATGTATTTGCTCTGATGAATGTAAGTTCCCTCTGGAGTTTGATTGATCTGAATTCCTAGAAAGAATTTCAGTTCCCCCATGAGGCTCATCTCAAATTCTGCCTGCATACACTTAGCAAATTTTCTTCCAAGAGAAGGATTAGTAGATCCAAAAATAATATCATCAACATAAATTTGACAGACTAAGATGTCATTCTTAACTGACTTACAGAATAAGGTAGTGTCCACCTTCCCTCTGGTGAATTCATTTTCTAACAGAAAGTTACTTAGTCTTTCATACCAAGCTCTGGGAGCTTGTTTCAGACCATATAGTGACTTCTTTAGTTTGAAAACATGTTCTGGATGTTTTGTATTTTCAAAACCAGGGGGTTGGTGCACATAAACCTCTTCTTCTATATAACCATTTAAGAATGCACTTTTGACATCCATCTGATACAGAGTGATGCCTCTATTAACAGCAAATGAATTAAAAGTCTGATAGATTCTAACCTGGCGACTGGAGAAAAGGTTTCTGTATAGTCTATCCCCTCTTGCTGACTATAACCTTGTGCAACCAATCGTGCTTTGTTTCTGATGACTTCACCTTGTTCATTTAGCTTGTTTCTGAACACCCATCTTGTTCTAATGACGTTGAATCCTTTTGGTCTGGGAACAAGATCCCATACGTCATTTCTGGTGAATTGATTCAGCTCTTCTTGCATTGCCAGAATCCAGTCGTTGTCCAGAAGTGCTTCATCAATAGAAGAAGGTTCAATCAGAGACACAAGTCCCATGAGGGTTTCTTCAGAGTTTCTGAAGCTTGCTCGTTTTCTGATTGGATCTTCCTTTCTTCCTAAGATAGTTTCTTCTGGGTGATCCAAGCTTCTTCTGGGTAATCTCTTCTGAGGTTGATCAGCAGCTGTTATAGGATTGCTAGCAGTGCTCCTTTCAGACGTTGAAGTAGTGTCTGTGTTGAGAGCTTCTGATGACTTGTCTTCAGAACCTGTAAATTCAATTTCCATACCTGCAAAAACTTCATTCTGCTTTGACTTTTCAGAGTCAAGCTTATCATCAAAACGAACACTGATTGATTCTTCCACAATCTGTGTTTCTGTATTGTATACTCTGTACCCTCTTGAGCGTTCAGAGTATCCTAACATAATACACTTTTGTGCTTTAGAGTCAAACTTGTTCAGATAATTCTTTGTATTTAACATAAAACAGGTACATCCAAATGGATGAAAATATGAAATGTTGGGCTTTCTGTTCTTCCACAATTCATATGGAGTCTTTTCCAGAATAGGTCTTATTGAGATTCTATTCTGAATGTAGCACACTGTGTTTATTGCCTCTGCCCAGAAGATCTTAGCAACGTTTGTCTCATTGATCATGGTTCTGGCCATTTCTTGCAATGTTCTGTTCTTTCGTTCTACAACTCCATTTTGTTGGGGAGTTCTAGGACAAGAGAAATCATGTAGAATGCCTCTGTCATTAAAGAATGACTCAAAATCTTTGTTTTCAAACTCTCCACCATGATCACTTCTGACTTTAACGATTCTAAGATCCTTTTCATTCTGAACTTGGTTACAGAAGGTAACAAACACAGAGTGTGACTCGTCCTTGTGTCTTAATAACTTTACCCATGTCCATCTGCTATAGTCATCTACGATTACTAACCCATACTTCTTGCCACTGACTGAAGCAGTTTTAACTGGTCCAAATAAGTCAATGTGCAGAAGTTCTAATGGCTTAGAGGTAGAAACAACATTTTTAGATTTAAAAGAGGGTTTTGCAAACTTGCCTTTCTAACATGCTTCACACAAAGCATCTGAATTGAACTTCAAATTAGGAAGTCCTCTGACCAGATTGAGTTTGTTAATCTGAGATATTCTTCTCATACTAACATGCCCCAATCTTCTGTGCCAGATCCACTGCTCGTTGTTAACAGACAGAAGACATTTTACATTCTGACTTTTCAGTTCAGAAAGTTTGATTTTGTAAATGTTGTTTTTCCTCTTTCCATTAAACAGGATAGTCCCATCTTTCTGACTAACAGCTTTACATGATTTTTGATTAAAGATTATATCATAACCGTTATCACTTAATTGACTTATGGATAACAGATTATGCATTAATCCATCTACTAGCAGAATATTATTAATAGAGGGAAGATTTCCATTACCTACAGTTCCAGAGCCAATTATCTTTCCCCTCTGATTGCCTCCAAAGCCAACGTGGCCTCCAGGCTTATGTTCCAGGCTTTGGAACATATGCCTTCTTCCCGTCATGTGTCGCGAGCAGCCAGAGTCCAGGTACCATGACTGGTGTTTCTGATTTGCTGCTAAAGATATCTGCAACATGTATTATTTTATCCTTAGGTACCCAGATTTTCTTGGGTCCTGATTTGTTAGATTTACCAAAACTCTGGTTGAATTTTGGTTTCACAGAGTACTTACTGCTAGTGTATTTAATATCATGTGTGTGACCATACACAAAATGTGAATTCAGAGGAGTGTGTTTAATGGTTAAATCCATGACATTCTTTGGTGTAGGAACCTTACCTTGGTATCCTATTCCCTTCCTGCCGTTTATGCTAACTCCATATATCATTGAAGCCATTTTGCTTCTATCTATGCTTTTAGCAAGGAACTTCTGGAAATTGTGATCATACTCCTTGATGATCTCATCAGCGTTGCTGGGAGTTTCAGAAATTGGTTCCTTCTGAGAGTTTTGTAAAGTATTTTCTAATTTTGAAATTTTATTTCTCAGCTCAGAATTCTCCAATTTAAGACTCTCAGTCTTATTAGAGTCAGATTCAAGATTCCTTTTTAGGTTTCTGAATTTAACTCTAATCTGCTGATACCTTTCCAGAATTTCATTAAGGCTTTCAGCAAGTTCAGCCTTGGTAAAATTAACTGCAAAGTCAGGAAATACCTCTTCAGTATCTGATTCTGAGTCTGATTCAGAAGCTTCACTATCTTCTGAAATGTTGGCCATGAGAGCTATGTTTGCTCTCTCATCATCTGATTTTGAGTCAGCTTCAGACGAGTCAGAGTCATCCCATGTAGCCATGAGACTTTTCTTCTTTTCTCTTCCAAACTTCTTTTTGGGCTTTTCCCTCTGAAGCTTTGGGCAGTCACTCTTGTAGTGTCCTTGCTCATTGCACTCATAGCAGATGATGTCCTTGGTGTTTGGCTTTCTGCTTCCTGAGGAGCCTTCAGATCTTCTGTATCCAGAGGAAGAATCTGTCCTTCTGTATCTGGAAGAAGACTCGTTCTGATCAGATCTTCTGGGATTCCTGAACTTCCTTTGCCTCTGCTTCCACAGTTGATTCACTCTTCTGGAGAGGAGGGAGAGTTCGTCTTCTTTTGATGAGGATCCATCAGATGTTTCTTCAACTTCCTGCAAAACTTTAGACTCAAATTTTTTGTTAGATTTTAATGCTAAAGGCTTACCTTGCTTCTGGGGTTCATCAACTTCTAGCTCTATCTCATGACTTCTGAGGGAGCTAATAAGTTCCTCCAGAGAAATTTTATTGAGATCTTTTGCTAGCTTCAGAGCTGTAACCATTGGCCTCCACTGCTTTGGTAAGCTTCTGATGATTTTCTTGACGTGATCAGCAGTAGAGTAACCTTTGTCCAGAACCTTGAGACCAGCTACCAGAATCTGGAATCTTGAGAACATTGTTTCAATGGATTCACTTTCTTCCATTTTGAATGCCTCATACTTCTGAATGAGCGCCAGAGCTTTAGTTTCTTTGACCTGAACGTTGCCCTCATGCGTCATTCTGAGTGAGTCAAACATGTTCTTTGTTGTGTCTCTGTTGGAGATCGTTTCATATTCAGCATACGAGATGGCGCTGAGAAGGATGGTTCTGGCCTTGTGGTGATTCTTGAAGTCACACTTTTGTTGGTCAAACATTGTTTTCCTATCAATCTTCTGACCGCTTGCATTCACAGGGTGCGTGTATCCATCTGTCACCATGTCCCACAGATCAGCATCATGTGCCAGAAAGAAGCTTTCAATTCTGTCTTTCCAGTAATCAAAATTTTCTCCATCAAAGACTGGAGGTTTGCCGCTGAATCTGTCTCTGTCCTCATGGTTGTCATTGCTGGTGTGAGAATAAGTTCCTGCCATTGTGTTTTTCTGACGCTGGATCTTGTACTGACACGGTTAAGTGTTTTAGCTCAGAACCAGGCGCTCTGATGCCAATTGAAGAAGTGAAAAACACAAGAAGGGGGGGTTGAATTGTAAAACTGAAAATCAATGCAATGAACACAATATTTTTATCCTGGTTCGTTTGATCTCAAACTACTCCAGTCCACCCGTCAAGGTGATTTCGCCTCTCTCCAACGAGGTCTTAATCCACTATATTCAACTGAATATTACAATCTGCTTTAACAACTGCTAAAGCCTTCTTGATGCAAACCACAAACCGGTTTGTCAAGGAATCACTTTCTTACACATAATAGAAATCTAGGTGTGTGAATGTTTTCTACAAAACTGTTTATCACAACTGTGATGTTACACAACTTAAGCTTATTAAAACTAGATTGCTAAAAATAATTGAGTAAGGAAATAGGGAGCTTTTAGCAAACTGAGAATGAGAAGATGATGAATAGCTTTTAGGCGTGTAAATTGATGTAGAGCATTAGCCAATTCAATCTTCATTGTCTTGTTTATATAGCACTGAAATTGTTGAACGTTGGAGCAATAATCTTGATTCAATGCCAATAACAAACTTTCCTTATTAAGCAGATCTTGTCTGGAATGTTGCCGTTGGTAATAATTCACCTTGAATGCACAGTACCGTTGCTACTTAAAGCGTGTTCTGGTTTTGGCTCATTCTGACTTTGCTTAAGTGCTGATGAACTGTTGTTGTCTTTATCAGAGTGTTGAGCGCAGTTCTGTTCATCAAGCTTCAGCATTCGCGTGAGTTGTTCTTCTGATTCTGGTATTCTGATATAGCATCTTCTGATGCTGATGTTGATATCCAATATTCTGATGCTGATTACGATGCACTCTTGCTGATACCTATCAGAGTTTCTGTAAACCAGAAAGGTAATTTTTAGGTAGCAAATAGTTCTTACATGAATCACATAATTAATATATCATTTTATTTTGTTATCATCAAAACTTAAACTTAGGGTAGTAGATTCAAACTTTGTTCTAACACTTATTCAGTACCAATCTCGTCACAGTATACTGGTTCATCCATTCTCTCAATAGTGTTCTGAGGAGCCTCATTATCCCACCTGACCTTGAACATGGATGACATAGTAGCTAGCGTGTCCGCTAGATGATTTTCCTCTCGTGTAAAATGCTTAAAGGTGATTTCTTCAAAATATGAAATCAGTGTCAACACATGCTCTTTGTAAGGGATGAGATTAGGATGCTTCGTGTCCCATTGTCCTTTGATTTGACTGATCACTAGGGTCGAGTATCCAAATACACTTAAGAATTTGATCCTCAAATCGTTAGCAGCTTTGAGACCCATAATACATGCTTTATACTCAGCCATATTGTTGGTATAATTGAAACATAATCTGGTAGTAAAAGGAGTATGACAACCTTCAGGAGATATGATCACAACGTCGATGCCATTTCCAAGAGCGTTGGAAGCTCCGTCAAAAACCATAGTCCATCGGGATCCTTTTTCAGGTCCTTCATCCGGTCCAGATTTTTCACAAACAGTTACTAACATGATGTTCTCGTCCGGGAACTCATAATTCATGGATTGTTAGTCATCCACAGCCCGATGAGCCAAATGATCATCCAATACACTTCCCTTAATTGCTTTCTGGTTTGTATATTGAATGTCGTATTCGGTCAGGATCATTTGCCATCTTGCTATTCTTCTGGACATAGAAGGCTTCTCAAAGTTGTATTTGATATGATACACTTTAGATATCAACAAGGTAGTATGAGTCAACATATACTGTCTTAGTCGGCAAGCAGCCCATGCCAAAGCGCAACAAGTTTTCTCGAGCAGTGAGTATCTTGTTTCACAGTCGGTAAACTTTTTGCTAAGGTAGTATATTGCATGCTCTTTTCGACCAGACTTGTCATGTTGTCCCAACACACACCCGATTGAGTTCTCTAATACTGTTAAGTACATGATCATAGGTCTTCCTTTAACTGGTAGCATCAAGATTGGAGGCTCTTGAAGATATTCCTTGATTTTGTCAAAGGCATTCTGGCAATCATCATTCCACTTTACTGCTTGATCTTTCTTCAATAATTTGAAGATTGACTCACAAGTAGCGGTTAGGTGGGAAATAAATCTGGAAATGTAGTTTAGGCGTCCCAAGAATCCCCTGACCTCCTTCTCAGTGCAAGGACTTGGAATTTATTGTATAGCTTTAACCTTTGCAGAGTCCACTTCAATGCCTTTGTCGTTGACAACGAATCCTAAGAGCTTACCGGATCTTACTCCAAAAGTGAACTTATTCGGGTTCAACCTTAGTTTGCACTTTTTTAGCCTTTCAAACAGCTTCTGTAGATGATCAAGGTGTTCCTCTTCAGTCTGAGACTTGGCTATCATATCATCAACATATACCTCTATATCGTGATGGATCATATCATGAAACAAAGCTACCATGGCACACTGATAGGTTGCCCTGACGTTCTTTAGTCCAAATGGCATAACTTTGTAATAGAAAGTGCCCCACTGTGTGACGAAGGTCGTTTTCTCCATGTCCTCAGGTGCCATTTTGATCTAATTGTACCCGGAGAAACCATCCATGAAGTAGAATACCTTATGTTGTGCAGTGTTGTCAACCAGAACATCGATGTGGGGAAGCGGAAAGTCATCCTTGGGGCTTGCCCTGTTCAGGTCTCTGTAATCCACACACATACGTACCTTACCGTCCTTCTTAGGTACCAGAACAACGTTAGCAACCCATTATGGATAAGAGGTAAAAACTAAGAAACTAACATTGAACTGTTTCATGACTTTAGCATTGATCTTTTCTGACATTTTTGGCCGCATACGATGAACCTTTTGTTTCACTAGAGGGCAGTCCTCTTTTGTCGGCAGACGATGAACCACGATATCAGTGTCAAGTCCTGGATTGTCTTCGTATGACCAGGCAAAAAGCTCAACATAGTCATGTAGCATATGAATTAATCGCTCCTTGACACTATGCTCCAGATTGGCACCTATCTTGAGTTCTTTCCTGTCCTCTCCAGTACCCAAGTTAACTGTCTCAACCGGCTCCTCATGAGGTTGTATTTCCCTTTCTTCCTGTTGTAACAGTCTGGCAAGTTCTCCTGGTACTTCATAATCTTCCTCACCTTCTTCCTCGGCTTGGTAGATCGGATTTTCAAAGTCATAATTGGCAATAGCAGAATCATTATCAATGGGATCCATAGTGGATGTGGATATGCAGTTTGATATGTGGTTGCGTGTAAGAGAATAGCTGTATATTTTTTGATAAAGTAAAAAGTAGAAAAAGAAAAGCAGAGAGCGTAAAATTTTCATGAAAAACATCCAATGATTTATTAATGACATATGAATATGAAGCAATAACCCTCACAAATAAACCATTGTGCCTCAGGTAAGACACAAGGCTTTAAAGTTTCAATTACTCAAGTATTACATATCCCAACAAAAACAAAAAGACAATTACTCTTGAATAAAAGTAATAGGCACAAAATCTTTGGCCTCCCAATTGTTTAGTCCACCGCTAGAATTTGGGAAGATCAATTTGTCCATGTCATAGTCGCTGTCAGCAGCCTCTGTAGCGGAGACAACATAAATAGCACTGACTCCCGGGCCATGCTTGGGCATAGGTGCAATTATGATGTTGGAAGTCTCAGGGGGGTCAAATTCAACCTCCTTTGCATCAATAAGGTCTTGCAACTTGTTCTTCAAAGCCCAACAATCGTTTGTATCATGCCCCAGTGTTTCAGAGTGGTAGGCACATCAGGCATTTGGGTTGTAGCGGGGAGATGCAGTATTGGGATTCTTCGAGGCCTTCTTTAGGGTCACCAGATTGGACTTCAGCAGGTGTGGCAAAACCTGGGCTAAGATCATGTTGATCCGGGTGAACTGTCTTCTGGGCGCATCTGGCATGTGCTGATTGTTTCGTTGTTGGTTTGATGCGGGATTGGAAATCATAACAGACCCTACCATCGGACGACGTTCAGTTTTGTTGTGATTTCTTTGGCCATAAGAAACACTGACCTCCTTCTTTCTAGTGAAAGGTTTCTTTGCTATGCTGGAGGATGCATCTCTCTGTATTTTACCACATTTGATGCCAGCTTCTACCCGTTCACCATACAACATGCCCAAGAACATGTCCACCAGATCTCTATCAGACAACCAAGGCTGGACTCTTCCCGCAAGGTCTCTCCATTTTTGGGCATAATCTTTAAAACCATCACTGGAACCCATAGACATACTTTGCAATTGTGTACGAGTTGGGGCGAGGTCAATTTTATATTGGTACTTCTTGTAGAAAGCAGCAGCCAAATCTTCCCATTTACGAATATTGGTTCCTTCCAGTTGATAGAATCATTCCAACTGAGTCGCTGCCAAACTTTACTGAAACTGAGCATTTTGAGCTTGGAGATCCTTCACTGTTTGTTCAAGAGCAATTTCTTTTGCTGAAATAAACAGCGAAAAGATAAGAAACCTGTCTTGAAATACCTATTTATGCAATGAAATGCATGATAATGTTTATGCAATGTTTTCAAGGACTTTTAAGATCTTAAATTTGCTTAGTCAAAGAGATAATAAACATTAATTGCATTCATAAGTTTGAAGGATTACAATGATGCCTCTTAGGCTTACAATGGAAGAAACAAAGATAAACAAAAACTCCTAAAACAAATAGGACTCAAGCTTCTCATAAGTGCATGCTCTTTAGTGCAATATAGGCATTCAAACTTTGTTCTTCATGTAATTGTCTTGTAAGCTCCAAAACCTTCTTCTCGCTGGCATATAACTGGGCTTAAAAGGTATCTCATTCCTCTTTAAGTTGAACCCAAGACTTTTGCAATTCCTCGAGAGTAGTTGGCATGTCAGGATGGAGAATGGTATGAGGTACATCTATATTTGCAATGGGTTCCATGATGATGGGTAGAGTGGAGGGGTAAGGCATCATGAGATTTTGAGCGCGTGCTCACACCCACTTAAGATAAGGCTCCAAAGGGATGAAGTTCTTATGCCCCAGAGTTTTGATATCCGCTCTGTTCATCATTCTCCAAGCTCTGATGAATCTTTGACGGTACCCTTGAACATTATCCTCGTAATTGAATGTGATTCCTTGAACCAATACATCATGAGGACCATGCCTCCTAGCATACCCAAACTGTCGCAACGCCAAACAAGAGTTGTAAGTGATTCCTCCCCTAATTCCTTTTAGAGGGACATTAGGGAATTCCCTACAACGATCAATGATGATAATGTCTTCCACAGATCGAAGACACCAGTGAATATCCGAATGTGTGAGAGACATCAACCTATTAGACCACCGCATGCCTTGCTCATTCTTCAATACAGATCGGGGTAGGTGAGAAATAAACCACCTAGCCAACAGAGGAGTGCAACACATGAGGGTTCCTCTTCTATTTACCGCGCGAGTGTGAAAAGAGTGCAGAATGTCTCCAAGCAAAGTAGGCACCGGATTATGAGACAAGAATATTTTTACCACATTCACATCTATGAGTTGGTCCGAATTAGGAAACAGTACCATCCCATAGATGAGAAGGGCCAATACCTCCTCAAATGCCTGTAAGTCCAAAGTATCCCAAAAATAGTGAGCATTTTCAAACAAGAACTTGGATAGAAACCCTTTGATACCGCTTCTTATTTCCCAATTTTCCACGATGTCAGATCTTTGTAAATATAGGGCTTGAGAAATCTCCTTGGGCTTTGGGTCTCTTCCCTAACGTTGAAGGGTAACTGGTTGAGGATAGGCACACCCAATAACTGAGATAATTATTCCATGGTGGGTACCAACTGGTAGTCGAGAAATGTAAAGAAGTGATGTAAAGGGTCAAAGAACTGAAAGAGAACTTTCACCATGTCTTCTCAGGGCTTGAAGTGACCAAAATGAGGAGTTAACCATGTCTCTTAGTGAATGGGGAATTCTCAGGAACCTATGATGCCCATTCCTTGAGTTGAGGAGGCACACTTACGAGGTTAACTTGGATAGTGTTTATGCGAATGGGAGTCATGTCTTATAAAACAGACACAAAGATAAGTCCTTAAAGTCCTTGAAATGGTTAGTGTGATATTCCAATGTCATGATGTTATTATGTCATGTACAAACAGATATATACAATCACACAAAAACATCCTTAGGTTTAGGCTTGCATGGATTCTATAGGTAAGTACCCTCTTGAAGTATGGTTGGCTCAACCTGTCCTATTAATAGTAATCGGGTTCTAGGGAATGTCAATGTCACTGATCTTTCTTCACCGGGCATTGTTTCAGCGCGAGCCTCTTTATTAGCGACCGGAATATCCCAGAAGTCAGATCTCAATGAGTGTAGTATCGAGTATCAACCAACTTCGGACTTCACCAAAGTCGGATATCTCACTACTTCCTAATGGCCAAGTTGGTTCAATTAAAGGTTCTAAGGTCAGTTAATGCTTCATGACACCATACAACGGCCCCGTATTCTCCTTGACCACTTAAGGGTTACCGGTACCAACAAATGTGTCACATCAACGTAGCTATTGTTTCAACCGTGTCAGTATACCTCGCATAGTCCCCACAATCTATTTCTACTTACCTAAAAGGTGCCCCAGATCCTGGTGTAGGATATTTACAAGTAAACACAAGCAAAACCCTCAAAGATAAAGGAAGAAAAGCATACAAGGAAAGCAATTTAAATATGACCTAAGCTCTAAGGTAACCCAACTTTTTTAAATCCCCAACAGAGTCGCCAGTTCTGTGATACGGTGGAAGAACCGACTGTTTATACTAGTTTTGCATTTTGTATTTGCAAATGTTACGGTACGCAAGAGTCTCCACCGACTTTTCTTTTATCCAACAAAGGAAAGGGTGAAAAGAACAGAAAAAGACCTTTTCGAGAGTTTTCTGAGTAAGGGGCGTAGATTATGGAAAGGGAAGGTGTTAACACCCTTTCCATCCGTAGTTTTCTACGTGCTCTTAGATGCTTAGCTCATTTTTTGAAATACCTTGTGCTTTTGTGTGTTTTGAAAAGTATTTTTTGAAAATGCCTTGGTGTGGCGATTCTCTTTATGATAACTCTTGTACCAGTCCTCAAGAGTGTTGATAAAGCATTTTTTGAAAGTGTTTTTGAAATGTGTTGTATAAATGCAAAAGTTTGTTTTCAGCAAGCATCTAAGAACTATCTACTTATACTCGAAAGGTTTATTCTTTTCCTCCTTTCCTTTAGACAGCGCTATCCTACTATTAGTTAGTAGGTAACCCTATCATTGGATGTTTGAGGGACATTCAAAGAGAATTACAATCATAAAGGTAACATATGGAGACGCTTTAGCAATTTTGTTTAAAGGAATATATCATTTACCGAAAGGCAACACTGTAGGGTCATCGAGGGACTATGATCTTTTGATTTACGGTTCTTTGCTAAAGCGTCCCCATTTTCGAGGGGCATGACTGTTTTATTTTCCGAAAGGCAACCAAAGTGGGCGTACCTTAAAGGTATATATGTTCAATGTGTGTTATGTCCAGTTATTTTAGTCTTGTGTTAAGTTTGTTAACATTTGATTATTAGTCTTATCATGCAATCCTATTACGCATATATCTAAGCAGTTAAAATATTGCAGAAATTTAAAGTGTGAAATTTAAATCTATGCTATTACAATGCTTCGGGGAGGGGGTATTTACATGTCCAAAAAATGAGAGAAAAATAAATAAAGTGGTAAAGTAACGTCCTAATTAATTCTATTACATTCCATCAGCAGATACATTAGTATATAAAAAAGTGCGAAAATAAATAACACGCGCGAAATGGAAAGAAACGTCTAAAAACCTAAAATACTTCTAAGTAAAAAAAGAAATTCTTTTTTGTTTTTTTGTTTATTTTTTATTAATAAAATAATTAAACTACCTTAAATCTAAATTTAATCAGGAAAGATAATTATTAAATTAAATTGAGCCTAATTCTAATATTTTTGTATTTTTATTAAGAAAATATTTGAATTAAATAACACATTTCTAATTGATTTTAAATTGATAAAATAAAATTAAAATAATTAATCTAATTAAAGTACAAAATTAAAATTAATTTTAGAAAAAAATCCTAAGTCTAATTATTAATATTTTTGATTTTTTTAATAATTATTAATAAAAATGATTTAGAAGAAACCAAAACAATTAAACAAATAAATAAAGAAAAAAGTAAATGGGCTTGACACAAAGCAGAAAGGGGGTGCAATCTGGAAAACGTGAGGCCCATGTTAAGCTGGCCTAGAGTCCTGTATATGATTCAGTGGTATTGTCCCCTCGAAGGTCTATCATGAGCGCCTGGATCTGGAACGTTTGATCTGTTGATGTAATGCTTCGATAGTGGTGATTTAAGGACACAGGATGTGCGCGCTGGAGGTTGAAATGCTAGATCTACAATATAAATTAAAAATCAATTGAATGTAGGTGGGACCCTGGTGTTTGGGTGGACCAATAAGGAGTGGAGCGAGAAAACTAATATTTTGAATCAACCAATGGGATGAAAGCATAACGCCACGCTAACTTTTGACCTCAGCTCCGACCAGTCCAACCACCGGAGCCGGTGGTTTCCACCGTCTTCTGCGGTGAGACCCCTTGCGAACATTATCAAACAAAAAAACAAACAATACAGACTGACTTAAAATGGTCCCCTGATCATGAATATGGCCTCTAAAATTGCTAAAGCCTCGTGTATCACTGGATTCGAACACGAAACTCTAACGACAGTCAAACAAGGCACTATGTGTTTCTGACGTCCAAAATGGCATGTTATCATCCAAACATGCCCTCAACTACATTACTAGTATACTTGTACCATCAAAAGAGGTTAAATATTCATGCAATTAAAGATTCTAAAAGAGGAAAAATCTTACCACCGGTGTAATGGGATACAGTGATCTAGGATGTTTCAAATCTTGTGACGGGCAGGGATGAGTCCTGGAGGGCTCAGGGACTCGTTTTGAACTTGACAACTTTGTTGAATTTTTTTTTCAATTTTGGAGCATTCTCTAGGATGTGTGTATGCGTGTGAGATGCTTGCAAGGATTACCCTTATATAGAGGAGATGGAGGGAGCAAGGTTACATGGAAAGAATCAAACCCATAAAGGACAAGATAAAGCCATGATCCTTATTTTGAAATTTTTCCAAAAATGAAGATTACATGCCATGTTAAGACTTGGATGTATCTGGTCATATTTGCATGAATTTATGGGCTTCTAGGCAAGACAAAACATCAGCCTAAATGCCAAAGCACATCTCTATTTGTTTTGTACAATTTATTTTATATTTATTTGAAATAAATCAAAATAAATATTGAAAAAATAAATAAAAATTATAAGGAAATGTAAAATTGAGATTAGAGGTCCCCTATAAGGCCATAAGAATGTTTGAACCTTAAAAAGATAAGCCATTGACCCAAAAGTTCGAATTTGCTCAATGCACCATCTTTGAATTTTCTCAAATTTTCCTAACTTGGACAAGTCATAACTTGCTCATTTTTGTCTTATGATGATGATCTTGGACTTTTTGGAAAGAGAAAGATGTCTAATTCAATCCCTCTTTTGATCAATTTTACATTTGAATATTTTATCTTGATGTAAATGGACTTGACAAAAAGTGTCTTTTGTTGACTTTCTAACAATGACCTGTAATGTATGAGCTTGTATCTTTCAAATGATGCATTTCTTGGACTTGAAGACAAAAGATAAGTTGTATGGAATTGGATTCTCTTAAAAATGAGCTTTGGTTGGGGATAAATGGATGAAGTATGTGAAAGTTATGCCGAGTAAAAGTTCATTTGACTTTTCCTATAGAAACTCTAATTTAGCAATTCTTGACTTTTGATAGATTAGGAGCATTTCTTGAGGAATCATGATCAACCCTTGATCAAATGATGGATATCACTTCCAAATGTTGATGTTGACCAAAAATCTGGATGTTTGACTGTACATTTGTCACAGTTGACTTTTGACCTAGTATAGTTGATTTTCAAAAATTTGAGCAATTGACTGAGCAAACTTGTAGTCTAAGGCATGTAATTTTTCATGGACAATCTTGAAGGAATATTAGGACAATAGAAAACATTTGAGACCTTTGGAGCTCACACATCTTGATGAAAAATGAAACCCTAATTAGAGGTTTATTGCTTAGGAGGAGAATTTATTTGATCAATTCTTGGTCAACCTTGAGCAATTGAGGACCTATAGGAGCATGTATTGAGTAAAAATGGGAGGGAAAATTTTGGGGTACAACAGTACGTATACGATTTAAAATCGTGGTGAGTTCCCCTAATAAAAATTAAAACCCTATTTCCTAAGTCGTAAAATTTAAACCCTAGTATCCTTGTGAACAAGATAGAGGTAGGGTTCCTAATACCTTCCCTTCGTCTAAAATGAGTCAAACAACATAGAATCTCTGATCAAATTTGGGTTATCCTTTATATTCCCTTCCTAAAAATAATACTTAAGAGTGACGAATCTTTATTTTAAAACCAGTTATTAAACTTAGCATCTTCATTGACATTGTCTGGAACCTTTATGATAGCTTTGAGTATATTGTCGGGGTGCACCATACCCAACACGGAAAAAAAACATAAATTTTGTTAAAATAGAATTTTGGTTATATAGCAGACATTGTTTTCAGATATGCACTTTCGAATTATGGTAGGTTGAATTCGAATATGCATATCCGAAGTGACGCTGGTTTTTTCTTTCACAAACCAGTATCAATGCAGGGAATGTATGATGAAATGATGAAAATTTATCTCAAATTGCAGTTTTCTATGCTCTCTTTACTATACTCAAACACTTGAAACTTGATTTGGAGACGAAAATTTCATTGAGAATGGTTGAAGCTTTGTTGAGGGTTTTGGTTATGGGGGAAAAGAAAATAAATGAAATAGTTGAAATGAATGACCATGCAGCATTCTCATATGGAAATGGTAGTTTCGGATATGCACATCCGAATGCACCTATTAACATGTTTCGGACATGTATATTCGAAACAACCTCTAGAATTTAAAATCTAACGTTTAAATATTAAAATGTGGAAAAATATTGTCTTCGGATATGTATATCTGAAACATACTAATATACGTGTTCGGATGTGCATATTCAAAAAAATATTTTTAGATTTTCAATAGTGCAAATCACGTTGAATATAAAGAGAAATCCACTTTAAATAAATGCATAATGTATATTTCAATCATCATTGTAAAATGTGTTCATGGTATTTTTTTATAAGAGGTGATAATAATCACTAAAATTTACACATGCAACACAATAATGATTATAAGGGTTCAGATCTTGATAATTATGTTTAACTTAGCAATTTTCTAAGATTTGCAAACAATAGATGCACATTTTATTCCAAATTTTAAATTAGAATTTACTTAAAAATTAGTTATGATGACTTCAATTATAAAATAAATTTTATATATTAAAGTTTTATCCAAAAGTATTTGGAAGAGATGATAAAGAATCTCTTAAATTATGAGTGATCTTAATCTTGAACATATAATAATATTAAATATTTTTTAATATTTTTGAAAAATAACTTTGCCATTCATTGTTGTCATGCTAAACATGAGAGATTAGTATTTTTTGAAATCTTAGCAATTGTTTTTTAAATGTTTGCATGTCTCTCATTTCATTAATACTTCAACTTTATTTTCATTAAGATTGAGCGATTTTTTACTTTTTTGGTAAGAGAGAATATTTTATATTTTTCTCTTTATTACAACTCATTTTTATTAATTTGGGAACATTTATTTAATATAAAATATTTTTTTAACATTCATTTTTTACAAAATTTACGAAAATTTAGATTTTTAAGTTTTCTTTATAATATAACTCTCTTCTACTCGAAAAAAAAATCTATTTTAGTTAACTATATAACTAAGATCATTAGATAATGCACACTTTTAAATTTATTCTTCCCTATTTTAATTAATTATACTATTCAAAGAACAAATGAGCTACTTCTTAAATAGATCAATAAATCATAATAAAAAATCTACCCAAACGTTTAACAAATAGATGACACAGTACCTATTATGTGTTTATTTTCTTTTTATTTATGAAAAAGGTAATTTCTTTCTTTTACTCAAAATTTAATGTATTTTTTAGTCTCTTAATTTAATTTATTAATTTGTTGTTTCACTTTGCTCTCTTAATTGGAAAACTTTCTATAGTAGTCTTTTAAAAATGTTTTGTTATCTAGAAAATTTTGAATAGATACCCAATTAAAAAATCTAGAAAAATTTTAGTTTTGAAAATTTATTTAGCAAACAGTGTGAGTGGAAGATTTTTAAAATAACTCGTCTATACGAATCAATGAAAGTCGGATATGCAAACATAACAAACTGAATATGGAATGAAAGTAATAAATGGAGTTAACAAACTTCAATCAATTAACAACTTAATTAACGTTTATAGCAAGTTACTAGTAATGTTATTTTCAATGATAACAATGAAAAGAATGAACATCATAATTTGTCGAACACTTGGAGCGCAACAGATTTATCAGAATTTACCTTTGAGTTAAACAAGCTACACAATTTGTCAAACACTTAGTGTGCAGTCAAAGTTTAAAAATTTTTCTTTGAGTTATGTTGATATTAAAAAATACTTATAATCAAAAGTTATTATAAGCAAATCAACACACAATTCAAAACAAAAACAGTCTCGGAAAATTCCTACGCGTCGATAGTTTGCTCAATACTATTTGACAAATTGATGTATGAAAATTAAAGCAAGTAAAGCAATAAGAGAAAAGAGACACGAGGATTTGTCTTCATAGTTCCCCACTATCGTCCTCGTCTGTGGGTGTGTCTGTGCCTAATTCCAATAGAATTAAGATAATTCTTACTATGCAAAAATTTGATACAAGAGAAGTGTTCAAGAGAAACTCCACAAATCCTAATGCTTGTTGTTGATTCAACCCCTTCTCTTCCTTTGATATTGAGAAAGGCCAAGACACAATAGACCCCAATTAGTTATCTGGATCTTGCTACTCCTTTGCATACTTTATCTCCAAAGCTTTTGCGCACCACTAATTTCAATTGTTATAACACAAGACTTCAATTCGACTCATTGTTCTCATGCTACTTCCTTTGCGTTCTTTATCTCTACAAGATCCTTTGTATTCTTTATATCCAAAGGATTTCACTAGGCCATAATCCTCTCTGAAATGTCTTGCACGAAAACCCCCAAATCAATCAATGATTTTAGAGGATAAACCCGCAGTTTTTCTAGATGAAGACCCCTGCAAATCTGAACCCAATATTCTCGGCTACATAAGAACCTAATTTGACATTATCAAACCTCATCTAGATGGAACCCCAACAAAAAATCGTTACAATTGAATGTTAGTGTGTATACACAAGTTGTATGTTGAAGGTGAAAAGAAATCGTAGGAAATTTTTATAGTGTCATCAAGTTGAAATGATTCATGAAAGATGTATTTATAGTTATGGAAATATTAGGGCGAAAGAGGGAAATTCAGAATTAAAAGAAAATAGAAAATTTAACCCATGAGACAGTATGAGCCAACTTGTAGTTTGGATGAGCCGCTCCATAGTGTTAACTTTAACTATATGAGCCGGCCTGAAATGGTCAATAAGTCGGCCTAAATAAGATATAACAAAACTGATTATTTAGGGCAATACATGAGCCATCCTAAAATGTATTATGAGCCGACCTGTATATGTATTTTTAGGGCAAAAAATTATTTTTTGAGACTGGGTCAGTTTTGACTATGTTTCAAACGACCCCTAAGACCTCTAAATGCTTAGGGTGCCACCCAAACTCAGAGATACCTCACAATATACCTAAATGCTATATTCTTGTAGTTTTGACATCATTCAAAACACATCTTGATGAAGATTGCACTCACATGTTAGAAAAAAATTTGGTTCTGCAATATTATCTCTGATTTTTTATGATAACAAATGAGTATATTTGTATGAACAATTTTGATACTCTAATGTTTGTTATTTTTGAGAATTTAGCAAACAAGTTCTTCTTCTGATGAAAGGCGTGGCCAAGACATTAGAAGATAATTAATTCCGCTTCTGCGTTGCACAAGTTCTGATGAATAGTATCAAGACACTCCAGAAGACTCTGAAGTATAGGCTATGATATGAATTCTAAAGAAACAAGTCAGAAGATCTGAAGACAGAAGTTTCTACTTAAGTCCATATGCTAAACACTCATGTTTCTGAAGACAACATGTTATAAAGAAACAAGTCAGAAGATCTGAAGACATATGTTTCTACTTAAGTCCATATGCTAAAGACTAATGTTTTTGAAGACAAAGGATTCTCAACACCAAGTGCAGAATGAAATAAGATAACGTTAACATGGTACAAATAGTACATGGTACAATCAACATTTCATTCCACTACCATGAAAGGACGTACGCGTTGCACGATCTTGTCCCCCACGTGATTGCTCAAGCTGCCAATGTTTTTGGAAATCCCAAGAGTATCCCTCAACGAATATATTATTTTATTAGCTATATAAAGGCTTGAAGACTAAGAGAGAAAGCGGAGAATTTTCACTGAATATCCACATACAAGGGTTGTTCATAGCTTTCATATTTTTAGTCTATTTTTCTTAAAATAGTTTACATATTTAGCTTGTGAAGAAGAAATATTATTGTAAACAAAACTTGTATTCAAATAGTGTTTGATTTTCGTTAAGAGACCGATTTGGTATGTATCCTTAATAAATCTAGGACTAGTGTGTCTTAGAAGTTTGATTTCCTTAAGGGACCGATTAGGTCTGTATTCTTAAGAACTATAGGACTAGTGTGTCTTAGAAGGTTGATTTTCCTTAAGGGACTGGTTAGGTCTGTATCCTTAAGAAGTCTAGGACTTGTGTGTCTTAGAGGTTGTTAGTAACTTGTGGGTGGCTTGTGCATTGTAATAATCAGTTGGATTATTGGATTAAGTCCTCGATTGAGAGAGGTAAAATCACATTGGCGGATGGACTAGACTAGCTTGATAGCTTTCAAGTGAACTAGTATAAATATACCGTGTTCTTTACTTCCTGTTCTTAATTATTATTATTATCAAGAGTGAAGGAAAAATTATTTTAATTAAAGGGGAATATTTTTAAAAGAAAAGTTTTGATTTAAAACCCAATTCAAACCCCCCATTTCTTGTTTTTTTCACACCTTCATCACATACTCCCCCTTTTTGATGATGGAAAAACTACGATGATGCTGGCATTTCGTGTTTATTTGATTCTCTCCCTGCCTATGTGTTTCACAACTTCATCTAGCATATCCCCACCTGAAAACATCAAAAAGAGAACAAGCATATCATTAGAGGTATTGTAGCATTCCATAGCAATGAATATATCATACAAAGGCCATTTTGCATAGAAGAGTAACAATCACATATTCCCATATATATGTAATGATGCAAAATTGATAAATAACCGGAAAAAAACATTACAACATATGTAATGAAATTTTATAATAAATAAACGGTGAAAGTAAAAGCAAAATTTTCATGTTGTATTTATAGCGTCACGATTACGTAACAAAACATAATGGAACTCCCAATACCGCACACACATGTGCCTAGCATAGAAACAACAACTTGTCGTTACTAAACCAAAATGGAGATGTTTAACATACCATGTAACCAACAACAACAAGAAGCACATATTGCAAATAGCACACATATAATTAACTCAAGCACAAGTGCAAGAAATAAAGAATAAACAAAACACATTCTTGCACAACAAGAACAAACTTATACAAATGTGAAAGAATTAATACATGAAGTCTTTATAAGAATATATATTAAGAACACACAATGATTATCAATCAAAAAAATTTGGAAATGAACATTCATGGTTTTTATCATTTGAAAGAATATCAAGCACTTTTGAAAATAAACAAATAACATGCATTAAGGAAAATCTTACTTTCAAGAAGAAATTGAAACGATATTACCTCACACTTGATGGAATAGTAGTTGCACTCACATGATGTAAAATACTCAAATAAATAGTTAGAGTGAAAATATAGAGTTCAAGCAACAAGATAGGATTAAGCAACATTGTAGATATCAATGATCCCAAATTCCCCATGTAAGTTGATAAAAGACTCGGTTGCGAGAGGTTTAGTGAAAATATTGACAAGTTGATTTTTACTATCAACATGCTCAAACACAAAATCCCCTTTTTCAACATGGTCGTGAAGGAAATGATGACGTATCTCAATATGTTTAGGGCGAGAATGTAGCACAAATTTTTGGTTAGAGTAATGGCACTAGTGTTGTCACACATGATAGGAATACGTGAAATTTTAAAACCAAAATCAAGTAGTTGTTTCTTAAGCCACCAAATTTGGGCACAATACCTACCGGCTGCCACGTATTCCGTATCGACCATTGAAAAAATGACGGAAACTTGCTTTTTACTATGCCAAATAACCGAGGATTTTGAAAACATGTGACAAATTCCACTAGTACTTTTCATATCAAATTTGCAACCGGAAAATCAAAATCAGAATAACCAACCAAGCTACAATTGTTTCCCTTAGAATACCAAAGCCCAAACTTAGAGGTACTAATAAGGTATCTAAGAATACACTTAATCGCTTTTAAGTGCGATTCCTTGGGAATAAATTGATATTGTGCACACATACAAACACTAAAAATAACATCAGGTCTAGATACATTAAGATAAAGAAGAGATCCAATCATACCTCTATACCTTTTGACCTCAACATCCTTACCCTTTTCACCTCTATCCAAGTTACCGCTTGTTGCCATAGGTATGTCAATTTCCTTAGCACCATCCATACCGAATCTTTTAAGTAATTTGAGACAATAATCGGTTTGACATACAAATTTTCCTTCATCAAGTTGCTTAATTTGTAGTACGAGAAAGTAGTTCAAATTTCCCATTAGACTCATTTCAAACTCTCCTTGCATAAGCTTAGAGAACTCCTCGACAAGATGCAGGTTAGTTGATCAAAAAATGATATCATCAACATAAATTTGAACGAGTAAAATGTGTTTTCATTAAATTTTAATAAATAGTGTATTGTCTACCTTGCCTCTAGAATATGCTTGATGTATCAATAACTTTCTAAGTCGGTCATACCATGCCATAGGGGCTTGTTTAAGAACATACAAAGCACATTTTTTCTTAAAAACATGATTAGGAAACTCATAATTTTCAAAACAGGGAGGTTATGAAACATACACTTATTCACTTATGTATCCGTTAAGAAACACACTTTTAACGTCCATTTGATATAATTTAAGTTCTTAGAGCATGCATACGCTAATAAAAGGTGTATAGCCTCAAGTCGGGCAACTGGATCATAAGTCTCCCCATAATTAATGCCTTTCTCTTGGTTATATCCTTGAGCCACAAGACATGCTTTATTTCTCGTTATCACACCATGTTCGTCAATTTTATTCCTAAATACCCATCGAGTGCCAATAACTTTATGATTTTGTGGACGAGGGACAAGGTCCGAAATGCTATTTCTTTCAAATTGATTCAATTCTTTTTGTATAGCCATACACTAATGCTCATCAAGTAAGGCATCCTTAGCCTTTTTAGGTTCAACTTTTGATACATACATGTGGTGATAACAAATATTACTTATCTTAGAGAGAGTTTTTACCCCTTTTGTGCTATCACCAATAATGTTGTCGATAGGATGATCCTTGGAGGTTCTCCACTCTAATGGAAAACCATCATCTTCTTGTTGACTTTGGTCATCATCCTTATTTTCTTGGTTGTCATCTTCCAGCTTCTTAATTTTCACCATCTTAGGTTGATCAACTCCTTTATCAGTGTCTTTGAGTATGTCTTCCGTAGATGCACCTAAACCATGAAAAGAAATACCTTTCCTAATACTATTTGGGCAAGTCTCATCAAAAGTAAAATGATTTGACTCTTCAACAATAAGTAATATTTTGTTATAAATTCTATATGTTTTACTAGATTATGAGTATCCAAGAAAGATACCTTCATCGGCTTTCACATCAAATTTTCAAAGATTATCTTTTCCATTATTTAAAACAGAACATTACATCCAAAAACATGAAGATGCGATAAATTTGGTTTTCTACCTTTTAAAAGTTCATAAGGAGTTTTATCAAGTATAGGATGAATAAGTATCATATTCAAGATATAACAAGCCTTGTTAATAGCATCAATCCAAAAATATTTTGGTAGACCACAATCATTGAGCATTGTTCTTGCCAACTTTGCTAAAATATGATTTTTGTATTCCACAACACCATTTTGTTGTGGAGTTCTAGGAGCTGAAAAGTTATTTTCAATACCAAATTTATCACAATATTCTTCATATAGGTGGTTTTCAAATTCACTTCCATGATCACTTCGAATGACAACTATTTTTTAATTGAATTTATTTTGAGACAACTTGGCAAAACGTGTGAAAGATGTGAATGTTTCATTTTTACTACATAAGAAAATAGTCCAATAAAAATATTGAGTAATCGTCTATAATAACAAAACCATAGTAATTACCACCTACACTTTTGGTCTGTAAACGTCCAACTAAATCCATGTGAAGGAGCTTAAGAGGTCTTGATGTTGAAATAACATTTTTAGGTTTAAAATAGACTCTAGTTTGCTTACCCTTTTGATATGCATCATATATGTGATCTTTTGAAATCTTTATTTTAGGTAGACTAATTGCTAATTCTTTTGAAACTATTTTATTAAGTAAATCAAAATTAACATGTACCAAACGTCTATGTCATAGCAAATAGTCTTCACTCATGGTAAGAAGACATTGAGATTTATTCGAGGAAACTTCTATTAAGTCAATCATATAGATATTATTAACCCTCACACCATTAAACATACAATCCTTCTTTTCATTATGTTCAATTATACAACAATCTTTGGTAAAAATCACCTTATACCCATTGTTACATAATTGACTAATTCTAAGAAGACTATGTTAAGGCCTTCAACTAACATAATATTTAAGATAATAATAGTTAAGGGATTACTCATACTATCTTTTCAAAGTATTGCACCTTTGTTATGATCATTGTAGGATACATAATCTTTCTCCTTCACCATAAAGTCAGAGAATAGAGATATATCTCCCGTCATGTGTCTTGAATCTCCACTATCAAAAATCCATTTTCACATCATAGAATCAAGACACTCATCCAACAAAAATAAAAAAAAGTGATAGGTACCAAATTATCATTGGGTCCTTGGGAGTGATTGAAATAATTGTTGCTTTTGGATAACCATTAGAAATTGACTTTAGGAACTAGAAAGCACCTAAATTTGAATTTTTCAATAGTTATGACCTTTCTTGCAACAATAGTGACAAAACAATTTATAATGATGTTTAATTTTTCTATTTGAATCTCTCTTGACCAAATTATAGTTTTTTATGAGGTTTTTCAACCTTTAAAGAATTAATAGCAAAAATATCATGAGGTTGTGATGCCTTATCCACTTGGGCTTCAAGAGTACTCACTTCTTGTTGCCAAATTTGACAAGTTTCACAATCGAACCTACAAGGTTCCTCATCCACATTTTCATAATTTTGACTATATACAAAATATCTTTTTAAAGCTTCAAATTTATTATTGTTTTCTTCAACCTTTGCTTCCAAGTATGTAAAAAATTTTCACTGGAAGCAAGTTTCTTAGAAGGACATAATGTTTCTTTTTGTAGATGATAAAAAGCAATTTTTAACAATATAAAAGACAACTTATCAATATTGGCATATTTAGAATGACTTACATTCTTTTTCTTGCCTTGACGTTGATTTTCAATGAAACAATAGTTTGCGTCTTCATCGCTATTAATTTAGCTTTCAGCACTTGAGACATCGCTATCACTATCCCCAACAACATAGGCTTTTCTAAAATTCCTAGAGTTGTTTCTTTGTCCCTTTCCTTTCTTATTGGCAAGAGATGGACACTCTAGCCTATAATGACACGGCTTTCCATATTAATAGCATATACCTTTTCCCCTATTCTTTTTTTTGTCTTCGTCTTTAAAGGATGTGGATTGTCTTCTAAATTTCATAAGATTATTGTCTGAGTGTTTGACATCATTCTTCCGAATGTATCAATTGTATCTCTTCATAAATAATCCCATTTATTCATCATCTGAATCTTCTTCATCACAAGAATCACTATCATTAGTATGCTCATCCTTTGAGGAATTTGAACTTAAAGCCTTAAGAGATTTAGACTTAAATATTTTCTCCTCGTTTGTGTATTTATCCTTCTTCTTTTTCTTAAGCTTTTTTTCATGTTTTTTCCAACAATTGAGTTCTTGCTCATGTTCTTTTAACTTTCCAAACAAATCGGTGAGATCAAGTGTTACAAAATTAGTAGCTTCTTTGATCGTGGTGACCTTTGGTTGCCAATTCCTAGTAAGACATATCAAAACCTTGTTAGTAGCAATAGCATTGGATATAGGATCACCTAGAAAATTTAAACGATTAATAAGATGCGAGAACCGCTTTTGCATTTGAGTAATGGTTTTACCATATTTCATGCGAAAGAGTTCAAACTCTATATTTAGTGTATTAATCCCATCTTGTTTGACCTTAGTTCCCTCATAGGTAACTTGTAGAGTATCCCACATGACTTTTATGGTCTCACAATGGGAAATACATTAAAACTCATCAACTCCAAGAGAAGATATGATAATATTTCACGCTTTCCAATCGCATGACCACTTCTTATTATCTTCCTCATCCCATAAGTTTTTTGGCTTTGCCATTGTAGCACCATCAACAATATATGTCACAGGTATTACACCATTTTGAATGGCTTCCAAAAAATATTGAGGCTCTTTTATAATCCCTTTTAGGTTCGTACTCCATTTTCTAATAATTTTCGAAGTTGGAATGAACCGGGCTCTTGAAGCCACTTGTTAGATGACGACAACGTATCTAGAAGGAGGGGGCGAATAGATACCCAATTAAAAATTCCATAAAAATTCTGGTTTTGAAAATATATTTAGCAAAGAGTGTGAGCGGAAGGTTTTCAAAATAAGTCGTCTATACGAACCGTTATTGGAAGTCAGATATGCAAATATAAAAAATTGAATATGGAATGAAAGTAATAAATGGAGTTAATAAACTTCAATCAATTAACAACTTATTTAATGTCTATAGAAAGTTATTAGTAATGATATTTCCAATGATAACAATGAAAAGACTAAATAGAAAAATTTGTCGAACACATGGAGTGCAGCAAATTTTTCAGAATTTTCCTTTAAGTTAAACAAGATACACAATTTGTCAAACACTTCGTGTGTTGTCAAAGTTTCAGAATTTTCCTTTGAGTTATGTTGATATGAAAAGGCACTTATAATCAAAAGTGATTATAAGCAAATCAACACACAATTCAAAACAAAAACAGTCTCATAAAATTCCTACACGTCGATAGATTACTCAATGCTATTTGACAAATTGATGTATAAAAATTAAAGAAAGTAAATCAATAAGAGAAAAGAGACACGAGGATTTGTCTTCACCTAATTCCACTGGAATTAGGATAATTCTTAATATGCAAAATGTTGATACAAGAGAAGTGTTCAAGTGAAACGCCATAAACCCTAATTCGTGTTTTTGATTTAACCACATTCCTTCCTTTGATATTGAGAAAAACCAAGACATGGTAGCTTCCAATTGGTTATTTGGATCTTGCTACTCCGTTGCGCAGTTTATCTTCAAAGCTTTTGTGCACCACCAATTTCAACTATTTTAGCACAAGACTTCAATTCGACTCGGTGTTATCGTACTCTTTCCTTTGCACTCTTTATCTACAAAGGATCATTTGAATTCTTTATATCAAAAGGCTTTCACTACGCCGCAATCCTATTGTTGTACCCCAAAATTTGCCCTCCCTTTTTTCTTTAAAGCATTCTTTCAAGGATCTTCAAATGAGTCGAAATACTCAAGGTTTGATTATTTAAGGTGCTCCTCCTAGACCAAAGACCTATAACTAGGGTTTGGAATTTCTCAAGGTCATCAACAAGGTCCTCAACAAGGTTCATGTCAAGTTTCAAGCCCTACATCACAAGTTTGCTCAGTCAATGGCTCAAATGCTTGAAAATCAATTGTATTGATCAAAAAGTCAACTATGGTCAACATACAGTCAAACTTTAAGATTTCTGGTCAACATAAACATTTTGAAGTGATATTCATTATTTTATCAAGGTTTGATCATGATTCCCTAAGGAAAGTCCTCAGATCATCAAAAGACAAGAATTGCCAAATTAGGGGTTTCTTTAGGAGAAGTTAACCGAACTTTGACCATGCATAACTTTCTCATGCTTCATCAACTTTTCCCCATCCAAAGCCCATTTTGAATAAAATTCTATTCTCTACAACTTTATTTTTATTCTCATGTCCAAAAAAATGCTTCATTTGGAAGATATGATCTCATACATTATAAGTCATTTTCAAAAAGTCAACAAAAGACACTTTTTGTCAAGGCAACTTACATCAAGATAATATCTCTAAATGCAAAAATTATTAAAAGAGAAAGTGTAGAGGACATCTTGGGATTTCTAAAAAGTCCCAGATCATCTTCAAAAAAATGAAAATGGAGAAAGTTATGAGTTGCACAAGTTGGGCAATTTTCAAGAAATGCATGAAATCTCAATTTACAAATTTGTGATTTTGTTATTGGGCCTAACTTTTTAGAGTCCAAACATACTCATGACATATCCAAGAGCCTCTAAAACTATCCATGCATTATTTTGATTTTTATTTCTATTTATTTGAATTTTTTCATTTAAATATAAAAGAAATCAAGTGAAATATCAAACAAATGGATCAAGGCTTAAGTGTGGTTCATTTGGATCATTCAAGAGGCCCAAATTCGTGCAAGGTACATCACAAATGACCAGGTTCATGCAGAAAACGAAAATGGCAATGGATCATGAAGTTTGGAAAATTTTCAAAACTTGATTTTTGTTTTTAACCATGGTTTAATGGTGTGATTCATTGCCATGTTGGTGGCTTTAATGGTGTGATTATTTACTATATTAATCTAGCCTCCTAATCCTCTATAAATACAAAACATTGCAAGCATAAAGGGACGAAAAAAACATTGCAAAGGAAGCTTCAAAAAATTCTCAAGAAAAAATTCTCAAAGTTACAAAATTCATAACTACATTCCCAGGCGTGCTAATTCCAAACCAGTGATCAAATCATATCCCTGTGGCTCCCAAGAGTTGAACCAGACCGATAACAAAGCCCTTCCACGTCCAAAACTTCCACATTCGATCATACCATTTTGGTAAGGTTTTAATTCCTCAAACTCTCTAATCATGTGATTTAAAGTAATTATATGCATACATCCATGTTGTTATCAATATTTAGAATGGGTCTAATGTGTCACATGTAAGGTTTGGTGCAAAAACACTAAAATACCATTGTTAGGGCTCAAGAACCATTGAGTTTTAAATCCCACTCTACAGGCCGTTTCAGGCTAAACTAATGCCTTATTTGAACTTGCAACATGCGATTTAGGTCCAAGGATTCGAGCTGTTTTTATTTTATTTTGCGGGTTTTCAAAAAAATACATCATCGGAGAAGATGGTGTTTGTCCCCCATGTCTTGCAACAACACCTAGGACAATGTTATTGGGCTTGGATGATTTCAAATCTCTGCTCCCTAATTACTTGTTTTACAACTTGACTCAATTTAATTTTTTGTCTTTTTCTTTTATTATTTGTTTTCTTTTATTTCAATTAATTTTTTTTCCCTAAAAATTATAAAATCAAAATCACAAAAATAATTAGACTTAGATTTTCTTTAATTAAATTAATTTTAATTAATCATTTGTAATTAATTTTTTTTTGAAAATTAATTAATCAATTAGAATTAGGTTTTCTTTTTCTTAATTTAATTTAAATATTTTCCTAAAACAAATAAAAACAACAAGAACATTTCTTTTGTCACTTAGAAAATTTTCTTAGGTTTTTTCTCCATCCTTTCATTTTTCTTTCTTTCTTCCCCCTCGCGTCTATTTATTTATTCGCATTATTTTTCATAATTATGTAGCTGTATAAGGTATGTAATAGTTTTAATTAGGACTTTTTATTTCCCCGTTTTGGTTTGTAATTCCCTCACCCCGAAGCCATGTAATAGGATTGTATGGAAAGACTAAAAGCAAACACTAGAAAAACCTAACATCCAAGAAAAATAATTGAAATACAACACACTCGCACACGCGCACCTCTAAGGTACCTCCACTTGTTGCCTTCGTAAAAACTAACAGTCACGATTCTCAAACGTAAGAGATTTTAGTGACGACCATTTGGTTTAAAGATCATAAGTCCCTCGACGACCCTTTCAATGTTGCCTCGGTATATGATCTTAAAACCTTAGGATAATTACTAAAGTATCTTACTAGTTACTTTCGTGACTGTACGATGAACCTCGCCTGTCCCTCAAAAATCCAACGATAGGGCTACCTACTCACTAATAGTAGAATAAAACTGTCTAAAGGAAAAGAGGAAAAGAATAAACCTTTTGAGTAGGTAGATAGCTCTTAGTTGCTTGCTCATAAAAATAATCAAAAATAATTTTTTCACACATACACAAACTCTTTTCTAAATATTTTCAAAAGACAAAAAACACTTTGTATACGTTCTCGCAGAAACGAGAAACATTACAAAGTTCGCTGCACTAACGCGTCTTTTCAAAATATCTTCAAAACACACTTACAAAAAAAAGAATTTTTAAAGTGAGCTAGCAACTAAGAGCCCATAGATAACTAAGGATGGAAAGGGTGCTAACACATTCCCTTTCCATAACCTACTTACTCAGAAAATAATCTCGAAAGGTATTTCCTGTTATTTTCACCCTTTCCCTTTGTTGGATAAAAGAAAAGTCGGTGACAACTCTTGCTAACCGCAACATTTGCGATAAAATGCAAAACTAGTAAAGTCAGTTCTCCCACCGTATTACAGAACTGGTGACTCTGTTGGGGATAACATCTAAATTAAAAGTGGGGTTACCTTAGAGATAGATAATATTTAATACTTTCCTTGTTGATTTGTATGCTTTATCTTTCGGGTTTATGTTTGGGTTATTATTAAAGGTCTTATACCTAGATCTGGAGAACCTCTTAGGTAAGTAGAAATGAATCATGGAGGTTGTACGGTGTAGTCCGATATGGATGATATGATAGCTATGTTAATGTGATACTCTCGCTTGTACTAATGTTCCTTGAGTCAGTCAAGGATAACATTAGGCTTCCACATAGTATCATTAAGCACTAACTGACCTTTAGAACCTTACATTGACTCATCTTAGCCATTAGAAAGTAGTGAGATGGACGGCTTTGGTGCAGACTAAAGTTGGTTGATACTCGATGCTAAACTCATTGAGATTATACTTTCGGGATATTTCAGCCGCAATTCAGATGCTTGAGCTGAAACAATGCCTGAGAGAAAGATCAATGATATGAGATCTCTAGAACCCGATTACTTTTTCTAGGACAGGTTGAGCCAACTAAAACTTCAAGAGGGTACTTACCTACAAACTCCATGCAAGCCTAAACCTAAGGCTACTTGTGTGACTTGTCAGCTTTCATTATCTAATAACTTGAACTCATTGCAGGGCTTTGTTTGTACTCCTTGCAAGACTTGTTTGTAGTCATTATCCAATAACTTGGATTTCCTGCAAGACTTACTTGTCTTCGTCCCCTTACATTTTTGTTTGGTGCATAGCATACACATCATAATATCATGCCATAGCATTTCCTTACCCATTTCAAGGATCTCAAGGGTCTGTGATGTAGGTTATGATGAACCAGGCGACTAGCAAGGGGCAGGAGGATTTATTTTTCTCTATCCAACTCCATCAAAGCACGATAACTTGAGTCATAGGTTATGACCCACTCGACATGGTGAGATTAATTCTCGTAGAAGGGAATTCAACAATACGAAGTTCTTCAATCGAAGCTACAGTCAAATTCAGTTGCTAACATTTTCTTGTGTTTACCCTGTAAGATCCTTGAAAACATTGCATGCATGTCATTACATAACAGGTCTTCCAGTATAGGTTTCTCATTTTCTCGCTAATTATTTCAGCAGAAAAAATGGCTCTCGAACATAACGACAGAGGTTTCCAAGCTCAAGATGCTCAGTTCGAGGAAATGTTCCTAAATTTATCCAAGGGTCAAGAAGAATGGAAAACACTCCTCGCTGGGAACATGACTAAGAAAATTCCTGAAGACAACAACGATGACTAGTTGGAATAACTGCAAGCTGAGATGGAAAGGATGAGAATCTAGATGAGTAGTCGGATGGCTCTTATCCAAAGTTTAGCTCTGGAATAAGAAGAGTTGGGGATTCTCATCATCAAGCTTCATCAAGACAGATACGACCGTCTGGGGCAAACTGCTAGAGCTTGGGGCATAATTAATGATCAATCTCTCTTGACAGATAGAGTATTGGGTGACATGTTCATGCAGAAACATGTTAAAAATAAACTCAGGAGCAGTGAAATTCAGGGGACTGCATCTTCAAGTACTCAAAAGAGATCATACAACGGAAAGAAGGAGTCCAATATCATGTACGACCAAAAGGGTCGTAATAAGAGTGATCTCAACTAATCTGTGGGGGCAGTGCGGATCTCTAATCCAGCACCGGTGCAACAACAACGACAAGGCAATCAGCGTAAGTAGGACGCATCCAAAAGGCAATTCACGAAAATCAACATGTCCTCGGCTCAAGTATTTCAACACATGTTGATGATGGAGTTGATAACATTGAAGGATCTTCCTCAGAATCCCAACACCGCCTTTCCTCGGTACAACCCTAATATGAGAGGCACTTATCATTCCAATAGTATGGGCCATGACACTAATAGTTGTTGGGCATTGAAAAATAAGATTCGGGACTTGATCAACAAAGGGGTGCTGGAGTTCACACAAGATGGCTAGACTGAATTCTTCTTCCATCCCTCAAAGGTACACCATCTGAAGTGACAAGTTCAGACAGAGAGGGTTTTTGTTCATTATAATTTTACAATTGTAATTTATTTTGATTGTTCAAACAATTATTTCATGTCAAACTTTGTTATTCCATTAATGCATTTCATATGTTTATCTTGAATTAATCCATTCGTTGTCACTATACTGAAATTATGCTTTTACTTCCTTTTTCTGATATTCAACTCTCAATTAAAAGTTGTAAGCCTTTAGAGGGAGGATGGCAAAAAAGATATCATAATCTCTAGAGTATGCTTTTGAACATACCTGGATGACGATGTACAGACATTGTTTCAAATCCTAAATAGTGGAGTTATAAGGAAGATAATCCGTAGTCAACCCCTTTGAGCCTAAGAAGTAAGAGTTTTCTTTTTCACACAAATTGAAACCTTTAATCATAACCTGGGGCAAGGTAGTTTCTCAGTTAATTTAATGGTGCGTTCAATCACAAGCTTTCCCTTCATACACGACGAGTAGTGTCGGAGGTATCATTCCAAAACAAAAGATGGCGATGGTTCGACATAATCATTAAAATAGCCAGTCATTATCTCTCAAAATAAAAGCCCTCTAAGTCAAAACCTATGAAGGAGACTTAAGAAAAAACGGGGGCATCCCCATAACTGTAACCACAAAGGAAACAACTCAAGCAAAAGGTAGGGATAATAAAATCAAAAAAGGAGGTCACTATAAATCCTCAACAAAAGGAAAAATATTTAAAAAAATGAATGCCTCCTCAAAATAAACTTTAAGTATCCGAACCATCACCGTAATATCAGGGCAATGATTCCATACTCAATTGGGATCTAAACGCACAATTAACTGAGTATAGGACTAAAGAACATCACGAAGAATGGGTTGGGTACAAATAAAGTTTGAGCCTGTATCCTTTGTTTCTTAAACCGTGAACTAGGCCACGCTATAATCCTTAAAAGTCCTAACAAAAGTATGGGTTAGATCGAAATCATATTGTTACAAAAGGTATCCTTACTCCTATAAGGCTTGCTATAAATCCTGAGTTGATATCACATTCTTGCAAAGTTTTTTTTACTAAAAAATGAATTTTCAAAACTTCAAGACAGGCATAAGCTTTGCATTTTTTAAAATGCCATTGTTTGCATATGACTAGTTGTTCGACGACAGAGAAATTCGCACAACGGATATTCAATGAACGGAAATCCTCTCAATGAACAGAATCACCTCAGATGGAAAGATATTTCCAGTAACAGGCCTTTCACAATCAAGGAGCATGACATGGTGTCTAACTGATCTGGGGCAGTCGAGTCAAGATTCAAGGAATCTCCCAAAAGTCCTGAATAGCTAGGGGAAGATCTCCATCTGAATCACTTGGGGCATTGAAAATGAATTCCAGCAAAGGATCACGTATGATCAAGCAAAAATTTTCTGGCAGTGCTACAACACTTACTACTCTGGACAGTGACAATTCTCCGCACCCTGTGAACATGGACATACTCAGAAAATACTATACATGATAAAAAGACCCGCTAGGTCGACTGACCTAGGCAAAATCAGGGCATCCCGACGAACCAAAAATGTTTGGGCAAAAATTAGGGATATATAAATCAAAATGCACAACCGGAAAGTCAAAAACCTGAAAAGGCGACTTGGGCAAAAAGGGTATCTCGTGGACTTATATCTGAAAGGACAGTCCAGGAAAAAGCTAGGGATTAAAGCGTACGACTATGTCCCATCATCTCGTCACTTGTATATCAATAGAATACTTATCACCTTGATCAACATTCACCAAATTCTTTATAAGTTGAGATATGTTCAAGTCTCCACGAATCCCCACAGAGCCACTGCCATGATATTATCCCCACAAGGTAATCTTCACAAGTTCATACATTCCTCACAATTTCTCCAGTAGATCACTCTGGCTGATAAAGGAGTATGATCTTCTCCCTGACAATGTCACTAACATATATGATCCCAAACATTATAGTCCTTGGGAATTCCTCTCCCCAACTTAGTTTTCAAAACTATAAAAGCCCATGCATATTACTTCTCTCCAGCAGAGCGTATTCTCCTTGATGAAGAGCTTCCCTCAGCAGGATATTCCTCCATCACTGGGGTTTATTTCCCCAACAAGCTCCAGATTCCCCACCACGAGTATTTTCTCAGACTATTACAAATCAACGGACAAAACCCCTTGTCCCCAGCAAAGTTGATACTATTCCTAATAAGTTGCTGCGAAACCTGGAATCTGACCAGATAATAGTTTAACTTCATCCTCAGAAAGATTCTATGAAGCCTGGAATCCGACCAAATAATAGTTTAACTTCATCCTCTTAGAAAGTTACTGCAAATCCTGGAATCTAAATATATAACAGTTTAACTTAATCCTCAGAAAGTTGCTGCAAAGCCTAGAACCCGACCAGATAACAGTTTAACTTCATCCCTAGAAAGTTGATGTGAAGCCTGGAATCCGACCAAATAAAAGTTTAACTTCATTCTCAGAAAGTTGCTGCGAAGCCTGGAATCCGACCAAATAGTAGTTTAACTTCATCCTTATAGAAAGTTGCTGCGAAGCCTGGAATCTGACCAGATAACAGTTTAACTTCATCCTCCTAGAAAGTTGTTGTGAAGCCTGGAATCCGACCAAATAACAGTTTAACGTTATCCTCCTAGAAAGTTGTTGCGAATCCTGGAATCCGACCAGATAACAATTTAACTTCATCCTCAAATTTTTTGCGAAGCCTGGAACCCGACCAGATAACAGTTTAACTTAGTCCTCCTAGAAAGTTGTTGCGAAGCCTGACATCCGACCAGATAACAGTTTATCTTCATCCTCCTTGAAAGTTGATGCGAAGCCTGGAATTCCACCAGATAACAATTAACTTCATTCTATCTATTAAGTTGCTGCGAAGCCTGGAATCCAACCAGATAACAGTTTAACTTCATCCTCCTAGAAAGTTGTTGCAAAGCCTGGAATCTGACCAGATAACAGTTAACTTCATCCTCCTTAGAAAGTTGCTGCGAAGCCTAGAATCCGACCAAATAACAGTTAACTTTATCCTCCTTAGAAAGTCTCTGCGAAGCCTGGAATCTGACCAGTTAACAGTTTAACTTCATCCACCTACAAAGTTGTTGCGAAGCCTGGAATCCGACCAGATAACAACTTAACTTCATCCTCCTAGAAAGTTGTTGTGAAGCCTGTAATCTGCCCAGATAACAGTTAACTTCATCCCCCTCAGAAAGTTGCTGCAAAGCCTGGAGTCCGACCAGATAACAGTTAACCTCATCCTTCCCAGAAAGTTGATGCGAAGCCTGGAATCCGACTGGATATTAGTTAACTTCATCCTCCTCACAAAGTTGTTGCGAAGCCTGGAATCCGACCAGATAACAATTAACTTCATCCTTCCTAGAAAGTTTCTACAAATACTGGATTTCTACCAGATACCAGTCAACCATCCTCTCCAAGACGAAAGTTTAACCATCTCTTTTATCCCCAGTCAGGGTAAATAAGAACTAAATTCCCCAGTAAAGCGATGGACAACCAAAGGTTCCTGAACTCTACTCCCCAAGCAGAAATCAACATCCCCTGCAGAGTTTCCTCAAAGCAAACAGGAATCCCCAGCGGAATTATTCAAGACATAATTGAAGATACACATACTCTTCATCCACAACGACAATCAAGGATTTATTTCCCCCACACTATGATGTTGCAAAAATTTGTCAATACGCTTCGTTAACATTGCACATCCATAAATCATTTAGAAAATTTCATAACATATGCATATAAAATACATATATCACAATCTCATCGATTTTGAGAACTGTTAGAACAATGTTTGAATCTACTACCCTATATTTAAGTTTTGATGATAACAAAGTGAAAAGATACAGTATTTATAAGTTTCATGAATGAACTATCTGCTGCCTAAAATTATTATGTTCTGACTTGCAGATACTCTGATTAAAATAAGCAAGATCACGTTTATTCAGCATCAGAATTTGATTTCATACACCAGCATCAGAAGTTGCTACATCAGAACGTCAAGATCAGATGATCAACTCTCGTACATGCTGAAGCTTGATGAACAGAACTGCGCTCAAACACTCTGATACAGAAACACAATAGTTCATCAGCAGCGAAGCAGAATCAGAATGAGCCAAGCCAGAGCGTGCATTGAAGAAGCAACGGTACTGTGCATTGAACGCTAATTAATTCCAACGGCCTCATTCCAGACAAGATCTGCTCAAAAAGGAAAGCTTGTTATTAGCATTGAATCAAGAATATTGCATTCAACGTTCATCTTCTCAAGTGCTATATAAACAAGGCTTTGAAGATTATAATGGCTAATGCTCTCCAAATCTCTACACGCACAAAGCTGAACCATAATCTTCGTTCTACCAGTTTTGCTAAACCACATACTCTGATACTCCATAACTGTTTAGCAATCTAGTTTCTAAGCTTCATTTTGTGTATACATCACAGTTGTGATAAAGTTTTGTAGAAAACATCCACACACATTGTTTTATACCTTTGTAAGAAAGTGTTGCCTTGACAAACCGGGTTGTGGTTTGAATCAAGAAGGCTTTAGCAGTTGTTAAAGCAGTCTGTAATATTCAGTTGAATATAGTGAATTAAGACCTCGTTGGAGAGAGGCGAAATCACCTTGACGGGTGGACTGGAGTAGTTTGAGATCAAACGAACCAGGATAAAAATATCTTGTCAATTGCTTTAGATTTCAGTTTTACAATTCAACCCCCCCTTCTTGTGTTTTTCACCCCTTCAATTGGCATCAGAGCGCCTGGTTCTGAGCTAAAACACTTAACCGTGTCAGTACAAGATCTAGCGTCAGAAAAAACACAATGGCAGGAAACAATTCTCACTTCAGCAATGACAATAATGAGGACAGAGACAGATTCAGTGGCAAACCTCCAGTCTTTGATGGAGAAAACTTTGATTACTGGAAAGACAGAATTGAAAGCTTCTTTCTAGCACATGATGCTGATCTGTGGGATATGGTGACAGATGGATACACGCACCCTGTGAATGCAAGTGGTCAGAAGATTGATAGAAAATCAATGACTGATCAACAAAAGCGTGACTTCAAGAATCACCATAAGGCCAGAACCATCCTCCTCAGTGCCATCTCCTATACTGAGTATGAAAAGATCTCCAACAGAGACACAGCGAAGAACATCTTTGATTCTCTCAGAATGACGCATGAGGGAAACGTTCAAGTCAAAGAAACAAAAGCTCTGGCGCTCATTCAGAAGTATGAGGCGTTCAAAATGGAAGAATCTGAATCCATTGAATCTATGTTCTCTAGATTCCAGATTCTGGTAGCTGGTCTCAAAGTTCTGGACAAAGGATACTCTACTGCTGACCATGTCAAGAAAATAATCAGAAGTTTACCCAAGCAGTGGAGGCCTATGGTTACTGCTCTGAAGCTAGCTAAAGATCTCAACAAAATCACTCTGGAGGAACTTATAAGCTCCCTCAGAAGTCATGAGATAGAGCTAGAAGCTGATGAGCCTCAGAAGCAAGGTAAGCCTTTAGCATTAAAATCTAACAAAAAATTTGAGTCTAAAGTTTTGCAGGCAGTTGAAGAAACATCTGATGGATCCTCATCAGAAGAAGACGAACTTTCCCTTCTCTCCAGAAGAGTAAATCAACTGTGGAAGCAAAGACAAAGGAAGTTCAGGAATCCCAGAAGATCTGATCAGAACGAGTCTTCTTCCAGATACAGAAGGACAGATTCTTCCTCTGGATACAGAAGATCTGAAGGCTCCTCCAGTAGCAAGAAGCCAAACACCAAAGACATCATCTGCTACGAGTGCAATGAGCAAGGACACTACAAGAGTGACTGCCCAAAGCTTCAGAGGGAAAAGCCCAAAAAGAAGTTTGGAAGAGAGAAGAAGAAAAGTCTCATGGCCACATGGGATGACTCTGACTCGTCTGAAGCTGACTCAGAATCAGATGATGAAAGGGCAAACATAGCTCTCATGGCAAACATTTCAGAAGATAGTGAAGCTTCTGAATCAGACTCAGAATCAGACACAGAAGAGGTATTTCCTAACTTCGCTGTTAACTTTACAAAGGCTGAACTTGCTGAAAGCCTCAATGAAATTCTGGAACGTTATCAGCAGATTAGAGCTAAATTCAGAGACCTGAAAAGGAATCTTGAATCTGACTCTAATAAGTCTGAGAGTCTCAAATTGGAAAATTCTGAGCTGAGAGATAAAATTTCAAAATTAGAAAACACTTTACAAAACTCTCAGAAGGAACCAATTTCTGAAACTCCCAGCAACGCTGATGAGATCATCAAGGAGTATGATCACAGTTTCCAGAAGTTCCTTGCTAAAAGCATAGATAGAAGCAGAATGGCTTCAATGATCTATGGAGTTAGCAGAAACGGCAGGAAAGGAATAGGATACCAAGGTAAGGTTCCTACACCAAAGAATGTCATGGACTTAACCATTAAACACACTCCTTTAAATTCACACTTTGTGTATGGTCACACACATGATATCAAATATACTAGCAGTAAGCACCCTGTGAAACCAAAATTCAACCAAAGTTTTGGTAAAACTAACAAGTCAGGACCCAAGAAAATCTGGGTACCTAAGGACAAAATAATACATGTTGCAGATATCTTTAGCAGCAAGTCAGAAACACCAGTCATGGTACCTGGACTCTGGCTGCTCACGACACATGACGGGAAGAAGGCATATGTTCCAAAGCCTGGAACTTAAGCCTGGAGGCCACGTTGGCTTTGGAGGCAATCAGAGGGGAAAGATAATTGGCTCTGGAACTGTAGGTAATGGAAATCTTCCCTCTATTAATAATGTTCTGCTAGTAGATGGATTGATGCATAATCTGTTATCCATAAGTCAATTAAGTGATAACGGTTATGATATAATCTTTAATCAAAAATCATGTAAAGCTGTTAGTCAGAAAGATGGGACTATCCTGTTTAATGGTAAGAGGAAAAACAACATTTACAAAATCAAACATTCTGAACTAAAGAGTCAGAATGTAAAATGTCTTCTGTCTGTTAACAACGAGCAGTGGATCTGGCACAGAAGATTGGGGCATGTTAGTATGAGAAGAATATCTCAGATTAACAAACTCAATCTGGTCAGAGGACTTCCAAACTTGAAGTTCAATTCAGATGCTCTGTGTGAAGCATGTCAGAAAGGAAAATTTGCAAAACCCTCGTTTAAATCCAAAAATGTTGTTTCTACCTCTAAGCCATTAGAACTTCTGCACATTGACTTATTTGGACCAGTTAAAACTGCTTCAGTCAGTGGTAAGAAGTATGGGTTAGTAATCGTAGATGACTATAGCAGATGGACATGGGTAAAGTTCTTAAGACACAAGGACGAGTCACACTCTGTGTTTGTTACCTTCTGTAACCAAGTTCAGAATGAAAAAGATCTTAGAATCGTTAAAGTCAGAAGTGATCATGGTGGAGAATTTGAAAATAAAGATTTTGAGTCATTCTTTAATGACAAAGGCATTCTGCATGATTTCTCTTGTCCTAGAACTCCCCAACAAAATGGAGTTGTAGAACGAAAGAACAGAACATTGCAAGAAATGGCCAGAACCATGATCAATGAGACAAACGTTGCTAAGACTTTCTGGGCAGAGGCAATAAACACAGCGTGTTACATTCAGAATAGAATCTCAATAAGACCTATTCTGGAAAAGACTCCATATGAATTGTGGAAGAACAGAAAGCCCAACATTTCATATTTTCATCCATTTGGATGTACTTGCTTTATATTAAATACAAAGAATTATTTGAACAAGTTTGATTCTAAGGCACAGAAGTGTATTATGTTAGGATACTCTGAACTCTCAAGAGGGTACAGAGTATACAATACAGAAACACAGATTGTGGAAGAATCAATCAGTGTTCGTTTTGATGATAAGCTTGACTCTGAAAAGTCAAAGCAGAATGAAATTTTTGCAGGTATAGAAATTGAATTTGCAGGTTCTGAAGACAAGTCATCAGAAGCTCTCAACACAGACATTCCTTCAACGTCTGAAAGGAGCACTGCTAGAAATCCTTCAACGGCTGCTGATCAACCTCAGAAGAGATTACCCAGAAGCAGCTTGGATCACCCAGAAGAGACTATCCTAGGAAGAAAGTAAGATCCAATCAGAACAAGAGCAAGCTTCAGAAACTCTGAAGAAACTCTTATAGGACTTGTGTCTCTGATTGAACCTTCTTCTATTGATGAAGCACTTCTGGATAATGACTGGATTCTGGCAATGCAAGAAGAGCTGAATCAATTCACCAGAAACGACGTATGGGATCTCGTTCCCAGACCAAAAGGATTCAACGTCATTGGAACAAGATGGGTGTTCAGAAACAAGCTAAATGAACAAGGTGAAGTCATCAGAAACAAGGCACGACTGGTTGCACAAGGTTATAGTCAGCAAGAGGGGATAGACTATACAAAAACCTTTGCCCCAATCGCCAGGTTAGAATCTATCAGACTTTTAATTTCATTTGCTGTTAATAGAGGCATCACTCTGTATCAGATGGATGTCAAAAGTGCATTCTTAAATGGTTATATAGAAGAAGAAGTTTATGTTCACCAACCCCCAGGTTTTGAAAATACAAAACATCCAGAACATGTTTTCAAACTAAAGAAGTCACTGTATGGTCTGAAACAAGCTCCCAGAGCTTGGTATGAAAGGCTAAGTAACTTTCTACTTGAAAATGAATTCACCAGAGGGAAAGTGGACACTACTCTATTCTGTAAAACAGTTAAGAGTGACATCTTAGTCTGTCAAATTTATGTTGATGATATCATTTTTGGTTCTACTAATCCTTCTCTTGGAAGAAAATTTGCTAAGTGTATGCAGGCAGAATTTGAGATGAGCCTCATGGGGGAACTGAAATTCTTTCTATGAATTCAGATCAATCAAACTCCAGAAGGAACTTACATTCATCAGAGCAAATACATCAGAGATCTTCTGAAGAAATTTGACCTCTCAGAATGTAAGCCATCAAAAATTCCAATGCATCCCACGTGCATTCTGGAAAGAGAAGAGGTAAGCAAAAGTGTAGAACAGAAAGTCTACAGAGGTATGATTGGTTCTCTCCTCTATCTGACTGCTTCAAGACCTGACATATTATTCAGTGTTTGTATCTGTGCTAGATTCCAATCAGATCCTAGAGAATCTCACTTAACAGCTGTTAAGTGAATTTTCAAGTATCTGAAAGGTACTACTAATCTGGGTTTGTTTTATAGAAAATCTAGTGATTACAGCTTAGTAGGCTACTGTGATGCTGACTTTGCTGGAGACAGAGTGGAACGTAAAAGTACTTCTGGAAGCTGCCAGTTTCTGGGAGAAAATCTGATCTCTTGGTCCAGGAAAAGGCAATCAACAATTGCTCTGTCAACAGCAGAAGCTGAGTACATAGCAGCAGCAGGATGTAGCACACAAATGCTCTGGATGAAAAGTCAGCTTGAAGACTTCCAAATTTTTGAGAGTAACATTCCTATACTTTGTGATAATACTTCTGCTATTTGCTTAAGTAAGAATCCCATTTTACATTCTAGAGCTAAGCATATAGAAATAAAACATCATTTTATTAGGGACTATATTCAGAAAGGTATTTTGAACTTAAAATTTATAGATACAGACCATCAATGGGCTGATATCTTTACTAAACCCCTTTCAGAAGATAGGTTTAATTTCATTCTGAAACATCTCAGCATGAAAGTATGCCCAGAATGAAAATGTTTTAATTCCATATATTTATCTTCAGAATGTAATTATTTTACTGTGAACTTCTGATCAATCTCCTTTCAGAAAGATAGAACATGCAGATTGTATCAGATGCAAGTCTAAAGATCTGAGAGTCTAATCTCAAAGACAGACGTGCTGATCACTACATCAAACAAGTGTCATCCAATCATCAGCATATCTCTGAAGCAGAACGCGTGCACGCTTCTGAGAAGGCAAAGCGCTGATTGGGTGCATTGAGACACATGTCTGGTAACCGTTTTTAAGTATCTTTCTCAAATCCCCCAAAATCAGCAAGCATTTAATGAAAAGTAATCATTCTTTTAAATGGTAATCATGATTTTTCTCTCTCTTAAAAACGTTTAACTTTTCAAAACAATTTTGAAAACTCTATTTAAGCACATTAATCTCTCATTTATTCTTTACGCTTTCTCACAATCACTCAAGCATTTTCTGCATATTTCTGAGTTCATCCCTTGGAAACCTTTCTTTCTCAATTCATTCTCAAAGCTTTTTTAGTGTGAACAATGGCATCCTCCAGCATTTCTGCAGGCAATCAGAAGAAAGCAACTTCTGAGCAATATCAGGTGCCACTCAGAACTCTCCTCACTCCGGTGAAGAACCTTGAAGTGCTCTCTGAGTTAATCATTGACTTTGAAAGCTTGAAGGAAAATGGTTTTGACCTAACTGAAGAAATTAGGGCTCAAAAGTGGGAAAGGTATTTCGATAGGTTGGTTGGACCAACATTCTCAGCGCTAGTCAAGGAATTTTGGATTCACGTTAAGGTTTCAAAACATCTAGTTATCTCCTCTGTCATGGGGAAGAAGATTGTAATTTCTGAAGATCTCATTGCAAGGCTAATCGGTCAAAGTGGTGGTGGCGTCCGTTGTGTGGACATGGCTGAAAGATGCGCTGATGTAGGTGTGGTAGCCAACAGGATTTTCACTCTTGGAATGCCCAGCAGCAAGATTAAGGATCTGAAGGATCACTGCAGAGTATGGGCTAAGATTGTTCTGGGATGCTTCAACCACAGGAAACCAACAAGTTCTCCTGATTATATAAATGTGGATCAGCAGTTTCTGATCTACTTTATTGATCAGAAGATAAAGATCAATCTGGCTCACTTCTTGTTCAACCATCTCAAGACCAGTGTGAAAGAAACTTGAGAAGAAGAAAGAACCAAGAGGGACTGGATACCTTTTGGAAGGCTTATATCAGATATTCTGACAGAGAATAGGCTGATTGAACATCTGATTGAAGCTCAGGAGCTGAGCACTATTGAACCAACCATTGGGAAGCCTCTGAACGCAAAGAATCTGAAAAAGATGAAGTTGATAGAAAATATTCAGAAGGAACCCAGAGCTACTTCAACTGCTGATATCTCCAGCAGAAGAGTGGCTCTGAGTGATTTTCCGATATTTTCTGAAATGGAATCCAAACCAGAGATGTTTCTCAGGTATCCAGATGCGTACAAGGCAGAAGATACAGGTTCAAAGCTGAATATCAAAGATCTGAGTCAACCCCAAGCAGAAGTGACTCTGAAGAAGACAAAGAAGAGGAAAGCGCCATCAGAAGGATCGTCTCAGCAGACTCCAAAGAAAAGAGGTATTTCATCTGCTGCCCCTATTTCAAAATCTTTTACTATTCCAGCATCTGCTGCTCCTCAAACCTCCCATAGAATATCAATCCCAATCCCTACCATTGATGAAACCATACCAGAAGACCCTTCTGAGGCCTTACTACTCAGAAGACCCAGAACCAAACTCCCCAAACAACCAACAATTTCAACAACAACAGCACTTGACCAAGTGCTGGCTGATATTGAGCGTGAACATGCCTCTGCTAAACCAACCTCTGAACCACAAAACATTCCTCCTCCACAACCAGAACAACAACAACCAGAACCAGAACCACAACAACAACCACTCACAGAAGAACCTCTGATCCCTGAGCAATCAGAGATTCCACCTCCCTCTCCCCAACCAGAAATAAATCCACCTTCACCACAAACAGCGTTTCACCATTCCGAAACCCCTTCTCCTCATAATTCTGACCCTCACTCACCTCAACCATCACCGTTGGCAATGCAGTTGCCATGTGGAACCACTGTTTTCATGCCCCAGTTACCATCCTCATTAGAATCAACACCACCAAAAACTCCCAAAACACCACCCACTCCAATCGAAATATCTGACTCTGATACCACTCCTCCAAAACAAACAGCCTCTCAGAAAACCGCTGAAAACCCCAGCAGGACTTTCATTGACTTAACCAGTCTTGAACGTCTTGCTGATCTAAGACACAAAATTGCCATCCCAAAACCAAAGCAACCAGATGTTGGCTCTGGTATTTTGAATTTTGAAACAGGTGTGCTGCAATGGATTGCTTCTTTGAAGCAAGTCTGTCCTGGGATGATTGACCCAGCTGCTTCTGATCAGCTCTGGTCACAGTTCAGACTATGGGTACGTGCTGAAGCCCTCAAGTTGCAGGATATCAACTATGAGCAGGCACAACAGAACTTCAGCAAGCTGCTGAAGGAAGTTGAAAGTCAGCTGCCGCAGGAAGTTGTGTTCCCTCTGGACAGTGAACCTTGGTCTGAGCAAGCTGCAAAGGTGCAACCATCAGAAGAAGACAAGACCATTCAGGCTGAAGAAAATCAAGCAGAGGATGTCGCTGAAAGTTCTGAGAAGCCTCCTCCTTCTGATGCTTCTCAAGCTGCCTTGGACAGGCAGACTCTGGAAGAATTAAGGCTGAATGACATGCGTCTACAGCAGCGGATGGAAGAAAATGATCAGAAGATGAAAGCAAGAATGGATGTGCAGGACAGCAAGATTGACTCTGTTGTCAGCATGGTGCAGAAGCAAAGTGAAACTTCTGAAAAGATTCAAGCGATGCTGGAGAGCCTGTTCACACGCCTGCCTCCTCAACCTTAAATCTTTTTCATGCATGACCTTTCTTTCATGTTTTCTTGATTTTCTGATGTACTGTTTTGATTAAGTTTTTGTAATATTTTCTTGCTCTGATTCTGAACTATTAATATGATTAGTTTTTCTGATCTTAATTGTTTTATCACATCACCAACACTTTTTGATTGCTGACAAAAAGGGGGAGAACAAGAATGATATTTAAATCAATAACGGCTAACTAGACAGAAATTCTCAAACATTCTAACTTTATTACTTGAAATGTTTTTTTTCTGTTTTGTTTAAAGTCTACAGGCACAAGGAAGCTCCTGGACACTCTGAAGACTAGAAACTCTGATCAATGTTGCTCTGATCAATATGAAGTTCTGATCGTCCTAATACTCTGATCCAAAGCAAAGCTCTAACAAGAAAAGCTCTGAAGCTCTGCTCTCTGATAAGTCAAAGACTCTGATAATCTGATGTTCAAAGAAAGAAAAAGATCTGATCCTGAAGAACACGTATAATCAAAGGGAAGTAATCAACTCAGGGGGAGTATCTCTTAACTCTGACTTCTCCGTACTTCTTAACTCTGATACCTTTTCACGTTATTTTTCATTTAAAATATCTAGTTTTTGTCATCATCAAAAAGGGGGAGATTGTTAGAACAATGTTTGAATCTACTACCCTATATTTAAGTTTTGATGATAACAAAGTGAAAAGATACAGTATTTATAAGTTTCATGAATGAACTATCTGCTGCCTAAAATTATTATGTTCTGACTTGCAGATACTCTGATTAAAATAAGCAAGATCACGTTTATTCAGCATCAGAATTTGATTTCATACACCAGCATCAGAAGTTGCTACATCAGAACGTCAAGATCAGATGATCAACTCTCGTACATGCTGAAGCTTGATGAACAGAACTGCGCTCAAACACTCTGATACAGAAACACAATAGTTCATCAGCAGCGAAGCAGAATCAGAATGAGCCAAGCCAGAGCGTGCATTGAAGAAGCAACGGTACTGTGCATTGAACGCTAATTAATTCCAACGGCCTCATTCCAGACAAGATCTGCTCAAAAAGGAAAGCTTGTTATTAGCATTGAATCAAGAATATTGCATTCAACGTTCATCTTCTCAAGTGCTATATAAACAAGGCTTTGAAGATTATAATGGCTAATGCTCTCCAAATCTCTACACGCACAAAGCTGAACCATAATCTTCGTTCTACCAGTTTTGCTAAACCACATACTCTGATACTCCATAACTGTTTAGCAATCTAGTTTCTAAGCTTCATTTTGTGTATACATCACAGTTGTGATAAAGTTTTGTAGAAAACATCCACACACATTGTTTTATACCTTTGTAAGAAAGTGTTGCCTTGACAAACCGGGTTGTGGTTTGAATCAAGAAGGCTTTAGCAGTTGTTAAAGCAGTCTGTAATATTCAGTTGAATATAGTGAATTAAGACCTCGTTGGAGAGAGGCGAAATCACCTTGACAGGTGGACTGGAGTAGTTTGAGATCAAACGAACCAGGATAAAAATATCTTGTCAATTGCTTTAGATTTCAGTTTTACAATTCAACCCCCCCTTCTTGTGTTTTTCACCCCTTCAAGAACATCATTACACAATGCATTTCATCCATCATGAAATTGCATACAACTACCTCTTTACCTTTTCAGGAAAGATCAGTCAGCAAATATCATCAACTACGTATATGACCTGGCAGTCTTCTCGAAAGATGCATCTGACGAAGAGCTATTTCAACATTTTCCTCAAAAGTTAAAGATAATTAAAGACCTCCACTGGTTCAGTTTAAATCGATCAACGATTTATCCTGATTTCTTTTCCGGTAGACTTCTTTCTCTGGTTCAGCTAAATCGACTCGAAGGTTTTACTGATTTTGTTTCCAGTTAAAGATAATTCGAGACCCCTACTTGTTCAGTTTAGATCGATCAATGATTTATCCTGATTTGTTTTCTGGTAGACTTCCTCCGCTGGTTCAGTTTAAATTGACCAATGATTTATCCTGATTCGTTTCCAGTAGACGCTTCCTCTGGTTCACTTAAAGTCGCCTGAAGATTTATTATGATATTTCTTCCAATTGAAGTCCACAATTATTTAGGATGGCATCTATAAGCCCATCTCTGACAACTCCTTATAACTTCTCCAAATGGCATCTATAAGCCCATTCCTAGTATACTCAACCAACAATATTACTTCTTGTACAAGCGAGTGCAAATTTATGGGAACTTAAGTGTTCAATCATCTTCTACCTTAAAGTCACGAATGGTGGACATGCCAATCTAACTCTTAAGTTTTAAGAAGATTGAACAAGGGTAGCTGTTGTACCCCAAATTTTTCCCTCCCATTTTTCTTTAAAGCATTTTTTCAAGGCTCTTCAAATGATCGAAACACTCAAGGTTTGATTAGTCAGGGTGCTCCTCCTAGACCAAAGACCCATAACTAGAGTTTGGAATTTCTCAAGGAAATTTTGTTTGCAAAGGTCTCAATGGCTTCCATGGTTCTTCATAGGTCCTCAACAAGGTTCATTTCAAGTTTCAAGCCCTACATCACAAGTTTGCTCAGTCAATGGCTCAAATGCTTGAAAATTAATTATATTGATCAAAAAGTCAACTATGGTCAACATTGTGTCAAAATTCAAGATTTTTGGTCAACATCAACATTTTAAAGTGAAACTCATCATTTGATTAAGGGTTGATCATGATTCCCCAAGGAAAGTTCTCAGATCATCAAAAATCAAGAATTGCCAAATTAGGGTTTTCCTTAGGAGAAGTCAACTGAACTTTGACCAGGCATAACTTTCTCATGCTTCATCAATTTCCCCAACAAAATCCCATTTTGAAGAAAATTATATTCTCTACAACTTTTTTTTATTCTCAAGTCCAAAAAATGCTTCATTTGGAAGATATGATCTCATACATTATAAGTCATTTTCAAAAAGTCAACAAAAGACACTTTTTGTCAAGGCAACTTACATGAAGATAACTTCTCCAAATGCAAAATTTATTAAAAGAGAAAGTGCAGGGGACATCTATGAATTTCCAAAAAGTCAAAGATCATCTTAAAAAAATGAAAATTGAGCAAGTTATGAGTTGCACAAGTTGGGCAATTTTCAAGAAATGCATGAAATATCAATCGAGAAAATTTGTGATTTTAAGTTATTAGGCCTAACGTTTTAGAGTTCAAACATACTCACAACATATCCAAGGGCCTCTAAAACTATCCATGCATTATTTTGATTTTTATTTCTATTTATTTGAAATTTTTTCATTTAAATATAAAAGAAATCAAGTGAAATATCAAACAAATGGATCAAGGCTTACATGGGCTTCATTTGGATCATTAAAGAGGCCCAAATTGGTGCAAGGTACATCACAAATGACCATGTTCATACAGCAAACGAAAATGGCAAGGGATCATGAAGTTTGGAAACTTTTCAAAACTTGATTTTTGTTTTAAACCATGGTTTAATGGTGTGATTCCTTGCCATGTTGGTGGCTTTAATGATGTGATTCTTTACCATATTGATCTAGCCTCCTACTCATCTATAAATACACAACATTGCAAGCTTAAAGGGGACGAAAAAAATATTGCAAAGAAAACTTCACATAATTTTCAAGAAAAAATTCTCAAAGTTGCAAAATCCATAACTACATTCCCAGGCGTGATCAGTCCAAACCAGTGACCAAATCATATCCCTGAGGCTCCCAGGAGTTGAACCAGGCCGATAACTAAGCCCTTCCACGTCCAAAACTCCCACATCCAATCATACCAATTTGGTAAGGTTTTAATTCCTTGAACTCTCTAATCATGTGATTTAAAGAAATTATATGCATACATCCATGTTGTTATCAATATTTAGAATGGATCTAATGTGTCATATGTAAGGTTTGGTGCAGAAACACTAAAATTCCATTGTTAAAGCTCAATAACCATTGAGTTTCCGATCTCACTCTACAGGCTGTTTCAGGCCAAACTAATGTCATATTTGAACTCGCAGCATGCGATTTAGGTCCAATGATTCGAGCTGTTTTTGTTTTGTTTTGCAGGTTTTCCAAAAAATACATCATCAGAGATGATGGTGTTTCTCCCCCATGTCTTGCTACAGCGCCTAGGCCAATGTTGTTGGACTTAGGGAATTTCAAATATCTGCACCCCCCTAATTACTTGTTTTATAGCTTGGCCCAATTTAATTTTATGTCTTTTTCTTTTATTATTTGTTTTATTTTATTTCAATTAATTATTTTTCTTTAAAAATCATAAAATCAAACTCACAAAAATAATTAGACTTAGATTTTCATTAATTAAATTAATTTTAATTAATCATTTGTAATCAGTTTTAGGAAAGTACATGAGCCGACCTGAAAAGGCTTATGAGTCGGCCTGACCCAAACAAAAGAGAACTACTTATTTAGGACAATACATGTACTGACCTCTAATGGCTTATGAGCTGGCCTGTATTGAAGATGTGGGAAACATAAGAAAGGGGGTTTGAATTTGGTTTCACCAAAATAAATTAAATCTTTTCGTTGATGAAAGACCTAATTAACTTAGAACATAAATATAAATGAACACAATTATTTTTATCATGGTTCACTGTTAACTAAGCTACTCAATTCCACCCCTCAAGGTGATTTGCCTTCAACAAGGACTTAATCCACTATAACAAAAAAATTACAACCAACCCATAATAAGTTAGATCAACCTTATTGGCACCCCCAATAAGTCAGTCGATCCTTATTGAAAATCCACTCAAACTGCAACAAAAGTCTTCTTGAGATCAGACTTTCACTTGGTCACTCAAGAACTTAATCAACAACCGTTGAATACTTTCAGTGTTTTACAATTTTCTTATTTTAAACATATTACACAAATGTTTAAGTACAAATAAAAACACCTAAGTGTTTTACAACAAGATACAAGCAACAACTCCTTGACTATTTACAAAACTACACATAAAAGATTTCTCTAAAGAGTTGCACAACGCTTTGGTGTAGTTTTGTTTGAGCTTGATTTAATATGATAGATTTTTTGTTGTAATGTTGATTCTTACTTTTCTTCAGATTCAAAGTCTCCCTTTTATAGCTCGTAAAATAAATATGTTCAATGGGTAGAAAGGTAATCGGAAATCTAGTTGTTTGTTCCCAACGGTCATAATGAGAGTGGTACATAATATAGTATGAAAGAACTGTCCTTACACCAACCTAGAAGGTAGAGGTCACAAAGCATTTTTTCTACACCATCACACGTTAACCATTTTGAACTTCTTCTAATCTTAAGAGGCTTCATATAATTTTAATGTTTGAAGCTTGTTGTAGAAGAATCACTCTTAAGTCTTAGAACCTAAGTCTTGGAGTCTTCAGAACTTGTCCCATTAGAACATTGTCTTTAGAACTTGGTCGTAAGAACTTATTTTTCTTCAGTTTATCAGAACTTGTTCAGCAAAACCTCGTCTTTATAATCTTTAGAACTTAGAACACACAGAAGCAAAGCTTTAGAAGTCCTCCAAATCTTAACCACAAAGTCATGATCATAACCACTTGTACTAACATTCCTAAGAACGGATGCATAAGACAAATTCCAAAATCTTGACTTCAACTGTAACACATAACCAAATGTTTTCTTCCAGTAGTGTTTATATTCAGAACCTGATGATGTCACATGTCTTGATATCGGAGTTAGAACATTAAAGCCAGATGTAGAAACACTTATTATTCTTATAATCTCCCCCTTTTTGATGATGACAAAACCATTTATTTGGATATAATAATTTATACATAGTAGTCACCATAACTGACACATTCAGAGTTAATCTCTCAGCTCCCCCTAAATCTGTTAATCCCAAACTTTCATTTAAGCTTGTTCAGAGTCTCCCCCTAATCCCAAGACCCACAAAATAAATTTTGAGCTTTCATAACATGGAAATAGAGAAGGAACACTTCCCTACAACAACTCATCAGAGTCTGAGTAGAACACCTGGTCTTCATCTCAGAACCTGGTTACTATCAGAACTTGATAAAGAATCAAAACTTAATTTTGAGCCTTATTGAATAATGCCACGCATCATGTATCATCACTGATATTTCTTGATTCTAATATCAAAACCAAAACACTATACTTTTGTAGAAGTTCACTACTTCTTAAGCATCAACGTTTGAAATGATTTATTCCAATATATCACACATTCAAACAGTTCACAACTTCTGAATAGAACATACATTGCAGAAGCACACATTGAAGAAGCACACGTTGTAGAGCACATGTTGCAGAGGCACATATTTTGAGTGGTATCTATGTATCAGAGCATGCATAAAAATGTTTACTTGAATTCCTTTCAAGAGAGCACAACTTCTGAAGCTTTAAGTCTGAATTCCACACTTTTATAAATTTCACACCTTTTGAATAGTATGATATCAAGCAAGATTACCTTACTTTCAATAAGTTTATAACTTCTAAATTTTGTTTGGTACATTTGTTTGAATATACATATATTCACAAAGTGTACAAATTCTTATATATGAAATCAGAGTTGATTTCATCCATAGGTTTCTTAACCTTAGTCAGGATCTTCATATTCAACCCATCTTTAGAATATTCAGTGAACTTATTCAAAGTTCCTGGCTTGAAACATCAACCAAACAGTTAGTAGAAACAAAATTATATATGTTTGAGTTTAAAATTATAAGAATAAGTATTATCAAAATCATTTTACTTTCTCCCCCTTTGTCAGAAATCAAAAAGGTAATAAAGAGACAAAATAACAAAGTTAATACCCTTTCGCTGAAACCACAACAGAATCATGTGAGTTCTTCGAAGCAAAACACTGATCAATTATATATCATTAAATTTAATATCAAATATTCTTTCTTGAGAATTGATTTTTATTATTAGAAGAATTGGTTATTAAACCGTGATCTATTAGTCATTCCAAAACATTTAAAGTATCAAAAAAATATATCTAGGAATGTAAGTAAATTTTTGAGAAATAGGTATGCATCAAGAATATCTCATGCCAATACTTCCTCTTTGACATAAATAGCTGGTGATAAGATAAGTTGTTGAATACAATGTTTTGACACACAAGACATGACCCGAAGAAGACATATTCATTTTGAGTACAAAGACACTAGCTTAGACTTCAAACACTTTACAAAATTTGTCAAACAAAGTGTTTCCTCTTGTGAGTTGAGCCTTTTGAACAATTTTGATTACCTCAGCTAATTTAAACAGTTCAGATAGGACACACCCGTATGGTATGAAGGATTTTTGAAAATATATGGATTCCAAAATTGATTTCTTTTGGTGGTTGAAAATAACCACAGACAAATTAACAGGGATATTGTTAAGAAGGCAGAAGATTAGGCGCTTATCCATAAGAAACACAACATCCAAGTCTTCACATCTAGGATGAAGGTTTGTTTTCCAGAATTGAAACACTATTTTAGCAAGAGTTTTCAGGTTGTCTGGATTGTTCGGTTCATACCCACAAGAGGTGTCATGAATGGTTGGGAAAAAATTAACTTCTATGAAGTCAAAACTGGCATGATCCATGGAGTTAGCTTTAGGAGTACACCCAATTTATTCAGCAATTGAAGATCAAGTGATGAGAAAAGGAATACCATAGATACTCTATTTAATGCAACTGTCGTCACTGATAATAGATGTATAAAGCCAAAAAAATTTCACAATATTACGGTAGATGGGACCTCGTAGCATAACAACATAACCTGACCAATTTTGGCTTTTAAAACATATGTTGATGAAATTGTTATTAAACATGCTATTAGGATGTTTTTCATGAATTACCTCTAAAAGGTCTTCATCTCCATGAAACTTCTTGATGGCCATTTGACACAATAATTTTAGGAAAGACTGAAAGGTTGTGAAAAAAGAACAATGACTGAAACTTGAGGAGAGAATGAAGATGATACATGATATAAATAGACAAGAGGATATGTAACGGATTGAGAAAATTAAATTAATTCATAGTAATTAACCTCGATACACGCAAGAAATTTAATGCTTGATCTAGAAGGAAGGAGAATGGACGATGTCACAAATTCCAAGGAAAAAGTTATGGAAATTTAGGACACAAATTAGGGTAGGTCGTGCAAGGAAAATCTTTGAAATTGACAACCGAATATCGTATCCTATCTTTATAATCCTAAGATATAAAAGTAAAACAATAGTTATTTTTCATCTATTCTCAAGACATTTAATTGCTCCAAGATTGATATTCTTAAAAATGATAATACACATCCTTCTTGATTTAAACATTTCTTTTTAAGATGATTTCTAACTGATAAAAGTATCTATAAGTACTTTGTCATAAAATATATAAATACTGACCTGATGTATTTTGTCTATGATGAGATCACCTTTATCATCTAACTTACTTCTGATCATCCATTTGGTTCCAATGACGTGAGTTCCCTTTTGATCAGATACTAGGTCTAAAACATCCTTCTTGTAGAGCTGATTCGATTCTTCTTAAATTGTCAGCTTTCATTCATTTTCCTCAAGAGATTCATCAATTAATGTAGACACACTCATGAACATCAACCATAGATGCATCTTTTCATAATGATAGTCTTTGCAGGATCCTCTTTAAATGAGTTTGGTCATTAGAAGCTTTTGAATGAACATCTTTTAATCTTGTTGATTTTTGTACTTTAGCAGCAACTCTATTACCTTCATATTCTGAAAGGGTAATCTCCACACCTGCAGGCTTATCAACTAGTTTTGACTTTTCAGAGTCAAGCTTATCATCAAATCAAACATGAATTAATTCCTCAAAAGTGAGTGTTTCAATGTTATATACTCTATAGCCTTTTGAGCATTCAGAACATCCTAACATGATACAACTTTGAGCTTTTGAATCAAACTTGTTCAAATTTTCTTTAGGTTTTAGGATAAAACAAGAGCAACCAAAAAAATGAAAATATGAAATGTTGGGTTTCTTGTTATTCCATAATTCATAAGGAGTCTTTCCAAGAATAGGTCTTATGAAGACTATGTTCTGGATATTGAAACAACCAGTCGAACCGTCATCTGATATAAAATCAATAAAGTCGCCACCGAACATCTTTTATCCCAATAGGAAGGGAAAGGTAGACATCTAGAAAACCTGAAGAGGGTAAAATCACAATTAAACGACCGAGAGATCGGGTAAAGGAGTCTGTTACGCGAGGGGAAGGTATTAGCACCCCACACGCCCATAGTACTATATGGTATCCACTCTTGTTATTCTAATCAAAGGGTGTGTAAAATCTATGTCTAAGGCTTAAAGCTGAAAAGGGAATGCATGCAAAGAAAAAGGAAAATAAAGTGTGGGGAAAAGAAAGGAATATTTACAAAGATATGCTCGATTAGGTCCCACAAAAACCTCTTCCTACGTATCCCTTTTAAGGAATCATAGCAGCCGTAGTTCGGCTCATATATTTTGGTTGGTTTGTGCTTTTTAGTTAAGAAGACAAAAGCAACAATCAAGATGGAAAAACATCAGATAAAACTATAAAACATAAACGACGATGATATAGAAACAAAAAAGAATGAAAAAACATCACATGATGGTAATACAAACTCAGATAAGATGATAAAATGTCAGTATGATAACAAAATATCGGACAAGGGGATGAAACATTACACCTAACAATGATATCGAAAATCAATGTAGGATGACAAATATACGCGATGGTGAAACATCGGCAACAAACATATGTGATGGAGAAACATCACCAAAAAGAGAGTAAGATAGCATGGCAAAGATGACAAGACATCAACAGTCCAAATGATAAAACATCACACTTAACAATGATATTAAGAATCAAGGTAGGATAACAAACACATGCGAAGGAAAAACATCGGCGAAAAGATAACAAAATATCATGGCAAGGATGACAAAAACATCAACAATTCAGATGATAAAACATCACACCTAACAATGATATTGATAATCAAAGTAGGATAACAAACATACGCAATGGCGAAACATCGACAACAAACATATGCAATGGCGAAATATCGACAAAAAGATAGCAAAATATCATGGCAATGATGGCAAAACATAAATTATTTAGATGATAAAACATCACACCTAACAATGATATTGAGAATCAAAGTAGGATAACAAACATATGAGATGGCGAAACATCGGTAACAAACATATGTGATGGTAAAACATCGGCTAAAAGATAACAAGGTAACATGTCAAAGATGGCGAAACATCAACAATTCAGATGATAAGACATCACACCTAACAATGATATTGAGAATCAAAGTAGGATAACAAACATATGCGATGGCGAAACATCAGCGAAAAGATAATAAAATATCATGGCAAGGATGAAAAAACATCAATTTGACAAGGTTTAAAACAAAGCCAAAAGGCGCACAAACAATTAAGATTGGTTTGTATTTTTTACTTTGAAGAAGGATTTAAGTTCATTAGAGACGTTTTTATGATTTGCCAAGAAGAAGTTTTAGTTTTAAGATGCAATATGCAAAGAAAGGAAAAATAACTAAGAGAGACTAGCCTAGAACTACCCCTAATGTTATCATACAATGATTGACCATAAGGTTGAGGATGAAAAGGGAAGTCTCTAACTTATGTTAGCATGCATGGGTAAACATCCTAATGTCTAGCTCGAGGACTAACCCTACACGAGTAATCCTAAGGGAGCATGGTAAATACCATACAAGTGAGAAAACAAGTACTTTGGCAAAATCTCACAATCAGGGTATACAGACTCAGGGGATGAGGGTATGAAGAAAAAATATTTTAGCTAAAGGGAGCGGATCACCTGAAGCAAACAAGCGGGAGACAAATGAAATAAAAAATATGTGACGTGTAAAGCAACTGAACACCGAACCAAAATATAGACGATCGAGGTAGGCGATAGAAGACAATATGAACGATCACTGAGTGTCAGCATCGGCCAATGAGAACTCCTGACAAAGCACGGGGGTTTGATTGCAAAACCCTTCCCCACTTGACGTACTCGATGTACAATATCGGCACAACTCCAAAGCATTGACGTACAACGTGAGCTAAGGATGACACAAACTAGAATGTGCGGGGGTCGATTACGGACCCTCCCTGCTCGCCTCCTTTTGAGGACTTATCACCTGTAATATATGCGGGCACAAATATAAACACACGTGCATAATACCTACTTCGAAGGTAGGATTTGAAACAAACACAATTAGGATACAGAAAATGGTGCCTTCTACAGGACTTTAAACAACGACTTTGAGTGCACGCTCTTTATTTCCTACTACCTACTTCACATGATTTCAAGAAAGAAATAAATGTCCCTACTATATATGATCTCTAGAAAATGGTAATGTGATATTTATAATTTTTACAACAATAATAATCTGAATGTGTACCAAACGGATAAAACAAATTCGTATACAGCAAACTCTATAACAAATATCTGAAATCTTCCACAAAAGCTTCAAAAGCTGGCATCGACAAGAGAAAGCGTCAGAAATATAGCACAACAAGTGCAAGCAAGTGCATCCGTTACTAAAGCAGTCAATGTCCGAATTTTCTTCTCAAGGCATGCATAATTCACCAAAATGGTTAATAAATAACAACACAATTGAAATATAAATTGTAAGTAAGAAACAATGATTACAAGTAAGCATGATTATGTATAATACAAAATGAGCAAGTTGCTTGAACATAGTATGACATTTCCGGACAGCATTGTATTAGTATCGGAAAGAGCATCAAAATTAGCATGGAAGCGGAAGAAATGAGATCAGATATAAGTATGAACATGAATGTGTTTCCAGTGATTTCTGGTAAACAACCGCTAGTCTTCCAAACTATCGAATAAACTTACTGACTGTTATTCAATTTCTTTGGTAACTCACAGGATCGACTAGATTGATCCTAGGATTGCTTGGTCATTAGGGTAACTCTCATGATCGAACAGATATTCATGGTTGATATTTGAGTGTTGTATAGGTGTTTGGTTTATTTCGATTTCTCTCTTAAAGGTCTAAAGATGTAATCAAAATGTGCGTGTACGAAACTAAGTTGCATGAATAAATGTTAATTGTAAAGGCATGTAAAGTTGCATAAAAGGGAAGTAAATGGCTTCGAATTATAAAAACAGTTAATGTAAAGGATGTTCTGGAACGTAAAAGATTTGAAATATGAAGAAAGCGTTTAATGCAAGAAATCTGTAAATGACTTTAAGTAAAAATAGGCGTTCGAAGGATAAAGCTTGAAGATAAATGCATGGGAAGTATGACAGTTTTCTGAAATGTAAAGTGCTTGAAATGTAAAGAAAGCATTGAAATGTAAAGAAAGCATTGAAATGTAAAGCTTTAATGAAAAGACTTCGAAATAGAAATACTTTGAATGAGAAAACTTGTAAATGTTATTTGGCGGAAAGATGAAGGAAAGTGCTGGAAATGATAAAAGGTTTTCATTAAATCATAAATATGCGGTGCTATCATACGTACATTGCTCTTGCATTCGTTTCCTTTTCCATGCGGTAGTTTGAATGTTACTGAGTATTTAGTACAATAGATATGACACCCGAAATCCTAATACTAAGACTTCTATTTATACTAATTCGACCATAACGGTCTTGCTACAGGATTATGCCACGTTCAGAACATGCAGAACAACGCCTCTCTCTTCTTTCCACGTGTCTCCAAATGCTCCAGCACATAAATTTCAAACTTCGAATGTCCCGCTTCCATTTGAATTTCAAATGCTTTGGTACTTCTCCATTTCGAACGCACTTCTCAGACACAGCCTTGTTTTTATTTCGAGACTTCTTTAGATATGTTCCCATAATTGCCTTTCAAAGCTCCAAGCTTTGATATGCTTATTCGAAACACTGCTTCTGCTACTTCGAAACATGACGCTTTGCTTCATTTCGATCGAAACGTTTAACTCGCTTGGCTTCTAATAATATTATCAAAATCTTCAGCCAACAAATTACCCCTTTAAAATATGTATTTCGATCTCTCTGAGAAATACCTATTTTAAACATCTACACAAGATTTTGATGTGACCTTCGAATCATCGTAACATTTAATGCATTTGACTCCAGTCACGTCAATCATAGCACTTTTTGGATTCCTTAACCGCCTGGAGCCACTTCACAGTATGGTGCAGTTACAAACAATGATTATCTTTAAATCACACCTATTACCCATGATAACTTTACGCCACCTCTTCATCACACCAACCCATGATTTCCACGTATCACACCCTTATTCAGTGGATGCTTAAACTTCCACATTATAAAACATCATCCACTTAGTCTTTTTCTTTTCTTTCTACATTCTGAATCTTTTACCCTCCTTCTCTCGCCAAAAAACCCTAAGCTTTCAACATCCTTCAAAAATGTCTTCTTCTACTTCATCCCAACTCAAAAAGGTTTCCAAGAAGAAAGGAAAAACTGCAGGAACTACAATGGAAAGTAAGACTATCACTCACCAAGGCCAATCCGTTCTTGCTCCTCAGATGATGTCAAAGGAAAAAGAAATGCTATATGCATCACAGGTACTCATTCCTACCACCGTTGCTGGTAAGAGATTAGCTTTAAATGGCCCTCTTACGGTTTTTGAGATTTTAAAAGATACCAGGACAATTTTCCCAGTTTGCTATAGTTTTAAACCCTTATTTAACAAAATGGACGCCCCTAAGGCAATAGAATCTTCTGACTCAAACACCATAGAAAATCCAACTGTTCCCCCCAAGGACCCCTTTGTTTTGGACTATGTAAAAAGTAATTTTAAGACGTTTCGATCTTGCCCCACCTCCGATACTGCTTATCAAAATTGGTTCAAGAAAGTAGAAGCTAAGAAATCCCAGCAATGGGAAGAATTAGGTATCTATAACTTGATTAAGCTATCGAAGCCTGGTTTCACTTACAGCCACCCTCTGCTATTCGCGTCCCTCTATTTCTGGGACAGTACCTATAACACTTTCCATCTCCCAGGTGGAATGATCACCCCAACCTTCTTCGACATAGCGGCCATCACTGGGCTATCACCAGTGGGAGAAACATATATCCCCGACAACGAAGAACACTCAAGCATAATTGATTTCGAAGTCAAGCTAGCAAGTTTTTCCAAGTTTATCAGTCATTACCATGCTGAGGGAGACAATGTGTCTGACGTAGAACATATTGCTTTCCTAACCCTATGGCTGTCAAGATACGTTTTCTGCAGTAGATCCCTACAGGTAGCCAGTAGGTTCATTCCTCTAGCTAGGGACTTGCATGAAAATCGAAAAGTGTGCTTAAGTGAACTGCTCTTAGTTGACCTTTATGAAAGCCTGAGGTCAGCCGTTTCGAGCCTCAAATCCCACACCCCCAAGAATATCCTGTTGGCTGGCCCTTTTTGGTTACTTCAGCTATGGCTAAACGCCATGTTCGAACCCTCCTTGTCAACTGCCAACACCATTGATGAACAAGATCCTGAGATAACTGATAGGATAGTCGAAGGCACTAGGCTTCGAATATTAACTCCAAATGATGACAAAGATGACTTCAAAGTCTTATTCTCGAAGTACATCATGATATTCTCCAAAAGGCACAAGTTCGAAGAGAGCATGGCGCCTTTTGCTTCGAGGGCTCATGGACCTTCTTGGTTCACCATGGCTCTCTCAGAAGCTATCAAGAGCAAGGAGATTCAGGATGTATGGAGAGCTTTTTTGCTACCTAGACTCATTTCTTCAAGAATAACTCCAGCCAAGAACCAAATTTTTCTTTTCGCTTACCATCCAAATTTTTTTCGAGACAGTTTGGCTTATGCCAACTGATTCCTGAACCTTTATTTCAAACTGAAAGTGCCATTACTTCTGGGCGAACTTTCAAGGCACGGGAAGCCAAAATACAGAAAGAACAATATCAAGGCTTTGCCCAGTTTGAGCTGATAACCTTCGAGCCTACCCATCTCACAACTAAAGGGTTTCTGGAATGGTGGACCAAGTTTTATCAAACTTATATGTTCGATACACTTACAATTCAACAGAAACTAATTGATGCCTTCGATGTGCAGGTACCAGCAAAGAAAGGTATGTTTACTCATGCCAAAGAGATTAAAGCTTTCCAAAATTATTTTGAAACTACTTATGACCCCACGCGCTTGGACTCCACTGTGCATCAAGCGGCTGAGACCTTGAAGGAAAAATTTAAACAAAAAGTTTCTAAGTTATAACTTCCTTCAGGGTTGTCACCTGAGGATATGTATAGGTTGGCATTCGAAATTCATCCACCTAAATTTCCCAGATTACCTACCTCAGAACTAGCTCTGGCTTGGTTTCCCCCATATCCTTGGTGGTTCACTTGCAAAGAGATGTTCAAATATCTTCAAAGGAAACCAAAGCCATCTGAGACTGTGACATGGGCTTGACACTGGCTTCATGATTTCCCAGGACACCTTCGATACGACCTTTCTGCCATGTCAATTAAATCTGATCAAGGCACAGGTGCGAATGCTTGGGAAAATCCCAAACGCCTTTTATTTTCCATATCTTTAACCTTTGCTTTAATTGTTTCGATTTTCATCCATCAGGATAAAGACAGCTGCCTCGAAGTCGAAAGAAGGGAGTGCCTCTCAAGCCTCCATCGAAACTACTGACAAAGTGACTCCACCCGAAACAACCACTATTGCTGCAACTACAACAACAACAACAACAATACCAACAACAACCAGTGTTCCAACTCCAACGGTAATCACTTAGCCTTGATGTTTCGAATTCACTCATGTTTTATGGTTTGCATCTAACTCTTTGTTTAAATCTTTTCAGACCAACAAGCTTCCTCCTACTACTCCCAAGAAGCAGAAATCAAGCACCACTGGGGAAGACCCCAAGGCTGGAGGAAACCTACCAACTGCTTCGAAGAAGAAGCAAAAGAAAGATATTTCGAAAAGTACCGTTCCAACTAGTGTCTCTGGACTAGATTCCAGGGATGCTGATCCCTCACCCAAATCCAAAATTCCACCTTCGACCTCCAACACAATGTTGGAACGCATAGCTAGTAACCTCTCTTCCGAGAGTCCACAGGTAAATTGAACTTTTAAATCTTTTTGACAATAATAACTTCTTATTACCTTGGTGAATGTTTTTAACATTCTGTTTCTCCTTGCAGAACATATTGAATCCAGCTTCCACTACTTCGAATTCACCATCCAAAGCTGCTGCTCCACTCAACTCCTCTCCTCAAGGAGATTCCAGCAACCTCGTACAGAATAAAGGTTCGTCTAATATGGCGGTTCTGGCTGGAACTTCTGAACAGCAGGATGATCAAGGCACCTCTATTCCTCTAAAAGAGACAAACGAAATACCACTTCAAACATCTTCAGAGGATTTGCCAAGAGCTTCTCTTCAAAAGTCTCCTCTTGAAACTCTCCAAGAGGACCCAAAGGACACTCAAACTGAAGGAGAGAAAGCTGATTCTGGCCAAAGAGACGAAGAATCTGCAGACGAAGAGTCTGAGGAGGAGAATGCTAATGATGGTTCGACTGCTGGGACAGAGTCCAACGCAAATAGTAGTGAAAAGGAAGGCATCGAAGTGGTAGAATTGAATGATGATGAAGAAGATCAAGAGCACGAAACGAATGAAGGGGATGGTGATGCAACCAACGAACCCATGGAGGTTGAAATGGACGTGGCTCCCCTACGTGTGGAACTCCCTCAATCCTCTTTGTCTCGAATGACTGACGAGGAGCTTGCACTTCTGAGACGAAATGACCCTATTGGGTACATGGAGGCAAAGCTGGCTCAAAGGGACGTCCCACTTGCTAGGGCTGGCACAAGTTCGACCAGTTATCCTCTTCCCACAGATGAAAGAATTGTACTTCTTAATAAGATTAGGAAAACAATTCTCAATGTGGATATATTCGAAGTGCTCAAGCAAGATAGTACTGCTTGCTATACTATGAAGGAGTTGCTTACAAAGGTCAATCTTTCTACCTGCTCCTTGCCAGTTAGTACTCTCTTGTTCGATCTTCAGGCTTTGCTGGACAACGTAACTGGTTACCTTCTCCAAGACGAATCTGCTGCCAAGAAAGTTCAAGAGAAACGTATTGCCATGGATGCCGCTTATGAACAAGCTTCGAAACTCTCTCAAGAAGCTGAGGATCAAGCTATGCATCTAAAGCAGGCGAAAACTGATTATGAGGCTCGAGCTGAGTCCATACTTCTTTGGGAAAGGCAGATTCTGGAATTTCAACAGAAGGTTAAGGAGGCTAAAGAACAACAAATAGCCTTCGAAACCAATACTGCTGGTAACCAATTCGAAGAGCTTCTCAACCAGGGGCTTGCAGAAATGGAGACTGCAGAACAACTTAAAGGAGAAGTGGAAACCTTGGAAGGAGCCAGGCGTTTCGCTCAGTAGAGGCTTGAATCATTTCGAAGCACTTTCAACCGATTGAAAAATAACTCTTATTTCTAAATTTTGATGTTTATTTGACTACAATTTTGGTTTCTTATGTGTAATATTCGAACAACGCCATTTTGGCATTTTATCTTGCCATTTTGGCCTTTTATAATATCTTGGTTACGTTGTTACTATTCGAATCTCTTGCAGACGTGGCTTATATTTCTTTAAATATTTCCCATTAACCTTTAGGATACGTTTATCATCCACCAGTTCTTCGATTTCGTATGCATTGTTTGAGAATACTTTTAATATTCGAAAAGGTCCTTCCCAGTGAGGTGACCATTTACCTAATGCTTTATTTTTCTTGTCCATGGGCAATATGACTTTCCAAACTAAGTCATTAATAATGAATACTTTTTTCTTCACCCTTTTGTTGTATGTTCTGGCCACTCTTTCTTTTTGTCTCATCAAAATTTCCAATGCATGTAATCTAATTTCGTCCAACTCAACTAATTCATTCATCATCATTTCCCAATATAATGCAGCTGGGATTTCGTTTTGTCTCTGAATTCGAACTGATTGTAGATGAATTTCTACTGGCAACACTGCATCATGACCAAATGTGAGTTGGAAAGGCGTAGTGTTAGTAGCTTCCTTAGGAGATGTTCTACAAGCCCATAATATTTGGTCCAAAGTTTTGTGCCAGTTTCTTGGCTTTTTGCCAATATGCTTCTTGATTAATCCTATTATTACTTTATTTGCTGCTTCGACTTGACCGTTTGCTTGAGCATAATATGGCGTTGATGTTAGCAATCTAAACCCCATTTCTTGGGCAAATTCTTGCATCTTTCTACCAGTAAACACAGAGCCTTGGTCTGTGGTTATGCTCTCTGGAAATCCGAACCTATAGATAATGTGCTTTTGTATAAACTCAATAATAGCCTCTTGATTAGCAACTATCAGTGGTATAGCTTCGATCCACTTGGTAAAATAATCTATTCCTACCAAGATATATTTCTATCCTTTGGACGAAGCAGGATTTATTTCTCCTATCAAATCCAATGCCCATCCTCTAAATGGCCATGGTTTGATGATCGAATGCAACTCACTTGCAGGGGCATGTTAAATCCCTGCATGTTTCTGACATTCCTCACATCCTTTAGCAAAGTCTATGCAATCTTTGAGCATGCTAGGCCAATACAAGCCGTATCGAAATAACAGCCATTTCTTTTTATGGCCTGCTTGATGTGCCCCACATGCCCCATTGTGGACTTCTGACAATGCTAAGTATGCCTCACTTTCTCCTAGGCATTTCAATAATACACCCTCTTGGGTCTTTTTAAACAATTCGTTCCCCATGAGGAGATATGACAATGCTCTGTATTTTGTCTTTCTATCCACGTTCAGAGTTGGGTCTGCTAAATAACTCTTCAGTGGACTTCGCCAATCTGCATCTGACAAAGTATTTATGGCCAATATTTCGAATCCCTGTTTCTCAGCGTATCCCAATTTCATACTTTCCAGATCTGATGGTGTGAATCTAGTAGCCATAACTCTACCCCTTAATTCAACTAAATCCTTAAAGTTCCTGGAAGAAACTTTATAACCTGAAGCCAACTGTGCTAAGTCATTTGCTTCTTGGTTCTCTATTCTTGGTATGTGTTGAATATCCATGTATTCAAATTTCCTCAATAGCCTATTGACTATGACGAAGTATACCATTAAATTTTTCTTTATGCACTTATATTCCTTTGTAATTTGTTTGACCACTAATTCTGAGTCTCCTTTAATTTCGACTCTAGTTGCCCCCAATTCCAACAAAGCTTCAAGTCCAACAATGAGCGCTTCATACTCAGCTTCGTTGTTCGAGCAACGAGGACCATCTAATTTATACTTGAATTTTGTTGGAATTCCTTCAGGAGAAATTAGAAAGACTCCAACGCCACTTCCATTCCCGTGGGTTGAACCATCAAAGTACAATTTCCATGGTTGTATTTCGACGTAACTCATGGCAGTCTGCTCAACCAAAGAATGGTCCACAATGAAGTCAGAAATCACTTGACCTTTCATAGCTTTTAAAGGCATGAAAGTCAAAGAATATTCTGTTAAGGCTAAAGCCCATTTACCAACTCTGCTATGCATTATTGGTTTTGAAAGCATATGTTTAATGACATCTAAATGAGATGAAACATAAACATCAACAGGCTTTATATAATACTTGAGTTTCATACAAGAGAAATACAAACAGAGACATAGCTTTTCTAGATTTCTATATCTGGTCTCTGCATCATTTAGTACTCTACTTAAATAGTATATGGCTCTTTCGATACCATTGCTATCTTCTTGTGCTAACATACTACCTATACTAACTTCAGAGGAAGATATCTACAATCTCATGGGCTTCCCCCCTGAAGGTGGAGACAAAATAGGAGGCTGAGAGAGGTATCTTTTTATCCTGTCAAATGCCTCCTGGTGGGCTTCGTTCCATTCGAAGGCTTGGCCTTGCTTTAGACGAAGTAACAGAGAGAAAGCTTGGGTTCTTCCACTCAGGTTCGAAATGAATCTTCTGAGGAAGTTAATTTTCCCTAGCAGAGATTGCAACTCCCTTTTTGATGTAGGTGCTTTCGTCTCCATTATGGATTTGGTTTTGTTCTGGTTGATTTCAATCCCTTTCTTGTGAACCACAAAACCAAGAAAATCTCCAGCCTGCACAAAAAATGCACATTTAAGGGGATTCATCTTTAAGCCATGTTTTCTCATTCGCTCGAATGATTGGCTCAAATGATGCAAATGTGTTTCTGCAGATATAGATTTGATGACTATATCATCAATATACACCTGCATGAAGGTTTCAATGAAATCATGAAAAATTGAATTCATTTCCCTTTGATAAGTTGCCCCAGCGTTCTTTAAACCAAAAGGCATCACCACCCATTCGTAGGTGCCTAAGGCTCCTGGGCAACGAAATGCTGTCTTTGCAACATCTTCTTCAGCAATGAAAATCTGATTATACACAGAGTATCCATCTAACATACTCAAGTATTCGAACCCTGCAGCAGAATCTACTAATATTTCTGCCACAGGCATGGAATATTCGTCTTTAGGGGTTGTAGTGTTTAAATCCCTAAAATCTATGCAAATTCTTAAAGAACCATTTTTATTAATAACAGGTACTATGTTTGCTAACCATTCGACGTACCTTGTTGTTCTGATGAATTTGCAACGCAGCAACCTTTCGATCTCAGCTTTAATTTTTGTGAGAACCGCCGGTGCGAATCTTCTGGGAGTTTGTTTGATGGGCTTCTTGCCATCTTTGATTGGCAGTCTGTGTTCGACCAACTCCCTCTTTAAACCAGGCATTTCGTCATAATCCCATGCGAAGCAATCTTTGTTTTCCTTGAGGACTTCGATTACTTCTTTCTTTAGGCCTGGGCTAAGTTTTGCACTTATGTAGGTTATTCTTTTCGTTTTTTCATCCCCTAAGTTGACTTCTTCGAGTGGATCTTGTGCCAACATTTTGGCACCTGAGTTTATGGGGTCCCTTTCGAAGCCTAAGGGTTCTTTATCGTAGATGGCATCCAACCTTTGATCCATCTCCAATTCTCTGAAGGGTGAGCGTTTCGAGCCATCCCCACTTTCTTCGTTCATCTTTATAGTTAATTTATGTATTTCAGCCTCTAAGGCCGCTTTTGATTCGTTCTCAGCCATATAGGCCGAAATCCTTTCGAAAAAGGTGGACTCAGTCATGGATAAGGTTGTCGAAGTCCCAGCCTGCTGGCCGTTTTTGTATAGTGCTTTCGACTCCCTCTTCTTCACTGATTATTGTTCTATCCCAGTAAAGGACATCATGGCGAAGGGTCATGTAGTAGTGGGCGTTTCTAGTTTCGTTAATCTCATCATTTGGAACGCACGCAGCAATCTTTGCCAGATTTTTATCATAATCCCTCTTGTCAACTAAATTGACTGTTGACATAAAGTAACTCTGGTCTGCTTCGATGTTTTCCACGATTCCATCATCTCTCCCCAGAACTAGTCGCTGATGCATTGACGAAGGAACTGCCCCCACGCCATGGATCCACTCCCTTCCCAGCAATAAGTTATAGTTGGCCTTGGCTTCGATCACCATAAACATGGTGGTCCTACAGCTTGAGCCTATTGTCAATTCCAACTGGACCACTCCTAGTGTTTTGCCCACTTTTCCCTCATAATTGGACAGAACCATATTATGGGGCTTGATGTCTCCTTCGCGGATCTCTAATCTTTTCAGCATGAAATGGGGTATCAAATTGACTACAGCACCCCCATCTACTAGAACCTTGTTCACACCATGGACACCAACTTTTTCCCGAATAAAAAGTGGCTTGAGATGGTTCTTCATAGCAGGTTCTGGACGTTCGAAGAACGCATTTTGTTCCTCAACAGCCCCATTGTCCATCACATAGTAGCACACAGGCCAATGTTTCATCAAGTCTGTGGTGTCTTATTCCTCATATTCATCAATTTCGGTTTCCTGCCCAAATTCACAGGGAAGCACCGACACCACGTTACAGTTTAGGTTGAATGAAGACTCCCCCTCCGATTCGAAGTTATCTGTTATCATGTCTTCGTCCTCTTCTGGGCCTGGAGTGTATTCCTTTGGTTCATCCCGTTGTACTTCAGAAAAAAGCCTCCTATTGACTGGAGGTTTGTTTTCAGTTTGATTTTTTGGTTTGTTGGTGCTAGATTCACCTTGGTTCTTTGTTGGAGTAACCCCTTTGTTTGCCACAGCTTCCCTCTCAGCCTTTCGAATCCTTTGCTGTCTGCGCCACTGGGATCTTGACATGGGGTTCCTTCCTTTTTAATTTTCTAATCTTACCTCCTCCCTTTTTGCTGTGTTGAATTGCCTTCTGTATGTCACAGCATGGCGTGCATTTCGTTCGGCGTTTCTCCATCTATCTTTGCCTTTGTCATTTCTGACCTGTAACCATCTATCGGTTGGCACTTCAGCAGGGAGTTTGAAAGTCACTCTTCGAGCAGCCTTGGGGTGAGGGCTATCAGGCCTTCGTTGTTTGTGTCTGCTGTTGAAACATGGGCCCATCTGGACAGTTTCTTGATGGTTCCAGCAAGGGGCGAAGGGAATCGTTTCGAAGGCTCTGGCCATGCTTTGGTCATACACAGCAGAACACCTTGGGAAAATCAAGCACTTGGTTGCCCCTTTGTAGAAGCGAAACACAAATTCCAGCAAACTTTCTCCAGCCTTGGGATAACACCTAAAAAGCTGGTTATCCTGGCGCCAATTGTTGCCAGTTCGAGTCCTCTGTATCCTTTCGAAATTCGCAGCGATTCTCTGATTGCAGAGGATGCTGCACCTAGGGCACAGTATTATGCCTGAATCTCCTTTGTGGCATGTCATGAGGTAATCCTTGAGACTAGCATCTCCAGTGTGATTATCCTCCATTCTATACTTCTCTTTTTCTAAGTATTTTTCTACTTCCTCCATCTCAGAGCGAGGCCTTTCCATATCCACCATATTTATCTCAACATCTTCCCCCTTAGCTTCATCATCTCCCCATCCTGTGGGCTTTATATCCTCAATCTGAACCTTCGAACTCTCTGGGGCAGAATATTTGACCAAATAGTCAAATTTTCCACTGGGTTCCCATAGAGTGTCCCATATTACCTTCTGAGGGGAAGTTGGCTTCTTGATTTGGACTTTCTCCAATTCCAGCCTCAAGCCTTCAGTGACCTGTGTTAGTTCTTGGTTTTGCTTTCCCTGGCCTTCAGTAGCCTGGGTTTCTCTTATAACAGCTACAGGTGCTGCTTCAATCGAAGTCTCTGGCATCTTCTGGATGTCTTCAGTGACCTCCTTATCGACTTCGACCATCAGCCAGTTTTCAGTTTCAGTACCCTTCTCTCCTGTTAGGGCGTCGCTTTGGTCAGTTTCCACCATGTTAATCTCTCCAATGCATGCAGGCTCGGAGTAGTTGGTGTCTGCGACGTCCAAGGGATCTTCTTCCACTTTCATCTTTACCTTATCAGCAAACTTTAGTCTGCCATCTTTGATTGCATTTTGAATTAGGTCCCTGAAAAGAAAACATTGTGAGGTTTTATGGCCTAGGAAACTATGATATTTGCAAAACCCTCTCTTCTTTCTCGGATCTAAAGGAGGTATTTTGACATTTGATGGCATAATGAGTTGGCCATCTTTGACAAGTAAATCGAAAATCTCGTCACATTTGGTGACATCGAAGGTATAAACCTTCTTTGGGAATTTGTCACTTTTCTCATTTTCAACAATCTCTTTCCCTTTTGTGGGAACCAATAATTTGCAGGAATAAGGTGGAGCCTGTTTTAATTCAGCGAGGTCGATTTTGACCTCTTCGAATTCGAATTCAGGATATTCTTCTGCTTCCTCAGTTCCCACATAGGAAATCCTTTCTTTCTTGCTATTCTTAAAGACTCTGGCTTTTTCGGCCTTTAGCCTTTCGACCTGTCGAACCCTATCGACTAACTGAGCCATATCCCTCAAATATTGGGTGTCTAGTTTCTTTCGAATAGAGTAATCCAAACCACCAGCGGCCATTTCGACTAACTCATGTTCAGGCACTACTGTGTAACATCTGGATTTCAAAATCCTAAATCTATTCAGATAATCATCTATGGGTTCGGTGAACTTTCTCTTGACACTGGCTAATTCCTTCAAACTTATTTTCGATTGTCCCATGTAAAATTGTTCATGGAATAATCTCTCCAAGAGAGCCCAAGTGTCAATGGACCCAGGAGGAAAAGTGGTAAACCATGTGAAGGCGTTTTTAGTCAAGGAACTTGGGAAGTATCTGATCCTGAGATCTTTATTATTGGCTATATCTCCCGCTTCGGTTAGATATCTCGCTATGTGTTCGACTGTTGACTCATTGGTATCCCCAGCGAACTTTGTAAATTTAGGGACTTTATATCCCCTTGGTAAATCAGTATGCATTATGCAATCCAATATAGGAGAAGCATAATTTTGCCTTCTCATTCCTGTGTTGAGGCCATTCTGGGCCATGACTCTCTCTATCATGGTGGTTAGATTGTTTTCTGCCAAGATGTTATCGTTTCGAATTCTATGAACGACAGCATCGGCATCTTGATTTCGACCAACCAGGACAACTCCCCTAGGTTGTTCTTCTCGAAACTCTGGGGCTTCTAGCCTTTCGACCCTTGCCCCTGGTTCCATAATTTCTCTTTGTGGGACTGGGATTATTGGGGCTTCTAACCTTGGTGCCCTGGCCCCTAAGTTAACTTCTTCTCTGGGTGGTCTATAAATTGGGTCGTTAGCAATTTGTTCTATAACAGGCATGTTTGCTCGAAATCCCGCCTGATTCTGCCTACGCCTTTCTGGGGGAGCAAAGAAATCTGCTATTCGACTCATGTTGTCAGCGTTTTCCCTGTTCGTCACAGTCACATTTTGAACTATTGGGGCAAATATTTCCTGCATAGTTTGTGCTAACACCCCTATCATATTATGGTTACTGTCATCCATTAATTTCCTAAAAGCCAACTGGTTTTCTGTGGTTAAAATAGGCATTGTGCTATAACCCACTGACCCTTGGTTGTTTGTCATAAACTGATTCGCCCCAGACCCAGACCCTAATTGTGGTGATGAATTTGATGTGGAATTGTGTAAACCTGCCATAAAAGATGTGGGCATTCCATAAGTGGAATTTCTGGTTCTATTTCCATCGAAACCGGGTGGTCTAGTTAATGGAGTGGTGAAATGGGATTGTGTCCCTGATGGTGGAACGAATCCCCCAGGGTAACCAATGGTTCCAGTATTTCCTAAGATCGAACTATTAGTTGATATGCCACTTACTCCATTGGTGGCTATATTACTGGTTGAAGATGCAACAGACTGTGCATTCGAAGGGATCACATTAGATGTTCCCATCGAAGTGGACACATTAGTGCCTGTTGTATGTGGGGCGTTTTGTTCCCCTTGTTGATTGTCAGAATTAGACATTTTGGCCAAACGTTTTCTTCTGGATAAAGGTTGGTTGTTGTTGGTTATTTTACCACTTCTCAGGTTCATAAAACAGCAAACTTCTTAGGTTCCAACGTTTTTATAATGGTTATGCCTCAAAAATCTTTATTTCTAATATCCAATTATTGGTCCCACCGGGTGTGCCAATTTGTTTCCAGTGATTTCTGGTAAACAACCGCTAGTCTTCCAAACTATCGAATAAACCTACTGACTGTTATTCAATTTCTTTGGTAACTCACAGGATCGACTAGATTGATCCTAGGATTCCTTGGTCATTAGGGTAACTCTCATGATCGAACAGATATTCATGGTTGATATTTGAGTGTTGTATAGGTGTTTGGTTTATTTCGATTTCTCTCTTAAAGGTCTAAAGATGTAATCAAAATGTGCGTGTACGAAACTAAGTTGCATGAATAAATGTTAATTGTAAAGGCATGTAAAGTTGCATAAAAGGGAAGTAAATGGCTTCGAATTATAAAAACAGTTAATGTAAAGGATGTTCTGGAACGTAAAAGATTTGAAATATGAAGAAAATGTTTAATGCAAGAAATCTGTAAATGACTTTAAGTAAAAATAGGCGTTCGAAGGATAAAGCTTGAAGATAAATGCATGGGAAGTATGACAGTTTTCTGAAATGTAAAGTGCTTGAAATGTAAAGAAAGCATTGAAATGTAAAGAAAGCATTGAAATGTAAAGCTTTAATGAAAAGACTTCGAAATAGAAAGACTTTGAATGAGAAAACTTGTAAATGTTATTTGGCAGAAAGATGAACGAAAGTGCTGGAAATGATAAAAGGTTTTCATTAAATCATAAATATGTGGTGCTATCATACATACATTGCTCTTGCATTCGTTTCCCTTTCCATGCGGTAGTTTGAATGTTACTGAGTATTTAGTACAACAGATATGACACCCGAAATCCTAATACTAAGACTTCTATTTATACTAATTTGACCATAACGGTCTTGCTACAGGATTATGCCACGTTCAGAACATGCAGAACAACGCCTCTCTCTTCTTTCCACGTGTCTCCAAATGCTCCAGCACATAAATTTCAAACTTCGAATGTTTCGCTTCCATTTGAATTTCAAATGCTTTGGTACTTCTCCATTTCGAACGCACTTCTCAGACACAACCTTGTTGTTATTTCGAGACTTCTTTAGATATGTTCCCATAATTGCCTTTCGAAGCTCCAAGCTTTGATATGCTTATTCGAAACACTGCTTCTGCTACTTCGAAACATGAGGCTTTGCTTCATTTCGATCGAAACGTTTAACTCGCTTGGCTTCTAATAATATTATCAAAATCTTCAGCCAACAGAATGGTCACATGGTAAAAAGTGAACCATATTTACACGCTAATAGAAATACTCTGGACATCCAAGCCATATTCAAGTAATTAAACTCAAAAAAGCAGTAAAAACGCATATGTACAAGTTAACGGTATCAACAAAATGAGGTATTTACATAAAGGGATAATCTCTTGAATGTCAACATCCAATATGCAAGCTACCAAATTAGTTGGTATGCTACAAGTTAATATATTTACAAACTAAGAGGGAATGGTATCACAAACCGAATTAGTGCAAAATGGTATTTTTCAAGTAACGGTGTAATATGTACATAAACCGAAAAGTGCATCTGAAAAAACGGTAACCTCTTGAAAATTATTCGGAATGAATTGTAAAAAATAATGGGACTTATATTCATGCAAACAGATCTAAAAAATGAAATCGATTTGGCCAAATTTCACCCGGAAACACGATTTTCGTAACAAGTCAGCAACAGTAAAAGTCGGGTGAAAATTGTCCGACTCGAAAAACTATATGCGAGGGGAGATTTAGATGGCTTGAGAAACTCAGTTTTCAATATAGAAAATCGGAAAAACTCAAAGTGGATCAAAAGTTAGAGCAAAAACAACAATTATATCAAGAATTTGTCAATGTTCAAGTGTTGAGGTATTTTCCACCAAACTCAATCAAACTTGTTTCCAATGTGTTTTATGATGTCATTTGATTCTATTGAAATTTATCTCAATACATATAAATGACAAACAACAAGTGTCAATCAACAAATTGGCAAAAAGTAATTTATTTCAAAAATCAAACAACTTAAAATTATATACCAAAAATTCATTTCAAATGCACAAAAAAACACATCAACAACCAAATGGTTAGAAACAATTGATATTATTGATATCAAGACATTAAAGAAAACTCTTAACATCAATTTCCAACTCATGAGATAATTCAACAACATTTTTCAATCAAGTTGTAAACTCCACAATTTACACATAATATCATGAATTATCAACCAATGCCAAGCTTCTTTAACATTTCGATTTCAATAATTTTGAGCAATCAAAGAATTAGGCCTAAACTAGGCTAATGTTAGAAAATAAACAAATGCTACAAGTATCACATAATCGGCACAATCATAAACTATGAAAAGTAATGAATTAAGACAAAAAGTCACATTTAGGCCAATAATCATAATTATGGAAAAGTTGAAAAAGTGAACCGGTACACAAGGCACAAGCTTAAAAATCAACCAGAATAATTTATCAAAATTATCGGAAGCTATGTACACGCATACGGTCTCAAAATGCGGACGATTCGGTCAAATTTCGTTCAAAAATGTGATTTTCATACACAAGTCAGCAGCTCCCAGATTTGACTGAAAGTTATCCGAATTGAAAAACCGTTCGCGAGGAGAGTCTTGGATGGCTCGAGAAAATCAGTTTTCATTAAAGAAAGTCGAAAAAACTCAAAACAGATCAAGAGTTAGAGTAAAAACACCAATTATGTCAAAGTTTGCCAATTTACTAAATATTGAGATATTTTCTATCAAACTCAATCAAACTTATTTCAAATGTATTTTGAAATGATATTTGAGTCCACTAAAAATTATCTCAACTTATTGAAATGGCAAGCAACAAACAATCAATCAACAATTGACAAAAAAATTAGTTTACGTCAAGAATTGGTAACTTGAGATCATATGCAAAAATACATTTTAAATGCACAAAAATATCAATGATCATCAACCAAAAATAATTAGAAATATGTAGTAAAGCTTGAAAATCAAAGATTAGGCCTAGATTAAACTAATTGTTAGTTTATGTTACAACACCTAGATCAAAGTTAGTGTTAGAATCTACATAACCTAAACTATTAACATATTCTACATCAAAAATTAGGAACTAGTGTTAATCTAATCAAGAGCTCAAAATCTCAAACTGATGTTAGTGCTAACTAGTTTTCTATAGCTAATTCAACCTAAACACTAGTGTAACTACACCTAGGGTTAAAAATTAACACACCAACACTATGTCAATTTCGAGTTACAACCAAAATAAACTTCTCAAGTTCAATTAATCACTTATTTCAATAAGCAATTCAATAAAATGGTATTAAATCCTTAATTCAAATCAATCCTAAACAATTAAACCTCAATCATACAATTAAAACCTCAATAACCAACAAAACTAAGAAAAAGTACTTATTCAAAAAAATCACTTATTTTAAAAAGTGCTTAATTCAAGAAAACTCACCGATATAAGTGAAGAGGAGGCTTAGGTATAGAGATCGCAACGAATAAATCATTAATCAAAGAAGAATTACTCTTGATTTTCACTTTTGGATCTTGATGAAAAAAGTGTAGAACCTTAATTTGATCTTTGAGAGAATTAAGAGAAAAGTTTTGATTGTTTATGGAGATTGGTGAGTTATGAGATAAATTGGAGTAAAATGAATATATAGTTGTAGCGGTAGAAATATTTAAGACTAAGCCATGGGATTGACTAGACTTGTACAAATCAAAATAAAATCGCCACGGCACTTTATTATTTCCGAAGGAATGGGAAAAGAGCGAATAACCCAAAAAAAGGGGGAAAGATTCAAGGTAAGGGGGTTGGTTATGCAAAGGGAAAGTATTAGCATCCTAAACATCTATGGTACTCCACAGAAACCTCTTTGTAAAATCTGTATATTTTGGCTTTAAAATATTGTATAAAAAATGGATGGTGGAGGTGACAAAAGAAATATATTTTTAAGGTTTTTTTGCATCCGTCGCGGTTGCGAACCTTTAGTGCCTACGTACCATCTTTTCATGCAATAGGGGATCAGGGTACATGTAGTTCCTCTTTTAAAATTTTAAAATGTAAGTGTGTTCGTTTAATTTTTATGAGATAAAACATCATCGTCATTGTCCGTGTAGAAACATACCTACTACACATAATCATGAGAAAGAAGAACTTGCATCATCTCAAAGTGGAGAATATGGCTTGGATTTTAAAATCAACAATGTCTCACTCAACACCCAAGTGGAAAATATCTCTCTCCACTACATATTGTAGAAGTATAGTTGTTTGCATCACTTCAAGGATTGATAAGAGTCCAATCTTTTTGAGAAAGAGTTTAAAGATAAAAGACAAAGTGGCAAAATGGTTTGAAATGAGATTGATTGACTTTTAGTCTTCTCACAAAAAATGTCAAACTATTATTAAGTTTATTGAAGTTTGTTTATGAAAATGTTTTGAAAATGCATGGACCTAAGTCCAAGTTTATTATGAAAGTGGTTCAAGTTAAAAAAAAACAAGAAGAGTTTTTTAAAAGGAGAGAGAAGATTTTTGAAATTAAATAAGATGGGAGGAGAAGAAGGGACTATCCTAAAGCATAAGGTTAAAGATAGGGATAAGAACCATCTAACCAACAAGAAGCCAATACTTGACACTATGAGCCAAGATAGAATTCTCATTCTTTGGATTGAAACCAAGCAAGCAATGATACTAGACCTCTTGAAAGAACCAAACTTCAAGTGTATTAAGTCTTCATAAAAATTAGGCAGAGTAACGGCTGTATAGGGGTGAATTCTAGATTACAAACAAAGAGTGTAATCACAATAACCTGCACACAAAACAAACAAACAACCCAATGCCTTGAGGTAAACCTCAAGAGCTCTAGAAAAAATAATCAGATAAGGTCACAAGGTCTCCAATCATAGGCCAAGGTTTCTAATCCTAAGTCCAAAAAGCCCAATGCTCCATAATACAAAGGATAGTAACCAAATAGTCCAAGTATCATTAAAGACTTTTAGGGTTTATGTTGATTATTAGGTGTTTTGAAAAAGAAAAGTAAAGCTCAAGTGAGCAAAAATAAAAATGATAAGAAAGTAAATACTCAAATGAGCAAAGATGAAAATGGCATTAAATGTAAATGCTAAAAGTAAATAGTGCATAAAAATAAAAGGGGGCATATAATAAAAATAAAGGATAAAGTCAATTATTAGTGATTAGTGGTTAGTTGGATGATCATCTTGAAATTACATTTGGAACTCATTAGAGGATTGGTAGAATCAAAGCCTCCACACAACAAGTTGCATTTTCTTTTTGTCAAGTATATCATCCATTTGGAATCCTCATAAGTATCATTTAATGATCAACGATGTTTAAGTAATCTGCGTTGACCAAAAGTGTTGTAGATCCATTAGAGGATTGGTAGAGGCAAAACCTCCAAACAATGAATCTCAAATTTATTGGATCAAAAAGATCAAATTAACATACTTGGGCTTGCAAACATAAGTTTGGGCCACGATGATCATTTATTCGAATCGGGACAGAATTTAGTGCTATGTTAAGCAATCATAAGTGGACTTATATATAAGTCGCACCTATTTTGTGGCTGGTCAATAGCAATCTATGCACCATTTATTCTAAGACATGATATAGAGATCATGCTCCAATAACACTTAGTGCAATAAGAAAGGGATGAGATGAAAAGGGGTGGAAGAGAATATACAAACCACTTTTGAATTAAATTTAATCAAACTATTATTAAAATTATTCATCCATTTTTGTGCAGTTAGACTCAACACCATGAATCCAATGATGTTAATAAAGGTCATGATAAAAAATTTAACCCAAGATCAGCCAGAAAATAGTCACAAAATAATATTGCATTTAATATATGCAAAACGGTTTAAAAAATGTTTTAAAATAGAAATAAAAGAGAAAAATATCAACTATTTTCAAATTGATCAAGAAATAAAAAGTCCATAGAAAAATCAGAAAAAGATTCAAATGATTTTATTAATTTTTTGGTAATTTGTTAAAGTCAGAAACTATTTTTAAAATTAAAAGAAATGAGTAAAATAAACCAAAAATGATAAAAAATATCAAAGTCAGAAATAAAAAATAAGTGAGGTCACCAATATTTGTCACAATATCATTGGGTCATTCCATAATTTTTTTAGAATTCAAAAAATGCATAAAAGTATTTTTAAACATTTAAAACAATTCAAATAAAGTGAAAATTTATAAAAAATAACAAAACACAAAATTAAATTGTGAAAAAATAAAAATCAGAAAGAGAATAATCAAAAATATTTTTCATAAATGTTTCAGATTTTTTGGACTTAAAATGAATTTTCTATGATTTTTTGAAGTTTAAAATAATTAAATATAAAAATCAGAAAAGAAAATAAAAGTCAAAAATATGTAGACCATTGGATGAGAGTCAAAACGCGTTAGTAATCAAATCCAAGGGATCTAGCGCGTTGTGCATATCATGGTCATTAGTGAATAAAGTACTGAATCAAATGTAAATCATAAATTCAAAAAATCTAAATGGCGTTGTTTCATTGGTTGAAGGGTGACACGTTGATCATCTTCAACCTCCAACCAGTCCCAAAACCAGGTTGCTCAATCTATAAAATTAGAGCACGGGACCTATGCCAGTCGTTTCGTCTCTTCAAGACAAAGACAACCACACCCTCGCGACAAATTTATATAAACTGTAGCCCAAGCAATTTGGAAGGAAAGTTTTGAAAAGGGGTTTGAAATTTCATGGTAAAAACGTGTTTCCAGTAAAAAGCAATTGTTGCAACTAGAACCAGGGCAATGAGAGCATCACAATGATATCAAAGTTTTGAAGAATTGATGAAGGAATCTACCTATTGAAGTTGAGTTGCAGAGCTCTGAAATTGGACTTCTATGGAGCAATATAGGGCACGATTCTTGAATGTAATTATATGGTTAGCTTCGGGGAAGATCAAAGAAGGTGAATTGATGGAAAAGTTGGATTGAAAAAGGCTTGAGAATGAATTTCGAAGTTGCTGAATTTTGAGTTATGGAACAAGTTTGGCAGGATGATTCTTGCTATCCAAGCTTGAGGAAATGAATGAGGGATGACCCTCTATTTATAGGGAATCATATGGAAGTCCAAGCGTGTAAAATAATGAAGTTTAGAGGGAAATTGTGTGAAGTTGCAAACAAGAAAAGTGTGAATTCTAATTTGATTAAAACTCATCTAAAACGCGTGTTTTGCTATGCTAATCACTTCCGGAAGTTCACTAAACATGTTCAGAAGCAAAAATGCGCAGAAACAAAGTGTTTAGAAGCCAAATCAAGGATTTCAAACTTCTGACTTGGTGAAAAATTCAGTTTTAAATTGCCAACTTCTGACCAATGGCATTCTTAGCTCAAGGGGTCTTAGGGAATAATTATTGATGCTTAAGAAAGATGAGGCTACAAGATTTGCAATGTGAAAAGAATGGAGACAGATGGATGCTTGAGATGAAAGTTGTAACGAGTCAAAGTTGGAAAAAAGTTGACTTTCCATACTTAGAAATATTTCAAGTTTTTCTTCAAACATGACTTATAATGTCTTGCATCCAAACATAGCCTTTCACTTGGAATTTTCTATTTACCAAAAAAGATGGAATGAATTAGATCTCTTGAATGACATTTTGAGACTTGAACAATTCAAAATCTCAAAAAATTGAGAGAGTTATGACTTGTTGAAGTTGGAAAAATTTCATACAATGACCTATAATCTTTAGTATCCTTAAGGCAACTTCCATCCATTTTCTAACTGTGAACATAAAAGAAGGCATAAAGTTCACATCCTTAAGATCATTGTGGAAAAATAATGGGCTCAAGGTGATAAAAATTGTCCAAGTTATAATCCTTTGAATTCACACATGGAAAATTGGGGATTCATCTGGAGGACATGTAATCTTTCTTCTTCATCAAGTTTCTTCCACATGAAAACTCCTTGAAACTTTTGAAGTGATTAGTTAATAACCCTTTGAAGAGAATGATGTCTTTGGAATCAATCAAAATACCAAAAGATGAGAAAGATATACTCCTTTGAAGTTTAAAACCTAGCTCCTAGATCAAGAAACATGCCTTGAGGAACTTTGACAATTTTGAACAAACTTCTTGTACCAACACAAATGCTTTGTAAATATAAGTTGTTGAGGATGATAATGAGAACTCATAGAAACCACAACCACTTCATATCTTGAGAATTGAGAGAAATATGCATTTGTGACCAATGGGAACAAAGCCTTAATCCAAGCATGATAACTTCTCCAATCAATCCCTTATGCTTTTGAACCAAATTTGATAACCTTGAAATGTGGTGAACCAAAATAACCTTGCCATGCCATTCCTTCCAAAACAAATCCAATGGTGAGGTTTGAACTTCTAAAGCTTTATTAACTAGGGCATGGAAATAAACTCATGAACCCATGGAGAAACTTGTTAAATCTAATTGCCTTTACCTATATTAGTAACAAGCAAGAAAAACCAACATTGCATTTTATTAGTTAAGAGGAGAAATCAAGACAAAAATATTCATGATCACAAAAGAACACAAGTCAAGGTGCTTGGTGATTCCTCAAAGAGAAAAGCTAAATATAGGGAGGGGAACCAAGAATCCTAATGTGATCTTATTGTGAATGAATCAACATGGTATGATGAAGAGATCTTAGGGGGAAAATTGGGGTACAACAGCTGCCCTTATTTAAGTTTCTTCTATCCAGAGATACGAAGATTAAAAATCTTCGTGTCGATGCGATCAAAGATACTTAAATATAAAACAAACCCTATTTTTGGCCCTAAGATGCCATGCAATGCTTATGAATATGAGTGCACATGGAAAACTCCAAAGGGACGTAAAACACCACTGGGGATGTAACAAAAAAAATAAAGAAATAAGAGAGTAACCCAACCAGGAAAATAAATCACTGATAGATTGAAAAGACTTAAATCAGAGAGGATGGTAAAATGGTTAAAGGATACACCAACTTCCACTAAAGGAGAAGCTACCAACGTTTACTGAAGGCAGAGAGAAAGAATCATTGACGTTAACTGCCGATGACCTACCAACTTTCCCTGAAGGTAGAGAGAAAATATATCAGAGTACCACCATTCACTGGCGGTGAACTACCAACATTCACTGAGGGTAGCAAAAAGATAACAAACACCAACTTTTACTGAAGGTAGAGAGAAAATATATCATAGCACCACCGTTCACTGACGATGAACTACCAACGTTCACTGAGGGTAGCAAAAAGATAACAAATATTAACTTTCACTGATGGTGATCTACCAACTTTCACTGAAGGTAGAGAGAAAATATATCATAACATCGCCGTTCACTGACGATGAACTACCAACATTCACTGAAGGTAGCGAAAAGTTAACAAACATCAACTTTCACTGATGGTGATCTACCAACTTTCACTGAAGGTATAGAGAGAATATATCATAGCATCGCCGTTCACTGACGATGAACTACCAACGTTCACTAAAGGTAGCAAAAAGATAACAAACACCAACTTTAACTGATGGTGATCTACCAACTTTCACTGAAGGTAGAGAGAGAATATATCATAACATTGTCGTTCACTGACGATGAACTACCAACGGTCATTGAGGGTAGCAAAAAGATAACTAACACCAACTTTCACTGATGGTGATCTACCAACTTTCACTGAAGGTAGAGAGAAAATATATCATAGCACCACCGTTCACTGACGATGAACTACCAATGTTCACTGAAGGTAGCAAAATGATAACAAGTTTCCCTAAAATTATGGCATTTCACCTAGAACGGGTCTCAACTTCTTCTTTAACCGAGGCACTTTGACTGGAAAGGGTAAGCTGTCTCAAATAAAGAGACTTCCACTTGCGAACTGTCTCTGCGAATTTGAAAAGTCTTGCTATCCACTGGCTTAAACTAATGACAGACTTCAAACTATCCACTCAAGAGAAGATAGCAAAAAAATGTTATTTCGACTTTTACAGGGAAACACAAGTTGCTTAAATAAAGAGACCTGTCACTTGTTGTCATGGAGGATTGTAAAAAGAAATGACTTTATAGGGAGAACAATATGGCTTCCTGGGGAATGAAATATGACTTCCTGGGGAAATGCCACGATATTCCTACTGATGAGATAAAGTCTTCTTGTGCAAAATAAATGCACAAACCAAAACTCGAAGCTTTCAGAAATCCAGAGTAAATAATATTGCTGGGAAACCAAAGATTCAAATCAGAAATAAACTGGAATGAAACAGTCAACCAAAATACATCCTTTGAGAAATAAACTCAAGAGGGAAAACCAAATCCAACCAAATAAGGATCTGTACAGGAAGGCTAAAGCAAAAATCTTCCACGGGGGATAACTCAGTGAGGAGATTGAAAGAATATATGCTTTCTGCTTAAGGCCAACACTCTATTGAAGAGAGGACAACGTAACTCTACAAAACAGGGTGATATGTCAACAAAAATATTAACAAATGTTAATGAGCAATGATTTGCCAATTTTAGCTATGCATGATGTTTGTATGAATGTATGAGTGTTATCGTGCGTATGCTGATAAAACAGATATACAACACTGGGAGTAACCAGGAAAAACCATCTTGGGCACAAACAACACTCGGCTAAATCACATCCAAGATGATCATTCCAAGAAAACGTAAGGGCCAGCTGAGGAAACATAACCTACTGCCTGCTTTAGCTTTACTGAGGAGAAACATAATCTGGAAGTAAATAAAAAAAAGTGACGGAATAGTACAGATACACGAATAGAACATCCTTGTCCAGGCTTCACCGAGGAAACAAATGTTTTCAAGAGTAACACTTCTACTGGGGATTGCAAAACCAATCTCAAGTAAAGTAGATGGACACCAAATTATCAAAACATTCACTTGGAAATTCAGGCCCATTTCATTGGAGATGTTAATCACCACATCCTTAAAGGGAAAACCACAAAACATTCTTCACTAGAGAAACCGGGGACCTACGTTCTTCAAGATTTATTATGGTACCGACTTCTCTGGTAAAAGAACTTCCATTTGACTGAATGAAAATATCACTGGAGAAATCTCGGATTAAAACCTTACATCACGGAAATTCAGACGAGGAGGAGAAATGAATCCAAACTTGACCGGGGATACCGGAGTCTCGAACCCAATACGGCGAATCATTCTAAGTAAAATTTCCCCAGGGGAACAAAAACTTCTTAAAACAACTGGAGTTTGTCCATTCCTGGGATCACCATTTTTGTTGATGTTTTTTTTTGCATTACAAATTTTAAAGTAAAAGAAAATTGTAAATTCTTTTTGAAAAATCGATTTTGTTATTTAATATTTTTGCTTTGAAAGTTATTATCAATAATAAATGGAGTCTTTGCAAGCTAAATAAAATAAGAAACACAAAGAATTGGGTAACAGCTCAAACTTTATTAATAGAATGGTAGTCTGCGAATGGTGAGACTCCATAAATGATTACAACGTTTGGAAAATGATAATATATAATGGAAAATATACATTGAGATACAATGACCACTATCCCCGCTAACAATTTTTGAAATCCTGAGCAGCAGCTTCCGTTGAAGTATGATGAGGATTCGAGTAGATTGTTGCTTCAAAGATCAGATCTTGCATGGTGCAGTTACTTACCAAGAAAGTCCCTAACTTTTTCCTAAGCTTCCCTTGCGGGTTTTCAACTTAGCGGGAAATTTATTCCGTTTATGTCTCTAACTTTTGCCTAGACTGCCCTTTTAGGTTTTCTGGCCTACCGAGACGCTCTTTTTTGCCTAAGCCGCCCTTTCGGGTTTTCAACTTAGCGAGCTGTTCTTTTACTTCTTTAGGCAAAGTATTTCTTGACTGCATCAGTATTCATGGGACGTGGGAACTCCTCGCCATCCATAGTTTCAAGAATTAATGCACCGCCAGAGAAGGCTTTCTTGACAACATATGGGCCTTCAAAATTGGGAGTCCACTTGCCCCTAGAATGAGTTTTGAAAGACATGATCTTTCTTAGCACGAGGTCGCCTTCTCTGAATTCATGAGGTTTGACCTTTTTATCAAAAGCTTTCTTCATTCTTTTTTGATATAACTGTCAATGACACAAAGCTTTCATCCTCTTCTCTTTGATTAGATTCAATTGGTCAAACCAGTTTTGGACCCATTCAGCCTCTGTCAACTTGGTTTCCATTATCACACGCAAAGAGGGAATCTCAACCTCGACTAGGAGTACAACTTCCATTTCATACACCAGGGAGAACGAGGTTGCTGCTGTTGAAGTGCTGACAGATGTTCAATATCCATGCAAAGCTAAAGGGAGCATTTCATGCCAATCCTTATAAGTAACGACCATTTTCTGGATAATATTCTTGATATTCTTATTAGAATCTTCAACAATCCCATTCATCTTTGGCTTGTACGAAGAGGAATTATGATGGACAATCTTGAATTCTTCACACAGTTCTGTCATTATTTTATTGTTCAAATTCGAGCCATTGTTGGTGATAATTCTGCTCGGCACACCATACCGACATATAAGGCTATTCTTGATGAAGCTCACAACCACCTACTTAGTAACATTGGCATATGAAGCAGCCTCCACCCACTTGGTGAAGTAATCAATTGCTACCAAGATAAAATGGTGTCCATTCGAAGCTTTGGGTTCTATCATCCCAATCATGTCAATACCCCACATGGAGAAAGGCCACGGGTCGGAAATCACATTGAGAAGTGTCGGAGGCACATGGACCTTATCTTCATAAATCTGGCATTTATGACACTTCTTTGCAAATTTATAACAATTAGATTCCATTGTCAGCCAATACTAACCTGCCCTTAGCATCTTTTTAGCCATCAAATATCCATTGGCATGAGTTCCAAATGAACCTTCATGAACCTCTTGCTTCAACATGCCTGCTTCGTGTCTATCCATGCATCTGAGCAAGACCATGTCATAATTTCTTTTATGCAACACATTTTCACTAAGGAAGAAACTGCCATCCAGTCTTCTCAATATATTTATATCCTTCTTCGAGGCACCGATCGGATATTCCTGAGTCTGAAGAAAATGTTTGATATCATAATACCAAGGTTTTTCATCTACTACCTCTTTTGTGGTAAACACATGAGCGGGCTTATACAGTCGCCGAACGATAATTCGAGGTATATCATTCCAAGTATTTACTTGATACATAAAAGCCAAAGTTGCTAGAGCATCCGCCATCTGATTTTCATCTCTTGGAATATGATGGAATTCAACTTTATTAAAGAAGGGTAACAATCTTCTAGCATAATTTTTGTAAGGGATCAAGCCGGGATGAAGAGTATCCCATTCTTCTTTAATCTGATTTATGACCAAAGTTGAATCACCGTACACATCAAGACTTTTAATTCTGAGATCGATGGCTTCCTTGAGACCCATGATGCAAGCCTCATATTCTTCCATATTATTAGTGCAATCAAATGTTAACCTTGCAATGAAAGGAATGTGAGATCCATGCGGAGTGACAATCATAACGCCAATTCCTTTACCGTAAGCATTCACAGCTCCATAAAATATCATACTCCAACGAGATTCAAGATCAGGACCTTCCTCAGGAAATGGTTCATCACAATCTTTCACTTTCAGGAACATCACATCCTCATCGAGGAATTCATATTCTACAGACTGATGATCCTCCACTGGTTGGTGAGCAAGATAATCTGCCAACACACTACTTTTAATAGCTTTTTGAGTGCGGTATTCGATATCATATTCAGATAACAACATCTTCCAGCGGGCAATTCTCCCAGTAAGAGCAGGCTTTTCAAAAATGTACTTGATTGAATCTATTTTGGAGATCAACCAAGTGTTGTGATTCAACATATACTGCCGTAAACGCTTTGCCGCCCATGCCAAAGCAAAACATGTCTTTTCCAGCATGGAATACCGCGACTCACAATCAGTGAACTTTTTATTGAGGTAATAAATGGAGAAATCTTTCTTTGTTGTTTCATCCTGCAGTCCCATAATACAACCCATGCAATTATCTAACACTATCAGATACATAATCAACGGTCTTCCTTCGACAAGAGGGAGCAAGATAGGAGGTTCAAGTAGATATTCTTTAATACTTTCAAATTCCCTTTGGCAGTCATCCATCCACACACAACCTTGATCTTTCTTTAAAAACTTAAAGATCGGTTCACATGTTGCAATCATGTGGGAAATGAATCTGGAAATATAATTCAAACGCCCGAGGAACCCTCTAACTTGCTTTTCAGTTCTTGGCGCTGGCATATGAATTTATTTGACTTTATCAGGGTCAACTTCAATTCCTTTCTGGCTAACAATGAAACCAAACAATTTTGCTGATCGAACACCGGAGGTGAATTTATTTGGATTCAAGCGGAGACGATACTTCCTCAAACACTGAAACAACTTCAACAAATCTTCTACATGCCCTTCTTCAGTATGGGATTTAGAAATCATATCATCAACATATACTTTGATTTCCTTGTGTATAAGATCATGGAATATGGTCGTCATAGCCCTCCGGTACGTTGCACCAGCGTTCTTCAACCCGAAGGGAATCACTCTGTAACAAAATGTTCCCCAGGGTGTGATAAACATTGTTTTTTCCATGTCCTCCAGAGCCATTCTTATTTGATTATACCCGTAAAATCCATCCATGAACGAGAATACTTGAATTTTGTTGTGCTATCCACTAACATATCAATGTGTGGCAATGGAAAATCATCTTTTGGACTAGCTTTATTTAGATCTCTAATCTACGCACATGCGAACTTTTCCGTCTTTTTTCGGTACTGGGACAATATTGGAAATCCATTGAGGATACACTAACATCACAAGAAAACCAACATTAATCTGCTTTAGAACCTCCTCTTTGATCTTTACTGCCATATCTGGGTGAGTTCTTCTCAGCTTTTGTTTGATTGGCGGACACTCTGGTTTCAACGGCAAACGGTGCTCTATAATATCTGTATCTAGATCAGGCATATCTTGATAAGACCAAGCAAAAATATCCACATACTCTTTCAACAACTTAATTAACCTGCTCTTCACATCAAGATGCAACAATGCTCCAATCTTGACTTCCTTCGGATCTTCTTCTGAACCCAAATTGATCACTTCCAATGGCTCTTTATATGGTTTATTGGTATTTTCCTCGTGCTCAAGAAACTGTGAGACCTCTTCTAGAATCTCATCATAATCGTCTTCTTCGGCCCCATACACAGGACATTCAAAGTTGGGAGAGGGTGCAGGGTCATTCTATTCAACGTGTTTTTTAATTAATCTGAACATATGATTTATGATTGCTTTTAGAAACTGACACATATAACAAGTGATCATGCAGATTGAATTTCAGTTATTTATTAATTTTGAAGGGTTTTTTATTATTACCATTTTCCATGAAAAAAAAAGCAGAAAATAAAGATACAATTTAGGAACCAAAGACAACTTTTATTATTGATTTTAAAAGTCACAACAAATAGATAAGCCCTACAACATTAATACTTCCACCTTGGGCAGAGTGAAAGATTTTCAAAAATATTAACAAAACAAACTACTTTGAAACATGTATGCAAGAGGGAACATCAATGGTGATCCAGTTCTGAACCCTAACTTTGTGCGTCACATAATTCACCATTTCCTGCTCTGCTTCATCTTCCACAATGGCGTTAATCCTGGAAACAGTTGGATGAAGCTAACCCCCGCTACAGAATATGTCTTGATACTTGCTCGTATCAAACTTCAGCTTCATGCTCTTACCTTTGTCATTCTTCAAAGAGAACCCCAAGTCGACTTTGTTCTTGTTCACAGGTGGATCCACAATCTGTCCCCATACCTTGCTATGACCCTTTCACACAACTTGATGCACATCCTTAAGCTAAACCATGGAATTCTCATTTCCGCTTATGTTGTCAATGGATAAGGCTTGGAACTGGGTTTCAACAGCAGCTTCATCCGCCTCCATAATGCTGAAAGAGGACAAATGAGATATAAATAATGCCTGTTCCCCATTTATGATTACCATTTCCCCTTAACGTACAAGCTTCAATTTCTGGTGTAAAGTTGAAGTGACAGCCCCTGCCTCATGTATCCACGTCCTTCCTAGCAAACAGCTATAAGCGGGTACAATATTCATGACTTGGAAAGTTATCTGAAACAAATGTGGTCCTATATGAGTAGGCAAGTCCATTTCAACAATAACATATTTCCTTGATCCATTAAACACTTTCAAAATGATGCCACTCGGGCACATAGGAATTCCTTGATATTTCAACTTCATAAGAGTGCTCCTCGGTATAACGTTCAAAGCGGATCCATCATCAATCAGCACATTGGATAGTGAATCATTCTTGCAATTCATAGAGATGTGGAGGGCTAGGTTGTGATTCCTTCCTTCATATGGTAATTCATCATCGCAGAAACTCAAATTATTACATGATGTAATGTTCCCTATTACGCTACTGAATTGGTCTATTGGCATATCACTCCACAAAATCTTGGTCCAATACCCTCATCAAGGATTCTATGTGAGAAGATGAGTTCATCAATAATTCCAAGATAAATATTTTTGAAGGAGTCTGCAGTAGCTGATCTACAATTCTATAGTCGCTCATCTTGATTATCTTCAAAATATCATCCACTTCTTTCTCTAACATAGCCCCACTAGTCTCACCCGTAGCCTTCTTGGGTTCAACGTTCTCAATAATTTTCTTTCCAACACTAACATCTCCTCGAACAACTGGTGCAAAAACACGACCAATGCGGGTCACCGTGCTATTTTTAGCAATATTCTCAACATCAGGCATTGGCTGGATGGGAATTTCCACTCTATCCTATAAGATTGTAGCGTTGTATTTGTAAGGCACAACCTTATCTGACTTGTAGGGGATAGGACCTGACAAACTAATCACCAATGGGGTAACAACTAGCTTGTTATAATATTCAACTTCAAGATGGGTTGGTGCCCCAAAACAAGGTACAATGACGTTTACCCCTTCTACAACATAATCAGTCATTATTGAGTCATTTCTAGAAAACAAATCCTCATCCGAGGAGAAATACTCATCTTCAGAGGCATACTCTTCATCTGACTCTTATTCAGTCAAGCAAACCTCAATCAAATCAACTTCATAGTAATCATCCCTTCACCTGTAACCTTGATAATTCTACTATCTAACAAGAACTGAACACCCTTCTTCACGATTGAACATCCTCGGGAGTCCCGACAGCAAATTCGGCAAGATTCATACTGGTGTTCTACCTGACCAGCCATATCGAAGAAAGTAGCATGCAATTGCACAAGGTCCTCATTTATATACTCTACATAAAAAAATATAAATTCTACAGGACATCTAGAAACCATATTCACCTCCTCTTCATACTCTGCCCTATGCCTGATTATATGGATGAGGCCTTCATCCACCATCTCTTGTAAATTAGCCTTTATCTTATCGCAACCCTGTATGTATGTACTTCAAATATAAAAATCGGAATGTTCATGCGTGTAGTGGCTAAATTCAGAGGTTTGCATGCATTTTCACCAAATCTCCTCTAACCAAAATAATATCAAAAATCAGGAAGTCGCCTGGACAACCGGCCACCATATTCACAACATTTACTCCTCCATGCTTGGGTAGAGGATTGTCTTTCACATTTGGTCCCACGTCTTTGAAAGATAGAATACCAGATTTCACCAATTTCTGCACCTCAGTCTTCAAAGGATAACAATTCTAAACATTATGCCCTGGTGCTCCCTGATGAAAAGCATATGTTTGGTCTGCCTTGTAATACCAAGGCAATGGTAATGGTACATCGGGAGGTGGTCGGGTCTGAACCAGCTTCTCCTGAATCAATGCTGGTAGTACCTCTGTATAGCTCATAGGAATAGGGTCATAACTCTCCCTTCTCTGATTATACCCTTGATTTCCCTGCTGGGACGGTCTTTGATAAGCAACGGTAGTTGGAGTTGCACCCACAACTGGAGTAACTGATGCGACTTTCTGATGACGCTGATAATTCCATCTAGGAGTATTAACCTTCCTCTCTTACATAGCAGCATTTGCATCCCCTTACTTTTTCTTGGTAAACCCATAAGATGGCTTCTTCACATCTCCAGAGCTTTCACTTCTCGTTAAACGACCCTCTCTTATAGCCTCTTCTAGGCAGATACCCATGCCTACCATTTCAATAAAGTCACTTGGTGCACTTGCTACCATCATCTCGTAGTAGAAAGCAACCAGAGTTTTCAAAAAAATCTTAGTCATCTCCTTCTCTTCCATGGGAGGAATCACTTGGGCGGCTACCTCACGCCATCTCTGTGGATATTCTTTGAACGATTCCCTATCTTTATGAACTATGGCCCTGAGTTGATCACGGTCAGGCACCATGTCCATGTTGTACTTGTATTGTTTGATGAATGCTTCTCAAAAATCATTGAAAGTATGGATGTTAACACTGTCCAAACTCATATACCACTTCAGCGCAACACCGGTCAAACTATCCTGAAAAAAGTGAATCAGCAGACACTGATTATCAGTATGGGTAGACATTCTCCTTACATACATCACCAGATGAGCATGAGGGAAAGTGTTTCCCTTGAGGAATGCGGTTTTAAACAACAGTTGGAGTAGCATATATGGGAACATTCAGAGCTTCACAAGTTTCCCTTGTTGGTTGAGGTTGGACACTCGGTGGATGATTCTAAGCCACCACCAGAGATTCCATCAGAGCAGTAAGATCGGCCATGTCGGCCTTCAAAGAAGAAACCTTCTCGCGCAGCTCGTGATTCTCTTGTTCTAAGTTGTCCTTCTTCTTTTTGAAATTAGCCTAAGTGTTGTAGTGGTGAGTCAACTTGCTGAACAAAGTAAAGAAGCTTGGTAAGACACCTGAATATGCATAACAAATGCAAGAAATATGTGCAATATGATGCATGATATGCAATGAACATGATTTTTTTAATTTATTGTCTAATATTTCAAGGGATTTAAAATTTATGGACATATTGCAAATATCAAAGTAATAACGCATTTGAAAATACTGAAAATTTCATTATAACAACTCCAAAATGCATTACAAGTTTCAATGATCCCAAGTACAAGATGAAAATAAAATCTAAAACCCTGAGAAGTAAAACTGATGGAGATCACTCTATATGCTGGTGCTTCCCCGTGAGCTTGGAAATCTGAGCCTTTAACCTCTGGTTTTCTTACGCATATCTGGTGGCAACCTCCTTCTAATCACCTGAATCAGGGAGTAAGTAATCATCAGCTGATTGAGGCTTAGGAGAAAATAAATCCCCATGCCTCTCCATGGTCTCTACACCCCGTCTCTCAAGAATCTCAATCAAGTCGTCTTTCTCCTTCAAGTCTGCTCTATAGGAAATCTCTAAAGTTTGGCACTTATTCTTCCAAGCATGCTTTTCCTGTTGCATCCTGACCAAAACAATTTGCAGCTCTTCTATGTCATCTAATAATGGAGGAGTGGTCTTCACAAATAGATAAGACATAGGTGTTTCCCTGGAATACGGTATCTTCAACTGAATAGCTCTCATTTGGACCCACTGAAGATATGGCTCCAAAGAAACAACACCCCTAGGTCCTAAATCCTTGCTACACGTCTTATGAATTTGATGCCAGGCCTTCACAATCTACTCCCTAGCTTCCCTATGTTCTTCTCCTTCCTTCAAAAATAAACTACTCAAATGAATACTATTTGGTTTATGCCTCATCGGATAACCGAGTTGCCATCGTGCAAGAACAGGGTTATAGTTAATTCCTCCCTTTGTACCAAGAAGAGGTACATTGGGGAAACTACCACAACTGTCAATAATCACTATATCCTAGTAAGCTCGATGATACCAATCAATATCCGAGTGAGTAAGTGCCATGATCTTAGGAGCCCAACGAGGTTCCTTCTTGACATCCCAAAAAGCATCAGACTGAGGCATATGAGAGATAAACCACCGGTACAACAGAGGCGTGCAACAAATAATCATCCCCCCATGATAAGAATTCCGAAGATGAATAGAGTAATAAGCATCACCCAACAAGGTAGGAACTGGGATTCCAATCATAAAGATCCTGATAGCATTAATTTCAACAAACTTGTCCATATTAGGAAATAAGAACAACACGTAAGCAAGTAGAGCAAAGATAGCCTCAAAAGCGACTGTACTCTTCATCCTGGAAAAGTAGCAATCTTTCTCCAATAAGAACTGAGATGGTAATCCTCTAATCCCTCCTTTGGTAGTCATATGGGCTTCCACCTCAGACTTCCCCAGATGAATCAAAGCAGCAGCCTCATGTGGTTTTAGCTCACCCTCCAAACCAGTAAAAGGAACACGATCGGTAATAGGTAAATCCAATAGATAAGAATAATCCTCTAGTGTAGGCATCAACTGATAGTCGGGAAAAGTAAAGCAATGATACATCGGATCATAGAACTAGACCAAGGTCGAGATAATACCCTCCTTCATCTTCAGCCTCATGAGAGGAATGATGGATCCATACTTCTTCCGAAAGTCTGCAGAACACTCGATATCATAGATTATACTGATTAACTCATCTATCTTGGGATCCTTGAAACTGTACTTCCCGGTCTTTCTCTTTCCAGAATCCATGGTTAAAAAGTACCTGAGATATTCACAAATGGTCAATTTTTAAATCCCTTGAAATAAAGTCTCTTCAAAAGATGCTTATGAATGCATGGATGCATGATGCATCAATCACACATAAGATCACAAATATAGGGTTCATAGGTTCAACGTCACGAGCATGAGGTCGAAGGTACTACCCATAAGGTATTGGTATAAAAGTTATCACCTGCCGAACAAGGTTTTAAAGGTTCCCAGAGTCTACATCCTTCCTTCGGATATTACCAACCTTCCGATTAACTCGGTAATTAGTAATATTCTCAAGAAAAACTTGTCCGAGCATAATATCGTGTGACAACTCTTTCCGGATTACTTCGTCATAGCTTCCGCACTACACCTAAAAGGCCAAGATGGGTTCGGTATTATACTGTCCTCAGTTTCAGCAGGCTCCCAGGTCGAAAGCAGTACGTCTTCCCGATTACTCGGTAAACAACACTACAGTCAAAGGGGCCTCCACTGAGTGGGGGATCTCATGCCTCATTTTTTGGGATTACTCCCCCAAAGTTAACATGACTATACCGCCCGTCCTATCTTAAAGTTTTCCCAAGTCCGGGTATAGGACTTATAAGTAATCACCAAGCATCCTGAAAACCAGGAAAATCCAGATAAACATATATACAACATATAACACATAAACAACAATAACACATATACAGATATAAACAACGATAGGTTCAACCCACTTAGGGATGGACCAGCAAGAGGTCAATATTTCCCCAGTGAAGTCACCATTTTTTCTGTAGCGGTAGAAATGTTTAAGACTAAGCCATGGGATTGACTAGACTTGTACAAATTAAAATAAAATTGAAACCGCACTTTATTGTTTCCAAAGGAATGGGAAAAGAGTGACTAACCCAAAAAAAGGGGGAAAGATTCAAGGTAAGGGGGTTGGTTATGCAAAGGGAAGATATTAGCACCCTAAACATCTACGGTACTCCGCAGGAACCTCTTTGTAAAATCTGTATATTTTGGCTATAAAATGTTGTATAAAAAATGGATGGTGGAGGTGAGAAAAGAAATATATTTTTATGGTTTTTTTTTGCATCCTCCGCGGTTGAGAACCTTTAGTGCCTACATACCACCTTTTCGTGCAATAGGGGATCAGGGTACACATAGTTCCTCTTTTAAAATTTTAAAATGTAAGTGTGTTGGTTTAACTTTTATGAGATAAAACATCATCGTCATTATCCGTGTCGAACACATACCTACTACCCACGATCATGAGAAAGGAGAACTTGCATTATCTCAAAGTGGAGGATATGGCTTGCATTTTAAAATCAACAATGCCTCACTCAACACCCGAGTGGAAAATATCTCTCTTCACTACATATTATAGAAGTATAATTGTTTGCATCACTACAAGGATTGACAAGAGTCCAATCTTTTTGAGAAAAAGTTTAAAGATAAAATCCAAAGTAGCAAAATGGTTTGAAATGAGATTGATTGACTTTTAGTCTTTTCACAAAAAAATGTCAAAGTATTATTAAGTTTATTGAAGTTTGTTTATGAAAATGTTTTGAAAATGCATGAACCTAAGTCCAAGTTTATTATGAAAGTGGTTCAAGTTAAAAAAAACAAGAAGAGTTTTTTAAAAGGAGAGAGAAGATTTTTTAAATTAAAGAAGATGGGAGGAGAAGAATGGACTATCCTAAAGCATAAGGTAAAAGCTAGGGATAATAACCATTTAACCAACAAGAAGCCAATACTTCACATTATGAGCCAAGATAGAATTCTCATTCTTTGGATTGAAACCAAGGAAGCAATAATACTAGACCTCTTGAAAGAACCAAACTTCAAGTGTATTAAGTCTTCACAAAAAATGGGCGGAGTAACGACTGTATACGGGTGAATTCCAGATTACAAACAAAGAGTGTAATCACAATAACCTGCACACAAAACAAACAAACAACCAAATGCCTCGAGGTACACCTCAAGAGCTCCAGACAAAATAATCAGATAAGGTCACAAGTTCTCCAATCATAGGCCAAGGTTTCTAATCCTAAATCCAAAAAGTCTAATGCTCCATAATGCCAAGGATAGTAACCAAATAGTCCAAGTATCATTAAAGATTTTTAGGGTTTATGTTGATTATTAGGTGTTTTGAAAAAGTAAAGTAAATCTCAAGTGAGAAAAAATAAAAATGACAAGAAAGTAAATACTCAAATGAGCAAAGAAGAAAATGGCATGAAATGTAAATGATAAAAGTATATAATGCATAAAAATAAAAGGGGACATATAATAAAAATAAAGGATAAAGTCAATTATTAGTGATTAGTGGTTAGTTGGATGATCATCTTGAAACTTGAATTTGGAACTCATTAGAGGATTGGTAGAACTAAAGCCTCCACACAACAAGTTGCATTTGCTTTCTGTCAAGTATATCATCCAATTGGAATCCTCATAAGTATCATTTAATGATCAACGATATTTAGGTGACCCGCGTTGACCAAAAGTGTTGTAGATCCATTAGAGGATTGGTAGAACCAAAGCCTCCACACAATGAATCTCAAGGTTATTGGATCAAAGAGATCAAATTAACATACTTGGGCTTGCAAACATAAGTTTGGGCCACGAATGATCATTTATTCGAATCGGTTAAGCAATCGTAAGTGGACTTATATAGAAGTTGCACCTATTTTGAGACTGGTCAATAGCAATCTATGCACCATTTGTTTTGAGACGTGATATACAGATCATGCTCCAATAACATTTAGTGCAATAAGAAAGGGATGAGATGAAGAGGGGTGAGAGAGAATATACAAACCACTTTTGAATTAAATTTAATCAAACTATTATTAAAATCATTCATCCATTTTTGTGGAGTTTACTCAACACCATGGATCCAATGATGTTAATAAAGTTCATGATAAAAAATTTAACCCAAGCTCAGCCAGAAAATAGTCACAAAATAATATTGTATTTAATATATACAAAAAAGGTTTAAAAAAATGTTTAAAAATAGAAATAAAAGAGAAAAATATCAACTATGTTCAAATTGATCAAGAATAAAAAAGTAAGTCCATAGAAAGATCAGAAAAGGACTCAAATGATTTAATAAATTTTTTGGTAATTTTTTAAAGTCAGAAATTATTTTTAAAATTAAAAGAAATGACTAAAATAAACCAAAAATGATAAAAAATACCAATGTCATAAATAAAAAATAAGAGAGGTCACCAATATTTGTTACAATATCATTGGATCATTCCATAATTTTTTAAAATTTTAAAAATGCATAAAAGTATTTTTAAACATTCAAATAAAGTGAAAATTTATAAAAAATACCAAAACACAAAATTAAATTGTGAAAAAATAAAAATCAGAAAAAGAATAATCAAAAATATTTTTCATAATTTTTTTATATTTTTTGGACTTAAAATGAATTTTCTATGATTTTTGTATGTTTAAAATAATTAAATAAAAAATTATAAAAGAAAATAAAAGTAAAAAATATGTGGACCATTGGATGAGAGTCAAAACGCGTTAGTAATCAAATGCAAGGGATCCAGAGAGCTGTGCATATCATGGTCATTAGTGCTAAATCAAATGTAAATCATAAATTCAAAAAAATCCAAATGGCGTTGTTTCATTGGTTGAAGGATGACACGTTGGTCATCTTCAACCTCCAGCCAGTCCAAAAACCAGATTTCTCAATCTGTAAAATTAGAGAACGAGACCTATGCCATTTGTTTCGTCTCTTCAAGACGAAGACAACCACACCCTCGTGACAAATTTATATAAATTGCAGCTCAAGCAATTTGGAAGGAAAGTTTTGAAAAGGGATTTGAAATTTCATGGTCAAAACGTATTTCCAGTAAAAAGCAAGTGTTGCGACTAGAACCAGGACAATGAGAGCATCACAATGATATCAAAGTTTTGAATAATTGGTGAAGGAATCTACGTATTGAAGTTAAGTTGAAGAGCTCTGAAACTGGACTTCTATGAATCAATATAGGACACGATTCTTGAATGTAATTATATGGTTAGCTTCAGGGAAAATCAAGGAAGGTGAATTGATGGAAAAGTTGGAATTGAAAAAGGCTTGAGAATGGATTTCGAAGTTGCTGAATTTTGAGTTATGGAACAAGTTTGGCAGGGTGATTCTGGCTATCCAAGCTTGAGGAAATGAATGGGGGATGACCCTCTACTTATAGGGAATCAAATGGAATGTCCAAGCGTGTGAAATGATGATGTTTGGTGGGAAATCGTGTGAAGTTGCAAACAAGAAAAGTGTGACTTCTAATTTGATCAAAACTCATCCAAAATGTGTGTTTTTCTATGCTAATCACTTCTGGAAGTTCGCTAAACATGTTCAGAAGCAAAAACACGCAGAAACAAAGTGTTTAGAAGCCAAATCAAGGATTTCAAACTTCTGACTTGGTGAAAAATTCAGTTTCAAATTGCCAACTTATGACCAATGGCATTCTCAGCTCAAGGGGTCTTAGGGCATGATTCTTGATGCTTTAGAAAGATAAGGCTACAAGCTTTGCAATGTGAACATAATTGAGACAAATGGATGGTTGAGCTGAAAGTTGTAACGAGTCAAAGTTGGAAAAAATGTTGACTTTCCATACTTAGAAATATTTCATGTTTTTCTTCAAACATGACTTATAATGTCTTGTATCCAAACATAGCCTTTCACTTGGAATTTTATCTTTACCAAAAAATATGGCATGGAGTAGATATCTTGAATGACAATTTGAGACTTGAACCATTCAAAATCTCCAAAAATTGAGAGAGTTATGACTTGTTGAAGTTGGCAAAATTTCATAAAATGACCTATAATATTTATTATCCTTAAAGCAACTTCCATCCATTTTATCAATTTTCACATAAAAGAAGGCATAAAATTAACATCCTCAAGATCATTGTGGAAAAATAATGGGCTCAAGGTGATAAAAATTGACCAAGTTATGATCATTTGAAGTCACACATGGAAAATTGGGGATTCATCTGGAGGACTTGTAATCTCTCTTCTTCATCAAGTTTCTTCCACATGAAAACTCCTTAGAACTTTTAAAGTGATTTGTTAATAACCCTTTGAAGAGAATGATGTATCTGGAATACCTCAAAAATACCAAAAGATGAGCAAGATATACTTCTTTGAAGTTCAAAACCCTAGCTCCTAGATCAAGAAATATGCCTTGAGGAACTTTGACAATTTTGAACAAACTTCTTGTACCAACACAAATGCTTTGTAAATATAAGTTGTTGAGGATGATAATGAGAACTTATAGAAACCACAACCACTTCCATATCTTGAGAATTGAGAGAAATATGAATTTGTGACAAATGGGAACAAAGCCTTATCCAAGCATGACAACTTCTCCAATCAATCTCTTGTGCTTTTGAATCAAATTTGATAACCTTGAAATTTGGTGAACCAAAATAACCTTACCATGCCATTCCTTCCAAAACAAATCCAATGGTGAGGTTTGAACTTCTCAAGCTTTATTGATTAGGGCATGGAAATAAACTCATGAACCCATGGAGCAACTTGTTAAATCTCATTGCCTTTACCTATATTAGTAACAAGCAAGACAAACCAATATTTCATTTTATTAATTAAGAGGAGAAATCAAGACAAAAATATTCATGATCACAAAAGAACACAAGTCAAGGTGCTTGGTGATTCCTCAAAGAGCAAAGCTAAATATATGGAGGGGAACCAAGAATCCTAATGTGATGTTATTGTGAATGAATCAACATGGTATGATGAAGGGATATTAGGGACAAAAATTTGGGTACAACAATAGTATGGGCTTATGTGAGTGGATTTGGTTAATGGGTCTCAAATATCCATAAATAGTAATGCAGAATTTTAATTAACTTGAGTGCGACATGTTCCAGGAAAATTCGTAGGAATCTAGATGCGAGTTTTGAAGTTGAAATGTGAAACCAAAATATAGCTGGCATTGTGATCGAGCTCCTGTCCGAAAACGGACTCAATCGGATAGACGGTAATTTAGTTATGAATTTTTGAAATTTCGCCTCAGACAACTTTATTTCCCAGCTTCAGAATTTTCAGGGAATTGCACATGTTTCGGGCCAAAAACGGAAGCCTTCATGGTACCGTTGGCTCTTGAAAAAGGAAACCAAAATTTAGATAACTCAACTTGTAAGACAATTCCACTAGAGTGGGCTCGATACGATAAAAATCGACCGAATTATGATTTTTTGGATGTTGTGCAGATAAACATTTGCCACAATTTTCTTGTTTGGAAATACTTGATAAATCTACATTTTTGGGGCCTTTCTATGCAGAATTAGCTTTCGGACGTGAGAGATGAAAATGTAGATGACATCGAGACGAAATCTAGGCCACTGAAACTGGTTCAAAACGAGCCACATAATTCGAGTTATGAAATTTTTAGTGCGCACAAAACAAGGTTTAACCAACTGTTTATCAATATTTTCCATTATTCAACTTTGTTTGATTTGCAAATTCGGAGACCTTCCTTCGAGAATTAGCTTTAGGCCGAACATGTAAGTTATAGAGGATATCGAGACGGATTCAATGGCGAAAGAACCATCTCAATACGGTATATCAAATTGGAGTTAGAGATTTCTGAACGCCCGAAACATCGTTGATCGGTAACTTGAAAACTAAGTAAAAATATTATTTGACCGCCATCTGCACATGATTGGCTCCCGAACCGAATACAAAAAGTGAATATAATATCAGCACAAACTTGGTGATCAAATTTCATCCTAAAACAGTACTCTGGCTCGTAGTTAGAAAATTATGAAGTTAATGCACCGAAACAGATTTTTAACCCGAACTATTCTGAACCAGATCAAAACCTCTGGTTCCCTTATATTGCCCAAGACATGAGAAAATATACGGGAATAGAACATGGTGATAACTTGTTCCTCAGCTGATTGAATTGCCTGCACAAAGCCTTTGACGCTTCTTATAAATAGTCGATGCTTTATTGGCATACCTTTATCTTATAGCAACAGAACCAATGTATGTATGCATATGCAGATGAAATATAAGCCAAATAAAAATTCTGAAATCAAGAGGGTAAATTTCACGGTGCAATAGATATAACATGTTGTGTTTACAGCCTCTGACCAGAAGTGCTTTTCCATATTAGTTTCATTGACAATGGTCCTAGTCATTTCTTGCAAATTCATACTCTTCCTCTCAACAATTCCATTTTGTTGTGGAGCTCTCTGACAAGAGAAATCATTGGAAATCTCATTCTTATTAAATGATTTTTTTTTCAAAAAAATTGTTTTTAAAATTCTCCACCATGATCATTTTTAACCTTGACAATATTGAGACTTATCTTATTTTTCACTTGGGTATAGAAGGTAGTGAATACATAATTTAACTCATCCTTGTTTTTGAGAAACTTCACCCATGTCCACTTGCTGTAGTCATCTAAAATAACTAATACATACTTCTTTCCATTGATTGACTTAGTTTTCACTGGTACAAACAACTCAATATGCAGAAGTTCCAATGTTCTGGAGGAAGAAACAACATTCTTTTCTTTGAAAGAAGTTTTTGAAATATCGCCCTTCTGATATGCTTCACAAAGAGCATCTGAAGTAAACTTTAGTTTAGGCAGGCTTTTGACAAGTTCAAACTTGTTAACCTGACAAATCTTTCTCAAGCTAACATAATCTAAACATATGTTCCATGTCCAGTGCTCCTTATTAACAAACATGAGACATTTTACCTTTTGTTCTATAAGGTCAGAAAGCATGATCTTATAAGTGTTGTTTCTTTTCCTTTCATTGAAAAGGATAGAGTCATCATTTTGACTAACAACTTTACAAGAGTTTTGACTAAATATTATACCATAATTATTATCACTTATTAGACTTATGGATAATAGGTTATACTTTAATCCTTCAGCAAGTAAAACATTAGTTAGAGAGGGAAATGAACCATTACATACTGTTCCAGAGCCTATGATCTTCCCCTTTTCATCACCTCTGAAAACCATGACATTTCCAGGCTTAAGTTACAGGCTTTGGAACATATGCCTTTTTCCCATCATGTGTTATAAGCAGCTAGAGTCCAGGTACCAAGATAGGTGTTTCAATAGCACTACTAACGATGTGTGCAACATAGATTATCTTATCATTTGGTGCCCATAATTTCTTGGGTCTTTTCTTGTTAGTTCTACCAGAGTTATGAACAACTTTGGTTTCAACAGTAGAATAATCATATTTACAAGTGTTAAAACTATTTGGTTTAGCCAATTGATTATCATCGGATTCAGAATCAGATTTATCTTCTCCTTTTCCATCTTTTTGGCACAAACCCAGCAGACACAAAATGAGAGTGTAAGGTGGGTTGTATGTTTTCCTTATTAGATTTATATTTTTCATGAGGATCATAACCAATACCTTTAACTCCATTTATGCTTACACCATAGATCATAAAAGCTAGCATGCTTCTCCTTATGCTCTTAGCTAGAAATTTCTAGAAAGCTTTGTCATATTTCTTAATGACATCATCAGAACTTTCAGAGGCTTCTGGAAGAGTTCTCGTGCCTTTAAGGGTAGAGTTTTCATCTTTTAATTAAACAAATTATTTATTTAAAACAAAAATTTCTTCCTTAAGCTTACTCTTTTCAACAAATACGGATTCATGGGTCTTTTTGAGATCCTTGAACTGAATCTTGAGTAACTCATGTTTTTCTAGAATTTCAATTAAGGAATATGTTAACTCAGAATGAGTAAGATCAGAGAATACCTCTTTGCAGGATATTTCTCCTGTTTCTGAATCAACTTCATCTTTTAGGGGGATTACTTCACTTGATGTTCCAACATGAGCCATCAGAGCCAAGTTAGCATGTTCTCCTTCTAAGTCGTAGTTAGAAGAGTCTAAATCATCCCATGTTGCCATTAGCCCTTTTTATTGGTATGTCCTTTAGAAGCTTAAGACATTCATACTTGTAGTGTCCTGGCTCATTACACACATAACAAGTGACTTTGTTGCCACTAGACTTCCTTTGACCAGAAGTTGATTCGAAGTGACCTCCAGTCCTTCTTGAACTTCTCAACCTGTACCCTTGATTTTTCTTCCAGAGACGGTTAACTCTTATGACAACAGAGATAACTCATCTTCTTCATCATCAAGATCTTCTTCTGAATCTTCTATCTCTTATGCTTGAAGAGCTTTGGACTTATCATATTTCTTGATGGACTTGAGCGTAATAGAGTTTATCTTCTTTTACAGTTCATCTTGTTCTAGCTTAATCCCATGATTTCTTAAATAACTTATCAATTCTTCTAGAGAAGTGTTATTCAGATCCGTTGGAAGCTTAAGAGCAGTTACCATAGGCCTCCATTGGGATGGAAAGCTTCTGATAATCTTCTTCACATGATTTACCGTTGAATAGCCTTTGTTCAGAACTCTCAGTCCTGCAACCATGGTTTGAAATCTTGAGAACATGACTTCGACGCTTTCATCATCATCCATCTTGAAGGCTTCATACTTCTGAATCAAGGTCAGTGCCTTGGTTTCGTTGACTTGATTATTTCCTTCATGAGTCATTTTAAGAGAGTCAAATATGGAGTTAGCAGAGTCTTTATTTATGACCTTCTCATACTCAGTGTGAGAAATCATATTCAACAATATTGTTCTTGCTTTATGATGATTCTTATAATCTTTCTTTTATTGATCAATCATATCTCTCCTAGCTATCTCTTTTCCCGTATTATCTGTGAGAGGTATGTAGCCATCAACTACCATATCCCTAAGATCAACATCATGACCTAGAAAGAAGCTTTCTAGTCTATCTTTCCACTATTCAAAATTTTCACCATCAAAGATGGGAGGTTTTACATTGTAGCTTTTATCATTTGAATCTGAAGCAGCGTTATTTGATGTGGGTTCATCCATTGTGTATCTTCAAATAAAAAACTCGTTTGGATCTTTATCTGACACGATTAAGTGTTTGATAACTATCAATACCAGAACCAGAGCTCTAATGCCAATTAAAGGTGTGAGAAACACGAGAATGGGGGTTTGAATTGGGTTTCACCAAAATAAATTAAATCTTTTCTTTGATAAAATACCAAGTTAACTTAGAACATAAAAATAAATGAACACAATTATTTTTATCCTGGTTCATTGTTAACTAAGCTACTCCAGTCCACTCCCCAAGGTGATTTTCCTTCAACAAAGACTTAATCCACTATAACCAAACTGATTATAGCCAACCCACAATAAGTTAGATCAATATTATTGGCACCCAAATAAGTCAGTTGATCGTTATTGCAAATCCACTCAAACCGCAATAAGAGTCTTCTTGAGACCAGACATTCACTTGGTCACTCAAGGAATCAATCATCAACATTTTAATACTTTAAGTGTATTACCGTTTTCTTATTTTAAGTAGATTACACAAACATTTCAGTACAAATAAAAACACCTAAGTGTTTTACAACAAGATACGAGCAACAACTCCTTGCCTATTTACAAAACTATACACATAAGATTTCTCTAAAGCGTTGCACAATGCTTTGGTGTAGTTTTGTTTAATCTTGATTTTATATGATAGATTTTTCGTTGTAATGGTGATTATTACTTTTCTTTAGATTCCAAGTCTTCCTTTTATAGATTTTAAAATAAATCTGTTGAAGGGTTAGAAAGGTAATTGAAAATTCAATAGTTTGTTCCCAACGGCCATAATGAGAGCGGTACACAGTATAATACAAAAGGATTGTCCTTATTAGATTTCTTTGCCACAGTCACTTGCTAATCTCAATGATGTGTTCCATGTGTCTCAGTTGAAGAGATACATTGCAAATTCGTCTCATGTTGTGCAATTAGATGATTTGCAAGTGAGAGATAATTTGACTTTGGAGACATCACCTATGCGTATAGAGGATCGAGAGTTGAAGAAACTTCGAAGTAAATAGATTTCCTTGGTGAATTTAGCTTGAGGAGGACTGGCGGGTGGAAACATGACTTGGGAATTGGAGAGTCATATGAGTGAGTTTTATCCTGAGTTGTTTGTTTGAGGTAATTTTAAAGGACGAAAATATTTTAAGTGGGGAAGAGTTGTAACACCCTGTTTTTCTTTAGTAATTATTTTAATAATTATTTATTTTATTAATTATTATTTGATATAATAATTAATTAAATTGTGTGAGTTTGTGAATATCTGTACTAAATGTTGAATTGTGTTTTGGGTTAATAAGTGTTAGAATATCAATATTGAGTATTAGGCCTTAAGGGTTATATTAGAATGGGTGGGTGAGATAAGCCCATTAGTGAAATAAGGGTTAGTAAGATGTTGTGAAACAAAAGAGATAGAATTGTAAAACAAGAGAAGAGAAGAAAAGGAGAAAATAAGGGCGAAAAGAAGAAGAGAAGAGGAAAAGCATATAAAGAGTCTACATCTAAAGTAATGGTGAGATTTCTTGTTATTATGAGATTATATATGAGTATGTAATTGGGAGTAACATGAAACTAGAGATTTGTTCTTCAATTTCTAGATTTTTACATGTTAGGGTTTGAATGTGAAATCACGAAATTGATGTTAGAAATCATGTTTTGATGTTTCTATTAGATGTTATATGTTAGATATAGGTTATAATACATTTAAATTATGAAAAGTGGCTGATTGTAGTGGGTTTTGTTGACCCAATTCATAGGGGCCAAAGGCTATCTTTGCATATTTTTTTATATTCAACGAAGCGTGCTTAGCACGGTGAAGGCCGCGTAGCGCAGTCTGGGATTCAAAATTTATGATTTTCTGAAACTTCACTGGATCATGGATGTATATGATTTATCATTGATTTACATGCATTTTAATAATTTATTCTATGTGTTTTAGATTGGTTTTGGATGGATTTTAATGAGAAACATGACACTTGATTTTGTGTATGTAATTGTTGGGAATTGATGTTGATTGAAGATAACATGGTTCTTACTTGTTTTCTACATGTTATAATGATGTGTTGATATGATTAATGCTATGAGGATGTATTGTATGTGATTGGTGACATGATTGATGTATGTTGTGAAATTTGGTGAACATAATTCAAATGTGTTGAATTATGTGAAATATGCTTGTATGGTTAAGATTGAGGGATGGTCTTAACTGCATATGATTGTTGAGATTTCACATGTACATGCATCATTTGCGTCAAGAGAAATTTTTTGGTAATTCTGTGGAAATCATTGACTTGTCCCAAACCTAACGCCGAATGGGGTTTGAAAGCTTAAGGCTGAATCGAGCTTTTATTGGTGGTTATCTGTCTGAGGAATGGACCTGGCAGGACCGATAAGGATAACATTTAGTACCACATGCATATTTCATTTATTTGCATTGGAGTCACATATGTCGATGTGAAATGTTGAATTAATGTGCATTATGGGATATTGGTGTGAATGTTACATATGTAGTATTTGTGATTGATTATTTTTTAATCTTGTATCGTTGAGAAATGTTTTATATGTAATCATGTGAATTATGTTGAAGTATGTTGAATACATGATTATATGAAATGTGATGAATTCATTTGATGTATGTTTATTATGCATTACTTATTATTATATATTTCTATAATGATATGATTTCTCACCCTTATGTTGGAATGATGTTTTATACCATATCACTCTAGTACCAAGAATAGTGGTGGTGCTTCTAGCAAGGATTAGTCGGAGGAGATTAGATTCTTTTTTATTCGTTTACTAGGTAGTGAGTCAAGCTCTGGTCTATGTAACACGTGAAACATTTGGATTCATATTATGTCTATGATATTCATGTTTATGTGAGAGATGTTATTGTACTCTCTGGATAGTTATGTTTGATTGAGATGTATGTGATGATGGACTTTATTGCCTAGTATTTTATGATATGATTGTCAGTATGGGATTTCATTCATTAATATTATTATTTTGAGTTAAGAATTATTCCATTGCGACATGCTTATGTGTTATGGTATAGAACATGATTCTAAATGTGTATTATGAATATGACCAATGTATTAGATTTGTTGTCATGAAGTAAATGTGACGCCCTTTTGTGATGTGTGTGATAATTTATTCTGATTATGCCATTTATTTTATGCAGGGTTTAGAGGGTGTTACACTAAAGAGAATTTTTTGTTCCTTTTGTAGACCATCACATGTTAAACATTTTGAACTTCTTCTAATCTTCAAATGCTTCAAATAATTTGAATGTTTGAAGCTTGTTGTAGAAGAATCACTCTTAAGTCTTAGAACCTAAGTCTTGGAGTCTTCAGAACTTGTCCCATTAGAACCATGTCTTTAGAGTCTTCAGCACTTAGTCGTAAGAACTTGTTTTTCTTCAGATCATCAGAACTTGTTTAGCAAAACCTCGTCTTCATAATCTTCAGAACTTGGAACACATAGAAGTAAATCTTTAGAAGGCCTCCAAAGCTTAACCATAAAGTCACGATCATAACATCTTGTACTAACGTTCCTAAGAATCGTTGTATAAGACGAATTCTAGATTTGTGACTTCAACTGTAACACGTAAGAAAATGTTTTCTTCCAGTAGTGTTTATGTTCATAACCTAATGACATCACACGCCTGGATATCGTAGTTAGAATATTACAACAACATCTACACACTAGAGCGAAACCATTAGAGTATATAATTTTTCTTTATGATACCATGTAAAGTTATCATAAAAATCTTAAGTCCGGGTGTAGAAACACTTATTGTTCTTACATGTTTATGCATTTTTTAGTGCAGAAAAGGATTTTTCAAATGATTCATAAGACCTATAAATGGTTAGGGTTCCACCCAAACTCAGAGATACCTCATAATATATTGAAATGCTATATTCTTGTAGTGTCGACATCATGCATAACATATCTTGATGAAGGTTGCACTCACAGAAATCTCTTTCTAATTTGATTGGGCAAGGAAGTCTTTAACATTTGGTATAGGCTAGAAAGTCTCTTTCTAGTTTGATTGAGCAAGGAAGTCCTGAGCATTTAGTTTAGGCAAGGAAGTCTCTTTGTTACATGTGCATCGTGCAAGATTCAACAAAGAAAATGCACCCAAGACTCTCTATTTTTTCATCATTTGTTAATGGTTTCTGCGCAACAACTTCAACAACAACCCTATAATGGGTTTTTTCTCCAAGAAGGTTTTCAAGATGGAAAGACAAAATCTTGAATAGGGTAATATTTATTACTGTTTCATTTCGGCCTTTCTTGATACTAGGTTCTTTAGTTTTGAAATATGAGTCATTTCATATTCAACACTTTTATGCTGAAACTAAAAGTATCAATTTTTATGGGGCTGTTGAAAGGTTTATTCAAAGTTGTTTCTTTATGATGTTTCTTTATTTTAATAGTTTCATTTTATGTTATTCAAATGCTTTGTTAATGTTGTTTTTGTAAATGGGTCAATTAATTTCTATATTTTGTTTCTAATAATGTCATCTTCTTATTTTTCAGTTTTGTTGTTCTTATACGTCTGAGGCAGTGGCGAAGCCATAAAAATTATGAAGCCTGAGCAAAAATTTAAAGACCACAAATTCAGATTTTTTTGCAATAACCATGTATTGAAAAGAAAATATATCAATAACCACCTTTTTGAAAAATTACACAAATAATCATGTTTCAGAGTAGGTATAAATGTTTCAGCCATATGAAATGGCGCATCCATCCAAATTTTGAAAGGAGGCGCCAAATAAGATGGTGTCTAGGTGCATTTGTTTTCCCCTAAGCCATCTCATTTTGCGCCTAGGTGCAGTTTATTATTATTATTTTATTTAATAAATAAAAGACAATTTTGTGGCAAATGAGACATCCATTTTCAGTAATAATGAAACGATTACATAATGGGAATACAAGTTACATATTATTTAGTTGTCTCTCGGGAGTTGATAATGACCCATGGTTTCGCACCCGCGTCCTCGCTTAACTCGTTGTGCGACTCGAAGACTTTCCTGTTGCGGTTTGATCAAGTGCCCTACAAAGTCAATGCGTTCAACGTCCATGAAATTTGTCAGATTACCATATCCGAAAGACCCACTTTCAAATAATCAGTTACACATTCCCTTAAAGTTTGGTCGTATTGGTGCGGGTGGGGTTCCATGGATGGTCAATATCACTGGTCATCTGAATAAGTGGGGTTAAAATGAAATGAATTTTGTGGAGTTTGGTACCCATATATTTGTTGGGTGCTATGGTGATGTGATGGTTGATGGTTTATTGGATCGGTTGGGAAATATTCTTCAGGTAGGCCCATGTTTGGGCTAAGGTGAGATGATGAGGGACCCATATCGGTATGTCAGATGTCTTTGTTCTTGGTATTGTGATTGCGTGTGGGCATGTGTGCATATTTGTATTGGTCTTGGGATTAGGGTTGGGTGCTTGTTTATCTATAACAATGTTGTGTTTAGAGGTTGATGTGTGTGTTGGGTTTATTGTGGGGTTGTTGTTGGGTGGTGTATGATTATTTATATTATTGTTATGGATTTGAGGATGATTCCCATTATGTGTGTGGTTCAATCAAATACCTCGGTTCAAACACAAAGATTACAAGGTTTATAACCGATTTGTACCAATTTATATATTAATATGTGTGTCGCATATCACGGTTCGCGGGGTAAACAGGGAATCATAATACATGTAGTTCACTCCTCTTCCACATCCCACACTATTCTGGAGTGAATTCTTTCCTAATGTTAACACCCCACTGGGTGTCGACCCTAAGGAGATGCCAAGGTGAAAAACAAGTCTAGGGGCCTGATATTTCTTGATGCATGTTGAACTACATCTTGACACAGTCACTGTGGTGCATTTCCATAATGTTGAACCGTATGATTGGAGTTTTTATGCTCCAAACTATTGCATCCTCAGAGTTGGGTTAATGGTCCATACCAAAATATGGTCTCCAAGGAAATGGAGCCTACATGTAAAGTAGAAGGTAGACACTATTCAAAGTGGCGTGTGGTAGGTAGTGTGCAGAATTGAGTGCATAGTAGGTGGCAGTGCAGAGGTGTGGCAGGCTAGGTGACATGCATATTAGAGAGGAACCATCCCACTTGGCTCCTAAGGCCAAATTTGAAAGGATGCGCCATCCCGATTTGGTTTAAATGTTTCTAGGAAATTTTGTCTGATTCTTTTCATCTGCACCTATTTTATCCAAACCGATTCTACTTGAATATCATCCCTCACATAACCAAACACTCAAACACTCAAACGAAATGGCCTCTGCACCATAATATGTTATCAATTCACACGTCAATCGTGAGACATACCATTATGATGTATCCAAAGTTTTATTTAGAAACACCGATAATATCCGCTTTTGTTTAAATAGAAAAGCTAATTTCTAATATTTCAAAATGCAACTAGAGGTCAAAGTTGAACGAGGTCCAGTGTCACACATCTTCTACTAACATCCGTTTTTTTTTTTGGCACGAAATAAATAAAATTTTATCAGGTACGACTCGATTGAGTTGTACATTTTACTCCAATAGCCTCATTTGTCATAACCAATTGAGTCACAAGTTGTTGATCCCATCAAAGACAAAGAGGCCGACGTAGATGTCGTTGACAAAGAATAAGAAGATGAAGAGTTAGAATTTGATAACATGGTCAATGAAGATTCTGAAGACGATGATCAAGGTGCAATACCTTTAAATGAAATCTACACACCACCTTCACACATGACAAACTTTAACATGGGTAGAGATGAACCGTCATCAGATATATTTTACAACCCATATATGCAGTCAGATGCAAATGTAGCGGTAGAAATGTTCAAGACTAAGCCATTGGATTGACTAGACTTCATACAAATCAAAATAAAAATCGCCACCGCACTTTATTGTTTCCAAAGGAATAGGAAAAGTGTGAATAACCCAAAAAAGAGGGGGAAAGATTCATGGTAAGGGGTTTGGTTATGCAAAGGGAAGGTATTAGCACCCTAAACATCTACGGTACTCTGCAGGAACCTCTTTGTAAAATGTATATATTTTGGCTATAAAAATTGTTGTATATAAAATGATTTTTGCACCCGCCACTGTTGTGAACCTTTAGTTCCTATGTACCACCTTCCGTGCAATAGGGGATCAGGGTACACGTAGTTCCTCTTTTTAAAAGTTTAAAACACAAATGCGTTGGTCAATTTTATGAGATAAAACATCATCTTCATTGTCCGTGTGGAAAACATACCTGCTACCCACATTCATGAGAAAGGATAATTTTCATCATCTCAAAGTGGAGGATATGGCTTGGATTTAAAAATCAATAATGCCTCATTCAACACCCAAGTGGAAAATATCTCTCTTTACTACATATTGTAAAAGTATAGTTGTTTGCATCACTACATGGATTGACAAGAGTTTAATCTTTTGAGAAAAGTTTAAAGTAAAAGCCAAAGTGGCAAAATGGTTTGAATGAGATTGGTTGACTTTTAGTCTTCTCACAAAAAATGTTAAGGTATTATTAAATTGATTGAATTTTATTTATGAAAAGGTTTTTGTAAATGCATGGACCTAAGTCCAACTTTATTTTGAAAGTAGTTTAAGTTTCAAAACTAGAAGAGTTTTCAAAAGGATGAAGAAGATTTTTGAAATTAAAGAAGATGGGAGGAGAAGAAGAGACTATCCTAAAGCATAAGGTAAAAGCTAGGGATAAGAACCATCTACCCAACAAGAAGCCAATACTTGACATTATGAGCCAAGATAGAATTCCCATTCCTTGGATTGAAACCAGTCAAGAAAAAAAATACTAGACCTCTTGAGAGAACCAAACTTCAAGTGTATTAAGTCTTTATAAAAATTGGGCAGAGTAATGGTTGTATGCGGGTGAATTCCAGATTACAAACAAAGGGTGTAATCACAATAACCTGCACACAAAACAAACAAACAACCCAATGTCTTGAAGTAAAACTCAAGAGCTCCAGACAAGATAATCAGATAAGATCACAAGGTTTCTAATATAGGCCTAGGTTTCTAATCCTAAGTCCAAGAAAAAGTCTCATGCTCCATAATGCCAAGGATAGTAACCAAATAGTCCAAGTAACATTAAGGATTTGTTTTTTTAGAGTTTATGTTGATTATTAAGTATCTTAAGAAGGGAAAAGAAAAGCTCAAGTGAGCAAAATAAAAATGGCAAGAAAATAAATGCTCAAGTGAGCAAAGATGAAAATGGCATGAAATGTAAATGCTAAAAGTAAATAGTACATAAAGCATAAAAAAGAATAAAAACATAAGGTAAAACAAGTCAATAATTAGTGGTTAGTTGGATGACCATCTTGAAACTTGAATTTGGAACTCATTGGAGGATTGGTTTAACCAAAGCCTCCACACAACAAGTTGCATTTGCTTTTTGTCAAGTATATCATCCATTTGGAATTCTCATAAGTATCATTTAATGATCAATGATGTTTAAGTAATCCGCGTTGAGCAAAGGTATTGTAGATCCATTAGAGGATTGGGAGAACCAAAGCCTCCAGACAATGAATCTCAAGGTTATTGGATCAAAGAGATCAAATTAAAATACTTGGGCTTGCAATCATAAGTTTGGGCCACGAATGATTATTTATTCGAATCGGGATAAAATTTAGCGCTATGTTAAGCAATCATAAGTGGACTTATATAGAAGTCGCACCTATTTTGAGGCTGGTCAAAAGCAATTTATACACCATTTGTTTTGAGACATGATATAGAGATCATGCTCCAATAACACCTAGTGCAATAAGAAGGGGATGACATGAAGAGGGATAGGGAAAAAATATACAAACCACATTTGAATTAAATTTTAATCAAACTATTATTAAAATCATCCATCCATTTTTGTGGAATTAAACTCAACACCATGGATCCAATGATGTTAATAAAGTTCATGATCCAAAATCTAACCCAAGATTTGCCAGAAAATAATCACAAAATAATATCACATTTAATATATACATTAAAAGGGTTTTAAAAAAATGTTTAAAAATCAAAATAGAGGAGAAAAATATCAACTATGTTCAAATTAATCAAGAAAGAAAAAGTAAGGCTATAGAAAAATCAGAAATGGATCCAATATTTTTATAAATTTTTTGGTAATTTTTAATAGTCATAAACTATTTTTAAACTATTTAAAATTTCTCAAACAAACAAAAAATAGGTCAAAATTAGTAAACCTCAATATAAAATTCCATAAAATTTTCAGAAAGTCAAAAATATGCAACATAATATTTATGATTTTTTTCAGAATTAAAAAATGTCAGAAAGTATTTTTTTAAGTAATTAAAAGAAAGCAAATAATTCAAAAAAATACCAAAAATAGCAAATATCAAATTAAAAATGTGAAAAAATAGTCATGAGATCAGAAATAATTCAAAGTATTTTTGTGAATTTTTTCACAATTTTTGGATAAAAAATAAAAGAGTTATGAATTTTTGAAAATTTAATCAATAAAAATATAAAATCAGAAAATAAAATAAAACCAAAAAGATGTGGACCATCAGATCATAGTCAAAATGCGTTAGTAAGCTAATCTAGTGGACCAGACGCACTGCGCTTGATATGGACCTTAATGAGATACGCATAGGATCAGAAAAAGGGCAACCATTGAAATTAAAACGTTTGGCACACTATCATTGACTGAGACGAGACATGTCATCATCTTCAACCTCCAGACACCCTGCAGTGGGGATTTTGTGAGATTCTTCAAATGGAAAAATTAGGATCCCAGGCTAGTATCATTGAACTCGTCTCTTCAAGACGATTGTAACACCACCATCGCGCCAAATTTATATAAAGTATGGAGAGAGATATGAATCAAAAACCCAGAAAATAGCGAGCACCTTCAATTTGAGATTTCTCTCTCAATTCTCAATGGATTTAAAAATTGTAAGCAGCATTGGAATCAGGAGAAGGAGTATAATAGATTAGTGCTTGATTTGGATCCAAATGGTGGAGAATTCTACTTTTTCGAAGTTCAAGGAAGAAGCTTTGAAACTGGACTTCTGTAGCTTGAATTATGGCTCGTTTTGATTGGTTTAAGTGCTGGAGAGTTTATATGATGCTCAAGGATGATGAATGCACAAAGAATTTTGGAAAAGAGAGCTTAAACCTCAGAAACTGAATTCAAAAAAGATGGGTTTGTGTGAAGTTTTGGCAGGGTGTTTTTGGCTCTCAAAGCTTGAATAAATGAATGGGGGGATGACCCTATATTTATAGGGAAGTTAATGGGAATGAAAATTTGAAGAAACAAGGAAGTTTGGAGGGAAATTGAGTGAAGGTCGAGCACGAGTTAAGTGTGACTTCATTTCCATCAAAACTCAACCAAATCTTTCATTTTGGGGTGCTAATCACTTATGGAAAGTTTTCTAATCAAGTTTAAATAAAAAACATGCATAAATCTTGTGTTTAGAAGTCACATTATGGATTTCAAAATTCTGACTTTGTGGAAAATTCAGTTTCAAGTTACCAAATTTAAATCCATAGCATTTCCAACTCAAGGGGTCTTAGGGCATGATTCTTGATGCATTAGAAATATGAGGTTACAAGCTTTGTAATGGAAAAAGAATGGTGTTAAATGGATGCTTGAGCTGAAAGTTGCATTGAGTCAAAGTTGAAGAAAAGGGTTGACTTTCCATACTTAGAAATATTTCAAATTCTTCTTCAAAAATGACCTATAATCTTTTGCATCCAAACATGGCCTTACACTTAGAATTTGATCTTGAAAAAAAAATATGGAATGAAGTAGATCTCTTTAATGACATTTTGAAACTTGAACCACTCAAAATCTCCAAAAAGTGAGCAAGTTATGACTTGTTGAAGTTGGCCAAAAATCATGAAATCACCTATAATCCTTTTCATATTTAAGGCAACCTCCGTCCATTTTCTCACTTTGCACATAAAAGAAGGCATAAATTTAACATATTCAAGATCATTATGGAAAAAGAATGGACTCAAGGTGATTAAAATTGACCAAGTTATGATCAATTGAAGTCACTTATGTAAAATTGTGGATTCATCTGGATGACTTGTAATCTTTCTTCTTTACCAAGTTTCTTCCACATGAAAACTCTTTGGAAATTTTGAAGTGATTTGTTGATAACCATTTGAAGAGAAGGATGTCTTTGGAATCACTCAAAAATACCAAAAGGTGAGTATGATATACTCCTTTGAAGTTCAAAACCCTAGCTTTTAGATCAAGAGAATTCCTTGAGGAACATTGACAAGTTTGAACAAACTTCTTGGACCAATATTATTTCTTTGTGAATAGAAGTTGTTGAGGATGATAACTAGGACTCATAGCCACCAAAACCACTTCCATATCTTGAAATTTGAGAGAAGTATGCTCTTGTGACTAATAGAAACAAGGCCTTGTCCAAACATAACAACTTCTCCAATCAACCCCTTGTACTTTTGAGTCAAATCTAATAACCTTCAAATGTAATGAACCAAAGCAACCTTGCCATGCCAATTCTTCCAAAACAATCCAATGATGAGGTTTGAACTTCTCAAGCTATATTGACTAGGGCATGGAAATAAACTCATGAACCCATGGAGAAACTTGTTAAATCTCATTGCCCTTCACCTACATGGATAACAAGAAATACAAACCAACATTGCATTTTATTAGTTAAATGAAGAAAACAAGACAATATTCATGATCACAAAAGGAACATAAGTTAAGGTGCTTGGTAATCCCTTAAAAGGAGCAAAACTAAATGTAGGGAGGGGAACCAAGAATCCTAGTGTGATCTTGTTGTGAGTGAATCAACATGGTATGATGAAGGGATCTTAGGGGAAAAAATTGGGGTACAACAACTGCCCTTATTTAAGTTTCTTCTATCCGGAGATACGAAGGTTAAAAATATTCTTGTCGACGCGATCGAAGATACTTAAATGTAAAACAAACCCTATTTTTGGCCCTAAGATGCCATGCAAATGCTTATGATCATGAATGCATATGAACATGACCAAAAATACGCAAAGATAACATTGGGGATGCCACAATAATAAAGAAACAAAGGAGCAACCCCACCAGGAAAATAAATCACTGGTGGACCAAAAGAACTGAATCAAAGAGGATGGTAGGATGGTAAAAGAACACACCAACTTCTACTGAAGGCGAAGCTACCAACGTTTACTGAAGGCAGAGAGAAAGATAACAAACATCGACGTTCACTGTCGATGGTCTACCAAATTTAACTGAAGGTAGAAAGAGAAAATATCATATCACCTTCGTTCACTGACGATGAACTACCAACGTTCACTGATGGTAGCAAAAAGATAACAAACATAGACGTTCACTACCGATGTCCTACCAACTTTCACTGAAGGTAGAAAGAGAATACAAACACCGACGTTCACTGCGAATGTCCTACCAACTTTAACTGAAGGTAGAAAGAGAATACAAACACCGACGTTCACTGCCGATGTCCTACCAACTTTCACTGAAGGTAGAAGGAGAATACAAACACAGACGTTCACTGCCGATGTCCTACCAAATTTCACTGAAGGTAGAAGGAGAATATGATATCACCGCCGTTCACTGACGATGAACTATCAACATTCACTTAAGATAGAAAAAAGATAACAAACACCAACGTTCACTGCCGATGTCCTACCAACTTTCACTGAAGGTAGAAGGAGAATATCATATCACCACCGTTCACTGACGATGAACTATCAACATTCACTAAAGATAGAAAAAAGATAACAAACACCGACATTCATTGCCGATGTCCTACCAACTTTCACTGAAGGTAGAAAGAGAATACAAACACCGATGTTCACTGCCAATGTCCTACCAAATTTCACTGAAGGTAGAAAGAGAATATCATATCACCGTCGTTCGCTGACGATGAACTACTAACATTCACTGAAGATAGCAAAAACATAACAAGTTTCCCAGGATTCTGGTGTTTCTCCTAGAACGGGTCTCAATTTCTTCTTTAACTAAGGCACTCCACCTGGAAAGGATAAAACATAAGTTGTCTCAAGTAAAGAGACTTGCTATTTGTGGTCACGGAGGATTATAAAAGGAAATAACTTTTTTGGGCAAGAGGTATGACATCCTGGGAGATGCCATGATATTCTCGCTAAGGGGATGAGGTCTTCTCGTGCAAAATAATTGCACCAACCAAAATATGGAGTTTTCAGAAATCCAAAGTGAATAGAATTGCCAGGGAACCACAAATCTAAACCAGAAATAAACTGGAATGAAACAGTCAACCTGAATTCATCCTTTTGAGAAATAAACTCAAGAGGGAAAACCAAATTTATCCAAACAAGGATCTATACCTGGAAGGTTTAAAGCAAAATCTTCTATGAGGGATAAATAAGTAGGGAAATTGAAAGAATGTACGTTTTCTGCTTAAGATCAACGCTCTAATGAAAAGAGGGTAACTTATTTCTGCAAAACAGGGTAACATGTCAACAAAAAGATTAAAAAATGCCAATGAACAATGATTTGTCAATTTTAGCTATGCATGATGCATGTATGAATGTATGAGTGTTATCGTATGCATGCTGACAAAACAGATACACAACATGGGGAACAACCAGGAAAAACTGCCTCGGGCACTAACAAAACTCGGCTAAGCTTCAACCAGGATGATCATTCCAAGAAAGGTAAAGGCCAACTGCAGAAACCAAACCTACTGCATGCTTTTAACTTTACTAAGGAGAAACATAATTCGGAGGTAGATAAATCAAACAGATATCGGGGTAGAATATCCTTCTTCATGGTTCATCGGGGAAACAAGTGTTTTTTCCAAAGTAATATGTCAACTGGAGAATGCAAGACCAGTCTCAAATAAATCAGACTGACACCGAAACAATCAAACTTCGCTAGGAAACTCAAGTCTACTTCACTAGAGAAAAATGCAGATTGAAACTTCATGTCATGAAAACTCAGAAAAGAGGAGAAATGAATCCAAACTTGACCGAGGATACCCGAACCATAAACCCAATATGGTGAAAACAACCCGAGTAGACCTTCCCGAGGGGAACAAAACTTCTCAAAACAACCGGAGTTTGTCCATTCCTGGGATCACAATTTTTGTTGTCATTGTTTCATCACAAATCTCAAAGTAAAAGTAAATTGTAAAAATATGTTTTTTTGAAAAATCAATTTTTTTATTTAATCTCTTTGCTTTGAAAGTTATTATCATTAATAAATGGAGTTTTTGCAAGCTAAATAACATAAGAAATACAAAGAATTGGGTAAAAGCTCGAATTTCATTAATAGAATGGTAGTCTGCAACTGGTGAGACTCCATAGATAATTACAAAGTTTGGGAAATGGTAATACATAATGGAAAAGATACATTGAGATACAATGACCACTATCCCCCCTAACAACTTTTGAATTCCTGAGCAACAGCTTTTTTTGAAGTATGGTGAGGATCCGAGAAGATTGTTGCTTCAACGATCAAGTCTTGTCTGACGTAGTTACTCGCCAAGAAAATACCTAACTTTTTCCTAAGTTGCCTTTGCGGGTTTTCAACATAGCGGGAAATTTATTCTGTTTAGGTCTCTAATTTTTGCCTAGACCGCCCTTTCGGGTTTTCGGGCTACTGAGACGCTCCTTTTTTTCCTAAGCTGCCCTTTCGGGTTTTCAACTTAGCGAGCTGTTCTTTTATTTCTTTAGACGAAGTATTTCTTGACTGCGTCAGCATTCATGGGACGTGGGAACTCCTCGCCATCCATAGTTTCAAGAATTAATGCACCGCCAAAGAAGGATTTCTTGACAACATATGGGCCTTCAAAATTGGGAGTCCACTTGCCCCTAGAATCAGCGTTAAAAGACATGATCTTCCTGAGCCCGTGGTCGCCTTCTCTGAATTCACGAGGTTTGACCTTCTTATCAAAAGCTTTCTTCATTCTCTTCTGATATAACTGCCCATGATACAAAGCCGTCATTCTCTTCTCTTCGATTAAATTCAATTGGTCAAACCTGTTCTGGACCCATTCAACCTACGTCAACTTGGTTTCCATTATCACACGCAGCGAGGGAATCTCTACCTCGACTGGGAGTACAACTTCCATTCCATACACTAAGGAGAACGGGGTTGCTCATGTTGAAGTGCAGACATATGTTCAATATCCATGCAGAGAAAAAGGGAGCACTTCATGTCAATCCTTATAAGTAATTACCGTCTTCTGGAAAATTCTCTTGATATTCTTATTAGCTGCTTCAACAGCCCCATTCATCTTTGGCCTGTATGGAGATGAATTGTGATGGACAATCTTGAATTCTTCACACAGTTTTGTCATCATCTTGTTGTTCAAATTTTAGCCATTGTCAGTGATGATTCTGCTCGGCACACCATACCGGCATATGAGATTATTCTTGATGAAAAGCACAACCACCTGTTTAGTAACATTGGCATATGAAGCAGCCTCCACCCATTTGGTGAAGTAATCAATTTCTACCAAGATAAAATGGTGCCCATTCTAAGCTTTGGGTTCTATCATCCTGATTATGTCAATACCCCACATAGAGAAAGGGCATGGAGAGGAAATCACATTGAGAAGCGTCAGAGGCGCATGGACCTTGTCTGCATAAATCTGGAATTTATGGCACTTCTTTGCAAATATGTAACAATCAGATTCCATTGTCAGCCAATAATAACCTTCCCTTAGCATCTTTTTAGCCATTGAATGTCCATTGGCATGAGTGCCAAATGAACCTTCATGAATCTCATGCATCAACATGTCTGCTTTGTGTGTATCCACGCATCTGAGCAAGACCATGTCATAATTTCTCTTGTATAACACATTTTCACCGAGGAAGAAACTTCCTGCCAATCTTCTCAATGTCTTTCTATCTTTCCTCGACGCACCAATCAGGTATTCCTAAGTTGTAAGAAAACGCTTGATATCATAATACCAGGGTTTTTCATCTACTACCTCCTATGCTGTAAACACATGAGCGGGCCTATCCAACCGCCGAACCGTAGTTCGAGGTAAATCATTCCAAGTATTCACTTGGTACATAGAAGCCAGAGTTGCCAGAGCATCTTCCATTTGATTTTCATCTCTAGGGATGTGATGAAATTCAAGTTTATGGAAGAAGGGTAATAATCTTCTAGCATAATATTTGTAAGCAATCAAGCCAGGGTGACGAGTGTCCCATTCTTATTTAATCTGATTTATCACCAAAGCTGAATCGCCATACACATCTAGAATTTTGATTCTGAGATCAATAGCTTCCTCGAGACCCATGATGCAAGCCTCATATTATGCCATATTATTAGTGCAATCAAATGTTAACCTTGCAGTAAAAGGAATGTGTGATCCATGAGGAGTGACAATCACATCACCAATTCCTTTACCATAAGCATTCACAACTCGATCAAATACCATACTCCAACGAGATTCAGGGTCAGGACCTTCCTGAGGTAATGGTTCATCACAATCCTTCACTTTCAGGAACATCACATCCTTATCGGGGAATTCTGCAAACTGGTGATCTTCCACTGGTTGGTGAGCAAGATAATCTGCCAACACACTACTTTTAATAGCCTTTTGAGTGCGGTATTCGATATCATATTCAGATAACAACATCTGCCAACGGGCAATTCTCTCAGTAAGAGCAGGATTTTCGAAAATGTACTTGATTGGATCCATTTTAAAGATCAACCATGTGGTGTGATTTAACATATACTTCCGCAAACGCTTTGCCGCCCAGGCTAAAGCACAACATGTTTTTTCCAGCATGGAATACCCTGACTCACAATCAGTGAATTTTTTGCTGACTTAATAAATGGCGAACTCCTTCTTCCCTGTTTCATCCTGTTGTCCCATAGTACAACCCATGGATTTATCTAACACTGTTAGATACATAATCAACGATCTTCCTTATACGGGAGGGAGCAAGATAGGAGGTTCAAGCAAATATTCTTTAATACTCTCAAATTCCCTTTGGCAGTCATCCGTCCACACACAACCTTGATCTTTCTTTAACAACTTAAAGATCGGTTCACATGTTGCAGTCATGTGGGAAACAAATCTGGAAATATAATTCAAATGCCCGAGGAAACCTCTTACTTGCTTTTCAGTTCTTGGTGCTGGCATTTCTTGAATTTCTTTTACTTTATCAGGGGCAACTTCGATTCCTTTTTGGATAACAATGAAACCCAACAACTTCCCCGATCGAACAACGAAGGTGCATTTATTTGGATTCAAGCGGAGATGATACTTCCTCAAACGCTGAAACAACTTCAGCAAATCTTCTATATGCCCTGCTTCAGTCTGGGATTTGGCGATCATATCATCAATATATACTTCGATTTCCTTGTGCATCAGATCATGGAATATGGTTGTCATAGCCCCTCGTACGTTGCACCAGTGTTCTTCAACCCGAAGGGCATCACTCTGTAACAGAATGTTCCCCATGGTGTGATAAACGTTGTTTTTTCCATGTCCTCTAGAGCCATTCTTATTTGATTATACCCGGAAAATCCGTCCATGAACGAGAATACTTTCAATTTTATTGTGCTATCCACTAACATGTCGATGTGAGGTAATGGAAAATCATCTTTTGGAGTAGCTTTATTTAGATATCTGTAATCTACGCACATGCGGACTTTTTCTTCTTTTTTCGGTACTGGGACAATATTGGCAATCTATTGAGGATACACTGACGTCACAAGAAAACTAGCATTAATCTGCTTTAGAACCACCTCTTTGATCTTTACTGCCATATCTGGGTGAGTTCTTCTCAACTTTTGTTGAATTGGCGAACACTCCAGCTTTAACGGCAAACGGTGCTCGATAATATCTGTATCTAGACCAGGCATATCTTGGTAAGACCAAGCAAAAATATCCACATACTCTTTCAACAACTCAATCAATCTTCTCTTCACATCGGGATGCAATGATGCTTGACTTCCTTCGGATCTTCTTCTGAACCCAAATTTATCACTTCCAAAGGCTCTTTATATGCCTGAATGGTATTTTCCTCGTGCTCAAGCAACTGTGAGACCTCTTCTGGAATGTCATTATAATCTTCTTCTTCATCCCCAAACACAGGACAATCAAAGTTGGGAGAGGGTACAGGCTCATTGTATTCTACGGGTTTTTTAATTAATCTGCACATATGATTTATGATTGCTTTTAGAAACTGACACATATAACAAGTGATCATGCAGATTGAATTTCAGTTATTATTTATTTTGAAAGGGGTTTTTTTATTACCATTTTCCAAGAAAAAGAAGAAAATAAAGACATAATTCGGGAAGCAAAGAGAACTTTTATTATTGATCTTAAAAGTCACAGCAAACAGATAAGCCCTACAACATTAATACTTTAACCTTGGGCATAGTGAAAGTCTTTCAAGAAAAAAAAAGATTAATCAAGTCAAATTACTTTGAAACATGTATGCAAGAGGGAACATCAATGGTAACCCAGTTCTGAACCCTGACTCCATGCATCACATAATTCAGCATTTCTTGCTCTGCTTCATCCTCCTCAACAGCATTAATTCCAGAATCAGTTGGATGGAGGTAACCTCCACTATGGAAAACATCATGATAGCTGCCCATAGAAGACTTTGACTTCAAACCTTCGCCTCTGCCATTTTTTCAAAGAGAAACCCAAGCCAGTTGTATTCTTGTTCACGGGTGGATCCATAATTCGTCCCCAAATTGCATTAGGACCATTGCGCATAACCTGTTGCGCGTCCTTCAGCGAGACCATGGAATTCTCATTTCCCCTTATGTTGTCAATGGATATGGCTTGGAACTGGGTTCCAACAGCAGCTTCATCCGCTTCTACAATACTGAAGGAGGACAAATGAGATATCAACAATGCCCGCTCCCCATTTATGATCACTACCTTCCCTTCACGCACAAACTTTAGCTTCTGATGTAAAGTTGAAGTGACAACCCCAACTTCATGTATCCACGGACTTCCTAGCAAAAAACTATAAGCGAGAATAATGTCCATGACCTGGAAGGTTATCTGGAACAAATATGGTCCTATATGGATGGGTAAGTCCACTTCACCGATGATAGATCTCCTTGACCCATCAAATGCTTTCACAATGATGCCACTCGGGCGCATAGGTGTTCCTTGGTATTTCAACTTCATGAGAGTACTCCTTGGTATAACATTCAACGTGGATCCATTATCAATTAGCACATTGAATAGCGAATCATTCTTGCAGTTCATAGAGATGTGGAGGGCCAAGTTGTGATTCCTCCCTTCATCTGGTAATTCATCATCGCAGAAACTCAAATTATTACATGACGTAATGTTTCCAATTACGCTGCTGAGTTGATATATTGGCATGTCACTCTCCATAAAAGATTGGTCCAGTACCCTCATCAAGGATTCTCTATGAGCAGAGGAATTCATTAATAAAGCTAAGATAAATATCTTTGAAGGAGTTTGCAGTAGCTGATCTACAATTCTGTAGTCGCTCATCTTAATTATCTTCAAAATATCATCCACTTCTTTCTCTAGCGTAGCTCCACTAGTATCTCATGTAGCCTTCTTAGGTTCATCATTCTCAACAATTTTCTTTCCAGCAGTAACATCTCTCCGATCAACCGGCGCAAACACAGGACCGCTACGGGTCACCCTGCTATTTTCAGCTATATTTCCAACATCGGGCATTGGCTGGATTGGAATTTCCACCCCATCTTCTAAGATTGTAGCATTGTATTTTTAAGGCACAACCTTATCTGATTTATAGGGGATAGGAGCTGGTAAACTAATCACCAATGGGGTGACAACGGGCTTGCTATGGTACTCCACTTCAAAATGAGCGGGTGCACCAAAACAAGGCACAATGACGTTTACCCCTTATTTAACACAATCAGCCATCAAAAAGTCATTTTTGGAAAACAAATCTTCGTCTGAAGAGAAATACTCATCTGCGGAGGCATAATCTTCCTCTGACTCTTCTTCCATTAAACAAACTTCAACCATATCAACCTCATGATAATCATCCCTCTGACCTGTAATCTTGATAGTTCCATTTTCTAATAGCAACTGAACACCCTTCTTCATGATTGAACATCCTCGGGGATCTCGACAGCAAACTAGGCACGACCCATATTGGTGTTCCACCTGACCAACCGTATGGCAGAAGGTAGCATGCAACTATACGAGATCCTCATTCAAATACTCCACATAAAAAATTCTGAATTCTCCAGGACATCCAGAAACCATACTCACTTCCTCTTCATACTATGCCATAGGCCTGATTATATCGATTAGGCCCTCATCTATCATCTCCTGTAAATCAGCCTTTATCTTCTCGCAACCCTGTATATTTGTACTGCAAATAGCACAACCAGAATGGTCATGCGTATAGTAGCTAAATTCACCGAGTTCTGCGTGCATTTTCACCAAATCTCCTCAAACCAGATTAATGTCAAAAATCTGGAAGACGCCTGGACAACCGGCCACCATATTTACAACATTTACTCCTCCGTGCTTGGGTAGAGGGTTATCTTTCACGTTAGGTCCCATGTCCTTGAAAGATAGAACACCAGACTTTACCAGTTTCTGCACCTCATTCTTCAACAGATAACAATTCTCAACACTATGCTCTGGTGCTCCCTGATGAAAAGCACATGTTTGGTCTGCCTTGTAATACCAAGGCAGTGGTGATGGTACGGCAGGAGGTGGTCGTGTCTGGACCAACTTTTTCTGAATCAATGCCGGTAGTAGCTCTGTATAGCTCATGGGAATATGGTCATAACTCTCTCTTCTCTGATTATACCCTTGATTCCCCTGCTGGGAAGGTCTATGATAAGCAACGGTAGTTGGAGCGACATTCATAATAGGAGTCACTGAGGAGACTTGCTGATGACGCTGATAATTCCTTCTAGGAGCATTTACCCTCCTCTCTTGCATAACAACATATGCATCTCCCTCTTTCTTCTTGGTAAACCCATACGATGGGTTCTTCTCACCTCCAGATCCTTCACTCTTCGTCAAACGGCCCTCTCTTACAGCCTCTTCCAAGCGGATTCCCATTCCTACCATCTCAGTAAAGTCACTTGGCGTGCTTTCTACCATTCTCTCATAGTAGAAAGCACCCAGCGTCTTCAAGAAAATCTTAGTCATCTACTTCTCTTCCATGGGAGGAATCACTTGGGCGGCTACCTCGCGCCATCTCTGTGCATACTCTTTGAATGATTCCCTGTCTTTCTGAACCATGGCCCTAAGTTTGTCACAGTCAGGCGCCATGTCCATGTTGTACTTGTATTGTTTGATGAATGCTTCTCCCAAATCATTAAAAGTATGGATATTAGCGTTGTCCAAACTCATATACCATTTCAACGTAACACCAGTCAAACTATCCTGAAAAAAGTGAATCAGAAGACACTGATCATCAGTATGGGTAGACATTCTTCTCACATACATCACCAGGTGAGCACGAGGGAAAGTGTTTCCCTTATAATTCTCAAATTCTAGGACTTTGAACTTAGCAGGTATCTTAACATTCGAGACCAAACATAGCTCATTCACGTTCTGCCCAAATAGCTCTTTTCCCCTAGGGGCCTTCATATCTCTTTGCATCTTGTCAAACTGCTCTTGAAAATCATCCATTATGTCATAAAGACCCAAGTCTTCACTCGGTAGAGGGAAAGGACGACACACATCATCATTAACAAACAAAACCATATTCACCAAAGGTGGTGCAGCAGGAACAACATGCACCACAGGAGGTGCTGGAGTAACAATAGTCTAAACCACTGGAGTATGTTAAGGACCAAGGTTGAAACCTTTAGGTGCAAAATTCTCTGGTATTTCCCATGGATATCCTTAAGGCATGCGATTCTGAACAACAACCAGAGTAGCAGATATGGAAACAGTCGGAACTTCAGTATTTGCCCTTGTTGGTTGAGGTTGAACACTCGGTGGCTGATTCTGAGCAGCCACCAGAGCTTCCATCAGAGTAGTTAGATTTGCCATGCCGGCCTTCAAAGCAGAAATGTCTTCGTGCAGCTCGCGATTTTCCTATTCTAAGTTGTCCATCTTCTTTTTGAAATTATCCCGAGTGTTGTAGTGATGAGTCAACTTGCTGAACAAAATAAATAAGCTTGGTAAGACACCTGGATATGCATAATCAATGCAAGAAATATGTGCAATATGATGCATGATATGCAACGCATATGATTATTTTTGCTTCATTATTTAATATTTCAAGGGATTTAAGGTTTATAGACTTATTGCAAACATCAAAGTATTAAGCTTTTGAAATACTGAAATTTTTTATTATAATAACTCCAAAATGGATTACAAGTTTCAATAATCTCATGTAAAAGAGGAAAATACAATCTAAAATCCTGAGAAAAAGAACTGATGGAGATCACTCAATGCACTGGCGCTTCCCCGTGAGCCTGGCAATTTGAGCCTACAACCTCTGGTTTTCTTCCATATGTCTGATGGCAATCTCCTTCCAATCATATGAATCAGGAAGTAAATGATCAGCACCTGATTGAGGATTAGGAGAAAATAAATTCCCTTGCCTCTCCATAGACTCCACCGCTCGACTCTCAAGAATCTCCATCAAGTCGTCTTTCTCATTCAAGTCTGCTCTGTAGGAACTCTCCAAAGTTTGGAACTTGTTCTTCCAAGCATCCCATTACTTTTGCATCCTAACCAAAGCAAGTTGCAACTATTCTAGATTATCTAATACGGGAGGAGTGGTCTTCACAAATAGATCAGGCATGGGTGTTTACCGGGTATATGGCATCTTTAACCGAATGGCTCTCGATCAGATCCATTGAAGATATGGCTCCAAAGAAACAACACCCCTAGGTCCCAAATCCTTCCTACTCTTCTTATGAATGTGACGCCAGGCCTTTGCGATCTGCTCCCTAGCTTCCCTATGGTCTTCCCCTTCCTTCAGAAAGAAACTACTCAAATGAATACTATTCGGTTTATCCCTCATCGGATAACCAAGTTGTCGCCATGCAAGAACATGGTTATAGTTAATTCCTCCCTTTGTACCAAGAAGAGGTACATTAGGGAAACTACCACAACTGTCAATAATCTCTATATCCTGGTAAGTTCGATGATACCAATCAATATCCAAGTGAGTAAGTGCCATGATCTTAGGATCCCAACGGGGTTCCTTCTTGACATACCAAAAAGAATCAGACTGAGGCATATGAGAGATGAATCACCGGTACAACATAGGCGTGCAACAGATAATCATTCCCTCATGATAAGAATTCTGAAGATGAATAGAGTAATAAGCATCACCCAACAGTGTAGGACCTGGGTTTCCAATCATGAAAATCCCGATAGCGTTAATGTCGACAAACTTGTCCATGTTATGAAATAAGAACAACCCGTAAGTAAGTAGAGTAAAGATGGCCTCAAAAGCAACTGTACTCTTCATTCTGGAAAAGTAACGAGCTTTCTCCAAAAAGAACTGAGCTGGTAATCCTCTAATCCTTCCTTTAGTAGTCATATGGGCTTCAACCTCAGACTTCCCCAGGTGAATCAAAGCAGCAATCTCATGTGGTTTGGCTCACCCTCCAAAACAGTAAATCCAATAGATAATAGTACTCCTCCAGTGTAGGCATCAACTGATAGTCGGGAAAAGTAAAGCAATGATACATCGGATCATAGAACTGGACCATGGTTGAGAGAATACCCTCCTTCATCTTCAGCTCATGAGAGGAATAATGGACCCATACTTCTTCCAAAAGTATGCAGAACACTCGATCTCGGGAATTAGACTGATCAACTCATCTATCTTGGGATACTTGAAACTGTATTTTCCGGTCTTTCTCTTTCCAAAATCCATGGTTAAAAGAATCTGAGATATCCACAAATAGTCAACCTTTAAATCCCTTGAAATATGGTTTTCGTCAAAATATGCTTATGAGTGCATGGATGCATGATGCAACAATCACACACAAGATCACACATATAGGGTTCATAGGTTCAACGTCACGAGCATGAGGTTGAAGGTACTACCCATAAGCTATTGGTCTAAAAGTTATCACCTGCCGAACAAGGTTCTAGAGGTTCCCAGAGTCTACATCCTTCCTTCGGATATTATCAACTTCCCGATTAACTCAGTAATTAGTAATATTCTCAAGAAAGACTCGTCCGATCGTAGTATCGCGTGACAACTATTTCCGGATTACTCTGTCATAGCTTCCGCACTACACCTAAAAGGCCAAGATGGGTTTGGTATTTTACGGTCCTCAGTTTCAGCAGGCTCCCAGGTCAAAAGCAGTACGTCTTCCCGATTACTCGGTAAATGGCACTACTGTTAAAGGGGCCTCCACTGAGTGGGGGATCTCATGCCTCCTTTTTTGGGATTACTCCCTCAAATTTAACATGACTATACCGCCCGTCCTATCTCAAAATTTTTCCCATGTCCGGGTATAGGACTTATGAGTAATCACCAAGCACCCTGAAAACTAGGAAAATCCAGACAAACATATATACAACATATAATCACAAAAACAGTAATAACACATATGCTTATATAAACAAAGATAGACTCAACTCACTTAGGGATGGACCAGCAAGAGGTCAATCTTTCCCCAGTGAAGTCGCCATTTTTCTATAGCGGTAGAAATGTTCAAGACTAAGCCATTGGATTGACTATACTACCTATACCAACAAGATGCATCTTCTTTTCGTTAACCCATTTCATAAGAAATCCACAGTTAAGCGTACTTCACTTGGAGCAATTATGGGATGGGTGACCTTCTGGGAAGTTTCCTGAAAAGCATGTGACTGAAGCCAAATCATGCTGAAAAGACATGTGTTGGTTTATGGGGTCAGTCGATAATCCTGAAGGCAGTCTGGGGTGTTACACATATGTACCACCTTCCGTGCAATAGGGGATCAGTGTACACGTAGTTCCTCTTTTTAAAAGTTTGAAACACAAATGCGTTGGTCAATTTTATGAGATAAAACATCATCGTCATTGTCCGTGTGGAAAACATACCTACTACCCACAATCATGAGAAATGAGAATTTGCATCATCTCAAAGTGGAGGATATGGCTTAGATTTTAAAATCAACAATGCCTCACTCAACACCCAAGTGGAAAATATCTCTCTTTCTTACATATTGTAGAAGTATAGTTGTTTGCATCACTACAAGGATTGACAAGAGTTTAATCTTTTGAGAAAAGTTTAAATTAAAAGCCAAAGTGGAGAAATGGTTTGAATGATATTGGTTGACTTTTAGTCTTCTCACAAAAAATGTCAAGGTATTATTAAATTGATTGAAGTTTATTTATGAAAAGGTTTTTGTAAATGCATGGACCTAAGTTCAAGTTTATTATGAAAGTAGTTTAAGTTTCAAAACAAGAAGAGTTTTAAAAAGGAGGAAGAGGATTTTTGAAATTAAAAAAGATGGGAGGAGAAGAAGATACTATCCTAAAGCATAAGATAAAAGCTAGGGATAAGAACCATCTAACCAACAAGAAGCCAATACTTAACATTATGAGCCAAGATAGAATTCTCATTCCTTTGATTGAAACCAATCAAGCAAAAAAAATACTAGACCTCTTATGAAAACCAAACTTCAAGTGTATTAAGTCTTTATAAAAATTGGACAGAGTAACGGCTGTATGCGGGTGAATTCAAGATTACAAACAAAGGGTGTAATCACAATAACCTGCACACAAAACAAGTAAACAACCTAATGTCTTGAGGTAAACCTCAAGATCTCCAGACAAGATAATCAGATAAGATCACAAGGTTTCCCAGAAAGGCCAAGGTTTCTAATCCTAAGTCCAAGAAAAAGTCCCATGCTCCATAATGCCAAGGATAGTAACCAAATAGTCCAAGTAACATTAAAGATATTTTTTTTAGAGTTTATGTTGATTATTAAGTATCTTAAGAAGGGAAAATAAAAGCTCAAGTGAGCAAAATAAAAATTGCAAGAAAATAAATGCTCAAGTGAGCAAAGATGAAAATGACATGAAATATAAATGCTAAAAGTAAATAGTACATAAAGCATAAAAAAGAATAAAAACATAAGGTAAAACAAGTCAATAATTAGTGGTTAGTTGAATGAACATCTTGAAACTTGCATTTGGAACTCATTAGAGGATTGATAGAACCAAATCCTCCACACAATAAGTTGCATTTTCTTTTTGTCAAGTATATCATCCATTTAGAATTCTCATAAGTACCATTTAATGATCAACGATGTTTAAGTGATCCGCATTGACCAAAGGTGTTATAGATCCATTAGAGGATTGATAGAACCAAAGCCTCCACACAATGAATCTCAAGGTTATTGTATCAAAGAGATCAAATTAACATACTTGGGCTTGCAATCATATGTTTTGGCCACGAATGATCATTTACTCGAATCGGGACAAAATTTAGCGCTATGTTAAGCAATTGTAAGTGGACTTATATAGAAGTCACACCTATTTTGAGGCCGGTCAATAGCAATTTATGCACCATTTGTTTTGAGACATAATATAGAGATCATGCTCCAATAACACCTAGTGCAATAAGAAGGGGATGAGATGAAGAGGGATAGGGAAAAAAATATACAAACCACATTTGAATTCAATTTTAATCAAACTATTATTAAAATTATTCATCCATTTTTGTGGAGTTAAACTCAATACCATGGATCCAATGATGTTAATAAAGTTCATGATCCAAAATCTAACCCAAGATTAGCCAGAAAATAATCACAAAATAATATCACATTTAATATATACAATAAAAGGGTTTTTAAAAAATGTTTAAAAATCAAAATAGAGAAAAATATCAACTACGTTCAAATTAATTAAGAAAGAAAAAGTGGCCATAAAAAAATCAGAAATGGATCCGAATATTTTTATAAAATTTTTGGTAATTTTTAAAAGTCAGAAACTAATTTTAAACTATTTAAAATTGCTCAAACAATTAAAAAATAGGTCAAAAATAGTAAACCTCAATATCAAATTCCATAAAATTTTCAGAAAGTCAAAACAATGCAAAATAATGTTTGTGAATTTTTTGTGAATTAAAAAATATCAGAAAGTATTTTTTAAGTAATTAAAAGAAAGCAAATAATTCAAAAAAATACAAAAAATATCAAATGTCAAAATAAAAATGTGAAAAAATAGTCATGAGATCAGAAATAATTCAAAGTATTTTTTTGAATTTTTTCATATTTTTTGGATGAAAAATAAAAGACTTATGGATTTTTGAAAATTTAATCAATAAAAATATAAAATCAGAAAATAAAATAAAACCAAAAAGATGTGGACCATCAGATCATAGTCAAAACGCGTTAGTAAGCTAATCCAGTGGACCAAACGCACTGTGCTTGATATGGACCTTAGTGAGATACACATAGGATCAGAAAAATGGCAACCAATGAAATTAAAACGTTTGGCACGCTATCATTGGTTAAGACGAGACATGTCATCGTTTTCAACCTCCAGACACCCTGCAATGGGGATTTTGTGAGATCCTTCAAATGGAAAAATTAGGATCCCAGGCTAGTATCATTGAACTCGTCTCTTCAAGACGATTCTTACACCACCATTGCGCCAAATTTATATAAAGTATGGAGAGAGATATGAATCAAAAACTCGAAAATAGCGAGCACCTTTAATTTGAGATTTCTCTCTCAAATTCTCAATGGATTTAAAAATTGTAAGAAGCATTAGAATCAGGAGAAGGAGTAGAATAGATTAGTGCTTGATTTGAATCCAAATGGTGGAAAATTCTACCTTTTCGAAGTTCAAGGAAGAAGCTCTGAAACTGGACTTTTGTAGCTTGAATTATGGATCGTTTTGTTTGGTTTAAGTGCTGGAGAGTTTATATGATGCTCAAGGATGATGAATGCGCATAGAATTTAGGAAAAGGGAGCTTAAATCTCAGAAACTGAATTCAAAAAAGATGGGTTCGTGTGAAGTTTTGGAAGGGTGTTTTTGGCTCTCAAAGCTTGAAGAAATGAATGGGGGGCTGACCCTCTATTTATAGGGAAGTGAATGGGAATGAAAATTTGAAGAAACAAGGACGTTTGGAGGGAAATTGAGTGAACGTCGAGCACCAGTGAAGTGTGACTTCATTTCCATCAAAACTCAACCAAATCTCGCGTTTTGGGGTGCTAATCACTTCTGGCAAGTTTTCTAATCAAGTTTAAATAAAAAATGCGCATAAATCTTGTGTTTAGAAGTCACATTATGGATTTCAAAATTTTGACTTTGTGGAAAATTCAGTTTCAAGTTACCAAATTCAAATCCATGGCATTTCCAACTCAAGGGTTCTTATGTCATGATTCTTGATGCTTTATAAAGATGAGGTTACAAGCTTTACAATGGAAAAAGAATGGGGTAAAATGGATGCTTGAGCTGAAAGTTGCATTGAGTCAAAGTTGAAGAAAAAGGGTTGACTTTCCATATATAGAAATATTTCAAATTCTTCTTCAAAAATGACCTATAATATTTTGCATCCAAAAATGGCCTTCCACTTAAAATTGGATCTTGACCAAAAAAGGTGGAATGAAGTAGATCTCTTGAATGACATTTTGAAACTTGAACCACTCAAAATATCCAAAAATTGAGCAAGTTATGACTTGTTGAAGTTGGCCAAAAATCATGAAATGACCTATAATCTTTTCCATATTTAAGGAAACCTCCATCCATTTTCTTACTTTAAACATAAAATAAGGCATAAAGTTAACATATTCAAGATCATTATGGAAAAGTAATGGACCCAAGGTGATGAAAATTGACCAAGTTATGATCAATTGAAGTCACTTATGTAAAATTGTGGATTCATCCGGATGACTTGTAATCTTTCTTCTTCACCAAGTTTCTTCCATATGAAAACTCTTTGGAAATTTTTAAGTGATTTGTTTATAAACCTTTGAAGAGAAGGATATATTTGAAATCACTCAAAAATACCAAAAGGTGAGCAAGATGTGCTCCTTTTAAGTTCAAAACCCTAGCTTCTAGATCAAGAGAATGCCTCGAGGAACTTTGACAAGTTTGAACAAACTTCTTGTACCAATATTCTTGCTTTGTGAATAAAAGTTGTCGAGGATGATAATGAGGATTCATAGCCACCAAAACCACTTCCATATCTTGAAATTTGAGAGAAGTATTCTCTTGTAACCAATAGGAACAAGGCCTTGTCCAAACATAACAACTTCTCCAATCAACCCCTTGTACTTTTCAGTCAAATCTAATAACCTTGAAATGTGATGAACCAAAGCAACCTTGCCATGCCAATTCTTCCAAAACCAATCCAATGATGAGGTTTGAACTTCTCAAGATATATTGACTAGGGCATGGAAATAAACTCATGAACCCATGGAGTAACTTGTTAAATCTCATTGCCCTTCACCTACATGGATAACAAGCAAGACAAACCAAAATTGCATTTTATTAGTTAAATAAAGAAAAAAAACAATATTCGTGATCACAAAAGGAACATAAGTCAAGGTTCTTGGTAATCCCTCAAAAGGAGCAAAACTTAATGTAGGGAGGGGAACTAAGAATCCTAGTGTGATCTTGTTGTGAGTGAATCAACATGGTATGATGAAGGAATCTTAGGGGCAAAAATTGGGGTACAACAGCAAATTTAAAAGAGAATGACAAATTTTGATCAAAAGAAGATTGTGTGCTAGCTATAAAAAATTTCATATGGTAAACTATATGGTTTTAAGTTCGATCGAACAAATGCAGATATGTACAAAATCAAGTGTGTCCCCTTAGAGTGTATGTTCATGATGATAGCATCATACAGGATGAGAAGTAATTCTTAGATTATATAGGCTATACTTCTCAACCCCACATGTGTGTTAACTCTAATCAGACACAAGATCATTGTAAACTAAGTTATTCTCTTATATGTCAATAAATCTGACCTCGCGTCATCAATGATCCATCATTAAAGGTGAGTGTGATACGGTGGCAGAACCGACTATTTGACGCTGGTTTGCATTTTGTGTTTTGTGTTTGCAAAATGTCGCAGTAAGCAAGAGTCGCCACCGACTTTTATTTCATCCAATCGGAAAGGAAAAAAGTACAAAAAAAAATCCTTTTTCGAGATATTCTGAGTAAGGGGGGTAGATTATAGAAAGGGAAGGTGTTAGCACCCTTTCTATCCATGGTTTTCCATGGGCTCTTAGGTACTTGCTCATCTTTTTAAAATTGCTTGTGTGTGTGCTTTATTTTGAAAAAGTTTTAACTTCGTGATAACCCTTGTATCAGTCCTCAAGGGTGTGACAAAGTTGTTTTGAAAATTGTTTTTGAAAGGTGTAAGTGTGAAGAGTTTGATTTGAGCAAGTACCTACTAGCATCTACCTACTCGAAAAAAGATCGTTTCTATTCTCGTTTCCTTTAGACAGCGCTATCCTACTATTGAGAAATAGGTAGCACCGTCGTTGGAGTTTGTAAGGGTCAATTCGAAAGGGACATACGATCACTAAAGCAATATTAGGAAACCTTAGTTATAACCCTAGAGTCTTAAGATCATATTTGAGGCAACATTTCCGAGGCAACATTCGAACGGGACATTTGATCTTTTTAGACAGGAGGGAAACCACTTAGACACCCTATACTTAATGATCGTTTACCGAAGGCAACCGAAGTGAGAGTATACCCTAAGAGTGATATGTGCGAGTGATTTTTTTCAGTTATTTATCTTTTCACATTAGGGTTTTCTAACCGTATTAATTTGTCATGCATTCTTGCCATACAATCCTATTAGCATACATCTAGACAGTTAAATATTTGTGAGAATTTAAAAAATGCGAGAAAGTAAATCTACGTTATTACAAGGCTTCGGGGAGGGGGATTAATTACATAGCCAAAAATCCAGGGAAAAATCGTTAAGTAAAAGCCCTAAATCGACTATTACAAGCCATGAACAGTTACAGAAATATTGTCAAAATAAATAATAAGCGCGCGATGAATAAAATACGAAGAGACAAGGGTTTTGACCCTTGACTAAACCTATTGACGATTGATTAAAAAAAAGTTTTTTTTTCATGTTTAAAGAAAATAATAAAATAGTTAAATAAAAAGACCTAATCACTAATTAATTTTAATTAAGAAAAAATAAATTAATTCAATCTAAAAACCTATTTTTTGTATTTTTATTTATTTGAGAAAAAGATAAAATAAAATTAAATCAAGAGTTTTAACCTAATTTCTATTTGATTTTATTTATGAAAATAAATTACAATTTCTCTAAGTTAAACTAAATTAAATTAATTTTGATAATAATAAAAAAAAACTAATCCTAATTTTTTATGAAGTCTTGATTTTATGATTTTATGGAAAATAGTTAATTTGTCAATTAAAATGATTAAATAAAATTAAAAAGAATTAAAGAAAAGAAATAAAAAAAAGGTTAGAGATGGGCCTGATATCATTTAGCAATTGTGAGGGTATGCTGTTGAAATTCTGGGCCCAAACCAATCTCAGCCCGTTTGACTTTGCTGAATCTGATGCATACGTTGACCTGGGGTACATGGTGGACCTTCAATGGAGAAGCATTAGATCTAGATCGATGGTGAATTTGATGGCCAAATATTGGTGGCATATGATGGAAGTGAGGACCCGTGGTGTACCTGATCTCATGAAACAAAATAATATAAACAAAGGTTGGGACCTGAGGATCGAACCCAGGCCCTTATATCCAACTCCAATGCTTGCCTACCAATTGAGCCACGCGTTTTTGTTGTACACATAATGGAAGTAAGATAATATAATCAAGAACCAATGACGTATTTAAAAACGTGTTAAAATTCAAACCACCCAACCAGTGAGTGCCACGCATTATCTTCTTCCCCAAGTCGTCGTTTTAGCCTAAGATACTTTTACCTACAGACACCTTGCTGTTGGTACAGACCTGTACATCTCAAAAATTGCGTATGTTTAAGATAAATGACCATGGATGGTACCAATCAACTCGTCTCATCCTCACGAGCATCATGGTACCAGAATCAACGCCCAATTTTGCCTGCATTGGAAAACCCTAAACAAGAACACGAAACCCTAACTATGGCATATCTTGATTCCTGTACTAAAAATGCAATCAAACAATACCAATAGCTTACAAACTCAATGATAAACAAGAATATATGAATTAAATGTGCTAATGATGAGTAAATCAATGAAATCGAAAACGAGTTTTTAGGCAAACCATGTGACTGCTACGCACGGATTCTGGACCTGAGGAGGCTTGCAATTGATTGGGATATGTTCCTGGGATGTCCAACAATCTGTTGGCAATCTTAGAATGGCCTGGATTGGCCTCTAGGATGGAAATTGAATCACCACTTTTCTTTGAATTTTTGAAGTTTGGTTCCAACTTTTCCACGACTGTCAACCCTTGTTCTTGTATTGGATATGTTCTCTATATGTACTAGAGTGAATTATGGTGGTAAAAACCACTAGTCTCTTTACAAATCTTGAAGATTTGATTTGGTTTTCATGGCATATGATATCCTTTCAAATTTGGTCTAATCATGCTCTTTTTGTTCCAATTACATTGATTCGAATTGATCTTTCAAGCTCATCAAATCTTGGTTGCTAACCTATCAAAAAACCAATCAAACCAAATCTTTGATAATTTTCATCATTTATTTGATTTAATTCACTTTTTTAATTAATGAAAAATCAAAATAAATTGAAAAATGAAGCAAACAAATGGTGGATAAACATTTGAGTCGTGGCGACATTATATTTGAGGTGCAAGCATAAAAAGTTGGGCCCATTTAGCAAAAAATGAAAATTTGAGCATGTTTGACTTTTGGCAATTTTGCAAAAAAGGTCAACTTGGGCAATGCATAACTCTCTCAATTTTGACCCTAGAGAGGCGTTCTTGGACTTTTTAGAAAGCTTAGGATGTACCCTAAGCAACCCTTTTGTTCTCATATCAATTGAGTCTTCCATGTTCATGTATGAAGCTTTCACCCAAAAGGTGTTTTTGTTGACTTTTCAAAATGACCTATAATGTCAAAATTCATATCTTTTTGTGAGTGCATATTTTTAACTTGGGAGATGAATATTAATTGTATGTAATTGCATCCTATTCAAAATGAGCTTTGGATGGGTCATTTCTGATATAGTATGAGAAAGTTATGATTGGTCAAAGTTGAGTTGACTTTTCTTGCAAAACCCTAATTTAGCAACTTTTGGGTTTTGATGAATTGTGATTAATCCTTGAGGAATCATGATAAACCATTGATTAAATGATGGATAATACTTCAAAATGATGATGTTGACCAAAAATCTTGAAGTTTGACTGTATGTGGGCCACAATTGACTTTTGACCTATCACAATTGATTTTCAGGCATTTAAGCAATTGATTGAGAAAACTTCTTCTGCAAGGCCTGAAACTTGACATGGATGATCTTGAGAACATATTAGGACCTTGGAAGGCATTTGGGATCCTTTAGACTCAAGCATCTTGATGAAAAATGAAACCCTAATTTGAGGTAGACTGCCTTAGGAGAGAGAGTTTGTCTGGTCAATTCTTGGACCTCCTTGAGCAGTTTGGGGACCTCACATGACATTTGTTGAGAAATATGGGAGGGCTAATTTTGGGGTACAAAGCTGCCCTGTTAAATATTCTTAAACCTGAGGATGTAGATTGGCTCGTCTGCCTTTCGCGATCTAAAGGTGGAAGTAGATTGAACACTAGAGTGCCCAGAAATTTGCACTCGTATGAAGTGATGCTTGACTTGTGATATCGAGAACGGGCTTATAGATTCCATTTGGAAGTCGATGACGGAAGGTGGGCTTAAAGATGCCATCTGAAGAGGTGTCGATTGCATAAGAGATTCCTTTGCGAGATCATGTATACCTGTTGTTGAGGAGGACTTCATTGGGGAATGCTGGTCTCTGTCTTTAGAGAAATAGAGTTCTAGGAGCTCTAGTTGTCCGTTATTCTACTGGGGAATAATTCCAGTTTTGGGAAGCGGAAGTGAACTGTGTGTTTGGTCAGGGTATATGTTACACCGCGACTCTCTGGGGAAATGTGAAATCAATTGTGTTTGATCAGGTCCAGGTCTTACAGTATTGTGGACTGCTGTCTGGGGATAAGAGAGGAAGAAAACTCGGATAGTAAAGTTAGGAGAAGGAATCTGGATAGTAGGGTTACTTCGATATGAAATCCTGGATAATAGGGTTATTTCGATATGAAAACCTGGATAGTAGGGTTGTGAGAAGGAACCTGGATAGTAGGGTTACTTCGACATGAAATCCTGGATAGTAGGGTTGTGATAAGGATCCTGGATAATAGGGTTACTTCGATACGAAAGCCTGGATAGTAGGGTTATGAGAAGGAACTTGGATAGTAGGGTTATTTCGATATGAAAGCCTGGATAGTAGGGATGTGAGAAGGAACATGGGTAGTAGGGTTACTTCGAAATGAAATCTTGGATAATAAGGTTGTGGGAAGGAACCTGGGTAGTAGGGTTACTTCTAAATGAAAGCCTGGATAATAAGGTTGTGGGAAGGAACCTATATGGTAGGGTTGTGAGAAGGAACCTGGATAGTAGGGTTACTTCGATATGAAAGCCTGTATGGTAGGGTTGTGAGAAGGAACCTGGATGGTAGGGTTGTGAGAAGGAACCTGGATAATAGGGTTACTTCGATATGAAAGCCTGGATAGTAGGGCTGTGAGAAGGAACCTGGATGGTAGGGTTGTGAGAAGGAACCTGGATAGTAGGGTTACTTCTAAATGAAATCCTGGATAGTAAGGCTATGGGAAGGAACCTGGATGGTAGGGTTACTTAGATATGAAAGCCTGGATAGTAGGGATGTAGGAACCTGGATAAGGTTGCATTTGTCGTCGATGATTACTCTATTTAGCTTCGAGTGTTGATCATGTATCTGCTAGAAATTGTTGATAATAATTGTCTTTCCTGAAAGAAATAAAAGGTTAGTTATGTGTGATGCATGAGATGCATTGTGATGAGGTTCTCAAAATAAATGAGATTATGTTATATGTAATGTATGCACATGTCATGATGTATGAACATGAAATGCTGACGTGATAATCTGAGTCCGGGAAAATAAATCCCTGACTGCTGCTTGGAGAGTATGAGAAGTGGTTTTCTTGACTGCTGTAAAAACCATAGTTCCTCTACTTCTATTGGGGATGGTGAACAAAGATGACTATGCTGGGGATTTGCCATTCGGCTGGCGAATATTCTGCCGGAAGAGACCCTGTCTGAGGATAACTCTGCGGGGAATAACTCTGTTGGAGAGGAGATACTCTGTTGATAGATCGCTCATTTGGAGAAATAAACTCAGCTGGGGATGAATTTACATTGCTGGTGATAATGAATTATGTTGGAGGTTGAATTTCTGCTTGTGAGAGAAATAAACTCTTCTTGGGGGAAAATTTACCGACTCACTCGTGATTGTGAACCTCAACGGGAGAGTTATGTCCTGTTCAAGAAAGCTAACATCACTGTCTTTGGATAATTTTCACTCTGCAGGGAGTGTATGTTAGAACATAGTTTGATTCTACAACCCTAAATTAGAGTTTTGATGATAACAAAATACAAGAATAAATAAATTGTAAGATTTATATAAGACACATATGCTACTTAAAATTATGTTGTGTATTTACAGAAACTCTGATGGAATCAGCATCAGAAGATCAGTATCAACATTAACATCAGAAGATATGTCAGCATTAGAAGATCAAATAACATGTGCTATACGCTGAAGCCTGATGACCAGAATCTGCGCATAAAATACTCTGACTCTGATCAAGATCCTAACCAAGTCATCAGTACTCAGAAGCGTCAGCATAAAGGAAAGAACACTCTGATTACCATAAGCAGAGAAGACTCTGAAGTGTCAATGTTACTAAGCATTCAAGACAGATTTATTACCAATGGCTTTATTTCAAGACAAATATCTTCTCAAAAAGGAAAGAACATTATGGTCATTGAAATGGATTTATGGACAACTGTGATACGGTGGGAGAACTGACTTGAGGTTTTGCGTTTGTTTTCGCAAATGTTTCAGTTGAGAAAGAGTCGCCACCGACTTTTTATTTTATCCTAAGGAAAGGTTAAAAAGCACAGAAAAAACCTTTGAGATGTTTTCTTGGGTTCGGGGAGTAGATTATAGAAAGGGAAGGTATTAGCACCCTTTCTATCCATGGTTATCCATGGGCTCTTAGTTACTTGCTTAGATCACTTGCCTTCGCTTTTCAATTGTTTGAAATGGTGCTTTGTGTGTGTGGTTTTGAAAATGTTTTGATAAAGATGCCTTTTCTAGGCAACAATTGTAACAATTCTTTACTCGAATGTTTTACAAAGGTGTTTGTCTTTTTGAAAAGATGTTTTCAATGTTTTTGAAAGTTGTTTTGAAAGTTGTGTTGTGGAGTGTGTTTTGAAAGTAGGCAAGTGTGTTTTATAAGTTTGATCAAGTAACTAAGAGTTGTCTACCCCTAAATTTACTCAAAGATCTTTCTCATGTTTTAACCCTTTTAACAGTGTTGTTTCACCATTGTATTTGGTGAACAACCTTGTGTTAGGATGTTAATGGGACGGGCGCGGGTCATCGTTTAGACCATGAATGTAATAGTGCCAAGTGTCTTTGGAAATTTTTCCTTCAAGGGACTTGATCATTTTTTAGGCAACTTGAGAAAGCGTCATCGAGGGACTATGATCATTTGATTTGTTTTTGTTTTGCCAAAGACACTCAACATGCAACATGGCCCATTTTTGAAGGCAACAAGTGGAGTAACCCTAGGGGTGCAAGTGTGTATTGTGTTTTGATTTTCATGCATGTTTATCTTTGAATTAGGTCAAGCTATTTGTTGATTTTATTTTCATACAAACCCTAGGTCTATCATGGCATAATTTGAAAGCTTTTAAATGCGGAAATTTAAAGTCCTAAATTATTACAACATGATTATGGGGATGGGGGTACAAATGTTTGAATGGGGGGATATTTGACAAGAAATTAAATCTAAACTATTACATCCATATCGAATATACAAATATTTAATTGTACAATGTAAAGTAAACACAAGAAATATGCAAAATGTATTATGCACAAAAATGATTTTTTATGTATGTGAAAGTATTTTTCAATGTAAAATATAAACAAAAATAAAAGGGTCAAATTTTGGATATTTTCATGGTTTAGGGCAAAACCCTAATTTTCAAATAAATAGTATTTATTTATTAATTATATACAATATTTATATATTAATTTATACAAAAAAAAATAAAAAATAAGTATATTGTAAAAAAGTATTTTTTAGTGTCATATATTAATAAAAATAAAAATGTATTATTTTTATATTTTTGTCCTAAATATCTAATAAAATATACAAGTATTTATATATTATATTAAATATACTAAATATATACAAGAATAAAAAATTAATTATTTACAAAAATGTGTATTTTTAGAAAATGTTTCCAAAATGTAAACAAAAAATAATAACTAAAAAAAAAAATATATTTTTGTATTATTTTCTAGTGTTTTGAATAAAAAGAAAATATATTTATTTACATGTATATGCTAAATAAAACAAATAAATGCCAAATAAATGCAAAAATGTATGGAGAAATATTTTTGATATTTTTTATGTTTGAGCAAAAAATAATAAGTCAGAATCAAAAAGAAAAAATCAAAAATGAATAATATATCACATAATGGGCCAGGGGGGTGTAAATTGGAAAAGGGGGTGCAAAAATCAGGACTGACTCAGGCCCAGCCCAAGCCAGTCATCTTCAACCTTCAGCATTGTTTGAACATCAAAAACGCACGCTTCTTGTGCAACGGCTAACTCCTGATTCCTTGACTTTCATGCAAAACTCATAACACCAATATTATAGAGCATCAAGAGATGAATCCAGACATATAAAACACTTGACCTAACTCTAAGAAACGAAGGAGAATTTCTTCATCCCCAATTTTTGACCTAATTTTTCTTCAATGTTCATGGCCAAAATTCTCACAGTACACTCAATATAAATGAAAAGTAAATACATGGATGGCTTCAGGGCTATGAATAGAACATGTTTCATTCACAAACCTAAGCCTAACTCTTCCTAGATTGAGAGATAGAAGTTCATGATTTTACCTATTTCAGCTTGAGTCGTGTACAGCAATGTGGCCAACTTCAATGGAGTTTGAGCTTTTGTACAGCTTACCTGAAGTCCATGGATGCTTCTCCAACACCTAGCTTGCTTTGATACTCTCTGAATCGTGCTATAGAAGTTCACCTGCAAAACTGAAAAGTGAAAATGGCAAGTGATGTTAAGGGTGTTACAGTTTGTATCTAGGGCTTGGGATAGTTCCAATGGATGATATAGAATGTATTTGAACTGGTTTTAGCCAAAGTGCACGAGTGGAATGGATTGTGGAAGTCAAACTGCAACAGATGCCCTATTTTGCAGAAAAAATGTGATTTTCTGTATGAGGAGGGATGAGGGGTGGTTTGGTCGTGCTTTAGGCTTGCTTGGATGTATGAAAGATGAGAACAAGGTTTGTGTTTGGCTGTGCTTGCAGGAAGTGAGAGTTGGTATGAGTTTGCCAAGTTTCTTCAAATGTAAGCAAGGATAGTGTAAGTGTCCATGCAGGCCTATACTACACTCTATGTATGCTGCATATCTTGCTATTGGTAACACAAATTTGTGGACTCTATCTGGACTTAAAGATTTGGCTTGTACTTCTTGGATTTTGAATTTGACATAAAGCACTACTTTTCAAAAATGGCAAGTTTGCTTTTTCTACTTAAGGGTTAATTCTTTGTGTAATGACCAAATGCACAAAACAATGCTTGAACACAATGGTTAGGCATTTAATTATGGAGTGCAAACTTGGTTTAGAGGCCTGCAAGCAAGTACCAAGCATGCTGATTTGAAAATGAGACTTGTATGAACATGCATTTGGTTATGAACAAAAGTGAATTTTGCCCAACTTTGCAAATTCGATTCTCCCTAACCACAAGGGTGTTTGAGAAGTTCTTGGACAATTTGGAAAGCTTGGAATGTGTACTATAATATATATTTGTAATGCAAATTGAAACTCCAAGTGGAACCATGTGAAAAGTGACCAAGAAGTTGGACAAAAATCCTGCCTAGAATAGGTCAAAATTTCTCTAAGTTAAAAATGTTTTGCACCCTTGTTCCAAAAATCATAACTTGAGCTACAAGCTTCCTTTGAGAAAACTTTGTGAATCAAAGTTGTAGATTTTTCAATGGAATACAACTTTCATGTTTTGAGTTTTGTTTGAATCCATTTGTATCTTGATGAAAAAATGGGACAAAGTTAGGGAAAAATCAGGGAATTTCATAACTTAGAAAATTTCTAAGTTATGAAATTTCTTCATTTTAAACCCTAATTTGCAATTTTGGATTTCTTGATGAACAAGTTTCATAATTTGACATGTCTTTATGAAAAATGAATCTTGGCACTTGATTTTGACCAAAAAGTCAAAGTTTGACTTTTCAGTATACAATCAAATTTTGATCAGTTGACTGGAAAATTCATCTGTCAATCCTGTGCATTTGAGATCTTTTGAACTTGTTGAATGTGTCAAGACAATTCTATTGAGTCCTTGAGTCCATATGTGAACTTGGTTTGCCATTGGTTAGGTCAAACAGTCAAAAATTGCCTTTGTGCAGTCAAAACCCTAAAAATGACCATTTTGCCCTTTTGGTGATCTGATCAAATTTCTTGTGGGATTGTGATCCAAACTTGACCAAATGGTTCATATGAATTTATGATGTTGATGTGGGTCAAAAATCATGAGGTTTGACTGTCAATTGGCCACACTTGACTTTTTCCCCAATACAACTGATTTCTAGGTCAACTGTCCAATTGACTAGGCAAAGATTGGAATCAAGGCTTGAAACATGGTATGGATAAACTTGTGAGTCCAACATGAAGCATGAAAGTCACTTTTGGCATTTTAGGTCAAAACATCTTTGTGCAAACTCAAACCCTAATTTGGGTCAACAATGCAAGGAGGGGTCTTGAGCAGAGCAAGCCCTAACTTGATCTTGAGCTCCCAGAGTCTTCTGATGAGAAAATGTTGATGAAATGAGAGGGAAAATTTTGGGGTACAACAACAACAAACGTATCTCTTCCGTGGCTATTTAAACAAGACTGTTTGAGAAAAGAAAAGACTAATAATCTTCACGCATACACGCCTACGTAAACGAACTCATTCATAAAATTTGCTAAAGCTTTCAACCACGCCTACTCAATAGCATTAGCAGTCTAGTTTCATTATAAGCTTAATATTGTGTATTATCACAGTTGTGATATATAGTTTTGTTAGAAAACATCAAATACACTTTTGTTCATTTATCTGTAAGAGAATTTCCTTGAGATAAACCGGTTTGTGGTTAGACTCAAGAAGGCTTTAACAATTGTTAAAGTAGTTGTTGTATTCAGTTGAATATAGTGGATTAAGACCTCGTTGGAGAGAGGCGAAATCACCTTGACGGGTGGACTGGAGTAGTTTGAGATCAAATGAACCAGGATAAAAATATCGTGTTGTCTGCACCTTTGATTTAAGATTTACAATTCAACCCCCCTTCTTATGTTTTTCACATCTTCAATTGGTATCAGAGTGCCTGGTTCTGAGCTTATAACACTTAACCGTGTCAGTACAAGATCCAGCGTCATAAAAACACAATGTTAGGACCACATCAAAACATCAGCAATGACAACAATGAAGAAAGAGGCAGATTCAGTGGTAAACCTCCAGTCTTTGATGGAGAGAACTTTGATTACTAGAAAGACAGAATTGAAAGCTTCTTTCTGGCCCATGATGCTGATCTGTGGGAAAAGGTGACTGATGGATACATGCACCCAGTGGATGGAAGTGGTCAGAAGATTGACAGGAAAACAATGTCTGATCAGCAAAAGCGTGATTTCAGAAATCATCACAAGGCCAGAACAATTCTTCTCAGCGCCATCTCTTATTCTGAATATGAAAAGATATCAAACAGAGACACTGCAAAGAATATGTTTGACTCTCTGAGAATGACGCATGAAGGCAACATTCAAGTCAAAGAAACCAAAGCTCTTGCGCTCATTCAGAAGTATGAAGCATTCAAGATGGAAGAAAGTGAATCAATAGACACTATGTTTTCAAGATTTCAAATTCTGGTTGCTGGTCTCAAAGTTCTTGACAAAGGGTATTCCACTGCAGATCATGTTAAGAAGATCATCAGAAGCTTGCCAAAACAGTGGAGGCCAATGGTCACAGTGCTTAAGCTAGCCAAGGATCTCAACAAAATCTCTCTGGAGGAACTTGTCATCTTCCTCAGAAGTCACGAGATAGAGCTAGAAGCAGATGAACCTCAAAAGCAAGGTAAGCCATTAGCTTTAAAATCTAACAGAAAATCTGACTCCAAAGTTTTGCAGGCTGTTGAAGAAACCTCTGATGGGTCCTCATCAGAAGAAGATGAACTATCTCTCCTCTCCAGAAGGGTGAACCAATTATGGAAGCAGAGGCAAAGGAAGTTCAGGAATCCCAGAAGATCAGAGAATCAGAATGAATCTTTCTCCAGATACAGAAGGTCAGAATCCTCCTCTGGACACAAGATCTGAAGGTTCTTCAGGAAGCAGAAAGCCAAACAACAAAGACATCATCTGCTATGAATGTAACGAGCAAGGACACTACAAAAGTGATTGCCCAAAGCTTCAGAAGGATAAGCCTAAAAAGAAGTTTGGCAAGGAAAAGAAGAAAAGTCTCATGGCTACATGGGATGATTCTGACACATCCGAAGCTGACTCAGAATCAGATGATGAGAGAGCAAACATAGCTCTCATGGCAAACATAATAGAAGACAGTGAAGCTTCTGAGTCAGACTCTGAATCAGATACAGAAGAGGTATTTCTTGACTTTGCTATAAACTTTACTAAGGATAAACTAGCTGAAAGCCTTAATGAAATTCTGGAAAGATATCAGCAGATCAGAGTCAAATTCAGAAACCTGAAAAGGAATCTTGCTTCTGACTCTGATAAGACTGAGAGTCTCAAATTGGAGAATTCTGAGTTAAAAGATAAAATTTAAAAATTAGAAAATCTATTGCAAAACTCTCATAAGGAAACAATCCCTGAAACTCCCAGCAGTGCTGATGAGATCATCAAGGAGTATGATCACAGCTTTCAGAAGTTTCTAGCTAAAAACATAGATAGAAGCAAAATGGCTTCAATGACCTATGGAGTTAGCAAAAATGGCAGAAAAGGAATAGGATACCAAGGTAAGGTACCTACACAAAAGAATGCCATGGATTTAGTTATAAAACGTACTTCACTTGATTCACACTTTGTATATGGGCACACACATGACATCAAATATACAAGCAGTAATTATTCTGTCAAACCAAAATTCAACCAGAGTTTTGGTAAAACAAACAAATCAGGACCCAAGAAAATATGGGTACCTAAGGATAAAATAATACATGTGGCAGATATCTTTAACAGCAAAGCAGAAACACCAATCATGGTACCTGGACTCTGGCTGCTCACGACACATGACAGGAAGAAAGCATATGTTCCAAAGCGTGGAACTTAAGCCTGGAGGCCACGTAGGCTTTGGAGGCAATCAGAGGGGAAAGATCATTGGCTCTGGAACAGTAGGTAATGGAAATATTCCCTCTATAAGTAATGTTTTATTAGTAGATGGATTAATGCATAATTTGTTATCCATAAGTCAATTAAGTGTTAACGGTTATGATATAATCTTTAATCAAAATTCATGCAAAGCTGTTAGTCAGAAAGATGGGACTATCCTATTTAATGGAAAGAGGAGAAACAACATTTATAAAATAAAACTTTCTGAACTGAAAAGTCAGAATGTAAAGTGTCTTCTCTGTTAACAACGAGCAATGGATCTGGCACAGAAGATTGGGACATGTTAGTATGAGAAGAATATCTCAGATTAACAACCTCAATCTGGTCAGAGGACTTCCTAACCTGAAGTTCAATTCAGATGCTCTGTGTGAAGCATGTCAGAAAGGAAAATTTGCAAAACCAGCTTTCAAATCTAAAATTGTTGTTTCTACCTCCAAGCCATTAGAACTTCTGCACATTGACTTATTTGGACCAGTTAAAACTACTTCAGTCAGTGGCAAGAAGTATGGGTTAGTAATCGTAGATGACTATAGCAGATGGACATGGGTAAAGTTCTTAAGACACAAGGACGAGTCACACTCTATGTTTGTCACCTTATGCAACCAAGTTCAGAATGAAAAGGATCTTAGAATCGTCAAAGTCAGAAGTGATCATGGTGGAGAGTTTGAAAACAAAGATTTTGAGTCATTCTTTAATGACAAAGGCATTCTGCATGATTTCTCTTGTCCTAGAACTCCCCAGCAAAATGGAGTTGTAGAATGAAAGAACAGAACATTGCAAGAAATGGTCAGAACCATGATCAACGAGACTAATGTTGCTAAGATCTTCTGGGCAGAGGCAATAAACACAGCGTGCTACATTCAGAATAGAATCTCCATAAGACCTATTCTGGAAAAGACTCCATATGAATTGTGGAAGAACAGAAAGCCCAACATTTCCTATTTTCATCCATTTGGATGTACTTGTTTTATTTTGAATACAAAAAATTATTTGAACAAGTTTGACTCTAAAGCATAAAAGTGTATTATGTTAGGATACTCTGAACGCTCAAGAGGATACAGAGTATACAATACAGAAACACAGATTGTGGAAGAATCAATCAGTGTTCGTTTTGATGATAAGCTTGACTCTCAAAAGTCAAAGCATAGTGAATTACTTGCAGGTATGGAAGTTGAATTCACAGGTACTGAAGACAAGTCATCAGAAGCTCTTAACAAAGACACTCCCTCAACATCAGAAAGAGGCACTGCAAGCAATCATGCACCTTCTGTTGATCAACTTCAGAAAAGACTATCCAGAAGCAGCTTGGATCACCCAGAAGAAACAATCTTAGGAAGAAAGGAAGATCCAATCAGAACAAGATCTAGCTTCAGAAACTCTGAAGAATCCCTCATGGGACTTGTTTCTCTAATTGAACCATCATCAATTAATGAAGCACTTCTGGACAATGACTGGATTCTAGCAATGCAAGAGGATCTAAATCAATTCACAAGAAATGACGTATCGGATCTAGTTCCTAAACCAAAGGGATTCAACATCATTGGAACAAAATGGGTGTTCAGAAACAAACTGAATGAACAAGGTGAAGTCATCAGAAACAAAGCACGACTAGTAGCACAAGGTTATAGTCAGCAAAAGGGGATAGACTATACAGAAACCTTTTCTCCAGTCGCCAGGTTAGAATCTATCAGACTCTTAATTTCATTTGTTGTTAATAAAGGTATCACTCTGTATCAGATGGATGTTAAGAGTGCATTCTTAAATGGCTATATAGAATAAGAAGTATATGTGCACCAACCCCCTGGTTTTGAAAGTTCCAAAAATACAGAATATGTTTTCAAACTAAAGAAGTCACTCTATGGTCTGAAACAAGCTCCCAGAGCTTGGTATGAAAGGCTAAGTAACTTCCTGTTAGAAAAGGAATTCACCAGAGGGAAAGTGGGCACAACTTTATTCTGTAAGACAGTTAAGAATGAAATTTTAGTATGTCAGATTTATGTTGATGACATCATATTTGGATCTACTAAACCTTCTCTGGGAAGAAAGTTTGCTAAGTGTATGCAGGCAGAATTTGAGATGAGCCTAATGGGGGAACTAAAATTCTTTCTGGGCATTCAGATCAATCAAACCCCAGAAGGAACTTACATTCATCAGAGCAAATATGTCAGAGAACTTCTGAAGAAATTTGATCTCTCAGAATGTAAGCCATCAAAGATTCCAATGCATCCCACGTGCATTCTGGAAAGAGAAGAGGTAAGCAAAAAGGTAGAACAGAAGGTCTACAGAGGTATGATTGGTTCTCTTCTTTATCTGACAGCTTCAAGGCCTGATATTTTATTCAGTGTATGCATTTGTGCTAGATTCCAATCAGATCCTAGAGAATCTCACTTAACAGCAGTTAAGCGAATTTTCAAGTATCTGAAAGGTACTACTAATCTGGGTTTGTTTTATAGAAAATCAAGTGATTACAGCTTAGTAGGATATTGTGATGCTGATTTTGCTGGAGACAGAGTAGAGCGTAAAAGCACTTCTGGAAGCTTCCAGTTTCTGGGAGAAAATCTGATCTCATGGTCCAGCAAAAGAGAATCCACGATTGCTCTATCAACAACAGAAGCTGAATACATAGCAGCAGCTGGATGCAGCACACAAATGCTCTGGATGAAAAGTCAACTTGAGGACTTCCAGATATTTGAGAGTAACATTCCTATCCTCTGTGACAATACTTCTGCTATTTGCTTAAGTAAAAATCCAATTTTGCATTCTAGGGCTAAGCATATAGAAATAAAACATCATTTTATTAGGGACTATATTCAGAAAGGGATTTTAAATTTAAAATTTATTAACACAGACCATCAATGGGATGATATTTTTACAAAACCACTTTCTAAAGATAGGTTCAACTTCATTCTGAAACATCTCAGCATGAAGCTCTGCCCCAGAATAAAATTGTTTTAATTTTATATATTAACCTTCAGAATTTTGTTTATTTTCTGTGAAATACTGATCAATCTTCCTTCAGAACTTTAGAAGTGCAGATTGTATCAGAATCTATCCATGAAGATCTGAGCGCTTCATTTCTAGGATGGAAATGTGCTGTTCACTCAAGCAAACAAATGTCATCCAGTCATCAGCCATTTTCTGAGGCTGAACACGCGTTCACGTTTCTGAATAGGCAAAGCGCTGATTGGATGCATTGAGACACATGTCATGGGTAACCGTTCTAAATATCTTTCTGAATCCCCTAAAATCAGCTATCATTAAAAGCTAATAATCATTATTAATTTATCTCTCTTAACGTTTATGTTTTCAAAAACTTTTTAGAAATCTATTTAAACACTTCACACCATTTACACTTTTTACCTTCACTTTCGTTTTCTCTCAATATTTCTGATTTCAGTGTTCTTCTTTCTCAAGAAAACCTTTCAATCTTTTTCACAAAAAAAAACCTTCGTGTGAACAATGGCTTCTTCCAGCATTCCTTCTTCAGGTTCCCAGAAAACTGTTTCATCTGAACAATACGAAGTACCCCTTAGAACGCTTCTAACACCAGTCAAGAATCTTGAAGTTCTGTCAGAATTAATAGTGGATTTCAACAGTCTTAAGGAGAATGGTTTTGATTTATCTGAAGAGGTTAAAGCTCAAGGTTGGGAAAAGTATTTTGACAGGCTGGTGGGTCCAACATTTCCTATTCTAGTAAAGGAATTTTGGATTCACGCTTTTTCTTCAAATCATCAAGTTACGTCTTACATCATGGGGAAGAAGATTGTTATCACTGAAGACCTGATTGCAAGACTCATAGGGTACAATGGTGGTGGTATTCGTTGCATTAATATGGCAGAAAGGTGTGCAGATGTTGCCCTAATTGCAAGGGAAATTTTCACGCTGGGGCTTCCCTCCAGCAAGATAAGGGACTTGAAAGACAAACACAAAATTTGGGCCAAGATCATTCTGGGCTATTTCAACCACGGGAAGCCTACCAGCTCTCCTGATTACATTAATATTGATCAGCAGTTTCTGATCTATTTTATCTCTCAGAAGGTCAAGATAAATCTGGCTCATCTTCTGTTCAACCATCTCAGAACAAGTGTCAAAGAAACAAGGGAAGAGGAACGTACAAAAAGGGATTGGATACCCTTGGGAAGACTGATATCATATATTCTTACAGAGAATAGGCTGATTGATCATCTGACAGAGGCACAAGAAATCAACACTCTGGAACCTACCGTTGGCAAGCAGTTGAATGCCAAAAATCTGAAGAAAATGAAGTTGATAGAGAACATTAAGAAGGAGCCCAGCGTCACTCCTTTTGCTAAAATCTCCAGCAGAAGAGTCCCTCTGGACAACTTCCCTCTGTTCTCAAAAATTGACTCTAAACCAAAAATCATTCTGAGATATCTGGATGCTTGTAAAGCTGATGGTACAACACCAAATCTGAATATTCAAGATCTTCAGCAGGAGGCTCTAGAGGTTGTTCTGAAGAAGACAAAGAAAAGAAAAGCTGTTGCAGAAGGATCATCTCAACAGACTCCCAAGAAGAGAGGTAATCCTTCTTCTGTAACTGTTTTAGATTCAACTGCTGTATCAACATCTATTCCAATTCCAATTCCAACTCCATCTGAAAACCCAACACCTCAAACTTTCGATGATTTTGACCTTGATTTTGACCCTTATGAATCATTGACCCTCAGAAGATCTCGCTCCCAACCACAAAATCCAAATACTGAAGCCATACCAGAACAAGAACTTGCACAAGTTCTTTCTGATATAGACCAACACACTTCTGTTCCCGAACCAGAAAATCCAAATCCAAACTCAGATCCACAACCAGAAATTCCCATCTCACAAATACCAGAAATTCCACTCTCTCCAGAACCAGAAATCCCACAACCTTCATCTCCTCAACCAGAAATCAATCCACCCTCTCCTCAACCTGAACAATCTCCACAACCTGAGACTCAAACCTCTGAGGCTCAACCCTCTGAATCCCCTGAACCACAACCTTTGGCCATTCAATTGCCCTGTGGCACAACTGGGAATATTCCACAACTTCCCTCTTCACCAGAAATAACTCCACCAAATTCTCCATCAAGTCCAATAATAATTCCTGACTCTCCCACTCCCTCACCAAAAGCCAAGTCAGAAGACCACAGCAAAATTGTCATTGATTTAACAGTCTTTGAACGCCTTGCTGCCATCAACCACAAAACTGCTATCCCTAAACCAAAACATCCAGATGTTTGTTCCAGCATTTTGAACTTTGAAACAGATATATAGAAGTGGATCACTTCTCTGAAACAAGCAAGTCTGGAACTGGTTGATCCTGCTATATCAGACCTCCTCTGGACAAAATTCAGAAAATGGGTATGCGCTGAAACCTTTAAGTTGCAAGACCAGAGCTATGGACGGGCTCAACAGAACTTCAGCAATCTGCTGAAAGAAATTGAAGGTCCAGTTCTGAGCAAGCTGCTTAAGGAAGAAGTTCTCCATCTGGACATTGCTCCTTGGTATGAACAGCGTCCATCATCCAAAGTTCAACCTGCAGAAGAATAGATAATTCCAGCTGAAGAACAGGTTCAAGAAGAAGATATTGAAGAAAGCTCTGAGAAGCACCCTATTTCTGAAGATCCTCAAGCTTCCTCTCTTGACAGGAAGACTCTGGAGGACTTGAAAAGATCTGATATGCTGATGAATGAAAGAATGGATAAGTAGGACATTAAAATTGATGCTATAGCAAACATGGTATCTCAACAACAGGAAACCAACACCCAAATCAAGAGCATGTTGGAAGCTCTGTTCACACGTCTTCCACCTCCCTCTTAGAATTTTCTTGTGTTTTCCTTGTTTTCTTTACATGTTTGTCTGTAATATTTTTCCATTATTCTGAACTAATCATTGCTTCTATTTTTAATACAAATGCTTTTTTAGCTCTGATCATTTTAACTCTGATTATTTGTGCTTTTTGATAACTGACAAAAAGGGGGAGAAAGAATGATATTTTTCAATAACGGATTACTGAGACATAAGTCTCAAACATTCTAACATTCTGATATATTTGAATTTCTTTCTTATGAAAAGCTTACAGGTACAAGAATCTGATGAACTCTGATAAAGTAAAGTTCTGATGCTCAAGGTCTCATGGAATTAAAGGGAAGTAATCAACTTAGGGGGAGTTTTTCTCTTCGTTGCTCTGATATCTTTTATTCCTTATCTTCTTATCTCTGATACCTTTTATTCGCTAGTTGTTTATCTCTGATACCTTTTATTCTTTATCCTTAATCTCTGATACCTTTTATTCTTTATTTTTAATTGAAAAAATCTGGTTTTTGTCATCATCAAAAAGGGGGAGATTGTTAGAACATAGTTTGATTCTACAACCCTCAATTAGAGTTTTGATGATAACAAAATACAAGAATAAATAAATTTTAAGATTTATATAAGACACATATGCTACTTAAAATTATGTTGTGTATTTACAGAAACTCTGATGGAATCAGCATCAGAAGATCAGTATCAACATTAGCATCAGAAGATATGTCAGCATCAGAAGATCAAATAACATGTGCTATACGCTGAAGCCTGATGACCAGAATTTGCGCATAAAATACTCTGATCAAGATCCTAACCAAGTCATCAGCACTCAGAAGCGTCAGCATAAAGGAAAGAACACTCTGATTACCATAAGCAGAGAAGACTCTGAAGTGTCAACGTTACTAAGCATTCAAGACAAATTTATTACCAACGGCTTTATTCCGAGACAAAGATCTTCTCAAAAAGGAAAGAACGTTATGGTCATTGAAATGGATTTATGGACAACCAACGTATCTCTTCCGTGGCTATTTAAACAAGACTGTGTAAGAAAAGAAAAGGCTAATAATCTTCACGCCTACACGCCTACGTAAACGAACTCATTCATACAATTTGCTAAAGCTTTCAACCACGCCTACTCAATAGCATTAACAGTCTAGTTTCATTTTAAGCTTAATATTGTGTATTATCACAGTTGTGATATATAGTTTTGTTAGAAAACATCAAACACACTTTTGTTCATTTATTTGTAAGAGAATTTCCTTGAGATAAACCGGTATGTGGTTAGACTCAAGAAGGCTTTAACAGTTGTTAAAGTAGTTGTTGTATTTAGTTGAATATAGTGGATTAAGACCTCGTTGGAGAGAGGCGAAATCACCTTGACGGGTGGACTGGAGTAGTTTGAGATCAAACGTGTTAGAACAAAGTTTGAATCTACTACCCTAAGCTTAAGTTTTGATGATAACAAAATGCTAAGAGACATTAATTTTATGATTCATGTAAGAACTATTTGCTACCTAAAAATTACACTCTGTTTTACAGAAACTCTGATAGGCATCAGCATGAGAACATCCTCATCAGCTTCAGAAAATTGGATATCAACATCAGCATCAGAAGATGCTATATCAGATACCAGAATCAGAAGATCAACTTGCGCTTATGCTGAAGCTTGATGAACAGATCTGCGCTCAACACTCTGAACTCTGATAAAGACAACAACAGTTCATCAGCACTTTAAGCAGCGTCAGAATGAGCCTAAGCCAGAACACGCTTAAGTGGCAACGGTACTGTGCATTCAAGATGAGTTATTACCAACGGCATCATTCCAGACAAGATCTGCTTAATAAGGAAAGATTGTTATTGGCATTGAAACAGAATTATTGCTCCAACGTACACTAATTCCAATGCTATATAAACAAGTCAATGAAGATTGAATTGGCTAATGCTCTACAACAATCTACACGCCTAAAAGCTATTCATCATCTTCCTTACTCTCAGTTTGCTAAAAGCTCCAAAATTCCTTACTCAATTATTTTAGCAATCTAGTTCTCTTAAGCTTAATTTGTGTAGTATCACAGTTGTGATAAACAGTTTTGTAGAAAACATTCACACACCTAGATTTCAATTCTTTGTAAGAAAGTAATTCCTTGAGAAACCGGTTTGTGGTTTGACTCAAGAAGGCTCTAGCAGTTGCTAAAGCAGATTGTAATATTCAGTTGAATATAGTGGATTAAGACCTCGTTGGAGAGAGGCGAAATCACCTTGACGGGTGGACTGGAGTAGTTTGAGATCAAACGAACCAGGATAAAAATACGGTGTTCATTGCAATTGATTTCCAGTTTTTACAATTCAACCCCCCTTCTTGTGTTTTTCACTTCTTCAATTGGCATCAGAGCGCCTGGTTCTGAGCTAAAACACTTAACCGTGTCAGTACAAGATCCAGCGTCAGAAAAACATAATGGCAGGAATTTATCAACACACCAGCAATGACAACAATGAAGACAGAGACAGATTCAGCGGCAAACCTCCAGTCTTTGATGGAGAAAATTTTGATTACTGGAAAGACAGAATTGAAAGCTTCTTTCTGGCACATGATGCTGATCGGTGGGACATGGTGACAGATGGATACACGCACCCTGTGAATGCAAGCGGTCAGAAGATTGATAGGAAAGCAATGTCTGACCAAAAAAAGCGTGACTTCAAAAATCACCACAAGGCCAGAACCATCCTTCTCAGCGCCATCTCTTATGCTGAATATGAAAAGATCTATAACAGAGACACAGCAAAGAACATGTTTGACTCACTCAGAATGACGCATGAGGGCAACGTTCAGGTCAAAGAAACTAAAGCTCTTGCGCTCATTCAGAAGTATGAGGCATTCAAAATGGAAGAAAGTGAATCCATTGAAACAATGTTCTCTAGATTCCAAATTCTGGTAGCTGGTCTCAAGGTTCTGGACAAAGGATACTCTACTGCTGATCACGTCAAGAAGATCATCAGAAGCTTACCAAAGCAGTGGAGGCCAATGGTTACAACTCTGAAGCTAGCAAAAGATCTCAACAAAATTTCTCTGGAGGAACTTAGCAGCTCCCTCAGAAGTCATGAGATAGAGCTAGAAGCTGATGAACCCCAGAAGCAAGGTAAGCCTTTAGCATTAAAATCTAACAAAAAATCTGAGTCTAAAGTTTTGCAGGCAGTTGAAGAAACATCTGATGGATCCTCATCAGAAGAAGACGAACTTTCTCTCCTCTCCAGAAGAGTGAACCAACTGTGGAAGCAGAGGCAAAGGAAGTTCAGGAATCCCAGAAGATCTGATCAGAACGAGTCTTCTTCCAGATATAGAAGGACAGATTCTTCCTCTGGATACAGAAGATCTGAAGGCTCCTCAGGAAACAGAAAGCCAAACACCAAGGACATCATCTGCTATGAGTGCAATGAGCAAGGAAACTACAAGAGTGACTGCCCAAAGCTTCAGAGGGAAAAGCCCAAAAAGAAGTTTGGAAGAGAAAAGAAGAAAAGTATCATGGCTACATGGGATGACTCTGACTCGTCTGAAGCTAACTCATAATCAGATGATGAGAGAGAAAACATAGCTCTCATGGCCAACATTTCAGAAGATAGTGAAGCTTATGAATCAGATTCAGAATCAGATACTGAAGAGGTATTTCCTGACTTTGCAATTAACTTTACTAAGGCTGAACTTGCTGAAAGCCTTAATGAAATTCTGGAAAGGTACCAGCAGATTAGAGTTAAATTCAGAAACCTGAAAAGGAATCTTGAATCTGACTCTGATAAGACTGAGAGTCTTAAATTGGAAAATTCAGAGCTGAGAAATAAAATTTCAACATTAGAAAATACTTTACAAAACTCTCAGAAGGAACCAATTTCTGAAACTCCCAGCAGCGCTGATGAGATCATCAAGGAGTATGATCACAGTTTCCAGAAGTTCCTTGCTAAAAGCATAAATAGAAGAAAAATGGCTTCAATGATCTATATAGTTAGCAGAAACGGCAGGAAGGGAATAGGATACCAAGGTAAGGTTCCTACACCAAAGAATGTCATGGATTTAACCATTAAACACACTCCTCTGAAATCACATTTTGTGTATGGTCACACACATGATATTAAATACACTAGCAGTAAGTATTCTATGAAACCAAAATTCAACCAGAGTTTTGGTAAATCTAACAAATCAGGACCCAAGAAAATCTGGGTACCTAAGGATAAAATAATACATGTTGCAGATATCTTTAGCAGCAAATCAGAAACACCAGTCATGGTACCTGGACTCTGGCTGCTCGCGACACATGACGGGAAGAAGGCATATGTTCCAAAGCCTGGAACTTAAGCCTGGAGGCCACGTTGGCTTTGGAGGCAATCAGAGGGGAAAGATAATTGGCTCTGGAACTGTAGGTAATGGAAATCTTCCCTCTATAAATAATGTTCTGCTAGTAGATGGATTAATGCATAATCTGTTATCCATAAGTCAATTAAGTGATAACGGTTATGATATAATCTTTAATCAAAAATCATGTAAAGATGTTAGTATGAAAGATGGGACTATCCTGTTTAATGGAAAGAGGAAAAACAACATCTATAAAATCAAACTTTCTGAACTGAAAAGTCAGAATGTAAAGTGTCTTCTGTCTGTTAACAACGAGCAGTGGATCTGGCACAGAAGATTGGGGCATGTTAGTATGAGAAGAATATCTCAGATTAACAAACTCAATCTGGTCAGAGGACTTCGTAATTTGAAGTTCAATTCAGATGCTCTGTGTGAAGCATGTCAGAAAGGCAAGTTTGCAAAACCTTCTTTCAAATCTAAAAATGTTGTTTCTACCTCTAAGCCATTAGAACTTCTGCACATTGACTTATTTGGACCAGTTATAAACTGCTTTAGTCAGTGGCAAGAAGTATGGGTTAGTAATCGTAGATGACTATAGCAGATGGACATGGGTAAAGTTCTTAACACACAAGGACGAGTCACACTCTGTGTTTGTTACCTTCTGTAACCAAGTTCAGAATGAAAAGGATCTTAGAATCGTTAAAGTCAGAAGTGATCATGGTGGAGAATTTGAAAACAAATATTTTGAGTCACTCTTTAATGACAGAGGCATTCTGCATGATTTCTCTTGTCCTAGAACTCCCCAACAAAATGGAGTTGTAGAACGAAAGAACAGAACATTGCAAGAAATAGCCAGAACCATGATCAATGAGACAAATGTTGCTAAGATCTTCTGGGCAGAGGCAATAAACACAGCGTGCTACATTCAGAATAGAATCTCAATAAGACCTATTCTGGAAAAGACTCCATATGAATTGTGGAAGAACAGAAAGCCCAACATTTCATATTTTCATCCATTTGGATGTACTTGTTTTATGTTAAATACAAAGAATTATTTGAACAAGTTTGACTCTAAAGCACATAAGTGTATTATGTTAGGATACTCTGAACGCTCAAGAGGGTACAGAGTATACAATACAGAAACACAGATTGTGGAAGAATCAATCAGTGTTCGTTTTGATGATAAGCTTGACTCTGAAAAGTCAAAGCAGAATGAAGTTTTTGCAGGTATGGAAATTGAACTTACAGGTTCTGAAGACAAGTCATCAGAAGCTCTCAACAGACACTCCTTCAACATCTGAAAGGAGCACTGTTAGCAATCCTACAACAGCTGCTGATCAACCTCAGAAGAGACTACTCAGAAGCAGCTTGGATCACCCAGAAGAAACTATCTTAGGAAGAAAGGAAGATCCAATCAGAACAAGATCAAGCTTTAGAAACTCTGAAGAATCCCTCATGGGACTTGTGTCTCTGATTGAACCTTATTCTATTGATGAAGCACTTCTGGACAACGACTGGATTCTAGCAATGCAAGAAGAGCTGAATCAATTCACCAGAAATGACGTATGGGATCTTGTTCCCAGACCAAAAGGATTCAACGTCATTGGAACAAGATGGGTGTTCAGAAACAAGCTAAATGAACAAGGTGAAGTTATCAGAAACAAAGCACGACTGGTAGCACAAGGTTATAGTCAGCAAGAGGGGATAGACTATACAGAAACCTTTGCTCCAGTCGCCAGGTTAGAATCTATCAGACTTTTAATTTCATTTGATGTTAATAGAGGCATCACTCTGTATCAGATGGATGTCAAGAGTGCATTCTTAAATGGTTATATAAAAGAAGAGGTTTATGTGCACCAACCCCCTGGCTTTGAAAATACAAAACATCCAGAACATGTTTTCAAACTAAAGAAGTCACTATATGGTCTGAAACAAGCTCCCAGAGCTTGGTATGAAAGACTAAGTAACTTTCTGTTAGAAAATGAATTCACCAGAGGGAAGGTGGACACTACCTTATTCTGTAAGTCAGTTAAGAATGACATCTTAGTTTGTCAAATTTATGTTGATGATATTATTTTTGGATCTACTAATCCTTCTCTTGGAAGAAAATTTGCTAAGTGTATGCAGGCAGAATTTGAGATGAGTCTCATGGGGGAACTGAAATTCTTTTTAGGAATTCAGATCAATCAAACTCCAGAGGGAACTTACATTCATCAGAGCAAATATGTCAGAGATCTTCTGAAGAAATTTGACCTCTCAGAATGTAAGCCATCAAAGATTCCAATGCATCCCACGTGCATTCTGAAAAGAGAAGAGGTAAGAAAAAAGGTAGAACAGAAGGTCTACAGAGGTATGATTGGTTCTCTCCTTTATCTGACAGCTTCAAGACCTGATATCTTATTCAGCGTTTGTATTTGTGCTAGATTCCAATCAGATCCTAGAGAATCTCACTTAACAGCTGTTAAGCGAATTTTCAAGTATCTGAAAGGTACTACTAATCTGGGTTTATTTTATAGAAAATCTAGTGATTACAGCTTAGTAGGCTACTGTGATGCTGACTTTGCTGGAGACAGAGTAGAGCGTAAAAGTACTTCTGGAAGCTGCCAGTTTCTGGGAGAAAATCTGATCTCTTGGTCCAGCAAAAGGAAATCCACAATTGCGCTATCAACAGCAGAAGCTGAGTACATAGCAGCAGCAGGATGTAGCACACAAATGCTCTGGATGAAAAGTCAGCTTGAAGACTTCCAGATTTTTGAGAGTAACATACCTATACTCTGTGACAATACTTCTGCCATTTGCTTAAGTAAGAATCCCATTTTACATTCTATAGCTAAGCATATATAAATAAAACATCATTTCATTAGGGACTATATTCAGAAAGGAATTTTGAACTTAAAATTTATTGATACAGACCATCAATGGGCTGATATCTTCACTAAACCCCTTTCTGAAGATAGGTTCAATTTCATTCTGAAACATCTCAGCATGAAAATCTGCCCAGAGTGAAAATGCTTTAAGTCTATATATTATCCTTCAGAATGTATTTGTTTTACTGTGAACTTCTGATCAATCTCTTTTCAGAAAGATAGAACATGCAGATTGTATCAGATGCTATTCTTAAAGATCTGAGCATTACAGCTAAAGAATAGACGTGCTGCTCACTAAATCAAACAAGTGTCATCCAATCATCAGCAAATCTCTGAAGCAGAACGCGTGCACGCTTCTGAGAAGGAAAAACGCTGATTGGGTGCATTGAGACACATGTCTGGTAACCGTTTCAAGTATCTTTCTCAAATCCCCCAAAATCAGCAAGCATTAAATGAAAGTAATCATGTTTTAAAACGTAATCATGAATTATTTCTCTTTATTGAAACCGTTTACACTTTCAAAAATTATTTTGAAATCTATTTAAGCACATTAACATCTCACATTAATCTTTTACCATTTCTTACAATCTTACAAAATATTTTCTGCATTTTCCTTGTGTGTTCATCTCTCTCAAAAGAAACCCATTTTTCAGTTTTCTCAAAAAAACCCTAAGTGTGAACATGGCAACCTCCAGCAATGTTTCTGCAGGTTCTCATAAGGAAGCTTCTTCTTAACAATACCAAGTTCCTTTCAGAATACTCCTTACATCAGTGAAGAATTTGGAAGTGCTGTCTGAACTGATTGTTGACTTCTCCAGTCTGAAAGAAAATGGATTTGACTTGACAGAAGAAGTTAAGGCACAGGGATGGGAGAGATATTTTGATAGGTTGGTTGGACCAATGTTCCCAGTCTTGGTCAAGGAGTTCTGGATTCATGCGTACTCATCAACGCATCAAGTCACCTCCTACATAATGGGAAAGAAGATTGTGATCACTGAGGATCACATAGCAAGATTGATTGGATACAGTGGCGGTGGTATCCGCTGTATCGATATGGCTGAAAGATGCTCTGACGTTGCTGTCATTGCAAGGCAAATTTTCACCCATGGGGTTCCCAGCAGCAAGATCAGAGACTTAAAGGATCAGGACAAAATATGGGCGAAGATTATTCTGGGGTGCTTTAATCACAGGAAGACAACAAGCTCTCCTGATTATATAAATATAGATCAACAGTTTCTGATCTATTTTATTAATCAGAAGGTAAAGATCAATCTGGCTCATCTTTTGTTTAATCACCTCAGGACCAGCGTCAAGGAGACCAGGGAAGAAGAAAGAACAAAGAGGGATTGGATACCCTTTGGCAGTTTAATATCAGATATTCTGACTGAGAATAGGCTGATAGAGCACCTCACAGAAGCTCAGGAATTAAGTTCTATTGAACCAACTGTTGGCAAGCCTCTGAACGCCAAGAATCTGAAGAAAATGAAACTGATAGAGAATATCAGAAAGGAGCCCAGCGTTACTCCTCTTGCTGACATCACCAGAAGAAGAGTCCCTCTGGATGACTTTCCATTATTTTCTGAGATAGAATCTAAACCAGTGGTGGTTCTCAGATACTTGGACGCTTGCAAGGCTGATGGTACAGATCCCAAACTGAATATCAAAGATCTGCACCAACAACAACCAGAAGTTACTATGAAGAAGACGAAGAAAAGAAAGGCCACTTCAGAAGGACCATCCCAGCAGACCCATAAGAAAAGAGGTAATTTATCTGCTGCTTCTGTTTTAAATTCTTCTGCTATTCCAACATCAATCCCAACCCCAACTTCACATGAACTTCCAATCCCCATACCAACTATTGATGAAACCGAACCAGAAGATGACCCTTCTAAGTCACTGACTCTCAGGAGACCCCGCACCAAAAATCCAAAACCCACAACATCAACAACATCAGAACTTGACAAAGTTCTGTCTGACATTGATCAACGTGTTTCTGATCACCTCTCAACAAATCCAAACACTCAACCAGAGATTGCCCACTCTCCTCAACCAGAACAACCTCTCTCACCCATACCAGAAGAACCACAAATTCCAATTCAACCAGAAATTCCTCCTCCCTCTCCTCAACCAGAACTTCATCCACCATCACCTCCACCATCACCTCCTCAACCTGAGTTTCATCATTCTGAAACTCCATCACCTGAACCTCTTTCTCCTCAATCCTCTGAGCCACAACCCTTGGCAATTCAGCTGCCATGTGGAACAACTGTAACCATGGCCCAACTGCCATCCTCGCCAGAAACTACCCCTCCAAATACTCCAAACAGTCCAATTATTATTTCTGATTCTCCCACTCCATCTCCCAAACAAACTACAGAAGACCACAGCAGGACCTTCATCGATTTAACAATCCTTAACCGTCTTGCTGATCTCAAAAATAAAATAGCCATTCCAAAACCAAAACAGCTAGATGTTGGCTCTGGCATTGTGAATTTTGAAACAGGTTTGCAGCAGTGGATTGCTTCTCTGAAGCAAGTTTGCCCTGGAATGATTGATCCTGCTGCCTCAGACCAGCTCTGGACACGTTTCAGAATATGGGTACGTGCTGAAGCCCTCAAATTGCAAGACATCAATTATAAGCAGGCACAACAGAATTTCAGCAAGCTGCTGAAGGAAGTTGGAAGTCAGCTGCTGAAGGAAGAAGTGCTCCTTCTGGGTAGTGAGCCATGGTCTGAGAAGCGCCCAGCTTCAAAAGTGCATCCAAAAGAAGATCAGACAACTCAAGCTGAAGTCATTCAAGCTGAAGATGTTGCAGAAAGCTCTCAGAAGCTTCCTGCTTCTGATGTTTCTCAAGCTGCCTTGGACAGGCAGACTCTGGAAGAGCTGAGGCTGAATGATATTCGTCTGCAGCAAAGAATGGATGAAAATGATCAGAAGATGAAGGAAAGGATGGACGTGCAAGACAGCAAGATAGATACAGTAGTCAGCATGGTGCACAAGCAGAATGAAACTGCTGATCAGATTAATGCAATGCTGGAGACTCTGTTCACACGCTTCCCACCCCAACCTTAGTTTTTCATTCATGACATTTTCAATGTTTTCTTTGCATATCTTCTGTACTGTTTTTTCTGGCTCTGAATTTTAATATAACAAGTTTTTCTGCTCTGATCATTTTAGCACATCACTTACACTTTTTGATTGCTGACAAAAAGGGGGAGAACAAGAATGATATTTTTCAATAACGGATTACTGAGACAAAAAGTCTCAAACATTCTAACACTCTGAGATACTTGAATGTTTTCTGTTTTTGCATAAGTCTACAGGTACAAGAAGTTAATCACCTCTGATACACTGAAGCTCGAAGCTCTGACATTCTGATCTCAAGCTCTGATATTCTGATGTTCAAAGAAAGTCAATAAAGATCTGATTCTGAAGAACTCTTGGAATTAAAAAGGGAAGTAATAAATTTAGGGGGAGTATCTCCGATCTAAACTCTGATATCTCTTTATCCCTTATCTTTGATAACTTCCTAATTAATTCTGATACAACTTATTATTTAGTTATCTCTGATACTTTTCACGCTATTTTCAATTAAAAAATATCTAGTTTTTGTCATCATCAAAAAGGGGGAGATTGTTAGAACAAAGTTTGAATCTACTACCCTAAGTTTAAGTTTTGATGATAACAAAATTCTAAGAGACATTAATTTTATGATTCATGTAAGAACTATTTGCTACCTAAAAATTACACTCTGTTTTACAGAAACTCTGATAGGTATCAGTATGAGAACATCCTCATCAGCTTCAGAAAATTGGATATCAACATCAGCATCAGAAGATGCTATATCAGATACCAGAATCAGAAGATCAACTTGCGCTTATGCTGAAGCTTGATGAACAGATCTGTGCTCAACACTCTGAACTCTGATAAAGACAACAACAGTTCATCAGCACTTTAAGCAGCGTCAGAATGAGCCTAAGCCAGAACACGCTTAAGTGGCAACGGTACTGTGAATTCAATATGAGTTATTACCAACGGCATCATTCCAGACAAGATCTGCTTAATAAGGAAAGATTTTTATTGGCATTGAAACCGAATTATTGCTCCAACGTACATTAATTCCAATGTTATATAAACAAGTCAATGAAGATTGAATTGGCTAATGCTCTACAACAATCTACACGCCTGAAAGCTATTCATCATCTTCCTTACTTTCAGTTTGCTAAAAGCTCCAAAATTCCTTACTCAATTATTTTAGCAATCTAGTTCTCTTAAGCTTAATTTGTGTAGTATCACAGTTGTGATAAACATTTTTGTAGAAAACATTCACACACCTAGATTTCAATTTTTTGTAAGAAAGTAATTCCTTGAGAAACCGGTTTGTGGTTTGACTCAAGAAGGCTCTAGCAGTTGCTAAAGCAGATTGTAATATTCAGTTAAATATAGTGGATTAAGACCTCGTTGGAGAGAGGCGAAATCACCTTGACGGGTGGACTGGAGTAGTTTGAGATCAAACGAACCAGGATAAAAATACCGTGTTCATTGCAATTGATTTCCAGTTTTTACAATTCAACCCCCCTTCTTGTGTTTTTCACTTCTTCAAAACGAACCAGGATAAAAATACCGTGTTGTCTGCACCTTTGATTTAAGATTTACAATTCAACCCCCTTTCTTGTGTTTTTCACATCTTCAGTGTATGTACTACTACTCGTGTTCTCAAGTTGGTTTTATCCCGGTACTTGATGTTCAAAGTAACTGTAGGGTTTGGGCACTTCTTGTTTTCCCTGCTCCTGGAATTACGAGTAATTGTCTTTTGTTTTTCATGTAAATATTTATGAGCAGCAATTATGTTCAAATGCATATATCAAAAATGAACCATTGGACGTTCTTGCAAAACAAAACATGAAAAATAAAATAAATTAAAGCTTTGTGAAAATGACTTGTATTGATTTTGAAGTTGGCCTGTAATAGGCGTTTTGTACAAGGAGGCTGACGTCCTAGTAAGAGAACGCCGCCGAAAGATAGAAATTAAAATTTGTGTAAAAGAAAGAAACACATCTATGTGAAAAGATCCCATTGGGTTTCAATTATGCTATTGCCTTTATATCTTCAAGCATTTCATCACTTTGCTGCTTGGTTGAAGGTGGATCAGATTGATTGGCGCCGTCCGAGCTTGATAGTCGATACCGAAGTCTGGTTGCGAGATGATCCAATGAGACATAGTCATGAAGAGCGAATGGTAACATCTCATGCCCGTGCTGAGGTACGGTACCCATGAAGAGCGAATGGTAACATCTCATGCCAGTCCTTGTATGTCACCGTCATCTTCTATACAATCCTCTTGATGTTCTTGTTAGCTACTTTGGCAGCCCCATTCATCTTCGGCCGGTAGGGAGAAGAGTTATGGTGTTGTATCTTGAACTATTTGCAGAGCTCGGTGATCATTGTGTTATTGATTATTGTACCATTGTCAGTAATAATCCTCTCTAGTACATCATATCGACAGATCAAATTGTGTCGAATAAACTGCACCACGACGTTCTTGGTTACTATAGCAAAGGAAGTTGCCACAACCCACTTGTTGAAATAATCAATTGCTTCCAGAATGAAACGATGCCCGTTAGATGCAGTAGGTTTGATCTCGCCGATCATGTCGATGCCCCACATTGCAAAGGGCCAGGGAGCTGTTAAAACATTCAGGGGAACTGGAGCTACATGCACCTTATCAGCATAGACTTGGCACTTATGACAGGTTTGAGAATGTTGATAACAATCGGCTTCCATAGTGGACCAGTAATATCCTGCTCGTAGGATTTTCTTCGCTATGGTGTGTCCACTAGAATGGGTTCCGAAGGTACCTTCATGCAATTCTTCCATGATCCTTTCTGCCTCGCTTTTGTCCATGCACCGCAGTAAGGTTGAATCATAGTTACGCTTATAGAGGATACCATTACAGATGAAGAACTTCGCAGTGAATCTTCTCAGAAACTTCTTGTCATTAACAGATGCCCCCTCGGGGTATTCTTGAGCCTCAAGATACCTCTTTACCTCATAAAACCCGGGTTTATCTACTACCTCTTCAGTCTCAATGTCACAGCAATGTGCGGGTTCATCCAACCTCTCAATGGTAATCTGGGGAGCTTCATTGTCCCACCTAACTTTGAACATAGAAGACATGGTAGCTAGCGTGTCCGCCAAATGGTTTTCTTCTCGTGGGAAATGTTCAAAGGTTATCTCCTATAAGTGTGGGAGCAATGTCAGTACATATTCTTTGTAAGGAATAAGATTCGGGTGCTTCGTATCCCACTCGCCTTTGATATGACTTATCACCAGGGCGGAATCTCCGAATACACTCAAGAACTTAATCCTCAGGTCAATTGCAGCTCGAAGACCCGTGCTACACGCTTCATACTCCGCCATATTGTTGGTGCAGTTAAAACATAATCGGGCGGTGAATGGAGTATGACAGCCCTCAGGAGATATAATTACAGCGCCAATGCCATTTCCCAATGCGTTCGAGGCTCCATCAAAATACATATACCATCGAGATCCCTCCTCGGGTCCTTCATCTTGTCCAGGTTCTTCGCAGTCGGTCACCAACATGATGTTCTCATCCGGGGACTCGAAATTTATGGACTGGTAGTCATCCACGGCCTGATGCGCCAAATGATCCGCCAATACACTCCCCTTGATTGCTTTTTAGGTTATGTATTGGATGTCGTACTCGGTTAAGATCATCTTCCATCTTGCTATTCTTCTGGATAAGGCGGGTTTCTCGAAAATATACTTGATCAGATCCATCTTTGATATCAACAAAGTAGTGTGAGTCAGCATATACTGTCTCAGTCGGCGAGTAGCCCATGCCAAAGCGTAAAAAGTTTTCTCGAGCAATGAGTATCGGGTCTCACAGTCAGTAAACTTTTTTCTAAGGTAATAAATGGAGTGCTCTTTTTGACCAAACTCGTCATGCTGGCCCAACACACACCCCATTGAGTTATCTAGCACTGTCAAGTATAATATCAAAGGTCTTCCTTCAACTGGAGGCATCAAAATTGGTGGTTCTTGAAGGTATTCTTTGATTCTTTCGAAAGCGGCCTGGCATTCATCATTCCACTTAAACACTTGATCTTTCTTCAACAGCTTGAAGATTGGCTCGCAAGTAGCAGTCAGATGTGAAATGAATCTGGAGATGTAATTCACACGTCCCAAGAAACCTCTAACTTCCTTCTCTTTGCGGGGAGCCGACATTTCTTGTATGGCTTTTACCTTTGAAGGGTCCACCTGAATACCCTTATCATTGACAACAAAACCCAGAAGCTTACCAGACCTTACCCCGAAGGTACACTTGTTCGGATTCAACCTCAGCTTGTACGTCTTCAACCTGTCAAACAGTTTCTGGAGATGATCAAGGTGCTCTTCCTCAGTCTGGGACCTAGCTATCATGTCATAGACATAAACCTCAATCTCGTGGTGAATCATATCGTGGAACAAATGGACCATGACGCGCTGATAAGTTGCCCGAGCATTCTTCAACCCAAAAGGAATTACCTTGTAATAGAAGGTGCCCTACTGCGTAATGAAGGTTGTCTTCAGGAGCCATCTTGATCTGGTTGTAGCCAGAAAAACCATCCATAAAGGAGAAGATCTTGTGTTGCACGGTGTTGTCGACTAGAACATCAATGTGAGGAAGTGGGAAGTCATCCTTGGGGCTTGCCCTGATCAGATCTCTGTGGTCCACACACATCCGTACCTTACCGTCCTTTTTAGGTACCGGAACAATGTTGACAACCCACTGCGGATAAGAAGTGACAACTAAGAATCATGCGTCGAACTATTTCATGACCTCTGCCTTGATTTTCTCTGACATTTCAGGACGCATTCGGCGGACCTTCTACACTACCAGAGGGCAGTCTTCTTTAGTCGGCAGGCGATGGACCACAATATCAGTGTCCAGACCAAGCATGTCTTCATAGGACCAGGTGATGATCTCAACATAGTTGTGTAGCATATGTACTAACTGTTGATTGACACTAGGCTCCAGGTTCGCACCTATTTTTACCTCTTTCCTGTCTTCCTCTGTACCCAAATTCACTGACTCAATTGGCTCTTCGTGGGGCTGTATGGCCCTTTCTTCCTGCTGTAGTAGTCTAACAAGTTCTCCAGGCACCTCACAATCATCCCCACCTTCGTCCTCGGCTTGGTTGATCGGATTTTCGAAGTCATAACTGGCAGTAGCAGAGCTGTTATCAATGAGATCCAGAGTGGATATGGATCTGCAGTATGATACGTGAGTGTGTGTAAGAGAATAATTGTTTTGATAAAGTGAGAGACAGAAAAGAAATACAAGGAGCACAAAATTTGTAATGCAAGAAAAGTCTAATGCTTTATTAATGATATATGAAATGACAAATAATAGGCCCTCACAAGCAAAGCCAAGGTGCCTCGGGCAAGGCACCGGGCCGTAAAGTTTCAAACTGTTTATTACAAATCTTAAAACAAATGAGTCAATTACTGCGGAATAAAAGAAACAAGTATGAAGTCCCTAGCCGTCCAGTTATTTGGTCCACCGTTGGTTGTCGGGTAGATCCAGTTGTCGATTTCTGAATCCTCTTGACTGTCCTCAATTGCATTAACTCCCCGATTGCTGATGTGTAGAGGAGGTCTTCCGATCCGTGCGTGCCTAACAGCCCTTTGAGCCCCTGTAGTAAAGCCCAAACCAAATTTTTCAGTTTTGTGAGTGAAATCAGAGAGCTAACCCCAATTGGTACACCCACCTTCTTCAATAATATCCTTGGCATCCTTGAGAGAAGCCATCTTCAGCGGAGGTTTGTTGGTAGTAAGTTCAGTCGATGCCAAAGTCTGAGGGACCTCTTCGAAGTTCTGACAAGGAGTTTCTATGAACTCCCCGTCCATCTCCACATAATGGAAGGAGTTGATATGACTCACCATATATTCTTCTTCACCTTGCACCGTGACAATTTCCCCTTCACTGGATACTTCAGCATTTGATGGAGTGTGGAAGTAAATTCCCCAGCCCTATGGATCCAAGGACGACCCAACAAGTAAGAATACGATGGCCTGATATCCATTACGTAGAAGGTGGACCCAAAGGTCTGAGAACCCACTTTGACAGGGATGTCCACCTCCCCGTGCACCATTCTCTTTGATCTGTCAAAATCCCGTACCACAATATTTCTCGGCTTTAAAGTCAAACCCTCACAATCCAAACGGTCCAACGCTTTCTTCGGTAGAACATTCAGCGATGACCCGGTGTCTACCAGTACATGGGCCATAGTGGTGCCCCTGCACTCAATTGAGACATGTAGAACATCATTATGATTCCTCCCTTTAGCGGTCAGATTCGCATTTGAAAATTCTAGCCCATTGTTAGCAGTCAGACTGGCCACACAATCTTTGAACTGATCTGCTGAAGTTTCCTGCGGCACATGCGCACTCTTGAGAAACGAGATCAAAGCCTTTGCATGGGCTTCAGAACACAATAGCAAAGACAACATCGAGATCTTAGACGGGGTCTACCCCAGCTGTTCGACCATATTGTAGTCGCTATTCTTGATAATTTTCAGTATTTCCTCTATTTCTTGTTTAGAGGCTTCCACAACAATTTTTCTAGGCGCCTCCGTCCGGGTAGGCTCACCTATGATTTCTTTGCCCCGAGTCCCAGATGGCGCAGTAGTAGGGGTGATAACTTGAGTAAGAAGAGGAATAGTTGCAGGTGTACTAACTGGAGTAGGAATAGGAGAAATGTCAGGAGTGCTGGTTGGAATTATAGTAGGCTTGATGATAGTCTTCGGGGAAATCTCGGGAGAGAAGACCCTTCCATTTCGGGTGACTTTACTAGTCCCGACAATATTACTGACATCAGTATCATCTTCTTCATTCTTCAGATCTTGCTTAATACCATGATAATACACATCAGCACCGTAATGCCATGGGACAACCTTGTCTGATGTGTACGGGATGGGACCAGGAACAATGATTATTAGCGGAGAAATTCTTTGAACAGGTGTAATCCTAACATGTTTTCTCGAGGAAACCTTGGAAGGATTGGAGGAAATGGTTATGATGGCAACATCTTCATTGTGAACAACAGGAATCATAGTCTTCTCGAATAGAATCTCTTTATTATCCATCAGGCGTTGAACACCTGACTTCAACAAGCGGCAACCAGAAGGTAGAATCGAGCACATGTGGCAACCTTCACCACAACCCGTAAATAAACCGACCAATAACAAATTCCTCTTAACAGTCATAAGAGGAGTAGAAATTTCTTCAACAAAGGTCACAAACAAATCAGTGTCAACAACATTAACCCCACGACCATGTTTGGGCATAGGAGCAGTTATTACACTCGGCTTTTATGGAGCATCGAACTCTATCTCATTAGCTCCCAGCAAATCTTGTACTTTGTTTCTCAAAGCCCAGCAGTCATTGTTATCGTTGCCAGGACTCTTAGAATGATAAGCACACCGCGCGTTGGGATTGTATCTAGGAGAGGTAGTGTTTGGATTTTTGGGAGCCTCCCTCAATGTTGTCAAGTTGATTCTCAGCAGGTGAGGTAAAATTTCAGCCAATGTCATGCTAATGCGGGTAAACTGCCACTGTGGTCTTTCCACCCTCTATTGATTGTTGCATTATGGAGCAACTGCGGGTCTTGGTATCACTACAGCATTTACCGTTGGACGGTGTTGAGATCTGTTTTGGCCCCTCGGGCAATAAACTGCACTGGCTTCCTTCTTGCCAGTAAAAGGTTTCTTTACCGAACTCGAAGAAGCATCCTTTTGTATTTTGCCACTTCGAATTCCAGCCTCCACTCTTTCTCCAGTTAGAATCAACTCGGTGAAACCAGACGACGAGCTGCCAATCAAGTGGTTGAAAAATGGACCAGACAGCGTCCCTAGAAACATATCAACCAATTCCCTATCAGAAAGAGGGGGTTGGACCCTTCCAGCCAAGTCTCTCCACTTTTGAGCATAGTCCTTAAAACCTTCACCTGCACCCATGGACATACCCTGGAGATGAGTACGAGTGGGAGCAAGATCGGCATTGTACTGATACTGCTTGTAAAAAGCAACAGCAAGATCTTCCCAATTTCTGACACTGGATCCTTCCGACTGGTACAACCATTCAAGCCGAGTCCCTGATAGACTATCTTGAAAGAAGTGCACCCACAGATTTCTATCAGCAGTGTGGGGTTGAATCTTCCTGACATAAGAGCGGAGATGGAGCTTTGGGCAGGACACTCTATCATACATAGCAAAAACTGAAGCTTTGAACTTTTGAGGGATGACCACTGCCGATACCAGTCCCAGTTCTCCAAAATCCAAACTAGGTATTTTCTGAACTTCCATAGCACTCAGACGGTCTTCTAGCTGCTTGTATCTATTCTCAGCAGGAGGATGTTGTTCATCATCAAAATCAGTATCATTGTTAGAGACTGCAGGACTAGGGTCCTTTTCCTCTTCTTGGTTCTCCCCATCTTTGGATGAAGAGATCAGATCAGTTTGATGCTTCAACCTTTCTCTAAAACTTCTACCCATGTTCAGAATATCAAGCTTCTTCTTCTTCTTCTTCTCTTTTAGAATAAGGGTCTTCAGGTCCTCTTTCCCCTTTGCCAGACTGATAAACATCTTTTGGAACTGGGCGTTCTGGGCCTGAAGATCTTTGATGACTTGATCGGAAGACATTTCTGCTGAAATAAACAGCGAAGAAGATGAGAAACCTGTAGTGGTACTTGTAATGATGTGTATGATAATGGGATGCGAATGTAATGATTTCAAAGACTTTGGGAGATTTAAATTTGCAAACCAAAATAAACAAAACTTTATTAGCTTAAATTTAAAAGGTTCAACATGCCTACAATGCATTACAAATAAGTAAATAAAACAAATCTAAAACTAGAAAAGCAAAATCAAAATTCCCATGGATGCTTTCTCTTTGTGCTGATGTAATCATTGAGCACTCTTTCTTCCTCGAGCTGTCTAGTGAGCTTTAAGACCTTTCTCTCTTGCTCATGGAACTGCTCCCTGTAAGCATCTCTCTCATTCTTCAGTTGAATCCAAGACCTTTATAGCTCCCCAAGATCAGTGGGCATGTAAGGATAGAGAACCGTGTAAGGAATTTCGTCTTCAGTAGTGGGTTCCACAATCAATGGTAACACTTCCGCATAAGGAATCATAAGCTTCTGGGCACGAGCTCGGACCCATTGGAGGTAAGGCTGCATAGGAAGGGAAGTGTTTGGTCCCAACTCATGGGGGTCAGATCTATTTACCATGCCCCAAGCTCGTATGAACCTCCGGCGATGCCCCTTAACATCATCCTCATAGTCGAATACAATATCCTCGAGAAGTAACCTATGGGGACCATCTCTTCGAGCACGACCAAATTGTCGCAAAGCTAGACAAGGATTCTAAGTTATACCCCCTCTGATACCAAGTAATGGGACATTAGGGTACCCCCCACAACGGTAAATAACAGCAATGTCTTCCATAGCTCGGGAACACCAAAGAATATCTGTATGAGCGAGTGACATTATTTTGTGCGACCAACCCAAACCTTCTTCGTTCTTCAGTATGGACCTAGGGAGGTGAGAAATAAAACACCTCGACAACAACGGCATGCAGCACATAAGAGTCCCTCTTTTCCTCGTGGTACGAGTATAGAGAGCGTGCATAATATCTCCAAGCAAGGTAGGCACAGGGTTGCGAGAAAGGAAAATCTTGATAGCATTCACATCTACGAAAGAGTCCAGATTAGGGAAGAGGACTAAACAATAGATAAGAAGAGCCAAGATATCCTCGAAAGCCTGAAAATCCATATCATCCCAAAATAGTTGAGCCTGGTCTATCGGAAATTTGGCTAGAAAACCCTCAACTCCGCTTCAAGTTTCTCAATTGGATACCACATCGGCCCGTTCCAAATGCAAGGCTGAGGCAATGACTTCTGGCTTAGGAATTCCTTCCATACCTGTGAACGGTACCTGGTCAAGAATGGATAGGCCCAATAGATGAGAGAATTCTTCCAAGGTGGGTACCAACTGATAATCTGGAAAGGTAAAATAGTGATGCTCGGGATCGAAGAACTGAAAAAGTATGCTCATCATCTGTTCATCAGGGTTTGAAGTAACCAGGCTGAGAAGTTGACCATGTCTCTTAATGAACATAGAAGTTTCATAAATTCTTGACACTAGCTCTTTGAGTTGGGATGGTATCTCCACAAAGTTGATTCAGATAGTCTTTCTGCGTACGGAAGCCATGGTCTGCAAAACAAAACAAAGATAAATTCCCTTGGTCTTTGAAATGGTTAGTGTAATGAAGCATGAATGCTATGTTATGATGCATGGTGTCATGATAAACTACAGGTATAGTAAACACAAGTATTTCAAAGACAAGCAAATTACACAAAGCCCTTAGGTTTAAGGCTTGCATGAGGTCAAAGGTAATACCCTCTTGAATTTAAGTTGGTTTCAACCTATCCTAGAAAAGTAACCTAGTTCTAGAGGATCTCAATATCACTGACCATCCTCCATCAGTCATGGTTTCAGCTCACGCAATCTTTTCTTGCGGCCGAAATTATTCTGAGAGTATGGTCTCAATGAGTGTAGCATCGAGTATCAACCAGTTCTCAGCTTTATACCGAGGCCGGCTATCTCACTACTTTCTAATGGCCAAGTTGGGAGATTAAAGGTTCTAAGGTCGGTTGATGCTTAACGACACCACGCGGCGGCCCTGTATTCTCCTTGTTTCTCCACAAGGGATATCGGTACCAACCAAAGTGCCACACCAATGTAGCTACTACTTCAATTGTATCGGTCTACGTCGTACAGTTCCCTCACAGTCTATTGCTACTTACCTAAAAGGTATTTCCCAGATCCGGGTTAGGATCTATAGTAACCCCAAACAAAACCCTTAAAAGTAAAGCAAACAAAACAATCAAGATAAGCAATTATGATGAACTAGATCCTAAGGTATACCCTATTATAAATTCCCCAGTAGAGTCTCCAATTCTATGATACGGTGGCAGAACCGACTATTTGACGCTGGTTTGCGTTTTGCATTTTGTGTTCGCAAAATGTCGTGGTAAGCAAGAGTCGCCACCGACTTTTATTTCATCCAATCAGAAAGGAAAAAAGTACAGAAAAAAATCCTTTTTTCGAGATATTTTGAGTACGGGGGGTAGATTATAGAAAGGGAAGGTGTTAGAACCCTTTCTATCCATGGTTTTCCATGGGCTCTTAGGTACTTGCTCGTCTTTTTAAAATTTCTTGTGTGCGTGCTTTGTTTTGAAAAAGTTTTAACTTCGTGATAACCCTTGTATCAGTCCTCAAGGGTGTGACAAAGTTGTTTTGAAAATTGTTTTTGAAAGGTGTAAGTGTGAAGAGTTTGATTTGAGCAAGTACCTACTAGCATCTACCTACTCGAAAAAAGATCGTTTCTATTCTCGTTTCCTTTAGACAGCGCTATCCTACTATTGAGAAATAGGTAGCACCGTCGTTGGAGTTTGTAAGGGTCAAGTCGAAAGGGACATACGATCACTAAAGCAATATTAGGACACCTTAGTAATAACCCTGGAGTCTTAAGATCATATTTGAGGCAACATTTCCGAGGCAACATTCGAACGGGACATTTGATCTTTCTAGACAGGAGGGCAACCACTAAGACACCCTATACTTACTGATCGTTTACCGAAGGCAAACGAAGTGAGAGTATAACCTAAGAGTGATATGTGTGAGTGATTTGTTTTCAGTTATTTATCTTTGCACATTAGGGTTTTCTAACCGTATTAATTTGTCATGCATTCTTGCCATACAATCCTATTAGCATACATCTAGACAGTTAAATATTTGCGTGAATTTAAAAAATGCGAGAAAGTAAATCTACGCTATTACAAGGCTTCGGGGTGGGGGATTAATTACATAGCCAAAAATCTGGGGAAAAAGCGATAAGTAAAAGCCCTAAATTAATATTACAAGCCATGAACAGTTACAAAAATATTGTCAAAATAAATAATAAGCGCACGATGAATCAAATACGAAGCGACTAGGGTTTTGACCCTTGACTAAACCTATTGGCGATTGATTAAAAAAAAGTTTTTTTTTGTCATGTTTTAAGAAAATAATGAAATAGTTAATTAAAAATAAGACCTAATCACTAATTAATTTTAATTAAGAAAAACTAAATTAATTCAATCTAAAAACCAATTTTTTGTATTTTTATTTATTTGAGAAAAAGAGAAAATAAAATTAAATCAAGAGTTTTAACCTAATTTCTATTTGATTTTATTTATGAAAATAAATTACAATTTCCTTAAGTTAAACTAAATTAAATTAATTTTGATAATAATAAAAAAAACTAAACCTAATTTTTTATGAAGTCTTGATTTTATGATTTTATCGAAAATAGTTAATTTGTCAATTAAAATGATTAAAAGAAAATTAAAAAGAATTAAACAAAAGAAATAAATAAATAAAAAAGGTTAGAGATGGGCATGATATCATTTAGCAATTGTGAGGGTATGTTGTTAAAATTTTGGGCCCAAACCAATCTCAGCCCGTTTGACTTTGCTGAATCTGATGCATACGTTGAACTGGGGTACATGGTGGACCTTCAATGGAGAAGCATTGGATCTAGATCGCTGGTGAATTTGATGGCCAGATATTGGTGGCATATGATGGAAGTGATGACCTGTAGTGTACCTGATCTCATGAAACAAAATAATATGAATAAAGGTTAGGACCTGGGGATCGAACCCAGACCCTTATATCCAACTCCAATGCCTGCCTGCCAACTGAGCCGCGCGTTTTTGTTGTACACATGATGGAAGTAAGATAATATAATCAAGAACCAATAATGTATTCAAAAACGCGCTAAAATTTAAACCACCCAACCAGTGAGTGTCACGCATTGTCTTCTTCCCCAAACCGTCGTTTTAGCCTAAGATACTTTTACCTACAGACATCTTGTTGTAGGTACATAGCTGTTCATCTCAAAAATTGCGTATGTTTAAGATAAATGACCATGGCTGGTACCAATCAACTCGTCTCATCCTCACGAGCATCATGGTACCAGAATCAACGCCCAATTTTGCCTGCATTGGAAAACCCTAAACAAGAACACGAAACCCTAACTATGGCATATCTTAATTCCTATACTAAAATGCAATCAAATAATACCAATAGCTTGAAAAGTCAATGATAAACAAGAATATATGAATCAAACGTGCTAATGATGAGTAAATAAATGAAATCGAAAATGAGTTTTTGAGCAAACCGTGTGACTGCTATGCGCGGATTCTGGACCTGAGGCGGCTTGCAATTGATCGAGATACATTCCTGGGATGTCCAACAATCTATTGGCAATGTTAGAATGGCCTGGATTGGCCTATAGGATGGAAATTAAATCACCACTTTTCTTTGAATTTTTGAAGTTTGGTTCCAGCTTTTCCATGACTTTCAACCCTTGTTCTTGCCTTGGATATGTTCTCTATATGTACTAGAGTCGATTAAGGTTGTAAAAACCACTAGTCTCTTTACAAATCTTAAAGATTTGATTTGGTTTAAATGGCATATGATATCCTTCCAAATTTGGCCTAATTATGCTATTTTTTTTCCAATTACCATTGATTCAAATTGATCTTGCAAGCTCATTAAATCTTGGTTGCTAACCTGTCAAAAAAACCAATCAAATCAAATATTTGATAATTTTAATCATTTATTTGATTTAATTCACTTTTTTAATAAATGAAAAATCAAAATAAATTGAAAAATGAAGCAAACAATTGGTGGATAAGCATTTTAGTCGTGTACCACATTATAATTGAGGTGCAAGCATAAAAAGTTGGGCCCATTTAGCAAAAAATGCAAAATTTGAGCACATTTGACTTTTGGCAATTTTGCAAAAAAGGTCAACTTGGACAATGCATAACTCTCTCAATTTTGACCCTAGATAGGTGTTCTTGGACTTTTTAGAAAGCTTAGGAGGTTCTCTAAGCAACCCTTTTGGTCTCATCTCAATTTAGTCTTCCATGTTCATGTATGAAACTTTGACCCAAAAGGTGTTTTTGTTGACTTTTCAAAATGACCTATAATGTCAAAATTCATGTCTTCTTATGAGTGCATATTTTGAACTTGGGAGATGAATATTAATTGTAGGGAATTTAATCCTCTTCAAAATGAGCTTTGGATGGGTAATTTATGATAAAGTATGAGAAAGTTATGCTTGGTCAAAGTTGAGTTGACTTTTCCTACAAAACCCTAATTTAGCAACTTTTGGATTTTGATGAATTATGAGCAATCCTTGAGGAATCACGATCAACCCTTGATAAAATGATGGATAATACTTCAAAATGAGTATGTTGAGCAAAAACCTTGAAGTTTGACTGTATGTGGGCCACAGTTGACTTTGGACCTAACACAATTGATTTTCAGGCATTTGAGCAATTGACTGAGCAAAATTCTTCTACAAGGCTTGAAACCTGACATGGATGATCTTGAGAACATATTAGGACCTTGTAAGGCATTTGGAATCCTTTGGACTCAAGCATCTTGATGAAAAATGAAACCCTAATTTGAGGTAGACTGCCTTAGGAGAGAGAGTTTGTCTGGTCAATTCTTGGACCTCCTTGAGCAGTTTGGGGACCTCACATGACATTTGTTGAGAAATATGGGAGGGAAAATTTTGGGTTACAACAGTGAGTAACATAATCTCTCACATCACTACAATATGAAACTACACTCCCTCACATAGAAAGCCATGGTGATTCAAAGAGTATACAAAAACTAGGAGGATTCATACAAAGAACTACCGCATTACCTACATGAAATTCGCACATATTCTTCTGGATCTATTTTTATTATGGAAACATTGCCTATGTATGCCCCAAACAGTACTTGTTTCAATGAAAATGGAATATTTTGTTGACTGTTCTGGGATTTTCAACCTTGCATCTGAGGGTTTGTGTTATGCAAACCTATTATTAAAATAGATGGAACATGGTTGTAAGGTAAATCCACGCTATTGATGGAAGTTGCACAAGATGACAAGAGTAACATTTCCAAATTTCCTTCTCTCTAGTCGAGGGAAAGATTGGTGGTGCTTGGAGTTTCTTTCTCAATAATCTCCAAACATACGTGGCTCCGCAAACTGGTCTCTATTTGATCTCTGACAAACATGCTTCTATTGAGAGTGCATACAATAATTGTGCTAATGGTTGGCACCCCCCCCCCCTTCTATGCATGTCTAATGCGTTAAACATATTGTACAAAGTTTCATGCACTAAAACAATTAATGCTTTTCATGACGAAGCTTTCACGTCATCTAGAAAAAACTAAGGTTTTATTCCAAGGCACGCCATATTTTATTTTATTTTAAAAAAAAAAAACTTGTTCCCTCTATTATTTCAAAAACCGAGGTGATATACCATTCCAGACATGATTTAAATCCCAACTACTGCACTTATAATCTATCTCACAAAATGGTATTGTATTTTTTTGGAGAAATGTTGTTGTTGTATTTTTTCTCATTTGATAGATTGCAAGTTCAGAAAATCATTCTTTCTTCAAGTTAAGCATAAAAGGGAGCACGGCCTTTGAAAGTTTAAACAAAGATGGGAGCTTAACTTTTTAGAAGATGAATATCAGCGAAACATATCTCTATCATCTTGTATGGGACCTGGGCATACTGTATTTTTAATATTCTGGGTAAAAAATCTTGATAATCTGCGAATATTTGTTGCATACAATGTATTTTTAATATGCTAGGTAAACATGTACCATTTTTTATAAAATAAAGAGAAATAAGGAATAAAGAAAACATAGAAAGATAAAATGCTTATGTATTATTTCATCGGTGTAATCATGTACAATGATCTTATTTATAGGACATCATATAAAAAATATAATAAATACAAATAGATTAAATAAGGAATGAAGTTATTGGGATAAAAAGCATCAAATTATTCATAACACTCCCCCTTGGATGTTTGTTTTGGTTATGCCTCGTTAAAACCTTACTATAAAAAACCCAGTGGAAAAAAATCTAATGAAGGGAAAAGAGTACAATATCCTTTTAAAATAAATTTATTTCTCCCCCTCAGCTGAACAATTATTTCTTCGAGGATGAAAACCAATCTTTTGTACTAGTTGACTAAAAGTTCTACTTGGGAGTGACTTTATGAAAATTTCTGCAAGGTTGTCACGTGAACGAATTTGTTGGATGTTTATATCATCGTTCTTCTGAAGATCATGAGTGAAAAATAACTTTGGAGAGATATGTTTTGTTCGATCTCCTTTAATGTAATCATATTTCAATTGAGTGATGCATGCAATATTATCTTCACGTATGGTCTTTGTATTTATTTTTCCTGAAGACAAACCATGAGTATTTTATATGTGTTGGATTAAGGATCTCAACCAAACGCATTCTCGACTTGCCTCATGTAGTGCTAAAAGTTCAGCATGATTAGATGAAGTTGTTGTTATTGTTTATTTCACCGATCTCCATGAAATAGTTGTACCACCACATGTAAACAAATAACCTGTTTGAGATCTACCATTGTGAGGATCTGACAAGTAACCTGCATCTGCATAACCTGTTAATTCGAGTTTGGATACTTTGGTATAAAACAGACTCATGTCTATTGTAACTCTAAGATAACAAAGTATATGTTTGAGTTTGTTCCAATTTCTTCGTGTAGGTGAAGAACTATATCTTGCTAATAGATTTACCACAAATGATATATCAGGATGTGTATAATTAGCAAGGTACATCAGTGCTCCAATTGCAATGAGATATGGCACTTCAGGACCAAGCAACTCTTCATCCTTTTCTCGAGGCATGAAAGGATCTTTCTCTACATCTAATGATCTAACAACCATTGTAGTAGACAACGGGTGAAATTTGTCGATATAATAGCGTTTTAACATCTTTTCTATATAGCCTTCTTAATGTACAAACATTCCTTTATCCAAATGCTCAATTTGTAAACCTAGACATAATTTTGTCTTTCCTAGGTCCTTCATCTCAAACTTTTTCTTTAAGTAATTCATAGCTTTTAGAAGCTCTTAAAGAGTTCCAATAATATTTATGTCATCAACATAGACAACTATTATTGCAAATTCTTTTCCTGATCTTTTTTTATAAAAATACAAGGGAAAATGGAGTTATATATATCCCTCTCTAAGAAAATATTCACTAAGACGATTATACCACATGCGTCCAGATTGTTTTATCCCATAGAGAGATTTGTTCAATTTTATGAAGTAGTTTTCTCGAGATTCAGAATTATGTGCATTTGGTACATTGAACCCTTCAAGGAGTTTCATGTAAATATCACTATCAAGTGAACCATACAAATAAGCTATAAAAATATCCACCATGTTCAGATTAAGCCCTTCATGTGCTACAAGGCTTATTAAATATCGAAAAGTGCTTGCATCCATTATAGGTGAGTATGTCTCATCAAAATAATTTTCAGGTCTTTGCGAAAATCCTTGAGCGACAAGTCGAGCTTTGTTTCTCACAATTTCATTATTTTCATTTTGCTTTCGCACAAAAATCCATTGGTAACCAACTCGATTCACACCTTCAGGTGTTTGGAGTACAGGTCCAAAAACTTGTCTTTTATAGAGTGAGTTTAATTTTTCTTCAATTGCATCTTTCCATTTTGGCCAATCCTCAATTTGTATACAATTTTTAATAGACGTTGGTTCATGATCCTATTTTTCATTTATCATATTTAGTGCCATATTGTACAACAAATATCATCAATGTTGACTTTGTGTCGGTTCCATTGTATTCCATTTTGGACATAATTTATAGAGATCTCTTTATTTTCATGAGTTTCAGGTACCTGATCAATCTCTTCTTGAGATGAAATGTTTATTATGTTTGAAGATTATTTTAGATTTTCTATATCCTCACTTGGGTCATCTTTATTCTTAGCTCCCTTTCTTGTTCGAGGATATTTATCTTTGGAATCGATTGGTCTACCACGCTTCAGGTGTGGTTGAGACTCATTGGATTGTCCAATAGGGATGTCCATTTTTATTGGAGCATTGGTAGCTAGTATATATGATTTAGTCACACCTTTTGGATCAGTGAATGCAATTGGTAGTTGATTCACTAAGCTTTACAAGTGAATTATCTTTTGAACTTCTAGTTCACATTGTTTCGTTCGATGATCAAGATGAGATAATGATAATTCATTCCAACTGGTCTCTTTTTCCAACTTCTTATTCTCTCCCCTAATGCTAGAAAATTTGTTTCATCAAAATGACAATCATCAAAACGAGCAGTGAATAAATATCTTGTTATTGGTTCAAGGTATTTTATAATATATGGAGATTCATATCTAATATATATTCACATCCTCCTTTGAGGACCCATCTTAGTGCGTTGTGGTAGAGAAATTGGCACATACACCTCACATCTAAAAATTCTTAGATCATAAATATTAGGTTCTTTACCAGCATGCAAATCATAATAAGCCGTCTTGAAATTAATTTTATACGTTTGATAAATGATTCTGCAAGTCCATTTTGTGTATGAATATGTGCTACTGTATGTTCATTGTCAATTCTAATAGACATACAATATTCATTAAATGCTTGAGATCAAAATTTCGCAGCATTATCAAGACGTATATTCTTGACCGAATAATAATAGAATTGAGCTCTTATTCGAATTAGTTGAGCATCTTGCAAACACTTGGTTGCAAGTTGACAATAAACAAACATGTGACCATCTAGTTGATGCATCAACAAAAACCATAACATATTTAAATGGTCCACATGATGGATGTATTGGCCCATAAATATCACCATGTATACGCTCTAAAAACTGATAGATTCATTTCCGATTTTTGTTGGTGATAGCTGAATTATTAACTTCCCTTGCGAGCAAGAGTTGCATGAGAACTTATTTGATTGAATAATTTCCCGACTCATTAATCTATGACCGCATGAATTTTCAATTATTTTTCGCATCAATATGTAACTGGGATGACCCAGCCGGTCATGCCTAATTGTACTAATATAAGTGTAGTACAAGCCCGAGAAAAAAACCGATAGCTTTACCATTACACATTTTCTGTCCAAATTATGTTGTGTAATACACAGATATTCAATACCTCCATCATCTTTTGTTTCAATATGGTATCCATTTAGGAGAATATCTTTGAAACTTAATAAATTTCTATTATATTTAGAGGAATATAGTGCATTCTAAATGTGTAATATTGTTCCCCCACTTAACAATACACTAGCTCTTTCAGAGCCTTCAATTATTTTTGAGGTACTAAATATAGTGTTGACATCAGTATTTCGCTTTACTAAGTAAGACAAATATTTTTTTATCTTTGAAAATTGTGTGAGTAGTTGTACTATCAACGAGAAAAGTATCTTCATTAGTGGCGCAAGTGCCGACATTCATTCTTCTAAAAATAATAATAATGAGTTATGAGTGCACTTTAAACATAAAAGTTATTTAATCAATAGATTATGTAAATGAACAAGAAGCAGACGCACTTTATTATTATAAGGAATTAAAATACAAAAATAGGAAGCAAACATTGAATTTAAAATTAAATAAAAAAATTGAGAATTCAAAGCATTCATAATAACTAAAATAAATAGAAATTTTTTGTAATTTCGATTTATTGACAGTTCCATCTCCAATAAGGTGATCAATTTTTTTATTTGGATCAACAAAGAAATCGCCATTCTCTAAGTGATTAACATCCATATTTCCATAATCGGGATCACCATCTTCGTTAGAAAAATGTTTCTCAATCCTTGTATTTGAAAAATGTTTCTCAATCCTTGTATTTGTACTTTTTATTTTTGCTACTCTGACAACCTTTTTCATTCCTTTTAGTATCTTTCCACTTCTGGTGAAAAGATGTATTCTTATGATTACCATTGTGAATATGATTAGAATCAAGACCACGAGCATAATTATAGGCATGACCACGACTGCAACCACGACCACGACAACTATTTTGCACATAGTGACTATGTCTTGCTACATTCACTTCTAGAAATGGAGTTGTACCTGCGGGACGAGCCTCATTATTTTTCATCAAGAGCTCATTATTTGTTCAGCCACAAGAAGACAAGATATCAAATTAGAGTATTTATTAAACCCTTTTTCTTGATATTGTTGTTGTAGGAGCACATTGGATGCATGAAAAGTGGAGAATATTTTTTCTAACATATCTTCATTAGTTACTTTTTCTCCAAATAATATCAGCTTAGAGGTTATTATAAATATTGCAGAAGTATAATCACTTACACTTTTAAAATATTGCAAACATAAATGCATATAATCATAATGAGCTTTTGGTAGAATAACCAATTTTTAATGAGCATATCTCTCTTTTAATTTTTCCATAAAACATATGGTTCAGTTACGGTAAGATATTCATTTTTAAGGTCCTCATTAAGATGACGGCGAAGGAATATCATGGATTTTTCCTTTTGTTGATCAAATGATGTATTTCCTTGTTTAGTAGCATTACCGTTACCTTTTGCATTTAGATGGGTTTCAGCATCTAGAGCCCAAGGAAAATAATTCTTATAATTGTCGAAGCTTCGTGCTGATAACGTTTTATAAAATAAAGAGAAATAAGGAATAAAGAGTAGAGAGAAAGATACAATGATTATGTATTATTTCATTGGTGTAATCATATATAATGAGATTGGTCCTATTTATAGGACATCATATAGACAATATAATAAACACAAATTGATTAAATAAGAAATGAAGTTATTGGGAGACGAGAAGAGAGAAAATATGATTGTATTATTCTCCTTATCAGTGTCCATTTCAAGTATAATATGAGTTTTATTTATAGGACATCTGTAATAAATAGAAAATCAATTGAAATCTCATAATTGATGGACATCAATAATCATTTCATTTATTCATAACACCATTTATGTAAGAGGAAAATTTTAATCTAACCCCTCAGTTTTATTCTAAAACCGAGAGGATAGTAAAGTGTTATTTTTCACTATTTTCAAAGGCCTTTAACAAATCTTTGTCGTCCATTTAAATGTTAACAACGCTCATGAATCTGCCATTAGTGATCCACGTGAAACCTAAGGGACATCCATTATATAAGTTCTCTTACGATATTGGAAACCTAAATGAGACATATAAAGCTCTTGAAACCTAAGGATGTTTGAAAAAGTTCTCTATGATGGATTTCAAGAGCAAAATATCATCTGGGTTCAAGGTTTGTTTTATTTAAAAAAAATGGTACAGAAAATATTTTTGATTATTGATATTATTTATCTTAACCTTTTTTATACCAGAAACAAATGCATGCAAGACCGTAGAGAATATTCTTGCACCCAACATTTGATCATCCCATAAGTTTTCTAGCTTGGGTACGGTAGCACCATCAACAACATATGTCACTAGTTTTTTACCATTTTAAATGGCTTCCCACACACCTTTGTCACAAGAGTTGATATGAATTTACACACAAGCATTCCAATAACTATAGTTTTCGCCCATGAAAATTTGGGATCTTTTATAAACCTCTTTAGGTTTGTATGCTATTCTATAATAAGTTTCAAATTCAGAATGAACCGGGCTCTTGATGACACTTATTAGATGACGACAACGTATCTAGAGGGGGTGAATAGATACCCAATTTAAAAAACCATAAAATTATGGTTTTGAAAGTTTGTTTATCAAAGAGTTTAAGTGGAAGTGTTTTTGAAAGTAATTCGTCTTATACAAATCATTATTGGAACCTCAAATATGCAAATATAACAAATTCATTATGGAATGAAATTGATAATTGGAATTAATAGCTTGAATCAATTTATAGATTATTTAACGTTTGTATCAAGTTACTAGTAATGTTATTTCCAATGGCAATTTATCAAAAGAGCTAGTAAAACAATTTGTCGAACACTGGGTGTGCAATTGAGTTTTCAGAATTTTCCTTTAAGTTATGTTTATACAAATAGCACCTATAATCAAAAGTGATTATAAGCAATATCAACACTTGATTGAAATGAAAAATAGTCCGGAAAAATTCTTACAAATTAATTGATAACACAGTGCTATTAGACAAATTGATTAATGTAAATTAAAGCAAGTAAAAGCGATAAGAAAAGAGACAGAAGGATTTATCTTCACAGTTCCCCACTTTCGCCCTCGCGTGAGGGTATGTCTACGCCTAATTCCAATGGAATTAGGATAATTCTTACTACACAAAAGTTGATACAAGAGAAATGTTGAAGAGAAACTCCAGATACCCTAATGCTTGTTGTCGATTCAACCCCTTCTCTTCCTTTGATATTGAGAATGACCAAGACACAGTAGACCCCAATTAAGTTATCGATATTTCTACTCCTCTGTGTTCTTTATCTCCAAATCTTTCTTGCACGAATGATCAATTGTACCTATTGCTACACAAGACTTTAATAGTGAATTTGTCGACCTAAAGATCGTATGTGTCGACACATAAAATAAGTTTTTCTGCAATTTCAGAAAAGCTTCGGTATGTTTCGATCTGTATGATGCATGTATTGACCTAACCAAGTCAGAAGCTAAATGCTTATTTACTGAGTTGCATGTGTCGACCTGAAATACGTATGTGTCGACACATGCAGTTTAATTTTATGGAGAAACAAATTTTTAATGCATGAGACTATTTTCAATATGATTCCTAACCATCCTAAGACTTCTAAATGAATAGGATGCCACACTAAACTCAAAGATCACATCCAATTACAGAAATTCTAGGTTCTCCCATTTTTGACATCATTCAAAACAACTATAGAGACAAGTTTCACTCGTACACTCCCCTTTTTTTATGATGGCAAAAATGCGAGGATGCACTTTGTATGTTTGAATGAAGCTCCCCCTAAATATGTGCTTTCAATCTTTATCATCACATATATCTTATCTCCCTTTGACAACATCAAAAAGAGATAAAACACACAATTAGAAGTATCTTATCTTTCAAACCAGAACATATGTATAGATCACACCGAGGAAATTTTTTCATAGAGAGAGTGTACATATATATGTTATAACACTATTTTAAAGAAATAGAAAAGAGATAAACAAAACAGATGGATATCCATTACATAATTAAAACAAAGTTACACACATTGTTCAAACACACAAAAGAGAATTAAAATACATGAAACCAAATAGAAAATTATTCTTCAAATGCAATGCATGGAAGGAAATGAAAATATAGAAAAACAAAGTGATATGCAACACATCAATGTCCCTCAGGGAAACCACGATGCCTTTGATAGAATCATACACCTCTACGTATATCTTTATAGAATGCAGATGCTTCATTATTTTGTTGGACACTGATCGGTGGGAATAAGAACTGACTGTTTTGGAATGCTGGTTCGCATTTGCGTTTGTTTTTTCAAAATTTCGCAGTAAGCAAGAGTCGCCACCGTCTTTTATTTTATCCAACAAGGAAAGGACAAAATCACAGAAAAATTCCTTTTCGAGATGTTTCTCAGGTTCAGGAGGTAGATTATAGAAATGGAAGGTGTTAGCACCCTTTCTATCCGTGGTTATCCACGGGCTCATAGGTACTTGCTCATTATGTTTTCAAAAGTTTGCTTTTCTTTGTGATTGTGGGTTTGAAAGAAGTTTTTGTTTGAAAGAAGTGTGAGTGTGAAAAGTTTTGTTTTGTTTTAAAAGGAGCAAGTACTTAAGAACCATCTACCTACTCGAAAAAGGAATTAAACTTTACTAGTGTCCTTTAAGACAATGCTATCCCACTATTGATGAGTAGGTAGCACCGTCGTTGGAGTTTTCGGGTCAATTCGATTAAGGGACGTGTGGTCACTAAAGCAACGTTAGGACGCCTTAGCGGTAACCCTAATGTCTTAGATCATTTCATCCGAGGCAACTGTTTCGAGGCAACTTATGATCTTTGGACAAGAGGGCGACCTCTAAAACTTCCCATACTTAATGACCATGTTCGAGGCAACCAAGTGAGGCGTACCCTAAGAGTGGCATGTGCGAGTGTATTGGTTTTCAGTTATTTATCTTTGTACATGTTAATGGTGAGCTACTGTTGATTTTAACTTAAGATTGATCTTATCATGCATAGCCTATTATTCAAACATCTAACAGTTAATAGTTGCAGAATATAAATTGCGGAAAATAAATCTAAGCTATTACAAGGCGTCGGGTATTTACATCGCCAAAAACAAACCCTTGAAAATTAAATTGGAAAAAGTAAATAAAAGAGGTAAATAAAATCCTAAGTTAAAACTATTACATCCTCGGAGCAAATACACAAATATAGATCAAATATAATACGCGCGAGGAAAATTGAATCGGAGCGTCCTAGGGTTTTGACCCTTTTTTATCAAATAAAACATATTTTTTGTTATTTTTTGAATTAAAAATTAAGTCTAGATTAATAATTTGAATTAATTACTTAAAAAGAAAATATTTTTGAGTTTTATTTTAATTAAGGAAATAAAAAATGGTTAACAAATATTAAAAACCCTAATTCTATGTTGATTTTAATTTAATGCAAAATATATTAAAATTGAACCTAATTAAAACTAAATAAATTAATTATTGGTTTATTTACAAAAAAAAAAAAAAATAATGATGAAAATAATATTTTTTTATGATTTCTGATTTTTTTTATGAAAAAGGGTTAGTTTGTTAATTAATTAGTTTTTAATAATAATAAAAAGCAATAAAAAAAATAATGAAAAGAAATAAAAATATAAGCAAACTTTGGGGGGTGTTGGGCTTGAATTGGGAGTATGATCAGCATAATGCCAAGCCCAGAACGCTGGCCCTTATTGACCTTTCAGATTGCCTATGCGTGCATTGACTTGAATCCATGGTGGATCAATGATTCTGGACTTTGGATTTGGCTTGAAGACACTTGGCACACTGGGATCTGAAGACCTATGGTAGTCCACGCTTGGGATGTTGCGCCTGAATACCTGAAGGAAAAATATAACAAAGTCTTGGGGGACCTGGGATTCGAACGCAGGTCCCAATGGTGCCACCCACTAACGCCTTGCCATCTGAGCTATTGATGTTTCTTGTTATTGGGATAGACAACAAATATTATATGAAAAACAAAATGTCAAGCCTGGAGATAATAAAAAAAACGCGCTAATGTTTTGAATAGACCAATGGCACTAGGACACGCCATCGTCTTCTTCACAAAGGCCTGGTTATTTACCTACGGATTTCCATCCGCAGGAAGTTTCGTGGGACGTCTCCAAAATCCATCCTAGGTCACAACAATACAAGTTACAACCATCATTGGATTCGTCTCCCTCCCCTGAACTCATCCATGGCCATTATTCACCTTGATTTTGCCTGTATACAAAACGCCCAAAAACAAACACAAGAACCCTAGGTTCTGGATATGGGATTAGAGGTCACGAAAATAAAATCAAACAATGCAGAATGCTTGGAAATTATGCAAGGATCACAAATATATCAATATTTTGGCAAGAAAACGCAAGAATTCAAGGTTACAAACTCTTGTACAGGGCTATGTTCAGGATGACTTACAGTGCGTTATAGACGATGAAAATGCTTGGTTTTGATCCCTACAGCTTCACAGTATATCAGTTAAGGGCGCTACGTTTTGCTTCTGGTATGAATTTGCCTCTAATGTGGTTTTAGATCACACACTTTTCAAGCTTTTTTGCAAAATTGTTTTGGCCGTTTCCACAGAGTTTTGTGCATGTTTTAGGTTTGTGAGGCTTGCTTGCATATAATGGAATGATTCTAGGTAAAAACATGGGCCAATATCTTTGTGCATTGAAGAATCAAGGTTTCCCTTTGATCACCATTAACATGTTTCCAAATATAGGCCATATCTGAGATTTTGTGCTTGAATGAGCCTTGGCACGAGTTGGTTGGGTGTCACATGGTATTTGAGAGCTGTACAAATCACAAAGATACCATTTCAATAATTTTTGGATTTTATTTGAATTAATATAGATTTAAAACGAATTAAATCAATAAAAATTAAATAAAATAGAAAAATAAGTGTTTGGTTATGAAATTAAATACGGGACACGTGTGTGGCATGACAAGACTAAATCAAGTGGAAAAAAGTGGGCCCTTTTGTCAAAAATTGGAGTTTTGAGGATAGTTGACTTTTGGCAATTTTGGAAAAATGCCCAACTTCAACAATGCATAACTTCTTCAATTTTGAACTTTTGGAAGTGTTCTTGGACTTTTTAGAAACCTTGTGCTGTCCTATAACCAACCCTTTTGGTATCATCTCATTTTTATGTTCAATTCTCAATTTATAAGCTTTTGAAAAAAAGGTGTTTTTGTTGACTTTCAAAAATGACCTATAATGTCCAAATTTGTAACTTTTTGTGAGAGATTTTCTTGATCTTGGAGTGTGAATATGGATTGTAGGAAATTGCATCCTCTTCAAAATGCGCTTTCGGTGGGTCATTTCTCATAAAGTATAAGAAAGTTATGCTTGGTCAAAGTTGAGTTGACTTTTCCTACAAAACCCTAATTTAGCAACTTTTGGATTTTGATGAATTATGAGCAATCCTTGAGGAATCACGATCAACCCTTGATAAAATGATGGATAATACTTCAAAATGAGTATGTTGAGCAAAAACCTTGAAGTTTGACTGTATGTGGGCCAAAGTTGACTTTGGACCTAACACAATTGATTTTCAGGCATTTGAGCAATTGACTGAGCAAAATTCTTCTACAAGGCTTGAAACCTGACATGGATGATCTTGATAACATATTAAGACATTGGGAAGCACTTGGGGCCATTTGGATATGAGGACCTTAGTGCAACACAAAACCCTAATTTTGACTTGACTGCCTTAGGAGGTGATTTGACTATCCAACCCTTGAGCCATCTTAAGCAATTTGAAGATTAATCTTGGCAAATCTTGAAGAATATGGGATGGAAAATTTTGGGGTACAATAGTTTCCCCTGTTCAATTTTCTTAAACCTGAGGATATAGATTGGCTTTGGAGCCTTTCGTGATCCGAAGGTGGAAGATAGTTGAACACTAGAGTGCCCAGAAATTTACACTCGCATGGTGTAGTATCAACATTGTGATGTCGGGAATGGGCTTACAGATGCCATTTGGAGATTATTGGTAGGAGGATGGGCTTATAGATGCCATCTGCAGGAGTGTCGATCGCATAAGAGATTCCTTAGCGAGAACTTGCATACTTGTTGTTGTAGAAGATTCCGCTGGGGAAGTCTAAATTTTGTTGAGATTTAGGAACTCACATGTACTTCAAATGAGAATGCCTCGGCTGAGTCTTAAGGACCTGTTCATAATTCAACTGGGGGGAAACATCTTCATCAAGATCTAGGAACTGTCTCGTGCTCAGCGGGAGTATACCGTTGAGGTTATAAAACTCGCCCACACTATGACGGAGGAAAACATCAAGATCTAGGAATTGACTCGTGCTCAATGGAGTATACCGTTGAGGTTATAGTACTCGTCCACACTATGACATAGGGAAGCATCTTCATCAAGATCTAGGAACTGTCTCGTGCTCACCGGGAGTATACCGTTGAGGTTATAGACCTTGTCCACACTATGACAGAGGAAAACATCAAGATCTAGGAACTGACTCGTGCTCAATGGAGTATACCGTTGAGGTTATAGTACTCGTCCACACTATGACGTAGGGAAGCATCTTCATCAAGATCTAGGAACTGTCTCGTGCTCACCGGGATTATACCGTTGAGGTTATAGAACTTGTCCATACTATGACGGAGGGAAAACATCAAGATCTAGGAACTGACTCATGCTCACCGGGAGTATACCGTTGAGGTTATAGTACTCGTCCACACTATGACGTAGAGAAACTGTCGAGATTGAGAACTTTATCTGAAATTCAACCGAGGATAATTCAATTGAGATTTAAGAACTGGTCAGATCTTCGACTAAGCTGAGAGCTTAACTGCATTTTTCCTGAAAGGTAATGGTCAGTCATATGCAATGCATGATATGGGTCAAGCAATGATGTTCTCAACATAAATGAGATTGTATGGTATGATGCGTATATGCATGTATCATGATGTATGGAACTGTGATGTTTTAGCTGGGGAAAATAAATCCTGGAGCTGCTGGAGAATAGAGTTGAGTTCTTCGTTTCCGCTAGGGGTGATGAACGAAGATGATTGTGAGAAGAAGCCTGCAGGAGAGAAGAACTCCGTTGGGGAATAAACTGATGAAGTAATTACTCTGCGGGGAATTACTCTGTGGGGAAGAGATGCTTTGCTGAGATTTTAACGATAAAATCCGCTGGGGATTCCGTTGATAAGCTCTGTAAGGGATTTTGATGATGAACTCCGCTAGGGATAGAAAGAACTTCGCTGGGGATGATCTCTCTGTTGCAACTTGCTGAGGATAACCCAGTTAGACTCTTGTGAGGATAACCTTCTGAATTTGGCTGGGGAGATTTATTTGTGCTCTGCAGGGGATAAGCTTCCAGAATCTACTAGGTAAGATGATTCGACTCATGCGGGGAAGCTTTTTTAGACTGCGCTGGGGAAATGACTCCACTGGGGTATCTTGTATTCCACTGGGGAACATTCTTATATTCTGTTGAGAATAATAAGATTGTCGGGGATGCTTTTACGCTTGCTGGAGAATATCTTTATACTCCGTTGGGGAATATTAAGACCTTCTGGGGATACCAAACCTTTTGATGGTAGATTAACTCTACTTGGGAAGAGTATTGCTGATTTGTTCCTAGTTGCAAGTTTCAACGGGGAGATCTACCAGTACTGCTTTGCTCTGCGAGGAGTGACGGTATCTTAGTCACATTCTTCAGCTGAACTTATCTTGGTACCTTGGTGGACAGAGCAACCATACAACTCGTACAATTCTTATTGCCCCTGTTTCTGATATTACCAGTAATTCGTCTTTCGTTTCGCATGTAAGTATTTATGATCAGCAGTCAATGTCAAATGCATATATCAAAAATGAAGTTTGGACGTTCTTTGCAAAACAAAACAGATAAAGGAAAAGCAATTTGAAATTTGTCTAAAAATGAATTTGTATTGATTTTGAAGTTTGCCTATAAATAGGTGTTTTTGTACAAGAGGCTGGCGTCCTAGTAAGAGAACGCCGCCGAACAAATAGAATTTATACAGTTTGTGAAAAGAAAAACAAAACAGCTATGTGAATAATCCCACTGGGTTCCAACTCTGCTATTGACTTTATATCTTCAAACATCTCATCACTTCGTTGTTTAGTTGAAGATGAATCTGATTGATCAGTGCTGTCTGAGCTTGATAGTTGATACCGAAGTCTGGCCGCGAGGTGATCCAATGAGTCATAGTGTTACGCTTATCCCTAACTTTTGCCTGGACTGCCCTTTCGGGTTTTCAGTCCACCGGGATACCCATTTTTGCCCAAGCCGCCTTTTCAGGTTTTCGACTTGCCGGGTGTACAGATTTTTTCAATTTCATCCCTTATTTATCCCCAAACCCTTTTGGTTCGCCGGGAAGCCCTTATTTTTTCCTAGGCCAGTCAACCTAGCGGGTCTTTGATTATGCGTAGTATCTTTTTACTATGTCTGCATTGATAGGGTGAGGAAGGTCGTCACCATCCATAGTGGTTAGAATCATCGCTCCTCCTGAGAAGATATTCTTAACCATAAATGGCCCTTCGTAGGTAGGGGTCCATTTGCCCCTGGGATCACCTTGAGGTAAGATAATGCGCTTGATTACCAGGTCCCCAACTTGATACTCTTGTCGTCTGACTTTCTTGTTAAATGCCTTGATCATCCGTTTTTGGTACGTCTGACCATGACAAATAGCAGTAAGTCTCTTTTCATCGATTAGATTCAGTGGATCGAGTCGGTTCTGGATCCAGTCATCTTCACTCAAACCTGCATCCTTCATGATCCAGAGAGAGGGTATTTGAACTTCAATAGGCAAGACTGCCTCCATGCCATATACCAAGGAATAGGGTGTTGCCCCTGTTGACGTCCGTGCTGAGGTACGGTACCCGTGAAGAGCGAATGGTAACATCTCATGCCAGTCTTTGTAGGTCACTGTCATCTTCTGCACAATCTTCTTAATGTTGTTATTTGCTGCTTCGACAGCTCCATTCATCTTCGGCCGGTAGGGAGAAGAGTTATGATGCTGTATCTTGAATTGCTCGCAGAGCTCAGTGATCATCTTGTTGTTAATATTGGTACCATTGTCCGTAATGATCCTCTCTGGTACACTGTATCGACAAATCAGATTGTGCCGAACGAACCTTGCCACGACGTTATTGGTAACCGTAGAAAAGGAAGCTGCTTCAACCCACTTCGTAAAGTAATCAATAGCTACAAGGATGAAACGATGCCCGTTGGATGCCGTAGGTCTGATCTCGCCGATCATATCAATGCCCCACATTGCAAAAGGCCAAGGTGCTGTCAAAACATTCATAGGAACTGGAGGAATATGCACCTTATCAGCATAGACCTGGAACTTGTGACATGTCCGAGAATGCTAATAACAGTCAGCTTCCATTGTGGACCAGTAATATCCTGCCGGAAGGATTTTCTTTGCCATGGTATGTCCACTGGAATGAGTTCCGAAAGTACCTTCATGCAGCTCTGCCATGATCCTTTCTGCTTCAATCTTATCCACACAACGCAGTAAGGTTGAATCATGGTTACGCTTGTAAAGAATGTCATTGTTGATGAAGAACTTCGCCGCGAATCTCGTCAGAAACTTCTTGTCATTAATAGATGCACCCTCAGGGTATTCTTGAGCTTCAAGGTATCTCTTCACTTCATGATACCAGGGCTTTTCTATTACCTCTTCAGTTTCAAGTTCACAACAATGTGCAGGTTCATCCAATTTCCAAATAATGATCCCCGGTGCCTCGTTGTCCCATTTGACTTTGAACATAGAAGACATCGTAGCTAACGCGTCCGCCAATTGATTCTCTTCTCTATGGAAGTGTTCAAAGGTTATCTCCTCAAAGTGGGGAAGCAACGTCAACATATACTCCTTGTAAGGAATAAGATTTGGGTGTTTCGTATCCCACTCACCTTTGATCTGACTGATCACGAGAGAGGAATCTCCGAAGACACTTAGAAACTTAATCCTTAGGTCAATTGCAACTCGAAGACCCATGATGCACGCTTCATACTCCGCCATGTTGTTAGTGCAGTTGAAACATAGTCGGGCGGTAAACGGAGTATGAGAGCCTTTAGGAGATATGATCACAGTGCCGATGCCATTACCCAAAGCGTTTGAAGCTCCATCAAAGTACATAGACCATCGGGATCCTTCCTCGGGTCCTTCATCCGGTCCAGGTGTCTCACAATCAGTTATCAGCATGATATTCTCGTCTGGGAATTCAAAGTTCATAGACTGGTAATCATCCACTGCCTGATGTGCTAAATGGTTTTCCAATACACTTCCCTTGATTTCTTTTTGAGTTGTGTACTGGATGTCATACTCAGTCAAGATCATCTGCCATCTTGCTTTTCTTCCGGACAAAGCAGGCTTTTCGAAGATATACTTGATTGGATCCATCTTTGAAATCAATAGAGTAGTGTGAGTCAGCATATACTGTCTCAGCCGGCGAGCAACCCATGCCAAAGCGCAGCAAGTTTTCTCAAGCAGTGAGTATCGGGTCTCACAATCGGTAAACTTTTTGCTAAGGTAATAAATAGCATGCTCTTTTCGGCCAGACTCGTCATGCTGCCCCAGCACACACCCCATTGATTTGTCAAGTACTGTCAAGTATAAGATTAGAAGTCTCCCTTCAACTGGTGGCATCAGGATGGGTGGCTCCTGGAGATACTCTTTGGTTCTTTCGAAAGCATCCTGGCATTCATCGTTCCAACGTACCACTTGATCTTTCTTCAGTAACTTGAAGATTGGCTCACAAGTAGCAGTTAGGTGCGAGATGAATCGGGCAATGTAGTTCAGTCGTCCCAAGAAGCATCTGACCTCTTTCTCTGTCTTGGGAGCTGGCATCTCTTGTATAGCTTTCACCTTGGCAGGGTCCACTTGAATACCTTTGTCGCTTACGATGAAACCCAGCAGTTTACTAGACCTCACCCCGAAGGTGCATTTGTTCGGGTTCAATCTCATCTTGTACAGCTTCAACCTGTCAAACAACTTCTGTAGATGGTCAACGTGTTCCTCCTCTGTCTGGGACCTCGCAATCATATCGTCGACGTATACTTCAATCTCATGATGGATCATGTCATGAAACAAAGCAACCATGGCACGCTGATATGTTGCCCCAGCATTTTTCAACCCAAAAGGCATGACCTTGTAGCAAAAGGTACCCCACTGAGTGACAAAGGTTGTCTTTTCCATGTCTTCGGGAGCCATCTTTATCTGATTATATCCGTAGAAACCATCCATAAAGGAGAATACCTTGTGTTGAGCAATATTATCAACCAGAACGTCAATGTGAGGTAGAGGGAATTCATCCTTGGGGCTTGCCCGGTTCAAATCCCTGTAGTCAACACACATTCGGACCTTACCATCCTTCTTTGGCACTGGAACCACATTGGCCACCCACTGAGGGTAAGAAGTCACTGCTAGAAAACCAGCGTCAAACTGTTTCATAACTTCGACTTTGATTTTCTCAGACATCTCTGGGCGCATACGGCGAACCTTCTATTTTACCGGAGGGCAGTCTTCCTTGGTAGGTAGGCGATGAACCACAATGTCAGTATCCAAACCAGGCATATCTTTGTAAGACCAAGCAAAGATCTCAATGTAATCCCGCAGCATCTGAATCAATCGCTGTTTCACACTAAGCTCCAGATTTGCACCGATCTTGACTTCCTTCTTGTCTGTTTCAGTACCCAGATTCACCGTTTCTACTGGCTCTTCGTATGGCTAAATGGCCCTCTCTTCCTGGAGTAGCATTCTTGCAAGTTCACCAGGCACTTCGCAATCATCTTCACCTTCGTCTTCGGCTAAGTTGGTCGGATTTTCGAAGTCATAACTGGCAGTAGCAGAGTCGTTACCAGTGAGATCCAGAGTGGATGTGGACCTGTACATGTGAGTGTGTGTAAAATAGTTGTTTTACAATATTTAATAAAGAAAAACAAGGAGCATAAAATTTGAAATGCAAAAACGTCCAATGCTTTTATTAATGATATATGAAAATGACACACAAAAGCCCTCACAAATGAAGCCATGGTGCCCCGGGTAAGACATCGGGCCATAAAGTCTCACAACATTGTCTGTTACAAATTCAAAACAAAGAGTTCATTACTGGGTAACAAAAGTAATAGGGATGAAGTTATTTGCTGTCAGTTGCTTGGTCCACCGTTGGTCGTAGGATAGATCCAGCTGTCGAATTCAGATTCCTCCACATCATCTTCAATGGCGTTTACTCCCGAGTTGCTGATGAACACAGGAGGTCTTCCAATCCTTGCACTACAAACAGCCCTTTGAGCTTCTGCAGTGAAACCCAAACCAAACTTGTTAGTCTTCTGAGTGAAATTAGGAAGTTGGCCCCAGTTTTCATACTCACCCTTCTCAATAACAGCCCGGGCATCCTTTAAGGAAGCCATCTTCATAGGAGAATCTTCAACCACAGTCTCAGTTGATGCCAGTGTCTGAGGAACCTCTTCAAAGTGCTGAAATGGGGTCTCAATGAACTCCCCATCTATCTCTACGTATCTGAACGTGTTGAGGTGGATGACCATGTACTCTCCTCTCCCTGTACTATCACAATCTTCCCTCTGACAGGGTACTTTAGCTTCTGGTGAAGCGTCGAGGTTACGGCCCCGACTTTGTGGATCCATGGACGTCCCAGCAAACAAGAATAAGATGGCCGAATGTCCATCACGTAGAATGTAGAATTGAAGACCTGAGAACCAACTTTAATTGGAATATCAACCTCACCATGCACCATCCTTTTAGACCCATCAAAGGCCCTGACAACGATGTTAAATGGTTTTAACTCTAACCCTTCGCAATCCAACCGGTCCAGAGCTTTCTTGGGCAAGACGTTTAGTGAGGAACCAGTGTCAACCAATACATGTGCAAGAGTAGCGCCCCTGCATTCAATGGAGACATGCAGGGTGTTGTTGTGGTTCTTCCCTTTGGCATTCAAATCAGCGTCGGAGAAACCCAAACCATTATCAGCAGTTAAATTGGCCACACAATCGGTAAACTGATCAGCTGATGTCTCTTGTGGCACGTGGGCAGTTTTCAGGAAGGTAATCAGAGCCTTGGCATGGGCCTCTGAACACAACAACAGTGACAACATAGAAATCTTGGATGGGGTTTGCCCCAGCTGCTCAACTACGTTATAATCACTCTTCTTAATAATCTTTAGAATCTCTTCCATCTCCTGTTTGGAAGCTTCCACAGTAATGGTCTTTGGTGCCTCCGTCTAGGCAGGCACATCAGTGGTGATCCCTTTTCCCCGAGCGTTAGATGACTAGGCGACGGGGGTAGGACTAGTAACTTGATCAGGAATGGCAGTAAGTACACTTGCAGGTGTAATGACAACAGGTCTTCGGACAGTTGGTGGAGCAATATCAGGTGAGAAAAGTCTGTCGTTGCGGGTGACTTTAGCAGGTCTAGTAATGTTGCTGACGCCGATATCAGCATCCAACTCTTGCTTAACTCCCAGAACATAAACATCTGCCCCATAGTGCCAAGGGACAGCTTTCTCAGAGGTGTAGGGTATGGGCCCCAGAACAGTGATGATTACAAGTGCGATCTTCGGAACGGATGTAATTCTAACAGGCTTCCTAGAGGGAGCCTTGGAAGAATTGTCGAAAATGGTAATGATGGCAACTTCTTCAGAAGGAGTGGAGGGAACAACAGTCTTCTCAAACAGGATCTCCTTGCTATCCATCAGGTTTTGGATACCTGACTTCAGCAATGGACAACCAGTAGGTAAAACAGAACACATATAGCAACCTTCGCCACAACCCGGAAATAAACCGGCTAGCAACAGGTTCTTCTTGACAGTCATCAGAGGGGTAAAAATATCATCCATGGAAACTACAAACAAGTCTTCCTCTATAGCATTCACTCCATGCTTAGGCATGGTAGCAGTCACAATGTCAGGCCTCTCGGGCGCCTCAAACTAAATCTCCTTTGCATCAATCAAGTCTTGGACCTTGTTCTTCAAAGCCCAACAATCATTTGTATTATGCCCCGTGCTATCAGAGTGATAAGCGCAGCGGGCGTTAGGGTTATACCTTGGTGACGTTGTATTTGAATTCTTTGGAGCTTCTTTTATAGTCACCAGATTGGTCTTCAGCAACTGTGGCAGAATCTGAGACAAAGTCATGCTGAGACGAGTGAATTACCTTCAAGGTCTCTCGTCCCTTTGTTGGTTGTGATGCTGAGGAGCACCAGCAAGTTTTGAAATAACAACTGCATTGACAGCTTGGAGTTGTTCAGGTCTATTCTGTCTTCTTGACTTGTAGACAACACTGGACTCTTTCTTAAACGGTTTCTTCTCGGTGCTCGAGGAGGCACCCTTCTGTATCTTCCCGGCCTTAATACCAGCTTCAATCCTCTCACCAGTCAAAATAAGATCTGTAAACCCAGCTGAATAGCTTCCAATTAGATGGTTAAAGAATGGACCAGACAGGGTCCCCAAAAACATATCAACAAGTTCATGATCAGCTAAAGGTGGTTGCACCCTTCCGGCAAGGTCTCTCCACTTTTGAGCATACTCTTTAAATTCTTCACCCGTTCCTATTGACATACCCCGGAGTTGGGTATGCGTAGGAGCAAGGTCGGAGTTGTACTGATATTGCCTATAGAATGCAGTAACCAGATCTTCCCAGCTGCGGATACTGGCTCCGTCCAACTGATAGAACCACTCAAGCTGAGTCCCTGAGAGACTGTCTTGAAAGAAATGGATCCACAAGTTCTTATCAGCAGTGTAAGGTTGGATCTTCCTCACATATGACCGGAGGTGCAGCTTTGGACGGGAAGCTCCGTCATACTTGGCAAAGGCAGGTGCCTTGAACTTATGGGGGATCACCACCCCAGATGATAGACCCAGATCTCCAAAATCTAGATCGAGCACCTTCTGTATTTCCATAGCGCTCAAATGGTCTTCCAGCTGTTTGTACTTATCCTCAGCAGGAGGATACTGTTCTTCATCATAGTCTGTCTCGTTGTCGGAGACCATAGGGCTAGGAGCCCTTCTTTCTTGTGGACTATCTTTCCCTCCATATGAGGTGGTTAGATCAACTTCATTCTGCAGCCCGTTTCCAAACCTGCATCCGGTATTGAACAGGATGGTCTTCTTCTTATTCTTCTTCTTCTCCTTCAAAATCAAGGTCTTCAGGTCCTGCTGACCCTTAGCTAGATTCATGAACAGCTCTTGAAATTGGGCATTCTGGTCCTGGAGGGCCTTGATAGCTTTCTCAGTTGAAGGTTCAGCAGACATGATGATTGCTGAAATCAACAGCGAAGAAGATAAGAGACCTGTAATGGGGTACCTGTTTATGAAGTGCATGGGATGAAATGCGTATGATTTATGATTTCAAAGACAATCGGGATTCAAATTTGTAAACAAGAAAGGAAACACACTTTATTAGATTTAAACTTCAAAATTTAAATTGTTCAACAAATTGCCCTTAGGCATTACAAGAATGGAAATACTGAAAAGTAAATAAAAACTATAAAAGAAATCATCAAAGGTCCATCAATGCTCCCATGGTCTCTTCTTCTCAGTGCGGACATAATCATTCAGGATCCGCTCGTTCTCCAGTTGCCTAGTCAGCTTCTGGATCTTTTGCTCTTGTTCATTGAACCTCTCTCGGTAGGAATCACGTTCATCCCTCAACTGAATCCAAGACCTCTTCAGTGTCCCAATATCAGTGGGCATATAAGGGTGGAGAATAGTTGGAAGAACCCCCTCTTCATTAGCAACTTCAAGAGTAACAGGTCTGACAGCTTCTTATGGCATACCTAGCTTCTGGACACGGATGCAGACCCATCTGATATATGGCTCCATTGGCAGGGAAGTCTTTGGTCCCAACTCATGTGGGTCAGATTGGTGAACTCTATCCCAAGCCCTTATGAATCTACGACGCAGCTCATCACTATCTCCCTGAAAATCAAATATGATATGAGGCATCAACATCTCATGAGGACCTTCTCTTCTGGCTCTTCCAAACTGTCGGAGAGCTAAGCATGGGTTGTAATAAATCCCTCCATGGGTTTCGATCAATGGAACATTAGGATACTCCTCACAACGATCAATGACAGTAACCTTATCCATACCTTTGAGAGTCCAGATAATGTCATTATTAGAAAGGGACATCACCCTATAAGCCCAGCCCATTCCTTCTTTGTTCTTCAGTACGGACTTAGGGAGGTGCGAAATAAACCACCTCGACAATAAAGGAGCACAGCACATCAAAGTTCCCCGCTTTCGGGTAGTACGAGCATAAAGCTGATGAAGCATATCACCCAAGAGAGTGGGTACTGGATTCTGAGAGATGAAGATCTTTATGGAATTAATACCAACAAAAGTGTCAGGATTCGGAAACAATACCAGACCATAAATCAAGAGGGCCAGAATATCCTCGTACGCCTTGAAGTCTAAGCTGTCCCAGAAGTAATTAGCTTTGTCAACAAAAAACTTAGTCAGAAAACCCTTAGCTCCACTTCTAGTCTCCCAGTTAGCCATTACCTCCTCTTTGGTCAAGTGAAGGGGTGCAGCAATCTCTTCAGGCCTAAGAGTCTTTTCCCAACCAGTAAATGGAGTCTGCTCCAAAACAGAGATACCAAGCAGATCAGATAACTCTTCCAGGGTAGGAACCAGCTGGAAGTCTTGAAAGGTGAAGCAATGGTATAGCGGATCATAAAACTGGACCAGGACACTCATCATTTGTTCGTCCAACTTCGAGGTGACCAAACTGAGAAGAGAGCCATGCCTTCTGATGAAGGAAGTAGTGTCTGGAATCCTGACAACCAAATCTTTAAGTAGGGTAGGTACTTGGACAAAGTTGATCCGGATAGTATTCCTACGCATGGGCATCATGATGACCTACAAAACAGAGCAAAGATGAAACCCTCTTGTCTTTGAAATAGGTTAGTCTTTATGCAAAATGTATGCAAGGTTATGATGTCATGATGTCATGGTAAAGGCACACCACAAGTATTCACAAAAGGCAAACATGGTAAAGGCACACAAGTCACACAAAAGAGCCCTTAGATTTCAGGCTGGCATGGAGCTTAGGTACAACCCTCTTTCAGTTCAGTTGGTTAAGACATGTCCTAAAAATAGTAACCGGGTTCTAGAGGATCTCAATATCACTGACTACCCTCAATCGGTCATAATTCCAGTTTAGCAACCTTTTCTTGCGGCCGGAATCATCGCGAGAGTTTAGTCTCAATGAGTGTAGCATATTGCTACTGTTCTATGGCCAAGTTGGTCAATTTAAGGTTCTAAGGTCAGTTGGTGCTTAATGACTCCTTAGAAGACCCATATTCTCCTCGTTCCAACATAAGGGATATCGGTACAGACCAAGGTGCCACACCAACATAGCTATTGCTTCATCCGTGTCGGTCTACGCCGGACAGATCCCCCACAGTTTATTGCTACTTACCTAAAGGGTATCCCCAGATCCGGTTTAGGATCTATAGATCTCCGATACAAGCCAACAAAATTAAAGCATACAAAGCATATAATTGAAAACATGGTGATCTAATCCTAAGGTACACCTCACTTATTAACTCCCCAGCAGAGTGCCAGTTCTGTGATCGGTGGGAATGAGAACTGACTGTTTTGGAATGCTGGTTCGCGTTTGCGTTTGTTTTTGCAAAATGTCGCGGTAAGCAAGAGTCGCCACCGTATTTTATTTTATCCAACAAGGAAAGGACAAAAGCACAAAAAAATTCCTTTTTGAGATGTTTCTCGGGTTCAGGAGGTAGATTATAGAAAGGGAAGGTGTTAGCACCCTTTCTATCCGTGGTTATCCACAGGCTCTTAGGTACTTGCTTATTATGTTTTCAAAAGTTTGCTTTTCTTTGTGATTGTGGGTTTGAAAGAAGTTTTTGTTTGAAAGAAGTGTGAGTGCGAAAAGTTTTGTTTTGTTTTAAAAGGAGCAAGTACTTAAGAACCATCTACCTACTCGAAAAAGGAATTAAACTGTACTAGTGTCCTTTAAGACAATGCTATCCCACTATTGATGAGTAGGTAGCACCGTCGTTGGAGTTTTCGGGTCAATTCGATTAAGGGACGTGTGGTCACTAAAGCAACGTTAGGACGCCTTAGCGGTAACCCTAATATCTTAAATCATTTCATCTGAGGCAACTGTTTCGAGGCAACTTATGATCTTTGGACAAGAGGGCGACCTCTAAAACTTCCTATACTTAATGACCACGTTCGAGGCAACCAAGTGAGGCGTACCCTAAGAGTGGCATGTGCGAGTGTATTGTTTTTCAGTTATTTATCTTTGTACATGTTAATGGTGAGCTACTGTTGATTTTAACTTAAGATTGATCTTTTCATGCATAGCCTATTATTCAAACATCTAACAGTTAATAGTTGCGGAATATAAATTGCGAAAAATAAATCTAAGCTATTACAAGGCATCGGGTATTTACATCGCCAAAAACAAACCCTTGAAAATTAAATTGAAAAAAGTAAATAAAATCCTAAGTTAAAACTATTACATCCTCGGAGCAAATACACAAATATATATCAAAGATAATACGCGCGAGGAAAATTGAATCGGAGCGTCCTAGGGTTTTGACCCTTTTTTATCAAATAAAACATATTTTTTGTTATTTTTTGAATTAAAAATTAAGTCTAGATTAATAATTTGAATTAATTAATTAAAAATAAAATATTTTTGAGTTTTATTTTAATTAAGGAAATAAAAAATGGTTAACAAATATTAAAAACCCTAATTCTATGTTGATTTTAATTTAATGCAAAATATATTAAAATTGAACCTAATTAAAACTAAATAAATTAATTATTGGTTTATTTACAAAAAAAATAAATAATAAAATTAATGATGAAAATAATATTTTTTATGATTTCTGATTTTTTATGAAAAAGGGTTAGTTTGTTAATTAATTAGTTTTTAATAATAATAATAAAAAGCAATAAAAAAATAATGAAAAGAAATAAAAATATAAGCAAACTTTAGGGAGTGTTGGGCTTGAATTGGGAGTATGATCAGCATAATTCCAAGCCCAGAACGCTGGCCCTTGTTGACCTTTCAGATTGCCTATGCGTGCATTGACTTGAATCCATGGTGGATCAATGATTCTGGCCTTTGGATCTGGCTTGAAGACACTTGGCACACTGGGATCTGAGGACCTATGGTAGTCCACGCTTGGGATGTTGCGCCTGAATACCTGAAGGAAAAAAATAACAAAGTCTTGGGGGACCTGGGATTCGAACCCAGGTCCCAATGGTGCCACCCAATAACGCCTTGCCAGCTGAGCTATTGATGTTTCTTGTTATTGGGATAGACAACAAATATTATATGAAAAACAAAATGTCAAGCCTGGAGATAATAAAAAAAACGCGCTAATGTTTTGAATAGACCAATGGCACTAGGACATGACATCGTCTTCTTCACAAAGGCCTGGTTATTTACCTGTGGATTTCCATCCGCAGGAAGTTTCGTGGGACGTCTCCAAAATCCATCCTAGGTCACAACAATACAAGTTACGACCATCATTGGATTCGTCTCCTTCCCTTGAACTCATCCATGGCCATTATTCACCTTGATTTTGCCTGTAAACAAAACGCCCCAAAACAAACACAAGAACCTTAGGTTCTGGATATGGGATTAGAGGTCACGAAAATAAAATCAAACAATGCAGAATGCTTGGAAATTATGCAAGGATCACAAATATATCAATATTTTAGCAAGAAAACGCAAGAATTCAAGGTTATAAACTCGTGTACAGGGCTATGTTCAGGATGACTTACAGTGCGTTATAGACGATGAAAATGCTTGGTTTTGATCCCTACAGCTTCACAGTATATCAGTCAAGGGCGCTACGTTTTGCTTTTGGTCTGAATTTGCCTCCAATGTGGTTTTAGATCTCACACTTTTCAAGCTTTTTTGCAAAATTGTTCTGGCCGTTTCCACATAGTTTTGTGCATGTTTTATTTTTGTGAGGCTTGCTTGCATATAATTGAATGATTCTAGGTCAAAACATGGGCCAATATCTTTGTGCATTGAAGAATCAAGATTGCCCTTTGATCACCATTAACATGTTTCCAAATATAGGCCATATCTGAGATTTTGTGCTTGAATGAGCCTTGGCACGAGTTGGTTGGGTGTCACATGGTATTTGCAAGCTGTACAAATCACACAGATACCATTTCAATAATTTTTGGATTTTATTTGAATTAATATAGATTTAAAATGAATTAAATCAATAAAAATTAAATAAAATAGAAAAATAAGTGTTTGGTTATGAAATTAAAGATGGGATACGTGTGTGGCATGAAAAGACTAAATCAAGTGGAAAAAAGTGGACCCTTTTGTCAAAAATTGTAGTTTGGAGGATAGTTGACTTTTGGCAATTTTGGAAAAATGCCCAACTTCAACAATGCATAACTTCTTCAATTTTGAACTTTTTGAAGTGTTCTTGGACTTTTTGAAAACCTTGAGATGTACTCTAACCAACCCTTTTGGTCTAATCTCATTTTTATGTTCCATGCTCAAGTTATAAGCTTTGAAAAAAAGGTGTTTTTGTTGACTTTCAAAAATGACCTATAATGTCCAAATTTGTAACTTTTTGTGAGAGATTTTCTTGATCTTGGGGTGTGAAGATGGATTGTAGGAAATTTCATCCTCTTCAAAATGAGATTTGGGTGGGTCATTTCTCATAAAGTATAAGAAAGTTATGCTTGGTCAAAGTTGAGTTGACTTTTCCTACAAAACCCTAATTTAGCAACTTTTGAATCTTGATGAATCTTGAGCAATCCTTGATGAATCATGATCAACCCTTGATCAAATGATGAATTATCCTTCAAAATTAGAATGTTGACAAAAAATCTCGAGGTTTGACTATTTGTAGGTCACAGTTGACTTTTGCCCTAACACAGTCGACTTTTGGGTCTCTTGAGCAATTGACTGACCAAACTTCCTCTGCAAGGCTTGAAATTTGACATGGATGAACTTAAGAACAAATTAAGACATTGGGAAGAAATTGGGGCCATTTTTATATGAGGACCTTAGTGAAACACAAAACCCTAATTTTGACTTGACTGCCTTAGGAGGTGATTTGATTATCCAACCATTGAGCCATCTTAAGCAATTTGAAGATTAATCTTGGCAAATCTTGAAGAATATGGGAGGTAAAATTTTGGGGTACAACAAACACCAATTATGTGGAGATGATAGATTCTTCCTTGGATATTGTTGGTTGACCTATGGATCTTATCATGGAGAGAATGAAACTACACAGTAGTAGTCGATGCAAACAACTCAAAGTTGATTTATTGAGTACCCAATCTTCCATTAACGAACCTGAATTTCACATTCTGAGCGGATTGAAAATCAGTATGCCATTGCATTTAATAACGTTGATTCAGTTGGATCTGCATGTTCTGGGCATGGTAAGGATCTCAAAATTGTTTCCAGAATCAGATATGTACCTGATTTCATGTGAACTAACAACATAGTCATAGGAACCCCAATCATATCCTCTATAGTTTGCTCCTTGTTATGTCCAAGAGTTTTGTTGCCAATTTTTAGTCCAAGGTTTCTCATACTCATGTTGTTGAGCAACAATGGCATTCATCCAAATTTCATCTTCCTTATTATTTGAATCATCCATGGGAATGTCATCTTGATGATCACCATTTATGTCTTCAGCACCTTTATCAACCCCTTGCTCATCAACATCATCATAGTATTCAGCCGGATAATAAAAATTGTAAATTTTTCTCTTTGTTTTACGAACAAGGTAATATTATTCTTCCCTTTCTAGATCCCAATAGTATATCAGATTAGTTATAGTTCTCTTGGTGAATTCCAAAGTTGCACTCAGATAGATAAACGAAAGATTTGGGAAGCCAGTATTTAAGAATTTAAGTATTTTAGCTATCATAGATCGGTAGCTAAAAACAATCCCTTTGTTACACGTCTTAATCGTGAAAATGCGAGAAATAAAATAATACGGAAAATTTATCTTAATCTGATTGAGAAGAAGATAAAACAGATGTATCTTCGCATTGTCGACTCTTGAGAAGCCTCATTCCTTAGGACGCAAAATATGTGTGACAAACAAGTGCAAAATGCGGGGGGAAATTTCTTGAGGCAACTCGTAGTAATTAGTTTATTGTTGTTGTTATCTCTTAGAGCTTTCAATTGCTCATTTGAATACATTCTCCACTTGAAATCAGGATGAACCCTTGAATCCATAACCATTGGTTCATTTCCTATTGTAACTCCAAAAATAGTTCTCCATATATCATTTGTAAAAGTATACATTTTACCTCCAATATCAAATGTGAATTCAATCTTGTCCCGCTTGCGTAATCCAGCATGAAATATGTGAATCAAATCCTCATTGTATTGTTGAGTTAACTGTAAGAAATAGTTGATTTCTTGATGGTTTAGCCTGCTTACAACTTCAAGAATATGATGTTCTTCAGCTGTACGCACTTTATAGTAATGTTGCTTGGCAATAATTATTCCATAACATTTCTCATTAAATATTTCCATGTTATCCTCATTAACCAGATCAAACCTAGATTCAGAGGCATTTAAGGATGAACCAACCTTTCCTTTACCTATGCTAATCCCCTTGCCTCTTGCAATATTAGGAGCAATGAGCAATCTCACCAAATCAAACATGCTCGAAAGGTGTTCGATAGAATTCCCCACCCCCCAAAAAATGGTTTTTTGGAAAGATATGCTATCCTCACAAATAGAAATGATGTCATAAAAAAGGTAGATGCACAAAACAACAGATATACACACAATTTATAGAGGATTTTATGAATGAAATATGCAATGGATGAGTGTATAAGAGCTAGAGACACATTATAATGGACCTTGAATAGTAATTAATTTGGAATATTATAGGAATTGGAAAATAATGAAATGAGCAGAATAAATGTTATGACATGATTTATGTTGAGGAAGAGAGTTTGAACATAATTTAGATGAGTGAAGAGAGAATTAAATTTAGGTTTATGACATAAAGGTAGTATAAGAGGATGGGAGATGAAAAGGTTAAGATTTTAACCCAACCAGAAGACACGTGTCGACCTGATTAGATTACGTGTCAACACATACATATTATGTGCCGACCTATAATGGGGTATTTGTATAATATCTCAAAAAATTATTTTTTGTCATCCTATGAGAATTTTGTGTCGACAGATACTGAAACAAATTGAACAATAATAAAGATTGAGTTTATGTTTCAACACATCGAACTTATATGCTGACCTATACTCACTCAAAAACACCAAATGTTTGCAAGGATCAAGCAAGAGATAGATTTGTCTTCATATTTTGGATGTGCAATATGATTTATTTATATGTAATAATAAAATGTATGTATGTGTAAACAATATTTCTTATATATATGCAATCTAAGAAATGTAAAATACAAAAAAGTGCACATATGTTACAATAAGAGAAACACACATAATTTGAACACTTTGATCAAAGTCACCATAATCATGTAAATTGAAACAATCAGATATTCAATTAAAATTTATGGAAGTGAACATAAGAGAAAAAGACATTCAACGCGTGCTTTATATACCTTGTAGACATATGTGATACGGTGGCAGAACCGACTGTTTTTACTAGTTTGCGTTTTTCGTTTTTTGTTCGCAAAATGTCGCGGTAAGCAAGAGTCGCCACCGACTTTTATTTCATCCAATCATGGAAAAGGAAAAAGAACAGAAAAAACCTTTTTTCGAGATTTTTGAGTAAGGGGGGTAGATTATAGAAAGGGAAGGTGTTAGCACACTTTCTATCCATGGTTTTCCATGGGCTCTTAGGTAATTGCTTATTTTTCAAATTGCTTGTATGTGCTTGTTTTGAAAATGTTTTACTTCGTGATAACCCTTGTATCGGTCCTCAAGAGTGTGACGAAGTTTGTTTTGAAAGTTTGTTTTGAAACGTGTTGGTGTGAAAAGTTTTTGTTGAGCAAGTACTTAAGATTCTACCTACTCAAAAAAAGATTATTCATTCTCGTTCCCTTTAGACAACGCTATCCTACTATTAAGGAATAGGTAGCACCGTCGTTGGAGTTTGTAAGGGACGTTCGAAAGGGACAAGTACAATCACCAAAGAAATGGGTTGGAAATTTTAGTAGTAACCCTAGAGTCTTAAGGTCTTTTTGAGGCAACATTTCCGAGGCAACATTTCCGAGGCAACATTCGAATGGGACATTTTGATCTTTTAGACTGGAGGGAAACCACTAAAATCTTCTATGCTTAATGACTGTTTACCAAAGGAAACCGAAGTGGGGCAAACCCTAGGAGTGAATATGTGCATGTGAATTCTTTCAGTTAATTAGTCTTTGCACATTAGGTGACCTACCATTTTAAGTTTTCGAGACTAAGCCATTGGATTGACTAAACTTTATACAAATCAAAATAAAAATCGCCACCGCGCTTTATTGTTTCCAAAGGAATGGGAAAAGAGAAAATAACCCATAAAGAGGGGGAAAGATTCAAGGTAAGGGGGTTGGTTATGCAAGGGAAGGTATTAACACCCTAAACATCTACGGTACTCCGCAGGAACCTCTTTGAAAAATCTGTATATTTTGGCTATAAAAATATGTTGTATATAAAATGGATGGTGGAGGTGAGAAAAGAAATATTTTTATGATTTTTGCACCCTCCGCGGTTGCGAACCTTTAATGCCTACGCACCACCTTTCGTGCAATAGGGGATCAGGGTACATGTAGTTCCTCTTTTAAAAATTTGAAACACAAGTGTGTTGGTTAATTTTATGAGATAAGACATCATCGTCATTGTCCGTGTGGAAAACATACTTACTACCCACAATCATGAAAAAGGAGAATTTGAATCATCTCAAAGTGGAGGATATGGCTTGGATTTTAAAATCAACAATGCCTCACTCAACACCCAAGTGGAAAATATCTCTCTTAACTACATATTGTAGAAGTATAGTTGTTTGGATTACTACAAGGATTGACAAGAGTCTAATCTTTTGAGAAAAGCTTTAAAATAAAAAGCCAAAGTGGCAAAATGGTTTGAAATGAGATTGATTGACTTTTAGTATTCTCACAAAAATGTCAAGGTATTATTAAATTTATTGAAATTTATTCATGAAAATGTTTTGAAAATGCATGTACATAAGTCCAAGTTTATTATGAAAATGGTTCAAGTTTCAAAACAAGAAGAGTTTTCAAAAGGAAGGAGAAGATTTTTGAAATTAAAGAAGATCGGAGGAGATGAAGAGACTATCCTAAAGCATAAGGTAAAAGCTAGGGATAAGAACCATCTAACCAACAAGAAGCCAATACTTTACATTATGAGTCAATATAGAATTCCCATTCTTCGGATTGAAACCAAGAAAATAAAGATACTAGACCTCTTGAGAGAACCAAACTTCAAGTGTTTTAAGTCTTCGCATAAATTAGGCAGAGTAACGGTTGTATACGGGTGAATTCCAGATTACAAACAAAGTATGTAATCACAATAGCCTGCACACAAAACAAACAAACAACCCAATGTCTTGAGGTAAACCTCAAGAACTCCAGACAAAATATCAAATAAAGACATAAAGTCTCCAAGATAGGCCAAGGTATCTAAGCCTAAGTCCAAGAAATCCAATACTCCATAATGCCAAGGATAGTAACCAAATAGTCCAAGTATCATTAAAGATTTTTATGGTTCATGTTGATTATTAAGTGTCTTTAAAAGGAAAAGAAAAGCTCAAGTGTGCAAAATAAAATTGACATAAAAGTAAATGCTCAAATGAGCAAACTAAAAATGGCATAAGAATAAATGCTCAAGTGAGCAAAATAAAAATGGCATGAAATGTAAATGCTTAAATTAAATAGTACATAAAGCATAAAAATAAAAGCATAAAGTAAAGTCAATTGTTAGAAATTAGTAGTTAGTTGGATGACCATCTTGAAACTTGCATTTGCAACTCATTAGAGGATTGGTAGAACCAAAGCCTCCATACAAAAAGTTGCATTTGCTTTTTGTCAAGTATATCATCCATTTTGGAATCCTCAAAAAGTAACATGTAATGATCAACGATGTTTAAGTGATCCGCGTTGACCAAAGGTGTTGTAGATCCATTAGAGGATTGGTAGAACCAAAGCCTCCACACAATGAATCTCAAGGTTATTGGATCAAAGAGATAAAATTAACATAGTTGGGCTTGCAATCATAAGTTTGGGCCACGAATGATCATTTATTCGAATCGGGACAAAATTTAGCGCTATGTTAAGCAATCGTAAGTGCACTTATGTAGAAGTCACACCTATTTTGAGGCCGGTCAATAGCAATCAATGTACTTCATGTTTGGATAAATGATATAGAGATCACCATCCCTTAACATGTAGCACAATTAAAAAAGAAAGGGATAAGATGAAGAGGGAGGGGAATGATAAGCTAATTTGGATCACCATTTCAAAATTCTTTCATCTTTAAATTCAACCACTCCTCTAGATGGATAAAATCATTAAACATATCATTAATCCAAAGCACCAAAAATGAATCAAATAATTCACTCTTAAGTAGATTTGAATTGATGAACATTTATCCAACTTCATCTACATCACAAAGTCCATTGAGTTTAAAGAGAAATTGGACATTTAAAATTGCGATCCAAACAAACAATCAAAAGGAGTGAGTAGAAAAAGCATTTTGGATCAAAACAGCCCCAAAACAAGGCAAAAAAATACATTATGTCCCTGTGTAAATCGATTGCACTACTGTGTAAATAGATTTACACAGTACAGTTTTCGAAAATTTGCGTGAAATTGCTTCTGTGCAATCGATTGCACGCTGTTACAGGCAGCAAAACAACATGTTAAAAGGCCAAATTCTTGTTCAAACTTTCCATCAAATACATTATGATCATGGATCCAATTGAGCACGAAAATTCCATTAAATTATGAGAAAATAACACCATTGGAATCACAAAATAATGCTCAAAGAATCAAACCCAAAGATCAACAAGAGATCACATTGTGAAAGATGAATTATCCAACTTACCAAAGGTAGATCTAGAGAATTATCAAAAAAAACTTCAATAATTTGCTTCAATTTAACCACAAGAATGAATTGTCCAAGCTTAGATGTAGAGAATTGATAAAGAAAAAGTGTTTGGATGAAGGTTTAGCTCAAAGATTAGTAAGCTTCAATGCAAAGCTTACTAACTTTTTAAAAATGGAGCTTTGAGTGAATTTGGTAGATGGAGAAAATTGAGAGATTTTTTAGCAAAGTGGATTTGGCTATCAAAAGATTGAAATTTGAATTAAATGAGGGCTCTATTTATAGAGTTTTAGGATTGGGATTAATGGTAATTTGGTAATTGATTCTTGGAGCCAAAATTTGAATTAATGATAATTCTTTCAAATATTAGAGCCACAATTTATATTAATGATAATTCCTTCAAATATTAGAGCCAAAATTTGAATTAATGATAATTCCTCTTAAAAAGGAAAGATTGGCACTAAAATTTGAATTAATGATACATCTTTCAAAAAATGAAGAAAAATTAGAGTCAAAATTTGACAAGTTTAAAATTGCTGATTTTTTCAAATTTTCACGCTGTGCAATCGATTGCACTACATTGCAAATCGATTTGCATATTGTCTTTTTTTCAAAAATGGTGCAAAATGCACTATGTGCAATCGATTGCACTCTAAGATCAATCGATTGCATCAGTGAAAAAATGAATTTTTGTTAATTTTTCCTTTGCAAATAGAGATTTTAGGAAAATAATACCAGAAATCCTTATTTGTCAGATGCTTCGACTTGGTACCTACAAAACAAAAATATACAAAGACAAATAAAAATATTTTTTGTATTTTGATTAGAAGTTAGTCAACAACACATATACAAAATACACAACTAAGGTGCTTGGAGATTCCTCATGAGCAAACTTAAAGATAGAAGATAGAAAAAGAGGAAGAACCAACCCTAATATAATCTTGTTATGATCGAGTTGATATGATATGATAGAGGAATCTTAGGGGGGAAAATTGGGGTACAACAGTTGCCCTTATTTAAGTGTCTTCTATCCGGAGATACGAAGGTTAAAAATCTTCGTGTCGACCCGATTGAAGATAATTAAATATAAAACAACCCCTATTTTTGTCCCTAAGATGCCATGCAATGCTTATGATTATGAATGCAGATGAAAAAATCTAAAGAGACACAAGCTATCACTGGGGATGCCATAAAAATGAAGAAACAAAGGAGCAACCCCACCAGGAAAATAAATCACCGGTGGACCCAAAATAATTGAATCAGAGAGGAAGATAACAAGCATCGACATTCACTGTCGATGGTCTACCAATGTTCACTGAAGGTAAAAAGAGAATATATCATATCATCTTCGTTCATTGACGATGAACTATCAACGTTTACTGAAGATAGCAAAAAGATAACAAACACCGACGTTCACTGCCAATGTACTACCAACATTCACTGAAGGTAGAGAGAAAATATCATATCACCGTCGTTCACTGACGATGAACTATCAAAATTCACTGAAGATAGCTAAAAGATAATAAACACCGACGTTCACTAATGATGTACTACCAACGTTCACTGAAGGTAGAAAGAGAAAATAACATATCATATCACCGCCGTTCATTGACGATGAACTATCCACATTCACTGAAGATAGCAAAAAGATAACAAACACCGATGTTCACTATCGATGTACTACCAACGTTCACTGAAGGTAGAAAGAGAATATATCATATCACCGCCGTTCATTGACGATGAACAATCAACGTTCACTGATGATAGCAAAAAGATAACAAACACCGACGTTCACTGCCGATGTACTACCAACGTTCACTGAAGGTAGAAAGAGAAAATATCATATCACCGCCGTTCACTGATGATGAACTATTAATGTTCACTGAAGATAGCAAAAATATAACAAACATCGACGTTCACTGCCGATGTACTACCAACGTTCACTGAAGGTAGAAAGAGAATATCATATCACCTCCGTTCACTGACGATGAACTATCAACATTCATTGAAGATAGCAAAAATATAACAAACACCGACGTTCACTATCGATGTCCTACCAACGTTCACTGAAGGTAGAAAGAGAAAATATCATACCACCGCCGTTCAGTGACGATGAACTATCAACGTTCACTGAAGATAGCAAAAAGATAACAAACACCGACATTCACTTCCGACGTACTACCAACATTCACTGAAGGTAGAGAGAAAATATATCAAGTTATCCCAAAATTCTGGTTTTTTACCTAGAACGGGTCTCAACTTCTTCTTTAACCAAGGAATTCTTCCTGGAAAGGGTAATATGTAAGCTGTCTTAAATAAAGAGACTTCCACTTGCAAAGTTTTCACAAAGAGCAGTTTCTGTGAATTTTAAAGTCTTGCCATCCACTGGCGTAAAGTGACGACGGACTGCAAACTAACCACTCATAGAGGAAATAGCAAAAAAAGTTACGTCGACTTGTACAGGGAAGCACAAGTTGCTCAAATAAAGAGACTTGTTTCCTGTTATCATGGAGGATTGCAAAAAGAAATGAATTTCTGGGGATAGAAATATGGCTTCTTGGGGAAAGAGATATGACTTCCTGGGGAAATGCCATAATATTCCTGCTGAGGAGATAAAGTTTTCTCGTGCAAAATAAATGCACAAACCAAAACTCAAAGTTCTCAGAAATCCAAAGTAAATAATATTGTCATGCAACCACAAATCCAATTCAGAAATAAACTGGAGCAAGACGGCCAACGAAGATACATCCTTTGAGAAATAAACTCAAGAGGGAAACCCAAATTCAACTAAGAAAAGAGCACTATAGGAAGATCAGAACACAATGTCAATGAAAAATGATTTGTAGCAATGCATGATGTATGTATGAATGTATGAGTGATATCATGCATATGCTAGTAAAAGGATACATAATCAGTACAAACAAAACCGCCTCTGGTACTAACAACATTGGGCTAAACTTCAACCAGAAAGATCAATCCAAGAAAGGTAAAAGTAACTGCGGGAACCAAACCTATTGCTCGTCCAAACTTCACTGAGGAGAAACCTAATCCGAATGTAGCCGAATCAAACAGATATCGGGATAGAACATCCTTCTTCCAGTTTCATCGGAGAAACCAGTTTTTCAAAAGCAACATGCCTACTGGAGATTGCTATACCAGCCTCAAATAAAGCAGATTGACGCCGACACAACCAAACCTCATTGTGGGATTCAAGCCTACCTCCCTGGAGAAAAAACTGTGGATTGAAAACTTTTCATCACGAATACTCATTCCAACAAGAGATTCCCTGGGATAACCTTCCCGGGAAATCAAGAAGTCAATACTAATGCCAATATTGCTAAAATAGCGATATCTTAGCACACCAAGGGAATAAAACCTTTCATCATATGAGGGAAAACATCGCTGGGGAATCTGGGACAGAGGCTTCTGACCATGCAAACCCAAAATCAAAAGAGAACCAAGACTTGGCTGGGGATAATGGGATCACAAACCCAATACCGCACCTTTCGCCCATTGGTATCTTTAACTATCTGAGAAACACACAAAGATTGTGCACATACCAGCAAAATGACCTAAGAGAACCTTCCTGGGGAACCAAGAAGTTAACAGTACAACAAGAAGTCAAATTTATGGGGATTTTAAATCAAACTCAACACTTGGTGAGAGAAAACCTAGAAAAGTTGACAACTGTCTCAAAATTTCTTAGAAAAGATACTTCCCTTGTCTAGATACTTAGGGAGCACATAACAACAATAATGTCGTTAACAGGAGAAAGCACTGCTCTACAAGAGATTCCATATCAATAAAAAGGGAGAAAGAACTCCATCAAATGAGAAAAGGCTTCATAGCTCTTTTTAATCTCCGTTTGATCACCACTTGACTGGGTAAAGAATCACACTCAGCTGGGGAAGTCTGCAACAAGACTGGAAAAATGGGATTATAAACCCAACACCATAACACAACTTAAGGAAGGTTCTCAGCTTGGGGTAGACATAGAAGTTATCTTGACAAAATTTGGATATGCCCTTGGAAACCAATCTGGTGTCCCAAGCTTACCGGGCTGATCAAGGTAACTTTCATAACTTGCCCTTAGCTACATGATTTTAGGATAACCTTTCTGATCAAATGGCTTCTAGATATTTGTTAAATATTGACGTAACTGCCCTAGATTGGCTGAATGTTACATCCTCTTTGCTCCATAACTCTTCTCGGCAACATGCCTTTTGTTGATACTCAAATGTAAACTTTCATGATATCAAGCAGTGGTTTTACAAGCAGAAAATGTTTATTCTAAGAATGAAAATTTCTAATGCAACAACTATGTAAGTCTTGAAGATTTTATTTGAAAACATGTCGCAAAACCTTGTGAACGAATCACTAGCCAGGATGCGACATGGATTTTTTGTATGAAAGATAACAAAAGCATATGATACCAATCACAATAATTTACCAAAATTAATGGGAGTCAGGAAACACTATCTCATTGGAGTATGCTTTCGAAATAAACCTTGTTTCAATTAGGACTTTTGAGGGTTCTAACGTGGCCTGGTTCACGGTTTTAGAAAAAAAGATTTAAGGCTCAAAAATATTTGGTGCCCACCCCCTTCATGATATTATTCAGTCCTAAGTTCAGTTAACTTGACACAAACATTCATCTCTCAAAAGAAATTTTGAGATGGTTGAGGAATCAAACAAGGTTTTCTTTGGACATGCAAGTCACTCATTCCTGCTTCTTTTGGGTTTCTTGTCACGTGACTCTGTTCTTTGTTGAGGATTTCACATTGTAATCCTTTATCGCATTTTAGGCTTTCCATTTCTTCCTTTCCTTTTGGACAAATTCCTTTTGACTTTGACTCTAAAGTGCAACGGGATACCCTGACTTTTGCCTAAGCGGCTTATTTTTCAAGTTCCGACTTAGCGGGGATTTTTGTCTCTTTCTTTTTTCATCATAATTTTTTTTATTCATGTCATCTTCTTTCTTTCTTTTGAACATGTCGCGTAACTTCGAGTCATTTGTGACTTGTCGAAAGAATTGTGACTGCCCTATTTCTGGGTAGATGAAAGATAACCATTGTTGTATCGTCATCTGCTGAGCTCTTGATATGTGAGAGATACCCATTGGGATAACATCTTCTTTTGATGCACACTACTGATATGCGGAGATTAAACATTGCAGTTTTGAATTCCTCCAACCTCTTGAAGGATAACCGTTATTGTATCCATAGATGCATACTCTTGATGAGATCTAAATACTCAATCAGATTAACTGAACACTACCCTGCCCCGGGTTAAAAATGAGGGTTATTTCTGAATAGAAAAAGAAACTCCTACTTCAAGGCACAAGGGGGTTAACAAAGGTCTCACTCCCTTATATCTCCGGTGTTTGAGGATTTGAAACAATTCCTGTACATCGTCAACAGGGTTTTATCCGGAAGCATACAGCCAAAAAATTTGTGTTTTAATATCATCATCCTCCCTCCAATATATGCCTAGGCAAGAGAATGGGTAACAAGTTGGTATCATAAATCAATTTAAAATTGAAAACAAATACGAGTGAAACGAATGAATTTTTTCAAGACAAACATACTCATTATATTAAGATTAAACATTCAAATGCAAACAAGTTCTTACGTGCAAACCATGCAATGATAAACAAGAAAAATTACAAATGAGAAAGTAGTAAAAATACTAATAAACTGAGAAGGCTAATCATCCTTAAACTCCAGGGCATTCTTCAATCAAATTTATTCTTTGACAAAGATTTGACTTGAACCTCAAGACAAATATCCTTAAATGACAAGATACCACTTCACACCAATCTCTGAATTTCAACCTTCAAAGCAAAGCAATCTTCAAAATCGTGCCCAGGAGCATTCTGATGAAAGGCACAAGAAGCGTCAGCCTTATATCCTCTTGGTAGTTTTTCAGGAACAACTGGTCGAGCTCGGGTTTGAACCAGATTTTTCTTCAAAAAATAAGGATACAACTCTGTGTATGTCATTGGAATTGGATCAAAGCTCATTTTCCTCTGATAAGCTTGCCCTTGATTTCCTTGTTGAGGTGCCCTCTGATATGCAATAGCGGTCGTAGTCACATTGACGACTGGAGTCACAGAAGCAACTTGTTGATTCCTATTATGAGATCCTCCTTGCCTACCATGAAGTATAGCATATGAGTCTTGCTCTTTATTTTTGGAACAACTATCACCATACTTCTTAGAGCCATTTGAAGACTCCCCATCTTCAAATAAATGACCTTCACGGACTGCTTCCTCTAAATGGACTCCCATTCTTACCATTTCGTTGAAATCAAGGGGAGCACTTGCAACCATCTTTTCATAGTAGAAGGAACTGGGAATTTTCAGGAAGATCTTTGTCATCTCCTTTTCTTCCATGGGAGGAATCACTTGGGAAGCTACCTCATGCCATCTCTGCGTATATTCTTTGAATGACTCCCTGTCTTTCTGAACCATGGCCTTGAGTTGATCACGGTCGAGCGCCATGTCCACGTTGTATTTGTATTGTCTGATAAATGCTTCTCCCAAGTCATTAAAAGCATGGATGTTGGCGCTATCCAAACTCATATACCATTTCAACGCAACACCAACCAAACTATCAAGAAAAAAGTGAATCAGCAGACGCTGATCATTAGTGTGGCTAGACATTCTCCTCACGTACATCACCAAGTGAGCACGAGGGCAAGTGTTGCCCTTGTACTTCTCGAATTCCGGGAACTTGAACTTAGCAGACACTTTAACATTCGGGACCAAACACAGCTCATTCACATTCTGCCCAAATAACTCTTTCCCCCTAAGAGCCTTCATCTCTCTTTGCATTCTATCAAACTGATCTTGAAAATCATCCATTCTGTCATAAAGACCCAAGTCTTCACTCGGCGGAGGGAAAGGACGACACATATCTTCATTAACAAACGGAACCAAATTCACCGAAGGAGGTGCACCAGGAACAGTATGCACCACACGAGGTGCTGGAGTAACAACATTTTGAACCACTGGAGCATCTTGGGGGCCCAAATTGAAACCTTCAGGTGAAAAATTTTCTGGTATTCCCCACGGATAACCCTGAGGCATACGGTTTTGAACAATAGCTGGAGTAGCAGATACAAGAACAGCAGGAACTTCAGGATTTGCCCTTGTTGTTTGAGGTTGAACACTCGGTGGCTAATTCTGAGCAACCACCAGAGTTTCCATCAGAGTAGTAAAGTTGGCCAAGCCAGCCTTCAAAGCGGAAACTTCTTCGCGTAGCTCGCGATTCTCTTGTTCCAAGTTGTCCATTTTCTTTTTGAATTTAGCCCGAGTGTTGTAGTGATGAGTCAGCTTGCTGAATGGAGTAAAGAAGTTGGGTAAGACACTTGGGTATGTGTGCAAGAAATATGTGCAATATGATGCATGATATGCAATGCAATATGATGCATGATGTGCAATATGATCCCTGTGAGCCTGGCAATCTGAGCCCTCAATCTCTGGTTTTCTTCCAAATGCCTGATGGCAACTGAAACCACCGGCAGAAAACACAGAGCCGCCACCGAACTTTATTTATCCCGAAGGAAGGGGAAATATTGTTAAAACCACAAGGAAATGGATAAGATGGTCTTACGACCGAGAGAAAGGGTAAGGGAGTCGGTTATACGGGGGGAAGGTATTAGCACCCCTCGCATCCGTTGTACTCAATAGGATCCATTTTGTTTGTTTGTCTTAAAGGGTGTGTTTATCTACAACTATGCTTGCTTAAAGGGAAATTGATGGTTTTTGATTATTGCGTTCGTGAGGGTTTCGCGACCCTTTGCCTACGTATCCAATGAAGGAATCAGAACACCGTAGTTCCTCTAGAAAATGGTTTATTTGTTTGTGTTTTTTAGTGGGCAACGTTAACGCATGCATTCTAACAATAGGCACGGTCGATATCTCGGTAGAACGGAGATAACACGCCCTTTGGGGGAGTTTTGATTTGTTGAGTGTTTTGCAGGTTTTAAAATAAATTCAAGTAACGATTAAAGTGGGTTTTTGGATTTTTGGTTTGTTTGGTCAAAATGAGTGTGGACGAGATTCTTGAAGACACAACGACCTAGTGTCGAAGTTTTGACTTAAAAGGTGTGAGTTTTAAAATTACAGAGATATTTAAATACAAATAAAAGAGAATGTAACTAATTATATAAAGAAGTTATTTGAACTAAATTAAAAAACTAAAATTACTTACTAAAATAATTCTAAACTAACTACAAATTCTAAGGTTATAAAAATAATTCTAAAATTACTAAATTAGATCTAAACTAAATTAAAATTTTAAAATTATTAAATTAAATCTAAACTAAATTAAAATTCCAAGGTTGCTAAATTAAATCTAAATCAAATAAAATTCTAAAACTACTAAACTAAATCTAAATCAAATACAAATTCTAAAGTTATTAAACTAAATCTAACTCAAATAAGAATTCGAAAGTTATCAAATAAAATTCTAAAGTTACTAAACTAAATCTAAATCGAATAAAATTCTAGAATTATTAAATTAAATCTAAATCAAATAAAAATTCTAAAGATATTAAAATAATTCTACATTAACTTGAAATTAGTAGAATAATTCTAAACTAAAATAACTACCAAAATTTGTCTAATTAATACTAAATATTTATTTCTAAGATGCTAACTAACCTAAATGAAATATATTTAACTAAGAAAATGAATATGACTAAACCAAAGAGCACAGAAAAACAAAAGGGGTGTGACGATAGGAATTCAGATTGGCTAAAAATAAAAGAAGGGCCCAAGTCATATGAAATAAAAAAAAACAGATTAACCAAAAAAAAAAAAAACAACTAGCTGGGCTCAAAAAGACAACGTCGGGTCGGACCCGGAACCGGCCCATTCTTATGCATAATGTCACGGGTTATCATAACCCTAAGCATACAAATCAGCCGCTCAAAGAAAAAAATGGCTTTCCTCTGTATCTTCCAAACTAAACCACTATGCTACTGTTTTCATCTTGCTTTTTTTTTAATTCATCATGCTAACAAGCTCCTCCTGCCTTAGCTCACTCTCTCTTTTTTGAAGCAAGCAATAACAACAAGGTAGTAGTAAAAAAAATAAAGCTTACAAACTTGAAGCTAGCCTGAGGATCCCGACGCCGACGAACGATTGCAAGTTCCCTGGTAAGCTCAAATTCGTTTCTTAGAATTTTGCATGTCTGCAATGTTGTCCTGTTGTTTGTAATTTTCCCTCTGCTTATGTGCTTCTGTGTGAGGTTGTGTGTTGTTCTGAGTGTTCGTTTGTGTTGTTGGTACAAAAGCTGGCTTCGGAAATTGACGCAGTGGTGGAAATGGTATATGGATTGTAGGCGGAGGTTCGAAGCTGATATTGGAGAGTGAGTTCGCAGATGGCTTTGGTGTTACAAACAGAGGCAATTATGTGTGCTTGGGGACTGTTGATAGGTGGTTGGTTGATGATAGTGTACAGTGAGTTTATTCTCAAAGGAAGTCTAGATGAATGGTTCGGCAGAATTTTGGCATATTTTCTAAAGCAGTTGTCAAGTATTTTCTTCCCCTTTCTTTAATGTTTCAGTTGTATTCTTACTACATGATTGACGCATATGCTGGGCTGTTATTGTTTGCAGATTGACAATGGAGTGTTTTTCATTTCGGTTTGTGGAATGATAAGGTTTTAGTAGTGGCAAGTGATTCTTGTTATGTTGGTGAGGACTGAAAGAAGAATGGAGGGTGATATGGCTTTTTTTCTTATGGTGTAGAGGTTTTCTTTTTTATAGACAGAAGTTTGGAGATGGTTTTCTTTTTTTGTGTGATTTCTTTTTTCTTATTTCTATCAGTTACACCCTCCTGCTTGTATCTCCGCCCCTCTACATATATTATATCAAACATCATATTGGAATGCAGTAAACTGATTTTTGCTTTTCAGGATGCAAGTTTTGACTTGCTAATTTGGTGCAATATTACAACAGCTTTTGGACTGTTTTGGGCAGATTTAAGGCAGGTTTTGGGCAGTAATGTGCAGGTTATTTTTTTGTCTTTTTTTGATGTTATTTTGGGTTAGTTTTGAACAGGTTTATGGTTGGCTTGGTTATGCAGTATGCATGGTTTTTTTTTATTTTTCTCTCTTACCTCTCAATGATGTAAAGCTTATTTGGCTTTTTTTCTTAAAGTTCTGAAGGGTTTTCTTTTGGGACATGATGATGCATAGGGTATTGTAGGCTATGGCTAGTTTGCACTATTTTTTGAATTGTCACTGTTGTTTTTGGTTTTGGATGTACTGCTATTTCCCAGTTTTGCTACTGTTGGCCATTTTGTTGCTGCTGTTTGTGGGCTACTGTGTTGCTGCAGCGTGCTTGGCAGTTGCTGTCATTGTTGTTTTTCTAGATGTTATTGTTTTGTGCCTTTGGCAGCCTACTGCTTGCGCTGCTTTGCTTTTTGTTACTTTGCCTCTTGTTGTTTTGGCTTGCGGCTTGTGATGTTGTTGTTTTTGCGCTTGCTGCTTGTGCTGTTGTTGTTTTTGTGCTTGCTGCTTTAGATTGCAACTGTTGTTTGCTTGTTAGCAATTTTCCTTTTCTCCCTTTTTGTGAACCAAAGATGACAAATTTGTGATTTTAAATTTGGGAGGAAACAAACCATAATAAAATAAACTCCCTAACTGATTTCAAAGGCAAACCCTTATGATGAGGCACCAATTCCCTTTATCAATTAAACCTTGCTTAGAATTTTCCATATGTTAATTGCTAACTTCTTCTTTTTCCTTGTTTCATGAGCACGAGTATTGGATGGTCCACATCGAGATTGACTGATGAAAATACCATGGTGAGGACGAATGACTTGAAGATGAAGACTTGAATAAACACAAATTATTTCTCTCTTTTTTTTTGTAAACAAACAAATGTAATTTGTATTTCACACTGTAATATGCCTTGTAACATTGTCTCAAAAATGTAATTAGCACAAATTTGAACGAATTTATCAATGATGAACCTTGTTGTGGAAATCAAATGACTCTTGAATCTTGTTTGGATTCTGAAATTTTCTCTTGAATAACTCGAATGCGCATCTAAACTTTGTAACTTAAATCTCAAGAAATCATGAATAATGGTTATAACTTGTATTCCAAACAAATCACGCGCCTTATCTTTCAAAAACCAATCAAACTCTAAAACAAAATAAATGCTTAAGAATTTAATCCCACTGGTTAATCCGAACTCAAAACACCGGTCACTTGAACCTTGATCTTCATATCATGCGTGAACCAAACTTGCACTTCTTGACCAGAACTTTAACTTTTGATATTCACATCGCAAGTAACTTGTAACTTAACCAACCCAAAAGATGTCTTGATCATCATGAACCCTCAGCCTCCTTTCTTATGCCTAATGCACTGAGCTTTGAGCCATCTTCGAGACAGGCGAGAGAAACATCTTCCCAGAAACCAAAGACTCGAAACCCTAGCATCTTGACCAGCACACAAAGGGAAATAAACCCTAATCCAGGCTCTGATAAATCTGAGCGAGAACCAACCTTGTAACATGACGACACAATTCATTCCACTATCCATTAATCGAGAACCAGATGCGTTTCCTTTTTACCTGATAAGAAAACCTCAAAACAAGATTAGACATAAAGAGGGCGCATCCCTAAAACTTTAAACCAAAGCGCCCGATTCCATGAGATGCGGGATATGTAAATGACTGAGTAATAAAATGATGCAAATGGAATGCAAAGTCCAAAGCCAGACAAAAATAAAAGAGATAGGGAAAATTTGGGGTACGACAACTGCCCCTATTTAATTGTCATAAACCTGAAGGTGAGATTGGCGTCAGCCTTTCGAAAGTTCAAGGTAGAAGATGATTAAATACCAGGACCCTAAATTTGCCCTAGAAAGATGGTGTGAGTGCCATTTATTGGTGTGAATGTCTGCTGGGGAAAGAAAAACTGGTCTTCTGGTGGACTGGTCGTGAGGGATAAAACATGGTTGAAAAAGGGTAGCTTGTACTGGGGTAATGGTGCCAATACAAGGTTTTTGAGGTAATGAGTAATAAAGTGACTGAAAGGATATAGTTGACGATGTCGTGATGACTGAAAGTAGAATTACTTGAAAAAATTATAACTTAAAAGATAACGTGAGGGTAAGACGTACGAGCGACCTACGACCCTATGAAAGATAACGTGAGGGTAAGACCTACGAGCGACCTATGACCCTAGCAAAGATAACATGAGGGTAAGACCTACGAGCAACCTACGACCCTATGAAAGATAACGTGAGGGTAAGACCTATGAGTGACCTACGACCCTATGAAAGGATAACATGAGGGTAAGACCTACGAGCGACCTACGACCCTATGAAAGGATAACAAGAGGGTAAGACCTACGAGCGACCTACAACCCTAACAAAGATAACGTGAGGGTAAGACCTACGGGTGACCTACGACCCTAGCAAAGATAACGTGAGGGTAAGACCTACGAGCGACCTACGACCCTATGAAAGATCACGTGAGGATAAGACCTACGAGCGACCCACGACCGTATGAAAGATAACGTGAGGGTAAGAACTACGAGCAACCTACGACCCTAAAAAAGATACCATGAGGGTAAGACCTACGAGCGACCTACGACCCTATAAAAGATAAAGTGAGGATAAGACCTACGAGCGACCTACGACCCTAGCAAAGATAACTTGAGGGTAAGACCTACGAGCGACCTACGACCCTATGAAAGATAACGTGAGGGTAAGACCTACGAGCGACCTACGACCCTATGAAAGATAACGTGAGGGTAAGACCTACGACCCTATGAAAGGATAACATGAGGGTAAGACCTACGAGCGACCTACAACCCTATGAAAGGATAACGTGAGGGTAAGACCTACGAGCGACCTACGACCCTAGCAAAGATAACGTGAGGGTAAGACCTACGAGCGACCTACGACCCTATGAAAGATAACGTGAGGGTAAGACCTACGAGCGACCTACGACCCTATGAAAGATAACATGAGGGTAAGACCTACGAGCGACCTACGACCCTATGAAAGATAACGTGAGGGTAAGACCTACGAGCGACCTACGACCCTATGAAAGATAACATGAGGGTAAGACCTACGAGCGACCTACGACCCTAGCAAAGATAACATGAGGGTAAGACCTACGAGCGACCTACGACCCTATAAAAGATAACGTGAGGGTAAGACCTATGAGCGACCTACGACCTTAGCAAAGATAACATGAGGGTAAGACCTACGAGCGACCTACGACCCTAGCAAAGATAACGTGAGGGTAAGACCTATGAGCGACCTACAACCCTATAAAAGATAACGTGAGGGTAAGACCTACGAGTGACCTACGACCCTATAAAAGATAACGTAAGGATTGAGAGTTGGGGAGTATGATGTACTGGCACCATGGTTTATTTTAGTTGGTAGTGTAATAACAGATATTAACTGGGAATTATGAGGATGAAATTCTTTGTGAGGATGTTTTGTTGATTTGGGATTGATCTGACTCATGCTTGATATGAATTTGAGGTGTGACATGATGATCCATGGATATGCTATGCGTTTGAGGATGCAATGCAATATGTCGTGATGATTCTTGTATGTAAAATGCCAAAAACTGATTGGGATCTGCTACCCGTCATCTTGAGATACCAATATGGATTGGTGCTTGAAAACTGAGAGAATTGAGTCATATCCTTGTCAAACTCACTGGGGATTAAATCTTGTTGATGAGAAATGACTTGATCTGACTTTCTTCACCTGCTGGACTGCTTGTAAATGACTGAATAGAGACATGGATCTCATTGAATGCCCCAAGTTTTCTCTATTTCCAGGGAGGAAAGGGCCTCGTCTTACTTTCCTTACTTCACAAACCACTTAGGGATTAGGAAATAGACATTAGTGTCTTCAGATGCCCTGAGTTCACTTCATTACTGGGGATTTGCGCGTTTAAACATCTGCAGGGAATGATGATGATTCTGAGGACGTTAACTGAACCAAAGTGAACGTCATGACACTTTTAGCTTGATTTAATTTGTACGGATGACAGGAATTTTCTTGAGTAGCTCTAAAAGAGGGGAGGAGGAATGCCCCTGTCTGCAAGGATCTCTTCGAGTGGAACGCTAGAAGATTCGTGTCATAATACTACGCAAAGTCGCATGCCCCAAAATCTTCCTCTGATCATGGATTCTTGTAGAGATTTGTCGAATTTCGACGCAACTTCCCCAGGTTGCACAAATTTTGAATAGGTTACTCAGCCTGATTCCCCCAATTTGAAGTTTAAAGAGATTTATCGACATGATTGCTTTTGATTGACTGGCAAAATATGGAAGAGATTTATCGATGTGATAGCCTCTGATCGACAGCTTGAGGGAATGCCCCAGAATAAGATCAATCTTTGTTTTTTTGACATGTTTCTGCCGCAATTCGTCCTTCGAGATGACCATGTTTTCAATTGATGATCACCACACAAGCTTACTTGATGTTCAAGCACTTATTTATATGCAACGAATGTTTGTCTAAGAATGATGATTCTAATGCAAATTCTATGTTAGTCTTGAAGTTCGAAAAACTTTAATTGAAATGATGTCAAAGCATCAGTTTTTTTGTTTTTATGAATAGGTGACGTGTTACCAAATCAAATTTTAGTACATCCTCGAGGAGTCAGGTTTCCGTATTCTCGCTACAGTATTGCTTTCGAATTAACCCATGCTTCAGTTAGGACTTTTAAGGGTTGTAACGTGTCCTGGTTCACGATTTTAGAAAAACAGATTTAAGGCTCAAAATTATTTGGTGCCCACCCATTCTCCATGATGTTCTCCATTCCTATGTTCAGTTAACTCGATATGAGCACTCATCTCCCGAGAAGAGAGTTTGTGATGATTGAGGAACCACATGGGTTTCTAAGACCCGACAATCACTAGCCTCTTAGCGTCTGATCACTCGATCTTGTTCTTTGCTGAGGATTATTATTATTTTTTATTTCGCTTTCCCTAATTTTTCCTGGACAATTTCTTGATTTTGAAGTTGCAGTCCAGCGGGATGCCCTGACTTTTGCCTAAGTCTCCTATTTTTCATGTTTTGACTTAACGGGGCTTTTTGTCTCTTTCTTTTTGAACAAGTTATTGATCTTTGCGCCATCTTCGATTTGTTGGAAATGGTTGTGCTTGTCTGAGTCCTGGATAGATGAAGAATAACTGTTATGGTATCGTCATCTGCTGACCTCCTGATTGTGCAAGAGATACCCATCGGGATATCGTTCTCTTCGATGCATGCTGTTGGTAGGTGACGGTTTATCATTGTGGTGTTGACTTCTCCTAGCCCTTTGATGGATAACCATTATTGTATCCCTAGGAACTCCCTCTTGACGAGTTCTGGATGCTCGATCGGATTAACTGAAATCTACCCACCCCAGGGTTAAAATTGAGGGGTTTTCTTTGTAAAAGAAACGCCGACTTCAAAGCTCGAAAGGGTTGACTAGGGTCTATCTTCCTTATGACTCCGGTGTTTGGGGATTTGAAACAATGCATGTACATCGTCAGTAAGGTTTTATTCAAAAGCATACCGTTTGAGAATCTAAGTATCAGATCTTCATCATCCTCCCTCAAGAGTTATCTTTTCTTTAAATTAAAAAGAGTTAAGCATCAAAATCAATTACAATAACAAAACATAAATGAGTGAATACGAATGGATTAGTTCAAGACAAACACAGTCAATGCATGGTGATTCAATATAAAAAGACAAACAATTTTGCATACAATGGGTATTGAACAAAACAAGAAAGGTTACAAATGATAATGCAAAATGAAATTAGAAATTGCCATGCTCAGAAGACTTCTTCAGCCCTGACTCAAATGAGGAGACACTCTTGCAGTCTTGACACCTATCTCAGCAAGGGGATTCAGTCCATTATCATACCCTTTAGAGTGAACGTGATAACTTTGGCATCAAGGAAGTCTTGAACGTTGTTTTTTAATGCCCTACAATTCTCAATTGTATGGCCTGGAGCCCCTGAATGGAATTCGCAACGAGCACTGACATCATACCCTCGTGGGAGAGGATTTGGTGTTGGACCCAGCTCACGAAGTTGAACCAACTGATTGGCTAACAACTGAGGGAGAAGTTGAGCATAAGACATGGGAATGGGACCCACCCTCCTTTCAATAACTTTCTTCCTCTTTCGTCCTTGTTGCCCCTGGGGTTGATGACTCGGATGAAAAGACCTAGATCGTGCTCGTTGAACATACAATTTTCTCTGTGTGTACTGTTGTTGACGATGGATTGACTGATGCTGAGTCGCCCGCGGTTGTTGAGCTGAGATTGTAGCACATGCTCGAGGAACATTAGGATGAACAAACGACGTTTGACGGTGCAGAGCTTGATCTTGATGATGGACCCGGGCCTTTCCTTTGTTGATAGTAGCACTAATCTCTCCTTCCTTCTCCTTGAGGAGGCTAAAGCAAGGTTTCTTGTTACTTCCATTGATAGCGCTAGATGTACCTCGAATTTTTCCTGACTTAAGGCCATCTTCAATACATTCCCCGATGGTAACCAAGTTCGAAAAGGAGGTCAAAATACTACCGAGTATATGTTGGAGATATGGGTCTTGCATGGTGCCCACGAACAAGTAAGTCAATTCACGATCCAAGAGAGGAGGCTAGACCCTTGCAACCAGTTCACGCCACCTCTGAGCGTACTCTTTGAAGGACACTTCCGATTTTTGTACCATCCCTTGGAGCCGAGTACGGCTAGGAGCCATGGCAGTATTGTAATGGTAATGTTTCAAAATAGCATCAGAAGGCTCTCCCCAAGTACTGACATGAGATCTTTCCAATTGCATATACCAATCCAACGATGCCCCGATCAAACTGTCTTGAAAGAAATGCATGAGTAATGGTTCATTTTCAGCATAAGCCGCCATTTTACGACAATAGGAACGGAGATGAGTCTCTGGGCAAGAAGTGCCTCTGTATTTGTCAAAATCTGGGACTTTAAACTTGGGAGGAATAACTACCCCAGGCACGAGGCACATTGTAGCAGTATCGGATCCGGAAGCCTTGATACCCTTCATGGCTCTAAGTCGCTCTTCGAGAGCATGATACAATTTTGTAGTTTCGGCAACCCCGGTAGCAAGGTTCACTTGGGGTTCATCAAGATCAATAACATCATGATGATCGTCGACATTATTCCTAGGAGCACCGGTAGGAGTCTCAACATTTGCATTGTCATTTCTCCCATTAGCAGAAGTGAAAGGAGCAGGAGTAGTAAGCTTGGCAACACTTTGGTGTAGTTCTTCTTGACCCTTTATCACGGCATGAAGGGTTTCCATAAGTTTATCCATGCGAATACCCATAGTGTCCATATCCCGACGGAGTGCATTCTGATTCTCTTCAAAAATATCCATTAGCCTTTGCTGGTTGCCTCTGGTATGGTAAGGATGTGGATGAGTCGTCGTTTCTATTTATCTGGATTTAGAAATGGGATCCCAATGAGTTTTTTTTGTGAAAAGAATGAATGCATGGTAGTATGGATGAATGCTTTATCTTCCTTTCTGAGGAGACCCAAAGACTCGTCTATCCTTTTAAAATTTCTTTTTTTTTTTGAAAAGCTATATCGATGAGACTTGTCTTTGGGTTTCTCTAGATATGAAATATATATACATGATGATGTGATGTCATGGTATGCTATGCTATGGCATGAAGTCTCAGCTCCACATATTCTGGATAACCATTGTGTAGTCTGTTGCACAGGCTGAAAGTAACAGGATCAAAAGTTCGACGTCACAGGCATGGAGTCAAAGTAACCACCCACAAGGTATGTACTATGGGTTTATCACCTGCCAAACAAGGTTCTACAGAGTTCTCAAAGTCTATGTCCTTCCTTTGGATATTACCGACGTCCCAATTACTTGGTAATCAGTAATATTTGTAGGAAAAACTCGTCCGAGTGCAATATCGCGTGACAACTACTTCCGAATTACTCTGTTACAGTCTCCGCATTGCACCTAAAAGGCCAGGATGGATTAATGGTTCTACGACCCTCAGCTTCTCGATTTCCCAGGTCGAAAGCAACGACGTCTTCCCGATTACTCGGTAAACATCACTACTTTCAAGGGGACCTCCACTGAGTGGGGGATTTTCATGCCTCCTTCTTCGAGATTACTCCCTCAAAGTTAACATGACTATACCGCCCGTCTTAATCCTATGTGTAACCCAAGTCCGACTATAGGACTTATCAAAAGTAATCACCAAACCCAACATCACAATGTAACCAGAATATGTGAGTAGCAACAATATATGCAATATATACAAAAGAATAAAATAAATAAAGAAATAAATCAATAAAGCAAGATAAAGCAAATAAATAAACACCCAAAATGACAAATAAACAAAACTAGGAGAGACTCGCTAAAGATCCCCAGCAGGGTCGCCAGTTGAAACCACCGGTAGAAAACACAGAGCCGCCAACGAACTTTATTTATCCTGAAGGAAGGGGAAATATCGATAAAACCACAAGGAAATGGATAAGATGGTCTTACGACCGAGAGAAGGGTAAGGGAGTCGGTTATGTGGGGGGAAGCTATTAGCACCCCTCGCATCCGTTGTACTCAATGGGATCCGTTTTGTTTGTTTGTCTTAAAGGGTGTGTTTATCTACAACTATGCTTGCTTAAATGGAAATGGATGGTTTTTGATTATTGCGTTTGTGAGGTTTTCGCGACCCTTTGCCTACGTATCCAATGAAGGAATCAGAACACCGTAGTTCCTCTAGAAAATGGTTTGTTTGTTTGTGTTTTTAGTGGGCGACATTAACGCATGCATTCTAGCAATTGGCACGGCCGATATCGCGGTAGAACGAAGATAACACGCCCTTTGGGGGAGTTTTGATTTTTTGAGTGTTTTGCGGGTTTTAAAATAAATTCAAGTAATGATTAAAGAGGGTTTTTGTATTTTTGGTTTGTTTGGTCAAAATGAGTGTGGACGAGATTCTTGAAGACACAACGACCTAGTGTCGAAGTTTTGACTTAAAAGGTGTGAGTTTTAACATTACAGAGATATTTAAATATAAATAAAAGAGAATGTAACTAATTATCTAAAGAAGTTATTTGAACAAAATTAAAAAATTAAGATTACTTACTAAAATAATTCTAAACTAACTACAAATTCTAAGGTTGTAAAAATAATTCTAAAATTACTAAATTAGATCTAAACTAAATTAAAATTTTAAAATTAGTAAATTAAATCTAAACTAAATTAAAATTCCTAGGTTGCTAAATTAAATCTAAATCAAATAAAATTCTAAAACTACTAAACTAAATCTAAATCAAATACATATTCTAAACTTATTAAAATAAATCTAACTCAAATAAGAATTCGAAAGTTATCAAATAAAATTCGAAAGTTATCAAATAAAATTCTAAAGTTACTAAACTAAATCTAAATCGAATAAAAATTCTAGAATTATTAAATTAAATCTAAATCAAATAAAAATTCTAAAGATATTAAAATAATTCTACATTAACTTGAAATTACTAGAATAATTCAAAACTAAAATAACTACCAAAATTTGTCTAATTAATACTATATATTTATTTCTAAGATGCTAACTAACCTAAATTAAATATATTTAACTAAGAAAATGAATATGACTAAACCAAAGAGCACAGAAAAACAAAAGGGGTGTGACGATATGAATTTAGATTGGCTAAAAATAAAAGAAGGGCCCAAGTCATATGAAATTAAAAAAAACAGATTAACCAAAAATAAATAAAAAAAACAACTAGTTGGGCTCAAAAAGACAAGGTTGGGTCGGACCCTGAACCGGCCCATTCTTATGCATAATGTCACGGGTTATCATAACCCTAAGCACACAAATCAGCCGCTCAAAGAAAAAAATGGCTTTCCTTTGTATCTTCCAAACTGAACCACTATGCTACTGTTTTCATCTTGCTTTTTTTTTTAATTCATCATGCTAACAAGCTCCTCCCGCCTTAGCTCGCTCTCTCTTTTTCGAAGCAAGAAATAACAACAAGGTAGTAGTTAAAAAAAGAAAGCTTACAAACTCAAAGCTAGCCTGAGGATCTCGACGCCGGCGAACGATTGCAAGTGCCCTGGTAAGCTCAAATTCATTTCATAGAATTTTGCATGTCTGCAATGTTGGGTTGTTGTTTGTAATTTTTCTTCTGCTTATGTGCTTCTGTGTGAGGTTGTGTGTTGTTCTGACTGTTCGTTTATGTTGTTGGTACAAAAGCTGGCTTCAGAAATTGATGCAGTGGTGGAAATGGTATACAGATTGTAGGCGGAGGTTCGGAGCAATTGGAGAGTGAGTTCGTAGATGGCTTTGGTGTTACAAATATAGGAAATTATGTGTGCTTGGGGACTGTTGATAGGTGGTTGGTTGATGATATTGTACAATGAGGTTATTCTCAAAGGAAGTCTAGATGAATGGTTAGGTAGAATTTTGGCATATTTTCTAAAGCAGTTTTCAAGTATTTTCTTCCCATTTCTTTAATGTTTCAGTTGTATTCTTACTACATGATTGACGCATATGCTGGGTTGTTATTGTTTGCAGATTGACAATGGAGTGTTTTTCATTTCAGTTTGTGGAATGATGAGGTTGTAGTAGTGGCAGGTGATTCTTGTTATGTTAGTGAAGTCTGAAAGAAGAATGGAGGGTGATATGGGTTTTTTTCTTTTGGTGTAGAGGTTTTCTTTTTTATAGATAGAAGTATGGAGATGGTTTTCTTTTTTTGTGTGATTTATTTTTTCTTATTTTTATCAGTGACATCCTCCTGCTTGTATCTCCTCCCCTCTACATATATTATATCAAACATCATATTGGAATGCAGTAAACTGATTTTTGCTTTTTAGGATGTAGGTTTTGACTTGCTAATTTGGTGCAATGTTACAACCGTTTTTGGACTGTTTTGGGCAGATTTAAGGCAGGTTTTGGGCAGTAATGTGCAGGTTTTTTTGGTCTTGTTTTGATGTTATTTTGGGTTAGTTTTGGACAGGTTTAAGGTTGGCTTGGTTATGCAGTATGCAGGTTTTTTTTTCTTCTTTTTCTCTCTTACCTCTCAATGATGTAAAGCTTGTTTAGCTTTTTTTCTTAAAAATCCGAAGGGTTTGCTTTTGGGAAATGATGATGCATAGGGTATTGTAGGCTATGGCTAGTTTGCACTATTTTGTGAATTGCCACAGTTGTTTTTGGTTTTGGATGTACTTCTATTTCCCAGTTTTGCTATTGTTGGCCACTTTGTTGTTGCTGTTTGTGGGCTACTGTGTTGCTGCAGCGTACTTGGCAGCTGCTGTCATTGTTGTTTTTCTAGCTGCTGCAATTTTGTGGCTTTGGCAGCCTACTGCTTGCGCTGCTTTGCTTTTTGTTACTTTGCCTCTTGTTGTTTTGGCTTGCGGCTTGTGCTGTTGTTGTTTTTGCGCTTGCTTCTTGTGCTGTTGTTGTTTTTGCGCTTGTTGCTTTAGATTGCAACTGTTGTTTGCTTGTTAGCAATTTTCCTTTTCTCCCTTTTTGTGAACCAAAGAGGACAAATTTGTGATTTGCAATTTGGGAGGAAACAAACCATGATAAAATAAACTCCCTAACTGATTCCAAAGGCAAACCCTTATGATGAGGCACCAATTCCCTTTATCAATTAAACCTTGCTTAGAATTTTCCATATGTTAATTGCTAACTTTTTCTTTTTCCTTGTTTCATGAGCACGAGTATTGGATGGTCCACAACGAGATTAAATGATGAAAATACCATGGTGAGGACGAATGACTTGAAGATGAAGACTTGAAGAAACACAAATTATTTCTCTTTTTTTTGTAAACAAACAAATGTAATTTGTATTTCACACTGTAATATGCCTTGTAACATTGTCTCAAAAATGTAATGAGCACAAATTTGAACGAATTTATCAACGATGAAACTTGTTGTGGAAATCAAATGACTCTTGAATCTTGTTTGGATTCTGAAAATTTCTCTTGAATAACTCGAAAGCGCATCTCAACTTTGTAACTTAAATCTCAAGAAATCATGAATAATGGTTATAACTTGTATTCCAAACAAATCACGCGCCTTATCTTTCAAAACCTAATCAAACTCTCAAACAAAATAAATGCTTAAGAATTTAATCCCACTGGTTAATCCGAACTCAAAACACCGGTCACTTGAACCTTGATCTTCATATCATGCGTGAACCAAACTTTCACTTCTTGACCAGAACTTTAACTTTTGATATTCACATCGCAAGTAACTTGTAACTTAACCAACCCAAAAGATGTCTTGATCATCATGAACCCTCAGCCTCATTTCTTGTGCCTAATGCACTGAGCTTTGAGCCATCTTCGAGACAGGCGAGAGAAACATCTTCCCAGAAACCAAAGACTCGAAACCCTAACATCTTGACCAGCATACAAAGGGAAATAAACCCTAATCTAGGCTCTGATAAATCTGAGCAAGAACCAACCTTGTAACATGACGACACAATTCATTCCACTATCCATTAATCGAGAACCAGATGTGTTTCGTTTTTACCTGATAATAAAACCTCAAAACAAGATTAGACATAAAGAGGGCGCAGCCCTAAAACTTTAAACCAAAGCACCCGATTCCATGAGATGCGGGATATGCAAATGACTGAGTAATAAAATGATGCAAATGGAATGCAAAGTCCAAAGCCAGACAAAAATAAAAGAGATAGGGCAAATTTGGGGTACGACAGTAACCTCCTTCCAATCATCTGAAGCAGGAAGTGAGTAATCAGCACTTGTTTGAGGCTTAGGAGAAAATAAATCCCCTTGCCTCTCCATAGACTCTACTGCTCAACTCTCAAGGATCTCGATCAAATCGTCTTTCTCCTTCAGGTCAGCTCTGTAGGAACTCTCTAAAGTCTGGAACTTGTTCTTCCAAGCATCCCTTTCCTGTTGCATCCTAACCAAAGCAAGCTACAGCTCCTCTAGATCATCTAATAAGGGAGAAGTGGTATTCACAAACAAATCAGGCATGGGTGTCTCCCGAGTATATGGCATCTTCAACTGAATAGCTCTCGATCGAACCCACTGAAGATATGGCTCCAAAGAAATAACACCCCTAGGTCCCAAATCCTTCCTACTCTTCTTATGAATGTGAAGAAGTGATACACCAGATCAGAGAACTGGACCAAGGTCGAGAGAATACCCTCATTCATCTTTAGCTTCATGAGAGGAATAATGGATCCATACTTCTTCCGAAAGTCTGCAGAACATTCAATCTCTGGAGACTGACCAACTCATCTATCTTGGGATCCTTGAAACTGTATTTCCCGGTCTTTCTCTTTCCAGAATCCATGGTTAACAGTACCTGAGATATTCACAAATAGTCAACCTTTAAATCCCTTGAAATATTATTTTCTTCAAAAGAGGCTTATGAGTGCATGGATGCATGATGCAACAATCACACACAAGATCACACATATAGGGTTCAAAGGTTCAGCATCACGAGCATGAGGCCGAAGGTACTACCCATAGGGTGTTGGTATAAAAGTTATCACCTGCCGAACAAGGTTCTAGAAGTTCCCATAGTCTACATCCTTCCTTCGGATATTGCCAACTTCCCGGTTAACTCGATAATTAGTAATATTCTCAATAAAGACTCGTCTGAGCATAGTATCGCGTGACAACTATTTCCAGATTACTCTGTTATAGCTTCCGCACTACACCTAAAAGGCCAAGATGGGTTAGGTAATCTATGGTCTTCAGCTTCAGCAGGCTCCCAGGTCGAAAGCAGTACGTCTTCCTGATTACTCGGTAAATGACACTACAGTCAAAGGGGCCTCCACTGAGTAGGGGATCTCATGCCTCCTTTTTTGGGATCACTCCCTCAAAGTTAACATGACTATTACGCCCGTCCTATCTTATAGTTTTCCCAAGTTCGGGTATAGGACTTATGAGTAATCACCAAGCACCCTGAAAACCAGGAAAATCCAGACAAACATATATACAAAATATAACACATAATCAACAATAGCACATATACAGATATAAACAAAGATAGGCTCAACCCACTTAGGGATGGACCAGCAAGAGGTCAATCTTTCCCCAGTGAAGTCTCCATTTTTCTGTAGCGGTAGAAATGTTCAAGACTAAGCCATTGGATAGACTAGACTTTATACAAATCAAAATAAAAATCGCCACCACGCTTTATTGTTTTCAAAGGAATGGGAAAAGAGCGAATAACCCAAAAAGAGGGGGAAAGATTCAAGGTAAGGGGGTTGGTTATGCAAAGGGAAGGTATTAGCACCCTAAACATCTACGGTACTCCGCAGGAACCTCTTTGAAAAATCTTTATATTTTGGCTATAAAAATGTGTTGTATATAAAATGGATGGTGGAGGTGAGAAAAGAAATATTTTTATGATTTTTGCATCCGCCGCGGTTGCGAACCTTTAGTGCCTACGTACCACATTTCATGCAATAGGGGATCAGGGTACACGTAGTTCCTCTTTTAAAAATTTGAAACACAAGTGTGTTGGTTAATTTTATGAGATAAGACATCATCGTCATTATCCGTGTGGAAAACATACTTACTACCCACAAACATGAGAAAGGAGAATTTGCATCATCTCAAAGTGGAGGATATGGCTTGGATTTTAAAATCAACAATGCCTCACTCAACACCCAAGTGGAAAATATCTCTCTTCACTACGTATTATAGAAGTCTAGTTGTTTGCATCACTACAAGGATTAACTAGAGTCTAATCTTTTGAGAAAAGTTTTAAAATAAAAAGCCAAAGTGGCAAAATAGTTTGAAATGGGATTGATTGACTTTTAGTCTTCTCAAAAAATGTCAAGGTATTATTAAATTGATTTTAATTTATTCATGAAAATGTTTTGAAAATGCATGGACATAAGTCCAAGTTTATTATGAAAATGGTTCAAGTTTCAAAACAAGAAGAGTTTTCAAAAGGAAGGAGAAGATTTTTGAAATTAAAGAAGATGGGAGGAGATAAAGAGACTATCCTAAAACATAAGGTAAAAGCTAGGGATAAGAACCATATAACCAACAAGAAGCCAATACTTGACATTATGAGTCAATATAGAATTCCCATTCTTCGGATTGAAACCAAGCAAGCAAAGATACTAGGCCTCTTGAGAGAACCAAACATCAAGTGTTTTAAGTCTTCGCAAAAATTGGGCAGAGTAACGGCTGTATACGGGTGAATTCCAGATTACAAACAAAGTATGTAATCACAATAACCTGCACACAAAACAAACAACCCAATGTCTTGAGGTAAACCTCAAGAACTCCAGACAAAATATCAAATAAAGTCACAAAGTCTCCAAGATAGGCCAAGGTCTCTAATCCTAAGTCCAAGAAATCCAATACTCCATAATGCCCAGGATAGTAACCAAATAGTCCAAGTATCATTAAAGATTTATATGGTCCATGTTGATTATTAAATGTCTTTAAAAGGAAAAGAAAAGCTCAAGTGAGCAAAATAAAAATGACATAAAAGTAAATGCTCAAGTGAGAAAAATAAAAATGGCATAAGAATAAATGCTCAAGTGAGAAAAATAAAAATGGCATCAAATCTAAATGCTTAAATTAAATGGTACATAAATCATAAAAATAAAAGCATAAAGTAAAGTCAATTGTTAGAAATTAGTGGTTAGTTGGATGACCATCTTGAAACTTGCATTTGGAACTCATTAGAGTATTGGTAGAACCAAAGCCTCCACACAACAAGTTGAATTTGCTTTTTGTCAAGTATATCATCCATTTTGGAATCCTCAAAAAGTAACCTGTAATGATCATAGATGTTTAAGTGATCCTCGTTGACAAAAGGTGTTGTAGATCCATTAGAGAATTGGTAGAACCAAAGCCTCCACACAATGAGTCTCAAGGTTATTGGATCAAAGAGATAAAATTAACATAGTTGGGCTTGCAATCATAAGTTTGGGCCATGAATGATCATTTATTCGAATCAGGACAAAATTTAGCGCTATGTTAAGCAATCGTAAGTGGACTTATGTAGAAGTCACACCTATTTTGAGGCCGGTAAATAGCAATCTATGTACTTCATGTTTGGATAAATGATATAGAGATCACCATCCCTTGACATGTAGCACAATTAAAAAAATAAAGGGATAAGATGAAGAGGGAGGGGAATGATAAGCTAATTTGGATCACCATTTCAAAATTCTTTCATATTTAAATTCAACCACTCCTCTAGATGGATTAAAGCACTAAACATATCATTAATCCAAAGCACCAAAAATGAATCAAATAATTCACTCTTAGGTAGATTTGAATTGATGAACATTTATCCAACTTCATCTACATCACAAAGTCAATTGAGTTTAAAGAGAAATTGGACATTTAAAATTGCAATCCAAACCAACAATCAAAAGGAGTGAGTAGAAAAAGCATTTTGGATCAAAACAACCCCAAGTCAAGGCAAAAAAATGCATTATGTCCCTGTGTAAATCGATTTACACAGTATAGTTTTCAAAAATTTGCGTGAAATTACTTCTGTGCAATCGATTGCACTGTTACTGCAATCGATTGCACGTTGATACAGGCAGCAAAATAGCATTTTAAAAGGCTAAATTCTTGTTCAAACTTTCCATCAAATACCTTATGATCATGGATCCAATTGAGCATGAAAGTTCCATCAAATTATGAGAAAATAACACCATTGGAATCACAAAATAATGCTCAAAGAATCAAATCCAAAGATCAACAAGAAATCACATTGTGAAAGATGAATTATCCAACTTACCAAAGGTAGATCTAGAGAATTATCAAAACAACTTCAAGAATTTTCTTTAATTTAACCACAAGAATGAATTGTCCAAGATTAGATGTAGAGAATTGATAAAGAAAAAGTGTTTGGATGAAGGTTTAGCTCAAAGATTAGTAAGCTTCAATGCAAAGCTTACTAACTTTTTGAAAATGGAGCTTTGAGTGAATTTGGTAGATGGAGAGAATTGAGAGATTTTTTAGCAAAGTGGATTTGGCTATCAAAAGCTTGAAATTTGAATGAAACGAGGGATCTATTTATAGAGTTTTAGGATTTGGATTAGTGGTAATTTGGTAATTGATTCTTGGAGCCAAAATTTGAATTAATGATAATTCCTCTTAAAAATGAAAGATTGGCACTAAAATTTGAATTAATGATACATCTTTCAAAAATGAAGAAAAATTGGAGCCAAAATTTGACAAGTTTAAAATTGTTGATTTTTTCAAATTTTTACGCTGTGCAATCGATTGCACTACAGTGCAAATTAATTTTTACAATATCTTTTTTTCAAAAATGGCGCAAAATGCACTATGTGCAATCGATTGCACTCTAAGAGCAATCAATTTCATCAGTGAAAAAATGAATTTTTGTTAATTTTTCCTTTGCAAATAGAGATTTTAGGAAAATAATACCAAAAATCCTTATTTGTCAGATGCTTCGACTTGGTACCTACAAAACAAAAATATACAAAGACAAAGAAAAATATTTTTTGTATTTTGATTAGAAGTTAGTCAACAACACATATACAAAATACACAACTAAGGTGCTTGGAGATTCCTCAAGAGCAAACTTAAATATAGGAGATAGAAAAGGAGGAAGAACCAACCCTAATGTGATCTTGTTATGATCGAGTTGATATGATATGATAGATCTTAGGGGAAAAAATTGGGGTACAACACTGGGACCTGGGATCGAACCCAAGTCCTTATACTCTCCACCAACGCGCTCTTCCACTGGGCCAGTGCTTCTTTGTTGTAAAATAATGAAAACACAATATAATATAACAAAACAAGTGGATTAATGGGAAAAAGACAAAGAGTGCGCGCTGATTTGAATAGCCCAGTGGTTGGCTGCAACATTATCTCCTTCTACCTTCCTCCGTCGTCTTAGGCCCCTGCACTTTTACCTACGGACAACGTTCGTAGCTACAACCTTGTACAACTCAAAAACTCACAAAACGCAATATAAATGAGATTAAAGGCTAGGGTTCAACTAGTTATGATGTCAAGGTCATCATGGTACTTTATTCATGGCCTAATTTTACTTGTAGCCAAAAACCCTAAAACGCATGTGGAAACCTTAACAATGGCAAGTACATATATAGGCTTCAAAAATGCAATTAAACTATTCAGTCATCTTGAAAACATGTCAAAGATCACAAATATGTCAATAAAATGTCCTAATAATGCAAGAATTAATGTAATCGATTTCAAGAAATAAAGCAAACCGTGTGAGTGGTAGCGTGCGTTTCTGCGCATGAGAGGACTTGCAAATGATCCAATTAGCTTCAGAGATGCTCCAGGATGCGATTGGCAATGTTAGAATGGCTTGAATTAGCCTGTAGCTTGAAATCCGATTCACACTTTTCTTTGAAATTTTGGAGTTTTGTTCTTGCCTTTTCATAATTGCAACCCATGTCTTATGCCTTGTACATCTTTATTATATATCCTAGAACGAATTAGGGTTATAAAACCGGCTTGTATCTTTGCAATTATGGAAGATTTGATTTGATTTCCATGCCATATGTAAACTTTCTATATGGAGCCAAATCATCCCTTTCTTGTACCAATCATGCTTGATTCATTTTGGTCTTGATATCTCAGCATATTTTGATTGAGATCCTGTCCAAAAATCAAATCAAAAAATATCTTTGATATTATTCACCAATTATTTGATTTAATTGAAATTTTAATTAATAAAAAATCACAATAAAATGGAAAATGAAGCAAATAATGTGTGGGTGAATATTTGGGTCGTGTGGACCATATTATAAGTGAGGTGCAAGTATAAAACGTTAGGCCCATTTGGCAAAAATGTAACTTTGAGCCCATTTGACTTTTGGCAATTTTGCAAAAAAGGTCAACTTTGACAAGGCATATCTCCTCCAATTTTAATCCTAGAGAGGTGTTATTGGACTTTCTAGAAAGCTTAGGATATCCCCTAAGTAACCCTTTTGGTCTCATTTCAATTGGGTCTTCCATGTTCATGTAAGAAGCTTTGACCCAAAAGGTGTTTTTGTTGACTTTTCAAAAGGACCCATAATGTGGAAATTCATATCTTCTTATGAGTGCATATTTTGAACTTGTGGGTTGAAGATGATTTATAGTGAATTGCATCCTCTTAAAAATGAGCCTTGGATGGAAATTTCTGATAAAGCATGTCGATGTTATGCTTGGTCAAAGTTTGGTTGACTTATCCTAAGAAACCCTAATTTAGCAACTTTTGGGTTTTGATGGATTTGGAGCATTCCTTGAAGAATCATGATCAACCCTTGATAAAATGATGAAAGCCACTTCAAAATGTTAATGTTGACCAAAAATCTTGAAGTTTGACTGTATGTGGGCCACAATTGACTTTTGACCTAATATAGTCGATTCTCAAGCATCTGAGAAGTTGACTGAGCAAACTTCTTGTGCAAGGCTGGAAAATTGACATGGATGATCTTGAGAACATATTAGTACCATGGAGAGCGTATGAGTCCTTTGTGGTTCACACATCTTGATGAAAATGGAAACGCTAGTTTGAGGTATACTGCCTTATGAGAGAGTTTGTCTGGTTAACTCTTGGGCAAACTTGAATAAATTGAGGATCTCCAAGAGTATGTATTGAGTAAAATGAGAGGGAAAATTTTGGGGTACAACAACATAAATAGATAAAATAACTATCTTAATTTTTAAGGAAGATATAAATGAAACAAAACAACCTCACCGATAATACGGAGCATACACAAGCATTTCTCGTGAAGCTCAAGAACATGAGCATTAATAAATGCTAAGCATTCCAGGTCCAAATATGACCAATCTTTCATAAATTTCACCTTCTCAAGGTGATTCAAGATCTTTTATCAAAGTAGTTCCTTATTAATGTTTTTGAGAACACATTCAATCATCTTTCCACAAAGTCCATAAGATATGAATATGTCACCTTCTAATTGTCCTGATGTACCTACATGTGAAGCTTCATAGCTTCTTCATAGGATCAAGATAATTTTCCTGCAATTTTCAACAAGTAAAACTAGGTACCCAATCCTTGTTGGGTCCTTAAGGGTGAGTAACATAATTGTTGCAATTAGGTGACCATTGATAAATGTCATTAGGTACTGAAAGTTTCCTAAGTTTGCATTTGGCAATGGTGTGTCCCTTTATACAACAGTAATGACAAGCTATATTTTGAGACATGTCAATTTTTCTTTTCAATTTCTTTTCAACAAAATTATATTTTGCATATGGTGGATTTAATGTTATATTAAATTTTGTTGGTTCTATAGAAAAAGTACCCTTTGGTTATTGAGCCTTAGTAAGTTTGGCCTTAATAGTTTTCACCTCTTTTTGCCAAATGTAACAAGTGTCACAACCAAAGTAAAATGGGTTTTCATCCATCTTGTTTTTAAATTTATGAATACCTACTGGAGGGTTCTTTAGAGCTTCCATCTTATTTTCAGTTTCAGAAATTTTTGCTTCTAAATGAGAGAATATTTTTCTATTTAAAGCCAAACTTTTAAAGACTTCAATAGCTTCTCTATGTAGGTTTTCAAAAATGTCAAGTAAATCAAGATGACATATTCCATTTACATATTTATTTTGAGAAGAGTTTACCTTGTCCTTCTTACTCCTTTGAATATTATTAGACAGATAAATCTCATCACCTTTGGATAACTTGAGTTTCTTTTTCTCATTTTTATGATAATGACTGGAGAGGCACACTTCATCATACTTGGATGGTTTGTGTTCCTTCTTATTTCTATCATTGGAGTGGGTTGAAAATAAAAAATTTTCTAAATCATTATCATGATTAGATTCCTCATCGCTTGAAGATTCAATGTCGCTTCCCCAAGCCACATAGGTCTTCTTAGGTTTGTCATGTCTCTTACGTTGATTCCTTTTCTTCTTTTTTTATCAAGTATGAGATCTTTCTATTGGGATTATTATTTCCTAGAGGACGTAGACTTTCCTGTAGGCTCAATGCATCTTTTGTTGAGATTCTTTTCACTCTTATTTTTTAAGTACTTGTGATACCTCTTGACAAATAAACTCATCTCTTTGTCTTTTGAATCATAGTTGTCAATAACATCTTTATTATAATGATACTCGTCCTTTGAAGACTTGGAGCTTAAATACATAAGAGCTTTTGACTTCAATCTTTCCTCCTTATTGGCGTCTTTCTCCTTTTTTCTTCTTTTTCTCAAGCTTCTTTTCATATTTTTCCAAGCAATTGAGTTATTGTATTCCTTGATCGCGGTGACCTTTGGTTTCCAATTTCTAGCAAGACATCTTAAAACTTTGTTAGTAGAAATAACATTTTAAATAGGAGTATCTAGCAAATTTAAACGATTAATAAGATGCCATAACCGCTTTTGCATTTGAGCAATGGTTTTGCCATGCTTCATGCGAAAGAGTTCAAACTCTTGATTAAGTGTATTAATTCTAGCTTGTTTGACCTCGTTAGTTCCCTCATAGGTAACTTGTAGGGCATCCTACACAACTTTAGTGGTTTGGCAATGGGATAGGCGATAAAACTCAACAACACCAAGACCGGATATGATAATATTTTTTTCTTTCCAATCACGTGACCACTTCTTATTATCTTCCTCATCCCATAAGTTTTCCGGCTTTGCCATGGTAGCACCATCAACAACATATGTCACCGATGTTGGACCATTTTGAATGGCTTCCCATACACCTTTGTCATATGAGTTGATATAAATTTGCATACAAGCTTTCAAATAAATATATTTTTCTCCCATGGGATCTTTTATAATCCTCTTTAGGTTCGTACGCCATTTTCTAATAAGTTTTGAAGCCGGATTGAACCGGGCTCTTGATGCCATTTGTTATATGATGACAACGTATCTAGAGGGGGGTGAATAGATACCCAATTTAAAAATACAGAAAACTCTGGTTTTGAAAGCTTCTTTATCAAAGAGTTTTAGCATAAGTGTTTTTGAAAATAAGTCATCTTCTACGAACCGTTATTGGAATCTCAGATATGCAAAATATTACAAATTTAATATGGAATGAATTTTATAATTGGAGTTAATAGCTTGAATCAATTTACAACTTATTTAACGTTTGTATCAAGTTATTAGTAATGTAATTTCCAATGACAATTTATAAAAAGAGATAACAAAATAATTTGTTGAACACTTGGTGTGTAATTGAGTTTTCAGAATTTTCCTTTAAGTTGTGTTGATACAAAAAGAACTTATAATCAAAAGTGATTATAAGAAATATCAACGCTTGATTGAAATAAAAAAATAGTTCGGAAAAAATCTTACAAATCAATTGATAATGCAATGCTATTAGACAAATTGATTGATAAAAATTAAAGCAAGTAAAAGTGATAAGAAAAGAGACATGATATTTTGTCTTCACAGTTCCCCACTTTGGTCCTCGCGAGTGGGTACGTCTGCAACTAATTCTAATGGAATTAGGATAATTCTTACTATGCTAAAAGTTGATACAAGAGAAGTGTTCAAGATAAAATCCACAAACTCTAATGCTTTTTGTTGATTCAACCGCTTGTCTTCCTTTGATCTTGAGAAAGACCAATACATAATAGATCCTAATTGAGTTATCGATATTGCTACTCTTTTGCCTTATTTATCTTTAAAGCTTTCACGCACAAACAATCAATTTAACCTATTGCAACATAAGACTTCAATTATGATCCTTCGTTTTCTCGTCACTTCCTTTGAGTTATTTATCTCTAATGGATCCCTTGCATTATTTATCTCCAAGGGACTTCACTTGGCGGCATTCAACCCTTGAATATCTTGCACGAAAACCCCCAAATCAATCAATGATCTTGGAGGATAAACCCACGGTGTTTATGGATGAAGACTCCTACAAATCTCAACCCAATATTCTCGACTACACAAGACCCTAATCGAATGCTATCAAACCTCGTCTAGATGGAACCCCAATAAAAGATTGTTACAATGGAATGTTAGTGTGTATACATAGATTGGAGGTTGAAGACGAAGAGAAAATGTAGGGTAGTTTTATGGTATCATCAAGTTGAAATGATGTATTTATAGTTGTGGAAATTTATGTGTAAAAAGGAGTTTTTCGGAATTTAAAAGAAATTAAAAATTTACTTGAACAAATAGTATATGTTGACCTGAAAATCATATATATCGACACATACTTCAATTTTCAACTGTATGTGTCGACTGAAACAAGTTAGTGGCTACATGCTTTAAAATAATAGTGAATGTGTCGACCTGAAAATCGTATGTGTCGACACATAATATAAGTTTTTCTACAATTTCAGAAAAGCTTCACTATGTGTTGACTTGAGATAAAAGATATGCTAGTATTGAAAAAAAATAAAACCTCCCTGTAACCACCTTGGTGATATCAACATATTTTAAGATGGCTTCGTTATTTGCAAAAAAAGGTTAAAAGTGAAACACAGTGTTATAATTGGGACAACTGTGGAGTGAAAGTTGCATGAAACTTATGAAGGCAGAAGGTGCCAAAGCAAACACCCATCATGTTAGAAGATTCTATCGACATAACCACATGTTTATTGTCAAAGAGATGATCGACAATAATGAGGGTCTTCCAAGACAAGAGTATAAGGTTCTACTACCATCTCGTTGGTGCGATTGCGGAAAGTTTCAAGACTTTTGTAAGCCTTGCTCCCATGTCATTGTGGTATGTATGCATTACTACTTCTATCTCCTGCTTACAAGGCCGAGACCTTGCTCAACGTATACAACAATGGCTTTCTAGTGGTAGCAAAAGAGAATTATTGGCCTGCGTATGAAAGGGAAATAGTTTGGCACAATGATCAAATGCGAAGGAATAAAAAGGGTCGTCCCAAATGTGAGTACAAATTTGTCATTAGATGTTTTGCATGATGTTAAAACTAGGAAAAGCTAGCATTTGTGTACATTGGACGGTCTCTCTATGTCTTGTGGCACTCCTTTGCATTAGGGGTCTTAGAAACCATTAAAAAGCATTTTAAAATTGATCCAAGTTATGAAAATTAAATTTTTGCATAAATTTTCATTGTATGTGTTGACACATACAATTTTCAGGTCCACACATGAAACTCAATTTTGAAGCCTATAGCCTCTGGAAGGCTCGGGCCGACACATACTGAAGCATTTTTGAAACTGCGAAAATTTTTATTTTATGTGTCGACACATATGAACTTCAGGTAGACACATTTATTGTTATTTTAAAGCCTCTGGCCTCTAACTTGCTTTGGTCGACACATACCTTCCTTTAGGTCGAAACATACAGCTTAAACATAACAGTAGTGTTGAATTATACAATTTATAGGTCGACAATCCTGACTGTTTTGGTCAAATTTTCAAATCTTTTAAATTCCAAAGAAATCCTTTTTGCCCTAAATTTCGTAAACTATAAATACATCAATGAACCTGATGATACCATAAAATTAGCCTACATTTTCTCTCCATCTTTAACCTCTAACCTATGCATACACACTAACAAACCATTGTAGCGATTCTTTGTTGGGTGTCATCTAGATGAGGTTTGATAACATCCAATTAGGTTCTTGTGTAGCCGAGAATATTGGGTTCAAATTTGTATGGGTCTTCATCCAGAAAAACCGCGGGTTTGTCCTCCAAGATCATTGAGTGATTTAGGGTTTTTTGTGCAAGACATTTAAAAGAGGATTGCGACCAAGTGAAGCCCTTTGGATATAAAGAACGCAAAGGATCCTTTTGAGATAAATAACGCAAAGGAAATAACGAGAGAACATCCGATCAAAATTGAAGTCTTGTGTTGTAATTGGTAAAATTGACGGTGCACGAAAGTTTTTGAGATAAGTACGCAAAGGAGTAGAAAGATCCAGATAGTTAATTTTCAACTATTCTGGTTTGGTATTTCTCAATATCAAAGGAATAGAAGGGTTTGAATCAACAACAAGCATTAGGGTTTTTGGAGTTGCTCTTGAATATTTATCTTGTATAAACTTTTTGCAGAGTAACAATTATCCTAATTCCATTTGAATTAGTCGCAAACGTACCCACACACAAGAACGAAAGTGGGGAACTGTGAAGATAAATCCTCTTGTCTCTTTTTCGTATTGTTTTACTTGCTTTATTTTCATAAATCAATTTCTCTACTAGAATTGCTTTATCGATTGACTTCTAGGATTTTTTCCTAACTGTTTTGGTTTAGAATTAAGTGTTGATGTTGCTTATATTCACTTTTGATTATAAGTTCTTTTTGTATCAACACAAATCAAAGGAAAATTCTGAAAGTTCAATTGCACACCAAGTGTTCGACAAATTGTTTTTTTTTTGTTCTTTTGATAATTTCCATTGGAAATAGCATTTCTAGTAACTAGCTATAAATGATTCATAAAGTGTTACTTGATAAAATATCAATTAATTCAAATTAGCGTATTCATTCCATTTCCTATTTTATATTTTCATATCCTAGTTCCAATAACTAAGGTTCGATAGAAGACACATTCTGTAAATATTTCGCGTGCACTAGTTTAAAATCAAAGTTTTCAAAACATATTTTTATATTAATTTTTGGCTTGGTTATCTATTCACCCCTCTCTAGATAAGGCACCATATTCTAACATCTGGCATCAAGAGCCTGGTTCATTCTGGCTTTGAAACTTATTATGAAATAGCGTACGAACCTAAAGGGGATTATAAAAGAGCTCCTATTTTCATGGTAGAAAACTATAGTTATTGGAAAGCTTGTATACAAATTCATGTCAACTCATATTACAAAGGTGTGTGGGATGTCATTAAAATTTGTCTAGCACCGGTGACATATGTTGTTGATGGTTCTTCTGTACTAAATCCATAAAACTTATGAGATGAGGAACATAATAAGAAGTGGGCACACGATTGGAAAGCAAAAAATATTATCATATCTGCTTTTGGTATTTATGATTTTTATCGCATTTTCCATTGTCAAACCTCTAAAGCTATGTGGGATTCTCTACAAGTTACCTATGAGGGAACTAATTAGGTAAAACAATCTAATATTAATACACTTAATCAAGAGTTTGAACTCTTTCGCATGAAGCATGGTGAAACCATTGCTCAAATGCAAAAGCGGTTCTTGCATCTTATTAATTATTTAAATTTTATAGTTGATCCTATTTCCAATGCTATTGCTACTAACAAGGTTTTGAGATGTCTTACTAGGAATTGTCAACCCAAGGTGACCGCAATCAAGGAAGCGAATAATCTTGTAACACATGATCTCACCGCTTTGTTTGGAAAGTTAGAGGAACACGAGCAAGAACTCAATTGCCTGGAAAAAATCAAAAGAAGCTTGAGAAAAAGAAGAAAAATGATAAATACACCAACAAGGAGGAAGTATTGAAGTCTAAATATCTTAAGGTTTCAATTTTAATGTCCTCAAAGGATGAGCATACCAATGATATTGATTCTTGTGATGAAGAAGACTCAGATGATGAACAAATGGGATTGATTGTGAGGAGATACAATCAATACATTCAGAAGAATGATGTCAAACACTCCAATAATAATCTAGTGAAATTTAGAATACAATCTAAATCCTCTAAAAATGAAGACAACAAAAAGGACAAGGGAAAAAGTATATTCTATGAATGCGGAAAGTCGGGTCATTATAGAGCGGAGTGTCCATCTCTTTAAAATAAGAAAGGAAAGGGCCAAATAAATAACTCTAGAAATTCATGAAGATCCTATGTTTCTTGGGATAGTGAGAGTGATGTCTCAAGTGATGAAAACTCAAGTGAGAGTGATGAAGAGGAAAATTACTGTTTCATGGAAAATCAACGTCAAATAAGAAAAAGAATGTGAGTCACTCTAAATACGCTATTATTGATAAGTTGTCTTTTATAGAGTTAAAAATTGCTTTTGATCATCTACAAAAAGAATCATCATGTGCTTCTAAGAAACTTGTTTCCAATGAATTTTTTTTTTGCATACTTAGAATAAAAGGTTGAAGAAACCAATAATAAATTTTAAGCTCTAAAAATATCTATTGTATTTAGTCAAAATTATTAAAATGTAGATGAGAAACCTTGTCAGTTCGATTGTGAAACTTGTCAAATTCAGCAACAAGAAGTAAGTACTCTTGAAGCCCAAGTGTACAATGCATCACAAGCTCTTGATATTTTTTCTATTGATTCTCTAAATGTTGAAAAGCCTCACAAAAATTATAATTTGATAAAGAGAGATACAAATAGCAAAAGTAAACATCATCGTAAGTTGTTTTTCCATTATTGTTGCAAGAAAGACCATACTATTGAAAAATGAAAATTTAGGTGCTTTTTAGTTCCTTAAGGAAATTTCCAATGGTTGCACAAAAGTAACAATTATTTCACTCACTCCTAATGACCCAATGAGAATTGATTATCTACCACTTTTGTTTGATTTTTGTAGGTTGAGTGTCTTGACGTTATGACGGGAGAATGGTTTCTTGATAGTGGATGTTCAAGACACATGACATGAGACATATCTCTATTCTCCGACTTTGTGGCAAAGAAGATAAGTTTTGTATCCTATGGTGATTATAACAAAGGTGCAATACTCGGAAAAGGTAGTATAGGTAATCCCTCAACTATTACTATCTCCAATATTATGTTAGTTGAAGGTGCAATGTGTATAAGGTAACTTTTGCTAAAGATTGTTGCATAATAGAACATAATGAAAATAATGATTTTATGTTTAAGGGTGTGAGGGTTAATAATGTTTATATGCTTCACTTAAGAGAAATTTTCTTGAATAATGCCCAATGTCTTGTTACCAGGAGTCAAGACTTTTGGCTATGGCAGAGACGTTTGATACATGTTAATTTTGATTTACTTAATAAAATAGTTTCAAAAGATTTAGTAATTGGTCTACCAAAAATAAAGTTTTCAAAAGACCCCATATGTGATGCATGTCAAAAAGGTAGGAAAACAAGATTCTCTTTTGGATGGACCTTCACATACCAAAAGCATAGGTGGTAATTACTATGGTTTTGTTATTATAGACGATTACTTAAGATTTTGTTGGACTATTTTCTTACGTAGTAAAGATGAAACATTATCGACTTTCACACGTTTTTCCAAGTTATCTCAAAAAGGTTAACAACTCGCTCTAAGATAAGTAATTTTTGTTATCACCATGCGTATGTATCACAAGTTGAACCTAAAAATGCTAAGGATGCCTTACTTGATGAGAATTGGCTTATGGCTATACAAGAAGAATTGAATCAATTTGAAAGAAATGACGTTTGGGACCTTGTCCCTCGTCCATAAAATCATCAATTTATAGGCATTCAATGGGTATTTCGGAATAAACTTGACTAACATGGTGTGGTAACGAGAAATAAAGTCTGTATTGTGGCTCAAGGATATAACCGGGAGGTAGGCATTGGTTATGAGGAGACATATGCTCCAGTTTCCCAACTCAAGGCTATACGCCTTTTATTAGTGTACGCATGCTCTAAGAACTTCAAATTATATAAAATGGACATTAAAAGTGTTTTCCTTAATGGATACATAAGTGAAGAAGTCTATGTTTCACAACCTCCCGATTTTGAAAATTATGAGTTTCTTAATCATGTTTTTAAGCTAAAATGTGCTTTTTATGGTCTTAAAAAAGCCCCTAAGGAATGGTATGACCGACTTAGAAAGTTCTTTATAGATCAAGGATACTCTAGAGGGAAGGTCGAAACTACACTCTTTATTAAACTTCAAGGAAAACACATTATACTCATTCAAATTTATGTTGATGATATCATTTTTGGATCGATGAACGTGCATCTTGTCAAAGAGTTCTCTAAGCTTATGAAGAGGGAGTTTGAAATGATTCTAATGGAAGAGTTGTACTACTTTCTCAGACTACAAATTAAACAACTCAATAAAGGAACATTTATAGTCAAACCAAATATTGATTTGAATTACTTAAAATATTTGGTATGGATGTGCAAAGGAAATTGGCACACCTATGAAAACAAATGGTAACTTGGATAAAGATAAAATGGTGACTTGGATAGATATAAAAAGGTCAAAAGGTATAGAGGTATGATTGTATCTCTTATTTATCTTACCGCATTTGCGTCTGATATTATGTTTAGTGTGTGGATATGTGCATGACATTAATATGTTCCCAAGGAATCACACTTAAAAGCATTTAAACATATTCTTAGATACCTTATTGGTACCACTAAGTTTGGGCTTTGGTATTCCAAGGGAAACTATTGTAGCTTGGTTGGTTATTTTGATTCTGATTTTATCGGTTTCAAATTGGATAGGAAAAGTACTAGTGGAACTTGTCACATATTCTCAAAATCCTTGGTTAGTTGGCATAGCAAAAAGATAGTTTTTGTTGCTTTATCAATGGCCGAAATGGAATATGTGGCAGCCAGTAGTTGTTGTGCCCAAATTTTGTGGTTTAAACAACAACTACTTGATTTTGGTATTAAAATTTCATGTATTCCTATCTTGTGCGACAACATTAGTGCCAATAATCTAACCAAAAATCACATGTTGCATTCTCGCACTAAATATATCGAGATACGTCACCACTTCCTTCGCAATTATGTTGAAAAATGGAATGTTGTACTTGAGCACGTGGATAGTAAAAATCAACTTGTTGATATTTTCACTAAACCTCTCGCCATCAAACCTTTTATCAACATACATAGGAAGTTAGGGATCATTGATATCTCCAATGTTGTTTAATCCTATCTTATTTCTTGCACTTTATATTTTCACTCTAACTCTTTGTTTGAGTATTTTACACCATGTGAGTGCAACTTCCATTCCATCAAGAGTGAGGTAATATCGTTTCAATTTCTCCTTGAAAGTAAGATTTATCTTAATGCATGTTACTTATTTATTTCCAAAAATGCTTGATATTATCTCAAATTATGAAAACCATTGTTGGGCTTGGGCTCCCTTCCTATGTGTAGAAAGACCCAAATATGAATAGTCTATTTGTCTCACTTATATAAGTGGAGAATGTCAATTTAGGTATAAGAGAGATAGAGATTAAATAAGGATTCAAAATGAGAGAAAAGAGGAGAGAAACTAATTTCTGTTTTTTCTGCATCAGTATCACTAAATCGATGATCCCTGATTCATTAGCCATCAGATCAAGCTCAAATTTGGAGGGTAGGTCCACAACACCTATATCTAAATTTTTACTGTTGGAATCTTTAAAACAAGGTCTGTGTTGAGAGATATCAGCTTCACACTGAAGCGGCAGATTGTGGGAAACTTTTCAGCTTTTTTATTATTATTGTATGTTAGTTTTCTTTATGATTTACGGTTGTTATCACTATTTTGTGAATTATTTTAAGACTCTCTTATAATCATATTTCTAATTATACACATATAAAAACTTTGTGGGTGAAGATAGAGTCCTTGTATGCCTCTAAATCAGGGAATAATAAATTGTTCTATTGAATAGCTTCATAAGTTTGAAGTATTAGAAAGGGAATTCTATTTCATATCAGTTGAGTGAATTTCATGGGCTCCTTGATCAGATGTCAGAATTGGGTATTAAATTTGATGATGAGATTTTGAGACTATTTCTGTTGCTATCTTTACCAGAGTCTTGGGAGACGTTTTAGGTTTCTATTACAAGTTCGACTTCTAAAGGTGTTGTTTCTTTAGGAACTACTAAGGGTGGTATACTTAATGAGGAGATGAGAAGGAAGACACACTATTCTTCATCTCAATCCTAGGTACTTGCCACTGAAAATTAGGGGAGAAGTCATAAAAAGGAACCGAAATGTGGTAAAGAGAATAGCAGAAGCAATTCCAAGCTACGATACAAGAATTTAGTGTAATTATTGTCAGAAAACATGACACATAAAAGTATTGTTATCAGTGGAAAATGGATAAAAATGGAAAAAAAGGAAAGTCTAAACAAAGAGATCATGAAGATTATGATGATGATCGTGTTACTACTGTTGCTTTTAATGATCTTGTAATTATATGTGATCATGAGTCTGTTAATCTCGTATCAGACAAGAGCATGATGATAGTTAATTGTGGTGCTACATTGCATGTTACACTAAGGAAGGATTTATTCACATCTTATAATTATGGTGATTTGGGAGTGTTGAAAATGGGTAATGATGGTGTATCTAAGGTAATTGGTGTTGGTGATGTTTGCTTACAAACAAACATGGGAAAGTAATTGTTGCTTATAAGTGACAAACATGCTCCAGATGTCCTCTTTAATTTAATCTCTATGCATAAGCTTGATGATTGTGGTTATGACAATCACTTTGGTTCTGGAAAAAGGTAACTCAACAAAGGTAATTTGGTTGTGGCTAGAGGGGGGGGAAACGTTCTAAATTGTATTGGACAAAAGCATTGGTTACTAGGGACAGTGTAAATGCTATGAACATGGAAGAATCTTTGTGGAACCGAAGGCTTACTCATATTAGTGAAAAGGGGATGAATGTTTTAGCTAAAAAAAGATGTTCTTCCTGGGTTAAAGAATGCATATTTGGAGAAGTGTTCTCATTGCATGGTTGGTAAACAGACTAGAGTATTTTTCAAGAGACATCCTCCCTCAAGGAAGTCAAAGTTGCATCAATTAGTAGATTATGATGTTTGTGGTCCATTATAGGTAAAATATTTTAGTGGTGCACTTTATTTTGTTACCTTTATTGATGATTGTTCCAGGAAACTATGTGTTTGTTCCTTGAAGATAAAAGACCAAGTGTTGGAGAAGTTTAAAGAATTTCATGCTTTGATAGAGAGTTAGATAGACTAAAAGTTTAAATGTGTTCATTCTGATAATGGTGGGGAGTATTGTGGACCATTTGATTCCTATTGCGAGCAACATGGTATTGTACAAGAAAAGTGAAGGATAGAAAATCACAAGAAAAAGGGGGGTTTGAATTGGGGTTTTCAAAAATTAAAAATAGTATGATATGTTTGGTTATTCTTGTTCATTTGGACTCAAACTACTCCAATCCATCCGTCAAGGTGATTTCTCCTCTCTCAATCAAGGTCTTAATTCGCTAATCAAAACTTTGATTACAAATCACAATGAATACCGTCAATTTCTTCTTGAGACTAAACAATAACTTGGTTTCTCATGGAATTACAACTTTTCTAACAAAAATAATATGATTAACAAATGCTTCTAAAGAACTATATCACAACTGTGATGTTTACACAAGATTAAAGCACATTGATAAAATAAGAGATAATTTGATTTCTCTTGTTTGATATGCGTGTATAATTTCTCTTTTGATCCATCATCATAGTCTATTTATATAGAGGAAGTGATTTGAACAGTTGGAGACATAAGAAACTATATTTAGAAGGTTGATAAAATGTTGTTAATGCACTTTCTAAAAATACATATCTTGTCTGGTACCATCTGTTACTCTTTGATTTAGAATGAATGAATTGTAACGCATCAAAACATTGCTTCTTTGAAAATCTGATCAGAATAAGAATATTAACATTGGGACTTTAGATCATTAGAGTACCTTGATATTCATATGATCAGAACTTGAATGAAACAGACACGTTGAAGCTTCTTTGGTTTTTCTGAATATTCACTTATCTAGTTTGAGCTTAAGTGTTGAGTCTTAGAACTTTCATAATAGATGAGTGTGTTCAGACTTCCTTTTTTCTTCCAGAAAATCACTTATCAGAGTATCGGAATTTAGCTTGCAGCTTTGGTGCTTCAGAAGTTATAACATCAGAACTTCTTCTATTCAGCATGATAGTTTAATTGAGCATGATACATCAGAACTTCTTCTTATCAGATCTTCTTAGCGCAAATTGTTCTCCAACTTCTATGCTTCTTTATCAGAATTTCAAAACGCAATTCTCTCATAATCTTCTACGCTATTTTTTCAGAACTTCTCGGTTTATTTCTTAAATAATTAGAGAGCATATATGTTCTTTATATATATCATGTATTTCTTATCATCAAAACTATTACAAATCTGTAGAACCAAACTATGTTCTAACAATCTCCCCCTTTTTGATGATGACAAAAACTTGTATATTTTGATGAATAAGTAAGAACATAAAGCATTAGGGTCTCCCCCTGAGTTGAATATCATATAAAGAAAAAATAGATACTTCCCTGAAGATGTTTGATCAGAGCTTTTAATGGAAGTTCTGATAAGTCCATGTGGCAGATGTTATTTTCAAGAGACACTTTTCCTATTTGCTTTCAGAAACATTGAAACAAAAGTTATGTAATAAAAAATGTTTGAGAATTTAGTCCAGAACCGTTTATATCAAAATATTTCACTTTCTCCCCCTTTTTATCATAAATCAAAACAAATTAAAACACGTAATCAGAGCAAAAAACTATGCATTTTCAAAATAGAGGAAAATACAATGTGAAACAAAAATAAACTAATGAAAAGAGGAGGCTATTTCTCAAAACATAGGATTTTAGAAGAAAAGGTTGAAAAAGCAATTTCAGAGAAAACAAATAGTGAGTGAAAGATGTTGAAAAATGATTGTGAGAGATGTGAATAAATACTAATTAAAAGAAATAAGTGATTTATGACGAAGGAGATAGCGAAGATACTTGACACAGTTACCGATGACCCGTGCCTCAATGCATCAACTCAAAATGTTTTATCCCTTAAGATTTTGAACACCTATTCAGCCTCAAAGAGTGACTTAGAATTTAGGGTTGAGAGATATTAATGTGGTGAACTAATTTCTTCCATATTTAAAATAAAGCATTTTAAGAAAATATTCAGATCTTCTGGATAGTTTCTGAGACAATTTTCCTTCTCACTTCTGAAGAACTATTGTTCATATGTTCACAAAAAAACGAATTAAAAAGTTGAGGACTAAATATACAGAAACGACATTTTCATTCTGGGCATAATTCCATATTGAGGTGTTTCATAATGAAATTAAATCTATCTTCAGAGATGGGTTTTGTGAAAACATCAGCCCATTGATGGTTTGTGTCTATAAATTTTAAACAAAGAATTCCCTTCTGAATATAGTCCCTAATGAAATGGTATTTAATTTCTATATGTTTATCCCTAGAACGTATAATAGTATTTTTAGAAAGATAGATAGCAGAAGTATTATCGCAGAGGATATGAATTTTTCTCTCATAAATATGAAAATCTTCAAGCTAACTCTTCATCCAGAGCATCTGAGTACTACATCCAGTTGTAGCTATATATCCAGCCTCAGCAGTTGAATTGCAATAGTGGGTTGTATTTTGTTGGACTATGATATTAGGTTATCTCCCAGAAACCGGTATCTTCTAGAATTACTTTTTCTTTCTATTCTATCTCCAGCAAAGTCAACGCCACAATACCCTACTAATTTATATTCTCTGGATTTTCTATAACAAAGACCACGATTAGTAGTACATTTCAGATATTTGAAAATTTGCTTAATTGCTAGTAAGTGAGATTCTCTAGGATCTAATTGGAATCTGGCACAGAGACAAACTCTATATAGAATATCAGGTCATGAAGCTGTTAAATATGAGAGAGAACCAATCAAACCTCTGTAGAACTTCTGTTCTACTTTCTTACTTGCCTCTCCCTCTTCCAGAATGCATGTAAGATACATAGGAGTTTTGGATGGCTTACTTTCTGACATATCAAATATCTTCAAAAGTTCTTTAACATACTTGCTTTGATGTATGTAGGTTCCTTCTGGAGTTTGATTTATTTGAATTCCCAGAAAGAACTTGAGTTCACTCATCAAGCTCATTTAAAATTATGCTTGCATAGTCTTAGAAAATTCTTTGCCCAAGGAGGCTTTAGTAGATCCAAATATTATATCATCTACGTATATTTGACAAATCAGAATGTCATTTTTAAATGATTTACAAAATAAAGTTGTGTCCACCTTCCCTCTGGTAAAATCGTTTACTAAGATAAAGTTACTTAGTCTTTCATACCAAGCTCCGGGGCTTGTTTCAGACCATATAACAATTTCTTAAGTTTATAAACATAATCTGGATGTTTTTTATTTTCAAAACCAGAGGGTTGGTGTAGATAAACTTCTTCATCAATGTAACCATTTAAAAATGAACTTTTGACATCCATCTGATAAAGAGTGATATCATTATTTATAGCAAATGAAATTAAAAGTCTAATAGATTCTAACCTGGTGACTGGATCAAAAGTTTATGTATAGTATATCCCTTATTGCTGACTATAACCTTGTGCAAACAACCGTGCTTTTTTATGACAACTTCTCCTTGTTCACTTAGCTTATTTCTGAAGACCCATTTAGTTCCAATGATGTTTGAGCCTTTTGGTTTAGGAACTAGATCCCATACATTGTTTCCGGTAAATTGATTTAGTTCTTCTTGCATTGCAAGTATCCAATCATTGTCTAGAAGTTATTTGTCTATGGAAGTAGGTTCGATCAGAGACACTAATCCCAAAAGATATTCTTCAGTATTTCTGAATGTCAATCTTGTTCTGATTGGATCATGTTTCTTTCGCAAAATCATGTTTTTAGGATGTGCTAAGCTGCTTCTGGATTGTCTTTTCTGGATGAATTCTTAAGAAGTTGTTGTAATATTTGGGATGTCTTCTTCTATATTTGTCTGAAGTTATGAACTTATATTTTCTGAAGATCTGTCTTCAGTACCTGTAATTTGAACTTCTATATTTGCAAAAGATTCACCCTGCTTTGACTTTTGAGAGCCAAGCTTATCATCAAATATGAAACTAATAGATTCTTCCATAATTCATGTTTTTGTGTTATATACTCTATAACCTTTTGAGCATTCAGAGTAACCTAACATGAAACACTTTTGTGCCTTATAATCAAACTTGTTCAGATGTTCTTTAGTGTTAAATATAAAACAAGTACATCCAAATGGATGGAAATAAGAGATGTTGGGCTTTATGTTCTTCCACAGTTCATATGGAGTATTTTCCAGAATGGGTCTTATTGATATTCTATTCTGAATATAACACGTTGTGTTAATTACTTATGCTCAGAAGTGTTAAGTAATGTTAGTCTCGTTGATCATGGTTTTGGCCATTTCTTGTAAAATTCTATTCTTTTGTTCTACAACTATGTTTTGTTGAGGATTTCTAGGACAAGAGAAATCACGAGAAATTCCATTTTCATTAAAAATATTTACAAAACTTTTGTTTTCGAATTCCCACCATGATCACTTCTGACTTTTACAATTCTAAACTCTTTTTCATTCTGAACTTGGTTATAGAAAGTAGAGAACACAGAGTGTGACTCATCCTTGTTTCTTAAGAAATTTGCCCATGTCCATCTGCTATAGTCATCTACAATCACTAATCCATACTTCTTGCCACTGATTAATGCAGTTTTCATTGGTCCAAATGGATCTATATGCAGAAGTTCTAATGGTCTAGTGGTAGAAACAACATTTTTTTTATTTGAAAAAGGGTTTTGCAAACTTGCCTTTTTGACATGCTTCACGCAGAGCATCTGAGCTAAACTTTAAGTTAGGAAGTCCTCTGACCAGATTGATTTTGTTAATTTGAGATATTATTCTCATACTAACATGCCCCGATCTTCTGTGCAAGACCCATTGCTCATCGTTAACAGACATAAGGCATTTTACATTCTGACTTTTTAATTCATAAACTTTTGTTTTATAAATGTTGTTATTTCTCTTACCATTAAAAAAGATAGTTCCATCTTTATGACTAACTTCTTTACAGGATTTTTGGTTAAAGATCATATCATAACTATTATCACTTAATTGACTTATGGATAACAGGTTATGCATTAATCCATCTACTAACAGAACATTAGTTATAGAGGGAAGTGTATCATTACCAATTGTTCTAGAGCCAATAATATTTCCTTTCTGATTTCCTCTGAAACCTATGTATCCTCCAGATTTAAGGTCCGGATTTGGAACATATGCTTTCTTCCTATCATGTGTCAAGATCATCCAGAGTCTAGGTACCAAGATTGGTATTTCAACTTTGCTGTTAAAGACATCTCTTCTGAATCTAATTCAGATTCTAATGTATATGTGTCTTCTAATATGTTGGCCATTATATCTATATTAGCTCGTTCATCTTCTGATTCTGTTTCATCTTCATAAGATTCTGAGTCACCCCACATTGCCATAAGACTTTTCTTCTTTTCTTTGGAAAACTTCTTCTTAGGCTTTTCTTTTGAATATTTGGGCAGACGCTTTTGTAGTGGCATGGCTTTTTGCATTCGTAGCATACAACATCTTTGTTGCTACATTTTATGTATCCAGAGGATGATTTAAAGTGATTTCTTATTCTTCTGGGGTTTCTGAATTTCCTCTGCATGTGCTTCCATAGATGATGGACTCTTCTAGAGAGAAGAGATAGTTCATCTCCCTCTGACGAGGATCCACTAGAGTTTTCTTCTTCTGCCTGAAAAGCTTAAGTTTCATACTTTTTATTAGATTTAAGAGCAATATAATTACCTTTCTTTTGGGGCTCATCTTCTTCTAGTTTTATCTCGTGACTTCTTAAAGAGATGATTAGTTCTTCAAGAGATATTTTGTTCAGATCTTTGGTTAGTTTTAAGGCTGTGACCACGGGTGTCCATTTCTTGGGTAAATGTTTGATGATTTTCTTTACATGATTTTCTGTTGAGTACCATTTTTCCAGAACTTTTAGCCCAACAATCATAATTTGAAACCTTGAGAACATTGTCTTAACTGTTTCGTTTTCTTCCATTCTGAAGGTCTCATACTTTTGTATGAGCGGAAGAGCTTTGGTTGCTTTTACTTATGTCTTTCTTTCATGCGTCATTCTCATAGAGTCAAACATGTTCTTATCTGAATCTATGTTCGTGATCTTCTCATACTCGGTGTACAAGATAACACTCAAGAGGATTGTTTTGGCCTTGTGATGATTTCTGAATTCTTTCTTTTGTTGATCTGTCATTTTCTTTTTGGCGATCTTCTGACCTCTTGCATCAACTAGGTGAATGTAGCGATCAGTTACCATATCCCAGAGATCAGCTTCATGAGATAGAAAAAACTTTCGATTATGTCTTTCTAGTAATCAAAGTTCTCACCATCAAAGATTGGAGGTTTGCCATTGATTTTGTATTTCTCATCATAGTTATCATTCTTGTTGTTCTGACTTTGTCCCATCATAGTGTTTTTCTTGCTAGGATCTTTTTCTGACACGGTTAAGTGTTAGAATCCAGAACCAGGAGCTCTGATGCCAATTGAAGGATAGAAAAAAACAACAAAGAGGAGGTTTGAATTGGGGTTTTAAAAAATTAAAAACAGTATGACACATTTGTTTATCCTGGTTCCTTTAAACTCAAACTACTCCATTCCATCCACCAAGGTGATTTATCCTCTCTCAATCGAGGTCTTAATCCACTAATCAAAACTTTGATTACAAATCACAATGACTACCGTCAATGTCTTCTTGATACTAAACCACAACTTGGTTCCTCAAGGAATTACAACTTTTCTAACATATATAACGTGTTTAACAAATGCTTCTAAAGAGCTATATCATAACTATGATGTTTACACAAGATTAAAGCACATTGATAAAATAAGAGACAATTTGATTTCTCTTGTTTGATATGCGTGTTTAAGTTTTCTCTTTATCCATCTTCATAGTCTCTTTATATAGAGGAAGTGATTTGAACTTGTTGCCAAGTATTTTCACAAATGGTTAAAATCCAACCAAAAGGCCAAAAAGTTTCTTTGAGATCTTTGAATTATAGAAAGTCGACTACAGAAGCAGTCGGCTGAGAGAGATTTCACAAATAATCAATTGGGCTTGTTGACGTAGTCAACCAGAAAAGAGGCCTCATGAGGAACAAACTGGGCCCAGGAATGTTAAAAAGCCCAAAGAGTGCATAACTAGCAAAGAAAAGTGTTATAGGTGGAGAATATGGGTTCGATAGCAGGGATGGAGTACATGGGTTCATGGAGGGAAGTTACAAGAGACACATGGCTTATGAATAAGCGAAACCCGTTGAAAAGGAGTTATTTTTTGTATTATAAATAAAGCACTTAGTGCATAGTGTCAGGAGTTCAAACTTTCACATTCCTACACGCTAGTCACTCAGAGTACCCAAGCGAACGAGTGAAATGAGTCAAGCAAGGGCAATGTATGTTTAAATCAACCCATTTTCAACTATTTTGATGTTATGTCATCTATTTTTATAGTTTAAAACGTCTTTTGTTTTATTTTACGAGTCATGTTTTATTGCTTTTAAATTCGTTTCGCCTTAGCTGAACAAACCGTTTTGAATACACTTTATGAAAAACACTCTAAAATTGAAGCACTCTAGTGAAATTCCCTGGTCGATCTCGCCAGTACACTTTTGGTTAAGAGACCACCATTATTTGTTAAAATCAGAGGTAAACAAATTGGCACACCTAGTGGGACAGTGCTAATAATTTCGTATTTTGTGTGTGATTTTACAAAGTTTCTTATAGTTAGTTTATGTGTGTATGAATTTAAGAAGTGGTAAATATTTGTCAAAGTCTAGAATGCAACGCTCTGACACAAACACTACACATGCACACATTTCTACACAAAATATATACGTCATTCCAGTGAGTACAACAACTCAAAGCGTGATAGTTTTATCTCCTGTGTGATTGACCGCTGTTCATGGTTCAGTGACAACCGTCATAATGACAGAACCTAGGCATGGGATATCACCATTTAACCCAAATCGACCACTCTTTAAAAGGGGTTTAGGGTCACCATTTGTCCCTTACCAATATGGTATGCCTTATTCCATGATGGTTGGATTGCAGTCGAACCCGACCATATATATAGAAAACACAGTGGCCACTGAAAACCAAGGCAGTTATGTCCCAAGTGGTCGACCAAGTGGTTTTAGTTATGTCCCTCAGTCGACACCATCATTGAATACTACTTCTATTATGGCTTTAAGGAAACAAATGAATGAGAGTAATTTAGAGTTATTAAATGTCTTAACTCAAAAAATTGGAGTTGCCCTCAATCATGTAGTTGACCAATTAAGTAGATTGATCGACTCATTCGGAGTCCAACTAACTCAAATGCTCCACATGCCATTAAGAGTTTTTGAAGAACTAGATGGGGGAAACAATGAGCGTACTTTTAGACCTCAAAGATTGGAAACACCCACTTGTGAAGAGGAATAATTCGTTGAACAATACGAACCTAGGCCGGTTGTAGTTAGGAGAAACCAAGATGTTGATCGAGTGTTAAGAAATGCAACTGTTGGGCGTAACAAAGTAAATGTAGTAGAGAAGTATTAACATGATATGGGGTAAATGTTGGCCTTCGGAGGCCCAATTACTCTTCTCCCTTGCATGATTACATTCTATAGGAAAAATTACCTAGGGGATGTAAGATACCTAAATTTACCAATTTCGCTGGTGATGCCAATGAATCGACCATTAAACACATCGCTAGGTACAAAACAGAAGCTGGCGATATCGCCAATGATGAGGGTTTAAAATTAAGATATTTTCCTAATTCATTGACCATGTTAAGGGTATATTTCATGAGTAATTTTATGTTGGTCAACCTAAGATAAGTTTGAAAGAGTTATCCTCAATCAAGAGGAGGTTGTCTGAGTCAATGGAAGATTATTTGAATAGGTTCAGGGTCCTAAAGTCTAGATGCTTCACTAGAATTCAGAGCATGAACTCGTCTAAATGGCCACTGAGGGCTTAGATTATTCTATTAGGAAAAATTTTGATCCCCAATCTATTACAGACATGTCTCAACTAGATCATAAGGTTCAATATGTCGAATGTTTGAAAATAGAGAAAGATAGGATGTCAAAGGATCATAGAAAAGGAAAAGTGGCCTATGTAGACACAAAAGATTATTCCATAGATTCTGAGGGTGAATAAATAGAAGAAGGAGAAGGTAATGTGGCTGAATTTAATGTCGGACCTCCATATGCATGTAAACCTATAAGACTGTCAAAAGGAAAGACGGTCGAAGAACCAAAAAATGATATATTTAGTGCCAAAACATATACTTTTCATGTGTCAAAATGTGATGAAATATTTGACATTTTAGTATCAAATGTCAGATTATAGTGCCTCTCGACAGTAAATATCCACCATTAGAGCAGAAAAAAAGAGATTTCTGCAAGTATCATAATTTTTTGGGTCATAATATTTTCAATTTTTCTTTTCAAAGATTTGATTCAGAAAGCTTTAAAAACTGGCCGATTGAAATTTTGTGAAAAATAATAAAAATCTCCATGAAGGCGACTCAGATCCTTTACATGTTACTGATGCGCACTTTGTCGGACCATTGGAAGTGTTGATATTAAGACTACTGATTGGCTCAAAGGTGAACAGTCAGATCTTATCGACTCACTCATATCATTGACAATCAAGACCACTGATGGTTTTGTGAACGAACAAGTTATGACCATTGATCCAATGGTAGTTGAAACAGTCAAGACTACTGAAGGTCTCAAAAGTGGCAATGGAAATTTTTCTAAGCGACAAGAAGTGATGTTAGTTGATATTGTTGAAGAGCCTGAAGGTAATCAAGGCTACAATGAAAAAATGGATTGTGAAACTAAGAATGAGGAATTGTTTGAAGAAACAATTGCTGAATTAATGAAGGTTATTTTTCCCAAACCTGAAGAGGAGTTGGTGGATTTTCTGAATAGGTGCAAGTTGGGTAATTCCAGGTGTATGTTATGCCGAAATTGTAACATAGTCTATGACGAATATGATGCAATGAAAATTGAGGCGTTGAAGAAGAAATGCCCTCAAGAGAATAATCCAAAGGTGGTGTTTGACCCTGCAAAGGGACCGTACAATGTCCAAGTTCCCCAAGGGAAACACTGGTTTCCGTATCAAAGGACTTTTGTGTCACAACCTGATGTTCCCAAAAAAAATTGAGTACACCCTTTTTATCCAAGGGGGAAAACCAACATTGGAAGGTAGTAAAGAAAGGTTCGGGTTCGAGTCATAAGTGGGAAAGGATGGATAAAGGATCAAGTTCTTCCCAATTTGCTGAAGCTGGGATCATTTCAAAGAAGTATCATGTTCCTCCCACATACAAAGGGAAAAATCCTTTGACAAAGACTCAGTGGAGAAGTTTTCAGAGAAACAAAAAAGCTGCAAGAGGAGCGGCATTAAAAGTTGCTCCATTAAAGGGTGAAAGCATTCAAAAGGAAGTGCACTGTCGACCAGCAAAAGAGAGGTTATTGATGTCTATTTTGAGTGCGCCGCCAGCAAAAGTTTAAAATCCTGGTGATGACAACATGGACGATGAACTATCTGACGACTTTAAAGATAACTTAGAAGATGGTTTGATTATTCATTAAAATATTGTGTCGGTCCTTCCTAATGAGTGTGGTTTTGTATCAGAGGCATCTGGGGATGAAGAGGAAGCCATGTGCAAATAATTAGCAGGCCAGAAACCTCTATGTTACTATGTCATAAGTAATAGGGTGGTCAAAGAACAACAGGCAATGTTTGAGAAGCCTACATCTGATATGATGTATCATCTCAAGCCTTTGTTTATAAGGGCCAAAGTTGATAGTTTCCCTGTGAACAAAGTGTTTGTTGATGGTGGTGAAATTGTGAACTTGATGACACAATCATTGCTGAAAAGGATTGGCAAGTTCGACACCAAACTCAAACCACAAAACATGGTTTTGTCAAACTATGAAGGGAAAACAAGTCACATACTAGATGTGATTCAAGTAAATTTGTCAGTTGGCTCGACTTCAAGGCCAACATTGTTCATGGTGATTGAATCCAAATCAAACTACAACATGTTGCTCGGGTGTGAGTGGATACATGGCATTGGGGAAGTACCATCGACTTTGCATCAATGTTTATCCATATGGCGTCAAGATGGAATTGTGGAGAACATTAAGGCATAACACAATTATTTTACTACTGATGTGGGTATGGTCAATAGGAAGAATTTTGGAAAAGCCATATCTACCATACCTTTGTGTGATCCCGAAGATGCAGTGTTCAAGTCACATCCTGATGCAATCAAGTTTCTAATCCTACACCCTACTCATGGTTTCATTTAGGACCAAGAAAAGCTGGATACATATCCAACTACAAAAGAGAAGTTTGAACCCACAGGGTTGGAAGAACAAACTCATAATGATGCCTGAGTCGAATGCTCTGGCAAGGATTTTGGCCTATATGGATGAAAGCAGGATAAATTCGGCTTTAGAGGCTGGAAATGTTTCAAATATGGCGTATGGAGCCATTATGGTGGAAAAGCTTGGAGAACCAAGCCAAACAACAACTTCAGAAAGCCAGAGGCTTGACTACATATATGAAGAAGAGCCTTTGGGGTTTGAAAAAGACCCGAGAGAGAATATTTTGAAGATTCCATCATAAGATCCACTGGAGGAAGTCGACCTGGGTGATGGAACAATTAGGAAAATTACATACCTAAGCACTAAGATCGACAACAAGATGAAGGATCAAGTAATCGAACTGCTTAAAGAATTCAAAGATTGATTTGCATAGGATTACAACGAGCTGCCTAGTTTGAGTAGGGAGATGGTGGAAATTAGACTACCTATACATCTAGGAAAGAGACCAGTGAAACAAATGAAAAGGGGGTTTGCGCAAGAAGTGTTATCCAAAATCAAAATAGAGATCAAACGATTATTGAAGAGTAGATTCATCAGGGCAACCGGGTATGTTGAATGGTTAGCTAATATAGTCCATGTGGTGAAGAAAAATGAAACTTTAAGAATTTGCATAGATTTTAGGGATTTAAATAAATAAACTCTAAAGGACGAATATCCAATGCATATGGTATAAATGTTGGTCGATTCGGCCGCATGATATGAATATTTAAGTCTTTTGGTTTGAAAAACACTAGGGCTACTTATCAAAGAGCAATGAACTCAATGTTTCATGATTTCATAGACACCTTCATGCAGGTGTACATTGAATCCATTAAAACATTCTTTTTGTGTTCGTGCAGGAGATTTTCTAGGTTTTGTAGTACACAAGAAGGGTATAGAGATTAACCAGAACAAAACCAAGGCGATTTTGAGTACAAAAGCGCCAACAACGAAGAAAGAGCTCAAATGTTTGTTGGGAAAGATAAACTTCTTGAGACAATTCATATCAAACATGAGTGGAAAAACTTTGGCACTCTTTCCTTTGTTAAAACTAAGCAAAGAGTCTGAGTTCACGTGGGAAAGAAAACACCAAGACGCATTCGACCGTTTGAAAGACTACTTGGTAAAGCCTCCAATGTTAGCACCCCTAAACAGAAACAAAGGCATGAAACTTTACATTGCAGCGTTAGAGTTGACACTAGGAAGCATGCTAGCGCAGGAAGATAAGAATGGGATCGAAAGAGCTATTAATTACTTCAGTCGAGTGTTAAATGACGCTAAGACTAGATATAATGCAATTGAAAAACTATGTTTATGTTTATATTTTTCATGTACTAAACTCAAGAATTATATAGAACCAGTTGAAGTTTCTGTTTATTCTTATTTTGATGTAATTAAGCATATGTTATCTAAACCTATATTGCAAAGTCTAATTCAGAAATGGGCGCTAGCATTAATTGAATACTCCTTAACATATGTTCCTTTAAAGGCAGTCAAAGGGAAAATTATTTTAGGCTTTATAGTTGACCATTCAATGGTCGACATTAATGAAGCCTATGTAAGTACTAAGTCTTGGCAATGCTATTTTGATGGTTCTAAACATAAACAAGGAACTGGAGTAGGGATTTGTTCTTGCTGAACACCAAGGACGACTTCCCTATAAACCCAAGGGCTTCAGGGAAGGTCTCTAATGAATGGAATTGCTTTGTATATTATGTTATGGGATTCAGAGGCTTACACAAGTGTGTGTGAGATCCAAGTGATGCGTCTTTCTTATCCCTCAATCAGGAGCCCTATTTATAGAGGTGCATGGACCGAAATGATCATTGTTTGTGAGTACCGTGACTTTCCATATTACATAATTGGGTTGCCTTTAAGGCAAGTAACTCACGTCGTCCCCAATGATGGCTATTATCATAACATGCGTCATCATATAATGATGAGGGGTTACACCTTTAATGGGCCAGCCATTGCATAACGGCTCCATTAAGGCCGAACTTGGGGTGACCTCTCGATCCAGGGTATGAGCCCGACTGCTACATCTTCATCTTATCCCATGTCCAATTACATGATCCTCCTATCACACAACCCATTTTAGACCTTGTGGACTCAATTTGGGTTGGTGACCGGCTGATTACCTACATGTTTTCCTTGACCTAGCAACCACGGCTTACCTTTTATCTCACCTAGTTCGGAAAATAGATCTACGTATGAACATAAGCCCTAAGAGCATATGGATTTTATCTGAAGCCTTATGGCCGGTCAACATAGAAATGGATCTATGCTCCTGGATGATCCCCCAAGATTGGACAATGATACCTAGGCATGCGTGTTACCCACAACCTAATTTCTCAACACTCCCCTAGTCCCCTAGGCACAATCATTGTTGAGGCCAAATTTGAATGTTTATACACGCGAGCGTTTCATTTCCTATAACTTTTCTTTTATAAAAACCTTTCCTATTCCATTTCCGAAAGAATCTCCTACTTCCCTTTGCAGGCATTCTCGTCCATTTCTTCCAAAATCTCTCAATCGACCACCGTTACCAGGTATTTCTTCTCTCTCTTTTACCTTATTTTTCTGCATATTTTATTTCTTTATGGATGGTTATCGTCAGAGAGTGTGATCATTTAAGAAATAAAAGACACAATAGCGATCAGGAGAAGAGAGTCATATGGGAGGAGTGCATGCAAGAGATGGGAGTTGTTTTAGGTGTAGATGAGTATGCACAGGTCATGAATAAAGTTTATAGTGAAGTTTTTCCTTCTGAAAGTAATTTTGACCCTGATTCTTCAAGTTCTGTGGAGGTCCTAATGGAAATTTCCAACTCTTTTAGTGAGGAGGTGATGGGTCATGATCAAAGCTCCATGAATAAGGTGGAGATAGTGAAGCTTTGCTCTCTGTGAAAGGTATACTTGAATGGGAATGAGGACGATGTGGTTCTGGAGGCATGTATCCCTGGCGAACGAGTTTGTATGTCCCGACCAAAGGGAGTATAATACGAGTAGTTTTATTTCTACGTCAGGGTGTTGGAAGATATGTTTATCCATATTCCTTTTACTAACTTTGAAGTGGATGTGTTGAGGATGGTAAATCTATCCCCTTCTTAATTTTGCTGTAAAAGTTGGGGCTTTATCAAGGCTTTTGAAATGATTTGTGAAGCATTGGATGTGATTGCTACCATTGGTATGTTTTTTTCTTATTTTGAAGTCAAGAATGTAGAATCTGGGAGCTGGGTTTCCATCAGTGGTGTTCCTCGTAAGAGCTTCCTTCAAGCTTACACCATGAATTATAAGGGTTTTAAGGACCAGTTCCTATGTATTGGTTGCGGACTGAGATGTCCCCAGGTCCCCTATGCCACTAACGGCCATCCTAAGTTTCCATTATATTGAACTGGAAACCCTCTACCCATATCCGGGTTAAATTACGATAAGTTGAGTGATCTTGAGGTTCAATCTTTGCAATTTCTATATTCTTTCTGTTTGTTCAAGGTCAAGGACCTGTTAACTTTGTCTATTGAAGAGTTTCTAGATTTCTTGGGTAAGATTATTTTTAATTTGTCTCTGATCACAGATCTTTTCCTTCTTTTCTCATTCATTTTTTTAATGTATTTTTGAAGATAAGATGTCTGACCTTTCTGTTAAGGAGCAAAATAATTTGATGGCTACACTTTGTGCTTCTCAGCAAGGAACTGGGGGCCCTTCGGAGGCTAAGTCTGATCTTTTTGATCTGAAGCTCAGGGCGTAGAAGGAGAAGAAAGGGATCGTCCAGAGGTCGGGCGTTGTGATTAGTGAGCCCCAGTCACCGGCCAAAGTCGTCCCGGCCATTGAGGACACTATTGAACAACCCTAGAAAAAGCTGAAGACGATGATGGCGAATGAGGTTTTTAAGGAAGATAAGGAGATCTCATTGTTGATGCAGGAGCCCAACGATGACTCCACACGTCCTTCAAGTGAGAATAAATTTTGGTCTAATAGTTTCGATGGGATGAATTTCCTTTATGACCACCTCAACTCCATCGTGGATGTTAACAAGGTGAAGAGTATCAGACGTCAAAAGATTACTCAACATTTGAGTTCTTACCTTATGCATTGTGTTGTGCTAGCCAGGGGACTATTTGAATCTGGGGATGGGTAGTGATAAGTCCTATGGTGATAAAGTTTCTGCTTTGGAGAAGAGTCTAGCTACTAAAGTTTCAAAGACTAAGACCCTCACCAATGGTCACGAAGATCTTTAGGCTTCTCAATCCAAGCTCTCTAAGGAGTTGGACGTGGCAAAACAGTCTTGTGTTGACCTGCAACAATCCTTGGAGAGGTCTCATATGGATGTGTTTAATTCTGAGGATATGGCTTTTGACCGGGAGAAATATCAGGTGATGTGTCTTTATCCAACATTGGATATTTCTTCTATGGATTTCTTCAAGAGTATCGTGGATGGTAGGCTGGTGGATGTGGAGGATGTTGATGGGTCCCTAGTCACCGATGGTCCATATGGGAATGATGCTTCTCCGGCTGAAGCGAATAAGTGATCTTAGGCTCCATTTTATTTGTTTTGAATAATTAGTTAGTCACCCTTTTGAAGTGGGTGCGTTTTGTAATGTCCTTAAATATTTTGCATGTCTAGACAATCGTCCTATGGGCTTTAAGTTTCCAAGTTGTTGGTTTCGTTTTTTCTTTATTTTGTATGTCGTTTCCGCCTTGCACGTTTGTAGGAGGATTATAGATGTATGGTAGTCCCCTGTTCACGTGGTTCTGACAAGAATATAGTGACCAGTTCATAAGCAAGACCTTAATCCTCCCTAAAACCGTTAATCCGTTTTGTATGAGCCTTTAGTAGCCTGGGAATGTCTTTCAGATTTTCTGGATGTTAACCCCTGTTCAAATGTTAACTGGCATGTTTGGGGTTCCTTGTTGATTCTAGAATGCTCTTAGGTAGCCCCGGGAAAAATACAATTAAGGTTCCTTGCCGATGGGGGTTACACTTGAGATGGTCCTAGAAGGAATCGAGGTGTATAGCCCGAAAATATTTTTCTGCACGGGAGTACCACAAGGGGGGTGACCACTAGGCATGGAATTTCAACCCGGAAGGTTACCCTTGAGTAGTTCAAGATCAAAACCAAGGTGTATAGCCTTAGAGAATTACCTCAGGCATACTGGGATGAAATTCAATTAAGGTTCTTCATCAATGGGGGTAACACCTGAGATGGTCTCGGAGGGAACCGAGGTGTAGAGCCTAAAAATATTTTTTTTCACATGAATACCACGGGGGGAGTGACCACTAGGCATGGAATTTCAACCCGGAAGGTTACCCTCGAGTAGTTCAAGATCAGAATTGAGGTATAGAGCCTTAGAGAATACCCCCAGGTAGACCTAGACGGAATCCAATTAATGTTCTTCGTCGATGGGGGTTACACCTAACATGGTCCCGGAGGGAACCGAGGTGTAGAGCCTGAAAATATTTTTCTACACGGGAGTACCACGAGGGGAGTGACCACTGGGCAAGGAGTTTCAACCTGGAAGGTTACCCTCGAGTGGTTCAAGATCAGAACCAAGGCGTAGAGCCTTAGAGAACGCCCTTATGACCTGGACGGAATCCAATAAAGTTCTTTGTCGATGGGGGTTACACCTGAGATGGTCCTAGAGGGAACCGAGGTGTAGAGCCCGAAAATATTTTTCTGCACGAGAGTACCATGAGGGGAGTGACCACTAGGCATGGAATTTCAACCCGGAAGGTTACCCTCGAGTTGTTCAAGATCAGAACTGAGGTGTAGAGCCTTAGAGAATGCCCTCAGGCAGACTCGGATAGAATCCAATTAAGGTTCTTCATCGATAGAAGTTACACTTGACCCTTCATTTCATGTTGGGCTACCGACCTTACCCCATGATCAAGTGCCAAGTGATGACACATAATGTTGGGATCTATGACGGGCATGTCAGATGGTTTTTAGGCGAATATATCAATGTTTTCTTCAAAGTATCCACTATCTCTGATTCTTCCTCTGGTGAAATATTGGTTCCTAGGTGGGTGATCTCTAAGAGTTGGGATCTGAGCTAGACATCCTTTATCACTTCCCAGGGGGTTATATTGTCCTCCCTAGGATCTTCCCTTGGATCCATATATATCACGTTGACTTTATGGTCGCGTTCTTCTTCCGTAATCACAACCATCCTCTTTAATTTCAAGATGTCTTTATAACACTTGTGCGCCAGCCCCTGGTCTTCACACACCATTCCTTCTTGTCCCTCGCCGAGGTGGTACTTCATAGTGAGGTACAAGGTTGATAATGTTACCTCAAGAGCGTTAAATGACGGTCTCCCGATTATGATGTTGTAAGGAGACAATGCTTTAATGTTAAGATATCATACTCTGACTGCTTTGGCATTCTCTTTTTTCCCGAACACAGTTAGAGATGGGAGGTGTCCGAGGACCTGTACATGTTCTCCCGAGAACCCAACTAGTGTTCCGTTGAATGGTAATATTTATTTCAAGTCAAATTCCATTCCTTTGAAGGCTTCTCAGTACATGGCGACGACCGAGCTTCTTGGGTCTATCAGTACCCGTTTGATACTCCAGTCTCTGATTTGGACTTTGACGACCATGGGATCATTTTCATGAGGCAATACTCTTCTACGTCTTCTCGGGAGAATGTGACAGTACCAGGATCTTGGCTCTTGTCCGTCCATTCTACTTAGGACACAAGCATTGTGTTTCGGGTATATCTCTTTCTCGCTGAACTGGTGGAGCCTCCTCCGATAAATCACCCGATATAGTGTTAAGGGTTTGTTGGGTTAGTTGTGCTTCTCGGACTTCTTCTTTTGCTTCTCCCTTCTTCTTTGAAGGGCTCGCCGGGTCCGCCTTCACCTCTAGGAGGGCTTCACTTTCCGGACTTTTCAGCATTTCCTTTCACATAGGATGATAGCTTTCCCCTTTGAATGAGTCTCTTGATTTCTCTCTTTAGCTGTTGCAGTCGTCGGTGTGATGTCCATGGATCTGATGATATACACACTAGGTGTCAGCGTCATCCCTTAGGATTGCTTTGACGCTCGGGGTAAACCAAGGTCTAGGTAGTAGATTTAAATGATTCAAGTCCCTTCATATATCTTCCCTTTTGGGATTGAGAGGGGTGAAATTTTTGTCTGGAACTAAGGGTCATCGAGATGGCTGGTAAGGGAGCCTTTCCCATGGGGTGGTCGGTCACGAGGCCGATTCTGCTCTTTCTTTTGCCTTGGAGTCTAGTCCCATGGTCCTGCCCTTTCTTTAGCGTCTCTGGTTCTTTTTTCCATGTTACTTTCTTATCCTTTTACGTAATATTATGCACTGGTGATGATCTCGTCCATGCTGGTGGCCGGTTTTTGGGCGAGTGATTTGTTGAATTGGTCGGCCTTGAGATCGTGTGTAGTACGGTGGGAGAATTGACTTTTGGTTTTTTGTTTTATCGCAAATGTTGTGGATAGCAAGAGTCGCCACCGACTTTTCTTTTATCCAATAAGGAAAGGGTGAAAATAACAGGAAAAACCTTCGAGAATTTTCTTGAGTTCGGGGGGGTAGGTTACGAAAAGGGAAGGTGCTAGCACCCTTTTCACCCGTAGTTATCTATGGGCTCTTTATCACTAGCTCACTTTGTTTGAATATGCTTTGTGTTGTGTATGTTTGAAAATATTTTGAAAATGCCTAAGTTCGGCAACTTTGTAATGATTCTAGTATTGTTAAGAACACATACAAAGTTTGTATTTTGAAAATATTTCAGAGAAAAAATGTATGTGTGAAACGATGTTTTTTGTCTGAGCAAGCGATTACGAGCTATCTACCTACTCAAAGATATTTTGTGATATTTTCCTCCTCCTTAGGTAGTGTTATCCTACCATTAGTTAGTAGGAAGTACCGTCATTGGATGTGAAGGGACACGTGGGTCATCATACAGTCATAAAAGAAACTCGTAGGGCGCTTTAGCAATTTTATCATAAGAGACTAAGATCGTTTACCGAAGGCAACATCGAAGGGTAATCGAGCGACTACAATCTTTTAATCTAGGGTCTTTGCTAAAGCGTCCCCACGTTCGAGGGACATGATTGTGTTTTCCGAAGGTAACAAGTGGAGTCACCCTAGAGGTGCGTGTATGAATAGTGATTCAGTTTAATTATTTTATCTTGCATTTAGGGTTATTTAGTGTTTTGTTTTAGATCTTGCCATACACTCCTAGTTACTAAACATTTATAAGGAAAGCAGTAAAGGCAAAAAATGGATGTTCTACACTATTACAAAGCTTTGGGGAAGGGGGTACAAAACCACATAATACGGGGGGGGGGGGGGGGGGGGGGGGGGGGGGGGGGGGGGATAGAAACCAAATAACAGCCTAGTTAAACTATTTTAGCAATTACATTCTTTAGAAATTACATGATAGGAAAAATTAATGTGAAAAATAATAAAGGGTACGAAGATTATAAAATAAGAGGAAAATTGTTTGACGAAAAAGATTTGATGATTAGCCTAACGATTAATTGATATCAATTGAGAAAAGGAGATTGATTAAAACATAAAATAAAAACCTAAGGTATATTTAATTTAAAATAGTTTTTTAATAAAACCCTAAAGAAACTAAGTTAATTAAATCAATTAATCTAATTTAAAAAAGGTTAAATTAAATTTAAAAAAGGTCAAATTAATTTGGTTTTAATTAATTTAAAAAAAAGGGTTAAGTTGATTTGATTTTAATTAATTATAGAAAAAAGAGTTAATTTTGTTAAATAAAAAAAGAAGTAATGGGCCTGCAAGAAGTAGATCTGGAGGGTGCTGAAAGAAGTTCATCAGGCCCATCAACATAAATCCAATATGCGTAAGATCCAATGTGGCTGGTCAACAAGAGTGTACCTTAGGCTTGGAGATATGAAACACCATATTTGAGATTATGAAGATCCAATGGTGATGAGGTGAGAGCGCAGGGTGAGCGCGGTGGGCTGGCTGACATTGAATATGCAAACAAGAAAAAACATTTGAAAAAGATCAAAATACCAGGGGCGGGGATCGAACCTGTGCCCTGGTATACTAACGCCTTAACAATGCTCGCTTCTACCGTTGGGGCTTCTTTACATTCGTTAACATAATTGAAATGATAAATACCTATTGTACAAACGAATATAGTGACGGGAGAAGCGCTGGAGCCCTAGCTCCGGTTGTCTTCTCAGGTGACTTGTATGATCCAAAACCTGCAAAATCAGAGAGTTAGTAATCCAAAATATCCTAGTCCCACTAATTCGACCCTAATAAATCCATATATGGGCTTATTTTTGGCTATAAGTCCTTGTATCATGAGTTTTGAATCAAGTAAAACCAATCGGACCAAATATGGTATCTCATGGTTCTGACTGCATGGGATTATGATAATGATCCATACCTGTTCAAATGTGACTCAGAAACCTGTTAGTAGAATTAGTGTGTGCTAAAACATAATAAAAACAAGAATTCAAAAATTATGAAATAATGAAAAAAAAAACAATGGTGCATGTATGCTGATTTAGGTCCTTTGGATCATGGTAACTGATCATGCCTTACCCTTAAATATTCTTGGAAATGAATGGAATGGAGGTTTCTAAGTTAGAGGGCTTGTAACAAGTGTTTTGAAGTTTTAGGTTTTTTTAAAAAAAAGTTTGGATATTTTTTGACAACTTTGGAGGCAAGCATTCGTGTCCTTGCATTTGATGTTTGTTGTGCTTTTATAGGGGAAGGAATAAATCAACAAACATGGCACAATATCATGCAATCATGGCCAACATTAAACAAGAATCAAACATTTTTTTCAAGCTTCCATTTTGAGATATTCTTTCCATATTTGAGCTCACACAATTTAGGAATGTTGTCATAAGCTGTCTTGGGCCTCCAGCTGATCCAAAAAAAGCATCCATGCACCTTGACCCAATGGCGTTGCATTTTATTTCATTTATTTTGTATTTAATTGAATATAAAAAATAAATATAAATAATAAAAAATAAGTTAAGGCATGAATGAGTTTAGGAGTCTTCCATAAGGTCATGGACATGTTTGAAACCTAAAAAGTTAAGCCCACTAGTTCAAAATTTTGAGTTTGCTCACTTTGCACTTCATACATTTTCTCAAAATTCCCCAACTTGTACTGGTTATATCTCTATCAATTTTTATATCTTGAAGGTGATATTTGACATTTTGAAAAGCTCAAAATTTCATATACAATTCTCTTTTGATCATTTTTGCATTTGGAGAATTTATCTTGATGTAAGTTGCCTCGACAAAAAGTGTCTTTTTGTTGACTTATGAAATGACCTGTAATGTATTGACTCATATCTCCAAAATGAAGCACTTTTTGGACTTGAGCATAGAGATAAACAATTGTAGATAATTGAATTTCCTTCAAAATGAGATTTTGTTGGGGAAATGTTGATGAAGAAAGTGAAAGTTATGCTTGGTCAAAGTTCAGTTGACTTCTTCTAAGGAAACCCTAATTTGGCAACTTTGGTCTTTTGATGATTTGAGGGCTTCTACTAAGGAATCATGATAAACCCTTGATCAAATGATGAGTATTACTTCAAAATGTTGATGTTGACCAAAAATCTTGAAGTTTGACTGTATGTTGACCACAGTTAACTTTTTACCCAATACAGTTGATTTTTAGTCATCTGAGCATTTAACTGAGTAAACTTGTGATGCAAGGCTTGAAACTTGGAATGAGCATTATTGAAGACATATAAAGAACCATGAAAACCACTTGAGACCTTTGAAACCCAATCTTCCTTGATAAATACAAAACCCTAGTTGGGGACCCCTTGCTTAGGAAGAGAATTTGTCTGATCAATTCTTGAGGCACTTTGAGAAAATGAGGCCCTCAGGAGAGACTCTTGAAGAAAAATAGGAGAACAAATTTTGGGGTAAAATAGCTTCCCCTATTCAATCTTCTTAAACCTGAAGAGTTATATTGGCATGTCCGGCATTCGTGACTTGAAGTTAGAAGATGATTGAACACATAAGTGCCCAGAAATTTGCACTCGCACGTGCATAAAGTAACACTGTTGGTTGATTATACCAGGAATGGGCTTAAAGATTCCATTTGGAGAGGTGACGAAGAGTCTTTAGAGATGGGCTTATAGATGTTGTGATACGGTGGGAGAACTGACTTGAGGGTTTGCGTTTGTATTTGCAAATGTTGTGGTTTAGCAAGAGTCGTCACCGACTTTTCTTTTATCCAAAAGGAAATGTGAAAAAGCACAGGAAAGACCATTGAGATTGTTTCTTGGGTTCGGGGGGTAGATTATGAAAACGGAAGGTATTATCACCCTTTTTATCCATGGTTTTCCATGGGCTCTTAGTTACTTGCTAGAACACTTTCTTTTGTTTGAAAATGTGCTTGGTGTGGTTTTTTAAAAGTATTTTGTAAAGAGGACATTGTTTAGGAAATCTTTGTAATGATTCTCGTTCGTGAGAATGTATACAAAGATGTTGATCTTTTGAAAATGTTTCAAGTTTGTAAGATGTTTGGAAATGTGTAGGTGTTTGTTTTGAAATTGAGCAAGTAATTAGGAGCATTCTACCTACTCAAAAGTCTTTCATGTTCATTTCCTATTTCCTTTGATATTGTTATCTTACCATTGATTTGGTAAGTAACCCTATCTTTGGATGTAAATGGGACGGGCGTGGGTCATCGTCTAACCATGATTAGCAATATTTCAAGGTATATTAGCATTCTTTTTGAGGGACTAAGATCATTTGTAAGGAAACTTACATAGCGTCATCGAGGGACTATGATCTTGTAATGTTTGTTTTTGCTAAGATACCTTACATGCGCAATATGGACATTTTGTATAAGGCAACCAAGTGGGTTTTACCCTATGGGGTGCTTGTGTGTAAGTGTGTTTAATTTTCATGCCTTTTTGTCTTGATTAGGGTTAGCTAATTGTTGATTTCATGTCTTGCCATACACCATAATTACTAGCAACACATGAAAGCAATAAAAATGTGGAAAAGTAAAGTCCTATGCTATTACAAACATTAGGGGGATAGGGTGTACAAATTCACAAATGGGGATTGCAAATTAAATCAAGTCCTGAGTTACTATTACAACCATATTGAAATAATATACAAGAATTGAAATGGACTTGTTTTGTTTTTGTTAATAAATAGGTTTACTTGAGAAAATATTTTGATCTTTTTATGTTAAAAGAAATAAAATAAGACATGTGAATATGAAATATTTTTTTGGTGTTTTTAATTAATAAAAGTGATTGCAAAATTAATAAGGAGAAAGAAAACGGAATCAGCACTTTGCTGAAATAAAAGAAATCAGAAGTTATGGATCTGGCATGTTGTAAGACAGAAATAACATGTTAGCAAAAAATAGGGAGGGTCAGAGGTTCTGGGTCCGCTGGAAACAGAGAAGATTTCAGAAGTTCTAATGCCACTGGCAGAACTTCGTCTCCCTCTCCATGCTAGTCAGAGCATCTGCAACTTAGTCATTTCTCAATAAAACAGAAGATACGCATATAGCAGTTATGACAAGTTTCGTAATGTTTCAGAAACAAGAGATATCAGAACTATAAATCAGAAGCAAGCATCAATTTGCTAATCCTAATTTTGAGTCCTAATTTCCTCAAGAAGTTCTGAACTAAAATTCTCTCCACTTAGGCAGGCAAATATATGAAACCTCAGAATATGTACAGCTTCAGAATCAGGATGTCTACATTGTATTTCTAAACATGCTAATATGACAATGCCTAAGTAATATGACAAGAGTCAGTAGAAGCTTACCTTGCAGCTGGAAAATGTTCTGTGAGCTGGAGTCTGGGTCTGACGGCTTGTGATGTTCTGACCAGCTTCATCACGTGCTCAGCATGCTGGAAACATTCAACTTGGGCTATGAATGATTGGAAAATTCTGGAACATCCAGGGAGAAAAGTTCTGACTTCTTTGAGGTGGATATTGATGGAGAGGGTGTTACAGTTCGACTACAGTAGTTAGGATGGCATTTGAATGTATATCAGAAATTGTATGGGTAGTTTTGGTTAAGAAACACTTGAAGAAAAATGGAGTTTGAATGCAAGAATCAAAAGCTAATAGGTTTTGTATTTTTGTCTTTGTAGGTTTTGGTCTCTTGGAATTTTTGCAGGGGTTCAAGGCTTTTCTTTCTCAAATTTTCCCGCCCTTTACAGTGGCCAATGAAGTTCAATTTATAAGCAAAGTCTTAGTAGCTTGGAGAGGTCAAGGGTACAACCATCATATGCTAGGCGCTGACTTGTTCTTGAAGCAAGTTCAAATAGGTATGGTGGTTAGCAGTTTGGTAGCGCCTAAGCTGGGCTTGTAAGCAGGAATTAAGGAAAAGTTTGCTTTTGTATAAAAGTTTGCTTTTCCAAAACAGTAAAGGTACACGTGGGGGAAATCCTTTGGATAAAGACTCAAAAGTGGTTGTGAGCATTAAATGATAATGAGACATATCAAAACAAGAAATCCTGCAACGTGAGATTCTACACCATTGCTTAGTTCTAGATCAGAAGTTCAGCTTCAGCGTGACTTAGAATAGATATCCAACTTCTGATCTTTGTATCTCCATGCTCCAGCATGTTCTGAAGGAGCTCTCAGACTTTCTAGGAAGCTTGCAGCATGCTTTGTAACCTTCTTTCAATTACCCTTGCAAACTCTGACTGAACCTTTGTGAAAACTGGCCCAGAAGTTCTGACCAAACTCTGTCTTGAAAGTATCCAAAATTTGTTGAGTGCTTTTAGTTTCATGGACGTGTCTTTGAGAAGTTATAACGTGAAATCCCAGCATTTCTAGGAGAAGTTCTGCTCTGCAATGTTTTAGATCTCATTGAAATATATAACTATTGAATCCGAAGTGCTTCCAAAATCAGCTTGCATCATGGTGAAAATCTGGCCAGAAGTTCTGAGCTTGTCATATTTTCTTAAACACTTAGAAAAAATTCTAAGTATTTAGAATTTTGACTCCTCCAAAGTAGTTTTGATTTTTGAATTTCTTGATGAAACAAACTTCATATTTCAACATGTCTTGATGAAACTTGGTTTTGATCCAAAAGTCAAGGTTTGACTTTTCAGTGTGCAAATGACCATTTTGCCCTTGTGAATGACTTTCTTGGAAAATTGATAATTCAAGGCTTGCAAATGGATGGAAGCAAACCTGGTGTCCATGGTGATCCTTTGAGAAATGAGAGGGTAAATTTTGGGGTACAACAGTTGCCCCTGTTCAATCTTCTTACACCTAAAGAGTTAGATTGGTAAATCTGCCATTCGTGACTTGAAGGTAGAAGATGATTGAACACTAGAGTGCCCAGAAATTTGCACTCGAAGATGTGTTAGTTGATTATGTAGGGAATGGGTTTAAGGATGCCATTTGGAGGAATGTTGGTAGACACTGGAAGAAGTATCAGCATAAATCTCATGCTGATTTATGCTAAAACTTGATGTTTTACCTGTGGGAGACAAGAGTTAGTAAAATGAAAATGCCTGTATGATGTCCATCAGATGTAGTTTTATGCTAAATGCATATGGTATGTACATGCTATGATGTATGAATGTGAGGTATATGTTTTTGTCCAGGAAAATAAATCCCTGACTACTGCTGAGGAAATTCTGGGAGGTTGAATCCCTGATTGCCGTTGGAGATGAAGAATATGCATATCTTCAAATTTTGTTGAAAGGATGCTTTTGATGGGGAATATCGCTCGAATGTTAGTTGTTATTTGGTCGGATCCAAGCTTCCCAGTTGCTGAGGATGAAGTAGTCGACTGCTATCTGGTCGGATCCTGGCTTCACGACAACTTATTGGAGGAAGAGACAAATTAACTGTTATCTGGTCGGATTCCAGGATTTGTAGAAAATTTCTTGAAATTGATTAGTTATATGGTCGGATCCAGGCTTCACAACAACTTGCTGGGGATACGGAAGTTAACTGTTATCTGGTCGGGTCCAGGCTTCGCAGTAACTTGAAATAGTAACTACTATCTGGTCGGATCCAGGTTTCATGGTTTTTGGAAAGATGTACTATTATCTGGTCGAGTCCAAGCTTCATTGTGTCTCTCTGGGGATCCTAGTTAATTATTATTTGGTCGGGCTCCATGTTTCACAATAAACTGTTTGAAAAACTATCATCTAGTCGGGTCATGGCTTTGCAGATTTCTGAGGTTGATGAGGTCAATTGTTATCTGGCCGGGTCCAGGTTTCACAATAAATTGTTTGGGGATTTAGTTTTTATCTGGTCGGTTTCCAGGTTTCACAATGAATCTCCGAGGGTAATTGCTATCTGGTTGGATCGAGGATTCACAACAACTTGTTGGGGTAGAGGCAAACTCTACTGCGGAAAAGAAACTAAACCTTGGTAGGATTGATTTCAGGTTCTTCTATATATTTGAAGAGTTAGACTATTATCTGGTCAGGTCCAGGTCTCATAGCATCTTGAAATTAAGATCAACTATTATCTGTTTGGATCCAGGTTTCAGATACTCAAATTGTTATCTGATCGGCCCAAGTTTCAATAATTGAAGAAGTGAAACTATTATCTGGTCGAGTCCAGGCTTCAGTAATAACTTGAAAATTATGCTAATATCTGGTTGGATCCAGGCTTCATAGAATCTTTTGGAAATAGTAAAGGCTTAGCTGACGGCTTTATTGGGGATCAGGGGTTGTGGCCCTGTGATTTGCAATAATCTGAAAGGGAAATTCAAATTGGAAAGTGTCAACTGAGTTGAGTAGGACAAACTCAGCTTGGGGAGGATTCACCTAACTGGGGATGATAGACTCTGTTTGGAGATAATAGCCTTGGGTGGGGAAGATACACTTAGTTGGAGAACTTCGTGGTGTCTTGATTGTTGTATGTTGGGGAAATTTGAAACTCGGCTGGGGAGTTTTTGTTGTTCCTCGATTATTATTTGGGATGTAAAACCTGTTGGGGAAAGGTTTATTGCAGCCGTCCTCATGGGGATAATGATAATGAGATAACTCTGTGGGGATATTTCATATACATTAAAGATATGCTTATTGCTGCTTAGCAGGACACATGTGCCAAATAGTTTTAATTATGTTCATATGCATATGTTCATTCAATTTTAGTCATTGGACAAATTTGCATTCAAAACAAAGACATAAATTTTGCACTTCAAAGTGTATTTGTATTGATATTTTTCCCATGAATAGACGTTTTTGTACAGAGAGACGGATATCCTAGTAAGAGAAAATTGTCGAAAGGAAAACAAAATTGAGAATGAAAACAAATAGCCATGTCAAATGATCTCATTGCCTTCCAACTCTACTATTGCCCCAATGTCTTCAAACGTCCCTTGCCATTGATCGAAGTTGATTGGATTAATCTTGGACCGTTTGAACTTGGACCTTGATGATAAAATTGACTGTATTGATTCCACGGGACATAGTCATATAATCCTTAATTTTTTCCTGGACCGCCCATTCGGGTTTTCGGCCAACCAGGATACCCTTTTTTGCCCAAGTCTCCCTTTCGGGTTTTCAACTTGCAGGTGTACAATCTTTTGCATATACCCCTAATTTTTACCCAAACCTTTAATTTTTCGGGATACCCTTATTTTCCTAGGTGTGTCAACCTAGCGAGTCTCTTATGCGTAGTATTTTTAACTATATCCGCGTTTATAGGATATGGGAAATCTTCACCGTCCATGGTAGTCAGCATCATGGCACCACCAGAGATAACTCTCTTGACAACAAATGGCCCTTCGTAGGTGGGAGTCCAGTTGCCTCTGGGGTCGCCTTGTGGTAAAATGATGCGTTTTATCACCAAGTCACCAACTTGATATACTCGAGGCTTGACCTTTTTGTTGAAAGCCTTGATCATGCGTTTTTGATACATCTGACCATGGCAAATAGCAGCTAATCATTTTTCATCACTCAAGTTCAGTTGATCCAATCTCGTTTGAATCCACTCGTCTTCGCCTAAGCCTTCCTCATTCATAATCCTCAGCGAGGGAATCTGAACTTCCACTGGCAGAATAGCTTCCATTCCATAGACTAAGGAAAAGGTAGTTGCCCTAGTTGATGTTCTAGTTGAAGTGCAGTAGCCATGTAGAGCAAACGGCAACATCGCATGCCAATCTTTATAGGTTACTACCATTTTATGCACAATTTTCTTGAAATTTTTGTTGTCCACTTTGACTGCGTTGTTCATGTTCGGTCTATACGGAGAAGAATTGTGATGCTTGATCTTAAACTGAGTGCAAAGCTCAGTGATCATAGCATTGTTGAGGTTAGTCCCATTGTCGGTGATTATCTTTTCGGGGATACCATAACGGCAGATGAGGTTGTGTCTGATGAATCTGGCTACCACGTTCTTGGTGACTGAGGCAAATGAGGCGGCTTCGACCCATTTGGTAAAATAGTCTATAGCATCAAGAATGAAGTGATGTCTGTTGGAAGCTATGGGCTTGATCTCTCCAATCATGTCAATGCCCCACATTGCAAATGGTCACGCAGCGGTCATGACATTCAAAGGGATAGGGGGCATGTGGACCTTGTCTACATAGATTTGGCATTTGTGATAGGTTCTTGAATGTTGATGGCAATCAGTCTCCATCGTTGACCAATAGTAACCTGCTCTTAGGATTTTCTTAGCCATCGTATGTCCACTTAAGTGAGTACTGAAAAGACCATCGTGCATGTCTTCCATAATCTCCTCTGCCTCCTTCTTGTCCACACATTGGAGTAGAGTTGAATCATGGTTATGCTTGTACAATATCCCGTTACTTAGGAAGAATTTGGCTGCAAATCTTAGCAAGAACTTTATGTCATTTATAGATGCCCCCTCTGGATACTCTTGTGCTTCAAGGTATCTCATCCCCTCATGGTACCATGGTTTTTCCTCATCGGTGTCGAGCTCATAGGAATGTGCAGGTCCATCGAATCTTTCAATTGTTATCACAGGGGCTTCGTTGTCCCATCTGACCTTGAACATTTAAGACATGGTTGCCAAAGCGCCAGCCAACTGGTTTTCTTCCCTGGGGAAGTGCTCGAAAGTAATCTCTTCGAAGTAAGGAATCAGGGATAGCACAAGTTCCTTGTAAGGGATAAGATTAGTGTGTTTAGTGTCCCAATCTCCTTTTACTTGGCTGATCACTAGGGCGGAATCCCCAAACACATTCAAATGTTTGATCCTTAAGTTAATATCAGCTTTCAGACCTAAGATGCATGCTTCATACTCGGCCATTTTATTTGTGCAATCGAAGCATAGTCTGGCAGTGAAAGGAGTGTGGCAACCTTCAGGAGAGATAATCACAACACCAATTCCATTACCTAAGGCGTTGGAAGCCCCATCGAATACCATAGTCCACCGGGATCCTTGTTCAGGTCCGTCACACGGCCCAAGTTTCGCACAATCGGTTACCAGCATGATGTTCTCATCAGGGAAGTCAAAGTTCATTGACTGATAATCATCCACAACTTGATGGGCCAAATGATCCGCTAGTATACTTCCTTTGATGGCTTTTTGAGTCGTGTATTGAATGTCGTACTCAGTCAAGATCATTTGCCATCTGGCTATCCGTCTGGAAAGGGAAGGTTTCTCGAAGATGTACTTGATTGGGTCCATCTTAGAACTCAACAGAGTGGTATGAGTCAACATATACTGTCTTAGCTGGCGAGCAGCCCATGCCAGAGCGCAACACGTTTTCTCGAGCAGTGAATATTTGGTTTCACAGTCGGTAAACTTTTTGCTCAGGTAATAAATAGCATGCTCTTTTTGGCCAGACTCGTCATGTTGGCCAAAAACACACCCCATAGAATTCTCTAGTACTGTCAAGTACATGATCAAGGGTCTTCCTTCAACTGGAGGAATGAGAATAGGAGGTTCTTGTAGGTATTCTTTGATTTTGTCAAAGGCAATCTGGCATTCATCGTTCCACCTGACTACCAGATCTTTCTTCAAGAGTTTGAAGAGTGGCTCAGAAGTAGCAGTTAAGTGTGATATGAAATGGGAAATGTAATTGAGACGACCTAAGAATCCTATGACTTCTTTTTCAGAATAAGGGACTGGCATTTCTTGGATGGCCTTTACCTTGGCAGGATCAAATTCAATGCCTTTATTGCTGACAACAAAACCTAGAAGCTTTCCAGAGCGTACTCCAAACGTGTATTTGTTAGGGTTTAACCTCAGCTTGTACTTTTTCAGCCTTTTGAATGGTTTGTGCAGGTGATCGAGATGTTCTTCTTCGGTTTGTGATCTCTCAATCATATCATCCACATATACCTCTATCTCATGATGAATCATGTCATGAAATAAGGCAACCATATCCCTTTGATATGTTGCCCCATCATTCTTTAATCCGAACGGCATGACCTTGTCGCAGAAGGTGCCCTATTGCATAACGAAAGTAGTCTTTTCCATATCTTCGGGAGCCATCCTTATTTGATTATAGCCTGAGAAGCCATCCATGAATGAGAAGACTTTATGTTGAGCAGTATTATCAACTAAGACGTCAATGTATGGTAGAGGGAAGTCATCCTTGGGGCTTTCCATATTCAGATCCCTATAGTCTACGCACATGCGAACTTTCCCGTCTTTCTTTGATACTGGTACCACATTGGCCACCCATTGAGGATAGGATGTCAAAGCTAGGAACCCTGCATCAAACTGTTTCATTACTTCAGCTTTGATCTTTTGAGACATATCAGGCCTCATGCGACGAACCTTTTGTTTAACAGGAGGACAATTCTCTCTTGTCGGTACACGGTGAACTACGATGTTGGTATCCAACCCAGGCATATCTTCATAAGACCAAGGAAATACTTCCACATAATCACGCAACATCTGAACCAACCTTCTCTTAACAATGCTTTCTAAATTAGCGCCGATCCTGATTTCCTTCTTATCTGACTCAGTACCCAAGTTGATAACTTCAACTGACTCTTCATGTGGTTGAATAGCTTTTTCCTCTTGTAATAGAAGTCTGTCTAGTTCTCACGGTATGTCACAATCTTTCTCGCCTTCGTCTTCAGCTTGGTTGATAGTATATTCAAAGTCATAGTCGACAATAGTAGAGTCATTGGCAATAAAGTCCAGAGTGGATGTAGACCTGCAAGAGTGTGTGTGTGTGCATGTAAGATACATGGCTATTTTTTTTTTGAAATATATATTTGAAAGCAAGGAAAGATAATGAACACAAATATTTGAATGCAAAAGAGTCTAATGTACTGAATGATCATATGATTAGATGAATATAAATAAAACCCTTGACAAATGGACCAAAATGCCCCGGGACAGGCACATGGCTTAAAAGTCATTGTTTGAATATTACAGACAACAAGTTCATGAATTGATGGAAAAGCAATAACAAGTATATTACTCCTCAATGAAGGATATGGGAACAAAGTCCTTTGTATGCCAATTCTTCAGCTCCGTTGTAGTTGGGTACACCCACTCCTCAAATGCAGCTTCTTCTTCAGAATCACCCACGGCGTTGACTTCATGGCTTCCAATGCGAAGAGGTGGCTTTCCAGCACGAGCACGCCTCACTTCCTTCTGAGCTTTGATTGTGAAGCCCAAACCAAATTTGTCTGCTTTAAAAGTGATACCGAGGAGTTTCCCCCAAGTATCACAGTTCCTTCTTTAATTTCCGCACGGGCATCCTTGACTGAAACCATCTTTGGCGTGGCCTTAACAACTTTAGACTCATCAGAAGAAAATTTAGTAGCAGCAATCATCGGCGGTACAACCTCAAAGGCTTGACATGGGGTTTCAATGAATTCTCCGTCCATCTCTACGTACTTGAAAGAGTTAAGGTGGCTCACCATAAACTCTTCTTCCCCACAGACGGTGACTATCCTGCCTTTGACTGGGTATTTCAGTTTCTAATGGAGGGTTGAGGTCACTGCCCCAGCCTTATGAATCCACGGGAGACCTAACAGACAATAATAAGCCGAACGAATATCCATAATATAGAAGGTGGAGTTGAAGGTTTGGGAACCCACTTTGATTGGAAGATCTACTTCCCCATGAACAGTCCTTTTTGATCCATCAAACGCCCTTACGATGATATCACTTGGCTTTAATACTAAATCCTCACAGTCAAGACGGTCTAACGCCCCCTTGGGTAATGCATTTAGAGAAGAACCAGTGACGACTAGCACATGTGCTAAGGTGGTCCCTTTGCACTCGATTGACACATGTAATGCTTTGTTGTGACTCTTCCCGAGAGGTGTTAAGTCAGCATATGAAAACCCCAAGCCATTATCAGGTGTCAAGATAGCCACACAATTCTCAAATTGGTCTATTTTTGTCTCATGGGGGACATGAGCTTTTTTCAGGAACTTGATTAATGTCCGAGCATGGGCATCAGAGCAAAGCAGCAATGACAACTTTGAAATCTTAGAAGGGGTTTTCCCCCACTGTTCTATAATTTTGAAGCCGCTTCTCTTTATGATCTTTAAGATCTCGCCCATCTCGTGGGCAGAGGGTTCTTCATCAGCTACGTTCTTTGAGGGTACCTCAACCACATCAGGCTCAACAACCTTCCCCTTCCCTCTGGTATCAGTATTTGGCTTGGAAGCGGTAATGCCGATGGGCGTCTTTGTAACTACTGGAGGTGAGATATTGGGTGAAAATATTCTCCCAGTTCTAGTTACTTTGCTTGAGCCGGCTATGTTGCCAACATCGTCATCTTTTCCTTCTTTGATCCAGGCGTCTTGTTTAATGCCATGATAGAACGCTTCAGTATCGTAATTCCATGGTACCGCTTTATTTGAAGAGTAACAAATTGGTCCAGGATTGGTAATTATTAAGGGAGAAATAGTGGGTTCATTTGAAATCCTAATAGGACCTTTGGAGGTTATCCTAAGAGGCTTGTTGGAGATGGTAATAATGGAGAGGTCTTCACATTTGTTAACCAAACTCTTGGCAGACGGAGTCTTTTCAAACAGAATTTCGTGGCTATCCATCAGGCGTTGTATACCTTTTTTTCAGCCCTTCACATCCATTGGGTTGTCTTGTATAGCACACGCAGTCTTCTTCACAGCCAGGGTAGATCCCAGCTTTCAACAGATTGTTCTTGATTATATTCAACGGAGTAGTCAAATATTCAATAGAGGTAACAAAAATTGTATCTTCGACAACATTAACACCTTTGTCATGCTTCAGCATTGGAGCGGTAATTACATTTGGCGTTGGAGGAGGATCAAATTCAATAGTTTTGTTATCAATTAAATCTTAGATCTTGTTCTTCAAGGCCCAGCACTGGTCAGTCTCGTGCCCGGGGCTGCTTGAGTGGTAAGCAATTTAGTGTTGGGATTATACTTTAGTGACGAGGTGTCAGGGTTGGCGGGAGGATCGCGCAATATCACTAAATTAGCCTTAAGCAAATGTTGAAGGGCTTGAGATAATGACATGCCTAACCTTGTAAATTGTCTTCTTGGAGTTTCAAAATGTTGATGATTTGCAGATGGTCTTGGAGTAGGAGTTGGATTGGAAATTCGGACAGCATTGACAGACGGATGATCATTCTTCTTGGAATGGGCCCTTGCCCCATACACAGCATTAACTTCCTTCTTTGCAGCAAAAGGTTTCTTGATAGGATTGGCAGTGGAGGTAGATGCCACATAGATTTTCCCACTTTTAATGCCACTTTCAACTCTTTCATCGGTTAAGATTAATTCGGTGAAACCAGAAGAAGAGTAGCCAACTAACAGATTAAAGAAAGAACCAGATAAAGTTCCCATGAACATGTAGATGTGCTCCCTATCAGTCAAGGGGGGTTGGACCCTACTAGCAAGGTCTCTCCACTTTTTCACGTATTCCTTAAATCCTTCATTCTTCCCCATGGTCATATCTTGCAATTGAACCCTTGTTGGCGCCAAGTCGGCGTTGTACTGATACTGAGGGTAGAAGGCAATAGCTAAATCCTCCCAAGTATTAATACGAGAACCATCTAACTGATAAAACCATCAAGTTGTGTTCTGGCCAAGCTTTCTTGGAAAAAGTGAACCCATAACTTCTTATCAGCAGTGTGCGGCTGTATCTTGTGCACATAAGACTTCAAATGGAGTTTTAGACAAGAAACCCCATCGTACTTTGCAAAGGTTGGTATCTTGAATTTATGGGGAATGACTACCCCAAAGATCAAACCCAAATCATTAAAATCTAAACTGGGGACGGCTTGGATTTCAATAGATTTCAATCTGTTTTCTAACTGCTTGTATTTGATATCAGCGGGTGGGTACTACTCGTTGAAATAATCATCATCGGATACTTGATCATTGAAACAGTCAGCCTGAGTACTCTTGACCTCACCAATCTGATTTTCGTCCCCTTCGGATGAATCTTCTTCAACTGGGATTTGACAGATTGTCTCTTTGAATCTTCTACCCATGTTGAGTAGAGCTTTCTTCTTTGGCTTCTTCTCAACGGTCGGCAAAGCCATCATATCTTGCTGCCCCTTAGATAGGGCTAGTAGAGTTTCCTGAAACTGAAAGTTCTGGGCTTGGAGATCCTTCACTGTTTGCTCTAGATCCATCTTGCTGAAATAAACAGCAGAAAGATAAGGAAACCTGTTATGCAAAAACCTGTCATGTTATGATTCATGAATATGAATATGAAAATGATTTCAAGGATTAATGAAATTTAAATTTGTATAGACAAAATAATGAACAAACATTAACTTTCATTAGTCGAAACAAGAAAGATTACATTATGCCCCTTGGGCTTACAAAATAGATTTCTAAGATGAAAAGACCACACGCATCCTCTTTTGCGCGAGATAAGCGTTCACATTTTGCTCTTCTTGTAGCTGTTTCGTAAGCTCCAAGACCCTCTTCTCACTAGCATAGAACTGAGCCTCTAAAGTATCTCGTTCTTCCTTCAGCTGGATCCAACCCTTTTGTAAGTCTTCGAGAGAGGTAGGCATGTGTATGGAACATCTCCTTCTACCACAGGCTCCACGATGACTGGTAAAATGGAAGGATAAGGCATCGCAAGTGTCTGAGCACGAGCCCGTACCCATTTAAGGTAAGGTTCGAGGGGAATGGAATTGTTGTGTCCTCGTGTCTTGCTATCCACCTTATTCAACATCCTCCAAGCTCGGACAAACCTTTGGCGGTAACCTTTATCGTCATTCTCGTAGTCAAATACCACTCCTTGGATGAGCATCTTATGGGGACCATCCCGTTGAGCGTGACCAAACTGTCGTAGGGATAAGCAATGGTTGTAAGTGATACCTCCTCTAATGCCAAGCAAAGGGACATTAGTGAACTCTCCACAACAGTCGACGATAGTAACATTCTCCAAAGAGCGGGAACACCAATGAAAATCTGAATGTCTGAGCGCCATCAACCTATGTGACCACCTTGAACCTTGCTCATTCTTCAATACAGATTGGGGAAGATGCGAAATAAACCATCTTGCCAAGAGAGGAGTAAAACACATGAGGATACCTCTTTTCCTTATAGTGCGAGTGTGAAAGGAATGTAGGATGTCCCCTAGCAAAGTAGGCATTGGGTTACGAGACATGAAGATTTTGACGGCGTTCACATCTATGAGTTGATCAGGATTTGGAAACAAAACCATCCCATAGATGAGGAGAGCCACAATTTCCTCAAAGGCTTGCAAATCCAAAGAGTTCCAACAGTTTTGCGCTTTCTCAAACAAGAACTTTTCTAGGAAACCTTTAACACAACTCCTTGTTTCCCAATTAGTTGTGACATCAGATGGTTGCAAGTGTAGAGCTTGGGAAATCTCTTCTGGCTTTGGATCTCTTTCCGTACTATTGAAAGTTAGTTGATTGAGAATGGGAATCCTCAAGAGTCGGGAGAACTCTTCCAAAGCTGGCACAAGTTGATAATCGGGTAATGTGAAGCAATGGTGTAGGGGATCAAAGAACTGAAAGAGCACCTTCATCATGTCTTCATCGATGTTGGAAGTGACCAAGTTTAGTAGGTGACCATGCCTTTTGGTAAATGGAGAGTTTTCAGGAATCCTTGAAGCTAGCTCTTTAAGTTGAGGAGGGATCCTTACAAGGTTGACTTGAATAGTTTTCCTGCGAAGAGAATTCATGTCCTACAAAACAGAACAAAGATAAATCCCAAGATCCTTGAAATGGTTAGTGAATGTGTATGATGTTATGATGTTATGTACAAGTAAATATACACAAATAAAGGAAACAAGTCCTTAGGTTTAAGCTTGCCTGGAGTTTTATAGGTAAGTACCCTCTTGAAGTTTAGTTGGTTCAAACCTGTCCTAGAAATAGTAATCGGGTTCTAAGGAGCTCAATATCACCGGTTTGTTTTTTTTATCATTGTTTCAGCACAAGCCTCTTTAATGGCGACCGAAATATCCCAAAAAAACAAACCTCAATGAGTGTAGTATCGAGTATTTACCAACTTCGGACTGCACCAAAGCCGGTCATCTCAATACATCCTAAAGGCCAAGTTGGTCAAGTAAAGGTTCTAAAAGTTCATTAGTGCTTCATGACATCACTCAGCGGCCCCGTATTCTCCTTGACTACTCAAGGGCTACCAGTACCCACAAATATGTCACACTAACGCAGCTATTGCTTAGACCATGTCGGTATACCCCGCACAGTTTCCACAACGTATTGCTACTTACCTATAAGGTATCCCAAATACGGGTAGAGGATTCAAACCCAAACAAAGAACCAAAATGTAAAGCACACAAGTCAAACAAAGAAATCAAGTAAATGTGATCTAACCCTAAGGTAACCCCATTTTAAAATTCATCCCCAGCAGAGTCTCCAGTTCTGTGATATGGTGGGAGAACTGACTTGAGGGTTTGCGTTTGTATTCACAAATGTTGCGGTTTAGCAAGAGTCGCCACCGACTTTTCTTTTATCCAAAAGGAAAGGTGAAAAAGCACAGGAAAGACCTTTGAGATTGTTTCTTGGGTTCAGGGGGTAGATTATGAAAAGGAAAGGTATTAGCACCCTTTTCATCCATGGTTTTCCATGGGCTCTTAATTACTTTCTAGATCACTTGCTTTTGTTTGAAAATGTGCTTGGTGTGGTTTTTTGAAAATATTTTGTAAAGAGGCCATTGTTTAGGCAATCTTTGTAATGATTCTCATTCGTGAGAATGTATACAAAGGTGTTGATCTTTTGAAAATGTTTCAAGTTTGTAAGATGTTTGGAAATGTGTAGGTGTTTGTTTTTAAAATAGAAAGGATGTTTGTTTTGAAATTGAGCAAGTAATTAGGAGCATTCTACCTACTCAAAAGTCATTCATGTTCATTTCCTATTTCCTTTGACATTGTCATCTTACCATTGATTTGGTAAGTAACCCTATCTTTGGATGTAAATGGGACGGGCGCGGGTCATCGTCTAACCATGATTAGCAATGTTGCAAGGTATATTAGCATTCTTTTTTAGGGACTAAGATCATTTGTAAGGCAACTTAGATAGCGTCATCGAGGGACTATGATCTTGTATTTGTTTGTTTTTGGTAAGATGCCTTACATGCGTAATATGGCCATTTTGTATAAGGAAACCAAGTTGGTTTTACCCTAGGGGGTGCTTGTGTGTAAGTGTGTTTAATTTTCATGCCTTTTAGTCTTGATTAAGGTTAGCTAATTGTTGATTTCATGTCCTGCCATACATACCCTAATTAATAGCAATACATGAAAGCAATAAAAATGCGGAAAAGTAAAGTCCTATGCTATTACAAACATTAGGGGGATGGGGTGTACAAATTCACAAATGGGGATTTCAAATTAAATCAAGTCCTAAGTTACTATGACATCCATATTGAAATAATGTACAAGAATTGAAATGGACTTGTTTTGTTTTTGTTAAGAAATAGGTTTACTTGAGAAAATATTTTGATCTTTTTATGTTAAAAGAAATAAAATAAGACATGTGAATATGAAATAATTTTTTTGGTGTTTTTGATTAATAAAAGTGGTGGCAAAAATAATAAGGAGAAAGAAAACGGAATCAGCGCTTTGCTGAAATAAAAGAAATCAGAAGTTCTGACTCTGGCATGCTGTAAGATAGAAATAACATGTTAGCAAAAAATAGGGAGGGTCAGAGGTTGTGGGTCCGCTGCAAACAAAGAAGATTTCAGAAGTTCGATGTCGCTGGAAGAACCTCGTCTCCCTATCCATGCTAGTCAGATCATCTGCAACTTAGTCATTTCTTAACAAAATAGAAGATACGCATATAGCAGTTATGACAAGTTTCGTAATGTTTCAGAAATAAGAGATATCAGAACTGTAAATCAGAAGCAAGCATGAATTTGCTAATCCTAATTCTGAGTCCTAATTTCCTCAAGAAGTTCTGAACTAAAATTCTCTCCACTTAGGCAGGCAAATATATGAAACCTCAGAATATGTACAACATCAGAATCAGGATGTCTACATTGTATTTCTAAACATGCAAATATGACAATGCCTAAGTAATATGGCAAGAGTCAGCAGAAGCTTACCTTGCAGCTGGAAAATGTTCTGTGAGCTGGAGTCTGGGTCTGACCGCTTGTGATGTTCTGACCAGCTTCCTCACGTGCTCAGCAGGCTGGAAACTTTCAACTTGGGCTATGAATGATTGGAAAATTCTGGAACTGCCAGGGAGCAAAGTTCTGACTTCTTTGAGGTGGATATTGATGGAGAGGGTGTTACAGTTTGACTATAGTAGTTAGGATGGCTTTTGAATGTATATCAGAAACTGTATGGGTAGTTTTGGTTAAGAAACACTTGAGGAAAAATGGAGTTTGAATGCAAGAATCAAAAGCTAACAGGTTTTGTATTTTTGTGTTTGCAGTTTTTTGGACTCTTGGAATTTTTGCAGGGGTTAAAGGCTTTTCTTTCTCAAATTTTCCCGCCCTTTACAGTGGCCAATTAAGTTTAATTTATAGGCAAAGTCTTAGTAGCTTTGAGAGGTCAACGATACAACCATCATATGCTAGGCGCTGACTTGTTCTTGAAGCAAGTTCAAATAGGTATGGTGGTTAGAAGTTTGGCATCGCCTAAGTTGGGCTTGTAAGCAGGAATTAAGGAAAAGCAAAAGCAACACGTGGGCCCAACACACTTTTGTACAAAAGTTTTCTTTTCCAAGACATTAAAGGTACACGTGGGGGAAATCCTTTGGATAAAGACTCAAAAGTGGTTGTGAGCATTAAATGATGATGAGACTTATCAAAATCAAAAATCCTGCAACGTGAGATTCTACACCATTGCTTAGTTTTGGATCATAAGTTCAGCTTCAGCGTGACTTAGAATAGACATCCAACTTCTGATCTTTGTATCTCCATAGTCCAGCATATTCTGAAGGAGCTCTCAGACTTTCCAGGAAGCTTGCAGCATGCTTTGTAACCTTCTTTCAATTAACCTTGCAAACTCTGACTGAACCTTTGTGAAAACTGGCCCAGAAGTTCTGACTAAACTCTGTCTTGAAAGTATCCAAAATTTGCTGAGTGCTTTTAGTTTCATGGACGTGTCTTTGAGAAGTTATAACTTGAAATCCCAGCATTTCTAGGAGAAGTTTTGTTCTGAAATGTTTTAGATCTCATTGAAATCTATAACTATTGAATCCGAAGTGCTTCCAAAATCAGCTTGCATCATGGTGAAAATCTGTCTAGAAGTTCTGAGCTTGTCATATTTTCTTAAACACTTAGAAAAAATTCTAAGTATTTAGAATTTTGACTCCTCCAAAGTAGTTTTAATTTTTGAATTTCTTGATGAAACAAACTTCATATTTCAACATGTCATGATGAAATATGATTCTTGAAACTTGGTTTTGATCCAAAAGTCAAGGTTTGACTTTTCAGTATGCAAATGAACATTTTGCCCTTGTGAATGACTTTCTTGGAAAATTGATAATTTAAGGCTTGCAAATGGATGGAAGCAAACCTGGGGTCCAGGGTGATCCTTTGAGAAATGAGAGGGAAAATTTTGGGGTACAACAGACGCCATCCAGGATAACTGTTGATAAGAAAATCAGACTAAGTCTACGCGTGACTTTGTCTTAGAAGATGTTTTTAGAATGAGTCTACGTCCGACTTTGTCCAAAAGGAAAATCATAATAAATCTAAGCTTGATTATATCTGAACCAGAAGATGTCTACGCCCGAATTGGAAGAGGTATTGGAATGATTCTACGCCTGACCTTTTCCAAAAGAGTTTCAGAAGGAATCTACGCTTGATTTCGTCTGAATGATATACTAGAAGATGTCTATGCCCAACTTCTACTAGAAGAGGTATTGGAATGAGTATACGCCCGACTTTTCCCCAAAGAATCAGAATAAATCTATGCTTGATTTCGTCTCAATTATGTACTAGAAGATGCCTACGCCTGACTTCAACTAGAAGAGGTATTGGAATAAGTTTACGCCTGAGTTTTTCCAAAAAAGTTCTAGAAGGAATCTATGCTTGATTTCATCTGAATGATGTACTAGAAGATGTCTATGCTCGACTTCAACTAGAAGAGGTATTGGAATGAGTTTATGCCTAAATTTTTCCAAAAGAGTTTTAGAAGGAATATGCGCTTTATTTTGTCTTAATGTTGTACTAGAATATGTCTACGTCTGACTTCAACTAGAAGAGGTATTTGAATGAGTCTACGCTTGACTTTTTTCCAAAAGAGTTTCAGAAGGAATCTACGCTTGATTTTGTCAGAATGATGTACTGGAAGATGTCTACGCCCGACTTCAATTAGGAGAGGTGCCTTTTTTAGAATGACCCTCTAGGGAAAGTTCTTAAGTAGCTATTAGTCAGATATGGCCTCTGAGGAATCTTCTTGTAGATTTTACTTGAAAAGATAAAGAGTTAATTCTATGCAATGTCATGATGTATGAAATGCATTGCGTAATGATATTCTTAAAATAAATGAGAATGTGTTGTATGTGTTTTGTATGAATATGTTATGATGTTTGTAAATGATGTATGGACGTGAAATGTCGTTGAAGTGTATTAGTAACTCCGTGCAGCATCATTGACTGGGGGAAATAAATCCCTAACTATTGTTGGGGATGAAGAGTATGTGTATCTTCGATCTTGATGGGGATTCTTGCTTTCTGTTTGAGGAAATTCCACTGGGGAATATTGATTTCCTTTTGGGGAGAAGAGTTCAAGAACATTGGTCTTTCATCGCTCAACTGGGGAATTTAATTCTTATATATCCTGAATGGGGATAAAAGAGATGGATAACCTTTCGAGGTTATGTCTGGCCGAGTTTCCGATATGGATGTCGACTCGTCTGGAGAGAATAAGGTTGAACGATACTTGGTCCAGTTTCAGATTTAGTAGCAACTCTCTGGGGATAGTGGTCTAGAAAGCCCTTTGTTGGGGAGACAAATTTTTCCGGTGATTCGTAGTAGTCTGAAGGATAGACTCAAGGTGGGGAGACTGTAACCTGTTGTAGAAATAAACCCTTCTTGGGAATACTCTGTTGAGGAATACTCTTGCTGAGGAAATGAGCTCTACTGGAGGAAAGAATTATGCGGGGTATTTTATAGTTTTTGGAGGAATAAACTCATTTGGGGAAGAGAATTTCCATAAATTATACTGATGCCATAGTCTTTGATGGAGATTGGGATTCTGTAGGATGGTGACATTGTCGGGGAAAATATCATATTCATTTATCTTCTAGGGTGATCTGCTTGTGAGTATGATTAGTGTATTCCAACTCGCGGGGAATGTATCTTTGTCGAAGATGAATTTGTGAAGATGACTCTGTGGGGATAATCCCATAGAGGTTGTTCTCTGGTGATTTATGGGCGACATGAACATTACCCCAACTCCTAGAGTCTTGAATGAATGATTATTCCTATTTTTATGCATATATTTGTTAACAGTAATCGTATTCATATGCATATGTCTATTCAACTTAGTCATTGGAAGTTTTTGCAAACAAAACAGGAAAAAAAGGTAAAACAAAAGTTTGAATTTGTATTTATATTTATATTTTGCCCATACACGACGGGTTTTTGTACAAAGAGACGAAAATCCTAGTAAGAGTAAATCATCGTGAAAATGAAGAAAAAATTACAACGTGAAAACATATAGCTATGTGGAAATAATCTCGTCGGGTTTCCACTCTGCTATTGCCCTTATGTCTTCGAGCATCTCATCCCTTGTTGTTGGAAGAAATTGACTGAATCGATATGTACCATTTGAACTTGACGTAGGTAACATAGCTTATTGTAAGTGATCCAACGGGACATAGTCGTACGCTTTAATCCCTAACTTTTTCCTGGACCGCCCTTTCGGGTTTTCAGTCCACCAAGATACCCTTTTTTGCCCAAGACGCCCTTTCATGTTTTCGTCTTTCCGTGTATACAGTCTTTTATATATACCCTTAATTTTTGCCCGAACCCTTTTGGTTAGTCGGGATGCTCTAATTGTTTCGTAGGCCAGTCAACCTAGCGGGTCATTTTTCATGCGTAGTATTTTTTGACTATGTTCGCGTTCACAGGGTGCGGAAAATCTTGACCATCCATGGTGGTCAGTATCATAGCACCACCCAAAAATATATTCTTGATTACAAATGGACCTTCGTAGGTGGGAGTCCATTTTCCCCTAGGATCACCATGCGGTAGGATGATGCGCTTTATCACCAAGTCACCATCCTGATATACCTGATGCTTGATTTTCTTGTTGAATGCCTTGATCATACGTTTCTGATACATTTGACTCTGACAGACAGCCGCAAGCCTTTTCTCTTCAATCAAATTCAATGGATCCAACCTAGTATGAATCCACGTACTCTCGTCCAATTATGCATCTTTCATAATTCTAAGAGAAGGAATCTAAACTTCGACAGGTAGGACAACTTCCATACCATAGACAAGAGAGAATGGGGTTTCCCCGATTAATGTTCGAGCTGAAGTGAGATAGCCATAAAGGGAAAATGGTAACATCTCGTGCCAGTCTTTGTAGGCCACAACCACCTTTTGTATAATCTTCTTAACGTTCTTATCGGTGGCATCCACTATGCCATTCATCTTTGGTCGATACAGAGACGAGTTGTGGTGCTTGATCTTGAACTACATGTAGAGTTTAATGATTATAGTGTTGTTAAGTTTAGTGTCATTGTCTGGGATAATCCTCTCGGGGATGCCATAGGGACGGATAAGGTTATGTTTAATGAATTGGGCGACCACATTCTTGGTAACAGAGGCGAATGAGGTTGCCTCAACTATCTTTGTGAAGTAATCAATGGTGACGAGGAACAAGCGATGTTCGTTAGAAGAAGTAGGCTTAATCTCTCCAATCATATTAATGCCCCATATCGCAAATGGCCAAGGAGCAGTCAAGATATTCAGAGGTACTGGAGGCACGTGTACTTTATCAGCATACATCTGGCACTTGTGATAGGTTCTTGAATGGTGGTGACAGTCGGTTTCCATAGTCGACCAATAGTAACCTTCTCTCAAAATATTATTAGCCATAATAAGCCCACTCGATTGAGTACCAAAGATGCCTTCGTGCATATCTTCCATAATTTTATCTATTTCCTTCTTGTCCACACAACAAATCAGGGTCGAGTCATGATTACGCTTGTACATTATTTCGTTACTCAGGAAGAACTTAGTTGAGAACCTCCGTAGGAATTTCTTGTCGTTGATAGATGTCTCTTCAGGGTACTCTTGAGCCTCAAGGTATCTTTTCACTTCATGAAACCAAGGTTTTTCTTCTACTTCGTCAGTGTCAACTTAATAACAGTGTGCCGGTTCGTCCAGTCTTTCAATGGTAATTCTGGGTGCCTCGTTGTCCCATCAGACCTTGAACATAAATGACATTGTAGCTAATGCGTCTGCCAACTGATTCTCTTCTCGTGGGATGTTCTCAAAAGTGATTTCCTCGAAGTACGAGATTAAGGTTAACACATGCTCTTTATAAGGAATGAGATTCAGGTGCTCCGTATCACATTCTCCCTTGATCTGACTGATCATCAGGGTTGAGTCCCCATATACATCCAAGAAATTGATTCTTAGGTCAATACAACTTTAATACCCATAATGCATGCTTCACATTCGGCCATGTTGTTGGTACAGTCAAAGCATAATATGGTGGTGTAGGGCGTATGACAACCCTGAGGAGAGGTAATTATAGCACCAATTCCATTGCCAAGTGTGTTAGAAGATTCGTCGAAAACCATAGTCCATCGGGATCCTGGCTCAGGTCCTTCATACAGTCCATGTTCTTCGTAATTTGTGACTAGCATAATGTTCTCGTGCTAAAACTCAAAATTCATAGACTGGTAGTCATCTACAACTTGATGAGCCAAGTGGTCTACAAATACACTTCCTTTGATCATTTTCTGAGTGGTGTAGTGAATATCGTATTCTGTTAAGACCATTTTCCATCGGGCTATTCTTCTGGAGAGAGCTGGCTTCTCTTATATGTATTTGATGAGATCCATTTTAGAGATCAACAAGGTAGTATGGGTCACCATATATTGTCTTAGTCGGCGAGCAGCCCATGCCAAAGCACGAAAAGTTTTGTCGAGCTGTGAATATCTTGTTTCATAGTCGGTAAACCTTTTGCTATGGTAGTATATTGCATACTCTTTTCGGCCATAGTCGTCATGTTACCCCAGTACACACCCCGTTGAGTTCTCTAGCACTGTTAGGTACATGATTAGAGGTCTTCCTTCAACTGGTGGCATTAGAATCAGATTTTCTTGTAGGTACTCCTTAATTTTATCAAAGGCTATTTGGCAGTCATCATTCCTCTTTACTACTTGATCTTTCTTCAGCAGCTTGAAGATTGGCTCACAAGTAGTAGTATTATGAGAATTGAATTGGGCAATGTAATTCATTCGTCCTAAGAAACCTCAGACTTCCTTCTCAGCATGAGGAGCTGGAATTTCTTGAATGACTTTGACCTTGGTGGGATCAACTTCAATGCATTTACCACTGACGATGAAACCTAGGAGTTTTCCGGACCTCGCCCCAAAGGTGCACTTGTTTGGATTCAACCTTAGCTTGTACTTCCTTAGTCTTTCAAATAGTTTATATAGATGATCAAGATTTTCTTCTCTGGTCTGCGATATGGCTATCATATTGCCGATGTAAACCTTTATCTCGTGATGAATCATGTCATGGAACAAGGCTACCATGGCATGCTGGTCTGTGGCGTTACTGTGTTTTGAAAGTAGTTTTCTCCATATCTTTAGGTGCCATCGTGATCTGATTATACCCTGAGAAACCATGCATGAAAGAGAATACCATGTGCTGAGCAGTGTTTTCGACCAAAATATCAATATGTGGAAGTGGGAAGTCATCTTTGGGGCTCGCGTTGTTCAAGCCCCTGTATTCCGCACACATACGCAACTTGCCGTCTTTCTTTGGTACCGAAACAACATTAGCAACCCATTAAGGATATTAGGTCACTGCTAAGAAGCCCAGTTGAATTTCTACATAACCTCAGCCTTGATCTTCTCTGACATCTCGAGACGCATGCGACGAATGTTCTTCTTAATCGTAGAATAACCCTCTTTCATTGGCAGACCATGGACCATAATATCATTATCGAGCCCTGGTGTGTATTCGTACGACCAAGCAAAGATCTAAACATAGTTATGTAACTTATAAATTAACCTGCTCTTGACAGTGCTCTCTAAGTTGACGCCTATCTTGACTTCCTTCTTGTCTGTCTTGGTACCCAAGTTTACAAATTCGACTGGATCTTCATGTGGTTGGATAGCCTTTTCTTCTGGCATTAAGAGTCTGGAAAGTTCTCCAGGTATTTCACAATCTTCCTCACTTTCGTCCTCGACTTGGTAGATCATATTTTCAAAGCCATAAGTGGCAATAGCATAATCTTTATCAACGAGATCCATAGTGGATGTGGATTTGCAATGTAGTGTTTGGGTGTGTGTAAAGGACACATAACTATTTGAAAGTGCAATAAAGTAAAGGAAAGAAAGAGAGCACAAAATTTGAATGCAAAACGTTCAATGTTTTTAATAAAAGAACAAATGTTTATGAACTGAAAACCCTTTACAAATGAACCATTATGCCCCGAGTAAGACACAAGGTTTAAAGTATTTGTTTAAACATTACATAACTAAAATCTTTTAAAGCAATAAGATAGAAATGTAGCTATTACTCATGACTAAAGGAGATAGAGATAATGTCTTCCGCGTTTCAATTGTCGAGTCTGCTGCCAATGGTAGGAAATATCCAACTGTCGAGTTCATAGTCATTGTCAGCATCTTCTATGGTGGTGACTCCATTGTTGCTGACACGAAATTGAATTCTCCCTACACGAGCACGACGTAAAACCCTTTGATCTTTTATAGTAAAGCTGATACCAAACTTGTCAGATTTATAGGGAATATCAAGAAGTTGACCCCAAATAGTACAACCACCTTTTTCTATAGTAGCTTTAGAATATTTCAAGGAAGCCATCTTGTGTGGAACCCTGGTGACCTTAGGAATGGAAAAAACATCTTCAGTAGCAGTAGGAGAGATGACTTCAAAATTCTGACAGGGAGTCTCGATGAATTCACCGTCCATCTCAACATACCGGAATGAATTTAGGTGCCTAACCATATACTCCTCTTCTCCGCAGATAGTAACAATCTTAATGTTCACATGATACTTTAATTTCTGATGTACGGTAGAGGTGACAACCCCTTCCCCATGGATCTAGAGGCGTTCTAGTAGGCAAGAATAAGCTGGCCGAATGTCCATTACATAGAAGGTGAATTCAAAGATTTGTGAACCCATTTGGATAAGAAGATCCACTCCTACATGTACCATTCTCTCTGACCCATCAAAGGCTCGAACTATAATATCACTGGGTTTTATCACAACCCCTTCACAATTTAGTATGTCAAGAGCGCCTTTTGGTAGAACATTCAGCGAAGAACCCGTATCAACTAATACATGAGCCATCGTAGTTCCCCTGCATTCAATGAAGACATACAAGGCCCCATTATGATTTCTTCCCTCTGGAGTCAGATCAACATAAGAGAAACCTAATCCATTGTCAGTCATTAAGTTAGCAACGTAACTTCCAAATTAATCGGCAGAAATCTCTTATGGTACGTTAGCAATCTTCAAGAATTTTACTAAAGCCAGTGTATGGGCTTAAGAACACAGTAATAAGGATAACATGGATATTTTGGACGGGGTCTGCCCCAGCTGTTCAATAATTTTGTAGTCGCTCTTGTGGATAATCTTCAATATATCTTTCAACTCTTGTCTAGAGGTGTCTTTAACTATGATTTCTTTAGGCGCCTCCGTCTGGGCAGGCTCTGTTATTGGCTCTTTACCCCGAGCCTCAGTTGCTGACTTGGTAGTGGTAACTCGAACAGGTGTAACAACAGTCTTTGGAGATATTTTTGGAGAGAAAATCCTTACGCTTATATTAACTTTTCTAGTCCTAGAAATATTGTCAATGTTGGGATAAACGTCTTTAGTAATTTCATCTTCATCAGATAACTCTTGCTTGACGCCATGGAAGTAGACGTCGGATCCATAGTTCCACGGAATAACTTTATCCAAAAATATGGGATGGGTCCAGGTGTGGTGATAATCAAAGGAGCAGCTTTTGGATTGGCGATAATCCTTACAGGACCTTTGAAGGTAATCTTGACAGGAGTACCAGATATTACAGACAAATCTTGACATAAATTCTAAGCAGACAGAACCTTCTCGATCAGAATCATGTGATTATCCATCAAGCGTTGTGATAGATTTTTCTTGATTATTGAGAGAAGAGTAACTAAATCACTTATAGTGGAAACATACAGAACATCGTCAATAGAACTTATGTCTTTGTCATGATTTGACATAGGTGCAATAATCACATTCGAGTCTCCGGAGGATCAAACTCAATTTCCTTGTTGTCAATCATGTCATGAATTTTGTTTTTCAGAGACTAGAAGTTGTTGGTGTCGTGCCTAGGAATGTTAGAATGATAAGCACACTTCGCATTTGGATTGTACTTAGGAAAGGAGGTGTTGGGGTTCTGAGGAGGATCCCTCAATGTTATCAATTCTTCTTTCAGTAATTGTTGTAATGCCTTAGACATTGGTATATTAATCTTGGTAAATTTTCTCCTTGAAGCGTCTAACCTATGTTGATTGACATGTTGTTGTTGTTGAATAGGTGCGGGATTAGAAATCAACCGCTCCTACAGGCTGATTGCGGTCATTTTTACCACGGCCCTTCTAGCCATAGACAACATTGGTCTCCTTCTTATTATTAAACATCTTCTTTACAACACTAGAAGATGCGGCCACTGGAATCTTTTTGTTGTTGATCCTGCTTTCAACTCGTTCCCCAGTCAGGATTAGCTTAGTAAAACCAGATGAAGAACTCCCAATTAGTTGATTAAAGAATGGACTTATCAGAATGCCCATGAACATATCAACTAGCTCTTGGTCAGATAAGGGAGGTTTCACCCTTCCAGCTAAGTCTCTCCACTTCTAGGCATATTCTTTGAAACCCTCATTCGAGCCCATAGACATGATTAATAATTGCACTCGAGTCGGTGCAAGGTATACATTATATTGATACTGCTTGTAAAAAGCAACAGCCAAGTCTTCCCAAGTGTGAATGTTGGTTCCTTCTAACTGATAGAACCACTCGAGTTGTGTACCAGACAAGCTTTCCTGAAAGAAGTGAACCCATAACATCTTGTCAGCAGTATGGGGTTTGATCTTCCGCACATAAGATCTCAGATGAAGTTTCCGACAAGAGACACCATCATATTTAGCAAAGATGGGGACCTTGAACTTGTGAGGGATGACAACCCCTGGAATCAGGCCTAGCTCTCCAAAATCCAGTCCAGGAACTTTATGGATTTCCATAGCCTTGAGACGACCTTCCATCTACTTGTACTTATCATCCACAGGAGGGCATTGTTCATCAGAATAGTCTTCATCTTCAGGAATTTTCTCAGAACCCTGGTTATTTCCACCTTCAGCCTTGACACTTCTACCATCCTTCTCTTGATTGTCGTCTTCATCAGAGGAGATATCAGCAGCTTGATCCGGCTAAGAAGTCCCTCTGAATCTTCTCCCCATATTGAAGAGAGAAACTGGCTTCTGAGTCTTCTTTTTCTTGGCGATGAGCGCCATCATGTATTTCTGTCCTCGTGCTAAGTTCAAGAGAGTCTCCTAGAATTGAGCGTTCTGAGTTTGAAGTTCCTTAACAGTCTGTTCTAGAGCCATCTTTTACTGAAATAAACAGCAAGGATGATGAGAAAACTTGTATTGGAAAACATGTGATGTAATGATGCATGATATGTATATGAAATGTTTTCAAGGATCTCGTGGGATTTAAATTTGTTAACCAAAAGGAAACAGAGACAAAGACTTTTATTAGTAAGCTCAAATTATAATTTCCTATTAAGCTTATAATGAAAACAAAAGGGTCCCAAGGAGATAAAAAATTTGAACTCCTAAGACCTAAGACTCAAATCCCCCACGATGCTTCCTCTTTGTGTTGACATATGCATTAAGGTTATTCTCTTCGTGAAGTCATTTTATCAGCTCCAACACCTTCTTCTCGCTAGCATGGAACTGAGTCTCAAAGTTTTCCCTTTCTTCTTTCAGTTGAATCCAAGTCTTTTGTAGCTCTTCGAGGTCAATAGGCATATCTAGATTAAGAACGGTACGATGAATATCCCCCTCGACAACATGCTCCACAATTACGAGTAGGACAGCGGGGTATGGCATTATAAGTTTTTGAGCATGAGATCGTACCCATCTGAGGTAAGGCTCCAAAGGGATGGAATTCTTTTGTCCTAAAGTATTGCTATCGATCTTGTTCACCATTCCCAAAGCATGTATAAACCTTTAACGATAACTTTGAGGATTATTCTCGTAATCGAATATAATACCATGGATAAGTGTGTCATAAGGACTGTGTCTTCGAGCATAACCAAATTGACATAGAGCTAGATAAGGGTTGTAAGTAACGCTTCCCCTAGTTTCAAGGAGTGGAACATTGGGGAATTCCCCACGTCTGTCAATGATAGTGATATCCTTCTGAGATCGGGTACACCAATAGATGTATGTATGAGAGAGTGACATTATCCTTTGAGACCACCTCATCCCTTGTTCATTCTTTATCACTGATCGGGGAAGGTGCGAAATAAACAACCTGGATAATAAAGGTATGCAGAACATAAGAGTTCGTCGCTTCCTCATAGTACGAGTGTGAAGAGAATGCAAAATATCTCCAAGCAAAGAAGGTACATGATTACGAGCGAGAAATATTTTGATGGTGTTCACATCTATGAGTTGGTCTGAATTATGGAATAGTACTAATCCATAGATCAATAGAGCCAAGATCTCCTTAAAAGCCTGAAAACTCATAGCATCCAGAAACAGTTGTGCCTTCTCTATCAGAAATTCAGCAAGAAATCCCTTGACTCCACTTCTTGTTTCCCAATTAGATACCATGTCAGACCACTTTAGATGTAAATCTACTGCAATATCCTCAGGCTTTTGAACTTTCTCTAGACTGGTGAAGGGTGTCTGATCAAGAATAGGTACTCCCAGTAGTTTAGAGAACTCTTCTTTTGTGGGTACAAACTGATAATCTAGAAAGGTGAAGCAGTGATGCGCAGGGTCAAAGAACTAGAATAGAACACTCATCATGTCTTCTTCAAAACCTGAGGTAACCAAACAGAGTAGTCGACCATGCCTTTTGGTGAATTGAGAACTTTAGGGAACCCTTGAGACTAACTCCTTAAGTTGAGAAGGTATCCTTACAAAGTTGATTCAGATAGTGTTTCTACGAGCGAATGCCATAACCTATAACAAAGAACAAAGATAAATCCCTCGGTCCTTGAAATGGTTAGTGAAAATTATATGGTATGATGTCAGGATGTTAAGATGTCATGTTTGAACAGTTAACCAGACACAAACAAAACACATAACGCCTTAGGTTCACGCTTGCATGGAGTTTGTAGGTAAGTACCCTCTTGAGTTTTAGTTGGCTCAACCTTCCCTAAAAGAAGTAACCGGGTTCTAGGAGTGTCAATATCGCTGACCTTTCTCTCAGGCATTGTTTCATCATAAGCATCTAATTTGCGACTGAAATATCCCGATAGTTCGATCTCAATGAGGGTAGCATCGAGTATCAGCCAACTTCAGTTTTCACCAAATCCGGCCATATCAGTACCTTCTAATGGCTAAGTTGTGTCAACTAAGGTTCTATGTTAAGTTAGTGCTTATGACACCACACGGAAGCCCAACAATCTCCCCGACTGACTTGAGGGACACCAATACCAACCAATGTGTCGCACTAATGTAGCCATCGCTTCAACCATATCGGTCTACGCCGTACAGTTTCCACGATCTATAGCTATGTACCTAAAATTCCCCCAGATCTGGGTATAGGATCTTTATAAGAATAAACCTGAGCAAAACCACGAAATATAAAACATACAAATCAAGCAAGTAAATCATTTCAAATGTGATCTAACTCTAAAGGTAACCCCACTTTTATCATTTTCCAACAGAGACGCCAGTTCCGTAATACGGTGCAAGAACTGACTTTTGATTTTTCATTTTATCACAAATGTTGCGGATAGCAAGAGTCGCCACAGACTTTTCTTTTGTCCAATAAGGAAATGGTGAAAAGAACAGGAAAGAGCTTCGAGAATTTTCTTGAGTTCGGAGGGTAGGTTATGAAAAGGGAATGTGTTAGCACCCTTTTCATCCGTACTTATCTACGGGCTCTTTATCGCTAGCTCACTTTGTTTGAAAATTCTTTGTGTTGTCTATGTTTGAAAATATTTTGAAAATGCCTAAGTTCGGCAACATTGTAATAATTCTCGTATCGTTGAAAACGCATACAAAGTGTTTGTTTTGAAAATATATCAGAGAAAAAAATGTATGTGTGAAATGATGTTCTTTGTGAGCAAGAGATTACGAGCTATCTACCTACTCAAAGATATTTCGTGTTATTTTCCTCCTCCTTAGATAGGGATATCCTACCATTAGTTAGTAGTAAGCCTTATCATTGGATGTGAAGGTACAGGCGCAGGTCATCATACAATCATAAAAGCAACTTGTAGGGCGCTTTAGGAATTTTATCGTAAGGGACTAAGATCGTTTACCGAAGTCAGCATCAAAGGGTAATTGAAAGAGTACGACCTTTTTAATCGAGGGTCTTTGCTAAAGTGTCCCCACGTTCGAGGGACATGAATTTGTTTCTGAAGGAAACAAGTGGAGTCACCCTAGAGGTGCGTGTATGAATAGTGATCCAGTTTAGTTATTTTATCTTGCATTTAGGGTTATCTAGAATTTAGTTTTAGATCTTGCCATGCACTCCTAGTTACTAAACAGTTATAAGGAAAGAAGTAAAGGCAGAAAATGTATGTCCAACACTATTACAAAGCTTCGGGGAAGGGGGTACAAAACCACAAAATTGGGGGGAAATAGAATGCAAATAAAATCCTAGTTAAACTATTACATTCTTTAGCAATTACATTATAGGAAAAATTAATGTGAAAAATAAAAAAGGGTACAAAGATTATAAACTAAGAGGAAAATAGTTTGACGAAAAAGATTTGATGATTAGCCTGACGATTAATTGATCTCAATTGAGAAAAGGATATTGATTAAATCCTAAAATAAAAACCTAAGTTATATTTAATTGAAAAAAGTTTAGTAATAAAACCCTAAAGAAACTAAGTTAATTAAATCAATTAATCTAATTTAAAAAAGGTTAAATTAAATTTAAAAAAAGGTCAAGTTAATTTGATTTTAATTAATTTAAAAAAAGGGTTAAGTTGATTTGATTTTAATTAATTAGAGAAAAAAGATTTAATTATGGTAAATAAAAAAATAAGTAATGGGCCTGCAAGAAGTAGATCTGGGGGGTGCTGAAAGAAGTTCATCAGGCCCATCAACGAAAATCCAATATGCATAAGATCTAGTGTGGCTAGTACACGAGAGTGCACCATGGGCCTGAAGATATGAAACACCAGGTCTTAGATTGTGAAGATCCAATGGTGACGAGGTGAGAGCACAGGGTGAGCGTGCTGGGCTGGCTGGCATTGAATCTGTAAACAAGAAAAAACATTTGAAAACAATCAAAATATCAGAGGCGGGGATCGAACCTGTGCCCTGGTATACTAACGCCTTAAAAATGCTCGCTTCTACCGCTGAGGAAACTTTACATCCGTTAACATAATTGAAATAATAAACACATATTGTACAAACGATTATATTAATAAGAGAAGCGCCAGAGACCATGCTTCGATTGTCTTCTCCAGTGGCCTGCATGATCAAAATCTGCAAAATTATATAGTTAGTAATCCAAAACATCCTAGTCTCCATAATTCGACCCTCCTAAATCAAAATATGGGCTTAGTTTTGGCTATAAGTCCTTGTATTATGAGTTTCGAATCAAGTAAAACCGATCAAAATAAATATGGTATCTCATGGTTCTGACTGCATGGGATTATGATAATGATCCAGACATGCTCAAATGTGACTCAGAAACCTGTTAGTAGCATTAATGTGTGCTAAAACATAATAAAAACAAGAATTGAAAAATCATGAAATAATGAAAAAAAACACGATGGTGCATGTATGCTGAATCAAGTACTTTGGATCATGGTAACCGATCCAGACTTACCCTTCAATATTACTGGAAAAGAATGGAATGAAGGTTTCGAAGTGATAGGGCTTGTAACAAGAGTTTTTAAGTTCTAGGTTTTTTAGAAAAAAGTTTGGATATTTTTTGACAACTTTGGAGGCAAGCATTCGTGTCCTTGCATCTGATGTTTGTTGTGCTTTTATAGAGGGAGGAATAGATCAACAAACATGGCACAATATCATGCAATCATGGCCAACATTAAACAAAAATCAAACATTTTTTTCAAGCTTCCATTTTGAGAGATTCTTGCCATATTTGAGATCACACGGTTTAGGCATGTTGTCATAAGTTGTCTTGGGCCTCCAAGTGATAAAAAAAACATCCACGCGCCTTGACTTAATGGTCTTGCATCTTACTTAATTTATTTTGTATTTAATTGAATAAAAACAAAATAAATATAAATAATAAAAAATAAGGTAAGGCATGATTAAGTTTAGGAGTCTTCTATAAGGTCACATACATGTTTGAAACCTAAAAAGTTAAGTCCACTAGTTCAAAATATTTGAGTTTGCTCAGTTTGCACTTCATACATTTTTTAAAAATTTCCCAACTTGTACTGGTCATAACTCTCTCAATTTGTATCTCTTAAAGGTGATCTTGGACTTTTGAAAGCTCAAGATATCCTCTACATTTTCTATTTTGATCATTTTTGCATTTGGAGACTTTATCTTGATGTAAGTTGCCTTGACAAAAAGTGTCTTTTTGTTGGCTTTTGAAATGACATGTAATGTATTGGCTCTTATATCTCAAATGAAGCACTTTTTGGACTTGATCCTAGAGATACACAATTGTAGAGAGATGAATTTCCTTCAAAATGGATTTGGTTGGGGAAAAGTTGATGAAGCATGTGAAAGTTATGCTTGGTCAAAGTTCATTTGACTTCTCCTAAGGAAACCCTAATTTGGAAAATTTGGTATTTTGATGATTTGAGGGCTTCTATTAAGGAATCATGATCAACCCTTGATCAATTACTTCAAAATATTTATGTTGACCAAAAATCTTGAAGTTTGACTGTATGTTGACCATAATTGATTATTTTACCCAATATAGTTGATTTTCAATCATCTGAGCAATTGACTGAGAAAACTTGTGATGCAAGACTTGAAACTTGGCATGACTTTTCTTGAAGACATATGAAGAACCATGAGAACCACTTGATACCTTTCAAACCCAAGTTAGGGACACCTTGCTTAGGAAGAGAATTTGTCTAATCAATTCTTGAGCCACTTTGAGAAAATGGGGACCTCATGAGGGAGTCTTGAAGAAAAATGGGAGGGCAAATTTTGGGGTACAACACCGTGCTAGAAAGCCGCTACAAATATCTCCTGATTGGGGTGAGAAACCTTTATAGTTTCTTTGTTGAACCGTGCCATGTAATCCCTCAAGGGTTCCGATTGGAGTTGGTGGACATTGAATATTGTCGTTGTGGACGCCTTTCCTATGTCTGCTTGCAAAAAACTGCCGAACCATCATTTTGGTGAACTCTTCGTAACTGTTGAGGGAGTGTCTCGGAAGGCCCATATACCTCCTTTAGGTCGATTCCTTGAGAGTGCCTTCCATGAGCTTGCACTTAAATGAATTATTAGCCTCGATGATTGCCATCATGTTGTTAATAGCAATGATATGTTCGTGGGGATTAGATTTCACTTCAGGGGCTTGAAGTTTTCTGGAACCTGATCGTCCCAGATAGCCTAAGATAATGGCTGAGGTTCCAGAAGATCCATTCCCTGGTCGCCATCGTCTTGGCTCTTTGTCTGTAGGATGTGGATGCTATCCTGGAGTGTGTCGTGTTGCTGGTGAAGGTCGTCGATCATGGCCAGTAATTGATCCATGTTTGGCGTTGGATCTCCGTTAGAGGATATTGTTCACAAAATGCTTGGATAGTGTTGCCAAGGAATGTTTTTATCTGTCCCCAAGGTGGGCGTCAAATGTTCTTGCTGAACACCAAAGACAACTTCCCTACGAACCCAAGGGCTTCAGGGAAGGTATCTAACGAACGAAATTACTTTGTAAATTATGTTAATGGGTTCAGAGGCTTAGACAAGTGTGCATGAGCTCCAAGCAATGCGTCTTGCTTACCCCCAGTCGAGATCCCTATTTATATATGTGCATGTACCTTAATGATCATTGTCTATAACTACCGTGACTTTCCAAATTATGTAACTGGGTTTCCTTTAAGGCAAGTGTTGTACCCCAAAATTTGCCCTCTCATTTATCAATATTTTCCTCACAAGACTTCTTGGACTCAAGACAAGATTAGGGTTTGGTTAGCTCAAGACATCCCCTTGCACTAATAACCCAAAATTAGGGTTTGAGTTTGCACAAGGATTTTTGGACCACCATTTCTTCATGTGACTTTCATACACCATGTTGGACCCCTAATATTGCTCATGTTAAGTTTCAAGCCTTGAACTACATTTTTGATCAGTCAATTGGACAATTGACCTAAAAATCAACTATATTGGGGGAAAAGTCAACCATGGCCAATTTACAGTCAAAATTCATAATTTTTTATCCACATCAACATTTTAGACTCATATGTACCATTTGATCAAGTTTGGATCACAACTCCTCAAGAAATATGATCAAATCATCAAAAGGGCAACATGGTCAAAATTAGGGTTTTGACTGAGAAAGGGCAATTTCTGATTTTTAACCAAGCCAATGACCAATTGGGTTAAAACATGATTTCAAGGGTTCAATGGCACCATCTTGACCTAATTACATGTTTCAAAAGATCTCAAGTTCATAGGATTAACAGATGAATTTTGTAGTCAACTGATTAAAAGTCAATTGTGCACTGAAAAGTCAAACTTTGACTTTTTGGTCAAAATCAAGTGCCAAGGGTCATAATTCATCAAGATATGTCAAAATATGAAACTTGTTCACCAAGAAAACCAAAATTGCAAATTAGGGTTTTGAATTTGAAAAGTTTCATAACTTAGAATTTTTCTAAGTATGGAAACTTTCTTATTTTTTCCCAACTTTCCACCACTTTTTCACCATGATGCAATTTGATTCAAAGAAAACTTCCAACATGAAATTTGTAGTCTTCCATGAAATATACAACTTTTCTTCACAAACTTTTCCCAAAAGTTTCTTGGATCTCATGTTATGAATTTGTGAACATAGGTCCATGAACTAAATAACTTCGTGAAAATTTGCCCTAATTTAGGCAGGTTTTTGACACAACTTCATGGACATTTTTCACCTAGTTCCAAGAGGTATCTCAAAATGAATTTTAAATATGTATTATAGAGCACATTTCAAGATTTCCAAAATATCCCAGAACTCCCCAAGATCATTTTTGGTTAGGGAGAATCGAAGAGGAGAAGTTAGCATTTTGTCACTTTTGATCAAGCCATTTTTACAAAGCATCAAGTTGCAAATCAGATCCATGATTCTTGTACCTTGCTTTTAAGGTCCTAAACTCATTCTACACTCTATAATTAAATGTAAACTCAGAGGTTAGAGGCTTTATATTTGCTTTTGGAACTTTACACAAGTTGTAATTCAATTTTAGGCATAAAGTTCACATTGCCATTTTCATAAAGGTGAGCTTTTGCAATTTTGTCAATCTTGAGCCTTGGACCTTTCCCTTTGGTGTAAACAATTTCTACAGGTCACAAGCAATGTATACCAACTCTCTGCATCTCACAAGCCATCCAGTACAAGCATGTTTGCATTGGTCACTTCACTCTTCTTCAAATGCAAGAAAAGTTGCAAAAGAGGTCAGAACTTGTACAGCTGAGAAGGAGTGGACTTTGTATCATTCTATACAAATATACAAACTCATTGCAAGGATAAACACGATTACTTTGCATCTAAAACTCTCCAAAACACAAAAACTGTATTTTTTTGTCCAAACATTCAACTGCTGCAAAATCATAGCCATTACATTTTTGGCTCGTGCGTTTTGTGGCTTGACACTTCAAACACTTCATAAGCATCCTACCAAAGCTATCAAAGCCCTTGCCCTTCATCTGTAAGCCCTGTTTCAGCCATTTCCATTTTCAAACTTGGAGCTTGCAGCTTGACTTCTACAGAGAGTTCTGGCCATCCACAAAGCAAGCTAGGTATTGGAATAGTTTGAAGGAAGTTCAAGGAAGCTCACACGATCCTCAGGTCTCCCTCAAAGTCCCCACATTGTCATATCCAAATCCAGCTGAAGGAGGTATTTTTCTCAAACTTTATCTCTGTATTTAGGCATCCTCAAGCCACAATTTATGAAGCAAAAATGTAGCCCTTATCATGACGAAGTTGTACATATGCATACTTTCCATTTATATTAACTGTGTTGTGAGAATTTAAAGCTTGAAGTTAATAAAATTTCTAGGTCACGAATTAGGGCTGACAAAATTGTCTCTGATCTTTTAGAGTTAGGTTACAAATTTTACATGGTTGGAATCGTGAGATTAAATGCTACATGTTTTATGTTATAAGTTTCGTTTTTGTGCAAGCATTTGAGAGATACAGGTTTGAACTATGGATGCGCGCGCGAGTTAGCTGGAGGACAGAGATGACTGGCTTGGGCTTTTTGGCGCGCCTGGCCTTTTTGTTTCTGGTATCCACACCCCCTGGATTACTTTTGCCCCCCCTGACTATTTTCTTATATTTTTGCATTTTCTTTCATATTTTTATATTTATTATTTGCATTTATTTTTTCTAATGATAAAAAATACCCAAAAATAATTTATTTATTTTCACATTTTTATTTTATTTTTTGCATAAAAAATAGTTTATTAAGATAATAGACTTTATTTTCTTAAATAAATTGTAAATATATTTAAAAATACTTAATATTTAATATATTATTTATACACATAAAATATTATTTTCATACACATTTTAATTTCTAATATTTATATATTATATTATTTATTATTTTCTTGTACAAAAAATGGACAAAATATTAATATAGAACATATATTTTCTTCAATCAAAAATTAGGGTTTGCCCCTTTCAAAAATAATAATATTATTTTTTCCTTATTTTCTAGGGCTTAAATAAATCATTTTCTCATACGTTAAACAAATACAAAACATTTTTAGCATAAATACATTTGCATTGCATTTTTAATATTTGTATATTTATTTAATGCGCACAATATTCAATTGGTTTGTAAAAGTATTTTTAGGGTTTATTTTATGCAATATCCTCATTCAAAAACTTGTATCCCCCCTCCCATAATTGTTGTAATAGCTTAGTTTACATTTACGCAATTTATCGCTTTTATACCATGTTTAGTAAACTAGGGTTTGCATAAAAAGACCAAAAACCAAACAAATAGACAAGACCTAATACAAGACAAATCAAATGCATGAAAAATGACACACGTTGCACACAAGCACCCTTAGGGTTTCACCTACTTGGTTGCCTAAAATAAAATGGCCATGTTACGCATACGAAGTATCTTGGCAAAACAAAACAAATATAAGATCATAGCCCCTCGATGACGCTATCAAAAGGTTGCCTAAACAAAGATGATCTTGGTCCCTCAAACATGCTAAGATACTTGGCAACATTGCTATCATGGTCATACGATGACCCACGCTCTTCCCGTTTACATCCAAAGATAAGGTTGTTTACCAAATCAATGGTAAATCAACAATGTCAAAGGAATAAAAATGCACAAGAGAGACATTTGAGTAGGTAGATAAGCTTTTAGTTACTTGTTACATTTCAAAACAATCCTTTCTATTTTCAAAAACAAACACACACACATTTCGAAACATTTTACAAAACATTGAAATATTTTTCAAAAGACAAACATCTTTGAATACATTCTTACGAACGAGAATCATTATAAAGATTGCCTAAACGATGGCCTCTTATCAAAATACTTTCAAAACCATACAAAGCACCATTTCAAACAAAACAAAGCAAAGCAAGTGATCTAAACAAGTAACTAAGAGCCCATGGAAAACCATGGATGAAAAGGGTGTTAGCACCTTCCCTTTTCATAATCTACCCCCCGAACTCAAGAAAACATCTCAAAGGTCTTTCCTGTGCTTTTTTACCTTTACTTTTGGATAAAAGAAAAGTCGATGGCGACTCTTGCTAACCGCGACATTTGCGAACACAAATGCAAAACCTCAAGTCAGTTCTCCCACCGCATCACAGAACTGGCGACTCTGCTGGGGACTATTCTAAAAGTGGGGTTACCTTAGGGTTTAGATCACCTTTATTTGCTTAAAATTGTTTGACTTGTTTGCTTTACAATTATGGTTCTTTGTTTGGGTTTGAATCCTCTACCCAGATTTGGGAAACATTATAGGTAAATAGCAATACGTTATGGAAACTGTGCGGGGTATACCGACATGGTCTAAGCAATAGCTATATTAGTGCGACATATTTATGGGTACCGGTAGCCTTTGAGTCAATCAAAGAGAATATGGGGCCGCTGAGTAATGTCATGAAGCACTAATGAACTTCTAGAACCTTTACTTTACCAACTTGGCCTTTTAGGATGTAGTGAGATGACCGGCTTTGGTGCAGTCCGAAGTTGGTAGATACTCGATACTACACTCATCGAGGGTTGGTTTCTTGGAATATTTCGGTCGCCAGTCAAGAGGTTTGAACTGAAACAATGAACAAGGAAACAATCCAGTGATATTGAGCTCCTTAGAACCCGGTTACTATTTCTAGGACAGGTTGAGCCAACTAAACTTCAAGAGGGTACTTACCTATGAAACCCCATGCAAGCCTAAACTAGGAACTTGTCTGATTTACTTGTACATATATACTTGTGGATAACATCATGGACATCATGAACATCATTTGCATCCACTAACCATTTCAAGGATTTTGGAATTTCATCTTTGTTCCTGTTTTGTAGGTTATGGATTCACTTCGCAGGAAAACGATCCAAGTCAACCTTGTAAGAATTCCTCCACAACTCAAGGAGATAGCTTCAAGGATCCCTGAGAATTCTCCATTCACCGAGAGACATGGTCGTCTACTCAACTTGGTCACTTCTAACACAGAGGAGGATATGGTGAAAGTTCTCTTCTAGTTCTTTGACCATTTGCACCATTGCTTCACATTTCCTGACTACCAACTTGTGCCTACTTTGGAAGAATTTTATCAACACTTGAGGATTCCTATTCTCAATCAACTACCTTTCAACGGTACGAAAATAGATCCAAAGCCAGAATAGATTTCTCAAGCCCTACACTTGCACTCATCTGATGTCACAACTCATTGGGAAACTAGAAGTGGTGTCAAAGGCTTCTTGTCAAAGTTTCTGTTTGAGAAGGCCCAAAGCTGTTGGAATTCTCTAGACTTGCAAGCTTTTGAGGAGATTATAGCTCTTCTCATCTATGGGATGGTCTTGTTCCCTAATCCTGACCAACTCATAGATGTAAGCACTGTCAAAATCTTCATGACTCGCAACTCGGTGCCTACATTGCTTGGGGATATCCTCCACTCTTTTCACACTCGTACGATGAGGAAAATAGGTGTTATCATGTGTTGGACTCCTCTCCTGGCAAGATGGTTTATTTCTCATCTTCCCCAATCAGTCTTGAAGAATGAGCAAGGTTTGAGGTGGTCACAACGGTTGATGACACTTAACCATTCAGATATTCATTGGTGTTCTCAATCCAAAGAGAATGTTACCATTATCGACCGTTGTGGGGAATTCCCTAATGTCCCTCTACTTGGCATTAGGGGAGGAATCACCTACAACCCATGCTTGGCTCTAAGACAGTTTGGTTATGCCCGAAGGGATGGCCCACATGACATGCTGATTCAAGGTTTGGTTTTCGACTTCGACAACGACGATCAAGGACTTCGCCAAAGGTTCATCCGAGCTTGGAGGATGCCAAACAAGGTAGATAGTAAGACCCTGGGACACAAGAATTCCATCCCACTTGAGCCTTACCTCAATTGGGTACGAACGCGTGCCCAAAGTCTTATGATTCCCTACCCCTTCATTCCCCCAGTGATTATAGAGCCTGTTAAGGAAGGAGAGGTTCCATACACCATCCTACATCCTGACATGCCAACATCATTCGAAGACCTGCAAAGGAGTTGGATACAACTCAAGGGAGAGCGCGATACTTTCAAAGCTTAATTCTACGCAAGCGGGAAGAAGGTTTTGGAACTCACTCGGCTACTTAATGAAGAGCAGACTCTCAACACATACATTGCACCAAAGAGGATTCGCAACGTCTTTTTACCTTAGAATTTTGTATTATTTTTCCCTAGGGGCATTGATGTACTAACAATTCTATCTTATTAATATGACGAGTGTTTATTTTTTGTTTAAAACAAATTTGAATTTCTAAATCCTTGAAAACATTGCATGAATACATATCATTCATCATAAGCATAAACAGGTCTTCCCACCAAGTTTCCTCATCCCTCTACTGTTTATTTCAGCAAGATGGATCTTGAACAAACGGTCAAAGACTTACAAGCTCAGAATTCACAATTTCAACAGTTACTCATGACCTTAGCGAAGGGGCGGGAGGAGCTGAAGACTTTTCTAGAAAAAGAAAAAGAGAAAAAGAAGAAGAATCCAAATGGTGTGGTTATCATGGGTAGAAGATTTCAGGGACAAGCCAAGATGGACCTTAGAATTTCCAACAACATCTGAAGAAGGAAAAGGAAAAGGAACGGCAGTACCATCAGATTCTGAAGAAGAAGAAGAGGACTACTCTAAACAGCAATACCCTCCGGCTGATGACAAGTACAAACACCTTGAAGAGCGACTAAGCGCTATGGAAATCCAGAGAGTACCGGGGCTAGATTTTGAAGAGTTGGGGTTGGTGTCAGGAATTGTAATCCCTCCAAAGTTTAAAGTGCCACTATTTGCTAAGTATGACGGGGTGTATTGCCCTAAAATGCACCTCAGATTCCTATGTCAGGAAGATTCAACCACATTCTGCTGAAAAAGACCTCTGGGTCCACTTTTTCCAAGACAGTTTATCAGGAACACAACTTGATTGGTTCTACCAGTTGGAGAGGGCTGAAGTTCACAATTGGGAAGACCTGGTCGCCGCCTTCTATAAATAGTATAAATACAACGCTGATTTGGCACCAACCCATACTCAACTCCAGAGTATGGCTATGGTATCAAATGAGGGCTTCAAAGACTACGCCCAAAAGTGGAGGGATCTAGTCGGAAGGGTGCAACCCCCTCTATCTGAGAGGGAGTTGGTGGATATGTTCTTGGGAACTCTATCAGGTCATTTCTTTAATCATCTGATTGGGAGCTTCTCTGCAGGGTTTACCGAATTGATTTTAACCGACGAAAGAGTGGAGGCTGGTATAAGAAATGGGAAAATTCAAAAGGATGCATCTGCCTCAACTGCTATGAAAAAGCCCTTCACTAGAAATAAGGAAGTTTTTGTTGTCTATTCATAGAGGAATCAGGGAAGAACTAAGCGCCAACCAATGGTGGGGGCCGTTATGATTCAAAAGACTGCATCAGACCAGCTAAGAAATAACCAGCCAAGAACTAACCAGCAAAGGGTGGAAAGGCCAGTATGGTAATTCACCAAGATTAACATGACTCCCGCTCAAGTTCTACCACATCTCTTGAAGTTGAATCTGGCCATGCTAAAAGAGGCCCCAATGAATCCTAATACTACTTCTCCACATTACCATCCCAACGCCAGATGCGCGTACCATTCTGAAAGTCCAGGGCACGACACCAACAACTGTTGGGCTCTGAAGAACAAGATTCAAGATCTGATAGACGCGAAGGAAGTTGAGTTTGAAGCGCCTGATAAACCAAATGTTATTTCCGCTCTGATGTCGAGGCATGGTAATAATGCCAACGTTATTGAAGAAGATCTGTTTGTTGCTACCGTGGATAAACTGTTAACTCCTCTCCCGATTATTAAGTTGAATTTGTTGAAAGCTGGAATCTTCCCAGGTTGTGACAAAGACTGCCATGTTTGCCTGTCATCATCATTTGACTGCCCTCTGTTGAAGAAAGGTATCCAACGACTGATGGTTAACCAGGAAATTTTGTTTGAGAATGCTCCCATTTCACCCGTTCCAATGAAATGAGTTTCAATAATAACCAGCTACGCCAATCCTTCCAGGGCCCCTAAAAGACCCGTTAGGATTACACCTGCTCCAATGACTGCTCCACTTAAGATAACAATGCCCGGGCCGACCCCCTACAATTCAGATAAAACAGTACCATGGGATTATGGTGGAGAAATCTACTACCATGGTATTAAACAGATTGAACTGACTGCTGAAGAAGAAAGCTCCGAAGAGGACAATCCCGACATTAGCAATATTGTTGGAACTAGCAAGGTCACCCGCAGTGGTAGGATTTTCTCTCCAGAGATTACTCCTTCAACAGCAGTCTTTGGACCCGTGGTCGTTGTGAAGATTACCTCTGCACTAGTGATTGTACCTACAAGCGTACCCACCGATAAAGACAATACAATTCTTATCCCTACTTCCATTGCTGAGAATAAAGGAAAGAATGTTCAAGAGGAGCATGTCCAGACGAAGGCTCAATCACTAGCTATTCCTGAAACATCCAAGAAGGAGATGGAAGAAATCCTTAGGATCATTAAGAAGAGTGATTATGTTGTGGTTGAACAACTGGGGCAGACCCCTTCCAAGATCTTTATGCTAGCCCTGCTGCTGTGCTCTGAAGCACATGCCAAAGCTTTGGTAAAATTTCTGAAGATAGCTCATGTGCCGCAAGAAACGTCTGCTGACCAATTCCAGGATTGTGTGGCCAGTTTGACAGCTGATAATGGCCTGGGTTTCTCCGATGCTGACTTGACACCCCGAGGGAGAAAACACAACGATGCACTACATGTCTCAGTGGAGTTCAGAGGAAAAACCTTAGCTCATATCTTGGTTGATACTGGGTCATCTTTAAACGTCTTGCAAAAGAAAGCCCTTGATAGGTTGGATTGCGAGGGGCTGACTTTAAAACCCAGCAACATAGTGGTGCGAGCTTTTGACGGTTCTAAGAGGATGGTCCATAGGGAGGTGGACATCCTAATCAAGGTGGGAACTCAAGTTTTCAACTCGACATTCTATGTGATGGACATTCTTCCTTCTTATTTCTGTCTGTTGGGACGCCCCTAGATCCACAATGTCGGTGTTGTCACCTCCACCTTGCATCAGATTCTAAAGTACCCCGTCCAAGGGAAGATCATAACTATCCATGGGGAGGAGGAGTATATGATTACTCATCTGAATTCCTTCCGTTATGTGGAGTTAGATGGAGAGTTCATAGAGACCCCTTTCCAACATTTTGAAGAAGTCTCTGAAGAAAAAGCGGCAACCAAGGTGGTATCCTCAATTCCAAAGATCACAAGACCTCCACCTCGAATGTCATCTCTCAAGGATGCAAGGGCAGTAGTGGAAGAAGGGGGATGCATAATCTGGGGTCAGCTTCCAGACATTCCTTACAAATCAGACAAGTTCGACTTGGGGTTTACTTCGACTGGTCAGAAGGCTGTGCACCGTGCCCGTGCTGGGGAGCCATCGATAAAGATTAGCAACCAAAGCGTCAATGCAGTAGAAGATAATGAAGAGGAGGGCAGCCTGGAAGATTGGATATTTCCTACTGTCAGCGGAGGACTGCGCAACTGGAAAGCCAGAGACTTCGTTCTGATAACTTTCATATCTCAGTAATTTATCTTCTACATTTCTGTTGGACTGTAATAATTCACAAACAATTCATACATCTTCAACCTTGTGTCTTACCCGAGGCACATCGGTCCATTTGTAAGGGTTTTTATTTCATTTTCATATGTCATTCAATGAATCATGGACGCTTTTTCATATATAAACCTTTTATGCTCATTGTCTTTCTTTTTACATTTTATTGTTTTAAGATGGCTATACCCTTACACACACCCACACTCACAAATGCAGGTACCCTTCCATTCCGGAGCCCATGGGTAAGGATACTGCTATAGCCTTCAGTGACTCTAAAGATCTGGTCTACCAAGCCGAATACGAAGGTGAGGAAGATTGTGAGGTGCCAGGGGAATTGGCCAGACTACTACAGCAAGAGGAAAGAGCAATTCAGCCTCATGAGGAGTTGTTGGATACAATCAACTTGGGAACCGAGGAAGATAAAAAGGAAATCAGAGTGGGTACCAATCTAGAGTCGAGTGTCAAGGAGCGCCTAATTCATCTATTGCATGATTATGTTGAGATCTTCTCCTAGTCACACGAAGACATTGCGTGACTCGATACAGACATTGTAGTACACCGTCTGCCCACAAGAGAAGACTGTCCACCAGTGAAACAAAAAGTTGGCCGCATGAGACCTGACATGTCAGAGAAGATCAAAGAAGAAGTTATGAAGCAATTCAATGCTGGATTTCTGGCTGTTACTTCCTATCCACAATGGGTTGCTAACATTGTTCCCGTGCCTAAAAAGGACGGCAAAGTCAGAATGTGCATGGATTATAGAGATTTAAACAGGGCCAGCCCTAAAGATAACTTTCCACTTCCACACATCGACATCCTGGTTGACAATACAGCCCAGCACAAAGTATTTTCTTTCATGGACGGATTCTCAGGCTATAACCAGATCAAAATGGCACCTGAGGACATAGAGAAAACTACATCTGTCACACAGTGGGGTACGTTCTGCTACAAAGTGATGCCATTCGGACTAAAGAATGTCGGGGCAACCTATCAATGCGCCATGGTAGCTTTGTTTCATGATATGATAAATCATGAGATAGAGGTCTACGTAGATGACATGATAGCCCGATCACAAACTGGAGAAGAACACCTTAATCACTTGCAAAAGCTGTTTGTCAGGTTGAAAGAGTACAAGCTAAGATTGAACCCAAACAAGCGCACATTCAAAGTCTTGTCCGGTAAGCTCTTAGGTTTCATTGTCAGCAACAAAGGCATTGAGGTTGATCCTGCAAAAGTCAAAGAGATACAAGAAATGCCTACTCCTCGCACTGAGAAGGAAGTCAGAGGTTTTTTGGGACACCTAAACTACATTGCTAGGTTCATTTCTCACCTAACATCTACTTGTGAACCAATCTTCAAGTTGTTGAAGAAAGATCAGGTAGTTAGATGGAACGACGAATGTCAAGTTGCTTTCGATAAAATCAAGGAGTATTTGTTAGAGCCTCCTGTCCTGATGCCACCAGTCGAGGGAAGACCGCTAATCATGTATCTGACCGTCTTAGAAAATTCTATGGGGTGCGTACTGGGGCAGCATGACGAGTCTGGCCGAAAAGAGCACGCTATTTATTACCTTAGAAAAAAGTTTATCGATTGTGAAACCAGATATTCACTGCTCGAGAAAACTTGATGTGCTTTGGTATGGGCTGCTCTCCGGCTGAGACATTATATGTTGACTCATACCACTTTGCTGATATCTAAGATGGATCTGATAAAGTACATCTTTGAGAAGCCTGCTCTATCTGGGAGGATAGCTAGATGGAAGATGATCCTAACGGAATACGACATACAGTACACGACCCAAAAAGCTATAAAGGGCAGTGTACTAGCTGATCATCTGGCTCATCAAGTTGTAGAAGATTATAAATCCATGAAGTTTAACTTCCCTGACGAAGACATCATGACAGTAGACAATGTCGAAGAATTCAGGCCATATGACGGACCTGAACAAGGATCCGGATGGACCCTGTACTTTGATGGTGCCTCCAATGCACTTGGTAACGGTATCAGTGTTGTGCTCATATCCCCAGAGGGTTTCCACACTCCTTTCACGGCCAGCCTTTACTTCAACTGTACGAACAACATGGCAGAGTACGAAGCATGCATCTTTGGTCTCAAGGCTGCCATATACTTGGGAATCAAATATTTGATTGTGTTTGGGGATTCATCTTTGGTCATCAGTCAGATCAAAGGAGAGTGGGACACTAAGCATCGAAACCTCATCCCTTACAAAGAACATGTTTTGACATTGTTACCACATTTCGAGCAGATTACCTTCGAGCATTTCCCGCGAGAAGAAAATCAGCTAGCAGATGCTCTAGCTACAATGTCATCCATGTTTAAACTTAATTGGGATAATGAGGCTCCCCAGATCACCATTTAACGGATGGATGAACCTGCACACTGTCACGAGATTAATACCGAAGAAGTAGTGGACCGCCATGGTTTCATGAAGTCAAAAGGTATCTCGAGGCTCATGAATATCCAGAAGAAGCTTAAGTCAATGACAAAAATTTCTTAAGGAGATTCTCATCTAAGTTCTTCCTAAGTAATGGCATCCTGTACAAGCGCAATCATGATTCTATTCTGCTCTGTTATATGGACAAGATTAAAGCTGAAAAGATCATGGCTGAATTGCATGAAGGTACCTTTGGCACTCACTCTAGCGGGCATACGATGGCAAAGAAGATTCTACGAGCAGGCTATTACTGGTCTACCATGGAAGTTGACTGCTATCAACACTCCCGCACCTGTCACAAATGTCAAATCTATGCAGACAAGGTGCACGTGCCTCCAGTTCCTTTAAATGTCTTAACAGCTCCTTGGCCCTTCGCTATGTGGGGAATCAACATGATTGGAGAGATCAAGCCTACAAACTCCAATGGACACCGCTTTATTCTAGTGGCCATTGATTACTTCACCAAATGGGTCGAAGCAGCTTCCTTCGCATCCGTTACTAAGAATGTTGTTGCCCGCTTCATTAAGCAGAATCTCATTTGCCGGTACGGTATCCCAAAAAGGATCATCACTGGTAATGGTACGAACCATAACAATACAATAATCAACGCCTTGTGCGAGCAGTTCAAGATTCACCATCACAATTCATCCCCCTATCGGCCAAAGATGAATGGTGTTGTCGAAGCTACTAATAAAAACATCAAAAAGATCATACAAAAAATGACAGTCACCTACAAGGACTAGCATGAAATGCTACCGTTTGCTCTCCACGGGTACCGTACCACGGCTCGCACATCAACTGGGGCAACACCCTATTCTTTGGTTTATGTCATGGGGGTTGTTTTACCTATCGAGGTTCAGATTCCCTCTTTGAGAATCATGAAGGATGATGGTTTGAGTGAAGACGATTGGATCCAGACCCGGCTCGATCAACTGAACTTAATTGACGAAAAGAGACTTACTGCTGTTTTCCACGGTCAGACGTATCAAAAACGGATGATCAAGGCCTTCAACAAGAAAGTCAGACACCAAGTATATCATGTTGGAGATCTAGTGATCAAGCGCATCATCTTGCCACAAAGTGATCCCATGGGAAAATGGACTCCTACCTATGAAGGACCATTTATAATCAAGAACATCTTTTCTGGTGGGGCAATGATCTTATCCACCATGTATGGCGACGACCTGCCACACCCTGCGAACGCAGACATAGTCAAAAGATACTACGCATAAGAGACCCGCTAGGTTGACACACCTAGGCAAAACAAGGGCATCCCGGCGAACGAAAAGGTTTGGGCAAAAATTAGGGATAAAAATTAAAAAAAAATTGTACACCTGGCAAGTTGAAAACCCGAAAGGGAGACTTGGGCAAAAAAGGGTTTCCCGGTGGACTGAAAACCCGAAAAGGCGGTCCAAGCAAAATTTAGGGAATTAAAGCGTATGACTATGTCTTGTCGGATCACTTTAAGGACAATCTCTTCACTGACAAACTCTGAGCTTCCAATCAATTCAATCATATTACAACGAAGCAGCGAATGGACAAGATATTTGGAGATACGAAGGCTATAGCGGAATGGGAACCCCATGGGATTTTTACACATAGCTATCTTTCTTTGTATAAAAATTTTCCTACTTTTATGACACCATCCTCTTAATAGGATGTCTGTCTCCTTTGTATAAAACACTTATTCAAAGTAAATACAAAGATGCCTCTTTCAAAGTACAGAAAACTATTTGCCTTTTTTCTTTACACTTGTGTTTTTATTTAAAAAAACGTCCAATGACTCATTGATGAACATAATTACTGTTTACAAATAAACGAAATGGAAAAGAACAATTACTGACAGGTTGAAAGGATAGGAAAACGTCTTTAGGCTATTCCATGAGCAATCCATATAGTACATCAATAAGATCCCCAGCGGAGCTAAAATTTCAAACTATCAATCCCCAGCGGAGCCAAAACTTGAAACTATCAATCCCCAGCGGAAACCACCTAGTTTCTCTAAATTCCCCAGCAAGTTGTCTTGAAGTCTGAAAATCAACCAGATAACAGTTAACTTTTGTCTCTCCCCAACCTAGGATAACTCCTCAGTAGAATGGCAGACAATCCAAAATCCTGAACCTACTCCACAGCAATAAGCATTCTTCCCCAGAGTTTTCAGTACTCCCCAACAGGATGAAGATTCTCATTATTAATTCCCCGTAGAAGTCATCAGAGTTTTCTTTATTGCCCAGCAGAACAGGATTCCCATTGTGTAATCCCCAGTATAAGTCATCAAAGTTCTCTGGATTCCCCAAGCAGATTACTCAAACAGTATGGCATTGCTCGTAACATAATTTTTGTCACATACTCCAACTTCAAAACATAAAGGATCCCTATATCCCCAGAGAAGTCGTAAAGGATTTTTTTTTAATCCCCAACAGACGCCAAGGATTTCTTATCCTCATCAGTCAAGGATTTATTTTCCCCGGCAACAGTCAAGGATTTATTTTCCTCAACAATACAACAAATCAGCTTACATGCGCATACATTACATCCATATATCATAAACATTGACAAAATACATATATTGCATCATACATTTCGTGCAACATAACTTTGTGTTTCAGCTAACATTTTACCCTTTTCAGGATAAGATTAACAGCTACCATTAACAATGTTCAAAGATTCTAGATACAGTACATATACACTCCAGACACGGAAGTCATTCTGCTACTCATTTAGATTCCAAGTTCAGATTTCAAGATCAGATACGCTTCAGACACGGATGCCATTCTGGCCTTTATTCAGATTACAGTCCAGATACGCTCCAGACACGGATGCCATTCTGTCGCTTATTCAGATTGCAAATTCTAGATACAGTACAGATACACTCCAGACACAGAAGTCATTCTGTTACTCATTCAGATTCAAGTTCAAATACAGTTTAGATACGCTCCAGATACGGATGTCATCCTGATACTTATTCAAATTTCAACTATCAGATACAAATTAGATACACTCCAGACACAGAAGTCATTCTATTACTCATTCAAATTTCAACTCATTCAGATTTCAGGTTCAGATACGCTCCAGACACGGATGCCATTCTGGCCCTTTTTCAGATTTCAAGTTCAGATATGCTCCAGATACGGATGCCATTCTGATACTTATTTAAATTCAGATTTCAAACTCTTGATACAGCTCAGATACGCTCCATGCACGGATGCTATTCTGTTTCTCATTCAGATTTCAAGTCTCCAGATACAGCTCAGATACGTTCCAGACGCGGATACCATTCTGATACTTATTCTTCTGAGTTACGAATTACAATTCAACAAACACTCTTGGATGGCATCTACAAGCCCATCTCCAACAAGATTCTATCATCTCTCCAAATGGCATCTTTAAGCCCATTCCCTCAACTACACTTCGTCGAGTGTAAATTTATGGGCACTCTAGTGTCCAATCATCTTTTACCTTTGAGTCACGAACGGCAAAGCTCGCCAATCTAACTCTTCAGGTTCAAGAAGATTGAACAGGGGCAGCTGTTGTACCCCAAAATTTTACCTCTCATTTATCAAGATTTTCCTCACAAGACTTCTTGGACTCAAGACAAGATTAGGGTTTGGTCAGCTCAAGACACCCCCTTGCACTGATAACCCAAAATTAGGGTTTGAGTTTGCACAAGGATTTTTGGACCACCATTTCTTCATGTGACTTTCATACACCATGTTGGACCCCTAAGATTTCTCATGTTAAGTTTCAAGCCTTGAACCACATTTTTGATCAGTCAATTGGACAGTTGACCTAAAAATCAGTTGTATTGCGGAAAAAGTCAACCATGGCCAATTTACAGTCAAACTTCATAATTTTTTATCCAAATCAACATTTTAGACTCATATGTACCATTTGATCAAGTTTGGATCACAACTCCTCAAGAAATTTGATCAAAACATCAAAAAGGCAAAATGGTCAAAATTAGGGTTTTGACTGAGAAAGGGCAATTTCTTATTTTTAACCTAGCCAATGACCAATTGTGTTCAAACATCATTTCAAGGGTTCAATGGCAACATCTTTACCTAATTACATGGTTTAAAAGATCTCAAGTTCATAGGATTGACAAATGAATTTTGCAGTCAACTGATCAAAAGTCAACTGTGCATTAAAAAGTCAAACTTTGACTTTTTGGTCAAAATCAAGTGCCAAGGGTCATATTTCATCAAGATATGTAAAAATATGAAAATTGTTCACCAAGAAAACCAAAATTGCAAATTAGGGTTTTGAATTTGAAAAGTTTCATAACTTAGAATTTTTCTAAGTATGGAAACTTTCTTATTTTTTCCCAACTTTCCACCACTTTTTCACAATGATGCAATTTGATTCAAAGAAAACTTCCAACATGAAAATTGTAGTCTTCCATGAAATCTATAACTTTTCTTCACAAACTTTTCCAAAAAGATGGTTGTATCTCAAGTTATGAATTTGTAAAGATAGGTCCATGAACTAAATAACTTAGTGAAAATTTGCCCTAATTTAGGCAGGTTTTTTACCCAACTTCATGGACATTTTTCACCTAGTTCCAAGAGGTATCTAAAAATTCATTTCAAATATGGATTATAGAGCACATTGCAAGCTTTCCAAAATGTCCAAGAACTCCCCAAGATCATTTTTTGTTAGGGATAATCAAAGAGGAGAAGTTGGCATTTTGTCACTTTTGATCAAGCCATTTTTACAAAGCATCAAGATGCAAATCAGATCCATGATGCTTGTACCTTGCTTTATAGGTCCTAAACTCATTCTAAACTCCATAATTAAATGAAAACTCAGAGGTTAGAGGCTTTATCTTTGCTTTTGGAACTTTACACAAGTTATAATTCCATTTTAGGCATAAAGTTCACATTGCCATTTTCATAAAGGTGAGCTTTTGCAATTTTGTCCATCTTGAGCCTTGGACCTGTCCCTTTGGTGCAAAAAATTTCTACAAGTCACAAGCAATGTATACCACTCTCTGCAGCTCACAAGCCATCCAGTACAAGCATGTTTGCATTGGTCACTTCACTCTTCTTCAAATGCAAGAAAAGTTGCAAAAGAGGTTAGAACTTGTACAGCTAAGAAGGAGTGGACTTTGTATCATTCTATACAAATATAAAAACTCATTGCAAGGCTAAACACGATTACTTTGCATCCAAAACTCTCTAATACACAAAAACTTCATTTTTCTGTCCAAACATCCAGCTGCAGCAAAATCTAGCCATTACATTTTTGGCTCGTGCGTTTTGTGGCTTGACACTTCAAACACTTCATAAGCATCCTACCAAAGCTATCCAAGCCCTTGTCCTGCATCTGTAAGCCATGTTTCAGCCATTTCCATTTTCAAACTTGGAGCTTGCAGCTTGACTTCTATAGAGAGTTTTGGCCATCCACAAAGCAAGTTAGGTATTGGAATAGTTTGAAGGAAGTTCAAGGAAGCTCACACGATACTCAGGCCTCCCTCAAAGTCCCCACATTGTCATATCCAAATCCATATGAAGGAGGTATTTTTCTCAAACTCTATCTTTGTATTTAGGCATCCTCAAGCCACGATTTATGAAGCAAAAATTTAGCCCTTATCATGGTGAAGTTGTACATATCCATACTTTCCATTTATATTAACTGTGCTGTGAGAATTTAAAGCTTGAATTTCATAAAATTTCTAGGTCACGAATTAGGGCTGAAAAAATTCTCTTTGATCTCGTAGAGTTAGGTTACAAATTTTACCTGGTTGGAATCGTGAGATTAAATGCTACATGTTTTATGTTATAAGTTTTTGTTTTTGTGCAAGCATTTGAGAGATACAGGTTTGAACTATGGATGCGCGCGCGAGTTAGCTGGAGGACAGGGATGACTGGCTAGGGCTTTTTGGTGCGCCTGGCCTTTTTGTTTCTGTTATCCACACCCCCTGGATTACTTTTGCCCCCCTGACTATTTTCTTATATTTTTTCATTTTCTTTCATCTTTTTATATTTATTATTTGCATTTATTTTTTCTAATGATAAAAAATACCCAAAAATAATTTATTTATTTTCACATTTTTATTTTATTTTATTTTATTTTTTGCATAAAAAAATACTTTATTAGGATAATAGACTTTATTTTCTTAAATAAATTGTAAATATATTTAAAAATACTTAATATTTAATATATTATTTATACACATAAAATATTATTTTCATACACATTTTAATTTCTAATATTTATATATATTATTATTTTTTATTTTCTTGTACAAAAAATGGACAAAATATTAATATAGAACATATATTTTCTTCAATCAAAAATTAGGGTTTCCCCCTTTCAAAAATGATAATATTATTTTTTTCCTTATTTTCTAGGGCTTAAATAAATCATTTTCTCATACATTAAACAAATACAAAACATTTTTAGCATAAACACATTTGCATTGCATTTTTAATATTTGTTTATTTATTTAATGCGCACAATATTCAATTGGTTTGTAAAAGTATTTTTAGGGATTATTTTGTGCAATATCCCCATTCAAAAACTGCTATCCCCCCTCCCATAATTGTTGTAATAGCTTAGTTTATATTTACGCAATCTATCGCTTTTATACCATGTTTAGTAAACTAGGGTTTGCATGACAAGACCAAAAACCAAACAAATAGACAAGACCTAATACAAGACAAATAAAATGCATGAAAAATGAAACACATTGCACACAAGCACCCTTAGGGTTTCACCCACTTGGTTGCCTAAAATAAAATGGCCATGTTACGCATACGAAGTATCTTGGCAAAACAAAACAACTATAAGATCATAGACCCTTGATGACGCGATCAAAAAGTTGCCTAACCAAAGATGATCTTGGTCCCTCAAACATGCTAAGATACTTGGCAACATTACTATCATGGTCATACAATGACCCACGCCCGTCCCGTTTACATCCAAAGATAAGGTTGTTTACCAAATCAATGGTAAATCAACAATGTCAAAGGAATAAAAATGCACAAGAGAGACATTTGAGTAGGTAGATAAGTTTCTAGTTACTTGTTACATTTCAAAACAATCATTGCTATTTTCAAAAACAAACAAACACACGTTTCAAAACATTTTACAAAACATTGAAACATTTTTCAAAAGACAAACATCTTTGTATACATTCTTACGAACAAGAATCATTACAAAGATTGCCTAAACGATGGCCTCTTTTCAAAATACTTTCAAAACCACACAATGCACCATTTCAAACAAAACAAAGCAAAGCAAGTGATCTAAACAAGTAACTAAGAGCCCATGGAAAACCATGGATGAAAAGGGTGCTAGCACCTTCCCTTTTCATAATCTACCCCCTGAACTCAAGAAAACATCTCAAAGGTCTTTCCTGTGCTTTTTTACCTTTCCTTTTGGATAAAAGAAAATTCGGTGGCGACTCTTGCTAACCGCGACATTTACGAACACAAACGCAAAACCTCAAGTCAGTTCTCCCACCGCATCACATCAAGTAACACCCACCATTGCCAATAATGGCTATTATCATAATATTTGCCGCCGTATAATGATGATGACCAGTTACGACTTTAATGAGACGAACATTTCATAACAGCTCCATTAAGGCCTAGCTCGGGGTGACCTTTGGATCAAGGTTATGAGCCCGAATGCTAACTCTTCATCTTCTCCCACGTCCAATTACATGATCCTCCGATCACACATCCCGATTTAGGCCCTTGGACTCTATCTGGGGTGGTAACCGGCTAATTGCCTACATGTTTTCCTTTACCTAGGAACCAAACATTTCCTTTTATTTCATCTAGCTCGGACGATAGATATATGTATGAACATGATCTTTATTTTATCACCAGATGGAGTTCCAACCTGATTTTGTTATAAGATTAAAGGTGAATGCTCTAATAATGAGGCTGAATATAAAGCCTTAGTAATTGGACATAAAATTTTGTTAGACGTGGGAATCAAAGACGTTGACATCAAAGGAGATTCATAGTTAGTGGTGAAACAATTTACCCAAGAATACAAATGCGTTAAGTATCATCTTGTAATGTTTGTGGCCAAAGTATTGTCGTTACTTCAGAAATTTGATAACGTGTTGTCATGTGAGGCGTATTGGAAACCAAGAGGCGAATGGCATGGCCTAATTAGCATATAAATATAAGTTATCTAAAGAGAACATAAATTAATTCATTGAGGTAAAAGATAAATTGTTGTTTGAAAACACGCAAATGACAAAAACTTGGGGGGGGGGGGGGGGGGCAACGGTGGAAGTGATCTCTAATGTCATGATTTATGATTATTTTGGAAATTTTGAAGTGGTGGAAGAAGTTTTTGCCATTGATGCATTAGATGAGAATGACTGGTGGAAACCTATAGTCGATTACTTACAAAATCCAGGTAGGACAACAGAGTGCAAAGTTAAGTACAGGGCGTTAAGTTACAAATTAATTGGAAGCGAATAGTTCAGGAAAACGCCTGAAGGAGTATTGTTAAAATGCTTAGGGGGAAACGAAACATACGTAGCAACATCTGAAGTACATAGTGAAGCTTGCGGTACACATCAGGCATGAGAAAAAATTAAATGGTTGTTGTGTTGAATAGGAGTATATTGGCCGACCATGTTAAAAAATTGGATTGAGTTTGCCAAAAGCTGCCAAGAATGCCAAAAACATTATAGAATTCAACATGTACCAGCTAACGTATTAAATTATGTTATCAAACCTTGGCCTTTCGTGGGATGGGCTTTGGATATTATAGGAGAAATTAAACTTGCCTCAACGAAAGGCCATAGGTACATCTTAGTGGGTATTGATTATTTTTCAAAATGGGTAGAGGTCGTTGCTTTGGTTAAAATAGATCAAGAGGAAGTAATGGCCTTTATTAAAATTTAAATCATACATAGTTTTGGAATACCATAAACTATAACAAGAGACCAAGGAACCGTGTTCATAGGTTGAAAGGTAACTGAGTTTGCTGCAGAAATGGGGTTTAAACTATTAACATCAACGCCATATTACGCCCAGGAAAATTGGCAAGTCGAAGCAGCAAACAAGGTCATTATAAGTTTGATCAAAAAACATGTTGGCGAAAAGCCTAGAAGCTGGAACATCTCTGGGCAAATCATTGTGGCCATGTCGAAACTCGCCAAAGGAGTCGACTAACACAACACCTTTCAACTTAGTTTATGAGCATGAAGCACTATTGCCTCTAGAGATTCATCTGCAATCAGTGAGGGTGCAAAGGCAATCAGATATTCCTACTGGATATTACTGGGGAATGATGTATGATATGTTGGTAGATGTTGAAGAACATATGCTAGCAGCATTAGATACTTTTTTCAGGAAGAAACAACAAGTATCAAGGGCCTATAATAAAATGATGAATGTGAAGGCGTTTGTCTTTGGAGATATGGTTTGGAAAGTGATCCTGCCTATGGATAGAAGGGATAGAGTCCTAGGAAAATGGTCACCAAATTGGGAAGGACCATTTCGAGTAGTGCAAGTTTTTTCCAACAACGCTTATGAGATTGAGGAGCTCACACCGGAAGGTCGAATGCTTTGAGTAAATGGAAAATAATTAAAGTTGTATAGGCCTATATTGCAAGATATTATAATAAACAAGGGATAAAATTCATTACATAATGAAGAGGCCACCAGGAGACTGAGGGTGTAAATTAAGCATTACAAAAACTATGGAAAGAACAAATTCATTGTACATGTGAAATCGAAACGGCTAAAAAGGCACATTATTCTTGAGGGTTATAGAATTCTTGAGCAAGTTCCAGAGAGAATTGGTTAATTAGATAGATGTGTCAAGCTCGTCCAGTTCAATATCCAACACACCCACACGCTCCATATGAGAGACCCCAACAAGAGCTTCGTTATTCAACGCTTGTTCAGTTGTGTGAAACCCAACAGCTTGCAAAGTCTCTGTCTCACCAATTTGCTTCTCCAGCCTTTCAATTTGTTTCTTTAACACCACAATATGCTATTGCCATTAGGAGATATTTGTGGCCCTAGTGTTGAAGTCTTCTCTTTCTTTGTCAAGAGCTTCCTTCAATTATTCACTATCAGTCATGAAAGAGTTCACAAAAGTTAATTCAATAGTGCAATCTTTCTCCTAGGAAGGAATTTTTCCTGGATCTATTTATTTTCGGCCAATTCGACCAAAAGCTGGTCAAGCAAGGTAGATGCTTCAGCTACAAATTTTAGGGCTAAAGGAGAGGCAGCTTGAACGTCAAATTTCTTCAACATTTCTTTAATCTTAGTACCATCAATGGGTACGCCTCCAAATGGGTGATCAAATCAACATGGAACATCATTTTTTTTAGACGATTAAGAACTTCTTCTTGAGTCCCAAGAGAAGAGATGCCTCCAGATGCAGTAGAATTATTGGACCCTCTATCAATCAAAGAGTTCCTAGCGTTCACCAAAAATTTCAAGTACCCAAAGGGACTGTTTTACCTTAGAGAAGCAACTTGTTGGGGTGACATGGTGGTGATTGCAGGAATCACGTTGGGAGGGGTCAAAATGGTGCCAAAAGAGGCAGTTTCCTATGGAGTCACTTCTTCTGTTTCAAAGGGATTTTGGTTGGTAGTTATGGTGATGTCAACAACATCAGTTTGTTCAGGACCCTTTAGGCCATCTTCTCCAGTATTCTCCCCCAGCCTACCATTATCTGTGTCGTCCTCCAATCCTTCACTAATGGTAGAATATTCACAAGTACCCTGAGTGATAGGAGAGTTGAGGTCTCTCCCAGAAGGCTCGCTATCAGTCAAGACCACAGTTGGTTTATTTTTTGTCTTGGAATATTTCAAGACAATCTTGGTGGGGACTTTTTTAGGTTTAACTCCGAGTCGCTGAAACAAGAAAGGAAAATAAGAACATAATCATAAAATGGACAAACAATTCTCAAGATAAAGAGTATTTGAAGAAGAAGGTACCTGATGGTCTCCTTTAGGACTAGAGTTAATGCTCTCTGGTCAAGTTGGTACAGGCTGCAAAACTCGTTCTTTTGCTACCACTAGAGCATCCGCAGTGCATTAAGTGGCCTTTTTTAAGACAAACTCAGATCGAGTCGACTAAGATTTTTTGGTTTTTTGGGGATGGCAGGCGAAGACGCGTCATCATCTTGTTTCTCTTGGTTATAAGAGTGTTTCTGTCTCTTTAGGGATGGTTCAAGAGGGACAACGATGTTAGCTTTAGAGGCCTATGAATATGTCAACATAATCAGAGGGTTAGAAAGGAAATGCAAACAATTAGTAAACCATAAAATTAGTAGATTACCTGAGAAGAAGTTTCAAGAACTTAATTAGCTGAGGGAGAAACAGTCGCACCACTGATAGCTTCCCTGGCGCATTTATTGTGCTCAACCGCTGAATGAGGCAATAACATAAGATGAAGCATTAGAAGTCAAAATATAAAGAAGCGAGAAGGCAAACAAGAAGGCGACTAACAGTCTCAATAGTAAGCCATATTGTAATACGGTGGGAGAATTGAATGTTATACTGGTTTAGCGTTTGTGTTTGAAAATGTTGTAGTAAGCAAGAGTCGCCACCGACTTTTCTTTTATCCAACAATGGAAAGGGTGAAATGAACAGAAAAATACCTTTTGAGAGTTTTCTGAGTAAGGGGGGTAGATTATGGAAAGGGAAGGTGTTAGCACCTTTTCCATCCGTAGTTTTATATGGGCTCTTAGATGCTTAGCTCATTTGAAAAATAACTTGTGCTTTGTGTGTTTTTGAAAATTATTTTTGAAATGCCAATAGTAAGGCAACTTGCTTTATGATAACTCATGTATCAGTCCTCAAGAGTGTTGTTAAAGCATTTTGAAAATATTTTTGAAAGTGGTTTTGTGTAAGTGTAAAAATTTGTTTTGAGCATAGCTTCTAGGAACTATTTACTTTTACTTGAAAGGGTTGTTCTTTTCCTCTTTTCCTTTAGAAACTGCTATCCTACTATTAATGAGTAGGTAGCCCTAGTCGTTGGATGTTTGAGGGAAATTCGAAGGGATGTTTATAGTCACAAAGGCAACTGGGAAAGAAACCTTAGTAACTACCCTAAGGTTTTAAGATCATTTTTTACCGATGCAACGTCGAGAGGGTTATTGAGGGACTTATGATCTTTAATGTGGAGGGTAGCCACTCAAATCTCTCACGTTTCGAGAGTTATGACTATTTTTTCGAAGGAAACCGAAGTGGGGTACCCTAGAGGTGCGCATATGAGAAGTGTGTTGAATTTAGTTATTTATCTTTTGCATTTAGGTTTGCTAATGTTTGGTTTTATTCTGGCCATACAATCCTAGTTAGCATACATCTAGACAGTTAATAATTTGCAGAAATTAAAAGTGCGGAAATGAAAATCCTAAGCTATTACAAGGATTCAAGGAGGGGGATTAATTACATATCCAAAAATTTGGAGGAAAATAAAGAAAAGCAGTAAAGCAAAAATTCCTAGTTATACTATTACAACCAGGAAGCAAGTACAATAATATGAAAAAAGAGTGTTAAAGGAAATAACGCATGCGAAGTAAAATTAATACCCTAAAAAGTTCTAAGTTAAAAGAAAAATCTTTTTTGTTTAGTTTTGCTTATTTGAAAAATGTTAAGATTGAAAGAAAAGAAAAACAAATCTATTTTTTTTTGGAGTTTTTGTTATGCAAAGACAGTGAATTAACCTAAATCTACTTAATTTTAAATTAAAGTAAAATGGTTAAATAATTATTAATTACTTAACAAAAATCATTTTACTAAAAAAAATAAAACCTAATTTTGTGATTTCAATTATTTTTATATGGTTATAAAAAAAGGGATTAAAGGAAAAAATCAGATTAAAATAAACAAAAGAAAATTGTAATCGAGCCTGATGTAAATAGAAAATGTGGGGTGTGAGATTTGGAATTGGTAAGGCCAAAATATTCAGCAAGCCTAAGCCACGTTGGGATCTGGTGAGGAGGCTCCTGGAGGGTCCATGTTAAGACTGCATGTTGAAAGAGTTGGATCTGAGACTTGATGGTGTGGATCTGATGGCCTATGGTGCGCATACTTGCTCATGGAGCGCTGGATCTAGAAGAACAATTTGGAAAAATAAATATGCAAGAGGCAGGGATCGAACCCCTTCCCTTTCATACAACAAAGCCTTATCACACGTTACCTTTACCAACTGAACTGGAATGTCTATCTGTTGGTCCAAGATATAATAATAAGAATATTTTCAAAACAAAATAATAGAATCGGAGAAGCGCCGGAGCCCTAGCTCCGATCGTCTTCTCCGGTATAGCCATATTTAAAACCTGCAAAACAAAGCCATATTAGATAATAAAAAGGACCCTACCCCCCTAAACTAAACCCCAGGATCATTAGAGGCCTTATTTTTTGCTCTAAATCAATGTATCATGCACTATCAACAAAACGAGGTTGATCGGTGTGATAATGGCAGAGCACGATCCAGGGCGTATGGGACTTGTTCAGTGATCCAAACATGTACTAATGCATATCATAAACACGTTACAATTATCGTCAAATGTTAGAATGAAATAAAAAATAAAAATACAGGATTTCAAACATGAACATTATTGGGATGCTTGCATGCGTATTTTCTGGCCATTTAGATCACTGTAAGTGACCCAATCTTACCCTGGGAGAGACTAAAGTTGATTGGGATTCTTTGCACGTGGTGAAAGGCGAGGCAAATAAGGGTTTGAAAACCTTAGGGTTCTTGAAAGGCTTCAGAATTTTTTGGTAGTTTTGAGAGGCAAGGTTTGTGTGTGTTTTAGGCAATTTTTCTTTTCTTTCTCCCTTTCGCATCTGAGATTGTTTGGTTTATATAGGAAAAGGTTTAGGTCAAGAATTTTGTATCAAATCTTTGTTAATCATGATAGAGATTTTTTATTTGATTTTTGCATGAAAACTTGCTATATTTGATCCAATCATGCGTTTCTGCCAGCTTGCTATGAGTTGTTTGGGCCTCCAACTTGATGGGAATCAAAAGCTTGGATGCCTTTGTTCCTTTTGATGGCTCTGAATGGCTTCTTCGATTGAGTCACCTTCATTGGTTGTTCGATCTGGAAAATTCTCATATCCAAATAGCCTAGTCGAACTCATTTCTTATTCCTTTCGATTTCCTTTCCTTGAAGCTTCGTTCTGTTCACCTCTTTCGAACACAGTTGTGACTGTGTCGAAGGTTTGTTCTGCTCACCTCCTTCGAACACAATTTTGACTGTTGTGACTGTGTCGAAGGTTTGTTCTACTCACCTCCTTCGACCAGAGTTTTGACTCCAATCCCACCTTTGGCTTTCATTTATAAGACCATCTTTACTGATCACTAGTTCACCTTCGATTGGTGAATACAACTTGTATGCACCAATCGAAGGATAACCTATGAGCACCTTCGATCACCTAACTTCCTTCCTTGTCTGTTCAGGTACATTCCTGAAACACATTGTTCTCAAAAACTCTAGGATGACTCATATTTGGCTGATTCGTCTCTAACTGTCCTTCGATCACGTCGTGTTTGAAGGTTGCATGTCCTTCGAACCATTAGATGTCAACGTGTTTCTTTGGATAAGATAAAAGCCTTTGAATTCCAATTATTCTTCTTTTCTAAGCGCCAATTCAAACAACATGTTAGTCGAAGTGTGTCTTCCTTGTAATGCTTCGAATGGCTTACATTTCAGCGGTTCGAAAACGAACCCTTCGGAGCTCCTTACTAGCTCTTCCAATCGAAGACTTCATAAAAGCCTCCTCACGCTTTCCTTCAAAATATCCCTCCTTCGATCCTAGTGCTTTGTTAGGCATTAAAATGGATTGCATACTGCTGACGAAGATGCTTCGACCCCAAAAGCTCTTAGGCATATTTTCAGCTTTCGACCTACACCTTGTCATGTACACTTATTCTCTTTCTTTTAGCTTTGCCATTATACTGAAGCATATAGGGTGTCATGGAAATCATTTGAAACTTCTTGAGCAATTGAGGACCTCATTAAGCATGTCTTGAGTAAAAATGGTAGGGCAAATTTTGGGATACAACACATACCTTTCCTAAACTTTTTCTTCATATCATCAAAAGCATGGTTCAGTCGAGCCTTGAAGGACTGGAGAGTCCCATTACTTTGCACGAATTGAACAGTCCACCAATCATAGAACTGCTTAGTGGTGTATAAGAGGAGTTAGAAGGTGACATGATTCATATTAGGGACGTCAGAAGAAAAATGTTTAAGTTGTTGAGCATATTCTCCTTCACTATAGCTGGTGGACGAAAGGAACAGTTCATTTGATGGCTTATAAAAGCTGCAAGGCAAAGGTTGGACAAGACAAATTGCCTAGCTATCAAATTAGGCTAATAACACATGAGTGTTACACCATCATTAGCTCCTACCCTAGATGCTATGAGCCTAGGGGTTAAGAAGGCTTGCCAAATGGCTTTGGATTCAGGGATCTGCATAGGATCAACATGAGGAAATGGTCGAGTGAACCACTCAAGACCATGTGGTATAGAGGCAAAGGGTGCCATGCTTGGCTGAAAAGAAGTGAACCTAAAGAAAAACTTCAAGTATTTCTCAAGCGACTCCTCTCGAGTCATTTTGTTGTTAGAAGGCATCATTGCAGCAAGACGAAGGCTTTCGTTGGAACGTTGGGTAAATGCAGTCTCTTGTGATTCAGAAAGGCGCAGTTTGAGTCGGCTCATAAAAGTAGCATTTAACCACAATTGAAGTAGCCAGAAAGGACCAGCAAAGAGATAGAAGGAAGTAGATGAAAGTGAGGTCATATGATCGACCCCCACGCTGATCGATTCATAGAGAGACCCAAAAATAAGTTCTCTCAGGCATATGGGGGTGAAAAGTTTGGAGTTTTCGTGTTGGCGTTGGTTTCAAAACCAAGGTATTTTGATCATGAACGAAGAACTCACTCATGTTGGAAACCAATTCAATTTCTTGGGGAGTTTGAATATGCTTATATATTTGGCTTGAAGCGACCATGAAGAGGTGATGAGTTTTTTTTTGGTAGAAATGAAACTAAGAATTTCTTTTGTATACAAAAAATAAAGAGCTTGAGTATGCAGTGAAAACATAGAGAGGAAAATGAAGAGATGAAAGGGGTATTTATACCATCAAGGAAACCAAATGTTTGGGAAGAAAGTGGAAAAAATGTGGCTACACAACCGTCACGTGTCAAACAGATGGCGACTGAGTTGAAGGAGTTGGTTAGTTAGGGGCCATGATTATCCTAGGAAGTTGAAGCTAGAAAGTGGGGAGGCGATTGTGTGATCGCTGATGTAACGTTTGAGGGAAATAGCCATGATTATGATGATGTCACTTCACACTAAGAGAAAGGATTAAAATGTTTGTTTCTGTTCTTGCAGTCGAAAAGGACATTTTGGCGGGCAATTTGTTGGCTTGGATTTTCCCAAAGGGTTAAAATCCAACCAAAATCCAAAATGGTTCTTTGAGAACTTTGAATTATAGAAAGTCAACTATAGAAGCAGTCGACCGAGAGAGATTTCACAAATAGTCAATTGGTCTTGTGGACACAGTCGACCATAAAAGAGGCCTCATGAGGAACGGATTGGGCCCAAGAATGTTAAAAATCCGAAATAGTACATAACTGGAAAAGCAAAGTGTTATAGGTGGAGAACATGGGTTCGATAGAAGGGATGGAGAACGTGGGTTCATGGAGGGATGTTACAAGCGACACGTGGCTTATGAAGAAGCGAAACCCGCTGAAAAGTAGTTATTTTTTATATTATAAATAAAGCACTTTAGTGCATAGCGCCAGAGGTTCAAACTTTCACATTCCTACACACTAGTCACTCAGAGTACCCAAGCGAACGAGCGAAATGAGTCAAGCTAGGGAAATGCTCGTTTGAATCAACCCATTTTCAACTATTTTGATGTTATGTCATCTATTTTTACAGTTTAGAACGTATTTTGTTTTATTTTACAAGTATTTCTTTATTTCTTTTAAATTCATTTCGCCTTAGTCGAACGAACCCTTTTGAACATACTTTGTGAAAAACACTCTGAAACTGAAGCAATATACTGAGATTCCTTGGTCGATCTCGCTAGTAAACTTTTTGTTAAGAGACCAGCGTTGTTTTCCAAAACCATAGGTAAATAGAATTGTTGGAGACATAAGAAAATATCTTTGGAATGTTGATAAAATGTTGTTAATTCACTTTCTAAAAATACAGATCTTGTCTGGTACCAACCGTTACTCTTTGATTTGTAATGAATGGATTGTAACTCATCATAACTTTGCTTCTTTGAAAATATGATCAGAATAAGAATATTAACATTGAGACTTTAGATCATCAGAGTATCTTGAGATTTATATGATCAGAACTTGAATGAAACAAACACGTTGAAGCTTCAGAATAGATGAGTATAAATTGAGTGCGGTGAGACTTCCTTTGTTCTTTCAAAACTTTACTTATCAGAGTATTAGAATTTAGCTTGCAGCTTTGGTGCTTCATAAGTTATAACATCATAACTTCTTCTATTCAGTGTGATACTTTAATTTAGCGTGATACTTTAATTGAGCGTGATAAATCAGAACTTCTTCTTATCAGATCTTCTTAGCACAAATTATTCACCAACTTCTATGCTTCTTTATCAGAACTTCAAAATGCAATTCCCTTATCATATTCTATGCTCTTTTGTCAGAACTTCTCTGTTCATTGTAAGTACGATGTGCGCCTAAGAAGGGAGGGGGTGAATTAGGTACTTTAAAAATTTCTGGTTTTAGTGATGATGGATATTATTTTTTTGGATTATGGTGAGTTTATGAAAGAGTAAATTGCATAAAAATAAAGAGACACAAGCGATATATCCTGGTTCCCCTCACAGTCTGAGAGTACTCCAGTTCCCTTTCAACATGAAAGAGATTTCCTTATTGTGGCAAACTTAAACAAGAACTACCCAAAACCAAGAACAATCCTCTTGGACCAAGAACAATCCTCCTGGATTTTCACAATGTCAAAAATGAGAACAATCCTCTCAAAGTGACTTTAATTATATCTAACAATCCTAGAAAAACAAGATTTATAAAATCACTTAAACTTATTTCCAACAATCCTGAAAAATAAGCAAGTATATAACAATATTTGATTTGAGTGAGTTTGAGTAACAATGATCACTTTGAATGATTTAATCAATGAATTGATCTTCTCTTCCAATGATAATAGTATACAATGACTCAAGATATATAATGCTCAATGTTTTCTGGTTAACAATATGTGAAAGTGTGCAAAACACTTGTGTATGAAAATGTATAACAACTTGAGTTTAATTTTTGAAAATTCAGAAAATATAATTGGAAGAGGTGTTGAAATGATTTTGAAAATGAGTATTTATATGTTCATAGCACCTTTTTGAAACAACATAAAGTTCTGCAAATGAATCATGAATAATTGCCAAGATTGATGAAAAGTTTCCATGAAATGGTGTTATGAACAGGCATGTGTAAAGCTGTTGTTTTTCAAAATTGTGTAGCATGCAATCGATTGCACCCTTTGTGTAAATCAATTGCACGGGGTTTCAACAGCTAGAAATTAAAATATTTTAAGTGTGCAATCGATTGCACAAGAGTGTAAATTGATTGCATTTGAAGTCAGTAGCAAAAATTGATTGAGTGTAATAAATTGCATAAACATGAAAATCGATTGCACTTAGAAATAGTAGAAAATGTTTTGAAAAATTGAAGCATGTAATCGATTGCATTAATATGCAAATCGGTTGCACTCAAGTGAAAAATGGTTTTTAGCTTAGAAAAACTTGAGTAAGGATTTGGACAATATAAAGTATTTCTTTTGACCATTGAGTATCTATGTCTTAAGTTCAAAGTAAGTATTGTCATTATACCTTGAAATTTTGCTAAGTTCTTGAACCAAAGACATTATCCACAAATGCTTTTAGCTTGATCAATAATATTTTCCTTCTTTGTCAATCATGGTTTGTCTTCATCAAAACAAAAGTGCATTTGAGAAGCTTGATTTTACATTCTCCCCCTTTTTGATGATGACAAACGATCTTGCTTGATGCATTGTAATTTCTGGAACGAAACTTCTCCCCCTAAGATGTATAACTCCCCTTTGTATGAGAAGGTTGGAATCCTTTGAATTTGTTAATCTTGGTTGAAGAGTACCTTAAAAATTTAAGACAAGGAAATATACAAGCATAAAGTGCCATATCCTTTTGACATTATCAAAAAGAAGGGAAAGATGAAGTAAAAATGGACAATAATAAAGTAATTTTAAAAAAAAACATAATTAATCATGCATCACAAATAGTCATAGACATAGTAACATAACAATTACAAAGAAATCTGAAAAACAACAAACAAAACGTAGCATAATTGAACAAGGACAAAACAGAAAACAGTAGACATAATAAAGTTGGACAAAACTTTATGGTTGATTCATGTCCCGGTTGTTATAGAACCAAGATCCTTGATTTGGAAATTGTTGTTGTACAAGAGGTTTTGTGTAATGTTATGGAGGTGCAGTTGGATTATTTGGGTCATATGGTGGAATGTTAAGATGAGAGTAAAGGTAAGAAAATTGTTGATTCACATCTGTGCGGAAGTTATTAATCCAGGTTGTTGTAGAATCGTTGATAGCATTCCATTGGTTGTTGATGTTGGTATTCATGGAAGCAAATTGTTAAGACATGAAATCCATGAGATCTTGATTTCCTGGACTAGAGGGAGCAGTAGGTGGAGGAGGTACAACTTCACCACCTTAAACTTCTTGATCGTTTCCTTCATCACCGACCATATCTTTACCAATGTAAGTTATAGTTTTTGTTTCCGAATTATAATGAACACCCATTCTTGAGTCAACATTTTTTTATTAAAATCTTATGCAGACTTGGATCCATATTAACTTTATCAAACCCAGCAAAATCAACTCCAAATTCTTCCATAATTAATGTAACAAAAGTAAGCATATGGTAGAAATTTCGATTTTGCATCAACCCTCAGCATATGAACCATTATGAGCCTGGCCCAATTAACACGTATACCATTCTTTCTTGCATAGATCAGCTGCATTTCCAGGTCAGTCATGGTGCAGTGGTTTCCAGCCCGTGGAAACATAATATAGACCATGAAATAATGAAATAGTCGATCGTCTATATAAAATTTACCTGAACTCCATGAGTCTCTAGAGGGAATCACTCCTCCTAGACCATGAATCCTTTTGGAACGGAATTCAGCTTTGCTTAATCTCCAAATGCTGTAATAAAATTCCTTTTTCCTATAGTAATCCCATGCCTCATTTTTAGGGTCGTAGAAAGAGCTTCTAGTGTAGGGAATATGTAGAATCTCACCAACAATCTTAGGGGTTGGAGAGTTTCGTGTACCCAACACATATCGCACCATCTTACCTTTGTGAGGCGTTAAATTACTAAAAAATACTCTTACCAGATCCAGATAATGTGGACCAAATGATGAAATTAATGGTTCTAGTCCATAATCAGTTAAATCATTTTGAAAAGAGAAACATTCTTGGGGAAAAGATGATAGCATACCATATTTAGGATTGGAAACTATCTTTCTTTGAAAATCCTTTGTAAATCTTACATCTTGTTCTTCTGTGAGAGTTGAGATTAATGGATTCTCAGAGGATGAACCAGCCTTTTTCTTCCCTTTCTCTGAAGCTGACACCTTTCGTTTTTTCCTTGAAGCCATGGGTATGGTGTTTTTAGGGTTTGGAGGGTTTTAGGTTTTTGAGAGGAAGGTGTTTGATGAGATGAAGTTTGGATATGATTTGTGAGTAAATAGAAATGAGTGTGTTGTATTATATGTAATGAAGTTTAATTGACTTTTCAATAATAGAGATGAGCTTTGGAATATGAGAGAGAGAGAGAGAGAGAGAGGAATTTTGAGCAACAAATATTTTTGTCATAAAAGCATGTTATAGTGGGTGTAATCGATTTGCATACAGATGCAATCGATTTGCACATAAAACAGAAGCAAAATATAACTAAAACACACAGAATGCAATCGATTTTCACTTATGGTGCAATCGCTTTTCACTGAAACAGAAAGGTTAATGAATAAAAACACTCAGTGAGCAATCGATTTGCATCAACCAAAAACGACCAAAAACATATTTTTCTTAAACTTAAACACCACTTAACATATATAGTCACATATAACAAGGTTAATAAAAGTATATAAAATCATAACAAGGATAGAAAGCACCTTATATGTCGTATTCATTAATAATGCCAAGCTCTTTTCGAATCTTGTAAAATGGTTCTCTTGCCAAAGGTTTAGTGAAGATATCGGCAAGTTGATTATGAGTATCTACAAATGTTACCTCGACATCTCCTTGAAGTACACGATCACGAAGGAAATGATGTCGTATATCTATGTGTTTGGTTCTTGAATGCATGACCAAATTATTCGTAATGTTTATTGCACTTGTATTGTCGCACCGTAGAGGAATGCATCCTAGATCGAGTTCGTAGTCACAACATTGTTGTTTGAGCCACCAAGTTTGACCATAACTACTACCCGCTGTAATATATTATGCTTCGGCCATGCTAAGAGAAACGCATGTTTGTTTCTTGCATGCCCATGATACTAATGCATTTCCAAGGATGTGACAAGTACCACTTGTTCTTTTTCTATCAGTTTTACAACCTGCATAATCTGTGTCAGAATAACCAACTAAGTTACAAACACTACCTTTAAGATACCATAATCCAACATTTGTTGTTCCTTTGAGGTACTTCATGATCGGTTTCACCGCCATGAGATGAGATTCCTTTGGATTTTCTTGAAAGCAAGCACATAGTAAAACACTAAACATTATGTCAGGACGGCTTGCCGTCAGATATAATAAGGAGCCAATCATACCTCTACTATGTAATGTCGATGGAACACCTGATTCATCTTGATCAACTTTTGTACCGGAACCCATTGGTGTAGACATTGCCTTACAGTTATCCATGTCAAATATTTTCAAGAGTTCCTTGCAATACTTAGATTGGTTGATGAAGATGCCATGTTTTAATTGCTTTATTTGAAGTCCAAGAAAACAATTCATTTTACCCATCATGGACATCTCAATTTCTCCTTGCATCATGGCTGAAAATTCTTCACACATTTCTTTGTTTGAAGATCCGAAAATGATATCGTCAACATAGACTTGAACTAGCAAAGTGTGATCTTTGATTTTCTTTATAAACAAAGTCTTGTGAAATTTACGCTTTTCAAAACCTTTTTTGCATAAGAAGTTTCTTAGCTGATCATACCATGCCCTTGGCGCTTGTTTCAAACCATAAAGAGCTTTTCTCAATTTAAAAACATGAGATGGATTCTTGAAATCTTCGAACCCCGGGGGTTGCTTAACGAAGACTTCTTCATTCATATATCCATTCAAGAATGCACTTTTGACATCCATTTGGAAAAGCTGAAAATTTAATGAGCAAGCATAGGCAAGTAAGAGATGAATAACTTCTAACCTTGCAACCAGAGCGAAATTTTGTTCAAAATATATTCCTTCTTCTTGATTGTAGCCTTGTGCTACCAACCTTTCTTTGTTCCAAACAATTATTCCATTTTCGTCAAGTTTGTTTTTAAACACCCATCTTATTCCAATAATGTGTTTGTTACTTGGCCTAGGGACAAGTTCCCATACTTGATTCCTTTCAAATTGATTTAACTCTTCTTGCATAGAAATAATCCATTGATCATCACCTAATGCTTCATCAACTTTGGAAGGTTCAATTTGAGAGACAAACACCATGTTTAGATAAGCATCTTTGAGATTTAGTCTTGTTGACACACCTTGACTTATATCACCAATTACTTTATCGATAGAATGATCTCTATGAGTTCTCCATTCTTTTGGTAGATCATTGAAATTTGATTCTTGTTGGGTTGATTCTTCTTGTTGAATTGGTTGATCTTTGGAAGTATTTTCTTGAGGACCTTCTAGTATTTCATCATCATCATCATTACAAACAATATTATCCTCCTTGGAGGGTTTAGTTTCGTCAAAAGGTACATGCATTGATTCTTCAATTGTTAAAGTTCTTTTGTTATAGATTCTATATGCCTTACTATAAAGAGAGTATCCAAGAAAAATACCTTCATCGGATTTTTCATCAAACTTACCAAGGTTGTCTTTGTCATTGTTTAAGACAAAGCATTTGCAACTGAAAATGTGAAATAAAGCAATGTTTGGTTTCCTCCCTTTGAAGAGTTCATATGGAGTTTTCTTCAAGATCGGTCTTATGTTAACTCTACTTCTAACAAAACATGTCGTGCTCACCGCATCCGCCCAGAAATATTTTGGAAGGTTTGAATTGCTAAGCATCGTTCTTGCAAGTTCTACAAGAGACCTATTCTTTCTTTCCACCACTCTGTTTTGTTGAGGAGTCCTTAGTGCCGAGAAGTTGTGAGATATTCCATGTTCTCCACAAAATTCTTCAAATAGAGCATTTTGAAATTCTCCGTCATGATCACTTCTTATGGAGGCAATTGTTAGAGACTTCTCATTTTGAATTTGTTTATCATACTTCTTGAACACCTTGAATGCATCACTTTTCTGCACTAAAAAGAATGTCCAAGTATATCTAGAGAAATCGTCAATAATAACCAAAGCATATACATTACCTCCGAAACTTCTTGTTCTTGATGGACCAAATAAGTCCATATGTAACGATTTTAGTGGCCTTGTAGTAGACACCACATTGTTAGATTTTAAAGTTTATTTTGTTTTTTTCCCTTTTTGATAAGCATAACAAAGTCTATCTTTGACGAAATTTCTCTTAGGAAACCCAATGAAAAGATCATGCTTGATTAGTTTATTCAAGTGTTCCATGTGAATATGAGCAATTATTTTGTGCCATATCCATGAATCATCGTTGTTCACCATGAGACATTTTACCTTTAAAGACGGACCATCAAGGGAAATCATGAATATATTATTGATTCTTTTACCTTTAAGTCTAACTTCATGTGTGACTTCGTCTTCTATCAAGCATTCATCCTTGGTTAACTTGATCTTGAAGCCTTTGTCACAAAGTTGGCTAATACTAAGAAGATTTTTCTTTAGTCCTTCAACATAAAGAACATATTCAATGGATGTGAAAGGTGGAGCACCAAATTTTCCTTTGCCCATAATTCTTTCCTTAGTATTGTCTCCATAAGTGACAAAACCCTTGGCCTTTAGAGCTAGATTTGAAAATTGGTTTATGTCTCCCGTCATATGATTTAAACAACCACTATCAAGATACCAAAGATTGCATGTGGTCTTCAAGCATACCTGCAAAACAAATTAGGTTTTGTTAGGTACCCAAGTTGCTTTGGGTCCTTCATAATTAGTTCCTTTCTTTACCCACACATAATGCCCACTTGCCACACTGAAGTTTCTAACATAGCAAGCATTAGGTGTATGGATTTTAATACCATAATAGAAACAAGTAGGTTCAAAGTTACTTCTATATCTAGAAGGATAAGATTTCTTCTTAGGAAATTTTTTCTTTTTGGGATAGTGATGAACCATTTTAGGTTTGTTTACTTTCTCTTTGGATGATTATCACTAGCCTTAACAAAGATAGTTTTATTAGAACTTGGTTTTGAAAACTTTGAATATCCAAGTCCCCTTTTATAATTGGAGTATCTTTGTTGGCTAAGAAAACCTTCCAATCCAATTTGGCCTTTTTCATATCTTTCAATTACTCTTTTTAATTGGACAATTTGGAAAGAGAGTGATTCACAATTTTTGCATACAAAATTCTGTTTTTGTTCATCACTTAATTTTTGTTTTTCTTCTTTGAAATCTTTTTCCATAGATTCACACTTTTCTTCTAAAGATGAAATTTGTTTCTTTTGAGATGAAATAGTTTTATACCGAATTTTGCATTCATTTAATAGTTTATCTATAGCACCTTGTGCATCACTATCAAAAAGAGAAAATATGTTGCTAACCTCATTGTCTTCATCATCGGAATGGTGTGAGGCCATCAATGCTAGATTTGCACTTTCATCACTATCGGAATCAGATGAGGAACTTATTTCACTATCCTCCCATGCAACATAGGCCTTTTTGTTCTTGAATCCCTTTTTGTTTTTGTAGCCACCTTTCTTGGAGAGTTTTGAACAATCCGCTTGATATGACCTTGCTTACCACATTCATAACATGTGACTTCTTGTGTTGACGTGGAAGCTTCCTTTTTCTTGAATTGTTTCTTTCCTTTTGAATCAGAGAAGGATTTGTCATTTCTACCAAAGAACTTACCAAGCCTTTTAACAAGAAGCATGAAATTTTCATCTTCTTCCGGATTGTCTTCCTTTTCAACTTCCTTGGAATCTATCTTTAAAGCAATATTCTTGGATTTCTTCTCTTGATTTTGATGTTTTTTAAGTCTTCCGAGTTCCGTTTCATATTCTTGAAGTTTTCCAAACAACGTTGCGGAAGTCATGGAGGAGATACTTTTCTTTTCTAAAATTGTCGTTACCTTTGGTTGCCATTCCCTAGTTAAGGACCTAAGTTCTTTCAGATTTAGTTCATCATTCGTCAAAGTCTTACCAAGAGCACTTAGATGATTTATCAAGTGTACGAATCTCTTTTGTAGGTCAAGGATGGTTTCTCTGGGCTGCATTCGAAATAATTCGTACTCTTGACTCAAGGTATTTAGTCTTGATCTTTTAACTTCAACAGTTCCTTCATGAGTTTGTACCAAGGTATCCCATATTTCTTTCGTTGTTTTGCATGCCGAGACACAAAAGAATTCATCCATGCTAAGTGCACATTGAAGAAGATTTATTTCCTTTTTAACACAGAGAACCTTCTTCTTATCATCTTCCTCTCGTGCAGCTCTAGGCTTTGATGAGACAACACCATTGATTACCGTTATAGGGATAAAAGGACCATTCTCGACGGCATACCATATTTATTCTCCTTGTGCTTCTAGATATGCCATCATGTGTATTTTCCAGAAGTCAAAATATTCACCACAAAATAGAGGAGGCTTGTTGTTACTACCAACATCTCTGAAAACAGGATTTTGATTTGCGAAACCATTCTGGATATTTTAGGAACAGGTTACCTATAACCTGCTCTGATACCAATTGTAAGTACGAAGTGCGCCTAAGAGGGGGGGGGGGGTGAATTAGGTACTTTAAAAATTTTCTGGTTTTAGTGATGATGGATATTATTTTACTGGATTATAGTGAATTTATGAAAGAGTAAAGTGCGGAAAAATAAAGAGACACAAGTGATATATCCTGGTTTCCCTCACAGTCCGGGAGTACTCTAGTCCCCTTTCAACATGAAAGAGATTTCCTTATTGTGGCAAACTTAAACAAGAACTACCCAAAACCAAGAACAATCCTCCTGGACCAAGAGCAATCCTCTTGGATTTTAAATATGTCACCAATGAGAACAATCCTCTCAAAGTGACTTTACTTGTATCCAACAATCCTGGAAAAAAAAGATTTATAAAACCACTTAAACTTATTTCCAACAATCCTGAAAAATAAGCAAGTATATAGCAATATTTGATTTGATTGAGTTTCAGTAGCAATGATCACTTTGAGTGATTTAATAAATGAGTTGATCATATCTTCCAATGATAATAGTATAAAATGATTCATGATATATAATGCTTAAAGTTTTCTGGTTAACAATATGTGAAAGTGTGCAGAAAACTTGTGTATGAAAATGTATAACAGCTTGAGTTTGATTTTTGAAAATTCAGAAAATATAATTGGAAGAGGTGTTGAAATGATTTTGAAAATGAGTATTTATATGTTCATAACACCTTTTTGAAACAGCATAAAGTTCTGCAAATGAATCATGAACAATTGCCAAGATTGAGTGAAAGGTTTCCATGGAATGGTGTTATGAAGAGGCATATGTAAAGCTGCTATTTTTCAAAATCGTGCAGCATGCAATCGATTGCACCCTTTGTGTAAATCGATTGCACGGGGTTTCAACAGCTAGAAATTCAAATATTGTGAGTGTGCAATCGATTGCACAAGAGTGTAAATCGATTGCATTTGAAGTCAGTAGCAAAAATTGATTGAGTGCAATCGATTGCATAAACATGAAAATTGATTGGACTTAGAAACAATAGTAAATGTTTTGAAAAATTGAAGCATGCAATCGATTGCACTAATATGCAAATCGATTGCACCCAACTGAAAAAATGATTTTTAGCTTAGAAAAACTTGAGTAAGGATTTGGACAATATAAAGTATTTCTTTTGACCATTGAGCATCTATGTCTTAAGTTCAAAGTAATTATTATCATTATACCTTGAAATTTTGCTAGGTGCTTAAACCGAAGTCTTTATCCACAAATGCTTTTAGCTTGATCAATAATCGTTGCCTTCTTTGTCAATCATGGTTTGTCTTCATCAAAACAAAAATGCACTTGAGAAGCTTGATTTTACATTCATTTCATCAAAATATTAGAGAGCATATATGTTGTTTATATATATCATGTATTTGTTATCATCAAAACTATTACTAAGATGTAGAATCAAACTATGTTCTAACAAAAATGCTCCTCCTAAAACTCCTCAATTGAATGGTTTAACAGAAAGGATGAATAAAACACTAATTGAGAGAGTAAGTTGTATGCTCTTTGAAGCTTATTGGCCAAATCATTATTATGGTGAGGCACTTTACACGCGGTGCATGCTCTTAATATTACTCATACTATTGCTTTGATCAGTGAAGTTCTAGACAAGATTTGGTTTGGAAAGAATGAAAAGTATGATCATTTGAGAGTCTTTGGTTGTAAGGCTTTTGTGCATATTCCAAAGGATGCAAGATCCAAGTTGGATTCAAAGTCAAAACAATGTATCTTCATCGGCAATGGGAAAGATGAGTTTGGTTACAGGTTGTATAATCTTGTAGGAAAGAAGCTTATATGAAGCCGCAATGTAGTATTCATAGAAGACCAAACTATTGAAGACAATTATAAGGTAGAGAAGATTATACCCAAGACAGATATCATTTTGTCTAAACTTGATCCAGTTTGGTTACCTAATTATAATCTAGATGGTATTAGTGGTGATGATCAGAATAATGAGTTGTATAATTATGTTGATGATCAACAACTTGGAGATGAGGTGAATATTCCAACTAATGATGATGAAGATTGATATGTCACAATATGAGAATCTTGTTGAAGCTTCAAAATTATCTCAATATCAAGTTAGGATGTCTATCAGACAGAGACAACCTTCTACAAGATATAATTCTGATGAGTATGTGACCTTGACTGATAAGGGTGAACTTGAGTGTTTTCTAGAGGCCATGGAAAGTGATTAAAATAAAAAGTGGTACGATGCAATGCATGATGAGATGAAATTATTGCATGATAATCACATTTATCATTTAGTGAAGATGCCTAAAGTCAAAAGAGCTTTGGAAAACAAGTGAATTTATAGAGTTAAACATGAGAGCAACTCTAAGTCTCCAAGATATAAATCCAGATTAGTGGTGAAAGGTTTCTGTCAAAGAAAGGGTATTGATTTTAATGAGATTTTCTCACCTTTTTTTAAGATGCCATCAATTAGAACCGTGTTAAGTTTAGTTGCTAATCTTGATTTAGAGGTTGAGAAAATGGATCTCAAAACGGCTTTCCTTCATGGTGATTTAGAGGAAGAAATCTACATGAAACAACCTGGTGGTTTTCAAGTTAAAGACAAAGAATATCATGTTTGTAGATTGAGAAAGAGTATATATGGGTTGAAGCAAGATCAAATGCAATGGTAGAAGAAGTTTGAGCCTGTTATGTATGATCAAGTATATCAGAAAACTACTTCAGATCATTGCGTCTTTGTTAGAAAATTTTCAAATGATGAATTCATTATCCTGTTATTATATGTTGATGATATGCTTATTATAGGGAAAAATATTTCTAACATTAACAGGTTAAAGAAGTAGTTGGGAGAGTCAAAATGGAAAACTCTAGATGTCACAAGAACATTATATCGAAAAAGTGATACAGAGATTCAAAATGGAAAACTCTAAGGCGGTAAGCATTACACTTGCTACTCACACTATAACAAATATTTCTTTTCATGACAAAGCTTTCACCTCTACCAAAGAAAAATCGAGGTAAAATGCCAAGTGCGCCATCTTTTATTATTTTTAAAAATAAAAAACCAGAAATTCCCTCGGTGTTTAAAATAACCAAGGGAAAAGACAAGTCAGGACATGCTTTGAACCCTAACTATTGCAGTTTATGTTTTTATTTTTTTACAAGTGTAATCTAAATGATCTAACCCTTCGATTTTTGATATAACTGAGGGATAAAATAATCAGATTTTACTATAAAGGTACTCTTTAAACAAAGTTTACCCTAACTCTTACTTATATGAAGCCGCCCCAAACTCGTATGCTTCATTCTTCGGGATGGATTACAAGACAGAAAAAATCTCCAATGTTCTTCTATCTTGAACAAAACATTTTTCTACCCTTGCAATCTATCTCACATAATGGTGTTGGTGTTATTATTGTATTTTTTGAATAAACTTCCTATGATGGATTGCAGGTGCAGAAAAAATATTTTCCAATGTTTGTAACAAATAACTTATTAGAAGATGGATGAATCCATACCGTTGAGCTTAAAAAGCATGCACACAAGGGTATGCAACTAAATCTGGATTACAATAAATATTTATTGTTCTCCAAGAATAACAGAGACTATGATGACATTGCATTTGTTGTAATAGTGTATTTTAATATTCTTGCTTCAACTTACACAAAGAAGGGAGCTCAACCTTTGGATGATGGATATCAGCGAAGATAATTCATTCAAAAGAGAAAATATTTGTTGTAAACCATTTATTTTAATATTTTGTATAAACAATGTAACTGTCAACAACAACAAAATAAAAAATGTCACCATGGTTTTTAAAAATAACCGAGGTGAAATATGGTATTTGTAAACTATGAGATCTCTGAGGACTCCGAAGACAATGAGGTCTCTGAGGATTCCATCAAAGTTTTGTTGTAATTAATTTATTCCCAATAACTCCTTATAGCAAAGATTTGTTATTCTCTAAGAATCTAGATTTGTTGTAATATTGTGTTAAAATTCTTTGTAAACTATGTAAATTAAAAATTAATAATAATAAAAATATTTCACCTTGAGTTTTCTAAAAATCGAGGAGATATTTTAGCATTAATTTTGAGGATGTTTGTCACCGTCCTTAATTAAATCCTTGACTTCTATTGTCATGGTTATCAACGCTCAAGACACTACCGTTAGTGATCCGCATGAAACCTAAATAAATTCCATTATAAAAGCAATCTGAATATCAAAAATTCATAATACAACATCATGAAGCGCTTGAAACTGTCCTCCACTTTAATATTTGTAAGAGTCCTAGTCCTGAACAGTTCTATAAGATAAATTGCAAGAGTATAAAATTATTTGGGTTTAAGGTTTGTGTTCTTAAATATTTATTTGAATATAAAGTTATTTATTTATCTAACCCTTTTTTATTTGTTTATATCATAAAAAAATGCGAGGAAAAATAATAGAAAACATATTGTTTCCAGCAACTGATCTTCCCATGGATATCAAAGATTTGAAGATCCAACATATGATCTTCATGGACAGCTTCATTTTTATTTTGATATTTTGTGTAAACAATGTAACAAGTTTAATATTCTGGGTAAACATTGTATTTTGTAAACAAGTTAATTTATTAATTTTCTGTGTAAACAATGTAATCAGTTTAAATTAAAAAATACTAATAGTTTACCCCTCGGTTTTATTGATAATCTGAGATACTTGAGGCGCTACAATTGTAAATAATAAAAATGCAGATGGTGGGGTTCGAACCCATGCACAATTAAAATACCCCTCGGTATTTTAAACACCAAGGTGTTAAGTTCATACTTTTTATGACAACCTTAGTTACCTCGCTTACGTAGCTTTTTTTCACAGGCTTTTTCCAGTAGTGTCATTTCAAATTGAGTTCTATTCAAAGTCCTTCAAGTGAAGGTGAAGCATTTGATATGAAATTTGTTCCTTATGCTTCTGACGTGGGTAGTTTGATGTATTCAATGGTATGTACAATACCAGATATAACACATGTTGTTGGTATAGTCAGTAGATTTTTGTCAAATTCAGATAGAGAGCATTGGAATGCTGTAAAATGGATTTTAAGATATCTTTGCAGTACTACTCTATGATGCTTTTCTTTGGAGATAAGCCTGCTATAGTAGGATACTCTAACTCTGATATGATTGGAGACGTTGATTCCAGAAAGTCCACTCTGGGCTACATGATTAAATTTGCAGGGGGAGATGTAGCTTGGCAGTCCAGATTGCAATAGTCTGTAGCACTGTCTACTACAAAGGCTTAGTTTATTGCCATTACCAAAACATGCAACGCGTTACTTTGGTTGAAGAAATTCTTACAGGAGATTAATTTTGTTCAAGACAAATATGTGTTATTTGTTAATAGTCAAAGCACTATTCATCTTAGAAGAATCTGACTTTTCATAAAAGGTCCAAGCACATTGATGTGAGATATTATTGAAGGTAGAGAAAACACAAGAAAGTGGGGTTTGAATTGGGTTTTTAGAAAACATACCCCTTTAGAAAACTATTTGATTGAAATATGAAAGAATATAGAATGCAACAAAATATAAAGAGACACAGTCAGTTATCCAGGTTCACCATTAACTAGGTTACTCATGTCCACCCTCCTCAGGTGATTTTGCCTTCAAAAAGGACTTCATCCACTATAACCAAATCATGATTACAATCAACAATAAGTTCGATCAACCTTGCTGATACCCTCGATAAGTTCAACTGATCCTTATTTTCTTTTCTGCTAAGACCACAGTCTAAGCCTTCTTGAGAATCCTGACTCAATCGAGCCTCTCAAGGAACATCATAATGATATTTTCATCCATGATGACTGCAGCAACTCGTCTTCACAAGTCTTCTGATCTTCACTCGATCACTTGAGGAACCACCAATTCTAAACAAAATTCTTTTTTTGAATACTACATGAGTGCTTCTTATCAAGCAAATTACTCCTAATTTAAGTACATTTTGTTTTACATAAAATTTTGAGAAACAACTCTTGTGTACAAACAATTTACATGAATATTCTTAAGAAATAACACAATCTGAGCAACAACTCTTGTGTTTTACATTGTTTCTACAAAGATGAATATAACCTAATTTGAATGCAGCATCTTGTAGTCTTCTTGTCTTCATGTTCTTGTTGAGCAAGCTCTGAGCAACAACTCATTGCTTCTTTATGACTCTGCCAAGATGCATATGATGGAAGTTTGAGTATCATCTTGTATAATTATTCTTCTTCTACATTGAGCAAGTTATGAGAAACACCTCCTTTATTTTTCATTTCATCTCTTCAACATTGTAGATATTTGCTATCAAGAATAACAACATTGTTTGGACTTAGATATGGTCTTCATTTTCAAATATCTTTGTCATTGTAAATTTGAATCTTTAGTCTTCTTATATAGACTTTATAAGAAAATATTCATTGTAAGGATAGAGTACTCTTTTCTCCTTCTAATGTTTGATTCCCAACGGATATATTCAAGAGAGATTTTAGAACAGTACAAAATGTCACTTTCCTAGACCTTCTATTTGCAGTTATTAACGTATGATACTGGGAGAACAACTTCTTTAAATAGTACAACTAATGTATTATTTTCTTCTTGACTAAGTATCTTCATCATTATCTTCTGATGATGTACTTCTGATTCTGAAGTATCAAGCTTGGAAGAGATCAATCACTTATCTTCATTCTTTTGATGACTGACTAATGAGTAGTTCATAAACTAATTTTTTATTGTAGTGCATGAACACCATAGTGGTCAGAACCAAATCTTGTTTTCAGAATTATGGGCAGCAACATATCTGAAACACAAAGCTTTTCTTCTGATCTAGAACTACTCGTGAAGGTATATTTTTTTTCTTATCTGAGAGATGAAAAATTATGTTGAGAAGATGTTTCATTTCAGATTCTTTCAATAATGGATTATTGTTTTCAGAATGATCACCAACAGCCTATCTGAAGTAACAAGTCTTGACATTGTATGTGAAATCTTTTCTCATGAAGATATCAAAAACTTTTTTGATCAGGATCTTGAAATCAGATATTGTGACAACAGCCTATCTGATTCACAAGTCTTCAAATTCTTGATCTTTGATTCTTTTCTTGTTGTTGGATTGATTCTGGTTGAGAGTGATATTTATCCAGAAGATTCTTCTTTGGTTGTAGAGTCATAGTCTTTTAGATATTTTAACATTATCTTCAGATATGTAAGCAACAACTTATCCGATGATCAATTTCTTCTTTGAGTGAAATCTCTTTTGATCTACTTCGTCTTGACCTTGTCTTGATTCCTTGATTAACATCTTTTCTAAGTTATATATCTAATGTCTAATTTCTGAAGCAATAACTTATATCAGTATATATAATTTCGATGTTGAGTTCTTTCTTTCGAATCCTTTGAATTCTGATCTTTAGATAAAGCTGAATGCAACACCTTATGGTCAGCTACATCATTGTTGTTTGATCATGAATTCTTTTATTTCTTTGGTTGGAAGCATTTTTTTTTATTTGAGAGCAACGCTTTCCTTAGAACATACTTGATTCCCTTTCTGATGAACATTCAATATTTCGTTGTACTGCTGATGTTTCTATATAAATGGTCTCAATAGTTCTTCGGTTGAGTATAGTGGTTATTCTGATGATATTTGTCTTCTTTTGGATATTACTTTTGTTGAGTAGATTAGCTTGATAAGATATCATCCTTTGATCTCGTCTTCAGATGGACTTTGAGATGTTGATTAAAAGTGAGTCCATAAGATCTTCTTTCTTTAATCCTTTCTTCTGATGGAATACTTCTGATGTTGAATGAAGGTACATATTCCATGAACTTCTCTGAGTCTTTAGAATCTTGACTTTGTCTTCAGATACATGAGCATCAACTCTTTTGATGTACAAATCTTGACTTCCGATCTTGGAGTAGAAGCTTTCTCTAAATGTGTTCAGAATCTTGACTTCGTCTTTAAAATCATAAGCAGCAACTCTTCTAATGAACTAGTCTTGACTTCTGATCTTCTGCGTTGGAAGCTTATTACTTTTCTCCTCTTGATATTTGATCTTGAAGCAACAACTTATCAGAAATTATTTCTTCTTGGAAACTCATTGAGATTATTTTCTTGTCTAACATTTAGCATTCCATAGAACTATTGATGTTACATTAGAAACATAACTCAATGGTTCTTCTTTTAAGTGGTAATATCATTATGATGATATCTTGATTAACACTATCCAGAATACTAACAATGTATTTTCACACTCAATGAAACCATTAGAACTAAAATTGTTCTTCATAAAATATATGCTTGTTATCATCAAAATATAAAGATGAAACACATATCCAAATCTTGTTCTTACAAAGTCCCCCTTTTTGATGATGACAAAAGCATGTATTTTGATGGAATAATTGAAATTCTGGTATATATAATAAAAATTTCCTAACACATGTTGAGACATTGATCTCTGCATAATAATGCATGGACAAAACACAGCAGACTGATATAACCTTATCAGTTCAAAATCGTAACAGATGTTCCAACATCTGTTATATGACATGTCAATCAATCAAAAACAAAACTGAACAAAACATAAAGATAAAACAAACAGATATGGTGACCCAGTTCGGTGGACACATAACTACTATGGGGACTACAAATCAAGGAAGGAAGTTCACTATCAGCAGTATTAGTTCAAAGATAAACTCCTCTATTTACAACTTCTCGCCTAATCCCTACCCATTGCAACTTCTACCTAGGAACATCCTAAATACGATAAATCGACATCCCACTTCCTAAATCACTTCAATGATGATATCTATATCAATTACAACTTGTTCAGTAAGGACTCTTGACTAATAACCATACTCGGATTTGCTTCAAAGCTTCATCCAAGAACAATACAAGATCCATTACCTAAAGGCTTCTGAATCAACATAAAACTACGTCTACCACAATGTATCAAATTGATACAAAGGGTGACTTACAACTAAAGAAAGTACACGACTTTAAAAACCCCAAGCCCTTATTTTTCTTTCTAAATTTGTTACTCATGGTTTAGTTATCAAGCCCTAAGTTTAAGTCTTCCTTTTATAATCTTAAATGTTCTGGACTTGGGCTTCAAATCACTGTTGACCTATTGTAGATGAGGCAGCATAAATATCTCCTAAATCATAGGAATTCAATCATTAGTTCCATAATTTATCTTCATAATTAGAAACTAATTTAACTCCTTGATTTCATCTTGAATATCTTCAATATTAAAATTGTGTGCCACATAGGATTACACAATATTCTATAATATTTTGCATCTGAAATATATCAATTAAATCCATCTATCCAGCTGGTTATAGGCGAGATGTTGAACGACTCTTCATAGGACATCTTTATTCGACATGTCTGTCTCTCTGCATGACAGAACATCTTGCACAACATCTCGTTTTATAAAAATTTAGCCAAACATTTAGAGCACAAATCTTTGGAGCTTTCAAACTCCGCCTTATGGAAAATTTTGGCTAAAACACTTTTGTACAATAACACCAGGAACACTCCTTTTGCACAATAAACCCAAGAACAAGAATCTAGGAATAGAAAGTCTTGAATTCATTTCAGACGGAAGAACCGTGTACTCCTCTTGCACACGAGGAAGAAGATAATCAGAACACATGCTAGATTATCTAGTTACTCCCCCTTAATCCATGGACCAATTCTTGTCACGAAGGGATAAATATTCCTTTCTGGTGGCATAAGAGAACCATTAAGAAGAACCGGAGAATTTACCCTCATCAACCCAACACCGTAGATCAGCAACCTCAGAATGACAGAATTAGAAGGTCCTGAAGTCATTTGGTGTACATGAGGAATATTTCTAACACTCCCCCTAAACCCATGAACCTTTACTTGTAATTTAAGGTGGTATAAGAGAACACTTCACATGCAGATTCTAGTTCCCGATAACTCAGAACACAAGACACAATTGTATTCATAACTTAGATCACAAGACACACAAAGATGTGCAAAAACTAAAACACGAGACCTGACTCGCACAAGATGTTGAAAAATTCTTTAAACATCCTTGCAAAGAAACTTCCAGGATGTACACCACCTATATGATGACCTTTCTCCCTCCTTTTAGCCAAAAATTAATAAAGAAATCCCCCACAAGACTATATCCAAACTATACTCACCCATACCCGGACAAAATCCATGAAATATTAACACGCGATGACGAAGAAGAGAGCAAATCCTTTAAGTACCCGAGCTATTGCATAGGAAATAACGATTGTTTAGGGTAACAACAATCTTGGTCAATTAAGGTAATAAATACGAAGATAGCACAATTAAATATGCATCATCATCCAGATCAGTTTTGAATAATTCTCCTTTAAAGAAAATCATCCATAATGCATTTCTTTTGTCTTTAATCTGTTTGGGAGGTTTGTTATGGAAGTTAAAGTCCCAATGAATGTGCATGCATGGTTAAAACTACGTGTCACACAACCTCCTGACATGAATTTGAATACACTGTCCACATGCACCACTTGATGATCTGCATATAGAAAAGTCCTGAGCAATGTCTTGACATCTTATTCAGACATTGTCTATACTCACTTGTCTTTAGTTGAGGTAACACCTTTTTCAGGCTAGGCACAAGGCAAAATACCAAGGCATTAGATGTGTGACATCTCCCATCAGCTAATAAAACTTTCTTAGAGAGCTTCCAAACTCTGGAGAGAAAAATAAATTCTCCCAAACACAAACACTATTTTCTAGAGGGACATGTATATTCTTGAATCAATCTCCCAGTTTCACATGGTTATAAACAACCAAGCCTTGTTCAAAGCCCCAATATAACTATACATAGTAGCATTATGTCACGACGTGCTATCTGACATCACAGTTGACAACCAACCTTACAAGCTTGAACAACACACAAGCTGTAAGAAATAATCTACACCATTTTAGTAACCAGGAGTAGATGAAAACTCAACTCCCCCTATCAAGGATAGGCAATGCTCAGCTGAAGACGAGAATTTGAACACCAGATGAAGTCATATGAAGGACTTCACATTCTCATAGTAAATAAATACAAATTTACATATATAAAGACATATTTGATAAATATCCTTATATATCCACACACTCTTTGAAACAAGGAGTTCAGCTTGTAGACTTGCACACATACATTAAACAAATACTTAGCTCCCGTCAAAGTATTTTTCATCAGTTAAATGAACAACATTATCATAGAAAAGTTTATCACGTTCCTCTCAGACAGCAGATACCACCTTTTCACACTAGGTAGAACATTTGTTCTAACATCCTTCTTTTTCAAACTATTTAGCATAAATGAAATATTTATCATACCCAAAGACCACTCCTGATTAGATCAGGGACTTGACTTTACACTCCACCTCAAACAAATCATCCTTCTTTGGCTAGAGAAGCAACTAAATGAAATGGTGTTCCAACTTCAGTTCAAACATAAAGGACTTAATCATTAACTATGGCTTTGAAGACACCACCCATAGTAATCCATAACTCTTGCAGAAACCCCAAGGAAATCACACTTGTACTCATTCATAGACCAGGTCAAGAAGCACCAGGAAATAAACTCTCATATAATTACTACATCAACACATCATTCAAATACACAGCTCCCGTCAGAGTATTTGTCATCAATCAGATGCATACCTTTACCAGAGAAACATTTCCCCATACTTAAACAGCAGATAATACTCTCCTTTTCATAATTAGAAGAACATTTTAAGGATGCAGACAACACATAAACACTTTGAATGATACACACCACAAATGAGAGTTAATCTCCCTTAACTCAGGTAGACACAACTCCACTACATACATCCCCTTGAATGTCTCTCCTACACAAGCAGAAAAAGAGTTCCATGTTCTCATAGGCTTGATGGGTGATATCAAGTTAGAGTAAACAACCTCCATCATATTTGTGAAAAAACACCAATCAGACATATTTAGAAAGGAAGAATCTCAACACCAAAGTGTCAAGACATTATATTTGAAATTTCTTCAAGGTCTTCCAACTCTAGAACAACAAAAAATCCAACTAGTTCCAACAAAAAGATAGACACATGAAAGCTTCTATAAATCTGGCTCCTTTGACCAGAAGTATCTTTAGAACATGGCCTTCATTGATGAAGAATCTGATTCCTTTAACAACATTCTCTGCTAGAGAGCAAAGCTTATCTTTTATGCTCCTATGTACTTTGATCAGAAATAAATTGGCCCAAGGAGTAAGTAAGATCTTGACTAACACACATATCTAAGACACTTCTCTAGGATAGAAAGTTCTTAGACACTCAACTAAGATGCCTCCTCTTCCAATTCAGGAGAAGGTTCCAAACATATGTGATCAACACACATTGGTTTAGCACCCAGAGCATCTGCAATGCAAAAGGAAACAACACACCTACTGATATAATGTTCTTATCAGTTCTCTATTTTTAGGATTAGCATTAATTTTTAGTAAAACAAATATAGAAAAAATATGTTAAATAGGATTTGATTACTTGCTGAGATAAACAGGTTGAGCAAGACGTCATATTTTTTGTTGAGACATGTTGAGATGTGAAATTATCATCATCTGGAGCAACATGTCGAATCAGATGTCCTATGCAGGGTCATTTGACATCGCGCCTGTACTGGGCTGGACAGTTGGATCAGTTCAAGATTTAATAAATACAGAATATTTTGTGACTATTATGCTATCCTATGTGGAGTTGTTTTATAGGTCTAGAAGATTTAAGAATAATATTGAAGAATATTGACTTTCTAATTATGGAGATAAATTATAAAAGATTTGCTTGAAGACCTATTTTATAGCATACGTTTCTGCTAATTTGTAGCAACTGATATGTTGTGATTTAAAGCCCAAATTCAGTTGAGAAAAAAGTTATAAATAGAAGCTTTGTAACCTAAAAGAAAGTACCATCCATGAATGAAAAGATGTAGTTATTAGGGCTGAGTCTGTACCACTCTCTAGGAGAGTTGGTTGTGTGTTCCACTCGACATATGAGTTGGAATATGTTCCTTAAGTTGTAAGGTTTTGTTTTCCTCATAGTTGTAAAGTGTGATACGGTGGGAGAAATGACTTGGGTGTTTTGCATTTTATTGCAAATGTTATGGATAGGAAGATTCGCCACAAACTTTTCTTTTATCCAATAAAGGAAAGGGTGAAAAGGGAAGTTGTTAGTGTAACACCCCAATTCTACACGGCAATTATGAATGTAAATCAGAGTTTTAAAATTCATATAACTGAATTAGGATGCCTTTAAATTCAACTTAAAAATAAATTGCATTCGACGTGGATACATAACACTTTAAAACTTCAGATGAACCATCAGCATAATAATTTAATCTCCTAATTCAACAACTTGAACATCTACGCAGCGGACTCATAATAAAATCTTTGTCTAAAAATTACAACAACTTCAAAATAACACATACTTAGCAACAATCAAATTAAAGTTCAACAACTGCAACAATCACTAATTAAAAGAAACATGCGTTCATCCCCCTGAGTGTTACGTATCAGAGCAATGACACCGACTCGAACTACCAAAGGTATACTTCCTTCACTCTGGATTACCTGCACGTTACCAACATAAGGGTAATATTCAAACAAAAGGGGTGAGATATCTAACAATATAATAAAACGTATAATAAATAATATATTAAATCGGATCACATAATATCACCACTTCATATTTTATAAACAACAATAATTGCAACATAATACCAACAAAATACACATTTACTGCATCAATAAACAACTTCTTTATGCAATCATATAATGTGACTTAATATTGTGCAAATTCATGTGGTACCATTGGAGCAGAACTTCCATCTCAAAATAATTTCCAATATATAGAGGCATCAACAAGGCATAAGCCTTCATCTTAATATTCGCCAATACAGGCCATCTTAACGAGCATCAGCTCCATCTTGATATGCAATGTATGCGAAATAATCATGAATTTAGTAACAACAACCACACTTAACAACATCTCAACACAACATCATCATTGTCCAGAAGCCTTCATATTAATAGTTGCCAATTATTAGAGGCATCTTAACATCATTCATCAACATAATTCATCGCACAATTCATCAACATAATTTCATCAACATAAATCCACAACAACTCAGCCATAACAACAATAAAACATTAGATCAACAATCCCTCAATGTTGGCCATAGGCCTACAACATGATAATGCCTATAATTAATAAATCATCTAAGTCTTATCTCTAATTACCAAACTTCTACATAATATTATTATGCAATACTACATCATTATCATCATTAATCTTACTGTTATGAACAAAGCATAATCTAAGATCGTCTTATCCTCATCATACTTCACAAAATCATCATAGCGATTAACATGGGAAGCTAACTCTAATTCTAATTTAGGTTACTAGGATTATTATTCCCATTCTTCATTTTAATCCTTAAGAATGAAGTTCATCATGTTAGCTATCCAACGCTTCAAACGACACCTCAAACTGAGTCTGGAAACTCAAGTTACAGCCTTTGGAAATGAATCTACCAAAAATCAGACTACATGGGTCGATGCACAATGTTTTGAGTCGACGCGTACTGAGTTTAAATCCTACATGAATTGACGCGTAACCCTCTTGTATCGACTCATACTGAGTCTGCAACACTGCATGTAACGATGCAATGTCCTGTTTATCAACTCATCCTAAGTCCAAAAGCCTGCATGTGTCGACACATGGCCTTTGAGGTCGACCCATATTGTTCTGTCACGAATATTTTCTGCGATTTCATAGTGTTTTTACTGCGATTTCCATGCCTTAGGCCCTAAAAACATCCTCTAATCATAGGTAATCAACAATAATAATAATGATATGTCTCTACATCAATTATACAACATTAGGGCATCATTATTCATCTCTAAATCATTGATCCTCATCAACAACAATACATATATTTCAATCTTAAACAAAACAACCTTTCACATCTAATCCCACATACTACTCATCGTAAAACCTATTATAGAGTTAGAACCCCACCCTTACCTTGGATTGAAGGTTTGTCTATAACTTTTCCGGTTGAATTCTGATCTGGCTCTTTTCCTTCTTTTATGCAACTTTCACATTCTCTTCCAACCTTTATTTTCTTTCTCTTCTTACTGCTACTTCTTTTCCATATTATTTCTAAAAACTAATATAATAACCCTATAATTCTCATTATGTCTTAATGGGCTTAAAACTCCTACACACTCATTTCTACTACTTCTAGTCCTTAAAATAAGCCCACATCAAATAATATCATTATTCTAATATTATTCCACAACTTAATAGAATAAATAAATCTAATAACAACAACACATCAACTATCATCACAACACAACTTCACAAATAATCCAAAAATAATTTAATTAAATAATTAATTAAGTTACGGGCGTTACAACTCTCCCCCACTTAGAATATTTTCGTCCTAAAAAATTTACCTTAATCAAACAACTCGGGATATGAGTCTCACATCTTGCTTTCCAACTCCCAAGTCATGCTTTCTCCGGAAGCTCCTAGCCAAACAACTTTAACCAAAGCAATATCTTTGCCCCTCAGAGTCTTTATTTCACGATTCACGGTCTGTATAGGCATCGACTCCACCGTAAGGTTATCCCGTACTTGCATATCATCCAAATGAATCACATGAGATGGATCTGAAACACATCATGCACATTCGAAAGATTAGGCGGTAAATCCACTCTATAAGTCACATTCCCAACTCTCTCTGAAATCTGATAAGGACCAATAAAACGAGAAGTGAGCTTCTTAGACTTCAATGCCCGCCCAACACCAGTCACAGGTGTAACTCTCAAAAACACATGGTCACCCGCTTGAAATTCTAAATCTTTCCTTTTCTTGTCATGATCACTCTTCTGCCTACTTTGGGAAGCTTTCATCTTTTCTCGAATCAACTTCACCTTCTCAATAGTTTCACGAACAAGTTCAGGTCCAAGTACTACACTTTAACTAGATTCATGCCAACAAAAAGGAGTTCTACATCTTCGACCATACAACACTTCAAAAGGTGCCATCCCAATACTAGAATGGTAACTGTTATTATAAGTTAACTCTATCAACGGGAGATAAGTATCCCACGGACCTCTCTTCTCAAGAACACATGCCCTCAGCAAGTCTTCCAACAATTGAATAGTCTGTTCAGTCTAACCATCTGTCTGAGGATGATACACCGAACTCAACCTCAACTTAGAACCCAAAGCTTCTTGCAAACTCTTCCAAAAATCAAAAGTAAACCTCAGATCTCTATCTGAAACAATGCACAAAGGAACACCATGCATCTTCACAATCACACTAGTTTAAATCTCAGCCAACTTCGATACTGGAAAACTGAAGTTAATAGGAATAAAATGAGCCGACTTTGTAAGCCTATCAACAATCACCCAAATCGAATCATGTCCTTGCAAAGTATTAGGTAACCCCTTCACGAAGTCCATCGAAATGCTATCCCATTCCCATTCTGGAACTTCTAGCGGTTGCATCAACCCTGCAGGCATCTAATGTTCAACTTTCGACTTCTGAAAAGTCAAACATGCATGCACAAACCGAGCCACACCACTCTTCATTCCAGGACACCAAAACAAACCTTTCAAATCTTGATACATCTTTGTAGCTCCTGGATGAATACTCAGCTTACTTCTATGACTCTCTTCAAGTATCACTTTCTTCATCTCGCCATCATCAGGAATACAAATCCGGTTACGAAATCTCAACATGCCTTGCGCATCTAGCTTAAAATCACTATTCTCAGACTGATCAATCCCAACCACTGAATCTACCAGTTTCACATCCAACTTCTGAGCTTCTCTGATACTGTCTAGAAATTCATTATTAATCTTCAACATACCCAACATAACACTTTGCGGTGTCACCTCGCAAACTAAGCTCATACTCTGAACTTCTCAATTAATTCCAACTCTTTAACCATAATTGTTGACATATGTAAAGTCTTTCGACTCAACGCATCAGCTACCACATTCGCTTTTACAGGATGATAATTCAAACCGAAATCATAATCCTTCAACATTCCAACCATCTTCGTTGCCTCATATTCAGCTCCTTTTGATCGAATAAATACTTTAAGCTCTTATGATCACTAAACACTTCAAATCTAGAACCATAAAGATAATGCCTCCAAATCTTCAATACAAAGACAACTGCAGCAAGCTCTAAATTATGCGTAGGATAGTTCTTCTTATGAGTCCTCAACTGCCTCGACGCATAAGCAACCACCTTATCATTCTGCATAAACACACCTCTTAAACCCATCTTAGAAGCATCACAATATACCACAAAAGGCTCTCCTGGATTAGGTAACGTCAAAATCGGAGCCGACATCAATCTCTTCTTCAATTATGTAAAACTTTCTTCGCACTGAACATCCCATACGAAAGCTCTACCTTTACAAGTCAACTTAGTCAACGGAAGTGCCAAATTAGAAAAACCTTCGATAAACCTTCTATAATAACCAGCTAATCCCAAAAAGCTTTTAATCTCAGTAGCTGACTTCGGAGTTTCCCATTGCAATACCGCATCAACCTTCGATGGATCTATAACAATGCCACTACCTGAGATCACATGACCAAGAAAAATAACCTCCTTTAACCAGAATTCGCACTTGGACAACTTTGCATACAACTTCTTTTCTTTCAAAACTTGCAATACTACTCTTAAGTGTTATGCATGCTCTTCTTTTGTATTAGAGTAAATCAAAATATCATCCATAAACACCACCATGAACCGATCCAAATAAGTATGAAAGATACGATTCATATACTCCATGAATACTCCTGGCGCATTAGTAACACCGAAAGGCATCACCAAATACTCATAATGTCCATAACCCGTTCTGAAACCGTCTTCTGGATATCTTCATCCTTCACCTTAATCTGATGGTAACCCGACCTTAAATCAATCTTACTGAACACACGAGCATCCACCAATTGATCCATCAAGTCCTCTATTCTTGGAAGCAGATACTTTTTCTTAATCGTCACTTTATTCAACTGTCTATAATCAACACAAAGCCTCATACTTTCATCTTTCTTCTTTGCTAACAACACTGGAGCTCCCCACGGCGATACACTTGGTATTACAAACTTCTTTTCAAGTAACTCTTCCAATTTCTTCTTTAACTCTGACAATTCATATGCAGACATCCTGTATGGTGACATTGACACAGGTCTGGTACCAGGTACAAGACCAATAGCAAATCCAACTTCCCTCTCCAACGGTACATCAAGAATTTCATCAGGGAAAAATTCAGGAAATTCACACACCACCTGTAATTCCTCAATTATAGCTTGAGTCTCTACAGATAGAGACGCCATCAACGAGAACATATGTGCTTCTTCTTGCATCAACTTCCTCAATTGTTTAACAGACAACATACTACCTTCCTCTTCTTCAGGAGTAGAAAACCTCACAGACTTGTCGTAACAGTTAATATGAACATAGTTATACTCTGACCAGTTCATACCCAAAATCACATCCACCCTCTTAACAGGAAACAAACCAAATCAACAACAAAGTCTCTGTCGAAGATCGACAAGGGACACTTTCAGCACACAAAAGAAGTAGTCACTGACCCCTTGGCTGGAGTGTCGACGGCCATTTCTCCATTCATAGAAGACAACATAAGACCCAATATTTCAACACAATCAGTGGAAATAAAGCAATGAGTAGCACCAGTATCAATAATAGTAATTAAAGGAGAACTATTAATGAAAAATGTACCTCTAATAAGTTTGACCTCAGCAGCTGCCTGATCCTCAACCAAATTAAAGTTAAACAACTGGAACAATCACTAATTAAAAGCAACAAGCGTTCATCCCCCCGAGTGTTACGTATCAGAGCAATGACACCGACTCAAAATACCGAAGGTATACTGCCTTCACTCCGGATTACCTTCTGTTACCAACATAAGGGTAACATTCAAACATAAGGGGTGAGATATCAAACAATATAATAAAACGTATGATAAATAATATATTAAATCGGATCACATAATATCACCACTTCACATTTTATAAACAAAAATAATTGCAACTGAATACCAACAACATACACATTTACTGCATCAATTAACAACTTCTTTATGCAATCATATAATGTGACTCAATACTATGCAAATGCATGTGGTACCATTGGAGCAGAACTCCCATCTCAAAATAATTGCCAATAAATAGAGGCATCAACAAGGCATAAGCCTTCATCTTAATATTCGCTAATATAGGCCATCTTAACGAGCATCAGCTCCATCTTGATATGCAATGTATGCGACACAATCATGAATGTAGTAACAACAACCACAATTAACAACATCTCAACAAAACATCATCGTTGGCCAGAAGCCTACATCTTAATAGCTTCCAATTATTAGAGGCATCTCAACATCATTCATCAACATAATTCATCGCATAATTCATCAACATAATTTCATCAACATAAATCCACAACAACTCGGCCATAACAATAATACAACGACAGATCAACAATCCCTCAATGTTGGCCATAGGCCAACAACACAATAATGCCTATAATTAATAAATCATCTAAGGCTTATCTATAATTACCAAACTTCTACATGATATTATTCTGCAATACAACATCATTATCATCATTAATCTTACTGTTATGAACAAAGCATAATCTAAGATCGTCTTATCCTCATCATACTTCACAAAATCATCCTAGAGATTAACGCGGGAAGATAACTCTAATTCTAATTTGGTTTACTAGGACTATTCTTCTTATTATTCATTTTAATCCTTAAGAATGAAGTTCATCACGTTAGCTATCCAACGCTTCAAACGACACCTCAAACGGAGTCCGGAAACTCAAGTTACAGCCTTTGGAAACGAATCTGCCAAAAAATAGACTACATGGGTCGACGCATAATGTTTTGAGTCGACGCGTACTGAGTTAAAATCCTGCATGAATCAATGCATAACCCTCTTGTATCGACTCATACTGAGTCTGAAATAATGCATGTATCGATCCAAAGTCCTACGTCTCGATACATCCTGAGTCCAAAAGCCTGCATGTGTCGACGCATGGCCTTTGAGGTCGACCCATACTATTCTGTCATGAATATTTTATGCGATTTCACTGTGTTTCTACTATGATTTCCCTGCCTTAGGACCTAAAAACATCCTTTAATCATATGTAATCAACAATTATAATAATCCTATGTTTCTACATCAATTATACATCATTAGGGCATCTTTATTCATCTCTAAATCATTGATCCTCATCAACAACAATACATATATTTCAATCATAAACAAAACAACCTTTCACATCCAATCCCACATACTACTCATCATAAACCCAATTATAGAGTCATAACCCCACCCTTACCTTGGATTAAAGGTTGATCTATAACTTTTCTGGTTGAATTCTGATCTGGCTCTTTTCCTTCTTTTCTGCAACTTTCACGTTCTCTTCTAACCCTTATTTTCTTTCTCTTCTTACTACTACTTCTTTTCCATATTATTTATAAAAACTAATATAATAACCCTGTAATTCTCATTATGTCTTAATGGGCTTAAAACTCCTACACCCCCATTTCTACTACTTCTAGTCCTTAAAATAAGCCCACATCAAATAATATTATTACTCTAATATTATTCCACAACTTAATAGAATAAATAAATCCAATAATAACAACACACCAACTATCATCACAACACAACTTCACAAATAATCCAAATATAATATAATTAAATAATTAATTAAATTACGGTCGTTACAGTTAGCACCCTTTTCATCTGTAGTTATCTACAGGCTCTTAAATTGCTTGATCACGTTAAAATGCTTTGTGTTTGTGTACGTTTGAAAATAATTTGAAAATGCCTAAGTTTGGTAAACTTTGTAATGATTCTCGTATCATTGAGAATGTATACAAAGCGTTGGTTTTGAAAATATTTGTTGAAAAAGATTGCTTGAAAGATGTTTTGAAAATGCCAATGTAATGCAATTTTATAATGATTCTCGTATTTTTGAGAGTGTATACAAAATGTTTGTTTGAAAAGTGTTTTTGAAAGTGTGAAGTGTGAAAATGGTTTGAGCAAGCAATTACGATCAACCTACCTACTCAAAAATTCTTTTTTATTTTTCTCCTCTTTTTAATAGTGCTATTTTACCATTGCTTGGTAGAAAGCCATATCATTGGATGTAAGGGACGAGCGTGGGTCATCATACAATCATAGAAGTCAACTTGTAAGATGTTTTAGCAATTGTCATAAGGGACTAAGATCATTTACCAAAGACAACATTGAAGGGTCATAGAGGGACTATGATCTTTTAATCGAGGGTCTTTTCTAAAACATCTCATGTTTGAGGGACATGACTGTTTTTATCTGAGACAACAAGTGCGGGCTACCCTAGAGGTGCATGTGTGCAAAGTGTTTTGTTTTCATGTATATTGTCTTGAATTAGGGTTGTCTAATGTTTGATTTTGAATCTTGTCATACAAACCCTAATTACTAACAATAATAAGGAAAACGATAAATTGTGGAATCTAAATGTCCTACGCTATTACAATGCTTTGGGAATGGGGGATACAATTTTATGAATAGGGGGAGAAAGCAATAAATCCCTAATTACTATTGCAACCCATTGAATATGAATTACAATAATAATTATGCACAAAATGAATGAGAAGAAAAGAAATTGTTTTCTAGGGTTTTTGATGGAAAATGGTTTTAATGTTAACCTAATTAAATTAATTAAATTTAATTACAAGAAAAGTTAATTAATTATTGAATCAAAACCTAAAACCTAAGTTAATTAAAATAAAACCAAAGTATAATTTAATTTTTTTGAAAATAATTTTTGTTAATGTAGAAAAGAAAATATTTTATGATGTAAAAGAACAAATAAAATCTAATTTAGTCCAAAAAGAAATAAAGTATTTAAATTAAAATATTTTTTATTTAAGAAAATATATTTTTTGTATTTTTAGTTTAAATAAAATAAATAAAGAATTAAATAAAATAAGAAAATATAAAGAATATTAAAATATTGGGCTTGGGGGTTAAAAAGTGAAAACGGGGGTTAAGATTAGTAAAAGGCCCAAGTTTGTTTTTGTTTGAAATCAGAAAACAAAATAAAATTAAAAAAAATAATCACTGGGCCTGCGCTTCCTTTTAGTAGAAATGGAGGTGCATGGAAGAAACCCAGTCAATGGCCTAGAAGTAAAAGTCTAACATTTGCTGATCTAGTGTGAATTTGTTCTGAGAGTGTATCATGGACGCGCGCCTTGGTGTATTGGATTTTATGGATTGGTTGATGTGATGGTGATGGAGAAAGGCGTATGGTACGCGCGCTAGGTTGGCCTTCACATGATCTAATATGAATAAATATGAAATAAACAAAAGGGTACGGCTGGGGCTCGAACCCAAGTCCCTATAGTTCAATGCCTTACGCACGCTTCATGTGCCACTGGGGTGGCTGTTTCATCTATTATTAAGACAATTTGAAATAAATATAAAATAAGCCCTTCCCTGATTGCACTTCATCCCTAACCTCACGCCAACCTCCAATGACAAGATTTTTTAATTTCTTATCTTGCTCATTTCTCAACTATTTTCAAAAGTATAAACATGAAACTTGCTTCATTTTTCAATACGAATTCAACCATGTAAACAACTTAAACTATAAATCAAAGATGAACATTAATTTTTGTTGGAACCAAATAAAACCTAATTTTTTTAGAAAGTTTAAACTCAAAATTTGCATCACTCAGGAAACATAAATGAAAACTAAAGGCATGGTTAGCTTCAGGGCTATGATGTTTATATTTTTTATTCACAAAGTAACCATTAATGATGTTTGTAGAGAGAGTTCAAAGTTGAGAAAACTTACCTCAAAACTGGAAATCGTGTATGGAATTTAAGCAACCCTGGAGGTGCGGTCATGATCTGGATAGCTTCACTGGACTCCTAGGAAGCTAATGAAACTCTTACTTCATGCTGAAAGTGCCTAAATCGTGCTAGAGAAGTCAAGTTGCAAAGCTGAGTTTGGAAGATGATTAAGATGGAGTTATAGTTGTGAAACATGGATGGGGGTGAGTTGTATATGATGTATGGAATCTTTGTGATTGATTTGGAGATGAAACACACGAGTGAATTGTGAGATGGTAGTTCAAGGTCAGAAATGACAAGCTATGGAAGTTTTTGTGAAAATTCTGGTTTGAGGGAGTTTGGGGGCTTGTCAATTCGTGTCTTAGGATGCATATAACCTATATATCTATAGGAAAGAGGTTTGGAAGCTTGAAGGGATCAGAAACAAGAGATCACATGCTATGGTATTGAAACTTATTTTTGAAGCAAAGTTTAAATCTATGGTTTCAATGTGAAGTAGAAGAGCTTGTAGGGTGGTTAACAGGTTGTAGATATGTTTCTTCTTGATTTGAAATGTTTTGGAGTCAGAAGCAACAATGTATAGGCTCAAGGTGAGTTGACATTGTGATTAAAGTCACTTTTCCAAAATGGAAATGCGAACTTTGTTCCTTAAATGGAATGATCACTTGGACAATGGCTCAAGCTCTTGGATCATAGCTCAATTAGTTGTGTAAACCTCTGATTATGGATATATTTGCAAGTCAAGAGGCCTGCTGTTTATAGTGATTTCTGGTAAACAACCGCTAGTCCTCCAAACTATCGAATAAACTTACTGACTGTTATTCAATTTCTCTGGTAACTCGCAGGATCGACTAGATTGATCCTAGGACGTGTTGGTCATTAAAGTAACTCTCATGATCGAACAGGTATTCATGGTTGGTGTTTGGAATGTTGTGTAGGTGTTTGACTTATTTCGATTTCTCCCCTAAAGATCTAAAAGTGTAATCAAAATATATGTGCGCGAAACTAAATTGCATGAATAAAGGTCAATTGTAAAGACATGTAAAAACTGCATAAAAGACAAGTAAATGACTTCGAAACGTAAAAACACAGTTAATGTAAAAGATTCGAAATGTGAAGAAAGCGTTTAATGCAAGAAATCTGTAAAATGACTTTAAGTAAAAAAGGTGTTCGAAGGATAAAAACTTAAAGATAAAGGCATGAAATGTATAACAGTTTCTGAAATGTAAAGTATTTGAAATGGAAGGAAAGCATTTAAATGTAAGGCATCAGTGAAAAGATTTCGAATAAAAAGACTTTGGATGCAAAAACTTGTAAATGGTATTGACATAAAGATAAGGAAAGTACTGGAAATGATAAAGGGTTTTCATTAAATCATAAATATGTGGTGTTATCATACGTACATTGCTCTTGCATTCGTTTCCCTAGCCATGTGGTAATTTGAATGTTTATTGAGTTTTCTTGTACAATAGATATGACACACGAAATCCTAATGCTAAGACTTCTATTTATACTACTTTGACCATAACGGTCTTACTATAAGATTCTGCCACGTTCAGAACATGCAGAGCAATGCCTCTCTCTTGCTTCCACGTGTCTTCGAATGCTCCAGCGCATATATTTCAAATTTCGAACATCCCGCTTGCATTTGAATTTCAAATGTTTTGGCACTTCTTCGCTTCGAACGCACTTCTTAGACACAGCCTTGTTGTCATTTCGAGACTTCTTTGGATATATTCTCATAATTGTCACTCGAAGCTTCAAGCTCTGATATGCTTATTCGAAGCATTGCTTCTACTATTTCGAAACATGACGTTTTGTTTCATTTCGATCAAAACGTTCCATTTACTTTGCTTCTAATAATACTATCAAAATCTTCAGCCAACAAAATGCCCCTTTAAAATATGTATTTCGATTCCTTTGAGAAATACTTATTTTAAACATATACACAAGATTTTGATGCGACCTTCGAATCATCGTAACATTTATTGCATTTGACTCCAGTCACGTCAATCATAACACTTTTCAGATTCCTTAACCGCCTTGAACCATTTCACAGTATGGTGCAGTTACAAAATAATGATTATCTTTAATCACGCCTATTACCAATGTTAACTTTACGCCACCTCTTCATCAAACCAACCCATGATTACCACGTATCACAACCTTACTCAGTGGATGCTTAAACTTCCACATTATAAAAACCCATAAACTTAGTCTTTTTCTTTTCTTCCCACATTCTGAATCTTTTCTCCTTCTTTTCTCACCGAAAACCCTAAGCTTTCAACATTCTTCCAACAATGTCTTCTTCTACTTCATCCCAACTAAAAAAGGTTTCCAAAAAGAAAGGAAAGACCGCAGGAACTACCATGGAAAGCAAGGTTGTCACTCACCAAGGTCAATCTGTTCTTGTTCCCCAGATGATTTCAAAGGAGAAAGAAATGCTTTATGCATCCCAGGTACTTATTCCTACCATCGCTGCTGGTAAGAGGTTAGCTTTAATGGGCCCTCTTACAGTTTTTGAAATTTTAAAAGACACCAGGAAAATTTTCCCAGTTTGCTATAATTTCAAACCCCTGTTTAATAAAATGGACGCCCCTAAGGCAATAGAATCTTTTGGCTCAAACACCGTGGAAAATCCAATCGTTCCTCCTAAGGACCCTTTTGTATTGGACTATGTAAAGAGTAACTTTAAACCGTTTAGATCTTGCCCCACCTCCGACACTGCTTATCAAAACTGGTTCAATAAGGTAGAAGCTAAGAAATCCCAGCAATGGGAAGAATTAGGTATCTACAATTTGATTAAGTTGTCGAAGCCAGGTTTTACTTACAGCCACCCATTGTTATTCGCGTCCCTATATTTCTGGGACAGTACTTATAATACTTTCCATCTCCCTGGTGGAATGATCACCCCTACCTTCTTTGACATAGCGGCCATCACTGGGCTATTACCAGTAGGAGAAACATATATCCCTGACAACGAAGAACATTCGAGCATAATCGACTTCGAAGTCAAACTAGCAAGCTTTTCAAAGTTTATCAGCCACTACCATGCTGAAGGAGACAGTGTGTCTGATGTAGAACACATTGCTTTCCTTACCTTATGGCTGTCAAGATATGTCTTTTGCAGCAGATCCCTACAGGTAGCCAGTAGGTTTATTCCTCTAGCTAGGGATTTGCACGAGAATCGGAGAGTGTGCTTGAGCGAATTGCTACTAGTTGATCTTTATGAGAGCCTAAGGTCAGCTGTTTCGAGCCTAAAATCTCACACCTCCAAGAATATCCTGTTAGCTGGCCCTTTTTGGTTACTTCAGCTATGGCTAAATGCCATGTTCGAACCTTCCTTGTCAACTGCCAACACCATTGCTGAACAAGACCCTGAAATAACGGATAGAATAATCGAAGGCACTAGGCTGCGAAGACTAACTCCAAATGATGATAAGGATGACTTCAAAGTCCTATTCTCAAAGTACATCATGATATTCTCCAAGAGGCATAAGTTCGAAGAGACCATGGCGCCTTTTGCTTCAAGGGCTCATGGACCTTCATGGTTCACCATGGCTCTCTCAGAAGCTGTCAAGAGCAAAGAGATTCAAGATGTATGGAGAGCCTTTTTGCTACCCAGACTAATCTCTTCAAGAATAACTCCTGCCAAGAATTAGATTTTCCTTTTCGCTTATCAGCCAAATTTTGTTTCGAGACAGTTTGGCTTATGCCAACTAATTCCTGAACCCTTATTTCAAACTGAGAGTGCCATTACCTCTGGGCGAACCTTCAAGGCACGGGAAGCCAAGCTACAGCAAGAACAATACCAAGGCTTTGCCCAATTTGAGCTAATAACTTTCGAACCTACCCATCTTACAGCAAAGGGGTTTCTGGAATGGTGGACAAAGTTTTATAAGACTTATATGTTCGATACTCTTACTATTCAGCAGAAACTAACTGATGCCTTCGATGTGCAGGTACCATCCAAGAAAGGTATGTTCACTCATGCCAAAGAGATTAAAGCTTTTCAAAATTATTTCGAAACTACTTATGATCCCACACACTTGGAATCCACTGTGCATCAAGCGGCTGAGACCTTGAAGGAAAAATTTAAACAAAAAGTTTCTAAGTTAAAACTTCCTTCAGGGTTGTCACCTGAGGATAGGTATAGGTTGGCATTCGAAATGCATCCACCTAAATTTCCTAGATTACCTACCTCAGAACTGGCTCTGGCTTGGTTTCCTCCATACCCTTGGTGGTTCACTTGCAAAGAAATGTTCAAACATCTTCAAAAGAAACCAAAGCCATCTGAGACTGTGACATGGGCTCGACACTGGCTCCACGATTTCCCAGGACATCTTCGCTATGACCTTTGTTCCATGTCGATTAAATCTGATCAAGGCACAGGTGCGAATGCTTGGGAAAATCCCAAACGTTTTTCATTTTCCATATCTTTAACTTTTGCCTTAATTGTTTCGATTTTCAGCCATCAGGATCAAGACAGCTGCTTCAAAGTCGAAAGAAGGGAGCGCCTCTCAAGCCTCTATCGAAACCACTGACAATGTAACTCCATCCAAAACAACAACCATTGCTGCAACAACACCAACAAAAATACCAACAACAACCAGTGTTCCAACTCCACTGGTAATTATTTATCCTTGATGTTTCGAATTCACTAATGTTTCATGATTTGCATCTAACTCTTTGTTTAAATCTTTTCAGACCAACAAACTTCCGCCTACCACTCCAAAGAAGCGAAAATCAAACACAACTGGGGAAGACCCCAAGGCTGGAGGAAACTTACCAACTGCTTCGAAGAAGAAGCAGAAGAAGGATATTTCGAAAAGTACCGTACCAACTAGTGTCTCTGGACTTGATTCCAGGGATGCTGCTCCCTCACCCAAATCCAAAATTCCATCTTCGACCAAAAACGTAATGTTGGAACGTATAGCTAGCAACCTCTCTTCCGAGAGTCCACAGGTAAATTGAACTTCAAATCTTTTTGAAAATAATAATTTCTCATTACCTTGGTGCATGCTTTTAATATTCTTTCGCTCCTTGCAGAATATCTTAAATCCAGCTTCCACTACTTCGACCTCACCATCAAAAGCTGCTGCTCCACTCAACTCCTCTCCTCAAGGAGACTCCAGCAACCTTGTACAGAATAAAGGTTCCTCCAATATGGCGGTTCTGGCTGGGGCTTCTGAGCAGCAGGATGATCAGAGTACTTCCCCTCCTCTAAAAGAGACAAGTGAAACACCACTTCATGAATCTACAGAGGCTTTGCAAAGAACTTCTCTTCAAAAGTCCCCTCTTGAAACCCTTCAAGAGGACCCAAAGGATACTCATGCTGAAGGAGAGAAAGCTGATTCTGGCCAAAGAAATGAAGAATCTGCAGAAGAAGAGTCTGAGGAGGAGGATGCCAACGATGGTTCGACTGCTGGGACAGAGTCCAATGCAAATAGCAGCGAAAAAGAAGACATCGAAGTGGTGGACTTGGATGACGATGAAGAAGATAATGAGCACGAAACGAATGAAGGGGATGGTGACACAACCAACAAACCCATGGAAGTCGAAATGGACGTGACTCCCCTACGTGTGGAACTCCCTCAACCGTCTTTGTCTCGAATGACTGACGAGGAGCTTGCACTCCTGAGACGAAATGACCCTATTGGGTACATGAAGGCGAAGCTGGCTCAAAGGGACATTCCACTTGCTAGGGCTGGCACAAGTTCGACTAGCTATCCTCTTCCCACAGATGAAAGAATTGTACTTCTAAACAGGATCAGGAAAACAATTCTTAATGTGGATATATTCGAAGTGCTCAAACAGGATAGCACTGCTTGCTACACTATGAAGGAGTTGCTTACAAAAGTCAACCTTGCTACCTACTCCTTGCCAGTTAGTACTATCTTGTTTGATCTTCAATCTTTGCTGGAAAACGTAACTGGTTACCTTTTCCAAGATGAATCTGCTGCCAGAAAGGTTCAAGAAAAACGCACTGCAACGGATGCTGCTTATGAACAAGCTTTGAAACTCTCTCAAGAAGCTGAGGATCAAGCTATGCATCTAAAGCAAGCAAAAACTGATTATGAGGCTCGAGCTGAGTCCATCCTTCTCTGGGAAAGGCAGATCCAGGAACTTCAACAGAAGGTTAAAGAGGCTAAAGAACAACAAATAGCCTTCGAAACCAATACTGCTGGTAACCAATTCGAAGAGCTTCTCAACCAGGGGCTTGCAGAAATGGAAACTGCAGAACAACTCAAGGGAGAAGTGGCAACCTTGGAAGGAGCCAGGCGTTTCGCTCAACAGAGACTTGAATCTTTTCGAAGTACCTTCAACAGATTGAAAAATAATTCTTATTTCTAAATTTCAGTGTTCATTTGATTACAATTTGGTTTTTTATATATAATATTCGAACAACGCCATTTTGGCATCTCATCTTGCCATTTTGGCATTTTTATAACATTTTGGTTACGTTGTTACTATTCGAATCTCCTGCAGGCGTGGCTTATATTTCTTTAAATATTTCCCATTATCCTTTAGGATACGCTTATCATCCATCAGCTCTTCGATTTCATATGCATTGTTCGAGAATACTTTTAATATTCGAAAGGGTCCTTCCCAATGAGGTGACCATTTACCTAGTGTTTTATTTTTCTTGTCCATGGGCAATATGACTTTCCAGACTAAATCATTAATAATGAATGCTTTTTTCTTCACCCTTTTGTTATATGTCCTGGACACTCTTTCTTTTTGTCTCATCAAGATTTCCAATGCATGTAATCTAACTTCGTCCAACTCAACTAATTCATTCATCATCATCTCCCAATATAATGCAGCTGGAAGTTCGTTTTGTCTTTGAATTCGAACTGATTGTAGATGAATTTCTACTGGAAGCACTGCATCATGACCAAATGTGAGTTGGAAAGGCGTAGTGTTAGTAGCTTCCTTAGGAGATGTTCTACAGGCCCATAGTATTTGGTCCAAAGTTTTGTGCCAGTTTCTTGGCTTTTTACCAATATGTTTCTTGATTAACCCTATTATTACTTTATTGGCTGCTTCGACTTGACCATTTGCTTGAGCATAATATGGCGTTGATGTTAGTAATCTAAACCCCATTTCTTGGGAAAATTCTTGCATCTTTCTACCTGTAAACACAGAGCCTTGGTCTGTGGTTATGCTCTCTGGCAATCCGAACCTATAGATAACGTGCTTCTGTATAAACTCAATAATAGCCTCTTGATCAGCAACTATTAATGGTATAGCTTCGATCCACTTGGTAAAATAATCTATTCCTACCAAGATATATTTCTGTCCTTTAGACGAAGCAGGATTTATTTCTCCTATCAAATCCAATGCCCATCCTCTAAATGGCCATGGTTTGATGATTGAATGCAACTCACTTGCAGGGGCATGTTGAATCCCCGCATGCTTCTGACATTCCTCACATCCTTTAGCAAATTCTATACAATCTTTGAGCATGCTAAGCCAATACATGCCATATCGAAACAACAGCCATTTCATTTTATGACCTGCTTGATGTGCCCCACATGCCCCATTGTGGACTTCTGACCATGCTAAGTATGCCTCACTTTCTCCTAGGCATTTCAATAATACGCCCTCTTGGGTCTTTTTGAACAACTCATTCCCCATGAGGAGATATGATAATGCTCTGTATTTTGTCTTTCTATCAACATTCAGAGTTGGATTTGCTAAATAACTCACCAGTGGACTTCGCCAATCTGCATCTGATAAAGTGTTTATGGCTAATATTTCGAATCCCTGTTTCTCAGCATATCCCAATTTCATACTTTCTAGATCTGATGGTGTGAATCTAGTAGCCATAACTCTACCCCTTAATTCAACTAAATCCTCAAAGTTCCTGGCAGAAACTTTATAACCCGAAGCCAATTGTGCTAAGTCATTTGCTTCTTGGTTCTCTATTCTTGGTATATGTTGAATATCCATGTATTCAAATTTCCTAAGTAGCCTGTTGACTATGACGAAGTATATCATCAAGTTTTCCTTTATGCATTTATACTCCTTTGTTATTTGCTTGACCACCAATTCTGAGTCTCCTTTAATTTCGACTCTAGTTGCCCCCAATTCCAACAAAGCTTCAAGTCCAACAATGAGCGCTTCATACTCAGCTTCGTTGTTCTAACAACGAGGACCATCTAATTTATACTTGAATTTTGTTGGAATTCCTTCAGGAGAAATTAGAAGGACTCCAACACCACTTCCATTCCTGTGGGTTGAACCATCAAAGTATAATTTCCATGGTTGCATTTCAACGTAACTCATGACAGTCTGCTCAACCAATGAATGGTCCACAATGAAGTCAGAAATCACTTGGCCTTTCACAACTTTTAAAGGCATGAAATTCAAAGAATATTCTGTTAAGGCTAAATCCCATTTACCAACTCTGCTATGCATTATTGGTTTTGAAAGCATGTGTTTAATGACATCGAAATGAGATGAAACATAAACATCAACATGCTTTATATAATACTTGAGTTTCATACAAGAGAAATACAAACAGAGACATAGCTTTTATAAATTGCTATATCTGGTCTCTGCATCATTTAGTACTCTACTTAAATAGTATATGGCTCTTTCGATACCATTGCTATCTTCTTGTGCTAACATACTACCTATACTAACTTCAGAGGCAGATATGTACAATCTCATGGGTTTCCCCCATGAAGGTGGAGACAAGATAGGAGGCTGAGAGAGGTATCTTTTTATCTTGTCAAATGCCTCCTGATGGGCTTCGTTCCATTCGAAGGCTTGGCCTTGCTTTAGACGAAGCAACGGAGAGAAAGCTTGGGTTCTTCCACTCAGATTCGAAATGAATCTTCTGAGGAAGTTAATCTTCCCTAGCAGAGATTGCAACTCCCTTTTTGACGTAGGTGCTTTCGTCTCCATTATGGCTTTGGTTTTGTTCTGGTTGATCTCAATCCCTTTCTTGTGAACCACAAAACCAAGGAAATCTCCAGCCTGCACAAAAAATGCACATTTAAGGGGATTCATCTTTAAGCCATGTTTTCTCATTCGTTCGAATGATTGGCTCAAATGATGCAAATGTGTTTCTGCAGATATAGATTTGATGACTATATCATCAATGTACACCTGCATAAAGGTTTCAATGAAATCATGAAAAATCGAATTCATTTCCCTTTGATAAGTTGCCCCAGCGTTCTTTAAACCAAAAGGCATCACCACCCATTCGTAGGTGCCTAAGGCTCATGGGCAACGAAATGTTGTCTTGGCAACATCTTCTTCAGCAATAAAAATCTGATTATACCCAGAGTATCCATCTAACATACTCAAGTATTCGAACCCTGCAGCAGAGTCTACTAGCATTTCTGCCATAGGCATGGAGTACTCATCCTTAGGGGTTGCAGTGTTTAAATCCCTAAAATCTATGCAAATTCTTAAAGAACCATTTATCTTAATAACAGATACTATATTTGCTAACCATTCGACGTACCTTGTGGTTCTGATGAATTTGCAACGCAGCAACCTTTCGATCTCAGCTTTAATCTTTGTGAGAACCGATGGTGCGAATCTTCTGGGAGTTTGTTTGATGGGCTTCTTGCCATCTTTGATTGGCAGTCTGTGTTCGACTAACTCCCTCTTTAAACCAGGCATTTCTTCATAATCCCATGCGAAGCAATCTTTGTTTTTCTTGAGGACTTCGATTACTTCCTGCTTGAGGCCTGGGCTAAGTTTTGCACTTATGTAGGTTATTCTTTTCGTGTTTTCATCCCCTAAGTTGACTTCTTCGAGTGGATCCTGCGCCAACATTTTGGCACCTGAGTCTATGGGGTCCCTTTCGAAGCCTAAGGGTTCTTTATCGTAGATGGCGTCCAACCTTTGATCCATCTCGAGTTCTTTGAAGGGTGAGCATTTCGAGCCATTCCCCACTTACTTCGTTCATCTTTATAGCTAATTTATTTATTTCAGCCTCTAAGGCCGCCTTTGATTCGTTCTCAGCCATATAGGCCGAAATCCTTTCAAAAAAGGTGGACTCAGTCATGGATAAGGTTGTCGAAGTCCCAGCCTGCTGGCCGTCTTTGTATAGTACTTTCGACTCCCTCTTCTTCACTAATTATTCTTCTATCCCAGTAAAGGCCATCATGGCGAAGGGTCATGTAGTAGTGGGCGTTTCTGGTTTCGTTGATCTCATCATTTGGAACACACGGAGCAATCTTTGCCAGATGTTTGTCATAATTCCTCTTGTCAACTAAATTGACTGTTGACATGAAGTAACTCTGGTCTGCTTCAATGTTTTCCACGATGCCATCTTCTCTCCATAGAACTAATCTCTGATGCATTGACGAAGGAACTGCCCCTACGCCATGGATCCACTCCCTTCCCAGCAATAAGTTGTAGTTAGCCTTGGCTTCGATCACCATAAACATGGTGGGCCTACAGCTTGAGCCTATTGTCAAGTCCAACTGAACTACTCCCAGTGTTTTGCCCACTTTCCCTTCATAATTGGATAGAACCATATTGTGGGGCTTGATGTCTCCTTCGCGGATCTCTAATCTTTTCAACATGAAGTGGGGTATCAAATTGACTGCAGCACCCCCATCCACTAGAACCTTATTCACACCATGGGCACCAACTTTTGCCCGAATAAATAGTGGCTTAAGATGGTTCTTCATAGCAGGTTCTGGACGTTCGAAGAACGCATTTTGCTCCTCGACAGCCCCATTGTCCATCACATAGTAGCACACAGGCCTATGCTTCATCAAATTTATGGTATCTTCTTCCTCATATTCATCAATTTCAGTTTCCTGTCCAAATTCACAGGGAAGCACAGATACCACGTTGCAGTTTAGGTTGAACGAAGACTCCCCATCCGATTCAAAGTTATCAGTTATCATATCTCCGTCTTCTTCTGGGCCTGGAGTGTATTCCTTTGGTTCATCTAGTTGTACTTCAGAGAAAAGCCTCCTATTAACTGGAGGTTTGTCTTCAGTTTGATTTTTTGGTGAGGGTTTGTTGGTGCTAGATTCACCTTGGTTCTTTGTTGAAGTGTCCCCTTTATTTGCCACAGCTTCCCTCTCAGCTTTTCGAATCCTCTGTTGCCTGCGCCACTGGGATCTCGACATGGGGTTCCTTCCCTTGTAGTTTTCTAATCTTACCTCTTCCCTCTTTGCTATGTTGAATTGCCTTCTGTATGTCATAGCATGGCGTGCATTTCGTTCGGTGTTTCTCCATCTGTCTTTGCCTTTGTCATTTCTGACTTGCAGCCATCTGTCGGTTGGCACTTCAGTAGGGAGTTTGAACGTCACTCTTCGAGCAGCCTTGGGATGAGGACTATCAGGCCTTCGTTGTTTGTGTCTGTTATCGAAACATAGGCCCATCTGCATAGTTTCTTGATGGTTCCAGCAAGGGGCGAAGGGAATCGTTTCAAAGGCTCTGGCCATGCTTTGATCATACACAGCAGAACACCTTGGGCATATCAAGCACTTGGTTGCCCCTTTGTAGCAGCGAAAAACAAATTCCAGCAAACTTTCTCCAGCCTTAGGATAACACCTGAATAGCTGGTTATCCTGGCGCCAATTATTGCCGGTTCGAGCCTTCTGTACCCTTTCGAAGTTCGCAGCGATTCTCTGATTGCAGAGGAAGCTGCACCTAGGGCATAGTATCATTCTTGTATCTCCCTTGTGGCATGTCATGAGGTAATCCTTGAGACTAGCATCTCCAGCATGATTATCCTCCATTTTATACTTCTCTTTTTCTAAGTATCTTTCTACCTCCTCCATCTCAGAGCGAGGCCTCTCCATATCCACCATGTTTACCTCAATATCCTCCCCCTTAGCTTCATCGTCTCCCCATCCTGTGGGTTTTATATCTTCAATGTGGACTTTTGAACTCTCTGGGGCGGAATATTTGACCAAATAGTCAAATTTTCCACTGGGTTCCCCTAAAGTGTCCCATATTTCTTTCTGAGGGGAAGTTGGCTTCGTGATTTGGACTTTCTCCAATTCCAGCCTCAGGCCTTCAGTGACCTGGGTCAATTCTTGGTTTTGATTTTCCTGGCCTTCAGTAGCCTGGATTTCTTTTGCAACAGCTAAAGGTGCTGCTTCAATCGAAGTCTCTGGTAGCTTCTGGACGTCTTCAGTGACCTCCTTATCGATTTCGACTATCACCCAGCTTTCGTTTTCAGTACCTTTCTCTCCTATTGGGGCATCACTTTGGTCAGCTTCCACCATGTTAATCTCTCCAATGCACGCAGGCTCGGAGTAATTGGTGTCTGCGACGTCCAAGGGATCTTCGTCCACTTTCATCTTTGCTTTATCAGCAAACTTCAGTCTGCCATCTTTGATTGCATTCTGAATTAGGTCCCTGAAAAGAAAACACTGTGAGGTTTTGTGGCCTAGGAAACTATGATATTTGCAAAATCCTCTCTTCTTTCTTTGATCTAAAGGAGGTATTTTGACATTTGATGGCACAATGAGTTGACCATCTTTGACAAGTGAATCAAAAATCTCGTCCCATTTAGTGACATCGAAGGTATAAACCTTCTTTGGCAATTTGTCACTTTTCTCATTTTCAACAATCTCTTTCCCTTTTGTGGGAACCAATAATTTGCAGGAGTAGGGTGGTGCCTGTTTTAATTCAGCGAGGTCGATTTCGACCTCTTCAAATTCGAATTCAGGATAATCTTCTGCTTCCTCAGTTCCAACATAGGAGATCCTTTCCTTCTTGTTATTTTTAAAGACTCTGGCCTTTTCGGCCTTTAGCTTTTCGACCTGTCGAACCCTGTCGGCTAACTGAGCCATGTCCCTCAAATATTGAGTGTCTAGCTTCTTTCGAACAGAGTAATCCAAGCCACCAGCGGCCATTTCGACTAACTCATGTTCAGGCACCACTATGTAACATCTGGATTTCAAAAGCCTAAATCTATTCAGATAATCATCTATGGGTTCAGTGAACTTTCTCTTGACACTGGATAATTCCTTCAAGCTTATCTTTGACTGTCCCATGTAAAACTGTTCATGGAATAATCTCTCCAAAAGAGCCCAAGTGTCAATGGACCCAGGAGGCAAAGTGGTGAACCATGTGAAGGCGTTTTTAGTCAGGGAACTCGGGAAGTATTTGATCCTGAGGTCTTCATTATTGGCTATATCTCCCGCTTTGGTTAGATATCTGGCTATATGTTCGACCGTTGACTCATTGGTATCCCCAGCGAACTTTGTAAATTTAGGGACTTTATATCCTCTTGGTAAATCAGTATGCATTATGCAATCTAATATAGGAGAAGCATAATTTGGCCTTCTCATTCCTGTGTTGAGGCCATTCTGGGCCATGACTCTCTCTATCATGGTGGTTAAATTGTTTTCTGCCAAGATGTTATCGTTTCGAATTCTATGAACGACAACATCAGCATCTTGATTTCGACCCACCATGACAACCCCCCTAGGTTGTTCTTCTCGAAACTCTGGGACTTCCAGCCTTTCGACCCTTGCCCCTGGTTCCATAATTTCTCTTTGTGGGCCTGGGATCATTGGGGCTTCTAGCCTTTGTGCCCTTGCCCCCAAGTTAACTTCTTCTCTAGGTGGTCTATAATTTGGGTCGTTAGCAACTTGTTCCATAACAGGGATGTTTGCTCGAACTCCCGCCTGATTCTGCCTACGCCTATCTGGGGGAGCAAAGAAATCTGCTATTCGACTCATGTTATCTGCGTTTTCTCTATTTGTCACAGTCACATTTTGTACTATTGGGGCAAATATTTCCTGCATAGTTTGTGCTAATACCCCTATCATATTATGGTTACTGTCATCCATCAATTTCCTAAAAGCCAACTGGTTTTCTGTGGTTAAAATAGGCATTGTGCTATAACCCACTGACCCTTGGTTATTTGTCATAAACTGATTCGCCCCAGACCCAGACCCTAATTGTGGTGATGAAATCGATGTGGAATTGTGTAAACCTGCCATAAAAGATGTTGGCATTCCATAAGAGGAATTTCTGGTTCTATTACTATCGAAACCGGGTGGTCTAGTTAGTGGAGTGGCGAAATGGGTTTGTGTCCCTGATGGTGGAACAAATCCCCCAGGATAACCAATGGTTCCAGTATTTCCTAAGATCGAACTATTAGTTGATATGCCACTTACTCCATTAGTGGCTATATTACTGGTAGAAGATGCAACAAACTGTGCATTCGAAGGGATCACGTTAGACGTTCCCATCGAAGTGGACACATTAGCGCCTGTTGTATGTGGGGCATTTTGTTCCCCTTGTTGATTGTCAGAATTAGACATCTTGTTCAAAAGTTTTCTTCTGGATAAGGGTTGATTGCTATTGGTTATTTTACCACTTCTTAGGTTCATAAAACAACAAACTTATCACTCAGAGGGTCTTTTTGTGATGGTTATGTCTCAACAATCTTTATTTCTGTTCTAAATTCTGTAACGTCCAACGATTGGTACCACCAGGTGTGCCAATTTGTTTACAGTGATTTCTGGTAAACAACCGCTAGTCCTCCAAACTATCGAATAAACTTACTGACTGTTATTCAATTTCTCTGGTAACTCGCAGGATCGACTAGATTGATCCTAGGATGTGTTGGTCATTAGAGTAACTCTCATGATCGAACAGGTATTCATGGTTGGTGTTTGGAATGTTGTGTAGGTGTTTGACTTATTTCGATTTCTCCCCTAAAGATATAAAAGTGTAATCAAAATATATGTGCACGAAACTAAATTGCATGAATAAAGGTCAATTGTAAAGACATGTAAAAACTGCATAAAAGACAAGTAAATGACTTCGAAACGTAAAAACACAGTTAATGTAAAAGATTCGAAATGTGAAGAAAGCGTTTAATGCAAGAAATCTGTAAAATGACTTTAAGTAAAAAAGGTGTTCGAAGGATAAAAACTTAAAGATAAAGGCATGAAATGTATAACAGTTTCTGAAATGTAAAGTATTTGAAATGGAAGGAAAGCATTTAAATGTAAGGCATCAGTGAAAAGATTTCGAATAAAAAGACTTTGGATGCAAAAACTTGTAAATGGTATTGACATAAAGATAAGGAAAGTACTGGAAATGATAAAGGGTTTTCATTAAATCATAAATATGTGGTGTTATCATACGTACATTGCTCTTGCATTCGTTTCCCTAGCCATGTGGTAATTTGAATGTTTATTGAGTTTTCTTGTACAATAGATATGACACACGAAATCCTAATGCTAAGACTTCTATTTATACTACTTTGACCATAACGGTCTTACTATAAGATTCTGCCACGTTCAGAACATGCAAAGCAATGCCTCTCTCTTGCTTCCACGTGTCTTCGAATGCTTCAGCGCATATATTTCAAATTTCGAACATCCCGCTTTCATTTGAATTTCAAATGTTTTTTCACTTCTTCGCTTCGAACGCACTTCTTAGACACAGCCTTGTTGTCATTTCGAGACTTCTTTGGATATATTCTCATAATTGTCACTCGAAGCTTCAAGCTCTGATATGCTTATTCGAAGCATTGCTTCTACTATTTTGAAACATGACGTTTTGTTTCATTTCGATCGAAACGTTCCATTTACTTTGCTTCTAATAATACTATCAAAATCTTCAGCCAACACCTGCAAAGCAAGATTATGTAGCATAGTTGTGGGATTTGGTTATGTGTTCTTCATGAAGATGCCTTGTAATTCAAGAATGAAAGCTCAACTTCTTCTCCTCGATTATCCTATCTTAAGCATGATCTCTTAAAGTTCTTGGACATTTTGTAAAGTTTGAAACATTGTCTACTACCTTCATGTTGACCACTTTGGTTAAATCAACTTGGAACTTGGTGAAAATTTGTCAAGAAGTTAGGTCAAAAATCTGACTAAATTTGCTAAATTTTTTACTGTGTTTTATGAAAAATGCCATGTCTTTATGAGCTTATATATTCAAATCTAAGCATTTTTTGGACATCATCCCTAAGGGTAAAAGTTATACAATTCATCAAGATCTACAACTTTCATGTTGAAAGTTTCCCTTTAATCATCTTGCATTTTGGTGAAAAATTTTCATGAAGTATTGAAATTATCAAGGTTAAAAACACTTAGAATTTTTCTAAGTCTTTGAAATCTTGACTATATGGTTGACTTTTTGACTTTCTTGATTCTTGATGATCAAGTTTGATATTTTTGAATGTCTTGATGAATTTCGATCTTTGAAATTTAATGTTGACCAAAAAGTCAAAGTTTGACTTTTTGTGTATCAGTTGACTTTTCCTTAGTTAATCAAATTTCAACTATCAATCCATTAATCTTGAGAAATGATTTGAACCATGAAATTACGTAAACATTTTGTGTTTGGGTCCTTTAGATAATGTTTCAAGCCATTAGGTCATGTACTAGATCAAAAGTCACGGATTGGTCCTTCTCAGTCAAAACCCTAATTTTGACAAATTTGCTCCTTTGATGATTTGAGTGCTTTTCTTGAGGAATTGTGATCAACCCTTGGTCAATTGATAAATATCACTTCAAAATGTTGATGTTGGCCAAAAATCATGAAGTTTCACGATATATTGACCATCGTTGACTTTTTACCCAATACAGTTGATTTTCAGTCATCTGAGCAATTGATTGAGCAAATTTGTGATGTAAGGCTTGAAACTTGGTGTAGCCGTAAAACCAATGAAGTCTCCACCGAGTATTTATTTATCCCATAAAATGGAAATGAAAATCATCAAAGAAAAACCTAAAGGGGAAATTAAGTTCTTGCGACCGAGACATTGGGTAAGGGAGTCGATTACGCAAGGGGAAGGTATTAGCACCCCACACGTCTGTAGTACTCTACGTGATCCACTCTTGTCATTCTAATAAAAGGGTGTATTCAATCTAATTCTTAATAGTTATAAGCTAAGAGGGAATGCATGCAAAGAAAACACAAGTAAAATAAGGAAATATTTACAAATTTTCGCTCGCCTGAGCCCCGTGACCAGATGCCTACGTATCCCATTTAAGGAATTAGAGCACCGTAGTTCGGCTCATATACTTTGTTTGTTTGTATATTTTAAATGAAAAATATTGAATTCAATCATTCCACCGATGCCCGATCTTTGGAGACTTATGACCTGTAGTGGAAAGGAACTAACGTGCTCTTAGAAGAGAAAAGTCGAATGGCGAAAAGAAATGGATTGGTTGGTATTTTTTACCATGAAAAGAATTTTTGTATGCTTAGAATTTTTTATACATTTTCCAAGAAAAAGAAGTTTTAGTTTTAAATGCAGTTATGCAAAAGAGGAAAGAAAAGTCTAAAGGGAGACTAACCTATCTTTAACCTAATGTTATCATACAATGATTGATCCTAAAGTTGAGCTTAAAGAGAAATCTCTACCCTAAGTTGACATGCTTGGATTTAGTCCTAATGTCTATCTCAACTTATCATCTATATATGAATCAAGAAGTCCTAAAGGATCATAGCAAGGGTCTGTCATCTCAAAACATGCACACAAAGACGAAATCAAATAAGCAGTCCAATAAGCTCAAGAGAGTACACTTAGAGAGATCCAACCTAGGTAAGCATTCCAAAGAAAGTCTAACAAACTATCCTATAGGGAACATACAATGAGAGCGAAGTCGTGCTCTCAATTTCTAAATTGAGTAACTCATCAATCAACAAGAAATAAAGGAAAGCGATAAAATCCTATAGGGAGCATGCACTGAGAGCGAAGTCGTGATCTTAATTTCTAAATTGAGTGACTCATTAATCAACAAACAAGGAAACAAACACAATCACGACACATATATCAAATGAAGTGCGGAATGTCTACTACAGGTCTTTAAATAGGGACTTCGAGCGCACGCTATTTATTTCCTACTTTTCATGATATCTAGAAAGCGATAAATACGGAAATATAACTTGGAAGCAGTATAATACCAAACTAACAATAATGTCCGCAAAAAGCACAACCAAAGCAAAGAAACCCAGAATACTTCCTACGAGCTGGAATCAACAAACAAACAGTCATAGATCGAATGCTGGGAAATTGTGTCGGAGCATCATCGATGTGAAAATAAATCATAATCAGAAATTCTAACATGTCTGCATATCTAACAATGAACCTGCATAAGACTCAACTCAACAAGCAAAGGTGAACCTGCATGATTTAATTCCTAAAATCAACTAAAAAAATCTAACAAATTTTTACTGATTTTTGTAATTTTCTTATCATAAAAAATATAGAAAAAGTAAGAGAAAAGTCCTAAATTCTACATTTTTTTTTATCCTTTCATCACTAATATTTATTGAAGAAAGTTGGAAGACAATTTAAAATAAAAGAAAAACTAAAAAAACAATTAAAAAGGGTTAGGGAGGTGGTAATACTGGGCCAAGAGGGTGTAGTATATGAAACTGAGGCACTTAGGCCCAAGGAGGCTAAGCCCAAGCGCACAATGCGAGTTCTTCTTCTTCACCCGTGAAAGGCAGCCACCATTCAACCTTCTACTTCTCTGGTCAACCAAAACGCCGTGCCACTATAACCAACAGATTCTCTCATCTTTTCTAATCCTTCAATGCGAAACAACATTGTAACTCTTTTCTCTCATCTTTTATCTCAAATAGAGCCGCAATGCTCTCTTTTCTCTACCTCAAATCCCTCAAACAGCCGTGACGGCTTCCCCTCGCCTCACCTCCTTTTCTCACATTTCTCCGATTATTCGTCCTCAATCTCTTTGTCGAATCATCAACATCACACCTCATCACCATGCCACCATTCTTTCATCTCAACTCACAAGGTTTGCTCGCAATCATATATCAGAACAATGGGCGCTTAGATGATGATAAATGAAGGTTCGAGACTTACCAATCAGAGTTCGTCTGATGCGGTTTTAACAACGATGAGGAGGAGAATACCGGAGGAAATTCTTCAGCGATTCAGGTATGCGTCTCTGTTTCTTGTTTCGAATCATGTTTTCTCGCTCATTATTCTTCTTCTTTGTGTTTGATATTGTGCTTGGTGTTATTGATCGAGGCGTTGAGGTTGTGATTATACAATGTTAATGAAGATGATGATGTGAGAATGGTGATGAAGGTTTTTAATGGGGATAGAGGTTCAATTGTAGAACACGGTCATTGTCATTGAAGTTGTTGTAGAGGAAGGGCCTGAAGATCAAAGAGAGAATGAAGGTTTTAGATTAAAGAGGGAATGAAAGGTTGAAGATGACAGAGAGAATGGAATGTTGAAAATGACAGAGAATCGAGGCTCAAGATCATTGAGATCGTAGAAAAAAGGTTCGTCCTCCAAATCCTGTTATCTCTTATGTATTAATACCTCCTTTTGTTGTGACTCCATCCCCTCCTCTGATCTTTCTGTTACTATTATGTTACATAGGTTTCAATGAGAAGCCCTTCGCCGTTAGATTTCTGATATTTGTTATGGAATGGAGGGCATAGATTAAGTGGATGAGTAATCAGTTAGGTGGTTGGAAGTTAGTTTTAACAGTTCTGTTTTGGGAATATGGTTGTTATTCTGTTAGTTTTTGTTTTAACTGTTTTTTATTACAGGGGAGCTTTTATGTATTGTACTGATGCTGCATAATTCTTGCAGGTATGGTTGAAAGTTAAACAGAGGCAGGGCGAGTTGTAACGTTTGGAACATGGCATAGCTTGGTGCACCGGGCATTCAATTGAATGGGCAGCAACAATTCTGCTTCTATCGTCACTAATTCTTAAAAGTATGTCTTGGTCTGTTCACCAATACCAATTAATTCAGATAATGTCCTTGGAAGAAACTTAAGTCCTGATTCAAGAGTTTCCCTAAAGTTCTTCTCCTTTAGCAACTGCTCATGCAACTTATCAACATCTCGCTCAAGAACCGGACTTCTCTCTTGCAAGGATTCCTTTCGTGTTTCCACATAACATTGCAGCTTTGTATTTACTTTTCCCTATGCTGCAATTTGGGTTTGCAGTTCTGTCTTAAAAGCTTCAAGCCTTTCCACTTCAGCTTTTTTTTCGTCAAGACTATCAATGGATTCCATGGAAAGGTTCTTGCTTCCAGAATTTCGCCCCAAAACAGTGCGTCGCTGGTGCATTGTTCCATTGGACACGGCCATAGATTTGTTCATACATGAAGAAGAGCTAGGAGAATTTAATCTATTCATTGTAGTTTGGTCAGGGGATAAGCCTTCAATTATATCAGTGGCCTTAATGGAGTCATTTGCAGAAGCAGTTTTATTTTGGCTTGTGAAATTTTCACAGGGCTTGTTGGACTCATCTACACAAGCACTGTTATTTTGGCTTGCAAAATCTTCACAGCTTTTGATATCTTCAGATAGAGGCAATGAGACTTCAATTGAAATTGTTGACAACCTTTGGTCGACTGCAAGATAATCACTTACTTATGAGGATTTTGAACTTGAATATTAAAGAATATGGTCCTTATCATCATATTCATCATTGACTGCAGAGTCTCCAGTCTCGTTGGTTTCACTAACAAGATCATCATCTGCATCTACATCTGACACCTCTATTGATTCATCTTGTTCATCATCATAATAATCGTCATAGGACACATCATCATCAGTGGCCTCCTCACTCTCAGATCCACTTTTTGAATCCATGTACATATCAGGGTCGGGAGATGAAGAACCTTTCTCAAATATGTTGTTATATTCTTCTAATAAGGTAATAACAATTTCTTGAGAATGGTTAGCTGCAACAGCTGCTTGTAAGAGTTGAATCGAATTATCTCCACCTACATCAAAATCATTTCAACCTCGTAATCTCCAATTAAAAGGGGGCGACAAACTAACGGTTCCGTGTATGGTTGAAGTGAGAAGAAACAGAAGTAGGATGGAAGATTATAACTAAGTTTTAGGAGGAGCTTTTTTATGAGATTTTCTTTTTAATATTGAAGTGTCATATGATATAGTGTCTTTTATTGGTAGTGAGCTTAAAATGCTTTCTTATCATGTATTTATGTAAGGATTCACATTATAAACAATCCTGACTTTTGGAAACGTTATGATATTTTAAGGTTTTAATGATGATAATCAAAGTATTCTTCATTGTTAGCAACTCGAAGGGATCATGTGAATCCGGATTGAATTTTCCTATTTTTCAAAGTGTCTTCAGGTTTCATAGGCTCGATTATCTCAAGTATCTATTCACACATAACTTTGTGAGGTAAATCCACATGACTTGATATTCCACCAATATAAGCCCTCTTGAATAGAGAAGTATCCATGAGCCTTGCTTTGGAATGAACGGATAATGATGGACTGGTACAAAATTGACTTTGAATCCATTTAAACTAGATGAATTTATTGAACAAATCTCTAAATCATTTCCAATGGGACCTTAATTCTGATCTCCAACCAGTGGTAACTTGTAATACCAACACTAGCTACTTTAAGATAACCATAATTCTTTGAATGATCCTTAGATAAGAGTTGAGGTTCGGGGAGAAAAACGACCAAGATAATTTCAATATGAACACATTAGTTCCACAAACCTCAATCTTTAGTTGAGCCATCGATTTGAGAAGCACCTAAACCACGTCAAAAGTTTGATGAAATCCAAATCCATAATTTCACAACAAAGTACATTTTGATTTGATGAAACCCTCAACCATTTAACAAATAGCATTACAAGAAATAAGTCCTTGATTCAGTCTTCTAGACTTCTTAAAAATAATTTCTATTGGGGGAAGCATTTAGGAGAAAACCCAATTATTGCTTTTTGAAAAATCTTGATGAGGATAACTTTGTATCCTGAGGAAATTTGTCAGGGAAGACGTCTATGATGCTGGAAATTCATAACCCTAATCCCGTACCAAGAATTATAAGAGCTCTAATTGAATCAACTTGAAGAATATAACAACCTTAGTCCATAGAGAAAAACCCTAATGCCAAAAGCTCTTCGTTCCTGTAACCACGAGACCAATCCTATGTATGAGATATACAGAGTATGATGAGGGATCTTAGGGGCAGAAATTGGGGTATAACAGCTGCCCTTATTTAAGTGTCTTATATCCGGAGATATGAAAGTAAAAATATTCGTTTCAACACAATTGAAGATACTTAAATACAAAACAAGCCATATTTTTGGCCCTAAGATGCCATGCGATGCTTATGATTATGAATGTAAAATATAAACTTCATGCATGTGAATAAGACACACTGGAGAAGTGAAAATAAAATCAACAGACTAATAAAAAGAAGTTGACTAGGAAAATAAATCTCTGGAGAACAACATGACTCTGGGGATAGAAATTTGAATCCATTGGAGACACGTCAACTCCACTAGGGAAATTGAAGACTCAACTTTACTGGGGTAAAGTCTACAGAAGAGACCAAACAACATCGACTCAACAAAATGAGGATAAGATTGATTGACCTATAACTCTGAATTATCCACTAATAAAGGAGATAGTAAAAAGAGAGTAACATCAAAACAGGGGATCGACAACTGTTAAACAGAAGGGCGCAAATAGAAACAGTAAATATAATACCGGCTTTTATTAAAGGTAAAGAAATAAAAGGTACACCGATGTTTACTGAAGATAGAGATATAGAGAAAATACCAACTTTTACTAAAGGTAGAGATTCAAGAATAACATCAACGTTTACTGAAAGTGAACTACCGACTTTTACTGAAGGTGGGGAGAAAAGAGAACACACCAGCTTTTACTGAAGGTGAGGTCTCAAAGAATTATTTTTTTTACCAAGATATTTCACCTAGAAAGGGTAAAAATACTAGCTATCTTAAATAAAGAGACTACCACTTCTAATGATTTCACAACAAACTTCTCTTGCGAAACTTCTTCGAAGAGATACCATTTGATAGAGAATCAAATAAACTTCCCCACGGTCCTGACCCTAAGCCATGAACTGGTCTCAGTTTCTTCTTTAACCAAGATATTTCACTTGGAAAGGGTAAAAATACAAGCTATATCAAATAAAGAGACTACCACTTGTAAATATTTCTCAACAAACTTCTCTTGCGAAACTTCCTCGAAGAGATACCATTTGATAGAGAATTAGATAAAATTCCCCTCGATCCTGACCATAAGCCATGAACTGGTCTCAATTTCTTCTTTAACCAAGGTATTTCACCTGGAAAGGGCAAAAATACAAGCTATCTCAAATAAAGAGACTACCACTTGTAAAGATTTCTCAACAAACTTCTCTTGCGAAACTTCCTCTAAGAGATACCATTTGATAGAGAGTCAGATAAACTCCCCCTTGATCCTAATCATAATCCACGAACTGGTCTCAGTTTCTTCTTTAACCAAGATATTTCACCTGGAAAGGGTAAAAATATTGCTGTAAGAATCTTTCAACAAACTGTCTTTATCATTGTAGTACAACCAAACTCTACAACAAACTATCTCCAATAATGACGAGACTACCATTCAATGGAGTAACAAATTTTCATCAATGAACTATCCCCCATAATGATGAGACTACCATTCATCGAAATATAAATCTCAACAACGAACTAACTCCAATAATGACGAGGCTACCATTCATCAGAATATAAATCTCAACAACGAACTACCTCCCATAATGACGAGGCTACCATTCATCAGAGTAAAACATCTTCTCTGGCATTAACAAACTTACTGGGAAAATACAGGTTGCTCAAATAAAGAGAACTTCCACTTTCTATTTAAGAAGGAATTATTATAAGACTGGCGGGGAATGAAGCTTGATCTCCTGGGGAAATACTAATACATTCCTGTTGAGGATAAAAAGTTCTTCCCGTGCAAAATAAATGCATATTTTCAAATCAAGGCTAGAAGCCTGCAGATTTCAGAATAATAATATTGTTGGGGACCACAGATTCAAACTAGGAGTAAATCAGAATGAAACAGTCAACCAAGACAACACCTAATAAGAAATAAACTCAAAAGGGGGATCACATTCCATCAAGATAATGAGCTGAATAGGAGAGCTAAAGAAAATATCTTCCACGCGGGATAACTCAGTAGGGAATTTAAAAGAATATACACTTTCTCTTTAGAGTTGACAAATCTATTGTAAAGAGGGTAACATAACTCTGAAAAGAGAATAATATGCCAACGACGTATCAATTAATGCAAATGGATAATGAATTTTTATTCATCTATGCATGATGTGTATGAATGTATGAATGTTATCATATATATGCTGACAAAACAACCATAATATGTCGGTGATTACCAGACAAAGCTGATTTGGGTGAAGACAACACTCGGCCTAGTCACATCCAGGATGAAGGTTCCATAAGAAAATAAGCATCTACTGAGGAAACAAAGTGATATTTCATGGCTTGACTTCACTGGGAAGAACATGGCTTAAAAACAATCAAAGCACCACCTGACTAGCAACAAATAAAGTTACGGGGATACGATAAACTCCACTCGGAGATATCATACAGACTTCGACAGGGGAATACAATGCTTCATCATATGGACTTCACCTGAAGGTTCCAACACTAACTTCACTAGGGAAGTAAAAACTACATTATCGAGACTTTAACTAGGGATGTCAATACAGACCTCACCAGGAAATATGAAAAACCACATCGTTGAGGCTTCAACTGGGGATTATTATGCTAACTTCATTGGGGGGAAAGAAACCGCACACACTAAAGAGAGTCCAAATACAGTCTTCAATATCAAGCATAATTATTGTGCAAACTTCTCTGGAGAGAAATCATGAAATTTCATGGGATAACAACTTTTAGATGGAAGCATCATCCTCGACTCATCTGGAGAATCAAGAAGTTAACATCACAGTAATATGTCAGCTCACATGGATTTTAAATCAAACTCAACGCATAGTGAGAGAAAACCCAATGAGTAAACACTTATCTTTAAACTTCTTAGAATGTATATTGCCCTTGTCCAGTTGCTTAGAAGCACACAACAATAATAATGTCATAACTGGAGGGCGTAATATCCTGTTAGAGATTCAGAATTACTTTTCAACATAGAGGGAGAAAGAATTCAACAACTAAGCACATGCTTTGTAACTTTGCAACCTCTGCTTGATCACCATTCGGTCTTGGAGAGAAATCACACTCAGTCGGAGAAATCTGAATGGTGACTTGACTGGGGAGGATAGAATTACAAACCCAACATCAAATAGATGCTTGAAGATAGTATGCACCAAGACTTAACTGGGGAAAGATGGGAATATAAACCCAAATGACACACCATATATCAGCTTGTATGAGATTCATCTATCCCAAGAAGCAATATCATAAATGGAATATGCACATATCAGCAAGTGCAACCAGGGAAATCTTTCTTGGGGAACTTTTCAAAACTTAGGAGTTCGTTCATCCTCGGAATCACCATTTTTGTTCCACTCAAATCACAACATGAGAAGCAAAAGGTAATTCGTAAATTCTTTTAAAAAATTTTTTTACTATTAAGTATTTTTGTGTTTAAAACTACTATCGATAATAAATGAAATATTTGCAAACAGAATATAGTAAGAACTACAAAGAATTGGATAAAGGCTCAAACTTTATTAATAGAATGGTAGTCTGTGAACGGCGAGACTCCATGGATGATTACAAAGTTTAAAAATGGTAAATATATGGAAAAGATACATTGAAATATAATGACCACTATTCTACCTAACAACTTCGAACTCCTGAGCAAAGACTTCAGTTGAAGTGTGATGAGAATCTGAGAAGATTGTTGCTTCAATGATCAAGTCTTGTCTGACGCAGTTACTTTCCAAGAAATCCCTATCTTTTGCCTAGGTTTCCCTTGCGGGTTTTCATCCTACCGGGAAGATTTATTCTGTTTGTGTCTCTAATTTTTTCCTAGACTGCCCTTTCGGGTTTTCAGCCTACCGAGATGCTCTTTTTTTTCCAAAGTCGCCCTTTCGGGTGTTCAACTTAGTGAGTTGTTCTTTTATTTCTTTAGGCGAATTATTTCTTAACTGCATCAGCATTCAAAGGACTTGGGAACTCCTCTTCATCCATAGTTTCAATAATCAATGCACCTCCAGAGAAGGCTTTCTTGATAACATATGGGACTTCATAATTGGGAGTCCAGTTGCCCCTAGAATCAACGTTAAAAGACATGATCTTCCTGAGCACGAGGTCGCCTTCTCTGAATTCACAAGGCTTGACCTTCTTATCAAAAGCTTTCTTCATTCCCTTTTGGTATAACTGACCATGACACAAGGCCATCATTCTCTTTTCTTCAATCAAATTCAACTGGTCAAACCTGTTCTGGACCCATTCAGCCTCTGACTACTTGGTTTCCATCATCACGTGTAAAGAGGGAATCTCAACCTCAACAGGGAGAAATGCTTCCATACCATACACAAGAGAGAATGGGGTTTCCCTTGTTGAAGTACGGGAAGATGTACGATACCCATGCAAAGAAAAAGAAAGTATCTCATGCCAATATTTATAAGTAACAACCATCTTTTGGATAATTTTCTTAATATTCTTATTAGCAACTTTGATAACCCCATTCATCTTTGGCCTGTAGGAAGATGAATTATGATGGACAATCTTGAATTCTTCACAAAGTTCTGTCATCGTCTTATTATTCAAATTCGAGCCGTTATCAGTGATAATCCTTCTTGGCACACCATACCGACAAATAAGATTATTCTCGATGAAGTGTACTACAACCTTCTTAGTAACATTAGCATATGAAGTTGCTTCCACCCATTTGGTAAAATAGTCAATCGCTACCAAGATAAAACGATGTCCATTCGACGCTTTAGGTTCAATCATTCCAATCATGTCAATACCCCATATAGAGAAAGGCCACAGAGATGAAATAACATTGAGAAGTGTCGGAGGCACATGAATCTTGTCATCATAAATCTGACACTTATGGAACTTCTTCACAAATTTATAACAATCAGATTCCATTGTCAGCCAATAGTAACTTGTCTTAAGCATCTTCTTTGCCATTGAATGTCCATTGGAATGGGTACCAAAGGAACCATCATGGATCTCATGCATCAACATGTTTGCTTCGTGTTTATCCTTGCATCTGAGCAAGTCCATGTCATGATTTCTTTTGTATAGCAGATCTTCATTAAGTAAAAAGCTAGCTTCCAACCTTCTCAGGGTCTTTCTATCTTTATTCGACGCACCCAACAGGTATTCTTGAGTTTGGATAAAATGCTTGATATCATAATACCAAGGCTTTTCAGATGACGTTTCCTCTGCTGCAAATACATTGGTTGGTCTATCTAGATGTCACACTGTGATACAAGGCACATCATTCCAAGTATTCACTTGATACATAGACGCCAAAGTTGCCAAAGCGTCTGCCATTTGATTTTCCTCTCTAGGAATATGATGGAATTCAACTTTGTTAAAGAAAGGTAATAATCTTCTAGCATAGTGTTTGTAAGGGATCAAGCCATGGTGACGAGTATCCCATTCTCATTTAATCTGGTTTATTAACAAAGTTGAATCACAATAGACATCAAGGATTTTAATTTTGAGATCCATAGCTTCTTCAAGACCCATGATGCATGCTTCATAATCCGCCATGTTATTGGTACAATCAAAGGTCAACCTTGCAGTGAAAGGGATATGAGTCCCATGAGGAGTGATAATCATAACACCAATTCCTTTTTTGTAAGCGTTCACAGCTTCGTCAAATAACATACCCCATCGGGACTCAGGATCAGGACCTTCCTCAGGCAAAGGTTCATCACAATCTTTTACTTTCAAAAACATCACATCTTCATCGGGGAAGTCATATTTGATAGACTGATAATCGTCAACCTGTTGGTGAGCAAGATATTCTGCCAACACACTTCCCTTAATAGCCTTCTGAGTACGATATTCAATATCATATTCAGACAACAACATCTTCCAATGAGCAATTCTCCCGGTAAGAGCAGGATTTTCAAAGATATACTTAATTGGATCCATTTTGGATATCAACCAAGTAGTGTGATTCAACATATACTGACGCAGACGCTTCGCTGCCCAAGCTAAAGCACAACATGCCTTTTCAAGTAGAGTATACCGCGAATCCAATCAGTGAACTTTTTATTCAGATAGTAAATGGCGTATTCTTTTCTTCATGTTTCATCTTGCTGTCCCAAAATACAACCCATAGAATTATCCGACACTGTTAGATACATAATCAATGGTTTTCCTTCAACAGGAGGGAGCAAGATAAGAGGTTCAAACAAATACTCTTTAATGCTTTTGAATTCCCTTTGGAAAACATTGGTCCATACACACCCTTGATCTTTCTTCAGAATCTTGAAGATGGGTTCACACGTTGCAGTCATATGGGAGATGAATCTGGAAATATAATTCAAACGCCCGAGGAAAACTCTAACTTGTTTTTCAGTCCTTGGTGCGGGCATTTCTTGAATTGCCCTGAATTTATTAGGATTAACTTTAATTCCTTTTTGGCTGACAATAAAACCTAGAAACTTTCCAGAATGAACACCAAAGATACATTTGTTCGGATTAAAATGGAAGCGATACTTCCTCAGACGCTGAAATAACTTCAACAAATCTTCCATATGTCCTTCCTCGGTATGATATTTGGCGATCATATCATCAATATATACTTTGATTTCCTTATGCATCAGATCATGGAATAGGGTTGTCATAGCGCTCTAGTACGTTGCACCAGCGTTCTTCAACCTGAAGGGCATCACTCTGTAACAGAATGTTCCCCAGGGTGTGATAAACGTTGTTGTTTTCCATGTCCTCAGGAGCCATCTTAATTTGACTGTACCCGGAAAATTCGTCCATGAACGAGAACACTTTGAATTTTGTTGTTCTATCTACCAACATATCAATATGCGGTAATTGAAAATCATCTTTTGGACTTGGTTTATTTAGATCGCTATAGTCAACGCACATGCAGACTTTTCCGTCTTTCTTTGGTACTGGAACAATATTATCAATCCATTTAGGATACACTGATGTCACAAGAAAACCAACATCAATCCGTTTTAAGACCTCTTATTTAATCTTCATTGCCATATCAGGGTGAGTTCTTCTTAACTTCTGCTTGATGGGCGGACATTTTGGCTTCAAGGCAGGTGGTGTTCCACAATATCAGTGTCCAACCCAAGCATATCCTGGTAAGACCAAGCAAAAATATCAGCATATTCTTTCAGTGGCTCAATCAACTTTCTCTTCACGTCGGGAAGAAGCAATGCTCCAATCTTGACTTCTCTTGGGTCTTCCTCTGATCCCAAGTTAATCACCTCCAACGGCTCTTTATACGATTGAATGGTGTTTTCCTCGCGCTCAAGCAACCGTGAAACCTCTTCTGGGATTTCATCGTATTCTTCTTCCTCGGCCAAATACACAAGATATTAGAAGTTGGGAGAGGGTGTAGGGTCATTGTATTCAATGGGTTTCTTAATTAATCTGCACATATGATTATGATTGATTTTAGAAACTGACCGATGTATAAGTGATTATGCAGATTTATTTATGACTATCATTTATTTTGAAAGGTTTTTTCAATTTCCATTTTCTAGGAAAAAGCAACAAATAAAACATAATTGGAAAACAAAAATATCTTTTATTAATGATTTGAAAGTCCTAAACAAATGACATGCCAGTACAATATCACTTTCAGTTTGGGCAGAATGAAAGGATTTTTGGAAAGATATACGGGAAAAAAATTACTTCGAGATGTGGATGTAAGAAGGCACACAAATGGTGAATCAATTATGGACCCTCACTCCATGCGTTACGAAATTCGGCATCTCTTGCCCTGGCTCATCCTCAAGGATAGTATTGATCTTCGAAGTAGTTTGATGCAGATATCCGGTGCTGTGGAATATGTCTTGATATTTGCTGAAAGCAGACTCTGGCTTCAAAATCTCACACTTATTATTCTTCAACGAGAATCTCATACCAGCTCTATTCTTATTCACTAGTGGATCAATAATTTCCCCCCACGCCTTGCTAGGGCTATTTTGTACTACCTGTTGAGCATCTTTGAATGAAGCAATATAATGCTCCTTTTTCCTTATATTATCGATCGACAAAGCTTGGAACTGCGTTCCAACAACGGCCTTGTCAGCCTCTACAATGTTGAAAGAAGATAAATTAGATATTAATAATGCTTGCTCGCCATTCATGATAACCACCTTCCCTTCTCGAACAAACTTTAACTTTTGATGAAGAGTCGATGTAACAGCCCCTGCCTTGTGAATCCATGGTCTTCCCGATAGACAACTATAAGCGAGAATGATATCCATGATCTGGAAAGTAATCTGGAACATATATGGACCTATATGCATAGACAAGTCCACCTCTCCAATGACTGACTTCCTGGAGCCACCGAAAGGTTTCACTATGATACCACTAGGGAGCATGGGAGCTCCTTGATACTTAATCTTTAGGAGAGTGCTCCTTGGTATCGCATTTAAGGTAGAACTGTTATCAATCAATACATTGGATAAAGAATCATTTTTAAATTCATTGAAATGTGTATAGCCATATTCTGGTTTCTTCCCTGCTCGGGTAATTCTTCATCACAAAATCTCAAATTAATACAAGAAGTAATGTTCCCGACAACACCGTTAAATTGATCCATAGGCATGTCTCTTTCAACAAACGCCTGATCTAACACTCTGATGAGGGATTCTCGATGGGCAACATAATTCATCAATAAAGCCAAGATAGAAATCTTAGACGAGGTCTGTAACAACTGATCTACGATCTTGTAGTCGCTCATCTTAATGATCTTCAACACATTATCAACTTCTTTCTCTATGGTAGTGCCACTGGATTCCTCGGCCAACTTTTTAGGTTCGACATTAGTTTCGACGACTTTCTTGCCATGATCAACATCTCCCCAAAAAGTAGGAGCAAATACATGGCCACTACGCATCACTCGACTGGCTTCAGCGATATTCTCCACATGTGTCAAAGGTCGTATCGGAATCTCCACCCCGTCTTCTAGGATGGTCTCATTTTATTTATAGGGTACAGCTCTATCCGATTCATACGGGATGCGACCAGGTAAACATATAACAAGAAGGGTTACTACAGGCTTGCTGCAATATGTAATCTCCACCGGAGTAGGAATGTCAAAATTGGGTACAATAACATTCACCCCTACCTCTTTTGCATATTCAGACTTCACATAATCATCATTAAAATTATATTCTTCAACCACAGGCTTAGACTCATCAACAGAAAATAAATCATCAGCAGAAATGTATTCATCATCCGACACGATCTCACCAGAATGGTCTTCAATCATGTTGACTCCAATATAACCATCTCTATTTCTTGTGAACCTGATAGTACCTTCGTCTAAAAGTAATTGGATACCTCTCCTTACGAGGGAACAACCACGGGGGTCTCTACATTAGGTCCGACAACCACCGTATTGATGCATCTCTTGTCCCGGCATATGGAAAAAGTTGGCATGTAACTGCACCAGATTATCATCCATATCATTCACGTTATAAATTTGGAACTCACCGGGACATCCGTACACCATGTTCACTTCCTCTTCGCATTCAGAATTGGTCCTGGCAATACAAACAAGGCCTTCATCAATCAGTCTTTGAAGGGAAGCTTTTACCTTATCACATTCGCGGCTATTTCGGCTGCAAATATTACACATCTTATGGTCATGCATACAATAACCTAACTTGCAAAGGTACTTATGCATCTTGACCAAATTTCCTTTTATCAAATTCACATCATAAATCTTGGACTCTTCTGGATTATCAGAAATCATATTCACCATTCCTCCACCTCCATGTTTATGTAATGAATTATCTTTCATGTTGGGACCAACGTCTTTAAAGGACAAAAGGCCAGATCTAACCATTTTCTGAACCTTAGACTTCAAAGGGTAGAAGTTCTTAATGCTATGCCCAGGGGCTCCCTGATGAAAGGCATATGTCTGGTCTGCCTTGTAGTACCATGGCAAAGGAGACGGTATAGCAAGAGGATTCCTTGTTTGCACTAAGTTTTTCTGAATCAATGCTGGAAATAGCTCTTCATAGCTCATAGGGATGGGATCAAAGGCTTCTCTCTTCTGACCCTGTCCTTGATTTCTTTATTGGGGTGTTCTTTGATACGCAACAGCAGTCGGAGCTACGTTAACAACCGGAGTTACTGAAGCAACTTGTTCTTGATGCACATGACGCCTTCTAGGAGGCTTATCCCTTCTCTCTTGAACAAATAAATTTGTATCTCCTTCTTTCTTTCTAGCAAATACATATGACAATTTTTCGTACCACTGGAACCTTCATCTCTTTTCAAACGACATTCTCTCACAGCTTCTTGTAAGCGAACACCCATACCCACCATTTCAGTTAAATCACTTGGCTTACTCGCCACCATTCTTTCGTAGTAGAAGGAACCTAAAGTCTTTATAAAGATCTTCGTCATCTCCTTCTATTCCATTGGAGGGATTACCTGGGTGGCCACTTCACACCATCTTTGTGCGTATTCCTTGAACGACTTCTTGTCTTTCTGGACCATAGCCCTGAGTTGATCATGGTTAGGTGCTATGTCCACATTGTACTTGTATTTCCTAACAAATTCTTCTCCTAGGTCATTGAAGGTATGAAAATTGGCACTATCCAAGCTCATGTACCATTTCAGTGCAGCACCAGTCAGACTATCTTGACAAAAATGGATTAGCAGACGTTGATCGTTAGTATGAGTGGACATCCTTCTTACATACATCACCAGGTGAGCCCGAGGGCAAGTATTTCCCTTGTATTTCTCAAATTCCGGTACTTTGAATTTCCCAGGTACTTTTACATTTGGAACTAAGCACATATCACTTACATTCTGTCCGAACATTTATTTTCGCATCTCGTTGATTTGATCCTGGAAATCATCCATTTTTTCATAGAATCCTAGTACTTCACTCGGTGGAGGAGTAGTATTATGAACCATATCATTAATAACAGGGACGTCATTCATTACTAGAGGCACAACATGACAAATATCATTGTTAACTGTAGGAGTAACGCGTACCACATGAGGGGCAGAAACCATAACATGTTGAATAGGCTGAGCAATTTGAGTAGTAGGGTTATATCCTTCTGGTATATAACCTTCCGGCATTCCCCATGGATAACCAGGGGGCATGTGATGCTGAGCAGCATTAAGTATTTGGAGCAACAGAGACGGGAACTATCATAATTTCATAGATAACCATTCCTTATTGTGGTTGCGTATCATGAGGAGGTGGCAGTGGTGGTGGCTGATTCTGAGCAGCCACCAACGACTCTACCAAAGAAGTCAAGTTCGCCATTCCGATTCTTAAAGCAGTAAACTCTTCACGCAGTTCATGATTCTCCTGTTCGAGATTATCCATGTTCTTCTTAGAATTGGCTCGGGTGTTGTACAGGTAAGACAACTTGATTCTGAAGACCAAAGGACCTTGGGTAACACTTCTGGGAAACTCATGAAATGCATATTTAGATGTAACATGATGCATGACATGTAATATAAATGCCATGTTTTCATTTCTAAAAGTGTATACGCTTTGATTCCTCTTACTAAGTCACGATGTTATTATTTATTTTTTTCATATATTTATTATATTTTTTTTCAATGTTTATTTTTTTGGATTAACAATTGGAATCAAGGAAATGATGTTTGGAAACGAAGTAATATGTGCGCTAATAATTATATTAACAAGCTATGTATGCAAACATTTGAGATCAAAGCTTCCACGGTACAGAATAGCTGTTGAACTGATAATAGAACCAAGATCACACGTAACAAGATCAAAAGTATGGACCAATTCAGAATACCAAGAACCAAAGTCACCAACATAACTAGAGTCACCAATAGAACATGTATAGTTAACATATGTACCTGTAAAGATTATTACCTCCCCACTCACGGGTAAAGACTAGGTCACAGTAAGGTCAATGGTGACTTAAAATCACAGGTTGCTTGAGAATACTATCATCATACACCTACATGATAATGATAGCACCTCATTAAAACCTCATCTGAGCATGGATGACAAAGCCGTCTAGAGTAATATACATCCCATATCTGTCGTGTTCCAATATATCCCTAATGTTCCTATTGTTTGTCGCTTAGCCTGGGTATTGGGCCTTTTACCTCATAGTAACACCCACCCAACAGAGAAATAGAGAAACTAGCACAACAACAATATAACAAATAACAATAAAGATGCAATGCAAACATATGCTTAAACATATACAAATGAATAAACCGTAAAAGCATAATGATAAACACCCTAAGAAAAGAAAAACGGGAGCTAGGATTGACTCATAGGATGGACCAGCAATTGGTCGACATAATAATTCCCCGGTGAAGTCGCCATTTTTCTGTAGCGGTAAAATCAATGAAGTCGCTGCCGAGTATTTATTTATCCCACAAAAGGGAAATGAATATCATCGAAGAAAAACCTAAATGGAAAATCAAGGTCTTGTGACCGAGAGATTGGGTAAGGGAGTCGATTACGCAAGGGGAAGATATTAGCACCCCACACGTCCGTAGTACTCTACGGGATCCACTCTTGTTGTTCTAATCAAATGGTGTATTCAATATAATTCTTAAAAGTTATAAACTAAGAGGGAATGCATGTAAAGAAAACATGGGGAAAAGAAGAAAAAATTTACAAATTTTCGCTCGGCTAAGCCTCGTGACTAGATGCCTACGTATACCTTTTAAGGACTTAGAGTGTCGTAGTTCGGCTCACATACTTTGTTTGTTTGTGTCTTTTAAATGAAAAATATTGAATTCAACCATTCCACCACTGCTCGACCTTTGGAGACTTATGACCTGTAGTGGAAAGGAACTAACATGCTCTTAGAAGAGAAAATCCGAACGACGAAAAGAAATGGATTGGTTGGTATTTTTTACCATGGAAGTAATTTTTGTATACTTAGCATTTTTTATACATTTGCTAAGAAAAAAAGTTTTAGTTTTAAATGTAGTTATGCAAAAGAGGAATGAAAAGTCTAAAGGGAGACTAACCTATCTTTAACCTAATGTTATCATACAATGATTCATCCTAAAGTTTAGCTTAAAGGTAAATCTCTACCGTAAGTTGACATGCTTGGATACAGTCCTAATGTCAATCTCAACTCATCATCTATAAATGAATCAAGAAGTCCTAAAGAAGCATAGCAAGGGTCTATCATCTGAAAACATGCACACAAAGACGAAATCAAACAAGCAGACCAATAAGCTCAAGAGAGAATACACTTAGAGAGATCCTACCTAGGTTAGCATGCCAAAGAAATTCTAACAAACTATCATATAGGGAACATACAATGAGAGAGAAGTCGTGATTTCAATTTCTAAATTGAGTGACTCATCGATCAACAAGAAATAAGGGAAAGCGATAAAATCCTATACGGAGCATACACTGAGAGCGAAGTCGTGATCTCAATTTCTAAATTGAGTGAATCATCAATCAATAACCAAGGAAACAAACACAAGTACGAAACATATAGCAAATGAAGTGCGGAATTCCTGCTACAGGTCTTTAAATAATGACTTCGAGCGCACGCTCTTTATTTACTACTTCTCATGATATCTAGAAAGCGATAAATGTGAAAATATAACTTGGAAGCAGTATAATACCAAACGAACAATAATGTTCGCAAAAAGAACAACCAAATCAAAGAAACCCGGTATACTTCGTGCGACCTGGAATCAACAAACAAATAGTCAAAGATCGAATGCTTGGAAATAGTGTCGGAGCATCATCGATGTGAAAATAAATCACAATCGGAAATTCCAACATGTCCGCATATCTAACAATGAACCTGCATAAGGCTCAACTCAACAAGCAAAAGTGAATCACAAGGTTCAAGTATTCGGATAACCATGATTTAATTCCTAAAATCAACTAAAAAAATTTAACAAATTTTTACTGATTTTTGTAATTTTCTTATCATAAAAAATATAGAAAAAGTAAGATAAAAGTCCTAAATTCTATGTTTTTTTATCCTTTCATCACTAATCTTTATTGAAGATAGTTGGAAGATAACTTAAACTAAAAGAAAAACTAAAAAAATAATTAACAAGAGCCAGGGAGGTGCTAATACTGGGCCAGGAGGATGTAGTATAGTAAACTAAAGCGCTAAGACCCAAGGAGGCTAAGCCCAAGCGCAGCCACTAACTAGATTTGGTTTTTTCATTTCATTATCCTTTTATTAGTTCTTGAATTAAAATGAAATAATGAAAAAAAAGAAAAGTGATTTCCATATGACCATGAAACGGTAGAGTTTTTAGTGGAAATGTTAGGGTTTATCTGTTGTGACTTTTAAGCTCCTACGAACAATGCGAGTTCTTCTTCTTCACTCGTAAATGACAGCCACTATTCAACCTTCTACTTATCTGATCAACCAAAATTCCGTGCCACTGTAACCAACCGATTCTCTCATCTTTTCTAATCCTTCAATGCGAAACAACACCGTAACTCCTTGCTCTCATCTTCTCTCTCAAACAGAGCCGCTGCGCTCTCTTTTCTCTGCCTCAAATCCCTCAAACAGCCATGAAGGATTCCCCTCTCCTCACCTCCTTTTCTCACATTGCTCCGATTATTCGTCCTCAACCTCTTCGTCGAATCATCAACATCACACCTCATCACCACTCCACCATTCTTTCATCTTATCTCACAAGGTTTGCTCGCAATCAAATATTATAACGATAGGCGCCTGGATGATGATAAATGAAGGTTCGATACTTACCAATCAGAGTTCGTCAAATGCGGTTTTAACGGAGATGGTAAGGAGAATACTAGGGGAAATTCTTCAACGATTCAGGTATGTGTATCTTGTTCTTGTTTCGAATTGTGTTTGCTCGGTCATTCTTCTTCTTCTTTGTGTTTGATATTGTGTTTGGTGTTATTGATTGAGGCGTTGTGGTTGTGATGATGCAGTGTTAATGAAGATGATGATGTGTGAATGGTAATGAAGGTTTTGACTGGGGATAAAGTTTCAATTGTAGAACAGGGTCATGGTCATTGAAGCAGTTGCAGAGGAAGGGCATGAAGAACAAAGAGAGAATGAAGGTTTTAGATGAAAGAGGGAATGAAAGGTTGAAGATGACAGAGAGAATGGAATGTTGAAAATGACAGAGAATCGAGGCTCAAGATCACTGAGATTGTAGAAAAAAGGTCCGTCCTCCAAATTTTGTTATCTCTTATGTATCAATACCTCCTTCTATTGTGAATCGATCTCGTCCAACGGATCCTTCTGTTACCATTCTGTTACATAGGTTTCAGTGAGTAGCCCTTCTCTGTTAGATTTCTGAGAGTTTATTATGGAATGGAGGGCAGCGATAAGTGGATGAGAAATCAGTTAGGTGGTTGGAAGTTGGTTTTAACAGTTCTGTTTTGGGAAGTTGGTTGTTATTCTGTTGGTTTTTGTTTTAACTATTTTTTATTGTAGGGGAGCTTTTATGTATTGTACTGATGCTGCATAATTCTTGCAGGTTTGGTTGAAGGTTAAACAGGGGCAGGGAGGATTGTAACGTTTGGAACAGGGCAGGGCTTGGTGCATCGGGCAGTCAATTGAACGGGCAACAATAATTCTACTTCTATCGTCACTAATTCCTCAAAGTATGTCTTGGTCTGTTCACCTATACCAATTAATTCAGATAATGTACCTGGAAGAAACTTATGTCCTTCTTCAAGAGTTTCCCTAAAGTTCTTCTCCTTTAGCAACTGCTCATGCAACTTATCAACATCTCACTCAAGAACCAGACGCTGCTCTTGCAAGGCTTCCTTTCGTGTTTCCATATAAGATTACAGCTTTGCATTTACTTTTCCCGGCACTGCAATTTGGATTTGCAGTTCTGTCTTAATAGCTTCGAGCCTCTCCACTTCAGCTTTGTTTTCATCAAGAATATAAATGGATTCCATGGAAAGGTTCTTGCTTCCAGAATTTCGCCCCAAAACAGTGCGTCGCTGGTGCATTGTTCCATTGGAAATGGCTATAGATTTGTTCATACATGAAGAAGAGCTAGGAGAATTTAATCTATTCATTGTAGTTTGGTCAGGGGATAAGCCTTCAATTATATCAGTAGCCTTAATGGAGTCATTTGTAAAAGCAGTTTTATTTTGACTTGTAAAATTTTTACAAGGCTTGTTGGACTCATATGCACAAGCACTGTTATTTTGGCTTGCAAAATCTTCACAACTTTTGATATCTTCAGATAGAGGAAATGACACTTCAAGTGAAATTGTTGACAACCTTTGGTCGACTAGAAGATAATCACATACTTCTTAGGATTTTAAACTTGAATATGAAATAAGATTGTCCTTATCATCATGTTCATCATTGAATGCAGAGTCTCCAGTCTCATTGGTTTCACTAACAAGATCACCATCTGCATCTGCATCTGACCTCTCTATTGATTCGTCTTGTTCATCATCATAATAATCATCATAGGAAAAATCATCATCGATGGCCTCCTCAATCTCAGATTCTCCTTCTGAATCCATGTACATATCAGGGCCGGGAGATGAAGAACCTTCCTCAAATATGTTGTTATATTCTTCTAATAAGGTAATAACAATTGATTAAGCATGATTATCTGCAGCAGTTCCTTGTAAGAGTTTAATGGAATTATCTCCACCCACATCAAAATCATTTTCAACCTCGCAATCTCCAATTAAAAGGGGGTGAAGAAGTAACGGTGCCATGTTGGTTGAAGTGAGAAGAAACAGAAGTGGGATGGAAGATTAGAACTAAGTTTTAGGAGGAGCTTTTTTATGAGATTTTCTTTTTAATTTTGAAGTGTCATATGATATAGAGTCTTGTATTGGTAGTGAGCTTAAAATGCTTTCTTATCATGTATTTATGTAAGGATTCACATTATAAACAGTCCTGACTTTTGGAAACGTTATGATATTTTATGGTTATAATGATGATAATCAAAGTATTCTTCATTGTTAGCAACTCAAAGGGATCATGTGAATCCGGATTGAATTATCCTATTTTTCAAAGTGTCTTCAGGTTGCATAGGCTCGATTATCTCAAGTATCTATTCACACATAATTTTGTGAGGTAAATCCACATGACTTGATATTCCACCAATATAAGCCCTCTTGAACGGAGAAGTATCCATGAGCCTTGCTTTGGAATGAATGGACAATGATGGACTGGTATAAAATAGACTTTGAATCCATTTAAACTAGATGACATTTCTTGAACAAGTCTCTAAATCATTTCTAATAGGACCTTAATTCTGATCTCCAACCTGTGGTAACTTGTAATACCAACACTAGGAACTTTAAGATAACCATAATGCTTTGAATGATCCTTAGATAAGAGTTGACGTGCAGGGAGAAGAACGACCAAGATAATTTCAATATGAACACATTAGTTCAATGAACTTCAATCTTTAGTTGAGCCACCAATTTGAGAAGCACCCAAACCACGTCAAAAGTTTGATGAAAACCAAATCCATAATTTCACAACAAAGTACATTTTGATTTGATGAAACCCTCAACCAATCCTCAACCATTTAACAAATAGCATCACAAGAAAGAAGTCCTTAATTCAGTCTTCTAGACTTCTTAAAAAGATTGTCTATTGGGGAAAGCATTTAGGAGAAACCCTAATTATATCTATTTGAAAAATCTTGATGAGGATAACTTTGTATCCTAAGGAAATTCGTCAGGGAAGACGTCTATGATGCTGGAAATTCAAAACCCTAATCTCGTATCAAGAATGATAAGAGCACTAGTTGAATCAACTTGAAGAATGTAGCAACCTTAGTCCATAGAGAAAAACCCTAATGCCAAAATCTCTTCTATCATGTAACCACGGGACCAATGCTATGTATGAGATGTACAGAGTATGATGAGGGATCTTAGGGGGGGAAATTGGGGTATAACACTTGATATGAGCAATCTTGAAGAGTTATAATGAACCATGAAAGTCATTTGAGGCATCAAAAGTCGAAATGTCCTTCAGAAAATCAAAACTCTAATTTGGAGGCTCAGTGCTTAAGAGGTGAGCTTATCTTGATCAAACCCTTGAGAAACCTTGAGCATTTGAGATCTTTGGTGAGAAATGTCTTGCAAATAGAGAGAGCAAATTTTGGGGTACAACATAAATCAAGAGTGAGTATTGTTCTTGGAGGAAGCTTGTAAGCAACTCCAAGTTATGTTCTTAGTCAAGAGTCTTGGCTAGGTATTGTCATGGAAGTGTGTCTTCTAGTTTTGCGTCATGGAAGTGTGTCTTCCTATTTTGTCCAATCGTTGTCTGTGATTGATGAGGAACTGAGGAGGGCCTCATATCTAGGTGTGTCTTAGATAGAAAGTTAACACGGGTAATGATTAAGTGAGAATTCATAAACGGGGGAGTTTAACTTCAAATTGATATTTTTATAGTGGATTTTATCTCTGGCTTGGTATGCCCCCAGAGTATGAGAGTTGCTCCGAACTAGGTTAACAATTCATGTGTATTATTTATCCTTTTTAGTATTATTTTTTATTGTTTATACCTTGCCATGTTCTTTGTTCAGATTCAAATGTCTCAATATATCATAGGACATCTGGAGTTTATTATACCATAATTTCAATTGGTATTAGAGCAGGCATCTTGTTCTGTTTATAGGTGAGATTCTGGGATGATACTTTCTGGTCATGGGCAAGGAAGAAGGTGATTACTGAAAAGTTGTTTGAACTTGGATAAGTTCATATTGTGGTTTGAACGGTCCCTAGAAGTGGAGGATGAACTGTTTATGATAGGGCGTGTATTCAACCAGTCTATTGTTATTAGGCTTGTAGCTTTGGTGATGAGCTTCTGTGTTGGGTTTGATTTATTTTAAAAAATAGGTTGTTTTGTTTACACCTGGAGTATGTTAGTTGTGTGCAAGGGCTTTATGGTGTGCCTGGAGAATGTTGAGGAGTTTGTATGCTTTGTGTTTCGCTGCATGGTATCTGATGTAACCATGGTTGTTCCTTGTGTCTCTGATGGTGAGACTGTAGTAAGATACTTCAACCAGCTTTTAAAGTTGCCAAAGATACTTGAGGTTTCTCTCAAGTCCACTCATAAAGGCATGATCAAATGTGGTTGATGAAAAGAGTTATGAAGGTGGAAAGAGCTCTTCTTTGTGATAGCTTCCAAAGGGATCTTCCTAGGTTGTTACTAAATTAGGAAATTGGTCCTGAACCTGTTGTTTGTTGATGATGGTATAGAAGATGGAAGCCTATTGAAGTCCTTGAAGGTGATCAAGGTATATTCTGATTTTCTGAGAGAAGTATGGACTTCAGAACCAATCTCAACAATATGTTGATTGGATATAGGAATTGTAACACCCCATTTCTGTCCAACGAATTATATAAAATTAGAGTTACAAAGTTTCCAACAAATTAATGGAATGCTACACTTTCAACTTGGAAACAATGACATTCAATCACCTATAGTTCAGATACATAACACGTAAAATTCAGATGAACTGATAACAACTTGTTTAGTCTTTAAAAATAAAACAACTTTCGTTGCTACGCAACGGATTCACAAATTCAACTGAAAACACCACAACTTCTTGTCCAACTCAAAACGAATTTAAGACAACAAGTCTTTAATGAAAACAACTTAAAAATTCAGCAACATAATGAAAACCAACAATAAAGAAAACATGCATCCATCCCCCCGAGTGCTACGTATCATAGCGATAACAATGACTCGAACTAACAGAGGTAACATCTATCCTTCTTGATTACCTGCACTTTACCAACAGAGGGCAACATTTAAACAGAATGGGTGAGATATTAAACCATATAAATGAGTGTATGATAAACAATTTATTAGATCAGATTATATAAAATCACCACTTCACAACTTTCAACCAACATCAATCATCACAAGTCAACAACACAACATGTTAAATATGCAACTCGGAATGCGACTCGTTCCAATGCACATGCATGTGGTATCAATGGAGCAAAATTCCTAACTTAGAAATCTGCCAATTAATAGAGGCATCAACAAGGCATAAGCCTTCAACTTAATTTATCAATCCAAACCAACTTACCGAGCATCAGCTCCAACTTGGTATGCTATGTATGCGACCCAATATAAATGTCAGGATAGCAACAACAAAATTCCAAAGCAACGCAACAACAAACCAACATTAGCCATAAGCCCACAACTTAATATTTTGCCCATAAATAGAGGCAATAACATCACCTGCTAATTCACATTTTTCAACAAATAACATAATACAACGAGTCAACCAAAATTTACTACAAATAAACCTCGTAGTTATTCGGACTATTACGACTATTTCCGATTAATTAATTATCTAAATGCTTATTTATAATTATAAAACTTCTATAAATTATTAAACTATAATACTATAATACTACAATACTACTACTTGAAAGTTGAAACACTTGGAAATGATGATGCAGTAATATTGGTATCGCAAGCAGACTCAATTTTCGATAGCTAAATAATAAACAAATATCACTCCTATTCTAAGAGTTATTTTGTATTATAATTTAATTCGCAATTTCAACAAATATATAACACACTGACATCTTACACTGCCAACTCTAAACATGTCAGAATTACGCAAAACAAATAAAAGTGACTTTAATAATACAGAACAACTTTATTGATAACTTTAACAACACTATTGACAACTCTAACAATCCTATTAACAACTCAATTGACTCTAACTAAAAACTTCTAAAAATTATATACTAATAATATTAAATTATTATTATTATTATTATTATTATTATTATTATTATTATTATTATTATCGTGATTATCACTTATACTAATAATATGTTCTATTTTATAAATTTGAACGTGTTGATTAATTAAAGCGTAAGTGACCTGTGAAATTGTTATGATACAGCAGGGGCGGATCCAGACTTTATATATTGGCGTGGCTAAACATAAAAGAAATTATCGACTAAAATATATTGAAAATAAAAAATAATATTGTTTGATGAAGTGTATTTACAATGAAAACCTTCTAGTATCAATTTCTTGAAAATGAGCTAAAATAACATCATTGTTAATTGTTCCAAGAACATCTCTTTCTATAAAAGTTACAAGACGATCATTTAACCATTGATCACCCATTTTGTTACATAGCTGACTCTTCACAAACTTCATAGCTGAAAAAACACATTCCACGCTCGCAGTTGCTACTGGCAAGACTAAAGCCAACTTTAGAAGCTTATAAACTATATCAAAAGTGTTGCATTTTTTTGTTTCCACAAGTTTTGCACAAAGATCTGAAAGTCCGTTTAAATTTGCAAATTTTGGATCACATCGAACATTTCTAACATAATTCTGAAGCTGATGTCGTACCGCCACTTCTGGAACATCTACAAAATCATTTGGATAAAGTTCAACCATCCTCAATAATTTTTTCACATCAAAAGATTCAAATGATGATGAGGGACTCAAACATGAAACACATTGTAAAAGTTCAGTATTCTCTTCATCAAACCTATCATTGAGCTCATGCAACTGCAAATCTAAAACACTACATAAACAATCATGCTTATAATGATGCAAATTAGAAACACTAGAAGTGATAGCATGTCGTCTAGGTTTCTTCCCTTGCACGTACGCTGCATCCAAATCAGGCACATCAATATCATGCTTATTGCAAATTTCCATAACCTTAGATATAAGTTCTTCCCATCCATCATTTCTCATTTCTTGTAATTCCTGTTTGGTGGCTTTGACAAGTGATAAAGCATTCAAAAGATCTTGATCACGCTTTTGTAGCACTACACTTAAATCATTTGTAAATCCTAAAATCTCAACCATCATGTATAACATGAAAATAAAATCAAAGGACTGAAGCACATCTAGCAAAAGCATAGTTTCACCATATTTTTCAAATGACGTATCTTTCCCGACTTCTTCAAGTACCTCAATAATGGCACCATATAAAGTCATCAAACTAGTGAGAGTCATAAAGTGGGAACCCCAACGAATGTCACCCGCTCTAGCAATAGACGATTCTTGATTTAATCCACTACCAGTCTCTATCTCACCCTCTTCAATCAATTTATAAAATTGAGATACTTGTTTGTCCCGAAGCAATTCTTGTCTCTTGTTAGAAGACCGTATGAAATTAACAAGCATATTGACCTTACCGAAAAAACCACTAACATCTTTGTGAGTCTTAGCACATGCAACAAGTGCTAATTGAAGTTGATGGGCAAAACAATGCACATAATAAGCTGATGGATTTTCATTTTGAATTAAAGTTCTCAAACAACCAAACTTACCTCGCATATTGCTAGCTCCATCATATCCTTGCCCCCTTATGCTAGATAAACTCAAGCCATTAATAGACAACAACTTCTCAAGTGCCTCCTTAAGTGACTTAGCACTTGTTTCTTTAACACTAACAATCCCAAGAAACCTTTCTTTTACCAAACCATCACTATTAACATAGCGAATAACAACAACCATTTGTTCTTTACCAGCAACGTCACCGGATTCATCAATCAAAACACAAAACACATCATCCTCAATATCACATACAATTTGTTTAGTTATTTCACATGCACAATGTTGTACCCCAAAATTTGCCCTCCCATATTCTTCAAGAAATTGCAAAGCCAAGCTTCAAAATCTCCCCAAGGGTTGCACAGTCAAAGATCTCCTATACAGTCAAAACTAGGGTTTGTGTTCTGATCAAGAAAATGAAGTTTTCAAAGGTCCAATCAAGTCTCACATGCCTACAAATAGGGTCAAGCATCCTCATATCAAATTTCAAGACATTCGGCTCAAAATTGCACAGTCAAAACCCTAGATTGCATTACAGTCAACTGTAGGGGCAAAATGGTCATTTGACAGTCAAAAGTTCAAATTTTTGGTCAACATATCATTTTGAAGCCACAAACATCATTTGATCAATGCTTGATCATGATTCTCAAAATTTGGCTCAGAAATCATCAAGATGCAAAAGTTTCCTTATTTGGACAGCTGAAAAAGTCAACTGAAATTGACCAGGGCATAACTTTCACATGGATTATCAGAAAAATTCCATCCAAAGCTCATTTTGAAGAGAAAGACATTTCCTACAACTCATATTCATACTTCAAGTCCAATAAATGCTCTCACAAAAAGTTATCAATTTCAACATTATAGGTCATTTTCAAAAGTCAACAAAAAGGGACTTTAAGTCAAAGGCCATAACTTGAGATTGGTAAATCAAAATGACATGGGACCAAAGACATTGGTTAGAGGACTAAAAGACCTTTCCAAAATTTCCAAGAACATGAGAAAAGCTTAAAAATTGAGCAAGTTATGCCTTGTGGAAGTTGGGAAATTTTTGGATGTTTTGAAAAGTCAACATTACTTCAAATGACCTAAAATTGCTAATGGGCCCATTTTTCTTCCATGATTCATCATCCATGACATGTGCACGACCACTTTGCCCAAAGGGAAGTATTTTCTCATTTTTTATTTATTTATTTGAATTTTTATTTATATTAATTCATTTAAATCATTTAAATATATGAAAAATATTTAACCTAACCTAACAAATCTTTTTGTACATGTTTTAGCCTCAAGATTTCGTGCATATGCAAATTAGGAAAGATTTGGGGTGATTGGATATGATTTGTGCAAAAATAGCATGGAAAATATTTGGTTAAAAAGCTTGAAAATCAAATCTTCAAAAACCATTAATTCAAGAGATTTTGATCAATATTGTTGACCTAATGCACTCAGTACATAAGCATGATCATAACCCTAATGCAAAGAGACGCACAGCTGCTCAGAATACTCCATTGCAAACTTGAATTTTTCTCTAAAGAACTCAAATCTGAAAAACACTTTTTAAGTCGATTCAAAGCACAAGACTTGTTTCAATAGCTTCCTCAAGGTCCCCTGAACACATTCCAATCACAAACACTCATCAAAGCCCAAGGAATTGGTATACAGAACCTGAGATATCTCATGAAAATTGCATAATCGTATTCTCCAATCTAAGCATTTTTACAGCATTTTATTCATGGATTCATGTTTATTATCTTGTCCTGAAACTAACCAATGCGTTTAATTGCGTTTTTATGCTGTATATACGATTTCGCCATGACTGTTTTCTAGGGTTTACAGAGTTCTAAATTGGTGACTTTGAAACAAGGAAAAATTGAAACCCCTAACCACCACCATTCAAACCAGCACGTTCAGACGAAGAGGAAACACCCATCGCGCCCAATTTATGAATGCTTAAGAGCTAATCGCTATTTTCTGAAAACTGGCCTAAGAAGACGCTATGAAAACCGTTGCCTATATTGTTTGTATTTCAGGGACATGAAGAAGATGATGTGCTGGCCGGCCCTGATTGGGAGGTTTAAATTTCGCGCGTTTTCAAACCACAGACTTTTCTTTCTTTTTATAATATTTGTTAACTATTATATGTCAAAAGCGTTTGAAGTGGCTCAGCGGTACAGGTGTTGATTGGTGATGCTAGTGACCTGGGTTCGAACCCCAGGTCTTGACCTTCTTCATATTATTTTGTGTTCAGTAATTCGGTGCAGGCTCAACATTGAAAACCATCATATTCCCTCATCATCAAGCCAACCACGCGTCCCATGGAATCAGATCAAGGGCTCAGGATTGAGGAACACAGAAAACCCTAGTCAACGCACATGTACGTGTCATGCAAAAGTCAACCAGGCCTTGCAAAGTTGGGCTCAAATTGCTGATTAAAACCTCCTATTTGGGGACTACCCCCCCCCCCCTGGTTTGCAATTCTTTATATTTTTCCTTATTGTTTTATTTTCAATTATTTTTTTATTTTTCTCTTAATTATTACTTATCCAGTTAATTAATTATTTTTCATAAAATATAAAACACCACAAAAAAAATCAGAAAAGGAAAAATATAATAAATATTTTATTTTAAGTATTTTTGTAAATAATTAACTTTAATTGATTAGCTTTAAATTAGGATTAATTTTAACTCTTTTCAATAAAAATCTAAAAATACATAGAATTAGAGTTTGAACAATTTTTCATCTTTTTTTTATTTTTATTTTTCTTTCATAAATATTTAATATTATTTTATTTATTTTCATAATTAAAATTGTAAATAAAAATTAGGTTTAATTTAGGTTAAATTTAATGTTTCTTAAATAAATTAAAAGCCATTAGAATTAGGGTTTGCGTCTTATTTTAATTTTAATTAATTCTCTTTCTATATTAAATCATAAAACACTAAAAAACATCAAAAAAACAAATTCTTGCTTTCTTTTAATTTTAATTTTAATTCCTCATTAATTTTAATTTTTGCAAAAGGGTCCAACGCCCTCGTTTCGTTCTTAATTTCTTGTTTATTCGCATATTTATTTTGTGTCATTTAAATAATTATGTACCTCTCCCGAAGCCTTGTAAATTACTTCTCGCACTTTTACTTTCTTTATTTTTCTGTCAAATCGGGTTCTGGTTAATTTTGGCGATGTGGACCCGCGCCATTTGTAATAGCTTTAGATTTACTTTTCCTCGCAACTTTTAACTGTTAAACAAAGCATGAAAGACTGTATGGACAAAAATAAAAACAAACGCATAGATCACCTTGACATGAATAAGACAAAATAACTGAACATGACACACAAATCACACACCACCCCTAGGGTACGCCTCACTGTTGCCTTGCCTCGAAAGGTGATCGTCGAGTAGAGGAGGTTTTAGTAAGTCCTCATGATCCGGGAACCTGGCATGAGGGTAGCTTCTAAGGTGTCTTCCCATTGCTCTGGTGATCACCATGTCCCGAACCTCGAATTGACCTGAACATCTCCAACGGTAGTGCTACCTACCTCTCAATGGTGGGATGGCACTACTTTAAAGGACATTTACACAGACGAATTCCTTAGGGTAGGTAGACGACTCTAGATACTTGCTCTAATTTCAAAAACAAATCAAAAATGCTTTTCACACCGACACTTTTTCAAAAAAGCTTTCGAAAGCAATTTTTCAAACACTCTTGAGGACTGATACAAGAGTCGAACTGGAATTTTCAAAGAAACTTTTTAAAACCCACAATTGAAAAGAAAACACTTTTGAAAACACAAATGAGCAAGTATCTAAGAGCCCATGGATAACCATGGATAGAAAGGGTGCTAACACCTTCCCTTTCTATAACCTACCTCCCGAACCGAGAGCAATCTCTATAAGGAATTTTTCTGTGCTTTTGTCCTTTCCATTTGGAGAAAATAAAAGACGGTGGCGACTCTTGCTTCCGCGACATTTCGCGAACCAGCGTTAAACAGTCAGTTCCAAATCCACCGATCACACACAAGCAGCAACAAGATCCTTTTGAATCTTAGGGGCAGTCATAAAGTTATTTCCTGGAGCACAATTTATTACCTTAGCTATCTCTGAGTTAATTTCCTTTAGAGTGTCCACCAACTCAAGAAATGGCCCCTTAAATAAAGAGTTAAAGGACTCGTCACTCCCTCTAAATGACATGCCACACCTCAAAAGAAACTTAGTAGCTATAAGAGATGTGTTTACACGAACACGATATTCAGAATTCATTTGTTTAGTTTGATTAACAAATGCAGCCTTAATACTTTGGTTTGGGTTCATGAGAGCGTAACTCATATGCACACAATCAATATGACTATTGGAAGAAGTTCCATGATTAGCCAATCTGTGAGAATTCTTCCAATCACCAAACCCCTCTGTCACAAAGTGATCTTCCCCGTATTTAGAGACATTCTTAAACAAAAAACATGGCAAGCAAAATGCCAAGTCCTTAGATTCACTATAATCAATCCAATCATACAAATTAAACCAATTTTTGCAAAATCTACGTCTTTGATTACCTTGAACAGACCAAGGGTAAACAAAATTGTAAGGAGGTTTATGACGACCTATTTTTAAATAAGCTTTCCTTACCTCATTTTGGATGTCAGGATGATAGCTTGAAATTGGAGGCCTAATTCCTGGATCGGTTTCCAACAATTCATAATCGACAACTTTAATACTCTCACTTGGATGTTGAGTTTCCGATGCTTCTAGATTTACCGAAGAAGTAGCTTTGTCTCTAGAAAGCACAGGAAAAAATTTCTTCATCCTATAAAGAGAACAATGAAACCATTAAAATTAGCTATTCACTCTATAAAGAAAATAATAAGAACAATTTATTGTAAAGAAAATATTTATGAGAAATTGAAAATTTACTTTTTTAAAACAAATTGGGGTTTTAGGGTTCAACTCAAATAGAACAAAAGAATAAGAAAATTTTGAAGTAGTTAGTTTACCTTTGATTTTCAATCACCCATAAACAATGCAAAATGGTGGGGTTATTAGATTAATGAGAGAAAGAGACAAATATGGAAGTTGGTGGGGTTTGAGAAGAAGAGAAAGGGTTTACTGTGTGACAGAGAAAGAAATAAAAGAGAGAGAAAATTAAGAGATAAAAGTGAGTTGAAGAGTTATATAATATTAAATATTAAAATTAATTAATTAATTAAATATATATTAATATTAGAAAAGAAAAAAATCTGGTGTGGCTATAGCCACACCTAGCCTAAACGTACATTCGCCCCTGTGATACAGTATACTTGGATTCTTAACATGAAATGATATATACTAATAAATTGAAGTGTAAGTGCCCCTGTAAAGTCATCACTGTATAATATATATATATATATATATATATATATATATATATATATATATATATATATATATATATATATATATATATATATATATATATATATATATATATATATATATATATATATAATGAGACCGCTACAACACCAGAATCTTGTTCTCAATTTTTAATTCATATTAGGCTTTAGTTTTTACGCTACAGTATATCCACATAAATTTAAATTTAATCAACTAATTAATTCAACCAAGAACGACACAACTTAAATCAACATTTCACAACTTCGAAAATTTAATTAGAGAAATATTTGAAAATATTTAATTAAATAATTAATTAAATAGTGGTTGTTACAACTCTCCCCACTTAGAATATTTTCGTCCTCGAAAATTTATCTTGTTCGAACAACTCAGGATAGGAGTCCCGCATCTTGGTTTCCAACTCCCACGTCATGCTTTCTCCGGAAGCTTCTAACCAGACTACTTTCACCAAAGCAATCTCCTTTCCTCTTAGAGTCTTCATTTCACGATCTACGGTTCGTACATGCATCATCTCCATAGTAAGATAATCTCGTACTTGCACATCATCCATATGAATCTCATGAGATGAATCTGAAATATACTTCCGGAGTTGTGACACATAGAACATATCGTGCAAATTCGAAAGATTAGGCATTAAAGTCACTCTATATGCAACCTTGGGTCGTACCCCAAATTTTCCCTACCTCGACGATTTTATTTTCAAGATTTAAAGATAGAAGAATATATCTTAATTAGGGATGGTTCAACAATATCTGATGGTCCATTCTTAAACCCAAGGCAATCAGGGGGTGTATTTTAATTCAGGAGAATGGGGCTTTCTAAATCAGAAAGACTCATATACCCCTAAACCCATTCGCGAAGCATGTTGGCAAATGGCTCATGAGATTCGAATGTGGAAAACTATTTCAATAATAATAATTAAGTTTTTAGTAATAAAGTCCATTTAAGTTGTTGTTAGTAAAAAGATAGGTTGAAATTGCAATTAAAAAGCCCATTAAATTTTATATTGGCCCATTTTAGTTGTAGTAATTGAATAGCAAAAAGAGAGGGTGTAGTTATAGAATTGTAGGCCCATTGTGTTTTCAGCAGCCCATTTGCTGTTTTGTTGTAGAAAAAAGGACATTACTATTAAAAAAAATCTCGTTAGTATATAATCAATAATATATAACGTGATACAGTTTTCCATTATTACTGATAAACTTGTTTTATTATAATGTTTTCATTTATTATTAAAAAATATTTATTATTATTATTTTAATAAAGAAAATAAATAACATATATTGCTTTAAAAGAAAACGTGATGTTCTATTTTATCATTAAAAGATGTTAGGTTAAATATTACTTATATAATTTATTAAAGGATGTTTGTTTTGAGAGTTTCTTTTTAGATCAAATGTTTTAAAAGAAGATTTAGGCCCAGTCCGCATTGAAAACTGTTGTTTGGAAGCAATAAGCATGTTGGACCGAAAACACATATGCAAGGCCCAAAGTTAATAACAAGTATTGTATCAATTGCAGAGAAGATTACGCACGATTATTTCAATTAACATTTACTGTGTAAATTACCAAACCTAATCTTGTAGATTACAAACTAAAGCAAATCCGATCTAAAACAATATCAAAAGAATCAGTACAAAGGCCCAGAATCTTTATTACAAAAGCATATCCAAATATTACAGTAAATCTTAAATCAATTATGTTACAATCAATCAATTAGAGAAATCATAAAATATGGAATCCTTAATTTATTCTAATTTTCCTAAATCTGTGTTAACAAGTTCGTAACAACAATACAGTAAACCCTATAAATACTAAGCAGGAAATTGACAGAGAAAGGGGGCGATTAAGTAACTGGAAGAATTTGGAAGAACGCGAAGAACAACGAACCAAATTTTTTGAAGATCCAAAAGGAGGATGGTTAGGGTTTCAACATATGAAACCCTAATCGTTGTTGCTACCCCGCCTCACCACCATCGTTCGCCGTCTCGTTCTAAAGCCATCGCCGAAATCTTCAAATCAAGGAGAAAGATTAAAGTAAGAAGCTAAAATATCTAGATTAAGAGAAATCGCGAAGGGATAAATTGATTAGCTTTGTCTGGTTTGTGTTTGTTGATGTTTAAGGGTTACCAGGTTTGTGTTAGGGGAGGGTTGGATTCTTGAGCCATCGCAGTGGGGGTGGGTTTTAGGGTTAGAATGGATAAAGTATAGGGTAAACGAGAGAGAGATGAAGGGGCTGTAACAAAAATTGAAAATGAATTAAAAAATGAAAAAAACAAAAAATAATAGGTTGAAATGTTTCCCTACCTGCGCGCCTGCCATAATTAATGAGTAATCCTCGTTTTGACCATTTGATCGTTGGTGGACGGCCGTGAGGCCAGGTCCTCCCTAAGTTCCATGCACCTCATGCACCTCATGCACCCGATCACCCCAGACCCCTCTCAAAATTTGTATTGGGCCTAGCCCAGTATTTTTAACACCTCCCTCATTCATTTTACTAAATTCAGAACAACAACACACCCCCTCAACCATCAGGCATATTGGGCCTAGCCCTAACCTTTTTACACCCCACTGTTTTATTTCTTAACTTAAAACTACACTCCCCTGAAGTTAATTAATTTATTTTCTATTCATATATTTTTTCTATTTTTTTGTATTATTTATTTCTTTGTTATAATAATTACTATTAATATTGATTTTTATTATCATATTATTTGTTGTTATCATGTAAATATTTTTATGTAAAAACTCATGTACATATATTAATTTTTCTTATATATTTGCATTAAAATATTTTTATATCATGCCTTTAATCAAGAATTTTTGCAATTAATATTATTAAAAATATTCAACAATCTCAAACTATTTTTCGTAATAAACTAAGCTAAACAAAATTCTTTTATAAAAGGGTTTCAAATCTATTTTGACTAATCGCGCATTTAGCCAAAATTCCGCAATCTCTACAACCGGCCAAAATGCGAGGCGAATCAAAATACATTTGCAGCCCCTAAAAAATACAAACCCACACGAACTACGAATTGGGACTCTGATTCCTCCTAAGAGGATATGTAGGCATACAATCACAAATCGTGGCGAGTTCCCCTATTAAAACTTAAAACCCTATTTAACCCGAAATCTTAACCTAAACCTAATATCCTTAACAATAAGGTAGATAAAAGGTGCCTAACACCTTCCTTTTGCCTAATGAAGTCCGAATCTTAGAATCTCTGTCTTTACAATTTAGTGTTTCCTAATAGATAACCTTCCTTTGGAAAATAACTAGTAATGGAAACTCTCATTTAAAACCAGTCGCAATAGCTGGCGACTCTGCTGGGGACCTCAACCTTAGGTTTTAAGTTTTATTTTGGGTTTTTATTTTTATTTATGTATTTGCTTTATTTATTTATTTATTGCATTTAAGTATTCTTGTATTTTGTTTATCATTATATATTTACTGCGTGGCAGGACTTTTGTTCCAAAAAAATTATTTTCAACATAACCCTTAGAAAAAAGGTTCGTCTATTAGCTTAGGGGATACATCATCCCTATGATTTTATGTAACGACTTCGCCTAGAGTCGGTGGAATTCCAAAAAAGGAATAATTATCGAGAGATATCCTCTAGACGAGTAAGACTTTGGAATGCCACCCATGACTCTTTGTAACGACCTTAACCAAAATCTCACGACGAGACCTTTCACGACTTTGAGACGAAAGTCTCGGTCCGTATAGAGTCTCCACCTAAGAGTGGCCCTTGTTCCTTTTCCCTCTGGTGTTATTCATGATATCCTTAAAGAAATCACCTTATGGGAAGGGTAGAATATCCGTAGGCCAAAACTAGGAGCCTACCTTCTAAGGATATCATTCATATAATCCCATTTCCATATCCCTAAATCCGCAAGGGTTACTTCCGATATACTATAATCCCTAGCCTGTAGGGTCTATCTTTCATAAGTCACAACCCATAGCATGTAGGGATTCTTCAATCATCCATTAGTCTATTACAACCCCTAGCTTGTAGGAATTCTCGTCCCTCAATTACCATCTCTAGCTTGTATGGATTCCCCTTCGTCTTCTATGGTCCTTAATCCTTAAGAAGTTCCTATCTGTCTCAATATCCGAGTCAGTGTAGGGTATCCCTATTTCCATGTCTATCATTATCTTCTCCCTTAAGGAATTCCTATCTGTCTCAATATCTGAGTCAGTGTAGGGTAACCTCAAATCCATATTTATTATCATCGTCCTTAAGCAATTCCTATCTGTTTCAATCTCTGAGACAGTGTAGGATATTATCATTTTCATATCTGCCATCAAACCTATATAAGGTACCCCTGCATCTACCCTCATATTACATTTGCGTCACATAGCATATCCATGAAACCTTTTTGCATCATACCCTAAAGCCAAAAGCATTTTTTCATACCCATGCATTCACATACATTCATACATTTTCATCTCATGCATTTCCACCTTCACCCTTATCCAACTGTTACCTACATGCTAGTTGATTTCTTGGTACTCGCTTGAGGAAGTCCAAAAATACGGAAGGAGGAGATTAAACATTGGAGACTCAATTAAACTTGGCCCTACAAAGAAAGAAGGCATCCCTTTACAAGGTCAACAACGGGTCTACGCAACGCCTCAAATACCACTATCATTGGTTATTCCTCCATATCAAGAGGAACTTCCCGATCAAAATAATTAGTATGCCCAAGAAAAGTCAAGGGTCATCCTTATTCTCTCACAAGTCAAAAATCAATAAGCTCTCCAAAAGTCAAGGGGATCAACAAATAAGCTTTTCTCTAGGATCAATAGACCTTTATAATTTCATTTTGTAATTTCATTTTTGCTAAGTTGTGTTTATTGTAAATTTGTATCTTTGGATCAGTAATTCTAATAAAATAAGCATGCGTGTTTTTGAAATCGATTCAATCCACAAAAATTAACAACTTTCTATTTTAACTCTTTTCCATTTTCAAATTAACAAACTTTGATGTATAATGATGAACATTAAATAACTAAATTTTAGTAAGCTATGATTTAAATGTAAAACCAATCTGATGATGTAAGGCATTGTTTCAATTCCTAAACTGTGGAGAAATAAGTAGTTAATCCATATTCAACCCCCTCGAGCCAGAAGTTGGAGTTGTTTCTATTTTCTAAAATAAAACTTAATTTCAACCAGACGTCTTTCAATTGATTCAATGGCGTGTTCTATTCTCAATAGAAGTGATTTATCTAAACAAAAGGTTCAAGCATATCTCTTTCCATGATACATCATTAAGGAAATATTCTAAGAAAGGGTTCAAGCACATCATTTTCCTTGCATCCATCAAGAATGAGGAATCCATGAAGCTCTCAATATCTTCTTCCTCAATGCATCATTCAAAATCGAGAAAAGTGATGAAGACAAAGCTTACAACAATCAGCGTGGCAGTCATAAAATTTCAAAATCAAAAGCAATCAAAAAGAAAAATAAATTAAAAAAAAGAAGGAGAAAGCCCGCTAAGTCAAAAGAAATCAAAACTTGACTTAGGCAAAAGTTAGGGCATCTCGATGGACCGAAAATTCAAAAGAATTGGCCCATGCAGAATAAGGGATTGAAAAAAAATTGGAGAAAAATCTTATGACTGCCACCTCAAAGCCTTCTCATCAACGCTTGGATCTCATCAATGCTTGGATCTTATTAACGCTTCTCATCATCTGCGCAACTATGAAACTTCTCTTGGGGACTGAACTCATCTGTTGGATTAATTGAACTTAGGATTGAAGAACATCAAGGAGAATGGGGTAGGCTAAATAAACTTTGAGCCTTATATATTTTGTTTCTCAAACCACGAACCATGGCCATGTTACAACATTCAAAAGTTCTAATTGAAGCAAGGTTAACTAAGAAAGCATACTCGGTAAAATTCATCTTAAACTGACTCCCATGTTTGTTAAAATTATTTCTAACTACTTCACTTCTTCGAATCTTCATATCTAATCATCCATTTCTATTCAAACTTTGATTTCAAAACTTGCATGTACATCAAACAAAATTACTTTTTCAAAATGTACAATTTAACTACGAATTAATACTTAGCCTCAAGGATATTTCAAAAAGTTCTAATCAAAGGCAACATTTCCAAGAAGCTTCTAACTAGGGGAAAAGCATCTAAGAGGACTCCTCTAAACAAGGGCAAATAATAATGATTATAGAGGTATATCACATGAAGATACTATTGACAAGAGGTGATCATTCCGAAATTTAATCAACCCAGATCAAATTTCGAAGCATTGTTCAATCAGGGGTGTTGTACCCCAAAATTTTCCCTCCCATATTCTTCAAAGATTTGCCAAGTCAAGCTTCAAAATTCCCCAAGGGTTGCACAGTGTAAGGATCTCCTAAACAGTCAAGATTAGGGTTTTGGTTCTGATCAAGAAAATGAAGTTTCCAAGGGTCCAACCAAGTCCCACATGCCTATAAATATGGTCAAGCATCCTCATACAAAGTTTCAAGACTTTCAGCACAAAATTGCACAGTCAAAACCCTAATTGCACTACAGTCAACTATAGGGGCAAAATGGTCATTTGACAGTCAAAAGTTCAAATTTTTGGTCAACATCTCATTTTGAAGCCACAAACATCATTTGATCAATGCTTGATCATGATTCTCAAAGCTTGGCTCAAAAATCATCAAGATGCAAAAAGTTTCCTTATTTGGACAGTTGAAAAAGTCAACTGTAAATTGACCAGGGCATAACTTTCACATGGATTATCATAAAAATTCCATCCAAAGCTCATTTTGAAGATAAAGACATTTCCTACAACTCCTCTTCACACTTCAAGTCCAAGAAATGCTCTCACAAAAAGTTATCAATTTCAACATTATAGGTCATTTTCAAAAGTCATCAAAAAAGGAACTTTAAGTCAAAGGCCATAACTTGAGATTGGTAAATCAAAATGACATGGGACCAAAGACATTGGTTAGAGGACTCAAAGAAATTTACAAAATGTCCAAGAACATGAGCAAAGCTTAAAAATTGAGCAAGTTATGCCTTGTGGAAGTTGGGAAATTTTTGGATATTTTGAAAAGTCAACATTGATTCAAATGACCTAAAATTGCTAATGGGCCTATTTTTCTTCCATAATTCATCATCCAAGGCATATGCACGACCACTTGGCCCAAAGGGAAGTTTTTATTCATTTTTTATTTATTTATTTGGATTTTTATTAATAATAATTCATTTAAATTAAAATAAATACATGAAAAATGCTAAACCTAGTTTTTCAATCTTTTTGTGCATATTATATCCTCAAGATTTCGTGCCTAGCTAAATATGGAAAGAACTAATGCAATTGGATGTGATTTGTATCAAAAAGCATGTGAAAAAGATTTGAAAATCATGGTTAAAAAATCAAATATTGCATTCATCAATTCATGGATTGTGGACCAATTTTATTTGACCTAATTCACTCATACATAAGTATAGAACACAACCCTAATGCCATGGACCAAGAAGCTGCGCTACAGACCAAGCATTGAACTTGAAAATTTTTGCCAAAAACTCAAAACTGAAAACCTAGTTCTAGGACGATTCAAGGCGAGATTTCTATCTCATTAGCTTGCTGAGGCTTCAAAGAAAGGATTTGGATCAAAAACCACAAGCTTTCGTGCCCAGAAACGTGAGAACCATCTCACCTGTACAGAAAAAAATTCATAGTCGTGCATCTCAATTCATGCATTCTTTGTAATTTTTAACGCTTGATTCATGTTCTTTGTTTGATTCTAATGCTAACCCAATGGTTTAATTGTGTTTTGGTGCATCGTATGAAGATTTTCCATGGATGAGTATTAGGGTTTTGCAAGCTTTAATTTGGGCGTTTCGTGATATGGTAAAATTATGACACCTGAATACCACCATTGAATCAAGCATACTCAGACGAAAAGAAACCCGCCCTCGCGCTCAATTTATGAGGCCTTATGGCCTATTCGCTATTTTCTAACATAGCGTCTATAGCAACGTTTGAAAACCGTTGCTAAACTGTTCTTGTTTCAGGAAAAAAAATAAGCCAAGGAAGAGGGTGATTAGGTGGCTACCAACGATTGAAGTGTTTAAATTTCGCGCGCAAGTCACACTAACGTGCTTGTTTTCTTTTATAATGTTTGTTGGTTATATGATATACAGAAAACGCGCTTGGCTTGGTTGGCAATACTTGCAAGTGATAACGTTCAGGACCTGGGTTCGAGCCCCAGGTCCTCACTATTTCCATGTTATTTTTCAATCAATATTCCCATGCAATTTCAATGCTGAAGCGTCTCATGTACCCACAAAATCAAACTGGCCACGCGTCCCAGAGCATTCCATCAAGGGCTCAGATCTAAAGAACACGCTGGACCTGAGTCAACACCCCATACGCTGGCCAATGAAAGTCAATGAGGCCATGTTGATTTGGGCTCAAAATTGATGGGCTATACCTCCACTTTGGGGACAACAACCCCCCTAGGTTTGCATTTTTTTACATTCTTTCTTTTTTTTGTTTTTTTTCTTTCTTTTCATTATTGTTCCTTTTAATTAATTATTTTTTCATAAAAAAACACAAAACAATAAAAATATCAGAAAAAATGAAAAAAAATAATAAATAGTTTATTTTAGTATTTTGTAAATAAATTCATTAATTAACTAGTTTTAAATTAGGTTTTAATCTTAACTTTTTTAATAAAAATCTAAAAAATATAGAATTAGGATTTAATTAATTTTCATCTTTTTTTCTTTTCTCTCATAATAATTAAATAATTAAATATTTATTTTTGTAATTAAATTGCATGTAAATTAATTAGGGTTAATTTTAGGTTTCAAAACTTTAACATATTTTCTTAATAAATAAAATTGTAGAATTAGGGTTAGCATGTTATTTTAATTAACTCTTTTTCATTAAAACAAAAAAATACCAAAAACAATTTCTTTTCTCTTTTCAATTAATTAATTTCATCATTAAATTTAATTTAGTTAAAAAGGGTCCAACGCCCTCGTTTCGATTTAAATTTCAATTCGCATATTATTTTCTTTTTCGTATAATATTTATGTAACTCTCCCAAGGCCGTGTAATTAATTCCTCGCACTTTATTCTTCTTTAATTCTTTATTTTTCTGTCAAATCGGGTTCAAGAAAATTTTGGCGATGTGGACCCGCGCCTTTTGTAATAGTTTAGGAACTTTACATTTCTCGCAATTTTTTTTAACTGCTAATAATGGCATGCAAGAATGAATGACTAAAATAAAAAAACAAAAAGCGTAGATCACCCATGACATGACAAAAGACAAAAATATCTGAAAACGACACACGAATCACACACCACCCCTAGGGTACGCCTCACTGTTGCCTTGCCTCGAAAGGTGATCGTCGAGTAGAGGATGTCTTAGTAAGTCCTCATGATCCGGGAACCTGGCATGAGGGTAGCTTCTAAGGTGTCTTCCTATTGCTCTGGTGATCACCATGTCCCGAACCTCGAATTGACCCGAACACCTCCAACGGTGGTGCTACCTACCTCTCAATGGTGGGATGGCACTACTTTAAAGGACATTTACACAGACGAATTCCTTAGGGTAGGTAGACGACTCTAGATACTTGCTCTAAATTTCAAAACAAATTCAAAAATACTTTTCACACCAACACATTTTCAAAAAGCTTTCGAAAGCAATTTTTCAAACACTCTTGAGGACCGATACAAGAGTCGAACTGAAATTTTCAAAGAAACTTTTTTAAAACCCACAGTTGAAAAGCAAACAAACCATTTTTTGAAAACACAAGTGAGCAAGTATCTAAGAGCCCATGGATAACCATGGATAGAAAGGGTGCTAACACCTTCCCTTTCTATAACCTACCTCCCGAACCGAGAGCAATCTCTTTAAGGAATTTTTCTGTGCTTTTGTCCTTTCCATTTGGAGAAAATAAAAGACGGTGGCGACTCTTGCTTCCGCGACATTTCGCGAACCATCGTTAAACAGTCAGTTCCAGATCCACCGATCACAGAACTGGCGACTCTGCTGGGGACTTAAACTTAAAGTGAGGTGTACCTTAGGACTAAGATCACTGTGTTTTCAATTGCTTTGACTTGTGTGCTTTAAATTGTGGGACTGTCTTGGGAGTTCTATAGATCCTAACCCGGATCTGGGGGATACCTTCTTAGAAAGTAGCAACAAGGCTGTGAGGGAACTGTGCGGGGTATACCGACATGGTTGAAGCAGTCTGCTACGTTGATGTGGCACTTTGGTGTGTACCGGTAACCCTTGAGTTCAGTCAAGGAGAGTACGGGGCCTCCGCGTGGTGTCGTGAAGCATCAACAAACCTTAGGAACCTTAATTGAACTATCTTAGCCTTTTTAGGGTAGTGAGATAACTGACTTTGGTGCAGTCCGAGGTTGGTTGATACTCGATACTACACTCAATTGAGGGTTGCTTTCCTGGAATATTTCGGTCGCCAGTTCAGTGGCTAAATCAAAACGATGAACAATGAAAGCAATCCCGTGATATTGGGACCCTTAGAACCCGGTTACTTCTAATAGGACAGGTTGAGCCCACCAACTTCAAAAGGGTAATACCCAGACCTCATGCTGGTCTAAACTCTAAGGGCTTCTCTTGTGTGACTTGTGTGCCTTCATACTTGACTACTTGCATGCTTGTTATCTGACACATGAACTACTTGCAGGTTTTGTTTATAGTCCTTAATTGGGACTCATAACAGGGTTTACTAAGTCTCTTGCAGGTTTTATTTATAGTCCTTAATTGGGACTGCTAACAGAGTGTACTGAATTTCTTGCAGGCTTTGTTTATAGTCCTTAATGGGGACTCATAACAGGGTTACTCACATTACCCCATGCATACCATAACATCATGCCATTGCATACATCCTAACCCATTCCAAGGATCTCAAGGGCTTGTGATGCAGGTCATGATAAATCGAACATCTAGCAAGGGGCAAAGAGGATTTATTTTCCTCTAGCCAAAGATTGTCAGGGGCTATGACCCACTTGATATGGTGAGCTCTGACTCTTGAGGAAGGTTCCTCTAACCAAGGCTGTTTGGAAATCAAAACCAGACATGACGACTAAAGTCAGGGGCTATGACCCACTGGATATGGTGAGCCTTTGACCCTTGAAGAAGGACTCTCAACAACACGAAGTTCCTTCAGTCAAGCTACCGGACCCAAATTCTAACAAATTTTCTTGTTTACCCCGCGAGGTCCTTGAAAACATTGCATGCATATCATACATATCATTGCATAACAGGTACCCTTTGGACAGGTCACTTACCATCTCCGCTGTTTATTTCAGCAATGGCTTCCCAACAAGATAACCAGGACTTTCTTGCTCAAGAGACTCGGTTCGGGGAAATCCTCCTGAATCTATCCAAGGGGCAGGAGGAGTTGAGGACACTTCTCATGGAGACTTTTGTCAGGAACAGTGCTGAGGATGAAAGGCTGAAACACCTACAAGCTGAGGTGGATGCATTGAAGGTCCAGATGCTGGGGCAGGTGACTATCATTCAAGGGTTAGCTCAAAGACAAGATGAGCTCGGGGTTCTCGTCAACCAACTGCTTTGGGATAACCAACTGGGGCAAATATCTAAGGGTAAAAAGCCAGTCATCGTTCAACCGCCTTTGAGACAAGGAGATAAAGGGAGAGCTTCTCAAATGGCTCTGGTGTCACAAATTCAACATCAACCTCACCAGCGTCAACCAGACAAGCCTAAAAGGCAGTTCACCAAGATCAACATGTCGCTGGATCAAGCACTACAACAAATGTTGAAGGCAGGGCTGATCACCTTAAGGGCTCCTCTCCGGAATCCAAACACGTCTGCTCCTAACTATCATCCCAATGATAGGTGTGCATACCATTCTGATAGCTTGGGGCATACTACGGACAACTGCTGGCCTCTCAAAAACAAGATTCAGGACATGATCAACGCTGGAGAGATTCAGTTTGAAGTACCTGAGACTCCGAACATAATCACTGCTCCCTTGCCAAATCATGGCTAGGATTGAGAAATTTTTGTTCATTCGAATGTTCAAGTTGCAATTTTCTTTTGTTCAAACATTTACTCATGTTAAACATTGTTATTTCATTAATGCATCGCATATGTCTGTTCTGAAACAATATATTCGTATTCACTAAATGCAAATTGTTTTCATATTTTTTCTGATGTCAGCTCTTGATCTAAAATTCTAAGCCTCTTGAGGGAGGATGACGAAAACGATACCATAATCTACAGTATGCTTTTGAACAGACCCCGCTGATGAGGTACAGGCATTGTTTCAATCCCTAAACACTGGAGTTATAAGGATGATGATCTCTCGTCAACCCCTCTGAGCCAAAGAAGTAGGAGTTTTTCTTTTCGAAATTTAAAACCCTCAATCATAACCTGGGGCAGGGTAGTCTCTCAGTTGATCCAAGTGCATAACGAATGGCACCAAAGAGGTCCTTAAATAAACAAAAGACAGTGATGGTTCCGAATAATCATAAAGACAGGCAGTCATTACCAAAATCAAAAACCCATGAAGTCCAAACCCATGAAGGAGACTTACAAAACTGGGGCATCCCGCTGACTGTAATTCCAAAAAAGGAAACAGTTCAGGCAAAAAAAGAAAGGGATAACAAAATCAGAAAAAGAAAGAGGTCCTACAAACCCTCAACAAAAAAAGGAATGACGGCCTATTCAAAATAAGTTATCAATATCCGAATCATCACTGGGAAATCAGAGCAAAGACTCAAACAAGGTCTAACGTATGATCAACTGAGTTTAGGTTTGGAGAACATCACGAAGAGTGGGTGGGTACAAATAATTTGAGCCTTTATCCTTTGTTTCTTAAACCGTGAACCAGGCCACGTTATAACCCTTAAAAGTCCTAGCTGAAGCATGGGTTAGTTCGAAAGCATACTGTGACAAAAGGTATCCTGACTCCTTAAGGCTCACTATAAAGAAAGAGTTGACATCACGTTTTACAAACATTCATTTGTTTTATGAAAAAAAGAATGCATCTTCAAAATCTTCAAGACAGACATAGGCTTTGCATTTTTAATATAACTCTGTTTGCATATGACTTTTTGTTTGAACAGCAGGAAAATTCGCACGACGAATGCCTAATGAACAGAAGTACTTCCAATCAAGGGGCAGACATGACCATGGTCCATTATCTGGAGCAGTCCAATCAAGATTCGGAGAATCTCTCAAAGGCCAAATAGCCTGGGGACAAATCTCTGCCTGAGTCACTTGGGGCATTCCAGCAACAAATCTTGCACGATCAAGCACCTTCTGGTGGCATGACAAAACACTTCTAACAGGGGCAGCACCCTACATTCCGAAAGCATGGACATAGTCGAAAAAATACTACGCAAAATCAAAGACCCGCTAGGTTGACATACCTAGGCAAAAATAAGGGCTTCCCGGCGAACCAAAAGGGTTCGGGCAAAATGAAGGGATGAAATGAAAATAATCTGTACACCCGGCAAGTCGAAAACCTGAAAAGGCGGCTTGGGCAAAAATGGGTATCCCGGTGGACTGAAAACCCGAAAGGGCGGTCCAGGCAAAAGTTAGGGATCAAAGCATACGACTATGTCCTGTCATCTTATCACCTGCTTACCAGAAGAAGGTTTGTCCATCAACAACTATCAGCACCTCACAGGTCTTCCTCTCATACCTCAGAAACAGGGGCAATAAAGAGTTGTCCAAGCGATCTAATTGTTCTGTCCTTCAAGGTATCAAGGTAGGTTCAGCTGAAGAACACAACCAGGTATCTTAATTCCCCAGAGAGTGAGCCAGCAAGCAGTATACTCTCCTCAAGCAAAGCAGTTATCAACCTTAAGGAAGTTGGGTATCCTCCCGCAGATCTCAACCTTCCCCAGCAGTATACAGTCTTAACAAGCATCCCCGACAGTCTTGATTTAAGATTGTTCCCCGGCGTTCTATCAACATGCAAAGGAGTCACGTCCCCGATGCAGTTCAAACCTCCCCAAGAGAATCCGATCCAGTTTCCCTAGGAAAATTGGAATCCATCTCCCCAAGTAGTAAGCTTATCCCCAGTAGATTCTGGAAGCTTATCCCTCGCAGAGCACGAACGCGTCGTCCGGCTTTATTTAAAGAGTTATTTCCGTACTAGGATATAACTAGGTTATCCTCAGCCAAAAGCCATGGAAAGATCGTCGTCGACAGAACCTTCTTATCCCCAGCGAAGTCTGTTATTACTTCCAATACAACAAGGGTATCCCCAGCAAGTTATCAACAACTCAACAAAGTATCTCTCTCCCCACAGAGTATTGCTCCCCAGCAAGATCGCCAGAGTACCTTTCTCCCCACATAGTATTGCTCCCCAGCAAGATCATCAGAGTACCTTTCTCCCCGCAGAGTTATTCCATTCGCCAAGTTTAGTCCCCAATGGAGTCATCTTCTCCCACCGGTATACTTGCAACTATTATCCCCAGCAGAAGCGAAATCTATTCTTCAAACATCAGCCCAAGATATGACTTCCCGGTACCCGACAAGGACTTACTTTCCTAGACGAAAACATACATTCCTAAACATCACATACATCATTATAGCACGCATATACGCATCATATCTTACAAATCTCATTTATGTTGAGAACATCATTGCTTGATCCATATCATGCATTGCATATGACTGACCTTTACCTTTCAGAAAAGATGCAGTTAGAATCTCAATCATATTTCAAGACCTAGACCGGTTCAGTTAATCGACTCCAAAGATTTCTTATCCAGTCCAAGGCCTTCTCTAGTCCAGCTAAATCGACCCCAAACAGATTTTTCTGATGAAGACTCAGTAGAAGTTATCAAAGGTTTTTCTCAATGTTTGCTATTTAAGATTATAATTTCCTATGGTTCTCTCCCCAATGCTGCGGAGATGATAATTCCATCCCAGGTTTTTCTCAAACGTCCGCTTTTGAGATTATAATTTCCTATGGTTCTCTCCCCAATGTTGCGGAGATGATAATTCCATCCCAGGTTTTTCTCAAACGTCCGCTTTTGAGATTATAATTTCCTATGGTTCTCTCCCCAATGTTGCGGAGACGATAATTCCATTCCAGGTTTTTCTCAAACGTCCGCTTTTGAGATTATAATTTCCTATGGTTCTCTCCCCAATGTTGCGAAGACGATAATTCCATTCCAGGTTTTTCTCAAACGTCTGCTTTTGAGATTATAATTTCCTATGGTTCTCTCCCCAATGTTGCGGAGATGATAATTCCCGCCCAGGTTTTTCTCAAACGTCCGCTTTTGAGATTATAATTTCCTATGGTTCTCTCCCCAATGCTGCGGAGATGATAATTCCATTCCAGGTTTTTCTCAATGTTTGCTATTTAAGATTGTAATTGCCTTTGGTTCTCTTCCCGATCATGTGGAGGTGGTAATTCCAAGATTTTCTCAACGATTGTTATTGAGGTTAAAGCCACCCAAGGTTCTCTTACCGTTCCTGCTGAAGTAGTAACCATCCATGGTTCATTCATCACCTTTTGAAGATCCAGACTCAGCTCCTGTAACCAGTCCGGACACATCTATACCAAGCATCTGAAAACCAGCTCCTGCAACATGTCAGGTATTCATTTTTCTTTTGCAGGTACGCAAGCTCTCGCTAAGGAATCTCTTACGCGATCAACATCCAGATGGCATCTATAAGCCCATCATCCTATCCATCAATCTCCAAATGGCATCTATAAGCCCATTCCCATCATCATATTGCTACTATGTGAGCGCAAATTTCTAGGCACTCTAGTGTTCAATCATCTTCTACCCTCGGATTACGAAAGGCACGTCAGCCAATCTGCATCCTCAGGTCTAAGAAGATTGAACAGGGGCAACTGTTGTACCCCAAAATTTTCCCTCCCATATTCTTCAAAGATTTGCCAAGTCAAGCTTCAAAATTCCCCAAGGGTTGCACAGTGTAAGGATCTCATAAACAGTCAAGATTAGGGTTTTGGTTCTGATCAAGAAAATGAAGTTTCCAAGAGTCCAACCAAGTCCCACATGCCTATAAATATGGTCAAGCATCCTCATACAAAGTTTCAAGACATTCAGCACAAAATTGCACAGTCAAAACCCTAATTCCACTACAGTCAACTATAGGGGCAAAATGGTCATTTGACAGTCAAAAGTTCAAATTTTTGGTCAACATCTCATTTTGAAGCCACAAACATCATTTGATCAATGCTTGATCATGATTCTCAAAGCTTGGCTCAAAAATCATCAAGATGCAAAAAGTTTCCTTATTTGGACAGCTGAAAAAGTCAACTGTAAATTGACCAGGGCATAACTTTCACATGGATTATCAGAAAAATTCCATCCAAAGCTCATTTTGAAGATAAAGACATTTCCTACAACTCCTCTTCACACTTCAAGTCCAAGAAATGCTCTCACAAAAAGTTATCAATTTCAACATTATAGGTCATTTTCAAAAGTCAACAAAAAGGGACTTTAAGTCAAAGGCCATAACTTGAGATTGGTAAATCAAAATGACATGGGACCAAAGACATTGGTTAGAGGACTCAAAGACCTTTCCAAAATGTCCAAGAACATGAGCAAAGCTTAAAACTTGAGCAAGTTATGCCTTGTGGAAGTTGGGAAATTTTTGGATATTTTGAAAAGTCAACATTGATTCAAATGACCTAAAATTGCTAATGGGCCTATTTTTCTTCCATAATTCATCATCCAAGGCATATGCACGACCACTTGTCCCAAAGGGAAGTTTTTATTCATTTTTTATTTATTTATTTGGATTTTTATTAATAATAATTCATTTAAATTAAAATAAATACATGAAAAATGCTAAACCTAGTTTTTCAATCTTTTTGTGCATATTATATCCTCAAGATTTCGTGCCTAGCTAAATATGGAAAGAACCAATGCAATTGGATGTGATTTGTATCAAAAAGCATGTGAAAAATATTTGAAAATCATGGTTAAAAAATCAAATATTGCATTCATCAATTCATGGATTGTGGACCAATTTTATTTGACCTAATTCACTCATACATAAGTATAGAACACAACCCTAATGCCATGGACCAAGAAGCTGCACTACAGACCAAGCATTGAACTTGAAAATTTTTGCCAAAAACTCAAAACTGAAAACCTAGTTCTAGGACGATTCAAGGCGAGATTTCTATCTCATTAGCTTGCTGAGGCTTCAAAGAAAGGATTTGGATCAAAAACCACAAGCTTTCGTGCCCAGAAACGTGAGAACCATCTCACCTGTACAGAAAAAAATTCATAGTCGTGCATCTCAATTCATGCATTCTTTGTAATTTTTAACGCTTGATTCATGTTCTTTGTTTGATTCTAATGCTAACCCAATGGTTTAATTGTGTTTTGGTGCATCGTATGAAGATTTGCCATGGATGAGTATTAGGGTTTTGCAAGCTTTAATTTGGGCGTTTCGTGATATGGTAAAATTAGGACACCTGAATACCACCATTGAATCAAGCATACTCAGACAAAAAGAAACCCGCCCTCGCGCTCAATTTATGAGGCCTTATGGCCTATTCGCTATTTTCTAACATAGCGTCTATAGCAACGTTTGAAAACCGTTGCTAAACTGTTCTTGTTTCAGGAAAAAAAATAAGCCAAGGAAGAGGGTGATTAGGTGGCTACCAACGATTGGAGTGTTTAAATTTCGCGCGCAAGTCACACTAACGTGTTTGTTTTCTTTTATAATGTTTGTTGGTTATATGATATACAGAAAACGCGCTCGGCTTGGTTGGCAATACTTGCAAGTGGTAACGTTCAGGACCTGGGTTCGAGCCCCAGGTCCTCACTATTTCCATGTTATTTTTCAATCAATATTCCCATGCATTTTCAATGCTGAAGCGTCTCATGTACCCACAAAATCAAACTGGCCACGCGTCCCAGAGCATTCCATCAAGGGCTCAGATCTAAAGAACACGCTGGACCTGAGTCAACACCCCATACGCTGGCCAATGAAAGTCAATGAGGCCATGCTGATTTGGGCTCAAAATTGATGGGCTATACCTCCACTTTGGGGACAGCAACCCCCCTAGGTTTGCATTTTTTTACATTCTTTCTTTTTTTTGTTTTTTTTCTTTCTTTTCATTATTGTTCCTTTTAATTAATTATTTTTTCATAAAAAAACACAAAACAATAAAAATATCAGAAAAAATGAAAAAAAATAATAAATAGTTTATTTTAGTATTTTGTAAATAAATTCATTAATTAACTAGTTTTAAATTAGGTTTTAATCTTAACTTTTTTAATAAAAATCTAAAAAATATAGAATTAGGGTTTAATTAATTTTCATCTTTTTTTCTTTTCTCTCATAATAATTAAATAATTAAATATTTATTTTTGTAATTAAATTGCATGTAAATTAATTATGGTTAATTTTAGGTTTCAAAACTTTAACATATTTTCTTAATAAATAAAATTGTAGAATTAGGGTTAGCATGTTATTTTAATTAACTCTTTTTCATTAAAACAAAAAAAATACCAAAAACAATTTCTTTTCTCTTTTCAATTAATTAATTTCATCATTAAATTTAATTTAGTTAAAAAGGGTCCAACGCCCTCGTTTCGATTTAAATTTCAATTCGCATATTATTTTCTTTTTCGTATAATATTTATGTAACTCTCCCAAGGCCGTGTAATTAATTCCTCGCACTTTATTCTTCTTTAATTCTTTATTTTTCTGTCAAATCGGGTTCAAGAAAATTTTGGCGATGTGGACCCGCGCCTTTTGTAATAGTTTAGGAACTTTACATTTCTCGCAATTTTTTTAACTGCTAATAATGGCATGCAAGAATGAATGACTAAAATAAAAAAACAAAAAGCGTAGATCACCCATGACATGACAAAAGACAAAAATATCTGAAAACGACACACGAATCACACACCACCCCTAGGGTACGCCTCACTGTTGCCTTGCCTCGAAAGGTGATCGTCGAGTAGAGGATGTCTTAGTAAGTCCTCATGATCCGGGAACCTGGCATGAGGGTAGCTTTTAAGGTGTCTTCCTATTGCTCTGGTGATCACCATGTCCCGAACCTCGAATTGACCCGAACACCTCCAACGGTGGTGCTACCTACCTCTCAATGGTGGGATGGCACTACTTTAAAGGACATTTACACAGACGAATTCCTTAGGGTAGGTAGACGACTCTAGATACTTGCTCTAAATTTCAAAACAAATTCAAAAATACTTTTCACACCAACACATTTTCAAAAAGCTTTCGAAAGCAATTTTTCAAACACTCTTGAGGACCGATACAAGAGTCGAACTGAAATTTTCAAAGAAACTTTTTTAAAACCCACAGTTGAAAAGCAAACAAACCATTTTTTGAAAACACAAGTGAGCAAGTATCTAAGAGCCCATGGATAACCATGGATAGAAAGGGTGCTAACACCTTCCCTTTCTATAACCTACCTCCCGAACCGAGAGCAATCTCTTTAAGGAATTTTTCTGTGCTTTTGTCCTTTCCATTTGGAGAAAATAAAAGACGGTGGCGACTCTTGCTTCCGCGACATTTCGCGAACCATCGTTAAACAGTCAGTTCCAGATCCACCGATCACAAGGGGCTTACCTTTCGAAGGAACATTGCTTAATCAAATCATATCATAACAGGGTGTGATCAGTGGGAATGAGAACTGACTGTTTTGGAATTTTGGTTCGTGTTTGCGTTTGTTTTCGCAAAATGTCGCGGTAAGCAAGAGTCGCCACCGTCTTTTATTTTATCCAACAAGGAAAGGACAAAAGCACAGAAAAATTCCTTTTCGAGATGTTTCTCGGGTTCGGGAGGTAGATTATAGAAAGGTAAGGTGTTAGCACCCTTTCTATCCGTGGTTATCCACGGGCTCTTAGGTACTTGCTCACTATGTTTTCAAAAGTTTGCTTTTCTTTGTGTTTGTGGGTTTGAAAAGAGTTTTTGTTTTAAAAGGGGTGTAAGTGCGAAAAGTTTTGTTTTGTTTTTAAAGGAGCAAGTACTTAAGAACCTCTACCTACTCAAAAAGGAATTAAACTGTGCAAATGTCCTTTAGACAGTGCTATCCCACTATTGAGGAGTAGGTAGCACCGTCGTTGGAGCTTTTCGGGACAATTCGATTAAGGGACGTATGGTCACTAAAGCAATGTTAGGACGCCTTAATGGTAACCCTAATGTCTTAGATCATTTTATCCGAGGCAACCGTTTCGAGGCAACTTATGATCTTTGGACAAGAGGGCAACCTCTAAGACATCCTATACTCAATGACCACGTTCGAGGCAACCAAGTGAGGTGTACCCTAAGAGTGGCATGTGTGAGTGTGTCAATTTTCAGTTTATATTATCTTTACATGTCATGGTGAGCTACAGTTGATTTTAAGTCAAGATAGATCTTGTCATGCAATCCTAGTTAGCATACATCTAAATAGTTAATATATGTACAGGAATTTAAAATGGGGGAATTGTAAATCCTACGCTATTACAAGGCTTCGGGGAGGGGGATTATTTACATGTCCAAAATTGGGGGAATAAAGCAGTAAAGTGTAAAAGTCTTAGTTAAGCTATTACAAACCAGTAGGCAGTTACAATAAAATAAACGCGCGCGAATCTGAACATAACCTCTAAAAATCCTAAGAATAAAATCTTTTTGTGTTTTATTTTATTTTGGGAAAAATGATCTAAATCTTCTTAATTTTAGTTTTGAGAAAATGTTAAGATAATTAAGTGATTAATTGACAAAGTTAATTTAATAGAAAAAGCTAGCCTAATGTTTTTATGGTTTTTCTTTTAATTGATTTTATGTTAATTAAAAAAAAGAAATAAAATCGTCAAAACAAAGATGAAATCGAAGGAAAAGGCAGTAAATGTATAATTCTTGAGGCATGTATCGAAAGAGGTGTGGGTTGTCTTTCGATCCAGTTAAGAGGCTTGATCGAAGGTGCATGAGGGGCTGCACTTTGGGGGTGTTCGATCTGGATATGTCATCCTTCGATCTGGGAACCCTGGATCCAGTTCAAAGCTAAGCTGCTAAGCTTCGAAGCTCTGAATAAAATTCTGAGAAGATATTTCCTGCAAAACGAGACAAATATTAAAGATCCAGGGGGGACTTTACCCCCCTGTGATTCGAATCTCCTCCTAATTCGAGTCCTTCCTCAATTTGAATCTGCTGAATCTGGGCTTGGGTTTGTTTTATCCTGAGATTCGAAGGAGAAACTTAGATCGTGCCCCAGAAATGGCACGATCTCATCTTTGCGCTTCAGCTTACATGCAACATAATCAGTAATAACAAGAATACATATGCAATGTGTATTTAAATGTCATGAAGGTGCAATTTTGGTTTTGCAAACCCTTACCAATTAAAGATGTATGATCTGTGGCTCTGGGTGTGGAGATGTGCGCTGAATGGCTGCTTTGGCTTGGATTACTTATGAAAATGCTGATAACCTTTGGTGGGTTTGTGGGCAGCGTATCTCCAAATCCTCCTTGTTTCTCTTTTTTGTCTTTTTGTTTTTTCCTTTTTTCTGTTTTGTTTCTGCAGAGTTTTGTGTTTCTTTTTGTTTCTGCAGAGTTTTCTTTTCTTCCCCGGCACTGTATGCTGACCCTTGTATTTATAGGAGTATGATGGTCTAGTAACGGCAAGAGACCACCAATTAAACAGGCCTTTAAAGCCATGAGACAAGAATCATACATATTAAAAGATTTCCTTTTTTGAAATATTCATGTCTCTTTGGAATCTTGAATGAACCTGGACACCTTTGATTTTCGAATGCCTCCAGGCCATGTTCTTCGATTGGTCTTGAGTTGCCTCCTTCGAATGGACTTCTTATGTGGCCTTCGAATGGGCCTTCTGAATGCTTCTATTGCTTGATTCGAAAAGGATCACCCTGGTCGAATCAGCTCTTGTAGGGTTGGGAGCAAACAAGACAAGAATCTGGCCTTTAATTCAAATAATTGAGTCCATAATCAGCATTTAATTATTTCTATATTTGCAAGGGACACATGCCATTGTGAACTTTGGGTGAACCTGGACAGGTTAGGATATGTGTTTTTGCTTAGTCATGCCAGCCTACTTCATTCCTTCGAATCTGCCTTCTTTGCCAGCTTCAAAGTCCAATTCGAATCTATTTAGAACATTCCCTATTAGACAACTTCGACCAGCCCTTGGCCTTGTGATGAGTCTAAGTTCTGATTCGAAGTGTCCAGAACTTCCTTCATCAGAGCATCTTAGATTAAGAGAAACTCTGCACTGAAATGCCATTCGAAGGTCATTTCGTTCTGATGTTCTTATTAAGGGAAACTCTGAAGTTCCAATCGAAGGACACTCTGAAGTTCCAGTCTAAGGACCTTTTGAAATGTCAATTGAAGGGTATTTGTCCATATACCAATCAAAGGGTACTTGTTAAAATTCCAATCGAAAGGCTATGTTAACAGGCCAATCGAAAGGTGTTGTTCATGCTAATAGAAGGACATGGTTAACATGCATGTCGAAGCTGCCTTGACACAATGCTAAATTGAAGGATCCCTTGGCATGCCAATTGAAAGGCTTGGCCCAGGGTGCCAAACGAAAAGGTCTTTCAGAATTCCAGTGGAAGGCCTTGACACAATTCCAATCGAAGTGTTTATCCATAATGTCAATCGAAGGGAATTATCCATGCCAATCGAAAGGCTCCTTCAGAATACCAATCGAAGGGTCTTTCGGAATGCCAATCGAAAGGTACTTAAAGCACCACTCAAAAATTTTCTTTTTCCTTAGGCAAGGGTTTCTGGTCAACCATGCAGGGGGGAGACTTTGGAAAACATGAGAGGGAAAATTTTGGGGTGCAACAGTTGCCCCTGTTCAATTTTCTTAAACCTGAGGATATAGATTGGCTTTCGAGCCTTTCGTGATCCGAAGGTGGAAGATAATTGAACACTAGAGTGCCCAGAAATTTGCACTCGCATGGTGTAGTATCAGCATTGTGACACCGGGAATGGGCTTACAGATGCCATTTGGAGATTGTTGGTAGGAGGATGGGCTTATAGATGCCATCTGCAGGAGTGATTGCTGGACTGTATCTATAAGCTGGAACTGGATGATTTCCATAATTGCGTCTGCATTTGGAGCGTATCTGAAATGTATTTGAATGAGTGACAGAATGACATCCGAATCTGGATCGTATCTGGACTGTAATTTGAATGAGTGACATAATGACATCTGAATCTGGATAGTATCTGGACTGTAATTTGAATGAATCTGGAATAAGTATCAAAATGTCAGCCATATATGGATCGCATCTGAACTGTCTCTAGAAGGAATCTGGAATAAGTATCAGAATGTCAGCCATATCTGGATCGCATCTGAACTGTCTCTAGAAGGAATCTGGAATAAGTATCAGAATGTCAGCCATATCTGGATCGCATCTGAACTGTCTCTAGAAGGAATCTAGAATAAGTATCAGAATGTCATCCATATCTGGATCGCATCTGAACTGTCTCTAGAAGGAATCTGGAATAAGTATCAGAATGTCATCCATATCTGGATCGCATCTGAACTGTCTCTAGAAGGAGTCTGGAATAAGTATCAGAATGTCAGCCATATCTGGATCGCATCTGAACTGTCTCTAGAAGGAATCTGGAATAAGTATCAGAATGTCAGCCATGTCTGGATCGCATCTGAACTGTCTCTAGAAGGAGTCTGGAATAAGTATCTGAATGTCATCCATGTCTGGATCGCATCTGAACTGTCTCTAGAAGGAGTCTGGAATAAGTATCAGAATGTCAGCCATATCTGGATCGCATCTGAACTGTCTCTAGAAGGAATCTGGAATAAGTATCAGAATGTCAGTCATATCTGGATCGCATCTGAACTGTCTCTAAAAGGAATCTGGAATAAGTATCAGAATGTCAGCCATATCTGGATCGCATCTGAACTGTCTCGTGCCCACTGGGAGTATACCATTGAGGTTATAGTACTTGTCCACACTATGACGTAGGGAAACATCTTCATCAAGATCTAGGAACTGTCTCGTGCCCACCAGGAGTATACCGCTGAGGTTATAGAACTTGTCCACACTATGACGGAGGAGAACATCAAGATCTAGGAATTGACTCGTGCTCAATGGAGTATATCGTTGAGGTTATAGTACTTGTCCACACTATGACGCAGGGAAACATCTTCATCAAGATCTAGGAACTGTCTCGTGCCCACCGAGAGTATACCGCTGAGGTTATAGAACTTGTCCATACTATGACGGAGGAGAACATCAAGATCTAGGAATTGACTCGTGCTCAATGGAGTATACCGTTGAGGTTATAGTACTTGTCCACACTATGACATAGGGAAACATCTTCATCAAGATCTAGGAACTGTCTCGTGCTCACCGGGAGTATACCGTTGAGGTTATAGAACTTGTCCACACTATGATGGAGGAAACTGTCGAGATTGAGAACCTTATCTGAAATTCAACCGATGATAATTCAATTGAGATTTAAGAACTGGTCAGATCTTCGACTAAGCTGAGAACTTAATTGCATTTTTCCTGAAAGGTAAAGGTCAGTCATATGCAATGCATGATATGGGTCAAGCAATGATGTTCTCAAAATAAATGAGATTGTATCCATATGATGTGTACATGCATGTATTATGATGTATGGAAGTGTGATGTTTTAGCTGGGAAAATAAATCTCGGAGCTGCTGGAGAATAGAGTTGAATTCTTCGTTTCTGCTGGGGGTGATGAACGAAGATGATTGTGAGAATAAACCTGCAGGAGAGAGGAACTCCATTGGGGAATAAACACGGTGAAGAGATTACTCTGCGGGGAATTACTCTGTGGGGAAGAGATGTTCTGTTGATGATTTTAATGATAATTCCGCTGGGGAATCTGTTGATAAGCTCTGCTGGGGATTTTGATGATGAACTTCGCTGGGGATAGAAAGAACTTCGCTGGGGATGATCTTTCAGTTGCAACTTGCTGAGGATAACCCAGATAGACTCTTGTGAGGATAATCTCTGAATTTGGCTGAGGAGACTTATTTGTGCTTCATAGGGACAAGCTTCCAGAGTCTACTGGGGAAGATGATTCAACTCCATCGGGGAAGCTTTTTTAGACTGCGCTGGGGAAATGACTCCATTGTGGTATCTTGTATTCCGCCAGGGAACAATCTTATATTCTTTTGAGGAATATTAAGACTGTCGGGGATGCTCTTACGCTTGCTGGAGAACATCTTTATACTCCGCTGGGGAATATTAAGATCTTCTGGGGATTGTAGAGTAGTTTACTGGGGAAGAGGAGTTGTGGTCCTTTGATTTGTAGTAGTCGGAGAGGCAAACTCAAGCTGGGGAATCCTGGTGCTGTTGGGGAAATAAACCCTGTCATCAGTCCGCTAGAGAGGTGACATCTTTGCTGGGGGAAGTCCTCGAGGATTCTTGAGGTTGATTCAGCTGGGGAAAGGTTTTCAGAGATTAAACCCTTGCTGGGAGTCATCCTATGAGAAGGATTTTGGGGATATTTGTCATTGCCCCTAGTAGCAAGTGTTTGTGACATTGCCATAAAATTTTTAATTATACGTAACCCTTCACCGAGATTGATGTTCAATGCCCTAAGTGACATAGATGGAGACTTGCCCCTGGTCACTCTACACTTCTTTAGAGATTTCTTGAAATCTTGACTGGACTGCCCCAGGTGTGCTGGATAGTGACATGTCAAGTCCCCTTGTTGATAGGAGATTTGTCAATGGAAGTGTCATCCTTTTTGAAGTGATTTTGTTCACTGAGAGGGCTTTCGTTCATCGGATATTCGTTGTGTGAATTTCTCCGTTGTCAAACAAATAGCCAAATGCAAACAGTGATATTCAAATAATGCAAAGTTTATGCTTGTCTCGAAGTTTTGAAAAATGCGTTTTTTAGCAGAAAACTTTTTATAAGACAAATTCAACACAAGATTTAGGGCAAAGCCTTACAGGAGTTAGGATAGGATATGTGTTTTTGCTTAGTCATGCCAGCCTACTTCATTCCTTCGAATCTGCCTTCTTTGCCAGCTTCAAAGTCCAATTCGAATCTATTTAGAACATTCCCTATTAGACAACTTCGACCAGCCCTTGGCCTTGTGATGAGTCTAAGTTCTGATTCGAAGTATCCAGAACTTCCTTCATTAGAGCATCTTAGATTAAGAGAAACTCTGCACTGAAATGCCATTTGAAGGTCATTTCGTTCTGATGTTCTTATTAAGGTTAACTCTGAAGTTCCAGTCGAAGGACACTTTGAAGTTCCAGTCCAAGGACCTTTTGAAATGCCAATTGAAGGGTATTTGTCCATATACCAATCAAAGGGTACTTCTTAAAATTCCAATCGAAAGGCTTTGTTAACAGGCCAATCGAAAGGTGTTGTTCATGCTAATCGAAGGACATGGTTAACATGCCTGTCGAAGCTGCCTTGACACAATGCTAAATCGAAGGATCCCTTGGCATGCCAATTGAAAGGCTTGGCCCAGGGTGCAAAACGAAAAGGTCTTTCAAAATTCTAATCGAAGGCCTTGACACAATGCCAATCGAAGTGTTTGTCCATAATGCCAATCGAAGGGAATTATCCATGTCAATCGAAAGGCTCCTTCAGAATACCAATCGAAGGGTCTTTCAGAATGCCAATCGAAAGGTACTTAAAGCACCACTCAAAAATTTTCTTTTTCCTTAGGCAAGGGTTTCTGGTCAACCATGCAGGGGGAAGACTTTGGAAAACATGAGAGGGCAAATACAACAGTACCGCTATCAAAATCTCACTAGGCAGTTTACCTATGATTCACATCCACGCCTACGTCCACATCCACGCCTATTTCTACGACCACTCATACACCTACGTCCACGTCTATGGCCATACACATGTCTACACCTACGTCTACACTCACAACATAAAGGTTTGCATCCAATACATACGTCTACGCATTCGCCCACGTCGACACGTACGCTTGCGCTTACAATACAAAAAAATCAAAAATCCTTGCTAATACTTTTCACCATGTTCAAATCAATTCAAAGATACTACGACGATGCATCATACAACGCCATGGAATTGCTAACTCAAAACCAATGGTTTAAAGGAGAGAATGTCGGAAGCATCTTCATAACATTCTATAGTATACACACACTTTGCACATACTTTGAATATACAAACACACATACACTCAGGTTTCCATATCAATATCAGACATTCAACACACATACACTCAGGGTTCCACATCAATATCAGACGTCACACGCATGCGTCATACAACAAACAAATAATCTCACCCTTGATTTAGCCATCTAAGGGTCTGTCATCAAAGCACACTCCTTCTACAAATCCAACCCATTACCTAAGACTCCATGCAATGATGTGTTCAACCCATCACCTAAGTCTCCATGCAGTGATGTGTTCCTTACACCGTAGCATTACCTAAGTATCCATGCAGTAATGTGCAAAACCAAATACATTACCTAAGTCTCCATGCAGTAATGTGAAAAACACAGTACATTGCCTAAGACTCCACGCCATATTGTTCGAAATCCAAATAAGATCCGCCACCTAAGACTCCATGCTGTGACGTGTTCAACATATCACCTAAGACTCCACGCAGTGATGTTTTCCCTCTACAATGTAGTTCATTACATAAGACTCCATGCAATAATGTACGAAGCTTGGTACATTGCCTAAGACTCCATGCAAAAATGTATTTCTACTCTCCTTACCCATTACCTAAGACCCTGGGCCGTAATGTGCGAAATTTAGTTCATTGCCTAAGACCATAGGCAACAGTGTAACATAACCCATTGCCTAAGACTCCAGGTCGCAATGTGTTTCCCTATCTTCACCCATTACCTAAGACTCCATGCAGTAATGTGCGACATTTCCAACATTAGATCATTGCCTAAGTCTCCATGCAGCGGTGTTCAAAACCCACACTTAGCTCATCGCCTAAGACTACACGCAGCGATTCGCAAAACATAACTCATTGCCTCAGCCTCCAAGCAGCCATGCATTATCAAGTGTTGCCTTATTCATGGATGAATAAGAAAAGCCAAACCAAGACCCAACATATTATTCTCTCAAGCACTAAACCATTTTCCTCTTCGTCAAACCTTGGTAAGCCATATATCATCAGTTTTTCCTATTCCCTTAGGACTCTTAGAGGTATTCAATATCAGCGTAACCTTATGTTTATTAGACAAATCTTGGGGTATTCCAAGTATTCAATAAACTCCCAATCAGAATGTGCAAGACTCGTGTATTCTCACGCTATTCGATTGGAAGATAATTGAATAGGGGAAACTATCGTACCCCAAATTTGCCCTACCTGGACGATTATATTTTCAAGATTTAAAGATAGAAGAAGAAATCTTAATTAGGGATGGTTCAGTAATATCTGATGGCCCATTCTTAAATCCAAGACAATCAGGGGGTGTATTTTAATTCAGGGGAATGAGGCTTTCTAAATCAGAAAGACTCATATACCCATAAACCCATTCGTGAAGCATGTTGGCCAATGGCCCAAGAGATTCGAATGTGGAAAACTATTTCAATAATAATAATTAAGTTTTTAGTAATAAAGCCCATTTAAGTTGTTGTTAGTAAAAAGAGATGTTGAAATTGCAATTAAAAAGTCCATTAAAATTTATATTGGCCCATTTTCGTTTTAGTAGTTGAATAGCAAAAAGACAGGGTGTAGTTATAGAATTGTAGGCCCATTGTGTTTTCAGCAGCCCATTTGTTGTTTTGTTTTACAAAAAGGGGCGTTATTATTAAAAAAATTCTCGTTAGTATAAAATCAATAATATATAACGTGATACAGTTTTCCATTATTACTGATAAACTTGTTTTATTATGATGTTTTCATTTATTATTAAAAAATGTTTATTATTATTATTTTAATAAATAAAATAAATAACATATATTGCTTTAAAAGAAAATGTGATGTATTCTCTATTATTGTTGATAAACTCTTTTATTATAATAATGTTCTATTTTATTATTAAAAGATGTTAGGTTAAATATTACTTATATAATTTATTAAAGGATGTTTGTTTTGAAAGTTTCTGTTTGGATCAAATGTTTTAAAAGAAGATTTAGGCCCAATCCACACAAAAAACTGTTGTTTGCAAGCAATAAGCATGTTGGCCCGAAAACGCATATGCAAGGCCCAAAGTCAATAACAAGTAATGTATCAATTGCATAGAAGATTACACACGATTGTTTCAATTAACATTTACTATGTAAATTACCAAACCTAATCTTGTAGATTACAAACTAAAGCAATTCCGATCTAAAACAATATTAAAAGAATCAGTACAAAGGCCCAAAATCTTTATTACAAAAGCAAATCCAAATATTTTAGTAAATCCTAAATCAATTATGTTACAATTAATCAATTACATAAATCATAAAATCTGGAATCCCTAATTTATTCTAATTTTCCTAAATATGTGCTAATAAGTTCGTAACAGCAATATAGTAAACCCTATAAATACTAAGCAAGAAATTGACAGAGAAAGCGGGACAATGAAGAAACCGGTAGAATTTGGAAGAACGCGAAGAACAACAAACCAAATTTGTTGAAGATACCTGTTGTACCCCAAAATTTGCCCTCCCATATTCTTCAAGGTTTGCTAAGATCATGCTTCAAAATCTCCCAAGGGTTGCACAGTCCAATGGCCTCCTAACAGTCAAAAATTAGGGTTTTGGTTCTGGCAAAGAAATTGAAGTTTCCAAGGGTCCAAACAAGTCCCACATACCTACATACATTGTCAAGCATCCACATGCCAAGTTTCAAGACTCACAGCATCAAATTGCACAGTCAAAAAACCTAAATGCCTCACAGTCAACTCTAGGGGCAAAATGGTCATTTGACAGTCAAAAGTCAAAAATTTTGGTCAACATCTTATTTTGAAGCCACAAACATCATTTGATCAATTCTTGATCATGATTCTCAAAGCATGGCTCAAAAAGTCTCAAGGTGCAAAAGTTTCTATTTTTGGACAGTTGAAAAAGTCAACTCCAAATTGACCAAGGCATAACTTCCACATGGTTTATCAGAAAAATTCCATACAAAGCTCATTTTGAATAGAATGACATTTCCTACAACTCATATTCACACTCCAAGTCCAAGAAATTCTCTCACAAAAAGTTATCAATTTCAACATTATAGGTCATTTTCAAAAGTCAACAAAAAGGCACTTTAAGTCAAAGACCATAACTTGAGATTGGTAAATCAAAATGAAATGGGACCAAATACATTGGTTAGAGGACTTCAAGACCTTTCCAAAATGTCCAAGAACATGATCAAAGCTTAAAAATTGAGCATGATATGCCTTGTGGAAGTTGGGAAATTTTTGGGAATTTTGAAAAGTCAACTTTGCTTCAAAAGCCTCAAAATTGCTAATGGGACTCAATTTTTTCCATGAATCATCACCCAAAAGCTATGCACGATCCATTAAGCTAAAAGGGAGTTATTTTCTTATTTTTAATTAATTAATTGAATTTTTAATCTTATTAATTCATTTAATTAAAATTAATTATGAGAAAAATACTAAATCATGTTTTCCAAATCTTTTTGTGCAGCCAATTCACTCATTATGAATCAAATATTTCGTGCATCACTCAAAAGGGAAAGTTTCTACATGATTGGCAATGATTGGCATGAAAAAAGATTGAAAAAAGGATATGGAAAATCAAATATTCAAAATCATAAATGGATGGATTTTGGGCTGGCTTTTTGACCTAATTCTATCCACACATATATGCAAGACTGAAACCTAATGCATTGGACACAGGGCTGCGCTGAAAAACAAAGAACAACATTGCACTTTTTCACAAAAATATTGAAAACTGTTTTCATACATAGAGGTCGAGTCAAGGCTTGAAAGGCATTCCAAAAGCTTGCCAAGACATCCAGGAAACGATTCCAATCAAAACCAGCCCTCTATACTCAAGTAATTGGTATAACAAAGTCTTACTTTTCTTGAAATTATCCATGATCGTGTTTCAGTTTCCATGCATCATTTGTGATTTTTAAATGTTGATTTACACTAATGTGAACGTTCTGAAGCTAATGGTACTCTTGAATTGACCTAACCATGCCTGTATAAGGATTCACCATGAGCGCATTTTAGGGTTTCAGAAGCTTTAATTTAGGGGTTTTCACATCTGGAAAAATTAGGCCTTAAAACCTATGTCAATGGAATCAGGACATCCAGACGAAGCAAGTCCACACCTCGCGCTCTTTTTATGTTTGCTTATGTGCTAATCGTTATTTTCATACGTTGCAGTTAGTGGAGGTTTAAAACCCCCGCTATTTGATATTATTTGCAGGAACCAAAGGAAGACGATGCTAGCGTGGCTTGATCTTATTGGGTAGTTTAAATACTGGCGCGCGTTTTCATTAAACACCACTAACGCTTGCTTTCTCTCTCATAATAATCATTGTCCAATAGATATACAAAGTAACGCGTTGGTTCAAATGGTTGATGCGTTGGCTTGCAGGTATTGGGACCTGGGTTCGATTCCCAGGTCCCCCACTTCTTCCATAATTTTTTCTTCAATATGTTTCTATGCAGCATGCCATCAAAAGACCATCATACAACTCCACATCTATGCTTGCCACCTATGCATAAGGATCCATCTGAAGGCTATGAATGGAGGTCCACCATGCACGCTGGTCAACCTTTCCATACGCAACGCCAGAAAGTCAAAAAGGGCCTGATTCAATGGGCCAAATTTCTCAAATAGCACCTCCAAAAGGGTCAGAATACCCCCCATGGTTTGTTCAATTTTCAATTTTTAGTTATTTTTTCTTTTTATTCTTTTAATTGTTCTTTTTAATTAATTGTTTCCTTTAAATTGCACAAAATAATTTTCCCAATAAAAAATACAGAAAAATACAAAAAATGTTTTATTGTTATTAACATTAATTTAATTCATTAATAATTTTGTAAATAAATTTTAATAATCAATTTAGTTTAATTTAGGGTTTTAATTTTAATGTTTTTTTCTTAAATAACTAAAATATGTAGAAATTAGGTTTTTAACATTTTTTATCCTTTTTTAATAAACAATTTTATCTTATTTATCATTATTATTAACTATTAATTAATTTTGTGAATAAACATGTAATTAATTAATTAGGGTAAATTAGGTTTTAAACTTTAACTCTTTTTTAATAATTAAAAACAACTTAGAACTAGGGTTCTATTTAATTTCTAATTTTAATTAATTTCCTTTATTTCATAAATACCAAAAACCATAAAAATAACTTCTTTTCTTTATTAAATAACTAATTAGTTTTAATTTCATTTAAAGGGTCCAACGCCCTCGAACATTCGATTCCAATTCCTTTTCGCGCACTTATTCTTATTTATTTTCTTTCAAATATTATGTAATTGCTCAAGCCTTGTAATAGTCATTAGGAATTTATTTACTTTCCGCATTTTTATTCAAAACGGGTCTTTGTTAATTTGGCGATGTATATACCCGTGCCTTGTAATAGTGTAGGACTTTATTTTCCGCACTTTAATTTCTGCACCCTTAAAACTGCTAAACTTTGCATGAAAGAATGTATGGCCAAAAATAAAAACAACGCGTAGCTCACCAAATGCATGACAAGATAAAACATAACTGAAAACAATACACAAATTCACACACCACTCTTAGGGTACGCCTCACTGTTGCCTTGCCCTCGAAACGTAGTCGTCGAGTATAGGACGTCTTAGTAAGTCCTTATGTCCATTGATCCCGTTGCCTCAAAACAAGTTGCCTCGAAACGGTTGCCTCGGAATAGTTGCCTCGAAACGGTTGCCTCGGAATAAAAAGGATCAATGGCATAAGGGTAGCTTCTAAGGTGTCCTACTGTTGCTCTGGTGACCACACTGTCCTTAACAAACGAATTGACCCGAACACCTCCAACGGTGGTGTTACCTACCTCTCAATGGTGGGATGGCACTACCTTAAGGACATTTACACAGCCTAATTCCTTAGGGTAGGTAGATGACTCATAAATACTTGCTCTCTTCAAAAACAAATCAAAACCTTTTCATACCGACACTTTCAAAAAGCTTTCAAAACAATTTTTCAAACACTCTTGAGGACTGATACAAGAGTCGATCTGAAACTTTTAAACGAAACTTTTTCAAAATCACTCACAGTTGAAAAGCAAACACATTTTGAAAACACAAATGAGCAAGTATCTAAGAGCCCATGGATAACCATGGATAGAAAGGGTGCTAACACCTTCCCTCTCTATAAATCTACCTCCCGAACCGAGAACTATCTCAATAGGAATTTTGTTGTGCTTTTGTCCTATCCATGTTGGAGAAAATAAAAGACGGTGGCGACTCTTGCTTCCGCGACATTTCGCGAACCAGCGTTAAACAATCAGTTCCAGATCCACCGATCACAATACCAAAGGAGGACTATTAGGGTTTCAACATTTGAAACCCTAATCGTCGTTGCCACCCGCCTCACCACCATCATTCGCCGTCTCGTTCTGAAGCCATCGCCGAAATCCACGAATAAGGAGAAAGATTAAAGTCGGAAGCTAAAAGATCTGGAATAAGTGAAACCGCGAAGGGGTAAATTGCTTAACTTTGTCTAATTTGTGTTTTGTTGTTGTTTAAGGTTTACCGGGTTTGTGTTAGGGGAGGGTTTGATTCTTGAGTCGCTGCGGTGGGGGTGGGTTTTAGGGTTAAAAAGGATAAAGGAAAGGTTAAACGAGAGAGAGAGAGAGAGAGAGAGAGAGAGAGAGAGAGAGAGGAGAAGGGGCTGTAACAAAAATTAAAAATGAATTTAAAAATGTAAAAAAAAACTAATACGCTAAAATATTTCCTTACTTGTGCGCCAGCCATAATTAATGTGTACTCCTCGTTTTGACCATTTGATCGCTGGTGGACGGCCGTGGGGCCAGGTCCACCCTAAGTTCCATGCACCTCATGCACCCGATCACCCCATACCCCTCTCAAAATATGTATTAGGCCTAGCCCAGTATTTTTAACACCTCCCTCATTTGTTTTACTAAATTCAGAACAACAACACACCCCCTCAACCATCAGGCATATTGGGCCTAGCCTTAACCGTTTTACACCCTATTGTTTTACTTCTTAACTTAAAACTACACCCCCCTGAAGTTAATTAATTTATTTTCTATTCATATTGTTGTACCCCAAAATTTGCCCTCCCATATCCCTCAAGATTTTCCAAGAATGATCTTCAAGTTGCTCAAGTTGGCTCAAGGATTGGACAGTCAAGTCACCTCCTAAGGCAGTCAAGTCTAAATTAGGGTTTTGTGTGGCATCAAGGTACTTAAATCCAAATGTCCTCAAGTGCTTCCCAATGTCTTAATATGTTCTTAAGTTCATCCATGTCAAATTTCAAGCCTTGCAGAGGAAGTTTGGTCAATCAATTGCTCAAGAGGTCCAAAAATCGACTGTGCTAGGGCAAAAGTCAATTGTGGCCTACAAATAGTCAAACCTCAAGATTTTTTGTCAAAATTCTAATTTTGAAAGATAATTCATCATTTGATCAAGGTTTGATCATGATTCATCAAGGATTGTTCAAAATTCACCAAGATTCAAAAGTTGCTAAATTAGGATTTTGTAGGAAAAGTCAACTCAACTTTGACCAAGCATAACTTTCTCATACTTTATGAGAAATGACCCATCCAAAGCTCATTTTTAATAGGATGTAATTTCCTACAATCCATCTTCACACCCCAAGATCAAGAAATGCTCTCACAAAAAGTTACTAATTTGGACATTATAGGTCATTTTTGAAAGTCAACAAAAACACCTTTTTTGCCAAAGCTTATAAATTGAGCATGGAAGATCAAAATGCGATGAGACCAAAAGGGTTGATTAAAGGACATCTCAAGGTTTCAAAAAAGTCCAAGAACACTTCCAAAAGTTCAAAATTGAAGAAGTTATGCATTGTTGAAGATGGGCATTTTTCCAAAATTGCCAAAAGTCAACTATCCTCAAAACTCCAATTTTTGACAAAAGGGCCCACTTTTTTCCACTTGTTATGGTCTTTTCATACCACACACGTGTCCCATTTTTGATTTCATGGCCATTCATTTATTTTTCTATTTTATTTAATTTTTATTGATTTAATTCATTTATAATCAATATTAAATCAAATAAAATCTAAAAATTGATGAAATAATATCTTTGTGATTTTTACAACTTTCAATTATCATCATGAACCAAATCAAATTCGTATCAAGCTTGGTTATGCACAAAAAATCAGATTTGGCCTATATTTGGAAACATGATAATGGTGATCATATCAAATCTCAAAACCGTGAATGCACTTGGATAAAAGCCCAACTCTTGACCTAATTCACTTCTAATATACATGTGCAAGCAAGCCAGACCAAGAACACGCACAGGATACTGCTGAAACGGCCAGAACAACTTTGGAAAAAAGCTTGGAAATTTGAATTCTGAAATCCATCTTGGAGCTCGATACAAAGCAAAAGCTTGTCGTAGCTCTCTTCCCTGCCATCCCCTGAAGCGATACCAATCAAAACCAAGCCTTCTCATTGCCTAAATTGCACTGTAAGTCATCACGAACCAAGCTCTGAACATGGCATCATGAAATCATTTTCTTGCATCCTCTTGCCAATTTTCTTGTACGTTCATACTCACCATTCAATTTCCAACGATTCTGTAATATTTAATTTTATTTTTATGGCTTACAACCCCGTATCCAAAATTAGGGTTCTTGTTCTTGCTTTTTAGGCATTTTTGAGGCAGGATAAATTGAGGCCAATGATGGGTATAGGAATGACCAGGAGGCAGAGACGAACACGTCTATGTTCTTGGATGGCATTTTCATGGCCTGGAGTGAGTTTTGGAAGCGAGCTACGAATCTTCCTGCGGATAAAAATCCACAGGTAAATAACCAGGGTATTTGAGGAAGACGATCACATGTCTTGCTTCCATTGGCTTGTTTGAATCATTAGCGCGTTTTTTTTTTATTTTCAGGCTTAGTGTTTTTTTATATAATATTTACTTCTTATTCTAATAACAACTAAACAAGCTGGTTGGATTGGTGAGCGTGCTATTGCAAAACCCTTTGGGACCTGGGTTCGAATCCCAGATCCCCCCAAAACTTTATTAAACTTTTTCTCCAGATATTCACATGCAGCACTCCAAGCGTGGATCATCAAATACCCTCAGATTTCAATGTGCCAAGTGGCTTCAGGCCAAGATCCAAAAGCCAGATTTTAGCATCCACCATACTCCCTGGTCAACAAGCACGCAGGGAATCACAAGGGTCAAACAGGATGGCGTAATTGGGCCTCAAAAATTGCAACTCAAACCCTCTCTTCAGGCCCACCCCCCCTGAGTATTTCTTTTACATTTTATTTCTTTCTTCTTATTTATTTATTTTATTATTATTATTATTATCATCTTAATTAATTAATTAATCAATTAACTTTTTCATAAAAAATCAGAAACAACAAAAAAAATATTTTTATTAATTCCATTAATTTTATTATTTTATTTTTATAAATAAACAATTAATTTATTTATTTAGTTTAAATAGGTTTAACAATAACATATTTTTGCAATAAATTAAAATCAATTTAGAATTAGGTTTTTTAATATTTTTAATCATTCTTATTTTATTTCCTTAATTAAAATAAAAACCCAATGATATTTTCATTTAATTAATTAATTCAATTATTAATTTAGACTAATTTTTAATTCAAAAAATAACAAAAAAATATGCTTTATTTAATAAAAAGGGTCAAAACCCTAAAAACACTCCGATTTAATTTTCTCGCGCGCGAGTTAATTTTGATCTATATTTCAATATTGTAACTGCTTCGGGAATGTAATAGTTTTTAAATTAGGACTTTAATTATTTATCGTTTTATTGTTACTTTCCGCAATTTAAATTAAAGGGTTGTTTTTGGCGATGTAAATACCCGACGCCTTGTAATAGTTTAGATTTAATTTCCGCAATTTAAATTCTGCAACTATACACTATTAGATGTTTGATAATAGGGAATGCATGACAAGATCGAATGTATGAACTTAAAATCAACATAGCTCACCCATGACATGTACAAAGATAAAATTAACCGAAATAACACACTCACACATGTGCACTCTTAGGGTACACCTCACTTGGTTGCCATCGAACGTGGTCATTGAGTATAGGAAGTTTTAGAGGTCGTCCTCTTGTCCAAAGATCATAAGTTTCCTCGAAACGGTTTCCTCAGAAAAAATGATCTAAGACATTAGGGTTACCGCTAAGGCATCCTAACATTGCTTTAGTGACCACACGTCCCTTAATCGAATTGACCCGAAAACTCCAACGACGGTGCTACCTGCTCCTCAATAGTGGGATAGCACTGTCTAAAGGACATTTGCACAGTTTAATTCCTTCTTGAGTAGGTAGATGGTTCTTAAGTACTTTCTCCTTTTAAAACAAAACAAAACTTTTCGCACTTACACCCCTTTCAAACAAAGAACTCTTTTCAAACGCACAAACACAAAGAAAAGTAAAATTTTGAAAACACAATGAGCAAGTACCTAAGAGCCCGTGGATAACCACAGATAGAAAGGGTGTTAACACCTTCCCTTTCTATAATCAACCTCCCGAACCCAAGAAATATCTCAAAAAGGAATTTTTCTGTGCTTTTGTCCTTTCCTTGTTGGATAAAATAAAAGACGGCGACGACTCTTGCTTACCGCGACATTTTGAGAAAACAAACGAAAACGCGAACCAGCATTCCAAAATAGTCAGTTCTCATTCCCACCGATCACAGAACTGGCGGCTCTGCTGGGGAGATTATAAGTGAGGTGTACCTTAGGATTATATCACTATTGTTTTCAATTGTATGCTTTAATTTTGTGGGCTTCTATCAGAGTTCTATAGATCCTAACCCGGATCTGGGGATACCCTTTAGGTAAGTAGAAATAAACTGTGAGGGATCTGTACAGCGTAGACCGATACGGATGAAGCAGTAGCTACATTGGTGTGGCACCTTGGTCTGTACCGATATCCCTTGTGTTGGAACGAGGAGAATATGGGTCTTCTAAGGAGTCATTAAGCACCAACTGACCTTAGAACCTTTAAATTGACCAACTTGGCCATAGAACAGTAGCAGTATGCTACACTCATTGAGACTAAACTCTCGCGATGATTCCGGCCGCAAGAAAAGGTTGCTAAACTGGAATTATGACCGATTGAGGGTAGTCAGTGATATTGAGATCCTCTAGAACCCGGTTACTATTTTTAGGACAGGTTTTAACCAACTGAACTGAAAGAGGGTAGTACCTAAGCTCCATGCCAGCCTGAAATCTAAGGGCTCTCAGTGTGACTTGTGTGCCTTTACCATGTTTGCTTTTTGTGAATACTTGTGGTGTGCCTTTACCATGACATCATGACATTATAACATTGCATACATTTTACATAAGGACTAACCTATTTCAAAGACAAGAGGGTTTCATCTTTGCTCTGTTTTATAGGTCATCATGACGCATATTTCACCCCAAAATTTTCCCTCCCATATTCTTCAAGATTTGCAAAGAGCATGCTTCAAAATCTCCCAAGGGTTGCACAAGTTCAATGGCCTCCTAACAGTAAAAAATTAGGGTTTTGGTTCTGGCAAAGAAGTTGAAGTTTCCAAGGGTCCAAACAAGTCCCACATGCCTATAAACATGGTCAAGCATCCACATGCCAAATTTCAAGACTTACAGCACAAAATTGCACAGTCAAAAACCCTAATTGCTCAACAATCAACTGTAGGGGCAAAATGGTCATTTGACAGTCAAAAGTCCAAATTTTTGGTCAACATCTTATTTTGAAGCCACAAACATCATTTGATCAATTCTTGATCATGATTCTCAAGGCATAGCTCAAAAAGTCTCAAGATGCAAAAGTTTCCATATTTGGACAGTTGAAAAAGTCAACTGTAACTTGACCAGGGCATAACTTCCACATGGTTTATCAGAAAAATTCCATCCAAATCTCATTTTGAAGAGAATAACATTTCCTACAACTCATCTTCACACTTCAAGTCCAAGAAATGCTCTCACAAAAAGTTATCAATCTCAACATTATAGGTCATTTTCAAAAGTCAACAAAAAGGCACTTTAATTCAAAGACCATAACTTGAGATTGGTAAATCAAAATGTCATGGGACCAAAGGCATTGGTTAGAGGACTTCAAGGCCTTTCCAAAATGTCCAAGAACATGACCAAAGCTTAATTATTGAGCAAGATATGCCTTGTGGAAGTTGGGAAAATTTTGGGAATTTTGAAAAGTCAACTTTGCTTCAAATGCCTCAAAATTGCTAATGGGCCTTAATTTCTTCCAAGAATCATCACCCAGAAGCTATGCACGACCCATTGACCCAAAGGGGAGTTATTTTCCTATTTTTAATTAATTAATTGAATATTTAATCTATTTAATTCATTTAATTAAAATTAATTATAAGAAAAATACTAATCCATGCTTTTCAAATCTTTTTGTGCATAGAATTCATTCAAGATTTCGTGCACTATTCAATAAGGAAAGAATCAAGGTGATTGGCAATAATTGGCATGTTCTTCACATGAAAAAGATTGAAAAAGATACCATTGAAATCAAATCTCAAAAGCATTAAATACATGGTTGTTGGGCTTGGATTTTTGACCTAAATCATTCAATATACATACAGAAACCTAACCCTAATCACAAGAACTCAGAAGCTGCGCTCAGAATCAAAAACAAACTTTGCATTTTTCACCAAAAATTTCAAAACTGAAAACTGTATTGCAGGGTGTTTCAAGGCAAAAGAACCATTCCAAAGGCTTGTTGAGATAACCAGGACACTTTCTCAATCAAAAACGCGTCCCCTAACCCCAAGCACTGGTAGCACGAAGTCGCCCTATTCATGAACATTTGCATATTCATATTTTGATTTGCACGCATTTTTCATACATTCTAATGATTGTTTTACACTAATATGGACTCACTGAAGCTTATGGTACCATTGAATTGAACTAATATTGCTTGTATAGAAAATTGCCATGGCTATTTTTTAGGGTTTCAGGAACCATGAATTGGGGTTTTACGCTTGAGGAAAAATTGGCCAACCTAAATAACACCATTGAAATCAGAAGCTCATGACGAAAAGAACCATACCATCGCGCCTTTTTTATGATCGCTAAATTCCTATTCGCTATTTTCTGTTGTTTCAGATTGTGGGGGTTTAAAACCCCCGCTATCTAGCATGTATTTTCAGGAAAAACAAAGAGGCCATGAGGAAGACGCTGAGGTGTAAGCACGCTACTGGGTAATTCAAATCCTGGCGCGCGTTTTGTTAAAGTCCCACTAACCCTTGTTTTCTCTCTCTTATTATTCTTTATCCATTATATGATCAAACAAACGCGCTTGGCTGGTTGGCTGATGCATTGTCCTTCAAGCATTGGGACCTGGGTTCGATTCCCAGGTCCCCCATATTTCCCTATATTTTTCTTTGTAACATGTTCAGGTGGTCATCACTCTCAAAGGTTCACCATATGCCTTCGCCAGCTTGTCTGCCACATGTCCAGTAACGCCAATCCAAGGGCCATAATGGGAGGACTACCATACGCACCAGTCAACACCTCCACATGCAGCATTGAAAAGTCAAAAAGGGCCTCAATCTAATGGGCCAAATTGCTGTGAACAAACCTCCAATTTGGGTCAACACCCCCATCTGTTTGCATTTTCTTCTCTTCTTTTTTTCTTTTCTTTCATTTATTTTAATTATATTAATTGTTTATTTAATTCCACAAATTAATTTTTTATAACATAAAAATACAAAAAAAAAAATCAGAAACTATAAAAAATAAAAATATGTTCATTTATTTTTTTAATCAATATTTTGTAAATAAAATTCTAATAACTAATTAGTTTAATTTTAGGTTTAATTCTAATTTTTTAAATAAACTAAAAAATGTAGAAATTAGGGTTTTTATACTTTTATTCTTTTTTCACCATTATTAATTATTAATTATTTTTGTGTAAATAAATATGCCATTTAATTAATTAGGGTTAAATTAGGTTACAACTTAAACATTTTTTTTTATAAATTAAAAACAATTTAGAACTAGGGCTTTAATTAACTTTTAATTCCAATTTAATTCTCCTTAATTCCATAAATACAAAAACTCCAAAAAAAAGGTTCTTTCTTTTATTTAATTTAATTAATTTATGATTTCAATTTAATTTCTTTAAAAGGGTCCAACGCCCTCGCATTCTCGATTTTATTTCTTTTCGCACATTTACTTTTATTTCCTTTTTTTTAAATTTCATGTAATTGCCCCAAAGCTTTGTAAAAGATAATTAGGATATTTACTTTCCGCATTTTATTTATTTTAAATCGGATCTTGGTTTAATTTGGCGATGTAGACCCGCGCCTTTGTAATAGCGTAGGACTTTTATCTTCCCGCACCTTTTAACTGCTAATAATTTGCATGAAAGAATGAATGACCAAAAATAAAATCAAAGCGTAGAACGCCAATGCATGACAAGACAAATAATAACTGAAAATGACACACAATTCACACATCACTCCTAGGGTACGCTTCACTGTTGCCTTGCCCTTCGAATCGTGGTCGTCGAGTATAGGACGTTTTAGTAAGTCCTTATGTCCATGAACATGGCATAAGGGTAGCTTCTAAGGTGTCCTACTATTGCTCTGGTGACCACATTGTTGCCTTGCCCCTCGAAACGTGGTCGTCGACTATAGGACGTCTTAGTGAGTCCTTATGTCCCATTGATCTAGTTGCCTCGAAACAGTTGCCTCGAAACAAGTTGCCTCGGAATAGTTGCCTCGGAATAGTTGCCTCGGAATAAAAGATCAATGGCATAAGGGTAGCTTCTAAGATATCTTACCGTTGCTCGGTGACCACACTGTCCCTAAACTCGAATTGACCCGAACACCTCCAACGGTGGTGCTACCTACCTCTCAATGGTGGGATGGCACTATCTTAAGAACATTTACACAGACGAATTCCTTAGGGTAGGTAGATGACTCGTAGATACTTGCTCTAATTCAAAACAAATCAAAAGCTTCTTTTCACACCGACACTTTGCAAAAAAGCTTTCAAAAACAACTTTTCAAACACTCTTGAGGACTGATACAAGAGTCGAACTGAAATTTTAAACGAAACTTTTTCAAACCCACACTCACCTTGAAAAGCAAACAAACACTTTGAAAACACAAATGAGCAAGTATCTAAGAGCCCATGGTTAACCATGGATAGAAAGGGTGCTAACACCTTCCCTTTCTATAAATCTACCTCCTGAACCGAGAACTAATCTCAATAAGGAATTTTTCTGTGCTTTTGTCCTTTCCATTTGGAGAAAATAAAAGACGGTGGCGACTCTTGCTTCCGCGACATTTCGCGAACCAGCGTTAAACAGTCAGTTCTAGATCCACCGATCACAGAACTGGCGACTCTGCTGGGGATCACTTTAAAGTGAGTTGTACCTTAGGATAGTTCATAACTGTGTTTTCAATTGCTTTCACTTGTTTGCTTTATCATTGTGGGACTGTCTTGGGAGTTACATAGATCCTAACCCGGATCTGGGGATACCCTGTTTAGGTAGTATAAGTTGTGAGGGACCTGTCCGGTGTAGACCGACATGGGTGAAGCAGTGGCTACGTTGGTGTGGCACCTTGGTCTGTACTGATATCCCTTGTGTTGCAACGAGGAGAATATGGGTCTTCTGAGGAGTCATTAAGCACCAACAGACCTTAGAACCTTAAATGACACAACTTGGCCAATAGAACAGTAGCAGTATGCTACGCCCATTGAGGCTAAACTCTCGTGATGGTTCTGGCCGCAAGAAAAGATTGCGATGCTGGAGTTATGACCGATTGAGGGTAGTCAATGATATTGGGATCCTCTAGAACCCGGTTACTTCTGATAGGACAGGTCTTAACCAACAAACTGAAAGAGGGTAATACCTAGACCCCATGCTGGCCTAAACTCTAAGGGCTTCTCTTGTGTGACTTGTGTGCCTTCCAACTTGACTACTTGCATGCTTGTTATCTGACACTTGAGTTTCTTGCAGGTTTTGTTTATAGTCCTTAACTGGGGCTCATAACAGGGTTTACTGAGTTTCTTGCAGGTTTTGTTTATAGTCCTTAATTGGGGCTCATAACAGGGTTTACTGAGTTTCTTGCAGGTTTTGTTTATAGTCCTTAATTAGGACTCATAACAGGGTTTACCTACGTTACCCCATGCATAGCATAACTTCATACCATTGCATACATCCCGCATAAGGACTAATCCGTTTCAAGGATTTCAAGGGCTTGTGATGCAGGTCATGATGAACCAACTGTCCAGCAAGGGGCAAAGGGGATTTATTTTCCTCTAGCCAAGGTTGTCAGGGGCTATGACCCACTCGATATGGTGAGCCTTGACTCTTGAAGAAGGACTCTCAACAATATGCAGTTCCTTCAATCAAGCTACAAGATTCAAATGCTAATAATCTTCTTGTTTACCCTGAGAGGTCCTTGAAAACATTGCATGCATATCATACATTGCACTACAGGTACCCTTTTGACAGGTCACTTACCTTCTTCGCTGTTTATTTCAGCCGATCGTCATGAATCCTGAAGCATCTACTGAGCAATCCATCCAGGCCCTCCAGGCCCAGAATGCCCAATTCCAGGAGTTGATTAAGAATCTAGCCCAGGGCCAGCAGGATTTGAAGACTCTACTCCTGAAGAAGAAGAAGAAGAAGAAGAGGACGGTGTTGTTCAACCCTAGACGCAAATTTGGGAATGGGTCACAAAATGAAGCTGAACTGACTACCCCATCTGTTGGGAAAGACAGTTCCCATGAGAGAGAAGCTCCTAGCCCAGTGGTCTCCGACAACGAGACTGATTTTAATGATGAACAATACCCTCCAGCTGAGGACCGGTACAAACAACTAGAGGATCGTCTGAATGCCATGGAAATTCAACAAGTGCCTGGGTTGGATTTCGGAGACCTGGGTATATCTTCTGGTGTGGTGATCCCACACAAATTCAAGGCACCTGCCTTTGCAAAGTACGACGGGGCATCCTGTCCAAAGCTGCATCTCAGGTCATACATGAGGAGGATCCAGCCCTACACGGCCGACAAGAACTTATGGATCCACTTTTTCTAGGAGAGTCTTTCAGGGACTCAGCTCGACTGGTTCTATCAACTGAATGGAGCCAACATCCGCAGCTGGGAGGACTTGGCCACTGCTTTCTACAAGCAGTATCAGTATAATGCGGACCTTGCTCCCACGCGCACTCAACTTCAGGGAATGTCTATGGGTGCAGGTGAAGGTTTCAAAGAATATGCTCAAAAATGGAGGGACCTTGCTGGAAGGGTACAACCACCTCTGACTGACCGCGAGCTCGTCGACATGTTCTTAGGGACCCTGTCCGGTCCATTCTTCAACCACCTGATTGGGAATTCTGCTGCTAGGTTTACAGATTTGGTCTTGACCGGGGAAAGAATAGAAGCTGGCATCAAGTCAGGGAAAATACAGAATGGTGACTCCTCGAACACTGAGAAGAAACCATCCAAGAGAGAATCTAGTGCTGTCAACGCAGTAGCTATTGCAAAGCCGGCCGGTGCTCCTCAACGTCACCATCAGCAAAGGGAAGAAAGACCTAAGAGGCAATTTACTCCCCTCGGCATGACCTTGTCACAGATGTTGCCACAGCTGCTGGAAACCAAGTTGGTAACCCTCATGGATCCCCCGAAAAATCCTAACAGGACACCTTCAAGGTACAACCCCAATGCTCGCTGCGCCTATGATTCTGACAGCCCGGGGCATGCTACGGATGACTGTTGGACTTTGAGAAACAGGGTTCAAGACCTGATTGACGCAAAGGAAGTCCAGCTCGACTCTCTAGAGGCTCCCAATGTGATCACTGCTCCCTTGCCAAGACATGGCTAGGATTGGTTTTTGTTCATTCGAATGTTCAATTTGTAATTTTCTTTCAATTGTTCAAACATTTTGGTTTCATGTCAAACTTGGTTATTTCATTAATGCATTACATTTGTCTGTTTTGAAGTAATTATGTTTACTATGCTTAAAACTGTTTTCATGTTTTTGTGATGTTCAACGCTCGGTTAACAATTCTAAGCCTCTTGAGGGAGGATGATGAAAACGATACCACGTCATTTACAGTATGCTTTTGAACGGACCCCGCTGATGAGGTACAAGCATTGTTTCAATCCCTAAACACTGGAGTTATAAGGAAGATAATCCCTTGTCAACCCCTCTGAGCCAAAGAAGTAGGAGTTTTTCTTTTCGAAATTTAAAACCCTTAATCATAACCTGGGGCAGGGTAGTCTCTCAGTTGATCCAAGTGCATAACGAACGACACCAAAGGAGTCTTTCCAAACCAAAAGATGGCGATGGTTCCGAATAATCATAAAGACAGGTAGTCATTATCTATCAAAATAAAAAGCCTAATAAGTCAAAACCTATGAAGGAGACTTACAAAACTGGGGCATCCCGCTGACTGTAATTCCACAAAAGAAACAGTACAGGCAAAAAATAGGGATAACGAAATCAAAAAGAAAGAGGTCCTACAAACCCTCAACAAAAAAGGAAATGACTGCCTAATCAAAATAAATCGTCAGTATCCGAACCATCACTGGTATATCAAAGCAAAGACTCAACAAGGTCTAACGCACGATTAGCTGAGTTTAGGTTTGAAGAACATCACGAAGAGCGGGTGGGTACAAATAAATTTGAGCCTTTATCCTTTGTTTCTTAAACCGTGAACCAGGCCACATTATAACCCTTAAAAGTCCTAGCTGAAGCATGGGTTAGTTCGAAAGCATACTGTTACGAAAGGTATCCTGACTCCTTAAGGCTTGCTGTAAAATACTGAGTTGACATCACAATACAAAAAAAATTCACATTGTTTTACTGAAAAATGCATTTTCAAAAACCTCAAAACAGACATAGGCTTTGCATTTTTAACATAACTGTGTTTGCATATGACTTTTTGTTTGAACAACATAGAAGTTCGCACGACTAATATCTAAGTGAACAAAAGCACCTCCAATCAAGGGGCAGACATAATCATTGGTCCATTATCTGGGGCAGTTAAGTCAAGATTCGTAGAATCTCTCAAGGACCAAATAAGCTGGGGCAAATCTCCGCCTGAGTCACTTGGGGCATTCCAGCAACAAATCTTGCCTGATCAGACATCTTCTGGTAGTATGGCAACACTACATTACTGACAGGGGCACCTCCCTACATCCTGAGAGCGTGGACATAGTCGAAAAAAATACTACACAAAATCAAAGACCCGCTAGGTTGACACACCTAGGCAAAAATAAGGGCTTCCCGGCGAACCAAAAGGGTTCGGGCAAAAATAAGGGATGAAAATGAAAAAAATCTGCATACCCGACAAGTCGAAAACCTGAAAAGGCGGCTTGGGCAAAAATGGGTATCCCGGTGGACTGAAAACCCGAAAGGGCGGTCCAAGCAAAAGTTAGGGATCAAAGCGTACGACTATGTCCTGTCATCTTGTCACCTACCTACCAGGAGAAGGTTTGTCCATCAACAACTATCAGCACCTCACAGGTCTTCCTCTCCCACCTCAGAAACAGGGGCAGTAATGAGTCGTCCAAACGGTCTAATGGTTCTGTCCATCAAGGTACCAAGGTAAGTTCAGCCGAAGAACATAACCAATATACCTTAATTCCCCAGAGAGTGAGCCAGCAAGTCAGTGCACTCTCCCCAAGCAAAGCTATTATCATCCTTAAGGAAGTTGGGTACCCCCGCAGATCTCAACATTCCCCAGCACGATATACAGATATTCTTAAACAAGCATCCCCGGCAGTCTTGACCTAAAGATTGTTCCCCGGCGGTATATCAAATATTCAGCGGAGCCACTTCCCCAATATATCTTAGAATTTCCCCAGGAGATTCCAATCAAGATTTCCCCAGGAAAGTCTGAATCATCTCCCCAACAGGAAGCTTATCCCCAGTAGATTCTGGAAGCTTCTCCCCCGCAGAGCATGAACGCGTCTCCCGACTTTATTCAAAGGTTATTTCCCTACCCGGATATAACTGGGTTATCCTCAGCCAAAAGCCACGGAAAGACCGTCCTCGTCGAAGTCTTCTTATCCCCAGTGGAGTCTATTAACACTTCCAATATAACAACGGTATCCCCAGCGAAGTTACCATCAATATCCCAGCAAAGTACCTCTCTCCCCACAGAGTATTGCTCCCTAGCAAGGTAGCTAGGGTATTTTCTCCCTGCAGAGTAATCCATTCGCCAAGTTCATTCCCCAACGGAGTCACCTTCTCCTACCGGTATTCTTGTAACATCAGCCCAGGATTCAACAAACTCCCGGCATCCGTCAAGGATTTATTTTCTTAGACGAACATACATCATGATACATGCACATATGCATCATGTCATACAATCTCATTTATGCCATTGCTTGATCCATATCATGCACTGCATATGACTAACCTTTACCTTTCAGGAAGGATACAGTTAAATGATCAGCTATGTCAGAATAGACAAATACAGTCGGAAAGACAAATGCAGTTAAATCCCCAAGGTTTTTCTCATACAAATCCAGTCAAAAAAAACAAATGCAGTTAAATCCCAGAGGTTTTTCTGATACAAATCCAGTCAAAAAAAACAAATGCAGCTAAATCCCAGAGGTTTTTCTGATGCTCATCCAGTCAAAGAATACAAATCCAAATAAATCAATGCCTAAAGATTTCTCTGATACAGCCCGTCGTTATAGACACTCGTCGTTATAGACACTCGTCGTCATAGACATTTGTCGTCATAGACACTCGTCGTTATAGACACTCGTCGTTATAGACACTCGTCGTTATAGACACTCGTCGTCATAGACACTCGTCGTTATAGACACTCGTCGTCATAGACACTCGTCGTTATAGACACTCGTCGTTATAGACAATCGTCGTTATAGATACTCATCGTTATAGACACTCGTCGTTATAGACACTCGTCGTCATAGACACTCGTCGTTATAGACAATCGTCGTTATAGACACTCGTCGTTATAGACACTCGTCGTTATAGACACTCGTCATCATAGACACTCGTCGTCATAGACACTCGTCGTTATAGACACTCGTCGTTATAGACACTCGTCGTTATAGACACTCGTCGTTATAGACACTCGTCGTTATAGACACTCGTCGTTATAGACACTCGTCGTTATAGACACTCGTCGTTATAGACACTCGTCGTTATAGACACTCGTCGTCATAGAAATTCGTCGTCATAGACACTCGTTGTTATAGACACTCTTCGTTATAGACACTCGTCGTTATAGACACTCGTCGTTATAGACACTCGTCGTTATAGACACTCGTCGTTATAGACACTCGTCGTCATAGACACTCGTTGTCATAGACACTCGTCGTCATAGACACTCGTCGTCATAGACACTCGTCGCTATAGACACTCGTCGTTATAGACACTCGTCGTTATAGACACTCGTCGTCATAGACACTCGTCGTTATAGACACTCGTTGTTATAGACACTCGTCGTTATAGACACTCGTCGTCATAAGACACTCGTCGTGATAGACACTCGTCGTTATAGACACTCGTCGTCATAAGACACTCGTCGTCATAAGACACTCGTTGTTATAGACACTCGTCGTTATAGACACTCGCCGTTATAGACACTCATCGTTATAGACACTCGTCGTTATAGACACTCGTCGTTATAGACACTCGTCGTCATAGACACTCGTCGTTATAGACACTCGTCGTTATAGACACTCGTCGTTATAGACACTCGTCGTTATAGACACTCGTCGTCATAGACACTCGTCGTCATAGACACTCGTCGTCATAGACACTCGTCGTCATAGACACTCGTCGTATAGACACTCGTCGTTATAGACACTCGTCGTTAGAGACCACCCGTCCATGGAAATAACCTGTCAGTAGAGACAACTCACCAACCTTTCTGAATTCCAGGCTCGATTCCTGTATCCTGCCAGGGCGCATCTCCACAAAGAGTTTGAAGACCAACTCCTGTAACAGGTCAGGTAATCATCTTTCTTTTTCATGTACGCAAGTTCTCGCTAAGGAATTTCTTACGCGATCGACACCCAGATGGCATCTATAAGCCCGTCCACTTACCCATCGCCTCTCAACATGGCATATATAAGCCCATCTTCCTATCCATCAATTTCCAAATGGCATCTGTAAGCCCATTCCCATCATCACACTGCTAACATGTGAGCGCAAATTTCTGGGCACTCTAGTGTTCAATCATCTTCCACCTTCGGATTACGAAAGGCACGTCAGCCAATCTACATCCTCAGGTCTAAGAAGATTGAACAGGGGCAACTGTTGCACCCCAAATTTTGCCCTCCCATATTCTTCAAGATTTGCAAAGAGCATGCTTCAAAATCTCCCAAGGGTTGCACAAGTTCAATGGCCTCCTAACAGTAAAAAATTAGGGTTTTGGTTCTGGAAAAGAAGTTGAAGTTTCCAAGGGTCCAAACAAGTCCCACATGCCTATAAACATGGTCAAGCATCCACATGCCAAATTTCAAGACTTACAGCACAAAATTGCACAGTCAAAAACCCTAATTGCTCAACAATCAACTGTAGGGGCAAAATGGTCATTTGACAGTCAAAAGTCCAAATTTTTGGTCAACATCTTATTTTGAAGCCACAAACATCATTTGATCAATTCTTGATCATGATTCTCAAGGCATAGCTCAAAAAGTCTCAAGATGCAAAAGTTTCCATATTTGGACAGTTGAAAAAGTCAACTATAACTTGACCAGGGCATAACTTCCACATGGTTTATCAGAAAAATTCCATCCAAAGCTCATTTTGAAGAGAATAAAATTTCCTACAACTCATCTTCACACTTCAAGTCCAAAAAATGCTCTCACAAAAAGTTATCAATCTCAACATTATAGGTCATTTTCAAAAGTCAACAAAAAGGCACTTTAATTCAAAGACCATAACTTGAGATTGGTAAATCAAAATGTCATGGGACCAAAGGCATTGGTTAGAGGACTTCAAGGCCTTTCCAAAATGTCCAAGAACATGACCAAAGCTTAATTATTGAGCAAGATATTCCTTGTGGAAGTTGGGAAATTTTTGGGAATTTTGAAAAGTCAACTTTGCTTCAAATGCCTCAAAATTGCTAATGGGCCTTAATTTCTTCCAAGAATCATCACCCAGAAGCTATGCACGACCCATTGACCCAAAGGGGAGTTATTTTCCTATTTTTAATTAATTAATTGAATATTTAATCTATTTAATTCATTTAATTAAAATTAATTATAAGAAAAATACTAATCCATGCTTTTCAAATCTTTTTGTGCATAGAATTCATTCAAGATTTCGTGCACTATTCAATAAGGAAAGAATCAAGGTGATTGGCAATAATTGGCATGTTCTTCACATGAAAAAGATTGAAAAAGATACCATTGAAATCAAATCTCAAAAGCATTAAATACATGGTTGTTGGGCTTGGATTTTTGACCTAAATCATTCCATATACATACAGAAACCTAACCCTAATCACAAGAACTCAGAAGCTGCGCTCAGAATCAAAAACAAACTTTGCATTTTTCACCAAAAATTTCAAAACTGAAAACTGTATTGCAGGGTGTTTCAAGGCAAAAGAACCATTCCAAAGGCTTGTTGAGATAACCAGGACACTTTCTCAATCAAAAACACGTCCCCTAACCCCAAGCACTGGTAGCACGAAGTCGCCCTGTTCATGAACATTTGCATATTCGTATTTTGATTTGCACGCATTTTTCATACATTCTAATGATTGTTTTACACTAATATGGACTCACTGAAGCTTATGGTACCATTGAATTGAACTAATATTGCTTGTATAGAAAATTGCCATGGCTATTTTTTAGGGTTTCAGGAACCATGAATTGGGGTTTTACGCTTGAGGAAAAATTGGCCAACCTAAATAGCACCATTGAAATCAGAAGCTCATGACGAACAGAACCATACCATCGCGCCTTTTTTATGATCGCTAAATTCCTATTCGCTATTTTCTGTTGTTTCAGATTGTGGGGGTTTAAAACCCCCGCTATCTAGCATGTATTTTCAGGAAAAACAAAGAGGCCATGAGGAAGACGCTGAGGTGTAAGCACGCTACTGGGTAATTCAAATCCTGGCGCGCGTTTTGTTAAAGTCCCACTAACCCTTGTTTTCTCTCTCTTATTATTCTTTATCCATTATATGATCAAACAAACGCGCTTGGCTGGTTGGCTGATGCGTTGTCCTTCAAGCATTGGGACCTGGGTTCGATTCCCAGGTCCCCCATATTTCCCTATATTTTTCTTTGTAACATGTTCAGGTGGTCATCACTCTCAAAGGTTCACCATATGCCTTCGCCAGCTTGTCTGCCACATGTCCAGTAACGCCAATCGAAGGGCCATAATGGGAAGACTACCATACGCACCAGTCAACACCTCCACATGCAGCATTGAAAAGTCAAAAAGGGCCTCAATCTAATGGGCCAAATTGCTGTGAACAAACCTCCAATTTGGGTCAACACCCCCATCTGTTTGCATTTTCTTCTCTTCTTTTTTTCTTTTCTTTCATTTATTTTAATTATATTAATTGTTTATTTAATTCCACAAATTAATTTTTTATAACATAAAAATACAAAAAAAAAATCAGAAACTATAAAAAATAAAAATATGTTCATTTATTTTTTTAATCAATATTTTGTAAATAAAATTCTAATAACTAATTAGTTTAATTTTAGGTTTAATTCTAATTTTTTAAATAAACTAAAAAATGTAGAAATTAGGGTTTTTATACTTTTATTCTTTTTTCACCATTATTAATTATTAATTATTTTTGTGTAAATAAATATGCCATTTAATTAATTAGGGTTAAATTAGGTTAAAACTTAAACATTTTTTTTATAAATTAAAAACAATTTAGAACTAGGGCTTTAATTAACTTTTAATTCCAATTTAATTCTCCTTAATTCCATAAATACAAAAACTCCAAAAAAAAGGGTCTTTCTTTTATTTAATTTAATTAATTTATGATTTCAATTTAATTTCTTTAAAAGGCTCCAACGCCCTCGCATTCTCGATTTTATTTCTTTTCGCACATTTAGTTTTATTTCCTTTTTTTAAAATTTCATGTAATTGCCCCAAAGCTTTGTAAAAGATAATTAGGATATTTACTTTCCGCATTTTATTTATTTTAAATTGGGTCTTGGTTTAATTTGGCGATGTAGACCCGCGCCTTTGTAATAGCGTAGGACTTTTATCTTCCCGCACCTTTTAACTGCTAATAATTTGCATGAAAGAATGAATGACCAAAAATAAAATCAAAGCGTAGAACGCCAATGCATGACAAGACAAATAATAACTGAAAATGACACACAATTCACACACCACTCCTAGGGTATGCTTCACTGTTTCCTTGCCCTTCGAATCGTGGTCGTCGAGTATAGGACGTTTTAATAAGTCCTTATGTCCATGAACATGGCATAAGGGTAGCTTCTAAGGTGTCCTACTATTGCTCTGGTGACCACACTGTTGCTTTGCCCCTCGAAACGTGGTCGTCGACTATAGGACGTCTTAGTGAGTCCTTATGTCCCATTGATCTAGTTGCCTCGAAACAGTTGCCTCAAAACAAGTTGCCTCGGAATAGTTGCCTCGGAATAAAAGATCAATGGCATAAGGGTAGCTTCTAAGATATCTTACCGTTGCTCGGTGACCACACTGTCCCTAAACTCGAATTGACCCGAACACCTCCAACGGTGGTGCTACCTACCTCTCAATGGTGGGATGGCACTATCTTAAGAACATTTACACAGACGAATTCCTTAGGGTAGGTAGATGACTCGTAGATACTTGCTCTAATTCAAAACAAATAAAAAGCTTCTTTTCACACCGACACTTTGCAAAAAAGCTTTCAAAAACAAATTTTCAAACACTCTTGAGGACTGATACAAGAGTCGAACTAAAATTTTAAACGAAACTTTTTCAAACCCACACTCACCTTGAAAAGCAAACAAACACTTTGAAAACACAAATGAGCAAGTATCTAAGAGCCCATGGATAACCATGGATAGAAAGGGTGCTAACACCTTCCCTTTCTATAAATCTACCTCCCGAACCGAGAACTAATCTCAATAAGGAATTTTTCTGTGCTTTTGTCCTTTCCATTTGGAGAAAATAAAAGACGGTGGCGACTCTTGCTTCCGCGACATTTCGCGAACCAGCGTTAAACAGTCAGTTCCAGATCCACCGATCACAACGCCCATGCGTAGGAATACTATCCGAATCAAATTTGTCCAAGTACCTACCCTGCTTAAAGATTTGGTTGTCAGGATTCCAGACACTACTTCCTTCATCAGAAGGCATGGTTCTCTCCTTAGTTTGGTCACCTCAAAATTGGACGAACAAATGATGAGTGTTCTGGTCCAATTCTATGATCCGATGTACCATTGTTTTACTTTCCAGGACTTCCAGTTGGTTCCTACCCTAGAAGAGTTCTCTGAACTGCTCGGTATCTCCATCCTGGAACAGACTCCGTTTACTAGTTGGGAAAAGACTCTTAAGCCCGAAGAGATTGCTGCGGCCCTTCACTTGACCAAGGAGGAGGTAATGGCTAACTGGGATACTAGAAGTGGAGCTAAGGGTTTTCTGACTAAGTTCTTGGTTGACAAAGTTAATTACTTCTGGGATAGCTTAGACTTCAAGGCGTACGAGGACATTCTGACTCTTTTGATTTATGGCTTGGTATTGTTTCCGAATCCTGAAACTTTTGTTGATATTAATGCCATAAAGATCTTCATCTCTCAGAATCCGGTACCCACTCTCTTGGGTGATATCCTTCATCAGCTCTATGCTCGTACTGCCCGAAAGCGGGGAACTTTGATGTGTTGTGCTCCTTTATTGTCAAGGTGGTTTATTTCGCACCTCCCTAAGTCCGTGCTGAAAAACAAAGAAGGAATGGGTTGGGCTTATAGGGTGATGTCTCTTTCTAATGATGACATTATCTGGACTCTCAAAGGTATGGATGAGGTGACTGTCATTGATCGCTGTGGAGAGTATCCTAATGTTCCATTGATCGGAACCCATGGAGGAATTTCTTACAATCCGTGCTTAGCTCTTCGTCAGTTTGGAAGAGCCAGAAGAGAAGGGCCTCATGAGATGTTAATGCCTCATATCATCTTTGATTTTCAGGGAGATAGCGACGAGTTGCATCGTAGATTCATAAGGGCTTGGGATAGAGTTCACCAATCTGATCCACATGAGTTGGGTCCAAAGACTTCTCTGCCAATGGAGCCGTATCTCAGATGGGTCTGCATCCGTGCCCAGAAGCTAGGTATGCCATATGAAGCTGTCATGCCTGTTACTCTTGAAGTTGCTAATGAAGACGGGGTTCTTCCAACCATTCTCCACCCTTATATGCCCACTGATATTGGGGCACTAAAGAGGTCTTGGATGTAATTGAGGGATGAGCGGGATTCCTACCGAGAGAAGTTCAATGAACAAGAGCAGAAGATCCAGAAGCTGACTAGGAAACTGGAGAACGAGCGGATCCTGAATGATTATGTCCGCACTGAGAAGAAGAGACCATGGGAGCATCGATGGACCTTTGATGATTTCTTTACAGTTTTTATTTACTTTTCAGTATTTCCATTCTTGTAACGCCTAAGGGCAGTTTGTTGAACAATTTAAATTTTGAAGTTTAAATCTAATAAAGTGTGTTTCCTTTCTTGTTTACAAATTTGAATCCCGATTGTCTTTGAAATCATAACCATATGCATTTCATCCCATGCACTCCATAAGCAGGTACCCATTACAGGTCTCTTATCTTCTTCGCTGTTTATTTCAGCAATCATCATGTCTGCTGAACCTTCAACTGAGCAAGCTATCAAGGCCCTCCAGGCCTAGAATGCCCAGTTTCAAGAGTTGTTCATGAATCTAGCCAAGGGTCAACAGGACCTGAAGACCTTGATTCTGAAGGAGAAAAAGAAGAAGAAGAAGAGGACCATCTTGTTCAACACTGGATGCAGGTTTGGAAACAGGCTGCAGAATGAAGTTGATCTGACCACCTCATCTGGAGGGAAAGATAGTCCACAATAAAGGAGGGCTCATAGCCCTATGGTCTTCGACAACGAGACGGACTATGATGAAGAACAGTATCCTCTTGCTGAGGATAAGTACAAACAGCTGGAAGACCGTTTGAGTGCTATGGAAATTCAGAAGGTGCCCGGTCTGGACTTCAGAGATCTAGGTCTATCCTCTGGGGTGGTGATTCCCCATAAATTCAAGGCACCTGCCTTCGCCAAGTATGACGGAGTTTCCTGTCTGAAGATGCACCTCCGGTCATATGTAAGAAAGATCCAACCTTACACTGCTGATAAGAACTTGTGGATCCATTTCTTTCAAGACAGTCTCTCAGGGACTCAGCTTGAGTGGTTCTATCCGTTGGACGGAGCCAGTATCCGTAGCTGGGAAGATTTGGCTACTGCATTTTACAAGCAGTATCAGTATAACTCCGACCTCGCTCCTATGTGTACCCAACTCCAGGGTATGTCAATAGGAACGGGTGAAGGATTTAAAGAGTATGCGCAGAAGTGGAGAGACCTTACCGGAAGGGTGCAACCACCTTTGGCTGATCGTGAACTTGTTGATATGTTTTTGGGGACCCTGTCTGGTCCATTCTTTAACCATTTGATTGGAAGCTCTTCAGCTGGGTTTACATATCTTATTTTGACTGGTGAGAGGATTGAAGCTGGTATTAAGGCTGGGAAGATACAGAAGGGTGCCTCATCGAGCACCGAGAAGAAACCGTTTAAGAAAGAGTCCAGTGCTGTCTATAGTTCGAGAAGACAGAATAGACGTGAACACCGCCAAGCTGTCAATGCGGTTGTTATTTCAAAACCTGCTGGTGCTCCTCAGCATCACAATCAACAAAAGGATGAGAGACCTCGAAGGCAGTTCACTCGTCTTAGTATGACTTTGTCTCAGATTCTGCCACAGTTGCTGAAGACCAATATGTTGACTCTAAAAGAAGCTCCAAAGAATCCAAGTACCACGTCACCAAAGTACAACCCTAATGCCCGCTGCGCTTTTCACTCTGATAGCCCGGGGCATAATACATATGATTGTTAGGTTTTGAGGAACAGGGTGTAAGACCTAATTGATGCAAAGGAGATTGAGTTTGAGGTGCGCGAGAGGCCTAATGTTGTGACTGCTCCCATGCCCAAACATGGAGTAAATGCTGTAGAGGAAGACTTGTTTGTAGTTTCTGTGGATGATATTGTTACCCCTCTGATGACTGTCAAGAAGAACCTATTGCTAGCCAGTTTATTTCCGGGCTGTGGCGAAGGTTGCCATATGTGTTCTGTTTTACCTACTAGTTTCCCATTGCTGAAGTCAGGTATCCAAAACTTGATGGGTAATAAAGAAATCATGTTCGAGAAGATTGTTGTTCCCTCCATTCATTCTGAAGAAGTCGCCATCATTACCATTTTCGACAATTCTTCCAAGGTTCCCTCGAGGAAGCCTGTTAGAATTACATCTACTCCAAAGATCGCACCTGTGATTATCACTGTTCCGGGGCCCATCCCCTACACCTCTGACAAAGCTGTCCCTTGGCACTATAGGGAAGATGTTTATGTTCTAGGAGTTAAGCAAGAGTTGGATGCTGATATCAGCGTCAGCAACATTACTGGACCTGCTAAAGTCACCCGCAGTGGTAGACTTTTCTCACCTGATATTTCTCCACCAACTGTCAGAAGACCTGTTGTCATTACACCTGCAAGTGTACCTATCACCATTCCTGATCAAGTTCTTAGTCCTACCCCTGTCGCCGAGTCATCTAACGCTCGGGGCAAAGGGATCACCACTGATGTGCCTTCCCAGATGGAGGCACCGAAGACCATTACTGTTGAAGCTTCCAAGCAGGAGATGGAAGATATTTTGAAGATTATTAAGAAGAGTAATTATAACGTAGTTGAGCAGCTGGGGCAAACCCCATCCAAGATTTCTATGTTGTCACTATTGCTGTGCTCAGAGGCCCACGCTAAGGCTCTGATTACCTTCCTGAAGACTGCCCACGTGCCACAAGAGACATCAGCTGATCAGTTTACCGACTGTGTGGCCAATTTAACTGTTGATAAAGGTTTGGGTTTCTCCGACGGCGATTTGACTACTAAAAGGAAGAACCACAACGACGCCCTACATGTCTCCATTGAATGCAGGGGCACTACTCTTGCACGTGTATTGGTTGACACTGGTTCCTCATTGAACGTCTTACCCAAGAAAGCTCTAGACCGGTTGGATTGCGAAGGGTTGGAGCTAAAGCCAAGTAACATCATTGTCAGGGCCTTTGACGGGTCTAAAAGGATGGTGCACGGTGAAGTTGATATTCCAATTAAAGTTGGTTCTCAGGTCTTCAATTCTACATTCTACGTGATGGACATTCGGCCATCCTATTCTTGTTTGTTGGGTCGTCCATGGATCCACAAAGCTGGAGTTGTAACCTCAACGCTCCACCAGAAGCTGAAGTACCCGGTCAGAGGGAAGATTGTGATAGTACAAGGGGAGGAAGAGTATATGGTCAGCAACCTCAACTCGTTCCGATACGTAGAGATGGATGGGGAGTTCACTAAGACCCCATTTCATCATTTTGAAGAGGTTCCTCAGACACTGGCATCAGCTGAGACTGTGGTTGAAGATTCTCCTATGAAGATGGCTTCCTTAAAGGATGCCCGAGCTGCTATTGAGAAGGGTGAGTGTGCAAATTGGGGCCGACTCCCTGATTTTACTCAGAAGACTAATAAGTTTGGTTTGGGTTTCACTGCAGAAGCTCAAAGGGTTGTTCGCAGTGCAAGGATTGGAAGACCTCTCGTGTTCATCAGCAACTCGGGAGTGAATGCCATTGAGGATGACGTGGAGGAGTCTGAATTCGACAACTGGATCTATCCTACGACCAATGGTGGACCAAGCAACTGGACAACAAAGGACTTCATCCCTATTACTTTTGTTACCCAGTAATGAACTCTTTGTTTTGAATTTGTAACAGACAATGTTTTGAAACTTTATGGCCCGGTGTCTTGCCCGGGGCACCGTGGCTTCATTTGTGAGGGCTTTTGTGTGCCATTTTCATATATCATTAATAAAAGCATTGGACGTCTTTTGCATTTCAAATTTTGCGCTCCTTGTTTTTCTTTATTATATGTTGCAAAACAGCTATTTTACACACACTCACATATACAGGTCTCAATCCACTCTGGATCTCACTGGTAACGACTCTGCTACTGCCAGTTATGACTTCGAAAATCCGATCAACTTAGCCGAAGACGAAGGTGAAGATGATTGAGAAGTGCCGGGTGAACTTGCAAGACTACTACTCTAGGAAGATAGGGCCATTCACCCACACGAAGAGCCAGTGGAAACAATGAATCTGGGTACTGAGATAGACAAGAAGGAAGTCAAGATCGGTGCAAATCTGGAGCTTAGTGTGAAGCAGCAGTTGATTCAGATGCTGCATGACTATATTGAGATCTTTGCCTGGTCCTACGAAGATATGCCTGGGTTGGATACTGACATTGTGGTTCATCGCCTGCCTACCAAGGAAGACTGCCCTCCCGTAAAACAGAAGGTTCTCCGTATGCGCCCAGAGATGTCCGAGAAAATCAAGGCCGAGGTTATGAAACAGTTTGACGCCGGTTTTCTAGCAGTGACTTCTTACCCTCAGTGGGTGGCCAATATGGTTCCAGTGCCGAAGAAAGATGGTAAGGTCTGAATGTGTGTTGACTACAGGGATTTGAATAGGGCCAGTCCCAAGGATGACTTCCCTCTACCTCATATTGACGTTCTGGTTGACAATACCGCTCAGCACAAGGTCTTTTCCTTCATGGATGGTTTCTCCGGTTATAACCAGATTAAGATGGCTCCCGAAGACATGGAGAAGACGACCTTTGTTACCCAGTGGGGCACCTTTTTCTACAAGGTCGTGCCTTTTGAACTAAAGAATGTGGGGGCAACGTATCAACGTGCCATGGTTGCTTTGTTTCATGATATGATCCATCATGAGATTGAAGTATACATCGACGATATGATTGCGAGGTCCCAGACTGAGGAGGAACACCTTGACCATCTACAGAAGCTGTTTGACAGGTTGAAGTTGTATAATCTGAGATTGAACCCGAACAAGTGCACCTTCGGGGTGAGGTCTGGTAAGCTACTGGGTTTCATCGTGAGCGACAAAGGTATTCAAGTGGACCCTGCCAAAGTGAAAGCCATACAAGAGATGCCAGCTCCCAAGACAGAAAGAGGTCAGAGGCTTTCTGGGACGACTGAATTATATTGCCCGATTCATCTCTCACCTGACTGCTACTTGTGAGCCAATCTTCAAGTTACTGAAGAAAGATCAAGTGGTACGTTGGAATGATGAATGCCAGGCTGCTTTCGAAAGGATCAAAGAGTATCTCCAGGAGCCACCTATTCTAATGCCACCAGTTGAAGGGAGACCTCTGATCTTATACTTAACAGTACTTGACAACTCAATGGGGTGTGTGCTGGGGCAGCATGACGAGTCTGGCCGAAAAGAGCATGCTATTTATTACCTTAGCAAACAGTTTACCGACTGTGAGACCCGATACTCACTGCTTGAGAAAACTTGTTGCGCTTTGGCATGGGCTGCTCGCCGGCTGAGACAGTATATGCTGACTCACACTAATCTGTTGATTTCAAAGATGGATCCAATCAAATATATCTTCGAAAATCCCGCCTTGTCCGGAAGAATAGCAAGATGGCAGATGATCTTGACTGAGTATGACATCCAGTACACAACTCAAAAAGCAATAAAGGGAAGTGTATTGGCAGACCATTTGGCACATCAGGCAGTGGATGATTACCAGTCTATGAACTTTGAATTCCCGGACGAGAATATCATGTTGATAACTGATTGTGAGACACCTGGGCCGGATGAAGGACCTGAGGAGGGATCCCGATGGTCTATGTACTTTGATGGAGCTTCAAACGCTTTGGGTAATGGCATTGGCGCTGTGATCATATCTCCTAAAGGCTCTCATACTCCGTTTACCGCCCGACTATGTTTCAACTGCACCAACAACATGGCGGAGTATGAAGCGTGCATCATGGGTCTTCAAGCTGCAATTGACCTAAGGATTAAGTTTCTAAGTGTCTTCGGAGATTCCGCTCTCTGATCAGTCAGATCAAAGGCGAGTGGGATACGAAACACCCAAATATTATTCCTTACAAGGAGTATGTATTGACATTGCTTCCCCATTTCGAGGAGATAACCTTTGAACACTTCCCTAGAGAGGAGAATCAGTTGGCGGACGCGCTAGCTACGATGTCTTCTATGTTCAAAGTCAATTGGGACAACGAGGCTCCCCGAATCATTATTGAAAGATTGGACGAACCTGCGCATTGCTGTGATCTTGAGACTGAGGAGGTAACAGAAAAGCCCTGGTATCATGAAGTGAAGAGGTACCTTGAAGCTCAGGAATACCCTGAGGGTGCATCTGTTAATGATATGAAGTTTCTGAGGAGGTTCGCGACGAAGTTCTTTGTCAGCAATGACATCCTTTATAAGCGTAACCATGATTCAACTTTACTGCGTTGTGTGGATAAGAATGAAGCAGAAAGGATCATGGCAGATCTACATGAAGGTACTTTCGGAACTCATTCCAGTGGACATACCATGGCAAAGAAAATCCTTCGGGCAGGATATTACTGGTCCACAATGGAAGCCGGCTGTTATCAGCATTCTCGGACATGTCACAAGTGTCAAGTCTATGCTGATAAGGTGCACATACCTCCAGTTCCTCTAAACATCTTGACCGCTCCTTGGCCTTTTGCAATGTGGGGCATTGATATGATCGGCGAGATCAGACCTACGGAATCCAAAGGGCATCGTTTCATCCTGGTAGCAATTGATTACTTTACAAAATGGGTTGAAGCAGCTTCCTTTGCTACAGTAACCAAGAATGTCGTGGCACGGTTCATTCGGCACAATCTGATCTGTCGGTATGGTGTACCAGAGAGGATCATTACGGACAATGGTACCAATCTCAACAACAAGATGATCACTGAGCTCTGCGAGCAATTCAAGATACAACATCATAACTCTTCGCCCTACCGGCCGAAGATGAATGGGGATGTCGAAGCGGCAAATAAGAACATTAAGAAGATTGTGCAGAAGATGACAGTGACATACAAAGACTGGCACGAGATGTTACCGTTTGCTCTTCATGGGTACCGTACCTCAGCACGGACGTCAACAGGGGCAACACCCTATTCGCTGGTTTATGGCATGGAGGCAGTCTTGCCTATTGAAGTTCAGATACCCTCTCTTCAGATCATGAAGGATGCAGGTTTGAGTGAAGATGACTGGATCCAGACCCAGCTTGATCAACTGTACCTAATTGACGAAAAAAGACTTACTGCTATTTGTCATGGTCAGACGTACCAAAAACGGATGATCAAGGCATTTAACAAGAAAGTCAAACGACAAGAGTATCAAGTTAGGGACCTGGTAATCAAGCGCATTATCTTACCTCAAGGTGATCCCAGGGGCAAATGGACCCCTACTTACGAAGGGCCATTTGTGGTTAAGAACATTTTCTCAGGAGGAGCTATGATTCTAACCACCATGGATGGTGACGACCTTCCTCACCCCGTCAATGCAGACATAGTGAAAAGATACTATGCATAATCAAAGACCTGCTAGGTTGACTGGCCTAGGAAAAAATAAGGGCTTCCCGGCGAACCAAAAGGGTTCGGGAAAAAATAAGGGATGAAAATGAAAAAATCTATACACCCGGCAAGTCGAAAACCTGAAAAGGCGGCTTGGGAAAAAAAGGGTATCCCGGTGGACTGAAAACCCGAAAGGGCAGTCCAGGAAAAAGTTAGGGATCAAAGCGTAACACTATGTCTCATTGGATCACCCTGCATCCAGACATCGGTATCGACTATCAAGCTCGGACGGCACCAATCAATCAGATTCATCTTCAACTAAGCAGCAAAGTGATGAGATGCTTAAAGATATAAAGGAAATAGCAGAGTTGGAACCCAGTGGGATTATTCACATAGCTGTTTTGTTTTCTTTTCACAAATTGTATAAATTCTATTTGTTCGGTGGCGTTCTCTTACTAGGACGTTAGCCTCTTGTACAAAAATGCCTATTTACAGGCAAACTTCAAAATCAATACAAATCCATATTCAGACAAATTTCAAATTGTTTTTCCTTTATCTGTTTTGTTTTGTAAGGAACGTCCAATGTTCATTTTTGATGTATGCATTTGACATTAATTGCTGCTCATAAATATTTACATGCGAAACAAAGGACGAATTACAAGTGATATCAGAAATAGGGGCAATAAGAATTGTCCGAGCGGTCTAGTTGCTCTGTCCACCAAGGTACCAAGGTAGGTTCAGCTGAAGAATATGACCAAGATACCATCACTCCCCGCAGAGTAATACAGTAATGGTAGCTCTCTCAGCTGAGACTTGTAGTTGAGCGAATCAGCAATATTCTCCCCCAAGCAGAGTTAGTCTACCATCAGCCCTAAAAAGGCTTGGTATCCCCAGAAGGTCTGAATATTCCCCAACGGAGTATAAAGATATCCTCCAGCAAGCATAAGAGAATCCCCGGCAGTCTTAATATTCCCCAACAGAATATAAGAATGTTCCCCGGCGGAATACAAGATACCACAGTGGAGTCATTTCCCCAGCACAGTCTAAAAAGCTTCCCCAATGGAGTTGAATCATCATCCCCAGTAGACTCTGGAAGCCTATCCCCTGCAGAGCACAAATAAATCTCCCCAGCCAAATTCAGAAGGTCATCCTCACAAGAGTCTAACTGGGTTATCCTCAGCAAGTTGTAACTAAAAGATCATCCCCAGCGGAGTTCATCATTGAAATCCCCAACAGAGCTTATCAACGGAATCCCCAGCAGAGTTTATCATCAAAATCTTCAGCAGAGCATCTCTTCCCCACAGAGTAATTCCCCAGAGTAATCTCTTCATCATTTTTTCCCCCAACGGAGTTCTTTTCTCCTGCAGGCTTATTCTCACAATCATCTTCGTTCATCATCCCCAGCGGAAATGAAGAACTCAACTCTATTCTCCAGCAGCTCTGGGATTTATTTTCCCCAACTAAAACATCACATTTCCATACATCATGATACATGCATATACGCATCATACCATACAATCTCATTTATGTTGAGAACATAATTGCTCGATCCATCTCATGCATTGCATGTGACTGACCCTTTACCTTTCAGGAAAGATGCAGTTAGGTTCTCAGCTTAGTCGAAGACCCGACCAGTTCTTAAATCTCAATTGAATTATCCTCGGTTGAATTTCAGATAAGGTTCTCAAATCTCGACAGTTTTCCTCTGTCATAGTGTGGACAAGTTCTATAACCTCAACGGTATACTCCGTGGAGCACGAGACAGTTCCTAGATCTTGATGAAGATGTTTCTCTATGTCATAGTGTGGACGAGTACTATAACCTCAACGGTATACTCCGTGGAGCACGAGTCAGTTCCTAGATCTTGATGTTTTCCTCCGTCATAGTGTGGACAAGTTCTATAACCTCAACGGTATACTCCATCGAGCACGATACAATTCCTAGATCTTGATGAAGATGTTTCCCTACGTCATAGTGTGGACGAGTACTATAACCTCAACGGTATACTCCATTGAGCACGAGTCAGTTCCTAGATCTTGATGTTTTTGTTTACCGTGGGAATTGGTAAACAACCGCTGATCTTCCAAAAGGTTACTTATTTGGTGACTCGCAGGATCGATCAGATTGATCCTAAGACATGGTTGATTTTGGGGTTTTGACTAAGTTTGATAATGGTTAAATGACGAGAAAATAAAGAAGCTTTATGTAAATTGCATGAAGAAGAAAACTTGATAGAATAAAGAAAGGCTTGAAATGAAAGGCTTCGACTGGAAAAGTAAAGGAGAAAGCAAGTAAAGTTTCTGGAAAATAAATGACTTTGATTAATTAAAGTGGTGTTTCACACATACATTCTCAGAAATTCTTTCTCTCACGCTGGGTACTCGAATCTATATGAGTGACTTGTATATAATTGTGAACACACACGAAAAACTGCGTGAACTACTAATATTTATACTAAACACATCCCAAATAACCGTCGGGCAGTTACATTGCTTCGAGATGACTCCACTTGGCACGTTCACAGTGTTCGACGCTCCAGATCTTGGCACGTTGCACTTGGTAACCGCTGGGAACCGTTTTCCCTCCAAACGTTTGAATCTCAAACCGTTCCACTCTGAACAATCGAACACCTTCGTCGAGAAGCACCTTCGACGTTGAAGGCAACAAGATTCCTACTTAGAAGAAATTCTCTAAGTACATTGCTATCTTTTGATGGGCATTTCGACAGACCCAGCTGGTCGAAACCATCCTTCAGCTTTAATGGCTGATATTAATAAAAACAAGGGTGTCGAATTTAGGAGCCAACAAATTGCCCCCCAAGAATGCCTTATTTCGACTCTGAAAAGAAAAAGGCATTCTTTGAAATTCCATTCGACACCTGTCTTTTCATTCTTAGCCACAAATTAAACTGTGCACTTTTTGTCTTCTACCAACCACTGACAATCCCAAGAAAAAGCCATCATTTCATCCGTACCTAAGACGTCACCTCAGTACGGCGTGCAGCGTGCCCAATGTCTTTTCACAAATTGTCATCATGACAATTTCCCAAAAACGAGGGCGCACGCTGCACCCTTTCATTTCTGCAGAACGGCTATGTCAACAGGGGGACGCCACGTGTCCCACTATCTTTTGCAACATTAAATGGCCTCGAATTTGGGGATTTCCCAACCACTATAAATAGCGCCAAGTACCCATTGTGGGACTTTTTCACGCTATCCTGCCTTCAAACTTCCCTGTTGAACACAAAATCTCTGCAAACTTGCAAACACCTTGTTCTTCACTTCATCTTCAACCTTAACATCAACAATGGCCTCAGGTTCCTCTACCGCTCCTAGTTCTAACATCCCTTCCAGAAATGCTAAACCCAAGATCTTCTCAACTGTCCCCATAGTTACCCCTACAGGCCAACGAAGGGTTCCTGAACCCCTAGAAACTGCTGAACGTGAAGCTTATTCACACCAACTCATGATTCTGGTTGGATACTCCAACCAAATCTTCGCCATATCTGGCCCGCTCACCCCATGCATCGATGAAGCCATGAAGATCAAAAGCTTCTTTCCAGTGCTTGAAAAGCTCAAACCTGTTGGGTGCTCTAAAAAAGATGCAAAGGACAACGAAGATCCCGCTAAGGAGAAGATAGATCTTCGCTTCTTCAATAGGGGTGTTAGGGCTTTCAGGTCTAGCCATAGCCTCACTCCTGACTACAGTGCTTGGCTAGAAAAAATGGAAAAAAGCCAGGCTTCGATCTGGAAGGACCTGGGGATATACGACCTGGTTATGCTGTCGAAGACGGGTCTCAACTACTCCCCTGAGATGCTGATAGCCTCCTTGCTTTTTTGGGATTACACTCATTTCACTTTCCACCTTCCTTGTGGAATGCTAACACCCACGCTTTTCGACGTGGCTGCCATCACTGGCCTTCGACCCACTGGGGATTATTTCGACCCAGAGGAAATGTCGGAGGATCAGATTGGATTCTCAGCTACGAAACCCACCTACACCACCTATATCAACCATTACCATGATAAGTCGACAGCCACTGTGACGGATGTAGAGCATATCGCGTTTCTAGCCCTATGGCTGTCACGCTTTGTTTTCTGCACAAAGTCTTTACAGGTGACAAAGAAGATGGTCACCCTCGCCACCCAACTCCACCATGGCCAAAATATTTGTTTGGCAGAATTAGTCTTGGCGAATCTGTACGAGTCGATCAGCAGCGGAGCGACTCTGTTGAAGATCATCGAGAATAGAGCCAGTCTGCTGCTTGCAGAACCTTTTTGGCTACTTCAGCTGTGGCTCAATGCCACTTTCGAGTCTGTCTTACCTCAGAAGACTCAAATAAATGAGCAAGCTCCGGAGATAGCAAATAGGCGCATCGAAGGCACCAGATTAGCTCTACTGACCCCGACTGAAGATGGGCTGGAGCTTCAACAGACTTTTGCAAACTTCGTCTTGATGTTTGCAAGAAGAAAAGAATTTGCTTCGACCATGGCTCCCTTCGCTCGACGAAAGGTTGGTCCATAATGGTTCACGAGGCCCCATCCTAAGTCGTCAGGTGACCCTCAGGTCGAAGAACACACAATAATGTGGGAAGCATTTCTCACACCTAGAATAATGCCCCTGCGCTTTAAAAGCTCCAAGACTCACTTGAGCTTGATCGCGTATCAACCAAACTTGGTCTCTCGACAGTTTGGTATCATTCAAACACTTCCTTCTCCTATTTTTCCCAGGGAGAAATCCATGTTATATTTTTGCAACGACTATACTGAAGATGCTGCCACCAAGCATATCGGCAGGTATGCGGGTCGAACAATCCTTTCACTGTTCGATTATCAGCTCAACTTTCTCTGTTCACCATCCTTTGAAGACTGGTGGAAGAGTTACTACGCTGAAGAGTTCTTCGACGAGAAAGACTTTGTGGACGAACTTCAGAAGTCTTTTGTTCTAGTCCTGGACAAAATAAAGAAATGTAAGTTCACTCTCCAAATTATTTTGTCTTTCCATTTCGACTGGTAGCCTGTTAATTATAACTTGTCTTCTTTCAGTTGTTCGAAAGCCTGCAGCCAAGAAAGCTGCAGAAGGCCATCAGGGAGGAGGTCCCTTGACAAAACCTCCACCACCGGCGAAAACTATAGCACCGGCGAAAACTACAACAAGCCATCAGGGGGAAGGTCCTTCGAAAAAACCTTCAGCACCGGTAACCAGACTTGTATTATTTTTTCTGGTTTTAACACTCTGACTTTCGACGTAGCATCTAAATCGAACTCCAATTGGTTTTTAGGCACCTTCACCCAAGAAACGACCTGCACTGACGGTCGAATCTGGGAGTGACGAAGAAGACGACTCTCCCCCCGCTCCTCTAAAAAGGCGAAAACTGAAGAAAGATGTTCCTTCTCCTGAGACTCGACCCACAATCAGAATAAAGGTTGCTGGGAGAAAACCTAGGCCACCTCCAGTAATTATTGAAGAGCCAACAGAGGAGGAACTAAATGTTTTGCTCAATAAACCCGTCGAAAGCGACAATTCCAGCCCTGGGGCTGAAGTTCCTCTGCAGGTAATTTCTTTGACCCCCTTTTTTTTTTAACTCAGGTGTCGATGCTCATGTTCGATTGTGTCTCTTTCTAACCTAGAAGATTCTTCTTCTTCTTTTTCCAGGAAACCACTGAAAGCTCAGTGCCAAAGACTTCTGAAACACTAGACTCTGCTGAACTCAGTAGGCCACAAGAGAAGGAATTGGCGAACGATGAAGCCAATGCTGAAACAGATGAAGCCAATGCTGAAACAGAAGAACAACGGCCAAAGGAGATTCAAGTGGTCGATCTGTCGGAGGAACAACATGATGAAGGGGATCACGCCGATGCTGGTACTGCTGAAGTTCAAGTCGAAGATAGTCATGTCGAAGCAAACACCACTCAACAGCTTCAACCCCAAGACAACGTTGCTGCAAAGGTTATCACCTCGACAAAGCATAAGTCCAAAGAAGATTTAGCACTCTTGAAGCAAACTGATCCCATTGGCTATCTGAATTCCATTATCGAGAGCAGGGGAAGTTCACCTGATCTTAGTCAGGAGGCTTCTACTCAATCAGGGAAGTCCACTGAGACTTCTCCTCTCGATGAGGCTTTGACGAAGGTCAAGGCTCAGTTCTTCAAGAAAGACTTGATGAAGGCTTTGGAGGGGGATCCCACTGCTCCGTCGTGTTTGGGAGCTATTTTGAAAGCAGTAGACTTGCTAGTTGTGACTCCAGAGGTTTCGAGCTTTATCATGGAGTTATACTCCATTATTGATCAAGTCTCAGCAGACTATCGACGACAGAGGGGCTTCAACAGCCAGCTCGAAGCATTATATGGCAAAAGTTCTTCTGCCTGGACTGCTGTAGCAGAGACGACTTCTCGAATTGTAGAGTTGTCGAAGCAAAAGGCATCTAAGCAAGAAGAAATTGATGCCATAGATCGAGACAATGCTTCCATAAAGGCACAAATCGAAGAGCTGGAGGCCAAGATGAACGCCAATACTAAACGCAAGGAGGAGCTTCTCTCGACTATTTCAGACACCGAGAGTCAAGCTCAAATCACACAAGGCCTAGAGTTTGCTGAGAAAGCCCAAGCCTTCGACGACCAAATTGCCAAGCTTGCCCAGGCGAATGCCTTGTGCAACAAAAGACTGGAGTTGTAGCAGGCGAAGTACCTTCGACTCAAAGTTTCTATCCCCTTCTGATTGACTCAGCCCTTTAACCACATATTGTAATATGTATTTGACAATATCGCCATTTTGGCTAATTTATAAAATTTTCCATTTTGGCTATTTATGGTTAATTTAGTCATTACTTGCTATTTATTTTTATCTCTTGGAGCATAGGTCTATACTTTTTCAAATATTTGCCATTTACTCTCAAGAACCTTTTATCTTCACCCAACTCTTCGACTTCATAAGCTCCACCAGAAAAAGTTTGGATAATTCTGAATGGTCCTTCCCATTTGGGTGACCATTTTCCCATGCTTCGATCCCTTCGATCCATGGGAAGAATCACCTTCCAAACTAATTCTCCAGGCGAGAATGCCTTACGTTTCACTTTTTTATTGTAAGAGTCTTCCACTCTTTTCTTCTGAAGCCTTAGTAAGTCGAGAGCGTGCAGTCTTTCTTCGTCTAAATCTACCAGTTCGTCTAACATCATATCCCAATAAACTTCAGAGGGGATATCATGGTGTCTCTGAACCCTTGCAGATTGAAGACAAATTTCTGCTGGCAACACTGCGTCATGACCAAAAGTTAGCCTATATGGTGTTGTACCTATGGCTTCTTTTGGGGACGTTCGACAGGCCCACAAGATCTGGTCTAACGTCTTATGCCAATTTTTTGGCTTCTTCCCAACATGCTTTTTTATCAAGCCAATCACTACTTTGTTCGCCGCTTCGACTTGACCGTTTGCCTGTGCATAATAAGGCGTCGATGTTAGGAGTTTAAAGCCTATTTCCTAAGCGAATTCCTGCATCTTTCGACCGGTGAAAACTGATCCTTGATCAGTAGTTATAGTTTCAGGGATTCCATATCTAAAGATAATGTTCTTTTGAATAAATTCAATGACATTTTCTTGGTCTACATTGACTAAAGGAATAGCTTCGATCCACTTAGTAAAATAATCAATGCCTACCAATATATACTTTTGGCTCTTTGATGATGCTGGTCGAATCTCTCCAATAAGGTCCAACGCCCATCCTCTAAAGGGCCAAGGTTTCACTATCGAGTGAAGTCCGCTTGCTGGTGCATGTTGGATGCCTGTATGGACTTGACATTCTTGACAACCCTTGGCGAACTCGATACAATCTTTCAACATGGTGGGCCAGTATAGTCCTTGTCGAAACAACAACCATTTCATCTTATGGCCTACTTGGTGAGCCCCACATGCTCCAGCGTGCGTAGTCAAAAGGGCTATGTATGCTTCAGTTTCACTTAAGCACTTTAGCAATACCCCTTCAGGCGTCTTTTTAAATAACTCATTACCCATGAGTACGTAACTCAACGCCCTATATTTTGTTTTTCGTTCTGTCGAAGCTACTGGATTTTGAAGATAATCCACAATGGGTTTCCTCCAATCTTTCTCTGACAAATTGTCTATGAACGAAATTTCGAAGTTACTTTGATCAGCATACCCTAGTCTTGTCGATTCCAAGTCTGTTGGTGACAGACAAGTTGCTTTTATCTTTTCTCGAACTTCGATTGCTCTTTGTAATCTCGTTTTTGAAATTTTGTACCCAGATGTAATTTGTGCCAAATCGTTGGCTATTTTATTTTCCAACCTGGGTATGTGTCGAATGTTGACCATTTCGAATTTTTTCAATAAACGATTTGCTATCACAAAGTACATAATGATATTTTCTCTTATGCATTTATATTCTTTTGTGACTTGCTTAATGACTAACTCTGAGTCTCCCATTATTTCGACTTGAGTTGCCCCCAATTCCAACAATATCTCAAGGCCAGTAATTAGAGCTTCATACTCAGCCTCATTGTTTGAACAAGAACCTGATATCTTGTACTTGAATGTTGTTGGAATTTTTTCTGGAGAAATAATCAAGACTCCTACTCCTGTTCCATCTTTATGGCTGGAACCATCGAAGTAGAATTTCCAAGGCTCTATCTCCACATAATTAATACTCTCAACTTGAATTAAGTGGTCGACTATAAAGTCTGCCACCACTTGTCCTTTCACTGCCTTAAGAGGCATAAATGTCAAGGAGTATTCAGTTAATGCTAGTGCCCACTTGCCAATTCGACTGTGTAAGATGGGTTTCGACAACATGTACTTAAAAACATAAAAATGAGACGAAACATACACATCAACTGGTTTTATATATTGTTTGAGCTTTGTACAAGAGAAATACAGACATAGACACAATTTTTCAACTTCGCTATATCTAGTTTCTGCATTGTTCAAAACTCTACTAAGATAGTAAATGGGTCTTTCGACTCCATTTTCATCTTCTTGGGCTAACATGCTTCCCAAAGTTTTGTCGGATGCAGCTATGTACAATCTCATACTCCTGTTGCTGCAAGGAGGCACCAAAATAGGTGGCTTTGTGAGATACCCTTTGATTTTGTCGAAGGCTTCTTGTTGCTCTTACCCCCAGTCGAACCTTTCCTTATTCAATCGAAGTAAGGGTGAAAAGGCTTGAGCTTTCCCACTTAGGTTAGATATGAATCTCCTTAAGAAATTTATCTTTCCTAACAGAGATTGCAGTTCCTTTTTGTTCGCTGGAACTTTCGCTTCCAGAATTGCCTTCGTCTTGTTCTGGTTGATTTCGATTCCTTTCTTGTGGACAACGAAGCCCAAGAAATCTCCAGCTTTCACACAGAATGCACACTTCAAAGGGTTCATCTTCAGACCATGTTCTCTCATTCTTTCGAATGATTGTCGAAGGTGGTCTATATGGTTCTTCCTGGAAACAGATTTTATAACAATGTCATCAATATATACTTGCATAAAAGTGTTAATAAAATCATAGAAGATAGAGTTCATTGCCCGTTGATATGTTGCCCCAGCGTTCTTTAGGCCAAAAGGCATCACTACCCATTCGTAAGTGCCTAACGCCCCAGGGCATCGAAAAGCTGTTTTCAACACATCTTCTTCAGCAATGAATATTTGATTACATCCTGAATAACCATCGAGCATACTCAGGTACTCGTAGCCAGCGGCAGAATCGACTAGCATTTCCGTCACAGGCATAGGATATTCATCTTTGGGTGTAGCAGCATTCAAATATCTGAAATCTATGCACACCCTCAATGTACCATTTTTCTTAATCACTGGCACAATGTTTGCAATCCATTCGACATACCTCGTAACGCGTATGAATTTGCACTTCAGCAGTCTTTCGACTTCCGTTTTAATCTTCAATGGTATTTCTGGAGCGAAGCGTCTTGGACTTTGCTTGATTGGCTTCTTCCCAGGTTTGATTGGCAACTGAAGTTCCACCAATCCTCTGTCGAGACCAGGCATCTCGTCGTAATCCCATGCAAAACAGTCCTTGAACTCTTTCAACAAATGGATTACTTCCAACCTGAGTTCTGGGTCAATTTTTGCGCTAATGTAAGTTGGCTTTTTCTCTAACCCTTCGCCCAAGTTGATTTCTTCTAAAGGATCCTGCGCTAACATCTTGATGTTATTCGCTAAGGGGTCCTTTTCGAATCCCAAAGGCTCATCGTCGTAGATGGCGTCGAGCCTTTGTTCCTGCATCCCTTCTGGCATGATATCAGGAGGTTCTGGATCGAAGTCCTTTCCAGGACCTGTAGAAGATAACTGTTAATCATTGGCCTGTGTGGCCATATATTTTACTCCGGCTTCGAGAGCCGTTATCATCTTTGTTTCGGCTACGTAAGCCGAAATTCGCTGCAATGATTGTGACTCAGTCATTGTCATTGAATTCACTTCCCCAACCAGTTGGTTGGATATCAGTTAACCCACTAAAGTCAATGTGGGACAAGTTTTCTCTGTCCCATTGAAAACCATGCTCAGGGTGCAGGTATAGGGAACAAAAAGTATTTGGCACTGGCGCCAAGTCGAAGTCAGGTGTTGGGCATGGCCCAATATGAGCCAGGTTCTTGTCGAAGTCTGCCAGCCCTGGGTGATTTACTTCGCCCAGGTAATAGCTTTGGTTCGCTTCTATGTTTTCGACCATTCCATCAGGACGCCATAGTAGCAACCTCTGGTGCATTGATGATGGTACAGCTCCAACACCATGAATCCATTCACGGCCCAACAAAAGATTATAGTTAGGTTTGGCCGATATGACCATAAACATAGTTGGTCGAAGGATAGATCCCACCTTGATGTCCAGTTGGATCACACCCATAGTGGTCCCTATGCCGCCCTCATAATTCGACAGGACCATGTTGTGAGGCTTGATGTCCTCATCACTTTTGCCTATTTTTCTTAGCATAAAGTGAGGGATGATGTTGATGGTTTCCCCACAGTCCACCAAGATCTTATTTACTGTGGTTTCTTCGAGTTTATCCCTTATAAATAAAGGCTTAAGGTGATTTTTCATCGCCTCTGTAGGAGGTTCGAAGAACCCATTCTGCTCTTCAGTAGCGCCATTATCCATGACGAAATAGCACACTGGCCTATGCTTGGCCATTTCTTGCTCCACTTCCCAATCGCTTGTTTTGACCTCCACCTGGCAGTTGAACTCTCTTGGCAAAACTGAGACTATGTTCACCATGATATCTAAAGTGTCATCAGACTCAGAGCCATCTTTGTTGTCAACTTCACCTTGGTTAGGCCAAACTAGCCTATTGGTTACTGGTTGTCTTTCCAGAGGCTTCCTCTGCTTTCTCTGAGGAACATTTGAACTGGTTTCTGCCTTTGGTTCATTAGCAGCTTCCCTCTCAGCTTTTCGTCGCCTCTGGTATCTCCTCCATTGAGATCGAGACATGGGATTTTTCCCTTTGTAGTTGCTTGACACCTGGGTCACTTTAGGGGTAGCAACCTGAGGCTCTTTCTTATGTGTTAAAGATGAACCTCTTGGCACATCGAAGGAGTGCCATCTTTCCTCGCTTGGTCTCTTTCGACCAGATGTTTTGTACCATGTATCTACTGGTACATTAGTCGGAGGCCTGAAAGTCAGTGGCCTCTTTTCTTGATTTGAACTCCTTTGGGAGGCTCTTCTGGGGTCATGTCGAGTATCAACACTTTCCCTTTTTCTGTTTGCTGCTCTTACACCTTGAATATGTTCCACAGCTTTTTTGTCGAAGATTGAACTGCATCGAGGACACAGCATCACTTCTGACTTCTTTTTCTGGCATCTTTGCAGGAAATCTGCCAGATTTTCATTTTCCCGAGGGAAAGTAGTTTTGTTGGCTTGTTCTTGCCTCATGGCCTCCTCTGATGCTTTTGGTTCAGAGACTTCGACCATGTTGACATTCATGGTGTCTTTTGTGGCAAGGGTCAACTGCTTCATCTGAATCTCCAAATCCTCTGTCTGGCCTCGAACTGCAGCCAAGTGAGAACTGGGTTTTGTTCCAGATTTTTGGGCTCCAACTGTCTCCAGCTTTGAGCTTTCGACCGCCTTTTGGACCGCTTCAATTGTCTTTCTGGATAGATTCCTAGAAAAACTGCCAAAGATTGGAATGTTGACATGGTCCTTTGAGACTTCGACCATTGTGATTCCTGGCCTCTTCTACTGGCTTCTGGATGCCTCTATCACGTTCACCTCTGAAGGTTCAGCATAATGGGCTTCAGCCTGCAACGGGGTTAGAGTCCACATTCATGGGGGTTTTGTCAGCAAACTTCAACCTCCCTTCTTCGATAGCGTCTTGCACAAGATTCTTGAAAAGAAAACATTGAGACGTTTTATGGCCCAGAAAATTATGATATTTACAAAATCCTCTCTTCTTTCTTTGATCAAGAGGAGGCACTTTTACCCCTGGGGGTACTATAATTTGGCCATCTTTTACAAGTAAGTCAAAGATTTCATCACATTTTGTAATATCAAAACTATAAGTCTTTTTGGGGAACCTATCGTTGGTCCTTTCTGGACCAGTGGGATTTTTTCCACTTGAGGGGACTAACAGTTTACAAGAGTATGGTGGCCCTTGTTTTAGTTCTGCTAAATCGACCTCGCCTTCTTCGACGGTTATAGTTTCGTCGAAGGTTTCTGGATCTTCGTCATCCATCTCGACATATGCTATCCTCTCTCTTTTATGAGTTTTTGTTGCCTTGGCTTTTTCAGCTTTAAGGCGTTCTACCTGTCGAACTCTATCGGCCAATTGGGCCATGTCTCTCAGGTATTGAGTGTCTAACTTCTTCCTAATGGAATAATCTAAGCCGCCTGCGGCTATTTCGACTAACTCGTGTTCTGGCACTTGTGTAAAGCATCTTGCTTTGAGCAACGTAAACCTATTTAGATATTCGTCTATAGGTTCAGTGAAACGTCTCTTTACACTGGCCAATTCTTTCAGGCTTATCTTGGTTTGTCCCATGTAGAATTGCTCATGGAACAATCTCTCCAATTGGGTCCAATGATGGATCGAATTGGGGGGGAGAGTTGTAAACCAAGTAAATGCGTTCTTTGTTAAAGAACTTGGGAAGTACTTAATCCTCAGGTTTTCGTTGTTTGAAATATCTCCTGCTTCGATCAAGTATCTTGCCACATGTTCAACAGTAGATTCTGTCGTGTCCCTTGAGAATTTAGTGAACTTGGGGACTTTACATCTAGGAGGTAAGTCTGTTTGTAACACATATTCTGACAGTGGGGATGTGAAGTTGGGCCTACGAAAGCCCATGTTCATCCCATTTTGAGTCATGATTCTTTCGATCATGGCTGCCAGATTATTTTCCAAACCCATGTTTTGGTATTGGATGTGCTGAACCACTTCGTCAACATTTTGATTTATGTTAACTAACCTTACCTCTGGGGCTATAACCCTAGGTTCTTCGACAGGCTGCTCCAATCGTGCCCTAAGGTTTTCTTCGACAGGCTGCTGGACTTGGTTGATAGTGGTTTCATCCTCTAAGAGTGTACCTTGGTTTCCCCTTATTTGCGCCCTTTGGGGCTGTCGAATAGGTTGGGGTACCCCAAAGAAATCAGCCAAACGCGTCATTTGTGCTGTCATCTGCTGATTCGATTGGGTGGTGTTTTGTATCAGAGGATTCAGCACTGTACTTAAAGTTTGTGCCAACATTTGAACCATATCATGGTTGCTTTCGTCCATTTGTTGCCTCAAGACTGCTGTCGAGGCATTTGTAAGGCCATGTGCTACTTGGGACGTTCCTCCTAAGAGTTGGGTCCTATTTCTGTTCGCCATACCTACTCCAGAACCTTGGAGTGGCGAAGAGGCACTCACTAAAGGGTCTGAAAAAGTGGACGCAGTGTTCGTCAGGCTAGCCAATTCAGACGTTGGCATGCCATAGAGTGGTTCTCGATTTTGACCGCCTGTCATAAATCCTGGGGGAACATAAGGCCTTGTGCCTAGATTTCCCCTTGGTGGGGGAGTTCCCAAAGGCACTCTGGGGCCAGTGAACGGAGGTAATGGCCCCGTCGCTGTGACCGTTACTGCTGGTGTTGAACCAGCGGTTATCGCTTCACTCACGGTTGGGATAACCGTTGTTCCCACATTCGTTTGTGGGATTTCGTTATTGTTTGGCGGATTCGCCGTCGCTTCTCTTCTTCTGGCAGTATTGGTATTGTTAGTGTATATTCTACCACTTCTCAATAACATGCAATACTTCTCGAAAAAGATGATATTCTGTGTAAGAAGGTTAAACTTCAAAATCAACACAAAGTCCCACCGGGTGTGCCAATTTGTTTACCGTGGGAATTGGTAAACAACCGCTGATCTTCCAAAAGGTTACTTATTTGGTGACTCGCAGGATCGATCAGATTGATCCTAAGACATGGTTGATTTTGGGGTTTTGACTAAGTTTGATAATGGTTAAATGACGAGAAAATAAAGAAGCTTTATGTAAATTGCATGAAGAAGAAAACTTGATAGAATAAAGAAAGGCTTGAAATGAAAGGCTTCGACTGGAAAAGTAAAGGAGAAAGCAAGTAAAGTTTCTGGAAAATAAATGACTTTGATTAATTAAAGTGGTGTTTCACACATACATTCTCAACAATTCTTTCTCTCACGCTGGGTACTCGAATCTATATGAGTGACTTGTATATAATTGTGAACACACACGAAAAACTGCGTGAACTACTAATATTTATACTAAACACATCCCAAATAACCGTCGGGCAGTTACACTGCTTCGAGATGACTCCACTTGGCACGTTCACAGCGTTTGACGCTCCAGATCTTGGCACGTTGCACTTGGTAACCGCTGGGAACCGTTTTCCCTCCAAACGTTTGAATCTCAAACCGTTCCACTCTGAACAATCGAACACCTTCGTCGAGAAGCACCTTCGACGTCGAAGGCAACAAGATTCCTACTTAGAAGAAATTCTCTAAGTACATTGCCATCTTCTGATGGGCATTTCGACAGACCCAGCTGGTCGAAACCATCCTTCAGCTTTAATGGCTGATATTAATAAAAACAAGGGTGTCGAATTTAGGAGCCAACAATTTTCCTCCGTCATAGTGTGGAAAAGTTCTATAACCTCGGCGATATACTACGTTGAGCACGAGATAGTTCCTAGATCTTGATGAAGATGTTTCCTTATGTCATAGTGTGGACGAGTACTATAACCTCGGCGGTATACTCCGTTGAGCACGAGTCAGTGCCTAGATCTTGATGTTTTCCTCCGTCATAGTGTGGACAAGTTCTATAACCTCAGCGGTATACTACGTTGAGCACGAGACAGTTCCTAGATCTTTATGAAGATGTTTCCCCCCAATTGAATTATGAACAGGTTCTTAAAACTCAGCTGAAGCATTCTCTCAGTTGAAGTACAAGCAAGTTCCTAAATCTCAACAAGGCTAGACTTCCCCAGTGGAATATTTTACAACAACAGGTATGCAAGTTCTCGCTAAGGAATCTCTTATGCGATCGACATTCCTGCAGATGGCATCTGTAAGCCTATCCTCTTGCCAACAATCTCCAAATGGCATCTGTAAGCCCATTCCCAACATCACAATGCTGATACTACACCATGCGAGTGCAAATTTCTGGGCACTCTAGTGTTCAATTATCTTCCACCTTCGGATCACGAAAGGCTCGAAAGACAATCTATATCCTCAGGTTTAAGAAAATTGAACAGGGGAAACTGTTGTACCCCAAAATTTTCCCTCCCATATCCCTTAAGATTTGCCAAGAATGATCTTCAAGTTGCTCAAGTTGGCTCAAGGATTGGACAGTCAAGTCACCTCCTAAGGCAGTCAAGTCAAAATTAGGGTTTTGTGTGGCATCAAGGTCCTTACATCCAAATGGCCTCAAGTGCTTACCAATGTCTTAATATGTTCTTAAGTTCATCCATGTCAAATTTCAAGCCTTGCAGAGGAAGTTTGGCCAATCAATTGCTCAAGAGGTCCAAAAATCGACTGTGCTAGGGCAAAAGTCAACTGTGGCCTACAAATAGTCAAACCTCAAGATTTTTTGTCAACATTCTCATTTTGAAAGATAATTCATCATTTGATCACGGGTTTATCAAGATTCATCAAGGATTGTTCAAAATTCACCAAGATTCAAAAGTTGCTAAATTAGGGTTTTGTAGGAAAAGTCAACTCAACTTTGACCAAGCATAACTTTCTCATACTTTATGAGAAATGACCCATCCAAAGCTCATTATGAAGAGGATGAAATTTCCTACAATCCATATTCACAACCCAAGATCAATAAATGCTCTCACAAAAAGTTACTAATTTGGACATTATAGGTCATTTTTGAAAGTCAACAAAAACACCTTTTTTGCCAAAGCTTATAACTTGAGCATGGAAGATCAAAATGAGATGAGACCAAAAGGGTTGATTATAGGACATCTCAAGGTTTCTAAAAAGTCAAATAAAAATTCCAAAAGTTCAAAATTGAAGAAGTTATGCATTGTTGAAGTTGGGCATTTTTCCAAAATTGCCAAAAGTCAACTATCCTCAAAACTCCAATTTTTGACAAAAGGGCCCACTTTTTTCCACTTGATATGGTCTTTTCATACCACACACGTGTCCCATATTTGATTTCATGGCCATTCATTTATTTTTCTATTTTATTTAATTTTTATTGATTTAATTCATTTATAATCAATATTAAATCAATAAAATCTAAAAATTGATGAAATAATATCTTTGTGATTTGTACAACTTTCAATTATCATCATGAACCAAATCAAATTCGTATCAAGCTTGGTTATGCACAAAAAATCAGATTTGGCCTATATTTGGAAACTTGATAATGGTGATCATATCAAATCTCAAAACCTTGAATGCACTTGGATAAAAGCCCAACTCTTGACCTAATTCACTTCTAATATACATGTGCAAGCAAGCCAGACCAAGAACACGCACAGGATACTGCTGAAACAGCCAGAACAACTTTGGAAAAAAGCTTGGAAACTTGAATTCTGAAATCCATCTTGGAGCTCGATACAAAGCAAAAGCTTGATGTAGCTCTCTTCCCTGCCATCCCCTGGAGCGATACCAATCAAAACCAAGCCTTCTCATTGCCTAAATTGCACTATAAGTCATCACGAACCAAGCTCTGAACATGGCATCGTGAAATCATTTTCTTGCATCCTCTTGCAATTTTCTTGTACCTTCATACTCACCATTCAATTTCCAACAATTCTGTAATATTTAATTTTATTTTTATGGCTTACAACCCCGTATCCAGAATTAGGGTTCTTGTTCTTGCTTTTTAGGCATTTTTGATGCAGGATAAATTGAGGCCAATGATGGGTATAGGAATGATCAGGAGGCAGAGACGAACACGTCTATGTTCTTGGATGGCATTTTCATGGCCTAGAGTGAGTTTTAGAAGCGAGCTACGAATCTTCCTGCGGATAAAAATCCACAGGTAAATAACCAGGGTATTTGAGGAAGACGATCACATGTCTTGCTTCATTGGTTTGTTTGAATCATTAGCGCATTTTTTTTTATTTTCAGGCTTAGCGTTTTTTTATATAATATTTACTTCTTATTCTAATAACAACTAAACAAGCTGGTTGGATTTGTGAGCGTGCTATTGCAAAACCCTTTGGGACCTGGGTTCGAATCCCAGGTCCCCCAAAAACTTTGTTAAACTTTTTCTCCAGATATTCACATGCAGCACTCCAAGCGTGGATCATCAAATGCCCTCAGATTTCAATGTGCCAAGTGGCTTCAGGCCAAGATCCAAAAGCCAGATTTGAGCATCCACCATACTCCCTGGTCAACAAGCACGCAGGGAATCACAAGGGTCAAACAGGTTGGCGTAATTGGGCCTCAAAAATTGCAACTCAAACCCTCTGTTCAGGCCCACACACCCCTGAGTATTTCTTTTACATTTTATTTCTTTCTTCTTATTTATTTATTTTATTATTATTATTATTATTATCTTAATTAATTAATTAACCAATTAACTTTTTCATAAAAAATCAGAAACAACAAAAATAATATTTTTATTAATTCCGTTAATTTTATTATTTTATTTTTGTAAATAAACAATTAATTTATTTATTTAGTTTAAATAGGTTTAACAATAACATATTTTTGCAATAAATTAAAATCAATTTAGAATTTGGTTTTTTAATATTTTTAATCATTCTTATTTTATTTCCTTAATTAAAATAAAAACCCAAAAATATTTTCATTTAATTAATTAATTCAATTATTAATTTAGACTAATTTTTAATTCAAAAAATAACAAAAAAATATGCTTTATTTAATAAAAAGGGTCAAAACCCTAAAAACACTCCGATTTAATTTTCTCGCGCGCGAGTTATTTTTGATCTATATTTTAATATTGTAACTGCTTCGGGAATGTAATAGTTTTTAAATTAGGACTTTAATTATTTATCGTTTTATTTTTACTTTCCGCAATTTAAATTAAAGGGTTGTTTTTGGCGATGTAATTACCCGACGCCTTGTAATAGTTTAGATTTAATTACCGCAATTTAAATTCCGCAACTATACACTGTTAGATGTTTGATAATAGGGAATGCATGACAAGATCGAATGTATGAACTTAAAATCAACATAGCTCACCCATGACATGTACAAAGATAAAATTAACCAAAATAACACACTCACACATGTGCACTCTTAGGGTTCACCTCACTTGGTTGCCTTCGAACGTGGTCATTGAGTATAGGAAGTTTTAGAGGTCGTCCTCTTGTCCAAAGATCATAAGTTGCCTCGAAACGGTTAACTCGGAAAAAATGATCTAAGACATTAGGGTTACCGCTAAGTTGTCCTAACATTGCTTTAGTGACCACACGTCCCTTAATCGAATTGACCCGAAAACTCCAACGACGGTGCTACCTGCTCCTCAATAGTGGGATAGCACTGTCTAAAGGACATTTGCACAATTTAATTCCTTCTTCAGTAGGTAGATGGTTCTTAAGTACTTGCTCCTTTTAAAAAAAAATAAAACTTTTCGCACTTACACCCCTTTCAAACAAAGACCTCTTTTCAAACCCACAAACACAAAGAAAAGTAAACTTTTGAAAACACAATGAGCAAGTACCTAAGAGCTCGTGGATAACCACGGATAGAAAGGGTGCTAACACCTTCCCTTTCTATAATCTACCTCCCGAACCCGAGAAATATCTCAAAAAGGAATTTTTCTGTGCTTTTGTCCTTTCCTTGTTGGATAAAATAAAAGACGGTGGCGACTCTTGCTTACCGCGACATTTTGCAAAAACAAACGCAAACGCGAACCAACATTCCAAAACAGTCAGTTCTCATTCCCACCGATCACACATATATTTTTCTATTTTTTTATTTTATTATTTATTTCTTTTTTATAATAATTAGTATTAATATTGATTTTTATTATCATATTATTTATTATTATCATGTAAATATTTTTTATCTAAAAACTCATGTACATATATTAATTTTTCTTATATATTTGCATTAAAATATTTTTATATCATGCATTAATCAAGAACTTTTGCAATTAATATTATAAAAAATATTCAACAAATCTCAAACTATTTTTCTCAATAAACTAAGATAAACAACATTCTTTTGCAAAAGGGTTTCAAATCTATTTTAACTAATCGCGTATTTAGACAATATTCCACAATCTCTACAACTGGTCAAAATGCGAGGCGATTCAAAATAAATTTGCAGTCCCTAAAAATTAAAAACCCATACGAACTACAAATTGGGACTCTGATTCTTCCTAAGAGGATACGTAGGCATATAATAAAAATCGTCGCGAGTTTCCCTATTAAAACTTAAAACCCTATTTAACCCGAAATCTAAACCTAAACATAATATCCTTAAAAATAAGGTAGATGAAAGGTGTCGAACACCTTCCTTTCATCTAATGAAGTCTGAATCTTAGAATCTATGTCTTTACAATTTAGGGTTTCCTATTAGATACCCTTCCTTAGGATAAAAACTAGTAGTGGCGACTCTCATTTAAAACCAGTCGCAACACCTTTCCAACTCTATTCAAAATCTGATACAGACCAATAAAACGAGGAGTGAGCTTCTTAGAATTCAATACGCGCCCAACACCAATCACGCGTGTAACTCTCGGAAACACATGGTCACCTGCTTGAAATTCTAAATCTTTCCTTCGTTTGTCATGTTAACTCTTATGTCTACTTCGGGAAGCTTTCATCTTTTGTCGAATTAACTTCACCTTCTCGGTAGTTTCTCGAAAAAGTTCGGGTCCAAGAACTACGCTTTCCCCAGATTCATGCAAACATAAAGGAGTTCTACATATTCGACCATACAACGCTTCAAAAGGTTCCATTCAAATACTAGAATGGTAACTGTTATTATAAGTGAACTATATTAACAGAAGATAAGTATCCCACGAACCTCCCTGCTCAAGAACACATACTCTCAATAAATCTTCCAACGGTTGAATAGTCGTCTCTGTATGACCATCTGTCTGAGGGTGATACGTCAAAATCAACCTCAACTTAGAACCCAAAGCCTCTTGCAAAATTTTCCAAAAATCTGAAGTAAACCTCGGATCTCTGTCCGAAACAATACACAAAGGAATACCATGCAGTTTCACAACTACACTAGTGTAAATCTCTGACAACTTTGATACTGGAAAACTGATGTTAATAGGAATAAAATGAGCCTACTTCGTAAGCATATCAACAATGACCTAAATTGTATCATTCCCTCTTGAAGTATTATGTAACCCCATCACAAATCCACTGAAATGCTATCCCATTTCCATTCTGGAACTTCTAACGGTTGCATTAACCCTGTAGGCTTCTGATGTTCAACCTTGGACTTCTGACAAGTTAAGCATGCATACACAAACCGGGTCACATCACTCTTCATTCTAGGCCACCAAAACAAATTCTTCAAATCTTGATACATTTTTGTAGCTCCCGGATGAATGCTTAACTTGCTTCTATAATTTTACTCGAGAATCACTTTCTTCATCTTTGCATCATCAAGAATCTCAACACACCTTGCGCATCTAACTCAAAATCTTTATTCTCTGACTGATCGATTTCAACCGTCGAGTCTACCAATTTCACATCTAACTCCTGAGCATCTTTGATACTGTCCAGAAATTAATTATTAATTTTCAACATTCTAACATAACACTATGTAGTGTCACTTCGCAAACTAAGCTCATATCTCTGAACTGTTCAATTAATTCCAACTCTTTAACCATCATTACCGACATATGTAAGGTCTTTCGACTTAATGTATCAACCACCATATTCGCTTTTCCTGGATGATAATTCAAACTGAAATCATAATCCTTTAACAACTCCAACCATCTTCGTTGTCTCATGTTCAATTCTTTCTGATCAAATAGATATTTTAGACTCTTATGGTCACTAAATTCTTCAAATCTAGAACCATAGAGGTAGTGTCTTCAAATCTTCAGCACAAAAACAACTGCAACAAGCTCTAAATCATGCGTAGGATAGTTCTTTTCATGAGTCCTCAACTGCCTTGATGCATAAGCAACTACCTTTTTATTCTGCATAAGCACACCTCCTAAACCTGTCTTGTAAGCATCACAATATACCATAAAAGGTTCTCCTGGATTAGGTAATATCAAAATTGGAGCCGACGTCAATCTTTTCTTCAATTCTATAAAACTTTCTTCACATTGAACATCCCACACAAAAGCTCTACCTTTACAAGTCAACTTAGTTAATGGAAGTGCCAACTTAGAAAAACCTTCGATAAACCTTCTATAATAACTAGCTAATCCCAAAAAGCTTCTAATCTTGGTAGCCCACTTTGGAGTTTCCCATTGCAACACATCATCTACTTTAGACGGATCTACAGCAATGCCACTACCTGAGTTAACATGACCAAGAAAACTAATCTCCTTTAACCAAAATTCACACTTAGACAGCTTTGCATACAACTTATTCTCTTTCAAAACTTGCAAAACTATTCTTAAGTGTTATGCATGCTCTTCTTCCAATTTAGAGTAAATCAAAAAGTCATCAATGAACGTCACTACAAACCGATCCAAATAAGTATGAAAGATATGATTCATGTACTCCATGAATACTCCCGGTGCATTAGTAAGACTGAAAGGCATCACCGAATATTCATAATGTCCATAACGCATTCTGAAAGCCGTCTTCTGGATATCTTCATCCTTCACTTTAATCTTATGATAACCCGACCTAAAATCAAACTTACTAAACACTCGAGCACCCAACAATTGATCCATCAAGTCGTCTATTCTCGGAAGCGAATACTTTTTCTTAATCATCACTTCATTCAATCGTCTGTAATCAACACAAAGTCTCATACTTCCATCTCTCTCCTTTACTAGAAACATTGGAGCTCCCCACCGTGATACACTTGGTCTTACAAATTTATTTTCAAGTAATTCTTCCAACTGTTTCTTTAATTCTGGCAATTTAGATGCAGGCATCCTGTATGGTGCCATAGAAATAGATCTGGTACCAGGTACAAGATCAATAACAAATTCTATTTCTCTCTCTGGAGGTACATCAAGAATTTGATCAGGGAAAACTTCAGGAAATTCACGAAGCACTTGCAGTTCCTCAATTATAGCTTGATTCTCGATAGATAGCAACACCATAAACGAGAACATCCGAGCCTCTTCTTGCATCAACTACCTCAACTGTCTAGCAAACAACAGACCAACTTCCTCCTCTTCAGGAGTTGAAAACCTCACCGACTTGTTATAACAGTTAATATGAACATAGTTATGTTCTAACCAATTCATACCTAAAATCACATCTAACCCACTTAAAGGCAAACAAACCAAATCAACAACAAAGTCTCGGTCAAAGATCGACAATGGACACTTTAAACACACAAGAGAAGTAGTCACTTATCTTTTAGCTGGAATATCAACGACCATTTCTCCATTCAAAGAAGACAACATAAAACCCAATCTTTTAACACAGTCGGCAACAATAAAATAATGAGTAGTACCGGTATCAATAATAGTAATTAAAGGAGTATTATTAATGAAACATGTACCTCTAATGAGTCTGTCTTTATTAGTTGTATGAGTCCTAGCCAACGTGAACGGTTTACCACTGGTTTGAACCTTCTTTGGTTTCTAACAATGACTACTAATGTGAAATTCTTCACCAGAATTGAAGCAAATCATCTCTTTATGCTTCCACTCAGATATAGCATGTCTAGTCTTACCACAACGGAAACACCTCTTCACCTAAGTAGTACACACGTTGCTCTTATGAGCAGGTTTTTCACATTTGAAACAAACCACACTACCAGGAGGATCTCCCCCACTAGTTCTCTGACCCTGAGAAAGTTTTTGTTTACCTTTACCAGCTGGGGCATCGTAAGGCATACCACGATTACGTTGGTGCTTACCCCTCTTCTCATTGATAATATTATAATAGGCATTATTATCTTCTTCATAGATCACGCAACTATCAATCAAATTGGCAAAGACATGAATCTTCTAGTATCCAACTGCCTTCTTGATCTCTGGGAGCAACCCAATCTCAAACTTGATGCACTTTGAAAACTCAGTATTTGCCTCGCTGTAGTTGGGGTAAAACATAGCAAACTCAACAAACTTTGCAGCATATTCAGTAACTGACATACTCTCTTGCTTCAGCTCAAGAAACTCAATTTCCTTCTTACCACAAACGTCTTTAGAGAAATACTTACTCATAAGTTCCCTACGGAACACAACCCAAGTGATATTTTCACATGCAGCTTCCAACCTCGGATGAGTCTCTAGCCACCAGTCATCATCCTCAACTGCTAGCATATGAGTATTATATCGAACCTTCTGCGCTATAGTGCATTCCATCACACGAAATATTCTCTCAATATCTTTCAACTAATCCAACGCTCTGTCAAGATCATAGTTACCCTTGAAGGTAGGCAGATTCTCCCTCTGGAAGGTTGCCAAGATACGAGATCTAGCATTCCACTCAGTGTTCGGCTGATTCTCCATAGCATGCGTTATTACTTCTAAAGCAGCAGCAAGTGCAGCGTCATTCCTTCTAGCCATCTCAACTTATCACTACAACGTGAACAACGGTTAGAACTCAAGTTAACAATACTCGTTTGTTAGACAAAACTACGACTCGACAACTTGGTCGGACGGACTGACCTATTCTGATAACACTAATGTAACACCCCGTTTCTACCCAACAAATTATATTTAAAATCAGAGTTAAAAAATATTCCACAAACAAATGGAATGCTACACTTTCAACTTGGAAATAACGACATTCAATCACATATAGTTCAGATATATAACACATAAAATTCAGATGAATCGATAACAACCTGTTTAGTCTTTAAAAATAAAACAACTTTCGTTGCTACGAAACGGATTCACAAATTCAACTGAAAACACCACAACTTCTTGTCCAACTCAAAACGACTTTAAGACAACAAGTCTTTAATGAAAACAACTTAAAAATTCAGCAACATAATGAAAACCAACAATAAATAAAACATGCATTCATCCCTCTGAGTGCTACGTATCAGAGCCACAGCACTGAGTCGAACTAACAGAGGTGGTAGCAGTTATCCTTCTTGATTACCTACACGTTACAAACAGAGGGCAACATTTAAACGGAATGAGGGAGATATCAAACCATATAATTGAGTGTATGATAAAAAATTTATTAGATCAGATTATATAAAATCACTACTTCACAAATTTCAACTAACATCAATCATCACAAGCCAACAATACAATATGTTAAATATGCAAGATGGAATGTGACTCGTTACAATGCACATGCATGTGGTACCAATGGAGAAAAACTCCTAACTTAGAAATATGCCAATTAATAAAGGCATTAACAAGGAATAAACCTTCAACTTAATTTGCCAATCCAGGTCAACTTACCGAGCATCAGCTCCAACTTGATATGCTATGTATGCGATCCAATATGAATGTCAGGATAGCAACAACAAAATTTCCTAGCGATGCAACAACATACCAAACATTGGCCATAAGCCCACAACTTAATATTTTCCCATAAATTGAGGCAATAAAATTCACTTGCTAATTCACATTTTTCAACAAATAGCACAATACAACGAGTCAACCAAAATTTACTACAAATAAATCGCGTAATTATTCGGACTATTGCGACTATTTCCAGTTAATTAATCATCTAAATGCTTATTTCTAAGTACAAAACTTCTACAAATTATTATATTATAATACTATAATTCTACAATACTACTACTTGAAAGTTGAAACACTTGGAAATAATAATGCAGTAATACTGGTATCGCAAGCAAATTCAATTTTTAATAGCTAAGCAAAAAACAAATACCACTCCTCTTTTAAGAGTTATTTTATAATATAATTTAATTTACAATTTCAACAAATATATAAGATACTAAAATCTTACACTGGTAACTCTAAACATATCGAAATTATGCAAAACAAATAAAAGTGACTTTTAATAATACGAAATAACTCTATTGATAACTTTAACAACACTATTGACAATTCTAACTATCCTATTGACAACTCAATTGAATCTAACTAAAAACTTCTAAAACTTATATATTAATAATATTAAATTATTATTATTATTATTATCATAATTATCACTTATACTAATAATATGATCTATTTTATAAACTTGATTGTGTTGTTTAATTAAAGCGCAAGTGCCTTTGTGAAATTGTTATGATACAATATACTTGGATTCTTAACATGAAATGCTATATATTAATAAATTGAAGCGTAAGTGCTCTTGTGAAGTCGCTATTGTATAATATATATATATATATATATATATATATATATATATATATATATATATATATATATATATATATATATATATATATATATATATATATATATATATATATATATATATATATATATATATATATATATATATATATATAGTGAGACTGCTACAACACCAGAATCTTGTTCTCAATTTTTAATTCATATAAGGCTTTAGTTTTTACGCTACAATATATCCACATATTTCATCTACTCGTTATCAATTTGTTATATGACCACTACAGTACTTTTAAATACCAACATGAAATTCTCAATTATTTTCTAAGTGTGCTATAGTGTTTATATGTTAAATTGGATTCTCAATCATCTCTCAATTTAAAAATATATCAATTTCAAACACAAATACAAACAATTTTATAACTCAATCCGATATACCATTCATCACATACCCTATTATAGAGTCAGAACCCCACCCTTACCTTGAATTAAATGTTGCTTTAACTCTCCGATTTCACTTCTACGTATCTCTTCCAAAACCCTTATTTTCTTCTTCTGCCAAAACCTATTATTCTTCTCTTACTAATAGTTCTACTTGTTATTATTTTAAAATAACTAATATAATAATATTATCATTCTATTATTATTATTTTATCTTATTGGGATTAAATTCCTACACCTCACTTTCTACTACTTCTAACATTAAAATAGGCCCACATAAATAATAATAACATTATTCAATATTAATCCTACAACTTAGTCAACTAATTAATTCAACTAAGTACGACACAACGTAAATCATCATTTCACAACTTCAAAATTTTAATCAGCGAAATATTCAAAATTATTTAATTAAATAATTAATTAAATATTGGATATTACATGAGGCATATAACATCGCATCAGCAATTTGAGCAGAATCCTGTTGGACAAAGGATTAGCTTAGGAGATGCTTTAGGTGCTAAACAAATCTGTATTGATCACATATTTTTGAAACCTACTCCTGGTATGGAAGAGGAAGCATCTGAGGTTTTATTTGATTTGGTTAAGAGATGTCCAACATATTGTCACTCATTGGATTAGTTTACTTCTGATCCAAGTGAGTTGGAGTGTGGAGGTTGTGCTTTATGTTCCTGTGTAGGTCAAGCTCAAATGTCAAGAATATTCTCTCTGACATCTAGAAGATCCTTCTGATCAAAGGACCTAGATTTATAGAATCATGTATATAGCCATAGAACCGGTTCAATTTGAGGGGATTAAATTGTGTGTACCAACCACATGATGTGCAGTTATTTTATGGGAGAATGCATAATTTCCTTAGGAGTTCTTAGTAGTTAATAAGGGGGAGTACTTAATCTGAAGCTAGAACAACTTAAAGAAATGTCATACATAATGTCTTTGAAGGTGTGAGAAATACAACAAAAGTGGGTTTGAATTAGGTTTCACCAAATTATATCTTTTCGTGAGTGACATGCCAAGTTAACTTAGAACATAGAAATAAATGAACACAATTATTTTTAACCTGGTTCGCTATTAACTAAGCTACTCCAGTCCACCCCTTCAAGGATGATTTCTCCTTCAACGAGGACTTAATCCACTATAACCAAACTGATTACATATAACCCACAATAAGTATTATCAACCTTTTTGGCACCCCCAATAAGTCTATCGATCCTTATTTCAATTCCAATTAAACGGCAACAAGAATCTTCTTGAGACCTGACTGTTACTTGGTCTCCAAAGGAACCAACAAAAAATGAATACTTTCGGTGTATTACATATTTCTTCTTTTAAAATCATTACACAGACATTTCAGTATAAAGAAAAACACCTATGTATTTTACAACAAGATACGAGCAATGACTCCTTGCTTATTTACAAAACTTCACACATAAATTTCTCTACAGAGTTTGCACAGTGCTTTGTTATAGTTTTGTTGATCTTGATTTAATCCGATGTATTTGTCATTGTAACGTTGATTCTTACATTTCTTCAGCTTCTAATTCTTCTTTTTATAGCTTGTAAAAGAGATCCGTTGAAAAGGTAGAAAGGTAATCGAAAATCTAGTTGTTGGTTCTCAACGGTCATAATGAGAGTGATCCCAGTAAATTACAAAAGAACTTCCCTTGCATCTCTCTAGAAGAGTAGAGGTCCCATACACTTTATGTACCTTTTGTACACCATCACATGTTAACCATTTTGAACTTCTACTTATCTTCAGAGTCTTAGGATAATTCAAATGTTGAAGCTTATTGTAGAAGATTTTATCTTAAGTCTTGGAGTCTTCAGAACTTGTCCCATCAAAACATAATCTTTAGAGTCTTTAGCACTTCATTCTAAGAACTTTCGTTTTTTCAGATCATCAGAACCTTGTCTTCATAATCTCCAGAAGTTGTAAGACACAGAAGTAAAGCTCTAGAAGGCCTCCAAAGCTTAATCACATAGCCATGATCAAAACCTCTTGTACTAACATTCCTTAGACATGTTGCATAAGACGTATTCAGAATCTTGACTTCAATTGTAACATGTAACTAAATGTTTTCTTTCAAAGTTTTTATGCTCAGAACCTGAAGACGTCATACACCTTGTACCATAGTTAGAACATTACAGCATCAACTACATACTAGAACGAAACCATTAGAGTATACAATTATTCTCTATGCTATCATATAATGTTATCATCAAAATCCTAAGGTAAGATGTAGAAACACTTCTTGTTGTTACAATACCACCCGTTTTGATGATGACAAAACCATGTATTTTGATAGAACATTTTATACATGGTAATCACTATAACCGACAAATTCAGAGTTAAGCTCAAAGCTCCCCTTGAATCTATTAATCCCAAAATTTCATTTATGCTTGTTCAAAGTCTCCCCCTGAGCCCAAGACTCATAAAATAAATTTTCAGTTTTCAAAACATAGACAATAGAGAAGGAACACTTCCCTACAAAAACTCATCAAAGTTTGACTAGAACACCTTGTTTTCATCTCAGGACCTGGTTACTATCAGAACTTGATGAAGAATCAAAACTTAATTTTGAGCCTGATTGAATAATGCCACGCATCATTTATCAGCTTTTCTATTTCATGATTCTAATATCATAACTAAAACATTATACTTCTCAATAATCAGTGTTAGATTCCATATATTTCAATATATCATTCATTTAGACAGTTTACAACTTCTGAATAGAGCATACATTGTAGAAGCACATGTATCTGAGCACATCTTCTGAGTGACATCTTTGTATCAGAGTATGCATCCGAATATTGACTATAATTCCTTTTAGGAGAGCACAACTTATGAAGCTTTAAGTATGAATTCCATATTTTCAGAAAGTTCACAACTTCTGAACACTATGATATCAAGCAAGATTACGTTACTTTCAGAAAGTTTATAACTTCTAAATTGTGTTTGGTACACCTGTTTGAATATACATATATTCACAAAGTTTACAACTTCTTATATATGTAATCAGAGTGAATTTCACCCATAACATTCTCAACCTTAGCGTCATGATCATCGTCTTTAACCTATTTTTAGAATACACAGTGAACTTGTTCAAAGTTCCTGGAATGAAAGATCAAACAAACAGTTAGTAGTAACAACATTTTATATGTTTGAGTTAAATATTCTGAGAATAAATATTATCAAAATCATTTTACTTTATCCCCCTTTGTCAGAAATCAAAAAGGTGATAAAGAGATAAATAAGTGAATTTTCAAGAAAACAATTGCCATATGATGGAAGAGCTTGTTATATGGTAACCCCGGAGTTTTGACAATTGATGTCTTCTAAGGGATTTCTATCACCAAGAAAGATTTTTAGAGGCATGATGAAGAAATGTGGAAGATAGTTTTTAGACTATAAGAGATGATATTGAGACAACGAAATGGGTGATAAGAAAAAGTAATGAAACGTGGAAAACATGATTGACCTGGAAAATGACATAGTCCAAGAGGCGTATTACACAAAGACAGACAGGACGAAAGCAATTACTGACATAGGGTAAACCATGAAGATTTTTATATATTCCCAAGAATATTATATCTCTCAAGATGTCACAAAAAAGTACAAGGTGATTAGGAACGACAACACTCTTTTATCCAAACAAGAATCCTTTTACTTTTTAGTAACTTGTTTGATAAAATAGACTCTTCAGTATTCATAGAGATAATCCATTCGAAAAATAGATGATTCATGAGTACATATGATTCAAGAAGACTTCACTTAATCAAAAGCCACATGTTTCAGAATCCTACACCTTAAACCTCAGAAGCACATATTACATTTAATGCTTCAACATATTGAATTACCACCTTTTTCATTCTGGACATGGAACCATGTTTAAAACTTTTAGAATAAAAATAATTCTATCTTCAGCAAGAGGTTTTCTAAAGATGTGAGCCCACTGATGGTCAGTGTCAACAAATTTTAAAGAAAGAACACCCTTTTGAACATAGTCTCTGATGAAATGATGTTTAATTCCAATGTGTTTACCCCTAGAAAGTAAGATAGGATTCTTAGATAAACAAATGGCAAAAGTATTATCATAAAAGGTAGGAATATTACTTTCTTGTAAATGATAATCATCTAACTAACTTTTCATCCAGAGAATTTAAGTATTGCAACTTGCTGCAGAGATGTATTCAACTTCTGTGGTTGAGAGAGAAATTGTCGATTGCCTCTTACTAGACCATGATATAAGGTTTTCTCCCAAAAATTAACAACTTCCAAAGGTACTCTTCCTTTCAAGTCTATCACCAGCATAATCAGTTTCACAGTAACCTACTAAGTTTTATTCTCTTGATTTTCTATAACATAGACCAAGGTTAGTAGTATTTTATAGGTATCTAAAAATCCGTTTGACAACAGTCAAATGAGATTCTCTGCGATCTGATTGAAATATGGAAAATAAGCATACACTAAATAAAATATCAGGCCTAGAGGCAGTCAAATATAGTAAAGAACCTATCATACCTCTATACAGCTTCTGATCAACCTTACCACTTACCTCATCCTTATTTACGACACATGTAGGATGCATATGAGTCTTTGCTATCTTATATTCAGATAAATTGAACTTCTTCAGAATTTCTTTGATATATTTGCTTCGGTGAATGAAGGTTTGATCTGATCCTTTATTGATTTGAATTCCCATAAAGAACTTGAGTTCTCCTATTAAGCTCGTTTCAAACTCATCCTACATAGACTTGGAAATATTCTCGCACAAAATGGTATTAGTAGAACCAAATATAATATCATCATCATATATTTGAACTACCAAGATATCCTTTTTAAAAGCTTCACAAAATAGAGTAGTGTCAACCTTCCCTATGTTAAAGTCGTTTTCTAAAAGAAAGTTGCTTAATTTTTCATACCAAGCTCTTGGAGCTTGTTTCAGAACATACAGGGATTATTTAAGTTTGAAAACAAAATCAGGATTTTTATTGTCTTTAGAACCAAGGGGTTGGTGCACATAAACTTCTTCAGTAATGTAACCATTCAAAAATGCACTTTTAACATCTATCTGATATAAGATGATGTTATGGTTAATAGCAAAGGAAATTAAAAGGAGAATAGATTCTAACTTGGAAAATGGTGCAAAGGTTTTTGTATAGTCTATTCCTTCTTGCTGACTATATCCTTGTGCAACCAGTCGAGCCTTGTTTCTAACCACTTCGCCTTTTTCATTTAGCTTGATCCGAAAAACCCATTTGGTTCCAAACACACGAGTTCCTTTGGGTCTTGGTACTAGATCCTAGACATCATTGATTTAGAATTGCTATAGTTATTCTTCCATTGCTTGAATCCAGGATTGTTCAAGAAGAGCTTCATCAGTAGATGCAGGTTCTACCATCGATACCAAACTTAAAAGCATTTCTTTAGAAGGTTTAAATTAAAATCCGATTTGGACAGGTTCTATCTTATCTTCCAGAATTAGTTCCTCAGAATGTGATAGACTTTATCTTAGTCTTTTCTGAGGAGTCTGAGCATTAGAGACTTCTGGTTGATCATTTTCTAATTCTTTTACTTCTTGAACTTCAGCAGCAGTTTCTTTACCTTCAGATTCTGAATAGGTGATTTCGACATCTGCAAGCTTATCAAATAGCTTTGACTTATCAAGTTCAAGCTTGTCATCAAATCTAACATGAAATGATTCCTCTACAATGAGTGTTTCAGTGTTATATACCATGTAGCCTTTTGAGCATTCAAAATATCCTAACATGATACAACTTTGAGCTTTTGAATCAAAATTATTCTGATTTTATTTAGTGTTCAAAATAAAACAAGAGCATCCAAACGAATGAAAATAAGAAATGTTGGGTTTCTTGTTCTTCCACAATTCATAGGGAGTCTTTCCAAGAATAGGTCTAATACATACTCTGTTTTGAATATAACACGCTATGTTTACAACTTCTGCCCAGAAGTACTTTTCCATGTTGGTTTCATTGATCATGGTCCTAGCCGTTTCTTGCAAAGTCATATTCTTCCTCTTAATAAATCCATTTTTTTGGGAGTTCTTGGACAGGAGAAATCATGGGAAATTCCATTTTCATCAAATATCTTTTCAAAATATTTGTTTTCAAATTCTCCAGGATGATCACTTCTAACCTTGACAATTTTGAGATTTGTCTCATTTTGAACTTGAGTGCTGAAGGTAGTGAAAGAAGAGTGTGACTCATCCTTGTGTCTTAGAAACTTCTCCCATGTCCATCTGTTGTAGTCATCTATAATGATTGATCCGTACTTATTTCCACTGATTGACGCAGTTTTACTGGCCCAAACAAATCAATGCGAAGAAGTTCCAACGATCTTGAAGTGGAAACAACATTATTTATTTTAAAGAAGTTTTTGAAAACTTTTCTTTCTGACATGCTTCACAAAGAGCATATGAAGTAAACTTCAGTTTTGGCAGGCCTCTGACAAGATCAAGCTTATTCAGTTGAGAGATTCCTCTCAAGCTAACATGACCTAAACGTTTATTCGACGTCCATTACTCTTCATTAACAGACATGAGACATTTTACATTTTTGTTTTTAAGGTCAGAAAGTATGATCTTATAGGTGTTGTTTCTTCTATTTCCATTTAAAAAGGACAAAGGCATCTTTTTGACATACACCTTTATAGGAATCTTGATTAAACATTATATTATAACCATTATCGCTTAATTGACTAATATATAAAAGATTATACTTTAATCCTTCAACAAGCAAAACAATAGTTATATGGGGAAGATAACCATTACTTACTATTCCTAAGCCTATGATCCTCCCTTTCTAATCTCCTCTAAAACCTACGATGCCTCCTGTTGTACCCAAAAATTTGCCCTCCCATATTCCTCAAGATTTGGCAAGGTCAATCTCCAAATGGTTCAAAATCTCTCAAGGGTTGCACAGTCCAATTGCCTCCTAACACAGTCAAAATTAGGGTTTTGGTTCTTGCAAAGAAATTGAGGTTTTCAAGGGTCCAATCAAGTCCCATATGCCTATATACATTGTCAAGTATCCATATATCAAGTTTCAAGACTCACAGCATCAAGTTGCACAGTCAAAAGCCCTAATTGCTTCACAGTCAACTACAGGGGCAAAATGGTCATTTGACCGTCAAAAGTCAAAAAATTTGGTCAACATCTTATTTTAAAGCCATAATCATCATTTGATCAATTCTTGATCATGATTCCTCAAGCATGGCTCAAAAAGTCTCAAGATGCAAAAGTTTCTATTTTTGGACAGCTGAAAAGTCAACTGTAACTTGACCAAGGCATAACTTTTTCATGGTTCATCAGAAAAATCCCATCCAATACTCATTTTGAAGGGGATGACATTTCCTACAACTCTTCACATTCCAAATCCAAGAAATGCTCTCACAAAAAGTTATCAATTTCAACATTATAGGTCATTTTCAAAAGTCAACAAAAAGGCACTTTAAGTCAAAGACCATAACTTGAGATTGGTAAATCAAAATGACATGGGACCAAAGGCATTGGTTAGAGGACTTCAAGACCTTTCCAAAATGTCTAAGAACATGTTCATAGCTTCAAAATTGAGCAAGATATGCATTGGAGAAGTTGGGAAATTTTTGGGAACTTTCAAAAGTCAACTTTGCCTAAAACACTTCATTTTTGCTAATGGGCCTCAAATTACTTCTTGAATCTTTACCCAAAGCCTATGCACGACCCATTGAACTTAATTTGATTTATTTTCTTATTTTTAATTAATTAAGTGAATTTATATTAATATTAATTCATTTAATTGGTTTTAATTATAGGAAAATTAAAAAGATATGGTTTTTGGATCTTTTGTGAAACAAATAAGGCTAGGGCAAGCTGGCAACTCGTGTGCATCTCAAAGGAATCAAAATATCCATGATTGGCAAGGTTTCATGAAAGAAAAGATTGAAAAAAGATATGATTGGCAATCACACATTCAAGTCATAATGCCATGGACTTTTGGGCTTATTTTTAACCTAATTCCATTCACATATATGTGTTGAAGCAAACCCTAAAGCTGGAGACGAAAAAATGCCATAGAAAGCCATAACCACTTTGCAAAAATTCAAAAAAAAACTTGAAAACTGAAATCAATATTGCAGGTGAATTCAAGGCCTAAAATTGTTTCCAATACATTGCTGACATTGCCAAGAAGCCATTGCAATCAAGAACGAAGCTTAACACGCAAAGAATCGTTCATCACAAGTGACACGGTTTGCTTTATTTTCCAAATTTGCATATCACGATTCATGTGTTTTTGACCATTTTTTTGGATTGATCTATGTTAATAGGGACCTTCTGAAGCTGTTGGTACAAACCAATTTGGTTATAGCCCTCTAAATCAAAATCCACCATGGATAAAATATAGGGTTTAAAAGCTTGAAAATTAGGGCTTTCTTATTGAGGAAAAATCAGGTCTTGAGACATATACCATTAAACTCAGAAGCTCAAGACGAATTGAATGGACATACCGCGCCCTTTTTATATTATCCCTAACGCTAATCACTATTATTCGTGGTTGTGTTTTGTGGGGGTTTAAAACCCCCGCTATCTTGTTGTGTTTTTTACAGGAAACGAAGAAGAAGACGTGCGTGGCTCAACGTGATTGGAGGGTTCAAATCCAGCGCGCGTTATTTTGTTTGATTGCCATAATGATTGTTTTTTTATATAATATTTATTGTTCATTTATATTACAAAAGCGCTGGATAGCTCAGTTGGCAAAGGACGTGGCTTGCAGGTACTGGGACCTGTGTTCGATTCCCAGGTCCCCCATATAATTGTTCTTATTTTGCTTAAAGCTTTCCAATGCAGCAATCATTCAGAGTTCCACCATGCACGCTCAGCATAAGCTTGCCAAGTGGCCATGATGCCCAATCCAATGGCCACAAAGTGAAGACCATGATACTCCCAATCGAACAGCATGCACGTGATCAGTGAAAAGTCAAACAGGCTTGGTCTTTCTTGGGCCAGAATTACTGCAATCTCACCTCCACATGGGCCATCTAACCCCCTTGGTTTCCATAGTTTTATTTATTTTCTCTTCTTTTTTAATTCTTTTAATTGTTTAATAATTATCATTAATTCACAACAAATTAACTTTTCATCATAAAAATCAGGAAATCAAAAATTGTAAATTATTTTAATTAATTAATAATTTCACCATTAACTTATTTTTGTAAATAAATATTAAATAATTAACTTAGCTTAATTTAGGTTTATATTTTAATCTTTTTCTTAATAAATAAAAATTATATAGAATTAGGTTTTGACACATTTAATCTCTTTTTTTTTCTTAATTAATTATTATTATCATTATTAATTATTATTATTTTGTACATAAACATGTAAATTAATTAATTAGTAAATTAGGCCAACTTTGACATTTTCATTAATAATTAAAATAATCTAGAATTAGGGTTGTTTACTAACTTTTAAATTCTTTTCTTATTTTCATTAAATATAAAAAAACATAAAAAACATTTTTTTTGGTAAATAATTAAATAATTAGATTTAGGTTTAGTTTAATTTAATTTTAAACAAAAGGACAAAAAACTTTTAATTTCAAGCAAAGGGTCCAAAACCCTACGGACGTTCCAATTTAATTCTTTTGCGCGTTATTTTTTATTTTTATTGGATCATTATGTAACTGCTTCCAAGGATGTAATAGTAATTAGGTTTATTGTTTTTTTTACTTTCCGCATCTTTATCAAAAACGGGTCTTTGTTTTTTGGCGATGTATAGACCCGCGCCTTGTAATAGCGTAGCTTTTACCTTTCTGTATTTAATTTTCCGCACTCCTAACTGCTAAATCGCATGAAAGAATGTATGATAATTAAAAACAACTCGTAGCTCACAATTGCATGATCCAAGATAAATGTTAACATGAAAACAACACACAACACACATGCCACTTCTAGGCTACGCCTCACTCGTTGCCTCAAAAGTGGTCGTCAAGTATAGGATGTTTTAGCGGTCGCTCTTATGTCTAAGATCCAGTTGCCTCGAAACAGTTGCCTCGAAACGGTTGCCTCGGATTAAAAAGGATCTAGGACATTAGGGTTACTTCTAAGGTGTCCTACTATTGCTTCGGTGACCACACTGTCCCTTACTCGAATTGACCCGAACACCTCCAACGGTGGTGCTACCTACCTCTCAATGGTGGGATGACACTACCTTAAGGACTCTTACACAACCTAATTCCTTAGGGTAGGTAGATGACTCGTGGGTACTTGCTCTCTTCAAAAATAAACAAAATAATCTTTTCACACTGACACTTTCAAAAGCTTTCAAAACGAATTTTTCAAACACTCTTGAGGACAGATACAAGAGTCACTCAGAAATCTTTCAATGAAACTTTTTCCAAACTCACTCACATTTGAAAAGCAAACACACTTTGAAAACATAAGAGAAAGTATCTAAGATCCCATGGATAACCATGGATAGAAAGGGTGCTAACACCTTCCCTTTCTATAAATCTACCTCCCGAACCGAGAGACATTCTCAATAAGGAATTTTGCTGTGCTTTTGTCCTTTCCATGTTGGAGAACATAAAAGACGGTGGCGACTCTTGCTTACCGCGACATACGCAATCCATCTTAAAAAACAGTCAGTTCTATTTCCACCGATCACAGAACTGGTGACTCTGCTGGGGAATCTTATAGGTGAGGTGTAGTTTAGGATAGATCACTTGTGTTTTCAATTGTATGCCTTGAATGTTTTATTATTGTGGGCTGCATCGGAGTTATATAGATCCTAACCCGGATCTGGGGAATACCCTTTTAGGTAGCATAAGCTGTGAGGGACCTGTCCGGCGTAGACCGACACGGGTGAAGCAGTGGCTACGTTGGTGTGACACCTTGGTCTGTACCGATATCCCTTGTGTTGCAACGAGGAGAATATGGATCTTCTGAGGAGTCATTAAGCACCAACCGACCTTAGAACCTTAAATTGACCCAACTTGGCCATAGAACAGTAGCAGTATGCTACACTCGTTGAGGCTAAACTCTCGCGATGGTTCTGGCCGCAAGAAAAGATTGCGACGCTGGAGTTATGACCGATTGAGGGTAGTCAGTGATATTGAGATCCTCTAGAACCCGGTTACTATTTTCTAGGACAGGTCTTAACGAACTGAAACTGAAAGAGGGTAGTACCTAAACTTCATGCTGGCCTGAAATCTAAGGGCTCTTTTGTGTGACTTGTGTGCCTTCAAACCTAACTACTTGCATGTTCTTGTTATCTGACACATGAGTTTCTTGAAGGTTTGTTTACAGTCCTTAATCTGGACTCATAACAGGGTTCACTTACATCACTCCATGCATAGCATAACATCATACCATTGCATACATCCCGCATAAGGACTAATCCGTTTCAAGGATCTCAAGGGCTTGTGATGCAGGTCATGATGAATCAGAATGTCTAGCAAGGGGCAAAGGGGATTTATTTTCCTTTAGCCAGGTTGATGATCTGAGTCAGAGGCTATGACCCACTTGACATGGTGAGCCTTGACTCTTGAAGAAGGTTCCCCTAACCAAGGTTGTTTGGAAATCAAAACCAGACATGATAACTAAAGTCAGGGGCTATGACCCACTCGATATGGTGAGCCTTGACTCTTGAAGAAGGACTCTCAACAACACGAAGTTCCTTCAATCAAGCTACCAGATTCAAATGCTAACAATTTTCTTGTTTACCCCGCGAGATCCTTGAAAACATTGCATGCATATCATACATATCATTGCATTACAGGTACCCTTTTGACAGGTCACTTACCTTTGTCGCTGTTTATTTCAGCAATGGCTTCCCAACAAGATAACCAGGGTCTTCATGCTCAAGAGACTCAGTTCAGGAAAATCTTTTTAAGCCTATCCAAGGGGAAGGAAGAGTTAAGGACACTCTTCATGGGGAATTTGGCCAAGAAAAGTCCCAAAGATGACAAGGACGAACGGCTGAGACGTCTACAAGCTGAGGTAGATACATTGAAAACCCAGATGCTGGGGCAAAGAGCTCTCATCCAAGGTTTAGCTCGGGAGCAAGAAGAGTTGAGGACCATGATCAGTCAACTCCACCAAGACATATCCAACATGAAGCAACCAGTCCAAGTCAAGGGCTAGGTCCTTGATCTGCTTCCAAGAAGACAAGGGGCTGATATGGTGAAGAATAGAATTCTCCAAATTGCTACCACTTCACAAGCCCAGCATCAACCTCGCCCAGAGCAACAGGTTGATCAGAGTAAGCCGAGCAGATCCAAGAGGCAATTCACCCAGCTTAACATGCCGCTGTTTCAAGCTTTACAACACCTGTTGAGGTTGAACCTGATTACACTAAAGGCTCCTCCCCGGAATCCCAACATCTTTGCTCCTAACTATCATCCCAATAAAAGATGTGCATACCACTCCGATAGTCCTGGACATGACAATGCCGACTGCTGGGCTCTGAAGAACAAGGTCCAGGACCTGATTAATGAAGGAGCAGTGGATTTCACCCAAGTGGGTCAGGCTGAGTGCTTCTACCATCCCTACAGGATTCACCATTTAAAGTAATAAGTCCTGAGATGAGAAGACTTTTTGTCCATTAGAATTTTCAAGTTGTAATTTTCTTTTGATTGTTCAAACGATTATCATGTCAAACGCTGTTATTGCATTAATGCATCGCATATGTCTGTTTTGAATCAATATATTCGCATTCGCTATATTCAAACTGCTTCCATTTTTTTTTATGTCAACTCTCAATTAATAATTCTGAGCCTCTTGAGGGAGGATGACGAAAACGATACCACGATCTTTACAGTATGCTTTTGAACAGACCCCGCTGATGAGGTACAGGCATTGTTTCAATTCCTAAACACTGGAGTTATAAAGAAGATAATCCCTCGTCAACCCCTTTGAGCCAAAGAAGTAGGAGTTTTTATTTTCGAAAATTAAAACCCTTAATCATAACCTGGGGCAGGGTAGTTCTCTCAGCTGATCCAGGTGCACAACGAATGGCATCAAAAGAAGTCCTTCTGAAACAAAAGACAGTGATGGTTCCAAATAACCATAAAAACAGGCAGCATCACCAAAATCAAAAAGCCCATTAAGTCAAAACCTATGAAGGAGACTTACAAAACTGAGGCATCCCGCTGACTGTAATCACAAAAGAAACAGTTCAGGACAAAAACAGGGATAACAAAATCAAAAAAAAGGAAAGAGGTCACACAAACCCTCAATAACAAAAAGGAATGACTTCCTATTCAAAATAAACTATCAACATCTGAACCATCACGGGAATATCAGGTCAAAAACTCAAATAAGGTTTAACGCACGATCAGCTGAGTTTAGGATTGAAGAACATCACGAAGAGCGGGTGGGTACAAATAATTTGAGCCTTTATCCTTTGTTTCTTAAACCATGAACCAGGCCACGTTATAACCCTTAAAAGTCCTAGCTGAAGCATGGGTTAGTTCGAAAGCATATTGTTACGAAAGGTATCCTGACTCCTTAAGGCCTACGGTAAATACGGAGTTGACATCACATTTTACAAACATTCACTTATTTTATGAAAAAGAATGCATTTTCAAAATCTTCAAGACAGACATAAGCTTTGCATTTTTGATATAACATTGTTTGCATATGACTATTTGTTTGAACAACAGGGAAATTCGCACGATGAATACCTAATGAACAAAAGCACTTCCAATCAAGGGGCAGACGTGATTATTGTCCATCATCTGGGGCAATTAAGTCAAGATTCGGAGAATCTCTCAAAAGGCCAAACAGCCAGGGGAAAACCTCCATCTGGATCACTTGGGGCATTGGACGATCAAACAAAGATCTTCTGGTAGTATGGCAACACTACACTACTGACAGGGGCACCTCCCTACATCCTGAGAGCGTGGACATAGTCGAAAAAATACTACGCATAATCAAAGACCCGCTAGGTTGACACACCTAGGCAAAAATAAGGGCTTCCCGGCGAGCAAAAAGGGTTCGGGCAAAAATAAGGGATGAAAATGAAAAAATTTGTACACCCGGCAAGTCGAAAACCTGAAAAGGCGGCTTGGGCAAAAATGGGTATCCTGATGGACTTAAAACCCGAAAGGGCGGTCCAGGCAAAACTCAGGGATCACAGCATACGACTATGTCCCGTCATCTCGTCACTTGCCTACCAGAAGAAGATTTGTCAAATCGGCAGTTATTAAGACCTCCACAGGTACCTTCTCCCGCAGAAACTGGGGCAATAAGAATTGTCTAAATGGTCAAGCTGCTCTGTCCTCCAGGTACCAAGGTAGGTTCGGCTGAAGAACGTAACCAAGATGCCTTCACTCCCCGCAGAGTAAGACAGATTCAGCAATACTCCCCTCAAACGGAGTTGGTCTCCCATCAGCCCCGAAAAGGCACAACATCCCTAGCAAGTCAGCGATACTCTCCCCAAGCAGAGTTAGTCTACTGTCAGCCTTAAGGAAGTTGGGTACCCCCAGAAGATCTCAATATTCCCCAGTGGAGTATAAAGATATTCCTCAGTAAGTGTCCCCGGCAGTCCTAATATAAGATTGTTCCCCAGCGGAATACCAGACACCCCGTGGAGTCCATTCCCCAGTACAGTTCCAAAAGTCTCCCTAAGAGAGTTGAATCAATCTCCCCAGTAGATTCTGGAAGCTTATCCCCAGTAGATTCTAGAAGCTTGTCCCCTGCAAAGTACCAACGTATCTCTCCCCGACCATGTTCAGAAGTTATTCCCCACCAGAGCTTCTAACTGGGTTATCCTCAGCTAATTACCACGGAAAGATCGTCCTCGGCGAAGTTCTTCCTATCCTCCAGCGGAGTTCATCAATCTTCCAACATAACATAACAATGGTATCCCCAGCGGAGTTATCATCAACCTCAGCAAAGTACCTCTCTTCCCACAGAGTTCACTCCCCGCAGAGTAATCTATTCTCCAAGTTTATTCCTCAACGGAGTCATCTTCTCCTACCGGTACTCTTGCAACAATCATTCCCAGCGGAAACAACGAAGCTCTATTCTTCCAACATCAGCCCAGGATTCAGCTCCCGGCATTCGTCAAGGATTTATTTTCCTAGACGAAAATACATTCATAAACATCACATTGTCATACATTATGATACATGCATACACGAATCATATCACCCCAATCTCATTTATTTTTGAGAACATCATGACATCATGCATGTCATACATTATGACATTGCATACAACTAACTCGTTACTTTTTCAGGAAAGAACGATCAATAGATAAAAGTCTTTACCTTTTGAAGTAGAAGACGTCCAAGATTCCTTCATCATTCCGTTGAGGTAGTAATCGCCCAAAGGTTCTCTCATCGTCCCGTTGAGGTAGTAATCGCCCGAAGATTCTCTCGTCGTCCCGTTGAGGTAGAAATCGTTCAAGGTTCTCTCATCGTCCTGTTGAGGTAGTAACCATCCCTGATTCATTCATCACATCATTATCAACAAAAACCCTTTGAAGTTCCAGATCCGATTCCTGTATCTTGCCAGGGCACGTCTGAAGAGTTTGAGGATCCGATTCCTGTATCTTGCCAGGGTGTATCTGTTGACGACTAACATTACCAGACTCGATTCCTGTATCTTGCCAGGGCACGTCTGAAGAGTTCGAAGATCCGATTCCTGTATCTTGCCAGGGTGTATCTGTTGACGACTAACATTACCAGACTCGATTCCTGTATCTTGCCAGGGCACGTCTGAAGAGTTCGAAGATCCGATTCCTGTATCTCGCCAGGGTGTATCTGTTGACGACTATATTCTCCGGACTCGATTCCTCTATCTCTCCAGGGCACGTTTGAAGAGTTTAAAGATTCGATACATGTATCCAGCCAGGGCACATCTACATGCAGGGTTTGAAGATCAACTCCTGTAACAGGCCAGGTAATTATTTTTCTTTCTCAGGTACGCAAGTTCTCGCTAAGGAATCTCTTACGCGATCGACAACCTCTCGATGGCATCTATAAGCCCATCCACATACCAACAGTCTCCAAATGGCATCTATAAGCCCATCCTCATATCCGTCATCTCTCCAAATGGCATCTGTAAGCCCATTCCCGCCATCACGTTGCTGATACTCTACTATGCGAGTGCAAATTTCTGGGCACTCTAGTGTTCAATCATCTTCCACCTTCGGATCACAAAAGGCACGCAAGCCAATCTACATCCTCAGGTTTAAGAAGATTGAACAGGGGCAACTGTTGTACCTCAAAATTTGCCCTCCCATATTTCTCAAAACATTTCAAGAAAAATTCAAAAGTCCAACCCGGCGCATCATATTCAAGTGTTCTTTCGCCAAGATATCTCTGATAACATATTCTCAAATTCAGGTTTGGCTCAAGAGTCTATTCTTTAAAGAAGGTATCCGAATGTGTGAGTTTTCTCGAAGAAATATGGTAAAAAAGTGTGTTGAAAGTGCAGTTTTTACGCGCTAAAAAATTCATAACTTGAAGATCGTGGCTCGTTTTGAACCCGTTCCGGTGGCCAAAATTCCGTCTTGACATTATCTACGTTTTCATCTCTCACGGATGGAAGCCAATTTCGATCAGAAGGTCTTCAAAAATGTGGATTTATCAAGTATTTTCGTACAGAAAATTTGTGACAGAAGTTTATTTGCGTCATGTTCAGAAAATCATAACTTGGTCGATTTTCATCGTATCGAGCTGGTTCTGGCGTCAAAATTTCACAAATTGAGTTGACTACATTTTCACAGAAGGTATTGAGTTCAAACGGTATTCAAAAGGCCTTCGTTTTTTGCTCAGAGTGCGTGACACGCTGAAAATCCTGAATGCTGAATATTATTTCATCTGGGCCGAAACTTCGAAAATTCATAACTCGGTCAATTTTTATCGGATTGGGCTCATATTTTTACACAAGGTCACTGACTCATAGATCTACAACTTTACTACAAAAGTCGAGACCGGATTATTCTCCGATCAATACCAGTTTTTTATTGAAGAACGTGTCAGAGTCGACACTGGAGCCCAAAATAAGTTTGTCTGAGCTGAAACTTCAAAAATTCATAACTAATTCACCGTTTATCCGATTGAGCCGATTTTCGGACAGGAGTTAGTTCTCGATGCCGGCTACATTTTGTTTTCACATTTCAACTTCAAAAATTGCACTTAAGTCCCTGCGATTTAGCCTAGAAAGTGACGAACTCAAGTGAACATTGGAGGCCCAATTGCACATTCAAAGCCCATTTTCTTTACCCTAATTTCCATTATATAATCACCTTCTTTTCACACAAACCAAAGAGGAGGGAAAGAGAGAAAAAAACTTTGCCACAACACTGTTAGAATATCAAATTCTTTCAAGAACCCTAAAAGCTTGAAATCCTTATTACAAATCTCTCTCTCACTACAAACAAGCCATCACAGTTACAAACCAACACCTCACTACTTCTTCAGTAAGGATAAGGCTGGCTTGATCTCCATGATCCAAAGGGCATAAAAGCATTCAGGTCACTAATTTTCCAGTAAGGGTAAGATTGATTTGATCTCCATGATCAAAAGGGTATAATCATTCATACATGCCATATTGTGCCTAAACATTAAATTTCTTCATATATTGGCTTTATTTGCATTTTATGATTTTATTTAATGTGTTCATGAGATTCAACACTGCAGATTTAGACAGGATCCCATGCAGGTTCATTAAGGAACGCAAAAACCAAAATACAAATGGCCAAAAGCCAAAAGCCAAATGGCCAAAAGTGAAAAGCCAAATGGCCAAAAGAACAACTTATGCATGACACCAATACATGGCGAGACAGACATCCTGAGAAGATTAAGGAACCTTGAGGCCAAAACACAAATGGCCAACAACCAGAACACAAATGGCCATGAAACCCAATACAATGGCCAAAGAATGCAGACAACGGTACTCAGGAGTCAATGAACACGCACGTGATGCCAGAAAGTCAAACAAGGCTTTTTGTCTAATGGGCCAGAATACTTCAAAAAAACCTCCCCTTGGGCCTGAAACCCCCCTTGGTTTGCATCCTTTTTAATTTTATTTTCTTTTCTTTTCTAATTCTTTTTTAATTGTTTTAATTGTTTTTTTCACCATAAAATAATTTTCTATAATAAAAACAGAAAAAATAAAAAATACAAATATATTTAATTATTATTAATTTCATCACTAACCTATTTTTTTTGTAAATAAACTCTAACAATTAACTTAGTTTAATTTAGGTTTTTAAACTTTAATCTTTTTCTTAATAAGTAAAAAGTATCTAGAATTAGGTTTTTTTGACATTTTCATCTTTTTCTTAAATAAATTATTAATCATCATTATTTATCATTATTATTAATTATCATTAATTTTGTAAATAAACATGTAAATAAATTAATTAACTAGTAAATTAGGTTAACTTTAATATTTTCATTAATAATCAAAATAATCTAGATTTAGGGTTTCCTTTTAATTCTTTTTCTTTATTTTTCATAAATACAAAAACCATCAAAAAAACATTTCTTTTCTTTAATTTAATAATTAATTAACTTTTCATTCAATTTAATTCCAAAAGGGTCCAACGCCCTTGAACATTCTATTTTCTATTCTTTTCGCGCATTTATTTTATTTTATTGTGAATATTATGTAATTGCTCAAGCCTTGTAATAGTAACTAGGTTTTACTTTCCGCATCTTTTATTAAAACGGGTCTTTGTAATTTGGCGATGTATAGACCCGCACCTTGTAATAGCGTAGGATTTTACTTTCCGCATTTAAATTTCCGCACTCTTAAAACTGCTAAACTTTGCATGAAAGAATGAATGGCCCAAATAAAATCAACCCGTAGCTCACCATAATGCATGATCAAAGATAATGGTTAAACTGAAAATAACACACAAATTCACACACCACTCTTAGGGTACACCTCATTGTTGCCTTGCCCTCGAAACGTGGTCGTCGAGTATAGGACATTTTAGTAAGTCCTTATGTCCATGACATGATCCAGTTGCCTTGAAATGGTTGCCTCGGAATTAAAAAGGATCAATGGCATAAGGGTAGCTTCTAAGGTTTCCTACTGTTGCTCTGGTGACCACATTGTCCCTAACAAACGAATTGACCCGAACACCTCCAACGGTGGTGCTACCTACCTCTCAATGGTGGGATGGCACTACCTAAAGGACATTTACACAGCCTAATTCCTTAGGGTAGGTAGATGACTCATAGATACTTGCTCTAAAAAACAAATCAAAACTCTTTTCACACCGACACTTTCAAAAAAGCTTTCAAAACAATTTTTCAAACACTCTTGAGGACTGATACAAGAGTCGATCTGAAATCTTTAAAAGAAACTTTTTTCAAACTCACTCACACTTTGGAAAGCAAACACTTTGAAAACACAAATGAGCAAGTATCTAAGAGCCCATGGATAACCATGGATAGAAAGGGTGCTAACACCTTCCCTTTCTATAAATCTACCTCCCGAACTGAGAAACTATCTCATAAGGAATTTTGTTGTGCTTTTGTCCTGTCCATGTTGGAGAAAATAAAAGACTGTGGCGACTCTTGCTTCCGCGACATTTCACGAACCAACGTTAAACAGTCAATTCCAGATCCACCGATCACAATGCCCCATATTGCAAAAGGCCAAGGTGTTGTCAAGACGTTCAGAGGTACCGGAGGAATGTGCACCTTATCCGCATAGATCTGGCATTTATGACAAGTTCGTGAATGCCGATAACAGTCGGCTTCTATTGTGGACCAGAAATACCCCGCCCGAAGGATTTTCTTCGCCATGGTATGTCCACTGGAATGTGTTCCGAATGTACCTTCATGTAGTTCTGCCATGATCTTTTCTGCTTCAGTCTTATCCATACAACGCAGTAAAGTTGAATCATGGTTTCGCTTGTAGAGAATGCCATTACTGAGAAAGAACTTTGCTGCAAACATTCTCAAGAATTTCTTGTCATTAACAGATGCACCTTCGGGGTATTCTTGAGCTTCCAAGTACCTCTTTACTTCATGATACCATGGTTTCTCTGTTACCTCTTCAGCCTCAAGATCACAGCAATATGCAGGTTCGTCCAATTTCCAGATAATGATCCGGGGCGCTTCGTTGTCCCACTTGACTTTGAACATAGAAGACATTGTAGCCAGCGCGTCCGCCAACTGATTCTCCTCTCTTGGGAAGTGTTCAAAAGTTATCTCTTCGAAGTGGGGAAGCAATGTCAGCACATACTCCTTGTAAGGAATAAGATTTGGGTGTTTCGTATCCCACTCGCCTCTGACCTGATTGATCACGAGAGCGGAATCTCCGAATACACTCAGAAACTTGATCCTTAAGTCGATTGCAGCTTGAAGACCCATGATACATGCCTCATACTCCGCCATGTTGTTGGTGCAGTTAAAACATATTCGGGCAGTGAGTGGAGTATGAGTGCCTTTGGGGGATATGATCACAACGCCAATACCATTACCCAAAGCGTTTGAGGCTCCGTCAAAGTGCATAGACCATCGGGATCCTTCCTCAGGTCCTTCATCCGGTCCAGGTACTTCACAATCAGTTACTACCATGATATCTTCGTCTGGAAATTCAAAGTTCAACGACTGGTAATCATCCACAGGTTGGTGTGCCAAATGGTCTGCCAATACACTTCCTTTGATTGCTTTTTGAGTTGTGTACTGGATGTCATATTCCGTCAAGATCATTTGCCATCTTGCTATTCTTCCGGACTGAGCAGGCTTTTCGAATATGTACTTGATTGGATCCATTTTTGAAATCAACAGAGTAGTGTGAGTCAACATATACTGTCTCAGCCGGCGAGCAGCCCATACCAGAGCGCAGCAAGTTTTCTCGAGCAGTGAGTACCGAGTCTCACAGTCAGTAAACTTTTTTCTCAGGTAATAAATAGCGTGCTCTTTTCGGCCAGACTCGTCATACTGCCCCAACACACACCCCATTGAGTTGTCAAGCACTGTCAAGTATAGTATTAGAGGTCTCCCTTCCACTGGTGGCATGAGGATGGGTGGTTCTTGGGGATACTCTTTTATCTTTTCAAAAGCGGCCTGACATTCATTGTTCCAACGTACTACCTGATCTTTCTTCAGCAGCTTGAAGATTGGTTCACAGGTAGCAGTTAGATGCGAGATGAATCGGGCAATGTAATTCAGACGTCCTAGAAAGCCTCTGACTTCTTTCTCTGTCTTGGGAACTGGCATCTCTTGTATGGCTTTAACCTTGGCAGGGTCTACTTGAATACCTTTGTCGCTCACAATAAAACCTAGCAATTTTCCAGATCTCACCCCAAAGGTGGATTTGTTTGGGTTCAACCTCAGCTTGTACAACTTCAGACGGTCAAACAGCTTCCGTAGATGGTCAAGGTGCTCCTCTTCAGTTTGAGACCTTACGATCATATCGTCGACGTATACTTCTATCTCGTGATGGATCATATCATGAAATAAAGCAACCATGGCACGTTGGTAGGTTGCCCCAGCATTTTTCAACCCAAATGGCATGACCTTGTAGCAAAAGGTGCCCCACTGAGTAACGAAAGTGGTCTTCTCCATGTCCTCAGGAGCCATCTTGATCTGATTATAACCGGAGAAGCCGTCCATGAAGGAGAAAACTTTATGCTGAGCAGTATTATCAACCAGAACGTCGATATGAGGCAGAGGGAAATCATCCTTAGGGCTAGCCCTGTTCAAATCCCTGTAATCAACACACATTCGGACTTTACCATCTTTCTTTGGCACTGGAACCACGTTGGCAACCCACTGAGGGTATGAAGTCACTGCTAGAAACCCGGCATCAAATTGTTTCATAACCTCAGCTTTGATTTTCTCAGACATCTCTGGACGCATGCCGCGGACCTTCTGTTTTACCGGAGGGCAATCTTCCTTGGTAGGCAGGTGATGAACCGCAATGTCGGCATCCAAACCAGGCATGTCTTCGTAAGACCAAGCAAAGATTTCCATGTAGTCATGCAACATCTGAATCAACCGTTGTTTCACACTGAGCTCCAGATTGGCACCAATCTTGACTTCCTTTCTATCTGTCTCAGTACCCAGGATTACCGTTTCCACTGGCTCTTCATGCGGCTGAATGGCCCTCTCTTCCTGGAGTAGCAGTCTTGCAAGTTCACCAGGCACTTCGCAATCATCTTCACCCTCGTCTTCGGCTAAGTTGATCGGATTTTCGAAGTCATAACTGGCAGTAGCAGAGTCGTTACCAGTGAGATCCAGAGTGGATTGGAACCTGTATAAGTGAGTGTGTGTAAATATAGTTGTTTTGCAATATATGATAAAGAAAGAAATGGAGCACAAGATTTGAAATGAAACAAACGTCCAATGTTTTGATTAATGATATATGAAAATGTCATACAAAAGCCCTCACAAATGGAACCACGGTGCCCCGGGTAGGACACCGAGCCATAAAAGTCTCAACATATTGTTTGTTACAAATTGAAGACAAAAGAGTTCATTACTGAGTGAGAAAAGTAATAGGTGTAAAGTCCTTGGCAGTCCAGTTGCTTGGTCCATTGTCGGTTGTTGGGTAGATCCAGCTGTCAAATTCCGCTTCCTCCACGTCGTCCTCAATAGCATTCACTCCTGGGTTGGTGATGAACACCGGAGGTTTTCCGATCCTTGCTTTGCGAACAACCCTCTGAGCCTCTACAGTGAATCCCAACCCAAACTTGTCAGTCTTTGGAGTGAAGTCAGGAAGTCGACTCCAGTTTGCGCACTCGCCTTTCTCAATCACAGCCCGGGCATCCTTCAAGGAAGCCATCTTCAAAGGAGGGTCTTCATTCACAGTTTCAGCCAACGCCAACATCTGAGGCACCTCTTCAAAGTGTTGAAAGGGGGTTTCAATGAATTCCCCATCCATTTCTATGTATCGGAACGAGTTCAAGTAGCTGACCATATACTCTTCTTCCCCTTGGACCGTAACAATCTTTCCTCTGACTGGGTACTTAAGCTTTTGATGTAGTGTGGAAGTTACTGCTCCGGCCTTATGGATCCATGGACGACCCAATAAACAGGAATAGGATGTATGGATATCCATCACATAGAAAGTAGAATCAAAAACTTGGGAACCAACCCGGATTGGAATGTCAATCTCGCCATGTACCATCCTCTTCGAACCGTCAAAGGCTCGGACAACAATGTTACTGGGCTTGAGTTCCAGACCCTCACAATCCAATCTGTCTAGGGCCTTCTTGGGCAATACATTTAATGAAGAACCGGTGTCCACCAACACATGGGCCAGAGTAGTGCCCCTGCATTCAATAGAGACATGCAGGGCATCATTATGGTTCTTTCCTTTTGCAGTCAGATCGGCGTCCGAAAAGCCCAACCCGTTATCAGCAGTCAAGTTAGCCACACAATCAGTAAATTGATCAGCAGATGTTTCTTGTGGCACATGAGCTGTTTTCAGAAAGGAGATCAGGGCTTTGGCGTGGGCCTATGAACTTAACAACAATGATAGCATGGAAATTTTTGATGAGGTGTGCCCCAGCTGCTCAACAACATTGAAATCACTTTTCTTGATAATCTTGAGGATCTCCTCCATCTCTTGCTGGGAGGCTTCAACAACGGTCGTCTTCGGTGCCTCCGTCCGGGCAGGCAAATCGGTAGCAACTCCTTTGCCCCGAGCATTAGAGGACTCGGCGGCTGGGGTAGACACAGGAACTTGATTTGGAAGGGAAACATGCACACTTGCGGGTGTGATGATAAGAGGTTTCTGAATAACTGGTGGTGAAATATCTGGTGAAAACAGCCTACCACTGCGAGTAATCTTGGCAGGCCCGGTGATGTTGCTAACACCAGTACTTGTATCAAACTCTTGCTTCACTCCAAGCACATAAACATCTGCCCCATAGTGCCATGGGACAGCTTTGTCGGATGTATAAGGGAGAGGCCCCGGAACTGTAATGATGATGGGAGCAACTTTCTGAGTGGACATAATTTTGACAGGCTTCTTTGAAGTAGCCTTGCGAGGTTTGTTGAAAATAGTGACAATAGAAACTTCTTCGGTAGGGACAGCAGGAACGACAATCTTTTCAAATAAGATTTCCTTGTTATCCATCAGGCTTTGGATACCTGATTTCAGCAAAGGACAACCAAAAGGCGAAACAGCACATGGAAGGCAATCTTCATCACATCCCGGAAATAAACCGGCTAGCAACAGATTCCTTTTAACAATCGATAATGGAGTAACAATCTCTTCCACGGAGGCTACATATCGGTCTTCTTCCACAGCACTCACTCCATGTTGGGCATGGGAGCCGTCACAACATTGGGCCTTTCAGGCGCCTCAAACTGTATTTCCTTAGCATCAATAAGGTCTTGAACCTTATTCCTCAGGGCCCAGCAATCGTCTGTAGTATGCCCGGGGCTATCAGAGTGATAAGCGCAACGGGCGTTGGGGTTGTATTTTGGAGAAGTTGTATTCACCACCTTCGGAGCTTCTTTGACAGTTACCAGGTTGGTTGACAGTAGTTGCGGCAAAATCTGAGACAGGGTCATGTTAAGCCGAGTGTACTGCCTTTTGGGCCTCTCACCCCTTTGTTGATTATACTGCGGAGGAGCAGCAACAGGCTTTGAAATTACTAATGCATTGACAGCTTGGCGGCGTTCCGGCTTAACTTGTCTTCTAGGACCATAAACAACACTAGCTTCCTTCTTGAAAGGCTTCTTCTCAGTACTCGCGGAGGCACCTTTCTGTATCTTCCCTGACTTGATACCAGCTTCTATCCTTTCACCAGTCAAGATCAAATCTGTAAACCCAGCGGAAGAATTACCAATCAGATGATTGAAGAATGGACCAGACAGGGTCCCTAGAAACATGTCAACAAGTTCACGGTCAGTCAAAGGGGGCTGCACCCTGCCAGCCAAGTCTCTCCACTTTTGTGCATATTCCTTGAATCCTTCGCCCGTTCCCAGTGACATACCGTGAAGTTGGGTACGCGTGGGAGCGAGGTCAGAATTGTACTGATACTGTCTATAAAACGCAGCAGCCAAGTCCTCCCAGTTTCGGATACTGACTCCATCTAACTAATAGAACCATTCAAGTTGAGACCCCGAAAGGCTATCCTGAAAGAAATGGATCCAAAGGTTCTTGTCTGCAGTGTAAGGTTGGATCTTCCTTACATATGATCTGAGATGCAGCTTAGGACAGGAAGCCCCGTCGTACTTCGCAAAGGCAGGCGCTTTGAACTTGTGTGGGATCACCACCCCAGAAGATAAACCTAAATCTCCGAAATCTAACCCCGGCACATTTTGAATCTCTATGGCACTTAAACGGTCCTCTAGTTGTTTGTATCTGTCAGCAGCAGGAGGGTATTGTTCGTCGTTATAATCTGTCTCGTTGTCGGAGACTGCAGGACTAGGAGCCCTTCCCCCTTGGGGACTGTCCTTCTCTGCATAGGAAGTAGCTTGATCAGCCTCATTATGGAGTGCATTTCCAAACCTGCGTCCAGTGTTGAACAACGCAATCCTCTTCTTCTTCTTCTTCTTCTTCTTCTTCAGGAGCAGAGCCTTTAACTCTTGTTGACCTTGGGCTAAGCTCATGACCATCTCTTGAAACTGGGCGTTCTAGGCCTGGAGGGCCTTGATAGCTTGTTCGTTGGATGATTCAGGATTCATGATGACTGTTCAAATAAACAGCGAAGAAGATTAAGCAACCTGTGGAAAAAGGGTACCTGTTATGCACATGATGCAATGAGATGCGTATCATTTATGTTTTCAAAGACAAACGAGATTCAACTTTGTAGACAAAAGGGAAACACACTTCATTAGATTCAAACTTTAAATTGTTCAACAACTTGCCCTTAGGCATTACAGGAATGAAAATACTGAAAAGGAAATAAAAGCTGTAAAAGGAAACATTCAAAGCCCATCAGTGCTCCCATGGCCTCCTCTTCTCAGTATGGATATAGTCATTCAGGATCCGCTCTTCCTCCAATTGCTTAGTCAGCTTCTGGATCTTCCGTTCCTGTTCGTTGAACTTTTCCCGATAAAAATCCCGTTCTTCCTTTAGCTGCGCCCAAGATCTCTTCAGTGTATCAACATCATTGGGTATCTGAGGAGGGAGGACAGTTGGAGGAACCCCGTCTTCATCAAGAGATTCAAGAATGACAGGTCTGACAGCTTCATATGGCATACCTAACTTCTGAGCACGGATGCGGACCCATCTGCAATAGGGTTCCATTGGTAGAGAAGTCTTTGGTCCCAACTCATGTGGGTCAGCTTTGTGAATTCTTCCCCAAGCTTTAATGAATCCATGGCGTAGTTTGTCACTGTCTACCTGAAATTCAAAATGGAAGTGAGGAACCAACATCTCATGAGGCCCTACTCTTCTGGCTCTTCCAAACTGACGGAGAGCTAAACATGGATTATAAGAGATTCCTCCCTGGGTGCCGATCAATGGAACATTAGGGTATTCTCCGCAACGATCAATAACAGCTACCTCATCCAAACCTCTGAGAGTCCAAGTGATGTCATTATCAGTGAGAGACATTAACCTATGAGCCCAACCCTTTCCTTCTTCATTCTTCAGCACGAGCTTAGGAAGGTGCGAAATAAACCACCTCACTAGCAAAGGAGCACAACACCACAGAGTTCCCCGTCTTCGGGCAGTACGAGCATAGAGTTGTTGCAGGATATCACCCAAAAGAGTGGGTACAGGATTCCGAGACATGAAGATCCTTATGGCATAGATACTGATAAAGGTGTCAGGATTTGGAAACAACACCAGACCATAGATTAAAAGAGCCAGAATGTCTTCGTACGCCTTGAAGTCTAAGTCATTCCAGAAATCATTAGCTTTGCCAACCAGAAACTTAACCAAAAAGCCTTTAACTCCACTTCTAGTTTCCCAGTTAGCTATTACCTCTTCTTTGGTCAAGGGCAGGACTGCAGCAATCTCTTCAGGCCTAAGAGTCTTCTCCTAACCAGTGAATGGAGTTTGCTCCAAAACAGGGATACCAAGCAAGTCAGAGAATTATTCCAGGGTAGGGACCAGCTGGAAGTCTTGAAAGGTGAAGCAATGATACAGGGGATCATAAAACTGGGTCAGGACACTTATCAGTTGTTGGTCCCACTTTGAAGTGATTAAACCGAGGAGAGAACCATGCCTCTTGATTAAGGAAGTAGTGTTTGGAATCCTACCAACCAATTCCTTGAGCAAAGTTGGTGGTTGAACAAAGTTGAGCCGGATAGTATTCCTACGCACGGGCATCATGATGTCCTACAAAACAGAGCAAAGATGAAACCCTCTTGTCTTTGAAATGGGTCAGTCCTTATACAGGATGCATGCAATGGTATGATGGTATGATGCTATGATGAAGCACACCACAAGTATTCACAAAGGCAAGCATGATAAGGCACACAAGTCACACAAGACAACCCTTAGGTTTTAGGCCAGCATGTAGTTTAGGTATTACCCTCTTTTAGTTTCGTTGGTTAAACCTGTCCTATCAAAAGTAACCGGGTTCTAGAGGATCTCAAATCCTTGACTACCCTCAATCGGTCATAACTCCAGCATCGCAATCTTTTCTTGCAGCCAGAACCATCGCGAGAGTTTAGCCTCAATGAGTGTAGCATACTGCTACTGTTCTATGGCCAAGTTTGGTCAATTTAGGGTTCTAAGGTCAGTTGGTGTTTGATGACTCCTTAGAAGACCCATATTCTCCTTGTTGCAACACAAGGGATATCGGTACAGACTAAGGTGCCACACCAACGTAGCCACTGCTTCACCCATGTCGGTCTACGCCGGACAGGTCCCTCACAGATTATGCTACCTAAAAGGGGATTCCCCAGATCCGGGTTAGGATCTATGAAACTCCGATGCAAAGCCCACAAATGTAAAAGCAAACAAAGCAATCAATTGAAAACAAAGGTGATCTAAACCCTAAGGTAACCCCACTTTTGAATTGTTCTCCCCAGCAGAGTCGCCAGTTCTGTGATACGGTGGGAGAACTGACTTGAGTTTTGCGTTTGTATTCGCACTTGTTCGGTTGAGCAAGAGTCGCCACCGACTTTTTATTTTATCCTAAAGGAAAGGTTAAAAGAGCACAGGAAAAACCTTTTTTGAGATATTTCGTGGGTTCGGGGGGTAGATTATGAAAAGGGAAGGTATTAGCACCCTTTTCATCCATGGTTATCCATGGGCTCTTAGTTACTTAGTTTTAGATCACTTGCCTTGATTTTTTGATTGCTTGAAATTATGGTGTGTGTGTGTGTGTGTTTTGAAAATGTTTTTGAAATAGACGCCTTTGTTTCGGCAACCATTGTAATGACTCGTGTTTGAGTATATACAACAGTGTGTATCTTTTCGAAAAGATGTTTCAAAATGTTATTTGAGAGTTTGTTTTGAAAGTGTTTGTGAAGTGTGGTTTTTGAAAAGGAGGCAAGTGTTTTTGCAAGTTGATCAAGTAACTAAGAGTTTTGTCTACCCCTATTGTACTCAAAGGTTTTCTCTATGTTTTCAACCCTTTTTAACAATTTTGTTCCACCATTGAATTTGGTGGACAATCTTGCGTTTAGGATGTGATTGGGACAGGCGCGGGTCATCGTATGGACCATGAATGCAATGATGCCAAGTGTCTTTGGCAATTTTGCTTGAAGGGACTATGATCATTGCGTTTAGGCAACTTTCGAAAGCGTCATCGAGGGACTTATGATCATTTGAATTTGTTTTGCCAAAGAAACTCGACGTGCAAGCATGGCCCATTTTGGAAGGCAACATGTGGGATCACCCTAGGGGGTGCAAGTGTGATTGTGTATTGATTTCATGCATTTATTTTTGTATTAGGTTATCTAGCGTTTGATTTTATGTACATACAAACCCTAGGTCTAATCATGGTATAATTTGAAAGCGGTAAATTGCTGGAATTTAAAGTCTACGCTATTATAAATAGTATCCGGGAGTGGGGGTACAAATTTACAAATGGGGATGAGACTTTAGGAATGTAGTGTCCAATAATTTACAACCAAATCGAATCGCGATCAAACGTAAACAATGTAATGTATAGCAAAGTATAAGAATAGCAAATGTATAATGTATCGAATGTAAAATGTATTGTGTAGGTGTAGGTGTAATTTATTTACAAGTGGCAAAATGTTAATGTATTAATAGGAAAATTAAGTATTGTTAACTTAATTATTAAACGTATATTCTTGTTTTGTATTTTGGTTAAATATGTACACATAAAAATTTTAATTTTAAGGAAAGAAAAATATTAACTTTAAAGAAAAAATTATGTAATTATGTACAAAGAAAGTATTTTTTTAGAAAAATGAAAAGTATTATCTTAAGAATTATTTTTATGTATTAGTATTTATTTACAAAGCCTTTTTTAATTAAAAATAATACTCAAACTAAAAACCTATTTTTTATGTATCTTTTATAAATGTTTCAAGTTAAATTTACATTAAAAATAAAAAAGAGTTTTAATAAAAAAAAAGTTTTAAGTTTTAATTATTAATATAATTCAGTATTTAATAAAAGGGTTAGTAATATATTTTTTATCAAGAGAAAAAAAAAGGTTAAGTTATGTATAGAAAGAAATGGGCTCAAGGGTGGGTCATCTTGGCCCAAACATGATCAAACAGAAGCCAAGGGAGGGGGTATGAATTGGAAAAACGCCTTGGGCTTATGCTGAACGGGGCAAGGCCCATGAGTCATAACATTTGTTTTTAGGGTTATTTGGTTTTCGTTTCAATTGGGAAATGGCTTAGGGTTTACAGAAGCGGCGCCGTTTGCATTCGATTCGTCTTTCTCGTTCGCCTTCGCCTGAGTTTCCTTCGCCCAAGCCACCAGCGCAACCATCCTCCCTTTTCCCTCCATGGAGCATCCAGGCGATAGTTTAAAAGGTAGATTCCCATTTCAATCTTGTTTAGGGTTTTCATTATTGTGTCTTGCATGCTTATTTTTTATCGTGTTCTGATCTTGAGCATTTATTATTGTTGGTTTAATGAGGTCATGGAAAGGGATGAAAAGAAATTACTACCTTGACGGAGGAGGAGGGATTTGGAGGCGCGTGGAGGCTTTGACGGCGGAGGTTCGATGCTACTGGGTGCTAGCTTGCTTGGATTCCTGGTTTGTGTATTCTTTGACCCTTTGTTGGTTTGATGATGATAAGCTGAAAACCTCTTTGTCACTTCTTTCTTCTTCTTGCTCGCTTTCTGATATGCTTTGATGCCTGGATATTGTTGAGTGTACTGAATATGCTTTCCCTGTGATGAGAGTGCTCTGAGGGCCTCTTTGTGTTGCCTTGAACTCTTTTTCCTCTTCTAGCTGCCTATGCTCACTTCGATTATGTATGCTTCTGTATGCTTTTAGCTTGATGGCTTTGTACCTGTATGATAACCCAGTGATGAGGAAACTCTGAGGGCTTGTGTTGCCTGAGTATGCTTGATTTAGTTGCTTGTTGATTAACCCTATGATGAACTCCTTGAGTTCTGAGGGTTTGATGGCTTGACAGATGAAGGCTTTGGATATGGCTTAGAGTTGGACAAATTTGTGAGGCTTTCTTTTGGTGGAAGGCAATTCTGTTTGGCCTTTTACAAGTTAGGCTTTGGGGCTTTGTTTGACAGGTTTTGGCCTGGACAATTTGTGTTGTTTTACCACAGGTTAGGGTACTGGGTGTTTAAGGCTTTGATATGCTGTTTCAGTTTAAGGTTGAAAGGGTTGGTCTGCAGGTTTCTTGTTTATGCTTCAGCTTGGCATGACTGTTTCAGTTTTGAATGGTAAGGTTTACAGGTTTAAGCTTTACTGGTTTAAGGCTTGATGAGGCTATGCTTCAGGCTTGTGCAGTTTATACTGGTTTTTGAGCTTCCAGGTTTTTGACAGTTTTATGTTGTTTTGATTCAGGCAGGGTAAGCTTGAGACTTAGAGCTTTCTCTGAGTTATCTTTTGTTTTTGTGATCTCTCCCCCCTTTTTACTGTTTCATTGCAGTTTGTTTTATATACTTTTATGCCTAAAGCCAAAAGTCAGTAAGCCTAACTTCTCCTCTCTTCTCTCTCTCTAGTACCAATCAAAACATTAAAATAATGTTATGTGTACTTTAGTTCTAAAAAAGCAATGGATGGGAAATGATGAAATGATATTGCTTGCACTTCTAATCTTTCTCTGCATACTTTGTACTTTCCTGATATTTGCATATCTTCTTTTGACAGCTTTGATGGCCTTTTGTACTTTGACATCCTTTTGACAACTTTTTGGAAGAAAGTTTAAATTTGGACTTTTAGTTGTACATGCTGTTTGTATACAGTTGGTTGGTCAATTTGAAATGTGCAATTTGTATACTTTGTGCATTCATTTTTAATTTGCAAACATTTTCATCCCTCTTTGTGAACCGGGAGAAATCCCGTGATTTGCAAAGAGGGCGAACTGATCCCGGCCATTTGCTTTTAATGATGAATCCAAAATTCATCTGTCTGCTTTTAATTATGATTTATCTGCTTCTGACTTTTTCTTCTTTCTTATTCTTTGCAGATAGAATCCAATGAGGCAGAGGGAGCAAGGGATGGAAGATGAAGAATTGAAGACTTAGAAAAATATTAGGATAGTTTTATTTAAATTTAAATGAATGTAATATTATTATTGTAAACATTTTGTAAACAAAAACAATTATACAAATAATTTAAAGATAAATAAAAAGTCCTTTTATTTGATTAATTCTTTTTATTCTTTTCAAGATATTTATCTAATTGTTTATAATTCTTAAATTAAAATAAAAATGGAAATAAACTCCAATTATCTTAACTTAAAAATAAATAATCAATTGGTAAACATTGTGGTCTTATGACAAACCTGGCGCTCCAATTATCCAAAGCTACGCATAGTTTCAAACCAAGCGACAGTTAATTAAACAAAACGTCCATCTGCCTCTTTTCACTGATTAAATCCAACAAATGCAAATTAACAACCAGCAGCCTCAGTTCTCATTTCAGAGTAATTTGAAAAGCATTGATAGAACAAACTCTTCTTGAGAGATATGCGCACAAAACCCTGATTCTGATCAAATGCCAAAGAAGCGTTCGCCTGATCAAAGTTGAGCCAAAATCAACCAAAACCCCTAAGCGAACTGTTTGAATTGTTCCAGAGCCATAAAAATCAATAAAACCCTAATTTTATCTGACTGACGAGAAAAGTCTGTTTGACCGATTCTTGAGCCAGTCTGAAAAATCCGGATATGCCCGAAGCTGTGATTTCTTGTGGAAAAATACGAGGGCAAATTTTGGGGTACAACAAACTGCATTTTCAAAAACTTCGAGACAGGCATAAGCTTTGCATTCTTGATATAACACTGTTTGCATATGACTTTTTTGTTCGAACAACAAAGAAATTCGCACGAAGAATATCTAGTGAATAAAAGCACTTCCAACCAAGGGGCAGACGTGATCATTGTCCGTCATCTGGGGCAGTTAAGTCAAGATTCAGAGAATCTCTCAAAAGGCCAGCCAGCTTGGGGCAAATCTCCATCTGAATCACTTGGGGCATTGGACACGAATTCCAGCTACGAATCTTGCACGATCAAACGAAGGTCTTCTGGTGGTATGGCAACACAACATTACTGACAGGGGAACCTCCCTACACTCTGAGAACATGGACATAGTCGAAAAAATACTACGCATAATCAAAGACCCGCTAGGTTGACACACCTAGGAAAAAATAAGGGCTTCCCGGCGAACCAAAAGGGTTCGGGAAAAAATAAGGGATGAAATGAAAAAATCTGTACACCCGGCAAGTCGAAAACCTGAAAAGGCGGCTTGGGCAAAAATGGGTATCCCAGTGGACTGAAAACCCAAAAGGGCGGTCCAGGCAAAAGTTAGGGATCAAAAGCGTACGACCATGTTCCATCATCTCGTCACTTGCCTACCAGAAGAAGATTTGTCAAGTCGGAAATCATCAAGCACCTCACAGGTACCTTCTCCCACAGAAACTGGGGCAATAAGAATTGTCTATGAAATTTGGTTGCTCTGTCCACCGAGGTACCAAGGTAAGTTCAGCTGAAGAACACGACCAAGATACCTTCACTCCCTGCAGAGTACGAACGCATCTCCCCGGATTTATTCAAAGGTTATTCCCTACCAGAGCCTATAACTGGGTTATCCTCAGCTAATTACCCCGGAAAGATCGTCCTCGGCGAAGTTCTTCCTATCCCCCAGCGGAGTTCATCAAATTCCCCAACATAACTTATCAATGGAATCCCCAGCGGAGTTCTCATTAAAATCTCAGCAAAGTATCTCTTCCCACAGAGTAATTCCCCGCAGAGTAGTCTCTCCAACAAGTTTATTCCCCATCGGAGTCATCTTCTCCTATCGGTTTATTCTTGCAACCATCCTCCCCAGCGGAAACGAAGAACTCTACTCTTCGACCTCAGCCCAGGATTCAACGAGCTTCCCGACATGCGTCAAGGATTTATGTTCCCAGACAAAGATACATTCATAAACATCACATCACAACATCATGCATATACGCATCATATCATATAATATCATCTATGCTGAGAATATCATCACTTAATCCATACCATACATTGCATAGGACTGACCTTTACCTTTCAGGAAGGATACAGTTAAATGATCAGCTATGTCAAAGTAGACAAATTCAGTCAAAGTAGACAAATTCAGTCAAAGTAGACAAATTCAGTCAAAAGAAAACAAGTCCAGTTGAAATTAATTCCACTCGTCGTTATAGACACTCGTCGTTATAGACACTCGTCGTTATAGACAGTCGTCGTTATAGACACTCGTCGTTATAGACACTCGTCGTTATAGACACTCGTCGTTATAGACACTCGTCGTCATAGACACTCGTCGTCATAGACACTCGTCGTTATAGACACTCGTCGTTATAGACACTCGTCGTTATAGACACTCGTCGTTATAGACACTCGTCGTTATAGACACTCGTCGTTGTAGACACTCGTCGTTGTAGACACTCGTCGTCCTAGACACTCGTCGTCCTAGACACTCGTCGTCCTAGACACTCGTTGTTATAGACACTCGTCGTCATAGACACTCGTCGTTATAGACACTCGTCGTTAAAGACCACCCGTCCATGAAGATAACCCGTCCTTGAAGAGACAACTCGTCAGAGAAGACAATACCCATTGGTTCAGTTAAATCAATCCCTAAAGGTTTTCTGAGATAACCTGTCAGTAGAGACAACTCACCAACCTTTCTGAATTCCGGGCTCGATTCCTGTATCTAGCCAGTGTACGTCTGAGGAGTTTGAAGATTCGATTCTTGTATCCAACCAGGGCATATCTGTTGACGACTAATTCCAGATTCGATTCCTGTATCTAGCCAGGGCACATCTGTGAGTAACTGATTGTAGACTCGATACCTGTATCCAGCCAGGGCATATCTACATAAAGAGTTTGAAGATCAACTCCTATAACAGGCCAGGTAATTATTTTTCTTTCTCAGGTACGCAAGTTCTCGCTAAGGAATCTCTTACGCGATCGACACTTCCAAATGGCATCTATAAACCCATTTCCGACAAGGCTCTGTCACAGCTCCAGATGGCATCTATAAGCCCATCCTCCTATCCACCATCTCTAGATGGAATCTATAAGCCCATCCTCCTATCCGTCATCTCTCCAAATGGCATCTGTAAGCCCATTCCCGCCACTACACTGCTAACATTCTACTATGTGAGTGCAAATTTCTGGGCACTCTAGTGTTTAATCATCTTCCACCTTCGGATCACGAAAGGCACGCAAGCCAATATACATCCTCAGGTCTAAGAAGATTGAACAGGGGCAACTGTTGTACCCTAAAATTTTCCCTCCCATATTCCTCAAGATTTGGCAAGGTCAATCTCCAAATGGTTCAAAATCTCTCAAGGGTTGCACAGTCCAATTGCCTCCTAACACAGTCAAAATTAGGGTTTTGGTTATTGCAAAGAAATTGAGGTTTTCAAGGGTCCAATCAAGTCCCATATGCCTATATACATTGTCAAGCATCCATATATCAAGTTTCAAGACTCACAGCATCAAGTTGCACAGTCAAAAGCCCTAATTGCTTCACATTCAACTGTAGGGGCAAAATGGTCATTTGATAGTCAGAAGTCAAAATTTTTGGTCAACATCTTATTTTAAAGCCACAATCATCATTTTATCAATTCTTGATCATGATTCCTCAAGCATGGCTCAAAAAGTCTCAAGATGCAAAAGTTTCTATTTTTGGACAGCTGAAAAGTCAACGGTAACTTGACCAAGGCATAACTTTTTCATGGTTCATCAGAAAAATCCCATCCAATGCTCATTGTGAAGGGGATGAAATTTCCTACAACTCATCTTCACATTCCAAATCCAAGAAATGCTCTCATAAAAAGTTATCAATTTCAACATTATAGGTCATTTTCAAAAGTCAAGAAAAAGGCACTTTAAGTCAAAGACCATAACTTGATATTGGTAAGTCAAAATGGCATGGGACCAAAGGCATTGGTTAGAGGACTTCAAGACCTTTCAAAAATGTCCAAGAACATGTTCATAGCTTCAAAATTGAGCAAGATATGCATTGGAGAAGTTGGGAAATTTTTGGGAACTTTCAAAAGTCAACTTTGCCTAAAACACTTCATTTTTGCTAATGGGCCTCAAATTCCTTCTTGAATCTTTACCCAAAGCCTATGCACGACCCATTGAACTTAATTTGATTTATTTTCTTATTTTTAATTAATTAAGTGAATTTATATTAATATTAATTCATTTAATTGGTTTTAATTATAGGAAAATTAAAAAGATATGGTTTTTGGATCTTTTGTGAAACAAATAAGGCTAGGGCAAGCTGGCAACTCGTGTGCATCTCAAAGGCATAAAAATATCCATGATTGGCAAGGTTTCATGAAAGAAAAGATTGAAAAAATATATGATTGGCAATCACACATTCAAGTCATAATGCCATGGACTTTTGGGCTTATTTTTAACCTAATTCCATTCACATATATGTGCTGAAGCAAACCCTAAAGCTGGAGACGAAAAACTGCCATAGAAAGCCATAACCACTTTGCAAAAATTCAAAAAAAAACTTGAAAACTGAAATCAATATTAAAGGTGAATTCAAGGCCTAAAATTGTTTCCAATACATTGCTGACATTGCCAGGAAGCCATTGCAATCAAGAACGAAGCTTAACACGCAAAGAATCGTTCATCACAAGTGACACGGTTTGCTTTATTTTCCAAATTTTCATATCACGATTCATGTGTTTTTGACCATTTTTTTGGATTGATCTATGTTAATAGGGACCTTCTGAAGCTGTTGGTACAAACCAATTTGGTTATAGCCCTCTGAATCAAAATCCACCATGGATAAAATCTAGGGTTTAGAAGCTTGAAAATTAGGGCTTTCTTATTGAGGAAAAATCAGGCCTTGAGACATATACCATTAAACTCAGAAGCTCAAGACGAATTGAATGGACATATCGTGCCCTTTTTATATTATCCCTAACGCTAATCGTTATTATTCGTGGTTGTGTTTTGTGGGGGTTTAAAACCCCCGCTATCTTGTTGTGTTTTTTACAGGAAACGAAGAAGAAGATGTGTGTGGCTCAACGTGATTGGAGGGTTCAAATCCAGCGCGTGTTATTTTGTTTGATTGCCATAATGATTGTTTTTTTTATATAATATTTGTTGTTCATTTATATTACAAAAGTGATGGATAGCTCAGTTGGCAAAGGACGTGGCTTGCAGGTACTGGGACCTGGGTTCGATTCCTAGGTCCCCCATATAATTGTTCTTAGTTTGCTTAAAGCTTTCCAATGCAGCAATCATTCAGAGTTCCACCATGCACGCTCAGCATAAGCTTGCCAAGTGGCCATGATGCCCAATCCAATGGCCACAGAGTGAAGACCATGATACTCCCAGTCGAACAACATGCACGTGATCAATGAAAAGTCAAACAGGCTTGGTCTTTCTTGGGCCAGAATTACTGCAATCTCACCTCCACATGGGCCATCTAACCCCCTTGGTTTGCATAGTTTTATTTATTTTCTCTTCTTTTTTAATTCTTTTAATTGTTTAATAATTATCATTAATTCACAACAAATTAACTTTTCATCAAAAAAATCAGGAAATCAAAAATTGTAAATTATTTTAATTAATTAATAATTTCACCATTAACTTATTTTTGTAAATAAATATTAAATAATTAACTTAGCTTAATTTAGGTTTATATTTTAATCTTTTTCTTAATAAATAAAAATTATATAGAATTAGGTTTTGACACTTTTAATATCTTTTTTTTTCTTAATTAATTATTATTATCATTATTAATTATTATTATTTTGTACATAAACATGTAAATTAATTAATTAGTAAATTAGGCCAACTTTGACATTTTCATTAATAATTAAAATAATCTAGAATTAGGGTTGTTTACTAACTTTTAAATTCTTTTCTTATTTTCATTAAATATAAAAAAAACATAAAAAAACATTTTTTTGGTAAATAATTAAATAATTAGATTTAGGTTTAGTTTAATTTAATTTCAAACAAAAGGACAAAATACTTTTAATTTCAAGCAAAGGGTCCAAAACCCTACGGACGTTCCAATTTAATTCTTTTGCGCGTTATTTTTTATTTTTATTGGATCATTATGTAACTGCTTCCAAGGATGTAATAGTAATTAGGTTTATTGTTTTTTTTTACTTTCCGCATCTTTATCAAAAACGAGTCTTTGTTTTTTGGCGATGTATAGACCCGCGCCTTGTAATAGCGTAGCTTTTACCTTTCTGTATTTAATTTTCCGCACTCCTAACTGCTAAATCGCATGAAAGAATGTATGATAATTAAAAACAAATCGTAGCTCACAATTGCATGATCCAAGATAAATGTTAACATGAAAACAACACACAACACACATGCCACTTCTAGGGTACGCCTCACTCGTTGCCTCGAAAGTGGTCGTCAAGTATAGGATGTTTTAGCGGTCGCTCTTATGTCTAAGATCCAGTAGCCTCGAAACAGTTGCCTCGGATTAAAAAGGATCTAGGACATTAGGGTTACTTCTAAGGTGTCCTACTATTGCTTCGGTGACCACACTGTCCCTTACTCGAATTGACCCGAACACCTCCAACGGTGGTGCTACCTACCTCTCAATGGTGGGATGGCACTACCTTAAAGACTCTTACACAACCTAATTCCTTAGGGTAGGTAGATGACTCGTGGGTACTTGCTCTCTTCAAAAATAAACAAAACAATCTTTTCACACTGACACTTTCAAAAGCTTTCAAAACGAATTTTTCAAACACTCTTGAGGACAGATACAAGAGTCACTCAGAAATCTTTCAATGAAACTTTTTCCAAACTCACTCACATTTGAAAAGAAAACACACTTTGAAAACATAAGAGCAAGTATCTAAGAGCCCATGGATAACCATGGATAGAAAGGGTGCTAACACCTTCCCTTTCTATAAATCTACCTCCCGAGCCGAGAGACATTCTCAATAAGGAATTTTGCTGTGCTTTTGTCCTTTCCATGTTGGAGAACATAAAAGACGGTGGCGACTCTTGCTTACCGCGACATACGCGATCCAGCTTAAAAAACCGTCAGTTCTATTTCTACCGATCACACCTCTATGCTTAAGTTTACAGCTAACGAACATATGCCTTTTCCCAGTCATGTTTCGCGAGCAGCCAGAGTCCAGGTACCATGATTGGTGTTTTAACTGTGCATCTAAGCATGTCTCTTTGCATAAAATTTCTTCTGCTTCTGAATCAGCTTCATCTTTTAAACATATTTCCTCATTGAACGTTCCAACATGAGCCATCAGCACCACGTTAGCATGTCTTTGTTCTGAGTTTGAGTCATCCTTTGTTATCGTTCCCCTTTTTCCTTTAAGATCTATCATCTTGATGTTGTCATTTAAAAGCTTAGGGCACTCCAGATTATAGTGTTCTGGCTCATTGCATTCATGACAAGTGACTTTGTTGCCACCATACTTCCTTTGATCAGAAGTTGATTCGAAGCAACCTCTAGTCCTTCTTGAAATTCTGAACTTGTTGCCTTTACTTCTCTTCCAAAGACGATTAACCCTTTTAGACAGTAGAGAAAACTCATCTTCTTCATCATCAGGATCTTCTTCTGAATGTTCTATCTCTTCTGCTTGAAGAGCTTTGGACTTCTCAGATTTCTTGATAGACTTGAGTGCAATGGATTTTGTCTTCTTCTGTGGTTCATATTTTACCAGTTCAATCTCAGGACTTCTCAAATAACTCATCAGTTCTTCCAGAGAAGTGTTGTTCAGATCCTTTTCATGCATGAGTGCAAATACCATAGTCGTTTATTTGGATGGCAAGCTTCTGATAATCTTCTTCACGTGATCTATTGTTGAATAGCATTTGTTCATAACTCTCAGTCCTCCAAGCAAGGTTTGAAATATTGAGAACATGACTTCAATGCTTTCATCATCCTTCATCTTGAAAGCATCATACTTCTGAATCAAGGCCAGCGCCTTGGTTTCTTTGACTTGATCATTTCCTTCATGAGTCATTTTAAGAGAGTCAAATATAGACTTAGTAGAGTGTCTATATGTGACATTCTCATACTCAGTATAAGAAATCTCTTTCAGCAAGATGGTTTTGGATTTATGATGATTCTTGTAATCTTTCTTTTGTTGATCAGCCATAGCTCTCCTAGCTATTTCTTTTCCAGTAGCATTTGCGGAAGGTATGTAGCCATTAACTACCATATCCCAAAGATCAACATCATGACCTAGAAAGAAACTTTCTAGTCTATCTTTCTAGGATTCAAACTTTTCTTCATCAAAGATGGGAGGTTTAACATTGTAACTTTTATCGTTTGAATATGATGCAGCAACAACTAGCGTGGGTTCAACAATTGTGTTTCTTCAAATAAAAACTCGTATGGATCTTTATCTGACACGGTTAAGTGTTTGATAACTATCAATACTAGAACCGAAGCTCTGATGAAAATTGAAGGTGTGAGAAACACAAGAAAGGGGGGTTCGAATTGGGTTTCACCAAATTAAATGTTTTAGTTGGTGACAAACCAAGTTAACTTAGAACATAAAAATAAATGAACACAATTATTTTTATCCTGGTTCACTGTTAACTAAGCTACTCCTGTCCACCTCACAAGGATGATTTCTCCTTCAACAAGGACATAATCAACTATAACCAAACTGATTATAGACAACACACAATAAGTCTTATCAACCTTATTGGCACCCCTAATAAGTCTGTCGATCCTTATTTTAAATCCACTTAAACCGCAACAAGAGTCTTCTTGAGATCTGACTGTTACTTGGTTTCCCAAGGAATAAACAATAGTTGAATACTATCAGTGTATTAAAAATTGCTTCTTTTAAGAAGATTACACAAACATTTTAGTACAAAGAAAAACACCTAAGTATTTTACAACAAGATACGAGCAACAACTCCTTGCTTATATACAAAACTATACACAAAAGATTTCTCTACAGAGTTTGCACAGTGCTTTGGTGTAGTTTTGTTGAGCTTGATTTAATTCGATATATTTATCGTTGTAACGTTGATTCTTACATTTATTCAGCTTCAAATTCTTCCTTGTATAGCTTGTAAAAGAGATCCGTTGGAAGGGTAGAAAGGAAATCATAAATCTAGTTGTCGGTTCTCAACGGTCATAATGAGAGTGATAAAAGTAAAGTACGAAAGAACTGCCCTTGTGCTTCTCTAGAAGAGTATAGGCTACAAACACTTTATGTACCTTTTGTACACCATCACACGCTAACCATTTTGAACTTATTCTTATATTCAAAGGCTTGGGATAATTTGAATGTTGAAGCTTGTTTTAGAAGATTTTCTCTTAAGTCTTTGAACCCAAGTCTTGGAGTCTTTAGAACTTGTCCCATCAGAACCTTGTCTTTAGAGTCTTTAACACTTGGTTGTAAGAACTTTCTTTTCTTCAGATCACAAAACCTTGTCTTTATAATCTTCAAAACTTGTAAGACACAAAAGTAAAGCATTAGAAGGCCTCCAAAGCTTAACCACATATTCATGATCAGAACCTCTTGTACTAACATTCCTTAGGCACGTTACATAAGACGTATTCAGAATCTTGACTTCAACTATAACACGTAACCAAATGTTTTCTTCCAGAGTGTTTATGCTTAGAACCTGATGACATCATACGTCGTGTACCATAGATAGAACATTATAGCAGCATCTACACACTAGAACAAAACCATTAGTGTATACAATTATTCTCTATGCTGTCATGTAATCTTATCATCAAAATTCAAAGCTCGGATGTAGAAACACTTCTTGTTCTTACAATCTCCCCGTTTTTGATGATGACAAAACCATGTATTTTGATAGAACAATTTATACTGGGTAATCACTATATCCGACAAATTCAGAGTTAAGCTCATAACTCCCCCTGAATCTGTTAATCCCAAAATTTCATTTATGCTTGTTCAGAGTCTCCCCCTGAGCCCAAGACTCACAAAATAAATTTTGAGTTTTTTGAAAATAGACAATAGAGAAGGAACACTTCCCTACAAAAACTCATCAGAGTCTAACGAGAACACCCGATCTTCATTTCAGAACTTGGTTACTATCAGAACTCTATGAAGAATCAAAACTTAATTTTGAGCTTGATTAAATAATGTTACGCATCATTTATTAGCACTTCTATTTAATGATTATGATATCACAACCAAAACATTAGACTTCTCAAGCATCAACGTTTGATTTGATATATTTCAATATATCATTCATTCAGACAGTTCATAACTTCTGAATAGATCATATGTTGCAGAAGCACATGTATCAGAGCACGTCCTCTAAGTGGAATCTCTATATTAGAGCATGCATCAGAATGTTGACTTGACTTCCTTTCAGGAGAGCACAACTTCTGAAGCTTTAAGTCTGAATTCCATATTTTCATAAAGTTCGTAACTTACAAAACACTATGATATCAATCAAGATTACCTTACTTTCAGAAATTTTATAACTTCTAAATTATGTTTGGCACATCTGCTTGAATATACATATATTCACAAAGTGTACAACTTCTTATATACGTAATCAGAGTTGATTTCATCCATAAGGTTCTCAACCTTAGCATCAGGATCTTCATCTTTAAACTATCTTTAGAATACACATTGAACTTGTTCAAAGTTCCTGGAATGAAACATCAAACAAATAGTTAGTAGTAACATCATCTTATATGTTTGAGTTAAATATTTTGAGAATAAATATTATCAAAATCATTTTACTTTCTCCCCCTTTGTCAGAAATAAAAAAGGTGATAAAGAGATAGAGACGTGAATTTTGAAGAAAACAATTTCCATATGATGGAAGAGTTTGTTATATGGTAACCCCGGAGTTTGGATAGTTGATATCTTATAAGGGATTTCTATCACCATGAAAGATTTGTAGAGGCGTGATGAATAAAGGTGGAAGATGGTTTTTAGACTAGAAGAGATGGTATTGAGAAAACGAAATGGGTGAGAGGAAAAAGAAATTAAACATGGAAAACATGATTGACCTGAAAAATGACATAGTCCATTAGGCGTATTACACAAAGACAAACAGGACGAAAGCAATTACTGACACAAGGTAAAGCATGAATATATTTATATATTCCTAAGAATATTATATCTCTCAAGATGTCACTAAAAATTACAAGGGATTCAGAATGACAACAATCTTTTATCCGAACAAGAATCCTTTTAATTTTTAGTAACTTTTTTATAAAGTAGGCTCTTCGGTATTCATAGAGATAATTCATTCGAAGAATAGATGATTTATGAGTACATCTGATTCATGAAGACTTCACTTAATCAAAAGTCACATGTTTCAGAAGCCTATATGTTAAACCTCATAAGCATGTATTACATTTATATCTTCAACATATTGAAATACCACCTTTTTTCATTCTGGACATGGAACCATGTTTAAATGTTTTAGAATGAAAATAAGTATATCTTCAGTAAGAGGTTTTGTAAAGATGTCAGCCCACTGATGGTCACTGCCAACAAATTTTAAAGAAATAACACCCTTCTGAACATAGTCTCTGATGAAATGCTGTTTAATTTCAATGTGTTTAGCCCTAGAATGCAAGATAGGATTCTTAGATTAAAAAATGGTAGAAGTATTATCACAAAAGATAGGAATATTACTTTCAAGTAAATGATAAACCTCTAATTGACTTTTCATCTAGAGAATTTGATTACTAAAACTTGTTGCAGATATGTATTTATCTTCTACGGTTGAGAGCGCAATTGTTGATTGCCTCTTACTGGACAATAATACAAGGTTTTCTCCTAGGAATTGACAACTTCCAGAGGTACGCTTCCTTTCAAGTCTATCACCAGCATAATGAGTTTCACCGTAACCTACTAACTTGTATTCTCTTGATTTTCAATAACATAGACCAAGGTTAGTAGTATTTTTTAGGTATCTAAAAATCCATTTGACAACAGTCAAATGAGATTCTCTGGGATCTTTTTGAAATCTAGCACATAAGCATACTCTAAATAAAATACCAGGCCTACAGGCAGTCAAATATAGTAAAGAACTTATCATACCTCTGTACAGCTTCTGATCAACCTTACCACTGACCTCATCCTTATTTAGGACACATGTAGGATGCATATGAGTCTTTGTTATCTTGCAATTAGATAAATTGAACTTCTTCAAAAGTTCTTCAATATATTTTCTCTGGTGAATAAAGGTTTGATATGTTCGTTTGATTGATTTGAAATCCGAGAAAGAACTTGTGTTCTCCCATTAATCTCATTTAAAACTCATCCTGCATAGACTTGGCAAAATTCTCGCACGGAATGGCATTAGCAGAACCAAATATAATATCATCAACATATATTTGAACTACCAAGATATCATTTTTGAAAGTTTTACAAAACAGAGTAGTGTCAACCTTCCCTCTTTTAAAGTCGTTTTCTAAAAGAAAGTTGTTTAATCTTTCATACCAAGCTCTTGGAGCTTGTTTCAGACCATATAGGGATCTTTTAAGTTTGAAAACAAAATCAAGATTTTTATTATCTTCAAAACCAACGGGTTGGTGCACATAAACTTCTTCAGTAATGTAACCATTCAAAAATGCTCTTTTAACATCTATCTGATATAAGATGATGTTGTGATTATTAGCAAAGGAAATTAAAAAATGAATAGATTCTAACCTGGAAACTGGAGAAAAGGTTTTTATATGGTCTATTCCTTCTTCCTGACTGTATCCTTGTGCAACCTGTCGAGCCTTATTTCTAACCACTTCACCTTTTTCATTTAGCTTGATCCGAAAAACCCACTTGGTTCCAAACACACGAGTTCCTTTGGGTCTTGGTACTAGATCCCAGACATCATTGATTGAGAATTGCTAGATTTCTTCTTCCATGGCTTGAATCTAGGATTGTTCAAGAAGAGCTTCATCAGTATATGCAGGTTCTACCATCGATACCAAACTTAAAACATTTCTTCAGAAGGTTTAAAGTAAGATTTGGTTCTGACTGGTTCTATCTTATCTTCCAGAATTAGTTCCTTAAAATGTGATAAACTTTCTCTTAGCCTTTTCATAGGAGTCTGAGTATTAGAGACTTCTGGTTGATCATTTTCCGAATCTTTCACTTCTTGAACTTCAGCAGCAGTTTCTTTACCTTCAGATTTTGAATAGGTGATTTCCATATCTACAAGCTTATCAACTAGCTTAAACTTTTCAAGGTCAAGCTTGTCATCAAATCTAACATGAAATGATTCCTCAACAATGAGTCTTTCAGTGTTATATACCATGTAGCCTTTTGAGCGTTCAAAGTATCCTAACATGATATAACTTTGAGCTTTTGAATCAAAATTGTTCATATTTTCTTTAGTGTTAAGAATAAAACACGAGCATCCAAACGGATGAAAATAAGAAATGTTGGGTTTCTTGTTCTTCTACAATTCATAGGGAGTGTTTCCAAGAATAGGTCTAATAGAGACTCTGTTTTGGATATAACACACTATGTTTACAGCTTCTGCCCAGAAGTACTTTGCCATGCTGGTTTCATTGATCATGACCCTAGTAGTTTCTTGCAAATTCATTTTCTTCCTCTCAATAACTCTTTTTTTTTGTGGATTTCTTGGACAAGAGAAATCATGGGAAATTCCATTTTCATCAAATATCTTTTCAAAATATTTGTTTTCAAATTCTCCACCATGATCACTTCTAACCTTGACAATATTGAGATTTATCTCATTTTGAAGTTGAGTACAAAAGGTAGTGAAAGAAGAGTTTGACTCATCCTTGTGTCTAAGAAACTTCACCCATGTCCATCTGCTGTAGTCATCTATAATGACGGATCTGTACTTCTTTCCATTGATTGACGCAGTTTTTACTGGCCCAAACAAATCAATGTGAAGAAGTTCTAACGGTCTTAAAGTGGAAACAACATATTTTTCTTTGAAAGAAGTTTTTGAAAACTTGTCTTTCTGGCATGCTTCACAAAGAGCATTTGAAGTAAACTTCAGTTTTGGCAGGCCTGAAACTAGATCATGCTTGTTCAGCTGAGAGATTCTTCTCAAGCTAACATGACCTAAATGTATGTTCCACGTCCATTGCTCTTCATTAACAAACATGAGACATTTTACATTTTTGTTTTTAAGGTCAGAAGGTATGATCTTATATGTGTTGTTTCTTCTCTTTCCATTGAAAAGGACAGAGGCGTATTTTTGACATATAGCTTTACATGAATATTGATTAAACATTATATCGTAACCATTATCGCTTAATTGACCTATAGATAAAAGATTATACTTTAATCCTTTAACAAGTAAAACATTAGTTATAAGAGAACCATTAATTATTATTATTGAGCCTATGATACTTCCTTTCTGATCTCCTCTGAAACCTACGATGCCTCCATGCTTAAGTTTCAGGCTAATGAACATATGCCTTTTTCCTGTCATGTGTTGCGAGCAGCCATAGTCCAGGTACCCTAATTGGTGTCTTAACTGTGCAGCTAAGGATGTCTCTTTGTAGAAAATTTCTTCTGCTTCTAAATCAGCTTCATCTTCTGAACATATTTCCTCATTGAATGTTTCAACATGAGCCATCAACAATACATTAGCATGTCCTCCTCCTGAGACTGAGTCATCCTTAGTTATCATTTGACTTTTAACTTTGAGATCACTCCTCATGATGTTGTCATTTATAAGCTTAGGGAACTCCAACTTGTAGTGTCCTAGATCATTGCATTCATAACAATTGACTTTGTTGCCACCAGACTTCCTTTGATCAGAAGTTTATTTGAAGCAACCTCTGGTCCTTCTTGAACTTCTGAACCTGTTGCCTTGACTTCTCTTCCAGAGACGATTAACCCTTCTGGACAGTAGAGACAACTCATCTTCTACATCGTCGACATCTTTTTCTGAATCCTCTATCTCTTCTGCATGAAGAGCTTTGGACTTCTCAGATTTCTTGATAGACTTGAGTGCAATGGATTTTGTCTTCTTCTGTGGTTCATCTTTTTCTAGTTTAATCTCAGGACTTCTCAAAGAACTTATCAGTTCTTCCAGAGAAGTGTTGTTCAGATCCTTTGCAAGCTTGAGTGCAATTACCATAGGCCTCCATTTGGATGGCAAGCTTCTGATAATCTTCTTCACATGATCTGCTGGTGAATAGACTTTGTTCAGAACTCTCAGTCATGCAACCAAGGCTTGAAATCTTAAGAACACGACTATAACGCTTTCACCATCCTTCATCTTGAAAGCTTCATACTTCTGAATCAAGGCCAGTGCCTTGGTTTCTTTGACTTGATCATTTCCTTCATTCGTCATTTTAAGAGAGTCAAATATATACTTAGAAGAGTGTCTATATGTGCCTTTCTCATACTCAATATAATAAATCGCATTCAGCAAGATGGTTCTTGCTTTATGATGATTCTTGTAATCTTTCTTTTGTTGATCAATCATAGCTCTCCTAGATATTTCTTTTCCAGTAGCATCTATGGGAGGTATGTTTCCATTAACTATCATATCCCAAATATCAACATCATGACCTAAAAAGAAACTTTCTAGTCTATATTTCCAGTATTCAAACTTTTCTCCATCAAATATGGGAGGTTTAACATTGTAACTTTTATCATTTGAATCTGATGCAGCAACAACTGGTGTGGGTTCAACCATCGTGTTTAATAAAAGAAAAACTCGTCTGGATATTTATCTGACACGGTTAAGTGTTTGATAATTATCAATACTAGAACCAGAATTCTAATGCCAATTGAAGTTTTGAGAAACACAATAAATTGGGGTTTGAATTGGGTTGCACCAAATTAATTCTTTTCGTTGGTGACAAACCAAGTTAACTTAGAACATAACAATAAATGAACACATTTATTTTTATCCTGGTTCGTTGTTAACTAAGCTACTCCAGTCCACCCCTCAAATATTATTTCTCCTTCAACAAGGACTTAATCCACTATAACCAAACTGATTATAGATAATCTACAATAAGTTTGACCAACCTTATTGGCAACCCCAAGGAATCAAGAACAGTTGAATACTTTCAGTGTATTACATATTGTTTCTTTTAAGCATATTACACAGACATTTCACTACAAAGAAAAACACCTAAGTGTTTTACAGTAATATACGAGAAAAAACTCCTTGCTTATTTACAAAACTATACACAAAAGATTTCTCTACAGAGTTTGCACAATGCTTTGGTGTAGGTTTGTTGAGCTTGATTTAATCTGATATATTTGTCGTTGTAATGTGTATTCTTACATTTATTCACCTTCCAAGTCTTCCTTTTATAGCTTGGAAAAGAGATTCGTTGAAAGGGTAGAAAGGTAATCAGAAATCTAGCTGTTGGTTCTTAACGGTCATAATGAGAGTGGGCCTAGCATTTTTTCAAATCTGCACCCCCCATTTTAATTTTGCTATCCGGGCCCATTTAGTTTTTTTCTTCTTTATTTTGTTTTTATTATTTATCTCTTTTACTTTGTTTATCATTAACCAAATACTAAAAAATCACAAAAAACTTAGGATTAATTTTACTTAATTAAATAATTAATATTCTTTAATTGATTGATTAATTAAAAATTTAACCTTTTCTTAATTTAAAATAAAATAAAATAAGATTTAATTTATATGTTTAAATTATTTTCTTTTTTATAACAGAAACAATAAAAAAAGCTTAGACTGTTTTTTTAATTATTTTTATTTTCTAAATAGATTTTAGGACAAATTTCATTCTTAAAATAAATAAAAACAACCAAAAATATTTTTACTTATCCATTTAGATTTCTACTAGATGTAATATTCGTTTCGCGCGCATTATTTTGTTTTTGCATTTTTTTACTATAATGTAACTGTATACTGGTATGTAATAGACTAAGTAGGACTTTTTATCGCTTTCTTTATTTTTTCTTTCTCCCCAGTTTTGTATATTGTAAATACCCCCCCCCCCCCCAAGCCATGTAATAGTCTAGGTTTTTACCTTCTGCATTTTATATTCTGCAATATATATTAACTGATAGTAACTAGGCGTCTATGAAAAGACTGAAATTAAACGTTAGCAAAATTAACAAAAAGACAAAAAAAAACTGAACATAACACACTTGCACATATACACCTCTAGGGTACCCCACTTTAGTTGCCTTCAGAAATAAAATAGTCATGAGGCATGAACGCTTTAGCAAAGACTCATAAATCAAAAGATCATAGTCCCTCGATGACCCTACAGTTGCCTTTCGATAAATGATCTAGTCCCTAAATAAAATTGCTAAAGCATCTCAACAAGTTACCTTCGTGACTGTAACGTCTGTTTTGAATGTCCCTAAAATATCCAACGATAGGGCTACCTACTCACTAATAGTAGAATAACACTGTCTAAAGGATAGGGAGAAAAGAACTACCTTTTTGAGTACAAAGTAGATAGCTGTTAGAAGTTTGCTCAAAAACATTTTGCACTTACAAAAATACTACTTTTAAAAAATAATTTTCAAAACATTTGCTTTGTCAACACTCTTGAGGACTGATACAAGAGTTAAACGCAAAGCAAATCGCCGCACTAATGCATTTTCCAAACATTTTCAAACACACAAAGCACAAAGGTATTTTAAAATGAGCAAACCTCTAATATCCCATAGATAACTACGCATGGAAAGGGTGCTAACACCTTCCCTTTCAATAATCTACCCCCCTTACTCAGAAAACTCTCTAAAATGCCTTTTTCTGTTCTTTTCACCCTTTCCTTAATTTGGATAAAAGAAAAGTCGATGGCGACTGTTGCTTACCGTGACATTTGCGAACACAAACGCAAAACCAGTATATAACAGTAGGTTCTGCCACCGTATCACAGAACTGGCGACTCTGTTGGGGATAAAATAAAAAGTGGGGTTTACCTTAGAGTTCCTTAATTACTAAACTTCTTTTGTATGCTTTGTTTGCTTTACCTTTTGGGATTGTTTGGGTTACTATAGATCCTACACCCGGATCTGGGGCACCTTTTAGGTAAGTAGCAATAGATCGTGGAAACTGTGTGGGGTATACTGACACGATTGAAGCGATAGCTACATTGATGTGACACTTTGATTAATATACGGTAGCTCTTGAGTAGTCATGAAGCATCAACTAACCTTAGAACCATTAATTTAACAACTTGGCCATTAGGAAGTAGTGAGATAGCCATCTTTGGTGTATCCTGACGTCGGTTGATACTCAATACTACACTCATTGAGATTTGACTCCCAAGTTTTGTTTGGTGGTAAGTCAGTTGTCGATCAGAATTAAACTTGTGGGAAACATCAGTGATATTGAGATCCCTTAGAACCCGGTTACTATTGATAGGACAGGTTAAGCCTTCTAAACTTCAAGAGGGTACTTACCTGAAAACCCATGCAAGCCTTAAACCTAAGGTTTTTGTGTGATTTTCTTATGCTTTCTATACTTGTGTTTTCTTAGCATGATCATGATATCATAACATCATAACATGGCATATCATACTAACTATTTCAAGGATTTTTAGGGCTTATCTTTGTGTTGTTTTGAAGGACATGGCATCCACTCGCAAGATTTCTGTCCAAGTCAACCTCATAAGGGTACCTCCTAAACTCAAGGAATTAGCATCCAGGGTTCCTGAGAGTTCTCTATTAACTGAAAGACATGGTAGACTTCTCAATCTGGTCACCTTAAGCCCTAATGAATAAATGTTGAAGGTGCTTTTTCAGTTCTTTGACCCTTTACATCACTGCTTCACCTTTCCTGATTACCAACTGGTGCCCACTATGGAGGAGTTTTCTCAGTTATTGGGGGTGCCCATCCTTGATCAATTACCCTTCAATGGTATGGAAAGTGATCCAAAACCTGAAGAGATTTCTTAGGCTCTGTCTTTACAACGGTCCGATGTAGTGACAAATTGGGAAACAAGAAGAGGCGTTAAAGGGTTTCTAGCTAAGTTTCTATTTGAGAAAGCTCATCATTTTTGGGATACCCTGGACTTACAATCTTTTGAAGAAGTGTTGGCCCTTCTAATATATGGGATGGTACTATTTCCTAATCCGGACCAACTCATAGATGTGAATCCAGTCATGGTTTTTCTGTCTCATAATCCTTTACCTACTTTACTTGGAGACATTCTACACTCTCTGCATACCCGCACTATAAAGAGAAGAGGGACCCTTATGTGTTGCCCTCCTCTGTTGGCTAGATGGTTTATTTTTCACCTGCCTCGATCTGTGTTGAAGAATTAGCAGGGCATAAGATGGTCTAATAGGTTGATGTCCCTCACACATTCCGACATTCATTGGTGTCCTTGATCCTTGGGGAATGTTACCATCATTGACCTCTATGGAGAATTCCCTAATGTCCCTCTCTTAGGAATTAGGGGAGGTATAAATTATAATCCTTGTTTGGTGTTGCGACAGTTTGGCTATGCTAAGAGGGATGGTTCTCATGATACACTTGTCCAAGGAATCATATTCGACTATGAGAATGATGTTCAGCGCTATCGCCAGAGGTTCATAAGAGCTTGGGGCATGGTGAACAAAGTTAATAGCAAAACACTAGGGCATAAGAACTCCATTTCTTTGGAGCCTTATCTTAAGTGGGTACGTGCCCGTGCTCAAAGTCTTAGGATGCCTTATGATGCCACTCTACCCATCATCATGGAGCCCGTTGCTGAGGGAGACACTCCTGACATTGTTCTTCATTCTGACATGCCAACTAATTTTGAGGAGTTACAAAAATCCTGGATTCAACTCAAAGAAGAACGGGATACCTTTGAAACCCAATTCTACGCCAGCGAGAAGAAGGTTTTAGAGCTCACCAGGCTACTTCACAAAGAGAAAAGTATAAATGCCTACATTGCACCAAAGATGATGCACTTGTGGGAAGCTTGAGCCCTTTTTTGCTTTGAGAGTTCATTTTTGCTTTGTTACTTCCTTTGTAAGCCCAAGAGGCATCATTGTAACAACTTAAACTTCTTAATGCAATTAACGTTTGTTTTCCCTTTGGCTAAGCAAATTTAAGTCTTAGAAATCCTTGAAAACATTGCATATATATACCATACATATCATTGAATAAACAGGTATCAGGACAGGTTTCTTATCTTCTTCGCTGTTTATTTCAGCAATGGCTCTTGAAAAAACAGTCAAGGAACTTTAGGCACAAAATGCACAATTCCAAGAAATGTTCCTGAATCTGGCCAAGGGGCAAGAAGATTTGAAAGCACTGATTCTCAAGGACATGAAGATGAAAAAGAGGCCAGTGGGTGTTCTGAATTTGGGAAGAAGGTTTAAAGGACCAGTGAAGCCAGTTTCATAACTCACAACTCCGTCAAGAGATAGAGACGATCAGGAAGGAGAGCCAAGAGAAGAAGACCACAGTACAAGGGAGTCTGAAGAAGATGAACCTGACTATTCTGAGGAGCTATATCCTCCTGCTGATGATAAATACAAACAGCTAAAGGATCGGCTGAATTCCATGGAGATCTAAAGGGTACCCAAGTTGGATTTTGAGGAGCTAGGGCTATTCTCATGGGTGGTCATCCCGCGGAAATTCAAGGTCCCTACATTTTCTAACTACGACGGTGTCTCCTGCCCTAAGTTACACTTAAGGTCGTATGGTAGGAAAATTAAACCCCACACAACTGATAGAGATTTGTGGGTACACTTCTTCCAAGAAAGTTTGGCAGGAACTCAGCCGGAATGGTTTAATCAACTAGAAAGAACCAATGTGCGTAAGGAAGATCTAGATGCTTCTTTTTACAAGCAGTGCCAATATAATACTAACCTCGCCCCGACTAGTACACAGTGGCAAAGTATGTCTATGGGTTTGGATGAGGGCTTTAAGGACTATGCCCAAAAATGGAGAGACATTGCGGAAAGAGTCCAACCTCCGTTGTGTGATAGGGAGTTGGTAGACATGTTCTTGGGCACATTATCTGGGCCAGTCTTTAACCACCTGATTGGAAGTTCTTCTGCTGGGTTTACGGAATTGATCTTGACGGGTGAACGAGTAGAGGTTGGCATTAAAAGTGGTAACATACAAAGGGATGCATCCTCCGGCACTACGAAGAAACCATTCATAAGGAAGAAGGAGGTTAGTGCCGCTTATGGCCAAAGAAATCTTAACAAAACTGAGGGTCATCCAATGGTAGGGGCTGTAATGATTTCCAATTCTGCATCAAACCGACAACAAAATAAATAGTCCAGAATCGATAAGCCAAGGAGACAGTTTACCTCGATCAACATGACCCTATATTGGGTTTTACCACACCTGCTGAAGCGGTATTGGTTGAGCCTGTCCAGAAGAAGGCACATCCAGAAGCCATTCCTAAGGCTTCTAAGAAGGAAATGGAAGAAATTTTAACGATCATTAAGAAAAGTGATTACAACGTGGTTGAACAACTGGGGAAGAACCCTTCCAAGATCTCAATGTTGGCCCTGTTACTGTGCTCAGAAGCCCATGCCAAGGCTTTAGTGAAATTCCTCAAGAATGCTCACGTGCCTCAAGAAACCTCCGTTGTTAAATTTGAAGACTGTGTAGCCAGTTTGACTGCTGACAATGGGCTAGGTTTCTCTAATGATGATCTGACTCCCAGAGGAAAGAAACATAATGATGCCCTGCATGTCTCCATCGAGTGCAGGGGCACTACTTTGGCCCATGTTCTAGTGGATACAGGTTCATCACTGAATCTTCTACCCAAGAATGCCCTTGATAGGTTAGATTGCGAAGGATTGACTCTGAAGCCTAGTAACATTGTGGTGAGAGCCTTCGATCGTTCTAAAAGAATGGTGCATGGGGAGGTGGACATCCCTATCAAAGTGGGCACTCATACTTTTAATTCCACTTTCTATGTGATAGACATCCTCCTATCTTACTCTTGTTTATTGGGTCGACCCTCCATCCATGGGGCTGGTGCTGTGACTTCCACCTTACATCAGATGCTGAAGTACCCAGTAAATGGGAAAATTATCACAGTTCATGGGGAGGAGGAGTACATGGTGAGCCACCTGAACTCTTTCAGGTACGTTGAAATGGATGGAGAGTTCATTGAGACCCCCTGTCATAACTTTGAGGAGGTTCCACAGACTGTTGCTGCAACCAAAACCTCTGCCAGTGTTCCAAAGACTACCAGGCCTCCGCTGAAGATGGCCTCTCTGAAAGATGCCAGAGCAGTTGTTGAAGAAGGTCGGTGTATAATTTGAGGCCAACTTCTGGATATTCCTTACAAATCTGATAAATTTGGTTTGAGTTTTATATCAGGAGCTCAAAGGGTTGTTCGTCACACTTGTGTCAGAGGACCACCCTTATGCATCAACAATTATGGGGTTAATGCTTTGGAAGACAGTGACTGTGACTGTGACATGGACTAGTGGATCTTCCCAACTGTCAATGGAGGACTCACCAACTGGAAGGCTAAAGACTTTGTGTCGATTACTTTTATTCAGGAGTAATTGTCCTTTTTATTTTTTGGATATGTAATAAATGAATAATACAAACTCTAAGACCTTGTGTCTTACCCAAGGCACAATGGTTATTTTGTGAGGGTTATCATGTTTCATTATCATATGTCATTAATAAAGCATTGGACATTTTAACATACAAATTTTGCGCTCTTTGCCTTTCTTTTCTGCTTTTTACTTCATTAAAACAGCTATACTCTTACACACACACACACTCACATATCAAAATGCAGATCCACATCCACTATGGATCCCATTGATAATGGTTCTGCTATTGCTCATTATAGTTTTGAAAATCCGATCAACCAAGCCGAGGACGAAGGTGAGGAAGATTGTGAGGTACCAGGAGAGATTTCCAGACTGTGACAATAGGAAGAAGGGGCAATACAGCCTCATGAGGAACCAGTTGAGACAGTGAACTTGGGTACTAAAGACGACAAAAAAAAAGTCAAGGTAGGTGCTAACTTGGAGCCCATTGTCAAACAGCGGTTAATATAGATGCTACATGATTATGTTGAGGTTTTCGCCTGTTCATACGAAGACATGCCGGAACTTGACACCAATATTGTGGTTCATCACCTACCTACAAAAACGGACTTCCCTCCTATAAAACAGAAGGTTCGTCGTATGTGGCCAGATATGTCAGAAAAGATCAAGACTGAAGTCATGAAACAGTTCAATGTCGGTTTCTTAGTTGTCACGTCCTATCCATAATGGGTGTCTAATGTTGTTTCAGTGCCTAAGAAGGACGGTAAAGTACGTATTTGTGTGGATTACAGAGACCTGAACAGGGAAAGCCCCAAGGATGACTTTCTGCTTCCCCACATTGATGTTCTGGTTGACAACACCGCACAACATAAATTATTCTCCTTCATGGATTGTTTCTCTGGGTATAATCAGATCAAGATTGCACTTGAAGACATGGAGATGACAACCTTCGTCACGCAGTGGGGAACTTTCTGTTACAAGGTTATGCCATATGGGTTGAAGAATGCTAGGGTGACCTATCAACGGGCCATGGTAGCTTTGTTTCATGATATGATCCATCACGAGATAGAGGTCTACATCGATGACATAATAGCTAGGTCTCATACCAAAGAGGAGCACCTTGATCACCTATAGAAACTATTTGACATGCTGAAGAAGTACAAACTGAGGCTGAATCCGAATAAGTGGACCTTTGGAGTAAGATCAGGTAAGCTCTTAGGTTTCGTTGTCAGCAACAAAGGCATTGAAGTCGACCCTGCAAAAGTCAAAGATATAAAATAGATGCCAACTCCTTGCACTGAGAAGGAAGTTAGAGGGTTCTTGGGACGCTTAAACTACATAGCCATATTCATTTCACATATGACCGCTACATGTGAGCCAATCTTCAAATTACTGAAGAAAGATCAAGCAGTAAAGTGGAATGACGATTACCAGCATGCCTTTGACAAAATCAAGGAATATTTCCAAAAGCCTTCAATTCTAATGCCACCAGTTGAAGGAAGACCTCTAATCATGTACTTAATAGTATTAGAGAACTCAATGGGGTGTGTGTTGGGGCAGCATGACGAGTCTGGTCGAAAAGAGCATGCAATATACTACCTTAGCAAAAAGTTTACCGAATATGAAACAAGATACTCACTTCTTGAGAAAACTTGTTGCGCTTTGGCATGGGCTGCTCGCCGACTAAGATAGTATATGTTGACCCACACTACTTTGTTGATATCTAAAATGGATCCTATCAAGTACATCTTTGAGAAGCCCGCTCTCTCCGAAAGAATAGCAAGATGGAAAATGATCCTGACCGAATACGACATTCAGTATACAACCCAGAAAGCAATTAAGGGAAGTGTACTAGCTAATCATTTGGCTCATCAGGCTGTGGATGACTACCAATCCATGAATTTTGAGTTCCCGGATGAGAACACTATGCTAGTAATTGATTGTGAAGAAACTGGACTGGATGAAGGACCTTAAAAAGGATCCCGACGGACCATGGTTTTTGACGGAGCTTCCAACGCTCTTGGAAATGGCATCGGTGCTATGATCATATCTCCTGAGGGCTGTCATACTCCTTCTAACTGTACCAACAACATGGCTAAGTAAGAAGCATGTATCATGGGTCTCAAAGCTGCAATCAATTTAAGGATCAAGTTCTTAAGTGTGTTTGGAGACTCGACATTGGTAATTAGCCATATCAAAGGAGAATGGGACACGAAGCATCCTAATCTCATCCCGTACAAAGAGCATGTGTTGACACTAATCCCATATTTTAAAGACATTACCTTTGAGCATTTTCCACGAGAAGAAAATCAACTAGCGGACGCGTTAGCTACGATGTCATCCATGTTCAAGGTCAGGTGGGATAATTAAGCTCCTCAGATCACCATTGAAAGGATGGATGAGCTAGCATACTGTCACGAGATTGGTACTGAAGAAGTAGTTGACAAGCCTTGGTTCCATGAAGTCAAAAGATATCTCGAAGCCCAAGAATATCCTGAGGGAGCTTCAGTCAATGATAAGGAGTTCCTAAGGAGGTTCTCTGCTAAGTTCTTTCTCAGTAACGGGATCCTTTATAAGCACAATCACGACTCTACCTTGCTTCAGTGTGTAGACAAGAGTGAGGTAGAAAAGATTATGGATGATTTACGCGAAGGAAACTTTGGCACTCATTTTAGTGGACATTCAATGGCTAAAAAGATCCTACTGGCAGGATACTACTGGTCCACTATGGAAGTAGACGGTTATCAGCATTCACAAACTTGTCACAAATGTTAGATCTATGCTGATAAAGTGCATGTACCTCTGATTCCCTTAAACGTCTTGACTTCTCCTTGACCCTTTGCAATGTGGGGCATCGACATGATTGGAGAGATTAGACCGACAACTTCTAATGGACACTGCTTCATCCTGGTTGCCATTGATTACTTCACGAAGTGGGTCGAGGCAACTTCATTCGCTTCTGTTACCAAGAACGTTGTGGCCTGATTCCTCAGACATAACCTTATATGTAGGTACGGTATCCCAGAAAGAATCATTACAGATAATGGTACCAATCTCAACAACACTATGATCACTGAGCTTTGCATGCAATTCAAAATCCATCATCATAACTCTTCTCCCTACCGGCCAAAGAAGAATGGCGCTGTTGAAGCTGCTAACAAAAACATCAAGAAAATCATACAAAAGATGACGGTGACATATAAATATTGGCATGAGATGTTACCATTTGCTCTTCATGGTTACTGCACCATAATGCGCACACCAACATGGGCAACTCCTTTCTATTTGGTATACAGTATGGAAGTTGTCCTGCCCATTGAAGTCCAGATCCCTTCCCTGAGAATCATGAAAGATGCATAGCTGAATGAAGACGAATGGGTCCAGACTCGACTTGACCAGTTAAACCTGATTGACGAGAAGAGGCTTGCAGCTGTCTGTCATGGTCAGATGTACCAAAATGCATGATTAAAGATTTTAACAAGAAGGTCAGATGTCAGGTATATCGGGTCGGTGATCTGGTAATCAAGCGCATTACACTACCACAAGGTGATCCCAGGGGAAAATGGACTCCCACATATGAAGGGCCATTTGTAATCAAGAACATATTCTCTGGTGGGGCCATGATCCTAACCACTATGGACGTTGACGACCTTCTGCATCCTGTAAACGCGGACATAGTTAAAAGATACTACGCATAAACAAAGACCCACTAGGTCGACTGGCCTAGGAAAAAATTAGGCATATACATAAAATGAATGTATACACCTGGCAAGTCGAAAACCTGAAAAGGCGGCTTGGGCAAAAGAGGGTATCTCGGTGGACTGAAAACCCGAAATGGCGGTTTAGGAAAAATTTAGGAATTTAAAGCGTATAACTATGTCCCGTTGGATCACCTTACAACCAATCTTCAGTATCAACTATCAAGCTCAAGCGGTACTAATCAATCTAATCAACTTTGGACAAGCAGCGAAAGTGATGAGATGCTCAAGGACATAAAGGAAATAGTAGAATGGGAACCCAATGAGATTATTTCACATAGCTGTCTTTCTTTGTATACTATTTTGTATAATTTGTATTCTTATGACGACATTCTCTTACTAGGATGTATGTCTCCTTGTATAAAATGCTTATTCAAGTTAATACAAAACTATCCCGTTGAAAGTGTAAAACTTCTATTTTTTATTTTTCTGTTTTGTGTGCGAAAACATCCAATGATTATTTTTGAACATATGCATTTGAATATGGTTACTGCTTACAAATACACGCATAAAAACAGAAAGAAAATTGCTAATAACTTTAAGAAACGGGACAATATCTAAGGGTCATTCACAAGATCCCCGCATATGTCTTCCCCGGTAGATACCTTCTCCAGAAGGTACAGAGGAAGAGATGTCCTACTACAAGGTCTATGCCACATTCTCAATATGCAGCCTAAAAGTGACAGGTTCTCATATCCCCCGCCGAGAAACAATCTCCAAACTACTGCTTTAACATCTGAGGAAAATTCCCCAGTGAAGTCACCAAGCTTCTCAAGATTCCCCAACAGGATTCCAACAAAATCCCCAAGCAGTTTATGGAGTTCACCCTCAGCAACAAAGTTTTGTAAATCTCAAGTAGTTTATAAAATCTTATCCCCGGTAGAGTTTATTTCTCTAGCTACAGAAGTTTATCCTCCAGCGGAGTTTATTTCTCTAAATTAGTGAAACCTTCCAACAGAACTCTTCCCCTTGGGAAACTCATTCTCAAACAGAAGTCTAAGATCATCGGCAGAGAAAGGGAATCTCCAAAAAAACTATCTCCATTCATTATCCCCAGCGGAAATTGAAGAATCACTTTCTTGACTTACCAACAGCAGTCTGAGATTCAGCTTCCCGGTGCTCTTTAGCAGCCGCCATGGATTTATTTTCCCAGACAAAGATATTGTGCAACAGCATTACATGTTCATACATCATGGAATGTGCATACAAATACATATATCTTGGGAACATCATGCAATTCATACATCATGCCATTACATGAAACTGATTTTACCTTTTCAGGTTAAATTAACAGACAAACAAAGACTATCAACTTTTACAGCAGGTCAAAGATTAATGCCCGAAACTAGACTGGGAAACTATCTGTACAAAAAAGTGGTATGAATTCCCGAAACAAGAAGAGTTTCCCAACAATTACAGTAGGCCACAGATTAATGCCCGAAACTAGATGGGGAAACTATCTATGTAACCAACAAAACAAGTTCCAGATAAATAACTGTAACAAGCCAGGACAACTATCTGTGGATGATCGATTGTAGATTAATACCTATAACAAGCCAGGATAACTATCTACATGAAGAGATTGAAGATTAATACCTGTAGCAAGCCAGGAAAACTATCTTTCTTTCTTAAGTCAGAGATTAATACCTGAAACCAAACAGGACAACTATCTCAACGACCAAGAAAAAAACATAGTTCCAGATTAACACCTGTAACAAGCCAGGAGAACCATATGTGGACGACCAACTGTAGGATTAATACCTGTAACAAGCCAGGAAAATTATCTACATAAGGAGATTGAAGATTAACACCTGAAACTAGACGGGAAAACTATCTTTATTTCTTTGGTCAGAGATTAATACTTGAAACTAGCCAGGGCAACTATCTTAACGGCCGACAATTTTCAAATTGTAGATTAATACCTGAAGCCAGACAGGAAAACTATCTATGAACAAGTTGATTATAGATTAACACCTAAAACCAGAGAGGAAAGATATCTACATAACCAGACGAAGAAATCTTATACGGGTTCCTTCTCATATATCTCCGGGTGCAGACTAACATAGACTCATCCTGAAGCAGCCCTACACAAGCTCTTTCTAATACATCTTAAAGTAACCGCTAATTCCATTACCCCTAGTAAATCACTGGAAACCTGGACTTCAACCAGAATACGACAAACTGTCACCTCTCCAGATATAGCTCTTCAGCAGAGCCTTGGACAACTGAAGTTCTCAGACTCTATTCCCCACAGATTTCTCCTCAAACAGGAGAACAACAGAAACCCACATTCCCCAACGAACTCCTCCTCAAACAGCAGGAACAAGAACCCCCAAAGGCACCATGTGTGAAATCAGCATCTACTTTGGATGGCATCTTTAAGCACATCTCTGACAGCAAAATGTCATCTCCTCTAAATGGCATTTGTAAGCCCATTCCCAACATCATCAATCATCAGTGTTATTTCATGCGAGTACAAATTTCGGGGCACTCTAGTGTTCAATCATCTTCCACCTTCAGATCACGAAAGGCAGACAAGCCAATCTAAATCCTCAGGTTTAAGAAGATTGAACAGGGTCAACTGTTGTACCCCAAAATTTTCCCTCTTATATTTTCCCAAGATTTTTCTCTTACATGGTGATTACAAACCTTTGATTAAAGAAAAAATAATTTTTTTTGAAGATAAATAAGGAGTCTTCGATTGGAATTTTCACAAAGTCCTTCGATTGGCATGTTAAAAGGCCTTTCGATTGATATTTGGACAGGCTTAGATTGAGTGCCTAACCTCCTCCAAGCTTGCCTCAGAATTCCAAGTTTTGATTGAAGCCTTGTCCTTCTGCTTGTTTGTTGTACACAAGATTCGAATGGGCATGTTTTCCTTTGAAACAACCTCCTTCGATCAAAATGGGAAGGGCCTCTTGTTAGTTCTCCTTCAATCGTACCATTGACTTTGCATGCTGGTTGGATTCACAAATGCAATGGCTACCTCCAGGCAAGCTGGATTCCTGCTTCGTTTAGGCATTTGGTCTCTTTGGAGCAAGCTTAATTCTTGCTTTGACTGGGGCATTTGTTTTCCTTGGAGCAAGCTTGTTTCCTACTTCTACTAGGCAAATTCTTCTTCTATGCGTGCCTTCAGTGCACAAAGCAAGAATCCCCTATAAGATCTCGTCAATCCACAAGGCAAAAGGCTACTTCTAGCTGGCCTTCGATTCACAACTTTCCACTGGGTAAAAGGTCCCCTCAGCTTGTCACCAGCGCATGTATGCCTCTTCACACATGCCTTAGTTTCACAAGGAAAAGACCCATCAGCATTCCTTCAACTCACAAGGTAAAATGCCTCAGACTTGGTTTCGACCCACAAGAAAATGACTTCCTCTAGGCTTGCCTCCAATGCGCAAGGCAATTGTTTCCCTTCATGCCAGTGCCCATAAAGTAGTAGTTTTATTTCATATGTGCTTTGATTCATCAAGCAATTGGCTCCCCTCATGCTAGCTTTGACTCCACCTCCAGAATATTTAACACGTAGTTTTCCACATTTTGACACCTAGTGCTGGCACATTTGAAGGACATGCACATGGTCTATTCGAAGGACATATATTTTCCCTATTTGAAAGACATGTATTGCTGGATTTAAAGGGGCATACATGGATGTTCCACTCGAAGGACTTACTTTGTTGGCTCATTCAAAGTAATGGCAAGTGATGTATACAAGTGATGCATGGGTTCCCTTCAAAAGATCACATACATTGGTTCACAATAAAGGATATTGCTAGCCAAAACAAAAGAAAAATATTCAAAGAGGCCCGCTGGCCCAAAAGTTAACATACTGCCATTTTTAAGCCAACATGCACAAGCACAGTCATTGGCCAGGAAAGAGTCTTCGTTTGGGCTAGCTGAATAGGGGTTCAAATGAAGAAGCCCCAGTGGAGAACATGAGCCAGTCGAAATGTACACAAATGGTCCATTCGAGGAAGCAACCAAAGGCCCATTCGAAGGACACATAAATGGTCCATTCTAAAGACCCATTTGAAGGTTATACATGAAGTCCAGTCGAAGTGCAGGAATTAGAGGCATTCGAAGGAGCCAAAATATCCACATACATTCAAATTTCAAAAAGGACAAGATTCCATGTTTTTAGTCAATGTTACAAATTCTCATTCATGTATTTCAAACACCTAATCAAGGTTGTTTAAAACGATTGCCTTCTTGTCCCCTCCCTTCTACTTTATATAAGCAGCGTGCTTGCAAGCTAAATAAACGCTTACACGCCTATACAGCCTAGAGAGAACACTACCCAAATTGCAAAAGAAAAATTCCTAAAGTTGTCCAAATCGAAACCTGTGATCCAGCCAAGTTCAGATGTTTCCAAGCACTCTATCAACATCCCAGGATTCCCAGGAGCACGTACCAACTTCCATTCAATATGTCTCACGCCCAGGAGTGCTCCATCGAACCTCACTTTTCGGTAAATTTTGTGACTTTCAAACTTTCGAATCATGCCATATAAATCTTTCTTAAGCTTATATTCATGTTATTAATCATGCTTGCTGATTTTATAACGTGTTTTATGAGAGCAATAATGCTATAACCATAGATCACCATGGTTAGGGGGTCTAAACATGGAGGTTTTTGTTTTTCAGAGATGGAGATGTTTTAGTTCAAGCTAGGATCATGGTTTGACCTCCCCAGAGACTGCGTGTCAAAATTTTATATTTTCATTCGCCCGTTCAAAATAGAGGGACACTACTGGAGCGTGCATGTTTTCTAAAATAGCATATTCATTTTGTTCTACATTATATACATTTCTTTTTTTACTAACAGATGTAAAGTTGTTCCAACGGTTGAGTGCGTGAGTGTTAAGGTGTTATATGTGTGAGAGGTCAGGGGTTCGACCCCTGCCTTTTGCAGATTAGTTTTTCCATTTCCTTTTTGCAGATCTAATACAATCAGGTCATATACGCGCACCATGCAGCCTCAAATCTACATCTTTCAATATCAATGCAGTTAGATCCAAGAGCTTTAATGTGAGATTCATCATGCGCCCTCAAGACCTCTCTTCACTGGATCCTAATACAGCCTCTGGGTTCCCTAACCCTTGGGCCTAGCGTTTTTTCAAATCAGCACCCCCCATTTTAATTTTGCTATCCTGGCCCATTTAGTTTTTTTTCTTCTTTATTTTGTTTTTATTATCTATCTCTTTTACTTTGTTTATCATTAACCAAATACTAAAAAATCACAAAAAACTTAGGATTAATTTTACTTAATTAAATAATTAATTTTATTTAATTGATTAATTAATTAAAACTTTAACCTTTTCTTAATTTAAAATAAAATAGAATTAGGTTTAATTTATATGTTTAAATTATTTTATTTTTTATAACAAAAACAATAAAAAACTTAGACTATTTTTTAAAAAAAAATTATTTTAATTTTCTAAATAGATTTTAGGGCAATTTTCATTCTTAAAATAAATAAAAACAACCAAAAATATTTTTACTTAGCCATACCTTAGATTTCTGCTAGACGTAATATTCGTTTCGCGCACATTATTTTATTTTTGCATTTTTTGCAATAATGTAATCGTATACTGGTATGTAATAGACTAAGTAGGACTTTTTATTGCTTTCTTTATTTTATCTTTCCCCCCAATTTTGTATATTGTAAATACTCCCCCCCCCCCCCCCCCTCGAAGCCATGTAATAGTCTAGGTTTTTACCTTCTGCATTTTATATTCTGCAATATTAATTAACTGCTAGTAACTAGGCGTGTATGAAAAGTCTGAAATCAAACGTTAGCAAAATTAACAAAAAGACAAAAAATAACTGAACATAACACACTTGCACATATACACCTCTAGGGTACCACACTTTGGTTGCCTTCAGAAATAAACAATCAAGAGGCAGGTATGCTTTAGCAAAGACCCATAAATCAAAAGATCATAGTCCCTCGATGACCCTACAGTTGCCTTTCGGTAAATGATCTAGTCCCTAAACAAAATAGCTAAAGCATCTCCACAAGTTGCCATCGTGACTGTAACGTCCCTTTCAAATGTCCCTAATACATCCAACGATAGGGCTACCTACTCACTAATAGTAGGATAACACTGTCTAAAGGATAGTGAGAAAAGAACTACCTTTTCGAGTACAAAGTAGATAGCTGTTAGAAGTTTTCTCAAAAACATTTTGCACTTACACAGATACTACTTTTCAAAAACAATTTTCAAAACATTTGCTTTGTTAACACTCTTGAGGACTGATACAAGAGTTAAACGCAAAGCAAATCGCCGCACTAAGGCATTTTCCAAACATTTTCAAACACAAAAAGCACAAAGGTATTTCAAAATGAGAAAACCTCTAACAGCCCATAGATAACTACAGATGGAAAGGGTGCTAACACCTTCCCTTTCCATAATCTACCCCCTTACTCAGAAAACTCTCAAAAAGGTCTTTTTATGTTCTTTTCACCCTTTCCTTAATTTGGATAAAAGAAAAGTCGGTGGCGACTCTTGCTTACCGCGACATTTGCGAACAAAAATGCAAAACCAATATATAACAGTTGGTTCTGCCACCGTATCACAGTGTGCACTAAATAGCTTCAAGACTTTCCAACCTTTTATCCTGAGGTTGTTGTTCTTTGATGCTGAAGTTCTTGCTGCAATGGAGCTCATTCAAAATGCTGAAAAGAAGATGTCAAACAAGATGTCCAGACATCTTGACTGAAGATTGACTCCATGTTGTTGTGCTTAGTAGCTTATGAAGACTAAGCTAGTTGTTGTTTATTGTTGTAATTTGGGTTGTAATTTATGTTATTTGTTTTATCCAAATTTTTCCAAAGGGGGAGATTGTTAGCTCTCTATATTTAGGATTGGCATTAATTTTAGTAAAACAAATATAGCAGCAATATGTTAAATAGGATGTGATTAATTGATGAGATAAACAGGTTGATCAAGAAGTCATATTTTATATTGATATGAGAAATTATCATCATCTGGAGCCACATGTCAGATCATATGTCTTATGTAGGGTCATTTGACATCGCTCCTGTACTGGGATGGATAGTTGGATCAGTTCAATATTTAACAAATGTAGAATATTTTGGGAATATTATGTTATCCTATGTGGCGCTTTTTTATAGTTCCGGGATATTCAAGAAGAATATTGAAGAATATTTACTTTCTAATTATGAAGAAAAATTAAGAAAAATTTGCTTGAAGACCTATTTTGTAGCAGAAGTTTTTGCTGATTTGTAGCAGTTGATATATTGTGATTTGAAGCCCATTTCCAGTTGGAAAAAAGGTTATAAATAGAAGCTTTGTAACCTAAAAGAAATTACTAGCCATGAATGAAAATATGTGGTTATTAGGATTGAGTCTGTACCACTCTCTAAGAGAGTTGGTTGTGTGTTCCACTCGACACGTGAGTTGAAATGTGTTCCTTAAATTGTAAGGTTTTGTTCTCCTCGAAACTGTGAAGAAAGAGTGAGTATTGTTCTTGAAGGAAGCTTGTAAGCAACTCCAAGTTTTTTTCTTAGTCAAGAGTCTTGGATAGGTATTATCATGGAAGTGTGTCTTTTAGTTTTATGTCATATAAGTGTGTCTTCCTATTTTATCCAATCGCTGTCTGTGATTGACGAGGGAATGAGGAGGGCCTCATATCTAGGCGAATCTAAGATAGAAAGTTAGAATGGGTAGTGATTAAGTGAGAAGTTGTAAACAAGGGAATTAAGCTTCGAATTAATACTATTATAGTGGACTTTATCCCTGGCTTAGTATGCCCCAAGAGTATGAGAGTTGCTCCAAACTGGGTTAGCAATTCATATGTGTTGTTTATGCTTTTCAGTATTGTTTTTTATTGTTTATACCTTGCCATGTTGTTTATTCTGAATCTGATGTCTCAATATGTCATAGAACATCTGAACTCTGTTATACCAAAATTTCAGTTCTAACTGTTGCACCCCAAAATTTTCCCGCTTCATTTTAGTAACATGGCTTATGCTTCATCATACATATTCATACATTTTCATGGTAAGGATTATGTTATCTTGGTTCCCAAGTTCTTCTAAAAGCTATAGAAGATGTTTGGTTGGTTAAATTAGTTCAAAAGATTATCTCATATCTTCAATCTTTAAGTTCTCTCAAGCCATAAAGGTTTTTTGTATTGCAAGACATCTCATTTGTCCCATATGATCATTAGAAACTTGAGGTTTGAATAGTTTGGAGAATAATCACATCTCCACTATTCATCTCTCAAGATTAGGGTTTTGATCAGTTGAAAAGTTTAAGGCTTGTAAAAGACAAATGTGTGAACTATTACCTTTTCATCATCATATAAGTCATATTTGTTCAAATAATTTCTTAATTTGACTAGGAGAATGAGGGCTTTGAAGACTGGTCACTATCTCCTAACACAGAGGGCTAAAATTAGGGTTTTGATTTTAATCAGGAAATCTATGAATTTTTGGGAAAGACTTAATTCCATGCCTCTCTACATGTTGATAAGCACCTATGATTGAGAGATTGCGTGTCAATTTTGAGCAAAAGAAGCTCAATTGTTCAAAAGGGGCAAAATAGTCATTTTGACCAAAGGTTAACCAAAGTTCAATTGACCAAGTGGACTATTGGCCAGCCATCAATTCAATTATCCTATTTTCATATTTCATGATCATTGGTACCATAAAATCAAGGAAAAAGATCAAAATGGAGATAACTTGTTCAAGAAGTTATTTGGACATTTAGAAAAAAATCTAAGTCCTTAAGCCCCATAGTACTGAACTTTGGACATCCGTAACTTTCTTATTTTTTGTCCAAAGAAGGTAAAATCTACATGCTTAGAAAGCTTGAGGAAAAAACTACAAGTTTGTTAATGTGTGCTCAAGCCTAAAAAATGAATCATTTGTGAGTTATTGAGCTTTGGAGTTTAGGGCATAAAGATGGAAAGTTACAAGTCGTGCTTGCATGCCCAGACCATCATTTTCACAAAGCCATGGCGTTCCCCTATTCATAATGCTCTATCTCTTAATACAAGTGATAATTGAATTTGAAATTCAAAGATAAGTTGCAAAGGGATATGTAAGCTTCATGTGGATCTTTAAATCACTTCATTTGAGCCAGTAACAAAGAAGATATGATCAATAAGAAGAGGAGGTCATGAAGTTGAATTTCTTGCCCGACATGAAAGCCATGCACGCACGTGCCTTTGCTTGACATGCTTTTCTTTTCCAAAACTTCACACGTTAGTTTCTCCATAATACAAGCACCATTCTCAGTAATTCAAAGTTTCATGATGAATTTTATCATGAGATCTTTTTAGAGGCCTCTCAAGCACCAAATTTGCATGTATAAGCTAAGAGTTGTTTAAGCCATAAGTCATCTGATCAAAGGGCCATGTTGGGTCAGTTTTGCATAAGTTTATTTCAGCTTGAACTCAGTCACATGGTTGGCACGAGTATCCTTCACTTTTCTTACCAAAACAAGTTAATTGGCACACCTCCTAAACATGGAACTCATGCTATCGTGACTTACCATTTTTGGAAAAAATATCTTCTTTAAAAAATAACCCATGTGCAGATAGAGACAGCTCATCAAATATACCCTTTTCCATTTCATTTTCATTTCAAAACCTTCATCAAAATGACTATGAAGACTAGGATGAAACCACACAAAGCCCATGCAACATAATCATTCACTCAAATTCGCAAGCTATATTGTAACTTCCCTCCAACGGTCTTCAAGCCTGCAAAGACCTTCTTACCCTCAAGCAAGCTTCCTCAATACACTTCTTTGATCTATATAAACTCCTATGCATTCCAATTTCAAGGAGCTGGATCAGTATTCGCACCCAAGCCATCTAACACTTATTTTCATAGTTAAAACTTCTCTCTCCAAAAATAGAACTTCCTTCTTCAATCTTTTCTCTCAGGGTTCCAATTTCTGCATAGCCAAACTTTATAGAAGAGAAAGAGAGAGATTCATAGGATTTCCTTTAAATTTAAGAGGCATAGAGTGAATTTATTTTTCACTCATTCAAGGTAAGTTGTTCTTGAACTTAAAATTGCATTGTACTTGCATTTCAAGATATAGATCATGTATGATAGCATAGCTGGCAAGAACTTAGATTTTAGGAGTGTTTGCATCCATTTTGATGCTTGAATTATGCTCTGTAACTGATGTTCAAACTACTTGTTACAGTGATTTCATGATCAGTTTTTGTTTTAATCTTGCATTTATTGAAGAAACTAATAATACATTCTTATTCCTTGTAATTTTATGATGAACTTTGATGTTTGTATCTTTGGATTTGGTAGAGAAATAAGAGAGATTGATGGATCTGAAATAGCTTGATTAAATTTTGATTTTACAAGTTCAAAATGTGTTGATTTTAGTGATTTTCATGCGCGATTTTCTATTTGATTTGTACATCATTTTTAAAAATCTCTGATCCTACATTCATCTACTCGATGGGACCTTTAATTTGATCATAATTTTGTGAGTTTCCATCAAGAAACGGAGGAGAAATCACAAGCTGAAATGAGCATGTAAAACTGAGCATAAGTGGTTAGGGCATGGTTCAGTGGCAGGGACGACAACGTGGCGCACATCCATTGAGCATGATCTGAATATCTTTTACAACACGTTTTAGATTAAACATGTTTAATTGATTTTAGTTTTTTTTTTGAATTTTTAATACATTTTTAATATTTTTTGTATTTTTGTTTTAATTTTTTTCTCTTACTCAAAAAAATATTAGGCTTTCTTTTTTTAGTATATTTTTATTTTCTGAATTTTATTTCTTTTTATCTTTTTTTTTAGAATTAAATAATTCAAATAAATGCAATTAGGGTTTTCTTCTTTATTAAAAGTTTTAGAATTTTATTTTTCAAGTTTTATTGATCAAATAAATTATCAAAAAAACATATATTAGGTTCCAATTTGGATACATTTCATAAAAATAATTTTTGTTTGATTTTTTACAAAAATTCATGATAAGAAATAAAATTAATCCTTAATAATATCATTTTCTTTACTTATTTTTGTCATATTGTGCAAATAATTTTCTTTTGATATCTTTCGTCAACCATAAAATTTCATAAAAAATATCTTGCTGATTTTCAGGCATTAATCTAATTTTCTAGGATTTTTAATTGAATTTAAAATCCAATTTTCTTTCCCTTTTAAATTTTAAAAATAAATTTTGGTTTTTAACCTTTCTTCTTGCTTAGGTCTTAAGAAGCTTTTTAAAACCTAATTTCTTTTACTTGTAAAAAACATAGAAAATATGATTAATTTCATTGGATGAATTAAAATAACAAAAATCATTTTTGTTAAATTTTATCTTTTTATTTTTACACAAATATTATACTAAGACTCTCAAGCTTGACCCTCTTATTAACTAATATTGGAAATTCCTAATCATTTTTAACCCCTCAAATTAATCCAAGGAATATTACTTATGTTTCCGACTTTTACAAGCCTTTGGAAAGTTAGGTTTTAATTAGCTCAATTTTATAAATTTTTCTTCTATTTTTAAAACTAATCTTGATTAGGGAGCATATTAGGGTTTTAACATGACCAAATACTTGAGTTTGTGCACATAATTTTAATCTTGCTTCATTCTCATTCCTCTAAAACCTTTTCTCAATCAACCTTGAGTGCTTCTTATCCACTTCTCTTGGTGTGTTTAAGATTTCCATTCCATATTTTGTTTGATAGTGTTGATTGATCTTCAAGCTTGGTCATCTCTTTTCCCTTTTAGATTCGCCTTTTGTATGTTCCGCACAGGATCTCCAAATCAATCTTTCCTAAAGTTTAAGTTGGTTAGACCTTAGGGTTATACCCATGTATGCCAATATTAGGTAGATATTTCCCCTTTTATCCTCATCTATAAGATCAACATTTCATGAAAACTGTAGGGTTATTTTTCTAGTTTCCCCTTAGGTTGTTCTTTTCACATTTGCACTAAAACAAAAACTTCTTTTTTTCTTGGAAAACTTCAAAACACTTAAAAACTACTTATGAGAATCATACCTTTGTTGAGCATGAGAGATGATAAGCGGGTTTCTTCTCGATCTTATTTCTTTTTCATTCTAAGCCTCGGTATGTGTTGTACCCCAAATTTTTCCCTCTCTTTTCTCAAGACATTTCTCACCAAAGATCTCAAATGCTCAAGGGTTCTCAAGGGTTTGATCAGGCAAGCTCACCTCCTAAGCACTGAGCCTCCAAATCAGGGTTTTGGTTTTCTCAAGGAAAATTGGACTTTTGATGCCTCAAGTGACTTTCATGGTTCATTATAGCTCCCCAAGATTGCTCATACCAATTTTTAAGTCTTGCATCACAAATTTGCTCAGTTAATTACTCAGATGACTGAAAATCAGTTGTATTGGGTAAAAAGTCAAACATGGTCAACATATAGTCAAACTTCATGGTCTTTGGCCAACATCAACATTTTGAAGTTGTATTTATCAATTTATCAAGGTTTTATCATAATTCCTCAATAAAATCATTCAAATCATCAAGGGGGAAAATTGTCAAAATTAGGGTTTTGACTCAGAATGACTGATCATTGACTTTTGACCTAGTACATGACCTAATGGCTTGAATAATGATCTTATGGATTCAAACAAAATATCTTGACCTAATTTCATGGCTCAAATCATTTCTCAAGATCAATTGATTGATAATAAATTTGGATCAACTGATGAAAAGTCAACTAATACATAAAAAGTCAAACTTTGACATTTTGGTCAACATTGAATTTCAAAGATCAAGATTCACCAAGACATTAAAAAACATCAAGCTTGATCATAAATAATCAAGAAATTCAATAAAGTCCATAAAAAGTCAATGTTTTCAAGACTTATAAAATTCTAAGTGTTTTTTTAACCATGATAATTTCATTACTTCATGACAATTTTTCACCAGGATGCGAGATGATTCAAGGAAAACTTTCAACATGAAAGTTGTAGATCTTGATGAATTCTACATATTTGTACTTTAGGATTGATATCTAAAAAATTATTAGTTTTGAAGATATAGGCTCATGAAGTCATGACCTTTTTACTAAAACACTCTGAAATTTTCATCAAGTTAGGCAGATTGTTTTGTCATAACTTCTTGGCCAATTTTCACTAAGCTCCAAGATGATTTAGTCAAAGTGGTCAACATCAAGGTTTTATAAAATGTTTCAAGCTTTCCAAAATTTCCAGGAACATGAATAGATCATTATTGAGCTAATATAATTGAAGAGAATAAGTTGGGCATCCATTCTTGATGTTTAGGGCATTTTCATGAAGAGCACTTGACTAAATCTCACAACTATGCTGCATAATCTTGCTTTTCAAGCCTATTGACTTGCAAATATATCCATAATAATATGTTTACACAACTAATTGAGATATGATCCAAGAGCTTGAGCCATTGTCCAAGTGATCATTCCATTAATTGAACATAGTTCACACTTCCATTTTGGAAAAGTGACTTTAATCACAAAGTCAACTTGTCTTGAGCCTCTAACTTGTTTGTTCTGATCACACTAAACATGTATGCTCAAAATCAACATGTTTAAAGCCTCTATCCACCCTAAAAGTCTTTGTACCATTTCTTTGGAACAATGTTTGTCAAGCTTGCTTCAAAATCAAGTCACATAACCATAACATATGATCTCTTGACTCTGATAATTTCAAGCTCTCAAACCTTTCCTCTATAAATAGAGAAGCCATTTTAAACCTAACACAAGATTTTACAAGACCTCAAACTCCCTCAAATTCCCTAAAACTCAGGACTTGCACACAAACCTCCATTGTTGCACATTCTGACAATAAACTCCAAACTCCTAATTCCATCGTGTGTTTTAATTTATAATCAATCACAAAGCTTCCATACTTCATTTAGAACTCATCCCTACCACTCTCAGCATAAAGTAAGAGTTGCATTAGCTTCATATGAGTCCAGTGAAGCTATCCAGATCATCACCACACACTAGGGTTGCTCAAACTCGATACACGATTTTCAGTTTTGAGGTAAGTTTTTTTGAACTTTGAACTCTCTTTACAAGCATCATTAATGGTTACTTTGTGAATGAAAAATGTAGACATCATTGCCCTGAAGTTAACCATGCCTTTAGTTTTAATTTATATTACCTGAGTGATGTGAATTTTGAAGTTGAACTTTTTGAAAAAATTAGGTTTTATTTGGTACCAAAAAAAATTTAGGTTCGTCTTTTATTTATAGCCTTAATTATTTACATGGTTAAATTCGTGTTAAAAAATGGAGCAAGTTTCATGTTTACACTTTTAAAAATGATTGAGAAATGATCAAGTTCAGAAGTTTGAAAATGTAACAATGGAGGTTGGCGCGAGGAAGAAGATGAAGTTATAATCAGGACTGAGTTTATTTTAAATTTATTGCAATTTGTTTTATGACCGGATGAAACAGCCACCCCAGTGGCAGAGGAAGCGTGCGTAAGGCATTGATCTATAGGGGCCTGAGTTCGAGCCCTGGTAGTACCCTTTTATTTGTTTCATATTTTCTTATTTCAATTTATATACATACAAGTCATATGCGCGCACGCTACACCCCACATCCACACCATCAGATCATCATCCAACACTCATAATGGAGAACCCATGGTGCACTCCGAGAAATTAGTCACACTGGATCAACAAGCATTTAACTTTTGTTTCTGGCCCATTGACTGAGTTTCTTCCATATACCCTCTCTTTTACTAAAACTAACGCAGGCCCATATACACTTTTTTTATTTTTTTATTTTATGATTTAAACAAAATGCGTCTTGGGCCTAACCTTTTTGCTACTTTTAACTCCCACCTTTCTTTTTAAACCCCCAAACACAATATTTTCTCATATCCTTTATATTTTCTATACTTTATTTATTTATTTATTTATTTTTAAAACTAAAATACAAAAAAAATATTTTTTCTTAATTAATTTAATTAAAAATATTATTCTATTTTTGTTAAGATTTAGAACTAAATTTTATTAATGTTCTACACTATAAAATACTTTTTTGTCATTAATATTCAAATTATTTTACAAGCAAATTATTAGATTTAGATTTCATTTTCTCCTCAATTCAATTAGATTTAGGTTTTGTCATTTAATTTTCCTTTTAAATTGATTAAATTAATTAACTTTTCTTGTAATTAAAATTAATTAGTTTAATTAGGTTAATCTCTAAAACCTTTTCCATCAAAAACCCTAAAAACAATTTCTTCTTCATCTTTACATTTTGTACATTCTATCAGTATACATGTATATGATTTGTAATATATAATTAGGGCTTTATTGCTTTCCTCCACCTATTTAAAAACTTGTACCCCCCCCCCCCCCCCCCATTTCCAAAGCATTGTAATAGTGTAGGACATTTAAATTCTGCAATTTATCGCTTTCCTTATTATTGCTAGTAATTAGGGTTTGTATGACAAGACTTATAAAACATTAGAAAACCCTAATCCAAGACAATATACTTGAAAACAACACACTTCACACACATTCACCTCTAGGGTTAACCATACTTGTTGCCTAGAATAAAAACAGTCATGTCCCTCAAATGTGGGATGTTTTAACAAAGACCCTCAATTGAAAGATCATAGTCCTTCAATGACCCTTCGATGTTGCCTTTGATAAACAATATTAGTCCCTTACAACAAATTGCTAAAGCAACTTACAAGTTTCCTTCTATGATTGTGCGATAACCCACGCCTAACCCTCACATCCAATAATATGGCTCCCTACCAACCAATGGTAAAGTAGCACTATTTAAAGGAGGAGGAAAAGAACAAAGACTTTTTTGAGTAGGTAGATTTCTCATAATTGATTTCTCATAAACAATACAATTTACACACCTCACACTTTAAAAAAAACATCTTCTAAAACACTCTCTTTTCAAACAAATGTTTTAAAAAAACACTTTTTATGTGTTCTCAACGATACGAGAATCATTACAAAGTTTGCCGTACTAAGGTGTTTTCAAAATATTTCCCAAAACAAACATTTTATATACATTCTCAACGATACGAAAATCATTACAAAATCACTACTTTCAAAAATATCTTCAAAACATCTTTCAACTTACACAAAACACAAAGCATTTTCAAAGTGATCAAGCAATTAAGAGCCCGTAGATAACGACGGATAAAAAGGGTGCTAACACCTTCCCTTTTCATAACCTACCCCCCGAACTCAAGAAAATTCTCAAAAGGTCTTTCCTGTTCTTTTCACCCATTCCTTTATTGGATAAAATAAAATTCGGTGAGGACTCTTGCTATCCGTAACACTTGCGATCAAACGCAAAACACCAAGTCAGTTCTCCCACCTTATTACAGAACTGGCGAATCTGTTGGGGATATAAACTAAAAGTGGTGTTACCTTAAGAGATAGATCACCTTTATTTGCTTTACTTGTTTGTCTTGTTTGCTTTACATTTGTGGGTTATGCTTGGGTCTATTTCTTGAAAAGAACCTATACCCGGATCTGGGGCATATTATGTAAGTAGCAATAGATCATGGGGACTATGCGGCATAATACCGACATGGTTGAAGTGATGGCTATGTTAGTGTGACACATTTTTAAGTATCGGTGTCCCTAGAGTCCAGTCAAGGAGAATACAGGGCCACTGTGTAGTGTCATGAAGCCCTAATTGACTGTAGAACCTTAGTTGAACAACTTGGCCATTAGAAAGTAGTGAGATAGCTGGCTTTGGTGCAAGAGTAAAGTTGGTTGATACTAGATACTATACTCATTGAGATCGTACTTTTGGGATATTTTATCTTCAATTTGGATGCTTGAGCTAAAACATGCCCAATGAAGAAATATCAATGACATTGAGGCCCTAGAACCCAGTTACTTCTTTTAGGACAGGTTGAACCAACTCAACTTCAAGAGGGTACTTACCTATAAACCCCTTGCAAGCCTAAACCTAAGGCCTTGTTTGCTTTGTTTGTGGGTGATTATTTGTTCATGACGTCATAGCATCATGCTATAGCATTTTCACTAACCATTTCAAGGACCTAGGGATTTATCTTTGTTCTGTTTTGCAGGATATGGCTTCTACTCGCAGAAATACCATCCGAATCAACTTCGTAAGGGTGACTCCTCAACTCAAAAAATTAGCGTCAAGGGTTCCTGAAAATTCTCCCCGTTCACCAAAAGATATGGTCGACTTCTCAATCTGGTTACCTCAAGCTTTGAAGAAGACATGATGAGGGTGCTCTTTCAGTTCTTTGACCCTGTACATCATTGTTTCACCTTTCTCGATTATCAATTGGTACCCACAAGGGAAGTATTATCTCAACTACTAGGAGTACCTGCTCTTGATCAAATACCCTTCACCGGTTTAGGGGAAACTCCAAGACTTGAAGTTATTGCCAAGGACTTACATTTGAAGAGTTCCAACATTGTAGCCAATTGTGAGACAAGAAGTAGGGTCAAAGGCTCTTTAGATAAATTCCTGATGGAGAAGGCTCGACTATTTTGGGATGCTATGGATTTACAATCCTTTGAGGAGATCTTGGCTCTTCTAATCTATGGGTTTGTTCTTTTTCCTAACCCTGACCAACTTATAGATTTGAATGTTGTCAAAATTTTCCTTACTCGTAACCCTGTGCCTACATTGCTTGGAGACGTTTTGCACTCTCTTCATACTCACACTATGAGGAAGCGAGTGACTCTTATGTGTTGTTTTCCTTTGTTGTCTAGGTGGTTTATTTCACACTTCCCTGATCAGTATTGAAGAATGAGCAAGGTTTGAGGTGGTCACAAAGGATAAAGTTGCTTTCTCATACAGATATCCATTGGTGCTCTCGATCTCAAGAGGACATTACTATCATTGACCGTTGTGGGGAGTTCCCTAATGTTCCACTCTTGGGAATTAGTAGAGGTATTACTTATAACCCTTTTCTAGATCTACGACAATTTGGCTATGCTCAAAGAGATGGTCCCCACGAAGCATTCATTCAAGGTATTATTTTCGACTACGAGAATGATGTTCAAGGTTATCATTGAAGGTTTTTTGTACATGCTTGGGGTATGGTAAGAAAGGTTGATATTGTTGTACCCCAATTTTTGCCCCTAAGATCCCTTCATCATACCATATTGTTTCAATCACAACAAGATCACATTAGAGCTTTTGGTTTTTCTCCCTATCTTTAGCTTTGCTCTTTTGAGGAGTTACCAAGCACCTTGACTTGTTTTCTTTTGTGATCATGAATATTTTGCTTTGATTTTCTTTCTAATTAATAAAATTCAATGTTGGTTTGCCTTACTTGTTAATAATGTAGGTAAAGGCAATGAGGTTTAGCAGGTTGCTTCATGGGTTCATGAGTTTATTTCCATGCCCTAGTCAATATAGCTTGAGGATTTTAAAATTAACTATTGGAGTGGTTTTGGAAGAAATGGTATGACAAGGCTTACTTTGGTTCAACATATTCCAAAGTTATCAAAATTGATTCAAAAGTACAAGGGGTTGAGGGAAGAAGTTGTCATGATTGGACAAGGTCTTGTTCCTATTGGTCACAAGTACACATTTTTCTCAAATTTCAAGATATGGAAGTGGTTTTGGTGGCTATGAGTCCTCATCATCATCCTCAACAACTTTTATTCACAAAGAAAGAATATTGGCATAAGAAGTTTGTTCAAACTTGTTAAAGTTCCTCAAAGCATTCTCTTGATCTAGAGGCTAGGGTTTTGAACTTCAAAGGAGCATATCTTGTTCACCTTTTGGTATTTTTGAGTGATTCTAAAGAAATCTTTATCTTCAAAGAGCTACCAACAAATCACTTCAAAATTTACAAGGAGTTTTCATGAGGAAGGAACTTGGTGAAGAAGAAAGATTACAAGTCATCCAAATGAATCCCCAATTTTCCATATGTGAATTCAAATGGTCATAACTTGGTCAATTTTTATCACCTTGAGTCCATTATTTTTCCATGATGATCTTAATGATGTGTATGTTATGCCTTATTTTATGTGCAAAGTGAGAAAATGGATGGGAGTTACCTTAAGAATGCAAAAGATTATAGGTCATTTCATGATTTTTGGTCAACTTCAACAAGTCATAACTTGCTCAATTTTTGGAGATTTTGAGTGATTCAAATTTCAAATTGTCATTAAAGAGATCTTTTTCATTCCATATTTTTTGGTAAAGAGCAAATTCTAAGTGGAAGGCCATGTTTGGATACAAAAGATTATAGGTCATTTTTGAAGAAGAACTTGAAATATTTCTAAGTATGGAAAGTCAACTCTTTTTCTTCAACTTTGACTCCATGTAACTTTCAGCTCAAGCATCCATTTGATTCCATTATTTTTCCATTGCAAAGCTTATAACCTCATCTTTCCAAAGCATCAAGAATTATGCCCTAAGACCCCTCAAGTTGGAAATGCCATGGATTTGAATTTGGTAATTTGAAACTGAATTTTTCACAAAGTCAGGATTTTGAAATCTTTATTTTGGCTTATAATCACAAGTTTTCCATGCGTTTTTGTTTCTAATCATGATTAGCAACTTACCAGAAGTGATTAGCATCATGAAACACACGATTTGGCTGAGTTTTGATCATATTTGAGTCACACTTTCTTCATGATGCAGACCCACACGAATTCCCTACAAAACACATCATTCACTCTTCCTTTTGATCCCATTTGCTTCCCTATAAATAGAGGGTCATCTCCCATCAATTTTCCCAAGCTTAGAGAGCCAAGAACACCCTGCCAAAACCTCACACGAACCCACTTTTTCTGAATTCAGTTTTTGAAATTTAAGCTTCCTTTTCCAAAATTCGTTGTGCATTCATCATCCTTGAACTTCATACAAACTCTCCAGCATATAAACTAATCAAAAAAACCCATAATTCAAGCTACAGAAGTCCAGTTTCAGAGCTTCTTATTTGAACTTCGAAAATGTTGAATTCTCCGCCAATTGAATCCAAATCAAGCACTAATCTATTCTACTATTTTGTCTTATTCTAATGCTGCTTACAATTTTTAAATCCAATTAGAATTGAGAGAGAAATCCCAAATTAAAGGTGCTCGCTATTTTCTGAGTTTTTGATTCATATCTCTCTCCATACTTTATATAAATTTGGCGCGATGGTTGTGTTAGAATCGTCTTGAAGAGACGAGTTCAATGATGCCAGCCAGGGATCCTAATTTTTCTATTTGAAGGATCTCACAAAATCCCCATTGCAGGGTGTTTGGAGGTTGAAGACGATGACATGTCTCGTCTCAGCCAATGACAGCGTGTCAAGCGTTCTAATTTCATTAGTTGCCCTTTTTCTGATCACATGTGTGTTTTACTAAGGTCTAAATCAAGCACAGCGTGTCTGGTACATTGGATTAGCTTACTAACGCGTTTTGACTTTGATATGATGGTCCACATCTTTTTGGTTTTATTTTATTTTCTGATTTTATATTTTATTTGATTAAATTTTCAAAAATTCATAACTCTTTTATTTTTTATCCAAAAATATTAAAAAGTTCACAAAAATACTTTGAATTATTTCTGATCTCATGAATATTTTTTTACATTTTTATTTTAACAGTTGGTATTTTTTATATTCTTTGTATTATTTTCTTTCTTTTAATTACTTAAAAAATACTTTCTGACATTTTTTAATTCTGAAAAAATTCATAAATATTATTTTGCATATTTTTGACTTTCTGGAAATTTTATGTTGAGGTTTACTATTTTTGATCTATTTTATATTTGTTTTAGCAATTTTAAATAGTTTAAAAATAGTTTCTGACTTTTAAAAATTACCAAAATTTATATAAAAATATTTGGATCCATTTCTGATTTTTCTATGGCTTTATTTTTCATTTCTTGATTAATTTGAACATAATTGATATTTTCCTCATTATTTTCCATTTTTAAACATTTTTTAACCTTTTAATGTATATATTAAATGTGATATTATTTTGTGATTATTTTCTGGCTGTCTTGGGTTGATTTTTTTTTATCATGACTTTATTAACATCATTGGATCCATGGTGTTGAGTTTAACTCCATAAAAAAATGGATGAATGATTTTAATAATAGTTTGATTAAAATATTAATTCAAATGTGGTTTCTCTTTTTGCCCTAATCCCTCTTCATCTCATCCTCTTCTCATTGCACTAAATGTTGTTGGAGCATGATCTCTATATCATGTCTCAAAACAAATGGTGCATAGATTGCTATTGACCGGCCTCAAAATAGGTGCGACTTCTATATAAGTCCACTTACGATTGCTTAACATAGCGCTAAATTTTGTCCCGATTCGAATAAATGATCATTCGTGGCCCAAACTTATGATTGCAAGCCCAAGTATGTTAATTTGATCTCTTTGATCCAATAACCTTGAGATTCATTGTGTGGAGGCTTTGGTTCTACAAATCCTCTAATGGATCTACAACACCTTTGGTCAACGCGGATCACTTAAACATCGTTGATCATTAAATGGTACTTATGAGAACTCCAAATGGATGATATACTTGACAAAAAGCAAATGCAACTTGTTGTGTGGAGGCTTTGGTTCTACCAATCCTCTAATTCCAAATGAAAGTTTCAAGATGGTCATCCAACTAACCACTAATTATTGACTTGTTTATCTTATTCTTTTATTCTTTTTATGCTTTATGTACAATTTATTTTTTAGCATTTTACATTTCATGCTATTTTCATCTTTGCTCATTTGAGCATTTATTTTCTTATCATTTTCTTTTCTTTTCTCACTTGAGCTTTTATTTTCTTTTCCTAAGATACTTAATTATCAACATAAACCCTAAAAAAATCTTAATGGTACTTAGACTATTTGGTTACTATCCTTGGCATGATGGAGCATGGGACTATTTCTTGGACTTAGGATTAGAAACCTTGGCCTATCTTGGAGACCTTGTGATATTATCTGATTATTTTGTCTGGAGTTCTTGAGGTTTACCTCAAGACATTGGGTTGCTTATTTGTTTTTGTGTGCAGGTTTTTGTGATTACACTCTTTATTTGTAATCTGAAATTCACCCGCATACAGCCGTTACTCTGCCCAATTTTTGTGAAGACTTAATACACTTGAAGAGGTCTAGTATCTTTGCTTTCTTGGTTTCAATCCAAAGAATGGTAATTCTATCTTGACTCATAATGTCAAGCTTTGGCTTCTTGTTGGTTAGATGGATCTTATCCTTAACTTTTACCTTATGCTTTAGGATAGTCTCTTCTTCTCCTCCCATCTTCTTTAATTTCAAAAATCCTCTCCCTCCTTTTGAAAACCCTTCTTGTTTTGAAACTTAAACACTTTCATAATAAACTTGGACTTATGTCCATGTATTTTCAAAAACATTTTCATAAATAAACTTCAATCAATTTAATAATACCTTGACTTTTTTTTTTGTGAGAAGACTAAAAGTCAATCAATCTCATTTCAAATCATTTTTCCACTTTGGCTTTTATCTCTAAACTTTTCTCAAAAAGATTAAACTCTTGTCAATCCTTGTAGTGATGCAAACAACTACTTCTATGATATGTAGTGAAGTGAGATATTTTTCACTTGGGTGTTGAGTGAGGCATTGTTGATTTTAAAATCCAAGCCATATCCTCCACTTTGAGATGATGCAAATTCTCCTTTCTCATGATTGTGGGTAGTAAGTATGTTTTCCACACGGACAATGACGATGATGTCTTATCTCTTAAAATTAACCAACACACTTGTGTTTCAATTTTTTAAAAGAGGAACTACGTGTACCCTGATCCCCTATTGCACGAAAGATGGTACGTAGGCACTAAAGGTTCACAACTGCGGCGGGTGCAAAAAATATATTTCTTTTCTCACCTCCACCATCCATTTTATATATAACACATTTTTATAGCCAAAATATACAGATTTTTCAAAGAGGTTCCTGCGGAGTACCGTAGATGTTTAGGGTGCTAATACCTTCCCTTTGCATAACCAACCCCCTTACGTTGAATCTTTCCCCCTTTTTTGGGTTATTCTCTCTTTTCACATTCCATTGGAAACAATAAAGCGCGGTGGCGATTTTTATTTTTGATTTGTATAAAGTATAGTCAATCCAATGGCTTAGTCTTGAACATTTCTACCGCTACAGAAAAATGGCGACTTCACTAGGGAAAGATTGACCTCTTGCTGGTCCATCCCTAAGTGGGTTGAGCCTATCTTTGTTTATATCTATATATGTGCTATTGTTGTTTATGTGTTATATTTGGAATATATGTTTGTTTGGATTTTCCTGGTTTTCAGAGTTCTTGGTGATTACTCATAAGTCCTATACCCGGACTTGGGCAAACTTTAAGATAGGACGGGCGGTATAGTCATGTTAACTTTGAGGGAGTAATCCCAAACAAGGAGGCATGAGATCTCCCACTCAGTGGAGGCCCCTTTGACTGTAGTGTCGTTTACCGAGTAATCGGGAAGACGTACTGCTTTTGACCTGGGAGCCTACGGAAACCGAGGACCGTAGAATACCAAACTCATCTTGGCCTTTTAGGTGTAGTGCGGAAGCTATGACGGAGTAATCTAGAAATAGTTGTCACGCGATACTACGCTCGGATGAGTCTTTCTTGAGAATATTACTAATTACCGAGTTAATCGGTAAGTTGGTAATATCCGAAGGAAGGATGTAGACTCTGGGAACCTCTAGAACCTTGTTCGGCAGGTGATAACTTTTAGACCAACACCTTATGGGTAGTACCTTCGACCTCGTGCTCGTGACGTTGAACCTATGAACCCTATATGTGTGATCTTGTGTGTGATTGTTGCATCATGCATCCATGCACTCATAAGCATCTTTTGAAGAAAATAATATTTCAAGGGGTTTAAAGGTTGACTATTTGTGAATATCTCAGGTACCTTTTACCATGGATTCTGGAAAGATAAGGACCGTGAAATACAGTTTCAAGGATCCTAAGGTAGATGAGATGGTCAGTCTAATTCCAGAGATCGAGTATTCTGCAGACTTTCGGAAGAAGTATGGATCCATTATTCCTCTCATGAAGCTGAAGATGAAGGAGGGTATGCTCTCGACCTTGGTCCATTTCTATGATCGGGTGTATCACTACTTTACTTTTCCCGATTATCAGTTGATGCCTACACTAGAGGAGTATTCTTATCTATTAGATTTACCTGTTACCGATCGTGTTCCTTTTACTAGTTTAGAGGGTGAGCCAAAACCACATGAGATTGCTGCTTTGATTCATCTGAGGAAGTCTGAGGTGGAAGCCCATATGACTACTAAAGGAGGGATAGAGGATTACCAGCTCAGTTCTTATTGGAGAAAGCTCGTTACTTTTCCAAAATGAAGAGTACGATTGATTTTGAGTCCATCTTTGCTTTACTCGCTTATGGATTATTCTTATTTCCTAATGTGGACAAGTTTGTCGACATTAACGCTATCAGGATTTTCATGATTGGAAACCCAGTTCCTACACTGTTGGGTGATGCTTATTACTCTGTTCATCTTCGGAGTTCTTACCATGGGTGAATGATTATCTATTGCACGCCTTTGTTGTACCGGTGGTTCATCTCTCATATGCCTCAGTCTGATGCTTTTTGGGATGACAAGAAGGAACCCCGTTGGGCTCCTAAGATCATGGCACTTACTCACTCGGATATTGATTGGTATCATCGAGCTTATCAGGATCTGGAGATTATTGACAGTTGTGGTAGTTTCCCCAATGTGCCTCTTCTTGGTAAAAAGGGAGGAATTAACTATAACCTTGTTCTTGCACGACGATAGCTTGGTTATCCGATGAGGGATAAACCAAACAGTATTCATTTGAGTAGTTTCTATCTGAAGGAAGGAGAAGACCACAGGGAAGCTAGGGAGCAGATTGTAAAGGCCTGGCGTCAAATTCATAAGAAGAGTAGAAATGATTTGGGACCTAGGGGTGTTGTTTCTTTGGAGCCATATCTTCAGTGGGTCCGATCGAGAGCCATTCAGTTGAAGATGCCATATACTCGGGAGACACCCATGCCTGACCTATTTGTAAAGACCACTCCTCCCTTATTAGATTATCTAGAAGAGCTGCAACTCGCTTTGGTTAGGATGCAACAGGAAAGGGATGCTTGGAAGAAAAAGTTCCAGACTTTAGAGAGTTCCTACAGAGCAAACCTGAAGGAGAAAGACGATTTGATCGTGATCCTTGAGAGTCGAGCGATAGAGTCTATGGAGAGGCAAGGGGATTTATTTTCCCCTAAGCCTCAAACAGGTGTTGATTGCTCACTTTTTGATCTAGATGATTGGAAAGAGGTTGCCATCAGACATGTGGAAGAAAACCAAAGGTTGAGGGCTCAGATTGCCAGGCTCATAGGGAAGCGTCAGCGTACAGAATGATCTTCATCAGTTCTTTTTCTCAGGATTTTAGATTGTATTTTCATCTTGTACTTGGGATCATTGAAACTTGTAATCCATTTTGAAGTTATTATAATAAAAAATTTCAGTATTTCAAATGCGTTATTATTTTGATGTTTGCAATATGTCTATAAATCTTAAATCCCTTGAAATATTAAATAATGAAGTAAAAATAATCATGTGAATTGCATGTCATGCATCATATTTCACATATTTATTGCATTTATTATGCATATCCAGGTGCCTTACCCAGCTTTTTACTTCATTCATCAAGCTGACTCATCACTACAACACTCGGGCTAACTTCAAAAAAATGATGGACAACTTAGAACAGGAGAATCGCGAGCTGCACAAAGAAGTTTCTGCTTTGAAGGCCGGCTTGGCCAATTTGACTACTCTGATGGAAGCTCTGGTGGTTTCTCAGAATCAGCCACCGAGTGTTCAACCTCAACCAACAAGGGCAAGTACTGAAGTTCCGTTGTTCCTGTATCCGCTACTCCGGTTGTTGTTCAAACCATATGCCTCAAGGTTATCCGTGGGGAATGCCAGAGAATTTTGCACCTGAAGGTTTCAATCTTGGCCCTCAAGATACTCCAGTGGTTCAGACTGTTGTTACTCCAGCACCTCCTATGGTGCATACTATTCCTGCTGCACCTCCTTCGGTGAATTTGGTTATGTTTGTTAATGAAGATGTGTGTCGTCCTTTCCCTTCGCCGAGTGAAGACTTGGGTCTTTATGGAAGAATGGATGATTTTCAAGAGCAGTTTGATAGAATGCAAAGAGAGATGAAGGCTCTTAGGGGAAAAGAGCTATTTGGGCAGAATGTGAATGAGCTATGTTTGGTCCCGAATGTTAAAATACCTGCTAAGTTCAAGGTCCCAGAATTTAAGAAGTATAAGGGAAACACTTGTCCTCGTGCTCACTTGGTGATGTACGTAAGGAGAATGTCTACCCACACCGATGATCAGCGTCTGCTGATTCACTTTTTTTAGGATAGTTTGACTGGCCCAGTGTTGAAATGGTATATGAGTCTAGACAGCGTCAACATCCATACTTTTAATGATTTGGGAGAAGCATTCATCAAACAATACAAGTACAATGTGGACATGGCGCCCGACCGTGACCAACTTAGGGCCATGGTTCAGAAAGACAGGGAATCGTTCAAAGAGTATGCGCAGAGATAGCGCGGAGTAGCTGCCCAAGTGATTCCTCCCATGGAAGAGAAAGAAATGACTAATATTTTTCTGAAGACGCTGGGTGCTTTCTACTACGAAAGGATGGTAGCAAGCGCACCAAGTGATTTTACAGAGATGGTGGGAATGGGGGCCCGCCTAGAAGAGGCTGTAAGAGAAGGCCGTTTAACAAAGAGTGAAGGATCCGGAGGTGTGAAGAAGCCATTTTATGGGTTTACCAAGAAGAAAGAGGGGGACGCAAATGTTGTTATACAAGAGTGGAGGGTAAATGCTCCTAGAAGGAATTATCAGCGTCACCAGCAAGTCGCCTCAATTACTCCTGTTATGAATGTCGCTCCGACTACCGTTGCTTATCAAACACAGTCCCAGCAGGGGAACCAAGGGAATAATCAAAGAAGGGTGAACTATGACCTTATTCCCATGAGCTATGCAGAACTGCTAGCAGCATTGATTCAGAAGAAGTTGGTCCAGACACGACCACCTCCCGCTGTACCATCACCATTTCCTTGGTATTACAAGGCGGACCAAACATGTGCTTTTAATTAGGGAGTACCAGGGCATAATGTTGAGAACTGTTATCCTTTGAGGACTGAAGTGCAAAGGTTGGTGAAGTCTGTAATTCTATCTTTCAAGGACATGGGACCTAATGTGAAAGACAGTCCTTTACCCAAGCACGGGGGAGTGAATGCTGTAAATATGGTGGTCGGTTGTCCAGGTGACTTTCGGATTTTTGATGTTAATCTGGTTAGAGGAGATTTGGTGAAGATGCACGCCGACCTCTAAGAATTCAGTTACTATACGCATGACCATGCCGGTTGTGCTGTTTGCAATACAAACATACAAGGTTGCGAGAAGATAAAGGCTGATTTGCAAGAGATGATGGATGAGGGTCTAATCCATATAATCAGGCCTAGGGCAGAGTATGAAGAGGAAATGAATATGGTTTCTGGATGTCCTGGTGAATTCATAATTTTTGATGTGGAGTATTTGAATGAGGATCTCGTGCAGTTGCATGTTACCTTCTGCCGTACTGCTGGTCAGGTGGAACACCAATATGGATCTTGCCTGGTTTGTTGTCGTGACCACCGAGGATGTTCTATTGTGAGGGAGGGTGTTCTGTTGCTGTTAGATAATGGAACTATCAAGATCACAGGTTAGAGAGATGATTATCATGAGGTTGATATGGTTGAAGTTTATTTAATGGAAGAAGAGTCAGAGGAAGAGTATGCCTCCACAGATGAGTATTTCTCTTCAGACGAATATCTGTTTCCCAGAAATGACTTTTTGATGACTGGTTGTACTGAGGAAGGGGTAAATGTCATTGTGCCTTGTTTTGGTGCACCCGCTCATCTTGAAGTGGAGTGCCATAGAAAACCGGTTGTTACCCCATTGGTAATTAGTCTGCCAGGTCATATTCCCTATAAATCAGATAATGATGTTCCTTACAAATACAACGCTATAATATTAGAAGATGGGGTGGAAGTTCCCATCCAGCCAATGTCTGATGTTTGAAATATAGCTGAAAATAGCAGGGTGACCCGTAACGGTCGTGTGTTTGCGCCGGTTGTACGAAGAGATTTTGTTGCTGGAAAGAAAATTGCTGAGAATGATGAGCCTAAGAAGGCTACAAAAGAGACTAGCGGGGCCACATTAGAGAAAGAAGTAGATGATATTTTAAATATAATTAAGATGAGCGACTACATAATTGTAGATCAGCTACTGCAGATTCCTTCAAAGATATCTATTCTAGCTTTATTGATGAATTCATGTGCTCATAGAGAATCATTGATGAGAGTACTAGACCAAGATTTTGTGGAGAGTGACATGCCGTTAGATCAATTCAGCAGCGTAATTGGAAACATTACATCATGTAACAACTTGAGTTTCTGCGATGATGAGTTACCAGATGAAGGGAGTAATCACAACCTGGCCCACCACATATCTATGAACTGCAAGAATGATTCGTTGTCCAATGTGCTAATTGATAATGGATTTGCATTGAATGTTATACTCTCATGAAGTTAAAGTGTCAGGGAACACCTATGTGCCCGAGTGGCATCATTGTGAAGGCTTTTGATGGGTCGAGGAAATCTGTCATCGGTGAAGTGGACTTACCCATCCATATAGGACCACATTTGTTCCTGATAACCTTCCAGGTCATGGACATTATTCCCGCATATAGCTGTTTGCTAGGACGGCCATGGATACACGAAGCAGGGGCTGTCACTTTAACTCTGCATCAAAAGCTAAAATTCGTGCGTGAAGGGAAGGTAGTGATCATAAATGGGGAGCAGGCATTTTTGATATCCCATCTATCCTCTTTCAGTATTGTAGAAGCGGATGAGGCTTCCGTTGGAACCCAGTTCCAAGCCCTATCCATTGACAACATAAGGAGAAATGAGAATTACGTGGTTTCGCTGAAGGACGCGCAGCAGGTTGTGTGCATTGGTCATAATACAATTTGGGGATGACTTGTGGATCCACCCGTGAACAAAAATAGAACTGGTTTGGGTTTCTCTTCGAAGATTGGCAAAGGCGAAAGTTTGAAGTCAAAATCTTTTGTGAACAGTTATCAGGAGGTTTTCCGCAGCGGAGGCTACCTCCATCGAATTGGTTCTGGAATTAATGTTGTCGAAGAGGATGAAGCAGAGCAGGAAGTACCGAATTATGTGACGCATGGAGTCCGAGTTCAGAACTTGGTCACCATTGATGTTCCTTCTTGCATACATGTTTCAAAGTAATTTGTTTTGTTAATCTGTTTCTTTCTTTTGAAAAGCTTTCACTCTACCCAAGGTGAAAGTATTAATGTTGTAGGGCTTATCTGTTTGCTATGATTTTTAAGATCATTAATAAAAGTTATCTTTGCTCCCAAATTATGTCTTTTATTTTCTGCTTTTTCTTGGAAAATGGTAATCGGAAAAAAACCTTTCAAAATAAATAATAACTGAAAATTAATCTGCATGGTCACTTGTTATATGTGTCAGTTTCTAAAAGCAATCATAAATCATATGTGCAGATTAATTAAAAAACCCGTTGAATACAATGACCCTGCACCCTCTCCCAACTTTGAATGTCCTGTGTTTGGGGATGAAGAATAAGATTATGATGAGATTCTAGAAGAGGTTTCACGGTTGCTTGAGCATGAGGAAAATACCATTCAGCCATACAAAGAGCCTTTGGAAGTGACTAATTTGGGTTCAGAAGAAGATCCGAAGGAAGTCAAGATTGGAGCATCATTACATCCTGATGTGAAGAGCGGGTTGATTGAGCTATTGAAAGAGTATGTGGATATTTTTGCTTGGTCTTATCAAGATATGCCTGGTCTAGATACAGATATTGTCAAGCATCATTTGCCGTTGAAGCCAGAGTGTCCGCCAGTTAAACAAAAGTTGAGAAGAACCCACCCAGATATGGTAGTAAAGATCAAAGAGGAGGTCCTAAAGCAGATTAATGTTGGTTTTATTATGACCTGAGTGTATCCTCAATGGATTGCCAATATTTTCCCAGTACCGAAAAAAGACGGAAAAGTCAGCATGTGCGTAGATTAGAGAGATCTAAATAAATCTAGTCCAAAAGATGATTTTCCATTGCCTCACATCGACATGTTAGTGGACAGCACTGCAAAATTCAAAGTATTCTCGTTCATGGAAGGATTTTCCGGGTATAATCAAATAAGAATGGCTCCATAGGACATGGAAAAAACAATGTTTATCACACCCTGGGGAACATTCTGTTACAGAGTGATGCCCTTCGGGTTGAAGAACGCTGGTGCAACGTACCAGAGGGCTATGACAACCCTATTCCATGTTCTGATACGCAAAGAAATCGAAGTATATGTTGATGATATGATTGCCAAATCCCAAACTGAAGAAGGGCATATAGAAGATTTGTTGAAGTTGTTTCAGCGTTTGAGAAAGTATCGTCTCCGCTTGAATCCAAATAAATGCACCTTCAGTGTTAGATCGGGGAAATTGTTGGGTTTCATTGTTAGCCAGAAAGGAATTGAAGTTGGCCCTGATAAAGTCAAAACAATTCAAGAAATGCCAGCACCAAGAACTGAAAAGCAAGTTAGAGGTTTCCTCGGGCATTTGAATTATATTTCCAGGTTTATTTCCCACATGACTGCAACATGCAAACCGATATTTAAGTTGTTAAAAAAGGATCAAGGTTGTGTATGGACAGATGACTGCCAAAGGGAATTTGAGAGTATTAAAGAATATCTCATTGAACCTCCTATCTTGCTCCCTTCCGTAGAAGGAAGACTGTTGATTATGTATCTGACCGTGTTAGATAAATCCATGCGTTGTATTCTAGGACAACAGGATGAAACAGGAAAGAAGGAGTTCGCCATTTATTATCTCAATAAAAAGTTCACTGATTGTGAGTCGCGGTATTCCATGCTAGAAAAGACATGTTGTGCTTTGGCCTGGGCGGCAAAGCGTTTGCGGCAGTATATGTTGAATCATATCACTTGGTTACTCTCCAAAATGGATCCAATCAATTATATTTTTGAAAAGCCTGCTCTTACTGGGAGAATTGCCCGCTGGCAGATGTTGTTATCTGAATATGATATGGAGTACCGCACTCAAAAGGCTATTAAAAGTAGTGTGTTGGCAGATTACCTTGCTCACCAGCCGGTGGAAGATCATCAGTCTGTAGAATATGAATTCCCCGATGAGGATGTGATGTTCCTGAAAGTGAAAGATTGTGATGAACCATTGCCTGAGGAAGGCCCTGACCCTGAATCTCATTGGAGTATGGTTTTTGATGGAGCGGTGAATGCTTATGGTAAAGGAATTGGTGTTGTGATTGTCACTCCTCATGGATCGCACATTCCTTTTACTGCAAGGTTAACATTCGATTGCACTAATAATATGGCATAATATGAGGCTTGCATCATGGGTCTTGAGGAAGCTATTGATCTCATAATCAAAATTCTAGATGTGTATGGTGATTTTGCTTTGGTAATAAATCAGATTAAAAGAGAATGGGATACTCGTCACCCTGGCTTGATCCCTTACAAAGATTATGATAGAAGATTATTACCCTTCTTCAATAAAATTGAATTCCATCATATCCCTAGAGATGAAAATCAAATGGCGGATGCTCTGGCAACTCTGACTTCCATGTACCAAGTGAATACTTGGAATGATATACCCCGAATTACAGTTCGACGACTGGATAGGCCCGCTCATGTGTTTGCGATAGAGGAGGCAGAAGATGAAAAACCTTGGTATTATGATATCAAGCATTTTCTTTAGACTTAGGAATACCCGATTGGTGCGTCGAGGAAAGATAGAAAGATACTGAGAAGATTGGCAAACAGTTTCTTCCTCAGTGAAATTATGTTATACAAGAGAAATTATGACATGGTCTTGCTCAGATGCGTGGGTAGACACGAAGCAGATATGTTGATGCATGAGATTCATGAAGTTTCATTTGGCACTCATGCTAATGGAAATTCGATGGCTAAAAAGATGCTAAGGGCGGGTTATTATTGGTTGACAACGGAATCTGACTGTTACAAATTTGCAAAGAAGTTCCATAAATGCCAAGTTTATGCATATAAGGTCCATGTGCCTCCGACACTTCTCAATGTGATTTCCTCCCCATGGCCTTTCTCGATGTGGGGTATAGACATGATCGGGATGATAAAACCCAAAGCTTTGAATGGGCACCGTTTTATCTTGGTAGCAATTGACTACTTCACCAAATGGGTGGAGGTTGCTTCATATGCCAATGTTACCAAATAGGTGGTTGTGCGTTTCATCAAAAATAATATTATATGCCGGTATGGTGTGCCGAGCAAAATCATCACCGACAATGGCTCAAATTTGAACAACAAGATGATGACAGAACTGTGCGAAGAATTCAAGATTGTCTATCATAATTCATCTCCATGCAGGCCAAAGATGAATGTGGTTGTTGAAGCTGCTAATAAGAATATCAAGAGAATTATCCAGAAAATGGTTGTTACTTATAAGGATTGGCATGAAATGCTCCCTTTTGGTCTGCATGGATATCGAACATATGTCCGCACTTCAACAGGAGCAACCCCGTTCTCCCTGTTGTATGGAATGGAAGCTGTACTCCCTGTCAAAGTAGAGATTCCCTCGTTGCGTGTAATAATGGAAACCAAGTTAACAGAGGCTGAATGGGTCCGGAACAGGTTTGACTAATTGAATTTGATTGAAGAGAAGAGAATGACAGCTTTGTGTCATGGGCAGTTATATCAGAGAAGAATGAAGAAAGCATTTGATAAAAAGGTCAAACCTCATGAATTAAGAGAAGGTGACCTCGTGCTCAGGAAGATCATGTCTTTCAACACTAATTCTAGGGGCAAGTGGACTCCCAATTTTGAAGGCTCGTATGTTGTCAAGAAAGCCTTCTCTGGTGGTGCATTAATTCTTGAAACTATGGATGGTGAGGGGTTCCCACGTCCCATGAATGCTGACGCGGTCAAGAAATACTCCGCCTAAAGAAATAAAAGAACAGCTCACTAAGTTGAAAACCTGAAAGGGCGGCTTAGGAAAAAAGGAGCGTCTTCGTAGGTCGAAAACCCGAAAGGGCGATCTAGGCAAAAATTAGAGACATAAACAGAATAAATTTCTCGCTAAATTGAAAAACCGCAAGGGCAGCTTAGGCAAAAGTTAGGGATTTTCTTGGCAAGTAACTATGTCAGACAAGACTTGATCGTTGAAGCAAAAATCTTCTCAGATCCTCACCATACTTCAACAAAAGTTGTTGCTCAGGATTTTAAAAGTTGTTAGGGGGAATAGTCGTCATTGTATCTCAATGTATCTTTTCCATTATGTATTACCATTTCCCAAACTTTGTAATCATCCATGGAGTCTCGCTATTCGCAGACTACCATTCTATTAATGAAAATCGAGCTTTTGCCCAATTCTTTGTGTTCTTATTTTATTTAGCTTACAAATACTCCATTTATTACTGATGATAACTTTCAAAGCAAAAATATTAAAAAAAAGAAAATTTGATTTTTCAAAAAAAGAGAGAGATTTTTACAATTTACTTTTACTTTGAGATTTGTCATGAAACAATGACAATAAAAAGGGTGATCCTAAGAATGAACAAACTCCAGTTGTTTTAAGAAGATTTACTCCCTTCATGAAGGTTTTCTCAGGTCATTTTGCTGGTATGCGCGTGGTCTTTGTGTGTTTCTCAGATAGTTAAAAACGATACCAATCAGTGTAAGGTGTAGTATTAGGTTTGTGATCCCATTATCCCCAATCAGGTCTTGGTTCATGTTTGATGTTGGGTTTGCATGGTCATAAGCCTCTATCCTAGATTCCCCAGCAAGGTCTTCCTTCCTATGATGAAAGGGTTTATTCCCTTGGTGTGCTGAGATGTCGCTCTTTTTGCAGTATTGGCACTAATGTTGACTTCTTGATTCCCCGGGAAGGCTATCCCATGGCATCTTTTGTTGGAATAAGTGTTCATGATGTAAAGTTTCAATCCGCATTTTTCTCCAGGGAGGTAGATTTGAATTCCCCATTGAGGTTTGATTGTTTTGGCGTCAGTCTGCTTTATTTGAGGCTGGTCTTGCAATCTCCAGTAGGCATGTTACTTTTGGAAAATTGTTTCTCCGATGAAGCCTAAATGAGGATGATCTATCCCAGTATCTGTTTAATCTATCTACCTCTGAATTATGTTTATCTTTAGTAAAAGTTAAAGGCATGCAATAGGTTTGGTTTCCACAGTTGGCTTTTACCTTTCTTGGAATGATCTTTCTGGTTGAAGTTTAGCCAAGTATTGTTAGTACCTGAGGCAGTTTTGTTTATTTGTTCCTATTGATTGTGTATCTGTTTTACCAGCATATGCACGATAGCACTCATACATTCATACATACATCATGCATGGATAAAATTGACAAATCATTGTTCATTGACATTTTGCTTTGGCCTTCCTGCAGCGCTCCTTGCTTAGATGGATATGGTTTTCCCTCTTGAGTTTATTTCTCAAAGGATGTATCTTCGTTGGATGTTTTGCTCCAGTTTATTTCTGATTTGGATTTGTGGTTGCATGACAATATTATTTACTTTGGATTTCTTAAAATTTTTAGTTTTGGTTTGTGAATTTATTTTGCACGAGAAGACTTTATCTCCTCCGCAAGAATATCGTGGCATCTCCCCAGGAAGTCATATTTCTTTCCCCAGAAAGTCATTTCTTTTTGAAATCCTCAATGACAACAAATAAGAGGTCTCTTTATTTGAGCAACTTGTGTTTCCCTGTAAAAGTCGATGTAACTTTTGTTACCTCCTATATGAAAGGATAGTTTGCAGTCCGTCTCAGTTTACGCCGGTGGATGGCAAGGCTTTCAAACTCACAGAAATAGCTCATTGTGAAATCTTTGCAAGTGGAAGTCTCTTTATTTGAGACAACTTACATATTACCCTTTCCAGGAAAAGTGCCTTGGTTAAAGAAGAAGTTGAGACCCGTTCTAGGTGAAATACCAGAATTTTAGGGGAAAACTTGATATATTCTCTTTCTACCTTCAGTGAACGTTGGTAGGACATCGACAGTGAACGTCCGTGTTTGTTATCTTTTTGATATCTTCAGTGAACGTTGATAGTTCATCGTCAATGAACGGCGGTGATATATTTTCTCTTTCTACCTTCTGTGAACGTTGGTAGGACATCGACAGTGAGCGTCGGTGTTTGTTATCTTTTTGCTATCTTCAGTGAACGTTGATAGTTCATCGTCAGTGAACGGTGGTGATATGATATATTTCTCTTTCTACCTTCAGTGAAAGTTGGTAGGACATCGGCGGTGAACATCGGTGTTTGTTATATTTTTTCTATCTTCAGTGAACATTGATAGTTCATCATCAGTGAATGGCGGTGATATGATATATTTTCTCTTTCTACTTTCAGTGAACGTTGGTAGACCATCGGCAGTGAACGTTAGTGTTTGTTATCTTTTTGCTATCTTCAGTGAACGTTGATAGTTCATCGTTAGTGAACGGCGGTGATATGATATGTTTTTTTCCTTTCTACAGTCAATGAACGTTGGTAGGGCATCGGCAGTGAACGTCGGTGTTTGTTATCTTTTTGCGATCTTCAGTGAAGGTTGATAGTTCATTGGCAGTGAACGGTGGTGATATGATATGATTTTTTCCTTTCTACCTTCAGTGAACGTTGGTAGGGCATCGGTAGTGAACGTCGGTGTTTGTTATCTTTTTTCTATCTTCAGTGAACGTTGATAGTTCATCATCAGTGAACGGTGGTGATATGATATGATTTTTTCCTTTCTACCTTCAGTGAACGTTGGTAGGGCATCAACAGTGAACGTTGATGTTTTTTATCTTTTTTCTATCTTCTGTGAATGTTGATAGTTCATCATCAGTGAACGGAGGTGATATGATATGATTTTCTCTTTCTATCTTCAGTGAATGTTGGTAGACCATCGGCAGTGAATGTTAATGCTTGTTATCTTCCCCTCTAATTCAGTTCTTTTGGTCCACCAGTGATTTATTTTCCTAGCGGGGTTGCTCCTTTGTTTCTTTATTTTTGTGGCATCCCCAGTGATACGTTGCGTCTCTTTGGTACTGTTCATATGCATTCATATGCATAAGCATTTGCATGGCATCTTAAGGCCAAAAATAGGGTTTGTTTTATATTTAAGTATCTTCGATCACGTCGACACGAAGATTTTCAACCTTCCTATCTCCGGATTGAAGAAACTTAAATAAGGGCAGCTATTGTACCCTAATTTTTACCCCTAAGATCCCTTCATCATACCATATTGTTTCAATCACAACAAGATCACATTAGAGCTTTTGGTTTTTCTACCTATCTTTAGCTTTGATCTTTTGAGGAGTTACCAAGCACCTTGACTTGTTTTCTTTTGTGATCATGAATATTTTTCTTTGATTTTCTTTCTAATTAATAAAATGCAATGTTGGTTTGCCTTACTTGTTAATAATGTAGGTAAATGCAATGAGGTTTAGCAGGTTGCTTCATGGGTTCATGAGTTTATTTCCATGCCCTAGTCAGTATAGCTTGAGGATTTTAAACTTCACTATTGGAGTGGTTTTGGAAGAAATGGTATGACAAGGCTTACTTTGGTTCAACATATTCCAAAGTTATCAAAATTGATTCAAAAGTACAAGGGGTTGAGGGAAGAAGTTGTCATGATTGGACAAGGTCTTGTTCCTATTGGTCACAAGAACACATTTTTCTCAAATTTCAAGATATGGAAGTGGTCTTGGTGTCTATGAGTCCTCATCATCATCCTCAACAACTTTTATTCACAAAGAAAGAATATTGGCACAAGAAGTATGTTCAAACTTGTCAAAGTTCCTCAAAGCATTCTCTTGATCTAGAGGCTAGGGTTTTGAACTTCAAAGGAGCATATCTTGCTCACCTTTTGGTATTTTTAAGTGATTCCAAAGACATATTTATCTTAAAAGATTTACCAACAAATCACTTCAAAAGTTCCAAGGAGTTTTCATGAGGAAGTAACTTGGTGAAGAAGAAAGATTACAAGTTATCCAGATGAATCCCCAATTTTCCATATGTGACTTCAAATGGTCATAACTTGGTCCATTTTTATCACCTTGAGTCCATTATTTTTCCATGATGATCTTAAAGATGTGTACGTTATGCCTTCTTTTATGTGCAAAGTTAGAAAATGGATGGAAGTTTCCTTAAGAATGCAAAAGATTATAGGTCATTTCATGATTTTTGGTCAACTTCAACAAGTCAAAACTTGCTCAATTTTTGGAGATTTTGAGTGGTTCAAATTTCAAATTGTCATTCAAGAGATCTACTTCATTCCATATTTTTTGGTCAAAAGCAAATTCTAAGTGGAAGGCCATGTTTGGATACAAAAGATTATAGGTCATTTTTGAAGAAGAACTTGAAATATTTCTAAGTATGGAAAGACAACTCTTTTTCTTCAACTTTGAATCCATGTAACTTTCATATCAAGCATCCATTTGATTCCATTCTTTTTCCATTGAAAAGCTTGTAACCTCATCTTTCCAAGGCATCAAGAATTATACCCTAAGACCCCTTGAGTTGGAAATGCCATGGATTTGAATTTGGTAATTTGAAACTGATTTTTTCACAAAGTCAGGATTTTGAAATCTTTATTTTGGCTTATAATCATAAGTTTTCCACATGTTTTTGTTTCTAATCATGATTAGCAACTTACCAGAAGTGATTAGCATCATGAAACGCACGATTTGGTTGAGTTTTGATCAAGTTTGAGTCACACTTTCTTCATGATGCAGACCCACACGAATTCCCTCCAAAACGCATCATTCACTCTTCCTTTTGATCCCATTTGCTTCCCTATAAATATAGGTTCGTCCCTCATCCATTTTCCCTAGCTTAGAGAGACAAGAACACCCTTCCAAAACCTCACACGAACCCACTTTTTATGAATTTAGTTTTTGAAATTTAAGCTTCCTTTTCCAAAATTCGTTGCGCATTCATCATCGTTGAACTTCATACTAACTCTCCAGCACATAAACCAATCAAAACAACCCATAATTCAAGCTACAGAAGTCCAGTTTCAGAGCTTCTTACTTGAACTTCGAAAAGGTAGAATTCTTCACCAATTGAATCTAAATCAAGTACTAATCTATTCTACTCCTTTGTCTGATTCTAATGCTGCTTAAAATTTTTAAATCCATTGAGAATTGAGAGAGAAATCCCAAATTGAAGGTGCTCACTATTTTCTAAGTTTTTGATTCATATCTCTCTCCATACTTTATATAAATTTGGCGCGATGGTTGTGTTAGAATCGTCTTGAAGAGACGAGTTTAATGATGCTAGCCAAGGATCCTAATTTTTCCATTTGAAGGATCTCACAAAATCCCCATTGCAGGGTGTCTGGAGGTTGAAGACGATGACATGTCTCGTCTCAGCCAATGATAGCGTGCCAAGCGTTTTAATTTCATTGGTTTCCCTTTTTTTGATCACATGTGTGTTTCACTAAGGTCCATATCAAGCACAACGCGTCTGGTCCATTGGATTAGCTTACTAACGCGTTTTGACTTTGATCTGATGGTTCACATCTTTTTTGTTTTATTTTATTTTCTGATTTTATATTTTATTTGATTAAATTTTCAAAAATTCACAACTCTTTTATTTTTTATCCAAAAATTATGAAAAAATTCACAAAAATACTTTGAATTATTTCTAATCTCATGAATATTTTTTTAAATTTTTTATTTTAACATTTGGTATTTTTTATATTATTTGTATTATTTGCTTTCTTTTAATTACTTAAAAAATACTTTCTGATATTTTTTAATTCTGAAAAAATTCATAAATATTATTTTGCATATTTTTGACTTTCTGGAAATTTTATGGAATTTTTTATGTTGAGGTTTACTATTTTTGATCTATTTTATGTTTGTTTTAGCAATTTTAAATAGTTTAAAAATAGTTTCTGACTTTTAAAAATTACCAAAATTTTTATAAAAATATTTGGATCCATTTCTGATTTTTCTATGGCCTTATTTTTCATTTCTTGATTAATTTGAACATAATTGATATTTTCCTCATTATTTTCCATTTTTTAACATTTTTTAACCTTTTAATGTATATATTAAATGTGATATTATTTTGTGATTATTTTTTGGCTGTCTTGGGTTGATTTTTTTTATCATGACTTTATTAACATCATTGGATCCATGGTGTTGAGTTTAACTCCACAAAAAATGGATGAATGATTTTAATAATAGTTTGATTAAAATATTAATTCAAATGTGGTTTCTCTTTTTGCCCTAATCCCTCTTCATCTCATCCTCTTCTCATTGCACTAAATGTTGTTGGATCATGATCTCTATATCATGTCTCAAAACAAATGGTGCATAGATTGCTATTGACCGACCTCAAAATAGGTGTGACTTCTATATAAGTCCACTTACGTTTGCTTAACATACCGCTAAATTTTGTCCCGATTTGAATAAATGATCATTCGTGGCCCAAACTTATGATTGCAACCCCAAGTATGTTAATTTGATCTCTTTGATCCAATAACCTTGAGATTCATTATGTTGAGGCTTTGTTTCTACCAATCCACTAATGGATCTACAACACCTTTGATCAACGCGGATCACTTAAACATTGTTGATCATTAAATGGTACGTATGAGAATTCCAATTGGATGTTATACTTGACAAAAAGCAAATGCAACTTGTTGTGTTGAGGCTTTGGTTCTACCAATCCTCTAATGAGTTCTAAATGTAAGTTTCAAGATGGTCATCCAACTAACCACTAATTATTGACTTGTTTATCTTATTCTTTTATTCTTTTTATGCTTTATGTACTATTTATTTTTTAGCATTTTACATTTCATTCTACTTTCATCTTTGCTCACTTGAGCTTTTCTTTTCTTTTCTTAAGATACTTAATAATCAACATAAACCCTAAAAAACTCTTAATGGTACTTAGACTATTTGGTTACTATCTTTGACATGATGGAGCATGGGACTATTTCTTGGACTTAGGATTAGAAACCTTGGCCTATCATGGAGACCTTGTGATCTTATCTGATTATTTTGTCTGGAATTCTTGAGGTTTACCTCAAGACATTGGGTTGCTTATTTGTTTTTGTGTGCAGGTTTTTGTGATTACACTCTTTGTTTGTAATCTGGAATTCACCCGCATACAGCCGTTACTCTGCCCAATTTTTGTGAAGACTTAATACACTTGAAGAGGTCTAGTATCTTTACTTGCTTGGTTTCAATCCAAAGAATTGGAATTCTATCTTGACTCATAATTTCAAGCTTTGGCTTCTTGTTGGTTATATGGATCTTATCCTTAGCTTTTATCTTATGCTTTAGGATAGTCTCTTCTTCTCCTCCCATCTTCTTTAATTTAAAAAATCTTCTCCCTCCTTTTGAAAAACCTTCTTGTTTTGAAACTTAAACACTTTCATAATAAACTTGGACTTATGTCCATGTATTTTCAAAAACATTTTCATAAATAAACTTCAATCAATTTAATAATACCTTGACATTTTTTTTATGAGAAGACTAAAAGTCAATCCATCTCATTTCAAATCATTTTGCCACTTTGGCTTTTATCTTTAAACTTTTCTCAAAAAGATTAGACTCTTGTCAATCCTTATAATGATGCAAACAATTATACTTCTACGATATGTAGTGAAGTGAGATATTTTCCACTTGGGTGTTGAGTGAGGCATTGTTGATTTTAAAATCCAAGCCATATCCTCCACTTTGAGATGATGCAAATTCTCCTTTCTCATGATTGTGGGTAGTAAGTATGTTTTCCACACGGACAATGACGATGATGTCGTATCTCTTAAAATTAACCAACACACTTGTGCTTCAATTTTTTAAAAGAGGAACTACGTGTACCCTGATCCCCTATTACACGAAAGGTGGTACATAGGCACTAAAGGTTCGCAACTGCGGCGGGTGCAAAAATCTTAAAATATATTTCTTTTTTCACCTCCACCATCCATTTTATATATAACACATTTTTATAGCCAAAGTATACAGATTTTTCAAAGAGGTTCCTACGGAGTACCGTAGATGTTTAGGGTGCTAATACCTTCCCTTTGCATAACCAACCCCCTTACCTTGAACCTTTCCCCCTTTTTTGGGTTATTCTCTCTTTTCCCATTCCTTTGGAAACAATAAAGAACGGTGGCGATTTTTATTTTTGATTTGTATAAAGTCTAGTCAATCCAATGGCTTAGTCTTGAACATTTCTACCACTACAGATAACAAGACTTTGGGGCATAATAACTCCATCCCTTTGGAGCCTTATCTCAAATGGGTGTGAGCTCACACTCAAAACCTAATGATGCCATATCTTGATATCCTACCAATAGTTGTAGAGCCTGTTACTGAGGGGGATATTCCTTATACCATTCTCCATCCTAACATGCCTACTGAGCTTGAAGAATTGCAGAGATCTTGGATTCAACTCAATGGGAACGAGACATATTTGAAGCATGATTCTATGCAAGCGAGAAGAAAGTGTTGGAGCTCACGAAGCAACTTCATGAGCAGTAAAGCCTAAATTCCTACCTCGACACAAAGAGGAAACGCACGTGGGAGACTTGATTCTTTTGTTTTAGGAGTTCATTTTGTTGTCTCTTTGAGACCTTTTGCTTTCCTATTGTAAGCCCAAGGGGCAATTGTAACTTTTGAACTTATTAATACAGTTTTTTTTTATGTTTCCTTTTTGGCTAGAAAATTTAAATCTCTAGAGTTCCTTGATAACATTGCATCCACATAGCATGCATCATATCATAAGCAGGTTTTCCGATACAGGTTTCCTCATCTTTTTACTGTTTATTTACAAGATGGCTCTAGATTAAACCGTCAAAGATCTACAAACTCAACACGCACAGTTCCAAGAGACTCTCCTCAACTTGGCTAAAGGACAACAAGAAATGGTGGCACTCCTTGCCACCAAAAAGAAGACCAAGAAACAGGCTATTATTCTCAACATGGGAAGAAGGTTCAAGGGGCCCGCCCAAATGGCTCAAATAGAAAAGGCTTCTTCTAAGAAAGAAGACAATCAAGAAGAGAAAGTTAGAAGCACCAGGGTTGGGGGTGGAAATAACCAGATTTCTGAGGATGAAGACTACTCCAATGAGCATTACCCACCGAATGAGGACAAATACAAACAGCTAGAAGACCGACTTAAGGCTATAGAGATCAAAACAGTGCCTGGTTTGGACTTTGGAGATTCAGGTTTGGTCCCTGGGGTGGTCATTCCCTACAAATTCAAGGTTCCTGTCTTTGCCAAGTATGATGGAATCTCCTGTCCCTAAATGCATCTAAGGTCTTATGTCCACAAGATTCAACCACACACAGCCTATAGGAAGTTATGGGTGCATTTCTTCCAAGAAAGCTTATCTGGGACACATTTCTAACGGTTCTATCAACTAGAAGGGACTAATATCCACACATGGGAGGATCTGGCTACTGCCTTCTACAGACAATACCAATACAATGCTGACCTTGCACTAACTCGGGTGCAATTACAAAATATGACTATGGGCTCGAGCGAAGGCTTTAAGGAGTATGCTCAAAAATGGAGGGACCTGGTTGGAAGGGTGAAACCCCCTTTGACTGACAGGGAATTAGTGGATATGTTCACGGGCACCTTGACAAGCCCATTTGTTAATTTGCGGAATGGGAGTTCTTCGTCAGGGTTTACTGAGTTGATTTTGACTGGCGAGCAAGTTGAAAGTGGAATCAAAATTTGGAAGATCCCAATGGCCTCAACCTCTACTACTGTGAAAAAATAATTTGTTGGTAAGTAGGAAACTAATGTTGTTTATGGACAAAGGAGCTGTATCAAGAATGATCGTCATCAGTCAGTAGAAGCTGTGTTAATTTCGAACCTAACCTCAGTTCAACAACCACAACAATCAAACAATCAATAAAGGCCAGACGCCTTGAGGAGGCAATTCACTAGGATTAACATGCCATTGTCACAAGCTCTACAAGATCTGTTTAAGGAATGTTTGGTAACACTGCGAGATCCTCCTCCAAATCCCAATACTGCCTCTCCCAAATATAACCTGAATGTGAAATGCACCTATCATTCAAATAGTCCCGCACATGACACCAACAACTATTGGGCGTTGAAGAACAAGGTCCAAGATTTGATTGATAACAAAGTGATTGAGTTTGACCCTCCGCAAACCCCTAATGTGATTACCGCACCCATGCCCAGTCATGGTAAAGTTGTTAATGCCATTGATGATGTCTCCTTTGTCTCCACCATCAGTGATTTGGCTACTCCCTTATTGATTGTTAAGAAGAATCTGTTAAGAGTCGGTTTATTTCCGAAATGCCTTGAAAATTGTCATCATTGTTCTTCTCAAACTAATGGTTGTATGTGGCTAAAGAAATGTATACAACGCCTGATTGATAGCCATGAAATTATGTTCGAGAAAACTCCGTCTGTGAAGAGTTTTCCTGAAAGTACTTTCCAAGAGCTGAGACTTGAAGATGTTTCCATAATCACCATTTCAAATACTCCTATTAGGATCACCTCTAAAGGACTTATAAGGATTATTGCTGAGCCAAGAGTGGCTCCCCTGATCCTTACTATATCGGGGCTAGTCCCCTATTCCTCCGAAAAAGTTGTGCCTTGGAACTATGGGGAAGAAGTTTATTATCATGGTGTCAAGTGAGATCCATAGATTACTGAAATTGAAGATCCTAAAATTACAGTTATTGTCGGAACTAGTAAGGTCACTAGGACGAGAAGGGTCTTCTCTCTGGAGATGTCTTCTCTAACAACTACAACAACACTTGTTCGCATTCCTGCTGCTAGGCCAACTGCCAATGCCCGAGGTAAAGAGAAAGTTACTGAGCCCTCACTGACGGAGGCACCCTTAAAATAAGTGACAATTGAAGACCCATCTAGACAAGAGATGTAAGAAATTCTGAAGATCATCCGAAAAAGTGACTACAAAATAGTTGAACAACTGGGGAAGACACCCTCAAAGATATCCATGATGTCCTTGTTATTATGCTCCGAAGCACATGCCCAAGCTTTGTTAAAATTCCTGAAGAATGCCCATGTACCTCAAGAGACCGCTACTGATCAATGTGAGAATTGTGTTGCAAGTCTAACTGCTGATAATGACTTGGGATTTTCTGATGTAGATTTAACTCTGGCGGGGAAGAATCACAACAAGGCTCTACACATCTCCATTGAGTGTAAATGCACTACTTTGGCACATGTGTTGGTAGATAATGGGTCCTCCCTCAATGTTTTATCTAAACGTGTTTTGGATAGATTGGATTGTGAAAGGCTGGTGCTGAAACCCAGCGATATTGTGGTAAGAGCCTTCGATGGGTCAAAGAGGATGGTCCTTGGAGAGGTTGATCTCCCGATCAAGGTGGGATATCAAGTCTTCAAATCAACTATTTATGTAACAGATATCCACCCGGCCAATTATTGCTTGCTAGGATGCCCATGGATTCATGGGGCATGTGCGGTTACTTCTATATAGCATCAAAAGCTGAAATACCCAGTGAAAGGGAAGATAGTCACAGTCTGCGGAGAGGAAGAATATATGGTGAGTCATTTGAATTCTTTCAAATATGTTGAAATGGATGAAGAATTCATTGAAACTCCTTGTCAAGAATTTGAAGTAATCCCTCCAGTGGTTGTTGTTGCTACTCCTACCACTCCTAAGATTGTCAAGGACATGCCAAGAATGGCTTCCTTGAAGGATGCTTGAGTTGTTGTAGAAGATGGAGGTTGCACTATTTGGGGACAACTTCCTGATATCCCCTAAAAATCCGACAAATTTGGATTGGGTTTTACTTCAAAGGCTCAAAAATAGGTTCAGCGTGCTCGTGTCGGGGGGCCACCTCTCTGTATTATAAACAATGAAGTGAATGCTCTGGGAGACACTAATAGTGATGGTAACTTGGACGACTGGATATTCTCAACTACTGATGGTGGACTCAACAACTGGATGGCTAAAGACTTTATCTCAATCTCCTTCAGCCAGGAGTAATTGTTATTTCATATTTTTATTGCTTTAAAAAGTTTGTCTGTAATTTCTTTAAAAAATAATGACTTTAAACCATGTGCTTTACTCGGGGCACAATGGTCCATTTGTTAAGGGTTATCATTTCATATATCATATGCTCATTTAATGAAAACATTGGACAATTTTAAATTCAAATTTTGTGCTCCTTTTCTTTCTTTTACTTGGCTCCATTTTCAAATAGCCATGTGACCTTACATGCACACACATACATTTGCAGATCCACTTCCACTTCGGATCTCATTGACAATAATTCTGCTATTTTCGTTTATGACTTCAAAAATCCAATCTATCAAGACGAAGACGAAGGTGAAGAAGATTGTGAGATACCAGGAGAACTCGCCAGACTCCTGATATGAGAGGAAAAGGCTACCCAACCGCATGAAGAACCTGTCGAAGTGATAAACTTGGGTACTGAGGCAGATAAGAAAGAATTCAAGATTGGCACCAACTTGAAAGACAATGTCAAGAGAAGATTGGTTCGGATGTTGCACAAATATGTTGAAGTCTTTGCTTGGTCATACGAAGACATGCCAGGACTCGATGCTAATATCGTGGTTTATCATCTACCAACGAAAGAGGGTTGTTCTCCTATCAAACAAAAAGTTCGTCGCATGTGTCCTGATATGTTTGAGAAGATTAACGCCGGGGTAATGAAACAGTTCAATACAGGTGTCTTGGCGGTAACATCCTATCCCCAATGGGTTGCAAATGTTGTTCTAGTGCCAAGGAAAGACGTTAAGGTTCGTGTGTGTGTAGACTATAGAGATATGAATAGGGAAAGCCCCAAATACGACTCCCCTACTTCATATTGATGTCTTGGTTGATAACACTGCTCAACACAAGGTGTTCTCCTTCATGGATGGCTTCTCCGGGTACAACCAAATCAAAATGGCGCCTGAAGACATGGAGAAAACTACTTTTGTCACACAGTGGGGCATCTTCTATTTTAAGGTTAAGACTTTTAGGATGAAGAATGCATGAGAAACTTGTCAACGGGGAAAATTTGTCAATTGACCAAGGGTTGATCATAATTCTTCAAGAAAATCATTCAAATCATCAAAGGGGAAAAATTGTCAAAATTAGGGTTTTGACTGAGAAGGACTGATCATTGACTTTTGACCTAGTACATGACCTAATGGCTTGAAGCATGATCTTAAGGATTCAAACACAATATCTAGACCTAATTCCATGTCCCAAATCATTTCTCAATATCAATTGATTGATAGCTGAAATTTGGATCAATTGATGGAAAGTCAACTGATACACAAAAAGTCAAACTTTGACATTTTGGTCAACATTGAATTTCAAAGATCAACGTTCATCAAGACACTCAAAAACATCAAACTTGATCATCAAGAATCAAGAAAGTCAAGAAAGTCCATAAAAAGTCAAATTTTCAAGACTTCGAAAATTCTAAGTGTTTTTTAACCTTGATAATTTCATTACTTCATAACAATTTTTCACCGGAATGCAAGATGATTCAAGGAAAACTTTAAACATGAAAGTTGTAGATCTTGAAGAATTCTACAAATTTGTCCCTTAGTGTTGATATCCAAAAAATGCTTAGGTTTAAAGATATAGGCTCATGAAGTCCTGACCTTTTTACTAAAACACTTAGTGAAATTTTCATCAAGTTAGGCAGATTTTTTTTCCTAACTTCTTGGCCAATTTTCGTCAAGCTCCAAGATGATTTAGCCAAAGTGGTAAACATGAATTTTGTAGACAATGTTTCAATCTTTCCAAAATGTCAAAGAACTTGAAGATATCATTCTTGAGCTAAGAGAATCGAAGAGAAGAAGTTGGGCATCCATTCTCGAATTATAGGGCATTTTCATGAAGAACACTTGACCAAATCTCACAACTATGTTATATAATCTTGCTTTACAGGCCTCTTGACTTGCAAATCTATCCATAATCAGATATTTACATAACTAATTGAGCTATGATCCAAGAGCTTAAGCCATTGTCCAAGTGATCATTCCATTAATGGAACAAAGTTCACACTTCCATTTTGGAAAAGTGGCTTTAATCACAAAGTCAACTTGTCTTGAGCCTCAAACTTGTTTGTTCTGATCACACTTAACATGTATGCTTAGAAGCAACATGTTTAAAACGTATAGCCTCCCTACAAGCCTTTATACCATTACATTGGAACAATGTTTGTCAAGCTTGCTTCAAAATAAAGTCACATAACTATAACATGTGATCTCTTGATTCTGAAACTCCCAAACATTTCATCTATAAATAGAGAAGCCATTTTCAACCTAACACACGATTTTACAAGCTCTCAAACTCCCTCAAATTCCCTGAAACTCAGGACTTTCACATAAACATCCATTGTTGCATATTCTGACCATAAACTCAAAACTCCTAATTTTGTCGTACGTCTTCATTTCTAATCAATAACAAAGCTTCCATACTTAATTTATAACTCACCCCACCCCTGTTTCATAATTTTAACTCCATCTTCATCATCCTCCAAACTCAAAAAACTCAGCTCTATAACTTGACATCTCCAAAAAGATTCAGCCACTATCGGTATAAAGTAAGAGTTGCATTAGCTTCCTAGGAGTCCAGTGAAGCTATCCAGATTATCACCACACTTCCAGGGGTGCTCAAATTATATACACGATTTCCAGTTTTGAGGTATGTTTTCTCATCTTTGAACCCTGTCTACAAGCATCATTAATGGTTACTTTGTGAATGAAAAATGTAGACATCATTTCCCTCAAGCTAACCATGTCTTTAGTTTTCATTTATATTATTGCCTGGGTGGTATGAATTTTAAAGTTGAACTTTCTGAAAAAATTAGGTTTTATTTGGTACTAAACAAAATTCATGTTAATCTTTGATTTATAGCCTTAGTTATTTACATGGTTGAATTCGTGTTGAAAAATAGAGCAATTTTCATGTTTACACTTTTAAAAATGGTTGAGAAATGAGCAAGTTCATAAATTTGAAAATGTAACAATGGAGGATAGCACGAGGAAGAAGATGAAGTTGTAATCAGGACTAAGTTTATTTTAAATTTATTTCAAGTTGTTTTATGACCGGATGAAACAGCCACACTAGTGGCAGAGGAAGTGCGTGTAACACATTGATCTATAGCGACCTGGGTTCTAGCCCCAGTGGTACCCTTTTATTTGTTTCACATTTTCTTATTTCAGGTTCTATACATACAAGCCATATACGCACACGCTGCACCCCATATCCACACCATCAGATCATCATTCATCTTCATCCAACACTCATAATGGAGAGCCAATGGTGCACTCCCAGAAATTAGTCACACTGGATCAGCAAGCATTGGACTTTTGTTTCTGATCCATTGACTAAGTTTCTTCAATATACCCCATCTTTTACTAAAAATAACGCAGGCCCATATACAATTTTTTTCTTTCTGATTTTAACAAAATGCATCTTGGGCCCATCCTTTTTGCTACTTTTAACTCCCACCTTTCTTTTTAAACCCCCAAACCCAATATTTTCTCATATCCTTTATATTTTCTATACTTTATATTTATTTTTATTTAAAACTAAAATACAAAATACATATTTTTCTTAATTAATTTAATTAAAAATATTATTTTATTTTTGTTAAAATTTAGAACTAAATTTTATTATTGTTCTACACTATAAAATATTTTTTTGTCATTAATATTCAAATTATTTTACAAGCAAATTATTAGATTTAGATTTCATTATCTCCTCAATTAAATTAGATTTAGGTTTTGTAATTTAATTTTCCTTTTAAATTGATTAAATTAATTAACTTTTCTTGTAATTAAAATTAATTAGTTTAATTAGGTTAATCTCTAAAACTTTTTCAATCAAAAACCCTAAAAACAATTTCTTCTTCATCTTTACATTTTGTACATTCTATCATTATTCAGTTATATGATTTGTAATACATAATTAGGGCTTTATTTCTTTCCTACCCCTATTCACAAACTTGTACCCCCTATTTCCAAAGCGTTGTAATAGCGTAGGACATTTAAATTCTGTAATTTATCGCTTTCCTTATTATTTCTAGTAATTGGGATTTGCATGACAAGACTTAAAATAAAATATTAGAAAACCCTAATCCCAGATAATATAATTGAAAACAACACACTTTGCACACATGCATCTCTAAGGTTAACCACACTTGTTGCCTCGAATAAAAACAGTCATGTCCCTCAAATGTGGGATATTTTAGCAAAGACCCTCGATTGAAAGATCGTAGTCCTTCGATGACCCTTTGATGTTACCTTTGATAAATGATCTTACTCCCTTACAATAAATTGCTAAAGAATCTTACAAGTTGCCTTCTATGACTGTACGATGATCCACACCTGTCCCTAACATCCAATGATATGGCTCCCTACCAACCAATGGTAAAGTAGCACTATCTAAAGGAGGATGAAAAGAACAAAGACTTTTTTGAATAGGTAAATTGCTCAGAATTTATTGCTCATAAACAAAACCATTTCTACACCTCACACTTTCAAAAAAAAACATATTCTCAAACACTCTCTTTTCAAACAAATGTTTTCAAAACAAACACTTTGTATGCGTTCTCAGTGATATGAGAATGATTACAAAGTTTTTCATACTAAGACATTTTCAAAATATTTCCAAAAACAAACATTTTGTATACATTCTCGACGATACGAGAATCATTACAAAATCACTACTTTCAAAAACATCTTCAAAAAATCTTTCAACTTACACAAAACACAAAGCATTTTCAAAGTGATCAAGCAATTAAAAGCCCGTAGATAACTACGGATGAAAAGGGTGATAACACCTTCCCTTTTCATAACCTACTTCCCGAGCTCAAAAATATTCCCAAAAGGTCTTTCCTATTCTTTTCACCCTTTACTTTATTGGATAAAATAAAGTTGGTGGCGACTCTAGCTATCCGCAACACTTGCGATCAAACACAAAACACCAAGTCAGCTCTCCCACCGTATTACAATATGGTTCAAATGTCAAAGATTTATTTCATCGATAATTGGAGAAATGGCTAATTTCTCTTTCTTGAGATCAACTAGTTGTTATCTGCAACAAAAACACCAACCAATGCAAACTCTTTTTGCCTTTGGACTTTTCTTTCAAAACTTTTTTTCTTTCAAAAGAACATGTTAATCCACTTATGTGCTGACGCGTAAGTCTCCAAAGGTCGAGTTGCGGCAGAAGACAAAATTAATATCGTTCAGGCAAAGATTCAAAACAAATAGAACTTTTGAAGTCGAACTACGGCTGCTCTGACTCCTTAAAAGGGATACGTAGGCATTGGGGTAGGGCCCGAACAAGCACAAATTTTATTTTCCCTACATTATTTTCTCTTTTCTTTTGCATGCATTACCTCTCTTATATCTCTTAATATTTATACATAGAATTCACACCCTTAGATCAAAATAAACATAATTGGATCCTGTAGAGTACTACAAACATTTGGGGTGCTTATACCTTCCTCGTCGCGTAATCAACTTCCTTACCCAATCTCTACGGTCGCAAGAGCGTGATTTCACCCTTATCGAGTTTATTTGATGTTTACCTTTCCCTTCTTGTGGGATAAAAATGTTTGATGGTGACTTCATTGATTTTATCTTGATGATTTTTTCATCCGGTTGTTTCAGCTGGAGACTTCACTGGGGACAGATTGACCTATTGATGATCCATCCTTAGCAAGTCAATCATAACTTATGTTTGTTTTCTTTTCTATTGGGTGTTTATATGTTTATTACTTTCTAAATATGTATTAATTACATGCTTCCATGCATTGCATCTTATTATCTCCTATACTCTAGATACTGTTGTTATGTTGTGGGGTTGAGGTGATACTTCTTGAGGTAAAAAGCCCAGTACCCAGGCTTGATTGTACTATGACACTAGGAATAGAATGGGGGCATGACGGATATAGGACGTGGTCCAATTAGTGTAGTCATGTCATATACCACACTCGAATGAGGTTCAAGTGAAGGTACTTTCATCATGCACGTCTGTGTTGCATGATTTTACTTTTAGGCATACCTATGATTTCTGAGTTACTCTTGCCTTACATTAACCTAGTCTTCACCCGTGACTGCGAGGGATGATTTATTACAGGTACAGTCGGTGACTTTGTTCAGTTGGTGACTTTGTTCAATTGGTGACTTTGATTATTTTGGTGACTCTTTTTCTGTTGGTAACTTTGGTTGGTGACTATCATTGGTGACCGTCTCGAACTTTTGTACCTATACAACAGAACAATAGTGTCCAGTTTAGTGGAAACCCTGGTCCTATCATATCACATCTAAGCATATTTACTTTTCAAAATTATATATATGTCGTACAAAAAAATGATTAACCTGCATATACATTGTCATTTCCAGGATTTTCCGGAGTTTTCTTTTCCTCTAAGAATGGTAAACAACACTGATATCATCATGAAGACCAAAAGGGATAACTTCACCTACCAGTTTCGTCCAAGTGTTTGGCCCTTCCTTGAAGAACTCAGAAATCTCATGAATTTTTAACAGATGGGTGTTTTATTGGTGTAAGCCCTAGAGGCCAATACTTTTGGTACTTGTATCAAATTATTTATTAATAATAAAAGGCATTTCTTTATTATGTTTGCTTTCCAAAATAATAAAGTCCCTAGAATGGTTTATTTGTTTAATGAAATGTTAAGTGTGACTTAATCATGAGATCCCATTAAACATAAGACATTATTCTTAAAGTATCCGTAGTCAAGCTTTAATGTGAAGTGGGATAGCATTAAAGCATTAAGATTATTATGAAGATAGATTGATGATCACATCTCATGGATCATAGATAAGGAGTTATCAAGTCTTGACATAGGTATGAATATTAGGAGTAATATTTATACTGGATTGACCCGCTATGAGAATACTACATAGAATGTTATGCAAAGTGTCATAAGTTATTCTCATGATGATAATGGTGTATACCACCCTTCGACCTGAAACCACTATGGATCCTAGATGTAGAGTCAAGTACTTTATTGCTGATCAAACGTCATCCGTAACTGGATGACTGTAAAGACGGTTGATGGGTACTTCACAAAGCATGCTAAGGGACATGAGTGACCTAGATGGAATTTGCTCATCCTGCATAACAGGATAAATGTCTAAGGGCCCAATATTGAACTGGACAAGGGTGACACAGTGTATGCCTTGTGTTCAATATAGACATGAGGGCAAAAGGGTAATTGTACAACATAAATATTATCACGGAAAAGGTTTGGTCAGATCACATGACATTTTCGTGACTTGGGTAACAGTGATGTGTTGCTAGATACCGCTCACTGTTTATTATATTAAATGTGTGATTTAATATAATTGCCAACGTCGCGAAAACCTACAGGGTCACACACATAAGGATAGGTTGATGAGAGATAGAATAAATAAGGAACACCGTAAGATACGATGCACTTAAGTGTAATATGGAAAGTGGTAAGGTACCACATGGATAAGTGATATATGGTACATCATAAGGTATGATGTCCATAAGCTTAATTGGGCTTTTAGCTTATAGCCTTAATTGGGCTTTTAGCTTGTAGCCCACACGAGTGATTCTATAAATAGATCCCTTGTGATGAAGCAATTTCACTTGATGCATTTTCGTTTTTGATTCTCTCTCTCACTCAAAGTTTCCGTTCGTGATCAGCTAGCACTATGACCGGAAGAGATCTGTTCGTGTGGACTGAGTAGAGGCGTTGTTCTTCATCAACGCTCGTGATCACAACATCAAAGGTCTGAATTGCCACAAGAGGTAAATGTTTCTATCACTGACCATGCTCATTCGTAAGGATCACTAAAGGAAAATTTTAAATTCCGCTGCGCTTTTTGGTCGCGATTTTCCTTCATGTTTTTGGTGAAAGATATGGGAATCTCCTGTCTTTTTTGGATGCCCAGGTTGATGATAAGGCTGTCCAGAATTTGCTACAGTTTTATGATCCGGAGTTGTGTTGTTTCACATTTCAGGATTATCAGTTGGCCTCTAATCTTGAGGAGTATTCTCATCTTCTCCATATCAAAATTACTAATCACATTCCCTTCATCCAGATCCCTGTTGAGCCTGACTATGAAGCTATTGCTAGGGTTGTTTATTTGAGCCTTAGTGATGTAAAAGGAAAGTGGAGACGTAATAAAGTCATTTGTGGTCTTCCGGTAGATTTCATGGAAAGAAAGGTAAAATAAATGGAGAGAAATGTACATTGGGATGCTTATTATGCATTGTTTGCTACTATCATTTATGGGGTTGTTCTCTTCCCCGAGATTAAGGAGATAGTGGACTTGGCTGCTTTGTGCGTCTTCATGAGTAAAAATTTGATACCTACCTTATTAGCTGACACTTATCATACCATTCACTCTAGGTATGGGAAGAAGGGAGTAGTGGTATTTTGTGTTCCAATTCTTTACAAATGGTTCATGGCACAGTTACCTACATGTGGACCATTCAAGGAAGATCCTTGTTCTTGGGCATCCAAAGTGATGACGCTCACCATTTTTTATATTCAATGGTATAAACATAAGGTTGATAGTACTGAGGTAATAATTGTGCAGGTTTATCTAATGTTCCACTCATAGGAACAAAAGGGATCATCAATTATAACCCAGTACTCTCTCTTCTCCAGTTAGGCTATGCTCTGAGACGTCCATCCACAGCTAAATAAGTTGAACATGTGTACTACAAAACGGGAGAAAAACTTGCATTGTTGAAAAAAGCAGAAGTTGCTTTGGCTCACATTAGTAGGAAAGGGAAAGAGTTCTTTGGGTTAAAGGAAGTATTATCTTTTGATTCTTATGTGGGCTGGGTGAAAGAAAGAGTTAAAACTCTTATGTTGCCTTTTGAAAAAGAGATATCCTTGTACCCTCAACCCATTGAACTATAACACGATGTACCTAAAGAACGCTTTTATCAAGTGCAGTTGGAAAATACGGATCTTCGTCAAAATCTTGAAGACAAAGAAATGGAAATATACTTCTTGACAGAAAATAAGAGAGAATTAGCTCGTCAACTAAAAAAATATGAAGGTGAAGGTAGTTCTGAAGGTAGGAAGAACAAAAGAAGACCTGGGATAGAAAATTTGTTTATATCTGCAGAGGAGTATTAAATGGCCCTTGCTGATACAGAGAAGAATCGTCAAGAGACTATGAAATTCCAAATGGCCAACAATAGAAACAAGGCCAAAGCCAAAGAGTTGGGAAACCAGTTTAAAGGTGCTATGTTGGAGCTGGAAGCAAAGAAATCTTAGATGACCGAAGTGATGAAAGAAAATGCTAGACTCCGAGAAAAAAATAAGAGAAATGGAAGATGCGCCCATACCCATACCTTTTCATAATGCAAGGAGTGTGATTGCTTTCTGTAGCAATGTGTGTACCTGGAAGGACAACTATTTCAGAAGGACGTGGTGATTGATATCTTTGCACGCGAATGAGATCGTGAAAAGACAAGGAAATTATTTGCAGAAACCAAAGAGTGGAGTGAAGGGTACTTCTGGCAAGGGGGGACATTATACTACACCGAGATCAAAGATCCACCGTGTTGATTGTCGTTTTTCTTTATTCTTTAATGTCATTTGATCATCACCAGTCTTGTTGAATAGGATCATTTACATTTTCATTATGTATTTTGGATCATTCTTGTACGAATTTGCCATTAATCATATGGATCATTTTATTTTAATAAAGCCAATTGTCATTGATTGTATCTCTTATCGATTGTTGATTATCTCCCTTATCATGTTTGTTTAATGTTCCTAGGGGTTGACAAAACTTTTGGATACCATGGTTATGATAAAACATTTCATGAATGGTCATTCATTATTGCATATCATATCATGATAGGTGGTTCCCACAGGTTTCTCATCTTCCATTTGGGTTTTCTTTTTAGAAATTGCTACTACAAACCTGCACCACTACAACACTAGGAGTACTTCCAGAATGCATGTGGAACAAATTTAGGTAGATGTTGTTGCTATGGTTACCGAGATGGATACTCGGGTTGACCAATTGATGGAGATCATTCAAAACATAGCTCCTCAGCAAGAGAAAATGAGAGCCATAATTATGAGGCTTGTGGAAACATTGGATAATGGTGGTGAAACTTTGAATACAAATCCACCAGGGGTCTTCGTCAACAATCCTAATGATACTTTGGGTACTCATAATGTGGTTGGGAATCTAGGAGGTGCTTGGAACAGGAATCTAGATTCGAATATCGGTTTGAATGCTCAGAACGGTTAGCCTGCAAATCTTGACAGCCCTGCAAATAACCAAGGTATCCCTGTGATTTAAGTTGTATGGAATCCTCTTCCACCTACTCATATTCGTTAGAGTGTTAAACAAACCCTTATACCACTGAGGCCTGTTTGTATTCCTACCAGGCCAGTGGAAGAAGATAATTGAAAAGACTGGATGTTTAATGTTGATGAACCAACAAAATTTGACAAGAAATTGCATATGCTTGAAGAGCAGATGCACAGGTTTGAAAGTCAAGGTGCAATAGGATTTGACATGTCTGATTTGGGCTTAGTTCCTGGGGTGAAAATTGTTAGAACATAGTTTGATTCTACAACCCTTGAGTAAAGTTTTGATGATAACAAAATACAAAGAATAATATTTTTTTCTAAGGAATATATAAAGAACAAATATGCTCCTGAAAATTATGCTTTGTATATGCAAAAGTTCTGACAGAATCAGCATCAGAATGGAATCAGCATCAGAAGATCAGCAACCTAAGGTACTCATTGAAACACTGAAGTTTGATGACCAGAATCTGCGCCTAAAAAAATACACTCTGACTCTGATCAAAGACATCTTTACCAAGTCATCAACACTCTAAAGCGTTATCAGCAGATATAACAAAGAAGATTCTGAAGCGTTACTGGTTATTCAAGACAAAATTAAATGCTAACGGCTTTCTTCAGACAAAGATCTTCTACAAAAGGAAAGTGCATTATTATCATTAAACATGCTTTATGGACAACGTATCTTTGCTTGCCTATATAAACAGGATTGCTTATGAAAAGAAGCACGTACGTACACACTCAATTTTGCTAAGCTAATCAAACTACGCTCATTCAAAGCTTTAGAAAAGTCATTTTATTCCAAGCTTATTTTATGTAATTGTCACAGTTGTTATATACAGTTTTTTAAGAAAACAACAATACACACTTGTTCAATTCACTTGTGAAAGAAGTTCCTTGAGATTAACCGGATTGTGGTTGTACTCAAGAAGACTTTAACAGTTGTTAAAGTATCTATTTTAATCATTTGAAAATAGTGGATTAAGACCTCGTTGGAGAGAGGCGAAATCACCTTGACGGGTGGACTGGAGTAGTTTGAGACCAAACGAACCAGGATAAAAATACTGTGTTTTCAAGCCATTAGTTTTAAGTTTTACAATTCACCCCCCCCCCCCCCCTTTCTTGTGTTTTTCACATCTTCAATTGGCATCAGAGCGCCTGGTTCTGAGATTTAACACTTAACCGTGTCAGTACAAGATCCAGCGTCAGAAAAACACAATGGCGGGACCAAGACAAAACATCAGCAATGACAACAATGAAGAAAGGGACAGATTCAGTGGCAAACCTCCAGTCTTTGATGGAGAAAACTTTGACTACTGGAAAGATAGAATTGAGAGTTTCTTTCTGGCCCATGATGCTGATCTGTGGGACATGGTGACTGATGGATACATGCACCCAGTGGATGGACGTGGTCAGAAGATTGACAGGAAAATGATGTCTGATCAGCAAAAGCGTGATTTCAGAAATCATCACAAGGCCAGAGCAATTCTTCTCAGTGCCATCTTATATTCAGAATATGAGAAAATATCAAACAGAGAAACTGCTAAGAATATGTTTGATTCTCTGAGAATGACGCATGAAGGCAACATTCAAGTCAAAGAAACAAAAGCCCTTGCGCTCATTCAGAAGTATGAGGCATTCAAGATGGAAGACAGTGAATCAATAGAAGCTATGTTTTCAAGATTTCAAATTCTTGTTGTTGGTCTAAAAGTTCTTGACAAAGGATATTCCACTGTTGATCATGTCAAGAAGATCATCAGAAGCTTGCCAAAACAGTGGAGGCCAATGGTCACAACACTTAAGCTAGCCAAGGATCTCAACAAAATCTCTCTGGAGGAACTTATCAGCTCCCTCCGAAGTCACGAGATAGAGCTAGAAGCAGATGAACCTCAAAAGTAAGGTAAGCCATTAACTTTAAAATCTAACAGAAAATCGGACTCCAAAGTTTTGCAGGTTGTGGAAGAAACCTCTGATGGATCCTCATCAGAAGAAGATGAATTGTCTCTTCTCTCCAAAAGGGTGAACCAACTGTGGAAGCAGGGGCAAAGGAAGTTCAGGAATCCCAGAAGATCAGAAAATCAGAATAAATCTTCCTCCAGATACAGAAGGTCAGAATCCTCCTCTAGACACAAAAGATCAGAAGGATCTTCAGGATACAAAAAGCCAAACTACAAAGACATCATCTACTATGAGTGTAACGAGCAAGGGCACTACAAAATTGATTGCCCAAAACTTCAGAAGGAGAAGCCCAAAAAGAAGTTTGGTAAGGAAAAGAAGAAAAGTCTGATGGCTACATGGGATGATTCTGACACATCTGAAGCTGACTCAGAATCAGATGATGAAAGAGAAAACATAGCTCTCATGGCAAACGTCTCTGAAGACAGTGAAGCTTCTGGTTCAGATTCAGAATCAGATACAAAAGAGGTATTCCCTGACTTCACTATAAATTTTACTAAGGCTGAATTAGCTGAAAGCCTTAATGAAATTCTGGAAAGGTATCAGCAGATCAGACTCAAATTCAGAAACCTGAAAAGGAATCTTGCTTCTGACTCTGATAAGACTGAGAGTCTCAAATTGGAGAATTCTGAGTTGAAAGATAAAATTTCAAAATTAGAAAATCAATTGCAAAACTCTCAGAAGAAAACAATCCCCAAAACTCCCAGCAATGCTGATGAGATCATCAAAGAGTATGATCACAGCTTTCAGAAGTTTCTAGCTAAAAACATAGACAGGAGCAAAATGGCTTCAATGATCTATGGGGTTAGCATAAATGGAATAAAATGGATAGGATATTAAGGTAAGGTTCCTACACCAAAAAATGCCATGGATTTAGTTATAAAGCGTACTCCACTTGATTCACACTTTATATATGGGCACACACATGACATAAAATATACAAGTAGTGATTACTCTATCAAGCCAAAATTCAGCCAGATTTTTGGTAGAACTAACAAATCAGGACCCAAGAAAATGTGGGTACCTAAGGATAAAATAATACATGTTGCAGATATCTTTAGCAGCAAAGCAAAGACACCAGTCATGGTACCTAGACTCTGGCTGCTCACGACACATAACGGAAAGAAGGAATATGTTCCAAAGCCTGGAACTTAAGCCTGGAGGCCACGTAGGCTTTGGAGGCAATCAGAGGGGAAAGATTATTGGCTCTGGAACAGTAGGTAATGGAAATCTTCCCTCTATTAGTAATGTTTTATTAGTTGATGGATTAATGCATAACTTGTTATCCATAAGTCAATTAAGTGATAACGGTTATGATATAATCTTCAATCAAAATTCATGCAAAGCTGTTAGTCAGAAAGATGGGACTATCCTATTTAATGGAAAGAGGAAAAACAACATTTATAAAATCAAACTTTCTGAACTGAAAAATCAGAAAGTAAAATGTCTTCTGTCTTTTAACAACGAGCAATGGATCTGGCACAGAAGATTGGGACATGTTAGTATGAGAAGAATATCTCTGATTAACAAACTCAATCTGGTCAGAGGACTTCCTAACTTAAAGTTCAATTCAGATGCTATGTGTGAAGCATGTCAGAAAGGCAAGTTTGCAAAACCTGCTTTCAAATCCAAAAATGTTGTTTCCACCTCTAAGCCATTAAAACTTCTGCACATTGAATTATTTGGTCCAGTGAAAATTGCCTCAGTCAGTGACAAGAATTATGGGTTAGTAATCGTCGATGACTATAGCAGATGGACATGGGTAAAGTTGTTAAGGCACAAGGACGAGTCACACTCTGTGTTTGTTACCTTCTGCAACAAAGTTCAGAATGAAAAGGATCTTAGAATCGTCAAAGTCAGAAGTGATCATGGTGGAGAATTTGAAAATAAAGATTTTGAATTATTCTTTAATGAAAAAGGCATTCTGCATGACTTCTCTTGTCCTATAACTCCCCAGCAAAATGGAGTTGTAGAACGAAAGAAAAGAACATTGCAAGAAATGGCCAAAACCATGATCAACGAGACTAACGTTGCTAAGATTTTTTGGGCAGAAGCAATAAACACATAGTGTTACATTCAGAATAGAATCTCCATAAGACCTATTCTAGAAAAGACTCCATATGAATTGTGGAAGAACAGAAAACCCAACATTTCCTATTTTCACCCCTTTGGATGTATATGTTTTATTTTGAATACAAAAAATTATTTGAACAAGTTTGACTCTAAAGCACAAAAGTGTATTATGTTAGGATACTCTGAACGCTCACGAGGGTACATAGTATACAATACAGAAACACGGATTGTTGAAGAGTCAATCAGTGTTCGGTTTGATGATAAGCTTGACTCTAAAAAGTCAAAGCAGAATGAATTCCTTGCAGGTATGGAAGTTAAACTCACGGGTACTGAAGACAACTCAGAGGCTCTCAACAGAGACACTCCCTCAACATCAGAAAGAGTCACTACAAGCAACCCAGCAGCTTCTGTTGATCAACTCCAGAAAAGACCATCCAAAAGCAGAATTGATCACCCAGAAGAAACAATCTTAGGAAGGAAGGAAGATCCAATCAGAACAAGATCTACCTTTAGAAACTCTGAAGAATCCCTCATGGGACTTGTTTCTCTGATTGAAACAACAATAATTGATGAAGCACTTCTGGACAATGACTGGATTCTGGCAATGCAGGAGGAGCTAAATTAGTTCACAAGAAATGACGTATGGGATCTGGTTCCCAAACCAAAAGGATTCAACGTCATAGGCACAAAATGGGTGTTCAGAAACAAACTAAACGAACAAGGCGAAGTCCTCAGAAACAAAGCACGGCTGGTAGCACAAGGTTATAGTCAACAAAAAGGGATAGACTATACAAAAACCTTTGCTCCAGTCGCCAGGTTAGAATCTATCAGACTTTTAATTTCATTTGTTGTTAATAAAGGCATCACTCTGTATCAGATGGATGTCAAGAGTGCATTCTTAAATGGCTATATAGAAGAAGAGGTTTATGTGCACCAACCCCCTGGTTTTGAAAGTTCCAAAAATCCAGAATATGTTTTCAAACTAAAGAAGTCACTCTATGGTCTGAAACAAGCTCCCAGAGCTTGGTATGAAAGACTAAGTAACTTCCTGTTAGAAAAGGAATTCACCAGAGGGAAAGTGGACACAACCCTGTTCAGAAAACAGTTAAGAATGACATCTTAGTATGTCAGATTTATGTTGATGATATTATATTTGGATCCACTAAACCCTCTCTGGGAAGAGAGTTTGCTAAATGTATGCAGGCAGAATTTGAGATGAGCCTAATGGGGGAACTAAACTTATTTCTGGGCATTCAGATTAATCAAACTCCAGAAGGAACCTACATTCATCAAAGCAAATATGTCAGAAAACTTCTTAATAAATTTGATCTCTCAGAATGTAAGCCCTCAAGGATTCCAATGCATCCCACGTGCATTCTGGAAAAAGAAGAGGTAAGTAACAAGGTAGAACAGAAGGTCTACAGAGGTATGATTGGTTCTCTTCTCTATCTGACAGCGTCAAGGCCTGACATTCTATTCAGTGTTTGCATTTGTGCTAGATTCCAATCAGATCCTAGAGAATCTCACTTAACAGCAGTTAAGCGAATTTTCGAGTATCTGAAAGGTACTACTAATCTGGGTTTGTTTTATAGAAAATCAAGTGATTACAACTTAGTAGGATACTGTGATGCTGATTTTGCTGGAGACAGAGTAGAACGTAAAAGCACTTCGGGAAGCTACCAGTTTCTGGGAGAAAATCTGATCTCATGGTCCAGCAAAAGATAATCCACAATAGCTCTATCAACAGCAGAAGCTGAATACATAGCAGCAACTGGATGCAGCACGCAAATGCTCTGGATGAAAAGTCAACTTGAGGACTTCAATATATTTGAGAGTAACATCCCTATCCTCTGTGACAATACTTCTGCTATTTGTCTCAGTAAAAATCCTATTTTGCATTCTAGGGCTAAGCATATAGAAATAAAACATCATTTTATTATGGACTATATTCAGAAAGGGATTCTAAATTTAAAATTTATTAACACAGACCATCAATGGGCTGATGTTTTTACAAAACCTCTTTCTGAAGATAGGTTTAACTTCATTCTGAAACATCTCAGCATGAAGCTTTGCCTAGAATAAAACAATTTTATTTCCATATATTAAACTTCAGAATTTTGATTATTTTTCTGTGAACTACTGATCAATCTTCCTTCAGATCTTTAGAAGTACAGATTGTATCAGAATCTATCCATGAAGATCTGAGCGCTTCATTTCAAGGATAGAAATATGATTTTCACTCAAGCAAACAGTTCTCATCCATTCATCAGCTACTTTCTGAGGCTGAACACGCGTTCACTTTTCTGAAAGGTCAAAAGCGCTGATTGGATGCATTGGGACACATGTCATGGGTAATCGTTCCAATATCTTTCTGAATCCCCCAAAATCAGCTATCATTAATGCTCATAATCATTATAATTTATTTCTCTCTCTTGTCGTTTACGTTTTCAAAATCTTTTTCAAAATCTATTTAAACACATTTCTCACTCTTTACACTCTTTCACTTTCACTTTCATTCTCACTAATTGATTTCAGTTGCATCTTTCTCAAAACCCTTTCAATTTCTTCTAAAAATGTTCTGTGTGAATATGGCTTCCTCAAGCAACCCAACTTCCAGTACTCAGAGAACAGATTCCTGAGAACAATATTAAGAACCCTTCAGAACTCTTCTCACACCCATCAAAAATCTAGAAGTAGTCTCAGAATTGATTGTGGACTTTAACAGTCTTCAAGAGAACGGGTTCAATCTCTCTGAAGAGGTAAAGGCTCAAGGCTGGAACAGGTATTTTGACCGTCTGGTAGGTCCAACGTTCCAAATCCTTGTAAAGGAATTTTGGATTCATGCTACATCTTCCAACCATCAAGTTACTTCATACATAATGGGGAAGAAGATAGTCATAACTGAATACCTTATTGCAAGATTGATATGCTACAATGGTGGTGGCGTAAGATGCATAGACATGGCTGAAAGATGTGTTGATGTCGCCCTAATTGCTAGAGAAATCTTCACTCTGGGTCTTCCCTCCAGCAAGATAAGGGATCTCAAAGACCATCACATAATATAGGCCAAGATTATTCTGGGATGCATAAACCACAGGAAGCCAACCAGCTCTCCTGACTACATCAACATTGATCAGCAGTTTCTGATCTACTTCATCTCCCAGAAGATTAAGGTGAATCTTGCTCATTTTCTATTCAACCACTTAAGGACTAGTGTTAAGGAGACCAGAGAAGAGGAGCGCACAAAAAGGGACTGGATACCCTTAGGAAGGCTCATATCAGATATTCTAACAGAGAATAAGCTAATAGATCATCTAACAGAAGCTCAGGAAATCAGCACTTTAGAAGACCTGAAGAGATCTGTTATTTTAATGCAGGAAAGAATGGATAAACAGGATGACAAAATTTCAGAAATCAAGAGCATGTTAACCAAGCAGGAGGAAACCAACATCCGGATCAAGGGCTTGTTGGAAGCTTTGTTCACGCGTCTTCCTCCTCCCTCTTAGATTTTCCTCTGTTTAAAAATTTGTTTTTCTGTAATATTCTCAACATAGTTCTGAACTTATCTTTGATTTTACCTTTTAATATCAACTCATTTTGGCTCTGATTATGTGTTCTTTTTGATAACTGACAAAAAGGGGGAGAAAGAAAAAGATATTTTCAATAACGGTCTACTAGGACATAAGTCTCAAACATTCTAATCTACTTAAATTATCTCTTCTAAAAAGCTTGAACAGGTACAAAACTCTGCTGAAAGATACAGTAAGATTTTGATGCTCAAAGACTCATGGAGTTAAAAGGAAGTAATCAACTCAGGGGGAGTTTTTCTACTTAACTCTATGCTTTTTGTTCTTTATTCTTTATTGAAAAATCTGGTTTTTGTCATCATCAAAAAGGGGGAGATTGTTAGAACATAGTTTGATTCTACAACCCTTGAGTAAAGTTTTGATGATAACAAAATACAAAGAATAATATTATTTCTAAGGATATACAAAGAACAAATATGCTCCTGAAAATTATGCTTTGTATATGCAGAAGTTCTGACGGAATCAGCATCAGAATGGAATCAGCATCAGAAGATCAGCAACCTAAGGTACTCGTTGAAACACTGAAGTTTGATGACCAGAATCTGCGCCTAAACAAATACACTCTGACTCTGATCAAAGACATCTTTACCAAGTCATCAACACTCTGAAGCGTTATCAGCAGATACAGCAAAGAAGATTCTGAAGCGTTACTGGTTATTCAAGACAGAATTAAATGCTAACGGCTTTCTTCAGACAAAGATCTTCTACAAAAGGAAAGTGAATTATTATCATTAAACATGCTTCATGGAAAACGTATCTTTGCTTGCCTATATAAACAGGACTGCTTGTGAAAAGAAGCACATACGTACACACTCAATTTTGCTAAGCTAATCAAACAACGCTCATTCAAAGCTTTAGCAAAGTCATTTTATTCCAAGCTTATTTTGTGTAATTATCACAGTTGTGATATACAGTTTTGTAAGAAAACAACAATACACACTTGTTCAATTCACTTGTAAAAGAAGTTCCTTGAGATTAACCGGATTGTGGTTGTACTCAAGAAGACTTTAACAGTTGTTAAAGTAGCTATTGTAATCCTTTGAAAATAGTGGATTAAGACCTCGTTGGAGAGAGGAGAAATCACCTTGACGGGTGGGCTGGAGTAGTTTGAGATCAAATGAACCAGGATAAAAATATTGTGTTGTCAAGCCATTAGTTTTAAGTTTTACAATTCAACCCCCCCCCCCCCCCCCCCCTCCTTGTGTTTTTCACATCTTCAAAAATTACCCCAAAGTTCAATGTGCCTGATTTCGTAAAATACAAAGGTATTTCTTGTCCAAATACCCATGTTAAGTCTTTCTACCGAAAGATGTCTGTGTATTCTGATGATGAGAAGCTATTGATGCGCTTCTTTCAAGACAGCTTAACAGCTGGCCCACACGTATGGTACATGCAGTTGGAAAGCAGTCACATCCGTAAGTGGAGAGGATTGGTTGAAGCTTTTGTTATGCACTATCAGTATAACACAAACATGGCTCCCATAAGAACCCAATTGCATAATTTATCCCAGAAGCGGGACGAGTCTTTTAAAGATTATGCCCAGAGGTGGCGAGAGATGGTTGCGAAGGTTCAACTGCCCATGTTAGAGTGGGAGATGGTGGAAATTTTTAGTAGTACATTGCAGGGTCAGTACTACACAACTTGCAGTACATCAGGTACTCTTTCTGAGATGGTAACACTTTGAGAGCGAATCGAAATAAGAATTAAGTTAGGAAAGATCCAAGATGTCGTTGCTGGAAATAATGATGGTAACACTAAGAAGTGATTTGGCAGACACCAAAAGAAGAAGGAGGGGGGATCCAATGCGGTATATTCTCGAAAAGGGAAAGGCGGATATCATGGTTCCGATCATCAGATTGCTACTGTAATAATTCTAGTTGTTGCACCTCAGCGCCAAGCATATACACCTAGATAGAACAAACAGAAAAAACCAAGAATTCCCCCTAGGAAGTTTGATGTGCTTCTCATGTCATATGTTGAGTTGTTACCTCAACTGCTTGAGTTAAAGTTAATTAAGATCCGTACATAGAATATTGACCCTGAAAAATTACAAGCTCACTTTGATGCTAATGCTCGGTGTGATTTTCACTCTGACAGGTAGGGGCATACTATTGATAATTGTTATGCCTTCAAGCATAAAGTCCAGGACCTATTGGAATCTCAGGACATCAATTTTAGACCATCGCCCAATATTACAAATCAGCCTCTGCCACCTCATGGCGGTGCCACTGTCAGCGCCATCCTAGAAGATGAAAACTTGAATTTGATTATGGATTTTAATAAATTAATTACACCTATCTCATTTGTGAAAGGGCAGTTGTCAAGTAAAGGTGTATTCTTGGGCTTTAAGATGGACTGTGCAGTTTGCTTGGACCAACCAGAGGGTTATGAGTTGGTGAAAGATGTAATCCAGGATTTGATTACAAAGGAGTCTTGCAATTTAACCATGCAGTTGCCAAAATTAAAGTTGGTAGGGATGAGGTTGATGTAATAACTATTCCTGTCAAGGCAAAGACCATTCAAGTACCTATTACAATTCAAGTTCCTGCCAGAAAGCCACCTATAACCATCACTGTGCCCGGACCAATACCGTATTTCAGTGACAAAGCAATTCATGGGTATTATGGCGGTGAATATTATCAACAAGGGAAAAAACTTGTTACTCATAAATCTGAAAAGGGTGAGTTCGAAGAAGAGGAGTCTGAGATTCATGACATCATTGGCGAAAGTAGGATTACCCGCAGAGGTCAGATTTTCTCTCCACCAGAACAGACTGAAACTAGCGCAGGTGCCGTAATTAAAGCCAGGGGAAAGAAAATTGTGGTCAATGGTGATAAAGCGGGGAAATATTCCCCTATTCCAACTTTGGATGCTGAAATGGCTAAGGATGTAGCCAAGTTGATGAGGTACATCAAGAAAAGTGACTACAAGATCATTGACCAATTGAGTCAGACAACCTCAAAGATATCAATTATCGCCTTACTCAGAGATTCAGAATTCCACAGAAATGCATTGATGAAGTTATTAGGGACTTCTTTCGTTCCTCAAGAGATATCGATGAATCATATTGAAGGGATCGTGAATAGTATTTCTGCAAGTAATAGGCTAGGTTTTATAGACTTTGAGGTGAGGAAGCACAATAAAGCACTACACATCTCCATGGAAATTACAAAAAATACCTTATCTCGTGTGCTGGTTGATACGAGTTCCTCTCTCAATGTATTTCCCAAGTCCGCTCTCTTGAAGCTTGATTATGATGGACTTTTGTTAAGGCCAAGTGATCTAATTGTTAAAGCTTTTGATGGTTCAAAAAGGACAGTGTTCGGGAAGGTCAACTTGCCGATCAAGATAGGTCCGAAGGTGTTTGAAGTTACTTTCTTTATCATGGAAATTAATTCTTCCTATTACTGTTTGTTGGGTCGTCCTTAGATCCACGGGGTTGGCGCTGTCACCTCCACTCTGCACCAAAAGTTGAAGTTCCTGTTGAATGGGAAGGTGGTCACTGTTTACGGTGAATAGGATTACATTGTCAGTCATCTGAGTTCCTTTCGCTATATTGAGGTGGAGGGAGAAATCCATGAGACTCCATGCCAAGATTTTTAGACTGTGCAAGTTGTCAGAGCTCCTCACCAGGAGGATAAGAAGTCAGAGGTCTCCATGTCATCTTATTGTCAGGCACAAACGATTGTTCAATTTGGTCATCCAGAAGGCTGGGGAAGAGTGTTTGATCTCCCTACTCAGACAGATAAGAAGGGTTTAGGCTTCATGGCTAGTCGAAACATGTCAAATGCTACTCCTCTCAAGGTTCAAGGTTCTCCTCCACCAATCCAATTTGTCAACGGTGGGGTTATCCATGAAGAAACTCATCCAGTGAGTGAGGATGGTGATAGTGATTGCGAGATGAAGATGGTTTCGTCCTACCGGTACGGGTAAAAATCTTGCTAGATGGTTTGCTGAGGACGTCATTGAAGTCACCCGTTATGAAGAGTAAATTTTCTTTTATTTGTTATCATTCAATAATCCCTACGTCCTTCCTAAGACATAGTGGATATGCTGTAAGGCCACAATGTTTTTCATTACAAATTTATCATTAATAAAGAACGTCTTTTGCATTCAAATGTTTCGCTCATTGTCCTTCTTTTTTATTTTTGGCAAAATGTGAGTTTTTATTTTTCTTTTTTAATCTAAAACTAAAAATAAAAATAGAAATAATCATGTAGATTATGTCCCCCATTAATCCCAGAAAATGTCGAGACAAGAAGAAGCTGGGGAAGATTGTGAACTTCCTGAAGTGTTGGCTAGATTGTTGAGACAAGAAGAAAAGGCCATTCAGCCACACCAAGAGACTATAGAGTTGATCAACTTGGGTACTGAAGAGGCCCGAAGAGAAGTCAAGATTGGGGCCGCTTTGGAAGACAATGTCAAGAGAAGATTGATTGAAATGCTCCATGAGTATGCTAATATCATCGCTTGGTCTTATAAGGATATGTGTGGGCTGGATATAGATATTGCTGTGCAAAAATTTCCTCTTAAAGAAGAATGTCCTCCTGTTAAACAAAAACTTCGCAGAACTCATCCAGATATGTCTAAGAAGATCAAAGAGGAGGTTTAGAAACAGTTTGATGTTGGTTTTTTGAAAGTAATTTCTTACCTGCCGTGGATCGCGAAATTGTACCAGTACCGAAGAAAGACGGTAAAGTTATAATGTGTATGGACTATATGGACTTGAATGGAGCAAGCCCTAAGGATGATTTCCCTTTACCACATATTGATATTCTGGTTGACAATACTGCTCGAGCTAAAGTGTTTTCCTTCATGGATGATTTTTCTGGCTATAATCAGATCAAGATGGCTCCAGAAAACATGGAGAAAACTGAAGAAGTGAAAAACACAAGAAGAGGGGGGGTGAATTGAAACTTAAAAATCAAATGCAATATACTCAAGATTTTTATCCTGGTTCGCTTGATCTCAAAATAATCCAGTCCACCCACCAAGGTGATTTCGCCTCTCTCCAACAAGGACTTAATCCACTAATCAAACAGATTACAAAACTACTTTGACAACTGCCAAAGTTTTCTTGAGTAAGATCACAACCCGGTTTATCTCAAGGAACAATATCTTAATCAAAGAACAATTAACTGTGTACTATATATTTTTCTTTACAAAAATGGTATCACTATTGTGATGTATTACACAATTTGAGTATTTGAAAGAGTATGAATATTTAAAGCGTTTTGAGATGTATGAGCAGTAGTTGGTGAAATCGTAAACGATTTATCCATTGAGCTTATTTATATAGGCGTGGAAATTTGTCTAACATAAAACGTGATAATGGAAACTCAATGCACTTTCCATACTGAGAAGATTCTTGTATGAATGAAGTCGTTGCATATGATACTGTCTTAATTGAAAAGTAACGCTTTAGAGCTTGGGAATCTTGCACGCTGCTTTACTTCAGAACTTTGACGACTCAGAGATATGAGGATCTGTTGGCGCTTTAGACTTCTGTTCAGAACTAGAGTATCTTTTACTTTAGCGCAGATTCTGATCATCATTATTCAGAACATTCTGATTAGCTCAGCTTGAAAGCTTCTGTGGCTTAACTTCTGATGTTGTTTCAGTCAGAACTTTTGTATAAAAAACAACACAAATTTAGAGTGCGTATTTGTTCTTTGTGTTTGTTATCATCAAAACTCTAATTAAGGGTTGTAGAATCAAACTATGTTCTAACAATCTCCCCCTTTTTGATGATGACAAAAACTAGGATTTTCAATAAAAAATATAGAACAAAAAGCTTAAGAGAGTCTCCCCCCGAGTTGATTACTCAGATAAAGATGAGTTACTTCCCTGAAGTTCCTTCTCGTTAGAAATTTTGATGCATCTCCTTCTGTCCTTATCAGAATGTGTTCCTGTTCATGCTTTCCGAAAAGATAGAAGTTAAGATATTCAGAATGTTTGAGACTTTGTCCCGGTATAGTGTTATTTAAAATATCTTACATTCACCCCCTTTTTGCCAAGTATCAAAAAGCAATATAATCAGAGTCAAAAGGATGATTTGTATTGAAAATAGAATGCAATGACATTTTTCAGAAACAAACAGGATAAGATGAAGAATACAGAAAATATAAGTTAAAGAAAATCTAAGAAGGAGGGCGAATACGTGTGAACAACGCTTCAAGCAAGCTCTTAATATGAGTGCTTGATTCTTCCTGCTTTCCCAGAATGTGTTTGATTTCTTTTGTTGTATCTTCTTGTTTGTCCAAAATATCCCAGATCTTTTTGTTTGTGTCTTCTTGCTTATCCAGCCTGGCGTGGATTAAAGTATTCTCCTTCTTCAACTCTTCCAGAGTTTGCATGACTAGAGACACAGCTGGTGTATCTTCAGGGGTTGCATGTCGTTCAGAACACTCTGCAGCATCTTCTAATTGAACAACTTCTTTTGTTGCAATTTCCTTTTCTGGAGAAGTAGTCAGAGGGTGATTATCAGAATATGGTTCAGTGGCTTCTGAAGGTTGGTGCTCTTTCCAGGGAGCATTTTCCAGCAGAAGAATTTCTTTCTTGTCCCAGTGACTTAGAACTTGATCTTTGAAGGCTTTCAGCTGATCACTGAAGTTCTGTTGAGCCATCTCATAGCTAAATTCTTTCAGCCTCTGGGATTCAGAGTTGAACCCTTTTCTGAATCTATCCCATAGAGAATCAGAAGCAGCAGGATTAGAATTCTCTTGACTTGCTTACTTCAAAGAAGTAACCCATTCATGTATTTCTGTTTCAAAAATCAACAAATTCTTACCAACATCTGATTTGGTTGAGGTTGGTTTGGGTTTGGGAATGGTGGTTTTATTTAAGGTGGAAGCTAGATGGTCCAATGCTTCCAGATCAATGACAGTTCTGAGATGATCAACTGGACGGTTAATTGGTGAAGGAGTAGAAGAATCAGAAATCAGGATTGGTGAGTGAGGAGTGTTTGGTGGTGTGGAATCATATGGTGAAGGTATTTCTGGAGTATCGTGAATGGAGAGAGGTAAATGAACTATAAGAGGTTCTGTTATTCCAGGAATTGGGGTAGTGGTATCAGAGTCTGAAAGGGAGTCTTCTGATTAGTTTGCGGTAGCGTGTTGAATTTCTAGTTCAGGTGTGTCAGAAGTTGGATTTTCAGATTGAGGAGTGAGAGGGTTTTCATTTTCTGGTTGGGTTGAGTCGAGGTTTTGATGTTCTGGTTGAGGAGAGTGTGGTTGTGGATTTTCTAGTTGTTGAAACTGAATATTTGGATTTTCTGGGATTGGTGAGTGAAATTCTTGATCAAACAGTTCAATATCGGAGAACTCTTGTAAGTTCTAGTTGATTTTGTTCTAGATTTGGATTGGGGGAGTGAGGTTCATTTAAGAAATTTCCAAGAGTTACAGATGGGTCAAACTCTATGTAAATATCCTCAAATGTTTATGGTGAAGGATTTTCTGTTGGTTGAGGGGGAATGGTTTCAGATGTTGGAACAAATATTGATTCTATAACAGAAACAAAAGATGTGTTACCTTTCTTTTTTGCAGCTTTGGGTTTCCTCTGAGAGGATCCTTCTCCTGCTGCCTACCTCTTTCTAGATTTCTTTAGCACAACCTATGGGGCTGGCTTGTGTAGGTCACAGATATTGATTTCTGGAATAGTCTGATCTTCCTTGCAAGCTTCAAGGTATCTGACTACAATCTCTGGATAAGCATCTATCTCAGAGAATAGTGGAAAATCCTTCAGAAGGATTCTCCTAGAAGTGATGACCTCATGAGAAGCAATTGTTGGTTCCTTCTTAATGCTTTCAATAATCTTCATTTTCTTCATATTTTTGGTATTAAGTGGTTTCCCAGCAGTTGCTTCCAGAGTGTTGAACTCTTGAGCCTCTGTCAGATGTTCTATCAACCTGTTTTCCGTCAGAATATCTGAAATCAATCTTCCCAGAGGAATCCAATCCCTCTTAGTTCTTTCTTCTTCTCTTGTCTCTTTCACACTTGTTCTCAAATGGTTGAAGAGCAAATGTGGAAGATTTATTTTGGTCTTCTTTGCAATGAAGTATAATAGAAACTGTTGATCAATGTTGATGTAATCAGGAGAGCTTGTAGGCTTTCTATGATTGATACATCCCAGAATGATTCTATCCCAGATTCTATAATAATATTTCAAGTCTCTGATCTTGCTGGATGGTTGTCCAGAAGTGAAAATGACCCTAGCAATGGATTTTAGGTCATAACATTTATGCTACATCCAGAGAATTTGTGTGCTACATCCAGAGCATTTGGGCTACATCCAGAGCATTTAGGCATGCAGAACTTGCTCATTTCTGAGGCTGAACACGCATTCAAATTCATTTCATCCAGAGCATTTGTGTGCTACTTCCAGAAGCTGCTATGTATTCAGCTTCTGCTGTTGACAATGCTATTGTGGACTATCTCTTGCTACTCCATAAGATCATATTGTCTCCCAGAAACTGGCAGCTTCCAGAAGTGCTTTTACGCTCTACTCTGTCTCCAGCAAAGTCAGCATCACATTATCCTACTAAGTTGTATTCATTGGATTTTCTATAAAACAAACCCAAGTTAGTAGTACCTTTCAGATACTTGAAAATTCGCTTAACAGCTGCTAAGTGAGATTCTCTAGGATCTGATTATAATCTAGCACATAAGCAAACACTGAATAAAATATCAGGCCTCGAAGCCGTCAGATAAAGGAGAGAGCCAATCATACCTTTGTAGATATTCTTTTCTACCTTTTTACTTACCTCTTCCTTTTCCAGAATGCACGTGGGATGCATTGGAGTCTTTGAGGGCTTACATTCTGAGAGGTCAAATTTCTTCAAAATCTGACATATTTGCTCTGGTGAATGTAAGTTCCTTCTGGAGTCTGGTTTATCTGAATGCCCAGAAAGATTTTAATTTCCCCCATTAACCTCATCTCAAACTCTGCCTGCACGCACTTAGAAAATTCTCTTCCCAATGAAGGTTTAGTAGATCCAAAAATAATATCATCTATATAAATCTGACAAACTAAAATGTCATTCTTAAATGTCTTACAGAACAAGGTTGTGTCCACTTTCCCTCTAGTGAATTCCTTTTCTAACAGAAAGTTACTTATCCTTTCATACCAAGCTCTGGGAGCTTGTTTCAAACCATAAAGTGACTTCTTTAGTTTGAAAACATATTCTGGGTGTTTGGAATTTTCAAACCCAAGGGGTTGGTACACATATATATCTTCATCAATGTAACCGTTTAAGAATGTACTTTTGACATCCATCTGATACAAAGTGATGCCATTATTTACAGCAAAAGAGGTCAAGAGTCTGATAGATTCTAACCTGGCGACTGGAGAAAAGGTTTCTATATAGTTTATCCCCTCTTGCTGATTATAACCTTGTGCCACCAGTCGTGCTTTATTTCTGATGACTTCTCCTTGCTCATTCAGTTTGTTTCTGAACACCCACTTTGTTCCAATTACATTGAATCCTTTTGGTTTGGGAACCAGATCCCATACGTCATTTCTGGTGAACTGGTTTAACTCCTCCTGCATTGCCAGAATCCAGTCATTGTCCAGAAGAGCTTCATCAATAGTTGTTGGTTCAATCAGAGATACCAATCCCATGAGGGATTCTTCAGAGTTTCTGAATGTTGATCTTGTTCTGATTGGATCATCCTTCTTTCCCAGAATCTTATCTTTTGGGTGAGCTATGCTGCTTCTGGATAACCTTTTCTGGAGTTGATCAACAGAAGGTACTGGAACACTTGTGACATTTCCTTCTCAAGTTGTTGGAGCGTCTCTGTTGGGAACTTCTGATGAGTTGTCTTCAACACCCGTGAATTCAACTTCTATATCTACAAAAGATTCATTCTTCTTTGACTTTTGAGGGTCAAGTTTATCATCAAATCTAACACTGGTTGACTCTTCAACAATCTATATTTTTGTATTATATACTCTGTACCCTCTTGAGCGTTTAGAGTATCCTAACATAATACACTTCTGTGCTTTAGAGTCAAACTTGTTCAGATGATCTTTAGTATTCAGAATAAAACATGTGTATCCAAAAGGATGGAAATAAGAAATGTTGGGATTTATGTTCTTCCATAATTCATATGGAGTCATTTCCAGAATAGGTCTTATAGAGATTCTATTCTAAATATAACACACTGTTAATTGCATCTGCCCAGAAGATCTTAGAAATGTTAGTCTCATTGATCATGGTTCTGGCCATTTCTTGCAATGTTCTGTTCTTTCGTTCTACAACTCCATTTTGTTGGGGAGTTCTAGGACAAGACAAGTCATGCGAAATGCCTTTTTCATTAAAAAATGTTTCAAATTTTTTTTCTTCAAATTCTCCACCATGATCACTTCTGACTTTGACAATTCTAAGATCCTTTTTATTCTGAACTTGGTTACAGAAAGCAACGAACACAGAATGTGACTCGTCCTTGTTTATCAAGAAATTTACCCATGTCCATCTGCTATAGTCATCTACGATCACTAACCCATACTTCTTGCCACTAAGAGACGCATTTTTCACTGGTCCAAATAAGTCTATATGCAGAAGTTCTAATGGCCTAGAGGTGGAAACAACATTTTTAGCTTTAAAAGCAGGTTTTGCAAATTTGCCTTTCTGATATGCTTCACATGGAGCATCTGAGATGAACTTCATATTAGGAAGTCCTATGACCAGATTGAATTTGTTAATCTGAGATATTCTTCTCATACTAACATGCCCCAATCTTATGCGCCAGACCCATTGCTCATTGTTAACAGAAAGAAGGCATTTTACATTTTGACTTTTTAGTTAAGAAAGTTTTATCTTATAAATGTTGTTTTTCCTCTTTCCATTAAACAGGATAGTTCCATCTTTCTGACTAACAGCTTTGCATGAATTTTGATTAAATATTATATCATAACCGTTATCACTTAATTGACTTATGGATAACAGGTTGTGCATCAATCCATCAACTAAAAGCACATTATTAATAGAAGGAATATTACCATTACCTATTGTTCCAGAGCCAATGATCTTCCCTCTTTGGTTGCCTCCAAAGCCCAATTAGCCTCCAGGTTTAAGTTCTAGGCTTTGGAACATATGCTTTCTTCCCGTCATGTGTCGAGAGCATCCAGAGTCCAGGTACCATGACTGGTGTTTTAGCCTTACTGCTAAAGATATTTGCTACATATATAATTTTGTCCTTAGGTGCCCATATCTTTTTGGGTCCTGTTTTGTTAGTTTTACCAAAATTCTGTTTGAACTTTGGTTTGGCAGAATAATTATTGCTAGTGTATTTCAGGTCATGTGTGTGACCATATGTGTAGTTTGATTTTAGTGGTGTGTGTTTTATTACTAGGTCCATGACTTTCTTAGGTGGATATACCTTACCTTGGTATCCTATTCCTTTTCTGTCATTCCTGCTAACTCCATAGATCATTGAAGTCGTCTTGCTTCTATCTATGTTTTTAGCCAGAAACTTCTGAAAAGCTGTGATCATATTCTTTTATGATTTTATCAGCGCTACTAGGAGCCTCTGAGATTATTTCTTTCTGAGAGTTTTATAAATCAGTTTCTAGTTTTGAAATCTTTTCTTTTAGCTCAGATTTTTCTAATCTTAGACTCACAGTTTCTTCAGAGTCAGAGACAAGATCCCTTTTTAGGTTCTTAAATTTGACTCTGATGTGCTGATATCTTTCCATAATCTCATTCAATCTTTCTGCTAGTTCAGCTTTAGTGAAATTAACAGTAAAATCAGGAAATACCTCTTCTGTGTCTGATTCTGAGTCTGACTGAGATGCTTCACTGTCTTCTGTCACATTAGCCATAAGAGCAATGTTGGATCTTTCATCATCTGATTTTGAGTCTGCCTCAGAAGTGTCTGAATCATCCCATGTATCCATGAGACTTTTCTTCTTCTCCTTAAAGAACTTCTTTTTGGTCTTCTCCTTCTGAAGCCTTGGACAATCATTTTTGTAGTGCCCCTGTTCATTACACTCATAGTAGATGATGTCTCTGTTGTTTGACTTCCTGTGAGTAGATGAAGCTTCAGATCTTCTGTGTCCAGAGGAGGACTCATACTTTCTGTATCCAGAGGAGGATTCATTCTAATTCCCTGACCTTTTGGAATTCTTGAATTTTCTTTGCCTCTGCTTCCACAGCTGATTTACCCTTCTGGAGAGAAGAGACAATTCGTCTTCTTCTGATGAGGATCCATCAGAGATTTCTTCCATAGCCTGCAAAACCTTAGAATCAAGTTTTTTGTTAGATTTTAATGCTAAAGGCTTGCCTTGCTTCTGAGGCTCGTCATCTTCTAGCTTTATCTCATGGCTTCTGAGGGAGCTAACAAGTTCCTCCAGAGATATCTTGTTGAGATCTTTATCCAGCTTAAGCGCAGTGACCATTGGCCTCTATTGCTTTGGTAGACCTCTGATGATCTTCTTTATGTGATCAGCAGTAGAATACCCTTTGTCAAGAACTCTCAGTCCAGCAACAAGAATCTGGAATCTTGACAACATTGCTTCTACGGATTCACTGTCTTCCATCTTGAAGGCTTCGTATCTCTGAATGAGCGCAAGGGCCTTGGTTTCTTTAACTTGTATGTTGCCCTCATGCATCATTCTCAAAGAGTCAAACAGGTTTTTGGCTGTCTCACTGTTTGAGATCTTCTCATATTCTGAGTATGAGATGGCACTGAGAAGTATTATTCTGGCTTTATGATGGTTTCTGAAATCACGCTTTTGCTGGTCAAACATTATTTTTCTATCTATCTTCTGACCACTTTCATCCACTGGATGTGTGTATCAATCAATTACCATGTCTCGTAGATCAGCATCATGAGCCAGAAAGAAGTTCTCAATTCTGTCTTTCCAGTAGTCAAAATTTTCTCCATCAAAGACTGGAGGTTTTCCGCTGATTCTTTCCTTGTCATCATGATAGTCATTGCTGATGTTTTGGCTTGGTCCCACCATAGTGTTTTTCTAAATCTTGGATCTTGTACTGACACGGTTAAGTGTATGAACTCAGAACCAAGTGCTTTGATACCAATTGAAGAAGTGAAAAACACAAGACGGGGGGGGAGGGGGGGGGGGGGGGGGGGGGGTTGAATTGAAACTTAAAAATCAAATGCAATAGATTCAAGATTTTTATCCTGGTTCGCTTGATCTCAAACTACTCCAGTCCACCCGCCAAGGTGATTTCTCCTCTCTCCAACGACAACTTAATCACTAATCAAACAGATTATAAAACTACTTTGACAACTACCAAAGTCTTCTTGAGTAAGACCACAACTCGGTTTATCTCAAGGAACAATATCTTAATCAAATAACAATTAACTGTGTACTATATTTTTTTCGTTACAAAAATTGTATCACTAATGTGATGTATTACACAATTTGAGCATTTGAGAGAGTATGAATATTTGCAGCGTTTTGAGATGTATGAACAATAGTTGGTGAAATCGTAAATGATTAATCCATTGAGCTTGTTTATATAGGCATGGAAATATGTCCAACATAAAACGTGATAATGGACACTCAATGCACTTCCTATACTGAGAAGATTCTTGTCTGAATGAAGTCGTTGCATATGATATTGTCTTAATTGAAAAGTAACGCTTCAGAGCTTGGGAATATTGCATGTTGCTTTACTTCAAAATTTGATGACTCAGAGATATGAGGATTTGTTGGCACTTTATACTTCTGTTCAGAATCAGAGTACCTTTTACTTTAGCGCAGATTTTGATCATCATTCTTCAGAAAATTCTCATTAGCTCAGCTTGAAAGCTTCTGTCGCTTAACTTCTGATGTTGTTTCAGTCAAAAATTCTGTATAAAAAATAACACAAATTTAGAGTGCATATTTGTTCTTTGTGTTTGTTATCATCAAAACTCTAATTAATGGTTGTAGAATCAAACTATGTTCTAACAAAAACTAATTTCATTACACCTTGGAGAACATTTTGTTACAAAGTGATTCCCTTTGGTTTGAAAAATGCAGGGGAAACTTATCAACATGCAATGGTTACTCTCTTTCATAACATGATACAAAAAGAGACTGAGTTACATGTTGATGATATGATTGCCAAGTCCCAGGCATAAGAAAAACATCTTGTCCCCTTATTGAAATTATTTAAGAGATTAAGGAAGTTTAGACTGAGGTTGAATCCTAATAAGTGCACCTTCGGGGTGAGGTCAAGAAAATTACTGGGCTTCATCGTAAGCGAAAAAGGAATTGGGGTTGATCCTAGAAAAGTCAAAGCTATACAAGAAATGCTTATACCAAAAATAGAGAAAGAGGTTTGTGGTTTTCTTGGGAGATTGAACTACATTGCTAGATTCAATTCTCACCTTACAACCACTTGTGAACCAATTTTTAAATTGTTGAAAAAAATCAAACGAACAGTTGGAATGATAATTGCCAAGCGGAATTTGATAGAATCAAAGAATATTTGCTAGAACCTCCAATTCTTTCTCCTCTAGTGGAAGCCAGGCCCCTGATAATGTATCTGACAGTGTTAGAGAATTCAATGGGGGTGTGTATTGGGGCAACATGACGAGTCTGGTCAAAAAGAGCATGGAAAATATACTACCTTAGAAAAAAGTTTACCGACTGTGAAATAATATACTCACTACTCGAGAAAACTTGTTGCGTTTTGGCATGGGCTGCTCACCGACTAAGACACTATATGTTGACTCATACCACTTTGTTGATCTCTAAGATGGATCCAATCAAGTACATCTTTGAAAAGCCAGCTCTCACAGGAAGAATAGTCTGTTGGAAAATGATTTTAACCAAATATGACATCCAGTATACTACCCAAAAAGCTATCAAAGGTAGTGTGTTGGCTGGTCATCTTGCTTATCATCCCAGTCCTAGAAGAAGGACCCAAACCAGGATCGCGATGGACGATGGTGTTCGATGGTGCCTCCAATGCATTGAGAAATGGTGTCGATGTTGTGATTACTTCTCTTGAAGGTTTACATACTCCTTTTACCGCCGAAATTTGCTTTGATTGTAAAAACAATTTGACTGAGTATGAAGCTTGTATCTTTGGGTTAGAAGCTGCTATTGATTTAAGAATATAAATCTTAGAAGTATATGGGGACTCTGCTCTTGTGATTAATCAAATCAATGGAGATTAGGAAACGCGTCACCCAAATTTGATCCCATATCCTGAGCATGTGTTAAAGCTGACCCCTTATTTTGATGAGATTACTTTCAATCATATTCCAAGAGAAGAGAATAACTTGGCAGACGCCTTGGCTACTCTGTCATCCATGTTTAAAGTTAGATGGGTAAATGAAACCCCCTCTATCACCATATTGAGGTTGGATGAGTCATCATTTTGTTACGAAATAGAAGAGGGTGTTATTGATGAGAAACCATGGTTTTACAATATCAAGAGATATCTTCAGATGAGAGAATATCCAGAGGATGCTTCTGTCACTAATAAGAAGACTTTACAGAAATATGCAACTAAGTTTTTCCTTGATGGGGATGTTTTGTACAAGAGAAACTATGATTTTGTTTTGCTCAGATGCATGGATAGACACGAAGCAAACATGATCATAGAAGAAATTCATGAAGGTTCCTTTGGAACGCATTCCAGCAAGCATACCATGGCCAAGAAAATCTTGAGAGCAGGTTATTATTAGTCAACAATGGAAAAAGACTGCTACAATCATTCTAGCATCTATTACAAGTGTCAGATTTATGCCGATAAGATGCATGTTCCGCCCAATCCACTGAATGTCTTAACTTCACCTTGACCCTTCGCAATGTGGGGTATTGATATGATTGGCCGGATTAAGCTAACTGCTTCCAACGGGCATCACTTCATTCTGGTGGCAATCAACTACTTTACTAAGTGGGTCGAAGCGACATCTTATGCTAATGTCACTAAACATGTGGTTGCTCGTTTCATCAAGCATAATATTATTTGTCGATACAGGGTTCCCGAGAAGATTATTACCAATAATGGGTCAAATCTCAATAATAAGATGATGAAAGAGTTGTGTGAGAGCTTTAAGATAAAGTATCACAATTCTTCTCCTTACCGACCTAAGATGAATGGTGCGGTTAAGGCAACTAATAAGAATATCAAGAAGATTATTCAGCAAATGATTGTCACCTATAAGGATTGGTACGAGATGTTGCCATTTGCTTTACATGTTTATCATACCACTACGCGCACTTCGACTTGGGCAACCCCCTTCTCGCTTGATTATGGCATGGAAGCGGTCTTGCCTATGGAAGTGGAAATTCCTTATTTGAGGATAATGACAGATGCACAGTTGGGTGAGGCTGAATGGGTTTAGAATAGATTTGACAACTATTTTCCACGGGTAGCTATACTAGAGGAGAATGAAAAATGCTTTCGACAAAAAGGTACGTCCGCGAAATTTCCAAGCTGGTGATCTCGTGCTAAAGAGGATCTTTCCTCCCAATAATACAGATGCTAGGGGTAAATAGGCTCCTAATTATGGAGGCCCATATGTTATAAAGAATGTCTTTTCAGGAGGATATATGATGCTCACGACTATGGATGGAGAGGATTTCCCTTACCCCGTCAACGCATATGTAGTGAAAAAGTAGTTTGCATAAAAATGACCGCTGAGTTAACTGGCTCAGGAAAAAAAGGCATCCTGGCGAACCTAGGAGAGCATAGGTTTGGGAAAAAGTTAGGGATAAAAGAAAGAGTGAATGAGTGAAAAATAATTGTACACCCGCTAAGTTAAACCTATCAAAGGTAATTTAGGCAAAACAAAAGGTATCTCGATGGATTGAAAACCCAAAAGGGAAACCAGGCAAAAGTTAGGGATTAAAAGCGAATACTATAGTCTGTGTTGCATCTATAATATTAACTTACCTTGTCGTTAGGTTGGCTTGGGAAGCATCAGTCCAATCAGTTATTTAGAAAGTAAGATACTGAAGAGCTTTTAGGTCATAAGAGTTGTAGCAGAGTTGTCTTCGATAAATCTCCACTCACATTGCCATCTTTGTTTTCTCCTATATATACTTTGTATGCAATTGCCTCTTTTAAGGAATTTCTTCTTAATGTAAATGACTATTTACAGAACAATCAATCAATAAAAGTTTTTTTTTCAATTTGTGCCAATTTGTTTTTATTTATATTGTTTTGATTGCAAAAGATGTTCAGCATTTTTGATAAACTTTGCATTTAAAACATTAAGGACTTTACAACACATGATACCGATAAATAAAATTTCTTAGAAGTTTCAGGTGTCTGATATAATGTCTAAGGTAGACATCTCATACTCGGTCTTTACTGAAGGATTATCGACATCCTTCCCTTGAAGACGACATTGTGCAGTTTCCCCAGTAAGATTGGCTCTCGTTTTCTCCATGAAGTATGCATGATTACACTCTTTTCCCCACCGCCAGTCTTTGGTGATATGGATTTTTCAGAAATAGTTGTCTTCAGTATGTTTGATGTTGTTGATATCACTAGCTGAAGCTTTTTGTTACTTAGTGCAAGAGGTAGTCTTTTTATCCCCAAGTCAAAGTCGAACTTCAGGGACGTTCTGGATTAATTCACCTCTATTCCTTAATGAAATAAGCTTTATCTCCCCAAGTATGGTGTGCATGATGGTTCCATTCATAACTCTTTCATCCCTAGTGATAAAAGGTGTTTTGATATGTCCCTAGCAGAGCTTCCATCCCAAGATGCTTAATTATTCTCAAGAAAAAGTTTTCCATCCTTGTGGTGTTATCCTCGGTGAGGTTGATGTTTAAATCCCCGTAAAGTTTGTTTTTTCCAAGGGAATTCTAACCTATCAAGTTTCTTTAAGAGAAGATTGATCATCAAGCTTGCTTATTCCCCAATGGGTCGAGTCTCTATTTTTTTCTTCTGAAGTGACGTTTGTCATTCAAAGGTCTCTTGTCTCCAGTAAGAGAGTATTACTGGAGAATTCCCCGGTGGAGTTCCAAATTTCAAGTTGTATTTCAGAGGTTTTCTTTCATTCCCCAAATGGATTTTAGTGCCTCTAGTTGTTATCCCCAGTGTGGTCTTATCAAAATTCTTTTCGTTCAAAAAATATCTATGATCCCTAGTAAAAGTTTATATTCCCAGTGAAGTTTTACTCACCAAAATGGGATTGGATTTGTTCTCCAGGGGGTTGAGAGTTTGACCAGAGTTTAAGAGTATTTCAGAATTGCAATTTATGTTCGCAGTTTTCTCCCCAGGAAGTTATTTTCCCAATGATAGCAATCTTCAGAATTTGATTGGGTCTGAATTATGATTCCCCACTGAAGTTTAGGTTGATAAGATATATGAAGGTCTTCGCTCGAGATTTCATTTTTCTCCTCAACAGTCGATTGTTACCCGATATTCCTCATACATCACTAAAAACATGCATCATTACGTGGCATCTACCAAAAACACATAGCATTTCCGTTATATGGAACATTACGCTATAAAAATTCAAACATGCATAAGTATAAGCCAATCATGTTCACCTTTGGTAATCAGATTGTTATGTGATAAGATTTGAATTATCTCCTCAGTAAGGCTAGGATGATCCAATTTTGTTTCCCCAGAGGAGTCTGTTTTGATTTACCACTGTTGTACCCCAAAATTTGCCCTCGCATTTTTCCTCAAGAAATCACAGCTTCAGGCGTTTCCTGATTTTTCAAACTGGCTCAAGAATCGGTCAAACGTACTTTTCTCGTCAGTCAGACAAAAGTTAGGGTGTTCATTGATTTCCATGGCTCTAGAACAGTTCTTGCAGTTGCTTAGGGTTTTGGTTGATTCTGGCTCAACTTTGATCAGGCGAACGCTTCTTTGGCATTTGATCAGGAATTAGGGTTTGTACGCAGTTTTCTCAGAAAGATTTAATTCTACAGTGCTTTTCAAATTACTCCGAGAAATGGACTGAGGCATTTGGATTGAATTCGCATTGCGTGACTAAATCAGTGAAAAGATTGCATTTGGATTGAATTTGTAATGTTTGGTTAAAATCAGCAGAAGGAAGAATATGTCTGGGCAGTTGTTGTGATTGACTGTGCATTAATTTGGATTTGTGAAGCGCCAGGCTTATTAATTGATCAATGATGAAACAATGTTTATTTAATTATTTATTCTGAGATTAAATAGTTGGAATTTATTTTCAATTATTTTAATTTAAAGAATTATAAATAATAAAGTAAACAATTGAAAGGAAGAAAAGAATTAATTGGATAAAAGGAATTTTTATTTCATTTTTAAATATTTGTTACAATTGTTATTTAAATACAAGTATTCGTTTACAAAGTATTTACAATAATAATATTACACTTATTTAAATTTAAATAAAACTATCCTAATATTTTTCTAAGTCTTCAATTCTTCATCCTCCATCTGTTGCTTTTCCTCTCCATTTAATTTTTATCTGCGAAAGAAAAGAAGAAAAGTCAGAAGCAGATAAATATTTAAAGAGACAAACAGATAAAAGGTCATCATTAAAAGCAAATGGCCGGGATCAGTTAACCCTCTCTGCAAATCACGGGATTTCTCCCGGTTCACAAAGATGGATGAAAATATTTGCAAATTAAAAATGAATGCACAAAGTTAAAAAATTGCACAATTCAATGTTTGTCAAAAACTGCATAGTTCAAAGCAAGACAGCATGTGCAAATACAAAGTCCAAGTTACATACTGAATGGCCTAAACCAAGCTCAATTTCAAAACAAAGTCACAATTTCAAAATAAAGTCCAATGTCAAAACTGTCCAAAATATGGAAGGATGTCAAGATACAAAGGCTCTTCAATACTGTAACAAAGATGCAGAAGAGCTGAAGAAGGAAAGTATGCAGGTTAAGACCATAAATGCAAGCAAACTAATTCCAGTTTCATCATTTCCCAACCATTGTTTTTTCAGAACTAAAGTACACATAACATTATTTTAATGTTTTAATCTGTACTAGAGAGAGAAAAAGAGAAAAGAAATTGGGCTTACAGGTTTTGGCTTTAGGCAAAGAAAAGATATAAACACAAAAACTGCAATAAAACACAAAAGGAGAGGGCAGCAGAAAATATCAAAAGCAGAAGAGATCAAAGATATCAAAAAAGAGGATAACTCAGAGCAGGCCTGAAACGAGTCCACATAACCACAAACTGTCCAAGCCTGAAGTGTTTTCAAGCTAACAGCCTGCTCAACCATATAACCTGTTCTAATAACAAGCATAAACCATCAAACCATAAAAATAACCAGCATAAGCCTTAGACCAAAAAAGACCCTGCATTTTCAACGAGCCTAAAAACGAGCACAAGCCTTAACACATAACCTGAAGCAAACCTCCAGCCTAAAACCATATCCAAACAGCATACCATAATCTGAAGCAAAAACCTCCAGCCTAAAAACCAGTAAGATCAAAAACACATAACCTGAAGAAAAAAACCAGTAGACCATAAACCTGTGGCCTCAAAGTTCAAAAAACCAGTAAAACCCAACCTGCTAAGCCATAACCTTAAACCAACCACCATGACAAGTAAAAACCAGTAAAAACCCTCAACCTGTATCCAAGCCAAAGGGCCAAAAAAGCCCATGAAACCATAAGCAGAATCCAAACAAAACTCCCAACAGCATAACCTCCAAACCAGAAAACCAGTCAACAAAACCTGTGAGTTCACACAAAAACCCTCAACCGGTATCACTGGGTAACACAAAAGGCCCTCAGAAAACATCATCACTGGGCATAAATCATCATTAAGCATACAAGGCAACCCTAACAAGCATTCAAAGGCAACCGATGCAAACCCTCAGAGTTTCCTCATCATCGGGCAACCAAATCATCATCAAAGCATCAAGGAGATAAAGAAGCAAACAGAAGCAAGAGGCCAGGCATACGAGGCTAACAAGAAGAAGAGGATAAAGAAGTATACGAAGCTACCACATACAAGGCATCAAGGCAATAAAGAGGCAAAGAGATCAAACAAAAGTTCTCAGGCATTATCATCATCAAACTTAAAGAAGCAACACAGAGTACCGTGGATTCAAAGCTAGCGAACATCACCGTCCCTCCGCCTGTCAAGCCTCCAAACGCCTCCTTCCTCCTCCTTCGTAAAGGTAGCACAATTTCTTTTCATCCCTTTCCGCGACCTCATTAATAAACAATAATAAACACTCAAGATCAGAACACGTTAAAAAAATCAAACATGCAAGAAAGAAGAATGAAAACCCCTAATGCGTTGGAAATAAAGATCAAACCTCGCGAACATCGTTGATTAATCCAGGGAGGACGGAGATGGCGTTGGTGGCTTGGGCAAAGGAGAAGCTCAGAAGCTGGCAAAAGAAAGACGGAGATGAAGAAGAACGGCGCAAACCCTAAGCCTCTCACCGAATGAACAAAGTTTGATTAACCCTAAACACAAAAATGTTGTAAGACCAAATGGGCCTCGCCCCATTCACTCAGCTTAAGCCCAAACGAATTTCCAATTAAACCCTCCCCCTTTTTTGGCTTCAGTTTAACTGTTTGGGCCACAAGACCCCCTAAGGCCCATTTCTTTTTTTACTAAAAACATTATTCTTGTTATCACTCTAACATTTTTCTTAATACTAATTTTAATTTTTACATTAATAATACTTTTTTTTTATATATAGAAACTAATCCAAATTTTCTTTAAATTTAAAACAATTTTCCTTTTCTTTCAATTAACGTTTTGTACATAAAACGATATTACATAATATAGTTAAAACTTAAAACATTCTTTTCTTTTTTTCTTAAAACATATTGTTTGTACATAATGAATTAAAATATATTTTTATCTTAATACCATAAAGAATAGAACTTGAAACATTTTATTTTCTTTTAATAAAATTTCCTTACTTTGTACATATTAAATAAAAAAATATAAAGATACAAATTTAAATCAAATGTGGATAATAATACTTATTAAATCAAACATACTTAATTTATTAAATTCACAACTTGTAAATAAATTACACTTACACCTACACCATACATTTTACATTTGATGCATTATACATTTGCTATTCTTATACTTTGCTATACATTGATTACATTTGATCGCGATTCAATTTGGTTGTAATTATTTAAGTCTCATCCTCCTTTGTGAATTTGTACCCCAACTCCCGGATACTATTTGTAATAGCGTAGACTTTAAAATTCCCGCAATTTACCACTTTCGAATTATACCATGGTTAGACCTAGGGTTTGTATGTACATAAAATTGAACGCTAGATAACCTAATACAAAGACAAATGCATGAAATCAATACACAATCACACTTGCACCCCCTAGGGTAATCCCACATGTTGCCTTCCAAAATGGGCCATGCTTGCACGTCGAGTTTCTTTGGCAAAACAAATTCAAATGATCATAAGTCCCTCGATGACGCTTTCGAAAGTTGCCTAAATGGAATGATCATAGTCCCTTCAAAGCAAATTGCCAAAGACACTTGGCACCATTGCATTCATGGTCCGTACGATGACCCGCGCCTGTCCCAATCACATCCTAAACGCAATATTGTCCACCAAATTCAATGGTGGAACAAAATTGTTAAAAGGGGTTAAAAACATAGAGAAAACCTTTGAGTACAATAGGGGTAGACCAAACTCTTAGTTACTTGAGATCAACTTGCAAAAACACTTGCCTCCCTTTCAAACCACACTCCACAAACACTTTCAAAACAAACTCTTTGAAACATCTTTTCGAAAAGATACACACTTTTGTAAAACACTCAAACACGAGTCAATTACATTGGTTGCCGAAACAAAGGCGTCTATTTCAAAAACATTTTCAAAACACACACATACACCACAATTTCAAGCAATCAAAAATCAAGGCAAGTGATCTAAAAACCAAGTAACTAAGAGCCCATGGATAACCATGGATGAAAAGGGTGCTAATACCTTCCCTTTTCATAATCTACCCCCCGAACCCACGAAATATCTCAAAAGGTTTTTCCTGTGCTTTTTAACCTTTCCTTTAGGATAAAATAAAAAGTCGGTGGCGACTCTTGCTAAACCGAACAAGTGCGAATACAAACGCAAAACTCAAGTCAGTTCTCCCACCGTATCAGAGAACTGACGACTCTGCTGGGGATAATTCAAAAGTAGGGTTACCTTAGGGTTTAGATCACCTTTTTCTCAATTGCTTGCTTTGTTTGCTTTTATATCTGTGGGCTTTGCATCGGAGTTTCATAGATCCTAACCCGGATCTGGGGAATCCCCTTTTAGGTAGCATAATCTGTGAGGGACCTGTCCGGCGTAGACCGACATGGGTGAAGTAGTGGCTACGTTGGTGTGGCACCTTAGTCTGTACCAATATCCCTTGTGTTGCAACGAGGAGAATATGGGTCTTCTAAGGAGTCATCAAACACCAACCGACCTTAGAACCCTAAATTGACCAAACTCGGCCATAGAACAGTAGCAGTATGCTACACTCATTGAGGCTAAACTCTCGCGATGGTTCTGGCCGCAAGAAAAGATTGCGATGCTGGAGTTATGACCGATTGAGGGTAGTCAAGGATTTGAGATCCTCTAGAACCCGGTTACTTTTGATAGGACAGGTTTTAACCAACGAAACTAAAGGAGAGTAATACCTAAACTACATGCTGGCCTAAAACCTAAGGGTTGTCTTGTGTGGCTTGTGTACCTTATCATTGTGAATACTTGTGGTGTGTTTCATCATAGCATCATACCATCATACCATTGCATGCATCCTGTATAAGGACTGACCCATTTCAAAGACAAGAGGGTTTCATCTTTGCTCTGTTTTGTAGGACATCATGATGCCCGTGCGTAGGAATACAATCCGGCTTAACTTTGTTCAACCACCAACTTTGCTCAAGGAATTGGTTGGTAGGATTCCAAACACTACTTCCTTCATCAAGAGGCATGGTTCTCTCCTCGGTTTGATCACTTCAAAGTGGGACCAACAACTGATAAGTGTCCTGACCGAGTTTTATGATTCCCTGTATCATTGCTTCACTTTTCAAGACTTCCAACTGGTCCCTACCCTGGAAGAATTCTATGACTTGCTTGGTATCCCTGTTTTGGAGCAAATTCCATTCACTGGTTGGGAGAAGACTCTTAGGCCTGATGAGATCGCTGCAGCCCTGCCCTTGACCAAAGAAGAGATAATGGCTAACTGGGAAACTAGAAGTGGAGTTAAAGGCTTTTTGGTTAAGTTTCTGGTTGGCAAAGCTAATGATTTCTGGAATGACTTAGACTTCAAGGCGTACGAAGACATTCTGGCTCTTTTAATCTGGTCTGGTGTTGTTTCCAAATCCTGACACCTTTATCAGTATCTATGCCATAAAGATCTTCATGTCTCGGAATCCTGTACCCACTCTTTTGGGTGATATCCTGCAACAACTCTATGCTCGTACTTCCCGAAGACGGGGAACTCTGTGGTGTTGTGCTCCTTTGCTAATGAGGTGGTTTATTTCGCACCTTCCTAAGTTCGTGCTGAAGAATGAAGAAGGAAAGGGTTGGGCTCATAGGTTAATGTCTCTCACTGATAATGACATCACTTGGACTCTCAGAGGTTTGGATGAGGTAGCTGTTATTGATCGTTGTGGAGAATACCCTAATGTTCCATTGATCGGCACCAAGGGAGGAATCTCTTATAATCCATGTTTAGCTCTCCGTCAGTTTGGAAGAGCCAGAAGGGTAGGGCCTCATGAGATGTTGGTTCCTCACTTCCATTTTGAATTTCAGGTAGACAGTGACGAACTACGCCATGGATTCATTAAGGCTTGGGGCAGAATTCACAAAGCTGACCCACATGAGTTGGGACCAAAGACTTCTCTACCAATGGAACCCTATTGCAGATGGGTCTGCATCCGTGCTCAGAAGTTAGGTATGCCGTATGAAGCTGTCAGACCTGTCATTCTTGAATCTCTTGGTGAAGAAGGGGTGCCTCCAACTGTGTTACCTCCTCAGATACCCACTGATGTTGATACACTAAAGAGATATTGGGCGCAGCTAAAGGAAGAACGAGATTTTTATCGGGAAAAGTTCAACGAACAGGAACGGAAGATCCAGAAGCAGACTAAGCAATTGGAGGAAGAGCGGACCCTAAATGACTATATCCATACTGAGAAGAGGAGGCCATGGGAGCACTGATGGGCTTTGAATGTTTCTTTTTACAGCTTTTATTTCCTTTTCAGTATTTTCATTCCTGTAATGCCTAAGGGTAAGTTGTTGAACAATTTAAAATTTGAATCTAATGAAGTGTGTTTCCCTTTTGTCTACAAAGTTGAATCTCGTTTGTCTTTGAAAACATAAATCATACGCATCTCATTGCATCATGTGCACAACAGGTACCCTTTTTCCACAGGTTGCTTAATCTTCTTCGCTGTTTATTTGAACAGTCATCATGAATCCTGAATCATCCAACGAACAAGCTATCAAGGCCCTCCAGGACCAGAACGCCCAGTTTCAAGAGATGGTCATGAGCTTAGCCCAAGGTCAACAAGAGTTGAAGGCTCTGCTCCTGAAGAAGAAGAAGAAGAAGAGGACTGCGTTGTTCAACACTGGACGCAGGTTTGGGAATACACTCCATAATGAGGCCGATCAAGCTACTTCCTCTGCAGAGAAGGACAGTCCCCAAGGGGGAAGGGCTCCTAGTCCTGCAGTCTCCGACAACGAGACGGATTACAATGACGAACAGTAACCTCCTGCTGCTGACAGATACAAAGAACTAGAGGACTGTTTAAGTGCCATGGAGATTCAAAATGTGCCGGGGTTGGATTTCAGAGATTTAGGTTTATCTTCTGGGGTGGTGATCCCACACAAGTTCAAGGCGCCTGCCTTTGCAAAATACGACGGGGCTTCATGTCCCAAGCAGCATCTCAGATCATATGTAAGGAAGATCCAACCTTACACTCCAGACAAGAACCTTTGGATCCATTTCTTTCAGGATAGCCTTTCGGGGTCTCAACTCAAATGGTTCTATCAGTTAGACGGAGCCAGTATCCGAAACTGGGAGGACTTGGCTGCTGCGTTTTATAGGCAGTATCAATACAATTCTGACCTCGCTCCCACACGTACCCAACTTCAGGGTATGTCGCTGGGAACGGACGAAGGATTCAAGGAATATGCGCAAAAGTGGAGAGACTTGGCTGGAAGGGTGCAGCCTCCTTTGACTGACCGTGAACTTGTTGACATGTTTCTAGGGACCCTGTCTGGTCCATTCATCAATCATCTGATTGGTAATTCTTCTGCCGGGTTTACAGATTTGATCTTGACTGGTGAAAGGATAGAAGCTGGTATCAAGTCAGGGAAGATACAGAAGGGTGCCTCCGCGAGTACTGAGAAGAAGCCTTTCAAGAAGGAAGCTAGTGCGGTTTATGGCCCTAGAAGACAAGTTAAGCCGGAACACCACCAAGTTGTCAATGCATTGGTCATTTCAAAGCCTGTTGCTGCTCCTCCGCAGTATAATCAACAAAGGGGTGAGAGGCCCAAAAGGCAGTACACTCGGCTTAACATGACCTTGTCTCAGATTTTGCCGCAACTGTTGTCAACCAACCTGGTAACTGTCAAAGAAGCTCCGAAGGTGGTGAATACAGCTTCTCCAAAATACAACCCCAACGCCCGTTGCGCTTATCACTCTGATAGCCCCGGGCATACTACAGATGATTGCTGGGCCCTAAGAAATAAGGTTCAAGACCTTATCGATGCCAAGGAAATACAATTTGAGGCGCCCGAAAGGCCCAACGTTGTGACTGCTCCTATGCCCCAGCATGGAGTAAATGCTATTGAAGAAGACATGTATGTAGTTTCTGTGGATAATGTTGCTACCCCTTTATTGACTGTCAAAAGGAACCTGTTGCTGGCCGGTTTATTTCCGGGTTGTAGCAAGGGTTGCCTTCTGTGTGCCGTTTCCCCCGCTGGTTGTCCGTTGCTGAAGTCAGGTGTCCAAAACCTGATGGATAGCAAAGAGATTTTGTTCAAAAAGACCGCTATTCCTGTTGTTCCGACTGAATAAGTATTTGTTGTCACCATCTTCAACAATCCTACCAAGGCTCCCCCGAGGAAGCCAGTCAAAATCATGTCTGTTGCACCTATTATCATTACTGTTCCGGGGGCCCTCCACTATAAATCTGACAAGGTTGTCCCATGGCACTATGGGGCAGATGTGTATGTGCTTGGAGTAAAGCAGGAGTTCAACCCCGGTACCAGTATCAGTAACATCACTGGTCCCGCCAAAGTTACTCGCAGTGGCAGGCTCTTCTCGCCTGACATTGCACCACCAGTTATCCGAAGACCTCTTATAATAACGCCTGCAAGTGCGCCTGTTTCCCCTACTGATCAAGTTTCTACCCCTGCTGCCGAGTCATCTAACACTCGGGGCAAAGGGATTGATGATGTGCCTGCCCGGATGGAGGCACCAAAGACTGTCAATGTTGAAGCCTCCCAGCAAGAGATGGAGGAAATTCTTAAGATAATCAAGAAAAGCGATTTTAACGTCGTAGAACAGCTGGGGCATACCCCCTCCAAGATCTCTATGCTATCATTGCTGCTATGCTTAGAGGCCCATGCCAAGGCTCTGATTTCATTTCTGAAGACGGCCCATGTGCCACAAGAGACATCTGCAGATCAATTCACTGACTGTGTGGCCAATTTGACAGCTGACAATGGTTTGGGTTTCTCGGATGCTGATCTTACCGCCAAGGGAAAGAACCACAATGATGCCCTGCATGTCTCCATAGAATGCAGGGGCACTACTCTCGCACACATGTTGGTGGACACCGGTTCTTCCCTGAATGTACTGCCCAAGAAGGCCTTAGACCGGTTGGATTGTGAGGGCCTGGAATTGAAGCCTAGTAACATCATTGTTAGAGCCTTCGACGGTTCTAAGAGGATGGTGCATGGTGAGGTAGACATTCCTATTCGTGTGGGTTCCCAAGTCTTTGACTCAACGTTCTATGTGATGGATATTCGTCCATCTTATTCCTGTTTGCTGGGACGACCTTGGATTCACAAAGCGGGGGCTGTGACCTCCACTCTACACCAGAAGCTCAAATACCCTGTCAGAGGGAAGATTGTTACTGTGTAGGGGGAAGAAGAATACATGGTTAGCCATCTGAATTCCTTCCGGTATATTGAGATGGACGGGGAGTTTATTGAAACCCCCTTTCAACATTTTGAAGAGGTACCTCCAACATTGGCATCAGCAGAAACCATAAGTGAATAAGACCTTCCTTTGAAGATGGCTTCCTTGAAGGATGCCCGGGCTGTGATTGAGAAAGGCGAGTGCGCAAACTGGGGTCGACTTCCTGACTTCACTCCAAAGACTGACAAGTTTGGGCTGGGCTTCACTGCAGAGGCTCAGAGGGCTGTTCGTAAAGCAAGGATCGGAAAACCTCCGGTATTCATCACCAACCCAGGAGTGAATGCTATTGAGGACGACGTAGAGGAGGCGGAATTTGACAGCTGGATCTACCCAACAACCGAAAATGGACCAAGCAATTGGACTGCCAAGGACTTTACACCTATTACTTTTGTCACTCAGTAATGAACTTTTTTGTCTTCAATTTGTAACAAACAATATGTTGAAACTTTTATGGCTCGGTGTCCTACTCGGGGCACCGTGGCTCCATTTGTGAGGGATTTTGTATGACATTTTCATATATCATTAATCAAAACATTGGACGTTTGTTGCATTTCAAATCTTGTGCTCCCTCTCTTTCTTTATCATATATTGCAAAACAGCTATATTTACACACACTCACTTATACAGGTTCCAATCCACTCTGGATCTCACTGGTAACGACTCTGCTACTGTCAGTTATGACTTCGAAAATCCGATCAACTTAGCCTAAGACGAGGGTGAAGATAATTGCGAAGTGCCTGGTGAACTTGCAAGACTGCTACTCCAGGAAGAGAGGGCCATTCAGCCGCATGAAGAGCCAGTGGAAACGATAAATCTGGGTACTGAGACAGATAGAAAGGAAGTCAAGATTGGTGCCAATCTGGAGCTCAGTGTGAAACAACGATTGATTCAGATGTTGCATGACTACATGGAAATCTTTGCTTGGTCTTACGAAGACATGCCTGGTTTGGATGCCGACATTGTGGTTCATCACCTGCCTACCAAGGAAGATTTCCCTCCGGTAAAACAGAAGGTCCGTCGCATGCGTCCAGAGATGTCCGAGAAAATCAAAGCTGAGGTTATGAAACAATTTGATGCCGGATTTCTAGCAGTGACTTCTTACCCTCAGTGGGTTGCCAACGTGGTTCCAGTACCAAAGAAGGATGGTAAAGTCCGAACGTGTGTTGATTATAGGGATTTGAACAGGGCCAGCCCCAAGGATGATTTCCCTCTGCCTCATATCGACGTTCTGGTTGATAATACTGCTCAGCATAAAGTTTTCTCCTTCATGGACGGCTTCTCCGGTTATAATCAGATCAAAATGGCTCCTGAAGACATGGAGAAGACCACTTTCGTTACTCAGTGGGGCACCTTTTGCTACAAGGTCATGCCATTTGGGTTGAAAAATGCTGGGGCAACCTACCAACGTGCCATGGTTGCTTTATTTCATGATATGATCCATCACGAGATAGAAGTGTACGTCGACGATATGATTGCAAGGTCTCAAACTGAGGAGGAACATCTTGACCATCTACGGAAGCTGTTTGACCGTCTGAAGTTGTACAAGCTGAGGTTGAACCCAAACAAGTGCACCTTTGGGGTGAGGTCTGGAAAATTGCTATGCTTCATTGCAAGCGACAAAGGTATTCAAGTAGACCCTGCCAAGGTGAAAGCCATACAAGAGATGCCAGTTCCTAAGACAGAGAAAGAAGTCAGGGGCTTTCTAGGACGTCTGAATTACATTGCCCGATTCATCTCGCATCTAACTGCTACCTGTGAACCAATCTTCAAGCTGCTGAAGAAAGATCAGGTAGTACGTTGGAACAATGAATGTCAGGCCGCTTTTGAAAAGATAAAAGAGTATCTCCAAGAACCACCCATCCTCATGCCACCAGTGGAAGGGAGACCTCTAATACTATACTTGAAAGTGCTTGACAACTCAATGGGGTGTGTGCTGGGGCAGCATGACGAGTCTGGCCGAAAAGAGCACGCTATTTATTACCTGAGCAAAAAGTTTACCGACTGTGAGACTCGGTACTCACTGCTCGAGAAAACTTGCTGCGCTCTGGTATGGGCTGCTCGCCGGCTGAGACAGTATATGTTGACTCATACTACTCTGTTGATTTCAAAAATGGATCCAATCAAGTACATATTCGAAAAGCCTGCTTTGTCCGGAAGAATAGCAAGGTGGCAAATGATCTTGACGGAATATGACATCCAGTACACAACTCAAAAAGCAATCAAAGGAAGTGTATTGGCAGACCATTTGGCACACCAACCTGTGGACGATTACCAGTCGTTGAACTTTGAATTTCCAGACGAAGATATCATGGTAGTAACTGATTGTGAAGTACCTGGACCGGATGAAGGACCTGAGGAAGGATCCCGATGGTCTATGCACTTTGACGGAGCCTCAAACGCTTTGGGTAATGGTATTGGCGCTGTGATCATATCCCCTAAAGGCACTCATACTCCACTCACTGCCCGACTATGTTTTAACTGCACCAACAACATGGCGGAGTATGAGGCATGTATCATGGGTCTTCAAGATGCAATCGACTTAAGGATCAAGTTTCTGAGTGTATTCGGAGATTCCGCTCTCGTGATCAATCAGGTCAAAGGCGAGTGGGATACGAAACACCCAAATCTTATTCCTTACAAGGAGTATGTGCTGACATTGCTTCCCCACTTCGAAGAAATAACTTTTGTACACTTCCCAAGAGAGGAGAATCAGTTGGCGGACGCGCTGGCTACAATGTCTTCTATGTTCAAAATCAAGTGGGACAACGAAGCGCCCCGGATCATTATCTGGAAATTGGACGAACCTGCATATTGCTGTGATCTTGAGGCCGAAGAGGTAACAGAGAAACCCTGGTATCATGAAGTAAAGAGGTACTTGGAAGCTCAAGAATACCCCGAAGGTGCATCTGTTAATGACAAGAAATTCTTGAGAAGGTTTGCAGCAAAGTTCTTTCTCAGTAATGGCATTCTCTACAAGCAAAACCATGATTCAACTTTACTGCGTTGTATGGATAAGACTGAAGCAGAAAAGATCATGGAAGAATTACATGAAGGTACATTCGGAACACATTCCAGTGGACATACCATGGCGAAGAAAATCCTTCGGGCGGGGTATTTCTGGTCCACAATGGAAGCCGACTATTATCGGCATTCGCGAACTTGTCATAAATGCCAGATCTATGCGGATAAGGTGCACATTCCTCCGGTACCTCTGAACGTCTTGACAGCACCTTGGCCTTTTGCAATGTGGGGCACCAATATGATCGGCGAGATCCGACCTACGGCATCCAATGGGCACCGCTTCATCTTGGTAGCGATTGATTACTTCACAAAGTGGGTTGAAGCAGCTTCCTACGCCACTGTAACCAAGAGCGTCGTGGCACGATTCATTCGACACAACCTGATCTGTCGATATGGTGTACCTGAAAGGATCATTACGGACAATGGTACCAATCTTAATAACAAAATGATCACTGAGCTCTGCGAGCAATTCAAAATACAGCACCACAACTCTTCACCTTACCGGCCGAAGATGAATGGGGCTGTAGAAGCAGCAAATAAGAATATTAAGAAGATTGTGCAGAAGATGACAGTGACCTATAAGGATTGGCACGAGATGTTACCGTTTTCTCTTCATGGGTACCGTACCTCAGCAAGAACGTCAACCGGGGCAACTCCCTTCTCCTTGGTCTATGGCATGGAGGCAGTCTTGCCGATTGAACTCCAGATACCCTCTCTCCGGATAATGAAGGATGCAGGCTTGAGGGAAGATGACTGGATCCAGACTCGACTTGATCAATTAAACCTGATTGACGAAAAGAGACTCACTGCCATCTGTCATGGTCAAACATATCAGAAACGGATGATCAGGGCATTTAACAAGAAAGTCAGACCACAAGAGTATCAAGTTGGCGACCTGGTAATCAAGCGCATCATTCTTCCTCAAAGTGATCCTAGGGGCAAATGGACCCCTACGTACGAAGGGCCATTTGTGGTTAAACATGTGTTCTCAGGAGGAGCCATGATTCTAACCACCATGGATGGTGACGACCTTCCTCACCCCGCCAATGCAGACATAGTAAAAAGATACTACGCATGAACTAAGGACCCGCTAGGTTGACACACCTAGGCAAAAATAAGGGCTTCCCGGCGAACCAAAAGGGTTCGGGCAAAAATAAGGGATGAAATGAAAAAAATCTGTACACCCGGCAAGTCGAAAACCTGAAAAGGCGGCTTGGGCAAAAATGGGTATCCCGGTGGACTAAAAACCCGAAAGGGCAGTCCAGGCAAAAGTTAGGGATGAAGCATAACACTATGTCTCATTAGATCACCTTGCATCTAGAATTCGGCATCAACTATCAGGGCTCAGACTTCGGCATCGATCAATCAGCCTCACCTTCAACTAAGCGGCAAAATGATGAGACGCTTGAAGACATAAAGGCGATAGCAGAGTCGTTACCCAGTGGGATTAGTTTTTCACATAGCTGTTTTGTTTCCTTTTCAAAATTGTATAAACTCTATGTTGTTCGGCGGCGTTCTCTTACTAGGACGTCACCCTCCTGTACATAAACGCCAATTTACAGGCAAATTTCAAAATCAATACAAGTTTGATTTTTCAGACAAATTATCCATTACTTTTCCTTTTTGTTTTGTTTTGCAAAGAACGTCCAATGCTCATTTTTTATATATGCATTTGACGTTAAAATTGCTAACTCATAAATATTCGCATACGAAACAGAGGATTAATGACGGGTGACATCAGAAACAGGGGGCAATTTTGAAGTGACCAAGCGGTCTAGTTGCTTTGTCCGCCAAGGTACCAAGGTAGGTTCAACTGAAGAACATGACCAAGCTACCTCAACAATCCCCAGCGGAGTTCATCAAATTCTCCGACATAATTTATCAGCAGAATCCCCGGCGGAGCTCTCATCACAGCCTCAGCGAACTATCTCTTCCCACGGAGTGCTTCCCCTTAGAGTGATCTCCCCAACAAGTGTATGCCCCAACGGAGTCATCTTCTCCTATCGGTTTATCTTGCAACCATAATCCCAAGCGGAAACGAGGAACTCTTCTCTTCAATGTCAGCCCAAGATTTGATTCCCCGGCCGGTCATCAAGGATTTATTTTCCTAGATGAAAATACATTCATAGACGTTTCATAGTTCATACATCCTAGTCACATACATGACAAAGTGCATACAACACTAACTCATCTTGAGCATCATGACATCATGCATCTCATACATCATGACATTGCATACCATTGATATTTTGCCTTTTCAAGAAAAAGATCAATCCAAAAGATCATTACTATCAAATATCACGAATCTATATTCGATTCCTGTATCTAGCCAGGGTACATCTGTGAGTGATTGATTGTAGATTCGATACCTGTATCTAGCCAGGGCATATCTGCATAAAGAGTTTGAAGGTCAACCCATGTAACAAGCCAAGATATTATCTTTCATTCTCAGGTCAGAGGTTTACCCCTGTATCCAGCCAGGAAAGCCATCTCCACCAACCTTTTACAATTCCAGATTCGATTCCTGTATCCAGCCAGGGCACATCTGAAGACAACAATTCCAGATCTGATTCCTGTATCCAGCCAGGGCACATCTGAAAACGACAATTCCAGATTCGATTCCTGTATCCAGCCAGGGCACATCTGAAGACGACAATTCCATATTCGATACCTGTATCCAGCCAGGGCACATCTGTGAGTAACATTTTCCAGATTCGATTCCTGTATCTAGACAGGGCACATCTGTGAGTAACATTTTCCAAATTCGATTCCTGTATCCAGCCAGGGCACATCTGTGAGCAACATTTTCCAGATTCGACTCCTGTATCCAGCCATGGCACATCTGTGAGTAACATTTTCCAGATTCGATACCTGTATCCAGCCAGGGCACATCTGTCAACAACATTTTTCAGATTCGATTCATGTATCCAGCCAGGGCATATCTGTATGAAGGGACTAAAGATCAACACCTGTAACAAGCCAGGAAACATCTTCCTCTCTCAAAGTACGCAAGTTCTCGCTAAGGAATCTCTTACGCGATCAACACTTCCAAATGGCATCTATAAGCCCATTCCCGACAAGGTTCTGTCACACTTCCAGATGGCATCTATAAGCCCATCCTCCTATCCATCCTATCTCCAAATGGCATCTATAAGCCCATTCCCGCCATCCCATTGCTAATACTCCAGCATGCGAGTGCAAATTTACGGGCACTCTAGTGTCCAATCTCCTTTTACCCTCGAGTCGCGAAAGGCAAACTTGCCCTTCTAACTCTTCAGTTCCAAGAAGATTGAACAGGGGCAACTGTTGTACCCCAAAATTTGCCCTCGCATTTTTCCTCAAGAAATCACAGCTTCAGGCGTTTCCTGATTTTTCAAACTGGCTCAAGAATCGGTCAAACAGACTTTTCTCGTCAGCCAGACAAAAGTTAGGGTGTTCATTGATTTCCATGGCTCTAGAACAGTTCTTACAGTTGCTTAGGGTTTTGGTTGATTCTGGCTCAACTTTGATCAGGCGAACGCTTCTTTGGCATTTGATCAGGAATTAGGGTTTGTACGCAGTTTTCTCAGAAAGATTTAATTCTACAGTGCTTTTCAAATTACTCCGAGAAATGGACTGAGGCAGTTGGATTGAATTCGCATTGCGTGACTAAATCAGTGAAAAGATTGCATTTGGATTGAATTTGTAATGTTTGGTTAAAATCAGCAGAAGGAAGAATATGTCTGGGCAGTTGTTGTGATTGACTGTGCATTAATTTGGATTTGTGAAGCGCCAGGCTTATTAATTGATCAATGATGAAAAAATGTTTATTTAATTATTTATTCTGAGATTAAATAGTTGGAATTTAGTTTCAATTATTTTAATTTAAAGAATTATAAATAATAAAGTAAACAATTGAAAGGAAGAAAAGAATTAATTGGATAAAAGGAATTTTTATTTCATTTTTAAATATTTGTTACAATTGTTATTTAAATACAAGTATTCGTTTACAAAGTATTTACAATAATAATATTACACTTATTTAAATTTAAATAAAACTATCCTAATATTTTTCTAAGTCTTCAATTCTTCATCCTCCATCTGTTGCTTTTCCTCTCCATTTAATTTTTATCTGCGAAAGAAAAGAAGAAAAGTCAGAAGCAGATAAATATTTAAAGAGACAAACAAATAAAAGGTCATCATTAAAAGCAAATGGCCGGGATCAGTTAACCCTCTCTGCAAATCACGGGATTTCTCCCGGTTCACAAAGATGGATGAAAATATTTGCAAATTAAAAATGAATGCACAAAGTTAAAAAATTGCACAATTCAAAGTTTGTCAAAAACTGCATAGTTCAAAGCAAGACAGCATGTGCAAATACAAAGTCCAAGTTACAGACTGAATGGCCTAAACCAAGCTCAATTTCAAAACAAAGTCACAATTTCAAAATAAAGTCCAATGTCAAAACTGTCCAAAATATGGAAGGATGTCAAGATACAAAGGCTCCTCAATACTGTAACAAAGATGCAGAAGAGCTGAAGAAGGAAAGTATGCAGGTTAAGACCATATATGCAAGCAAACTAATTCCAGTTTCATCATTTCCCAACCATTGTTTTTTCAGAACTAAAGTACACATAACATTATTTTAATGTTTTAAGCTGTACTAGAGAGAGAAAAAGAGAGAAAAGAAATTGGGCTTACAGGTTTTGGCTTTAGGCAAAGAAAAGATATAAACAAAAAAACTGCAATAAAACACAAAAGGAGAGGGCAGCAGAAAATATCAAAAGCAAAAGAGATCAAAGATATCAAAAAAGAGGATAACTCAGAGCAGGCCTGAAACGAGTCCACATAACCACAAATTGTCCAAGCCTGAAGTGTTTTCAAGCTAACAGCCTGCTCAACCATATAACCTGTTCTAATAACAAGCATAAACCATCAAACCATAAAAATAACCAGCATAAGCCTTAGACCAAAAAAGACCCTGCATTTTCAACGAGCCTAAAAACGAGCACAAACCTTAACACATAACCTGAAGCAAACCTCCAGCCTAAAACCATATCCAAACAGCATACCATAATCTGAAGCAAAAACCTCCAGCCTAAAAACCAGTAAGATCAAAAACACATAACCTGAAGCAAAAAACCAGTAGACCATAAACCTGTGGCCTCAAAGTTCAAAAAACCAGTAAAACCCAACCTGCTAAGCCATAACCTTAAACCAACCACCATGACAAGTAAAAACCAGTAAAAACCCTCAACCTGTATCCAAGCCAAAGGGCCAAAAAAGTCCATGAAACCATAAGCAGAATCCAAACAAAACTCCCAACAGCATAACCTCCAAACCAGAAAACCAGTCAACAAAACCTGTGAGTTCATACAAAAACCCTCAACCGGTATCACTGGGCAACACAAAAGGCCCTCAGAAAACATCATCACTGGGAATAAATCTCATTAAGCATACAAGGCAACCCTAACAAGCATTCAAAGGAAACCGATGTAAACCCTCAGAGTTTCCTCATCATCGGGCAACCAAATCATCATCAAAGCAGCAAGGAGATAAAGAAGCAAACAGAAGCAAGAGGCCAGGCATACGAGGCTAACAAGAAGAAGAGGATAAAGAAGTATACGAAGCTAACACATATAAGGCATCAAGGCAACAAAGAGGCAAAGAGATCAAACAAAAGTTCTCAGGCATTATCATCATCAAACTTAAAGAAGCAACACAGAGTACCGTGGATTCAAAGCTAGCGAACATCACCGTCCCTCCGCCTGCCAAGCCTCCAAACGCCTCCTTCCTCCTCCTTAGTAAAGGTAGAACAATTTCTTTTCATCCCTTTCCGCGACCTCATTAATAAACAATAATAAACACTCAAGATCAGAACACGTTAAAAAAATCAAACATGCAAGAAAGAAGAATGAAAACCCCTAATGCGTTGGAAATAAAGATCAAACCTCGCGAACGTCGTTGATTAATCCAGGGAGGACGGAGATGGCGTTGGTGGCTTAGGCAAAGGAGAAGCTCAGAAGCTGGCAAAAGAAAGACGGAGATGAAGAAGAACGGCGCAAACCCTAAGCCTCTCACCGAATGAACAAAGTTTGATTAACCCTAAACACAAAAATGTTGTAAGACCAAATGGGCCTAGCCCCATTCACTCAGCTTAAGCCCAAACGAATTTCCAATTAAACCCTCCCCCTTTTTTGGCTTCTGTTTAACTGTTTGGGCCACAAGACCCCCTAAGGCCCATTTCTTTTTTTACTAAAAACATTATTCTTGTTATCACTCTAACATTTTTCTTAATACTAATTTTAATTTTTACATTAATAATACTTTTTTTTTATATATAGAAACTAATCCAAATTTTCTTTAAATTTAAAACAATTTTCCTTTTCTTTCAATTAACGTTTTGTACATAAAACGATATTACATAATATAGTTAAAACTTAAAACATTCTTTTCTTTTTTTCTTAAAACATATTGTTTGTACATAATCAATTAAAATATATTTTTATCTTAATACCATAAAGAATAGAACTTGAAACATTTTATTTTCTTTTAATAAAATTTCCTTACTTTGTACATATTAAATAAAAAAATATAAAGATACAAATTTAAATCAAATGTGGATAATAATACTTATTAAATCAAACATACTTAATTTATTAAATTCACAACTTGTAAATAAATTACACTTACACCTACACCATACATTTTACATTTGATGCACTATACATTTGCTATTCTTATACTTTACTATACATTGATTACATTTGATCGCGATTCAATTTGGTTGTAATTATTTAAGTCTCATCCCTCTTTGTGAATTTGTACCCCCACTCCCGGATACTATTTGTAATAGCGTAGACTTTAAAATTCCCGCAATTTACCGCTTTCGAATTATACCATGGTTAGACCTAGGGTTTGTATGTACATAAAATCGAACGCTAGATAACCTAATACAAAGACAAATGCATGAAATCAATACACAATTACACTTTCACCCCCTAGGGTAATCCCACATGTTGCCTTCCAAAATGGGCCATGCTTGCACGCCGAGTTTCTTTGGCAAAACAAATTCAAATGATCATAAGTCCCTCGATGACGCTTTCGAAAGTTGCCTAAATGGAATGATCATAGTCCCTTTAAAGCAAATTGCCAAAGACACTTGGCACCATTGCATTCATGGTCCGTACGATGACCCGCACCTGTCCCAATCACATCCTAAACGCAAGATTGTCCACCAAATTCACTGGTGGAACAAAATTGTTAAAAAGGGTTAAAAACATTGAGAAAACCTTTGAGTACAATAGGGGTAGACCAAACTCTTAGTTACTTGAGATCAACTCGCAAAAACACTTGCCTCCCTTTCAAAACGCACTCCACAAACACTTTCAAAACAAACTCTTTGAAACATCTTTTCGAAAAGATACACACTTTTGTAAAACACTCAAACACGAGTCAATTACATTGGTTGCCGAAACAAAGGCGTCTAGTTCAAAAACATTTTCAAAACACACACATACACCACAATTTGAAGCAATCAAAAATCAAGGCAAGTGATCTAAAAACCAAGTAACTAAGAGCCCATGGATAACCATGGATGAAAAGGGTGCTAATACCTTCCCTTTTCATAATCTACCCCCCGAACCCACGAAATATCTCAAAAGGTTTTTCCTGTGCTTTTTAACCTTTCCTTTAGGATAAAATAAAAAGTCGGTGGCGACTCTTGCTAAACCGAACAAGTGCGAATACAAACACAAAACTCAAGTCAGTTCTCCCACCGTATCACAACCACCAATCGGGTATTTGGTGCTTTCCATTCCCCTAGTGAGTCGTGGTTTTCCCTTGTAAGCCCTCGTTTATTCTACTCATGCTTACTTAGTCTCCAGAATGCAAGAAATAGTCGGTGTATGACCTGTCTTACTTATCGAATTTTCGAGTATCCATGTTTGGTGCATAGCGATGCAGATAAATGTCACTCTTGAAGAATAAGAACCACTCCTTTAGTTTGAGTGATATTGTAATTCTTGCATATCTACAACCTCTTAAAAGTCCAATATGTTTTGGAAATCCTTGTCAGAGTATCCCTCGGCTGGTCTCTTTCTCCTATAAAGTTCACCTTTGATTCGGCGTTCACTTTGATTTTTCTTCGGTCAAAATTATCGACTAGTTTCCTCAACGAAATCTGTCATGTCGTGTCCCTAGTAAGTCTGCCTTTGGTCAGCATTTTCTCTCTAAAAGTATATATTTTGACCAATTTTGTTTTCATCGGTGGGTCTGCCTTTGATTGTTGAATCTTGATTAGGAGTCTGCTTTGGTCTGTCTCTTTTCCATATATTCAAAATTACCTTCGGTTAGCTTAGCTAACGTTTCCGGTTAGGTTATGTTTTGATCATTTATTTTACTTGTTTAGGTTCTGTTTTGATCAGTTCCTTCTCTCTGGTTTATCCATTTGGATCGGGTTTACCTTCTGTTAGCTTAGCTAACATTTCCGGTTAGGTTATGTTTTGATCATTTCCTTTCCTTGTTTAGGTTCTGTTTTAATCAGTTCCTTCTCTCTGGTTTATCCGTTTAGATTGGGTTTACCTTCTGTTAGCTTAGCTAACATTTCTGGTTAGGTTATGTTTTGATCATTTCCTTTCCTTCTTTAGGTTCTGTTTTGATCAGTTCCTTCTCTCGGGTTTATCCGTTTGGATCGGGTTTACCTTCTATTATCCTAGCTAACATTTCCGGTTAGGGTATTTTTTTATCACCCCTTTCCATGTTAGAGCCTGTTTAGAATAGTATCTTTGTACACATGTCTAACTCTGACAAGACATGCATATCTTATCCCCAGCGAGATCACTATCGCTCGACTGGCTTCAGAGTGCAAATTTTATGGTTCTATTCAGTATTCAATCCTCTTTTACCATGATTGTTCGAAAGGTTATCTCCAATCTCACCCTCTGGTTAAACAAGATCGAATAGGGACAGTTGTTGCACCCCAAAATTTCCCCTCTTCATTTTAGTAACATGGCTTATGCTTCATGAGACATATTCATATATTTTCATGGTAAGTATTAGGATATCTTGGTTCCCGGGTTCTTCTACAAGCTATAGAAGATATTTGGTTGGTCAAATCAGTGCAAAAGAGGATCTCATATCTTCAATATTTAAGTTCTCTCAAGCCACAAAGGTTTTTTGTATTGTAAGACATCTCATTTGTCCCATATGATCATTAGAAACTGGAGTTTTGCAAAGTTTGGAGAAGAATCACATCTCCACTATTCATCTCTCAAGATTAGGGTTTTGATTAGTTGAAATGTTTGAGGCTTGTAAAAGACAAATTTGTGAAGTATTTACCTTTTCATCATCATATAAGACATATTTGTTCAAAGAATTTCTCAATTTGACTAGGAGAATGAGGGCTTTGAAGACTGGTCACTATCTCCTAACACAAAGGGCTGAAATTAGGGTTTTGATTTTAATCAGGAAAACTCTGACTTTTTGAGCAAGACTTAATTCCATGCCTCTTTACATGTTTATAAGCACCTATGATTAAGAGATTGGGTGTCAATTTTGAGCAAAAGAAGCTCAATTGATCAAAAGGGACAAAATAGTCATTTTGACCAAAGGTAAACCAAAGTCCAGTTGACCAAGGGGACTTTTGGTCAAACATCAACTCAAGTATCCTATATTCATATTTCAAGATCATTGGTGTCATAAAATCAAGGAAAAAGATCAAAATAGAGATAACTTATTTAAAAAGTTATTTGGACATTTAGAAAATTTTCTAAGTCCTTAAGCCCCATAGAACTGAACTTTGGACATCCATAACTTTATCATTTTTTGTCCAAAGAAGGAAAAAATCTCATGCTTAGAAAGCTTAAGGAAAAAACTACAAGTTTGTTAATGTGTGCTTAAGCCTAAAAAATGAAGTATTTGTGAGTTATTGAGCTTAGGAGTTTAGGGCATAAAGATGGCAAGTTACAAGCGATGCTTGCACGCCCATGCCAACATTCTCACAAACACATGGCGTGCCCCTATTCATAATGCTCTATCTCTTAATACAAGTGATAATTGAATTTGAAATTCAAAGAGAAGTTGCAAAGGGATGTGTAAGCTTCATGTGATTCTTTGAATCACTTCATTTAAGTAAGTAACGAAGAAGATATGATCATAAGAAGAGGAGGTCACAAAGTTGAATTTCTTGCCATGCATGCGTGCACCCTGGCTTGACAGGCATTGCTTTTCCAAAACTTCACATGTTAGTTTCTCCATAATACAAGCACCATTATGAGTAATTCAAAGTTTCATGATGAAGCTTATCATGAGATCTTTTTAGAGGCCTCTCAAGCACCAAATTCGCACGTATAAGCTCAGAGTTGTTTAAGCCATAAGTCATCTGATCATAGGGCCATGTTGGGTCGGTTTTGCATAAGTTTATTTTAGCTTGAACTCAGTCACATTGTTGGTATGAATATCCTCCACTTTTCTTACCAAAACAAGTTAATTGGCACACCTCCTAAACATGGAACTCATGCTATCGTGACTTACCATTTTGGGAAAAAATATCTTATTTCAAAAATCACCTATGTGCAGATAGAGACATCTCATCAAATATACCCTTTCCATTTTATTATCATTTCAAAATATTTAACAAAGCGACTGTGAAGACTAGGATGAAACCACACAAAACTCATGCCACATAATCCTTCACTGAAATCTGCAAGCTATATTATAACTTCCCTCCAACAATTTTCAAGCCTGCAAAGACCTTCCTACCCTCAAGCAAGCTTCATCAACACACTTATTTTCTCTATATAAACTCCCATTCATTCCTATTTCAAGGAGTTGGATCAGTATTCACACCAAAGCCATCTAAAACATATTTTCATAGGTCAAACTTCTCTCTCCAAAAACAAAACTTCCTTCTTCAATCTTTTCTCTCAAGGTTCCAATTGCTGCTTAGCCATGCTTCATAGAAGAGAAAGAGAGAGATTTGTAGGATTTCCTTTCAATTTCAGAGGCATATAGTGAATTTATTTTTCACTCATTCAAGGTAAGTTGTTCTTGAACTTCAATTTGAATTTCAACATATAGATCATGTATAATAGCATAGCTGGCCAGATCTTAGATCTGAGGAGTGTTTGCATCCATTTTGAAGCTTGGATCGTGCTCTACAACTCATGTTCAAACTGCTTGTTACAGTGATTTTCATGACCAGTTTTTGTTTTAATCTTGCAACAATTAAAGAAAATAACAGTACATTCTTATTCCTTGTAATTTTATGATGAACTTTGATGTTTGGATCTTTGGATTTGGTGGAGAAACAAGATAGATCGATGGATCTGAAGCAGCTTGATTAAATTCTGATTTTACAAGTTCAAAATGTGTTGATTTCAGTGATTTTCATGCGCGATTTTCAATTTAATTCATACATCATTTTTAAAAATCTCTTATCCTACATTGATTTACTCGATGAGACCTTTAATTTTATCACAATTTCATGAGTTCTCATCAAGAAATGGAGGAGAAATCACAAGCTGAAATGAGCATGTAAAAATGAGCATAAGTGGTTAGGGCATGGTTCAGCGGCAGGGACGACGACGTGGCGCGCATCCATTGAGCATGATCTGAATATCTTTTACAATGCGTTTTAGATTAAACAGGTGTAATTGATTTTAGTTTTTTTTTTTTGAATTTTTAATACATTTTTAATTGTTTTCTTATTTTTGTTTTAATATTTTTCTCTTATTAAAAAAATCACCAAAAATATATTAGGATTTCTTGTTTTAGTATATTTTAAATTTCTCGATTTTATTTCTTTTTATCTTTTTTTAGAATTAAATAATTCAAATAAATGCAATTAGGTTTTTTACTTCATTAAAAGTTTTAGAATTTTATTTTTCAGCTTTTATTGATCCAAAAAATTATCGAAAAAATATATATTAGGTTCTATTTTGGATATATTTCATAAAAATAATTTTTGTTTGATTTTTTACAAAAAACTCATGACAATAAATAAAATTAATCCTTAATAATATCATTTTCTTTACTTTTTTTAGTCATATTGTGCAAATAATTTTCTTTTGATATCTTTCTTCAACCATAAAATTTCATAAAAAATATCTTGTTGATTTTCAGGCATTAATATAATTTTCTATGATTTTTAATTGAAATTACAATTCAATTTTCTTTCCCTTTTAAATTGTAGAAATTAATTTTGGTTTTTAACCTTTCTTCTTGCTTAGGTCTTAAGAAGATTTTTAAAACCTAATTTCTTTTACTTGTAAAATCAAAGAAAATATGTTTAATTTCCTTGGATGAATTAAAATAACAAAAATCATTTTTGTTAAATTTAAACTTTTGATATTTTTAAAAATATTATACTAAGACTCTCAAGCTTGACCCTCTTATTAACTAATCTTGCAAATTCCTAATCATTTCTAACCCCTCAAATTAATCCAAGGAATATTAATCTTGTTTCTGACTTTTATAAGCCTTTGGAAAGTTAGGTTTTAATTAGCTCAATTTTATAAATTTTTCTTCTATTTTTAAAACTAATACTGATTAGCGAGCATATTAGGGTTTTAACTTGACCAAATACTTGAGTTTGTGCACATAGTTTTAATCTTGCTTCATTCTCATTCCTTTAACACCTTTTCTCATTCAACATTGAGTACTTCTTATCCACCTCTCTTGGTGTGTTTAAGATTTCCATTCCATATTATGTTTGATAGTGTTGATTGATCTTGAAGCTTGATCATCTCTTTTCCCTTTTAGATTCAAATCAATCTATCATAAAGTTTGAGTTGGATAGACCTTAGGCTTATACCCATGTATGACAATATTAGGTAGATATTTCCCCTTTTATCCTCAACTATAAGATCAATATTGCATGACAACTCTAGAGTTATTTTGCTAGTCTCCCCTTAGGTTGTTCTTTTCACATTTGCATTAAAATAAAAACTTCTTTTTTTTTTGGAAAACTTCAAAACACTTAAAAATTACTGATGAGAATTATACCTTTGTTGAGCATGGGAGATGATAAGTGGGTTTCTTCTCGATCTTATTGCTTTTCCATTCTAAGCCTTGGTATAGTTCAAATCTCAAAGATTTATTTCATGCATAAGTGGAGAAATTGCTAATATCTTTCTCTTGAGATCAACTAGCTGTCGTCTGCAACAAAAACACTAACCAACACAAACTCTTTTTGCCTTAGGACTTTTCTTTCAAATCTTTTTTTTCAAGAGAACATGTTAATCCGCTTATGTGCCGACGCGTAAGTCTCTAAAGGTTGAGTTGTGGTAGAAGGTGAAATTAATATCGTTCAGTAAAAGATACAAAACAAACAGAACTTTTGAAGCCGAACTACGACTGCTCTGATTCCTTAAAAGGGATACGTAGGCATTGGGGTAGGGCCCGAACGAGCATAACTTTTATTTTCCCTACATTATTTTCTCTTTTCTTTTGCATGCATTCCCCCTCTTATATCTCTTTAGCTCTTAAGCTTTAGACATAGAATTTACACCCTTAGATCAGAACAAACATAAGTGGATCCTGCAGAGTACTACAGACGTTTGGGGTGCTTATCCATTCCCCTCGCGTAATCGACTTTCTTTCCCGATCTCTATGGTCACAAGACTGTGATTTCACCCTTCTCAGGTTTTTTCGATGATTTGTTCAGCCAATTGTTTCACTAACATCGGGTAGAAAATCTTTCTAGGGAACACACCCCAAGAGATCCTTTGTCAAAGGCTAGAGATTTTCCTTTTAGGGTTGGAGACAATATAAATTGCTTCTAATTTTCTTCAGATCTCTTTTCAACAAATCCATTTAACAGTGAATTTATGAGTGAACTTGAGATAAACCTCAAGTATCTTTTGCCACTTTAACTGGTTGGTTGAGAACTATCCTCCAAGTACACCTTCAGATTGGAACATATCACCAAGCTCTTACTTCTTGAATTACAAGGGTAGACCTCCCAACAGCCTCAACACCAAAAATTAACATGAGTTCTTCATCAGATGCAGCGGAACAACCAAAAACTCCTTAACTACCTTCAAGCACTTCTTAATCACCCTTTCACACAAGCACCATCATCCAGGTGCCAACAAAACAACATAGGTTTGAAAATAAATCAAACCCAACACATCATATCACCAACAAAGCTGCAAATAACAGTTTTTTCCTTCAAGTCCGTGAACCAGAAAGTACCTTCCCTGATTTCACCCAGAAATAGACAGGATTCCTACTCTGATACCAATTCAAATTCTGGTATACAGATTACAAATATCCTAACACATGTTGAGACATTGATATTTGCATAATCATGCATGTACATAACACAGCTGACTGATATAACCCTATCAATTCAAAATCGTAACGATGTTCCAACATCTGTTATACGACATGTCAATCAATCAAAAACAAAATTGAACAAAACATAAAGATAAAAACACACAGATATAATGACCCAATTCGGAGGACACACACTTACTCGGGGGACTACCAAGTCAGGAAGGAAGTCCACTATCAGTATATTAGTTCAAAGCTAAACTCTCATGTTTACAACTTCTTGCCTAATCCATACCCAATGCAACTTCTACCTAGGAACATCCTAAATATGAGAAATCAACATCCCACTTCCTAAATGACCTCAATGATATCTATATCAATTACAACCTATTTCGTCAAGACTCTTGACTAATAACCATACACGGATTTGCTTCAAAGCTTCATCCAAGAACAATACAAGATCCATTACCTAAAGGCTTCTGAATCAACATAAAACTATATCTACCAAAATGCATCAAATCGATAAATGGTGACTTATAACTCAAGAAAGTACACGACTTTCAAAACCCTAAACCCTTACTTTTCTTTCTAAATTTGTTACCCCTGGTTTAGTTATTAAGCCCTAAGTCTAAGTCTTCCTTTTATAATCTTCAATGTTCTGGACTTGGGCTTCAAATCACTGCTGACCTTTTGCAGATAAGGTAGTAGAAATAACTCCTAAATCATAGGCATTCAATCGTTAGTTCCCTAATTTATCTCCATAATTAGAAAGTAATTTAACTCCATGATATCAGCTTGAATATCTTTAATATTCCAACTGTGCGCCACATAAGATTACATAATATTCTAGGATATTCTGCATCTGAAATGTATCAATTAAATCCAACTCTCCAGCTGGTTACAAGTGCAATTTCGAATGACTGTTCATAAGACATCTTCATTCGACATGTTTGTCTCTCTGCATGATAAAACATCTTGCGTAACATCTTATTTTACCAAAATTTAGCTAAACCTTTAGAGCACAAATCTTTGGAGCTTTCAATAATTTTACATGGTTAAATCATAAAAAAAGTAAAGTAAGAGTTTAGAAAACTCCCCCCTGGGATAACCAATCTCCCCCTGAATCATAAACTTATGATCTTTCAGAGCTTTGTTATCTTTTTTTAGAATTCTGATTTAAAGTAGATGGAAGTGATTTATCAGAGTTTGCTTTATCAGAAATTCCTTCTTCATTAGTACCCTCTAACCATCAGATAGGTTCATCATCATAGCTTGATCTATCAGACCCTTCTATGTTTGAAGTTCGTTATCAACACTCGATCTCTCAGAGACCCAACTCCAAGTCGGCCAGAAAAATCCACCCCCGCTGGGAACGTATGACGGTACCACTGATCCTGATGAACACATAGAGAATATCAATGCCCTCCTCGACTACCGAGGGGTTAGGGGTGCCATCAAGTGCAGACTGTTCCTGACTATCCTGAGGAAAGGAGCCATGTCTTAGTAAAAAAGACTCCCAGACGAGTCTATTACCTTCTGGAAACAACTGGGGAGGATGTTATCGAGGAATTTCGCTGCCTCCCATCGACATCCAAAATCAGAGGCTTCACTTGAAGCGATTATCCAAGGAAGAGATGAGTCTCTGTGAGCATATATTGAGAGCTTCAATAAAGAAGCAGTTCAGGTCTCCACGACCGACACCATGAAGAAGTACCTTCTTGAACATGGGCTTCGTCCCAGTAGAGACTTTGAAAAAGCAGTGGGCATCGAATCCCCAGCCACGCTCGACTCCCTCATCCTCAAGGCTCAAGTGTACATTGAATACGAGGAGAAAGAAGCCACCAATAATTCCAGGGAGTTTAGGCACTGAGAAAGTTCTAAGTCCTCAAGAAGCGACAAGCCCTGGATAGCCTGTCGGGGGGAGAAAAGAAGCGGGAGGACAGATTTCGAGACTCCAAAGGTTACAAGGGCCCTGCTGGTCGGTTTCATGACTACACCTCTCTGACCATTTCGAGGTAACATATTCTGTCATAATGCGCTAACTCTGAATTCAATAAGGCTAGGGTGCGCTTTCCCCGGCAGACACCTACCAAGCCCGAAACTGATAATAGCAAATACTATAGGTTCCATAAATGTCATGGTCACAACACCGACGATTGCATCCATCTCAAGGATGCGATCGAGATATTAATATGAGACAGACACCTCAAGTAGTACAAGAAAAAAGAAGGCGCCCACGAGGAGACTCTAGAAAACAAGAGCATTGAAGAGGGGAATGAGTCCCCCGACATCAGCACTATACTGGTCATCATGAGTATCTCGGGACCAAAATATTTCTACTTCCCAGACATGGAGAACTTCCCATTTTACTTCTCCTCTCATAATCCTTGGGAGTCATTCCCCACTGTGATGGTCATCTCTGTCGGGGGATTCAACAAGCATATAGTGGGATCCATAAAAAGAAGGTTCGAGCAACTTAATAAATCCAAATCTAACATGGATACCATGCTGGATAAATTCCGAGGAGGCTCTCATCCCCTTGCTTTCTACAGGGAGGAACTCCTGGGGGGAGCCCCCAACTCGACTATCCCGCTGCTCGTGCGGGCTCGAATGGCAAACTATGATGTTTGACGCATACTGGTCGATCAAGGGAGCTTGGTGGACATCATGTACACCTAGTTGTTCTCTACCCTACAGTTGAATGAAAGCCACATGACCCCATACATGGGCTCAAACGTCAAGGGCTTTAACGGGGCCAGTACCAAACCCTGAGGGTATGTCGAGCTAATTGTCACCTTTGAAAGGGGGGTCACCGCAAGAGCCATCAAGACTCAGTTTCTAGTAGTGGATTGCACGTCTCTCTACCAATGTATCTTCGGGAGGCCCACTCTGGCCAAACTGATCGCGGTGCCATCCACTGTACACCTCAAAATGAAATACTACACTGTATAGAGTTTGGTCGACACCCTCCACGGGGACGTCCAGGCAGAAAGAAGATGTTTTAAAGCCTCATTCAGGGTCCTGAGTTCCATCAACGCTCAACCTCAAACGACCACTGGGCCACACTACCCTCCAGATCCGAGGATGCCAAGCCACTGCCAAGGGTCGTGGCCATCGACCTCGACAGCCGCTTCTCTAAGGAGGATCATGTAGAGCAGAAGAAGAAAGGGAAAGAGCCCATGGTCGAAGGCAAAGGTTCATCCCTAGCCGGAAATAGCGAGAAACTCTTAGATCCCGTGTAAGTGTTTAGTTATTGGCATGTATTTTTGGTAAAACCAGGTGTATGAATGTCATGACTGATGTCATAACATTCTGGATTATTAGGTACTTTATGCAGAAAAAGTATGGCATACAGTAGCTACTGTTTATGAGTGTGTATCTGAGCATTTTGCAATGATCACATTTATTGCCTTCTACCAAAATCAATAAACAGGAATTCTGATGTCATAACAAATGTTAAGACATCCTGTACTGATCTAACAGTTATGCAGTTTGGTTAATTCTGAGATTTTTCAGGAAGCTGGTTCATTCTTTCCAGAACAGAATCTCACGTGGACTTTGGGTTAACCTAGCTCAACCCTAATCTGGTTGATAAAGTCTTATGACCTAGTCTTGAGGTTAACCCTAATTAACCCTAGCTTTTCGTGGAAGCCCTAACTGAAGAAACAGCTGCATATATATATTCAACAGGAATGCTGATTGGAATTTAACTCTTTGACTGAAGATCAATTAGGAGCTGTATAGTTTTAACTGCTGTAATCCAAGCAAGTATCATTGTGATAAGTGACTTGGAATAGATTTGATTGTAAGGGTTTTTGTATCACTCAAAGCTTTGAAGCAAGAGTGTTTGTGTCTCTTGACAAAAGCTTTGAAGCAAAGTCAAGTTAGGTTTATGTATCACTCAAAGCTGTGAAGCACGAGTGTTTGTGTTACTTGATTAAAAAGCTGTGAAGCATAATCAAGTGTATGTTCTGAAGAGTGTCTTCATTATTTCATTAGTCAATTGTTTAAGTATCACTGCTGTGATTGAGGGGGAGTGAGTAGGAACTCAGGTTTAAGTTGAACTTAGATTAAAGTTGCATTGGGTAGGTCTTAAGTGAAGGAGATAAACTGGTTGGTTTATTCCTGAATTAATATCTCTTATAGTGGATTTCCTCCCTGGCTTGGTAGCCCCCAGAGTAGGTGTTGTTTCACACTGAACTGGGTAAACAATTGACTGTGTTCTTTACTGTTTTTATTTACTGTCTTATAGAAAGTCAGATACGGTGTCATAACATTCACTGTGACATTGAGTATCTGCTGCCATAATTTCAATTGGCATCAGAGCGGGCACCCTGCCTGTATTACTGGGTGAGATCTAGGGATATCACTTTCTAGAACTATGGACAAAGAAGGAGTTTTTGGAAACAGACCACCCATTCTGGATGGAACAAATTATGACTACTGGAAACCTCATATGATTGCCTTCTTAAAATCACTGGACAAAAAGGCTTGGAGAGCTGCTGACAAAGGATGGAACCATCCCACCATAACTGAGAAAGATGGGACAATCAGTCTGAAGCCTGAGGAAGAATGGAGCAAAGAAGAAGATGAGTTAGCCCTGTGTAATTCCAAAGCTTTAAATGCCTTGTTCAATGGAATTGATAGAAACATATTCAGACTAATACATCAATGTGAACTGGCCAAGGAAGTGTGGGACACTCTCAAAACTACCCATGAGGGCACATCCAAAGTAAAAATGTCAAGGCTTCAGATGCTGACTACCAAGTTTGAGAACCTAAGGATGAAGGAAGATGAAACCATTCATGAGTTTCACATGAACATCTTGGAGATTGCCAACACCTCAGGAGCATTGGGTGAAAAGATGTCTGAAGAAAAACTGGTGAGAAAGATTCTCAGATCCCTGCCTAAAAGATTTGCAATGAAGATAACTGCTATAGAGGAAGCCCAGGATATCAGCAAGTTAAAGGTGGATGAACTCATTGGGTCTCTTCAGACTTTTGAGATGGGGATCAGTGACAATATTGACAAGAAAAACAAGAGCATAGCACTTGTATCCAACACTGAAGATGAAAACAAGGAGGATGAAGAAGATAATATTTCAGAAGCTATAGCCATGCTTGGAAGACAATTCAACAAACTCATCAAGAGAATGGATCCAAAGTCAAGGTCAAATGTTGAGAACATCCCCTCTGACATTAACAGATCTTATAACTCCAGCAGAAGACCAAGGTCTGAAGAGAAGGGAAATCAAGGCAGAGGAATTCAATGCCTTGGTTGTGAAGGATATGGGCATATTCGAGCTGAATGTCCTACCTTTCTTAAGAAACAAAAGAAAGGAATGACTGTTACCTGGTCTGACTGTGATTCAGAAAGTAATTCTGAAGAAGAATCTGCCAAACTAGTTACTGCACTAACTGGTGTTTGTACCTCTGAAAGTGACACTAGTGATGAGGAAGTGACATTTGAAGAACTGGCTGATACTTACAAGAAATTGTGTATCAGAAGTGCTGAAGTCTGTTTGCAAAATGAGAGACAAACAAAACTCATCATAAAGTTGGAGGCTGAAAAAAGGGCATACATTGAAACCATAAGTCATCTAGAAGGGGAAGTTCAAATGCTGAACTCAAAACTGAACCAGATGACCAAATCTGTCAAGATGCTGACAAATGGAACTGAAAAATTGGAAGAAATCCTTCAGGTTGGACAAAATGTGGGAAACAAGTCTGGTCTAGGATTTGTGGCAGCAAAGAAATCTGGTGCAGACAAGAAGATCAGGTCTGATAAACAAATGTCAAAGCAGATGTCACAATATAACACTCAACATTGGGAACCGAGAAATATGAAGAAAAAGTACCAAAGATAGAAATGTCATCATTGTGGGAGGTTTGGTCACATAAAGCCATTCTGCTTCAGATTGTATGGATACCCTAATCAGAACCCATGTGTCAAACCTAAGTCTAACAGGGTACCACATACTCCACAATGGAAGAAAAAGGCTACTGCCCTGATAGCCCACACTTCCCTTAGAGTCTCTGCAAAGGAAGACTGGTACTTTGACAATGGGTGTTCTAAGCACATGACTGGAATCAAGAACCTTCTCAATAATGTTAAACCTCACACCACTAGTTATGTGACCTTTGGAGATGGTGCTAGAGGTGAAATCAAAGGAGTTGGTAATTTGGACTGCCCTGGAGTTCCAAATCTAAATGAAGTACTATTGGTAAAAGGCCTGACTGCTAATCTCATTAGTATCAGTCAATTATGTGATATAGGATTCAAGGTCAACTTCTCAAAATCTGAATGTCTTGTAACTAATGAAAAACAAGAAGTTGTAATGAAAGGAGTTAGATCTAAAGACAACTGTTACTTGTGGGAGCCTGAGAACACTAATTACTCCACTGTGTGTTCTATTGCCAAAGAAGAAAAAGAGGTGAAACTATGGCACCAAAAACTTGGCCATCTTCATCTAAGAGGAATGAAAAGGATTATCTCCATGGAGGCAGTCAGAGGGATTCCAAGACTGCAAATTGATGAAGGGAGAGTTTGTGGTGAATGTCAGGTTGGTAAGTAGACTAGGATGTCACATCCAAAGTCAAGACATTTGACCACCTCTAAGGTTCTAGAACTTCTTCATATGGATCTGATGGGACCAATGCAGGTGGAAAGTCTTGGTGGAAAGAGATATGCCTATGTTGTTGTGGATGACTATTCCAGATTCACCTGGATTAACTTCGTTAGGGAAAAATCTGATGTGTTTGAAGTTTTTAAAGAACTGTGCAAAAGAATTCAAAGAGAAAAAGAAGGGTGTATTGTCAGAATCAGAAGTGATCATGGCAAGGAATTTGAAAACAATAAGTTTAATGAGTTCTGTTCCTCAGAAGGAATTAGTCATGAATTCTCTTCTCCTATAACTCCTCAACAAAATGGAGTTGTAGAAAGGAAAAATAGGACCATACAGGAATCTGTCAGAGCTATGATACATGCCAAAAGACTTCCTATTCATTTTTGGGCTGAAGCTATGAATACAGCATGTTATGTCCATAACAGAGTCACTTTGAGAAAGGGAACCTCATCCACCATTTATGAACTCTGGAAAGGAAGAAAGCCAACTGTGAAGTACTTCCATGTATTTGGCAGCAAATGCTATATTCTGGTAGATCGTGAACAAAGGAGAAAGCTGGACCCTAAAAGTGATGAAGGTATATTTCTAGGATACTCCTCCAACAGCAGAGCTTATAGGGTATTCAATTCCAGGACCAAAGTCATGATGGAATCAATAAATGTCATAGTTGATGATTATCATGAAGAAACAGATGTCCCTTGTAATGTTGAGACATTCTTTGAGACTCCAACTCAACAGAATGACCTTCCTAACACCACTACAGCAGACTCTGAATCCAAGGAAGCTAGCAAAATCCCTTCCATCAGAATTCAGAAAGATCATCCTAAAGAACTCATCATAGGGGATCCAAATAGTGGAGTCATTACAAGATCTAGAGAAATCATCTCAAACTCTTGCTTTGTGTCTAAAATTGAACCAAGAAATGTTAAGGAGGCCTTAACTGATGAATACTGGATTGGTGCAATGCAAGATGAATTGAACCAATTTAAGCAACATGAAGTTTGGGAGTTAGTTCCTAGACCAGAGGGAACAAACATCATTGGCACAAAATGGATATACAAGAACAAATCAGATGCTGAAGGAGTTGTCACTAGGAATAAGGCAAGACTTGTTGCCCAAGGATACACTCAAGTTGAAGGGGTTGATTTTGATGAGACCTTTGCCCCTGTAGCCAGACTGGAATCTATCAGACTCCTATTGGGAATTGCCTGTCTCCTGAAGTTCAAGCTGTTTCAGATGGATGTAAAAAGTGTCTTCCTAAATGGGTACTTAAATGAGGAAGTTTATGTGGAACAGCCTAAAGGTTTTGTGGATCCAAACCACCCTGATCATGTCTACAAATTGAGGAAAGCTCTATATGGCCTAAAACAAGCTCCTAGAGCATGGTATGACAGGTTAACAAAATTTCTCTCAGACAAAGGATACAGAAAAGGAGGCTTGGATAAAACCCTCTTTGTCAAAAATGAAGGAGGGAAGTTAATGGTAGCTCAAATATATGTTGATGACATAGTGTTTGGGGGAATGTCAGAACAAATGGTTAAACATTTTGCTGACCAGATGAAGGCTGAATTCGAAATGAGTCTCATGGGAGAACTGACTTATTTTCTTGGACTGCAAGTCTCACAGATGGAGGACTCAATCTTTCTATCTCAAAGCAAGTATGCAAAGAACATTGTCAAGAAGTTTGGTATGGAGAATTCCAGTCACAAAAGGACCCCTGCACCTACTCATTTAAAGCTATCCAAAGATTCAAGTGGGGTTAAGGTGGACCAAAGTCTGTACAGAAGCATGATAGGAAGTTTGCTGTACTTAACAGCCAGCAGACCTGACATTGCTTTTGCAGTTGGAGTTTGTGCAAGATACCAAGCTGATCCTAAAGTCAGTCATATCAACCAAGTGAAGAGAATTTTGAAGTATGTAAGTGGAACTTACAACTATGCCTTGTTGTACTCTCATGGTTGTGAACCAACTCTGACTGGTTATTGTGATGCTGATTGGGCTGGAAGTGCTGATGATAGAAAAAGCACCTCTGGAGGATGTTTCTTCTTAGGAAATAATCTGGTCTCCTGGTTCAGCAAGAAACAGAACTGTGTGTCTCTCTCTACTGCTGAAGCTGAATACATTGCAGCTGGTAGTAGCTGTTCTCAAATGATCTGGATGAAACAGATGCTTACTGAGTATAATGTCACACAAGATGTTATGACATTGTACTGCGACAATCTGAGTACAATCAACATCTCCAAGAATCCTATTCAGCATAGCAGGACCAAGCATATTGACATAAGACATCACTTTATCAGAGACCTTGTAGAAGAGAAGACGATTAAACTGGAACATGTTGCCACTGAGCTACAGCTGGCTGACATTTTTACCAAGGCACTTGATACAAATCAATTTGAAAACTTGAGGGGCAAGTTGGGTATTTGCCAACATGAGGAATTGTAGCAATTAATTTTGCTTAAAACAAGGGTTGAAGGAGTTATTTTTATTAAGTCTATTTTGATTGGGTTAATCATATGCTTTCCCATTTCTTTCAAAATTATTAAGAAGCTGAATAGACACTCATTTGCCTCCTTCCTCTCTCTACTCTGCAACAAATCCCATTCTCTCAATCAAAGTTCTCTCTCTAGTTGGAACAGGAGGAGACTGAAGGACACAGAAGGGAAGAGGGTGTTGCTGAAGATCAGCTCAATGCTGAAGAAAGTAGCTCCTCTCAAGATGAGAGTTCTTAAAGTTTGGTGGAGTAGACAAGCCTGATGCTGGTTCCTGTTGATGCAAGTGTTTTCAGATTTTATTTGTTGTTTTTATTACTCATTTTGGATGACTGTATAACATATAAGAAAATGTATCTTTGGCCTATTTGTGGCTAAAGAGGGGGAGATATTTTGTGTTAATTACTTGGTAGACATCATATTTTTTCTGCAGTCATATTCATTCTGCTGCTCTCTATTCTCTGATTGCCTAGGGGTTTTAGCCAAAAATCTGCCAAAGGGGGAGTTTGTAAGTGTTTAGTTATTGGCATGTATTTTTGGTAAAACCAGGTGTATGAATGTCATGACTGATGTTATAACATTCTGGATTATTAGGTACTTTATGCAGAAAAAGTATGGCATACAGTAGCTACTGTTTATGAGTGTGTATCTGAGCATTTTGCAATGATCACATTTATTGCCTTCTACCAAAATCAGTAAACAGGATTTCTGATGTCATAACAAATGTTAAGACATCCTGTACTGATCTAACAGTTATGCAGTTTGGTTAATTCTGGGATTTTTCAGGAAGTTGGTTCATTCTTTCCAGAACAGAATCTCACGTGGACTTTGGGTTAACCTAGCTCAACCCTAATCTGGTTGATAAAGTCTTATGACCTAGTCTTGAGGTTAACCCTAATTAAACCTAGCTTTTCGTGGAAGCTCTAACTGAAGAAACAGCTGCATATATATATATTCAACAGGAATGTTGATTGAAATTTAACTCTTTGACTGAAGATCAATTAGGAGATGTATAGTTTTAACTGCTGTAATCCAAGCAAGTATCATTGTGATAAGTGACTTGGAATAGATTTGATCGTAATTGTTTTTGTATCACTCAAAGCTTTGAAGCAAGAGTGTTTGTGTCTCTTGACAAAAGCTTTGAAGGAAAGTCAAGTTAGGTTTATGTATCACTCAAAGCTGTGAAGCACGAGTGTTTGTGTTACTTGATTAAAAAGCTGTGAAGCATAATCAAGTGTATGTTCTGAAGAGTGTCTTCATTATTTCATTAGTCAATTGTTTAAGTATCACTGCTGTGATTGAGGAGGAGTGAGTAGGAACTCAGGTTTAAGTTGAACTTAGATTGAAGTTGCATTGGGTAGGTCTTAAGTGAAGGAGATAAACTGGTTGGTTTATTCCTGAATTAATATCTCTTATAGTGGATTTCCTCCCTGGCTTGGTAGCCCCCAGAGTAGGTGTTGTTTCACACTGAACTGGGTAAACAATTGATTGTGTTCTTTACTGTTTTTATTTACTGTCTTATAGAAAGTCAGATACGGTGTCATAACATTCGCTGTGACATTGAGTATCTGCTGCCAGAATTTCATCCCGTATGACCCATCCTGGACGGAGACTTTGAAACCATCCCCCTCGGGAACAATCCCACAAGGGGAGTAAAGATTGGAGCTGACATCCTCAACTTGGTGAAAAGGTAACTTAAAGCCTGCTTGAGGGAGAATGCTTATTTGTTCTCCTAGAGTGTAGTTGAGATTTCCTGGATTGGACCCAGAGATTGCATGCCATCACCTGAACATAGACCTCCCCTCAAGGCGGTCGCCTAACATAGAAGAAAGCAGTCCCCTGAAAAATTAAAGGATGTCGAACTAGCTGTAAAAGACCTCCTAGAGGCATACTCTATTTCTGAAGCCAAGTACACAACCTGGCTCTTGAATGTAGTTCTTCTAAAGAAATCTAATGGAAAATGGTGTATGTGCATTGGTTGTACCGACCTAAATTGGGCTTGCCCAAAAGATGCTTATCCCCTCCCTAATATTGACAAATTGGTCGACAACTCAGCAAGTTTCAAATTATTATCTTTTATGGACACATATTCTGGATACAACTTGATTCCAATGGTGAAAACGGACAAATAATATAGTGCTTTCATGACCAAGTCCAAAACTATTACTACAACATAATTCCCTTCGGCCTGAAAAACGTGGGCGCTACATATCAGTGCATGATGAACAAAGTCTTATGTGACGAAATAGGCGACATGCTCGAAGTCTACATGAACAACATAATCTTCAAATCGACGGAATAAATCGACAACGCCCTCCACTTGAAGAAAGTTTTCGAGAAGGCTATAAAGTACCACATGCGATTTAACCTAGAAAAATGTACCTTTGGCGTACAGGAAGGCAAATTCCTCGGATTCTACCTCACAGAACGAGGGATTGAGGCAAACCCCGAAAAATGCCGAACATTTTCTGAGTTTCCAACACCCACTTCGAAAAAGTCCATTCAAATCCTAAATAACATGCTCACTCTGCTCTCTCGATTTGTGGCAAAATCTGCCCAGCATGTGCTTCCCCTCATCAAACTCCTCTGCATGAAAGCTGCCTTTGAATGGACGGTCGAATGTGAGCAAGCCCTCACCCACTTGAAGCAAGCACTATCATAACCATCAGTCCTTTATTGACCAGAGAAGGATGAAATCCTCTATCTCTATCTGGCTGTCACCCCCGAGGCAATAAGCGCAACACTAATCAGAGAAACCCCAGAAGGGCAGAGGCCCATCTACTTTACGAGCAAGGCCCTGTATGGCCCGAAAGTGAGATATTAGCAAATTGAAAAGGTGGCCCTAGCCCTCATCAATACGGCAAGGAGACTCAGGTATTATTTCTTGGCATATACCATAATCGTCCGAACAGATCAACCAATAAAGAAACTGCTCAGTAGGCCTGACATGGTGGGCATAATGTTGAAATGGTCGCTATAACTCTCCAGGTGTGACATCCAGTAAGAAGGCTGGAAATCCCTCAAAGCTCAAGCATTGGTCGACTTTGTGGCTGAAATGACTTTTCCTACACCCCCGAACGGAGCGCGCCGGTAGACAATTTTTGTCAACCACGCCTCTAGTTTGATGGGAAACAGCGCGGGGATTATATTGGAAAAATGAAGAAGGAACCCTAATTGAGGTCTCCCTTGAATTATCCTTCCTGACCTCAAACAACTAGGCCGAATACAAGGCATTTCTAGTAGGTTTACGCCTAGCCGAAGACCTAGGAGTCGAGGAAGCTAAAATATTCATCGACTATCAGCTCATCGCATTCCAGGTCCAGGGAGAATATCAGGTGAAAAATAATCACCTCGCTGAATATGGGGCACTGGTCCAAGAGAGAAAAAATAAATTCAAATTCGTGGACATACAACATGTTTACTGCAAACATAACACCCGAGAAAACATCCTGTCCAAAATAGCAAGCACAAAGAGGAAAAGGGGAAACAAGTCAGTGATATAGGAAAACCTTCCTCGACCGAGCATCCAGAGACCCCCCTCGACTTTGGGAGTATTCGCCATAGGGGACAACAACTATTGGATGACCCCCGTGCACGACTACTTCGTAAAAGGGGAGGTACCTGCCAACTTGAAAGAAGTGGTTGTGGTCAGACAAAGAGCCTACTCGTACGTCCTAGTTGAAGGCATATTATACATGAGTGGGTTTTCCTTTCCCCTCATCTAGTTTGTTGACCAGAGCAAAGTAGATCACATCCTTCTCAAAATCCATGAAAGGATAAACGCCCAACATCTGGGCCAAAGATTCCTCGCCAGGAAAGCTCTACGAGCAGGGTATTACTGGCCCACCATGCAGCACAATGCAAAAGAGCACGTGAAAAAATGCGACAAATGCCATCAGCACGGGGACATGCACTTAGCTCCCCCAAACGAGCTCAAGTCCCTCTCTTCTCCCTGACCCTTCGCCTGGTGGGGTTAGAACTCCACGATCCGTTCTTGGTAGGGACCAATCAAAATAAATATTTGATAGTAGTCGTCGACTACTTCACCAAATGGATAGAGGAAGAAGCATTGGCCAAAATTACCACCCAAAACGTTATTCGCTTCTATAAAAGAAACATCCTTGCTCGATTCAGCATCCCATAAGCAATAGTCACCGACAACAGGACCCGGTTCAGAAATCAGACCTTTCTAGAATTTGTCGCCAAGTTAGGTACCACCCAACACTTCGCCTCTATCGAACATTCCCGGACAAACGGCCAGGCCGAGTCCATAAACAGGGTGATACTCAGGGGCCTCAAATAAAGGTTAGACAAAACCAAGAAAAGATGGGTCAAGGAGCTACACGGTGTACTCTGGGGATACCGAATAATAATGCACTCGTCAACCAGGGAGACTCCTTTCTGACTAACTTACAGGACGGAGGTCGTCATTCCCGTAGAGATCGAAGAACCCTTCAGGCGAATCGAAGCTCCCCCAGACATGGAGAGGAACAACGTCGCCCTACGAGAAGAACTAGACCTGGTCGAAGATATTCGAACATAACTGGCCCTATGAGAGACCTCTCTCAAACAAAAAATAGCCATGTTCCATGATGCTAAAGTCATACGACGAGATTTAGAGGTCGACAACCTTGTCTTAAAGTGAAATCATAAAGAATCTCGCCAAGGCAAGCTCGCAGCAAACTGGGAAGGCCCCTACCGCGTCCATGCAAAAACAGGGACCGGGGAATACCACTTAGAAAATATACAAGGGGAACAACTTGCTTGACCATGGAATGCTGAAAATCTAAAATAATATTACAGTTAAAACACTGAGCAGACAATGAGCTTCGTCAATAAGATAAACTTATCCAGGCCCGACCACGGGTGCATGCCTAGGTACAAGATAACACACAAAATATTTTGAAGGGGTGAGACTGTGCTATTTTAACGAGCGTGTCCTCAGCCCGACATGGATAACTTTACTGATCTCCATTGTCCTAGTACCATGATGATAGAACACTCGGCTTGTGGCGGGAAGTTCATGCCGCCGAGCTCAGGCCCTCGAAACAATACCTGAGTTTTGGCCCATGCACGATATTCACCCTGGCCGTTTGTCTGGTTTCCCCACACTGGAAAACATACAAATCAAACGATAAAATCCCCGCTATAAAATCTTAGCAACATAAAGAATGTCTCAAGAAGACAAGCATAACAATAAACATGCAAATAAAATTTAAATATTTAGAACAAACGACCACCATGGTCGGAAAATTAAAAGATACGATTGCCAGGGCCACTATTGTACAAATATTACAACAAGGGAGACCTTTATCCCCCATCTGAAAGAATAATTTTGTGGCCCCAAGGACCACGATTGTTTGGAACTTACATGAACGGGCAACAACCCAGAAAAACAAGATTACAAAATTACGGCATGCACGCCGAAGCAGAATCAAACATCTTACAAAATTATAAGAACGATTATGGAATAAATACAATAATATGGAATTTATATACTTCAATTAAGTAACAACTTATTTAAAATTTGAAGCAAGTTAATATCAATAATATTTCATGATAACTAGCAAAAAAACAAACTGAACAATTTGTCGAACACTTGGTGTGCCACCGATTTTTCAGAATTTTCCTTTAAATATAATGAAATAAACACTTTATCGAACACTTGGTGTGCAACCGATTTTTCATAATTTTCCTTTGACCTGTGCTGATATGAAAAAGAACTTATAATCAAAAGTGATTATAAGCAAATCAACACACAATTATAAGCAAAAACAGTTCCAGAAAATTCCTGCGAGTCGATGGATTACGCAATTTTTTTGACAAATTGATGTATAAAAATTAAATCCAGTAAAACGATAAAAGAAAGAGACACAAGGATTTGTCTTCATAGTTCCCTACTTTCTTCCTCGCGTGTGGGCACGTGTGCACCTAATTCCAATGGAATTAAGATAATTCTTACTACGCAAAACGTTTGATACAAGAGAAGTTTTCCAAGAGCAACTCCACAACCCCTAATGTTTGTTGTTGATTCAAACCCTTACATTTCTTTAATATTGAGAAAGACCAAGACGCAATAGCTGCAAATTGATTATCTGGATCTTGCTACTCCTTTGTGTACTTTATCTCCAAAGCTTCCGCGCACCATCAATTTCACTTATTGCAACACAAGACTTCAATTTGATTCACCGTTCTCGCGCTAGTTTCATTGTGTTCTATATCTCCAAAGGATCCTTTTCATTCTTTATATCCAAAGGCTTTCATAGTCCACAATCCTCTCTTGAACGTTTTGCACGAAGACCCCCAAATCAACCAATGATTTTTTAGGATAAAACCACAGTTTTTCCGGATGAAGACCCCTGCAAATCTAAACCTAATATTATTGAATACATAAGAACCTATTTGGACATTATCGAACCTAGTTTATATGGCACCCCAACAAAATATTATTACGATGATTTATTAGTGTGTAAGCATAGGTTGGAGGTTGAAGATGAAGAGCAATTGTAGGAAATTTGTATTGTATCATCAAGTTGGAATGATGCATGAATGATGTATTTATACTTGAGGAGGTTTAGATGCAAAAAGAATATTTTTGGAATTAAAAAGAATTGAAAAACTGACCTAACCAAACAGTATGTGTCGACCTGAAAATCTTATATGCTAACACATATGTAAGGTTTCAATTGTATGTGTCGACCTGAAAAGATGAATGTGTTGATCCAAAAAAGTTAATAGCTACATGCTTTAAAACAACAATAATATATGTCGACCTGCAATTTCATAAATGCTTCAGTATGTATAGACTTATATGATGCATGTGTCGATCTGGGCCTTCCAGAAACTACATGCTTCAAAATTGAGTTGCATGTGTCGACCTGAAATACGTATGTGTCGACACATGCAATGAAAATTTATAAAGGAACTTGTATTTCAAGACTTAGATCAATTTCAAAGTGGTTTTTAATGGTTACTAAGACCTCTAATATAATAGAGTGCCACAAGACATCGAGGTACTGTCCAATATACAAAAATGCTAACTTTTCCTAGTTTTGACATCATGTAAAATATTTAATGGTTAAGTTATACTCAAATAATTTTATATAAGGTGTCCAAGTGTTCATATGCTTCTTTTAATGATTATTCTTTCTTGGTGTTCATTTTGGATTTGATTTGTATTGTGTTACGCTTGGACACATGCATCATCTATCCCGAGTGCATTGGTTTCCATGCTTATAAGATTTCCAAATACCAAGTTTGTGATTGTGACTCTGGGTAAAGATGGTTGTCTAATTTTTAAAAGAAGAACAAATGGTGAATACACAAATGGATTTTTCATTTAACTTTTTTAATTTTACATCTTGAAGGAGTAGAGTGTGTAATTTATTTACTAAGAGCAATATACAAGAAGTTAAAAGTATAAAAAGTCTGATTAAAATTCTACAAATTGGTATCAGAGCTCATGGCGAACATGATGAACCAAATGCCGTTACCACGGCTAACGAAGTCAAACTATGAAAACTGGAGCATCCAAATGAAAGCTCTTCTTGGATCTCTAGATGCGTGGGAAGTGACCAATGATGGGTTTGAAGAACCAACAGAAATTGGAGGATATACAGTAGCCCAAACGAAGGCGTTAAAAGAGACGCGAGCGAAGGACAAAACAACACTATATATGTTGTTCAGGACTGTGGATGAATCAGGCTTTGAGAAGATTTCTAGTTCGACTGCATCGAAACAAGCGTGGGACACGTTAGAGAAGGTGTTCAAAGGAGCAGACAGAGTAAAGCAGGTTCGACTCCAAACGCTTCGTGGCGAATTGGAGAGGATAAAAATGAAGGATACAGAAAATGTATCAGATTACATCACTCGTGTGCAGAAAGTGGTGAATCAACTCACAAGAAATGGTGAGACAGTAGCTGATGCAAGAGTTGTTGAAAAGATATTAAGATCTTTAACAGACAAGTTTGAGAATCTGGTGTGCGCAATAGAAGAATCGAAGGACCTTTCGACGCTCTCAATCGAAGAGCTCACTGGTTCGCTCGAAGCACATGAACAAAGAAATATGAAGAAGAAAAAAGAAGCAGACGAAGAAGCAAACCAAACAAAAGAATCGAAAGATGAAAAAGTACTCTTCTCGAACAACTTTTGAGGAAGAGGACGTGGACGTGGAGGACGTGACAGTGGTCGAAGTGGTAGAGGCAGTAACTTCGAAAGAGGAAATTCGAGCCAACAAAACTGGCGTGGCAGAGGACGTGTCCAAAGAGGTGGTCGTTCGAATTATTCAAATTTCGAATGCTACAAGTGTGGCAAGTATGGCCATTACGCGAAGGATTGCAACTCCTACAAATGTTACAATTGTGACAAAGTGGGACATCTTGCAAAAGACTGTCGAAATGAAAAGAAGACTGAAGAGACAACCAATCTGGCTTTGGAAGCTGAATCGAATGAAGGGTTTCTCCTGATGGCCCAAAACGAAATCAACACCAATGACAGTATTTGGTATCTTGACTCAGGAGCAAGTAATCACATGTGTGGTTACAAACACCTGTTTAAAGATATGAAGGGAGTTGAAGATGGCATCGTGTCTTTTGGAGATGCATCGAAGGTAAAAGTTGAAGGAAAGGGCACAATCAGCTATTTGCAGAAGGATGGCTTGATTGGGTTAATCGAAGATGTCTACTATGTACCAGACCTTAAGACCAACATATTAAGTCTGGGACAACTCACTGAAAAGGGTGCTTTGATCCTGATGAAAAATCGAACACTGCAGTTGAAGGACAAAACAGGATATCTAATTGCGACTGTCGAAATGGAGAGAAATCGAATGTACAAACTTAACTTGAGGAACATTCGAGAGAAATGTCTGCAGATCGAAGTGCAAGACAAAGCGTCACTGTGGCACATGCGCTTTGGTTACCTACATCATGCTGGTCTGAGAAGATTGGCGAAAAGAAACACGGTGCATGGACTGCCAGACATGGAGTTCGAAGGAAAATTCTGTGAAGAATGTGTGCTCAGCAAACAAACCAGAACCTCATTTCAGAAGAAGGCAGAGTATCAAGCCAAACAGATACTCGAATTGATACATACTGATATATGTGGGCCAATTACTCCAGAATCCTTCAGTGGAAAGAAGTATTTCATTTCCTTCATTGATGACTACTCAAGAAAAACCTGGGTCTATTTTCTGAAAGAAAAATCTGAAGCACTAGAAGTGTTCAAGAAATTCAAAGTAATGGTGGAAAAGGCAACAGAAAGAAACATCAAATCAATTCGATCAGACAGAGGATGAGAGTATACTTCGATTGCCTTTGTGAAGTACTGTGAAGAACAGGGAATAAGAAGATTCCTTACTGCGCCATATTCACCTCAGCAAAATGGTGTGGCTGAAAGGAAGAATCGAACTATCTTTGATATGGTTCGATCAATGCTTAAAAGCAAGAGTATGCTGAAAGAGTTCTGGGCAGAAGCAGTACAATGTGCTGTTTACATTCAGAATAGGTGTCCACATTCGAAGCTGGAAGACAAAACACCACAAGAAGCATGGAGTGGACATAAGCCAACAATCTCCCATCTCAAAGTGTTTGGTAGCATAGCTTATGCGCATGTACCAGACCAACGAAGAACAAAGCTCGAAGACAAAAGTCAGAAGTTCATATTCATTGGATATGATGAGAAGACGAAGGGGTACAAGATTTTTAATCCCATAAGTAAGAAAGTGGTTGTAAGCAGAGACGTTCGAATGAATGAAGCCAGCAAGTGGGACTGGAACACTTCGACAGAGGTTGGTGACACAGTCGAAGAAATAACTATAGTTGTACCAACAAACACTCCAGAAGAACATGAAGAAACAGAAGATAGAGATGAACCTCTACAACCCAGAATGAGAAGTTTACAAGATCTGTATGAGTCAACAAGTGAGGTGCATCTTGTGTGCCTTCTGGCAGATGCTGAAAACATAAGTGTTGAAGAAGCGTTAAGGGATGAGAAGTGGAAAAACGCCATGGACGAAGAAATTAAAGCAATCGAACAGAACAAAACTTGGGAGTCGGTCGAATTACCAAAAGGAAGTCAACCCATTGGTGTAAAGTGGGTATTTAAGAAAAAAATGAACGCCCAAGGAGAGATCGAAAGATACAAGGCACGGCTGGTTGCAAAGGGATACAAGCAAAAAGCTGGCATTGACTATGACGAAGTGTTCGCGCCTGTTGCAAGAATGGAGACAATTCGATTGCTCATCTCTCAAGCTGCTCAGTTCAAATGGCAAATATTTCAAATGGATGTCAAGACAGCATTTTTGAATGGTGTGCTCGAAGAAGAAATCTATGTCGAACAACCACTTGGTTATATGAAGGTTGGAGAAGAGAAGAAGGTGCTTAAACTGACGAAATCACTGTATGGGCTGAAGCAAGCACCTAGGGCATGGAACACACGCATTGATACATATTTTAAGGAGAGTGGATTCGAGCAATGCCCCTATGAACCAGCGCTCTATGTGAAGAAAAATGGAGGTGATTTATTACTTGTGGCTCTGTACGTTGATGATCTCATTTTTCTAGGCAATAATGTTAAGATGATCGAAGACTTCAAAAACACCATGACAAGAGAATTCGAAATGACAGACTTAGGTCTGATGAGATTTTTTCTTGGTCTGGAGGTTCGACAGGAAGAAGCTGGGATTTTCATATCACAAGAAAAGTATGCAAAGGAAATCCTAGAAAAGTATAAAATGAAGAATTGCAACCCAATTTCGACGCCAATGGAGCCAGGCACAAAGCTGTCGAAGTTTGATGGAGGAGAACGAGTCGAAGGAAGTAAATATCGAAGCTTGGTAGGCAGTCTTCGATATCTCACATGCACAAGGCCAGATATTTCACTTAGTGTTGGCATAGTGAGCAGATTCATGGAGGAGCCAGTTCACACACACTAGAAAGCGCTGAAACGAATTCTGAGATACATCCAAGGAACAATATCACTTGGGATGTTTTATTCAAAGACTGAAGACTACAAGCTAGTTGGATATTCTGACAGTGACTGGTGTAGAGACATTGATGATCGAAAGAGCACTGCAGGATACATGTTTTTCATGGGAAACACAGCTTTCACTTGGCTATCGAAGAAGCAGCCAATAATGACACTTTCAACGTGTGAGGCAGAGTATGTGGCAGCATCCTGGTGTGTGTGTCATGCTGTATGGCTCAGAAGGTTGACAAGTAAGATGAGGCTGAAGCAGGAAGGTCCAACAATAATACACGTGGACAACAAATCAGCTATTGAGCTGGCGAAGAATCCAGTTAATCATGAACGAAGCAAGCATATAGACGTTCGATTTCACTTCATACGTGAACATGTGAAAGAAGGAAGCGTGGAACTAAGGCATGTGGCAAGCAAAGACCAAGCAGCTGACATCTTCACAAAACCACTATCAAGAGAAGTATTCGAAAGAGGCAGAAAAATGATTGGGATGCTGGATCGAAGAAGCATTTAATGTTTAAGGAGGAGTTTTGTTGAAATAAAACATTAAATGGGTTAGAAATAAATGATTAGTATTAACTATGGTAGTAGGAAAGGCATTAGTTTTTCTTTTGTAGTTATGTAGCAGTTATGTTGTTTAATTTACTGTTTTAGAATTGTAAAGGTTTTGTTTGAGTCTACAAAAGACCAAGTGTGTGTAATTTATTTACTAAGAGCAATATACAAGAAGTTAAAAGTATACAAAGTCTGATTAAAATTCTACAGAGTGTTCTAAAGTATCATTGTTTTAAGACACTCTTTTCTTTGAGCAAATGTAACTTACATGTTTAATTCCCTTGTTGGTAGAGGATTTCTGTGTAAAAGAAAGGAATATAGAGAGCTTCTTAGAAATCTTGTACAAAGAGAAAGATGATAACTTGGCTATTCTAACCTATATACCATCAGTAAAATGTTGATGAACCTATAACTTGTATCACTTTTATTTTAATGAGGAGATAAATTCTATAACTCAAGTTTGATTTTAAAACCATTTTTTTTGTTCGAACAAAAGAATAAAATTTTAAAACAAAGATAATAATCTGCAAATAGATAATAATTTTAAAATGGAGATAATAATTTCAAAAGCATGGAATTACATGCCTTGCAAAAGCAATCATGTAGGTAAAACAAAACATTCTTAATTACAAGGCCGTTGCAATATTTCTCGCTCGGGTACTTGGTATATTTTTCTTTCTTGCTTATGATAGAATTTTCATGATCATATATTTAAAAATATGGAATTCTATTGTACAATTCACCATCTTCACGAAAATTTTAAGCCAAGAGATATGAGCTTTTTACACAGAAATAACAAGTTGAAAATTCATCACTGGAATAAGCAAGCACATGAGTGTTATACAAGATGCCATTGGTGAAAAGGTAAGAAAATAAACAATTGTCTCGCAGAAACTAAAAAATGACAATCCAAGCAACCAACAATGTCTCACGGTAACTAAAACACAAAGAGAGTATGCTTAAATAAAAATCTAGAAAAAAGTGGATCATAGATGGAGATGCAAACACTCATTTCTTTCAAGTAGGGATGATGGCAAGAAGAAGGAGGAATAGAATTATGTCTATCAACACATTAACGGGAAGAACCAGAGAGGTGGAAGAAATAAAAATGAAGTTAAATCCCACTTTAGAAAACAATTTCAAGAAAGCAACTTTAATCGTCCTAAACTGATTGATTCAAATTCTTAATTTGGTTGACAGTGCTAGCCTTAAAGAACCTTTCATAAAAAGGATATCAAAGAAGTAGTATAGTAATGTAACATAATCAAAAGCCTCGAATCAGACGGACTCAATTTTGGCCTCATCAAAATTTGTTGCGAGACCGAGAAAGGAGATCTCTTCAACTTCATAAATAAATTTCCTCATGATAATTTCTTTCCAAAGGCAATTACAAAAAATTCACATCTTTAATTCCAAAATTTGAAAACAACCTCAAAGAATATAGACCCATTTTTATATTAGGAGCGCATAAAAAATCATTGTGAAATTATTGGTAGCAAGGCTAAAAAGAACTATCGGGAAGTTTATTTCAAGTTGGCATACAACATTTGTGTCGGTTTGTAAAATTTTAGATTGAGTTCTTGTAGATAATGATATCTTTTATCTCAATGAAAGAGGTAACAAAGAGTGTCTAATGGTGAATGTCGACTTTGAAATCGACTTTGATTGTATGCATTTAAGGTATTTAAGATATTGTTTATTGGTGTTTTTGGTAACCAATCATAAGTTTAGAAAGCAAGTGAGATTAACTCGATAAATGTACTAAGCAATTTGTGCAAATGATCTATGTGAACACACTTGCGTGTGAATTGAATGTGGTTGTCGTTTTCATTATAATGGCGCAGAAACGGACTTTAAATGAAGTTGAGTTATAATAAATAACAAGGTAAAATGCAGTAAATGACATTAAACAATAGTAACACCTATCGTGGTTCTTGCATCGAGGAATATTATAATATTGTAATTAAGTAACACATATCGATGATTGATTTTCAGATATTTGTTTTTAGATAAATGGCCTATTTAAAATTGAATAGCTCAGACAAGAATTCGGGGAGCACAAATGAAAATGCTAGGAAATGGGATAGCCTTTTATTCATATGTCAAAATGCGTCTTGACATTATTCTCGGGACAATATTCAAGATCTATTATATTCTGTGTAATGATTTATAATTCATTAACTATAATTCTTCATTGAGTCCCAAACCCACTATAATCCCTAGAGTAAACAAAGTCATACACCTGGAAACATGAACAAATCCATTGATGGGAGTTTGGAATGAACCTAAAAGTCCAACGAGATAAACAAACCTAAATCTTATGGCGCACCTCAAATTGCATCTCTAATTTGTTAGACGATGTCGTCTTATCTAGAGGGGGTGAATAGATTCCTAAGCCCAAAATATTCAGATAAAATTCTAGTTTTAAAAATTGATTAGAAAAAAATTGATTAGAAACGAGTGCATGTGGAAGGCTTTCAAAACTTGTCATCTATACGAACCACATTATTGGAAGTCAGATATAAAAATATAAGAACGATTATGGAACGAATACGATAATATGGAATTTATATACTTCAATTAAGTAACAACTTATTTAACGTCTATAGCAAGTTAATATCAATAATATTTCTAATGATAACTAGCAAAAGAACAAATTGATCAATTTATCGAACACTTGGTGTGCCACCGAATTTTCAGAATTTTCCTATGAATATAATGAAATAAACAATTTGTCGAACACTTGGTGTGCAACCAATTTTTCAGAATTTTCCTTTGACTTGTGCTGATATGAAAAATCACTTATAATCAAAAGTGATTATAAGAAAATCAACACACAATTATAAGTAAAAACAGTTCCGGAAAATTCCTGCGACTCGATGGATTACGCAATTTTTTTTGACAAATTGATATATAAAAATTAAATCCAATAAACCGATAAAAGAAAGAGACACAAGGATTTGTCTTCATAGTTCCCTACTTTCTTCCTCGCGTGTGGATACGTGTGCGCCTAATTCCAAGGGAATTAGGATAATTCTTACTACGCAAAACGTTTGATACAAGAGAAGTGTTCCAAGAGCAACTCCAGAAACCCTAACGTTTGTTGTTGATTCAACTCCTTATCTTTCTTTGATCTTGAGAAAGACTAAGACACAATAGCTGCGAATCGATTATCTGGATCTTTCTACTCCTTTGTGTACTTTATCTCCAAAAATTTCGTGCACCATCAATTTCACTTATTACAACACAAGACTTCAATTTGATTTGCCGTTCTCGCGCTTGTTCCATTGTGTTCTATATATCCAAAGGATCCTTTGCATTCTTTATATCCAAAGGATTTCCTTAGTCCACAATCCTCTCTTGAATGTCTTGCACGAAGACCCCCAAATCAACCAATGATTTTTTAGGATAAACCCGCAGTTTTTTCGGATGAAACCTCCTGCAAATCTCAACCTAATATTATCGGATACACAAGAACCTATTTGGGCGTTATCGAACCTCGTTTAGATGGAATCCCAACAAAATATTATTACGATGATTTATTAGTGTGTAAGCATAGGTTGGAGGTTTAAGATGATGAGCAATTGTAGGAAATTTGTATTGTATCATCAAGTTGAAATGGCGCATGAATGATGTATTTATAGTTGAGGAGGTTTAGATGCAAAAATAAGATTTTTGGAATTAAAAAGAATTGAAAAACTGACCTAAACAAACAGTATGTGTCGACCTGAAAATCTTATAGGCTAACACATATGTCAGGTTTTAGTTGTATGTGTCGACCTGAAAAGATGAATGTGTTGATCTAAACAAGTTAATAGCTACATGCTTTAAAATAACAATAAATATGTCGACCTTCAATTTCATAAATGCTTCAGTATGTATAGACCTATATGATGCATGTGTCGACCTGGGCCTTCCAGAAACTACATGCTTCAAAATTGAGTTGCATGTGTCGACCTGATATACGTATGTGTCGACACATGCAATGAAAATTTATACATAAACTTGTTTCTCACGACTTAGATCAATTTCAAAGTGGTTTTTAATGGTTCCTAAGACCCCTAATGTAATAGAGTGCCATAAGTAATCGAGATATTGTCCAATATATAAAAATGCTAACTTTTCCTAGTTTTGACATCATGAAAAACATCTAATGGTGAAGTTATGCTAAAATAGTTTTATATAGGGTGTCCAATTGTCCAAAGGCTTCTGTTTATGATTAGTCTTTCTTGGTGTTTGTAAGTGTTTGTTGGCAGCAATTTTGGTAAAACAATATTTTGATAATATTTTGCTAAATGTCTTGACATTTGAAGCAAACTATTTTGAATGATGTCAAAGCAGATGTCTTGACATCTACCTCCTGAACTGAATGCAACTCATATCAAATTTTTCTATTTCCTGTTTTCATGTGTGCCATAATTCAGGATTTGTGACTCATAGGCTGTAAAAAATATGGAGGAATATTTTTCTATTTGAATTATCCTTATTGATTTTATCATGGCCTGCTTTCATGGAAATATTCAAAAGATTGGAATATTTGGTTTTCAGCCCAAGCCCACTGTTGCGCCTTTATAAGGACTTGCTTCCTTATTCATTGAACAACAACTTTTAAAGAAGAATACTTTCTTTCTGTTTTAGAAGCCTGAGTCTTTTAATTGTCATACACTCTAGTATTGAGTAGATACTTGAGTTGTTATTTGAGTTGTTAATTATGGATCATTCATAAGCTTTTAAGAATTGAATGATTGAAGTCTTTAAAAACTTTTTATTTCAATTGTTCTTCATTGTAAGTGATTAAAGGGATTTGAGGAGGGCCTCATACCTAGATGTATCCTAGGTAGAAGTATAGCATGATTAGTGATAAAGTGATTAGATTGTAAACTGGTTGTTTACTGAGGGTCTATGGATTGATACTATTTAGTGGACTTGTCCCTGGCTTGGTAGCCCCTAAAGTAGGTGTTGTTGTACATTGAACTAGGTTAACAATCCCTTGTGTTTTTACTGTTTTTACTTTTGTTGCATTTTACATTGTCCTCAGATATTTGTGTCGTGATATCTCCTTCGACATCTCATATATGATACCATAATTTCAATTGGTATCAGAGCAGACATCCTGCTCTATATCTGGGTGAGATCCAGGGAAGATACTTTCTGGTACTATGGACAAGGAAGGAGGATTTGAGAACAGACCGTCCATTCTGGATGGAAGTAATTATGACTATTGGAAACCACATACGGTAGCCTTTTTAAAGTCTCTAGACAACAGAGCTTGGAAAGCTGTCTTAAAAGGATGGAAACACCCTGTCAAATTGGGAGAAAATGGAGAACCTACTTCTGAGTTAAAACCAGAAGAAGATTGGTCTAAAGAAGAAGATGAAATTTCTCTTGGAAATTCTAAAGCCTTGAATGCTATATTCAATGGAATTGACAAGAACATTTTTAGATTAGTGAACACATGCGAAGTAGCTAAAGATGCATGGTGAATTCTCCAATCTACTCATGAAGGAACATCCAAAGTTAAGATGTCAAGACTTCAATTACTCACCACAAGATTTGAAAATATGAGAATTAAGGATGATGAAAGTATTAACGACTTCCATATAAACATTCTTGAGATTGCTAATGCATCCAGTGCTTTAGGAGAGAAAACACTTGAAGACAAACTGGTGAGAAACATGCTCAGGTGTCTTCCCAAGATATTTGATATGAAAGTGACTCTTATAGAAGAAACTCAAGACATTGACAAAATGAAAGTGGATGAACTTGTTGGATCCCTTCTGACATTTGAATTAAGCATCAATGAAAGATCTGAAAAGAAGAACAAAAGCATAGCCTTTGTATCAAATACTGAAGATGAGGAGGAGGATTGTGATCTGGATACATATGGAGGAATATCAAATGCATTAGTTATTCTTGGAAGACAGTTTAACAGAGTGATAAAAAGAATGGATTGGAACCAAAGATTAAATGTCAAGAACATCTCATCTGACATCCATAAGTCAAATGAGTTTGGAAGAAAAAGGGCTGAAGAAAAATTCACTCAAGGGAAGGGAATACAATGTCATGAATATGAAGGCTTTGGTCACATTAGAGCTGAATTTCCTACATATCTTAAGAAACAGAAGAAGAATTTATCTGTTACTTGGTCTGAAGAGGACTCAGAGAGTGATCTTGAAGAATCTGCCAAGTATGTTAAAGCATTGACAGGCAAATACGTATCTGATGAAGAGTCTAGTGATGGGGAACTAACCTTTGATAAGTTAGTTGCTTCATACAAAGAATTAGGTCTCAGAAGTGCATAAGTGTGCCTAGAAGGGGAGAAACATAAAGCACTCATAATCCAGCTGAAGGCAGAAAGGAAAGAGTATTTGAAAACTATTTCTAATTTGGAAAGTGAAGTGACTTCTCTGAATTTAAATCTTGATAGAGTGGTCAAATCTCTCAAGATGCTGAATAATGGATCTGACACATTATATGAAATTCTTCAAGTGGGGAGAGTGATAGGAGACAAGAGTGGTCTAGGGTTTAATGAGAAAAAGAAAACTGATTCAGAAGAACCTTCATTAGATTCCACTCATGCCAAGTCTAAACCAAGGATGTCAAATCAAATGTCTAAACATCATGGCAAGAAAAAGTTTAATCACACCAGAGAGAATTCCCAGCCCTGGAGATGTCATCATTATGGAATGCTTGGTCATATAAGGCCTTTCTGTTTCAAGTTGTATGGGTATCCTAAAACTATTCCTCTTCCCAAAACTGATCAGATTCCCCAAAATAGAAAAAAGAAGAAATAGTGGGTTCCGAAGTCAAATGTTACTAGTTTCATAGCTCATACCTCTCTCAGAGTATCAACCAAAGACAAATGGTACTTTGACAGTGGTTGTTATAGACACATGAGAGGTGTCAATAATCTATTGATAGATATCAAATCTCATTCCACAAGTTATGCGACTTTTGGTGATGGAGCCAAAGGTGAAATCAAAGGAGTTGGCAAGCTGGAATGTTCAGGAATCCCTAAGCTTGATGATGTGTTACTTGTTAAAGGGTTAACATCTAACTTGATAAGTATAAGCCAATTGTGTGATCAAGGATTCAAAGTTAACTTCACCAAGGAAGAATGTCTTTTCTGCAATGAAAAGAATTAAGTTATTATGAAAGGAATCAGATCTAAAGACAGTTGTTATTTATGGGTTCCCCAATAGTTGAACTTCTCCTCAACATGTGTTTTAGCCAAAGAAAATGAAGTTAAACTATGGCATCATAAATTGGGACACTTGCATCTGAAAGGAATGAAAAGAATTACATCTGAAGAAGCTGTGAGAGGGATTCCTAAGCTCAAGATAGAAGAAGGAAGAGTATGTGGTGACTGCCATAAGATCCAACATCTTACTACATCAAAAGTTTTGTAAATTATTCACATGGACTTGATGGGGCCTATACAGGTTGAAAGTCTTGGTGGAAAGAAGTATGCATATGTTATTGTAGATGACTTATCTAGGTACACATGGATAAGCTTTATTAGAGAAAAATCAGAAACTTTTGAAGTGTTTAAATATCTCTATCAAAAACTTCAAAGGGAAAAAGATAGTCATGTCATTAGAATCAGAAGTGGTCATGGAAAGGAATTTGAGAACAATAAATTTGCTGAATTTTGCTCTTCAGAAGGAATCAGTCATAAATTCTCTTCTCCCATTACTCCTCAACAAAATGGGATTGTGGAACGTAAAAACAGAACCCTTCAAGAATCTTCTAGAGCTATGATTCATGCTAAGAAGTTACCCTACCACTTTTGGGCCGAAGCTATGAATACTGCGTGATATATCCATAATAGAGTCACTCTAAGGAAAGGCACTTCAGCCACCTTATATGAAATATGGAGGGGAAGAAAACCAAATGTTAAATACTTTCATGTTTTTGGAAGTAAATATTACATCTTAGCTGATCCTGAACAAAGGAGGAATATGAATCCCAAGAGTGATGAAGTAATATTCCTGGGTTACTCTACAAATAGCAGAGCTTACTGAGTCTTTAACTTCAGAACCAAAGTTATGATTAAATCCATAAATGTTATTATTGATGATAGAGGATGGAATGATGAAGAAGATGTCTTAGAATATGTTGGAACATCTTAGTCTGATATTCCAACGAAATAAAATGACATAAGTATTGATTCTAATCCACCTCAAGAAGATCCTGAGCCTAGTCATCTCAATAAAGGGCCTTCAATTAGAACACAGAGAGATCATCCTAAAGAGCTTATCATAGAAGATATAAATAAAGGAGTTACTACCAGATCAAGAGAAGGGTTAAAAACTCTTGCTTTGTGTAAATAATTGAGCCTAAGAATGTCAAAGAGGTCCTAACTGATGAGTTCTGGATAAATGCTATGCAGGAAGAGCTAGAACAATTCAGTAGAAATGAAGTTTGGGATCTAGTTCCAAGATCTGAAGGGACAAATGTGATTGGCACTAAATGGGTATACAAGAATAAATCTGATGAAAAAGGGTGGTCACTAGAAATAAGGCAAGGTTGGTTGCACAAGGATACACTCAAATTGAAGAAGTTGACTTTGATGAAACCTTTGCTCATGTGGCCAGACTTGGATCAATTAGACTACTCTTGGGAATTGCATGCATACTGAAATTTTAATTGTTTCAAATGGATGTAAAGAGTGCATTCTTAAATGGGTATCTAAATGAAGAAGTCTATGTGGAACAACCTAAGGGATTTGTTGATCCAAGTTTTCCTAAACATGTGTGCAAACTAAAGAAAGCTCTGTATGGATTAAAGTAGGCTCCAAGAGCTTGGTATGAGAGATTGACATAATTTCTTGGTGAGAATGGATAAAGGAAAGATGGCATAGACAAAACTCTTTTTGTCAAGGAAGAAGAAGGGAAGATCATGATTGCACAAATTTATGTTGATGATATTGTGTTTGGTGGGATGTTAAATGAGATGGTTCAACATTTTGTCAAGCAAATGCAATCAGAATTTGAGATGAGCCTTGTTGGTGAATTAACCTATTTTCTTGGTATGCAAGTTAAACAAATGGAAGATTCAATATTTTTATCTCAGAGCAAGTATGCTAAGAATATAGTAAATAAATTTGGGATGGAAAATGTTAGTCACAAAAGAACTCATGCTCCCACACATCTGAAGTTGTCTAAAGATGAAAAAGGAGTAAGTGTAGATCAAAGTCTTTGCAGAAGTATGATAGCCGATCTTCTATATCTCACAGCTAGCAGACCTAACGTTGCCTTTGATGTAAGGGTATGTGCTAGATATCAAGCTGATCCAAAAATGAGCCATGCCAACCATGTGAAGATAATTCTTAAATATATGAATGGGATGAGTGACTATGGTATGCTATATTCTTATGGATCTAGTTCCGCCTTCATTGGTTATCTTGATGCCGATTGGGAAGGAAGTGTTGATGATAGAAAAAGTACATCAGAAGGATGCTTTTTTTATGGGAAACATTCTCCTATCTTGGTTCAGTGAGAAGCAAAATTGTGTGTCTCTGTCCACGGCTGAGGCTGAGTATATTGCTGCAGGAAGTTGTTGTTATCAATTGGTTTGGATGAAACAAATGTTAACAGAATATAATGTCAAACAAGATGTCATGACATTATTCTGTGAAAATCTAAGTGCCATAAACATATTAAAAAATCCTATTCAACACAGCAGGACCAAACACATTGATATTCGTCATCACTTCATAAGAGAGCTTGTTGAAGAAAAGATTGTTGCCTTAGAACATGTAACCATTGAATTGCAATTGGCTGAAATTTTCACTAAGGCTTTGGATGCTAATCAGTTTGAGAACTTAAGAGAAAAATTAGGGATTTTCTTATATGAGGGTTTGTAGCAATTAAGGGCATGTGGGAATGTCATTAAAGTGATATTATATTATTTATGTTTCCAACCAATCAAATTTCGAAAGCAATCATTTCAAGACTGTCTCAAAGTGTTTCCCACACGCTACAAAATCACATCTTTCTACTTTCACAAACTATTCATTCTCCACTATAGAAAAAGAACCCTTGTCATTCTTTATCTCTTTGCGCAAAAATCTTCAAAGATGTCTCAACATCATACATCATCTTCCTCAAAATCTGTCAACCTCCATGAGAATCTCTCTCTTAACAGAGTACTTAATGTTACTCTTCTAACAACTATCCTGTGATCGGTGGAAATAGAACTGACTGTTTTTTAGCTGGTTTCGCGAAATGTCGCGGTAAGCAAGAGTCGCCACCATCTTTTATGTTCTCCAACATGGAAAGGACAAAAGCACAGCAAAATTCCTTATTCAAGAATGTTTCTCGGTTCGGGAGGTAGATTTATAGAAAGGGAAGGTGTTAGCACCCTTTCTATCCGTGGTTATCCACGGGCTCTTAGGTACTTGCTCTTATGTTTTCAAAATTGTTTGCTTTTCAAATGTGAGTGGGTTTGAAAAAAGTTTCTTTGAAAGATTTCTGAATGACTCTTGTATCTGTCCTCAAGAGTGTTTGAAAAATTTGTTTTGAAAGCTTTTGAAAGTGTCAGTGTGAAAAGATTTTTGTTTGTTTTTTTTTTAAGAGAGCAAGTACCCATGAGTCATCTACCTACCCTAAGGAGTTAAGCTGTGTAAGAGTCCTTTAGATAGTGCTATCCCACCATTGAGAGGTAGGTAGCACCATCGTTGGAGGTGTTCGGGTCAATTCGATTATCGGGACAGTATGGTCACTGAAGCAATGGTAGGACAACTTAGAAGTAACCCTAACGTCCTAGATCCTTTTATCCGAGGCAACCGTTTCGAGGCAACTGGATCTTAGACAGGAGGGCGACCTCTAAAACACCCTATACTTGATGACCACGTTTCGAGGCAACGAGTGAAGCGTACCCTAGGAGTGGCATGTGCTTTGTGTGTTGTTTTTCAGTTAATTGTCTTTGTACATGTTATTTGTGAGCTACGGATTAATTTTATTTACATATATTCTTTCATGCATTGTTAACAGTTAGGGGTGCGGAAAATTAAAGTGCGGGAATGTAAAACTACGCTATTACAAGGCGCGGGTCTATACATCGCCAAAAATACAAAGACCCGTTTTGTAAAATAAAGTGCGAGAAATTTAAATAAAGCGGTAAAATTCCTAATTAACTATTACATAGCTGGAGTCAGTTACATAAATAATCAAAATAAAATAAATACGCGCGAAAGAATTAAATCGGGAACGTCCTAAGGGTTTTGACCCTTTTAAGAAAAGAATTGAATTTTTTTGTCCTTTTTTGTGATTAAATGAAATTAAAAAAAAAACTAATTGTTAAACTAATTAATTAATTTATTAAAAGAAAATATATTTTTTGTGTTTTTTATGAAATAAAATAAAAAGAAATAGAATTAAAAGTTAATTTTACCTAATTCTAAATCTATTTTAATTATTAAGAAAAGAAGCTAAAGTTACCTAATTAAATTATTTCATTTGTTAATATTTATTTACAAAATAATAATTTAAATTAATAAAGTATTTTTTTTTGGTTTTATTGAATTTTATTATGAAAAATTAGTTATGGGTTAATTAAATAATAATAGTTAATAAATATAATTAGTAAATAAAAAAAGAAAAGAAAAGAAAATAAAATAAATGCAAGAACCATGGGGGTACTGGGCGAGATGGAGGTGTGAATGGCATTTGAGGCCCATTTGAATCTTCAGCAACGTTGACTCTGGGAATTGAGTGCGGCACTGTTGACCAGGCGCATGGTGTTCTTGCTTTCTGGGCCTTTGGATCTGCACCTATGGACACATGGCGCGCTGATCTGTGAGAGCACATGATGCTCACCACTTGGAAGCCTGCACAGGAATGTATTTGAAAAAATAGCAATGAATTATGGGGGGACCTGGGAATCGAACCCAGGTCCCAGAGGTCACCAAGTACACTACCAGCCACTTCACCAATCCTGCGCGTTTGTTAATAAAATAGAAAAGAAACATAATATACAAAGCACGCGTTATATGCTGAAAAATAAAAATGAAGGGCGCGTGATTTGAATGGACCAATCCCTTGTTGCCACGCCCTTCGTCTTCAAGCTTTCCCTACAAAATAAAGAACACATAGCGGGGGTTTTAAACCCCCACAAAACAAAACTGTGAAAAATAGCGACTAGGCGCTCGTTGCATATAAAAAGGGCGCGAGGTGTCCATCACGTTCGTCTCATCCTGCTGATTTCAACCATGCCTGTTTGGAGTTTTAATTTTACAGCATGAGAAAAACCCCAATTTCAAAGCTCTGAAAACCCTAGGAATCGCTAATGGTAGTTTTCAATCCAGGGCATTATAATCAAATTGAATTATATGGAAAGCTTCGTATGGACCCTGTGAGTACAATGCAATCAATAAAAAGAGTTAAAATGCATAAATGTATGACTGTGATTTTAAGAAAGAGTGTAAAGCGTGTGACTTGTATGGCACGAGTTCTTGAGGTTTTGCGCTTAATTCTGATTGCAAAAGGTTCCTGGAAGGGTCAGGAGTGTGTTTGGATCAAAGGAGAGGCTTGAAATATGCTGGAAGGTGGTTTTCAGTTTCACACTTTTCCTTTGAAAATTTGAAATTGCTTATGCTGTATGTGAGAGTTCTAGGTCGTGTCTACTATTGGGAAGGCTTGCATATAAGGTTATGAATCATAATCAACCAATATCATGAGCCTTAAAGCTTTGCAATTATGTTTTTGATTTTGCCATAAACTCCATTGAAGAAAATGATCGCACTAAATCGCACTATGTTTCTGACTCAAATATCACATGTTTTCCTTAGTTTTTATTGTCATTTTCTCGTATTATGTTCCTTTTTCCTTTGTTTTCAGGATTCTTGTCATTTCAGAGCCTTCTGTGAAGAAACGAGCCAAAACGCCAAGAAATTAGGGTTTTTCAAGATATTTTGCACTTATGGCATTCAGCACCGCGTTGGCTACAGGAAACGCGATGACGTGGCCCACTTTCACCCAGAGATCAACTGCCACGTTCCCATGATGTGGCGGTTCCAGGCGCCGCGCCCGCGGCCACCCTCACCGCGCCCGCGGCCTTCACAAAAAGGCTCCCGCTCAAAAGAAGTTAAGGGGCATGCTGGTCCTTACGCACCTCAAAGTTCCTCTATAAATAGCTTTCGATTCTCATTCTTTAGTTTCATCCAAGCTTAGTACAATCTTAAGCCATATACTATCAGTTTCTGTAAAGTAATAATCTCTTCACATCGGGGAGTTATTGCGGTGTAGATTGAGTTGTAATCGAGTCTTGGAGCACTTTGGTTGAAGTTCATCATACCGGCCTTACTTTTCCGTAGATTTGTATCAGATTCAAGTCTCCGACCGGAGCAAGGTTCTAATTTATTGCATTTCTTTATTTAATTGCTCTTATCATAGTCTACACGTTTTATAGACTTTAAATGCTCTTATCATAGTCTACACGTTTTATAGACTTTAAATGCTCTTACCATAGTCTACACGTTTTATAGACTCGCACTTATTATGTCTGGCTAAACTATAAAGGTTAGGATGTAATGATTGTCATCGTGGTTGTGTTCCAATTATCATGCTAGTGAAAATACTCTGGGGATGTTTTGCTTCTAACTTAAGTCAATTGTGTTTAAATGTTTATTGGGTAAGATCGAAAGCCGTCCAAACTAATGATACGACTTGATTATTATTTAACCAAACAAAAAGAGCGACAGCTGTTGATTGGTTAAATAGGAATCATTGACCTTTTTAGAAAACGATTTTGAAACTATTTTCGGACGCGTTTGTAGGTTTAAAATCTGACTCTTGGTCAAAAGCCAAAAGTCTCTTTAAGTTAATCTTTCCGAGTAAGATCACTTTTCTGTTAAGTCAAAACTATCAATTTCTTAAAAATAGGTTTACCTCTTTAACGCGGAAGGCACCCTTTATATGTGACAATAAAGGAATTTAATTTAAAGAGTAAACTCGGTTCTTAGTAGTCAAAAGCTACAGGTTCCCGTTAAACTGATTCTTTGCTATCAACAGAAAATACTGCCCCATAAGTAGGATCATCTACGCATGACCGGACCAATATCTGATTACATGATTTACATTCCAACCTGTCTTTTAAACTGTTATTTCCCTCGCATATTTACTTTGTGCACTGCACTCACATCAATATCCTTATTCGCCTTAGATAAGCACCTTAGCAATAGAGTTGATAGATTGACAATTGGTCTCTGTGGTTCGATAATCTTATATATTACTTCGATAGGATGTACACTTGCAGTACTACATTTAGGCTATACGTTACAGATTAAACAGTCCCACCAAGTTTTTGGCGCCGTTGCCGGGGACCAACTTCGTCAAATTTCGTACCCTATTGTTATCCCGTTTAGACTAAGGTTATTCTAGCCGGTAGATGCGTAGAAATCGTAGCACCGGCAACCTAATAGATCCTTTAGTAGAACCTGAACGTTACGCTCGTGCCCGTCTTTTTATTCGCAAGATAAGAAGAGCTATGGCAGAAGATCGTAACCAAAGACCGCTCAAGGAATTCGCCCAACCATCTAACGAGGAACCTAGTTCTAGTATAGTAAACCCTGCTATAACTACCAACAACTTTGAACTAAAGCCCTCGTTACTACAATTAGTACAACAAAACCAATTCGCTGGTCTCGCTACCGAGAACCCGAATCAACATTTAAAGGTATTTATCCAGTTAGCTGACACCCTTAAGGCAAATGGAGCCACGCCCGAAGCTATCCGATTAAGACTATTTCCTTTTTCCCTTAGAGGTAAAGCTCACGACTGGTTAGACGCCCTTCCAACTAACTCAATAACAACTTGGGAAGACCTTAGGAGAGCTTTTCTTGCGAGGTATTTTCCACCAAGCAAGACCGCTGTTCTTAGGAACCTGATCACTTGTTTCACCCAAAACCAAGGCGAATCACTTTTTGATGCCTGGGAGAGATATAAAGAACTTTTAAGAGCCTGTCCGCACCATGGCCTAGAGCAATGGTTAATCATACATACCTTCTATAATGGACTCCATTACAACACAAAGATGTCCATAGACGCTGCCGCTGGCGGAGCGTTGATGAACAAACCTTACCCTGACGCTTGTGCCCTAATAGAGGACATGGCCCAAAACCATGCCCAATGGGGATTAGAACGAGCGACAGTAGAGAAAAAGGAGAGCCATGGAGGAAAGCATGAGGTAAGTTGCATGGACATGATCAATGCCAAGATGGACGCCCTAGCCTTGAGAGTCGAGAACATGTCTCAAAACCCAACCACAGTAGCAGCAATCCAATCGGAGTGCGAACTCTGTGGAGCTCAAGGACATCAAACCGTTGACTGTAACCTTTTGAACGAATCAAGCTCAGACCAAGTTAACTATACTCAAGGGAACCCTTTCTCGAATACCTACAATCCTGGATGGAGGAACCACCCGAATTTCTCTTACCAAAACAACAACCCTATCCAAAATCCCGGACCTTCGAGACCTCAAGGATTCCAAACGCAAAAACAAAACCAACCTATGCAAATAGTACCCCCAAGACCAAACCTTAAAGAAACCATAGACACCTTTATTCAAGCTCAAACCCAGCAAAATAAGGAGTTTATGAACCAACATATTCACACGAACGAACTGGTTACTCAACTAGCAACCAAGTTTGACCAGATAATAACCCACACCAAAATGCTTGAGACTCAGATTTCCCAAGTAGCACAAAACACCTCTGTACAAGTTGCACCTGGAGGACAATTCCCTGGACAAACTCAACCAAATCCAAAAGGCCAAGCAAATTCTATCACACTAAGAAGTGGAACCGCTTATGAAGGACCTAGAAATCCTGACTTAAGCACATCAGAAAAACCTATGGAAGATGCTACGCCCAAAGACCAGGTGGAGGAACCAGAGAAACCAGGAAAGCAATCAAAACCAGAAGTAGAGAAAAACACTCAACAACCTTATAAACCACCTATTCCATTCCCACAGAGGCTGAAAAACACCAAAGTAGAAAACCAGTACCAAAAGTTTATTAAGGTAATAGAGAAACTCCATGTTGAGATTCCTTTTACTGAAGCTATAACCCAGATACCATCATATGCTAAGTTTCTGAAAGATATTTTGACCAATAAACGACGACTCGATGATCCCAAGCCTTTAGAATGTCATTTTATATCCGAAAATAAACTCGCCAAGAAAGATAAAGACCCTGGAAGTTTTTCTATCCCTTGCATCCTAGGTAACCATATGATAGACAAAGCATTTTTAGACCTAGGAGCAAGTGTAAGTCTGATGCCTCTGGCCGTCTGTAAGAGGTTAAAATTAGGAGAACTTCAACCTACTAAGATGTCCTTACAACTAGCTGATAGATCTGTCAAATATCCCATGGGTATTTTAGAAGACATACCTGTCAAGATTGGTCAGTTGTACATTCCGACCGACTTCGTCGTAATGGATATCAAAGAAGATGAAGACATCCCAATCCTCTTAGGAAGACCCTTCCTATCGACCGCCGGAGCTATAATAGATGTTAAGAAAGGGAAACTGACTTTCGAGGTAGGAGATGAAAAGATTGAGTTCATTTTATCAAAATTTCTAATGGCACCAGTGATAGGAGATGCGTGTTATGCCATCGACATCATTGATGAATGTGTAAATGAGCTCGAACAAAACGAATTATTAACCAAATTACCATCAACCCCTATTTTAGAGGATGACGGATTTGAGAGTATCGAACCGTACATTGACGGCAACCTTTTCGAATGCTTAGCTCTTACCCATGACCTTATGCCACGTGCTGAGAAAACCACTATAGAACTTAAGGAACTACCCAAGAATCTAAGATATGAGTTTTTGGATGAGGAGATGAATAGACCTGTTATAATTAGCGCCACTCTAAACCAAATAGAAACAAATCAACTATTAGATACCTTGCGAAAATATCCCTCAGCTTTAGGGTATAAAGTTTCAGATTTAAGAGGTATAAGCCCATCCGTATGCATGCATCGGATTATGCTAGAAAAAGATTCGAAACCCTCAAGAGAACATCAAAGAAGAATAAACCCTATCATGAGTGATGTAGTCAAGAAAGAAGTTCTTAAGTTATTAGAGGCTGGTATCATATACCAAATTTCGGACAGTGAATGGGTAAGCCCAGTCCATGTGGTACCCAAGAAAGGAGGTATCACTGTTCTAAAAAATGAGAAAGGTGAGCATGTGGAAAAATGAACAGAAGGAGGATGGCGAATGTGTATAGATTACAGAAGGTTGAATAAGGCAACAAGAAAAGACCATTTCCCTCTCCCATTTATAGATCAGATGCTTGAACGTCTAGCAAGACACTCATGTTTCTGCTATCTTGATGGATATTCGGGATTTTTCCAAATCCCTATTCACCCAGAGGACCAAGAAAAAACCACATTTACCTGCCCTTATGGAACATTCGCTTATAGACGAATGCCCTTTGGACTCTGTAATGCACCTGCCACTTTCCAACGTTGTATGATGTCAATTTTCGCAGACTACCTAGATGGAATTATGGAAGTATTTATGGACGATTTTTCAGTGTGTGGGTTTGATTTCAAAAACTGCCTCTCGAACTTAGAGAAAATCTTAAAAAGATGTGTGGAAGTAAACCTTGTGTTGAATGGGGAAAAGTGCCACTTTATGGTAAGTGAAGGGATAGTCTTGGGACACATTATTTCTGAAAGAGGTATAGAAGTCGATAAGGCCAAGATAGAAGTTATAGAAAACTTAAACCCACCTAAGACCGTTAGGGAAATAAGAAGTTTCCTAGGACATGCCGGGTTCTACCGACGTTTCATCAAGAATTTTTCCGCAATAACTAAACCTTTAACTAACTTATTGATGAAGGATGTCGAGTTTGAATTCGACCAAAAATGTCTTGAGGCCTTTGAAGTTTTAAAGCAAGCTCTTATTTCAGCACCTATCATAAGACCACCTGATTGGACACAACCCTTTGAAATCATGTGCGATGCTAGTGATTTCGCTGTAGGGGCTGTACTAGGGCAAAGAAAAGACAAAAAACTGCATGCAATTTACTACGCTAGTAGAACATTAGACGCCGCCCAGCTAAATTATACAACCACAGAAAAAGAATTGCTAGCCGTAGTTTTTGCTATTGATAAATTTCGATCTTATTTGGTGGGAGCAAAAATAATAGTATACACAGATCATGCAGCAATCCGGTACTTGTTAAGTAAGAAAGATGCTAAGCCTAGATTGCTCAGATGGGTACTTTTACTCCAAGAATTTGACTTGGATATTAAGGATAAAAAAGGAGCTGAAAACTTAGTAGCTGATCATCTCTCTAGGTTAGAACACCTTAAGCCTGAACTTATACCTATAGACGATCACTCTACTTATGAAAGATTAATAGCTGGGATAAACTCAACTGAAGAAGAGACTTATGAGGAAATCTCAACCATGAACAACATACCATGGTACGCAGATATTGTAAATTATCTAGCCGCTGATATCATACCCCCCGACTTAAGCTACCAACAGAAGAAGAAGTTTTTCAGAGATGTTAAACACTTCTTTTGGGATGAACCCCTCCTATTCAAAAGAGGAATAGATAATATATTCCGACGATGTGTGCCGGAGGAAGAAGTAGGCAATGTCATTAAACATTGTCATGCTTCACCTTATGGTGGACATGCAAGCACGTCTAAAACATGCGCCAAAATATTTCAAGCAGGTTTTTATTGGCCTACTGTATGGCGCGATGTCCACACTTACATTACAAAATGTGACCGATGCCAACGCACTGGGAACATCTCAAGACGTGACGAAATGCCTTTAAGAAACATCCAAGAAGTGGAAATATTTGATGTCTGGGGTATAGATTTCATGGGACCTTTGCCTTCCTCAATGGGTAACAAGTATATCCTAGTAGCTGTCGATTATGTCTCAAAGTGGATCGAAGCTGTTGCATCACCCACAAACGATACCAAGGTAGTTATCAAACTGTTTAAGAATATTATTTTCCCTAGGTTTGGAACCCCGAGGTTAGTCATAAGTGATGGAGGATCGCATTTTATATCTAAGATATTTGACAAGCTTCTAAGCAAATACGGAGTAAAACATAGAGTAGCATCACCATATCACCCGCAAACCAGTGGCCAAGTAGAGGTATCGAATAGGGAGATTAAGCAGATCCTAGAAAAAACCGTATCATTATCCAGAAAAGACTGGTCTGGAAAACTTAAAGACGCCTTATGGGCTTATAGAACGGCTTATAAAACCCCTATTGGAACAACTCCTTATCAATTGGTTTATGGAAAGTCCTGTCATTTACCCTTCGAACTAGAACATAAAGCCTATTGGGCCATTAAATCCTTGAATCTAGATTACCTGAAAGCCGGAGAAAAACGTATCCTGGACATTCACAAGCTAGAAGAGCTTCGCTTGAATTCCTATGAGAATGCCATCATATATAAGGAAAGAACCAAAATGTGGCATGATAAAAATATCATCAAGAAAGATTTCAACATTGGTGATCCTGTTCTCCTATTTAACTCAAGGTTACGACTTTTTCCTGGTAAGCTTCGTTCAAGATGGACAGGTCCATTTGAAGTGTCAAAAGTTCTAAAGTCTGGAGCAGTAGAAATCAAAAACAATTCATGTGCTCCATTTGTGGTAAATGGACAAAGACTGAAGCTCTACAAAGGAGGCGATTTGCTTGTTGACTACTCTAGTCATATTCTTATAGACCCACCAATACCCACATAAAGTAAGATCTAATCGTCAAGCTAAACGACGTTAAACAAGCGCTGCCTGGGAGGCAACCCATGGTTTATTCTTTATTTTATTTTATTTTATTTTAGTAATTTATATATTTTATCTGGACTAATTTCTTGTGTTTATATTTTCAGGATGCATCACCCCGATGGTATGGTTGTGATTTTCAGAGATGAAGCGCAAAAGGCCCGATTTGCTACCTTATCTGCTAGACCTATGGTACCCACTAGGTACCCCGATCAGAGCTGCATGGAGGCAGTCGGGATTGAGCCAAGTATTCGGTGTCTATGCAACCAACTTAGCTGGGATTCTTATGCCGATGATGTCCACAAAACCTACAGGAACCTTACTCTGGAGTTTCTTAGCTCTATGGACTATAATCCACGAGTAGGTGAAGGAGATGAGCGAGGACGCCTGAGTTTCAGATTGTTTGGCACCGAGTATACCCTGACCACCAAAGAATTTGGGGATTTGCTTGGTTTCCAAACTGGACCGACCGCTATAACTGAGTTCCCATTGAGTTGCTACATGGACAGAGACATTGACAAATTTTGGCAGGACATTACTGATAGAGCCAGTCTTGACCCCTCTACCCAGCTGTCCCGGAAGATCCATAACCCGGCCTTCCGATACTTCGAGATGATCCTATGCCACACTTTCTTTGGGAGGAGTTACTGTGACCACTTGGTCACCGCTGAGGAGATCCTTTTCTTATACTGTGCTAGTCAGTCCAGACCTATAGCTAGTGGAGGTTTTCTGATAGAGAGCCTCGAGCAGACTGCTCGATCCGCTGTAGGGCTCATTCATTCCGGAGGGAATGTGACACAGATAGCTTCTGCTTTGGGTTTAGACAGTATGATAGCACAGCTGACCCCATACTGTGGATATACTTTTCTGGATTTAGACTTTTGCATGGATCGTGGATTCATGAGGAGGGCCTCTTTCCACCCATATCGGTACAGATTGCTTATCAATGACCAGACAGTTTACACCTTCACCATGCCAGACCCTCAGATGACTTGTGTTTCCAACTCTGCTAATTGGAACTATTCTGTAGAAGGTTGGGGTGAGATATCAGAGTACACTCCAGAATACACTCCTGCTTCCGAAGATCTCACTCCAGAATACACTCCTGCTTCTGAAGATCCCACTCAGGACTACACTCCTGCCTCCGAGGACTCCGCTCCAGATCACACATCCCGACCCGAGGTTACACATACTACTGTTCTTACTAATAACCTCAGCTTGCAGGAACCTGATATTCGCACTCTATTGACTGCTATGCGCACTGAGATAACCACTCTCCGCAATGAGGTGGCTGACCTTCATTTGCAGTTGGAAGTGAATGATGTTACCTTCGCTGGTGAGTTAGATGAATTAGCTCACGAGGTGGCAGAGATTCGACGCCAGCTGACTGAGCTGCGTGGCCCAGGCACTCCTGCAGAGCATCCTACCGGTTGGCAATAGATCTTTATTGTTCACAAGATATCTAGTTTCAGTATTATTAGTATTATGTCGATTTCCTTTTCAGACTCATTTTTATTTTTGCATTATCTGTTTCCTGAGTTGTTAATATTTATTTTGATGACCCAATGTCCGTACCTATATCTATATATATATATATATATGCATATGTTTTATTTATTTACTAATGTTTTTGTTTTTCTAGGTCACCATAGTTTTAATATAAAAATAAAATAAATAAACATGTGTATATGTATTCACGTACATATATGCACATTTATAAGAAAAATAGGTACACCTCCAGAAATTGAAGATAATGGCGAGGAAGAAAAAGCCCAATGGAAAGAAAGCCAGGCCAGCCCAACTGACCTCGACCTCACCGCGCCCGCGGTAGGCCCTGCCGCGCCCGCGGTGACGCAACGGTCACCTAACGGCTAGTAGCTCGTTTTTCCCCCCATTTTACCACTTTTTCAATTTCCAATCCCATTTTCTTCCAATTTTAACCCACTTTATTACCCATACCAACCCACTACATTTATTTCCATTATTTTCATCATAAATATTTACAACCACCATTTTCTTTCTTCCCTTCCTATAAATACCCCCTATTATATCATTTTCTTCCTCACACCTTCATTACTTCTACATCCCATTCTTTCTCTCTTTTTTATCCACAAGAAAATCCTATGGAATGTCACGGTTACATTTTACGTGGTGGTCAAGCCGGAGAAAGGCAACTAAAGCGGCTTGAAAAATTGCTGACAACACCAATACACTCTACCAGGTATATCGATGAAAACTGTCTATATTCATTAGGTATATACCATAGTGTATTCTTCCTTCTAGATAAAATAGGTATGCATGATATTTTTGCTACTCAAGCACCGACCTACCCTAGGCTGACGTTCGAGTTTTTAAGTTCTTTAATTTATAACGTCTCTCCTAACACTGCTAGCACCGTAGGTGGAGTCAAATTTAGAATGTTTAATGTCGAATATGATTACTCCACTGACGGTCTAGCCGCCATGTTAGGATTGCCTTATGGGGATGGTGCCATTTGTGAAGCACCTTTAGACACGGATTGGGCATTTGAAGCATTTTGGGCCAGAATTACTAAACAAAATGCAACATCTTTTGATGGCCTTCTTGCTTCTCACATCCACAATCCTGCCCTTCGTGTCTTTAGATTTCTTTTAGCATCCACCATCTTTGCTCGGGAAAACCCAAACAAGGTGAATGCTAAAGAATTAATTATCATGCAGAGCTGCCTCACAGACACCAAAGTTAATCCCGTCCCATTCATGATTGCCCACATGCACCATGTTTTAAGAAAAGGTGGGCCGATTTCCTTTGGTGGACTGATTACCACTATTGCCCGTGCCATAGGATTGGATACGGAACTTGCCACCCTAGAACCACTTCCTCCTCGGATTGCAAATCTTAAATTTTTCAGGGATATGCGTTTATGCAAGACGAGGAAGGAAGGTGGTTACTTCCTCATGGTTGGAGGTGCTGCTATACCCAGTGTTGTTATGCCTTGCACCCGTCGTACTGATATTAGATTTGAGCGTAACTGGACCTACGATCTCAACGCTCCTGCTTTTATGGGTCCGTTGCCCCCAAATCTACCTTTAAATGAGGGTAACAACACTGATGATGAGTACGATTTCCAAACAGAGGAACCACCCCATTTTTCACCTTCACACACGGCACCTTCAACCTCTAACCCACATGCAGGTACAGCTCCTAGCTTCCGTGTCACTGAGGACATGTGGCGTGAGCATATGGCCCGAGAGGCCCAGAGGGACACCCTCCTTGCTACCTTGCAGCAACAGGCGGCCGACAACATGGCCTTCATGCAAGCGTCCCAAGAACAAAATGCTAGCTCTCTGCGCACTATTATGGAAAGTCAGCTGGCTTTTCAGAGAGAACAGCACCTACACCAGACCACAAACGCTCGTCACTTCCAATTGATGGAGGCAACCCAAGGCACCCTCATTGGTCGGACCCAAGAGCTACAAGCGGCAAATGCCGCCTTGTCAGAGAGACTGGAGCAGCTTGTTTTGGACCGAGATAGCCGCCGTCGCAGCCGTAGCCGCCGTTCCGGTCGTACCAACCAGGATGGTGAAGGTCCTAGTGGCCCCCACTAGTGTTTTCAGGTACCTCCTCCTACCTTATTTTGGAACATTGAGGACAATGTCTGATTTAAGCGTGGGAGGAGCATTTATCGCTTTTATTTCCCATTTTTCGCTTTTATTTCCCATTTTTCGCTTTTATTTTTCGCTTTTATTTTCCGTTTTTCCTGCTTTTATTTTCCTTCCGCATTTTTCCTTTTTTTCGTAGTTAATAAAATGCATGTGATAGGCGAGTCTTTCTGCGTAGTGTACCCTTTCATTTCCCCCACCTTTTAGCCTTACAAAATTTTTATTTTTCAAAGATTTATGGTTGTTTTTAAGGATTTGGGCTATGAGACAGGTCCTAGATAGGGTCTGTTTCTCGGACACTCACTTTTTGAAAAATTCGTTATCATTTTTACACCATAAGCCTTATTGAATATTTAGATTAGATCCTTTCTCCCCAATATGCTATGATTTTGAATAAAACTGTACAAATAGGTCTTCAAGTAGTTTATCTTAGCAGTCAGCTCCGGCCTAAGCATGCTCTAAGTGTGGGATCGATGAATATAAGTGGATGATCTCTATTTTTGCCTTAAAAGTTACAAAATAAAGTATGAATACGACTACGAGTTGGGTGATCCTCACAAAGATTACTTAACTCAAGAAAGTTGTAAACACTAACAAAAACAAAGAAAAAAATATATAAGGCATATCTGTTGTAGTTGGTTCAGAGGTATCTGGTGCTGAACTTGGTAGAGCGGACTACGGTCCGATCCCCCGCAACTGCAAATGGGTAAAATAAAAAGGGATTAAACCAACTCTTGTACCAGAATCCCATCACTTGAGATCAGAGTCACTAACCGGTCACTACACCATGAGTATGTACGGATAACGGGCTTAATGTGATTGCGCCTGAATGAAAAAGGACCTCGTACAAAAAGAAGTCTTAGCATAGTAAGGATATTTGGATCAATCTGTATACTTATGAGGTTTATGTCCGCATTTCTGCGAGTAGTGTAATTAAGATACCCTTGATTCAGATAGTTAGTGCCTGACAACACACCCTTACTCGGACTTAGAAGCCCTCTTTGCCCAAAACCTGTATACACCATAAATTTTCTTTCATCTACTTTTAAGAGTTGTTGCTTGAGGACAAGCAAAGGTCTAAGCGTGGGAGGATTTGATCGCACTAAATCGCACTATGTTTCTGACTCAAATATCACATGTTTTCCTTAGTTTTTATTGTCATTTTCTCATATTATGTTCCTTTTTCCTTTGTTTTCAGGATTCTTGTCATTTCAGAGCCTTCTGTGAAGAAACGAGCCAAAACGCCAAGAAATTAGGGTTTCTCAAGATATTTTGCACTTATGGCGTTCAGCACCGCGCTGGCTACAGGAAACGCGATGACGTGGCCCACTTTCACCCAGAGATCAACTGCCACGTTCCCATGATGTGGCGGTTCCAGGCGCCGCGCCCGCGGCCACCCTCACCGCGCCCGCGGCCTTCACAAAAAGGCTCCCGCTCAAAAGAAGTTAAGGGGCATGCTGGTCCTTACGCACCTCAAAGTTCCTCTATAAATAGCTTTCGATTCTCATTCTTTAGTTTCATCCAAGCTTAGTACAATCTTAAGCCATATACTATCAGTTTCTGTAAAGTAATAATCTCTTCACATCGGGGAGTTATTGCGGTGTAGATTGAGTTGTAATCGAGTCTTGGAGCACTTTGGTTGAAGTTCATCATACCGGCCTTACTTTTCCGTAGATTTGTATCAGATTCAAGTCTCCGACCGGAGCAAGGTTCTAATTTATTGCATTTCTTTATTTAATTGCTCTTATCATAGTCTACACGTTTTATAGACTTTAAATGCTCTTATCATAGTCTACACGTTTTATAGACTTTAAATGCTCTTACCATAGTCTACACGTTTTATAGACTCGCACTTATTATGTCTGGCTAAACTATAAAGGTTAGGATGTAATGATTGTCATCGTGGTTGTGTTCCAATTATCATGCTAGTGAAAATACTCTGGGGATGTTTTGCTTCTAACTTAAGTCAATTGTGTTTAAATGTTTATTGGGTAAGATCGAAAGCCGTCCAAACTAATGATACGACTTGATTATTATTTAACCAAACAAAAAGAGCGACAGCTGTTGATTGGTTAAATAGGAATCATTGACCTTTTTAGAAAACGATTTTGAAACTATTTTTGGATGCGTTTGTAGGTTTAAAATCTGACTCTTGGTCAAAAGCCAAAAGTCTCTTTAAGTTAATCTTTCCGAGTAAGATCACTTTTCTGTTAAGTCAAAACTATCAATTTCTTAAAAATAGGTTTACCTCTTTAACGCGGAAGGCACCCTTTATATGTGACAATAAAGGAATTTAATTTAAAGAGTAAACTCGGTTCTTAGTAGTCAAAAGCTACAGGTTCCCGTTAAACTGATTCTTTGCTATCAACAGAAAATACTGCCCCATAAGTAGGATCATCTACGCATGACCGGACCAATATCTGATTACATGATTTACATTCCAACCTGTCTTTTAAACTGTTATTTCCCTCGCATATTTACTTTGTGCACTGCACTCACATCAATATCCTTATTCGCCTTAGATAAGCACCTTAGCAATAGAGTTGATAGATTGACAATTGGTCTCTGTGGTTCGATAATCTTATATATTACTTCGATAGGCTGTACACTTGCAGTACTACATTTAGGCTATACGTTACAGATTAAACAGCCCATCAGAAAACTTGCCTTTTGTGTCCAATTTTGAATTCCATGCTCATAATAGGATGTACACGAATTTGGAAGGTGTTTCATGATGCATCAAAGCAATTCAAGCCACAAAATATCCCCTAATTAATTTTTTTGATTTTCATTTGAATTTTAAAGATTTAAAATGAATTAAATCAAATAAAATTAAATAAAAATGGAAAAGTTGATTTTTAATCTTGAAATAAATTGTGGGACACGTGGGAGGCATGACAAGGATGAATCAAGTGGAAAAAGTGGGCCCTCTTTGTCAAAAATGAAGTTTCAAGGATAGTTGACTTTGGCCATTTCACAAAAATTTCTCAACTTCTCCAATGCATATCTTGCTTAATTTTGAAGCTATGAACATGTTCTTGGACATTTTGGAAAGTTCGTGAAGTCCTCTAACCAATGTATTTGGTCCCATGTCATTTTGATTTACCAATCTCAAGTTATGGTCTTTGACTTAAAGTGCCTTTTTGTTGACTTTTGAAAATGACCTATAATGTTGAAATTGATAACTTTTTGTGAGAGCATTTCTTGAACTTGGAATGTGAAGATGAATTGTAGGAAATGTCCTCCCCTTCAAAATGAGCATTGGATGGGATTTTTCTGATGAACCATGAAAAAGTTATGCCTTGGTCAAGTTACAGTTGACTTTTTAGCTGTCCAAAAATAGAAACTTTTGACACCTTGATGATTTTTGAGCCATTCTTGTGGAATCATGATCAAGACTTGATCAAATGATGATTGTGGCTTCAAAATAAGATGTTGACCAAAAAATTTGACTTTTGACTGCCAAATGACCATTTTGCCCCCACAGTTTACTGTGAAGCAATTAGGGTTTTTGACTGTTCAACTTGACCTTGTGAGCCTTGAAACTTGACATGTAGGTGCTTGACAATGTATATGAGCATATGGGACTTGATTGGGCCCTTGAAAACCTCAACTTCCTTGCAAGAACCAAAACCCTAATTTGACTGGCTTAGGAGGGTGGTTAACCTGTATAGCCCTTGAGTAGACTTTGAACCATTTGAGGTGATGCTTGCCAAAACTTTGAAGAATATGGGAGGGAAAATTTTGGGGTACAACAGTTGCCCCTGTTCAATATTCTTAGACCCGAGGATGTAGATCGGCTTGTGTGCCTTTCGTGATCCGAGGGTGGAAGATGATTGAACACTAGAGTGCCCAGAAATTTGCACTCACATAGTAGAGTATCAGCAGTGTGACAGCGGGAATGGGCTTACAGATGCCATTTGGAAAGATGATGGATAGGAGGATGGGCTTATAGATGCCATCTGGAGATGTGACAGAACCTTGTCGGGAATGGGCTTATAGATGCCATTTGGAACTGTAATGGGAGGATGGGCTTATATATGCCATCTAGGTGTCGATCGCGTAAGATATTCCTTAGCGAGAACTCGCGTACCTGAGAAAGAAAGATAATTACCTGGCCTTTTACAGGGGTTGATCTTCAATCTCTTCATGCAGACATGCCCTGGCTGGATACAGGTATCGAATCTACAATCTCTTCAGACGTGCCCTGGCTGGATACAGGAATCGAATCTGGAAATAGTCGTCAACAGATACGCCCTGGCTGGATGCAGGAATCGAATCTTCAAACTCTTCAGACATGCCCTGGCTGGATACAGGAATCGAATCTGGAATTAGTCATCAACAGATATGCCCTGGCTGGATACAGGAATCGAATCTTCAAACTCTTCAGACGTGCCCTGGCTGGATACAGGAATCGAATCTGGAAATAGTCGTCAACAGATATGCCCTGGCTGGATGCAGGAATCGAATCTTCAAACTCTTCAGACGTGCCGTGGCTGGATACAGGAATCGAATCTGGAATTAGTCGTCAACAAATGTGCCCTGGCTGGATACAGGAATCGAATCTTCAAACTCTTCAGACGTGCCCTGGCTGGATACAGGAATCGAATCTGGAATTCTTCAGACGTGCCCTGGCTGGATACAGGAGTCGAATCTGGAAATAGTCGTCAACAGATATGCCCTGGCTGGATACAGGAATCGAATCTTCAAACTCTTCAGACGTGCCCTGGCTGGATACAGGAATCGAATCTGGAATTAGTCGTCAACAGATATGCCCTGGCTGGATACAGGAATAGAATCTTCAAACTCTTCAGACGTGCCCTGGCTGGATACAGGAATCGAATCTGGAAATAGTCGTCAACAAATATGCCCTGGCTGGATGCAGGAATCGAATCTTCAAACTCTTCAGACGTGCCCTGGCTGGATACAGGAATCAAATCTGGAATTAGTCGTCAATAGATGTGCCCTGGCTGGATACAGGAATCGAATCTTCAAACTCTTCAGACATGCCCTGGCTGGATACAGGAGTCGAATCTGGAAATAGTCGTCAACAGATGTGCCCTGGTTGGATACAGGAATCGAATCTTCAAACTCTTCAGACGTGCCTTGGCTGGATACAGGAATCGAATCTGGAATTAGTCGTCAACAGATGTGCCCTGGCTGGCTACAGGAATCGAATCTTCAAAGTCTTCAGACGTGCCCTGGCTGGATACAGGAATCGAATCTGGAATTGATCGCTCACAGACATGCCCTGGCTAGATACAGGTATCGAATCTGGAATTGCGACAGTTGATAGTAATTATCTTTGGATTGACCTTTTTTCTAAAAAGGAGAAACATTAGTGGTATGTGCTATCATGATGTATGAAATGCATGACGTTTTCAAAATAAGTGGGATTGTATGTTCATGATGTGTATGTGCATGCTATAATGTATGAAGATGTGATGTTTATGAATGTATTTTTGTCTAGGAAAATAAATCCTTGACGAATGCCGGGAGCTTGAATCCTGGGCTGATGTTTGAAGAATAGAGTTCTTCGTTTCCGCTGGGGATGTTGATTGTAAGAATAAACCGGTAGGAGAAGATGACTCCGTTGGGGAATAAACTTGTTGAGGAGATTACTCTATGGGGAAATACTCTGTGGGGAGAGATACTTCGTTGAGGTTTTGATAATAACTCCGTTGGGGATACCGTTGATGAGTTATGTTGGGAGATTTGATGAACTCCGTTGGGGATAGGAAGAACTTCGCTGAGGACGATCTTTCCGTGGCAATTAGCTGAGGATAACCCAATTATAGGCTTTGGTGGAGAATAACCTTTGAATAAAGCCGGGGGGACGCGTTCGTACTCTGCAGGGGACAAGCTTCCAGAATCTACTGGGGAGATTGATTCAACTTTCTTGGGGAAGCTTTTTGGACTGTATTGGGGAAGTGGCTCCACTAGGGTGTCTGGTATTCCGCCGGGGAATAATCTTAGATCAAGACTGTCGGGGATGCTTGCTTAGGAATATCCGTATACTCCGTTCGCTGGGGAATATTGAGATCTTTTGGGGATTCCCAACTTCCATAAGGCTGACAGTAAGCTAAACTCTGCTTGGGGAGAGTGTTGCTGACTTGCTGGAAATATTGTGCCTTGTTAGGGTTGATTGGGGACCAACTCTGCTCGGGGAGAGTATTGCTGATTCTGGTCTTACTCAACGGGGAGTGAAGGTATCTTAGTTACATTCTTCAGCCGAACTTACCTTGGTACCTTGGTGAACGGAGCAACTAGATCGCTTAGACAACTCATTATTGCCCCTGTTTCTAATGTCACCTGTAATTATTCCTTTGTTTCGCATGCAAATATTTGTGAGTTAGCAATTAGTGTCAAATGCATATATCAAAAATTGAACATTGGACGTTCTTCGCAAGACAAAACAGAAAAAGGAAAAACAATTGGCAATTGGTCTGAAAAGTGAATTTGTATTGATTTTTGAATTTTCCTGTAAATAGGCGTTTATGTACAAGAGGCTGACGTCCTAGTAAGAGAACGCCGCCGAACAACATAGAGTTTATACAATTTGTACAAAGGAAAACAAAACAGCTATGTGAAAAATCCCATTGGGTTCCAACTCTTCTATCGCCTTTATGTCTTCAAGCGTCTCATCACTTCGCTGCTTAGTTGAAGATTAAGTCGATTGATTGGTGTCGTCTGAGCCTGAGAGTTGATACCGGATTCTGGATGCAAGGTGATCCAATGAGACATAGTGTTACGCTTTATCCCTAACTTTTGCCTGGACCGCCCTTTCGGGTTTTCAGTCCAACGGGATACCCATTTTTGCCCAAGCCGCCTTTTCAGGTTTTTGACTTGCCGGGTGTACAGATTTTTTTCATTTCATCCCTTATTTTTGCCCGAACCCTTTTGGTTCGCCGGGAAGCCCTTATTTTTGCCTAGGTGTGTCAACCTAGCGGGTCTTTTATCATGCGTAGTATCTTTTTACTATGTCTGCATTGGCGGGGTGAGGAAGGTCGTCACTATCCATGGTGGTTAGAATCATAGCTCCTCCTGAGAAGACATGTTTAGCCACAAATGGCCCCTCGTACGTAGGGGTCCATTTGCCCCTGGGATCACTTTGAGGAAGGATGATGCGTTTGATTACCAGATCTCCAACTTGATACTCTTGGCGTCTGACCTTCTTGTTAAATGCCTTGATCATCCGTTTTTGGTACGTTTGACCATGACAAATAGTAGTGAGTCTCTTTTCGTCGATTAGGTTTAATTGATCAAGTTGAGTCTGGATCCAGTCATCTTCGTTAAATCCTGCATCCTTCATTATCCGGAGAGAGGGTATCTGGACTTCAATAGGCAAGACTGCCTCCATGCCATAGACCAAGGAAAAGGGAGTTGCCCCTGTTGATGTCCGTGCTGAGGTACGGTACCCATGAAGAGAAAACGGTAACATCTCGTGCCAATCTTTATACGTCACTGTCATCTTCTGCACAATCTTCTTGATATTCTTATTTGCTGCTTCTACAGCCCCATTCATCTTCGGCCGGTAGGGAGAAGAGTTGTGGTGCTGTATCTTGAATTGCTTGCAGAGCTCAGTGATCATCTTGTTGTTGAGATTGGTACCATTGTCTGTAATGATCCTTTCCGGGACGCCGTATCGACAGATCAGGTTATGCCGAATGAACCGTGCTACGACGTTCTTGGTTACGGTAGCGTAGGAAGTCGCTTCAACCCACTTTGTAAAGTAATCATTCGCCACCAGAATGAAGCGATGCCCGTTGGATGTCGTAGGTTTAATCTCGCCGATCATATCAATGCCCTATATTGCAAAAGGCCAAGGTGCAGTCAAGACATTCAGAGGAACTGGGGGAACGTGCACCTTATCTGCATAAATCTGGCACTTGTGACATGTCCGAGAATGTTGGTAACAGTCGGCTTCCATTGTGGACCAGAAATATCCTGCCCGAAGGATTTTCTTTGCCATGGTGTGTCCACTGGAATGTGTTCCGAAGGTACCTTCATGCAGTTCTGCCATGATCTTTTCTGCTTCAGTCTTATCCACACAATGCAGTAAAGTTGAATCATGGTTTCGCTTGTACAGAATGCCATTGCTGAGGAAGAACTTTGCAGCGAACCTTCTCAGGAATTTCTTGTCATTGACATATGCACCCTCGGGGTATTCTTGAGCTTCCAAGTACCTCTTCACCTCATGATACCAGGGTTTTTCAGTTACCTCTTCAACCTCAAGATCACAGCAATATGCAGGTTCGTCCAATTTCCAAATGATGATCCGGGGAGCCTCGTTGTCCCATTTGACTTTGAACATAGAAGACATCGTAGCCAACGCGTCCGCCAACTGATTCTCCTCTCTTGGGAAGTGTTCAAAAGTTATCTCCGTGAAATGGGGGATCAATGTCAACACACATTCTTTGTAAGGAATAAGGTTTGGGTGTTTCATATCCCACTCGCCTTTGATCTGATTGATCACGAGAGTGGATCTCCGAAGACACTCAGAAACTTGATCCTTAAGTCAATTGCAGCTTGAAGACCCATAATGCATGCCTCATACTCCGCCATGTTGTTGGTGCAGTTGAAGCATAGCCGGGCAGTAAGTGGAGTATGAGTGCCTTTGGGAGATATGATCACAGCACCAATGCCATTACCCAAAGCGTTTGAGGCTCCGTCAAAGTGCATAGACCATCGGGATCCTTCCTCAGGTCCTTCATCCGGTCCAGGTACTTCACAGTCAGTTACTACCATGATATCCTCGTCTGGAAATTCAAAGTTCATAGATTGGTAGTCGTCCACTGCCTGATGTGCCAAGTGGTCTGCCAATACACTTCCCTTGATTGCTTTCTGAGTCGTGTACTGGATGTCGTACTCTGTCAAGATCATTTGCCATCTTACTATTCTTCCGGACAAGGCAGGCTTTTCGAATATGTACTTGATTGGATCCATTTTTGAAATCAATAGAGTAGTGTGAGTCAACATATACTGTCCCAGCCGGCGAGCAGCCCATACCAAAGCGCAGCAAGTTTTCTCGAGCAGTGAGTATCGGGTCTCACAGTCAGTAAACTTTTTGCTAAGGTAATAAATGGCGTGCTCTTTTCGGCCAGACTCGTCATGCTGCCCCAGCACACACCCCATTGAGTTGTCCAGTACCGTCAAGTATAAGATTAGAGGTCTCCCTTCAACCGGTGGCATAAGAATGGGTGGTTCTTGGAGATACTCTTTGATTCTTTCGAAAGCCGCCTGACATTCATCATTCCAACGTACTACCTGATCTTTCTTCAGCAGCTTGAAGATTGGTTCACAGGTAGCAGTTAGGTGCGAGATGAATCGGGCAATGTAATTCAGTCGTCCTAGAAAGCCTCTGACTTCTTTCTCTGTCTTGGGAGCTGGCATCTCTTGTATGGCTTTCACCTTGGCAGGGTCCACCTGAATACCTTTGTCGCTTACGACGAAGCCTAGCAATTTTCCAGATCTTACCCCGAAGGTGCACTTATTTGGGTTCAACCTCGGCTTGTACAACTTCAGACGGTCAAACAGCTTTTGTAGATGGTCAAGGTGTTCCTCCTCAGTTTGGGACCTTGCAATCATATCGTCGACGTATACTTCAATCTCATGATGGATCATGTCATGAAACAAAGCAACCATGGCACGTTGGTAGGTTGCCCCAACATTTTTCAACCCAAATGGCATGACCTTGTAGCAAAAGGTGCCCCACTGAGTAACAAAAGTGGTCTTCTCCATGTCTTCGGGAGCCATCTTGATTTGATTATATCCGGAGAAACCGTCCATGAAGGAGAACACCTTATGCTGAGCAGTATTGTCAACCAGAACGTCGATGTGAGGCAGAGGGAAGTCATCCTTGGGGCTCGCCCTGTTCAAATCCCTGTAGTCAACGCACATTCGGACCTTACCATCTTTCTTTGGCACTGGAACCACGTTGGCAACCCACTGAGGGTAAGAAGTCACTGCTAGAAACCCGGCATCGAATTGTTTCATAACCTCGGCTTTGATTTTCTCGGACATCTCTGGACGCATACAGCGGACTTTCTGTTTAACCGGAGGGCATTCTTCTTTGGTAGGCAGGTGATGAACCACAATGTCGGTATCCAACCCAGGCATGTCTTTGTAAGACCAGGCAAAGATTTCCACATAATCATGCAACATCTGAATCAACCGCTGTTTCATGCTGAGCTCCAAATTGGCACCAATCTTGACTTCCTTTCTATCTGTCTCAGTACCTAGATTTACCGTTTCCACTGGCTCTTCATGTGGCTGAATGGCCCTCTCTTCCTGGAGTAAGAGTCTTGCAAGCTCACCAGGCACTTCGCAATCATCTTCACCTTCGTCTTCGGCTAAGTTGATCGGATTTTCAAAGTCATAACTGGCAGTAGCAGAGTCGTTACCAGTGAGATCCAGAGTGGATTGGAACCTGTATTGGTGAGTGTGTGTAAATATAGTTGTTTTGCAATATATAAAGAAAGAAAGGGAGCACAAGATTTGAAATGTGAAAAACATCCAATGCTTTTATTCATGATATATGGAAGTGACACACAAAAGCCCTCACAAATAAAACCACGGTGCCCCGGGTAAGACACCGGGCCATAGAGTTTAGTAATATTGTTCGTTACAACTCTAAAACAAAAGAGTTCATTACTGGGTGACAAAAGTAACAGGCATAGAGTCTTTGGCAGTCCAGTTGTTTGGTCCATCTTCGGTTGTTGGGTAGATCCAGCTGTCGAATTCGGATTCTTCCACTTCATCATCCATCCTGATAGCATTTACTCCATGGTTGGGCACGGGAGCAGTCACCACATTAGGCTTCTCGGGCGCCTCGAACTGAACCTCTTTAGCATCAATAAGGTCTTGAACCTTATTCCTCAGAGCCCAACAATCATCTGTGTTATGCCCCGGGCTATCAGAGTGATAAGCACAGCGGGCGTTGGGGTTGTACTTCGGAGATGCTGTGTTTACCACCTTCAGAGCTTCCTTGATAGTTACCAGGCTGGTTGACAGCAGTTGCGGTAATATCTGAGAGAGAGTCATGCTGAGCCGAGTATACTGCCTTTTGGGCCTCTCAGCTCTGGGCTGGTTGTATTGCTGAGGAGCAGTAGCAGGCTTAGAAATAACCACCGCGTTGACAGCTTGGCGGCATTCCGGTTTGTTCTGTGTCCTGGGACCGTACACAGCACTGGCCTCCTTCTTGAAGGGCTTCTATTCAGTATTTGAGGAGGCACCCTTCTGTATCTTCCCTGATTTTATACCAGCTTCGATCCTCTCACCAGTCAGGATCAGGTCTGTAAACCCAGCAGAAGAATTACCAATGAGATGGTTGAAGAATGGACCAGATAGGGTCCCCAAGAACATGTCCACTAGTTCACGATCCGTCAATGGTGGTTGTACCCTGCCAGCCAGGTCTCTCCATTTCTGTGCGTACTCCTTAAAACCTTCACCCGTTCCCAGTGACATACCCTGGAGTTGGGTACGCGTGGGAGCGAGGTCGGAATTATACTGATACTGCTTGTAAAAAGCAGTGGCCAAATCCTCCCAGTTACGAATGTTGGTTCCATCCAGCTGATAGAACCATTCGAGATGAGTCCCTGAAAGGCTCTCCTGGAAGAAGTGGATCCATAAGTTCTTGTCTGCTGTGTAAGGCTGGATCTTCCTTACATAAGAATGGAGGTGCATCTTAGGGCAGGAAGCCCCGTCATACTTCACAAAGGTCGGCGCCTTGAACTTGTGTGGGATCACCACCCCAGAAGATAACCCCAAGTCTCCGAAATCCAACCCAGGCACACGTTGAATCTCCATAGCATTTAACCTGTCCTCCAGCTGTTTGTACCGGTCCTCATTAGGAGGGTACTGTTCGTCGTTGAAATCTGTCTCGGTGTCAGAGACCACAGGACTAGGGACCTCTCTCCCTTGGTGACTGCCTTCCCCCACAGATGGAGTAGTCCTCTCAGCTTCATTCTGCAGCGTGTTCCCGAGTCTGCGCCCAGTGTTGAACAACACAGTCCTCTTCTTCTTTTTCTTCTTCAGGAGCAAAGCCTTCAACTCTTGTTGTCCTTGAGCCAAGTTCATGACCATCTCCTGAAATTGAGCGTTCTGGGCCTGGAGGGCCTTGATAGCTTGCTCGGTAGTGAGTTCAGGATTCATGATGACTGAGTCCTGAAATAAACAGCGAAGAAGATTAAGCAACCTGTAGACAAAGGGTACCTGTGATGCATATGATGAATGGAATGCGTATGAATTATGTTTTCAAAGACAATCGGGAATCAACTTTCTAAACAAAAGGAACACACTTTATTAGATTCAAACTTTAAATTGTTCATCAATTTGCCCTTAGGCGTTACAAGAATGAAAATACTGAAAAGGAAATAAAGCTGTAAAAGAAACATCCAAAGCCCATCAGTGCTCCCATGGCCTCCTATTCTCAGTATGGATATAGTCATTCAGGGCTCGCTCGTTCTCCAACTGCTTGGTCAGCTTCTGGATTTTATGTTCCTGTTCGTTGAACTTTTCCCGATAATAATCCCGCTATTCCTATAGTTGTGCCCAAGATCTCTTTAGGGTATCAACATCAGTGGGTATCTGAGGAGGGAGAATAGTTGGAGGAACCCCGTCTCCATCGGGACTTTCAAGAATGATAGGCCTGACAGCTTCATACGGCATACCTAACTTCTGAGCAAGGATGCGGACCCATCTGTAATAGGGTTCCATTGGTAGAGAAGTCTTCGGTCCCAACTCATGTGGGTCAGCTTTGTGAACTCTGTCCCAAGCTTTGATGAATCTACGGTGCAGTTCGTCACTATCTACCTGAAACTCAAAACTGGTGTGAGGCACCAACATCTCATGAGGCCCTGCTCTTCTGGCTCTTCCAAACTGACGGAGAGCTAAACATGGATTATAAGAGATTTTGCCCTGAGTACCAATCAATGGAACATTAGGATATTCTCTGCAACGATCAATAACAACCACCTCATCTAAACCTCTGAGAGTCCAAATGATGTCATTATCAGTGAGAGACATTAACCTATGAGCCCAGCCTCTTCCTTCTTGGTTCTTCAGCACGAACTTAGGGAGGTGCGAAATAAACCACCTCACTAGCAAAGGAGAACAACACCACAGAGTTCCCCGTCTTCGCGCAGTACGAGCACAGAGTTGTTGCAGGATATCACCCAAGAGAGTGGGTACACGGTTCCGGGACATGAAGATCTTTATGGCATTGATATTGACAAAGTTATCAGGATTTGGAAACAATACCAGACCGTAGATTAGGAGAGCCAGAATGTCTTCATACGCCCTGAAGTCTAAGTCATTCCAGAAACTGTTAGCTTTACCAATCAGAAACTTAGCCAAGAAGCCCTTAATTCCACTTCTAGTCACCCAGTTGTCCATTACCTCTTTGTTGGTCAAAGGAAGGGCTGCTGCAATCTCCTCAAGTCTAAGAGTCTTTTCCCAACCAGTGAATGGGGTCTGATCCAAGATAGGGATACCAAGCAAATCAGAGAATTCTTCTAGGGTAGGGACCAGCTGGAAGTCTTGAAAGGTGAAGCAATGGTACAGAGGATCGTAAAACTGGGTCAAGACACTCATCAGTTGTTGGTCCCACTTTGAAGTGACTAAACCGAGAAGAGAACCATGCCTCTGGATGAAGGAAGCAGTGTTTGGAATTCTGCTAACCAATTCTTCAAGCAACTCAGGTGGGTGAACAAAGTTGAACCGGATAGTGTTCCTTCGCACAGGCATCATAATATCCTACAAAACAGAGCAAAGATGAAACCCTCTTGTCTTTGAAATGGGTCAGTCCTTATGCAGGATGCATGCAATGTTATGATGGCATGATTTTATGATAAAGCACACCACAAGTATTCACAAAGGCAAACATGATAAGGCACACAAGTCACACCACAACCCTTAGAGTTTAGGCCAGCATGGAGTTCAGGTACTACCCTCTTTCAGTTTGTTGGTTAAGACCTGTCCTATCAAAAGTAACCGGGTTCTAGAGGATCCCAATATCACTGACTACCCTCAATCGGTCATAACTCCAGCGTCGCAATCTTTTCTTGCGGCCAGAACCATCGCGAGAGTTTAGATTCAATGGGTGTAGCATACTGCTACTGTTCTATGGCCAAGTTGGGTCAATTTAGGGTTCTAAGGTCGGTTGGTGCTTAATGACCCCTCAGAAGACCCATATTCTCCTCGTTGCAACACAAGGGATATCGGTACAGACCAAGGTGTCACACCAATGTAGCCACTGCTTCACCCGTGTCGGTCTACGCTGGACAGGTCTCTCACAGCTTATGCTACCTAAAAGGGTATCCCCAGATCCGGGTTAGGATCTATGAAACTCCAAGACAAAGCCCACAAATATAAAGCAATCAAAGCAAAGCAATTGAAAACATAAGTATGATCTAATCCTAAGGTACACCTCACTTTTTATATCTCCAGCAGAGTCGCCAGTTCTGTGATCGGTGGAAATAGAATTGACTGTTTTTTAGCTGGTTTCGCGAAATGTCGCGGTAAGCAAGAGTCGCCACCGTCTTTTATGTTCTCCAACATGGAAAGGACAAAAGCACAGCAAAATTCCTTATTCGAGAATGTTTCTCGGTTCGGGAGGTAGATTTATAGAAAGGGAAGGTGTTAGCACCCTTTCTATCTGTGGTTATCCACGGGCTCTTAGGTACTTGCTCTTATGTTTTCAAAATTGTTTTCTTTTCAAATGTGAGTGGGTTTGAAAAAAGTTTCTTTGAAAAATTTCTGAATGACTCTTGTATCTGTCCTCAAGAGTGTTTGAAAAATTTGTTTTGAAAGCTTTTGAAAGTGTCAGTGTGAAAAGATTTTTGTTTGTTTTTTTTTTTTTTGAAGAGAGCAAGTACCCATGAGTCATCTACCTATCCTAAGGAATTAAGCTGTGTAAGAGTCCTTTAGATAGTGCTATCCCACCATTGAGAGGTAGGTAGCACCATCGTTAGAGGTGTTCGGGTCAATTCGATTATCGGGACAGTGTGGTCACTGAAGCAATGGTAGGACAACTTAGAAGTAACCCTAACGTCCTAGATCCCTTTATCCGAGGCAACCGTTTCGAGGCAACTGGATCTTAGACAGGAGGGCGACCTCTAAAACACCCTATACTTGATGACCACGTTTCGAGACAACGAGTGAAGCGTACCCTATGAGTGGCATGTGCTTTGTGTGTTGTTTTTCAGTTAATTGTCTTTGTACATGTTATTTGTGAGCTACGGATTAATTTTATTTACATACATTCTTTCATGCATTGTTAACAGTTAGGGGTGCGGAAAATTAAAGTGCGGGAATGTAAAACTACGCTATTACAAGGCGCGGGTCTATACGTCGCCAAAAATACAAAGACCCGTTTTGTAAAATAAAGTGCGAGAAATTTAAATAAAGAGGTAAAATTCCTAATTAACTATTACATAGCTGGAGACAGTTACATAAATAATCAAAATAAAATAAATGCGCGCGAAAGAATTAAATCGGAAACGTCCTAAGGGTTTTGACCCTTTTAAGAAAAGAATTGAATTTTTTTGTCCTTTTTTGTGATTAAATGAAATTAAAAAAAAACTAATTGTTAAACTAATTAATTTATTTATTAAAAGAAAATATATTTTTTGTGTTTTTTATGAAATAAAATAAAAAGAAATAGAATTAAAAGTTAATTTTACCTAATTCTAAATCTATTTTAATTATTAAAAAAAGAAGCTAAAGTTACCTAATTAAATTATTTCATTTGTTAATATTTATTTACAAAATAATAATTTAAATTAATAAAGTTTTTTTTTTGTTTTATTGAATTTTATTATGAAAAATTAGTTATGGGTTAATTAAATAATAATAGTTAATAAATATAATTAGTAAATAAAAAAAGAAAAGAAAATAAAATAAAATAAATGCAAGAACCATGGGGGTACTGGGCCAGATGGAGGTGTGAATGGCATTTGAGGCCCATTTGAATCTTCAGCAACGTTGACTCTGGGAATTGAGTGGGGCACTGTTGACCAGGCGCATGGTGTTCTTGCTTTCTGGGCCTTTGGATCTGCACCTATGGACACATGGCGCGCTGATCTGTGAGAGCACATGATGCTCACCACTTGGAAGCCTGCACAGGAATGTATTTGAAAAAATAGCAATGAATTATGGGGGGACCTGGGAATCGAACCCAGGTCCCAGAGGTCACCAAGTACACTGCCAGCCACTACACCAATCCTGCGCGTTTGTTAATAAAATAGAAAAGAAACATAATATACAAAGCACGCGTTATATGCTGAAAAATAAAAATGAAGGGCGCGTGATTTGAATGGACCAATCCCTTGTTGCCATGCCCTTTGTCTTCAAGCTTTCCGTGTAAAATAAAGAACACATAGCGGGGGTTTTAAACCCCCACAAAACAAAACTGTGAAAAATAGCGACTAGGCGCTCGTTGCATATAAAAAAGGCGCGAGGTGTCCATCACGTTCGTCTCATCCTGCTGATTTCAACCATGCCTGTTTGGAGTTTTAATTTTACAGCATGAGAAAAACCCCAAGTTCAAAGCTCTGAAAACCCTAGGAATCGCTAATGGTAGTTTTCAATCCAGGGCATTATAATCAAATTGAATTATATGGAAAGCTTCGTATGGACCCTGTGAGTACAATGCAATCAATAAAAAGAGTTAAAAATGCATAAATGTATGACTGTGATTTTGAGAAAGAGTGTAAACCGTGTGACTTGTATGGCACGAGTTCTTGAGGTTTTACGCTTAATTCTGATTGCAAAAGGTTCCTGGAAGGGTCAGGAGTGTGTTTGGATCAAAGGAGAGGCTTTAAATATGCTGGAAGGTGGTTTTCAGTTTCACACTTTTCCTTTGAAAATTTGAAATTGCTTATGCTGTATGTGAGAGTTCTAGGTCGTGTCTGCTATTGGGAAGGCTTGCATATAAGGTTATGAATCATAATCAACCAATATCATGAGCCTTAAAGCTTTGCAATTATGTTTTTGATTTTGCCATAAACTCCATTGAAGAAAACTTGCCTTTTGTGTCCAATTTTGAATTCCATGCTCATAATAGGATGTACACGAATTTGGAAGGTGTTTCATGATGCATCAAAGCAATTCAAGCCACAAAATATCCCCTAATTAATTTTTTTGATTTTCATTTGAATTTTAAAGATTTAAAATGATTTAAATCAAATAAAATTAAATAAAAATGGAAAAATTAATTTTTAATCTTGAAATAAATTGTGGGACACGTGGGAGGCATGACAAGGATGAATCAAGTGGAAAAAGTGGGCCCTCTTTGTCAAAAATGAAGTTTCAAGGATAGTTGACTTTGGCCATTTCACAAAAATTGCCCAACTTCTCCAATGCATATCTTGCTTAATTTTGAAGCTATGAACATGTTCTTGGACATTTTGGAAAGTTCTTGAAGTCCTCTAACCAATGTCTTTGGTCCCATGTCATTTTGATTTACCAATCTCAAGTTATGGTCTTTGACTTAAAGTGCCTTTTTGTTGACTTTTGAAAATGACCTATAATGTTGAAATTGATAACTTTTTGTGAGAGAATTTCTTGAACTTGGAATGTGAAGATGAATTGTAGGAAATGTCCTCCCCTTAAAAATGAGCATTGGATGGGATTTTTCTGATGAACCATGAAAAAGTTATGCCTTGGTCAAGTTACAGTTGACTTTTCAACTGTCCAAAAATAGAAACTTTTGACACCTTGATGATTTTTGAGCCATTCTTGTAGAATCATGATCAAGACTTGATCAAATGATGATTTTGGCTTCAAAATAAGATGTTGACCAAAAAGTTTGACTTTTGACTGCCAAATGACCATTTTGCCCCCACAATTGACTGTGAAGCAATTAGGGTTTTTGACTGTGCAACTTGACCTTGTGAGCCTTGAAACTTGACATGTAGGTGCTTGACAATGTATATGAGCATATGGGACTTGATTGGGCCCTTGAAAACCTCAACTTCCTTGCAAGAACCAAAACCCTAATTTGACTGGCTTAGGAGGGTGGTTGACCTGTATAGCCCTTGAGTAGACTTTGAACCATTTGAGGTGATGCTTGCCAAAACTTTGAAGAATATGGGAGGGAAAATTTTGGGGTAAAACATATCCCACCTCTTGAGAAGAAGGTCAATAAACCCAGATCATCACCTACAAAGAAATCCAAAGATGATAAAGGTAATACTTCTACTGCTACTGATGATAGGACAGAAGAAGAGATTGTTAATGTTGATAGAAGCATTAGAACGCTAGTAGATAGAGTGCTAAACGAAGTATTTTTTTGTGCCTGTGATTTCTACCCCTCTTGCTCGTATACCTGCTCCAGCTGACAAAAGAAATGACCCTTAAAGTGCTGTTGAATTATCCATCTCCAAGAAAGATGATGTTGAAAGCAAACTTGATAAGCTTGCTACTTCTGCTCTAAATGAAGTGGAAGATGATGTTGAACCAGATGTTGAGAAGAACTCTCCTACCAAGGAAGATGTTGTTGTCTCCAAAGCTGCAGAAAATCAAAATGTTATGAATGTGGTTAATGTTGATGAGCTGTCTGAAAATGAGCTCATCTCTAATGTGGTGGCTGGATCTTCTAAAATGCTCAAATCCAGGAAAGTGAAGGATGTGAATATCAAACCCCTTTCCAAGATAATCATGAATAGAACCATGTATGGTCCCCCAAATCCTGGAAGTAAAGTGGTTCCTCCCTCTAGGAAAAGAAAAACTAGACCTGATAGCTCCATATATGATGATGATGATGATGTAAAGAGATCTAAGAGCAAGAAGAAAGTTGTGTTAGTTGAAGAAAGTTGACTATGATTATGATGTCGAGGAAGATGTCCATGATATTTCTCCTGTGAAAAAGTCTACAAGCAATAAGCTCTCTGTTACGGTACCTGATGCCCCTCTTGACAACATTTCCTTCCATTCTGTTGGAAATGCTAAAAAGTGGAAGTATGTATTTCAAAGAAGAGTTTCCCTTGAAAGATAATTGAAAGTTGGTGCACTAGAGTGCAAAGAAATTATGAAGCTGATATCTTCTGCTAGATTGATGAAATATGTTACCAGGTTTGTAAAATGCTATGGGACTCTTGTTAAGGAATTTATTGTTAATATTCCTATTGACTGTGATGGTCATAAAAGTAAGGAGTATAGAAAGGTGTTTGTTAGAGGTAGGTGTGTATAATTTTCCCCTGCTATCATCAATAGATTACTGGATAGGTCTGAAGATGATTATTGTGAGCTGGAAGGAACTGATAATCAAGTGTGCAAAGCAATCACTGCTAAACAAGTGAGTGAGTGGCCCATGAAGAATAAGCTTCATGTTAGCAAGATAAGTGTGAAATATGCTATCTTGCATAGAATTGAATCTGCTAATTGGGTTCCTACCAATCATACCTCAACCATTACTATTAGATTAGGAAAGTTTATTTATGATGTTGGAAACAAGAAACTATTTGATTATGGTACCTACATTTTTATCAGGCTATTAAGCATGCAGGAACATGTGACATCAAGATGAATATTTCCTTTCCTTCCCTTATCTGTGGAATTATTCTTAATCAGCATTCCGGAATTCTAAGTGGTAATGATGTAGTATGCAAGAGGGAGTCTGCTTTGACCCTTCACTTCAATCATTTTTCAGGAAAACATGTCCCAGACATTGTTTTGACATCTTCATCTGCTGAAAACAAGACCTCCACCAAGGATGACATGATCATTGAATTAAGGGAAGCCTGCAAAGAATTAGATGATGTGATCAGAGTTAGCTCAGCAAGAAAGCTAACTTTTGAAAAGATGATCAAGGAGTTGTAGAAGGACAACAACTTTGATGATAGAGTGAGCTATGAAGAAGGAGATTCTAGTGAGGAAGGAAGTTCTGGCTCCTCCAAGTCTACTGGTCCTGAAGACAATTAGACTATTTGTTGTTTATTTGTTTGACCCCTTTGGTTCTTTTTGGAACTTGTATATGCTTGACTTCTGAATTCTATGGTTTGTACCTATATTACTGATACTCTCTTAAATGTATCCTTTTATTTGGCATATTATGACTAAAAAGTGGGAGAGAAACTGACTGAACTCTAACTAACTGACCACTGACTGAGGGGGAGCTTAATACTTAAGGGGAAGCCTCAAGTCTCAAAAGATGTTCTGACATCTTCCTTTGCTAATTGTTAACTTAGTTTTTGTTTTGCTTGTTGTGCTTATATTGATGCTCTAATAATGTGCTCAAATAGTTTTAGCCAAAATTTGCCAAAGGGGGAGTTTGCAAGTGTTTGTTGGCAGCAATTTTGGTAAAACAATATTTTGATAATATTTTGCTAAATGTCTTGACATTTAAAGCAAACGGTTTTGAATGATGTCAAAGCAGATGTCTTGACATCTGCCTCCTGAACTGAATGCAACTCATATCAGTTTAAGTTTTCTATTTCCTGTTTTCATACGTGCCATAATTCAGAATTTGTGATTCATAGGTAGCGAAAAATATGGAGGTATTTTTTTCTATTTTAATTATCCTTATGGATAATATCTTGACTTGTTTTCATAGAAATATTCAAAAGATTGGAATATTTATTTTTCAACTCATGCCCACTGTTGCGCCTTTATAAGGACTTGCTTCCTTATTCATTGAACATCAACTTTTGAAGAAGAATACTTTCTTTCTGTTTTAGAAGTCTAAGTCTTTTAATTGTCATACACTCTAGTATTGAGTAAATACTTGAGTTGTTATTTGAGTTGTTAATTATGGATCATTCATAAGCTTTTAAGCATTGAATGATTGAAGTCTTTAAAAACTTGTTATTTCAGTTGTTCTTCACTGTAAGTGATTGAAGGGAGTTGAGAAGGGCCTCATATCTAGGTGTGTCTTAGGTAGAAGTATAGCACGGGTAGTGATTAAGTGATTAGATCGTAAACTGGTTGTTTACTGAGGGTGTATAAATTGATACTATTTAGTGGATTTATCCCTGACTTGGTAGCCTCTAGAGTAGGTGTTGTTGTACACTAAACTTGGTTAATAATCCCTTGTGTTTTTACTGTTTTTACTTTTGTTGTATTTTACATTGTTCTCAAATATTTGTGTCGTGACATCTCCTTCGACATCTCATAGCTGATACCAGAATTTCAATGTTCATTTTGGATTTGATTTGTATTGTGTTATGCTTGGACACATGCATCATCTATCCTGAGTGCATTGGTTTCCATGCTTATAAGATTTCCAAATACAAGTTTGTGATTGTGACTCTGGGTGAAGATGTTTGTCTTATGTTTAAAAGAAGAACAAATGGTGAACACACAAATGGCTTTTTCATTTAACTTTTTGAATTTTACTTCTTGAAGGAGTAGAGTGTTCTAAAGTATCATTGTTTTGAGACACACTCTTTTCTTTGAGAAAATGTAACTTACATGTTTAATTCCCTTATTGGCAGAGGATGTCAGTGTAGAAGAAAGGAATATAGAGAGCTTCTTAGAACTCTTGTACAAAGAGAAAGATGATAACATGACTATTCCAACCTATACACCATCAATAAAATATTTATGAACCTATAACTTGTACAACTTTTATTTTAATGCGGAGATAAATTCTATAACTCAAGTTTGAGTTTAAAAACATAATTTTTGTTTGAACAAAAGAATAAAATTTTAAAACAAAGATAATAATCTGCAAACAGATGATAATTTTTTAAAATGGAGATAATAATTTCAAAAGCATGGAATTACATGCCTTGCAAAAGCAATCATTTAGGTAAAACAAAACAATCTTAATTACAAGGCCGTTGCAATATTTCTCGCTCGAGTACTTGGTATATTTTTCTTTCTTGCTTATGATAGAATTTTCATGATCATATATTTAAAAATATGGAATTCTATTGTACAATTCACCAGCTGCATGAAATTTTATGCAGAGATTGGTTTTTGGATGTATGCAAGTGAAAGACAGTTACTGCGTTTAAGATTAGCATATCTAAAAGCAGTTTTAAGCCTAGATATAAGCTTTTGATACATAATTAAGAAGTAGAAAATTCATCACTAGGATAAGAAAGCACATGAGTGTTATACAAGATGCCATTGGTGAAAAGGTAAGAAAATAAATAATTGTTTCACGGCAACTAAAAAAATGGCAATCCAAGCAACCAACAATGTCTCGCGGCAATTAAAAGTTAAAGAGAGTTTGCTTAAACAAAAAGCTTGACAAAAGTGGACCATAGATGGAGATGCAAACACTCATTTCTTTCAAGTAGGGATGATGGCAAGAAGAAGGAGTAATAGAATTATGTCCATTAACACACCAACGGGAAAAACCAAAGAGGTGGAAGAAATAAAATTGAAGTTAAATCCCACTTTAGGAAATTATTTCAAGAAAGCATTTTTAATCGTCCTAAACTGAATAAGGTTGATTTTAAAGTCTTAATTTGGTTGATAGTGCTAGCCTTGAAGAACTTTTCACGAAAGAGAAGATCAAAGAAGCAGTATGGTAATGTGACAGAATCAAAAGCCTCGAATAAGATGGACTCATATTTGGCCTCATAAAAATATGTTGGGAGACCGAGAAAGGAGATATCTTCAACTTCGTAAATAAATTCCCTCATATTAATGTCTTTCCAAAGGCAATTCCAAAAAAATTTCATCTTTAATTCCAAATTTTGAAAACCTGATGCGGTGTATTTGCAAGTGTACGAATCGCGTCAGAGTAATATAAAAGATTATCGATCCACAAAGATCAATCGTCAATATATCGTTTCCTATTATTACGGTGTTTAGCTAAGTCAATATTAAACAGGGAATTGAACATGCAAGAAAGTAAAGTGCGGTGAAATAAACTTCAGATATAAAATCAAAGTCGTATGTAATTCAAATAGTCAGATGATATTCGCAATGCTTCAGAATAGAACTACTTATAGGGAAATTTTTTCTACTAAAGAAAAGAAATAATTTAACAGGAAATGTCGCTTTCACGTAATCAGAACCGAGTTTAATCTCTAATCAGACCTTCTTATCGTCACTTATAAAAAGGCGCGCATTGCGTTAAAGTAATAAACCTATTTTTAAGAAATAAAGTACTTAACCAAGTTGAGAAGTATTTTGATCTGGAATTTCTAATAAAAAGGGGACCTAACTTTAACCCTATAAATGCGTCCGAAAATAGTTTCAAAATTGATTTCTTTGATAATAAAAATCCCTAACTAATCGGACGAAGTGCTTTCGCTTCCTTTAACCAGTTAGAACTAACCGAGTTTAACAAAGGGTTGGACGGCTTTCGATCTTACCCAACAACAATAAAGTACATAAAACTCGTATTAAAAACCAAAATAACCCATAAGCATTTCTATTGACACATTATTTGGAATATCGATCTAACTAGATTCCTTACATTCTAACCCATTAAGGTTCAGCCTGACATGGGAATGTAAATAGACATGTTAAAATAAATCATGCGAGAAAGTAAATAATTTAAAATGCGGTGCGGGAAATAAACAAAGTAAAAGAAGTGCATAAAATAAACAAAGTAAAAGCAGGTGCGAGAAATAAACAAATTAAAAGCAGGTGCGGGAAATAAACAAAGTAAAAGCAGGTGCGGGAAATAAACAAAGTAAAATCAGGTGCGGGAAATATAAATAGAAACCTGATCCAAACGGGGAGGTTTTAAATCTAGTACAAACTGGGAGTAAAATGCGACTGGAAATAAACAGCAGTTGAAAATAAATGTGGCAGGATAAACTTCTTCTGAAGTGCTCCAAACTCGATTACAGACTCAATCTACGAACTCGATCACAGACTCAATCAACAGTGCAATAATTCCCCGATATGAAGAATTATTGCTTTATAATAGTGAAATTATATGGCTTAAGTTCGCAACTATGGTTGGATCAAGATTGAAACTAAGCTTGGGTGAATTGAAATGAAATCAGGAACTTCTATTTATAGAGGATGAAGAATGCAGGAAATCACAGGAATGTCCCCCAACTCCTTTTGGGGGGGAAAACATCATCCAAAGGTGGCACCCGCCATGAGTGTAAATGAAAGGAAGTAGGGAACATGGCAGTTGAGGTCAGCAGGAGGTGGTCCACGTCATGGCCTACTGTGATACGGTGGGAGAACTGACTTGAGGTTTGCGTTTGTATTCGCAAATGTTGCGGTTAGCAAGAGTCGCCACCGACTTTTTATTTTATCCTAAGGAAAGGTTAAAAAGCACAGCAAAAACCTTTTGAGATGTTTTCTTGGGTTCGGGGAGTAGATTATAGAAAGGGAAGGTATTAGCACCCTTTCTATCCATGGTTATCCATGGGCTCTTAGTTACTTGCTTAGATCACTTGCCTTTTGTTTTCAATTGTTTTAAATGGTGCTTGAGTGTGTGGGTTTTGAAAATGTTTTGAAAAGAGGCCAATGTGGTGGCAACCTTTGCAATGATCCGTGTGGGGATGTATACAAAGATGTATGTCTTTTGAAAAGGTTTTCATTTGTTTTTGAAAGTTGTTTTGAAAGTGTAGTGAAGTGTGGTTTGAAAAATGGGCAAGTGTTTTGTTTTGCAAGTTGGTTCAAGTAACTAAGAGGTTATCTACTCCTAAATTTCTCAAAAGATTATTGCTATACTTTAACCCTTTTAACAAGTTTGCACCACCATTGTATTTGGTGGGCAACCTTGTGTTAGGATGTGAAAAGGGACAGGCGCGGGTCATCGTTTAGACCATAATTGTAACGACGTTAAATGTCTTTGGGCAATTTCTCTAAGGGACTTGATCATTTGTTTTGTTTGTTTTGAAAAGTTTTATCGAGGGACTATGATCATTCAAACTGTTTGCTTTGCCCAAAGATGTTCAACATACAATATGGCCTATTTATTTGAAGGCAACAAGTGGAATACCCTAGGGGGGTGCAAGTGTGATTTGTGTGTCCATTTTCATGCTTGTTTGTCTTGTATTAGGTCAAACTATTTTTTATCGTTTTTTCGCATACAAACCCTAATTCTAGCATGTTATTATTTAGAAAGCAATAAAGTGCGAAATTAAAATTACTAAGCTATTACACAACCAAATATGGGAAGGGGGGTACAAATGTTCAAATGGGGATATTGACAAGAATTTAAATCTAAATTATTACAACAATTGGATATTTGCATAGTAAATAAATTGCATAATTTAAATGTAAATAAAATGAATATGTAAAAATGTAAAAAAAGAAAGTTTTTTATGTGTATGAGAAAATATTTATGTAAAAGGAAAAAGAAATAAAAATGTATTTATTTTTAGTATTTTGAAACTTAGGGTAAAAAAACCCTAATTTTTATATAAAAAGTATTATTATCTAATTTAATTCTACTATTTATTTATTATGTTCAAAAATAAAATAAATGAAGTATTTTGTGAAAAAAAGTATTTTTGTATTAAATATTGATAAAAAATGAAGAAAATCAAGTATTTTATATTTTTATCTTAAATATATTAATAAACATGTATATATATATATATATATTAAACCCTAAATGAGTATTATACAAAATAAATATTTATTTAATATATAAAAGTATTTTTTTGTGTGAATATTTTCAGAAAGTAAAAATAAAAATAAAAAATGTATTTACATTGTTTTCTATTTATTTTAATAATAGTGTATATATATATTTGTATATAAATAAAGAAATGAACAAACAAATATGCCATAAATACAAAAAATGATGGAAAAAATATTTTAAAAATTTTAATGGCATGAGAAAAAATAAACAAAGTCAACCCAAAAAGAAAAAGTCAAAAATGTTGAAAAATAAACAAATGGGCTCAGGGGGTGTAAACCAAAAAAATGGGGTGTGAAAAGGAAACAAATCCAGGCCCAGCCCAGATCACTTCTTCTTCAACCTCTGTACACCTTTCTTCTCACAGAACACGCGTTTTCTAACTCTGGATTCCTGGACTTTCAAGCAAAACTCATAACATGAAAAGTGTAGAGCATTAAGAGACGGTTTCAACCATATAAAGAACATGACCTATCTCTCCAAGATGAGAGAGAATTTCTCTCCCCCTCTTTTCTGACCTAGTTTTTCTACCATTTTCAGAGCTCAAATTCTCTTCACTCAGACAAAAGAAATGAAAAGTAAAGCTATGTACATGTTCAGGGCTATGAGTAGGACTTTGTTTCTTCACAAACTTAAGACTAAATATGCCTAATAAGAGAGATACGAATTCAAACTTTTACCTGTGCAGTTGAACTTCTATGTGGAGAATGAGAGACTTTCAGTGCAATGTAATGATTGGAAAAGCTTCCTTGAAGTCCAGGGATGCTTTTTCAATGCTCACTTTGTCTTGAAGCTTCTTGTACCAAGCTATAGAACTTCACCTGCAAGCTAAAGATGTGAAAATGGTGGAAGTGGTTAGAGCAACTACAGATCGTGCCTTAGCTTCTGGATAGCTTGCATATGTTGTAAGGAAGGTAGAGGAACAGGTTTGGACAGAAATGCTTGAAGGGATTGAGAGATTGCACCCAAACTGCAGGGGCACCCCTGTTTGTGCAGTTTGAGGATGATTCTGAGATGGAGAGGGTTTGAAAGGCAAATGGCTCGAGCAAAAGCTTCAATGTGGTCTATGGAATGTGTTTGATATCTTTTGTGTTGTGTTCTTTTGCTGATATGAGAGATAGCATATGTTATGGACCTTTCTTCACACTTAAGCTACCAAAAGCAAATTGGTGTTCTAGGTCAGTATAGGACCCCCTAATGTGCTGCATCAACTCCTCTTGATCAGTGTGTTATGCCCATAATCTTGTGTTAACCAGATCTTCTTTGTACTTGTTGGATTACAAACTTGACATAAAGCTAAACTTTTCAAAAATGGAAATTCCACTTTATCTAGTTTAGGATTAAACCATTATGCAATGTTAGAACACAAAGAACATGACCTTAACACATTGAATATGCATTAAATTATTGAGTATGGATTGGTTCAAGGACCTGTAATTAAGCATAAAGCAAACTGAATTCAAATTTGCAAATTTGTGAACATGTCTTGGTGAAGAACAAAAGTGAATTTTTGCCAACTTGTGAAATTCGAATCTCTCAAGTTATGAGGTTGTTTGATGAGTTCTTGGACATTTTGGAAAGCTTGTAGTGTGTACTACAATCCATCTTTGAAATGCAATTTGAAATTCCAAGTGGAAGGGTATGAAAAGTGGCCTTGAAGTAGGGTAGAAAACCTTGTCAAAATAGGTCAAATTTCACTAAGTTAAAAGATGGTTTAGTGCCCTTATTCAAAAAATCATAACTTGAGATACAAGCTTCAAATGAGAAAACTTTGTGAATCAAAGTTGTAGATTTTGCAACAAGCTACAACTTTCATGTTTTGACTTTTGTTTGAATCCAAATGGATCATGGTGAAAAGATGGGGCAAAGTTGGGAAAAAATTAGGGTTTTTCATAACTTAGAAAAATTCTAAGTTATGAAAAATTCCATTTTCAAACCCTAGTTTGCATTTTGTGATTTCTTGGTGAACAAGTTTCATGATTTGGCATGTTTTGATGAAAAATGAATCTTGACTCTTGATTTTGACCAAAAAGTCAAAGTTTGACTTTTCAGTATACAGTCAAAATTGATCAATTGACTGGGAAATTCAACTGTCAATCTTGTGTACTTGGGATCTCTTGAGCTTGATGAACATGTCAAGATAATTCCATGGGGTCCTTGAGGCCATATGTGAGCTTGGTTGGCCATTGGCTAGGTCAAACAGTCAAAAATTGCCCTTGTGCAGTCAAAACCCTAAAAATGACCATTTTACCCTTTTGATGATCTGATCAAATTTCTTGTGGAATTGTGATTCAAACTTGATCAAATGGTTCATATGAATTCAAAATGTTGATGTGGATCAAATTTCATGAGGTTTGACTGTCAATTGGCCACAGTTGACTTTTTTCCCAATACAGCTGATTTCTAGGTCAACTGTCCAATTGACTGGGTAAAACTTGGAATCAAGACCTGAAACTTGGTAGGGGTAAACTTGGGAGTCCAATATGGAGCATGAAAGTCATATTAGGCATTTTAGGTCAAAACATCTTTGTGCAAGCACAAACCCTAATTTGAGTCCACAGTGCAAGGAGAAGTCTTGAGCAGAGGAAACCCTAATTTGTATCTTGATCTTTAAATGTCTTGTGATGAGAAAATGTTGAGGAAATGGGAGGGCAAATTTTGGGGTACAACAGTTGCTCCTGTTCAATCTTCTTAGACCTGAAGAGTTAGATTGGCAAGTTTGCCTTTCGTGACTCGAGGGTAAAAGGAGATTGGACACTAGAGTGCCCGGAAATTTGCACTCGCATGCTGGAGTCTTAACAATGTGGTGTCGGGAATGGGCTTATAGATGCCATTTGGAAGTGTTGATCGCATAAGAGATTCCTTAGCGAGAACTTGTGTGTTTAAGAAAGACAGATGTTTTCCTGGCTTGTTACAGGTGTTTGATCTTCAGTCTCCTTATGCAGATATGCCCTGGCTGGATACAGGTATCGAATCTACGATCGGTTGCTCACAGATGTGCCCTGGCTGGATACAGGAGTCGAATCTGGAAATAGTCGTCACTAGATATGCCCTGGCTGGATACAGGAGTCGAATCTTTGAACTCTGCAGACGTGCCCTGGCTAGATACAGGAATCGAGTCTGGAAATGTGGTCAACAGATATGCCCTGGCTGGATACAGGAATCGAATCTGGAAATGTTGTAGTTGATAGATGTGCCCTGGCTGGATACAGGAGTCGAATCTTTGAACTCTTCAGATGTGCCCTGGCTAGATACAGGAATCGAGTCTGGAAACTGATCACTCTCAGATGTGCCCTGGCTAGATACAGGTATCGAATCTGGAATTGTGACAGTTGAAGGTAGTCGTTTTTGAGATTGTCTTTTTCCTGAAAAGGCAAAGACGTAAGCTGTATGCAATGTCATGATGTATGATATGCATGATGTCATGATGTTCAACATTTGATATTGTATGTGTCTCATCATGTATGTAAGCGAGATGTATGAGAATGTGAAATGTTTATGAGTGTAATTTCATCTTAGGAAAATAAATCCTTGACGAACGGCCAGGAAGCTGCTCTGCGGAAGAGATATTTGGCCGAAGCTCTGATGAGAGGCCTGCTGAGGACTTTAACAATGGATGCCGCTGAGGATGATGATAAACTTCGCTGGAGAACCCCAAAGATAAACTCTGCTTGGGAAAACCAAAGATAGACTTCGCTGGGGATTGAAGGAACTTTTGCCGGGAACGGTCTTCCGTGGCCTTTAGCTGAGGATAACCCAGTTATAAGTCCTTGTGAGGAAATAACTCTAAATAAAACTCGGGCGAGACGTTCGTACTTCGCCAGGGATAAGCTCGCAGAATCTACTGGGAATGAGCTTTTAAGACCTGCCGAGGGATGTTGTGCCTTTTTCAGGATCGACGGGGAATCGACTCCTGCTTGGGGAAAGTGCTGCTGAATTTTGCTTTACTCTGCGGGGAGTTGAGATGATTTGGTCACATTTTCAGTTGAACCTGCCTTGGTGCTTTGGCGGACAAAACAACTAGACCGCATTAGACAACTCCACATTGCCCCTGTCTTTGATGTCACTTGTAATTAATCTCTTTTCATATGCAAACATTTATGAATTGGCAATTTAATGTCAAATGCATATATCAAAAATGAACATTGGACGTTCTTCGCAAGACAAAACAACAAAAGAAAAACAATGGCAATTTGTATGGACAAGTGAATTTTCATTGATTTAAACTTTGCCTGTAAATAGGCGTTTTTTGTACAAGAGACTGATATCCTAGTAAGAGGACATCGCCAAATAGTATAGAGTTTACATTTTGAAAAAGAAAACAAAACAGCTACGTGAACAATCCCACTGGGTTCCAACTCTGCTATCGCCTTTATGTTTTCGAACGTCTCATCGCCTTACTGCCTAATCTGAAGATGAAGCTGATTGGTCAATGCCGAAATTTGGGCCAGATAGTTGATGCCGAATTCCGGGTGCGAAGTGATCCAATGAGACATAGTGTTACGCTCTTATCCCTAACTTTTGCCTGGACCGCCCTTTCGGGTTTTCAGTCCAACGGGATACCCTTTTTTGCCCAAGCCGCCCTTTCAGGTTTTCGACTTGCCGGGTGTACAGATTTTTATTTATTTCATCCCTTATTTTTGCCTAGGTATGTCAACCTAGCGGGTCTTTTATTCATGCGTAGTATCTTTTCACTATGTCTGCATTGGCGGGGTGAGGAAGGTCGTCACCATCCATGGTGGTTAGGATCATGGCTCCTCCTGAGAACACACGTTTAACCACAAATGGCCCTTCATAAGTAGGGGTCCATTTGCCCCGGGGATCACTTTGAGGAAGGATGATGCGTTTGATCACCAGGTCCCCAACTTGATACTCTTGCGGTCTGACTTTCTTGTTAAATGCCCTGATCATCCGTTTCTGATACGTTTGACCGTGACAGATAGCAGTGAGCCTTTTTTCGTCAATCAGATTTAGTTGATCAAGTCGAGTCTGGATCCAATCATCTTCATTCAAACCTGCATCCTTCATTATCCGGAGAGAGGGTATCTGGACTTCAATCGGCAAGACTGCCTCCATGCCGTAGACCAAGGAAAAGGGAGTTGCCCCGGTTGACGTTCTTGCTGAGGTACGGTACCCGTGAAGAGCGAACGGTAACATCTCGTGCCAATCTTTATAGGTCACTGTCATCTTCTGCACAATTTTCTTGATATTTTTATTGGCTGCCTCTACAGCCCCATTCATCTTCGGCCGATAGGGGGAAGAATTGTGGTGCTGTATCTTGAATTGTTCACAGAGTTCAGTGATCATTTTGTTATTGAGATTGGTACCGTTGTCCGTAATGATTCTTTCCGGGACACCGTACCGGCATATCAGATTATGCCGGATGAAACGCGCCACGACGCTCTTGGTTACCGTGGCATATGAAGCTGCCTCTACCCATTTCGTGAAGTAATCGATTGCCACCAAGATGAAGCGGTGCCCATATGATGCCGTCGGTCGGATCTCACCGATCATATCGATGCCCCACATTGCGAAAGGCCAAGGTGCCGTCAAGACATTCAAAGGAACCGGAGGGATATGCACCTTGTCAGCATAGATCTGGCACTTATGACAAGTTCGGGAGTGTTGGTAACAATCGGCTTCCATCGTGGACCAGAAATATCCTGCCCGAAGGATTTTCTTAGCCATGGTGTGTCCACTGGAGTGGGTCCCAAACGTACCTTCGTGCAGTTCCATCATGATTTTCTCTGCTTCAGCCTTATCCACACAACGTAACAAAGTTGAATCATGATTCCGTTTGTAGAGAATGCCGTTGCTGAGGAAGAATTTTGCAGCAAATCTCCTCATGAACTTCTTATCATTGACAGATGCACCTTCAGGGTATTCCTGGGTTTCCAAGTATCTCCTCACCTCGTGATACCAGGGCTTTTCAGTCACCTCCTCAGCCTCGAGCTCGCAGCAGTATGCCGGTTCATCCAACTTCCAGATTAGGATTTGGGGAGCCTCATTGTCCCATTTAACTTTAAACATTGAAGACATCGTGGCTAGTGCGTCCGCTAGCTGATTTTCCTCTCTGGGGAAATGTTCAAAAGTTATCTCTTCAAAGTGGGGGAGCAGGGTCGATACATACTCCTTGTAAGGAATGAGGTTCGGGTGTTTCGTATCCCACTCGCCTTTGATCTGATTGATCACGAGAGCGGAATCTCCGAAGACACTTAGAAACTTGATCCTCAGGTCGACTGCAGCTTGTAAACCCATGATGCATGCCTCATATTCTGCCATGTTGTTGGTGCAGCTGAAACATAATCGGGCGGTGAGTGGAGTATGGGTCCCCTTGGGAGATATGATTACAGCACCGACGCCGTTACCCAAAGCATTGGAGGCTCCGTCAAAATGCATAGACCATCGGGATCCTTCCTCAGGTCCTTCATCCGGTCCAGGTACTTCACAGTCAGTTACCACCATGATGTCTTCGTCCGGAAAATCAAAGTTCAATGATTGATAATCGTCCACAGGTTGGTGTGCCAAATGATCAGCCAGTACACTCCCCTTAATTGCTTTCTGAGTTGTATACTGGATGTCATATTCTGTTAAGATCATTTGCCATCTCGCTATCCTCCCAGACAGAGCGGGCTTTTCAAATATGTACTTGATGGGATCCATCTTTGAAATCAATAAAGTAGTGTGAGTCAGCATATACTGTCTCAGCCGGCGAGCAGCCCATACAAGAGCGCAGCAAGTTTTCTCAAGCAGTGAGTAACGAGACTCACAGTCGGTAAACTTTTTGCTCAAGTAATAAATAGCGTGCTCTTTTCGGCCAGACTCGTCATGCTGCCCCAGTACACACCCCATTGAATTATCAAGCACTGTCAAGTATAGTATCAGAGGTCTTCCTTCCACTGGTGGCATAAGAATGGGTGGCTCTTGGAGGTATTCCTTTATTCTTTCAAAGGCGGCCTGACATTCATCATTCCAGCGTACTACTTGATCTTTCTTCAGTAATTTGAAGATTGGCTCACAAGTAGCAGTTAGATGTGATATGAATCGGGCAATGTAATTCAGTCGTCCTAGGAAACCTCTGACTTCTTTCTCTGTTTTTGGGGTCGGCATCTCTTGAATAGCTTTAACCTTGGCAGGGTCCACCTGGATACCTTTATCGCTTACAATGAAACCTAGCAATTTTCCGGACCTCACCCCGAAGGTGCATTTGTTGGGATTCAATCTCAGCTTGTACAACTTGAGTCGGTCAAACAACTTCCTCAGATGATCAAGGTGTTCCTCCTCAGTTTGAGACCTTGCAATCATGTCGTCAACGTATACTTCAATCTCATGATGGATCATATCATGAAATAAAGCAACCATGGCACGCTGATAGGTTGCCCCAGCATTTTTCAATCCGAATGGCATGACCTTATAACAGAAGGTGCCCCACTGAGTTACAAATGTAGTCTTCTCCATATCTTCAGGAGCCATCTTGATCTGATTATACCCTGAGAAGCCATCCATGAAGGAGAACACCTTGTGTTGAGCTGTATTGTCAACAAGGACATCAATGTGAGGTAGGGGGAAGTCATCCTTGGGGCTGGCCCTGTTCAGATCCCTGTAGTCAACACACATTCTGACCTTACCGTCCTTCTTCGGCACGGGCACAACATTGGCAACCCACTGAGGGTAAGAAGTTACTGCAAGGAAACCCGCATCAAACTGTTTCATCACCTCAGCTTTAATCTTCTCAGACATCTCTGGACGCATTCGTCGAACTTTTTGCTTTACTGGAGGGCAATCTTCCTTGGTTGGCAAATGGTGAACTACAATGTCGGCATCCAAACCAGGCATATCTTCATAAGACCAGGCAAAGATCTCCATGTAGTCTTGTAGCATCTGGATCAATCGTTGCTTCACGCTGAGCTCTAGATTGGCACCAATTTTGACCTCTTTCCTTTCTGTCTCAGTACCCAAGTTAATGGTCTCCACAGGCTCTTCATGTGGTTGAATAGCCCTCTCTTCCTGTAGTAGCAGTCTTGCGAGTTCACCAGGTACTTCGCAATCATCTTCACCTTCGTCTTCGGCCAAGTTGATCGGATTCTCGAAGTCATAACTGGCGATAGCAGAGCTGTTACCAGTGAGATCCAGAGTGGATTGAAACCTGTATAAGTGAGTGTGTGTAAATATAGCTGTTTTGCAATATATATAACACAGAAAGAAAAGGAGCACAAGATTTGAAATGCAACAAACGTCCAATGTTTTGATTGATGATATATGAAAATGTCATACAAAAAGCCCTCACAAATGGAGCTACGATGCCCCGGGCAGGACACCGAGCCAACAGAGTTTTAACATATTGTTTGTTACAAATTTGGAAATCAAAAGAAATCAATTACTGCGTGACAAATGTGATAGGGGTAAAATCCTTTGCTGTCCAGTTGTTTGGTCCGTCGCCGGCAGTTGGGTAGATCCAATTATTAAACTCAGCTTCCTCCACATCCCCCTCGATAGCATTCACCCTTGAGCTGGAAATAAACACCGGAGCCTTTCCAATCTTCTCTTTGCGTACTGCCTTCTGAGCCTCTGCAGTAAAGCCTAGCCCAAACTTGTCGTTCTTCTGAGTGAAGTCAGGAAGCTGACCCCAGTGTGCACCATTGCCTTTCTGAACCACAGCCCGGGCATCCCTTAGGGAAACCATCTTCAAGGAATCATTCTCTTCGGCCATTGTCTCCGCAGCTGCTGAAATTGGATGTACCTCCTCGAAATGTTGGAAGGGAGTTTCAATAAATTCTCCATCCATCTCGATGTACCTGAAGGAATTCAAATGGCTCACCATATACTCCTCTTCTCCTTGCACAGTGACAATTTTCCCCCTGACGGGATACTTCAGCTTTTGGTGTAAGGTGGAGGTCACTGCCCCAGCTTTGTGGATCCAAGGTCTACCCAACAGACAGGAGTACGATGGACGTATATCCATTACGTAAAAGGTAGAGTCAAACACTTGAGAGCCCACACGAATAGGGATGTTAACCTCTCCATGAACCATTCTCTTGGAACCGTCAAAGGCCCTGACGATGATATTGCTGGGTTTCAACTCCAGGCCCTCATAATCTAGACGATCTAAAGCCTTTTTCGGAAGAACATTCAAGGAAGAACCAGTGTCCACCAATACATGTGCCAGAGTAGTGCCCCTGCATTCAATAGAGACATGCAGGGCATCATTATGGTTTCTCCCTTTTGCGGTTAGGTCAGCATCTGAAAAGCCCAAGCCGTTATCCGCCGTCAAATTTGCTATGCAGTCAGTGAACTGAACTGCAGACGTCTCCTGCGGCACATGGGCCGTCTTGAGAAATGAGATCAAGGCTTTTGCATGGGCCTCGGAACATAGTAATAAGGAAAGCAGGGAGATCTTGGAGGGTGTATGCCCTAACTGTTCGACAACATTAAAATCACTTTTCTTTATTATTTTCAGAATCTCCTCCATTTCTTGTCGGGAGGCCTCAGCATTCGCGGGTATTGGTGCCTCCATCCGGGCAGGCTCTTCTTCAATCCCTTTGCCCCGAGCATTTGATGACTCGGCAGCAGGGGACACAATTTGATCAGCAACAGGACTTGGTAAACTTGCAGGTTTTATGAGGAGGGGTTTTCGAATAGCGGGTGGCGCAATGTCAGGCGAGAAGAGCCTGCCACTGCGGGTGACTTTAGCTGGACCGGTGATGTCGCAAATACTGGCACTAGCATCAAATTCTTGCTTGATTCCATTTACATATACGTCTGCCCCATAATGCCAGGGGACAGCCTTATCAGACACGTAGGAGAGGGGTCCTGGAACAGTAATGATCACAGGCGCAACTGTCAAGATTTGAATAGGCTTCTTTGGGGGAGCCTTGATTGGATTTTTGAAGATGGTAATCACGGAAACTTCTTTCATTGGAACCAATTGAACAACAGTCTTTTTGAATAAAATCTCCTTGCTATCCATTAGGCCTTGGATGCCTAACCTTAGCAAGGGACAATCGGATAGGGAAATAGCACAGAATGGGCAACCTTCGCCGCAACCCGGAAATAAACCGGCCCGCAGTAGGTTCTTCTTAACAGTCTTCAAAGGGGTAACAACTTCATCCAACGAAACAGCATACACTTCTTCCTCAATGGCACTTACCCTATGCTGGGGCATAGGAGCCGTTACAACATTCGGTCTTTCCGGCGCTTCAAACTGAATTTCTTTTGCGTCAATTAGATCTTGTACTTTGTTTCTCAAGGCCCAACAATCGTCAGTAGTGTGCCCGGGACTATCAGAATGATAAGCACACCGGGCATTCGGGTTGTATTTGGGGGACGCAGTGTTGACGACCTTAGGAGCTTCTTTGAGGGTCACCAGGTTGGTGGATAACAGTTGGGGTAAAATTTGAGATAATGTCATGCTCAATCGGGTATACTGCCTCTTGGGCCTTTCACTTCTTTGCTGATTGTACTGCTGAGGAGCAGCAACAGGTTTAGAGATGACCAAAGCATTAACGGCTTGGCGACTTTCGGGCTTGACTTGTCTTCTAGGGCCATAGACGGCGCTTGCTTCTTTCTTAAATGGCCTCTTCTCAGCACTTGTAGAGGCAGCTTTCTGTATCTTGCCTGACCTGATACCAGCCTCAATTCTTTCTCCTGTTAATATCAGATCTGTGAACCCAACGGAGGAGTTACCAACCAAATGATTAAAAAACGGACCAGATAACGTTCCCAGAAACATATCAACCAGCTCTCGATCAGTTAATGGAGGCTGCACCCTGCCAGCCAAATCTCTCCATTTTTGAGCGTACTCTTTGAATCCTTCACCCGTCCCTAGAGACATACCCTGAAGTTGGGTACGCGTAGGAGCGAGATCAGAATTATATTGGTATTGTCTGTAGAAAGCAGTCGCCAAATCCTCCCAGTGCCGGATGCTAGCTCCGTCTAATTGGTAGAACCATTCAAGCTGAGACCCCGAGAGGCTGTCTTGGAAGAAGTGAATCCAGAGGTTTTTATCCGCCGTGTAAGGTTGGATTTTCCTTACATACGACCTCAGATGCAGCTTTGGGCAGGAGACCCCATCATACTTGGCGAAGGCAGGCGCCTTAAACTTGTGTGGAATTACTACTCCAGAAGATAATCCCAAATCCCCGAAATCCAGTCCCGGCACGTTCTGAATTTCCATAGCGCTCAAACGGTCCTCCAATTGTTTGTATCTGTCAGCAGCAGGCGGGTATTGTTCCTCGTTATAGTCCGTCTCGTTGTCGGAGACTGCGGGACTAGGTGCTTCTCCCCCTTGGGGACTGTTTTTTTCAGCAGAAGAAGTGGTTGGATCAGCTTCATTGTGGAGTGTGTTCCCAAATCTGCGTCCGGTGTTGAACATTGCCGTCCTCTTTTTCTTCTTCTTCTTCAGGAGTAGAGTCTTCAACTCTTGCTGACCCTGGGCTAGGCTTAGGACCATCTCTTGAAACTGTGCACTTTGGGCCTGAAGGGCCTTGATTGCTTGTTCACTGGATGACTCCGAATTCATGATGACTGTGCACACAAACAGCGAAGAAAATTAAGCAACCTGTGAATTAGGGTACCTGCTATGCATATGGTGCAATGGAATGCGTATGTATGCAATGCATTCAAGGATTTAGAACATTCAAACTTTGTTGTAGACAAAAAGGAACGCACATCATATTAATAAGGAGAAATTCGTTAGTACATAAATGCCTCATGGGCCAAATATTACAAAATAAACTCCTTAAGGTAAAAAGACATTGCGCATCCTTTTTGGCGCGATGTAAGTGTTGAGATTCCTTTCCTCGTGCAGCAGGCGGGTGAGTTCCAGGACCTTCTTTTCACTAGCATGTAGACTGGTCTCAAGAGAATTCCGCTCTTCCTTAAGTTGGATCCAGCTCTTCTGCATCTCTTCCCAGGAGGTGGGCATGTCGGGATGTTGAATGGTGTAGGATGCTTCTCCTTCCAAGACTGGCTCTTTGATTACAGGTAGCACGTGAGGGTAAGGCATTACTAACTTCTGAGAGCGGGCTCGTACCCACTTGAGGTAAGGCTCCAACGGGATGGAGTTCCGGTGCCCCAGTGTTTTGCTGTCTATCCTACTCGGCATCCTCCAAGCTCTGACAAATCTCTGACGAAGCCCTTGAGTATCGTTGTCGAAGTCGAAGACTATGTCAGGAATTAACATGTCATGGGGGCCATCCTTCCGAGCATAACCAAACTGTCTCCAAGCCAGGCATGGGTTGTAGGTTATACCTCCTTTGATTCCAAATAAAGGAACATTAGGGTATTCCCCACAACGATCAATGATAGTGACGTCTTCCCGGGACCTAGGACACCAATGTATATCTGCATGCGTGAGAGTCATTAACCGTTGTGACCATCTCAAACCCTGCTCGTTCTTCAAAACTGTTTGTGGAAGATGCGAAATAAACCACCTTCCCAAGAGAGGAGTGCAACACAAAAGGACACCCCTTCTTCTCATGGTTCGAGTGTAACATGAGTGAAGGATGTCCCCCAGCAGTGTAGGTATAGGATTCCTGGTCATAAAGATCTGGACAGCACTGATATCGATAAGCTGATCTGGGTTAGGGAACAATACCAAACCATAGACAAGGAGGGCTACAACTTCTTCAAAAGCTCGTAGGTCAAGAGAGTTCCAACATTCTTGGGCTTTATCAAACAGAAACCTAGCTAAGAACCCTTTGATACCACTTCTCGCTTCCCAATGTCCTTTGAGGTCGGATGTCTGTAGGTGCAAGGCTTTAGCAATCTCTTCAAGTCTAGGTTCCTTTTCTGTACCGTTGAAGGGTAGCTGATCAAGGATAGGAATCTTCAGGAGCCGGGAGAACTCCTCCAATGTAGGTACCAACTGATAGTCCAAGAAGGTGAAACAGTGATGCAGAGGGTCAAAGAATTGGAACAAAACCTTAATCAAGTCCTCCTCAATGTTGGTGTTAACCAAGTTGATGAGTTTTCCATGTCTCTCACTGAATGAAGAACTTTCGAGAATTCTGGACAGAAGCTCCTTAAGCTGAGGAGGGATCTTTACAAGGCTAATCGGAATTGTCTTTCTGCGAACAGTTTCCATGTCCTGTAAAACAAGAACAAAGAGGAAGATTCGAAACCCTTGAAACGGTTAGTCAATGCTCATGATGTTTGTATGATGTAATGATGCACTATAAACATTCACAAAAGCAAACATGGTAAGGCACACAAGTCACACAAACCCTTAGAGTTTAGGCCTGCATGGAGTTTGGGTGTTACCCTCTTGAAGTTTTGTGGGCTCAACCTGTCTTATCAAAAATAACCGGGTTCTAAAGATCCCAATATCACTGGATTGCTTTCATTGTTCATCGTTTCGATTTAGCCACTGAACTGGCGACCGAAATATTCCAGGAAAGCAACCCTCAATTGAGTGTAGTATCGAGTATCAACCAACCTCGGACTGCACCAAAGTCAGTTATCTCACTACCCTAAGAAGGCCAAGATGGTTCAATTAAGGTTCCTAAGGTCTGTTGATGCTTCATGACACCACATGGAGGCCCCGTACTCTCCTTGACTGAACTCAAGGGTTACCGGTACACACCAAAGTGCCACATCAACGTAGCAGACTGCTTCAACCATGTCGGTATACCCCGCACAGTTCCCTCACAGCCTTGTTGCTACCTAAAAAAAGGTTTCCCCCAGATCCGGGTTAGGATCTATAAAACTCCGATACAAAGCCCACAATATGTAAAAGCAAACAAAGCAAGCAATTGAAAACAAAGGTGATCTAAACCCTAAGGTTACTCCACTTTAAAAGATTGTCCCCAGCAGAGTCGCCAGTTCTGTGATACGGTGGGAGAACTGACTTGAGGTTTGCGTTTGTATTCGCAAATGTTGCGGTTAGCAAGAGTCGCCACCGACTTTTTATTTTATCCTAAGGAAAGGTTAAAAAGCACAGCAAAAACCTTTTGAGATGTTTTCTTGGGTTCGGGGAGTAGATTATAGAAAGGGAAGGTATTAGCACCCTTTCTATCCATGGTTATCCATGGGCTCTTAGTTACTTGCTTAGATCACTTGCCTTTTGTTTTCAATTGTTTTAAATGGTGCTTGAGTGTGTGGGTTTTGAAAATGTTTTGAAAAGAGGCCAATGTGGTGGCAACCTTTGCAATGATCCGTGTGGGGATGTATACAAAGATGTATGTCTTTTGAAAAGGTTTTCATTTGTTTTTGAAAGTTGTTTTGAAAGTGTAGTGAAGTGTGGTTTGAAAAATGGGCAAGTGTTTTGTTTTGCAAGTTGGTTCAAGTAACTAAGAGGTTATCTACTCCTAAATTTCTCAAAAGATTATTGCTATACTTTAACCCTTTTAACAAGTTTGCACCACCATTGTATTTGGTGGGCAACCTTGTGTTAGGATGTGAAAAGGGACAGGCGCGGGTCATCGTTTAGACCATAATTGTAACGACGTTAAATGTCTTTGGGCAATTTCTCTAAGGGACTTGATCATTTGTTTTGTTTGTTTTGAAAAGTTTTATCGAGGGACTATGATCATTCAAACTGTTTGCTTTGCCCAAAGATGTTCAACATACAATATGGCCTATTTATTTGAAGGCAACAAGTGGAATACCCTAGGGGGGTGCAAGTGTGATTTGTGTGTCCATTTTCATGCTTGTTTGTCTTGTATTAGGTCAAACTATTTTTTATCGTTTTTTCGCATACAAACCCTAATTCTAGCATGTTATTATTTAGAAAGCAATAAAGTGCGAAATTAAAATTACTAAGCTATTACACAACCAAATATGGGAAGGGGGGTACAAATGTTCAAATGGGGATATTGACAAGAATTTAAATCTAAATTATTACAACAATTGGATATTTGCATAGTAAATAAATTGCATAATTTAAATGTAAATAAAATGAATATGTAAAAATGTAAAAAAAGAAAGTTTTTTATGTGTATGAGAAAATATTTATGTAAAAGGAAAAAGAAATAAAAATGTATTTATTTTTAGTATTTTGAAACTTAGGGTAAAAAAACCCTAATTTTTATATAAAAAGTATTATTATCTAATTTAATTCTACTATTTATTTATTATGTTCAAAAATAAAATAAATGAAGTATTTTGTGAAAAAAAGTATTTTTGTATTAAATATTGATAAAAAATGAAGAAAATCAAGTATTTTATATTTTTATCTTAAATATATTAATAAACATGTATATATATATATATATTAAACCCTAAATGAGTATTATACAAAATAAATATTTATTTAATATATAAAAGTATTTTTTTGTGTGAATATTTTCAGAAAGTAAAAATAAAAATAAAAAATGTATTTACATTGTTTTCTATTTATTTTAATAATAGTGTATATATATATTTGTATATAAATAAAGAAATGAACAAACAAATATGCCATAAATACAAAAAATGATGGAAAAAATATTTTAAAAATTTTAATGGCATGAGAAAAAATAAACAAAGTCAACCCAAAAAGAAAAAGTCAAAAATGTTGAAAAATAAACAAATGGGCTCAGGGGGTGTAAACCAAAAAAATGGGGTGTGAAAAGGAAACAAATCCAGGCCCAGCCCAGATCACTTCTTCTTCAACCTCTGTACATCTTTCTTCTCACAGAACACGCGTTTTCTAACTCTGGATTCCTGGACTTTCAAGCAAAACTCATAACATGAAAAGTGTAGAGCATTAAGAGACGGTTTCAACCATATAAAGAACATGACCTATCTCTCCAAGATGAGAGAGAATTTCTCTCCCCCTCTTTTCTGACCTAGTTTTTCTACCATTTTCAGAGCTCAAATTCTCTTCACTCAGACAAAAGAAATGAAAAGTAAAGCTATGTACATGTTCAGGGCTATGAGTAGGACTTTGTTTCTTCACAAACTTAAGACTAAATATGCCTAATAAGAGAGATACGAATTCAAACTTTTACCTGTGCAGTTGAACTTCTATGTGGAGAATGAGAGACTTTCAGTGCAATGTAATGATTGGAAAAGCTTCCTTGAAGTCCAGGGATGCTTTTTCAATGCTCACTTTGTCTTGAAGCTTCTTGTACCAAGCTATAGAACTTCACCTGCAAGCTAAAGATGTGAAAATGGTGGAAGTGGTTAGAGCAACTACAGATCGTGCCTTAGCTTCTGGATAGCTTGCATATGTTGTAAGGAAGGTAGAGGAACAGGTTTGGACAGAAATGCTTGAAGGGATTGAGAGATTGCACCCAAACTGCAGGGGCACCCCTGTTTGTGCAGTTTGAGGATGATTCTGAGATGGAGAGGGTTTGAAAGGCAAATGGCTCGAGCAAAAGCTTCAATGTGGTCTATGGAATGTGTTTGATATCTTTTGTGTTGTGTTCTTTTGCTGATATGAGAGATAGCATATGTTATGGACCTTTCTTCACACTTAAGCTACCAAAAGCAAATTGGTGTTCTAGGTCAGTATAGGACCCCCTAATGTGCTGCATCAACTCCTCTTGATCAGTGTGTTATGCCCATAATCTTGTGTTAACCAGATCTTCTTTGTACTTGTTGGATTACAAACTTGACATAAAGCTAAACTTTTCAAAAATGGAAATTCCACTTTATCTAGTTTAGGATTAAACCATTATGCAATGTTAGAACACAAAGAACATGACCTTAACACATTGAATATGCATTAAATTATTGAGTATGGATTGGTTCAAGGACCTGTAATTAAGCATAAAGCAAACTGAATTCAAATTTGCAAATTTGTGAACATGTCTTGGTGAAGAACAAAAGTGAATTTTTGCCAACTTGTGAAATTCGAATCTCTCAAGTTATGAGGTTGTTTGATGAGTTCTTGGACATTTTGGAAAGCTTGTAATGTGTACTACAATCCATCTTTGAAATGCAATTTGAAATTCTAAGTGGAAGGGTATGAAAAGTGGCCTTGAAGTAGGGTAGAAAACCTTGTCAAAATAGGTCAAATTTCACTAAGTTAAAAGATGGTTTAGTGCCCTTATTCAAAAAATCATAACTTGAGATACAAGCTTCAAATGAGAAAACTTTGTGAATCAAAGTTGTAGATTTTGCAACAAGCTACAACTTTCATGTTTTGACTTTTGTTTGAATCCAAATGGATCATGGTGAAAAGATGGGGCAAAGTTGGGAAAAAATTAGGGTTTTTCATAACTTAGAAAAATTCTAAGTTATGAAAAATTCCATTTTCAAACCCTAGTTTGCATTTTGTGATTTCTTGGTGAACAAGTTTCATGATTTGGCATGTTTTGATGAAAAATGAATCTTGACTCTTGATTTTGACCAAAAAGTCAAAGTTTGACTTTTCAGTATACAGTCAAAATTGATCAATTGACTGGGAAATTCAACTGTCAATCTTGTGTACTTGGGATCTCTTGAGCTTGATGAACATGTCAAGATAATTCCATGGGGTCCTTGAGGCCATATGTGAGCTTGGTTGGCCATTGGCTAGGTCAAACAGTCAAAAATTGCCCTTGTGCAGTCAAAACCCTAAAAATGACCATTTTACCCTTTTGATGATCTGATCAAATTTCTTGTGGAATTGTGATTCAAACTTGATCAAATGGTTCATATGAATTCAAAATGTTGATGTGGATCAAATTTCATGAGGTTTGACTGTCAATTGGCCACAGTTGACTTTTTTCCCAATACAGCTGATTTCTAGGTCAACTGTCCAATTGACTGGGTAAAACTTGGAATCAAGACCTGAAACTTGGTAGGGGTAAACTTGGGAGTCCAATATGGAGCATGAAAGTCATATTAGGCATTTTAGGTCAAAACATCTTTGTGCAAGCACAAACCCTAATTTGAGTCCACAGTGCAAGGAGAAGTCTTGAGCAGAGGAAACCCTAATTTGTATCTTGATCTTTAAATGTCTTGTGATGAGAAAATGTTGAGGAAATGGGAGGGCAAATTTTGGGGTACAACACCTACCCTATGGCTGGCGCCATGGTGGACGCCATGGGTGCAAATTTGACCTAAACTCCTGTTTTTCAGCCTGTTTTCCTTCATTTCTTCAGGGGAGCTCTGGATAATTGAAATACCTGAAAAGGAAACAAAAGATAAGCATAATACGAGAAAACAATTATAAAAAATATAAATAACATGTGAAATTAGAGTAAAAAACAAGTGTAAAGTAAGTGTTATCAAATTCTCCCACACTTAAACTTTTGCTTGTCCTCAAGCAAAAACTCTAAATAGATCAAGAAGAAAAACGGTGTTAGTGAACAAGTTGTGCTGCAAGGGGCCTCTGGAATTAAAACAGGGATGTATTGATAGGTACTGACTAATTCAAACCAAGGATATCGTAGTGACACTTTTCCGTAAAACGAACGTAAGCTTCGTTCTTTTACGAACCAATCCATATCATGCCACTATGCTTAGGCCTATATTTTTCCTTTTTTTTCAAATCCTTTTTCATTCAGGCGCAATTACATTAAGCCCGTTATTCGTACATGTTCATAGTAAAGTGACCGGGTAGTGATTCTGATCATAAAACGCAGGGCTCTGGTACAAAAAGTTGATGTAATCCCTTTTATTGACCCATTTATAGTTGCGGGGGATCGGATCGTAATCTGCCCTACCAAGTTCAGCACCAGATACCTCTGAACCAACTAAAGATGGATAAAAAAAATTTCTTTTTCTTTTTCTTCTTCTTTTGCTTTTGCTTTATTTTTCAACATACAACTTTTGTTGAGTTAAATGACTTTGTGAGGGTCACCTATCCCGGGGTTGTAGTTTATAATAAGAACATAGCATATAGATCATTCACTTCTCTTCAGTCCCCTACGTAGATCATGCTTATATCAGAGCTGACTGCTAGGATAAACTATTCACAGATTTAAGAATGAAAATTTTAAGGCCACGACATATGGGGTATCGGGATCGAATTCCCAAATTTATGAAGCTTAAGGTGTAAAAACGATGCCGATGCTTCAAAAGGGCTTTCCCAAGTCATACTACATTCTATCTCAACCAGGTCTTATAGCACAACTAAGTTCAAAACACAGTGTTTTTCTTAGAAAAAGAATTTCGGTTAGGCTCAAGAAATGGGGGAGTGGACATACACTAGACCATACAGATATAAATGACTCGTCAAACACATGTATTATTTTGAAAAGAAAGCAAACAAGCAAACTAAAGAAAATAAATAAGTAAAATAACGAGAAGGAAAATGTAGGAAAGGAAAAATAAAGCGAGAAAAAATAAAGCGAGAAAAATAAAGCGAGAAAAATAAAGCGAGTAAATATCCTCCCACACTTAAATCAAACATTGTCCACAATGTTACAAAATAAGATAAGGAAAGAGTCACCCGGTAAAGTACTAAGGCTGGTTGGGTCCCTCGTCATCCTGCGGTGAATGTCTAGGATGACGGGATCGGCTGCGATGACAACTGCTCTGAGAAGCCTCGAACTAGTCGAATCTAGTGGACAAGGCAAGCTGTGAACTCTGAATCTCGTGAAGGTTACTGTGATACGGTGGGAGAACTGACTAGTGTTTTGCGTTTGTTTTCGCAAATGTCTCGGTTGAGCAAGAGTCGCCACCGACTTTTTATTTTATCCTAAGGAAAGGTTAAAAAGCACAGCAAAAACCTTTTGAGATGTTTTCTTGGGTTCGGGGAGTAGATTATAGAAAGGGAAGGTATTAGCACCCTTTCTATCCATGGTTATCCATGGGCTCTTAGTTACTTGCTTAGATCACTTGCCTTTTGTTTTCAATTGTTTGAAATGGTGCTTGTGTGTGTGTGGGTTTGAAAATGTTTTGAAAAGAGGCCAATGTGGTGGCAACCTTTGTAATGATCCATGTGGGGATGTATACAAAGATGTATGTCTTTTGAAAAAGGTTTTCATTTGTTTTTTGAAAGTTTGTTTTGAAAGTTATTTTGAAAGTGTAGTGAGGTGTGGTTTTGAAATTAGGCAAGTGTTTTGTTTTGCAAGTTTGATTCAAGTAACTAAGAGGTTATCTACTCCTAAATTTCTCAAAAGATTATTGCTATGTTTTAACCCTTTTAACAAGTTTGTTCCACCATTGAATTTGGTGGACAACCTTATGTTAGGATGTGAAAGGGACAGGCGCGGGTCATCGTTTAGACCATAATTGCAACGGCGTTAAATGTCTTTGGGCAATTTTCTTTAAGGGACTTGATCATTTATTTTTGTTTGCTTTGAAAAGTTTTATCGAGGGACTATGATCATTCAAATTGTTTGTTTTGCCCAAAGAAGTTCAACATGCAATATGGCCCATTTTTGAAAGGCAACAAGTGGAATATCCCTAGGGGGTGCAAGTGTGATTTGTGTGTCCATTTTCATGCTTGTTTATCTTGTATTAGGTCCAACTATTTTTTATCGTTTTTCGCATGCAAACCCTAATTCTAACATGTTATTATTAGAAAGCAATAAAGTGCGAAAATAAATTTACTAAGCTATTACAAAACCAAATATGGGAAGGGGGGTACAAATGTTCAAATGGGGATATTGACAAGTAATTGTAAACCTAAAACTATTACATCAATTTGAATATTTGCAATGTAAATAATATACAATAATTAAATAAATAAAGATGGAATAAAAATGCAAGATGCAAAAATGTTTTGTATATGTATGAGAAAAGTATGGTTTATGTAAAATAAAATAAGAAAAAATAAAAAGGTATTATTTTGAGTATTTTCAACTTTTAGGGCAAAAACCCTAATTTTAAAGAAAGTGTATTATTACCTAATTTAATACAAGTATTTATTTATTATTTGTAAAAATAAAAATAAAATGAAGTATATCATGAAAAAAAGTATGTTTGTATCAAATATTAATAAAAATGAAAAATTCAAATATTTTTATATTCTAACCTAAATATATTAATAAACATATATATATATATATATATATATATATATATATATATATATATATATATATATATATATATATATATATATATATATATATATATATATATATATATATATATATATATATATATATATATATATATATATATATATATATATATATATATATATATATATTAAGTTCTAAATATTATATACAAATAATAATAATAATTAATTTTTTAATAAACTAAATAAAAAAAGTATTTTTATGTGAAATATTTTCAGAAGGTAAATATAAAATAAAAAATAAAAATAGAAGTGTTTTTACATATTTTTCTATTTATCCTAAATAATAATATATATGTGTATTCATGTATTAACTAAAGTAAAATAAAATAAAAATCAAAAAGTGGTGAGAAAAATATTTTCAAAATTTTAATATGCTGAGAAAAAATAAACAAGTCAAACAAAAAAAGAAAAAGTCAAAAATGTTAAAAAAATGAAACAAATGGGCTCAGGGGGTGTGAATCAAAAAAAGTGGTGTGAAGAGAAATAACACAAAAGCCCAGCCCAAGAAGACACTGTCTTCAACCTTTGGCCAAGACTGAGTTCAAAAACGCGCGCCTCTTGCTTCAACATCAAGGTCCTGATTCTTTGATCCTTTGAACAAACTTCCAACACAAAACATGTAAAGCATAATCTCACGATTTTATACATATAAAGAACATGATCTAACTCTCAGAAATGAGAGAGAATTTCTTCTCTCCCAAATTTTAACCTAATTTTTGTTCAAAGTTCAGGCATCAAATTCTTGCAACACACATAATATAAATAAAATCTACTTATATGGGCATGTTCAGGGCAATGATTATGACATGTTCTCTTCACAAACCTAAAGCTAACAATGCCTTATAAGAGAGATACGAATTCAAAAACTTACCTGTTCAGTTGAAGTTCAAACTGGAAATGTAGGAACCTTCAGTGCAAGGTGATGATTGGAAAAGCTTCCTTGAGGTCCAGGGATGTTGTTTCAATGCTTACTTGGTCTTGAGAGCTTCTGAATCAAGCTATAGAACTTCAACTGCAAAAGGAAAAAATGAAAATGGTGGAAACTGTTAGAGGGATTACAGATCAGGTTTTAGGTCATGGTTAGCTTGCATAGGTTGTAAGGAAGGTAGAGGAACAGGTTTGGACCAAAATGCTCGAAGGGATTGAGAGATAGCACTCAATCTGCAGGGGTTGCTCTGTTTGAGCAGTTTCAAGGTGATTATGGCAATGGGAGTGTTTGAGAGGGCAAGGGCTCGTGTGTTAGCTTGGATATGTTCTTTTTGATGTGTTTGATAACTTATTTCTTGTGTTTGTAAGCTGAGATCAAAGTTGGCACAAGTTATGCAATGTTACTTGAATTTTAAGCAAGCAATGGTCACTTGGTGTTTTAGGTCAGTAGGGGGCCTCTAATCCTGCTGCATAATCTTCTCTTGATCAGAGCAACTTGTCCATAATCTTGTGCCAAAAGGATTTTGCTTGTACTTGCTTGGATTTCAATTTGACATAAAGCTAGCTTTTTACAAAAATGGATAAAGCACTTTATCTAGTTTAGGATTAATCTTGCATACAATGCTTGCACTCAAAGAACAAAACTTTAACACATTGAATATGCATTAAATTATTGAGTATGGAATGGTTCAAGGACCTGTAATCAAGCATAAAGCAAGCTGAGTTCAAATTTGCAAGATTATGAACATGTTTTGATGAAGAACAAAAGTGAATTTTTGCCAACTTGTGAAATTCGAATCTCTCAAGTTATGAGGTTGTTTGGTGAGTTCTTGGACATTTTGGAAAGCTTGGAATGTGTACTACAATCCATCTTTGAAATGCAAGTTGAAATTCCAAGTGGAAGGGTATGAAAAGTGGCCTTGAAGTGGGGTAGAAAACTTTGTCAAAATAGGTTAAAATTTTACTAAGTTAAAAAATGGTTTAGTGCCCTTATTCAAAAAATTGTAACTTGAGATACAAGCTTCAAATGAGAAAACTTTGTGAATAAAAGTTGTAGATTATGCAACAAGCTACAACTTTCATGTTTTGACTTTTGTTTGAATCCAAATGGATCTTGGTGAAAAGATGGGGCAAAGTTGGGAAAAAATTAGGGTTTTTCATAACTTAGAAAAATTCTAAGTTATGAAAAATTCCATTTTCTAACCCTAATTTGCATTTTGTGATTTCTTGGTGAACAAGTTTCATGATTTGGCAAGTTTTGATGAAAAATGAATCTTGACTCTTTATTTTGACCAAAAAGTCAAAGTTTGACTTTTCAGTATACAGTCAAAATTGATCAATTGACTGGGAAATTCAACTGTCAATCTTGTGTACTTGGGATCTTTTGAGCTTGTTGAGCATGTCAAGATAATTCCATGGGATCCTTGAGTCCATATGTGAACTTGATTTGCCATTGGCTAGGTCAAACAGTCAAAAATTGCCATTGTGCAGTCAAAACCCTAAAAATGACCATTTTGCCCTTTTGGTGATCTGATCAAATTTCTTGTGGAATTGTGATCCAAACTTGATCAAATGGTCCATATGAGTTCAATATGTTGATGTGGGTCAAAAATCATGAGTTTTGACTGTCAATTGGTCACAGTTGACTTTTTCCCCAATACAGCTGATTTCTAGGTCAACTGTCCAATTGACTGGGAAAAACTTGGAATCAAGACTTGAAACTTGACATGGGTAAACTTGGGAGTCCAACATGAAGCATGAAAGTCATCTTAGGCATTTTAGGTCAAAACATCCTTGGGCAAACACAAACCCTAATTTGAGTCCACAGTGCAAGGAGAAGTCTTGAGCAGAGGAAACCCTAACTGGACCTTGATCTTCAAGGGTCTTATGATGAGAAAATGTTGAGGAAATGGGAGGGAAAATTTTGGGGTACAACAGTTGACCCTGTTCAATCTTCTTGGACCTGAAGAGTTAGATTGGCAAGTTCGCCTTTCGTGACTCGAGGGTAAAAGGAGATTGGACACTAGAGTGCCCGGAAATTTGCACTCGCATGCTGGAGTCTCAACAGTGTGATGTCAGGAATGGGCTTATAGATGCCATTTGGAGAGGTGGTGGATAGGGAGATGGGCTTATAGATGCCATCTGGAGATGTGACAGAACTTTGTCGGGAATGGGCTTATAGATGCCATTTGGAAGTGTCGATCGCATAAGAGATTCCTTAGCGAGAACTTGTGTATTTGAGAAAGACGGATGTTTTCCTGGCTTGTTACAGGTGTTTGATCCTCGGTCTCCTTATGCAGATGTGCCCTGGCTGGATACAGGTATTGAATCTACAATTGGTTGCTCACAGATGTGCCCTGGCTGGATATAGGAATCGAATCTGGAAATGTTGTAGCTGACAGATGTGCCCTGGCTGGATACAGGAATCAAATCTTCGAACTCTTCAGACGCACCCTGGCTAGATACAGGAATCGAGTCTGGAAACGTGGTCAACAGATGTGCCCTGGCTGGATACAGGAATCGAATCTGGAAATGTTGTAGCTGACAGATGTGCCCTGGCTGGATACAGGAATCGAATCTTCGAACTCTTCAGACGCACCCTGGCTAGATACAGGAATCGAGTCTGGAAACGTGGTCAACAGATATGCCCTGGTTGGATACAGGAATCGAATCTGGAAATGTTGTAGCTGACAGATGTGCCCTGGCTGGATACAGGAATTGAATCTTCGAACTCTTCAGACGTGCCCTGGCTAGATACAGGAATCGGGTCTGGAAACTGATCACTCTCAGATGTGCCCTGGCTAGATACAGGAATCGGGTCTGGAAACTGATCACTCTTAGATGTGCCCTGGCTAGATACAGGTATCGAATCTGGAATTGTGACAGTTGAAGATAGTTGTCTTTGGGATTGCCTTTTTCCTGAAAAGGCAAAAACATAAGTTGTATACAATGTCATGATGTATGATATGCACGATGTCATGATGTTCAACATGAGATGGTGTTGTATGCACTTTATCATATATGTAAGCAAGATGTATGGAAATGCGAAATGTTTATGTAATGTAATTTCGTTTTAGGAAAATAAATCCTTGACGAACGGCCGGGGGGTTGCCCTGTGGACGAGATACTTGGCCGAAGTTTTGATGAGAGGCCTGTTGAGGACTTTAATGATGGATGCCGCTGGGGATAATGATGATAAACTCCGCTGGGAAGCATCAAAGATAAACTCCGCCGGGGATTGAAGGAACTTTGCCGAGGGCGATCTTCTGTGGTTTTTAGCTGAGGATAACCCAGTTATAAGTCCTTGTGAGGAAATAACTCTAAATAAAACTCGGGAGAGACGTCCGTACTCTGCAGGGGACAAGTTTCCAGAATCTACTAGGGATGAGCTTTAAGACCTGCCGGGGAATGTTGTGCTTTTCCAGGATCGTCGGGGAGTCAACTCCGCTTGGGGAAAGTATTGCTGAATCTTGTTTTACCCTGCGGGGAGTTGAGATGATTTGGTCACATTCCTCAGTTGAATCTAACTTGGTACCTTGGCGGACGAAACAACCAGACCGCTTTAGACAACTTCATATTGCCCCTGTCTCTGATGTCACCTGTAATCAATCTCTTTCTTCATATGTAAACATTTATGAATCAGCAATTTAATGTCAAATGCATATATCAAAAATGATCATTGGACGTTCTTCGCGTGACAAAACAGAAAAAAGAAAACAATGGTAATTTGTATGGACAAGTGAATTTGTATTGATTTAAACTTTGCCTGTGAATAGGCGTTTTTGTACAAGAGGCTGACATCCTAGTAAGAGGACGCTGCCAAACAACATAGAGTTTACAATTTGAAAAAGGAAACAAAACAGCTATGTGAACAATCTCACTGGGTTCCAACTCTGCTATCGCCTTTATGTCTTCGAGTGTCTCATCGCTTTGCTGCCTAATTCGAAGATGAAGCTGATTGGTCAATGCCGAAATCTGAGCCAGATAGCCGATGCCGAATTCCGGATGCGAAGTGATCCAATGAGACATAGTGTTACGCTTTCATCCCTAACTTTTGCCTGGACCGCCCTTTCGGGTTTTTAGCCCACCGGGATACCCATTTTTGCCCAAGCCGCCTTTTCAGGTTTTCGACTTGCCGGGTGTACAGATTTTTATTCATTTCATCCCTTATTTTTGCCCGAACCCTTTTGGTTCGCCGGGAAGCCCTTATTTTTGCCTAGGTATGTCAACCTAGCGGGTCTTTTATTCATGCGTAGTATTTTTTCACTATGTCTGCATTGGCGGGGTGAGGAAGGTCGTCACCATCCATGGTGGTTAGGATCATGGCTCCTCTTGAGAACACACGTTTAACCACAAACGGCCCTTCGTATGTAGGGGTCCATTTGCCCCGGGGATCACTTTGAGGAAGGATGATGCGTTTGATTACCAGGTCCCCAACTTGATACTCTTGTGGTCTGACCTTCTTGTTAAATGCCCTGATCATCCGTTTTTGATACGTTTGACCATGACAGATAGCAGTGAGCCTCTTTTCGTCAATCAGATTTAATTGATCAAGTCGAGTTTGGATCCAATCATCTTCATTCAAGTCTGCATCCTTCATTATCCGGAGAGAGGGTATCTGGACTTCGATTGGCAAGACTGCCTCCATGCCATAGACCAAGGAGAAGGGAGTTGCCCCGGTTGACGTCCTTGCCGAGGTACGGTACCCATGAAGAGCGAACGGTAACATCTCATGCCAATCTTTATAGGTCACTGTCATCTTCTGCACAATTTTCTTGATATTCTTATTAGCTGCCTCTACAGCCCCATTCATCTTCGGTCGGTAGGGAGAAGAATTGTGGTGCTGTATCTTGAATTCCTCACAGAGTTCAGTGATCATTTTGTTATTGAGATTGGTACCATTGTCCGTAATGATTCTTTCTGGGACACCGTATCGACAAATCAGATTATGCCGGATGAAACGTGCCACGATGCTCTTGGTTACTGTGGCATAAGAGGCTGCCTCAACCCACTTCGTGAAGTAATCGATCGCCACCAAGATGAAGCGATGCCCATTGGATGTCGTCGGTCGGATCTCACCGATCATATCGATGCCCCACATTGCAAAAGGCCAAGGTGCCGTCAGGACATTCAAAGGAACCGGAGGGACATGCACCTTGTCAGCATAGATCTGGCATTTATGACAAGTTCGAGAGTGTTGGTAACAATCGGCTTCCATTGTGGACCAGAAATATCCCGCCCGAAGGATTTTCTTAGCCATGGTGTGTCCACTGGAATGTGTTCCAAATGTACCTTCATGCAGTTCTATCATAATTTTCTCTGCCTCAGCCTTATCCACACAACGTAGCAGAGTCGAATCATGATTCCGTTTGTAGAGAATGCTGTTGCTGAGGAAGAATTTTGCAGCAAACCTCCTCATGAACTTCTTATCATTGACAGACGCACCTTCAGGGTATTCCTGAGCTTCCAAGTACCTCTTCACCTCATGATACCAGGGTTTTTCAATCACCTTCTCAGCCTCGAGCTCGCAGCAGTATGCCGGTTCATCCAACTTCCAGATAATGATTCGGGGAGCCTCATTGTCCCATTTAACTTTGAACATTGAAGACATCGTAGCTAGGGCGTCCGCTAGCTGATTCTCCTCTCTAGGGAAGTGTTCGAAAGTTATCTCTTCAAAGTGGGGAAGCAAGGTCGACACATACTCCTTGTAAGGAATAAGATTTGGGTGTTTCGTATCCCACTCGCCTTTGATCTGATTGATCACGAGAGCGGAATCTCCGAAGACACTCAGAAATTTGATCCTTAAGTCAATTGCAGCTTGTAGACCCATGATACATGCCTCATATTCTGCCATGTTGTTGGTGCAGCTGAAACATAATCGGGCGGTGAGGGGAGTATGAGTTCCTTTGGGAGATATGATTACAGCGCCGACGCCGTTACCCAAAGCATTGGAGGCTCCATCAAAATGCATAGACCATCGGGATCCTTCCTCAGGTCCTTCATCCGGTCCGGGTACTTCACAGTCAGTTACCACCATGATATCTTCGTCCGGAAAATCAAAGTTCAATGATTGATAATCGTCCACAGGTTGGTGTGCCAAATGATCTGCCAGTACACTTCCCTTAATTGCTTTCTGAGTTGTATACTGGATATCATATTCTGTCAAGATCATTTTCCATCTCGTTATTCTTCCAGACAGAGCGGGCTTTTCAAATATGTACTTGATGGGATCCATCTTTGAAATCAATAAAGTGGTGTGAGTCAGCATATACTGTCTCAGCCGGCGAGCAGCCCATACAAGAGCGCAGCAAGTTTTCTCAAGCAGTGAGTAACGAGACTCACAGTCGGTAAACTTTTTGCTCAAGTAATAAATAGCGTGCTCTTTTCGGCCAGACTCGTCATGCTGCCCCAGCACACACCCCATTGAATTGTCAAGTACTGTCAAGTATAGTATCAGAGGTCTTCCTTCCACTGGTGGCATAAGAATGGGTGGCTCTTGGAGGTATTCCTTTATCTTTTCAAAGGCAGCCTGACATTCATCATCCCAGCGTACTACTTGATCTTTCTTCAGCAATTTGAAGATTGGCTCACAAGTAGCAGTCAGATGTGAGATGAATCGGGCAATGTAATTCAGTCGTCCCAGGAAGCCTCTGACTTCTTTCTCTGTTTTTGGAGTCGGCATCTCTTGTATGGCTTTTACCTTGGCAGGGTCCACCTGAATACCCTTATCACTCACAATGAAACCTAGCAATTTTCCGGATCTTACCCCAAAGGTGCATTTGTTGGGATTCAATCTCAGCTTGTACAACTTGAGTCGGTCAAATAACTTCCTCAGATGGTCAAGGTGCTCCTCCTCAGTTTGAGACCTTGCAATCATGTCATCAACGTATACCTCAATTTCATGATGGATCATATCATGAAACAAAGCAACCATGGCACGTTGATAGGTTGCCCCAGCATTTTTCAATCCGAATGGCATGACCTTATAACAGAAGGTGCCCCACTGAGTTACAAATGTAGTCTTCTCCATATCCTCTGGAGCCATCTTGATCTGATTATACCCTGAAAAACCATCCATGAAGGAGAACACCTTGTGTTGAGCTGTATTGTCAACAAGGACATCAATGTGAGGTAGGGGGAAGTCATCCTTGGGGCTGGCCCTGTTCAAATCCCTGTAATCAACACACATTCTGACTTTACCGTCCTTCTTTGGTACTGGCACCACATTGGCAACCCACTGAGGGTAGGAAGTCACTGCAAGGAACCCGGCATCAAACTGCTTCATAACCTCGGCCTTGATCTTTTCAGACATCTCTGGACGCATCCGTCGGACTTTTTGCTTTACCGGAGGGCAATCTTCCTTGGTTGGTAGGTGGTGAACTACAATGTCGGCATCCAAACCAGGCATATCTTCATAGGACCAAGCAAAAATCTCCATGTAATCCTATAGCATCTGGGTCAATCGTTGCTTCACGCTGAGCTCGAGATTGGCACCAATCTTGACCTCTTTCCTATCCGTCTCAGTACCCAGGTTAATTGTTTCCACAGGCTCTTCATGTGGTTGAATAGCCCTCTCTTCCTGGAGTAGCAGTCTTGCGAGTTCACCAGGCACTTCGCAATCATCTTCACCTTCGTCTTCGGCCAAGTTGATCGGATTTTCGAAGTCATAACTGGCGGTAGCAGAGCTGTTACCAGTGAGATCCAGAGTGGATTGAAACCTGTATAAGTGAGTGTGTGTAAATATAGCTGTTTTGCAATATATATAACACAGAAAGGAAAAGAGCACAAGATTTGAAATGCAACAAACGTCCAATGTTTTGATTGATGATATATGAAAATGTCATACAAAAAGCCCTCACAAATGGAGCTACGATGCCCCGGGTAGGACACCGAGCCAACAAAGTTTTAACATATTGTTTGTTACAAATTGGAAATCAAAAGAAATTAATTACTGCGTGACAAATGTGATAGGGGTAAAATCCTTTGTCGTCCAGTTGCTTGGTCCGTCGCTGGTAGTCGGGTAGATCCAACTGTCAAACTCCGCTTCCTCCACATCCTCCTCGATAGCATTCACCCGTGAGCTGGAGATAAACACCGGAGCCTTTCTGACCTTCTCCTTGCGCACAGCCCTCTGAGCCTCTGCAGTAAAGCCCAGCCCAAACTTGTCATTCTTCTGAGTGAAATCAGGAAGCTGACCCCAGTTTGCACAATCGCCTTTCTGAACCACAGCCCGGGCATCCCTTAGGGAAGCCATCTTCAAGGAAACATTCTCTTCGACTGCTGTTTCTGCTGCTGCTGAAATTGGATGTACCTCCTCGAAATGCTGAAAGGGGGTTTCAATGAATTCCCCGTCCATCTCAATGTATCTGAAGGAATTTAAATGGCTCACCATATACTCCTCTTCTCCTTGCACAGTGACGATCTTCCCCCTGACGGGATACTTCAGCTTCTGGTGCAAGGTAGAGGTCACTGCCCCAGCTTTATGGATCCAAGGTCGACCCAGTAGACAAGAGTATGATGGATGTATATCCATCACATAAAAAGTAGAGTCGAATACTTGAGAGCCCACACGAATAGGGATGTCAACCTCTCCATAAACCATCCTTTTTGAACCGTCAAAGGCCCTGACGATGATATTGCTGGGCTTCAGTTCTAGGCCTTCATAATCCAAACGGTCTAAAGCCTTTTTCGGTAGGACATTCAAGGAAGAACCAGTATCCACCAATACATGCGCCAGAGTAGTGCCCCTGCATTCGATAGAGACATGCAGGGCATCATTGTGGTCTCTTCCCTTCGCAGTCAGGTCAGCATCTGAAAAACCCAAGCCATTGTCTGCTGTCAGATTTGCTACGCAATCAGTGAACTGGACTGCAGACGTTTCTTGCGGCACATGGGCCGTCTTGAGAAATGAAATCAAGGCTTTAGCATGGGCCTCGGAGCATAGCAACAAAGAGAGCATGGAGATCTTAGAGGGCGTATGCCCCAGCTGCTCGACAACATTGAAATCACTTTTCTTTATTATTTTCAGGATCTCCTCCACTTCTTGTCGGGAGGCCTCAGCATTTATAGGTAACGGTGCCTCCATCCGGGCAGGCTCCTCTCCAATCCCTTTGTCCCGAGCATTAGATGACTCGGCAGCAGGGGAAACAACTTGATCAGTAACAGTAACAGGTATACTTGTAGGTGTTATAAGGAGGGGTTTTCGAATAGCGGGCGGTGCAATGTCAGGCGAGAAGAGCCTGCCACTGCGGGTGACCTTGGCTGGACCGGTGATATCGCAGATACTGGCGCCAGTGTCGAATTCTTGCTTGATTTCATTCACATATACGTCTGCCCCATAATGCCAGGGGACAGCTTTATCAGATACGTAGGGGAGAGGCCCCGGAACAGTAATAATCACAGGTGCAACAGTCATGATTTGAACAGGCTTCTTCGGGAGAGCCTTGATTGGATTATTGAAGATGGTAACCACATAAACTTCTTTTACCGGAACCAACTGAACAGCAGACTTCTTAAACAGAATCTCCTTGCTATCCATTAGGCTTTGGACGCCTAACCTCAGCAAGGGACAACCAGATAGGGAAACAGCACAGAACAGGCAACCTTCACCGCAACCCGGAAATAAACCGGCCCGCAGTAGGTTCTTCTTGACAGTCTTCAGAGGGGTAACAACTTCATTTACCGAAACAGCATACAATTCTTCCTCAATGGCATTTACTCTATGCTGGGGCATAGGAGCAGTTACAACATTTGGTCTCTCCGGCGCTTCAAACTGAATTTCCTTTGCGTCGATCAGATCTTGCACTTTGTTTCTCAGGGCCCAGCAATCATCAGTAGTGTGCCCGGGACTATCAGAATGATAAGCACACCGGGAATTTGGGTTATACTTAGGAGACGTAGTGTTGACGACCTTAGGAGCTTCTTTGAGGGTCACCAGGTTGGTGGATAACAGTTGGGGTAAAATTTGAGATAAGGTCATACTCAGTCGGGTATACTGCCTCTTGGGCCTTTCGCTTCTTTGTTGATTGTACTGCTGAGGAGCAGCAACAGGTTTTGAAATGACCAAAGCATTGACGGCTTGGCGACTTTCGGGCTTGACTTGTCTTCTAGTACCATAGACGGCACTTGCTTCTTTCTTAAACGGCCTCTTCTCAGCACTTGTGGAGGCAGCCTTTTGTATCTTGCCTGACCTGATGCCAGCTTCAATTCTTTCTCCCGTCAATATCAAATCTGTAAGCCCAGCGGAGGAGTTACCAACCAAATGATTGAAAAACGGACCAGACAACGTCCCTAGAAACATATCAACCAGCTCACGATCAGTCAATGGAGGCTGCACCCTGCCAGCCAAATCTCTCCATTTTTGAGCGTACTCTTTGAACCCTTTACCCGTTCCTAGAGACATACCCTGAAGTTGGGTACGCGTAGGAGCGAGATCAGAATTGTATTGGTATTGTCTGTAGAATGCGGTTGCCAAATCTTCCCAGTGTCGGATGCTAGTTCCATCCAATTGGTAGAACCATTCAAGCTGTGACCCCGAGAGGCTATCTTGGAAGAAGTGAATCCAGAGGTTCTTATCCGCCGTGTAAGGTTGGATTTTCCTTACGTACGACCTCAGATGTAGCTTTGGGCAGGAGACCCCATCATACTTGGCAAAGGCAGGCGCCTTAAACTTGTGTGGAATTACTACCCCAGAAGATAACCCCAAATCTCCGAAATCCAGCCCCGGCACATTCTGAATTTCCATGGCGCTCAAGCGGTCCTCCAATTGCTTGTATCTGTCAGCAGCAGGTGGGTATTGTTCGTCGTTATAGTCCGTCTCGTTGTCGAAGACTGCGGGACTAGGAGCTCCTCCCCCTTGGGGACTGTTTTTCTCAGCAGAAGAAGTAGTTGGATCAGCTTCATTATGGAGTGTGTTCCCAAATCTGCGCCCGGTGTTGAACAACGCAGTCCTCTTTTTCTTCTTCTTCTTCAGGAGTAGAGTCTTCAACTCTTGCTGTCCTTGGGCCAGGCTCAGGACCATCTCTTGAAACTGTGCATTTTGGGCCTGAAGGGCCTTGATTGCTTGCTCACTGGAGGAGTCTGGATTCATGATGACTGTTCACACAAACAGCGAAGAAAATTAAGCAACCTGTGAAATAGGGTACCTGCTATGCATATGGTGCAATGGAATGCGTATGTATGCAATGCATTCAAGGATTTAGAATATTCAAAATTTGTTGCAGACAAAAAGGAACGCACATCATATTAATAAGGAGAAATTCGTTAGTACATAAATGCCCCCATGGGCCAAATATTACAAAATGACTCCTCAAGGTAGAAAAACATTGCGCATCCTCTTTGGTGCGATGTAGGTGTTGAGATTCCTCTCCTCGTGCAGTAGGCGGGTGAGTTCCAGGACCTTCTTTTCACTAGCATGTAGACTGGTCTCAAGAGAATTCCGTTCTTCCTTAAGCTGGACCCAGCTCTTCTGCATTTCTTCCCAGGAGGTGGGCATGTCGGGATGTTGAATGGTGTAGGACACCTCTCCTTCCAAGACTGGTTCTTTGATCACAGGGAGCATATGAGGATAAGGCATCACTAACTTCTGGGAGCGGGCTCGTACCCACTTGAGATAAGGTTCCAACGGGATGGAGTTCCTGTGCCCCAGTGTCTTGCTGTCTATCCTACTTGGCATCCTCCAAGCTCTGATAAATCTCTGACGAAGTCCTTGAGTATCGTTGTCGAAGTCAAAAACTATGTTAGGAATTAACATGTCATGAGGGCCATCCCTCCGAGCATAACCAAACTGTCTCCAAGCCAGGCATGGGTTGTAAGTAATACCTCCTTTGATTCCAAATAAAGGAACATTAGGGTACTCCCCGCAACGATCAATGATAGTGACGTCTTCCCTGGACCTAGGGCACCAACGTATATCTGCATGTGTGAGAGTCATTAACCGTTGTGACCATCTCAAACCCCGCTCGTTCTTCAAAACTGATTGTGGAAGGTGCGAAATAAACCACCTTCCCAGGAGAGGAGTGCAACACATAAGGACACCCCTTCTTCTCATGGTTCGAGTGTAACATGAGTGAAGGATGTCCCCCAGCAACGTAGGTATAGGATTCCTGGTCATGAAGATCTGGACAGCACTGATATCAATAAGCTGATCTGGGTTACGGAATAACACCAAACCATAGACAAGGAGGGCCATAATTTCTTCAAAAGCTTGTAGGTCAAGGGAGTTCCAACATTCTTGGGCTTTCTCGAACAGAAACCTGGCTAAGAACCCCTTGATACCACTTCTAACTTCCCAATGTCCCTTGAGGTCAGACGGTTGTAGGTGCAAGGCTTTAGCAATCTCTTCAAGCTTGGGTTCCTCTTCCGTACCGTTGTAGGGTAGTTGATCAAGGATAGGGACCTTCAGAAGTCGGGAGAACTCTTCCAATGTAGGCACCAATTGATAATCCGGAAAAGTGAAACAGTGATGCAGAGGGTCAAAGAACTGGAACAGGACCTTTATCAAATCTTCCTCAATGTTTGTGTTAACCAAGCTGATGAGTCTTCCATGTCTCTCACTAAATGAAGAACCCTCGGGAATCCTGGACATAAGTTCCTTAAGCTGAGGAGGGATCTTTACAAGGCTAATCTGAATTGTTTTTCTGCGAGCAGTTTCCATGTCCTATAAAACAAGAACAAAGATGAAGATTCGAAACCCTTGAAATGGTTAGTCAATGCACATGATGTTGTATGATGCTATGATGTTATGATTAAATACACCACAAATATTTACAGAGGCAAACATGGTAAGGCACACAAGTCACACAAGACAAACCCTTAGGGTTTAGGCCTGCCTGGGGTCTGGGTATTACCCTCTTGAAGTTTGGTGGGCTCAACCTGTCCTATTAGAAGTAACCGGGTTCTAAAGGTCCCAATATCACTGGATTACTTTCATTGTTCATCGTTTCGATTTAGCCACTGAATTGGCGACCGAAATATTCCAGGAAAGCAACCCTCAATTGAGTGTAGTATCGAGTATCAACCAACCTCGGACTGCACCAAAGTCAGTTATCTCACTACCCTAAAAAGGCCAAGATGGTTCAATTAAGGTTCCTAAGGTCAGTTGATGCTTCATGACACCAGGCGGCGGCCCCGTACTCTCCTTGACTGAACTCAAGGGTTACCGGTACACACCAAAGTGCCACATCAACGTAGCAGACTGCTTCAACCATGTCGGTATACCCCGCACAGTTCCCTCACAGCCTTGTTGCTACTTTCTAAGGAGGTATCCCCAGATCCGGGTTAGGATCTATAAAACTCCGATACAAAGCCCACAAATGTAAAAGCAAACAAGACAGTCAATTGAAAACAAAGGTGATCTAAGACCTAAGGTTACTCCACTTTAAAAAATCCCCAGCAGAGTCGCCAGTTCTGTGATACGGTGGGAGAACTGACTAGTGTTTTGCGTTTGTTTTCGCAAATGTCTCGGTTGAGCAAGAGTCGCCACCTACTTTTTATTTTATCCTAAGGAAAGGTTAAAAAGCACAGCAAAAACCTTTTGAGATGTTTTCTTGGGTTCGGGGAGTAGATTATAGAAAGGGAAGGTATTAGCACCCTTTCTATCCATGGTTATCCATGGGCTCTTAGTTACTTGCTTAGATCACTTGCCTTTTGTTTTCAATTGTTTGAAATGGTGCTTGTGTGTGTGTGGGTTTGAAAATGTTTTGAAAAGAGGCCAATGTGGTGGCAACCTTTGTAATGATCCATGTGGGGATGTATACAAAGATGTATGTCTTTTGAAAAAGGTTTTCATTTGTTTTTTGAAAGTTTGTTTTGAAAGTTATTTTGAAAGTGTAGTGAGGTGTGGTTTTGAAATTAGGCAAGTGTTTTGTTTTGCAAGTTTGATTCAAGTAACTAAGAGGTTATCTACTCCTAAATTTCTCAAAAGATTATTGCTATGTTTTAACCCTTTTAACAAGTTTGTTCCACCATTGAATTTGGTGGACAACCTTATGTTAGGATGTGAAAGGGACAGGCGCGGGTCATCGTTTAGACCATAATTGCAACGGCGTTAAATGTCTTTGGGCAATTTTCTTTAAGGGACTTGATCATTTATTTTTGTTTGCTTTGAAAAGTTTTATCGAGGGACTATGATCATTCAAATTGTTTGTTTTGCCCAAAGAAGTTCAACATGCAATATGGCCCATTTTTTAAAGGCAACAAGTGGAATATCCCTAGGGGGTGCAAGTGTGATTTGTGTGTCCATTTTCATGCTTGTTTATCTTGTATTAGGTCCAACTATTTTTTATCGTTTTTCGCATGCAAACCCTAATTCTAACATGTTATTATTAGAAAGCAATAAAGTGCGAAAATAAATTTACTAAGCTATTACAAAACCAAATATGGGAAGGGTGGTACAAATGTTCAAATGGGGATATTGACAAGTAATTGTAAACCTAAAACTATTACATCAATTTGAATATTTGCAATGTAAATAATGTACAATAATTAAATAAATAAAGATGGAATAAAAATGCAAGATGCAAAAATGTTTTGTATATGTATGAGAAAAGTATGGTTTATGTAAAATAAAATAAGAAAAAATAAAAAGGTATTATTTTGAGTATTTTCAACTTTTAGGGCAAAAACCCTAATTTTAAAGAAAGTGTATTATTACCTAATTTAATACAAGTATTTATTTATTATTTGTAAAAATAAAAATAAAATGAAGTATATCATGAAAAAAATTATTTTTGTATCAAATATTAATAAAAATGAAAAATTCAAATATTTTTATATTCTAACCTAAATATATTAATAAACATATATATATATATATATATTAAGTTCTAAATATTATATACAAATAATAATAATAATTAATTTTTTAATAAACTAAATAAAAAAAGTATTTTTATGTGAAATATTTTCAGAAGGTAAATATAAAATAAAAAATATAAATAGAAGTGTTTTTACATATTTTTCTATTTATCCTAAATAATAATATATATGTGTATTCATGTATTAACTAAAGTAAAATCAAATAAAATCAAATAAAAATCAAAAAGTGGTGAGAGAAATATTTTCAAAATTTTAATATGCTGAGAAAAAATAAACAAGTCAAACAAAAAAAGAAAAAGTCAAAAATGTTAAAAAATGAAACAAATGGGCTCAGGGGGTGTGAATCAAAAAAAGTGGTGTGAAGAGAAATAACACAAAAGCCCAGCCCAAGAAGACACTGTCTTCAACCTTTGGCCAAGACTGAGTTCAAAAACGCGCGCCTCTTGCTTCAACATCAAGGTCCTGATTCTTTGATCCTTTGAACAAACTTCCAACACAAAACATGTAAAGCATAATCTCACGATTTTATACATATAAAGAACATGATCTAACTCTCAGAAATGAGAGAGAATTTCTTCTCTCCCAAATTTTAACCTAATTTTTGTTCAAAGTTCAGGCATCAAATTCTTGCAACACACATAATATAAATAAAATCTACTTATATGGGCATGTTCAGGGCAATGATTATGACATGTTCTCTTCACAAACCTAAAGCTAACAATGCCTTATAAGAGAGATACGAATTCAAAAACTTACCTGTTCAGTTGAAATTCAAACTGGAAATGTAGGAACCTTCAGTGCAAGGTGATGATTGGAAAAGCTTCCTTGAGGTCCAGGGATGTTGTTTCAATGCTTACTTGGTCTTGAGAGCTTCTGAATCAAGCTATAGAACTTCAACTGCAAAAGGAAAAAATGAAAATGGTGGAAACTGTTAGAGGGATTACAGATCAGGTTTTAGGTCATGGTTAGCTTGCATAGGTTGTAAGGAAGGTAGAGGAACAGGTTTGGACCAAAATGCTCGAAGGGATTGAGAGATAGCACTCAATCTGCAGGGGTTGCTCTGTTTGAGCAGTTTCAAGGTGATTATGGCAATGGGAGTGTTTGAGAGGGCAAGGGATCGTGTGTTAGCTTGGATATGTTCTTTTTGATGTGTTTGATAACTTCTTTCTTGTGTTTGTAAGCTGAGATCAAAGTTGGCACAAGTTATGCAATGTTACTTGAATTTTAAGCAAGCAATGGTCACTTGGTGTTTTAGGTCAGTAGGGGGCCTCTAATCCTGCTGCATAATCTTCTCTTGATCAGAGCAACTTGTCCATAATCTTGTGCCAAAAGGATTTTGCTTGTACTTGCTTGGATTTCAATTTGACATAAAGCTAGCTTTTTACAAAAATGGATAAAGCACTTTATCTAGTTTAGGATTAATCTTGCATACAATGCTTGCACTCAAAGAACAACACTTTAACACATTGAATATGCATTAAATTATTGAGTATGGAATGGTTCAAGGACCTGTAATCAAGCATAAAGCAAGCTGAGTTCAAATTTGCAAGATTATGAACATGTTTTGATGAAGAACAAAAGTGAATTTTTGCCAACTTGTGAAATTCGAATCTCTCAAGTTATGAGGTTGTTTGATGAGTTCTTGGACATTTTGGAAAGCTTGGAATGTGTACTACAATCCATCTTTGAAATTCCAAGTGGCAGGGTATGAAAAGTGGCCTTGAAGTGGGGTAGAAAACTTTGTCAAAATAGGTTAAAATTTTACTAAGTTAAAAAATGGTTTAGTGCCCTTATTCAAAAAATTGTAACTTGAGATACAAGCTTCAAATGAGAAAACTTTGTGAATCAAAGTTGTAGATTATGCAACAAGCTACAACTTTCATGTTTTGACTTTTGTTTTAATCCAAATGGATCTTGGTGAAAAGATGGGGCAAAGTTGGGAAAAAATTAGGGTTTTTCATAACTTAGAAAAATTCTAAGTTATGAAAAATTCCATTTTCTAACCCTAATTTGCATTTTGTGATTTCTTGGTGAACAAGTTTCATGATTTGGCAAGTTTTGATGAAAAATGAATCTTGACTCTTGATTTTGACCAAAAAGTCAAAGTTTGACTTTTCAGTATACAGTCAAAATTGATCAATTGACTGGGAAATTCAACTGTCAATCTTGTGTACTTGGGATCTTTTGAGCTTGTTGAGCATGTCAAGATAATTCCATGGGGTCCTTGAGTCCATATGTGAACTTGATTTGCCATTGGCTAGGTCAAACAGTCAAAAATTGCCATTGTGCAGTCAAAACCCTAAAAATGACCATTTTGCCCTTTTGGTGATCTGATCAAATTTCTTGTGGAATTGTGATACAAACTTGATCAAATGGTCCATATGAGTTCAATATGTTGATGTGGGTCAAAAATCATGAGTTTTGACTGTCAATTGGTCACCGTTGACTTTTTCCCCAATACAGCTGATTTTTAGGTCAACTGTCCAATTGACTGGGAAAAACTTGGAATCAAGACTTGAAACTTGACATGGGTAAACTTGGGAGTCCAACATGAAGCATGAAAGTCATCTTAGGCATTTTAGGTCAAAACATCCTTGGGCAAACACAAACCCTAATTTGAGTCCACAGTGCAAGGAGAAGTCTTGAGCAGAGGAAACCCTAACTGGACCTTGATCTTCAAGGGTCTTATGATGAGAAAATGTTGAGGAAATGGGAGGGCAAATTTTGGGGTACAACAGTTACCTAAAGGGAACCTTGAGTGTCCTCCATGAGGGCTGAGTGCCTCTGAAACTGGGCTTGCTGCCTATGTTGATCGCGGGATATTGCCAATTGAGATTCCATAAGACTTTGAAAAGAGCGGTCCGTCTGCTGTCGTGATGCCTCCATAAAACTCATGTTATCTGCCAGCTGTTGTTGGATGGCAGAAAGTAAACCATCTCTTCTCTCCTCCCGGGCTAGCTAGTCACACCATATCTCTTCAGTGATGTAGAAGCCAGGAGCCGTACCTGGAAAAGTATTAGAAGTAGAAGGTGCGGTGTGTGCGGGTGAAGCATGGTGGGGGGACACAGGTGGGGCATGAGGTTCATCCCTCTGCTCGTATTCTTCATCAGTCTCGTGTCTGTCCCCAAGTGGAAAATTAGGAGGTAATGGACCCGTAAAAGGTGGAGCATCTAGATCGTAGGTCCAGTTCCTCGAAATTCGTACATCAATACGTCTAGTGCAAGGCAGAACGACTGATGGGATAGTGACACCCCAAACCATAAGTTCAAAGCCACCCGCTCTCCTTGCCTTTCACAATTTCATATCTTTTAGAAATTTCAAATTAATTATGCAGGGAGGCAGGGGTGTTAGGGTAGCTATCTCAGTGTTGAGGTGCAGAGCTCTAACAATAGATGTAACTAGTCCTCCAAAAGCTATGGTCCCTATATGTCTCAGGACAGCAATCATGTGAGCAATCATAAACGGGACTGAATTAATTCTTCTATTAGTGAAACTACCTTGCAAAAATAGAAGTTCTCTAGCATTTACCTTGTTTGGATTCTCCCGGCCAAAAATAGTACAGGCGAGCATATATCGAAAAATTCGAATAGCCGGGTTATGGATCAATGATGCTAAAATTCCTTCAAAAGAATTTATAGAAGAGTTTGACAATTGACGCCAGAAGGAAAATTCATCAGTGGACCATTCAGAATCCAAAGGGGTCTCACAAATAGCGCCATCACCATGAGGAATATCCAACAGAGCTGCTAGTTCATCGGTGCTATATTCATATTCAACATTAAACAGACGGAATTTAACCGTACCAACGGTACTAGCAGTGTCGGGGTGAACCAAATAAATTAGGGAACTTAAGAATTCCCGAGTTAGCCTCTCAAAGGTGGGCTCTTTTCTAGTAAAAATCTCGTGCAATCATAGGATGTCAGCTAAATGAAAAAAACTATGATAAAGTCCTAAAGTATACAGACAGTCTTCATCGACATACCTGGTTGAGACAATTTCTCGTCCTTGCAATTTTTCAAGGATTTTCCGTTGTCGGTCTCCAGGTTTGCCTTCACGAAGAACGTATCCGTTGAACTCCATTGTTGCTCCTTTGGAAGAAAATTGAAAAAATGGGTTTCAAAATGGGTATTGGAGATTGGGAGGAGAAAGTTTGAATTTTTATGAACGTTAGAAAAATGGATGTTGGAGTGGTTAATGGGGTAGTAGGTGGTTGATAAAATGAGAGTTTTGGGTGGTTTTCGGGTTGAAATGGAGAAAGTGGGAGGTTTTGAAAATCTGCCCGTTATAGTCCCAGACCCAATGGCGGGCGCCATGGTCTTGGTGGCGAGCGCCATGCTTGGAATTTGGGCTGGGCTCAAATTTCTTTGTTTTGTTGGTTTGGGCTTCTTATTCCAATTTCTTCTCGTAGGTGCAAACAACAATTCTTCATTTGGTGCTTCCAAGGATTGGTGTATTGAATTTTTTTTCTTTTATGTTTATAACTTGAAAATAATAAACTCATAAAAATAAAATAAACAATTAATTAAAGAGAAAAAATAGAAATATACTTAATTATGGTAAGTCACGAAAAATAAAAATAAAAAGAAAGTAGAATGCAAGAGTTAAGCATAAAAATAGATAAGTCTGAAAAAGGAAACAACATGATAAAAGAAACAAAAAAACAACAAAAAAGTGCAGATATGAATCAAGATCATCAAGGAGTAGTAGGGTCCTTGGTCGACTCAGAACCATGAGTTGCAGCTAACTTACTGCGAAGATCATCAATTTCCTACTGTAGGAGGTCTGCCTCAGTAGAGTGAGTAACATAGGAAACCATAACCTGAAGAGAGAGGTCTTCAACTGTCTGACGAAGTTGGGCTACCTCTCTACGCAGCTCAGCAACCTGTGCATAGATGTCGGGTTGCTGGAAAGATAAATTACTAGAGAATACAGTGGTCCTATCTGGCGATGGACATGGATGATACTCAGGTACCGGAGGTGATTTTTGCTCGTCCACGGTCTCTCCAAGACCTTCTAAGGCATATGTCCAATTGGAAGGGTTATGGACATTGGTCATCATGGGATCGTGCAAGGTAAAATAGTGAACGGTTTCATTATCAATCAAGAGTCTATACTGGTTGGGATTAAAGTAGACTCTTCTCATCAGCCCACGATCCAAACAGAAATCAATGTCCATTGTAGTATATCCATAGTAGGAGGTAAGGTGAGATAACTTACTTGTATGACCCAAAGCAGAAGCAATCTGAGTCACTGTCCCTCCCACATGGAGGATACCTACAACAAACTTAGAAGTCATCATGAGATTCCACAGTAGAAAATTTCCACAGGCTACAGGGCGAGACTGGGTCGCACATTAGAGGAAAAAGATCTCATCCTCGCTAACATGGGTATCAGTGTCGGCCTTCCCTAGGAAAGTGTGAGCAATAACCATCTGAAAATACTTGAAAGCAGGGTTATGAATAACAGGGGATAGGTGAGTGGAAGGGTCAAGGCTCCCTCCAGCAGTAATATCCCTCCAGAATTTCTCTATGTCCCTAGTCATGAAATAGCCAACTGGTAGCTCAGGTATAGCATCGGGTGTGGTCTGGAAGCCTAGCAAGTCGCCAAACTCCCTCTGGGTAAAACAGTATTCTATCCCGAATAGTCTGAAAGTGAGATATCCATCCTGGCCATTATATGGCCCAAACTCGAATAAACTGGGGAATTCTAAAGTGAGATATCCATGTCTATGCCATTATAGGTCATCTGCATATTCACCCCACTTTAGTTGGTTGCATAGATACTTGATATTGGCTTCAAAGCCAAGAGCTTCCACGTAAATCTGGTCTGGATATCTGGTCGGTGCCATGGGTCGTTGTGAAAGGACCGCATAGTGTTATCTCTGAGTGTCATCTCGGAAGGAAACATGCATGTCATCGAAATGCTCCATCCTGAAAAATGTAGTTAGCAAAGACGGCTAGCAGGTGATGCCTGAAATCATAAATTTTGCAACTGTTAGTATAAAGATAAAAATAAAATTTGATAAAGTAAAAAGTAAATAAATGCAAAAAAATTAAAATAAACCCATGGGCTGCCTCCCATGCAACGCTTGTTTAACGTCGTTAGCTTGACGAGTAAACTTTATATATCGGAAACTGGTACTGGTGGATCAATCAGAGTGTGGTTGGAGTAGTTGGTGGGAATGTCACCTCCTCCGTAGTGCTTCAACTTATTCCCATTAACGATGAATGGGCTACAAGAATTGTTCTTGATCTCGACTGTTCCAGATCTTAGGATTCTAGAGACCTCAAAATGACCAGTCCATCTTGAATGTAGCTTGCCGGGAAAAAGTCGCAACCTGGAATTGAAAATAAGAATAAGGTCGCCTTTATTGAAATCTTTATTTACAATTCTTCTGTCATGCCAAGTTTTGGTTCTTTCTTTACATATTATAGCATTCTCATAGGAAGAGTGGCGGAATTCCTCCAATTTATGAACGTTAAGGATGCGCTTTTCACCAGCAGTCAAATATTCCAAATTCAGGGTCTTAATGGCCCAATAGGCTTTATTCTCTAACTCAAAAGGTAAATGACAAGATTTTCCATAGAATAATTGGTTAGGGGTTGTTCCAATAGGGGTTTTAAAAGCTGTTATGTAGGCCCATAGTGCTTCATGTAGCTTCTGAGACCAATCTTTTCTGGAAATTGAAACGATTTTTTCTAAGATTTGTTTAATCTCCCTGTTAGACACTTCTACTTGGCCGTTAGTCTGTGGATGATAAGGTGTTGCTACTTTGTGCTTTACTCCATACTTACTCAAGAGCTTATCAAAGATTCTGGATATGAAATGTGATCCTCCATCACTTATAATGAGACAGGGTGTTCCAAACCTCGGAAAAATGATATTCTTAAATAACTTGACTATCACTCTTGTGTCGTTTGTGGGTGATACAATAGCCTCAATCCATTTAGACACGTAGTCCACAACTACCAAAATGTACCTATTTCCCATTGAAGGTGGAAATGGTCCCATAAAGTCTATACCCCAAACATCAAAGAGTTCAACTTCCTGGATATTCCTCATTGGCATCTCGTCATGTCTTGATATGTTCCCGGTGCGTTGGCATCGGTCGCACTTGACAATGTAGGCATGAACATCGCGCCATAAAGTTGGCCAATAGAGGCCTTCTTGAAGAATCTTGGCGTGCGTTTTAGATATACCTGCATGTCCACCATAAGGTGCAGAATAACAGTGTCTGATGATGTATTCTATTTCCTCTTCTGGGACGCAACGCCTGAAAATATTATATATTCCTCTCTTGAATAGGAGTGGTTCATCCCAGTAGAAATGTTTAACATCTTTGAAGAACTTCTTTTTCTGTTGGTAATTTAGATCAGGGGGTGTGATATCTACATCTAGGTAGTTTACAAAATCAGCGTACCAAGTTACGCTCTTCATTACTGAATTTTTTTCAAAATCTTTATATCTGTAAGGCTCGAAATCGTCAGTCTTAGCTATAAGTCTGTCATATGTGAAATCATCATTTATAGTCAATAAGTTAGGTTTTAAGTGTTCTAATCTAGAGAGGTGGTCAGCGACAACATTCTCTATGCCTTTCTTATCCTTAATGTCTAGATCAAACTCTTCGAGTAACAGGATCCATCTAAGTAATCTAGGTTTAGCGTACTTTTTATTTAATAGATAACATATGGCAGCATGATCAGTGTAAACAATGATCTTTGCTCCAACTAGGTAGGACCTAAACTTATCTATCGCATAAATAATTGCTAGTAATTCTTTCTCTATTGTTGCATAGTTGAGTTGGGCGGTATCTAGGGTTCTACTAGCATAATATATAACATGTAATTTCTTGTCTTTTTATTGTCCTAGAACAGCACCAACTGCATAATCGCTGGCATCGCACATGATTTCAAAAGGTTGTGTCTAATCTGGGGGTTGCATGATCGGAGCTAAAATCGGTGCTTGTTTCAAAAATTTAAAAGCTTCGAGACATTTCTCGTCAAAAAAAAAAAATTCAATGTCCTTCATTAGAAGATTAGTCAAAGGTTTTGTTATTTTAGAGAAGTCTTTTATAAAACACTAATAAAAACCAGCATGTCCAAGAAAACTTCTAATCTCCCTAATGGTTTTAGGTGGGCTGAGGTTTTCTATAACTTCAATTTTGGCTCTATCGACCTCAATGCCTCTTCCGGAGACAATGTTTCCTAATACTAAACCTTCATTAACCATAAAATGGCATTTTTCCCAGTTTATCACTAGGTTCACCTCTACGCATCTTTCAAGGATTTTTTCGAGGTTGGAGAGACAATCTTTAAAATTGAATCCACACACCGAGAAATATTCCATGAAAACTTCCATTATTCCATCTAGGTAATATGCAAATATATACATCATACAACGTTGAAAAGTGGCAGGGGCATTACAGAGTCTGAAGGGCATTCGTCTATAGGCGAACGTTCCATAAGGACAGGTGAAGGTTGTTTTCTCTTGACCCTCAGGGTGAATAGGTATTTGGAAAAATCCTGAGTATCCATCTAGATAACAAAAGTGCGAGTGTCTGGCTAGGCGTTCGAGAATTTGATCTATAAATGGAAGAGGGAAATGATCCTTCCTGGTTGCTTTGTTTAATTTTCTATAGTCTATACACATGCACCAACCTCCTTCTGTTTGTTTAACAATATGCTCGCCTTTCTCATTTTCTATGATTGTGATGCCTCCTTTCTTTGGCACCACATGCACAAGGCTCACCCAATTACTATCTGATATTTGGTAAATTATACCAGCCTCTAGTAACTTAAGAACTTCTCTTTTAACAACATCTCTCATTATTGGGTTTATTCTTATTTGATGTTCTCTTGAGGGTTTTAAGTTTTCCTCTAACAAGATCTGGTGTATGCACACCGATGGACTTATTCCTTTTAAATCAGAGATGTTATACCCTACAGATGAGGGATATTTTCATAACATCTCTAAGAGTTGAGTTGTCTCATCTTGACTTAAAATGGTGTTAACTATAACAGGATGATTCATCTCTTTATCTAAGAATTTGTATCTGAGGTTCTTGGGAAGTTCCTTCAGTTCTAAAGCTGGTTTCAAAGGGAAAGGCAGGGTATCGGGAGTAAGCGATAAACATTCATAGAGGTCGTCATCGATGTAAGGTTCTAAATTTTTAAATCCATCATCCTCCATAATGAGGGTCGAAGGTAACTTGATATTTTTGTTAGATTCCTCTCGCTTAAGTTCCAATATACACTCGTCAATGACGTCGATGGCATAACAGGCATCTCCTATGACTGGTGCTATTAAGAACTTTGAAAGAATAAATTCTATCTTTTCATCACCCACCTAAAATGATAATTTTCCTTTCTTAACGTCAATTATGGCTCCGACTGTTAATAGGAATGGTTTACCTAAGAGGATTGGGATTTCTTCGTCTTCTTTAATATCCATAACCACGAAATCAGTTGGGATATATAGCTGACTGATCTTAACTGGTATGTATTCAAGTATGCCTATAGGATACTTAACTGATCTATCAGCCAACTGGAGAGACATTTTAGTCGGCTGCAATTCTCCTAAGTTTAACCTTCTACAAACTGCTAAAGGCATAAGGCTGACGCTAGCTCCTAGATCTAAGAAGGCTTCATCAATAGTATGATTTCCTAAGATACAAGGAATGGAAAAACTTCATGGATCCTTTTCTTAATTGGCAAGTTTATTTTCTGAAATAAAATTGCATTCGATAGGTTTGGGATCATCAAGTCTATGCTTGTTGGTCAGGATGTATTTTAGGAATTTAGCATAAGATGGTATCTGAGTGATGGCTTCGGTGAAGGGAATCTCTACATGGAGTTTTTCTATAACTTTAACGAATCTCTGGTATTGATTGTCAAGTTTGGTTTGTTTAAGTCTTTGCGGAAATGGGACTGGGGGTTTGTACGGGGGTGGTGATTTATTAGTTTTATCTTTTAATTCTGGTTCTTTTTGTTTTTCAGGTTCCTCTGGTTCCTCCACTTGGTCTGTAGGAAAAACATTTGTCTTAGGTTGTGAGGGTGTACTCATGGCTGGATTCTTGGGTCCATCGTAAGTAGTCCCACTTTGTAAGGAAATGGAATTAGCTTGCCCTTTAGGATTTGGTTGAGGTTTTCCAGGGAATTATCCTCCAGGTGTAGTTTGTGGGGCTTGTGTTTGGGCTATCTGTGAGATCTGGGTTTCAAGCATCTTGTTATGCGTAATTATCTGATCAACATTAGTTCCTAATTGTGTGATTAGTTTGTTTACGTGAATATTCTGATTTAGGAACTCTTTGTTTTGCTGGGTTTGAGCTGAAATGAAATTTTCCATGATTTTCTCAAGGTTTGGTTTGGGTGCCACAACTTACATAGGTTGATTTGGTCTTTGGGATTGGAAACCTATAGGTCTCGGAGGTGTAGAGTTTTGTATTGGGCTATTATTTTTATAAGAAAGGTTTGGGTGATTCCTCCATTCAGGGTTGTAAGTGTTTGAAAATGGGTTTCCTTGGGTGTAATTTACTTGGTCTGAGCAAGGCTCATTCAACAAGTTACATTCCGTAGGTTGATGTCCTTGGGTCCCACAGAGTTCGCATTCTAAATATATTGCGGCTACAATATTAGGGTTTTGAGACATGTTTTGAACTTTTAAGGCAAGAGCGTCCATTTTAAATTGCATCGTATCTAGAGAACTTATCTCATGTTTTCCGCCTTGGGTCTCCTTTTTCTCTACCGTAGCTCGTTTTGTTCCCCATTGGTAATGGTTTTGGGCCATGTCCTCAATGAGAGCGCAGGCTTCTAGGTATGGTTTATTCATTAATGTGCCACCAGCGGAAACATCGCTAGACATCTTTGTGTTGTAATGGAGTCCATTATAGAAAGTGTGGATGATTAGCCATTGTTCTAGGCCATGGTATGGACAGGCTCTTAACAGGTCCTTATATCTCTCCTATACTTCAAAAAGTGATTCTACCAGGTTTTGGTTAAATCTAGTGATTTGGTTTCTAAGGACAGTAGTTTTGCTGGGCGGAAAATATCTTGCGAGAAATACTCTCCTAAGGTCTTCCCAGGTTGTTATTGAATTGGGTGGAAGGGAATCCAACCAATCTCGTGCTTTATCTCTGAGGGAAAAAGGGAATAATCTTAGTCGTATTTCCTCAAGAGAAGCACCATTGCATTTTAAATTGTCTGCTAATTGTATAAAAGTTTTTAAGTGTTGATTCGGGTTCTCAGTAGCGAGACCACCGAATTGGTTTTGTTGCACCAATTGTAGCAATGAGGGTTTTAGTTCGAAATTGTTTGTGGTTATAGCTGGGTTCACGATACTTGAACTAGGTTCCTCATCTGACGGTTGGGAAAATTCCTTAAGGGGTCTTTAGTTATTATTCTCGGCCATAGTTTTTCTAATTCTATAGAGAAAATGGATGTAAGGTTCAGGTTCCTCTAAAGGATTGAATAAGGTTCCGGTGTTGCGATATCTTCACATTAACCGGACTGTAAAACTTAGTCTAGACGGTGGGACTATAGCGTGTGAAATTTTACGTAATTGATCCTCGGCAACAGCGCCAAAAACTTGATGCGGTGTATTCGCAAGTGTACGAATCGCGTCAGACTAATATAAAAGATTATCGATCCACAGAGACCAATCGCCAATCTATTGTTTCCTATTGTTATGGTGTTTATCTAAGTCAATATTAAACAGGGAATTGAGCATGCAAGAAAGTAAAGTGCCGAGAAATAAACTTCAGATATAAAAGCAGGGTCGAATGTAATTCACATAGTCAGATGATATTCGCAATGCTTCAGAATAGAACTACTTATAGGGAAATATTTTCTACTAAAGAAAATAACTAATTTAACAGGAATTGTCGCTTTCGCGTAATCAGAACTGAGTTTACTCTCTAATCAGACCTTATTATCGTCACTTATAAAAAGGTGCACATTGCATTAAAGTAATAAACCTATTTTTAAGAAATAAAATACTTAACCAAGTTGAGAAGTATTTTGATCTGGAATTTATAATAAAAACGAGACCTAACTTTAACCCTATAAACGCGTCCGAAAGTAGTTTCAAAAATGATTTCTTTGATAATAAAAATCCCTAACTAACCGGACAAAGCGCTTTCGCTTCCTTTGACCAGTTAGAACTAACCGAGTTTAACAAAGGGTTGGACGGCTTTCGATCTTAATCAACAACAATAAAGTACAGAAAACTCGTATTAAAATCCAAAATAGTCCATAAGAATTTCTATTGACACATTATTTGGAATATAGATCTAACTAGGTTCCTTACATTCTATCCCAGTAAGGTTCAGCCTGACATGGGAATGTAAACAGACATGTTAAAATAAATCATGCGAGAAAGTAAATAATTTAAAGTCTGGTGCGGGAAATAAACAAAGTAAAAGCAATGCAGAAAATAAACAAAGTAAAAGCAAGTGCCGGTAATAAACAAAGTAAAAGCAGGTGCGGGAAATAAACTAAGTAAAAGTAGGTGCGGGAAATAAACAAAGTAAAAGCAGGTGCGTGAAATAAACAAAGTAAAAGCAGGTGTGGGAAATAAACAAAGTAAAAGCAGATGCGGGAACATCGTCCAAAGGTGGCGCCCGCCATGGAGGCCATGGCGCCCGCCATGAGTGTAAATAAAAGGAAGTGGGGAACGTGGCAGTTGAGGTCAGCAGGAGGTGGTCCACGTCATGGCCTACCCTATGGCTGGCGCCATGGTGGACGCCATGAGTGCAAATTTGACCTAAACTCCTGTTTTTCAGCCTGTTTTCCTTTATTTCTTCAGGGGAGCTCTGGATAATTGAAATACCTGAAAAGGAAACAAAAGATAGACACAATACGAGAAAACAATAATAAAAAACCTAAATAACATGTGAAATCAGAGTAAAAAACAAGTGTAAAGTAAGTGTTATCAAAACCAACTCAACGAAAATAGACCAATTTTTATATTAGGAGCGCATAAAAAATCACTTTGAAATTATTGGTAGCAAGGCTAAAAAGAACTATCGAGAAGTTTATTTCAAGTTGGCATACAACATTTGTACCAGGTTATCAAATTTTAGATTGAGTTCTTGTAGATAATGATATTTTTTATCTCAATGAAAGAGGTAACAAAGAGCGTCTATTGATGAATGTCGACTTTGAAACAAACTTTGATTGTATGCATTTTAAGTATTTAAGATATTTTTTAGCGATGTTTTTGGTAACCAGTCACAAGTTTAGAAAGCAAGTGAAATTAACTCGAAAAATCTACAAAGCAATTTGTGTAAATGATCTATGTGAACACACTTGCATGTGAATTAAATGCGGTTGTCGTTTTCATTATAATGGCGCAGAAACGAACTTTAAATGAAGTTAAGTTATAATAAATAACAAGGTAAAATGCAGTAAATGACATTAAACAAGACTAACACCTATCATTGTTCTTGCATCAAGGAATACTATAATCTTGTAATTAAGTAACACCTATCGATCATTGATTTTCAGATATCTGTTTTTAGATGAATGGCCTATTTAAAATTGAATAGCTCAGACAAGAATTCGGGGAGGACAAACGAAAATGCTAGGAAATGGAATGGCCTTTTATTCCTATGTCAAAATGTATCTTGACATTACTCTCGGTCCAACATTCAATATTTTATATATTTTGTGTAATGATTTATAATTGATTAAATATGATGCTTCATTGAGTCCCAAACCCACTATAATCCCTAGAGTAACCCAAGTCATACACCTGGAAATATGAACAAATCCATTGTCGGGAGTTTGAAATGAACCTAAAAGGCCAACGAGATAAACAAACCTAAATCTTATGGCATACCTCAAATTTCATCTCTAATTCGTTAGACGATGGAAGTTTTATCTAGAGGGGATGAATAGATTCCTAAGCCAAAAAAAATTAGATAAAATTATGGTTTTAAAAATTGATTAGAAAAGAGTGTACACGAAAGGCTTTCAAAACATGTTGTCTATACGAACCACGTTATTGGAAGTTGGATATAAAAATATAATAATGATTATGGAATGAATACAATAATCTAGAATTTATATACTTCAATCAAGTAACAACTTATTTAACGTTTGTAGAAAGTTACTATCAATACTATTTCCAATGATAACTAGTAAAAGAACAAACTGAGCAATTTGTCGAACACTTGGTGTGCAACAGAATTTTAAGAATTTACCTTTGAGTAGAATAAAATAAACAATTTGTCGAACACTTGGTGTATAATCGATTTTCAGAATTTTCTTTTAAATTGTGCTTAAATGAAAAAACACTTATAATCAAAAGTGATTATAAGAAAATCAGCATACAATTCTAAACAAAAAGAACTTAGGAAAATTCCTACGAGTCGATGGATTACACAACTATATTTGACAAAATGATGCATGAAAATTATAGCAAGTAAAACGATAAAAGAAAGAGACACAATGATTTGTCTTCACAGTTCTCTACTTCCTTCCTCATGTATGGGTACGTGTGCGCCTAATTCTAATGGAATTAGGATAATTCTTACTACATAAAATGTTTGATACAAGAGACGTGTTCCAAGAGCAACTCTATAAACCTTAACGTTTGTTGTTGATTTAACCCCTTCTCTTTCTTTGATCTTGAGAAATACCAAGACACAATTGCTGAAAATTTATTATCTGGATCTTGCTACTCCATTGCATACTTTCTCTCCAAAGCTTTTGCGCACCATCAATTTCACCTATTCCAACACAAGACTTCAATTTGAATTGTAGTTCTAAAGCTAGTTCCTTTGTGTTCTATATCACCAAATGATCCTTTGCGTTATTTCTATAGAAAGGCTTTCACTAGTCCACAATCTTCTATTGAACCTCTTGTACGAAAACCCCAAATCAATCAATGATCTTGGAGGACAAACCCGCAATTTTTCTGGATGAAGACCCCTGCAAATCTCAATCTAATATTCTCAAGTACACAAGAATCTATTTGGACAATATCAAACTTCATTTATATGGCACCCCAAAAAAATATTATTACGAGGATTTATTAGTGTATATGTATAGGTTGGAGGTTGAAGATGAAGAGCAATTGCATGAAATTTATATTGTATCATCAAGTTGGAATGATGCATAAATGATGTATTTATAGTTGAGGAAATTTAGATGAAAGAAGAATATTTTCAAAATTAAAAATAATTGAAAAACTTACCTAAACAAACAGTATGTGTCGATCTAAAAATGATATGTGTCGACACATACGTCAGGTTTCAGTTGTATGTGTCGACCTGAAAAGATGAATGTGTTGATGCAAACAAGTTAATAGCTACAAGGTTTAAAACAATAGTGAATGTGTCAACCTACAATTTCATAAATGCTTCAGTATGTGTCGACCTGTATGATGCATGTGTCAACCCGAGCCTTCCAGAATTTACATGCTTCAAAATTGAGTTGCACGTGTCGATCTGAAATACGTATGTGTCAACACATGCAATGAAAATTTATGCAGAAACTTGTTTTTCAAGACTTAGATCGATTTCAAAGTGATTTTTAATGGTTACTAATACCCCTAATGTAATAGAGTGCCACAATCCATCGAGATACTATCCAATATACAAAAATACTGACTTTTCCTAGTTTTATCATCATGCAAAACATCTAATGGTGAAGTTATACACAAATAATTGTATATAAGATGTCTAACTATCCATATGCTTCTGTTTATGATTTTTATTTCTTGGTGTTCATTTTGGTTTGGTGTGTATTGTGTTACTCTTGGACACATGCACCATCTATCCCGAGTGCATTGGTTTCCGTGCATACAGACTTTCGAATACCAAGTTTGCGATTGTGACTCTGGGTGAAGATGGTTGTTTAATGTTGAAAAGAAGTACAAATGGTGAACACACAAATGTCTTTTCCATTTAACTTTTTTAATTTTACTTCTTGAAGGAGTAGGGTGTTCTAAAGTATCATTGTTTTAGGACACACTTTTTTCTTTGAGCAATTGTAACTTACATGTTTAATGCCCTTGTTGGTAGAGGATTTAAGCATAGAAGAAAGGAATGTAGAGAGCTTCTTAGAACTCTTGTACACAGAAAGAGTATAGCTTAGCTATTCTAACCTGTATACAATCGATAAAATATTGATGAACCTATAAATTGTACAACTTTTATTTTAATGCGGAGATATATTCTATAACTCGAGTTTGAGTTTAAAAACATATTTTTTGTGTGAACAAAAGAATAAAATTTTAAAACTAAGATAATAATCTTCAAAGAGCTGATAATTTTAAAATGGAGATAATAATTTCAAAAGCATTGAATTACATGCCTTGCAAAAGCAATCATCGAGGTAAAACAAAACATGCATAACTACAAGGTCGATGCTACATTTCTCGTTGGGGTACTTGGTATATTTTTATTTCTTTCTTATGATAGAATTTTCATGATCATATATTTAAAAATATGAAATTCAATTGTACAATTCATGAGCTGCATGAACATTTATGCAAAGATTAGCATATCTAAAAGCAATTTTAAGCCAAGATATGAGCTTTTGATACAAAATTAACAAATAGAAAATTAACAAAAATCTTGACAAAAGTGGAACATAGATGGAGATGCAAACACTCATTTCTTTCAAGTAGGGATGATGGAAAGAAGAAGGAGGAATAGAATTATGTCTATCAACACATTAACGGGAAGAACCAGAGAGGTGGAAGAAATAAAAATGAAGTTAAATCCCACTTTAGAAAACAATTTCAAGAAAGAAACTTTAGTCGTCCTAAACTGAATATGATTGATTTCAAAGTCTGAGTTTAGTTGATAATGCTATCCTTGAAGAACTATTTACCATAGAGGAGATCAAATAAGCAGTATGGTAATGTCATAGAATCAAAAGCCTCGAATCAGACGGACTCAATTTTGGCCTCATCAAAATTTGTTGGGAGACCGAGAAAGGAGATATATTCAACTTTGTAAATGAATTCCCTCATAATAATGTCTTTCCAAAGGAAATTACAAAACTTTTACATCTTTTATTCCAAAATTTGATACCAACTCAACGAATATAGACCCGGTTTTATTTTTAGGTGCACATAAAAAATCACTGCAAAATTATTGGCAGCAAGGCCAAAAAGAACTATTGCGAAGTTTATTTCAAGTTGCCATACAACACTTATGTGAACACACTTATGTGTGAATTGAATGTGGTTGTCATTTTCATTATAATGGCGTAGAAACGAATTTTAAATGAAGTTGAGTTATAATAAATGACAAGGTAAAATGAAATAAATGACATTAAATAAGAGTAATAGATATCGTGGTTATTGCATCAAGGAATATTATAATCTTGTAATTAATTAACACCTATCGATGATTGATTTTCATATATCTCTTTTTAGATTAGTGGCCTATTTAAAATTGAATAGCACGGACAAGAATTTGGCGAGGACAATTAAAAATGCTAGGAAATGGAATGACCTTTTATTCCTAAGTCAAAATGCGTCTTGACATTACTCTCGGGCCAACATTCAAGATCTATTATATTATGTGTAATGATTTATAATTGATTAACTATGATGCTCCATTTAGTCCCAAACAAACTATAATTTCTAGAGTAAACAAAATCATACACCAGAGAACATGAACAAATCCATATTTGGGAGTTTGGAATGAACCTAAAAGGCCAACGAGATAAACAAACCTAAATCTTATGGATCACCTCAAATTGCATCTCTAATTTGTGAGAAGATGGTTCCTTATCTAGAGGGGGTGAATAGATCACTAAGCTAAACAAATCCATATAAAATTCTGGTTTTAAAAATTGATTTGAAAAGAGTGCACGCAGAAGGCTTTCAAAACTTGTCTTCTATACGAATCACATTATTGGAAGTCGGATATGAAAATATAAGAACGATTATGGAATGAATACAATAATCTGGAATTTATATACTTCAATCAAGTAACAACTTATTTAACATTTGTAATAAGTTACTACTAATACTATTTCCAATGAAAACTAGCAAAAGAATAAATTGAATAATTTGTTGAACACTTGGTGAGCAACAAAATTTTCTTTTGAGTAGAATGAAATAAAAAATTTGTCGAAAACTTGGTGTGCAACCGAATTTTCAGAATTTTCTTTAGAGTTATGCTGATATGAAAAAGCATTTATAATCAAAAGTGATTATAAGCAAATCAATCCACAATTCTAAACAAAAACAGTTCCGGAAAATTCCTACGAGTCAATGGATTACACAACTCTATTTGACAAATTGATGTACAAAAATTAAGGAAAGTAAAACGATAAAAGAAAGAGATACCAGGATTTGTCTTCACAGTTCCCCACTTTCGTCCTCGCGTGTGGATATGTGCGCGCCTAATTCTATTGGAATTAGGATAATTCTTACTATCCAAAACGTTTGATACAAGAGAAGTGTTCCAAGAGCAAATTCACAAACCATGACATTTGTTATTGATTTAAACCCTTACCTTTCTTTGATCTTGAGAAAGACCAAGACACAATAGCTGCAAATTGATTATTTGGATCTTGCTACTCCTTTGTGTACTTCATCTCCAAAGCTTTCGCGCACCATGAATTACACCTATTACAACACAAGACTTCAATTTGATTCACCTTTCACTCGCTAGTTCCTTTATGTTCTATATCTCTAAAGGATCCTTTGTACTTTTTTATATCCAAACGCTTTTACTAATCCTCAATCCTCTCTTATACGTCTTGCACGAAAAACCCCAAACCAACCAATAATCTTGGAGGAAAAACCTGCAGTTTTTCTGGAAGAAGACCTCTGCAAATATCAACTTAATATTCTCGGCTACACAAGAACCTAATTGGACGTTATCAAACCTCGTTTAGATGGCACCCCAATAAAAGATTATTACGATAATTTGTTTGTGTGTATGCATAGGTTGGAGGGTTAAGATCAAGAGCAATTGCCGGAAATTTGTATTGTATCATCACGTTGGAATGATGCATGAATGATGTATTTATATTTGACGAGGTTTAGATGCAAAAATAAGATGTTCGGAATTAAAAAGAATTGAAAAATTAACCTAAATAAACATTATGTGTTGACTTGAAAATTGTATGTGTCGATATATACGTCAATTTTCAGCTGTATGTGTTGACCTAAAGAGATAAATGTGTCGACTGAAACAAGTTAGTAGCTACATGCTTTAAAACAACAGTAAATGTGTCGACCTGAAATTTCAGAAATTCTTCAATACGTGTCGACTTGTATGATGCATGTGTCGACCTGAGTGTTATACCCTAATGTTCCCCCCCTAAGATCCTCTACAATCTCATATCATCATAATACATCAAGGTCACGCATTTGGGTTGGCTATCATTTCTATCTTTAAGTTTTCCTTTGAAGGATCGTCAAGCACCCTGATTTGTGTATCTTGTACGTCTGTGTTTTATATTTCTTTTACTGACCTCTAACCCAAAATACCAAAAATAGTTGTTTGCTTTCTTGTACATTTATGTTTTGTAGGTATCGAGCCAAAGCATCCAACCAACGGTGCTTTTTGCCACTTTTTTCCTATAGAAACCAGTTCCCCATATAAAAGAAACCGGTTTCCCTCACTGTTTTTTGTGTCTAGATTTCAGTTTTTGCAGCAGAAACCAATTTCCATATATGGAGAAACCGATTTCCTGCACGAAATTGACAAAAAAGAGCAAATTTTCAAGTTTGTGGCATATGGCTCGAATTTTCCTTTTTTTTTAGAATATTCTTGATTACCAAAAAAATAATTCTCTTACCTCATCAAAAGTAAATTCCATCCTACACTCTCATTTGATTACATGTGCACCACTTGATCTTAATTTTGGCTCCAAAATTAATTACCAGGCCTAATTTTGTTTCCAAACCAAACTCCAAACCACCACTAATCCCAAGCCTAAACTATAAATAGAGCTCTCATTATATTCATTCATCAAGCTTTGGATATCCAAATTCACCTTGCAAAAAATTCTCTCAATTCTCTTCATCTACCAAACTAACCAAAAAGCTCTTTCTCCATTAAAGTTAGTAAGCTTTTCATTGAAGCTTACTAATCTTTGAGCTAAACCTCCATCTAAACACTTTTTTTCATTAGTTCTCTTAATCAAAGCTTGGGAGATTGTTTCTTGGAGCTGATTTGAAGCTTAATTCAGTTCTAGAATGGGTAATTTTTGGATCCACCATTTTTAAGTTTGACCTTCATCTTTTACAATGTAATCTCTTGTTGATCTTTGTGGTTTAATTATTTGAGCTACTTTTTTTATTCCATTGGTGTTAATTTCTCAAGATTTAATGGAATTTTTGTGCTCAATTAAATCCAAGATCATAAGGTATTTGATGAAATGTGTGATCAAGAATATTCTCTTTGAAATGTTGTTTTTGAAAATTTCGCAGTAGAAATCGGTTTCCCTATTTGGAGAAACCGGTTTCTCTCAATGTTTCTTGCACCAGATAGAAAATTCATGCAGGAAACATGTTTCTTATATTCTGGAAACGGTTTCCTGACAGCAGAATGCAGTGTGTTGCCTTGTTTTGGAGTTGTTTTGATTTCTTTTCTATTTTCTACTCATTTCTTTTGATTGTTGTTTTGGATTGCAATTTTAAATATCCAATTTCTATTCAAATTAAATGGACTTAGGATGTAGATAAAGTTGGATAAACATTCATTAATTCAAATCTATCTTAGAGTAAATTATTTAATTTATTTTTGGTGCTTTGAATTATTGATATGTTTAGTGCTTTAATCTATCAATTATGAGTGATTGAACTTGAAGATTAAATATTTTTGAGAATGCGATCCAATGTGATTTCTTATCTCTATTTCCCTTTTCATCTCATCCCTTTCTTTTTCCTTTAAGTGATCATTAGTGACCTAAGCTTTATGCTTGAAATTGTCCAAGTATTATTGATAATTGAATCATGACTCAAGACCTTTGAAGCTTATTGATTAGGAGGCTTTGATTTTACCAATTCTCTAATAAGTCTTCATCAAATTTATCCTAAGTTTAATTTTCAATCATCATCGATCACTTATTATGGAATTAATCTCCCTTCTTCTTTATCTTTATTTTTTTTTACTTGTGCTACATGTTTTAGGAGCTTGGTTTTTACCATGTCTCTAATATGTATGGTACATATTTGCTATTTACCGACCTCAAAATAGGTGTGAATTCTACACAAGTCTAATTAGGATTGCTTAATATAGCGCTAAATTTGTTTCGATTCAGAAAATGATCATTCGTGGCCCAAACTTTATGTTTGTATGTTAAACTTGTGCCTCAAACAAATTAATAATCAAATAAAGTCTTTGAAAAAAACTGGGCAGAGTAAGGGTTGTATACAGAGGAATTCCCAATTACGGATAAAACATTCGAATAACCTGCACACAAAGAAAATAAACCCAATTCATTGGAGTAAACTGCAAGGACTTCAGACAACATAACAATTGGGCAACAAGGTCTCCGACCTGAAATACGTATGTGTCGACACATGCAATGAAAATTTATTCAGAAACTTTTTTTTCTCAAGATTTAAATCAATTTCAAAGTGGTTTTTAATGGTTCCTAAGACCCCTAATGCAATGAAGTGTCACAAGACGCCAGGATACCGTCAAATATAAAAAGTGCTAACTTTTCCTAGTTTTAACATCATACAAAACATCTAATGGTGAAGTTATATTCAAATAATTGTATATAAGGTGTTCAATTATCCATATGCTTCTGTTTATGATTATTCTTTATTGAAGTTCATTTGGGATTTGGTTTATATTGAGTTACGCTTGGAAACATGCACCATTTATCCCGAGTGCATAGGTTTCCATGTGTGATACAGTGGGAAGAACTGACTGTTTTTTGGAATGCTGGTTTGCGTTTTGCGTTTGTTTTCGCAAAATGTTGCGGTAAGCAAAAGTCGCCACCGACTTTTATTTTATCTAACAAGGAAAGGAAAAAAGCACAGAAAAATTTCTTTTTCGAGATATTTCTCGAGTTCGGGGGGTAGATTATAGAAAGGGAAGGTATTATCACCCTTTCTATTGTGGTTATCCACGGGCTCTTAGGTACTTGCTCAATTGTTTTCAAAATTGTTTTCTTTATGTTTGTGGGTTTTGAAATAGTTTTCGTTTGAAACTTTGATTTAACTCTTTCTTCTGTCCTCGAGAGTGTAATGAAGTGTTTTGAAAATTTTGTTCGAAAAAGGAGTGTAAGTGTGAAAAAGTTTTGTTTTTTTTTTGAAAGAGCAAGTATCTAAGAACCATCTACCTACTCAAAAAAGGAATCATTCTATACTAATTTCCTTTAGACAATGTTATCCCACTATTGATGAGCAGGTAGCATCGTCGTTGGAGTTTGATGGTCAATTCGAATGAGGAACATACGGTCACTAAAGCAATGTTAAGACGTCTTAGTAGTAACCCTAATGTCTTAGATCATTTATCTGAGGCAACAATATCCGAGGCAACAATATCCGAGGCAACCTTTCCGGGGCAACTTGATCTTTTGACAAAAGGACGACCACTAAAGCATCTTATACTCAATGGCCGTGTACGAAGGCAACCAAGTGGGGTGTACCCTAAGAGTGCGCATGTGCGAATGTGTCATTTTCTGTTATTTTTATCTTTGCACATGTTAAGGGTGATCTAATTTGATTTTAAGATTAAGAAGTCAGTCTTATCATGCAAACCCTATTATCAAACATCTAGCAGTTATAATTTGCGGAATAAAAATGCGGAAATTAAATTACAAGGCGTCGGGTATTTACATCGCCAAAAGCAACCCTTGAAAAATAAAATAAAGCGGTAAAAATAATTAAATGTCCTATTTAACTATTACAATCCGTAAGCAGATACATAATTGGATAAAAATAAACAAAGCGCGCGGGAAATTAAATCGAGTGCGAAATTTAGGGTTTTGACCCTTTTAAAAGAAAATTGCTTTTTTTGTTGTTTTTTATTTAAGGAAAGAAATTAAATTTTAAATTAAATAACTAAATTAAATTAAATAAGATTAATTAAAGAAAAAAAATGATTTATGACATATTTTGGGTTTTTTATTATTTTAAGAAAGAAAATAAAATTAATTAAATTAGTAGTTAAAGCCTAATTAAATCTAATTAATTTTAATTATTTACAAAATAATTTAAAATTTACTAGAATTAAAAAACCTAAATTAATTAATTAGTATTTATTAAAAAAATAAGATTCTGAATTAAAAAAGTATTTTTGTGATTTTTTAATAAAAAAGAAAAAAGCTATTGGTTAGAAACTAATAAAAATAAAAATAAAGTAATTAAATAAATAAACAAAATATAAAGAAAAGAGAGAGTGGGCCTGATTTTGAAGGGTGTGGAAAGCAATCCTTTGGCCCATTAGAAGCTAGTCCATGTGGACTTTTTGGATCTAGTGCAAACACGTTGACTCGGCTTTTGGTGGACCTCCAATTATTGACCCTCAGATCTGGCCATTGGCCATCTGGCGCTTGGATTAATGAGGGAGTATGGTGTGGATCAAGCCTGAGCATGCATGCAATAACCTGAAAAACATCAAGAAAATACAATTTGCAGGAGGCAGGGATCGAACCCCTGACCTCCAGCTTTTGGATCCTTTATGGCTTATGTGGCAACCACTGAAGCACGTTGCTTTGTTTTGTTATACTGTACCAATTAATAATAATAAAAGAAACAAAGTCAATGGCCAGAAGAAAAAAAATGCGCGTTATATTTGAACTACCCAATGGATTGATGCCACAGATCGAACCTGACCTCCCAACCGTGGCTAAAAGTACAGAGACTTATACCAACGGACAGAGGTCCGTAGCTATAAGCTTGTTCATCTCCAAAATCCTGCACAGGCCACAAAAATGGACTCTAGGACCATGGTTGGATTCGTGACAAACTCCTGATCACGACCATGTCCATTATGTGAACCAATTGCACCTGAAACGAAAATGCCCAAAAACACGAACCAAACCCTAACAATGGTGGTTCTCCATATAAGCCAGATAAATGCAATTGAATATTATGAAAAGCTTGCAAATGATGTGAGGGTTAAGAATATGCCATTATTTCATGAAAACGATGTCTAATTCCAGAGATATGAAATCAAGAACAGGGGCAACTTGTGTGAGACTTACAGCGCGTATGGGGCCCTGAGAATGCGTGGTTTGGATCCAGTTAGCTTAAGTGTGTTGCCAGGAATCGATTGGGACCAATATCCAGCTCTGAAAACGCCTCTAACTTTGATTTCGATCTCCAACTTTTTTGTGATTTTTTGCAAAGTTGTTCTGCCTTTACAAGTGATTGCCAACCCTGATTTTCGTGTCCTTGGCTTTCTTATGTATTGTACATTGGATTAGGTCTACAAACTTGGTCCAAATCTTCCCATATCAATGCTCATGAATTTGATTTGATCCTTCCATAAAAGCCTTCCAAACTTGGCCTAAATCATATCTTTTTGCACATGATTCACTTGATACGAATATGATTGCAAGGATAGTTGTATTTGGAGCTTGAAATAGCCAAAAAATCATGTGTTATCAAAGCTTTAGATTTTATATGATTTTATTTGATTTAAAATAAATTAATTCAAATAAAAATCAAATTAAATAGTAAAAATGAGATATGGACACATGGATGGAGCTAGGGCACGTGGGCTACAATGCAAACTCAAAACAAGTGAAAAAGAATGGGCCAATTTGTAAAAATTTGAAGTTTTGGGGATAGTTGACTTTTGGCAATTTTGCAAAAAGGTCCAACTTCAACAATGCATAACTTCTTCAATTTTGAACTTTTGGACGTTTTCTTTGACTTTTTAGAAAGCTTGAGATGTCCTATAATCAACCCTTTTGTTCTCATCTCATTTTGATTTTCCATGCTCAAGTTATAAGCTTTGATAAAAAAGGTGTTTTTGTTGACTTTTCAAAATGACCTATAATGTCCAAATTCATAACTTCTTGTGAGTGCATATTTTGAACTTGGGGTATGAAGATTCATTGTAGGAAATTTCATCCTCTTCAAAATGAGCTTTGGATGGGTCATTTATCATAAAGTATGAGAAAGTTATGCTTGGTCAAAGTTGAGTTGACTTTTCCTACAAAACCCTAATTTAGCAACTTTTGAATCTTGATGAATTTTGAGTAATCCTTGATGAATCATGATCAAACCTTGATAAAAAGATGAAATATCCTTCAAAATGAGAATTTTGACAAAAAATATTGAAGTTTGACTGTTTGTAGGTCACAATTGACTTTTGCCCTATCATAGTCGATTTTTGGACTTTTGAGCAATTGACTGAGCAAACTTCCTCTGCAAGGCTTGAAACTTGACATGGATGATCTTGAGAACATATTAGGACATTGGTGAGAACTTTAGGTCATTTGGACTCAAAGATATTGATGCAACACAAAACCCTAATTTGGGGTAGACTGCCTTAGGAGATAGCTTGTCTGACCAACTCTTGAACAAACTTGAGCAACTTGGAGATCTTTCTTGCAATGTTTTGAGAAATATGGGAGGGAAACTTTTAGGGTACAACAGCTGCCCCTGTTCAATCTTCTTAAACCTGAGGATGTAGATTGGCTTTCGTGCCTTTCGTGATCCGAAGATGGAAGAGGATTGAATACTAGAGTGGCCAGAAATTTGCACTCACATGCAGTGGTAATTGTCTCGTGATGTCGGGAATGGGCTTATAGATGCCATTTGGAGGAGCGTCGATCGCATAAGAGATTCCTTAGCGAGAGCTTGTATACCTGCTGTTGAGGAAGATTCCGTTGGGGAAGTCTGATCTTTGTTGAGGAAAAGGAACTCGCCCGTAATTCAACTGAGGCGTCGAGATTTAGGAACTTGTCCTTAATTCAACTGGAGGGAAACATCTTCATCGAGATTTAAGAACTCACCCGTAATTCAACTAATAAAACTTCTCTGCTGAGATTTAGGAACTGTATGTAATTCGACGGAGGAACTTTGTCGAGATTTAGGACCTTGTTTGTACTTCAACATCTCTGTTGAGTTTTAAGAACTTGTCAATAATTCGACTTTGGGAAACATCTTCATCGAGATTTAAGAACTCGCCCGTAATTCAATCGAGAAAACTTCTCTGCTGAGATTTAGGAACCTACCCGTACTTCAATGGAGGAAAATTGTCGAGATTTAGGACTTTGTCTGTACTTTAACATCTCTGCTGAGTTTTAAGAACTAGTCAGTAATTCGACTTTGGGGAAACATCTTCATCGAGATTTAAGAACTCGTCCGTAATTCAACTGAGAAAACTTCTCTGCTGAGATTTAGGAACCTGCCCGTACTTCAATGGAGGAAAATTGTCGAGATTTAGGACTTTGTCTGTACTTCAACATCTCTGCTGAGTTTTAAGAACTTGTCAGTAATTCAACTTTGGGGAAACATCTTCATCGAGATTTAAGAACTCGTCCGTAATTCAACTGAGAAAACTTCTCTACTGAGATTTAGGAACCTGCCCGTACTTCAATGGAGGAAAATTGTCGAGATTTAGGACTTTTTCTGTACTTCAACATCTCTGCTGAGTTTTAAGAACTTGTCAGTAATTCGACTTTGGGGAAACATCTTCATCGAGATTTAAGAACTCATCCGTAATTCAACTGAGAAAACTTCTCGGCTGAGATTTAGGAACCTGCCCGTACTTCAATGGAGGAAAATTGTCGAGATTTAGGACCTTGTCTGTACTTCAACATCTCTGTTGAGTTTTAAGAACTTGTCAGTAATTCGAATTTGGGGAAACATCTTCATCGAGATTTAAGAACTCGTCCGTAATTCAACTGAGAAAACTTCTCTGCTGAGATTTAGGAACCTGCCCGTACTTCAATGGAGGAAAATTGTCGAGATTTAGGACTTTGTCTGTACTTCAACTGAGAAAACATCTCTGTTGAGTTTTAAGAACTTGTCAGTAATTCGACTTTGGGGAAACATCTTCATCGAGATTTAGGAACTCGCCCGTAATTCAACTGAGAAAACTTTGCTGAGATTTAGGAATTGTCTGTAATTCAACCGAAGAATACTTTGTCGAGATTTAGGACCTTGTCTGTAATTCAACTGAGAAAAACTCTGTTGAGATTTAAGAACTCGTCAGTAATTCGACTTTGGGGAAACATCTTCATCGAGATTTAAGAACTCGCCCGTAATTCAACTGAGAAAACTCTACTGAGATTTAGGAACCTGTCTGTAATTCGACGGAGGAACTTTTTCGAGATTTAGGACTTTGTCTGTAATTCAACTGAGAACAACTCTGTTGAGATTTAAGAACTTGTCAGTAATTCGACTTTGTAAAAGCTTCATAGCTTTGAATTTTGTGAGAATTTAACCGCATCCTTCCTGAAAGGTAAAGGTTAGCGGTATGTGATGCATGATATGTATCGGGCAATGATGTTCTCAAAATAAATGAGATTGTGTTGTATGATGCGCATATGAATGTGTTATGATGTATGGAAATGTAATGTTTTTAGCTGGGGAAAATAAATCACGGATAGTTGCTGGAGAAAAGAATTGAATTCTTTGTTTCCGCTGGGGATAGCGAATGAAGATGATTATGAGAATAAACCTGCAGGAGAGGATAACTCCGTTGGGGAATAAACTGGTGAGGAGATCACTCTATGGGGAAGAGATGTTCTATAGAGGATTCCATTGATAAATTCCGCTGGGGATGAATTACCGTTGCTGGTGATCTTGAATCCTATTGGGGATTGAATTCCTGTTTATGAAAGGAAAGAACTCCGCTGGGGATGATCTTTCAGTTGCGACTTCACTGGGGATAACCTTTTAGACTCTTATGGGGATAATCTTTTGAGCTATGCTGGGGATAATCTTCCAAAGTCTACTGGGGATGATTCTCTACACTCTACTGGGGAAGCTTTTTCAGACTGCACTGGGAAAAATTTCAAACTCCACTGAGGATATTTTGTATTCTGCCGGGGAATATTCTTATACTCTGTTGGGGAATATTAAGACCTTTCGGTGCTAATGGTAGATAAACTCTGCTTGGGGAGACTATTACCGATTCATTCACAGTTGCAAGTCTCAGCTGGGGAGAGCTAACATTACTGTCCTTTCTTACTCTGCGGGGAGTGAATGTTTTTGGGATGTATGCTTAGGATACGAAGATGACTTTGCATTGAGACTTTTCTACCCCTGTATCTGCGGGAAAAGGTGCCTGCGGAGGCCTTGTGGATCGAGTGTTATCCCAACCTATGAGGTGCTTGGTAACTTTCGATTGAAATGATAGGTCTTCTTCTTGTAGGCAAGTGAGCGGATGACGGGACATAGTCGTACGCTTTAATCCCTAACTTTTGCCTGGACTGTCTTTTCAGATTTTCAGCCCACCGGGATACCCTTTCTTGCCCAAGCTGCCCTTTCGGGTTTTCGACTTGCCGGGTGCACATTTCTTTTTTGTTTTTATCCCTAATTTTGCCCGAACCTTTTTGGTTCACCGAGATGCCCTTATTCTTGCCTAGGCCAGTCAATCTAGCGGGTCTTTGTTCATGCGCAATATTTTCTGACTATGTCCACGCTCTCAGGGTGTAGGGAGTTTCCATTGTCGGTAGTGTTGTGTTGCCATACTACTAGAAGATGTTCGTTTGATCATGCAAGATTCGTTGTGGGAATCCATGTCTAATGCCCCAAGTGACTCAGATGGAGATTTACCCCTGTCTATTTGGCATCTTTGAGAGATTCTATGAATCTTGACTTGACTGCCCCAGATGATGGACAATGATCATGTCGTGCCCCTTGGTTGGAAGTGTTTTTTCACTTGAGGTGATCATTTTTTTTATTGAGAAGGTTTTTGTTCACTAGATATTCGTCGTGCGACTTTCTCTGCTTTTGAACAAATAGTCATATGCAAACAATGTTATTTTAAGAATGCAAAGCTTATATCTGTCTTGAATCTTTTTTGTAAATGAATTTTTCAGTAAAACAAGCAAATTTTGTAAAATGTGATGTCAACTCAGGATTTACAGCAAGTCCTACAGGAGTCAGGATGCCTTTTGTAACAGTATGCTTTTGAAATAACCCATGCTTCAGCTAGGACTTTTAAGGGTTATAACGTGGTCTGGTTCACGGTTCAAGAAACAAAGGATAAAGGCTCAAATTTTATTTGTACCCACCCGTTCTTCATGATGTTCTTTGATCTTAAACTCAGCTAATCGTGCATTTAGAATCCCAGTTGAGTTCTGGAATATTATCCTTGATGTTCCGGTGATGGTTCAGATACTGACAGTTTATTTTAAATAGGCAGTCTTTTTTTTTTGTTGAGGGTTTGTAGGACCTCTTTCTTTTTGGTATTATTATCCCTGTTTTTTGCCTGAACTGTTTCTTTTTGTGATTACAGTCAGCGGGATGCCCTAGTTTTTCTTAAGTCTCCTTCATAGGTTTTGACTTAATGGGCTTTTATTTCGAGAGATAATGACGGCCTGTCTTGACGATTATAGGGAACCATCACTGTCTTTTGTTTTGGAAGGGCGTCTTCAAAGCCATTCATTGTGCACCCGAATTAACTGAGAAACTACCCTGCCCCAGGTTGTGATTAAGGGTTTTAATTTGTGTGAAAAGAAAAACTCCAACTTCTTTGGCTCAAAGGGGTTAACTAGGGTTATCTTCCTTATAACTCCATTGTTTAGGATTTGAAACAAGGCCTGTACATCGTCAGCAGGGTCTGTTCAAAAGCATATTGTAGAGATTGGGGCATCATTCTCGTCATCCTCCCTCCAAAGGCTTAGAGTTTTAATCGAGAGTTGATCATCACAAAAAGGAAATCAATTTGAATATAGTGAATACAAATGGATTGATTCAAAACAGACATATGCAATGTATTGATAAAGTAACAAAGTTTGACATGAATAAATGTTTGAACAATCAAAATAAAATTACAAATTGAAAATTCTAATGAACAAAAAAGTCTTCTCGTCTCAGGACTTGTCACTTTAAATGGCGTGCCTTGGAGGGATGGTAGAAGAACTCAGCCTGACCATCTTGTGTGAATTCCAATGCTCCTTCATCAATCAGGTTTTGAATTTTGTACTTCAACTTCCAACAGTCGTCGGTATCATGCCCCAGGCTGTTAGAATGGTATGCACACCTTGTATCAGGATTGTAGTTGGGTGAAGAAGTCTTAGGATTCGGATGAGGTCCTACCAACGTCACCAGATTCAATCTCAGCAGGTGTTGCAAAGCTTGGGACAGCGGTATGTTGAGCTTGGTAAACGGCCTCTGATTAACCCGTTGTTTATGGCAAGGTTGTTGTTGGACCCGTGAGGTAGTAGCAATCTGGAGAGGTCCACTCTTCACCATACCAGACCCTTGTCTTCTTGGAGGCTGATAACTGACTTAGTCCCCGGCCTCGACTGTTTGCTTCATACTTTTGTATCTATCTTGATGAAGCCGGTTGATAATGGTTCTCAACTCTTTTTGTTCCCGGGCTAAGCTTTGGATAAAAGCCATCTGCCCCAGCATCTGGGTTCTAATTGCATCTACCTCAGCTTGCAATTGTTTCAGCCGTTCGTCCTTATTGTCTTCAGGACTTTTCTTGACCAAGTTCCCAACAAGGATTGTTTTCAACTCTTCCTTCCCCTTGGATAGGTTTAGGAAGATTTCCTTGAACTGAGCTTCTTGATTATGAAGATCTTGGTCGTCTTGTTTGAGAGCCATTGCTGAAATAAACAGCGAGAACACGAGAGACCTGTATTGGGAGACCTGTTATGCAATGATATGTATGATATATGTATGCAATATTTTCAAGGATCTCGCGAGGTAAACAAGAAACTGTTAGAATTTGAATTTTGCAGCTTTAATTGAAGAAAGTTCGTGTCATCAAGAGTCCTTCTTCAAGAGTCAAGCTCACCATATCGAGTGGGTCATAGCCACCGACTCAAGATCCTTTGACAACATTGACTAGAGGAAAATAAATCCCCTTTTCCCCTTGCTGGACATTTTATTTACCATAACCTGCATCACAAACCCTTGAGATCCTTGAAATGGTTAAGGAAATGTTAAGGCATGATGTTGTGATGTGTATGCTATGCATTTAGGCAAAAGTGTGAGGTGCTGCAAGTAAACCCTGCAATAAATCCAAATTATTGAATAAGGACTGTAAACAAAACCTACAAGGAACTCAAGTTGTCAGATAACAAGAATGTGCAAGTAGTTCAAGTTTAAAGGCACACAAGTCACACAAACAGCCTTAATTTTAGGCTTGCATGGGGTCTAGGTATTACCCTTTTGAAGTTCAGTTGGTTCAACCTGTCCTAGTAATAGTAACTGGGTTCTAGAGGATCTCAATATCACTGACCACCCTCGATCGGTCATAATTCTAGTTTAGCAACCTTTTCTTGTGGCTGGAATCATCGCGAGATTTTGGTCTCAATGAGTGTAGCATACTGCTACTTTTCTATGGCCAAGTTGGTCAATTATAGGTTCTAAGGTCAGTTGGTGCTTAATGACCCCTTAGAAGACCCATATTCTCCTTGTTCCACCACAAGGGATATCGGTACAAACTAAAGTGCCACACCAACGTAGCTACTTCTTCAATCGTATCGGTCTACGCCGTACAGTTCCCTCACAGTCTATCACTACTTACCTAAAAAGGTATCCCCCAGATCCAGGTTAGGATCTATAGTAACTTCGATTCAAACCCACAAGAATAAAGCATACAAATAAAGCAATTGAAAACATTATGATAAACTATTCCTAAGGTACACCCCACTTATAAAGCGTCCCCAGCAGAGTCGCCAGTTCTGTGATACGGTGGGAAGAACTGACTATTTTTTGGAATGCTGGTTTGCGTTTTGCGTTTGTTTTCGCAAAATATCGCGGTAAGCAAGAGTCGCCACCGACTTTTATTTTATCTAACAAGGAAAGGAAAAAAGCACAGAAAAATTCCTTTTTCGAGATATTTCTCGGGTTCGGGGGGTAGATTATAGAAAGGGAAGGTATTAGCACCCTTTCTATCCGTGGTTATCCACGGGCTCTTAGGTACTTGCTCAATTGTTTTCAAAATTGTTTTCTTTGTGCTTGTGGGTTTCGAAAAAGTTTTCGTTTGAAACTTTGATTTAAGTCTTGCTTCTGTCCTCAAGAGTGTAATGAAGTGTTTTGAAAATTTTGTTCGAAAAAGGAGTGTAATTGTGAAAAAGTTTTTTTTAAGAGAAAGTATCTAAGAACCATCTACCTGCTCAAAAAAGGAATTGTTCTATACTAATTTCCTTTAGACAATGCTATCCCACTATTGATGAGCAGGTAGCATCGTCGTTGGAAATTAATGGTCAATTCGAATGAGGGACATACGGTCACTAAAGCAATGTTAGGACGTCTTAGTAGTAACCCTAATGTCTTAGATCATTTATCTGAGGCAACAATATCCGAGGCAACCTTTCCGAGGCAACTTGATCTTTTGACAAAACGACGACCACTAAAGCATCATATACTCAATGACCGTGTACGAAGGCAACTAAGTGGGGTGTACCCTAAGAGTGCGCATGTGTGAATGTGTCGTTTTCAGTTATTTTTATCTTTGCACATGTTAAGGGTGATCTAATTTGATTTTAAGATTAAGCAGTCAGTCTTATCATGCAAACCCTATTATCAAACATTTAGCAGTTATAATTTGCGGAATAAAAATGCGGAAATTAAATTACAAGACGTCGGGTATTTACATCGCCAAAAGCAACCCTTGAAAAATAAAATAAAGCGGTAAAAATAATTAAATATCCTATTTAACTATTACAATCCGTAAGCAGATACATAATTGGATAAAAATAAACAAAGCGCGCGGGAAATTAAATCGAGTGCGGAATTTAGGGTTTTGACCCTTTTGAAAGAAAATTGCTTTTTTTGTTGTTTTTTATTTAAGGAAAGAAATTAAATTCTAAATTAAATAACTAAATTAAATAAAATAAGATTAATTAATGAAAAAAAATGATTTATGACATATTTTGGGTTTTTTATTATTTTAAGAAAGAAAATAAAATTAATTAAATTAGTAGTTAAAGCCTAATTAAATCTAATTGATTTTAATTATTTACAAAATAATTTAAAGTTTACTAGAATTAAAAAACCTAAATTAATTAATTAGTATTTATTAAAAAAATAAGATTCTGAATTAAAAAAGTATTTTTGTGATTTTTAATAAAAAAGAAAAAAAGTTATTGGTTAGAAACTAATTAAATTAAAAATAAAGTAATTAAATAAATAAACAAAATATAAAGAAAAGAGAGAGTGGGCCTGATTTTGAAGGGTGTGGAAAGCAATTCTTTGGCCCATTAGAAGCTGGCCCGTGTGGACTTTTTGGATCTAGTGCAAACACGTTGACTTGGCTTTTGGTGGACCTCCAATTATTGACCCTCAGATCTGGATATTGGTCATCTGGCGCTTGGATTAATGAGGGAGTATGGTGTGGATCAAGCCTGAGCATGCATGCAATAACCTGAAAAACCTCAAGAAAATACAATTTGCTGGAGGCAGGGATCGAACCCCTGACCTCCAACTTTTGGATCCTTTATGGCCTGTGTGGCAACCACTGAAGCACGTTGCTTTGTTTTATTATACTGTACCAATTAATAATAATAAAAGAAACAAAGTCAATGGCCAGAAGGAAAAAAAAACGCGCGTTATATTTGAACTACCCAATGTATTGATGCCACGCATCAAACCTGACCTCCCAACCGTGGCTAAAAGTACAGAGACTTATACCAACAGACAGAGGTTCGTAGCTATAAGCTTGTTCATCTCTAAAATCCTACACAAGCCACAAAAATGGACTCTATGACCATGGTTGGATTCGTGACAAACTCCTGATCACGACCATGTCCATTATGCGAACCAATTGCACCTGAAACGAAAATGCCCAAAAACACGAACCAAACCCTAACAATGGTGGTTCTCCATATAAGCCAGATAAATGCAATTGAATATTATGAAAAGCTTGCAAATGATGTGAGGGTTAAGAATATGCCATTATTTCATGAAAACGATGTCTAATTCCAGAGATACGAAATCAAGAACAGGGGCAACTTGTGTGAGACTTACATCGCGTATGGGGGCCTGAGAATGTGTGGTTTGGATCCAGTTAGCTTGTGTGTGTTGCCAGGAATCGATTGTGACCAATATCCAGCTCTGAAAATGCCTCTAACTTTGATTTCGATCTCCAACTTTTTTGTGATTTTTTGCAAAGTTGTTATGCCTTTACAAGTGATTGTCAACCTTGATTTTCGTGTCCTTGGCTTGCTTATGTATTGTACATTGGATTAGGTCTACAAACTTGGTCCAAATCTTCCCATATCAATGCTCATGAATTTAATTTGATCCTTCCATAAAAGCCTTCCAAACTTGGCCTAAATCATATCTTTTTGCACATGATTCACTTGATACAAATTTGATTGCAAGGATAGCTGTATTTGGAGCATTAAATAGCCAAAAAATCATGTGTTATCAAAGCTTTAGATTTTATATGATTTTATTTGATTTAAAATAAATTAATTCAAATAAAAATCAAATTAAATAGTAAAAATGAGATATGGACACATGGCTGGAGCTAGGGCACGTGGGCTACAATGCAAACTCAAAAAAAGTGAAAACGAATGGACCCATTTGGCAAAATTTGAAGTTTTGGGGATAGTTGACTTTTGGCAATTTTGCAAAAAGGTCCAACTTCAACAATGCATAACTTCTTCAATTTTGAACTTTTGGAAGTGTTCTTGGATTTTTTAGAAAGATTGAGATGTCCTCTAATCAACCCTTTTGGTCTCATCTCATTTTGATGTTCCATGCTCAAGTTAGAAGCTTTGACAAAAAAATGTGTTTTTGTTGACTTTTCAAAATGACCTATAATGTCCAAATTCATAACTTCTTGTGAGTGCATATTTTGAACTTGGGGTATGAAGATGGATTGTAGGAAATTTCATCCTATTCAAAATGAGCTTTGGATGGGTCATTTCTAATAAAGTATGAGAAAGTTATGCTTGGTCAAAGTTGGGTTGACTTTTCCTACAAAACCCTAATTTAGCAACTTTTGAATCTTGATGAATTTTGAGCAATCATTGATGAATCATGATCAACCCTTGATCAAACGATGAAATATCCTTCAAAATGAGAATTTTGAAAAAAATATTGAAGTTTGATTGTTTGTATGTCACAGTTGACTTTTGCCCTATCACAGTCGATTTTTGGACTTTTGAGCAACTGACTGAGCAAACTTCCTCTGCAAGGCTTGAAACTTGACATGGATGATCTTGAGAACATATTAGGACATTGGTGAGCACTTGAGGTCATTTGGACTCAAAGATCTTGATGCAACACAAAACTCTAATTTGGGATAGACTGCCTTAGGAGATAGCTTGTCTGACCAACTCTTGAACAAACTTGAGCAATTTGGAGATCTTTCTTGCAATGGTTTGAGAAATATGGGAGGGAAAATTTTAGGGTACAACACCATGCTTATAAGATTTCCAAATACCAAGTTTGTGATTGCGAATCTGGGTGGAGATGGTTGTCTACTGTTGAAAAGAAGTAAAAATGGTAAAAACACAAATGGATTTTTCATTTAAATTTTTTAATTTTACTTCTTGAAAGAGTAGAATGTTCTAAAGTATCATTGTTTTGAGACACACTCTTTTCTTTGAGAAAATGTAACTTACATGTTTAATGCCCTTGTTGGCAGAGGATGTCAACGTAGAAGAAAGGAATGTAGAGAGCTTCTTAGAACTCGTGTACAAAGGGAAAGATGATAGTTTGGCCATTCCAACCTATATACCATCAGTAAAATATTGATGAACCTATAACTTGTACAACTTTTATTTTACGGAGATAAATTCTATAACTCAAGTCTGAGTTTGAAAACATTTTTTTTTTTTGAAAAAAAGAATAAAATTTTAAAACAAAGATAATAATCTGCAAAGAGATAATAATTTTAAAATGAAGATAGTAATTTCAAAAGCATTGAATTACATGCCTTACAAAAGCAATCATGCGGGTAAAACAAAACATGCTTAAATACAAGGCTGTTGCAACATTTCTTGCTGGGGTACTTGGTATATTTTTATTTCTTGCTTATGATAGAATTTTCATGATCATATATTTAAAAATGTGGAATTCTATTGTACAATTCACCAGCTACATGAATAATTATGTAGATAAAAATGAAAATGAAGTGGAAGAAATAAAAATGAAGCTAAATACTACTTTAGAAAATGATTTCAAGAAAGCAACTTTAATCGTTAAACTGAATAAGATTGATTTCAAAGTCTTAATTTGGTTGACAGTTCTATCCTTTAAGAACTTTTCACCAAAGAGGAGATCAAAGAAGTAGTGTGGTAATGTGACAGAATCAAAAGGCTCGAATTATATGGACTCAGTTTTGGCCTCATCAAAATTTTTTGGGAGACCGAGAAAGGAGATATTTTCAACTTCGTAAATGAATTCCTTCATAAGAATGTCCTTCCAAAGGAAATTACAACATCTTTCCATCTTTCATTCCAAAATTTGAAAACCAACTCAACGAATATAGACCTATTTTTATATTAGGAGCGCATAAGAAATCATTGTGAAATTATTGGCTGCAAGGCTAAAAAGAACTATGGAGAAGTTTATTTCAAGTTGGCATGCAACATTTGTACCTGGTTGTCAAATTAGATGGAATTCTTGTAGCTAATGATATCTTTTATCTCAATGAAATAGGTAAAAAAGAGTGTCTATTAATGAACGTCGTCTTTGAAACAGACTTTGATTGTATTCATTTGAAGTATTTAAGATATTATTTATCGGTGTTTTTGATAACCAATCACAAGTTTAGAAAGCAAGAGAGATTAACTCGAAAAATCTACAAAGAAATTTGTGCAAATGATCTATGTGAACTAAATTGCATGGGAATTGAATGCGATTGTCGTTTTCATGATAATGGCGCAGAAATGAACTTTAAATAAAGTTGAGTTGTAATAAATGACAAGGTCAAATGCAGTAAATGACATTAAACAAGAGTAACACCTATCCTGGTTCTTGCACCAAGGAATATTATTGTTGTACCCAAAAATTTTCCCTCTCATTTATCAAGTATTTTCTCACAAGATCTCCTTTGGTTCAAGACTGCACAAGGGTTAATCAGCTCAAGACACCTCCTTAAGCACTGATGACTGAAATTAGGGTTTGAGATTGCACAAGGATAACTGAACTTTCAATGCCTCATATGACTTTCATGGATCATTTTGGACCCCCATAATTACTCATGTCAAGTTTCAAGTCTTGGATCACATTTTTGCCCAGTCAATTGAACAGTTGACCTAAAAATCAATTATATTGGGGGAAAAGTCAATTGTGGCCAATTTACAGTCAAACTTCATAAGTTTTTATCCATATCAACATTACAAACTCATATCTATCATTTGATCAAATTTGGATCACAATTCCTCAAGAAATTTGATCAAATCATCAAACGGGCAAAATTGTCAAAATTGGGGTTTTGACTGAGAAGGGGCAATTTCCTATTTTTGACCTAGAAAATGGTTAATTTGTTTGAGACATGATATCAAGAGTTCAATTGCATCATTTTGACCTAATGACATGACTCAAAACATTTCTCTAGATCAATTGGAATGATAGTTGATTTCTAGTCAACTGATCAAAAGTCAACTGTACACTGAAAAGTCAGACTTTGACTTTTTGGTCAAAATCAAGTGTCAAAAATCACAATTCATCAAAACATGTCAAAATATGAAATGTGTTCATCAAGAAATCAAAAAGTCAAGATTTCATTTTGAAAAGTCAAAGTTTTAAAACTTAGAAATTTTTCTAAGTGTTGAAAACTTCATATTTTTTCACTACTTTGAGCCAATTTTTCACCATGATGCAAGATGATTCAAAAGAAACTTTCAACATGAAAGTTGTAGATCTCCATGAGATATACAACATTTCTTTACACAACTTCTCCTAGAAATTCTTGGATCTCAAGTTATTAATCCTTGAAGTCATGGTCTTGAAACTAAACACTTAGTGAAATTTTTGAACATTTTAGGTCATGATTTTGACCTAACTTATGACCTAAGTTTCACATAGTTCCATTTGGATTTTGCAAAAGTGATTCAAAGAGGTGTTGTAGAGTAAATTACAAGCTTTCTAAAAAGTCAAATAACTCCTTGAGATCATTTGCGAGCAAGGAGAATCGAAGGCCAGAAGTTGCAGTTTCAAGTTATTTTACAAGGCAAATTTTGTGATGAACAAAATTCAAATCTCAAACCTATGCTGCATAATCTTTGCTTTGCAGGCCTCAAACTTGTTAGGTACTCCATAATTAAATTCTTGCACATCTGTTATAGGTTTCAACTCAAACATTCAATGCAATGCCCATGCTTTATGTCCATTTTAGGAAGAAAGTGCACAATGCCATTTTGAAAAAGTAGCTTTATGCACAAAACTTGATCTTGAGATTTGCAATTGTTTTCTTCTGATCATACACGACCTATAACTCAAAAGAAGTTTGTCTCAAGCCTCACAATCACCCAGCTCATGCTTGTACTTCATCTTGGAACCATACTCCCACTTTTCTTCAAAATCAAGTAACATAGCAATCAGCCTAGATCTTGTACTTCTGACACTCTCAAGCACTCAAAGCCTTCTCCTTAATTATGCACAAGTTATTGGCATCAAAACACACGCATACACAAGCCCAAAAACTCTCAATAACTCAGATTTGTAACACATACTTCCATTCTTGCATAACCTGACCAAAAACCCACATCTCCCTCGTGCGTTTTAAAGCCTTTTGGTTCCTAAAGCTTCTAAACATCATTTAGAACTCATCCCACACCCTGTTACAAGACTGTAACACCATTAACACTATCTTCCATTTTCAAAAACAGAGCTTTGCACCTTGACTTCTCCAGAGCTCCTCAACCACTTTCAGCTCAAGTCAAGCATCACATTAGCTTCCATGGAACTTGAGGAAGCTAATCCAATCATTAGAACTCATCAAAAGTTGCTCAAACTCAAAAAATGATACCCTCTTGCAAGGTGAGTTTTCTGACTTTTGAACTCTTCATACAAGAATCATTAATGGTTCATTTGTGAATAAGAAATATATGTATCATTATCCTGAAGCTAACCATATCCTTAGATTCCATTATTATTGCCTGAGTAGTTAGAATTTTGAAACTGAACCTCTGAAAATAATTAGGTCAGGATTTCGTACTTTCAAAAATTCTCATTAATCTTTGATTTGTAGTTTATGATATTTATATAGTTAGATTCGTATGAAAAAATGGCACAACTTTCATGTTTGCATTTTCCATTTTTGTTGAGAAATGGTGAAGTTACAGGTGGTCTGGATGGAGGTTGAAGATGAAGTGTGTTCAGGACTTGTCTTGCCTTACATATTTATCATTTCAGTTATATTAACAGATGTACAGCTACCCCAGTGGTAAGGCAGCGCGCTGGTAACCAAAAGGTCATGGGTTCGAACCTCAGCGCGCTGCCTTTTACATTTTTTTTCACATTTTCTCATTTTTTGTTTACTCTTGCAGCGCCTGGGCCTCCATTTGTTTGGGCTATTTTTTTGCTATGTTATGACCTCCTGCCTTGCTATTTACACTCCTGGCCCATTTATTTTTCTTTTGTTCTTTTATTTTCTTTTTTTTATTATTATTTTATTTTCATTTTTCATTTTATTTATTAATATTATTATTATTATTATTATTTTCATTAATATAAAGAATCCAAAAAATATTTATATTTTTATTATTTATATTTATTTAGTTTATTTTTCTTCACAAAAACAAAAGAACAAAAATATTTCCTTTACATAATTTAATTTACCTTTTTTTTTTCAAAATACTTAGATAATTTAATTTTGATCATTATACTATTATATTTTCCTTATAAAAATCAATTTAGAATTTAAGATTTTTATTTAATTATTTTATTTACTAATTTAATTAAATTCTCAAAAACCATAAAAAAACTTGTTTTCTTTAAATTAATTTATTTTACTAACTTAATCTTAATTTTCTTATTTTTAGTTAATTATTTTATTTTAATTAATTAGGTCAAAAAACCCTTTTCATGAAAAACCAAACAAAAATCACATTTCTTTTTACATTTACATTCTTGCATTTTTACTTATTCAATTTTGTACATTTATTCAAATTCAATATGGTTGTAATAATTATTTAGATTTAATTTCTTGCAATTCCCTATTTGTAATTTGTACACCCCCTCTCCTAAATGATGTAATAGCTTTGTATTTTTATTTTCCGCAATTTAAATGCTTTATATACAAATGCTAGTAATTAGGGTTTTGTATGGCAAGATTAAAACTAACAAGTAGCAAACCCTAATCAAAGACAAATCAAGCATGTAAATCAACACACTTGCACACTTACACCCTTAGGGTAAACCCACTTTGTTGCCTTACAAAAATGGCCATATTATGCATGTGAGGTATCTTAGCAAAAACAAGCAAAATACAAGATCATAGTCCCTCGATGACGCTATCCATGTTTCCTTTCAAAATGATCTTAGTCCCTAAAGAAAATGCTAAGATATCTTATAACATTGCTAATCATGGTTATACGATGACCCACGTTCGTCCCTTTTCCATCCAAAGATAGGGTTACTTACCAAATCAATAGTAAGATAACAATGTCAAAGGAAAGAGCAAATGAACATAAAAGACTTTTGAGTAGGTAGAATGTTCCTAGTTACTTGCTCAATTTCAAAAGCAAAACATCCTTGCTATTTTCAAAACAAACACCAACACTTTCAAAAAACATCTTTCAAACTTGAAAACATTTTCAAAAGATCAACACTTTGTATACATTCTTACAAACGAGAATCATTACAAAGTTTTCCTAAACAAAGGCATCTTTACAAAATACTTTCAAAAACCACACAAAGCACATTTTCAAACAAAAGCAAGTGATCTAGAAAGTAGCTAAGAGCACATGGAAAACCATAGATAAAAGGGTGCTAATACCTTCCCTTTTTATAATCTACCCCCCGAACTCAAGAAAACATCTCAAAGGTCTTTTCTGTGCTTTTTCACCTTTCCTTTTGGATAAAATAAAAGTCGGTGGCGACTCTTGCTAACCGCAACATTTGCAATCAAACGTAAAACAACCAAGTCAGTTCTCCTACCGTATCACAGAACTGGCGACTCTGCTGGGGAATATCTTTAAAGTGGGGTTACCTTAGGGCTAGATCACATTTATTTGCTTTCATTGTTTGACTTGTATACTTTACATTATGGTTCTTTGTTTGGGTTTGAATCCTCTACACGGATTTTGGATACCTTATAGGTAAGTAGCAATACGTTGTGGTAACTGTGTGGGGTATACCGACATGGTCTAAGAAATAGCTACATTAGTGTGACATATTTGTGGGTAACGGTAGCCCTTGAGTAGTCAAGGAGAATACGGGGCCGCTGAGTGATGTCATGAAGCACTAACTAACTTCTAGAACCTTTACTTGACCAACTTGACCGTTAGGATGTAGTGAGATGACCGACTTTGGTGCAGTCCGAAGTTGGTAGATACTCTATACTACACTCATTGAGGTTTGGTTTTTTGGGATATTTCGGTCGCTATTAAAGAGACTTACGTTGAAACAATGCCCAAGGAAACAAACCGGTGATATTGAGCTCCCTTAGAACCCGATTACTATTACTATGACAGGTTTGAGCCAACAAAACTTCAAGAGGGTACTTACCTATGAGACTCCATGCAAGCCTAAACCTAAGGACTTGTTTTTTTTGTTTGTATATATTTACTTGTACATAACATCATAAACATCATAACAGCATACTCATATTCACTAACCATTTCAAGGATCTTGGGATTTATCTTTGTTCTGTTTTGTAGGACATGGATTCTATTCGCAGGAAAACCATTCAAGTCAACCTTGTAAGGATCCCTCCCCAACTTAAAGAGCTGGCATCAAGGGTTCCTGAAAATTCTCCATTTATCGAAAGACATGGTCGCCTACTAAACTTGGTTACCTTCAACACTGATGAGGACATGATGAAGGTGCTCTTCTAATTCTTTGATCCTCTACACCATTACTTCAAATTTCCCGATTATCAACTTGTGTCAGTTTTGGAAGAATTCTCCCAACTCTTGAGGATTCCCATTCTCAATCAACTACCTTTCAACGGTACGGAAAGAGATCCAAATCCAGAAGAGATTGCTCAAGCCTTACACTTGCAACCATCTGATATCACAACTAATTGGGAAACAAGGAGTGGTGTCAAGGGTTTCTTAGCCAAGTTCTTATTTGAGAAAGCCCAAAACTGTTGGAACTCCTTAGACTTGTAAGCTTTTGAGGAAATTGTGGCTCTCCTCATCTATGGGATGGTTTTGTTTCCAAATCCTGACCAACTCATAGATCTGAACGCCGTCAAAATCTTCATGTCTCGTAACTTAGTGCCTACTTTGCTTGGAGATATCCTACATTCTTTTCACACTCCCACTATGAGGAAAAGAGGTATCCTTATGTGTTGTACTTCTATTTTGGCAAGATGGTTTATTTTGCATCTTCCCCAATCTGTATTGAAGAACGAACAAGGTTCAAGGTGGTCACATAGGTTGATGACGCTCAAACATTCAGACATTCATTAGTGTTCTCGATCTATAGAGAATGTTACTATCATCGACCGTTGTGGAGAATTCCCTAATGTCCCTTTACTTGGCATTAGAGGAGGAATCACCTATAACCCCTGCTTAGCCTTAAGACAGTTTGGTGACTCCCAAAGGGATGGTCTACATGAGATTCTTATTCAAGGTTTGGTATTTGAATACGAGAATGACGATCAAGGTCACCACCAGAGGTTTATCCAAGCTTGGAGGATGTTGAACAAGGTAGATAGAAAGACATTGGGGCATAAGAATTCCATCCCTCTTGAGCCTTACCTCAAATGGGTACGAGCTCGTGCTCAAAGTCTTATGATGCCTTACCCCCCCCCCCCCCCCATTCTCCCGGTTATCATAGAGCCTGTTGTGGAAGGAGATGTTCCATACATTATCCTGCATCCTGACATGCCCACCTCTCTTGAAGACTTGCAAAGGGATTGGATATAGCTTAAGGGGGAGCAAGACACTTTCGAGGCCCAATTCTACGCCAGCGAGAAGAAGATTCTTGAACTCACCAAGCAACTACATGAGGAGCAGAGTCTGAACGCCTACATCGCACCAAAGAGGATGCGTACAACTTTTTTATCTTAGAGTTTTTGTATTTCTTTGTAAGCCCAAAGAAGGAATGATGTCCTCAAACTTTGATTTATTAATATAACATGTGTTCCTTTTTGGTCTAAAGAAAATTTAAATCTATAATTTCCTTGAAATCATTGCATATGCATCTACCATTCATCATAACATAAGCAGGTTTCTTACAATAAGTCTCCTCATCTTTCTACTGTTTATTTCAGTAAGATGGAACTCGAACAGATAGTAAAAGACCTCCAGGCACAGAATGCTCAATTTCAACAGATGTTCTTGACTCTAGCTAAAGGACAAGAGGATTTGAAAACTTTGATGATTGAAGAAAAGAAGAAGAAAGCAAAGAAAGCAATCGGTGTTCTGAATCTAGGATGAAGGTTCCCAGGGGAAGCCAGAAAGATCTTAGACTTCGCAACATCATCTGGTGAAAAAGACAATCAAGAAGGGAAAGGCAAGGAGGAAACTGCCCAGCCAGAATCTGAAGAGGAAGAAGAAGAGGATTACTCTAAAGAGCAGTATCCCCCGACCGACGACAAATACAAACATCTAGAAGAACGTCTAAGTGCAATGGAGATTCAGAAAGTGCCCGGGCTGGACTTTGAAGAGTTGGGTTTGGTGTCTAGGATTATTATTCCACCAAAATTCAAAGCACCAGTATTTGCTAAGTACGATAGGGTTTCGTGTCCCAAGATGCATCTCCGATCTTATGTGAGGAAGATACAGCCTCATACTGTTGATAGAGATTTATGGGTCCACTTCTTTTAAGACAGTTTATCCGAGACTCAGCTAGATTGGTTCTATCAACTGGAAAGAGCAAATATCCATAATTGGGAAGACCTTTCCGCTGCTTTTTATAAATAGTATCAGTACAACGCAGACCTTTCTCCCACCCGTACTCAACTCCAGAGTATGGATATGGTTTCAAGTGAAGGTTTCAAAGACTACACTCAGAAATCGAGGGACTTAACAGGAAGAGTCCAGCCTTCCCTGTCTGAAAGGGAACTAGTGGATATGTTTCTAGGGACCTTGTCGGGTCCATTTTTCAATCATCTAATTGGAAGCTCCTCAGCAGGCTTCACTGAATTAATCTTGACCGGAGAAAGAGTGGAAGATGGGATTAAGAGTGGGAAGATTCAAAAATACGCATCCTCCAGTGCTGTGAGATAACCATTTATTTGGAAGAAAGAAGTTATTGATATGTATCCTCAAAGAAATAAGGATAGAACTGAACCCCGTCCAATGGTAGGGGTTGTCATGATCCCTAAGCCTGCACCCACTCAACAAAGGAGTAACCAGCCTAGAACAGAGAGACCGGTAAGACAGTTTACCCGAATTAATATGACACTATCTCAAGTCCTGCCACATTTTTTGAGATCCAATCTGGTAACTTTGTAAGAAGCCCCGAAGAATCCCAAGACCGCATCTCCTTATTACCATCCTAATGCTCGTTGTGCTTACCATTCAGAAAGTCCAGGCCATGATACCAACAACTGTTGGGCTTTAAAAAACAAGGTGCAAGACCTTCTTGAAGTAAAAGAAATTGAGTTTGATGCTCCTGAGATCCCAAATGTTATCATCGCTCCTATGCTCAAGCATGGCAGTGATGTTAACGTTATTGAAGATAATATGTTTATTACTATTGTTGATGAACTTGATACTCCTCTCCTGACTGTCAAGAAGAACCTGTTGAAAGTCGGTTTATTTCCGGGCTGTGACAAAGACTGCCACCTCTGTTTATCCCTACCAACTAGTTGTCATTTATTAAAAGCAAGTTTCAAATGCCTAATGGATGAAAAAGAGATTTTGTTTGAGAAGACTCCCGTTCCAACCATTTCTTACAATGATGTTTCAATAGTAACCATTTCCGCCAATCCTTCCAGGGTCTCCACCAAAAGACCCGTTAGGATTACATCAGTTCCTAAGGTGACTCCACTGATAATTACTATGCCAGTGCCGATCCCGTACTCCTCAGATAAAATTGTCACGTGGAACTATAGGGGCGACGTCTACTATCACGGAGTCAAACAGGATTGGTTGGCTGATGAAGACTCAATTCTTAAGAAGGCTGACCATGACATCGGCAACATTGCGGGAACCAGCAAGATAACCCAGAGTGGAAGAGTATTTGCACCCTAGATTGCTCCTCCAAAGACTGTTACCGGTCCTGTGATCATCCCTGCTTTTGTTCTTGTTGACACTACTACTACAATTCCCATGGTTACCCCTACTAATATCCCTACCACCGAGTCAACCGAGACTCGGGGAAAAGGCATTATGGTTGAGCTTGTCCGGATGAAGGCACAATCAGTATCTATCCCAGAGGCCTCCCAAAAGGAGATGGAAGAAATTCTGAAAATTATAAAGAGAAGTGACTACAACATAGTCGAACAGCTAGGGCAGACTCCGTCAAAGATTTCCATGTTGGCTTTATTGTTGTGCTCCGAGGATCATGTGAATGCCTTGGTAAAATTCCTTAAAACTTCCCACGTACCACAAGAAACCTCTGTTGATGAGCTCCAAGACTGTGTGGCCAGTTTGACTGCTGACAATGGTTTAGGCTTTTCTGATGCTGACCTAAGGGGAGGAAACATAACGAGGAATTGCATATTTCTGTCGAATGCAGGGGCACAACTTTGGCCCATGCCTTGGTGGATACCGGTTCGTCTTTGAATGTTCTACCTAATAAAGCTCTTGATAGACTCGACTGTGATGGTTTGAACTTAAAAACCAGCAACATAGTGGTAAGGGCCTTCGACGGTTCAAAGAGGATGGTGCATGGGGAGGTGGACATCCCCATAAAAGTTAGAACTCAAACCTTTGATTCAACTTTTTACGTGATGGACATTTGCCCTTCCTATTCCTTTTTATTGGGCCGACTATGGATTCATAACGCTAGTGCCGTCACCTCTACATTACATCAAATGCTGAAATATCCAACCAAGGGGAAATCATTATTGTCCATGGTGAAGAGGAATATATGGTCAGTCACTTAAACTCCTTCAGATACGTGGAATTGGATGGTGAATTCATTGAAACTCTGTTTCAGCATTTCGAGGAAGTCCCACAAACAGTGGCAGCTACCAAGACTGTTTACCAAGTCCTAAAGATTACAAGACCTCCTCTAAAGATGTCTTCTCTGAAAGATGCAAGGTCGTGATCGAAAAAGGTGGGTGTACTATTTGGGGCCAACTCCCGGATATCCCTTACAAATCTGACAAATTTGGTTTGGGTTTCACTTCAGGAGCCTAGAAATTTGTCCGTCGTGCTCGTGCCGGGGGACCACCTTTGAAGATTAGCAACCACGGAGTCAACGCAGTGGAGGATTGTTGTACCCCAAAATTTGCCCTCGCATTTTACCACAAGAAATCTCAGCTTCAGGCGTTTCCTGATTTTTCAGATCTGGCTCAAGAATCGGACAAACGGACTTTTCTCGTCAGTCAAACAAAATTAGGGTTTTACTGATTTTCAGGGGCTCTGGATTGTTTCACACAGTTGGCTTAGGGTTTTGGTTGACTTTGACTCAATTTTGATCAGGCGAACGTTATTTGGCATTTAATCAGAAATTAAGGTTTTTTGTGGGCATATTCTCAGAAGGATTTAAATTCCACAACACTTTGCAAGTTATTCCGAGATTCAGGTTGAATTCGCATTGTTTTGATTTAATCAGTAAAAGAGACAGTTGGTTTGAATTCACGTTGGTTTGTTTGAGCCAGTCAAAAGAAATATGCAGTATTGGATTTACAGTGCTTGGTAAGAAATCAGTAAGAAAGGAATGCGTCTGATCAGTTATTGCGTTTGACTGTGCGTTGCTTTGGATGATGGAGGCGCCAAGTTCATTTATTTTGATCAACGTAGAATCAATGTTTAGTTGATTATTTATTATTCTAAGGATTAAATATCTGAAATTTAATTTTCATTTATTTAATTTAAGGAACTATAAATAATAAGTAAATAATTGAAAAGGGATAAAAAGAATTAAATGGATCAATAGAATTTTTATTTCATATTTAAACATTTGTTACAATTATTATTTAGATACAAGTATGCATTTACAAAGTATTTAAAATAATAATAGTTACAGTGATTAAATTGAAAATAAAACTATCCTATTTTTCTAAATATCTTCTAAGTCCCCAATTCTTCATTCTTCACTTTACCCCTCTCCATCCAAATATTCATCTGCAAAAGAAAAGGAGAAAAGTCAGTGATTGATAAATAAATAAAGACAGATAAAATTGCAGTCATCATTAAAGGCCACTGATTGGGATCAGTTAACCCTCTCTGCAAATCACGGGATTTCTCCCGGTTCACAAAGAGGGAAGAATTTTATTTAATCATAAATGCAAAGTTGAGAAAAAATGCAAAGTGCCAAACTGCATAAATTCAAAAAAATCTCAAGCAAACTGCATAAATTCAAAAATCTCAAGCAAACTGCACAGTTCAAACCCAACTAAAAATCCAAATTGCAACTTTCTGTCAAAATCCAAAAGTGTCAAACTTGCTGTCAAATGCCAAAAAGTCTACTCAAAGCTGTCAAGAAGAGGATTTGGCAAAGATATCAAAGAAGATAAAAGTACAAAATCTGTCAAAAGAAAAGATAAAAGATGCAGAGGAAAACCATTATGCAAGCATACATTTCTTTTCATCATTTCCCAACAAGTAGCCTTTTCAGAAAGTACAGAAAAAAAGCATAGTTTAATATTCAACTGTACTGAGAGAGAAGAGTGGAGAGATAAAAGAATGCAGGTTTTTAGGCTTTAGGCAGATACAGGAAGAAAGATATACAAAGGGACTGAACACAGTAAAGAAAGGGGGGCCATACCAACAGATGCAAAAGAAGCAGAATTTTCACCAAAGTAAAAAGAAATATACAAACTGATATAACCTGCTACTGCATTTCAAACTAGGCCTTAAAACTTCACAAAACCTGCATTGGCTCAAACCGGCCTCAACATACAAACCAGCTGAAGCAAGTCAAAAACATACAAACCTGAAGCTCAATCCAAGTCCATAACCTCAAAAACACATAACCTGCAATGGCCTAATGAACCATTACCTACTGTCAAACTCCAACCTGCTAAAAACATGAAGCAAAAAACCTGCATATGCAAAACCTGCTAAGCCATGAACCAGTTCAGAATCCCCAACACCTAAACCATTCAATCCAAACATATACCAGTCACAAGCATAAACCTGCATTAGTCAAGCCTCAAAAAAACAATAAGCCTGAAACCTAAGAAAGACCATGAACCATTTTTCCTACTGTCAAAAACAACAGAACAAACATAAACCCAAGTTCTTCCAACCTGAACCAACACAAACTTACCCAGGCAACCTGTATACCCTGTTTACACCAACACCATCCAAATAAAAACATCATTGGGCAAAAGCATTCAAAATCAAAACCTCCAGCCCTCAGTAAAAAAGAACATCATTGAGCAAAAGCATTGAATTCAAAACCAACATTCAGAAGCACGTATACAAGGCCCTCAGAACCCTAGGTTCATCCTTGGGCAAGGAAGTAGCAAGAGAAGCAAGCAGAATAAGGCAACCAAAGCAACTGGGATAGAAGAAGCAACAAAGGCAACTCAAAAGGCAAATCATTCAGAAGCAACAATCAAAGCATACAGGCGAGACCCTCAGAACTCTGAGTTCATCATAGGGCGGAAAAAAGAGCAACAAGCATACAGTGGCAAAAAAGAGAAGAAGAGAAGAAGACGTGTATCAAGCTTTCAGTTCAGATCATCATAAAGCCTAAAAAAGGGTAGTACAGAAATACCAGAAGACAAAGCGCGCATCACCGTCCCTCCATCGTCAAAAGCCCTCCAAACGCCTCATAATCATCTCCTCCAACGAAGGTAACTCGTTTTATCTTTCTCTTCGTCCCTCAAACAAAAAAAGAACGAGTAATCAGAATTCGTGACACAAAGCTAAACATGCAAGGCTTAACATTCAAAAAAACCTAAAATGCGTTGAAAAAGAGTTATCACCTTACAGCCTCGTTGGACCGAAGAGGAAGAGGAGATGATGGTAGCGTGGTGGCTCAGGCAAGGAGACGTTGTTCAGTAGCCATGGCCAAGGGACGAAGAAGACGAATGAAAACGAACACACGAACACCGCCGCTGCACTAACCCTAAGCGTTGTCAAACTGGATACCAAAACAATGAACCCTAAAAAACCAACGCTTGCACTGTGGGCCTTGCCCGTTTCTGAATACCCAAGGCCCATTTTAAAAAAGTTATAAACCCTTTTCTTTTATAAAACAAACATTATTCTTATTAATTAATTAATTTAACCCTTTTTTAAACAAGTGTTTTATTAATAACTTAATACTAACTTTTCTCTTTTTATATATAACATCTTTAAAATATATTTTTCTCTAACTTAATATATACTTTAATAATGAAAATACATTTTTATTGCACCATATAATAAATATTGAAAATACTTTTCATTTAATTTGTTTATAATAAATAAAAATACTTTTTTTTTCTACTTTGTTTCTTGATATTTATTTAAATATACTTTTTATAATAAATAAAGATACATTTTGATACATAATATAATTGAAAACATTTTCTTTTCAATAAAACTTTCTTTTTGTACATATTAAAGAAATATCAGATTATTAATTAAATAAACATTTAATTTTTCTTTAGGTCAAAACAAATACCTAACAATACTTTCTTAAATTCATATTGTCGCACCTGTAAATAACACTTATACAATACATCTCACTTACACAATACAAATACATTCACATTGCTCCTATACACATTTGTTTATCTTATACATTGATATACCTTATTTACATTTGATCGCAAATTCGATTTGGTTGTAACTTATTGGATACTATAAGTCTCATCCCCATTTGTGAATATTGTACCCCCACTCCCGGATACTTATTTTGTAATAGCGTAGACTTTACATTTTCGCAATTTACCGCTTTCAATTATACCATGGTTAGACCTAGGGTTTGCATGTACATAAAATCAAACGCTAGATAACCTAATACAAGACAAATACATGAAATCAATACACAATCACACTTGCACCCCCTAGGGTAATCCCACATGTTGCCTTCCAAAATGGGCCATGCTTGCACGTCGAGTATCTTTGGCAAAACAAAATCAAATGATCATAAGTCCCTCGATGACGCTTTCGAATGTTGCCTAAACGGAATGATCATAGTCCCTTCAAAGCAAATTTCCAAAGACACTTGGCATCATTGCATTCATGGTCCATACGATGACCCGCGCCCGTCCCGAATAAACTTCCTAAACGCAAGATTGTCCACCAAATTCAATGGTGGAACAAAATTGTTAAAAGGGTTGAAAACATAGAGAAAACCTTTGAGTACGATAGGGTAGACAAAACTCTTAGTTACTTGAGATCAACTTGCAAAAACACTTGCCTTGTTTTCAAAAAACCACAATCCACAACACTTTCAAACAAATTCTCAAAAACATTTGAAACATCTTTTCGAAAAGATCCACACTTTTGTAAAACACTCAAACACGAGTCAAATACATTGGTTGCCTAAAACAAGGCATCTCTTAAAAAACATTTTCAAAACACACATACACACCATTTTTCAAGCAATCGAAATTCAAGGCAAGTGATCTAAAAACCAAGTAACTAAGAGCCCATGGATAACCATGGATGAAAAGGGTGCTAATACCTTCCCTTTTCATAATCTACCCCCCGAACCCACGAAATATCTCAAAAGGTTTTTGCTGTGCTTTTTCAACCTTTCCTTTAGGATAAAATAAAAAGTCGGTGGCGACTCTTGCTCAACCGCACAAGTGCGAATACGAACGCAAAACAACAGTCAGTTCTCCCACAGTATCACAGAACTGGCGACTCTGCTGGGGAGAATTTTAAAGTGGGGTTACCTTAGGGTTTAGACCACCTTTACTTTCTTGCTTTGATTGACTTGATTGCTTTATCTTTTGGGTTCTTGTTTGGGTTTGTTGTAAATCCTCCACCCGGATTTGGGGCACCTTAGGTAAATAGCAAAAAAACTGCGAGGGAACTGTGCGGGGTATACCGACATGGTTGAAGCAGTAAGCTATGTTAGTGTGACATATTTGTGAGTACCGGTAACCCTTGAGTAGTCAAGGAGAGTACGGGGCCGCTGTGTGATGTCATGAAGCACTAACGAACTCTTAGAACCTTAATTGACCATCTTAGCCTTTTTAGGGGTAGTGAGATGACCGACTTTGGTGCAGTCCGAAGTTGGTAGATGCTCGATGCTACACTCATTTGAGGATTGTTTTCTTGGAATATTTTGGTCGCCAGTAAGTGGCTAAACCGAAACAATGAACACATAAAACAATCCAATGATATTGAGCTCCTTAGAACCCGGTTTCTATTTTAGGACAGGATGAGCCAACTAACTTCAAGAGGGTAGTACCTGAACCTCATGCAAGCCTAAACCTCAGGACTTGTTTGCTTTGTGTGAATATGTTTGCATGTATATACACTCACTTGCTTTTTGCATAACATGTACATAACATCATGACATCATACCATAGCATTTTCAATAACCATTTCAAGGATCCCGAGGGTTCTTTTGATGCAGGGTTACGTTGAACCAGACGTCTACCAAGGGGCAAGGGGGTTTCTCCTCTAACCAGTTCCATCAAAGATCAAGTACAACAACTTGAATCAGTGGCTATGACCCACTTGTCATGGTGAGCTTGATTCTCGTGGAAGGACATCCACCGATACAAAGCTCTCCAAACAAAGATCAAGTACAATAACTTGAATCAGTGGCTATGACCCACTCGACATGGTGAGCTTGATTCTCGTGGAAAGACATCCACCGGTGCAAAGTTCTCCAATCCAAGAGCAAAGTTCAACCTCTAACATTTTGTTGTGTTTACCCCGTGAGATCCTTGAAAGCATGCATCCACATATCATGCATTGCATTTTGACAATCTTTCCTTTTTCAGGTTTCCTTACTCTCCTGCTGTTTATTTCAGCAAGAGATGGCCCTAGAAAGGTCTGTCAAAGACATCCAAGACCAGACTGCTCAGCTGCAGGAGACGTTCCTGAACTTGTCTCTGGGGCAAGAGGAGGTGAAAGCTCTTCTCACAAAGGGCTTGGAGAATTCCAACGAGGCCAGGAGTGACCAGCTTGCGGAGCTGCAGTTCGATATGACAACCTTGAGGACTCAAATGATGGGACAGTTGGTGGGCCAGATGGCTCTCATCCAAGACCTATCCCAAAGACAAGAGGAACTCAGAGTTCTTGTCCGCCAATTGCTTCCAAACAGCCAACTGGGGCAAGCATCTGAGGTTGAAGAGCAAGTCACCGCTCAGCCTCTATCCACTCAAGAAGACAAGGGGAAAGCTCCTTTGCTTGCTTCAGGGTCACAAACCCATCAACAACCTCGCCAGCGTCAACGGGGTAATCGGCGTAAGCAAGAAACGTCGGGAAGACAGTTCACGGAGACTGAAATACCATCATTTTTCATACTGAAGCGTCTGTTGGAGGTCAACTTGCTTACCGTAAAGGACCCTCCTCAGAAGCTCAATACCTCCTCTCCTAACTACTGTCTCGACGCATTCTGTGTTTACCACTCCTACAGCCCGGGACACGACACCAACGACTGTTGGGCCTTGAAGAACAAGATTCAAGATCTGATCGACATTGGGGTGCTGGAATTCATGCCAGACGGCGAGATGAAAATCTTCCGTTAAAAGGTTCTCCACTTGGAGTGACGAAGCTCGAGCTGAAAGACTTTTGCTTCTTTTTGAATTTTCAAAGTTGTAATTTCTTTTGCTGTCAAACAATTATCTGTTGATGTTAAACTCTGTTTTTCATTAATGTATTGCATATGTTTGTCTTAAATTCATCCATTCGTTTCACTACTCTTATGCTTTTCTTTATGATATTTGACTCTTGATAAAAATCTATAAGCCTTTAGAGGGAGGATGACGAAACAATACCATGATCTTATACAGTATGCTTCTGAACAGACCTTGCTGATGATGTACAGGCATTTCTTTCAATTCCCAAACACTGGAGTTATAAGGAAGTTAATCCCTAGTCAACCCCTTCGAGCCAAAGAAGTAGGAGTTTTCTGTTCTAAACAATCGAAACCTTTGATATAAACCTGGGGCAGGGTAGTCTCTCAGTTAATTCAAAAGAAAATGTGCATTGAAGTCGCAAACTCTCAGTTCGTAACACAACGAACGACGTCGAAAAATAAAGCATTCCTTTGGAATCAAAAGACAAGGGTGGTTCCCTATCACATAGACAGTCGATCTCTCAAAAAAAGAAAAAAGCCCACCAAGCCAAAACCTATAAAGGAGGCTTAAGAAAGCTGGGGCATCCCGCTGACGGTAATCCCGGAAAACGGTAACAGTCAGGCAAAAGTTAGGGATAACAAATCAAAATCAAAATAGTGAGGTCATTACAAAATCCTCAACAACATGAAAAATGTTGAAAAAAGAAAAGAAGAGATGATGATTGTCTCCCCAAATTCAACTGGTGAACCATCGCCCAAAAGTCGTTCAAAACTCAAAACAGAGTGTGGCGCACAATTAACTGAGCTTAGGTTGAAGGACATCACGAAGAGCGGGTGGGTACAGATATATTTTGAGCCTTTATCCTTTGTTTCTTAAACCGTGAACCAGGCCACGTTACAACCCTTCAAAAGTCCTAATTGAAGCATGGGTTAGTTCGAAAGCATACTGTTACAAAAGGTATCCTGACTCCTGTAAGGTTTTACTCTAAATCTTGTGTTGATTTGTCTTATAAAAAGTTTTCTGCTAAAAACGCATTCTTCAAAACTTCAAGACAAACATAAACTTTGCATTATTTGAATATCACTGTCTGCATTAGGCTTTTTGTTTGACAGCGAAGAAATTCATACAGCAAATGTTCGGAGGAACGAAAACTCTCTCAGTAAGTAAAAATCACTTCAAGAGGATAACACTTCCATCAAATCTCCTATCAACAAAGGGCATATCTATCAACTATTACAATTCCAGATTCGACTCCTGTATCCAGCCAGGGCATATTCTAGTTGTTTAGGTATTGGCTTGCATTTTTGGTAAAACCCAAGTGTATGTGTGAATGTCATGACTGATGTCATAACATTCTAGTTTAGTTTGTACTGATTCATTAGGTACCTTTGCAGAAAAATATTGTCATTCAGGAACTGATGTTTATAAGTGTGTATCTGAGCATTTTGCAAAATGATCACATTTTGCTAAATCAGTAGACAGGTTTTCTCAGATGTCATAACAGATGTTAAGACATCCTGTTCTGAACTAACAGGTTTGCAGGTTGGTTAATTCTGAGTTTTTTCAGGAAAATAACTCAGTCTTTCCAGAACAGAATCCTGCGTTTTCTGAGGGGTAACCTAGCTCAACCCTAACCTGGTTAATAAAGTCCTGTGACCTAGTCTTAAGGTCAAACGGAATTAACCCTAGGTTTTTGTGGAAACCCTAACTGAAGTTGCAGCTGCTATATATTCAACAGAGCTGCTGTTTTGCAAGTAATCCCTTTTTGATCAGAAGATCATTTGTAATCTGTATAGGTTTAATAATTGTACTCCAAGCAATTATCATTGTGATAAGTGACTTGGAATAGGTTTTTAATTGTAAGGGTTGTGTAGCACTCAAAGCTTTGAAGCAAGAGTGTTTGAATGTTCCTTGACTAAAGCTGTGAAGCAGAGTCAAGTTAGTTGTGTATCACTCAAAGTTGTGAAGCAAGAGTGGTTGTGTTACTTGATTAAAAAGCTGTGAAGCTTAATCAAGTGTATATTTTTGAAGAGTGTCTTCATCAAATCATTAGTCAAATTGTTTTATGTATCACTGCTGTGATTGAGGGGGAGTGAGTAGGAACTCAGGTTTAAGTTGTACTTAGATTGAAATTGCATTGGATAGGTCTTAAGTGAAGGAGATAAACTGGTTGGTTTATTCCTGAATTAACATCTCTTATAGTGGATTTCCTCCCTGGCTTGGTAGCCCCCAGAGTAGGTGTTGTTGCACACTGAACTGGGTAAACAATTGACTGTGTTCTTTATTGTTTTTGTATTTACTGTCATATAGTAAGTCAGATACGGTGTCATAACATTGAATGTGACATTGAGTATCTACAGCCAGAATTTCAATTGGCATCAGAGCAGACACCCTGCCTGTATTACTGGGTGAGATCTAGGGATATCACTTTCTGGCACTATGGACAAAGAAGGAGTTTTTGGAAATAGACCACCCATTCTGGATGGAACTAATTATGACTACTGGAAACCTCGTATGATTGCCTTCCTAAAATCTCTGGACAAAAAGGCTTGGAGAGCTGCTGACAAAGGATGGATCCATCCCACCATAACTGAGAAAGATGGGACAATCAGTCTGAAGCCTGAGGAAGATTGGAGTCTGAGGAAGATTGGAGTAAAGAAGAAGATGAGTTAGCCCTGGGAAATTCCAAAGTTTTAAATGCCTTGTTCAATGGAATTGATAGAAACATTTTCAGACTAGTACATCAATATGAACTGGCCAAGGAAGTTTGGGACACTCTCAAAACTACTCATGAGGGCACTTCCAAAGTAAAAATGTCAAGGCTTCAGATGTTGACTACCAAGTTTGAGAATCTAAAAATGATGGAAGATGAAACCATTCATGAGTTTCACATGAACATCTTGGAGATTGCCAATACCTCAGGAGCTCTGGGAGAAAAGATGTCAGAAGAAAAACTGGTGAGGAAGATTCTCAGATCCTTGCCTAAAAGATTTGCAATGAAGGTAACTGCCATAGAGGAAGCCCAGGACATCAGCAAGTTGAGAGTAGATGAACTTATTGGGTCTCTTCAGACTTTTGAGATGGGGATCATTGATAATGGTGACAAGAAGAACAAGAGCATAGCACTTGTGTCCAACACTGATGTTGAAGAAAATATTTCAGAAGCTATAGCCATGCTTGGAAGACAGTTCAACAAACTCATCAAAAGAATAGATCCAAAGTCAAGGTCTAATGTTCATAACATTCCCTCTGACATTGACAGTTCCAGCAGAAGACCAAGGTCAGAAGAGAAGGGAAATCAAGGCAGAGGAATTCAATGCCATGGTTGTGAAGGATATGGGCATATTCGAGCTGAATGTCCTACCTTTCTTAAGAAACAAACGAAAGGAATGACAGTTACTTGGTCTGACTGTGATTCAGAAAGTAATTCTGAAGAAGAATCTGCCAAACTAGTTACTGCTTTAACTGGTGTTTGTACCTCTGAAAGTGACATCAGTGATGAAGAGGTGACTTTTGAAGAACTGGCTGATACTTACAAGAAATTGTGTATCAGAAGTACTGAAGTCTGTGTGCAGAATGAGAAACAATCAAAACTCATCATAAAGCTGGAAGCTGAAAAAAGGGCAAACCTTGAAACTATAAGTAATCTAGAAGGAGAAGTTCAATTGCTGAACTCACAACTGAATCAAATGACCAAATCTGTCAAGATGCTGACAAATGGAACAGACAAATTGGAAGAGATCCTTCAGGTTGGACAAAATGTGGGAAATAAATCTGGACTAGGATTTATGGAAGCAAAGAAATCTGGTACTGGTAAGCAAATGTCAAAATAGATGTCTCAACACAACTCTCAACATCAGGAACAGAGACATATGAAGAAAAGGTACCAAAGATGGAGATGTCATCATTGTGGGAGATATGGCCACATAAATCCCTTCTGCTTCAGATTGCATGGATACCCTAATCAGAACTCAGGTGTCAAACCTAAGTCTAAAAAGGTACCACATGCTCCTAAATGGAAGAAAAAGGCTACTGCCCTGATAGCCCACACTTCCCTGAGGGTCTCTGCAAAGGAAGACTGGTACTTTGACAGTGGATGTTCCAGACACATGACTGGAATCAAGAACCTCCTCAATAATGTTAAGCCTCACACCACCAGTTTTGTGACCTTTGGAGATGGTGCTAAAGGTGAAATCAAAGGAGTTGGTGATTTGGACTGCCCTGGAGTTCCAAGTCTGAATGAAGTACTGCTGGTAAAAGGGCTGACTGCTAATCTCATTAGTATCAGTCAATTGTGTGATCTAGGATTCAAGGTCAATTTCTCAAAATCTGAATGTCTTGTAATCAATGACAAACAAGAGATAGTAATGAAAGGAGTCAGATCCAAAGACAACTGTTACTTGTGGGAGCCTGAGAACACTAATTTCTCATCTTTGTGTTCCATTGCAAAAGAAGAAAAAGAGGTGAAACTGTGGCACCAAAAACTTGGCCATCTTCATCTAAGAGGTATGAAGAGGATTATCTCCTTGGAGGCAGTCAGAGGGATTCCAAGACTACAAATTGATGAAGAAAGAGTTTGTGGTGAATGTCAGGTTGGTAAGCAGACTAGGATGTCACATCCAAAGTCAAGACATCTGACCACCTCTACGGTTCTAGAACTTCTTCATATGGATATGATGGGACCAATGCAAGTAGAGAGTCTTGGTGGAAAAAGATATGCCTATGTGGTTGTGGATGATTTTTCCAGATTCACCTGGATTAATTTCATTAGGGAAAAATCTGATGTATTTGAAGTTTTTAAAGAATTATGCAAAAGAATTCAACGAGAAAAGGAAGGGAGTATTGTCAGAATCAGAAGTGATCATGGCAAGGAATTTGAAAACAGCAAGTTTGATGATTTCTGTTCCTCAGAAGGAATTAGTCATGAGTTTTCTTCTCCTATAACACCTCAACAAAATGGAGTTGTGGAAAGAAAAAACAGGACCATACAGGAATCTGCCAGAGCAATGTTACATGCCAAAAGACTTCCTATGTATTTTTGGGCTGAAGCTATGAATACAGCCTGCTATGTTCATAACAGAGTCACCTTGAGGAAGGGAACCTCATCCACCATATATGAACTCTGGAAAGGAAGAAAACCAACTGTGAAGTACTTCCATGTGTTCGGCAGTAAATGCTATATTCTGGCTGATCGTGAACAAAGAAGAAAACAGGACCCTAAAAGTGATGAAGGCATATTTCTAGGATACTCCTCAAACAACAGAGCTTATAGAGTATTCAACTCCAGAACCAAAACCATGATGGAATCAATAAATGTTATAATTGATGATTATCATGAAGAAATAGATGTTCCTTGTACTGTTGAGACATTCTTTGAGACTTCAACCGAACAAAATGACCTACCCAACTCCACCACAACAGAATCTGAATCAAAGGAAGCTAGCAAGATCCCTTCCATCAGAATTCAGAAGGATCATCCAAAAGAGCTCATCATAGGAGATCCCAATAGTGGAGTCATCACAAGATCTAGAGAAATCATCTCAAACTCTTGTTTTGTGTCCAAAATGGAACCAAGAAATGTCAAGGAAGCTTTAATTGATGAATATTGGATTGGTGCAATGCAAGATGAACTGAACCAATTCAAGCAACATGAAGTTTGGGAACTGGTTCCTAGACCTGAAGCAACTGACATCATTGGGACAAAATGGATATTCAAGAACAAGTCAGATGCTGAAGGAGTTGTCACCAGAAATAAGGCAAGACTTGTTGCTCAAGGATACACCCAGGTTGAAGGGGTTGATTTTGATGAAACCTTTGCACCTGTAGCCAGGCTGGAATCAATCAGACTCTTGTTGTCAATTGCTTGTCTTCTGAAGTTCAAGTTATTTCAGATGGATGTGAAAAGTGCCTTTCTAAATGGGTACTTGAATGAGGAAGCTTATGTGGAACAACCTAAAGGCTTTGTGGATCCAACCCACCCTGATCATGTCTACAAATTGAGAAAAGCCCTATATGGCCTGAAACAAGCTCCTAGAGCATGGTATGACAGGTTAACAAAGTTTCTCTCAGACAAAGGCTACAGAAAAGGAGGCTTGGACAAAACTCTCTTTGTCAAAACTGGAGGAGGGAAGTTGATGGTTGCCCAAATATATGTTGATGACATAGTGTTTGGAGGAATGTCAGAACATATGGTTAAACACTTTGCTGACCAGATGCAGGCTGAATTCGAAATGAGTCTCATGGGAGAACTAACTTATTTTCTTGGACTGCAAGTCTCACAGATGGAGGACTCAATCTTCTTATCTCAAAGCAAGTATGCTAAGAACATTGTAAAGAAGTTTGGTATGGAGAATGCAAGTCACAAAAGGACTCCTGCTCCTACTCATCTAAAGCTTTCCAAAGATTCAAGTGGGGTTAAGGTGGATCAAAGTCTGTACAGAAGCATGATAGGAAGCTTGTTGTACTTAACTGCCAGCAGACCTGATATTGCCTTTGCAGTTGGTGTTTGTGCAAGATACCAAGCTGATCCCAAAGTCAGTCATATCAATCAAGTGAAGAGAATTTTGAAGTATGTAAGTGGAACTTACAACTATGGATTGATGTATACTCATGGCTGTGAACCAGCTCTGACTGGCTACTGTGATGCTGATTGGGCTGGTAGTGCTGATGATAGAAAAAGCACCTCTGGAGGATGTTTCTTCTTGGGAAATAATTTGGTTTCCTGGTTCAGCAAGAAACAGAATTGTGTGTCTCTTTCTACTGCTGAAGCTGAATACATTGCAGCTGGTAGTAGCTGCTCTCAAATGATCTGGATGAAACAGATGCTCACTGAGTATAATGTCACACAAGATGTTATGACATTGTACTGTGACAATCTGAGTACAATCAACATTTCCAAGAATCCCATTCAGCATAGCAGGACCAAACATATTGACATACGACATCACTTTATCAGAGACCTTGTAGAAGAGAAGACAGTCAAATTGGAACATGTTGCCACTGAGCTACAGCTGGCTGACATTTTTACCAAGGCTCTAGATGCAAATCAATTTGAAAACTTAAGGGGTAAGTTGGGTATTTGCCAACATGAGGAATTGTAGCAATTAATTTTGCTTAAAACAAGGATTAAAGGAGTTATGCTTGTTCTGATTGGGTTAAAATTATATTTTCCCATTTCCTACAATTCTTTTAAGAAGTTGAATAGACACTCCTTTTCTTCCTTTCCCTCTCGTATCCTCATCAAAACCCAGTCTCTCAATCAGAATTTTCTCTTCAATTGCTGTTGGTCCTCTAAGACTGTCAAAATGTCTCAAACACCATCATCATCCAATACGACTATTTCAACCTCTTCCTCTGATCAAGATTCTAGGACAATCTCTTCCTGTCTGGACTCTGAAGTCTTGGAGATCTCTTCTCGTAGAAAAGTGGGAACTAACCCCACCAAGGTCAAAGAGTTGAGAACAAGACATGCAGGAAAGTCCCAAGCTTCTGCCTCTGGTAATCCATCTCATCCTTCTTCTTCAGTTCCCCCTGAAATTGCAAATAGGGAAGGGTCAGCCTATGTTAATCAAGCAATAGCAAAAATTGTTTCAAGAATTCTGAACGAGAACCACTCAGTTCCTGGCATTTCTGTTCCTTTGAATCAAGAAAGTTCAAATCCAGATGTCTCTAAGGATGTTGAGACATCAGACAAAGAGAAGAATGCTGATATTCCTCTGAGTCTGATGATAGTGCTTAAAGGTTGGTTGCTGTTTGGTGGTGTTGCTGGTTGGTGCTGATATTTGGTGGAGTTTGGAAGTGTGTTCAGTTTTTTTTTCTGCTGCTGCTCTTATTATTTGTTTTGGATAACTGTATAATCTTTATGAACATGTATCTTTGGCCCATTTGTGGCTAAAGAGGGGGAGAATATTTTGGTAATTACTTAATTAGTACTTGCTCAATTAGACATTCTATTTTTCTGCAGTCATTTCTTTCTGCTGTTATCTATCTCTGATTGCTTAGGGTCTTTAGCCAAAAATCTGCCAAAGGGGGAGTTTGTAGTTGTTTAGGTATTGGCTTGCATTTTTGGTAAAACCCAAGTGTATGTGTGAATGTCATGACTGATGTCATAACATTCTAGTTTAGTTTGTACTGATTCATTAGGTACCTTTGCAGAAAAATATTGTCATTCAGGAACTGATGTTTATAAGTGTGTATCTGAGCATTTTGCAAAATGATCACATTTTGCTAAATCAGTAGACAGGTTTTCTCAGATGTCATAACAGATGTTAAGACATCCTGTTCTGAACTAACAGGTTTGCAGGTTGGTTAATTCTGAGTTTTTTCAGGAAAATAACTCAGTCTTTCCAGAACAGAATCCTGCGTTTTCTGAGGGGTAACCTAGCTCAACCCTAACCTGGTTAATAAAGTCCTGTGACCTAGTCTTAAGGTCAAACGGAATTAACCCTAGGTTTTTGTGGAAACCCTAACTGAAGTTGCAGCTGCTATATATTCAACAGAGCTGCTGTTTTGCAAGTAATCCCTTTTTGATCAGAAGATCATTTGTAATCTGTATAGGTTTAATAATTGTACTCCAAGCAATTATCATTGTGATAAGTGACTTGGAATATGTTTTTAATTGTAAGGGTTGTGTAGCACTCAAAGCTTTGAAGCAAGAGTGTTTGAATGTTCCTTGACTAAAGCTGTGAAGCAGAGTCAAGTTAGTTGTGTATCACTCAAAGTTGTGAAGCAAGAGTGGTTGTGTTACTTGATTAAAAAGCTGTGAAGCTTAATCAAGTATATATTTTTGAAGAGTGTCTTCATCAAATCATTAGTCAAATTGTTTTATGTATCACTGCTGTGATTGAGGGGGAGTGAGTAGGAACTCAGGTTTAAGTTGTACTTAGATTGAAATTGCATTGGGTAGGTCTTAAGTGAAGGAGATAAACTGGTTGGTTTATTCCTGAATTAACATCTCTTATAGTGGATTTCCTCCCTGGCTTGGTAGCCCCCAGAGTAGGTGTTGTTGCACACTGAACTGGGTAAACAATTGACTGTGTTCTTTATTGTTTTTGTATTTACTGTCATATAGTAAGTCAGATACGGTGTCATAACATTGAACGTGACATTGAGTATCTGCAGCCAGAATTTCACATATCTGTTGACCACATTTCCAGACTCGACTCCTGTATCTAGCCAGGGCACGTCTGAAGAGTTTGAAGATTCGATTCCTGTATCCAGCCAGGGCATATCTGTTAACTATCACAATTCCAGATTCGATTCCTGTATCCAGTCAGGGCATATCTGTTGACCACATTTCCAGACTCGATTCCTGTATCTAGCCAGGGCACGTCTGAAGAGTTCGAAGACTCGATTCCTGTATCCAACCAGGGCATATCTATCAACTATCACAATTCCAGATTCGACTCCTGTATCCAGCCAGGGCATATTTGTTGACGACCATTTCCAGACTCGATTCCTGTATCTAGCCAGGGCACGTCTGAAGAGTTCGAAGACTCGATTCCTGTATCCATCCAGGGCATATCTATCAACTGTCACAATTCCAGATTCGACTCCTGTATCCAGCCAGGGCATATTTGTTGACGACTATTTCCAGACTCGACTCCTGTATCCAGCCAGGGAACGTCTGAAGAGTTCCAGATCAACACCTGTAACAAGCCAGGAAAACATCTGTGGACGATCGATTGTAGACCAACACCTGTAACAATCCAGGAATTTATCTACATCACCACTTGGGGCATTCGAATGTCAAAAGTGTTCAAAAACCCGATGCAGTTTTACACGGACTCATCGTCAGGAAATCCTACACAGACCTCCTCAAAACAGGAAGACCCCAGTAGTTTGGCATACAACCCAAGCTTCTGATTCTCCCAACAGTGGTCCCAAGACCTCTCATTTTCAACAATTGAAGACTCTTTCCCTCCACAGCAGCAGCCAAGGATTTATTTTCCCCGACAGCAATCAAGATTCTTTTATCTTCAGCCGTCCAGAATTCCTCTATCCTCAGCAAGACAGCTCTTCAGCTTACATGCGCATTCATCACATTCATGTTATAAACATTGATGTCACATACATTGCATCATACATCATAACATCGCATACGACTAACCCTTTACCTTTTCAGGTGAGATCAGTCGGCAGACAAAGATCATCTTCCAAGTTTACTCAGATGTGACCCGGACACGGCGACATTCTGATACTTATTCCAAATTCATCCAAATGCAGCTTTACACGAGCTCATCATCAAGAAACCCTACACCGGTTCCTCTTCAAGACGTCTGAAAACAGTTTACGGATTCTTCCCAACAACGGATGTCAATCTACCAACTTGTTCAGATGCAACCTTTGAAAACAGTTCACGGACGCTTCCCAACAACGGATGCTGCTCTATTGCTTATTCAACTTCAAGACTTCTGAAAACAGTTTACGGATTCTTCCCAACAACAGATGTCAATCTACCAACTTGTTCAGATGCAACCTTTGAAAACAGTTCACGGACGCTTCCCAACAACAGATGCTGCTCTATTGCTTATTCAACTTCAAGACTTCTGAAAACAGTTCAAGGGTTCTCCAAGTAACGGATGTTAACCTATCACTTGTTCAGATTCTTCTCAAGACTTCTGAAAACAGTTTATGGATTCTTCCCAACAACGGATGTTAATCTACCAACTTGTTCAGACTCTTCTCAACTTTTGAAAACAGTTTACGGACGCTTCCCAACAACGGATGCTGCTCTATTGCTTATTCAATCTCAACTCCTGAAAATAGTTTACGGATTCTACGAAACGTGGATGTCAATCTATTGCTTGCTCAGACCCCCGATTCAGAGATGTTCCAAAACATGGGTGGCTTTCCGATACTTGTCCACTCACCATTGACATACAGTTCAACATAACTAGATGGCATCTATAAGCCCATCCTCCTACCAGCAGTCACCAGATGGCATCTTTAAGCCCATCACCAAATGGCATCTTTAAGCCCATTATCAGATGGCATCTCTAAGCCCATTCCCCGACAAGATTCTATCGCACCAGATGGCATCTTTAAGCCCATCACCAAATGGCATCTTTAAGCCCATTCACCTCTACCATCACATCGCCGAGTGCAAATTTTCTGGGTTACTTTAGTGTCCAATCTTCTTTTACCTTCAAGTCGCGAAAGGCAAACTTGCCAATCTAACTCTTCAGGTTCAAGAAGATTGAACAGGGGCAACTGTTGTACCCCAAAATTTGCCCTCGCATTTTACCACAAGAAATCTCAGCTTCAGGCGTTTCCTGATTTTTCAGATCTGACTCAAGAATCGGACAAACAGACTTTTCTCGTCAGTCAAACAAAATTAGGGTTTTACTGATTTTCAGGGGCTCTGGATTGTTTCACACAGTTGGCTTAGGGTTTTGGTTGACTTTGACTCAATTTTGATCAGGCGAACGTTATTTGGCATTTAATCAGGAATTAAGGTTTTTTGTGGGCATATTCTCAGAAGGATTTAAATTCCACAGCACTTTTCAAGTTATTCCGAGATTCGGGTTGAATTCGCATTGTTTTGATTTAATCAGTAAAAGAGACAGTTGGTTTGAATTCACGTTGGTTTGTTTGAGCCAGTCAAAAGAAATATGCAGTATTGGATTTATAGTGCTTGGTAAGAAATCAGTAAGAAAGGAATGCGTCTGATCAGTTATTGCGTTTGACTGTGCGTTGCTTTGGATGATGGAGGCGCCAAGTTCATTTATTTTGATCAACGTAGAATCAATGTTTAGTTGATTATTTATTATTCTAAGGATTAAATATCTGAAATTTAATTTTAATTTATTTAATTTAAGGAACTATAAATAATAAGTAAATAATTGAAAAGGGATAAAAAGAATTAAATGGATCAATAGAATTTTTATTTCATATTTAAACATTTGTTACAATTATTATTTAGACACAAGTATGCATTTACAAAGTATTTAAAATAATAATAGTTACAGTGATTAAATTGAAAATAAAACTATCCTATTTTTCTAAATATCTTCTAAGTCCCCAATTCTATATTTCTTCACTTTACCCCTCTCCATCCAAATATTCATCTGCAAAAGAAAAGGAGAAAAGTCAGTGATTGATAAATAAATAAAGACAGATAAAATTGCAGTCATCATTAAAGGCCACTGATTGGGATCAGTTAACCCTCTCTGCAAATCACGGAATTTCTCCCGGTTCACAAAGAGGGAAGAATTTTATTTAATCATAAATGCAAAGTTGAGAAAAAATGCAAAGTGCCAAACTGCATAAATTCAAAAAAATCTCAAGCAAACTGCATAAATTCAAAAATCTCAAGCAAACTGCACAGTTCAAACCCAACTAAAAATCCAAATTGCAACTTTCTGTCAAAATCCAAAAGTGTCAAACTTGCTGTCAAATGCCAAAAAGTCTACTCAAAGCTGTCAAGAAGAGGATTTGGCAAAGATATCAAAGAAGATAAAAGTACAAAATCTGTCAAAAGAAAAGATAAAAGATGCAGAGGAAAACCATTATGCAAGCATACATTTCTTTTCATCATTTCCCAACAAGTAGCCTTTTCATAAAGTACAGAAAAAAAGCATAGTTTAATATTCAACTGTACTGAGAGAGAAGAGTGGAGAGATAAAAGAATGCAGGTTTTTAGGCTTTAGGCAGATACAGGAAGAAAGATATACAAAGGGACTGAACACAGTAAAGAAAGGGGGGCCATACCAACAGATGCAAAAGAAGCAGAATTTTAACCAAAGTAAAAATAAATATACAAACTGATATAACCTGCTACTGCATTTCAACCTAGGCCTTAAGACATCACAAAACCTGCATTGGCTCAAACCGGCCTCAACATACAAACCAGCTGAAGCAAGTCAAAAACATACAAACCTGAAGCTCAATCCAAGTCCATAACCTCAAAAACACATAACCTGCAATGGCCTAATGAACCATTACCTACTGTCAAACTCCAACCTGCTAAAAACATGAAGCAAAAAACCTGCATATGCAAAACCTGCTAAGCCATGAACCAGTTCAGAATCCCTAACACCTAAACCATTCAATCCAAACATATACCAGTCACAAGCATAAACCTGCATTAGTCAAGCCTCAAAAAAAAATAAGCCTGAAACCTAAGAAAGACCATGAACCATTTTTCCTACTGTCAAAAACAACAGAACAAACATAAACCCAAGTTCTTCCAACCTGAACCAACACAAACTTACCCAGGCAACCTATATACCCTGTGTACACCAGCACCATCCAAATAAAAACATCATTGGGAAAAAGCATTCAAAATCAAAACCTCCAGCCCTCAGTAAAAAAGAACATCATTGAGCAAAAGCATTAAATTCAAAACCAACATTCAGAAGCACGTATACAAGGCCCTCAGAACCCTAGGTTCATCCTTGGGCAAGGAAGTAGCAAGAGAAGCAAGCAGAATAAGGCAACCAAAGCAACTGAGATAGAAGAAGCAACAAAGGCAACTCAAAAGGCAAATCATTCAGAAGCAACAATCAAAGCATACAAGCGAGACCCTCAGAACTCTGAGTTCATCATAGGGCGGAAAAAAGAGCAACAAGCATACAGTGGCAAAAAAGAGAAGAAGAGAAGAAGACGTGTATCAAGCTTTCAGTTCAGATCATCATAAAGCCTAAAAAAGGGTAGTACAGAAATACCAGAAGACAAAGCGCGCATCACCGTCCCTCCATCGTCAAAAGCCCTCCAAACGCCTCCTAATCATCTCCTCCAACGAAGGTAACTCGTTTTATCTTTCTCTTCGTCCCTCAAACAAAAAAAGAACGAGTAATCAGAATCCGTGACACAAAGCTAAACATGCAAGGCTTAACATTCAAAAAAACCTAAAATGCGTTGAAAAAGAGTTATCACCTTACAGCCTCGTTGGACCGAAGAGGAAGAGGAGATGAAGGTAGCGTGGTGGCTCAGGCAAGGAGACGTTGTTCAGTAGCCATGGCCAAGGGACGAAGAAGACGAATGAAAACGAACACACGAACACCGCCGCTGCACTAACCCTAAGCGTTGTCAAACTGGATACCAAAACAATGAACCCTAAAAAACCAACACTTGCACTGTGGGCCTTGCCCGTTTCTGAATACCCAAGGCCCATTTTAAAAAAGTTCTAAACCCTTTTCTTTTATAAAACAAACATTATTCTTATTAATTAATTAATTTAACCCTTTTTTAAACAAGTGTTTTATTAATAACTTAATACTAACTTTTCTCTTTTTATATATAACATCTTTAAACTATATTTTTCTCTAACTTAATATATACTTTAATAATGAAAATACATTTTTATTGCACCATATAATAAATATTGAAAATACTTTTCATTTAATTTGTTTATAATAAATAAAAATACTTTTTTTTTCTACTTTGTTTCTTGATATTTATTTAAATATACTTTTTATAATAAATAAAGATACATTTTGATACATAATATAATTGAAAACATTTTCTTTTCAATAAAACTTTCTTTTTGTACATATTAAAGAAATATCAGATTATTAATTAAATAAACATTTAATTTTTCTTTAGGTCAAAACAAATACCTAACAATACTTTCTTAAATTCATATTGTCGCACCTGTAAATAACACTTATACAATACATCTCACTTACACAATACAAATACATTCACATTGCTCCTATACACATTTGTTTATCTTATACATTGATATACCTTATTTACATTTGATCGCAAATTCGATTTGGTTGTAACTTATTGGATACTATAAGTCTCATCCCCATTTGTGAATATTGTACCCCCACTCCCGGATACTTATTTTGTAATAGCGTAGACTTTACATTTTCGCAATTTACCGCTTTCAATTATACCATGGTTAGACCTAGGGTTTGCATGTACATAAAATCAAACGCTAGATAACCTAATACAAGACAAATACATGAAATCAATACACAATCACACTTGCACCCCCTAGGGTAATCCCACATGTTGCCTTCCAAAATGGGCCATGCTTGCACGTCGAGTATCTTTGGCAAAACAAAATCAAATGATCATAAGTCCCTCGATGACGCTTTCGAATGTTGCCTAAACGGAATGATCATAGTCCCTTCAAAGCAAATTGCCAAAGACACTTGGCATCATTGCATTCATGGTCCATACGATGACCCGCGCCCGTCCCGAATAAACTTCCTAAACGCAAGATTGTCCACCAAATTCAATGGTGGAACAAAATTGTTAAAAGGGTTGAAAACATAGAGAAAACCTTTGAGTACGATAGGGTAGACAAAACTCTTAGTTACTTGAGATCAACTTGCAAAAACACTTGCCTTCTTTTCAAAAAACCACAATCCACAACACTTTCGAACAAATTCTCAAAAACATTTGAAACATCTTTTCGAAAAGATCCACACTTTTGTAAAACACTCAAACACGAGTCAAATACATTGGTTGCCTAAAACAAGGCATCTCTTCAAAAACATTTTCAAAACACACATACACACCATTTTTCAAGCAATCGAAATTCAAGGCAAGTGATCTAAAAACCAAGTAACTAAGAGCCCATGGATAACCATGGATGAAAAGGGTGCTAATACCTTCCCTTTTCATAATCTACCCCCCGAACCCACGAAATATCTCAAAAGGTTTTTGCTGTGCTTTTTCAACCTTTCCTTTAGGATAAAATAAAAAGTCGGTGGCGACTCTTGCTCAACCGCACAAGTGCGAATACGAACGCAAAAAAACAGTCAGTTCTCCCACCGTATCACAAGGATGATAAGGACAGCTACGACCTGGAGGAATGGATTTTCCCAACTGTCAACGGAGGACTCAGCAACTGGGAAGCTAAAGATTTTGTCCCAATTACTTTTATCCAACAGTAATTGTCTTTAAATTTTGTCGTACTTGTAATAATTAATTAATTCAGACTTTTAAAGCCTTGTGTCTTACCCGAGGCACAACAGTCCATTTGTAAGGGTTGTTACCTCATTTTCATATGTCATCAATGAATCATGGACGTTTTTGCATATAAACTTTGTGCTCTTTGTCTTTCTTTTTCTACATTTTTATTTCTTTTCAAAGATAGTTATTGTGATACGGTGGGAGAACTGACTTGAGTTTTGCGTTTGTTTTCGCACTTGTTCGGTTTAGCAAGAGTCTCCATCGACTTTTTATTTTATCCTAAAGGAAAGGTTAAAAAGCACAGGAAAAACCTTTTGAGATGTTTCATGGGTTCGGGGGGTAGATTATGAAAAGGGAAGGTGCTAGAACCCTTTTCATCCATGGTTATCCATGGGCTCTTAGTTACTTGGTTTTAGATCACTTGCCTTGATTTTTGATTGCTTGAAAATGATGTGTGTATTTGTGTTTTGAAAAATGTTTTTGAAATAGACGCCTTTGTTTCGGAAACCGTTGTAATAACTCGTGTTTGAGTATATACGAAGGTGTGTATCTTTTCGAAAAGATGTTTCAAATGTTTTTGTTTTGAAAGTGTTTGTGGAGTGTGGTTTGAAAAGTAGGCAAGTGTTTTTGCAAGTTTGATCAAGTAACTAAGAGTTTGTCTACCCCTATTGTACTCAAAGGTTTTTCTCATGTTTTAACCCTTTTTAACAATTTTGTTCCATCATTGTATTTGGTGGACAATCTTGCGTTTAGGATGTTTAACGGGACAGGCGCGAGTCATCGTATGGACCATGAATGCAATGGTGCCAAGTGTCTTTGGCAATTTGCTTGAAGGGACTATGATCATTCCGTTTAGGCAACTTTCGAAAGCGTCATCGAGGGACTTATGATCATTTGAATTGTTTTGCCAAAGAAACTCGACGTGCAAGCATGGCCCATTTTGGAAGGCAACATGTGGGATTACCCTAGGGGTGCAAGTATGATTGTGTATTGATTTCATGTATTTGTCTTGTATTAGGTTATCTAGCGTTCGATTTTATGTACATACAAACCCTAGGTCTAACCATGATATATTTGAAAGCGATAAATTGCGGGAATTTAAAGTCTACGCTATTACAAATGAGTATCCGGGGGTGGGGGTACAAATGTTCAAATGGGGATGAGAGTTTAGGAGGATAGTGTCCAAATAGTTTACAACCAAATCGAATTGCGATCAAATGTAATATGTAATCAAATGTACAACAATGTATAAGAATAAAACAAATGCATAATGTATCAATGTGAGTGTATTGTGTATGTGTAAGTGTAAGTGTATATGTAATTTATTTACAAGTTGAGAAATGTGAACTTAAATGTATTATTAAGCATGTATTCTTGCATTTTTGTTTAATATGTACAAATAAAGTATTTTAATCTTAAGGAAAGAAAAGTATTAACTTTAAAGAAAAATTATGTAATTATGTATAAACATTTTTTTTTAAAAGGTTTTAAGATTAAGAAAAAGAAAATTGTTTTAAGTTCTATATATTATGTCTTATATTGAAGAAAAGTATTTCTTATGGATTTACAAATTAATGTATTTTAATTAAATTTGTTATGAAAATTTTAATTAAAAGAAAATGTTTTAAATTTGAGAAAATTATTATGTTCATGTTTGTTTTAGTTAATATTCTTATACAAAATTATAATTATATTATATAAAAAAAAGTATTAAAAAATAGTGTAAAGAAAACAAAATTAATGTATTTAATTAAGTTATAAAAAGATATTAGGGTGATAAAAGAAAAATATTTTTAGTTTTAAAACAAAACAAAAATGGGCCTTAGGGAGTCTTGTGGCCCAAACATAATTTGAAACAGAAGCCAAGGGGGGGGGGGTGTCAATTGAAAACGCGTTTGGGCTTAGGAAGTGAAGCGGGTTGTGTCCCAACGCAAACAACAACTTGTTTTTTATTAGGGTTTGATGATTATTGTTCATTTGGAGAAAAGCTTAGGGTTTGTGAGATAACGGCGCCGTCGTCGCTTTGCTTCGTTCGCCTTCTTCATTTTCCTCAACGTAAGGGCCACTGAATCGAGACCCTCCGCCTAGGGCCACCACGCCATCATCCGTTTTCCTCCCTCCATGGACCGCTCCAGTAGAGATACGCAAAGGTGACGGTTTCTCTTTAATGCATTTAGAGTTTCAAATCTTATACGTCTTGCATGTTTAGTTTACTGGTTCTGATTAAGTGTTTTGATTTTGTGTTTGAGGTATGAAAGGGAAGGGAAGAAAATTATACTACCTCTTGGAGACGGAGGAGGAAAGGATCTGGAGGCGCTCAGGCGGCCAAGGCGGAGGAAGCGGTGGAGCTGGCCTTTGGCTGGAAGAACCGGTATTTCGTATTTGGCTTCTTAGGTTTTGTGATGTATAAACTGAAAACCTAGTATGACTTCCTTTTTTTCTTTTCTTCTCTTTGCTCGAGTGCTTATTCTGAGTTGTGATATGATTATGCTTGCTTGCTTCTTCTGTATGCTCTCTTGATGAAAATGCCTATGATGATTCCAATCTGAGGGTTTGTATCGCTTTGACTTTGAGTTGCCTCTGAGTTGCCTTGAGATATTTGTTGATGATATGCTTGAATGTTTTGATATCTTGAATGTTTTGATGATGTTGTTGTTAGCCCAGTGATGAAACATTTCTGAGGGCTTTGAATTTTGACTGGAATTTGTGGATGTGTTTAGGCTGTTAAGCTTGAGACTTTATGTTATGAGGCTTCAATAGGCTTAGTGTTTTGAATGGTAAGGCTTTTGTTGGATAAATTTGTGTTTATCAGTTGGCTTCAAAGTTTTTGACAGGTTGATGGCCTTTTGGCTTTCAGGCTTCAGGCTTGATGATAGTTCATAGGTTTCAGGTTTATGGAATAAGGCTTGATGCAGGTAAGGCTTGACATAGTTTTTTTAGCTTTACTGGTTTAAGGCTTGATGAGGCTCGCTTCAGGCTTGCATCAGTTTGAGCTTTGGCTCAAGGTTTGACAGGTTTTAGGCTGGACAATTTGAGGTTACAGGCCTTGGTTTATGCAGATTTGGACATTGCTTGAAAGGTTGAGCTTGAGGCTTAACACAGGTTCAGTGTTTTTTAGGCTTTGGCTTTGAAGCTTTAGCAGGTTATGGTTGTTGCTTAGGCTTGCAAGCTTGGCCTTTTGGTACTGAAGCTTTGGCACAGTTTTTGGTTTTTCTTTCTTGATCTTTTTTTTTCTCTCTACTGTGTCATGACAGTTTTTGTTTTATATCTTTTCTTCCTCAAGCCTAAAGCCTGTAAGCCTATCTTCTTTTCTTTCTTTCTCTCTCTCTCCAGTACAAGTTAAAGCATTAAATAATGTTTATCATGTACTTTAACTGAAAAGGCAATTTGGCTTGGGAAATGATGAAATGAAAAATTTGCTTGCACACAATACATGTTTTCTCTGCATACTTTATGTCTTCTTGATATCTTTCCATATCTTCTTTTGACAGCTTTGAGTAGCCTTTTGTACTTGTTGGATATCTTTGACAGCCTTTTGGATAGCTTTTGGTTTAGTTTGACATTGGAACTCAGTTTGGACTTTGTAGTTCTAGTTCAGTTTACCTTTGGATTTTGTATTTGCTCATGCTGTTTGAGACTTTTGAAATTATGCAGCTTTGACAAATTTGAATTTGTGCAATTAAAACTTTTGTGCATTTCAATACTTTTATTGCAAGCATTTTTCATCCCTCTCTGTGAACCGGGAGAAATCTCGTGATTTGCGGAGAGGGCGAACTGATTCCGGCCAGTTGCCTTTAATGATGAGCCCAAATTAACTGTTTGCCTTTCAATTATTTTGACTGCATTTGACTTTTTTCTTCTTTCTTTATTTTGCAGATGAAAAATAATTGAGCGACAAAGGAGCATTGGATAGAAGATGAAGACTAGGAAACTTAGAAAAATTAGGATAGTTTTATTCCAAATTTAATTATTTGTAAACATTTATTATTATGAATACTTTGTAAATAAATACTGTATTCAAACAACAATTGTAACGAAAAATTAAAAGATGAATAAAATCCATTTTTATCAGTTAATTCCTTTTCTTCTTTTCAATTATTTATTTTATTATTTATAATTCTTAAATTATAATAAATGGAAATAAATTCCAATTATCTTAACTTAGAATAAATAAACAATTAAATAAACATTGTGGTTTTAGTATCGATCAATTAATAAACCTGGCGCTTCAAAAATCCAAAGCAAAGCACAGTCAATCACAACAACTGCCCAAATGTCTTTTCTCTTAATGATTCAATCAAACACTGCAAACTCAATCCAAATGACTCTTTTCACTGATTTAGTCAAACATTGCAAACTCAATCCAAATGCCTCAGTCCATATCTCAGAATAACTTGAAAAGCACTGTGGGATTAATTCTTTCTGAGAATGCGCACACAAAAACCCTAGTTCCTGATCAAATGCCAAAGAAGCGTTCGCCTGATCAAAGCTGAGCCAAAATCAACCAAACCCTAAGCAAACTGTGTGAACTGTTCCAGAGCCATGAAAACCCTAATTTTGTCTGACTGACGAGAAAAGTCTGTTTGACCGATTCTTGAACCAGTCTGAAAAATCAGGGAACGCTCGAGGCTGTGATTTCTTGTGGAGAAATACGAGGGCAAATTTTGGGGTACAATAGTTGCCCCTATTCAATCTTCTTGGACCTGAAGAGTTAGATTGGCAAGTTTGCCTTTCGCGACTCGAGGGTAAAAGGAGATTGGACACTAGAGTTCCTAGAAAATTTGCACTCGGTGATGTGATGGTGGAGGTGAATGGGCTTACAGATGCCATTTGGTGATGGGCTTAACGATGCCATCTGGTGGCTGCTGGTAGGAGGATGGGCTTATAGATGCCATCTGGAAATGGGCTTAAAGATGCCATTTGGAAATGTCTGGAGGAGGATGGGCTCATAGATGCCATCTGGAAATGGGCTTAAAGATGCCATTTGGAAGTTGTTGAACTGCATGTTCTTGGTGAGTGGACGAGTATCAGAAAGGTATCCATGTTTTGGAACATCTCTGAACTGGGGATCTGAGCAAGCAATAGATTGACATCCGTGTTTGGAGAATCCGTAAACTGTTTTCAGGAGTTGAAGTTGAATAAGCAATAGAGCAGTATCCGTTGTTGGGAAGCGTCCGTAAAGAAGTTGCATCTGAACAAGTGATAGATTAACATTCGGTGTTGGGAAGAATCCGTAAACTATTTTCAGAAGTCTCGAAGTGAAGAAGGAACCGATGTAGGGTTTCCTGATGATGCGTCCGTGTAAAACTGCATCTGAGTGAATCTGGAATAAGTATCAGAATGTCGCCGTGTCTGGGTCACATCTGAACTATCTCTGAGTGAATCTGGAATAAGTATCAGAATGTCGCCGTGTCTGGGTCACCTCTGAACTATCTCTGGATGAATCTCGGAAGATGGTGATCTTTGTCTGTCGACTGATCTTACCTGAAAAGGTAAAGAGTTAGCTGTATGCAATGTCATGATGCGTGATGCAATGTATGTTATATCAATGTTTATGATATGAATGCGATGAATGCGCATGTAAGCTGATGAGCTATCTTGCTGAGGATAGATGAATCCTGGATGGCTGAAGATAAAAGAATCTTGACTGCTGCCGGGGAGAACCAATCCTTGGCTGCTGCAGGGGAGGGCAAGAATCTTCTGATCGTTGAAAATGAGAAGTCCTGGGACCACTGTTGGGGAATCAGAAGCTTAGGTTATATGCCAATCTACTGGGGATTCCTGTCTTGAGGAGATCTTCACTGGGGAATATTCGAATATTCTGTGAGGAACTGAGAATGAGAGTCTTCACTCTGCTTGGGGATTGATAATTGGGAGTTTTATCTCCGCTGGGGATATTGAAACTTGACTCTGAGGGAAGTTAGATTCTTTAAGGCTCTCTGGTTGGGGATTACAAGAATCTTTTGATTGCTGCAGGTACTTGATGTCGGGAATGGGCTTACAGATGCCATTTGGAGATAGGATGGATAGTTAACTGGAGATGTGTTGAATCGTAAGTTGAAAGAAAGAACCTGTGTAGGGTTTTCTAATGATGAGTCCGTATGAAACTACATCTTGGATTTGAGATCTGTATGAGTAGCAGAATGAATTCCGTGTCTGGAGTATATCTGAAACTGTAACTAGTATCTGAATGAGTGACAGAATGGCTACCATGTCTGGAGCGTATCTGAAACTGTATCTTGGAGTAGAGATCTGTATGAGTAGCAGAATGACTTTCGTGTCTGGAGTATATCTGAAACTGTAACTAGGATCTGAATGAGTGACAGAATGGATACCGTGTCTGGAGCGTATCTGAAACTGTATCTTCCGACAGGTGATGAAGGAATTGCTGAACACTTTTGACATTCGAATGCCCCAAGTGGTGATGTAGATAATTTCCTGGCTTGTTACAGGTATTAATCCATAATCAGTCGTTCACAGATATTTTCCTGGCTTGTTACAGGTGTTGATCCGGAACTTAAGAAAGGTGACAGAATGGCAACCGTGTCTGGAGCACATCTGGACCGTATCTTCCAACAGGTGATGAAGGAATTGCTGAACACTTTTGACATTCGAATGCCCCAAGTGGTGATGTAGATAATTTCCTAGCTTGTTACAGGTGTTAATCCACAATCATTCGTTCACAAATATTTTCCTGGCTTGTTACAGGTGTTGATCCGGAACTTAAGAAAGGTGACAGAATGGCAACCGTGTCTGGAGCACATCTGGACCGTATCTTCCAATAGGTGATGAAGGAATTGCTGAACACTTTTGACATTCGAATGCCCCAAGTGGTGATGTAGATAATTTCCTGGCTTGTTACAGGTGTTAATCCACAATCAGTCGTTCACAGATATTTTCCTGGCTTGTTACAGGTGTTGATCCGGAACTTAAGAAAGGTGACAGAATGGAAATCGTGTCTGGAGCACATCTGGACCGTATCTTCCAACAGGTGATGAAGGAATTGCTGAACACTTTTGACATTCGAATGCCCCAAGTGGTGATGTAGATAATTTCCTGGCTTGTTACAGGTGTTAATCCACAATCAGTCGTTCACAGATATTTTCCTGGCTTGTTACAGGTGTTGATCCGGAACTTAAGAAAGGTGACAGAATGGCAACCGTGTCTGGAGCACATCTGGACCGTATCTTCCAACAGGTGATGAAGGAATTGCTGAACACTTTTGACATTCGAATGCCCCAAGTGAAGATGAAGGAGACTTGCCCCGAGTTCACTGAACTTTTTGAGAGATTTGTTGAAACCTTGACTGGACTGCCCCAGGTTAACTGGATGGTGCCATGTCATTCCACTTGTTGATAGGAGATTTGCTGTTGGAAGTGTCATCCTTTTGAAGTGATTTTGTTCAGAGAGAGTTTTCGTTCCTCCGAACATTCGCTGTATGAATTTCTTCGCTATCAACCAAATAGTCAAATGCAAACAGTGACATTCAAGCAATGCAAAGTTTATGTTTGTCTCGAAGTTTTGAAAAATGCGTTTTTTAGCAGAAAACTTTTTATAAGACAAGTCAACACAAGATTTTAGAGCAAAGCCTTACAGGAGTCAGGATACCTTTTGTAACAGTATGTTTTCGAACTGACCCATGCTTCAATTAGGACTTTTGAAGGGTTGTAACGTGGCTTGGTTCACGGTTTAAGAAACAAAGGATAAAGGCTCAAAGTATATTTGTACCCACCCGCTCTTCGTGATGTTCTTCAACCCTAAGCTCAGTTAATTGTGCGTCGCACTCTGTTTTGAGTTTGGAACGACTTTTTGGGTGATGGTTCACCAATTGAATTTGGGAGACAATCATCATCTCCTTTTCTTTTTCAACATTTCTCATGTTGTTGAGGATTTGTGATGACCTCTCTATTTTGATTTTGATTTGTTATCCCTAACTTTTGCCTGACCGTCTCTGTTTTTGAGATCACAGTCAGCGGGATGTCGTAGCTTTCTTAAGCCTCCTTTACAGGTTTTGGCTTGGTGGGATTTTCTCTTTTGAGAGATTGACTGCCTATGTGATAGGGAACCACCCTTGTCTTTTGATTCCAAAGGAATGCTTTCTTTTTTGACGTCGTTCGTTGTGTTACGAACTGAGAGTTTGCGACTTCAATGCGCACCTTTTTTTGAATTAACTGAGAGACTACCCTACCCCAGGTTTATATCAAAGGCTTTGATTGTTTAGAATAGAAAAATCCTACTTCTTTGGCTCGAAGGGGTTGACTAGGGATTATCTTCCTTATAACTCCAGTGTTTGGGAATTGAAAGAAATGCCTGTACATCATCAGCAAGGTCCGTTCAAAAGCATACTGCATGAGATTATGGTATTGTTTCGTCATCCTCCCTCTAAAGGCTTGCAACTTTTTATCAAGAGTTAAATATCATAAAGAAAGCATAAGAGTAGTGAAAACGAATGGATGAATTCAAGACAAACATATGCAATGCATTAATGAAACAGAGTTTAACATCGACAGATAATTGTTTGAATAACAAAAGAAATTACAATTTTGAAAATTCAAGTGAAGCAAAAGTCTTCCAGCTTGAGCTTTATCACTCCAGGTGTGGATACCCTTAATGGAAGATTTTCATCTCGCCGTCTGGCATGAACCTCAGCACTCCAATGTCGATCAGATCTTGAATCTTGTTCTTCAAGGCCCAACAGTCGTTGGTGTCGTGTCCCGGGCCGTAGGAGTGGTAAACACAAAATGCATCGGGATGATAGTTAGGAGCGGAGGTATTGGGATTCCGAGGAGGATCCCTCAAAGCAGTCAGATTAACCTCCAACAAACGCTCTAGAATCAGAGATGACGGTATGTTAGTCTCCGTGAACTGTCTTCCCGATGTATTTTGCTTACGCCGACTACCTCGTTGACGCTGGCGAGGTTGTTGCTGGGCTTGTGACCCTGAATCAAGCAGAGGAGCCTTCCCTTTGTCTTCTTGATTGGATGGGGGTTGAGTGGTGACTTGCTCTTCAACCTCAGATGTCTGCCCCAGTTGGTTGTTCTGAAGCAGTTGGTTGACGAGAACTCTGAGTTCCTCTTGTCTTTGAGCCAAGTCCTGGATAAGAGCTATCTGGCCCACCAGTTGCCCCGTCATTTGGATCCTCATGGCAGTCAGCTCAAACTGGAGTTCTTCCAACTGAACACTCCTGGCATTGTTTGAAGTCTCCTGGACCAAGCCCTTTGTGAGGAGAGCTTTCATTTCTTCTTGCCCCAGTGACAGGTTCAAGAACATTTCCTGCAGCTGAGCAGTCTGGTCCTGGATATCCTTGACAGTCCTCTCTAGAGCCATCTCTTATTGAAATAAACAGTATGAGAGTAAGGAAACCTGAAAAAGGAAAAACCGTCAAGATGCAATGCATGATATGTGGATGCATGCTTTCAAGGATCTCTTGGGGTAAACACAAGAAAATGTTAGAGGTTGAACTTCAGTCTTTGATTGGAGAACTGTACACCTGTGGATGTCTTTCCACGAGAATCAAGCTCACCATGTCGAGTGGGTCATAGCCACTGATTCAAGTTGTTGCACTTGATCTTTGATTGGAGAGCTTTGTATCAGTGGATGTCTTTCCACGAGAATCAAGCTCACCATGTCAAGTGGGTCATAGCCCCTGATTCAAGTTGTTGTACTTGATCTTTGATTGGAGAGCTTTGTATCAGTGGATGTCTTTCCATGAGAATCAAGCTCACCATGTCAATTGGGTCATAGCCCCTGATTCAAGTTGTTGTACTTGATCTTTGATTGGAGAGCTTTTATCAGTGGATGTCTTTCCACGAGAATCAAGCTCACCATGTCAAGTGGGTCATAGCCCCTGATTCAAGTTGTTGTACTTGGTCTTTGATGGCATTTGTTAGAGGAGAAACCTCTGGCTCTTTTGGTAGACGTCTGGTTCAACGTAACCCTACATCAACAAACCCTCGAGATCCTTGAAAAGGTTAGTGAAAATGCTATGGTATGATGTCATGATGTTATGTACATGTATGTAAAAGCACGTGAGTGAGTGTATATACAGGCAATCATATTCACACAAAGCAAACAAGTCCTTAGGTTTAGGCTTGCATGGGGTTCGTAGGTAAGTACCCTCTTGAAGTTAGTTGGCTCATCCTGTCCTAAAATAGAAACCGGGTTCTAAGGAGCTCAACATCATTGGATGGTTTTCTGTGTTCATCGTTTTGGTTTAGCCACTTAACTGGCGACCAAAATATTCCAAGAAAACAACCCTCAATGAGTGTAGTATCGAGTATCTACCAACTTCGGACTGCACCAAAGTCGGTCATCTCACTACCCCTAAAAAGGCTAGGATGGTCAAGTAAGGTTCTAAGAGTTCGTTAGTGCTTCACGACATCACTCAGCGGCCCCGTACTCTCCTTGATTGAACTCAAGGGTTACCGGTACTCACAAATGTGTCACACTAACATAGCTTACTGCTTCAACCGTGTCGGTATACCCCGCACAGTTCCCTCACAGTTTTATTGCTATTTACCTAAAAAGGTGCCCCAAATCCGGGTGTAGGATTTAACAAACCCAAACAAGGAACCAAAAGAATAAAGCAATCAAGTCAATCAAAACAAGAATGTAAAGGTGATCTAAACCCTAAGGTAACCCCACTTCAGAATTTGTCGCCAGTTCTGTGATACGGTGGGAGAACTGACTTGAGTTTTGCGTTTGTATTCGCACTTGTTCAGTTTAGCAAGAGTCGCCACCGACTTTTTATTTTATCCTAAAGGAAAGGTTAAAAAGCACAGGAAAAACCTTTTGAGATGTTTCGTGGGTTCGGGGGGTAGATTATGAAAAGGGAAGGTGCTAGCACCCTTTTCATCCCATGGTTATCCATGGGCTCTTAGTTACTTGGTTTTAGATCACTTGCCTTGATTTTTGATTGCTTGAAAATGGTGTGTGTATTTGTGTTTTGAAAAATGTTTTTGAAATAGACGCCTTTGTTTCGGCAACCGTTGTAATGACTCGTGTTTGAGTATATACGAAGGTGTGTATCTTTTCGAAAAGATGTTTCAAATGTTTTTGTTTTGAAAGTGTTTGTGGAGTGTGGTTTGAAAAGTAGGCAAGTGTTTTTGCAAGATTGATCAAGTAACTAAGAGTTTGTCTACCCCTATTGTACTCAAAGGTTTTTCTCATGTTTTAACCCTTTTAACAATTTTATTCCACCATTGTATTTGGTGGACAATCTTGCGTTTAGGATGTTTAACGGGACAGGCGCGGGTCATCGTATGGACCATGAATGCAATGGTGCCAAGTGTCTTTGGCAATTTGCTTGAAGGGACTATGATCATTCCGTTTAGGCAACTTTCGAAAGCGTCATCGAGGGACTTATGATCATTTGAATTGTTTAGCCAAAGAAACTCGACGTGCAAGCATGGCCCATTTTGGAAGGCAACATGTGGGATTACCCTAGGGGTGCAAGTGTGATTGTGTATTGATTTCATGTATTTGTCTTGTATTAGGTTATCTAGCGTTCGATTTTATGTACATACAAACCCTAGGTCTAACCATGATATATTTGAAAGCGATAAATTGCGGGAATTTAAAGTCTACGCTATTACAAATGAGTATCAGGGGGTGGGGGTACAAATGTTCAAATGGGGATGAGACTTTAGGAGGATAGTTTCCAAATAGTTTACAACCAAATCGAATTGCGATCAAATGTAATATGTAATCAAATGTACAGCAATGTATAAGAATAAAGCAAATGCATAATGTATCAATGTGAGTGTATTGTGTATGTGTAAGTGTAAGTGTATATGTAATTTATTTACAAGTTGAGAAATGTGAACTTAAATGTATTATTAAGCATGTATTCTTGCATTTTTGTTTAATATGTACAAATAAAGTATTTTAATCTTAAGGAAAGAAAAGTATTAACTTTAAAGAAAAATTATGTAATTATGTATAAAGATTTTTTTTTAAAAGGTTTTAAGATTAAGAAAAAGAAAATTGTTTTAAGTTCTATATATTATGTCTTATATTGAAGAAAAGTATTTCTTATGTATTTACAAATTAATGTATTTTAATTAAATTTGTTATGAAAATTTTAATTAAAAGAAAATGTTTTAAATTTGAGAAAATTATTATGTTCATGTTTGTTTTAGTTAATATTCTTATACAAAATTATAATTATATTATATAAAAAAAAGTATTACAAAAATAGTGTAAAGAAAACAAAAATTAATGTATTTAATTAAGTTATAAAAAGATATTAGGGTGATAAAAGAAAAATATTTTTAGTTTTAAAACAAAACAAAAATGGGCCTTAGGGAGTCTTGTGGCCCAAACATAATTTGAAACAGAAGCCAAGGGGGGGGGGGGTGTCAATTGAAAACGCGTTTGGGCTTAGGAAGTGAAGCGGGTTGTGGCCCAACACAAACAACAACTTGTTTTTTATTAGGGTTTGATGATTATTGTTCATTTGGAGAAAAGCTTAGGGTTTGTGAGATAACGGCGCCGTCGTCGCTTTGCTTCGTTCGCCTTCTTCATTTTCCTCAACGTAAGGGCCACTGAATCGAGACCCTCCGCCTAGGGCCACCACGCCATCATCCGTTTTCCTCCCTCCATGGACCGCTCCAGTAGAGATACGCAAAGGTGACGGTTTCTCTTTAATGCATTTAGAGTTTCAAATCTTATACGTCTTGCATGTTTAGTTTACTGGTTCTGATTAAGTGTTTTGATTTTGTGTTTGAGGTATGAAAGGGAAGGGAAGAAAATTATACTACCTCTTGGAGACGGAGGAGGAAAGGATCTGGAGGCGCTCAGGCGGCCAAGGCGGAGGAAGCGGTGGAGCTGGCCTTTGGCTGGAAGAACCGGTATTTCGTATTTGGCTTCTTAGGTTTTGTGATGTATAAACTGAAAACCTAGTATGACTTCCTTTTTTTCTTTTCTTCTCTTTGCTCGAGTGCTTATTCTGAGTTGTGATATGATTATGCTTGCTTGCTTCTTCTGTATGCTTTCTTGATGAAAATGCCTATGATGATTCCAATCTGAGGGTTTGTATCGCTTTGACTTTGAGTTGCCTCTGAGTTGCCTTGAGATATTTGTTGATGATATGCTTTAATGTTTTGATATCTTGAATGTTTTGATGATGTTGTTGTTAGCCCAGTGATGAAACTTTTCTGAGGGCTTTGAATTTTGACTGGAATTTGTGGATGTGTTTAGGCTGTTAAGCTTGAGACTTTATGTTCTGAGGCTTCAACAGGCTTAGTGTTTTGAATGGTAAGGCTTTTGTTGGATAAATTTGTGTTTATCAGTTGGCTTCAGAGTTTTTGACAGGTTGATGGCCTTTTGGCTTTCAGGCTTCAGGCTTGATGATAGTTCACAGGTTTCAGGTTTATGGAATAAGGCTTGATGCAGGTAAGGCTTGACATAGTTTTTTTAGCTTTACTGGTTTAAGGCTTGATGAGGCTCGCTTCAGGCTTGCATCAGTTTGAGCTTTGGCTCAAGGTTTGACAGGTTTTAGGCTGGACAGTTTGAGGTTACAGGCCTTGGTTTATGCAGATTTGGACATTGCTTGAAAGGTTGAGCTTGAGGCTTAACACAGGTTCAGTGTTTTTTAGGCTTTGGCTTTGAAGCTTTAGCAGGTTATGGTTGTTGCTTAGGCTTGCAAGCTTGGCCTTTTGGTACTGAAGCTTTGGCACAGTTTTTGGTTTTTCTTTCTTGATCTTTTTTTTTCTCTCTACTGTGTCATAACAGTTTTTGTTTTATATCTTTTCTTCCTCAAGCCTAAAGCCTGTAAGCCTATCTTCTTTTCTTTCTTTCTCTCTCTCTCCAGTACAAGTTAAAGCATTAAATAATGTTTATCATGTACTTTAACTGAAAAGGCAATTTGGCTTGGGAAATGATGAAATGAAAAATTTGCTTGCACACAATACATGTTTTCTCTGCATACTTTATGTCTTCTTGATATCTTTCCATATCTTCTTTTGACAGCTTTGAGTAGCCTTTTGTACTTGTTGGATATCTTTGACAGCCTTTTGGATAGCTTTTGGTTTAGTTTGACATTGGAACTCAGTTTGGACTTTGTAGTTCTAGTTCAGTTTACCTTTGGATTTTGTATTTGCTCATGCTGTTTGAGACTTTTGAAATTATGCAGCTTTGACAAATTTGAATTTGTGCAATTAAAACTTTTGTGCATTTCAATACTTTTGTTGCAAGCATTTTTCATCCCTCTCTGTGAACCGGGAGAAATCTCGTGATTTGCGGAGAGGGCGAACTGATTCCGGCCAGTTGCCTTTAATGATGAGCCCAAATTAACTGTTTGCCTTTCAATTATTTTGACTGCATTTGACTTTTTTTCTTCTTTCTTTATTTTGCAGATGAAAAATAATTGAGCGACAAAGGAGCATTGGATAGAAGATGAAGACTAGGAAACTTAGAAAAATTAGGATAGTTTTATTCCAAATTTAATTATTTGTAAACATTTATTATTATGAATACTTTGTAAATAAATACTGTATTCAAACAACAATTGTAACGAATAATTAAAAGATGAATAAAATCCATTTTTATCAGTTAATTCCTTTTCTTCTTTTCAATTATTTATTTTATTATTTATAATTCTTAAATTATAATAAATGGAAATAAATTCCAATTATCTTAACTTAGAATAAATAAACAATTAAATAAACATTGTGGTTTTAGTATCGATCAATTAATAAACCTGGCGCATCAAAAATCCAAAGCAAAGCACAGTCAATCACAACAACTGCCCAAATGTCTTTTCTCTTAATGATTCAATCAAACACTGCAAACTCAATCCAAATGACTCTTTTCACTGATTTAGTCAAACATTGCAAACTCAATCCAAATGCCTCAGTCCATATCTCGGAATAACTTGAAAAGCACTGTGGGATTAATTCTTTCTGAGAATGCGCGCACAAAAACCCTAGTTCCTGATCAAATGCCAAAGAAGCATTCGCCTGATCAAAGCTGAGCCAAAATCAACCAAACCCTAAGAAAACTGTGTGAACTGTTCCAGAGCCATGAAAACCCTAATTTTGTCTGACTGACGAGAAAAGTCTGTTTGACCGATTCTTGAACCAGTCTGAAAAATCAGGGAACGCTCGAGGCTGTGATTTCTTGTGGAAAAATACGAGGGCAAATTTTGGGGTACAACAGTTATACTCTTACACACACGCACATTCAAAATGTAGATATACATCCACTCGGGATCCCATGGGTAACGATTCTACTATGGCCTTTTGTGACTCTGAAAATCTAATATACTAAGCCGAAGACGAAGGTGAGGAAGATTGTGAAGGGCCAGGGGAACTAGCCAGGTTACTACAAAAAGAAGAGAGGACCATACAACCCCACGAAGAACCAGTGGACACGGTTAACCTAGGTTCCGAAGAGGACAGGAAAGAAGTCAAGGTGGGTGCCAATCTGGAACCCAGTGTCAAGAAGCGTCTAACTCAGTTTCTACATGATTATGTTGAGGTCTTTGCCTGGTCGTACGAAGACATGCCAGGACTTGATGTTGATATCGTGGTCCATCGTCTACCAATAAAAGAAGACTTCCCTCAAGTTAAATAGAAAGTCCATCGCATGCGACCAGACATGTCAGAGAAAATCAAGGCTGAAGTCATGAAACAATTCAACACCAGATTCTTAGCCGTCACCTCCTATCCACAATGGGTCGCCAATGTTGTTCTAGTGCCTAAAAAGGACGGCAAAGTACACATGTGCGTGTACTACAAAGATTTAAATAGGGCAAGCCCTAAGGATGATTTCCCACTCCCCCATATTGATATTCTGGTTGACACTACCGCACAACATAAAGTATTTTCATTCATGGATGGTTTCTCAGGTTATAATCAAATCAAAATGGCGCATGAGGACATGGAGAAAACGACCTTTGTCACACAGTGGGGCACATTCTGTTACAAGGTTATGTCATTCGGGTTGAAGAACGCTGGGGAAACTTATCAACGTGCCATGGTAGCTCTATTTCATGACATGATACATCACGAAATAAAGGTCTACGTGGACGACATGATAGCCAGATCTCAAACTGAAGAGGAACATCTTGACCATTTGCAGAAACTGATTGAGAGACTAAAGAAATATAAGCTGAGGTTGAACTCGAATAAATGCACATTTAGGGTGAGGTCTGGTAAACTCCTAGGCTTCGTCCTTAGCGATAAAGGTATCGAAGTGGACCCTGCCAAGGTGAAAGCAATACAAGAAATTCCTGCTCCTCGCACCGAGAAGGAAGTCAGAGGATTCTTAGGAAGGCTAAACTACATTGCCAGATTCATTTCTCACCTGACCGCTACTTGTGAACCAATCTTCAAATTACTGAAGAAAGATCAAGTAGTCAAATGGAATGATGAATGCCAAGCTTCCTTCGACAAGATCAAAGAGTACCTTCAAGAGCCTCCTGTTTTGATGCCTCCAGTCGAGGGAAGACCTATGATCATATATGTAACTGTTTTGGAAAATTCAATGGGGTGTGTCCTAGGGCAGCATCACGAGTCTGGCCGAAAAGAGCATGTTATTTACTACCTGAGAAAAAAGTTTACCGACTGTGAAACAAGATATTCACTGCTCGAGAAAACTTGTTGCGCTTTGGCATAGGCTGCTCGCCGGCTAAGACTGTATATGTTGACCCATACTACCTTATTGATATCTAAGATGGACCCAATAAAATACATATTCGAGAAGCCTGCCCTCTTTGGGAGAATAGGAAGGTGGCAGATGATCCTGACTGAATACGAGATTCAGTACACTACCCAAAAAGAAATAAAGGGCAGTGTACTAGCAGATCACCTTGCTCATCAAGCTGTGGATGACTATCAGTCCATTAAATTCGAATTCCCAGATGAAGACATCATGATGGTGAATAACTGTGAAGAACTCAGACCATATGACGGACCTGAACAAGGATCCCGATAGACCCTGGTTTTTGATGGGGCGTCCAACACACTCGGCAATGGTATAGGTGCTGTAATTATATCCCCGGAAGGATGTCATACCCCCTTCACTGCAAGACTTTGCTTCAATTGTACAAATAACATGGCAGAATACGAAGCGTGTATTTTTGGTCTTAAAGCTGCCATAGATTTGGGAATCAAGTCTTTGAGTGTATTTGGAGATTCAGCCTTAGTCATCAGCTAGATCAAAGGAGAATGGGACACGAAGCACCCCAACCTCATCCCCTACAAATAACATGTGTTGACATTAATCCCATACTTTGAGGAAATTACCTTCGAGCATTTTCCATGAGAGGAAAATCAACTAGCAGACGTGCTAGCCACAATGTCATCCATGTTTAAACTCAAGTGGGGTAACGAGGCTCCCCAGATCACCATTGAACGAATGGATGAACCAGCTTACTGTCACGAGATTAATACTGAAGAAGTAGTGGACCAACCTTGGTTCCATGAAGTCAAGAGGTATCTCGAGGCTCAAGAGTATCCGGAAGGAGCTTCAGTCAATGATAAGAAGTTCTTAAGGAGATTCTTTGCTAAGTTCTTTATCAGTAATGGCATTCTCTACAAACCAACCATGACTCTGTTTTGCTTCATTGCGTAGACAAGGTTGAGGAAGAAAAGATCATGGATGATCTACATGAAGGCACTTTTGGCACCCACTCTAGTGGGCATACGATGGCTAAGAAGATCCTACGGGCATGTTATTACTGGTCTATCATGGACCTGTCACAAGTGTCAGATCTACGCTAACAAAGTGCATGTGCCTCCAGTCCCTCTAAATGTCCTGACTGCTCCCTGGCCATTCACGATGTGGGGCATTGATTTGATTGGAGAAATCAAACCTATGACTTCTAATGGACACCGCTTCATCTTGGTGGTCATTGACTATTTCACGAAGTGGGTTAAGGCTGCTTCTTTCGCTTCTGTTACCAAGAATGTCGTGGCCAATTTCATCAAACAGAATCTCATCTGTCGGTACAGCATCCCAGAGAGAATCATCATAGACAATGGTACGAATCTCAACAATACTATGATCACCGCACTGTGTGCACAATTCAAGATCCAACACCATAATTCTTCCCATTACCAGCAAAAGATGAATGGCGTTGTCGAAGACGCAAATAAATACATCAAAAAGATCATATAAAAATGATAGTAACCTACAAGGACTGGCATGAGATGCTATCATTCGCTCTCCACAGTTACCGTACCACGGCTCGCACATCAACTTGGGCAACACCTTACTCTCTGGTATACGGCATGGAAGTTGTCTTGCCTATTGAAGTCCAAATATCTTCTCTGAGAATCATAAAGGATGCAGGGATGAGTGAAGAATATTGGATCCAAACTCGATTTGACAGTTAAATCTAATTGATGAGAAGAGGCTTGCGGCTTTCTGTCATAGCCAAATGTACCAAAAACGTATGATTAAAGCTTTTACCAAAAAGATCATACGTCCGGTATATCAGGTTGGTGACTTGGTAATCAAGCGTATCATATTACCACAAGTTGATCCCAGGGGAAAATGGACTCCTACATACGAAGTACCATGTGTGATCAAAAGCATATTCTCTGGTGGGGTAATGATCTTAACCACTATGGATGGCGACGACCTCCCACACCCTGTGAATGCAGACATAGTCAAAAGATACTACGCATAAGAGACCCGCTAGGTTGACACACCTAGGAAAAACAAGGGCATCCCGTTGAACCATAAGGTTCGGGAAAAAATTAGGGATAAAACAAAAAAAATTTGTACACCCGACAAGTTGAAAACTCGAAAGGGCGACTTGGGCAAAAAAGGGTATCCCGGTGGACTGAAAACCCGAAAGGGTGATCCAGAAAAAAGTTAGGGAATTAAAGCGTATGACTATGTCCGTTTTGAATCACTTTATAGACAACCTCTAGCATCAACTGAAAAACTCAACAGTCCTAATCAATCCAATCAACTTCGGACAAGGCAGCAAGTGGACAAGATGCTCAGAGACACGAAGGCTATAGTAGAATGGGAACCCCATGGGATTATTGCACATAGCTATCTTTTCTTTATATCAAATTTTCATTTTTTACGATGATATTCTCTTACTAGAATGTTCGTTTCATTGTACAAAACATACTTATTCAAGTTAATACAAAGATATCCCTTTGAAAGTGCAAAGCTATCTGTTTTTTCTTTATTTATGTGTTTTGTTTACAAAAACGTCCAATGATTTATTTTTAAACATATGCATTTGAATGTAACTAATGTTTACAAATGAACAAAAAAGGAATAGAAAATAGAAAGACAATCGCTAATGGCTTTAAGAAATAGGATAAAATCTTTAGACTATTCCACAAAATCCCCCACAGTGTTCAGCTTTATGATATCAGGCTCTCTCACATCCCCAGTGGAACAAAACTTCCAGTTATCACTCCCCAGTAAAAGTCGCCCAATTTCTCAAGATTCCCCAACAGGATTTCACAAGCAATACACGGGGTTTCCCTTACAGCGGAGTTTATTTCTCTAACAAATGGAAGCTCATCAACTCATCAGCACTTCAAAACATGAAGACCTGCACCCAGCTGTTGTACCCCAATTTTTGCCCCTAAGATTCCACTATCATATCATGTCAACTTGATCATAACAAAATCACATTAGGGTTGGTTCTTCCTCTTTTTTCTATCTTCTATCTTTAAGTTTGCTCTTGAGGAATCTCCAAGCACCTTAGTTGTGTATTTTGTATATGCGTTGATAATTAACCTCTAACCAAAATACAAAAAATATTTGTCTTTGTCTTTGCAAAATTGTGTTTTGTAGGTACCGAGTCAAAGAATCCAACAAATAAGGTTTTCCGGTATTATTTCCCTAAAATCTCTATTTGCAAAAAAAAAAAATTAAAATTTTTCATTTTTATGTTTTCCTGTACAATCGATTGCTCCCATAGTGCAATCGATTGCACAGTGTATTGTGCACAATCTTTGAGAAAAGTGTATTTTTAGCCTTCAAAAAAAATAATAAATTTTTTTTTAGCATGTGTCGATACATACATGTTATGTGTCGAACTCATGCAAATTGATCAATTTTGTATTGTGTCGAAAGGCATCTTGTATCGATCCATAGAGGCTTGTGTCGAACTCATGCAAATTGATCAATTATGTATTGTGTCGAAAGGCAGCTTGTATTGATCCATAGAGGCTTGTGTCGAACTTATGCAAATTGATCAATTATGTATTGTGTCAAAAGGCAACTTGTATTGATCCATAGAGGCTTGTGTCGAACTCATGCAAATTGATCAATTTTGTATTGTGTCGAAAGGCAGCTTGTATTGATCCATAGAGGCTTATGTCGACTCATGCAACTCGAGTGATTTTGTAATGTGTCGAAAAGGCAGCTTGCATCGACCCATAGAGGCTTGTGTCGACTCATCCTATTTTGTATAACTAGCATGTGTTGACACATACATGTTATGTGTCGACTCATGCAAATTGTTTGATTATATATTGTGTTGAGATAGCAGCTTGTATCGATACATAGAAGCTTGCGTCGACTCATGTTGTGTTATACAACTAGGATGTGTCGACGCATACGACTCTTGTGTCGACTCATAGCAGCAAAACACACGTGATTTTTAAAAAAAAAGCCAGCAATTTCAAAACTGTCATCTTTTTGGCTCTAATTTTTCTGCATAATTTGAAAATTACATCATTAATTCAATTTTTGGCTCCAAGAATCAATTACCAAATTGCCACTAATCCCAATCCTAAACTCTATAAATAGAGCCCTCATCTCATTCAAATTTCAAGCTTTTAATAGCCAAACTCATCTTGTTAAAAAATCTCTCAATTCTCTCCATCTACCAAATTCACTCAAAGCTCCATTTTCAAAAAAAGGATAGTAAGCTTTGCATTAAATCTTACTAATCTTTGAGCTAAACCTTCATCCAAACACTTTTTCTTCATCAATTCTCTACATCCAAGCTTTGGTAATTGATTCTTGTGGTTGAATTGAAGCAAATTCTGGAAGTTGTTTGATAATTCTCTAATTCTACCTTTGGTAAGTTGGATCATCATCTTTCACAATGTGATCTCTTGTGGATTTCTGGTTTTGATTCATTGAGCACTGTTTTATGATTCCATTAGTGCTATTTTCTCATAATTTAATGGAATTTTCACGCTCAATTGGATCCATGATCATAAGGTGTTTGATGAAAAGTTGGAACAAGAATTTGATCCTTGAGATGCTGTTTTCGACTGATTTTAACAGGTTGCAATCAATTGTTGTAACATTGCAATTGTTTGTCATAGAAAGTTGATTTGAAAAAACTGCGCTGATGCAATTGGTAGCTGTCTAAGCACAATTGGTTCTAACAGTATCGAAAATACTTTTTCTGCCTTATTTTGGGGCTGTTTCGACTCAAATATTTTTCTGCTCACTCTCTTCGATGGATAACTTGGATTGCAATTTTAAATGTCCAATTTGTCTTTAAACTCAATGGACTTTATGATGTAGATGAAGTTGGATAAATGTTCATCAATTTAAATCTATCAAAGAGTGAATTATTTAATTCATTTTTGGTGCTTTGGATTAATGATATATTCAGTGCTTTAATCCATCTAGAGGAGTGGTTGAATTTAAAGATGAAAGAATTTTGAGATGGTGATCCAAATTAGCTTATAATTCCCCTCCATCTTCATCTTATCCCTTTCTTTTTAATTGTGCTACATGTTAAGGGATGGTGATCTCTATATCATTTATCCAAACATGAATTACATATATTGTTATTGACCGGCCTCAAAATAGGCGCGACTTCTACATAAGTCCACTTACGATTGCTTAACATAGCGCTAAATTTTGTCCCAATTCGAATAAATGATTATTCGTGGCCCAAACTTATGATTGCAAGCCCAAGTATGTTAATTTGATCTCTTTGATCCAATAACCTTGAGATTCATTGTGTGGAGGCTTTGGTTCTACCAATCCTCTAATGGATCTACAACACCTTTGGTCAATGCGGATCACTTAAACATCGTTGATCATTAAATGTTACTTTTGAGGATTCCAAAATGGGTGATATACTTGACAAAAAGCAAATGTAACTTGTTGTGTGGAGGCTTTGGTTCTACCAATCCTCTAATGAGTTCCAAATGCAAGTTTCAAGATGGTCATCCAACTAACCACTAATTTCTAACAATTGACTTTACTTTATGCTTTTATTTTTTATGCTTTATGTACCATTTAATTTAAGCATTTACATTTCATGCCATTTTTTTATTTTTGCTCACTTGAGCATTTATTCTTATGCCATTTTTTATTTTTGCTCACTTGAGCTTTTACTTTTATGTCATTTTTATTTTGCTCACTTGAGCTTTTCTTTTCCTTTTAAAGACACCTAATAATCAACATGAACCATAAAAATCTTTAATGATACTTGGACTATTTGGTTACTATCCTTGGCATTATGGAGTATTGAACTTCTTGGACTTAGGATTAGAGACCTTGGCCTATCTTGGAGACTTTGTGACTTTATTTGATATTTTGTCTGGAGTTATTGAGGTTTACCTCAAGACATTGGGTTGTTTGTTTGTTTTGTGTGCAGGTTATTGTGATTACATACTTTGTTTGTAATATGGAATTCACCCGTATACAACCGTTACTCTGCCCAATTTTTGCGAAGACTTAATACACTTGAAGTTTGGTTCTCTCAAGAGGTCTAGTATCTTTGCTTGCTTGGTTTCAATCCGAAGAATGGGAATTCTATATTGACTCATAATGTCAAGTATTGGCTTCTTGTTGGTTAGATGGTTCTTATCCCTAGCTTTTACCTTATGCTTTAGGATAGTCTCTTCATCTCCTCCCATCTTCTTTAATTTCAAAAATATTCTCCCTCCTTTTAAAAACTCTTCTCATTTCTAAACATGAAACACTTTTATAATAAACTTGGACTTAGGTCCATGCATTTTCAAAACATTTTCATAAATAAACTTCAATCAATTTAATAATGCTTTGGCATTTTTTTTGTGAGAAGACTAAAAGTCAATCAATCTAATTTCAAACCATTTTTGCCACTTTGGCTTTTTATTTTAAAACATTTTTTAAAAGATTAGACTCTTGTCAATCCTTGTAGTGATGCAAACAACTATACTTCTATAATATGTAGTAAAGAGAGATATTTTCCACTTGGGTGTTGAGTGAGGCATTGTTGATTTTAAAATCCAAGCCATATCCTCCACTTTGAGATGATGAAAATTCTCCTTTCTCATGATTGTGGGTAGTATGTATGTTTTCCACACGGACAATGACGATGATGTCTTATCTCATAAAATTAACCAACACACTTGTGTTTCAAATTTTTAAAAGAGGAACTACGTGTACCCTGATCCCCTATTGAACGAAAGGTGGTACGTAGGCACTAAAGGTTCGCAACCGCGGCAGGAGCAAAAATCATAAAAATATTTCTTTTCTCACCTCCACCATCCATTTTATATACAACACATTTTTATAGCTAAAATATACAGATTTTTTCAAAGAGGTTCCTGCGGAGTACCGTAGATGTTTAGGGTGCTAATACCTTCCCTTTGCATAACCAACCCCCTTACCTTGAATCTTTCCCCCTTTTTTTGGGTTATTCGCTCTTTTCCCATCCATTTGGAAACAATAAAGCACAGTGGCGATTTTTATTTTGATTTGTATAAAGTCTAGTCAATCCAATGGCTTAATGGTTGACGATTTGTGAATATCTCAGGTACTTTTAAACCATGGAATCTGGAAAGAGAAAGACCGAGAAATACAGTTTCAAGGATCCTAAGATAGATGAGTTGATCAGTCTAATTCCCGAGATCAAGTGTTCTGCAGACTTTCGGAAGAAGTATGGATCCATTATTCCTCTCATGAAGCTGAAGATGAAGGAGGGTGTTCTCTCAACTTTGGTCCAGTTCTATGATTCGGCGTATCACTACTTTACTTTTCCCGATTATCAGTTGATGCCAACACTGGAAGAGTATTCCTATCTATTGGATTTACCTGTTACTGATCGTGTTCCTTTTACTGGTTTGAAGGGTGAGCCAAAACCACATGAGATTGCTGCTTTGATTCATCTAGGGAAGTCTGAGGTGGAAGCCCATATGACTACCAAAGGAGGGATTAGAGGATTACCAGTTCAGTTCTTATTGGAGAAAGCTCGTTACTTTGCCAGGATGAAGAGTACGGTTGCCTTTGAGGCCATCTTTGCTTTACTCGCCTATGGATTATTCTTATTTCCTAATATGGACAAGTTTGTCGACATTAACGCTATTAGGATTTTCATGATTGGAAACCCGGTTCCTTCACTGTTGGGTGATGCTTATTACTCTGTTCATCTTCGGAGTTCCTATCATGGGGGAATGATTATCTGTTGCACGCCTTTGTTATACCGATGGTTCATCTCTCATATGCCTCAGTCTGATGCTTTTTGGGATGTCAAGAAGGAACCCCGTTGGGCTCCTAAGATCATGGCACTTACTCACTCGGATATTGATTGGTATCATCGAGCTTACCAGGATGTGGAGATTATTGACAGTTATGGTAGTTTCCCCAATGTGCCTCTTCTTGGTACAAAGGGAGGAATTAACTATAACCATGTTCTTGCACGGCGACAGCTTGGTTACCCGATGAGGGATAAACCGAATAGTATTCATTTGAGTAGTTTCTTTCTGAAGGAAGGAGAAGACCACAGGGAAGCTAGGGAGCAGATTGCGAAGGCCTGGCGTCACATTCTTAAGAAGAGTAGGAAGGATTTGGGACCTAGAGGTGTTGTTTCTTTGGAGCCATATCTTCAGTGGGTCCGATCGAGAGCCATTCAGTTGAAGATGCCGTATACTCGAGAGACACCCATGCCTGATTTGTTTGTGAAGACCACTTCTCCCTTATTAGATGATCTAGAAGAGCTGCATCTTGCTTTGGTTAGGATGCAATAGGAAAGGGATGCTTGGAAGAACAAGTTCTAGACTTTAGAGAGTTCCTACAGAGTAGACCTGAAGGAGAAAGATGATTTGATTGAGATCCTTGAGAGTCGAGCGGTGGAGTCTATGGAGAGGCAAGGGGATTTATTTTCTCCTAAGCCTCAACCAGATGTTGATTACTCACTTCCTGCTTCAGATGATTGGAAGGAGGTTGCCATCAGACATGTGGAAGAAAACCAGAGGTTGAGGGCTCAGATTGTCAGGCTCACAGGGAAGCGCCAGCGTACAGATTGATCTCCATCAGTTCCTCTTCTCAGGATTTTAGATTGTATTTTCATCTTGTACTTGGGATCATTGAAACTTGTAATCCATTTTGAAGTTATTATAATAAAAAAGTTTTTAGTATTTCAAAAGCTTTATTACTTGGATGTTTGCAATATGTCTATAAACCATAAATCCCTTGAAATATTAAATGATAAAGTAAAAATAATCATATGCATTGCATATCATGCATCATATTGCACATATTTCTTGCATTTGTTATGCATATCCAGGTGTCTTACCCAGCTTCTTTACTTCACTCAGCAAGCCGACTCATCACTACAACACTCGGGCTAATTTCAAAAAGAAGATGGACAACTTAGAACAGGAGAATCGCGAGTTGCGCGAAGAAGTTTCCGCTTTGAAGGCTGGCTTGGCCAACTTGACTACTCTGATGGAAGCTTTGGTGGTTGCTCAGAATCAGCCACCAAGTGTTCAACCTCAACCAACAAGGGAAAATGCTGAAGATCCAACTGTTCCTGTATCCGCTACTCCGGCTGTTGTTCAAAACCGTATGCCTTAGGGTTATCCATGGGGAATGCCAGAGAATTTTGCACCTGAAGGTTTCAATCTTGGCCCTCAATATGCTCCAGTGGTTCAAAATGTTGTTACTTCTACACCTTCTGTGGTGCATACTGTTCCTGCTGCACCTCCTTCGGTGAATTTGGTTCCGTTTGTTAATGAAGATATGTGTCGTCCTTTCCCTCCGCCGAGTGAAGACTTGGGTCTTTATGACAAAATGGATGATTTTCAAGAGCAGTTTGATAAAATGCAAAGAGAGATGAAGGCTCTTAGGGGAAAAGAGCTATTTGGGCAGAATGCGAATGCTGTGTTTGGTCCCGAATGTTAAAGTGCCTGCTAAGTTCAAGGTCCCGGAATTTGAGAAGTAAAAGGGCAACACTTTCCCTCGTGCTCACTTGGTAATGTACGTGAGGAGAATGTCTACCCACACTGATGAGCAGCGTCTGCTAATTCACTTTTTTCAGGATAGTTTGGTTGGTACTGTGTTGAAGTGGTATATGAGTTTGGACAGCGCCAACATCCATACTTTTAATGATTTGGGAGAAGCATTCATTAAACAATACAAGTACAATGTGGACATGGCGCCTGACGTGACCAGCTTAGGGCCATGGTTCAGAAAGACAGAGAATCGTTCAAAGAGTATGCGCAGAGATGGCGTGAAGTGGCTGCACAAGTGATTCCTCCCATGGAAGAGAAATAAATGACTAAGATTTTTCTGAAGACGCTAGGCGCTTTCTACTATGAAAGGATGGTGGCGAGTGCACCAAGTGAATTTACTGAAATGGTGGGTGTTGTACCCCAAAATTTGCCCTCCCATATTCTTCAAGAATTGCAAAGAGCATGCTTCAAAATCTCCCCAAGGGTTGCACAATTCAAGGGCCTCCTAACAGTCAAAAATTAGGGTTTTGGTTCTGGCAAAGAAGTTAAAGTTTCCAAGGGTCCAATCAAGTCCCACATGCCTACAAACATGGTCAAGCATCCTCATCCCAAGTTTCAAGACTTACAGTACAAAATTGCACAGTCAAAAACCCTAATTGCCCTACAGTCAATTATAGGGGCAAAATGGTCATTTGACAATCAAAAGTTCAAATTTTTGGTCAACATCTCATTTTGAAGCCACAAACATCATTTTATCAATTCTTGATCATGATTCTCAAAGCTTGGTTCAAAAAGTCTCAAGATGCAAAAGTTTCCATATTTGGACAGTTGAAAAAGTCAACTGTAACTTGACCAAGGCATAACTTCCACATGGATTATCAGAAAAATTCCATCCAAAGCTCATTTTGAAGATAAAGACATTTCCTACAACTCCTCTTCACACTTCAAGTTCAAGAAATTCTCTCACAAAAAGTTATCAATTTCAACATTATAGGTCATTTTCAAAAGTCAACAAAAAGGGACTTTAAGTCAAAGGCCATAACTTGAGATTGGTAAATCAAAATGACATGGTACCAAAGACATTGGTTAGAGGACTTCTAGAACTTTCCAAAATGTCCAAGAACATGAGAAAAGCTTAAAAATTGAGCAAGATATGCCTTGTTGAAGTTGGGAAATTTTTGGGTATTTTGAAAAGTCAACTTTGCTTCAAATGCCTTAAAATTGCTAATGGGCCTCTTTTTCTTCCAAGATTCATCATCCAAAGCATGTGCACGACCATTTGGACCAAAGGGAAGTTATTCATAATTTTTATTTTATTTATTTGAATTTTTAATTGCTAGAAATTCATTTAATTAATTAAAATATGTGGAAAATGCTAAACCAAAGTTATCAAATCTTTTTGTGCATGAAATAGTCTCAAGATTTCGTGCATAATCAGATAGGGAAAGAATCAAGTTGATTGGACATGATTGGTATCAAATTAGCATGAAAAAGATTGAAAAATTATATGCATGAAAATCCAATATTCTCTACATCAATGCAAGGATTCTTTGGACCAAATTTTCAACCCTAATCATTCACATACTTATACTAATGCCAACCCTAATGCTCATAACCTCGAGGCTGCGCCAGAAAAGGAGAACCAAGTTTGAGTTTTTGTGAAAAAAATTGAAAACTGAAAACCCTATTCTAGCACGATTCACAGAAAAATAACAATCCCAATAGCTTGCAAAAGTGTCAAGGAAGCTTCCTGAATCGTTTTCCACATCCCTAACGCCCAGAATTGGTATACATAATTCAAGATTCTTCACATTTTATTCATATTCGTATTTCAATATTCAAGAATTTCCATTGCATTTTTCTTGTGGATTCATACTAATTGATTGATTCTAAAGCTAACCATGTAGTTTGATTGAGTTTTTATACACTATACGCGAAATTGCCATTGTTGTCTTTTAGGATTACAGAGGTCACGAATTTGGGGTTTCCTTATTCTGGAACAATTGAGACTTGAGACCTACACCATTGAAATCAGCATGCTTGGACGATTTGAACACACACCTCGCGCCCAATTTATGAAGCAAGAGGGCCTATTCGCTATTTTTTTCACACTGCATGTAGTGGGGGTTCAAAACCCCCGCAATCTTGCTTGTTTTGGTTTCAGGAAAAACGCATAAGTGGAGAAGATGATTATGTGGCAGGACATGATAGGCTAATTTGAAATCAACGCGCGCTTTTTGTTATTTTTACATCACTGACCACTTTTCTCTCATATTATTTATTTACCATTATATAATCAAAACGCGTGAAGAGCTCCAGTGGCAAGGCATCAGTATGGTAACCTCTGGGACCTGGGTTCGAATCCCAGGTCCCCCCTTTCTATTCCATATTATTTTTCTAATAATGCTTCTGTGTAATTTCGATACAAGCGTCCACCATACGTCCCTCACCCAGGCTTGCCACGCGCTTATGGAGATCAATCAAAGGGCTATGATTTGGAGACCATCATGGACATGGGTCAATGCAAACACACGCTGGCATGAAAAGTCAAATAAGGCCAAGGCTTAATGGGCCAAAAATGCTGGAGATACCTCCAATCTGGGGACAGAACCCCCCATGGTTTGCCTTTCATTCTTTTTTCATATTTTTCTAGTTTATTTATTTTAATTAATTTCCTTTAAATTCTTTAATTTAATTTATTTTCATAAAATATAAAAATAGTAAAAAATCAGAAAAGACAAAAAAATAAATATATTTGATTTAGTATTTTTTGTAAATAAAAATCATTAATTAATTTAGTTTTCAAATCTAGGATTAATTTTGACCTTTTTTCTTAATAAACTTAAAATTTGTAGAATTAGGGTTTTAATCAATTTTTATCTTTTTGTTTTCTTTTCTCATTATTAATGATTTATTGTTTATAAAACTTGCCATTAATTAATTAATTTAACTTTAGGTTTAATTTTCATATTTTCTTAATAAATAAAAAAAACTAGAATTAGGGTTCATTAATATTTTAATTTAATTCTCATAAAAAAAATCATAAATACAAAAAACTCCAAAAAGACAATTTCTTTCTTCTATTTTAATTTAATCAACTTCAGAATTCTAATTTAATTTCATTAAAAAAGGGTCCAACGCCCTCGCTTTCAATTTTAATTCAATTCGCGCATGTATTTCCTTTCTTTAAATATTTATGTAATTCTCCCAAAGCCGTGTAAATTTGATATTTATCTTTATTTCTTTATTTTATGTCAAATCGGGTCCTGGATTTAATTTGGCGATGTGGACCCGCGCCTTTGTAATAGTTTAGGAACTTTTAATTTCTCGCAACTTTTTAACTGCTAATAATTGCATGCAAGAATGAATGTTAAAATAAAAACAAACGCGTAGATCACCCCTACATGACAAGACAAAATATCTGAATCTGACACACAAATCACACACCACCCCTAGGGTACGCCTCACTGTTGCCTTGCCTCTCGAAAGGTGATCGTCGAGTAGAGGATGTCTTAGTAAGTCCTCATGATCCGGGAACCTGGCATGAGGGTAGCTTCTAAGGTGTCTTCCCATTGCTCCGGTGATCACCATGTCCCGAACCCTCGAATTGACCCGAACACCTCCAACGGTGGTGCTACCTACCTCTCAATGGTGGGATGGCACTACTTTAAGGACATTTACACAGACAAATTCCTTAGGGTAGGTAGACGACTCTAGATAATTGCTCTAATTTCAAAAACAAATCAAAAAATACTTTTCACACCAACACTTTTTCAAAAAGCTTTCGAAAGCAATTTTTCAAACACTCTTGAGGACCGATACAAGAGTCGAACTGGAATTTTCAAAGAAACTTTTTAAAACCCACAGTTGAAAAGCAAACAAACCATTTTTGAAAACACAATGAGCAAGTATCTAAGAGCCCATGGATAACCATGGATAGAAAGGGTGCTAACACCTTCCCTTTCTATAACCTATCTCCCGAACCGAGAGCAATCTCTATAAGGAATTTTTCTGTGCTTTTGTCCTTTCCATTTGGAGAAAATAAAAGACGGTGGCGACTCTTGCTTCCGCGACATTTCGCGAACCAGCGTTAAACAGTCAGTTCCATATCCACCGATCACAGAACTGGAGACTCTGTTGGGGATATCTTTTAAAGTGAGGTGTACCTTAGGATAGTTCATAACTGTGTTTTCAATTGTATTGACTTGCTTGCTTTAAATTGTGGGTTGCATGGGAGTTACATAGATCCTAACCTGGATCTGGGGATACCCTGTTTAGGTAGCATAAGCTGTGAGGGACCTGTCTGGCGTAGACCGACACGGGTGAAACAGTGGCTACGTTGGTGTGGGACCTTGGTCTGTACCGATATCCCTTGTGTCGCAACAAGGAGAATACGGGTCTTCCAAGGAGTCATTAAGCACCAACAACCTTAGAACCTTAAATGACACAACTTGGCCATTAGAACAGTAGCAGTATGCTACGCCCATTGAGGCTAAACTCTCGTGATGGTTCTGGCCGCAAGAAAAGATTGCGATACTGGAGTTATGATCGATTGAGGGTAGTCAATGATATTGGGATCCTCTAAGAACCCGGTTACTTTGATAGGAAAGGTATGAACCAACAAACTGAAAGAGGGTAATACCTAGACCTCATGTTGGCCTAAACTTTAGGGGCTTGTCTTGTGTGACTTGTGTGCCTTATCATGTTTGCCTTTGTATCTATTTGTGGTGTGCTTTATCATAACATCATAACATCATGAGCATCGCATGCATCCTGCATAAGGACTGACCATTTCAAAGACAAGAGGGTTTCACCTTTGCTCTGTTTTGTAGGACACCATGATGCCTGTGCGAAGGAATACCATCCGGTTCAACTTTGTTCACTCACCTGAGTTGCTTGAAGAGTTGGTTAGCAGAATTCTAAATACCACTTCCTTCATTCAGAGACATGGTTCTCTTCTCAGTTTAGTCACTGCAAAGCGGGATCAACAGTTGATGAGTGTTCTGGCCCAGTTCTATGACCCTCTGTACCAGTGCTTCACCTTTCAAGACTTCCAGTTGGTCCCTACCCTGGAAGAGTTCTCTGATTTTCTTGGTACCCCTATCTTGGATCAGACTCCCTTTACTGGTTGGGAAAAGACCCTCAGGCTTGAGGAGGTTGCTGCAGCTCTTCCCTTGACACATCAAGAAGTAATGGACAACTGGGTGACTAGAAGCGGAGTTAAAGGTTTCTTGGCCAAGTTTCTGATTGGTAAAGCTAACAATTTCTGGAATGACCTGGACTTTAGGGCATATGAAGACATCCTAGCTCTCTTAATCTATGGGCTAGTCTTGTTTCCTAATCCTGACAACTTCATCAATGTCACTGCCATAAGGATCTTTATGTCTCAGAATCCTGTACCCACTCTCTTGGGTGACATCCTGCAACAACTTCATGCTCGTACTACCCGAAGACGAGGAACCCTATGGTGTTGTATCCCTTTGTTGGTGAGGTGGTTTATTTCGCACCTCCCTAAGTTCGTGCTGAAGAACCAGGAAGGAATAGGTTGGGCTCATAGGTTAATGTCTCTCACCGATAAAGACATCATTTGGACTTGCAAAGGTTTGGATGAGATAGCTATTATTGATCGATGCGGGGAATACCCTAATGTTCCTCTGATTGGTACCCAAGGAGGAATCTCTTACAACCCATGTCTAGCACTCCGTCAGTTTGGAAGAGCCAGAAGAGCAGGCCCTCATGAGATGTTGGTGCCTCACATCAGTTTTGAGTTTCAGGTGGATAGTGACGAGCTGCGTCGTAGGTTCATCAAGGCTTGGGACAAAGTTCATAAAGCTGACCCACAAGAGTTGGGGCCAAAGACTTCTTTACCTATGGAAGCCTACTACAAATGGGTTCGCATCCGTGCTCAGAAGTTAGGTATGCCATACGAAGCCGTCAGACCTATCATTCTTGAGTATCCTGACAAAGATGGTGCTCCTCCAACTGTCCTTCCTCCTCAGATACCTACTGATTATGAGACATTAAAGAGATCTTGGTCACAACTGCGAGAAGAACGGGATTCTTACCGGGAAAAGTTCAACGAGCAAGAATTGAAGATCTAGAAGCTGACAAAGCAGTTGGAGAATGAGCGAGCTCTGAATGACTACATCCGTACTGAGAAGAGGAGACCATGGGATCAATAAGGAGCTCTGGATGTTCTTTTACAGTTTTATTTCCCTTTTCAGTATTTCCTTTCATGTAACGCCTAAGGGCAACCTGTTGAATAATTTAAGTTTCAAAGTTGAATCTAATGAAGTGTGTTCCTTTTTGTTTACAAAGTTGATTCCCGATTGTCTTTGAAAACATAAATCATACGCATTCCATTCATCATGTGCATAGCAGGTTTTCTTCTTTTCAGGTTGCTTACTGTTCTTCGCTGTTTATTTCAGCATCATGAATCCTGACTCATCATCAACCGAGATGTCCATCAAGGCTCTTCAGGCACAGAATGCGCAATTTCAGGAACTAATCATGGGTTTGGCTCAGGGCCAAGAAGAGCTGAAGGCTCTGCTCCTGAAGAAGGAAAAGAAGAAGAAGAAGAGAACGGATCTTTTTAACTCGGGCCGAAGGTTTGGCAACACTCTGCAGAATGAAGAGGCTGGTTCTTCTATAGGCAAGGATAGTCCCCAAGGGGGAAAAGGTCCTAGTCCGGTGGTCTCCGACAACGAGACTGATTTTGATGAGGAACAGTATCCTCCTGCAGAAGACAGATACAAGCAGCTAGAGGACAGACTGAATGCTATGGAAATCCAACAAGTGCCTGGGCTGGATTTCGGAGACTTGGGTTTGTCTACTGGTGTCATTATTCCTCATAAGTTCAAAGCACCATCCTTTACCAAGTATGACGGGGCGTCTTGTCCCAAGCTACATCTCAGATCGTATGTGCGGAAGATTCAACCGTACTCAGTGGACAAGAACTTGTGGATCCACTTCTTCTAGGAGAGTCTTTCAGGGACTCATCTCGAATGGTTCTATCAGCTGGATGGGACCAAGGTTCGTAACTGGGAGGAGTTGGCTACTGCTTTCTATAAGCAGTATCAATATAATGCCGACCTTGCCCCTACACGTACCCAACTCCAGGGTATGTCGCTAGGGTCAAGCGAAGGTTTTAAAGAGTACGCACAGAAGTGGAGGGATCTGGCTGGCCGAGTGCAGCCTCCGTTGACTGACCGGGAGTTGGTAGACATGTTCTTGGGGACCCTATCTGGGCCATTTTTCAACCATCTTATCGGTAACTCGTCTGCAGGGTTTACTGATCTTATTCTGACTGGAGAGAGAATAGAGGCTGGGATGAAGTCTGGCAAAATTCAGAAGGGTACATCTTCAAGTTCTAAGAAGAAACCCTTCAAAAAGGAGGCCAGTGCTGTATACGGGTCTAGAAGACAAGAGAAGCTTGTGCGCCTCCAATCTGTCAACGCGGTGATGATTGCTAAACCTGCTGCCGCTCCTCGGCAAACCAATCCTCAAAGGGCTGAAAGACCCCAGAGAGAGTTTACCCGTTTGAGTATGACCCTATCGCAGATCTTGCCACAGTTGCTGTCCACCAACCTAGTGACTGTCAGAGAGGCCCCAAAAGTTGTGAACACTGTCTCCCCCAAATACAATCCAAATGCCTGATGTGCTTATCACTCCGATAGCCCGGGGCATTCCACTGATGACTGTTGGGCCTTAAGGAACAAGCTGCAGGACCTTATTGATGCCAAGGAGGTACAATTTGAGGCATCTGAGAAGCCTAATGTAGTGACAGCTCCCCTGCCTGCTCATGGAGTGAATGCTATTGGGGACGAAGAGGAAGTGGATGAAGCTGAGTTTGATAGCTGGATTTACCCGGCAACCGACAATGGACCTAGCAATTGGAGTGCAAAGGACAATCTACATGTTTCTCTTGTTACTGAGTAATGAATTCTATGTTTTGTTATTTGTAATAAACAATTAAAACTCTATGGCCCGGTGTCTTACCCGGGGCACCGTGGTTTCATTTGTGAGGGCATATAAATTGTCATTTCATATATCATAAACAAAGATCTTGGACGTTTTCTCGCATTTCAAATCTTATGCTCCTTTTCTTTCCTTTCTCTCTTTATATATTACAAAACAGCTGTATTTACACACACTCACTCATATAGGTTTCAATCCACTCTGGATCTCACTGGTAACGATCCTGCTACTGCCAGTTATGACTTCGAAAATCCGATCAACTTAGCCGAAGACGAAGGTGAAGATGATTGCGAAGTGCCTGGAGAGCTTGCAAGACTGTTACTTCAGGAAGAGAGGGCAATTCAACCACACGAAGAGCCAGTGGAGACAATAAATCTGGGTACTGAGGCAGATATGATGGAAGTTAAGATTGGTGCCAACCTAGAGCTCAGCGTGAAGCAACAGTTGACTCAGATGCTACATGATTATATGGAGATCTTTGCCTGGTCCTACGAAGACATGCCCGGGTTGGATACCGATATTGTGGTCCATCATTTGCCTACCAAGGAAGACTGCCCGCCGGTCAAGCAAAAGGTCCGTCGCATGCGTCCAGAGATGTCTGAGAAGATCAAAGCCGAGGTTATGAAACAGTTTGATGTCGGGTTCCTTGCAGTGACTTCTTACCCTCAGTGGGTTGCTAATGTGGTGCCGGTACCGAAGAAGGACGGTAAGGTCAGAATGTGTGTCGACTACAGGGATCTGAACAGGGCCAGCCCCAAGGATGACTTCCCTCTACCTCACATTGATGTCCTTGTGGACAATACAGCTCAGCATAAGGTGTTCTCTTTCATGGATGGTTTTTCAGGTTACAATCAGATCAAGATGGCTCCTGAAGACATGGAAAATACTACCTTTGTTACTCAGTGGGGCACCTTCTGCTACAAGGTCATGCCTTTTGGACTGAAGAATGCTGGGGCAACCTACCAACGTGCCATGGTTGCTTTATTTCATGATATGATCCATCATGAGATAGAAGTGTATGTTGACGACATGATCGCAAGGTCCCAGACTGAGGAAGAACACCTGGATCATCTGCAGAAATTATTTGATCGTCTGAAGTTGTACAAACTAAGGTTGAACCCGAACAAGTGCACCTTCGGGGTAAGATCTGGAAAGTTGCTAGGCTTCGTCGTAAGTGATAAGGGTATTCAAGTGGACCCTGCCAAGGTTAAAGCTATTCAAGAGATGCCGGTTCCTAAGACAGAGAAAGAGGTCAGAGGCTTTTTAGGACGCCTGAATTACATTGCTCGGTTCATCTCACACCTAACTGCTACTTGTGAACCAATCTTCAAGCTGCTGAAGAAAGATCAGGTAGTACGTTGGAATGATGAATGTCAGGCTGCTTTTGACAGAATCAAGGAGTATATCCAATAACCACCCATCCTTATGCCACTGGTTGAAGGGAGACCTCTGATACTATACCTGACAGTACTTGACAACTCAATGGGGTGTGTGATGGGGCAGCATGACGAGTCTGGCCGAAAAGAGCATGCCATTTATTACCTTAGCAAAAAGTTTACCGACTGTGAGACCCGATACTCACTGCTTGAGAAAACTTGATGCGCTTTGGTATGGGCTGCTCGCCAGCTGAGACAGTATATGCTGACTCACACTACCTTGTTGATCTCAAAGATGGATCCTATAAAGTACATATTTGAAAATCCTGCTCTGTTTGGGAGAATAGCAAGATGGCAGATGATCTTGACAGAATACGACATTCAGTACACAACTCAGAAAGCCATCAAGGGAAGTGTATTGGCAGACCACTTGGCACATCAGGCAGTAGATGACTATCAGTCAATGAACTTCGAGTTTCCGGACGAGAGCATCATGATAGTAACTGATTGTGAAGTACCTGGACCAGATGAAGGACCTGAGGAAGGATCCCGATGGTCTATGCACTTTGAAGGAGCCTCCAATGCTTTGGGTAACGGTATCGGCGCTGTGATCATATCCCCTCAAGGCACTCATACTCCACTCACTGTCCGGTAATGTTTCAACTGTACCAACAACATGGCAGAGTATGAGGCGTGCATCATGGGTCTTCAAGCTGCGATCGACCTAAGGATCAAGTTTCTGAGTGTCTTCGGAGATTCCGCTCTTGTGATCAATCAGATCAAAGGAGAGTGGGATACGAAACATCCGAATCTTATTCCTTACAGAGAATGTGTGTTGACCTTGATTCCCCACTTCACAAAAATAACCTTTGAACACTTTCCGAGAGAGTAGAATCAGCTGGCGGACGCGTTAGCTACGATGTCTTCTATGTTCAAGGTCAAATGGGACAATGAGGCTCCCCGGATCATCATCTGGAAACTGGACGAACCGGCATACTGTTGTGATCTCGAGACTGAATTGGTGACTGAGAAGCCTTGGTACCATGAGGTGAAGAGATATTTGGAAGCTCAGGAATACCCTGAAGGCGTGTCTGTCAACGATAAGAAGTTTCTGAGAAGGTTCGCAGCGAAGTTCTTCCTTAGCAATGACATCCTGTACAAGCGAAACCATGATTCGACCTTATTGCGTTGTGTGGACAAGACAGAAGCAGAAAGGATCATGGAAGAGCTACATGAAGGGACCTTTGGTACACATTCCAGTGGACACACCATGGCTAAGAAGATCCTTCGGGCAGGGTATTTCTGGTCTACCATGGAAGCTGACTGCTACCAACATTCTCGGACATGCCATAAATGCCAGATATATGCAGACAAGGTGCATGTTCCTCTAGTTCCTCTAAATGTTCTGACTGCGCCTTGGCCGTTCGCAATGTGGGGCATAGACATGATCGGTGAAATTAAACCTACGGCATCTAACGGGCATCGCTTCATCCTGGTGGCGATTGACTACTTCACGAAGTGGGTTGAAGCAGCTTCCTACGCTACGGTAACCAAGACTGTTGTGGCACGGTTCATTCGGCATAATCTGATCTGTCGATACGGCGTCCCTGAGAGAATTATTACAGACAACGGTACCAATCTCAATAACAAGATGATCACTGAGCTCTGCGAGCAGTTTAAAATACAACACCATAACTCTTCTCCTTACAGACCGAAGATGAATGGGGCTGTAGAAGCAGCAAATAAAAATATCAAGAAAATTGTGCAGAAGATGATAGTGACCTATAAAGATTGGCACGAGATGTTACCGTTTGCTCTACATGGGTACCGTACCTCAGCCAGGACGTCAACCGGGGCAACTCCTTTCTCCTTGGTCTACGGTATGGAGGCAGTCTTACCGATCGAAGTGCAGATACCCTCTCTCCGGATAATGAAGGATGCAGATCTGAACGAAGATGATTGGATCCAGACACGACTTGATCAGTTAAACCTTATCGGCGAAAAGAGACTTGCTGCTATTTGTCATGGTCAGACGTACCAAAAACGGATGATCAGGGCATTTAACAAAAAGGTCAGACCACAGGAATATCAAGTTAGGGATCTGGTAATCAAGCGAATCATCCTTCCTCAGAGTGATCCAAGGGGCAAATGGACCCCTACGTACGAAGGGCCATTTGTGGTTAAACATGTGTTCTCAGGAGGAGCCATGATTCTAACCAACATGGATGGTGACGACCTTCCTCACCCCGCCAATGCAGACATAGTAAAAAGATACTACGCATGAAAAAAGACCCGCTAGGCTGACATGCCTAGGCAAAAGTTAGGGCTTCCCGGCGAACCAAAAGGGTTCAAGCAAAATGAAGGGATGAAATAAAAAAAAATTTGTACACCCGGCAAGTCGAAAACCTGAAAAGGCGGCTTGGGCAAAAATGGGTATCCCGGTGGACTGGAAACCCGAAAGGGCGGTCCAGGCAAAAGTTAGGGATAAAGCGTAATACTATGTCTCATTGGATCACTCTGCATCCAGAATCCGGTATCTACATCAAGTTCAGACGGCATCGATCAGTCAGCTTCATCTTCAACTAAGGTCATCAAGTGATGAGACACTCGGAGATATAAAGGAAATAGCAGAGTTGAAACCCAGTGGATCACTCATTTCACACAGCTGTTTTATTTTCTCTTGTACAAAATTTGTATAAACTTTTGTTCGGCGGCGTTCTCTTACTAGGACGTCAGCCTCTTGTACATAAACGCCTATTTTACAGGCAAATTCAAAAATCAATATAAATACGCTTTTCAGTTAAAATTGCCAATTGTTTTTCCTTTTCTATTTTGATTTGCGAAGAACGTCCAAGGTTCAATTTGTGATATATGCATTGACAATAATTTGCTAACTCATGAATATTTGCATACAAAACAAAGGATTAATTACAGGTAATATTAGAAGAAGGGGCAATAAAGAGTTGTCTAAGCAATCCGATTGTTCTATCCTCCAAGGTACCAAGGTAGGTTCAGCTGAAGAACATAATCAGATATCTTAATTCCCCAGAGAGTGAGCCAGCAAGTCAGTGCACTCTCCCCAAGCAAAGCTATTATCAAACTCAAGGAAGTTGGGTATCCTCCAGCAGATCTCAACATTCCCCAGCAGCATATATACATTCTTAACAAGCATCCCCGACAATCTTCGCCTAAAGATTGTTCCCCGGAGGTATATCAAACATTCAATGGAGTCACTTCCAATACATCTCAAAACTTCCCCAGGAAAGTCCAATCCAATTCCTCCAGGAAAATTGGAACCCATCTCCCCAGCAATAAGCTTATCCCCAGTAGATTCTGGAAGCTTATCCTCGTAGAGCACGAACGCGTCTCCCGGCTTTATTCAAAGAGTTATTTCCCTACCAGGATATAATTGGGTTATCCTCAGCCAAAAGCCACGGAAAGATCGTCCTCGGCGAAGTCTTCTTATCCCCAGCGAAGTCTATTAACACTTCCAACACAACAATGGTATCCCCAGCGAAGTTACCATCAACATTTCAGCACAGTATCTCTCTCCCCACAGAATATTGCTTCCCAGTAAGATCGTTAGAGTATTTTTCTCCCCGCAGAGTAATCCATTCGCCAAGTTTATCCCTCAACAGAGTTATCTTCTCCTACCGGTATTCTTGCAACTATCATCCCCAGCGGAAGCAAAATCTATTCTTCAACATCAGACCAGGAGTGACTTCCCGGCACCCGTCAAGGATTTATTTTCCTAAGACGAAAACATATATTCATAAACATCGCGCTTCCATACATCATTATAGCATGCATATACGCATCATATATTACAAATCTCACTTATGTTGCGAACATCATTGCTTGATCCATATCATGAATTGCATATGACTGACCTTTACCTTTCAGGAAAGATCCAGTTAAGTTCTCAGCTACATTCCAAGACCTAGACCGGTTCAGTTAAATCGACCCCAAGATTTTTCTGTTTCTTATCCAGTCAAAGGCCTTCTCTGGTTCAGTCAGATCGACCCTAAGATCTCCCTGTTTCTTATCCAGTTGAAGACATTTCAAGACCTAGACCGGTTCAGTTAAATCGACCCTAAGATTTTTCTGTTTCTTATCCCGTCAAAGGCCTTCTCTGGTTCAGTCAGATCGACCCTAAGATCTCCCTATTTCTTATCCAGTTGAAGATTACAAGACCTAGACCGGTTCAGTTAAATCGACCCTAAGATTTTTCTGTTTCTTATCCAGTCAAAGGCCTTCTCTAGTCCAGCTAAATCGACCCCTAACAGATTTTCCTGATAAAGACTCAGTAGAAGATATCCAAGATTCTCTCAGCGTTACTGTTGAGGTTGAAGTCGCCTATGGTTCTCTCCCCGTTACTACGGAGGTAGTAATCACCCCAAGATTCTCTCAGCGTTACTGTTGAGGTTGAAGTCGTCCAAGATTCACTCAATGATTACTGTTGAGGTTGAAGTCGCCCAAGATTCTCTCAATGATTACTGTTCAGGTTGAAGTCGCCCAAGATTCTCTCAATGATTACTGTTGAGGTAGAAGTCGTCCAAGATTCTCTCAATGATTACTGTTGAGGTTGAAGTCGCCCAAGATTCTCTCAATGATTACTGTTGAGGTTGAAGTCGCCTATGGTTCTCTCCCCGTTACTGCGAAGGTAGTAATCGTCCCCAGATTCTCTCAGTGTTCCTGTTGAGGTAGTAATCGTCCCCAGATTCTCTCAGCGTTACTGTTGAGGTTGAGGTCGCCCAAGTTTCTCTCAGCGTTCCTGTTGGGGTAGTAATCGTTCAAGGTTCTCTCACCGTCCCGTTGAGGTAGTAACCATCCCTGGTTTATTCATCACCTTTTGAAGATCCAGATTCAGCTCCTGTAACCAGTCAGGACACATCTACAAAGAGTTTGAAGACCAGCTCCTGTAACGGGTCAGGTAATCCTTTTCTTTTGCAGGTACGCAAGTTCTCGCTAAGGAATCTCTTACGCGATCGACATCCAGATGGCATCTATAAGCCCATCCACCTTCCATCATCTCTTAGCATGGCATCTGTAAGCCCATCATCTTATCCAAATCTCCAAATGGCATCTATAAGCCCATTCCACCATCACACTATTATGTGAGCGCAAATTTCTGGGCACTCTAGTGTTCAATCATCTTCCACCTTCAGATTACGAAAGGCACGTCAGCCAATCTGCATCCTCAGGTCTAAGAAGATTGAACAGGGGCAACTGTTGTACCCCAAAATTTGCCCTCCCATATTCTTCAAGAATTGCAAAGAGCATGCTTCAAAATCTCCCCAAGGGTTGCACAGTTCAAGGGCCTCCTAACAGTCAAAAATTAGGGTTTTGGTTCTGGAAAAGAAGTTAAAGTTTCCAAGGGTCCAATCAAGTCCCACATGCCTACAAACATGGTCAAGCATCCTCATCCCAAGTTTCAAGACTTACAGTACAAAATTGCACAGTCAAAAACCCTAATTGCCCTACAGTCAATTGTAGGGGCAAAATGGTCATTTGACAATCAAAAGTTCAAAGTTTTGGTCAACATCTCATTTTGAAGCCACAAACATCATTTGATCAATGCTTGATCATGATTCTCAAAGCTTGGTTCAAAAAGTCTCAAGATGCAAAAGTTTCCATATTTGGACAGTTGAAAAAGTCAACTGTAACTTGACCAAGGCATAACTTCCACATGGATTATCAGAAAAATTACATCCAAAGCTCATTTTGAAGATAAAGACATTTCCTACAACTCCTCTTCACACTTCAAGTTCAAGAAATGCTCTCACAAAAAGTTATCAATTTCAACATTATAGGTCATTTTCAAAAGTCAACAAAAAGGGACTTTAAGTCAAAGGCCATAACTTGAGATTGGTAAATCAAAATGACATGGGACCAAAGACATTGGTTAGAGGACTTCAATACCTTTCCAAAATGTCCAAGAACATGAGCAAAGCTTACAAATTGAGCAAGATATGCCTTGTTGAAGTTGGGAAATTTTTGGGTATTTTGAAAAGTCAACTTTGCTTCAAATGCCTTAAAATTGCTAATGGGCCTCTTTTTCTTCCAAGATTCATCATCCAAAGCATGTGCACGACCATTTGGCCCAAAGGGAAGTTATTCATCATTTTTATTTTATTTATTTGAATTTTTAATTGCTAGAAATTCATTTAATTAATTAAAATATGTGGAAAATGCTAAACCAAAGTTATCAAATCTTTTTGTGCATGAAATAGTCTCAAGATTTCGTGCATAATCAGATAGGGAAAGAATCAAGTTGATTGGACATGATTGGTATCAAATTAGCATGAAAAAGATTGAAAAATTATATGCATGAAAATCCAATATTCTCTACATCAATGCAAGGATTCTTTGGACCAAATTTTCAACCCTAATCATTCACATACTTATACTAATGCCAACCCTAATGCTCATAACCTCGAGGCTGCGCCAGAAAAGGAGAACCAAGTTTGAGTTTTTGTGAAAAAAATTGAAAACTGAAAACCCTATTCTAGCACGATTCACAGAAAAATAACAATCCCAATAGCTTGCAAAAGTGTCAAGGAAGCTTCCTGAATCGTTTTCCACATCCCTAACGCCCAGAATTGGTATACAGAATTCAAGATTCTTCACATTTTATTCATATTCGTATTTCAATATTCAAGCATTTCCATTGCATTTTTCTTGTGGATTCATACTAATTGATTGATTCTAAAGCTAACCATGTAGTTTGATTGAGTTTTTATACACTATACGCGAAATTGCCATTGTTGTCTTTTAGGATTACAGAGGTCACGAATTGGGGTTTCCTTATTCTGGAACAATTGAGACTTGAGACCTACACCATTGAAATCAGCATGCTTGGACGATTTGAACACACACCTCGCGCCCAATTTATGAAGCAAGAGGGCCTATTCGCTATTTTTTCACACTGCATATAGTGGGGGTTCAAAACCCCCGCAATCTTGCTTGTTTTGGTTTCAGGAAAAACGCATAAGTGGAGAAGATGATTATGTGGCAGGACATGATAGGCTAATTTGAAATCAATGCGCGCTTTTTGTTATTTTTACATCACTGACCACTTTTCTCTCATATTATTTATTTACCATTATATAATCAAAACGCGTGAAGAGCTCCAGTGGCAAGGCATCAGTATGGTAACCTCTGGGACCTGGGTTCGAATCCCAGGTCCCCCCTTTCTATTCCATATTATTTTTCTAATAATGCTTCTGTGTAATTTCGATACAAGCGTCCACCATACGTCCCTCACCCAGGCTTGCCACGCGCTTATGGAGATCAATCAAAGGGCTATGATTTGGAGACCATCATGGACATGGGTCAATGCAAACACACGCTGGCATGAAAAATCAAATAAGGCCAAGGCTTAATGGGCCAAAAATGCTGGAGATACCTCCAATCTGGGGACAGAACCCCCCATGGTTTGCCTTTCATTCTTTTTTCATATTTTTCTAGTTTATTTATTTTAATTAATTTCCTTTAAATTCTTTAATTTAATTTATTTTCATAAAATATAAAAATAGTAAAAAATCAGAAAAGACAAAAAAATAAATATATTTGATTTAGTATTTTTTGTAAATAAAAATCATTAATTAATTTAGTTTTCAAATCTAGGATTAATTTTGACCTTTTTTCTTAATAAACTTAAAATTTGTAGAATTAGGGTTTTAATCAATTTTTATCTTTTTCTTTTCTTTTCTCATTATTAATGATTTATTGTTTATAAAACTTTCCATTAATTAATTAATTTAACTTTAGGTTTAATTTTCATATTTTCTTAATAAATAAAAAAAACTAGAATTAGGGTTCATTAATATTTTAATTTAATTCTCATAAAAAAAATCATAAATACAAAAAACTCCAAAAAGACAATTTCTTTCTTCTATTTTAATTTAATCAACTTCAGAATTCTAATTTAATTTCATTAAAAAAGGGTCCAACGCCCTCGCTTTCAATTTTAATTCAATTCGCGCATGTATTTCCTTTCTTTAAATATTTATGTAATTCTCCCAAAGCCGTGTAAATTTGATATTTATCTTTATTTCTTTATTTTATGTCAAATCGGGTCCTGGATTTAATTTGGCGACGTGGACCCGCGCCTTTGTAATAGTTTAGGAACTTTTAATTTCTCGCAACTTTTTAACTGCTAATAATTGCATGCAAGAATGAATGTTAAAATAAAAACAAACGCGTAGATCACCCCTACATGACAAGACAAAATATCTGAATCTGACACACAAATCACACACCACCCCTAGGGTACGCCTCACTGTTGCCTTGCCTCTCGAAAGGTGATCGTCGAGTAGAGGATGTCTTAGTAAGTCCTCATGATCCGGGAACCTGGCATGAGGGTAGCTTCTAAGGTGTCTTCCCATTGCTCTGGTGATCACCATGTCCCGAACCCTCGAATTGACCCGAACACCTCCAACGGTGGTGCTACCTACCTCTCAATGGTGGGATGGCACTACTTTAAGGACATTTACACAGACGAATTCCTTAGGGTAGGTAGACGACTCTAGATAATTGCTCTAATTTCAAAAACAAATCAAAAAATACTTTTCACACCAACACTTTTTCAAAAAGCTTTCGAAAGCAATTTTTCAAACACTCTTGAGGACCGATACAAGAGTCGAACTGGAATTTTCAAAGAAACTTTTTAAAACCCACAGTTGAAAAGCAAACAAACCATTTTTGAAAACACAATGAGCAAGTTTCTAAGAGCCCATTGATAACCATGGATAGAAAGGGTGCTAACACCTTCCCTTTCTATAACCCACCTCCCGAACCGAGAGCAATCTCTATAAGGAATTTTTCTGTGCTTTTGTCCTTTCCATTTGGAGAAAATAAAAGACGGTGGCGACTCTTGCTTCCGCGACATTTCGCGAACCAGCGTTAAACAGTCAGTTCCAGATCCACCGATCACAGTGGGCATGGGTGTCCGTTTAGACGAAGCTGTCCATGAAGGTCGTTTATCCAAAGACGGGGACTCGTCAAATGGTGCTAAGAAGTATGGTGATAGTTCTTCCAAAAAGAAAGAGCAAGGCTTATACGCTATACTTCATGGTAGATAAGGGAGATCTCATAATAGGAATCAACAAGTTGCTTCTGTGACTCCATTCGTCAATGAGACTCTGAGTGTTGTTGCATATCAGAGGGCACCTCAACAAGGAAATCAAGGGCAATGTCATTAGAGGAAAATGAGCTTTGATCCAATTCCAATGACATACGCAGAGCTGTATCCTTCTTTGTTGAAGAAGAATTTGGTTCAAACTCGAGCTCGACCAGTTGTTCCTGAAAAACTGCTAAGAGGATATAAGGCTGACGCTTCCTGTGCCTTTCATCAGGATGCTCCTGGGCACAATTTAGAAGATTGCTTTGCTTTGAAGGTCGAAGTTCAGAGGTTGGTCTGAAGCCGTATCTTTTTGTTTAAGGACATCGGCCCTAATGTTCAAAACAATTTGTTAGCAGGGCATGAATGAATCTTTGTTGTTGATAGTTCCAAAGCTTGGGAAATGTTACCTTCAGCGCAAGTCCAGATAAGAGATTCATCTTAGTTTATTAGCATTTTTACTGCTTTCTCATTTGTAACTTTTCTTATTTATCATTGCACTGTTTGCATGTAAGAACTTGTTTACATTTGAATGTTTAATCTTAATACAATGAGTATGTTTGTCTTGAAGAAATTCATTTGTTGCACTCGTATTTATTTTCAATTTTAAATTGCTTTATGATACCAACTTGTTACCCATTCTCTTTCCTAGGCAGAGATTGGGAGGAGGATGATGATATTAAAACACAAATTTTTTGGTTGTATGCTTTTGGATAAAACCCTGTTGACGATGTACAGGAATTGTTTCAAATCCTCAAACACCGGAGATATAAGGGAGTGAAACCCTCGTTAACCCCTTTGAGCCTTGAAGTAGGAGTTTCTTTTTCTATTCTGAAAAACCCTCATTTTTTTAACCAGGGGCAGGGTAGTGTTCAGTTAATTTGATCGAGCATTCAGAACTCATCAGGAATGCGCATCCAAGGATACAATAATGGTTATCCTTCAAGAGGTTGAGGAAAGTCAAAACCACAATGGTTAATCTTCACTTATTAGGAGGGTGCGTCAATTGACGATATCTTAATGGATATCTATCGCACACCAGGAAATCAGCAGATGATGATACAATAATTGTTATCTTTCATCTACCCAGAAATAGGGCAGTCACAATTCTTCCGACAAGTCACAAATGACTCGAAGTCACGCGACATGTTCAAAAGAAAAAAGATGACATGAATAAAAAAAATTATGATGAAAAAGAAAGAGACAAAAAGCCCCGCTAAGTCGGAACTTGTAAAAACAAGTCGCTTAGGCAAAAGTCAGGGTATCCCGCTGCACTTCAGAGTCAAAGTCAAAAGGAATTTGTCCAGAAATCAAGGAAGAATTGGAAAGCCTGAAATGTGATAAAGGATTAGAGTGTGAAATCCTCAGCAAAGAACAGGGTCGCGTGACAAGGAACCTAAAATAAGCAGGAATGAGTGACTTGCATGTCCAAAGAAAACCTTGTTTGATTCCTCAACCATCTCGAAATCTCTTTTGAGAGATGAATGTTCGTGTCAAGTTAACTGAACTTAGGACCGAAGAACATCATGAAGGGGGTGGACACCAAATATTTTTGAGCCTTAAATATTTTTTTCTAAAACCGTGAACTAGGCCACGTTACAACCCTCAAAAGTCCTAATTGAAACAGGGTTTATTTCGAAAGCATACTCCAATGAGATAGTGTTTCTGGACTCCCATTAATTTTGATAAATTATTGTGATTGGTATCATATGCTTTTGTTATCTTTTATACAAAAAAAAATCCATGTTGCATCCTGGCTAGTGATTAGTTCACAAGGTTTTGCAACATCTTTTCAAATAAAATCTCCAAGACTTACATAATTGTTGCATTAGAATTTTCATTCTTAGAATAAACATTTTCTGCTTGTAAAACAACTGCTTGATATCATGAAAGTTTACATTTGAGTATCAGCAAAAGGCATGTTTCAGAGAAGAGTTGTGGAGCAAAGAGGATGTAGCATTCAGCCAATCTAGGGAAGTTACGTCAAGATTCAACAAATCTCTAGAAGTCATTTGATCAGAAAGGTTATCCTAAAAGCATGCAGCCAAAGGCAAGTTACGAAAGTTACCTTGATCATCCCGGTAAGCTTAGGACACCAGATTGGTTTCAAAGGGCATATCCAGATTTTGTCAAGATAGTTGTTATGTCTACCTCAAGTTGAGAACCTTCCTCAAGTTGTGTTATGGTGTTGGGTTCATGATCCCATTTGTTCCAGTCTTGCTGCAGACTTCTTCAGCTGAGTGTGATTCTTTACCCAGCCAGGTGGTGATCAAACGGAGATTAATAAAAGCTATGAAGCCTTTGCTCATTTGATGGTTTTCTCTCACTAAGTGTCGAGGAGCCAAAACCGACCTGAGCGCCGCCAAGCAGTGAATGCGGTAGTAATATCAAGACCTACAGTTGCCCCACAATGCAACAATTAGCAAAAAATGGAGAGGCGGCAGAGACAATACACTCGGCTTAATATGACCTTGTCACAAATTCTACCACAATTTTTGAAGACTAACCTGGTAACTTTGAGGGAAGCCCTGAAGAATCCCAGCACCACATCTCCGCTATATAATCCAAACGCCCGCTATGCCTATCACTCTGATAGCCCGGGTCATGATACGAACAACTGCTGGGCTTTGAGGAATAAGGTTCAAGATTTGATTGAAGCTAAAGAGATTGAGTTTGACGCACCAGAGAAACCCAATGTCATAACTGCTCCTATGCCCAAGCATGGTAATGGAGTAAATGTTGTGGACGAGGGTTCATTTATGACCTCCGTGGAAGACATTTCTACTCTGTTGATGACTGTTAAGAAGAATTTGTTGTTGGCCGGTTTATTTTCTGGCTATGGCGAAGGTTGCCACCTGTGTTCAATTCTGCCTGGTGGGTGCCATTTATTGAAATCAGGTGTTTAGCGCCTGATGGATAACAAAGAGATCATGTTCGAGAAAACTTTGATTCCGTTGATTCTCGTTGAAGATGTTTCCATAATAACCATTTCTGCCAATCCTTCCAAGGCTTCCCCGAGAAATCCTGTTAGGATTACATCCGTTCCGAGAGTTGCTCCATTGATCATTACTATTCCTGGTCCTATCCCATATACTTCGGATAAAGTTGTCTCGTGGCACTATAGGGCCGATGTGTATTATCATGGGATCAAACAAGATTTGAAGATTGAAGAAGCTGATACTGAGATCAGCAATATTGTCGGGTCTAGCAAGGTCACCAGAAGTGGAAGACTTTTCTCTCCTGAGATTTCCCCTCTGACTGTTCAAAATCTTGTTGCCATTCCATCTTCCAGTACATCAGCTACCGTTCCAAATCTTACTCCAGTTATCACCCCTGTCACCGAGTCATCTGACACTCGGGGCAAAGAAGTTACAGGTGGGCCTTCCCAGACGGAGGCTCCTAAGGAGATCATTGTAGAAACCTCTAAGCAGGAGATAGAGGAAATTCTGAAGATTATCAAGAAGAGTGACTACAACGTAGTCGAACAGCTGGGGAAGACCCCGTCGAAGATCTCCATGTTATCCTTATTGTTGTGCTCGGAAGCCCATGCAAAGGCTTTAATTACTTTCCTTAAAACTGCGCATGTGCCGCAGGAAACATCTGCTGATCAATTCAAAGACTGTGTGGCTAGTTTGACCATGACAACGGGCTGGGTTTCTCCGACGCAGATTTGAGTGCCAAGGGAAGAAATCACAATGATGCTCTGCACGTCTAGATCGAGTGTAGGGGAACTACTTTGGCCCACGTACTGGTGGATACTGGGTCCTCATTGAATGTTTTACCAAATAAAGTGTTAGACCGTCTGGACTATGAAGGGTTGGTTCTGAAGCCAAGTAATATTGTGGTTAGGGCCTTTGACGGGTCCAAAAGGATGGTTCACGGGGAGGTGGACATCCCTATTAAAGTTGGCTCTCATACTTTTGCATCTACGTTTTATGTGATGGATATCCGACCATCTTATTCTTGTTTGCTAGGTCTCAAGTGGATTCGTAAGGTTGGGGCAGTGACTTCTACGCTCCATCAGATGTTGAAATATCCAGTAAAAGAGAAGATTGTTACAGTACGAGGAGAAGAAGAGTACATGGTGAGTCATCTCAACTCCTTTCGGTATGTGGATATGGATGGAGAGTTCATCGAAACCCCGTGTCAGAATTTTGAAGAAGTCCCCCAGACTCTGGCATTGACTGAAGTTGCTGTTGAAGAACCTCCAATGAAGATGGCTTCCCTTAAAGATGCCAGGGCTGTTATTGAGAAAGGTGGGTGTGCAAATTGGGGCCAACTCCCTGACTTTGCACACAAGACTGACAAGTTTGGTTTGGGTTTTACTGCAGAAGCTCAAAGGGCTGTTCGGCGCGCGCGGATTGGAAGACCTCCTCTGCGCATCAGTAATTCGGGAGTGAATGCAATTGAAGGTGATGATGAAGAGTCAGATATCGACAGCTGGATTTACCCGACTACCAACGGTGGTTTGAACAATTGGACGGCGAAGGACTTCGTGCCCGTTTCTTTTATTACACAGTAAAAGACTTTTGTTTTGAGATTTGTAACAGACAATTTGAAACTTTACGGCCCAGTGCCTTGCCCGAGGCACCTTGGCTTTGTTTGTGAGGGCTTAGTATTTGTCATTTTCATATATCATTAATAAAGCATTGGACGTTTTCTTGCATTACAAATTTTACGCTCCCTGTTTTTCTTTGCTATCTTGCACTTTATCAAAACGGCTATTTGTCTTAAACACACTCACATATCATAATACAGGTCCACATCCACTCTGGATCCCACTGATAACGACTCTGCTACTGTCAGTTATGACTTCGAAAATCCGATCAACCAAGCCGAGGACGAAGGTGAGGATGATTGTGAAGTGCCTGGGGAACTTGTCAGATTGTTACTTCAGAAAGAGAGGGCCATACAGCCACATGAAGAGCCAGTGGAATCAGTAAATTTGGGTACAGAGGAAGACAAGAAAGAGGTCAAAATAAGTGCCAAATCTATGCTGATAAGGTGCATGTTCCTCCAGTTCCTCTGAATGTTTTGACAGCTCCTTGGCCTTTCACAATGTGGGGCATCGACATGATCGGCAAGATCAGGCCTACTGCGTTTAACGGGCATCGTTTCATTCTGGTAGCTATTGATTATTTCACGAAGTGGGTCGAGGCAGCTTCCTTTGCTACAGTAACCAAGAACATCGTGGCGCGGTTTATCTAACACAATTTGATCTGTCGATACAGTGTACCAGAGAGGATCATTACGGACAATGGTACAAATCTAAACAATACAATGACTACTGAGCTCTGTAAGCAGTTCAAGATACAGCATCACAACTCTTCTCCTTACCGACCAAAGATGAATGGGGCTGTTGAAGCAGCTAATAAGAACATCAAGAAGATTGTGCAGAAGATGACAGTGACATACAAAGACTGGCATGAGATGTTACCATTCGCTCTTCATAGGTACCGTACCTCAGGGCAGACTTCGACAGGGGCAACACCCTATTCCTTGGTATATGGCATGGAGGCAGTCTTACCCATTGAAGTCTAGATACCCTCTCTTCAGATTAAGAAGGATGCAGGTTTGAGCGAGGACGATTGGATCCAGACCCGGCTTGATCAGCTGAACTTGATCGATGAAAAGAGACTTACTACTATTTGTCATGGTCAGACGTATCAAAAGCGGATGATCAAGGCTTTTAACAAAAAAGTCAGACGACAAGAGTATCAAGTCGGGGATCTAGTGATCAAGTGCATCATACTGCCGCAATGTGATCCCAGGGGAAAATGGACCCCTACGTACGAAGGGCCATTTGTGGTTAAGAACATTTTCTGAGGAGGAGCTATGATTCTAACCATCATGGATGGTGATGACCTTCCTCACCCCATCAATGCAGACATAGTGAAAAAATACTATGCATAATCAAAGACCCGCTAGGTTGATTGGCCTAGGCAAAAATAAGGGCTTCCCGGCGAACCAAAAGGGTTCGGGCAAAAGTAAGGGGTAAAAATGAAAAATTGTACACCCGACAAGTCGAAAACCTGAAAAGGAGGCTTGGGCAAAAAAGGGTATCCCAGTGGACTGAAAACCCGAAAGGGAGGTCTAGGCAAAAATTAGGGATTAAACCGTAACACTATGTCTCATTGGATCATCTTGCAACCAGACTTCGGTATCGACTATCAAGCTCGGAAGGCGCCAATCAATCTGATCTACCTTCAACCAAGTAGCAAAGTAATGAGACGCTCGAAGATACAAAGGCAATAGCAGAGTTGGAACCCAGTGGGATTGTTCACATAGCTGTTTTTTCTTTGTTTTTCACAAATTGTATAATTTCTATCTTTTGGCGGCATTCTCTTACTTGGACGTCAGCCTCTTGTACAAAAACGCCTATTCACAGGCCAACTTCAAAATCAATATAATTCATTTTCACAAATAAATTTCAAATTATTTTCCTTTTTCTGTTTTGTTTTGCAAGAACGTCCAATGATTCATTTTTTTGATATATGCATTTGAAATAATTACTGCTCATAAATATTTACATGCGAAACAAAAGACGATTACTCGCAATTCCAGAAACAGGGGCAAACAAGAAATGTTTGAGCCTTACAGTTGCTCTATGCACCAGGTACAGGGATAGACCTAGCTGTAGAATATGACTAAAAATGCATACACTCCCCGCAGAGTAGGAAGTACCAGAATACAGTATTATCAACTCTCTCCAGCTGAGGTTCGCAATCACGAATGAGTCGGTAAGATTCTCCCCAAGTAGAGTTCATCTTTCACCAACAATGAAGACCATCCCCAGTGGAGTTTATTTCTTCCACAAATAGAAACTTTATCCCCGACAGAGTTCATCATCACCAGCAACAGTAATTCATCCCCAGTCGAGGTTGTTGCTCCAAATCATCGGATCTTCTGACAAAGTATCTCTTCCCCACAGAGTCATTCTCTCACCAATGTATTCTCCAGCAGGATTATTCTCCCAATCATCTTCGGTCGTTATCCCCAGTGAGCAAAACTCTTCATATTCTCCAGCAGCAATCAGGGATTTATTTTCCCCAGCTAAAAAGCATCACAAAAACATCACATTTCCATACATCATGACATTCATATACGCATCATACAACACAATCTCATTTATTTTGAGAACATCATTACTCAATACATGTCATGCATCATGGCATTACATACGAATAATTCTTTACATTTCAGGAAAAGACACAATCAAATTCTTACAAAGTTCAAGCTATGAAGCCCGGGTACGACCGGATAGTATCTTGATTTCCCCATCATATTATGAAGCCCGGAGAATGACCGAATAACAATATCCGAATACCGCGAAGCCTGGAAATGACCAGATAGTGGTATCTCTTAAAAGCAAGCTATGAAGCCCGGGTTCGACCGGATAATAGTTTAATCCCCATCAAGTTACTGTGAAGCCTGGATTACGACCAGATAGCAGTACGAGACGCCATGAAGCCTAGATTCGACCAGATAGTGGCATATCATGAACACAAGCCGTGAAGCCCGGATTCGACCGGATAACGGCTCAGCAAGTTATTATGAAGCCTGGATTATGACCAGATAGCAATACAAGTTTCTGTGAAGCCTGGATTACGACCAGATAGCAGCCAAGAATACTATGAAGCCTGGATTCGACCAGATAGTGGTATATCTTTAATGCAAGTTATGAAGCTCGGGTCGACCGGATAGTATCTTGATTTCTCCGAACACCATCAAGCCTGGATTCGACCAGATAATGGTATATTACATCGTGAAGCCTGGATTACGACCAGATAGTGGTAAAAGACATTGAAGCCTGGATTACGACTAGATAACCGTAAGGGACATTATGAAGCTTGGATTTCGACCAAATAGCAGTTCACCCGGCCAATTACTATGAAGCCCGGAGTCGACCGGATATTAGTAGGCCCAAAAGTCAAATGGAAGCCCAGATGCGACTGGATAACCACTTGATTTCTTCTGAAGCCTGGATTTCGACCAGATAAGAAGTGAGGTATTGTGAAGCCTGGATTCGACCAGATAACGGTACAAGACACCATGAAGACTGGATTTGACCGGATAATGGTATAACACATCGTGAATCCTGGATTATGACCAGGTAGCGGTACAAGACATTGCGAAGCTTAGATTTCGACCAAATAGAAATCTTACCTAGACAAATACTAAGAATCCCAGAGTCGATCGGATATTAGTGTGCCCTAAATTCAAGTTGAAGCCCGGGGGCGACCGGATAACATCTTAGTTCCTTCTGAAGCCTGGATTACGATCGGATAAGAATTGAGAAATTGCGAAGCCTGGATTACGACCGAATAGAAAATTTAATCTCATCTCCCCAGTAAGTCACTATAAAGCCTAGATTACAACCAGATAGTAGTCGGTCTTATCACTATGAAGCTTGGATCACGACCAGATAGTAGTTCATTTTCACCTCCTCGACTAAGAGACTATCCCCCAGTAGAATAACGGACGACCGAGGCTCCTAAAATTCAACTTTTCTCTCAAAAACAGAGACCGGTATTCCCCAGCGGAATCTTCCTCAACAACAGGTATACAAGCTCTCGCTAAGGAATCTCTTATGCTATCGACACTCCTTCGGATGGCATCTTTAAGCCCATCTTCCATCGTCAACTTCAAAATGGCATCTTTAAGCCCATCTCCCATCATCAATCTCCAAATGGCATCTATAAGCCCATTCCCGACATCACAAGACAAGTACCACTTCATGCGAGTGCAAATTTCTGGGCACTCTAGTGTTCAATCATCTTCCACCTTCAGATCACGAAAGGCAGACAAGCCAATCTAAATCTTCAGGTTTAAGAAGATTAAACAGGGGCAGCTGTTGTACCCCAAAATTTGCCCTCCCATATTTCTCAAAACATTTCAAGAAAGATCCTCAAGTTGCTCAAGGAAGTCCAAGGGTTGACCAGACAAGCTCTCTCCTAAGGCAGTCTACCTCAAATTAGGGTTTCATATTGCATCAAGATATTTGAGTCCAAGGGATCCCAAATGCTCGCCATTGCCCTAATATGTTCTCAAGAACATCCATGCCAAGTTTCAAGCCTTGTAGAGAAAGTTTGCTCAGTCAATTGCTCAAAGGTCTGAAAATCGACTGTGCTAGGGCAAAGGTCAACTGCGGCCCACATACAGTCAAACTTCAAGATTTTTGGTCAATATCCTCATTTTTAAGTATTATTCATAATTTGATCAAGGTTTGATCATGATTCATCAAGGGTTGCTCACAATTCATCAAGAACCAAAAGTTGCTAAATTAGGGTTTTGTAGGAAAAGTCAACCCAAATTTGACCAAACATAACTTTTTCATACTTTATGAGAAAAGACCCATCCAAAGCTCATTTTTAAGAGCATGAAATTCTCTACAATTCATCTTCAGCTCCCAAGTTCAAAATATGCACTCACAAGAAGTTATGAATTTAGACATTATAGGTCATTTTGAAAAGTCAACAAAAACACATTTTTTGTCAAAGCTTCATACATGAATATGGAAGACTCAATTGAGATGTGACCAAAAGGGTTGCTTAGAGGACATCTTGAGATTTCTAAAAAATTCTAGAACACCTTCAAAGAGTCAAAATTGAGGAAGTTATGCATTGGTGAATTTGACCCTTTTTGCAAAATTGTCAAAAGTCAACTATGCCTCAAATTGCAATTTTTGCTAAATGGGCCTAACTTTTTGTACTTGTTTTGAGTTAGCAACATGGTCCACGACCCAAGGCAGCAACCACATCTTATTTGCTCCATTTATTTATTTTATTATGGTTTTTATTTATTAAAAATCATTTTAAATCAAATAAATAATAAAAAATACCAAGATTTGTTTTGAAGATCTGATTTTGATGAAGATCAAATCCAAATAAGTTGGCCTAATCAATGAAATTTGAATCAAGGCAAAAGGGCATGATTTTCATGGTTATGGAAAGATTTCATATGGCTTAAAGATCAAATATTCCCTTCATGAATTCTCAAGATCATGGCCAAAAATAATTAACCTAATATGATTCACTACTTATGCTGAAGATCATTGAACCCTAAGGACAAGAATTTTCGTGCAAAGCTGCCTCTAAGAACAAGAACAAAACTTCAAAATTCCAAAGAAAAGTTTGAGACGGATATCCTTATATAGGCAAATTCAAGGTGTGTTAAAGCTTCCAATCGCTTGCTGGCAATCTCATGGAGCTAACCCAATCATTTGTAGGGCTTGAAACGCCCAGAATCGTCCTACATCACTCATACGGTTTGCCTTCAAACTCAAAATCATTTTCAATATTTCACGCATCCTAAACACATTCTAATCATATATTCTTATTCATCATCTTGTTTGCAAGCTATTGGTACTGTTTAATTGCATTTACAATGCAGAAATTGTCATATGCCATAGCTAGGGTTTGCAAGCCCATTTTGGGGTTTCTTAACCTAGGAAAAATTGGGCCATGATTAGGGTACCATGAAGCTCGTGATATTGATACAAGTGGATTGGTACCATCACCATTAATTTATTATGCTTGTACATGATTTTTGAGATGCACAGGTTTTTACATACGATGAACGTGCATTGGTAAAAGTCTTCTATCTAAGACAACAGATCCTTGGAGAAGAAGATGTCGTTGCAAGCAACCATTCGCCCGTTTGAAAATTAGCACGTTTGGATTTAGTGTTTTGTGTTTTCTCATATTATGTTTTATGTTTATTATATGAACAAATAACACGCACAGCTCAGTTGGTAGCCAGGCTATTGAAAAAGGTTACCGAACCTGGGTTCAAATCCCAGGTCCCCCCATTATTTCATATTGTTTTTCTTTCAATAAACAGGCGCGTGTATAGATAGGAGGACCACCATGGTCCATCATCATCCAACCAGACAGATGTCCAGGAAGCCAGATCTGATGGCTATCATATGAAGGTCCACCAAAGGCCTTGGTCAACATGCAGTAGGGGATCCAAGAAGTCAACGTGGACCAATTCCTTTTGGGCCCAGAATTGCTTTTAACACCCCTCCAAATTACTTTCTCAGGCCCATTTTCTTCTTCTCTTTTATATTTTCTTAATTAATTTACTTATTTATATTTACTAACACAAATTAAGTTTTCTTTTTATCAAAAATCCTAAAAAATAATTTTCCACCCAATTTGATTTAGTTTATTTTTTTATCAAAAAAATTAATTTAATTAGTTTATTTAATTTTAGGGTAACTTTAATTATTTTGTAAATAAATTAAAAAAAACAATTAGAAAATTAGGGTTTTAGTTTAATTTAAATTCTATTTTCTTTTTCTTAAAAATAACCAAAAATACAAAAAATAGGTCAAATAATTTTATTTTCTTAATTTAATTTAATTACTAATTAGATTTATATTAAAAACCTTATTCTTTTTCTTAACAATAATTAAAAACAACAAAAATAATTTTTTCTTTCGATTAGGTTAAACAGGGTCAAAACCCTAATTTCCCTTCGTTCTATATTCGTGCGCGCTTTATTTATTTTTACCATATTGATGTAATTGCTCACAAGTTGTAATAGATTAATTAGGACCTTTACTTTCATTTATCGCTTATTTTCATGGGTTGTTTTTGGCTATGTAATTAATACCCGAAGCCTTGTAATAGTGTAGCTTTACTTTCCGCACTTTAACTTCCGCAAAATATTAAACTACTAGATGTATGATGTTAGGGTTGCATGACAAGAATGTATGATTAACTTTAAAACAGTTAGCAAACCCTAAATGTGCAAAGATAATAACTTGAAATTGAATCACTCGCACATGCGCACTCTTAGGGTATATTCCCACTTCGGTTGCCTTCGGTAAACGGTCATTAAGTATAGGATATTTTAGTGGTCGCTCTCTTGTCTAAACAAAGATCAAAGTCCCGTTCGGAAAAAGTTGCCTCGTAATGGTTGCCTCAGATATTGTTGCCTCAAATATTGATCTTAAGACATTAGAGTTATTACTAAGACGTCCTAACATTGCTTTAGTGATCGTACGTCCCTTTCGAATTGACCCTTAAAACTCCAACGATGGTGCTACCTACTCACTAATAGTGGGATAGCACTGTCTAAAGGAAACGAACATAGAAAAATTATTTTTTTCGAGTAGGTAGATTAGTTCTTAAGTACTTGCTCAAACAAAACAAACTTTTTCCACGCTTACACTCTTTTCAAACAAAGTTTTCAAAAACACTTTGTAACACTCTTGAAGACAGAAGCAAGGGTTAAATCGAAGTCAAAAACTTTTTCAAATCAAACACACATAAGCAATTTTGAAAATGATGAGCAAGTACCTAAGAGCCCGTGGAAAACCACGGATAGAAAGGGTGCTAATACCTTCCCTTTCTATAATCTACCCTCGTACTCAAAATCTCGAAAAAGGAATTTTTTTGTGCTTTTTTCCTTTCCTTGTTGGATAAAATAAAAGTCGGTGGTGAATCTTGCTTACCGCGACATTTTGCGAACACAAACGCAAAACGCAAACCAGCATTTCAAAACAGTCCCAGTTCTGGCCACCGTATCACAAGACTGAAAAAGGATATATCTTTAACTTTGTAAATGAATTCCCTTATAATAATGTCCTTCCAAAGAAATTGCAGCATCTTTCCATCTTTTATTCCAAAATTTGAAAACCAACTTAACAAATATAAACCCGTTTTATATTAGGAGCGCATAAAAAATCACTGTGAAATTTTTGGTCGCAAGGCTAAAAAGAATTATCGAGAAGTTTATTTCAAGTTGGCATACAATATTTGTATCAGGTTATCAAATTTTAGATTGAGTTCTTGTAGCTAAGGATATTTTTATCTAAATTAAAGAGGTAACAAAAAGTGTCTATTGATGAATGTCGACTCTGATTGTATGCATTTAAGGTATTTAAGATATTGTTTACCGGTGTTTTTGGTAACAAATAACCAGTTTAGAAAGTAAGTGAGATTAACTCGAATAATCTATAAAGAAATTTGTGCAAATGATCTATGTAAACACACTTGCGTGTAAATTGAATGGAGTTGTCGTTTTCATGATAATGGCGCAGAAACGAACTTTAAATGAAGTTGAGTTGTAATAAATGACAAGGTAAAATGCAGTAAATGACATTAAACAAGAGTAACACCTATCGTGGTTCTCGCATCAAGGGATATTATAATTTTGTAATTAAGTAACACCTAACGATGGTTGATTTTAAGATATTTGTTTTTAGATGAATGGCCTATTTAAAATTGAGTAGCTCATACAAGAATTCATGGAGAACAATTGAAAATGCAAGGAATGGAATGTCCTTTTATTCCTATGTCAAAATGCGTCTTGACATTACTCTCGGGCCAACATTCAAGATTTATTATATTCTGTGTAATGATTTATAATTGATCAACTATGATGCTCCATTGAGTCCCAAACCCACTATAATTCCTAGAGTAGACAAAGTCATACACCAGGAAACATGAACAAATCCATTGCTGGGAGTTTGGAATGAACCTAAAAGGCCAACGAGATAAACAAACCTAAATCTTATGGCATGCCTCAAGTTGCATCTCTAGTTTGTTAGACGATTGCACCTTATGTAGAGGGGGTGGATAGATCACTAAGCCAAAAAAATTCAAATAAAATTCTGGTTTTAAAAATTGATTAGAAAAGAGTGCACGCGGAAGGTTTTCAAAACTTGTTATCTATACGAACTACGTTATTGGAAGTCGGATATGAAAATATAAGAATGAGTGTGAAATGAATACAATAATCTGGAATTTATATACTTCTATCAAGTAACAACTTATTTAACGTTTGTAGCAAGTTACTAGCAATACTATTTCCAATGATAACTAGCAAAAGAACAAACTGAACAATTTGTCAAACACTTGGTGTGCAACAGAATTTTTAGAATTTTCATTTGAATAGAATGAAATAAACAATTTTTCGAACACTTGGTTGCAACCGAATTTTCAGAATTTTCCTTTGAGTTGCGCTGATATGAAAAAACACTTATAAAATGTGATTATAAGAAAATCAACACACGATTCTAAACAAAAATAGTTCTAGAAAACTCCTATGAGTCGATGGATTACGCAATTCTATTTTATAAACTGATGTATAAAAATTAAATCAAATAAAACGATAAAATAAAGAGACACAAGTATTTTTCTTCACAGTTCCCCACTTTCGTCCTTGTGTGTGGGTATGTTTGCGCCTAATTCAAATGGAATTAGGACATCTCTTACTATGCAAAATGTTTGATACAAGAGAAGTGTTCCAAGAGCAACACCACAAACTCGGTTACACATGAACCTAATTGGACGTTATTGAAACTCGTCTAGATGGCACCCCAATAAAAGATTATTATGATGATTTGTTAGTGTATATGCATAGGTTAGAGGTTGTAGGTCAAGAACAATTGTAAGAAATTGTTATGGTATCATCAAGTTGGAATGATGCATGAATGATATATTTATAGTTGAGGAGGTTTAGATGCAAAAAGGAGATATTTGGAATTAAAAAGAACTGAAAAATTAACCTAAATAAACAGTATACGTTAACCTAAAAATCGTATGTGTCGACACTGTAATACGGTGGGAGAACTAATTTGGTTTTGTGTTTTATCACAAATATGCGGATAGCAAGAGTCGCCACCGAATTTTCTTTTATCCAATGAAGGAAAGGGTGAAAAGAATAGGAAAGACCTTCGAGATTTTTCTGAGTTCGGGGGGTAGGTTATGAAAAGGGAAGGTGTTAGCACCCTTTTCATCCGTAGTTGTCTACGGGCTCTTAATCACTTAGCTCACTTTATTTGAAATGCTTTGTGTATGTGTTTGAAAATATTTTGAAAAGCCAATGTAAGGCTGACTTTGTAATGATTCTTATATCAGTCCTCAAGAATGCGTAAAAGTGTTTTATTTTTGAAAATATTTCAAGAGAAAGTGTTTCTCAAAAATATTTGTTTTGTTTTTGTGAGCAAGCGATTACGACCTATCTACCTACTGAAAAGTCTTTCGTGTTATTTTCCTCCTCCTTAGATAGTGCTATCCTACCATTAGTTGGTAGGGATCCCTATTGTTGGATGTGAAGGGACAGGCGAGGGTCATCGTACAATCATAAAAGGCAACTTGCAAGGATGCTTTAGCAATTTCGTTTAAGGGACTAGATCGTTTACAGAAGACAACATTCGAAAGGGTCATCGAGGGACTACGATCTTTTGATTCTGAGGGGCAGTGCTAAAGCGTCCCCATATTCGAGGGACATGACTATTTATTCGAAGGCAATAAGTGATATTTCCCTAGAGATGAGTGTGTGAATAGTGATTTAATTCGATTATTTTATCTTGCATTTAGGGTTATCTAATGGTTGATTTTAGATCTTGCCATACACGCCTAGTTATTATACAGTAATAAGGAAAACGGTAAATTGCGAAAAATAAAAGTCTTACGCTATTACAAAGCTTCAGGGAAGGGGATACAAATCCATAACAATTGGGGGACAAAGAAATTAAACCCTAATTTAAGCTATTACAACCCATTAGCAGTTACATAATTGTGAAAAACTAATGCGAAAATAATAAAGCTACGCAAAGACTGTAAAATAAGAGGAAAGTAAAAAAATATTGAAAATCGCTTTGTGATTGTTTTTGATAAAATAATTAGATGATTAACCTAAAAACTAATTAGTTTTAATTAAAAAAATAAGTTAATTAGTTAACTAAATTAAACAAAACCCTAAAAAATCTATGTTGACTTTAATTAATCAAACCCAAAAAAATATATGTTGATTTAATTTAATTAATTAAAAAAATAAATTAAATAAAACCCAAGTCTAAATTAATTTTAATTATAAAAAAGATAATTAAAATAATGTTAAAAAAAGGTTAATTAAAAAAATTGGATTGGGCTTGTTATATCAGAAATTGGGGGGTGTAAGGAGAGAAGTTCACTAGGTCCAAACAACAAGCCCATGCGCCTATAACAAATTTAGTGTGGCTCTCCATTGAGGGTTCAACATGGGCCAGCAGATCTGGGGCGTCATATTTGATCATGTGGAGATATAATGGTGATGAGGTGTGATGCATGGTGAGCGCATTGCACTGGCTCGCGTAGAATCTGCAAACAAGAAAATATGTGAAACTAAAAATATCAGGGGCAGGGATCGAACTCGTGCCCTGGTATACTAACACTTTAGTCATGCTCGCTTATACCGTTGGGAGGCTATACGTCTGTTAACATAATTGAAACAATAGATATATATTATACAAACAAATATATTGACCGGAGAGGCGCCGGAGCCCTAGCTCCGGTCGTCTTCTCTGGCAACCTGTATTGTTCAAAACTTGCAAATTCAAAGCGTTAGTGATCCAAAACATCCTACCCCCCTAATTCGACCCTCCTGAATCCAAATATGGGCTTAGTTTTGGATATAAGTCCTTGTAGATTGAGTTGCGAAGCAAGTAAAGCAAATCAGAGCAAACATGGAAATTTGAAATTTAGCATGCATGGGACCTCTGTGATTGTTCTTTCCTACATTATTGAATCTCATGAACACATAGCAATCATTAGTAAGCGTTAGAATGCAGTAAAACAAGAAATACATAATTTCAAACATGGATGAAATCATGATGCTTACAATGTGATTTCACGCGTTTTGTACCATCAAACTTGATCCAAACTTACTCTATATGCTTGCTGGAAGATAATGGAATGAAAGCTTTGTGGTGAAAGGGCTTGAAAATAGGGTTTGAAAACTTTAGGGTTCTTGATAAAAGTTTGATATTTTTGGCAAAATTGTGAGGCAAGGATTTGTGTGTAAGGTTTCTTGTCTTGATGTCTGAATATATAGAGAAAATTAGGGCAAAAACAAATGGACTTGGACCTTGTGTAATAAGATATGATTTTGTCTTATTTATTTTGTATTATTAATGAATAAATAAAAAATAATTAAAATAATTAAAATAAAAAGTATCAAGGGGTGTGAGAACAAGGTTTGAGGTGTATGAAGAGTATAATACACGTTTGGACTCTTAAACCAGGGCCCAATAGCTCAAAATATCAAGCTTGCTCATTTTGAACTTCATGCATTTGCTCAAAATTTCCCAACTTGCAATGGTCATAACTCACTCAATTTTTATCTTTTGAAGGTTATCTTATACTTTTTGGAAATATAAATATGTCCTATACAACCTATATATGGATCATTTTTTATTTTTGAAGCCTTTATCTTGATGTAAGTTTCCTTGACAAAAATTGTGTTTTTGTCGACTTTTGAAATGACTTGTAATGTATTGGCTTATATCTCTCAAATGATGCATTTTTTGGACTTGAGCTTAGAGATACAAAGTTTTATATAATTTAATTTCCTTAAAATGAGCTTTGGTTGGGGAAAAGCTGATGAAGCATGTGAAAGTTATGCTTGGTCAAAGTTTAGTTGATTTCTCCTAAGGAAACCCTAATTTGGCAACTTTTGGCTTTTGATGGTTTGAGGGCTTTTCTTGAGGAATCATGATCAACCCCAAATAAAATGATGAATGTGACTTCAAAATGTTGATGTTGACCAAAAACCTTGAAGTTTGACTGTATGTTGACCATAGTTGATCATAGTTGACTTTTCACCCAATATAGTTGATTTTCAGTCATCTGAGCAATTGACTGAGCAAACTTGTGATGCAACGCATGAAACTTGACATGAGCATTATTAAAGATATATGAAGAACCATGAAAATCACTTGAGACATTTGAAACCCAATCTTCCTTGAGAAACTCAAAACCCTAGTTGTGGACCCATTGCTTATTAGGAGAATTTGTCTGATCAATTCTTGAGCCACCTTGAGCATTTGAGAACCTTATGAGAATATATTGAATGAGAAATTGGGAGGGAAAATTTTTGGGTACAACATACACATACATCAAGTTCGAGCTGTATGTGTCGACCTGAAAAGATGAATGTGTCGAACGAAATAAGTCAGTAGCTACATGATTTAAAACAACAGTAAATATGTTGACCTGTAATTTCAAAAAAGCTTTAGTATGTGTCTACATGAGCCTTCCAGAAGCTTCAGGCTTCAAAATTGAGTTGCATGTGCCGACCTGAAATACGTATGTGTCGACACATGCAATGAAAATTTATGTAGAAACTTGTTTTTCAAGACTTAGATCAAATTCAAAGTGGTTTTTAATTGTTCCTAAGACCCCTAATGCAATGGAGTGCCACAAGACATGGAGATAACGTCCAATATACAAAAATGATTACTTTTCCTAGTTTTGACAACATGCAAAACATCTAAAAGTGAATTTATACTCAAATATATGTATATAAGGTGTACAATTGTCCATATGCTTCTGTTTAAGATTAGTCTTTCTTGGTGTTCATTTGGGATTTGGTTTGTATTGTGTTAGACTTGGACACAAGCATCATTTATCCCGAGCGCATTGGTTTCCATGCAAATAAGATTTCCAAATACTAAGTTTGTGATTGTGACTCTGGGTGAAGATGGTTGTCTAATGTTGAAAAGAAGTACAAATGGTGAACACACAAATGGATTTTTCATTTCACTTTTTAATTTCACTTCTTGAAGGAGTATAGTGTTCTAAAGTATCATTGTTTTGAATCACACTCTTTTCTTTGAGCAAATGTAACTTACATGTTTAATGCCCTGGTTGGCAAAGGATGTCAACGTAGAAGAAAGGAATGTAGAGAGCTTCTTAGAACTCTTGTACAAAGAGAAAGATGATAACTTGGCTATTCCAACCTGTATACCATCGGTAAAATATTGATGAACCTATAACTTGTACAACTTTTATTTTAATGAGAGATATATTCTATAACTAGAGTTTGAGTGTAAAACATATTTTTTGTTCGAACAAAAGAGTAAAATTTTAAAACGCAGATAATAATCTTCAAAGAGATAATAATTTTAAAACGGGAATAATTCACATACATCATATAGAAGTTGTTCAAACATAAGAACAACTTTTGTAACATCATTATCACCATCTTCCAAACTCAAAAATAGTACTTTGCAACTTGACCTAGTTGGAATGGTTCAACAACTTTCAGCATAAAGTGAGGATTGGAACAACTTCAAGAAGGTCCAAATGAGCTCGATCAATCAGCACTTCACACCCGGAAACACCCGTACTTATTCTAAAGTTTTCTCTTTAAGAGGTAAAAAATTTTAAACTGTAATATCTTTATCCATACATCATTTGCTTTTTTCTTTTGAAAGGATACAATAGGACAGATCGGAGAGAAAACTTAGCAAATATCCAGGCCAAGGGCTAACACGGGTGTCGTGTCACACAACACAGACCGTGTCAGCTCAGCTGGTTTGAAAACTTAACAGAAATGTAGGGCAGATCCTGACACGAGTGCCCGTGTCGCACGACACGGCCCTTGTCAACTCTACTGGTTCACACACGTTGTGATCGGTGGATCTGGAACTGACTGTTTAACGCTGGTTCGCGAAATGTCGCGGAAGCAAGAGTCGCCACCGTCTTTTATTTTCTCCAAATGGAAAGGACAAAAGCACAGAAAAATTCCTTATAGAGATTGCTCTCGGTTCGGGAGGTAGGTTATAGAAAGGGAAGGTGTTAGCACCCTTTCTATCCATGGTTATCCATGGGCTCTTAGATACTTGCTCAACGTGTTTTCAAAATTGTTTGTTTGCTTTTCAATGTGGGTTTAAAAAAGTTTCTTTGAAAAAATTTCAGTTCGACTCGTACGTCAGAGTGTTTGAAAAGTTTGTTTTGAAAGCTTTTGAAAATGTGTTGGTGTGAAAAGTATGTTTTGATTTTGTTTTGAGATTAGAGCAAGTATCCTTGAGAACCTACCTACCCTAAGGAATTCGTCTGTGTAGATGTCCTTTAAAGTAGTGCCATCCCACCATTGAGAGGTAGGTAGCACCACCGTTGGAGGTGTTTGGGTCAATTCGAGTTTGTAGGGACATGGTGATCACCAGAGCAATGGGAAGACACCTTAGAAGCTACCCTCATGCCAGGTTCCCGGATCATGAGGACTTACTAAGACATCCTCTACTCGACGATCACCTTTCGAGGCAAGGCAACAGTGAGGCGTACCCTAGGGGTGGTGTGTGCGATTCGTGTGTCGTTTTCATTGATATTTGTCTTGTCATGTTCATTGTGATCTACGCTTGATTTTAATTAGGTCATTCATTCTTGCATGCTTTTTGTTAACAATTAAAAATATTTGCGGAAAAAGTAAATTCTAAGCTATTACAAATGGCGCGGGTCCACACCGCCAAAATTAAACCGGACCCGATTTGACAGAAAAGTAAAGAAAGTAAAGTAAATAAAAGTGCGAGAAGTTAAATTGTCCGAGTTACATGGCTTTGAGAGAGGTACATGATTATTTAAACGACATAAAATAAATATGCGAAATTAAATAAAAAAATATGGGCGTTGGACCCTTTTGCAAAAAATTAAAGTTGATGAGGAATTAAAATTAAAATTAAATGAAATTGTTTTATGTATTTTTTATGTTTTTTAAGATTTTAATAGAAAAAAGAATTAATTGAAATTAACTAACCCTAATTCTAATGGTTTTTAAGTTTGTTATGAAAATATTAAAATATAACCTAAATTAAACCTAAGTTAATTTATGTACAATTTAATTATAAAAATAAAATAAGTAATATTATTATTATGAAAAAAGGGAAAATTAAAAAAGGAATAAAAAGTTATTAAACCTAATTCTATATTTTTGGATTTTTAGTTATTAAAAAGAATTAAAATTAAAACCTATTTAATACTAAATTTATTTACATGCAATTATTTACAAGAAAATATGAAAATTAAATATTTTATTATGTTTTTATCTTTTTTCTGATTTTTATGAAGTTTTTATATTTTGTAAAAAATAATAATTAACTGAATTAAAATAATAAAGTAAATAAAATAATAGAGATAAAATATAAAAAAAATATGGAGAAGGCAAACCAGGGGGTTTCAGTCCCAATTGTCAGGTATAGGCCTTAGAATGCTGGCCCATTAAGCTTTGGTCCATTTGACCTTTTCAGTTTGTGTGCCAGCGCGTTGACCTGGGGTGTAGCGTACTCTTTGATTCTTGGCCTTTGATTAAATCTCCAGATGAACGTGGCTGGCTTGATGATGAAGGATGCATGGTGTGCCTTAAAGTTGTGCCTGCATAGGAAGATAAATGGAAAAATAATATGGGCATAATACAGACCTGGGGCTCGAACCCAGGTCTTGGATGTTGAAGCCACAAGCATTTTCCAGCTGAGCCACTGAACGCGTGTTACATATGTTAGACAAACAAATAATAAAAAAAAGAAACAACGCATTAGTGACTGAAGCGCACGAAATTTAAAAACAGCGTATCATGGGTTGACAGCACATCGTCTTCTTCCTCACCCTGTAAAACAAAACACGAAGGCAACGGTTTTCATAGCGTTTAATTAGGTGGGCTATTGGAAAATAGTGATTAGCCCCTCAACGCTCATAAATTGAGCGCGAGGGTTCCATCCTCTTCGTCTTCAAACGCTGAGTCCAATGATCATGGTTTTGAGGCTTAATTTTTCCTCTTTGCAAAAGCCCCAAATTTACAAACCTGTAAACCCTAGAAATCGCGCATGGTAAAACCTCATATACAGCGTGAAAATCAAATTGAATGCATTGGTTAGTTTCAAGATAAGATGATAAACATGATTCAACAATTAAATCTCATAAAGAATGCCTAGAATAGGATATACGATTATGAGTTTCATGTTGTACAGTTTCAGTTTAATCTACCAATTCTTGAGGCTTTGGTGGTTGTGCTTGATTGGAACGTGTTCATGAGCCTTCAAGGAAGCCAATGGACTATGAATTATGCCTTGAATCCACCTCTAGCAATGATTTCAGTTTTGAGTTTATGGAGAAAAATTCCAAGTTTGTCTATGGCCTTTGAGCGCAGCATTCAGTCTATTGGCATTAGGGTTCTCTTCAGGCATTTGTAGTGAAGCAATTAGGTTAAGAAATTTCAATCAAATCCATGGCAATAATGGTTTTCAATATTTGATTTCTTAAGGATCTTCCATATCTTTTTTTCATGTGTTCTTTGTTCAATCATGCTCAAATTAAACCAAATCTTTCCATGTTGGGATGTGCACGAAATATTGAAGCTGAATGTGTACAAAAAGATTTGTTTGGTTCATGTAGATATTTTTTACATATTTAATTGATTTAATTGAATTAATATAAATAAAAATTCAAATAAATAAATAAAAAATGAGAAAATACTTCCCTTTGGGCCAAGTGGTCGTGCATATGCTTAGAATGATGAATCATGGAAGAAAGATGGGCCCATTAGCAATTTTAGGTCATTTGGATCAAAGTTGACTTTTCAAAATATCCAAACTTTTCCCAACTTCCACAAGGCATAACTTGCTCAATTTTTAAGCTTTTCTCATGTTCTTGGACATTTTGGAAAGGTCTTTGAGTCCTCTAACCAATTGTTTTGGTCCCATGTCATTTTGATTTACCAATCTCAAGTTATGGCCTTTGACTTAAAGTCCCTTTTTGTTGACTTTTGAAAATGACCTATAATGTTGAAATTGATAACTTTTTGTGAGAGCATTTCTTGGACTTGAAGTATGAAGATGAGTTGTAGGAAATGTCTTTCTCTTCAAAATGAGCTTTGGATGGAATTTTTCTGATAATCCATGTGAAAGTTATGCCCTGGTTAATTTCAGTTGACTTTTTCAACTGTCCAAATATAGTAACTTTTGCATCTTGATGATTTTCTGAGCCAAATTTTGAGAATCATGATCAAGCATTGATCAAATGATGTTTGTGGCTTCAAAATGATATGTTGACCAAAAATTTGAACTTTTGACTGTCAAATGACCATTTTGCCCCTACAGGTTACTGTAGTGCAATTTAGGGTTTTGACTGTGCAATTCTGTGCTGAATGCCTTGAAACTTGATATGAGGATACTTGACCATCTTTGTAAGCATATGAGACTTGATTGGGCCTTTGAAAACTTCCTTTTCTTGATCAGAACACAAACCCTAGTTTTGACTGTAGGAGACCTTTGCACTGTGCAACCCTTGGGGAATTTTGTGACTTGGCTTGGCAATTTCTTGAGGAATATGGGAGGGTAAATTTTGGGGTACAACAGTTGCCCCTGTTCAATCTTCTTAGACCTGAGGATGCAGATTGGCGGACGTGCCTTTCGTAATCCGAGGGTAGAAGATGATTGGACACTAGAGTGCCCAGAAATTTGCGCTCACATAGTGGCAGTGTGGTGGGAATGGGCTTATAGATGCCATTTGGAGATTGCTGGATAGGATGATGGGCTTATAGATGCCATCTGGATGTTGATCGCGTAGGAGATTCCTTAGCGAGAACCTGCATACCTGCAAAAGAAAAATGAGTACCTGACACGTTGCAGGAGCGGATTTTAGATGCTTGGCATAGATATGTCTTGACTGGTTACAGGAGCTGAGTCTGGAGCTTCAAAAGATGATGAATGAACCAGGCATGGTGTGATCGGTGGATCTGGAACTGACTGTTTAACGCTGGTTCGCGAAATGTCGCGGAAGCAAGAGTCGCCACCGTCTTTTATGTTCTCCAAATGGAAAGGACAAAAGCACAGAAAAATTCCTTAAAGAGATTGCTCTCGGTTCGGGAGGTAGGTTATAGAAAGGGAAGGTGTTAGCACCCTTTCTATCCATGGTTATCCATGGGCTCTTAGATACTTGCTCAATGTGTTTTCAAAATGTTTGCTTGCTTTTCAATTGTGGGTTTTAAAAAAAGTTTCTTTGAAAAATTTCAGTTCGACCCGTACGTCAGAGTGTTTGAAAGATTTGCTTTGAAAGCTTTGGAAAAGTGTTGGTGTGAAAAGTCTTTGAATTTTTGTTTTGAAGAGAGCAAGTATCCATGAGTCGTCTACCTACCCTAAGGAATTCGTCTGTGTAAATGTCCTTTAAAGCAGCGCCATCCCACCATTGAGAGGTAGGTAGCACCACTGTTGGAGGTGTTCGGGTCAATTCGGGTTTGTAGGGACATGGTGATCACCAGAGCAATGGGAAGACACCTTAGAAGCTACCCTCATGCCAGGTTCCCGGATCATGAGGACTTACTAAGACATCCTCTACTCGACGATCACCTTTCGAAAGGCAAGGCAACAGTGAGGCGTACCCTAGGGGTGGTGTGTGCGAATTGTGTGTCGTTTTCATTGATGTTTGTCTTGTCATGTTTATTGGTGTTCTACGCTTGATTTTATTTTAAGTCCATACATTCTTTCATGCTTTTGTTAACAGTTAAAAGTTGCGGGAAAAGTAAATCTAAGACTATTACAAATGGCGCGGGTCCACATCGCCAAAATTAAACCGGACCCGATTTGACAAGAAAATAAAGAAATTAAATAAAAGTGCGAAAAGTATAATTGTTACAACGCTTTGGGAGAATTACATAATTATAATAAACGACATAAAATAAATGCGCGAAAATAAATTACGAACATGGGCGTTGGACCCTTTGCGAAATATTATTAATAAGGAATTAAAATTAAGAATTAAAAGAAAATGTTTTTTAGTATTTTTGTGATTTTTGAGATTTAATAAAAAAGAATTAATTAAAAAAAACAAAATGAAATGTTAAACCTAGTTCTAATTATTTTTAAGTTTATTATGAAAGTATTAAAAGTTAACCTAAATGCAACCCTAATTAGTTTACAAGTTTAATTATGAAAATTACTAATATTATGGCAAAAAACAAGGAAAATTAAAAGGAATAAAAAAGTCATTAACCTAATGCTATATTTTTGGATTTTTTTATGGAAGAAAGAATTAAAGTTGCAACCTAAATTAATACTAAGTTAATTTACATACAATTTATTTATGAAAATAACTAAAATAAAATAAATATTATATTGTTCTCTTTTTCTGATTTTTGTGTATTTTATAATTTGTAAAGAAATAATAATTAGTTTAAACAAATAAAGAAAATAAAACAAGAATTAAAAATAAAACAAGAAAAATATAGAGAAAGCAAACCAGGGGGTTCAGGCCCTAAAGTGGAGGTGTGGCCCAGCAATTTAGCCCAATTGATTTTGGAATTTGTTGACTTTCCCAGGCCACGTATGGGACCTTTGACTGAGGCTTATGGTACACCTCTGAACATGGCTTTCTGATTGATCCTCTTAGGCACGTGGACGTCTTGATGATTGTGGTGTACCATGCGCTCCACCTTTGAAATTGCACAGGAAGACGTTTGGAAAAATAATATTGGAATTATGCAAGACCTGGGACTTGAACCCAGGTCATGAGGGTTACCAGTTAACACCTATACCGCTGCACCACTATCACACATTCGTTAATTAAATAAACAACAAATATAATGAAAGCAAACAATGCGTTAGTGACTGAAGCGCGCGAAATTCAAAAACAACGTATCACATGTTGCCACGCTTCATCGTCTCCACCACCCTGAAAAAACAAACAACATAAGCAACGGTTTCTTAAGCGTGGTTTTAGGGGGCTTTTGGAAAAATAGCGATTAAGCCTCAGGGCTCTATAAATTGAGCGCGAACATTCATTCTTCTTCGTCCAAGCTTGCTGATTTGAATGGTCATGGTTTCGTGGGCTAATTTTGCTTGGTTTCAGAAGCCTTAAATTCAAGCTTGGAAAACCCTAAAGATTGATCATGGTGAAACCACATATATGGCATAAAAACGAAATTAATCATGTCAGTTAGCTTTGAAATCAAATGAGGAACAAGAATCAACAATTAAATTGCATAAAAAGTGCCTAGAACATGATATGCGTTTATGAGTTTTTTGCTGTACAGTCGAAGGTCTTGTTACCAATTCCTTGCGTTTGAGTTGGTGTTAGGGGTTGGAATCTGTTCAGGAGACCACAAGGAAGCTTTTGGAAAAGGAATTAAGACTTGAATCCACCTCGAACACTGATTTCAGTTTTGAGTTTTATGGAGAATTTTTCCAAGTTGGCAATGGTGTTTGGGCGCAGCCTTTTGGTCTGTTGTGGTTAGGGTTTGACTTAGCACTTATGAGGGAAGGAAATTAGGTCCTTAGTTGGCCTTTATCCATGTCCATGAGAGAATTGGTCTTAGGTCTTTTACCATTAACAAACTTTTCCTTCTTTTAAGCCAAGACCAAGACTTGGTGTATAATCTAACCCTAGCATGAGTTTGTGAGCTGGCACATGATATATGGAAGCTGTCCCAATTCAAATGACACTATTTCATTGACTTTTAAATTTTATTTGAATTTTTAAAGATTTAAAATGAATTAAATTATCAAAAATTAAATAAAATAGAAAAATCAATATTTGATCTTGAAATTAATTATGGGACACGTGTGTGGCATGACAAGGCTGAATCAAGTGGAAGAAAGTGGGCCCTTTTGTCAAAAATTGAAGTTTCAAGGATAGTTGACTTTTGCCATTTCACAAAAATTTCCCAACTTCTACAAGGCATAACTTGCTCAATTTTTAAGCTTTTCTCATGTTCTTGGACATTTTGGAAAGGTCTTTGAGTCCTTTAACCAATGCATTTGGTCCCATGTCATTTTGATTTACCAATCTCAAGTTATGGTCTTTGACTTAAAGTCCCTTTTTGTTGACTTTTGAAAATGACCTATAATGTTGAAATTGATAACTTTTTGTGAGAGCATTTCTTGGACTTGAAGTATGAAGATGAGTTGTAGGAAATGTCTTTCTGTTCAAAATGAGCTTTGGATGGAATTTTTCTGATAATCCATGTGAAAGTTATGCCCTGGTCAATTTCAGTTGACTTTTTCAACTGTCCAAATATAGTAACTTTTGCATCTTTGATGATTTCTGAGCCAAATTTTGAGAATCATGATCAAGCATTGATCAAATGATGTTTGTGGCTTCAAAATGATATGTTGACCAAAAATTTGAACTTTTGACTGTCAAATGACCATTTTGCCCCTACAGTTGACTGTAGTGCAATTTAGGGTTTTGACTGTGCAATTTTGAGCTGAATGCCTTGAAACTTGATATGAGGATACTTGACCATCTTTGTAGGAATGTGAGACTTGATTGGGCTTTTGAACACTCCATTTTCTTGATAAGCACACAAACCCTAGTTTTGACTGTATGGAGGCCTTTGCACTGTGCAACTCTTGGGGAATTTTGTAGCTTGACTTGGCAGTTTATTGGAGAATATGGGAGGGCAAATTTTGGGGTACAACAGTTGCCCCTGTTCAATCTTCTTAGACCTGAGGATGCAGATTGGCTGACGTGCCTTTCGTAATCCGAAGGTAGAAGATGATTGGACACTAGAGTGCCCAGAAATTTGCGCTCACATGGTAGCAGTGTGGTGGGAATGGGCTTATAGATGCCATTTGGAGGTTGTTGGATAGGATGATGGGCTTATAGATGCCATCTGAATGTTGATTGCGTGGGAGATTCCTTAGCGAGAACCTGCATACCTGCAAAACAGAAAAATGAGTACCTGACACGTTGCAGGAGCTGATTTTTTTAGATGCTTGGTGTAGATATGTCCTCACTGGTTACAGGAGCTGAGTCTGGAGCTTCAAACGGCGATGAATGAACCAGGGATGGTTACTATCTAAGTATGAATAGCAAGAGAACCTTAGGCGACTTTAACTTCAACAACGCTCGTTGAGAAAAAATCTTGGGTGACTTTAACTGGGATAAGCATCAGGGAGATCTTAGGGTCGATCTGACTGAACCAGAGGAGGTTTTTTTTTTTTTTTTTGATAAGGATGTGATGAAGGAATCTGAGACGATTGCTACCTCAGCAGGACGATGAAGGAATCTGAGATGATTGCTACTCCAAATATATGATGAAGGAATCTGGGACGATTACTACCTCAGCAGGACGATGAAGGAATCTGAGACGATTGCTACTCCAAATATATGATGAAGGAATCTGGGACGATTACTACCTCAGCAGGACGATGAAGGAATCTGAGACGATTGCTACCTCAGCAGAATGATGAAGGAATCTGGGACGATTACTACCTCAGCAGGATGATGAAGGAATCTGGGACGATTACTACCTTAGCGGGATGATGAAGGAATCTGGGACGATTACTACCTCAGCGGGATGATGAAGGAATCTGGGACGATTACTACCTCAACGGGATGATGAAGGAATCTGGGACGATTACTACCTCAGCAGGATGATGAAGGAATCTGGGACGATTACTACCTCAGCGGGATGATGAAGGAATCTGGGACGATTACTACCTCAGCAGGATGATGAAGGAATCTGAGACGATTGCTACTCCAAATATGTGATGATGAAGGAATCTGGGACGATTACTACCTCAGCAGGATGATGAAGGAATCTGGGACGATTACTACCTCAGCGGGATGATGAAGGAATCTGGGACGATTACTACCTCAGCAGGATGATGAAGGAATCTGAGACGATTGCTACTCCAAATATGTGATGAAGGAATCTGGGACGATTACTACCTCAACAGGATGATGAAGGAATCTGGGACGATTACTACCTTAGCAGGATGATGAAGGAATCTGGGACGATTACTACCTCAGCGGGATGATGAAGGAATCTGGGACGATTACTACCTCAACGGGATAATGAAGGAATCTGGGACGATTACTACCTCAGCAGGATGATGAAGGAATCTGGGACGATTACTACCTCAGCGGGATGATGAAGGAATCTGGGACGATTACTACCTCAGCAGGATGATGAAGGAATCTGAGACGATTGCTACTCCAAATATGTGATGATGAAGGAATCTGGGACGATTACTACCTCAGCAGGATGATGAAGGAATCTGGGACGATTACTACCTCAGCGGGATGATGAAGGAATCTGGGACGATTACTACCTCAGCAGGATGATGAAGGAATCTGAGACGATTGCTACTCCAAATATGTGATGAAGGAATCTGGGACGATTACTACCTCAACGGGATGATGAAGGAATCTGAGACGATTGCTACTCCAAATATGTGATGAAGGAATCTGGGACGATTACTACCTCAACGGGATGATGAAGGAATCTGAGACGATTGCTACTCCAAATATGTGATGAAGGAATCTGGGACGATTACTACCTCAACGGGATGATGAAGGAATCTGGGACGATTACTACCTCAGCAGGATGATGAAGGAATCTGGGACGATTACTACCTCAACGGGTAAAGACTTTTATCTGTTGATCGTTCTTTCCTGAAAAAGTAACGAATTAGTTGTATGCAATGTCATAATGCATGAATTGCCTGATTTTAAGATGTTCTCAAAAATAAATGAGATTGGGGTGATATGATGCGTCTATGCATGCTATAATGATATATGTGACGTTTTATGAATGTGTTTTTCGTCTAGGAAAGTAAATCCTTGACGGGTGCCGGGAAGTCGTATCCTGGGCTGATGTTGAAGAATAGTTGCAAGAATTCCAATAGACGAAGATAACTCCGTTGGGGATAAGACTTGGCGAATGGAGGATTCTGCGGGGAGAAAAAGATATTCTAGTGACCATGCTGGGAAGAAATACTCTGTGGGGAGATGCTTTTGCTGAATTGTTGAGGATGACTCGCTGAGGATACCTTGTTGTATCGGAAGTATGAATGGACTTCGCTGGGGATAAGAAGGTTCTGTCGACGACGCTCTTTCCGTGGCTTTTGGCTGAGGATAACCCAGTTATATCCTGTTAAGGAAATAACTCTTTAAATCAAGCCGGACGGCGCGTTCGTGCCCTGCTAGGGGATGAGCTTCCAGAATCTACTGGGGGTACGCCTATTGCTTGGGGAGATAGATTCCAACCTTCCTGGGGAAGCTTTGAACTGCGTTGGCTATGTTCTTCAACGGAGCTTACCCTGATTCCTTGGAGGACAGAACAATCAGATTGCTTAGACCATTCTTTATTGCCCCTGTTTCTATGGGGGAGGCACTTGTGGGGTGCTGATAGTTGTTGAGGGTCAAACCTTCTTCTGGTAGGCAGATGATAAGATGACGGGACATAGTCGTACGCTTTTGATCCCTAACTTTTGCCTGGACCGCCCTTTCGGGTTTTCAGTCCACCGGGATACCCATTTTTGCCCAAGCCGCCTTTTCAGGTTTTCGACTTGCCGGGTGTACAGATTTTTCATTTCATCCCTCATTTTGCCCGAACCCTTTTGGTTCGCCGGGGAGCCCTTATTTTTGCCTAGGTATGTCAACCTAGCGGGCCTTTGATTGTGCGTAGTATTTTTTCGACTATGTCCATGTTCTCAGAATGTAGGGAGTTGCCCCTGTTAGAAGTGTTTTGTCATGCCACCAGAAGGTGTTTGATCAGGCCAGATTCGTTGTTGAAATGCCCCAAGTGACTCAAGCGGAGATTTGCCCCAGGCTATTTGGCCTTTGAGAGATTCTCCGAATCTTGATTGGATTGCCCCAGATGATGGACCATGCTTATGTCTGCCCCTTGATTGGAGGTACTTCTATTCAGTAGGCATTCGTCGTGCGAACTTCTGCTGTTCAAACAAAAAGTCATATGCAAACAATGTTATATCAAAAATGCAAAGCTTATGTCTGTCTTGAAGATTTTGAAAATGCATTCTTTTTCATAAAACAAATGAATGTTTGTAAAACGTGATGTCAACTCCGTATTTACCGTAGGCCTTCAGGAGTCAGGATACCTTTCGTAACAGTATGCTTTCGAACTAACCCGTGCTTCAGCTAGGACTTTTGAGGGTTATAACGTGGCCTGGTTCACGGTTTAAGAAACAAAGGGTAAAGGCTCAAATTATTTGTACCCACCCGCTCTTCGTGATGTTCTCCAAACCTAAATTTAGTTGATCATACGTTAGACCTTGTTTGAGTCTTTGCTCTGATTTTCCGGTGATGGTTCCGATATTGATGATTTATTTTGAATGGGCAGTCATCTTTTTTTGCTGAGGGTTTATAGGACCTCTTCTTTTTTGTTATCCCTTTCTTTTTTTGCCTGAACTGTTTCCTTTTTGGAATTACAGTCAGCGGGATGCCCCAGTTTCATAAGTCCCCTTTGTAGGTTTAGACTTTTTGGGCTTTTTCGTTTATGAATTTTGATGATGACTGCCTGTCCTTTTGATTGTTCTGAACCATCACTGTCTTTGTTCGTTTTGTAAAGATCTCTTTGGTGCTATTCGTCATGCACTTGGATCAACTGAGAGAACTACCCTGCCCCAGGTTATGATAAAGGGTTTTAAATTTCGAAAAGAAAAAACTCCTACTTCTTTGGCTCAGAGGGGTTGACGAGGGATTATCATCCTTATAACTCCAGTGTTTAGGGATTGAAACAATGCCTGTACCTCATCAGCGGGGTCTGTTCAAAAGCATACTGTAGATCGTGGTATCGTTTTCGTCATCCTCCCTCAAGAGGCTTAGAATTATTAACCAAGAGTTGATCATCAGAAAAATATGAAACAATTTGCATATAGTAAATGCGAATATATTGATTCAAAATAGACATAAGCGATGCATTAATGTGATAACAATGTTTAACATGAATAAATGTTTGAACAATCAAAGAACAATACAACTTGAACATTTGAATGAACAAAAGACATTCTCGACGATTTGGTGTAGGATCAGTGTTCAAACTCGACCTCCTTGGCGTCAATCAAATCCTGGATCTTGTTCTTCAAGGTCCAACAGTCGTCGGTGTCATGTCCAGGACTGTCAGAATGGTAGGCACATCTCACACCCGGGTTGTACTTGGGAGAGGAAGTGTCAGGATTTTGAGGAAGATCCTTAAGTGTGATCATTTTCGCCCTCAGCAATTGCTGTAATGCCTGAGACAAAGACATGTTGATGTCAGTATACTTCCTATCTTGATGCTTTATCCTACGCCTATTGCTCTTTCTTGGTTGAACGGGCGTGGGATCGGAAATCTGGATTGCCCCTACATCATGACGACCCTTTTTCACATGTATAGCATTGGATTCTTTCTTCCCACTGTGGGGCTTTTTCTGAGCATCAGCAGATGCGGCTTCTTGAATCTTCCCCGACTTGATACCAGCTTCGATTCTCTCCCCAGTCAAGACAAGATCTGTAAACCCAGCAGCAGAATTCCCAATTAGGTGGTTGAAGAATGGGCCAGACAGGGTCCCCAAGAACATGTCGACGAGCTCGCGGTCCATCAGAGGTGGTTGTACCCTTCCAGCAAGGTCCCTCCATTTTTGAGCATACTCTTTGAAGCCTTCGCCTGTACCCATAGACATCCCCTGAAGCTGAGTACGCGTGGGAGCGAGGTCGGCATTATACTGGTAGTGTTTGTAAAATGCAGTGGCTAAGTCTTCCCAGGTACGGATGTTGGCTCCATTCAGTTGATAGAACCACTCGAGCTGAGTCCCTGAAAGACTCTCTTGGAAGAAATGGATCCATAAGTTTTTGTCAGCTGTATAGGGCTGGATCCTCCTTGCATAAGCCCTGAGATGCAACTTAGGACAGGATGCCCCGTCGTATTTAGCAAAGGCAGGTACCTTGAATTTGTGCGGGATCACCACTCCAGAAGACAGACCTAGATCCTCGAAGTCCAGACCAGGCACCTTTTGTATCTCTATAGCACTTAACCGGTCTTCCAACTGTTTGTACTTATCCTCAGCCGGAGGGTACTGTTCGTCGTCAAAATCTGTCTCGTTGTCGGAGACCACTGGACTAGGCACCTCTCTCTCATGGTGACTGTTTTCCCTCACAGATGGGGTAGTCCTCTCAGTTTCAGTCTGCGGTGCATTCCCAGATCTGTGTCTAGGGCTGAACAAAACAGTCCTCTTCTTCTTCTTCTCCTTCTTCAGGAGCAGAGCCTTCAGATCTTGTTGCCCCTGGGTCAAATTCAGGATCAGCTCTTGGAACTGGGCGTTCTGAGCCTGGAGGTCCTTGATAGTCTGCTCGGATGATGATTCAGGATTCATGATGATTGGCTGAAATAAGCAGCGGAGAAAGGTAAGCAACCTGTCAAAGGGATACCTGCAATGCAATGAGATGTATGACATGCATGTGATGTTTTCAAGGATCTCGCAGGGTAAACAGAGAAACTTGTTAGAGTTGGAAACTGGCAACTTGATTGAAGGAACCTCCTGTTGTAGAGAGCCCTTCTTCAAGGGTCAAAGGCTCACCATATCCAGTGGGTCATAGCCCCTGACGACCTTAGCTAGAGGAAAATAAATCCTCTTTGCCCCTTGCTGGGCAGTTGGTTCATCATGACCTGCATCACAAGCCCTTGAGATCCTTGAAATGGGTTAGGATGTATGCAATGGTATGATGTCATGCTATGCATGGGGTGATGTAGGTAAACCCTGCTATGAGTCCCAATTAAGGACTATAAACAGACCCTGCAAGAAATTCAGTATACTTTGTTATGAGTCCCAATTAAGGACTATAAACAAAACCTGCAAGAAATTTGGTAAACCTTGTCATGAGTCCTAGCTAAGGACTATAAACAAAACCTGTAAGTAGTTCATGTGTCAGCTAACAAGCATGCAAGTAGGCAAGTACAAAGGCACACAAGTCACACAAAAGAGCCCTTAGAGTTTAGGCCAGCATGAAGTTTGGGGTACTACCCTCTTGAAGTTGGTGGGTTCAACCTGTCCTATTAGAAGTAACCGGGTTCTAAGGGTCCCAATATCACGGGATTGCTTTCATTGTTCATCGTTTCGATTTAGCCACTGAACTGGCGACCGAAATATTCCAGGAAAGCAACCCTCAATTGGGTGTAGTATCGAGTATCAACCAACCTCAGACTGCACCAAAGTCAGTTATCTCACTACCCTAAAGAGGCCAAGATAGTTCAATTAAGGTTCCTAAGGTCTGTTGATGCTTCACGACACCACGCGGAGGCCCCGTACTCTCCTTGACTGAACTCAAGGGTTACCGGTACACACCAAAGTGCCACATCAACGTAGCAGACTATTTCAACCATGTCGGTATACCCCGCACAGTTCCCTCACAGCCTTGTTGCTACTTTCTAAGAAGGTATTCCCCCAGATCCGGGTTAGGATCTATAGAACTCCCAAGCAACCCACAATAATAAAGCAAGCAAAGAAGACAATTGAAAACATAGTTATGACCTAGCCCTAAGGTATACCTCACTTTAAGTTTTTATCCCCAGCAGAGTCGCCAGTTCTGTGATCGGTGGATCTGGAACTGACTGTTTAACGCTGGTTCGCGAAATGTCGCGGAAGCAAGAGTCGCCACCGTCTTTTATGTTCTCCAAATGGAAAGGACAAAAGCACAGAAAAATTCCTTAAAGAGATTGCTCTCGGTTCGGGAGGTAGGTTATAGAAAGGGAAGGTGTTAGCACCCTTTCTATCCATGGTTATCCATGGGCTCTTAGATACTTGCTCAATGTATTTTCAAAATGTTTGCTTGCTTTTCAATTGTGGGTTTTAAAAAAAGTTTCTTTGAAAAATTTCAGTTCGACCCGTACGTCAGAGTGTTTGAAAGATTTGCTTTGAAAGCTTTGGAAAAGTGTTGGTGTGAAAAGTCTTTGAATTTTTGTTTTGAAGAGAGCAAGTATCCATGAGTCGTCTACCTACCCTAAGGAATTCGTCTGTGTAAATGTCCTTTAAAGCAGCGCCATCCCACCATTGAGAGGTAGGTAGCACCACTGTTGGAGGTGTTCGGGTCAATTCGGGTTTGTAGGGACATGGTGATCACCAGAGCAATGGGAAGACACCTTAGAAGCTACCCTCATGCCAGGTTCCCGGATCATGAGGACTTACTAAGACATCCTCTACTCGACGATCACCTTTCGAAAGGCAAGGCAACAGTGAGGCGTACCCTAGGGGTGGTGTGTGCGAATTGTGTGTCGTTTTCATTGATGTTTGTCTTGTCATGTTTATTAGTGTTCTACGCTTGATTTTATTTTAAGTCCATACATTCTTTCATGCTTTTGTTAACAGTTAAAAGTTGCGGGAAAAGTAAATCTAAGACTATTACAAATGGCACGGGTCCACATCGCCAAAATTAAACCGGACCCGATTTGACAAGAAAATAAAGAAATTAAATAAAAGTGCGAAAAGTATAATTGTTACAACGCTTTGGGAGAATTACATAATTATAATAAACGACATAAAATAAATGCGCGAAAATAAATTACGAACATGGGCGTTGGACCCTTTGCGAAATATTATTAATAAGGAATTAAAATTAAGAATTAAAAGAAAATGTTTTTTAGTATTTTTGTGATTTTTGAGATTTAATAAAAAAGAATTAATTAAAAAAAACAAAATGAAATGTTAAACCTAGTTCTAATTATTTTTAAGTTTATTATGAAAGTATTAAAAGTTAACCTAAATGCAACCCTAATTAGTTTACAAGTTTAATTATGAAAATTACTAATATTATGGCAAAAAACAAGGAAAATTAAAAGGAATAAAAAAGTCATTAACCTAATGCTATATTTTTGGATTTTTTTATGGAAGAAAGAATTAAAGTTGCAACCTAAATTAATACTAAGTTAATTTACATACAATTTATTTATGAAAATAACTAAAATAAAATAAATATTATATTGTTCTCTTTTTCTGATTTTTGTGTATTTTATAATTTGTAAAGAAATAATAATTAGTTTAAACAAATAAAGAAAATAAAACAAGAATTAAAAATAAAACAAGAAAAATATAGAGAAAGCAAACCAGGGGGTTCAGGCCCTAAAGTGGATGTGTGGCCCAGCAATCTAGCCCAATTGATTTTGGAATTTGTTGACTTTCCCAGGCCACGTATGGGACCTTTGACTGAGGCTTATGGTACACCTCTGAACATGGCTTTCTGATTGATCCTCTTAGGCACGTGGACGTCTTGATGATTGTGGTGTACCATGCGCTCCACCTTTGAAATTGCACAGGAAGACGTTTGGAAAAATAATATTGGAATTATGCAAGACCTGGGACTTGAACCCAGGTCATGAGGGTTACCAGTTAACACCTATACCGCTGCACCACTATCACACATTCGTTAATTAAATAAACAACAAATATAATGAAAGCAAACAATGCGTTAGTGACTGAAGCGCGCGAAATTCAAAAACAACGTATCACATGTTGCCACGCTTCATCGTCTCCACCACCCTGAAAAAACAAACAACATAAGCAATGGTTTCTTAAGCGTGGTTTTAGGGGGCTTTTGGAAAAATAGCGATTAAGCCTCAGGGCTCTATAAATTGAGCGCGAACATTCATTCTTCTTCGTCCAAGCTTGCTGATTTGAATGGTCATGGTTTCGTGGGCTAATTTTGCTTGGTTTCAGAAGCCTTAAATTCAAGCTTGGAAAACCCTAAAGATTGATCATGGTGAAACCACATATATGGCATAAAAACGAAATTAATCATGTCAGTTAGCTTTGAAATCAAATGAGGAACAAGAATCAACAATTAAATTGCATAAAAAGTGCCTAGAACATGATATGCGTTTATGAGTTTTTTGCTGTACAGTCGAAGGTATTATTACCAATTCCTTGCGTTTGAGTTGGTGTTAGGGGTTGGAATCTGTTCAGGAGACCACAAGGAAGCTTTTGGAAAAGGAATTAAGACTTGAATCCACCTCGAACACTGATTTCAGTTTTGAGTTTTATGGAGAATTTTTCCAAGTTGGCAATGGTGTTTGGGCGCAGCCTTTTGGTCTGTTGTGGTTAGGGTTTGACTTAGCACTTATGAGGGAAGGAAATTAGGTCCTTAGTTGGCCTTTATCCATGTCCATGAGAGAATTGGTCTTAGGTCTTTTACCATTAACAAACTTTTCCTTCTTTTAAGCCAAGACCAAGACTTGGTGTATAATCTAACCCTAGCATGAGTTTGTGAGCTGGCACATGATATATGGAAGCTGTCCCAATTCAAATGACACTATTTCATTGACTTTTAAATTTTATTTGAATTTTTAAAGATTTAAAATGAATTAAATTATCAAAAATTAAATAAAATAGAAAAATCAATATTTGATCTTGAAATTAATCATGGGACACGTGTGTGGCATGACAAGGCTGAATCAAGTGGAAGAAAGTGGGCCCTTTTGTCAAAAATTGAAGTTTCAAGGATAGTTGACTTTTGCCATTTCACAAAAATTTCCCAACTTCTACAAGGCATAACTTGCTCAATTTTTAAGCTTTTCTCATGTTCTTGGACATTTTGGAAAGTTCTTTGAGTCCTTTAACCAATGCCTTTGGTCCCATGTCATTTTGATTTACCAATCTCAAGTTATGGTCTTTGACTTAAAGTCCCTTTTTATTGACTTTTGAAAATGACCTATAATGTTGAAATTGATAACTTTTTGTGAGAGCATTTCTTGGACTTGAAGTATGAAGATGAGTTGTAGGAAATGACTTTCTCTTCAAAATGAGCTTTGGATGGAATTTTTCTGATAATCCATGTGAAAGTTATGCCCTGGTCAATTTCAGTTGACTTTTTCAACTGTCCAAATATAGTAACTTTTGCATCTTTGATGATTTCTGAGCCAAATTTTGAGAATCATGATCAAGCATTGATCAAATGATGTTTGTGGCTTCAAAATGATATGTTGACCAAAAATTTGAACTTTTGACTGTCAAATGACCATTTTGCCCCTACAGTTGACTGTAGTGCAATTTAGGGTTTTGACTGTGCAATTTTGAGCTGAATGCCTTGAAACTTGATATGAGGATACTTGACCATCTTTGTAGGCATGTGAGACTTGATTGGGCTTTTGAACACTCCATTTTCTTGATCAGCACACAAACCCTAGTTTTGACTGTATGGAGGCCTTTGCACTGTGCAACTCTTGGGGAATTTTGTAGCTTGACTTGGCAGTTTATTGGAGAATATGGGAGGGCAAATTTTGGGGTACAACACATGGTTACTTCCTTAGCATGGATGATAAGAGAACCTTGGGTGGTTTTAACTTCAACAACGCTCGTTGAGAAAGAAAATCTTGGTGGGAAATACCCTCTTCGCAGGATCGGAACGGGAACCATAGACCATTATAATCTGAAAGGGAATCACCTCACTCGCCGTCGGAGAGGGGAATCATAGGAAAAGGAATTGTCACCTCACTCACCGTCGGAGAGTGGAACCATAAGAGACTATCACCTCACACTCACCGTCGGAGAGGGAAACATCTTGAAAAAGGAATTACCACCTCACTCGTCGTTGGAGAGGGGACCATAAGAGACTATCACCTCACACTCATCGTCGGAGAGGGAAACATCTGAAGAAGGAATTACCACCTCACGCACTTGTCGGAGAGGGGAATCATAACTTCTGCTGAGTCTTTATCAGGAAAATCTGTTGGGAGTCGATTTAGCTGGACTAGAGAAGGCTTTGAAATATGTTTGAGTATTTTAACTGCGTCTTTCCTGAAAGGTAAAGGTCAGTCATATGCGATGCATGACATGGATCAAGCAATAATGTTCTCAATATAAATGAGATTTGTATGATATGATGGGTTATGCATGCTATAATGATGTATGTGATGTTTTATGAATGTTTTCGTCTAAGAAAGTAAACTCTTTGACGGGTGCCGGGAAGTCCTATCCTGGGCTGATGTTGAAGAATAAGCTTTTACTTCCGCTGGGGATGATAGAACTGCGTTGACGATGCTCTTTCCATGGCTTTTGGCTGAGGATAACCCAGTTATATCCTGTTAAGGAAACAACTCTTTGAATAAAGTCGGGCGCGTTCGTGCTCCGCGAGGGATAAGCTTCCAGGATCTACTGGGGATAAGCCTGCTGCTTGGGGAGGTGAATTCCAACTTTCCTGGGGAACTGGATTGGATTCTCTTGGGGAGATTTTGAACTGTAATTTTGTAAGTTGAAAGAGGGAACATATGTAGGGTTGCCTGTTGATGAGCTCGTGTAAAACCGCATCTGAAATGGAGAAGGAACCTGTGTAGGGTTACTTTGATGACGAGTTCGTGTTAAACTGTATCTGAAATGGAGAAGGAACCTGTGTAGGGTTACTTTGATGATGAGTTCGTGTAAAACTGCGTTCTTGGAAAGGGAGAACCTGTGTAGGGTGTCCGGGTGACGAGTCCATGTAAAACTGCATCTTGAATAGGGGGAACCGGTGTAGGGTTGCTTGGTGAGGTAAGTTCATGTAAAACTTCTTGATGAACCGGGGTGAGGTTATCTTGAACTAAATCCATGTAAGATTTCTGGAGGAACCGGGGTTAGGTTACCTTGGGGTAAATCCATGTGAGATTTCTTGACGAACCGGGGTAAGGTTACTGGAGACGAGTCCATGTGAGACTTCTGGGGGAACCGGGGTTAGGTTACCTTGAGATAGATCCGTGTGAGATTTCTTGACGAACCGGGGTAAGGTTGCTTCGGGATAAGTTTGTGTAAAACTTCTGGATGAACCGGGGTAAGGTTGCTTGAGATAAACCCATGTAAGATTTCTAGAGGAACCGGGGTAAGGTTACTTGACGAGTTTGTGTAAAAACTTTTTGATGAACCGGGGTTAGGTCATCTTGAGCTAAATCCATGTAAGACTTCTGGAGGAACCGGGGTTAGGTTACCTGGATAAGTTTGTGTAAAAACTTCTTGATGAACCGGGGTTAGGTCATCTTGTGGAGGAGGAGTCTGTGTATGACTTTGTCTGAAGGTTGAGAAGAAACCGGTGTTGGGTTGCATGATTTTGATTAAGTGGATGATTGTCCTGTTTGGTCTCGGACGTTAGCCCACGATCTGGAATTTGTAAAGGTAGATGGTAATCATTCTTATGTTGATCTGTCCTTTGTACTTTGGTTGACAGAGCAATTGGATCGCCTGGATAACTCATTATTGCCCCTGCTTCGGAGGTGAGGGAAGAGGATACCTGTGTGGGTAATTGACAAATCTTCGGGTAGGCAAGTGACGAGATACCGGAACATAGTCGTACGCTTTGATTCCTAACTTTTGCCTGAACCGCCCTTTCGGGTTTTCAGTCCACCGGGATACCCATTTTTGCCCAAGCCGCCTTTTCAGGTTTTCGACTTGCCGGGTGTACATGTTTTTTCATTTCATCCCTTCATTTTGCCCGAACCCTTTTGGTTCGCCGGGAAGCCCTTATTTTTGCCTAGGTGTGTCAACCTAGCGGGTCTTTGATTGTGCGTAGTATTTTTTCGACTATGTCCACGCTCTCAGAATGTAGGGAGTTGCCCCTGTTGGAAGTATTTTGCCATGCCCCAGATAATGGGCAATGCTCCTACTGTGCCCCTTGACTGGAGGTACTTCTGTTCACAAGGTGTTCATCGTGCGAATTTCCCTGCTGTTCAAACAAATAGTCATATGCAAACAAGGTTATTTTAAGAATGCAAAGCCTATGTCTGTCTTGAATTTTGAAAATGCATTTTTTGTAATACAGTGCGGTGTCAACTCAAGATTTTTACAGCAAACCTTCAGGAGTCAGGATACTTTCGTAACAGTATGCTTTCGAACTAACCCATGCTTCAGCTAGGACTTTTAAGGGTTATATCGTGGCCTGGTTCACGGTTTAAGAAACAAAGGATAAAGGCTCAAATTATTTGTACCCACCCACTCTTCGTGATGTTCTCCAAACCTAAACTCAGTTGATCATACGTTAGACCTTGTTTGAGTTTTTGCTCTGATTTTCCGGTGATGGTTCGGATGTTGACAATTTATTTTGAATAGGCAGTCATCTCCTCTTTTGTTGTTGAGGTTTTGTAGGACCTCTTTCTTTTGATTTAGTTATCCCTTTCTTTTTTTGCCTGAACTGTTTCCTTTGTGATTACAGTCAGCGGGATGCCCCAGTTTCGTAAGTCCCCTTTATAGGTTTTGACTCTTTGGGCTTTTTATTTATGATTTTTTTTTGATAGCGACTGCCTGTCCTTTTGATTGTTCTGAACCATCACTGTCTTTCTTTTTTTGTAAGGATCTCTTTGGTGCCATTCGTTATGCACTTGGATCAACTGAGAGACTACCCTGCCCCGGGTTATGATTAAGGGTTTCAATTTTCGAAAATAAAAACTCCTACTTCTTTGGCTCAGAGGGGTTGACGAGGGATTATCTTCCTTATAACTCCAGTGTTTAGGATTTGAAACAATGCTTGTACCTCATCAGCGGGGTCTGTTCAAAAGCATACTGTAGATCGTGGTATCATTTTCGTCATCCTCCCTCAAGAGGCTTAGAATTATTATTTAAGAGTTGATCATCAGAAAAAAAAAATATGAAAATAATTTGCATTTAGTGAATACGAATATATTGTTTTAGAACAGAAATATGCGATGCATTAATGAAATAACAATGTTTAACATGAGTAGATGTTTGAACAAAAGAGAATTGCAACTTGAACATTCGAATGAACAAGACTTTCTCAATCCTAGCCATGTTTTGGCAAGGGAGCAGTGATCACGTGGGGAGTCTTGGGTACTTTAAACTGAATCTCTCCAGCGTCGATCATGTCTTGGATCTTATTTTTCAAGCTCCAACAATCATCTGCAGTATGCCCCGGGCTGTCAGAGTGATAAGCGCAACGGGCGTTGGGGTTATACTTCGGTGACGTTGTATTTTGGTTCTTCGGAGCTTCTTTTAGAGTTACCAGCTTGGTCTCCAGCAACTGTGGCAATATCTGGGATAAGGTCATGCTGAGCCGAGTGAACTGCCTTCTCTCGCTCTTTTGTTGGTTGTGATGTTGAATTTGTGACACTGGAGCCATTTGAGGAGCTCTCCCCTTACCTCCTTGTCTCAAAGGTGGTTGAACGATGACTGGCTTTTTACCCTTAGACTTTTGCCCCAGTCGGTTACCCTGAAGCAGTTGGTTGACGAGAAACCAGAGCTCATCTTGTCTTTGAACTAGGCCTTGAATGATAGTCATCTGCCCCAGCATCTGGGCTTTCATTATATCCACTTCAGCTTGCAGATGTTTCAGCCGTTCATCCTCAGCACTGTTCCTAACTAGAGTCTCCATGAGAAGTGTCCTTAGCTCCTCCTGCCCCTTGGATAGATTCAGGAGGATTTCCCCGAACCGAGTCTCTTGAGCAAGAAGGCCCTGGTTGTCTGGTTGGGAAGCCATTGCTGAAATAAACAGCGGGAAAGGTAAGTAACCTGCAACAAGGGTACCTGTTATGCGATGATATGTATGACATGCATGTAATGTTTTCAAGGACCTCGCGGGATAAACAAGAAAATTTGTTAGAACTTGGGTCCGGTAGCTTGATTGAAGGAAACCCATGTTGTTGAGAATTCTTCTTCAAGGGTCAAAGGCTCACCATATCCAGTGGGTCATAGCCCCTGACTTTAGTCATCCTGTCTGGCTTTGATTTCCAAACAACCTTGGTTGGGGGGAACCTTCTTCAAGTGTCAAAGCTCACCATATCTAGTGGGTCATAGCCCCTGACAACTTTGTCTAGAGGAAAATAAATCCTCTTTGCCCCTTGCTGGACAGTTGGTTCATCATGACCTGCATCACAAGCCCTTGAGATCCTTGAAATGGGTTAAGATGTATGCAATGGTATGATGTTATGCTATGCATGGGGTAATGTAAGTAACCCTGTTATGAGTCCCAATTAAGGACTGCAAACCAAAACCTGCAAGAAACTCAAGTAAAACCTGTTATGAGTCCTAATTAAGGACTATAAACGAAACCTGCGAGAAACTTAGTAAGCCTTGTGATGAGTCCTAGTTAAGGACTAAAACAAAACCTGCAGGAAGTTTAGTAAGCCTTGTGATGAGTCCTAGTTAAGGACTATGAACAAAACCTGCAGGAAGTTCAGTAAACCTTGTTATGAGTCCTAGTTAAGGACTATAAACAAAACCTGCAAGAAGTTCAGATGTCAGATAACAAGCATGCAAGTAATCTAAGTTTGAAGGCACACAAGTCACACAAAAGAGCCCTTAGAGTTTAGGCCAGCATGAAGTTTGGGGTACTACCCTCTTGAAGTTGGTGGGCTCAACCTGTCCTATTAGAAGTAACCGGGTTCTAAGGGTCCCAATATCACGGGATTGCTTTCATTGTTCATCGTTTCGATTTAGCCACTGAACTGGCGACCGAAATATTCCAGGAAAGCAACCCTCAATTGAGTGTAGTATCGAGTATCAACCAACCTCGGACTGCACCAAAGTCAGTTATCTCACTACCCTAAAGAGGCCAAGATAGTTCAATTAAGGTTCCTAAGGTCTGTTGATGCTTCACGACACCACGCGGAGGCCCCGTACTCTCCTTGACTGAACTCAAGGGTTACCGGTACACACCAAAGTGCCACATCAACGTAGCAGACTGTTTCAACCATGTCGGTATACCCCGCACAGTTCCCTCACAGCCTTGTTGCTACTTTCTAAGAAAGGTATCCCCAGATCCGGGTTAGGATCTATAGAACTCCCAAGCAACCCACAATTTAAAGCACACAAGGAAAACAATTGAAAACACAGTTATGAACTAGCCCTAAGGTACACCTCACTTTATAAAGGGTCCCCAGCAGAGTCGCCAGTTCTGTGATCAGTGGATCTGGAACTGACTGTTTAACGCTGGTTCGCGAAATGTCGCGGAAGCAAGAGTCGCCACCGTCTTTTATTTTCTCCAAATGGAAAGGACAAAAGCACAGAAAAATTCCTTATAGAGATTGCTCTCGGTTCGGGAGGTAGGTTATAGAAAGGGAAGGTGTTAGCACCCTTTCTATCCATGGTTATCCATGGGCTCTTAGATACTTGCTCAACGTGTTTTCAAAATTGTTTGTTTGCTTTTCAATGTGGGTTTAAAAAAGTTTCTTTGAAAAAATTTCAGTTCGACTCGTACGTCAGAGTGTTTGAAAAGTTTGTTTTGAAAGCTTTTGAAAATGTGTTGGTGTGAAAAGTATGTTTTGATTTTGTTTTGAGATTAGAGCAAGTATCCTTGAGAACCTACCTACCCTAAGGAATTCGTCTGTGTAGATGTCGTAGTGCCATCCCACCAATGAGAGGTAGGTAGCACCACCGTTGGAGGTGTTCGGGTCAATTCGAGTGTGTAGGGACATGGTGATCACCAGAGCAATGGGAAGACACCTTAGAAGCTACCCTCATGCCAGGTTCCCGGATCATGAGGACTTACTAAGACATCCTCTACTCGACGATCACCTTTCGAGGCAAGGCAACAGTGAGGCGTACCCTAGGGGTGGTGTGTGCGATTCGTGTGTCGTTTTCATTGATATTTGTCTTGTCATGTTCATTGTGATCTACGCTTGATTTTAATTAGGTCATTCATTCTTGCATGCTTTTTGTTAACAATTAAAAATATTTGCGGAAAAAGTAAATTCTAAGCTATTACAAATGGCGCGGGTCCACACCGCCAAAATTAAACCGGACCCGATTTGACAGAAAAGTAAAGAAAGTAAAGTAAATAAAAGTGCGAGAAGTTAAATTGTCCGAGTTACATGGCTTTGAGAGAGGTACATGATTATTTAAACGACATAAAATAAATATGCGAAATTAAATAAAAAAATATGGGCGTTGAACCCTTTTGCAAAAAATTAAAGTTGATGAGGAATTAAAATTAAAATTAAATGAAATTTTTTTATGTATTTTTTATGTTTTTTAAGATTTTAATAGAAAAAAGAATTAATTGAAATTAACTAACCCTAATTCTAATGGTTTTTAAGTTTGTTATGAAAATATTAAAATATAACCTAAATTAAACCTAAGTTAATTTATGTACAATTTAATTATAAAAATAAAATAAGTAATATTATTATTATGAAAAAAGGGAAAATTAAAAAAGGAATAAAAAGTTATTAAACCTAATTCTATATTTTTGGATTTTTAGTTATTAAAAAGAATTAAAATTAAAACCTATTTAATACTAAATTTATTTACATGCAATTATTTACAAGAAAATATGAAAATTAAATATTTTATTATGTTTTTATCTTTTTTCTGATTTTTATGAAGTTTTTATATTTTGTAAAAAATAATAATTAACTGAATTAAAATAATAAAGTAAATAAAATAATAGAGATAAAATATAAAAAAAATATGGAGAAGGCAAACCAGGGGGTTTCAGTCCCAATTGTGAGGTATAGGCCTTAGAATGCTGGCCCATTAAGCTTTGGTCCATTTGACCTTTTCAGTTTGTGTGCCAGCGCGTTGACCTGGGGTGTAGCGTACTCTTTGATTCTTGGCCTTTGATTAAATCTCCAGATGAACGTGGCTGGCTTGATGATGAAGGATGCATGGTGTGCCTTAAAGTTGTGCCTGCATAGGAAGATAAATGGAAAAATAATATGGGCATAATACAGACCTGGGGCTCGAACCCAGGTCTTGGATGTTGAAGCCACAAGCATTTGCCAGCTGAGCCACTGAACGCGTGTTACATATGTTAGACAAACAAATAATAAAAAAAAGAAACAACGCATTAGTGACTGAAGCGCGCGAAATTTAAAAACAGCATATCATGGGTTGACAGCACATCGTCTTCTTCCTCACCCTGTAAAACAAAACACGAAGGCAACGGTTTTCATAGCGTTTCATTAGGTGGGCTATTGGAAAATAGCGATTAGCCCCTCAACGCTCATAAATTGAGCGTGAGGGTTCCATCCTCTTCGTCTTCAAACGCTGAGTCCAATGATCATGGTTTTGAGGCTTAATTTTTCCTCTTTGCAAAAGCCCCAAATTTACAAACCTGTAAACCCTAGAAATCGCGCATGGTAAAACCTCATATACAGCGTGAAAATCAAATTGAATGCATTGGTTAGTTTCAAGATAAGATGATAAACATGATTCAACAATTAAATCTCATAAAGAATGCCTAGAATAGGATATACGATTATGAGTTTCATGCTGTACAGTTTCAGTTTAATCTACCAATTCTTGAGGCTTTGGTGGCTGTGCTTGATTGGAACGTGTTCATGAGCCTTCAAGGAAGCCAATGGACTATGAATTATGCCTTGAATCCACCTCTAGCAATGATTTCAGTTTTGAGTTTATGGAGAAAAATTCCAAGTTTGTCTATGGCCTTTGAGCGCAGCATTCAGTCTATTGGCATTAGGGTTCTCTTCAGGCATTTGTAGTGAAGCAATTAGGTTAAGAAATTTAAATCAAATCCATGGCAATAATGGTTTTCAATATTTGATTTCTTAAGGATCTTCCATATCTTTTTTTCATGTGTTCTTTGTTCAATCATGCTCAAATTAAACCAAATCTTTCCATGTTGGGATGTGCACGAAATATTGAAGCTGAAATGTGTACAAAAAGATTTGTTTGGTTCATGTAGATATTTTTCACATATTTAATTGATTTAATTGAATTAATATAAATAAAAATTCAAATAAATAAATAAAAAATGAGAAAATACTTCCCTTTGGGCCAAGTGGTCGTGCATATGCTTAGAATGATGAATCATGGAAGAAAGATGGGCCCATTAGCAATTTTAGGTCATTTGGATCAAAGTTGACTTTTCAAAATATCCAAAATTTTCCCAACTTCCACAAGGCATAACTTGCTCAATTTTTAAGCTTTTCTCATGTTCTTGGACATTTTGGAAAGGTCTTTGAGTCCTCTAACCAATGTCTTTGGTCCCATGTCATTTTGATTTACCAATCTCAAGTTATGGCCTTTGACTTAAAGTCCCTTTTTGTTGACTTTTGAAAATGACCTATAATGTTGAAATTGATAACTTTTTGTGAGAGCATTTCTTGGACTTGAAGTATGAAGATGAGTTGTAGGAAATGTCTTTCTCTTCAAAATGAGCTTTGGATGGAATTTTTCTGATAATCCATGTGAAAGTTATGCCCTGGTCAATTTCAGTTGACTTTTTCAGCTGTCCAAATATAGTAACTTTTGCATCTTGATGATTTTCTGAGCCAAATTTTGAGAATCATGATCAAGCATTGATCAAATGATGTTTGTGGCTTCAAAATGATATGTTGACCAAAAATTTGAACTTTTGACTGTCAAATGACCATTTTGCCCCTACAGTTGACTGTAGTGCAATTTAGGGTTTTGACTGTGCAATTCTGTGCTGAATGCCTTGAAACTTGATATGAGGATACTTGACCATCTTTGTAAGCATATGAGACTTGATTGGGCCTTTGAAAACTTCCTTTTCTTGATCAGAACACAAACCCTAGTTTTGACTGTAGGAGACCTTTGCACTGTGCAACCCTTGGGGAATTTTGTGACTTGGCTTGGCAATTTATTGAGGAATATGGGAGGGCAAATTTTGGGGTACAACACACGTGAAAAAACTAGGCAGGCAGGGACTGACACAGGCGTCTGTGTCACACGACACGGCCCGTGTCATTTTGGCTGGAACAAAAGTGTGTAGAGAAGCTTGAACAGGTCCTGACACGGGTGCCCGTGTCCACTGACACGGCTCGTGTCAGCTCAGACACCAAACTTCCTAATTTTAAGTTTTTTAGTATATTTTTAGATATATTCCATTTCTTGGAGATGACCTAACACCATAAAACCGTTTTTCTAAAGTGAAACCTGAAAAACTTTTTTTATAAACAATTAGTGTTCTTTTAAGTTAACTTAGACCAAGGTTTTTCTTCAATTAAATGAACTATAAAACCTTTTCTATAAAAAAAAACCTAAAAAACAATCTCTTTTCACTTTACATTTTCTTGCACATTTTACTATTTTTTACATTATAAATTATGTAATTGTCAAAGCCTTGTAATAGTAATTTGGGTTTATTTTACTTGTCTTCCCCATTTGTAAATTTGTATCCCCTATCCCCCAAAGTATTGTAATAGCGTAGGACTTTTAAATTCCACAATTTATCGCTTTCCATACTATTGTTAGTAATTAGGGTTTGTATGGCAAGACTATAAAACAAAACATTATACAACCCTAAATCAAGACAAAATGCATGAAAACAAAAACACTTTGCACACTTGCACCTCTAGGGTAACCCTCACTTGTTGCCTGGGATTAAACAGTGATGTCCATCGAGCGTAGGGTATTTTAACAAAAACCTTCGATTACAAGATCGTAGTCCCTCGATTACCCTTCTATGTTGCCTTTGGTAAACGATCTTAAACCCTTATGACAAATTTCTAAGGTATCTACAATGTTGCCTTCTATGACTGTACGATGACCCACGCTTGTCCCTTCACATCCAATGATAAGTTTTCTTACTAACTAAAATTCTGGTTTCAGATATGTGATGTCGAATGAGATGTCACGACACAAATATATATTTGCAAGTAAGGTGCGGTAAAATCAAAAGAAGTAAAAACAAAAGAGATTGTTCACCCAGTTCAGTGTACAACAACACCTACTCTGGGGGCTACCAAGCCAGGGACAAGTTCACTAAATAGTATCAATTCATAGACCCTCGGTAAATAACCAGTTTACGATCTAATCACTTAATCACTACCCAAGCTAAACTTCTACCTAAGACTCACCTAGGTATGAGGCCATCCTCAAATCCCTTCAATCACTTACAGAATTAATAAGTTTGAAACACTTCAATCATTCAATGCTTAAAAGCTTATGAATGATACACAACTAACAACCCAAATAACAACTCAAGTATTTAAACTAATACTTAGAGTGTATTACAAATAAAAAGCCTAAACTTCTAATCAAAAAGAAAGTATTCTTCTTCAAAAGTGCTTGTCTTTGAATAAGGAAGCAAGTCCTTATATATGTGCAGCTTTAGGCTTGGGCTTAAAAACAAATATTCAAATATTTTTAATATTTCCATAAAAACAGGCCAAGATAAAATTATGCAATTTGAAAAATATTCCTCCATATTTTTCTTAGCCTGTAGATCACAAATCCTTAATTATAGAGTGATGGAAATCAGGAAACAAAAGACTTAACTGATTTTGGGCTGAGATCAGTTTAGTAGGCAGATGTCAAGACATCTTCTTTGACATCATTCAAAACAGTTTTGCTCCAAATGTTAATACATTTAGCAAAACATTAACAAGTCATTTTTTTGCCAAAATTGCTGCCAACAAACACTTACAAACTCCCCCCCTTTGTAAAATTTTGACTAAAACATTGTTAAAGCATATTATCAGAGCAGTAGCACAATTATCAGAGCATTATCAGGGCAGCAAAAAAAGCAAGGCAATCAAAACATACATTCATTTAGGAGTTAGCTGTTAGCATAGGAAGATGCCAAAACATCTTTTGGGACATGAGGCTCCCCCTCAAGTATTGAGCTCCCCCTAAATCAATGGTCAGTAGTCAGTCAGTGGTCAATGGTTAGTCATTCACTCACTTTCTATCCCCCTTTTTAGTCATAATATGCCAAAGAAAGGATGCAATCAAGATAGTATCAGTATTAGGGTACATACCATATAATTCAAATGTCAAGCACATGCAAGTGCAAAAAAAGGAACAAAGAGTTCAGAGAGACATCAAGTAGTCTAACTGTCATCTGGACCAGTTGACTTGGTTGAACCAGAATTTATTTCCACACTGGAGTCTTCACCTTCAGAGCTCACTGTATCATCAAGGTTGTTGTTCTTTTGCAGGTCTTTGATCATCTTTTCAAAGAATATCTTCCTAGATGAGCTCACTCTGATTACATCATTTAATTCCTTGTAGGCTTCCCTTAGTTCATTGATCATATCATCCTTGGTGGAGGTCTTTTCAGCAGGAGCAGATGTTAAAACAATGTCTGGGACATGTTTTCCTGAAAAGAGCTTAAAATGGAGGGTCAAGGCAGACTCCCTCTTGCATAAAACATCATTTCCACTTAGGATTTCAGGATGCTGATTTACGATAATTCCACATAGGAGGGAAGGAAAAGAAATTGGCATCTTAATGGCACAAGTTCCTACATGTTTGATGGACTAATCAAAGATATAAGTCCCATAATCAAAAAGTTTTTGGTTTCCAATAGCATAAATGAACTTTCCTAAACCAATCGAGATGGTTGAAGTGAGATTAGTGGGAACCCAATTTGTAGTTCCAATCCTATGTAAAATTGCATATTTCACACTCAGTTTGCTGACAGGAAGTTTGTTTTTCATTGGACACTCACTTACTTGATTAGCAGCAATGGCTCTACACACTTGATTGTCTGTTACTTCCAGCTCACAACATACATCTTCAGACCTATCTAGAAATTTGTTTATAATGGCGGGAGAAAACTCTACACACTTTCCTCTAACAAAAACCTTTCAATACTCCTTACTCTTATGGTCAGCACAGTCAACAGGAATATTAACAATAAACTCCTTAACAAGAGTTTCATAGCAATTTGCAAAGCTGGTAACTATTTTCATCAGTCCAGCATAGGAGATCAGCTCCATGATTTCCTTACAATCCAAAGCACCAGCACATAGTTCTCTCTCCAGGGTAATCCTTCTTTGATACACATACTTCCACTTTTCAGCATTTCCAACAGAGTGAAAGGAGATGTTGTCAAGTGGGGCATCAAGAACCCTAACAGATAATTTCTTATTTGTAGACTTTTTGATAGGAGAGATGTCCTAGACATCTTACTCGACATCATACTCAAAGTCCTTCTCTTCAACTAGAACAACTTTCTTCTTACTCTTGGACCTTTTTACAGCATCCTCATGATCATCAGTAGAAGTAACAGGTCTAGCTTTTCTCTTGCTAGAAGGAGGGACCACTTTACTTCCTGCTTTTAGGAGTCCATACAAGGTTTTCTTCTTGATTGTCTTGGGAGGGGGTGTGATACTTGCATCTTTCACTTTCTTGGACATCAGCCTTCTAGCAATACCAGGTATAACATTAGTGATGAGCTCATTGTCAGACAGCTCTTTAACATTGACTACATTCACAGCATTGTGACCTTCTCCATCCTTGGAGGCATCAGCATCTTCTTTAGAAGGAGAGTTTTATTCAACATTTTGTTCAACATTTTCCTCAACATCTTGATCAACATTTTCTTCTTCCACTTCTTTTAAGGCAGAGGTAGCAAGCTTCTCAAGTTTGCTATCAGCAGCATCATTCTTGGATGATTCAACAACATCATTTTTAGGATTAATTCCCTTGTCAGTAGGAGGAGGCATGCGAGAAAGGGGAGTAAAAATCCCAGGCACAACAAAGCCTTCATTTAATACTCTGTCTGTAAGCCTTTTGATGCTTCTATCAACATTGACAATTTCTTCTTCAGTTCTATTGTCAGTAGCAGCGGAGGAGTTACCTTTGTCATCTTTAGATTTCTTAGCTGGTGATGATCTAGGTTTCTTGACCTTTTTCTCAAGCGGAGGGATCGTTGATAGAGGATTAACATCTAGAACTCTGTCAAGAAAAATATTTTCATTTGCAGATTTTGAGTAAGATGATGTGTGATGTTGAGACATGTTTGAGAATTTTTGAGCAAGGTGATGAAGAATGGAAAGGGTCCTTTTTCTGTGGAGGAGAATGAAGAGTTTGTGAAAGTAGAGGGAATAAATTTAGTAGCGTGTGGGAAACAAATTGAGGCAGTCTTGTAATGATTTCTTTCTAACTTTTATTTATTGGAAACATAAATAATACAATATCACTTTAATGATATTCCCACACACTTTTAATTACTACAAACCCTCATATAAACATATCCCTTGTTTTTCTTTAAAATTCTCAAATTGATTAGCATCCAAAGCTTTTGTGAAGATGTCAGCCAATTGTAACTCAGTGGGTAAATGTTCTAAAGCAACAATCTTTTCTTCAACAAGCTCTCTTATGAAGTGATGATGGATGTCAATACGCTTGGTCCTGTTGTGTTGAATGAGATTCTTTGAAATGTTTATGGCGCTTAAATTGTCACAGAATAATGTCATGACATCTTGTTTAACATTGTATTCTGATAACATTTGTTTCATCTAAACTAATTGAGAACAACTGCTTCCTGCAGTAATGTACTCAGCCTCAACAGTGGACAGAGACACACAATTTTAGTTCTTACTGAACCAAGATATGAGATTATTTCCCAGAAAGAAGCATCCTCCTGGTGTACTCTTTCTATCATCAGCACTTCCTTCCTAATTAGCATCACAAAAACCAGTTAAGGCATAATTTGATCCATGAGAGTACAACATACCATAGTCACTTATCCCATTCACATATTTAAGAATCCTTTTCACATGGTTGGCATGGCTAATTTTAGGATCAGCTTGATATCTTGCACACACCCCTACAGCAAAGGCAATATTTTCTATCATGCTTCTGTAAAGACTTTGATCTACACTTACACCTTTTTTCATCTTTAGTTAGCTTCAGACGTGTGGGAGCAAGGGTTCTTTTGAGACTGGTATTCTCCATCCCAAACTTCTTCACTATATTCTTGACATACTTTCTCTGAGATAAAAATATTGATTCTTCCATTTGTTTAACTTGCAGACCAAGAAAATAGGTTAATTCACCAACAAGACTCATTTCAAATTCAGACTGCATTTGCTTGACAAAATATTCCACCATCTCATTTGGCATCCCACCAAATAAAATATCATCAACATATATTTGAGCAATCATAATCTTCCCTTCTTCTTCTTTGACAAAGAGGGTTTTGTCTATGCCACCTTTCCCATATCCATTTTCCCCAAGGAATTCTGTCAGTGTTTCATACCAAGCTCTTAGAGCTTGCTTCAATCTATACAGAGCTTTCTTCATTTTATAAACATGTTTAGGAAAACTTGGATCAACTAATCCTTTTGGTTGTTCAACAAAAACTTCTTCATTCAGGTACCCATTCAAGAAGGCACTTTTTACATCCATTTGAAACAATTTAAATTTCAAAATACATGCAACTCCCAACAGTAGTCTGATTGATTCAAGTCCAGCCATAGGAGCAAAGGTTTCATCAAAGTCCACTCCTTTAATTTGAGTGTGTGATCGGTGGATTTAGAACTGACTGTTTAACGCTGGTTCGCGAAATGTCGCGGAAGCAAGAGTCGCCACCGTCTTTTATTTTCTCCAACATGGACAGGACAAAAGCACAGCAAAATTCCTTATGAGAACGTTTCTCGGTTCGGGAGGTAGATTTATAGAAAGGGAAGGTGTTAGCACCCTTTCTATCCACGGTTATGCATGGGCTCTTAGATACTTGCTCTTATATTTTCAAAATGTTTTCTTTTCAAAATGTGAGTGGGTTTGAAAAAGTTTCTTTGAAAGATTTTTGAATAACTCTTGTATCTGTCCTCAAGAGTGTTTGAAAAATTTGTTTTGAAAGCTTTTAGAAAGTGTCACTGTGAAAAGTTTTTTTGATTGTTTTTGAAGAGAGCAAGTATCCATGAGTCATCTACCTACCCTAAGTAATTAAGCTGTGTAAGAGTCCTTTAGATAGTGCCATCCCACCATTGAGAGATAGGTAGCACCACCGTTGGAGGTGTTCAGGTCAATTCGATTGTAGGGACAGTGTGGTCACCGAAGCAACAGTAGGACACCTTAGAAGCTACCCTTATGTCCTTGATCCTTTTTTTATCTGAGGCAACCGTTTCGAGGCAACTGTTTCGAGGCAACTATTTCGAGGCAACTATTTCGAGGCAACTGGATCATGGACATAAGGACCGCTAAAACGTCCTATACTTGACGACCACGTTTCGAAGGCAACGAGTGAGGCGTACCCTAGAAGTGGTGTGTGTATTTGTGTGTTATTTTCAGTTTAACAGTTATCTTTGATCATGGCATTGTGAGCTACGCTTGTTTTTAATTACCATACATTCTTTCATGCAAGTTTAGCAGTTAGGAGTGCGGAAAATTAAAAGACGGAAAGATAAAAGCTACGCTATTACAAGGCGCGGGTCTATACATCGCCAAAATACAAAGACCCGTTTTTGATAAAGACGCGGAAAGTAAAAAATGCGGTAAACCTAATTAATATTACATCCTTGAACAGTTACACAATAATCAATAAGAAAAAAGAATAACGCGCGAAAAGAATAAATTGGAACGTCCGAGGGTTTTGACCCTTTGCATGAAATTAAATTAAATTAGGACTTAATTATTATTTAATTAAAGAAAAGAAATTGTTTTTTTTATATTTTTGTATTTAATGAAAATAAGAAAAAATTAAAAGGAAACCCTAAATCTAGATTATTTTAATTATTAAGGAAAAAGGTCAAAATTAGGCTAATTAACTAAATTATTTAATTTACATGTTTATTTACAAAAATAATAGTAATTAATAATAATAAATAATGATGAAAATAATTAATTAAGAAAAAGATAAAAAATTTCAAAAAAACCTAATTCTATATATTTTTTATTTATTAAGAAAAAGTGTCAAAATTAAAACCTAATTTAAACTAGATTAATTGTTAGTTATTTATTTACAAAAATAAATTAATGGTAAATTTAATAAATAATTAAAAACAAAACATTTTTTAGTTTCTGATTTTTTATTGGGAAAAAACTATTTTATGAGGAATTAATAATAATTATAAACAATTAAAAGAATTAAAAGAAAGAAAAGAAAATTAAATTGCAAACCAAGGGGGGTATCAGGCCCATAATGGAGGTGTTTGGAGGTAATTCAGGCCCATGAACACAAGGCTCGTTTGACTTCCCAGGATGGTGTGCACATTGGTTGACTGAGTGTACCATAGGCTTCAATCTGTGGCCACTGGATTATTGATCAGGACATCTGGCAAGCCAACGCGTGAGGGTGTATCATGGAACGTTTGAGAAGCGCTACACCTGAAAGTGTTAAGAAAAATATGAAGAATATATGGGGGGGACCTGGGAATCGAACCCAGGTCCCAACGCTTGTAGGACACGTCCTCCACCACCTGGCCATTTGCGTTTGTTTGTATACATAACAACAATGAAATATAATATATGAATAATGCTAATTATACTGAAACAAAGAAAAAACGCGCTAATATTTGAATCTTCCAGTAGCGCTTGGACACCTCAGCTTTCTTCTTCGTTTTCACCTGCAATATGAATGAGATAGCGGGGGTTTTAAACCCCCACTAAGTGGAATAGTAAAAATAGCGAATAGAAGAGGAATCAACATAAAAAAGGCGCGATAGGTTGGTTGAATTCGTCTGGCCTTGACGAATTCAACCATGGTCATGGCTTAGTCCAATTTTTCCTGATGCCTAAAGCCCTAATTTGGAGCTTCAGAAACCCTAGGTTTCATCCATGGTGAATTTAGTTTCAGGCAGCTTTAGCACAATTAACTTATACCAATCGCTTCAGGAGGTACCTGTTAGTATGAATCAAACGAGAAAACAGATTAAAAGCACATGAATCATGTTATGCGAATTTGAAAAACAAGACAAATCGTGTGGCCTATGTTCTTGGATTCTTCACGTGTTACGATTGATTCTTGATGCCAATAGACTCCTGGAAGGTCCAACAATGTGTTAGAATCCTTTTTAGACTTTGAATTGTGCTGCAAGTATGCTTTCAGTTTTCGAGTTTCTCTCTAAAATTTGCAAATTGGTTATGTCCTTTGAGCAGCTTTCACGTGTCTTGTGCACTAGGGTTCACTTATGCATTTGTATGTGAAGCAAATTAGGTCAAAATAAAGCCCATGAACCCATTGCAATAATGTTTCATATCTTTGATTTTCAATTATGTATTTCCAATCTTTTTTCATGAAAACTTTGCCAATTATGGAAGATCTTGTCCCCTTGAGTGATGCACGAAATCCTTAGCATGTGTGGAGTATATTTGCTGCATAAAAAGATTTGACAACCATTATTTGATATTTTTCTACAATTAAAACTAATTAAATGAATTAATAAGAATAAAAATTCAATTAAATAATTAAAAATAAGAAAATAAATCCTTTTAAGCTCAATGTGTCGTGCATAGGCTTTGGGTAATGATTCAGGAAAGAATTTGAGGCCCATTAGCAAATTTGAAGTGTTTTAGGCAAAGTTGACTTTTGAAAGTTCCCAAACATTTCCCAACTTCTCCAATGCATATCTTGCTCAATTTTGAAGCTATGAACATGTTCTTGGACATTTTGGAAAGGTATTGAAGTCCTCTAACCAATGCCTTTGGTCCCATGTCATTTTGATTTACCAATATCAAGTTATGGTCTTTGACTTAAAGTGCCTTTTTGTTGACTTTTGAAAATGACCTATAATGTTGAAATTGATAACTTTTTGTGAGAGCATTTCTTGGACTTGGAGTGTGAAGATGAGTTTTAGGAAATGTCATCCCCTTCAAAATGAGCTTTGGATGGGATTTTTCTGATAAACCATGAGGAAGTTATGCCTTGGTCAATTTGCAGTTGACTTTTCAACTGTCCAAAAATAGAAACTTTTGCATCTTGATACTTTTTGAGCCATGCTTGTGGAATCATGATCAAGAATTGATCAAATGATGATTGTGGCTTCAAAATAAGATGTTGACCAAAAAATTTTACTTTTGAGTGTCAAATGACCATTTTGCCCCTGCAGTAGACTGTGGAGCAATTAGGGTTTTTGACTGTGCAATTTGATGCTGTGAGTCTTGAAACTTGACATATGAATGCTTGACAATGTATATGGGCACATGGGACTTGATTGGACCCCTGAGAATCTCAATTTCTTTGCAAGAACCAAAACCCTAATTTTGACTGTGTTAGGAGGCAATTGGACTGTGTAACCCTTGAGGGATTTTGAATCATCTGTAGATTGATCTTGCCAAATCTTGAAGAATATGGGAGGGCAAATTTTGGGGTACAACAGTTTCCCCTGTTCAATCTTCTTAGACCTGAGGATGTAGATTGGCTGGCGTGCCTTTCGTAATCCGAAGGTGGAAGATGATTGAACACTAGAGTGCCCAGAAATTTGCACTCACATAGTAGAGTATCAGCAGTGTGATGTAGGGAATGGGCTTACAGATGCCATTTGGAGACTGATGGATAGGAGGATGGGCTTATAGATGCCATCTGGAAATGTGACAGAACCCTGTCGGGAATGGGCTTATAGACGCCATTTGGAGACTGTTGGTATGTGGATGGGCTTACAGACGCCATCTAGATGTCGATCGCGTAAGAGATTCCTTAGCGAGAACTTGCGTACCTGAGAAAGAAAGATAATTACCTGGCCTGTTACGGGGGTTGATCTTCAAACTCTTTATGTAGATATGCCCTAGCTGGATACAGGTGTCGAATCTTCAAACTCTTCAGACGTGCCCTGGCAGGATACAGGAATCGAGTCTGGAAGATAGTCGTCAACAGATACACCCTGGCAAGATACAGGAATCGGATCTTCAACTCTTCAGACGTGCCCTGGCGGGATACAGGAATTGAGTCTGGAATTAGTCGTCAACAAATACACCCTGGCAGGATACAGGAATCGGATCTTCAAACTCTTCAGACGTGCCCTGGCAAGATACAGGAATCGAGTCTGGAATTAGTCGTCAACAGATACACCCTGGCAAGATACAGGAATCGGATCTTCAAACTCTTCAGACGTGCCCTGGTAGGATACAGGAATCGAGTCTGGAATATAGTCGTCAACATATACACCCTGGCAAGATACAGGAATCGGATCTTCAAACTCTTCAGACGTGCCCTGGCAGGATACAGGAATCGAGTCTGGAATTAGTCATCACAGATACACCCTGGCAAGATACAGGAATCGGATCTTCAAACTCTTCAGACGTTCCCTGGCAAGATACAGGAATCGAGTCTGGAATTAGTCGTCGACAGATACACCCTGGCAAGATACAGGAATCGGATCTTCAAACTCTTCAGACGTGCCCTGGCAGGATACAGGAATCGAGTCTGGAAAATAGTCGCTCACAGACATGCCCTGGCTAGTTACAGGTACCGAATCTGGAATTGCGACAGTTGATAGTAATTATCGTTGTATTGACTTTTGTCCTGAAAAGACAAAATGTTAGCTGTATGCGATGTCATGATGTATGAAATGCGTGATGTTCTCAAAATAAATGAGATTGTATGTTCGTGATGCGTATGTGCATGCTATAATATATGAAGGTATGATATTTATGAATTTATTTTTGTCTAAGAAAGTAAATCCTTGACGGGTGTCGGGAAGTTAACTCCTGGGCTGATGTGGAAGAGTAGAGTTCTTCGTTTCCGCTGGGGATGATGGTTGCAAGAATAAACCGGTAGGAGAAGATGACTCCATTGGGGAATAAACTTGGCGAAGAGATTACTCTGCGGGGAGTTACTCTGTGGGAGGAGATACATTGCTGAGGTTGATGATAACTCCGCTGGGGATACCATTGTTGAGTTATGTTGGAAGATGAACTCCGCTGGGGATAGGAAGACTTCGCCGGGGACGATCTTTCCGTGGCAATTGGCTGAGGATAACCCAGTTATATCCTGGTGGGGAAATAACCTTTGAATAAAGTCCGGGAAGATGCGTTCGTGCTCTGCAGGGGATAGCTTCCAGAATCTACTGGGGATAAGCTTCCTACTGGGGAGATGGTTCAACTCTCCTGGGGAGACTTTTTGAGATTGTACTGGGGAAGTGGCTCCGCTGGGTGTCTGGTATTCCGCCGGGGAACAATCTTATATTAAGACTGTCGGGGATGCTTGTTAGGAATGTTTGCATACTCCGTTGGGGAATATTGAGATCTTCTGGGGATACCCAACTTCCTCAAGGCTGACGGTAGACTAACTCTGCTTGGGGGAGAGCGTTACTGACTTGCTGGAGAATACTGTGCCTTATCAGGGCTGACGGGAGACCAACTGCTTGGGCGAGTATTGTTGAATCTTGTCTTACTCGGCGGGGAGTGAAGGCATCTGGGTTACGTTCTTCAGCCGAACTTACCTTGGTACCTTGGTGGACAGAGCCATTAGATTGCTTAGACAACTCATTATTGCCCCTATTTCTAATGTTACCTGTAATTAATCCTTTGTTTCGTATTCGAATATTTATGAGTTAGCAATTAGTGTCGAATGCATATATCACAAATGAACATTGGACGTTCTTTACAAAACAAAACAGAAAAAGGAAAAAACAATTGGCAATTGGTCTGAAAAGTGAATTTGTATTGATTTTTGAATTTGCCTGTAAATAGGCGTTTGTGTACAAGAGGCTGACGTCCTAGTAAGAGAACGCCGCCAAACAACATAGAGTTTATACAATTTTGTGAAAAGGGAAAACAAAACAGCTATGTGAAGAAAGATAATCCCACTGGGTTCCAACTCTGCTATCGCCTTTATATCTTCGAGCGTCTCATCACTTGGCTGCTCAGTTGAAGATGAAGTTGATTGATCGATGCCGTCTGAACCTGATGTTGATACCGGATTCTGGATGCAAGGTGATCCAATGAGACATAGTATTACGCTTATCCCTAACTTTTGCCTGGACCGCCCTTTCGGGTTTTCAGTCCACCGGGATACCCATTTTTGCCCAAGCCGCCTTTTCAGGTTTTCGACTTGCCGGGTGTACAGATTTTTTTTATTTCATCCCTTATTTTTGCCCGAACCCTTTTGGTTCGCCGGGAAGCCCTAATTTTTTCCTAGGTATGTCAACCTAGCGGGTCTTTTATCATGCGTAGTATCTTTTTACTATGTCTGCATTGGCGGGGTGAGGAAGGTCGTCACCATCCATGGTGGTTAGAATCATGGCTCCTCCTGAGAAGACATGTTTAACCACAAATGGCCCTTCGTATGTAGGGGTCCATTTGCCCCTGGGATCACTTTGAGGAAGGATGATGCGCTTGATTACCAGGTCCCCAACTTGATACTCTTGTGGTCTGAATTTCTTGTTAAATGCCCTGATCATCCGTTTTTGATACGTTTGACCATGACAAATAGCAGTGAGTCTCTTTTCGTCAATTAGGTTTAATTGATCAAGTCGAGTCTGGATCCAGTCATCTTCGCTCAAATCTGCATCCTTCATTATCCGGAGAGAGGGTATCTGGACTTCAATCGGCAAGACTGCCTCCATGCCGTAGACCAAGGAAAAGGGAGTTGCCCCGGTTGACGTCCGTGCTGAGGTACGGTACCCATGAAAAGAAAACGGTAACATCTCGTGCCAATCTTTATAGGTCACTGTCATCTTCTGCACAATCTTCTTGATATTCTTATTTGCCGCTTCGACAGCCCCATTCATCTTCGGCCGGTAAGGAGAAGAGTTGTGGTGTTGTATCTTGAATTGCTCGCAGAGCTCAGTGATCATCTTGTTATTGAGATTGGTACCATTGTCCGTAATGGTCCTCTCAGGGACACCGTAGCGACAGATCGGGTTATGACGAATGAACCGTGCCACGACGTTCTTGGTTACGGTAGCGTAGGAAGCTGCTTCAACCCACTTTGTGAAGTAATCGATCGCCACCAGGATGAAGTGATGCCCGTTTGATGCCATAGGTTTAATCTCGCCGATCATATCAATGCCCCACATTGCAAAAGGCCAAGGTGCAGTCAAGACATTCAGAGGGACTGGAGGAACGTGCACCTTATCAGCATATATCTGGCACTTATGACATGTTCGAGAGTGTTGGTAACAGTCGGCTTCCATTGTGGACCAGAAATATCCTGCCCGAAGGATTTTCTTTGCCATAGTATGTCCACTAGAGTGCGTTCCGAAGGTACTTTCATGCAGTTCGGCCATGATTCTTTCTGCTTCAGTCTTATCTACACAACGCAGTAAGGTTGAATCATGGTTTCACTTGTATAGAATGCCATTGCTAAGGAAGAACTTCGCTGCGAACCTTCTCAGAAACTTTTTGTCATTGACAGATGCACCTTCAGGGTATTCTTGAGCTTCCAAGTACCTCTTCACTTCATGATACCAGGGTTTTTAAGTTACCACCTCAGCCTCAAGATCACAACAATATGCAGGTTCGTCCAGTTTCCAGATAATGATCCGGGGAGCCTCATTGTCCCATTTGACTTTGAACATGGAAGACATTGTAGCTAACGCGTCTGCCAACCGATTCTCCTCTCTTGGGAAGTATTCAAAAGTTATCTCTGTGAAATGGGGGATCAATGTCAACACACATTCTTTGTAAGGAATAAGGTTTGGGTGTTTCGTATCCCACTCGCCTTTGATCTGATTGATCACGAGAGCGGAATCTTCAAAGACACTCAGAAACTTGATCCTTAAGTTGATCGCAGCTTGAAGACCCGTGATGCATGCCTCATACTTCGCCATGTTGTTAGTGCAGTTGAAACATAGCCGGGCAGTGAGTGGAGTATGAGTGCCTTCTGGGGATATGATCACAGCGCCGATACCGTTACCCAAAGCGTTGGAGGCTCCATCAAAGTGCATAGACCATCGGTATCCTTCCTCAGGTCCTTCATCCGGTCCAGGTACTTCACAATCGGTCACTACCATGATGTTCTCATCAGGAAATTCGAAGTTCATTGACTGGTAGTCGTCTACTGCCTGGTGTGCCAAATGGTCTGCCAACACACTTCCCTTGATAGCTTTCTGAGTTGTGTATTGGATGTCGTATTCTGTCAAGATCATCTGCCATCTTGCTATTCTTCCAGACAGAGCAGGCTTTTCGAATATGTACTTTATTGGATCCATTTTTGAAATCAACAGAGTAGTGTGAGTCAGCATATACTGTCTCAGCCGGCGAGCAGCCCATACCAAAGCGCAGCAAGTTTTCTCGAGCAGTGAGTATCGGGTCTCACAGTCGGTAAACTTTTTGCTAAGGTAATAAATGGCGTGCTCTTTTCGGCCAGACTCGTCATGCTGCCCCAGCACACACCCCATTGAGCTGTCAAGTACTGTCAAGTATAGTATTAGAGGTCTCCCTTCAACCGGTGGCATAAGAATGGGTGGTTCTTGGAGGTACTCTTTGATTCTGTCGAAAGCGGCCTGACATTCATCATTCCAACGTACTACCTGATCTTTCTTCAGCAGCTTGAAGATTGGTTCACAGGTAGCAGTTAGATGCGAGATGAATCGGGCAATGTAATTCAGACGTCCTAGAAAGCCTCTGACTTCTTTCTCTGTCTTGGGAACTGGCATCTCTTGTATGGCCTTAACCTTGGCAGGGTCCACTTGAATACCCTTGTCACTTACGACGAAGCCTAGCAGTTTTCCAGATCTTACCCCGAAGGTGCACTTGTTTGGGTTCAACCTCAGTTTATACAACTTCAGACGGTCAAATAGCTTCTGCAGATGGTCAAGGTGTTCCTCCTCAGTTTGGGACCTTGCGATCATATCGTCGACATACACTTCGATCTCATGATGGATCATGTCATGAAACAAAGCAACCATGGCACGTTGGTAGGTTGCCCCAGCATTTTTCAACCCAAAAGGCATGACCTTGTAGCAGAAGGTGCCCCACTGAGTAACAAAGGTAGTCTTTTCCATATCTTCAGGAGCCATCTTGATCTGATTATAACCTGAAAAACCATCCATGAAGGAGAACACCTTGTGCTGAGCAGTATTGTCAACCAGAACGTCGATGTGAGGCAGAGGGAAATCATCCTTAGGGCTTGCCCTGTTCAAATCCCTGTAATCAACACACATTCGGACCTTACCATCTTTTTTCGGTACCGGAACCACGTTGGCAACCCACTGAGGGTAAGAGGTAACTGCTAGAAAACCGGCATCAAATTGCTTCATAACCTCAGCTTTGATCTTCTCGGACATCTCTGGACGCATACGGCGGACCTTCTGCTTAACCGGAGGGCACTCTTCCTTGGTAGGTAAGTGATGGACCACAATGTCGGTATCCAACCCAGGCATGTCTTCGTAGGACCAGGCGAAGATTTCCACATAATCATGTAACATCTGAATCAATCGTTGTTTCACGCTGAGCTCCAGGTTGGCGCCGATCTTAACTTCCATTCTGTCCGTCTCAGTACCCAGATTTACCGTTTCCACTGGCTCTTCATGTGGCTGAATGGCCCTCTCTTCCTGGAGTAACAGTCTTGCAAGCTCACCAGGCACTTCGCAATCATCTTCACCTTCGTCTTCGGCTAGGTTGATCGGATTTTCTAAGTCATAACTGGCAGTAGCAGAGTCGTTACCAGTGAGATCCAGAGTGGATTGGAACCTGTATGAGTGAGTGTGTGTAAATATAGCTGTTTTGCAATATATATAAAGAAAGAAAGAAAGAGAGCACAAGATTTGAAATGCGAAAAACGTCCAATGTTTTTTATTCATGATATATGGAAATGACAAGTAATAAGCCCTCACAAATGAAGCCACGGTGCCCCGGGTAAAACACCAGGCCATAAAGTTTCAATTTATTGTTCATTACAAATTAAAAAACAAAGGAATTCATTACTGAGTAACAAAAGTAACAGGTATGTAGTCTTTTGCAGTCCAATTGTTCAGTCCACCGTCGGTCGTCGGGTAGATCCAACATCAAACTCTGATTCCTCCGCATCGCCACTATCCATGATAGCATTCACCCCATGGTTGGGCATGGGAGCATTCACCACATTGGGCTTCTCGGGCGCCTCGAACTGAACCTCTTTAGCATCGATAAGGTCTTGAACCTTATTCCTCAGGGCCCAGCAATCATCAGTAGAATGCCCCGGGATATCAGAATGATAAGCACAGCGGGCGTTTGGATTGTACTTCGGAGAGGTTGTGTTTACCACCTTCGGAGCTTCTCTGACGGTTACCAAGTTGGTCGATAGCAGTTGCGGCAAGATTTGCGACAAGGTCATACTAAGCCGAGTATATTCTCTTCTGGGTCTCTCACCCCTTGGTTGGTTAGGTTTCCGAGGAGCGGCAGCAGGCTTTGCAATTACCACCGCGTTGATAGCTTGGCGGCGTTCCGGTTTGTTTTGCCTTCTAGGCCCATACACAGCACTGGCTTCCTTCTTGAAAGGCTTTTTCTCAGAACTTGAGGATGCACCTTTCTGTATCTTCCCTGATTTCATACCAGCCTCTATCCTCTCCCCAGTCAGAATGAGATCTGTAAACCCTGCAGACGAATTGCCAATGAGATGATTGAAGAACGGCCCGGATAGGGTCCCCAAGAACATGTCCACTAGTTCACGGTCGGTTAACGGTGGCTGCACCCTGCCAGCCAGGTCCCTCCACTTCTGTGCATACTCTTTAAAACCTTCTCCCGATCCTAGCGACATACCCTGGAGTTGGGTACGTGTAGAAGCGAGGTCGGCATTATACTGATATTGTTTATAAAAAGCAGTAGCCAATTCCTCCCAGTTACGAACCTTGGTTCCATCCAGCTGATAGAACCATTCGAGATGAGTCCCTGAAAGACTCTCCTGGAAGAAATGGATCCATAAGTTCTTGTCCACAGTGTATGGTTGGATCTTCCGCACATAAGATCTGAGATGTAGCTTAGGGCAGGACGCCCCGTCATACTTTGCGAAAGATGGTGCTTTGAACTTGTGTGGGATCACCACACCAGAAGATAGACCCAGGTCTCCAAAATCCAACCCAGGCACTTGTTGAATTTCCATGGCATTCAGGCGATCCTCTAACTGCTTGTACTTGTCTTCAGCGGGAGGGTACTGCTCTTCATTGAAATCAGTCTCGTTGTCAGAGACCACCGGACTAGGAACCATTCCCCCTTGGGGACTTCCTTTCCCTACAGAAGAACCAGCTTGATCAACCTCATTCTGCAGTGTGTTACCAAACCTCCGGCCAGTGTTGAATAGTACAGTTCTCTTCTTCTTCTTCTTGACCAGCAGAGCCTTCAATTCCTCTTGACCTTGGGCTAAACTCATGATCAGCTCTTGGAACTGGGCGTTCTGAGCCTGGAGGGCCTTGATGGATTGCTCAGTAGATGATTCAGGATTCATGATGGCGAGCTAAAATAAACAGCGAAGAACATTAAGCAACCTGAAAAGAAGAGTACCTGTGATGCACATGATGCATGATATGTTGTGTATGCAATGCATTCAAGGGTTCGAAAGTTCAAATTTGTTGCAGACAAAAAGGAACACACGTTATCATTAAGAAATAATTGTTCAGTACATCAAAGCCTCATGGGCAAAAATTACAAAGTAAACTAATCCCAAAAGACACTGCGCATCCTCTTTGGAGCTATGTAAGTGTTGAGAGTCTTTTCCTCGTGCAGTAGGCGGGTGAGCTCCAAGACCTTCTTCTCACTAGCATGTAGACTGGCTTCAAGAGAATTCCGTTCTTCCTTAAGCTGGATCCAACTCTTCTGCATTTCTTCCCAGGATGTGGGCATGTCAGGATGTTGAATGGTGTACGATACCTCTCCTTTCAACACTGGCTCTTTGATCACAGGGAGAATATGAGGATATGGCATCACCAGCTTCTGGGAGCGGGCTCGTACCCACTTGAGATAAGGCTCCAACGGGATGGAGTTCCTGTGCCCCAATGTCTTGCTGTCTACCCTGTTGGGCATCCTCCAAGCTCTGATAAATCTCTGGCGAAGCCCTTGTGCATCGTTGTCGAAGTCAAAGACTATGTCAGGAATTAACATGTCATGAGGGCCATCCCTCCGAGCATATCCAAACTGTCTCAAGGCCAGACAGGGGTTGTAAGTAATACCTCCTATAATTCCAAGTAAAGGAACATTAGGAAACTCCCCGCAACGATCAATGATAGTGACATCCTCTCTGGACCGAGAACACCAATGTATATTTGCATGTGTAAGAGTCATTAGTCGTTGTGACCATCTCAAACCCCGCTCATTCTTCAAAACTGATTGTGGAAGGTGCGAAATAAACCACCTTCCCAGGAGAGGAGTGCAGCACATAAGAACACCTCTTTTTCTCATGGTTCGAGTGTAACATGAGTGAAGGATGTCCCCAAGCAACGTAGGTATAGGATTCCTAGACATGAAGATCTTGACAGCATTGATATCTATAAGCTGATCTGGATTCGGGAACAACACCAACCCATAGACCAAGAGGGCCACAACTTCTTCAAAGGCTTGTAGGTCAAGGGAATTCCAACATTCTTGGGCCTTCTCAAACAGAAACCTGGCCAAGAACCCTTTGATACCACTTCTGACTTCCCAATGTCCCTTGATGTCAAATGGTTGTAGGCGTAATGCTTTAGCAACCTCTTCAAGTTTGGGTTCCCTTTCCGTACCGTTGTAGGGTAGTTGACTAAGGATAGGGATCTTCAGAAACTGAGAGAACTCTTCCAATGTAGGCACCAGTTGATAATCCAGGAAAGTAAAACAGTGGTGCAGAGGGTCAAAGAACTGGAAGAGGACCTTTATCATATCTTCCTCAATGTTGGTGTTGACCAAACTGACGAGTCTTCCATGTTTCTCACTGAAAGAAGAACTCTCGGGAATCCTGGATATAAGTTCCTTAAGCTGAGGAGGGATCCTTACAAGGCTGATCTGAATTGTCTTTCTGCGGATAGTTTCCATGTCCTACAAAACAAGAACAAAGATGAAGATTCGAACCCCTGAAATGGTTAGTGGATTCATGTGATGCTGTATGATGTTATGATGCTATGATAAAAACACACCACAAGTATCCACAAAAAGCAAACATGGTAAGGCACACAAGTCACACAAGACAACCCTTAGAGTTCAGGCCAGCATGGGGTCTAGGTATTACCCTCTTGAAGTTGGTGGGCTCAAAACCTGTCCTATCAGAAGTAACCGGGTTCTAAGGATCTCAATATCATTGGATTGTTTTCTGTGTTCATCGTTTCGATTTAGCCACTAAACTGGCAATCGAAATATTCCAAGAAAACAACCCTCAACTGAGTGTAGTATCGAGTATCAACCAACTTCGGGCTGCACCAAAGTCAGTTATCTCACTACCCTAGAGAGGCCAGGATGGTTCAATTAAGGTTCCTAAGGTCAGTTGATGCTTCACGACACCATGCGGCGGCCCCGTACTCTCCTTGACTTGACTCAAGGGTTACCGGTACTCACCAAAGTGCCACATCAACGTAGCAGACTGCTTCAACCGTGTCGGTATACCCCACACAGTTCCCTCACAGTCTTGTTGCTACTTTCTAAGAAGGTATCCCCCAGATCCGGGTTAGGATCTATAGAACTCCCAAGACAGTGCCCACAATAATAAAGCAAGCAAAACAAAGCAATTGAAAACACAAGTATGAGCTATCCTAAGGTACACCTCACTTTAAGTTATCCCCATCAGAGTCGCCAGTTCTGTGATCGGTGGATTTAGAACTGACTGTTTAACGCTGGTTCGCGAAATGTCGCGGAAGCAAGAGTCGCCACCGTCTTTTATTTTCTCCAACATGGACAGGACAAAAGCACAGCAAAATTCCTTATGAGAACGTTTCTCGGTTCGGGAGGTAGATTTATAGAAAGGGAAGGTGTTAGCACCCTTTCTATCCATGGTTATCCATGGGCTCTTAGATACTTGCTCTTATGTTTTCAAAATGTTTGCTTTTCAAAATGTGAGTGGGTTTGAAAAAGTTTCTTTGAAAGATTTCTGAATAACTCTTGTATCTGTCCTCAAGAGTGTTTGAAAAATTTGTTTTGAAAGCTTTTAGAAAGTGTCAGTGTGAAAAGTTTTTTTTATTGTTTTTGAAGAGAGAAAGTATCCATGAGTCATCTACCTACCCTAAGGAATTAAGCTGTGTAAGAGTCCTTTAGATAGTGCCATCCCACCATTGAGAGATAGGTAGCACCACCGTTGGAGGTGTTCGGGTCAATTCGATTGTAGGGACAGTGTGGTCACCGAAGCAATAGTAGGACACCTTAGAAGCTACCCTTATGTCCTTGATCCTTTTTTTATCCGAGGCAACCGTTTCGAGGCAACTGTTTCGAGGCAACTGTTTTGAGGCACCTATTTCGAGGCAACTGGATCATGGACATAAGGACCTCTAAAACGTCCTATACTTGACGACCACATTTCGAAGGCAACGAGTGAGGCGTATCCTAGAAGTGGTGTGTGTATTTGTGTGTTGTTTTCAGTTTAACAGTTATCTTTGATCATGGCATTGTGAGCTACGCTTGTTTTTAATTACCATACATTCTTTCATGCAAGTTTAGCAGTTAGGAGTGCGGAAAATTAAAAGACGGAAAGATAAAAGCTACGCTATTACAAGGCGCGGGTCTATACATCGCCAAAATACAAAGACCCGTTTTTGATAAAGACGCGGAAAGTAAAAAATGCGGTAAACCTAATTACTATTACATCCTTGAACAGTTACACAATAATCAATAAGAAAAAAGAATAACGCGCGAAAAGAATAAATTGGAACGTCCGAGGGTTTTGACCCTTTGCATGAAATTAAATTAAATTAGGACTTAATTATTATTTAATTAAAGAAAAGAAATTGTTTTTTTTATATTTTTGTATTTAATGAAAATAAGAAAAAATTAAAAGGAAACCCTAAATCTAGATTATTTTAATTATTAAGGAAAAAGGTCAAAATTAGGCTAATTAACTAAATTATTTAATTTACATGTTTATTTACAAAAATAATAGTAATTAATAATAATAAATAATGATGAAAATAATTAATTAAGAAAAAGATAAAAAATGTCAAAAAAAACCTAATTCTATATATTTTTTATTTATTAAGAAAAAGTGTCAAAATTAAAACCTAATTTAAACTAGATTAATTGTTAGTTATTTATTTACAAAAATAAATTAATGGTAAATTTAATAAATAATTAAAAACAAAACATTTTTTAGTTTCTGATTTTTTATTGGGAAAAAACTATTTTATGAGGAATTAATAATAATTATAAACAATTAAAAGAATTAAAAGAAAGAAAAGAAAATTAAATTGCAAACCAAGGGGGGTATCAGGCCCAGAATGGAGGTGTTTGGAGGTAATATAGGCCCATGAACACAAGGCTCGTTTGACTTCCCAGGATGGTGTGCACATTGGTTGACTGAGTGTACCATAGGCTTCAATCTGTGGCCACTAGATTATTGATCAGGACATCTGACAAGCCAACGCGTGAGGGTGTATCATGGAACGTTTGAGAAGCGCTACACCTGAAAGTGTTAAGAAAAATATGAAGAATATATGGGGGGGACCTGGGAATCGAACCCAGGTCCCAACGCTTGCAGGACACGTCCTCCACCACCTGGCCATTTGCGTTTATTTGTATACATAACAACAATGAAATATAATATATGAATAATTCTAATTATACTGAAACAAAGAAAAAACGCGCTAATATTTGAATCTTCCAGTAGCGCTTGGACACCTCAGCTTTCTTCTTCGTTTTCACCTGCAATATGAATGAGATAGCGGGGGTTTTAAACCCCCACTAAGTGGAATAGTAAAAAATAGCGAATAGAAGAGGAATCAACATAAAAAAGGCGCGATAGGTTGGTTGAATTCGTCTGGCCTTGAAGAATTCAACCATGGTCATGGCTTAGTCCAATTTTTCCTGATGCCTAAAGCCCTAATTTGGAGCTTCAGAAACCCTAGGTTTCATCCATGGTGAATTTCGTTTCAGGCAGCTTTAGCACAATTAACTTATACCAATCGCTTCAGGAGGTACCTGTTAGTATGAATCAAACGAGAAAACAGATTAAAAGCACATGAATCATGTTATGCGAATTTGAAAAACAAGACAAACCGTGTGGCCTATGTTCTTGGATTCTTTACGTGTTAGGATTGATTCTTGATGCCAATAGACTCCTGGAAGGTCCAACAATGTGTTAGAATCCTTTTTAGACTTTGAATTGTGCTGCAAGTATGCTTTCAGTTTTCGAGTTTCTCTCCAAAATTTGCAAATTGGTTATGTCCTTTGAGCAGCTTTCACGTGTCTTGTGCACTAGGGTTCACTTATGCATTTGTATGTGAAGCAAATTAGGTCAAAATAAAGCCCATGAACCCATTGCAATAATGTTTCATATCTTTGATTTTCAATTATGTATTTCCAATCTTTTTTCATGAAAACTTTGCCAATTATGGAAGATCTTGTCCCCTTGAGTGATGCACGAAATCCTTAGCATGTGTGGAGTATATTTGCTGCATAAAAAGATTTGACAACCATTATTTGATATTTTTCTACAATTAAAACTAATTAAATGAATTAATAAGAATAAAAATTCAATTAATTAATTAAAAATAAGAAAATAAATCCTTTTAAGCTCAATGGGTCGTGCACAGGCTTTGGGTAATGATTCAGGAAAGAATTTGAGGCCCATTAGCAAATTTGAAGTGTTTTAGGCAAAGTTGACTTTTGAAAGTTCCCAAAAATTTCCCAACTTCTCCAATGCATATCTTGCTCAATTTTGAAGCTATGAACATGTTCTTGGACATTTTGGAAATTTCTTGAAGTCCTCTAACCAATGTCTTTGGTCCCATGTCATTTTGATTTACCAATCTCAAGTTATGGTCTTTGACTTAAAGTGCCTTTTTGTTGACTTTTGAAAATGACCTATAATGTTGAAATTGATAACTTTTTGTGAGAGCATTTCTTGGACTTGGAGTGTGAATATGAGTTATAGGAAATTTCATCCCCTTAAAAATGAGCTTTGGATGGGATTTTTCTGATAAACCATGAGGAAGTTATGCCTTGGTCAATTTGCAGTTGACTTTTCAACTGTCCAAAAATAGAAACTTTTGCATCTTGATACTTTTTGAGCCATGCTTGTGGAATCATGATCAAGAATTGATCAAATGATGATTGTGGCTTCAAAATAAGATGTTGACCAAAAATTTTGACTTTTGAGTGTCAAATGACCATTTTGCCCCTGCAGTAGACTATGGAGCAATTAGGGTTTTTGACTGTGCAATTTGATGATGTGAGTCTTGAAACTTGACATATGAATGCTTGACAATGTATATGGGCACATGGGACTTGATTGGACCCCTGAGAATCTCAATTTCTTTGCAAGAACCAAAACCCTAATTTTGACTGTGTTAGGAGGCAATTGGACTGTGCAACCCTTGAGGGATTTTGAATCATCTGGAGATTGATCTTTCCAAATCTTGAAGAATATGGGAGGGAAAATTTTGGGGTACAACAGAGTGTATCCTTGAGAAACTAACCTTTCCTTATTTCTAGTGACCACCACTTTTTCATCAGATGTATTCTTGTATACCCATTTAGTACCAGTCATATTTTTCCCTTCAAGTCTTGGAACCAGATCCCAAACTTCATTTCTACTGAATTATTCCAGCTCCTCTTGCATGGAATTAATCCAGAACTCATCAGTTAGGGCCTCGTTGACATTCTTAGGCTCAATTTTTGATACAAATCAAGATTTAGAAATCCCTTCTCTTGATATGGTAGAAACTCCCTTATTTGGATCTCCTATGATGAGCTCCTTAGGATGATCTTTCTGAGTTCTGATTGAAGGTCCTTTATTGAGTTGACTAGGCTGGGAATATGCTTGAGGAGGATTAGAATCAATACTTGTGTCATTTGATTCAGTTGGACTATCAGGCAAAGATGTTCCAACATCCTCTGAGACATCTTCTTCAACATTCCATCATCTATCATCAATAGTAACATTTATTGACTCCAATATAACTTTGGTTCTGGAGTTAAAACCTCTGTATGCTCTATTGTTTATATAGTAGCCCAGGAATATTCCTTCATCACTCTTGAGGTCCATCCTCCTCCTTTGTTCGCGATCAGCTAAGATGTAACATTTACTTCCAAAAACATGAAAGTATTTTACAGTTGGTTTTCTCCCCCTCCATATTTCATACAAAGTAGATGAACTGTCTTTCCTTAGAGTGACTCTGTTATGAATATAGCATGCAGTATTCATAGCTTCAACCCAGAAATGGTAGGGTACCTTCTTAGCATGAATCATGGGTCTGGCAGATTCTTGCAGAGTTCTATTCTTGCGTTCTACAATGCCATTCTATTGAGGAGTAATGGGAGAAGAGAATTCATGGTTGATTCCTTCAGAGGAATAAAACTCAGCAAATTTTTTATTCTCAAATTCCTTTCCATGATCAATCCTGATTCTTATGACATGACTTTCCTTTTCCCTTTGAAGTTTTTGACAAAGATCTTTGAACACTTCAAAATTTTCTGATTTTTCTCTAATAAAGCTTATCCGTGTGTATATAGAAAAGTCATCTACAACAACATAGGTATATTTCTTTCCACCAAGACTTTCAACCTGCATAGGTCCCATCAAGTCCATGTGAAGAAGTTCCAAAACTTTTGATGTAGTAAGATGTTGAATCTTATAATATGACATCTTAGTCTGCTTTCTAATTTGACAGTCACCACATACCTTTCCTTCTTCTATCTTAAGCTTAGGAATCCCTCTCACTGCTTCTTCATATATAATTCTCTTCGTGCATTTCAGATGTAAGTTCCCCAATTTTTGATGCCATAGTTTAACTTCATTCTCTTTGGCTAAAACACATGTTAAGGAAAGGTTTAATTCTTGAGGAACCCATAGATAACAGTTGTCTTTAGATCTGATTCCTTTCATGACAACTTTATTCTTTTCATTGCACACAAGACATTCTTTCTTAGAGAAGTTAAATTTGAATCCTTGATCACATAGTTGGCTTATACTTATCAGGTTATCTGTTAACCCTTTTACAAGTAACACATTATCAAACTTAGGAATTCCTGAACAGTCAAGCTTGCCAACACCTTTAATTTCTCCTTTTTCTCCATCACCAAAAGTCACATAACTGGTGGAATGAGATTTGATATCCACCAACAGATTCTTGACACCTATCATGTGTCTACAACAGCCATTGTCAAAGTACCAGTCATCTTTGGTTGATACTCAGAGAGGTGTGAGCAACGAGACTTCTAACATTGGACATGGGAATCCACTGTTTCTTTTTTTTTCTATTTTGGGGAATCTTATTAGTTTTGGGAAGAGGAGTATTTTTAGGATACCCATTATTGTATCCCAAAATTTTCCCTTTCATTTCTCAAAGAATTTTCCTGGACCCTCAGGTTTGCTTCTATCAAGTTTCAAGTCTTGGATCACAATTTTCCAAGAAAGTCATTCACAAGGTCAAAATGGTCAATTGCACACTGAAAAGTCAAACTTTGACTTTTAGATAAAAAATCAAGTTTCAAGAAGGCATGTTAAAGTATGAAGTTTGTTTCATCAAAAAAATCAAAAGTCAAGATTATGTTGAAAAATCAAAATTCTAAATACTTAGAAATTTTTCTAAGTGTTTAAGAAATATGATAAATTCAGAACTTCTAGCCAGATTTTCACCATGGTGCATTTTGATTCTGGAAGAACTTCTAACACAAGATTTGTAGATCTCAATGAGGTCTAAAACATTTTAGAATACAACTTCTTCTAGAAATGATGGGATTTAAGTTATACAGCTTCAAAGGCACGTCATTAAAACTGAAACATTCAGTCAATTCTGGACCTTTCCAAAACAGGATTTGGTTAGAACTTCTGGATCAATTTTCATGTAGGTCCAGTCAAAATTTACAAGAGAAATTCAAAGAGGACTTACAAAGCATGTTATAAGCTTTCTGGAAAGTCTGAGAACTCACTCAGAACATGCTGGAGCAAAGAGTTTCAAAGATCATAAGTTGGATGTTTGTTCTAAGTTGCGCTGATGCTGAACTTCTGACCTAGAATTAAGCTATGATGCATAATTTCATATTGAAGGATTTCTGGTTTGATAAATCTCATAATCATTTAATGCTCACAACCACTTTTGATTTTTTATCAAAAGGATTTCCCCACGCGTGGCATAGAAATACCATTGCTGTCCTTGAAAAGCAAACTTTTGTATAAGAGTATGTTGGGCCCATGCTTTGCTTTTTCCTATGAGGGTACTTTCCTTAATTCATGCTTACAAATCCATCTTAGGCACGGATAAAAGCTGCTAAACACCATACTTGTTTAACTTGCTTCAAGAATAAGTCAGCGCTCTAGTATGATGGTTGTACTCTTGACTTCTCCAAGCTACAAAATCCTTGCCTATAAAGTGAACTTCATTTGCAACTGTGAAGGGGTCAAAAAATTGAAGAGCAAAAAGCCTTGAAACCTTGCCAAAAATTCCAAGAATCCAGAACTGCAAACGCAAATACAAAACCTGCTAATTTTTTATTCTTGCATTCAAACTTCAATTTACCTCAAGTGTCTCTTGACCAAATCATCCATACAGCTTCTGATATACATTTAGAGGCCTTCCTAACTTCTGTTTTCAGACTACAACATATTATCCACCAATTTCCATTTCAAAGTCAGAACTTTGCTTCTTGGTTGTTCCAGAATTTTCTAGCCATTCATAGCCCAAGTTAAAGGTTGTTCCAGCCTACTGAGCAGGTGAGGAAGCTGATCAGAATAACGCAGCAGTCAGAATCAAGTTTTGGCTCACAGGAGATTCTCCAGCTACAAGGTAAGTTTCTGCTGAATCTCATCATATCAATTAGGCATTGATAAACTTGCATGTCCAAATACAATGTAGACATCCTGATTCTGATGATGTACATATTTTGAGGTTTCATGTATTTTCTGCCTAAGTAGGGAGAATATCAGTTCAGAACTTCTTAAGGAAATTAGGATTAACAGATATATACTTGTTTCTGATTTACAGTCTTGATATTTTTTTTATGTTTCTGAAAACCATGATGGAAGTCTGCCATAATTGTTATGTTTGTGTTTTTTATTCTGTTGAGAAACGACTAAGCTGCAGATTGTTCTGATTAGCATGGAGAAAGAGATGGAGTTCATCATCAGAGTTTACTTTATGATACATGTTTATGCCTTTGCTTATAATACCGGATGTACAACCACCCTAGTGGTAGAAGGCGTGCACATGAGACATTAGTACTAAGGGTCCTGGGTTCTAGCCCCAAAAGATTTTTTTTAGGGTCATTTGTTGACATTTTTTCCCATTTATCTGTGAGACAATATTCCTAGATCAGAACTTATAGATACCCTCACCCAACAGCATTATCACCTCACTCTCTCAAACAACCATAACTTCTGACTTGCCAATGATATTAGAACTTCTAGGTTCCTAGCTGCACTAAGGCTTCTAAACTGCTTCAGCAATCATAACTTCTAGGCTTTCCTTTATTCCTAGCAACTTCAGAACTTCGGTGTACCCATACTCAAAACTTCTGACCTTCCCCATCTCTGCTAACATGTTATTTCTAATTTTTGCAACGCATCAGAGTCAGAGTTTCTGCCTTTTATTCCTGTCCCTTTCAGCCACGCGTTGATTCTGACCCCTTTTTTTCTTCTTTTTATTTTATTTTATCTTTAATAATCAAAACACCAAAAATATTTTTATAATCAGATACGTTATTTTATCTTTTTTAAAACCAAAAGGTTAAAAATATTTTCTTAAGCAAACTTACTTCTTTTCTTAACAAAAACAAAACAAGTCCATTTTACATTTCTTGTACATTATTTCAATATGGTTGTAATAGATAATTAGGAATTTAATTTCTTACAATCCCCATTTGTAAACTTGTATACCCCCTCCCCTAATGATGTAATAGCTTAGTAACTTTACTTTCCGCAATTTATCGTCTTATATAAATGTTAGTAATTAGGGTTTGTATTTAAAGATAAAATCAACAAATAGCAAACCTTAATTCAAGATAAATAATGCATGTAAATCAAACACATTTGCACACTTGCACCCTTAGGGTAATTCCACTTTGTTGCCTTACAAAAATGGCCATGTATGCATGTGGGATATCTTTGCAAAAGCAATAAAAAACACAAGATCATAGTCCCTCGATGACGTTATAAATGTTGCCTTTCAAAATGATCTTAGTCCCTCAAAAAGAAATGCTAAGATATCCCACGACATTGCTATCATGACTATACGATGACCCACGCCCGTCCCTTTACATCCAAAGATAAGGTTTCTTACCAAATCAATGGTAAGATATCAATATCAAAGGAAAGGAAGAAATGAACAAAGACTTTTGAGTAGGTAGATTGTTCCTAGTTGCATGCTCATTTTCAAATCAAACATCCTTGCGTATTTTCAAAACAAACACCAAACACTTTCAAAAGCACTTTCAAAACATTTTCCAAACATGAAATATTTTTCAAAAGCCCAACACTTTGTATACGTTCTTACGAACGAGAACTATTACAAAGATTTCCTAAACGAAGGCTCCTTTTCAAAATACTTTCAAAACCACCACAAAGCATATTTTCAAACAAAAGAAAGTGATCTAGCAAGCAACTAAGAGCCCATAGATAACTATGGATGAAAGGGGTGATAATACCTCCCCTTTTCATAATCTACCCCCTGAACTCAATAAATAATCTCAAAGGTCTCTCTTGTTCTTTTCAGCCTTTCCTTTTGGATAAAAGAAAAGTCGGTGGCGACTCTTGCTAACCGCAACATATGTGATAAAATGCAAAACACCCAAGTAAGTTCTTCCACTGTATCACACCGATACAGCTTGAAACAGAAGGGCCTTATATGTCCAAGCCTTCCACAGTGTTGACATTTCCAGGGCTGGGGATTTTCTCTGGTGTGATTAAGCTTTTTCTTCCCATGAGGTTTCCCAAGGTGTCCTTTCTTATCATAATGTTTGCCCACGTGTTGAGACATGTGATTCAACATATTTGGTTTAGCCTTAGCATGTATGGAAACATATGCAGGCTGTTTTCCATGACGTTCTTTCTTCACATGATGCCTGCCAAGATGTCCTTTCTTACCATGATGTTGAAACATTTGATTCGACATCTTTGGTTTAGGCTTGGCATGAGTGGAAACAGATGAAGACTCTTCTAAGTTAGGTTCCTTTTTCTCATTGAAACCTAAACCACTCTTATCTCCTGTCACTCTTCCTGCTTGGAGAATTTCATCTAATGTGTCAGACCCATTATTCAGCATCTTGAGAGATTTGACCATTCTATCAAGATTTGAATTTAGAGAGGACACTTCACTTTCCAGATCAGAAATAGTTTTAAGATTCTCTTCCCTTTCCTCCTTCAGTTGAGTTATAAGGGCTTTTTGTTTCTCACCTTCAAGACATACTTCTGCACTTCTGAGACATAATTCTTTGTATGAAGCAGCTAACTCATAAAAGGTTAGTTCCCCATCACTAGACTCTTCATCAGATACATATTTTCTTGTCAATGCTTTCACATATTTGGCAGATTCTTCAGGATCACTCTCTGAGTCCTCTTCACACCAAGTAAAAGATAGATTCTTCTTTTTTTTCTTATATATGTAGGACATTCAGCTCTAATGTGACCAAATCCTTCACATTCATGACGTTGTATTCCCTTCCCTTGAGAAGATTTTTCTCCAGCCCTTTTTCTTCCCATCTCATTTGACTTATAGATGTCAGATGGGATGTTCTTGACATTTGACCTTTGGTTCATGTCCCTTCTTTTTATCACTTTATTAAATTATCTTCCAAGCATAGCTAGGGCATTTGATATTCCTTCATCTGTATCTAGATCACAATCTTCTTCTTTATCTTCATGATTAGATACAAAGGCTATGCTTTTGTTTTTATTCTCAGATCTTTAATTTATGCTTAATTCAAATGTTAGAAGGGATCCAACAAGTTCATCCACTTTCATTTTGTCAATGTCTTGGGCTTCTTCTATAGCAGTTACTTTTATATCAAATCTCTTGGGAAGAGATCTGAGTATCTTTCTCACCAATTTTTCTTCGGGTATTTTCTCTCCTAAAGCACTAGAGGCATTAGCAATTTCAAGGATGTTAATATGGAAGTCATTTATACTTTCATCATCTTTCATCCTCAAATTCTAAAAATTTGTGGTGAGCAGCTGAAGTCTTGACATCTTAACTTTGGATGTACCTTCATGAGTAGATTGAAGAATTCCCCATGCATCTTAGCAACTTCACATGTATTCACCAATCTTAAAATATTCTTGTCAATTCCATTGAATATAGCATTCAAGGCTTTAGAATTTCCAAGTGCAATTTCATCTTTTTCCTTAGACCAATCTTCTTCAGGTTTTAATTTAGAAGTAGGTTCTCTATTCTCTCCCAATTTGACAGGGTGTTTCCATCCTCTTAAAATAGCTTTCCAGGCCCTGCTGTCTAAGGAGTTTAAAAAGGCAACCATACGTGGTTTCCAGTAGTCATAATTGCTTCCATCCAGAATGGGTGGTCTGTTCACAAATCCTCCTTCCTTGTCCATAGTACCAGAAAGTATCTTCCCTGGATCTCACACAGATAAAGAGAAGGATGCCTGCTCTGATACCAATAGAAATTCTGGTATCAGATATGTGATGTCGAATGAGACGTCACGGCATAAATATCTGTTTGCAAGTAAGGTGCAGTAAAATCAAAAGCAGTAAAAACACAAGAGATTGTTCACCCAGTTCAGTGTATAACAACACCTACTCTGGGGGCTACCAATCCAGGAACAAGTTCACTAAATAGTATCAATTCATAGACCCTCAGTAAACAACTAGTTTACAATCTAATCACTTAATCACTACCTAAGCTAAACTTCTACCTAAGACTCACTTAGGTATGAGGCCATCCTCAAATCCCTTAAATCACTTACAGAATTAATAAGTTTGAAACACTTCAATCATTCAATGCTTAAAAGCTTATGATTGATACACAATTAACAACCCAAATAACAACTCAAGTATTTAAACTAACACTTAGAGTGTATTACAAATAAAAAGCCTATACTTCTAATTAAAAAGAAAGTATTCTTCTTCAAAAGTGCTTGTCTTTGAATAAGGAAGCAAGTCCTTATATATGCGCATCTTTGGGCTTGGGCTTAAAAACAAATATTCAAATATTTTTAATATTTCCATAAAAACAGGCCAAGAAAAAATTATGCAATTTGAAAAATATTCCTCCATATTTTTCGTAGCCTGTAGATCACAAATCCTGAATTATAGAGTGTTGGAAATCAGGAAACAAAAGACTTAACTGATTTTGGGCTGAGATCAGTTCAGTAGGCAGAAGTCAAGACATCTGCTTTGACATCATTCAAAATAGTTTTGCTCCAAATGTTAAGAAATTTATCAAAACATTAACAAGTCATTGTTTTACCAAAATTGCTGCCAACAAACACTTACACTAACTAATGGTAAGATAACACTATCTAAAGGAGGAGGAAAAGAACAAAGACTTTCTTTTGAGTAGGTAGAACGCTCGTAGTTGCTTGCTCACAAACATTTCAAAACAAAACATCTTTTCAAAATACACCAACACCTTCATGAAATATTTACAAAAGTCAACGTTTTTTATACATTTTCGCCGAAACAAAAAAAACATTACAAAGTTCGCCTAAACAAAGGCACTTTTCGAAAATTCTTTTAAAAAAATCACAAGCACATTTACAAAGCGTTTCAAAGTGAGCTAGAAACTAAGAGCTTGTAGGTAACTATGGATGAAAAGGGTGCTAACGCCTTCCCTTTTCATAACCTACCCCCCGAACTCAAGAAAATTCTCAAAAGGTCGTTCCTGTTCTTTTCACGCTTATCTTATTAGATAAAAGAAAAGTTGGCCGCGACTCTTGCTATCTGCAACAATTGCAATAATACGCAAAACACCCAAGTCAGTTCTCCCACTGTATCATAGAACTGACAACTCTGTTGGGGATGATAACTAAAAGTGGGGTTACCTTAGGGATTAGTTCATATTTAAATGCTTTCATTGTTTGACTTGCTCGCTTTACTCTTAAAAGGGTTGGGGAATATTAGGTAAGTAGCAATAGATCGTGGGGAACGTGTGGGATATACCGACATGGTTGAAGTGATGGCTACGTTAGTGTGACACATTTGTTGGTACCGGTATCCCTTGAGTCCAGTCAAGGAGAATATGGGGCCGCTGTGTGGTGTCATGAAGCACTAACTGACCGTAGAAACTTAGTTGAACAACTTGGCCATTAGAAAGTAGTGAGGTAGTCGTATTTGGTGTAGACTGAAGTTGGTTGATACTCGATACTACACTCATTGAGATCGGAATTTCGGGATATTTTGGCTGCAGTTTAGATGCTTGAGCTAAAACAATGCCCGATGAAGAAAGATCAGTGATATTGAGGCTCCTAGAACCCGATTACTTTTTAGGACAAGTTGAACCAACTAACTTCAAGAGGGTACTTACCAATAAACCCCATGCAAGCCTAAACCTAAGGCCTTGTGTGCTTTGTTTGTGTCTGATCATTTTCTCATGACATCGCAACATCTGAGGATCACCATACCTCATTCATCACCTACCAGGAGGACAAAAGATGATAATACAACAATTGTTACCCCTCACCGACTAGAGAATGAACCAGTCACAAGTCTTCCAACAAGTCGAACAGCGTGATGCTTTACTGTTTGAGTACCCTTAAAGGGAATGGAGTTTGTAGATTTAGCCAGTCAAAGCTTCAACAGAAACATCAAGACTTCAAACAATATTGATGTTTGTGTTGAAGCTTTGATTACCCAGTAGTTTTCATTGAGCAATGGTGTATCACTTTCAGTTGGTCATAAGGGATAGGTCGCTTCAAGTTTTTGGCTGAGCACGAAGTGATTGAAGTTGAGAAGTATGATTGTGTACTAGCCTACTTTCGGGATGTGAATCAACCACCCTAAGGGTATGATGTCAAGATTCTATGAACTTCTCATTCCTCCGTGAGCATTAGGTAAGGAAATGGTTATCCAAGACTCCATTGAGCAGGGGTGGTTATTTTCAATGGTAGTACTACGTTGAACAAAAGAAAAAGTATCAGAATTTGATTACCCTAAGAGGAAGAAGCATGTGAATACTCCATCAAATAAAAGTTTAGCCAACCCAGAGCAGTCACGTCAATAAATCTATTCATATTTTCGCCAATCTAGGGCAGTTATGTCGAGATTAGAAGAATCTTTCAAAGTGTCGAACAATCAGGGTCATTTACCCAAGTGTCGTTGAAGCCACTTCCCACTTTGTCTAGCCATAAGCAATGCTTCAAAGCTTGTAACACTGGGTCAGGTTATCTTGATGGTACGGATCTCAGGAAGTCCTCTCAAGGTGGATCTTTTCAAAGGTCAATCAATCTGAAGCAGTTAAGGCAAGATTCGATGAATCTCTCCATGAATCAGTTGAAAGTTATTCAAAGATTGAATACACTAGGATATTTTATCTCAAGTCAGTATGGTGCCATGTTTCTACAAGGACCTTCTCAAGTGAAATTCCTTCATACTCTACTTGGGGCACGTTTGGTGTGATTTGTTTTATAGGAACTATTGTTCACTCACTTATGTGTAATTTTCCAATGCCAAAACAACATTTGACAAGGTGGCTAAGGTATCCCCAGCATGGGTCATATCCCCAACAGCAGTGAATTTTCTACTTCTCCCTAGTGAGTCTTCCCCAAGTAATGAGATTGTGGCTAAAAGTTTGACTGATTTGGAAATTTTGATGATTACCCAGCAAAACTTGAAGTTTTCTTCTCCCTAGCATCACCAAGTGGAGAATCCTTGTTTGATAGTTTTTGATTGATGAGATTTCTTGGTAGATAATCTACATCCAAAACAGGTATGTGATATTGTTGAGTTCATATGAGAATGTCTATTCCCCTATGCAAATATGTTCCATTCCCCAACCGAGGGTATAGATTGAGAAGTTTCTTATTCCCATGCAGAGTTGCCTATGAAGATTTCTCTTATTCCCCGACAAAATCGCTTCATGAAGATTTATTTTTCAAGAATTCTCTCATCTCCCTAGCGGAAGCTTATGTTGAGACTCTTTATGTTAAGAATCTTTTCTCATTCATCAGTCAGGTTTGTTTGAGGATGGTTCATTTTTCCCCAAGACGAGTCATGTTGAAGATTATCTCACTCCCTGGAAGAGGTTACTTTCTGAGATCTCTTACTCATGATCTTTCATTTCCCCAACTAAGTTGACTTATGGAGATCTCTTACTCAAGAGTTCTCATTTCCCCAGTTGAACCATTTCATTGAAATTTCTTATTCAAGAATTCTCCCTTTTCCCCAGTAGAGTTTGATCCTAGATATTGATAAGTTTCATATCCCCAGAGGACTGCGCTATCATGACTTCTTATCCAAGGTTTCTCATATCCCCAACATGCTCGTTCTTATTGAAGATCGTTCGTAAATCCCCAGTTGAGTTTCTTACGCCAATATTACCTCTGCTCCAGCAAGAGTTTTATGCATAAGTTCTCTTATCTCTAGCTTAGATTCCCATATCCCCAGCAGTACAAGTTTATGTTTCTGTCATCCCCAAGCGAGAGGTTGACAAATTATTCCTCAAGCAATCAAAGGTGAATTTTGATTCCTTGTAGACCCCATGTTATTGGTGCTTTCCCCGACAACGTCCAATCTTCATTTGGCGTCCCTTACTAGAGTTTACAGTTTCGACCTGATCTTCTCCACTAGAGTTTGCAATTTATTTTTATAACTGCTGTCATAGGTTGTAGCCCATGTTTACTGATTACTCGGCCAGTTTCTCCCCACAGAGTTTCAGTTTTTCAAGGGCTTCTCTCCAACAGTTCCTTATATCTCATTTTCTCCAGCAAAATCATGCATTATTGCATTGCATCCTCAAAGTGTATTGTTTCCATTCTATTTTGGAACATTACTCCATGAAAAATAATAATTTAAACATGCATTGAGACGTAAGCCATTATTTTTATGTTTTCCCCCAACGGATTTGCTAAAAACTTCGGATTATATCCCCAACATGTTACTTAAGCTATTGTTGACCCAGATATTCATCCCCATAGATATCCCGTGATATCCTTGACAGTTCTCCTATCTTCTCGGTTATTTACCCATGTTTGCCTCTTGAAGTCAGAGTGCGAGAAAAAGTTGGTGTATAACTTTTCTTTCTTCTCAATTGTTTAAGTATCCATACTTTGTGTGTGGTAATTCAGATAATTTCCACTCTGGAAGGATTACACCCTGCCTTTTGCCTGAGGGATAATGTAGTTCTTTTTCTTGCAAGCCCAAATCCTTCCCTTACCTAGCATAATTCGGCCACCTTCTTGCTTCTCGCATAGGGGATGTTTCTTGCTCTGAGCAAGTCATTTTGATTCACGTCAAAGATTATTGGTGTACCGCTCAAGTCCAGTATATTTCTAATATTCCATTCTCGTTCCTAAATCAAATTTCTACTCATTACATTTTTCCTGTGGTTCGGTTCTTCCCTGGTACCTTTTTCTTAAATCTAGCAGCTACTAGTCTACCGTAATCGAGTTTCTACTCATTTTGTTTTGCTTGTGATTCAGTTTTTCCCCAGAATAATTTTCCCGGGTTTTCACTACCCTTAACGGTTCATTTCAATGTCTATTGATATACCTTTCAAATATCAGTCTTACCCTGATATTCATTCTTAGCCTATTTCATCTAGCTGCTTTTAGGTCGAGTTTTATCTCGTTACCTGTGCGTGCAATCCAGTTTTGTCCTGGTACTCATCTTTGGACTAGTTTTATCTAGTCTTCTTGAGTCGATTTTGCTACTCATTTTAAGTCAAATCTTTGGACCAGTTTTACCTAGTCTTCTTGAGCCGAGTTTTTACTTGTTATTTGTCTCTTTTATTCCTTGGTTTCTTTCAGTATCTTCTACTGTCTACCCTCTGTTGAGACCAACGAGTGTCTTGAGAAATACACACAATTTTCGTCACCTTGCTATAGGATCCAATTTCTATTGTTGTCCTATTGAGAATTTTTTTCAGAGCCTAGTTTTATCTAGTTCCTCTTAGGTTGAGTTTTGTCTCGTTACCTTGTTTTCACACCAATTTCTACTTGGCACATTCTTTATATTACTCCCGGAGGCTGAGTTTTATCTCGATAACTTCTACTCGATCCCACCATTGTTCAGCTAGCGTGCTAATGGTATAAGTTTTGTTTCATTTGTCCTTTGTTGATCGAGACCAATTTATTTCTTGTATACCCGTTCGGATCTGATATCTATTCATACCTTTCGAGTCTAGTATTATCTAGTATTCTTGGGTTGATTTTTATCTCGTTTTTCCAATTTTGTCTTGGCACATTCCTCTAGAATCTAGTGTTATCTAGTCTTCTTGGGTTGAGTTTTATCTCATTCTTATGGTGCATGCTCCAACTTCATCCTGGCACATTCTTATAGATTCTAGCATCCACTAGTTTTCTTAGTGTAAGTCTAATCTCTACTTGGCTTACTTTTCGAGTCCAATTTCTACTTGGCTTGTCTGTCAAATCTAATTTCCACTTGGTACATCTCTTGAGTCCAGTATTATCTTAAACTCTTTGGTAATATTTATTATTCACTAGTATTCCTCTCTTACCTAGTTTGTTTAGTATTATCCTCACAAATGTATACGGTTGCACTTGTTATTTTACACTCTTATTAAAGAGTGTAAATTTTTGGGTTCTTTTGGTATTCAATCCTCTTCCACCTTGAACATTCGAAAGTTGTCGCTCTTTATCACTTATCAAGTTTAAGATGATTGAATAGTGGAAGCTCTTGCACCCTAAAATTTACCCTCTTGACTTTATATTTTTAAAGGCTTATGTTTAATCATATACATTCATACATTGCGAAAGGATCAAAGTATTTTGGTTCCCAAGTTCCTCTGCAACATAGGAAAGATGGTTGTGTTATCAATAAGTGAAAGGAGGGTCTCATGCCCTGAATCTTTGAGTCACTCAAGCCATAAGGGTTTCTCATACTTCAAGACATCTCAATTGTCTCTTAGATTTATCAGAAGTTTGAAATTGCAAGTGTTGATTCTTGAATCACTATTCTCCTTTGCATCTATTGAGATTAGGGTTTTAGCCAGATGAAGTGTTTGATGCTTATATGGGAAAATTTTGTGAAGTAATATCCTCTCATTATTATATGAGACATCTTTTCTCAAATAAATTTTCATCATGCCCAGAGGAATTAGGGTTTTGAGACTGAATTATCATCTCCTAACACAGAGGGCCAAAATTTGAGTTTTTTTATTTAATCAGAAAATCTCTGATTTTTTGGGAAATTTTAATTCCATACTTCTCTACGTGTTTATGAGCACCTGTGATTGAAGGATTGAGCATCAATTTTGATTGGAAGTGGTTCAATTGATCAATTGGGGGTAAAACCGTAATTTGACCAAATTCAACAAAGTCAACTGTTGACCAAGGGGATTTTTGGTCAAAAGGCAATTCAATGTTCCTATTTTTATATTCCATGATCATTTATGGAAGAAAATTAATAGAAATGTTGAATTTGAAGATAACTTGTCAAAGAAGTCATTTGAACATTTGAAAAGTTTCAAAGTGTGGAAATTCATAGTACTAAACTTTGAAAATTCATAATTTCTTCATTTTTTATTGAAAAAATTCAAGCTTTACATGGTTGGAAAGAGGAGAAAAGTTCTTCAACTTTGTCCATGTGAGTCCAAGTCCAAAAAGTGAAAGGAACGAAAGTTATTGTGCTTGGAAGATTCTTGAGACTTAGTGAATTTTAAAAATTAGCATTAGATCTGATTTCTTCATGATCGATTTTGAGGGTTTAAATGAACTCAATATAAAAGTTGTCAAGATCAAAATTAAATTTTGAAGTCTCCTATACATTTTTTATTCAAGAATCATCTCATTTGGTTCAATGTAGAAGGAGATATGATGTTTAGGATTTGAAGGCTTGAGAAGGCAAGTTTGCCCAGCAAGAGAGGTCCGCGCGCGCATAAAGCCTGACATTCCATCAAAAAACTTGTGGGCACATCAAAGTTTGAGTTTCATGTGTCCTCTTCAATTCATCTTAATTTTAAAATGTGTTGAACATCAAAGTTTGAGTTTCATGTGTCCTCTTCAAGTTTAGTTCAAATTTCACCTCATTTGGAGCACTATGGAGAGAGATATTTTGCTTTGAATTCAAGAGCCATGTTCTGGTTATTAGAGCAAGGTAGCGAGCGCGTAGGGCAAGGTTTTGCCTGGTCATACCATATTTCATTTTTTCCATGCCAATTTTCAACACATTGAAAACTTTATTTCAAGTCTTCATCAACATCAATCTTAAAGCTCATCATCTAAGCTTTCCAAAGCCCTCATTTTGAGAGGAACACACGAGTAATTTTTGAGATATTGATTAAGGATGAAGTATGCACATGGTGGTAGCAAGTCAAGGCAAAAATAGAAGTGTACACCACTGGATTAATTCATTGCATGATGCTTATGATACATTCCATGCACGCGTCTGATCATATATATTCACATCATTTCCTTTCCCAAATTAAACTAAATCAAGCAAAATACATGCATGTACATGTAGTCCTCATGAATTACTAATTTTGGAAATATTCCCTTCAATTTCTCCCACCCCATGTGTAGCCCTTGCCACCTCACTATTCACATGCATATCACTCATTTCCTCTCTCTTTTAACTCCTCAAAGCAGCAAGATTGACACCCACTTTAGTCAAAACGCATGCCTCACACCTCTTTCACTTAATCTTCCAGTTTTGACAAAAAGGTCGTCCAACATATTTATTTGAGCATTGCCCCTTATACCCTCACTCTTCTAACTCTTTATAAGCAGTCCTTCTCTTCATTCATTCAAAAAATGAATTCACAAGAAACACATGCATAAGCTCAACTCTTTTTCTCAAAATCATACTTCTCTCTCCACTTTTCAAATTTCAAATTCGAATCTCCTTCAATCTATTTGATCCAGCTCTCAATTCTTCTTAATTTCATCACCATCAAAGCTAAGAGATCAAGAAATTCGGGTTTCTAAAGTTATAAAACCAGAGGCATAATGAATTTATTTTTCACTTTGAGGTAAGTTCTTTTTGAACTTAAATCTATCATTTCATCTTAAATTTCTGCTTTAGATCTTATTCATATTGTATTAGCTGGCCAGATCTTAAATCTGATGTATAATTGTGTGTGAATCTTTGCTTGAATCATGCTCTGCAAGTTGTGTGAGCATTCTATGGATCAGTGCTTTCGTGCTTGTTTTATACTTTGATCTTGCAATATTTAAAACTTTTATGATCATTTTGTTTTTCCTTGTTAGTTTGTGATGAATTGTGATGTTTGGATCATGTGATTTGGTTGAGAATCGAGAGAGAAATTAGGATCTAAAAAATTGTTGATAAATTTGCCTTTTAAAGTTCATGTCCATGCAGTGACTTTCATGAATAATTATCTTTATGATTAATGCATCATTTGTTGAATTTCTTGATTCTATTGCATTCTACGCATTTTGATCTTGAACTTTGATGTTCACATCACAATTTTTCATGGACAAACGAGAGAGTTATGAAGCTCTGAAACTCGCATGTTGAATATGTTAATTTTGTTAGGGTTATGTTTCATGGACAAGGACGATGATGTGTTGCATTTTAATTTAACATGTGCTAAATCATTTCACAGCGCTTTTTGGTCTATAACAACTCAAATCCCTGGCGCAGAGCAAATATCTAAGACAACAACAATAAAGATTTGTAAAACAAGTTTAATATAACGCCATGGGAGAAAAATATACATAAGTTCAAAGTAAAATACATACAAAACCCAATAAAAGAGAAATACATAGAGAGGAGAAGAGATAAACCATACATCTTCTGGTTTGTCAGAGTCGGTCGAAGAGAAATCCACCTCCAATCATCCATAAGCAAAGCCCTAGTGTTGTTATCTAAGCTAATCCACTACAAAAATGAAGTTGACGGAGTTGGGAGAACAAAAACTCACCCCCAAAACCATCCACCCAAAAATGAAACAAAATGAAAGTATAAAGAAAATGTGATCCACGAGAATTGCCCGACGACATAAAGTGCCGCCCGGCGACGTCTCTTATTCACTTGGCCTAGGACAAGCTACATCCTCAACTGAAACAAATATCTAACGTCGCCCGACGACACAATGCTTTGCCCAACGACGGTCTTTATTTTCTCCTGGAGAACTAGACGCGAATCAAGATAGGGGAAACATCTAAATTGGTCCAAACTCGCCCAATGTTTCCAGGCAACAGGCATTTCGCCCGGCAACGCATGACAGTTCTAGCAACTTTTGTTGCTTTCTCTGTATAACTTGGATTGGCTTCATATTTTGCCTTATTCTTCATTGATCAAAAATTAATCTTGGAGCTTTATTCCTCTTGCTCCAGCAATGCTCAAATACCTACAAAATGAATACACAACTATATGATACACTTTATACACGAAAATGCATTATACTCAAACTAAACGTATTTATACACAAAGTTGGGTTATTCAACTGATATTAACAACCAAAAGTTGATAAGTGAAACAAAATATATATACAAAAATAACTACAACTTTGAATTATCAATTCAACATGCCAGTTTTTGAGCTTCATAACTCTCTCGTTTGTCCATGAAAATACGTGATGTGAACATCAAAGTTCAAGATCAGAATGCATAGAATGCAATAGAATCAAGAAATTCAACAAATAATGCATGAATCATAGAGATAATGATGCACGAAAGTCACTTCATGGACATGACCTTTAAAAGGAAGATTTATCAATCAGTTTTCAGATCCAAATTTCTCACTCAATTCTCAACCAAATCGCATGATCCAAACATCAAAATTCATCACAAGATAAAAAGGAACAACAAAATGATCATAGATTTTTTAAATATTGCAAGACAAAGCAGAAAACGAGCTTGAAAACATTGATCCATGGTATGTTCACACAACTTGCAGAGCATGATTCAAGCAAAGATTCACACACAATTATACATCAGATTTAAGATCTGGCCAGCTAACACAATATGAATAAGATCTAAAGAAGAAATGTAGGCTGAAATGATAGATTTAAGTTCAAATAGAACTTACCTCAAAATGAAAAATAAATTCACCATGCCTCTGGTTTTAGAACTTTAGAAACCTGAATTCATATATCTCTTAGCTTCGATGATGATAAAATGAAGAAGAATTGAGAGCTGGAGCAAAGAGATTGAATGTGATTCGAAGTTGAACTTTGAAAAGTGAAGAGAGAAGTCTAATTTTGTGAAATAGAGTAGAGCTTATGCGTGTGTTTCTTGTGAATTCATTTTTTTGAATGAATGAAGAAAAGGATTTCTTATAAAGAGTGAGAAGAGTGAGGGCATAAGGGACAATGCTCAAATAAATCCGTTGGAAGGCCTTTTTGTCAAAACTGGAAGATTGAGTGAAAGAGGTGTGAGGCTTGGTGGGAGAAAGTAGAGGGAATATTGCCAAAAGTAGTAATTCACGAGGACTGCATGTATATGCATGTATTTTGCTTGATTTAGCTTGATTTGAGAAAGAAAATGATGTGAACATATGTGATCAGACGTGTGCATGGAGTGTATGATAAACATCATGCAGTGAATTAATCCATTGGTGTACACTCTATTTCTGCCTTTACTTGCTACCACCATGTACATACTTCATCCTTAATCAATATCTCAAAAATTACTTGTGTGTTCCTCTAAAAAATGAGGCCTTTGGAAAGCTTAGATGATGATCTTTAAGATTGATGTTGATGAAGATTTTAAATGAAGTTTGTAATGTGTTAAAAATTGGCATGGAAAAAAATTAAATCTGGAATGGCCAGGCAAAACCTTGCCCTACGCGCTCGCGCATCTTGCTCTAATAACCAGAACTTGGCTCTTGAATTCAAAGAAAAATATATCTCTCTATAGTGCTCCAAATGAGGTGAAATTTGAACCAAACATTAAGAGGACACATTAAACCCCGACTTTGATGTCCAACACTTTTTAAAATGAAGATTAATTCAAGGAGAAAAATGGATGTGAATGTGTGCCCACAAGGTGTTTAATGGAATGCATGGCCTGATGAGCGCGGGGGGCTCTCTTGCTGGGTAAACTTGCCTTCTCAAGCCTTCAAATCCTAAACATAATATCTCCTTCTACAATGAACCAAATGAGATAATTCTTGAATAAAAAATGTATAGGAGACTTCAAACTTTAATTTTGATGCTGAAATTTTTTTGAATTGAGTTCATTTAAGCCCTCAAAATTGATGATAAAGAAATCAGATCTTATGCATATTTTTGAAAATTCACTAAGTATCAAGAATCTTCCAAGCACAATAACTTTCTTTCCCTTCACTTTTTGGACTTGGACCCACAAGGACAAAGTTGAAGAACTTTTTCTCCTCTTTCCGACCATGTAAAGCTTGAATTGTTTCAATGAAAAATAAAGAAATTATGAATTTTCAAGGTTTAGTACTATGAATTTCTAGACTTAGAAACTTTTCAAATGTTCAAATGACTTCTTTGACAAGTTATCCTCAAATTCAACATTTCTCTTGATTTTCTTCTACCGATGATCATGGAATATCAAAATTGGAACATTGAACTGCAGTTTGACCAAAAATCTCCTTGGTCAATAGTTGACTTTGTTGACTTTTGCTTAAATGACTGTTTTACCCCCAATTGATCAATTGAACCACTTCCAATAAAAATTGATGCTCAATCCTTCAATAATAAGTGCTCATAAACATGTAGAGAAGTATGGAATCAAATCTTTCCCAAAAAATCATAGACTTCTTGATTAAATCAAAAAACCCTAATTTTGGCCCTCTGTGTTAGGAGATGATAATTTTGTCTCAAAACCCTAATTCCTCTGGGCATGATGAGAAATTATTTGAGCAAAGATGTTTCATATAACAATGAGAGAATATTACTTCACAAATTTGGCCCATACAAGCATCAAACACTTCATCTGGCCAAAACCCTAATCTCAAGAGAAGCAAAGGAGAATAGTGATTCAAGAATCAACACTTACAATTTCAAACTTCTGATGAATCCAAGAGACAATTGAGATGTCTCGAAGAATGAGAAACCCTTGTGGCTTAAGTGACTCAAAGATTGAGGGAATGAGACCCTCCTTGCACTGATTGATACCACAACCATCTTTATAGCTTGCAAAGGAACTTGGGAACCAAAATACCTTGATCCTGTCACAATGTATGAATGCATATGATGAAACATAAGCCTTTAAAGTTCTAAAATCAAGAGGGTAAATTTTGGGGTGCAACAAAGGGCGAGTCCTCGGCTTAGGGCAAGTCACTCAACATAAGGAGACTATTTATTCTTACGTGAACGCCTTTTAGATAATTGGACGATAGAGGGATATGTCCTATTTCTTTTTGTTAGACATTGAAATGTCAAAACGCCAATCAATATTGAAAGATTGAGTTTATTAATGGGAAAAAGAGCATGGGTGATATTTAATTCACCTCACAAAGGCGTTTGAAATTCTGGTAGTCAGATCACAGATGTCCTACGAGATATCAAGACATTGATCTTTGAACAACCAACACAATGAACAATATAAAACAATTAACAATGCGAAAAGTTAAACAACACGTAGAATTATTAACCCAGATCGGTGTACAACATCACCTATTTGGGGGCTACCAAGCCATGGACAAAGTCAACTAGATAGTATCAATTTGTAGACCCATAGCAACCTCTCACTAGTTTATAATCTACTCACTTAATCACTACCCGTGTTTAACTTCTACGTAAGACTCACATAGGTATGAGACCCTTCTCAAATCCCTTCCAATCACAAACAGTGACAAGAACACAATTTAAAATAATTAACAATAACAGAAGTCACACTTCAAAGACACGTAATTATTCATTGCTTAAAAGCTTATAACGATTGATAGAACTTACAACTCAAAGAACAGTCCTACTCTTGTGTCAAGATGATATTCGAGAGGCTCACAAATAACATAAAGAAATCATAACAAAAACACGTAAGTTCCATGATAAAACTAGGTTAGTGACAATCTATTTAAAGCAATCCTCTGGACTGGATTGGGCTTCAAAACCACAGCAAAACGGCTGCTAAAACTCTGCAAAAACTTCTGCACAAAAATAGGACTTCAATCATTAGTTTCCTAAATTATTTCCAAAATTAGAAACTAAGAATATTCCTTAAATTGAGCTTGAATCTCTTAATCCTTAAACTGAGCACCACACGTGATATCATAATATTCCCAAAATATTTTATATCTGTATGAAACTAAAGGAATCCAACTGTCCAGTTGTACACAGGGGAGATGCTGAATGATTCTGCATAGGACATCTTCTTCAACATGTTTCTCCAGTTGCTAGAACATCTTCTTTCAACATGTTTATGCTAAGTTAGTTTTACCAAACATAATTCTAATCACAAAAATAGAGAATTAACAATATCCCCCTTTGACTTATTTTGGCTAAAACAACTTAATACTCCTTGCACACATAAACATCAAAATAGCTCAGGTTTGAAAATAAATCAAACACGAATATCAAAGGCGCAATAACAAAATTCATTTCAACAGAGATATGAGCAGCAATAGTGGAAGCTACTCAACACAGAAACAAGATAAAAATAAATCCTCAACTGGTCCAGACATCATGTATGATATTTCTTCAAGCCAATCCAGAATAGAGCGGAAGCTCCCCCTCAAAAATTTCTAAGTAACACTTCAGAGAATATAAGCCCCCCCCCCCCCCCCTCAATAGCAACAACAACAATCAAATGGTTAGAACACCCATAACCATCACACAAATATCACTCCCCCTTTTTAGTTGTAATATGACAAAGGGAGGTAACCCTAGTAGTATAAGTGCTAAACAAATCCTGGGTATTTAACCCTTACAAAATTATAGACCAGTAAAAACAAGTACACAAAGAAAAACCAAAAGGAATCACAAAAGCCATAATCATGCACCAGCCTCAGCATCATACTCTTCTCCTTCTACACCAGTATTAACACCAGTAGATGCAACAATTTCACTACCAACAACAACATCATTACTTCTGCCAATATGGACTTCATCTGGAAAGATGTCACAACAATGTCTAGAACATGTGTTCCACCAAACACTTTATAATGCAAAGATAAAGGAGATTCCATTTTCTTAACACTATCTGTAGCCAATAAAATACTAGAATGCAGGAGTTTATTGACCCACAACAATAGCAGTAATTACTTTAAGTCCTCATAGATACAAATCCCTAGTCTCCTTCGCAAGTTTTCAAACTGAACCATATCTAGAGCTTTGTGAAAAATATCAGCAAGCTGATTTTTCAGTGTTAACATTCTCAAGAATTATAACTTTATCTTTAACACGCTCTCTAATGAAATGATTCCTGATATCGACGTGCTTAGTACTGCTATGCTGAATAGGTTTTTGGAAATATTAATAGCACTTAAGTTGTCACAAAATAATTTTATAACATCTTGTGTGACATGATATTCAGATAACATATGTTTCATTCATACAAGTTGAGAACAACTGCTACATGCAATAATGTACTCAGCTTCATCTGTATATAGATATACATAATTTTGTTTCTTGATGAACCATAAGATCAAATTGTTTCCCGAGAAGAAACATCCACCAGAGGTACTCTTCCTGTCATCAGTACTCCCAGCCCAATCGGAATCACAGTATCCCACAAGAATTAAATTTGAATCTTGAGAATATATCATTCAATACTCACATGTTCCATTCACATACTTCAGAATTCTCTTGACTTGATTTGTGTGACCCACTTTGGGTTCTGATTGATATCTAACATAAACTCCAACAACAAAACTTATATTTGGCATGCTTGATGTAAGACATAGGGGGCTACCAATCACGCTTCTATATAAACTTTGATCAACACTCACTCCTTTTTCATATTTGGATAACTTTAAATGAGTGGGAGCAGAAGTTCTTTTATGGCTAGCATTCTCCAATCTAAATTTCTTCACAATATTCTTGGCATATTTGCTTTGACAAAGGAAAATGGAGTCTTCCATCTGCTTGACTTGCATCCCCAGAAAGAATGTTAATTCACCACCAAACTCATCTCAAACTCAGATTGCACCTGTTTGACGAATTGTTGGACCATTTCATCCGACATACCTCCAAACATAATATCATTCACATAAATCTGAGCTATCATAAGTTTTCCACCTTTCTCCTTGACAAAGAGAGTTTTGTCAATTCCCCCCTTTATATCTCCATGGTTAATGAGAAACTCAGTCAACCTCTCATACCAAGCTCTTGGAGCCTATTTTAAACTATACAACGCATTTTTTAACTTGAACACATGCTTTGGGAAAGAAGGATAAACAAATCCTTTTCGTTGTTCAACATATACTTCTTCATTCGAATAGCCATTTAAAAAGGCACTCTTAACATCCATCTAGAATAAGTTGAACTTCAAGAGACATGTCACTCCAAGTAGTAGTTTGATAGATTCCAAACGAGCTATAGGAGCAAATGATTCATCGAAGTCCACTCCTTCAATTTGAGTGTACCCTTGAGCAATAAGCTTGGCCTTTTTTCTCGTGACAACCCATTGTTCATTTGACTTGTTCTTATACACCCATTTAGTACCAATGGCATTCACTCCTTCAGATCTTGGTACCAAGTCCCAAACTTAATTTATCTTAAATTGACAAAGTTCATCTTGCATAGAATGAATCAAAAATTCATCAGGCAGGGCTTCTTTGACATTTTTTGGTTCAAATTTTGAAATAAAGCAAGAATTTTACACAACTTCCCCTGATCTGGTTTTGAGTTATTCATTCAGACTTCCTATAATGAGCTCCATAGGGAAATATATTTAAATCCTAATAGAAGGGCCTTTGTCAGCTACATTAGTATCTTCAGGTTCAATGTTGACAGTTGAATCTGCAACATCTTCAGGAACATCACCATTCATGTGAAAAAATGCTCCAACATCATCTGGGACATCAACTTCTTTGGTTGAGTCATCAATCACAACATTTATGGACTTCATCATCACCTTAGTTCTGGAATTGAATACTCTATAGGCTCGAATGTTTGTAGAGTGTCCAAGAAAGATCCCTTAATCACTTTTAGGATCCATCTTCCTCCCCTGCTCACGATCTTCCAAAATGTAGCACTTACTTCCAAAGACATGGAAATATTTCACTGTTGGCTTTCTTCCTTTCCAAGGTTCATAAAGAGTAACATTTGTACCAGATCTGATAGTTACTCTATTATGAATATAGCAGTCAGTGTTCATGGCTTCATCCCAAAAATAATATGGAAGTTTCTTAGCATGAAGCATGACCCTTGCACATTCTTGAATAGTCTTATTCTTGCGTTCCACCACACAATTGTGTGAAAGAGTGATAGGTGAAGAGAACTCATGATTGATCCCTTCCAAGGTGCAAAATTCCTCAAACTTGCTATTTTCAAATTCTTTCCCATGGTCACTTCGAATTCTGACTACATTATAGTCCTTCTCTCTCTGAATCCTTTGACATAACTCTTTAAAGACTTCAAACACTTCATATTTATCTTTGATAAAATTCACCTATGTGAACCTTGAGAAATCATCAACAACAACGTATTCATACCTCTTTCCTCCTAAACTTTTAACCTACATAGGTCCCATCAAGTCCATATGCAGCAACTCGAGCACTTTTGATGTGGTCATATGTTAGATCTTCTTATGTGACATCCATGTTTGCTTCCCAATTTGACATTCACCATAGATATTTCTTTCATCAATCTTCATTTTGGGAATACCTCTAACAACTTCCTAATTTTATTCATACCTTTCAGATGCAAGTGACCAAGCTTTTGATGCCATAACTTAGCTTTAACTTCTTATGTCGTTAAGCATGTGGAGAAACAATATGTTTCTTGAGAAGTCCACAGATAGAAATTGTCTTTTGATATGGCTCCTTTCATGACAACTTCATTCTTCTCATTTGTAACAACGCATTGAGATTCAGTAAAATTAACTTTGAGACCTTGGTCACATAGTGAACTAATATTGATCAAATAAGAAGTCAGCCCCTTAACAAATAACATATCATCAAGACTAGATTGTCCTGTATATTCCAGCTTTTCAACACCTTTTATTTCACCTTTTGATCAGTCTCCAAAAGTGACATAGCTAGTGGAGTGAGTTTTAATATCCACCAAGAATTTCTGGACACCTATCATGTGTCTAGAACAACCACTATCAAAATACCAATCCTCTCTTGCAGAAGCTCTGGGAGAGGTGTGAGCTATGAGTCCAAAACTACCCTGTGAAACGGTGGGAGAACTGACTTGAGGTTTTGCGTTTTGTATTCGCACTTGTTCGGTTTAGCAAGAGTCGCCACCGACTTTTTATTTTATCCTAAAGGAAAGGTTAAAAAGCACAGGAAAAACCTTTGAGATGTTTCGTGGGTTCGGGGGGTAGATTATGAAAAGGGAAGGTATTAGCACCCTTTTCATCCATGGGCTCTTAGTTACTTGTTTAGATCACTTGCCTTGCATTTTCAATTGTTTGAAATGGTGTTTTCAATTGTTTGAAATGGTGCTTTGTGTGTGTTTTTGAAGGATGTTTGAAAAGAGGCCATTTGTTGTGGCAACCTTTGTAACAATTCTTTACTTGAATGTTTTACAAAAGGTGTTTGTCTTTTTGAAAAGATGTTTCAAGGTTTTGAAAGTTTGGTTTTGAAAGTGTTGTGGAGTGTGTTTTGAAAGTAGGCAAGTGTGTTTTGTAAGTTTGATCAAGTAACTAAGAGTTGTCTACCCCTAAATTTACTCAAAGATTTTTCTCATGTTTTAACCCTTTTAACAGTATTGTTCCACCATTGTATTTGGTGGACAATCTTGTGTTAGGATGTTAACGGGACAGGCGCGGGTCATCGTATAGACCATGAATGCAATAGTGCCAAGTGTCTTTGGCAATTTTTCTTTTAAGGGACTTGATCATTTTTTAGGCAACTTGAGAAAGCGTCATCGAGGGACTATGATCATTTGATTTGTTTTTTTGTTTTGCCAAAGACACTCAATCATGCAACATGGCCCATTTTTGAAGGCAACAAGTGGAGTAACCCTAAGGGTGCAAGTGTGCATTGGTGTTGTCCATTTTCATGCTTTTTTGTCTTTGAATTAGTCAAGCTATTTGTTGGTTGATTTGCATACAAACCCTAAGTCTATCATGGCATAATTAGAAAGCTTTTAAATGCGGAAATTTAAAGTCCTAAATTATTACATCATGATTATGGGGATGGGGGTACAAATGTTTGAATGGGGGATATTTAGCAAGAAATTTAAATCTAAACTATTACATCCATATTGAATAGTCAAATAATAAATTGTACAATATTTAAACAAATATAAATGCAAAATGTATTATGCACAAAAATGATTTTTTATGTATGAGAAAGTATTTTTCAATGTGAAATATAAAAAATAAAAAAAGTCAATTTTGGAGTATTTTTGTGGTTTTAGGGCAAAACCCTAATTTTGAATAAATAGCAATTATTTATTAATTATATACAATATTTATATATTTATACAAAAATAAAAAGTATTTTGTAAAAAAAGTATTTTTGATGTCATATATTAATAAAAATAAAAATGCATTATTTTTATATTTTTTGTCCTAAATATTCTAATAAATATATACAAGTATTTATTATATATTAAATATACTAAATATATACCAAAATAAAATATCAATTATTTACAAAAAAAAAAGTATATTTTTAGAAAATGTGTTCAAAATGTAAACAAAAAATAATAACTAAAAAAATGTATTTTTGTATTATTTTTTAGTGTTTTTTAAATAAAAGTATATGTATTATTTTACATGTATAAGTTTAAATAAAACAAATAAATGGAAAAATAGATGGAAAAATATTTTTTATATTTTTTATATTTAAGCAAAAAATAATAAGTCAGAATCAAAAAGAAAAGGTCAAAAATGATCAAAATATCACACAATGGGTCAGGGGGTGTAAATGGAAAATGAGGGTGCAAGCAGCAAGAACAACTCAGGCCCAGCCCAAGTCACCACCTTCTTCAACCTCCATCCATTCTGTTTGAATTTTGCGCGCCTCCTTGCTCAAACAACAAACTCCTGATTCTTTGACTTTTAACAAAAACTCATAACACAAACATTATAGAGCATGAAGAGACGAATTCATACATATAAAAATCTGGACCTAACTCTCAGAAACGAGGGAGAATTTCTTCATCCCCAATTTCTGACCTAAGTGTTTTTCAATGTTCATGGCCAAAATTCTCACAGCACGTATAATATAAATGAAAAGTAAATACATGGATGGTTTCAGGGCTATGAGTAGAACATGTTTTCTTCACAAACCTAAGCCTAATCATGCCTGGATAGAGAGATAGAAGTTCACATTTTTACCTGTTTCAGCTTGACTTGAACAGAGTAATGTGGCCAACTTCAATGGAGTTTGAGGATTTGTACAGCTTGCCTGAGGTCCAAGGAACCTTCTCCAACACCTAGCTTGCTTTGAATCTACCTGTATCGAGCTATAGAAGTCAACCTGCACAGCTGAAAAGTGAAAATGGCAAACTTGGTTAGGGGTGTTACAGTCTGTGTTTAGGGCTTGGGATAGTTTGTGTGGATGATATAGAATGTGTTTGGACAGGCTTGAGCAAAAACGAACGAATGGATATGGTTATGGAGGTCAAGTTGCAGAACTTGCCCTGTTTTGCAACAAAACAGGAATTCTGAGTATGAGCAGGTCTTAGGGGTGGATGAGTTGTGCTTTAGGCTTGTTTTAGTGTATGAAAAGTGTCTACAAAGTTTGCTTGAGCTTCTGTTTGCAGGAAGTGAGAGTTTGATATCTTTTGCCAAGTTTCTTCTAAGGTAAGCAAGGATAGTCAAGTTGGGTTATAGGCCAATACAGGTCCCTCAAGCATGTTGCAGCACTCTCTCTTGATCAGTGGGATTGGTCTACAAACTTGTGCTCACAGATTTTTCTTGTACTTCTTGGATTTGGTATTTGACATAAAGCATAACTTTATCAAAATGGCAAAATTGCTTTTTCTACTTAAGGATTGATTTTGTGTGTATTGTCCAAATGAACAAAATAACACTCTAACACAAAGGATATGCATTTAATTATTGAGTGTGAAGGGGTTTAGAGGCCTGCAAGCTAGCTTGTACAAGCTGATTTGAAAAATGCCAATGTATGAACATGTATTTGGTCATGAACAAAAGTGACTTTTGCCCAACTTTGCAAATTCGATTCTCCCTAACCACAAGGGTGTTTGAGAAGTTCTTGGACAATTTGGAAAGCTTGGAATGTGTACTACAATCCATATTTGTAATGCAAATTGAAATTCCAATTGGAACCATGTGAAAAGTGGCCATGAAGTTGGACAAAAATCCTGCCTAGAATAGGTCAAAAAATTTCTAAGTTAAGAATGTTTTGCACCCTTGTTCCAAAAATCATAACTTGAGCTACAAGCTTCTTTTGAGGAATCTTTGTGAATCAAAGTTGTAGATTTTTAAATGGACTACAACTTTCATGTTTTGAGTTTTGTTTGAATCCAAATGCATCTTGGTGAAAAAATGGGGCAAAGTTAGGAAAAAGTAAGGAAGTTTCATAACTTAGAAAAATTCTAAGTTATGAAATTTTCTCATCTTAAACCCTAATTTGCAATTTTGGGTTTCTTGATGAACAAGTTTCATAATTTGACATGTCTTGATGAAAAATGAATCTTGGCACTTGATTTTTGACCAAAAAGTCAAAGTTTGACTTTTCAGTATACGGTCAAATTTTGATCAGATGACTGGAAAATTCATCTGTCAATCCTATGCATTTGGGATATTTTGAACTTGTTGAATGTGTCAAGACAATGCCATTGAGTCCTTGAGTCCATATATGAGCTTGGTTTTCCATTGGTTAGGTCAAACAGTCAAAAATTGCCTTTGTGCAGTCAAAACCCTAAAAATGACCATTTTGCCCTTTTGGTGATCTGATCAAATTTCTTGTGGAATTGTGATCCAAATTTGACCAAATGGTTCATATGAGTTCAATATGTTGATGTGGGTCAAAAATCATGAGGTTTGACTGTCAATTGGCCACAGTTGACTTTTTCCTCAATACAGCTGATTTCTAGGTCAACTGTCCAATTGACTGGGCAAAGATTGGAATCAAGGCTTGAGACATGGTATGGATAAACTTGTGAGTCCAACATGAAGCATGAGAGTCACTTTGGGCATTTTAGGTCAAAACATCTTTGTGCAAACTCAAACCCTAATTTGGGTCAACAGTGCAAGGAGGAGTCCTGAGCAGAGCAAACCCTAACTTGATCTTGAGCTCCAAGGGTCTTGTGGTGAGAAAATGTTGATGAAATGAGAGGGAAAATTTTGGGGTACAACAGTTGCCCCTGTTCAATCTTCTTGCACCTGAAGAGTTAGATTGGCAAGTTTGCCTTTCGCGTCTCGAAGGTAAAAGGAGATTGGACACTAGAGTGCCCGTAAATTTGCACTCATCAAAACAATGGATGCGGGAATGAGCTTAAAGATGCCATTTAGAGATGGGCTTAAAGATGCCATCTGGAGGGGAGACAGAATCTTGTCGGGGATGGGCTTAAAGATGCCATCTGGAATATTTGTTGAACTGCAATGTGATTGGTCAGAAGAATGAGGATCAAAATGGTATCCGTGTCTGGAATGCATTTGAGCTGTATCTGGAGACTGAGTTTGTATGAGCAAAAGAATGGCCTCCGTATCTGGGGCGTATCTGAGTTGTAACTGTGTTTGAATATGGAATGAATATCATAATGACTGCCGTGTCTGGAGTGTATCTGTATTGTATCTGGGTAACAGAGGAATATCTGTATATGGAGCAATTGCGTGCTGGGGACAAATTCTGAATGAGTGACAGAATGGCAACCGTGTCTGGAGCGTATCTGGACTGTATCTGAAGTTGAAAGTTGTATGAGTAGCAGAATGACTTCCGTGTCTGGAGTGTATCTGAAACTGTAATTGGGATTGAGATCCGTATGAGTAATAGAATGACTTCCGTGGCGAATGCACTGGGGAGAATCAAACTGTTGTTGTAAGGGTCAGAATGGTATATGTGCTTGGAATGCATTGAACCTTGAGGTGGATAAACGAATCTGAATGAGAGATAGAATGGCTGCCGTGTCTGGAGCGTATCTAGTCTGTATCTGATTGTTGTAGTCTGAATGAGTAGTAGAATGACCGTCGTGTCTGGGGTGTATCTGTACTGTATCTGACTTGAAATTCTGAATGAGTAATAGAATGACCGCCGTGTCTGGGGTGTATCCATACTGTATCTGAATAATTGTTAATGATAGCCTTTTAATCTTATCCTAAAAAGGATGAAATGTTAGCTAAAACACAAAGTTATGTTGCATGATATGTATGATGCAATATATATGTCATATCAATGTTTATGATATATGAATGTAATGAATGCGCATGTAAGCTGATGAGCTGTCTTACTGAGGATAGATGAATCCTGGATAGCCGGAGATGAGAGAATCTTGACTGTTGCCAGGGAAAGTGAATCACTGACTACTGCAGGGGAATGCAGGAATCTCTGGGTGCTAAAGCTGAGATATCCTTGTTGACTGTTGACTGCTTGGGGAGCCAGATCTTCAATTATTGAGGGATTTTAGGACCATTGTTGGGGATTGGAACTCCTTGGTGACTTGTAGGGAATGAGAATTCTGATGATCTCTACAGGGGAGTCCAGAACCTGGTAGACTCATGCTGGATGAGTGAGACTGAGAATCTTCAATCTGACGGGAAGTATCTCTTGGGGAGAAGGTTCACTAGCCTGGTTCCGCTGGGGATTGATAGTTGGAAGTGTTAGCTCCGCTGGAGATCGGTAGTTTCGACTTCGACTGGGGATAGGATTTTCAGATTTTTAAGGCTCCACTGGGGATACTGAAACTTAACTCTGAGGGGAATTGAGTTCTGGAAGATTCTCTGGCTGGGGAAATCAGTTTTGAGAAAGCTTCCTTTGTTGAGGATCCTGAGGTTTAACTCTGTTTGGAGAATTAAGTTCTGGATTTTAATCTTGTTGAGGAATTTGGAGTATAGTTCTGCTAGGGATTCCTTCTGAAAGGGCATCAAGATATCTATCCGTACCTTCAACCTATCAGTAATCATCTTTTCTTGGTTTGTAAGAAAATGATTACGTTCAAATGCATATGCCTATTTAACAAAACATTGGACGTTTCTCAAATAAAACATAAGTGCAAAAGAGAAAAAGGGAAGACAAAGCAAATTTCCGTATTTGGAAAAGTATTTGTATTAACTTTCTATGAGTATCTTTGTACAAAGGAGACAGGCATCCTAGTAAGAGGATGTCGTCGTAAAAATTGAAAATTTTATACAAAAGAAAGATGGCTATGTGTAACAATTCCATGGGATTCCATTCTGCTATAGCCTTCACAACTCTGAATATCTGTCCATTTAATGCTTCGTCCGCCGATGACTGGATTGATCAGAAACTTGGAGCTGGTTGATGAAGAGATTGTCCTTAAAGTGATCCGACGAGACATAGTCATACGCTTTAATTCCCTAACTTTTGCCTGGATCGCCCTTTCGGGTTTTCAATCCATCGGGAAACCCCTTTTTGCCCAAGCCGCCCTTTCGGGTTTTCGACTTGCCGGGTGTACAGATTTTTTTGTTTTATCCCTAATTTTTGCCTGAACCGCTCTTTTGGGTTTTCGGTTCACCGGGATGCCCATTTTTGCCCAAGCCGCCCTTTCGGGTTTTTGACTTGTCGGGTTATTTCATGCGTAGTATTTTTTGACTATGTCTGCGTTCGCAGGGTGCGGCAAATCATCGCCGTCCATGGTGGTCAGAATCATTGCACCACCAGAAAATATGCTCTTGATTACAAATGGTCCTTCGTAAGTAGGAGTCCATTTGCCCCTGGGATCACTTTGCGGCAAGATAATCCGCTTGATTACGAGATCTTCGACTTGATATACTTGACGTCTGACTTTCTTGTTGAAAGCCTTGATCATCCGTTTTTGATACGTCTGACCATGGCAAACAGCAGCGAGTCGCTTCTCGTCGATCAAATTGAGTTGATCAAGTTGGGTCTGAATCCAATCGTCTTCATTCAAACCAGCGTCCTTCATAATCCTTAAAGAAGGAATCTGAACTTCCATGGGCAGGACAGCTTCCATGCCATATACCAAAGAAAATGGGGTTGCCCTTGTTGAAGTATGTGTCGTCGTACGGTATCCATGTAGAGCAAATGGTAACATCTCATGCCAGTCCTTATAGGTCACTGTCATTTTCTGAATGATCTTCTTGATGTTTTTGTTCGCAGCTTCAACAGCACCGTTCATCTTCGGCCGATAGGGAGATGAATTGTGATGATAAATCTTGAACTGTTCGCATAGAGCGGTGATCATAGTATTATTCAGATTTGTACCGTTGTCTGTGATGATCCTGTCGGGGACATCATACCGACATATGAGGTTTTGCTTGATGAAGCGGGCAACCACATTTTTTGTAACGGAGGCGTAGGAAGCTGCTTCGACCCACTTGGTGAAATAGTCAATAGCAACCAGGATGAAGCGGTGTCCATTGGACGCTGTGGGCTTGATCTCTCCAATCATATCAATGCCCCACATTGCGAATGGCCAAGGAACTGTCAAAATGTTGAGAGGAACAGGAGGAATATGAATCTTGTCCGCGTAGACTTGACATTTGTGGCAGGTACGGGAATGTTGATGGCAATCTGCTTCCATGGTAGACCAGTAATAGCCTGCCCTTAGAATTTTCTTAGCCATAGTATGCCCGCTCAAGTGGGTGCCAAATGGGCCACTGTGTATCTCAGTCATGATTAACTCTGCTTCAGTTTTGTCTACACATCGGAGTAAAACACAATCATGGCTGCGTTTATAAAGGATGTCGTTGCTCAGGAAGAACTTGGCAGCAAATCTCCTTAAGAACTTCTTGTCATTTACAGAAGCTCCTTCGGGGTAATCTCTAGTCTGGAGATACCTTTTGATTTCATGGAACCAGGGTTGTTCCACTACTTCTTCGGTATTAATCTCATGACAATGCGCAGGTTCATCCCTTCGCTCGATGGTGATTTGGGGAGCCTCGTTATCCCAGTTGAGTTTAAACATGAAAGACATTGTTGCCAGAGCATCTGCTAGCTGATTTTCTTCTCGCGGGAAATGCTCGAAGGTGATCTGCTCGAAATGAGGCAACAATGTCAGGACATGTTCTTTGTATGGGATAAGATTAGGATGCTTGGTATCCCACTCTCCTTTGATTTAACTGATAACCAAAGCCGAGTCCCCAAATACGATCAAAGATTTGATCCCCAAGTCTATAGCAGCCTTGAGACCAGAGATGCAAGCTTCATATTCAGCCATGTTGTTGGTACAACTGAAGCAAAGTCGGGCAGTGAAAGGTGTGTGACAACCTTCCGGGGAAATGAGTACCGCACCGATACCGTTTCCAAGTGCATTTGAAGCACCATCAAAGTACATGGTCCATCGGGATCCATTTTCAGGTCCGACATACAGTCCGTTACCTTTAATGTTGTCCAAAGTCATGATGTCCTCGTCTGGGAAGTTGAATCTCATGGGTTGATAATCTTCGAAAGCTTGATGAGCTAGATGGTCAGCTAGTACACTCCCTTTTATAGCTTTTTGGGTAGTATACTGGATGTCATACTCGGTTAGGATCATCTACCATCTAGCGATTCTTCCCGATAAAGCAGGCTTTTCGAAGATATATTTGATAGGATCCATTTTGGAAATCAACAAAGTGGTATGAGTCAGCATATATTGTCTTAGTCGGCGAGCAGCCCATACCAAAGCGCAGCAAGTTTTCTCGAGCAGTGAGTAGCGAGTCTCACAGTCGGTAAACTTTTTGCTAAGGTAATAAATGGAATGCTCTTTTCGACCAGACTCGTCATGCTGGCCCAATACACACCCCATTGAGTTATCTAAGACGGTCAGATACATGATCAATGGTCTTCCTTCGACGGGTGGCATCAGAATAGGAGGTTCTAGCAAATACTCCTTGTTTTATCAAAAGCAGCTTGGCAATCGTCGTTCCATTCGACTACCTGATCTTTCTTCAATAGTTTGAAAATTGGCTCGCAGGTAGACGTCAGATGAGAGATGAATCTTGTAATATAGTTTAAGCGTCCCAAGAACCCTCTAACCTCCTTTTCAGTACGGGGAGCAGGCATTTCTTGTATTGCTTTCACTTTCGCTGGATCGACCTCAATTCCCTTGTTGCTGACAATAAATCCTAGAAGTTTACCAGACCTAACTCCAAAAGTGCACTTACTTGGATTCAGCCTGAGTTTGTACTCTTTCAACCTGGAAAACAGCTTCTGCAAATGCTCAAGGTGTTCCTCCTCTGTTTGTGATCGAGATATCATGTCGTCTACGTAAACTTCGATCTCATGATGTATCATATCATGAATAAAGCTACCATGGCGCGTTGATAAGTTGCCACTGCGTTCTTCAGTCCGAACGGCATCACCTTGTAGCAGAAGGTACCCCATTGTGTAACAAAGGTTGTTTTCTCCATGTCCTCGGGGGCCATTTTGATCTGGTTGTAGCCTGAGAATCCGTCCATGAAGGAAAACACCTTGTGCTGCGCTGTGTTGTCAATCAAAATGTCGATATGCGGTAGCGGAAAATCATCTTTAGGGCTAGCCCTGTTCAAATCCCGGTATTCCACACACATTCTGACCTTGCCGTCTTTTTTAGGTACTGGCACAATGTTAGCAACCCATTGTGGATAGGATGTAACAGCCAGAAACCCAGCGTTGAATTGTTTCATTACTTCCGCTTTAATCTTCTCAGACATGTCGGGCCTCATTCGGCGGACTTTTTGCTTGATTGGTGGACAATCCTCTCTTGTAGGGAGACGGTGAACCACGATGTCTGTGTCCAAACCCGGCATGTCTTCATAAGACCAGGCGAAGATTTCAACATACTCATTCAACAACTGTATTAAGCGCCCCTTGACCCTTGGTTCCAGATTGGCACCCACTTGTACTTCCTTCCTGTCTTCCTCTGTTCCTAAGTTGACTGTTTCCAACAACTCTTCATGAGGTAAGATGGCCCTTTCTTCTTGTTGTAGAAGTCTGGCTAGCTCCCCTGGTACTTCACAATCTTCGTCATCTTCGTATTCAGCCTGATTGACCAAATCTTCAGAGTTATTGAAGGATACAACAGAATAGTCACCCATAGAATCCAGAGTGGATGGGTACCTGCATTTGTGAGTGTGGGTGTGTGTAAGGGATAGCCATCCTTAAACAAACAAAAATGCAAAAGGAAAGAAAATGAACACAACAGTTTATAAATGAAAAACGTCCAATGATTCATTAAACATGGCATATGGATATGAAAAGAATCAAAACCCTTACAAATGGACCTACATATCCCGGGCAAGGCATGAGGTGAAAAAGTAGTGTGCAGATTGTTCAAGAGTAATTATTACAGACCAACAGAAAATGTTCAAAAGATAAATTACTGATCAATGAAAGTAATGGGAACGAAGTCTTTCGCCTCCCAGTTGTGTAGTCCCACTTCGATGGTTGGGAAGATCCAATCTTCAATGTTGGCATCTTCATCTTCGTCTTCCAAAGCATTGATTCCATGAGGAGAAATCTTGATGGGTGTCCTTTCAATTTTTGAGTGACGTATAGCTTTTTGCCCCGCAGCGGTAAATCCCAACCCAAACTTGTCTGTTTTATGGGGAAAGTCAGGCAACTGACCCCATGTTGAGCTCTTCCCTTCCTTCATTGCAACATGTGTGTCTTTCAAAGATGCCATCCTGGCCACCTGCTTGGGTTCTTCAGCTACTGCTTTTGCTACTGCAACTTCGGGAGCAATTTCCTCGAAGTGTTGGAACGGTGTTTCAATGAATTCGCCCTCCACCTCTACATACCAAAAGGAGTTCAGATGACTGATCATATATTCCTCTTCACCGTGTACAGTTATGATCTTTCCCTTAACAGGGTATTTCAGCATCTGATGTAGGGAGGAAGTGACTGCCCTTGCATTATGTATCCACGACCTTCCTAGCAAGCAAGAGTAGGATGGGCGGATGTCCATCACATAGAAGGTTGAGGGGAAAACTTCAGTCCCCACCTTGATAGAGATGTCGACCTCCCCATGCACCATTCTTTTAGACCCGTCAAAGGCCCTGACAATGATATTACTCGGTTTCAGCTCCAAGCCTTCACAATCCAACCGGTCGAGAGCTTTCTTAGGAAGCACGTTTAGAGAAGAACCAGTGTCGACCAAGACATGGGCAAGAGTAGTTCCTCGGCATTCAAATGACACATGCAATGCGTCATTGTGCTTTCTTCCTTTCGGAGTCAGGTCAGCGTCAGAGAAACCCAGGCCGTTGTCGGCAGTAAGGTTGGCTACAGAATCCTGGAATTGATCGGCTGAGGTTTCCTGGGGAACATGGGCTGTCTTCAAAAACCTTATTAATGCTTTGGCATGAGCCTCAGAACAAAGCAGCAATGCTAACATGGAGATCTTCGAGGGGTTTTGCCCCAGTTGCTCTACCACATCATAATCACTCTTCTTAATTATTTTCAGAATCTCCTCCATTTCTTTCTTAGAGGTTTCGAGGATAACCAATGGCTGAGCCCTCGTCCTGACGATCTCATCTTGGATCCCTTTCCCCTTATCAGCAGAAATAGGAGGGACAACCACAGGAATAACAACTTCTTCAATTAACGGAGTTCTTGCAGAAAGTTTTATCGGTGCCGGAGTAACCTTGGGAACAGCTGAGGGTCCAAAGATTGCCTTTGGAGGGGCAATCTCTGGAGAGAAAATTCTCCCACTTTGGGTAATCTTGCTCGTACCGGCAATGTTTCCAATGTCGGTAGTTTCTTCGTCAGAGCTTTCTTCAATTATCTCAACTTGTTTAACACCATGGTAGTAGATTTCTCCACCATAATTCCACGGTATTGATTTGTCAGATTTGTAGGGGACAGGCACGGGCATGGTTATTTTCAGAGGAACAATCTTCGTAGCGGATGTAATCTTAACAGGCTTTTTAGGGACCTTGGAAAGATTGGTGGAAATGGTGATTATTGAAACATCTTTGATAGGAGTTGGAGTAGCAGGAATCTTTTCGAAAAGAATTTGTTGGCTGTCCATTAGGCCTTGGATGCCTACCTTCAGCAATGGACAGTCGATTGGTAGGGAGGAACAACAGTAGCAGTCTTCTTTACATCCTGGGAAAATCCCAGCTTTCAACAGATTTAACTTGATTGTTAGTAATGGAGTTATCAGATCATCAACAGCAGAAACATACAGATCTTCTTCAACCGCATGAACATGATGACCATGCTTTGGCATCGGAGCGGATATCACGTTCGGCTTCTCGGGTGCGTCGAACTCAACCTCTTTTGCGTCTATCAAGTCTTAAATTTTATTCTTTAGCACCCAACAATTGTTGGTGTCATGTCCGGCGCTATCAGAATGGTAGGCACATTTAGCATTGGCATGATAGTATGGAGATGTGGTGTTAGGGTTTTTCGGTGCCTCCTTTAAACCGGTCAGATTCAACTTCAACAAATGGGGAAGAACTTGTGCAGGCGTCATATTGATGCGGGTGAATTGCCGTTGTGGCCGTTCTACCCGTTGCTGATTTGGTCTGGATTGATTGTTACGAGGCTGATCATTTGACGAATTTTGTATCATCACGGCCCCTACAGTCGGCCGGTGCTCAGTTCTCCCTGATCCCTTTTGAGAGTACACAACAGCTACCTCTTTCTTGGCTGGAAATGGCTTTTTAACAGTTGTAGATGCAGAGACATCCCTTTGAATCTTCCCACTCTTAATACCAGCTTCCACCCGTTCGCCAGTCAGAATCAATTCAGTAAACCCTGCAGAAGATCTCCCGATCAAATGGTTGAAGAATGGGCCAGATAGGGTCCCCAAGAACATATCAACTAGTTCCCTATCAGAACGAGGTGGTTGCCTCTTCCGGCCAAGTCGCGCCATTTCTGGGCGTATTCTTTGAATCCCTCATTTAGGCTATTCCCATACTTTGTAGCTGAGTGCGGGTTGGCGCCAAGTCAGTGTTATATTGATACTGGCGATAAAAGGCAGCTGCCAAATCCTCCCAACTATGTACCTTTGACCTCTCAAGCTTGTAAAACCAATCTAGCTGTGTACCAGACAGGCTATCCTGGAAGAAGTGTACCCAAAGATTTCTATCGGATGAATGAGGTTGAATTTTCCTGACATACGACCTCAGGTGCATCTTCGGGCAAGACAGCCCGTCATATTTTGCAAAAATTGGCACCTTAAACTTTGGAGGGATCACAATTCCAGCAATCAATCCCAATTCTTCAAAATCTAACCCGGGAACCCTCTGCAGCTCCATAGCTGCCAGTCTATCCTCCAGGTTTTTGTATTTGTCGTCCGCTGGCGGGTATTGCTGCTCTGAGTAGTCTTCATCTTCCTCAACCTCTTCCTCTTCAGCCTCGGACTCAGAAGGTAATGCAGCTCCTTTTCCTTTATCGGTTCCCTCATCAGATGTGGAGGGAAATTCAAGAACTCTCCTTGCTTCATTCTCAAACCTTCTTCCCAGTGTAGCTATCCCAACCCTTTTCTTCTTCTTTTTTCCTTTTTCTGGCTCTTTGTTCCCCAACAGTGCTTTTAGATCCTCCTGACCCTTTGCCAAGGTCATAAGGAGCTGTTGAAACTGCGAGTTTTGTGACTGCAGATCTTTGACCGTCTGTTCAAGATCCATCTTACTGAAATAAACAGCAGAAAGATAAGGAAACCTGGTGTGAAGACCTGCTTATGCATATGATGAATGATATGTTGATTCATGCAATGCATTCAAGGATTTAGAAATTCAAAATTGTTGCAGACAAAAAGAACACACGTCATATTAATAAGAAGAAATTTTGTCAGTACATAAATGCCCCATGGGCCAAATATTACAAAAACTTCTTAAGGTAAAAAGACGTTGCGCATCCTCTTTGGTGCGATGTAAGTGTTGAGGGTCTCCTTCTCGTGAAGTCGGCGGGTAAGCTCCAAAACCTTCTTCTCACTGGCGTAGAAGTTGGCTTCAAAAGTATTCCGTTCCTCCTTGAGTTAGATCCAACTCTTCTGCATCTCCTCCCATGATGTTGGCATGTCAGGATATAGGATGGTGTATGGAACCTCTCCTTCCTTAACAGGCTCTTTAATCAAATGGAGAATATGAGGGTAAGGCATCGTAAGACTCTGGGCTCGGGTCCTTACCCACTTGAGATAAGGCTCAAGAGGGATGGAGTTCTTGTGCCCCAGTGTCTTGCTATCTACCTTGTTAGGCATCCTCCAAGCTCTGATGAATCTTTGGCGAAGTCCTTGCGCATCGTTGTCGAAGTCAAAAACTAGGTCAGGAATCAGCATGTCATGAGGGCCATCCCTCCGTGCATATCCAAATTGTCTCAAAGCTAGGCAAGGGTTGTAGGTAATGCCTCCCCTAATGCCAAGTAATGGAACATTAGGGAACTCACCACAACGATCGACGATGATGACATTTTCTTTGGACCGAGAACACCAATGTACATCAGAATGTGTGAGGGTCATCAACCATTGTGACCACCTTAAGCCTTGGTCATTCTTCAAAACAGATTGTGGAAGGTGCGAAATAAACCACCTTGCAAGGAGAGGAGTACAGCACATGAGAACACCTCTCTTCCTCATTGTTCGTGTGTAAAATGAGTGGAGGATGTCCCCAAGCAATGTAGGTATGGGATTCCTGGATAGGAAAATCTTGACAGCATTGACATCTATAAGTTGGTCAGGATTTTGGAACAAGACCAACCCATAAATGAGGAGTGCCACAATTTCTTCAAAGGCTTGTAGATCCAAGGAGTTCCAACACTCTTGTGCCTTCTCAAACAAGAATTTTTCCAAGAAGCCTTTGACACCACTTCTAGTTTCCCAATGTCCCTTGATGTCAGATGGTTGCAAGTGTAGTGCTTGAGCAACATCTTCAGGCTTTGGTTCTTTTTCCGTACCGTTGAATGGTAGTTGATTAAGAATAGGAATTCTCAGGAGTTGATAAAATTCCTCCAAAGTAGGCACCAATTGGTAGTCGGGGAATGTGAAACAGTGGTGAAGGGGGTCAAAGAATTGGAACAACACTTTCACCATGTCTTCTTCAATGCTGGTGTTGACTAGGTTGAGAAGTCTACCATGTCTTTCACTGAAGAGAGAACTTTCTAGAATTCTGGATGTAAGCTCCTTGAGTTGAGGAGGGATTCTCACAAGGTTGACTTGGATAGTTTTCCTGCGAAGAATTTCCATGAACTACAAAACAAGAACAAAGATGAAGATCCAAACCCTTGAAATGGTTAGTGGATGCATATGATGCTTTATGATGTTCATGATGTATGCACAAACATATGTACAAGCCAGTCACACAAAAACCCTAGTTTCAGGCTTGCATGGGGTTTCATAGGTAAGTACCCTCTTGAGTGAAGTTGGCTTAAAAACCTGTCCTATAAATAGTAACCGGGTTCTAAGGAGCTCAATATCATTGGATTGTTTTCCATGTTCATTGTTTTGGTTTAGCCACTTAACTAGCGACCAAAATATTCCAAGAAAACAACCCTCAATGAGTGTAGTATCGAGTATCTACCAACTTCAGACTGCAACAAATCCGGTCATCTCACTACCCCTAATAAAAGGCCAAGATGGTCAAGTAAGGTTCTAGGTCATTAGTGCTTAGTGACATCACTCAGCAGCCCCGTACTCTCCTTGATTGAACTCAAGGGTTACCGGTACTCACAAATATGTCGCACTAATATAGCTATTGCTTCAACCGTGTCGGTATACCCCGTACAGTTTCCACAATGTATTGTTATCTATGAATGTTTCCTCAAATCCGGGTGTAGGATTTCAAGCCCAAACAAGAGAACCAAAATGTAAAGCAATCAAAGCAAACAATTAGTCATGCAAAAGGGTGATCTAAGCCCTAAGGTTACTCCACTTTTAATCAATTCCCCAGCAGAGTCGCCAGTTCTGTGATACGGTGGGAGAACTGACTTGAGGTTTTGCGTTTTGTATTCGCACTTGTTCGGTTTAGCAAGAGTCGCCACCGACTTTTTATTTTATCCTAAAGGAAAGGTTAAAAAGCACAGGAAAAACCTTTGAGATGTTTCGTGGGTTCGGGGGGTATATTATGAAAAGGGAAGGTATTAGCACCCTTTTCATCCATGGTTATCCATGGGCTCTTAGTTACTTGTTTAGATCACTTGCCTTTCATTTTCAATTGTTTGAAATGATGCTTTCAATTGTTTGAAATGGTGCTTTGTGTGTGTTTTTGAAGGATGTTTGAAAAGAGGCCATTTGTTGTGGCAACCTTTGTAACAATTCTTTACTCTAATGTTTTACAAAAGGTGTTTGTCTTTTTGAAAAGATGTTTCAAGGTTTTGAAAGTTTGTTTTTGAAAGTGTTGTGGAGTGTGTTTTGAAAGTAGGCAAGTGTGTTTTGCAAGTTTGATCAAGTAACTAAGAGTTGTCTACCCCTAAATTTACTCAAAGATTTTTCTCATGTTTTAACCCTTTTAACAGTATTGTTCCACCATTGTATTTGATGGACAATCTTGTGTTAGGATGTTAACGGGACAGGCGCGGGTCATCGTATAGACCATGAATGCAATAGTGCCAAGTGTCTTTGGCAATTTTTCTTTTAAGGGACTTGATCATTTTTTAGGCAACTTGAGAAAGCGTCATCGAGGGACTATGATCATTTGATTTGTTTTTTTGTTTTTTCAAAGACACTTAATCATGCAACATGGCCCATTTTTGAAGGCAACAAGTGGAGTAACCCTAAGGGTGCAAGTGTGCATTGGTGTTGTCCATTTTCATGCTTTTTTGTCTTTGAATTAGTCAAGCTATTTGTTGGTTGATTTGCATACAAACCCTAAGTCTATCATGGCATAATTAGAAAGCTTTTAAATGCGGAAATTTAAAGTCCTAAATTATTACATCATGATTATGGGGATGGGGGTACAAATGTTTGAATGGGGGATATTTAGCAAGAAATTTAAATCTAAACTATTACATCCATATTGAATAGTCAAATAATAAATTGTACAATATTTAAACAAATATAAATGCAAAATGTATTATGCACAAAAATGATTTTTTATGTATGAGAAAGTATTTTTCAATGTGAAATATAAAAAATAAAAAAAGTCAATTTTGGAGTATTTTTGTGGTTTTAGGGCAAAACCCTAATTTTGAATAAATAGCAATTATTTATTAATTATATACAATATTTATATATTTATACAAAAATAAAAAGTATTTTGTAAAAAAAGTATTTTTGATGTCATATATTAATAAAAATAAAAATGCATTATTTTTATATTTTTTGTCCGAAATATTCTAATAAATATATACAAGTATTTATTATATATTAAATATACTAAATATATACCAAAATAAAATATTAATTATTTACAAAAAAAAGTATATTTTTAGAAAATGTGTTCAAAATGTAAACAAAAAACTAATAACTAAAAAAATGTATTTTTGTATTATTTTTTAGTGTTTTTTAAATAAAAGTATATGTATTATTTTACATGTATAAGTTTAAATAAAACAAATAAATTCCAAATAAATGTAAAAATAGATGGAAAAATATTTTTTATATTTTTTATATTTAAGCAAAAAATAATAAGTCAGAATCAAAAAGAAAAAGTAAAAAATGATCAAAATATCACACAATGGGCCAGGGGGGTGTAAATGGAAAATGAGGGTGCAAGCAGCAAGAACAACTCAGGCCCAACCCAAGTCACCAACCTAAGCCTAATCATGCCTGGATAGAGAGATAGAAGTTCACATTTTTACCTGTTTCAGCTTGACTTGAACAGAGTAATGTGGCCAACTTCAATGGAGTTTGAGGATTTGTACAGCTTGCCTGAGGTCCAAGGAACCTTCTCCAATACCTAGCTTGCTTTGAATCTACCTGTATCGAGCTATGGAAGTCAACCTGCACAGTTGAAAAGTGAAAATGGCAAACTTGGTTAGGGGTGTTACAGTCTGTGTTTAGGGCTTGGGATAGTTTGTGTGGATGATATAGAATGTGTTTGGGCAGGCTTGAGCAAAAACGCACGAATGGATATGGTTATGGAGGTCAAGTTGCAGAACTTGCCCTGTTTTGGAAAAAAACAGGGATTCTGAGTATGAGAAGGTCTTAGGGGTGGATGAGCTATGCTTTATGCTTGTTTTGGTGTATTAAAATTGTCTACAAAGTTTGCTTGAGCTTCTGTTTGCAGGAAGTGAGAGTTTGATATCTTTTGCCAAGTTTCTTCTAAGGTAAGCAAGGATAGTCAAGTTGGGTTATAGGCCAATACAGGTCCCTCAAGCATGCTGCAGCACTCTCTCTTGATCAGTGGGATTGGTCTACAAACTTGTGCCTCACATATTTTGCTTGTACTTCTTGGATTTGGTATTTGACATAAAGCATAACTTTATCAAAATGGCAAAATTGCTTTTTCTACTTAAGGATTGATTTTGTGTGTATTGTCCAAATGAACAAAATAACACTCTAACACAAAGGATATGCATTTAATTATTGAGTGTGAAGGGGTTTAGAGGCCTGCAAGCTAGCTTGTACAAGCTGATTTGAAAAATGCCAATGTATGAACATGTATTTGGTCATGAACAAAAGTGACTTTTGCCCAACTTTGCAAATTCGATTCTCCCTAACCACAAGGGTGTTTGAGAAGTTATTGGACAATTTGGAAAGCTTGGAATGTGTACTACAATCCATCTTTGTAATGCAAATTGAAATTCCAAGTGGAACCATGTGAAAAGTGGCCATGAAGTTGGACAAAAATCCTGCCTAGAATAGGTCAAAAAATTTCTAAGTTAAGAATGTTTTGCACCCTTGTTCCAAAAATCATAACTTGAGCTACAAGTTTCTTTTGAGGAAACTTTGTGAATAAAAGTTGTAGATTTTGCAATGGAATACAACTTTCATGTTTTGAGTTTTGTTTTAATCCAAATGCATCTTGGTGAAAAAATGGGGCAAAGTTAGGAAAAAGTAAGGAAGTTTCATAACTTAGAAAAATTCTAAGTTATGAAATTTTCTCATCTTAAACCCTAATTTGCAATTTTGGGTTTCTTGATGAACAAGTTTCATAATTTGACATGTCTTGATGAAAAATGAATCTTGGCACTTGATTTTGACCAAAAAGTCAAAGTTTGACTTTTCAGTATACAGTCAAATTTTGATCAGTTGACTGGAAAATTCATCTGTCAATCCTATGCATTTGGGATCTTTTGAACTTGTTGAATGTGTCAAGACAATTCCATTGAGTCCTTGAGTCCATATATGAGCTTGGTTTACCATTGGTTAGGTCAAACAGTCAAAAATTGCCTTTGTGCAGTCAAAACCCTAAAAATGACCATTTTGCCCTTTTGGTGATCTGATCAAATTTCTTGTGGAATTGTGATCCAAATTTGACCAAATGGTTCATATGAGTTCAATATGTTGATGTGGGTCAAAAATCATGAGGTTTGACTGTCAATTGGCCACAGTTGACTTTTTCCCCAATACAGCTGATTTCTAGGTCAACTGTCCAATTGACTGGGCAAAGATTGGAATCAAGGCTTGAGACTTGGTATGGATAAACTTGTGAGTCCAACATGAAGCATGAGAGTCACTTTGGGCATTTTTGGTCAAAACATCTTTGTGCAAACTCAAACCCTAATTTGGGTCAACAGTGCAAGGAGGAGTCCTGAGCAGAGCAAACCCTAACTTGATCTTGAGCTCCAAGGGTCTTGTGGTGAGAAAATGTTGATGAAATGAGAGGTAAAATTTTGGGGTACAACATACCCTCTATTGGGAACCACTTCATCTTAGATTTAACAAACACATATTCTCTTATGGGTTGAACAACAGGTTTAGGATAGCCATATAATTTGTAGCAAAAGAATTTTATATGCCCAAACCTTCCACAATATTAGCATCTCTTTCGTTGAGTCTTGTTTCTTTAGTGATTCTTCTGTTGTCCCTGTTGATGTTGGAACATTTTATTTGACATCTTCTGATCCAGTTCTTTCTTTGGATGAACAAACTTCACATAAATCTCTTTTCTTCTGTTCTTCATACCTTGATTGTCATAGCCAATCCCTTTAACATTTCCAGCATTCTTCCCTGACTGAATAATCTCATCAAGCACACCAGAACCTCTGTTAAGAATTCTTACACACTTGGTCATATTGTCAAGTTGTGAATTGAGCAAGAGAAATTCACCCTTCAGACCAGAGATGGTGGACAAGCTGTTGCAACTGTTTTTTAATCAGAGTCGTCACCCTTAATTTTTATTCTAAAGAAAGGGAGTATAAAGGAATAATCCTAAAAGAAATTTAGAGATTCTAGATTTGGACTCGGTTTTAGACGAGGGAAAGGTGTTAGGCACCCCTTATCTACCTTGTTCACAAGGATACAGGGTTTAGAAGCAATATTTTTAAGAAATAGGGTAATTATTATTAATAAGGGAAAAGGGTTTGAATTTTAGTTAGGGGGACTCGCAACGATTTTTTATCGTATGCCTACGTATCCTCCTTAGGAGGAATCAGAGTCTCATTTTCGTAGTTCGCGGTTGGTTTATGTTTTTTATGGATTACGCAGATATTTTAATTTACCACGCACTTAGTTCAAATGTGTAGATAGCGGAGATTTTGAACTAAACGCGAATTTAATTAAAAAACTCTTTGCATTCCTTTTTGAAGATTATTTGTTTGATTTAATTTATTACAAAAATAATTTGACGTTCGTTTGTGTATTTTTATACGTAGAGCAAAGGAGTCTGATATAGTCTCCTCTTCACGCGGCCAGATATTGGCCGCGCGTTACTCGTCGTGAAGGATGCGGAGGGAGTCTGATAAAGTCTCCCCCGTCACGTGGCCAGATATTGGCCATGTGTTGCTCGTTGGTGAATTGTGCGGATTTTAATATTTTGATTTTGATTAGTTGTTTTGGTATTTAATTTGATTAAGGCACGGAGCGGGGCAGTCAGATATAGTCTTCTCATCACATGGACAGATATTGGTCACGTGTCGCTCATTGGCGAATTGCATAGTTTTTTTTATAAAATATTGAATTAATTAAAAAACTTTTTTTGTATTTTTGTACTTACTTATTATTTTTGGTATTATATATATATATATATATATATATATATATATATATATATATATATATATATATATATATATATATATATATATATATATATATATATATATATATATATATATATATATATATATATATATATATATATATATATATAATTTGAAAAAGTTTGATTGAATTTATCTACAAATAAATTGGGAATCACGTATAGTGGTCTATATAAAGAACCCTTTTTGTGTAATAGTTGAAATAGATTAAATAAACTAGATTGAAACAAAACTAAATTGATTAACTAAAATTACTTAGACAAAAAAATAGAATCTGATTATTTGAGTGACTAACTAATTATAGTAGTAAAAATAAACAAATAAAACAAAAAGTTAATCTAAAGAAGAGACAAACGAAAACATAAATCTAATCTCTCAAATAATAGTTAAGAATTTTATCATTTAAGATACAAACTTCAATATTGTGATAAAAATAAAAATAAACTTCATCCTATCATTGATTGATACTTAGGATCGGGAGGTTGCTGCAATGATGCCTTCACAGATTTTCGATCTCCGGTTATTTCTTCTTCCCTTTTTCCTGCATAAAAAAAAATTGGTATCTTTTGAATTCAGAGGTCTTGGTTATAGCATGGTTTATTATGAAGGTTGTTTTGGTTTGTTAATTTACAGGTTTGTTTGTGACAAATTAAAAGATGATGAATCGATTATAGTTTATGGTTTTAATAGAGGAAGTTAGTAATGAAATGTAGATGGCGAGATAATGTTCTAAAAGTCACGGATGCAAATTCATGATGTTATATGCACGAAAGGTGGTGTGCATTCCTGTGGAAAAAAAATTTCACGCAACCTTTTAGCAATTGAGAAAAAGGGTGAAGTATTTAAAAGATCAGACCAAATATAATATTTTTTTACTAAAATATGGTTACGAGTATTATATAATAATAAGAAAAATTAGTATTTACAATACATAAAAGTACCAAATAGTATGAAAATTTGTTAAATGCGCACCGTCTGTTATTGGGTGTTGGAACTATGTACAAATTAATGAACTATATAATTTAATTAACTTGAAGAGAAGAACCATCAGTCAGTTTCACTGCCGAAAAGTGAAACTATAAAATAGGGAGGCCTCATATATGAATCATCGACCAAAAATCAAAAAATAATTCGAAAAGAAATCTTGAAAAGAGATTGAAAAAATGTATAAAAGTGAAAGTTAAAAATTGTGTAAGTGTAGTGAAATTGTGAGAATTATGAATTTGTGGAAATTGTGAATGATCTAGAAGTGTGACACTACAAGAATATATGTCTCCAGCGACATATATTAGCGACGTGATTATCACGTGAGTAGTAGCGACGTGATAACCACGTCGCTAACATATTTTAATGACAAATAATGGAAATCAGAGAACGTTGTAAAGTAAAAATATCAGCGACGTGTCTTACACGTCGCTACAGAAGGGGGAAATTTGAATTTTGGTAGCGACGTGATAGCCACGTCGCTATATTAAAGGGGGGAAAATAAATTTGGTTGATGACAGGGTTGTAGAGTGGGAGAGAGAATAATTTTTCTGTTTAGTGTGTAGCGACGTGATTATCACGTGGCAATGTTGCGACGTGACAGTCACGTCGCTACTTGACTTTACATCTCCAAAATTTTCATCCGTTACAGCAGCGTTGTTTTGCTTTCTTCTTCCTTTCCTCTTCCTTTCTTCTTCCTCTCAAACCCATTCTTCTTCCTCTCAAACCCAAACTCCCGAATCAAATTTCCTCCATCCCAAATTGTTGAAGAAAAATAAGGTATTCATATTTTGATAAATGTTTATTTCGTTTGTTCATTATTTATTATACTGGAAAGAAATATTAAAAAGGGTATTTTTTTATTTGTTCATTATTTGTAGAGAAATTTGAAGAAGAACACCAAGAGCCAAGAAGAAGCAAATTTATTGAAGAAATTATATAGAGGTATTTATGCATTTTTTTTTAGATTTTATATGTATTATATAGATTAGTGGTATATGTATTTTGTGGTTAGAAAGTATATGTATTTTGTTAGTAGTATATGTACTGGTAATAAAAAATTTTAGAAAACATAAAATTAAAAGTCTTATTTTTTATAGATGTATATATATATGTTAACACATAAATTTAATAACATATTTAAAAACAAAAATGTATATTATATTTATTATAATAGTTTTATTTTTTTATTTATATGTTAAAGATATGAAAAAAAAATTATATATTAAAATAAGAATTTATATAAAACATAATTAAAAAAAGAATATATATATATTATATTATTATTTTAATATTATTATTATATATATAATAAAAAGTATATATGTTATATTATTTGTTTTCTAATATTATTGTTGTATATATAATAAAAAGTAAATATGTTATATTATTGTTTTTTGATATTATTGTTATGTAATAAAAAATTATATATTTTACATTTGAATATTTATTTATATGTTAGTATATATATAAAAAAGAAAAATTTATATTTTTAAGAATAGTATTAAATAGTTTAAGAATAATATTATTAAGTTGATTAATATTTCTAATGAAAAAGACAATGATTGTATAAATGTGCAGTATGAAATATTATCGGTATTATCGCAGTTGGATGTACGATAGAACATATCCAGGAAGAAGTGGACTTAAACCCAATTTTATAGTAGGAGTTGATGGGTTTATTAAGTGGGCGTTTGCTCAGGATTGTTGTCGAAGCGAAGGAGGGGTTAGGTGTCCCTGTCTTAAATATGAATGTAGACCAATAATTAGTGACCCAGAGGAAGTAACACGTCATCTGCATAGAAGGGGATTCATTGAAAATTATTGGGTTTGGACGTATAATGGTGAAGAACTACCGGTTAATGTACCAGAGACTAGCAACACGCATGCTTCAAGTAGTCGACCTGTTATGGAGTATGAGGAGAACTTTAATTTGATCGGTGACATGGTTGAGGATGCTTTTGGTGTGAATGTGACATATGATGAACCTGAAGATTTTGACGGGGAAGAGTTGCCGAATGAGGAAGCGCAAAGATTTTATCAATTATTGAACGAGATGAATACGCCGTTGTTTGAGGGGTCGTCAGACTCGAAGCTATCAATGTGTGTGAGATTATTGGCCGCCAAGTCAAATTAGAATGTTTCTGATCAATGTCTGGAACATTTTGCAAAAATGATGTTGGACTCCACCGCTACGAAAGACAACTTGCCTACAAGTTATTATGATGCAAAGAAGTGGGTGTCGAAGTTGGGTTTAAAAGTAAGAAAGATTGACTGTTGCATTAACGGTTGCATGTTGTTTTATGACAATGAGTTTGGTACTCAAGATGGATCGTTAGAGGAGTGTAAGTTTTGTAATAGTCCAAGATATCAAGTTCGCAGTAGAGCCGTTAACAGCAAGCAAAAGCGTGTAGCAGTAAAATCCATGTTTTATCTTCCTATAATACCAAGGTTAAAAAGAATGTTTGCTTCAATGCACAGTGCAAGTCAAATGACATGGCATCATACAAACCAAACAAGTTCTGGCACTATGCGACATCCATCTGATGGTGAGGCATGGAAGCACTTTGATCGGACACATCCAGATTTTGCTGCAGAACCTAGAAATGTCAGGCTTGGATTATGCTCTGATGGATTTGCCCCATACGTGCAAGCGTCAGGAAGTGCGTATTCTTGTTGGCCAGTTATTGTAACACCTTACAACCTCCCTCCTGAGATGTGCATGACAAAACCATACATGTTTTTGACGTGTGTTATTCTAGGCCCGCACAGTCCAAAAGCCGGAATTGATGTGTACTTACAACCTTTAATTGATGATTTGAAGAAGATGTGGATTGGAGAATGGACTTATGATATATCCCGTAAACAGAACTTCACATTACGAGCTGCCTTGATGTGGACCGTTAATGACTTTCCAGCATATGGCATGTTGTCTGGTTGGGGTACGCATGGAAAAATGGGTTGTCCGCATTGCATGGGATACACCAAAGCATTTACGTTGGATAAAGGTGGGAAAAGCTCATGGTTTGACTGTCACCGCAGATTCCTACCAGCAAATCATCCATATAGAAGAAACAAGACAAATTTTAAAAAAGATGTACGAGAGAAAGATTTGCCTCCGCCTCAATTTCCACCAGGGGTTATATGGAACCAAGTATGTGAACTACCAAAATTTACAGATACTGGCAAAGCATGCCGAATTGAAGGATACGGCGTCACCCACAATTGGACAAAAAGAAGTATATTTTGGGATCTTCCGTATTGGAAAGATAATTTGTTGCGCCATAATCTTGATGTTATGCATATTGAGAAGAATTTTTTTGATAATGTATTTAACACAGTGATGGATGTGACAGGAAAAACAAAAGATAATGAGAAGGCCAGACAAGACATGGGAATTTGGTGTAATCGAAGAGAGTTGGAGTTGAAGCCTCAACCGAATGGAAAATTATTAAAACCCAAGGCTTGTTTCAGTCTGACTTCCCAAGAAGCTAAAGCGGTTTGTCGATGGTTAAAAGAATTGAGAATGTCCGATGGGTATTCATCAAATTTAGCAAGGTGTGCTGACCCTAACACTGGAAAATTACATGGTATGAAAAGTCATGATTGTCACATTTTTATGGAACAGTTGCTACCAATTGCATTTGGATCGCTACCCAAACATGTTCTTGACCCACTAACTGAAATTAGTCAATTTTTTAGAGATATTTGTGCATCAGCTTTAAAAGTGGAAGACATCATTAAGTTGGACCAAAACATTGCACTCATTCTTTGTAAGTTGGAACAAGTATTTCCGCCTGGTTTCTTTGACTCCATGGAACATTTACCTGTGCATCTTGCATATGAAGCTTATCTTGGTGGACCTGTTCAATATAGGTGGATGTATCCGTTTGAAAGGTTCATGGGTGATTTAAAGAGATCGGTAAAAAATAAAGCTAGAGTAGAAGGATCTATATGTGCACATTACTTGCATCGGGAAACATCACATTTTTGCAGTCACTATTTCAATCACTTGATGTTAACTCCTAGAATCATACGGAATCCGGTAAATGTCAATCAGAGGAGTCAATTCACCTTATCAGTCTTTGCGCTTCCAGGTCGACCTTCTGGAAAGAAGGGTGTGCATTGGTTTACCCAAAAAGAAATGCAATCTGCACATGTCCATGTCTTGATCAACTGCGTTGAAGTTAAACCATATCTTGAGTAAGTTTACCAAAACTTTTTAAACTTATGGTGTGTGTATACCAAACTTATTAAACTTATTGTGTGTTTTTTGTAGGGAATTTAACAATGCCTATTTTCATAGTACCGGGGTACAGTCAACATCAGGTGTCATTCATGCTCAATTTCCCTCATGGTTCAAGCAAACATTGTCTAGCGTTCTTGCACTAACTCCAGAAATACTCCATTTGAGAAACTTGGCAGAAGGCCCTATCCAAAGCGCAAATGATTGGCACACATACTTCGTGAACGGATATAAATTTCACACTGAGGCATGGACCGAAGGGAAAAAAACCATAAATAGTGGTGTTTTTGTAAAAGAAGTTACAGATGGCGGTGAAGACGACTTCTATGGATTTGTTAAACATATCTACGAGTTGGTATACAATTACTTGGACACGGAAAATAAAGTTGTCTTGTTTTATTGTGAATGGTATGATCCAACTAGAGGCACAAAGATAGACAAGTCATATGGTTCTGTCGAGATTCAAATGAACCGGAGATACAAAGAATATGACCCTTTCATAATGTCACATATTGTTAGGAAAGTTTATTATGTTCCTTATCCTTCATTTGTAATACGTAAAAGAGGATGGTGTGTTGTAATAAAAACAAAACCGCTAGGTCATATTGAAACTGGAGATCTAGTGGAAGATGTTGCCTACCAAGTTGATGACGTTGAACAGATTAATGATGTGGTTGCAGCTGAAGACATTACAACTTTGTCTGATACAACTGTTGAGGGACTTCAAGTTGATGCGTCTATATTGTTGGTTGATAATAATGTGGATGAAGACAATGATGAAGAGTTTGAATTCGAGGACAATATTACATCGGATGATGAACATGATATGGATAACGAGCATGAAGATTTAGATTAATTAATCACTTAATGTAATATTAATGAATATCTATTGAACATGTATATATTGAATTTGTCAACGAATATATATTTATGTCAATGACTTTATTATCTTTGTTTATGAAAATATATATAACTAGGTAAAATGCCACCGAAGAATAAGGATAGCGGTAAGAAGTCTCAGCGTCCGAGGGTAGTAACATGTGAGTCTCCTCACTCAGCCATGTGCCCACCCCCTCAGAGTCAGGTTGATCCTATGTCCCTGGCCAGTACTCAGGGTTTTGTCCCATTACTCTCCTCCCATACATTCCCGTCTGGGGTACCTGCATCTTTTGTGCCACCTGGAGGCCCCGGTTTCCTTTTCCCACAGACTCAGATGCCGTCTTCCTTCCAGCATGCGGGAGGATCTAGTTTCCCTTTCCCACCGACCCAGATGCCGTCATCCTTCCAGCAGGCGGGAGGATCTAGTGTTCCTTTCCCACAGACTCAGATGCCATCTTCCTTCCAGCATGCGGGAGGATCTAGTTTCCCTTTCCCACCGACCCAGGTGCCTTCATCTTTCCAGCAGACTGGTGTCCCCTCATCATTCCAGCAGGCGGGGGGAGGACCCAGTTTTCCATTTCTACAGACTGGCGTGCCTTCATCATTCCAGCAGACGGGGGGACCCACATAGATGTCTTCATCCTTCCAGCAGGCGGGAGGGTCCAGCACCCCACACTCCATACACATTGGAGGACCCAGCAGTCCACGTCCGACACAGGCTGCAGGATCCCGCGCCCCACGTCCTAGACGGACCGGAGGGTCACGCACCCCACATCCCACACAGGCTGCAGGATCCAGCACCCCACGTCCTACACAGGCTGACGGTGATGCAGATGTGGTAGCTGATGATATAGATGGAGCTGATATTCGTGAGAGAGATGATCCGAGTGAGATTCATGTCATTGACGGGAGGTTTTGGATTTGGCCCGAAGGAAGCAAGTAAGTTTCTTATATAAACTTTTATTTAAGTACATATTCATTTTAATATTTTGTATAAATTTATAATTAATATTGTTTATTCAAAATCTTGTTGTTTAGTTTCGCGCCGAGTCGGACGGCTGCCAAGGTTATTAATTATATAATCCAGCAGATGTATAAATCATCTTGGAAGAACTTTGGCGAGGATACAAATAAAGAAGAATGGTTTAAAAAATTTAAGGTATTGTTATTTATTTAAGTTGTAAATTTAATATATTTTTTTAGTATTGTTATTTAAGTCACATTTTAATGATAATTACTTAACTTTTTATTTTAATGTCATACAACATTGCAGAAAAAATGTGTGTGTGATCCGTTGAATGAGAAAATTATGGAAAAAAATCTATTATAGCAGAACTTCTAGAAGATTTTCTGATATAATGCGGCGGGTTAGGGAGAATTATGAGCTGCATGGTATCCGTCCTAACTGGATAGGCGTAGAGGTTTTTGGCGAACTTCGTACATATTGGGGTTCGCCAGAATTCAAGGCCAAATCCGAAAATTTTAAGAAGATGAGGGCATCCGAAAAGGGGGGATGTGTCAATACTGTTGGAAGTATTAGCACTGCAGTGCATGTCCGGCGGATGGTAAATATTACTAATTTTTTAAGTTATATATATTTTTATTCATAATATTTTTTACTAATTATTTTTAACTTTATTGTTTAGACTAAGGAGATGGGGAGACCACCATTGATCATTGAGTTGATTACGAGGACTCGGACAAAGAAATCGGGAGGTTTTGTCGACGACCGCACCAAGAGAGCTTTTGTAAGTAATTTAACTTATATTTTTTTTAAGTTAATAACAAAAATAGTGACGTTATTTTCACGTGGCAATCTATAAGTTGTGGCGTGATTATCATGTGGCAACTGATAAATTGCCAGGTGACTGATTTTCATGTGGCAACTGATACATTGCCACGGGAAAATCACGTGGCAATTCATAAGTTGATTTGTGAAAATCACGTGACAAATTTTTAATATATTTGAATTTAGTATAATTTAATATATATATATATATATATATATATATATATATATATATATATATATATATATATATATATATATATATATATATATATATATATATATAATTTTTTTTTAATTGTATTATTTAATGTATGTGTAGGATGATTATCAGACATTGCTAGCACGTTTTCTGGAACACAATCCGCAATATAGGCCAGCAGAAGGGGAGCCGCTTAATGGTGATGTTGATTTCTATATTTGGAATGAGGTTGTTAATGGAAAAGGGCCTAATGGTTGCTTTTTTGCGGGAGGAAATTTGGCCGCCGGCTTGAGAGTTGGTGACCGTAATTTGTTTCAGCGACTTAGAGATGGAGAAGGGGGGTCACGTCAACCGAATCTGACACAGGTTCAACTTGAAACAGTAAGACAATTGGCGGCAAGTGAAGTGAGGTGCGAAATGGAGGCCCAAATGACGACAATGAGGCAAGAGCAGGAGCAGCAGTTAGAGATCATGCGGAAGAGGCAATCTGATATGGAGGAGCAGATGAGACGGTTTATGCAAGGCGGTGGAAATCAAAATGTTCCTGATCATACACAGCCGGATGATGACGGAATTGATGACTTTGATCTTGATAATTATCCGGGTGAAGATGCCCCGTGAAAACATTTTATTTATTTCGTTTTTATATTTGCATTTATGTAAGATATTTATTTTTATCATTTTAAATTATTAAATTATATAACATTTTATTATATGACTTTATTTTATAAAATTCTATTATTCGAAATATAAAATAAAATACTATTATTCTAATAATTTTAATATATAAATTTTATTATATAAATTTTATTATATAAATTTTATTATATAAATTTTATTATATAAATTTTATTATTTAAATGTTATTATATAAATTTTATTATTTAAATTTTATTACATTAATTAATTAATATAAAAAATAATTACTAAACAATTTTTTAAAAAATAAAAACGTCACCTGTAGCGACGTGGGAATCATGTCACAAATTAGTGACATGATTCTCACGTCGCAACTAAAGCTGCTTTGTCAGATATTATATTCCCTACAACAAAGCTGTTGCGACGTGAATACCACGTCACAACTTTGTGACGTGGGAATCACGTCGCTACTGGCTTGCCACTAGCTCCCCAGCGACATAAGTCTCCACGTCGCTAATTTTGTTTTGCCACGTGATTTTGATGTTTGCCACGTGATTTTCACGTGGTAAATAAGCTTCTTTTTTGTAGTGTGAAAAACATGTCATATTTATAGATGAAAAAACCATCCAAATTGGAAATAAGACAAATTTGACCAATCAAAAATAAAGTGTGACACAAATTGACATCAAATGGCCAATAAGAAACACCAATTTAAAAGGAAAGAAAATTAGTGACAAAAAAATAGAAAAAATAGAAAATGTTGAAAGTGCGGGACAAGATATTCGAACCCGCGACCTTATATTTGTAAGCTTCATCCTTTACCAATTGTGCTATGTTACTCATTTGTAAATAAACTCAATTGAAAGTATATGAAAGGTGTGGGAAGTGAATAAATCATTATATTTTTAAACAGGTTTGGAAGTGAATATTTTATTAAAATAAAATGATATTTTAAAATCAATGTTTAAAATATTTTTTTACTGTAGAAATAAAGGGCGGACAAATTTGGGGTATGACACAAGTTCTCTACTTTTTCAGCCTCTAGATCAGAGATGATAGACAGGTGCTCAACTTTTTTAGCCTCCCGTTGACCAATAGTTTTCTTTTGATTTTCTTCTAATTTGTACACCTCTTGACTTCTAAGGCACAACTACTTATAAGAAGCAACACTTTATTCAAAGGTAAGTTCCTCACAACCTGATTCTTCATCAGGGTCACAAATTCCAGTCAAGGCTGTGACCTATTTAGAAGATTCCTCTTCATGATCACTTTCAGAATCTTTCTCTGACCATGACACAGACATGCCTTTCTTCTTCTTCTTCTTGAAAAATGTGGGACACTCAACTCTTATGTGTTCAAATCATTCACATCATAACATTGAACTCTTCTTTCTTGGCTGGAATCATACTCAGTTCTGCCCATTCTACCAAAGTCTTGATTTTTGTTGATGTCAAATGATTTGTTCTTGACATTTGACCTTGACTTCCAGTCCACCTTCTTCATTACTTTATTGATTTGTGTTCTAAGCAGCACAATAACATTTGGCATCCCTTCTTTTGTATCCAAGTAACATTCATCTTTTAGGTCATCAGTATTAGAGACAAAGGCAACGCTCTTCTTCTTTTCAGATTTTTCCCTGATCCTTAACTCAAAATTTTGCATAGATCCCATAAGCTCATCAAACTTCATGTTGTTTATATCTTGGGTTTCTTCAATGGCAGACACCTTCATGTCAAACTTCTTTGGAAGAGATCTGAGAATCTTTCTCACCAACTTGGCTTCTGACATCTTTTCCCCCAGAGCACTTGAGGCATTGGCTATCTCAATAATATTCATGTGAAAGTCATGAATAGTCCCGTCCTCCTTCATTCTTAAGTTCTCAAACTGGATGGTAAGAATTTGGAGCCTTGATGTCTTCACCTTAGAGGTTCTTTCAAGCGTAGTCTTCAAAATCTCCCAGGCTTCTTTAGCAACAGTACAATTCTTTGTCAGTCTGAAGATGTTTTTTTCCACTCCATTGAATAGGGCATTCAATGCTTTGGAGTCTCCCTCTGCTAACTTGTAATCTCCATCATCCTAGTCTTCCTCAGCCTTCAGCATATCAATAGTCTTCCCATCCTTATCTCTAGTCATTGGTGGATCCCATCCTTTGACAACAGACTTTCAAGCCTTGTTCACCATGGATTTAATAAAATCCACCATAGGAGCTTTCCAATAGTCATAATTGGTTCCATCAAGAATGGGTGTCCTGTTCAAAAATCCTCCTTCCTTGTCCATTGTACCAGAAAGTATATTTCCTAAATCTCACCCAGAGTCAGAGCATGATGCCTGCTCAGATACCAATTGATATTTTGGTAGTTAGATCATAGATGTCCTATGAGATGTCGAGACATTGATCTCTGAATAATGAACAATATAAAAAAATTAACAATGAAGAAATTAAACAACACGCATAATCATTAAGCCAGTTAGGTGTACTACAACACCTACTCTTAGGGCTACCAAGCCAGGGACGAAATCAACTAGATAGTATCATTTGGTAGACCCACAACAATCTCTCACTAGTTTACAATCTACTCACTTAATCACTACCCATGCTTAACTTCTACTTAAGACTCACCTAGGTATAAGACCTTTCACAAATATCTTCCAGTCACAAACAATGACAAGAACACAATTCAAAAGAATTAACAATAACATAAGTCACACTTCAAAGACACACAATTATTCACTGCTTAAAAGCTTAGGAACGATTGACAGAAAAAACAGCCCTGACCCTTTCTCTCGTTTCTAATTGATATTACTATTTGTTTTTATTACTAATTACTCATTATTATTATTATCATTATTATTGGTTTATATCAAAAGTTAGCATTAATGTATTATTTGGAAAAGGGTGGATTAATATGTAGTTGATTTTGGATTTCTTGCATATTTGTGATGTTTGTCACATATTTCTTCTTTCCTCACCATTTTTTTCTTGCTTTTATAATTGTTATTATCATGAAAATTAATTAGGACTTAAAATTAAGGTTTAACTTAGAATTTGGGCTTATGTGAATTGGGTCTTATTTCTAACCAACACCTCCAATTCACCTTACACCCCTGTATTTTGGACCCAAATTCAATATCTGAATTTAGGGCCTTGCTCTTCATACCTCATAGAATTGCTAGCCAAACTAAAAATACACTCCCCTCTGCGTAAATTAATTAAAATTATATTTTTTTTTACAATTTCTCTTTATTTATTTACTTTCTTTTATTTTCATAATTAATATTTATTTATAAATTCTAAAATTTATTTATTTATTTATTCAAATCTTTATTTTTACTAACCCATTTAAATATTCTTTTGTTAATTGCATTAAAACCATTTTTCCTTTTCTCATGCATTAAAAACTATTTTTCTTATATTTTTAATATATTTGAAAATATCTAACCAATCAAATTACTAACAATTTTCATTAACTTAACAAATCTAAGATATTATTTTCAAAAAGGATTATGGAAATACCTTTAATCGACTGTGAACTTCGTCTACAAATTCTGCTATTCACACCCCAGACTTGGTTCAAGGAGAATTCAAGATATTTTCGTAATCCATAAAAAACACCAACCAACTGCGAACTATGAATTGAGACTTTGATTCCTCATAAGAGGATACATAGGCATACGACTAAAATCGTGACGAGTTCTCCTAATAAAAATTAAAACTCTATTTCCTAAACTATAAATCTAAACCCTAGTATCCTTGTGAACAACGTAGATGAGGGGTGCCTAACACCTTCCCTTCGTCTAAAACGAGTCAAACAACTTAGGATATCTGATCAAATTACGGTTATCCTTTATATTCCCTTCCTTAGGATAAAATTTAAGGGTGGTGTCTCTCATTTTTAAGCCGGTTATTACAGTTGGCGACTCTGCTGGCGACTCAACCCTAGGGTTTAGAAACATTTTCTTTTGGTTTAGGGTTTTTTATTCTTCTATTTTCTCTTTATTTATTTATTTATTTATTTATTGTTGTTTATTATTTTATTTTTATCTTTTATAATTTGTTGGTAGGATTTTATTTCAAAAAAAATTATTTTCAAAAAACCTTAGAAAGAAGGTTCGTCTATTGGCCAAGGGGATACATCATCCCTATGAATTTTTGTTACGACTTCACCTAGAGTCAATAGAATTCCAAAAAAGAAATATGTCTCAAGAGATATCCTCTTGGGGGGTAGGACTTTGGAACGAAACCTATGACTTTTTGTATAAACCGTAAACTAAAAAATCATGGTGAGACCTTTCACAGCCTTAGAGACGAATGTTTCGCTATGCAAAGAGGCTCCACTTAAGGGAGGCCCTTGTGCCTTTCCCTCTAGTTTTATCCATGACACACTTAATAAAACCACCTTATGGGGAATGTAGAATATCCGTAGGCAAATATTAGGAGTCTATCATCCAAGGATACCTTTCATGAAATCCCGTCACTAAGCCACACAATCACACATTCATGCATCTTACATTTCACATATTCATTATTCTCCATTATTTTTTGTCTGTCTTATTCACAGGATTAAAAAAAATAAGTCAAAGGTTTTGGTGAGTGTCTTAAAAATGAATGCCAGAGGGAAACAACTTGTATGTGTTAGTGTTGTAAAGCTAGATATGACAAAGATAATAATCATCAAGGAGAAACTGCCTGAAAGAGCCATGTAGATGTTAGTGCTTTCAATAGTTACTATTTTGGTTTGAATATTTTTAAATATCTAAGTTATATTCCCTTTTGAGGATGATTATTATTAATGAAAGTACTTTTATTTCCATATTCGAACTGCGTATTCATTTCAAGATACTCACTAATAAAAAGCAAAACCTAGAAAACATATATAAAGGAATCCAACGTGAACAAGACAAAGTTCAAAAACTCTCAGCATATTTATACGCATCCATGCATTCGCAAACATTGAATTTCATAACTTCATACAAAAAACATATCATTTTCAAAAACATTCTCTAGTTAAAACATTGGTAAGAAAGCACCACCTCTCCAACCACCATATAAAACAAGAGCCCATCAAAAGAGTGTGATGGAATAGATCGAGGAGAATCAAGCCACATTCAAGGAAAATTTGGAGCAGGTGAAAGGCAACATCAACTCGATGAAGGAAGATATGAGCCAAGTTCTTCTAGCCTTGAAGAACATTATCAAAAGGCAAGAACAAATTCCTAGGGTAGCCTTTGAATAAGTAGCCCAAACTATTGGTGCATCAAGCAGTCACCAACCTAAGAAAGAACCATACTCAGGACCTCTAAAGTCAACTATATCTCAATAAGAGGTCAGAAAAACTGATACTGAAGGGTTTGTTCCACCTCCACCGAAGGTAGGGGCATCTTATACCTTGTAGAATCGATCAACAACATAGACAACTACATAGACTTGTAGTATAGAGACCATGACTTAGAAGATGTCAACAAAGCATCCCAAAGGATAACCCATACTCATGTTATTGAAAATACCTTAGAACTCAATCAGTATAAAGCTCTCGAAGAAAGGTTGAAGGCTGTAGAGGGTTACTATGCTTTCAATGTCGATGCTCTCGAAATGGGTTTAGTTCCTGATGTGGTGATCCCTTCAAAATTCAAAGTACTTGACTTTGGAAAATATAAAGGCTCACATGTCCGAGGAACCATCTACGCATGTATTGTAGAAAAATGCATGCATATGCTCAAGATCAGAAGCTGGTGATCCACGGTTTCTATGACAGTTTGAGTGGAGCATCTCTAGATTGGTACATGCAATTGGAGCGGGTTCATATCCAGACATGGGAAGATCTTGCCAATGTTTTCTTAAGACAGTACAACTTGGACATGGAGCCTAACCATATGCAACTCCAAAACTTGTCTCAGAAGAAGGAGGAGTCTTTCAAGGAGTATGCTAAAAAATGGAGGGAAATGGCATCCCGTGTACAACCACCACTCTTGGAAAAATAACAAGTCGATATGTTCATGGGCACTTTACAAGGGTTATACTATGATAAGATGGTGGGAAGCGCCTCTTCCGGATTTTCGAATTCGATAACTATTGGTGAAAGAATTGAAGTTGGTATAAAAATCGGAAAGATACAAGGGGAATCATCTAGTACCCCTTATAATACAAAGAGACATGTTCCTAACTTCTCGAAAAAGAAGGAAGTAGAAATTAATGTTGTAGCATCAGATCCAAGGGCACAACAACCGTTAATAATTCCACGAGAACAAAAACAGAACATGTTTGAAAGGCCTCCAAGAAGATTTGATCATGTCCTCGTGCCGCATGGTCAATTATTGCAAAACTTGATTAAAGTATCTTTGGTAGAACTGAAACCTATATCTCCTCTAGTTGGGGAACTCCCACCAAAGTACAATGCAAATTTCAGGTGCGAGTATCATGCCAATTCTCTGGGGCATACCATAGAAAAATGTTAGGCCTTCAGACATAAGGTTCAAGATTTGTTGGATTCCCAAGATATCACTTTTGATAAACCAAACATAAAGGAAAACCTCATGCATCCACATGGTGGGCCATTTGTAAATGCAATTGAATTGGTCACTAACTTTGGGGTAGCCAGACAGGTGAAGAACCTGATAAACCTTTTGAAAGAATGTTTGTTAGAGCGTGGGTTCCTCTTGGAACACAATGAAGCTTTTAAGAAGATGTTACAAGAATTGGTGGATTAGGGGATAGTCCAATTCGGGTGATACCCTAAAGAAGAATACATAGCTGCAACCGATGGGAGTGCAAAGAAGCCATTAGTAATTCCTTGCCAAGGGCTGAACCTTAATAAGAAGACTCTTGTGATTCCATGGGGAGAGTCAACAGAAGCACCAATGATGATGCCACGCCAGAATTTGAGGATTTCAGTAGTTCCAAAGACTACAATGGTGATTAGAGGGCCATCTCCTACCCCTTACGAAAGCAACAAAGCGATAACTTGGAGTTATGATTCTACTATATACGTCAATGGTTTAAAATAAGAATGTGAACCATCAACAAGTCAAGGACCTACGATCACAAATATAGCAGAAACATGGGGCATGACTCGTAGTGGACAAATCTATGGTCCCAAATCACAAAAGAAGAATGATGTTGCGGGTAAGGATAAGGGGAAAGATGTGATAGAGGCAAGCCAAGAACAAGATCCTCCAAGCAAGAATATTTTTGACCAAGAAGCGGGAGAATTCCTAAAAATAATAAAGAGGAGTGATTATAGGGTGGTGGATCAGTTACAAATAACCCCGACCAAGATTTCAATACTCTCGTTACTCCTCAACTCAGAAGCGCATTGAGACTCTCTATTGAAGGTTCTAAGTTCTGCTCATGTTACATAAGAGATTACAGTAAATCAGTTTGACAATGTTGTAGCAAATCTGACATCTGGATCATATCTAGGTTTTAATGACAGTGAGTTGCCTCCACAAGGCAAAGCTTACAACAAGGCATTGCATATTTCTATTCAGATAGGTACCACAAGCCTGACCAAGGTACTCACCGATACTAGTTCTGCTCTCAATGTATTACCGAAATCCAGCTTGATGAATCTAACATTGGATGGTGTTGTAATAAGGCCAAGTTCTACAATAGTCAAAGCTTTCGATGGTTCTCAAAGTACAGCGTTTGGAGAAGTGGATCTTCCTGTCAAGATCAGCCCGCATATGTTTTATATCACTTTTCAAGTGATGGATATAGAACCAGCATATACATGTTTACTCAGACGACCTTGGATTCAGGCAGTATGGGCTATTACTTCAACTCTACACTAGAAACTGAAGTTCTCCATTGAAGGAAGATTGGTTATAATCGACGGTGAAGAGGACATCTTTGTAAGTTACATAGAGTCCTACAGATATATCAGTGCTGATAAAGACTGTATAGCAACACCATTTCAAGTCTTAGAGGTTACTTCGATGGTAACCCTACCGGTGGAGCGAACCAAGAAACCTATTGTGACTTCGTGGAGATACTTACAAACATATGGAAGATGGTACCTCAAAAAGTTAGGGTAAAGTTGTGGAGATACCTGAGAAAAAGAATCATTTTGGTTTAGGCTATGAATCATCAAAGGCTACCCTGAAAGGCAAGGCGTAATTTCCTCTTATCCAGGAAACCGTCATCAAAAAAGGAATGGAGCATGGCGGGTAAGTGGTGTTGATATCTAACCAGAGCAACACCAAGAGAGAATCTGACTTCATCCTTGAATGGGCTCCAGGTGAAGAGCTCAATAATTGGAAAGCCATGGAGATTCCAAAGATCTTTTCTTTCCAAAGTAATTTTTCTTGTTTTTGAAAGAACTTATGTCAAGCCCGAGGCATAGGGTTAGCTTGTAAGGGTACCCCAATTTGCTTCAGACAATATTCACAATTAATAAAGATTTATATTTCACATTTAATTAAGATTTATGTCTTTCTCTTGCATTTATCTCTTATATTTTAAAATGGCAAAACTTTTCTTCATATGCATGTTCCAAATTCACATACTAAAACTGCACAAAAACATGATAAATGTGCAGATCCATGCCTAAAATTACCGATAACATTAGTGCTGCTATCCGATATAATTTTGATGCACCCATCATCCAAGAGGAAGAGGAAGATTATGAAGATCTTGAACTCTCTGAAGAATTGGAGAGGGAGATAGAGCAAAAAGCCGATAATATAAAACCATACTAAGAATCCATTGAGACCATCAACCTTAGCACAGAGGAGGATCCCAAGGAGATCAAGCTAAGGGAAATATTGGAGGAAAGCGTCAAAGAAAGAATGATCAAGTTTTTACACTAATATATGGATATATTTGCCTGGTCTTACAGAGATATGCCAATATTGGATACAAATATTGTGGTGCATAGACTACCTCTCAAGGAAGGTTGCTCTCCTGTTAGACAGAAGCTCATAAGAACTCGTCCAGACATGTCTAGCAAGACTCGAGAAGAAGTCCTTACACAATTTGATGTAGGGTTCTTAGCGGTGGTAGATTATGCACCTTGGATAGATAACATTGTGCCAGTGCCCAAGAAGGACGACAAAGAACGCATGCGTGTAGATTATTGGGATCTGAACAAAGAAATTCTAAAAGACAATTTCCCGTTACCTCACATAGATGTTTTGGTGGATAATACAGCTCAAGCTTCAGTATTTTCATTCATAGATGGTTTCTCAGGTTATAATCAGATCATAATGGCACCCGAGGATATCGAAAAGACTACTTTCATGACTCCTTGGGGAACCTTTTGTTACAAAGTGATGCCTTTCGGTATAAATAACATAGGGGCAACCTATCAATGAGCGATGGTTACGTTGTTTCATGACATGATCCACAAAGAAGTTGAGGTATACGTGGATGATATGATTTCCAAATCTCATATTGAGGAGGAGCACACTATACACTTGCAGAAATTATTCGAACGTCTACAAAAGTTCAAATTGAGATTGAATCCAAACAAATGTACATTTGGTGTTAGGTCAGGCAAATTATTGGGTTTTCATTGATCATCTTAACCACATTGAAGAAAAACGCTTAACAGCTCTGTGCCACGGACAGTTATACCAAAAGCGGATGAAGAAGGTACTTAAGGAGAAGGTTCACCCTCGAGTGTTCAAAGGAGATTTAGTACTTAAGAAGATTATACTTCCTCGCCTTGATTCACGTGGTAAATAGACACCCAACTACGAAGGTCCATATGTGGTTAAAACAACACTTTCGAGTGGTGGTTTTATCCTCACAATAATGGATGGGGAAGAACTGCCACATCCAGCAAATTTTAGACGTAATAAAAAAAATACTATGTATAAAAAGCTCGTTAAGTTCGAACTCTAACTGGGAAACTTAGGAAAAAAGGAGCGTCCCAATGGATTGAAAATCCTAAAGGGAGATCCAGGCAAAAATTAGGGACATACACAAAAGTTATTATCCCGATGAATTGAAAACCCGAAAGAGCGGTCCAGGAAAAAGTTAGGGATCTTACTCATAAATAAAGAACAAAAAGACTGTGATCTAAGAACCACGACCAGACTACAAAGTAGAGGGATTAATCTAAATCATTTGACTAAGAAGCAAAGGAGATTGAAGTTATCAGAAGGACATTGGAGAAACATCAATAGCAATTATCATTTTCAACGTCATTTTCAATTTTTGTTAAACTTTCTGTAATTACCTCTTTCTAGTAATTGCATCTTGTACTCGCGCCTATTCAGAGGTATATTTATCAATAAAATATTTACTTTTTCAATCTTTCAATTGTGTTTTTTTTTTACTTGTTTGAAAAATATACTACGATTATTTCTTGTGAATACTGCGTTGAAATTATTTTGGGGATTTAACAAATAAAATCATTTGATATAACATCAAAAATAATTTTTGTTAGAAAAAAATCAAAAGAAAATCCACGCCTACGTCCATGCCTATGCCTACGTCTGCAACTACGTTCATGCCTGCGTCTGCGATACAAATATCAAAATCTTCCCGACCCTTGTTCATCATATTCAAATCAACTCGAAAACACCACGACAACGCAACATACAATATTGGGGGAGTCGGTGACACAAAATCAATGGTTTAAAAGGAGAGAAAATTAAAAAATTCACAACAAGAATTTGGTGCATATATAAACATTTGGGGAATATACAAATACTTGGTGCATATACATTTAGGGCATATACAAATAAATACTCTGTGCATATACATTTTGGGTTCCATATCAGCTTAGGGCATTATGCATGGAATTGTCCGAACACATCTTTGGTTAGAACTACGAACTTTCTTGGAGCTCATCATTGGATTATTTGATCCACAAAACAAAAAAATACCTTGGTTGAGAATAGACACAACCTGTAAAATTTGATCTTGTCTTTGGTCTAGTTATCTAAGATTTGATTACCAAAACACTCTTCAAATATCTATCCTCTAGGTTGTGGTAGATATATGAATTCTCAGGATTACGTTGTTCATCCTCTAGGTCGTGATGAATACGTAAGACTATCCTCGTGTCGTTTATCCTCTAGGACGTGATAAACACACATACTTTTCAATCATCTATCCTCTAGGTCGTGGTAGATGTGCGAATTGTCAAGTTTATGTTATTTATTCTCTAGGTCATAATGAATACATAAGTCTATCTTCGCGCCATTTATCCTTTTGGTCGTGATAAACGCACAATTTTTTTCAAATATCTATCCCCTAGGTTGTGATAGGTATACGAATTTTCAGGGTTATACTATTCATCCTCTAGGCCGTGATGAATACATAAGCCTATCCCTGTGTCATTTATCCTCTAGATCATGATAAATGCACATGCTCATCCTCGTATTGTTTACTCTCTAGGTTGTACTAAACATAACAAAATATGCGATGTAATTCATTGTTTTAGTCTATATGCGGAAATGTATTATCAAGCTCTGTTTTATTCATCCTCTAGGTTGTGATGGATAGAGAAAATATACGTTAAGCTTACTATGTTAGTCTCGAAGCATTAGTAGGTCAATTTTCAAACTTGTGTTATTTACCTCCTAGACTATGGTAAATACGCGAAAAATCTATGATCTCTTTTAGGTATAGACGAGTTATCCACATCATCCTATCTAAGTCGAATCAAAACATTTTGTTCAACTCTCGTAAGATGATACATAATCATTTATGCCTATGTTTCATACTCTTGGGAACGATGTATGGTGTATCCTTATCTAGCAAACCTTTGGTCAAATTGTGGGGTCTTTCATTATTTAATAATCCTCTGATCTAAACATGCAAGAACTGCGGCCTCTGACACGCTTCAATCGAAGAGTAATTAAATAGAGGCAGTTGTCTTACCCCAAATTTGCCCACCTTGGTGCTACCGTCAAAATTATTTTTAAGCTTAGAGTTTTATAAAATTCTTTTGGGTTACTCTGACATTTTGGATTTTATAAATATTCATTTTCAAGTCTATTTAAAGATATAATAATTTATTTCAGATTATTTATATTTTTAATTGCTCGTCTTTATATACTTTCAAATCGCTTTTTATTTCAAATAAATAACATAGCACAATTGGTATGAAAGCATAGGTTCAAGGGTTCGAATCTCAGTTGATGCACTTTAGATATTTTTGTTTATTTGTTACTAACTATTTCTATTTTTAATTATTTCCAAAATCACAAAAAATAATATTTTTTAATATTTAAATATTAACTTTCGTAATTTTTATTATGGCATTTTTTAAAAATAATAATTTGTTTGATTTTATGTATTTTTTAACAAAATTTAGAGCAAAAATTATAATAAATACCAAAAATATTTCATTTTCTGATTAGTTGTTTCTTATTGATCAATTGATGTCAATTAGTGTCATAACAAGTTTCTGATTGGTCAGCTTACTGACTAAGGAATATCTGATTTACCAAAATTGTTGACCTAATTATCACTATAAATAGGTCATTCTTTCACATTATTTTTCATCCACAATTTCACAATCTCAATTTTTCTCTCACTTTTAGTTTATTTCAGGATTTCTGAATAAAAACTCTGATAAACAAATCTAAAAACAACACTATCAAACAATATCATCATCACATCCACCACCGTCCTTAATGACCGAAAATATTTTACATTGGAAAGGTCAATGCAAATAATATCAGGTACCACCCCATGTTACTTGCTATACAGTTTTATTTGTTTTTTTTAGTACTTTATTTATCAACTTTTTCTTTGGGAGATGCGTTTTTTATTGTGTGTTTGTTTCATTGGGTGATATGCATAATAGAGAAAGGGACGGAAAATTGAAAGAGGAGGTTACATAATTGCTTTTTTTTCTCTGATGTAAAAAAAGATGATGTTGTGAAAAAGAGACATAAAGTCTCACGATAGCACCCTTGTTTTTTTGTTTATATTTTTATTTTTATTAAGATAAGCCAAATGTCTAATTAATATTGGTGGATTTAAGAAGCATGGAAAAAGTTTAAAAAAAAAGAAGTTATTGTTATAATTAAACATTTGATTATTTTCCTAGATCTTAACCAGAAAAAACAGCCCTGGCCCTTTCTCTCGTTTCTAATTGATATTACTATTTGTTTTGATTACTAATTACTCATTATTATTATTATTATTATTATCATTATTATTGGTTTATATCAAAATTTAGCATTAATGTATTATTTGGAAAAAGGTGGATTAATGTGTAGTTGATTTTTGGCTTCCCTGCATATTTGCAATGTTTGTCACATATTTCTTTTCTTGTTTTTATAATTGTTATTATCGTAAAAATTAATTAGGACTTAAAATTAGGGTTTAATTTAGAATTTGGACTTATGTCAATTGGGCCTTATTTCTAACCAACGTTTCTAATTCCCCTTACACCTTTGTATTTTGGGTCCAAATTCAATATCTGAATTTAGGGTCTACTTTTTATACCTCTTAGAATTGCTAGCCAAACTAAAAGTACACCCCCTGCATAAATTACTTAAAATTATATTTTTTTTTACAATTTATTTTTATTTATTTACTTTCTTTTATTTTCATAATTAATATTTATTTATAAATTCTAAAATTTATTTATTTATTAATTCAAATCTTTATTTTTACTAACCATTAAATTTTCTTTTGTTAATTGCATTAAAACCATTTTTCCTTTTCTCATGCATTAAAAACTATTTTTTTTATATTTTTATTTGAAAATGTCTAACCAATTAAATTACTAACAATTTTTATTAACATAATAAATCCAAGATATTATTTTCAAAAAAGATTATGGAAATACCTTTAATCGACTGCGAACTTCGTCTACAAATTCCTTTATTCACACACTCAGACTTGGTTAAAGGAGAATTTGAGATATTTTCGTAATCCATAAAAAACACCAACCAACTGCGAACTATAAACTGGGACTTTGATTCCTCATAAGAGGATACGTGGGCATACGACTAAAATCGTGCTGAGTTCCCCTAATAAAAATTAAAATCTCATTTCCTAAACCGTAAATCTAAACCCTAGTATCCTTGTGAAGAAGGTAGATGAGAGGTGTCTAACACATTCCCTTCTTCTAAAACGAGTCAAACAACTTAAGATCTGTGATCAAATTAGAGTTATTCTTTATATTCCCTTCCTTAGGATAAAAATTAAGGGTGTCGACTCTTATTTTTAAGCTGGTTATTACAGTATTAAACTAAAGGAATTCAAGTGTTCAGCTGTACATAAGTGCGATATCGAATGATTATGCATTGGACATCTTATTCAACATGTTTCTCCAGTTGCTAGAACATATTATTTTAACATGTTTATGCTAAGTTAGTTTTATCAAACATAATCCCAATTACAAAAATATAGAATTAACAATGTTCTTTGGGAAAGTTAGTTTATTCTCTTTTGCTTACGTGCGTCTTCCAGGTGTAGAGCATTTCCCTCTTTTCGTGGCAGTTATCTTATTGAGAGAATGTATGATTTGTGCCATAGGTTTTAATATATATTGTTTTGGAAAACCTTTACTTTTATTCTTCTTTCCCATTTCTCTTTTTCCATAAAAACATACTAGTGTAGGATACCGGTGGAGAGAGTGAAGAGCTCACTTCTTTTCTTAGTGTGAAACTATGGGTTGTAATGTTTCTCTACCTCAAGAAACCATGAGAAAGAATTCTAAACTTGATCACATCCGAGACATTATGTCCATGTATTCTACTTCCAATACGATCAACAAGTTTTATCATGGCATTATATTTTTTGGCACTGGATGTGATTATGGAACCTTGTTCAATGAAGGAGAGGGCTGACATGGATACCTCTAACGAGACGTATGCTCCCTATTTTCATGCTCACCTTCACATTTTTCATGAGCTAAGTGTTTTGATTCCATTCACTTCTTCAAAAGCTGATTTCTTGACTGCTATCAACGTCTCCCTTTCTCAGATTACTCTGAACGTGTGGATCATACTTAGGGCTTTTTAGATATTCCCTTGTAGCATGGGTGTGCCTCCCGTTGTGGGGTGTTCCTTTATTTCATTAGGACAGATATTCTCTCTAACAAAGATTGGGTGATGTTGCGCCCTTTGTCGGTCGGTTCTCTGCTAAAGACCTTCGTAAACCCTTATAAGGTCTGGAAAGACAAGTTCATGCAGATGAGAGGGTGAGGAGATGCTTCTCTAGTCACTACAGCGGCGAGGAATGAGCCCCTTTTCCATATCCCAGATATTGTATCCACGAATTTCCCGAAGGGTATACCTAAGTGTTCTTTCCCCCTTGATCGTGAAGTAATCCAAATTTTGAGATGTTTTTCGTTTCTCTAGAATCCAATATCCTTATTACTCTGGACCATGAAGACGACGATGGAATTGAGACGTACTTAGGTATGAAAGAATACATTTTTTGACTGAATCTCGTATTTATTATTTTTGTGTTTTAATGGTATTTGTCTCTATAAGGGGCATGGTAGAGGCACAATTGACGAGAGAAGAGACCACTTGGTAAAAATGCAGATGGCTCAACAGTAGAGGAGACTTCCTCCGCCCCTCTTCCAAGACATGGAAGGTGATGGAGATGGGCTAGGCAGTGTAAAACTTCACAAGTTGTTGAGGCTCACCCTCCCAAGGTTCTACAGAGGGAAGAGGGCCCCTACGTTCCATTTGGGAGCCGTGAGGTAGGAGAAGGGAATATAAAGTAAGAGATGAATATTTCCCTACCGAACCCTCTTTATGGAACAACCATACCTTTAACACGATGGAGTTTTCTGATTGCCGCTTCTCATTCCCTGAGATTTTCTAAGTGACTATCATTCGCTCCTTGACATGTATTTTACTAAGCTAAATGATCAATTGGAAGTCCAACTTTTAAGACGTCTTTTAGTGGAGAAAGCATAGAGGGAGAAGTATTCTCACATCATTCGAGGATTACAGTCCAAGGTGATCATTTAAATAGAAGTATTTGTGAAGGTGGAACGATAATAAAGTTGTTGAGGGAGAAGCGAGACATTGTTAAGGCTCTTGCCCAAGAGATGGCCATCGAGGCTCTTACCCAGTTTGAAGAGTTGGGTTGTTTAAAGGAATATCTTAAGAGGGTTCGCAACACCTTGGTTATTTTTGAGGAGAGAGTCTTACTACTCAAGGATGAAGTTGCGGTAACCTCCGTCCATCATTTTGAGAGGGCGAGAGGACATGGTACCTTCCTTTATCTTGATTTGGACTTAAGCCTGATGGATCCCTTCTAAGTGGTTCGATACAGTCAGGTAGTGGACGATTAATAGTTCCTCATGATTTGACCTTTTGTTGTATTTATTTTCCGATTCGAGGATTTTTGTAATTTTAATGGACATAGGCACCCCTTGAGGGCGTCTTTTATGTTAATTGCTTTTATTTTTATCCTCTTTCATAATTATTTATGTGTTATTAACCTTTTAGCCTTTGGCTAAGTGGTTTGTGTTGTACCCCAAAATTTGCCCTCCCATTTCCTCAACATTTTCTCATCACAAGACCTTTGAAGATCAAGATACAGTTAGGGTTTCCTCTGCTCAAGACTTCTCCTTGCACTGTGGACTCAAATTAGGGTTTGTGTTTGCCTAAGGATGTTTTGACCTAAAATGCCTAAGATGACTTTCATGCTTCATGTTGGACTCCCAAGTTTACCCATGCCAAGTTTCAAGTCTTGATTCCAAGTTTTGCCCAGTCAATTGCACAGTTGACCTAGAAATCAGCTGTATTGGGGAAAAAGTCAACTGTGGCCAATTGACAGTCAAACCTCATGAAATTTGATCCACATCAACATTATGAACTCATATGAACCATTTGATCAAGTTTGGATCACAATTCTCCAAGAAATTTGATCAGATCATCAAAAGGGTAAAATGGTCATTTTTAGGGTTTTGACTGCACAAAGGTAATTTTTGACTGTTTGACCTAGCCAATGGCAAACCAAGCTCACATATGGACTCAAGGACCCCATGAATTTATCTTGACACATTCATCAAGCTCAAAAGATCCCAAGTACACAAGGTTGACAGTTGAATTTCCCAGTCAATTGATCAATTTTGACTGTATACTGAAAAGTCAAACTTTGACTTTTTGGTCAAAATCAAGAGTCAAGATTCATTTTTCATCAAAACATGCCAAATCATGAAACTTGTTCACCAAGAAATCACAAAATGCAAATTAGGGTTTGAAAATGGAATTTTTCATAACTTAGAATTTTTCTAAGTTATGAAAAACCCTAATTTTTTCCCAACTTTGCCCCATCTTTTCACCATGATCCATTTGGATTCAAACAAAAGTCAAAACATGAAAGTTGTATCTTGTTGCATAATCTACAACTTTGATTCACAAAGTTTTCTCATTTGAAGCTTGTATCTCAAGTTATAATTTTTTGAATAAGGGCACTAAACCATCTTTTAACTTAGTGAAATTTGACCTATTTTGACAAGGTTTTCTACCCTACTTCAAGGCCACTTTTCATACCCTTCCACTTGGAATTTTGATTTGCATTTCAAAGATGGATTGTAGTACACATGCCAAGCTTTCCAAAATGTCCAAGAACTCATCAAACAACCTCATAACTTGAGAGATTCGAATTTCACAAGTTGGCAAAAATTCACTTTTGTTCTTCATCAAGACATGTTCATAATCTTGCCAATTTGAAATCAGTTTGCTTTATGCTTGATTACAGGTCCTTGAACCATTTCATACTCAATAATTTAATGCATATTCAATGTGTTAAGGTCATGTTCTTTGTGTTCTAACATTGCATAATGGTTTAATCCTAAACTAGATAAAGTGAAATTTCCATTTTTGAAAAGGTTAGCTTTATGTCAAGTTTGTAATCCAACAAGTACATGAAAGATCTGCTTGGCACAAGTTTATGTGCATAACACACTGATCAAGAGATGTTTATGCAGCACATTAGGAGGCCCCCTACTAACCTAAAACCACCAACTTGCTTTTGTTGCTTAAGATAGAAGAAAAGTCCATAACTTATGCCATCTCTCATCTCAGCTTAGACACACAACACAAAACCTACCAAACACATTCCATAGATCAAATCCAAGCTAACACACGAGCCCTTGCCATCTGAAACACTCCCATTGCTCTAATCACCTCAAAACTGTACAAACAGGGGAGCCCCTGCAGTTTGAGTGCAAACTCCCAATCCCTTCGAGCATTTTGATCCAAACCTTTTCCTCTACCTTCCCTACAACATATGCAAGCTAACCATGTCCTAAAATCAGACCTGTAACACCTCCAAGCCACTTCACCATTTTTAATTTTCTGTTTTGCAGTTGGAGTTCACTAGCTCGATTCAGGGAGTTTCAAGACAAAGTAGGAATTGGAAAAGCATCCTTACACTTCAAGGAAGATGTACAAGTCATCATTTCACTCTGAAACATCCTCTATTGCCAAGCTCGATTCCAACTGAACAGGTATATTCATGGAGTTCTATCTCTCTTATTAGGCATTGTTAGCTTTAGGTTTTTGAAGAAAACATGTCACAATCATAGCCCTGAACATGCTCATATGATTAGATTTCATTTATGTTTCGTGTGCTTAGAGAATTTCATGTCTGAACATTGATGAAAAGTTAGGTCAGAAATTGGGGGAGGAGAAATTCTCCCTCATCTTAGAGAGATAGGTCAAGTTATTTATATGGTTGAAACCGTCTCTTCATGCTGAACATTTCTTGTGTTATGAGTTTTTGCTGAAAAGCCAAGAATCAGGAGTTAGACATTGAAGAACAGGGGCGCGCGTTTTTTCAAATGTTTGAGCTGGAGGTTGAAGACAATGATCAGTGGGCTGGGCCTGTGTTATTTTGCTTTTCACACCATCTTTTTTTATTCACACCCCCTGGGCCCATTTGCTCATATTTTAACATTTTTGACTTTTTCTTTTTTGATTAACTTTGTTTATTTTTTCTCATGACATTTAAAAATTAAAAATATTTTTTTCCATCATTTTTGTATTTATTTGCATATTTATTTGTTTATTTCTTTTGTTTGTATATAAAATATATATGTACTATTATTAGAATAAATAGAAAATAGTGTAAATACAATTTTTATTTTTGTTTACATTCTGAAAATATTTCACACAAAAAATACTCTTTTTATTTATTTTATTAAAATATTAAATAAATATTTATCTTTGTGTATAATACCTATTTAAGGTTTAATATATATATATATATATATATGTTTATTAATATATTTAAGCTAAAATATAAAAAAATACTTGAGTTTTCCATTTTTTATTAATATTTGATACAAAAATACTTTTTTTCACAATATACTTCATTTTATTTTATTTTTATAAATAATAAATAAATAGTTGTATTAAACTAGATAATAATGCATTTTCTTTAAAATTAGGGTTTTTGCCCTAAATTTAAAATACTCAAAAAATAATACATTTTTATTTTCTTTTCTCTTTTACATAAAAAATATTTTCTCATACATATAAAAACTTTCTTTTTGCATTTCACATATTTATTTAATTTCCATTTAATTATGCAATTTATTTACCTTGCAAATATTCAAAATGATGTAATAATTTAGATTTAAATTCTTGTCAATATCCCCCACTTGAACATTTGTACCCCCCTTCCCATATTTGGTTTTGTAATAGCTTAGTAATTTTAATTTCGCACTTTATTGCTTTCTAATGATAACATGTTAGAATTAGGGTTGGTATGCGAAAAAACGATAAAAAATAGTTTGACCTAATACAAGATAAACAAGCATGAAAATGGACACACAAATCACACTTGCACCCCCTAGGGTATTCCACTTGTTGTCTTCAAATAAATGGGCCATATTGTATGTTGAACTTCTTTGGGCAAAGCAAGCAATTTGAATGATCATAGTCCCTCGACAAAACTTTTCAAAACAAACAAAAACAAATGATCAAGTCCCTTAGAGAAATTGCTCAAAGACATTTAACGCCGTTGCAATTATGGTCTAAAACGATGACCCGCGCCTGTCCCTTTCACATCCTAACACAAGGTTGCCCACCAAATACAATGGTGGAGCAAACTTGTTAAAAGGGTTAAAGTATAGCAATGATCTTTTGAGAAATTTAGGAGTAGATAACCTCTTAGTTACTTGAATCAATTTGCAAAACAAAACACTTGCCTAATTTCAAAATCACACATCACCACACTTTCAAAACAACTTTCAAAAACAAATGAAAACTTTTTCAAAAGACATACATCTTTGTATACATCCCACACATGGATCATTACAAAGGTTGCCACCACATTGGCCTCTTTTCAAAACATTTTCAAACCCACACACTCAAGCACCATTTAAAACAATTGAAAACAAAAGGCAAGTGATCTAAGCAAGTAACTAAGAGCCCATGGATAACCATGGATAGAAAGGGTGCTAATACCTTCCCTTTCTATAATCTACTCCCCGAACCCAAGAAAACATCTCAAAAGGTTTTTGCTGTGCTTTTTAACCTTTCCTTAGGATAAAATAAAAAGTCGGTGGCGACTCTTGCTAACCGCAACATTTGCGAATACAAACGCAAAACACTAGTCAGTTCTCCCACCGTATCACAGAACTGGCGACTCTGCTGGGGAAATTATTAAAAGTGGAGTAACCTTAGGGTTTAGATCACCTTTGTTTTCAATTGTTTGCTTTGTTTGCTTTTATATTTGTGGGCTTTGCATCGGAGTTTCATAGATCCTAACCCGGATCTGGGATGTATCCTTTTTAGGTAGCATAATCTGTGAGGGACCTGTCCGGCGTAGACCGACATGGGTGAAGCAGTGGCTACGTTGGTGTGGCATCTTAGTCTGTACCTATATCCCTTGTGTTGTAACGGGGAGAATATAGGTCTTCTAAGGGGTCATTGAACACCAACCAACCTTAGAACCCTAAATTGACCAACTTGGCTATTAGGACAGTAGCAGTATGCTACACTCATTGAGGCTAAACTCTCGAGATGGTTCTGGCTGCGAGAAAAGATTGCGATGCTGGAGTTATGACCGATTGAGGGTAGCCAATGATTTGAGATCCTCTAGAACCCGGTTACTTTTGATAGGACAGGTTTTAACCAACAAAACCAAAAGAGGGTAATACCTGAAACTCATGCTGGCCTGAAACCTAAGGGTGTCTTGTGTGACTTGTGTGCCTTACCTGCCTATGTGAATATTTGTGGTGTGTTTCATCATAGCATCATTCCATCATACCATTGCATGCATCCTGTATAAAGGACTAACCCATTTCAAAGACAAAAAAGGTTTCATCTTTGATCTGTTTTGCAGGACATCATGTTGCCCGTGCGTAGAAATACTGTCCGTCTCAACTTTGTTCAACCACCAGTTTTACTCAAGGATTTGGTTGGGAGGATTCCAAACACTACCTCCTTCATCACTAGACATGGTTCTCTCCTCGGCTTGATCACTGCAAAATGGGACCAACAACTGATAAGTGTTCTGACCCAGTTTTATGACCCTCTGTATCACTGTTTCACCTTTCAAGACTTCCAGCTGGTTCCTACCCTGGAAGAATTTTCTTATTTGCTTGGGATCCCTGTCCTGGAACAAACTCCATTCACTGGTTTGGAAAAGACTCCTAGGCCTGAAGAGATTGCTGCAATTCTCCCCTTGACCAAAGAAGAGGTTTTGTCCAACTGGGAAACTAGAAATGGGATCAAGGGCTTTTTGGTCAAATTTCTGGTTGGCAAGGCTAATGATTTCTGGAATGACTTGGACTTCAAGGCATATGAGGATGTTCTAGCTCTTTTGATCTATGGTCTGGTTCTGTTTCCCAACCCTGACACCTTTATCAGTATCCATGTCATAAGGATCTTCATGTCTCGGAATCCGGTACCCACTCTTTTAGGTGATATTCTACAACAACTATATGCTCGTACTGCTCGAAAACGGGGAACTCCGTGGTGTTGTGCTCCTTTGCTAGTAAGGTGGTTTATTTCGCACCTTCCTAAGTTCGCGCTGAAGAATGATGAAGGAAAAGGCTGGGCTCGGAGGTTAATGTCTCTCACTGATAATGACATCACCTGGACTCTCAGAGGTTTGGATGAGGTAGTTGTTATCGACCGTTGCGGAGAATACCCTAATGTCCCGTTGATTGGTATCCAAGGAGGAATCTCTTACAATCCGTGTTTAGCTCTCCGTCAGTTTGGAAGAGCCAGAGGAGATGGGCCTCATGAGATGCTGGTTCCTCACTTCCATTTTGAGTTTCAGGCAGACAGTGACAAACTACGTCAGGGATTCATTAGAGCTTGGGACAGAATTCACAAAGCTGACCCACATGAGTTAGGACCAAAGACTTCTCTGCCATTGAAGCCCTATTGCAAATGGGTCCGCATTCGTGCTCAGAAGTTAGGTATGCCCTATGAAGCTGTTAGACCTCTCATTCTTGAGTCTCCTGTTGAAGATGGTATTCCTCCAACTGTCCTCCCTCCTCAGATACCTACTGATTTTGACACCATGAAGAGATCTTGGGCACAGCTTAAGGAAGAATGGGATTTCTATCGGGAGAAGTTCAACAAGCAGGAAAGAAAGATCCAGAGGCTGACTAAGCAATTGGAGGAAGAACGGGTCTTGAACAACTACATCAGCACTGAAAAGAGGAGGCCATGGGAGCATTGAAGAGCTTTGGATGTTTCCTTTTATAGTTTATTTCCTTTCCAGTATTTTTCATTCCTATAATGCCTAAGGGCAAATTGTTGAACAATTGAAACTTTTAATCTAATGAAGTGTGTTTCCCTTTTTTGTCTACAAAGTTGAATCTTGTTTGTCTTTGAAAACATAAAACATACGCATTCCATAACACCATATGCATAGCAGGTACCCTATTTCACAGGTTGCTTAATCTCCTTCGCTGTTTATTTTGAACAGTCATCATGAATCCCGAATCATCCAGTGAGCAAGCAATCAAGGCCCTTCAGGCCCAAAGTGCACAGTTTCAAGAGATGGTCCTAAGCCTAGCCCAAGGTCAACAAGAGTTGAAGACTCTACTCCTGAAGAAGAAGAAGAAAAAGAGGACTGCATTGTTCAACACCGGACGCAGATTTGGGAACACACTCCACAATGAAGCTGATCCAACCACTTCTTCTGCTGAGAAAAACAGTCCCCAAGGGGGAGGAGCTCCTAGTCCCGCAGTCTCCGACAACGAGACGGACTATAACGACGAACAGTACCCACCTGCTGCTGACAGATACAAGCAATTGGAAGACCGCTTAAGCGCCATGGAAATTCAGAACGTGCCAGGACTGGATTTCGGAGATTTGGGGTTATCTTCTGGGGTAGTCATTCCGCACAAGTTTAAGGCGCCTGCCTTCGCCAAGTATGATGGGGTCTCCTGCCCAAAGCTACATCTAAGGTCGTACGTAAGGAAAATTCAACCTTACACGGCGGATAAGAACCTCTGGATTCACTTTTTCCAAGATAGCCTCTCGGGGTCACAGCTTGAATGGTTCTACCAATTGGATGGAGCTAGCATCCGACACTGGGAAGATTTGGCAACCGCATTCTACAGACAATACCAATACAATTCTGATCTCGCTCTTACGCGTACCCAACTTCAGGGTATGTCTCTAGGGACGGGTGAAGGGTTCAAAGAGTACGCTCAGAAATGGAGAGATTTGGCTGGCAGGGTGCAGCCTCCATTCACTGATCGAGAGCTGGTTGATATGTTTCTGGGGACGTTGTCTGGTCCGTTTTTCAATCATTTGGTTGGTAACTCCTCCGCTGGATTTACAGATTTGATATTAACGGGAGAAAGAATTGAAGCTGGCATCAGGTCAGGCAAGATACAGAAGGCTACCTCTACAAGTGCTGAGAAGAGGCCGTTTAAGAAAGAAGCAAGTGCCGTCTATGGTCCTAGAAGACAAGTCAAGCCCGAAAGTCGCCAAGCCGTCAATGCTTTGGTCATCTCCAAACCTGTTGCTGCTCCTCAGCAGTACAATCAACAAAGAAGCGAAAGGCCCAAGAGGCAGTATACCCGACTAAGTATGACATTATCTCAAATTTTGCCCCAACTGTTATCCACCAACCTGGTGACCCTCAAAGAAGCTCCTAAGGTCGTCAACACTGCGTCTCCTAAGTATAACCCAAATGCCCGGTGTGCTTATCATTCTGATAGTCCCGGGCACACTACTGATGATTGTTGGGCCTTGAGAAACAAAGTGCAAGATCTGATCGACGCAAAGGAAATTCAGTTTGAAGCGCCAGAAAGACCAAATGTTGTAACGGCTCCTATGCCCCAGCATAGGGTAAATGCCATTGAGGAAGAAATGTATGCTGATTCGGTAGATGAAGTTGTCACCCCTCTGAAGACCGTTAAGAAGAACCTACTGCGGGCCGGTTTATTTCCGGGTTGCGGTGAAGGTTGCCTGTTCTGTGCTATTTCCCTATCTGATTGTCCCTTGCTGAGGTTAGGCATCCAAGGCCTAATGGATAGCAAGGAAATTCTATTCAAAAAGACTGTTGTTCAATTGGTTCCGATAAAAGAAGTTTCTGTGATTACCATCTTCAAAAATCCAACCAAGGCTCCCCCGAAGAAGCCTATTCAAATCATGACAGTTGCGCCAGTGATCATTACTATTCTGGGGCCCCTCTCCTACGTGTCTGATAAAGCTGTCCCCTGGCATTATGGGGCAGACGTGTATGTAAATGGAATCAAACAAGAATTCGACGCTAGTGCCAGTATCTGCGATATCACTGGTCCAGCCAAAGTTACCCGCAGTGGCAGGCTCTTCTCGCCTGACATTGCGCCGCCCGCTATTCGAAGACCCCTCCTCATAAAACCTACAAGTATACCTGTTACTGTTGCTGATCAAGTTGTTTCCCCTGCTGCCGAGTCATCAAATGCTCGGGGCAAAGGGATTGAAGAAGAGCCTGCCCGGACGGAGGCACCAATACCCATAAATGCTGAGGCCTCCCGACAAGAAATGGAGGAGATTCTGAAAATAATAAAGAAAAGTGATTTCAATGTTGTCGAGCAGTTGGGGCATACACCCTCCAAGATCTCCCTGCTCTCCTTATTGCTATGCTCCGAGGCCCATGCTAAGGCCTTGATCTCATTTCTCAAGACGGCCCATGTGCCGCAGGAGACGTCTGCAGTCCAGTTCACTGATTGCATAGCGAATCTAACGGCGGACAACGGCTTGGGTTTTTCAGATGCTGACCTGACCGCGAAAGGGAAAGACCACAATGATGCCCTGCATGTCTCTATTGAATGCAGGGGCACTACTCTGGCACATGTATTGGTGGATACTGGTTCTTCCTTGAATGTTCTACCGAAAAAGGCTTTAGATCGTCTGGATTATGAAGGCCTGGAGTTGAAACCCAGCAATATCATCGTCAGGGCCTTTGACGGTTCCAAAAGGATGGTTCATGGAGAGGTTAACATCCCTATTCGTGTGGGCTCTCAAGTGTTTGACTCTACCTTTTACGTGATGGATATACGTCCATCGTACTCTTGTCTGTTGGGTCGACCTTGGATCCATAAAGCTGGGGCCGTGACCTCCACCTTGCACCAGAAGCTGAAGTATCCCGTCAGAGGGAAGATCGTCACTGTGCAAGGAGAAGAGGAGTATATGGTGAGCCATTTGAATTCCTTCAGGTACATCGAGATGGACGGAGAGTTTATTGAAACCCCCTTCCAGCATTTCGAGGAGGTGCATCCAATTTCAGCAGCTGCAGAGACAATGGCCGAAGAGAATGATTCCTTGAAGATGGCTTCCCTAAGGGATGCCCGGGCTGTGGTTCAGAAAGGCAATTGTGCACACTGGGGTCAGCTTCCTGACTTCACTCAGAAGAACGACAAGTTTGGGCTAGGCTTTACTGCAGAGACTCAGAAGGTGGTGCGCAAAGAGAAGATCGGAAAGGCTCCGGTGTTTATTTCCAGCTCAAGGGTGAATGCTATCGAGGAGGATGTGAAGGAAGTTGAGTTTGACAGTTGGATCTACCCGACTACCAGCAACGGACCAAGCAACTGGACGGCAAAGGATTTTACCCCTATCACATTTGTCACGCAGTAATTGATTTCTTTTGATTTCCAAATTTGTAACAAACAATATGTTAAAACTTTGTTGGCTCGGTGTCCTGCCCGGGGCATCGTAGCTCCATTTGTGAGGGCTTTTTGTATGACATTTTCATATATCATCAATCAAAACATTGGACGTTTGTTGCATTTCAAATCTTGTGCTCTTTTTTTCTTTCTGTGTTATACATATTGCGAAACAGCTATATTTACACACACTTACTTATACAGGTTTCAATCCACTCTGGATCTCACTGGTAACAGCTCTGCTACCGCCAGTTATGACTTCGAAAATCCGATCAACTTGGCCGAAGACGAAGGTGAAGATGATTGTGAAGTGCCTGGTGAACTTGCGAGACTGCTACTTCAGGAGGAGAGGGCTATTCAACCACATGAAGAGCCTGTGGAGACAATTAACCTGGGTACTGAGACGGATAGGAAAGAGGTCAAGATTGGTGCCAATCTAGAGCTCAGCGTGAAGAAACGATTGATCCAGATGCTACAAGACTACATGGAGATTTTTGCTTGGTCCTATGAAGATATGCCTGGTTTGGACGCCGACATTGTAGTTCACCACCTGCCAACCAAGGAAGATTGCCCTCCGGTAAAGCAAAAAGTTCGACGGATGCGTCCAGAGATGTCTGAAAAGATCAAGGCCGAGGTTATGAAGCAGTTTGATGCCGGATTCCTTGCAGTGACTTCTTACCCTCAATGGGTTGCCAATGTGGTGCCAGTACAAAAGAAGGACGGTAAAGTCAGAACGTGTGTCGACTACAGGGATTTGAACAGGGCCAGCCCCAAGGATGACTTCCCCCTACCTCACATCGATGTCCTTGTTGACAATACAGCTCAACACAAGGTGTTCTCCTTCATGGATGGTTTTTCAGGGTATAATCAGATTAAGATGGCTCCAGAGGATATGGAGAAGACTACCTTCGTGACTCAGTGGGGCACCTTCTGTTATAAGGTCATGCCATTCGGATTGAAAAATGCTGGGGCAACCTATCAACGTGCCATGGTTGCTTTATTTCATGATATGATCCATCATGAAATTGAGGTATACGTTGATGACATGATTGCAAGGTCTCAAACTGAGGAAGAGCACCTTGACCATCTGAGGAAGTTGTTTGACCGACTCAAGTTATACAAGCTGAGGTTGAATCCCAACAAATGCACCTTTGGGGTAAGATCCGGAAAGTTGCTAGGTTTCATTGTAAGTGATAAAGGTATTCAGGTGGATCCTGCCAAGGTAAAAGCCATACAAGAGATGCCGACTCCAAAAACAGAGAAAGAAGTCAGAGGTTTCCTAGGACGACTGAATTACATTGCTCGATTCATCTCGCATCTAACTGCTACTTGTGAGCCAATCTTCAAATTGCTGAAGAAAGATCAAGTAGTACGCTGGAATGATGAATGTCAGGCCGCCTTTGAAAGGATAAAGGAATATCTCCAAGAGCCACCCATTCTTATGCCCCCGGTGGAAGGAAGACCTCTGATACTATACTTGACAGTACTTGACAATTCAATGGGGTGTGTGCTGGGGCAGCATGACGAGTCTGGCCGAAAAGAGCACGCTATTTATTACTTGAGCAAAAAGTTTACCGACTGTGAGTCTCGTTACTCACTGCTTGAGAAAACTTGCTGCGCTCTTGTATGGGCTGCTCGCCGGCTGAGACAGTATATGCTGACTCACACTACTTTATTGATTTCAAAGATGGATCCCATCAAGTACATATTTGAAAAGCCCGCTCTGTCTGGAAGAATAGCGAGATGGCAAATGATCTTAACAGAATATGATATCCAGTATACAACTCAGAAAGCAATTAAGGGAAGTGTACTGGCAGATCATTTGGCACACCAACCTGTGGACGATTACCAATCATTGAACTTTGATTTTCCGGACGAAGACATCATGGTGGTAACTGACTGTGAAGTACCTGGACCGGATGAAGGACCTGAGGAAGGATCCTGATGGTCTATGCATTTTGATGGAGCCTCCAATGCTTTGGGTAACAACGTCGGCGCTGTAATCATATCTCCCAAAGGAACTCATACTCCCCTCACCGCCCGATTATGTTTCAGCTGCACTAACAACATGGCAGAATATGAGGCATGTATCATGGGTTTGCAAGCTGCAATCGACTTAAGGATAAAATTTCTAAGTGTCTTCGGAGATTCCGCTCTCGTGATCAATCAGATCAAAGGCGAGTGGGATACGAAACACCCGAATCTTATTCCTTACAAGGAGTATGTGTCGACCTTGCTCCCTCACTTTGAAGAGATAACTTTCGAACACTTCCCAAGAGAGGAAAATCAGTTGGCGGACGCGCTAGCCACGATGTCTTCAATGTTCAAGGTTAAATGGGACAATGAGGCTCCCCGAATCATAATCTGGAAGTTGGATGAACCGGCATACTGCTGCGAGCTCGAGGCTGAGAAGGTGACTGAGAAACCCTGGTATCACGAGGTAAAGAGGTACTTGGAAGCTCAGGAATACCCTGAAGGTGCATCTGTCAATGATAAGAAGTTCATGAGGAGGTTTGCTGCAAAATTCTTCCTCAGCAACGGCATTCTCTACAAGCGGAATCATGATTCAACTCTGCTACGTTGTGTGGATAAGGCTGAAGCAGAGAAAATTATGATGGAACTGCATGAAGGTACATTTGGAACCCATTCCAGTGGACACACCATGGCTAAGAAAATCCTTCGGGCAGGATATTTCTGGTCCACAATGGAAGCCGATTGTTACCAACACTCCCGAACTTGTCATAAATGCCAGATCTATGCTGACAAGGTGCATATCCCTCCGGTTCCTTTGAATGTCCTGACGGCACCTTGGCCTTTCGCAATGTGGGGCATCGATATGATCGGTGAGATCCGACCGACGGCATCCAATGGGCATCGCTTCATCTTGGTGGCGATCGATTACTTCACGAAATGGGTTGAGGCAGCTTCCTATGCCACAGTAACCAAGAGCGTCGTGGCACGTTTCATCCGGCATAATCTGATCTGTCGGTACGGCGTCCCAGAAAGAATCATTACGGACAATGGTACCAATCTCAATAACAAAATGATCACTGAACTCTGTGAACAATTCAAGATACAGCACCACAATTCTTCTCCCTACCGGCCGAAGATGAATGGGGCTGTAGAGGCAGCCAATAAAAATATCAAGAAAATTGTGCAGAAGATGACAGTGACCTATAAAGATTGGCACGAGATGTTACCGTTCGCTCTTCATGGGTACCGCACCTCAGCAAGGACGTCAACCGGGGCAACTCCCTTCTCCTTGGTCTATGGCATGGAGGCAGTCTTGCCAATCGAGATCCAGATACCCTCTCTCCGGATAATGAAGGATGCAGACTTGAATGAAGATGATTGGATCCAGACTCGACTTGATCAATTAAATCTGATTGACGAAAAGAGGCTCACGGCTATCTGTCATAGTCAAACGTATCAGAAACGGATGATCAGGGCATTTAACAAGAAAGTCAGACCGCAAGAGTATCAAATTAGGGACCTGGTAATCAAACGCATCATCCTTCCTCAAAGTGATCCCAGGGGCAAATGGACCCCTACATACGAAGGGCCATTTGTGGTTAAGCGTGTGTTCTCAGGAGGAGCCATGATCCTAACCACCATGGATGGTGACGACCTTCCTCACCCCGCCAATGCAGACATAGTGAAAAAATACTACGCATAAATAAAGGACCCGCTAGGTTGACATACCTAGGCAAAATAAGGGCTTCCCGGCGAACCAAAAGGGTTCGGGCAAAAGTAAGGGATGAAATTAATAAAAAAAATCTGTACACCCGGCAAGTCGAAAACCTGAAAGGGCGGCTTGGGCAAAAATGGGTATCCCGGTGGACTGAAAACCCGAAAGGGCGGTCCAGGCAAAAGTTAGGGATAAAAGCGTAACACTATGTCTCATTGGATCACTTCGCATCCGGAACTCGGCATCAACTATCTGGCTCCAGATTTCGGCATTGACCAATCAGCTTCATTTTCAAATTAGGCAGCAAAGCGATGAGATGTTCGAAGACATAAAGGCGATAGCAGAGTTGGAACCCAGTGGGATTGTTCACATAGCTGTCTTGTTTCCTTTTTCAAATTGTAAACTCTATACTATTTGGCGATATCCTCTTACTAGGATGTCAGCCTCTTGTACAAAAACGCCTATTCACAGGCAAAGTTTAAATCAATACAAATTCACTTGTCCATACAAATTACCATTGTTTTCCTTTTTGTTTTGTCTTGCGAAGAACGTCCAATGTTCATTTTTGATATATGCATTTGACATTAAAATTGCTGATTCATAAATGTTTGCATATGAAACAAGAGATGAATTACAGGTGACATCAAGGATAGGGGCAATGTGGAGCTGTCTATTGCAGTCTGTTTGTTTTGTCCGCCAAGGCACCAAGGTAGGTTCAACTGAAGAATGTGGCCAAATCATCTCAATTCCCCGCAGAGTAAAACAGGATGCGACAATACTTTCCCCAAGCGGAGTTGGTTCCCCGTCGATCCTGGAAAAGCACAACATTCCCCGGCAGGTCTTAAAGCTCATCCCCAGTAAATTCTGGAAGCTAATCCCCTGCGTAACACGGACGTCTCTCCCGAGTTTTATTTAGAATTATTTCCTCACAAGGACTTATAACTGGGTTATCCTCAGCTAAAAGCCACGGAAGATCGCTCTCGGCAAAGTTCCTTCAGTCCCCAGCGGAGTCTATCTTTGATATTCCCAAGCAGAGTTTATCTTTGGAGTTCCTCAGTGGATTTTATCATCATTATCCTCAGCAGAATCCATCGTTAAAGTCCTCAACAGGCCTCTCATCAAAACTTCGGCCAAGTATCTCTTCCACAGAGCAGCTTCCCGGCCATTCGTCAAGGATTTATTTTCCTAAGATGAAATTACACTCATAAACATTTCACATTTTCATACATCTTGCTTACATACATGATGAAACGCATACAACATCTCATGTTGAACATCATGATGTCATGCATATCATACATCATGACATTGCATACAACTTACGTTCTTGCCTTTTCAGGAAAAAGACAATCCCAAAAACAATTACCGTCAACTGTCGCAATTCCAGATCCGATACCTGTATCTAGCCAGGGCACATCTGAGAGTGATCAGTTTCTAGACTCGATTCCTGTATCTAGCCAGGGCACGTCTGAAGAGTTCGAAGATTCGATTCCTGTATCCAGCCAGGGCACATCTATCAACTACAACATTTCCAGATTCGACTCCTGTATCCAGCCAGGGCATATCTGTTGACCACGTTTCCAGACTCGATTCCTGTATCTAGCCAGGGCACGTCTGAAGAGTTCGAAGATTCGATTCCTGTATCCAGCCAGGGCACATCTATTAACGACTATTTCCAGATTCGATTCCTGTATCCAGCCAGGGCACATCTGTGAGCAACCGATTGTAGATTCGACACCTGTATCTAGCCAGGGCATATCTGCATAAGGAGACTGAAGATCAAACACCTGTAACAAGCCAGGAAAACATCTGTCTTTCTCAAATACACCAGTTCTCGCAAAAGAATCTCTTATGCGACCGACACTTCCAAATGGCATCTATAAGCCCATTCCCAACAAGGTTCTGTCACCTCTCCAAATGGCATCTATAAGCCCATTCCCGACACCACATTGTTGAGACTCCAGCATGCGAGTGCAAATTTCCGGGCACTCTAGTGTCCAATCTCCTTTTACCCTCGAGTCACGAAAGGCAAACTTGCCAATCTAACTCTTCAGGTCCAAGAAGATTGAACAGGGGCAACTGTTGTACCCCAAAATTTGCCCTCCCATTTCCTCAACATTTTCTCATCACAAGACCTTTGAAGATCAAGATACAGTTAGGGTTTCCTCTGCTCAAGACTTCTCATTGCACTGTGGACTCAAATTAGGGTTTGTGTTTGCCTAAGGATGTTTTGACCTAAAATGCCTAAGATGACTTTCATGCTTCATGTTGGACTCCCAAGTTTACCCATGCCAAGTTTCAAGTCTTGATTCCAAGTTTTGCCCAGTCAATTGGACAGTTGACCTAGAAATCAGTTGTATTGGGGAAAAAGTCAACTGTGGCCAATTGACAGTCAAACCTCATGAAATTTGATCCACATCAACATTATGAACTCATATGAACCATTTGATCAAGTTTGGATCACAATTCTCCAAGAAATTTGATCAGATCATCAAAAGGGTAAAATGGTCATTTTTAGGGTTTTGACTGCACAAAGGTAATTTTTGACTGTTTGACCTAGCCAATGGCAAACCAAGCTCACATATGGACTCAAGGACCCCATGAATTTATCTTGACACATTCATCAAGCTCAAAAGATCCCAAGTACACAAGGTTGACAGTTGAATTTCCCAGTCAATTGATCAATTTTGACTGTATACTGAAAAGTCAAACTTTGACTTTTTGGTCAAAATCAAGAGTCAAGATTCATTTTTCATCAAAACATGCCAAATCATGAAACTTGTTCACCAAGAAATCACAAAATGCAAATTAGGGTTTGAAAATGGAATTTTTCATAACTTAGAATTTTTCTAAGTTATGAAAAACCCTAATTTTTTCCCAACTTTGCCCCATCTTTTCACCATGATCCATTTGGATTCAAACAAAAGTCAAAACATTAAAGTTGTATCTTGTTGCATAATCTACAACTTTGATTCACAAAGTTTTCTCATTTGAAGCTTGTATCTCAAGTTATAATTTTTTGAATAAGGGCACTAAACCATCTTTTAACTTAGTGAAATTTGACCTATTTTGACAAGGTTTTCTACCCTACTTCAAGGCCACTTTTCATACCCTTCCACTTGGAATTTTGATTTTCATTTCAAAGATGGATTTTAGTACACATTCCAAGCTTTCCAAAATGTCCAAGAACTCATCAAACAACCTCATAACTTGAGAGATTCGAATTTCACAAGTTGGCAAAAATTCACTTTTGTTCTTCATCAAGACATGTTCATAATCTTGCCAATTTGAAATCAGTTTGCTTTATGCTTGATTACAGGTCCTTGAACCATTTCATACTCAATAATTTAATGCATATTCAATGTGTTAAGGTCATGTTCTTTGTGTTCTAACATTGCATAATGGTTTAATCCTAAACTAGATAAAGTGAAATTTCCATTTTTGAAAAGGTTAGCTTTATGTCAAGTTTGTAATCCAACAAGTACATGAAAGATCTGCTTGGCACAAGTTTATATGCATAACACACTGATCAAGAGATGTTTATGCAGCACATTAGGAGGCCCCCTACTAACCTAAAACCACCAACTTGCTTTTGTTGCTTAAGATAGAAGAAAAGTCCATAACTTATGCCATCTCTCATCTCAGCTTAGACACACAACACAAAACCTACCAAACACATTCCATAGACCAAATCCAAGCTAACACACGAGCTCTTGCCATCTGAAACACTCCCATTGCTCTAATCACCTCAAAACTGTACAAACAGGGGAGCCCCTGCAGTTTGAGTGCAAACTCCCAATCCCTTCGAGCATTTTGATCCAAACCTTTTCCTCTACCTTCCCTACAACATATGCAAGCTAACCATGTCCTAAAATCAGACCTGTAACACCTCCAAGCCACTTCACCATTTTTAATTTTCTGTTTTGCAGTTGGAGTTCACTAGCTCGATTCAGGGAGTTTCAAGACAAAGTAGGAATTGGAAAAGCATCCTTACACTTCAAGGAAGCTGTACAAGTCATCATTTCACTCTGAAACATCCTCCATTGCCAAGCTCGATTCCAACTGAACAGGTATATTCATGGAGTTCTATCTCTCTTATTAGGCATTGTTAGCTTTAGGTTTTTGAAGAAAACATGTCACAATCATAGCCCTGAACATGCTCATATGATTAGATTTCATTTATGTTTCGTGTGCTTAGAGAATTTCATGTCTGAACATTGATGAAAAGTTAGGTCAGAAATTGGGGGAGGAGAAATTCTCCCTCATCTTAGAGAGATAGGTCAAGTTATTTATATGGTTGAAACCGTCTCTTCATGCTGAACATTTCTTGTGTTATGAGTTTTTGCTGAAAAGCCAAGAATCAGGAGTTAGACATTGAAGAACAGGGGCGCGCGTTTTTTCAAATGTTTGAGCTGGAGGTTGAAGACAATGATCAGTGGGCTGGGCCTGTGTTATTTTGCTTTTCACACCATCTTTTTTTATTCACACCCCCTGGGCCCATTTGCTCATATTTTAACATTTTTGACTTTTTCTTTTTTGATTAACTTTGTTTATTTTTTCTCATGACATTTAAAAATTAAAAATATTTTTTTCCATCATTTTTGTATTTATTTGCATATTTATTTATTTATTTCTTTTGTTTGTATATAAAATATATATGTACTATTATTAGAATAAATAGAAAATAGTGTAAATACAATTTTTATTTTTGTTTACATTCTGAAAATATTTCACACAAAAAATACTCTTTTTATTTATTTTATTAAAATATTAAATAAATATTTATCTTTGTGTATAATACCTATTTAAGGTTTAATATATATATATATATATATATGTTTATTAATATATTTAAGCTAAAATATAAAAAAATACTTGAGTTTTCCATTTTTTATTAATATTTGATACAAAAATACTTTTTTTCACAATATACTTCATTTTATTTTATTTTTATAAATAATAAATAAATAGTTGTATTAAACTAGATAATAATGCATTTTCTTTAAAATTAGGGTTTTTGCCCTAAATTTAAAATACTCAAAAAATAATACATTTTTATTTTCTTTTCTCTTTTACATAAAAAATATTTTCTCATACATATAAAAACTTTCTTTTTGCATTTCACATATTTATTTAATTTCCATTTAATTATGCAATTTATTTACCTTGCAAATATTCAAAATGATGTAATAATTTAGATTTAAATTCTTGTCAATATCCCCCACTTGAACATTTGTACCCCCCTTCCCATATTTGGTTTTGTAATAGCTTAGTAATTTTAATTTCGCACTTTATTGCTTTCTAATGATAACATGTTAGAATTAGGGTTGGTATGCGAAAAAACGATAAAAAATAGTTTGACCTAATACAAGATAAACAAGCATGAAAATGGACACACAAATCACACTTGCACCCCCTAGGGTATTCCACTTGTTGTCTTCAAATAAATGGGCCATATTGTATGTTGAACTTCTTTGGGCAAAGCAAGCAATTTGAATGATCATAGTCCCTCGACAAAACTTTTCAAAACAAACAAAAACAAATGATCAAGTCCCTTAGAGAAATTGCTCAAAGACATTTAACGCCGTTGCAATTATGGTCTAAAACGATGACCCGCGCCTGTCCCTTTCACATCCTAACACAAGGTTGCCCACCAAATACAATGGTGGAGCAAACTTGTTAAAAGGGTTAAAGTATAGCAATGATCTTTTGAGAAATTTAGGAGTAGATAACCTCTTAGTTACTTAAATCAATTTGCAAAACAAAACACTTGCCTAATTTCAAAATCACACATCACCACACTTTCAAAACAACTTTCAAAAACAAATGAAAACTTTTTCAAAAGACATACATCTTTGTATACATCCCACACATGGATCATTACAAAGGTTGCCACCACATTGGCCTCTTTTCAAAACATTTTCAAACCCACACACTCAAGCACCATTTAAAACAATTGAAAACAAAAGGCAAGTGATCTAAGCAAGTAACTAAGAGCCCATGGATAACCATGGATAGAAAGGGTGCTAATACCTTCCCTTTCTATAATCTACTCCCCGAACCCAAGAAAACATCTCAAAAGGTTTTTGCTGTGCTTTTTAACCTTTCCTTAGGATAAAATAAAAAGTCGGTGGCGACTCTTGCTAACCGCAACATTTGCGAATACAAACGCAAAACACTAGTCAGTTCTCCCACCGTATCACAGTTTGTTATCATTGTTCCTCTTTCAATAATTTGACTGCTTGCAATGGGACTTAACAAGGATCTCATTTTATGGATCTAGCGTTTTGGTTGCCCCTATGGGTGAAAAGGATCCATCTTAAGGATCCAGCGGCTTGATCGCCTCTATGGGCGACAAGGATCCCACTTAAGGATCCAGTGACTTTGATCACCTCTATGGGCGGCAAGGACCTCACTTAAGGATCCACTATTTTGATTGCCTCTATGGGTGACGAGGATCTCACTTAAGGATCCAACTATTTTAATTGTCTCTTTGGGCGACAAGGATCCCAATTAAGGATCCAGTGATTTTAATCGCCTATATCGGTGGCAAGGATCCTACTTAAGGATCTAAAGATTTTGATCATATCTATGGGAGACAAGGATCCCATTTAAGGATTCAGATTTTTTATAGTCTCTATGGGCAACAAGGATCCCACTTAAGGATCCAACTCTTTTGGTAGCCTCAATGAGTGGCAAGGATCCCACTAAAGGAACCAACTATTTTTATCGCCTCTATAGGCGATCTTATCTTCAACTTTTAGGTTTCCTACAAAGAAAGGAAGAGCCAACAAATATTGATTTTCCAAAGTAGTAAAACGAAACGCCTAATTAATAACACATGCCTTATGAAAAAGCGCAAAGGGAAAATAGTGCACCCCATAGAGTAATTTGTCCTTTACAATCGAAAAAGATGTAATACTTGCCTATAAAAAATGACAACAAAGTAGCCAAACAATAATAAAGAAAATAAATAAACGACAACTATGCTAATGTTCTAGAAGGAATCCCTTCTATACCTTCAAGCTTCATTCTCCTCAGCATTTGAAGGGGAAGCCTCCTCGCTCTTCCAGGTTTCTTCCAATGGTTTATTCCTAAACCCATTCCACTTTCCCACCTGAAGTATGGACCCTTTTCAACTTGAGACTCTCACGTAACATTTCCTGACGATCTTCTGATATCCTAGGATAACTCTCATTCATCCATTTTGGAGTGGGTACTTCATGTATAAATAAAAAATGGACAAGGTGGCGCCCAACTGGTTAAAAGTGAGTCGTCCTATAATCATATTATAGGAAAATGGGGAATCAATAACTAAATACCTAGTTAATGAAAATTCTTTTAATTGTGAATACAAGCTTCTCCAACATTGTGTTATGATGAAGACAAATTTAATCTCTAAATATCATGTGCATTATCAAAGAATTAGAAATAGCTCCATGTGCAAAGCTCTATGGTAACAAGATTTGTACCACAAACAACATTGTTAAGATAACTTTGGATCTTAGAGGATTGATCACTCCAATAAGGTACAAGTTGTAATTTCATCATGTATTCTACCATAGTGCTAAAAAATATCATGACCATTACATATTGATGCATAACATGATTTTTAACATCAAATGGTTTTGCATCAAATCTAATTTTAAGGTATTTTTAAAAGTTGCATCAGGTGTAACTTGTTGCACCATGTTGTTAATCAATTATACAAACAAAAATTTAATTATTTTTCAAAACAACATTAGGTGTAACCCGTTAACCAATACATGTAATCGGTTAGACCTTCTAAAAATTTGAATTTTCACATAACGCTACAGTTGTAACCGGTTACGATTATGTGTTAACCAGTTACCACTGAAGCAATGACACTTTTTGACATAAAATATGATTCCAACAAATTTCAAAATGAATTTATCAATCATGGAATTGTTTCATGATTTTATGCTTCTTAAAAAAGGTATTATGATGATATAAATACATGTCATATCAAATTTTGTTTCTTCATCTCTTTCATTATAATTCGTACTCAAACTTTTGAATTCAACCAAGTGCCTTGATCATAAATTTTATGAAACTTTCTGCATTCATTTTCATTATATCATTAAAGGTTTCATCAATTCATTTTCGAGCACTTGTGTAACGTAGTTGTGAATTGGTTACTTGAAAGAGAAGATCAATTCTAGCTATTGATAAAAGTATTACAAATTTCAAACTTCTTATAAAACTTAAATTTGTGTATATACCTTGTTGTCCAGTATTGTTAGAAACAAAGAAGTGAAAAAGAGAGGATTGTTTTCTTTTTTTACTATGTAAAATCATAAGGTAGTTTGCCTTATTGATTTAGTTGGCAACTTGTGCATAGAGGCTAGGATTTAGCTTGTCCAAGGTTATAACAAATAGTGAAATATGTTACATGTTGTAAGGGGACTAGACGTACTCTCAGACTGTGAGAGGAACTAGTAGAATCCCTCTGTGCTTTTTAATTTTATGCATTTTATCGCTTTCATAAATACCGTTAAACCAGAAAATTAAAGTAACAATTCTCTAAAACCGAAAATTATTCAAAGAACCTTTTTCAACCCCTCTTAGGTGAACTTTATACTTACAATTGGCATCAGAGAAAGTTATAAGTAACCTATTCCTAAAGATCCAAAGTGGCTTTCGTAAATCTGATTTTTAGAGATGGTGGTAGCAATAACAAGCCTCCATTGTTTTGTGTAGAATACTTTAACTTTTGGAAAATTCGTATGAAGGCACATCTAGAGGCCCATATAGATGAAATTTGGAAAGCTGTAGTAAATGGTCCATTTGTCCCTACATGTGTTGTAAGAGGTGTAAGCACAACTAAAATTGAAAGTTCATGGGATGTAAATGATAAGAAAAAGGTTCTCAATGACAAAAAGAAATCAATCTACTTCAAGGTACACTTAGCATGTATGATTTCTTTCGTATTTCACAATGAACTATGGAAAAGAAAATATGGGATACATTGGTGGAAACTCTTTAAGGAACCACTGAAGGAAAAATATCGAGATTAAACATCTTGAGTCAAGAGTATGAGTTATTCTAAATGCAGCTCAAAGAATCAACTTATGACTTGCAGAAAATATTTGTACATTTGAAAAATCACTTGATAACACTTGGTAATACTTGTAATAACTATGAACTTAACCTTAAATTTCTTAGATATTTAACCATGGAATGACAACAAAAAGTAATAATGATATCCAAAAAGAAAAGTCTATCCACTACGACTTTCGCAACGTTGTTTGGAAAACTTCAAGAACATGAGACTGAACTTGGAATACTAGAAAAATATGAGAATCAAGAGAAGAAATCCAAAAGTATAGCTTTAAAGATTGATTCAAAATAAGTAGAAAATGAAGACGCTCCAAAAGAATATGAGAACTTCATGCTCCTTGTAAAAAGGTTAGGCAAATTTTCGTTAATAATGGTAATTCTAAATTCATGAAAAGGAAGCAATTTTTTGAGAAAAAGCCTCTACATCAACACAAAATGTCACTTGTTATGAATGTGGGAACAAGGACATTGTGATACGGTGGCAGAACCGACTGTTATAGTGGTTTTGCATTTGTATTTTCAAATGTTACAGTAAGCAATAGTCACCACCGACTTTTCTTGTATCCAACAAAGGAAAGGGTGAAAAGAACAGAAAAAGACCTTTCGAGAGTTTTCTGCATAAGGAGGGTAGATTATGGAAAGGGAAGGTGTTAGCATCCTTTCTATCTGTATTTATCTACGGGCTCTTAGATGCTTAGATCATTTTGAAATGCTTTGTGCTTTGTGTGTTTTTGAAAAGTATTTTTGAAATGCTAATAGTAAGGCAGCTTGCTTTATGATAACTCTTGTATCAGTCCTCAAGAGTGTTGATAAAGCATTTTGAAAATGTTTTTGAAAGTTGTTTTGTGTAAGTGTAGAAATTTGTTTTGAGCATAGCATCTAGGAACTATCTACTTTACTTGAAAGGGTTGTTCTTTTCCTCTTTTCCTTTAGGCAGTGCTATCCTACTATTAGTGAGTAGGTAGCCCTAGTCGTTGGATGTTTTGAGGGACATTCGAAGGGACGTTTATAGTCACAAAGGCAACTGGGCAAGAAACCTTAGTAACTACCCTAGGGTTTTAAGATCATTTTTACTGAGGCAACATCGAGAAGGTTATCGAGGGACATATGATCTTTAAACCAGAGGGTAGCCACTAAAACCTCTCACGTTTCAAGAGTTGTGACTGTTTTCCGAAGACAACCGAAGTGGGATACCCTAGAGGTGCGCATGTGCAATTGTATTGTTTTCAGTTATTTATCTTTTTGCATTTAGGTTTGCTAGCATTTTGTTTGTTATTCTCTTGCCATACAATCCTAGTTAGCATACATCTAAGCAGTTAATAATTTGTAGAAATAAAAAGTGCGAAAATGTAAAATCCTAACTATTACATGGCTTCAGGAAGAGGGAATTTACAAGCCCAAAAACTTGGGGGAATAAAGTAGAAAAAGTAAAAGTCCTACTTTAAAGTATTACAACCAGGAAGCAAGTACAATAATATGAAAAATAGAATGTGAAAGATAATAACACGCGCGAATTGAAAATGTGTCTAAAAATCCTAATAAAAATGAAATCTTTTTGTTTGTTTTTTGACCATGGAAAGAAATTTGATTTAAAATCCTATGTCTATTTATTTTTAAATTAAGAAAAGGGTTAAAATAATTAATCAATTAATTTACAAAATTAATTTATTTGAGAAAATACTAACCTAATATTTTTTTATGATTTTTTTATCTGATCTTACAATGTTATAAAAAAAATAAAACAATTAAAAGCAAAAGTAAATGGGCCAGGATAGTAAAAGTAACAGGGGGAGGTAAATTTTAAAAAAATGCAGGCCCAGATCAAGAAAAGGCCCAGGTTGCCTTTCGATCCAATGAGGGAGACTATCCTTCGATCTAATGAGGGATATTGTCCTTCGATCCAATGAGGGAGGTTGTCTTTTGATCCAACGAGGGAAGTCGTCTTTCGATCCAATGAGGGAGGTTGTTGAAAGTGAATGATGGACTGCACGTTGAGGATACTGAATATGGATTGATGGGATCTATTGGTGTTGACCATGTGGGGCATGCTTTGCATGTTAGACCTGCAAGCATGGGATCTGAAATACAATTGTTAGAAGAAAAAAAAATGCATGACCTGGGTGTCGAACCTAGGTCCTTCCCATTAATTCGAGCCCCTGCCTAATTCGAACCCCTGAGTCCAAATCTGAAGCTATTTTTTCCTGAAACACCATGAATCCTGAGATTTGAAGGAACCAATTTCAAATGCCCTAGCAATGGCATTTTGTGTTTTGGGCACTGAAACTCACATGAATTACGTTAAAACATTCATAAATAATGACAATAACATGAATATGCAATCAAAAGAGATTTAAATTAAAGGTTAAACAAGTTTGAGATCCAAAGTCGTTTACCAAACCGAAGGATCAAATGAGCATGTTTCTGGGTGCATTTGGATTGCTTAAGGCCTGGGAATCACTCTTGGGACCTTCAGGGGGGTGAATGGTGAACTTGGTTTGGACGGAGGAAGCTTACACTATGCTTTTTCGATTTTGATGGCTTTGATGTATTTCTTTGTGATTTTTATATGCAAAATCTCCGTGTATAGGTAATGTGTGTGTGTGTGTTGATGGGAAATGTTTGTCTTATATTTATAAGGGTGTGGTGGTGAACGAAAATGGCATGAATCAGCCATTAACCATGGCTTTGAAGGCAAAATCGAAAGTCTTAAAAAGTTTCCATTTTTGATGATTTTATACCATTTTGGGCTTTGAGTGAACCTGGATAGGTTTCATCCCATTAGTTGTTTGTTTAAACTTTTCATATCTTGATTCTTTCGAATTCTCCTAAGCTTTGTTATTCGATGGCTATGAGTTCCAATTTGAACTGCTCAAGGCCTCATCATTATGGCTTCTTCGATTGAGTCACTATCTTCCTTAATTGCTTGATCTGAAAAACCCAATCAGCCTAATCGAACTCAGTTCTTGTTCCTTTCGATCTCCTTTCCTTCAATTCGAACACCTCTTCATCTTGGCCTGTCGAAGCTTCATTTTGTTCTTTACTTCGAACACAGTTGTGTAGGTGGCTCTTCGATTCCAACTCCCACCCTTTGCTTTTGTCTACAAGAAAAACTTTCTTGCTCACTAGTTCATCTTTAATTGGTGAATACAACTTGTATGCACCAATCGAATGGTGACCCATGAGTACCAAGACTTCACTTCAATCATCCAACTTGTTCCTCGCCTTTCCAGATACATGCATGTCCTTTGAACCACAAGATCAAAGCTTTCAAATTCAACATCTTCTTCTTTTCGAAGCGCCAATTCAACCAACATGGCAATCGAAGTGTGCCTTCCTTGTAATGCTTCGAATAACTTACATTTCCATGGTTCGAAAACGAACCCTTTGATGACTCTCTTTATTACCTCTTCCAATATAAGAATTCTAAAAGCCTCCTCACGCTTCTTTGGAACTATCCTTCCTTCTATCCCAGTGCTTCGTTCGGCGTCATACGGATGTCGAAGTTGCTTCGACCCAAAAGCTCTTAGGCGTAGTCAGCTTTCGACATGCCTTTATTTTCTTTCTTTCAGTTAGGTCATTATGCTGAGGTGTATAGGGTTCCATGGGAATCATTTGAAACTTTGGATCTCACACATCTTGGTGAAAAGTGAAACTAATTGAAAGGCCATTGCTTAGGAGGAGAATTTATCTGATCAATTCTTGGTTAACCTTGAGCAATTGAGGACCTTAATAAGCATGCCTTGAATAAAATGGTAGGGCAAATTTTGGGGTACAACAGACATATAAAGAAAGATTGTCCAAAACTCGCCAAGAAGAGTAGTTTCAAAAGAATAAAGGAGTCAAAGCCCAAAAGAGCCTATATTGCATGAAATGATAATGAAGTAAGTTCATCATCCTATTCAAAAAGAGAAGAATGTACAAATATTTCATTGATGGAAACACATCATTCTGATGATGAAGAAGAAGAGGTTAGTAATTAGATATTTTCTTATAATGATGATGCACAAGGTGCAATACATAAATTACTCAAAGAGTGCAAAATTCTGTATAAAACTATGGCAAAATAAAAGAAACAAATTTTATCTCTTGAAGAAAAGGCTGACTCCGTGCAAAAAGACTTTGAACTTTTAAAACAACATTATTTTGATAAAGAAAAACCTAATTTTACATTCAAATTGTCCAATTAAAAAGAGTTCATGAAAGATATAAAAAAAGAAAAATTGGATTGGACAATGTTACTACTCAACAAAGATATTCCAATGATATAAGTGGACTTGGTTACTCTAAATTTGATAAATCAAGTACTACTAAAACTATCTTTGTCAAGACAAGTGACCAATCTAACAAAGAGAAAGTGAATAAAGTACAAAAAGTTCAACATCATCCTAAGAAGAGATTTTCTAAAAAGAGACCTTATGTTCCTAGATATATAAGTAATTTTGTTCCTACATATTTTTATTATGGTATAATTGGTCACACACCTAATGCTTGCTATGTAAGAAACTTTAGTGTGTCAAGTGAGCATTATGTGTGGGTCAAGAAAGGAACTAATTATGAAGGACCCAAGGCACATTGGGTACCTAACAAAACATAATTGTTTTTGTAGGCTTGCTTGAAGACAACTATAAATTTATGGTATCTTGATAGTGGTTTTTCTAAGCATATGGTGGGAGATATATACAAATTTTCATCTCTAGTTATAAAGTCCAAGGGTTATGTCACTTATGCGGATGACAATAAAGGAAATATTATTGGCATAGGCACAGTTGGAGCACCATATTTCACAACTATTGAATATATACTTTATGTTGAAGGAATAAAGCACAATCTTCTAAGAATAAGTTAATTTTGTAACAAAGGCTTCAAAATCAAGTTCACCTAAGATGAATGCTTGATTGAAGATTAAGTTACTCATGAGATAAAACTCAAAGATAAAAGAATCAATAATATTTTTATGATTTCTTTAGATGATTTATCTTTGAAAGTAAAATGCTCTTGGTAAGAAACAATGAGTCATGGCTTTGGAATAAAAGAGTAGCCCATATTCATATGAAACTCTTGAACAAATTAGTTAGACGTGATCTACTCATTGGTTTACCAAAGATAAAGTTTGTCAAAGATGAATTATGTGATGCTTGTCAAAATAGAAAGCAAACCAAATCAACTTTCAAGCCAAATAACATGGTATCAACTACAAGGATACTTCAATTGTTGCACATGAACTTGTTTGGTACATCAAGAATAAGAAGCTTCGGAGATAATGTATATGCCTTAGTTATTGTTGATGATTTTTCCAAATATTCGTGGAATTTATTTCTTGTGGAGAAAAGTGATGCTTTCAAGACATTTAAGAAGTATGAAAAGCAAGTACAAAATGACAAATCATTAAAGATTGCATCAGTTATAAGTGACCATGATAGAGAGTTCCAAAATACATCTTTTAAAGAATTTTGTGAAGAACATGGCTTCTTTCACAATTTTTGAGCACCAAGGAATCTACAACAAAATGGAGTGGTGGAAAGAATGAATCGATCTATATTAGAACTTGCAAGAACAATGCTTAGTGACTCAAGTCTACCAAAATATTTTTGGGCTGATGCGGTTAGCACGACATGTTATGTAAGTAATAGGGTTATAATAAGACCAATATTGAAAAGGCTCCATATGAATTTTTCAAAGGAATAAAGCCAAACATTGTGAACTTTCATATATTTAGATGCAAGTGTTTTCTCCTTAATAATGGCAAAGACAATCTCGGTAAGTTTGACGATAAATCCGACAAAAGTATATTTTTAGGTTACTCAGTCACTAGTAAGGCTTATAGAATTTATAATAAAAGAACTTTAACTATTAAAAAAGCTATGCATGTTTCTTTTGATGATTCTAACACCTCTAAGGAGGACATAATTGTTTGTGATGATGATGATATTCAAGAAATACCTTCAAAATAATTTCCTAAAATGAAAAAGTTGATCAATCAGAACATAAAGAGAAAACCATTCAACAAGAGAAAAATCAAAGTGATCTTCCTCAAGAAAGGATAACCCATCGTGATCACTCAATAGACAAAGTAATTGGTGACATAAGCAAATGAGTTCCAACAAGGCTAAATCTCAACGATGCTTGCTTGAATATGGCATTCGTTTCTCAAATAGAACCCTTTCAAAGATTAATTAAGTCATAGAAGACGACCAATGGATACTTTCCATGCAAGAGGAATTAAATCAATTCGAAAGAAATCATGTTTGGGAACTTGTTCCTAGGCCAAGTGATAAACACATCATATGTACCAAATGAGTGTTTAAGAACAAACGTGACGAGAATGGTATAATTGTTCAAAATAAAGCAAGATTAGTTGCTCAAGGTTATAATCAAGAAGAAGGAATTGACTTTGAAGAAACATTCACTCTGGTTTCAAGGTTAGAAGTTATTTGTTTATTACTTGCTTATGCATGTTCATTAAAATTCCAGTTATTCCAAATGAACATCAAGATCGCCTTATTTAATGGATACATCAACGAGGAATTATATGTCAAACAATCTCTCGGTTTTGAAGACTTGAAGAATCTTTCACATATCTTCAAGTTGAGGAAAACTCTTTATGGCTTGAAGAAAGCACCAAGAGCATGTTATGATAAACTTAGCAACTTTCTATGTGAAAGAGGATTTAAAAAAGGTAAAGTTGATAATACTTTGTTTATTAATAAAATCAAAAGTTATACTTTATTATTTCAAGTCTATATTGACGACATCATATTTGGATCAACAAACAAAGACTATGTGAAGAATTTTCATTGATGATGCAAGGAGAATTCGAGATGTCTATGATGGGTAAGATGAATTATTTTCTTGGACTACAAATTAAGCAATTAAAGAATGTCATCTTTATTAATCAATCTAAGTATTGCAAAGAATTTTTGAAAATATTTGATATGGACAATTGCAGAGTGATGGCTACTCCAATGGATTCTGGAACATATGTAGATCAAAATGAATTTGGTGTTTCCATTGATATCACAAAATATCGAGGTATGATTGGTTCATTGTTATATTTGAAGGAAAGTTGTCCTGACATTGTGTTTAGTGATTGTCTTCATTCTCGGTTTCAAGCAAATCCAAAGGAATCACATCTTGCCTCCATGAAGAGAATCATGAAGTACCTCAAAGGAATAAAAAATGTCGGTCTATGGTATACTAAAGGTAGTGTATGTGATTTGATTGGTTATTCTGACTCATATTATGTAGGTTGTCAAACTGATTGGAAAATCACAAGCAGTACATGCCATATCCTAGGAAACACTCTCGTGTCACGGTCCTGTAAAAATAAAGCATGTGCGGCTCTTAGTATAGTTGAAGCATAATATATTGTAGTAGGAAGTTGTTGTGCATAAATCCTTTGGTTAAAGCAACAAATTTGCGACTATGACATAAACCTTAGATGCATTCTGTAACACCCTCTGAAACCCCAAAACAATACTCGAATATTTTAATTAGAAAACATAACCACAAGGGTATCACACACATCAAAACATATGACCTACTCTGTAATACGGGTTACTGATGAGTGATAAATTGTAGTGAATTTGAGTGTGAATAATTAGAATTTGTTGGGTTAATTCGTTTTTTTTGTCAATAAATCTCAACTTTAATATATATTCTGTATAGTTTATGTTATAGTGTATATGTTGCGTTATCGTATGAATATCATTGAGTTTAATTGATTTTATCTCATTTTTGTAGGTATTCAAGCATTGATATTTAGCCATTGTTAGATAGATCATTGAATAAGCATTCCAATGCTTCCGACCGTGCATAAATCGGAGTTACGATTCTCATGTTATGGCGAAAACAAGTGTTGATTTTTTTCATGACAACACAGAGCACGCTAAGCGCGCGATTTAGGGCTAAGCGCGGTCTGCGATTTTAAGACGCATTAAATAGGTGAAAAAACATATTTTTAGGTTATGAGTTGGGTATTTTTGAGTCCCAACACCATCAACTTGATTTTTTGGTAGAGAGAGGCTTAGAAATAACATTCGGAGGTTGCAATCGGATGTTCTGGAGTCGAATTTCTCATCGATCGGTGTTGACAAACCAAGAAATGTTTGGTTCCTCTTCTTCTATTCTCTTTGTAATCTTTAATTTTTAGAGTTTGTATGTATATTTACCTTGATTATATGTATATTTATTTCTCATGGTGTTGTATGAAATCTCTTTTACGAATTAATACTGGTGTTTGTACTTGATTTTTGCTTTATCGCGGAGATTTGGTTTGTCATAGACATATGATTTTCGAATCTCTATCTTGAATGAATATCTATTAGTTTCTAGATTCTAGAAATAGATTTAGGCTTAATATTCATGTGGGTATTGGTTATGAAATGCATCTGTGTTGTTTGAGTTTGAAGGTGTGAAGAAAATGCAAGAAAGGGGGGATTTGAATTGGGTTTTCCTTGCTTAACAAACTTTCGTTTCTTAACATTGTTGTGTTGAGTAATGCTTTTGAATGTGTTGTATAATCATAAAAAATTAATCATAATCATAAGTAAGGAACACGTGATATATCCTGGTTCACTTGAGAAACCCCTAAGCTAGTCCAGTCCATCCTACCAAGGTGATTTCACCTTAAGCTCAAGGACTTAATCCACTATAGCCAAACTGATTACAATCTTCACAGACAACTGCTATGACTAACAATCACTAAGACCACCATCTTAGTCTTCTCAAAGCTTCTGACCTAACCAGTCCTTTGAGGAACACGCTACTTTCTAAAGCTTCTGACCTAACTGGCCCCTTAGAAGAAACACAAATATCCTTCCTAAAGCTTCTGACCTAACCGGTCCTTTAGAAGGAACAAACAACTGTTTGTTTTTACAAGGTTTGTTTACAAGAAAATTCTTCTACACAAGCAAGTGTAAACTCAATTAAGTACATCATAAGATCCTAATACATACTAAAATATTACATTGTATTGTAGCTTTAATGTGTGGTCTTCTTTTCTTCAAGTAGCTTCTTCACGGACAATAACCCAAAGCACTTGAATCGTTGAAGTCTTCTTCTTCTTAAGCTTCTAAAAGATTTTTTGATCTTGATGTAGTAAAGAGAAGAACTTATTTATCTTGATTCACCTTAGAACATTCTGGACAGCAGCCCTTGTTCTAATTACTTCAATGATCATTTTGGAGCACAACATTCATGTTGTGGATTTGTAACTAGAGCTTCCATGATCATCTTCATTATCTTTTGCGGCTTAGAAAGCTTCTTGAAGTATATGAAATTAAGAACATTGTGAATCAATGATTTCATTGTTTCTTGAAATGATCAACAACATGATTGAAGAATCATTTTGACAACAGATCTTCTTGTTGTTGTTATAGTGGTTGACAGTTTTTGGTTGTGTTCCAATAATGACAACTTTCATTTGAACATTGAACACCAAAAAATTTTTAAGCATATGATCCTTTTCTTATCCAAGCTAAATAGAGCCTCTGGATATTGAAAAAAAGTCATTACACATTGATTAAAATAGTACTGTCGCTTCTTTTTCTTTTCCACAATTCAAGCTAGTAGAGAGGTATTGGAATAAGGCCTCTTCGTACTATGTAATTATCATTGCTAACTGTAACATTTGTCTTTGAAACTTTAGAGGCTTCTGATGATAGATGATTGAAGCATGAGTAGAATCGTGACATTTGAATCTCTAGATAATCAAATCTTCAGTCATCATAACTTGTTCACTCAGAACCTTGTCTTTGAAACTTCAGCACTTGGTCTTGAGATCCTTTTCTAGAACCTTGGGTCTTTAGAACTTCAAGTCTTCAGAGTCTTCAGAACTTTGTCTATCATAATCTTTATCACTTGGTCTTGAAAACCCTTTGCCTTCATAAAAATTAGTCTTCAGCATCCGGACTTAAGTAGAAACTTTTGTCTTCAGATCTTCTGACTCGTTTCCTTATAACACGTTGTCTTCAGAAACATGAGTCTTTAGCATCTGGATTTAAGTAGAAACTTCTGTCTTCGGATCTTCTAATTGGTTTCTTTAGACTTCATATCAGAGCCTACACTTCAGAGTCTTTTAGAGTGTCTTGCTACTGTTCATCAGAACTTGTGTAGCGCAGATGCAAAATTAATTCTTTTCTAATGTCTTGGCCACACCATCCATCAGAAGCAAAACCTGTTTGTTAAATACTAAAAAATAAAAAACATTAGAGTATCAAAATTGTTCATACAAACATACTCATTTGTTATCATCAAAACTCAGAGATAATATTGCAGAACCAAATCTTGTTCTAACCATCTCCCCTTTTTTGATGATGACAAAACCATGTATTTTGATGACACAATTTTGTTCATATAATCAGAAAAAGTGAAAATAAAAAGAGTAAGGAATACTTATCTTTTTTATGAAACTCCTCCTGAGTCAATGACTTAATGAGGCTTGAATATCCTGACTCTGAACCATTTGAGTAGAAATTCCCCTGGTTCCAATAGATCAGATATTGATATCGTGACAATCTTGACTCTAGATTCCAATAGAATCTATTGAGATCTTGAATTCATCAGAGCTTCTTCTTATTGAATCTTCTATCCATATTTTTCAGACAGTCTTCAACTTCTGATTTTCTTAGTTCTTCTGGAAGGTATTTGCTTCTGCTTTTGATTCTTATGTTCTGAATATCATATTCTTAGACATTTTAAATTTCTGAACATTATGATACCAAGATCAAGATGACTTTAACTTTCAGAAAGTTCTCAACTCTTGAACAATATTGGGTCTATCTAATTCTTGAACATATGTTCACAAAGTGTACATCTTCGATTATATGAACAATTAGTTCTTTCATTTTGACCTGTCTTAGAATGCCTAGTGAACATGTTTAGAGTTCCTCGGTTAATTAACAAACAAACAAACACACGTCAGTGGTAAATGAAAATTTTATATCATTTAATTATTATGGTACATTTCTTTTAAGGTTCATCAAAATCATTATATTTCTCCCCCTTTTTGACATCATCAAAAAGTTAGAGAACAAGAACTAGTATGTCTCTACATATTATCCGAATTATAGCAATGTGTCTGATATTCTTACATCTTCTGAAAACCACAAAGGTTTCCATCTGATCAGAGACATTTCTGGCCGAAACATCTTCTGATGACTGAGGTAAAAGAAATTATGAGGCCTTTGATTGAGTCAAAATCTTATCACTTCAGACTAAGACTAAAATACGTTTGATTCTAATGACATCTTACTGTGGACATAGATCCATTTTCAGATTCTTTAGAATAAATATAAATCTATCTTCAGCTAAGGGTTTTGTAAAAATATTAACCCACTGATGGTCTGTATCTATAAATTTTAAAGATAGGATCCCTTTCTAAACATAGTCCCTAATAAACTGATGTTTGATTTCTATGTGTTTAGCCCTAGAGTGTAAGATAGGATTCTTACTCAAGTAAATAGCAGCAATATTGTCATAGAAGATAGGAATGTTACTCTCATAAATCTGATAATCTTCCAGCCGATTCTTCATCCAGAGCATTTGAGTTCTGCATAGTGTTGGGGAAATATACTCTGCTTCTGTAGTTGAGAGAGCAACCATTGATTTCCTCTTTCTTGACCATGAGATCAGATTCTTGCCTAGAAACTGACAATTTCCAGAAGTACTCTTCCTATCTAGTCTATCTCCAGCATAGTCTGCATCACAGAAACAAGAAAAAGTGTACTCTGATGTTTTCTCATACATCAAGCCAAGGTTAGTGGTTCCTTTCAGATACCTTAGAATTCTCTTAACATTAGTTAAATGAGATTTCCTAGGATCAGCTTGGAATCTAGCACAAATATGAACACTGAATAAAATATCAGGTCTAGATGCAGTTAGATACATAAGAGAGCCTATCATACCATGATATAGCTTTTGAAAAACCTTTCCACTTACCTCTTCTTTCTCAAGAATACAAGTTGGATGCATTGGAGTCTTTGCTATAATTCAGTCTGTCATGTTAAATTTCTTCAAAAGTTCTTTTATGTACTTAGTTTGATGAATGTAAGTAGCTTCTGGTTTTTGATTAATCTGGATTCCCAGAAAGAACTTCAGTTCTCCCATCATGCAAATTTCAAACTCAGCCTGCATTAACTTAGAGAATTCCTCACAGAGGGGTGGATTAGTAGAACCAAAAATAATATCATCAACATAAATTTGAATAATTAAAATATCATTTTTGAAGGTATTGCAGAAGAGTGTAGTGTCAACCTTTCCTCTGGTAAACTTATTTTCTACAAGAAAATTACTCAATCTTTCATACCAAGCTCTGGGAGCTTGTTTAAGGCCATAAAGAGATTTTTTTTGTTTAAAAACAAAGTCTCATTTCTCGTAATTTTTAAAGCCAAGAGGTTGTTTGACGTAAACTTCTTCTGAAATATAACCATTTAGAATTGCACTCTTAACATCCATCTGATAAAGGATGATGTTATGATTTACAGAAAAAGAAACTAACAAATGAATATCTTCTAACCTAGAGACTGGTGCAAAGGTTTATGTATAGTCTATCCCTTTTTGTTTACTATAACCTTGTGCAACCAGTTGTGATTTATTTCTGACAACTTCACCTTTCTCATTCAGTTTGTTTCTAAACACCCATCTAGTTCCAATGACATGGACACCTTTAGGTTTCTAAACGAGATCCCAAACATCAATTTTTGAGAATTTGTTAAGTTCTTCTTCCATAGCCAGAATCTAATAGTCATCTAGAAGGGCTTCCTCAATAGATGTAGGTTCTATTAAAGAAACTAAACCCAAAAGCACCTCATGAGAAGGTTCGAGAGTTGATCTTGTTATGACTGGAGCACCTTTACTTCCAAGAATGAGATCTTCAGGATGGGAGGATGTGATTCTATTCTTCCTTGGTTGAGGTTGATCAAAAGGACTATCAACAACATCCGAAGAAGGAGCTTCTGATTCTTTATCTTCTTGAGTCTTCTCCTTTGACTTAGCGAACATTATACTTACATCTGCAAGCTTTTCACACAGCTTTGACTTCTCATAGTCAAGCTTATCATAAAATCTAACATGGATTGATTCCTCCACGATTCATGATTCTGTGTTGTAGACTCTGAAGCCTTTAGAGCGTTCAAAGTATTCTAATAGCTGACACTTCTGCGCCATTGCCAATAGTTCCAGGGATGATGATCTTCCCTTCTGGTTTCCTCTGAAACAGATAACACCTCCAGACTTTAAGTTCTAAATCTTGGAACATATGCCTTTCGCCCGTCATAAGTCACGAGCATCCACTGTCCAGGTACCATGATTTATGTTTCAGTGTTTCCATCAAGGACATCTAACTTCATCTTCAGAGTCTGACTCATCATCTTTTATCAGCTCATAATCTGATGCTGCTTCACTCATACTAGTTTTTTCCATGAATGCTACGTTGGCATGCTCTTCATCAGAATCTTCATCTTCTGATTCTGAATCATCCCATGTTGCCATGAGACCCTTCTTAGCTTTGTAAGCCTTCTTAGGCTTCTTGTATTTCTTGATCTTAGGGAAGTCATTTTTGTAATGTCCAGACTCGTTGCACTCACAACAAGTAACTTCTTTTCCAGAAGCACTCTTCTGACCAAAAGTAGATTCACCTCTTCCGTTCATTCTTCTTTATCCTCTAAACTTTCTTTTTATGTGCTTCCAGATTTGACTGATTCTTCTGGATATAAAAGAGAGTTCATCATCATCTGAATGTTCTTCAGATTCTTCCTTAGCTTGATAAGCCTTGGTATTTCCAGAAGTAGACTTTAGAGCAACTGATTTTACCCTCTTCTAAGGTTCATCTTGATCAAGATCTATTTCATGACTTCTTAAAGAGCTAATCAGCTCCTGAAGAGAGGTATTGTGTAGATCCTTTGAAAGTTTCAAAGCAGTTACCATGGGTCTCCATTTGACAGGCGGACTTCTGATAATCTTCTTAACACGATCTGCTGTAAAGTAACCTTTATTCAGAACTTTAAGTCCTGCCACAAGAGTATGACATCTTGAAAATATCGTTTCCATAGATTTGTCATCTTCCATCTTGAAGGCTTCGTATTTTTGAATTAAGGCCAGAGACTTTGTTTCCTTTATGTGTTCCTTTCCTTCATGCGTCATTTGAAGAGAATCAAAGATAGGATTTGCAGTCTCTCTATCTGTGATCTATCATAGGTTCTGAGCTCGTACTTACCGGTTCCTCTTACTTCTTTAGAGGTTCTCTGTTTTGTGATTTTGAGGAGTATAAGTTTCTTCTGAACTCTAATCTCTAATCTGAGGGCTAAAATCAATATGCTCTTCAGGTGATCCCTTCATTCTTTTGTTTATAATCACCCGTATGACTTCTTGAGAGTAATCTTTATAGCACATATATTCCGATCTTTTATTATCAGAACATCCATCTGTTTGTCAAGCTTCCTTTGAGCAAAAGCTTAATTTTCAGAAGGTTAATATTTCATGAACTTCTGAGAAGCTATGTGCTTGAAAAAATTAACAAAGATTTCCTAGCATCTTCTGAATTTGTGATTTCTTGAAAAAATTGCATAATCTGTTCTAATACAAATATCATCAAACTTTGACGATTTTGATTGACAATCTTGTTCTTGTAATGCTGAGCTAACTTATTTAGAGTTAGCCTATCAAGGCTTGTCAGCATATCCGCTTCAGAGTGAATGGATTTTGTATTTGCATCTTTTAAAGCATTTTCCTTTCAAGAAATTCATATATCAAGAATTCCTTTGATTCCTGATGAATCAATAAGCTTTCTTTCCTAAGCAGTTTTCAGTTTTCTACGAAGCTTTCCAAAGGAAACAATATTCAGAATTTCTGAATTAGATCTTATACCTGCAGACTTCATCATGAAGTTCCTATGTATCAAAATTAGAAGACAACAATATTTCTTCTTTACTTGAAGAAATTCCTAATGATATTTTTGTGAGAAAGTCAAGGGTGGACTAATTCGTTTCTTGAAAACACATCATACTCACACATAATTAATATTTAGCAAGCAAAATTTCTTGTTTTATGTTGATTTGATCTTTTAGCAAATACACTGTTCATCATTAGAAGAGGTTGGCTCAATCAAGGACATCAAACCCAGAAGAATTTCTTCAGGAGGTTTGAAATCTTATCTGGTTCTGATAAGAGCTTCTTTATCTACCAGAATCAGTTCTTCGAAAGGAGGGATTGTGATTCTGCTTTTCGTCATGATGGATCAGAAGGAGCAATAGATGCATTTGAATTGGGAGCTTCTAATGCTACGGCTTCTGGTATCTTCTTCTTGGATTCTGAATAGGTTATCTCCAAAAGAGAAGATTTTGTTGTTGACATATTTAATTTTCGAAGAGTCGGGGGCTTGGTCAAGGTAATCCATTTGGTTACAATTCAGTATTCAATCATCATCTTCACAGAGCCTTTGGATCTTTATCTGACACTTCTAGGATTTTGATATCTATCAATAACAAAATTGGGTTCGGATATCAATTGAAGGTTTGAAGAAAACGCAAGAAAACGGGGGGGGGGGGGGGGGGGGGGGGTTGAATTGGGTTTTCCTTTCTTAAGAAACTTTCGTTTCTTTACATTGTTGTGTTGAGTAACGCTTTTGAATATGTTGTAGAAGCATAAAAAATTAAGCATAAGCAGAAGTAAGGAACATGTGATATATATACTGGTTCACTTGAGAAACCCTCAAGCTAGTCTAGTCCACCCTACCATGGTGATTTCTCCTTGAACACAAGGACTTAATACACTATAACCAAACTGATTACAGTTTGCACAGACAACTGTTGTGACTAACAACCACTAAGACCACCATCTTAGTCTTCTCAAAGCTTCTGACTTAACCGGTCCTTTGAGGAACATGTTACCTTCTAAAGCTTCTGACTTGACTGGTCCCTTGGAGGAAACACAAAAATCCTTTCTAAAGCTTCTGACCTAACCGGTCCTTTAGAAGAAACAAACAACTATTTGTTTTTACAAGGTATATTTACAAGAAAATGCTTCTACACAAGCAAGTATATGTTGCACCCCAAAATTTTTCCTCCTAATTGCACTTATATTTGGCTTAGGCTTAGCATTGCATTCATATTTTTTCATTAGGTTACTAACATAGCATGCATTTTCATTCAAAAAATAAGCGCCCGAAGTTCAAGAGTTCAGTGGGCGTGCAAGCTAGGGTTTTTACAACTGACTGAGGTGTATATGTTCAATAAAGCTTGACTCTTCTGGTTATTTTTCAAGGAAGTGAAATTGTGGAATTAGGGTTGTGTGTTCATGGATGTTATGGATCTTTTCTTCATCAAGCTACAAGGTCATCCTCCATCAAGAATTCATCAAACGCAAGTGGATTAGGGTGTCACATCTTCTAGGTGTGAATTTGTAAAATCTATCGACTGAGGTTCATTGAGCTTCATATTACATTTCTTTCTACACTTCAAGGCGCCCTCAAGGCATTGTTGTTATCCATAAAGTCAATACATATTGTGGATTGGATTGCAAAATGCAAGCCATGGTACAGAAGATGAAGTTGTGAGTTCATTTAGTTAAAAACGTCATCATTCGTTCAAACACTTGTTGCTTCAATTACATGTTAACTAGGACTTCAAGAGAAATGAGATGTCAATTTGGATTCATTGAAACTTCTATTTGTGCTCAAGATTAATATTGATTCAAGATCTCTATTTCATGATTTGTCAATGGTTGATTCAAGATAAGATTGGAAGATTCATGTAGTTCAAGCTGCCATCTTCATGTTCACTTAATTCATCTCCCATTATTCAAATCTAGGCATGACATTTAAATGGATTTGGATTCAATTATTTTTGAGATATCAAATTAGATTCAAGTTTTGAAGCGAGGCGTCCCATGATAAAGTTCAACGTCAATTTGGGAGAGTTAACTTTTGGCCAAAGTTCCATTTAAATTTATGGTTGTTTCATTCAAGTTACAAGCATAATGGAGGGAAGGTAATTCAAATTTGAAATCATAGTCTCCATTATAAAAAAACCCATTTCAAAGCATGGTAGCTCATTCAAATTCAGATCACAAAGCTAAATTTCAAATACATACAACATCTAAGTTCCATCCAATTACATTCCCAATTACACAATTTTTTTGGTTCTAAGCCTAATCCTAAACCTATTCTTCAAGTCTTCAAGCTGTTTCATTTCATCTTCATGATTTAACCTTCTCTTGCTCCCTTCAAAAGTTTTCCCCAAGCTCCAAGAGCCAATTGAATCATGTCAAGAAAGCCCTATACAAATTCAATCACCAAGTTCCAATCAGTCACAAAACTTGTGGCACCAAATAAACAACCTTCTTCCCAGATTTGCATAGCCCTGCATACATGACCAATTTTGCATCAGTTCAGAAATTTTAACAAATGGGCAGCCTTGTTCAAAGCAAAAAACCAATTAACATCACAGTTTAGAAAATCAAAAACTCCTATAACAAAATCTTCTAACAGAATTATAACTACCTATAACCAATTTCCCAAACTAGTCTCCTAACTACCAACCGGATCTAACCTCTAACAGAACCAACTAACTTTCCAGACCATAACTAATCCTAACTGTCAAAACAGAAATTACTAACAAATCCATATTAATTGTTAATGCTAACTAACATTGTTTTCAGAAGCTAACAAACTTTGAAATTAGTTATAACCAATTTCTGAACCGCACTAGCAGGATTTAACAACTTCCAGTAAACCTTCTTTTTTTAACTTCCCCTAACAAACTAACAGAGTATAAAAACCGAGTCACCTCTTACAATGGGATCCACTCTCCAATTTAGAAAAATCACAGAACAAAACTCTTATCTTCTCTTTGCGTCCTTCTCCATCACCACCAAGAAAACCACAAAATTACTCTCTCTCTCTGATTCAATCCACCAAATCTTTCTCTGCAATTATCATCCTTAACCTGCATCATTTCTGCATCTTCATCTATTCTTCATTCTCTTGAGAAGAATCACAAAGAACTTCAGAAAATTCTTTTTGTTTCAGCATCACCTTCAATGCACAATCCTTCATCTCTCTTTGAAGACCTTCACAAAAGATCTTCATATTCTCTTCTTATCTGCAAAAAACTCCTCAGAGATCTTCATCATTCAATAATTATTCCTAGTTTGTGCATCACCATCATCCTCATCGCACATCAATTCTGCAGATCGCACATACATCTTTACCACCCTGTTTCGTATCAGCAACAACATCATTGCAACCAAATGCACCAACCACGACGTTGTTGTATCATCATACAAATATCAAACATAACACAAAATCAACACACGCGCCAATAATTTAGATGCTCATAGTTTTTCAGAAGAAGAAAAAATTGCACAGAGAAGGTACAAGATAAGATACGAGCACCTGAAGTTTCCTAGAACTTCTGGATTTTATGTTCGTCGTCATGACTACGAGAAGCACCAGACTTCTCCGGTAGGTAAATCTCCAATCCTTCCTCATCTTTTTCTTTCCTTCTTAATGTTATCTGAAACTTGAACCTCCGCAAGAATTTCCCCGAGATTTCGTCCTCGATTAGCCACTATGTTGTTCAGAGCGAGAACAATAAGACGGAAGCCGCACATTGAGATGGGACAGAGGTGTGGAATCATAGAAGTTCTGTCGTGTTGAACAAATTCTGTCATGTTGAACGAAGAATAGAGGGTTGAGTTGAGTTCTGTCGTGACGAAACGCGTATGTGAAGGCGATGGTCAGAGCATTTCTATAGAAGTAAAGAAGAAAAAGTTTGATTTGAGTCGTTGCAGTTGAGATCGAAGAGAGGGGTGGAGATATGAGAATGAGGTGCGTGTACTTATGATGGTGGAAGATATGATTATGTGCAGTGGCACTGCGACATAAATATCGGAGAAGAAGAACGGTGAGTTGCACCGTCATTGAAAGTTAGAGAAGGGGAAGACGGCGGCCGCTGTGTGAGGAAAAGAGGAAGCGACACAAATTTGGAACCCTAGCCTCCATGAACCAAAACGCACCATTTCATGTTATCATTTCCTGTTACTTTGTTATTTCAATTTTAGTAAATAAGTGATTAACAATAGAGGTGCAAATAAAAAAAATATGGATCAAGTTATGTTGTGGTGGTGGACCGAATGGTCCCTTTCCTAGGCCCCTTGGTGGAATTTTGGGGATTGCACATCCTTACTAAGTCCATTTACTGTTTTTTTATGTCCTATTACTTTGCAACAAAAACAATGCCATGGATCATACTGTCGGGCCTAGCATCAGATTACTTCAGCATACCTCCCGCTTACAGATTGCACCCCCAGAGTTTATTCTTTTAGTATTTTATTTTAAATAATTTTGTGAATTGTTTAGATTTGCTTGAACTTTTTTCTTTTACATGATAAAAATAATAAAGTTAAATATAAAAATTTTTAGTTTTTTTTATGTGATTTTAAGAATTAAATCTCGATTGTTCGATTACTTGAGATTGGTAATTCACCTTTTGCTTGTTGAGATTTTATACTTATGCGGGTTTATTGTGCGATATGCGGATGCACTTGAGATTTATATTGTGATTTATTTTCACATCAATGATGCTTCAACACTTATCCCGAGCATTTGATTTCTGACTCTTTTCTTTCCTTGGTGAAGTTTACTCGAAGTTTTTCGGGTTTCTCTGCTTTGCCTGCCATGCTACAAACTTTAGTTCATTTGGTATTTTCCTTTGTTTATCTCATTTCAGCACTCTACTGCTTTCTAGATATCACGAGAAGTAGGAAATAAAGAGCGTGCGCTCGAAGTCGCTGTTTAAAGACTTGTAGTAGGCATTCCGCACTTCAGTTGTTATATATGTCGTGCTTGTGTTTGTTTACTTGGTTGTTGATCGATGAGTCACTCAATTTAGAAATTGAGATCACGACTTCGCTCTCAGTGCATGCTTCATGTAGGATTTTATTGCTTTCCTGAGTTGTTGATCGATGAGTCACTCAATTTAGGAATTAAGATCATGGCTTCGCTCTCATGGCATGTTCCCCGTAGGATAGTTTTTGTTAGACTTTCTTTGTTATGCTGGCTTAGATAGGATCTCTCTAGGTGTGCTCTCTTGAGCTAACTCTCTTGAGATTATTAGTTTGCTTGTTTGATTTCATCTTCGTGTGCATGTTTTGAGATGCTATACCCTCGTGGTGTTCCATTAGGAGCTCTCGATTCAACTATAGATGATGATTCAAGATAGACATGGTTTTAGGTGATAGACCCTTGCTATGCTCCTTTAGGACTTCTTGATTCGTTGAGATAGACATTAGGATTGTTATCCAAGCATGTCAACTTAGGGTAGATATTCCCCTTCAAAACTTAATCATAGGACCACCATTGTATGATAACATTAGAGATAGATTTAGGTTAGTCTTCCTTTAGACTTTTCTTCCCCCTTTTGCATTTGCATTAAAACAAAAACTTCTTGTTCTTGCAAACTTCAAAACACTTAAAGATTACCAATGAGAGTCATAACTTTGTTGAGCGCGGGAAATGATAAGCGGGTTTCTTCTCAATCTTATCGTCCTTCCACTCTAACCCTTGGTATGGTTCAAGTCTCAAAGACTTATTTTCATAAATAAGTGGAGAAAAGGTTAAAATATCTCTCTTGAGATCAATTTGTCATTATCCACAAGTAAAAACACCAACCAACGCAAACTCATTTTTATCTTCAGGCTTTTATTTCAAAAAAGTTTCAAAAGAACATGTTAATTCACTTATGTGCTGACGCGTAAGTCTCCAAAGGTCGAGTTGTGGCAGAAGGCGAAATTAATATTGTTCATTAAAAAATACAAACCAACAAAACTTTTGAAGCCGAACTACGGCTGCTCTGATTCCTTAAAAGGGATACGTAGGCATTAGGGTAGGGCCCGAATGAGCACAACTTTATTTTCCCTACATTCTTTTCTCCTTTATTTTGCATGAATTCCCTGTACAACTTAGATTTAGATTCTAACACACCCATAATATAGACAACAAGAGTGGATACTGTAGAGTACTACGGGCGTGTGGGGGGTTAATACCTTTCCCTCATGTAACAGACTCCCTTACCTAATCTCTCGGTTTTTTGACCATGATTTCTCCTTTCTCAGGTTTAATCGATGTTTACCTTTCCCCTCTTGTAGGATAAAAACATTCGATGGCGACTTCATTGATTTCATTATCAGTTGATTGTTCAGCCAGTTGTTTCAGCTGGCGATTTCACTGGGGATAGATCGACCTATTGATGGTCCATCCCGGAGTCGCTCCTAGATCTTGTTTTATTTTCTTTGGGTGTTTATTTTTATGCTTTCAGTTTATTCATTTGTATATGTATATCTGGGCATATGTTTGCATTGCATTTTATTGCTATCTATATTAGTTATCTGTTGGGATGGATTCTGGTTTTCCATGTTGGGTGGGTGTTACTATTGAGGTAAAAGGCCCAGTACCCAAGCCAGAGTGCACTAGGACACTAGGAATAGAGTGGGGGCATGACGGCTATAGGACATGGTCGGATTAGTGCACTCATATCATATACCATGCTCGGATGAGGTTCAAATGAATTACTATCGACACCCACGTCTGAGCGTAAGGCGGTAGTACTTACAGGAGGACCTGTGATTTTGAGTTACCTTTGACCTACCCTGACCTAGTCTTTACCCGTGAGTAGGGAGGGACTTTTTTATTATAGGTACAGGTGGTGACTATGTTCTGATGGTGACTATGTTCTGATGGTGACCGTTGTATTCTGTCGGTGACTATGGTTATTTGGTTACACTCTGTACCTTTGATCTTGATATATTTAACTTGGCCAGAGATTATACAACAGTTATTCATGGTATTTGGTTCCATTGTATTCTCGAAGTGGTGTCGAACCTTTGATCCGGTGATATATTGATTATCCAGCAGATTGATACAACAGTTATCCAGAGGATTGCACAGTTGTTATGCTGAACTTTTGAACCTATGTTATCGCACCTTGCATCATAGCATGTTCATTTTACACACACAAAAAGGAAATTTGAAAGATTGTATGCAAAAAAAAAGTTTGAATATGGTATTGCATCCGCTCATTCACCTCATGCATTTTCATGCCTCTTCATGCATCTATAGTAGGTATTCAGAAGGTACCCAGAATGGGGAATCCTTATTCAAACTCGGTATTTTCTTTTCAGAACTGTAAATCTTGACTTCTCGCCGCTATGTGATCAGATTCAAGATATGGAGCAACTTCGTGGGGAATTAGACGAGATGAAAGAACAAATGGGATTTTTGATGCTAGACATGCAGGATTTGGTCTGTGGGCAAGAACTCCTGAGAGAGGAGAACGCTCACTTGAAGTCTTAGTTGAGTTTGGTTATGGAAATTTTGGGGACAGTGTTGAAGAAAGAAGATGGTTCTATACCTACTGCTACATGAATTACCGTTCCTCCCCATAATCTAGGGTCTCTTTTAAGTCGGGGAGTATCTCCTTTACCACCTTGTGTTCCAAGATCTTCCCATCGGCAACCAGGTGTCATTTCCCAAGAGGACCTAAAAGGTAAAGTCCGACAGCAGAGGCCAAAGCAGCCCAAATGACAATTTGATCCTATTCCAATGTTGTATGCATAATTGCTTCCTCGCCTGCTAGGATTTCATTTGGTTAAAATATGAATCTTCACTACGTATGAAAAGCTCCTTCATGGCTTTGACAATAGTGCTAGGTGTGAATTCCACTCTGGGGCACCTGGTCATGATACTGAAGATTGCATAGCTTTTAAGAACCAAGTCCAGGATTTGCTTGATACAGGGACAATTCTCTTCACTCCCGAAGGTCTGAGTGTGAAAATAAATCCTATGCCAACTACTATAGAGGATAGGGTTACACCTTCTCCTCTTAAAGTTAAATCTCACGACCTGAATCACATCATCCACAACCTATACTCCCATAAAGTTGTCACCAGCAACTGTTTACAAGTTATGGAAATCATTGGTTAAGCAAAATCAGAATGTTCCTCATGTTCATCCAGTTTGGTATGCTACTCAACAGCAAACCTATCAGCAGAGACGTATGCAACAAGATAATCAAAGGGACAGGAAGCCAAAGAGTGTGTTCGACATTGTTCCCATGACTTATGGCCAGTTATCCCTCAATTTCTCAAAGCTTTCCTTGGTCGAAACCAAGCCACTGAATCATGTCATTCCTCCTTATCTTGTGGATTTTGATCCTAAGGTGCAATGTGATTACCATGTTGGGGAACTAGGACATTCCATTGAAGACTGCAGGGCTTTCAAAGAGAATGTGCAAGACCTGATTGATGCAAAGACTATCAATTTCAGGCCAGCCAGTCAGATTTGAGGTCTCCTTTGACTCAGTAAATGTCAATACTGCCAGATCATCGTCTGAAGCAACAAGTCCATATGGAGACTAGTCTCCTCAACATGGAAATTTCTAGTTTCATTTGCATTCTCATTTGTAATCTTCCTTGTTTTGGTTCAGTACTTTCTTTTATGCAAAATTTGCTTATTTTTGAATATTAATCATAATGAATTGAATATGTTTGTCTTGAATTAATCTATTTGTATTCACTCATTAATGTTTTTATTTGATTTTTTATACTTAAATAAAGCAAAATACCTCTGGAGGGAGGATGATGAGAAAAATACTAAAAATTTCAAACGGTGTGCTTTTGAATAAAAACCTTGTTGATGATGTACATGTCTTGTTTCAAATTCCCAAACACCGGAGATATAAGGGAGATAGACCCTCGTCAACCCCTTTGAGCCTTGAAGTAGGAGTTTCTTTTCTATTCAGAAAAAACCCTCACATTTAACCCGGGGCAGGGTAGATTTCAGTTAATCTAATTGAGCATTCAGAACTTATCAGAAGTGTGCATCTAAGGATACAACAATGGTTATCCATTAAAAGGCTGAGGAAAGTAAAAACTGCAATGAGTAACTCTCGCCTATTAGCAGTGTGCATCAAAAAGGATGATACCACAATGGTTATCTCTCGCACATCAGAAGGTCAATAGATGACGATACAACAATGGCTATCCATCATCTACTAAAGACTCAGACAGTCACAATCACTTCCAATAAATCAAAGACGATGCAAAGATCAATGACTTATTCAAAAAGGAAATGTTGAAAGAAAAAGACAAAAAGCCCCTCTAAATCGAAACTTGGAAAACAAGTCGCTTAGGCAAAAGTCAGGGCATCCCGCTGGATTTCAAAGTCAAATTCAAAAAGAATTTGTCCAGGCAAAATTTAGGGAAAGCGAAAAGCGCAAAAATAGAAAAAGGGATTACTAAATTAAAATCCTCAGCAAAGAACAAAGTCGTGTGATCGAACACCAAGAACGAAAGAGGTGAGTGACTTCCATGTGCAAAAAACCTCGTTTGACTCCTCAGCCATTGTAAACTCCTTTTGAGAGATGAGTGCTAGTATCGATTTAACTGAATGTAGGAATGGAGAACATCACGGAGAATGGGTAGGCACCAAATATTTTGAGCCTTAAATGCTTTTTTTTTAAATCGTGAACCAGGCCGCGTTACAACACTGAAAATTCCTAACTGAAGTATGGGTTAATTTGAAAGTGCATTGTAACGAGAGTACGGTAAGTTGACTCCTAGGAGGTTCGCTAAAGATTTTGAGTTGGTATCATTCCATCTTTTACTTCCTTTCGCACAAAAATTTTGATGTTTAATCCTTTCAATAAAAGTTTTTAAACTTCAAGACAAACATAAAATTTGCATTAGAATTATCATTCTTAGAATAAACATTATTTGCATATGAACAAGTGCTTAAACATCAAGTAAGCTTGCATAATGAGAATTAGATGGAAGTTTGATTAGATCAAGGGACATATTGCTTCAAGTATTTGCTCGATAATGAAGCAGTTCAACTCGAGAAGTATGATTGTGAAGTAGCCTACTTTCAAGACATAAGCCAGCCACCCTAAGGTTGTGTTGTCTTAGAAAATCCTCAAGTTTCTCATCCCTTCGTGAGAATGAGGTAAAGGAAATGATTTGTCGAGACTCTGTTGAGCAAGGGTAAGCATGTTGAATACTCTATTGAGTAAGGGTTTAGCCAATCAGGGGCATTCAGGTCATAATTTGATCCCTCAAAGTACAGTCAAGCTGGGGCAGTTATGTTAATATTTGACAAATCTCTTTGTGAATGCGTTGATTATAGGAGAATCTCTTCAGAATTTGAAGATGCATGGGCATTCGCTTAAGTATGGTTGAAGTCGTCTCCAACTTTGGATAGCCAGGAGCCGTGTTCCAAAGTTCATAATATTGAGGCAGGTTATCTTTGTGGTACAAATCTCATGAAGTCCCCTCAAAGCAATTTTCTTCAAAGGCCCTATAGGTTGGGGCGAGGAATTATGTAGAGGAATTTTCCTCATCTTCAAGGGTTGATCAGATTAAGTCCATGCACAGGCTAAACAATTTATAAATTTGAAAAGCATGTCGGGAAGTCAAGATCATTATCCTCGGCTCGCCAGAGACTTAAGTCTATTTGTTGATGTTCCTCCATCAGAAGTCAAGGTAATTATCTCAAATTAAAGTTCGGATTTTCATCCTCACTAGGATACGAGCAGCAATGCAAAGAGCATGTGAGGTTATTACCCATACAAAGTTCGTGATGGAAATGTTGTTTCTGAGAAGGACTTCTTTCCCCAACACATGATATGTTACTACTTGACAAAAGTCTTCCTGCTAAGGGGTTTTCTCTTCTGAGATTTTTATTCCCCTGCAAAGCATTCCTTATATCTCTACATGAAGAGAATGATTCTTCTCCACAGAAATTCAGAAGATGTTTGAAGTCAAGATGATTTCTTTTCAGTGGACTGCAATTTATTTTTGCAGCATCTTCTCTAAAGTCCATTTTTAGTGGCACTTCTTCGGAGCTGTTTGAAGTTAAGATGATTTCTTTTTTCAGTGGACTGCAATTTATTTTTGTAGTATCCTCTCTAAATTCCACTTTTCAGTGGCATTTCTCCTTAGAGCTGACATGATGAAGTTGTAATCTTACATCACAGTTTTTACCCAGTGATCAGTAGTTCAAATTGTTTATTCTTCAGTGAAGCTTGTCATTCCAAACATGGGGCATATTGCCATGGTTTCTCTTTTTACAATTATTGTTGGTCTTTTTTGACAAGAAGCATACCAGCAAACGAATCAAGAAGGGTTTGTATGTGACCAACATGAAGATTTCTGTAGAATGGGATCCAATTTCTCCAGTGAATGCTCACTTCTGCTCAAGACGGAATCATTATTCCCCAGTAAAGGCGTACTATCGCCCAAATAGAATTATTTATCTCCAGTGAAAGCATATCCCTGTGTAATCCCTATTGAAGACAGAATTCTTAATAAGAATTTGTTTAAGAGTTTGTCCCTTCGAGAGGGCTTATCTTCTAAGAAGTGTATTTCAGCATGATTCTGTACAATATTCTTCTTCAGTGCAGTCTATTATTTTTGAAGAATCGAGGAAGGATCATTTCGTTGGACTGGATACCTTTATTATATCCCCCTGAAGCCCATACCATCCATCTTCATGGTTGGCATTTATCCCCTTCGTAAGCTTGTCATTCATCCTCCTCATGAAGTTCGTATCTTTTCTCCCAGGGGAAGTTTGCCCAAGTCAGGTTTTCTTGAAGAGATGTTTGATTAACATGTTTGTTATGCCCAGAGGAGCAAGTCTCCTATTTTTCTGGAGTAGTGTGCATAGACGAATTCCATTTAGGGTTCTTTGACCCCCAACAATAGAGCATTGCTGAAATATTTCCTCGATGGAGTTCTTAACCTCAAGCTTACGATTCAAAGATGCTTTCCTCTTATGAAGTGAAGATTGTCATCTCTAGCAGTAGTATCCCCCGTGTGGCTTGGGTAAAATTCTTTTATTTAAGAATTTCTAAGATTCCTCAGCCGAAGTCACTTTTATTAAGGATTCACATCAGAAGATTCTAGTTCCCAGCAAGATTCTTTGTATCATTGGAAAGAGATGTTATATTTTTCCCAGGGAAGTTGGGAGTTGGATCAGAGTTCATAATTTTCCCTGAATTGTAATTTATTTTTGCAGTATTTTCCCCAGTAAAGGCATACGCTCGCCCGAGTATCCATACTTGGTGTGTGGTGATTCAGATGATTGCCACTCTTGAAGAATTACACCTCGCCTTTGGCCTGAGGGATTTTGTAGTTATTGCGTATTTGCAACCTATCGAAAGCCTAACGTGTTTTGCCAATCCTTATAAGAGTCTATTTTGACCAATCTCTTTCTCTTGTAGAGTTCACCTTTAATCGGTGCTCTCTGAAGGTCCTGCTTAGTCGGTCCCTTGCTTTCGGTTTATCTGCGTTAGTCGAGTTCTCCTTTCGTTAGCTTAGCTATCCTTTTTTCTATTAAGATTCCTTCAGTGTCTCTTCAAAATACAGTTGTCTGGCGTCCTTGTTTAGGCTAATGCATTCTTTCTTGTTGGGGTTTCCTTCAGTTAGTCTCGTTCTTGTGCTTGATATTAACTCCAAACATTTGTTCTTGATGCTCAATTTCGCCTTTATGTGTCTAACTCTGACCAGACATGCATATCTTTATCCCCTGTGAGTTCGCCTTGGATCGGTGTTCTTTTCTTAGGAATCTACCTTTGGCATAGTATTTCTTGTTAAAGATCCCCCTTCGGCTGGTTTCTTTACCCTTAAAATCCACCTTCGGCTGGTACCTTCTGTTGAGAGTCACCTTCGACTGGTCTCTTTTCATTTGCAAGTTCGTCTTTGATCGGTGTTATATTCTTAGGAGTCTACCTTCGGCATAGTATTCCTTGTTAAAGATTCCCCTTCGGTTGGTTTCTTTACCCTTAAAATCCACCTTCAGCTGGTACCTTCTGTTGAGAGTCACCTTCGGCTGGTCTCTTTTCATTTTCAAGTTCGCCTTTGATCGGCGTTCTTTTATTAGGAATCTACCTTTGGCATAGTATTCCTTGATTAAGATTCCCCTTCGGATGGTTTCTTTATCTTAAAGTCCACCTTCGGCTGGCACCCTTAAAGTCCACCTTCGGCTGGTACCTTTTGTTAAGAGTCACCTTCGAGTGGTCTCTTTTCATTTGCAAGTTCGCCTTTGATCAACGTTCTTTTCTTAGAAATCTACCTTCAGCATAGTATTCCTTGATAAAGATTCCCCTTTGGCTGGTTTCTTTATGTTAAAGTCTACCTTCGGCTGTAACCCTTAAAATCCACCTTCGGCTGGTACTTTTTGTTAAGAGTCCCCTTCGGCTGGTCTCTTTTAATTTGTAAGTTTGCTTTTGATCGGCGTTCTTTTATTAGGAATCTACCTTCAGCATAATATTCCTTGATGAAGATTCCCCTTCGGCTGGTTTCTTTATCTTGAAGTCCACCTTCAGCTGGCATCCTTCAAATCCACTGTGATACGGTGGCAGAACCGACCGTTAATACTTGTTTGCGTTTTTTCCCGCAAAATGTCGCGGTAAGCAAGAGTCGCCACCGACTTTTATTTTATCCAATCAGGAAAAGGAAAAAGAACAGAAAAAACCTTTTTCGAGATGTTTATGAGTACGGGGGGTAGATTATAGAAAGGGAAGGTGTTAGCACCCTTTCCATCCTTGGTTTTCCATGGGCTCTTAGGTACTTGCTCATTTTTCAAATTGCTTGTGTGTGTTTGTTTTGAAAATGTTTTACTTCGTGATAACCCTTGTATCAGTCCTCAAGGATGTGACGAAGTTATTTTGAAAATTTGTTTTGAAAGGTGTTTGTGTGAAAAGTTTTTATTGAGCAAGTACTTAAGATTCTACCTACTCGAAAAGAGATCGTTCGTTCTCATTTCCTTTAGACAGCGTTATCCTACTATTGAGGAGTAGGTAGCACCGTCATTGGAGTTGTAAGGGACATTCAAAAGGGACAAGTACAATCACTAAAGCAACAATTAGAAAACTTTAGTAGTAACCCTGTCTTAAGATCTTTCTGATGCAACATTTCCGAAGCAACAATTTCGAGGCAAAATTTTGGAGGCAACATTTGAATGGGACAATTTGATCTTTTAGACTGGAGGGCAACCACTAAAATCTCCTATGCTTAATGACTGTTACCGAAGTGAGGTAAACCCTAGGAGTGAATACGTGCATATGAATTGTTTCAGTTATTTAATCTTTGCACATTAGGTGATCTACCGTTTTAATTTCAAGTAATCTTGCCATATAGTCCTATTAGCATACATCTAGACAGCTAAATATTTACATGAATTTAAAGGTGTGAGAAATAAACCTAGCTATTACAAGGCTTCAGGGATGGGGATTAATTACATAACCAAAGAATCAGGGATTAAAGCAGTAAACAAAACCCTAGTTTAACTATTACAAACCACTGGCAGTTACAAAAATAATGGAAAAGAGATAATTAAATGCGCGGCAAATTAAATACGAGGAATGTTGAAAAATAACCTAAACCCTAATTGAACGGAAAAAGATTTTTGTATATTTTTTATTGGAGAAAACAATGAAGTTGCAAATTAAATAAAACCCTAATTTCTAATTGCTTTTTTAATTATGAAAAAGTATTTAAGTTAACCTAATTGATTAAAATAAATATTTTAATGAAAAAAATGATTTTGGTGCATTTTTAAAGAAAATTAATTAAATAATGTACAATTCAAATCATAAGTCTAATTATTTTTAATTATAAAAAGAGATTAAATTGCCCTAAGTTAATTAAACTAAATTAATTAAGAAATAAAATATTTTATTAAAAAAAGATTTTTGTAGTTTGTTGTGATTTTTTGATTAAAAAAAAGAAAATGATTTTTGAGTTAATTAATTTAAACAAATAAAAGAAATTAATTAAAGAAATTAAAAGGAAAATAGAAAAGAAAATGCAAACTGGGCCTGTATGCTAGCAAATGGGGGGTGCCAATCTGAGTTTTTCAAGGCCCAAAATGCTCCAAGCCCAGTCAGCCTTAGATTCCTTGTAGCGTTGACTTGAGGGCGCATCATGGTCCCTCACTGCTGGAGCGTTGGATCTGATAACCTTCTTGATCAAACGGTTGGACGCAAGGGTGTATGGTGGACACCAGGACAAGTGATGCACTAGATCTGTTGAAAGAAAATAACATAAAGATAATTGTTGGGACCTGGGATTGAACCCAGGTCCTTATGATCAATACTAATGCCTCGTTGCCAGTTGTGCTACGCGCTTTAGTTGTTAGTATAAGGAAAACAAAATATAATGTAAAGAAAACAAATCCCTGATTCCCACGCGTGCGAAATTTCAAACGGGCGAATAGTTGGCTGACACCTAACCTTCTTCTTCCTTTATCCGTCGCCTTAGGCTCTGGTACTTTTACCTACGGACAAAGGTCTGTAGCTACAAACCTGTGAAACTCAAAAATCCACAAAACGCAAGATAAATGAAATCTAACTATATAGATCAACTCGTTTTGATCTTGTAAACATCATGGTACCCTTCTTATTGGCCAATTTAACATGTGCAAGAAAACCCTAAACTGCACACACAAACCCTAACAATGGAAAAGGCACGTATAGGCTTCAAAAACGCAATTAAATTATTCAGTTAGCTTGCAAACACGATGAGGATCACAAATATATAACTTAAACATGCTAATGATGCAAGAAATACAGTAATCAATTTTGAAATAAAGGGCAAACTGTACGAACGCTAGGGGGAGATTCTGGGCGTGAGAATGCGTGCAACTGATTGTATTAGCTTCTGGGAAGGTCTAAGAAATGATTCGAAGTGTTGGAATGGCTTGAATTGATCTCTAAGTTAAAAAACGATCCAACACTTTTTGTCTCTTTTTTTGAATTTTGTTTGGTGTTGTCCCGACTGCCAAACCTTATGCCATGCTTTGTTCTTGTCCAATATATATCTAGGAATGCATTAGGGTTACAAACTTGGATTGAATCTTTGCAATTATGAGATATTTGATTTGATTTTCATGCTACATATAAACTTGATATTTTGAGCCAAATCATCCCTTTCTTGTACCAATTGTGCTTGATTCATTTTGGCCTTGATAATTCAGCATACTTTGATTGCCAACCTGTCCAAAAACCAAATCAAATCATATCTTTGCTATTATTAATCTATTATTTATTCAATTCAATTTTTAATTAATACAAAATCAAAATAAATTGAAAAATGAAGAAAATAATGTGTGGATAAATATTTGAGTCGTGGACCACATTATAAGTGAGGTGCAAGCATAAAAAGTTAGGCCCATTTAGCAAAAAATGCATTTTTGAGCACATTTGACTTTTGGCAATTTTGCAAAAAGGGTCAACTTTGACAAGGCATGTCTCTTCCAATTTTAACCCTAGAGAGGTGTTCTTGGACTTTTTAGAAACTTAAGATGTCCCCTAAGCAACCCTTTTGGTCTCATCTCAATTGAGTCTTCCATGTTCATGTAATAAGCTTTGACCCAAAAGGTGTTTTTGTTGACTTTTCAAAAGGACCCATAATGTAGAAATTCATATCTTTTTATGAGTGCATATTTTGAACTTGTGGTCTGAAGATGAGTTGTAGGGAATTGCATCCTCTTCAAAATGAGCCTTGGGTGGAAAATTTCTGATAAAGCATGTGGAAGTTATGCTTGGTCAAAGTTTGGTTGACTTTTACTAAGAAACCCTAATTTAGTAACTTTTGGGTTTTGATAATTTTGGAGCATTCCTTGGGGAATCATGGTCAATCCTTGATCAAATGATGAAAGTAACTTCAAAATGTGGATGTTGACCCAAAATCTTGAAGTTTGACTGTATGTGGTCACAGTTGACTTTTGACCTAATATAGTCGATTCTCAAGCATCTGAGCAGTTGACTGAGCAAACTTCTTGTGCAAGGCATGAAACTTGACATGTAGGGTCTTGAGAACATATTAATACCATGGAGAGCATATGAGGCCTTGGTGGTTCACCCATCTTGATGAAAATGGAAACCCTAATTTGAGGTATACTGCCTTAGGAGAGAGTTTGTCTGGTCCACTCTTGGGCAACCTTGATCAAATTGAAGATCTCAATGGACATGTATTGAGTAAAATGAGAGGGCAAATTTTGGGGTACAACAGCTGCCCCTGTTCAATCTTCTTAAACCTGAGGATGTAGATTGGCCCGTATGCCTTTCGTGATCTGAAGGTGGAAGATGATTGAACACTAGAGTGCCCAGAAATTTGTACTCACGTGAAGTGGCACTTGATTTGTGATATCGGGAATGGGATTATAGATTCCATTTGGAGGTTGATGATAGAGAATTGTCGGAGATGGGCTTAAAGATGCCATCTAGATAATGTTGATTCCCTGAGATATTCCTTTGCTGAGAGTCCCTGTTCTTGTTGTTAGGGAGGAATCTGCTGAGGAACCTTGGTATCTATATTGGGAGAAATAGAGTTTTAGGATCTTTAGTTGTCCGTTACTCTACTGGGGAAATAACTCTTGCTTGAGGGAACATAAGTGAACTGTATATCTGGTCAGGGTACAGGTTGCACCACGACTTACTAGAGAAGTGTGAAACCAATCGTGTTTGATCAGGTCCAAGTCCTACAGTGTTGTGAACTGTTGTCTGGAGATAAGAGATAAGGAACCAGGATAGTAAGGTTATGGGAAGGAACCTGGATAGTAGGGTTGCTTCGATATGAAAGCCTGGATAGTAGGGCTGTGAGAAGGAACTTGGATGGTAGGGTTACTTCTAAATAAAAGCCTGGATAGTAGGGCTGCTTCGATATGAAATCCTGGATAGTAGGGCTGTGAGAAGGAACCTGGATAGTAGGGTTACTTCGATATGAAATCCTGGATAGTAGGTCTGTGAGAAGGAACCTGGATAGTAGGGTTGTTTCATGAGGAGTTTTGGTAAAACTGCATCTGAACGGAGAAGGAACCTGGGTAAGGTTGCTTTGTGAGGAGTTTGGGTAAAATTGCATCTGAACTGAGAAGGAACCTGGGTAAGGTTGCTTTGTGAGGAGTTTGGGTAAAACTGCATCTGAACTGAGAAGGAACCTGGGTAAGGTTGCTTTGTGAGGAGTTTGGGTAAAACTGCGGCAGGAACCTGCGTAAGGTTACTTCGGGATAAGTCTGTGTAAAACTTCGGCAGGAACCTGGGTAAGGTTACTTTGGGCTAAGTCTGTGTAAAACTTCAAGAGGAACCTGGGTAAGGTTACTTTGTGATAAGTTCGTGTAAAACTTCATAATGAACCAGGGTAAGGTTACTTTGAGATAAGTTTGTGTAAAACTTCAGGAGGAACCTGGGTAAGGTTACTTTGTGATAAGTTCTTGTAAAACTTCAGAAGGACCCTGGGTAAGGTTACTTTAGGATGAGTTCGTGTAAAACTTCAGGAGGAACCTGGGTAAGGTTACTTTGTGATAAGTTCGTGTAAAACTTCAGAATGAACCGGGGTAAGGTTACTTTAAGATAAGTTTGTGTAAAACTTCAGGAGAAACCTGGGTAAGGTTACTTTGTGATAAGTTCGTGTGAAACTTCAGAAGGAAATGTATGAGAAAAGACCCGTGTAAGATTTTTTAGGATAAACCCGTGTGAAGCTGCATTTAGAAGAAACCCGTGTAAGATTGCTTCGTGACTCACTCGCGTAAAGCTGCATTTGATCGTACAGATAATTACTCTATCTAGTTTCAGGAGCTAATCTTGAACTTGCTGGAAGTTGTTGATGATAACCATCATTCCTGAAAAGGTACATGATTAATCGTATATGATGCATAAAATGCATTGTATGATGACGTCCTCAAAATAAATGAGACTATGATGTATGCAATGTGTATGCACACGTCATGATATATGAACATGAAATACTATTGTGACATATCCGAGTGGGAAAATAAATCCCTGACTGCTGCTGGAGAGTAACGGAAATTGAGTTCCTGACCGTCATAGAAAAAGTGGTTCTTCTACTTCCACTGGGGATGGTGAACCGGAGATGACTATGTTGGGGATTTGCCCCTTGTTTACGGATATTCTGCCAAGGAGAGAGTCTGCTTGAGAACAACTCTGCGGGGGAATAACTTTGTTTGAAAGAGGAGATGCTTTGCTGGAAGATCTTGCCGATTCAGAGAGATAAACTCCGCTGAGGGATGAACTTCCGTATCCGGAGGAATAAACTCTGTTAGGGATTGAGCTTCTGTATTTAGAGAAATAAACTATGCTTGGGAGATAACTTTACGAACCACTTGTGATTATGAAATTCGGTCGGAGAATATAGATGTGGATTCTCTGAAGGAACTTTACTGGGGAACGTAGCTCCTATTTGGGGAAGCCGCTGTCAAAGCTTTAGTTGCCTATACTCTGTGGGGAGTATAGATGTCACAGGGTCGTATGCTGAGGATACGATAATGACTTCGCATCAGGACTTTTCTGCCCCTGTACTTGCTGGAGAAAGTACCCACGAACGCTTTGTGGATGCTGATCAGGATGATAAGTCTTCTATTGATAAGAAAATGATAAGTTGACAGGACATAGTCGTACGCTTTAAATCCCTAACTTTTTCCTGGACCGCCCTTTCGGGTTTTCAGTCCACCGGGATACCCTTTTTTTGCTCAAGCCGCCTTTTCAAGTTTTCGACTTGCCGGGTGTACATATCTTTTTTTTGTTTTTATCCCTAATTTTTGCTTGAACCCTTTTGGTTCGCCGGGATGCCCTTATTTTTTCCTAGGCCAGTCAACCTACCGGCTCTTTGTTCATGCGTAGTATTTTCCGACTATGTCCACGTTCACCGGGTACAGAGAATTGTCACTGTCCATAGTAGTAAGTGTTGCCATACTACCAAAAGATGTTTGTTTGATCGTACAAGATTAGTTGCTGGAATTCATGCCCAATGCCCCAAGGGATTCAGATGGAGATCTGCCCCTGGCTATTTGGCATCTTTGAGAGATTCCTTGAATGTTGACTTGACTGCCCCAGATGATGGACAATGATCATGCCGTGCCCCTTGGTTGGAAGTATTTTTCCACTTGAGGTGATCCTTTTTATTGAGAAGGTTTTTGTTCACTAGATATTCGTTATGCGAATTTCTCTGCTGTTGAACAAATAGTCATATGCAAACAATATTATTTTAAGAATGAAAAGCTTATGTCTGTCTTGAAGTTTGAAAATTCATTTTTTAGTAAAACAAGTTGTTTTTTTTTTGTAAAAGTGTGATGTCAACTCAGGATTTATAGAAAACCTTATAGGAGTCAGGATACCTTTTGTAACAATATGCTTTCGAACTAACCCATGCTTCAGCTAGGACTTTTAAGGGTTATAACGTGGCCTGGTTCACGATTCAAGAAACAAAGGATAAAGGCTCAAAATTTATTTGTACCCACCCGTTCTTCGTGATGTTCTTCGATCCTATACTCAGTTAATTGTGCATTTAGATCATGTTTGAGTCTTTGCTCTGATATTCCAGTGATGGTTCGAATACTGAAAGTTTATTTTGAATAGGAAGTCATTTTTGTTGAGGGTTTGTAGGACCTCTTTCTTTTTTACTTTATTATCCCTGTCTTTTTCCTGAACTGTTTCTTTTTATGATTACAGTCAGCGAGATACCCCAGTTTTTTTCTTAAGTCTCCTTTATAGGTTTTGACTTAATGGGCTTTTATTTCGAGAGATAATGACTGACTGTCTTGACGATTATAGGGAAACATCACCGTCTTTTGTTTTGGAAGGACGTCTTCAATGCCATTCATTGTGCACCTGGATTAACTGAGAAAACTACCTTGCCCCAGGTTGTGATTAAGGGTTTTAATTTGTGTGAAAGAAAAACTCCTACTTCTTTGGCTCAAAGGGGTTGACTAGGGATTATCTTCCTTATAACTCCATTGTTTGGGGTTTGAAAAAAATGCCTGTACATTGTTAGCAGGGTTTGTCCAAAAGCATATCATAGAGATTGTGGTATCATTTTCGTCATCCTCCCTCTAAGGCTTAGAGTTTTTATTCGAGAGTTGAATATCATGAAAAGGAAGTATAAATCAGTTTAAGCACAATGAAAACAAATTAATTCAAGAAAAATATGTGTAATGCATTAATGAAATAATAAAGTTTGACATGATAATAATTGTTCAAATAAGAAAAGAAAATATAACTTCAGAATTCAAATGAACAAAAATGTTTTCAATCCTAGTCGTGTTTTGGAAAGGGAGCAGTGATCACGTTGGGAGTCTCAGGAGGGTCGAATTCGATCTCCTTGGCGTCAATCATATTCTGAATCTTGTATTTCAGCGTCCAACAATCATTAGTATCGTGCCCCGGGCTACCAGAATGATAAGCACACCTTGCATCCGGGTTGTAGTTAGGAGAAGAAGTCTTAGGGTTCGGATGAGGGTTTATCACCGTAATCAGATTCATCTTCAACATGTGTTGCAATGCTTGTGACAATGGCATGTTGATTTGGGTGAACTGCCTTGGAGGTCTTTCCACCCTTGGCTGATTGTTTCGTTGTTGTGGTCGTTGTGTGCGTGTCAAATTAGAGATCAACATTGCCCCCATAGATTGGTGGTAGTCTGCCTTGCTACGCCCCTTCTGGCCGTGCACAACATTGGCTTCCCTCTTTCCACCAAATGACTTCTTCTTCGTACTCGAAGAGGTATTTTTCTGGATCTTACCACTCCAGATCCCAACTTCTACTCTTTCTCCAGTCAGAATCAGCTCGGTGAAACCCGCTGACAAGCTGCCGATCAAATGATTAAAAAATGGACCAGATAACGTCCCTAGAAACATATCAACAAACTCCCTATCAGACAACGGGGGTTGCACTCTTCCAGCCAAGTCTCTCCATTTTTGTGCATAATCTTTAAAACCTTCACTTTCACCCATGGACATACTCTGGAGTTGAGTACGAGTAGGAGCAAGGTCGGCATTGTACTGATACTGCTTGTAGAAAGCAGCAGTCAAATCTTCCCAGTTTCGGATATTTTCTCCCTCCAGCTGGTAGAACCATTCAAGTTAAGTCCCTGACAGACTATCTTGAAAGAAATTAACCCATAGATTTCTATTAGCGGTGTGGGGCTGGATCTTCCTGACATAAGAACAGAGGTGGAGTTTTGGGCAGGACACCCCATCATACTTAGCAAAAAATGGAGCTTTGAACTTCTGCGGGATGACTACTCCCGACACCAATCCCAATTCTTCGAAATCTAGTCTAGGTATCCTCTGAACTTCTATGGCGCTCAGACGATCTTCCAACTGTTTGTATCTATCCTCAGCAGGAGGATATTTCTCATCATTGTAGTCAGTATCATTGTCAGAAACTACAGGACTGGGATCCTTATCTTCTTCCTGATTCTCCCCTTCCTTGGATGAAGAGGTCAGATCGGCTTGTCGCTTCAAACGCTCTCCAAACCTTCTACCCATATTCAGAATACCAACAACCTTCTTCTTTTTCTTTTTCTCTTTCATGATGAGGGCTTTCAGATCCTCCTGCCCTTTTCCAGACTTATGAACATTTGTTGGAACTGGGCGTTTTGTGCCTGAAGGTCCTTGATGCTTTGTTCGGAAGACATTTCTACTGAAATAAACAGCGAAGAAGATGAGAAGCCTGTAATGGTACCTGTAATGATGTGTATGATATGCATGCAATGTTTTCAAGGATCTCGCGGGGTAAACAAGAAACTGTTAGAATTTGATTGCAGCTTGATTGAAGAAACTTCGTGTCATTGAGAGTCCTTCTTCAAGAGTCAAGCTCACCATATCGAGTGGGTCATAGCCCCTGACTCAAGATCCTTTGACAACATTGGCTAGAGGAAAATAAATCCCCTTGCCCCTTGCTAGACGTCTGGTTCACCATGACCTACATCACAGACCCTTGAGATCCTTGAAATGGTTAGTATGATATGCCATGTTTATGATGTCATGATGTCATGATTATGTTGAGAAACCACAGGTATAACAAGCACAAACAAATCACACCAAGTTCTTAGGTTTAAGGCTTGCCTGAGTTTAAGGTAGTACCCTCTTGAAGTTGGATTGGTTCAGCCTGTCCTATAAATAGTAACCGGGTTCTACAGGATCTCAATATCACTGACCATCCTTTATCGGGCATTGTCTCAGCTCAAGCAATCTTTTCTTGCGGCCAAAATATCCCGAAAGTATGATCTTAATGAGTGTAGCATCGAGTATCAACCAATCCTCAGCTCTATACCGAGGCCGGCTATCTCACTACTTTCTAATGGCCAAGTTTGTTCAACTAAGGTTCTAAGGTCCGTTAGTGCTTCACGACACCATGCAGCGGCCCCGTATTCTCCTGGTTTCCCCATGAAGGATACCGGTACCAACCAAAGTGCCACACCAACACAGCCATCACTTAAACCATATCGGTTTATGCCGTACAGTCTCCACGATCTATTGTTGTTTACCTAAAAAATGCCCCCAGATCCGGGTGTAGGATCTATAGTAACCTAAACAAAACCCTTTAAGAATAAAGAAAACAAGCAAGAAAGCAATTTGAAATGACCTAGATCCTAAGGTAAACCCCAATTTATTTTACTCCCGAGCAGAGTCGCCAGTTCTGTGATACGGTGGCAGAACCGACCGTTAATACTGGTTTGCATTTTTTGTTCACAAAATGTCGCGGTAAGCAAGAGTCGCCACCAACTTTTATTTTATCCAATCAGGAAAAGGAAAAAGAAGAGAAAAAACCTTTTTCGAGATGTTTCTGAGTACGGGGGGTAGATTATAGAAAGGGAAGGTGTTAGTACCCTTTCCATCCATGGTTTTCCATGGGCTCTTAGGTACTTTCTCATTTTTCAAATTGCTCGTGTGTGTTTGTTTTGAAAATGTTTTAATTCGTGATAACCCTTGTACCAGTCCTCAAGGATGTGACGAAGTTGTTTTGAAAATTTGTTTTGAAAGGTGTTTGTGTGAAAAGTTTTTATTGAGCAAGTACTTAAGATTCTACCTACTCGAAAAAAGACCGTTCGTTCCATTTCCTTTAGACAGCGCTATCCTACTATTGAGGAGTAGGTAGCACCGTCGTTGGAGTTGTATGGGACATTCGAAAGGGACAAGTACAATCACTAAAGCAACAGTTAGAAAACTTTAGTAGTAACCCTAGAGTCTTAAGATCTTTCCGAGGCAATATTTCGGAGGCAACATTTCGGAGGCAACATTTCTGAGGCAACATTCAAATGGGACAATTTGATCTTTTAGACTGGAGGGCAACCACTAAAATCTCCTATGCTTAATGACTGTTTATCGAAGGCAACCGAAGTGAGGTAAACCCTAGGAGTGAATATGTGCATATGAATTGTTTCAGTTATTTAATCTTTGCACATTATGTGATCTACCGTTTTAATTTCAAGTAATCTTGCCATACAGTCCTATTAGCATACATCTAGACAGCTAAATATTTACAGGAATTTAAAGGTGCGAGAAATAAACCTAGCTATTACAAGGCTTCGGGGATGGGGATTAATTACATAACCAAAGAATCGAGGATTAAAGTAGTAAACAAAACCCTAGTTTAACTATTACAAACCACTTACAGTTACAAAAATAATGGAAAAGAGATAATTAAATGCGCGGAGAATTAAATACGAGGGATGTTGAAAAATAACCTAAACCCTAATTGAACGGAAAAAAGATTTTTGTATATTTTTTATTGGAGAAAACAATGAAGTTGCAAATTAAATAAAACCCTAATTTCTAATTGCTTTTTTAATTATGAAAAAGTATTTAAGTTAACCTAATTGATTAAAATAAATATTTTAATGAAAAAAAAATGATTTTCGTGCATTTTTAAAGAAAATTAATTAAATTATGTACAATTCAAATCCTAAGTCTAATTATTTTTAATTATAAAAAGAGATTGAATTGCCCTAATTTAATTAAACTAAATCAATTAAGAAATAAAATATTTTATTAAAAAAATGTTTGTAATTTGTTGTGATTTTTTTATTAAAAAAAAAGAAAATGATTTTTGTGTTAATTAATTTAAACAAATAAAAGAAATTAATTAAAAAAATTAAAAGGAAAATAGAAAAGAAAATGCAAACTAGGCCTGTATGCTAGCAAATGGGGGGGTGCCAATCTGAGTTTTTTAAGGCCCAAAACGCTCCAAGCCCAATCAACTTTGGATTCCTTGTAGCATTGACTTGAGGGCGTATCATGGTCCCTCACTGCTGGAGCGTTGGATCTGATAGCCTGCTTGTTCAAACGGTTGGACGCAAGGGTGTATGGTGGACACCAGGACAAGTGATGTGCTAGATCTATTAAAAGAAAATAACATAAAGAGAATTGTTGGGACCTGGGATCGAACCCAGGTCCTTATGATCAATACTAATGCCTCGTTGCCAGTTGTGCTACGCGCTTTAGTTGTTAGTATAAGGAAAACAAAATATAATGTAAAGAAAACAAATCCCTGATTCCCACGCGCGCGAAATTTCAAACGGGCGAATAGCTGGCTGACACCTAACCTTCTTCTTCCTTTCTCCGTCGCCTTAGGCTCCGGTACTTTTACCTACGGACAAAGGTCTGTAGCTACAAACCTGTGAAACTCAAAAATCCACAACGCGCAAGATAAATGAAATCTAACTATATAGATCAACTCGTTTTGATCTTGTAAACATCACGATACCCTTCTTATTGGTCAATTTAACCTGTGCAAGAAAACCCTAAAGTGCACACACAAACCTTAACAATGGCAAAGGCACTTATAGGCTTCAAAACGCAATTAAATTATTCAGTTAGCTTGCAAACACGATGAGGATCACAAATATATAACTTAAACATATTAATGATGCAAGAAATACAGTAATCGATTTTGAAATAAAGGGCAAACCGTACGAACGCTAGGGGGAGATTCTGGGCATGAGAATGCGTGCAACTGATCGTATTAGCTTCTGGGTTGGTCCAAGAAACGATTGGAAGCGTTGGAATGACTTGAATTGATCTCTAAGTTCAAAAAAGATCCATCACTTTTTGTCACTTTTTTTGAATTTTGTTTGGTGTTTTCACGACTGCAAAACCTTATGCCATGCTTTGTTCTTGTCCAATATATATCTAGGAATGCATTAGGGTTACAAACTTGGATTGAATCTTTGAAATTATGAGATATTTGATTTGATTTTCATGCTACATATAAACTTGCTATTTTGAGTCAAATCATACCTTTCTTGTACCAATTGTGCTTGATTCGTTTTGGAATTGATAATTCAGCATATTTTGATTGCCAACCTGTCCAAAAACCAAATCAAATCATATCTTTGCTATTATTCATCAATTATTTGATTCAATTCAATTTTTAATTAATAAAAAATCAAAATAAATTGAAAAATGAAGCAAATAATGTGTGGATAAATATTTGAGTCGTGGACCACATTATAAGTGATGTGTAAGCATAAAAAGTTAGGCCCATTTAGCAAAAAAATGCATTTTTGAGCACATTTGACTTTTGGCAATTTTGCAAAAAGGGTCAACTTTGAAAAGTCATGTCTCTTCCAATTTTAACCCTAAAGAGGTGTTCTTGGACTTTTTAGAAAGCTTAGGATGTCCCCTAAGCAACCATTTTGGTCTCATCTCAATTGAGTCTTTCATGTTCATGTAAGAAGCTTTGACCCAAAAGGTGTTTTTGTTTACTTTTCAAAAGGACCCATAATGTAGAAATTCATATCTTTTTATAAGTGCATATTTTGAACTTGTGGGATGAAGATGAGTTGTAGGTAATTGCATCCTCTTCAAAATGAGCCTTTGGTGGAAAATTTCTGATAAAGCATGTGGAAGTTATGCTTGGTCAAAGTTTGGTTGACTTTTACTAAGAAACCCTAATTTAGCAACTTTTGGGTTTTGATGATTTTGGAGCATTCTTTGGGGAATCATGGTAAATACTTGATCAAATGATGAAAGTCACTTCAAAATGTGTATGTTGACCCAAAATCTTGAAGTTTGACTGTATGTGGGTCACAGTTGACTTTTGACCTAATATAGTCGATTCTCAAGCATCTGTGCAGTTGACTGAGCAAACTTCTTGTGCAAGGCATGAAACTTGACATGTAGGGTCTTGAGAACATATTAAGACCATGGAGAGCATATTAGGCCTTGGTGGTTCACCCATCTTGATGAAAATGTAAACCCTAATTTGAGGTATACTGCCTTAGGAGAGAGTTTGTCTGGTCCACTCTCGGACAACCTTGATCAAATTGAAGATCTCAACAGACATGTATTGAGTAAAATGAGAGGAAAATTTTTGGGGTACAACATCCACCTTCGGTTGGTATCATTTGTTAGGAGTCCCCTTCGGATGGTCTTTTTTCTTTGTAAGTTTACCTTTGTTCGGCGTTTTATTCAGAGTCAATGTATATTTGTATCCCCAGTAAGTTCGCCTTCGATTGGCGTTCCTTCATTAGAGCCTTCTTCGGTCGGCCTCTTTCTTGTGTATGTCTAACCTTGACCTGACATCCAAGAGATTTACTCAGATAACTACTGTAGCCCAAAGAAGCAAAAATAAAAAATACAAAATACAAAAAATATAATAATTCTTGACTGGCTTCAGAGTGTAAATTTTCGGGTTCTTTAGGTATTTAATCTTTTTCCATCCTGAGAGTTTGAAAGGCTGACGCCAATCTCACCTACAGGTTGAAGGCGATTAAATAGGGGCAAGTGTTGCACCCTAAAATTTCCCCTCCTAATTGCACTTATATTTTGCTTAGGCTTAGCATCACATTCATATCTTTTCATTAGGTTACTAACATAGCATGCACTTTCATTCATAAAATAAGCGCCCGACGTTCAAGAGTTCAGTGGGCGTGCAAGCTAGGGCTTTTACAACTGACTGAGGTGTATATGTTCAAAAAAGCTTGACTCTTCTGGTTATTTTTCAAGGCAGTGAAATTATGGAATTAGGGTTTTGTGTTCATGGATGTTGTAGATCTTTTCTTCATCAAGCTACAAGGTCATCCTCCATCAAGAATTCATCAAACACAAGTGGATTAGGGTGTCACATCTTATATGTGTGAATTTGTAATATCTATCGACTGAGGTTCATTGAGCTTCATATTACATTTCTTTCTATACTTCAAGGTGCCCTCAAGGCATTGTTGTTATCCATAAAATCAAGACATAGTGTGGATTGGATTGCAAAATGCAAGACATGGTATAGAAGATGAAGTTGTGAGTTTACTGAGTTCAAAACGTCATCATTCTTTCAAACACTTGGTGCTTCAATTACAGGTTAACTAGGATTTCAAGAGACATGAGATGTCAATTTGGATTCATTGAAACTTCTAATTATGCTCAAGATTAATATTGGTTCATGATCTCAATTTCATGATTTGTCAATGGTTGGTTCAAGATAAGATTGGAAGATTCATGTAGTTCAAGTTTCTATCTTCATGTTCACTTAATTCATATCCCATTATTCAAATCTAGGCATGACATTTAAATGGATTTGGATTCAATTCTTTGTGAGATATCAAATTGGATTCAAGTTTTGAAGCGAGGCGTCCCATGATAAAGTTCAACGTCAATTTGGGAAAGTTAGATTTTGGCCAAAGTTCTATTTAAATTTATGGTTGTTACATTCAAGTTACAAGCATAATGGAGGGAAAGTAATTAAAATTTGAAATCAAAGCCTCCATTATAAAAAAAAACATTTCAAATTATGGTAGCTCATTCAAGTTCAAATCACAAAGCTAAATTTTAAATACATAAAACATCTAAGTTCCGTCCAATTACATTCACAATTACACAAATTTTTTGGTTCTAAGCCTAATCTTAAACCTATTCTTCAAGTATTCAAGTTGTTTCGTTTCATCTTCATGATCTAACCTTATATTTCTCCCTTCAAAAGTTTTCCCCAAGGTCAAAGAGCCAATTGAATCATGTCAAGATAACCCTGTACAAATTCAATCACCAAATTGCAATCAATCACAAAACTTGTGGCACCAAATAAATAACTTGCTTCCCAGATTCGCATAGTCCTCCATACATGACCAATTCTGCATCAGTTCAGAAATTTTCATCAACAAATGGGCAGCCTTGTTCAAAGTAGAAAACCAATTAACATCATAGTTTAGAAAATCAAAAACTCCTATAACAAAATCTTCTACCAAAATTATAACTACCTATAACCAATTTCCCAAACTAATCTCCTAACTACCAACCGGCTCTAACCTCTAACAGAACCAACTAACTTTCCAAACCATAACTAATCCTAAGTCAAAACAGAAGTTATTAACAAATCCATATTAATTGTTAATGCTAACTAACATTGTTTTCAAAAGCTAACAAACTTTGAAGTTAGTTATAACGAATTTCTGAACCGCAGTAACAGAATTTAACAACTTCCAGTAAACCTTCTCTTTTTTTTAACTTCCCTTATTAAACTAACAGAGTATCAAAAAAGATTCACCTCTTACAATGGGATCCACTCTCCAATTCAGAAAAATCACAGAATAAAACTCCCATCTTCTCTTTGCGTCCTTCTCCATCACCACCAAGAAAACCACATAAAATTACTCTCTCTCTATGATTTAGTCCACCAAACTTTTCTTTGCAATTATCATCCTTAACCTGCATCATTTCCGCATCTTCATCTATTCTTCATTCTCTTGAGAAGAATCACAAAGAACTTCAGTAAATTCTTTTTGTCTCAGCATCACCTTCAACGCACAATCCATCATCTCTCTTTGAAAACCTTCACAAAAGATCTTCATCTTCTCTTGTTCTCTGCAAAAAACTCCTCAGAGATCTTCATCATCTAATAATCATTCCTGGACTGTGCATCACCATCGTCCTCATCGCACATCAATTCTGCAGATCGCACATACATCATCACCATCGTTCCTTCTTCATGCTATCTGAAGCATGAACCTCCACAAGAATTTCCCAGAGATTTCGTCCTCGATTAGCCACTGTGTTGTTCGACGCGAGAACAATAAGACGGAAGCCGCATATTGAGATGGGACAGAGGTGTGGAGTCATAGAAGTTCCGTCGTGTTTAACGAATTATGTCATGTTGAACAAAGAGTAAAGGGTTGAGTTGAGTTCGGTCATGACGAAACGCGTATGTGAAGGCCATGGCCGGAGCATTTCTGTAGCAGTGACGAAGAAAAAGTTTGATTTGAGCCGCCGCGATTTAGATCGAAGAGAGAGGCGGAGATATGAGAATGAGGTGCATGCAGTTACGATGGCGGAATATATGATTGTGTGTAGTGGCACCGCGACATGAAGATCAGATAAGAAGAACAGCGAGTTGCACCATCGTTGAAAGTTAGAGAATAGGGAGATCGTGGCCGTTGTGTGAGGAATAGAGGAAGCGACGCAAATTTGGAACCCTAGCCTTCATGAAACAAAACGCACCGTTTCATGTTACCATTTCCTGTTACTTTGTTATTTCAATTATAGTAAATAAGGTATTAACAATAAAGGTGCTGAATAAAAAAAATCTGGATCAAGCTATGTTGTGGTGTTGGACCGAATGGTCCCTTTCTTGGGCCCCTTGGTGGAATTTTCGAGTTTGCACATCCTTACTAAGTCTATTTACTATTTTTTTTAATTAATGGCCTATTACTTTGCAACAAAAACAATTCCATGGATCACACTGCTGGGCCTAGCATCAGATTACTTCACCATACCTCCTGCTTACGAATTGCACTGCCTGAGTTTATTCTTTTAGTATTTTCTTTTAAATAATTTTGTGAATTGTTTAGATTTGCTTGAACTTTTTTCTTTTACATGATAAAAATAATAAAGTCAAATATAAAAATTTGTTAGTTTTTTTATGTGATTTTAGGAATTAAATCTCGATTGTTCGATTACTTGAGATTGGTAATTCACCTTTTGCTTGTTGATATTTGAGTCTTATGCAGGTTTATTGTGCGATATCGGATGCACTTGAGATTTCTATTGTGATTTATTTTCACATCAATGATGCTTCGATACTTATCCCGAACATTTGATTTCTGACTCTTTTCTTTGCTTGGTGAAGTTTACTCGAATTTTTCCGGGTTTCTCTGCTTTTCCTGCTGTTGTACCCCAAAATTTTCCCTCTCATTTTATCAAGATTTTTCCTCACAAGACTTCTTGGACTCAAGACCAGATTAGGGTTTGCTCAGCTCAAGACCTCTCCTTGCACTAATGACCTGAAATTAGGGTTTGAATTTTCACAGGGATTTTTGGAGTTCCAATGCCTCATGTGACTTTCATACATCATGTTGGACCTCTAAGATTGCTCATACCAAGTTTCAAGCCTTGAATCACTTTTTTGCCCAGTCAATTGGACAGTTGACCTAAAAATCAACTGTATTGGGGAAAAAGTCAACCATGGCCAATTTACAGTCAAACCTCATAATTTTTGATCCACATCAACATTATAGACTCATATGAACCATTTGATCAAGTTTGGACTACAACTCCTCAAGAAATTTGATCAGATCATCAAAAGGGTAAAATGGTCAAAATTAGGGTTTTGACTAGGGAAGGGCAATTTCTGATTTTTCACCTAGCCAATGACCAATTGGGTTCAAGCATGGTTTAAATGACTCAATGTCATCATCTTGACCTAATAACAAGGTTCAAAATATCTCAAATGCATTGGATTGACAGATGAATTTTCCAGTCAACTGATCAAAAATCAACAGTACACTGAAAAGTCAAACTTTGACTTTTTGGTCAAAATCAAGTGCCAAAGGTCACAATTCATCAAGATATGGCAAAATGTGAAACTTGTTGATCAAGAAACCTAATTTTGAAAATTAGGGTTTTAATTTGAAATTTTTCATAACTTCGAATTTTTCTAAGTTATGAAAATTTCTTATTTTTTTCTAACTTTCGATAACTTTTTCACCATGATGCAATTGGATTCAAAGAAAACTTCCAACATGAAAGTTGTAGTCCTCCACAAAATCTAAAACTTTTATTCAAAAAGTTTTCCCAAAAGATTCTTGTATCTCAAGTTATGATTTTGTGAATAGGGATCCATAAACTTTTTAACTTAGTGAAATTTTGCCCTAGTTTAGGCAGATTTTTGACCTAACTTCATGGCAACTTTTCACCTAGTCCCAAGTGTAATATCAAAATTAATTTCAAATATGGATTGTAGAGCATGTTACAAGATTTCCAAAATGTCCAAGAACTCTCCAAGATAATTTATGGTTAGGGAGAATCGAAGGAATGAAAATGGCAATTTATCACTTTTGTTCAAGGCATTTTTCACAATGGTGCAAGTGGCAAATCTGTCCTAAGCATGCTTGTACTTGGTTTTAAAGGTCCTAATCCCTTATACACTCAAAAATTAAATGCAAACACATTGGATAATGGCCTTGTTCTGACTTTTGAAGCATTTCACATTGAATTAATACAAAAATGGCATAAAGTGCATAATACCATTTTGATAAAGCTTGCTTTTTGCAATTTTGTATTTCTTGAGCCATGGACCTGATCTCTTGTTGCCAACAATATTCACAAACATCAGGAAACTTGTACCAACTCTCATCAGACCTCAAGCTAGCCTGTACAGGCCTTTGGCTTTGTCACTTTACATTTTCTTCAAAAGCAAGCAAACTTGCAAAAGTGAAGCAAGCTTGTGTATCTGATAAAACCAAGACTCTGTATCATTTAAAACGACCTCAGAACATTGTAACAAGCCTAAGACACGATTTCATAACTTCTCAAACACCCTAAAACACAAAAAATACCATTTCTGCCCAAAACAGGACAACCTCTGCAAATCACTTGCCAACTTGAAATTTGCTCGTGCGTTTTGCTTGGAATCACTTCAAACACATTCCATACATCACACCTAAATTGTCCAGGCCCCTGTCAAGAAACTGTAACCCCTGTTTCAAGCTTCACCATTTTCACTTTTTGAGTTTGCAGGTTGACTTCTACAAGGAGTTTCAGGCAACTTCAAGGCAAGCTGAGCATTGGAAAAGGTTGAGGGAACTTCAAGCAAGCTCACACGACCTTCAGGCCTCACTCAAAGTCCCTACATTGCCATATTCAAACTCAACTGAACAAGGTATTTGTCAAGTTTCTATCTCCTTATTTAGGCATCCTTAAGCTTAGGTTTGTGAAGCAAAAATGTAGTCCTTAACGTGCTTGAGCTGTACATATGCGTAGTTTCCATTTATATTAACTGAGCTAGGAGTATTTGATTGTTGAAGTTGCTGAAAAAACTAGGTCAGAAATTAGGGCCATTAAAATTCTTTCTGATCTTTGAGAGTTAGGTCATATTCTTTATATCATTGGAATCGTGTGATCATGAGCTACATTTTTCATGTTATGAGTTTTTGATTTTATGAAAAGAATAACAAGAACAGGATTTGAAGGCAGATACGCGCGTTTGGAGGAGACAAAGGTCAGGGACGAAGTGTCTGGGCTTGGCGCGCTTGGGCCTGGCTTTTCTGACTTTTTGCACCCCACCCCCCCATTTACTTTTGCACCCCCCTGATTCATATTTTTGTTATTTTTCGTATTTTCTTGTTATTTTTATATTTTTGACTTTTATTATTTTTTCTGAACATTATAAAATCATAAAAATATTTTCTTAAATTTTTGCATTTTATTTTATTATTTTTATTATTTTTAGGGCATAAAAATAGTTTATTAGGTTAAATAGAATTTATTTTCTTAAATAAACTTGTAAATAATATAAAAATATCATTTATTTTTATTTTTATTATTTATACACTAAAAATAATATTTTCATACATATTTCAATTTTTTAACATTTTGTATATATTAATTTTTATTTCTTGAACAAAATAAATAAAATAAATTAGAAAACAATATTTTCTTTTAAAACAAAAAAACTAGGGCTTCTCCTTTCAAAAATAATAACATTATTTTTTTCTTATTTCTAAGACTTAAATAAACTTATTTTTACATACATAAAACAAATACAAAAACATTTTTGCATATTTACAATTTATTCCATATTTAAATACTTGTTTATTTATTTATTTGTATAATAAATTCTATTGGGTTGTAATAGTGAATTAGGGTTTTATTTTGAGCAATATCCCCCATTCAAAATTGTATCCCCTTTCCCATAATATTGTTGTAATAGTCTAGATTTACTTTACGCATTTTATTGCTTTCATATACCATGATAGTAAACTAAGGTTTTGTATGCAAAAGACCAAAAATCAAACAAATAGCATGACCTAAATACAAGACAAAAATGCATGAAAAGTGACAAACACCTTGCACACAAGCACCTCTAGGGTTTCACCCACTTTGTTGCCTTAAAATGGCCATGGTATGCATGCTAGGTATCTTGGCAAAACAATACAAAACAAAAGATCATAGTCCCTCGATGACGCTATCTTGGTTGCCTAAACAAAGATGATCTTAGTCCCACAAAACTTGCTAAAGATACTTGGCAATGTTGCTATCATGGTCATACGATGACCAATGTTTGTCCCATTTAACATCCAAAGATAGGGTTGTTTACCAAATGCAATGGTAAAACAACAATGTCAAAGGAATAAAAATGTGTAGGGAAGACTTTTGAGTAGGTAGATAAGCTTCTAGTTACTTGATCAATTTGCAAACCATCCTTGCTATTTTCAAACAAACACACACATTTCAAAAACAATTTCCAAACAACTTTCAAAACATTGAAACATTTTTCAAAAGACAAACATCTTTGTATACATTCTTACAAACAAGAATCATTACAAAGATTTCCTAAACAAAGGCCTCTTTTCAAAATACTTTCAAAACCACACAAAGCACCATTTCAAACAATTGAAAAGAAAAGAAAGTGATCTAAAACAAGTAACTAAGAGCCCATGGAAAACCATGGATGAAAAGGGTGCTAGCACCTTCCCTTTTCATAATCTACCCGCCGAACTTAAAAATAATCTCAAAGGCTTTTCCTGTGCTTTTTGACCTTTCCTTTTGGATAAAATAAAAGTCGGTGGCGACTCTTGCTAAATCGAAACATTTGCAAACACAAACGCAAAACCTCAAGTCAGTTCTCCCACCGTATCACACAATTGGTGACTATGCTGGGGAATTTTATAAAAGTGGGGTTACCTTAGGGTTTTAGATCACCTTTACATGCTTATCTTGCTTGACTTGTTTGCTTTACACTTTGGTTCTATTGTTTGGGTTTGAATCCTCTACCCGGATTTGGGAAACATTCATAGGTAAATAGTAATACGTTGTGGAAACTGTGCGGGGTATACCGACATGGTCTAAGCAATAGCTATATTAGTGCGACATATTTGTGGGTACCGGTAGCCTTTGAGTCAATCAAAGAGAATACGGGGCCGCTGTGTAATTTCATGAAGCACTAATGGACTTTTAGAACCTTTACTTGACCAACTTGGCCTTTTAGGATGTAGTGAGATAACCGGCTTTGGTGCAGTCTGAAGTTGGTAGATACTCGATACTACACTCATTGAGGGTTGTTTTCTTGGAATATTTCGATCGCCAGTAAAGTGGCTAAACTGAAACAATGAACACAGAAAACAATCCAGTGATATTGAGCTCTTTAGATCCCGGTTACTATTTCTAAGACAGGTTGAGCCAACTAAACTTCAAGAGGGTACTTACCTATGAAACCTCATGCAAGCCTAAACTAGGAACTTGTGTGATTTGCTTGTACATATATACTTGTGCATAACATCATGGACATCATGAAGCATCATATGCATCAACTAACCATTTCAAGGATTTGGATTTTCATCTTTGTTCCTGTTTTGTAGGTTATGGATTCACTTCGCAGGAAAACTATCCAAATCAACCTTGTAAGAATTCCTCCTCAACTAAAGGAGCTAGCTTCAAGGATTTCTGAGAATTCTCCATTCACCGAGAGGCATGATCGTCGTCTCAACTTAGTCACTGCCGACACTGAGGAGGATATGCTGAAAGTTCTCTTCCAGTTCTTTGACCCTTTGCATCATTGCTTCACATTTCCTGACTACCAACTCGTGCCTACTTTGGAGGAATTTTCTCAACTCTTGACGATTCCTATTCTCAATCAACTACCCTTCAACGGTACGGAAAGAGATCCAAAGCCAGAAGAGATTTCTCAAGCCTTACACTTGCACTCCTCTGATGTTACAACACATTGGAAAACTAGAAGTGGTGTCAAAGGCTTCTTGTCAAAGTTTCTGTTTGAGAAGGCCCAAAGCTGCTAGAATTCTTTGGACTTACAAGCTTTTGAGGAGATTGTATCTCTTCTCATCTATGGGATGGTCTTGTTCCCAAACCCTGACCAACTCATAGATGTGAGTGCTGTCAAAATCTTCATGTCTCGTAATCCAGTGCCTACATTGCTTGGGGATATCCTCCACTCTTTTCACACTCGAACAATGAGTAAAAGAGGTGTTCTCATGCGTTGCACTCCTCTACTGGCAAGATGGTTTATTTCTCATCTTCCCCAATCAGTTTTGAAGAATGAGCAAGGTTTGAGGTGGTCACAATGATTGATGACTCTTACCCATTCAGATATTCATTGGTGTTCTCGATCAAAAGAGAATGTCATCATCATTGACTATTGTGGGGAATTTCCTAATTCCCCTCTACTTGGCATTAGGGGAGGCATCACCTACAACCCTTGCTTGGATCTGAGACAGTTTGGGTATGCCCAAAGGGATGGCCCACATGACATGCTGATTCCAGACTTGGTTTTTGACTTCGACAAAGACGATCAAGGACTTCGACAAAGGTTTATCCGAGCTTGGAGGATGCCCAACAAGGTAGACAGTAAGACCTTGGGACACAATAATTCCATCCCTCTTGAGCCTTACCTCAAGTGGGTACGAACCCGCGCCTAAAGTCTTATGATGCCTTACCCCTACATTCTCCCTGTGATTATAGAGCCTGTTAAGGAAGGAGAGGTTCCATACACCCTCCTACATCCTGACATGCCAACATCACTCGAAGATCTACAAAGGAGTTGGATACAGCTCAAGGGAGAGCGCGATACTTTTGAAGCCCAATTCTACACAAGCGAGAAGAAGATTTTGGAACTCCCTCGTCAACTTCACGAAGAGCAGACTCTCAACACTTACATTGCACCAAAGAGGACGCACAACGTATTTTTACCTTAGAATTTTGTATTATTTTGCCCATGGGGCATTGATGTACTAACAAATTCTATCTTATTAATATGACGTGTGTTTCTTTTTTTTTTTAAACAAATTTGAATTTCTGAATCCTTGAATGCATTACATGAATACATATCATTCATCATATGCATAAGCAGGTCTTCAGACCAAGTTTCCTCATCTCTCTACTGTTTATTTCAGCAAGATGGATATTGAATAGACGGTTAAAGACTTACAAGCTCAGAATTCACAGTTTCAACAACTACTTCTGACCTTGGCCAAGGGGCAGGAAGAGCTCAAGACTTTGCTAGAGAAGGAAAAAGAGAAAAAGAAGAAGAAGAGAGCTGGTGTGGCTACATTGGGCAGAAGGTTTGAAGGTCAAACCAGAAGGGTCCTAGATTTTCCATCAACATCTGAAGAGGGGGAAGGAAAAGGTAAAGGAACTGCAGTGCCATCTGATTCTGAGGCAGAGGAAGAGGAAGATGAAGACTATTCTGAACAGCAGTATCCTCCGGCGCATGACAAATACAAGAACTTGGAAGAATGTCTAGCTGCTATGGAAGTGCAAAGAGTACCTGGGCTGGACTTTGAAGAGTTAGGGTTGGTTTCTGGAATTGTAATCCCTCCTAAGTTTAAAGTACCTATAGTCTTTCCCTAAGATGCACCTACGATCTTATGGGGAAAATTTAACCACATTCTTCTGACAAAGACCTGTGGGTCCACTTTTTCCAAGACAATTTATCGGGGACGCAGCTGGATTGGTTTTACCACTTGGAGAGGTCTGATGTGCATATTTGGGAAGATTTGGCGGCCGCATTCTATAAACAGTACCAATACAACGCCGACTTGGGGCCAACCCGTAGTCAGCTACAGAGTATGACCATGGCTACCAACGAGGGTTTCAAAGAGTATGCCCAGAAATGGAGAGACTTGGCGGGACGAGTACAACCACCTCCATCTGAGAGAGAGCTAGTAGACATGTTCTTGGGAACTCTGTCAGGGCCTTTCTTTAATCATCTGATTGGAAGTTCCTCTGCGGGGTTCACTGAGTTGATTCTAACAGGTGAGAGAGTTGAAGTCGGCATAAAAAGCGGGAAAATTCAAAAAGATGCATCTGCTTCCGCTGCCATCAAAAAGACTTTTCCAGCAAAGAAGGAAGTATCAGCTGTCTACTCTCAAAGAGGTCAAGGAAGAGTTGAGCGTCGGCCAGCGGTGGGGGCCATAATGATTCAAAAGTCTGCAGCTGATCAGCCTAGAAACAATCAACCCATAACCAACCAAACAAGGGTGGAAAGGCCTGTACGGAAATTCACCCGGATAAACATGACTCCTGCTCAGGTTCTACCCCATCTCTTGAAGTTAAACCTTGCAAGTTTGAAAGAGGCCCCGAAGAACCCGAATACTACTTCTCCATTCTACCATTCAAATGCCAAGTGTGCTTATCATTCAGAGAGCTCGGGGCACGACACCAACGATTGTTGGGCCCTCAAGAATAAGACTCAGGATTTGATAGATGCTAAAGAAGTTGAATTCGACGCCCCTGAAAAGCCGAATGTAATCTCTGCTCCAATTCCAAAGCATGGCCACAATGCCCATGCTGTTAAAAAGGATCTGTTTGTTGCTACTGTTGATGATTTGATAACTCCGCTACCGATAATCAAGTTGAATTTGCTGAAGGCTGGGATTTTCCCAGGTTGTGAAGAAGATTGATGCCTTTGTTCATCCTTACCAACCGACTATCCATTGTTGAAGTTAGGAATCCAACGCCTAATGGATAACCAAGAAATCCTTTTTGAAAAGACTCCTGTTACACCGGCTCCTGTCAATGATGTTTAAATAATAACCATATCCGCCAATCTTTCCAAGGTCTCCAAAAGACCTGTTAAGATTACATCCACTCCAAAGATTGTACCTTTAAAGATAACCATGCCTGGGCCCGTCCCGTACAAGTCTGACAGATCAGCACCGTGGAACTATGGTGGAGAGATTTACTACCACGGTATTAAACAGATTGAATCAACTGAAGAAAGTTCTGATGAAGAGACTTCCGACATTGGAAACATTTCCGGAACGAGCAAAATCACTCGCAGTGGAAGAATTTTATCTCCATAGATTGCCCCTCCAAAGGAAATCTTTGGACCCTCAGCTTCTCCTAAGGTTACCCCTGTACCGGTCAACATATCTGCGAGAACTCCAATTATTGAAGAAGTTGTAACTCTTGTGGTTGTCCCCTCAGCTGCTGCTGATGATAGAGGGAAAGGGATCCAAGAAGAGCCCGTCAGGACGAGGGCTCAGCCATTGGTCATCCCTGAGACCTCTCAAAAAGAAATGGAAGAGATTTTGAAAATAATCAAGAAAAGCGATTATGATGTTGTGGAACAACTGGGGCAAACCCCCTCAAAGATCTCTATGTTGGCCCTGCTGCTTTGTTCAGAAGCTCATGCTAAAGCTTTGATAAGATTCTTGAAGACGGCCCATGTGCCACAGGAAACCTCTGCGGATCAGTTCCAGGAATGTGTAGCTAGCTTAACAGCTGACAATGGTCTAGGATTATCCGATGCTGATTTAACATCCAAAGGGAGAAAACATAATGAAGCTTTGCATGTCTCGGTGGAATGCAAAGGGACTACCCTAGCACACGTACTGGTAGACACTGGTTCATCGCTGAACGTCTTGCCAAAGAAAGCCTTGGATAGACTGGATTGTGAAGGTTTAACCTTGAAGCCCAGTAACATAATTGTCAGAGCCTTTGATGGTTCTAAAAGGATGGTCCACAGGGAGGTGGACATCCCGATTAAAGTGGGAACTGAAACCTTCAACTCCACATTCTATGTGATGGACATCCGTTCTTCCTATTCTTGCTTGTTAGGAAGACCCTGGATTCACAATGCTGGAGCCGTCACTTCTACTCTACATCAAATGCTCAAGTACCCTGTCCAGGGGAAAATTATAATTGTTCACGGCGAAGAGGAATACATGATAAGCCATCTAAATTCTTTTCGCTATGTAGAATTGGATGGCGAATTCATCGAAACCCCTTTCCAGCATTTTGAAGAGGTAGCTCAAGAGATTGCGGCAACCAAGACAGTGTCTTCTGTACCCATGATTACCAGACCTCCTCCTCGGATATCGTCTCTCAAAGATGCAAAGGTTGTGATTGAAGAAAGAGGAAGCACAATCTGGGGGCAGCTTCCCGACTTTCCTTACAAATCAGATAAATTCGGCTTGGGGTTCACTTCTTCTGCTCAAAAGGCTGTACGTTGCACCCGTGCTGGAGGGCCACGAGTGAAGATCACCCATCATGGAGTCAATGCTTTGGAGGATAGTGAAGAGGAGAGCAACTTGGAAGACTGGATTTTCCCTACTGTTGATGGAGGACTGCAATTGGGAAGCAAAAGACTTTATTCTGATTACTTTCATAAATCAGTAATTTATCTTTTCCATTTATGTTGGACTGTAATAATTCTCAAACAATTCGTACTTTTTCAATCTTGTGCCTTACCCGAGGCACATAGGTCCACTTGTAAGGGTTTGATTTTTCATCTTCATATGCCATCTTAATGAATCATGAACGTTTTCACATATAAACTTTTGTGTTCATTGTCTTTCTTTTTACATTTTATTTGTTTAAAGGTGGCTATCCCTTACACACACCCACACTTACAAATGCAGGTACCCTTCCATTCCGGATTCCATGGGTAACAATTCTGCTATGGCCTTCAGTGACTCTGAAGATCTGGTCTACCATGCCGAATACGAAGGTGAGGAAGATTGTGAGGTGCCGGGAGAATTGGCTAGACTGCTACAACAGGAAGAAAGGGCTATTCTACCTCATGAGGAGCTGTTAGAGACAATCAACTTGGGTACTGACGAAGACAGATAAGAAGTCAGAGTGGGTGCCAACCTAGAGCCAAGTGTCAAAGAGCGCCTAATTCAGTTGTTACATGAATATGTTGAGATCTTCGCCTGGTCATACAAAGTCATGCCGGGACTCGATACAGACATTGTGGTTCACCGTCTACCCACAAGAGAAGACTGTCCACCAGTTAAACAAAAAGTCCGCCGCATGAGGCCCGACATGTCAGAAAAGATCAAAGCAGAAGTTATGAAGCAGTTCAATGCTGGATTTCTTGCTGTTACTTCCTATCCACAATGGGTTGCTAACATTGTGCCCGTGCATAAGAAGGACGGCAAAGTGAGAATGTGCGTGGATTATAGAGACTTAAATAGGGCCAGCCCTAAAGATGACTTTCCACTTCCGCACATTGACATCCTGGTTGGCAACATAGCTCAGAATAAAGTGTTTTCTTTCATGGACGGATTCTCAGGCTATAACTAGATCAAAATGGCCCCTGAGGACATGGAAAAAACTACTTTTGTTACACAGTGGGGTACGTTCTGTTACAAAGTGATGCCATTCGGACTGAAGAATGTCGGGGCAACCTATCAACGCGCCATGGTAGCTTTGTTTGATGATATGATACATCATGAGATAGAGGTCTACATAGATGACATGATAGCCCGATCACAAACTGAAGAAGAACACCTCGACCACTTGCAAAAGCTGTTTGTCAGGTTGAAGGAGTACAAGCTCAGGTTAAACCCTAACAAGTGCACATTCGGAGTCCGATCCGGTAAACTCTTGTGTTTCATTGTCAGCAACAAGGGCATCGAGGTTGATCCTGCCAAAGTCAAAGCTATACAAGAAATGCCTGCTCCTCGCACTGAGAAGGAGGTCAGAGGTTTCTTGGGACACCTAAACTACATTTCTAAGTTCATTTCTCACCTAACATCTACCTGTGAACCAATCTTCAAGCTGTTGAAGAAAGACCAGGTGGTTAAATGGAATGATGACTGTTAAATTACTTTCGATAAATTCAAGGAGTATTTGCTAGAACCTCCTATCTTGATGCCACCCGTCGAAGGAAGACCGCTAATCATGTATCTGACTGTCTTGGAAAATTCAATGGGGTGCGTACTGGGGCAGCATGACGAGTCTGGCCGAAAAGAGCATGCCATTTATTACCTTAGCAAAAAGTTTACCGACTGTGAGACTCGATACTCACTGCTCGAGAAAACTTGTTGCGCTTTGGTATGGGCTGCTCGCCGGCTAAGGCAGTATATGTTGACTCATACCACTTTGCTGATATCTAAGATGGATCCGATCAAGTACATCTTTGAGAAGCCTGCTTTGTCTGGAAGAATAGCTAGATGGCAGATGATCCTCACAGAATACGACATACAGTACACGACCCAAAAATCTATAAAGGGGAGTGTGCTAGCTGACCATCTGGCTCATCAAGCTGTCGAAGATTACCAATCCATGAGGTTTGACTTCCCTGATGAGGACATCATGACATTGGACAACATTGAAGAGAACAGACTATATGACAGACCTGAATAAGGATCCCGATGGACTCTGTACTTTGATGGGTCCTCTAATGCACTTGGAAACGGTATCAGTGCAGTACTCATCTCCCCAGAAGGTTGCCATACTCTTTTCACAGCCAGACTTTGCTTTAACTGTACGAACAACATGGCAGAGTATGAAGCTTGCATATTTGGACTCAAGGCTGCCATAGACTTGGGAATCAAATCTTTAATTGTGTTTGGGGACTCAGCTTTGGTCATCAGTCAGATCAAAGGAGAATGGGATACTAAACATCCAAACCTCATCCCTTACAAAGAACATGTCTTGACATTGTTACCACATTTCGAGCAGATTACCTTCGAGCACTTCCCGCGAGAAGAAAATCAGCTAGCAGATGCTCTAGCTACAATGACATCCATGTTTAAACTTAACTGGGATAATGAGGCTCCCTAAATCACAATTGAACAGATGGATGAACCTGCACATTGTCACGAGATTAATACCGAAGAAGTAGTGGACCGACCTTGGTTTCACGAAGTCAAAAGGTATCTTGAGGCTCAAGAATATCCAGAAGGAGCTTCAGTCAATGACAAAAAGTTCTTGAGGAGATTCTTTGCCAAGTTCTTCCTGAGCAATGGTATCCTGTACAAGTGCAATCATGATTGCATTCTGCTCCGTTGTGTGGACAAGATTGAAGCTGAACAGATCATGGCTGAATTGCATAATGGTACCTTTGGCACTCACTCTAGCGGGCATATGATGGCTAAGAAGATTCTACGGGCAGGCTATTACTGGTCTACCATGGAAGCTGACTGCTATCAACATTCTAGGACTTGTCATAAATGTCAAATCTATGCGGACAAGGTACATATACCTCCAGTTCCTCCCAATGTCTTAAGAACTCCTTGGCCATTCGCTATATGGGGAATCGACATGATTGGAGAGATCAAGCCTACAGCATCCAATGGACACCGCTTCATTCTTGTGGCCATTGATTACTTTACCAAGTGGGTCAAAGCAGCTTCCTTCGCATCCATCACAAAGAATGTTGTTGCCCGCTTCATCAAGCAGAACCTCATTTTCCGGTACGGCATCCCCGAAAGGATCATTACTAACAATGGTACGAACCTTAACAAAACTATGATCACCGCCTTGTGCGAGCAGTTCCATATTCAACATCATAATTCATCTCCCTATCGGCCAAAGATGAACGGTGATGTCGAAGCTGCAAACAAAAACATTAAGAAAATCATACAAAAGATGACAGTCACCTACAAGGACTGGCATGAGATGTTACCGTTTGCTCTCCACGGGTATCGTACCACGGCGCGTACATCAACTGGGGTAACACCCTATTCTTTGGTCTATGGCATGGAAGCTGTTTTGCCTATTGAGGTTCAGATTCCCTCCTTGAGAATCATGAAGGATGCTGGTTTGAGTGAAGACGATTGGATTCAGACCCGACTTGATCAACTTAACTTGATTGATGAAAAGCGACTTACTGCTGTTTGCCATGGTCAGACGTATCAAAAACGGATGATCAAGGCATTCAACAAGAAAGTCAGACGCCATGTATATCAAGTCAGGGATTTGGTAATCAAGCACATCAGTTTTCTGCAAAGTGATCCCAGGGGAAAATAGACTCCTACTTATGAAGGACCATTTGTAATCAAGAACATCTTTTCTGGTGGGGCAATGATATTAACCACCATGGACGGTGACGACCTGCCGCACCCTGCGAACGCAGACATAGTCAAAAGATACTACGCATAAATGACCCGCTAGGTTGACACACCTAGGCAAAAAAGGGCATCCCGGTGAATCGAAAACCCGAAAGGGCGGTTCAGGCAAAAGTTAGGGATAAAACAAAAAAATATGTACATCCGGCAAGTTGAAAACCCGAAAGGGAGACTTGGGCAAAAAAGGGTTTCCCGGTGGATCGAAAACCCGAAAGGGCGGTCCAGGAAAAAGTTAGGGAATTAAAGTGTATGACTATGTCTCGTCGGATCACTTTAAGGACAATCTCTTCATAGACAAGCTCCGGGTTTCTGATCAACTCAATCATCTTCGGACGAAGCAACGAATGGACAAGATACCCAGAGTTACGAAGGCTATAGCAGAGTGGGAACCCCATAGAATTTTTACACATAGCCATCTTTCTTTGTATAAATTTTTCTCATTTTTATGACAACGTTCTCTTACTAGGATGTCTGTCTCCTTTGTACAAAATACTTACACAAAGTTAATACAAAGATACTTCAAAGTGCAGAAAACTATTTGTCTTTCCTTTTTACACTTGTGTTTTATTTGAAAACGTCCAATGATTTATTAATGAGCATATGCATTTGAATATAATCACTGTTTACAAATAAATGATTTGGAAAAGATTAATTACTGACAGGTTGAAAGTATAGGAAAACGTCTTTAGGCTATTCCAGAGGCAATCCCTACAGTACATCATCTAAATCCCCATCAGAGTTAAAATTTCAAACTCCCAGATCCCCAGCGGAGCCAAAACTTTGAACTACAGATCCTCAACGGAGATGAAACTTTCTTCCCCAGCGGAGCTAAAACTTCAACCTTTAAACCCTAGTGGAAATTCTGCAGTTTCCTCAAATTCCCCTGCGAGTTATTTTAAAACCTGATAATTCCCCAACAAGTTACTTTGAAGCCTGACAACTAACCAGACGACAACTTCAGATGATTCCCCAATAGATTGGCATACAACCCAAACTCCTGATCTCCCCACCAGGATAGCTATTCCCCACAGAGTCTTCATCATTCCCCAGTGAAGTCGCCAAAGCTTTCATTACTCCTCAACAGAATGAAGATTCTCATTCTTAGTTCCCCGCATAAACCCTCCGAGTTTTCCCTATTCCCCATCCGAGTAAGGATTCCCGTTGTGTAATCCCCAGCCATAGTCATCAAAGTTCTCGGGATTCCCCAAGCAGGTTTCTCAAGCAACACTTGGCATTATTCTCACAACAGAATGTTTATCATCCTCCAACTTCAAGGACAGAAAGGATCCCTACATCCCTAGAGAAGTTAGGATTTTTCTTAATTCCCAACAGTCACCAAGGATTTCTCATCCTCAACAATCAAAGATTTTGAATCCCCAGCAGCAGTCAAGGATTTATCTTCCCCGGCAGCAGTCAAGGGTTTTATTATCCCCAGCTGTCAAGGATTTATATTCATCAGCAATACAGCGAATCAGCTTACATGCACATACATTACACTCATATATCATAAACATTGATAAAACACATTTTATTGCATCATACATTTCATGCAACATAACTTGGTGTTTCAGCTAACATTTGACCCTTTTCAGGATAAGATTAACAGCTATCTTTAACAAATATTCAAAGATTTCAGATACAATACAGATACACTCCAGACACGAAAGTCATTATGTTACTCATTCAGATCTCTTATTCAGATACAGTAAAGATACACTCCAGACACGGAAGTCATTCTATTACTCATTCAGAATTCAAAGTCAAGATACAATACAGATACACTCCAGATACGGAAGTCATTCTGTTACTCATTCAGACCTTAACCTCAGATACAGTACGGATACACTCCAGACACGGAAGTCATTCTGATACTTATTCAGATTTCAAGGCAAGATACAATTCAGATACGCACCAAACACGGATGCCATCCTGACACTCATTCAGATTCAACTTGCAGATCTCTTGTTCAGATCCCAATACAGATACGCTCCAGACACGGTTTCCATTCTATCACTTATTTTGACTTTTTCCCCAGCCCAGAGACGCTCCAGACACGGATGCCATTCTGTCGCCTATTTAGATTTCAGACTCAGATACAATACGGATACCCTCCAGATACGGAAGTCATTCTGTTATTCATTCAAATTCAAATACATATACAACTCGGATATGCTCCAGACACGGCTGCTATTCCTTTGCTCATTCAAATTCAATCTCCAGATACAACTCAGATACGGATACCATTCTGATGTTCATTCTCCTGACTTATAACAAACATTCTTGGATGGCATCTACAAGCCCATCTCCGACAAGATTTTGTCATATCTCCAAATGTCATCCTTAAGCCCATCCCCTTAACTACACTTTATCGAGTGCAAATTTACGGGCACTCTAGTGTCCAATCATCTTTTACCTTCGAGTCACGAAAAGAAAAACTTGCCAATATAACTCTTCAGGTTCAAGAAGATTGAACAGGGGCAACTTTTGTACCCCAAAATTTGCCCTCTCATTTTATCAATATTTTTCCTCACAAGACTTCTTGGACTCAAGACCAGATTAGGGTTTGCTCAGCTCAAGACCTCTCCTTGCACTGATGACCTGAAATTAGGGTTTGAATTTGCACAGGGATTTTTGGACTTCCAATGCCTCATGTGACTTTCATACTTCATGTTGGACCTCTAAGATTTCTCATACCAAGTTTTAAGCCTTGAATCACTTTTTTGCCCAATCAATTGGACAGTTAACCTAAATATCAGTTGTATTGGAGGAAAAGTCAATCATGGCCAATTTACCGTCAAACCTCATAATTTTTTATCCACATCAACATTATAGACTCATATGAACCATTTGATCAAGTTTGGACCACAACCCCTTAAGAAATTTGATCAGATCATCAAAAGGGCAAAATGGTCAAAATTAGGGTTTTGACTAGGGAAGGGCAATTTCTGATTTTTCACCTAGCCAATGACCAATTGGATTCAAGCATGGTTTTAAGGACTCAATGGAATCATCTTGACCTAATCACAAGGTTCAAAAGATCTCAAATGTATTAGATTGATAGATGAATTTTCCAGTCAGCTGATCAAAAATCAATTGTACACTGAAAAGTCAAACTTTGACTTTTTGGTCAAAATCAAGTGCCAAGGGTCATAATTCATCAAGATATGGAAAAATGTGAAACTTCTTGATCAAGAAACCTAATTTTGAAAATTAGGGTTTTAATTTGAAATTTTTCATAACTTAGAATTTTTCTAAGTTATGAAAATGTCTTATTTTTTCCCAACTTTCCATAACTTTTTCACCATGATACAATTGGATTCAAAGAAAACTTTCAACATGAAAGTTGTAGTCCTCCATAAAATTTACAACTTTTATTCACAAAGTTTTCTCAAAAGATGCTTGGATCTCAAGTTATGATTTTGTGAATAGGGGTCCATAAACTTTTTAACTTAGTGAAATTTTGCCCTAGTTTGGGCAGACTTTTGACCTAACTTCATGGCAACTTTTCACATAGTTACAAGTGGAATATCAAAATTCATTTCAAATATGGATTGTAGAGCATGTTACAAGATTTCCTAAATGTCCAAGAATTATCTAAGATCATTTATGGTTAGGGAGAATCGAAGGAATGAAAATGGCAATTTATCACTTATGTTCAAGGCATTTTTCATAATGGTGCAAGTGGAAAATCTGTCGTAAGCATGATTGTACTTGGTTTTACAGGTCCTAATCCCTTCTACACTCAAAAGTTAAATGCAAACACATTGGATAATGGCCTTGTTCTGACTTTTGAAGCATTGCACATTGAATTAATACAAAAATGGCATAAAGTGCATAATACCATTTTGATAAAGCTTGCTTTTTGCAATTTTGTATTTCTTGAGCCATGGACCTGGTCTCTTGTTGCCAACAATATCTAAAAACATCATGAAACTTGTACCAACTCTCATCAGACCTCAAGCTAGCCTGTACAAGCCTTTGGCTTTGTCACTTCGCCTTTTCTTCAAAAGCAAGCAAACTTGCAAAAGTGAAGCAAGCTTGTGTATCTGATAAAACCAAGACTTTGTATCATTTGAAACGACCTCAGAACATTGTAATAAGCCTAAGACACGATTTCATAACTTCTCAAACACCCTAAAACACAAAAAACACCATTTCTGCCCAAAATAGGGCAACCTCTGCAAATCACTTGCCAACTTGAAATTTGCTCGTGCGTTTTGCTTGGAATCACTTCAAACACATTCCATACATCACACCTAAATTGTCCAGGCCCTTGTCAAGCAACTGTAACCCCTGTTTCAAGCTTCACCATTTTCACTTTTTGAGTTTGAAGGTTGACTTCTACAAGGAGTTTCAGGCAACTTCAAGGCAAGCTGAGCATTGGAAAAGGTTGAGGGAACTTCAAGCAAGCTCACACGACCTTCAGGCCTCACTCAAAGTCCATACATTGCCATATTCAAACTCAATTGAACAAGGTATTTGTCAAGTTTCTATCTCCTTATTTAGGCATCCTTAAGCTTAGGTTTGTGAAGCAAAAATGTAGTCCTTAACGTGCTTGAGTTGTACATATGCGTAGTTTCCATTTATATTAACTGAGCTAGGAGTATTTGATTGTTGAAATTGCTTAAAAAACTAGGTCAGAAATTAGGGCCATTAAAACTCTCTATGATCTTTGAGAGTTAGGTCATATTCTTTATATCATTGGAATCGTGTGATCATGAGCTACATTTTTCATGTTATAAGTTTTTGATTTTATGCAAAGAATAGCAAGAACGGGATTTGAAGGCCGATACGCGCGTTTTGGAGGAGACAGAGGTCAGGGACAAAGTGTATAGGCTTGGCGCGCTTGGGCCTGGCTTTTTTGACTTTTTGCACCCCCCCCCCCATTTACTTTTGCACCCCCCTGATTCATATTTTTGTTATTTTTCATATTTTCTTGTTATTTTTATATTTTTGACTTTTATTATTTTTTCTGAACATTATAAAATCATAAAAATATTTTCTTAAATTTTTGCATTTTATTTTATTATTTTTATTATTTTTAGGGCATAAAAATAGTTTAATAGGTTAAATAGAATTTATTTTCTTAAATAAACTTGTAAATAATATAAAAATATGATATATTTTTATTTTTATTATTTATACACTTAAAATAATATTTTCATACATATTTCAATTTTTTAGCATTTTGTAAATATTATTTTTTTTTCTTGAACAAAATAAATAAAATAAAGTATTAGAAAACAATATTTTCTTTTAAAACAAAAAAACTAGGGCTTCCCCTTTCAAAAATAATAACATTATTTTTTTTCTTATTTCTAAGACTTAAATAAACTTATTTTTACATACATAAAACAAATACAAAAACATTTTTGCATATTTACAATTTATTCCATATTTAAATACTTGTTTATTTATTTATTTGTATAACAAATTCAATTGGGTTGTAATAGTGAATTAGGGTTTTATTTTGAGCAATATCCCTCATTCAAAATTGTATCCCCCTTCCCATGATATTGTTGTAATAGTCTAGATTTACTTTATGCATTTTATTACTTTCATATACCATGATAGTAAACTAGGGTTTTGTATGCAAAAGACCAAAAATCAAACAAATAGCATGACCTAAATACAAGAGAAAAATGCATGAAAAATGACAAACACCTTGCACACAAGCACCTCTAGGGTTTCACCCACTTTGTTGCCTTAAAATGGCCATGGTATGCATGCTAGGTATCTTGGCAAAACAATACAAAACAAAAGATCATAGTCCCTCGATGACGCTATCTTGGTTGCCTAAACAAAGATGATCTTAGTCCCACAAAACTTGCTAAAGATACTTGGCAATGTTTATATCATGGTCATACGATGACCAACGTTTGTCCCATTTAACATCCAAAGATAGGGTTGTTTACCAAATGCAATGGTAAAACAACAATGTCAAAGGAATAAAAATGTGTAGGAAATAATTTTGAGTAGGTAGATAAGCTTCTAGTTACTTGATCAATTTGCAAACCATCCTTGCTATTTTCAAACAAACACACACATTTCAAAAACAATTTCCAAACAACTTTCAAAACATTGAAACATTTTTCAAAAGACAAACATCTTTGTATACATTCTTACAAACAAGAATCATTACAAAGATTGCCTAAACAAAGGCCTCTTTTCAAAATACTTTCAAAACCACACAAATCACCATTTCAAACAATTGAAAATCAAAGCAAGTGATCTAAAACAAGTAACTAGGAGCCCATGGAAAACCATGGATGAAAAGGGTGCTAACACCTTCCCTTTTCATAATCTACCCCCCGAACTCAAAAACAATCTCAAAGGTCTTTCCTGTGCTTTTTGACCTTTCCTTTTGGATAAAATAAAAGTCGGTGGTGACTCTTGCTAAACCGAAACATTTGCAAACACAAACACAAAACCTCAAGTCAGTTCTCCCACCGTATCACAGAACTGGCAACTCTGCTGGGGAATTTTATAAAAGTGGGGTTACCTTAGGGTTTTAGATCACCTTTACATGCTTATCTTGCTTGACTTGTTTTCTTTACACTTTGGTTCTATTGTTTGGGTTTGAATCCTCTACCCGGATTTGGGAAACATTCATAGGTAAATAGCAATACGTTGTGGAAACTGTGCGGGGTATACCGACATAGTCTAAGCAATAGCTATATTAGTGTGACATATTTGTGGGTACCGGTAGCCTTTGAGTCAATCAAAGAGAATATGGGGCCGCTGAGTGATGTCATGAAGCACTAATGGACTTTTAGAACCTTTAGTTGACCAACTTGGCCTTTTAAGATGTAGTGAGATGACCGGCTTTGGTGCAGTCCGAAGTTGGTAGATACTCGATACTACACTCATTGAGGGTTGTTTTCTTGGAATATTTCGGTCGCCAGTAAAGTGGATAAACTGAAACAATGAACACAGAAAACAATCCAGTGATATTGAGCTCCTTAGAACCCGATTACTATTTCTAGGACAGGTTGAGCCAACCAAACTTCAAGAGGGTACTTACCTATAAAACCTCATGCAAGCCTAAACTAGGAACTTGTGTGATTTTCTTGTACATATATACTTGTGCATAACATCATGGACATCATGAAGCATCATATGCATCAACTAACCATTTCAAGGATTTGGATTTTCATCTTTGTTCCTGTTTTGTAGGTTATGGATTCACTTCGCAGGAAAACTATCCAAATCAACCTTGTAAGAATTCCTTCTCAACTAAAGGAGCTAGCTTCAAGGATTCCTGAGAATTCTCCATTCACCGATAGGCATGGTCGTCTTCTCAACTTAGTCACTTCCAACACTGAGGAGGATATGCTGAAAGTTCTCTTCTAGTTCTTTGACCCTTTTCATCATTGCTTCACATTTCCTGACTACCAACTCGTGCCTACTTTGGAGGAATTTTCTCAACTCTTGAGGATTCCTATTCTCAATCAACTACCCTTCAACGGTACAGAAAGATATCCAAATCCAGAAGAGATTGCTCAAGCCTTACACTTGCACTCCTCTGATATCACAACACATTGGGAAACTAGAAGTGGCGTCAAAGGCTTCTTGTCAAAGTTTCTGTTTGAGAAGGCCCAAAGCTGCTGGAATTCTTTGGACTTACAAGATTTTGAGGAGATTATAGCTCTTCTCATCTATGGGATGGTCTTGTTCCCAAACCCTGACCAACTCATAGATGTGAGTGTTGTCAAAATCTTCATGTCTCGCAATCCAGTGCCTACATTGCTTGGGGATATCCTCCACTCTTTTCACACTCGAACAATGAGGAAAAGAGGTGTTCTCATGTGTTACACTCCTCTACTAGCAAGATGGTTTATTTCTCATCTTACCTAATTTATATTGAAGAATGAGAAAGGTTTGAGGTGGTCACAACGATTGATAACTCTTACCCATTCAGATATTCATTGGTGTTCTTGATCAAAAGAGAATGTCATCATCATTGACCGTTGTGGGGAATTTCCTAATGTCCCTCTACTTGGAATTAGTGGAGGCATCACCTACAACCCTTGCTTGGCTCTGAGACAGTTTGGGTATGCCCGAAGGGATGGCCCACATGACATGCTGATTCCAGACTTGGTTTTTGACTTCGATAATGACGATCAAGGACTTCGAAAAAGGTTTATCCGAGCTTGGAGGATGCCCAATAAGGTAGACAGTAAGACCTTGGGACACAAGAATTCCATCCCTCTTGAGCCTTACCTTAAGTGGGTACGAACCCGCGCCCAAAGTCTTATGATGCCTTACCCCTACATTCTCCCTGTGATTATAGAGCCTGTTAAGGAAGGAGAGGTTCCATACACCCTCCTACATCCTGACATGCCAACATCACTCGAAGATCTACAAAGGAGTTGGATATAGCTCAAGAGAGAGCGTGATACTTTTGAAGCCCAATTCTACGCAAGCGAGAAGAAGGTTTTGGAACTCACTCGTCAACTTCACGAAGAGCAGACTCTCAACACTTACATTGCACCAAAGAGGATGCACAATGTCTTTTTACCTTAGAATTTTGTATTATTTTGCCCATGGGGCATTGATGTACTAACAAATTCTATCTTATTAATATGACGTGTGTTTCTTTTTTTGTTTAAAACCAATTTGAATTTTTTAATCCTTGAATGCATTACATGAATACATATCATTCATCGTATGCATAAGCAGGTCTTCACACCAAGTTTCCTCATCTCTCTGCTGTTTATTTTAGCAAGATGGATATTGAACAGACGGTTAAAGACTTACAAGCTCAGAATTCATAGTTTCAACAACTACTTTTGACCTTGGCCAAGGGGCAGGAGGAGCTCAAGACTTTGCTAGAGAAGGAAAAAGAGAAAAAGAAGAAGAAGAGAGCTGGTGTGGCTACATTGGGCAGAAGGTTTGAAGGTCAAACCAGAAGGGTCCTAGATTTTCCATCAACATCTGAAGAGAGGGAAGGAAAAGGTAAAGGAACTGCAGTGCCATATGATTCTGAGGCAGAGGAAGAGGAAGATGAAGACTATTCTGAACAGCAGTATCCTCCGGCCGATGACAAATACAAGAACTTGGAAGAACGTCTAGCTGCTATGGAAGTGCAAAGAGTACCTGGGCTGGACTTTGAAGAGTTAGGGTTGGTTTCTGGAATTGTAATCCCTCCTAATTTTAAAGTACCTCTATTTGCTAAGTACGATGGGGTGTCTTTCCCTAAGATGCACCTACGATCTTATGTTAGGAAAATTCAACCACATTCTTCTGACAAAGACCTGTGGGTCCACTTTTTCCAGGACAGTTTATCGGGGATGCAGTTGGATTGGTTTTACCAGTTGGAGAGGTCTGATGTGCATAATTGAGAAGATTTGGCGGCCGTATTCTATAAACAGTACCAATACAACTCTGACTTGGCGTCAACCCGTACTCAGCTACAAAGTATGACCATGGCTACCAACGAGGGTTTCAAAGAGTATGCCCAGAAATGGAGAGACTTGGCGGGACGAGTACAACCACCTCTATCTGAGAGAGAGATAGTAGACATGTTCTTGGGAACTCTGTCAGGGCCTTTCTTTAATCATCTGATTGGAAGTTCCTCTGCGGGGTTCACTGAGTTGATTCTAACTGGTGAGAGAGTTGAAGCCGGCATAAAAAGATGGAAAATTCAAAAAGACGCATCTGCTTCCGCTGCCATCAAAAAGACTTTTCCAGCAAAGAAGGAAGTATCAGCTGTCTACTCTCAAAGAGATCAAGAAAGAGTTGAGCGCCGGCCAGCGGTGGGGGCCATAATGATTCAAAAGTCTGCAGCTGATCAGCCCAGAAACAATTAACCCAGAACCAACCAAACAAGGGTGGAAAAGCCTGTACGGCAATTCACCCGGATAAACATGACTCCTGCTCAGGTTCTACCCCATCTCTTGAAGTTAAACCTTGCAAGTTTGAAAGAGGCCCCGAAGAACCCGAATACTACTTCTTCGTTCTACCATTCAAATGCCAAGTGTGCTTATCATTCAGAGAGCCCGGGGCACGACACCAACAATTGTTGGGCCCTCAAGAATAAGATTCAGGACTTTATAGATGCTAAAGAAGTTGAATTCAATGCCCGTGAAAAGCCGAATGTAATCTCTGCTCCAATGCCAAAGCATGGCCATAATGGCCATGCTGTTGAAAAGGATCTGTTTGTTGCTACTGTTGATGATTTGATAACTCCACTACCGATAATCAAGTTGAATTTGTTGAAGGCTGGTATTTTCCCAGGTTGTGAAGAAGATTGCTGCCTTTGTTCATCCTTACCAACCGACTGTCCATTGTTGAAGTTAGGAATCCAACGCCTAATGGATAACCAAGAAATCCTTTTTAAAAAGACTCAAGTTACACCGGCTCCTGTCAATGATGTTTCAATAATAACCATATCCGCCAATCTTTCCAAGGTCTCCAAAAGACCTGTTAAGATTACATCCGCTCCAAAGACTGTACCTTTAAAGATAACCATGCCTGGGCCCGTCCCGTACAAGTCTAACAGATCAGCACCGTGGAACTATGGTGGAGAGATTTACTACCACGGTATTAAACAGATTGAATCAACTGAAGAAAGTTCTGATGAAGAGACTTCCGACATTGGAAACATTGTCGGAACGAGAAAAATCACCCGCAGTGGAAGAATTTCTCTCCAGAGATTGCCCCTCCAAAGGAAATCTTTGGACCCTCAGCTGCTCCTAAGGTTACCCCTGTATCGGTCAACATATCTGCGAGAACTCCAATTATTGAAGAAGTTGTAACTCTTGTGGTTGTCCCCTCTGCTGCTGCTGATGATAGAGGGAAAGGGATCCAAGAAGAGCCCGTCAGGACGAGGGTTCAGCCATTGGTCATCCCTGAGACCTCTCAAAAAGAAATGGAAGAGATTTTGAAAATAATCAAGAAAAGTGATTATGATGTTGTGGAACAACTGGGGCAAACCCCCTCAAAGATCTCTATATTGGCCCTGCTGCTTTGTTCAGATGCTCATGCTAAAGCTTTGATAAGATTCTTGAAGACGGCCCATGTGCCACAGGAAACCTCCGCGAATCAGTTCCAGGAATGTGTAGCTAGCTTAACAGATGACAATGGTCTAGGATTCTCCGATGCTGATTTAACATCCAAAGGGAGAAAACATAATGACGCTTTGATCGATGAGTCACTCAATTTAGAAATTGAGATCACGACTTCGCTCTCAGTGCATGCTCCCTATAGGATTTTATTGCTTTCCTTAGTTTTTTATCGATGAGTCACTCATTTTAGAAATTGAGATCACGACTTCGCTCTCAATACATTCTCCCTATAGGATTTTTATTGTTTTCCTTAGTTGTTGATCGATGAGTCACTCAATTTAGGAATTGAGATCACGACTTCACTCTCATGGCATGTTCCCCGTAGGATAGTTTTTGTTAGACTTTCTTTGGTATGCTAGCTTAGATAGTATCTCTCTAGGTGTGCTCTCTTGAGCTAACTCTCATGAGCTTATTGGTTTGCTTGTTTGATTTCATCTTCGTGTGCATGTTTTGAGATTCTATACCATCGGCATGTTCCCTTAGGAGCTCTCGATTCAACTATAGATGATGATTCAAGATAGACATAGTTTTAGGTGATAGACCCTTGCTATGCTCCTTTAGGACTTCTTGATTCGTTGAGATAGACATTAGGATTGTTATCCAAGCATGTCAACTTTTGGTAGATATTTCCCTTCAAAACTCAACCATAGGACCACCATTCTATGATAACATTAGAGATAGATTTAGGTTAGTCTCCCTTTAGACTTTTATTTCCCCTTTTGCATTTGCATTAAAACAAAAACTTGTTTTTCTTGCAAACTTCAAAACACTTAAAGATTACTGATGAGAGTCATACCTTTGTTGAGCGTGGGAAATAATAAGCGGGTTTCTTCTCGATCTTATCGTCCTTCCATTCTAAGCCTTGGTATGGTTCAAGTCTCAAAGACTTATTTTCATAAATAAGTGGAGAAATGGTTAAAATCTCTCTCTTGATATCAATTAGTCATTATCCACAAGCAAAAACACCAACCAACGCAAAGTCCTTTTTACCTTCAGGCTTTTCTTTCAAAAAAAATTCAAAAGAATATGTTAATTCACTTTTGTGCTTATGCGTAAGTCTCCAAAGGTCGAGTTGTGGCAGAAGGCGAAATTAATATTGTTCATTAAAAAATACAAACCAACAAAACTTTTGAAGTCGAACTACGACTGCTCTGATTCCTTAAAAGGGATACGTAGGCATTGGGGTAGGGCCCGAACGAGCACAACTTTATTTTCCCTACATTCTTTTCTCCTTGCTTTTGCATGCATTCCCTGTACAACTTAGATTTAGATTCTAACACACCCATAAGATAGACAACAAGAGTGGATACCATAGAGTACTACGGGCGTGTGGGGTGCTAATACCTTCCCCTCGCGTAACAGACTCCATTACCTAATCTCTCGATTGTTTGACCGTGATTTCTCCTTTCTCAGGTTTACTCAATGTTTACCTTTCCCCTATTGTAGGATAAAAAACGTTTGATGGCGACTTCATTGATTTCATTATCAGTTGATTATTCAGCCTGTTGTTTCAACTGGCGACTTCACTGGGGATAGATCGACCTATTGCTGGTCCATCCCGAAGTCGCTCCTAGCTCTTGTTTTCTTTTCTTTGGGTGTTTATTTTTATGCTTTCAGTTTATTCATTTGTACATGTATATCTGAGCATATGTTTGCATTGCATTGTATTTCTTTCTATATTAGTTATCTGTTATGCTGGATTCTAGTTTTCCATGTTGGGAAGGGTGTTACTATTGAGGTAAAATTCCCAGTACCCAAGTCAGAGTGCACTAGGACACTAGGAATAGAGTGGGGGCATGACGGCTATAGGACATGGTCCGATTAGTGCACTCATGTTATATATCATGCTCGGATTAGGTTCAAATGAATTATTATCGACACCCACGTCTGAGCATAAGGCGGTAGTACTTTAAGCACTCTACTACTTTCTAGATATCATGAGAATTAGGAAATAAAGAGCGTGCACTCGAAATCGCTGTTTAAAGACCTGTAGCAGGCATTCCGCACTTCATTTTCTATATGTGTCGTGCTTGTGTTTGTTTACTTGGTTGTTTATCGATGAGTCACTCAATTTAGAAATTGAGATCACGACTTCGCTCTCAGTGCATGCTCCCTATAGGATTTTATTGCTTTCCCTAGTTGTTTATCGATGAGTCACTCAATTTAGAAATAGAGATCACGACTTCGCTAACAATGCATGCTCCCTATAGGATTTTATTGCTTTCCTTAGTTGTTGACCAATGAGTCACTCAATTTAGGAATTGAGATCACGACTTCGCTCTCATGGCATGTTTCCCGTAGGATAGTTTTTGTTAGACTTTCTTTGGTATGCTAGCTTAGATAGGATCTCTCTAAGTTTTCTCTCCTGAGCTAACTCTCTTGATATTATTGGTTTTCTTGTTTGATTTCATCTTTGTGTGCATGTTTTTAGATGCTATGCCTTCGGCATGTTCCCTTAGGAGCTCTCGATTCAACTATAGATGATGATTCGAGATAGACATAGTTTTAGGTGATAGACCCTTGCTATGCTCCTTTAGGACTTCTTGATTCATCTATAGATGATGAGTTGAGATAGACATTAGGATTTTTATCCAAGCATGTCAACTTAGGGTAGAGATTTCCCTTCAAAACTCAACCATAAGACCATCATTGTATGATAACATTAGAGATAGATTTAAGTTAGTCTCCCTTTAGACTTTTCTTTCCCCTTTTGCATTTGCATTAAAACAAAAACTTCTTTTTCTTGCAAACTTCAAAACACTTAAAGATTACTGATGAGAGTCATACCTTTGTTGAGCGTGGGAAATGATAAGCAAGTTTCTTCTCGATCTTATTGTCCTTCCTTTCTAAGCCTTGGTATGGTTCAAGTCTCAAAGACTTATTTTCATAAATAAGTGGAGAAATGGTTAAGATCTCTCTCTTGAGATCAATTAGTCATTATCCACAAGCAAAAACACTAACCAACACAAACTCCTTTTTACCTTCAGGCTTTTCTTTCAAAAAAATTTCAAAAGAACATGCTAACTCACTTTTGTGCTGACGCGTAAGTCTCCAAAGGTCGAGTTGTTGCATAAGGCAAAATTAATATTGTTCATTAAAAAATACAAACCAACAAAACTTTTGAAGCTGAATTACGGCTTCTCTGATTCCTTAAAAGGGATACGTAGGCATTGGGGTAGGGACCGAACGAGCACAACTTTATTTTCCCTACATTATTTTCTCCTTTCTGTTGTATGCATTCCCTGTACAGCTTAGATTTAGATTCTAACACACCCATAAGATAGATAATAAGAGTGGATACCGTAGAGTACTACAGGCGTGTGGGATGCTAATACCTTTCCCTCGTGTAACAGACTCTCTTACCCGATCTCTCAGTCATTTGACCGTGATTTCTCCCTTCTCATATTTACTCGATGTTTACCTTTCCCCTCTTGTGGGATAAAAAACATTCGATGGTGACTTCATTGATTTTATTATCAGTTGATTGTTCAACCGGTTGTTTCAATGTAAACTCAATTAAGTACATCAAAAGATCCTAATACACACTAAAATATTACATTGTATTGTAGCTTTAATGTGTGGTCTTCTTTTTTTCAAGTAGCTTCTTCATGGGCAACAACCTAAAGCACTTGAATCACTGAAGTCTTCTTCTTTATAAGCTTCTAAAATCTTTATTGATCTTGATGTAGTAAAGGAGAAGAACTTCTTCATCTTGATTCACCATAGAACATTTTGGATATCATCCCTTGTTCTATTTACTTCAGTGATCATTTTAGAGCACAACATTCATGTTATGGATTTGTAACTGGAGCTTCCATGATCATCTTCATTATCTTCTGCGGCTTAGCAAGCTTCTTGCAGTATATGAAATTAAGCACATTGTGAATCAATGATTTCATTGTTTTCTTGAAATCATCAACAACATGATTGAAGAATCATTTTGAAAACAGTTGTTCTTGTTGTTGTTATAGTGGTTGACAGTTTTTGGTTGTGTTCCAATAATGACAGCTTTCATTTGAACATTGAGCACCAACAACACTTTAAGCATATGATCCTTTTCTTATATAGCCAAGCAAAATAGAGTCGTTGGCTATTGAAAAAGAGTCGTTACACAATGATGAAAATAGTACTGCAACTTCTTTTTCTTTTCCATAATTCAAGCTAGTAGAGAGGTATTGGGATAAGGCTTTTTCGTACTGTGTACTTATCATTGCTAACGGTAACATTTGTCTTTGAAACTTTAGATACTTCTGATGATAGATGATTGAAGCATTAGTATAATCGTGACATTTGAATCTCCAAATAATCAAATCTTCAGTCGTCAGAACTTGTTCACTCATAATCTTGTCTTCAAAACTTCAGCACTTAGTCTTGAGATCCTTTTCTAGAACCTTGGGTCTTTAGAACTTCAGTCTTCAGAGTCATCAGAACTTTGTCTATCAGAATTTCCAGCACTTGGTCTTGAAAACCCTTTTTCTTCATAGACATTAGTCTTCAGCATCTGGACTTAAGTAGAAACTTGTGTCTTCAGATCTTCTGACTTGTTTCTTTATAACATGTTGTCTTCATAAACATGAGTCTTTAGCATCTGGACTTAAGTAGAAACTTTTGTCTTCAGATCTTCTGACTGGTTTCTTTAGACTTCATGTCAGAGCCTACACTTCAAAGTCTTCTGGAGTGTCTAGCTATTGTTCATCAGAAATTGTATAGCATAAAAGCGGAATTAATTCTCTTCTAATATCTTGGCCACTCCATACATTAGAAGCAACACTTATTTGTTAAATACTCAAAAATAACAAAAATTAGAGTATCAAAATTGTTCATACAAACATACTCATTTATTATCGTCAAAACTCAGAGATAATATTGCAGAACCTAATCTTGTTCTAACAGAGTTATGCAAGAAATCGCCTCCGAGATCAATATGAAAGATGTCTCACTTTGCATTAGAAATAGCCTTAGTGTGAGTGATACGCGATGATATTGACGAGTAGTTTAGGTTTAGTACGACTGGGTAGTGAGTTTATGTATTTGGTAGGGTTGATGAAATGCAAACCCGAGAGTTCTCTAATCTCCTAAGAATGAATTTTTTTTGTTAATAACTCTAATTCCCACATTTACCTTTTATACAAAATAACCCAGTTCAACCCCAAACTTATTAACTCGAGAAATTTTCGAACGGAAATTCAGAAGCACTAATTCATATGGAGACGATATGATAAAACTAAATAAATACTTACTTTTGCTTGCCGCTTTATCGCTTCAGTAAAATGGCGTCGTTGTCGTGGATTGGTGTTTTTATTCTATCGCACGTGATAGTTTCTTTGTTTTTGAGTTTTGTAGATATCGTATATATTGTCTATTTTCATTTAATTATATTTTTACTTGTATATGTTTACTATAATTGTGAATTTTACATATTTTGTATACTTGTAAGTTTAGTGTATATGTTTGTTTCTTTTCATGTTTGCCAAAAGTGTGGTTAGATGTGTAGTTCTGGTTAGAGCTCGAAGAGATGAGAGAAAAGGCGAGAGTGAAGTATTTGGCTCATTCGAAGCAATGTGCTAGTTTGTAAATATCAGGAGTCGGGCTTACGATGTAAAACAATCATGTTTTATTGTTTTTCATTTTGTTAATTTAGGTAGTGTGTTGATTGTTGTTTAAACAAAGTTGAAATTGGACTTGTTCTAAAATCTCAAAATCTTCACTTTTCAACTTGTTTAAACTTCCGAGAGCTTTCTTTTATTAGTTTGAGGAAATGTGTATGTGTTGTAAATTCTAGTAATTTTAGTTTGTTGTTTGGACTCCAATTTTGGTCTGGTAACTAGAAGAATTTTGAGGTGATTTTCTGATTTTGATTGATTCAACTTAAAGATGTATAGTAATGATAGTTTTCAAAGTTTGTACACGTCAGATACTCGTTTATCACTTTCTATAGCATAACATGTTTAGGAAACCTTTCATCTGTATAATTATTATACAATTCATTCTTTTTGCATTGCTTGCTTTTGGTTGAATCATTTTGGTTCCCTTTTTACCCCAAATGTGAGGAAGCTTTCCATTGTTCATATATGTTGGAGGCCATAAAATTTTTTTTTGAATCAAATGAAAACTTTATTAAAGATTAAAAAAAAGATGATACAAGTGATCACTAGGATCCTACAAGCCAAAGGACAAAAAGACAAGCAATCAAAAACACACTCAAATAAGCAGCATGCTTATATGCTTTCTAATCTTAGGTTTGGTCCAGAGCCGATGCACCACTGCATCTTTAATCTTCTGAGTAATGGTGTTCTGATCAGTTTTTCACCAAAATAATGGTTATTTTGTAGCTCCAACACTCATCCACTGTTTCGGTGAAAGCACACTTTAGGATATTAACCTTCCAACCTTTATTCTTGCACATTTGAATAACCCAAGAAACTTCCTCTTACCAGCTTCTTGGATTTCTGGATATGTCAATCCACTCTAAAACATGCTTCTAGATGATGTTGATATTTGGACATTTCATTAGAAAATGTTCCTGATTCTCAATGTCACCACAGTACCCACAGGCTGAGTCGTTTAGCATACCAAACCTGACTAATATCTCCTTAGTGGCAATACTACAATGACACGTCATCCAAAGAGTGTGGATAGATCTAGGTCTGGCAATATTGCTAAACAAAATCACTATCCAAGGAATGTTTTGGTTCATCTCAATAAGGTCATCATAAATTCTCGTGGTGCATAATTTCTCCTTGTTAAAAGCTTTTTCCCAGGCCAAAAGATCTTTCACAGCGGTTCTGATTTTGATAATGCTTTTTAAAATCCAAGAACTAGATTTCTTGATTGGGATTTCCATTATGCTTTGGCCTTTTGAGTAGTAACTATCAACCCATTGAATCCATAAGTTGTTTTCATTTCTTGTGAGGTTCCATAAGTTCTTAGCTAGGCAAGCTTTATTCCAGTCAGGCAGGGAGATAATATTTAGGCCCCCTTTGTTTTTTAGAAAGCAAATCTTCCTCCAGGCTATAGGATATTTTTTGGTAATAATGTTAGTTCCAACCCATAAAAAGGATCGGCAAATTGCATCCACCTTTTTGATAACTTGCTTGGCATAGGGAGGCTTTGCATCCAAAAATTACTAATAGTAAATAATATGCTCTTGATAAGTTGTGTTCTACCAGCTAAACATAACAGACTAGAGCTCAAGTGTTTTATCCTTTGGACAATCTTTTCCACCATAACATTACACTGATTAACTGAAAGCTTCTTGCTCGTAAGAGGGATCCCCAAGTTTATAAATGGAAGGGATCCTTCTATAAACCTAGTCTTATTCTAAATATCCTGCTTAACCTCCAACTCAATATTACCAAAATAACTTTTGCATTTCTCAGGATTAACAGAAAGCCCAGTTGAGTCAGAATTTTTTTAGAAAGCTTACATCAACAAATTAACGAATTCATTGTCTCCTCTAGAAAAGAGGAGAAGATAACTTTCAAAACAAATGTTTATAACACTGAGATTCTCACACTTTGAGTGGAAGTTAAAATTGTGGTTCACCTTTAACTTCTGCAGAACCCTATGGAGGTATTCCATTACCAAAACAAAGAAAAGGGGAGACAAGGGGTCTCCTTGTCTTAGGCTCAATTTGGCTTGAATATTATAAGTAATAGAATTATTTATATAGTACCTATACGACACAGTTTTAATGACTTTCATAATCCATCTAATAAACCTGTTGGGGAAACTAAGCTCAGACAAAATATCCTCCACTACTTGCCACTCCACGATATCATAAGCTTTTTGCAAGTCAAGTTGAAGCATGCATCTAGGAGTACCACCCTTTGTGATATAACCCCTAATAATCTCATAAGCAAGCATAATATGGTCTTGTAGGTGCCTCCCTGGGACAAAAGCAGCTTGGCTCATATTCACAATACTCCCCAAAATGCTTCCAAGTCTTCTATCCAAAATTTTAGAAATTATTTTATGCACAATGGTACAACACAAGATAGGCCTATAATCTTTGACCAAGCAAGCATTAGTAGATTTTGTAATCATGTCACAAGAGTATCATTCACAGCTTTGTAAAGACTACCTTTATCAAAGGAATCCTGGACAGCAACAATGATATCCTTTTTTATAATGTTCCATGTTTCCTTGAAAAATTTGAAACCATATCCATCAATATCAGGGGTATTCAAATCATTCATGCTTTTCAGAGCTTCAAAAATTTCTTAGACATAAATAGGTTTGTTAGAAAAGAGCATTGATCCATGTTAAGTTGCTTCCCTTCTCTCATCACCTCAATATCAATTTTCCTGAGAGTGGTAGCAGCTTTACCAACTAAGTTTTTATAAAATCTGAGGACCTCTTCTTCAATATCAGCTTGCTCAGTGAGGAGATTACCATTGTTATCTTTCAGATATTCTATGTTGGCTTGATTGAACTTGCTCTTCAAATTGGCATAAAAGTAGGAATTATTATTGTCCCCAAGTCTAATCCAGTTTATCTTGGATCTTTGTCTTAACATATTCTCCTCAATATTAGAGAGGTCTATCACATTGATGGTGCACATTTTCACCTTATCAATTTTAGAGCTATTCATTCTGTCAGATAAAAGGTCTTTCTGGGCTAGACTCAGATTATCCCTAGCTTTCCCAATCTGGTTCCTTATGCCATAATAGGGTTTCATCATGTTATTAATAATAGGTTTCAATATCTGAAGTTTTCTCCAAATAGCATACATAGGACTACCCTTCATATCCATATTCCAATTAGCTGCCACTGCATCAAAGAATCCAATAAAGCTTGTAACAACATTTAGGAATTTAAAAATATGATTTTGATGTTGATATAAACCAAGGTTATGCAAACTAAGGAGAGCATGATTCAAAATACATGGTTCCATGATTCTTAAGATGGTATCCATGTTCTGTTGATGCCACTAAATATTGTCTATAACCCTATCAATTCTAGAGTATATAATGACCTAGCTATGCTTATTTCACCATGTGAAATGATCACCTCGACTGTCTTTTTCAAACAACCCAGTTCTGGCCATCATGTCACAAAGATCTTTATACTCATTCTATTGATTATGATTACCACCAATTCTATCATGAACATTCATGACATTACTATAATCCCCCATCAAGAACCAAGGACCACTCACCTGATTATTAAGATCCTCAATATCATTCCACAATTTCCTTCTCTGCTCCAGAGCATTAAATGCTTAGATAGCAGTACACCAGGATTGTAAATTACCACAGGCATTGTAGATTCCAAAATGGATGAGTTGATCATTATTCGCTTCTTCAACAATTTTGACCATATTGTGATTCCATAGGACCTAGAGTTTGTTGTTACTGTGATTTTGATAGTTATCTAAATAAGAACAATTAGTACCAAGTTTATTTCTAATAGAAATAAATTTATTATGTTTGACTCTTATTTCAATCAAAATGCAAATAACCGAGTTTAGATTATGGAGACAGGTTGAAATCTCCTACATTTCCCAACATTATTGAGCCCTCTAATATTCCATGAGACGATCATGGGACATGCCCTATGGCTACAGTAGGATCATCTCCAATCCTAAGAGCATCAAAACCATTTTTGCAGGGAATTCCACCTCTATCAGTATCATCTTGGAAAATTGTATTTCCCTTTTTCCTATTATTAGCTACTTGGGTCCACGGTATATAAGTTGTTTCTATAGGGTTGTCAAGGGTGCTCACCTCAGGGAGATTGACAGGTTCCTTGTTTTGCATAGGCTTCTATTTCTTATAAATTTTCTCCTTAGCACATTGATGAACTATTTTCTGGCAAGCCTCATAAAATTTTGGCTTCCATTCATATTCAAATGGTTGCACCATTTTTATACCTTCATTATCCTTAAGAATGATGATTTCCTTTTGCTTTTTGGTGATATCAATTTCAACAAGAATACGAGAGAAGGATACTCTCAATTTATTAGAAGTGCACTCATTTGAGAACAAAGGCTTACCAATAAAACTTCTTATATTTTCAAGGCTTGAATCACTCCACAAATACAATGGAAGATTTGGGAGCTTCACTCACACTGGGATTATCCGAACCATATCTCTTTTGAAATTGAAATTGAGATCCCATTGTTTGAGCACCATGAGCATATTCTGAATGGTGTAAGGACCTCTCATTAGGAACATCTCTTTTTCCTTTCTATAATGGAATCTCATAGATAAATAGCCTTCGTCGTGATAGTATAATTCTGGCAACCGAACAAATTTCCAACACTTTACCATTAACTGCTTCACAGCATTTATACTTAGGTCTTTTCCTAGCACGTATATGATAATTACGTCTTCCCGATACCTAATCTCATATATAATGTCTTATGGTTTTATTTCAACCTTTGTTTCCCCTTCAACAATATTGTGAGCTTTGTATTCCAGAGCCATTCCATTCGCATGAAGCCTGTTACCACTAATAACATCAACCCATAACTTTTTCTCTTTCTGTGTCTCTTATATAATTATATCATCTTTCACTAATTCATTATCTATGGTTTCAACATCCTCTTCTTATGTAACCTTATCCTCCTTAATTTCTCCAGTACTCTTCATATCTTTTTTGTTACTTCCAATTTCCCCATGAAACACTAGTTGAATCGTCAGTGTTGATGCCTTAGACTTTGGTCGTCCATGCCCTCGAGCCATCCTAAAATTATGATTCCCTGTTTGTTTCTTTTCTCCTCCATGGTCCCTAACCCTAAGGTTAGAAGTTTAAACCAATGTTGGATGAGGCCATAATTCTTGTTTTAACTGGATTTTATTATGTTTAATCTCTTGTTTGTCTTGATTGTACGAAAGCATGAAAATAATCAAGATATTTTGTTTCATTTGAGCATAACTACCTAGCCAAATAGTCAATTCACCTTGTGAGTGTGTGAACTTTTGTTATCCTTCTTTGAGCCTTTTTGTCAATGTCCATGTTATTTTTGAACTTAATACTTGTCTGTTTGGTTTTGCTTTTTGAATGAATGTTGATTTTTTGTTTTCTTGAACCCTCAACCATGATTAATGGTTTGAATTTTTGCCTTGCCATAGAAAGTAGGGAGTATTCACACATTGATGTCGGTTGAATTCAAGTTTGGAAGAGCAATGTTTGCTCATTTATGTGTTGGTTTCTATGAGGTTGAAAAGAAAAATAAAAAAATGTGTGAAAAAGAAAATAAAAGAAAAAGAAAGAAAAAATGAAAAAGTTTTGAAAAAGAAAAACAAAAAAGAGTACGGAATAATGTTGTGTTAATATGTATTGTGATTGGTGTGACAAATTTGGAAGAAGAAGAAACTTGATTGAAATTTTGTGTTTGAACTTTTGTGAGTTGATCACTCTCTTAGGTTTATGCAAGTTTTTGTTTCGATTAACTTTTGGACTTATCCTTGGTTTGTTAATCAAGCTACATTACAACCTTGAAAAACCCTTGTGATTCTTGCCTTTATATTTTCAATGTGAATTTTTGGATGAATGCATAATTTAGTCTTTTATTTGCAAGATTGTTGGATGAGTGTCTATGTCCCTCACTTTTGTGTGTTCTTCATCTACCGATGAATTTTTGCTACGTGTGATTCATGATTAAGCTTGTTTTGTTTTGGAATGTTTATTATAATTTTTGTACTTAGAATTTGTTTCATTTACATGTTGTCATTGTAGGATTGTGGTAAATATATACTTTGCATTTTTGTTAGAACCATACATTTGTTTTCCTTTTTCAAAATCGATTGATTCATGATTCTTGGATTATCATCTTTTGTTTCTTTAGATTGTTTGACTTTGTTTGAGGATAAACGATGTTTTAAGTTGGGGAGAGTTTTATGAGTGCTAAATTATTGTGAATTTTAGTGTGAATAATTAGCATTCATCGGCTTAATTCATTTTCTTTTTGTCAATAAACTTCAACTTTAGTATATATTCAGTATACTTTATGTTATAGTGTATATATTGTGTTATCGTATAAATATCATTGAGTTTAATTGATTTTATCTTATTTTTGTAGGTATTCAAGCATTGATATTTAGGCATTGATAGATATATTATTGAATAAGATTTCCAACGCTTCTGACTGTAGCGGTAGAAATGTGCAAGACTAAGTCATTGGATTGACTAGACTTTATACAAATCAAAATAAAAATCGCCACCGCGCTTTATTGTTTCCAAAGGAATGGGAAAAGAGCGAATAACCCAAAAAGAGGGGGAAAGATTCAAGGTAAGGGGGTTGGTTATGCAAAGGGAAGGTATTAGCACCCTAAACATCTACGGTACTCCGCAGGAACCTCTTTGAAAAATCTGTATATTTTGGCTATAAAATGTGTTGTATATAAAATGGATGGTGGAGGTGAGAAAAGAAATATTTTTATAATTTTTGCATCCGCCGCGGTTGCGAACCTTTAGTGCCTACGTACCACCTTTCGTGCAATAGGGGATCAGGGTACACGTAGTTCCTCTTTTAAAAATTTGAAACACAAGTGTGTTGGTTGATTTTATGAGATAAGACATCATTGCAATTGTCTGTGTGAAAAACATACTTACTACCCACAATCATGAGAAAGGAGAATTTGCATCATCTCAAAGTGGAGGATATGGCTTGGATTTTAAAATCAACAATGCCCCACTCAATACCCAAGTGGAAAATATCTCACTTCACTACATATTGTAGAAGTATAGTTGTTTGCATCACTACAAGGATTGACAAGAGTCTAATCTTTTGAGAAAAGTTTAAAGATAAAAGCCAAAGTGGCAAAAATGGTTTGAAATGAGATTGATTGACTTTTAGTCTTCTCACAAAAAAAAAGGTTAAGGTATTATTAAATTGATTGAAATTTATTTATGAAAATGTTTCGAAGATGCATGGACCTAAGTCCAAGTTTATTATGAAAATGTTTCAAGTTTCAAAACAAGAAGAGTTTTTTTTAAGGAGGGAGAAGATTTTTGAAATTAAAGAAGATGGGAGGAGAAGAAGAGGCTATCCTAAAGCATAAGGTAAAAGCTAGGGATAAGAACCATCTAACCAACAAGAAGCCAATACTTGGCATTATGAGTCAATATAGAATTCCCATTCTTCAGATTGAAACCAAGCAAGCGAAGATACTAGACCTCTTGAGAGAACCAAACTTCAAGTGTTTTAAGTCTTCGCAAAAATTGGGCAGAGTAACGGCTGTATACGGGTGAATTCCAGATTACAAACAAAGATCGTAATCTCAATAACCTGCACACAAAACAAACAAACAACCCAATGTCTTGAGGTAAACCTCAAGAACTCCAGACAAAATATCAAATAAAGTCACAAAGTCTCCAAGATAGGCCAAGGTCTCTAATACTAAGTCCAAGAAGTCCATCACTCCATAATGTAAAGGATAGTAACCATGTAGTCCAAGTATCATTAATGATTTTTATGGTTCATGTTGATTATTAGGTGTCTTTGAAAAGAAAGAAAAGCTCAAGTGAGCAAAATAAAAATGACATAAAAGTAAATGCTCAAGTGAGAAAAGATGAAAATAGCATAAAATATAAAATACTAAAAGTAAATGGTACATAAAGCATGAAAATAAAAGCGTAAAGTAAAGTTAATTGTTAGTAATTAGTGGTTAGTTGGATGACCATCTTGAAACTTGCATTTGGAACTCATTGGAGGATTGGTAGAACCAAAGCCTCCACACAACAAGTTGCATTTGCTTTTTGTCAAGTATATCATCCATTTTGGAATTCTCACAAGGAAACATGTAATGATCAACGATGTTTAAGTGATCCGCGTTGACCAAAGGTGTTGTAGATCCATTAGAGGATTGGTAGAACCAAAGCCTCCAAAAGCATACAACCAGAAAATTTGTGTTTTAATATCATCATCCTCCTCTCAATCTCTGCCTAGGCGAGAGAATGGGTAACAAGTTGGTATCATAAAGCAATTTAAAATTGAAAACAAATACGAGTGAAACGAATGAATTTCTTCAAGACAAACATACTCATTGTATTAAGATTAAACATTCAAATGCAAACAAGTTCTTACATGCAAACAATGCAATGATAAACAAGAAAAATTACAAATGAGAAAGCAGTAAAAATGCTAATAAATTGAGAAGGCTAATCATCCTTAAACTCCAGGGAATTCTTCAATCACCTTTATCCTTCGGCAAAGACTTGACTTGAACTTCAAGACAAATATCCTTAAACGACAAGATAACACTCCGGACCAACCTCTGAACTTCGACCTTCAAAGCAAATCAATCTTCTAAATCGTGCCCAGGAGCATCCTGATGAAAGGCACAAGAAGCGTCAGCCTTATATCCCCTTGGCAGTTTTTTGGGAACAACTGGTCGAGCTCGAGTTTGAACCAGATTATTCTTCAACAAAGAAGGATACAACTCTTTGTATGTCATTGGAATTGGATCAAAGCTCATTTTCCTCTGATGACATTGCCCTTGATTTCCTTGTTGAGGTACCCTCTGATATGCAACAGCAGTCAGAGTCTCATTAATGAATGGAGTCACAGAAGCAAATTGTTGATTCCTATTATGAGATCCTCCTCGCCTACCACGAAGTATAGCGTAGGAGTCTTGCTCTTTCTTCTTGGAACAATTATCACCATACTTCTTAGCACCATTTGACGAGTCCTCGTCTTCAGATAAATGACCTTCACGGACAGTTTCCTCTAAATGGACTCCCATGCTTACCATTTCGTTGAAATCAGCGGGAGCACTTGCAACCATCTTCTCATAGTAGAAGGAACTAAGAATTTTCAGGAAGATCTTTGTCATCTCCTTTTCTTCCATAGGAGGAATCACTTGTGCAGCCACTTCGCGTCATCTCTGCGCATATTCTTTGAATGATTCTCTGTCTTTCTGAACCATGGCCCTAAGCTGGTCACGGTCAGGCGCCATGTCCATATCGTACTTGTATTGTTTAATGAATGCTTCTCCCAAATCATTAAAAGTATGGATGTTGGCGCTGTCTAAACTCATGTACCATTTCAACGCAGCACCGGTCAGACTATCCTGGAAAAAATGAATCAGCAGACGCTGATCATCAGTATGGGTAGACATCCTTCTCACATACATCACCAAATGAGCACTAGGGCAAGTGTTGCCCTTGTACTTCTCAAATTCCGGTACCTTGAACTTAGCAGACACTTTAACATTCGGGACCAAACACAGCTCATTCACATTCTACCCGAACAACTCTTTTCCCCTAAGAGCCTTCATCTCTCTTTGCATTCTATCAAACTGCTCTTGGAAATCATCCATTCTGTCATAAAGACCCAAGTCTTCACTCGGCGGAGGGAAAGGACGACACATATCTTCATTAACAAACGAAACCAAATTCACCGAAGGAGGTGCAGCAGGAACAATATGCACCACAGGAGGTGCAGGAGTAACAACATTTGGAACCACTGGAGCATCTTGAGGACCCAGATTGAAACCTTCAGGTGTAAAATTCTCTGGCATACCCCACGGATAACCCTGAGGCATACGGTCTTGAACAACAGCTGGAGTAGCAGATACAGGAACAGTCAGAACTTCAGTACTTTCCCTTGTTGGTTGAGGTTGAACACTCGGTGGCTGATTCTCAGCAACCACCAGAGCTTCCATCAGAGCAGTCAAGTTGGCCAAGCCAACCTTCAAAGCAGAAACTTCTTCGCGCAACTCGCGATTCTCCTGTTCTAAGTTGTCCATCTTCTTTTTGAAATTAGCCTGAGTGTTATAGTGATGAGTCAGCTTGCTGAGTGAAGCAAAGAAGCTGGGTAAGACACCTGGATATGCATAACAAATGTAAGAAATATGTGCAATATGATGCATGATATGCAATGCACATTGTTGTACCCCAAAATTTGCCCTCCTATTTTTCCACAAGAAATCACAGCTTCGAGCTTTTCCTGATTTTTCAGATGGGCTCAAGAATCAGTCAAACAGAATTTTTCTTGTCAGTCTAGCCAAATTAGGGTTTTCACGGACTCTGGAACATTTCAAGTAAATTATTAGGGTTTGGTTGAGTTTGGCTCAAAGTTTGATCAGACAGGCGTTTCTTTGGTGTGAAGTCAAGAATTAGGGTTTTTGCGCGCGTAGTTTCAGAAGAGTGTGAATCCACAGTGTTTTAATTGGTTGTTACACTGTTTTGACATTTGTTCAAAATTTCTGTCTAAACATCTGGGATAAAGGCTAAGGAATTTGATTTGAGATGGGATAAAAGCTGAGGCATTTGGATTGAGAACTTGCAGGGTTTGATTTAATCAGTAAAGAGATAGGCATATGGATGTTTGTTTGATTGACTGTGCATTGCTCATGTTTATTTGGGACGCCGGGTTTATTATTGATTGCAAGACCACAACGTTTATTGATTATTTATCATTTCTGAGTTAGAATAGTTGGGATTTACTTCCAGTTATTATAATTTAAGAAATATGAATAATCAAATAAACAATTGAAGAAGAATTAAAAAAAAAGGATTAAACTTTTATTTACTTTTAATTATTAAGTACAAATGTTATTTGAATACATTTACAGTATTTACAAATAATGTTATTACAAATAAGTAAAGGTAAAATAAAGCTATATCCTAAGTTTTCTAAATCTTCATCCTCTATTGCTGCTCCCCATTGCTCAATTGATTTTCATCTGCAAAAACAAAGAAAGGGGAAAAGTCAAATGCAGATGAATTAAATAAAAAGGCAGACATATATTTTAAAATTCATCATTAAAAGTAACTGGCCGGAATCAGTTTGTTTGCCCTCTCTGCAAATCACAAGATTACTCTTGGTTCACAAAGAGGGATAGAAATATGTTTTGCAAATTTAAAAAATGCATAAAGCTGCATAGTTCATAATTCCAAATTGTCAACCAAAGTTTTCAAACTGAATAACCAAGTCCAAAAAGCAAAGTTGTCAAAATTCCAAACTAAGTCACAAATTGCAAACTGAACTGCACATGTCTAACTAAGTTTAAAATGTCAAACAAAGCTATCAAAAGGCTATCCAAAAAGCTGTCAACAAAGTACACAAGATATGCAGAAAATATGGAAAAAGAAGATAAGAGATATGCAAAGCAAAACCAAAGTGCAAGCAACATTCTAAATCATCACTTTCCAAGGCCAATACTTTTTCAGAAAAGTACAATCTAAAGCAATAAAAATGCTTTTTAAATCTGTAGAGAGAAGAGAGAGAGAGAGAGAGTAAAAGAGGTGGAGAGGCTTACAGCAGGCTTGAGGCATATAGATATAAAACAAACAGTTGATATCAGTACAAAAGAAGAGGCAGAAGATCACAAAAAACAAACTATCTCAAACATGTTACATAATACAAGCCTTGACCTGCCTTAACATAAAAACACCTCAAGGCCTGTCAAACATAAAAACCACCTCAAAACAGCTAGCCTCAAAAACCTGCCTTGCATCCTGTCAAACCCTCCAAACCTGTGATTCAAACTTCAACCAAAGCCTTTCAAAACTCAGGCATGTAAACTCAAAACAAAATCAAACAACCTGCATGAAAACAAGCAGGCATGTGACCAGAAGCCTGCATAAAACATACAAACATTCAACCACAAACCTGTGGCCAAAACCTAAACTCAGTTTCACCTCAAGCCAAGCTTGATAAACCAGAAAAAAGGCCAAACATCAAAAGCCAAACAAGCTTATAAATTGTTCATACCAAAAACCAGTCAAACAACAAGCCCATAAGCTTTTCAAAGCCTAAAGCTCCAAACAAACCCCAACAAATCCTGTCAAACTTCATTCAAACCAGTAAAGCCCAACCAAAAAAAGCCATACAACCTGTTTCAAACCACAGGCCAGCCTCAGAACTGATTTCCTCATAGGCTACACAAAATCCCAATCTCAGTCAATATCATACAAGCATAAATCCCAATCTCAGTCAATATCATACAAGCATCTTCAACAAATCGAAACAATAACTGAACCAACAAAGCCCTCAGAGCTAGGATCATCACATGGTCTAACAAAAAACAATATTCAGAATCAATTTCAAGACATCATCAACACTCAAAGCCATCACTCAGAAGCAAATAGGAGCAAGCATACATAAGCGAAGAGCAAGCATACAGAAGTAAAGGGCAACCAGTCAGAAGAAGAAAAGAAGCAACAAGCAGGGTTTTCAGAATCGTCATCATAAAACCACAAAAAGCAAGATACTAAATACCAGATTTCCAAAGCTCACAGCATCACGCTCCCTCGCCTTGGCCGCCCTAAACGCCTCCAGTCTGTTTCTCCACTCCTCCTCTCCAAAGGTTTGTTTCTTCTTCCTTCATACCTCACACAAGTAATGATAACATGAAAAATCAGAAGTTGTCAAAGAACTAATAACATGCAAAGCTCGAAACCCTAATAAGACAGAAATTATACATTTGTGTCACCGCTGTTTGAGTAATCCATGGAGGGAGAAGGAGCTGACGGCGGCGCCTGGTGGCCCTGAGCGAAGGATGTTGTTCAGAAAAAGCTTGGCTTGAGAAAGAACGAAGGAAACGAAGAAAGATGGAAACGGCGCCTCTGTAATGTTGTAACCCCAATTTCCAAATGAAACAAAATGAATGAAACCCTAAAACAAATGTTTCCCAAAACGCAATGGGCCTGACCCTTGGAGGAAACGACTTAAGCCCAAAACTGGCGTGCACCCCCCCCCCCCCCCCCCATTTCTCCTTCTGCTTATTTGTTGTTTGGGCCAGAGCAAACCCCATAAAGCCCATCTAACTCTTTTTCTTATTTTCTATTTTATTCAAACTAACACCTTTATTCATTTTCTTTCTATATAACACCACTTATTTTGTAAAATAAAATAATCCACTAACTTTTTTTATATAAATTTATCTTAATTACTTTTTTATTAGTATGATTAAAAATAGATAATAATATTTTATTTTGAGTTAAATAAAATCCTTGTATATAAGATATCAATAAATACTTAAAAATAGATTTTTTATTAAACATTTGTTTATACATAAAACATTAATTTACTTAAACTTGAAACATTTTTCTTTTCTTCTAATTAAAATTTTTATACATAAAAATACTAACTAAAATACATAAGAACATTAATACATAAAAATAGATTTTCTTAAGTATTTTCTTTTCTTTTATTAAATCTTTTGTTTATAAAACATTAACAAAAACATAAATACATATTTGCATCACTTGTAAATAAATCACATACACTTTCATCAATACCTTTGCTTATCTTTTATTCTTGTACATTGATACATGTTACATTGAGAATGCGATTGGTTCGATTTGGTTGTAAATATATTTGGACATTACTCTCCTAATGAGTCTCATCCCCATTTGTAAATATTTGTACCCCCACTCCCGAAAACTTATTTGTAATAGCTTAGACTTTAAATTCCCGCAATTTATCGCTTTCAATTATACCATGCTTAGACCTAGGGTTTGTATGTAAATAAAATCAACCACTAGGTGACCTAAATACAAAGATAAATGCATGACAATCAATACACAATTCACACTTGCACCCCTAGGGTAATCCCGCTTGTTGCCTTCCAAAATGGGCCATGCTTGCACGTTGAGTTTCTTTGGCAAAACAAAACGAATCAAATGATCATAGTCCCTCGATGACGCTTTCGAAGTTGCCTAAACAAAATGATCATAGTCCCTTCAAGCAAAATTGACAAAGACCCTTGGCACCATTGCATTCATGGTCTATACAATGACCCGCGCCCGTCCCGTTAACATCCTAACACAAGATTGTCCACCAAATACAATGGTGGAACAATACTGTTAAAAGGATTAAAACATAAGAAAAACCTTTGAGTAAATTTAGGGGTAGACAACTCTTAGTTACTTGATCAAACTTGCAAAACACACTTGCCTACTTTTCAAAACACACTCCACAAACACTTTCAAAATAACTTTCAAAACATTGAAACATCTTTTCAAAAAGACACACACCTTTGTAAAACATTCGAGTAAAGAATTGTTACAACGGTTGCCTAGACAAGGCATCTTTTTCAAAACATTTTCAAACACACACACACACACCACCATTTCAAGCAATTGAAAATCAAAGGCAAGTGATCTAAAATGAGTAACTAAGAGCCCATGGATAACCATGGATGAAAAGGGTGCTAATACCTTCCCTTTTCATAATCTACCCCCCGAACCTACGAAACATCTCAAAAGGTTTTTCCTGTGCTTTTTAACCTTTCCTTTAGGATAAAATAAAAAGTCGGTGGCGACTCTTGCTAAACCGAACAAGTGCGAATACAAACGCAAAACCTCAAGTCAGTTCTCCCACCGTATCACAGAACTGGCGACTCTGCTGGGGACAAATTTAAAAGTGGGGTTACCTTAGGGTTTAGATCACCTTTACATTCTTGCTTTGATTGCCTTGATTGCTTTACTTTTTAGGTCCTTGTTTGGGTTTGTTATAAATCCTACACCCGGATTTGAGGGCACCTTTTTAGGTAAATAGCAATAAAACTGTGAGGGAACTGTGCGGGGTATACCGACATGGTTGAAGCAGTAAGTTATGTTAGTGCGACATATTTTTGAGTACCGGTAACCCTTGAGTTCAATCAAGGAGAGTACGGGGCCGCTGAGTGATGTCATGAAGCACTAACGAACTCTTAGAACCTTAATTGACCATCTTAGCCTTTTTAGGGGTAGTGAGATGACCGACTTTGGTGCAGTCCGAAGTTGGTAGATACTCGATACTACACTCATTGAGGGTTGTTTTCTTGGAATATTTTGGTCGCCAGTTAAGTGGCTAAACCAAAACAATGAATATAGAAAACAATCCAATGATATTGAGCTCCTTAGAACCCGGTTTCTATTTTAGGACAGGATGAGCCAACTAACTTCAAGAGGGTACTTACCTACAAACCCCATGCAAGCCTAAACCTAAGGACTTGTTTGCTCTGTGTGAATATGATTATCTGTATATACACTTACTTGTTTCCGCATACATGTACATAACATCATAACATCATACCATAGCATTTTCAATAACCATTTCAAGGATCTCGAGGGTTCTTTTGATGCAGGGTTACGTTGAACCAGACGTCTACCAAGAGGCAAGAGGGTTCTCCTCTAAACAAATGCCATCAAGGATCAAGTGCAACAACTTGAATCAGGGGCTATGACCCACTTGACATGGTGAGCTTGATTCTCGTGGAAAGATATCCACAGGTGTAAAGTTCTCCAATCAAAGATCAAAGTTCAACCTCTAACATTCTCTTGTGTTTACCCCAAGAGATCCTTGAAAGCATGCATCCACATATCATGCATTGCATCATGACAGTTTTTCCTTTTCAGGTTTCCTTATTCTCCTACTGTTTATTTCAGTAAGAGATGGCTCTAGAAAGGACTGTCGAGGATATCCAGGACCAAAATGCTCAACTTCAGGAAATGTTCTTGAACCTGTCCCTGGGGCAAGAAAAAGTGAAAGCTCTCCCCACAACAAGCATGGTCCAAGGGAATTCAAGCAATGCCAGGAGTGATCAGTTGTAGGCACTACAGTCTGAGCTGACTACAATGAGGATCCAAATGATGGGGCAACTGGTGGGCCAGATGGCTCTCATCCAGGACTTGGCTCAAAGACAAGAGGAACTAAGAGTTCTCGTCAACCAACTGCTTCGGGAAAACCAAGTGGGGCAAACATCTGAGGTTGAAGAGCAAGTCACCATTCAACCCCCCTCCAGACAAGAAGACAAAGGGAAGGCTCCCCTATTTGCTTCAGGGTCACAACCCCATCAACAACCTCGTCAGCGTCGTCGGGGTAATCAGCGTAAGCAAAATATGTCAGGAAGACAGTTCACTGAGACTGACATACCGTCATCTCTAATACTGGAGCGCTTGTTGGAGGTCAATCTGACTGCTTTGAGGGATCCTATTCGGAAGCCCAATACCTACGCTCCTAACTATCATCCCGACGCATTTTGTGTATACCACTCCTATAGCCCGGGACATGACACCGACGACTGTTGGGCCTTGAAGAACAAGATTCAAGATCTGATTGACATTGGAGTGCTGAGGTTCATGCCAGACGGCGAGATGAAAATCTTCCGTTAAGGGTTTCTCCACCTGAATTGATAAGGCTCAAACTGAGAGACCTTTGTTCCATTTGAATTTTCAAAGTTGTAATCTTTTGTTATTCAAACAATTATCTATTAATGTCAAATTTTGTTTCATTAATGCATTGCATATGTTTGTCTTGAATTCATCCATTCGTTTTCACTACTCTTATGCTTTCTTTATGATATTTAACTCTTGATAAAAAGCTGCAAGCCTTTAGAGGGAGGATGACGAAACAATACCATAATCTCATACAGTATGCTTTTGAACAGACCTTGCTGATGATGTACAGGCATTTCTTTCAATTCCCAAACACTGGAGTTATAAGGAAGATAATCCCTAGTCAACCCCTTCGAGCCAAAGAAGTAGGAGTTTTCTGTTCTAAACAAATCGAAACCTTTGATTTAAACCTGGGGCAGGGTAGTCTCTCAGTTAATTCAAAAAGGTGCGCATTAAAGTCGCAAACTCTCAGTTCGTAATACAACGAACGACATCAAAAAGAGAAAAGCATTCCTCTGGAATCAAAAGACAGTGATGGTTCCTTATCCCATAGGCAGTCATTATCTCTCAAAAAAAAGAGAGAAAAAAGCCCACTGAGCCAAACCTACAAAGGAGGCTTAAGAAAACTGGGGCATCCCGCTGACTGTAATCTCGAAAACAGGAACAGTCAGGCAAACGTTAGGGATAACAAATCAAAAGAACGAGGTCGTTACAAGTCCTCAACAACATGAAAAATGTTGCAAAAGAAAAAGGAGATGATGACTGTCTCCCAAAGTTCGACTGGTGAACCATCACCCAAAAGTCCTTCCAAATTCGAATAGAGGGCGACGCACAATTAACTGAGCTTAGGATTGAAGAATATCACGAAGAGCGGGTGGGTACAAATATACTTTGAGCCTTTATCCTTTGTTTCTTAAACCATGAACCAAGCCACGTTACAACCCTTCAAAAGTCCTAATTGAAGCATGGGTTAGTTCGAAAGCATACTGTTACAAAAGGTATCCTGACTCCTGTAAGGCTTTGCTCTAAGTCTTGTGTTGATTTTGTCTTATAAAAAAAAAGTTTTCTGCTAAAAAACACATTTTTCAAAACTTCGAGACAAACATAAACTTTGCATTTCTTAAATATCATTGTTTGCACATGGTTATTTGTTTGACAACAAAGAAATTCATACAGTGAATATTCCGATGAACGAAAGCTCTCTCAGTGAACCAAATCACTTCAAAAAGGATGACACTTCCATTGACAAATCTCCTATCAACAAGGGGGCATGACATGTCACTATCCAGCACACCTGGGGAAGTCCAGTCAAGGTTTCAACAGATCTTTCAAAGTTCAATTAACCTGGGGCAGTCCAGTCAAGGTTTCAACAGATCTTTCAAAGTTCAGTTAACCTGGGGCAGTCCAGTCAAGATTTCAACAAAATCTCTCAATTACAGATTAACTTGGGGCAAGTCTCCGTCACCATCACTTGGGGAATTCAAATGTCAATCTCAAGGGTTACGAACAGTCCAAGTTTCCTGGCAATATCACATACATCTGGTACTGGGGGCAGTGATGAAACCTCTCTAGAAGACCTGCAGTCATGGGTTTATTTCCCCAACATTGGTCAAGGATTAATTCTCCAAAACAAATTACATTTCAACAACATTCTTAACATATGCAGATTGATCGACAGATAAGGTTCCTTCATCTGTTGAAGTAGTAATCATTAAGGTTCCTTCATCTTTTGAAGTAGTAATCATCAAGATTCCTTCATCTTTTGGAGTAGTAGTCATCAAGATTCCTTCATCTTTTGGAGTAGTAGTCATCAAGATTCCTTCATCTTTTGGAGTAGTAGTCATCAAGATTCCTTCATCTTTTGGAGTAGTAGTCATCAAGATTCCTTCATCTTTTGGAGTAGTAGTCATCAAGATTCCTTCATCTTTTGGAGTAGTAGTCATCAAGATTCCTTCATATTTTGGAGTAGTAGTCATCAAGGTTCCTTCATCTTTTGAAGTAGTAATCATCAAGGTTCCTTCATCTTTTGAAGTAGTAATCATCAAGGTTCCTTCATCTTTTGGAGTAGTAATCAAAGATTTTCCATCATCACCTGCTGGAAGTTATAACCACCAACAAGATAACAGACAACTGGAAAATCAGTTTCTCTCAAGAATGAAGACTCTCATTCTTAAAACCTCAGAAGATTGGTATACTCCCAGTTTCTGACTGTTAACAGCATGAAGATTCTCGTCACCTCAGAAGATTGGTACACTCCCAATTTCTGACCCCCAACAGAATGAAGATTCTCATTCTCAAAGTGGCATATAACCTGAGTTCTCAATTCCCCAGCCAGAGAGCCTTACAGAGTCTAATTCCCCTCAGAGTCAAGTTTCAAAATCCCCAGTGGAGCCAAAACAGTCAATCCCCAGTGGAGCTAAAACTTCCAACTATCAATCCCCAAGCAAAATGAAGACTCTCATTCTCAGTTCCTCACAGGATATTCGAATATTCTCCAGTGAAGATCTCCTCAAGACAGGAATCCCCAGCAGATTGGCATACAACCCAAGCTCTTGATTCCCCAACAGTGGTCCCAGGACTTCTCTTTTTCAACAATCAAAGGATTTTCAATCCCCTGCAGCAGTCAAAGATTCACTTTCCCCGACAACAGTCAAGATTCTTTTATCTCCTGCCATCCAGGGTTCATCTATCCTCAGCAAGACAACTCATCAGCTTACATGCGCATTCATCACGTTCATGTCATAAACATTGATATAACATACATTGCATCATGCATCATGACATTGCATACAACTAACTCTTTACCTTTTCAGGAAAGATCAGTCAACAGACAAAGATCATCATCTTTCGAGATTCTTTCTAGAAATGGTTCAGATGTGACCCAGACATGGCGACATTCTGATACTTATTCCAGATTCATTCAGATGCAGTTTTATACGGACTCATCATCAGGAAATCCTACACCGGTTCCTTCTCCACTTCAAGACTTCTGAAAACAGTTCACGGGTTCTCCAGTAACAGATGTTAACCTATCGCTTGTTCAGATTCTTCAAACTCTGAAAACAGTTTATGGATTCTTCCCAACAACGGATGTTAATCTATCGCTTGTTCAGACTCAACTTTTGAAAATAGTTCACGGGTTCTCCAGTAACGGATGTTAATCTATCGCTTGTTCAGACTCAACTTTTGAAAACAGTTTACGGACGCTTCCCAACAACATATGTTGCTCTATTGCTTATTCAACTTCAAGACTTCTGAAAACAATTCACGGGTTCTCCAGTAACGGATGTTAACCTATCGCTTGTTCAGATACTTCTCCACTTCTGAAAACAGTTTACGGATTCTCCAGTAACAGATGTTAATCTATCGCTTGTTCAGACTCAAGACTTCTGAAAACAGTTCACGGGTTCTCCAGTAACGGATGTTGACCTATCGCTTGTTCAGATTCTTCTCCGCTTCTGAAAACAGTTTACGGGTTCTCCAGTAACGGATGTTAACCTATCGCTTGTTCAGATTCTTCTCAACTTTTGAAAACAGTTTACGGACGCTTCCCAACAACGGATGTTGCTCTATTGCTTATTCAACTTCAAGACTTCTGAAAACAGTTTACGGATGCTTCCAGATACGGATGTCAATCTATTGCTTGTTCAGACCCCCAGATCAGAGATGTTCCAAAACATGGATACCTTTCTGATACTCGTCCACTCACCAATGACATACAGTTCAACAACATTTCCAGATGGCATCTCTAAGCCCATCCTCCTACCAGCAACTTCCAGATGGCATCTCTAAGCCCATCCCCCGACAAGATTCTGTCACATCCCTAGATGACATCTCTAAGCCCATCACCAGATGGCATCTCTAAGCCCATCCTCCTACCAGCAACTTCCAGATGGCATCTCTAAGCCCATCCCCCGACAAGATTCTGTCACATACCTAGATGGCATCTCTAAGCCCATCACCAAATGGCATCTTTAAGCCAATTCCCTCTACCATCACATCACCGAGTGCAAATTTTTTTGGGCACTCTAGTGTCCAATATCCTTTTACCCTCGAGTCGCGAAAGGCAAACTTGCCAATCTAACTCTTCAGGTTCAAGAAGATTGAACAGGGGCAACTGTTGTACCCCAAAATTTGCCCTCCTATTTTTCCACAAGAAATCACAGCTTCGGGCTTTTCCTGATTTTTCAGATGGGCTCAAGAATCAGTCAAACATAATTTTTCTTGTCAGTCTAGCCAAATTAGGGTTTTCATGGACTCTGGAACATTTCAAGAAAATTATTAGGGTTTAGTTGAGTTTGGCTCAAAGTTTGATCAGACAGGCGTTTCTTTGGTGTTAAGTCAAGAATTAGGGTTTTTGCGTGCGCAGTTTCAGAAGAGTGTGAATCCACAGTGTTTTAATTGGTTGTTACACTGTTTTGACATTTGTTCAAAATTTCTGTCTAAACATCTGGGATAAAGGCTAAGGCATTTGATTTGAGATGGGATAAAAGCTGAGGCATTTGGATTGAGAACTTGAAGGGTTTGATTTAATCAGTAAAGAGATAGGCATATGGATGTTTGTTTGATTGACTGTGCATTGCTCATGTTTATTTGGGACGTCGGGTTTATTATTGATTGCAAGACCACAGCGTTTATTGATTATTTATCATTTCTGAGTTAGAATAGTTGGGATTTACTTCCAGTTATTATAATTTAAGAAATATGAATAATCAAATAAACAATTGAAGAAGAATTAAAAAAAGGATTAAACTTTTATTTACTTTTAATTATTAAGTACAAATGTTATTTGAATACATTTACAGTATTTACAAATAATGTTATTACAAATAAGTAAAGGTAAAATAAAGCTATATCCTAAGTTTTCTAAATCTTCATCCTCTATTGCTGCTCCCCATTGCTCAATTGATTTTCATCTGCAAAAACAAAGAAAGGGGAAAAGTCAAATGCAGATGAATTAAATAAAAAGGCAGACAGATATTCTAAAATTCATCATTAAAAGTAACTGGCCGGAATCAGTTTGTTTGCCCTCTCTGCAAATCACAAGATTACTCTTGGTTCACAAAGAGGGATAGAAATATGTTTTGCAAATTTAAAAAAATGCATAAAGCTGCATAGTTCATAATTCCAAATTGTCAACCAAAGTTTTCAAACTGAATAACCAAGTCCAAAAAGCAAAACTGTCAAAATTCCAAACTAAGTCACAAATTGCAAACTGAACTGCACATGTCTAACCAAGTTTAAAATGTCAAACAAAGCTATCAAAAGGCTATCCAAAAAGCTGTCAACAAAGTACACAAGATATGCAGAAAATCTGGAAAAATAAGATAAGAGATATGCAAAGCAAAACCAAAGTGCAAGCAACATTCTAAATCATCACTTTCCAAGGCCAGTACTTTTTCAGAAAAGTACAATCTAAAGCAATAAAAATGCTTTTTAAATCTGTAGAGAGAAGAGAGAGAGAGTAAAAGAGGTGGAGAGGCTTACAGTAGGCTTGAGGCTTAGAGATATAAAACAAACAGTTGATATTAGTACAAAAGAAGAGGCAGAAGATCACAAAAAACAAACTATCTCAAACCTGTTACATAATACAAGCCTTGACCTGCCTTAACATAAAAACACCTCAAGGCCTGTCAAACATAAAAACCACCTCAAAACAGCTAGCCTCAAAAACCTGCCTTGCATCCTGTCAAACCCTCCAAACCTGTGATTCAAACTTCAACCAAAGCCTTTCAAAACTCAGGCCTGTAAACTCAAAACAAAATCAAACAACCTGCGTGAAAACAAGCAGGCCTGTGACCAGAAGCCTGCATAAAACATACAAACATTCAACCACAAACCTGTGGCCAAAACCTAAACTCAGTTTCACCTCAAGCCAAGCCTGATAAACCAGAAAAAAGGCCAAACATCAAAAGCCAAACAAGCTTATAAATTGTTCATACCAAAAACCAGTCAAACAACAAGTCCATAAGCTTTTCAAAGCCTAAAGCTCCAAACAAACCCCAACAAATCCTGTCAAACTTCATTCAAACCAGTAAAGCACAACCAAAAAAAGCCATACAACCTGTTTCAAACCACAGGCCAGCCTCAGAACTGATTTCCTCATAGGCTACACAAAATCCCAATCTCAGTCAATATCATACAAGCATAAATCCCAATCTCAGTCAATATCATACAAGCATCTTCAACAAATCGAAACAATAACTGAACCAACAAAGCCCTCAGAGCTAGGCTCATCACAGGGTCTAACAAAAAAAAATATTCAGAATCAATTTCAACACATCATCAACACTCAAAGACATCACTCAGAAGCAAATAGGAGCAAGCATACATAAGCGAAGAGCAAGCATACAGAAGTAAAGGGCAACCAGTCAGAAGAGGAAAAGAAGCAACAAGCAGGGTTTTAAGAATCGTCATCATAAAACCACAAAAAGCAAGATACTGAATACCAGATTTCCAAAGCTCTAAGCATCGCGCTCCCTCGCCTTGGCCGCCCTAAACGCCTCCAGTCCGTTTCTCCACTCCTCCTCTCCAAAGGTTTGTTTCTTCTTCCTTCATACCTCACACAAGTAATGATAACATGAAAAATCAGAAGTTGTCAAAGAACTAATAACATGCAAAGCTCGAAACCCTAATAAGACAGAAATTATACCTTTGTGTCACCGATGTTTGAGTAATCCATGGAGGGAGAAGGAGCTGACGGCGGCGCCTGGTGGCCCTAGACGAAGGATGTTGTTCAGAAAAAGCTTGGCTTGAGAAAGAACGAAGGAAACGAAGAAAGATGGAAACGGCGCCTCTGTAATGTTGTAACCCCAATTGCCAAATGAAACAAAATGAATGAAACCCTAAAACAAATGTTTCCCAAAACTCAATGGGCCTGACCCTTGGAGAAAACGACTTAAGCCCAAAACTGGCGTGCCCCCCCCCCCCCCCCCCCATTTCTCCTTCTGCTTATTTGTTGTTTGGGCCAGAGCAAACCCCATAAAGCCCATCTAACTCTTTTTCTTATTTTCTATTTTATTCAAACTAACACCTTTATTTATTTTCTTTCTATATAACACCACTTATTTTGTAAAATAAAATAATCCACTAACTTTTTTTATATAAATTTTTCTTAATTACTTTTTTATTAGTATGATTAAAAATAGATAATAATATTTTATTTTGAGTTAAATAAAATCCTTGTATATAAGATATCAATAAATACTTAAAAATAGATTTTTTATTAAACATTTGTTTATACATAAAACATTAATTTACTTAAACTTGAAACATTTTTCTTTTCTTCTAATTAAAATTTTTATACATAAAAATACTAACTAAAATACATAAGAACATTAATACATAAAAATAGATTTTCTTAAGTATTTTCTTTTCTTTTATTAAATCTTTTGTTTATAAAACATTAACAAAAACATAAATACATATTTGCATCACTTGTAAATAAATCACATACACTTTCACCAATACCTTTGCTTATCTTTTATTCTTGTACATTGATACATGTTACATTGAGAATGCGATTGGTTCGATTTGGTTGTAAATATATTTGGACATTACTCTCCTAATGAGTCTCATCCCCATTTGTAAATATTTGTACCCCCACTCCCAGACACTTATTTGTAATAGCTTAGACTTTAAATTCCCGCAATTTATTGCTTTCAATTATACCATGTTTAGACCTAGGGTTTGTATGTAAATAAAATCAATCGCTAGGTGACCTAAATACAAAGATAAATGCATGACAATCAATACACAATTCACACTTGCACCCCTAGGGTAATCCCGCTTGTTGCCTTCCAAAATGGGCCATGCTTGCACGTTGAGTTTCTTTGGCAAAACAAAACGAATCAAATGATCATAGTCCCTCGATGACGCTTTCGAAGTTGCCTAAACAAAATGATCATAGCCCCTTCAAGCAAAATTGCCAAAGACCCTTGGCACCATTGCATTCATGGTCTATACGATGACCCGCGCCTGTCCCGTTAACATCCTAACACAAGATTGTCCACCAAATACAATGGTGGAACAATACTGTTAAAAGGATTAAAACATAAGAAAAACCTTTGAGTAAATTTAGGGGTAGACAACTCTTAGTTACTTGATCAAACTTGCAAAACACACTTGCCTACTTTTCAAAACACACTCCACAAACACTTTCAAAACAACTTTCAAAACATTGAAACATCTTTTCGAAAAGACACACACCTTTGTAAAACATTCGAGTAAAGAATTGTTACAACGGTTGCCTAGACAAGCCATCTTTTTCAAAACATTTTCAAACACACACACACACACTACCATTTCAAGCAATTGAAAATCAAAGGCAAGTGATCTAAAACGAGTAACTAAGAGCCCATGGATAACCATGGATGAAAAGGGTGCTAATACCTTCCCTTTTCATAATCTACCCCCCGAACCCACGAAACATCTCAAAAGGTTTTTCCTGTGCTTTTTAACCTTTCCTTTAGGATAAATAAAAAGTCGGTGGCGACTCTTGCTAAACCGAACAAGTGCGAATACAAACGCAAAACCTCAAGTCAGTTCTCCCACCGTATCACACACATGATTATTTTATTTAATATTTCAAGGGATTTATGGTTTATAGACACGTTGTTAACATCCAAGTAATAAGTCTTTTGTTTCTCTTTCCAGAATCCATAGTTTAAAAGTACCTGAGATATTCACAAATAGTCAACCTTTAAATCCCTTGAAATATTGTTTTTTCAAAAGATGCTTATGAGTGCATGGATGCATGATGCAACAATCACACACAAGATCACACATATAGGGTTCATAGGTTCAACGTCACGAGCATGAGGTCGAAGGTACTACCCATAAGGTATTAGTCTAAAAAGTTATCACCTGCCGAACAAGGTTCTAGAGGTTCTCAGAGTCTACATCCTTCCTTCGGAAATTACCAACTTCCCGATTAACTCGGTAATTAGTAATATTCTCAAGAAAGACTTGTCTGAGCGTAGTATCGCGTGACAACTACTTCCGGATTACTCTGTTATAGCTTTCGCACTACACCTAAAAGGCCAAGAGGGGTTAGGTAATCTACAGTCCTCAGCTTCGGCAGGCTCCCAGATCGAAAGCAGTACGTCTTCCCGATTACTCGGTAAACGACACTACAGTCAAAGGGGCCTCCACTAAGTTGGGGATCTCATGCCTCCTTTTTTGGGATTACTCCCTCAAAGTTAACATGACTATACCGCTCGTCCTATCTTAAGTTTGCCCAAGTCCGGGTATAGGACTTATGAGTAATCACCAAGCACCCTGTAAACCAGGAAAATCTAGACAAACATATATACAAAATATAACACATAAACAACAATAGCACATATACAGATATAAACAAAGATAGGTTTAACCCACTTAGGGATGGACCAGCAAGAGGTCAATCTTTCCCCAGTGAAGTCGCCATTTTTTCTGTAGCGGTAGAAATGTGCAAGACTAAGCCATTGGATTGACTAGACTTTATACAAATCAAAATAAAAATCGCCACCGCGCTTTATTGTTTCCAAAGGAATGGGAAAAGAGAGAATAACCCAAAAAGAGGGGGAAAGATTCAAGGTAAGGGGGGTTGGTTATGCAAAGGGAAGGTATTAGCACCCTAAACATCTACGGTACTCCGCAGGAACCTCTTTGAAAAATCTGTATATTTTGGCTATAAAATGTGTTGTATATAAAATGGATGGTGGAGGTGAGAAAAGAAATATTTTTATAATTTTTGCACTCGCCGCGGTTGCTAACCTTTAGTGCCTACGTACCACCTTTCATGCAATAGGGGATCAGGGTACACGTAGTTCCTCTTTTAAAAATTTGAAACACAAGTGTGTTGGTTGATTTTATGAGATAAGACATCATCACAATTGTCTGTGTGAAAAACATACTTACTACCCACAATCATGAGAAAGGAGAATTTGCATCATCTCAAAGTGGAGGATATGGCTTGTATTTTAAAATCAACAATGCCCCACTCAACACCCAAGTGGAAAATATCTCACTTCACTACATATTGTAGAAGTATAGTTGTTTGCATCACTACAAGGATTGACAAGAGTCTAATCTTTTGAGAAAAGTTTAAAGATAAAAGCCAAAGTGTTTTGAAGATATTATACCATCGTTGTTCACTGACGAGGAACCACCACCGTTCACTGATGATAGCAAAAAGATAAGAAACACCGACGTTCACTGCCGATGCACTACCAACGTTCACTTAAGGTAGATTTTGAAAATATCATACCATCGCCGTTCACTAACGAGGAACCACCACCGTTCACTGATGATAGAAAAAAGATAAGAAACACTGACGTTCACTGCTGATGCACTACCAACATTCACTGAAGGTAGATTTTGAAAATATTATACCATCGCCGTTCACTGACGAGGAACCACCACCGTTCACTGATGATAGCAAAAAGATAAGAAACACCGACGTTCACTGCCGATGCACTACCAACGTTCACTGAAGGTAGATTTTGAAAATATCATACCATCGCCGTTCACTAACAAGGAACCACCATCGTTCACTGATGATATAAAAAAGATAAGAAACACCGATGTTCACTGCCGATGCACTACCAACGTTCACTGAAGGTAGATTTTGAAAATATCATACCATCGCCGTTCACTGACGAGGAACCACCATCGTTTACTAATGATAGCAAAAAGATAAGAAACACCGACGTTCACTACCGATGCACTACCAACGTTCACTGAAGGTAGATTTTGAAAATATCATACCATCGCCGTTCACTGACGAGGAACCATCACCGTTCACTGATGATAGCAAAAAGATAAGAAACACCGACGTTCACTGCCGATGCACTACCAACGTTCACTGAAGGTAGATTTTGAAAATATGATACCATCGTCGTTCACTGACGAGGAACCACCACCGTTCACTGATGATAGCAAAAAGATAAGAAACACCGACGTTCACTGCCGATGCACTACCAACGTTCACTGAAGGTAGATTTGGAAAATATCATACCATCGCCGTTCACTGACGAGGAACCACCACCGTTCATTGATGATAGCAAAAAGATAAGAAACACCAACGTTCACTGTCGATGCACTACCAACGTTCACTGAAGGTAGATTTTGAAAATATCATACCATCGTCGTTCACTGACGAGGAACTACCACCGTTCACTGATGATAGCAAAAAGATAAGAAACACCTACGTTCACTGCCGATGCACTACCAACGTTCACTGAAGGTAGATTTTGAAAATATCATATGTTCCCCAAACTTCTGGTGTTTCACCTAGAACGGGTCTCAACTTCTTCCTTAACCGAGGAATTCCGCCTGGAAAGGGTAATATGTAAGTTGTCTCAAATAAAGAGACTTCCACTTGCAAAGATTTCACAACGAGCAATTTCTGTGAATTTGAAAGTCTTGCCATCCACTAGCGTAAACTGACGACGGACTGCAAGCTAACCACTCATAGAGGAAATAGCAAAAAAAAAGTTACGTCGACTTGTACAGGGAAGAACGAGTTGCTCTAACAAAGATACCTGTTGCTTGTTATCATGGAGGATCGCAAAAAGAAACGACTTTCTGGGGATGGAAATGTGGCTTCCTGGGGAAATGAGATATGACTTCCTGGGGAAATGAAATATGACTTCCTGGGGAAATAGATATGACTTCCTGGGGAAATGCCACATTATTCCTGCTGAAGAGATAAAGTCTTCTCGTGCAAAATAAATGCACAAATCAAAACTCGAAGTTCTCGGAAATCCAAAGTAATTAATTTCGTCATGCAACCACGAATCCAATTAGAAACAAACTGGAGCAAGACGGCCAAAGAAGATACATCTTTTGAGAAATAAACTCAAGAGGGAAAACCAAATTCAACTAAGCAAAGAGCGTCGTTGTCTGTCCTAACTTCACTAAGGAGAAACATAATCCGGATGTAGCTAAATCAAACAGATACCGGGATAGAACATCTTTCTTCCGTTTTCATCGGAGAAACTAGTTTTCCAAAAACAACGTGCCTATGGAGATTGCAAGATCAGCCTCAAATAAAGCAGACTGACGCCGAGACAACCAAACCTCACTGGGGGATTCAAGTTTACCTCCCTGGAGAAAAAACAAACTGAGGATTGAAAACTTTTCATCATGAATACTCATTCCAACAAGAGATGCCCTGGGATAACCTTCCGAGGGAATAACACACAGACTTCCATGGGGAAAACAAATGTTTCACAGTCTGTACTCCTACTGGGGATTTCGATACTGATTGTGAATAAGGCAAATGGAAACCAAATTGTCAAAACATTCACTGGGGAAATCAGACCCACTTTGAAGGAAGAAAAACATATGGACTTCACTAAGGGAGACAATACTTCATCATCGAGACCTCTACCAGGGACTTCATGCTGACTTCATTGGGGAGGTCGACACCACATCATCGAGGGGAAACCAAGATACGTTCTTCACTGGGGAAAAAGGACTTCTATCAAATAAAATAGGCCTTCACTGGAAAATACTGGATTGAGTCTTCATATCAACCAAACCTATTCCAACAAAAGATGCCCTGGTGTAGTCTTCCTGGGAAATCAAGAAGTCAACACTAATGCCAATACTGCAAAAAGAGCGATATCTCAGCACACCAAGGGAATAAAACCTTTCATCATATGAGGGAAAACTTCGCTGGGGGAACCTGGGACGGAGGCTTCTGACCATGCAAACCCAAAATCAAAAGTGAACCAAGACTTGGCCGGGGATCATAGGATCACAAACCAAATATTGTACCTTGCACCCACTGGTATCATCTTTAATATACAAAAAATCATGCGCATTCCAGCGAAAATGACCTGAGAAAACCTTCCTGGGGAACCAAGAAGTTAACAGTACAACAAGAAGTCAAAGTTATGGGGATTTTAAGTCAAACTCAACACTTGGTGAGAGAAAACCCAAAAACTTGACAGTTGTCTCAACACCTCTTAGAAAATATACGGCCCTTGTCTAGCTACTTGGGAATCACATAACAACAATAATGTCGTAACAAGAGAAAGCACTGCTCTACAAGAGATTCCATATCAATAAAAAGGGAGAAAGAACTCCATCAAATGAGCAAAGACTTCGTAGCTCTTTTTAATCTCCGTTTGATCACCACCTGGATGGGTAAAGAATCACACTCAGCTGGAGAAGTCTGCGGCAAGACTGGAAAAAATGGGATTATGAACCCAACATCATAACACAACTTGAGGAAGGTTCTCAGCTTGGGTTTAGACATAGCAGCTATCTTGACAAAATCTGTATATTCCCTTGGAAACTGTGATCAGTGGATTTAGAACTGACTGTTTAACGCTGGTTCGCGAAATGTCGCGGAAGCAAGAGTCGCCACCGTCTTTTATTTTCTCCAATATGGAAAGGACAAAAGCACAGAAAAATTCCTTATGAGATTAGTTCTCGGTTCGGGAGGTAGATTTATAGAAAGGGAAGGTGTTAGCACCCTTTCTATCCATGGTTATCCATGGGCTCTTAGATACTTGCTCATTTGTGTTTTCAAAATGTTTGTTTGCTTTTCAAGGTGAGTGGGTTTGAAAAAGTTTCGTTTAAAATTTCAGTTTGACTCTTGTGTCAGTCCTCAAGAGTGTTTGAAAAGTTATTTTTGAAAGCTTTTTGCAAAGTGTCGGTGTGAAAAAGAAGTTTTGATTTGTTTTGAATTTAGAGCAAGTATCTACGAGTCATCTACCTACCCTAAGGAATTAGCCTGTGTAAATGTCCTTAAGATAGTGCCATCCCACCATTGAGAGGTAGGTAGCACCACCGTTGGAGGTGTTCGGGTCAATTCGAGGGTCAGGGACAGTGTGGCCACCGAGCAACAGTAAGACACCTTAGAAGCTACCCTTATGCCATGTTCATGGACATAAGGACTTACTAAAACGTCCTATACTCGACGACCACGTTTCGAGGGGCAAGGCAACAATGAGGCGTACCCTAGGAGTGGTGTGTGAATCGTGTGTCATTTTCAGTTATTATTTGTCTTGTCATGCATTTAGTGAGCTACGCATTATTTTTATTTGGGCATACATTCTTTCATGTGATTAGCAGTTTAAAAGTGCAGAATTTTAAAGTGCGGAAAATAAAAGTCCTACGCTATTACAAGGCGCGGGTCGATACATCGCCAAATTAACAACCCGATTTTGAATAAAAGTGCGGAAAGTAAATGTCCTAATTATCTATTACAAGGCTTTGGGGCAATTACATAAATTTAAAATGAAAAATGTAAATAAACGCGCGAAACGAAATAAGAATCAAGAGTGCGAGGGCGTTGGACCATTTAAGGAAATTGAATTGAAATTACAAATTAATTAATAATTAAAGAAAGAAAAGAACTTGTTTTTATGTTTTTTTTGGTATTTATGAGAGAAAGAAGATTAATTGAAATTAAAAATTTAAATAAAAACCCTAATTCTAGTTTGTTTTTAATTATTAGAAAATGTTTAAGTTTTGACCTAATTTAACCCTAATTAATTAAATGTCATATTTATTTACAAGATAATTAATAATTAATAATAATAAGAAGGAAAATTTAATTATTGAGAAAAAGAGTAAAAATGCTAGAAACCCTAATTTTTATGTTTTTTAGTTATTAAGAAGTAAATTAAAATTAAAACCCTAAATTAAAACTAAATTGATCATTAAATTTATTTACAAAATTAATGGAAATTAATATTAATGAAACATGTTTTTTTATTTTATGATTTTTTTGTTTTTTTTTATATTGTAAAAATTATTTTATGGAATTAATTAAAACAATAAAACAAATTAAAAAAAGAATAAAAAAGGAAAAGAAAGTAAAATTAAAAGGAAGAATACAAATAGCAGGGGGGTGTCTGGCCCCTTTGGAGGTGTTTTTATGAGAATTTTGGCCCAATGGAACAAGCCCTGTTTGACTTCTCTGATTGAGTGGGAAACAGTTGACCAATACGTATGGAGGATTGCTGGTGATGGCCATTAGATTGGCCTTCAGGGACATGTGGCAAGCACAGATCTGGAGTTGCATGGTAGCCTTTTGGAAGCGTACTACACAGAATCATGTTAAAGGAAAAAATATTGAATAAAGTGGGGGGACCTGGGAATCGAACCCAGGTCCCTGCGTTTACCATGTTAATGCTTTGCCAGTTGTGCTGCTTGCGTTCTTTGATAATATAATGGGACACAAATATTATAATGAGGAAATAAAGCTAATGATATAAAACAATAAAAAAACGCGCCAGATTCAAATGCTCCAGTCACATGAGGACACGCCAGCTTCATCTTCTTCTTTCTGCAAAAATATCAAACAAGTAGCGGGGGTTTTAAACCCCCACTAAATAATACAGTGGATAATAGCGATTAGCTCCTGGGCATATATAAAAAAGGCGCGAGGTGATGATTGTGTTCGTATGAAGGTCCTGGTTTCAATGGTATAAGTTTCGTGGCCTAATTTTTCCAGATGAGGAAAGCCCTAAATTCAAACTCCTGAAACCCTAGAATGCTTTCATGGTGGATTTCTGTACAGGACTTGTTAATTCAATTAAAGCATGCCTTAAGCTTCAGAACACTCATATTAGTCCAAATCAATGATTAAAAATTACAAATAACGCATGGATAATGAAACACGATTATGAAAATTTTCAACAAAAGTAGGACTTTGTTATACCGATTCCTTGTGTATGGAGAGTGGAAAAGGGTTGAGACACGATCAAGAAAGTCCCAGCAAGCCTTTGGAATGGATTGTAGGCCTTGAATCACACTGGAACTATGTTTTCAGTTTCAACTTTTTTTTGTGAAAAATGCAAGTTTGGTTCTTATGCTTGAGCGCAGCTTTCTTGTTCTTAGGATTAGGTTTGTGTTCTTGCATATATGTGGAATGAATTAGGTCAACAATCCAAGCCCAAAGCCTTGTATTCAATGATTTTCAAAATTTGATTTTTCATGATCTTTTTCAATCTTTTCTTGCCATGGAACTTGCCAATCATGGGAGATTCTTTCCCTTTTGGATGTGCACGAAATCTTGAGTACATAAAGAGTGTGTTGTACCCCAAAATTTGCCCTTCCATTTCCTCAACATTTTCTCATCACAAGACCCTTGAAGATCAAGATCCAATTAGGGTTTCCTCTGCTCAAGACTTCTCCTTGCACTGTTGACCCAAATTAGGGTTTGTGATTGTACAAAGATATTTTGACCTAAAATGCCTAAGATGGCTTTCATGCTTCATGTTGGACTCCCAAGTTTATCCATACCAAGTTTCAAGTCTTGATTCCAAATTTTGCCCAGTCAATTGGATAGTTGACCTAGAAATCAACTGTATTGGGGAAAAAGTCAACTGTGGCCAATTGACAGTCAAATCTCATGAAAATTGACCCACATCAACATTATGAACTCACATGAACCATTTGATCAAGTTTGGATCACAATTCCATAAGAAATTTGATCAGATCATCAAAAGGGCAAAATGGTCATTTTTAGGGTTTTGACTGCACAAAGGTAATTTTTGACTGTTTGACCTAGCCAATGGCAAACCAAGCTCACATATGGACTCAAGGACCCCATGGAATTGTTTTGACATGCTCAACAAGTTCAAAAGATCCCAAATGCACAAGATTGATAGTTGAATTTCCCAGTCAATTGATCAATTTTGACTGTATACTGAAAAGTCAAACTTTGACTTTTTTGGTCAAAATCAAGGGTCAAGATTCATTTTTCATCAAAACATGCCAAATCATGAAACTTGTTCACCAAGAAATCAAAAATTGCAAATTAGGGTTTGAAATGAGAATTTTTTCATAACTTAGAATTTTTCTAAGTTATGAAAAACCCTAATTTTTTCCAAACTTTGCCCCACTTTCTCACCAAGATTTATTTGGATTCAAGCAAAAGTCAAAACATGAAAGTTGTAGCCTATTGCATAATCTACAACTTTGATTCACAAAGTTTTCCAAAAAGAAGCTTGTATCTCAAGTTACAATTTTTGGAACAAGGGTACCAAACCATTCTTAACTTAGTGAAAATTTGACCTATTTTAGGCATGTTTTTTACCTAACTTCAAGACCATTTTCCATACACTTCCACTTGGAATTTCAATTTTCACTTCAAAGATGGATTGTAGTACACATTCCAAGCTTTCCAAAATGTCCAAGAACTCATCAAACAACCTCATGACTTGAGAGAATCGAATTTTGCAATATGGCAAAAACTCACTTTTGAATTGACCAATTTCCATGTTCATAACTTGTGCAAATTTCTCAAATCAGCATGCAACTTGATTACAGGCCTTTTATCTCATCCACACTCAATAATTTAATGCAAAACCTCTGTGTCCTAGCATTATCTTGTTCATTAAACCATTACACAAGAGATTAACCTTAAAATGGAAAAAGCATTTTAGCCATTTTTGAAAAGATTGCTTTATGTCAAGTTCACATATCTTTGAAGTACAAAGAAATCTCTGAGGCACAAGTTATGAGACATATTGCACTGATCAAGACAAGGCTTTGCAGCATGTTTAGGGGGCCTGCATAAGCTTGTAACAAAGACTTGGCATTTTAACTTAAGAAGTAAGAAACATTGCATAACATAGACCAACTTCCATATCAGTCAACAAAGCCTTAGAGAAAGTTATCAAACACATTCTAAACATTGATCCTAAGCTGAAGCACGACCCTAAGATCCTCAATACCTCCTCATTCCCAAAATCACCTTCAAATTGCTCAAAAACAGAGCTTGCTGCAGATTGAGTTCCCTAGCTCAATCCTTTCATACACTCTTGCCCAAACCAGTTCACACACCTTCCCTACCATCAATGCAAGCTAACCAAAACCTAAGACACGACCTGTAACACTCCCAGGCCACTTCACCATTTTCATTTTCTTGTTTTGCAGTTGAAGTTCTCTAGCACGATTCAAGAAGTTTCAGGATAAAGTAGAACTTGGAATAGCATCCCCACACTTCAAGGAAGCTGTACAAATCATCATCTTGCTCTGAAAGCTCCTCCATTGCAAGGCACGATTCCAACTGAACAGGTATATTCATGAAGTTCTATCTCTCAGTATAGGCATTGTTAGCTTTAGGTTTGTGAAGGAAACATGTCACATTCATAGCCCTGAACATGCCCATATAATTAGATTTCATTTATATTATGTATGCTTAGAGAATTTGATGTCTGAACTTTGGACAAAAATTAGGTTAAGAATTGGGGGAGAAGAAATTCTCTCTCATTTCTGAGAGTTAAAACATGTTCTTTATATGTGTGAATTCGTGAGAAGATGCTTAACATGTTTGATGTTGTAAGTTTTTGCTAAAACTCAAAGAATCAGGACCTTGCAATGGAAGAAAGAGGCGCGTGTTTTTTGTTCAAACAGAAGTCTGGAGGTTGAAGAAAGACTTGGTGGGCTGGGCTTGTGTGGTCATTTCTTTTTACACCATTTTTCTGCTTTCACACCCCCTGAGCCCATTTAGCTTATTTTAGTGATTTCTTGACTTTTTCTTTTTTGGTTTGACTTACTTATTTTTTCTTACAATATTAAAAATATAAAAAATATTTTTCTCACCATTTTTGAATTTATTAGGCATTTATTTGGTTTTCTTTTTAGTTTGTACATAAATAAATAAATACATATACTTTTATTTAAAATACTAAAATAGTGCAAATACATTTTTATACATTTTTATTTTGTTTTATCTTCTGAAAATATTTTATATAAAAAATATTTTTTTTATAAATATTAAATATTATTATTTTTGTATATATAATACATATTTAGAAAATAATACATATATATATATATATATATATATATATATATATATATATATATATATATATATATATATATATATATATATATATATATATATATATATATATATATATTTATTAGGATATTTAGGTTAAAATACAAAATATACACATTTTTATATTATTATTAATATTTAATATAAAAAATGCCTTTTTGACAAATATACTTCATTTTTTATTTTATTTTTGTATATAATAAATAAATATTGTACATAATAAATAAATAATACATTTTCTTTAATAAAATTAGGGTTTTGCCCTAAACATGAAAAAACTCCAAAAAATAATACTTTTATTTTTGTTTATTTTGACATATAAAAATACTTTTTTTCATACATACAAAAACCATTTTTGCATCTTGCATATTTATTTTTAGTTTATTTAATTTATGCAATTAAATATCTTGTAAATAATTCAATATTGATGTAATAGTTTAGGTTTAAATTCCTTGTCAAAATCCCCATTGGAACATTTGTACCCCCCTTCCCATATATTGTGTTGTAATAGCTTAGTAAATTTATTTTTTCGCACTTTATTGCTTTCTAATTATACCATGTTAGAATTAGGGTTTGTATGCGAAAAACAATGAAAATAATTTGACCTAATTTCAAGATAAACAAGCATGAAAATGGACATACAAATCACACTTGCACCCCCTAGGGTATTCCACTTGTTGCCTTCAATAAATGGGCCATATTGCATGTTAGGTCTCTTTGGGAAAAACAAACAATCAATTGATCATAGTCCCTCGATGACGCTTTCAAAAAGTTGCCTAAACAAATGATCAAGTCCCTTAAAGAAAATTGCCCAAAGATACTTGGCACCATTGCAACTATGGTCTAAACGATGACCCGCGCCCGTCCCTTTCACATCCTAACATGAGATTGTCCACCAAATACAATGGTGGAACAAACTTGTTAAAAGGATTAAAACATAGCAATAAACTTTGAGAAATTTTAGGAGTAGATAACCTCTTAGTTACTTGAATCAAACTTGCAAAAACAAAAACACTTGCCTATTTTCTAAAACCACACCTCACAACACTTTCAAAACAAAACTTTCAAAAACAAATGAAAACCTTTTCAAAAGACATACATCTTTGTATACATCCCAACATGGATCATTACAAAGGTTGCCACCACATTGGCTTCTTTTCAAAACATTTTCAAAACCACACACAAAGCACCATTTCAAACAATTGAAAACCAAGGCAAGTTGATCTAAGCAAGTAACTAAGAGCCCATGGATAACCATGGATAGAAAGGGTGCTAATACCTTCCCTTTCTATAATCTACTCCCCGAACCCAAGAAAACATCTCAAAGGTTATTGCTGTGCTTTTTAACCTTTCCTTAGGATAAAATAAAAAGTCGGTGGCGACTCTTGCTCAACCGAAACATTTGCGAAAACAAACGCAAAACCATAGTCAGTTCTCCCACCGTATCACAGAGTGCATATGCTGCATAAAAAGATTCAAAACCTTTATTTTAGTATTTTTCTCATATTTAATTTTAATTAAATGAATTAATAGGATTAAAAACTCAATTAATTAATTAAAAATAAGAAAATAACTCCCCTTTGGGTCAATGGGTCGTGCATAGCTTTTGGGTGATGATTCTTGGAAGAAATTGAGGCCCATTAGCAATTTTGAGGCATTTGAAGCAAAGTTGACTTTTCAAAATTCCCAAAAATTCCCCAACTTCCACAAGGCATATCTTGCTCAATTCTTAAGCTTTGATCATGTTCTTGGACATTTTGGAAAGGTCTTGAAGTCCTCTAACCATTGCCTTTGGTCCCATGTCATTTTGATTTACCAATCTCAAGTTATGGTCTTTGACTTAAAGTGTCTTTTTGTTGACTTTTGAAAATGACCTATAATGTTGAGATTGATAACTTTTTGTGAGAGCATTTATTGGACTTGAAGTGTGAAGATGAGTTGTAGGAAATGTCATTCTATTCAAAATGAGCTTTGGATGGAATTTTTCTGATAAACCATGTGGAAGTTATGCCTTGGTCAATTTGCAGTTGACTTTTTCAACTGTCCAAATATAGAAACTTTTGCATCTTGAGACTTTTTGAGCCATGCCTTGAGAATCATGATCAAGAATTGATCAAATGATGTTTGTGGCTTCAAAATAAGATGTTGACCAAAAATTTTGACTTTTGACTGTCAAATGACCATTTTGCCCCTGCAGTTGACTGTTGAGCAATCAGGGTTTTTGACTGTGCAATTTGGTGCTGTGAGTCTTGCAACTTGGCATAAGGATGCTTGAAAATGTTTATAGGCATGTGGGACTTGTTTGGACCCTTGGAAACTTCAACTTCTTTGTCAGAACCAAAACCCTAATTTTTGACTGTTAGGAGGCCATTGAACTGTGCAACCCTTGAGAGATTTTGAACCTTGATCTTGGCAAATCTTGAAGAATATGGGAGGGCAAATTTTGGGGTACAACAGATTCCCCTGTTCAATCTTCTTAGACCTGAGGATGTAGATTGGCTGACGTGCCTTTCGTAATCCGAAGGTGGAAGATGATTGAACACTAGAGTGCCCAGAAATTTGCGCTCACATAGTGCCAGTGTGATGGTGGGAATGGGCTTACAGATGCCATTTGGAGATTGATGGATAGGAAGATGGGCTTATAGATGCCATGTGGGTGTCGATCGCGTAAGAGATTCCTTAGCAAGAACTTGCGTACCTGGAAAAAAGAAAGATGATTACCTGGCCTATTACAGGAGTTGGTCTTCAAACTCTTTATATAGACGCACCCTGGTTGGTTACAGGGATCGAATCTTCAACCTCTTCAGACGTGCCCTGGCGAGATACAGGAATCGAGCCTGGAACTTCAAAAGGTGATGAATGAATCAGGGATGGTTACTTCCTCAACGGGACGATGAGAGAACCTGGGGCGATTACTACCTCAACCGTAACGATGAGAGAATTTGGGGCGATTACTACCTCAACAGTAACGATGAGAGAATCTGGGATGATTACTACCTCAACAGTAACGATGAGAGAATCTGGGATGACTACTACCTCAACAGCAACGATGAGAGAATCTGGGGTGATTACTACCTCAACAGTAACGATGAGAGAATCTTGGATGTCTTCTACTGAATCTTCATCAGGAAAATCTTTAGGAATCGATTTAACTGGACCAGAGAAGGCCTTTGACTGGATCGGCATCAGAAAAATCTTTAGGAGTCGATTTAACTGAACCAGGCAAGGTCTTGGAATCTTCAACTGGGATAAGAATCAGGGAGATCTTAGGGTCGATCTGACTGAACCAGAGAAGGCCTTTGACTGGATAAGAATCAGAAAAATCTTTAGGAGTCGATTTAACTGAACCAGGCAAGGTCTTGGAATCTTCAACTGGAATAAGAATCAGGGAGATCTTAGGGTCGATCTGACTGAACCAGAGAAGGCCTTTGACTGGATAAGAATCAGAAAAATCTTTAGGAGTCGATTTAACTGAACCAGGTAAGGTCTTGGAATCTTCAACTGGAATAAGAATCAGGGAGATCTTAGCGTCGATCTGACTGAACCAGAGAAGGTCTTGGGTTAACTTTGACTGGATAAGAATCAGAAAAATCTTTAGGAGTCGATTTAACTGAACCAGACGAAAGTCTTGGAATAGCTGAGAACTTAACTGGATCTTTCCTGAAAGGTAAAGGTCAGTCATATGCAATGCATGGTATGGATCAAGCAATGATGTTCTCAACATAAATGAGATTGTATGTTCATGATGCGTATATGCATACTGTAATGTATGGAAATGTGATGTTTATGATTGTATGTTTTTGTCTAGGAAAATAAATCCTTGACGGGCGCCGGGAAGTTAAATCCTGGGCTGATGGTTGAAGAGAGCTCTTCGTTTCCGCTGGGGATGAAGATTGCAAGAATGAACCGGTAGGAGAAGATAACTCCGTTGGGGAATAAACTTGATGAAGAGATTACTCTGTGGGGAGAAAATTACTCTAGCTACCTTGCTGGGGAACCGTACTCTGTGGGGAGAGAGGTATGATGTTGAGATGTTGATGGTAACTTCGTTGAGGATACTGTTGTTATGTTGGAAGTTTTGATAGACTCCGTTGGGGATAGGAAGACTTCGTCGGGGACGATCTTTCCGTGGCTTTTGGCTGAGGATAACCCAGTTATATCCTGGTAGGGAAATAACCTTTTAATAAAGCTGGGAGACGCGTTCGTGCTCTGTAGGGAATAAGCTTCCAGAATCTACTGGGGATAAGCTTCCTGCTGGGGAGATGATTCAAACTTTCCTGGGGAAATCTTGAACTATGTTGGGCTCTCCTGGGGAAATAAGGTATATTGGGGAAGTGGCTCCGCTGAATATCTGGTATACCGCCGGGGAACAATCTTAGATCAAGACTGTTGGGGATGCTTGTTAGGAATGTTCGTATATTACGCTGAGGAATGTTGAGATCTGCTGGGGATACCCAACTTCCTTAAGGCTGATAATATAGCTTTTCTTGGGGAGAGTGCATTGACTTGCTGGCTCACTCTCTGGGGAATTAAGGTATCTGGTTATGTTCTTCAGCTGAACCTACCTTGGTACCTTAGTGGACAGAGCAATTAGATCGCTTAGACAACTCATTATTGCCCCTGTTTCTAATGTCACCTGTAATTGATCCTTTGTTTCGTATGCAAACATTTATGAATTAGCGATTATTGTCAAATACATATATCACAAATTGAACCTTGGACGTTCTTCGCAAAACAAAATAGAAAAGGAAAAACAATTGGCAATTTTAACTGAAAAGTGATTTTTGTATTGATTTTTGAATTTGCCCGTAAATAGGCGTTTTATGTACAAGAGGCTGACGTCCTAGTAAGAGAACGCCGCCGAACAAAAGAGTTTATACAAATTTGTACAAAGGGAAAACAAAACAGCTGTGTGAAAAGAATAATCCCACTGGGTTCCAACTCTGCTATCGCATTTATATCTTCGAGCGTCTCATCACTTGATGACCTAGCTGAAGATGAAGCTGATTGATTGATGCCGTCTGAACTTGATGTTGATACCGGATTCTGGATGCAAGGTGATCCAATGAGACATAGTATTACGCTTTATCCCTAACTTTTGCCTGGACCGCCCTTTCGGGTTTTCAGTCCACCGGGATACCCATTTTTGCCCAAGCCGCCTTTTCAGGTTTTCGACTTGCCGGGTGTACAGATTTTTTTTCATTTCATCCCTCATTTTGCCCGAACCCTTTTGGTTCGCCGGGAAGCCCTAATTTTTGCCTAGGTATGTCAACCTAGCGGGTCTTTATTATGCGTAGTATCTTTTTACTATGTCTGCATTGGCGGGGTGAGGAAGGTCGTCACCATCCATGGTGGTTAGAATCATGGCTCCTCTTGAGAACACATGTTTAACCACAAATGGACCTTCGTACGTAGGGGTCCATTTGCCCCTGGGATCACTCTGAGGAAGGATGATGCGCTTGATTACCAGATCCCCAACTTGATATTCTTGTGGTCTGACCTTTTTGTTAAATGCCCTGATCATCCGTTTTTGGTACGTCTGACCATGACAAATAGCAGCAAGTCTCTTTTCGTCAATCAGGTTTAGCTGATCAAGTCGTGTCTGGATCCAATCATCTTCGCTCAGATCTGCATCCTTCATTATCCGGAGAGAGGGAATCTGCACTTCGATCGGTAAGACGGCCTCCATGTCGTAGACCAAGGAGAAGGGAGTTGCCCCGGTTGACGTCCTTGCTGAGGTACGGTACCCGTGTAGAGCAAACGGTAACATCTCGTGCCAATCTTTATAAGTCACTGTCATCTTCTGCACGATTTTATTGATATTCTTATTCGCTGCTTCTACAGCCCCATTAATCTTCGGTCTGTAAGGAGAAGATTTGTGGTGCTGTATCTTGAATTGCTCGCAGAGCTCAGTGATCATCTTGTTATTGAGATTAGTACCGTTGTCTGTAATGATCCTTTCAGGGATGCCGTATCGACAGATCAGATTGTGCCGAATGAATTGTGCCACAACGTTCTTGGTTATTGTAGCGTAGGAAGCTGCTTCAACCCACTTCGTGAAGTAATCAATCGCTACCAGGATGAAGCGATGCCCATTGGACGCTGTAGGTTTAATCTCGCCGATCATATCTATGCCCCACATTGCAAAAGGCCAAGGTGCAGTCAGGACGTTCAGAGGAACTGGGGGAACATGCACCTTATCAGCATAAATCTGGCATTTATGACATGTCCGAGAATGTTGGTAACAATCGGCTTCCATTGTGGACCAGTAATATCCTGCCCGGAGGATTTTCTTTGCCATGGTGTGTCCACTGGAATGTGTTCCGAAGGTACCTTCATGTAGCTCCGCCATGATTCTTTCTGCTTCAGTCTTATCCACACAACGCAGTAAGGTCGAATCATGGTTTTGCTTGTACAGGATACCGTTGCTAAGGAAGAACTTTGCTGCGAACCTTCTCAGAAACTTTTTATCATTGACAGATGCACCTTCAGGGTATTCCTGAGCTTCCAAGTATCTCTTCACCTCATGGTACCAAGGTTTCTTAGTCACTACCTCAGCCTCGAGATGACAACAGTATGCCGGTTCGTCCAGTTTCCAGATGATGACCCGGGGAGCCTCATTGTCCCATTTGACTTTGAACATGGAAGACATTGTAGCTAACGCATCCGCCAACGGATTCTCCTCTCTCGGGAAGTGTTCAAAAGTTATCTCTATGAAGTGGGGGATCAATGTCATCACATATTCTCTGTAAGGAATAAGATTCGGATGTTTCGTATCCCACTCGCCTTTGATCTGATTGATCACGAGAGCGGAATCTCCGAAGACACTCAGAAACTTGATCCTTAAGTCGATCGCCGCTTGGAGACCCATGATGCATGCCTCATACTCTGCCATGTTGTTGGTGCAGTTGAAACATAGTCGGGCAGTGAGTGGAGTATGAGTGCCTTGAGGGGATATTATCACAGCGCTGATACCATTACCCAAAGCGTTGGAGGCTCCGTCAAAGTGCATAGACCATCGGGATCCTTCCTCAGGTCCTTCATCCGGTCCAGGTACTTCACAATCAGTCACAATCATGATACTTTCGTCTGGAAACTCGAAGTTCATTGACTGATAGTCGTCCACTGCTTGATGTGCCAAGTGGTCTGCCAATACACTCCCCTTGATAGCTTTCTGGGTCGTGTACTGGATGTCATATTCCGTCAAGATCATTTTCCATCTTGCTATTCTCCCAGACAGAGCAGGCTTTTCAAATATGTACTTTATTGGATCCATTTTTGAGATCAACAAAGTAGTGTGAGTCAGCATATACTGTCTCAGCCGGTGAGCAGCCCATACCAAAGCGCAGCAAGTTTTCTCGAGCAGTGAGTATCGGGTCTCACAGTCGGTAAACTTTTTGCTAAGGTAATAAATGGCATGCTCTTTTCGGTCAGACTCGTCATGCTGCCCCAGCACACACCCCATTGAGTTGTCAAGTACTTTCAGGTATAGTATCAGAGGTCTCCCTTCAACCGGTGGCATAAGAATGGGTGGTTCTTGGAGATACTCTTTGATTCGGTCAAAGGCGGCCTGACATTCATCGTTCTAACGTACTACCTGATCTTTCTTCAGCAGCTTGAAGATTGGTTCACAGGTAGCGGTTAAGTGCGAGATGAATCGAGCAATGTAATTCAGGCGTCCTAAAAAGCCTCTGACCTCTTTCTCTGTCTTAGGAACTGGCATATCTTGAATGGCTTTAACCTTGGCAGGGTCCACTTGAATACCCTTGTCGCTTACGACGAAGCCTAGCAACTTTCCAGATCTAACCCCGAAGGTGCACTTGTTCGGGTTCAACCTCAGCTTGTACAGTTTCAGACGGTCAAACAACTTCTGTAGATGGTCAAGGTGTTCCTCCTTAGTTTGGGACCTTGCAATCATGTCGTCGACATACACTTCTATCTCATGATGGATCATGTCATGAAATAAAGCAACCATGGCACGTTGGTAGGTTGCCCCAGCATTTTTCAACCCGAATGGCATGACCTTGTAGCAGAAGGTGCCCCACTGAGTGACAAAGGTAGTTTTCTCCATGTCTTCAGGAGCCATCTTGATCTAATTATACCCTGAAAAACCATCCATGAAGGAGAACACCTTGTGCTGAGCAGTATTGTCAACCAGGACGTCAATGTGAGGTAGGGGAAAGTCATCCTTGGGGCTGGCCCTATTCAGATCCCTGTAGTCAACACACATTCTGACTTTACCGTCCTTCTTCGGTATCGGCACCACATTAGCAACCCACTGAGGGTAAGAAGTCACTGCAAGAAAGTCGGCGTCAAATTGCTTCATAACCTCAGCTTTGATCTTCTCAGACATCTCTGGACGCATACGGCGGACCTTTTGCTTAACCGGAGGGCAGTCTTCCTTGGTAGGCAAGTGATGGACCACAATGTCGGTATCCAAACCAGGCATGTCTTCATAGGAACAGGCAAAGATCTCCACATAATCATGTAACATCTGAGTCAACCATTGTTTTACGCTGAGCTCCAGATTGGCACCATATTTAACCTTCTTTCTATCTGTCTAAGTACCCAGATTTATCGTTTCCACCGGCTCTTCATGTGGTTGAATTTCCCTCTCTTCCTAGAGTAACAGTCTTGCAAGCTCGCCAGGCACTTCGCAATCATCTTCACCTTCGTCTTCGGCTAAGTTGATCGGATTTTCAAAGTCATAACTGGTGGTAGCAGAGTTGTTACCAGTGAGATCCAGAGTGGATTGAAACCTGTGTAAGTGAGTGTGTGTAAATACAGTTGTTTTGCAATATATAAAGAAAGGAAAGAAAGAAAAGGAGCATAAGATTTGAAATGCGAGAAAACGTCCAAGGTCTTTATTCATGATATATGAAATGACAATTAATATGCCCTCACAAACGAAGCCACGGTGCCCCGGGCAAGACACCAGGCCATAGAGTTTCAATTCATTGTTTATTACAAATAACAAAAACAAAGGAATTCATTACTGCGTAACAAAAGTAACAGGAGTATGATCTTTCGCGGTCCAATTATTCAATCCACCGTCAGTCGTCGGGTAGATCCAGCTATCAAACTCTGACTCTTCCACTTCGTCTTCATCCCCAACAGCATTCACTCCTGGATTGGTGATGAGCACAGGAGGTCTTCCGGTCCTAGCTTTGCGCACAGCCTTCTGAGCCTCTGTAGTAAAACCCAGTCCAAACTTGTCAGTTTTAGGGGTGAAATCAGGGAGCCTGCCCCAGTTAGTACATTCACCTTTCTCGATTACAGCCCGGGCGTCTTTCAAGGAAGCCATCTTCAAGGGAAAGTCCTCTTCAAATACTGCTTCTGCCGCCGCCAATGTTGGAGGTACCTCTTCAAAATGTTGAAAGGGGGTTTCAATAAACTCCCCGTCCATCTCGATATACCGGAAGGAATTCAAGTGACTAACCATATACTCCTCCTCTCCCTGCACAGTGACAATCTTCCCTCTGACGGGGTACTTGAGCTTCTGGTGTAGGGTAGAGGTCACTGCCCCAGCTTTGTGAATCCAAGGTCGACCCAGTAAACAGGAATAAGATAGACGGATATCCATCACATAGAAAGTTGAGTCGAATACTTGAGAACCCACACGAATAGGAATGTCTACCTCTCCATGAACCATTCTCTTAGAACCGTCAAAGGCTCTGACAATGATGTTGCTAGGTTTCAGCTCCAGGCCCTCACAATCCAACCGGTCTAAGGCCTTTTTGGGTAGCACATTCAGGGAAGAACCAGTGTCCACCAACACGTGAGCGAGAGTAGTGCCCCTGCATTCTATAAAGACATGCAGGGCATCATTGTGGTTCTTTCCCTTAGTAGTAAGGTCAGCATCCGAGAAACCCAAACCATTGTCAGGTGTCAAATTGGCTACACACTCAGTAAACTGGTCTGCAGATGTCTCCTGTGGCACATGGGCCGTCTTTAGAAATGAAATCAGGGCCTTAGCATGGGCCTCTGAGCACAGCAGCAAGGAGAGCATAGAGATCTTGGAGGGGGTATGCCCCAGCTGTTCAACAACATTAAAATCGCTCTTCTTGATTATTTTAAGAATTTCCTCCATCTCTTGCGGGGAGGCTTCAACATTCACAGTTTTTGGCGCCTCCATCCGGGCAGGCTCATCTTCAATCCTTTTGCCCCGAGTATTTGATGACTCGGCAGCAGGGGAAGCAACTTGATCAGAAGCGGAAACAGGCGCACTTGCAGGCGTTATAATGAGAGGTCTTCGAATAGCAGGTGGCGCAATGTCAGGCGAGAAGAGCCTACCACTGCGGGTAACTTTAGCTGGACCAGTGATATTGCTAATGCTGGTACCAGTGTTGAACTCTTGCTTTATACCATGTACATATACATCTACCCCATAGTGTCATGGGACAGCCTTATCAGATTCATAGGGGAGAGGCCCCGGAACAGTAATAACAATGGGTGCGACAGTCATGATTTTAACTGGCTTCCTCGGGGGAGCCTGGATTGGATTGTTGAAAATTGTAACAACGGATACTTCTTCCACCGGAACAAACGGAACAGCGGTCTTCTTGAAGAGAATCTCCTTGCTATCCATCAGGCTCTGGATGCCTAACTTCAGCAACGGACAACCAGTAGGGGTAACAGCACACAAAAGGTAACACTTGCTACAACCCGGAAATAAACCGGCCAGCAGTAGGTTCCTCTTAACAGTCATCAAAGGGGTAGCTACATCATTCACAGAAACGGCATACAAGTCTTCATCAACGGCATTTACTCCATGCTGGGGCATAGGAGCAGTCACCATATTTGGCCTCTCAGGCGCCTCAAATTGTATCTCCTTCGCATCAATAAGGTCCTGCACCTTATTCCTTAGGGCCCAACAATCATCAGTAGAATTCCCCGGGCTATCGGAATGATAAGCACAGCGGGCATTTGGATTATACTTAGGAGAGGCAGTATTCACAACCTTTGGAGCCTCTCTGACAGTCACCAAGTTGGTGGATAGCAACTGCGGCAAGATTTGTGACAAGGTCATACTCAGCCGGGTAAATTCTCTTCTGGGTCTTTCAGCCCTTTGTTGATTGGTTTGCCGAGGAGCGGCAGCAGGCTTAGCAATCACCACCGTGTTGACAGATTGGCGGCGCTCTAGTTTATCTTGCCTCTTAGGCCCATATACAGCACTGGCCTCCTTTTTGAAGGGCTTCCTCTCAGAACTTGAAGATGCACCCTTCTGAATCTTTCCTGACTTCATGCCAGCCTCTATCCTTTCCCCAGTCAGAATAAGATCAGTGAACCCCGCAGATGAATTGCCAATAAGATGATTGAAAAACGGCCCGGATAGGGTCCCCAAGAACATATCTACCAGCTCATGGTCTGTTAACGGAGGCTGCACCCTGCCAGCCAGATCCCTCCACTTTTGTGCATACTCTTTAAAACCTTCGCCTGATCCTAGCGACATACCCTGGAGTTGGGTACGTGTAGGAGCAAGGTCGGCATTATATTGATACTGCTTGTAAAAAGCAGTAGCCAACTCCTCTCAGTTACGAACCTTGGCTCCATCCAGCTGATAGAACCATTCGAGATGAGCCCCTGAAAGACTCTCCTGGAAGAAGTGGATCCACAAGTTCTTGTCCACTGTGTACGGCTGAATCTTCCGCACATAAGATCTGAGGTGTAGCTTAGGGCAAGACGCCCCGTTATACTTGGTGAAAGATGGTGCTTTAAACTTGTGAGGGATGATCACACCAGTAGATAAACCCAGGTCTCCGAAATCCAAACCAGGCACTTGTTGAATCTCCATGGCGTTCAGACGATCTTCCAACTGCTTGTATCGGTCTTCAGCTGGAGGATACTGTTCCTCATTAAAGTCAGTCTCGTTGTCAGAGACTACTGGACTTGGAGCCTTTCCCCCCTGGGGACTGTCTTTGCCTACAGAAGAACCAGCTTCCTCATTCTGCAGAGTATTACCAAACCTCCGACCCGAGTTGAAAAGAACAGTTATCTTCTTCTTCTTCTCCTTCTTCAGGAGCAAAGCCTTCAGCTCTTCTTGGCCTTGATCCAAACCCATGATCAGCTCTTGAAATTGTGCGTTCTGCGCCTGAAGGGCCTTGATAGACATCTCGATTGATGATTCAGGGTTCATGATGCTGAAATAAACAGTGAAGAACAGTAAGCAACCTGAAAAGAAGAATACCTGCTATGCACATGATGAATGGAATGCGTATGATTTATGTTTTCAAAGACAATCGGGAATCAACTTTGTAAACAAAAGGAACACACTTCATTAGAGTCAACTTTGCAATTTAATTGTTCAACAGGTTGCCCTTAGGCGTTACATAAAAATGGAAATATTGAAAAGGGAAATAAAACTGTAAAAGAACATCCAAAGCTCATCATTGATCCCAGGGTCTCCTCTTCTTAGTACGGATGTAGTCATTCAGAGCTCGCTCATTCTCCAACTGCTTTGTCAGCTTCTGTATCTTCAATTCCTGCTCGTTGAACTTTTCCCGGTAAGAATCCCGTTCTTCTCGTAGTTGCGCCCAAGACCTCTTTAATGTCTCATAATCAGTAGGTATCTGAGGAGGGAGGACAGTTGGAGGAGCCCCATCTTGGTCAGGATACTCAAGAATGACGGGTCTGACAGCTTCGTATGGCATAGCTAACTTCTGAGCACGGATGCGAACCCATTTGTAGTAGGCTTCCATAGGTAGAGAAGTCTTTGGCCCTAACTCTTGTGGGTCAGCTTTATGAACTCTGTCCCAAGCCTTAATGAACCTACGACGTAGCTCGTCACTATCCACCTGAAACTCAAAACTGTTGTGAGGCACCAACATCTCATGAGGCCCTGCTCTTCTGGCCCTTCCAAAATGACGGAGCGCTAGACATGGATTGTAAGAGATTCCTCCTTGAGTACCAATCAAAGGAACATTAGGGTATTCTCCACAACGATCAATAACAGCTATCTCATCCAAACCTCTGAAAGTCCAAATGATGTCCTTATCAGTGAGAGACATTAACCTATGAGCCCAGCCTCTTCCTTCTTGGTTCTTCAGCACGAACTTAGGGAGGTGCGAAATAAACCACCTCACCAACAAAGGGATACAACACCACAGAGTTCCTCGTCTTCGGCAGTACGAGCATAAAGTTGTTGCAGGATGTCACCCAAGAGAGTGGGCACAGGATTCTGAGACATGAAGATCCTTATGGCAGTGACATTGACGAAGTTGTCAGGATTAGGAAACAAGACTAGACCATAGATTAAGAGAGCCAGGATGTCTTCATATGCCCTAAAGTCCAAGTCATTCCAGAAACTGTTAGCTTTACCAATCAGAAACTTGGCCAGGAAACCCTTAACTCCGCTTCTAGTCACCCAATTGTCAATTGCTTCTTGATGGGTCAAGGGAAGAGCTGCAGCAACCTCCTCAAGCCTGAGGGTCTTTTCCCAACCAGTGTAAGGAGTCTGATCCAAGATAGGGATACCAAGCAAATCAGAGAACTCTTCCAGGGTAGGGACCAGCTGGAAGTCTTGAAAGGTGAAGCACTGGTACAGAGGGTCATAGAACTGGGTCAGGACACTCATCAAATGTTGATCCCGCTTTGCAGTGACTAAACTGAGAAGAGAACCATGCCTCTGGATGAAGGATGTGGTGTTTGGAATTCTGCTAACCAATTCTTCAAGTAACTCAGGTAGGTGAACAAAGTTGAACCGGATAGTATTCCTTCGCATAGGCATCATGATGTCCTACAAAACAGAGCAAAGGTGAAACCCTCTTATCTTTGAAATGGTCAGTCCTTATGCAGGATGCATGCAATGTTTATGATGGCATGATGTTATGATAAAACACACCACAAATATTTACAAGGGAAAACATGATAAGGCACACAAGTCACACAAGACAGGCCCTTAGAGTTTAGGCCAGCATGAGGTCTAGGTATTACCCTCTTTCAGTTGGTTCATACCTGTCCTATCAGAAGTAACCGGGTTCTAGAGGATCCCAATATCACTGACTACCCTCAATCGGTCATAACTCCAGCATCGCAATCTTTTCTTGTGGCCAGAACCATCACGAGAGTTTAGCCTCAATGGGCGTAGCATACTGCTACTGTTCTATTGGCCAAGTTGGGTCATTTAAGGTTCTAAGGTCGGTTGGTGCTTAATGACTCCTCAGAAGACCCATATTCTCCTCGTTGCAACACAAGGGATATCGGTACAGACCAAGGTTCCACACCAACGTAGCCACTACTTCACCCATGTCGGTCTACGCCAGACAGGTCCCTCACAGCTTATGCTACCTAAACAGGGTATCCCCAGATCCGGGTTAGGATCTATGTAACTCCGATGCAACCCACAATAATAAAGCAAACAAGTCAAAGCAATTGAAAACACAGTGATCTTAGTCCTAAGGTACACCTCACTTTAAAGTTATTCCCCAGCAGAGTCACCAGTTCTGTGATCAGTGGATTTAGAATTGACTGTTTAACGCTGGTTCGCGAAATGTCGTGGAAGCAAGAGTCGCCACCGTCTTTTATTTTCTCCAATATGGAAATGACAAAAGCATAGAAAAATTCCTTATGAGATTAGTTCTCGGTTCGGGAGGTAGATTTATAGAAAGGGAAGGTGTTAGCACCCTTTCTATCCATGGTTATCCATGGGCTCTTAGATACTTGCTCATTTGTGTTTTCAAAATGTTTGTTTGCTTTTCAAGGTGAGTGGGTTTGAAAAAGTTTCATTTAAAATTTCAGTTCGACTCTTGTGTCAGTCCTCAAGAGTGTTTGAAAAGTTGTTTTTGAAAGCTTTTTACAAAGTGTCGGTGTGAAAAAGAAGTTTTGATTTGTTTTGAATTTAGAGAAAGTATCTACGAGTCATCTACCTACCCTAAGGAATTAGCCTGTGTAAATGTCCTTAAGATAGTGCCATCCCACCATTGAGAGGTAGGTAGCACCACCGTTGGAGGTGTTCGGGTCAATTCGAGGGTCAGGGACAGTGTGGCCACCGAGCAACAGTAAGACACCTTAGAAGCTACCCTTATGCCATGTTCATGGACATAAGGACTTACTAAAATGTCCTATACTCGACGACCACGTTTCGAGGGGCAAGGCAACAGTGAGGCGTACCCTAGGAGTGGTGTGTGAATCGTGTGTCATTTTCAGTTATTATTTGTCTTGTCATGCATTTAGTGAGCTACGCATTATTTTTATTTGGGCATACATTCTTTCATGTGATTAGCAGTTTAAAAGTGCGGAATTTTAAAGTGCGGAAAATAAAAGTCCTACGCTATTACAAGGCGCGGGTCGATACATCGCCAAATTAACAACCCGATTTTGAATAAAAGTGCGGAAAGTAAATGTCCTAATTATCTATTACAAGGCTTTGGGGCAATTACATAAATTTAAAATGAAAAATGTAAATAAACGCGCGAAACGAAATAAGAATCAAGAGTGCGAGGGCGTTGGACCATTTAAGGAAATTGAATTGAAATTACAAATTAATTAATAATTAAAGAAAGAAAAGAACTTGTTTTTATGTTTTTTTTGGTATTTATGAGAGAAAGAAGATTAATTGAAATTAAAAATTTAAATAAAAACCCTAATTCTAGTTTGTTTTTAATTATTAGAAAATGTTTAAGTTTTGACCTAATTTAACCCTAATTAATTAAATGTCATATTTATTTACAAGATAATTAATAATTAATAATAATAAGAAGGAAAATTTAATTATTGAGAAAAAGAGTAAAAATGCTAGAAACCCTAATTTTTATGTTTTTTAGTTATTAAGAAGTAAATTAAAATTAAAACCCTAAATTAAAACTAAATTGATCATTAAATTTATTTACAAAATTAATGGAAATTAATATTAATGAAACATATTTTTTTATTTTATGATTTTTTTGTTTTTTTTTATATTGTAAAAATTATTTTATGGAATTAATTAAAACAATAAAACAAATTAAAAAAAGAATAAAAAAGGAAAAGAAAGTAAAATTAAAAGGAAGAATACAAATAGCAGGGGGGTGTCTGGCCCCTTTGGAGGTGTTTTTATGAGAATTTTGGCCCAATGGAACAAGCCCTGTTTGACTTCTCTGATTGAGTGGGAAACAGTTGACCAATGCGTATGGAGGATTGCTGGTGATGGCCATTAGATTGGCCTTCAGGGACATGTGGCAAGCACAGATCTGGAGTTGCATGGTAGCCTTTTGGAAGCGTACTACACAGAATCATGTTAAAGGAAAAAATATTGAATAAAGTGGGGGGACCTGGGAATCGAACCCAGGTCCCTGCGTTTACCATGTTAATGCTTTTCCAGTTGTGCTGCTTGCGTTCTTTGATAATATAATGGGACACAAATATTATAATGAGGAAATAAAGCTAATGATATAAAACAATAAAAAAACGCGCCAGATTCAAATGCTCCAGTCACATGAGGACACGCCAACTTCATCTTCTTCTTTCTGCAAAAATATCAAACAAGTAGCGGGGGTTTTAAACCCCCACTAAATAATACAGTGGATAATAGCGATTAGCTCCTGGGCATATATAAAAAAGGCGCGAGGTGATGATTGTGTTCGTATGAAGGTCCTGGTTTCAATGGTATAAGTTTCGTGGCCTGATTTTTCCAGATGAGGAAAGCCCCAAATTCAAACTTCTGAAACCCTAGAATGCTTTCATGGTGGATTTCTGTACAGGCCTTGTTAATTCAATTAAATCATGCCTTAAGCTTCAGAACACTCATATTAGTCCAAATCAATGATTAAAAATTACAAATAACGCATGGATAATGAAACACGATTATGCAAATTTTCAACAAAAGTAGGACTTTGTTATACCGATTCCTTGTGTATGGAGAGTGGAAAAGGGTTGAGACACGATCAAGAAAGTCCCAACAAGCCTTTGGAATGGATTGTAGGCCTTGAATCACACTGGAACTATGTTTTCAGTTTCAACTTTTTTTTGTGAAAAATGCAAGTTTGTTTCTTATGCTTGAGCGCAGCTTTCTTGTTCTTAGGATTAGGTTTGTGTTCTTGCATATATGTGGAATGAATTAGGTCAACAATCCAAGCCCAAAGCCTTGTATTCAATGATTTTCAAAATTTGATTTTTCATGATCTTTTTCAATCTTTTCTTGCCATGGAACTTGCCAATCATGGGAGATTCTTTCCCTTTTGGATGTGCACGAAATCTTGAGTACATAAAGAGTGCATATGCTGCATAAAAAGATTCAAAACCTTTATTTTAGTATTTTTCTCATATTTAATTTTAATTAAATGAATTAATAGGATTAAAAACTCAATTAATTAATTAAAAATAAGAAAATAACTCCCCTTTGGGTCAATGGGTCGTGCATAGCTTTTGGGTGATGATTCTTGGAAGAAATTGAGGCCCATTAGCAATTTTGAGGCATTTGAAGCAAAGTTGACTTTTCAAAATTCCCAAAAATTTCCCAACTTCCACAAGGCATATCTTGCTCAATTTTTAAGCTTTGATCATGCTCTTGGACATTTTGCAAAGGCCTTGAAGTCCTCTAACCATTGCCTTTGGTCCCATGTCAGTTTGATTTACCAATCTCAAGTTATGGTCTTTGACTTAAAGTGCCTTTTTGTTGACTTTTGAAAATGACCTATAATGTTGAGATTGATAACTTTTTGTGAGAGCATTTCTTGGACTTGAAGTGTGAAAATGAGTTGTAGGAAAAGTCATTCTCTTCAAAATGAGCTTTGGATGGAATTTTTTTGATAAACCATGTGGAAGTTATGCCTTGGTCAATTTGCAGTTGACTTTTTCAGCTGTCCAAATATAGAAACTTTTGCATCTTGAGACTTTTTGAGCCATGCCTTGAGAATCATGATCAAGAATTGATCAAATGATGTTTGTGGCTTCAAAATAAGATGTTGACCAAAAAATTTGACTTTTGACTGTCAAATGACCATTTTGCCCCTGCAGTTGACTGTTGAGCAATCAGGGTTTTTGACTGTGCAATTTGGTGCTGTGAGTCTTGCAACTTGGCATAAGGATGCTTGACAATGTTTATAGGCATGTGGGACTTGTTTGGACCCTTGGAAACTTCAACTTCTTTGCCAGAACCAAAACCCTAATTTTTGACTGTTATGAGGCCATTGAACTGTGCAACCCTTGAGAGATTTTGAACTTTGATCTTGGCAAATCTTGAAGAATATGGGAGGGAAAATTTTGGGGTACAACAGAAACCAATCTGGTGTCCCAAGCTTACTGGGCTAATCAAGGTAACTTTCATAACTTGCCATTGGCTGCATGCTTTTAAGATAACCTTTATGATCAAATGGCTTTCATAGATTTGTTGAATCTTGACATAACTGCCCTAGATTGGCTGAATGTTGCATCCTCTTTGCTCCACAACTCTTCCCGGCAACATGCCTTTTGCTGATACTCAAATGTAAACTTTCATGATATCAAGCAGTTGTTTTACAAGCAGAAAATATTTATTCTAAGAATGAAAATTCTAATGCAACAATTATGTAAGTCTTGAAGATTTTATTTGAAAAGATGTCGCAAAACCCTGTGAACGAATCACTAGCCTGGATGCGACATGGATTTTTTGTGTGAAAGGTAACAAAAGCAATATGATACCAATCACAATAATTTAGAAAAATTAATGGGAGTCAGGAAACACTATCTCATTGGAGTATGCTTTCGAAATAAACCCTGTTTCAATTAGGACTTTTGAGGGTTGTAACGTGGCCTGGTTCACGATTTTAGAAAAATATTTAAGGCTCAAAAATATTTGGTGCCCACCCCCTTCATGATGTTCTTCAGTCCTAAGTTCAGTTAACTTGACACGAACATCCATCTCTCAAAAGAAGTTTCGAGATGGTTGAGGAATCAAACAAGGTTTTCTTTGGACATGCAAGTCACTCATTCCTGCTTCTTTTGGCTTTCTTGTCACGCGACTCTGTTCTTTGCTGAGGATTTCACATTGTAATCCTTTATCGCATTTTAGACTTTCCATTTCTTCCTTGCCTTCGGGATAAATTCCTTTTGACTTTGACTCTGAAGTGCAGTGGGATGCCCTGACTTTTGCCTAAGCGACTTGTTTTTTCAAGTTCCGACTTAGCGGGGCTTTTTGTCTCTTTATTTTTCATCATAATTTTTATTCATATCATCTTTTTCTTTTTCTTTTTTGAACATGTCGCGTGACTTCGAGTCATTTGTGACTTGTTTGAAGAATTGTGACTGCCCTATTTCTGGGTAGATGAAAGATAACCATTGTTTTATCGTCATCTGCTGATCCCCTGATATGTGAGAGATACCCATTGGGATAAAATCTTCTTTTGATGCACACTACTGATATGCGGAGGTTAAACATTACGATTTTGAATTCCCTCAACCTCTTGAAGGATAACCATTATTGTATCCTTAGATGTGCACTCCTGATGAGTTCTGAATACTCAATCAGATTAACTGAACACTACCCTGCCCCGGGTTAAAAAATGAGGGTTTTTTTTAATAGAAAAAGAAACTCCTACTTCAAGGCTCAAAGGGGTTAACAAAGGTTTCACTCCCTTATATCTCCGGTGTTTGAGGATTTGAAACAATTCCTATACATCGTCAACAGGATTTTATCCAAAAGCATACAACCAGAAAATTTGTGTTTTAATATCATCATCCTCCTCCCAATCTCTGCCTAGGCGAGAGAATGGGTAACAAGTTGGTATCATAAAGCAATTTAAAATTGAAAACAAATACGAGTGAAACGAATGAATTTCTTCAAGACAAATATACTCATTGTATTAAGATTAAACATTCAAATGCAAACAAGTTCTTACATGCAAACAGTGCAATGATAAACAAGAAAAATTACAAATGAGAAAGCAGTAAAAATGCTAATAAATTGAGAAGGCTAATCATCCTTAAACTCCAGGGCATTCTTCAATCACCTTTATCCTTCGGCAAAGACTTGACTTGAACTTCAAGACAAATATCCTTAAACGACAAGATACCACTCCGGACCAACCTCTGAACTTCGACCTTCAAAGCAAATCAATCTTCTAAATCGTGCCCAGGAGCATCCTGATGAAAGGAACAAGAAGCGTCATCCTTATATCCTCTTGGCAGTTTTTTGGGAATAACTGGTCGAGCTCGAGTTTGAACCAGATTCTTCTTCAACAAAGAAGGATACAACTTTGTGTATGTCATTGGAGTTGGATCAAAGCTCATTTTCCTCTGATGACATTGCCCTTGATTTCCTTGTTGAGGTACCCTCTGATATGCAACAGCAGTCAGAGTCTCATTGTTGAATGGAGTCACAGAAGCAAATTGCTGATTCCTATTATGAGATCGTCCTCGCCTACCACGAAGTATAGCATAGGAGTCTTGCTCTTTCTTCTTGGAACAATTATCACCATACTTCTTAGCACCATTTGACGAGTCCCCGTCTTTAGATAAATGACCTTCACGGACAGTTTCCTCTAAATGGACTCCCATGCTTACCATTTCGTTGAAATCAGCGGGAACACTTGCAACCATCTTCTCATAGTAGAAGGAACTAAGAATTTTCAGGAAGATCTTTGTCATCTCCTTTTCTTCCATAGGAGGAATCACTTGTGCAGCCACTTCGCGCCATCTCTGTGCATATTCTTTGAATGATTCTCTGTCTTTCTGAACCATGGCCCTAAGCTGGTCACGGTCAGGCGCCATGTCCACATTGTACTTGTATTGTTTAATGAATGCTTCTCCCAAATCATTAAAAGTATGGATGTTGGCGCTGTCAAAACTCATGTACCATTTCAACGCATCACCGGTCAGACTATCCTGGAAAAAATGAATCAGCAGACGCTGATCATCAGTATGGGTAGACATCCTTCTCATATACATCACCAAATGAGCACTAGGGCAAGTGTTGCCCTTGTACTTCTCAAATTCCGGGACCTTGAACTTAGCAGATACTTTAACATTCGGGACCAAACACAGCTCATTCACATTCTGCCCGAACAAATCTTTTCCCCTAAGAGCCTTCATCTCTTTTTGCATTCTATCAAACTGCTCTTGGAAATCATCCATTCTGTCATAAAGACCCAAGTCTTCACTCGGCGGAGGGAAAGGACGACACACATCTTCATTAACAAACGGAACCAAATTCACCGAAGGAGGTGCAGCAGGAACAATATGCACCACAGGAGGTGCAGGAGTAACAACATTTGGAACCACTAGAGCATCTTGAGGACCCAGATTGAAACCTTCAGGTGCAAAATTCTCTGGCATTCCCCAAGGATAACCCTGAGGCATACGGTTTTGAACAACTACCGGAGTAGCGGATACAGGAACAGTCAGAACTTCAGTACTTGCCCTTGTTGGTTGAGGTTGAACACTCGGTGGTTGATTCTGAGCAACCACCAGAGCTTCCATCAGAGCAGTCAAGTTTTCCAAGCCAGCCTTCAAAGCAGAAACTTCTTCGCGCAACTCGCGATTCTCCTGTTCTAAGTTGTCCATCTTCTTTTTGAAATTAGCTCGAGTGTTGTAGTGATGAGTCAGCTTGCTGAGTGAAGCAAAGAAGCTGGGTAAGACACCTGGATATGCATAACAAATGCAAGAAATATGTGCAATATGATGCATGATATGCAATGCACATGATTATTTTATTTAATATTTCAAGGGATTTATGGTTTATAGACACGTTGCTAACATCCAAGTAATAAGTCTTTTGTTTCTCTTTCCAGAATCCATGGTTTAAAAGTACCTGAGATATTCACAAATAGTCAACCTTTAAATCCCTTGAAATATTGTTTTTCCAAAAGATGCTTATGAGTGCATGGATGCATGATGCAACAATCACACACAAGATCACACATATAGGGTTCATAGGTTCAACGTCACGAGCATGAGGTCGAAGGTACTACCCATAAGGTATTGGTCTAAAAAGTTATCACCTGCCGAATAAGGTTCTAGAGGTTCTCAGAGTCTACATCCTTCCTCCGGATATTACCAACTTCCTGATTAACTCGGTAATTAGTAATATTCTCAAGAAAGACTTGTCCGAGCGTAGTATCGCGTGACAACTACTTCCGGATTACTCCGTTATAGCTTCCGCACTACACCTAAAAGGCCAAGAGGGGTTAGGTAATCTACAGTCCTCAGCTTCGGCAGGCTCCTAGGTCGAAAGTAGTACGTCTTCCCGATTACTCGGTAAACGACACTACAGTCAAAGGGGCCTCCACTAAGTGGGGGATCTCATGCCTCCTTTTTTGGGATTACTCCCTCAAAGTTAACATGACTATACCGCCCGTCCTATCTTAAGTTTGCCCAAGTCCGGGTATAGGACTTATGAGTAATCACCAAGCACCTTGTAAACCAGGAAATTCCAGACAAACATATATACAAAATATAACACATAAACAATAATAGCACATATACAGATATAAACAAAGATATGTTTAACCCACTTAGGGATGGACCAGCAAGAGGTCAATCTTTCCCCAGTGAAGTCGCCATTTTTTCTGTAGCGGTAGAAATGTGCAAGACTAAGCCATTGGATTGACTAGACTTTATACAAATCAAAATAAAAATCGCCACCACGCTTTATTGTTTCCAAAGGAATGAGAAAAGAGCGAATAACCCAAAAAGAGGGGGAAAGATTCAAGGTAAGGGGGTTGGTTATGCAAAGGGAAGGTATTAGCACCCTAAACATCTACGGTACTCCGCAGGAACCTCTTTGAAAAATCTGTATATTTTGGCTATAAAATGTGTTGTATATAAAATGGATGGTGGAGGTGAGAAAAGAAATATTTTTATAATTTTTGCACCCACCGCGGTTGCGAACCTTTAGTGCCTACGTACCACCTTTCGTGCAATAGGGGATCAGGGTACACGTAGTTCCTCTTTTAAAAATTTGAAACACAAGTGTGTTGGTTGATTTTATGAGATAAGACATCATCGCAATTGTCTGTGTGAAAAACATACTTACTACCCGCAATCATGAGAAAGGAGAATTTGCATCATCTCAAAGTGGAGGATATGGCTTGTATTTTAAAATCAACAATGCCCCACTCAACACCCAAGTGGAAAATATCTCACTTCACTACATATTGTAGAAGTATAGTTGTTTGCATCACTACAAGGATTGACAAGAGTCTAATCTTTTGAGAAAAGTTTAAAGATAAAAGCCAAAGTGGCAAAAATGGTTTGAAATGAGATTGATTGACTTTTAGTCTTCTCACAAAAAAAAGGTTAAGGTATTATTAAATTGATTGAAATTTATTTATGAAAATGTTTCGAAGATGCATGGACCTAAGTCCAAGTTTATTATGAAAATGTTTCAAGTTTCAAAACAAGAAGAGTTTTTTTTAAGGAGGGAGAAGATTTTTGAAATTAAAGAAGATGGGAGGAGAAGAATAGGCTATCCTAAAGCATAAGGTAAAAGCTAGGGATAAGAACCATCTAACCAACAAGAAGCCAATACTTGACATTATGAGTCAATATAAAATTCCCATTCTTCGGATTGAAACCAAGCAAGCAAAGATACTAGACCTCTTGAGATAACCAAACTTCAAGTGTTTTAAGTCTTCGCAAAAATTGGGCAGAGTAATGGTTGTATACGGGTGAATTCCAGATTACAAACAAAGATCGTAATCTCAATAACCTGCACACAAAACAAACAAACAACCCAATGTCTTGAGGTAAACCTCAAGAACTCCAGATAAAATATCAAACAAAGTCACAAAGTCTCCAAGATAGGCCAAGGTCTCTAATCCTAAGTCCAAGAAGTCCATCACTCCATAATGCAAAGGATAGTAACCATGTAGTCCAAGTATCATTAATGATTTTTATGGTTCATGTTGATTATTAGGTGTCTTTGAAAAGAAAGAAAAGCTCAAGTGAGCAAAATAAAAATGACATAAAAGTAAATGCTCAAGTGAGCAAAGATGAAAATAGCATGAAATGTAAAATGCTAAAAGTAAATGGTACATAAAGCATGAAAATAAAAGCGTAAAGTAAAGTTAATTGTTAGTAATTAGTGGTTAGTTGGATGACCATCTTGAAACTTGCATTTGGAACTCATTAGAGGATTGGTAGAACCAAAGCCTCCACACAACAAGTTGCATTTGCTTTTTGTCAAGTATATCATCCATTTTGGAATTCTCACAAGGCAACATGTAATGATCAACGATGTTTAAGTGATTCGCGTTGACCAAAGGTGTTGTAGATCCATTAGAGGATTGGTAGAACCAAAGCCTCCACACAAAGAATCTCAAGGTTATTGGATCAAAGAGATCAAATTAACATACTTGGGCTTGCAATCATAAGTTTGGGCCACGAATGATCATTTATTCGAATCGGGACAAAATTTAGCGCTATGTTAAGCAATCATAAGTGGACTTATGTAGAAGTCACACCTATTTTGAGGCCGGTCAATAGCAATCTATCTACTTCATGTTTGGATAAATGATATAGAGATCACCATCCCTTAACATGTAGCACAATTAAAAAAGAAAGGGATAAGATGAAGAGGGAGGGAAATGATAAGCTAATTTGGATCACCATTTAAAAATTCTTTCATCTTTAAATTCAACCACTCCTCTAGATGGATTAAAGCACTAAACATATCATTAATCCAAAGCACCAAAAATGAATTAAATAATTCACTCTTAGGTAGATTTGAATTGATGAACATTTATCCAACTTCATCTACATCACAAAGTCCATTGAGTTTAAAGAAAAATTGGACATTTAAAATTGCAATCCAAACCAACAATCAAAAGGAGTGAGTAGAAAAAGTATTTTGGATCAAAGCTGCCCCAAAACAAGGCAAAAAATACATTTTGTCCTGGTGTAAATCGATTTGCACTACTATGTAAATCGATTTACACAGTACAGTTTTCAAAAATTTGCGTGAAATTGCTTCTGTGCAATCGATTGCACTGCAGTGCAAATCGATTGCACACAGAAGCAGTAGCAAAAACAACATTCTAAAAGGGCAATTTCTTGTTCAAACTTTCCATCAAACACCTTATGATCATGGATCCACTTGAGCACGAAAATTCCATCAAATTATTAGAAAATAACACCATTGGAATCACAAAATAATGCTCAAAGAATCAATCCCAAAGATTACCAAGAGATCACATTGTGAAAGATGAATTATCCAACTTACCAAAGGTAGATCTAGAGAATTATCAAAACAACTTCAAGAATTTGCTTCAATTCAACCACAAGAATCAATTGACCAAGCTTGGATGTAGAGAATTGATGGAGAAAAAGTGTTTGGATGAAGGTTTAGCTCAAAGATTAGTAAGCTTCAATGCAAAGCTTACTAACTTTTTGAAAATGGAGCTTTGAGTGAATTTGGTAGATGGAGAGAATTGAGAGATTTTTTAGCAAGGTGGATTTGGCTATCAAAAGCTTGAAATTTGAATGAAATGAGAGCTCTATTTATAGAGTTTTAGGATTGGGATTAGTGGTAATTTGGTAATTGATTCTTGGAGCCAAATTTTGAATTAATGATAACTCTTTCAAAAATTAAAGCCAAAATTTGAACTAATGATAATTCTTTCAAATATTAGAGCCAAAATTTGAATTAATGATAATTCTTTTTAAAAATGAAAGATTGGCACTAAAATTTGAATTAATGATACATCTTTCAAAAGTGAAGGAAAATTGGAGCCAAAATTTGACAAGTTTAAAATGCTGATTTTTTTTTTAATTTTCACGTTGTGCAATCGATTGCACTATAGTGCAAATCGATTGCGCAATGTATTTTTTTCAAAAATGGCGCAAAATACACTATGTGCAATCGATTGCACTTTAAGAGCAATCGATTGCATTAGTGAAAAAAAAATGAAAAATTTTAATTCTTTTTCTTTGCAAATAGAGATTTTAGGAAAATAATACCAGAAATCCTTATTTGTCAGATGCTTCGACTTGGTACCTACAAAACAAAAATATACAAAGACAAAGACAAATATTTTTTGTATTTTGATTAGAAGTTAGTCAACAACACATATACAAAATACACAACCAAGGTTCTTGGAGATTCCTCAAGAGCAAACTTAAAGATAGGAAAAAAAGAAAAGAGGAAGAACCAACCCTAATGTGATCTTGTTATGATCGAGTTGATATGATATGATAGAGGAGTCTTAGGGGGCAAAAATTGGGGTACAAAACTGACTGTGCGTAAATTGGAGTTACGATTCTCAAGTTATGGCGAAAACAAGTGCTGATTTGTTTCATGACAGCACAGAGCGCGCTAAGCGCCTGATTTAGGGCTAAACGCGGTCTACGACTTTCAGACTCATTAAATAGGTGAAAAACACATTTTTTAGGTTATGGGTTGGGTATTTTTGAGTCACAACACCATCAACTTGATTTTTTGGTAAAGAGAGGCTTATAAACAACATTTGAAGGTTGCAATCGGATGTTCCGGAGTCGAATTTCTCATTGATTGGTGTTGACAAACTAAGAAATGTTTGATTCCTCTTCTTCTCTTCTCTTTGTAATCTTTAATTGTTGGAGTTTGTATGTATATTTACCTGGATTATATATATATATATATATATATATATATATATATATATATATATATATATATATATATATATATATATATATATATATATATATATATATATATATATATATATATATATATATATATATATATATATATATATATATATATATATATATATATATATATATATATATATATATATATATATATATATTGCTCATGGTGTTGTATGCAATCTCTTTTACGAATTAATACCAGTGTTTGTTCTTAATTTTTGCTTTATCTCGGAGGTTTGATTTTGTCATAGACATATACTTTCTAAATATCTATCTTGAATGAATATCTATTAGGTTCTAGATTCTAGAAATATATTTAGGCTTAATATTCATATGTGTATCCATTATGAAATGCATCTATGTTGTTTGAGTTGCGCGCGAAATCGCCTCCGAGAGCAATACGAGTGATGTCTCACTTTGCGTTAGAAATAGCCTTAGTGTGAGTGATAAGTGATGATACTCACGAGTAGTTTAGGTTGAGTACAATTGGGTAGTGAGTTTAAGTATTTGATAGGATAGATGAAATGCAAACCCGAGAGTTCTCTACTCTCCGAAGAGTGAATTTTTTTTGTTAATAACTTTAATTCACGCATTTACTTCTTGCACAAACCAACCCATTCAACCCCAAACTCATAAATGTGAGAAATTGTCAAACAGAAATTTAGTAGCACTAATCCATGTGGAGACGATATGATAAAACTAAATAAATACTTACTTTGGCTTGCCACTATATCGCTTCAACAATTACCATGAAAATAAATTCTAATACATATGTTTATATATAGGATGTTACACGACATCCAACACATCTGATTTTTACTTGGGATGTTACACGATACCCAACACATCTGATTTGGTCCAAGTACTTGTATAATAAGGCATTCATTACCTGCCCTCGCATGCTCAACCAAGAATTTACGGTATCATCGTAGCGGAATCACTAATAAATATTCAACAATAGCTTTGTAACTCATGACATTTAGTCTCATGGATTTCAACTTAATAGAATAATCAAAATAGTATAACAATCAACTCAAAACAACTTAAAACTCTCAACAACACTAAAATTTTGTAACTTTGACAACAATAACACAAAAATCAAATCAAGCGTTTATCTCAACCCGATGTTACATTATCTGAGCAAAGAATCACTAATAAAAGCGATAAACTACTAAAGTAACTCCAAGGCTATATTCCACTCACTTCAACAATGCTACTCTTGAGTATCAGCATGGTGCCCATTTAAAGGAAACATTCAAATAGAAGTGTGAGAATACGATTCAATAATAACGGTAAAAGTCAATCAAACATAGGTTATCTAATAACATCACACACCAATATAACAACATAAAGATATCAAGTATTCTCATACACACATCATAACACCAAAATAATCACCAATGCAACATAATATAACACACAACATAACACCAAAATAATCACCAATGCAACACAATACAAATGCATCCAACACTGACTCAACATGCATGTGGTACCAAATTATGAACATATGCGTTTATTTCAATCCATGATCCCCTCCATAGGATTGATTCCCTCTTGGAACCGGAGCACACTAAATCTCTACCATCACCATATCTAACGCTTCATAATCCCCCACAATAGGAATTAACTACTCGTACCCAAAGCATCACCATAGGATCGAAGCCTATCATAAAGAACCAAAGTTCTGACAACATTAATGCATGAACTCTCAATCATGAAAAAATAACACATACATATTGGCCCCTCTTATGACCGTGTATACTACCAACAACATCATCATAGTAACAAAAACATGCATAAATTACACAATACCACTATCACATAATGTTATCACCACAATACAAACATACATCAATCACACATATAAATAAAATACAATTAGGGTATAGTATGTACATGGATAATGTTCAAACATTTCACCAACCACTACCATGTTATAGCTCTGATTATCATCTTTCTAATGCTTTGAACTACACTTCATTTGAACATATGGATCAAAAGTTATGTTCAAAACACTAAATGGATCAAAACATTAATTGGAACAATCAATTGCTGCCAAGGGGTCAATCAATTGTTTGATGCTACTGCTATGTAATTTTTCATTATAAAAAATGTGAACCAATCGATTTGCATCCTGGACCAATCGATTGATCCTGCATATTTTTCCAAACATTCGAGTTTTTCAATGATACAGGATTTTCATCCAAATTCCATCTTCAACCCCTAAACTAGATCCAGTTTTATTTAAAATCATCTTTATAAGTTGTCTGACAAGAACAACACATATATCATGGTAATTAACGTTAATATATCAGTTTTTCTCATGATTCAACTACTTAGATTCAAGCCCTATTCACCCAATATTCTATCAATTTTCATGGATTCACTTGTTTTCAAGGACACAACAACAACAACAACATATCATCACACACAATTTCAATTCATATCATGGCATAAGAAAATAGAATTATCATCACAATTGTATCAAAAATTCATCGTAACACAAAGAACATTAAACTTTAATCAACCCTTCCATCCATATCTCTATTATTGAACCCAATTCCCACCATTACTTTAGATTATCTCTATGAATTTCTTCTTCTCTCACTATGGGTGGATTCTCCATTGATTCCTTTGTGCCCTAGCCTCTTTCTCCGTTCTCTCAAACTTTTCACGTACAAACAGAATGATCTCTCGTTTCCCTATTTTTTTCCTTTTCTAGTATGACTAGACCCTTATTATGCTTTTCCTCATATGATTTCACTTATTCTCATGCAATTACCTTAATTCCATTAAAATATCTACACATTCTAATTTATTTTATTTTACTTATTATTTTAATTACTAATAACACTAACCCATTATTTAATTAATTTGTTTTATTTTCTAACTCGAGGACCTACACCCCCACTAAATATTCTAATAAACACAATAAATCACAAATATTCATAAACAAATACATAAACCATACAATTCTAAGTTGGGTGTTACAACTCTCCCCTACTTAGAGAATTTTTGTGACCAAAAATTATTTGAGGAAAGCAGAGTCGGGTACAACTCTCTCATCTAATCTTCACGCTCCTAAGTCATACTCCCACCAATTGGTCCTCCCCAGACTACCTTCACCAATGTAATCTCTTTTTCCCATAACTACTTCACTTCCTGATCCTCTATCCATATGGGTAATGCTTCAACTATCAGGTTATTTCTCACATGCACATCATCCACTTGGATTACATGAGACGGATATGGTACGTATCTCCGCAACTAGGACACATGAAACAAATCATGAAGATTCTCAAGTGGAGGTGGTAAAGCAATTTGATAAGATGTAGATCCTATCTTCTCCAAAATCTGGTATGGACCAACAAAAAGCGGTTGAGCTTTGAAGACTTCAAAGTTCGACAAACACTAGTCATCGGTGTAACACTCTTCTGAACCCATATATAATTTACAAATAAATTAATTAAAATTAAAATCATAATCTTTTAGAAGTTCAAGCCACCTCCTCCGCCTCATACTCAACTCTTTCTAATCAAATTGATACTTTATACTTTTGTGATCTTTGAACACTTCGAATCTAGAGCCAAATAGATAATGCATCCAAATCTTCAAAATAAATACCACAATCGCCAACTCTAAGTCATGTGTAGGACATTCCTCTCATGAAACTTCAGTTGTCTAGAAGCATAAGTAACAACTTGACCATTTTGCATCAGTTCACCACCAAGACCCATTTTCGACACATCACAATACACTACAAAAGTCTCACTCAGATTAGGAAAAATCAACACTGGAGCACTTGACAACTTCTTCTTGAGTTCACAAAAACTCTATTCACATGCAACATCCCACACATAAGCTTGACCCTTTCGAGTTAACTAAGTCAGAGGTAATGCCAACTTAGATAAGCCTTCGACAAACATGCTATAATAACCTGCTAAACCAAGAAAACTTTGTATCTCAGTATCAGAATTTGAAGTCCCCCAATGCAATGCAACATCAACTTTAGAAAGATCTACATAAATTCCACCACTCGAAATCACATGACCAAGGATGCTCACTTCCTTCAACCAGAATTCACATTTCGATAACTTGGCATAAAGCTTCCCCTCTCTTAGAATCTTCAATACAATCTGAAGATGTTTTGCATGCTCCTCATTAGTCTTAGAATATATCAAAATATCATCAATGAAGACCACTACTAACTTATCCAAATACGGGTGAAAAATCTGATTCAAATACTTCATGAACACACATGGTGAATTAGATACGCCAAACGGCATCACAATGTACTCATAATGACCATATCTCATCCTGAATGCCGTCTTTGGAACATCATCTAGTTTAACAAGAATCAAGTGGTAACCAGACCTCAAGTTAATCTTGCTAAACACACAAGAACCTACTAGTTGATCCATCAGATCATATATCCTTGGAAGTGGATACTTATTCTTAATAGTCACTTTGTTCAACTATTTGTAGTCCACACACAACCTCATACCTCATCCTTCTTCTTAACCAACAATACAGGTGCACCCTACAGAGAAATGCTTGGTCTTATGAACTTCTTCTCCAACAATTCCTCTAATTGTTCTTCAACTCAACTCATTTTGACGCTGACATCCTATAAGGAGCCATAGACACTAGGGTAGTACCGGGAAGCAAGTCTATAGAAAACTATATGTCATGTTGTAGAGGCAAGTCATTGATGTCATCTAGAAATAATTCTTGTAAATCACACAACAGGAAAATCAACCCTTGCAGCCCCACTGTCTACGTGCAAAAATTTAAACATTGCAAACATCTGAGCTTCATCTTCTAACAGATCTTCTACTTGCTTAGTAGATAAAAACATCAACTATTCACCTTTATCGAACCTAGATTCATGCTCTAGAGGCAAGTCACTGATATCCTCAGAAAAAACATTAGGAATTTACAAACCACTGGCATATCACTAGCCGTTACAATGATCTCTACTCTTCGAGAAGCAAACATCAACAATACTTAATCGTTCTTCCTCAAAGACATCCCAACTTAACCGACATAAAGGAATCGTGAATCTTCATCCTCTTCGGGTTCGGGAAATAAAACAAAGCTTCGACATCACCTGAACCAAAACTTCATACCTACAACTGAAGGGTGAGAAAAATGCAAGAAAAAGGGGTTTGAATTGGGTTTTCTAACAATCTTTTTCTTATAAAAATGATTTCGTAAACTAAATAGAAGTAATAAGACTAAGGAAATAATAAAATAACTCTTTTGATTTATACAAGTTCACCTTTAACAAGGCCACTCTTGTCCAATCGCCAAGGTAATTTTTCCTTCAACAAGGACTTAATCCACTAATCTCAACAGAGTACAAATGCACGGGCTACCTGCCGATGACTCACAATAACATTATAAGAGTCTAAAAAGACACCTTAGCCCTCTCAAGTCCATAGACTTACAACCTAGTCCCTTGAGGCAATAATCAATTCTAGACAAAATTACAATCAACTGTGTTTACAATGTTTTCTTCTAAAAAGCAGATTAACACAACAATGAAAATAAAGTCTCTAATTCAAAAAATGAGAAATAACTCTTTGTATTGAGAAATTTAAGATGAACATAAAGCATGAGCAATAACACTTTATGTTTAAGCCTTAATACCTTAACACAATAATGAGCAATAACTCTTGTGTTCTTGATATTTCTCTAGAAGAATATTTATGGATGAATATTTAAATAGTAATTCTTATTTTCTCTTGATGTTTTTTAGTATTTCAGCAATTTGATTCAAGCTTTATAATGTTTGATTAATTCTCCATTCTTCAAATGTTGTTGAGGTCTCTTTATATAGACTTTGAAAAATAGACTGTTGGTAGTATAAAAATGTCGTTTTCACTTGCCAACTACAGTAACGGTTGTATTTCATCATGGGAGACAAGATAGTACAATATGTAAGCATGTAGTGGAATTTGAAGTGTATTGTCTGTACTATATTGTTCGTGGCTAAGTTTCTTAGAACCTTATCTTCTAATATTTTGCTTCTGGCTTGAAGTAGTAAACTTGGAAGATGTCTCTTTCTGATCTTTGTCCCTTTTCTCTTTGCTGGATTGATTCTGATATAATGAATGAAGATGATTCATGAGATCATTCATTGTTGTAGAGTCAGAGTCTTTCAGATAGTTGAATATTGTCTTCATATATATAAGCAATAACTTATCTAATGAACAATGTATGGTTTCTGAGCGAAATCTTTTTTGATCTATACATATTCATTTATGATAATCAGATTTTCTAAGCCGCATGTCTGATTTCTGAAGCATAAGCTTACATCAGTACATTTGAATTTCTGATTCATACTTTTTAATCTGATCCTTGATTCTTGACTTCTGATCTTGGATTTTGATCTTGGATATTGATCTTTGATTTGAGATGGAAGCACAATGCTTATGCCAACTACTTATTTGTTTCTGATCTTTTTCCTTTTTGATCTTGATCTCTGATGCTGAGCTAGAAGAAAAAGCTTGCGTTAACTACATCTGATTCTAACATTTTGGTTTCTGGTCAAAATCTCTCTCCCTGGAAGCCAATGTGATTTCTGATCTGAGAGCAGCGCTTTTCTGAGAAAACATTTGATTCCTTTTCGGTTGAACATTCAGTATTCCTTAGAACTACTGATGTTTCTTTAGAAATGGTCACAATAGTTCTTCTGGCGAGTGCAATGGTGTTTCTGATGATATCTTTAGAAAGACTTTCCATAATCTTGATATCTGCATACTCAATGAAACTATTAGAAACTAAAATTGTTTCTCATCAAATATATATGTTGTTATCATCAAAACTTCGAGACTATATTGGAGAAACAAATATTATTCTAACAAGAACATCTCAGAGAAGCAAAAGCCACCTCCTCTACCTCATATTCTACTCTTTCTAATCAAACTGATGCTTTAGACTTTTGTGATCACTAAACACTTTAAATCTAAAGCCAAATAGATAATGCATCCAAATCTTCAAAACAAATACCACAACTGCCAACTCTAAGTCATGTGTAGGATAATTCCTCTCATGAACCTTTAGCTTTCTGGAAGCATAAGCAAAAACTTGACCATTTTGCATCAGTTCACCACCAAGACCCATTTTGATGCATCACAATACACTAGAAAAGAATAACTGGGATTAGGAAAAATCTACACTTGAGCCCTTGTAAATTTCTTCTTGAGTTCACAAAAACTCTATTCACATGCAATATCCCACACATAAGCTTGACCCTTTCGAGTTAACTAAGTCAGAGGTAATTCCAACTTAGAGAAGCCTTCAAAAAACATGCGATAATAACCTGCTAAACCAAGAAAACTTTGTATCTCAGTAGTACAATTTTAAGTCTCCCATTGCAATGCAAAATCAACTTTAGAAGGATCTACATAAATTCCACCACTCAAAATCACACGAACAAGGAAGCTCACTTCCTTCAACAAGAATTCACATTTCGACAACTTGGTATAAAGCTTCACCTTTCTTAGCATCTGCAACACAATCTGAAGATGTTTCGCATTCTCATCATACATTTTTATTTGATCCTTGATTCTTGACTTATGATCTTGGATTTTGATCTTTGTCTTTGATCTTTTTCCTTTTTAATCTTGATCTCTAATGCTGAGCTAGAAGCAAAAGCTTGCGTCAGCTACATCTGATTATGACATTTTAGTTTTTGATCAAAATCTCTCTCTCTCTCTCTCTCTCTCTGGAAGCGTGTGTGATTTCTGATCTGAGATCGACGCTTTTCTGAGAACATATTTGATTCATTTACTGACGAACATTCAACATTCCTTAGAACTAGTGATGTTTCTTTAGAAACAATCATAATAGTTCTTCTGGCGAGTGCAATGGTGTTTCCGATGATATCTTTAGAAAGACTATCTAGAATCTTGATATTTGCATACTCAATGAAACTATTAGAAACTAAAATTGTTTCTCATCAAATATATGTGTTGTTATCATCAAAACTTTGAGATTATATTGTAGACACAAATATTGTTCTAACAAGAACATCTCAAAGAAGAAAAAGCTTCTTACATGTTTCAAACGAACTCCTGAACACAAACAGTTAGAAAAACAAGCAAGCACGGACATTATTTCACCCACATGTCGCGTACTATGGAAAAAATAACATTAGACAACCTGGCCAAATGGACCGACCTGCTATGGTACCACTAACTTAACACCCTTCTAAACCCCACATATAATTTACAAATGAATTAATTAAAACAACGACATAAGGGTGTCACACGTTATAAAAACATAAATAAATCATGTTTCGTAACACGTTGTAATATGGTGGGAGAACTGACTTTCAGTTTTGCGTTTTATCGCAAATGTTACAGATAGCAAGAGTCGCCACCGACTTTTATTTTATCCAATAAAGGAAAGGGTGAAAAGAACAGGAAAGACCTTTGAGAATTTTTCGGAGTTCAGGGGGTAGGTTATGAAAAGCGAAGGTGTTAGCACCTTTTTCATCTGTAGTTATCTACAGGCTCTTAATCGCTAGATCACTTTTGAAAATGCTTTATGAATGTGTAAGTTTGAAAATATTTTGAAAAATGCCTAAGTGCGGCAAACTTTGTAATGATTCTCGTATCGTTGAGAACGCATACAAAGTGTTTGTTTTGAAAATATTTCATAAAAGAAGTGTTTTATGTGAAAAATGGTTTTTTGTTTGTTAGCAAGCGACTACGAGCTATCTACCTACTCAAAAGTATTTCACGTTATTTTCCTATTCCTTTAGATAGTCCTATCCTACCATTAGTTAGTAGGAAGCCCTATCGTTGGATGTGTGAGGGACATGCACGGGTCATCATACAGTCATAAAGGCAACTTGTAGGACGCTTTAGCAATTTTATCGTAAGGGACTAAGATCGTTTACCGAAGGAAACATCGAAGGGTCATCGAGGGACTATGATATTTCAACCGAGGGTCTTTGCTAAAGCGTCTCACGTTCGAGGGACATGACTGTTTTATCCAAAGGCAATAAGTGGAGTCACTCTAGAGGTGTGTGTGTGTGTGTATGTGTGTGTGTGTGTGTGTGTGTGTGTGTGTGTGTGTGTGTGTATGTGTGTGTGTGTGTGTGTGTGTGTGTGTCTGTGTGTGTGTGTGTGTGTGTGTGTGTGTGTGTGTGTGTGTGTGTGTGTGTGTGTGTGTGTGTGTGTGTGTGTGTGTGTGTGTGTGAAAAGTGATTTGTTTTCAGTTAATTTGTCTTGATTAGATTTTCTAGCGTTTTATTTTAGATATTTTCATACAAACCCCATTAGCATACATCTAGAAATTATAAGGAAAGCGATAAAATACGAAAAAGAAATTTAAGCTATTACATGGCTTCAGGGAAGGGGATACAAAACCAAAAAAAAATAGGGGAAAGAAAGAAAGAGGTAAAAAATAACCTAATTAACTATTATAACTTTTAGCAGATACATTATTGTAAGAACTAATACGAAAGTAAGTAAAGCGCGAAGATTGTAAAAGTAAAGAGAAACAGAGAAATGTCTTCTTTTTGTGATATTTTTTTGATAAAAAAATTGGATAACTAACCTAATCTAATTGTTTTTAGTTTTAAAAAAGAAATTGATTATTTGAAGAAAAAAATATTTAATGATAAAAACCCTAAAGAAACTAAGTTAATTATTTTCAATTAATTTAATTTTAAAAAGGTTAATTTAATTAATTTAATTTAAAAAAGTCATGTTAATTTTGATTTTAATTAATTTAAGAATAGAATTAATTATGTTAAATAAACAAAAAAAAATTGAAACAAATATAAAAAACTGATGATGGGCCTTTAGAAGTGAATCCGGGGGGTGCAAGGAAGCAATTCCATTAGGCCCAATGAATTCCAGCGTTGAATCTAGTGGGGGCAGCTCCAAAGGTCTCATAATGTACACACAAATCAGGGTGTTGGATCTGGCAGCGTGAAGATCTGATGGTGATGATTTGAGGTGTATGTTGCGCGTGCTAGACTGTCTGGTATTGGATCTGCAAACAAAATAAAACATGAAAAATATAGTACCAGGGGCAGGGATCGAACCCGTGCCCTGGTACACCAACATCTTTGCAATAATCACTTCTACCGCTAGGGCGGCCTAACATCTGCTAACATAAACCAAATAGATACAATAAACATGAAGTCTGATGCTAATGGCTGGAGAGGCGTCGGAGCCCTAGCTCCGGTCGTCTTCTCCAGCAACCTGTAACATACATAACCTACGAAAACAATGTGTTAGTGATAAAAAAACATCCTAGTACCCCTAATCCGACCCTCCTGAATATGATTATGAACCTAGTTTTGGACATAGGTCCTTGCATTATGAGTTTTGAGTCAAATGAAACCGACTGGAGCTATTATGGTATCTCATAGTTTTGCCTTCATGGGATCACAATATTGATCCAAACCTGTTCAATCATGTCTCAGAAACTTGTTAATAACATTAGTGCATGCTAAATCATAATGAAAACAAGGATTCAAAAATCAAGAAATAATAAAGAATACGATGATGCATACATATTGATTCAGGCCCTTAGGATCATGGTAACCAATCCAGCCTTACCCTTCAGTGTTCCTGGAAGCGAAATGAATGGAGATTTCATAATGAGGAGGCTTGCAACGAGAGTTTTGACAACATACGGTTCTTTGAAAAATATTGAGAATTTCGGCAAGCTTTTAGAGGTAAGGATGTGTATTACTTTGCATCTGGTCTTATTGTGCCTTTATAGAGGAAGGAATGATCAACCAAAATGGCACAAAATCATGTAATTATGGCCATTATCAAACAAAATCAAACATGTTTTTTCAAGCTTCCTTTTGAGATATTTCTTTCCCTTTTGATCTCACACGACTTTGGCATGTTTATCATGTGTTCTTAGGCCTCCATGTGATTGAAATCAAAAGCCAATGCACCTTGGCCCAATTATTTTATGTTTTATTTGACTTACTTGCATTTAAATGAATAAAAATTCAAATAAAAGAAATAAAAATTATAAAAAATATGTGAATGGATTTAGAGGTCTTCTAACACATTGTTAACATGTTTGAACATCAAAAGTTAGGCCCATTAGTTCAAAATTTCAAGTTTGCTCACTTTGCACTTCATGCATTTTACCAAAATTTCCCAACTTGCAATGGTCATAACTGTCAATTTTTATCTTTTGAAGGTGATATTGGATCTTTTGTAAATTTCAAGATGTCCTGTTTAATTTTTCTTTTGATCATTTTTTCATTTAGAGACTTTATCTTGACGTAAGTTTCCTTGACAAAGTGTCTTTTTGTTGACTTTTGAAATGACCTATAATGTATGGGCTCATATCTCTCAAATGAATCACTTTTTGGACTTGAGCATACAGATATAAAGTTGTATAGAATTGAATTTCCTTCAAAATAGGCTTTGGTTGGGGAAAGGTTGTGAAGCATGTGAAAGTTATGCTTGGTCAAAGTTCAGTTGACTTCTCCTAAGGAAACCCTAATTTGGCAACTTTTGACTTTTAATGATTTGAGGGATTTCCTTGAGGAATCATGATCCACCCTTGATCAAATGATGAGTATCACTTCAAAATGTTAATGTTGACCAAAAATCTTAAAGTTTGACTATATGTTGACCATAGTTGATTTTTTACCCAATATAGTTCATTTTCAATCACCTGAGCCATTGACTGAGCAAACTTGTGATGCAAGACTTGAAACTTGACATGGACATTGTTGAAGACCTATGGAGAACCATAGAAAAAATTTGAGACCTTTGAAACCCATTCTTCCTTGATAAATAAAAAATCCTAGTATGAACCCATTGCTTAGAAGGAGAATTTGTATGGTCAACTCTTGAGTGTCCTTGAGCATTTGAGAACCTTAGAAGAATGTTTTTTGAAGAAAATGGGAGGGAAAATTTTGGGGTACAATAGCTGCCCCTATTCAATCTTCTTAAACCTGAATAGTTAGATTGGCATGTCCGCCATTCGTGATTTAAAGGTGGAAGATAATTGAACACTTAAGTACCCAGAAATTTGCACTCGCACATGCACCAAGTAACATTGTTGGTTGATCATACCGGGAATGGGCTTAAATATGCCATTTGGAGAGGTGGTGGAGAGTCGCTGGAGATGGGCTTATAGATTCCATCAAGGATAACTGTTGATAAGAAAATCATACTAAGTCTACACCTGACTTTATCTTAGAAGATGTACCGAAAAGAGTCTACGTCTGATTTTTCTAAAAGAGCATCAGAAAGAAATCTACGCCTGATTTGATCCGAACTAGAAGATGTCTACGCCCGACTTCTACTAGAAAAGGTACCAGAAAGAGTCCACGTCTGACTTTTTTCAAAAAGAGCATCAGAAAGAAATCTACGCCTGATTTCATTTGAACTAGAAGATGTCTATGCCCGACTCCTACTAGAAAAGGTATCAGAAAGAGTCTCATCTGACTTTTTCCAAAAAGAGCATCAGAAAGAAATCAACGCCTGATTTCATCCAAACTAGAAGATGTCTACGCCCGACTTCAACTAGGAAAGGTACCGGAAAGAGTCTACGTCTGACTTTTTCCAAAAGAGCATCAGAAAGAAATCTACGCCTGATTTCATCCGAACTATAAGATGTCTACCCCCGACATCTACTAGAAAAGGTACCAGAAAGAGTCTACGTCTGACTTTTTTCCAAAAGAAATCTACACCTGACTTCATCCGAACTAGAAGATATCTACGCCCGACTTTAACTAGAAAAGGTACCAGAAAGAGTCTACGTCTGACTTTTCCAAAAAAGAGAATCAGAAAGAAATCTACGCATTATTTCATCTGAACTAGAATATGTTTATGCTCGACTTCAACTAGGAGACGTACTGGAAAGAGTCTACGCCTGACTTTTCCAAAAAGAGCATCAGAAAGAAATATATGCCTGATTTCATCCAAACTAGAAGATCTATATGCCCGACTTCAACTAGAAAAAGGTATTGGGAAGAGTATACGTCTGACTTTTCCAAAAGAGAGCATCAGAAAGAAATCTACGTCTGATTTCATCCGAACTAGAAGATGTCTACGCCCAACTTTAACTAGAAAAAGGTATCGGAAGAGTATACGTCTGACTTTTCCAAAGAGCATCAGAAATAAATCTACGCCTGATTTCATCCGAACTAGAAGATGTCTATACCCAACTTCAACTAGAAGAGGTACCGGAAAGAGTCTACGTCAGACTTTTCCAAAAGAGAGCATCAGAAAGAAATTTACACCTGATTTCATCTGAACTAGAAGATCATATTCCCTTATCTGTTAGGGGGGTCTGCTGGTGAAATATATCTTCGTTGAAGATGAGCTTGTTATGACTACTCTGTGGGGATAATCCTATGGAAGTTGTTCTGCGGGGATAATCTTGTGAGGATTTTTCTGTGGGGATACGTGGACGACATGAACATTATCCCAACTCCTAGGGTCTTGAGCGAATTTTTATTCCTGTTTTTATACATATACTTGTTAACAATAATTGTATTCATATGCATATATTTATTCAATTTATTCATTGGACGTTTTTGTAAACAAAACAGAAAAAGGTAAATCAGAAGTTTGAATTTTGAAATTTGTAATTCTATTGATAGTTTGTCCATAAACGGGTAGTTTTGTACAAAGAGACAGAAATCCTAGTAAGAGGAAATCGTCGTGAAATGAAAAGAGTACAAAGTGAAAACAAAGCATATAGCTATGTGGAAATAATCTCGTCAGGTTTCAACTCTGCTATCGCCCCCTATGTCTTCAAGCATCTCATCTCTTGCTGTCGGAAGAAGTTGACTGAAATGATCTGTACCGTTTGAAATTGATGTTGGTAATAAAGCTCGTTGTAAGTGATCCAACGGGACATAATCGTACGCTTTAATCCCTAAATTTTTCCTGGACCTCCCTTTCGGGTTTTCAGTCCACCGGGATATCCTTTTTTGCCCAAGCCGTTATATATATATATATATATATATATATATATATATATATATATATATATATATATATATATATATATATATATATATATATATATATATATATATATATATATATATATCCCTAATTTTTCTCAAACCCGTTTGGTTCGCCGGGGTGCCCTTATTTTTGCCTAGGCCAGTCAACCTAGCGGGTCACTTTTTCATGCGTAGTATTTTTTTACTATGTCCATGTTCACAGGGTGCGGAAAATCTTCACCGTTCATGGTGGTCAGTATCATAGCACTACCAGAAAATATTTTCTTAATTACAAATGGCCCTTCGTAAGTGGGAGTCCATTTTCCCCTAGGGTCACCTTGCAGTAGAATGATGCACTTTATTACCAAGTCACCAGTCTGATATACCCGATGCTTGATTTTCTTGCTGAATGCCTTTATCATATGCTTCTGATACATCTGACCCTGACAGAAAGCTGCAAGCCTTTTCTCACCAATCAAACTCAAATGATCTAACCTAGTCTAAATCCCCTCGTCTTCGTCTAAGTCTACATCTTTCATAATTCTTAGAGAGGGAATCTAAACTTCGACAGGTAGGATGACTTCCATACTATAGACCAGAGATAATGGGGTTTCCCCAGTTGATGTTCTTGCCGAAGTGTGGTAGCCATGAAGAGAAAATGGTAACATCTCGCATCGGTCTTTGTAGGTCACAACCATATTCTGTATAATCTTCTTAATATTCTTATTGGCGACTTCCACTATGCCATTCATCTCCGGTCGATACGGAGAAGAGTTGTGATGCTTGATCTTGAACTGTGTACAGAGTTCAATGATTATAGTGTTGTTGAGATTAGTACTGTTGTCTGTGATAATCCTCTCGGGGATGCCATACCTACAAATAAGGTTATGCCTAATGAACCGGGCCACGACGTTCTTGGTGATAGAGGTAAATGAGGCTGCTTCAACCCACTTTGTAAAGTAATCTATGGCGACGAGGATGAAGCGATGTCCGTTAGAAGCAGTAGGCTTAATATCTCCAATCATATCAATGCCCCACATCGCAAATAGCTACAGAGAAGTCAAGACATTCAAAGGTACTAGAGGCACGTGTACATTATCAATGTAGATCTAGCATTTATGGCAAGTTCTCGAGTGGTGGTGACAGTCGGTTTCCATAGTCGACCAATAGTAACCTGCTCTTAAAATTTTCTTGGCCATAGTATGTCCACTGGAATGAGTGCCAAAGATACCTTCATGCATATCTTCCATAATCCTCTCTACTTCCTTCTTGTCCATACAACGAAGTAGATTCGAATCATGATTATGCTTGTACAAGATTCGGTTGCTCAAGAAGAATTTAGCCGAGAACCTCCGTAGGAATTTTTTGTGGTTGATAGACGCCCCTTCAAGGTACTCTTTAGCCTTAAGGTATCTTTTCACTTCTTGAAACCAAGGCTTATCTTCTATTTCGTCGGTATCAATTTTGTAACAGTGTGTCGGTTCGTCCAGTCTTTTGATAGTGATTTGAGGAGCTTCATTATCCCATGTAACTTTGAACATAGATGACATTGTATCTAATACGCCTGCCAGCTGATTCTCTTCTCGCGGGATGTACTCAAAGGTGATTTCCTCGAAATATAGGATCATGGTTAACACATGTTCTTTATAAGTAATGAGATTTGGGTGCTTCGTATCCCATTCTCCCTTTATCTGACTAATCACCAATGTTGAGTCCACATATACATCCAAGAACTTGATTCTCATGTCAATAGCAACTTTAATACCCATGATGCATGCTTCGTATTTGGGCATGTTATTGGTACAATCAAAGAATAATATGGCGGTGAAGGGCATATGGAAACCCTGAGGAGAGATGATTACAACACTAATTTTGTTGCCAATTGCGTTGGAAGCTCCGTCAAAAACCATAGTTCATCGGGATCCTGGCTCAGGTCCTTCATACGGTCTAGGTTCTTCATAATCTGTAACTAGCATAATGTTCTCGACCGGGAATTTAAAATTCATAGATTGATAGTCGTATACAGCTTGATGTTCCAAATGATCTATCAGTACACTTCCCTTGATTGCCTTTTGAGTGGTGTACTGAATGTCGTATTCTGTCAAGACCATTTGCAATCTGGCTATTCTTTTGGAGAGAGCTGGATTCTCGAATATGTACTTGATAGGATCCATTTTAGAAATCAATAGAGTAGTATGAGTCAAAACATACTGTCTTAGTCAGTGAGCAGCCCATGCCAAAGCGCAACAAGTTTTCTCGAGTAGTGAGTATCTTGTCTCACAGTCGGTAAACTTTTTACTAAGGTAGTATATTGCATGCTCTTTTCGACCAGACTCATCATGCTGCCCTAGTACACACCCCATTGAGTTCTCTAGCACTGTTAGGTACATGATTAGAGGTCTTCCTTCAACTGGTGGCATCAGAATTGAGTGTTCTTGTAGGTACTCCTTAATTTTATCAAAGTCTATTTGGCAGACGTCGTTCCACTTTACTACTTGATCTTTCTTCAGAAACTTGAAGATTGACTCACAAGTAGCAGTCAAATGAGAAATGAATCGGGCAATGTAATTCAGTCGTCTTAAGAAACCCCTGACTTCCTTCTCAGTATGAGGAGCTGACATTTCTTGAATGGATTTGACCTTGGCGGGATCAACTTCAATACCTTTATTGTTGACGACGAAACCTAGGAGTTTACCAGATCTCACCCCAAAGGTGCACTTGTTCAGATTTAACCTTAGCTTATACTTCCTCAGTCTTTCAAACAGTTTATGTAGATGATCAAGATGATATTATTCAGTTTGTGATCTTTCTATCATGTTGTCGATGTAGACCTCTATCTCGTGATGAATTATGTCATGGAATAAATCTACCATGGCACGCTGATAAGTTGGGCTGGTGTTCTTCAACCTAAAAGGCATAACCTTGTAGTAGAAAGTGCCCCCACTGTGTGACGAAGGTAGTTTTCTCCATATCTTCGGGTGTCATCTTGATCTGATTATACCCTGAGAAATCATCCATGAAAGAGAACACCTTGTGTTGAGTAGTGTTATCAACCAAAGCATCAATATGTGGAAGTGGAAAGTCGTCTTTGGGGCTCGCCCTGTTCATATCCCTATAGTCTACACACATACACACTTTGCCGTCTTTCTTTGGTACCGGAACAATATTAGCAACCCATTGAGGATATGATGTCACTGCTAAGAAGCATGCATTAAATTGCTTTATAACCTCGGTTTTGATCTTCTCTGACATCTCAAGACGCATGCGATGAACCTTCTGCTTAATCGAAGAACAACCCTCTTTCATTGGCAGACGATGGACCATAATATCAGTATCGAGCCCCGACATGTCTTTGTACAACCAAACAAAGATCTCAACATAGTCATCCAACATATGAATTAACTTGTTCTTGACATTGTTCTCTAAATTTGCGCCTATCTTGACTTCTTTCCAGTTTGCCTCGGTACCCAAGTTTACAACTTCGACTGGTTCTTCATATGGTTGGATAGCCTTTTCTTCTTGTATTAAGAGACTGGAAAGTTCTCCATGTATTTCACAATCTTCTCACCTTCGTCCTCGGCTTGGTAGATTTGATTTTCAAAGTCATGAGTGGCAGTAGCAGAATCAATATCGACAAGATCCAGAGTCGATGTGGATCTGCAATTTAGTGTATGGGTGTGTGTAAGAAACTTATAGCTATATTCGAAAGCAATAAAGTAATGAAAAGACAGAGAGCACAAAATTTGAATGCAAAAACATCCAATGTTTTATTAGATGAGCATGTATGGATGAAATATAACAACCCTATCAAGTGGACCGTTGTGCCCCGGGTAAGGCACAAGGTTTAAAGTTATTATTTTAAAACTACATATCCCAAAAACTTGAAAGCAATAAAACAGGAAATAGAAATTACTCCTGACTAAAGGAGATTGGTATAAAGTCTTTAGCCTTCCAGTTGTTGAGTCCACCGCTAGTAGTAGGGAATATCCATTTGTCCAAATCACAATCACTATCAGTGTCTTCTATAGCATTGACTTCATTATTGCTGATGTGGAAAGGTGTCTCCTAGCACGAGCACAATGAACCTCCTTCTGAGCCTCTGAGGTGAAACCCAAACCAAATTTGTTGGACTTGTAAGGAATGTCAAGAAGTTGACCCCAAATAGTGCAACCACCTTCTTCTACCACAACCCTAGAATCTTTCAGAGAAGCCGTTCTTGGGGGATCCTTGGTAACCCTAGGAGTAGCTTTAGAAATGACAATTGTTGGAGGAATTACTTCAAAGGTCTAGCAGGAAGTTTCAATGAACTTACCATCCATCTTAACATATTTTAACAAATTCAAATGGCTCATTATATACTCTTCTTCTCCATAAACCGTAACTATCTTTCCTTTCACTGGATACTTTAATTTTTGGTGCAAGGTAGAGGTAACAGCGCCTGCCCCATGAATCCAGGGGCGTCCAAGCAAACAGGAATAGGCCGAACGAATATCCATTACATAGAAGGTAGAGTCGAAGACCTGAGATCCCACCTTAATCGAAAGATCAACCTCTCTTTGTACCATCCTCCTTGACCCATCAAAGGTTATGGCCACGATATCACTGGTTTTCAGCATAACCCCTTCACAGTCTGGTCTATCTAGAGCACCTTTTGGTAGTACATTTAATGAGGAACCTGTATCCACCAACACATGTTCCAAGGTAGTGCCCCTACACTCAATAGAGACGGGCATGGCCTTGTTATGATTCTTTCCTGTCGGAGTTAAGTGAGCATCAGAAAAGCCTAACCCATTGTTAGTTGTTAGGCTTGCTACACAATTTTTAAACTGATCAGTAGAGGTCTCTTGAGGTACATGAGCAATTTTCAAAAAATTTACCAAAGCCTGAGCACGGGCTTCAGAGCATAATAACAAGGATAACATGGATATCTTGGAGGGAGTCTGCCCCAACTTTTCAACGATATTGTAGTCAATTTTGCGGATGATTTTCAGTATTTCCTCCATCTCTTGCTTGGAGGAATCTTCAACAGTAACATCTTTTGATGGTGCCTCCGTCTGGGCAGGCTCAATCATTTTCTCTTTGCCTCGAGTTTTAGCAGTTGACCCGACAGTAGGGATACAAACAGGTGTTGTGATAGTCTTTGGAGGAGAGATCTCTGGAGAGAAGACCCTTCCCGTCCTGGTAACTTTACTAGTCCCAACGATATTTTCGACATTGAGGTTAATAACTTCAGTATCTTCTTCTTTGGAAATCCATGGTTCTTGCTTAACACCATGGTAATAAACTTCAGCTCCATAGTTCTAGGGAACAACCTTGTCAGAAGAATGGAGGATTGGCCCCAGTGCAGTAATGATCAGGGGAGCCACCCTAGGCTCGGCAAGAATCCTTATAGGACCTTTAGAGGTGGTTCTTACAGGGGTATTAGAAATTATGATTATGGAAACATCTTCAAGTCTCAGCTCTTGAGACATACCTTCACGCAAACTCTTCACGGACGGAGTCTTCTCAAACAGAATTTCACGAATATCAATCAAATGTTGAATACCCTTCTTCATCCACATACAACGATTAGATTGGGATGCACTATGGTAACATCTTTCAAGTCAACCCAGAAATAAACTGACTTGCAACAGATTCTTTTTGATGATTATCAAGGGAGTGGTTAAGTCACTTATGGTGGAGACATAGGAAACATCATCGATAGCATTAACACTTTTACTATGACTGGGCATAGGTGTAGTTATCTTATTAGGGGTCTCAGGAGGATCAAATTCAATCTCTTTCGCATCGATCATATCCTGGATTTTGTTCTTCAGGGACCAGCAGTTGTTGGTGTTGTGCCCAGGACTTTTATAATGATAGGCACACTTCACATTAGGGTTGTACTTAGGAGAGGAGGTGTTAGCATTCTGAGGAGGATCCTGTAGTGTTATTAATTCTGCTTTTAACATATGTTGTAATGCTTGAGACAAAGGCATACTAATCTTGGTGAACTGCCTCCTCGGAGCATGTTGTTGTTGAACAGGTGCAGGATTAGAAATCAACATTGCTCCCACAGACTAATGGTGACCATTCTTACTATGGATCTTCTGTCCATAAACAATATTGGTTTCCTTCTTATTATTTAACGCCTTCTTTACAGCACTAGAAGAGGCAGCCATTAGAATCTGTTTGCTCTTGATAGCGCTTTCAACTCGTTCCCCAGTTAGGATTAGCTCAGTAAAACTAGATGAAGAACTCCTAATTAGCAGATTAAAGAATGGGCATGTCAGAGTGCCCATGAACATATCAGTTAGATCCCTATCAGACAATGGAGTTTGAACCTATCCATCTAAGTCTCTCCACTTTAGGTCATATTCTTTGAAACCCTCATTCGAGCCTATAGACATGTTTTGTAATTGCACTCGAGTCGATGCAAGGTCAGCATTATATTGATACTGCTTGTAAAAAGCAATATCCAAGTATTCCCAAGTGTGAATGTTGGTTCCTTTCAGCTGATAGACCCATTCTAATTGCGTCCTCGATAAGCTTTCTTGAAATTAATGCACCCATAATTTTCTATCAGCAGTGTGAGGTTGGATTTTTCGGACATAAGACTGCAGATGAAGCTTAGGACAAGACACACCGTGGTATTGGGCAAAGATGGGGACCTTGAATTTTTGGGAGATAACAACCCCTGGGATAAGACCCAGCTCTTCAAAATCCAACCCAGGAACTCTCTGGATCTCCATAGCATTGAGATGATCTTCCAACTGCTTGTATTTATCGTCAGTTGGAGGATAATGTTCATCTGAATAGTTCGCTTCTTCTTCATCAGAACCCTGGTTGTCATCCTTCATACTTTTATCATCTTCCTTATCATCTTATCCTTCAAACTCTAAAGCTCGTTTGACCGGACCTTTGAGTCTCCTACCCATGTTGAGGATGCTAGCTGGTTTCTTTATTTTCTCTCCCCTCTCTTTGGTGATGAGGGCCTTCAGCTCTTCCTGCCCCTTGGCTAGGTTCAAGAACAATTGCTGGAACTGCGTGTTCTGAGTCTTGAGATCCTTAACTGTTTGTTCAAGAGCCATTCTTTCTACTAAAATAAACAGCAAGAACATAAGAAACCTGTCTTGAAACATGTTGTACCCCAAAATTTTCCCTCTCTTTTCCACAAGAAATCACAGCTTCGGGCTTCTCCTGATCTTTCAGATTGGCTTAAGAATCGGTCAAACAGACTTTTCTCATCAGTCAGACAAAATTAAGGTTTCCATTAACTTTTGAATCAGTTCAAGCAGGTTGCTAGGGTTTGTTTGAGTTTGGCTCAGGGTTTGATCAAGCAGACGCTTCTTTGACATTTAATCAAGAATTAGGGTTTGCACGCGCAGTTTCAGAAGAATTTGAATCCACAGTGTTTTAATTGGTTGTTACACTGCTTTGACGTTTGCTCAAGATTTCTGTTTGTTTCTCAAGGTCTAAACATCTGGGATATGGGCTGAGGCTTCTGATTGAGAGTTTGAAGTGTTTGGTCTAATCAGTGAAATAAAGGACATATGGACGTTGCTTGTTTAACTGTGCGATGTTTTTTGGTTATTCGGAACGCCGGACGTTTATTGATTATTTATAATTTCTAAGTTAAAATTATTGGATAATTTCCAATTATTATAATTCAAGAAATTAAAGTAATTAAATAAATGAATGCAGAAGAATTAAAGAAATATCTGACAAAGAAGGATTTTTATTCATCTTTAATTGTTTGTTACAATTATTATTTGAACACTGTAAATTTATTTACAGATGTTTACATTAATATTGTTACAATGATTAAAGGTAATTTAAAACTATATCCTAAATATCCTAATTTTCTTGAAGTCTTCATATTCTACTGTTGCATCCTTTGCTCAACTGGTATTTACCTGCAAAAAAAAAAAAGAAGTTAGTACAGATAAATTAAGAACATTCTCAGACAGTTAATCATAAAAAGCTCATCATTAAAAGTGTTGGCCGGAATCAGTTTGTTCGCCCTCTCTGCAAATCACAAGAAGACTCTTGGTTCACAAAGAGGGAAGGGAAATATGTTTGCAAATATAAAAATGTACAAGGCTGCATAATTGAACCAAATGCACAAGCTACTTGAAAAGGCAAACTAAACTGTCCAGAGAGATGTCAAACAAATTACAAAGTTCAAACTGAATGTCAAAACAAACTGTCCAAAGGCTGTCAAGGAGATATCAACAAGTACACAGAAGATATGCAGGAAATCTGGAAAAGAAGAAAGTACACTGAGCAAAGCTAACAATGCAAGCAACTTATTTCAAATTTCCATCATTTTCCAGGCCAAACGCTTTTTCAGAGTAAGTACAGTCTAAAGCAATAAAAAATGCTTTTTATCTGTGGAGAGAGAAAGAGAGAGAGAAGTGGAGAGGCTTACAGTGGGCAGGCTTAGAAAAAGGATATAACAAAGAAGTATCAGAACAGTCAAAATAAAAAAAGAGGCAGAACCACATAGAAAGAAATAACATAGCTTGTAACCTCCAAACTGTGTCAAAAACTTCAAGCCTGTAGCCTCAAACCACAAACAAACAGCTTGCCTCAAGCCTTAACCTGCATAAATCTCAAACAAAATTCCAAACTGTCTCAAGCCTGTCTCAAGCCCACAAGCCTAAAACTTCAAGCCTGTAACCAAGCCAATAAGCTTGTAATCCATAAACAGAAAACCCTAAACAATAAGCTTGAAACCTGTTACAACCTAACAAACCTGTGTTAAAAGCAAGTTAGATTCCAACCCATCCAAAACTCAGCATCAAACATCATGAAGCAACAACATCCAAGCCCTCAAAACTAAAAACTTCATCATTAAGCAACAAAGCCAGCACAGCATCAAGAGAGGAAAAGCTATTCAGAAGTGAAATAATAGCAAACAGGCATCTCAGATTCAAACATCATCATCATTAAAAAAATGCCAACAAAGCCCAAGAGGACAAAGCAAGCAACTCAGAAGGACTGAGCAATCTCAGAGTCAATATCATCATCATAGACAGAAGCTCACTCAAAGCCAAGAGAGGAAAAGAAAAGACAGAAGCAAGAACATTGAAGCATTCAAATACTCAGAATCAGGATCAAACAAATCAAAGCATTCAAACCAACAAAACCCTCAGAATCAAATTCATCATAGGGTTAGCATATCAGGCAACTCAGATATCATAATCATCAAAGGCAACTAAAGTAAGCAATTCAGAGGTTTGAAACACAACAACAAGCATCACAGAGATACAAATACCAGGGAACCAGCAAGCGCATCATACTCCCTCGCCTTGGCCACCGGGGACGTCTCTTGTCCGTTTCTCTGCCTCTTCTCCAAAAGCCCACAAAGGTAGTATTTTTCCCTTTCCTTTTTTCTGCTTCGCACCTCACACCACACGAACATCAAAGGTCAGGATATGAAAAAGACAAGATATGCAAGATAAGAACAAAAAACCCTAAAAAGAGAAATCATTACCTTTTGAATCATCGCCTTGAGCAAGCCGTGAGGAGGAGGAAGCGGAGATGGCGTCCAGTGGCCAAGCATGGGAGGATTTTCGTTCAGAGCATCAATGGCTTGAGAAAGTAAAGAGACGAAGAAGACGATGATAGAAACGGCGCCGCTCAACACTGTAAACCCTATTCTGAAACAACAACTGAAAACCCTAAAGAAAAATGTCAAAAGCGCAGCTGGGCCTGTCCCCAACAAAAACTGCCTAAGCCCAAATGTCCTGGCGCCTTACACCCCCCCCCCCCCCCTTTCCTAATCCTGTCTGTTTTTGTTTGGGCCCAGCTTTCCCCTTAAGCCCATTTATTTCTTTTTTCTTATAACTAACACCTTTTTTTATTTATTTTCTTCTTATATAGTATAACTTATTTTGTAAATAAAAATAACACATTAACTTCTTTTTTTTTGTAAAAATTTTTACTAACACTTTCTATCACATTTAAGAGTACATAAAAATAGGATTTTTCTAAATTAAATAATTTTCCTTTTTTAAATCTTTGTTTAATAAACCTTTGTATATAAACTAAAATACATAAACATTAGTTTTCTTTAACTTAAACATTTTTCTTTTCTTTTCATTAAAACTTTTGTTTATACTTAATTAACAAAAACATAAAAATAAATAAATACTTAATAATACATTAGGTTAATATTTGCATCACTTGTAAATAATCACATACACTTTCACAAATACTTTTGATACATTGCTTTTATTCTTATACATTGATATATTTTACATTGAGAATGGGATTCGATTTGGTTGTAAATATTATTTGGACACTATTATCCTGATAAGACCCATCCCCATTTGTAAATATTTGTACCCCCATTCTCGGATACTTATTTGTAATAGCTTAGACTTTAAATTCCCGCAATTTATCGCTTTCTATATGTTGTATAGTAATTAGGGTTTGTATGCAAAGATTCAAAATCAACCGCTAGATAACTTAATACAAAGACAAATGCATGACAATCAATACACAATTCACACTTGCATCCCTAGGGTAATCCCGCTTGTTGCCTTCAAAAAATGGGCCATGTTGCATGTTGAGTGTCTTTGGCAAAACAAAACAAATCAAATGATCATAGTCCCTCGATGACGCTTTCTCAAGTTGCCTAAAAAATGATCAAGTCCCTTAAAGAAAAATTGCCAAAGACACTTGGCACTATTGCATTCATGGTCTAAACGATGACCCGCGCCCGTCCCGTTAACATCCTAACACAAGGTTGTTCACCAAATACAATGGTGAAACAACACTGTTAAAATGGTTAAAACATGAGAAAGATCTTTGAGTAAATTTAGGGGTAGACAACTCTTAGTTACTTGATCAAACTTGCAAAACACACTTGCCTACTTTCAAAACACACTCCACAACACAACTTTCAAAACAACTTTCAAAACCTTGAAACATCTTTTCAAAAAGACAAACACCTTTTGTAAAACATTCGAGTAAAGAATTGTTACAAGGGTTGCCTAGACAAGGCATCTTTTTCAAAACATTTTCAAAACCACACACACAAAGCACCATTTCAAACAATTGAAAAGCAAAGACAAGTGATCTAAGCAAGTAACTAAGAGCCCATGGATAACCATGGATAGAAAGGGTGATAATACCTTCCCTTTCTATAATCTACTCCCCGAACCCACGAAAACATCTCAAAGGTTTTTCCTGTGCTTTTTAACCTTTCCTTAGGATAAAATAAAAAGTCGGTGGGGACTCTTGCTCAACCGAAACATTTGCGAAAACAAACACAAAACCTCAAGTTAGTTCTCCCACCGTATCACAGAACTGGCGACTCTGCTGGGGATTGATTTTAAAAGTGGGGTTACCTTAGGGATTTAGATCACCTTTACATACTTGCTTTGATTGCTTTACTTTTTGGGTCTTTGTTTGGGTTTGTTGTAAATCCTACACCCGGATTTGGGGGCACCTTTTTAGGTAAATAAAAATAAAACTGTGAGGGAACTGTGTGGGGTATACCGACATGGTTGAAGCAGTAAGTTATGTTAGTGTGACATATTTGTGAATATCGGTAGCCCTTGAGTAGTCAAGGAGAATACGGGGCCGCTGAGTGATATCATGAAGCACTAGCGAACTCTTAGAACCTTAATTGGCCATCTTAGCCTTTTTAGGGGTAGTGAGATGACCGACTTTGGTGTAGTCCGAAGTTGGTAGATACTCGATACTTCACTCATTGAGGATTGTTTTCTTGGAATATTTTGGTCGCCAGTTAAGTGGCTAAACCAAAACAATGAACACAGTTAATAATCCAGTGATATTGAGCTCCTTAGAACCCGGTTTCTATTTTAGGACAGGATGAGCCAACTAACTTCAAGAGGGTACTTACCTACGAACCCCATGCAAGCCTAAACCTAAGGACTTGTTTGCTTTGTGTGAATATGATTTTCCTGTATATACACTTGTTTACTGTTGCATACATGCACATAACATCATAACATCATACCATAGCATTTTTTCAATAACCATTTCAAGGATCTCGAGGGTCTTTTGATGCAGGGTCACGTTGAACCAGACGTCTACCAAGGGGCAAGAGGATTCTCCTCTAAACAAATGCCATCAAAGATCAAGTGCAACAACTTGAATCAGGGGTTATGACCCACTTGACATGGTGAGCTTGATTCTAGTGGAAAGACATCTGCCGGTGCAAAGTTCTCCAATCAAAGATGCTGACCAAAGCCCAACCTCTAACATTTTCTTGTGTTTACCCCAAGAGATCCTTGAAAACATGCATTCACATATCATGCATTGCATCATAACAGTTTTTTCTTTTCAGGTTTCCTTATTCTCCTACTGTTTATTTCAGTAAGAGATGGCTCTAGAGAGGACTGTCAAGGATATCCAGGACCAAAATGCTCAACTTCAGGAAATGTTCTTGAACCTGTCCCAGGGGCAAGAAGAAGTGAAAGCTCTCCTCACAAGGGGCATGGTCCAGGGGAATTCAAGCAATGCCAAGAGTGATCAGTTGGAAGAACTGCAGTTTGAGCTGGCAACAATGAGGATCCAAATGATGGGACAACTGGTGGGCCAGATGGCTCTCATCCAGGACTTGGCTCAAAGACAAGAGGAACTCAGGGTTCTCGTCAACCAACTGCTTCGGGACAACCAAGTGGGACAAACATCTGAGGTTGAAGAGCAAGTCACCACTCAACCCCCCTTGAGACAAGAAGACAAGGGAAAGGCTCCTCTACTTGCTTCAGGGTCACAAGCCCACCAACAACCTCGTCAGCGTCAACGGGGTAATTGGCGTAAGCAAAATGCGTCGGGAAGACTGTTCACTGAGACTGACATACCGTCATCCCTAATACTGGAACGCTTGTTGGAGGTCAATATGACTGCTTTGAGGGATCCTATTCGGAAGCCCAATACCTCTGCTCCTAGCTATCACCCTGACGCATTTTGTGTATACCACTCCTATAGTCCGGGACATGACACTGACGACTGTTGGGCCTTGAAGAACAAGATTCAAGATCTGATTGACATTGGAGTGCTGAGATTCATGCCCGATGGCGAGATGAAAATCTTCCGTTAAGGATTTCTCCACCTGAATTGACAAGGCTCAAACTGAGAGACCTTTGTTCCATTTGAATTTTCAAAGTTGTAATTTCTTTTGTGATTCAAACAATTATCTGTTGATGTCAAACTTTGTTTCATTAATGCATTGCATATGTTTGTCTTGAATTCATCCATTCGTTTTCACTACTCTTATGCTTTCTTTATGATATTTATCTCTTGATAAAAAGCTGCAAGCCTTTAGAGGGAGGATGACAAAACAATACCATAATCTCATACGGTATGCTTTTGATCAGACCTCGCTGATGATGTACAAGCATTTCTTTCAATTCCCAAACACTGGAGTTATAAGGAAGATAATCCCTAGTCAACTCCTTCGAGCCAAAGAAGTAGGAGTTTTTTGTTCTAAACAAATTAAAACCTTTGATTTAAACCTGGGGCAGGGTAGTCTCTCAGTTAATTCAAAAAAAAAGATGCGCATTAAAGTCACAAACTCTCAATTCGTAATACAACGAACGACATCAAAAAAAAGAGAAAAGCATTCCTCTGGAATAAAAAGACAGTGATGGTTCTTTATCTCATAGGCAGTCATTACCTCTCAAAAGAGAAAAGCCCACTAAGCCAAAACCTACAAAGGAGGCTTAAGAAAGTTGGGGCATCCCGCTGACTGTAATCTTGAAAACAGGAACAGTCAGGCAAAAGTTAGGGATAATAAATCAAAAGGATGAGGTTGTTACAAATACTCAACAACATGAAAAATGTTGCAAAAGAAAAAAGGAAAGGATGACTGCCCTCCAAATTCAATTGGTGAACCATCACCCAAAAGTCGTTCCAAACTCGAATAGAGTGCGACGCACCATTAACTGAGTTTAGGATTGAAGGACATCACGAAGAGCGGGTGGGTACAAATATACTTTGAGCCTTTATCCTTTGTTTCTTAAACCGTGAACCAAGCCACGTTACAACCCTTCAAAAGTCCTAATTGAAGCATGAGTTAGTTCAAAAGCATACTGTTGCAAAAGGTATCCTGACTCCTGTAAGGCTTTACTCTAAATCTTGTGTTGTCTTATAAAAAGTTTTCTGCTAAAAACGCATTTTTCAAAACTTCGAGACAAGCATAAACTTTGCACTACTTGAATATCACTGTTTGCATTTGGCTATTTGTTTGACAGCAGAGAAATTCACACAATGAATATCCAGTGAACAAAAGTCCTCTCAGTGAGCAAAATCACTTCAAAGAGGATGACACTTCCAACAACAAATCTCCTATCAACGAAGGGGTATGACATGTCACTATCCAGCACATCTGGGGCAGTCCAGTCAAGATTTCAACAAATCTTTCAAAGTTTAATTAACCTGGGGCAGTCCAGTCAAGATTTCAACAAATCTCTCAAAAGTTCAGTGAGCTTGGGGCAAGTCTCCTTCATCATCACTTGGGGCATTCGAATGTCAAAAGTGTTCAACAATTCCTTCATCACCTGTTGGAAGATACAGTTTCAGATACGCTCCAAACACGGTAGCCATTCTGTCACTCATTCAGATCCCAGTTACAGTTTCAGATACACTCCAGACACGAAAGTCATTCTGCTACTCATACAGATCTCAACTCCAAGATACAGTTTCAGATACACTCCAGACACGGTAGCCATTCTATCACTCATTCAAATCCCAGTTACAGTTTCAGATACACTCCAGACACAGAAGTCATTCTGCTACTCATACAGATCTCAACTCCAAGATACAGTTTCAGATACGCTCCAGACACGGTAGCCATTCTGTCACTCATTCACAATATCAGACTACCGCGAAGCCTGGATTACGACCAGATAGTGGTATCTCCTAAGAGCAAGCTATGAAGCCCGGATCCGACCGGATAATAGTTTATATCCCCAACTAGTTATTGTGAAGCCTGGATTACGACCAGATAGTAGTTAACGGTTAACAGAATGAAGATTCTCATCCTTAAAATCTCAGAAGATTGGTATACTCCCGATTTCTGACTGTTAACAGAATGAAGACTTTCATCCTTAAAACCCCGGAAGATTGGTATACTCCCAATTTCTGACCCCCAACAGAATGAAGATTCTCATTCTCAAAGTGGCGTATAACCCAAGTTCCAGGTTAATACCTGTAACAAGCCAGGAAAACTATATTTCTTTCTCAGGTCAGAGATTAATACCTGAAACCATCCAGGACAACTATCTCACCGACCAACCTTTTCAAGATCCCAGATCAATATCTGCAGCAATCAAAAGATTCTTGCAATCCCCAGCGGAGCTAAAACTTCCAACTATCAATCCCCAAGCAGAATGAAGACTCTCATTCTCAGTTCCTCACAGGATATTCAGATATTCCCCAGTAAAGATCTCCTCAAGACAGGAATCCCCAGTAGATTGGCATACAACCCAAGCTCCTGATTCCCCAACGGTGGTCCCAGGACTTCTCATTTTCAACGACCAAAAGATTCTTGCAATCCCCTGCAGCAGTCAAGGATTCACTTTCCCCAGCAGCAGTCAAAGATTTCATTATCCAGGATTCGTCTTCCTCAGCAAGACAGCTACTTAGCTTACATGCACATCCATCACATTCATATCATAAACATTGATGAAGTACAATTCATTACATCATGACATTGCATACAACTAACTCTTTCAGGAAAGATCAATCAACATACAAAGATCATCACCTTCTGAGATTCCTTCTAGAGATAGTTCAGATGTGACCCAGACATGGAGACATTCTGATACTTATTCCAGATTCCTTCCAGAGAATAGTTCGGATGTGACCCAGACCTGGCGAAATTCTGATACTTATTCAACTTCAAGACTTTTGAAAACAGTTTACGGGTTCTCCATACACGGATGTCAACCTATCGCTTGTTCAGATTCTTCAACTTCTGAAAACAGTTTACGGATTCTCCAAACACGGATGTTAATCTATCGCTTGTTCAGACTCAACCTCTGAAAACAGTTTACGGACGCTTCCCAACATGGATGCTGCTCTATTGCTTATTCAACTTCAAGACTTCTGAAAACAGTTTACGGGTTCTCCATACACGGATGTCAACCTATCGCTTGTTTAGATTCTTCAACTTCTGAAAATAGTTTACGGATTCTCCAAACACGGATGTTAATCTATCGCTTGTTCAGACTCAACCTTTGAAAACAGTTTACGGACGCTTCCCAACATGGATGCTGCTCTATTGCTTATTCAACTTCAAGACTTCTGAAAACAGTTTACGGGTTCTCCAGACACGGATGTTAACTTATCGCTTGTTCAGATTCTTCCATTTCTGAAAACAGGTTACGGATTCTCCAAACACGGATGTTAATCTATCGCTTGTTCAGACTCAACTTTTGAAAACAGTTTACGGACGCTTCCCAACATGGATGCTGCTCTATTGCTTATTCAACTTCAAGACTTCTGAAAACAGTTTACATGTTCTCCCCACACGGATGTTAACCTATCGCTTGTTCAGATTCTTCCATTTCTGAAAACAGTTTACGGATTCTCCAAACACGGATGTTAATCTATCGCTTGTTCAGACTCAACTTTTGAAAACAGTTTACGGATGCTTCCCAACATGGATGTTACTCTATTGCTTATTCAACTTCAAGACTTCTGAAAACAGTTTACGGCTTCTCCAGACACGGATATTAACCTATCGCTTGTTCAGATTCTTCAACTTCTGAAAACAGTTTATGGATTCTCCAAACACGGAGGTTAATCTATCGCTTGTTCAGACTCAACTTTTGAAAACAGTTTACGGACGCTTCCCAACATGGATGCTGATCTATTGCTTATTCATCTCCAAGACCTCTGAAAACAGTTTACGGGTTCTCCAGATACGGATGTTAACCTATCGCTTGTTCAGATTCAAGACTTCTGAAAACAGTTTACGAATTCTCCAAACACGGATGTTAATCTATCGCTTGTTCAGATGCAACTACTGAAAACAGTTTACGGATGAGTCCAAACACGGATGTCAATCTATTGCTTATTCAGACCCCCAGCTCAGAGATATTCCAAACATGGATACCTTTCTGATACTCGCTCACTCATCAACAACATACAGTTCAACAAACATTTCCAGATGGCATATCTAAGCCCATCCTCCTACCAGCAACTTCCAGATGGCATCTCTAAGCCCATCCCCCTATCACATCTCCAGATGGCATCTTTAAGCCCATCACCAAATGGCATCTTTAAGCCCATTCCCTCAAAACTACGCTTTGACGAGTGCAAATTTTTTTTGGGCACTCTAGTGTCCAATCTCCTTTTACCTTCGAGTCGCGAACGGCAAACTTGCCAATCTAACTCTTCAGGTTCAAGAAGATTGAACAGGGGCAACTGTTGTACCCCAAAATTTGCCCTCTCTTTTCCACAAGAAATCACAGCTTCGGGCTTCTCCCGATCTTTCAGATTGGCTTAAGAATCGGTCAAACAGACTTTTCTCATCAATCGGACAAAATTAAGGTTTCCATTAACTTGTGAATCAGTTCAAGCAGGTTGCTAGGGTTTGTTTGAGTTTGGCTCAGGGTTTGATCAAGCAGACGCTTCTTTGACATTTAATCAAGAATTAGGGTTTGCACGCGCAGTTTCAGAAGAATTTGAATCCATAGTGTTTTAATTGGTTGTTACACTTCTTTGACGTTTGCTCAAGATTTTTGTTTGTTTCTCAAGGTCTAAACATCTGGGATATGGGCTGAGGCTTCTGATTGAGAGTTTGAAGTGTTTGGTCTAATCAGTGAAATAAAGGACATATGGACGTTGCTTGTTTAACTGTGCGATGTTTTTTGGTTATTCGGAACGCCGGACGTTTATTGATTATTTATAATTTCTAAGTTAAAATTATTGGATAATTTCCAATTATTATAATTCAAGAAATTAAAGTAATTAAATAAATGAATGCAGAAGAATTAAAGAAATATCTGACAAAGAAGGATTTTTATTCATCTTTAATTGTTTGTTACAATTATTATTTGAACACTGTAAATTTATTTACAGATGTTTACATTAATATTGTTACAATGATTAAAGGTAATTTAAAACTATATCCTAAATATCCTAATTTTCTTGAAGTCTTCATATTCTACTGTTGCATCCTTTGCTCAACTGGTATTTACCTGCAAAAAAAAAAAAGAAAGAAGTCAGTACAGATAAATTAAGAACATTCTCAGACAGTTAATCATAAAAAGCTCATCATTAAAAGTGTTGGCCGGAATCAGTTTGTTCGCCCTCTCTGCAAATCACAAGAAGACTCTTGGTTCACAAAGAGGGAAGGGAAATATGTTTGCAAATATAAAAATGTACAAGGCAGCATAATTGAAGCAAATGCACAAGCTACTTGAAAAGGCAAACTAAACTGTCCAGAGAGATGTCAAACAAATTACAAAGTTCAAACTGAATGTCAAAACAAACTGTCCAAAGGCTGTCAAGGAGATATCAACAAGTACACAGAAGATATGCAGGAAATCTGGAAAAGAAGAAAGTACACAGAGCAAAGCTAACAATGCAAGCAACTTATTTCAAATTTCCATCATTTTCCAGGCCAAACGCTTTTTCAGAGTAAGTACAGTCTAAAGCAATAAAATATGATTTTTATCTGTGGAGAGAGAAAGAGAGAGAGAAGTGGAGAGGCTTATAGTGGGCAGGCTTGGAAAAAGGATATAACAAAGAAGTATCAGAACAGTCAAAAGAAAAAAAGAGGCAGAACCACATAGAAAGAAATAACATAGCTTGTAACCTCCAAACTGTGTCAAAAACTTCAAGCCTGTAGCCTCAAACCACAAACAAACAGCTTGCCTCAAGCCTTAACCTGCATAAATCTCAAACAAAATTCCAAACTGTCTCAAGCCTGTCTCAAGCCCACAAGCCTAAAACTTCAAGCCTGTAACCAAGCCAATAAGCCTGTAATCCATAAACAGAAAAGCCTAAACAATAAGCTTGAAACCTGTTACAACATAACAAATCTGTGTTCAAAGCAAGCTAGATTCCAACCCATCCAAAACTCAGCATCAAACATCATGAAGCAATAACATCCAAGCCCTCAGAACTAAAAAGTTCATCATTAAGCAACAAAGCCAGCACATCATCAAGAGAGGAAAAGCTATTCAGAAGTGAAATAATAGCAAACAGGCATCTCAGATTCAAACATCATCATCATTGAAAAAAGGCCAACAAAGCCCAAGAGGACAAAGCAAGCAACTCAGAAGGACTGAGCAATCTCAGAGTCAATATCATCATCATAGACAGAAGCTCACTCAAAGCCAAGAGAGGAAAAGAAAAGACAGAAGCAAGAACACTGAAGCATTCAAATACTCAGAATCAGGATCAAACAAATCAAAGCATTCAAACTAACAAAACCCTCAGAATGAAATTCATTATAGGGTTAGCATATCAGGCAACTCAGATATCATAATCATCAAAGGCAACTGAAGCAAGCAATTCAGAGGTTCGAAACACAACAACAAGCATCACAGAGATACAAATACCAGGGAACCAGCAAGCGCATAATACTCCCTCGCCTTGGCCACCGGGGACGCCTCCTGTCTATTTCTCCGCCTCTTCTCCAAAAGCCCACAAAGGTAGTATTTTTCCCTTTCCTTTTTTCTGCTTCGCACCTCACACCACACGAACATCAAAGGTCAGGACATGAAAAAGACAAGATATGCAAGATAAGAACAAAAAACCCTAAAAAGCTAAATCATTACCTTTTGAATCATCCCCTTGAGCAAGCCGTGAGGAGGAGGAAGCGGAGATGGCGTCCAGTGGCCAAGCATGGGAGGATTTTCGTTCAGAGCATCAATGGCTTGAGAAAGTAAAGAGACGAAGAAGACGATGATAGAAACGGCGCCGCTCAACACTGTAAACCCTATTCTGAAACAACAACTGAAAACCCTAAAGAAAAATGTCAAAAGCGCAGCTGGGTCTGTCCCCAACAAAAACTGCCTAAGCCCAAATGTCCTGGCGCCTTACACCCCCCCCCCCCCTTTCCTAATCCTGTCTGTTTTTGTTTGGGCCCAGCTTTCCCCTTAAGCCCATTTATTTCTTTTTTCTTATAACTAACACCTTTTTTTATTTATTTGCTTCTTATATAGTATAACTTATTTTGTAAATAAAAATAACACATTAACTTCTTTTTTTTGTAAAAAATTTTACAAACACTTTTTATCACATTTAAGAGTACATAAAAATAGGATTTTTCTAAATTAAATAATTTTCCTTTTTTAAATCTTTGTTTAATAAACCTTTGTATATAAACTAAAATACATAAACATTAGTTTTCTTTAACTTAAACATTTTTCTTTTCTTTTCATTAAAACTTTTATTTATACTTAATTAACAAAAACATAAAAATAAATAAATACTTAATAATACATTAGGTTAATATTTGCATCACTTGTAAATAATCACATACACTTTCACAAATACTTTTGATACATTGCTTTTATTCTTATACATTGATATATTTTACATTGAGAATGCGATTCGATTTGGTTGTAAATATTATTTGGACACTACTATCCTGATAAGACTCATCCCCATTTGTAAATATTTGTACCCCCATTCCCGGATACTTATTTGTAATAGCTTAGACTTTAAATTCCCGCAATTTATCGCTTTCTATATGCTGTATAGTAATTAGGGTTTGTATGCGAAGATTCAAAATCAACTGCTAGATAACCTAATACAAAGACAAATGCATGACAATCAATACACAATTCACACTTGCACCCCTAGGGTAATCCCGCTTGTCACCTTCAAAAAATGGGCCATGTTGCATGTTGAGTGTCTTTGGCAAAACAAAACAAATCAAATGATCATAGTCCCTCGATGACGCTTTCTCAAGTTGCCTAAAAAATGATCAAGTCCCTTAAAGAAAAATTGCCAAAGACACTTGGCACTATTGCATTCATGGTCTAAACGATGACCCGCGCCCGTCCCGTTAACATCCTAACACAAGGTTGTTCACCAAATACAATGGTGAAACAACACTGTTAAAAGGGTTAAAACATGAGAAAGATCTTTGAGTAAATTTAGGGGTAGACAACTCTTAGTTACTTGATCAAACTTGCAAAACACACTTGCCTACTTTCGAAACACACTCCACAACACAACTTTCAAAACAACTTTCAAAACCTTGAAACATCTTTTCAAAAAGACAAACACCTTTTGTAAAACATTCGAGTAAAGAATTGTTACAAGGGTTGCCTAGACAAGGCATCTTTTTCAAAACATTTTCAGAACCACACATACAAAGCACCATTTCAAACAATTGAAAAGCAAAGACAAGTGATCTAAGCAAGTAACTAAGAGCCCATGGATAACCATGGATAGAAAGGGTGCTAATACCTTCCCTTTCTATAATCTACTCCCCGAACCCACGAAAACATCTCAAAGGTTTTTCCTGTGCTTTTTAACCTTTCCTTAGGATAAAATAAAAAGTCGGTGGCGAATCTTGCTCAACCGAAACATTTGCGAAAACAAACGCAAAACCTCAAGTCAGTTCTCCCACCGTATCACAAAACACCTGTCATGTAGTGATATGCATGATATGTATATGCAATGTTTTCAAGGACCTTATGAGATTTAAATTTGTTAACCAAAAGGAAACATAAACAAATATTTTTATTAATAAGTTTATGTGAATACAAAATATTTCAAAGGAATAAATTAAAAAACTCCTAGAACTTTAAGTTTCTCATAGACGCCTCTTCTTCATATTGATATATGCATTAAGACTCTGCTCCTCGTGAAGTTGCTCCGTGAGCTCTAACACTTTCTTCTCACTTGCATAGAATTGAGTCTCAAAGGTGTATCGTTCTTCCTTGAATTGAATCCAGGACTTCTGCAATTCTTCAAGGTCAGTAGGCATGTCTGGATGAAGGATCGTGCGAGAAACTTCTCCTTTGACAACAGGCTCCATGATTACTGGTAGGACAACATGATATGGCATCATAAGGTTTTGAGCACGAGCTTGTACCCATTTGAGATAGGGCTCCAGAGGGATGGAATTCTTTTGTCCTAAAGTCTTGTTATCAATATTATTCACTATTGCCCAAGCATGTATAAACCTTTGACGATAACCTTGAGGATCGTTCCCACAACGGTTAATGATAGTGATATCCTCGTGAGATCGGGAATACCAATAGATGTTTGTATGAGAGAGTGACATTATTATTCGAGACCACATCAAACCTTGTTAATTCTTTATTATCGAGTAGGGAAGGTGCGAAATAAACCACCTGAATAGCAGAGGTATACAACACATGAGAGTTCTTCACTTCTTCATAGTACGAGTGTGAAGAGAATGTAAAATATCTCCAAGCAAGGCAGGCACAAGATTACGAGCAAGAAATATTTTGATGGCATTCACACCTATAAGTTGGTATGAATTAGGGAATAGTAGCAATCCATAGATTAACAGAGCCAAGATCTCCTCGAAACCTGAAAACTCATAGCATCTAGAAACAGTGGATCCTTTTCTATCAGAAATTTAGCAATAAAGCCCTTGACTCCATTTCTTGTTTCCTAATTAGATACAATGTCGGGCCGCTCCAGATGTAAGGCCGCTGCAATATCTTCTGGTTTTGGAGCTTTCTCCAAACCGGTGAAGGGTGTCTGATCAAGAACAAGTATTCCCACTAGTTTAGAGAACTCTTCCATTGCGGGTACCAAATGATAATCTAGAAAGGTGAAATAGTGATGTGCAGGGTCAAAGAACTGGAATAGGACACTCATCATGTCTTCTTCAAAACTTGAGGTAATCAGACCGAGTATTCGACCATGCCTTTAGATGAATTGAGAACTTTCTAGAACCCTTGAGACTAACTCCTTATGCTGAGAAGGTACCCTTACAAAGTTGATCTGAATAGTGTTTCCACGAGCGAAGGACATAACCTACAACAAAGAATAAAGATAAATCCCTAGGTCCTTGAAATGGTTAGTGAAAATGATAGGGTATGATGTCATGATGTCATGATGTTATGATGTCATGTTCGAACAATTAATCAGCCATAAATAAAACACACAAGGCCCTAGGTTCAATCTTGCATGGAGTTTGTAGGTAAGTACCCTCTTGAGTTTTAGTTGGCTCAAGCTATCCTAAAAGAAGTAATCGGGTTCTAGGAGTCTCAATATCACCGATCTTCCTCTCAGACATTGTTTCAGTACATCATCTGATTTGCGGCCTAAATATCCTGAGAGTTTGTCCTTAATGAGTGTAGTATCGGGTATCAACCAACTTCAGTCTGCACCAAAGCCGGCTATCTAACTACTTTCTAATGGCCAAGTTGTGTCAACTAAGGTTCTAAGGTCAGTTTGTGCTTATGACACCACGCGGAAGCCTAGTATGCTCCCCGACTGACTTGAGGGATACCAGTAGAAACCAATGGGTCACACTAACATAGCCATCACTTCAACCATATCAATATACGCTGTATAGTTTCCATGATCTATTGCTACTTACCTAAAATGTCCCTAGATCCAGGTATAGGATCTTTACAAAAATAAACCCTAGCAAAAAACCCCCAAAATGTAAAGCATACAAATCAAGAAAGTAAAGCATTTTAAATATGATCTAGCTCTAAGGTAACCCCACTTTTAGTTCTCCCCAGAAGAGTCGCCAATTCTGTAATACGGTGGGAGAACTGAATTTTGGTTTTGCGTTTTATCGCAAATGTTGTGGATAGAAAGAGTCGCCACCGACTTTTCTTTTATCCAATAAAGGAAAGGATGAAAAGAACATGAATGACCTTTGAAAAATTTTCGGAGTTCGGGGGGTAGGTTAGGTGTTAGTACCCTTTTCATCCGTAGTTATCTACGGGCACTTAATCGCTAGCTCACTTTTGAAAATGCTTTATAAATGTGTAAGTTTTGAAAATATTGTGAAAAATGCCTAAGTGAGGAAAACTTTGTAATGATTCATGTATCGCTGAAAACGCATACAAAGTATTTGTTTTGAAAATATTTCAGAAAAGAAGTGTTTTATGTGAAAAATGTTTTTTTGTTTGTGAGTAAGCGACTACGTGCTATCTACCTACTCAAAAGTCTTTTGCGTTATTTTCCTCTTCCTTTAGATAGTGATATCCTACCATTAGTTAGTAGGAAGCCCTGTCGTTGGATGTGTGAGGGACAGGCGTGGGTCATCATACAGTCATAAAGGCAACTTGTAGGACGCTTTAGCAATTTTATCGTAAGGGACTAAGATCGTTTACCAAAGGCGGCATCGAAGGGTCATTGAGGGACTACGATCTTTCAACCGAGGGTCTTTTCTAAAGCATCCCACGTTCGAGGGACATGACTGTTTTATCTTAAGGCAACAAGTAGATTCTCCCTAGAGGTGCGTGTGTGAAAAGTGATTTGTTTTTAGTTAATTTGTCTTTATTATGTTTTCTAGCGTTTTATTTTAGATCTTGTCATACAAACCCTATTACCATACATCTAGCAGTTATAAGGAAAGCGGTAAAATGCGGAAAAGAAATTTAAGTTATTACAGGGCTTTAGGGTAGGGGATACAAAACCATAAAAATTTGGGGGAAAGAAAGAAAGCGGTAAAAAATTACGTAATTAACTATTACAACTTTTAGTAGATACATTATTGTAAAAACTAATGCGAAAGTAAGTAAAGCGTGAAGATTGTAAAAGTAAAGAGAAACGAAGGAATGTCTTCTTTTTGTGATCGTTTTTTGATAAAAAATTAAATGACTAACCTAATCTAATTGTTTTTAGTTTTAAAAAAGAAATTGATCATTTGAAAAATATATTTAATGATAAAAACCCTAAAGAAGCTAAGTTAATTATTTTCAATTAGTTTAATTTAAAAAAAGGTTAATTTAATTAATTTAATTAAAAAAAGTCAAGTTAATTTTGATTTTAGTTAATTTAAGAAAAGAATTAATTATGTTAAATAAACAACAAAAAAATTGAAACAAATATAAAAAACTGATGATGGGCCTGTAGAAGTAAATCTGGGGGGTGCAAGGAAGCAAGTCCATTAGGCCCAATGAATTTCAGCGTTGAATCCAGTGAGGGGCAGCTTCAAAGGTCTCATGATGTACACACAAATCTGGGCGCTGGATCTGGCAGCATGAAGATCTGATGGTGATGAATTGAGGTGTATGATGCGTGCTCTAGATTGGCTAGTATTGGATCTGCAAACAAAAGAAAACATGAAAATATAATACCAGGGGCAGGGATTGAACCCGTGCCCTGGTACACCAACATATTTGCAATACTCACTTCTACCGTTGGGCGGCCTTACATCCGCTAACATAAACCAAATCATAACAATAAATATGAAGCCTGATGCTAATGGTCGGAGAGGCGCCAAAGTTGTAGCTCAAGACGTCTTCTCCGGCAACCTGTAACGTACAACACCTGCAAAAACAATGGGTTAGTGATTAAAAACATCCTAGTACCCCTAATTCGACCCTCCTGAATCTGACTATGGACCTAGTTTTAGCTATAGGTCCTTGCATCATGAGTTTTGAATCAAATGAAACCGATCAGAGCTATTATGGTATCTCATAGTTTTTCCTGCATGGGATCACAATATTGATCCAAACATATTCAATCATGTCTCAGAAACTCGTTATTAACATTAGTGCATGCTAAATCATAATGAAAACAAGGATTCGAAAATCAAGAAATAATGAAGAATACGATGATGCATGCATACTAATTCATGCCCTTAGGATCATGGTAACCAATCCAGCCTTACCCTTTAATGTTCCTTGAAGCGAAATGAATGGAGATTTCACAGTGAGGAGGCTTGCAACGAGAGTTTTGACAACTTAAGGTTCTTTGAAAAAATTGAGAATTTTGGCAAGCTTTTAGAGGCAAGGATGTGTGTTTCTTTTCATCTGGTCTTATTGTGCCTTTATAGAGGAAGGAATGATCAACCAAAATGGCACAAAATCATGTAATTATGGCCATGATCAAACATGTTTTTTCAAGCTTCCTTTTTAATATATTTCTTGCCCTTTTGAACTCACACATCTTTGGCATGTTTATCATGTGTTATTGGGCCTCCATGTGATTGAAATCAAAAGCCCATGCACCTTGGCCCAATGATTTTAAATTTTATTTCATTTACTTGCATTTAAATGAATAAAAATTCAAATAAAAGAAATAAAAATCATAAAAAATATGTGAATAGATTTAGAGGTCTTATAACACATTGTGGACATATTTGAACATCAAAAGTTAGGCCCATTAGTTCAAAATTTCAAGTTTGCTCACTTTGTACTTCATGCATTTTACCAAAATTTCCCAACTTGAAATGGCCATAACTCTCTAAATTTGTATCTTTTAAAGGTGATCTTGGACTTTTTGGAAACACCATGATGTCCTCTTCAATTTCTCTTTTGAACATTTTTGCATTTTGAGACTTTATATTGATGTAAGTTGCCTTGACAAAAAGTGTCTTTTTGTTGACTTTTGAAATGACCTATAATGTATGGGCTCATATCACTCAAATGAAGCACTTTTTTGACTTGAGCATACAGATTCAAAGTTGTAGAGAATTTAATTTCCTTCAAAATTGGATTTTGTTGGGAAAAGGTAGATGAAGCATGTGAAAGTTATGTTTGGTCAAAGTTCAGTTGACTTCTCCTAAAGAAACCCTAATTTGATAAGTTTTGACTTTTGATGATTTGAGGGCTTTCCTTTAGGAATCATGATCAACCCTTGATAAAATGATGAATATCACTTCAAAATGTTGATTTTGACCAAAAATCTTTAAGTTTGACTGTATGTTGACCATAGTTGACTTTTTATCCAATATAGTTGATTTTCAATCACATTAGCCATTGATTGAGCAATTGTGATGCAATACTTGAAACTTCACATCAACATTGTTGAAGACCTATGGAGAACCATGGAAACCATTTGAGACCTTTGAAACCAATTCTTCCTTAAGAAACACAAAACCCTAGTTATGGACCCATTGCTTAGAAGGAGAATTTGTCTGATCAACTCTTGAGCATCCTTGAGCATTTGAGATCCTTAGAAGAATGTTTTTTGAAGAAAATGGGAGGGAAAATTTTGGGGTACAACACACAGGTTTCCTTAAAAATTAAATTACACATTTTTATACATGGGATGTTACACGACATCCAAACACATCTGATAACTCACCTGGGATGTTACATAACATCCAAACACATCTAAATAGCATCGCAGCGAAAATAAAATTAAAACACATAATCCAACATATAAGAAAACACGTCATTGGTCTCATAAAAAAACCTTTTCAACTTCAATAAACATGAATAAGAAAGTTATAATGTTCTACTCTTAACAACATAAATCATAGGCCCAACAACCAATCAATAAATGTAAATAACGTAGAAATGGTTCTCGTCCCGATGTTACATGATCTAAGAAAGACCCTTCTAATATACACTAAATGGAAGACACTCCAAGATTCCATTTTGGAGAATAAGTTGTGTTGTTGAGGGGGATTATCCCACTCCCAGCACAACAGAGTGTGTTGAGCGCCCTTCCCAGTACAATAGAGCATGTTGAGGCCCTTCTCAACATGCTGGAAATTTTGGGGACAAAGGTGGGTGTGCTTTAAGGTGGTTTGGTGGTTCAAGTGGGAACGCGCTTAGTGCATTATGAGGGGGATAAGCACGGTCTATAATTTTTCAAGTGTATAAATAGAGTTAAAATCATATTTTTTGAGGTGTGACCTAATTTTGAGAGAGGGGTTTCACCAATTTTCTATTGCCCACCGTATTTTAGGGTGAGACACCAAATTTGGAGTGTTAGATGCTTAGAAATCAACAAGAGAGGATGCATCTTGAAGATCCAAAGATGGATTTGAGACACCAAATTTGGAGTGTTATATGCTTAGAAATCAACAAGAGAAGATGCATCTTGAAGATCCAAAGATGTATTTTCATCGATTGTTAAGACATCAAGGTTGATGCTGGTTCATTTTCTCTCTTCTCTTTGTATTTTTCTATGTAAGTAGTTAAAGCCCTCTTTTGTTGGTATCATATGTAAATTCACTTATTTGGTATGTATTTCCATTAATCATGGTGTTGTTATAATCTATGCTTGAATCTATATCGATGTTATCTTTATTTTACCTTGTATCTTAATGGGTTTGGATTGCTATAGACATATACAGTTCAAAGCTCGAACTAGAATGAACACTTGTTAGTTTCTAAACTCTAGACATAGATTTAGGGTAACATTCATAGAGAGTATAAAATCTTAATGCTTTATGTTGTTTAGTTGCATGAATGTTTAGATTGTGTACAAATGATTGGTAGAAATGCATATTCTTGTGGTAAATGAAATCCAATCCTGACAAGTTTCTTTCTCTCCAAAACTTTACTTTTACTTGTCCATGTTTACATTATAGTTTACATTATATATTGTATAGGTATCATACAATTTATAAATTAAAGCTTAAAGAGGTAGAGACTGTTGAATGACATTGATATCACACTAATCCCTGTGGAAACGATAAAAAAAATAGATACTTACTTTTGCTTGCTGCTTTACCGCAACAATAACGATTAAGAGAAAGACGAAAGAGGGTTAGGTTTTAGAGAGAGAGAGAGAGAGAGAGAGAGAGAGAGAGAGAGAGAAAGGGAATTTATTTTTTAAAAAATTGAAGTGTTGTTGTTTGTTTTATAATGTGAATGGTTGAGTTATGATAGGGTGAATTCAGTGGGTGACAAGTGGCCACTGACGCCACTTGTCCTCACATGAGAAGACAACTTCTTATTTTTGTTCCCACGTGCATACACCCTATGATCCTTACGATGCACCTTTTCCTTCTCACCCTTTGATCTGAGTCAATATGGGCTCATACAAGATCAACGCACCAGATCCGCTACTAGAAGTCAATCGAAGTTGATTGGATCCTATGGTAAACCCTAACCAACGTTATGCCTCCTTCTACCTGGGCCTTGCTGTTTATTCTTTTCACACACCCAAATTTGTGTGTTCTCCTGGCCCATAACCTATTTTCACTATATTTATTTTTACTCATATTTTCTTTGGTTTTTATATGTTCTTTTTTGTTATTTTCTTTATTTTTTGTTGATTTAATTTCATAAAATGTAAAAAAAAATTATATTAATTATTTTAAATACTTTTATTTTATTTAATTAAATAAATTATTAATTAATTTTATTAAATAATTTTGTACATTGTTTAGTTTGGTTTAATTGTATGATTTTTAATTGATTATTTGGGTTATGCAATTTCTCATATGATATGCCTATGCCATGATAATATTTTATTTATTTCTCAGTTACACACCTAAACTATTTTCAAACTAATTATTGATTTTGTCAATTCCATTTTAAACCTTGTAAGTTGATCGCTTTTGAGCATCACAATCAACCTCGCATATCTTACTTCTTGGCTTTCTTACAATGAGGCTTGCTTGAACTTACACTCACATAACTTACTCTTGGACTTTCTTACAATGATACTTTATTTCATTTTTATTTTGTTTGCGTGTTTAGATCATATAACTTGTGTTTGGTTGATTGGATGCCTTGTATGCTTTTGCTTAATTTTATCCCCATTCAACAAATGTTTCCCCAAATTTTGAACTTGTAATTAACTTTATTGCTTTCTTTATTGCTTTTACTTTACTTGCCCGGTATTGCACATATAAAAATAAAAGCAATCAAACCCCTATATTCTTGATCCATATATCGAGTCACACCTCACTTATGCATCACAATCGACCACCCCAAAGCATCTTGATCCATATATTAAACCATACCCCAATCATGTAAGTCGATGTTTTTCATTGCATTTGACCTTTCTCATTCACCTTAAAACACTTTCATAATCAAATCCTGAAACCTCGATCCAACGTCAAGTTGCTTTTTAAAAATGTTTTCTTAATAAACTTGGAAAAGAAGGTTGGGACGATTCTATACCCTCTTTATAAAGTATTTGGGTTGTTGGTTGTCTAAGCTTACGAACCATATACTTGGCTTCCTTCAAATAACCTTAAATAAGAGAACCTTGTCTCGCCTCACTCTTTTTAATAAATAAAAAATTGGCTGAAAAAGATGGTTGAGGAAGATTCTATCCCCTCCTTCCGAGTACTTGGAGCATTCGTCATCTAAGCTTGTGGTCTAATGTTTGTCTCCCACATAAAAATAACTCAGAGACTTAAGCCTCTTAAACGAGCAAACAAGTCAAAGTTCAAACGTTTGAAATTTCAAATACATAATTCTCTTAAAAGCAACCAACAAAATCTTGGTATTTTTCATCTGAAGTACGAGGATCTGACTTTCCCATTACACGAGGGAGTAAGTAGGCACAAGATGCAATGTCTTGTCGAGCACAATAAACTTAAAAAAACCCTTCTTCTTTCTCTTTTCTTGCATAATAATTAGAAGATCACAAACTATCACGCTAACGCTCGAACACACACTAACTAAATGGTTCCCATCGAGTACGATGGATGTGAGTGGTGATAATACCTTCCCCCTGAATAACCAACTCCCGAACCCTCTCTTGGTTGCGATGACCATTTCTTTTCTTTCGCGAGTTTTAATTGATATTTTCCCTTTCCTTTTGGAATAAATAAAGATCGGTGCTGACTTCATTGTTTTTAAATATTTTGAGCGTGTGACGCACTTAGGTATTTTTCGCGCCACTTCAGCAACTATTTATATTCATCTCCCATTCGTCGCATTTACTGGTAATGACCATGAGATCATCATTATGAGGGTAAATTCCATCTTCATCTTTCTCAAAGAAGGTTATTGTGGCTTCTGGCGCTTGAGATTTTACTGCAGTCTCGACTTCATATAGGTCTTCTATACTCAGGATCTAGGGGGCGTACCTTCTACGAGAACAACTGGTTTCCATGCCCTTGAAAAATCCTCCTACTATGGTGTTGAGTATGTTGCACACAACTTTACTACCCTCTTCTTGCGACACCTCTTTTTCTTTTCTCAGCCTAAGGCTTCCTACGTCATCCCTCCCTCATGAGTTATATTTATCTCATACGTTGGAGAAGTCTCCCATCACATATTTTGTGAGGTGTCCCTACCTCTTTTGCTTTTCTTCCTTTCTTTCTTTTGAAACTCTTGCTTCCAAACCTTTAAATTGCTTTGATTGAGGACAAACAAAGATTCAAGTTGAGGAGAGTTTGATAATTGTTTAATTATGGTGAATTGTCACATTAAAACACGGTATTTATCTTACTTAATTTACAATATTCTAACATGAAGCCCTCAATTATTGAATAAAAGCGGCGAACAGGTGCACAAGCTTGTTTACCAACTCCTCATAGTTGGTGATAAAGGTACAAGGTAAACTCATATACCATCAAAGGGACGCATCCCTAAACGTTTCAGATAACAACTTGTACTTTAGGGAGTCAAACGCTTTTATGATGGCCATCTGTGTGTTGATGGAGACGGTGTGCTCGTACGAATTGACGTGCCCATCAAACTTGGCTAAAGAGGGATGTTTGAATCTTTTAGGTATAAACGCCCCTAATATCTCGTCTGAGAGTGGCTGGGGTTCTAACAATTATATCTCCTCTGAAGGGTTGGACTCCTCTTGGCGTTGTCTGATATTGTAGACATCATCCTCTAGTGTCAGGTCATGGCGACGTAATTCATCCATGGAGGCACACATCTCCGCCAAGGCGTCTGCTACCGTCGGTACCTTCTGACGTATGAGATGAGGTCTCTTGTTAACCATGGTTGCAAGTGTCTATGTGTATGAGTGAATGGTAACGGTGAGTAGGGTGATATAAATGAAGAAAGTGTGACCCTGATTAGTTTTACTGAGCCCCACGGTGGGTGGCATTGTACAGGTGTTCGTATTTCTTCTGTAAGGGCAGGGGGACTCAAATATCTTAGTAGGTATGTTACGCTGTGTGGTTGTTTGAGCTTGCCCAAGACGGCAAGAAGCCCTATATGGTGGTGTTTTATGGTGGTTTAGAGATCCTGCTAGTGAGAAACAATGTTATTTAGTTGTGTGCTGAAATATAAGCGTATGTGGGATGTGATATGTATGACATAAGATCTGTCTTTTTTCTTTTGAGGGAGATGTATTTATAGAGCCTTTTTTGAGTCTAGGGTTTGGGTAACCCTTAGGGGCGACAATCGCTCCCTCATATTTAGGTGAATTTATTGACCACTTGATCTTCATGAGATAGTGGTGGACTCCCTCTTCTTTGACTAACGACATTATACATGTCATCAGTGCCAAGAGCGAACCCTCAAAATATCACCTAGGTGACACCATTCTTGGGCGAGAACACTCTTATTTAAGATACTCACAAATATAACACTACAACTTTCTTTAATGTTTATTATTTGATTAACAATTTTATTGTCAACGTGAGAATGAGATATATTAAAAAATTTACATAGTACTTATTTTTTTGATATAAAGAGAATAATGGATGTTTATGTAAATACATGACTAATATTTGTGTAAGTGGATATCCCTTATAATATCTATATGAGAGTCTTATAATTTGAAGGAGGTAACACTGAACTTATACTAGTATTAATGTCCACTTTAATTCACTTATTTTATGAAATTGTTGACATTTATTTTTATCAATTTTAACAAATAAATTTGATGATAATTTCAAATTCAAATATAGTCCTTAAAAGTTCGAAGTTGGCATGTTTAAAGTTCAAATTGAAACTTGTGTCATAAGAAACACATGAACAATTGTATAAAAACAAAAAAGCATGGGAGTAAACTAAATTGTAGAAAATGTACATAAAATAAACCAACATAAGAGTGATTGATATTTATTATATAAATTAAGTTACATATTGTTGTAGCGAACACTCTAAGGACTTCATTGATGCATAAGAAGATGAAGAATATGAAGTTGAAAGAATTTGAGAGAGAGATGTAGAGAAAAATGTAATTAATTTTTAATTAATTCTTTTTCTTTAGTTATGAGATATGTTACAAATAAAACTTCCTTTCGATTTATATATTAACACCTAAATTAAATAAAATTCAAATATAAAATTATATAAAATATATTACAAATGAAATTCATTTTCGATTTATATACTAATGCTCAAATTAAATAAAACTCAAATACAAAACTAAATTAAACTGAAAAGAAAATGTTTCAATGTGAATTACATTTCAACACATATATCATTTAACTGGCCTCTAAAATGATAATCTTGTAAGAGTGAATGTTGACATTATTTAATAAAAGTTGTCAAAGAAAAATGAACTCCCCACTTGACTACATAGAGCAAACCCTCTATTTATAAATTTATAACAAAAAAACTAAAAGAATTGCATGTGTGACATATGTTATTCTTGCACGGTGTAGATTTAAATTATCTTTTTTAATTAATTTTATTCATCCATGTAAGTTTTTAAAATTGTTATTTTTGAATGTAAATGAATTAATTTTTCGATTTTTCGAAGAACTTTTCCTTAAACTTATGTGTTTGGGATATTGAAATATTACCACACTCTAATGCTCTGTATAAAACAGTTTCGCTAGAGATACTCTTTAGTCTCAAAACTAGACTTCTTGAATTTTACCATTAACATTCAATAAACTTATTTATATTAAGAGTATATAAAAATTACTTTCTTATAATATTGAAAAGAGAAGATTGTGAATTGTATGGACTGACTTCGACAAAGCATATCTAGAATATGCTCTATGAAACACATAATTATGCTTGTAAATGTTGTCATAGCTTTAACATGACATTGACATGTTAGAGTTCAACAACCCCACAAACCGTCACAGGGTCCATTGAAGGTCCCATGTATTTGATGATAATCTAAGTACAGATTCTCACATATCCTATATTTCAAATAAATTTCACCATGTATCCTCCCCACTCACTTAATTTTCTTCTTGATGATAGGTTTTATATTCACCATGTATCCTCCCCACTCACTTAATTTTCTTCTTGATGATATGATAGGTTTTATATTCACCATGTATCCTCCCCACTCACGTAATTTTCTTCTTGATGATAGGTTTTTATTAGAAAAAAAAAAGCACTTAGATATCTTGAGGAGATGATAAATCAATCTACTACACACATATTAAATGGAAGAGAATGAATTGTTATAAATAATTGAAGAAGAGAAATATACTAAGTAGTTTTTCACACACATTTTATATTAATAATAAGAAGATTGACTTTTATAGTCAATGAATTATTAATAATACATGCATAAAATTAATAGTCTTATTTTATCTATTGATCTCCTTCAATTTTGTTGTTGTAATTCCGCATTGCCTCTTGAATTATTTAACTTACATTGTCTCCCTTAAATCAAGAGGTATTATCCCAAGCATCTTCTTTAATTTGTAAAATAACTCCACCTTTAGTGGTTTGGTAAAAATATCCGTTAATTGCTCTTCAGTGTGACAGTAATTAATCTTCACTTCTTTATCTTCAACTAGCTCTCGTATCTTGTGGAATCGTATATCAATGTGCTTGGACCTGTGAACAACTCTTTCTTTAAGTAGTTTTGTATGATAGCAAATATGTGTGAAATAAGAGTTAATGAATGTTAAATATGCTTAATCTATGTGCATAATATGAAAATAGTATAACATGTTCAAAAAGAGTCAAAAATTTGTTTTACACATAAAACACAATTTTAGGTCGATACAAAATGTTTTGCATCGACACATATTTAACAAGGAATCATAAAAACAATTTTGCTTCAGTATGAGACGATTCATCCATACTATGCATCGACACATAACAAGTTGATGCCTCTGGAAAACGTATTACAACCTTTATGCATCGACACATAACCTCATGCATCGATACATATCATGTTTTCTTTTCAAAATAAAAAATTCAACTCAGTATGTATCGACAAATACGCGTTATGTATCGACCCATATAAAATAAATGGTTATGCATTCTGTATGAGAAACATGTTGTATCGACACATAAAGGCTTGCATCGACTCATACATATTTGATCTCTCTAATGTATTCTACCATCAGTATGTATCGATACATAACACTTTGTATCGACTCATCTTATGTTTCAAAACTAACATGAGTCGACTCATGCTAAACATGCATCGACTCATAATGCATTTTTTTCATTTCTAACCGTTTTCTGTTACATTTATAAGTAAGTTTTTGCAGCAAAATAAAACAGGTGTCACAAAATACAGTTGGTGTGCATCAAATTACTGAGCATTAGAAGCCTGGAAGATACTTCATCTTCATCATCAACTCAATCATCTTAGTTCAACAACAACGAAAGATAAACATCAGTGTTCATTGGATCAAGAGATCAAAGAGATAACGATCAGCTGTTTGATCAAGTGATCTCAGCTGGATTGAAGATTCAGAAGGGGGCCAAGGGTTTTTCCTTTAAGAACGGGCGTGTTCTTGAGGTTTTGTTAGTCATAGTTGCACAAGTCAGATTCAGACGTAGCGAGGGGTTTGAAGATCGGGGTGATTTCGCAAAAAAAGTCGTGGAAGCAGATGATTGATTGTGGATCTTGGAGGGAATCTTGATAAGCTCATATTAAGTGAAGGTTCTTACAAGAATAAGAAGATCTTAAAGATTACATTCTGTCTTTGTATTGTAACCTTGTAAACAATTTTCAGCAAATTGATATAACAGGTCTCAATTTTAGTTTTAGAATTGATAGGGAGACGTACCCACACGCGAGGACAACAGTGGGGAACTTCCTTACCAAGCTGCCTGTGTATTGTTATTCTTTCTCTCTTTCTCTTTATGTTTTCTGCAAATTTGTAATTCAATTGGTTTGTTGGTTTTTCTGTTTAATGATACAATAGTGGTACAAACTCTTTTGCTAAAACCACCATTATTGTTAATCATCAAACAAGCATACAACAACCGTTTGACAAAATTGCGTTCAATTTTTTATTCATTGGAAATAGCGTTCTTATGATAAGTGCATTGAAACGTACATCAATTTGTGTTTAAGTTTCATCTATTTCATCTTAATAAAATCCAGCAAGTTTATCGTATGTCCGGTTTTCTAGTAGTAGGTTCAAAATAGACGGAAGTTGATTCTGAACCTTATTTTTCCGCTGCTTTTAATAAACTTGGATAAAAGATTTTAAATCCTTGATAAGTAAGGAGGTGATCTATTCACCCCCCCTCTCAATCACTTGCAACACCGTCTAACAGGACCTTCCATGAAAAAAAATGGATTTTAACTCATAGCAATAAATGACTTATTATCACAACATATCTTTGTGGGGGCATCCTGCTTTTGATGCATCTCTTCTAAAATTATCCTCAACCATACTGCTTGTGTAGCATAACTAGAAGTTGCTATGTATTCTGCTTCAGCTATAGAGAGTGCAACTACTGGTTGTTTCTTTGAGGACCATGAAACGTCCCCGCTACCAAGAAGAAATGCATACCCTGACGTACTCTTCCTTGTGTCAACATCTCCATCCCAATCACTATCAGTATAGCCAATAAGTTCCACATCATTAATATTTGAATAGAAAATTCCACCGCTCAGTGTTTCTTTGACATATTTGAGAATTCTCTTTGCTCCTTGTAAATGACATTCATGTGGCTCCTCCATAAAACTGTTGAGTAATCCTACTCCAAAAACTATATCTGATCTTGTCACAGTCAAATATCTCAAATTTCCAATCAAACTTTTGTAGTAAATTGAATCAACTTTCTTGCCTCCATTTACTCTTGTCAGCTTCAATTTTTCTTCAACAGGTGTGGAAACTGGCTTTGAGTTTGTCATCTTGAATTTTTTTTAAATGTCAGCAGCATATTTTTTCTGAGAAATTAAAATCCCATCATTTTGCTGAAGGACCTCAATACCAAGAAAATAAGACATCAGACCCAAATCTGTCATCTCAAAATGTTTAATCATAGCCTCCCTGAATTGTGTAATCATCCTTGTATTGTTTCCAGTAAAGATTAGATCATAAACATAAAGACATATAATAAGTACATCTCCAGGTTCAATAAATTTTATATAGAGTGTGTGTTCAAAGGGACATCTCGGAAACCCATGTAGAAGATAAGAATCAATCTTCTTGTACCATGCTCTTGGTGCCTGCTTCAATCCATACAAAGCTCTCTTTAACTTATAAACTTTATCTTCTTTTCCCGCAATCTCATATCTTGCAGGTTGGTCGATGTATACTTCTTCTTCCAAAATGCCATTCAGGAAAGCAGAATTAACATCCATTTGATGTATCTTCCAATTATTTTGGGCTGATAGTGAAATAAGCATTTGGATTGTATCTAACCTCTCTACATGATCAAATACCTCAAATTAGTCAATGCTTGGTTTTTGCTTATATTCTTTTGCAACTAATCTTTCTTTTAAAGTGTTAGTTCTCTTATTTTAGGATTGGCTTAATTTTTGTAAAACAAATAATAGCAGCAATAATGTAATATAGAATAGAATAAGAAGAACAGGCACAACAAGAAGTCTTATCACAATGTCAGAACATGTTGTGTTGAACTTTTTCAACAACTGGAACAACATGTCGAAGAAGATGTCTTGACATCACGCCTGCTGAGCTGGATTAATGAGATTTAGTTTGTTCTTAACATAGGCAGAATATTCAGGAGAATATTATGCATCCTATGTGGCGCATATTTAAAGGTCCAGAAAACTCAATCAAAAATCAAGGAGAATAAAGACTTTCTAAATAATGAGATTATTTAGGAAAGTAAAGATTGAAGACCTTTCTTGGGGCAGAAGTTTCTACAGTTTTTTACAGCTGATTTGTTGTGATTGAAGGCCCAAAACCAGTTGGGTAACAGATTATAAATAGAAGGGTTTGTAACCTAGAAAAAATATGGCTCAAGATGTAGAAGTCTAGGGTTTTGTCAAGGTAAACCTCTTGGGTTGTGGGAAGGTTGCCAAGTTTACCTTGAAGCCTGTAGGTAAGAGGTGTATTGTTCTTGGAGGAAGCTTTGAAGCAACTCCGGGATGTGTTCTTAGTTAGGAGTAGAGCTAAAAAACAATGGAGTTTGGCTTAGAGACTTAGCTAGGTTTTCATGGAAGTTTGTCTTCTAAACTGTTTATCTGTGTGATCAGAATCTTGGTGAAGGGACGTCTATGCAATGACTGAGGTATTGACTGCTAGACATCATTGCGATTATTGGAAGTGGGATGGGGATATTCCATATCTAGGGAGGACCTAGTTAGAAGGGTTATTGGGTAGTGATTAAGTGCGTAGATCATCAAAGGGTGTGTTGACTGTAGGGTCTGCAAATTGATACTGGTGATAGTGGACTTCATTCCTGGCTTGGTAGCCTCTAGAGTAGGTGTTGTTGTACACTGAACTGGGTAAACAATTCTGATTTGTTCTTTATCTTTTCAGTACTGTTTTATCTTGCTTGTGTGTTTATGATAGATCAGATGTTTCGACATCCTTATAGGACATCTGAGTCTGTTGTACCAGAATTTCAATTGGTATCAGAGCATGCATCTTGTTCTGCTCTGGGTGAGATCCTGGGAAGGTACTTTCTGGTCATGGGAAAGGAAGAAAGTATTTACTAAAAAGAGGTATGAACTTGGACAATTCATACTATTGTATGAATGATCTCTTAGCAAGGAACATTGGTTATATGTGACAGGTATTGTTCCTGGTTGTTGTCGTCAAGCCTACAGCTTGTGGGAAGCTGCTGTATGTAGGGTTTAAGTTTTCAATCCTAGGTCGCCATGCTTGTACTTAGATAATGGTGTAAGCATTGTGTCTGAATATTGTTGAGGAGTTCGTTATATTCCACTGCATGATTTCTGATATAACCCTGAAAGTATGGGAAGGATACTAGGGTTGTTACCCTCAACAAAATATATGCTGGCATTTTCAACCGTATTAAAAGTGTCAAAGATACTTGAGATTCTCCTCAAGTCCACTCATAAAGACATTTATAAATAAGGTTGATGAGAATCAATTAACCAATGATGATCATATACATCTGCATATTGACCTTGAAGATTTTCAAGGATGGTGTGTTCCAAGAAGAAGGAACTAATGTTCTATGGGGTGTTAGAACATTATTTCAGTAGGTATGTGTTTCCAGTGATTTCTGGTAAACAACCGCTAGTCTTCCAAACTATCGAATAATCTTTCTTACTGTTATTCAATCTCTCTGGTAACTCACAGGATCGACTAGATTGATCCTAGGACTCCTTGGATACTAAGGTTACTCTCACAATCGAACAATTATTCATGGTTGATATTGTATAAGTGTTTGGCTTACTTCGATCTCTCTCTACGAGTCTAAAAATGTAGTCAAAATGTATATGAAAACTAAGTTATACGAATAAATGCTAATTGTAATGCTGATTGTAGAGACATATAAAACTGCATGAAAAATGAAGTAAATGGTTTCGACTTACAAAACGTTTAACATAAAAGGTTTCTGGAATGTAGAAGTTTAAAATATGCAAAAAGCGTTTAATGCAAGAAATCTGTAAATTATTTTAAGTAAAGGTATGCGCTCGAAGGTCAATACTTGAAAGTAAAGGTATGGAAAATGTGACAGTTTTCTGAAATATAAAGTGCTCGACATATAAAGAAAACAGTAAAACGTAAAACTTTGAGGGAAAGACTTCGAAGTGAAAAAGACTGTAAATAAGAAAACTTATAAATGTTGCCTGACAAAAAGAATAGAGAAAAGTACTGGAAATGGTAAAAAGGTTTTCATTAAGTTAGAAGTACATGGTGCTATCATACATACATTTCTCTTGCATTCGTTTCCCTTGCCATGTGGTAGTTTGAATGTTATTGAGTATTTTGTATAACAGATAGGACACACCGAAATCCTAATACTAAGACTTCTATTTATACTAATTCGACCCTAACGGTCTCGCTACAGGATTATTCCACGTTTCGAACATGCAAGACAATGCTTCTTTCATCTTTCCACGTGTCCCCAAATGCTCCAGCACATAACTTTCAAACTTTGAAAGTCCCGCTTCCATTTGAATTTTAAATGCTTTTGGTGTCTCTCTATTTCGAGCGTTCTTCCCAAACACAGCCTCGCTGTTTTTCCGAGACTCCTTTAACTATGTTCCCATAATTGTCGTTCGAAGCTTCACGCTTTGACACCCTTATTCGAAACACTGCTTCTGCAACTTCGAAATATAGCGTTTAATTCCATTTCGATCAGAACGTTTATCTCTTTTGGTTTCTAAATAATATTATCGAAATCTTCAGCCAACAGTATGCAACTACCAGTTGAAGAACAGATGATTTGGGTGCTGAACAAAAATTTTATGAATATTTTTTGTTTGGAACCTACTCATGATCTGGAAGAGGAGGCATCTTGTTTGTGCGTGTTGATTAGGAAACGATCAATAGTTTATCTACTCCATGTGTCAGTTTATTTCTGACCAGGGCTTATGGAAGTATAGAGGTTGAGCTCCATGTTCTTGAGAAGAACCCATAAAGGAATCTCCACCAGATCCTTTATGTATATGAGATGAGCTCGTATCTGGAATATCCTTCTAATCAAAGGTACTAGATTCATGAAATCCTATTTGTGGCCATAGAACAGATTATGTTTGAAGAGGAGTATTGTGATCCAACCACAGTATTTGATGCTCCTGAATATTATTTTGATTTCCCTTGAGGAAGAGAATTTGTGATTCTCTCTGTGTACCTTCATAATTTTTTGAAAAATATCCCCTTGTTAAGGGTTGACATGATGTCAGACAGAATGTCGTGATATCTTTGAAGATGTTAAAATTTGAAGGGAATTATTTTTGAAGAATCAAGGGAAATAAATGCTTTTGAAAAGTCTGTACTTTTTAGTGTCATGCCTAGCAGAGTCTGTTCCAGAGACCTAATAGATGGAATTTCCTCTGTAGGTACAGACAATGGCATCCATCATCTCAAAGTCAGACATGAGGTATAAAGAAAAGCTTATTGAGATGTGGCTCGTGCAATCCCATGCATATGTTGGTAGTCTGATCCTGAAGATTGATCAGTTGTTGTTGGTTTATTTCCTTGGGTTAACCCCCACAAGAGTTAATTATAAGTTACTATGGAGGTTACCCCCAGAGCCATAGTAAGAATGGATGATGTCGTATTGAATGTCGGGACATCATATCTAGGTGTGTGTTTCCTCTAAAAAGGAAGTTTTTATGTATATGATGAGGTGAGTATTGTTGTTCACTAGTGGAGTTCAAAGTTGGAATGTTTTATCATGATGGAGCTAAAGACCAGTCTCTGACCAAGTCTAGAATGTTGAAAGGATCCTCTTGTGTTGAACGATGAAGAATAAGGATGTCAGCTCAAGTGCTCTAACATCTGTTGAAAAGGAGTATCATCTGCAGTTGTGTGTGTGGGGAAGTTTTTTCTTCTAATGACAAATACCCTGTCGGGAGCTGAGTACTTATCTGAGGTATGGATGCAAATATACTATCTAAACTGATGATTCAGATATTGTTGAGAGTTTATTTCTCTCTATGGTTATCAGGTGGCTGTATCAACCTGAATGAGTCGCAGAAGATGTAATCTCTTTGGTTGATAAATCAAGAACTAAATTATTGGGACCTGTGAAGAAAGGTTGATGTCCTAAATGATGTTGTAACATCACTTTATAAAGGAAGGTTTGGGACTATGATTATGGAAGATTGAGGATCAACATGGTTGTCAAAAGAAGGAGTTCCAACTTTGTGGATTAGGAGATGGAGATCTTAATCTTTTATGTAGTAATATGCTTGGTTACTACATAACTACTATGTTGAAGACTTCACTAGTACCAGCAATTGCTAGTGATTGTTAGAGAAAAGGAATATGAAGAAGGTGGTTTTCCTCTGTTGCAAGTATGCTTAAAACAAGCTACTTGAGGGCTTGTGTTTGTATAATATCCAAGTATGTGTTCACGATATCTTGACTATCCAAAGAGGTATGGATATTTGGGTGGTTATGTAGGGCCATGTATCAGACATGACCTTGTAAAAGTCTGAAGACCTGGAGTTGGTATATTAGATTCAGGATGAGTTATTTTCACAAGATTATTGATATGTTTCAGTGAGTGCGTGAAGTCTCTTGTTTGTCTTCTGGTGTCCAAGTGTTCATCCTCATCAGAAGCCTTGTTTGTCCATGATAGGGGGAGCTTAAAACCTATCTATGGTTATTGTTGTAGAAGTTATGGAGCTTGCGTGTAATTCAAGCTTATGAAGATTATAGGCAACATGTTGTGACATGTGGCTACTAGGTGCAGTTGTTTATGCCCATGTTAGGTCTATGTGGTTCTAGTTAGGAGAAGCTAGTATATTCTATTTTCTCCAAGGGTTGAGCTTAAGGTCAAGTCACTGGCCTAACCTGGAATGATTTGGCTTCCCTGATTGGATGTCTTGTCGAAGATTCAACAAGTATCACAGGTGTGAAGAAGAAAGTTGTTTGTTTTACCTAGTGTGCTATAGAATATAGTGAGAGAATATTTATGTTGTATGGTTAATATGAAGATGAGACCTTGTGAGATCCTCTTGTGAGAATGGGGAGTTTGTTAAAGAGCGTGGATGAAAATAAGTCCCTTGGATGATGATTCTAGAACCAAAGCAGATAAGCTCTATGGTAATGTTGTTGATGTCTCAAATGATGTTGGAACATCATTTTTGATGATAGTCTATTAAAGATACTTGGAACTATGAATCTCAATATTCAAACTCCACACTCATTAGTGGCTGTTAGGACTATGGTGTTGAATAAGGAGATTCTGATTGAAGGAGAAGTATGCTCAAGTAATGTATAACTACTATCTTGGTTTTAAGACTTTACTAGTGTCAGTAAATACTAGTAATGTGCAGAAGGAGGATTTAATCAGCACATTGGTTAAGGGGTACTCCTTCTATTGGAGAGTCTGAATCTTAGTAAAGCTTTTAAGCACACTAAGAAATGGTTGGAAGTTGGTTTCAGACTATGGTTGCATGACATCTTATCCATCCAAATAGTCATGATAATATGTGTGGAGGTGAAAGGGCATGAATCAGGAGGAGTTAATGGACTAATTGGTTTGTTTGGAGCTTGTGATGTTCAAGCGTATAGAGTTATTGCCCTCATAAGAGGATGATGTTGGATAACTTGCTGAGACATGTTACTACAAAATGTAGTTGTTTATGCCCTTATGAGTCTTTGAAGACTCTATCCAGATGTTGGTAGAGTATACCATCCTTTTCCAAGAGGATGTGCTGGTTCTGCGAGAATTTATTTTTCTCTACAGTAGTGAATGAGATAAAGAAGACTATCCTGCTGGTTGTTAGAAGATGTTGACTCTGGACATCTCTCCTTTGAAGAAGTCTACAAGAAAGAAGCTTTCTATCAGGGTGCCTAATGCTCCTCTTGACAACATTTCCTTCCATTCTATTAGCAATACGGAAAAGTGGAAATATGTGTCTCAAAGAAGAATTTCCCTTGAAAGAGAATTGGGAGCAGGTGCACTGGAGTACAAAGAGATTATGGAGTTGATTTATTTTGTTGGCTTGTGCTAATCACAGAAGTAAGGAATATAGGAAGGTGTTTTTGTTTAATTTTCCCTTGATGTCATCAATAGTTATCTGGACATGACTGAAGATGATTACTGTGAGTTGGATGTGACAGATAATCAGGTGTGCAAAGCCATTACTGCAAACCAGACTGTAAAACATGCAGGAACCTGTGCACCGACCGTCTGTTCTAATGGGAGCTTCTTAAAGGATTTTTATGCACAATGAGTCCTTTAAATGATTGAGAACCAGTTTGATTAGGTTCTGTATTATGAACTTGATGTACCACATGATGTCTTAACATCATGATTGTTGATGGATGCTTTGTTTAATGCTTGGGATTGTTCATGTGAAGTTGGATGCTTAAGCATTATTGTGAGAAGTGGCATTTCTGACTATGTGGATTAGAATATGGAGAGTCTAATCCTATCTACAGTAGCATGCTTGATGAATTCATGATTATTTTGTTGAAGACTCCACTAGTACCAGCAAATACTAGTGGATATAAAGGCAAAAGGCTGCTAACAGATACTTAAGGGGTATTTTTTGCTGCAAGTCACTCCAGAAAAGGTATGGTGGTCTGAAGAAACTAAGAGTTTTTGGAGTTTGTGAGTGACTTCACACCTAGTATACAGGACATCTTTCCTATTCAAAAGTTCATGATACAGAGTGTGGTTATGATAAGACAATGATCAAATGTATCCTTGTGTTATAAAGAAGTAAGGGTTCCTGGAAGTATTCTCAAGGAGTGAGAATATTTGACTCTGGTTTGACTTTACTGAGGAAGTCAAGGTTCAACATATGTAAGAAGTGCTGAAGTTTCTCATCTAGTCTTCATCTTCAGTTGGAGCATTAGTTACTCATGACAAAGGGAGTCATGTGGATATCTATAAATTGTTGCTGCAATGATACATATATTATCAAGTCAGAATATTGTTCACTTTTATAAAGGTTCTATGAGGAAATGATGTCGAAACAACATGTTGTGACATTATGAAGTTATGGATAAACTTAACAATACATGGTGGTTTCTAATTATGAAAATCCTGGTGAAGATCAAAAGATCACATATCTCTTAGAAGTTTATTGGGAATTCTGAGAGAATTTATTTTTCTCTATAGATTTCAAGAAGACTCCTTGAGGGTCTATATTATGAAGAAGTGTCACAAATGTGATATTTTGTTATCTTAGTATATGTCACTAAGTCTAAGTAAAAGAAGAACACTTAGAATCCAGTATGAACAAGTGGATAATCTGGTGAAGCATCCATGATTGGTGGGAGAAGATGTGTTGATCACTGAAATAAGAAGATAATGTCTGACTAAGTGTCAGGACATTATACATGACATGTTCCTGCATGGTCAACATAGTGTGGAGTGGCATATGTGTTCAAACACGTGGCAGTAAACAGGAGGAGAATAATTTGTCTGACTATGCATGTGAAATAGCTATAGCATTCAAAGCCAGTATGGACGGTGCACATTGATATTTGAAGTTTCCTCCTCAAATATCATTTCTTTTGACCAAGATTGGTGCTACAATCTAGGATCGTTACTTTCCAAGTGAAAATCTCAGTTATTTATAGAGAGTTCTTTGTATCTCTGTAACCCCGTGAGCTCCTTTTGTCCATAATTCTTATGGCTTTTATTCGGCTTTGGGTAAGCTGTACTTGGATCTGGTATTGTAAATGTATCCTTTTCCAAGTTTTGGCTAAAAAGGGGGAGAAAGGTGAATTAGCTCAGATGTTGTTGATTTCACAAGTGGTTATTATTAATGTTCACAGATGTCAAAATAAGATGTTCGATCCTATTTCTGTGACATATATTTGTGACCTGTGATCTGAGTTATGAACATAGTTGTGACCTGTGTTCTGAGTTATCAGGGGCGGTGGTTGATTTGGTCTTAAGGAGTTATTGAGAGTTCTCTTATTCCACCATTGGTCTTCTATGTTTAGAAAATGTTTCTGCATTGAGGAGGAGTACAAGTTGTCTTCTGCTCTCTTCTTCCTCGTGTGCATCAACCAAACTTCAAGACCTTCCTTCCTTTTATCCTAAACTTGATGTTCATTGGTGATGATGTAATTGATTTCTTTAGAGTGCTGCTATGATACGGTGGGAGAACTGACTATGGTTTTGCGTTTGTTTTCGCAAATGTTTCGGTTGAGCAAGAGTCGCCACCGACTTTTTATTTTATCCTAAGGAAAGGTTTAAAAAGCACAGCAAAAAACCTTTGAGATTTTTCTTGGGTTCGGGGAGTAGATTATAGAAAGGGGAGGTATTAACACCCTTTCTATCCATGGTTATCCATGGGCTCTTAGGTACTTGCTTAGATCAACTTGCCTTGGTTTTCAATTGTTTGAAATGGTGCTTTGTGTGTGACTTTTGAAAAGGTTTTAAAAAAGATGCCTTGTATAGGCTACCCTTGTAACAATTCTTTACTCGAACGTTTTACAAAAGGTGTTTGTCTTTTTGAAAAGATGTTTCAAGGTTTTTTGAAAGTTTGTTTTGAAAGTGTTTGTGAAGTGTGGTTTGAAAAATAGGCAAGTGTTTTCTTTTGCAAATTGACAAGTACCTAAGAGTTATCTACCCTAAAGTTCTCAAAGATTTTTGTTATGTCTTAAACCTTTTGACAATTTTGTTCCACCATTGCATTTGGTGGACAATCTTGTATTAGGAAGTGAAAGGGACGGGCGCGGGTCATCGTTTAGACCATAATTGCAATAGTGCTAAGTGTCTTTGGGCAATTTTTCTTTGAAAGGGACTTGATCATTTTTAGGCAACTTTTCGAAAGCGTCATCGAGGGACTATGATCATTTGATTGTTTGTTTTACCCAAAGAAACCTAACATGCAATATGGCCCAATTATTTGAAGGCAACAAAGTGGAATACCCTAGGGGTGCAAGTGTGATATGTGTCGTCCATATTTCATGCTCATTTATCTTGAAATTAGGTCAAGCTATTTTGTTCTTTTTATTTGCATACAAACCCTAATTCTAGCATGGTATATTTAGGAAGCGTTTAAAGTGCGAAAAGTAAAATTCCTACACTATTACAACATAATATGGGAAGGGGGGTACAAATGTTCAAATGGGGGGATATTTAGACAAAGAAATTAAACCGAGCTATTACATCATTTTCTTTGAATATTTACAATATAATTAAAGGCATAAATTAAATGAAAAAATAGAATCAAGATGCAAAATGCAAAAGGAAAGTTTTTATATGTGTGAAAAAGTATTATTTATATTAAATAAATAAAAATAAAAAGGTATTATTTTTTGGAGTTTTTGTATTTTAAGGGTGAAACCCTAATTTTTATTAAGTAAATATATTAACTATTTAACATGTATAATATTTAATAATTATATAAAATAAAATAAAATGGAGTATATTCATAAAGAAAGTATTTTCCACATCAAATATTAATAAAATGAAAAATGTATGTATTTTAGTATTTTGTATATTAATATGTATATATATATCTTTATTATTTATGAAATAAATACTATGTATATAAAAATAATAATATTTAATATTTATATAAAAAGTATATTTTGTATAAAATATTTTCAAAAGGGAAAATGCAATAAAATCAGAAAAGAAAGTATATTTGTATTATTTTTTCTATTTATTCTAAATACTATATATATATATTTATGTATAAATGATTCCTATAAACAAATAAATGCTAAAAAAATAGGAAAATGGTATAAAAATATTTTTTTATATTTTTTATATTATAAGCAAAAATAAATAAGTCAGCATGAAAAAAGAAAAATAAAAAAATCATTGAAATAAACCAAATGGGCCTAGGGGGTATGAAACAAAAAATGTGGTGTGGAAAGAAAATCAGAAGCAAGCCCAGCCCAGGAACTTCTTCTTCAACCTTCAGACAAAAAATATGTCAAAACACGCGCCTGTTCTTCCAATTCAAACACCTGGATTCCTTGATCTTTTGCACAAACTTCCAACATAAGAAATGTTAAGCATTGAATCACGATTCCAAATATATAAAAAACTTATTCTAACTCTCAGAAATGAGAGAGAATTTTGACATTCCCAAATCCTGACCTAAGTTTTCTGCCATTTTCAAACCTTAAATTCTCATAGCTCAGGCAAAATAAATGAAAAGTAAAAGCATGTACAGGTTCAGGGGCATGAGTAGAACATTTCTTATTCACAAACCTAGAGTTAATGATGCCTATACTAAGAGTTAGAAGTTCACCAAAATACCTGTTCAGTTGAAGTTCTATCTGGCAATGGGGAAGCTTTCAGTGCAAGGTGATGGTTGGTATAGCTTTCTTGAGGTGTGGTGATGTTGTTCCAATGTTTACTTTGCCTTGAGACACCTTGAATCGAGCTATGGACCTTCAACTGCAAAATGAGAAAGTGAAAATGGTGGAACTTGTTAGAGGAATTACAGGTCGTGTTTCAAGTCTTGGTTAGCTTGCATTGATGCTAGGGAATGTGTTTGATAAGCTTTGGTCAAGAAATCATGCAAGGAATGAGAGATGGTGTTCAATCTGCAGGCCTTGCCCTGTTTATGCAGTTTGAGAGTGATTCTGGGAATGGGAGTGTTTGGGAGGCCAAGGGCTCGTGTTCTAGCTTGGGTTGGATGATTAGAAGGTGTCTACAATGTTTTCTTCTGTGTTCTAATGCTGAGAGAGAAGTTGTGTTGTGTTATGATACTTTTCTTCACACTTAAGCAAACAAAGCCAACTTGATGTTTTAGGCAAGTAGGGGACCCTTAAGCATGCTGCTAACCTTGTCTTGATCAGAGTGTTTTGCTCATAATCTTGTGCCAATTAGATTTCATCTGTACTTGTTGGATTTTCAATTGGACATAAAGCTTGCTTTTGCAAAAATGGCCATTTTGCTTTTTTCCATAAATGGATTAAACTTGTATGTAATGCTTGAACTCAAAGAACAACACTTTAACACAATGAACATTCATTAAATTATTGAGTGTTGGATGGTTTAAGGACCTGTAATGTAGCACAAACTATGCTGACTTGAAAATGGCCTAAGTTATGAACATGTACATGACCAATTCAAAAGTGAGTTTTTGCCATATTGTGAAATTCGAATCTCTCAAGTTATGAGGTTGTTTGATGAGTTCTTGGACATTTTGGAAAGCTTGGAATGTGTACTACAATCCATCTTTGAAATGCAAATTGAAATTCCAAGTGGAAGTGTATGGAAAATGGCGTTGAAGTTGGGTAGAAAACCTTGCCAAAATAGGTTAAAATTTCAGTAAGTTAAGAATGGTTTAGTGCCCTTATTCAAAAAATTGTAACTTGAGATACAAGCCTCATTTGGGAAAACTTTGTGAATCAAAGTTGTAGATTATGCAACAAGCTACAACTTTCATGTTTTGACTTTTGTTTGAATCCAAATGAATCTTGGTGAGAAAGTGGGGCAAAGTTGGGAAAAAATTAGGGTTTTTCATAACTTAGAAAAATTCTAAGTTATGAAAAATTCTCATTTCTAACCCTAATTTGCATTTTTTGATTTCTTGGTGAACAAGTTTCATGATTTGGCATGTTTTGATGAAAAATGAATCTTGACTCTTGATTTTGACCAAAAAGTCAAAGTTTGACTTTTCAGTATACAGTCAAAATTGATCAATTGACTGGGAAATTCAACTGTCAATCTTGTGTACTTGGGATCTTTTGAACTTGTTGAGCATGTCAAGATAATTCCATGGGGTCCTTGAGTCCATATGTGAGCTTGGTTTGCCATTGGCTAGGTCAAACAGTCAAAAATTGCCTTTGTGCAGTCAAAACCCTAAAAATGACCATTTTGCCCTTTTGGTGATCTGATCAAATTCCTTGTGGAATTGTGATCCAAACTTGATCAAATGGTTCATAGGAGTTCATAATGTTGATGTGGGTCAATTTTGATGAGGTTTGACTGTCAATTGGCCACAGTTGACTTTTTCCCCAATATAGCTGATTTCTAGCTCAACTGTCCAATTGACTGGGCAAAACTTGAAATCAAGACTTGAAACTTGATATGGATAAACTTGGGAGTCCAATATGAAGCAAGAAAGTCATCTTAGGCATTTTAGGTCAAAACATCTTTGTGCAAACACAAACCCTACTTTGGGTCAACAGTGCAAGGAGAAGTCTTGAGTAGATGAAACCCTAACTGGATCTTGAGCTTCAAGGGCTTTGTGGTGAGAAATCAATGAGAAATGGGAGGGCAAATTTTGGGGTACAACAGTTGCCCCTGTTCAATCTTCTTGAATCCGAAGAGTTAGATTGGCAAGCTTGCCTTTCGTGACTCGAGGGTAAAAGGAGATTGGACACTAGAGTGCCCTTAAATTTGCACTCGTCAAAGCAATGGATGCGGGAATGGGCTTAGAGATGCCATTTGGAGATGGGCTTAACGATGCCATCTGGGAGAGTGACAGAAATCTTGTCGGGGATGGGCTTAAAGATGCCATCTGGAAGGGAATATTAGGAAGGTGTCCATGCTTTGGACCATCTCTGAACTGGGGATATGAATAAGCCATAGATTGGCATCCGTTGTTGGGAGGAATCCGTAAGCTGTTTTCAAAAATCTTGAGAAGAAACTGAACAAGTGATAGGTTAACATCCGTTACTTGGAGAACCCGTGAACTGTTTTCAGAAGTCTTGAAGTTGAATAAGCAATAGAGCAGCATCCGTTGTTGGGAAGCGTCCGTAAACTGTTTTCAAAGGTCGCATCTGAACAAGTGATAGATTAACATCCGTTGTTGGGAAGAATCCATAGACTGTTTTCAGAAGTCTTGAGAAGAAACTGAACAAGAGATAAGTTAACATCCGTTACTTGGAGAACCCGTAAACTGTTTTCAGGAATCTTGAAGTTGAATAAGCAATAGAGCAGCATCCGTTGTTGGGAAGTGTCCGTAAACTGTTTTCAAAAGTTGCATCTGAACAAGTGATAGATTAACATCCGTTGTTTGGAAGAATCCATAGACTGTTTTCAGAAGTCTTGAGAAGAAACTGAACAAGCGATAGGTTAACATCCGTTACTTGGAGAACCCGTAAACTGTTTTCAGGAATCTTGAAATTTGAGGAGGAACCGGTGTAGGGTTGCCTGATGATGAGTCCGTGTAAAGCTGCATCTGGAACTGTTAATGATAGCCTTTTATTCTTATCCTGAAAAGGACAAAATGTTAGCTAAACACAAAATTATGTTGCATGAAATGTATGATGCAATATATGTTATCAATGTTTATGATATGAATGTAATGAATGCGCATGTAAGCTGATGAGCTGTCTTGCTGGGGATAGATGAATCCTGGATGGCTGAAGATAAAAGCATCTTGGCTGCTGCCGGGAAGAATAATTCCTTGGCTGTTGCTGGGGAATAAGGAGCTTGGGTTGTATACCAAACCTCTGGGGAATTCCTGATGACTTCTACTGGGGAGTACCAATCTAGTAGACTCATGCTGGGGATGCAAGACTGAGAATCTTCCGTTTGGAGGGAAGCATCTCTGGCGACCTTACTGGGGAACTCAAGATTTGCTCTCCCGAAATTCTGTGGGGGATGAGGTTTACTAGTCCGGCTCCGCTGGGGATACTGAAACTTAAATTTTGAGGGGAATTGAGTTCTGGAGGATTCTCTGGTTGGATATAACAAAGATAGGCTCCTCCGGGGATTGTATTGATAAGTTATGTCCGGGAACTCTGATGAACTCTGCTGGGGATAAGAAGAAATTTGGCGAGTGCGATCTTCTGTGGTTGTTAGCTAAGGATAGCCCAGTTATAAAGCCTTGTGAGGAATAACTTTGAATAAAACTCGGGAGAGACGTCCGTACTCTGCGGGGGATAAGCTTCCAGAATCTACTGGGGATGAGCTTCAAGACTTGCTAGGGATATGGATTCCAAATCTCCTGGGGGTTTCCTTTGAAAGGGTATCAGGTTATCCAACTGTACCTTCGACCTATCAGTAATCCTCTTTCTTGGTTCATAAGGAAATGATTATGTTCAAATGCATACGCTTGTTTAACAAGACATTGGACGTTTCTCAAAATAAAACAAATAGTGCAAGAGAAAAGAAAAGGAAATGACACAAATTTCTGGGAAAAGTATTTGTATTGATTTTCTATGAGTATATTTGTACAAAGGAGACAATCATCCTAGTAAGAGGATTTTGTCGTAAATATTTGAAAGATTTATACAAAATAAGGATGGCTATGTGGAATAATTCCATGGGATTCCATTCCGCTATAGCTTTCACAACGCTGAATATCTGTCCATTCAATGCTTCGTTTGACGATGACTGGATTGATCAGAAGCCTGGAACCGGTTGATGAAGAGATTGTCCTTGAAGTGATCCGACGAGACATAGTCATACGCTTTAATTCCCTAACTTTTGCCTGAATCGCCCTTTCGGGTTTTCGATCCACCGGGAAACCCCTTTTTGCCCAAGCCGCCCTTTCGGGTTTTCAACTTGCCGGGTGTACAGATTTTTTCGTTTTTATCCCTAATTTTTGCCTGAACCGCCCTTTCGGGTTTTTGATCCATCGGGAAACCCCTTTTTGCCCAAGCCTCCCTTTCAGGTTTTCGACTTGTCGGGTTATTTTATGCGTAGTATCTTTTGACTATGTCTGCGTTCGCAGGGTGCGGCAAATCGTCGCCGTCCATGGTGGTCAGAATCATTGCACCACCAGAAAATATGCTCTTGATCACAAATGGTCCTTCATATGTAGGAGTCCATTTGCCCCTGGGATCACTTTGCGGCAAGATAATCCGCTTGATTACGAGATCTCTGACTTGATACACTTGACGTCTGACTTTCTTATTGAAGGCCTTGATCATTCGTTTTTGATACGTCTGACCATGGCATATAGCAGCAAGTCGCTTTTCGTCGATCAGATTGAGTTGATCAAGTCGGGTCTGCATCCAATCATCTTCATTCAAACCTGCATCCTTCATAATCCTTAGAGAAGGAATCTGGACTTCCATAGGCAAGACAGCTTCCATGCCATATACCAAAGAAAACTGGGTTGCCCCGGTTGAAGTACGTGCCGTCGTACGGTATCCATGCAGAGCAAACAGTAACATCTCATGCCAGTCTTTGTAAGTGACTGTCATTTTCTGAATGATCTTCTTAATGTTTTTGTTCGCAGCTTCAACAGCACCGTTCATCTTCGGCCGATAGGGAGATGAATTATGATGATAAATCTTGAACTGTTCACACAATGCGGTGATCATCGTGTTATTCAGATTTGTACCATTGTCTGTGATGATCCTGTCTGGAACACCATACCGGCATATGAGATTTTGTTTGATAAAGCGTGCAACCACATTTTTAGTGACAGAGGCGAAGGAAGCCGCTTCGACCCATTTGGTGAAATAGTCAATGGCAACTAGGATGAAGCGATGTCCGTTGGAAGCCGTGGGCTTGATCTCTCCAATCATGTCAATGCCCCACATTGCAAATGGCCAAGGAGCAGTCAGAACGTTGAGAGGAACCGGAGGGATATGAACTTTGTCAGCATAGATTTGGCATTTGTGGCAAGTACGGGAATGTTGATGGCAGTCAGCTTCCATGGTAGACCAGTAATAGCCTGCCCTTAGGATCTTCTTAGCCATTGTATGCCCGCTCAAGTGAGTGCCAAATGTGCCGCTGTGTATATCAGTCATGATCAACTCTGCTTCAGCTTTGTCTACGCATCGGAGTAACACGCAATCATGGCTTCTTTTGTAAAGGATGTCGTTGCTCAGGAAGAATTTAGCGGCGAATTTCCTTAAGAACTTCTTGTCATTTACGGAAGCTCCTTCGGGATAATCTCTAGTCTCGAGATACCTTTTGATTTCATGGAACCAAGGTTGTTCCACTACTTCTTCGGTATTAATCTCGTGACAATGCGCAGGTTCATCCATTCGCTCGATGGTGATTTGGGGAGCCTCGTTATCCCAGTTGAGTTTAAACATGGAGGACATTGTGGCTAGAGCATCTGCTAGCTGATTCTCTTCTCGCGGGAAATGCTCGAAGGTAATTTGCTCGAAATGAGGCAATAATGTCAGGACATGTTCTTTGTATGGGATAAGATTAGGATGCTTGGTATCCCACTCTCCTTTGATTTGACTGATAACCAAAGCCGAATCCCCAAATACGATCAAAGATTTGATCCCCAGGTATATAGTAGCCTTGAGACCAAAGATGCAAGCTTCGTACTCAGCCATGTTATTTGTGCAGCTGAAGCAAAGTCGGGCCGTGAAAGGTGTGTGACAACCTTCCGGAGAGTACTGCGCCGATACCGTTTCCAAGTGCATTTGAAGCACCATCAAAGTACAGGGTCCATCGGGATCCCTTTTCGGGTCCGTCATACGGTCCGTTACTTTCAATGTTGTCCAAATTCATGATGTCCTCGTCTGGGAAGTCAAATCTCATGGGTTGATAATCTTCGATAGCCTGATGAGCCAGATGGTCAGCTAGTACACTCCCTTTTATAGCTTTTTGGGTGGTGTACTGGATGTCATACTCAGTTAAGATCATTTGCCATCTAGCTATCCTTCCAGATAAAGCGGGTTTTTCGAAAATATACTTGATAGGGTCCATTTTGGAAATCAACAAAGTAGTATGAGTCAACATATACTGTCTTAGTCGGCGAGCAGCCCATACCAAAGCGCAGCAAGTTTTCTCGAGCAGTGAGTAGCGAGTCTCACAGTCGGTAAACTTTTTGCTAAGGTAATAAATAGCATGCTCTTTTCGACCAGACTCGTCATGCTGGCCCAAAACACACCCCATTGAGTTATCCAAGACGGTTAAATACATGATCAATGGTCTTCCTTCGACGGGTGGCATCAGAATAGGAGGTTCTAGCAAATACTCCTTGATTCTATCAAAAGCAGCTTGACAATTGTCGTTCCATTCAACTACCTGATCTTTCTTCAAGAGTTTGAAAATTGGCTCACAGGTAGAAGTCAGATGCGAGATGAATCTGGCAATATAGTTCAAGCGCCCCAAGAACCCTCTAACCTCCTTTTCAGTACGGGGAGCAGGCATCTCTTGTATTGCTTTTACTTTTGCTGGATCGACTTCAATGCCTTTGTTGCTTACAATGAATCCCAGGAGTTTACCAGACCTAACTCCAAAAGTGCATTTACTTGGATTCAGCCTGAGCTTGTATTCTTTTAACCTGGCAAACAGCTTCTCCAGATGTTCAAGGTGCTCTTCCTCTGTTTGTGACCGAGCTATCATATCGTCTACGTAAACTTCAATCTCATGATGTATCATATCATGAAATAAAGCTACCATGGCGCGTTGATAAGTTGCCCCTGCGTTCTTCAGCCCGAACGGCATCACTTTGTAACAGAAAGTGCCCCATTGTGTGACGAAAGTAGTTTTCTCCATGTCCTCGGGGGCCATTTTGATTTGATTGTAGCCCGAGAATCCATCCATGAAGGAAAACACTTTATGCTGAGCTGTATTGTCGATTAAAATGTCAATGCGTGGGAGTGGAAAGTCATCTTTGGGGCTGGCCCTATTCAAATCCCGGTAGTCCACACACATCCTGACTTTGCCATCTTTCTTAGGTACTGGCACGATGTTAGCGACCCATTGAGGATAGGACGTAACAGCCAGAAAGCCAGCGTCAAATTGCTTCATTACTTCTGCCTTGATCTTTTCAGACATGTCAGGCCTCATTCGGCGAACTTTTTGCTTGATCGGTGGACAGTCTTCTCTTGTGGGGAGACGGTGAACCACGATGTCTGTGTCTAAACCCGGCATGTCTTCATAAGACCAAGCGAAGATTTCAACATACTCATTCAACAACCGTATCAGGCGTTCCTTGACTCTTGGTTCCAGATTGGCACCCACTTGTACCTCCTTCCGGTCTTCCTCGGTTCCCAAGTTGACAGTTTCCAATGACTCTTCGTGAGGTAAGATGGCCCTTTCCTCTTGCTGTAGAAGTCTGGCTAGTTCCCCGGGTACTTCACAACCTTCGTCATCTTCATACTCGTCTAGATTGACCAGATCTCCAGAGTTATTGAAAGATATAGCAGAATCGTCACCCATGGAATACGGAGTGGATGGGTACCTGCATTGGTGAGTGTGGGTGTGTGTAAGGGATAACCATCCTTAAACAAAAAATACAAAAGGAAAGAAAATGAACACAAGCAGTTTATCAAATGAAAAACGTCCAATGAATCATTAAACATGGCATATGGATATGAAAAATAATCAAAACCCTTACAAGTGGACCTACATGCCCCGGGCAAGGCAGGAGGTGAAAAGATAGTGTACAGATTGTTTGAAAATAAATATTACAGACCAAATAAGAAATGTTTAACAGATAAATTACTGATGAATAAAAGTGATGGGGATAAAGTCTTTTGCCTCCCAGTTGCTCAATCCCCCTTTGACAGTTGGATAGATCCACTCTTCGATGTTGCTCTCTTTGTCTTCATCCTCCAAAGCGTTGATTCCGTAGGGAGAAATTTTGACTGGCGCCCTTTCAATCTTCGCACGACGCATAGCTTTCTGGCCTGCGGCTGTGAACCCTAACCCAAATTTGTCGGTCTTATGCGGAATATCAGGTAACTGCCCCCATGCTGAATTCTTCCCTTCCTTTATTGCGGCCCTCGCGTCTTCTAGAGATGCCATCCTGGCCATCTGCCTCGGTGTCTCAGCTGCCAACTTTGCTACGGCTATTTCAGGAAGGACTTCTTCGAAATGTTGAAAAGGCGTCTCAATGAACTCTCCTTCAACCTCCACATACCGGAAAGAATTTAAGTGGCTAATCATGTACTCTTCTTCGCCATGGACAGTAATGATCTTTCCCTTGACAGGATACTTCAACATCTGATGCAAGGAGGAGGTGACTGCCCCAGCATGGTGTATCCAAGGTCTACCCAGCAAGCAAGAGTATGATGGACGGATGTCCATCACATAGAAAGTGGATTTAAACACCTCAGTGCCTATCTTGATGGGAATTTCAACCTCTCCATGGACCATTCTCTTTGAACCATCGAAAGCTCTGACAACAATATCACTTGGCTTCAACTCCAACCCTTCACAATCTAGTCTGTCCAAGGCCTTTTTAGGCAATACATTCAGCAACGAACCAGTGTCGACCAAGACGTGCGCGAGAGTAGTTCCTCGACACTCGACTGAAATGTGCAAAGCATCATTGTGGTTCCTACCTTTAGGAGTTAGGTCGGCATCAGAAAAACCTAATCCATTGTCCGCAGTCAGGCTGGCCACGCAATTTTGAAATTGATCTGCAGAGGTCTCCTGGGGCACATGGGCTGCCTTCAGGAATTTTATCAGGGCTTTAGCGTGCGCTTCCGAGCAAAGTAGTAGTGCCAGCATGGAAATCTTTGAGGGGGTTTGCCCCAGCTGTTCTACCACATCGTAATCACTTCTTTTGATTATCCTCAAAATCTCATCCATTTCCTTCTTGGAGGTTTCCGGGATAACCAAGGGTTGAGCCCTCGTCCTGACGGGCTCATCTTGGATTCCCTTACCTTTGTCAGCAGCGGTAGGAGGGACAGTACTAGGAACAACAACGTCTTCAATCAAAGGAGTTCTAGCAGAAAGTTTTATTGGTGCAGGGATGACCTTGTCAGCTGATGAGGGTCCAAAGATTGCTCTCGGAGGGGCAATCTCTGGAGAAAATATTCTCCCGCTCCTGGTGATTTTGCTAGTGCCCGCAATGTTACTAATACTGGCTTTTTCATCATCCGAACTTTCTTCAATTATTTCGATTTGTTTGATACCATGGTAGTAGACGTCACCGCCATAGTTCCAAGGTATCGATTTCTCAGAAACATAGGGAACAGGCCCTGGCATTGTTATCTTCAAAGGAACAGATTTCGTAGCTGGTGTAATCTTAATAGGCTTTTTGACGACCTTGGAAAGATTGGCGTGAATGGTTATGATTGAGACATCTTCAGTATGAACTGGAACAGCGGAAACTTTTTCAAACAAAATTTGTCGACTATCCATAAGGCCTTGGATGCCTTTCTTCAGTAACGGACAATCAAACGGCAGAGAGTAACAACAATAGCAGTCTTCCTTACATCCCGGGAAGATCCCGGCCCTCAACAGGTTCAACTTAATGGTTAGCAATGGAGTAGTCAGATCGCTGATATCAGCAACATACAAATCTTCTTCAATGGCATTGACATTTCGGCTGTGCTTCGGCATGGGTGCAGATATCACATTAGGCTTCTCCGGAGCGTCGAACTCCACCTCCTTCGCCTCTATCAGGTCTTGGATCTTATGCTTGAGTGCCCAACAATCATTGGTGTCGTGCCCAACACTGTCTGAATGGTAGGCGCATTTAGCATTAGCATGATAATGTGGAGAGGACGTATTCACATTCTTTGGTGCCTCCTTGATGGTGGCGAGATTCAACTTCAGTAGATAGGGAAGCACTTACGCTGGAGTCATATTAATACGGGTGAACTGCCGTTGTGGCCGTTCCACTCGTTGTTGATTTGGTCTGGACTGGTTATAGCGAGGCTGCTCACTTGGAGTGTTTTGAATCATTACGGCCCCCACAGTTGGCCGATGCTCCGTCTTCCCTGCCCTTCTCTGAGAATATACCATAGCTGTTTCCTTCTTAAAAGGCTTCTTCTCAACACTTGCAGCAACACCCTTCTGAATCTTTCCTGACTTGATGCCAGCTTCTATTCTTTCGCCTGTTAAGATCAAATCGGTAAACCCCGCGGAAGAGTTACCAATTAGATGATTGAAAAATGTCCCAGATAGGGTCCCTAGAAACATATCAACAAGTTCGCGGTCGGTTAAAGGAGGCTGCACCCTGCCAGCCAAATCCCTCCATTTCTGTGCATATTCTTTGAATCATTCGCCTGTTCCTAACGACATACCCTGAAGTTGGGTACGAGTAGGAGCAAGGTCAGAATTATATTGATATTGTTTGTAGAAAGCGGTGGCTAAATCTTCCCAATTTCGGACGCTGGTTCCTTCTAGCTGATAAAACCACTCCAATTGAGCTCCAGAAAGGCTGTCTTGAAAGAAGTGAATCCAAAGGTTTTTATCTGCCGTATAGGGTTGAATCTTTCTCACGTAGGACCTGAGATGCATTTTGGGACAGGACAGCCCATCATACCTCACAAACACTGTCTTCTAGCCCTTTGTATTTGTCATCAGCTGGAGGATATTGCTGGTCAGAATAATCTTCATCCTCTTCGACCTCTTCTTCTTCCGCATCAGACTCGGAAGGTACCGCAGCTCCACCTCCTTTGCTGGTTCCTTCATCAGAGATAGGAGGAAATTCAAGCACTCTCCGAGCTTCTCCGTCAAATCTCCTCCCCAAAGTAGCCACTCCAAGTCTCTTTTTCTTCTTTTTCACTGGGTCTTTGTTCCCCAATTGAGTTTTGATATCTTCCTGACCCTTAGCCAAGGTCATCAGGAGTTGCTGGAACTGTGCATTCTGAGCTTGCAGGTCTTTAACTGTTTGCTCGAGATCCATCCTACTGAAATAAACAGCAGACAAATAAGGAAACCTGGAGTGAGACCTGCTTATGCACATGATGAATGGTATGCTTATGTATGCAATGCATTCAAGGATTTAGGACATTCAAAATTGTTTCAGACAAAGAAGAACGCACGTCATATTAATAAGAAGAAATTTGTTAGTACATAAATGCCCTATGGGCCAAATATTACAAAATAACTCCTCAAGGCAAAAATACATTGCGCATCCTCTTTGGTGCGATGTAGGTGTTGAGGGCCTCTTGCTCATAGAGTCGGCGGGTAAGCTCTAGAACCTTCTTCTCACTAGCATAGAAGCTGGCTTCGAAAGTGTTCCGTTCCTCCTTGAGCTGAATCCAACTTTTCTGCATTTCCTCCCACGATGTAGGCATGTCTGGATGTAGGATGGTGTAGGGAACCTCTCCTTCATTGACGGGCTCTTTAATCACAGGGAGAACATGAGGATAAGGCATCATCAGACTTTGGGCTCGGGCTCGTACCCACTTGAGATAAGGCTCAAGAGGCTTGTGTCCCAGAGTCTTGCTATCAACCTTGTTGGGTCTTCCCCAAGCTCTGATGAATCTTTGGCGAAGTCCTTGCGCATCGTTGTCGAAGTCAAAAACTAGGTCAGGAATCAACATATCATGAGGGCCATCCCTCCGTGCATATCCAAATTGCCTCAACGCTAGGCAAGGGTTGTAGGTGATACCTCCTCTAATTCCAAGTAAAGGAACATTAGGAAACTCTCCACAACGATCGATGATGATGACATTTTCTCGGGACCGAGAACACCAATGTACATCAGAGTGAGTAAGAGTCATCAATCGTTGGGACCACCTTGAACCTTGGTCATTCTTCAAGACAGATTGTGGAAGGTGCGAAATAAACCACCTTGCAAGGAGAGGAGTACAGCACATGAGAACACCCCTCTTTCTCATTGTTCGTGTGTAAAATGAGTGAAGAATGTCCCCAAGCAATGTTGGTATTGGATTTCTGGACAAGAAGATTTTGACGGCGTTGACATCTACCAATTGGTCAGGATTTGGGAACAAGACCAACCCATAGATAAGGAGTGCCACAATCTCTTCAAAGGCTTGTAGGTCCAATGAATTCCAACATTCTTGTGCCTTCTCAAACAAGAATTTAGCTAAGAATCCTTTGACGCCGCTTCTGGTTTCCCAATGCCTCTTGATGTCGGATGGTTGTAGATGTAATGCTCGAGCAACATCTTCCGGCTTTGGTTCCTTTTCCGTACCGTTGAAGGGTAGTTGATTAAGGATAGGGATTCTTAGGAGTTGAGAAAACTCCTCCAAAGTGGGTACCAACTGGTAATCAGGGAAAGTGAAACAATGGTGAAGAGGGTCAAAGAACTGGAATAGCACTTTCATCATGTCTTCTTCAATGTTGGTGTTGACTAGGCTGAGCAGTCTACCATGTCTTTCACTGAAGGATGAATTTTCCGGAATTCTTGAGGTGAGCTCCTTGAGTTGAGGAGAGATTCTCACAAGGTTGACTTGAATGGTGTTTCTGCGAGGAATTTCCATGACCTACAAAACAAGAACAAATATGAAGATCCAAACCCTTGAAATGGTTAGTGAATGCATATGATGTTTATGATGTTTATGATGTTTATGATGTATGCACAAAACATATGTACAAGCAAATCACACAAAACCCTAGTTTCAGGCTTGCATGGGGTTTCATAGGTAGGTACCCTCTTGAGTCTAGTTGGCTTAAAAACCTGTCCTATAAATAGTAACCGGGTTCTAAGGAGCTCAATATCATTGGATTGTTTTCATTGTTCATTGTTTTGGTTTAGCCACTTAACTAGCGACCAAAATATTCCAAGAAAACAACCCTCAATGAGTGTAGTATCGAGTATCTACCAACTTTGGACTGCTCCAAAGCCGGTCATCTCATTACCCCTAACAAAGGCCAAGATGGTCAAGTAAGGTTCTAGGTCATTAGTGCTTAGTGACATCACTCAGCGGCCCCGTACTCTCCTTGATTGAACTCAAGGGTTACCGGTACTCACAAATATTTCGCACTAATATAGCTATTGCTTCGACCGTGTCGGTATACCCCGCACAGTTTCCACAACGTATTGCTATCTATAAATGTTTCCCAAAATCCGGGTGTAGGATTGCAAACCCAAACAATAGAGCCAAGATATAAAGCAAACAATTCAAACAATTAGTCATGCAAGAGGGTGATCTAAGACCTAAGGTTACTCCACTTTTAAAATTTTCCCCAGCAGAGTCGCCAGTTCTGTGATACGGTGGGAGAACTGACTATGGTTTTGCGTTTGTTTTCGCAAATGTTTCGGTTGAGCAAGAGTCGCCACCGACTTTTTATTTTATCCTAAGGAAAGGTTTAAAAAGCACAGCAAAAAACCTTTGAGATTTTTCTTGGGTTCGGGGAGTAGATTATAGAAAGGGAAGGTATTAGCACCCTTTCTATCCATGGTTATCCATGGGCTCTTAGGTACTTGCTTATATCAACTTGCCTTGGTTTTCAATTGTTTGAAATGGTGCTTTGTGTGTGACTTTTAAAAAGGTTTTAAAAAAGATGCCTTGTATAGGCTACCCTTGTAACAATTCTTTACTCGAACGTTTTACAAAAGGTGTTTGTCTTTTTGAAAAGATGTTTCAAGGTTTTTTGAAAGTTTGTTTTGAAAGTGTTTGTGAAGTGTGGTTTGAAAAATAGGCAAGTGTTTTCTTTTGCAAATTGACAAGTACCTAAGAGTTATCTACCCTAAAGTTCTCAAAGATTTTTGTTATGTCTTAAACCTTTTGACAATTTTGTTCCACCATTGCATTTGGTGGACAATCTTGTATTAGGAAGTGAAAGGGACGGGCGCGGGTCATCGTTTAGACCATAATTGCAATAGTGCTAAGTGTCTTTGGGCAATTTTTCTTTGAAAGGGACTTGATCATTTTTAGGCAACTTTTCGAAAGCGTCATCGAGGGACTATGATCATTTGATTGTTTGTTTTACCCAAAGAAACCTAACATGCAATATGGCCAAATTATTTGAAGGCAACAAAGTGGAATACCCTAGGGGTGCAAGTGTGATATGTGTCGTCCATATTTCATGCTCATTTATCTTGAAATTAGGTGAAGCTATTTTGTTCTTTTTATTTGCATACAAACCCTAATTCTAGCATGGTATATTTAGGAAGCGTTTAAAGTGCGAAAAGTAAAATTCCTACACTATTACAACATAATATGGGAAGGGGGTACAAATGTTCAAATGGGGGGATATTTAGACAAAGAAATTAAACCTAGCTATTACATCATTTTCTTTGAATATTTACAATATAATTAAAGGCATAAATTAAATGGAAAAATAGAATCAAGATGCAAAATGCAAAAGGAAGGTTTTTATATGTGTGAAAAAGTATTATTTATATTAAATAAATAAAAATAAAAAGGTATTATTTTTTGGAGTTTTTGTATTTTAAGGGTGAAACCCTAATTTTTATTAAGTAAATATATTAACTATTTAACATGTATAATATTTAATAATTATATAAAATAAAATAAAATGGAGTATATTCATAAAGAAAGTATTTTCCACATCAAATATTAATAAAATGAAAAATGTATGTATTTTAGTATTTTTGCCCTAAGTATATTAATATGTATATATATATATATATATATATATATATATCTTTATTATTTATGAAATAAATACTATGTATATAAAAATAATAATATTTAATATTTATATAAAAAGTATATTTTGTATAAAATATTTTCAAAAGGGAAAATGCAATAAAATCAGAAAAGAAAGTATATTTGTATTATTTTTTCTATTTATTCTAAATACTATATATATATATATATATATATATATATATATTTATGTATAAATGATTCCTATAAACAAATAAATGCTAAAAAAATAGGAAAACGGTATAAAAATATTTTTTTATATTTTTTATATTATAAGCAAAAATAAATAAGTCAGCATGAAAAAAGAAAAATCAAAAAATCATTGAAATAAACCAAATGGGCCTAGGGGGTATGAAACAAAAAATGTGGTGTGGAAAGAAAATCAGAAGCACGCCCAGCCCAGGAACTTCTTCTTCAACCTTCAGACAAAAAATATGTCAAAACATGCGCCTGTTCTTCCAATTCAAACACCTGGATTCCTTGATCTTTTGCACAAACTTCCAACATAAGAAATGTTAAGCATTGAATCACGATTCCAAATATATAAAAAACTCATTCTAACTCTCAGAAATGAGAGAGAATTTTGACATTCCCAAATCCTGACCTAAGTTTTCTGCCTTTTTCAAACCTTAAATTCTCATAGCTCAGGCAAAATAAATGAAAAGTAAAAGCATGTACAGGTTCAGGGGCATGAGTAGAACATTTCTTATTCACAAACCTAGAGTTAATGATGCCTATACTAAGAGTTAGAAGTTCACCAAAATACCTGTTCAGTTGAAGTTCTATCTGGAAATGGGGAAGCTTTCAGTGCAAGGTGATGGTTGGTATAGCTTCCTTGAGGTGTGGTGATGTTGTTCCAATGTTTACTTTGCCTTGAGACACCTTGAATCGAGCTATGGACCTTCAACTGCAAAATGAGAAAGTGAAAATGGTGGAACTTGTTAGAGGAATTACAGGTCGTGTTTCAGGTCTTGGTTAGCTTGCATTGATGCTAGGGAATGTGTTTGATAAGCTTTGGTCAAGAAATCATGCAAGGAATGAGAGATGGTGTTCAATCTGCAGGCCTTGCCCTGTTTATGCAGTTTGAGAGTGATTCTGGGAATGGGAGTGTTTGGGAGGCCAAGGGCTCGTGTTCTAGCTTGGGTTGGATGATTAGAAGGTGTCTACAATGTTTTCTTCTGTGTTCTAATGCTGAGAGAGAAGTTGTGTTGTGTTATGATACTTTTCTTCACACTTAAGCAAACAAAGCCAACTTGATGTTTTAGGCAAGTAGGGGACCCTTAAGCATGCTACTAACCTTGTCTTGATCAGAGTGTTTTGCTCATAATCTTGTGCCAATTAGATTTCATCTGTACTTGTTGGATTTTCAATTGGACATAAAGCTTGCTTTTGCAAAAATGGCCATTTTGCTTTTTTCCATAAATGGATTAAACTTGTATGTAATGCTTGAACTCAAAGAACAACACTTTAACACAATGAACATGCATTAAATTATTGAGTGTTGGATGGTTTAAGGACCTGTAATGTAGCACAAACTATGCTGACTTGAAAATGGCCTAAGTTATGAACATGTACATGACCAATTCAAAAGTGAGTTTTTGCCATATTGTGAAATTCAAATCTCTCAAGTTATGAGGTTGTTTGATGAGTTCTTGGACATTTTGGAAAGCTTGGAATGTGTAATACAATCCATCTTTGAAATGAAAATTGAAATTCCAAGTGGAAGTGTATGGAAAATGGCCTTGAAGTTGGGTAGAAAACCTTGCCAAAATAGGTTAAAATTTCACTAAGTTAAGAATGGTTTAGTGCCCTTATTCAAAAAATTGTAACTTGAGATACAAGCCTCATTTGGGAAAACTTTGTGAATCAAAGTTGTAGATTATGCAACAAGCTACAACTTTCATGTTTTGACTTTTGTTTGAATCCAAATGAATCTTGGTGAGAAAGTGGGGCAAAGTTGGGAAAAAATTAGGGTTTTTCATAACTTAGAAAAATTCTAAGTTATGAAAAATTCTCATTTCTAACCCTAATTTGCATTTTTTGATTTCTTGGTGAACAAGTTTCATGATTTGGCATGTTTTGATGAAAAATGAATCTTGACTCTTGATTTTGACCAAAAAGTCAAAGTTTGACTTTTCAGTATACAATCAAAATTGATCAATTGACTGGGAAATTCAACTGTCAATCTTGTGTACTTGGGATCTTTTGAACTTGTTGAGCATGTCAAGATAATTCCATGGGGTCCTTGAGTCCATATGTGAGCTTGGTTTGCCATTGGCTAGGTCAAACAGTCAAAAATTGCCTTTGTGCAGTCAAAACCCTAAAAATGACCATTTTGCCCTTTTGGTGATCTGATCAAATTCCTTGTGGAATTGTGATCCAAACTTGATCAAATGGTTCATAGGAGTTCATAATGTTGATGTGGGTCAATTTTCATGAGGTTTGACTGTCAATTGGCCACAGTTGACTTTTTCCCCAATATAGCTGATTTCTAGCTCAACTGTCCAATTGACTGGGCAAAACTTGAAATCAAGACTTCAAAACTTGATATGGATAAACTTGGGAGTCCAATATGAAGCAAGAAAGTCATCTTAGGCATTTTAGGTCAAAACATCTTTGTGCAAACACAAACCCTACTTTGGGTCAACAGTGCAAGGAGAAGTCTTGAGCAGATGAAACCCTAACTGGATCTTGAGCTTCAAGGGCTTTGTGGTGAGAAATCAATGAGAAATGGGAGGGCAAATTTTGGGGTACAACAGTTGCCCCTGTTCAATCTTCTTGAATCCGAAGAGTTAGATTGGCAAGCTTGCCTTTCGTGACTCGAGGGTAAAAGGAGATTGGACACTAGAGTGCCCTTAAATTTGCACTCGTCAAAGCAATGGATGCGGGAATGGGCTTAGAGATGCCATTTGGAGATGGGCTTAACGATGCCATCTGGGAGAGTGACAGAAATCTTGTCGGGGATGGGCTTAAAGATGCCATCTGGAAGGGAATATCAGGAAGGTGTCCATGCTTTGGACCATCTCTGAACTGGGGATATGAATAAGCCATAGATTGGCATCCGTTGTTGGGAGGAATCCGTAAGCTATTTTCAAAAATCTTGAGAAGAAACTGAACAAGTGATAGGTTAACATCCGTTACTTGGAGAACCCGTGAACTGTTTTCAGAAGTCTTGAAGTTGAATAAGCAATAGAGCAGCATCCGTTGTTGGGAAGCATCCGTAAACTGTTTTCAAAGGTCGCATCTGAACAAGTGATAGATTAACATCCGTTGTTGGGAAGAATCCATAGACTGTTTTCAGAAGTCTTGAGAAGAAACTAAACAAGCGATAAGTTAACATCCGTTACTTGGAGAACCCGTAAACTGTTTTCAGGAATCTTGAAGTTGAATAAGCAATAGAGCAGCATCCGTTGTTGGGAAGTGTCCGTAAACTGTTTTCAAAAGTTGCATCTGAACAAGTGATAGATTAACATCCGTTGTTGGGAAGAATCCATAGACTGTTTTCAGAAGTCTTGAGAAGAAACTGAACAAGCGATAGGTTAACATCCGTTACTTGGAGAACCCGTAAACTGTTTTCAGGAATCTTGAAATTTGAGGAGGAACCGGTGTAGGGTTGCCTGATGATGAGTCCGTGTAAAACTGCATCTGGAACTGTTAATGATAGCCTTTTATTCTTATCCTGAAAAGGACAAAATGTTATCTAAACACAAAATTATGTTGCATGAAATGTATGATGCAATATATGTTATCAATGTTTATGATATGAATGTAATGAATGCGCATGTAAGCTGATGAGCTGTCTTGCTGGGGATAGATGAATCCTGGATGGCTGAAGATAAAAGCATCTTGACTGCTGTCGGGAAGAATAATTCCTTGGCTGTTGCTGGGGAATAAGGAGCTTGGGTTGTATACCAAACCTCTGGGGAATTCCTGATGACTTCTACTGGGGAGTACCAATCTAGTAGACTCATGCTGGGGATGCAAGACTGAGAATCTTCCGTTTGGAGGGAAGCATCTCTGGCGACCTTACTAGGGAACTCAAGATTTGCTCTCCCGAAATTCTGTGGGGGATGAGGTTTACTAGTCCGACTCCGCTGGGGATACTGAAACTTAAATTTTGAGGGGAATTGAGTTCTGGAGGATTCTCTGGCTGGATATAACAAAGATAGGCTCCTCCGGGGATTGTATTGATAAGTTATGTCCGGGAACTCTGATGAACTCTGCTGGGGATAAGAAGAAATTTGGCGAGTGCGATCTTCCGTGGTTGTTAGCTGAGGATAACCCAGTTATAAAGCCTTGTGAGGAATAACTTTGAATGAAACTCGGGAGAGACGTCCGTACTCTGCGGGGGATAAGCTTCCAGAATCTACTGGGGATGAGCTTCAAGACTTGCTAGGGATATGGATTCCAAATCTCCTGGGGGTTTCCTTTGAAAGGGTATCAGGTTATCCAACTGTACCTTCGACCTATCAGTAATCCTCTTTCTTGGTTCATAAGGAAATGATTATGTTCAAATGCATACGCTTGTTTAACAAGACATTGGACGTTTCTCAAGATAAAACAAATAGTGCAAGAGAAAAGAAAAGGAAATGACACAAATTTTTGGGAAAAGTATTTGTATTGATTTTCTATGAGTATATTTGTACAAAGGAGACAATCATCCTAGTAAGAGGATTTTGTCGTAAATATTTGAAAGATTTATACAAAATAAGGATGGCTATGTGAAATAATTCCATGGGATTCCATTCCGCTATAGCTTTCACAACGCTGAATATCTGTCCATTCAATGCTTCGTTTGACGATGACTGGATTGATCAGAAGCCTGGAACCGGTTGATGAAGAGATTGTCCTTGAAGTGATCCGACGAGACATAGTCATACGCTTTAATTCCCTAACTTTTGCCTGAATCGCCCTTTCGGGTTTTCGATCCACCAGGAAACCCCTTTTTGCCCAAGCCGCCCTTTCGGGTTTTCAACTTGCTGGGTGTACAGATTTTTTCGTTTTTATCCCTAATTTTTGCCTGAACCGCCCTTTCGGGTTTTCGATCCATCGGGAAACCCCTTTTTGCCCAAGCCTCCCTTTCAGGTTTTCGACTTGTCGGGTTATTTTATGCGTAGTATCTTTTGACTATGTCTGCGTTCGCAGGATGCGGCAAATCGTCGCCGTCCATGGTGGTCAAAATCATTGCACCACCAGAAAATATGCTCTTGATCACAAATGGTCCTTCATATGTAGGAGTCCATTTGCCCCTGGGATCACTTTGCGGCAAGATAATCCGCTTGATTACGAGATCTCCGACTTGATACACTTGACGTCTGACTTTCTTATTGAAGGCCTTGATCATCCGTTTTTGATACGTCTGACCATGGCATATAGCAGCAAGTCGCTTTTCGTCGATCAGATTGAGTTGATCAAGTCGGGTCTGCATCCAATCATCTTCATTCAAACCTGCATCCTTCATAATCCTTAGAGAAGGAATCTGGACTTCCATAGGCAAGACAGCTTCCATGCCATATACCAAAGAAAATGGGGTTGCCCCGGTTGAAGTACGTGCCGTCGTACGGTATCCATGCAGAGCAAACGGTAACATCTCATGCCAGTCTTTGTAAGTGACTGTCATTTTCTGAATGATCTTCTTAATGTTTTTGTTCGCAGCTTCAACAGCACCGTTAATCTTCGGCCGATAGGGAGATGAATTGTGATGATAAATCTTGAACTGTTCGCACAATGCGGTGATCATTGTGTTATTCAGATTTGTACCATTGTCTGTGATGATCCTGTCTGGAACACCATACCGGCATATGAGATTTTGTTTGATAAAGCGTGCAACCACATTTTTAGTGACAGAGGCGAAGGAAGCCGCTTCGACCCATTTGGTGAAATAGTCAATGGCAACTAGGATGAAGCGATGTCCGTTGGAAGCCGTGGGCTTGATCTCTCCAATCATGTCAATGCCCCACATTGCAAATGGCCAAGGAGCAGTCAGAACATTGAGAGGAACCGGAGGGATATGAACTTTGTCAGCGTAGATTTGGCATTTGTGGCAAGTACGGGAATGTTGATGGCAGTCAGCTTCCATGGTAGACCAGTAATAGCCTGCCCTTAGGATCTTCTTAGCCATTGTATGCCCGCTCAAGTGAGTGCCAAATGTGCCGCTGTGTATATCAGTCATGATCAACTCTGCTTCAGCTTTGTCTACGCATCGGAGTAACACGCAATCATGGCTTCGTTTGTAAAGGATGTCGTTGCTCAGGAAGAATTTAGCGGCGAATTTCCTTAAGAACTTCTTGTCATTTACGGAAGCTCCTTCGGGATAATCTCTAGTCTCGAGATACCTTTTGATTTCATGGAACCAAGGTTGTTCCACTACTTCTTCGGTATTAATCTCGTGACAATGTGCAGGTTCATCCATTCGCTCGATGGTGATTTGGGGAGCCTCGTTATCCCAGTTGAGTTTAAACATGGAGGACATTGTGGCTAGAGCATCTGCTAGCTGATTCTCTTCTCGCGGGAAATACTCGAAGGTAATTTGCTCGAAATGAGGCAACAATGTCAGGACATGTTCTTTGTATGGGATAAGATTAGGATGCTTGGTATCCCACTCTCCTTTGATTTGACTGATAACCAAAGCCGAATCCCCAAATACGATCAAAGATTTGATCCCCAGGTCTATAGCAGCCTTGAGACCAAAGATGCAAGCTTCGTACTCAGCCATGTTATTTGTGCAGCTGAAGCAAAGTCGGGCCTTGAAAGGTGTGTGACAACCTTCCGGAGAAATGAGTACTGCGCCGATAACGTTTCCAAGTGCATTTGAAGCACCATCAAAGTACAGGGTCCATCGGGATCCCTTTTCGGGTCCGTCATACGGTCCGTTACTTTCAATATTGTCCAAATTCATGATGTCCTCGTCTGGGAAGTCAAATCTCATGGGTTGATAATCTTCGATAGCCTGATGAGCCAGATGGTCAGCTAGTACACTCCCTTTTATAGATTTTTGGGTGGTGTACTGGATGTCATACTCAATTAAGATCATTTTCCATCTAGCTATCCTTCCAGATAAAGCGGGTTTTTCGAAAATATACTTGATAGGGTCCATTTTGGAAATCAACAAAGTAGTATGAGTCAACATATACTGTCTTAGTCGGCGAGCAGCCCATACCAAAGCGCAACAAGTTTTCTCGAGCAGTGAGTAGCGAGTCTCACAGTCGGTAAACTTTTTGCTAAGGTAATAAATAGCATGCTCTTTTCGACCAGACTCGTCATGCTGGCCCAAAACACACCCCATTGAGTTATCCAAGACGGTTAAATACATGATCAATGGTCTTCCTTCGACGGGTGGCATCAGAATAGGAGGTTCTAGCAAATACTCCTTGATTCTATCAAAAGCAGCTTGACAATTGTCGTTCCATTCAACTACCTGATCTTTCTTCAAGAGTTTGAAAATTGGCTCACAGGTAGAAGTCAGATGCGAGATGAATCTGGCAATATAGTTCAAGCGCCCCAAGAATCCTCTAACCTCCTTTTCAGTACGGGGAGCAGGCATCTCTTATATTGTTTTTACTTTTGCTGGATCGACTTCAATGCCTTTGTTGCTTACAATGAATCCCAGGAGTTTACCAGACCTAACTCCAAAAGTGCATTTACTTGGATTCAGCCTGAGCTTGTATTCTTTTAACCTGGCAAACAGCTTCTCCAGATGTTCAAGGTGCTCTTCCTCTGTTTGTGACCGACCTATCATATCGTCTACGTAAACTTCAATCTCATGATGTATCATATCATGAAATAAAGCTACCATGGCGCGTTGATAAGTTGCCCCTGCGTTCTTCAGCCCGAACGGCATCACTTTGTAACAGAAAGTGCCCCATTGTGTGACGAAAGTAGTTTTCTCCATGTCCTCGGGGGCCATTTTGATTTGATTGTAGCCCGAGAATCCATCCATGAAGGAAAACACTTTATGCTGAGCTGTATTGTCGATTAAAATGTCAATGTGTGGGAGTGGAAAGTCATCTTTGGGGCTGGCCCTATTCAAATCCCGGTAGTCCACACACATCCTGACTTTGCCATCTTTCTTAGGTACTGGCACGATGTTAGCGACCCATTGAGGATAGGACGTAACAGCCAGAAAGCCAGCGTCAAATTGCTTCATTACTTCTGCCTTGATCTTTTCAGACATGTCAGGCCTCATTCGGCGAACTTTTTGCTTGATCGGTGGACAGTCTTCTCTTGTGGGGAGACGGTGAACCACGATGTCTGAGTCTAAACCCGACATGTCTTCATAAGACCAAGCGAAGATTTCAACATACTCATTCAACAACCGTATCAGGCGTTCCTTGACTCTTGGTTCCAGATTGGCACCCACTTGTACCTCCTTCCGGTCTTCCTCGGTTCCCAAGTTGACAGTTTCCAATGACTCTTCGTGAGGTAAGATGGCCCTTTCCTCTTGCTGTAGAAGTCTGGCTAGTTCCCCGGGTACTTCACAACCTTCGTCATCTTCATACTCGACTAGATTGACCAGATCTCCAGAGTTATTGAAAGATATAGCAGAATCGTCACCCATGGAATCCGGAATGGATGGGTACCTGCATTGGTGAGTGTGGGTGTGTGTAAGGGATAGCCATCCTTAAACAAAAAATGCAAAAGGAAAGAAAATGAACACAAGCAGTTTATCAAATGAAAAACGTCCAATGAATCATTAAACATGGCATATGGATATGAAAAATAATCAAAACCCTTACAAGTGGACCTACATGCCCCGGGAAAGGCAGGAGGTGAAAAGATAGTGTACAGATTGTTTGAAAATAAATATTACAGACCAAATAAGAAATGTTTAACAGATAAATTACTGATGAATAAAAGTGATGGGGACAAAGTCTTTTGCCTCCCAGTTGCTCAATCCCTCTTTGACAGTTGGATAGATCCACTCTTCGATGTTGCTCTCTTTGTCTTCATCCTCCAAAGTGTTGATTCCGTAGGGAGAAATTTTGACTGGCGCCCTTTCAATCTTCGCACGGCGCATAGCTTTCTGGCCTGCGGCTGTGAACCCTAACCCAAATTTGTCGGTCTTATGCGGAATATCAGGTAACTGCCCCCATGCTGAATTCTTCCCTTCCTTTATTGCGGCCCTCACGTCCTCCAGAGATGCCATCCTGGCCATCTGCCTCGGTGTCTCAGCTGCCAACTTTGCTACGGCTATTTCAGGAAGGACTTCTTCGAAATGTTGAAAAGGCGTCTCAATGAACTCTCCTTCAACCTCCACATACCGGAAAGAATTTAAGTGGATAATCATGTACTCTTCTTCGCCATGGACAGTAATGATCTTTCCCTTGACAGGATACTTCAACATCTGATGCAAGGAGGAGGTGACTGCCCCAGCATGGTGTATCCAAGGTCTACCCAGCAAGCAAGAGTATGATGGATGGATGTCCATCACATAGAAAGTGGATTTAAACACCTCAGTGCCTATCTTGATGGGAATTTCAACCTCTCCATGGACCATTCTCTTCGAACCATCGAAAGCTCTAACAACAATATCACTTGGCTTCAACTCCAACCCTTCACAATCTAGTCTGTCCAAGGCCTTTTTAGGCAATACATTCAGCGACGAACCAGTGTCGACCAAGACGTGCGCGAGAGTAGTTCCTCGACACTCGACTGAAATGTGCAAAGCATCATTGTGGTTCCTACCTTTAGGAGTTAGGTCGGCATCAGAAAAACCTAATCCATTGTCCGCAGTCAGGCTGGCCACGCAATTTTGAAATTGATCTGCAGAGGTCTCCTGGGGCACATGGGCTGCCTTCAGGAATTTTATCAGGGCTTTAGCATGCGCTTCCGAGCAAAGTAGTAGTGCCAGCATGGAAATCTTTGAGGGGGTTTGCCCCAGCTGTTCTACCACATCGTAATCACTTCTTTTGATTATCCTAAAAATCTCATCCATTTCCTTCTTGGAGGTTTCCGGGATAACCAAGGGTTGAGCCCTCGTCCTGACGGGCTCATCTTGGATTCCCTTACCTTTGTCAGCAGCGGTAGGAGGGACAGTACTAGGAACAACAACGTCTTCAATCAAAGGAGTTCTAGCAGAAAGTTTTATTGGTGCAAGGATGACCTTGTCAGCTGATGAGGGTCCAAAGATTGCTCTCGGAGGGGCAATCTCTGGAGAAAATATTATCCCGCTCCTGGTGATTTTGCTAGTGCCCGCAATGTTACTAATACTGGCTTTTTCATCATCCGAACTTTCTTCAATTATTTCGATTTGTTTGATACCATGGTAGTAGACGTCACCGCCATAGTTCCAAGGTATCAATTTCTCAGAAACATAGGGAACAGGCCCTGGCATTGTTATCTTCAAAGGAACAGATTTCGTAGCTGGTGTAATCTTAATAGGCTTTTTGACGGCCTTGGAAAGATTGGCGTGAATGGTTATGATTGAGACATCTTCAGTATGAACTGGAACAGCGGAAACTTTTTCAAACAAAATTTGTCGACTATCCATAAGGCCTTGGATGCCTTTCTTCAGTAACGGACAATCAAACGGCAGAGAGTAACAACAATAGCAGTCTTCCTTACATCCCGGGAAGATCCCGGCCCTCAACAGGTTCAACTTAATGGTTAGCAATGGAGTAGTCAGATCGCTGATATCAGCAACATACAAATCTTCTTCAATGGCATTGACATTTCGGCTGTGCTTCGGCATGGGTGCAGATATCACATTAGGCTTCTCCGGAGCGTCGAACTCCACCTCCTTCGCCTCTATCAGGTCTTGGATCTTATGCTTGAGTGCCCAACAATCATTGGTGTCGTGCCCAACACTGTCTGAATGGTAGGCGCATTTAGCATTAGCATGATAATGTGGAGAGGACGTATTCACATTCTTTGGTGCCTCCTTGATGGTGGCGAGATTCAACTTCAGTAGATGGGGAAGCACTTACGCTGGAGTCATATTAATACGGGTGAACTGCCGTTGTGGCCGTTCCACTCGTTGTTGATTTGGTCTGGACTGGTTATAGCGAGGCTGCTCACTTGGAGTGTTTTGAATCATTACGGCCCCCACAGTTGGCCGATGCTCCGTCTTCCCTGCCCTTCTCTGAGAATATACCACAGCTGTTTCCTTCTTAAAAGGCTTCTTCTCAACACTTGCAGCAACACCCTTCTGAATCTTTCCTGACTTGATGCCAGCTTCTATTCTTTCGCCTGTTAAGATCAAATCGGTAAACCCCGCGGAAGAGTTACCAATTAGATGATTGAAAAATGTCCCAGATAGGGTCCCTAGAAACATATCAACAAGTTCGCGGTCGGTTAAAGGAGGCTGCACCCTGCCAGCCAAATCCCTCCATTTCTGTGCATATTCTTTGAATCATTCGCCTGTTCCTAACGACATACCCTGAAGTTGGGTACGAGTAGGAGCAAGATCAGAATTATATTGATATTGTTTGTAGAAAGCGGTGGCCAAATCTTCCCAATTTCGGACGCTGGTTCCTTCTAGCTGATAAAACCACTCCAATTGAGCTCCAGAAAGGCTGTCTTGAAAGAAGTGAATCCAAAGGTTTTTATCTGCCGTATAGGGTTGAATCTTTCTCACGTAGGACCTGAGATGCATTTTGGGACAGGACAGCCCATCATACCTCACAAACACTGTCTTCTAGCCCTTTGTATTTGTCATCAGCTGGAGGATATTGCTGGTCAGAATAATCTTCATCCTCTTCGACCTCTTCTTCTTCCGCATCAGACTCGGAAGGTACCGCAGCTCCACCTCCTTTGCTGGTTCCTTCATCAGAGATAGGAGGAAATTCAAGCACTCTCCGAGCTTCTCCGTCAAATCTCCTCCCCAAAGTAGCCACTCCAAGTCTCTTTTTCTTCTTTTTCACTGGGTCTTTGTTCCCCAATTGAGTTTTGATATCTTCCTGACCCTTAGCCAAGGTCATCAGGAGTTGCTGGAACTGTGCATTCTGAGCTTGCAGGTCTTTAACTGTTTGCTCGAGATCCATCCTACTGAAATAAACAGCAGACAAATAAGGAAACCTGGAGTGAGACCTGCTTATGCACATGATGAATGGTATGCTTATGTATGCAATGCATTCAAGGATTTAGGACATTCAAAATTGTTTCAGACAAAGAAGAACGCACGTCATATTAATAAGAAGAAATTTGTTAGTACATAAATGCCCTATGGGCCAAATATTACAAAATAACTCCTCAAGGCAAAAATACATTGCGCATCCTCTTTGGTGCGATGTAGGTGTTGAGGGCCTCTTGCTCATAGAGTCGGCGGGTAAGCTCTAGAACCTTCTTCTCACTAGCATAGAAGCTGGCTTCGAAAGTGTTCCGTTCCTCCTTGAGCTGAATCCAACTTTTCTGCATTTCCTCCCACGATGTAGGCATGTCTGGATGTAGGATGGTGTAGGGAACCTCTCCTTCATTGACGGGCTCTTTAATCACAGGGAGAACATGAGGATAAGGCATCATCAGACTTTGGGCTCGGGCTCGTACCCACTTGAGATAAGGCTCAAGAGGGATGGAGTTCTTGTGTCCCAGAGTCTTGCTATCAACCTTGTTGGGTCTTCCCCAAGCTCTGATGAATCTTTGGCGAAGTCCTTGCGCATCGTTGTCGAAGTCAAAAACTAGGTCAGGAATCAACATATCATGAGGGCCATCCCTCTGTGCATATCCAAATTGCCTCAACGCTAGGCAAGGGTTGTAGGTGATACCTCCTCTAATTCCAAGTAAAGGAACATTAGGAAACTCTCCACAACGATCGACGATGATGACATTTTCTCGGGACCGAGAACACCAATGTACATCAGAGTGAGTAAGAGTCATCAATCGTTGGGACCACCTTGAACCTTGGTCATTCTTCAAGACAGATTGTGGAAGGTGCGAAATAAACCACCTTGCAAGGAGAGGAGTACAGCACATGAGAACACCCCTCTTTCTCATTGTTCGTGTGTAAAATGAGTGAAGAATGTCCCCAAGCAATGTTGGTATTGGATTTCTGGACAAGAAGATTTTGACGGCGTTGACATCTACCAATTGGTCAGGATTTGGGAACAAGACCAACCCATAGATAAGGAGTGCCACAATCTCTTCAAAGGCTTATAGGTCCAATGAATTCCAACATTCTTGTGCCTTCTCAAACAAGAATTTAGCTAAGAATCCTTTGACGCCGCTTCTGGTTTCCCAATGCCTCTTGATGTCGGATGGTTGTAGATGTAATGCTCGAGTAACATCTTCCGGCTTTGGTTCCTTTTTCGTACCGTTGAAGGGTAGTTGATTAAGGATAGGGATTCTTAGGAGTTGAGAAAACTCCTCCAAAGTGGGTACCAACTGGTAATCATGGAAAGTGAAACAATGGTGAAGAGGGTCAAAGAACTGGAATAGCACTTTCATCATGTCTTCTTCAATGTTGGTGTTGACTAGGCTGAGCAGTCTACCATGTCTTTCACTGAAGGATGAATTTTCCGGAATTCTTGAGGTGAGCTCCTTGAGTTGAGGAGAGATTCTCACAAGGTTGACTTGAATGGTGTTTCTGCGAGGAATTTCCATGACCTACAAAACAAGAAAAAAGATGAAGATCCAAACCCTTGAAATGGTTAGTGAATGCATATGATGTTTATGATGTTTATGATGTATGCACAAAACATATGTACAAGCAAATCACACAAAACCCTAGTTTCGGGCTTGCATGGGGTTTCATAGGTAGGTACCCTCTTGAGTGTAGTTGGCTTAAAAACCTGTCCTATAAATAGTAACCGGGTTCTAAGGAGCTCAATATCATTGGATTGTTTTCATTGTTCATTGTTTTGGTTTAGCCACTTAACTAGCGACCAAAATATTCCAAGAAAACAACCCTCAATGAGTGTAGTATCGAGTATCTACCAACTTCGAACTGCTCCAAAGCCGGTCATCTCACTACCCCTAACAAAGGCCAAGATGGTCAAGTAAGGTTCTAGGTCATTAGTGCTTAGTGACATCACTCAGCGGCCCCGTACTCTCCTTGATTGAACTCAAGGGTTACCGGTACTCACAAATATGTCGCACTAATATAGTTATTGCTTCGACCGTGTCGGTATACCCCGCACAGTTTCCATAACGTATTGCTATCTATGAATGTTTCCCAAAATCCGGGTGTAGGATTGCAAACCCAAACAATAGAGCCAAGATATAAAGCAAACAATTCAAACAATTAGTCATGCAAGAGGGTGATCTAAGCCCTAAGGTTAATCCACTTTTAAAATTTTCCCCAGCAGAGTCGCCAGTTCTGTGATACGGTGGGAGAACTGACTATGGTTTTGCGTTTGTTTTTGCAAATGTTTCGGTTGAGCAAGAGTCGCCACCGACTTTTTATTTTATCCTAAGGAAAGGTTTAAAAAGCACAGCAAAAAACCTTTGAGATTTTTCTTGGGTTCGGGGAGTAGATTATAGAAAGGGAAGGTATTAGCACCCTTTCTATCCATGGTTATCCATGGGCTATTAGGTACTTGCTTATATCAACTTGCCTTGGTTTTCAATTGTTTGAAATGGTGCTTTGTGTGTGACTTTTGAAAAGGTTTTAAAAAAGATGCCTTGTATAGGCTACCCTTGTAACAATTCTTTACTCGAACGTTTTACAAAAGGTGTTTGTCTTTTTGAAAAGATGTTTCAAGGTTTTTTGAAAGTTTGTTTTGAAAGTGTTTGTGAAGTGTGGTTTGAAAAATAGGCAAGTGTTTTCTTTTGCAAATTGACAAGTACCTAAGAGTTATCTACCCTAAAGTTCTCAAAGATTTTTGTTATGTCTTAAACCTTTTGACAATTTTGTTCCACCATTGCATTTGGTGGACAATTTGTATTAGGAAGTGAAAGGGACGGGCGCGGGTCATCGTTTAGACCATAATTGCAATAGTGCTAAGTGTCTTTGGGCAATTTTTCTTTGAAAGGGACTTGATCATTTTTAGGCAACTTTTCGAAAGCGTCATCGAGGGACTATGATCATTTGATTGTTTGTTTTACCCAAAGAAACCTAACATGCAATATGGCCCAATTATTTGAAGGCAACAAAGTGGAATACCCTAGGGGTGCAAGTGTGATATGTGTCGTCCATATTTCATGCTCATTTATCTTGAAATTAGGTCAAGCTATTTTGTTCTTTTTATTTGCATACAAACCCTAATTCTAGCATGGTATATTTAGGAAGCGTTTAAAGTGCGAAAAGTAAAATTCCTACACTATTACAACATAATATGGGAAGGGGGGTATAAATGTTCAAATGGGGGGATATTTAGACAAAGAAATTAAACTTAGCTATTACATCATTTTCTTTGAATATTTACAATATAATTAAAGGCATAAATTAAATGGAAAAATAGAATCAAGATGCAAAATGCAAAAGGAAGGTTTTTATATGTGTGAAAAAGTATTATTTATATTAAATAAATAAAAATAAAAAGGTATTATTTTTTGGAGTTTTTGTATTTTAAGGGTGAAACCCTAATTTTTATTAAGTAAATATATTAACTATTTAACATGTATAATATTTAATAATTATATAAAATAAAATAAAATGGAGTATATTCATAAAGAAAGTATTTTCCACATCAAATATTAATAAAATGAAAAATGTATGTATTTTAGTATTTTTGCCATAAGTATATTAATATGTATATATATATATATATCTTTATTATTTATGAAATAAATACTATGTATATAAAAATAATAATATTTAATATTTATATAAAAAGTATATTTTGTATAAAATATTTTCAAAAGGGAAAATGCAATAAAATCAGAAAAGAAAGTATATTTGTATTATTTTTTCTATTTATTCTAAATACTATATATATATATTTATGTATAAATGATTCCTATAAACAAATAAATGCTAAAAAAATAGGAAAATGGTATAAAAATATTTTTTTTTATATTTTTATATTATAAGCAAAAATAAATAAGTCAGCATGAAAAAAGAAAAATCAAAAAATCATTGAAATAAACCAAATGGGCCTAGGGGGTATGAAACAAAAAATGTGGTGTGGAAAGAAAATCAGAAGCAAGCCCAGCCCAGGAACTTCTTCTTCAACCTTCAGACAAAAAATATGTCAAAACACGCACCTGTTCTTCCAATTCAAACACCTGGATTCCTTGATCTTTTGCACAAACTTCCAACATAAGAAATGTTAAGCATTGAATCACGATTCCAAATATATAAAAAACTCATTCTAACTCTCAGAAATGAGAGAGAATTTTGACATTCCCAAATCCTGACCTAAGTTTTCTGCCATTTTCAAACCTTAAATTCTCATAGCTCAGGCAAAATAAATGAAAAGTAAAAGCATGTACAGGTTCAGGGGCATGAGTAGAACATTTCTTATTCACAAACCTAGAGTTAATGATGCCTATACTAAGAGTTAGAAGTTCACCAAAATACCTGTTCAGTTGAAGTTCTATCTGGCAATGGGGAAGCTTTCAGTGCAAGGTGATGGTTGGTATAGTTTCCTTGAGGTGTGGTGATGTTGTTCCAATGTTTACTTTGCCTTGAGACACCTTGAATCGAGCTATGGACCTTCAACTGCAAAATGAGAAAGTGAAAATGGTGGAACTTGTTAGAGGAATTACAGGTCGTGTTTCAGGTCTTGGTTAGCTTGCATTGATGCTAGGGAATGTGTTTGATAAGCTTTGGTCAAGAAATCATGCAAGGAATGAGAGATGGTGTTCAATCTGCAGGCCTTGCCCTGTTTATGCAGTTTGAGAGTGATTCTGGGAATGGGAGTGTTTGGGAGGCCAAGGGCTCGTGTTCTAGCTTGGGTTGGATGATTAGAAGGTGTCTACAATGTTTTCTTCTGTGTTCTAATGTTGAGAGAGAAGTTGTGTTGTGTTATGATACTTTTCTTCACACTTAAGCAAACAAAGACAACTTGATGTTTTAGGCAAGTAGGGGACCCTTAAGCATGCTACTAACCTTGTCTTGATCAGAGTGTTTTGCTCATAATCTTGTGCCAATTAGATTTCATCTGTACTTGTTGAATTTTCAATTGGACATAAAGCTTGCTTTTGCAAAAATGGCCATTTTGCTTTTTTCCATAAATGGATTAAACTTGTATGTAATGCTTGAACTCAAAGAACAACACTTTAACACAATGAACATGCATTAAATTATTGAGTGTTGGATGGTTTAAGGACCTGTAATGTAGCACAAACTATGCTGACTTGAAAATGGCCTAAGTTATGAACATGTACATGACCAATTCAAAAGTGAGTTTTTGCCATATTGTGAAATTCGAATCTCTCAAGTTATGAGGTTGTTTGATGTGTTCTTGGACATTTTGGAAAGCTTGGAATGTGTAATACAATCCATCTTTGAAATGCAAATTGAAATTCCAAGTGGAAGTGTATGGAAAATGGCCTTGAAGTTTGGTAGAAAACCTTGCCAAAATAGGTTAAAATTTCAGTAAGTTAAGAATGGTTTAGTGCCCTTATTCAAAAAATTGTAACTTGAGATACAAGCCTCATTTGGGAAAACTTTGTGAATCAAAGTTGTAGATTATGCAACAAGCTACAACTTTCATGTTTTGACTTTTGTTTGAATCCAAATGAATCTTGGTGAGAAAGTGGGGCAAAGTTGGGAAAAAATTAGGGTTTTTCATAACTTAGAAAAATTCTAAGTTATGAAAAATTCTCATTTCTAACCCTAATTTGCATTTTTTGATTTCTTGGTGAACAAGTTTCATGATTTGGCATGTTTTGATGAAAAATGAATCTTGACTCTTGATTTTGACCAAAAAGTCAAAGTTTGACTTTTCAGTATACAGTCAAAATTGATCAATTGACTGGGAAATTCAACTGTCAATCTTGTGTACTTGGGATCTTTTGAACTTGTTGAGCATGTCAAGATAATTCCATGGGGTCCTTGAGTCCATATGTGAGCTTGGTTTGCCATTGGCTAGGTCAAACAGTCAAAAATTGCCTTTGTGCAGTCAAAACCCTAAAAATGACCATTTTGCCCTTTTGGTGATCTGATCAAATTCCTTGTGGAATTGTGATCCAAACTTGATCAAATGGTTCATAGGAGTTCATAATGTTGATGTGGGTCAATTTTCATGAGGTTTGACTGTCAATTGGCCACAGTTGACTTTTTCCCCAATATAGCTGATTTCTAGGTCAACTGTCCAATTGACTGGGCAAAACTTGAAATCAAGACTTGAAACTTGATATGGATAAACTTGGGAGTCCAATATGAAGCAAGAAAGTCATCTTAGGCATTTTAGGTCAAAACATCTTTGTGCAAACACAAACCCTACTTTGGGTCAACAGTGCAAGGAGAAGTCTTGAGCAGATGAAACCCTAACTGGATCTTGAGCTTCAAGGGCTTTGTGGTGAGAAATCAATGAGAAATGGGAGGGCAAATTTTGGGGTACAACAGCTACAAAGAAGATGTCGAACAAGATGTTGAGATATTATTTTCATTTGAAGATCTATTGTTTTATGCAGTAGCTTCTAAACACTACTGTTGAGGGTTATATTTTTGTATTGTTGTAATCTTCTAGATTACAATTGTTTTTAGATTATTTGTTTTAGCCAAAGTTTGCCAAATGGGGAGATTGTTAGTTCTCTTGTTTTAGGATTGGCTTAATTTTTGTAAAACAAATAATAGCAGCAATAATGTAATGTATAATAGGATAAGAAGAATAGGTACAACAAGAAGTCCTATTACAATGTCAGAACATGTTGTGTTGAAATTTTTCAACAACTGGAACAACATGTCGAAGAAGATGTCTTGACATCGCGCCTGCTGAGCTGGATTAATGAGATTCAATTTGTTCTTAACATAGGCAGAATATTCAGGAGAATATTATGCATCCTATGTGCCGCATATTTAAAGGTCTAGAAAATTCAATCAGAAATCAAGGAGAATGAAGACTTTCTAAATAAGGATATTATTTAGGAAAGTAAAGATTGAAGACCTTTCTTGGGGCAGAAGTTTCTACAGTTTGTTATAGATGATTTGCTGTGATTGAAGGTTCAAAACCAGTTGGGTAACAGATTATAAATAGAAGGGTTTGTAACCTAGAAAAGATATGGCTCAAGATGTAGAAGTCTAGGGTTTTCTCAAGGTAAACTTCATGGGTTGTGGGAAGGTTACCAAGTTCACCTTGAATCCTGTAGGTAAGAGGTGTATTGTTCTTGGAGGAAGCATTGAAGCAACTCCAGGATGTGTTCTTAGTTAGGAGCAGAGCTAACAAATAATGGAGTTTGGCTTGGAGACTTAGCTAGGTTGTCATGGAAGTGTGTCTTCCAAACTGTCTATCTGTGTGATCAGATTCTTGGTGAAGGGCCATCTATGCAGTGACTGAGGTGTTGAATGCTAGACATCATTGCAATGATTGGAAGTGTGATGGGGATATTCGATATCTAGGGAGGACCTAGGTAGAAGGGTTATTGTGTAGTGATTAAGTGCATAGATCTTCAAAGGGTGTGTTGACTGTAGGCTCTGCAAATTGATACTGCTGATAGTCGACTTCATTCCTGGCTTGGTAGCCCCCATAGTAGGTGTTGTTATACACCGAACTGAATACACAATTCTGGTGTGTTCTTTATCTTTTCAGTACTGTTTTATCTTGCCTGTGTGTTTATGTCAGATCAAATGTTTCGACATCCTTTTAGGACATTTGAGTATGTTGTACAAGAATTTCTAAAACGATCAATTTCTCCATTGGGTTTATACTTTATCTTGCACACCCACTTCACTTCAATTGGCCTTTTACCTGTCGGCAAATCTGTCAGCTCCCATGATTCATTCTTTTCTATGGCATGTATTTCTTCATCCATAGGTTTTCTCCAATGTTGGTTTCTATATGCTTCTTCAAAGGTGACTGGTTCACAATCTACAAACAAAGAAAAGTTGATAATCTCCTCATCAAAAGGATCATTTTCATTACTAACAAAATAGTCTGTCAATCTAGCTAGTAATCGAAGATTCCTCTATGGTCTATTTGATGATCCTGACGCATCAGGTGTTGGTGGCATATCAAGTCCTGGATTTTCTTGTCTTCCTTCTTCTTCTTCTTCTTAATCATCTGAAATCGCCATTGGTTCCTTATGGGATTTTGAAGACCAATCCCATATTCCTTCTTCATCAAATGTCACATCTCGACTAATAATTAATTTCTTTGTTTCAGGATTGTAAAGCCTATACGCTTTTGAGTTTGTGCTATAACCAACAAAAATGCATTTTTTTCACCTTTATCATCTAGTTTCTTCCTGTGTTAATCAGGTACATGAGCATATGCTATGCACCCAAAAACTCTTAGGTATTGAATTGAGGGCTTCCTTCCACTTCAAGCTTCTTCTGGTTTCTTGTCACAAACATTTTTAGTTGGGAACCTATTCAAAATATAAATAGTTGTGGCAACAGCTTCTGCCTAAAATTCTCTAGGAATCTGCTTAGCTTTCAACATACATCTTACCATATCCATGATGGTTCTATTCTTCCTTTCAACAATTCTATTTTGTTGAGGCGTGTATCTGGTTGTTAATTGATGTTGAATTCCATGTTTCTCAAATAAATTAGTACAAGCAAGATACTCCCGACCTCTGTCTGTTCTCAATGCTTTAACCTTGCATCCACTTTGTTTTTCCACAAATGCCTTAAATGATTTAAAAGCATCACATGCTTCTGATTTTTGTTTCAAAAAATATATCCATGCCTTTCTGCTAAAATCATCAATAAAAGTAATAAAATACCTGCAACCACCATGTGTCGAAATCTCCACCATACATAAGTCTGAATGAACTATCTCCAACAACCTTTTTGCCCTCCAAGACTTTCCTACTGGGAATGAACCTCTGTGCTTCTTTCCAATCTCACAAGTTTCACACATTCCATTAGGAATATTTATAATAAGTAGTACAGAAACAAATTCTTTTCTCGACAAATAATTCAATCCAGAAAAGGGATAATTCCCAAAACGCATGTGCCATACCCAATCATCATTTGAAATGACAAAATTCAAACAAGAAAATTTTTCATGCTGAATTTTCAGAGGGAATGGGAGACTCTATGTCATTTTTACCTTTGCGATAAATCTTCCACTTTTATCAATCAACGTGCAAAAACCATGATGAATCTTAATGTTGTATCCTTTCTCTGATAGTTGACCTATGCTTAATAAATTATGATGAAGACCAGAAGCATAGAAAACATCTGAGATAAAGTTTTGAGAACCGTCTTTTAATCTGATAGCAACTTAGCCTTTTCCCACAATTGGAATATTTGTATTGTTTCCAAATTTTACTATAAAATTAACTGATTCATCTAATGAACAAAACAACTTTTTTCCCACACATATGGTTACTGCACCCGATATCTAAATACCATACATTTTCTTTTTCAGATAAAGTATTACTTATCAAAAATAAGTGTTGTGGGTTATGAGTATTATCTTCAACATTATCATATTTATATTCCATAATATTTTTCTGGTGTCTCGATCTACAATCTGCAGCTCTATGCCCAAATTTCCCAAAATTATAACAATTAAAATTATTTCTTTCTTGAAAATTATTACCTCTTCCTCTTCCTTGATTGCTAGACCAGAAATTATTTCAACCTCGTCCTTGAATGCGTGACTTGTTATAGTTGTCTCTTCCCTGACTGAAATTTCCATGTCCTCTTCCTCTAAAATTTCCTCGGCCTCTGCCTCTATAGTTTCCTCTTCCCTCATTATTAAAATCACGACCTTTGTCATCAATACTCTATCTGGATTCAGCAACGTTGTTGAAATTCACCTGGCTTTTTAATGCCTCTTCACAGACTTTTTATGTCTTCTCCAAGATTCTGCTTACGTGGCTTTCAATGCTCCCTTACAATTCTTCTACTGTCATTTTGTCTAGGTCGTGGGACTCAATTATTGTAGTCACCACATGGTCAAACTTTATTGGCATGGTGTATAGAATTTTCTCCACTACTTTACCATTAGATATGTCTTCTCCGTACACCCTTATCTTATTGACAAGATCTTGAACACGTGAGAAATATTTTTCAACGGTTTCTGAGTTTGACATCTCATACCGTTCATATTTTCCGCGCAGTGATTGCAGTTTTGTTTTCTGAGCTTTTTCTACTCCTTTGCATGATAATTTCAATTTGTCCCATGCGTCCTTAGCATTTTTAGCATCTGCTATTTTTCCAAAAATCGAAAAGTCTACTCCTTGATAAATTTGTGATAGTGCTAATTGATCTTTCCTTTTAGCGGCATCATCAACTTCTTCTTCCAAGCCAGGTTCAATGAAGTTCTGAATAATGTGAGCTTTCAAATGGATAGACATCAATTTTTCCCAGTAATTGAAATCAAGCTTTCCATCTAATTTGGGACTGGACCAGACAATATTATTGTTTGTTGTCATTTTCTTTCCCACAACAAGTGCACTAACTCAAATAAATTTAATAGGATGAAAACTCTCTTGTTCCTCACTCTCTCAAATATATTTTTTAACTAGTATCAAACTCTCAAGCTCGGATACTAATTTGATATCTTAAGGACATGATAAATCAATCTACCACACACACATTAAAAGGAAGAGAATGAATTGTTATAAACAATTGAAGGGAAAAAATACACTAAGTAGTTTTTCACACACATTTTATATTAATAAGAATATTGGCTTTTATAGTCAATAAATTACTAATAATACATGCACAAAATTAATAGTCTTATTTTATTTATTGATCTCCTTCAATTCTGTTTCTGTAATTCCGCATTGTCTCTTGAATTATTTAACTTACACATATGGATTTTGAACCATCATAGGCTTTGGCTTGGTAACATTCTGAATTTTAGAGAATAATATAGGTATAATTAAGTACATAATAAAACAATGTGATATGTTTAACCTAAGTCATATTTTTAATTATCTTGTGATGTTTCGAATGAACTACATATCATGATACTCTACAATAGCAGGAAGTCACGTAATTATAGTCAAAACTGAAAATCTTAATTAAATTGATTATACTTATTGATCTTTAATTAAGATGTTCATACTTATTGGACTACATGTATGCTAGTTTTTATTTTATTTTTAAAGTCAAATATACTCCAATCATAAAATAATAGTAAAATGTACTCAATGTATTATTAATATAATCATTATTTCTTATTGAATTTACTTGCTAGTCAAGTAAATCTCATTTGTACATAGTTCCAGTTAGTTACTTGTATAGTTTCTGTTTAGTTTGTTAAAGGTAGTTAGGAGTTTGTTAGTTTGTTATTGAATCAGTTAGTTAGTTATTGATTCAGTTAGATTAGATAACTTGTATATAACTACCTAATGTATCCCTCTTCCATTCATGAAATAAGAATGAGAGCTTATTTACCTCTGAGTTTCTACAAATTCTACATGGTATCAGGAGCAAAATCACAGTTCCGCACATTTCTTCATTGATTTCTTCCTCATTCAATAATGGCAGCAATGAATCATTCTTGATTGTTCATTGTTGATTGTAGTCTCAGTTTTTCTGCTCTCAGATTTGTGATCTTCTTTGATCTTACTTGCTAGTTTCTGCTTGCGTTTTCTTCTTGATTGAGTTCAGAATCGGTTTTCTGGTGATTTGAAGCTTTCTCTTCTGCACCAATGACAGCTCGGATTAAAATCACAACCACGAACCTTCAAGATTCAACGCATGATTACTACATTCACCCTAATGAGAATCCATCTTTGGTTCTTGTTTCCGATCCTTGATGGTAGCAATTACCATGGCTGGGCTCGAGCCATGGAAATGTCATTGCAGATGAAAAATAAATTTGGTTTTATGGATGGTTCGATTCTAAGGCTTGCAGACAATGATCCAATGCTTTCAGCTTGGAAGAGATGCAATAATCTGGTGCTTTCATGGATCAATCATTTAGTGTCATCAGAAATTGCAACTAGTGTTATATGGCTTGATTCTGCAACTGATGTGTGGAAGGATCTTAAAGCACGTTTTTCTCAAGGTGATTCTGTTAGAATTTCTCATCTTCATCATGAATTGTATTCTTTGAGTCAAGGTGACTTGTCTATTACTGCATATTACACTAAGATGAAGATTTTATGGGATGAGATGTGTAATTACAGAACTATTCCTGCTTGTTCTTCTCCAACTGATTGTTGTTGTGAAGCTGTGAAAACTTTCAAGCAGTATAGAGATAATGATTGTGTTCTTTGTTTCTTGAGAGGCTTGAATGATAATTATGTTGCAGCTTGATCTCAAATTCTGCTTATGGATCCCTTACCAGATCTGCCTAAGATCTTCTCCATGGTGATTCAACAGGAAAGACATCTAAGCATTAGTGTGCTTCCTAATTCTGCAGCTATGATGGTTCAGGCTAATTCTTCTCAGGCTTTACCTTCTCAGCATACTGCTTCTAGTAAAGGCAAATCTTCATATCAGAAATCTTATGGCAAATCTAACAGGCAGTGCACACATTGTGGAAGACAGAATCACACAGTTGATACTTGCTTTCAAAAGCATGGTTATCCACCTGGATTTCCAAATGGATACAAGCCAAAGAAGGCTTATATTGCTACCACAGGGGTGTTGGCTGAAGATTTTGATAATATTATTAGAAGCCAAGTGAATTGAACGTTTCGATCGAAATGAAACAAAGCGTCATGTTTCGAAATAGCAGGAGCAGTGTTTCGAATAAGCATATCAAAGCTTGGAGCTTCGAGTGGCAATTATGGGAACATATCTAAAGAAGTCTCGAAATGACAACAAGGATGTGTCTGAGAAGTGCGTTCGAAGCGGAGAAGTACCAAAACATTTGAAATTCAAATGCAAGCGGGACATTCGAAGATTGAAATTTATATGCTGGAGCATTTGGAGACACGTGGAAACAAGAGAGAGGCATTGTTTTGCATGTTCTGAACGTGGCATAATCTTATAGCAAGACCGTTATGGTCGAAGTAGTATAAATAGAAGTCTTAGTATTAGGATTTCGTGTGTCATATCTATTGTACTAAATACTCAGTAAACATTCAAATTACCACATGGCAAGGGAAACGAATGCAAGAGCAATGTATGTATGATAGCACCACATGTTTATGATTTAATGAAAACCTTTTATCATTTCCAGCACTTTCCTTTATCTTTCTGCCAAATACCATTTACAAGTTTTCTCATTTAAAGTCTTTTTATTCGAAATCTTTTCATTGAAGCCTTACATTTTAATGCTTTCTTTACATTTCAAACACTTTACATTTCAGAAAATTGTCATACTTTTCATGCCTTTATCTTCAAGTTTTATATTTCGAACGCATATTTTTACTTAAAGTCATTTTACAGATTTCTTGCATTAAACGCTTTCTTCATATTCCGAATCTTTTACGTTCCAGAACATCTTTTACATTAACTGTTTTTATAATTCGAAGCCATTTACTTGCCTTTTATGCAATTTTACATGTCTTCACAATTAACATTTATTCATGCAATTTAGTTTCGCGCACATATATTTTGATTACACCTTTAGATCTTTAAGAGAGAAATCGAAATAAGTCAAACACCTACACAACACCCTAAATACCAACCATGAATATCTGTTCGATCATGAGAGTTACCCTAATGACCAATGAGTCCTAGGATCAATCTAGTCGATCCTGCGAGTTACCAGAGAAATTGAGTAACAGTCAGTAAGTTTATTCGATAGTTTGGAAGACTAGCAGTTGTTTACCAGAAATCACTGGAAACAAATTGGCACACCTGGTGGGACCCATAATTGGAAATTAGAGATAAAGATTGTTGAGACATAACCATTATAAAAACGTTGGAACCTAAGAAGTTTGTTGTTTTATGAACCTAAGAAGTGGTAAAATAACCAACAGCAACCAACCCTTATCCAGAAGAAAACGTTTGAACAAGATGTCTAATTCTGACAATCAACAAGGGGAACAAAATGCCCCACATACAACAGGCACTAATGTGTCCACTTCGATGGGGACATCTAATGTGATCCCTTCGAATGCACAGTTTGTTGCATCCTCAACCAGTAATATAGCCACCAATGGAGTAAGTGGCATATCAACTAATAGTTCGATCTTAGGAAATACTGGAACCGTTGGTTACCCTGGGGGATTTGTTCCACCATCAGGGACACAATCCCATTTCGCCACTCCACTAACTAGACCACCGGGTTTCGATGGTAATAGAACCAGAAATTCCTCTTATGGAATGCCAACTTCCTTTATGGCAGGTTTACACAATTCCACATCGAATTCATCACCACAATTATGGTCTGGGTCTGGGGCGAATCAGTTTATGACAAATAACCAAGGGTCAGTGGGTTATAGCATAATGCTTATTTTGACCACAGAAAACCAGTTGGCTTTTAGGCAATTGATGGATGACAGTAACCATAATATGATAGGGGTGTTAGCACAAACTATGCAGGAAATATTTGCCCCAATAGTACAAAATGTGACTGTGACAAATAGGGAAAACGCTGACAACATGAGTCGAATAGCAGATTTCTTTGTGTCTCCAGAAAGGCATAGGCAGAATCGGGCGGGAGTTCGAGCAAACATGCCTGTTATGGAACAAATTGCTAACGACCCAATTTATAGACCACCTAGAGAAGAAGTTAACTTGGGGGCAAGGGCACCAAGGCTAGAAGCCCCAATAATCCCAGGCCCACAAAGAGAAGTTATGGAACCAGGAGCAAGGGTCGAAAGGCTAGAAGCCCCAGAGTTTCGAGAAGAACAACCTAGGGGGGTTGTCATGGTTAGTCGAAATCAAGATGCTGATGCTGTCGTTCATAGAATTCGAAACGATAACATCTTGGCAGAAAATAATCTAACCACCATGATAGAGAGAGTCATGGCCCAGAATGGCCTCAACACAGGAATGAGAAGGCCAAATTATGCTTCTCCTATATTAGATTGCATAATGCATACTGATTTACCAAGGGGATATAAAGTCCCTAAATTTACAAAGTTCGTCGGGGATACCAATGAGTCAACAGTCAAACACATAGCCAGATATCTAACCGAAGCGGGAGATATAGCCAATAATGAAGATCTCAGGATCAAATATTTCCCAAGTTCCTTGACTAAAAACGCCTTCACATGGTTTACCACTTTGCCTCCTGGGTCCATTGATACTTGGGCTCTTTTGGAGAGATTATTCCATGAACAATTTTACATGGGACAGTCGAAAATAAGCTTGAAGGAATTAGCCAGTGTCAAGAGAAAGTTCACCGAACCCATAGATGATTATCTGAATAGATTTAGGCTTTTGAAATCCAGATGTTACACAGTAGTGCCTGAACAAGAGTTAGTCAAAATGGCCGCTGGTGGTTTGGATTACTCTATTCGAAAGAAACTAGACACTCAATATTTGAGGGACATGGCTCTGTTAGCCGATAGGGTTCGACAGGTCGAAAGGCTAAAGGCTGAAAAGGCCAGAGTCTTTAAAAATAACAAGAAAGAAAGGATCTCCTACGTTGGAACTGAGGAAGCAGAAGATTACCCTGAATTCGAATTCGAAGAGGTCGAAATCGACCTCGCTGAATTAAAACAGGCTCCACCTTACTCCTACAAATTATTGGTTCCTACAAAATGGAAAGAGATTGTTGAAAATGAGAAAAGTGACAAATTCCCAAAGAAGGTTTATACCTTCGATGTCACTAAATGTGACGAGATTTTTATGATTTACTTGTCAAAGATGGCCAACTCATTGTGCCATCAAATGTCAAAATACCTCCTTTAGATCAGAGAAAGAAGAGAGGATTTTGCAAATATCATAGTTTCCTAGGCCACAAAACCTCACAGTGTTTTCTTTTCAGGGACCTAATTCAAAATGCAATCAAAGATGGCAGACTAAAGTTTGCTGATAAGGCAAAGATGAAAGTGGATGAAGATCCCTTGGACGTCGCAGACACCAACTACTCCGAGCCTGCATGCATTGGAGATATTTAACATGGTGGAAGCTGACCAAAGCGATGCCCCAACAGGAGAGAAAGGTACTGAAACTGAAAGCTGGGTGATGGTCGAAGTCGATAAGGAGGTCACTGAAGACATCCAGAAGATACCAGAGACTTCGATTGAAGCAGCACATGTAGCTGTTGCAAAAGAAACCCAGGCTACTGAAGGCCAGGAAAATCAAAACCAAGAACTAACACATGTCACTGAAGGCCTGAGGCTGGAATTGGAGAAAGTCCAAATTACGAAGCCAACTTCCCCTCAGAAGGAAATATGGGACACTCTAGGGGAACCCAGTGGAAAATTTGACTATTTGGTCAAATATTCTGCCCCAGAGAGTTCGAAGGTTCACATTGAGGATATAAAGCCCACAGGATGGGGAGATGATGAATCTAAGGGGGAAGATGTTGAGATAAATATGGTGGATATGGAGAGGCCTCGCACTGAGATGGAGGAGGTAGAAAAATACTTAGAAAAAGAGAAGTATAAAATGGAGGATAATCAAGCTGGAGATGCTAGTCTCAGGGATTACCTCATGACATGCCACAAGGGAGATACAGGCATGATACTGTGCCCTAGGTGCAGCATCCTCTGCAATCAGAGAATCGCTGCGAATTTCGAGAGGGTACAGAGGACTCGAACTGGCAACAATTGGCGCCAGGATAACCAGCTGTTCAGGTGTTATCCTAAGGCTGGAGAAAGTTTGCTGGAATTTATGTTTCGCTGCTACAAAGGGGCAACCAAGTGCTTGATTTGCCCAAGGTGTTCTGCTGTGTATGACCAAAGCATGGCCAGAGCCTTCGAAACGATTCCCTTCGCCCCTTGCTAGAACCATCAAGAAACTGTCCAGATGGGCCCACGTTTCGACAGCAGACACAAACAACGAAGGCCTGATAGCCCTCACCCCAAGGCTGCTCGAAGAGTGACTTTCAAACTCCCTGCTGAAGTGCCAACCGACATATGGTTTCAAGTCAGAAATGACAAAGGCAAAGACAGATGGAGAAACACCAAACGAAATGCACGCCATGCTATGACGTACAGAAGGCAATTCAACATAGAAAAAAGGGAAGAGGTGAGATTAGAAAATTACAAAGGAAGGAACCCCATGTCGAGATCCCAGTGGCGCAGGCAACAAAGGATTCGAAAGGCTGAGAGGGAGGCCGTGGCAAACGAAGGGGTCACTTCAACAAAGAACCAATGTGAATCTAGCACCAACAAACCAAAAAATCAAACTGAAGACAAACCTCCAGTTAATAGGAGGCTTTTCTCTGAAGTACAACGGGATGAACCAAAGGAATACACTCCAGGCCCAGAAGAGGACGAAGATATGATAACAAATAACTTCGAATCGGAGGGGAAGTCTTCATTCAACCTAAACTGTAACGTGGTATCTGTGCTTCCCTGTGAATTTGGGCAGGAAACCGAAATTGATGAGGGTGAGGAAGAAGATACCTCAGATTTGATGAAACATAGGCCTGTGTGCTACTATGTGATGGACAATGGGGCTATCGAGGAGCAAAACGCGTTCTTCGAACATCCAGAACCTGCTATGAAGAACCATCTTAAGCCACTATTTATTCGGGCAAAAGTTGGTGCCCATGGTGTGAACAAGGTTCTAGTGGATGGGGGTGCTGCAGTCAATTTGATACCCCACTTCATGCTGAAAAGACTAGAGATCCGCGAAGGAGACATCAAGCCCCATAATATGGTTCTGTCCAATTATGAGGGAAAAGTGGGCAAAACACTGGGAGTGGTCCAGTTGGAATTGACAATAGGCTCAAGCTGTAGGCCCACCATGTTTATGGTGATCGAAGCCAAGGCCAACTATAACTTATTGCTGGGAAGGGAGTGGATCCATGGCGTGGGGGCAGTTCCTTCGTCAATGCATCAGCGACTAGTTCTGTGGAGAGATGATGGAATCGTGGAAAACATCGAAGCAGACCAGAGTTACTTTATGTCAACAGTCAATTTAGTTGACAAGAGGGGTTATGATAAAAATCTGGCAAAGATTGCTCCGTGTGTTCCAAATGACGAGATTAACGAAACCAGGAACGCCCACTACTACATGACCCTTCGCCATGATGGCCTTTACTGGGATAGAACAATAATCAGTGAAGAAGAGGGAGTCAAAAACACTATACAAAAACGGCCAGTAGGCTGGGACTTCGACAACCTTATCCATGACTGAGTCCACCTTTTTCGAAAGGATTTCGGCCTATATGGCTGAGAACGAATCAAAAGCGGCCTTAGAGGCTGAAATAAATAAATTCACTGTAAAGATGAACGAAGTAAGTGGGGATGGCTCGAAATGCTCACCCTCCAAAGAATTTGAGATGGATCAAAGGTTGGATGCCATCTACGATAAAGAACCCTTAGGCTTCGAAAGGGACCCCGTAAACTCAGGTGCCAAAATGTTGGCACAAGATCCACTCGAAGAAGTCAACTTAGGGGATGAAAAAACGAAAAGAATAACCTACATAAGTGCAAAACTTAGCCCAGGCCTCAAGAAGGAAGTAATCGAAGTCCTCAAGAAAAACAAAGATTGCTTCGCATGGGATTATGACGAAATGCCTGGTTTAAAGAGGGAGTTGGTCGAACACAGACTGCCAATCAAAGATGGCAAGAAGCCCATCAAACAAACTCCCAGAAGATTCGCACCAGCGGTTCTCACAAATATTAAAGCTGAGATCGAAAGGTTGTTGCGTTGCAAATTTATCAGAACAACAAGGTACGTCGAATGGTTAGCAAATATAGTACCTGTTATTAAGAAAAATGGTTCTTTAAGAATTTGCATAGATTTTAGGGATTTAAACACTGCAACCCCTAAAGATGAATATTCCATGCCTGTGGCAGAAATGCTAGTAGACTCTGCTGCAGGGTTCGAATACTTGAGTATGTTAGCTGGATACTCTGGGTATAATCAGATTTTCATCGCTGAAGAAGATGTTGCAAAGACAGCATTTCGTTGCCCAGGAGCCTTAGGCACCTACGAATGGATGGTGATGCCTTTTGGTTTAAAGAACGCTGGGGCAACTTATCAAAGGGCAATGAATTCAATTTTTCATGATTTCATTGAAACCTTCATGCAGGTGTATATTGATGATATAGTCATCAAATCTATATCTGCAGAAACACATTTGCATCATTTGAGCCAATCATTCGAGCGAATGAGAAAACATGGCTTAAAGATGAATCCCCTTAAATGTGCATTTTTTGTGCAGGCTGGAGATTTTCTTGGTTTTGTGGTTCACAAGAAAGGGATTGAAATCAACCAGAACAAAACCAAAGCCATAATGGAGACGAAAGCACCTACGTCAAAAAAGGAGTTGCAATCTATGATAGGGAAAATTAACTTCCTCAGAAGATTCATTTCGAACCTGAGTGGAAGAACCCAAGCTTTCTCTCTGTTACTTCGTTTAAAGCAAGGCCAAGCCTTCGAATGGAACGAAGCCCACCAGGAGGCATTTGACAGGATAAAAAGATACCTCTCTCAGCCTCCTATTTTGTCTCCACCTTCATCGGGGAAGCCCATGAGATTGTACATATCTGCCTCTGAAGTTAGTATAGGTAGTATGTTAGCGCAAGAAGATAGCAATGGTATCGAAAGAGCCATATACTATTTAAGTAGAGTACTAAATGATGCAGAGACCAGATATAGCAATTTAGAAAAGCTATGTCTCTGTTTGTATTTCTCTTGTATGAAACTCAAGTATTATATAAAGCATGTTGATGTTTATGTTTCATCTCATTTCGATGTCATTAAACACATGCTTTCAAAACCAATAATGCATAGCAGAGTTGGTAAATGGGCTTTAGCCTTAACAAAATATTCTTTGACTTTCATGCCTTTAAAAGCTGTGAAAGGTCAAGTGATTTCTGACTTCATTGTGGACCATTCTTTGGCTGAGCAGACTGTCATGAGTTACGTCGAAATACAACCATGGAAATTATACTTTGATGGTTCAACCCACAGGAATGGAAGTGGCATTGGAGTCCTTCTAATTTCTCCTGAAGGAATTCCAACAAAATTCAAGTATAAATTAGATGGTCCTCGTTGCTCGAACAACGAAGATGAATATGAAGCGCTCATTGTTGGACTTGAAGCTTTGTTGGAATATGGGGCAACTAGAGTCGAAATTAAAGGAGACTCAGAATTAGTGGTCAAACAAATTACAAAGGAATATAAATGCATAAAAGAGAACTTGATGATATACTTCGTCATAGTCAATAGGCTACTAAGGAAATTTGAATACATGGATATTCAACACATACCAAGAATAGAGAACCAAGAAGCAAATGACTTAGCACAGTTGGCTTCGGGTTATAAAGTTTCTACCAGGAACTTTAAGGATTTAGTTGAATTAAGGGGTAGAGTTATGGCTACTAGATTCACACCATCGGATCTGGAAAGTATGAAATTGGGATATGCTGAGAAACGGGGATTCGAAATATTAGCCATAAATACTTTGTCAGATGCAGATTGGCGAAGTCCACTGATGAGTTACTTAGCAAACCCAACTCTGAATGTGGATAGAAAGACAAAATACAGAGCATTGTCATATCTCCTCATGGGGAACGAATTGTTTAAAAAGACCCAAGAGGGTGTATTATTGAAATGCCTAGGAGAAAGTGAGGCATACTTAGCATTGTCAGAAGTCCACAATGGGGCATGTGGGGCACATCAAGCAGGCCATAAAATGAAATGGTTGTTATTTCGATATGGCTTGTATTGGCCTAGCATGCTCAAAGATTACATAGACTTTGCTAAAGGATGTGAGGAATGTCAGAAACATGCAGGGATTCAACATACCCCTGCAAGTGAGTTGCATTCGATCATCAAACCATGGCCATTTAGAGGATGGGCATTGGATTTGATAGGAGAAATAAATCCTGCTTCGTCCAAAGGACAGAAATATATCTTGGTAGGAATAGATTATTTTACCAAGTGGATCGAAGCTATACCATTAATAGTTGCTGATCAAGAGGCTATTATTGAGTTTATACAGAAGCACATTATCTATAGGTTCGGATTGCCAGAGAGCATAACCACAGACCAAGGCTCTGTGTTTACTGGTAGAAAGATGCAAGAATTTGCCCAAGAAATGGGGTTTAGATTGCTAACGTCAACGCCATATTATGCTCAAGCAAACTGTCAAGTCGAAGCAGCCAATAAAGTGATAATAGGATTAATCAAGAAGCATATTGGTAAAAAGCCAAGAAACTGGCACAAAACTTTGGACCAAATATTATGGGTCTGTAGAACATCTCCTAAGGAAGCTACTAATACTACACCTTTCCAACTCACATTTGGTCATGATGCAGTGCTTCCAGTAGAAATTCATCTACAATCAGTTCGAATTCAGAGACAAAAGGAAATCACAGCTGCATTATATTGGGAAATGATGATGAATGAATTAGTTGAGTTGGACGAAATTAGATTACATGCATTGGAAATTTTGATGAGACAAAAAGAAAGAGTGGCCAGAACATACAACAAAAGGGTGAAGAAAAAAGTATTCATTATTAATGACTTAGTCTGGAAGGTTATATTGCCCATGGACAAGAAAAATAAAACACTAGGTAAATGGTCACCTCATTGGGAAGGACCTTTTCGAATATTAAAAGTATTCTCAAACAATGCATATGAAATCGAAGAACTGGTGGATGATAAGCGTATCCTAAAGGTTAATGGGAAATATTTAAAGAAATATAAGCCACGCCTGCAGGAGATTCGAATAGTAACAACGTAACCAAAATATTATAAAGGCCAAAATGGCAAGATGAGATGCCAAAATGGCGTTGTTCGAATATTACATATAAGAAACCAAAATTGTAATCAAATAAACACTGAAATTTAGAAATAAGAATTATTTTTCAATCTGTTGAAAGTGCTTCAAAAAGATTCAAGTCTCTGCTGAGCGAAACGCCTGGCTCCTTCCAAGGTTGCCACCTCTCCTTTAAGTTGTTCTGCAGTTTCCATTTCTGCAAGCCCCTGGTTGAGAAGCTCTTCGAATTGGTTACCAGCAGTATTGGTTTCGAAGGCCATTTATTGTTCTTTAGCCTCCTTAACCTTCTGTTGAAGTTCCAGAATCTGCCTTTCCCAAAGAAGTATGGACTCAGCTCGAGCCTCATAATCAGTTTTCGCCTGCTTTAGATGCATAGCTTGATCCTCAGCTTCTTGAGAGAGTTTCGAAGCTTGTTCATAAGCAGCATCCTTTGCAATGCGTTTTTCTTGAACCTTCTTGGCAGCAGATTCATCTTGGAGAAGGTAACCAGTTACGTTGTCCAGCAAAGACTGAAGATCGAACAAGAGAGTACTAACTGGCAAGGAGCAGGTAGCAAGATTGACCTTTGTAAGCAACTCTTTCATAGTATAGCAAGCAGTGCTATCTTGTTTGAGCACTTCGAATATATCCACATTGAGAATTGTTTTCCTGATCTTATTAAGAATTACAATTCTTTCATCTGTGGGAAGAGGATAGCTGGTCGAACTTGTGCCAGCCCTAGCAAGTGGGATGTCCCTTTGAGCCAGCTTTGCCTTCATGTACCCAATAGGGTCATTTCGTCTTAGGAGTGCAAGCTCCTCGTCAGTCATTCGAGACAAAGAGGATTGAGGGAGTTCCACACATAGGGGAGTCACGTCCATTTCAACCTCCATAGGTTTGTTGGTTGTGTCACCATCCCCTTCATTCGTTTCGTGCTCATGATCTTCTTCATCATCATCCAAGTCCACCACTTCGATGTCTTCCTTTTCGCTGCTATTTGCATTGGACTCTGTCCCAGCAGTCGAACCATCAGTTGCATCCTCCTCCTCAGACTGTTCTTCTGCAAATTCTTCGTCTCTTTGGCCAGAATCAGCTTTCTCTCCTTCAGTTTGAGTGTCCTTTGGATCCTCTTGAAGGGTTTCAAGAGGGGACTTTTGAAGATAAGCTCTTTGCAAATCTTCTGCAGATGTTTGAAGTGGTGTTTCGTTTGTCTCTTTCAGAGGAATAGAGGTACCTTGATCATCCTGATGTTCAAAAGTTCCAGCCAGAACCGCCATATTGGAGGAACCTTTGTTCTGTACAAGGTTGCTGGAATCTCCTTGAGGAGAGGAATTGAGTGGAGCAGCAGCTTTGGATGGTGAGTTCGAAGTAGTGGAAGCTGGATTCAAGATGTTCTGCAAGGAGCAAAAGAATGTTAAAAACATGCACCAAGGTAATAAGAAATTATTATTTTCAAAGAGATTTAAAGTTCAATTTACCTGTGGACTCTCGGAGGAGAGGTTACTAGCTATGCGTTCCAACATTACGTTGGAGGTCGAAGGTGGAATTTTGGATTTGGGTGAGGGAGCAGCATCCCTGGAATCTAGTCCGGAGACACTAGTTGGAACGGTACTCTTCGAAATATCCTTCTTCTGCTTCTTCTTCGAAGCAGTTGGCAAGTTTCCTCCAGCCTTGGGGTCTTCCCCAGTGGTGTTTGATTTTCGCTTCTTGGGAGTAGTAGGAGGAAGTTTGTTGGTCTGAAAAGATTTAAACAAAGAGTTAGATGCAAACCATAAAACATTAGTGAATTCGAAACATCAAGGCTAAGTGATTACCGTTGGAGTTGGAACACCGGTTGTTGTTGGTATTGTTGTTGTGGTTGTTGCAGCAATGGTTGTTGTTTCGGATGGAGTCACTTTGTCAGTGGTTTCGATGGAGGCTTGAGAGGCGCTCCCTTCTTTCGACTTCGAAGCGGCTGTATTTATCCTGATGGCTGAAAATCGAAACAATTAAAGCAAAGGTTAAAGATATGGAAAATGAAAAACGTTTGGGATTTTCCCAAGCATTCGCACCTGTGCCTTGATCAGATTTAATTGACATGGCAGAAAGGTCGTATCGAAGGTGTCCTGGGAAATCATGGAGCCAGTGTCGAGCCCATGTCACAGTCTCAGATGGCTTTGGTTTCCTTTGAAGATGTTTGAACATCTCTTTGCAAGTGAACCACCAAGGATATGGGGGAAACCAAGCCAGAGCCAGTTCTGAGGTAGGTAATCTAGGGAATTTAGGTGGATGCATTTCGAATGCCAACCTATACCTATCCTCAGGTGACAACCCTGAAGGAAGTTTTAACTTATAAACTTTTTGTTTGAATTTTTCCTTCAAGGTCTCAGCCGCTTGATGCACAGTGGATTCCAAGCGCGTGGGGTCATAAGTAGTTTCAAAATAATTTTGAAAAGCTTTAATCTCTTTGGCATGAGTAAACATACATTTCTTGGCTGGTACCTGCACATCGAAGGCATCAATTAGTTTCTGTTGAATTGTAAGAGTATCGTACATATAAGTTTGATAAAACTTGGTCCACCATTCCAGAAATCCCTTGGCTGTAAGATGGGTAGGTTCGAAGGTTATTAGCTCAAACTGGGCAAAGCCTTGGTATTGTTCTTGCTGTAATTTTGCTTCTCGTGCCTTGAAAGTTCGCCCGGAGGTAATGGAACTCTCAGTGTGAAATAAGGGTTCAGGAATTAGTTGGCATAAGCCAAACTGTCTCGAAACAAAATTTGGCTGGTAAGCGAAAAGGAAAATCTGATTCTTGGCAGGAGTTATTCTTGAAGAAATGAGTCTAGGTAGCAAAAAGGCTCTCCATACATCCTGAATCTCCTTGCTCTTGACAGCTTCTGAGAGAGCCATGGTGAACCAGGAAGGTCCATGAGCCCTCGAAGCAAAAGGCGCCATAGTCTCTTCGAACTTATGCCTTTTGGAGAATATCATGATGTACTTCGAGAATAGGACTTTGAAGTCATCTTTGTCGTCATTGGGAGTTAATCTTCGCAGCCTAGTGCCTTCGACTGTTCTATCAGTTATCTCAGGGTCTTGTTCATCAATGGTGTTGGCAGTTGACAAGGAGGGTTCGAACATGGCATTTAGCCATAACTGAAGTAACCAAAAAGGGCCAGCCAACAGGATATTCTTGGAGGTATAAGATTTTAGGCTCGAAACAGCTGACCTTAGGCTTTCATAAAGGTCAACTAAGAGCAGTTCACTTAAGCACACTCTTCGATTTTCATGCAAATCCCTAGCTAGAGGAATAAACCTACTGGCTACCTGTAGGGATCTACTGCAGAAGACGTATCTTGACAGCCATAGGGTAAGGAAAGCAATGTGTTCTACATCAGACACACTGTCTCCCTCAGCATGGTAGTGAATGATAAACTTGGAAAAACTTGCTAGTTTGACTTCGAAGTCGATTATACTCGAATGTTCTTCGTTGTCAGGGATATATGTTTCTCCTACTGGCGATAGCCCAGTGATGGCCGCTATGTCGAAGAAGGTAGGGGTAATCATTCCACCAGGGAGATGGAAAGTATTATAGGTACTGTCCCAGAAATAGAGGGACGCGAATAGTAAAGGGTGGCTATAAGTGAAACCAGGCTTCGACAGCTTAATCAAATTATAGATACCTAATTCTTCCCATTGCTGGGATTTCTTAGCTTCTACCTTCTTGAACCAGTTTTGATAAGCAGTGTCGGAGGTGGGGCAAGATCGAAACGGTTTAAAATTACTTTTTACATAGTCTAATATAAAAGGGTCCTTAGGAGGAACAGTTGGATTTTCCATGGTGTTTGAGCCAGAAGATTCTATTGCCTTAGGGGCGTCCATTTTGTTAAACAAGGGTTTGAAACTATAGCAAGTTGGGAAAATTGTCCTGGTATCTTTTAAAATTTCAAAAACCGTAAGAGGGCCCATTAAAGCTAACCTCTTACCAACAGCGGTAGTAGGAATGAGTACCTGTGATGCATAAAGCATTTCTTTTTCCTTTGAGATCATCTGGGGAGCAAGAACGGATTGACCTTGGTGAGTGATAACCTTACTTTCCATTGTAGTTCCTGCGGTCTTTCCTTTCTTCTTGGAAACCTTTTTGAGTTGGGATGAAGTAGAAGAAGACATTTTTGAAGAATGTTGAAAGCTTAGGGTTTTTGGCGAGAGAAGAAGGATAAAAGATTCAGAATGTGGAAAGAAAAGAAAAAGACTAAGTTGATGGTTTTTATAATGTGGAAGTTTAAGCATCCACTGAATAAGGTTGTGATACGTGGAAATCATGGGTTGGTTTGATGAAGAGGTGGCGTAAAGTTAACATGGGTAATATGGGTGATTTAAAGATAATCATTGTGTTGTAACTGCACCATACTGTGAAGTGGCTCCAGGCGGTTAAGGAATCCAAAAGTGTTATGATTGACGTGACTGGAGTCAAATGCATTAAATGTTACGATGATCCGAAGGTCGCATCAAAATCATGTGTGGATGTTTAAAATAAGTATTTCTCAGAGAAATTGAAATACATATTTTAAAGGGGCATTTTGTTGGCTGAAGATTTTGATAATATTATTAGAAGCCAAGTGAATTGAACGTTTCGATCGAAATGAAACAAAGCGTCATGTTTCGAAATAGCAGGAGCAGTGTTTCGAATAAGCATATCAAAGCTTGGAGCTTCGAGTGGAAATTATGGGAACATATCTAAAGAAGTCTCGAAATGACAACAAGGCTGTGTTTGAGAAGTGCGTTTGAAGCGGAGAAGTACCAAAACATTTGAAATTCAAATGCAAGCGGGACATTCGAAGTTTGAAATTTATGTGCTGGAGCATTTGGAGACACGTGGAAACAAGAGAGGCATTGTTCTGCATGTTCTGAACGTGGCATAATCTTATAGCAAGACCGTTATGGTCGAAGTAGTATAAATAGAAGTCTTAGTATTAGGATTTCGTGTGTCATATCTATTGTACTAAATACTCAGTAAACATTCAAATTACCACATGGCAAGGGAAACGAATGCAAGAGCAATGTACGTATGATAGCACCACATGTTTATGATTTAATGAAAACCTTTTATCATTTCCAACACTTTCCTTTATCTTTCTGCCAAATACCATTTACAAGTTTTCTCATTTAAAGTCTTTTTATTCGAAATCTTTTCATTGAAGCCTTACATTTTAATGCTTTCTTTACATTTCAAACACTTTACATTTCAGAAAACTGTCATACTTTTCATGCCTTTATCTTCAAGTTTTATCTTTCGAACGCCTATTTTTACTTAAAGTCATTTTACAGATTTCTTGCATTAAACGCTTTCTTCATATTCCGAATCTTTTACGTTCAAGAACATCTTTTACATTAACTGTTTTTATAATTCGAAGCCATTTACTTGCCTTTTATGCAATTTTACATGTCTTTACAATTAACATTGATTCATGCAATTTAGTTTCGCGCACATATATTTTGATTACACCTTTAGATCTTTAAGAGAGAAATCGAAATAAGTCAAACACCTACACAACACCCTAAATACCAACCATGAATATCTGTTCGATCATGAGAGTTACCCTAATGACCAATGAGTCCTAGGATCAATCTAGTCGATCCTGCGAGTTACCAGAGAAATTGAGTAACAGTCAGTAAGTTTATTCGATAGTTTGGAAGACTAGCGGTTGTTTACCAGAAATCACTGGAAACAAATTGGCACACCTGGTGGGACCCATAATTGGAAATTAGAGATAAAGATTGTTGAGACATAACCATTATAAAAACGTTGGAACCTAAGAAGTTTGCTGTTTTATGAACCTAAGAAGTGGTAAAATAACCAACAGCAACCAACCCTTATCCAGAAGAAAACGTTTGAACAAGATGTCTAATTCTGACAATCAACAAGGGGAACAAAATGCCCCATATACAACAGGCACTAATGTGTCCACTTCGATGGGGACATCTAATGTGATCCCTTCGAATGCACAGTTTGTTGCATCCTCAACCAGTAATATAGCCACCAATGAAGTAAGTGGCATATCAACTAATAGTTCGATCTTAGGAAATACTGGAACCGTTGGTTACCCTGGGGGATTTGTTCCACCATCAGGGACACAATCCCATTTCGCCACTCCACTAACTAGACCACCCGGTTTCGATGGGAATAGAACCAGAAATTCCTCTTATGGAATGCCAACTCCTTTATGGCAGGTTTACACAATTCTACATCGAATTCATCACCACAATTAGGGTCTGGGTCTGGGGCGAATCAGTTTATGACAAATAACCAAGGGTCAGTGGGTTATAGCACAATGCCTATTTTGACCACAGAAAACCAGTTGGCTTTTAGGCAATTGATGGATGACAGTAACCATAATATGATAGGGGTGTTAGCACAAACTATGCAGGAAATATTTGCCCCAATAGTACAAAATGTAACTGTGACAAACAGGGAAAATGCTGACAACATGAGTCGAATAGCAGATTTCTTTGCGCCCCCAGAAAAGCGTAGGCAGAATCAGGCGGGAGTTCGAGCAAACATGCCTGTTATGGAACAAATTACTAACGACCCAATTTATAGACCACCTAGAGAAGAAGTTAACTTGGGGGAAAGGGCACCAAGGCTAGAAGCCCCAATAATCCTAGGCCCACAAAGAGAAGTTATGGAACCAGGAGCAAGGGTCGAAAGGCTAGAAGCCCCAGAGTTTCGAGAAGAACAACCTAGGGGGGTTGTCATGGTTGGTCAAAATCAAGATGTTGATGTTGTCGTTCATAGAATTCGAAACGATAACATCTTGGCAGAAAATAATCTAACCACCATGATAGAGAGAGTCATGGCCCAGAATGGCCTCAACACAGGAATGAGAAGGCCAAATTATGCTTCTCCTATATTAGATTGCATAATGCATACTGATTTACCAAGGGGATATAAAGTCCCTAAATTTACAAAGTTCGCCGGGGATACGAATGAGTCAACAGTCGAACACATAGCCAGATATCTAACCGAAGAGGGAGATATAGCCAATAATGAAGATCTCAGGATCAAATATTTCCCAAGTTCCTTGACTAAAAACGCCTTCACATGGTTTACCACTTTGCCTCCTGGGTCCATTGATACTTGGGCTCTTTTGGAGAGATTATTCCATGAACAATTTTACATGGGACAATCGAAAATAAGCTTGAAGGAATTAGCCAGTGTCAAGAGAAAGTTCACTGAACCCATAGATGATTATCTGAATAGATTTAGGCTTTTGAAATCCAGATGTTACACAGTAGTGCCTGAACATGAGTTAGTCGAAATGGCCGCTGGTGGTTTGGATTACTCTATTCGAAAGAAACTAGACACTCAATATTTGAGGGACATGGCTCAGTTAGCCGATAGGGTTCGACAGGTCGAAAGGCTAAAGGCTGAAAAGGCCAGAGTCTTTAAAAATAACAAGAAAGAAAGGATCTCCTACGTTGGAACTGAGGAAGCAGAAGATTACCCTGAATTCAAATTCGAAGAGGTCGAAATCGACCTCGCTGAATTAAAACAGGCTCCACCTTACTCCTGCAAATTATTGGTTCCTACAAAAGGGAAAGAGATTGTTGAAAATGAGAAAAGTGACAAATTCCCAAAGAAGGTTTATACCTTCGATGTCACTAAATGTGACGAGATTTTTGATTTACTTGTCAAAGATGGCCAACTCATTGTGCCATCAAATGTCAAAATACCTCCTTTAGATCAAAGAAAGAAGAGAGGATTTTGCAAATATCATAGTTTCCTAGGCCACAAAACCTCACAGTGTTTTCTTTTGAGGGACCTAATTCAAAATGTAATCAAAGATGGCAGACTAAAGTTTGCTGATAAGGCAAAGATGAAAGTGGATGAAGATCCCTTGGACGTCGCAGACACCAACTACTCCGAGCCTGCATGCATTGGAGAGATTAACATGGTGGAAGCTGACCAAAGCGATGCCCCAACAGGAGAGAAAGGTACTGAAACTGAAAGCTGGGTGATGGTCGAAATCGATAAGGAGGTCACTGAAGACATCCAGAAGATACCAGAGACTTTGATTGAAGCAGCACCTGTAGCTGTTGCAAAAGAAACCCAGGCTACTGAAGGCCAGGAAAATCAAAACCAAGAACTAACACAGGTCACTGAAGGCCTGAGGCTGGAATTGGAGAAAGTCCAAATTACGAAGCCAACTTCCCCTCATAAGGAAATATGGGACACTCTAGGGGAACCCAGTGGAAAATTTGACTATTTGGTCAAATATTCTGCCCCAGAGAGTTCGAAGGTTCACATTGAGGATATAAAGCCCACAGGATGGGGAGATGATGAAGCTAAGGGGGAAGATGTTGAGATAAATATGGTGGATATGGAGAGGCCTCGCTCTGAGATGGAGGAGGTAGAAAAATACTTAGAAAAAGAGAAGTATAAAATGGAGGATAATCAAGCTGGAGATGCTAGTCTCAAGGATTACCTCATGACATGCCACAAGGGAGATACAGGCATGATACTGTGCCCTAGGTGCAGCATCCTCTGCAATCAGAGAATCGCTGCGAATTTCGAGAGGGTACAGAGGACTCGAACTGGCAACAATTGGCGCCAGGATAACCAGTTGTTCAGGTGTTATCCTAAGGCTGGAGAAAGTTTGCTGGAATTTGTGTTTCGCTGCTACAAAGGGGCAACCAAGTGCTTGATTTGCCCAAGGTGTTCTGCTGTGTATGACCAAAGCATGGCCAGAGCCTTCGAAACGATTCCCTTCGCCCCTTGCTGGAACCATCAAGAAACTGTCCAGATGGGCCCACGTTTCGACAGCAGACACAAACAACGAAGGCCTGATAGCCCTCACCCCAAGGCTGCTCGAAGAGTGACTTTCAAACTCCCTACTGAAGTGCCAACCAACAGATGGTTGCAAGTCAGAAATGACAAAGGCAAAGACAGATGGAGAAACACCGAACGAAATGCACGCCATGCTATGACGTACAGAAGGCAATTCAACATAGCAAAAAGGGAAGAGGTGAGATTAGAAAATTAGAAAGGAAGGAACCCCATGTCGAGATCCCAGTGGCACAGGCAACAAAGGATTCGAAAGGCTGAGAGGGAGGCCGTGGCAAACGAAGGGGTCACTTCAACAAAGAACCAAGGTGAATCTAGCACCAACAAACCAAAAAATCAAACTGAAGACAAACCTCCAGTTAATAGGAGGCTTTTCTATGAAGTACAACGGGATGAACCAAAGGAATACACTCCAGGCCCAGAAGAGGACGAAGATATGATAACAGATAACTTCGAATCGGAGGGGGAGTCTTCATTCAACCTAAACTGTAACGTGGTATCTGTGCTTCCCTGTGAATTTGGGCAGGAAACCGAAATTGATGAGGGTGAGGAAGAAGATACCTCAGATTTGATGAAACATAGGCATGTGTGCTACTATGTGATGGACAATGGGGCTATCGAGGAGCAAAACGCGTTCTTCGAACGTCCAGAACCTGCTATGAAGAACCATCTTAAGCCACTATTTATTCGGGCAAAAGTTGGTGCCCATGGTGTGAACAAGGTTCTAGTGGATGGGGGTGCTGCAGTCAATTTGATACCCCACTTCATGCTGAAAAGACTAGAGATCCACGAAGGAGACATCAAGCCCCATAATATAGTTATGTCCAATTATGAGGGAAAAGTGGGCAAAACACTGGGAGTGGTCCAGTTGGAATTGACAATAGGCTCAAGCTGTAGGCCCACCATGTTTATGGTGATCGAAGCCAAGGCCAACTATAACTTATTACTGGGAAGGGAGTGGATCCATGGCGTGGGGGCAGTTCCTTCGTCAATGCATCAGCGACTAGTTCTGTGGAGAGATGATGGAATCGTGGAAAACATCGAAGCAAACCAGAGTTACTTTATGTCAACAGTCAATTTAGTTGACAAGAGGGATTATGATAAAAATCTGGCAAAGATTGCTCCGTGTGTTCCAAATGACGAGATTAATGAAACCAGGAACGCCCACTACTACATGACCCTTCGCCATGATGGCCTTTACTGGGATAGAACAATAATCAGTGAAGAAGAGGGAGTCGAAAACACTATACAAAAACGGTCAGTAGGCTGGGACTTCGACAACCTTATCCATGACTGAGTCCACCTTTTTCGAAAGGATTTCGGCCTATATGGCTGAGAACGAATCAAAAGCGGCCTTAGAGGCTGAAATAAATAAATTCATTGTAAAGATGAACGAAGTAAGTGGGGATGGCTCGAAATGCTCACCCTCCAAAGAATTTGAGATGGATCAAAGGTTGGATGCCATCTACGATAAAGAACCCTTAGGCTTCGAAAGGGACCCCATAAACTCAGGTGCCAAAATGTTGGCACAAGATCCACTCGAAGAAGTCAACTTAGGGGATGAAAAAACGAAAAGAATAACCTACATAAGTGCAAAACTTAGCCCAGGCCTCAAGAAGGAAGTAATCGAAGTCCTCAAGAAAAACAAAGATTGCTTCGCATGGGATTATGACGAAATGCCTGGTTTAAAGAGGGAGTTGGTCGAACACAGACTGCCAATCAAAGATGGCAAGAAGCCCATCAAACAAACTCCCAGAAGATTCGCACCAACGGTTCTCACAAAGATTAAAGCTGAGATCGAAAGGTTGCTGCGTTGCAAATTCATCAGAACAACAAGGTACGTCGAATGGTTAGCAAATATAGTACCTGTTATTAAGAAAAATGGTTCTTTAAGAATTTGCATAGATTTTAGGGATTTAAACACTGCAACTCCTAAAGATGAATATTCCATGCCTATGGAAGAAATGCTAGTAGACTCTGCTGCAGGGTTCGAATACTTGAGTATGTTAGCTGGATACTCTGGGTATAATCAGATTTTCATCGCTGAAGAAGATGTTGCAAAGACAGCATTTCGTTGCCCAGGAGCCTTAGGCACCTACGAATGGGTGGTGATGCCTTTTGGTTTAAAGAACGCTGGGGCAACTTATCAAAGGGCAATGAATTCAATTTTTCATGATTTCATTGAAACCTTCATGCAGGTGTATATTGATGATATAGTCATCAAATCTATATCTGCAGAAACACATTTGCATCATTTGAGCCAATCATTCGAGCGAATGAGAAAACATGGCTTAAAGATGAATCCCCTTAAATGTGCATTTTTTGTGCAGGCTGGAGATTTTCTTGGTTTTGTGGTTCACAAGAAAGGGATGGAAATCAACCAGAACAAAACCAAAGCCATAATGGAGACGAAAGCACCTACGTCAAAAAAGGAGTTGCAATCTCTGCTAGGGAAAATTAACTTCCTCAGAAGATTCATTTCGAACCTGAGTGGAAGAACCCAAGCTTTCTCTCTGTTACTTCGTTTAAAGCAAGGCCAAGCCTTCGAATGGAACGAAGCCCACCAGGAGGCATTTGACAGGATAAAAAGATACCTCTCTCAGCCTCCTATTTTGTCTCCACCTTCATGGGGGAAGCCCATGAGATTGTACATATCTGCCTCTGAAGTTAGTATAGGTAGTATGTTAGCGCAAGAAGATAGCAATGGTATCGAAAGAGCCATATACTATTTAAGTAGAGTACTAAATGATGCAGAGACCAGATATAGCAATTTAGAAAAGCTATGTCTCTGTTTGTATTTCTCTTGTATGAAACTCAAGTATTATATAAAGCTTGTTGATGTTTATGTTTCATCTCATTTCGATGTCATTAAACACATGCTTTCAAAACCAATAATGCATAGCAGAGTTGGTAAATGGGCTTTAGCCTTAACAAAATATTCTTTGACTTTCATGCCTTTAAAAGCTGTGAAAGGTCAAGTGATTTCTGACTTCATTGTGGACCATTCTTTGGCTGAGCAGACTGTCATGAGTTACGTCGAAATACAACCATGGAAATTATACTTTGATGGTTTAACCCACAGGAATGGAAGTGGCATTGGAGTCCTTCTAATTTCTCCTGAAGGAATTCCAACAAAATTCAAGTATAAATTAGATGGTCCTCGTTGCTCGAACAACGAAGCTGAATATGAAGCGCTCATTGTTGGACTTGAAGCTTTGTTGGAATTGGGGGCAACTAGAGTCGAAATTAAAGGAGACTCAGAATTAGTGGTCAAACAAATTACAAAGGAATATAAATGCATAAAAGAGAACTTGATGATATACTTCGTCATAGTCAATAGGCTACTAAGGAAATTTGAATACATGGATATTCAACACATACCAAGAATAGAGAACCAAGAAGCAAATGACTTAGCACAGTTGGCTTCGGGTTATAAAGTTTCTACCAGGAACTTTAAGGATTTAGTTGAATTAAGGGGTAGAGTTATGGCTACTAGATTCACACCATCGGATCTGGAAAGTATGAAATTGGGATATGCTGAGAAACAGAGATTCGAAATATTAGCCATAAATACTTTGTCAGATGCAGATTGGCGAAGTCCACTGATGAGTTACTTAGCAAACCCAACTCTGAATGTGGATAGAAAGACAAAATACAGAGCATTGTCATATCTCCTCATGGGGAACGAATTGTTTAAAAATTACCCAAGAGGGTGTATTATTGAAATGCCTAGGAGAAAGTGAGGCATACTTAGCATTGTCAGAAGTCCACAATGGGGCATGTGGGGCACATCAAGCAGGCCATAAAATGAAATGGTTGTTATTTCGATACGGCTTGTATTGGCCTAGCATGCTCAAAGATTACATAGACTTTGCTAAAGGATGTGAGGAATGTCAGAAACATGCAGGGATTCAACATGCCCCTGCAAGTGAGTTGCATTCGATCATCAAACCATGGCCATTTAGAGGATGGGCATTGGATTTGATAGGAGAAATAAATCATGCTTCGTCCAAAGGACAAAAATATATCTTGGTAGGAATAGATTATTTTACCAAGTGGATCGAAGCTATACCATTAATAGTTGCTGATCAAGAGGCTATTATTGAGTTTATACAGAAGCACATTATCTATAGGTTCGGATTGCCAGAGAGCATAACCACAGACCAAGGCTCCGTGTTTACTGGTAGAAAGATGCAAGAATTTGCCCAAGAAATGGGGTTTAGATTGCTAACGTCAACGCCATATTATGCTCAAGCAAACGGTCAAGTCGAAGCAGCCAATAAAGTGATAATAGGATTAATCAAGAAGCATATTGGTAAAAAGCCAAGAAACTGGCACAAAACTTTGGACCAAATATTATGGGCCTGTAGAACAATTAGATGTTAACAATGCTTTCCTCCATGGTACTTTGGATGAAGAGGTGTATATGACACCTCCTCCAGGTTATAAAACTGCTCATCCTAATCAAGTTTGCAAACTCATCAAGTCCTTATATGGCTTAAAACAGGCCAGCAGGCAATGGAATCATACACTCACTGCCTCCCTTCTTTCCTTGGGTTACAAACAATCACAGAGTGATTACTCTTTGTTTGTAAAATCACATGCTGGTCATTTAACAGTTTTGCTCATCTATGTAGATGATGTTGTCCTCACAAGTGATGATCTGGAAGAAATCACAAGTGTTAAACAATTTCTGGATGCTAAATTCAAGATCAAGGATTTAGGGGATCTCAGATATTTTCTTGGTTTTGAAGTAGCAATGTCTAAACAAGGCTTGGTGATTTCACAGAGGAAGTATGCCTTGGAGCTCATTGAAGATGCAGGTTTACTTGCTAGTCAACCTGTCTGTACTCCAATGCTTCCTGGTTCTAAGTTTCCATCCATCACAGATAATCCATTTCCTGATATTGAGGCTTATAGAAGACTCATTGGCAGACTTTTGTACCTCACTAACACAAGGCCTGATCTGTCATTTGCAGTGAGCACTTTAAGCCAATTTTTGTCTAAACCAATGAGAGAACATCATGATGCAGCTTTGAGAGCTCTTAGGTACCTCAAACAGCAGCTAGGACAGGGTTTGTTCTTTCCCTCAGAATCTTCACATAAAATCACAGGTTTTTGTGATTCAGATTGGGCTTCATGTGTTGATACTAGGAGGTCCATCACAGGTTACAATGTGTTCTATGGAGCTTCTTTGATTAGTTGGAAGTCTAAGAAGCAAAGCACAATCTCCAGATCATCTTCTGAAGCTGAGTATCGGGCCATAGCAACCACAGCTTGTGAAATTCAGTGGTTATTGTACCTTCTCAAGGATCTTTATCAACCAATCCAGCAGCCTGTAGCTTTGTTCTGTGATAATTTGTCTGCCATTCACATTGCTCAAAATCCAACATTTCATGAAAGGACAAAGCATATTGAGATTGATTGTCATTTGGTCCGAGATAAGATACAACAAGGCATTCTTAAACTTATGCCTATTCCGACACATGCTCAGTTAGCAGATCTGCACACAAAGGCTCTTCATGGTCCTCAGTTTCAGCTTCTATTATCCAAGCTTAGTCTCAAAAATTTGTACATACATGCCTAAGCTTGAGGGGGGGTATTGAATTTACTTGCTAGTCAAGTAAATCTCATTTGTACATAGTTTCAGTTAGTTACTTGTATAGTTTCTGTTTAGTTTGTTAAAGGTAGTTAGGAGTTTGTTAGTTTGTTATTGAATCAGTTAGTTAGTTATTGATTCAGTTAGATTAGATAACTTGTATATAACTACCTAATGTATCACTCTTCCATTCATGAAATAAGAATGAGAGCTTATTTACCTCTGAGTTTCTACAAATTCTACATTTCTATTAGTCTTGATTAATAAGAAAAAAAGTCAAAATAATATATTTATACTTCATATGATTGAAATTTTATTTTCAATACCCTTTTATAATAAATGTCATAAAATATTTCCAAAAATACATTAATTAATTGTAGTTAACTATAATTTAAAAAAAAAAGTATTTTGAATAATAATATGTATTTCTTTCCTAGATTTTTATACAAATATATATTAATTTTAAATAATAAACATTTTTATATGACCTAATAGCTACTACATACTCAGACAAATATTTTCAGAGGGGAAAATGTTTTAAAAAGTATGTATTTTGACTAATAATATGTATTTCCTTCCTAGATTTTTATACAAATATATATTAATTTGAAATAATAAGCATTTTTATATGACCTAATAGCTACTACATACTCAGAAAAATATTGTCAGAGTGGAAAATGTGTGATTTGAATTCAAATTCAATTATACATAAAATATTTTTAACAATCAAACCATAAAATATAATAATAAAGATAAAAAAATTAGTATATATGAAACTAATTGTTTTTTATTTATTATTAATTTGTGCGTTTCATTTCATTCTCTGTACGCTCCATCTTATAGTATACATAGCTTTAAAAAGTAGTTTTTATTTTATATAATATTTTACAATATTAGTAAAATATTGATATTTTTTACTATATATTTTTAACTATTCATTACTTTTTTAATTCGTATAATGTTTTTTTTTTTTGTATTTAATACCTATAATGAATGATGATTTTATAAAATAATATTTATAAAATCTTTTAAATTGATACCATTATTTTTTTTAATTGAAGATAGAGGGATAGATTTAGAACTTTATGAAACGGGGGCCAAAAAATAGAATATAGTAAATACTAATTGTATTATGTTAGTAAAATATATTTAATAACAAATAATTAAACATATCATATTGTTTATCTAAGTTGTACATGACATTCTTTCATGTCATAAAGTTCATCAATAACTAAATTAGTATTAAATATTTTAGCAATCCCACTCTCCTGTAAGTAATTAAACACTTAGGAAATCATCTTCCATCTTATTTTTCATAATCTTCATAAAGAAAATGATCGGTTAAAATTGGAAGAATCAATATCAAAATAATTAAACGATGAACTAAAAGATAAGTCAATTTTTTTTTCACAAGCCTTGGCTGCGCTATTTGTTGATATATTAATCAAAGAAATATCAAGTTCATAATGTTTGGAATAAAATTTCTTAACAAACTCACAAATTTTCTCTATATTACAGGATTTGTAATGATCTTTTGGATCTAAGAATATACTCAAATTAAACAATTCCACCATATTATCACAAAATTTATTATTAAGCAACACGACACAGACTCAATTACTAAAATTTATAGTGATATTTCAGTGTTTTATACTCAAATATTTATACAAAAATATACTAGATTTTAATTTATATACTTGTGTGTGGCATGTGGTGTACTACTTATATTTTGCAGCAATTTTTTTTTTATTCAACAGAACATAAAACAAATTGCAACAAAATCTTTAATATACAATAATGACATATATGTACTGTACCTCAAAATTTATCCTCTTATTTCAAAAGATCTCATGCTTCTAGGATTCTCAATTGCTCAAGACTACTCAAGAATTGATCAGATGAATTCTCCTTCTAAGCAGTGGTCTACAATTAAGATTTTGATATCCTCAAGGGAAATTGAGCTTCTAATGCCTCAAGTGAGTTTCATGGTTCCCCATATGCTTCAAAGAATCCTCATGTCAAGTTTCAAGTCTTACATCACAAATTTACTCAGTCAATTAGCCAGATGATTAAAAATCAATTGTATTGGATAAAAAGTCAAATGTGGTCAACATACAATCAAACTTCAAAAATTTTTGTCAACATCAACATTTTGAAGTCACATTCATCATTTGATCAAGGATTGACATAACTCATCAAGAAAACTCAAGATTCATCATAAGTCAAAAGTTACTAAATTAGGGTTTTCTTAAGGAGAAGTCAACTGAACTTTGACCAAGCTTAACTTTCACATACTTCATCAGAAAACTCTCAACCAAAACCCATTGTGATGGAAATTCAATTATCTACAACTTTATATCTCTAAGTTCAAGGAGAAAAATGCTTCATTTGAGAGATATGAGGCAAAATATTACATGTCATTTTAAAAGTTAAAAAAAAAAAAGATACTTTTTGTCAAAGTAATTTAGATCAAGTTAAAATCTTTAAAATGAAAAATTATCAACATGAGAGTTGGAGGGGGCATCTTGAGCTTTCCAAAAAGTCAAAGATCACATTCATATGACAAAAATTTAGCAAGTTATGAGTTGCACAATTTGGGTAATTGTGTGAAATTGCATGAAACTTTAATTGAATAATTTTGGGCTTTTGGTCTAATGGGCCTAACTTTTGAAGTTCAAACGTGCTCATAACATATTAGGGGACCCCCAAAACCATTCTTATAATTTTTATGATTTTTATTTCTTTTAGGCTTAAATGCAGTTTTGACCCCCCTAGTTTAAGGTTTTTGGAGTTTAGATCCCCCTAGTTTAAAAGCCAGGTTTCTAGTCCCCATAGTTTTCAAATTTGGGATTTTTGAAGCCCCCCTCCATCTGGCTGCCCAAAAAGTTTTCAAATTTGGGATTTTTGAAATCTCGTACGGGCGGATGGAAGAGGAAATTAGGTTAAGCAATTTGGGATTTTCAGAAAATATGAATTATGAAATTAAAAATTCATTTGGAAATTAATATCACTTATTTAAATGTTTAAAAAATATTATTCTAAATAAGAAATAAGAAAATAATACGTGGCATTACTCTCCCTGTGCCATGTCACATGGAGGGGGCTTCAAAAATCCCAAATTTGAAAACTTTTTGGGCAGCCAGATGGAGGGGGGCTTCAAAAATCCCAAATTTGAAAACTATGGGGACTAGAAACCTGGCTTTTAAACTAGGGGGGTCGAAACTCCAAAAACCTTAAACTAGGGGGGTCAAAACTGCATTTAAGCCTTTCTTTTATTTGAATTTTTATTTGTTTAAATGTAAATTAAATCAAATAAATAGTAAGGGGAGGTATAAGGCATAAAAGGCTTTTGTTTCAAATATTGTGGATGCCCAAAGATATGCTATAAATCGTGTGGGAGTTATTTTCAAAATAAATCTTCATGTTTTGTCTTATTCCAATTCTATTTTCAAACAAGAATCAAAGGTTATTTTACAAGAGGTCCAAGCCCACCTTTTACCTAATCTAATCCTCTTATAAATACCATTCATGTTCAGACAATAAGGACATGAAAAAATCTTGCAAGAACACCCACTCAAAACCTCAAATTTTGTCAAACTAGGGAAAACTTGAAACCTCTCATACATCCACTTTCAAAGCTAAGCAACCATCCAAATCGACTTCTGGGATGTTATAGGGTGAGTTGGAATCATCCTTGATGATCAAAGAGGCCTGAAACATGCATCTCATGCATCACTGATTTTCATACTTTTGTTAATTTCATATTTTTATTTTTAATTACCATACTTTAATTCATACTAATGACTCTAATGTGTTCCTGAGATGTAGTAGCACAGGTCTGAACCTTCGCACGAATCCCATAATGGCAGAATCGTGTATCACCATGTTTATACCGTTTTGAATTATTTTGATTATATCTCACTATGCAGGATATTTTAGCTAAAACTAAGGCCACCAATGAGTTTGCAGCCCTCAAATTAGAGGGGTAGGATCCTTTGTGATCATTAAAACGCTTTATTTTGCAGGTTGGAGAAAACGAGCTCGTCGGAGAAGACGACCGGAGCTAGGGATGCGGCACTTCTCCGGTGCATTGATTATGTTTATAATATATTTATTTTGCTTTATTTTACTACTGAATGTAACAGCCACCCCAGTGGCAAGCGCGCGTACAAAGGCTCTTCTTACCTCAAAGGCGTGGATTCGATCCCGGTCTTTTGCAATCTTTTTTGCTATTTTCCAATTTACCTAGGTTTTCTATATAATATGCAGCGCTTATTTCCTAACACAACCAGCGCGATGGCTCGGTGGCAAGCAAGACATTATAAAGGCTAGAGGGTGTGGGTTCAACACTCACCCCATATAGTTTTATATTTTTCTTCTTCTTTTTAACCTTATTTCTTTTAATTACTAACTCTAATTTGTTCCTTAACCCTAATTATTTTTCTTAATTAATTATTAATCAATTTTAATCTTTTTTTTAAAACCCTAATAAAGGTTTAGGTTTTTAATCAATAATTAATTTTTACATTTTTATTGTTTATCAATTAATTAGGTTAATTAATATTTTCTTAAAAATTAAAATTAATTAGACTTTAAGAATTTTTATTAATTAAAATTAATTAGATTTAGGATTTTAAATATTTAATTAACATCAAATTAATTTCATGAAAAAAATCACATTCAAATATTTTTTTATTATCTATTTTGCTATTAATTTTCTTAGAGAAATTGTATAGGTCGCACGATTTTCTTGTAATAGCTTAGATTTATCTTTCTGCGTTTTTTACCTATTATGTAACTGCTTATGGGATGTAATAGTTTAGGGTTTAATTTCCGCACTTTATTTTCTAAATCTTTTTTATGTAACTGTCCTAAAGTCCTGTAATAGCTTAAGATTTACTTTCCGCACCTTTAGTTTTCTGCATACATATTATACTGTTAGTAACTAGGCATATATGGCAAGATATAAAAATAATCGTTAGCAAACTTTAATACAAGATAAATAACTGAACTGAATACATTATTCACACTCGCACCTCCAGGATAACCTCTCCTTGTTGCCTTCTGAAATAATGGTCACGTCCCTCGAAAGTGGAGATACTTTAGCAAAAGCCTCTCGATCAAATCATCATAGTCTCTTTCAAATAAAGATCATAATCTCTCGATGACCCTTCGAGTTACCTACAAAATGATCTAGTCCATACGAGTAAATGATGATAGTCCATTCGATACAAATTTCTAAAATATCCTTACATGTTGTCTTCGATGATCATACGATGACCCTACGCCTGTCCATTCACATCCAATAGATAGGGTTACCTACCAACTAATGGTATGGATAGTACTATCTCTAATGGAGAAGGAAAAGAATAAGAACGACTTTTAGTGGGTAAAGAACTCTTAATCGCTTGCTCATAAACTTTTCTAAAAGATATTTTTTACACATCACACTTTCGAACAAATATTTTCAAAAAAATACTTTGTACATATTCTTGAGGACTGATACAAGAATCATTACAAAGTTAGTCTTACATTGACTTTTCAAAATATTTTGAAAGAAATCACACACACAAAGCAAATTTTTTAAAAGTGTGCTAAGCAATTAAGAGTCTGTAGATAACTTCGGATGAAAACAGTGTTAATACCTTTCTTTTTCATAATTTATCCCCGTACTCAAAATCTATCAAGGTTTTTCCTACTCTTTTCACCATTTCTTAAATATTGGATAAAAGAAAAGTCGATAATAACTTTTGCTATCCACACATTTGAATAAAACCAAAAAAAATCAATTCTTCATTGTATTACAATATAATATTAATAATATATAATAAAATATATTAAAATGTTAAATTATATAAGAATTTATATTAATGATATTCATGTCTGTAATATTCAATAGCATTATTCATGATCAAATATTTATGTTAAATTACATGCATTTATTTAATTAATATATAGGTAAAGAAATTTAATTAGCAAGAGGGCCAAGCCATGGCCCTAAAAATCCGTCCTGATTTAAACTCTTTATCTCTCATCTATAATATTTTTTCATAAAATTTTGGTTTTAAGAAGTTATGATATCACTGAAAAATATAGAATGTATATCAATCAATTACATTTATCTTTATTAAATATCTATTACCTATAGTAAATTTTGGAATGAAAATACAAACTAACATTGGTGAAGTTTGTAAAAGATTAGTTCATATTTTACCATGACGTTAAGTTCGAGTTATATAAAATTACAATTGTAATTTGTAAGTAATAATGACTTAATTAATAGATACAATATTATTAAAACAAGTACTTTTTGTCTTGTCTCGTGACTTCTTCTCAGTCTAGTGAGTTTCTAGAATCAGGATCTAAGTCACATGGATTTTATATATACAAAAGATTAAACACTAAAGACTAAAGAGTCAAGCTATTATTAACTGAATAAAAACATGGGCACTAATTTAATTAGTTTATAAGAATAAAAGTGATAAGTAATTTATGAGAGTGTAATAATTCAACTACTATTGTAATACCTACATATAATTTATATTTAAAAAATATATTATACATGAAATAATTGGTATTGAATACACATGAGAGTCTATCGCCAAATTGGCGACATTTTATATATATATATATATATATATATATATATATATATATATATATATATATATATATATATATATATATATATATATATATAAATATAAAGAATAATATACGTAAAATGATATATAAAAAGGTCTAAATATAATTAGGATCTAAAATGGAGTCTATATAATCTACAATGAAATATCACAATACAAAAAGTCGTCAAAATATCATCATGTAGGCTTATCTTAACCTTATCTTGCATATAACTACCTGAAAACAACAACAACAATAATGGAGTGAGATGATAATCTCAGTGAGTTCTCATATCTTATGTTCCACCCGACTCTAAGGGACTATTCTTGTTTCATAACTTAAGTCTTCACCTTTTGCTACTTTTGTTATTACTCACACAATATAACTAAGGCTTAGGCATCCAACGGGTTTCATGGTTTGTAAGGAAAACACACAATATGAGTTCACAATAATCTAATGAATCACTATTCGGGAATACACAACAAAGTATCTTTCTCCTGGCGATCCTACATCTAGGACTATGGACATGGGTCACAGATCTATGTTTCCTAGGACAATTTCTCCCCGTCTGATCCGAATCCATGGACTATGGACACGGGTCACGATTGTCCGCATAATCATTGAATGTCTCCCGGCCAATACGAATCCACAAATTTGGGTCACAGGATTACGAACTTCCCATCGCACAAAATACTTCTCCCCGGTCGATCTGAATCCACGGACTATAGACATAGGTCACGGTATCCACCAAATAATTATTTGCCTTCCCGGTTACTACTCTATATGAGTCTCTAACTTGGAATACACACGAATAGGAGTTATTCTCGAATACATGATTATTTCATTAATCACCATGTGATTATTCTCAGAAAAACCATGTAATCATATTACAACTACCATGAGTTGAGTTCACAAGTACCATGTGATTCTATCACAATTACAATATAAACAATGGGTTTCCATAGAAGCTAGTTCAATGCACAACGGACCATCGTTAACCATTCATGTCATCTGACACTTTTCGTAAGTGGAACAATTCATCTCTTACAACTATTCACTCACGGATGCATACCTAGGACCCTCTTACATTTGAGCATTTAAGTCTAAGTTATTTACCATAACCTAAGTTATCATTACTAATTCCATTCACTAGCTATGACTCTAGGTTTGGTTTTACTTATTTTCATTAAAATTGATTCATTCCTTATTCACATATTCATCATAATATGATTCATAAACACACATGAAAATTCATTATAAATACCCAAACAATAATCGAGACACGAGCATGATTTCTTTTTACCAAATAATAAAGAATTAGACTAGATTTCTAATGAGTATGACATCATCTTAATCGAAACTACGATACCTATTTTATGCTGGAGACAAGGAATCAAAATATTTTTCAGCATAATAGAACCCTTGCTTAGCGAGGCCTAGCGAGCTCCAAGCGAGGCGAGGCAGTAGCCTCAAAATTGCATAATTCCTCTTCCTCACTTAGTGAGCGTCAAGTGAGGCTCCAGCGTGATGAGGCAGAATGTCACATTCTTTCAAAAACCATTGCCTCGCTTAAAGAATACTCAACAAGCTCCAAGCAATCTCTCCTTGCTCAGCAAAACATCATCTCGCTTAGAGACGACAACAAAACCAAAATTCTGGGCAGCATGAATGTTCGCCTAGCAAGCTCATCCCTCGCCTAGCGAGGATGGCATAACAGAATTCTCCCATAAATGTAACAGAAGAAAAAATCTAAGCAACAAGCCATCACACAACACTATAATGCATCCTACAATACCAATTAACATGGTTTAACACATCAAAACATACAAACATCAAGACGATCATGGATGAGTATCAAAACACACACACATAAACTTTTCACACAAAACTTAATTCCCAAAACATAGATTTTCCCCACCCAAAGCTAGTTTAACTAGGAACCCACCTTGATGAGATGTAGATGATGAAGGTTCAGAGATGATTCTTGATGATTGAAGTTTGGTCTTCTCTTTTTCTTTTTCTCTCTTTCTTCATTCTCTTTTCCTCTTTCTCCTTTTCTCTTCTTACTAACAAATGAGGGAATGAAAAGTATAAGAGAGGGTAAGAAAAAATATCTAGGGCAAGGTTTTTGTCTCTAGTAACAAATTACCATTAACAATGTTACTAAAATGTCACTATTTACTAATTAGCAAGGATCAAGCTAATTGAGTAAGAATTGATCTCTTCAGATTTTATTAATTATTCTATTTGTCTCAACTAACAACGACTGACAACTAATAGAGCATTTAGGAATACAGTTATTCCTAACTGACAAGGATTAGAGTGCTAGAGAAGATATGGAGTATTACAAGTATGTTTTAGTATTGAGTTTTTGTTAAGTCAGGTCACTTGGTAGCTGTGAAGAGACATCAATTACAGGGTTGTTGATTCTAACTTATGACATTGCACTTGTCCACCTTTAAAAGAATGAACTCTAACCACTAGGCTACTTGACTAAAAAAATTGTTATAGGTGGTTGGTTCAAATTTGATTCGTGTTGTTACACTTTTTTTCTAATGTATTAATGTAAATAGATATTTATAAATAATAATTTTAAAAAAAAATCTCGTAAATTTATAAGTTAAAAATATGATAGTTCATTTAATTACTTCACTACTATAAATTATATTACCACAGTTGTCAAAAGGGTTTCATTAAGCTTGGACATCCGTGATAACGAAGGGTGTTGTTCTAGGTCGACCACAAGGGCCAACAACCGTGACCTAGATAAGTAAATAATTTTCTAGTTAGCTCAAAGGGTATGAGTGTTATCTTTGGGAAGATCACATGATATCTGAGTCCTAGATACATATAACGACTCCCTGCATTCCACGACTAAAGAATAGCGGGTTGTAACAACTAGCCACTATATTTAGGGGAATCACACTATTCTCTAGGTACATAATTTAAATTCAAACTTTATTAACTCATTTTAATCGCATGTTGGCCTGAGCGTTAGAGTGTTAACCTGCATCCCTCATCGATCAAAAACTGAAGACGGTAGTTGCATCTCACAACCTTCTTTCTTCGATCAATTGAACAACTCATATTTCGGTCCATCGATTTGAAGATTCCCAACCTAGTAAATTATATTTCCAAAGATCAAACCACAAATCCTCTATTTTTGATCTACACAAGTAGTAGATCAACTCTGATTTTCAACTTATTTAATCTCTAACCTCTAGACCTTCCGATAATGGTAGGATCTAGAGTGACTTGCTCCAATTTTTATGCAAAGTAGTCACTACTGCTCAAGCTTCAAGAGATCCACCGCATCCTCCTCAAGGTTGTGCAGATCAGGTCATCGTGAACACTATATTGCATCTAGATCTCCTATAACCTCCTTCGTTCATAAAATTTGTTCTGTAGTTATAACAAGGCGATCCTAGACATCCGGCTTTGCCAGTGACATCGAGACCAAATACACTACATGCTTTCCAATTATTGCAAGCTAATCTCGGAGTACGAGGCCCAAATAAGTGTTTCAATAATATGTATAACATAGTTTGACAATAAAACTCAAAATCAATAAAATAAAGGTTGCTTCATCTAGAAGAAACCATGCACAACGTGAATTTAAAAGGTAATACAGTGCAAGTAGCCTCTTTTAGAAGAATCCAAACAATCATTCTCAAACCGACTGCATCACAATGATATGTGTCTCTGAGATCTCTAAATCACCAAGAGACATCAAACTCCTCTTTACAGTGTTGGATGAGGATGAGGTAGTCATCTTCCTCCCGAGGAACATGTAGATAAACCTCATGTGAATAAACTGCATATACATCCTTTTTTCACTCATATCCTTGATAGCCAGATCCCAAAATCATTGGAAAAACCTAAGAAGTTGAAGGAGTGTGACAGAAAAGGAGGTCTCAATGAGCATGTGCAACATATTGATGACCGTTTAAGCTACTACCACTTTGATGATGAGGCAAAGATAAAACTATTTACACTAACATTGACAGTGTCACCTAGGCTATAGTTCAATGTTTTGTCAGACAGGAACGTTGATTCATGGATTGATCTATGCGAGAACTTCACTACTCATTTCACGGCTTGAAATAGGCATCTGGTGACAATAACTTCCCTTGGTGGAATCATACAGGGGGAAAAAGGAAAGCTTGTAGTCGCATATCGACCGTCTCACTCAAGTGGCGGCGAAAGTAAGAGGTTTTAATGAGAGCCTCAAGTGTTGAAGCTTTGAGAGCAACCTAAAGGAAGATAAATCCTTAATTTAGAAATTGGGGGGTGCAACGAGGCCCATAGTCTAAAAGAACTCCTAAATAGGGCACAAATATTCTAGGAGTTCTGGTTGACTACCAGGCAGCAACAGAAGCAGGTTCTGGTCGTCCATCCAGGAAAGATTCCAATAGAAGGGGGAGGAATCAGATTGTGGGAATCATGGAAGATATGACAAATACACTTGTCTAAACAATTCTCAAAAGAACATATACCAAGAGTGTGTCAGCACGAAATTATGGAAATTCGAAATAAAAAACCCCTTCCTTATCATAGAATCTTCCAAGACGACAAAATGAAATATTACCGCATTCACAAGGGCCACGACCATACCACTAATGACTACATCCAACTGAAGAATTCCATCAAGGGTTTGATAAAAAATGGTCGGTTGTTGGAGTATACCAAAGGTGGGCAAGAGGGACCGATAAGAGTCCTCAAAGAATAAGTTGTCGTCCAAGGTTAATTATGTTGCGACTAATAGTGAAGGTACTAGCAGGGAAAATAATGGAGAAAGCAAGGGATATCACCAACATATTGTAACCATTATTGCGATTGATGTAACATCCAAAATTTAGAATTTTTGTGCTTATGTGTTTGTTTTTTAATATTGTGTAAATTGTGATATTGTGTACTAGAATATCAGTGGGAATATTATGGTGGGTGAGAATTATTTAGATTTATTTAAATAATAGCGTTATGGGTTTTATTAATAAAATAATAAAATAGAATATTAGATGTGTAGAAATTTTAGGGACATGATGGTAATTAAGATAGTAAATGAGGTAAACCATAGTTAATGGATATTTTAAAAAGGGAATAAGGAAAAGTGATGTCAGTTTACAATAGTTTGTGAAAAGTTTTGGGAACACAAAGGAAAGACTAGGGCACGGAAGAGAAATATTTATTCATCGATTAGAGCTTGAAGAGATCAATTGCTAGGAATAACCGGGTAAGGGTGGGTAATTGTAATTGATTATAATTGGTATGAAGGGAAGGTAGATGTAGGTTTTGTTGATTCTATTGATTGATGATGAATGAGCATGAAGGATTGTTGAGATTGATGTTTAATGTGCTATGATCTGATTTGATATGTACATGTTGATATGTTATTGTTAAATTTCAAATTATGGTAAATGTTGTGAATATTAGATGAGTGTGATGCCTGAAATTGGACTTTGAAAGGGCTACAACAATAGAGATTCCCACGTGGAGATTGCATGTTCATGAAAATTCATCGGGCGAGGATTTTTGCTGGGCGAGCTCGAGGTGAAGGAAGTTGGGGAATTCTTGGTTGGTTGTTGGGTGAGGAAGTGGCGAAGGACGAGAATTTGTTGGGAGAGGTCGGGGAGAATGGCTGGCAGTAGAAATTAAAAGTGTCGTAACTTAGGTTTCGTAACTCTGTTTGATGCGTCGTTCAAATTGTTTGGAAGCTCATAAATAGAACTATCACATAATTTAATTAGGAGAACTGTTTGGATATTAATTACATGCCTAATGTGTTTGAATAGTTTATTGTTCACATGTCTTATTAATGAGTTATTGTAATGTCGTGATAATATCGCATCGTGATGACCTGTTATGATGATGAAACTTGATGTTGCTGCCTGTTGTGATTCATGTACCTCTATTGTGAAACTTTATGTTCTAAATGTTGTTGTATGCCTCATTTCCTATCGTGATGGTTCAAGTGTGACTATTGTGTTGAAATATATGATGTTGATGATGTTGTTGTGCATGATGAGATTCCACACATCTATGTTGTGGAACTTATGTTCTGAATTATGTTGTGGCCTTGTTTCCTATGGTGATAGTTCGAGTGCGTGTAGATAAATGTTTCATCCGGGGATTTAGCTAAGTGTAACCTATGGTGATGGTAGTGATTTGGTGTACTCCGGTTCCAAGAGGGAATCAATCCTATGGTGGGATCATGGAGTGAAATGAACCTATGTGTTCATGTTATGGTACCACATGCATTGTGTCAGTGTTGTTGCGTTACCATTATGTGTGGCATTGCTTGAGTTTTGTTGATTAAATATGATGTGATAATACTTGTGTTTGTTACATGACCGTGTGTGAATTTTGTGATGAAGATGTTGTGTGAGCTATTTATAATGAATTAAAGTATGAGCATATGTTATATTGATGTTGTTCAATTGTAGACTATAATTGTTGAAGTTTACTTTTCTCTTATGCCTTTTATAATTGATTATGATTACTCACCCCTTCAGTTTGAATGTTGCCTCCACGTGGGTAACGTGCAGATATCCGGGAGTATCTTGCAGAAGTAAGAAAGATAGCTCACTGAAGTATTAAGTAATTTACTGTTAATTTAGAGGTGTCTTGCGGTGATATGTAACATCGGGTTGGGAACACTTCATTGGATTTTTATGTCATAATTATGTTGAAACCTTTGCAGGGATTTTAATTGTTGAACTAATTTTATTTCCACTCTTTTATGAGATTAAATGTCATGAGTTTAAAAGTTGAGAATATTTATTTGATGATGATTCCGATGTGATGTTTTATATAAGTATTGAAGTTGCATAAATATCATTAATGTGTATTGATTATGAATAGTATTGTTGTAACCCGTGTTACGGAGCATGATTGGTTTATGTTTTCATGACATGTCACGCCCTTATATGGTGACTCTGGTTGAATTATTCATAAATTTTATGTGTTTTAGAAGGGTGTTACATTAGTGGTATCAGAGCGGGTAGATATATCCGACTAGGTTTTTTATGATGTCTAATTCTTATTAGTCGATTAGTGTGTGGACACTATCGATACGTTGTTTCTTCTAATGTTGGTTGCCTATATGCAGAGTTATGACTGGAGGAAGAAACGATGGTGCTATTTCTCAGGCTTTGGAAGCAATGGCTCAAGCTCTGCAGAACCAACAAGGATTTGTATAATCAGAATGTTGGAGAAAATGATGAGTTTCGTGCTTTGGGGAGATTTCAGCGAAACAACCCGCCAATCTTCAAGGGCGGACATAATCTTGATAGTGTGTAGAAGTTACTCAAAGGGATTGAGAATATCTTTAGGGTGATGGATTTCTCATAGGAGCAGATTGTACAGTTTGGTACTCACATTCTGGAAGAGGAAGCTAAGGACTTGTGGAATAATGCATGCCAGAGGATGGAGTTTTGGGAACATGGATCACTTGGGCTGTGTTTAAAACTAATTTTATGGAGAAGTACTTTCCTTAGGACATGTGTGGTAAGAAAGAGATCGAATTCCTTGAGCTGAAACAAAGGAATTTAATTGTTGCTGAGTATGCTACTAGGTTTGAGTAACTAGTGAAGTTTTGCCCGCATTATAACAATATGGAAGCTGAAGTATCTAAGTGCATCAAGTTTGAGAATAGACTGCGTCCGGAGATTAAGAAAGGTATTGGGTATCAAGAGGTTCACCAGTTTATCATGCTAGTGAATAAGTGTAGGATCTATGACCAGGACAACAGGGTCAAATATTCCTTTTACAAGAATCTTAGTGATAAGAAATGGAAGAACCAAGATCGTGAAAAATCTTATAATGCTCCAACTGACAATGGGAAGCTGAAGGCTTCAGATGAGAAGAAGACAAGTGGGGGAAGAACACTCACTTCTGTCAAGTGCTTTAAGTGTGACGAGCATGGCCACTATTCTAATGATTGCAATAATAAAGTTATGAGATGTTTCAAATATGGGAAGACAAGTCACCATGTTTCTGAGTGCAAGAGTGATGGTCTAACTTGTTTCAACTGTAGTGAACGGGGTCACATCAGTACTCAATAACAGAAGCCGAAGAAGACTGCTTCTACTTTTTCTCATACTAGTGGTAGAGTGTTTAATTCAAGTGGTTAAGAGGTTCCAAAGAAGGACAACTTAATTAGAGGTACTTGTTTTATTAACAATGTTAAATTGGTTGCTATTATTGATACTGGTGCTACTCATTTTTTTATTTCACTTGAGTGTGCTAATATATTGGGTTTGAAATTGTCTTCTATGAGTGGGACTATGGTGATCGATACTCCGGCTAATGGTTTTGTGACTACTGGGTTAGTCTGTTTGAGTTTCCCTTTAACCATTTATGGTAAGAGTTTTGTGATGGATTTAGTGTGTCTATGTTGAAGCAGTAAAGCGGAAGGCAAAAAGTAAGTCATTATTTGACCAGGTGATATTTAGGTTATGTCGTATCGTGTCCATAGAGATTGGTTATCAAATTTTCATTCGACAAATCATTTGTTAATGAGTTAGGAGTGGTTTGAATGGAAATGGTAAATGTTATCAACAGAAAATAAATGTAAACAACAATAAAAGAAAAAGGAATAACTTATCAAGAGTGCATATATACTACTACTCACAAACTTAAACCTATAGACCAGTTATACTCAACCTACAATACTCGTCAATGTCATCACGTGTCAAACACTACACCCACTATATCATCTCAGCGGAAATCTCTCGACCAACCTTAACAACACAGAAGTCAACCATGTTACTCGCGTTAACGATCTCTCAGTCAACACAACCAACACAAAGGCATTAATCATAGACACCCAAGTGAATAATAACGCTAAATTTATCTTTAGAATTCAGACACTATTAGATGATAATCCTAAATAAGAATTCGAGCAGTATATGTCTATAGAAACCCAAACCCCGAGCACAGAGCAAAAATCTAGGACAACAGATAAGGATTTGTAAAGTAAGTTTTATATAACCCCATGGGCGAAAAATATACATGAGTTCAGAGTAAATACATATACAAACCAAACTAAAAGATAATACACAAAGAAAAATATAAATGAACCAGAAATCTATCGGTTTATTCTCTTCATTTCCCGTTTGACGACTGCATCGAGATTTTGTACGGATGATGATGTGGCACTTTATGGTCGTGTCAGGATTACGCTTTCAAGTCAAGGTCCAATCCAATTGCACATACAAGGCCCATGTATATAATCTCAAATTTGATTTTTTGTAAGGGAGGGCTCTCATAATTTAGAAATCAACACAAACACTAAAATCTTTTCTCTTAATTCTCTCAAAGATCAAATAAAAGTTCTACAACTTTTTCATCAAGAACACAACAACAATTTCATCAAGATTTGAAAGTCAAAGATCAAGAAAAATTCTTCTCTGATCGTTGATCCATTTGTTGTGATCTCTATACATAATCCTCCTCTTCACTTCTACCGGTGAGTTTTCTTGAACTAAGCACTTTTGAAATAAGTGATTATTTGAGAAGCACTTTTTTAATCAAGCATGAAATGAATCTAGGTTGAATTTTGAATTGAGAATATAGATATAAGCCTATAATTGTGATTTGATTTGATCATCGTGTGTAAATTTGGAATTGGATAGTTGAATTAAGTGCTTATTGAATTAAGTCGATTTACTTGAAAGTGCTTAATTAATGAACAAATTGATGAGGTTGTGTTGAGTTTAATTATTGATATTAATTCATCATGTGAAGATTGAATCTAGAACTTGAATTATGCAAAATCATATGTTGAATGTGTGACAATTTTGTGTTTGATCAAATGCCCAAACCATGAGCCAAATATCAAAAAACTGTTAAAAACTGTTTTCTGTATGAAGGTAACCGGTTACCCGGTTTTGGTAATCGGTTGCCCCACTTACAGTAGCGTTTCCCAGCTTTTTTGGCTTGGGTAACCGGTTACCCAGTTATGGTAACAAGTAACCTCAAGTCAGTAGCTATTTTCTCAGATTTTTAGTTAGGGTAACCGGTTACCCAAATTCTGGTAATCAGGTTCCCAGGCCAAAAATCAGCAACTTCTTTTTTTATTTTATTTCATTTTTCATTGTGTTTTCTCTTTCGACTTAGTTTTTCCTTGTTATTTTTGACATGTGTGTTGATTGTGCAAGCAATTATACTAAGGTATTCTCATGATGATATTAATCTGTGTTCCACTTTATTGGGGGAACACAAGTTCAATATTATTCTTGATATGTGTTTCGCTTTATTTGCAAGATACATATGTGATTTAGACGAGTTATGATTTGATCTTCATGATTTGAGGAGTATACATGCTTGTTGTGTTTTTCGTCTGGACTATATTTTCATGCAGGATAACTTTTGTGATGGTGTCTGATGCATACTATTTGTGATTTATTTTCATATTATTGCTTCAAGCTTTATGTCGGAAGTCTGATTTTTGACTTGCTTTATTTGTTGATGCTAGCTCACTCGAAGTTTTCTGAGTTTCTTATATTTTCTTGATTGCTCGTCATGGATTGCTATCCGTTTGGTATTTCATCTCTTCCTTTTTACTACTTCCATACTTTATCGCTTTCCTTGCCATGAGAAGTAGGAATCAAGATGTATGATGGGGATCTCCATTGTTGATCATGTCAGGAATCCCTCTGGTTTATTTAAAGTCCCATTTAGGGAAATTCCGCATTATGTGCACTATGTGTGCTACTTATGCTTGTTTAAAATCCTACCTTTGAAGTTGGTATTCTACAAGTGTGTTTACATTTTATGCTCGCATATACTACAAACAATAAGTCCTCAAAAGGAGGTGAGCAGAAAGGGTTCACAATCAACTACCATGTTTTTTGCGTGTCATCCTTAGCTCACATTTCACAACGGTGCTTTGGAATTGTGCAGATCATGTGTATCGAGTCAGTCAAGTGGAAAAAGGGTTTCGCAATCAAACCCCCACACTTTGTCAGAAGTTCGCAATGGTCATTGCTGATACTTTGCTACCCACTTGTTTGCTTTGGGTGATCCGCTCCCCTTAGCTAAAGTAATGCTTTTATTTTTTATTTCATCTTAGTCCCCCGCTTGTTTGCTTCAGGTGATCCGCTCCCCTTTGCTAAAGCAGATTCTCTTCACACACCCATCCCCTGAGTCAGTACACCCTGATTTAGTGCTTTTGCCAAAGCACTTGTTTGTATATACCATGCTTCCTTAGGATGTGCTTGTTTCTTTTCTGATTCGAGATAGACATTAGGATAAGTATTCATGCATGCTAACATAGGGTAGAGATTTCTCTTTTTAAACACAACCTTAGGATTAATCATTGTATGATAACATTAGGGTTAGATTTAGGATAGTCTCCCTTAGATGTTTTTCTTTCTTTTGCATCCTTGCATTAAGATTAAAAGTCTTTTCTTAGAAAATGCATAAATCAACTAACAATTCTTAAACCCTTTCTTAAGGTAAAAAACACTAACCAACTCCTTTCTTTTTTCCAATCAGCTTTTTCTCTTCTAAGAGCATGTTAGTTCCTTTCCACTGTAGGTCATAGTCTCCAAAGTTCGAGCAACGGTGGAATGATTGAATTTAATATTGTTCAACTAAAAAACACAAACCCACCAAAACAAATGAGCCAAACTACAATAACTCTGATTTATCAAAAAGGATACGTAGGTATCAGGGTAGGGCCCAAGCGAGCACAACTTTATTTTCTATACATTATTTTTTCTTTTCTTTTGCCTGCATTCCCTCTTTGCATTTTTCTTTTATCTCTTAAGCTTAAATTTGAAACAAACCCTTTGATTAGAATAACAAGAGTGGATACCATAGATTACTACGGTCGTGTGGGGTGCTAATACCTTGCCCTCGCGTAACATACTCCCTTACTCGTATCTCTTGGTCGTTTGACATTGATTTCACCCTTCTCAGCTTTAATCAATGTTTACCTTTCTCTTCTTGTAGGATAAAATATGTTTGGTGGCGACTTCATTAAATTCATCTTGATGATTTATTCAGTCGTTTGTTTGAGTTCACAATTTCACTGGGGATATCTTGACCAATTGTTGGTCCATCCCGGAGTCGCTCCTAGCTCTTATTTTTTTTCCTTTGGTATTTATTTTTATGCTTTAAATTTATTCATTTGTACATGTTTATCTGAGCATATGTTTGAATGGCATTTTACCATATTCCATACTGGTTATTAGTTGTGCTGGATTCTGGTTTTCTATGTTGGGTGGGTGTTACTACGAGGTAAAAGTCCTAATACCCAGGCCAAGTGACAACCATAAGAACATTAGGAATAGAGTGGAACATGTCGGCTAGTTGACTTAGGTTTCATTATTACCGTCATGTCGCCCATGCTCAGATGAGGTACAAATGAGGGGTTATTGTTTTCACGTAGGTGATACGACGATATTTTTTCAAGAGTACCCTCGATTTTGGGTTACCCGACCTTACCCTGACCTAGTTTTCACCCGTGAGTAGGGAGGGACTTGATTATCACAGGTACAAATGGTGAATATGTTCAGTTGGTGACTATGTTCTGTTGGTGACCATTTTGTTTTGATGGTTCTCAGATTTATTTTTTGAGTTTTTGATCCATTGACTATGAGGTTTATTTGGGTTTATGTTCCAGACTTTTGATCCTAATGCATCTCCCATGTTCAAAAAGGGCACATTAATCAGCATTATGGAACCTTTGATCCCATGTTTGTTGCACTTGCATCATGGCATATTTACTTTTACAAAAAAAAAAAATATGCATGAAGAAAGTTAACACACATGTTATTTCTATTTCCAAGGAACCATGCTTGTGGACCTTATGTTGTGGCTATCCATCTTTTATTAGACCAAAATCAAAATTAAAAGCATGTGGGCTCCTTGAAAATGTTTGAACATGGCATTGCATTCACTCATTCGCCTCATGCATCTTCATGCATCCATAACAGGTACTCAGAGTTGGGGAAATTCTTATTCAAGTCTGGTATTCTTTTTAGAACTGCAAATCTTGACTTCTCACCGCACTGTGATATGAAAAAGCCATGAAGCAACTTTGTGGGGAATTTGATGAGATGAAAAAATTAGATTGGGCTATTTATTATGGACATGCAGGCAATGGTCCATGGTCAGAAATCCTTAGGGGAGGAAAATGACCAGTTGTAGACTCAGTTGAGTCGGATATGGAAGTTCTGAAGATAGTGTCAGCAAAGGAAAGTGATCCTGAATTTTCTTGCTAGCAACTAGTTTCTGATCTCCAAGTGAATCCATGGAGCAAAGCTTATCAGCAAAGACAGAAAAAGCTTGAGAAGCATGTTGATACAATCTCTATACCTTGCATCTAGTTATTTCCTCGGGTGTTGGAAGCTCAGTTGATTAAGCTTCGTGCTATGGGTCCTCCTCCAACAAATCTATCTCCTGATTTCGATGTAGATGCTATATGTGTCTCCAATTCTAGGGCACCTGGTTATGATATTGAAAATTGCAAGAGGTTGAAGTATGAAGTCCGACACTTGTCTAGTTTCTTTTCCAAGGTTCAGTCCATGTTTGGAAAACCATTTTAGACTCTTTCTTCTCAGTAGAGTGCTTCTTCTCTATAGTAGAAGATGAGATGATGCTTCTGTGATAAAGAAGTATAAGATGTCTAGTTCTTGGACACCTGTTTCCATGTAGAAGAAAAATACCTCAAAGGTCGAGTTCTACTTCCAGAGTTCATTTTCTTCTGTGTAGTAGAAGATCTTGTTACAGTTTCTGGATTTTTGCTTCTGCGTAGTAGAAGACGAAGATTCTTTTGTGAAGAAGGAGATTCCCTGAAATCCAGTTGCTAAAACTTATCTTTTGTGAAGTAGGAGATTCCCCAGAATTCAATTACTAAAACTTCTCTTTTGTGAAGTAGGAGATGAAGTTTATTTTCTTCTGTGTAGTAGAAGATCTTGTTACAGTTTCTGGATTTTTGCTTCTGTGTAGTAGAAGACGGATATTCTTTTGTGAAGAAGGATATTCCCCAAAAATTAGTTGCTAAAACTTATATTTTGTGAAGTAGGAGATGAAGTTTATTTTCTTCTGTGTAATAGAAGGTCTTGTTACAGTTTTTGGATTTTTGCTTCTGTGTAGAAGAAGACGGCGCTTCTTTTGTGTAGTAGGAGATGCTCCAGAATTCAGCGGTTGATTTCCTCTTCTATGTAGTAGAAGATGGTTGGTATTTCTTCTCTGTAGTAGAAGATACTTTGTGATGCATTTTATGCAATTTCGCTTGATAAAGGATTTTTCATATATGTTGAGGGAATTCGATTTGGTTACCATGTTGGGGCACCTAGCCATTCGACTGAAGATTGTAAACTATTCAGAGATGAAGTGCAAGACTTGCTTGATGCAAAAGTCATCAATTTCGCACCAGCTGTCCATATTTGAAGTCTCCTTTGACTCAGTGATGGTCAATATTACAAAGCACATCTTTTGAAGCAACAAGTCCATACAGAGACTAGTCTCCTCAACATGGCAATTTCAAATTACATTTTCATTCTCATTTGTAATCTTTCTTGTTTGGTTCAGTACTTTCTTGTATGCAAAACTTACTTATTTTTTAGTACTAATCATAATGCATTGAATATGTTTGTCTTTAATTATTCCAGTCGTATTCACTCTTAAATGTTTTTTTTCTTCTTTTTGATACCTAACTCTTGTTAAGAAAAAAGAAAGGAAAAGCAAAACACCTCTGGAGGAAAGATGATGAGAAATATACCTATAGACTTAAACGGTATGTTTTTGAGTAAAACCATGTTGACGATTGTTGTACCCCAAAATTTGCCCTCGCATTTTTCCACAAGAAATCTCAGCTTCAGGCATTTTCCTGATTTTTTAAACTGGCTCAAGAATCGGTCAAACAGACTTTTCTCGTCAGTCAAACAAAAATTAGGGTTTTACTGATTTTTCAGGGCTCTGGATTGTTTCACGCAGTTGGCTTAGGGTTTTGGTTGATTTTGACTCAATTGTGATCAGGCGAATGTTCGTTGGCATTTAATCAGGAATTAAGGTTTTATGGGTATATTCTCAGAAAGATTAAAATTCCACAGCACTTTGCAAGTTATTCCGAGATTCGGGTTGAATTCGCATTGTTTTGATTTAATCAGTAAAAGAGGCAGTTGGTTTGAATTCACGTTGTTTTGTTTGAGCCAGTCAAAAGAAATACGCAGTTTGGATTTACAGTGTTTGTTGAAAATCAGTAAAGAGGGAATGCGCCTGTTTGGTTTGTTTCGGTTAACTGTTACTTTGCTTTGGACATTGGAAAGGCCAGGATTAACTGATCGATTACTAAGGCATTGTTTTATTTAAATTATTTATTATTCTAAATTAAGTGATTGAAATTTATCTTTCAATTATTTTAATTCAAAGAGTTTTAAATAATAAATAAACAATAAAGAGAAAAAACAGAATTAATCGGATAATGGAAACTTTTATTTATTCTTAAATTAACTGTACAATTATTGTTTATAATTTAATTACAAACAATGGTTTTACATCAATTTAAATTTAAATAAAAAAAAAAGAAAACTATCCTATTTCTTCTAATTCTTCAGTCTTCATTTAGTACCCCTCTCCATTCAATTATTCATCTGCAAAAAAAAAAGAAGAAAAGTCAGTGACTGATAAATAAATAAATACAGATAAAAGAAATTCATCATTAAGGGCCACTGACTGGGATCAGTTAACCCTCTCTGCAAATCACGGGATTTCTCCCGGTTCACAAAGAGGGAAGAATTTTATTCATTTAATCATGAATGCAAAATGTCAAAATGCATAAGTTCAAGATGTCAAACTGCATAGTTCAGAAGCAAGTTCAAACCAAACTGAAAAATCCAAAATGCAACTTTCTGTCAAAATCCAAAAGGGACAAATTACTGCACAAAGATATCAAAGAAGATAAAGAAGTACAACTTGCTGTCAAAAATGCCAAAGAGTCTACTCAAAACTGTCAAAGAAGAGATAAAGAATGCAGAGGAAATCTTTTATGAAAGCAAGCTACATCTTTCATCATTTCCCAATGGCCCTTTCAGAAAAAGGTACAACACAAGCATATTAAAATATTTAACTGTACAGAGAGAGAGAAAGAAGAGAGATAAGGAGCAGGTTTCTTAGGCTTTAGGCAGGCATAGATAGAAAGATATAAAAAAGAGCAAAACACAGTAAGAGAAAGGGGGGAGAGCAAAAAAAATATACAAACTGATAAACTTGCTAAGCATTTTAAAACCAGTGAAGCAGCAAACCTTTAAGCCTCAAGTTTAAACAGCATAAACTGCATACACCAAACCTGTAAGCATAACCTGCAATGGCCTGATAAACCATTAACCTGTCAAGCCCAAGCATTCAACCTGAAGCCAGTTCAAACCTGAAGCCAGTTCAAACCTGAAGCCAGTTCAAACCTGAAGCTAGTTCAAGCCTGAAGCCTCACCTGTCAAACACTTTGAACCAGTCAAACAATAACCAAACCATTGCCTACTGCACTACCAAAACTTACTGTCAAATATGCCAAAGCCTCATACTACTGAAGCCTAACATGAAACCCTTACCTACTGTCAAATAATACCTGCATTAGCCTTATCACCAAAAAGCATCCAACCTGCTGTCATAACCTCAAACAGAAAACCTATTAAGGCCACAAAACCAGCCAAAACCAACCTTCAGCTCGCAATAAGCCTAAAACCTGTAAGAAAACCTCACAAAGCCTGTCCAACCTTGCAAAGAATTAAAAGTGGTGCAAACACAGGTTCAAGCATAAAACCCTCAGAACACTCATCATTGGGTAGGGAAGAAACATGTCAAGATAGGCAACAAAAGGAAGCATACAAAAGCTCTAGGCAACAAGTCAGAAGAAGAGGAAAAGCGATAAGCAACCAAGGCAACTCAATGTCAAAACCCTCAAGCCCTCAGTAAACACATCATTGGGCGTAAAACTATCAAGCTCAACAATCAAGAGGCAACCACATAAGCATACAGAGTCATAGCAAGAGAAGAAGAAGAAGAAAGAGGCGAACATCAAAAAAGTAAGGTTTTCAGTCAAGTCATCATCACAAAACCTTAAAGACGGTAACAAAATAAAGGGTACCAGTAAGCTAGCTCCACAATCGCGTCCCCTCCGCCGCCGAGCCCTCCAAACGCTTCCTGATCATCTCCTCCAACGAAGGTAATTCTCTTTTATTCCTTCTCTTCACACCTCGAACAAAAAGGACATGAATGGTCAGAATCATTAACGAGCTTAATCGAAATCGGGATACAAATTAAACATGCAAGACAAATTATAAAAAAAACCTAAAATACGTTGAAAAAAGATGTCACCTTACAGCTTCGTTGGACCAGAGAGGTAGAGGAGATGGTGGTAGCATGGTGGCTCAGGCAGGGGGACGTGGTTTAGTAGCCATGGCAAAGAAGCAAGAAGACGAAGACAACGCGAATGAAACCACGAACGGCGCGCTGTACACAAACCCTAAAGCCTTTGTCTCCAAATGAAAACAAATGCAAACCCTAAAACTTTCTGAGCCCAAACGTGGGCCTTGCCTATTCTGAATGTCTAAGCCCAAAGCATTGCTCCAATTCACACCTCCCCCTCTTTGAGTCCATTTCTAACCTATTCCAAACCTTTTATTTATCATCATATACAAATTAACATAAATCCTTTCTTTTATACTTAAAAACATTTTTAATACAATCTATTTGTTTTCTAACTTAACATATTCTTTACAATATTACATTAATACTAAAACATATAAAAACACTTTTTATCTAAAATATCTAATTTAAATTTTATTTGTACATAACAAATAAAAACACATTTTTTTAATTTAATCCTTGATTTTTATTTAAAAAAAAACATACTTTGTACATAAATTCTTTTTTAAATAAATATATTTTCCTTTCTTAGGAAATTTTTGTACATAATAAATAACAATACTTTTTTACACGATTTAAATTCCTAACATTTAATGAGGATATTTTTTTGTATATAATAAACAAATACATTTTGATACATAATATAATTGAAAACATTTTCTTTTCATTAAACCTTCTTTTTTTTTATACATATCAAAATACAAGATTACAAGACTAATTAATTAAATAGACGTTTAATTTTTCTTTAGGTCAAAACAAATACCTAACAATACCTTCATTAATTTCATATTGTCGCACATGTAAATAATCACTTACACAATACATCTCATACTTACACAATACATTCACATTGCCCCTATGCACATTTGCTTGTACATTGATATTCATTATTTACATTTGATCGCAAATTCGATTTGGTTGTAACTTATTGGATACTATAAGTCTCATCCCCATTTTGTGAATATTGTACCCCCACTCCCGGATACTTATTTTGTAATAGCGTAGACTTTACATTTCCGCAATTTACAGTTTTTCCAATTATACCATGGTTAGACCTAGGGTTTGCATGTACATAAAATCAAACGCTAGATAACCTAATACAAGACAAATACATGAAATCAATACACAATCACACTTGCATCCTCTAGGGTAATCCCACATGTTGCCTTCCAAAATGGGCCATGCTTGCACGTCGAGTATCTTTGGCAAAACAAATTCAAATGATCATAAGTCCCTCGATGACGCTCTCGAATATTGCCTAAATGGAATGATCATAGCCCCTTCAAAGCCAATTGCCAAAGACACTTGGCACCATTGCATTCGTGGTCCATACGATGACCCGCGCCCGTCCCGAATAAACTTCCTAAACGTAAGATTGTCCACCAAATTCAATGGTGGAACAAAATTGTTAAAAAAAGGTTGAAATCATAGAGAAAACCTTTGAGTACAATAGGGTAGACAAAACTCTTAGTTACTTGTGATCAACTTGCAAAAACACTTGCCTTCTTTTCAAAAACCACAATCCACAACACTTTCAAACAAACTCTCAAAACATTTTGAAACATCTTTTCGAAAAGATACACGCCTTTGTAAAATATTCGAGTAAAGAATTGTTACAAGGTTAGCCTAAGACAAGGCATCTTCTTCCAAAACATTTTCAAAAACACTCATACACACACCATTTTCAAGCAATCGAAAATCAAGGCAAGTGATCTAAAAACCAAGTAACTAAGAGCCCATGGATAACCATGGATGAAAAGGGTGCTAATACCTTCCCTTTTCATAATCTACCCCCCGAACCCACGAAACGTCTCAAAAGGTTTTTGCTGTGCTTTTTTTAACCTTTCCTTTAGGATAAAATAAAAAGTCGGTGGCGACTCTTGCTCAACCGCACAAGTGCGAATACGAACGCAAAACCACAGTCAGTTCTCCCACCGTATCACAGAACTGGCGACTCTGCTGGGGAGAAACTTAAAAGTGGGGTTACCTTAGGGTTTAGATCACCTTTACATTCTTGCTTTGCTTGCCTTGATTGATTTATCTTTTGGGTCCTTGTTTGGGTTTGTTGTAAATCCTACACCCGGATTTGGGGCACCTTTTTAGGTAAATAACAAGGCTGTGAGGGAACTGTGCGGGGTATACCGACATGGTTGAAACAGTCTGCTATGTTGATGTGGCACTTTGGTGTGTACCGGTAACCCTTGAGTTCAGTCAAGGAGAGTACGGGGCCGCCGCGTGGTGTCGTGAAGCATCAACTGACCTTAGGAACCTTAATTGAACCATCTTGGCCTCTTTAGGGTAGTGAGATAACTGACTTTGGTGCAGTCCGAGGTTGGTTGATACTCGATACTACACCCAATTGAGGGTTGCTTTCCTGGAATATTTCGGTCGCCAGTTCAGTGGCTAAATCGAAACGATGAACAATGAAAGCAATCTAGTGATATTGGGACCCTTAGAACCCGGTTTCTATTTTAGGACAGGATGAGCCAACTAACTTCAAGAGGGTAGTACCTGAACCTCATGCAAGCCTAAACCTAAGGCCTTGTTTGCTTGGTGTGAATATGTTTGCCTGTATATACACTCACTTGCTTTTTGCATACATGTACATAACATCATGACATCATACCATAGCATTTTCAATAACCATTTCAAGGATCTCGAGGGTTCTTTTGATGCAGGGTTATGTTGAACCAGACGTCTATCAAGGGGAAAGGGGTTTCTCCTCTAACCAATCCAATCAAAGATCAAGTACAACAACTTGAATCAGTGGCTATGACCCACTCGACATGGTGAGCTTGATTCTCGTGGAAAGACATCCATCGATACAAAGTTCTCCAAACAAAGATCAAGTACAACAACTTGAATCAGTGGCTATGACCCACTCGACATGGTGAGCTTGATTCTCGTGGAAAGACATCCACCGGTGCGGAGATCTCCAATCCAAGAGCAAAGTTCAACCTCTAACATTTTCTTGTGTTTACCCCAAGAGATCCTTGAAAGCATGCATCCACATATCATGCATTGCATTTTGACAGTCTTTCCTTTTTCAGGTTTCCTTACTCTCCTGCTGTTTATTCCAGTAAGAGATGGCTCTAGAAAGGTCTGTCAAAGACATCCAAGACCAGACTGCTCAGCTGCAGGAGATGTTCCTGAACTTGTCTCTGGGGCAAGAAGAGATGAAAGCTCTCCTCACCAAGGGCTTGGGGAATTCCAACAATGCCAGGAGTGACCAGCTTGCGGAGCTACAGTTCGACCTGACAACATTGAGGACCCAAGTGATGGGACAGTTGGTGGGCCAGATGGCTCTCATCCAAGACCTATCTCAAAGACAAGAGGAACTCAGAGTTCTTGTCCGCCAACTACTTCCAAACAACCAACTGGGGAAAACATCTGAGGTTGAAGAGCAAGTCACCGCCCAGCCTCCAGCCACTCAAGAAGACAAGGGGAAAGCTCCTTTGCTTGCTTCAGGGTCACAAGCCCATCAACAACTTCGCCAGCGCCAACGGGGTAATCGGTGTAACACGCCATTTATATTTAAATGTCATTTCATTAATTATTTTTCAAAACTATTAAATTATATCTATTTTGAGAAATATATTCAATTGATATCGATTAAAATATTAATTGGGTAATATGAAATAAAAATATTTATTATGTCGAAATATTATTTTGAATAATATTAATTTGGTGTGTAGTAATATTTGACTTTGTTTGATTAATTGACATGATTAGGTTTATATAGAATAAATATTATTTAGTGTAATATTGTTTTAATAGAGTTATATATTATAATTTGAATTAAATAATTGTTGGGGCCAAATTATAATTTTAGAAAGATAGAGGGAGGAAAGTTAGTAGTAGAAAGATAGTTTTATAAAATAGAAAAGTAGAGTTAGTAAGAGTAGTTGGTAAGAAGAGAAAGAAGAAAGAAAAGAGAGAAGAAGAAGAGAAGAGAAGGAGAAGGCTAGGATTTGTTCTACAAAATCATCATCTTGTTCCAAGAAAATCAACACTAGAGGTAAGGGTTTGACTTCCACTAATTATTTAGTGTGTGATTTTATAGTTTTGATTTTGGAATAAATTAGGGGTTTAGGGTATTAGTTTCACTACTATGTTATGATGAAAAAAAAATTGGTAGATTGATGAAATTGAGAGATGATTTAGGACCCAATATGATTGGATAATGCATATATAAGTACCTTAGTAGTTTTCTTTACAAAAGTTCTAGTTTTTCTGTTGCTGTAACGGCATTCTTAAAACAATACTTAGTAAGTAGTAGTACTTTGAAAACATGAATGGCATTACATATCACTGTAGCGTAATACTTAAGGCATGTGAGTGCTTGCTGTAATATTAACCAAGTAGCTTAAAAGTATTGTTTGGTAATACCATAGCAAAAGATACCATAGCGCAAAGAATGTAACATGAGGAAGTAGCATTTCCAACATTTTCTTGTTCCTGTAGCATGAATAGCGCTTGCCTTGTTTCTATAGCACTAACATAAAGGATTTCAAGAAGTAACATTAAGAAGTATTATGATAATTAATATTAGAAATATTATGATAATTAATATTAGAAATATTATGATAATTAATATTAGAAACATTATGATAATTAATATTAGAAATATTATGATAATTAATATTAGAAACATTTAGCCGACTTAATTCCGAATCCGTTGATGTGTCGATTACCCGATTTCGGTAATTTCGGCGACGGAGCTACTTTCTCCGATTTGCACGAAAATTGACGTGCTAGCATAATTCGACGTGTAGATTAACGTAGTGAAGTTCGTTTTGCAAAATTTCGACTTTTTAAGAATCGACCCGATTTTAGTACGAAATGAAATAAATTGAGTTTAATCCCGAATTTAACCGTTCGAGTTACATTCCGGTGACTCGATCGCGATGAGTAACATTGAGAGTAATGCCGGTTCATGGATGATGACTTTATGTTGAAATATACTTTCCGATTTGGAATTGTTTGATAGTTGATGGTTTATGTTTTGGTTGAGTAAGTAACTCGTTTGTATACATTTTACTTGACGTTGTGATTGTTAAATTATATGTATGCATGTATGTACAATAGTTGATGTTCCATTGGTTGGATTTGATGGTATGTGTATGTTAAGATTATTGTGGATCTTAATTGCATACATTGGTTATATTGTACATTGCATGGCATGGTTGGTCTTGAAACAGAGACGGTGAAACTGTGGGTTCACATGATTTTATAGACGGTGACCCTAGTGTGGGAATAGACGTAGTGACCTTGATCCGGAAGGGAAACATAGGTGGTGGAACATTGGGTCCACAATATCTAGACGGTGACCCTATTGTGGGAAAAGACGTAGTGACCTTGATCCGGAAGGGAAACATAGGTGGTGGAACCTTGGGTCCACGAGTCGGTACCGCATTCGCATACGTTGAGTCGTGTTGTGAGTCACATGCATAATTGTGCATGTTATGTATGTGTGTTGATGTGTTTGATTATGTGCCAATGTTGTTGTTGTTTGAATTATGGTTATGTGCCAAGGATGTGAGTATTCGGATAATCGGTTTACATGGTTAATGCGTTGGAAATGGATTCCTTGAGTAAGGATACTATAGGTGATAAAATGAACATGATCATTATGTATTGCTTTATTTATTGCCATTTCCTTTACTTAAAATTACATGTTATATGATTATTGGAATTCTTACCCTTCTGTTGGAAAATGCTTTTGATGGCATTGTTCAGGTACCGAGGACGGTAGCGCGAGGCGCTAGTTAACGGATGCATTGGATTGCAATCTGTTTTATTTTGATTAGAGTCGAGTCGATGCTCTGGTAGTAACACATGGGGGGAGAATTTATTTAGTGTCGAACTCGATTATTTTGTATTTGGATTATGATGTATATAATCCTTATTCGTGTATATGATGTTTTGTATATGTGAGACTTGATAACATATGCTTATGTGAACTATGATGGCTTGATGCCTTGAATTATGTTTTGATTCCTCCATAAATGGAGATGATGTGAAATTATGAAACTCCGTTGCGTTTGCACGAGAGAATGAAGTAAATATTTATTGTATGTTTGTTTTGTGTTGGAATGCTTATACTTTCAAACATACCCTGTCCGTTTTTCTTTAAAACTTTGGATTGTGATGTGTGTTGTGGCATCCCTTCCGTGCAAATTTATTTCTCTGATTTTAATCTTTACTATTAATTGGGGTATTTAGAAGGGGTGTTACAATAGTGGTATCAGAGCATAGTCGGTCGGTTGTCAGGTCTTATTTTGTTAAGCCCTTGTATTTGATTGTGTGGCTAATGCGATTAATACTTTGTGTTGTAGAGAGAAGATGGCTGGTAGAAGGAATGATGATGCTTTAGCTGAGGCATTGAGGTTGCTTGCGGGGTCAATAAATCAGATGCCGCAAACGACCCAAGCGCCACATGATGGTACTGAAGATGCTTTCCGTGCTCTTGGGAAGTTCCAAAAGAACAACCCGCCTACTTTCAAGGGAGAGCATGCTCCGGTGGAAGCTCAAGAATGGTTAAAAGCAATTGAGAAAATCTTTCGTGTGATGAATTGCACCGACGCTCAGAAAGTGCAATTCGGAACACACATGCTGATTAAAGAGGCCGAAGACTGGTGGATCAACGCTAGTCAGAGGTATGAGGAGGAGCAGGTTGTGGTGACTTGGGAAATTTTCCGAGATGCATTCTTGGAGAATTATTTTCCGGAGGATGTTCGTGGTAAAAAGGAAGTTGAATTCCTGGAATTGAAACAAGGTAGTGGTTCAGTAGCTGACTATGCGGCTAAGTTTCAAGATTTGATCAAATACTGTCCTCACTACAACACTGTTAATGCTGAGAGGTTGAAGTGCCTTAAGTTTGTTAATGGTTTGAGGCCGGACATAAAGAAGGCGATTGGGTATCAACAGATTACAAGATTCTCTGAGTTGGTTAATAAGAGTCGTATCTACGACGAAGACAGTCGGGATAGCACTGCTTATTACAAGAGCTTGAGTGAGAAAAGAGGTAAGGGACAGATGCGTCCTAAGCCTTATGATGGAAGAGGAAAGAGACCCATAAGTAGTGGAAAGAGTCCGAGTGGGGGAGTGACTACTCCAATCAAATGTTTTAAATGTGGTAAAGAGGGACATCGTGCTATGGAATGTCGCCAGGGGATAGTTAAGTGTTTCAAGTGTGACAGGGTGGGTCACAAAGCAGTGGATTGTAGAGTTGGTGTGAGTGTAACTTGCTTTAATTGTGGTGAGCGAGGCCACATAAGTACCAAATGTCCAAAGCCAAAGAAAGAAGTTGGAAAAGTATTCGCTTTATCTGGAGCAGAGACTTCTGCTGAGGAACGTCTAATCAGAGGTACATGCTTTATCTCTAATGTGTCTTTGGTTGCTATTATTGATACGGGTGCGACACATTCGTTTATTGCTTTAGATTGTGCCAAGAGATTGGGCCTTGTCTTGTCTACTTTGGATCGAAGTATGGAGGTAGATACACCTGCGATGGGTTCAGTTTCTACTTCAGTTGTTTGTTTGAAGTGTCCTTTGCGCATGTGTGGAAGAGATTTCGAAGTTGATCTTGTGTGTCTTCCTTTGCATCAGATATATGTGATTCTGGGTATGGACTGGTTGAAAGCCAACCATGTCTATATCAACTGTTTTACTAAGGCTGTTCTTTTTCTCGAGTCCGAGAAAGATGGTGTGGTTTTCTTGTCTACACAGCAAGTTGAGAAGAGTGTGAAGAATGGAGATGGGTTGTTTATGCTTATGGCGAGTATGGTTTTGGAAGATGGTAGAGTAAGAAAGGATTATCCTGTGGTATGCGAATTTCCTGAAGTGTTTCCTGAAGAGATTACGGATTTACCTCCTGAGCGTGAGGTAGAGTTTTCCATCGACTTAATTCCTGGTACTAGTCCTGTTTCAATGGCTCCTTATAGGATGTCACCATCGGAACTAGTGGAACTGAAGAGTCAGCTGGAAGAGTTGCTTGACAAAAGGTTTATTCGTCCTAGTGTGAGCCCGTGGGGTGCTCCAGTTTTACTTGTGAAGAAGAAAGAAGGAACAATGAGACTTTGTGTGGATTATAGGCAGCTAAACAAAGTGACCATTAAGAACAAGTATCATTTGCCAAGGATTGATGATTTAATGGATCAGCTGGTGGGTGCGTGTGTGTTTAGCAAGATTGACTTGAGGTCAGGCTATCATCAGATTCGCGTGAAAGCTGGTGATATTCAGAAAACTGCGTTCAGAACTCGTTATGGACACTATGAGTATTCGGTGATGCCTTTTGGTGTTACGAATGCACCTGGTGTGTTCATGGAGTATATGAACAGAATCTTTCATGAGTTTCTGGATAAGTTTGTGGTGGTGTTCATCGATGACATTTTGATTTATTCCAAGAGTGAAGCAGAGCATGCCGAACACTTGGGAATTGTTTTGTCAATTCTGAAGGAAAATCATTTGTTTGCTAAATTTTCGAAGTGCGAATTCTGGTTAGAACAAGTGAGTTTCCTTGGTCACGTGATATCTCGTGGAGGTATTGCTGTGGATCCTTCGAAGATAGAAGCCGTGTCAGAATGGGAATCTCCAAAGTCAGTTTTTGAGATTCGAAGCTTTCTTGGTTTAGCGGGTTATTACCGTAAGTTCATTGAAGGCTTTTCTAAGCTAGCTTTACCGTTGACACAATTGACTAGGAAGAGTCAAGCGTTCGTGTGGACTCCGCAGTGTGAAGATAGTTTCCAAGAGTTGAAGAGAAGGTTGACAACTGCGCCAGTTTTGATTTTGCCTAAACCATCTGAACCGTTTACGGTCTATTGCGATGCTTCTTTGATGGGTTTAGGAGGTGTGTTAATGCAAGATGGGCAGGTTGTGGCGTATGCTTCGAGGCAACTCAAGGTGCATGAGAGGAATTATCCAACTCATGACTTGGAGTTGGCAGCGGTGGTTTTTGTGTTAAAGATTTGGAGGCATTATTTGTTTGGGTCGAGATTCGACGTCTTTAGCGATCATAAGAGTTTGAAATATCTGTTTGATCAAAAAGAGTTGAATATGAGGCAAAGAAGGTGGCTAGAGTTTCTTAAAGATTATGACTTCAGTTTGAATTACCATCCTGGTAAGGCAAACGTGGTTGTAGATGCTCTGAGCAGGAAGTCTTTACACATGTCTATGTTAATGGTTAAAGAATGGGAATTGTTGGAGCAATTTCGAGATTTGAGTTTGGTGTGTGAAGAGACTTATTTTGGCGTGAAGCTTGGTATGATGAAGCTTACTAGTGGTGTCTTGGAAGAGATTAGAGATGGGCAAAAGTCAGATTTGGTTTTGGTTGACAAGTTTACTTTGGTGAATCAAGGTCAAGGTAGAGAGTTCAGAATTGATGAGAATGGAATTTTGAGATGTCATGATAGAGTTTGCGTTCCCGATGTGGGGGATGTGAAAAAGAGGATTCTTGAGGAAGGTCATAGAAGTGGGTTAAGTATTCACCCTGGTGCTAAGAAGATGTATCAAGATTTAAAGAAGCTGTTTTGGTGGCCTTGTATGAAGAAAGAAATTGCTGAGTTTGTGTATGCTTGTTTGGTTTGCCAAAAGTCTAAGATTGAACATCAGAAGCCTTCGGGTTTGTTGCAACCGTTGTCTATTCCCGAGTGGAAGTGGGATAGTATCTCGATGGATTTTATTTCTGGTTTTCCGAGGACTCCGAGTAACCATGAGGCCATTTGGGTCATAGTGGATAGATTGACTAAATCTGTACACTTTATTCCGATTAGGATGGATTACGCCATGGAGAAGCTTGCTAAGTTGTATATAGAGCGGATTGTTTGTTTACATGGTATTCCTACATGTATTGTTTCAGATAGAGATCCGCGTTTCACTTCGAGATTTTGGGAAGGTTTACAAAGAGCCTTGGGTACTAAGCTGAGATTGAGTTCCGCTTATCATCCTCAGACGGATGGTCAAACGGAGAGAACAATTCAGTCACTTGAGGATTTGTTGCGTGCTTGTGTCTTGGATCAAGGAGGTTCATGGGAGAGTCATTTGCCTTTGATTGAGTTTACTTATAATAATAGTTTTCATTCTAGCATTGGCATGGCTCCTTTCGAGGCATTGTATGGAAGACGGTGTAGGACACCTTTGTGTTGGTACGAGACGGGAGAAAGTGCTATAGTTGGTCCGGAATTGGTTCAAGAGACCACAGATAAGATCAGATTGATAAGAGAGAAGATGAAAGTGTCTCAGAATCGCCAAAAGAGTTACTATGACAAGAGGAGGAAACCTCTTGAGTTCAAGAAGGATGAACATGTGTTTTTGAAGGTGAATCCAACTACGGGTGTTAGAAGGGCGCTTAAATCGCGGAAGTTAACACCTCGGTTTATTGGTCCTTATCAGATTTCAGAGCGGATTGGAAGTATGGCTTATCGGATTGCATTGCCGCCATCACTTTCAAATTTGCATGATGTGTTTCACGTTTCGCAATTACGAAAGTATATTGCGGATCCGTCTCATGTTATTCAAGCGGATGATTTGGAAGTAAGAGACAATTTGACGGTTGAGGTTTTACCGGTGAGGATTGAAGATAGAAAGGTGAAACAACTAAGAGGAAGAGAGATTGCTTTGGTTAAAGTTGCATGGGGTGGTTCGGCGAATGGTAATGTGACGTGGGAGCTTGAAAGTCGGATGCGGGATTCCTATCCCGAATTGTTCGTTTAGAGGTAATTTTCGTGGCCGAAAATCTTTTAAGTGGGGGAGAGTTGTAACACGCCATTTATATTTAAATGTCATTTCATTAATTATTTTTCAAAACTATTAAATTATATCTATTTTGAGAAATATATTCAATTGATATCGATTAAAATATTAATTGGGTAATATGAAATAAAAATATTTATTATGTCGAAATATTATTTTGAATAATATTAATTTGGTGTGTAGTAATATTTGACTTTGTTTGATTAATTGACATGATTAGGTTTATATAGAATAAATATTATTTAGTGTAATATTGTTTTAATAGAGTTATATATTATAATTTGAATTAAATAATTGTTGGGGCCAAATTATAATTTTAGAAAGATAGAGGGAGGAAAGTTAGTAGTAGAAAGATAGTTTTATAAAATAGAAAAGTAGAGTTAGTAAGAGTAGTTGGTAAGAAGAGAAAGAAGAAAGAAAAGAGAGAAGAAGAAGAGAAGAGAAGGAGAAGGCTAGGATTTGTTCTACAAAATCATCATCTTGTTCCAAGAAAATCAACACTAGAGGTAAGGGTTTGACTTCCACTAATTATTTAGTGTGTGATTTTATAGTTTTGATTTTGGAATAAATTAGGGGTTTAGGGTATTAGTTTCACTACTATGTTATGATGAAAAAAAAATTGGTAGATTGATGAAATTGAGAGATGATTTAGGACCCAATATGATTGGATAATGCATATATAAGTACCTTAGTAGTTTTCTTTACAAAAGTTCTAGTTTTTCTGTTGCTGTAACGGCATTCTTAAAACAATACTTAGTAAGTAGTAGTACTTTGAAAACATGAATGGCATTACATATCACTGTAGCGTAATACTTAAGGCATGTGAGTGCTTGCTGTAATATTAACCAAGTAGCTTAAAAGTATTGTTTGGTAATACCATAGCAAAAGATACCATAGCGCAAAGAATGTAACATGAGGAAGTAGCATTTCCAACATTTTCTTGTTCCTGTAGCATGAATAGCGCTTGCCTTGTTTCTATAGCACTAACATAAAGGATTTCAAGAAGTAACATTAAGAAGTATTATGATAATTAATATTAGAAATATTATGATAATTAATATTAGAAATATTATGATAATTAATATTAGAAACATTATGATAATTAATATTAGAAATATTATGATAATTAATATTAGAAACATTTAGCCGACTTAATTCCGAATCCGTTGATGTGTCGATTACCCGATTTCGGTAATTTCGGCGACGGAGCTACTTTCTCCGATTTGCACGAAAATTGACGTGCTAGCATAATTCGACGTGTAGATTAACGTAGTGAAGTTCGTTTTGCAAAATTTCGACTTTTTAAGAATCGACCCGATTTTAGTACGAAATGAAATAAATTGAGTTTAATCCCGAATTTAACCGTTCGAGTTACATTCCGGTGACTCGATCGCGATGAGTAACATTGAGAGTAATGCCGGTTCATGGATGATGACTTTATGTTGAAATATACTTTCCGATTTGGAATTGTTTGATAGTTGATGGTTTATGTTTTGGTTGAGTAAGTAACTCGTTTGTATACATTTTACTTGACGTTGTGATTGTTAAATTATATGTATGCATGTATGTACAATAGTTGATGTTCCATTGGTTGGATTTGATGGTATGTGTATGTTAAGATTATTGTGGATCTTAATTGCATACATTGGTTATATTGTACATTGCATGGCATGGTTGGTCTTGAAACAGAGACGGTGAAACTGTGGGTTCACATGATTTTATAGACGGTGACCCTAGTGTGGGAATAGACGTAGTGACCTTGATCCGGAAGGGAAACATAGGTGGTGGAACATTGGGTCCACAATATCTAGACGGTGACCCTATTGTGGGAAAAGACGTAGTGACCTTGATCCGGAAGGGAAACATAGGTGGTGGAACCTTGGGTCCACGAGTCGGTACCGCATTCGCATACGTTGAGTCGTGTTGTGAGTCACATGCATAATTGTGCATGTTATGTATGTGTGTTGATGTGTTTGATTATGTGCCAATGTTGTTGTTGTTTGAATTATGGTTATGTGCCAAGGATGTGAGTATTCGGATAATCGGTTTACATGGTTAATGCGTTGGAAATGGATTCCTTGAGTAAGGATACTATAGGTGATAAAATGAACATGATCATTATGTATTGCTTTATTTATTGCCATTTCCTTTACTTAAAATTACATGTTATATGATTATTGGAATTCTTACCCTTCTGTTGGAAAATGCTTTTGATGGCATTGTTCAGGTACCGAGGACGGTAGCGCGAGGCGCTAGTTAACGGATGCATTGGATTGCAATCTGTTTTATTTTGATTAGAGTCGAGTCGATGCTCTGGTAGTAACACATGGGGGGAGAATTTATTTAGTGTCGAACTCGATTATTTTGTATTTGGATTATGATGTATATAATCCTTATTCGTGTATATGATGTTTTGTATATGTGAGACTTGATAACATATGCTTATGTGAACTATGATGGCTTGATGCCTTGAATTATGTTTTGATTCCTCCATAAATGGAGATGATGTGAAATTATGAAACTCCGTTGCGTTTGCACGAGAGAATGAAGTAAATATTTATTGTATGTTTGTTTTGTGTTGGAATGCTTATACTTTCAAACATACCCTGTCCGTTTTTCTTTAAAACTTTGGATTGTGATGTGTGTTGTGGCATCCCTTCCGTGCAAATTTATTTCTCTGATTTTAATCTTTACTATTAATTGGGGTATTTAGAAGGGGTGTTACAATCGGCGTAAGCAAGAGACGTCGGGAAGACAGTTCACGGAGACTGAAATACCATCATTCTTCATACTGAAGCGCCTGTTGGAGGTCAATTTGCTTACCGTAAAGGACCCTCCTCAGAAGCTCAATACCTCCTCTCCTAACTATCATCCCGATGCATTTTGTGTTTACCATTCCTACAGCCCGGGACACGACACCAACGACTGTTGGGCCTTGAAGAACAAGATTCAAGATCTGATTGACATTGGGGTGCTGGAATTCATGCCAGACGGCGAAATGAAAATCTTCCGTTAAAGGGTTCTCCACTTGAAGTGAGGAAGCTCAAGCTGAAAGACTTTCGCTTCTTTTTTTGAATTTTTCAAAGTTGTAATTTCTTTTGCTGTCAAACAATTATCTGTTGATGTTGAACTCTATTTTCATTAATGCATTGCATATGTTTGTCTTGAATTCATCCATTCGTTTCACTACTCTTATGCTTTTCTTTATGATATTTGACTCTTGATAAAAAGCTGTAAGCCTTTAGAGGGAGGATGACGAAACAATACCATGATCTTATACAGTATGCTTTTGAACAGACCTTGCTGATGATGTACAGACATTTCTTTCAATTCCCAAACACTGGAGTTATAAGGAAGTTAATCCCTAGTCAACCCCTTCGAGCCAAAGAAGTAGGAGTTTTCTGTTTTAAAGCGATCAAAACCCTTGATATCAACCCGGGGCAGGGTAGTATCTCAGTTAATTCAAAAGCAAATGCGCATTGAAGTCGCAAACTCTCAATTCGTAATACAACGAACGACGTTAAAAAAAAGGAGAGAAAGCATTCCTTTGGAATCAAAAGACAAGGGTGGTTCCCTATCACATAGACAGTCAATCTCTCAAAAGAGAAAAGCCCGCCGAGCCAAAACCTATAAAGGAGGCTTAAGAAAGCTGGGGCATCCCGCTGACAGTAATCCCGGGAAAACGGTAACAGTCAGGCAAAAGTTAGGGATAACAAATCAAAATCAAAATAGTGAGGTCATTACAAAATCCTCAACAACATGGAAAAAATGTTGAAAAAGAAAAAGGAGATGATGACTGTCTCCCCAAATTCAAACTAGTGAACCATCGCCCAAAAGTCGTTCCAAACTCAAAACAGAGTATGACGCAATTAACTGAGCTTAGGTTGAAGGACATCACGAAGAGCGGGTGGGTACAAATATACTTTGAGCCTTTATCCTTTGTTTCTTAAACCGTGAACCAGGCCACGTTACAACCCTTTAAAAGTCCTAATTGAAGCATGGGTTAGTTCGAAAGCATACTGTCACAAAAGGTATCCTGACTTCTGTAGGGCTTTGCTCTAAATCTTGTGTTAACTTGTCTTATGAAAAGTTTTCTGCTAAAAACGCATTTTTCAAAATTTTGAGACAAACATAAACTTTGCATTATTCGAATATCACTGTCTGCATTTGACCTTTTTGTTTGACAGCGAAGAAATTCATACAGCGAATGTTCGGAGGAACGAAAACTCTCTCAGTAAGTCAAAATCACTTCAAGAGGATAACACTTCCATCAAATCCCCTATCAACAAGGGGCATGGCATGTCACAATTCAATTAACCTGGGGTAGTCCAGTCAAGGTCCAACAGATCTTTCAAAGTTCAGTTAACCTGGGACAGTCCAGTCAAGATTTCAAGAAATCTCTCAATATGCAGAGTAATCTGATTCAAGACTCCTTCTTCACCACTTGGGGCATTCGAATGTCAAAAGTGTTCAACAAATCAACTATTACATTTCCAGACTCGACTCCTGTATCCAGCCAGGGCATATCTGTTGACCACATTTCCAGACTCGATTCCTGTATCTAGCCAGGGCACGTCTGAAGAGTTTGAAGATTCGATTCCTGTATCCAGCCAGGGCATATCTATCAACTATCACCTTTCCAGATTCGATTCCTGTATCCAGCCAGGGCATGTCTGAAGAATTCCAGATCAACACCTGTAACAACCCAGGAAAACATCTGTGAACGACCGATTGTAGACCAACACCTGTAATAAGCCAGGAATTTATCTACATCACCACTTGGGGCATTCGAATGTCAAAAGTGTTCAAAAACCGATGCAGTTTTACACGAGCTCATCATCAGGAAGCCCTACACCGGTTCCTCTTCAAGACTTCTGAAAACAGTTTATGGATTCTTCCCAACAACGGATGTTAATCTATCAACTTGTTCATATGCAACCTTTGAAATTAGTTTACGGACGCTTCCCAACAACGGATGCGGCTCTATTGCTGATTCAACTTCAAGACTTCTGAAAACAGTTTATGGATTCTTCCCAACAACGGATGTTAATCTATCAGCTTGTTCAGATGCAACCTTTGAAATTAGTTTACGGACGCTTCCCAACAACGGATGCGGCTCTATTGCTGATTCAACTTCAAGACTTTTGAAAACAGTTTATGGATTCTTCCCAACAACGGATGTTAATCTATCAGCTTGTTCAGATGCAACCTTTGAAATTAGTTTACGGACGCTTCCCAACAACGGATGCGGCTCTATTGCTGATTCAACTTCAAGACTTCTGAAAACAGTTTATGGATTCTTCCCAACAACGGATGTTAATCTATCAGCTTGTTCAGATGCAACTTCTGAAAACAGTTTACGGATTCGTCCCAACAACGGATGTTAATCTACCAACTTATTCAGGTGCAACCTTTGAAAACAGTTTACGGACGCCTCCCAACAACGGATGCTGCTCTATTGCTTATTCAACTTCAAGATTTCTGAAAACAGTTCACGGGTTCTCCAAGTAACGGATGTTAACCTATCGCTTGTTCAGATTCTTCTCAAGCTAGCTCCACTCAGAGTCAAGCTTCATGATCTCCAGCGAAGCTAAAACTTCAAATTATCAATCCCCAGCGGAGCCAGACCATTGAACCTTCTCCCCACAGAGTTTTGGGAGGGCAAATCTTGAGTTCCCCAGTGAAGTCGCCAGAGTTACTTCCCACCAAGCTGAAGATTCTCAATCTTGCCTCCCCAGCATGAGTCTACTAGTTTGGAACTCCCCAGTAGAGGTCATCAGGAATTCTCTTCCCCAGCAACAGCCAAGGATTTATGTTCCCGGCAGCGGTCAAGATGCTTTTATCTTCAGCCGTCCAAGATTCATTTATCCTCAACAAGATAGCTCATCAAGCTTACATACGCATTCATCACATTCATGTCATAAACATTGATGCCACATACATTGCATCATGCATCATAACATTGCATACAACTAACCCTTTACCTTTTCAGGTAAGATCAGTCGACAGACAAAGATCATCTTCCAAGTTTACTCAGATGTGACCCGGACACGGCGACATTCTGATACTTATTCCAGATTCATCCAATTGCAGCTTTACACGAGCTCATCATCAGGAAACCCTACACCGGCTCCTCTTCAAGACATCTGAAAATAGTTTACGGATTCTTCCCAACAACGGAAGTTAATCTACCAACTTGTTCAGATGCAATCTTTTGAAAACAGTTTACGGACGCTTCCCAACAACGGATGCTGCTCTATTGCTTATTCAACTTCAAGACTTCTGAAAACAGTTTACGGATTCTTCTCAACAACGGATGTTAATCTACCAACTTGTTCAGACTCTTCTCAACTTTTGAAAAACAGTTTACGGACGCTTCCCAACAACGGATGCTGCTCTATTGCTTATTCAATCTCAAATAGTTTACGAATTCTCCGAAACGTGGATGTCAATCTATTGCTTGCTCAGACCCCCGATTCAGAGATGTTCCAAACATGGGTGGCTTTCTGATACTTGTCCACTCACCATTGACATACAGTTCAACATGTCCAGATGGCATCTATAAGCCCATCCCCCTACCAGCAGTCGCCAAATGGCATCTTTAAGCCCATTCTCAGATGGCATCTCTAAGCCCATCCCCTGACAAGACTCTATCGTGCCAGGTGGCATCTTTAAGCCCATCACCAAATGGAATCTGTAAGCCCATTCACCTCTACCATCACATCGCTGAGTGCAAATTTTCTGGGCACTTTAGTGTCCAATCTTCTTTTACCTTCAAGTCGCGAAAGGCAAACTTGCCAATCTAACTCTTCAGGTCCAAGAAGATTGAACAGGGGCAACTGTTGTACCCCAAAATTTGCCCTCGCATTTTTCCACAAGAAATCTCAGCTTCAGGCATTTTCCTGATTTTTTAAACTGGCTCAAGAATCGGTCAAACAGACTTTTCTCGTCAGTCAAACAAAAATTAGGGTTTTACTGATTTTTCAGGGCTCTGGATTGTTTCACGCAGTTGGCTTAGGGTTTTGGTTGATTTTGACTCAATTGTGATCAGGCGAATGTTCGTTGGTATTTAATCAGGAATTAAGGTTTTATGGGTATATTCTCAGAAAGATTAAAATTCCACAGCACTTTGCAAGTTATTCCGAGATTCGGGTTGAATTCGCATTGTTTTGATTTAATCAGTAAAAGAGGCAGTTGGTTTGAATTCACGTTGTTTTGTTTGAGCCAGTCAAAAGAAATACGCAGTTTGGATTTACAGTGTTTGTTGAAAATCAGTAAAGAGGGAATGCGCCTGTTTGGTTTGTTTCGGTTAACTGTTACTTTGCTTTGGACATTGGAAAGGCCAGGATTAACTGATAGATTACTAAGGCATTGTTTTATTTAAATTATTTATTATTCTAAATTAAGTGATTGAAATTTATCTTTCAATTATTTTAATTCAAAGAGTTTTAAATAATAAATAAACAATAAAGAGAAAAAACAGAATTAATCGGATAATGGAAACTTTTATTTATTCTTAAATTAACTGTATAATTATTGTTTATAATTTAATTACAAATAATGGTTTTACATCAATTTAAATTTAAATAAAAAAAAAGAAAACTATCCTATTTCTTCTAATTCTTCAGTCTTCATTTAGTACCCCTCTCCATTCAATTATTCATCTGCAAAAAGAAAAGAAGAAAAGTCAGTGACTGATAAATAAATAAATACAGATAAAAGAAATTCATCATTAAGGGCCACTGACTGGGATCAGTTAACCCTCTCTGCAAATCACGGGATTTCTCCCGGTTCACAAAGAGGGAAGAATTTTATTCATTTAATCATGAATGCAAAATGTCAAAATGCATAAGTTCAAGATGTCAAACTGCATAGTTCAGAAGCAAGTTCAAACCAAACTGAAAAATCCAAAATGCAACTTTCTGTCAAAATCCAAAAGGGACAAATTACTGCACAAAGATATCAAAGAAGATAAAGAAGTACAACTTGCTGTCAAAAATGCCAAAGAGTCTACTCAAAACTGTCAAAGAAGAGATAAAGAATGCAGAGGAAATCTTTTATGAAAGCAAGCTACATCTTTCATCATTTCCCAATGGCCCTTTCAGAAAAAGGTACAGCACAAGCATATTAAAATATTTAACTGTACAGAGAGAGAGAGAAAGAAGAGAGATAAGGAGCAGGTTTCTTAGGCTTTAGGCAGGCATAGATAGAAAGATATACAAAAGAGCAAAACACAGTAAGAGAAAGGGGGGAGAGCAAAAAAAAATATACAAACTGATAAACCTGCTAAGCATTTTAAAACCAGTGAAGCAGCAAACCTTTAAGCCTCAAGTTTAAACAGCATAAACTGCATACACCAAACCTGTAAGCATAACCTGCAATGGCCTGATAAACCATTAACCTGTCAAGCCCAAGCATTCAACCTGAAGCCAGTTCAAACCTGAAGCCAGTTCAAACCTGAAGCCAGTTCAAGCCTGAAGCCTCACCTGTCAAACACTTTGAACCAGTCAAACAATAACCAAACCATTGCCTACTGCACTACCAAAACTTACTGTCAAATATGCCAAAGCCTCATACTACTGAAGCCTAACATGAAACCCTTACCTACTGTCAAATAATACCCGCATTAGCCTTATCACCAAAAAGCATCCAACCTGCTGTCATAACCTCAAACAGAAAACCTGTTAAGGCCACAAAACCAGCCAAAACCAACCTTCAGCTCGCAATAAGCCTAAAACCTGTAAGAAAACCTCACAAAGCCTGTCCAACCTTGCAAAGAATTAAAAGTGGTGCAAACACAGGTTCAAGCATAAAACCCTCAGAACACTCATCATTGGGTAGGGAAGAAACATGTCAAGATAGGCAACAAAAGGAAGCATACAAAAGCTCTAGGCAACAAGTCAGAAGAAGAGGAAAAGCGATAAGCAACCAAGGCAACTCAATGTCAAAACCCTCAAGCCCTCAGTAAACACATCATTGGGCGTAAAACTATCAAGCTCAACAATCAAGAGGCAACCACATAAGCATACAGAGTCATAGCAAGAGAAGAAGAAGAAGAAAGAGGCGAACATCAAAAAAGTAAGGTTTTCAGTCAAGTCATCATCACAAAACCTTAAAGACGGTAACAAAATAAAGGGTACCAGTAAGCTAGCTCCACAATCGCGCCCCCTCCGCCGCCGAGCCCTCCAAACGCTTCCTGATCATCTCCTCCAACGAAGGTAATTCTCTTTTATTCCTTCTCTTCACACCTCGAACAAAAAGGACATGAATGGTCAGAATCATTAACGAGCTTAATCGAAATCGGGATACAAATTAAACATGCAAGACAAATTATAAAAAAAACCTAAAATACGTTGAAAAAAGATGTCACCTTACAGCTTCGTTGGACCAGAGAGGTAGAGGAGATGGTGGTAGCATGGTGGCTCAGGCAGGGGGACGTGGTTCAGTAGCCATGGCAAAGAAGCAAGAAGACGAAGACAACGCGAATGAAACCACGAACGGCGCGCTGTACACAAACCCTAAAGCCTTTGTCTCCAAAGGAAAACAAATGCAAACCCTAAAACTTTCTGAGCCCAAACGTGGGCCTTGCCTATTCTGAATGTCTAAGCCCAAAGCATTGCTCCAATTCACACCTCCCCCTCTTTGAGTCCATTTCTAACCTATTCCAAACCTTTTATTTATCATCATATACAAATTAACATAAATCCTTTCTTTTATACTTAAAAACATTTTTAATACAATCTATTTGTTTTCTAACTTAACATATTCTTTACAATATTACATTAATACTAAAACATATAAAAACACTTTTTATCTAAAATATCTAATTTAAATTTTATTTGTACATAACAAATAAAAACACATTTTTTTAATTTAATCCTTGATTTTTATTTAAAAAAAACATACTTTGTACATAAATTCTTTTTTAAATAAATATATTTTCCTTTCTTAGGAAATTTTTGTACATAATAAATAACAATACTTTTTTACACGATTTAAATTCCTAACATTTAATGAGGATATTTTTTTGTATATAATAAACAAATACATTTTGATACATAATATAATTGAAAACATTTTCTTTTCATTAAACCTTCTTTTTTTTTATACATATCAAAATACAAGATTACAAGACTAATTAATTAAATAGACGTTTAATTTTTCTTTAGGTCAAAACAAATACCTAACAATACCTTCATTAATTTCATATTGTCGCACATGTAAATAATCACTTACACAATACATCTCATACTTACACAATACATTCACATTGCCCCTATGCACATTTGCTTGTACATTGATATTCATTATTTACATTTGATCGCAAATTCGATTTGGTTGTAACTTATTGGATACTATAAGTCTCATCCCCATTTTGTGAATATTGTACCCCCACTCCCGGATACTTATTTTGTAATAGCGTAGACTTTACATTTCCGTAATTTACAGTTTTTCCAATTATACCATGGTTAGACCTAGGGTTTGCATGTACATAAAATCAAACGCTAGATAACCTAATACAAGACAAATACATGAAATCAATACACAATCACACTTGCATCCTCTAGGGTAATCCCACATGTTGCCTTCCAAAATGGGCCATGCTTGCACGTCGAGTATCTTTGGCAAAACAAATTCAAATGATCATAAGTCCCTCGATGACGCTCTCGAATATTGCCTAAATGGAATGATCATAGCCCCTTCAAAGCCAATTGCCAAAGACACTTGGCACCATTGCATTCGTGGTCCATACGATGACCCGCGCCCGTCCCGAATAAACTTCCTAAACGCAAGATTGTCCACCAAATTCAATGGTGGAACAAAATTGTTAAAAAAGGGTTGAAATCATAGAGAAAACCTTTGAGTACAATAGGGTAGACAAAACTCTTAGTTACTTGTGATCAACTTGCAAAAACACTTGCCTTCTTTTCAAAAACCACAATCCACAACACTTTCAAACAAACTCTCAAAACATTTTGAAACATCTTTTCGAAAAGATACACGCCTTTGTAAAATATTCGAGTAAAGAATTGTTACAAGGTTAGCCTAAGACAAGGCATCTTCTTCCAAAACATTTTCAAAAACACTCATACACACACCATTTTCAAGCAATCGAAAATCAAGGCAAGTGATCTAAAAACCAAGTAACTAAGAGCCCATGGATAACCATGGATGAAAAGGGTGCTAATACCTTCCCTTTTCATAATCTACCCCCCGAACCCACGAAACGTCTCAAAAGGTTTTTGCTGTGCTTTTTTTAACCTTTCCTTTAGGATAAAATAAAAATTCGGTGGCGACTCTTGCTCAACCGCACAAGTGCGAATACGAACGTAAAACCACAGTCAGTTCTCCCACCGTATCACAACGATGTATAGGCATTGTTTCAAATTCCCAAACACCGGAGATATAAGGGAGTGAAACCCTCATCAGCCCCTTTGATCCTTGAAGTAAGAGTTTTTTTTCTTGTCAAACCCTCACATTTAACCCGGGGCAGGGTAGATTTCAGTTAATTCAATCGAGTGTTCATAACTCATCAGGAGTGCGCATCTAAGGATATAACAATGGTTATCCTTCAAAAGGCTGAGGAAAGACAAAACTGAAATGGTTAACCCTCACCTATCAGCAGCGTGCATCAAAGAGAACGATATCCCAATAGGTATCTCTCGCACATCTGGAGGTCAACAGATGACAATACCATAATGGTTATCCCTCATCTACCAAGGACTCAGGCAGTTACAATCACTTCCAACAAATAAATAACGACATGAAGATCAACGACTTGTTAAAAAGGAAAGAAGAGGAAATGATGAAAGAAAGAGACAAAAATCCCCGCTAAGTCGAAACTCAAAAAACAAGTCGCTTAGGCAAAGGTCGGGGCAAAATTCAAGGAAAGCGAAATGGGATTACCAAATAAAAATCCTCATCAAAGAACAAAGTCGTGTGATCAGACATGAAGAGAAAAAGAGGTGAGTGACTTCCATGTCCAGAAATCCTAGTTTGACTCCTCAACCATTCCAAACTTCTCTTGATAGATGAGTGATCGTATCGAGTTAACTGAATGAGGACTGGAGAACATCATGGAGAATGGGTGGGCACCAAATATTTTGAGCCTTAAATGCTTTTTTTTCTAAAACCGTGAACCAGGCCACGTTACAACCCTTAAAAGTACTAACTGAAGTATGAGTTAATTCGAAAGCAAACTCTAACGAGAGTACGGTAATCTGACTCTTAGGAGGCTTTCTAAAACTTTTGAGTTGGTATCACTCAATCTTTTTAGTTTTTTTGCACAATTTTTTTTATGTTTAATCTTTTCAATAAAAGTTTTAAACTTCAAGACAAACATAAGCTTTGCATTAAAACTATCATCCTTAGAATAAACATTCTTTGCATATGAATAAGTGCTTAAATATCAAGTGATCTTGCATAATGAGCATCAGATGGAAGCCTGATTATCCTGAGGGAAAAATTTCTTCAAGACACCGTTGAAAGGTAAATCATTTTTGAAAAATAATTTTAATCTAGGGCAAACCTTCTATTGACTTTGTTGAGTAAAAGAATACCAGTTTGAGAAATGATTTGAAGCAGATTGCAAAAGTTGAATGCCCAGAGTCTCCGTCGAGAAGTGATGCATTACTTTCAGTTGGTCCCAAGGGATGTATTTATTCAAGTGTCTGATTGGAGCACGAAGCATTGCAAGTTGATAAGTAAAATTGTGTACTAACATACTTTTAAGACATAAGCCAGCCACCTTAAGGTTGTGTTGTCTTCATAACTCTGTGAGCTTCTCAATTCTCCGTGAGCATGAGATGAAGAAAAGGTTTGTCAAGACTCTATTGAGCAAAGGTAAGCATGTTGAATACTTTGTTGAGTAAGTGTTCATCCAATCTAAGGCATTCAGGTCGGGATTTGATCCCTTAAAGCACAGTCAAACGGGGGCAGTTATATCGAGATTTGAAAATTTTCGCCGAGAATCCGTTGATTAGAGGAGAATCTTTTCAGAGTCTAAAGATGCATGGTGTTGTACCCCAAAATTTGCCCTCCCATTTCTCTCAATAATTTCTCATCACAAAGCCCTTGGAGCTCAAGATCCAGTTAGGGTTTCATCTGCTAAGACTTCTCCTTGCACTGTTGACCCAAATTAGGGTTTGTGTTTGCACAAATATGTTTTGACCTAAAATGCCTAAGATGACTTTCATGCTTCATGTTGGACTCCCAAGTTTATCCACACCAAGTTTCAAGTCTTGAGTCCAAGTTTTGCCCAGTCAATTGGACAGTTGACCTAAAAATCAGCTGTATTGGGGAAAAAGTCAACTGTGGCCAATTGACAGTCAAATCTCATGAAAATTGACCCACATCAACATTATGAACTCATATGGACCATTTGATCAAGTTTGGATCACAATTCCACAAGAAATTTGATCAGATCACCAAAAGGGAAAAATGGTCATTTTTAGGGTTTTGACTGCACAAAGGCAATTTTTGACTGTTTGACCTAGCCAATGGCAAACCAAGCTCACATATGGACTCAAGGACCCCATGGAATTGTCTTGACATGCTCAACAAGTTCAAAAGATCCCAAATTCACAAAATTGACAGTTGAATTTCCCAGTCAATTGATCAATTTTGACTGTATACTGAAACGTCAAACTTTGACTTTTTGGTCAAAATCAAGTGTCAAGATTCATTTTTCATCAAAACATGCCAAATCATGAAACTTGTTCATCAAGAAATCAAGAATTGCAAATTAGGGTTTGAAATGAAGATTTTTCATAACTTAGAATTTTTCTAAGTTATGAAAAACCCTAATTTTTTCCTAACTTTGCCCCACTTTCTCACCAAGATTCATTTGGATTCAAGCAAAAGTCAAAACATGAAAGTTGTAGCCTATTGCATAATCTACAACTTTGATTCACAAAGTTTTCCAAAAAGAGGCTTGTATCTCAAGTTACAATTTTTGGAACAAGGGTACCAAACCATTCTTAACTTAGAGAAAATTTGACCTATTTTAGGCAAGGTTTTTTACCTAACTTTAAGACCATTTTCCACATACTTCCACTTGGAATTTCAATTTTCATTTCAAAGATGGATTGTAGTACACATTCCAAGCTTTCCAAAATGTCCAAGAACTCATCAAACAACCTCATGGTTAGGGAGAATCGAATTTTGCAATATGGGAAAAACTCACTTTTGTTATGGCCAATTTCCATGTTCATACACTTAGGCAATTTTCAAATCAGCATGCTTTCCTTGATTACAGGCCTCTAAACCATCCAACACTCAATAATTTAATGCTAACTCATTGTGCCAAAGCCTTGTTTTATGAGTTTAAGCATTACATGTTGAACTAAGCCATTTATAGAAAAAGCAAATTAGCCATTCTTGAAAAGTTGCACTTTATGTCAATTGGTGAATCAAGAAGGTACAAAGAAAATCTCTGAGGCACAAGTTTATGAACAAAACACATTGATCAAGGGGAAGGTTAGCAGCATAGCTTGGGGGCCTGTACAGGCTAGAAACACCACTTGACCTTTTCTTGCTTAAGGGTGAAGAAACATAGCCTTTTGCACAACAACTTTCATCTCAACAAACCAAACCTTAAGCAAACTTATCAAGCATATTCTAAACATCCATTCTGAGCTAGAACACGAGCCAACCAAGTTCCAAACACTCTCATTCACAAAATCACCATTGAACTGCACAAAAACAGGGCCTGCTGCAGATTGAATCCCACAACTCATTTCCATCGTGCATTCTTGCTAAAACCACTTCAAACACCTTCCCTACCATCAATGCAAACTATCCAAAGCATTAGAAGTGGACTGTAACTCCTCTAATCAGTTTGGCCATTTTCATTTTCTTGTTTTGCAGTTGAAGTTCCATAACACGATTCAGCTAGTTTCAAAGCAAAGTAAAGCTTGGAATAGCATCCCTGGACCTCAAGGAAGCTGTACCAATCATCACCTTGCACTGAAAGTACCTCAATCATCAGATACAACTTCAACTGAACAGGTAAGTTCATGAATTCGTATCTCTTTATCCAGGCATTGTTAGCTTTAGGTTTGTGAAGAAAATATGTCACATTCATAGCCCTGAACATGTCCATGTAGTTAGTTTTCATTTATGTTACGTGTGTCATGAGAATTTGATGTCTGAACATTGATAAAAAATTAGGTTAAGATTTGGGAATGGAGAAATTCTCTCTCATTTTTTAGAGTTAGATCAAGTTTTAAGTATGTATGGATTCGTTGTTTGATGCTGAACATTTTTGATGTTGTGAGTTTTCATTAAAAAGCCAGGAATCCAGGTGTTTGAATCATTGAACAAAGCGCGCGTTTTTGACATTGTTTCTGGCCAGAGGTTGAAGAAGGACTTGGTGGGCTGGGCTTGATTTGTCATTTCTGTTTACACACTATTTTTTACTTTGACACCCCCTAGGCCCATTTTGTTTATTTTTATGATTTTTTGACTTTTGTTTTTTATTCCTGACTTATTTATTTTTCCTCATAATATTAAAAACATAAAAAAACATTTTTACACCATTTTTATATTTATTAGGCTTTTATTTGTTTAAATAAGTATTTGTACATAAATAAATAAATAGATACACTTTTATTCAAAAATACCAAAAATAATGTAAACACATTTTATTTTCCATTTTTATTTTCTCTTATCTTCTAAAAATATTTTATATAAAATATACTTTTTTTATAAATATTAAATATTATTATTTTTGTATATATAATACATATTTAGAAAATAATACAAATATATATATACTTATTAGAATATTTAGTAAATAATACAAAATATATACATTTTTTATTTTTATTAATATTTGACATTAAAAATACCTTTTTTATAAATATACTTCATTTTTAATTTTTGTATATAATAAATAAATATGGTACATATTAAATAATTAATACTTTTATTTAAGAAATTAGGGTTTTGCCCTAAATACACAAAAAATCCAAAAATTAATACTTTTTATTTTTGTTTATTTGACATATAAAAATACTCTTTTCCATACACATAAAAACATCTTTTTGCATCTTGCATATTTATTTTATTTCCATTTAATTTGTGCAATCAATTATCTTGTAAATAATTCCAAATTGATGTAATAGCTAGGTTTAAATTCCTTGTCAAATACCCCCCATTTGAACATTTGTACCCCCTTCCCATATTGTGTTGTAATAGCTTAGGAACTTTATTTTTCGCACTTTAATGCTTTCTAAATATACCATGTTAGAATTAGGGTTTGTATGCGAATCAAAAACGACAAAAATAGTTTGACCTAATTTCAAGATAAACAAGCATGAAAATGGACAACACTAATCACACTTGCACCCCTAGGGTATTCCACTTGTTGCCTTCAATAAATGGGCCATATTGCATGTTAGGTCTCTTTGGGCAAAAAAAAAACAATCAAATGATCATAGTCCCTCGATGACGCTTTCGAAAAGTTGCCTAAAAATGATCAAGTCCCTTAAAGGAAAATTGCCCAAAGATACTTGGCACCATTGCAATTATGGTCTAAACGATGACCCGCGCCCGTCCCTTTCACATCCTAACACAAGATTGTCCACCAAATGCAATGGTGGAACAAAATTGTTAAAAGGGTTAAAACATAGCAAAAATCTTTGAGAACTTTAGGGTAGATAGCTCTTAAGTACTTGTCAACTTGCAAAACAAAAACACTTGCCTATTTTTCAAACCACACTTCACAAACACTTTCAAAACAAACTTTCAAAAAAACCTTGAAACATCTTTTCAAAAAGACAAACACCTTTTGTAAAACATTCGAGTAAAGAATTGTTACAAGGGTAGCCTAGACAAGGCATCTTTTTTCAAAACCTTTTCAAAGCCACACACAAAGCACCATTTCAAACAATTGAAAACCAAGGCAAGTTGATCTAAGCAAGTACCTAAGAGCCCATGGATAACCATGGATAGAAAGGGTGCTAATACCTTCCCTTTCTATAATCTACTCCCCGAACCCACGAAATATCTCAAAGGTTTTTGCTGTGCTTTTTAAACCTTTCCTTAGGATAAAATAAAAAGTCGGTGGCGACTCTTGCTCAACCGAAACATTTGCGAAAACAAACGCAAAACCATAGTCAGTTCTCCCACCGTATCACAGAACTGGCGACTCTGCTGGGGAAAATTTTAAAAGTGGAGTAACCTTAGGGCTTAGATCACCCTCTTGCATGATTAATTGTTTGTCTTGATTGCTTTACATCTTGGCTCTATTGTTTGGGTTTGCAATCCTACACCCGGATTTTGGGTAACATTCATAGATAGCAATACGTTGTGGAAACTGTGCGGGGTATACCGACACGGTCGAAGCAATAGCTATATTAGTGCGACATATTTGTGAGTACCGGTAACCCTTGAGTTCAATCAAGGAGAGTACGGGGCCGCTGAGTGATGTCACTAAGCACTAATGACCTAGAACCTTACTTGACCATCTTGGCCTTTTATTAGGGGTAGTGAGATGACCGGCTTTGGTGCAGTCCGAAGTTGGTAGATACTCGATACTACACTCATTGAGGGTTGTTTTCTTAGAATATTTTGGTCGCTAGTTAAGTGGCTAAACCAAAACAATGAACGATGAAAACAATCCAATGATATTGAGCTCCTTAGAACCCGGTAACTATTTATAGGACAGGTTTTTAAGCCAACTACACTCAAGAGGGTACTTACCTATGAAACCCAATGCAAGCCTGAAACTAGGGTTTGGTGTGATTTGCTTGTACATATGTTTGTGCATACATCATAAACATCATAAAGCATCATATGCATTCACTAACCATTTCAAGGGTTTGGATCTTCATCTTTGTTCTTGTTTTGTAGGTCATGGAAATTCCTCGCAGAAAAACCATCCAAGTCAACCTTGTGAGAATCTCTCCTCAACTCAAGGAGCTCACCTCAAGAATTCCGGAAAGCTCATCCTTCAGTGAAAGACATGGTAGACTGCTCAGCTTAGTCAACACCAACATTGAAGAAGACATGATGAAAGTTCTATTCCAGTTCTTTGACCCTCTTCACCACTGTTTCACTTTCCCCGACTATCAGTTGGTACCCACTTTGGAGGAGTTTTCTCAACTCCTAAGAATCCCTATCCTTAATCAACTACCCTTCAACGGTACGGAAAAGGAACCAAAGCCGGAAGATGTTGCTCGAGCATTACATCTACAACCATCCGACATCAAGGGGCATTGGGAAAACAGAAGCGGCGTCAAAGGATTCTTAGCAAAATTCTTGTTTGAGAAGGCACAAGAATGTTGGAATTCATTGGATCTACAAGCCTTTGAAGAAATTGTGGCACTCCTCATTTATGGGTTGGTCCTATTCCCAAACCCTGACCAGCTTATAGATGTCAACGCCGTCAAGGTTTTCTTATCCAGGTATCCAATACCAACATTTCTTGGTGTGATACGGTGGGAGAACTGACTAGTGTTTTGCGTTCGTATTCGCACTTGTGCGGTTGAGCAAGAGTCGCCACCGACTTTTTACTTTATCCTAAAGGAAAGGTTAAAAAAGCACAGCAAAAACCTTTTGAGATATTTTCTTGGGTTCGGGGGGTAGATTATGAAAAGGGAAGGTATTAGCACCCTTTTCATCCATGGTTATCCATGGGCTCTTAGTTACTTGGTTTTTAGATCACTTGCCTTGTTTTTCGATTGCTTTGAAAATTGTGTGTATGGGTGCTTTTTGAAAATGTTTTTGGAAAAAGATGCCTTGTCTTAGGCAACTAATGTATTTGACTCGTGTTTGAGTGTTTTACAAAAGTGTGAATCTTTTCGAAAAGATGTTTTCAAATGTTTTTGAGAGTTTGTTTGAAAGTGTTGTGGATTGTGGTTTTTGAAAAGAAGGCAAGTGTTTTTGCAAGTTTGATCTCAAGTAACTAAGAGTTTTTGTCTACCCTATTGTACTCAAAGGTTTTTGTCATGTTTTAACCCCTTTTTAACAATTTTGTTCTACCATTGGAATTGGTAGGCAATCTTGCATTTAGGAAGTTTATTCGGGACGGGCGCGGGTCATCGTATGGACCATGAATGCAATGATGCCAAGTGTCTTTGGCAATTTGCTTTGAAGGGACTATGATCATTCCGTTTAGGCAACACTTTAAGACTTATGATCATTTGATTTTGTTTTGCCAAAGATACTCGACGTGCAAGCATGGCCCATTTTGGAAGGCAACATGTGAGATTACCCTAGGGGGTGCAAGTGTGATTGTGTATTGATTACATGTATTTGTCTTGTATTAGGTTATCTAGCGTTTGATTTTATGTACATGCAAACCCTAGGTCTAACCATGGTATAATTGGAAAACTGTAAATTGCGGAAATGTAAAATCTACGCTATTACAAAATAGTATCCGGGAGAGGGGGTACAAGTGTATGAATGGGGATGAGACTTATAGTATCCAATAAGTTACAACCAAATCGAATGTGCGATCAAATGTAAATATCGAATACAGATATAATATAAACAAATGTGTATAGGGCAATGTGAATGTATTTGTGCAAGTGTACAAGTGTAAGATGTATATGTATTGTGATTATTTACAAGTGCGATATGCGAGGTTGAATCGTATTAGGGTTTTTTTTGACCTAGATATGTATTTTAACGAATCTTTGATTTGTATGTTTAATTATGTATAAAAGAAAAAGAAAGTGTTTTGATTTAAATGTTCAAGTTTTGATTAGATTGTATTATGTATAAAAAGAAAGTATTTTAATCGAATATTTGTGAATTTAATATTAGAGAAAAAAAATGTATTTAAATTGTTATGTACAAATATGCATTTTAATTAAAAGAGTTTCAATTTTAATTATGTATGAAAAAAGTATTTTATTATTGTTATGCAAATATATACTTAAAGAGAGGTTTTAACTACATATGATAAAAATGTATAATATGCATAAAAATATATTTTAAATGAAAGAGTAAACAAATAAAAGGACACAAGTATTTTCAATTTTTATATATGATAAAAAAAATGTTCAGTTAGAAAAATATGTATGGTTTAGTAAAAAAAAAGAAAAAGAAAGGTTAATGTTTATATAAAATGTTTTATTAGGAAAGAAAAGTAAAAGGGTATTTTAATGGGCTTAGGCGGACTAGAGGCAAGGTGGGGGGTGAGATTTGAGATGTTTGGGCTTGGATGCATCAGAAACACGCTGGCCCATATTTGATTCAACAATTTTTAGGGTTTGGGATTTTGTCATTCAGAACGAAGGTTAGGGTTTGAGCGGCGCCGTTCGCTGGGTTTTGTCTTCTTCGTCCGATTTCGAGCGTCCATCATGAGCTTCTCGCCTCAGCCACCGGCAACCTCTGTTTCCCCTTCCCTCCAGCGATATTGTTGAGGCAGCAGAACTTGGTAATCGCTTTGATTCGTTTTGTTTTAGTTCTTGCACATTTTGTGATTTTCTGCGTATTATTGATTAACTGTTTGGGTTCGACTTCTCATGTTGTGTGTTATTGATTTTTTATTTGGAGGTACATTAGGAGGGAAAAGAGATGTCATACCTCTACTGGAGAAGGGAAGGAAGGAGATGAGGATGCTCAGGAGGCTTTGATGGCGAAGATTCGGTGATGAAGCTTTGAGCTTTCCTGGTATTTCCGTATTAAACTTCTTGCTTAGGCTTTATGATGCTCCCTAGGGTTTTGATGATGAATTATGCTGAGAACCCCTTTTTTTTAATTCACTTCTTTATCTTCTTCTTCTATGCCACTGTTGCCTTTGAATATTTGTTGAGTTGCCCTGAACATGCTTCTTTCTTCTTCTTCTTTCGTGTTGCCTTTGGGAATCTGTATGTTTTTTGAATTGTTGCCTTTGACTATGATGCTTCGAATTGTTGCCTTGATGAACTTTCTCTTCTTCTCTCGTGTTGCCTTTGCTTACGTACTTGACGCTATATGATTTGATTTGTTCCCCCCATGATGAACTTACAGTTCTGAGGGGCTCGTATTTGTTGCCTATATGCTTGAGATGTTTGCTGGCCGATACTTGACTTGAGGGGTTATGTTGGTTATTGGCAGTATGTTGGGTTTTAGTTTGACAGGGGTCTCGTGTTGAGGAACTGGTTTATGAGGTTTGGCCAATGATGAAGAGATTCTGAGGCTGTGGTGCTGGATGCTGTTTTGGTTTTACAGTATGATTGAGGGATTTGGATTTTGTTTTTCAGGTTTGAAAGCTAGGCCATCTTTTGATGGTTAGGCTTTTGAGGTTAAGGCAGGGTGTTGGTAGGTTAATGGTTGTTATGCTTTTGAACTTGGTTGATCAACTTGGATGAGTTTTTTGGTTCTGTCTCTTTTCTTGACAGTAGGCAGGTTAAAGCATTTTCAGGTTATGGTTTTGGTGATTCTGGTTATGGTTTTGAGATGTGTTATGTTGTTTTTCTTAACAAGGTTTGAGGTTGTGTTTTTTAACAGGGTTGTAGGCAAGTGGTCTGTGAGACTGATGCAGGTTGATGCTTGCAGAGGGTTTAGTGTGTTTGAAGGTTTTAGTGATTCTGGACAGTAGGCAGGTTGTGAGTTTTGGTCATGTTTGATGGCCTTGTGACAAGTTCATGTGGTGAGGCTGCAGGTTTGGACTTGTATGTTTTATGCAGGTTTTCTTCCCTTGACAGTAATGAGGCTTTTTGCTTCCTCAGTTTGTATATTTCTCTTCTATTCTTGAACTCCCTACTGAACTGTCTTGGCTTGTGGATTTGTATATCTTTTTTTCTGTCTTCTCCTAAGCCTAAACCTGCCTATGCTTCTATTATCCCTCTTCTTTTCCATAGTACAGCTTTGAGATTTATTATATGATTTATGTTGTACTTCTTTTCTGAAGGGGCCCATCTGGTGGGAAATGATGAAAGATTCAAGTTACTTGCATGACATATCTCTGCATCTTTATCCAGATTTTGTGCTTTGTGTGCTGACTTTTCCTTGATATCTTTTCCAAAATCTTCTTTGACAGCATGGGATAGATTTTGACAGCAACTGTACTTCCTTGATTTTCTTTGATATCTTTGGCATTTAAGTGGGAATTGGACTTTTCAGTTTAGTTGGAAGTTTGCAGTTTGAATTTTGTAACTTATACTTTTGACATTTGCATTTCATGAATAAAAAATGGAATTCTTCCCTCTTTGTGAACCGGGAGAAATCCCGCGATTTGCAGAGAGGGTTAACTGATCCCAGTCAGTGGCCCCTAATGATGAGCAACTTTAACTGTCTTTTTTATTTCAACTGCTTTCTGACTTTCTCTTCTCTTTTCGCAGATAAAAAATGGAGCACCGGAGCGGAGTGAAGAATGAAGAATATTAGAACTAGGATAGTCTTTATTTTATGTAATATTTAAATTAATGTAAATTATTGTCTGTAATTTAAATTATAAACAACAATTTGTACAAATAATTCAAATATCAATAAAATCCAAATTATCCAATTGGTTCTAATTTTCTTTATTGTTTATTTATTTATTTAAAATTCTTAGAATTAAAACAATTGAAAAATAAATTTCAATCATTAAATTTTTTTAGAATAATAAATAACTTAAATAATAACAATATTGGTCAATTAAACCTGTCTTATCCAAAATTCAAAGCAAAACAGCAGTTAACCCAAATGGACTGATCAAACGCATAAACACTGTGAATCCAATACTGCATCCTGTATTTGACTGACTCAAAGAAAACAACATGAATTCCAACCACTGTTTCTTTCACTGATTAAATCAAAATAATGCAAATTTAACCCGAATCTCGGAATAAACTGCGAAGTGCTGTGGAATTTAAATTCTTCTGAGAATATGCCCATAAAACCTTAACCCCTGATTAAATGCCAAATAACGCTCGCCTGATCAAAATTGAATCAAAAACCATCCAAACCCTAAGCCCACTGTATGAAATAATTCAGAGTCCTAAAAATCAGTAAAACCCTAATTTTGCCTGACTGTCAAGAAAAGTCCGTTTGTCCGATTCTTGAGCCAATTTGAAAAGTCAGGAAATGTCTGAAGCTGAGATTTCTTGTGGAAAAGCGCGAGGGCAAATTTTGGGGTACAACACTTGGGGACATTCTTCACTCATTTTACACACGAACAATGAGAAAGAGGGGTGTTCTCATGTGCTGTACTCCTCTCCTTGCAAGGTGGTTTATTTTGCACCTTCCACAATCTATCTTGAAGAATGACCAAGGCTCAAGGTGGTCCCAACGGTTGATGACTCTTACTCACTCTGATGTACATTGGTGTTCTCGGTCCAGAGAAAATGTCATCATCATCGACCGTTGCGGAGAGTTTCCTAATGTTCCTTTACTTGGAATCAGAGGAGGTATCACCTACAACCCTTGCCTAGCTTTGAGGCAATTTGGATATGCACGGAGGGATGACCCTCACGACATGTTGATTCCTGACCTAGTTTTTGACTTCGACAACCATGCGCAAGGACTTCGCCAAAGATTCATCAGAGCTTGGGGAAGGCCCAACAAGGTTGATAGCAAGACACTGGGACACAAGAACTCCATTCCTCTTGGGCCTTATCTCAAGTGGGTACGAGCCCGAGCCCAGAGCCTAATGATGCCTTATCCTCATGTTCTCCCTGTGATTAAAGAGCCCGTCAAGGAAGGAGAGGTTCCCTACACCATCCTATATCCTGACATGCCTACATCGTGGGAGGAGATGCAGAAAAGTTGGATTCAGCTCAAGGAGGAAGGGAACACTTTTGAAGCCAGCTTCTACGCTAGTGAGAAGAAGGTTCTAGAGCTTACCCGCCGACTCCATGAGCAAGAGGCCCTCAACACCTACATCGCACCAAAGAGGATGCGCAATGTCTTTTTACCTTGAAAAGTTGTTTTTGTAATATTTGGCCCATGGGGCATTTATGTACTAACAAATTTCTTCTTATTAATATGACGTGCGTTCCTTTTTGTCTACAACAATTTTGAATGTTCTAAATCCTTGAATGCATTGCATACATAAGCATATCATTCATCATGTGCATAAGCAGGTCTCACGCCAGGTTTCCTTATCTGTCTGCTGTTTATTTCAGTAGGATGGATCTCGAGCAAACAATCAAAGACCTACAAACTCAAAATGAACAGTTCCAGCAACTCCTGATGACCTTGGCTAAGGGTCAGGAGGATCTCAAGACCTTGCTGGGGAATAAAGACCCAGTGAAAAAGAAGAAAAAGAGACTCGAGGTGGCTACTTTAGGGAGAAGATTTGAAGGAGAGACCAGGAGAGTGCTTGAATTTCCTCCTACTTCTGATGAAGGGACCAGTAAAAGAGGTGGGGCTGCGGTACTTTCTGAGTCCGATGTGGAAGAAGAGGAGGTCGAAGAGGATGAAGACTACTCTGATCAACAATACCCTCCAGCTGATGATAAATACAAAGGTTTAGAAGACAGGTTGGCCGCCATGGAGCTACAAAGAGTACCAGGTTTGGATTTCGAAGACTTGGGTTTAGTTGCCGAGATTGTGATTCCCCCAAAGTTCAAAGTGCCAGTTTTTGTGAGGTATGATGGGCTGTCCTGTCCAAAAATGCATCTCAGGTCCTACGTAAGAAAGATCCAACCTTATACGGCGAATAAGAACCTTTGGATCCATTTCTTTCAAGACAGCCTTTCTGGGGCTCAACTGGAGTGGTTTTATCAGCTAGAGAGAACCAGCGTCCGAAACTGGGAAGACTTGGCCACCGCTTTTTACAAACAATATCAGTACAATTCTGACCTTGCTCCTACACGTACCCAACTTCAGGGTATGTCACTGGGAACAGGCGAAGGATTCAAAGAATATGCATAAAAATGGAGGGATTTGGCTGGCAGGGTGCAGCCTCCTTTAACCGACCGTGAACTTGTTGATATGTTTCTAGGGACCCTATCTGGGCCATTTTTCAATCATCTGATTGGTAACTCTTCCGCGGGGTTTACCGATTTGATCTTAACAGGCGAAAGAATAGAAGCAGGCATCAAGTCAGGAAAGATTCAGAAGGGTGCCGCTGCAAGTGTTGAGAAGAAGCCTTTCAAGAAGGAAACGGCTGTGGTATATTCTCAGAGAAAAGCAGGGAAGACTGAACGCCGGCCGACCGTGGGGGCCGTAATGATTCAAAACCCTTCAAGTGAGCAGCCTCGCTATAACCAGTCCAGACCAAATCAGCAACGGGTGGAACAGCCACAACGGCAGTTCACTCGCATTAATATGACTCCAGCGCAAGTGCTTCCCCATCTGTTGAAGTTGAATCTCGCCACTATCAAAGAGGCACCAAAAAATGTGAATACGTCCTCTCCGCATTATCATCCTAATGCTAAATGCGCCTACCATTCTGACAGTGTCGGGCACGACACCAACGATTGTTGGGCACTCAAGCATAAAATCCAAGACCTGATAGAGGCGAAGGAAGTGGAGTTCGACGCTCCGGAGAAGCCTAACGTAATATCTGCTCCAATGCCGAAGCATGGCCGAAATGTCAATGCCATTGAAGAAGATTTGTATGTTGCTGATGTCAATGATCTGATAACTCCATTGTTAACCATCAAGTTGAATCTGTTAAAGGCCGGGATTTTCCCGAGATGTAAAGAAGACTGCTATTGTTGTTACTCTCTGCCGTTTGATTGTCCGTTACTGAAGAAAGGCATCCAAGGCCTAATGGACAGTCAACAAATTTTGTTTGAAAAAGTTTCTGCCATTCCAACCCATACTGAAGATGTCTCAATCATAACCATTCACGCCAATCTTTCCAAGGCCGTCAAAAAGCCTGTTAAGATTACACCAGTTACGAAATATGTTCCTTTGAAGATAACAATGCCAGGGCCTATCCCCTATGTTTCTGAGAAGTCAATACCATGGAACTATGGTGGTGACGTCTACTACCATGGTATTAAACAAATCGAAATAACTGAAGAAAGTTCGGATGATGAAGAAGCCATCATTGGAAACATTGCAGGCACGAGCAAAATTACCCGGAGCGGGAGAATATTTTCTCCAGATATTGCCCCTCCAAGAGCAATCTTTGGACCCTCATCTACTGACAAGGTTATCCCTGCACCAATAAAACTCTCCGCTAGAACCCCATTGATTGAAGATGTTGTTGTTCCTAGTACTGTCCCTCCTACCGCTGCTGATAAAGGTAAGGGAATCCAAGATGAGCTCGTCAGGACGAGGGCTCAACCCTTGGTAATTCCAGAGACCTCCAAGAAAGAAATGGATGAGATCTTGAAGATAATCAAAAGGAGTGATTACGATGTGGTAGAACAGCTGGGGCAAACCCCCTCAAAGATCTCCATGCTGGCACTACTACTTTGCTCGGAAGCGCACGCTAAAGCTCTGATAAAATTCCTGAAGGCAGCCCATGTGCCCCAGGAAACCTCTGCAGATCAATTTCAAAATTGCATGGCCAGCCTTACTGCGGACAACGGATTAGGTTTTCTGATGCCGACCTAACTCCTAAAGGTAGAAACCACAATGATGCTTTGCACATTTCAGTCGAGTGCCGAGGAACTACTCTCGCACATGTCTTGGTCGACACTGGTTCGTCGCTGAATGTACTGCCTAAGAAGGCCTTGGATCGACTAGATTGTGTAGGGTTGGAGTTGAAACCGAGTGATATTGTCGTCAGAGCTTTCGATGGTTCGAAGAGAATGGTCCATGGGGAGGTTGATATTCCCATCAAGGTGGGCACCGAGGTGTTTAAATCTACTTTCTATGTGATGGACATCCGTCCGTCATACTCTTGCTTGTTGGGTAGGCCTTGGATACACCATGCTGGGGCAGTCACCTCCTCCTTACATCAGATGTTGAAGTACCCTGTCAAGGGGAAGATTATAATCGTCCATGGCAAAGAGGAGTACATGATCAGGCACTTGAACTCCTTCCGGTATGTGGAGGTAGAGGGGGAGTTCATTGAAACGCCTTTTCAGCATTTCGAAGAAGTCCTTCCTGAAATAACAGTAGCAAAGTTGGCAGCTGAAGTACCGAAGCAGATGGCCAGGATGGCATCTCTGGAAGACGCAAGGGCCGCAATAAAGGAGGGGAAGAATTCAGCGTGGGGGCAATTGCCTGATATTCCACATAAAACAGACAAATTTGGATTAGGGTTCACAGCCGCGGGCCAGAAAGTTATGCGTCGTTCGAAGATTGAAAGAGCGCCAGTCAAAATTTCTCCCTACGGAATCAACGCTTTGGAGGATGAAGACAAAGAGAGCAACATCGAAGAGTGGATTTACCCAACTGTCAAAGGAGGATTGTGCAACTGGGAGGCAAAAGACTTTGTCCCCATCACTTTTATTCATCAGTAATTTATCTGTCAAACATTTCCTATTGGTCTGTAATAGTTATTTTCGAACAATCCGTACACTATCTTTTCACCTCATGCCTTGCCCGGGGCATGTAGGTCCATTTGTAAGGGTTTTGATTACTTTCATATCCATATGCCATGTTTAATGATTCATTGGACGTTTTTCATTTGATAAACTGCTGTGTTCATTTTCTTTCCTTTTGCATTTTTGTTTAAGGATGGCTATCTCTTACACACACCCACACTCACAAATGCAGGTACCCATCCACTCCGGATTCCATGGGTGACGATTCTGCTATATCCTTCAATAACTCTGAAGATCTGGTCAATCAAGTCGAGTATGAAGATGACGAAGGTTGTGAAGTACCAGGGGAACTAGCCAGACTTCTACAGCAAGAGGAAAGGGCCATCTTACCGCACGAAGAGTCATTGGAAACTGTCAACTTAGGGACCGAGGAAGACCGGAAGGAGGTGCAAGTGGGTGCCAATCTGGAACCAAGTGTCAAGGAACGCCTAATACAGTTGTTGAATGAGTATGTGGAAATCTTCGCTTGGTCTTATGAAGACATGCCGGGTTTAGACACAGACATCGTGGTTCACCGTCTCCCCACAAGAGAGGATTGTCCACCGATCAAGCAAAAAGTCCGCCGAATGAGGCCTGACATGTCTGAAAAAATCAAAGCAGAAGTGATGAAGCAATTCGACGCTGGCTTTCTGGCTGTTATGTCCTATCCTCAATGGGTCGCTAATATCGTGCCAGTACCTAAGAAAGATGGCAAAGTCAGGATGTGTGTGGACTACCGGGATTTGAATAGGGCCAGCCCCAAAGATGATTTTCAGCTTCCACACATTGACATTTTGATCGACAACACAGCTCAGCACAAAGTGTTTTCCTTCATGTATGGATTCTCAGGCTACAATCAAATCAAAATGGCCCCCGAGGATATGGAGAAAACCACTTTTGTCACACAATGGGGCACTTTCTGTTACAAGGTGATGCCGTTCGGACTGAAGAATGTTGGGGCAACTTATCAACGCGCCATGGTAGCTCTGTTTCATGATATGATACATCATGAGATTGAAGTTTACGTAGACGATATGATAGCTCGGTCACAAACAGAGGAGGAGCACCTTGAGCATCTGGAAAAGCTGTTTGCCAGGTTGAAAGAATACAAACTCAGGCTGAATCCAAGTAAGTGCACTTTTGGAGTTAGGTCTGGTAAACTTCTAGGATTCATTGTGAGCAACAAAGGCATTGAAGTCGATCCAGCAAAAGTGAAGGCAATACAAGAGATGCCTTCTCCCCGTACTGAAAAGGAGGTTAGAGGGTTCTTGGGGCGCTTGAACTATATTGCCAGATTCATCTCTCATCTAACTTCTACCTGTGAGCCAATTTTCAAACTCTTGAAGAAAGCTCAGGTAGTCGAATGGAACGACGATTGCCAAGCGGCTTTTGATAAAATCAAGGAGTATTTGCTAGAACCTCCTATTCTGATGCCACCCGTCGAAGGAAGACCATTGATCATGTATCTGACCGTCTTGGATAACTCAATGGGGTGTGTTTTGGGCCAGCATGATGAGTCTGGTCGAAAAGAGCATGCTATTTATTACCTTAGCAAAAAGTTTACCGACTGTGAGACTCGCTACTCACTGCTCGAGAAAACTTGTTGCGCTTTGGTATGGGCTGCTCGCCGACTAAGACAGTATATGTTGACTCATACTACCTTGTTGATTTCCAAAATGGATCCTATCAAGTATATCTTCGAAAAGCCCGCTTTATCCGGAAGGATAACTAGATGGCAAATGATCCTAACTGAGTATGACATCCAGTACATCACCCAAAAAGCTATAAAAGGGAGTGTACTAGCTGACCATCTGGCTCATCAAGCTATTGAAGATTATCAACCCATGAGATTTGACTTCCCAGACGAGGACATCATGAATTTGGACAGCATTGAAGGTAACGGACCGTATGACGGACCCGAAAAGGGATCCCGATGGACCCTGTACTTTGATGGTGCTTCAAATGCACTTGGAAACGGTATCGGCGTAGTACTCATCTCCCCGGAGGGTTGTCACACACCTTTCACGGCCCGACTTTGCTTCGGCTGCACAAACAACATGGCTGAGTATGAAGCTTGCATCGTTGGTCTCAAGGCTGCTATAGACTTGGGGATCAAATCTTTGATCGTATTTGGGGACTCGGCTTTGGTTATCAGTCAAATCAAAGGAGAGTGGGATACCAAGCATCCTAATCTTATCCCATACAAAGAACATGTCTTGACATTGTTGCCTCATTTCGAGCAAATTACCTTCGAGCATTTCCCGCGAGAGGAGAATCAGCTAGCAGATGCTCTAGCTACAATGTCCTCCATGTTTAAACTCAACTGGGATAACGAGGCTCCCCAAATCACCATCGAGCGAATGGATGAACCTGCACATTGTCACGAGATTAATACCGAAGAAGTAGTGGAACAACCTTGGTTCCATGAAATCAAAAGGTATCTCGAGACTAGAGATTATCCCGAAGGAGCTTCCGCAAATGACAAGAAGTTCTTAAGGAAATTTGCTGCCAAATTCTTCCTGAGCAACGACATCCTTTACAAACGAAGCCATGATTGTGTATTACTCCGATGCGTAGACAAAGCTGAAGCAGAATTGATCATGACTGAGATACAGAGCGGCGCATTTGGCACTCACTTGAGCGGGCATACAATGGCTAAGAAGATCCTAAGGGAAGGCTATTACTGGTCTACCATAGAAGCTGACTGCCATCAACATTCCCGTACTTGCCACAAATGTCAATTCTACGCTGACAAAGTTCATATCCCTTCGGTTCCTCTCAACGTTCTGACTGCTCTTTGGCCATTTGCAATGTGGGGCATTGACATGATTGGAGAGATCAAGCCCACGGCTTCCAACGGACATCGTTTCATCCTAATTGCCATTGACTATTTCACCAAATGGGTCGAAGCAGCTTCCTTCGCCTCTGTTACTAAAAATGTGGTTTCCCGCTTTATCAAGCAAAATCTCATATGTCAGTATGGTGTTCCAGACAGGATCATCACAGACAACGGTACAAATCTGAATAACACGATGATCACCGCATTGTGCGAACAGTTCAAGATTTATCATCACAATTCATCTCCCTATCGGCCGAAGATGAACGGTGCTGTTGAAGCTGCGAACAAAAACATTAAGAAGATCATTCAGAAAATGACAGTCACTTACAAAGACTGGCATGAGATGTTACCGTTTGCTCTACATGGATACCGTACGACGGCACGTACTTCAACCGGGGCAACCCCATTTTCTTTGGTATATGGCATGGAAGCTGTCCTGCCTATGGAGGTTCAGATTCCTTCTCTAAGGATTATGAAGGACACAGGTTTGAATGAAGATGATTGGATGCAGACCCGACTTGATCAGCTCAATCTGATCGACGAAAAGCGACTCGCTGCTATATGCCATGGTCAGACGTATCAAAAGCGGATGATCAAGGCCTTCAATAAGAAAGTCAGACGTCAAGTGTATCAAGTCGGAGATCTCGTAATCAAGCGGATTATCTTGCCGCAAAGTGATCCCAGGGGCAAATGGACTCCTACATATGAAGGACCATTTGTGATCAAGAGCATATTTTCTGGTGGTGCGATGATTCTAACCACCATGGACGGCGACGATTTGCCGCACCCTGCGAACGCAGACATAGTCAAAAGATACTACGCATAAGATAACCCGACAAGTCGAAAACCCGAAAGGGCGGCTTGGGCAAAAATGGGCATCCCGGTGAACCGAAAACCCGAAAGGGCAGTTCAGGCAAAAATTAGGGATAAAAACAAAAAAAAATCTGTACACCCGGCAAGTTGAAAACCCGAAAGAGCGGCTTGGGCAAAAAGGGGTTTCCCGGTGGATCGAAAACCCGAAAGGGCGATTCAGGAAAAAGTTAGGGAATTAAAGCGTATGACTATGTCTCGTCGGATCACTTCAAAGACAATCTCTTCATCAACCAGTTCCAGGCTCCTGATCAATCCAGTCATCGGCAAACGAAGCATTGAATGGACAGATATTCAGAGTTGTGAAGGCTATAGCGGAATGGAATCCCATGGAATTATTTCACATAGCCATCTTTATTTTGTATAAATCTTTCAATATTTACGACAAAATCCTCTTACTAGGATGATTGCCTCCTTTGTACAAATATACTCATAGAAAGTTAATACAAATACTCTTCCCAGAAATTTGTGTCATTTCCTTTTTCTTTTGCACTAATTGTTTTATTTTGAGAAACGTCCAATGTTTTGTTAAATAGGCATATGCATTTGAACATAATCATTTCCTTATGAATCAAGAAAGAGGATTACTGATAGGTCGAAGGTGCAGTTGGATATCTTGATACCCTTTCAAAAGAAACCCCCAGGAGATTTGGAATCCATGTCCCCAGCAAGTCTTGAAGCTTATCCCCAGTAGATTCTGGAAGCTTATCCCCTGCAGAGTACGGACGTCTCTCCCGAGCTTTATTCAAAGTTATTCATCACAAGGGCTTATAATTGGGTTATCCTCAGCTAATTGTCACAGAAGATCGCACTCGGCAAAATTCTTCCTATCCCCAGCGGAGTTCATCAGAGTTCCCCAACATAACTTATCAATGCAATCCCCAGGGGAGTTTATCTTTGTTATCCCCAGCCAGAGAATCCTCCAGAACTCAATTCCCCTCAGAGTTTAAGTTTCAGTATCCCCAGCAGAGCTAAAACCTCAAACTATCAATCCCCAGCGGAGCCAGACTAGTGAACCTTTTCCCCACAGAAATGCTTCTCACTAGACTAGAGATTCTCAGTCTTATCTCCCCAGCTTAAGTCTACCAGGTTCTAAAATCCCCAGTAGAAATCATCAGAAATTCTTTTACCCTGCAAGTCACCAAGGAAATTCCAAGTCCCTGCAAGTGGTTCTAGGGTCCCTCAACGATTGAAGGTCTGGTATTCCCCGAGCAAATCTGAAGACTCTCAGTTCTCAGTTCCTCATGGTATATTCAAGATTCTCCAATGAAGATCTCCTCAAGAAAAGAATTCCCCAGAAGATTGGTATACAACCCAAGCTCCTTATTCCTCAGCAACAGCCAGGAATTATTCTTCCCGGCAGTAGTCAAGATGCTTTTATCTTCAGCCATCTCGGATTCATCTATACTTCGTAAGACAACTCTCCAGCTTACATGCCCATTCATTTACATTCATATCATATAACATACATTGCATCATGCATCATAACATTGCATACAACTAACCCTTTACCTTTTCAGGTAAGATCAGTCGGCAGACAAAGATCATCTTCCAGGTTCACTCAGAGACAGTTCAGATGTGACCCAGACACGACGACATTCTGATACTTGTTCAAATTCATTCAGATGCAGTTTTATACGAGCTCATCATCAGGAAACCCTACACCGGTTCCTCCTCAACTCCAAGATTTCTGAAAACAGTTCACGGGTTCTCCAAGTAACGGATGTTAACCTATCACTTGTTCAGTTTCTTCTCAAGACTTCTGAAAACGGTTTATGGATTCTTCCCAACAACGGATGTTAATCTATCGCTTGTTCAGATGCAACTTTTGAAAACAGTTTACGGACGCTTCCCAACAACGGATGCTGCTCTATTGCTTATTCAACTTCAAGATTTCTGAAAACAGTTCACGGGTTCTCCAAGTAACGGATGTTAACCTATCGCTTGTTCAGATTCTTCTCAAGACTTCTGAAAACAGTTTATGGATTCTTCCCAACAACGGATGTTAATCTATCGCTTGTTCAGATGCAACTTCTGAAAACAGTTTACGGATTCTTCCAACCAACGGATGTTAATCTATCGCTTGTTCAGACGCAACTTTTGAAAACAGTTTACGGACGCTTCCCAACAACGGATGCTGCTCTATTGCTTATTCAACTTCAAGATTTCTGAAAACAGTTCACGGGTTCTCCAGTAACGGATGTTAACCTATCGCTTGTTCAGATTTTTCTCAAGACTTCTGAAAACAGTTTACGGATGCCTCCAGATACGGATATCAATCTATTGCTTGTTCAGACCCCCAATTCAGATGAGGTTCAAAACACGGACACCCTTCTGATACTCATTCCAGATGGCATCTTTAAGCCCATCCCCGACGAGTTTCTGTCACTCCTCCCGATGGCATCGTTAATCCCATCTCCAAATGGCATCTCTAAGCCCATTCCCGCATCCTTTGCTTTGACGAGTGCAAATTTGAGGGCACTCTAGTGTCCAATCTCCTTTTACCCTCGAGTCGCGAAAGGCAAACTTGCCAATCTAACTCTTCGGATTCAAGAAGATTGAACAGGGGAAACTGTTGTACCCCAAAATTTTCCCTCCCATTTCTCTCAATAATTTCTCATTACAAAGCCCTTGGAGCTCAAGATCCAGTTAGGGTTTCATCTGCTCAAGACTTCTCCTTGCACTCTTGACCCAAATTAGGGTTTGTGTTTGCACAAAGATGTTTTGACCTAAAATGCCTAAGATGACTTTCATGCTTCATGTTGGACTCCCAAGTTTATCCACACCAAGTTTCAAGTCTTGAGTCCAAGTTTTGCCCAGTCAATTGGACAGTTGACCTAGAAATCAGCTGTATTGGGGAAAAAGTCAGCTGTGGCCAATTGACAGTCAAATCTCATGAAAATTGACCCACATCAACATTATGAACTCATATGGACCATTTGATCAAGTTTGGATCACAATTCCACAAGAAATTTGATCAGATCACCAAAAGGGCAAAATGGTCATTTTTAGGATTTTGACTGCACAAAGGTAATTTTTGACTGTTTGACCTAGCCAATGGCAAACCAAGCTCACATATGGACTCAAGGACCCCATGGAATTGTCTTGACATGCTCAACAAGTTCAAAAGATCCCAAATGCACAAAATTGACAGTTGAATTTCCCAGTCAATTGATCAATTTTGACTGTATACTGAAAAGTCAAACTTTGACTTTTTGGTCAAAATCAAGTGTCAAGATTCATTTTTCATCAAAACATGCCAAATCATGAAACTTTTTCATCAAGAAATCAAGAATTGCAAATTAGGGTTTGAAATGAAGATTTTTCATAACTTAGAATTTTTCTAAGTTATGAAAAACCCTAATTTTTTCCTAACTTTGCCCCACTTTCTCACCAAGATTCATTTGGATTCAAGCAAAAGTCAAAACATGAAAGTTGTAGCCTATTGCATAATCTACAACTTTGATTCACAAAGTTTTCCCAAAAGAGGCTTGTATCTCAAGTTACAATTTTTGGAACAAGGGTACCAAACCATTCTTAACTTAGAGAAAATTTGACCTATTTTAGGCAAGGTTTTTTACCTAACTTTAAGACCATTTTCCACATACTTCCACTTGGAATTTCAATTTTCATTTCAAAGATGGATTGTAGTACACATTCTAAGCTTTCCAAAATGTCCAATAACTCATCAAACAACCTCATGGTTAGGGAGAATCGAATTTTGCAATATGGGAAAAACTCACTTTTGTTATGGCCAATTTCCATGTTCATACACTTAGGCAATTTTCAAATCAGCATGCTTTCCTTGATTACAGGCCTCTAAACCATCCAACACTCAATAATTTAATGCTAACTCATTGTGCCAAGGCCTTGTTTTATGAGTTTAAGCATTACATGTTGAACTAAGCCATTTATAGAAAAAGCAAATTAGTCATTCTTGAAAAGTTGCACTTTATGTCAATTGGTGAATCAAGAAGGTACAAAGAAAATCTCTGAGGCACAAGTTTATGAACAAAACACACTGATCAAGGGGAAGGTTAGCAGCATAGCTTGGGGGCCTGTACAGGCTAGAAACACCACTTGACCTTTTCTTGCTTAAGGGTGAAGAAACATAGCCTTTTGCACAACAACTTTCATCTCAACAAACCAAGCCTTAAGAAAACTTATCAAGCATATTCTAAACATCCATTCTGAGCTAGAACACGAGCCAACCAAGTCCCAAACACTCTCATTCACAAAATCACCATTGAACTGCACAAAAACAGGGCCTGCTGCAGATTGAATCCCACAACTCATTTTCATCGTGCATTCTTGCTAAAACCACTTCAAACACCTTCCCTACCATCAATGCAAACTATCCAAAGCATTAGAAGTGGACTGTAACTCCTCTAATCAGTTTGGCCATTTTCATTTTCTTGTTTTGCAGTTGAAGTTCCATAACACGATTCAGCTAGTTTCAAAGCAAAGTAAAGCTTGGAATAGCATCCCTGGACCTCAAGGAAGCTGTACCAATCATCACCTTGCACTGAAAGTACCTCAATCATCAGATACAACTTCAACTGAACAGGTAAGTTCATGAATTCGTATCTCTCTATCCAGGCATTGTTAGCTTTAGGTTTGTGAAGAAAATATGTCACATTCATAGCCCTGAACATGTCCATGTAGTTAGTTTTCATTTATGTTACGTGTGTCATGAGAATTTGATGTCTGAACATTGATAAAAAATTAGGTTAAGATTTGGGAATGGAGAAATTCTCTCTCATTTTTGAGAGTTAGATCAAGTTTTAAGTATGTATGGATTCGTTGTTTGATGCTGAACATTTTTGATGTTGTGAGTTTTCATTAAAAAGCCAGGAATCCAGGTGTTTGAATCATTGAACAAAGCGTGCGTTTTTGACATTGTTTCTGGCCAGAGGTTGAAGAAGGACTTGGTGGGCTGGGCTTGATTTGTCATTTCTGTTTACACACTATTTTTTACTTTGACACCCCCTAGGCCCATTTTGTTTATTTTTATGATTTTTTGACTTTTGTTTTTTATTCCTGACTTATTTATTTTTCCTCATAATATTAAAAACATAAAAAAACATTTTTACACTATTTTTATATTTATTAGGCTTTTATTTGTTTAAATAAGTATTTGTACATAAATAAATAAATAGATACACTTTTATTCAAAAATACCAAAAATAATGTAAACACATTTTATTTTCCATTTTTATTTTCTCTTATCTTCTGAAAATATTTTATATAAAATATACTTTTTTTATAAATATTAAATATTATTATTTTTGTATATATAATATATATTTAGAAAATAATACAAATATATATATACTTATTAGAATATTTAGTAAATAATACAAAATATATACATTTTTTATTTTTATTAATATTTGACATTAAAAATACCTTTTTTATAAATATACTTCATTTTTTATTTTTGTATATAATAAATAAATATGGTACATATTAAATAATTAATACTTTTATTTAAGAAATTAGGGTTTTGCCCTAAATACACAAAAAATCCAAAAATTAATACTTTTTATTTTTGTTTATTTGACATATAAAAATACTCTTTTCCATACACATAAAAACATCTTTTTGCATCTTGCATATTTATTTTATTTCTATTTAATTTGTGCAATCAATTATCTTGTAAATAATTCCAAATTGATGTAATAGCTAGGTTTAAATTCCTTGTCAAATACCCCCCATTTGAACATTTGTACCCCCTTCCCATATTGTGTTGTAATAGCTTAGGAACTTTATTTTTCGCACTTTAATGCTTTCTAAATATACCATGTTAGAATTAGGGTTTGTATGCGAATCAAAAACGACAAAAATAGTTTGACCTAATTTCAAGATAAACAAGCATGAAAATGGACAACACTAATCACACTTGCACCCCTAGGGTATTCCACTTGTTGCCTTCAATAAATGGGCCATATTGCATGTTAGGTCTCTTTGGGCAAAACAAAAAACAATCAAATGATCATAGTCCCTCGATGACGCTTTCGAAAAGTTGCCTAAAAATGATCAAGTCCCTTAAAGAAAAATTGCCCAAAGATACTTGGCACCATTGCAATTATGGTCTAAACGATGACCCGCGCCCGTCCCTTTCACATCCTAACACAAGATTGTCCACCAAATGCAATGGTGGAACAAAATTGTTAAAAGGGTTAAAACATAGCAAAAATCTTTGAGAACTTTAGGGTAGATAGCTCTTAAGTACTTGTCAACTTGCAAAACAAAAACACTTGCCTATTTTTCAAACCACACTTCACAAACACTTTCAAAACAAACTTTCAAAAAAACCTTGAAACATCTTTTCAAAAAGACAAACACCTTTTGTAAAACATTCGAGTAAAGAATTGTTACAAGGGTAGCCTAGACAAGGCATCTTTTTCAAAACCTTTTCAAAGCCACACACAAAGCACCATTTCAAACAATTGAAAACCAAGGCAAGTTGATCTAAGCAAGTACCTAAGAGCCCATGGATAACCATGGATAGAAAGGGTGCTAATACCTTCCCTTTCTATAATCTACTCCCCGAACCCACGAAATATCTCAAAGGTTTTTGCTGTACTTTTTAAACCTTTCCTTAGGATAAAATAAAAAGTCGGTGGCGACTCTTGCTCAACCGAAACATTTGCGAAAACAAACGCAAAACCATAGTCAGTTCTCCCACCGTATCACACATGGTCATTTACTCAATCATGATAGAAACCATATCCAACTTTGTTTAGCTAGGAGCCGTGTTTTAAAGTTCACAAAATTGGGGTTGTTTATCTTGCTGGTACAAATCTCAGAAAATCCTCTCGAGGAAATTTTCTTCAAAGGCTCTATAGACTGGGGAAAGAAATTATGCAGGGGAATTTTCTCCTCTTCGAGGGTTGATCAGATTAAGTCCAAGTGTGGGTTAAACATTTTGCAAATTTGAAAAGCACGTCAGGAAGTCAGGATCGTTATCCTTGGCTTATTGAGACTTAGGTCTATTTATTGATGTTCCTCCATTAAAAGTCGGGATCATTATCTCCAATTGAAGTTTGGATTGCTATCCTCAGTAGGATACAAGCAGTAACGCAAAGAGCATGTAAGGTTGTTACTCATACGAGGTTCGTGATGGAAATGTTGTTTCCTAGAAGGAGTTCCTTTCCTCATTAAAAGATCCATTGCTACTTGACAAAGGTTTGTCTGCTAAGGGGTTTCTCTTCCGAGATATTTATTCCCTAGCAAAGTATCCTCATTTCTATGCAGGAGGAGAATTGTTCTTCTCCCTATAAATTTAGAAGTTGTTTGAAGTCAAGATGATTTCTTATCAGTGGACTGCAATTTATTTTTACAGCATCTTCTCCAAAGTCCACTTTTTAGTGGCATTTCTCCTCGGAATTGACATGTTGGAGTCTCAATATTGCATTGCAGTTTTTTACCTAGTGGTCGGTGATTCAAACTATTTATTCCTCAACAGAGATTGCCATTCCACGCATGGGGCATATTGCCATAATTTCCACTTTTGCATGTATTGTTGGTCTTTTGTGATAAGAAGCATACCAGTAAATGAATCAAGAAAGGTTTGTATGCGACCAACATAAGAATTTCTATAGAATGAGATCTAGTTTCCCCAGTGGATGCTAACTTCTGCTCAAGAGACAATCATTTATCCCCAGTAAAGGCATACTCTCGCCCAGACAGAATCCCTTTATATCTAGTGAAAGCATACCCCTGCGTAATCCCCATTGAAGTCGGAACTCTTGATATGTGTTTGTTTAGAAGTTTGTCCTTTCCAATGGGATGATCTTTAAAGAAAGGCATGTCATCATGGTTTTGTACAATCTTCTCCTTCAGTGCAGTCAACTCTTTTCTAAGAATCTGGGAAGGATCATTTCATTGGACTAGATACCTTTGTTATACCCCCTTGAAGTTGATATCGTGCGTCTCTGTGATGGGTATTTATCTCCCTAGTGAGGTTGTCGTTTGTCGTCCTCATGAAGTTCATATCTTTTCTCCCCTGGGAATTTTGCCCCTGTCAGGTTGTCTTGAAGAGATGTTTGATCAACATGCTTTTTATGCCCCAGTGGAGCATGTTTCCTGTTTTTATGAAAGGGTGTGCATAGATGAATTCCGTTTAGGGCTCTTGCGTCCCTAGTGAGGGAGTATTACTGAAATATTTCCTCAGTGGAGTTCTCAAGCTTATGGTTCAAAGATTCCATTCTCTTCTCCAAGCGAAGATTGTTACCCCCAGTGGTGGTATCCCTAATGCGGTCTAGTTAGAATCCTTTTATTTAAGAATTTCTAAGATTCCCCAGACAAAGTCACTTTCATTGAGGACTTACATCAGAAAGTCCTAGTTCTCAGCAAGGTTCTCTTTATCCCTGGAAAGAGATGTTGGATCTTTTCCCCAGGAAGTTGGAAGTTGGATCAAAGTTCAAAATTTTCTCTGAATTGAAATATTTGTTTGCAGTATTTTCCCCAGTGAAGGCATACTCTCGCCTGAGTATAATTCCTCTTTCTCAGTGCAGTCTGCTTCTTTCCAGATTTTCTCAGATGATCATTTTATTCACCAACCGGAGATTCTTGATATACTCTCCTTGAATTCGATATTCTACAGCTTCCCCAGTAAGGTTCGCACTCGTTCTCCTCATGAAGTATGCATTCTCCTCCTCAGTGAGAGGTTCATCCTCTCTCTAATGCGTCATGCATATACTAGAGTTTCTTGAAGAGATTCCTGATTATCTATGGGAGATTTTGGTTTGGTATCCTCATGAGGACAACCATAATTCCCAATAAAATGATTTATGTTCCCCAGTACAAAACTCCTTGCCGGCTTGAATCTTGCAAAGATGGCTACACCCAGTGCAATGGGTATTGTTGATGTTACCATATAAACTTGTTTGGCTCCCCGGTGTAAGAGGTAGTCTTTATCCCCAGTCAAAGTCGAATTTCAAGGATTTGCCAGAGTAACTTATCCATTATTCCCCAGTGGAGCAAGTTTTATTTCCCTAGTGGAGTAAGTGTCTTGTCTCCCCGGTGTGGTGTACATGGGAGTTTCAGTCATAATTCTTTCATCCCCAGTGATAGAAGATTTTATTAAGATATCCCCAGTGGAGTTTCTGTCCCAGGATCTTTGTTTCTTCCCCAAGTGAATATTTGTTTACCCCTCGGCGGTGTTATCCCTAGTATGGTCTGAGTAGAGTTATTTTTATTTAAGAATTTATATACACCCTAGTAGAAGTTATCTTCGTCAAGAAATTCTACACGAGAAAGTTTCCATCCCCAACGAAGCTCTCTTCTCTCTAACAGAAGATAAAGAATTTGTTCCTCAGGAAGTTGGGAGTTTGATCAAAATTCAAGATTTTCTCTGAACTGCAATTTATTTTCGCAGTATTGTTCTCTAGGAAGTTACTTCCTCAGTAATATCAATCTTCAGAGGTCGGTGGTTCCTAATATCATTTTCCCATTGAAGTTTAGAGGGATTTTTCTCTACAGAAGTTCAAAATGTGTAAAGAATAATCGTTTGGAAGTCCATGATCTTCTCAGCACCCGATTATTGATGTGTTTGCCCCAGTGCATTGCTAAACATGCATCATTACATTGCATCTACCAAAATGCGTAGCATTTCTATTGTATGGAGCATTACGTTATAAAAAATTTCAAAGATGCATTAAGGTATAAGCCAATTATGTTTACCTGTGGTAATTAAATGGTTATGTGTTCAGATTTGAATTATCTCCACGGTAAGCTTAGGGTGATCCTATCATGTTTCCCTAGTAGAGTCGGTTTTGATACCACTAGACGGGTCTTTGGTGCTTTCCATTTCCCCAGTAAGTTGTGGTTTTCCCTTTCCCGTGCAAGCCCTTGGTTATTTTACCCGTGTTTGCTTTTCCGTCAGAGTGCGAATAAGAGTCGGTGTATAACCTTTCTTATTTTTCAAGTATTTAAGTATCCATACTTGGTGTGTGGTAATTCATATAATTGCGACTCTTGAAAAATTACACCCCGCCTTTGGCTTGAAGGATTTTGTAGTTCTTGCGCATTGGCAACCTATCAAAAGCCCAATGTGTTTTGGCAATCCTTGTTAGAGTCCCCTTCGGTTGGTCTCTTTCTTTTGTAAAGTTCACCTTCGCTCGATGCTCTGTGAAGGTCCTGCTTAGTTGTTTCCTTCCCTTTGGTATCCGCGCTAGTCGAGTTCTCCTTCTATTATCTTATCTAGCATCCCTTGTTCAGAGTCCTTCAGTGTCTCTTCAATGTCCAGTTGTATGGCATCCTAGGTTAGGTGAATGCATCCTTTCTTGTTGGAGCTTTCTTCGGTTAGTCATTTTCTTGTGTTCCCTACTGACTCCAAACATTTGTTTCTTGATGCCCAATTTATTTATTTTTGTCCAATTCTGATCAGACATACACATCTTTATCCGCTGTGAGTTCACCTTTGATCGGCGTCCTTTCCCTAAGAATATACCTTTGGCATAGTATTCCTTGATGAAGATTCACGTTTGGCTAGTTTCTTTATCTTGAATACCACCTTCCGATGGCACCCTTTAAATCCACCTTCAACTGGTATTATTTGTTAAGAGTCCCCTTCGGTTGGTCTCTTTTGATTTGTAAGTTCGCCTTTGATTGGCGTCCTTTCCTCAAGAATCTACCTTCGGCATAGTATTCATTGATGAAGATTCACCTTCGTCTGGTTTCTTTATCTTGAAGTCCACCTTTGGCTGGAACCCCTTAAATCCACCTTTGGTTGATACCTTTTTATCAAGAGTCTCATTTGGTCGGTCTCTTTTCATTTGTAAGTTTGCCTTTGATTGGCGTCCTTTCCCCAGGAATCTACCTTCGGCATAGTATTCCTTGTTAAAGATTCCCCTTCGGCTGGTTTCTTTACCCTTAAATCCACCTTCTACTGGTACTTTTTTTGTTAATATTCCCCTTCGGCTGATCTCTTTTTATTTGTAAATTCGCCTTTGATTGGCGTTCTTTCTCTATGAATCTACCTTCGGCATAGTATTCCTTGTTAAAGTTTCCCGTTCGACTGGTTTCTTTACCCATAAATCCACCTTCGACTGATATCATTTGTTAGGAGTCCCCTTCGGTTGGTCTCTTTTCTTGGTAATTTTACCCTTGATCGACATTCTTTCCCTTTAAATCCACCTTCGGCTGATATCATTTGTTAAGAGTCTCCTCTGGTTGGTCTCTTTACTTTCGTATATCTTCCCTCGACTTGGCATACATCTCCTGATAATAGAAAATACTGAAAAAACCAAATTACAATAAAATCTGGATGGCTTCAGAGTGAAAATTTTATGGTTCTATTAAGTATTCAATCTTCTTTCACCTTGATTGTTCGAAAGGCTTACGCCAATCTCACTCTCTGGTCAAAGAAGATTGAATAGGGGCAGCTGTTGTACCCCAAAATTTTCCCTCTTTGTTTGATATCTCTAATTGTCTTATACTTTGTTAACATGCGCATATATGTATATGATTGGATCCGTGCTCATGGGATCAAGGTATCTTGGTCAACACAACAAAGCTCCTATATTTTATCAATGCATGTCGAGTTGTGGAAAATTTGGGGGTTTTCGGTGAATTTTAAGCAGTGTGAATGGGAAACAATTTTTCAGCTGATTTGAGGTTGGAAATTTATATCTCCCGTTTGGAACGGTGTTCTGGATTGACTCTTGAGGTTTTGAAATCGTCTCGATGTTCCCTTCAACTTTCATGTTCAGATCAAAAGCTAAATCTTGAAGGAAGATCCCCGAATACGCCATTCTTTTAGAAGTTATACAGTGAAAAAATACAAAGGAAGTGGGCTGAACCGTTATTTCCTTTGCATTAAAAATTTATAACTTTTAGATGGAATGTTGTATGCGTGCGGTTCTGATTTCCAAAATTCCATCTTTATGTCATCTTTGGAGGCTAAAAGTTGATTCACGAAGGAAGGACCCATGAATTTTGAGTTTCTGAAGACGTGTTTGTGTTGAACCGAAATTCATTTATATTAATGTTTGGTACAGTAAAAATCCTAACCCAGTCGATTGTTATCGTATTGAGATGGGTTTTATGGCGTTGGTTCACAAATTTTATATACTACAACTTATCCTCAGATTCTAAAAGAAAATGGTATCCCGAAGGCCTTCGTTTTTGGTCTAAACCACGCGCAATGCATTGAAAATCCTGAATCGAGAAATATTTTCATCTGAGATGAAACTTCAAAAAATCACAACTAAATCACCGTTTATTCAATTGAGCCCGTTCTTTCGGCAACGCGTCACAAATTTTATTCTCATTATTTCCCGTTTGACGGTCGAATCGAGATTTCATACGAATGATGACATGGAACTTTATGGTTGTGTCAGGCTTACACTTTCAAGTCAAGGCCCAATCCAATTGCACATCCAAGGCCTATGTATATAATCTAAAATCTGATTTTTTTGTAAGGGAGGACTCTCATAATTCAGTAATCAATACAAACACTAAAATCATTTCTCTCAATTCTCTCAAAGATCAAATAAAAGTTCTACAACTTTTTTCATCAAGAACACGACAATAATTTCATCAAGATTTGAAAGTCAAAGATCAAGAGCAATTCGTATCTGATTGTTGATATGTTTGTTGTGATATCTATACCTAAACCTCCTATTCACTTCTATCAGTGAGTTTTCTTTAATTAAGCACTTTTAAAATAAGTGATTATTTGAGAAGTACTTTTTGATCAAGCATGAAATGAATCTAGGTTGAATTTTGAATTGAGAATATAGATCTAATCCTAGAATTGTGATTTGATTTGATCATCATGTGTAAATTCGGAATCAGATAGTTAAATTAAGTGCTTATTGAATTAAGTTGATTTACTTGAAAGTGCTTAATTAATAAACAAATTGATGAGGTTGTATAAAGTTTAATTGTTGATCTTAATTCATCATGTGAAGATTGAATCTAGACCTTGAATTATGCAAAATCATGTGTTGAATATGTGAAGATTTTGTGTTTGATCAAATGCCCAAACCATGAGCCAAATATCAAAAACTGTTAAAAAATTGTTTTATGCATGAAGGTAACCGGTTTCCCGGTTTTGGTAATCGTTACCCCACTTACAGTAGCATTTCCCAGATTTTTTGGCTTGGGGAACCGGTTACCTCAAGTCAGTAGCTATTTTCTCAGATTTTGAGTTAGGGTAACCGGTTACCCAAATTCTGGTAACCGGGTTCCCAGGCCAAAAATCAACAACTTCCTTTTTTTATTTCATTTTTTATTGTGTTTTCTCTTTCGGCTTAGTTTTTCCTTGTTATTTTTGACATGTGTGTTGATTGTGCAAGGACTCATACTAAGGGATTCTAATGATGATATTAATATGTGTTCCACTTTATTTGGGGAACACAAATTCAATATTATTCTTGATACATGTTTCGCTTTATTTACGAGATACGGGTGCAATTCAGACGAGTTATGCTTTGATATTCATGATTTGAGGAGTATACATGTTTGTTGTGTTTTTTGTCTGGACTATATTTTCATGTAGGATAAATTTTTTGATGGTGTTCGATGCACGCTATTTATGATTTATTTTCACACTGTTTCTTCAAGGTTTATGTTGGACGCTCAGTTTCTGACTCTATTTGTTTGTTGATGCTAGCTCACTCGAAGTTTTCCGAGTTTCTTATATTTTCTTGCTTACTCACCACATATTTTTATCCGTTTGGTATTTCATCTCTTCCTTTTTACTACTTCTGCATTTTACCACTTTCCTTGCCATGAGAAGTAGGATTAAAGATGTATGACAGGGATCTTTGTTGATGATCATGTCAGGAATCCCTCTGGTTTATTTAAAGACCCGTTTAGAGAAATTATGTATTATGTGTGTTATGTGTGCTACTTGTGCTTGTTTAAAATCATACCTTTGAAGTAGGTATTTTGCACGTGTGTTTACATTTTGTGCTCGCGCATACTACATACAATAAGTCCTCAAAAGGAGGCGAGTGGAAAGGGTTCGCAATCAACCCCCGTATTTTATCTGTGCCATCCTTAGCTCATGTTATATGTCGATGCTTTGGATTTGTGTAGATCAATTGTATCGAGTCGTTCAAGTGGAAAAGGGTTTCGCAATCAAACCCCCACACTTTGTCAGAGATTCGCAATGGCCATTGCTGACACTTCCCTACCCGCTTGTTTGCTTCGGGTGATCCGATCCCCTTAGCTAAAGTAATTCTTTTCTTTTTTATTTCATCTGATTCTCCCACTTGTTTTCTTTGGGTGATCTGCTCCTCTTAGCTAAAGCAATTTCTCTTCACACCCCCATCCGCTGAGTCAGTATACCCCGGTTGTGTGCTTTTGCCAAAGCACTTGTTTATATATACCATGCTCCCTTAGGATGTGCTTGTTTCTTTCTCGATTTGAGCTAGACATTAGGATAAGTATCCATGCATGCTAACATAGGGTATAGATTTCCCTTTTCAAACTCGACCTTAGGATTAATCATTGTATGATAACACTAGGGTTAGATTTAGGATAGTCTCCCTTAGATGTTTTTCTTTCTTTTGCATCCTTGCATTAAGACTAAAACTCTTTTCTTGGAAAATGCATAAAACATCTAACAATTCTTAAACCCTTTCTTATGGTAAAAACATTAACCAACTCCTTTCTTTTTTCCAATGGGCTTTTTCTCTTCTAAGAGCATGTTAGTTCCTTTCCACTATAGGTTGTAAGTCTCCAAAGGTCTAGCAGTGGTGGAATGATTGAATCTAACATTGTTCAACTAAAAAACACAAACCCACCAAAACAAATGAGCCGAACTATGGTAACTCTAATTCCTCAAAAGGATACGTGGGCATTGGGGTAGGACCCAAGCGAGCACAACTTTATTTTTCCTACATTATTTTCTCTTTTCTTTTGCATGCATTCCCTATTTTCATTTTTATTTTAGCTCTTAAGCTTAGATTTGAAACACACCCTTTGATTATAACAACAAGAGTGGATACCATAGAGTACTACGGGCGTGTTGGATGTTAATACCTTCCCCTCGCGTAACAGACTCCCTTACCCGTATCTCTTGGTCGTTTGACCTTGATTTCACCCTTCTCAGGTTTACTCGATGTTTATCTTTCCCTTCTTGTAAGATAAAAGATGTTCAATGGAGACTTCATTGATTTTATCTCGATGATTTATTTAGTCGGTTGTTTCACAACGCAAAGCACATATTCATGTTATGGACAGTCAATTCTAAACATCGAGAAGATTTAAACATGGCGGATATAAAAAAACCAAACAAAGTCATGTCATCAAAGTTATGAGAATACATGAACATGTGATTAAAGGAGGTTTAAAATCATGGAAAACAAATCATCAAGACATCATCATGGTATAAAGAAACAAGCAAGAGCATTTATATCATGCATTAAAGCCAAAGAGAAAGTATCATGGTTAATTAAGGTTTTAAAGTATCAACACAAAGTTTGTTTATTAAAGCATGCTAAAACCTAAGTAGAAACTAATCTAAACATGTTAAAATAAAAAAAACACGCTTAAAGTGTATCATAGTCACACAAACACACATGGTCAATTAGGTCAAAGAAACAATCGACGGACATCACAAAAGAACCTAAAGAAACACTTAAAAATACTTTTTTTTGAACTAAATAAAAATAGATAAAATAAATATTATTTTTGGTATTTTTTTCATGGATTAACAAAATAGATGAGATAAATGACAAGTGTGCAAAAAATCAGCTCAAAAAGATAAAAATTACATATAGAAATAATTAAAAGAAGATAGAAAAAAAGGGTGATAAAAATAAAGGTTTTGTGGCCAAATGGAATTGAACTCAGACCCTGATGATTACAACTCAAACTAATACCACTAGGCCACGCGCTTGTGATGTTAATAATACACAAACAATTGAACATATTATAAAACAAGTTCAAAGTGGAAATCAAAAAAATAATGCAAAAGGTCTCGGGCGAGGGGGATTCGAACCCCATACCCTATGGTACACAAAGACTTAAAATACGCGCTCTAACCACTGGGGTGGTGATACACCCGTGTATCAAAATACAATCATTTAATTAAGTAATAAAACATGTTCCAAAATTAAAAAAAAAAGTGTGCCATCACCATCATCTTAAACCTCAAGCTTTCAACCATTTTTTCAAAATTGTATCTCTTTCATTTCTCCACCAAATGCAAAAGTATAAACATCAAACTTGCTCAGAATTTTACCAGGAAATCAATGGTATCATTCCTTTAATTAAAACTCAAATAATAAAATGAATTCAAACAATAACCAACAAACCCTAAATATTTTCAAAGTAAAATTAAATGATCATGAACAATAATAAATGCCCAAACTGTTAGGGCTTTCATTCCTCACATCAAAACTAAGGTAATGGTATCAAGAAAAGTTTAAAATGATGCATGTAAGAAGGAGTTCGAAAGGGCGGTAATATTACCTATTGGAGAAAGTCCAATTCTTCTTTTCATGGCTCCACGTGAGATGTAATGATGCAAAAATCTTCTTGGGACCTCATGGAAGGTGTTGGAATGTTTTGCTTGCTTTGAAACTGCCTCAATCTTTCTGCTCACCTAAAGTTGCAAACTTGAAAAGTGAAAAATGAAGGTGTTGATTGGGTGGTTACAGAAGCAATCTCAAGGTTACAACAACTTCTATATAATGTATGAAAAGTGTTTGGGTGGTTTATTTGCAAATAACTTGAGGGATTTTGTAATATCGAAATTTTGTGACTTGGAGAAAAAATTAGCGTTGGTGAGGTAGTGAGTTGGAGAATTAAGGTTTCTTTTCATTCAGAAGCAAGGCCTTCTATTTATAGGAAAGAAATCATTTCAACTGGGGTCTCAATCAAAATTTGGTTTAGTTGGATTGTGAGTGAAGGTACATGGAAGTTCATGGTTTCAATGTGAGCATGGCATGATTCTAGGGTTGCTTGCAGGCTATAGATGGTTGCTTCTTGGAATTGAGATGTTTTTTGATCAGGAGCAACAATGTATGGGCTCAAATCATTGACTTTGTGATTAAAGCCAACTTTTTAAGAATGAAAGTGAAACTTTATGCTTGAAATGAAATGAATCATTGTGTAAGGCTTCTATCACTTGGATAATACATTGAGGACTTGTGCAAATCTCTTATTAGAGCGAGATTTAGAAGCAATATAGGATGCAAAGAAAATATCTTAAAGTATGGTATAGGTTGGGCATACAATTGAACCTCAAATCTGACTTGTGAAACAGCTTCACCATGGCTACTTCTCTTCTTCGAAACTTGATGCTCAAGTATGATAAATTCATGCTCTTGGACTCTTTAGAAAGATTTTCTAATGCTCTATAACTTTCATGTTGGGAATTTAGCTTGAATAAAATTTGATCTTGGAGAAAAATTCCCTACAAAATTGTTGTTTTAAGCGGAAAATACATAGAAAATTTCTTTTAGTCTTTGGACATTTTAACAACTTTGAGGTGTCTTCTTGATCAACTCATATCTTTCAATTCATGCATTTTTTGGAAATCAATTCCGATGAAAAAGTTGTAGTATGAAGCAAGACCTTCAATTTGATCTTGTGGGCATGAAAAATGGTTGCTTAGATTGGAAGTTACAAGCTTGGGAAGTTGTGTACTTGAACATGAATTTTTTACACTTAGTGAATTTTTCAACTTCTTCAACCTTACCCCTTTTGCTTGTAATATCAAATTTCTTGATTTATCTTGACCAAATTCACTCATCAACAATATTTTAATGAAATTCATCTTGAGGAGTCCATATTTGACTAAAAACGGGTAAAAGTCAAAGTTTGACTTTGCAGTTGACTTTGTACTAGATGAATCCAATTTGTCTAATTTCAATGAGGACCTTGATCATGATGCAATCCTTAGCATGTTTAGATACCTTGAGGATTATGATATGATGATATTGAAGACCTCTTTAGTGATGCACATTTGTAAATACCAAACCCAAATTCCTGACTTTTCATCTAAGGAGTCAAAACCCTAAGTTTCTTTAATCATCTAATGAATTCAATGATGAAATCCTATTGACGAGGATTATGATGGAGATAATGATCATCATGAGTGAATGAGAAGTTTTAATCACTGAGGAATATACATGTCCTTAATCAATTAATTCTTGTATCTTCTTGCTCTGACACACTTATCTTGTACAAGAAACAAACAAAACAAGACAAGACCCTTGTATTTTTATGAGGTTAGTGATGCATAAATGAATGGTATGATCTTTGATGTTATGCAGATGATGCAAAGAGATGTGGGATCTTAGGTAAAAAATTATGGTACATTAGTAGGTGCTCACATGTTCAACAAGATGTATTTAAGGTCTGGTTATCATCAAATTCGTGTTAAACCCGATGATATTCCAAAGACAAAGTTATTTTGTGGCAGCGGTAAAGCGGCAAGCAAAAAGTAAATTATTAATTTACTGGGTGATATTTAGGTTATATCGTATCATGTCCACAAAGATTGGTGTATTAAAATTTTGTTCGACAAATCTATCATTAATGAGTTTGGGGGTTGAATAAGTTGTATGGAAAAGGTATCAACCAAAAATAAAAGTAAACAAAAACTATAAAGGATAGACAACTTATCTGGTATGAATGTACACTACTCGTAACAAACTTAAATATATCGATCAGTTGCACTCAACCTACTATACTCGTCAAAATCATCACAAACACCACAAGATGTACCCACAATGAAGGTTATGTCTAACGCCAAGTCACAAGACCAACCGTATTACTCTATCGGCAATGTCTTGTGCGCTACAACAACACAGAGGCATTAAGCTTTAGCACTCAAAGTGAATATTAGCTCTAAATCTATCTCTAGAATATAGAAACTAATAGATATTCATATCTAATCAATATTTGTGAGGTAGATGTCTATAACAACCCAAATCCAAACATAAAGCAAAAAGATCAAAGAAGACATCAAGATTGATTTGTAAAGCAAGCTTTATACAACACCGTGATCAACAAATATACATATGTTCAAAGTAAATATAAAAACAATACCCAACAAAAGATAAATACAAAGAGGGGAGAAGAGTTAAACCATAAATCTTCCGATTTGTCAGCACTGGTCGAAGAGAAATCCACCTCATATCATCCATAAGCAAGGCCCTAATGTTGTTTTCTAAGCTAATCTATCAAAATATGAAGGTTTGATGAGTTGGGAACAAATAACCCAAAACATCACCTAAAAATGTGTATTTTGGCCCTTTTAACACAATTTTGTCCAGGGGACCGCGCTAAGTGGCAAAATCCCATTAAGCGCACTCTACTGTCATGAGAAAAAAATCAACTTTTTGTTTTCGCCATAACTTGAGAACCGTAACTCCAATTTACCCCCGATTCGAAGAATTGGAAATATTATCAAATTATATATCTAACAATGCCTAAATATCAACCAAATTTATTATTTCTTATTCTTTGATTTTGATCCTTATTCGTTGACGAGTTGCTCAAAATTGCGCGTTTGAAGTCGTGTCTTCGACACTTTATTGCTTATGCTCCAAATATGCATCAATACCTATAAAATGAATGGAAAACTATCAAACGATACACGAATACACAAAAACTCGATTAAATACAATTTATACATAATTATACAAAAAGCGGGGAATTATTCAATGATATTAATAACAAAAAGTCAATAAGTGCAACAAAAAGTATATACAAAAATAGCTACAATTTACACTTATCAGGTACATTAGTAGGTGCTTATGTGTTCAACAAGATGTATTTAAGGTCTGGTTATCATCAAATTCGTTTTAAACCCGATGATATTCCAAAGAGAAAATTCAGAACAATATATGGTCACTACAATTATAATGTGATGTCGTTTGGCGTATCTAATGCACCATGCATTTTCATGTAGTATACGAACTGAATCTTTCATTTGTATCTAGATAAGTTCGTAGTGGTAGTTATCGATGATATTTTAATATATTCCAAATCAGAAGAAGAGTATAGAGAACATCTTAAAATTGTATTGGAGGTGATGAGGGAGAAGAAACTTTATGCCAAGTTGATTAAATGTGAATTCTGGTTGAAGGAAGTGAGTTTCCTTGACCATGTGATTTTGAGTGGTGGAATTTATGTATATTCTTCTAAGGTTGATGTTGTGTTGCAATGGGAGACTCTGAAATTTGCTACTGAGATACGACGTTTTCTTGGTTTGGCTGGTTATTATCGCATATTTATTGAAGGCTTTTCTAAGTTGGCATTACCTTTGACTCAGCTGACTCGAAAGGGTCAAGCTTACGTGTGAGATGTTTCACGTGAACAAAGTTTCGTGGAACTAAATTAGAATTTGACGACTGCACCAATGTTGATTTTTCCTAATCTGAGTGCGTCATTTATAGTATATTATGACGCGTCAAAGATGGATCTTGGTGGTGTACTGATGCAAAATGGTCAAGTTATTGCTTATGCTTCTAGACAACTAAAGTTTCATGAGAGGAATTATCCTACACATGACTTAGAGTTGGGAGTTGTGGTATTTGTTTTAAAGATTTTGAGGAATTATCTATTTGGCTCCAGTTTCGAGGTGTTCAACAATCACAAGAGTCTGAAGTATCTATTTGATCAGAAAGAGTTGAATATGAGGTAGATGAGGTGGCTCAAACTTATAAAAGATTTTGATTTTGATTTGAGTTACCATCCTGGTAAGGCTAATGTTATGGTTTATGCTTTGAGTAGGAAGTCCTTACATAAGTTGATGCTTATGGTGCGAGAGTTTGAATTGATCGAGAAATTCAAAGATACGAGCTTGGTGTGTGAAGAAACTCCAAACAATGTTAAGTTGGGTATGTTCAAGCTAACCTGTGGTATCGTTGATGAGATCAGAGAAGGTCAGAAATCTAATATGAGTTTAGTTGGTCGATTACTGCTAATTAACCAAGGTAACAGAGGTGATTTTTTAGTTAAATAGAATGATGTGATGAGGTTCGGAGATAAAGTGTGTGTTCCAGATGTGCCATAACTTAAGAAGAGTAATCTTGAGGAAGGACATTGAAGTGGTCTAAGTATTAATCTCGATGCATCGAAGATGTATAAGGATTTTAATAAATTATTTTGGTGGTCCAGTATGAAGAAGGAAATTGATAAGTTTGTTTATGCTTATTTGACTTGTCAGAATTCAAAGATTGAACACATGAAGCCTTTGGGTCTGATGCAATTGTTGAATATTCCAGAGTGGAAATGAGACATCATTTCCATGGACTTTATGTCAGGTTTGCTGAAGACTACTAAGGGCAATGATTCGATTTAGGGGATAATGGATAGGTGGACTAAATCGACTCATTTCTTACTGGTGAGGATCAATCATCCCATGCAGAGGTTAGCTAAGATGTATATCAAAGAGATTATGAGACTATATGATATACCTTCGAGTATTGTGTCAGATAGTGATCTGAGGTTTACGTAGAGGTTCTAGGCAGAAGGCTTTAGGTACTAAGTTGAAGTTGAATTTTGCTTATTATCCGCAGACGGATGGTCAGATAGAGATGATTATTAAATCTTTAGAGGATTTTCTGAGAGCTTGTGTGCTAGAACAAGGAGGTGCTTGGGATAACCATTTGCCATTGATTGAGTTTACTTATAATAATAGTTTCCATACTAGTATTGGGATGACATCATATTAGGAATTATATGCCATGAGATGTAGGACTCTGTTGTGTTGGTATGAGTCCGACGAAAGTGTTCCGCTCAGACTAGAGGTCATGCACCAGACGACTGAAAAGATCAAGATGATCTAAGAGAAGATGAAGGTTTCACATAGTCGTCAGAAGAGCTATCATGATAAGAGAATGAAATCACTTGAGTTTCAAGTAGGAGATCATGTGTTTTTGAGAGTTACTCTAGTAGCTGGTGTTGGTAGAGCCTTGAAGTCTCGTAAGTTCACTATGTGTTTTGTTTGTTCATACCAGATTATGTAGAGGATATATGAGATGTCCTATAAGATTGCTTTACTACCATCACTTTCTAACTTTCACGATGTGTTTCATGTGTCTCGGTTGAGGAGATACATTTCAGATTTGTCTCATGTGATCCAAGTGGATGATGTCCCGGTGAGAGATAACTTGACTGTTCAGACATCACCCATGCGGATTAAGGATCGAGAGATGAAGTAGTTATGGTATAAAGAGAATGCTTTTGAGAATGTAGTGTAGGGAGGACCAAGTGATGAGTGCATGACTTGAGAGCGTGAGGATTAGATGAGAGAGTCGTACACGACTCTGTTTTCCTCAGGTAATTTTCAGGGATGAAAAATCTCTAAGTGGGGGAGAGTTGTAACACTCCAAATTTAGAATTTTGGTGTTTATGTGTTTATTTTTGAATATTGTGTGAATTGTGATGTTGTGTACTAGAATATTAGTGGGAATATTATGGTGGGTGAGAATTATTTAAGTAATATATTTTATGTGGTTTATTAATAAAATAATAAAATAAAATAGAATATTAGATGTATATAGATTTTAGGGACATGATGGTAATTGTGAGAGGGTAAGTGAACCATAGACGAGGGATATTTTAAAAAGGGAATAAGGAAAAGTGAGGTCAGTTTACAGTAATACGAGAAAAGTTTGGAGAATACAAAGGAAAGGCTAGGGCATAGAAGAGCAAGAGGTATTCATTCATTAGAGCTTGAAGAGATCAATTTCTAGAAATAATCAGGTAATGGTGAGTAATTATGGTAGATTATGATTGGTATGAAGGGAATATAGATGTAGGTTTTGTTGATTCTTTGTATTGATGATGAATAAGCATGAAAGATTGTTGATATTGATGTTTAATAAGGTATGATCTTATTTGATATGTATATGTTGATATTTTATTGTTAAAATTTTAATTATGGTAAATGTTGTGCATATTGGATGAGTGTGATACCTGAAATTGGACTTTGAAAGGGCTGCAACACAATAGCGATTTGAACCTAGAGATTGTAGGTTCGTGAAAATTTGTTGGACGAGCTCAAGGTGATCCACGAGCGAGGAGTTTCGATGGGCAAGCTTGAGGCGAAGGAAGCTGGAGAATTCATGGTTGATCGCCGGGAGAGGATGGGGAGAAGGACTACAATTTGCCGGGTGAGGTCGGGGAAAATGGCTAGCAGTAAAGATTAAAAGTGTCGTAACTTGGGTTTCGTAACTATGTTTGATGCACTATTTAAAGCATTGTGAAGCTCATAAATAGAACTATCACATAGTTTAATTAGGTGAATTGTTTGGATATTAATTACATGCCTAATGTGTTTGAATAGTTGATTGTTTACATGTCTTATTAATGATTATTCTAATGTCGTGATAATATTGTACCGTGATGACCTATTATAATGATGGAACTTGATGTTACTGCATGTTGTGACTCATGTACCTCTGTTGTGGAAATTTATGTTCTAAATGTTATTGTATGCCTCATTTCCTATGGTGATGGTTCGAGTGCGACTATTGTGTTGAAATATATGATGTTGATGATGTTGTTGTGCATGATAAGAGTCCATGCATCTATGTTGTAGAACTTATGTTCGGAATCATGTTGTGGCCTCGTTTCTTATGGTGATAGTTCGAGTGTGAGTAGCTAAATCCTTCGTCTGGGGGATTTAGTGAAGTTTTACCTATGATGATGGAAGCGATTTGGTGTACTCCGGTTCCAAGAGGGAATCGATCCTATGATGGGGATCATAAAGTGAAATGAACATATGTGTTCATGTTATGCTACCACATGCATTATGCCAGTGTTGTTGCATTACCATCCCATGTAGCATTGCTTGTGTTTTGTTGATGGAATATGATGTGATAATACTCGTGCTTGTTGTATGACCATGTAGGAATTTTGTGATGAAGATGTTGTATGAGCTATTTATGATGAATTAAGGTGTGAGCATATGTTATATTAATTATGTTGAATTGTAGACTATAATTGTTGAAGTTTACTTTTCTCGTATGCCTTTTATATTTTGTTATGATTACTCACCCCTTATGTTTGAATGCTGCCTCCACGTGGATAATATGCAGATATCTAGGAGTAGCTTGCAGAAGTAAGGAAGATAACTCACTGAAGTATTAAGTAATTTACCATTAATTTAGAAGTATATTTCTATGATATGTAACATCTGGTTATGAAAACTTCATTGGATTTTTATGTCATAATTATGTTGAAACCTTTGCAAGGATTTTGATTGTTGAACTAGTTTTAGTTCCACTCTTTTATGAGATTAAATGTCATGAGTTTGAAAGCTGAGCCTATTTATTTGATGATGATTCCACTGTAATGTTTTAAATAAGTATTGAAGTTGCATAAATATCGTGAATGTATATTGGTTATGAATATTATTGTTGCAACATGTGTTATGGAGCAGGATTGATTTATGTTTTTATGAAGTGTGGCGCTCTTGTGTGGTGATTTTGATTGAATTGATCGTAAATTTTATGTGGCGTTTAGAATAGTGTTACAAGTGCCCTATGGGGGAACATCCCATCAAAATGGAAGATGAAAAGGAAGATTGTCTAGTTGAGGGTCGTCCAATAGAAAGACTGAAGCACCTCATCCAAGTCCTCGAATAGACTAATACTTGGGTTCCAGGATTACGAGAAATTTAAGGGAGCCCTGAATGATATCTCCCCTCTAGTCATAACATTCATGGTCAATGAATTTGACGTGTCCTAAATAATGATCAATGGCAGGAGCTCATATGCCATAATGGATTCAAAGTTGTTTGAAAAGATGGGCCTCAATAAGGAGAATTTGTGGCCCTATGAAGGGTCAGACTTGCAAGTATTCAAAGACACGACCATCCACTCTTAAGGATACATTGAGTTAATGATATATGTGGGGTAAGGAAAAGAAGTTATGATAATGCACTCACCATTCCTTGTAGTCCCTTGCAAGATTGTATACAACTGCATACTCGACTCACCTTTCGCAGCAGCTCTGGATGTTATGGCTTCCCCAGTCCACCTCAAACTCAAATTCAATTTTTTTCATGATGATCCAGTTACGATCAATGTCGATTTTAAAGGGTCCAAAAGAATATACTATCCACTGTAGCAAGACCAGGGAGAGCGTGGGGCCATGGAGTGGCTGACCCGATGAGTTGCATGCCAGGAAGAATAAGTTGTGGCGGGCCTACCTAGTTATGTTTGCAACTTTATTTTTAATGTTATATCATTGTGTAATTAACTACCTTGCAGAGTGTACTATGACATTTCCATCATTAATGAACAAGACATAAGTTCTAAAATATCGTATATCTTTGTGATCGTATAATATAACGAAGAGTATGCGATATGGCCAAAGAGATCAAAGCCATAACATAAAGATTCAGGGATGTTATCATGAATGCCACAACGTATGACTAAATAAATCAAAACCCCACAATTCAAAGTACATATACAAAGAAAGTGGAAAAATAACTAAAATAAATATAATCAACCCACCCCTTCTTGGTAGCTAGTCACAATTGATCTGCCACACGTCAACCTCAGACCAGGTTTTCACATAAGGGGTGGGGGGTACCGACCCTTGTCTAGGAACAGCCCCAGATACGTACAACAAACTTTGAGTGAAAACCTCATACTTTAATGCAAATTATGGAGCAATTGACTCAAGATCAATCGCATGTGCCTTAAACAGATAAAAACAACATCTCAACGTCAAGTTCATTTACTCACACTTCTCTAGGAAAGGTATTATTCAAAAAAGGTATAAGGACACAACTAATCTCTAAGAGAAATGACTTTTCCATCTTTAAGCATCTGGTATGACTGTACTTGCTCATTCGAACTACACAGTGGAGAGTAAAAATGTTCTACTTGCTTAAAAGCATTCTCAAAGGACTCAAAAATGGTTGTGAGACTGACAATGGATTATTCATTTAATTTCTAGGTTATAGAGGCATTCTCAATGCAAAAATTTCAAGATCTCTCTTGTAGCAGATAAAGTGGCTTGAGCGAAAGCATGAACTTTATATTTCCTTGCTAATTCCATCGCCAAGAGCTTTACTTGATCAACTAACGGGTTAGGGAGGTTGAAGACATTCAAGGCGTCACATATCCCAACAAGAGAAACACAAGCCCTTTGTACTTCTTACAGGTATGTAACTATCATAAGTGTTAGGTTATTGATACTCTCCTCTAGTAGTTGTTTCTTCTTACGCATCCAATCAAATAAGAAAGCATCCTAATGATATGCCCCACCAATGGCCAGAACGATTGGAGCTCGCCGAGTATAATACATCAAATTCAACAACTCCTATTTGAGAGCCTCGCTGGTCAGGTTTGCAAGATAAGATCAGTCCTCTTTCAAAATATATGCCCAGTGCTCTTTTGGATTACAGGGTCACGGTCTAGCCAAGAAGATAGAAACCAAAGGACCAGACGTACGTGACACCCGTCTAGAATCCAGTTGAGAGGGTTGAGGCAAAACCCTCATCGTCCCATCCAAAGGAGGATCAATGATCGACATTATAGCTTTTTGAAGGACTAGCAATAACAGGGGCAACTCGAATACTCCATCGCAGTTGATATATTATTTCCTCGTTCTTCATCGAATCAATGTATAATAATTACTAAAAATTAAGGGAAATACAGAAAATAAACCTGATGGAAGGGGAAAGAATACTAGGAGCTCACCAAAAATGACCTTCCTCTCTTCCTAGGTACGAGCGTGCATCAACAGGCTGGTCTCAAAAAGGTCGCTTCAAACATTTCTTTGAGATTTCATCCTAAAGAGTGACGCCCCGACGTAACACAACTCTTTGACAAAACTGATAAATCGTTTCTTAAGATAAATCTCTTTCTAACACATATCACTATTCATTCCTCGTCAGAAAAAAAATATTTATCATTAATATATTTTAGTTTTTTAAATACTATAACAACATAAATTATATTTGAACAATTTGTCTGAACCCTACAAAATCTTTCAAACTCCTCCTCTAATACAATATTTTAATTCCCTTAAATTAGAGAAATTCAATTTGTGAATAAAAATAAAATATCTCAAAACTCTCTCCACTTAAATTCTTCTATTTTTAGTTCACTCATTCCCTTTTTAAAAGCACTCTCTCATATTTCTCTATATTGATAATAAATCGAGTCAACCAAACAAAATCAACTATATTGATTTAGTTTTTTTTTTTAAAAACCAACCGACTTAAACTTGAAAAAAAAAAATTAATTGATTCAGATGACTTTTAACTTCAAAAGTTTTCAAACTACATGGGGAACACCACTAATTAGGACCCACCAACATTAAGTACAAAATAGCAAGAAGTGATACTACCCCCGACAGATAACAGCAAAATTTCCATGTCTTCTCTCTTCCAAACTTCCTACTACACACTCTCTCTTGAACAACCTTCTCTTCCTTTCTCTCTCTACAATCCTTCACTTCACGCATAGTTTCTTTCATATTTATTCACTCTCTCTCTCACTCCATCAATTCAATCACCTACCCCTTCTTCTCTTCACAACAATCTTTCCTTTCATCTCCTTTTTCTTCACTCCAACTCTCACTTCTTTTGTTAACAAGTTTGAAAAATGTTTGGGACTTCCCTGCAATTTAATGGTGTTCGTGGTGACGATCGGTTTTATATTCCGGTGAAAGCAAGGAAGAATCAGAATCAGAATCATAATCAGCGTAAGAAAACTCAGAGAGATAAGTGTGAAGATTCTGCTACAAAGTGTGAACTTGTTGATTCTGAGAATAGGAATCTCAATGAAGATTTGTACTCTTTGAATAATAAACCATCTTCTTCTTCTTCTGTTGAGCCTGCAAGTAACATTGATAGATTCTTGGAGTCCACAACACCTTTAGTTCCAGCTCAGTTTTTCTCTAAGGTTGATCTTTATCTGTCTTTTATTCAATTCTTGTTATGTTTTATCTTTTGACTCTTTGATTTGTGCTTTGTTTGGAATTGGAGTTTACAAGTACAACAACCTTTATTTACTGTTTTTGGTCTATTTCTCATTTTGTAGCTGTTGCTGAAATAGGTTAATGTTAGTAAGTTAGTTGCTATGTTAGTTTCTGGATTTGAACTTAGGAACAACTGTAAGACTATTTGAGAGAGTTTATGGAAACAGCTTATGAAGTAATCATAATTTGTTATTACTATTAGCTTTATTTCATAAACTCTCAATGAGAGCTTCTAGAAACAACCTATACACTGAACCGTCTCAAACTTTTGAGAGGCCCTGTGTAAGAAGCTGAAGTTAGCTTCAATTGAGTCATGAATTTTTTATAGGAGGTTCTGTTTAACAGTGAAAGTGAATTAACCGTGGAATATGTGTATGGAGGCCTTTTTGCCATGTGATTTAGGCCGCCCTTGCACAACCTCAAAGATGGTCTGCTTATACATAAGCACTTAATTAAGTTGTTTATTCGATTAAGACCTAAGTCTTACTTGGGGCATTTTTTTGTTGTTATGTTTTTGATGTAGACAACAATGAGAGGTTGGAAGACTTGTGATGTAGAGTATCAATCATACTTCGCGTTGAATGATCTCTGGGAATCTTTCAAGGAATGGAGTGCTTATGGAGCAGGTGTTCCTTTGTTACTTGATCAAAGAGAATCTGTTGTACAATATTATGTTCCTTATTTGTCAGCTATTCAACTATATGGTCAATCAGCTAACAAGTCAATTGCTAAGCCAAGGTATTTTCTATTTCATATGCAATCACAGAAACAGTTTTATGGTCACTGCTGCTATCTCTCTTTATGCATATAGTTTCTTAGATTTTGTCTGGCACAAAGATTTAACCATATTTCGTTTTCTTTTATCATTAGATGCATTGGTGAAGATAGTGACAGTGATTACTACAGAGATTCAAGTAGCGACGGAAGCAGTGATAGTGAGTTTGGAAAAAGGACTAAACATTGTATAGCTCAAAGAAGAAATCAATATAAAAAAGGCGACACTTCATTACAAATGAGCAGGCTATCTGTACAAGAGGGATTTTCTAGTGATGACAGTGAAACTGGAAATCCTCAAGATCTTCTTTTCGAGTATTTTGATAAAGAACCTCCTTATGGCCGCGAGCCATTGGCTGATAAGGCGAGTGTCGATTTTACTTAATGCATGGCTTATTTGCTTTTATTTTGAACAGTTCATCTCATCATATATTTGATAATGTTTTGACAGATACTAGATCTTGCGTTCCACTATCCTAGCCTCAAGTCGATGAGAAGTTGTGATTTATTGCCAGCCAGTTGGTTGTCTGTCGCATGGTGAGAATAATAAATTGAACTCAATCGATACAAATCACCATTGTGTAGCTATTTGGACATGAATTTCTATTGTGCTCCCTAACATTCTGCAATGCCATTGCTTAGGTATCCTATATATCGAATACCAGCGGGTCAAACATTGAAAGATTTAGATGCTTGTTTTCTTACTTATCATACACTCCATACACCATTGACAGGTATTCATGGAACTTTAACCCTATGCTTGAACTGTAGTGGCATTGAAGGTTTTGCTTACCATTCAGCACTTATTTCACGTCATAATTATTAGATGAAGTCATGCATTGTAAACATTTTTGGGACCTTTTACCATTAGTATATCTTAATACTTTGTTTTGATTCGATTTTTCAGGAAATGGGGGTATTCATGCTCCAATATTGCTTTATCCGAATGATATAGATGGTATAGCAAATATATCGTTACCAACTTTTGCAATGGCGTCTTATAAGTTAAAGGGATCTATTTGGATGAAAAATGGAGTTAGTGATAATCAGTTAGCGAATTCGCTCTTGCAGGCTGCAGATAACTGGTTAAGGCTGGTTCAAGTGAATCACCCGGATTATAAGTTCTTTGTGTCGCATGGCGCATACCACAAGTGAACCAAATGACACAGCTTATATTATTGCACTCACATGGCTAAATCCTAAAGTTGTTAACCTTAAATTTATCTGTTCGTTGCTCGACACGAATTAGGTTAATCTGCCGATCTATAGAGGTTATTCTGGTGTTGCGACTGCTAATGTGGGTTTGTGTTACACCTCTAAGTAGCACAAAATATGAGGTGGTCTCAATTGAAGAATGAAATAGAGATTGTTGCTAAAGTGAAAATAATAGTTAGAAGTGAAAAAAGAAGAACAAAGAGTTTTGTATGTGGATAGAAAGTATCACATAAGTGGAATGGAAAAGGCGAAAGAGCTAGATAAAAAGCAAAAACGGCTAAGGCTATAGCTTCCCAGAGAATATAGGTGGAATACAGTCCAAGCCTTTTTTTTTTTTTCTGTTCAATAATGGCTGAGTTTTTAGACTTGAATATTTACAGTAGTTATGTTGTGATTTAGAAAGAATGAGTGAAATATGTAAGTTTTTGTGCCGAACAAGGTGTACTAGTTTGGTTCTATATAAATAAATGTCTCTATAATAAACATCTATGTTACAATGGTGTGATGAAATAAAGAGAGAAAATAAGAAGGTAGTTTGTAATACTCTCTTGTTTCAAAATCTACATGAGATTTAATACACTCTCTCACTTGTCACTATTGAACTTGGTGAGTATAAATGGCTGGTCTTCTGAATCGATATGCAATATTTATTTTTTCCATATATTCTTCATGCTTAGTGTTCTGTATTGGAACTAGAGTTAATCAGAAAGAGTAGATTCACAGTTTGTTGCGGGTGTTCGAGACTTCTGATGCAGTGGAGAGGGGGAATTTTTTTTATTAATAACCATGTATTAAAAAAATATTTCGCAAATAATCGGGTTTTGGAAAAAATTACGCAAATAACCATGTTTGAGATGACTCCACAAAGGAGGAGCCATCTCATTTGGCGCATCCTCCTCTTTTTTTAAGGGAGGCGCCATCTCACTTAGCGCCTAAGGGCAAAGGGCAAGCCCTAAGCCAAGTGAGATGGCGCCTATGTACAAAATTAGGTCAAAAAAAAAAAATTTTTTTTTTCTTTCCTGCGCGTTGCGTATTAGACAGAGATAAACAAAATGAATTTTTTATTTAAAAAAAAATAATTACATTCAACTGTTTTACATTAAAAGAACAGTAAAAAAATAGATACAAAAAAATACTAGGAAAAAAAAAGATACATCAGTGATCCCCAGGAACCCGGTAATGACCCCCAGTTCCGCATCCTCGTCCCCGCCTTTCTCTTGCTGGGTGCCGTCTCGTTTCCTACTGCGGCAAGGTCGATGGCCCAGCGAAGTCAATGCGATCCGAATCCATAAAATCAGTAAGATCTCCATATCTCGAAGATCCGCTCTGGTACAGTCGGTTACCCATACCCTCGAAGTTTGGTCGTGTTGGCGGTGGGTGGGGTTCCATGGTTGGTCGGTAGCATTGGTCGTCTGAGTATGGGGGGTAGAAAGGAAATGGATCTTGGGGTGTTTGATATTGTGGATGTTGGGTTGTTTGGTGATATGGTGGTTGATGGTAGGTGTGATCGGTGGATCTGGAACTGACTGTTTTAAAGCTGGTTCGCGAAATGTCGCGGAAGCAAGAGTCGCCACCGTCTTTTATTTTCTCCAAATGGAAAGGACAAAAGCACAGAAAAATTCCTTAAAGAGATCGCTCTCGGTTCGGGAGGTAGATTATAGAAAGGGAAGGTGTTAGCACCCTTTCTATCCATGGTTATCCATGGGCTCTTAGATACTTGCTCAATGTGTTTTCAAAATTGTTTGTTTGCTTTTCAATGTGGGTTTTAAAAAGTTTCTTTGGAAAATTTCAGTTCGACTCGTACGTCAGAGTGTTTGAAAAATTTGCTTTGAAAGCTTTTGAAAAGTGTTGGTGTGAAAAGATTTCAGTTTGTTTTGAAGAGAGCAAGTATCCATGAGTCGTCTACCTACCCTAAGGAATTCGTCTGTGTAAATGTCCTTTAAAGTAGTGCCATCCCACCATTGAGAGGTAGGTAGCACCACCGTTGGAGGTGTTCGGGTCAATTCGAGTTTGTAGGGGCATGGTGATCACCAGAGCAATGGGAAGACACCTTAGAAGCTACCTTCATGCCAGGTTCCCGGATCATGAGGACTTACTAAGACGCCCTCTACTCGACGATCACCTTTCGAAAGGCAAGGCAACAGTGAGGCGTACCCTAGGGGTGGTGTGTGCGAATTGTGTGTCGTTTTCATTGATGTTTGTCTTGTCATGTTTATTGGTGTTCTACGCTTGATTTTATTTTAAGTCCATACATTCTTTCATGCTTTTGTTAACAGTTAAAAGTTGCGGGAAAAGTAAATCTAAGACTATTACAAAGGCGCGGGTCCACATCGCCAAAATTAAACCGAACCCGATTTGACAAGAAAATAAAGAAATTAAATAAAAGTGCGAAAAGTATAAATTGTCCGAGTTACATGGCTTTGGGAGAGATACATAATTATTTAAGCAATAAAATAAAATGCGCGAATAAATTACGAACGAGGGCGTTGGACCCTTTTGCGAAATATTATTAATAAGGAATTAAAATTAAAAATTAAAAGAAGATGTTTTTTAGTATTTTTGTGTTTTTTGAGATTTAATAAAAAAGAATTAATTAAGAAAAACAAAATGAAATGTTAAACCTAGTTCTAATTATTTTTAAGTTTATTATGAAAGTATTAAAAGTTAACCTAAATGCAACCCTAATTAGTTTACAAGTTCAATTATGAAAATAAACAAATCACTAATATTATGGCAAAAAACAAGGAAAGTTAAAAGGAATAAAAAAGTCATTAACCTAATGCTATATTTTTGGATTTTTTTTTATGGAAGAAAGAATTAAAGTTAAAACCTATTTTACTAAATTTATTTACATGTTAATTATTTACAAGAAAATAAATAAAATAAATATTTTTTATATTTTTATCCTTTTTCTGATTTTATGATGTTTTTGTGTTTTTTGTTAAAAAATAATTAATTAAATTAGAAAAGAAAATAACGATTAAAAATAAAATAGAATAAAAAAACAAACCAGGGGGGGTAGCCCCAAATTAGAGGTGCAGGCCTTAGGATGCTGGCCCAATTAGCTTTGAACTTGTTGACTTTTCTGGATCATGTATGATGCATTGACTCGCGCTCATGGTATACACCAATCTTCAGCCTTGGATGGGAATCTCCTGGACACGTGGGCATCTGGATGATGGTGGTACATGATATGCTTCAACGTTGTGCCAATCCACGCTTGACATGGCATCATCTTCCTCGCGTGCCTGAAAGACAAAACATTGAGCAACGGTTTTCGTTGTGTTGCTTTAAGCCAGCTACCAGAAAATAGCGAATAGGCCTACGCAGCTCATAAAGTAATCGCGACTAATGCTTTTTCTTCGTCTTGATGAGCTGATTGCAATGGTGTGTGTCTGGAACCCTAATTTTGCCTAGGGTAGAAAACCCCAATTTTGAAAACCTGTAACCCTAGAATCTCAAACATGGCATAATCTCGTATGGTCAATAAAAACGCAATTAAAGGTAATGGTTAGCTTGGAAACTTCAATATGAACAAGAATCAATAAACAAAAATGCACAAAGATGTATGAATCATGATATACGATTTCAGAAGTTTTGCTTTACAGTTTGAGTTATAGATACCACTTCTTTGCGTTTTGGTTGATGTTAGGGATTGGCACACGTTCAGAGTTTGTCAAGGAAGCTATTGAACCAAGTTTGGAGCCTTGAATTCACCTCTAGAGTGCTTTTCAGTTTTGACTTTTATGGCAAAAATTTCAAATTGGTACTAGCCTTTTCTGCGCAGCTGAGAGTGTGTTATGATTAGGGTTTGACTCAGTGCTTATGAGGGAAGGAAATTAGGTCATTAGTTGGCCTTTATCCATGCCCATGAGAGAATTGGTCTTAGGTCTTTTAGCATTAACAAACTTTTCCTTCTTTTAAGCAAGACCAAGACTTGGTGTATAATCTAACCCTAGCATGAGTTTGTGAGTTGGCACATGATATATGGAAGCTATCCCAATTCAAATGACACTATTTCATTGACTTTTGAATTTTATTTGAATTTTTAAAGATTTAAAATGAATTAAATTATCAAAAATTAAATAAAATAGAAAAATCAATATTTGGTCTTGAAATTAATCATGGGACACGTGTGTGGCATGACAAGGCTGAATCAAGTGGAAGAAAGTGGGCCCTTTTGTCAAAAATTGATGTTTCAAGGATAGTTGACTTTTGCCATTTCACAAAAATTTCCCAACTTCTACAAGGCATAACTTGCTCAATTTTTAAGCTTTTCACATGTTCTTGGACATTTTGGAAAGGTCTTTGAGTCCTCTAACCAATGCCTTTGGTCCCATGTCATTTTGATTTACCAATCTCAAGTTATGGTCTTTGACTTAAAGTCCCTTTTTGTTGACTTTTGGAAATGACCTATAATGTTGAAATTGATAACTTTTTGTGAGAGCATTTTTTGGACTTGAAGTATGAAGATGAGTTGTAGGAAATGTCTTTCTCTTCAAAATGAGCTTTGGATGGAATTTTTCTGATAATCCATGTGAAAGTTATGCCCTGGTCAATTTCAGTTGACTTTTTCAGCTGTCCAAATATAGTAACTTTTGCATCTTTGATGATTTCTGAGCCAAATTTTGAGAATCATGATCAAGTATTGATCAAATGATGTTTGTGGCTTCAAAATGATATGTTGACCAAAAATTTGAACTTTTGACTGTCAAATGACCATTTTGCCCCTACAGTTGACTGTAGTGCAATTTAGGGTTTTGACTGTGCAATTTTGAGCTGAATGCCTTGAAACTTGATATGAGGATGTTTGACCACATTTGTAGGCATATGAGACTTGATTGGGCCTTTGAAAACTTTCAATTCTTGATCAGAACACAAACCCTAGTTTTGACTGTATAGGAGACAGTTGAACTGCATAACCCTTGGGGAATTTTGTGACTTGACTTGGCAATTTCTTGAGGAATATGGGAGGGCAAATTTTGGGGTATAACAGTAGGTTTGGTCGGGTTGGTCATAATCTTCTGACATTCCCATATCAGGGCTAAGGCTGGATGTTGAGGGCGCCATATTGGGATATGTGGAAGACTGAAATTGTGTATGGGGTATGTGGGTTTGCTGGTATTGGGGTTGGTATTGTGGTTGGGTTTGAGGCATTTTCGGGTATTGGTAGTTTGGCGGTGATTGTGGTTGGTAGTACGGCATTTGGTTGTAGTTGTGTTGTGGTGGGGAATGTGGTTGTGTGTTTGTTGGTCTGTTTCTTCTTGGGGGTTGGTTTGAGGTTGATGGATTTTGGGTTTGTTGGTGGGGAATCGAGGGTTGTGCCCATTGTGTGCGTGGGTCAACCAAGTACCTCGGATGAGACACGTGCATATCTGGGTTACTAACCGACCTGTACCACGACATATATTGATCGGTGTGTCGCATGTTACCTTGAGTAAGGAAAACCGGGGATTGCAAGATGTAGCGGTGACGCCTTTGCCACATTTTACACCATTCTGGAGCAAAGTCTTTCCAGTTGGTAAGATTCCACTGGGCGTCGACCCTTTTTAGATGCCAGGGGGACAAATCTGTTGGATCACTTGGTATCTCCTAGATCATTCCGAACTGCATCTTCACACGGTCGCTGTGGTGCATCTCCACAATGTTGAACCGAATGAGTGCAGTCTTTGCAGTTCAAGTTGCTGCATCCTCTGGATTTGGAGAATGGTCCAAACCCAAATATGGTCTCCAGACGAACTGCGATAAAATTTAAATCAGGTAAGCGCAAAAGTAATGTATAAATAATTAAAATGAACAAAAGTTAAAAGCTACGACGTACGTCATCTGGGCCTAAGTGATCCAATAGATTCCGGTAGAGTGCGACATTGAATCTGGGATTCTTGCCGTAATCCATACCCCTCACGCAGTACCTAAAGGAAATGAGAAACATGTTATTTTTAGCATATATTTTGGAAAGAGAAGAATAGTTATAAATGCTATAACTTAATGACTTACTTTGTTGCGTAAGGGAAACCAAAAGTGTTGTTGTTGATGGGGTTTAAGGACTCCATCCTCCACCAACCCCAGGCTTGTAGTAAAAATGCGCACCCATAAAATGTACATTTTTCCTTGACTGCGTTTTTGCACAAGGAACTGTACAGGTGGGCTAATACTGCAGAACCCCAACTAAATTTTCTAGTTTTATCAAAATTTGTTAGTAAATGTAAGTACATGAAATTTACACTATTTCCCGTACTTTCGGGAAATAAAAATGTACCAAAAAGTATCATAATATACGTTCGGGCTTTTACTACTCGGTCATTCTCTGAGGAATTTTCATTTAATTCCATACTTGCATAATGCCGTTTCAGGTCAGTGAGTAGTATTCCCTGCCCTCTTGCTCCACCACCTTCTACCATGTCCCTACCCAACAGTTCTTCACACTGTGAGTTCGGTTGTTGAACCGACCCGTTCACCGCCTTACCGTCAATAGGGAGGCCCAGTAGCATGTACACATCTTCGAGAGTGATGGTACATTCACCTATTGGTAGGTGAAATGTATGGGTCTCCGGTCTCCACCTCTCCAACATTGCAAGAATGAATTTGGAGTCAATGGTGCAGTTGGAGATCTTTATCACGTGTCCAAAACCTGCATATTCCAGATAAGGGACGATAAATGGGTCGGGCGCAAGGTATTTGTGCGAACGGATTCTGAATCTTTGTGTATCCTGAGATCATAATTAAACAAGAGTAAGATTAATTAAGATGAACAACACGTTATTTGAAGTATGAAAAATGTATAACCAAAGAAGAGACTTACAAATGCAGCAATGTTTTCCCTTGTGCCTCTGTGAGTATCTCCCATTGTTAGAAGGGCCATTGTTCAGAACGCTTGAGAGAATGAAAGACTTAGGAAGAAATAGAGAGTATGATAGACTTAAGAAATATTTCGTAGCAGAGAGTGAGAGTTGTGTGGGTGTGAGAGATGTTTCATAAAGTATGTATTTATAGTCAAATAAGTTTGATGTAGTGGTTGCATGCCTGCGATGTGTCACATTTGCATGCTTAGGGTGTTACACATATGCATGCATGCATTTACAAAACATGTAAGGTGTCACTCTTGCAGGCTAGGTGGCAGCCCATGCATGTATCACGATTGGACAGTAAGGGAGGCGCCATCTCACTTGGCGAAATAGTACAAAAATGAATGGTGTCGCCACCCCATTTGGCGAATAAGAGGTGTGACGTTTTACAACATTGGCTCAGGCTACGTGACAGCCTTTGGGATTCCTTTGTTTGTTGCATGCAAGGCCATTGGAGTTGATGGGTGGAGTCTTACACAAAACATTTATGTGTGCAGAATAGGGCCAGGCTAGGTGGCAGCATAAGCCCATGCATGTATCACGATTGGACAGTAAGGGAGGCGCCATCTCACTTGGCGAAATAGTACAAAAATGAATGGTGTCGCCACCCTATTTGGCGAATAAGAGGTGTGACGTTTTACAGCATTGGCTCAGGCTACGTGACAGCCTTTGAGATTCCTTTGTTTGTTGCATGCAAGGCCATTGGAGTTGATGGGTGGAGTCTTACATAAAACATTTATGTGTGCAGAATAGGGCCAGGCTAGGTGGCAGCATAAGCCCATGCATGTATCACGATTGGACAGTAAGGGAGGCGCCATCTCACTTGGCGAAATAGTACAAAAATGAATGGTGTCGCCACCCCATTTGGCGAATAAGAGGTGTGACGTTTTACAGCATTGGCTCAGGCTACGTGACAGCCTTTGGGATTCCTTTGTTTGTTGCATGCAAGGCCATTGGAGTTGATGGGTGGCAGGCTAGGTGGCTGCATAAGCCCATGCATGTAATATTATTGGCAGCCTTGGGGGGTTGCATCACTTACTTAATTGAAATTTTTTGCCTTACGTTGAACATAACATTCATTCACATAAACTGTAAAATTTTCCAACCTTCGAATCAGTCATCTAACCTTCAAACATTCCAGCATTCATACCTTCATACAATCAATAAACCCAAAACATTCCCACCTTCATACCTAAAACAATTCTACACAATGGCCTCTTCACCACAATTTGTTGTCAAAGCACATTTCAACGGTGAGACATACATGTGTCCCACAGTTGGGTTTTTGTTTAGAAACACCGACAATGTCCGATTTCTCTTAAACGGGAAAGCAAATTTCTCGTACTTTAAGAAAAGATTGGAGGCCAAACTTGAACAAGGCCCGGTATTCCAGATATTTTATCAGAGTCCAGTCTTTTTTGGAAACAACCAAGTTATTTTTTATAAGGTTGCAATTCAAGATGACGAGGATTTCCAGAACATGATTTCCAGCCATGTCTATTCTGGAAACGACTCTATTGAGTTGTACGTTCTGTTTCAAGAGCCTCCGGTGACACAGGAGGTAGAGCCTCCGGTGACACAGGAGGTTGATCCTTTGGAGAATGAGCAAGATGAGGTGGATGCAGTTGACGATGAAGAAGAAGATAACGAGTTAGAGTTTGATGAAATGGTGAACGACGATTCTGACGATGATGGCATCCCAAGTATTCCTACCGACAAAATCTACACACCACCTACGCACATGACAAACTTCAACATGGGCGGAGATGAACCTTCTACGGACTTGTTTTTCCAACCGTATATGCAATCAGATGAAAATTTAAAAGAGAAGGACAAGTTTCGTAATAGAGAGGAATGCATAAGGGCCATCAAAAAATTTCACATGCTCAACTCGGTTGATTATAAGGTGGATCGTGTAAACCCGGAAAGGTACAAGATCAAGTGTGTCCACCCTGACTGTATGTTCAAGCTGACCGCTTCATACAGACTAAGGGGTGACTGCTGGGTCATAGGTTCCATGACTACCCATACTTGTGTAAGTTCCACTCAATCACAAGACCACCGAAAACTCAACCATGATCTAATCTGTCAAGAAATCCTACCCCTGGTCAGCAACGACCCTTCTTTGAAGGTGAAAACAATCATCTCCCACATCACCACGGTTTTTAACTACACTCCGTCTTACCGTAAGGCGTGGTTAGCAAAGACTAAGGCGATTGAAAGGGTGTACGGGAACTGGGAGGAGTCATACCGAGAACTTCCACGCTACCTAAATGCACTCAAGACATATTCTCCAGGTAGTGTTTATGTTCTGGAAACATTGCCAGCGTACGCCCAAGATGGTAGTCTACTACATGGCAACGGAATATTCAGTCGCGTCTTTTGGGCATTTCAACCATGCATCACAGGGTTTGCTTCATGCAAACCAATTCTACAAATAGACGGGACTTGGTTGTATGGGAAGTACAAAGGCACGCTTTTGATGGCAGTTGCACAAGATGGCAACAATAACATTTTCCCCGTTGCGTTTGCCCTTGTCGAGGGGGAGACCGATGGTGCTTGGAGCTTTTTCCTGAAAAATCTTCGTACACACGTGGCTCCTCAACCAGACCTCTGTTTGATCTCGGACAGACATGCCTCCATTGAAAGTGCCTATAATAATCCGGCAAATGGTTGGCATGACCCTCCTTCTATGCATGTCTATTGCGTCAGGCATATCGTCCAGAATTTCTCGAGGGAGGTCAAAGACAAAACATTGAGGAAAGTGGTGATGAATGCAGGATACGCACTGACACAGCCCACATTCAAATATTACCGCAACGAGATCCGTTTGTCTAACCCAGAAGCCGGTACGTGGATCGACAATATACCGGTCGAAAAGTGGACTAGGTCATACGACAATGGCCAAAGATGGGGGCATATGACAACAAATCTTATTGAATCAATGAATGGGGTATTCAAGGGCATACGAAACCTCCCCATCACTGCCTTGGTGAAATCCACGTATTTTAGGATGGCTGCGTTATTTGCCAAAAGAGGTGAAATGTGGTATGCGGTCTTGCAATCAGGACAACTATGGAGTGAAAGCTGTATGAAATACATTAAGGCTGAAAGTGCTAAAGCCAACACTCACATGGTTACACGGTTTGACCGCCATAGCCACAACTTCATTGTGAAAGAGACAATTGACCACAATGAAGGCCTGGCAAGACAAGAATACAAGGTCATTTTACCTTCTCAATGGTGCGATTGTGGCAGGTTTCAAGCTTTTCGTATGCCTTGCTCTCATGTCATTGCCGCTTGTGCGCATACCCATCAAGACGCGCTTCAACTGCTCTCAAACGTTTATAAATCTGAAACGTTACTCACTGTTTACAACAACAACTTTCCTTTGGTGGCAAAACCGGACTATTGGCCTGAATACAACGGTGATATAGTTTGGCACAATGACCAAATGCGAAGGAACAAGAAGGGTCGTCCCAAAAGCAGGCGCATAACAACAGAAATGGACGATCTTGACAGGTTGGAAAGAAAGTGTGGTTTATGCCGTCAGGTCGGACACAATCGCAAAAACTGTCCGAATCGGGCGTCTGGCTCGACCACATAAATTTTGTAATACATTAAATCTTTTCAATATTTGTGTTGTAAACATTATGGGTTTCCCGTTAATAAAACTGTTCACACAATTTAAGAAATTCAATATAGGAAATTACATTAGGGTTTTCGCGTACAACAATGATTAACGATATTCAATCTAGGAAATTACAAATGTTAACACAATTTCATCTGACCCATGCATCATCAGCATTACATCACTGTCTGTTTTGACTTCCTCCAACCACACATTAGGTCTTCCTGTCGCATGCGAGGTTGTTGTTCGTTTTCGCTGGATCCTTCGAATTTTTCCCCCCTCGGCGATGTCTCCATCTAGCCACCGCATCAACTCCCGCTTCAGACGCTCCATGGAGTGAATGTGCCAGAATTTCATTTTCATCGCAGGTTTCGTGGCGGAGAATATAACGTAACCATCTCTGCTAAAAATCATAGGCGACATCATTACGTAAATAAGGGAGTACAAAATAAAAATACAGTGCGAGAAAGTGTGAGAAATTTCAAAGAAACGGACGAATTATTTATAAAACAGCAAAAAACCCTAGTTTTGCCCTAGGCGCCAAGTGAGATGGCGCCTCCTCTTCTTTTTAAGGAGCATGCGCCATCTCACTTGGCTAAATGCCAAGGGAGGCGCCAAATGAGATGGCGCCTAGGGCAAAACCCTAGGTGCATGCGCCAAATGAGATGGCTCCTCCTTTGTGGAGCCATCTCAAACATGGTTATTTGCGTAATTTTTTCCGAAACCCGGTTATTTGCGAAATATTTTTTTAATACATGGTTATTAATAAAAAAAATTCTGGAGAGGGGATTGAAACTAGAGTTAATCAGAAAGAGTAGATTCATAGTTTATTGCGGGGGTTCGAGACTTCTGATGCAGTGGAGAGGGGGCTGACTTGTAAGATTAGTTCTCCGATGCTCAAGTCAACAAGAGAGTGAAAAGAGAAGTTTGAATAGAAAAAGATTTGAATACTTGAGAAATGGCATGTTCTCCTCTTTAAATATGAGAATTGTTTAGCAACTAAATGCGTGTGATGAAGCGTGAGATGCGATCAATTGTCAGATCAATCTGGATGGTTGTGATAGGACTTGCGAGAGAGATTACCAGCTTGGTAGGGAGAAGAGCCCACGTATTTTGTGTTAAAGGCTGTCCTTCATTGTTATTGGGCTTCCGCCTCTTTTGACCTTATAGGCAGTTCAAAACAACTTTGTAGGGCGGGGGTTTGTGACATGTCTCTCTGCACGACCATGGAATCTGAGGCTTAGAAGTTCTTGATGGGAAATTGGCGCTTTTGAGAACATGTACACTAAATGTCTTTCTTGTAAGACGTAACGTGATATTGGAAATGGTTGACACGTCTCTCTACGCTAGTCAATAATGTTGTTCCTACTTCTTTTAGAGCACTAAAGCACTTTTTGGATTGTTTTGAGAAAATCTCCACCAATGGTTGTGCAAATTGATCGTACGATCCTCAGTACTCGAATAGGATATGAAAGGCTTTTGAAGCATCATTTTGCCTTTTTAATAGTTATTGACCTGCAAAAGAGAGTGTTTCTGCTTCTTTATTGCTCTTTTCTAGAAACCATTTTGTTCAAGTGTTGGGTTAAGTTCAGGTGACTTCATTCTTTTCAGTTGACCTTGCATGTTTGGTTATTCTTTTCCCTGAGTTCCAACATTTAATTTCATGCTTACGTTTTCCTTCTACTTCTCTAGGATTTCTAGGATATCGAGTGTTTGAGGTTTCTTACTTGCTACATTGTATCTGCATTTGTTTTCTGTTGCAACATATTTAATCATGGTTATTGTGTTAAATTTGATTAAGAAGGCCGATAAGGATATTTTAGGGGACTGGGTGGATTTAAAGATATTGTAGACTATTTTTATTTTTTATTTCATGAAGACATGTTCGACCAAGCAATAACTGACATGGTCTAATGACTGACTATGGAGTGTTTCCTCCGGATGAAGATAAGAGGATCTGCAGTAAATATGATGGATGTGCGATCCCTTTTCATGAATGTTTATTCTCTCTCATAGGCTATCATCTTCTCTTCAATGATTTTGAAGTTGGCTCCTGAACCATTTGTCTATTTCCCTTTCACAATTGCATCTAGAGGGTCGAACATTCGTTAAGGTTTTTCGATATTGATTTGAATAAAAGGGAAGCAGGTCGATTGTAAAGTTGTCCTTTCATCTTTATAAGACCTAAAGTTGCGCCAACTATGTGAATGACTATGGTATGCTTTCTCTGGGGAAAAGTATCAAATATTTGAAGGCTTATTTCGACAATATGAAATATTTCAAGGACCGTTTTTCATGTCCAGGCCTTTTAATAAGGAGGCGCATGCGAAGATATGCCACTTAGAGCCCAGTCTTTTGCTCGTGTGCGCATATGTCTTTCACAAGTATTAGTCTCAAAGCCATTACTTGACATGGGAATTAATATATTTCTACAGGGAGGGGGACTTGTTCTAGAAGGAGCTATACTTAATGAGTCATTTGGTGGCCTTTTTTCAAGAGCTTGGTTATGTTGGTGGAGTTATTTTGTCCGATGTGGTATTTAGAAACCAAATCAAAAGAGGAAAGAAAAATAATTTTCAGTAAGTCGTGCTAGATCCTTATTTTACCTACTTCATTTATGGAATTTCTTCTGAAGCATATTTTCTTAACCACGTAGATACGATGAAGAGTGAATATGCCATGCAACAATTAAGAAAGGAGATTCAAGGTTTTGTTGCTTTGGTTGGAATTTTGAGTACATCTTTTGCTTGAGGAGCTTCTATCTCTGGTACACCCGTTCATACGCTTTCTGGTGCGGTTATAGAGCAAATTACTCATACCATCCCTCTTCCTTCTCAAAATGAGATCTAGGCTTCCCTTGATCGAGTAATGATAGATAAGAATGGTTGGCCTTGATCTAGGCTTCCCTTGATCTAGGCTTCCCATGGAAAGAAGGAAAAGAATGGTTGGCCTCCACCCCTAAGATAGAAGAGGTTTAGGTAGAGAGACATGTTCACAAGCGTCCTCGTCCTAGATTTGCGAGAGGGAAACTTTCCATTCAGGTAAATTCAAATCCCGTGTTTTTAACTCATCGTAACTCAAGGACAGATAGAGAATTTAAGTCTTTAGTTTGTGATGAAAATTACAATTAATTTTTTGGTCTTTTTGAGGAAGCTCAACAAAGGGAGTTAACCAAATTGGCTTATCACACTCGACATGCATTAGTTGTACTGGCATTTGGTGCTACCGCACGTGGAGAGGTTTTCTTACCAGATTGTCTCTGCCAAGAGATGAAGAAGATCAAAGAAAGGGTCGATGACCTTACAATTAAGTGAAACTGGTACCTGGAGGAGACACATGATACTTCTAATTCAATCCTGGCTATGTAAGCCATCGTAGAGCCTTTAGAGTACCATAACACTGATTGAAAAGGTGAAGTTGCTTATTCAAGAGGTAACTGAAAAGAACGAGGCTTTGGCTTCTATATAGGTGTCTTTGTCCAAGACATAGGCTAATCTAGTGAAAGTTAAAGAATCATTAGACCCTGCCTGGAAAAAGATAGAGGAGCTGGAGAAGCCTTTGAAAGATTCTCAAGAAAGTCAAAAGAAGGCCAAGGAAGGCCTTTGTGTGATGCGCCAAGATAATCACGATCTCTCTAGGGAGTTGGCCAAGTAGTTGCAAGAATGTTTTTCTATTTCTGAGGATGCCTTTAAGATTTCCTTGAAGCAAGATGGAATACTTATATCTTATCGTGTCAATTTCTTGAGATCAGGTTCGTCTTAATTAATCCACTGAGAACATGAAGGCAGTTTCTTTGAAGAATTAGTGTATCCCCTCTTTTTTTTTATTCTTTTACCCGCGTGCTTGTACCCAACTTATGTGTAGCTTTAACATTCTTGTCATGTAATACTTTATAGATCCTTTTGGCCCCATAATGGTCATCAGTTATTATGTCACCAGTTCATCATGAATGTTGTGGTACTTAAGTTTGAGATAGACTATGAGAGTCATTGCAACCCAAGTTGTTACGAGGAGCCAACCTAATATGTAGTTGTAGACACTTCTTTAAGGAACTACCAGGATTTAGGAGTCAATAATCCTAGTGTTCTTTCCATCTCCCAGGGTGATCATCAACTCTATATACCCCTAGGGTTAGTTTATAGTGTCATTAAAGGCCTATAGGTTGGACCCTTCATAGGTTTATAACTTCTCTTTCTTCAACCATGTTTTCTTAAACAGTTCTGAGTACATGATGTCACAAAAGCTTTAATCATCAGCCACTACTCTGGAGACGTTAATGTTGGAAATAATGGTTCTTATCACCAAAGGAAAATTTTCATTCAGGATTTCCTATACTTTCTCATTATCTCAGAATTAGAGAATTGGCCTTTCTGATCTCGCGCCTAAAGATCTCTCATTCTTCTTACAAAATAACCCTAACTCAACAATATTCCTCTTCATTTTTCTATTGGAAGGGTTACTTCCTCTCAATGTACCGATGCTTCCCTATTGTTCCCCTCATCTTCCCTGGTGCTTACCTATTTTCCTCTACCTCCGGCCACAACTTTAATGTTTCTCTTAGGGATTATTTCCTATTTGGAGAGTATTACTAGCCCCTACTATAGTCCTTTGCATATTCATACATTCACCCCTTCTTAATTAACCCTTTAATTGCATCCTTCAGAGGGATGTAATAGTTGGTGTTATGAGTGTAACTCTTATGGAAACTAAAGTGCTTGGATTTTTCTGTCCAGGAGGACTCCCTAATGAGGTATGGGTTTGTCACCCTAACCTCTTTTAATTACGTGTTTGTGCATTTTTTCGAAATTCATTCCCACAAAGTATTAAAAGGAACGTAGGCATCAAAATTGGAACGGGGTTTGCACCCATTTTCATCTTTGGACCGCTTGGGGGTCCTTCTCCAATAGGAGGGTAAAGCCAGCACCTCTCGTTACTCGGTTAACCCCGTCAGTGAAAAGTTTTTCCTCATGGTTGATAAAGGGTTGCACCCTACTCAATAAATCCTTTAGATTGTGGGCATCTTTGTACCCTAACTTTTCTTGAAACACACACTCTAATATGAGGCCATTATCAAAGATCCATCACACCAAGTTCTTATATGTGCCTCCAACATCCATGATCACCTTGTTGAAGTGGTCAATATATCCATGCATGGTTTCTTTCATTTCTTGCATGATTCTGCTAAGCACATCCATGGTGGCCGATTGCCTCTTCCTATTAGTAAAGTAGGCGGTGAAACCTTCACACAAGTCAAACTAAAAGTTTATGCTTCCATCCTGAAGGAATTTGTACTAGGCCACAGCTGATTCGGTCAGTGTTAGTGCAAAGAGATTTAACTTCAAGTCTCTATTGACATTATCTTAATTCACTCGGTTGTCTACATGCTTAACATGTTCATCTCGATCTCTAGTTCTATTACAGCTCTGGAGCTTCAATGACTTCTACGGTGACTTTGGGATTATGTTATCCAAAATGCGAGCGGGAAAAGGTATTTTTCTTCCATGTCTAGACAAGAACATCTTCTTTATACCTTTCGCTCGTCCTAATGAGGCAAACCTCAAGAGGATTATAGCTACCCCTTCCTCCTTCGAGACTAGGTGAAGGAGTACAATATCTGTGTCGCCAGTGGCTTGGTGAATTTTGTATCTCTTATGGATACCTTCTTGGTTTAGGAATAATAGTTTTACGTGAAGCTGCCTACCATACAATTTTGTTCTCCATATTGGCATTGTGTAAACTTTCTTCAATCTGCGTCAGTGTTTCCGCCAATGCCTGAGAGTTTTGTTGTTGCACCATTTGGTAGGAAATATTTAGCAGGTCCTTGCCTCCTTGTAAACAAATATTAGGCTACAAGATCTTAAAGTCGGGAGGCATTTCTAGACTGGACATTATAGACAATAATAATGGTCTGAATGAAGGTTTGCTTGTGTACAATTGCAGTGCAAATCCAAAATATGGGAGAGGTTGAAATGCTCACTGATTTGACTAAGGTTGTACAAGAACTTGTGGCGGGGAAAAAATGGAGAAGTTGTTAAGACTTTATAACTCGTTCATTAAGGAGGAGGTGGATGAATCCTATCAACATCAACAATATTAATGGCTTATCGTTATATGACATAGAGTATCTTTAAACGCTGCCATCATTGATGAATCTGGTGGAAGATTTGATGAAGGGGGGTTTGAATCTGAATCTAGGAGAAGTTACAAGGAAATGGAAATCCACATTTCGAACGAAAGAGATATGGATTTATATCTAATGATATTCAATTGAATGAAAATAAGTTTGATCGTGAAAAATCACATGAATCAAAAGTTGATTCCCACCAATAGTGACAATGTTCCATACTAGAACTAGAGTTGATCGAAAATATTGGATTCAGAGTCTATTGCGGTTGTTCGAAGCTTTCAATACAGTGGAGAGGGGCTGACTTGTAAGGTTAGCACTTTGTAATACAGTGGGAGAACTGACTTGGGTGTTTTGCGTTTTATCGCAATTGTTGCGGTTAGCAAGAGTCACCACCGACTTTTCTTTTATCCAATAAAAGAAAGGGTCAAAAGAACAGGAGAGATCTTTTGAGAATTTTCTTGAGTTCGGGGGGTAGGTTATGAAAAGGAAGGTATTATCACCCTTTTCATCTGTAGTTATCTACGAGCTCTTAGTTGCTAGCTCACTTTGAAATGCTTTGTTTGAAATATGTTTGTGATTGTTTTTGAAAGTATTTTTGAAAAGTGCCATCGTTTAGGAGAACTTTGTAATGATTCTCGTCTCTATAAGAATGTGTTGTACCCAAAAAATTTCCCTCTCATTTATCAAATATTTTCTCACAAGACCTCCTTTGGTTCAAGACTGCACAAGGGTTTGATCAGCTCAAGACACTGCCTTAAACACTAATGACTGAAATTAGGGTTTGAGGTTGCACAAGGATAATTTAACTTTTAATGCCCCACATTACTTTCATGGATCATTATGGATCCCTAAGATTTCTCATGTCAAGTTTTAAGTCTTGGATCACATTTTTGCTCAGTCAATTGAGCAGTTGACCTAAAAATCAACTGTATTGGGGAAAAAAGTCAATTGTGGTCAATTTACAGTCAAAATTCATAATTTTTTATCCATATAAACATTATGAACTCATATATGTCATTTGATCATGTTTGGACCATAATTCCTCAAGAAATTTGATAAGATCATCAAAAGGGCAAAATGGTCAAAATTAGGGTTTTGATTGAGAAAGGGCGATTTCTAATTTTTGACCTAGCAAATGGTTAATTGGTTTGAGGCATGATCTCAAGAGTTCAATTGAATCATTTTGACCTAATGGCTTGACTCAAAACATTGGTCAAGGTCATTTGATTGATAGTTGATTTTCAGTCAACTAATCAAAAGTCAACTATGAACTGAAAAGTTAAACTTTGACTTTTTGGTCAAAATCAAGTGTCAAAGATCACAATTCATCAAAACGTGTAAAAATATGAAACTTTTTCATCAAGAAATCAAAAATTCAAGATTTCATTTTGAAAAGTCAAAATTTCCAAACTTAGAAATTTTTCTAAGTGTTGAAAACTTCATATTTTTTCACAACTTTAAGCCAATTTTTCACTATGATGCAAGATGATTCAAAAGAAACTTTCAACATTAAAGTTGTATATATCCATGATATCTAAAACATTTATTTACACAAATTCTCCTAGAAATTCTTGGATCTCAAGTTATTAATCCATGAAGTCATGGTCATGAAACTAAAACACTTAGTGAAATTTTGAGCATTTTGGTCAGGATTTTGACCTAACTTCTGACCCAAGTTTCACATAGTTCCATTTGGATTTTGCAAAATTGATTCAAAGAGGGGTTGTATATCACATTACAAGATTTCCAAAATGTCCAAGAACTCCTTGAGATCATTTGTGAGCAAGGAGAATCGAAGGCCAGAAGTTGGGGTTTCAAGTTGTTTTGCAAGGCAAAATTTGTGATGCAACATGAACCAAATCTCAAGCCTATGCTGCACAAACTTGCTTTGCAGGCCTATAAACCTCAAAATCTCTCCCTAATCAGAAGATTACACTTGCTTTTGAGCTATTATCCATTTGATTCAAGCTTTATCCAAGATAATTTTCAATTAATGGCACAAAGGCACCATTGCCATTTACATAAAGCAAGCTTTATGCAAAGTCAACTTTCATTAAGCTTTGCACTTGTTCCTTCTGCACAAGCTTCCTCTAGAAATTCAGATAAGCATGTGTGGTACGGTGGGAGAACTGACTTGAGGTTTTGCGTTCGTATTCGCACTTGTGCGGTTGAGCAAGAGTCGCCACCGACTTTTTATTTTATCCTAAAGGAAAGGTTAAAAAAAGCACAGCAAAAACCTTTTGAGATATTTCGTGGGTTCGGGGGGTAGATTATGAAAAGGGAAGGTATTAGCACCCTTTTCATCCATGGTTATCCATGGGCTCTTAGTTACTTGGTTTTTTAGATCACTTGCCTTGATTTTCGATTGCTTGAAAATGGTGTGTGTGTGTGTGTGTTTTTGAAAATGTTTTTGAAGAGATGCCTTGTCTTAGGCGACCAATGTATTTGACTCGTGTTTGAGTGTTTTACAAAAGTGTGGATCTTTTCGAAAAGATGTTTCAAATGTTTTTGAGAGTTTGTTTGAAAGTGTTGTGGATTGTGGTTTTTGAAAAGAAGGCAAGTGTTTTTGCAAGTTGATCTCAAGTAACTAAGAGTTTTGTCTACCCTATTGTACTTAAAGGTTTTTGTTATGTTTTAAACCCTTTTAACAATTTTGTTCCACCATTGAATTTGGTGGACAATCTTGCGTTTAGGAAGTTTATCCGGGACGGGCGCGGGTCATCGTATGGACCACGAATGCAATGGTGCCAAGTGTCTTTGGAAATTTGTTTTGAAGGGACTATGATCATTCCGTTTTAGGCAACATTTGACAGCGTCATCGAGGGACTTATGATCATTTGATTTTTGTTTTGCCAAAGAACTCGACGTGCAAACATGGCCCATTTTGGAAGGCAACATGTGGGATTACCCTAGAGGGTGCAAGTGTGATTGTGTATTGATTTCATGTATTTGTCTTGTATTAGGTCATTTAGCGTTTGATTTTATGTACATGCAAACCCTAGGTCTAACCATGGTATAATTGGAAAACTGTAAATTGCGAAAATGTAAAGTCTACGCTATTACAAATAGTATCCGGGAGTGGGGGTACAATATTCACAAATGGGGATGAGACTTATAGTATCCAATAAGTTACAACCAAATCGAATTTGCGATCAAATGTAAATGACGAATATCAATGCATAAGATAAACAAATGTGTATAGGAGCCATGTAATTGTATTTGTTTTGTGTACGTGTATATGTGTATGTAATTGTTTACAGGTGCGACAATATGAATTTGAGAAAGTATTGTTAGGTATTTGTTTCGACTTAAAGAAAAAATTAAACGTCTATTTAATCAATTGGTCTTGTAATCTTGTATTTTGATATGTATGAGAAGAAAGTTTTAATGAAAAGTTTTTAGTTCTAATTGGATTATGTATAAAAATGTATCTTTGTGTATTATATATAAAAATTTCTTAAGAAAGGAAAATGTATTTATTTTTAAAAAGAATTTATGCACAAAGTATGTTTTAAATAAAAATCAAGGATTAAATTAGAAAACTGTATTTTTCATTTGTTTGTACAAAAGATATCTTAATTAAAAGAAAAAAGGTATTTTCAATTTTTATTACATGGTATAATAATAAAAAAAATGGTTCTATTTGTATGTACAAAAATAATTTAATTAAATGTATTAGAGTTATGTATATAAGAAATGTGTTTTTAAGTATTTTTGTATTAAAGTATTATTGTCATACTTTGTATTTTTATAAAAATATTGTTAGTGTAATAATAGAATGCAATTAGTATTAAGTAAAAAAAGGGTGGTTAATTAATATAAGATGTTAAAAGATGTTAGTAAGAAAAGAATGGGCTTGGTGTTTGGTTATGCTGGCCCAAGTAAAACAAAGATGATGAAGCGTGAGAAGAGGAAAAAAGGGGGGTATGAATTTATGGGCTCAGTGTTTGAAACGGGCAAGGCCCAGCTTGTTGAAACGAACGCTTTTAGGGTTTGAAGTTTTTGTCCTCAGTTGGGGGAAAGCTTTAGGGTTTGTACAGCGGCGCTCATCTTGGGGTTTCGTTCATCTTCGTCTTCCTCGTTTGCTTCTGATCCTTCCTGCCTCGGCCACCGGTTCTCCATCTTCCTCCTCCCTTCAACCGGACGCTAGGGGGCAACTGACATACGGTATAAGCGCTTTCTTTTTTGTTAGGCTTTTGTTATAGTTGCATGTTCATGATTTTTCAAGTTTATTGATTCTGAGTTGATTTTATTATGTTATCATTCGAGGAATTTTGAGCGAAAAGCGAAGGAGAGTGCGAAGTTGCTACCTGGAGAAGGAGGAAGGAGGGTGGGGAAATCTAGGAGGCTCGATGGCGAAGAGGGCGTGAAGACGCTAGCTTGCTCTTTGGTAACTTTTATCTTTTCTTCTTCTTTCTTTCGTTGCCTTGAGCTTCTTTGAAACTGTTGAGCTTGTTGCCTATGATGAAGCCTTCTTCTGAGGCCTTTGAATTGCCTTGAATGCTTCTTTGGTTGCCTCTGAGTACTTTCTCTCTTCTTCTCTTGCTATGATTTTTGTTGTATGCTTAATGCCTTGAACGCTTGTTGAAACGCTTTGAGACGCCTCTGAACTTATTTTGTTTATGTTGCCCCTGAATACTTTCTCTCTTCTTCTCTTATTACCTTGAGCTTGCCTTTGAAACTGTTGAGCTTGTTAAATGGCCCATGATGATGTTGTCTGAGGCTTGCCTGTGTTGTTGCCTTTGTTGGATGCCTGGGTTGCCCTTTGGAACTGTTGATTATGATGAACGCCTACTTTGCTCGTATGCTTGTATTGCTTGCTTTTCGGTTGCCCTATGATGATACTTTTCTGAGGGCTTTATGCTTGAACCTATGTTCGCACCACTTTTTAATTCTTTGCAAGGTTGGACAGGCTTTGTGAGGTTTCTTACAGGTTTTAGGCTTGTTGGTAAGATCTTTGACAGGTTAAGGCTTTTGGAATTAGTTTGAATAGGTTTTGACGGATGCAGGTAAGGCTTCAGCAAGTTATGCTTGTAGGTCTGAGCTTTGTGTTTGAATGGTACAGGTTTTTTTTGGTGATGGCCTTTGACAGGTTAGGCCTGAGGTTTGAACTGGTTTATTAGAGGCTTGACTAATGCATGTTTCACTGGTTTTTTGGAGGCTTTGGTAAGGCTGGAACAGGTTATGGGATTTCAGATTGGTGGTTTGGTTGCCAGTTATGCTGGCAGGTCTGAGCTTTGTGTTTTATCAGTTTTGGCTTGACAGGTTTTGAGGGTTAGGCCAGGTTTTGAAGCTTTGGTTGGTCACTGGTTTTATGAACTTGAACAGGTTTATTATACTTCAGGTTTGAGGCCTAGCAGGTTATCTCTTTTTTTTTTTGAGGTTATGCTCGTTTGGCAGTTTTATATATATCTCGTGTTGGTTTTCTTGAGCCTCCTCTTATTCTACTGTGTTTAGTCTTTTGTATATTTTCCTTCCTGCCTCAAAGCCTAAAAAACCTGCATTCTTTCTCTTCTTTTTCTCTCTCTTAGTACAGTTAAATATGTTAAAATATGTTTTCTGTTGTACTTTCTGAAAGGGCCACCCTTATGGGAAATGATGATATGAATAGGTTTGCTTGCATAATGGATTTCCTCTGCATTCTTTATCTTTTCTTTGACAGCTTTTGTACTTTTATCTTCTTTGATATCTTTGCCAAATCCTCTTCTTGACAGCTTTGAGTAGACTTCTTGGCATTTTGACAGTAAATTGCACTTTTTGGATTATGACAGCAAGTTGTAATTTGGATTTTCAGTTTGGTTTGAACTTGGAGTTTGAGATTTTGAAATTATGCAGTTTTGACACTTTGTATTTTTTTAACTTTGCATTCATGATTAAATAAAACTCTTCCCTCTTTGTGAACCGGGAGAAATCCCGTGATTTGCAGAGAAGGTTAACTGATCCCAATCAGTGGCCCTTAATGATGACTGCAATTTTATCTGTCTGTTATTTGACTTTTCTCTTTTCTTTTGCAGATGAATAAAAATGGATGGAGGGGGTACTAAATGAAGACTGAAGAATTAGAAAAAATAGGATAGTTTTCTTTTTATTTAATATTTAAATTAATGTAAAACCATTGTTTGTAATTAAATTATAAACAATAATTGTACAAATAATTCAAGAATCAATAAAAGTCTTTGTTATCCAATCAATTCTATTTCCTCTTTCTTTATTGTTTATCTATTATTTAAAACTCTTTGAATTAAAATAATTGAAAAATAAATTTCAATCACTTAATTTAGAATAATAAATAATTTAAATAAACAATACTTTAGCACATTGATCAGTTAAACCTGGTATCTCCAAAGCGAATCAATAGTTAATCAAAACACTGATTAGGCGCATTCTCTTTTCACCGATTTTTACCAATCACTGTAAATCCAAGTTGCGTATATCTTTTGACTGGTTCAATCAAACGAACATGAATTCAAACCAACTGCCTTCTTTTACTGATTAAATCAAATAATGCAAATTCAAATCAAATCTCGGAATAACTTGCAAAGTGCTGTGGAATTTAAATTCTTCTGAGAACGCGCGCACAAACCCTAATTCCTGATTAAATTCCAAAGAGCATTCGCCTGATCAAAGTTGAGCCAGAATCAACCAAAACCCTAAGCCAATTGTGTGAAACAATCCAGAGCCCTGAAAAATCAATAAAACCTTAATTGTGTCCTGACTGACGAGAAAAGTCTGTTTGACCGATTCTTGAGCCAGTTTTGAAAAATCAGGAAATGCCTGAAGCTGAGACTTCTTGTGGTAAAATGCGAGGGCAAATTTTGGGGTACAACAGTTGCCCCTGTTCAATCTTCTTGAACCTGAAGAGTTAGATTGGCAAGTTTGCCTTTCGCGACTTGAAGGTAAAAGAAGATTGGACACTAAAGTGCCCAGAAAATTTGCGCTCGGCGATATGATGGTAGGGGTGAATGGGCTTACAGATGCGATTTGGTGATGGGCTTAAAGATGCCATCTGGTGCGATAGAATCTTGTCGGGGAATGGGCTTAGAGATGCCATCTGATAATGGGCTTAAAGATGCCATTTGGTGATGGTCTTAAAGATGCCATTTGGTGATGGGCTTAAAGATGCCATCTGGTGCGATAGAATCTTGTCGGGGAATGGGCTTAGAGATGCCATTTGGTGATGGGCTTAAAGATGCCATCTGGTGACTGCTGGTAGGAGGATGGGCTTATAGATGCCATCTGGTTATGTTGAACTGTATGTCAATGGTGAGTGGACAAGTATCAGAAAGCCACCCATGTTTTGGAACATCTCTGAATCGGGGGTCTGAGCAAGCAATAGATTGACATCCATGTTTCGGAGAATCCGTAAACTATTTTTAGGAGTTGAGATTGAATAAGCAATAGAGCAACATCCGTTGTTGGGAAGCGTCCGTAAACTGTTTTCGGAAGTTGAGAAGAGTCTGAACAAGTTGGTAGATTATCATCCGTTGTTGGGAAGAATCCGTAAACTGTTTTCAGAAGTCTTGAGAAGAATCTGAACAAGTGATAGGTTAACATCCGTTACTTGGAGAACCCGTGAACTATTTTCAGAAGTCTTGGAGTTGAATAAGCAATAGAGCAGCATCCGTTGTTGGGAAGCGTCCGTAAACTATTTTCAAAAGTTGCGTCTGAACAAGTTGGTAGATTGACATCCGTTGTTGGGAAGAATCCGTAAACTGTTTTCAGACGTCTTGAAGAGGTTGAATAAGCAATAGAGAAACATCCGTTGTTGGGACGCGTCCGTAAACTATTTTCAAAAATTACACCTGAACAAGTTGGTAGATTGACATCCGTTGTTGGGAAGAATCCGTAAACTGTTTTCAAAAATCTTAAAGTTGAACCGGTGTAGGGTTTCCTGAGGATGAGCTCGTGTAAAACTGCATCTGGATGAATTTGGAATAAGTATCAGAATGTCGCCGGGTCCGGGTCACATCTGAACTATTTCTGGATGAATCTCGGAGGATGATCTGTGTCTGTCGACTGATCTTACCTGAAAAGGTAAAGGGTTAGTTGTATGCAATGTTATGATGCAATGTATGTGACATCAATGGTTATGACATGAATGCGCATGTAAGCTGATGAGCTATCTTGCTGAGGATAAATGGATCTGAGATGGCTGAAGATAAAAGCATCTTGATTGCTGCCGGGGAAAATAAATCCTTGGCTGCTGCTGTGGAGGGCAAGAGTCTTCAATTGTTGAAAAATGAGAGGTCTTGGGACCACTGTTGGGAGAATCAGAAGCTTGGGTTGTATGCCAAACTACCGGGGTCTTCCTGTTTTGAGGAGATCTGTGTAGGATTTCCTGATGATGAGTCAGTGTAAAACTGCATCGGGTTTTTGAACACTTTTGACATTCGAATGCCCCAAGTGGTGATGTAGATAAATTCCTGGCTTGTTACAGGTGTTGGTCTACAATCGGTCGTCCACAGATGTTTTCCTGGCTTGTTACAGGTGTTGATCTGGAACTCTTCAGACATGCCCTGGCTGGATACAGGAGTCGAGTCTGGAAATAGTCGTCAACAGATATGCCCTGGCTGGATATAGGAATCGAATCTTCAAACTCTTCAAACGTGCCCTGGCTAGATACAGGAATCGAGTCTGGAAGTGTGGTCAACAGATATGCCCTGGCTGGATACAGGAGTCGAATCTGGAAATAGTCATCAACAGATATGCCCTGGCTGGATACAGGAATCGAATCTTCGAACTCTTCAGACGTGCCCTGGCTGGATACAGGAATCGAATCTGGAAAGGTGATAGTTAACAGATATGCCCTGGCTGGATACAGGAATCGAATCTTCAAACTCTTCAGACGTGCCCTGGCTAGATACAGGAATCAAGTCTGGAAATGTGGTCAACAGATATGCCCTGGCTGGATACAGGAGTCGAATCTGGAAATAGTCGTTAACAGATATGCCCTGGCTGGATACAGGAATCGAATCTTCGAACTCTTCAGACGTGCCCTGGCTGGATACAGGAATCGAATCTGGAAAGGTGATAGTTAACAGATATGCCCTGGCTGGATACAGGAATCGAATCTTCAAACTCTTCAGACGTGCCCTGGCTAGATACAGGAATCGAGTCTGGAAATGTGGTCAACAGATATGCCCTGGCTGGATACAGGAGTCGAATCTGGAAATAGTCGTCAACAGATATGCCCTGGCTGGATACAGGAATCGAATCTTCGAACTCTTCAGACGTGCCCTGGCTGGATACAGGAATCGAATCTTCAAACTCTTCAGACGTGCCCTGGCTAGATACATGAATCGAGTCTGGAATTGTAATAGTTAATTTGTTGAACACTTTTGACATTCGAATGCCCCAAGTGGTGATGAAGGAGTCTTGAATCAGATTACTCTGCATATTGAGAGATTTCTTGAAATCTTGACTGGACTGCCCCAGGTTAACTGAACTTTGAAAGATCTGTTGGACCTTGACTGGACTGCCCCAGGTTAATTGAATTGTGACATGTCATGCCCCTTGCGGGTAAGAGATTAGATGGAAGTGTTATCCTCTTGAAGTGATTTTTTACTTATCGAGAGAGTTTTTTGTTCCTCCGAACATTCGCTGTATGAATTTCTTCGCTGTCAAAAAGCCAAATGCAGACAGTGATATTCAAATAATGCAAAGTTTATGTTTGTCTCGAAGTTTTGAAAAATGCGTTTTTAGCAGAAAACTTTTCACAAGACAAGTCAACACAAGATTTAGAGTAAAGCCCTACAGGAGTCAGGATACCTTTTGTAACAGTATGCTTTCGAACTAACACGTGCTTCAATTAGGACTTTTGAAGGGTTGTAACGTGGCCTGGTTCACGGTTTAAGAAACAAAGGATAAAGGCTCAAAGTATATTTGTACCCACCCGCTCTTCGTGATGTTCTCCAACCTATGCTTAGTTAATTGTGCGTCATACTCTGTTTTGAGTCTGGAACGACTTTTGGGCGATGGTTCACCAGTTGAATTTGGGAAGACAGTCATCATCTCCTTTTTCTTTTTCAACATTTTTCGTGTTGTTGAGGATTTTGTAATGACCTCACTATTTTGATTTTGATTTGTTATCCCTAACTTTTGCCTGACTGTTACCGTTTTCCGGGATTACTGTCAGCGGGATGTCCCAGCTTTCTTAAGCCTCCTTTATAGGTTTTGGCTTGGCGGGCTTTTCTCTTTTAAGAGATTGACTGTCTATGTGATAGGGAACCACCCTTGTCTTTTGATTCCAAAGGAATGCTTTCTTTTTTGACATCGTTCATTGTATTACGAACTGAGAGTTTGCGACTTCAATGTGCATCTGCTTTTGGATTAACTGAGATACTACCCTGCCCCGGGTTTATATCAAAGGTTTTGATCGTTTAGAACAGAAAACTCCTACTTCTTTGGCTCGAAGGGGTTGACTAGGGATTAACTTCCTTATAACTCCAGTGTTTGGGGATCGAAAGAAATGCCTGTACATCATCAGCAAGGTTTGTTCAAAAGCATACTGTATAAGATCATGGTATTATTTCGTCATCCTCCCTCTAAAGGCTTACAGCTTTTTATCAAGAGTCAAATATCATAAAGAAAAGCATAAGAGTAGTGAAACGAATGGATGAATTCAAGACAAACATATGCAATGCATTAATGAAAACAAAGTTTAACATCAACAAATAATTGTTTGACAGCAAAAGAAATTACAACTTTGAAAATTCAAAAAGAAGCAAAAGTCTTTCAGCTTGAGCTTCGTCACTTCAAGTGGAGAACCCTTCAACGGAAGATTTTCATCTCGCCGTCTGGCATGAATTCCAGCACCCCAATGTCGATCAGATCTTGAATCTTGTTCTTCAAGGCCCAACAGTCGTTGGTGTCGTGTCCCGGGCTGTAGGAATGGTAAACACAAAATGCGTCGGGATGATAGTTAGGAGAGGAGGTATTGAGCTTCTGAGGAGGATCCTTTACGGTAAGCAAATTGACCTCCAACAGGCGCTTCAGTATAAAGAATGATGGTATTTCAGTCTCCGTGAACTGTCTTCCCGACGTTTCTTGCTTACGCCGATTACCCCGTTGACGCTGGCGAGGTTGTTGATGGGTTTGTGACCCTGAAGCAAGCAAGGGAGCTTTCCCCTTGTCTTCTTGAGTGGATGGAGGCTGAGCGGTGACTTGCTCTTCGACCTCAGATGTTTGCCCCAGTTGGTTGTTTGGAAGTAGTTGGCGGGAAAGAACTCTGAGTTCCTCTTGTCTTTGAGATAGGTCTTGGATGAGAGCCATCTGGCCCACCAACTGTCCCATCACTTGGGTCCTCAAGGTTGTCAGATCAAACTGCAGCTCCGCAAGCTGATCACTCCTGGCATTGTTGGAATTCTCCAAGCCCTTTGTGAGGAGAGCTTTCATCTCTTCTTGCCCCAGAGATAAGTTCAGGAACATCTCCTGCAGCTGAGCAGTCTGGTCTTGAATGTCTTTGACAGACCTTTCTAGCGCCATCTCTTACTGAAATAAACAGCAGGAGAGTAAGGAAACCTGAAAAAGGAAAGACCGTCAAAATGCAATGCGTGATATGTGGATGCATGCTTTCAAGGATCTCTTGGGGTAAACACAAGAAAATGTTAGAGGTTGAACTCTGCTCTTGGATTGGAGATCTCTGCACCGGCGGACGTCTTTCCACGAGAATCAAGCTCACCATGTCGAGTGGGTCATAGCCACTGATTCAAGTTGTTGTTCTTGAACTTTGATTGGAGAGCTTTGTATCAGTGGATGTCTTTCCACGAGAATCAAGCTCACCATGTCAAGTGGGTCATAGCCACTGATTCAAGTTGTTGTACTTGAGCTTTGATTGGAGAGCTTTGTATCGGTGGATGTCTTTCCACGAGAATCAAGCTCACCATGTCGAGTGGGTCATAGCCACTGATTCAAGTTGTTATACTTGAACTTTGACTGGAGAACTTTGTTTAGAGGAGAAACCCCTTGCCCCTTGGTAAACGTCTGGTTCAACGTAACCCTGCATCAAAAGAACCCTCGAGATCCTTGAAATGGTTATTGAAAATGCTATGGTATGATGTCATGATGTTATGTACATGTATGCACAAGCAAGTGAGTGTATATACAGACAAACATATTCACACAAAGCAGACAAGTCCTTAGGTTTAGGCTTGCATGAGGTTCAGGTACTACCCTCTTTCAGTTCGTTGGTTAAAACCTGTCCTATCAAAAGTAACCGGGTTCTAGAGGATCTCAAATCATTGGCTACCCTCAATCGGTCATAACTCCAGCATCGCAATCTTTTCTCGCGGCCGGAACCATCGCGAGAGTTTAGCCTCAATGAGCGTAGCATACTGCTACTGTTCTAATGGCCAAGTTGGTCGATTTAGGGTTCTAAGGTCGGTTGGTGCTTAATGACTCCTTGGAAGACCCATATTCTCCCCGTTTCAACACGAGGGATATCGGTACAGACCAAGGCGCCACACCAATGTAGCCACTGCTTCACCCATGTCGGTATACGCCGGACAGGTCCCTCACAGATTATGCTACCTAAAAGGGTATCCCCCAGATCCGGGTTAGGATCTATGAAACTCCGATACAAAGCCCACAAATGTAAAAGCAAACAAAGCAATCAATTGAAAATAAAGGTGATCTAAACCCTAAGGTAACCCCACTTTAAAATTCTCCCCAGCAGAGTCGCCAGTTCTGTGGTACGGTGGGAGAACTGACTTGAGGTTTTGCGTTCGTATTCGCACTTGTGCGGTTGAGCAAGAGTCGCCACCGACTTTTTATTTTATCCTAAAGGAAAGGTTAAAAAAAGCACAGCAAAAACCTTTTGAGATATTTCGTGGGTTCGGGGGGGTAGATTATGAAAAGGGAAGGTATTAGCACCCTTTTCATCCATGGTTATCCATGGGCTCTTAGTTACTTGGTTTTTTAGATCACTTGCCTTGATTTTCGATTGCTTGAAAATGGTGTGTGTGTGTGTGTTTTTGAAAATGTTTTTGAAGAGATGCCTTGTCTTAGGCGACCAATGTATTTGACTCGTGTTTGAGGGTTTTACAAAAGTGTGGATCTTTTCGAAAAGATGTTTCAAATGTTTTTGAGAGTTTGTTTGAAAGTGTTGTGGATTGTGGTTTTTGAAAAGAAGGCAAGTGTTTTTGCAAGTTGATCTCAAGTAACTAAGAGTTTTGTCTACCCTATTGTACTCAAAGGTTTTTGTTATGTTTTAAACCCTTTTAACAATTTTGTTCCACCATTGAATTTGGTGGACAATCTTGCGTTTAGGAAGTTTATTCGGGACGGGCGTGGGTCATCGTATGGACCACGAATGCAATGGTGCCAAGTGTCTTTGGCAATTTGTTTTGAAGGGACTATGATCATTCCGTTTTAGGCAACATTTGACAGCGTCATCGAGGGACTTATGATCATTTGATTTTTGTTTTGCCAAAGAACTCGACGTGCAAACATGGCCCATTTTGGAAGGCAACATGTGGGATTACCCTAGAGGGTGCAAGTGTGATTGTGTATTGATTTCATGTATTTGTCTTGTATTAGGTCATTTAGCGTTTGATTTTATGTACATGCAAACCCTAGGTCTAACCATGGTATAATTGGAAAACTGTAAATTGCGAAAATGTAAAGTCTACGCTATTACAAATAGTATCCGGGAGTGGGGGTACAATATTCACAAATGGGGATGAGACTTATAGTATCCAATAAGTTACAACCAAATCGAATTTGCGATCAAATGTAAATGACGAATATCAATGCATAAGATAAACAAATGTGTATAGGAGCCATGTAATTGTATTTGTTTTGTGTACGTGTATATGTGTATGTAATTGTTTACAGGTGCGACAATATGAATTTGAGAAAGTATTGTTAGGTATTTGTTTCGACTTAAAGAAAAAATTAAACGTCTATTTAATCAATTGGTCTTGTAATCTTGTATTTTGATATGTATGAGAAGAAATTTTTAATGAAAAGTTTTTAGTTCTAATTGGATTATGTATAAAAATGTATCTTTGTGTATTATATATAAAAATTTCTTAAGAAAGGAAAATGTATTTATTTTTAAAAAGAATTTATGCACAAAGTATGTTTTAAATAAAAATCAAGGATTAAATTAGAAAACTGTATTTTTCATTTGTTTGTACAAAAGATATCTTAATTAAAAGAAAAAAGGTATTTTCAATTTTTATTACATGGTATAATAATAAAAAAAATGGTTCTATTTGTATGTACAAAAATAATTTAATTAAATGTATTAGAGTTATGTATATAAGAAATGTGTTTTTAAGTATTTTTGTATTAAAGTATTATTGTCATACTTTGTATTTTTATAAAAATATTGTTAGTGTAATAATAGAATGCAATTAGTATTAAGTAAAAAAAGGGTGGTTAATTAATATAAGATGTTAAAAGATGTTAGTAAGAAAAGAATGGGCTTGGTGTTTGGTTATGCTGGCCCAAGTAAAACAAAGATGATGAAGCGTGAGAAGAGGAAAAAAGGGGGGTATGAATTTATGGGCTCAGTGTTTGAAACGGGCAAGGCCCAGCTTGTTGAAACGAACGCTTTTAGGGTTTGAAGTTTTTGTCCTCAGTTGGGGGAAAGCTTTAGGGTTTGTACAGCGGCGCTCATCTTGGGGTTTCGTTCATCTTCGTCTTCCTCGTTTGCTTCTGATCCTTCCTGCCTCGGCCACCGGTTCTCCATCTTTCTCCTCCCTTCAACCGGACGCTAGGGGGCAACTGACATACGGTATAAGCGCTTTCTTTTTTGTTAGGCTTTTGTTATAGTTGCATGTTCATGATTTTTCAAGTTTATTGATTCTGAGTTGATTTTATTATGTTATCATTCGAGGAATTTTGAGCGAAAAGCGAAGGAGAGTGCGAAGTTGCTACCTGGAGAAGGAGGAAGGAGGGTGGGGAAATCTAGGAGGCTCGATGGCGAAGAGGGCGTGAAGACGCTAGCTTGCTCTTTGGTAACTTTTATCTTTTCTTCTTCTTTCTTTCGTTGCCTTGAGCTTCTTTGAAACTGTTGAGCTTGTTGCCTATGATGAAGCCTTCTTCCGAGGCCTTTGAATTGCCTTGAATGCTTGTTTGGTTGCCTCTGAGTACTTTCTCTCTTCTTCTCTTGCTATGATTTTTGTTGTATGCTTAATGCCTTGAACGCTTGTTGAAACGCCTCTGAACGTATTTTGTTTATGTTGCCCCTGAATACTTTCTCTCTTCTTCTCTTATTACCTTGAGCTTGCCTTTGAAACTGTTGAGCTTGTTAAATGGCCCATGATGATGTTGTCTGAGGCTTGCCTGTGTTGTTGCCTTTGTTGGATGCCTGGGTTGCCCTTTGGAACTGTTGATTATGATGAACGCCTACTTTGCTCGTATGCTTGTATTGCTTGCTTTTCGGTTGCCCTATGATGATACTTTTCTGAGGGCTTTATGCTTGAACCTATGTTCGCACCACTTTTTAATTCTTTGCAAGGTTGGACAGGCTTTGTGAGGTTTCTTACAGGTTTTAGGCTTGTTGGTAAGATCTTTGACAGGTTAAGGCTTTTGGAATTAGTTTGAATAGGTTTTGATGGATGCATGTAAGGCTTCAGCAAGTTATGCTTGTAGGTCTGAGCTTTGTGTTTGAATGGTACAGGTTTTTTTTGGTGATGGCCTTTGACAGGTTAGGCCTGAGGTTTGAACTGGTTTATTAGAGGCTTGACTAATGCAGGTTTCACTGGTTTTTTGGAGGCTTTGGTAAGGCTGGAACAGGTTATGGGATTTCAGATTGGTGGTTTGGTTGCCAGTTATGCTGGCAGGTCTGAGCTTTGTGTTTTATCAGTTTTGGCTTGACAGGTTTTAAGGGTTAGGCCAGGTTTTGAAGCTTTAGTTGGTCACTGGTTTTATGAACTTGAACAGGTTTATTATGCTTCAGGTTTGAGGCCTAGCAGGTTATCTCTTTTTTTTTTGAGGTTATGCTCGTTTGGCAGTTTTATATATATCTCGTGTTGGTTTTCTTGAGCCTCCTCTTATTCTACTGTGTTTAGTCTTTTGTATATTTTCCTTCCTGCCTCAAAGCCTAAAAAACCTGCATTCTTTCTCTTCTTTTTCTCTCTCTTAGTACAGTTAAATATGTTAAAATATGTTTTCTGCTGTACTTTCTGAAAGGGCCACCCTTATGGGAAATGATGATATGAATAGGTTTGCTTGCATAATGGATTTCCTCTGCATTCTTTATCTTTTCTTTGACAGCTTTTGTACTTTTATCTTCTTTGACATCTTTGCCAAATCCTCTTCTTGACAGCTTTGAGTAGACTTCTTGGCATTTTGACAGTAAATTGCACTTTTTGGATTATGATAGCAAGTTGTAATTTGGATTTTCAGTTTGGTTTGAACTTGGAGTTTGAGATTTTGAAATTATGCAGTTTTGACACTTTGCATTTTTTCAACTTTGCATTCATGATTAAATAAAACTCTTCCCTCTTTGTGAACCGGGAGAAATCCCGTGATTTGCAGAGAGGGTTAACTGATCCCAATCAGTGGCCCTTAATGATGACTGCAATTTTATCTGTCTGTTATTTGACTTTTCTCTTTTCTTTTGCAGATGAGTAAAAATGGATGGAGGGGTACTAAATGAAGACTGAAGAATTAGAAAAAATAGGATAGTTTTCTTTTTATTTAATATTTAAATTAATGTAAAACCATTGTTTGTAATTAAATTATAAACAATAATTGTACAAATAATTCAAGAATCAATAAAAGTCTTTATTATCCAATCAATTCTATTTCCTCTTTCTTTATTGTTTATCTATTATTTAAAACTCTTTGAATTAAAATAATTGAAAAATAAATTTCAATCACTTAATTTAGAATAATAAATAATTTAAATAAACAATACTTTAGCACATTGATCAGTTAAACCTGGTATCTCCAAAGCGAATCAATAGTTAATCAAAACACTGATTAGGCGCATTCTCTTTTCACCGATTTTTACCAATCACTGTAAATCCAAACTGCGTATATCTTTTGACTGGTTCAATCAAACGAACGTGAATTCAAACCAACTGCCTTCTTTTACTGATTAAATCAAACAATGCAAATTCAAATCAAATCTCGGAATAACTTGCAAAGTGCTGTGGAATTTAAATTCTTCTGAGAACGCGCGCACAAACCCTAATTCCTGATTAAATGCCAAAGAGCATTCGCCTGATCAAAGTTGAGCCAGAATCAACCAAAACCCTAAGCCAATTGTGTGAAACAATCCAGAGCCCTGAAAAATCAATAAAACCTTAATTGTGTCCTGACTGACGAGAAAAGTCTGTTTGACCGATTCTTGAGCCAGTTTTGAAAAATCAGGAAATGCCTGAAGCTTAGACTTCTTGTGGTAAAATGCGAGGGCAAATTTTGGGGTACAACACCATGTTTAAAGTTGGTAACCACTTTAGATAGCTTTGTACCTTACCTTGAAACCATACTTGTCAAGCTAACTTCAAAAATAAGTCAAAAACTCATAACGTGTGATTCTTAGTTTCTGATCATTTTCAAACCTCAAAACCTTTCCTCTATAAATTGAGATACTATTTTCAAGATAACACACACATACACAAACCCTAAAACACACTAGAATTCAGAACTGTATCAAAAATCACCATTGTTGCACATTCTGATCAAAAACTTGAAACTCACATTTCCCTCGCGCATTTTCAAGCCTTTTGGTTCCTAAAGCTTCTAAACATCAAATACAACTCATCCTTATCCCTGTTACACGAATTTAACTCCATTTCCATCATCCTTTATAGCCAAAAATAGAGCACTTCACATTGACTTCTCTAGACCATTTCAGCCATCCATTGCTCAAGTTAATCATTGCATTAACTTCCTGGGACCTCAAGGAAGCTAACCTGATCATCACCATCACTTGAAACAAGCTCAAACTCAAAACACGATTTCCAATTTTGAGGTAAGTTTTCCTAACTTTGAACTCTTCATACAAGCATCATTAATGGTTTATTTGTGAATAAGAAATGTAGATATCATTGTCCTGAAGCTAACCATGTCCTTTGAAATTCTGGTGTATGCCAGTCTTCAGATGTTATACTCACTGTCTAAACATCTGATATGACATAATAAATACACTGCAAGGTAGATACCCAATTTTTTTTTATGATTCAGTACAGAAGCACAGTTTAACCAAGCTGTGCCAGATCTACTTTTAAGGTGCAGAGGATAGAACACCGATGTGCCTAGTTCTGTTCATCTGTTGCACATGATCAGCAGAGAGCAAACAGCCTTTGCAGTTCTGTTTCTTCTGCACAGATATCAGCATGATGTCTTAACATGTTCTGAGACATCATCTGTTACAACATTACAGTTTTACCTTGATATATAACAGACAGAATTGTAAAGTGTTGAAGGTAAAAACACAAATCAGTTGTTGACCCAGTTCGGTGAAACACACCTACTCTGGGGGCATACCAAGCCAGGAAGAAGATCCACTATCAGCAATATTAATTCAGGACTAAACTTCACAAGTTCCCATCCTTCACTTAATCATCTACCCAGTGCAACCTATACCTAGGAACTCCTAGATAGAAACCTACCAGTTTCCATTCCTATTGTCGCAACAACAGAAGTCTTACTCCTACTCAAGAAGCAGTGCCCTCCCACTTGGTTTCCTACATTACAATGAATATAAAGTAATGCAAAAATACTTAGACTTGCTTCACAGCTTCATCCAAGAACACTCAAACTCTTACCTACAGGTTTCGAGTTACATACATGGTAACCTTGCCACAGATCGACAGGTTTACCTAACAAAACACCTTTAATATTACATTATGTGAGCTTCTTCAACCCTAGGTTACAATCTGCTATTTATAACCTATTACTCAACTGGATTTGGGCCTTCAAAAATCTCAGCAAGCTTTTCTCCTTGCTGTTACAACTCAGCAGCAAACTTCTCCTATAATCAAGGTCTTCAATCTTCTAGTTCCTAAAATATCTCCATATTTAGAAACAGTATTTTCTTCAAATATTCTGATTGATTCTTGATTGATCTTCAGATTCTCCATAAGAAACGCCACATATATTCTCAGAGTATTTAAGTACCAGAACTGTAACTGAATTATCAATTCTATTGACGTGATGTCAAGTCAGATGTCATGACATTACATCTAACATGTTTTCCTAGATGTTGAACTTCTTCAACACAACAAATAACCTCTTTCATAATTTAGATCACTTAGAATAGTTAGGTTACAAGTCACAGCTGTTACAAACATTCAACATATAACATAGTTACTTAATCAGTACTTAATTTCAGGCGCGATGTCATATGCTGATGTTGTGACATCTTACATAACATGTTAGTCCAGATGTTGAACTTCTTCAACACCACATATTAAAACAACAGAGGGAATCTGGGTAAACTTGCTTTCTTATTTGTTTTACAAATGAAGCCAACTCTCCAGCCAGGGCACTTACAATCTCCCCCTTTGGAAAATTTTGGCTAAAACAAATAAGTGCAAGTTGTATTTTGGGACCAGGCCACAACACAGTTGAGATGTTACAACATCTTGTCCAACATCTTCTTTGTAGAGGCTGATGTCCTTTGAGCAAACAACAAACCTCTATCCCTCAACTGTGAGCAACTCCAAACCATCGATGCCCCAAGAGGATTTCTTTTCTCAAGATTACTGTTGATAATCTTGATACTTATTACTTGTGATCATGTAACTCAGATCACAAGTCACAACTATCCTCTTAACTCAGAACACAAGACACAAACAAGGTCACTTACTTAGGGATCATGTTGCTTTCACCCGAGTCTCGCTGGACATTGCCGTGTGTTGCTTTCACCTGAGTCTCGCCTGAGACTGGGTCCCTATCTTTCTCCCCCTTTTTGGCCAGAATTTGACAAAGACTGCCCATACAGATCCATACCCATGCACAATTTTCCCAGATGCTAACAAACTTCATATTGCTGAAACCCTCTGATGAAGAGAAAGAATAGAGAGAGTCTTCATAAATAATGCAATTTTGGCATAGATAGTAACGATCTTGGTACTTTACTCTGACAGTTTCAGTACCCTAGGACTGGTTTTAATGCAGGTACCTACCCTTGGGTTTGACCCTTTGACCATTCTCAGACATTTGTCTTTTAGAACCGACTACTCCTTTTAAGTACTCTGCCTCAGTTATATAATACCTTTATTAGATGACAAGTTATCATCTAAACATTCCAGCTCACTAAACAGCTCCATAATGAGACACAACCGCCCTGTTTTCTTAGCAGATGAAAACATGCTCAAATCCTATTTCGTCATACATTCAGCTAATTTGAAACCATTCCATTTTCACAAAGAGGATGGTTACTCCCTCTGAGTCATACAGCTGTACACACATGGATTTATTAATAATAATCCACACTTCATCCAATTTTCCTCCTGTCTGTAGTTGTAGAGGAAATTAGGAACAATGTCATTACCAAAGTGATGACATTCGGTCAGACATAGTCTTTTTCAGTTTTGAACACATCATTCCAATAGTTAATAAGTTGCCACACTTTATATCCTACGAGTTTGACGAAGACCTTTGTACAAACCAATACTCCCCCTGTTAGGGACAATCACTTCTCCTTATGGAAACAAGTAGGACACATTCAATACTCAGTTGGACCTTCAAGACAGCTTCTGATTCAAAGTAAATAAGACCCCTTGATGAATGGAAAACATAAGACGCATCTTCATGTCTTCAAGAGCGCACCCTCTGTTCAACAATATTGATTGAACGCATTCATACTGTGAATCAAACTTTCTCGATAATAATCAACTGTCATATGTTGATTATCTTGATTCTCAGAGTCCACTGCTGAGATAGACCAAATGCCACTGTTTGATTTTCTCCTTCATGAATCCTCAAAAAAAATCAAATGCCACCTTTTGACTTCTCCATGTTTATCAGACTTCTCCCAAAGATATTCTGAAATTTGAACTTCAAGCTACAAGTTATCACAAAAGGCTTAGATACACTGAGACAGGAACATGTAACAACTCTAAAGAGCTGCAAAGAGACGATCTTTTTGAAGGATCTAATCTTCAACTTCGTAGATCATCCTATCTTAAGTTGATGTGCCACTTTACCAACCAAGAATCTGATGTTGAATCAAATGTCACAGCATTATGTTATAACATCTAGTTGTTGAATTCAGCTCCAGACTGATCCAAGTGATCATCAAGATTATGATGTCTTCTTCTTCTTGTGGCTTTAAGTATGAACATGTTTCCAGGAAACCTTTTCAAGGATCAAATGATTTTGCTGTCACCAAGGAGATAGCTCTAAGGTTTCACTCTTCCTGTGGTTCTTCACAGGGTCTAGAAGAAGGAATGTTCCCACATCTTTAAGAACATCGGTTATCTTGAACTCCAAGGATAATCAATTAAATACTTGTACTTGTCACAAATAGCAATTGATCATAAATCCTTCCCATTATCTAGTAAGATACTTTCACCATTTGAATACTTTGACATACTCTTCGTGTGTTAATATCTTCTTCTTGCAAGCTCTTTCTTTGAGAGACCAAAGAGTTGAGATATCTAGGTTGCCACCCTTGACTCAAGTAAATAGAATTTTCTCTGAACAAACTCTACTTACTTCAACCGATTTGAGACTCCTACCAGATCAGATTCATTCTTAGGAATGAGAGAGATGAATCCTTCCTTGCAAATATGTCACATAACACCCAGAACCCATGTGACATAGGTCAACATCCAGCTAAACACCAGGCTGAACTAATGTGAGGAGGTTAACCAACTCTCCCCCTCAAACTATCAGTCATGGAAGCTCCACACAGAATATCCATGCATTGTGCACAAATGTTTCCATATGACATCCCTACCAGATTTACGTAACTCCAAGAGCTATACCTTAACCAAACTCTGAGTCTTCATATTCTTGAAAGATCTTCCACCTCTAATCACGATGTTTAAATGACAAGACTCATGATCCCAATCTACTTCTATGAAGAAGCAATAATGTTGTACCATTATTGGCTTTTATTAACCAATGAGCTTGTCTTTCTTCACACCATAGTACTCCAGGGAACAACTGCTCAGCCCTGATCAATGTCATATCTCAACCAGCTTTACTTCTAGAGTTCTGACTCCTAAAGTAACCTTCGGGAGTACACAGACATAGTTGACTTTACCATTGTCAACTTTGCACACACAGATGTCTCCTCTTCCAGGTCAGGAGTAGGTTCCAAACAAAGGTATCCCTTTGTTTGACACCCAAAACATATGCTCTTCAACTAGTAGCTGCATCCTTGTTCCACCATCACATAGAACATCAGTTCCAACACCTTGGAACAAGGCCCTCCTTGAAATTCTTCAAGGTCTTCATATAACACTAATCCGTGATTATGTGATTCTTACCATCCTGAACGAAGAACGTCTTCATGAGTGGACTTGAGAGGACTCAAGTATCTGTGACATCTTCAATAGTTTATGTTGAATTCTTGAATACAATAGCCTTCAATCCACAAGGGGGGAAACACATCAGAGCTTGAGTTTTGCCAGGTATTACACAGCGGAAGAACATAATACAACCCAATCTTTGCACACACACTCCACCAGACTAGCCTTCAAAAATAGACCAAGTTTGACTATGGTTCAAACCTAGCATGACTACTACACACAACTTCAGGCGTACACACATCCTAGGTTTGAAAATAAATCAAACCTAGAGCAGCTACCACACAACCAGGCCAAATGCCAATCACCAAAGACAGGTACACACAATTCCTGTCAAGAATAGTCCATCCTCCCACTTCAAGGGACCATTCAGGGAAATAGCAAACCATTCCAGGTTACAATCTTCAGTACTAAAATTGACCTTGCAGATACCAGAAAGTATCACCCATGGATCTCATCCAGAAACAGAACAGGATGCCTGCTTTGATACCAATTGAAATTCTGGTGTATGCCAGTCTTCAGATGTTATACTCACTGTCTAAACATCTGATATGACATAATAAATACAGTGCAAGGTAGATACCCAATTTTTTTTTATGATTCAGTACAGAAGCACAGTTTAACCAAGCTGTGCCAGATCTACTTTTAAGGTGCAGAGGATAGAACACCGATGTGCCTAGTTCTGTTCATCTGTTGCACATGATCAGCAGAGAGCAAACAGCCTTTGCAGTTCTGTTTCTTCTGCACAGATATCAGCATGATGTCTTAACATGTTCTGAGACATCATCTATTACAACATTACAGTTTTACCTTGATATATAACAGACAGAATTGTAAAGTGTTGAAGGTAAAAACACAAATCAGTTGTTGACCCAGTTCGGTGAAACACACCTACTCTGGGGGCATACCAAGCCAGGAAGAAGATCCACTATCAGCAATATTAATTCAGGACTAAACTTCACAAGTTCCCATCCTTCACTTAATCATCTACCCAGTGCAACCTATACCTAGGAACTCCTAGATAGAAACCTACCAGTTTCCATTCCTATTGTCGCAACAACAGAAGTCTTACTCCTACTCAAGAAGCAGTGCCCTCCCACTTGGTTTCCTACATTACAATGAATATAAAGTAATGCAAAAACACTTAGACTTGCTTCACAGCTTCATCCAAGAACACTCAAACTCTTACCTACAGGTTTCGAGTTACATACATGGTAACCTTGCCACAGATCGACAGGTTTACCTAACAAAACACCCTCAATATTACATTATGTGAGCTTCTTCAACCCTAGGTTACAATCTGCTATTTATAACCTATTGCCCAACTGGATTTGGGCCTTCAAAAATCTCAGCAAGCTTTTCTCCTTGCTGTTACAACTCAGCAGCAAACTTCTCCTATAATCAAGGTCTTCAATCTTCTAGTTCCTAAAATATCTCCATATTTAGAAACAGTATTTTCTTCAAATATTCTGATTGATTCTTGATTGATCTTCAGATTCTCCATAAGAAACGCCACATATATTCTCAGAGTATTTAAGTACCAGAACTGTAACTGAATTATCAATTCTGTTGACGTGATGTCAAGTCAGATGTCATGACATTACATCTAACATGTTTTCCTAGATGTTGAACTTCTTCAACACAACAAATAACCTCTTTCATTATTTAGATCACTTAGAATAGTTAGGTTACAAGTCACAGCTGTTACAAACATTCAACATATAACATAGTTACTTAATCAGTACTTAATTTCAGGTGCGATGTCATATGCTGATGTTGTGACATCTTACATAACATGTTGGTCCAGATGTTGAACTTCTTCAACACCACATATTAAAACAACAGAGGGAATCTGAGTAAACTTGCTTTCTTATTTGTTTTACAAATGAAGCCAACTCTCCAGCCAGGGCACTTACATCCTTAGATTTCATCATTGTTGCTTGAGTAGTTAGAATTTTGAATCTGAACCTCTGAGAATATTTAGGTCAGGATTTGGTACCATTAGAAATTCATGCTCATTTTTTAGAATTAGCTTAAGTTATTTACATATTCAGAATCGCGAGAAAATTTCTAACAAGTTTGATGTTGGAAGTTTTATGAATGGTTGAGAAATGATGAAGTTATAGGTCCTTTGGCTGGAGGTTGAAGATGAAGTGTATTCATGAATCATTTTGTATTATATATTTATCATTTCAGTTAAGTTAACGGATGTATAGTCACCCCAGTGGTAAAGGCAGCGTGCATTTATGGTCAAGGGCGTGGGTCCAAGCCCCAGCGCGGCCACTTTTGCTATTTTTCTAACATTTCCTCTTTTTTGTTCAAAAAAACAGGCGCCTGGGCCTCCAAATGATTGGGCCTTGCATTTGTTTTGCTATTTTTGACCCCCTGCCTTATTGTTTACACCCCTGGCCCATTATTTTTCTTTATTATTTTATTTTCTTTCTTTTTTTTATTTTCATTTTATTTTTTCTTTATTATTATTTTTGATTTATTATTATTATTATTATAATTATTATTATTAATGATGAAAAATCCAAAAATAATTTATTTATTTATTTGCATATTTAGAAAATGCTCATTTATATTTTATTTTCTTCATAAAAACAAAAGAACAAAAACATTTTCATTTAATAAATTAATTTCTTTTTTTTATTCAATAAATATATAGACTAGGGTTTAACTATTATATTATTTTCTCTTGAATAAAATTAATTTAGAAATTAGGTTTATTTTAATTAATTAATTTTCATTTGTATTTTCATTAAGATAAAACCTTTCATAGAAAAACCCTAAAAATCTTATTTTCTTTAAATTAATTTTTTTTACTAACTTAATCTTAATTTTCTTATCTTTAGTTAATTGTTGTATTTTAGTTAACTAGGTCAAAAAACCTTTTCATAAAAACCAAACAAAAATCATTTTCTTTTTGCATTTACATTCTTGCATTTTTATTTATTCATTTTTTGTACAATATTCAATATGGTTGTAATAATTATTTAGATTTAACTTTCTTGCAATTCCCCATTTGTAATTTGTACATCCCTTCCCCTAAATGATGTAATAGTTTAGTATTTTTATTTTCCGTAATTTAAATGCTTTATATACAAATGCTAGTAATTAGGGTTTGTATGGAAAGATAAAATCAATGCTTAGAAAACCCTAATTTAAAGAGAAAACAATGCATGTAAATCAATACACTTGTACACTTGCACCCTTAGGGTAAATCCACTTTGTTGCCTTACAAAAAAATAGCCATATTATGCATGTGAGGTATCTTAGCAAAAACAATAAAAAAATACAAGATAATAGTCCCTCGATGACGCTATCCATGTTGCCTTTCAAAATGATCTTAGTCCCTTAAAGAAAATGCTAAGATATCTTACAACATAGCTAATCATGACTATACGATGACCCTTACCCGTCCCTTTTACATCCAAAGATAGGATTGCTTACCAAATCAATGGTAAGATAACAATATCAAAGGAAAGAGGAAATAAACATGAAAGACTTTTGAGTAGGTAGATTGTTCCTAGTTGCTTGCTCAATTTCAAACCAAAACTTCCTTGCTATTTTCAAAACAAACACCAACACTTTCAAAAACATCTTTCAAACTTGAAAACATTTGCAAAAGATCAACACTTTGTATACATTCTTATGAACGAGAATCATTACAAAGTTTGCCCAAACGATGGCGCCTTTTCAAAATACTTTCAAAAACCACACAAAGCACATTTTCAAACAAAAGTAAGTGATCTAGCAAGTAACTAAGAGCCCATGGAAAACCATGGATGGAAAGGGTGCTAATACCTTCCCTTTTCATAATCTACCCCTCGAACTCAAGAAAACATCTCAAAGGTCTTTCCTGTTCTTTTCAGCCTTTCCTTTTGGGTAAAAGAAAAGTCGATGGCGACTCTTGCTAACCGCAACATTTGCGATAAAATACAAAACAATCAAGTGAGTTCTCTTACCGTATCACAGAACTGGCGAATCTGCTGGAGATATTTTTAAAAGTGGGGTTACCTTAGGGCTAGATCACATTTACTTGCTTTCATTGTTTGACTTGTATGCTTTACATTTTGGTTCTTTGTTTGGGTTTGAATCCTCTATCCGGATTTGGGATGCCTTATAGGTAAGTAGCAATACATTGTGGAAACTGTGTGGGGTATACCGACATGGTCTAAGAAATAGCTACGTTAGTATGACATATTTGTGGGTACTGGTATCCCTTGAGTAATCAAGGAGAATACGGGGCCGCTGAGTGATGTCATGAAGCACTAACTAACTTCTAAAACCTTTACTTGACCAACTTGGCCATTAGGACGTAGGGAGATGACCGACTTTGGTGCAGTCCGAAGTTGGTAGATACTCGATACTACACTCATTGAGGTTTGGTTTTTTTAGATATTTTGGTCTCCATTAAAGAGGCTTGCGCTGAAACAATGCCCGAGAAAACAAACCAGTGATATTGAGCTCCCTTAGAACCCAGTTACTATTGCTAGGACAGGTTTGAGCCAACTAAACTTCAAGAGGGTACTTACCTATGAGACTCCATGCAAGCCTAAACATAAGGACTTGTTTGTTTTTTTGTATATATTTACTTGTACATAACATCATAAACATCATAACATCATACTCATACTCACTAACCCTTTCAAGGATTTTTGAGATTTATCTTTGTTCTGTTTTGTAGGACATGGATTCTATTCGCAGGAAAACCATTCAAGTCAATCACGTAAGGATCCCTCCTCAACTTAAAGAGTTAGCATCAAGGGTTCCTGAAAATTCTCCATTTACTGAAAGACATGGTCGCCTCCTAAACTTGGTTACCTCCAACACTGATGAAGACATGATGAAGGTGCTCTTCCAGTTCTTTGATCCTCTACACCATTGCTTCACATTTCCTGATTATCAACTTGTTCTAACTTTGGAAGAATTCTCCTAACTCTTGAGGATTCCCATTCTCAATCAACTACCTTTCAACGGTACGAAAAGAGATCCAAAGCCAGAAGATATTGCTCAAGCCCTACACTTGCAACCATCTGATGTCACAACTAATTGGAAAACAAGGAGTAGTGTCAAAGGTTTCTTAGCCAAGTTCTTGTTTGAGAAAGCTCAAAGCTGTTGGAACTCCTTGGACTTGCAAGATTTTGAGGAAATTGTGGCTCTCCTCATCTATGGGATGGTTTTGTTTCCAAATTTTGACCAACTCATAGATGTGAACACCGTCAAAATCTTCATGTCTCGTAACCCGGTGCCTACTTTGTTAGGAGACATCCTGCATTTTTTTCACACTCGCACTATGAGGAAAAAAGGTATTCTTATGTGTTGTACTCCTATCTTGGCAAGATGGTTTATTTCGCATCTTCCCCAATCTGTATTGAAGAACGAGCAAGGTTCAAGGTGGTCACATAGGTTGATGACGCTCAAACATTCATACATTCATTGGTGTTCTCGATCTATAGAGAATGTTATTATCATTGACCGTTATGGAGAATTCCATAATGTCCCCTTACTTGGCATTAGAGGAGGTATCACCTACAACCCCTGTTTAGCCTTAAGACGATTTGGTTATGCCCGAAGGGATGGCTAACATGAGATTCTTATTCAAGGGTTGGTATTTGACTACGAGAATGACGATCAAGGTCACCACCAAAGGTTTATCCGAGCTTAGAGGATGTTGAACAAGGTAGATAGCAAGACATTGGGGCACCAGAATTCCATCCCTCTTGAGCCTTATCTCAAATGGGTACGAGCCCGTGCTCAAAGTCTTATAATTCCTTACCCCTCCATTATCCCGATTATCAAAGAGCCTGTTGTGGAAGGAGATGTCCCATACACTATCTGGCATCCTGACATGCCCACTTCTCTTGAAGACTTACAAAGGGATTGGATACAACTTAAGGGGGAGTGAGACACTTTCGAGGCCCAATTCTACGCCAACGAGAAGAAGGTTCTGGAACTCACCAAGCAGCTTCATGAGGAGCGGAGTCTGAACGCCTACATCGTACCAAAGAGGATGTGTTCAACTTTTTTATCTTAGAGTTTTTGTATTTCTTTGTAAGACCAAAGTGGCATGATGTACTCAAGCTTTAATTTATTAATATAACGTGTGTTCCTTTTTTTGTTTAAAGCAAATTTAAATCTCTAATTTCCTTGAAATAATTACATATGCATCTCCATTCATCATAACATAAACGGGTTTCTTACCACAGGCCTCCTTATCTTTCTACTGTTTATTTCAGTAAGATGGATCTTGAGCAGACAGTAAAAGATCTCCAGGCGTAGAATGCTCAGTTTCAACAAATGTTCTTGACTCTAGCCAAAGGACAAGAGGATTTGAAAACTTTGTTGATCGAAGAAAAGAAGAAGCAAGCAAAGAAATCAACCGGTGTTTTGAATCTAGGAAGAAGGTTCCCCGGACCATCCAGATGGACCCTAGACTTCGCAATATCATCTGGTGAAAAGGATAATCAAGAAGGGAAAGGCAAGGAAGTGATTGCCCAGCCAGAATCTGAAGAGGAAGAAGAAGATGATTACTCTGAAGAACAGTATCCCCTGACTAATGACAAATACAAACATCTGGAAGAACGTCTAAGTGCAATGGAGATTCAGAAAGTGCCCGGGCTGGACTTTGAAGAGCTGGATTTGGTGTCTGGGATTGTCATTCCACCAAAGTTTAAGGCATCGGTGTTTTCTAAGTACGACGGAGTTTCGTGTCCCGAGATGCACCTCCAATCTTATGTGAGGAGGATACAACCTCACACTGCTGACAAAGATTTGTGGATCCACTTCTTTCAGGATAGTCTATCCGGAACTCAGCTAGATTGGTTCTATCAACTCGAGAGGGCCAATGTCCATAATTGGGAAGACCTTGCTGCTGCTTTTTATAAACAATATCGATACAACGCAGACCTTGCTCCCACTCGTACTCAACTCCAGAGTATGGCTATAGTTTCAAGTGAAGGTTTCAAAGACTACGCTCAAATGGAGGGACTTAGCAGGAAGAGTCCAGCCTCCCCTATCTGATAGAGAGCTACTAGACATGTTTCTGGGTACCCTATCTGGTCCTTTCTTTAATCATCTAATTGGAAGATCCTCAGCATGCTTCACTGAATTAATCTTGACCGGGGAAAGAGTGGAAGCTGGGATTAAGAGTGGGAAGATCCAAAAGGACGCATCCTCCAATGCCGTAAGAAAACCATTTATTGGGAAGAAAGAAGTTGGTGTTGTATACCCTAAAAGGAATCAAGACAAAATTGAACATCGTCCAATGGTAGGGGTCGTCATGATCCCTAAACCTGCACCTGCTCAACAAAGGAATAACCAGCCTAGAACAGAAAGACCGGTAAGACAATTTACCTGGATAAATATGACGCTGTCTCAAGTCCTGACATATTTATTGAAATCTAATCTGGTAACTTTGAAGGAAACCCCAAAGAATCCCAACACCGCCTCTCCTCATTACCACCCTAATGCTCATTGTGCTTACCATTCAGAAAGTCCAGGCCATGATACCAACAACTGATGGGCTTTGAAAAACAAGGTGTAAGACCTTCTCGAGGTAAAAGAAATTGAATTTGATGCTCCTGATATCCCAAATGTTATCACCGCTCCTATTCCCAAGCATGGTCGTGATGTTAACATTGTTGAAGATGATGTGTTTGTTACTGTTGTTGATGAACTGGTTACTCCTCTCCTGAATGTCAAGAGGAACCTGTTGAAGGCCAATTTATTTCTGGGCTGTGACGAAGGTTGTCACCTCTATTCATCCCTACCAACTAGCTGTCATTTATTGAAAGCAGGTGTTCAACGCCTGATGGATGACAAAGAGATTTTATTTGAAAAGACTCCCATTCCAAGCATTTCTTACAATGATGTTTCAATAGTAACCATTTCCGCCAATCTTTCCAGGGTCTCCACCAAAAGACCCGTTAGGATTACACCTGTTCCTAAAGTGAATCCACTGATAATTACTATGCCAGGTTTGATCCCGTACTCCTCAGATAAAATTGTCCCATGGAACTATGGGGGAGACGTCTACTATCACGGCGTCAAGCAGGATTGGCTGGCTGATGAAGACTCGATTTTTGAGAAGGCTAACCCCGACATCAGCAACATTACGGGAACCAGCAAAATAACCCGAAGTGGAAGAGTATTCTCCCCAAATATTTCTCCTCCGAAAACTATTACCGGTCCTGTGATCATCCCTACTTTTATTCCTGTTGACACTACTACTACAATCCCTATGGTTACCCCTGTTGACACCCCTACCGCCGAGTCGACCGAGACTCGGGGCAAAGGAATTATGGTTGAGCATGTTCGGATGAAGGTGAAATCAATATCTATCCCAGAAGCCTCCAAGAAGGAGATGGAGGAAATTCTGAAAATTATAAAGAGAAGTGACTACAACATAGTCGAACAACTAGGGAAGACTTCATTAAAGATCTTTATGCTAGCTTTACTGTTGTGCTCTGAGGCTCATGCGAAGGCCTTGGTGAAATTTATTAAAACTGCCCATGTGCCACAAGAAACCTCTGCTGATCCGTTCCATGATTGTGTGGCCAGTTTGACCGCGGACAATGGTTTAGGTTTTTCTGATGCTGACCTGACACCTAGAGAGAGGAAACACAACGAGGCGTTGCATGTCTCTGTCGAATGCAGGGGCACAACTTTGGCCCATGTCCTGGTTGATACTGGTCCCTCTTTGAATGTACTGCCTAAGAAAGATTTGGATAGACTCGACTATGAAGGTTTGACCTTAAAACCCAACAACATAGTGGTAAGGGCCTTCGAAGGTTCAAAGAGAATGGTGCATGGGGAGGTGGACATCCCTATTAAAGTTAGAATTCAAACCTTTGATTCAACTTTCTACGTGATGGACATTTGCCCTTCCTATTCCTGTTTATTGGGCCGACCTTGGATTCATGACGCTGGTGCCATCACCTCTACATTACATCAAATGCTGAAATGCCCAACCAAGGGAAAAATCATTAATGTCCATGGAGAGAAGGAATATATGGTCAGTCACTTGAACTCATTCAGATACGTGGAATTGGATGGTGAATTCATTGAAACTCCTTTTCATCATTTCAAGGAAGTCCCACAAACAGTGGCAGCAACCAAGACTATTGCCCAGGTCCCGAAGATTACCAGACCTCCGTTAAAGATGTCTTCTCTAAAAGATGCCAAGGCAGTAGTCGAAGAAGGTGGGTGTACTATTTGGGGCAAACTCCCAGATATCCCTTAAAAATCTGACAAATTTGGTTTGGGTTTCACTTCAGGAGCCCAGAAAGCTGTTCGTCGTGCTCGTGCCGGGGGACCACCTTTGAAGATCAGCAACCATGTAGTCAACACAATGGAGGATAGTGATGACAACTGCGACCTGGAGGAATGGATTTTCCCAACTATCAACGGAGAACTAACCAACTGGGAAGCTAAATATTTTTTCCCAATTACTTTTATCCAATAGTAATTGTCTTTAAATTTTTGTCGGACTTGTAATAATTAAACAATTCAGACTTTTAAAGCCTTGTGTCTTACTCGAGGCACAACGGTCCATTTGTAAGGGTTGTTACTTCATTTTTATATGTCATCAATGAATCATGGACGTTTTTGCATGCAAACTTTGTTCTCTTTCTCTTTCTTTTTCTACATTTTTATTTCTTTCAAAAAATAGCTATGCTCTTACACACACTCACATATCAAATGCAGATCTACATCCACTCAGGATCCCATGGGTAACGATACTCCTATGGCCTTTTGTGACTTTGAAAATCTAATCTACCAAGCCGAAGACGAAGGTGAGGAAGATTGTGAAGTGCCAGGGGAACTAGCCAGGTTGCCACAACATGAAGAAAGGACCATACATCCCCACGAAGAACTAGTGGACACAGTTAACTTAGGTACCGAAGAGGACAAGAAAGAAGTTAAGGTAGGAGCCAATCTGGAACCCAGTGTCAAGAAGCGTTTAACCCAGTTGCTACATGATTATGTTGAGGTTTTTTCCTGGTCGTACAAAGACATGTCAGGACTTGATGCTGATATCGTGGTACATCGTCTACCGACAAAAGAGGACTGCCCTCTGGTAAAACAGAAAGTCCATCGCATGCGGCCAAACATGTCAGAGAAGATCAAGACTGAAGTCATGAAACAATTCAACGCCGGATTCTTAGTCGTCACCTCCTATCCACAATGGATCGTCAATGTTATTCCAGTACCTAAAAAGGACGGCAAAGTACACATGTGTGTGGATTATCGAGATTTGAATAAGGCAAGCCCTAAGGATGATTTCCCACTTCCCCATATAAATATTTTGGTTGACAATACGGCACATTATAAAGTGTTCTCATTTATGGATGGTTTCTTAGGCTATAATAAAATCAAAATGGCACCTGAGGACATGGAGAAGACAACCTTCGTCACACAGTGAGGCACTTTCTGTTACAAGGTTATGCCATTCGGGTTGAAGAATGCTGGGGTAACTTATCAGCATGCCATGGTAGCTCTATTTCACGACATGATCCATCACGAAATAGAGGTCTATGTGGATGACATGATAGCCAGATCTCAAACTGAAGAGGAACATCTTGACCATTTGCAGAAACTGTTTGAAAGGCTAAAGAAATATAAGCTAAGGTTGAACCCAAACAAATGCACATTTGGGGTGAGGTCCGGTAAACTCCTAGGCTTCATCGTCAGTGGTAAAGCTATCGAAGTAGACTCTTCCAAGGTGAAAGCAATATAAGAAATGAATTCCCCTAGCACCGAGAAGGAAGTCAGGGGATTCTTAGGACGACTTAACTACATCGCCAGATTCATTTCTCACTTAACTGCTACTTGTGAACCAATCTTTAAATTATTGAAGAAAGATCAAGTAGTCAAATGGAATGATGAATGCCAAGCTGCTTTTGACAAGATCAAGGAGTACCTTCAAGAGCCTCCTATTTTGATGCCGCCAATCGAGGGAAGACCTTTGATCATGTATCTAACTATTTTGGAAAATTCAATGGGGTGTGTGCTGGGGCAGCATGACGAGTCTGACCGAAAAGAGCATGCTATTTACTACCTGAGCAAAAAGTTTACCGACTTTGAAACAAGATATTCACTGCTCGAGAAAACTTGTTGTGCTATGGAATGGGCTGCTCGCCGGCTAAGACAGTATATGCTGACCCATACTACCTTACTGATATCCAAGATGGATCCAGTTAAATACATATTCGAGAAGCCTGCCCTCTCTGGGAGAATAACAAGATGGCAGATGATCCTGACTGAATACGACATCCAGTACACTACCCAAAAAGCAATAAAGGGCAGTGTACTAGCCGATCACCTTGCTCATCAAGCTGTGGTGGACTATCAGTCCATGAAATTCGAGTTCCCAGATGAAGACATCATGATAGTAAACAATTGTGAAGAACTCAGACCATATGACAGACCTGAACAAGGATCCCGATGGACCTTGGTTTTTGACGGATCCTCCAACGCACTCGGCAATGGCATATGTGCTGTAATCATATCCCCTGAAGGATTTCATACTCCCTTCACTGCAAGACTTTGCTTCAACTTTACAAATAACATGGCAGAAAACGAAGCGTGCATTTTTGGTCTCAAAGCTGCCATAGATTTGGGAATCAAGTCCTTAAGTTTATTTGGAGATTCATCCTTAGTCATTAGTCAGATCAAATGAGAATGGGACACAAAGCACCCTAACCCCATCCCCTACAAAGAACATGTGTTGACATTAACCCCCTATTTCGAGGAAATTAGCTTTTAGCATTTTCCACGAGAGGAGTGTTTTCAACTCTTCCTGCCACTTGGATAGGTTTAGGAATATTTCCCTGAACTGAGCTTCTTGAGTTTGAAGATCTCTGTTGTCTTGTTTGAGAGCCATTACTGAAATAAACAGCGAGAACATGAGAGACCTGTACTGGAAGACCGGTTATGCAATGATATGTATGATATATGTATGCAATGTTTTCAAGGATCTCGCGGGGTAAACAAGAAAATGTCAGAAGTTGAGATTTGCAGCTTTGATTGAAGAACTTTGTACCGTTGAGAGTCCTTCTATGAGAGTCAAGCTCACCATATTAAGTGGGTCATAGCCCCTGACTCAAGTTATCGTGTTTTGATCTCTAGACGGAATTGGCTAGAGGAAAAATAAATCCCCTTGCCCCTTGCTAGACGTTTGGTTCATCATAACCTGCACCACAGGCCCTTGAGATCCTTGAAATGGTTAAGAAAATGCTATGGTATGATGTTATGATGTGTATGCTATGCGTTTAAGCAAAAGTGAGAGGTGATGTAAGCTAGTAAACCTGGCAAGAAATCCAAATTATTGGATAAGGACTGTAAATAAAACCTACAAGGAACTCATGTTGTCAGATGATAAAACTGTGCAAGTAGTTCAAGTTGAAAGCACACAAGTCACACAAATAGCCTTAGGTTTAGGATTGCATGGGTTTTAAGGTAGTACCCTCTTGAAGTTTAGTTGGTTCAAACCTGTCCTAAAAAAGTAACTGGGTTCTAGAGGATCTCAATATCACTGACCATCCTCCATCGGTCATGGTTTCAGCTCACGCAATCTTTTCTTGCAGCCGAAATATTCCGAGAGTATGATCTCAATGAGTGTAGCATCGAGTATCAACCAGTTCTAAGCTCTACACCGAGGCCGGCTATCTCGCTACTTTCTAATGGCCAAGTTGGGCGATTAAAGGTTCTAAGGTCAGTTGATGCTTGATGACACCACGCGGCGTCCCCGTATTCTCCTTGTTTCTCCACAAGGGATACCAGTACCAACCAAAGTGCCACACCAACGTAGCTACTGCTTCAACCGTATCGGTCTACGCCGTACAGTTCCATCATAGTCTATTGCTACTTACCTAATGAGTGCCCCCAGATCCGGGTATAGGATCTATAGTAACCCCAAACAAAACCCTCAAAAAAAGCAAACAAAGAAATCAAGAGAAGCAATTTTAATGACCTAGATCCTAAGGTATATCCCACTTATAACATTCCCCAGCAGAGTCTCCAGTTTTGTGATACAGTGGCAGAACCGACTGTTTATTATTGGTTTATGTTTTGCGTTTTGTGTTTGCAAAATGTCGCGATAAGCAAGAGTCACCACCGACTTTTATTTCATCCAATCGGAAAGGAAAAAAGTACAGAAAAAAATCCTTTTTCGAGATATTCTGAGCACGGGGGTAGATTATAGAAAGGGAAGGTGTTAGCACTCTTTCTATCCATGGTTTTCCATGGGCTCTTAGGTACTTGCTTGTGATACGGTGGGAAAAACTGACTGTTTTTTGGAATGCTGGTTTGTGTTTTGCGTTTGTTTTCGCAAAATGTCGCGGTAAGCAAGAGTCGCCACCGACTTTTATTTTATCCAACAAGGAAAGGAAAAAAGCACAAAAAAAAAATCCTTTTTTGAGATTTTCTGAGAAAGGGAAGGTATTAGCACCCTTTCTATCCGTAGTTATATACGGGCTCTTAGGTACTTGCTCATTGTTTTCAAAATTGTTTTCTTTGTGTTTGTGGGTTTGAAAAGTTTTTGTTTTTAACTTTGATTTAACTCTTGCTTCTGTCCTCAAGAGTGTAATGAAGTGTTTTTTGAAAACTTGTTCATAAAAGTGTAAGTGCGAAAAGGTTTTGTTTTGAAAGAGCAAGTACTTAAGAACTAATCTACCTACTCGAAAAAGGAATTGTTCTATGCTAATTTCCTTTAGACAATGCTATCCCACTATTAGTGAGTAGGTAGCACCGTCGTTGGAGTTTGAGGGTCAATTCGAAAGGGACATACAGTCACTAAAGCAATGTTAGGACACCTTAGCGGTAACCCTAATGTCTTAGATCATTTGTTTGAGGCAACAATATCCGAGGCAACCATTTTGAGGCAACTATGATCTTTTAGACAAGAGGACGACCTCTAAAACGACCTATACTCAATGACCGTGTACGAAGGCAACCAAGTGGGGTGTACCCTAGGAGTGCGCATGTGCGAGTGTGTTGATTTCAGTTATTTTTATCTTTTCACATGTTTAGAGTGATCTAATTGACTTTAGGTTAAACATTCATTCTTGTCATGCAAACCCTATTACCAAACATCTAACAGTTGAATATTTGCAAGAATTAAAGGTGCGAAAATTAAACTAAATTATTACAAGGCGTCGGGTATTTACATCGCCAAAAGCAACCCTTTGAAATTTAAAAGCGAAAAATAAATAAATGTCCTAATTAATTATTACAATTTGTAAGCAGATACATTAATTGGATAAAGAAAAATAAAGTGCGACGCGAAATTAAATCGGATGCGAAATTAAGGGTTTTGACCCTTTTAAAAGAAAATGTTTTTTTGTTTTTTATTTTTAAGAAAAGAAATTAAATCCTAAAATTAAATACTAAATTAATTATTAAATTAATTAATTAATGAAAAGTAATAAATGACATATTTTTGGATTTTTTGATATTTTAAGAATGAAAGTAAAATAATTAAATTAGAGTTAAAACCTAATGATTTCTAATTAATTTTAAATATTTACAAAATAAATTAAAGTTATTCTAGAATTAAAAACCTAATTGATTAGTTAATATTTATTAACAAAAATAAAGTTTTTGAATTTTAATTGGGGTAAAAATATTTTTTGGTGATTTTTGATAAAAAAAGAAAATTTGTTTATTGGTTAGAAATTAATTAAATAAAAATAAAGTAAATAAGTTAAATAAATAAAAATATAAGAAGAAGTAGAGATGGGCCTGATTTTGAGGGTGCAAATAGCAAGAGATTTGGCCCAAATATGCTGATCCATTGGACTTTTCTGATGCCATACACATGCGTTGACTAGCCTTTTGGTGGACCTTTGATGCTGACCACCAGATCTGGCCATCTGGCCATCTGGCGTGTTGATTGGTGGGAGTCCATGGTGGAAATATGGCCTATGCGCGCACATGATCACCTGAAAGAAATTGGAAAAATACAAGTGCTAGAGGCAGGGATCGAACCCCTGACCTCCAGCCTCTGAATGTCTTAACGCTAACGTGGTGACCGCTGGGCTATGCTGTTCTATTTGTTAACAAAATACAAAATAACAATAATATAAGAAAACAAATGCGTTAGTGGAATTTTGGCGCGGAATTCAAACAAGCCAATAGAGGGGTGACAACGCATCATCCCCTTCTCCATCCGTTACTAGAACTCTGTAAAACTTACAGCTACGGACGCTAGCCGTCACTACAAATCGTGCTTACTCAAAAATCCCCTACAGGCCATGAAAATGGCTTCTAAGACCATGGTTGAATTTGTCTCACCCTCCTGAATGCAACCATGGCCATTATTGGGGCTGATTGACCTGAAACGAAAACCCCCAAAAAAAGGAACGAAACCCTAGCAATGGTGGATCATAATATAGGTCAGATAAACAAAATCAAGTAATACCAAAAGTTTTCAAATGATGTGTAGATTCAGAATATGATATCAATTCGCGCTAACTATGCCTAAATTCAAAAATACGAAATCAAGAACATAGTGAATCCGTGGATGACTTACAGTGCTCTGGGAAGCTGGAAAACGCGTGGTTTTGATTGGTTTCGCTTGTGGAGGTTCCCAGGAATTGATTGAGATACTATCCAAGCCTTGAGGATGCCTCTATGATTGATTTTGAAGTCACACTTTTTCTTGATTTTTGCCAATTTGGTTCTGCCTCTAGAACTGATCTCCAACCCCTATTTCTGTATGCCTCGCTTCCTTATGTATTGTACAATACATTAGGTTAGAATTTGCTGTCCAAATCTTCCTCCATTGATAATTTTGATATTTGATTTGATCCTTCATTAAGGCTTTCCAAATTTGATCCGAATCACATCTTTTTGTACCCACATGGCTTGATACGAGTTTGGAAGGATGCTAGCTGTGTAACAAGACCTGAAATGATCACAAGATCTTTAGTTTTCAATGTTTTTGATTTTATTTGATTTATTTTGATTTAATTCAAATTAACTCAAATAAAAATCAAAATAATTAATAAAATTATGATATGGACACATGGGCAAGGCTAGAGCACGTGGACTACAATGCCAACTCAAAACAAGTGAAAAAGAATGAGCCCATTTGGCAAAATTTGAAGTTTTGGGGATAGTTGACTTTTGGCAATTTTGCAAAAAAGTCCAACTTCAACAATGCATAACTTCTTCAATCTTGAACTTTTGTAGGTGTTCTTGAACCTTTTAGAAAGCTTGAGATGTCTTCTAACCAACCCTTTTGGTCTTATCTTATTTTGATATTCCATGTTCAAGTTAGAAGCTTTGGCAAAAAAGGGTGTTTTTGTTGACTTTTCAAAATGACCTATAATGTCTAAATTCATAACTTCTTGTGAGTGAATTTTTTGATCTTGGGATATTTAGATGGATTGTAGGGAATTGAACCCTCTTCAAAATGATATTTGGATGGGTCATTTCTCATAAAGTATGAGAAAGTTATGCTTAGTCAAAGTTGAGTTGAGTTTTCCTGCAAAACCCTAATTTAGCAACTTTTGGATCTTGATGAATTTTGAACAATCCTTGATGAATCATGATCAAACCTTGATAAAATGATGAAATATAATTCAAAATGATGATGTTGACGAAAAATCTTGAAGTTTGACTATATTTGGGTTACAGTTGACTTTTGCCCTAGCACAATCGATTTTTGGACCTTTGAGCAATTGAATGAGCAAAATTCCTCTGCAAGGCTTTAAACTTGACATGGATGATCTTGAGAGAATATTAGGACATTGGTGAGAATTTGAGGTCATTTGGACTCAAGGATCTTGATGCAACACAAAACCCTAATTTGGGGTAGACTGCCTTAGGAGAGAGCTTGTCTGACCAATTCTTGGACTTCCTTTGAGAAACTTGGAGATTTTTCTTGCAATGTTTTGAGAAATATGGGAGGGAAAATTTTGGGGTACAATATTGCTCATTTTTAAATTGCTCTTGTGTGTGCTTTGTTTTTGAAAAGTTTAACTTCGTGATAACCCTTGTATCAGTCCTCAAAGGTGTGATGAAGTTGTTTTGAAAATTTGTTTGAAAAGTGTAAGAGTGAAAAGTTTTGGTTTGATAAAGTACCTACTATAATCTACCTACTCGAAAAAAGATCATTTCTATTCTTGTTTCCTTTAGACAACGTTATCCTACTATTGAGAAATAGGTAGCACCATCGTTGGAGTTGTAAGGGTCAAATCGAAAGGGACGTACGATCACTAAAGCAATATTAGGACACCTTAGTAGTAACCCTAGAGTCTTAAGATCTTATTCGAGGCAACATTTCTGAGGCAACATTCGAATGGGACATTTGATCTTTTTAGACAGGAGGGCAACCACTAAGACACCCTATGCTTAATGACCGTTTACCGAAGGCAACCGAAGTGAGAGTATACCCTAAGAGTGATATGTTCGAGTGATTTGTTTTCAGTTATTTATATTTTCACATTAGGGTTTTCTAACCATATTAATTTGTCATGCATTCTTGTCATACAATCCTATTAGCATACATCTAGACAGTTAAATATTTGCAGGAATTAAAATGGGAGAAAATAAACCTACACTATTACAAGGCTTCGGGGAGGGGGATTAATTACATAGCCAGAAACCCAGGAATTTAAACAGTAAATAGAACCCTAAATTAACTATTACAAACCATGAGCAGTTACAAAAATATTAGCAAAATAAAAATAAGCGCGCGGCGAATTAAATGCGAGAAGAAATTGAAACCTGAAAAATCTAATTTGTGGAAAAAAGTATTTTTGGATTTTTATTGAGGAAAATATTTAATTGAAAATTAATTAAACCTACTTTCAATTGTTTTAAAATTATGCAAGAAATTAAAGTTGCCCTAAATTAATTAAACTAATTAATTAAAAACATTTATTAAGAAAATAAATCTTTTTTTTTGTGATTTTTGATTGGCTAATTTAATAAAATAATTTTTGTGTTGATTTAAAAAAAAAACAAGATAGTTAAAGAGAAGGAATTAAAGAAAAATAGTAGAAATAACCAAAGGGGCCTGCTGTCAGCAGATCTGGCTGGAGATGGATCCAGAAGATGATGACCCTCAGAAGATGAGATGCGTTGGATTTGGTTCTGGCTGGTGGATCCAGAAGATGATGATCCTCAGAAGATGAGGTGCGCTGGATCTGGTTCTGGCAGATGGATCCATAAGATGATGACCCTCAGAAGATGAGGTGCGCTGGATCTGGTTCTGGCTGATGGATCCAGAAGATGATGACCCTCAGAAGATGAGGTGCACTGGATCTGGTTCTGGTTGATGGATCCAAAAGATGAGGTGCGTTGGATCTGGTTTTGGCTGATGGATCTAGAAGATGATGACCCTCAGAAGGTGTATGTGCTGGCTCTGGTGAAAACAATGGAGAAAATGTCAAAAGCTCACGTCTGGGATCGAACCCAGGGCATGAGCTTCTGATTTCCTTCCTCTGACCAACTGCGCTGGATGTTAACTTGTTAATATAATAAAAAACAAATAATATATCAGAAAAAAACAAGTTTCTGGCCAGAATAACACGCCAGAATTTAAACCAGCCATTCAGGTTTTGACACGTTGTTGTCTTCTTCCCTGGAATCATCATTTTAGGCTCTGAACATTTACTTACAGACTCAGGTCTATTGCTGAAACCTGTGTCAATCAAGAATCAAGCACGTGCAATATAAATTCAATTGGGGACCATGGATCAACTGGGTTTGAAACTCTGATCATCATGGTACCCATTACCAGGCCTAATTTTGCTTAGATCACGAAATCCCAAATTGGAATACGAAACCCTAACAATGGCAAAAGCTTGTTCCTGCACTGTAGATTAAATCAAACGATCCAGAAACATTGCAAACATGATGATGAATACAAATATGTAACTTAAACATGCTAAATATGCAAGAATTACAGTAATCGAATTTGGATAATTGTGCAAACTGTGAGAGTGGTAGGAAGTGATTCTGGATGTGTAGGGGACCTGGGAGTGATTGGAATAGCTTCCTGGGATGTCCTGGGATAGATTGCTGGCCTTGAATTGCTCTCAAAGGTCCTCTATCCTGAAATCAGAATCTCACTTTTTGTCAAGATTGTTGAGTTTTGTTCTAACCGTTTCAAGCCTCTAACCTCTTTTTCTTACCTTGGATGTGTTCTCTATATGTACTAGAGTGAATTAGAGTTATAAAAACCACTAGTATCTTTACAAATTTTTAAGATTTGATTTGGTTTTCATGGTGTATGATATCCTTCCAAATTTGGCCTAATCATGCTCTTTTTGTACCAATTGCCATTGATTCGAATTGATCTTGCAAGCTCAGCACATCTTGGTTGCTAACCTGTCAAAAAAATAAATCAAGTCATATCTTTGATAATTTTCATCATTTATTTGATTTAATTCACTTTTTAAATAATGAAAAATCAAAATAAATTGAAAAATGAAGCAAATAATTTGTGGATAAGTATTTGAGTCATGGACCACATTATGATTGAGGTGAAAGCATAAAAACTTGGGCCCATTTAGCAAAGAAATGCATATTTGAGCACATTTGACTTTTGGAAATTTTGCAAAAATGGTCAACTTGGCCAATGAATAATTCTCTCAATTTTGACCCTAGAGAGGTGTTCTTGGACTTTTTAGAAAGCTTAGGATGTCCTCTAAGCAACCCTTTTGGTTTCATCTCAATTGAGTCTTCCATGTTCATGTATGAAGCTTTGAACCAAAAGGTGTTTTTGTTGACTTTTCAAAATGACCTATAATGTCAAAATTCATATATTTTTGTGAGTGCATGTTCTGAACTTGGGAGCTGAAGATGAATTGTAGGGAATTGCATCCTCTTCAAAATTAACTTTGGATGGGTCATTTATGATAAAGCATGAGAAGGTTATGCTTGGTCAAAGTTGAGTTGACTTTTCCTACAAACCCTAATTTAGCAACTTTTGGGTTTTGATGAATTGTGAGAAATCCTTGAGGAATCATGATCAACACTTGATCAAATGATGAATAATACTTAAAAATGAGGATGTTGACCAAAAATCTTGAAGTTTGACTGTATGTGGGCCACAATTGACTTTTGACCTAACATAGTTGCTTTTTAGGTATTTGAGCAATTGAGTGAGCAAACTTCCTCTGCAAGGCTTTAAACTTGACATGGATAATCTTGAGGACATATTAGGACAATGGTGAGCATTTGAGTCCTTTGTGGTTCACACATCTTGACGAATATGGAAACCCTAATTTGAGATAGACTGCCTTAGGAGAGAGTTTGTTTGGTTAACTCTTGAACTTCCTTGATCAATTTGGGGACGTCACTTGCCAGGTGCTGAGAAATATGGGAGGGCAAATTTTGGGGTACAACAGTTGCCCCTGTTCAATCTTCTTAAACCTGAGGATGTAGATTGGCTGTTCTGCCTTTCGTGATCTGAAGGTGGAAGAGGATTGAACACTAGAGTGCCCAGAAATTTGCACTCACGTGAAGTGGAACTTGACTTGTGATATAGGGAATGGGCTTATAGATGCCATTTGGTAGTTTCTAGAGAATTGTCGGAGATGGGCTTTGTTGTACCCCAAAATTTGCCCTCCCATATTCTTCAAGAAATTGCCAAGCCAAGTCACAAAATTCCCCAAGGGTTGTGCAGTGCAACAGCCTCCATACAGTCAAAACTAGGGTTTGTGTGTTGATCAAGAAAAGGAAGTTTTCAAAGGCTCAATCAAGTCTCATATGCTTACAAACATGGTCAAGCGTCCTCATATCAAGTTTCAAGGCATTCAGCTCAAAATTGCACAGTCAAAACCCTAGATTGCACTACAGTCAACTGTAGGGGCAAAAGGGTCATTTGACAGTCAAAAGTTCAAATTTTTGGTCAACATATCATTTTGAAGCCACAAACATCATTTGATCAATGCTTGATCATGATTCTCAAAATTTGGCTCAGAAATCATCAAAGATGCAAAAGTTGCTATATTTGGACAGCTGATAAAGTCAACTGAAATTGACCAGGGCATAACTTTCACATGGATTATCAGAAAAATTCCATCCAAAGCTCATTTTGAAGAGAAAGACATTTCCTACAACTCATCTTCATACTTCAAGTCCAAGAAATGCTCTCACAAAAAGTTATCAATTTCAACATTACAGGTCATTTTCAAAAGTCAACAAAAAGGGACTTTAAGTCAAAGACCATAACTTGAGATTGGTAAATCAAAATGACATGGGACCAAAGGCATTGGTTAAAGGACTCAAAGACCTTTCCAAAATGTCCAAGAACATGTGAAAAGCTTAAAAATTGAGCAAGTTATGCCTTGTAGAAGTTGGGAAATTTTTGTGAAATGGCAAAAGTCAACTATCCTTGAAAATCCAATTTTTGACAAAAGGGCCCCATTTTTTCCACTTGGTCCATCCTTGTCATGCCACACACGTGTCCCATGGTTAATTTCAAGACCAAATATTGATTTTTTTTATTTTATTTAATTTTTGATGATTTAATTCATTTTAATTCTTTGAAAATTCAAATAAAATTTAAAAAAACCAATGGAATAGTGTCATGTGAACTTGGACAATTTCTATGTATCATGAACCAACTCAAAAATCAGGCTAAGGTTCATTTGCACACTAGGTCTAGGTTTTGGCTAAAAAGTAGGAAAAATGGTTAATGGAAGAAACCCTAAGACCAATTCTTTCCCAAGCATGGATTAAGGTCAAATAGCAAGCCTATTCCATTCCATGATGATCACTGAGTCCAACCCTAACTAGAACATAGCAAAAGGTTCGCTCAAAAGCCATTGGACAATTTGAAATTTTGGCCATATAATGCAAAACTGAAATCACTACTAGGGGACTTTTCAAGCCTTGATTCATATACCAATAGCTTCCTGAGACAATTCTGAACACATTCCAATTCATAACATCAATCAAAACTCCTTGAACTGGTATCCACAACTCAAACTGTACAGCAAAATATTTGAAATCGCATTCTCCATTTTAAGCATCTTCATTGCATTTCAATAGGATATTCTTGTTCCATGTGAAGTTTCCAAACTATTCATGGTGTTTAATTTCATTTTTGCTAATCATACGCTAATCCACCATTTTCGAATCCTAGGGTTACAGCTTTCTTAAATTAGGGTTTTTTCGTAGAGGAAAAATTAAGGTTCCTGAAGACCATGGTTGAACTCAGCATTTAGAGACGAAGAAGAAGATATGCTCGCGACAAATTTATGAGCTACAGGGACCTAATCGCTATTTTCTGCTAGCCCCCCTAACACTACGTTTCAAAACCGTTGCCTTATTTGTTTGTGTTTCAGGAAATTGGAAGGGATGATGGCGTGGCACAAGCAGATTGGAAGAATTTGAATTGCGCGCGTTTTGATGACTATGCATTGGTTTTGTTTTTTATTGTTTATTAACTATTATATATTAATTGAAACATGAGTGGCTCAGTGGTAACGCGTTAGGCACATGATATCAAAGACCTGGGTTCAAGTCCCAGGTCTTGCAAAATTCAATATTATTTTTCATTTCCAGTTTCCATGCAACGCTAACATTGAGACTCACCATACACACTCAGAATCAATTGGCCACGCGTCTTGGAGATCTAATCCAGGGATCAGGATGAAAGCATATCATGGATGCCAGTCAACAAGCCACATATGATCCAGAAAGTCAATGATTCACAATGCAAATGGGCCAAAATCACCAGGCCTACACCTCCAAATTTAGGACCACACCCCCCTGGTTTGCTTTATCATTTTTATTTTTATTCTTTCTTTAATTTTTTCTTTTATTTCTTTTACTTGCTATTTATTTAATTAATAAATTTTTTTACAAAAAACACAAAAACATCAAAAAAATCAGAAAATATAAAAAATATGATATTTATTTTATTATGATTATTTTCTAAATAAATACATGTAAATCATTTAGTTTAATTAGGTTTTAATCTCAATTCTTTTTCATAATAAAAATCAAAAACAAAAACATAGAATTAGGTTAATGACTTTTTCCTTTTAACTTTCCTTGTTTTTTGCCATAGTATTAGTGTTTTTCATAATTAAACTAGGGTTGCATTTTAGGTTAGATTTTAATTCTTTTAATAACTAAAATCCAAAAAAATAGAGTTTAGGTTTAATAACTTTTTATTTTCTTTTTTTTTATTATTATTTATTTACTTAATGCACATAAATTAATTTAGAATTAAATTAGGTTAAAAGTCAATATTTTCATAATAAACTTAAAAGACATTAGAACTAGGATTTTAATTTTAATTAACTTTTCTTTTTTTTTCTTTTAAATCTAAAAAACACAAAAATACCATTTTTCATTTAATTTTAATTTTAGATAACTTAATTATTTTAATTCTTTTAAAGGGTTCAACGCCCTCGCATTTGATTATTTTCTTTTTTTCGCGCGTTTCATTTATTTCTTTTGTAAATAATTATGTATATGTACCAAAGCCGTGTAATAGCTATTAGACATTTCTTTTCTGCAATTTATTTTAAAACGGGTCTGGATTAATTTGGCGTTGTAGACCCTCGCCTTTGTAATAGCGTAGGACTTTTATCTTTTCCGCACTTTAAATTCCCGCACATTTAACTGTTAAACAATAACATGAAAGAATGAATGCCCAAAAATAAAATCGAATCGTTAGATCACCAATGCATGACAAGACAAACAATAAACTGAAAATGACACGCAATTCGCACACACCACCCCTAGGGTACGCCTCACTGTTGCCTTTCGAAAGGTGGTCGTCGAGTATAGGACGTTTTAGTAAGTCCTTATGTCCATGACATGATCCAGTTGCCTCAAAACGGTTGCCTCGGAAAATAAAGGATCAATGGCATAAGGGTAGCTTCTAAGGTGTCCTACTGTTGCTCTGGTGACCACCACGTCCCTAAAACTCGAATTGACCCGAACACCTCCAACGGTGGTGCTACCTACCTCTCAATGGTGGGATGGCACTACTTCAAAGGACATTTACACAGACGAATTCCTTAGGGTAGGTAGGTTCTCAAGGGTACTTGCTCTAATTTCAAACAAGACAAAAAACTCTTTTCACACCAACACACTTTCAAAAACTTTCAAAACAAACTTTTCAAACACTCTGACGTACGAGTTGAACTGAAACTTTTCAAAGAATATTTTTGAAACCCACATTGAAAAGCAAGCAAACAATTTTTGAAAACACATTGAGCAAGTACCTAAGAGCCCATGGATAACCATGGATAGAAAGGGTGCTAACACCTTCCCTTTCTATAACCTACCTCCCGAACCGAGAGCAATCTCTTTAAGGAATTTTTCTGTGCTTTTGTCCTTTCCTATTGGAGAAAATAAAAGACGGTGGCGACTCTTGCTTCCGCGACATTTCGCGAACCGGCTTTAAAACAGTCAGTTCCAGATCCACCGATCACAGAACTGGCGACTCTGCTGGGGATAAACTTAAAGTGAGGTGTACCTTAGGACTAAGATCATTGTGTTTTCAATTGCTTTCCTTGTTTGCTTTATTATTGTGGGACCGTCTTGGGAGTTCTATAGATCCTAACCCGGATCTGGGGGATACCCTTTTAGAAAGTAGCAACAAGGCTGTGAGGGAACTGTGCGGGGTATACCGACATGGTTGAAGCAGTCTGCTACGTTGATGTGGCACTTTGGTGTGTACCGGTAACCCTTGAGTCAGTCAAGGAGAGTACGGGGCCTCCATGTGGTGTCATGAAGCATCAACAGACCTTAGGAACCTTAATTGAACCATCTTGGCCTCTTTAGGGTAGTGAGATAACTGACTTTGGTGCAGTCCGAGGTTGGTTGATACTCGATACTACACTCAATGGAGGGTTGCTTTCCTGGAATATTTCGGTCGCCAGTTCAGTGGCTAAATCGAAACGATGAACAATGAAAGCAATCCCGTGATATTGGGAACCTTAGAACCCGGTTACTTTGATTAGGACAGGTTGAACCCACCAACTTCAAGAGGGTACTACCCAGACCCCATGCTGGCCTAAACCTAAGGGCTCTCTCTTGTGTGACTTGTGTGCCTTAGTACTTGACTATCTGCATGCTTGTGATCTAACACTTGTCTCTTGCAGGTTGTGTTTGCAGTCCTTAATTGGGACTCATAACAGGGTTACTCACATTACCCCATGCATACCATGACATCATACCATTGCATACATCCTAACCCATTTCAAGGATCTCAAGGGCTTGTGATGCAGGTCAGGACGAATCAACTGTCCCAGCAAGGGGCAAAGAGGATTTATTTTCCTCTAGACCAGGTTGTCAGGGGCTATGACCCACTTGATATGGTGAGCTTTTGACCCTTGGAGAAGGACTCTCAACAATATGAAGTACCTTCAATCAAGCCACCAGTTTCCAATGCTAACTATTTTCTTGTTTACCCCGCGAGATCCTTGAAAACATTGCATGCATATCATACACATCATTGCATCACAGGTATCCCTTTTGCAGGTCACTCACCTTTCCCGCTGTTTATTTCAGCCATGGTTTCACAACAAGACAACCAGGACTTTCTTGCTCAAGAGACTCGGTTCGGGGAAATCCTCCTGAATCTATCCAAGGGGCAGGAAGAGCTAAGGACACTTATCATGGAGACTTTTGTCAGGAACAGTGCTGAGGATGAAAGGCTAGAACACCTACAAGCTGAGGTGGATGCATTGAAAGCCCAAATGCTGGGGCAGAGGAATGCCATTCAAGGTTTAGCTCAAAGACAAGATGAGCTCGGGATTCTCATCAACAAATTGCTTCAGGGCAACCAACTGGGGCAAACATCTAAGGGTAAAAAGCCAATCATCGTTCCACCACCTTTGAGACAAAGAGGCAAGGAGAAAGCTCCTCATATGGCTCCAGTATTACCAATTCAGCAGCAACTTCACCAACTTCAGACAGACAAGCCCAGGAGGCAGTTCACCCCGCTCAATATGTCGCCGTTTCAAGCTTTACAACGCCTGTTGAGATTGAACCTGATCACGTTAAGGGATCATCCCCAGAACCCCAACACAGCACATCCTGCTTATGATCCCAATAAAAGGTGTGCCTACCACTCTGCCTGTCCAGGACATAATGCAAACGAGTGTTGGGCTTTGAAAAACAAGATCCAGGACCTGATTGATGAAGGAGCACTGGAATTCACACAAGATGGTCAGGCTGAATTTTTCTACCATCCCTCCAAGGCTCACCATTTGAAGTGACAAGCCCTGAGACTAGAAAATTTTGTTCATTCGAATGTTCAAGTTGCAATTTTCTTTTGTTCAAACATTTACTCATTGTTAAAACATTGTTATTTCATTAATGCATCGCTTACGTCTATTTTGAATCAATATATTCGTATTCACTATACGCAAATTATTTTCATATTTGTTCTGATGTCAACTCTCGCAATCAATAATTCTAAGCCTCTTGAGGGAGGATGACGAAAACGATACCACGATCTACAGTATGCTTTTGAACAGACCCCGCTGATGAGGTACAGGCATTGTTTCAATCCCTAAACACTGGAGTTATAAGGATGATAATCCCTCGTCAACCCCTCTGAGCCAAAGAAGTAGGAGTTTTTTCTTTTCGAAATTTAAAACCCTTAATCATAACCTGGGGCAGGGTAGTTCTCTCAGTTGATCCAAGTGCACAATGAATGGCACCAAATGAGTTTTTTCAAAAAAACAAAAGACAGTGATGGTTCCGAACAATCATAAGGACAGGCAGTCATTATCAAAAAAAAATCATAAACGAAAAGCCCAAGAAGTCAAAACCTATGAAAAGAGACTTACGAAACTGGGGCATCCCGCTGACTGTAATTCCAAAAAGGAAACAGTTCAGGCAAAAAAAGAAAGGGATAACAAAAATCAAGAAAGAGGTCTCACAAACCCTCAACAAAAAAATGACTGCCTAGTCAGAATAAATCATCAATGTTTGAACCATCACCGGAAAATCAGAGCAAAGACTCAAACAAGGTCTAACGTATGATCAACTGAGTTTAGGGTTGGAGAACATCACGAAAGAGCGGGTGGGTACAAATAATTTGAGCCTTTATCCTTTGTTTCTTAAACCGTGAACCAGGCCACGATATAACCCTTAAAAGTCCTAGCTGAAGCATGGGTTAGTTCGAAAGCATACTGTTACGAAGGTATCCTGACTCCTGAAGGTTTGCTGTAAAATCTTGAGTTGACACCGTATTGTATTACAACAAAATGCATTTTTAAAATATTCAAGACAAACATAGACTTTTGCATTCTTAAAATAACTTTGTTTGCATATGAATTTTTGTCTGAACAGCAGGGAAATTCGCACGATGAATATCTTGTGAACAGAAGTACCTCCAATCAAGAGGCACAGTAGGAGCATTGCCCATTATCTGGGGCATGACAAAGTATTTCCAACAGGGGCAACTCCCCACATTCGGAGAAATATGGACATAGTCGAAAGAATACTACGCAAAATCAAAGACCCGCTAGGTTGACACACCTAGGCAAAAATAAGGGATTCCCGGCGAACCAAAAGGGTTGGGCAAAAATAAGGGATGAAATGAAAAAATCTGTACACCCGGCAAGTCGAAAACCTGAAAAGGCGGCTTGGGCAAAAATGGGTATCCCGGTGGACTGAAAACCCGAAAAGGCGGTCCAGGCAAAAGTTAGGGATCAAAGCGTACGAGTATGTCCCAGCATCTCGGCACCTGCCTACCAGAAGACTCGTCAAGTACTCCCACAAGTGCCTCCTCCCACTGAAACTGGGGCAATAAGGAGTTGTCTAAAAGATCCGGTTGCTCTATCCATCATAGGTTCGGCTAAAGAATGCGACCCAGATATTTTCACTCCCCGCAGAACACGAACGCGTCGTCCGACTTTATTCAAAGAGTTATTTCCTTAATAAGATATAACTGGGTTATCCTCAGCCAATAGCCACGGAAAAGACCGTCCTCAGTAAAGTCTTATCATCCCCAGCGGAAGCAAAAGCTTATTCTCCAACATCAGCCCAGGAGTGACTTCCCGGCACCCGTCAAGGATTTATTTTCCTAGACGAAAGCATACATTCATAAACATCACATTTTCGTACATCATGACACATGCATGTACGCATCATGTCATACAATTGCATTTATGCCGTTGCTTGATTCATATCACGTACTGCATATAACTGACCTTTACCTTTCAGGAAGGATACAGTTGAATGATCAGCTATGTCAAAATAGACAAAACACCGTCAGAAAAGACAAATCCCGTCATAAGAGACAAATCCGGTCAAAGAATACAAATCCAGTTTAAATCAATGCCTAAAGATTCCTCTGATACAACTCGTCGTTATAGACACTCGTCGTGATAGACACTCGTCGTGATAGACACTCGTCGTGATAGACACTCGTCGTGATAGACACTCGTCGTGATAGACACTCGTCGTGATAGACACTCGTCGTGATAGACGCTCGTCGTGATAGACACTCGTCGTTATAGACACTCGTCGTGATAGACACTCGTCATGATAGACACTCGTCGTGATAGACACTCGTCGTTATAGACACTCGTCGTGATAGACACTCGTCGTGATAGACACTCGTCGTGATAGACACTCGTCGTGATAGACACTCGTCGTGATAGACACTCGTCGTGATAGACACTCGTCGTGATAGACACTCGTCGTGATAGACACTCGTCGTGATAGACACTCGTCGTGATAGACACTCGTCGTGATAGACACTCGTCGTGATAGACACTCGTCGTGATAGACACTCGTCGTGATAGACACTCGTCGTGATAGACACTCGTCGTGATAGACACTCGTCGTGATAGACACTCGTCGTGATAGACACTCGTCGTGATAGACACTCGTCGTGATAGACACTCGTTGTGATAGACGCTCGTCATGATAGACACTCGTCAGTGTAGACACTTGTCGTTATAGACATTCGTCATAGACACTAGTCGCTATAGACACCCATCGTTAAAAACCACTCGTCCTTGGGAACAACCTGTCAGTAGAGACAACTTCATCACCGTTTGAAGATCCAGACCCAGCTCCTGTAACCAGTCAGGACATATCTATACCAAGCATCTGAAAACCAGCTCCTGCGACGTGTCAGGTACTCATTTTTCTTTGCAGGTATGCAGGTTCTCGCTAAGGAATCTCTTACGCAATCAACATCCAGATGGCATCTATAAGCCCATCATCCTACCCATCAATCTCTAAATGGCATCTATAAGCCCATTCCCCCACCACACTGCTACCATGTGAGCGCAAATTTCTGGGCACTCTAGTGTCCAATCATCTTCTACCCTCGGATTACAAAAGGCACGTCAGCCAATCTCCATCCTCAGGTCTAAGAAGATTGAACAGGGGCAACTGTTGTACCCCAAAATTTGCCCTCCCATATTCTTCAAGAAATTGCCAAGCCAAGTCACAAAATTCCCCAAGGGTTGTGCAGTGCAACAGCCTCCATACAGTCAAAACTAGGGTTTGTGTGTTGATCAAGAAAAGGAAGTTTTCAAAGGCTCAATCAAGTCTCATATGCTTACAAACATGGTCAAGCGTCCTCATATCAAGTTTCAAGGCATTCAGCTCAAAATTGCACAGTCAAAACCCTAGATTGCACTACAGTCAACTGTAGGGGCAAAAGGGTCATTTGACAGTCAAAAGTTCAAATTTTTGGTCAACATATCATTTTGAAGCCACAAACATCATTTGATCAATGCTTGATCATGATTCTCAAAATTTGGCTCAGAAATCATCAAAGATGCAAAAGTTGCTATATTTGGACAGCTGATAAAGTCAACTGAAATTGACCAGGGCATAACTTTCACATGGATTATCAGAAAAATTCCATCCAAAGCTCATTTTGAAGAGAAAGACATTTCCTACAACTCATCTTCATACTTCAAGTCCAAGAAATGCTCTCACAAAAAGTTATCAATTTCAACATTACAGGTCATTTTCAAAAGTCAACAAAAAGGGACTTTAAGTCAAAGACCATAACTTGAGATTGGTAAATCAAAATGACATGGGACCAAAGGCATTGGTTAAAGGACTCAAAGACCTTTCCAAAATGTCCAAGAACATGTGAAAAGCTTAAAAATTGAGCAAGTTATGCCTTGTAGAAGTTGGGAAATTTTTGTGAAATGGCAAAAGTCAACTATCCTTGAAAATCCAATTTTTGACAAAAGGGCCCCATTTTTTCCACTTGGTCCATCCTTGTCATGCCACACACGTGTCCCATGGTTAATTTCAAGACCAAATATTGATTTTTTTTATTTTATTTAATTTTTGATGATTTAATTCATTTTAATTCTTTGAAAATTCAAATAAAATTTAAAAAAACCAATGGAATAGTGTCATGTGAACTTGGACAATTTCTATGTATCATGAACCAACTCAAAAATCAGGCTAAGGTTCATTTGCACACTAGGTCTAGGTTTTGGCTAAAAAGTAGGAAAAATGGTTAATGGAAGAAACCCTAAGACCAATTCTTTCCCAAGCATGGATTAAGGTCAAATAGCAAGCCTATTCCATTCCATGATGATCACTGAGTCCAACCCTAACTAGAACATAGCAAAAGGTTCGCTCAAAAGCCATTGGACAATTTGAAATTTTGGCCATATAATGCAAAACTGAAATCACTACTAGGGGACTTTTCAAGCCTTGATTCATATACCAATAGCTTCCTGAGACAATTCTGAACACATTCCAATTCATAACATCAATCAAAACTCCTTGAACTGGTATCCACAACTCAAACTGTACAGCAAAATATTTGAAATCGCATTCTCCATTTTAAGCATCTTCATTGCATTTCAATAGGATATTCTTGTTCCATGTGAAGTTTCCAAACTATTCATGGTGTTTAATTTCATTTTTGCTAATCATACGCTAATCCACCATTTTCGAATCCTAGGGTTACAACTTTCTTAAATTAGGGTTTTTTCGTAGAGGAAAAATTAAGGTTCCTGAAGACCATGGTTGAACTCAGCATTTAGAGACGAAGAAGAAGATATGCTCGCGACAAATTTATGAGCTACAGGGACCTAATCGCTATTTTCTGCTAGCCCCCCTAACACTACGTTTCAAAACCGTTGCCTTATTTGTTTGTGTTTCAGGAAATTGGAAGGGATGATGGCGTGGCACAAGCAGATTGGAAGAATTTGAATTGCGCGCGTTTTGATGACTATGCATTGGTTTTGTTTTTTATTGTTTATTAACTATTATATATTAATTGAAACATGAGTGGCTCAGTGGTAACGCGTTAGGCACATGATATCAAAGACCTGGGTTCAAGTCCCAGGTCTTGCAAAATTCAATATTATTTTTCATTTCCAGTTTCCATGCAACGCTAACATTGAGACTCACCATACACACTCAGAATCAATTGGCCACGCGTCTTGGAGATCTAATCCAGGGATCAGGATGAAAGCATATCATGGATGCCAGTCAACAAGCCACATATGATCCAGAAAGTCAATGATTCACAATGCAAATGGGCCAAAATCACCAGGCCTACACCTCCAAATTTAGGACCACACCCCCCTGGTTTGCTTTATCATTTTTATTTTTATTCTTTCTTTAATTTTTTCTTTTATTTCTTTTACTTGCTATTTATTTAATTAATAAATTTTTTTACAAAAAACACAAAAACATCAAAAAAATCAGAAAATATAAAAAATATGATATTTATTTTATTATGATTATTTTCTAAATAAATACATGTAAATCATTTAGTTTAATTAGGTTTTAATCTCAATTCTTTTTCATAATAAAAATCAAAAACAAAAACATAGAATTAGGTTAATGACTTTTTCCTTTTAACTTTCCTTGTTTTTTGCCATAGTATTAGTGTTTTTCATAATTAAACTAGGGTTGCATTTTAGGTTAGATTTTAATTCTTTTAATAACTAAAATCCAAAAAAATAGAGTTTAGGTTTAATAACTTTTTATTTTCTTTTTTTTTATTATTATTTATTTACTTAATGCACATAAATTAATTTAGAATTAAATTAGGTTAAAAGTCAATATTTTCATAATAAACTTAAAAGACATTAGAACTAGGATTTTAATTTTAATTAACTTTTCTTTTTTTTTCTTTTAAATCTAAAAAACACAAAAATACCATTTTTCATTTAATTTTAATTTTAGATAACTTAATTATTTTAATTCTTTTAAAGGGTTCAACGCCCTCGCATTTGATTATTTTCTTTTTTTCGCGCGTTTCATTTATTTCTTTTGTAAATAATTATGTATATGTACCAAAGCCGTGTAATAGCTATTAGACATTTCTTTTCTGCAATTTATTTTAAAACGGGTCTGGATTAATTTGGCGTTGTAGACCCTCGCCTTTGTAATAGCGTAGGACTTTTATCTTTTCCGCACTTTAAATTCCCGCACATTTAACTGTTAAACAATAACATGAAAGAATGAATGCCCAAAAATAAAATCGAATCGTTAGATCACCAATGCATGACAAGACAAACAATAAACTGAAAATGACACGCAATTCGCACACACCACCCCTAGGGTACGCCTCACTGTTGCCTTTCGAAAGGTGGTCGTCGAGTATAGGACGTTTTAGTAAGTCCTTATGTCCATGACATGATCCAGTTGCCTCAAAACGGTTGCCTCGGAAAATAAAGGATCAATGGCATAAGGGTAGCTTCTAAGGTGTCCTACTGTTGCTCTGGTGACCACCACGTCCCTAAAACTCGAATTGACCCGAACACCTCCAACGGTGGTGCTACCTACCTCTCAATGGTGGGATGGCACTACTTCAAAGGACATTTACACAGACGAATTCCTTAGGGTAGGTAGGTTCTCAAGGGTACTTGCTCTAATTTCAAACAAGACAAAAAACTCTTTTCACACCAACACACTTTCAAAAACTTTCAAAACAAACTTTTCAAACACTCTGACGTACGAGTTGAACTGAAACTTTTCAAAGAATATTTTTGAAACCCACATTGAAAAGCAAGCAAACAATTTTTGAAAACACATTGAGTAAGTACCTAAGAGCCCATGGATAACCATGGATAGAAAGGGTGCTAACACCTTCCCTTTCTATAACCTACCTCCCGAACCGAGAGCAATCTCTTTAAGGAATTTTTCTGTGCTTTTGTCCTTTCCTATTGGAGAAAATAAAAGACGGTGGCGACTCTTGCTTCCGCGACATTTCGCGAACCGGCTTTAAAACAGTCAGTTCCAGATCCACCGATCACAGGCTTAAAGACGCCATTCGAAGAAGTGTCGATCGCACAAGAGATTCCTTTGCGAGAACTCGTATACCCGCTGTTGCACCCCAAAATTTGCCCTCCCATATTCTTCAAGAAATTGCCAAGCCAAGTCACAAAATTCCCCAAGGGTTGTGCAGTTCAACTGTCTCCTATACAGTCAAACTAGGGTTTGTGTTCTGATCAAGGAAAAGAAGTTTTCAAGGGCCCAATCAAGTCTCATATGCCTACAAAGATGGTCAAGCATCCTCATATCAAGTTTCAAGGCATTCAGCTCAAAATTGCTCAGTCAAAACCCTAAATTGCACTACAGTCAACTGTAGGGGCAAAATGGTCATTTGGCAGTCAAAAGTTCAAATTTTTGGTCAACATATCATTTTGAAGCCACAAACATCATTTGATCAATGCTTGATCATGATTCTCAAAATTTGGCTCAGAAATCATCAAAGATGCAAAAGTTACTATATTTGGACAGCTGAAAAAGTCAACTGAAATTGACCAGGGCATAACTTTCACATGGATTATCAGAAAAATTCCATCCAAAGCTCATTTTGAATAGAAAGACATTTCCTACAACTCATCTTCATACTTCAAGTCCAAGAAATGCTCTCACAAAAAGTTATCAATTTCAACATTATAGGTCATTTTCAAAAGTCAACAAAAAGGGACTTTAAGTCAAAGACCATAACTTGAGATTGGTAAATCAAAATGACATGGGACCAAAGGCATTGGTTAGAGGACTCAAAGACCTTTCCAAAATGTCCAAGAACATGAGAAAAGCTTAAAAATTGAGCAAGTTATGCCTTGTGGAAGTTGGGAAATTTTTGGATATTTTGAAAAGTCAACTTTGATCCAAATGACCTAAATTTGCTAATGGGCCCATTTTTCTTCCATGATTCATCATTCCAAGCATATGCACGACCACTTGGCCCAAAGGGAAGTATTTTCTCATTTTTTATTTATTTATTTGAATTATTATTCATATTAATTCATTTAAATCATTTAAATATGTGAAAAATATCTAACATGACCTAACCAATCTTTTTATGCATGTTTTGGACTCAATATTTCGTGCTTAGTTAAATGTGGAAAGAATTGGACTGATTGGCATGATTGAGAGCAAAATACACATGAAAAAAGATATGGAAGATCCTTAAGAAATCAAATATTGAAAACCATTATTGCCATGGATTTGATTGAAATTTCTTAACCTAATTGCTTCACTACAAATGCCTGAAGAGAACCCTAATGCCAAAAAGACTCTAAGCTGCGCTAAAGAACCATTGACAAACTTGGAAAAAGTCTCTAAAAGCTCAAAACTGAAAAGCACTCTAGAGGGCGATTCAAGCCTCCATTCTGATCCCATTAGCTTCCTTGAAGGCTCCTAAACGCATTCCAGTCATTAACATCCATTCAAACGCCAGGAATTGGTATATTGAATCAAAACTGTACAGAGGAAAACTCGAAATCGTGCATCATGATTTAAGCATTTTTGCAGCATTTTTTTCCATTGATTCTTATTCCTCATTTGTTTTTGAAGCTAACCATGATGTTTAATTGAATTATTATGCTGTATATACAATTTCGCCATGATCGTTCTCTAGGGTTTACAAAGCTCAAAATTAGGGATTCTTAAAAGAGGAAAAATTGGACGTCCTCAGTACCATGGTTAGATTCAGCGTATAGAGACGAAGAAGAATCAATTGTCGCGCCTAATTTATATTCAATGAGGACCTAATCGCTATTTCTTGGAAACCGGCTTAAGGCAACGCGTTTAAAACCGTTGCTCAATGATTTTTGTTTCAGGGACAGTGGAGACGACGATGCGTTGGCAGACGGTGATAGGCGGATTTAAAAATTCGCGCGTTTTCCAGCACTAATCTTGTTTTTATTTTATATTATTTGTTTGTATATTATATATCAAATGGCTTCAGTGGCTCAGCTGGCAAATGCTCATTGCTTCAACGTCTAAGACCTGGGTTCGAGTCCCAGGTCTGTATAATCTTCATAATATTTTTCAATCCAAATTCCTATGCAGGCACAATCTTAGGGACTACCATACGTCCTCCTCATCTATCCATCCACGTGCATGTTAGAACCAGATCAAAGGCGTGGATTCAACGAACACGTTATGCCTTAGTCAACGCACTACATGTGACTCAAAAAGGTCCACCAGGCCATTCTTAATGGGCCTGAGTTGCTAACAAAAGACCTCACAATTGGGTCCTGAACCCCCCCCCTGGTTTGCCCTCTCCATTTTTTATATTTTATTTTTTAGTTGTTATTTTATTTGCTTTGTTGTTATAAATTAATTAATTATTTCATAAAAATCAGAAAAAAGGATAAAAACATAATAAAATATTTAATTTTCATATTTTCTTGTAAATAATTGCTTGTAAATAAATTTAGCATTAAATAGGTTTTAATTTTAATTCTTTTTTAATAACTAAAAATCCAAAAAATATAGAATTAGGTTTAATAACTTTTTATTCCTTTTTTTGTTTTCTTTTTTTCTTTCTAATAATATTATTTATTTATTTTTATAATTAATTGTACATAAAAAAATTAGGTTTAATTTAGGTTTCAATTTAATACTTTCATAATAAATTTAAAAGCCATTAGAATTAGGGTTTGACGTTTTATTTTAATTTTAATTAATTCTCTTTTTCTATTAAATCTAAAAAAACACTAAAAAAACCAAAAACATTTGCTTTTAACATTAATTTTGATTCCTTATTAATTTAATTTTGCAAAAGGGTCCAACGCCCATGTTTTTAATTGTTTAATTGCGCATATTTATTTTATGTCATTTAAATAATTATGTATCTCTCCCAAAGCCATGTAACTCGGATGTTTTATACTTTTCGCACTTTTATTTGCTTTATTTATTTTTTGTCAAATCGGGTTCGGTTTAATTTTGGCGATGTGGACCCGCGCCATTTGTAATAGCTTTAGATTTATTTTCCTCGCAACTTTTAACTGTTAACAAAAGCATGAAAGAATGTATGGACTTAAAATAAAATCAAGCGTAGATCACCAATAAACATGACAAGACAAATACAAATGAAAACGACACACGAATCGCACACACCACCCCTAGGGTACGCCTCATTGTTGCCTTGCCTCGAAAGGTGGTCGTCGAGTAGAGGATGTCTTAGTAAGTCCTCATGATCCGGGAACCTGGCATGAGGGTAGCTTCTAAGGTGTCTTCCCATTGCTCTGGTGATCACCATGTCCCGAACCTCGAATTGACCCGAACACCTCCAACGGTGGTGCTACCTACCTCTCCATGGTGGGATGGCACTACTTTAAAGGACTTTTACACAGACGAATTCCTTAGGGTAGGTAGGTTCTCAAGGATACTTGCTCTAATTTCAAACAAAAATACTTTTCACACCAACACATTTTCAAAAGCTTTCAAAGCAATTTTTTCAAACACTCTGACGTACGAGTCGAACTGAAATTTTTCAAAGAAACTTTTTTAAAACTCACACTTGAAAAGCAAACAAAAAATTTTGAAAACACAAATGAGCAAGTATCTAAGAGCCCATGGATAACCATGGATAGAAAGGGTGCTAACACCTTCCCTTTCTATAACCTACCTCCCGAACCGAGAGCAATCTCTTTAAGGAATTTTTCTGTGCTTTTGTCCTTTCCATTTGGAGAAAATAAAAGACGGTGGCGACTCTTGCTTCCGCGATATTTCGCGAACCAGCTTTAAACAGTCAGTTCCAGATCCACCGATCACAGAACTGGCGACTCTGCTGGGGATATAAACTTAAAGTGAGGTGTACCTTAGGACTAAGATCACTGTGTTTTCAATTGTTTTCCTTGTGTGCTTTAAATTGTGGGTTGCTTGGGAGTTCTATAGGTCCTAACCCGGATCTGGGGGATACCTTCTTAGAAAGTAGCAACAAGGCTGTGAGGGAACTGTACGGGGTATACCGACATGGTTGAAACAGTCTGCTACGTTGATGTGGCACTTTGGTGTGTACCGGTAACCCTTGAGTTCAGTCAAGGAGAGTATGGGGCCTCCGCGTGGTGTCGTGAAGCATCAACAGACCTTAGGAACCTTAATTGAACTATCTTGGCCTCTTTAGGGTAGTGAGATAACTGACTTTGGTGCAGTCCGAGGTTGGTTGATACTCGATAGTACACTCAATTGAGGGTTGCTTTCCTGGAATATTTCGGTCGCCAGTTCAGTGGCTAAATCGAAACGATGAACAATGAAAGCAATCCCGTGATATTGGGACCCTTAGAACCCGGTTACTTCTGATAGGACAGGTATGAACCAACAAACTGAAAGAGGGTAATACCTAGACCTCATGCTGGCCTAAACTCTAAGGGCTTCGCTTGTGTGACTTGTGTGCCTTCGTACTTGCCTACTTGCATGCTTGTTATCTGACACATGAACTACTTGCAGGTTTTGCTTATAGTCCTTAACTGGGACTCATAACAGGGTTTGCTGAGTATTTTGCAGGTTTTATTTAGCCCTTAATTAGGACCCATGGCAGGTTTACTGAGTTTTCTTGCAGGTTTTGTTTATAGTCCTTAACTAGGACTCACAACAGGGTTTACTGAGTGTTTTGCAGGTTTTCTTTAGTCCTTAACTGGGACCCATGATAGGTTTACTAAGTTTCTTGCAGGTTTTGGTTTGCAGTCCTTAATGGGGACTCATAACAGGGTTACCTACATTACCCCATGCATCATGACATCATACCATTGCATACATCCTAACCCATTTCAAGGATCTCAAGGGCTTGTGATGCAGGTCACGGTGAATCAACTATCCTAGCAAGGGGCAAAGAGGATTTATTTTCCTCTAGCCAAGGTTGTTAGGGGCTATGACCCACTTGATATGGTGAGCTTTGACACTTGAAGAAGGTTCCCCTAACCAAGGTTGTTTGGAAACCAAAACCAGACATGATGACTAAAGTCAGAGGCTATGACCCACTGGATATGGTGAGCCTTTGACCCTTGAAAAAAGGACTCTCAACAATCCGAAGTTCCTTCAATCAAGCTACTGGATCCAAATGCTAACAAATTTTCTTGTTTACCCCGCGAGGTCCTTGAAAACATTACATGCATATCATGCATATCATTGCATAACAGGTACCCTTTGAACAAGTCACTTATCATCTCGCTGTTTATTTCAGCAATGGCTTCCTAACAAGATAACCAGGACCTTCTTGCTCAAGGGACTCGGTTCGAGGAAATCCTCCTGAGTCTATCCAAGGGGAAGGAGGAGCTAAGGACACTTCTCATGGAGACTCTAGTCAGGAACAGTGCTGAGGATGAAAGGTTGAAACACCTACAAGCTGAGATGGATGCTATGAAAGCCCAAATGCTGGGGCAGAGGAATGCCATTCAAGGTTTAGCTCAAAGACAAGATGAGCTCCGGTTTCTCGTCAACCAACTGCTTCAGGGTAACCAACTGGGGCAAACATCTAAGGGTAAAAAGCCATTCATCATCCAATCATCCTCGAGATAAGAGGATAAGGGGAAAGCTCCTCAAATGGCTCCAGTGCCACAAATTCAGCATCAACCTCACCAGCTTCAGCCAGACAAGCCCAAAAGGCAATTCACCAAGCTTAACGTGTCGCTGCCTCAAGCCTTACAACAACTGCTGAGTTTGAACCTGGTAACTCTAAAGGATCCCCCTAAGAATCCCAACAGGACACCTTCAAGGTATAACCCCAACGCTCACTGCGCTTATCATTCTGACAGCCCGGGGCATGCTACAGAGGATTGTTGGACTCTGAAAAATAAGATCCAGGACCTGATTGAGGAAGGAGCTGTGGAATTCACCCAAGAGGGCCAGGCTGAGTACTTCTACCATCCCCACAGGATCCACTATGTGAAGTGACAAGCCCTGAGACTAGGAAATTTTTGTTCATTCGAATGTTCAAGTTGCAATTTTCTTTTGTTCAAACATTTACTCATGTTAAAACATTGTTATTTCATTAATGCATCGCATATGTCTGTTTTGAAGCAATATATTCGTATTCACTATACGCAAATTATTTTCATATTTTTTCTGATGATCAACTCTTAAATAATAATTCTAAGCCTCTTGAGGGAGGATGACGAAAACGATACCACGATCTTTACAGTATGCTTTTGAACAGACCCCGCTGATGAGGTACAGGCATTGTTTCAATTCCTAAACACTGGAGTTATAAGGAAGATAATCCCTCGTTACCCCCTTTGAGCCAAAGAAGTAGGAGTTTTTCTTTTCGAAATTTAAAACCCTTAATCATAACCTGGGGCAGGGTAGTTCTCTCAGTTGATCCAAGTGCATAACAAATGGCACCAATGAGGTCCTTACAAAAAAAAAGAAGACAGTGATGATTCCGAATAATCATAAGGATAGGCAGTCATTATATCTCAAAAAATAAAAACCCATTAAGTCAAAACCTATGAAGGAGACTTACCAAACTGGGGCATCCCGCTGACTGTAATCACAAAAGAAACAGTTCAGGCAAAAAAAGAAAAGGGATAACAAAAATCAGACAAAGAAAGAGGTCCTACAAACCCTCAACAAAAAAGGATTGACTGCCTATTCAAATAAGTTATCAACATCCGAATCATCACCGGAAAACCAGAGCAAAGACTCAAATAAGGTCTAACGTATGATCAACTGAGTTTAGGTTTGGAGAACATCACGAAGAGCGGGTGGGTACAAATATAATTTGAGCCTTTATCCTTTGTTTCTTAAACCGTGAACCAGGCCACGTTATAACCCTTAAAAGTCCTAGCTGAAGCATGGGTTAGTTCGAAAGCATACTGTTACGAAAGGTATCCTGACTCCTGAAGGCCTACGGTAAATACGGAGTTGACATCACGTTTTACAAACATTCATTTGTTTTATGAAAAAAAAAGAATGCATTTTCAAAATCTTCAAGACAGACATAAGCTTTGCATTTTTGACATAACTTTGTTTGCATATGACTTTTTGTTTGAACAACATAGAAATTCACATGACGAAAGTCTAATGAACAAGAGTATCTCCAATCAAGGGGCACGACCTAATCATGGTCCGTCATCTGGGGCAATCCAATCAAGATTCGGAGAATCTCTCAAATGCCAAATAGACTAGGGCAAATCTTCGTCTGAATAGCTTGGGGCAAATCTCTGCCTGAATCACTTGGGGCATTCCAACAATGAATCTTGCCTGATTAAACATCTTCTGGTGGCATGGCAAAACACTTCTAACAGGGGCACCTCCCTACATCCTGAGAGCATGGACATAGTCGGAAAAAATACTACGCGTAATCAAAGACCCGCTAGGTTGACATACCTAGGCAAAAATTAGGGCTTCCCGGAGAACCAAAAGGGTTCGGGCAAAAATAAGGGATGAAACAAAAGAATATGTACACCCGGCAAGTCGAAAACCTGAAAAGGCGGCTTGGGCAAAAATGGGTATCCCGGTGGACTGAAAACCCGAAAGGGCGGTCCAGGCAAAAGTTAGGGATCAAAGCGTATGACTATGTCCTGTCATCTCGTCACTCGCCTACCAGAAGAAGGTTTGTCCATCAACAACTATCAGCACCTCACAGGTCTTCCTCTCCCACCTCAGAAACAGGGGCAATAATGAGTGGTCTAAGCGATCTAATTGTTCTGTCCACCAAGGTATCGAGGTAGTTTCAGCTAAAGAACATAACCAGATATCTTAATTCCCCAGAGAGTGAGCCAGCAAGTCAGTGTACTCTCCTCAAGCAAAGCTACTATCAAATTCAAGGAAGTTGGGTATCCTCCAGCAGATCTCAACATTCCCCAGCATATATGCATTCTTAACAAGCATCCCCGGCAGTCTTGGTCTAAAGATTGTTCCCCGGCGGCATAACAACATTCAAAGGAATCACTTCCCCGATATAATTCAAAACTTCCCCAAGAGAGTCCAACCCAAGTTCCCCAGGAAAGTTGGAATTCATATCCCCAAGCAGTAAGCTTATCCCCAGTAAATTCTGGAAGCTTATCCTTCGCAGAACACGAACGCGTCGTCCGGCTTGATTTAAAGAGTTATTTCCTCAATAGGATATAACTGGGTTATCCTCAGCCAAAAGCCTCGGAAAGAGCGTCTTCGACAAAGTCTTCTTACCCCAGCGAAGTCTGTCAACACTTCCAACAACAAGGGTATCCCCAGCGAAGTTATCATCAACGACTCAGCAAGGCATCCCTCTCCCCAGAGTATTGCTTCCCAGCATGGTCGCTAGAGTATCTTTTCTCCCCGCAGAATCTTCCATTTGCCAAGTTTATTCCGCAACGGAGTCATCTTCTCCTACCGGTATTCTTGCAGTTATCATCCCCAGCGGAAGCAAAATCTATTCTTCAACATCAGCCCAGGATATGACTTCCCGGCGCCCGTCAAGGATCTACTTTCCTAGACAAAAACATACATTCATAAAACTTCACATACATCATTATAGCATGCATAGACGCATCATATCATACAAGTCTCATTTATGTTGAGAACATCATTGCTTGATCCATATCATGCATTGCATATGACTAACCTTTACCTTTCAGGAAAGGCGCAGTTAAAATGCTTAAACATATTTCAAAGCCTTCTCTAGTCCAGCTAAATCGACTCCCAACAGATTTTTCTGATAAAGACTCAGCAGAAGTTATGGTTCCCTCTCCGACGGTGTGTGAGGTGGTAAGTCCTTTTCAGATGTTTCCCTCTCCGACGATGAGTGTGAGGTGATAGTCTCTTATGGTCCCCTCTCCGACAAGTGCGTGAGGTGGTAATTCCTTTTTCAGATGTTTCCCTCTCCGACGGTGAGTGTGAGGTGATAGTCTCTTATGGTCCCCTCTCCGACAAGTGCATGAGGTGGTAATTCCTTTTTCAGATGTTTCCCTCTCCGACGGTGTGTGAGGTGATAGTCTCTTATGGTCCCCTCTCCGACAAGTGCGTGAGGTGGTAATTCCTTTTTCAGATGTTTCCCTCTCCGACAATGAGTGTGAGGTGATAGTCTCCTATGGTCCCCTCTCCGACAAGTGCGTGAGGTGGTAATTCCTTTTTCAGATGTTTCCCTCTCCGACGATGAGTGTGAGGTGATAGTCTCCTATGGTCCCCTCTCCGACAAGTGCGTGAGGTGGTAATTCCTTTTTTCAGATGTTTCCCTCTCCGACGGTGAGTGTGAGGTGATAGTCTCCTATGGTCCCCTCTCCGACAAGTGCGTGAGGTGGTAATTCCTTTTTTCAGATGGTTCCCTCTCCGACGGTGTGTGAGGTTGGTAAGTCCTTTTCAGATGTTTCCCTCTCCGACGATGAGTGTGAGGTGATAGTCTCCTATGGTTCCCTCTCCGACGGTGTGTAAGGTGACCATTCCTTTCAGATTATAATTGCCTATGGTTCTCTTCCCGATGCTGCAAAGATGGTAATTCCCGCCAAGATTTTCTCAACGAGCGTTGTTGAAGATAATAATCGTCCAAGGTTCTCTTACCATTCATACTAAGGCAGTAACCATACCTGGTTCATTCATCGCCGTTTGAAGCTCCAGACTCAGCCCCTGTAACCAGTCAGGACATATCTATACCAAGCATCTAAAATCAGCTCCTGCAACGTGTCAGGTACTCATTTTTTCTTTTGCAGGTATGCAGGTTCTCGCTAAGGAATCTCTTACGCAATCAACATCCAGATGGCATCTATAAGCCCATCATCCTATCCAGCAACCTCCCGATGGCATCTATAAGCCCATTCCACCATCATTGTTACTATGTGAGCGCAAATTTCTGGGCACTCTAGTGTTCAATCATCTTCCACCTTCGGATTACGAAAGGCACGTCAGCCAATCTGCATCCTAAGGTTTAAGAAGATTGAACAGGGGAAACTGTTGCACCCCAAAATTTGCCCTCCCATATTCTTCAAGAAATTGCCAAGCCAAGTCACAAAATTCCCCAAGGGTTGTGCAGTCCAACTGTCTCCTATACAGTCAAACTAGGGTTTGTGTTCTGATCAAGGAAAAGAAGTTTTCAAGGGCCCAATCAAGTCTCATATGCCTACAAATATGGTCAAGCATCCTCATATCAAGTTTCAAGGCATTCAGCTCAAAATTGCTCAGTCAAAACCCTAAATTGCACTACAGTCAACTGTAGGGGCAAAATGGTCATTTGGCAGTCAAAAGTTCAAATTTTTGGTCAACATATCATTTTGAAGCCACAAACATCATTTGATCAATGCTTGATCATGATTCTCAAAATTTGGCTCAGAAATCATCAAAGATGCAAAAGTTACTATATTTGGACAGTTGAAAAAGTCAACTGAAATTGACCAGGGCATAACTTTCACATGGATTATCAGAAAAATTCCATCCAAAGCTCATTTTGAAGAGAAAGACATTTCCTACAACTCATCTTCATACTTCAAGTCCAAGAAATGCTCTCACAAAAAGTTATCAATTTCAACATTATAGGTCATTTTCAAAAGTCAACAAAAAGGGACTTTAAGTCAAAGACCATAACTTGAGATTGGTAAATCAAAATGACATGGGACCAAAGGCATTGGTTAGAGGACTCAAAGACCTTTCCAAAATGTCCAAGAACATGAGAAAAGCTTAAAAATTGAGCAAGTTATGCCTTGTGGAAGTTGGGAAATTTTTGGATATTTTGAAAAGTCAACTTTGATCCAAATGACCTAAATTTGCTAATGGGCCCATTTTTCTTCCATGATTCATCATTCCAAGCATATGCACGACCACTTGGCCCAAAGGGAAGTATTTTCTCATTTTTTATTTATTTATTTGAATTATTATTCATATTAATTCATTTAAATCATTTAAATATGTGAAAAATATCTAACATGACCTAACCAATCTTTTTATGCATGTTTTGGACTCAATATTTCGTGCTTAGTTAAATGTGGAAAGAATTGGACTGATTGGCATGATTGAGAGCAAAATACACATGAAAAAAGATATGGAAGATCCTTAAGAAATCAAATATTGAAAACCATTATTGCCATGGATTTGATTGAAATTTCTTAACCTAATTGCTTCACTACAAATGCCTGAAGAGAACCCTAATGCCAAAAAGACTCTAAGCTGCGCTAAAGAACCATTGACAAACTTGGAAAAAGTCTCTAAAAGCTCAAAACTGAAAAGCACTCTAGAGGGCGATTCAAGCCTCCATTCTGATCCCATTAGCTTCCTTGAAGGCTCCTGAACGCATTCCAGTCATTAACATCCATTCAAACGCCAGGAATTGGTATATTGAATCAAAACTGTACAGAGGAAAACTCGAAATCGTGCATCATGATTTAAGCATTTTTGCAGCATTTTTTCCATTGATTCTTATTCCTCATTTGTTTTTGAAGCTAACCATGATGTTTAATTGAATTATTGTGCTGTATATACAATTTCGCCATGATCGTTCTCTAGGGTTTACAAAGCTCAAAATTAGGGATTCTTAAAAGAGGAAAAATTGGACGTCCTCAGTACCATGGTTGGATTCAGCGTATAGAGACGAAGAAGAATCAATTGTCGCGCCTAATTTATATTCAATGAGGACCTAATCGCTATTTCTTGGAAACCGGCTTAAGGCAACGCGTTTAAAACCGTTGCTCAATGATTTTTGTTTCAGGGACAGTGGAGACGACGATGCGTTGGCAGACGGTGATAGGCGGATTTAAAAATTCGCGCGTTTTCCAGCACTAATCTTGTTTTTATTTTATATTATTTGTTTGTATATTATATATCAAATGGCTTCAGTGGCTCAGCTGGCAAATGCTCATTGCTTCAACGTCTAAGACCTGGGTTCGAGTCCCAGGTCTGTATAATCTTCATAATATTTTTCAATCCAAATTCCTATGCAGGCACAATCTTAGGGACTACCATACGTCCTCCTCATCTATCCATCCACGTGCATGTTAGAACCAGATCAAAGGCGTGGATTCAACGAACACGTTATGCCTTAGTCAACGCACTACATGTGACTCAAAAAGGTCCACCAGGCCATTCTTAATGGGCCTGAGTTGCTAACAAAAGACCTCACAATTGGGGCCTGAACCCCCCCTGGTTTGCCCTCTCCATTTTTTATATTTTATTTTGTAGTTGTTATTTTATTTGCTTTGTTGTTATAAATTAATTAATTATTTCATAAAAATCAGAAAAAAGGATAAAAACATAATAAAATATTTAATTTTCATATTTTCTTGTAAATAATTGCTTGTAAATAAATTTAGCATTAAATAGGTTTTAATTTTAATTCTTTTTTAATAACTAAAAATCCAAAAAATATAGAATTAGGTTTAATAACTTTTTATTCCTTTTTTTGTTTTCTTTTTTTCTTTCTAATAATATTATTTATTTATTTTTATAATTAATTGTACATAAAAAAATTAGGTTTAATTTAGGTTTCAATTTAATACTTTCATAATAAATTTAAAAGCCATTAGAATTAGGGTTTGACGTTTTATTTTAATTTTAATTAATTCTCTTTTTCTATTAAATCTAAAAAAACACTAAAAATACCAAAAACATTTGCTTTTAACATTAATTTTGATTCCTTATTAATTTAATTTTGCAAAAGGGTCCAACGCCCATGTTTTTAATTGTTTAATTGCGCATATTTATTTTATGTCATTTAAATAATTATGTATCTCTCCCAAAGCCATGTAACTCGGATGTTTTATACTTTTCGCACTTTTATTTGCTTTATTTATTTTTTGTCAAATCGGGTTCGGTTTAATTTTGGCGATGTGGACCCGCGCCATTTGTAATAGCTTTAGATTTATTTTCCTCGCAACTTTTAACTGTTAACAAAAGCATGAAAGAATGTATGGACTTAAAATAAAATCAAGCGTAGATCACCAATAAACATGACAAGACAAATACAAATGAAAACGACACACGAATCGCACACACCACCCCTAGGGTACGCCTCACTGTTGCCTTGCCTCGAAAGGTGGTCGTCGAGTAGAGGATGTCTTAGTAAGTCCTCATGATCCGGGAACCTGGCATGAGGGTAGCTTCTAAGGTGTCTTCCCATTGCTCTGGTGATCACCATGTCCCGAACCTCGAATTGACCCGAACACCTCCAACGGTGGTGCTACCTACCTCTCCATGGTGGGATGGCACTACTTTAAAGGACTTTTACACAGACGAATTCCTTAGGGTAGGTAGGTTCTCAAGGATACTTGCTCTAATTTCAAACAAAAATACTTTTCACACCAACACATTTTCAAAAGCTTTCAAAGCAATTTTTTCAAACACTCTGACGTACGAGTCGAACTGAAATTTTTCAAAGAAACTTTTTTAAAACTCACACTTGAAAAGCAAACAAACAATTTTGAAAACACAAATGAGCAAGTATCTAAGAGCCCATGGATAACCATGGATAGAAAGGGTGCTAACACCTTCCCTTTCTATAACCTACCTCCCGAACCGAGAGCAATCTCTTTAAGGAATTTTCATGTGCTTTTGTCCTTTCCATTTGGAGAAAATAAAAGACGGTGGCGACTCTTGCTTCCGCGATATTTCGCGAACCAGCTTTAAACAGTCAGTTCCAGATCCACCGATCACACCTGCTATTGAGGAGGACTTCGCTGGGGAATACTGGTCTCTGTCTTTAGAGAAATAGAGTTTTAGGAGTTTCAGTCGTCCGTTACTCTACTAGGGGAATGACTCCGGTTTGGGGAGCAGTAGTGAACTGCGTATCTGGTTGGGGTATATGCTGCACCGCGACTTACTGGGGAAATGCGAAACTAATCGTGTTTGATCAGGTCCCGATCTTACAGTGTTGTGGACTGCTGTCTGGGGATAAAAGAGAAAGAACCCGGATAGTAGGGTTATGAGAAGGAACCTGGATAGTAGGGATTGAGAAGGAACCTGAATAGTAGGGCTAATTCGATATGAAGGCCTGGATGGTAGGGTTGTGAGAAGGAACCTGGATTGTAGGGTTACTTCGAAATGAAAGCCTGGATAGTAGGGCTTGAGAAGGAACCTGGATAGTAGGGTTACTTCGAAATGAAAGCCTGGATAGTAGGGCTGTGAGAAGGAACTTGGATAGTAGGGTTACTTCGATATGAAAGCCTGGATAGTAGGGCTGTGAGAAGGAACCTGTATAGTAGGGTTACTTCGATATGAAAGTCGGGATAGTAGGGTTGTGAGAAGGAACCTGGATAGTAGGGTTACTTCAATATGAAAGCCGGGATAGTAGGGCTTGAGAAGGAACCTGGATAGTAGGGTTACTTCTATATGGAAGCCGGGATAGTAGGGCTGTGAGAAGGAACCTGGATAATAGGGTTACTTCAATATGAAAGCCTGGATAGTAAGGTTGTGAGAAGGAACCTGGATAGTAGGGTTACTTCGATATGAAAGCCGGGATAGTAGGGTTGTGAGAAGGAACCTGGATAGTAGGGTTACTCCGATATGAAAGCCTGGATAGTAGGGCTTGAGAAGGAACCTGGATAGTAGGGTTACTTCGATATGAAAGTCGGGATAGTATGGCTGTGAGAAGGAACCTAGATAGTAGGGTTACTTCGTTATGAGTTTGGGTAAAACTGCAGAGGAAACCTGGGTGAGGTTGTTTCGTGATGAGTCTGTGTAGGACTTCAGGAGGAACCTGGGTAAGGTTACTTTGTGATAAGTTCGTGTGAAACTTCAGAAGGAAATGTATGAGAAAGGACCCGTGTAAGATTTTTCAGGATAAACCCGTGTGAAGCTGTATTTAAGAGAAACCCATGTAAGATTGCTTTGTGACGAACCCGCGTAAAGTTGCATTTGATCACGCAGATAATTACTCTGTCTAGTTTCAGGAGCTAATCTTGAACTTGCTGGAAGTTGTTGATGATAACCATCTTTCCTGAAAAGGTACATGATTAATCGTATATGATGCATGAAATGCATTGTATGATGACGTTCTCAAAATAAATGAGACTATGTTGTATGCAATGTGCATGCGCACGTCATGATATATGAACATGAAATGCTATTGTGACATATCCGAGTGGGAAAATAAATCCTTGATCGCTGCTGGAGAGTAACGGAAATTAAGTTCCTAACCGTCATAGAAAAAGTGGTTCTTCTACTTCCGCTGGGGATGGTGAACCGGAGATGACTATGTTGGGGATTTTCCCCTTGTTTACGGATATTCTGCTGAGGAGAGACTCTACTTGAGAACAACTCTGCGGGGGAATAACTCTGTTTGAGAGAGGAGATGCTTTGCTGGAAGATCTTGCCGATTCGGAGAGGTAAACTCCGTTGGGGGATGAACTTCCGTAGTTGGAGGAATAAACTCTGTTAGGGATTGAGCTTTTGTATTCAGAGGAATAAACTCTGCTTGGGAGACAACTTTATGAACCGCTTGCGATTATGAAATTCGGTCGGGGAATATAGATGTCGATTCTTTGAAGGAACTTTTCTGGGGAATGTAGCTCCTGTTTGGGGAAGCCGATGTCAAAGCTTTATTTGCCTCTACTATGTGGGGAGTGTAGATGTTACTGGGACGCATGCTGAGGATATGACAATGACTTCGTATCAAGACTTTTCTGCCCCTGTACCTGCTGGAGAAAGTTCCTGCGGAGGCCTTGTGGATTGAGTGTCATCCCAACTTATGAGGTGCTTGGTAACTGCCAATCGGAATGATAAGTCTTCTACTGATAGGCAAGTGACAAGATAATGGGACATAGTCGTACGCTTTAATCCCTAAATTTTTCCTGGACTGTCTTTTCAGATTTTCAGTCCATCAGGATACCCTTTCTTTCCCAAGCCACCTTTTCAGGTTTTCGACTTGCCGGGTGTACAGATATTTTTTGTTTTTATCCCTAATTTTTGCCCGAACCCTTTTGGTTCGTCGGGATGCCCTTATTTTTGCCTAGGCCAGTCAACCTAGCGTGTCTTTGTTTATGCGCAGTATTTTCTGACTATGTCCATGCTCTCAGAGTGTAGGGAGTTATCACTGTCGGTAGTGTTGTGTTGCCACACTACCAGAAGATATTTGTTTGATCGTACATGATTCATTGCTGGAATTCATGCCCAATGCCCCAAGGGATTCAGATGGAGATCTGCCCTTGGCTATTTGGCATCTCTGAGAGATTCCTTGAATCTTGATTTGACTGCCCCAGATGATGGACAATGATCATGTCGTGCCCCTTGGTTGGAAGTGTTTTTCCACTTGAGGTGATCCTTTTTATTGAGAAGGTTTTTGTTCACTAGATATTCGTCATGCGAATTTCTCTGCTGTTGAACAAATAGTCATATGCAAACAATGTTATTTTAGGAATGCAAAGCTTATGTCTGTCTTGAGGTTTTGAAAATGCAGTTTTTTTTAGTAAAATAGAATTTTGCAAAGATGTGATATCAACTCAGGATTTGTAACGGACCTTCAGGAGTCAGGATACCTTTTGTAACAGTATGCTTCCGAACTAACCCATGCTTCATGAAATTCTGGCTGCAGATACTCAATGTCACGTTCAATGTTATGACACCGTATCTGACTTTCTATAAGACAGTAAATACAAAAACAGTAAAGAACACAATCAACTGTTTACCCAGTTCAGTGTGCAACAACACCTACTCTGGGGGCTACCAAGCCAGGGAGGAAATCCACTATAAGAGATATTAATTCAGGAATAAACCAACCAGTTTATCTCCTTCACTTAAGACCTACCCAATGCAACTTCAATCTAAGTACAACTTAAACCTGAGTTCCTACTCACTCCCCCTCAATCACAGCAATGATACTTAAAACAATTGACTAATGATTTAATGAAGACACTCTTCAAAACATACACTTGATTATGCTTCACAGCTTTTTAATCAAGCAACACAAACACTCTTGCTTCACAGCTTTGAGTGATACATAAACCTAACTTGACTTTGCTTCAAAGCTTTAGTCAAGAGACACAAAACACTCTTGCTTCAAAGCTTTGAGTGATACAAAACCCTTACAATTAAAACCTATTCCAAGTCACTTATCACAATGATACTTGCTTGGATTACAATAGTTAAAACTATACAGCTTCTAAATGATCTTCTGTCAAAAAGGGATCCATTCCAAACAGCAGCCCTGTTGAATATATAGCAGCTGCTTCTTCAGTTAGGGTTTCCACAAAAAGCTAGGGTTAATTCCGTTTGCCCTTAAGACTTGGTCACATGACTTTATCAACCAGGTTAGGGTTGATCTAGGTTAACCCCAAGTCCTCGAGAGATTATGTTCTGGAAAGACTGAGTCATTTTCCTGAAAAAACTCAGAATTAACCAAACTGCATAACTGTTAGTTCAGAACAGGATGTCTTAACATTTGTTATGACATCTGAATTCCTGTTTACTGATTTTGGTAAATGTGATCATTTTGCAAAATGCTCAGATACACACTCATAAACATCAGTACCTGTATACCACTATTTTTCTGCAAAGGTACCTAATAAACCAGTACCTAATAAATCAGAATGTTATGACATTAGTCATGACATTCACACACCTGGTTTTACCAAAAATGCATGTCAATAACTAAACAACTACAAACTCCCTCTTTGGCAGATTTTTGGCTAAAGCCCCTAAGCAATCAGAGAATAGATAGCAGCAGAATAGATATGACTGTAGAAAAATAGAGTCTAATAATGTCTACCAAAATATATCTCCCCCTCTTTAGCCACAAATGGGCCAAAGATTACATGTACTTAAATGTTTATACAGTCATCCAGAAAAAGTAATGAAAACAACAACTAAAAACTGAACACACTTGCAAACTCCACCAGGAACCAGCAGCAACTCCACCAACCTTTAAGCACTGTCCCCTTCAGAGGAGCTACTTTCTTCAGTATTGAGTTGATCTTCAGCAGCACCCTCTTCCCTTCTGTTTCCTTCAGCCTCCTCCTGTTCTAACCTGGCAATTAGGTTTTCTAGAGTCTTTTTCCTAGTCTCTAGCTCTTTGCAGGTCTCTTTCAGTACAGCTATAACATCAGATGTTTTGGACTGAGTCTTTACAGATGATGTCTCAGCTGATGTTATAACAATATCAGGAACATGAGATCCCTGAAAAAGCTTGTAGTGTAACCCAAGAGCAGGAGCTCTTTTGCAAGCAGTATCTCTTGCCACCAGGATATCAGGGTATTGTGCAAGGATAATTCCACAAAGGAGGGAGGGAAAGGCAATAGGGCCTTTGACAGCATAACTACCAGCATGTTTTAAAGTTTGTTCAAAAATATACCTGCCATAGTCAAAATCAGTCTTGGTTCCCACAGCATAAATAAATCTCCTCAATCCTGTGGAGATAGTTGATTTATGGTTTGTAGGGACCCAGTTGGCTGCACCAATCTTGTGCAGGATGGCAAATTTCATGCTTAGTTTGCTGGCATTCAACTTGCCTTTCAAGTTCCAGCACTTGACTTGTCTTGCTGTGATGGTTTGACAAACTTCATTGTCAGTGACTTCCAGTTCAGGGCAATCCTCATTTGATCTTCCAAGAAATTTGTTAATTTCTGATGGAGAGAAATTAATCCTTCTTCCTCTAACATAAACACATTCAAAGTCAGCTGACCTTCCATCAGCACATTCATCAGACAAGTTTACTATAAATTCCTTGACCAGATTTTCATAGCACTTGGTAAATTTTACCACAGTCTTCATCAGTCCAACAGTTTTAATCAGGTCCATGATTTCCTTGCACTCCATGGCATCATTGTTTAGCTCTCTTTCTAAAGCTATTCTCTTCAAGCAAACATACTTCCATCTGTTGGCATTGTCAGGATGGTGAAAAGAGATGTTGTCTGTTGGGACTTCAGGGACTCTAGCCATTTTGCTGGAAGGGAGTTTCCTTCTGATAGAAATTTCTTCAGCCTCAGTTTCAAATTCTGATTCCTCATCAGAATCAAAAGACTCAGGTTCTTTTCTCTTATTTGTAATTGGTTGTCTTCCAGTATGCACTTGGGCTTTCACCTTCCCTTTGGACAGACCAGTTTTCACAAATTCTACCCCAGTCTTGCCTTCAGCCTTGGATTTCTTATCAGCAGGTTTCTCTTTGGTCATACATTTTGCAGCATTCTGATTACCCTTTCTTTTAATCATTCTCCTAGCTATGCTAGGGTTTACATTGGCAATTAGTTCATTGTCTGAGTATTCCTCATCCACATCAATGACAGGTGGATCAACAGTCTTCTCAGAAGGGTTCTGAATATCATCCAGGATTTCAGATGATTTCTGAATGTTGTGATTTGGTGTCACAACATTCTCAGAGACATCTGCATTTGCTTCAACATTTGGGCTTGCTGATTCTTGATTTAATGGGACAGAAATCCCCGGTACAGAGTGGTTTTCGCTTAGTATTCTTGTAACAAGCCTAGCAATTGATTGATGTACTTGAGCTGATCCTTCCCTATTTGGTACAAAAGAAGAAGGATGAGAAGGATTACCGGAAGCAGTATCTTGAGATCTTCCTGCATGCCTAGTTCTCAGCTTTTTGACTTTGGAGGGGTCAGTTGCCATTTCTCTGAGAGGAGTGATCTCCAGGACTTCAGAATCTATGCATGTGGTGATTGCTCGAGAATCATGATCAGATGATGAAGATGAAGTGATCGCCTTGGTCGAAGATGATGTTTGAGACATTTTGATTGACTTAGAGCACTAGTAGCAATTTGAGAGAAAACTTTGATTGAGAGAAAGGAATAGGTTGCAAAGTCGAGAGGGGTAGGAGGCAAATGAGAGTCTATTCAACTTCTTAATAATTTTGAAAGAATTGGAAAAACATATGATTAACCCACTGTGATCGGTGGATCTAGAACTGACTGTTTAACGCTGGTTCGCGAAATGTCGCGGAAGCAAGAGTCGCCACCGTCTTTTATTTTCTCCAAATGGAAAGGACAAAAGCACAGAAAAATTCCTTATAGAGATTGCTCTCGGTTCGGGAGGTAGGTTATAGAAAGGAAAGGTGTTAGCACCCTTTCTATCCATGGTTATCCATGGGCTCTTAGATACTTGCTCATTTGTGTTTTCAAAAATGGTTTGTTTGCTTTTCAATGTGGGTTTTAAAAAAGTTTCTTTGAAAATTCCAGTTCGACTCTTGTATCGGTCCTCAAGAGTGTTTGAAAAATTGCTTTCGAAAGCTTTTTGAAAAGGTGTCGGTGTGAAAAGTATTTTTTTTTATTTGTTTTGAAATTAGAGCAAGTATCTAGAGTCGTCTACCTACCCTAAGGAATTCGTCTGTGTAAATGTCCTTTAAAGTAGTGCCATCCCACCATTGAGAGGTAGGTAGCACCACCATTGGAGGTGTTCAGGTCAATTCGAGGTTCGGGACATGGTGATCACCAGAGCAATGGGAAGACACCTTAGAAGCTACCCTCATGCCAGGTTCCCGGATCATGAGGACTTACTAAGACATCCTCTACTCGACGATCACCTTTCGAGGCAAGGCAACAATGAGGCGTACCCTAGGGGTGGTGTGTGATTTGTGTGTCAGATTCATTTATTTTTGTCTTGTCATGTCAAAGTGATCTATGCGTTTGTTTTTATTTAATCATTCATTCTTGCATGCATTTATTTAACAGTTAAAAATTGCGAGAATTTAAAAGTTCTAAACTATTACAAAGGCGCGGGTCCACATCGCCAAAATTTCCAGGACCCGATTTGACAGAAAGTAAAGAAATAAAGTAAAGTGCGAGAAATTAAATGTCAGAGTTTACAAGGCTTTGGGAGAGTTACATTAATATTATAAGAAAATAAAATAAAGTGCGCGAATTGGAATTAAAATTGAAAGCGAGGGCGTTGGACCTTTTTTTTTAATGAAATTAGATTAAATTATTAAATTAATTAAATTAAAATGAAAAAAAAGAAATTATTTTTGAGGTTTTTTGGTACTTATGATTTTAATGAGAATAATTAAATGAAAGAAAATATTAACCCTAATTCTAGTTGTTTTTTAGTTTATTAAGAAAACATATTAAAATTAAACCTAAGATTAATCTAATTATTTACATGGTAATTTAATTACAAAAATAAATAATATTTAATTATTAATAATTAATATGGTGAAAAAGGAAAAAAGATAAAAAAATGCTTGAAACCCTAATTCTACCAATTTTATGTTTATTAAGAAAAGATTTTAAAATTAACCCTAGAATAAAACTAATTAATTGGTGAAATTTTATTTACAAAACATATATTAATTAAATAAAAATACTTATTTTTGTCTTTTTCTGATTTTTATATTGTTTTTATGTTTTTATGAAAATAAACTAAATTAAAGAAATTAATTATAAAAAAATAATTGAATCAAATAAAAAAAATTGAAGAAATATAAAAGAAATTGCAAACCTAGGGGGGTCTGTCCCCAAATTGGGAGGTTTTATTCAGTAATTCAGGCCCATTAAGCTCATGGCCTTATTGACTTTTGTGCCAGCGTGTAACTCCATTGACTAACGCCCATGGTATTCAGAAATCTGGACCTTTGGACTGAGACCATTGCACGCGTGGCAAGCATGGATGTGGAGAATATGGTGGTCTTCACGGTTGAATCTGCATGGGATTAGTTTTATAGAAAAAATATTGAAAGAGAGTGGGGACCTGGGGTTTGAACCCAGGTCCTAGAGATCACCATACACATGCCTGACCAACTGCTCCACTTGTGCGTTTTGATTATTATGTAACTAAAGAACAATATAATATGAAACAACAATTAGTGGGAAATTTAGCGCGCAAATTTAAATGAGCCACTCATGCCTTGACACTTCATCATCTTCTCCGTTTTGCCTTTTCCCCTGAAATACAAAAGAGGTTAGCGGGGGTTTTGAACCCCCACAAAATATGCAGTTTTTGATAATAGCGATTAGGCCATATGCCCACATAAATTAGGCGCGAGGAGTGTTTCCAAATCGTCCAAGCATGCTGGTTTCAACCATGGCCCTGAAGTGTCTCAATTTTATAGTATTCAAAAATGCCCAAATTGAAATTTGAAGAACCCTAACTGTCTCTAATGGTGAAATCTCTATTTTGGCACGAAAACTTAATTAAAGTATGTTGTTAGTTTCAGAAGCAACCAATTAGTATAAATCCATAAATAAAATGCCATGAGAATGCCTGAAAATCAAAATACGAATATGCATATTGTATGAAAAATTTTGATTTCTGTATACCGATTCAAGGGGCTATGCGCGTGGAAAGCTATCCAGTTAGACTCAGTAATGTCTTAGGAAGGTGATGGAATGAGTTTCTTGCCCTGAAAAGCTTTGCAAGTGTGTTTTCAGTTTTTTGAATTTCTTGTTAAAAACTCAAGTTTTATTATGGAGGTATGGCGCAGCTGGGAGGTCCTGAGGAGTAGGGTTTGCATTAGTATGTATATGTGAACGATTAGGGTTGGAAATTTGGTCCAAAGAATCAATGCATTGATGTATGTAAGATTTGATTTTCATGCATAATGTTTCCAATCTTTTTCACATGCTTTTGATGCCAACCATATCCAATTGCCATGATTCTTTCTATATCTGATTGTGCACGAAATCTTAAGCCTATTCCATGCACAAAAAGATTTAAAACATTAGGTTTAGTATTTTTCACCTATTTATTTTAATTAAATGAATTATTAATAATTAAAAATCCAAATAAATAAATAAAAATGATAAAAAACTTCCCTTTGGGCCAAATGGTCGTGCACATGCCTTGGATGATGAATTGTGGAAGAAAAAGAGGCCCATTAGCATTTTTAAGACATTTGAAGCAATGTTGACTTTTCAAAATATCCAAAAATTTCCCAACTTCCACAAGGCATATCTTGCTCAATTTTTAAGCTTTGCTCATGTTCTTGGACAATTTGGAAAGGTCTTTGATTCCTCTAACCAATGCCTTTGGTCCCATGTCATTTTGATTTACCAATCTCAAGTTATGGCCTTTGACTTAAAGTCCCTTTTTGTTGACTTTTGAAAATGACCTATAATGTTGAAATTGATAACTTTTTGTGAGAGCATTTATTGGACTTGAAGTATGAAGAGGAGTTGTAGGAAATGTCTTTATCTTCAAAATGAGCTTTGGATGGAATTTTTCTGATAATCCATGTGGAAGTTATGCCTTGGTCAAGTTACAGTTGACTTTCTCAACTGTCCAAATATGGAAACTTTTGCATCATGAGACTTTTTGAGCCAAGCTTTGAGAATCATGATCAAGCATTGATCAAATGATGTTTGTGGCTTCAAAATGAGATGTTGACCAAAAATTTGAACTTTTGACTGTCAAATGACCATTTTGCCCCTGCAGTTGACTGTTGAGCAATTAGGGTTTTTGACTGTGCAATTTTGTGCTGTAAGTCTTGAAACTTGGTATGAGGATGCTTGACCATTTTTATAGGCATGTGGGGCTGGTTTGGACCCTTGAAAGCTTCATTTTCTTTGTCAGAACCAAAACCCTAAATTTTGACTGTTAGGAGGCCCTTGAGCTGTGCAACCCTTGGGGAGATTTTGAAGCTTTGACTTGGCAAATCTTGAAGAATATGGGAGGGAAAATTTTGGGGTACAACAGTTGCCCCTGTTCAATCTTCTTAGACCTGAGGATGCAGATTGGCTGACGTGCCTTTCGTAATCCGAAGGTGGAAGATGATTGAACACTAGAGTGCCCAGAAATTTGCACTCACATAGTAGTATGATGGTGGAATGGGCTTATAGATGCCATTTGGAGATTGATGGATAAGATGATGGGCTTATAGATGCCATGCTAAGAGGTGATGGATAGGTGGATGGGCTTACAGATGCCATCTGGATGTTGATTGCATAAGAGATTCCTTAGCGAGAACTTGCGTACCTGCAAAAGAAAATGATTACCTGACCTGTTACAGGAGCTGGTCTTCAAACTCTTTGTAGATGTGTCCTGACTGGTTACAGGAGCTGGATCTGGAGCTTCAAACGGCGATGAATGAACCAGGGATGGTTACTACCTCAACAGGAACGGTGAGAGAACCTTGGACGATTACTACCTCAACAGTATCGCTGAGAGAATCTGGGGATGATTACTACCTCCGCAATATCGGGGAGAGAACCATAGGCGATTACAACCTCAACAACAATTATTGAGAGAATCTTGGACGACTTCGACTTCAACAGTAACGCTGAGCGAATCTGGGGATGATTACTACCTCCGCAGTATCGGGGAGAGAACCATAGGTGACTACAACCTCAACAGCAATCATTGAGAGAATCTTGGATGACTTCGACTTCAAAGTTAATGCTGAGAGAAACTTGGGGCGATTACTACCTCCGCAGTAACGGGGAGAGAACCACAGGCGACTACGACCTCAACAGTATCATTGAGAGAATCTTGGATAACTTCTACTGAGTCTTTATCAGGAAAATCTGTTAGGGGTCGATTTAGCTGGACTAGAGAAGGCCTTAGACTGGATAAGAAACAGAAAAAATCTTACGGTCGATTTAACTGAACCGGTCTAGGTCTTGAAATCTTCAACTGGATAAGAAACAGGGAGATCATAGGGTCGATCTGACTGAACCAGAGAAGGCCTTTGACTGGATAAGAAACAGAAAAATCTTAGGGTCGATTTAACTGAACCGGTCTAGGTCTTGAATGTCTTCAACTGGATAAGAAACAGGGAGATCTTAGAGTCGATCTGACTGAACCAGAGAAGGCCTTTGACTGGATAAGAAACAGAAAAATCTTAGGGTCGACTTAACTGAACCGGTCTAGGTCTTGGAATGTAGCTGAGAACTTAACTGGATCTTTCCTGAAAGGTAAAGTTCAGTCATATGCAATGCATGATATGAATCAAGCAATGATGTTCTCAACATAAATGAGATTTGTAAGATATGATGCGTATATGCATGCTATAATGTATGGAAGTGCGATGTTTATGAATGTATCTTTTCGTCTTTAGGAAAATAAATCCTTGACGGGTGCCAGGAAGTCACTCCTGGGTTGATGTTGAAGAATAGATTTTTGCTTCCGCTGGGTATGATAGTTGCAAGAATACCGGTAGGAGAGGATAACTCCGTTGGGGAATAAACTTGACGAATGGATTACCTAGCGGGGAGAAAGTACTCTAGCGCTCTTGCTGGAAAGTAATACTCTGTGGGGAGAGAGATACTTTGTTGAAATGTTGATGATAACTTGCTGGGGATACCCTTGTTGTGTTGGAAGTATTAATAGACTTCGCTGGGGATAAGAAGACTTCGTTGAGGATGCTCTTTCCGTGGCTTTTGGCTGAGGATAACCCAGTTATATCCTGGTAGGGAAATAACTCTTGAATAAAAGCCGGGAGACGTGTTCGTGTTCTGCGAAGATAAGCTTCCAGAATCTACTGGGGATAAGCTTACTGCTTGTTAAGAACATATATATTGTTGGGGAATGTTGAGATCTGCTGGAGGATACCCAACTTCCTTGAGTTTGATTGATATAGCTTGGCTTGAGGAGAGTATACTGCTTGCTGGCTCACTCTCTGGGGAATTAAGATATCTGGTTGTATTCTTTAACTGAACCTACCTTGATACCTTTGGAGGATAGAACAATTAGATTGCTTAGACAACTCTTTATTGCCCCTGTTTCTAGTGTTACCTGTAATTAATCCTTTGTTTCGTATGCAAATATTCATGAGTTAGCAAATTATTGTCAATGCATATATCACAAATTGAACCTTGGACGTTCTTCGCAAAACAAAACAGAAAAGGAAAAACAATTGGCACTTTTAACTGAAAAGTATATTTGTATTGATTTTTTGAATTTGCCTGTAAAATAGGCGTTTATGTACAAGAGGCTGACGTCCTAGTAAGAGAACGCCGCCAAACAAAAGAGTTTATACAAATTTTGTACAAGAGAAAATAAAACAGCTGTGTGAAATGAATGATCCCACTGGGTTTCAACTCCGCTATTGCCTTTATATCTCCGAGAGTCTCATCACTTGATGACCTTAGTGGAAGATGAAGCTGACTGATCGATGCCGTCTGAACTTGATGTAGATACCAGATTCTGGATGCAAAGTGATCAATGAGACATAGTATTACGCTTTTATCCCTAACTTTTGCCTGGACCGCCCTTTCGGGTTTTTAGTCCACCGGGATACCCATTTTTGCCCAAGCCGCCTTTTCAGGTTTTCGACTTGCCGGGTGTACAGATTTTTTTCATTTCATCCCTTCATTTTGCCCGAACCCTTTTGGTTCGCCGGGAAGCCCTAATTTTTGCCTAGGCATGTCAGCCTAGCGGGTCTTTATTATGCGTAGTATCTTTTTACTATGTCTGCATTGGCGGGGTGAGGAAGGTCGTCACCATCCATGTTGGTTAGAATCATGGCTCCTCCTGAGAACACATGTTTAACCACAAACGGCCCTTCGTATGTAGGGGTCCATTTGCCCCTTGGATCACTCTGAGGAAGGATGATTCGCTTGATTACCAGATCCCCAACTTGATACTCTTGTGGTCTGGCCTTTTTGTTAAATGCCCTGATCATCCGTTTCTGATACGTCTGACCATGACAGATAGCAGCGAGTCTCTTTTCATCAATAAGGTTTAATTGATCAAGTCGTGTCTGGATCCAATCATCTTCGTTCAGATTTGCATCCTTCATTATCCGGAGAGAGGGTATTTGCACTTCGATCGGTAAGACTGCCTCCATACCATAAACCAAGGAGAAAGGAGTTGCCCCGGTTGATGTCCTGGCTGAGGTACGGTACCCATGTAGAGCGAACGGTAACATCTCATGCCAATCTTTATAAGTCACTGTCATCTTCCACACGATTTTCTTAATGTTCTTATTCGCTGCTTCTACAGCCCCATTCATCTTCGGTCTGTAAGGAGAAGAATTGTGGTGCTGTATCTTGAACTGCTCGCAGAGCTCAGTGATTATCTTGTTATTCAGATTGGTACCGTTGTCTGTAATGATTCTTTCTGGGACGCCGTATCGACAGATCAGGTTGTGCCGAATGAACCGTGCCACAACAGTCTTGGTTACCGTAGCATAGGAAGCTGCTTCAACCCACTTCGTGAAATAGTCAATCGCCACCAGGATGAAGCGATGTCCGTTAGATGTCGTAGGTTTAATCTCACCGATCATGTCTATGCCCCACATTGCAAACGGCCAAGGCGCAGTCAGAACATTCAGAGGAACTGGAGGAACATGCACCTTGTCTGCATATATCTGGCACTTATGGCATGTCCGAGAATGTTGGTAGCAGTCAGCTTCCATGGTGGACCAGAAATACCCTGCCCGAAGGATCTTCTTTGCCATAGTGTGTCCACTGGAATGTGTACCAAAGGTCCCTTCATGTAGCTCTTCCATGATCCTTTCTGCTTCAGTCTTGTCCACACAACGCAATAAGGTCGAATCATTGTTTCGCTTGTATAAGATGCCGTTGCTAAGGAAGAACTTCGCTGCGAACCTTCTCAGAAACTTCTTATCATTGACAAATGCACCTTCAGGGTATTCCTGAGCTTCCAGATATCTCTTCACTTCATGGTACCAAGGCTTCTCAGTCACCAATTCAGTCTCGAGATCACAACAGTATGCCGGTTCATCCAGTTTCCAGATGATGATCCGGGGAGCCTCATTGTCCCATTTGACCTTGAACATAGAAGACATTGTAGCTAACGCGTCCGCTAACTGATTCTCCTCTCTTGGGAAGTGTTCAAAGGTTATCTTCGTGAAGTGAGGGATCAATGTCAACACACATTCTCTGTAAGGAATAAGATTCGGATGTTTCGTATCCCACTCTCCTTTGATCTGATTGATCACAAGAGTGGAATCTCCGAAGACACTCAGGAACTTGATCCTTAAGTCGATCGCAGCTTGAAGACCCATGATGCACGCCTCATACTCCGCCATGTTGTTGGTACAGTTGAAACATAGCCGGGCAGTGAGTGGAGTATGAGTGCCTTGAGGGGATATGATTATGGCGCCGATACCGTTACCCAAAGTATTGGAGGCTCCGTCAAAGTGCATAGACCATCGGGATCCTTCCTCAGGTCCTTCATCCGGTCCAGGTACTTCACAACCAGTCACTATCATGATGCTCTCGTCTGGAAACTCGAAGTTCATTGACTGATAGTCGTCTACGGCCTGATGTGCCAAGTGGTATGCCAATACACTTCCCTTGATGGCTTTCTGGGTCGTGTACTGAATGTCGTATTCCGTCAAGATCATCTGCCATCTTGCTATTCTCCCCGACAGAGCAGGCTTTTCAAATATGTACTTTATAGGATCCATTTTTGAGATCAACAAAGTAGTGTGAGTCAGCATATACTATCTCAGCCGGCGAGCAGCCCATACCAAAGCGCAGCAAGTTTTCTCGAGCAGTGAGTATCGAGTCTCACAGTCGGTAAACTTTTTGCTAAGGTAATAAATGGCATGCTCTTTTCGGCCAGACTCGTCATGGTGCCCCAGCACACACCCCATTGAGTTGTCAAGTACTGTCAGGTATAGTATCAGAGGTCTCCCTTCAACCGGTGGCATGAGAATGGGTGGTTCTTGGAGATACTCCTTGATTCTGTCGAAAGCAGCCTGACATTCGTCATTCCAACTTACTACCTGATCTTTCTTCAGCAGCTTGAAGATTGGCTCACAGGTAGCAGTTAGGTGTGAGATGAACCGAGCGATGTAATTCAGGCGTCCTAAAAATCCTCTGACCTCTTTCTCTGTCCTAGGAACTGGCATCTCTTGAATAGCTTTGACCTTAGCAGGATCCACTTGAATACCCTTATCACTTACCACGAAGCCTAGCAACTTTCCAGATCTTACCCCGAAGGTGCACTTGTTCGGGTTCAATCTCAACTTGTACAACTTCAGACGGTCAAACAATTTCTGCAGATGATCTAGGTGCTCTTCCTCAGTCTGGGACCTTGCGATCATGTCGTCAACATACACTTCTATCTCATGATGGATCATATCATGAAATAAAGCAACCATGGCACGTTGGTAGGTTGCCCCAACGTTCTTCAGTCCAAAAGGCATGACCTTGTAGCAGAAAGTGCCCCACTGAGTAACAAAGGTAGTCTTTTCCATGTCTTCAGGTGCCATCTTGATCTGATTGTAACCTGAAAAACCATCCATGAAAGAGAACACCTTATGTTGAGCTGTATTGTCGACAAGGACATCAATGTGAGGTAGAGGGAAGTTATCTTTGGGGCTGGCCCTGTTCAGATCCCTGTAGTCGACACACATTATGACCTTACCGTCTTTCTTTGGTACCGGCACCACATTAGCAACCCACTGAGGGTAAGAAGTTACTGCAAGAAACCCGGCATCGAACTGTTTCATGACCTCGGCTTTGATCTTTTCAGACATCTCTGGACGCATACGGCGGACCTTTTGCTTAACCGAAGGACAGTCTTCCTTAGTAGGCAAATGGTGGACCACAATGTCAGTATCCAACCCGGGCATGTCTTCGTAGAACCAGGCAAAGATCTCCATATAATCATGTAGCATCTTAGTCAACCGTTGCTTCACGCTGAGCTCTAGGTTGGCACCAATCTTTACCTCTTTCATGTCTGCTTCAGTACCCAGATTTATTGTTTCCACTGGCTCTTCATGTGGTTGAATTGCCCTCTCTTCCTGAAGTAACAGTCTTGCAAGCTCACCAGGAACTTCGCAATCATCTTCACCTTCGTCTTCGGCTAAGTTGATCGGATTTTCGAAGTCATAATTGGCAGTAGCAGAGTCGTTACCAGTGAGATCCAGAGTGGATTGAAACCTGTATGAGTGAGTGTGTGTAAATACAGCTGTTTTGAAATATATAAAGGAAAGAAAGACAGAAAAGGAGCATAAGATTTGAAATGCGAGAAAACGTCCAAGATCTTTATTCATGATATATGAAATGACAATTTAATATGCCCTCACAAATGGAGCCACGGTGCCCCGGGTAAGACACCGGGCCATAGAGTTTAAATTATTGTTTATTACAAATAACAAAACAAAGAAGTTTATTACTGCGTAACAAAAGTAACAGGAGTATGGTCCTTAGCAATCCAATTGGTCAATCCTCCATCAGTTGTCGGGTAGATCCAGCTATTGAACTCTGCTTCATCCACTTCATTATCCTCCCCAACAGCATTCACTCCTGGATTTGTAATGAGCACAGGAGGTCTTCTGGTCTTCGCCTTCCGCATAGCTTTCTGACCCTCTGCAGTAAAACCCAGTCCAAATTTTTCAGTTTTCTGTGTAAAATCAGGAAGCCTGCCCCAGTTAGTACATTCACCTTTCTGAACCACAGCCCGGGCATCCTTCAGGGAAGCCATCTTCAAAGGAACATCCTCTTCGACCGCTGTTTCTGCTGCTGCTGAAATTGGAAGTACCTCCTCGAAATGCTGAAAGGGGGTTTCAATAAACTCCCCGTCCATCTCAATATATCTGAAGGAATTCAAATGGCTCGCCATATACTCCTCCTCTCCTTGCACAGTGACGATCTTCCCTCTGACGGGGTACTTGAGCTTCTGGTGCAAGGTAGAGGTCACTGCCCCAGCTTTGTGGATCCAAGGTCGACCCAGTAGACAAGAATACGATGGACGGATATCCATCACATAAAAGGTAGAGTCAAACACCTGAGAGCCCACACGAATAGGAATGTCAACCTCTCCATGAACCATCCTCTTGGAACCGTCAAAGGCTCTGACGATAATATTGCTGGGTTTCAGTTCCAGGCCTTCACAATCTAAACGGTCTAAGGCTTTCTTGGGTAGCACATTAAAGGAAGAACCAGTGTCCACCAACACATGCGCCAGAGTAGTGCCCCTGCATTCAATAGAGACATGCAGGGCATCATTGTGGTCCCTTCCCTTTGCAGTCAGGTCAGCATCTGAGAAACCCAAGCCATTGTCCGCTGTCAGATTTGCTACGCAATCAGTGAAATGGACTGCAGATGTCTCCTGTGGTACATGGGCCGTCTTGAGAAATGAGATCAAGGCCTTAGAATGGGCCTCGGAGCACAGTAACAAGGAGAACATTGAGATCTTGGAGGGCGTATGCCCCAGCTGTTCCACAACATTGAAGTTGCTCTTCTTGATTATCTTTAGGATTTCCTCCATTTCTTGTTGGGAGGCTTCAGCATTTATGGGTACTGGTGCCTCCATCCGGGCAGGCTCATCTTCAATCCCTTTACCCCGAGCATTGGATGACTCGGAAGCAGGGGAAACAACTTGATCAGTAACAGGAACAGGTATACTTGCAGGCGTTATAGTAAGGGGTCTTCGAATAGTAGGCGGTGCAATGTCAGGCGAGAAGAGCCTGCCACTGCGGGTAACCTTGGCTGGACCAGTGATATCGCAGATACTGGCGCCAGTGTTGAACTCTTGTTTGATTCCATTCACATACACATCTGCCCCATAGTGCCAGGGGACAGCTTTATCAGATACGTAAGGGAGAGGCCCCGGAACAGTAATGACAACAGGTGCGACAATCATGATTTGAACAGGCTTCCTTGGGAGAGCCTTGATTGGATTATTATAGATTGTAACCACAGAAACTTCTTCTACCGGAACCAACTGAACAACAGACTTCTTGAATAGAATCTCTTTGCTATCCATTAGGCCTTGGATGCCTAACTTCAGCAAAGGACAACCGGAGAGAGAAACAGCACAGAACAGGCAACCCTCACTGCAACCCGGAAATAAACCGGCCAGCAGTAGGTTCCTCTTGACAGTCATTAAGGGAGTAGCCACATCATCCACAGAAACAGCGTATACATCTTCATCAATCACATTTACTCCATGCTGGGGCATAAGAGCAGTTACCACATTCGGCCTCTCAGGCGCTTCAAACTGTATCTCTTTTGCGTCAATAAGGTCTTGCACCTTATTTCTTAATGCCCAACAGTCATCAGTGGAATGCCCCGGGCTATCGGAGTGATAAGCGCAGCGGGCATTTGGATTGTATTTTGGAGAGGCAGTATTCACAACTTTAGGGGCCTCTCTGACAGTCACTAGGTTGGTGGATAGCAACTGTGGCAAGATCTGCGATAAGGTCATGCTCAAACGGGTAAACTCTCTCCGGGGTCTTTCAGCCCTTGGTGGATTGGTTTGCCGAGGAGCGGCAGCAGGCTTGGCAATCATCACCGCGTTGGCAGATTGGCGGCGCTCAGGTTTCTCTTGTCTTCTGGAGCCATATACAGAACTGGCCTCCTTTTTGAAGGGTTTCTTCTCAGAGCTTGTAGATGCACCCTTCGGAATTTTACCAGACTTCAACCCAGCCTCAATTCTCTCTCCAGTCAGAATAAGATCAGTAAACCCTGCAGATGAGTTACCGATAAGATGGTTGAAAAATGGCCCAGATAGGGTCCCCAAGAACATGTCTACCAACTCCCGATCAGTCAACGGAGGCTGCACCCTGCCAGCCAGATCCCTCCACTTCTGAGCATACTCTTTAAAACCTTCGCTTGAACCTAACGACATACCCTGGAGTTGGGTACGTGTAGGGGCAAGGTCGGCATTATATTGATACTGCTTATAGAAAGCAGTAGCCAACTCCTCCCAGTTACGAACCTTGGTCCCATCCAGCTGATAGAACCATTCGAGATGAGTCCCTGAAATACTCTCCTGGAAGAAGTGGATCCACAAGTTCTTATCCACTGAGTACGGTTGAATCTTCCGCACATACGATCTGAGGTGTAGCTTGGGACAAGATGCCCCGTCATATTTGGTAAAAGATGGTGCTTTGAACTTACGAGGAATGATCACGCCAGTAGACAAACCCAAATCTCCGAAATCCAGCCTAGGCACTTGTTGGATCTCCATAACATTCAATCTGTCCTTCAGCTGCTTGTATCTGTCTTCTGCAGGAGGATATTGTTCCTCATCAAAATCAGTCTCGTTGTCAGAGACTACCGGACTAGGACCTTTTTCCCCTTGAGGAGTACCCTTGCCAATGGAAGAACCAGCCTCTTCATTTTGCAGAGTGTTGCCAAACCTTCGGCCCGAGTTGAAAAGAACAGTCCTTCTCTTCTTCTTCTTTTCCTTCTTCAGGAGCAGAGCCTTCAGCTCTTCTTGGCCCTGAGCCAAACCCATGATTAATTCCTGAAATTGCGCATTCTGCGCCTGAAGAGCCTTGATGGACATCTCAGTTGATGATGAGTCAGGATTCATGATGCTGAAATAAACAGCGAAGAACTGTAAGCAACCTGAAAAGAGGAAAACCTGCTATGCACATGATGAATGGAATGCGTATGATTTATTTTTTCAAAGACAATAGGGAATCAAATTTGTAAACAAAAAGGAACACACTTCATTAGATTCAACTTTGAAACTTAAATTGTTCAACAGATTGCCCTTAGGCGTTACATGAAAGGAAATACTGAAAAGGGAAGTAAAACTATAAAAGAACATCCAGAGCTCCTTATTGATCCCATGGTCTTCTCTTCTCAGTACGGATGTAGTCATTCAGAGCTCGCTCATTCTCCAGCTGCTTTGTCAGCTTCTGGATCTTCAATTCCTGCTCGTTGAACTTTTCCCGGTAAGAATCCCGTTCTTCTCGCAGTTGCGACCAAGATCTCTTTAATGTCTCATAATCAGTAGGTATCTGAGGAGGAAGGACAGTGGGAGGAACACCATCTTTGTCAGGACACTCAAGAATGACGGGTCTGACAGCTTCATACGGCATACCTAACTTCTGAGCACGGATGCGAACCCATTTGTAGTAGGCTTCCATAGGTAAAGAAGTCTTTGGCCCCAACTCTTGTGGGTCAGCTTTATGAACTTTGTCCCAAGCCTTGATGAACCTACGACGCAGCTCGTCACTATCCACCTGAAACTCAAAACTGATGTGAGGCACCAACATCTCATGGGGGCCTGCTCTTCTGGCTCTTCCAAACTGACGGAGCGCTAGACATGGATTGTAAGAGATCCCTCCTTGGGTACCAATCAGAGGAACATTAGGGTATTCCCCGCATCGATCAATAATAGCTATCTCATCCAAACCTCTGCAAGTCCAAATGATGTCTTTATCGGTGAGAGACATTAACCTATGAGCCCAACCTCTTCCTTCTTGGTTCTTCAGTACGAACTTAGGGAGGTGCGAAATAAACCACCTCACCAACAAAGGGATACAACACCATAGGGTTCCTCGTCTTCGGGTAGTACGAGCATGAAGTTGTTGCAAGATGTCACCCAAGAGAGTGGACACCGGATTCTGAGACATAAAGATCCTTATGGCAGTGACATTTATGAAGTTGTCAGGATTAGGAAACAAGACTAACCCATAGATTAAGAGAGCCAAGATGTCTTCATATGCCCTAAAGTCTAGGTCATTCCAGAAACTGTTAGCCTTACCAATCAGAAACTTGGCCAAGAAACCCTTAACTCCACTTCTAGCTACCCAGTTGTCCATTACTTCTTGATGTGTCAAAGGAAGAGCTGCAGCAACCTCCTCAAGCCTGAGGGTCTTTTCCCAACTAGTAAAGGGAGTCTGATCCAAGATAGGGATACCAAGCAAATCAGAGAACTCTTCCAGGGTAGGGACCAGCTGGAAGTCTTGAAAGGTGAAGCACTGGTACAGAGGGTCATAGAACTGGGTCAGAACACTCATCAACTGTTGATCCCACTTTGCAGTGACTAAACTGAGAAGAGAACCATGCCTCTGAATGAAGGAAGTGGTATTTGGAATTCTGCTAACCAACTTTTCAAGCAACTCAGGTGAAAAGTTGAACCGGATAGTATTCCTTCGCACAGGCGTCATGATGTCCTACAAAACAGAGCAAAGGTGAAACGCTCTTGTCTTTGAAATGGTCAGTCCTTATGCAGGATGTATGCAATGCTCATGATGTTATGATGTTATGATAAAGCACACCACAAATAGATACAAAGGCAAACATGGTAAGGCACACAAGTCACACAAGGCAAGCCCCTAAAGTTTAGGCCAACATGAGGTCTAGGTACTACCCTCTTTCAGTTTGTTGGTTCATACCTGTCCTATCAAAGTAACCGGGTTCTTAGAGGATCCCAATATCATTGACTACCCTCAATCGGTCATCACTCCAGCATCGCAATCTTTTCTTGCGGCCAGAACCATCACGAGAGTTTAGCCTCAATGGGCGTAGCATACTGCTACTGTTCTAATGGCCAAGTTGTGTCATTTAAGGTTCTAAGGTTGTTGGTGCTTAATGACTCCTCAGAAGACCCATATTCTCCTCGTTGCGACACAAGGGATATCGGTACAGACCAAGGTGCCACACCAACGTAGCCACTGCTTCACCCGTGTCGGTCTACGCCGGACAGGTCCCTCACAGCTTATGCTACCTAAATAGAGTATCCCCAGATCCGGGTTAGGATCTATGTAACTCCCATGCAACCCACAAATTTAAAGCAGACAAGTCAATACAATTGAAAACACAGTTATGAACTAACCCTAAGGTACACCTCACTTTATAAGAGACCCCAGCAGAGTCGCCAGTTCTGTGATCGGTGGATCTGGAAATGACTGTTTAACGCTGGTTCACGAAATGTCGCGGAAGCAAGAGTCGCCACCGTCTTTTATTTTCTCCAAATGGAAAGGACAAAAGCACAGAAAAATTCCTTATAGAGATTGCTCTCGGTTCGGGAGGTAGTTTATAGAAAGGGAAGGTGTTAGAACCCTTTCTATCCATGGTTATCCATGGGCTCTTAGATACTTGCTCATTTGTGTTTTCAAAAATGGTTTGTTTGCTTTTCAATATGGGTTTTAAAAAAGTTTCTTTGAAAATTCCAGTTCGACTCTTGTATCGGTCCTCAAGAGTGTTTGAAAAATTGCTTTCGAAAGCTTTTTGAAAAGGTGTCGGTGTGAAAAGTATTTTTTTTGATTTGTTTTGAAATTAGAGCAAGTATCTAGAGTCGTCTACCTACCCTAAGGAATTCGTCTGTGTAAATGTCCTTTAAAGTAGTGCCATCCCACCATTGAGAGGTAGGTAGCACCACCATTGGAGGTGTTCGGGTCAATTCGAGGTTCGGGACATGGTGATCACCAGAGCAATGGGAAGACACCTTAGAAGCTACCCTCATGCCAGGTTCCCGGATCATGAGGACTTACTAAGACATCCTCTACTCGACGATCACCTTTCGAGGCAAGGCAACAATGAGGCGTACCCTAGGGGTGGTGTGTGATTTGTGTGTCAGATTCATTTATTTTTGTCTTGTCATGTCAAAGTGATCTATGCGTTTGTTTTTATTTAATCATTCATTCTTGCATGCATTTATTTAACAGTTAAAAATTGCGAGAATTTAAAAGTTCTAAACTATTACAAAGGCGCGGGTCCACATCGCCAAAATTTCCAGGACCCGATTTGACAGAAAGTAAAGAAATAAAGTAAAGTGCGAGAAATTAAATGTCCGAGTTTACAAGGCTTTGGGAGAGTTACATTAATATTATAAGAAAATAAAATAAAGTGCGCGAATTGGAATTAAAATTGAAAGCGAGGGCGTTGGACCCTTTTTTTTTAATGAAATTAGATTAAATTATTAAATTAATTAAATTAAAATGAAAAAAAGAAATTATTTTTGAGGTTTTTTGGTACTTATGATTTTAATGAGAATAATTAAGTGAAAGAAAATATTAACCCTAATTCTAGTTGTTTTTTAGTTTATTAAGAAAACATATTAAAATTAAACCTAAGATTAATCTAATTATTTACATGGTAATTTAATTAAAAAAATAAATAATATTTAATTATTAATAATTAATATGGTGAAAAAGGAAAAAAGATAAAAAATGCTTGAAACCCTAATTCTACCAATTTTAGGTTTATTAAGAAAAGATTTTAAAATTAACCCTAGAATAAAACTAATTAATTGGTGAAATTTTATTTACAAAACATATATTAATTAAATAAAAATACTTATTTTTGTCTTTTTCTGATTTTTATATTGTTTTTATGTTTTTATGAAAATAAACTAAATTAAAGAAATTAATTAAAAAAAAAAAATTGAATCAAATAAAAAAAAATGAAGAAATATAAAAGAAATTGCAAACCTAGGGGGGTCTGTCCCCAAATTGGGAGGTTTTATTCAGTAATTCATGCCAATTAAGCTCATGGCCTTATTGACTTTTGTGCCAGCGTGTAACTCCATTGACTAACGCCCATGGTATTCAGCAAATCTGGACCTTTGGACTGAGACCATTGCACGCGTGGCAAGCATGGGTGTGGAGAATATGGTGGTCTTCAGGGTTGAATCTGCATGGGATTAGTTTTATAGAAAAAATATTGAAAGAGAGTGGGGACCTGGGGTTCGAACCCAGGTCCTAGAGATCACCATACACATGCCTGACCAACAGCTCCACTTGTGCGTTTTGATTATTATGTAACTAAAGAACAATATAATATGAAACAACAATTAGTGGGAAATTTAGCGCGCAAATTTAAATGAGCCACTCATGCCTTGACACTTCATCATCTTCTCCGTTTTGCCTTTTTCCCTGAAATACAAAAGAGGTTAGCGGGGGTTTTGAACCCCCACAAAATATGCAGTTTTTGATAATAGCGATTAGGCCATATGCCCACATAAATTAGGCGCGAGGAGTGTTTCCAAATCGTCCAAGCATGCTGGTTTCAACCATGGCCCTGAAGTGTCTCAATTTTATAGTATTCAAAAACGCCCAAATTGAAATTTGAAGAACCCTAACTGTCTCTAATGGTGAAATCTCTATTTTGGCACGAAAACTTAATTAAAGTATGCTGTTAGTTTCAGAAGCAACCAATTAGTATAAATCCATAAATAAAATGCCATGAGAATGCCTGAAAATCAAAATACGAATATGCATATTGTATGAAATTTTTTGATTTCTGTATACCGATTCAAGGGGCTATGCGCGTGGAAAGCTATCCAGTTAGACTCAGTAATGTCTTAGGAAGGTGATGGAATGAGTTTCTTGCCCTGAAAAGCCTTGCAAGTGTGTTTTCAGTTTTTTGAATTTCTTGTTAAAAACTCAAGTTTTATTATGGAGGTATGGCGCAGCTGGGAGGTCCTGAGGAGTAGGGTTTGCATTAGTATGTATATGTGAACGATTAGGGTTGGAAATTTGGTCCAAAGAATCAATGCATTGATGTATGGAAGATTTGATTTTCATGCATAATGTTTCCAATCTTTTTCACATGCTTTTGATGCCAATCATATCCAATTTCCATGATTCTTTCTATATCTGATTGTGCACTAAATCTTAAGCCTATTCCATGCACAAAAAGATTTAAAACATTAGGTTTAGTATTTTTCACCTATTTATTTTAATTAAATGAATTATTAATAATTAAAAATCCAAATAAATAAATAAAAATGATAAAAAACTTCCCTTTGGGCCAAATGGTCGTGCACATGCCTTGGATGATGAATTGTGGAAGAAAAAGAGGCCCATTAGCATTTTTAAGACATTTGAAGCAATGTTGACTTTTCAAAATATCCAAAAATTTCCCAACTTCCACAAGGCATATCTTGCTCAATTATTAAGCTTTGCTCATGTTCTTGGACATTTTGGAAAGGTCTTTGAGTCCTCTAACCAATGCCTTTGATCCCATGTCATTTTGATTTACCAATCTCAAGTTATGGCCTTTGACTTAAAGTCCCTTTTTGTTGACTTTTGAAAATGACCTATAATGTTGAAATTGATAACTTTTTGTGAGAGCATTTCTTGGACTTGAAGTATGAAGAGGAGTTGTAGGAAATGTCTTTATCTTCAAAATGAGATTTGGATGGAATTTTTCTGATAATCCATGTGGAAGTTATGCCTTGGTCAAGTTACAGTTGACTTTCTCAACTGTCCAAATATGGAAACTTTTGCATCTTGAGACTTTTTGAGCCAAGCTTTGAGAATCATGATCAAGCATTGATCAAATGATGTTTGTGGCTTCAAAATGAGATGTTGACCAAAAATTTGAACTTTTGACTGTCAAATGACCATTTTGCCCCTGCAGTTGACTGTTGAGCAATTAGGGTTTTTGACTGTGCAATTTTGTGCTGTAAGTCTTGAAACTTGGTATGAGGATGCTTGACCATGTTTATAGGCATGTGGGGCTGGTTTGGACCCTTGAAAGCTTCATTTTCTTTGTCAGAACCAAAACCCTAATTTTTGACTGTTAGGAGGCCCTTGAGCTGTGCAACCCTTGGGGAGATTTTGAAGCTTTGACTTGGCAAATCTTGAAGAATATGGGAGGGCAAATTTTGGGGTACAACACCCACTAAAAATAGACTTAACAAAAATAACTCCTTCAACCCTTGCTTTAAGCAAAATTAATTGCTATAATTTCTCATGTTGGCAAATACCCATCTTGCCCCTCAAGTTTTCAAGTTGATTTCCATCAAGAGCCTTGGTAAAAAAATCAGCCAGTTGTAGCTTAATGACATCAAGTTCCAGTTTAATTGTCTTCTTCTCTACAAGGTCAATGTGCTTGGTCCTGCTATGATGAATAGGGTTCTTGGAAATATTGATTGTATTCAGATTGTCACAATACAATGTCATAACATCTTGTGAGACATTATACTCAGTGAGCATCTGTTTTGTCCAGATAATTTGAGAACAGCTACTACCAGCTGCAACTATTTCAGCACAGAGTTGAAAAGGCATTCTTTTGACATGAATCATAGCTCTGGCAGATTCCTGTATGATCCTATTTTTCCTTCTGTCAACTCCATTTTGATGAGGAGTTAGAGGAGAAGAGACTTCATGACTCATTCCTTCTGAGAAACAGAATTTATTAAACTTGTTGTTTCCAAATTCCTTGTCATGATCACTTCTGATTCTGACAATACATCCTTATTTTTGAGTTTTTCTGCACAGTTCTCTAAAAACTTCAAGGTTATTCACCACATCATAGACATATCTCTTTTTACCAAGCCTTTCAATTTGATGTTCACCACAAACCCTCCTTTTTATCAATTTGCAGTCTTGGAATCCTTCTGACTGCTTCCATAGAGATAGTTCTTTTCATTCTTCTTAGATGAAGATGGCCAAGTTTTTGGTGCCACAGTTTCATCTCTTTTTCTTCTTTGGTAATAGAATACACAGTGGAGTTATTAGTGTTCTCAGGCTGCCACAAGTAACAGTTGTCTTTAGATCTGATTCCTTTCATTACAACTTCTAGTTTTTCATTAATTACTAGACATTCAGATTTTGAGAAGTTGACCTTGAATCCTAGATCACACAATTGACTGATACTAATGAGATTAGCAGTCAGGCCTTTTACCAATAGTACTTCATTCAGATTTGGAACTTCAGGGCAGTCCAAATTACCAACTCCTTTGATTTCACCTTTAGCACCATCTCCAAAGGTCACATAACTAGTGGTGTGAGGTTTAACATGATTGAGAATGTTCTTTATTCTAGTCATGTGCTTAGAGCACCCACTGTCAAAGTACCAGCCTTCCTTTACAGAGACTCTCAGGGAAGTGTGTGCTATCAGGGCAGTAGCCTTTTTCTTCCATTGAGGAGTATGTGGTACCCTTTTTGACTTAGGTTTAACACCTGGGCTCTGATTAGGGTATCCATACAATCTGAAGCAGAAAGGCTTAATGTGACCATACCTCCCACAATGATGACATCTCCATCTTTGGTACTTTTTCTTCATATATCTCTGTTCCTGATGTTGAGAGTTGTGTTGAGACATCTGCTTTGACATTTGTTTAACAGGCCCGATCTTCTTGTCTGTACTAGATTTCTTTGCTTCCACAAATCCTAGTCCAGATTTGTTTCCCACATTTTGTCAAACCTGAAGGATTTCTTCCAATTTGTCAGTTCCATTTGTCAGCATCTTGACAGATTTGGTCATCTGGTTCAGTTGTGAGTTCAGCAATTGAACTTCCCCTTCTAGATAACTTATAGTTTCAAGGTATGCCCTTTTTTCAGCCTCCAGCTTTATGATGAGTTTTGATTGTTTCTCATTCTACACACAGACTTCAGCACTTCTGATACACAATTTCTTGTAAGTATCAGCCAGTTCTTCAAATGTCACTTCTTCATCACTAGTGTCACTTTCATAGGTACAAACACCAGTTAGAGCAGTAACTAGTTTGGCAGATTCTTCTTCAGAATTACTTTCTGAATCACAGTCAGACCAAGTAACAGTCATTCCTTTCTTTTGTTTCTTAAGAAAGGTAGGACATTCAGCTCGAATATGCCCATATCCTTCACAACCATGGCATTGAATTCCTCTGCCTTGATTTCCCTTCTCTCCTGACCTTGGTCTTCTGCTGAAACTGTCAATGTCAGAGGGAATGTTATGAACATTAGACCTTGACTTTGGATCTATTCTTTTGATGAGTTTGTTGAATTGTCTTCCAAGCATGGCTATAGCTTCTGAAATATTTTCTTCTTCATCCTCCTTGTCTTCATCTTCAGTGTTGGATACAAGTGCTATGCTCTTGTTCTTCTTGTCAACATTTTCAGTGATCCCCATCTCAAAAGTCTGAAGAGACCCAATGAGTTCATCCACTTTCAGCTTGCTGATGTCCTGGGCTTCCTCTATGGCAGTTAATTTCATTGCAAATCTTTTAGGCAAGGATCTGAGAATCTTTCTCACCAATTTTTCTTCTGACATTTTTTCTCCCAATGCTCATGAGGTGTTGGCAATCTCCAAGATGTTCATGTGAAACTCATGGATGGTTTCATCTTCCATCATTTTTAGATTCTCAAACTTGGTAGTCAGCATCTGAAGCCTTGACATCTTTACTTTGGAAGTGCCCTCATGAGTAGTTTTGAGAGTGTCCCAAACTTCCTTGGCCAGTTCATATTGATGTACTAGTCTGAATATGTTTCTATCAATTCCATTGAACAAGGCATTTAAGGCTTTGGAATTACCCAGGGCTAACTCATCTTCTTCTTTAATCCATTCTTCCTCAGGCTTCAGACTGATTGTCCCATCTTTCTCAGTTATGATGGGATGGTTCCATCCTTTGTCAGCTGCTCTCCAGGCCTTTTTGTCCAGAGATTTTAAGAAGGCAATCATACGAGGTTTCCAGTAGTCATAATTTGTTCCATCCAGAATGGGTGGTCTATTTCCAAAAACTCCTTCTTTGTCCATAGTGCCAGAAAGTGATATTCCTAGATCTCACCCAGTAATACAGGCAGGGTGCCTGCTCTGATGCCAATTGAAATTCTGGCTGCAGATACTCAATGTCACGTTCAATGTTATGACACTGTATCTGACTTTCTATAAGACAGTAAATACAAAACCAGTAAAGAACACAGTCAATTGTTTACCCAAATCAGTGTGCAACAACACCTACTCTAGGGGCTACCAAGCCAGGGAGGAAATCCACTATAAGAGATATTAATTCAGGAATAAACCAACCAGTTTATCTCCTTCACTTAAGACCTACCCAATGCAACTTCAATCTAAGTACAACTTAAACCTGAGTTCCTACTCACTCCCCCTCAATCACAGCAGTGATACTTAAAACAATTGACTAATGATTTAATGAAGACACTCTTCAAAACATACACTTGATTATGCTTCACAGCTTTTTAATCAAGCAACACAAACACTCTTGCTTCACAGCTTTGAGTGATACATAAACCTAACTTGACTTTGCTTCAAAGCTTTAGTCAAGAGACACAAAACACTCTTGCTTCAAAGCTTTGAGTGATACAAAACCCTTACAATTAAAACCTATTCCAAGTCACTTATCACAATGATACTTGCTTGGATTACAATAGTTAAAACTATACAGCTTCTAAATGATCTTCTGTCAAAAAGGGATCCATTCCAAACAGCAGCCCTGTTGAATATATAGCAGCTGCTTCTTCAGTTAGGGTTTCCACAAAAAGCTAGGGTTAATTCCGTTTGCCCTTAAGACTTGGTCACAGGACTTTATCAACCAGGTTAGGGTTGAGCTAGGTTAACCCCAAGTCCTTGAGAGATTCTGTTTTGGAAAGACTGAGTCATTTTCCTGAAAAAACTCAGAATTAACCAAACTGCATAACTGTTAGTTCAGAACATGATGTCTTAACATTTGTTATGACATCTGAATTCCTGTTTACTGATTTTGGTAAATGTGATCATTTTGCAAAATCCTCAGATACACACTCATAAACATCAGTACCTGTATACCACTATTTTTCTGCAAAGGTACCTAATAAACTAGTACCTAATAAATCAGAATGTTATGACATTAGTCATGACATTCACACACCTGGTTTTACCAAAAATGCATGCCAATAACTAAACAACTACACTTCAAATAGGACTTTTAAGGGTTATAACGTGGCCTGGTTCACGGTTTAAGAAACAAAGGATAAAGACTCAAATTTTATTTGTACCCACCCGTTCTTCGTGATGTTCTTTGATCCTATGCTTAGTTAATTATGCATTTAGATCCCGTTTGAGTCTTTGCTCTGATATTCCAATGATGGTTTGGATATTGACAGTTTATTTTAAATAGGCAGTCATTTCTTTTTTTTTGTTGAGGGTTTGTAGGACCTCTTTATTTTTTATTTTATCATCCCTGTCTTTTGCCTGAACTGTTTCTTTTTGTGATTACAGTCAGCGGGATACCCCGGTGTTTTTTCTTAAGTCTCCTTCATAGGTTTTGACTTAATGGGCTTTTATTTCGAGAGATAATGACTGCCTGTCTTGATGATTATGCGGAACCATCACCATCTTCTGATTCGGAAGGACGTCTTCGAGGCTATTCATTATGTACGAAGTGGAAGATTATGACTGAATGCGCCTCTGAATTAACTGAGAAAACTACCCTGCCCCAGGTTGTAATTAAGGGTTTTAATTTGTATGAAAGAAAAACTCCTACTTCTTTGGCTCAAAGGGGTTGACTAGGGATTATCTTCCTTATAACTCCATTGTTTAGGATTTGAAACATCACCTGTACATCATTAGTGGGGTCTGTTCGAAAGCATATTGTAGATATTGTGGTATTATTTTCGTCATCCTCCCTCTAAAGGCTTACAATTTTTTAGTCGAGGGTTGAATATCACGAAAAGGAAAGCAATTTAAATATAGTGAATACGAATGAATTCATTCAAAACAGACATATGCAATGTATTGATAAAGTAACAGAGTTTAACATGAATAGATGTTCGAACAATCAAAAGAAAATTGCAAATTGAAAATTCTAATGAACAAAAGCCTCTTCGGCTGATCTTGTCACTTCAGAGAACGTTCCTTGGAGGGATGGCAGAAGAACTCGGCCTGAATATCTCGTGTAAACTCCAACACTCCTTCATCAATCAAGTCCTGAATTTTATATTTCAGCCTCCAACAGTCGTCAGTATCATGCCCCGGGCTGTTGGAATGGTATGCACACCTTGCATCAGGATTGTAGTTAGGGGAAGAAGTCTTGGAATTCGGATGAGGTCCTATCAACGTAATCAAATTCATCCTTAACAGGTGTTGCAAAGCTTGAGACAGCAACATGTTGAGTTTGGTAAACTGCCTTTTGGGCATATCCGGCTTACTCTGATTAACCCATTGTTTTTGGTGAGGTTGTTGTTGGACCCGTGATGTAGTAGCAATTTGGAAACGTCCACTCTTCCCCAAACCAACCTTTTGTCTTCTTGGAGGTTGATCAATGACTTGGTCCCCGACCTCGACTGTTTTCTTCATACTGTTGTATCTGTCTTGATTAAGTTGGTTGATGATGGCTTTCAGCTCTTCTTGTCTTTGGGCTAGGCCTTGGATAAGAGCCATCTGCCCCAGCATCTGGGTTCTCATTGCACCTACCTCAGCTTGCAGTTGTTCCAGCCGTTCGTCCTTATTGTCTTAAGGAATTTTCTTGACCAAGTTCCCAATGAGGAGTGTTTTCAACTCTTTTTTGTCCCTTGGATAGGTTTAGGAATATTTCCCTGAACTGAGCTTCTTGAGTTTGAAGATCTCTGTTGTCTTGTTTGAGAGCCATTGCTGAAATAAACAGCGAGAGCATGAGAGACTTGTACTGGAAGACCTATTATGCAATGATATGTATGATATATGTATGCAATGTTTTCAAGGATCTCGCGGGGTAAACAAGAAAATGGCAGAAGTTGAGATTTGCAGCTTTGATTGAAGAACTTTGTATTGTTGAGAGTCCTTCTATGAGATTCAAGATCACCATATCAAATGGGTCATAGCCCCTTACTCAAGTTATCGTGTTTTGATCTCTAGACGAAATTGGCTAGAGGAAAATAAATCCCCTTGCCCCTTGCTAGACGTTTGGTTCATCATAACCTGCACCACAGGCCCTTGAGATCCTTGAAATGGTTAAGGAAATGCTATGGTATGATGTTATGATGTGTATGCTATGCGTTTAAGTAAAAGTGCGAGGTGTTGTAAGCGAGTAAACCCGGCAAGAAATCCAAATTATTGGATAAGGACTGTAAACAAAACCTGCACGGAACTCATGTTGTCAGATAATAAAATTGCGCAAGTAGTTCAAGTTGAAAGCACACAAGTCACACAAACAGCCTTAGGTTTAGGCTTGCATGGGTTTTAAGGTAGTACCCTCTTGAAGTTTAGTTGGTTCAAACCTGTCCTAAAAAAGTAACTGGGTTCTAGAGGATCTCAATATCACTGACCATCCTCCATCGGTCATGGTTTCAGCTCACGCAATCTTTTCTTGCAACCGAAATATTCCGAGAGTATGATCTCAATGAGTGTAGAATCGAGTATCAACCAGTTCTCAGCTCTACACTGAGGCCGGCTATCTCGCTACTTTCTAATGGCTAAGTTGGGCGATTAAAGGTTCTAAGGTCAGTTGATGCTTAACGACACCACACGACGGCCCCGTATTCTCCTCGTTTCTCCACAAGGGATGCCGGTACCAACCAAAGTGCCACACTAATGTAGCTACTGCTTCAACCGTATCGGTCTACACCGTACAGTTCCCTCACAGTCTATTGCTACTTACCTAATGAGTGCCCCCAGATCCAGGTATAGGATCTATAGTAACCCCAAACAAAACCCTAAAAAATAAAGCAAAAAAAGCAACAAGAGAAGCAATTCTAATGACCTAGATCCTAAGGTATATCCCACTTATAACATTCCCCAGCAGAGTCGCCAATTCTGTGATACGGTGGCAAAACCGACTGTTTATTACTGGTTTGCATTTTGCGTTTTGTGTTCGCAAAATGTCGCGCTAAGCAATAGTCGCCACCGACTTTTATTTATCCAATCGGAAAGGAAAAAAGTACAAAAAAAAATCCTTTTTAACTTCGTGATAATCCTTGTATCAGTCCTCAAAGGTGTGACGAAGTTGTTTTTGAAAATTTGTTTGAAAAGTGTAAGAGTGAAAAGTTTTGGTTTGAGCAAGTACCTACTAGCATCTACCTACTAAAAAAAAATCATTTCTATTCTTGTTTCCTTTAGACAGCGCTATCCTACTATTGAGAAATAGGTAGCACCGTCGTTAGAGTTGTGAGGGTCAATTCGAAAGGGACGTACGATGACTAAAGCAATATTAGGACACCTTAGTAATAACCCTAGAGTCTGAAGATCTTATTCGAGGCAACACTTCCGAGGCAACATTTCTGAGGCAACATTTCTGAGGTAACATTCGAATGGGACACATGATCTTTTTAGACAGGAGGGCAACCACTAAGACACCCTATGCTTAATGACCGTTTACCGAAGGCAACCGAAGTGAGAGTATACCCTAAGAGTGATATGTGCGAATGATTTGTTTTCAGTTATTTATCTTTGCACATTAGGGTTTTCTAATCGTATTAATTTGTCATGCATTCTTTTCATACAATCCTATTAGCATACATCTAGACAGTTAAATATTTGCAGGAATTAAAATGCGAGAAAATAAACCTACACTATTACAAGGCTTCGGGGAGGGGGATTAATTACATAGCCAGAAACCCAGGAATTTAAACAGTAAATAGAACCCTAAATTAACTATTACAAACCATGAACAGTTACAAAAATATTGGCAAAATAATAATAAGCGCTCGGCGAATTAAATGCGAGAAGAAATTGAAACCTGAAAAATCAAATTTGAGGAAAAAAGTATTTTTGGATTTTTATTGAGGAAAATATTTAATTGCAAATTAATTAAACCTAATTTCTAATTGTTTTTAAATTATGCAAGAATTTAAAGTTTCCCTAAATTAATTAAAATAATTAATTAAAAACATTTATTAAGAAAATAAATCTTTTTTTTGTGATTTTTGATTGGCTAATTTAATAAAATAATTTTTGTGCTGATTTTTAAAAAAAACAAGATAATTAAAGAGAATGAATTAAAGAAAAATAGTAGAAATAACCAAAGGGGCCTGCTGTCAGCAGATCTGGCTGGAGATGGATCCAGAAGATGATGACCCTCAGAAGATGAGATGCGTTGGATTTGGTTCTGGCTGGTGGATCTAGAAGATGATGACCCTCAGAAGATGAGGTGCACTGGATCTGGTTTTGGCTGATGGATCCAAAAGATGATGACCCTCAGAAGATGAGGTGCGCTGGATCTGGCTGATGGATCCATAGGATGATGACCCTCAGAAGAAGAGGTGCGCTGGATCTGGTTCTGGCTGATGGATCCAGAAGATGAGGTGCGCTGGATCTGGTTCTGGCTGATGGATCTAGAAGATGATGACCCTCAGAAGGTGTATGTGCTGGATCTGGTGAAAACAATGGAGAAAATGTCAAAAGCTCACGCCTGGGATCGAACCCAGGACATGAGCTTCTGATTTCCTTCCTCTGACCAACTGCGCTGGATGTTAACTTGTTGATATAATAAAAAACAAATAATATATCAGAAAAAACAAGTTTCTGGCCAGAATAACGCGCCCGAATTTAAACCAGCCATTCAGGTTGTGATACACTGTTGTCTTCTTCCCTGGAACCGTCGTTTTAGGCTCTGAATATTTACCTACAGACACAAGTCTATTGCTGAAACCTGTGTCAATCAAGAATCAAGCACGTGCAATATAAATTCAATTGGGGACCATGGATCAACTGTGTTTGAAACTCTGATCATCATGGTACCTGTGATACGGTGGGAGAACTGACTATGGTTTTGCGTTTGTTTTCGCAAATGTTTCGGTTGAGCAAGAGTCGCCACCGACTTTTTATTTTATCCTAAGGAAAGGTTTAAAAAGCACAGCAAAAACCTTTGAGATTTTTCTTGGGTTCGGGGAGTAGATTATAAAAAGGGAAGGTATTAGCACCCTTTCTATCCATGGTTATCCATGGGCTCTTAGGTATTTGCTTAGATCAACTTGCCTTGGTTTTCAATTGTTTGAAATGGTGCTCGGTGTGTGGTTTTGAAAATGTTTTGAAAAGATGCCTTGTATAGGCTACCCTTGTAACAATTCTTTACTCGAATGTTTTACAAAAGGTGTTTTGTCTTTTGAAAAGATGTTTCAAGGTTTTTTGAAAGTTTGTTTTGAAAGTGTTTGTGAAGTGTGGTTTGAAAATAGGCAAGTGTTTTCTTTTACAAATTGACAAGTACCTAAGAGTTATCTACCCTAAAGTTCTCAAAGATTTTTCTTATGTTTTAAACCTTTTGACAATTTTGTTCCACCATTGCATTTGGTGGACAATCTTGTATTAGGAGGTGAAAGGGACGGGCGCGGGTCATCGTTTTAGACCATAATTGCAATAGTGCTAAGTGTCTTTGGGCAATTTCTCTTTGAAAGGGACTTGATCATTTTTAGGCAACTTTTCGAAAGCGTCATCGAGGGACTTATGATCATTTGATTGTTTGTTTTTACCCAAAGAAACCTAACATGCAATATGGCCCAATTATTTGAAGGCAACAAAGTGGAATACCCTAGGGGTGAAAGTGTGATATGTGTTGTCCATATTTCATGCTTATTTATCTTGAAATTAGGTCAAGCTATTTTGTTCTTTTTATTTGCATACAAACCCTAACTCTAGCATGGTATATTTAGAAAGCGTTTAAAGTGCGAAAAGTAAAATTCCTACACTATTACAACACAATATGTGAAAGGGGGTACAAATGATCAAATGGGGGGATATTTAGACAAAGAAATTAAACCTAGCTATTACATCATTTTTGGCATATTTACAAATAATTAGTTGCATAAATAAAATGGAATATAAAATAAAGATGCAAAATGCAAAGAGGATTTTTATATGTATGAAAAAAGGTATTATTTATGTTAAATAAATAAAATAAAAAAAGTATTATTTTTGGGGTTTTTTTTGTATTTTAAGGGTGAAACCCTAATTTTTATTAAGTATATATATATATATATATATATATATATATATATATATATATATATATATATATATATATATATATATATATATATATATATATATATATATATATATATATATATATATATATATATATATATTAAATTTACACAAATATTTATTTATTATGTACAAAAAATAAAATAAAATGAAATATATTTATAAAAAGTGTTTTTTATGTCAAATATTAATAAAATAAAAAAAATGTAGGTATTTTTATATTTTAACATAAATATGTATTATATATATAAAAATAATAATATAAAAAAAAGTATATTTTGCATAAAATATTTTCAAAAGAAAAATGAAATAAAAATCAGAGATGAAATATATTTACATTATTTTTCTAGTTTCGAAGTAAAAATGTATCTATTTATTTATTTATGTACAAATAACTAAACAATACAAATAAATGCCTATAAATTCAAAAATGGTGAGAAAAATATTTTTTTATATTTTTTATATTATAAGCAAAAATAAATAAGTCAAAATGAAAAAAGAAAAATAAAAAAAATCATGCAAATACACAAAATGGGCTCAGGGGGTGTGAAATCAGAAATGTGGTGTGAAAAGGAAAAACAAAACTGGCCCAGCCCATGAAACTTCTTCTTCAACCTCTGAACAAAAACGCGCGCCTGTTCTTCCAATTCAAACACCTGGATTCTTTGATCTTTTGCACAAACTTCCAACATAAGAAATGTTAAGCATTGAATCACGATTCCAAATATATAAAAAACTCATCCTAACTCTCAGAAATGAGAGAGAATTTTGACATTCCCAAATCCTGACCTAAGTTTTCTGCCATGTTCAGACTCAAAATTCTTGCAGTACACATAACATAAATGAAATCTAATTACATGGGCATGTTCAGGGCTATGAATGTGACATATTATCTTCACAAACCTAAAGCTAACAATGCCTAATAAGAGAGATACGAGTTCATGAACTTACCTGTTCAGTTGAGGTTCTATCTGGCAATGGAGAAACTTTCAGTGCAAAGTGATGATTGGTATAACTTCCTTGATGTCCAGGGATGCTATTCCAAGCTTTACTTTGTCTTGAAACCTTTTGAATCGTGCTAGAGCTCTTCACCTGCAAATCAGAAAAGTGAAAATGGCCAAAAGGGTTAGAGGAGTTACAGGTTGCTTCTAATACTTTGGATAGTTTGGATTGATGGTAGGGAAGGTGTCTGAAGTGGTTTGGGCAAGAATGCTTGAAAGGATTGAGAGTTGGAACTCAATCTGCAGAGGTTGCTCTGTTTGAGCAGTTTGATGGTGGTTCTGAGTTTGTGGAGGTTTTGGAGGTATTGGAGTCGTGTTCTAGCTTGTGCTTGATGATTAGGAAGTGTACAAAACAATTGCTTAAGTGTTCTAATGCTGAGATGAAAGTTGTTGTATGTTATGGGATATTTCTTAACACTTAAGCAAGAAAAATTTTAAGTTGAGGTTTAGGCAGGTAGAGGCCCTCATAACATGCTGCAAAGCTCCTCCTTGATCAGTGTGTTATGCTCATAATCTTGTGCCAATTAGATTTCATCTGTACTTGTTGGATTTTCAATTGGACATAAAGCTTGCTTTTGCAAAAATGGCCATTTTGCTTTTTCCATAAATGGATTAAACTTGTATGTAATGCTTGAACTCATAGAACAACACTTTAACACAATGAACATGCATTAAATTATTGAGTGTTGTATGGTTTAAGAACCTGTAATGTAGCACAAACTAAGCTGACTTGAAAATGGCATAAGTTATGAACATGTACATGACCAATTCAAAAGTGAGTTTTTGCCATATTGTGAAATTCGATTCTCTCAAGTTATGAGGTTGTTTGATGAGTTCTTGGACATTTTGGAAAGCTTGGAATGTGTACTACAATCCATATTTGAAATGCAAATTGAAATTCCAAGTGGAAGTGTATGGAAAATGGTCTTGAAGTTAGGTAGAAAACCTTGCCAAAATAGGTCAAATTTTCACTAAGTTATGAATGGTTTAGTACCCTTATTCCAAAAATTGTAACTTGAGATACAAGCCTCATTTGGGAAAACTTTGTGAATCAAAGTTGTAGATTATGCAACAAGCTACAACTTTCATGTTTTGACTTTTGTTTGAATCCAAATGAATCTTGGTGAGAAAGTGGGGCAAAGTTGGAAAAAAATTAGGGTTTTTCATAACTTAGAAAAATTCTAAGTTATGAAAAATTCTCATTTCTAAGCCATTGTATGCCCGCTCAAGTGAGTGCCAAATGTGCCACTGTGTATATCAGTCATAATCAACTCTGCTTCAGCTTTGTCTATGCATCGAAGTAATACATAATCATGGCTTCGTTTGTAAAGGATGCCGTTGCTCAGGAAGAACTTAGCAGCGAATTTCCTTAAGAACTTTTTGTCATTTATGGAAGCTCCTTCGGGATAATCTCTAGTCTCGAGATACCTTTTAATTTCATGGAACCAAGGTTGTTCCACTACTTCTTCGGTATTAATCTCGTGACAATGCGCAGATTCATCCATTCGCTCGATGGTGATTTGGGGAGCCTCGTTATCCCAGTTGAGTTTAAACATGGAGGACATTGTGGCTAGAGCATCTGCTAGCTGATTCTCTTCTCGCGGGAAATGCTCGAAGGTAATTTGCTCGAAATGAGGCAACAATGTCAAGACATGTTCTTTGTATGGGATAAGATTAGGATGCTTGGTATCCCACTCTCCTTTGATTTGACTGATAACCAAAGCCGAGTCCCCAAATACGATCAAAGATTTGATCCCCAAGTCTATAGCAGCCTTGAGACCAAAGATGCAGGCTTCATACTCAGCCATGTTGTTTGTGCAGCTGAAGCAAAGTCGGGCCGTGAAAGGTGTGTGACAGCCTTCCGGAGAAATGAGTATTGCGCCGATACCATTTCCAAGTGCATTTGAAGCACCATCAAAGTACAGGGTCCATCGGGATCCCTTTTCGGGTCCGTCATACGGTCCGTCACCTTCAATGTTGTCCAAATTCATGATGTCCTCGTCTGGGAAGTCAAATCTCATGGGTCGATAGTCTTCGATAGCTTGATGAGCCAGATGGTCAGCTAGTACACTCCCTTTATAGCTTTTTGGGTGGTGTACTGGATGTCATACTCAGTTAGGATCATCTGCCATCTAGCTATCCTTCCAGATAAGGCGAGCTTTTCGAAGATATACTTGATAGGATCCATTTTGGAAATCAACAAGGTAGTATGAGTCAACATATACTGTCTTAGTCGGCGAGCAGCCCATACCAAAGCGCATCAAGTTTTCTCGAGCAGTGAGTAGCGAGTCTCACAGTCGATAAACTTTTTGCTAAGGTAATAAATAGCATGCTCTTTTCGACCAGACTCGTCATGCTGGCCCAAAACACACCCCATTGAGTTATCCAAGACGGTCAAATACATGATCAATGGTCTTCCTTCGACGGGTGGCATCAGAATAGGAGGTTCTAGCAAATACTCCTTGATTCTATCAAAAGCCGCTTGGCAATCGTCGTTCCATTCAACTACCTGATCTTTCTTCAAGAGTTTGAAAATTGGCTCACAGGTAGAAGTCAGATGCGAGATGAATCTGGCAATATAGTTTAAGCGCCCCAAGAATCCTCTAACCTCTTTTTCAGTACGGGGAGCAGGCATCTCTTGTATTGCTTTTACTTTTGCTGGATCGACTTCAATGCCTTTGTTGCTTACAATGAATCCCAGGAGTTTACCAGACCTAACTCCAAAAGTGCATTTACTTGGATTCAGCCTGAGCTTGTATTCTTTCAACCTGGCAAACAGCTTCTCCAGATGTTCAAGGTGCTCTTCCTCTGTTTGTGACCGAGCTATCATATCGTCTACGTAAACTTCAATCTCATGATGTATCATATCATGAAACAAAGCTACCATGGCGCGTTGATAAGTTGCCCCTGCGTTCTTCAGCCCGAACGGCATCACCTTGTAACAGAAAGTGCCCCATTGTGTGACGAAAGTAGTTTTCTCCATGTCCTCGGGGGCCATTTTGATTTGATTGTAGCCCGAGAATCCATCCATGAAGGAAAACACTTTGTGTTGAGCTGTATTGTCGATCAAAATGTCAATATGAGGTAGCGGGAAATCATCTTTGGGGCTGGCCCTATTCAAATCCTGGTAGTCCACACACATCCTGACTTTGCCATCTTTCTTAGGTACTGGCACGATGCTAGCGACCCATTGAGGATAGGACGTAACAGCCAGAAAGCCAGCGTCGAATTGCTTCATCACTTCTGCTTTGATCTTTTCAGACATGTCAGGCCTCATTCGGCGAACTTTTTGCTTGATCGGTGGACAGTCTTCTCTTGTGGGGAGACGGTGAACCACGATGTCTGTGTCTAAACCCGGCATGTCTTCATAAGACCAAGCGAAGATTTCAACATACTCATTCAACAACTGTATCAGGTGTTCCTTGACACTCGGTTCCAGATTGGCACCCACTTTCACCTCCTTCCGGTCCTCCTCGGTTCCCAAGTTGACAATTTCCAATGACTCTTCGTGCGGTAGGATGGCCCTTTCCTCTTGTTGCAGAAGTCTGGCTAGTTCCCCTGGTACTTCACAACCTTCGTCATCTTCATACTCGGCTAGATTGACCAGATCTTCAGAGTTATTGAAAGATATAGCAGAATAGTCACCCATGGAATCCGGAGTGGATGGGTACCTGCATTGGTGAGTGTGGGTGTGTGTAAGGGATAGCCATCCTTAAACAAAAATGCAAAAGGAAAAAAAATGAACACAAGCAGTTTATCAAATGAAAAACGTCCAATGAATCATTAAACATGGCATATGGATATGAAAAATAATCAAAACCCTTACAAGTGGACCTACATACCCCGAGCAAGGCATGAGGTGAAAAGATAGTGTACGGATTGTTTGAAAATAAATATTACAGACCAAATAAGAAAATGTTTAACAGATAAATTACTGATGAATAAAAGTGATGGGGACAAAGTCTTTTGCCTCCCAGTTGCTCAACCCCCCTTTGACAGTTGGATAGATCCACTCTTCGATGTTGCTCTCTTTGTCCTCATCCTCCAAGGCGTTGATTCCGTAGGGAGAAATTTTGACTGGCGCTCTTTCAATCTTCGAACGGCGCATAGCTTTCTGGCCAGCGGCTGTGAACCCTAATCCAAATTTGTCTGTCTTATGCGGAATGTCAGGTAACTGCCCCCATGCTGAATTCTTCCCTTCCTTTATTGCGGCCCTTGCGTCCTCCAGAGATGCCATCCTGGCCATCTGCCTCGGTGTCTCAGCTGCCAACTTTGCTACTGCTATTTCAGGAAGGACTTCTTCGAAATGTTGAAAAGGCGTCTCAATGAACTCTCCTTCAACCTCCACATACCAGAAAGAATTTAAGTGGCTAATCATGTACTCTTCTTTGCCATGGACAGTAATGATCTTTCCCTTGACAGGATACTTCAACATCTGATGCAAGGAGGAGGTGACTGCCCCAGCATGGTGTATCCAGGGCCTACCCAGCAAGCAAGAGTATGACGGACGGATGTCCATCACATAGAAAGTAGATTTAAACACCTCAGTGCCTATCTTGATGGGAATTTCAACCTCTCCATGGACCATTCTCTTCGAGCCATCGAAAGCTCTAACAACAATATCACTCGGCTTCAATTCCAATCCTTCACAATTTAGTTGGTCCAAGGCCTTCTTAGGCAGTACATTCAGCGACGAACCAGTGTCGATCAAGACATGTGCGAGAGTGGTTCCTTGGCACTCGACTGAAATGTGCAAAGCATCATTGTGGTTTCTACCTTTAGGAGTTAGGTCGGCATCAGAAAAACCTAATCCATTGTCCACAGTCAGGCTAGCCACGCAATTTTGAAATTGATCCGCAGAGGTCTCCTGGGGCACATGGGCTGCCTTCAGGAATTTTATCAGGGCTTTAGCGTGTGCTTCCGAGCAAAGTAGTAGTGCCAGCATGGAAATCTTTGAGGCGGTTTGCCCCAGCTGTTCCACATCGTAATCACTTCTTTTGATTATCCTCAAAATCTCATCCATTTCCTTCTTGGAGGTTTCCGGGATGACCAAGGGTTGAGCTCTCGTCCTGACGAGCCCATCTTGGATTCCCTTACCTTTGTCAGCAGCGGTAGGAGAGACAACACTAGGAACAACAACATCCTCAATCAAAGGGGTCCTAGCGGAGAGTTTTATTGGTGCAGGGATGACCTTATCAGCTGACGAGGGTCCAAAGATTGCTCTTGGAGGGGCAATCTCTGGAGAAAATATTCTCCCGCTCCTGGTGATTTTGCTAGTGCCCGCAATGTTACTAATGCTGGCTTCTTCATCATCCGAACTTTCTTCAGTTATTTCGATTTGTTTAATACCATGGTAGTAGACGTCACCGCCATAGTTCCAAGGTATCGATTTCTCAGAAACATAGGGAATAGGCCTTGGCATTGTTATCTTCAAAGGAACAGATTTTGTAGCTGGTGTAATCTTAATAGGCTTTTTGACGGCCTTGGAAAGATTGGCGTGAATGGTTATGATTGAGACATCTTCAGTATGAACTGGAACAGCGGAAACTTTTTCAAACAAAATTTGTCGACTATCCATAAGGCCTTGGATGCGTTTCTTCAGTAACGGACAATCAAACGGCATAGAGTAACAACAATAGCAGTCTTCCTTACATCCCGGGAAGATCCCGGCCCTCAACAGGTTCAACTTAATGGTTAGCAGTGGAGTAGTCAGATCACTGACATCAGCAACATACAAATCTTCTTCAATGGCATTGACATTTCGGCCGTGCTTCGGCATGGGTGCAGATATCACATTAGGCTTCTCCGGAGCGTCAAACTCCACCTCCTTCGCCTCTATCAGGTCTTGGATCTTATGCTTGAGTGCCCAACAATCATTGGTGTCGTGCCCAACACTGTCTGAATGGTAGGCGCATTTAGCATTAGCATGATAATATGGAGAGGACGTATTCACATTCTTTGGTGCCTCCTTGATGGTGGCGAGGTTCAACTTCAACAGATGGGGAAGCACTTGCGCCGGAGTCATATTAATGCGGGTGAACTGCCGTTGTGGCTGTTCCACCCGTTGTTGATTTGGTCTGGACTGGTTATAGCGAGGGTGCTCACTTGGAATGTTTTGAATCATTACGGCCCCCACAGTTGGCCGACGCTCCGCCTTCCCTGCTCTTCTCTGAGAATATACCATAGTTGTTTCCTTCTTAAAAGGCTTCTTCTCAACACTTGCAGCAACACCCTTCTGAATCTTTCCTGACTTGATGCCGGCTTATATTCTCTCGCCTGTTAAGATCAAATCGGTAAACCCCGCGGAAGAGTTACCAATTAGATGATTGAAAAATGGCCCAGATAGGGTCCCAAGAAACATATCAACAAGTTCGCGGTCGGTTAAAGGAGGTTGCACCCTGCCAGCCAAATCCCTCCATTTTTGTGCATATTCTTTGAATCCCTCGCTTGTTCCTAGTGATATACCCTGAAGTTGGGTACGAGTAGGAGCAAGGTCAGAATTATACTGGTATTGTTTGTAGAAAGCGGTGGCCAAATCTTTCCAATTTCGGACGCTGGTTCCCTCTAGCTGATAAAACCACTCCAACTGAGCTCCAAAGGCTGTCTTGAAAGAAATGAATCCAAAGGTTTTTATCTGCCGTATAGGGTTGAATCTTTCTCACGTAGGACCTGAGATGCATTTTTGGACAGGACAGCCCATCATACCTCACAAAAACTGGCACTTTGAATTTTGGGGGAATCACAATCCCGGCGACCAAACCCAAGTCTTCAAAATCCAAACCCGGTACTCTTTGTAGCTCCATGGCGGCCAACCTGTCTTCTAGCCCTTTGTATTTATCATCAGCTGGAGGGTATTGCTGATCAGAATAATCTTCATCTTCTTCGACCTCTTCCTCTTCTGCATCAGACTCGGAAGGTACCGCATCTCCACCTCCTTTGCTGGTTCCTTCATCAGAGATAGGAGGAAATTCAAGCACTCTTCGAGCTTCTCCGTCAAATCTTCTCCCCAAAGTATCCACCCCGAGTCTCTTTTTCTTCTTCTTCACTGGGTCTTTGTTCCCCAATTGAGTTTTGATATCCTCCTGACCCTTAGCCAAGGTCATCAGGAGTTGCTGGAACTGTGCATTTTGAGCGTGCAGGTCTTTGACTGTTTGCTCGAGATCCATCCTACTGAAATAAACAGCAGACAAATAAGGAAACCTGGAGTGAGACCTGCTTATGCACATGATGAATGGTATGCTTATGTATGCAATGCATTCAAGGATTTAGGACATTCAAAATTGTTTCAGACAAAGAAGAACGCACGTCATATTAATAAGAAGAAATTTGTTAGTACATAAATGCCCCATGGGCCAAATATTACAAAATAACTTCTCAAGGTAAAAAGACATTGCGCATCCTCTTTGGTGCGATGTAGGTGTTGAGGGCCTCTTGCTCATGGAGTCGGCGGGTAAGCTCTAGAACCTTCTTCTCATTGGCGTAGAAGCTAGCTTCAAAAGTGTTCCGTTCCTCCTTGAGCTGAATCCAACTTTTCTGCATTTCCTCCCACGATGGAGGCATGTCTGGATGTAGGATGGTGTAGGAAACCTCTCCTTCATTGACGGGCTCTTTAATCACTGGGAGTACATGAGGATAAGGCATCATTATACTTTGGGCTCGGGCTCGTACCCACTTGAGATAGGGCTCAAGAGGGATGGAGTTCTTGTGTCCCAGAGTCTTGCTATCAACCTTGTTGGGCCTCCCCCAAGCTCTGATGAATCTTTGGCAAAGTCCTTGCGCATCGTTGTCGAAGTCAAAAACTAGGTCAGGAATCAACATGTCATGAGGGCCATCCCTCCGTGCATATCCAAATTGCCTCAAAGCTAGGCAAGGGTTGTAGGTGATACCTCCTCTGATTCCAAGTAAAGGAACATTAGGAAATTCTCCGCAACGATCGACAATGATGACATTTTCTCTGGACCGAGAACACCAATGCACATCAGAATGAGTAAGAGTCATCAATCGTTGGGACCACCTTGAACCTTGGTCATTCTTCAAGACAGATTGTGGAAGGTGCGAAATAAACCACCTTGCAAGGAGAGGAGTACAGCACATGAGAACACCCCTCTTTCTCATTGTTCGTGTGTAAAATGAGTGAAGGATGTCCCCAAGCAATGTTGGTATTGGATTTCTGGACAAGAAGATTTTGACGGCGTTGACATCTACCAATTGGTCAGGATTTGGGAACAAGACCAGCCCATAGATAAGGAGTGCCACAATCTCTTCAAAGGCTTGTAGGTCCAATGAATTCCAACATTCTTGTGCCTTCTCAAACAAGAATTTTGCTAAGAATCCTTTGACGCCGCTTCTGGTTTCCCAATGCCCCTTGATGTCGGATGGTTGTAGATGTAATGCTCGAGCAACATCTTCCGGCTTTGGTTCCTTTTCCGTACCGTTGAATGGTAGTTGATTAAGGATAGGGATTCTTAGGAGTTGAGAAAACTCCTCCAAAGTGGGTACCAACTGGTAATCAGGGAAGGTGAAACAGTGGTGAAGAGGGTCAAAGAACTGGAACAACACTTTCATCATGTCTTCTTCAATGTTGGTATTGACTAGGCTGAGCAGTCTACCATGTCTTTCACTGAAGGATGAGCTTTCTGGGATTCTTGAGGTGAGCTCCTTGAGTTGAGGAGAGATTCTCACAAGGTTGACTTGAATGGTGTTTCTGCGAGGAATTTCCATGACCTACAAAACAGGAACAAAGATGAAGATCCAAACCCTTGAAATGGTTAGTGAATGCATATGATGTTTTATGATGTTTATGATGTATGCACAAGACATATGTACAAACAAATCACACCAAACCCTAGTTTCAGGCTTGCATGGGGTTTCATAGGTAAGTACCCTCTTGAGTGTAGTTGGCTTAAAAACCTGTCCTATAAATAGTAACCAGGTTCTAAGGAGCTCAATATCCTTGGATTGTTTTCATTGTTCATTCTTTTGGTTTAGCCACTTAACTAGCGACCAAAATATTCCAAGAAAACAACCCTCAATGAGTGTAGTATCGAGTATCTACCAACTTCGGACTGCACCAAAGCCGGTCATCTCACTACCCCTAATAAAAGGCCAAGATGGTCAAGTAAGGTTCTAGGTCATTAGTGCTTAGTGACATCACTCAGTGGCCCCGTACTCTCCTTGATTGAACTTAAGGGTTACCGGTACTCACAAATATGTCGCACTAATATAGCTATTGCTTCAACCGTGTCGGTATACCCCGCACAGTTTCCACAATGTATTGCTATCTATGAATGTTTCCCAAAATCCGGGTGGAGAATTGCAAACCCAAACAATAGAGCCAAGATATAAAGCAATCAATTCAAACAATTAGTCATGCAAGAGGGTGATCTAAGCCCTAAGGTTACTCCACTTTTAAAATAATCCCCAGCAGAGTCGCCAGTTCTGTGATACGGTGGGAGAACTGACTATGGTTTTGCGTTTGTTTTCGCAAATGTTTCGGTTGAGCAAGAGTCGCCACTGACTTTTTATTTTATCCTAAGGAAAGGTTTAAAAAGCACAGCAAAAACCTTTGAGATTTTTCTTGGGTTCGGGGAGTAGATTATAGAAAGGGAAGGTATTAGCACCCTTTCTATCCATGGTTATCCATGGGCTCTTAGGTATTTGCTTAGATCAACTTGCCTTGGTTTTCAATTGTTTGAAATGGTGCTCGGTGGGTGGTTTTGAAAATGTTTTGAAAAGATGCCTTGTATAGGCTACCCTTGTAACAATTCTTTACTCGAATGTTTTACAAAAGGTGTTTTGTCTTTTGAAAAGATGTTTCAAGGTTTTTTGAAAGTTTGTTTTGAAAGTGTTTGTGAAGTGTGATTTGAAAATAGGCAAGTGTTTTCTTTTACAAATTGACAAGTACCTAAGAGTTATCTACCCTAAAGTTCTCAAAGATTTTTCTTATGTTTTAAACCTTTTGACAATTTTGTTCCACCATTGCATTTGGTGGACAATCTTGTATTAGGAGGTGAAAGGGACGGGCGCGGGTCATCGTTTTAGACCATAATTGCAATAGTGCTAAGTGTCTTTGGGCAATTTCTCTTTGAAAGGGACTTGATCATTTTTAGGCAACTTTTCGAAAGCGTCATCGAGGGACTTATGATCATTTGATTGTTTGTTTTTACCCAAAGAAACCTAACATGCAATATGGCCCAATTATTTGAAGGCAACAAAGTGGAATACCCTAGGGGTGCAAGTGTGATATGTGTTGTCCATATTTCATGCTTATTTATCTTGAAATTAGGTCAAGCTATTTTGTTCTTTTTATTTGCATACAAACCCTAACTCTAGCATGGTATATTTAGAAAGCGTTTAAAGTGCGAAAAGCAAAATTCCTACACTATTACAACACAATATGGGAAAGGGGGTACAAATGTTCAAATGGGGGGATATTTAGACAAAGAAATTAAACCTAGCTATTATATCATTTTTGGCATATTTACAAATAATTAATTGCATAAATAAAATGGAAAATAAAATAAAGATGCAAAATGCAAAGAGGGTTTTTATATGTATGAAAAAAGGTATTATTTATGTTAAATAAATAAAATAAAAAAAGTATTATTTTTGGGGTTTTTTTGTATTTTAAGGGTGAAACCCTAATTTTTATTAAGTAATATATATATATATATTAAATTTACACAAATATTTATTTATTATGTACAAAAAATAAAATAAAATGAAATATATTTATAAAAAGTGTTTTTTATGTCAAATATTAATAAAATAAAAAAATGTAGGCATTTTTATATTTTAACCTATATATATATATATATATATATATATATATATATATATATATATATATATATATATATATATATATATATATATATATATATATATATATATATATATATATATATATATATATATATATATATATATATATATATATATATATATATATATATATATATATATATATATATATATTAATTTCTAAATATGTATTATATATATAAAAATAATAATATAAAAAAAAAGTATATTTTGCATAAAATATTTTCAAAAGAAAAATGAAATAAAAATCAGAGAAGAAATATATTTACATTATTTTTCTAGTTTCGAAGTAAAAATGTATCTATTTATTTATTTATGTACAAATAACTAAACTAAACAAATAAATGCCTATAAATTCAAAAATGGTGAGAAAAATATTTTTTTATATTTTTTATATTATAAGCAAAAATAAATAAGTCAAAATGAAAAAAGAAAAATCAAAAAAATCATGCAAATACACAAAATGGGCTCAGGGGGTGTGAAATCAGAAATGTGGTGTGAAAAGGAAAAACAAAACTGGCCCAGCCCATGAAACTTCTTCTTCAACCTCTGAACAAAAACGCGCGCCTGTTCTTCCAATTCAAACACCTGGATTCTTTGATATTTTGCACAAACTTCCAACATAAGAAATGTTAAGCATTGAATCACGATTCCAAATATATAAAAAACTCATCCTAACTCTCAGAAATGAGAGAGAATTTTGACATTCCCAAATCCTGACCTAAGTTTTCTGCCATGTTCAGACTCAAAATTCTTGCAGTACACATAACATAAATGAAATCTAATTACATGGGCATGTTCAGGGCTATGAATGTGACATATCATCTTCACAAACCTAAAGCTAACAATGCCTAATAAGAGAGATACGAGTTCATGAACTTACCTGTTCAGTTGAGGTTCTATCTTGCAATGGAGAAACTTTCAGTGCAAAGTGATGATTGGTATAGCTTCCTTGATGTCCAGGGATGCTATTCCAAGCTTTACTTTGTCTTGAAACCTTTTGAATCGTGCTAGAGCTCTTCACCTGCAAATCAGAAAAGTGAAAATGGCCAAAAGGGTTAGAGGAGTTACAGGTTGCTTCTAATGCTTTGGATAGTTTGGATTGATGGTAGGGAAGGTGTCTGAAGTGGTTTGGGCAAGAATGCTTGAAAGGATTGAGAGTTGGAACTCAATCTGCAGAGGTTGCTCTGTTTGAGCAGTTTGATGGTGGTTCTGAGTTTGTGGAGGTTTTGGAGGTATTGGAGTCGTGTTCTAGCTTGTGCTTGATGATTAGGAAGTGTACAAAACAATTGCTTAAGTGTTCTAATGCTGAGATGAAAGTTGTTGTATGTTATGGGATGTTTCTTAACACTTAAGCAAGAAAAATGTTAAGTTGAGGTTTAGGCAGGTAGAGGCCCTCATAACATGCTGCAAAGCTCCTCCTTGATCAGTGTGTTATGCTCATAATCTTGTGTCAATTAGATTTCATCTGTACTTGTTGGATTTTCAATTGGACATAAAGCTTGCTTTTGCAAAAATGGCCATTTTGCTTTTTCCATAAATGGATTAAACTTGTATGTAATGCTTGAACTCATAGAACAACACTTTAACACAATGAACATGCATTAAATTATTGAGTGTTGGATGGTTTAAGGACCTGTAATGTAGCACAAACTAAGCTGACTTGAAAATGGCATAAGTTATGAACATGTACATGACCAATTCAAAAGTGAGTTTTTGCCATATTGTGAAATTCGATTCTCTCAAGTTATGAGGTTGTTTGATGAGTTCTTGGACATTTTGGAAAGCTTGGAATATGTAATACAATCCATCTTTGAAATGCAAATTGAAATTCCAAGTGGAAGTGTAAGAAAAATGGTCTTGAAGTTAGGTAGAAAACCTTGCCAAAATAGGTCAAATTTTCACTAAGTTATGAATGGTTTAGTACCCTTATTCCAAAAATTGTAACTTGAGATACAAGCCTCATTTGGGAAAACTTTGTGAATCAAAGTTGTAGATTATGCAACAATCTACAACTTTCATGTTTTGACTTTTGTTTGAATCCAAATAAATCTTGGTGAGAAAGTGGGGCAAAGTTGGAAAAAAATTAGGGTTTTTCATAACTTAGAAAAATTCTAAGTTATGAAAAATTCTCATTTCTAACCCTAATTTGCATTTTTTGATTTCTTGGTGAACAAGTTTCATGATTTGGCATGTTTTGATGAAAAATGAATCTTGACTCTTGATTTTGACTAAAAAGTCAAAGTTTGACTTTTCAGTATACAGTCAAAATTGGTCAATTGACTGGGAAATTCAACTGTCAATCTTGTGTACTTGGGATCTTTTGAACTTGTTGAGCATGTCAAGATAATTCCATGGGGTCCTTGAGTCCATATGTGAGCTTGGTTTGCCATTGGCTAGGTCAAACAGCCAAAAATTGCCTTTGTGCAGTCAAAACCCTAAAAATGACCATTTTGCCCTTTTGGTGATCTGATCAAATTTCTTGTGGAATTGTGATCCAAACTTGATCAAATGGTTCATATGAGTTCATAATGTTGATGTGGGTCAATTTTTTATGAGATTTGACTGTCAATTGGTCACAGTTGACTTTTTCCCTAATACAGCTGATTTCTAGGTCAACTGTCTAATTGATTGGGCAAAACTTGGAATCAAGACTTGAAACTTGATGTGGATAAACTTGGGAGTCCAATATGAAGCAAAGAAGTCATCTTAGGCATTTTAGGTCAAAACATCTTTGTACAAACATAAACCCTAATTTGGGTCAACAGTGCAAGGAGAAGTCTTGAGCAGATGAAACCCTAATTGGATCTTGATCTTCAAGGGCTTTGTGGTGAGAAATCAATGAGAAATGGGAGGGCAAATTTTGGGGTACAACAGTACCCATTACCAGGCCTAATTTTGCTTAGATCACGAAACCCCAAATTGGAACACGAAACCCTGACAATGGCAAAAGCTTGTTCCTGCACTGTAGATTAAATCAAACGATCCAGAAACATTGCAAACATGATTATGAACACAAATATGCAACTTAAACATGCTAAATATGCAAGAATTACAGTAATCGAATTTGGATAATTGTGCAAACCGTGAGAGTGGTAGGAAGTGATTCAGGATGTGTAGGGGACCTGGGAGTGATTGGAATAGCTTCCTGGGATTTCCTGGGATAGATTGCTGGCCTTGAATTGCTCTCAAAGGTCCTCTATCCTGAAATCAGAATCTCACTTTTTGTCAAGATTGTTGAGTTTTGTTCTAACCGTTTCACGCCTCTAAGCTCTTTTTCTTGCCTTGGTTGCGTTCTCTATATGTACTAGAGTGAATTAGGGTTGTAAAAACCACTAGTATCTTTACAAATTTTGAAGATTTGATTTGGTTTTCATGGTGTATGATATCCTTCCAAATTTGGCCTAATCATGCTCTTTTTGTACCAATTGCCATTGATTCGAATTGATCTCGCAAGCTCAGCATATCTTGGTTGCTAACCTGTCAAAAAAACAAAACAAACCATATCTTTGATAATTTTCATCATTTATTTGATTTAATTCACTTTTTAATTAATGAAAAATCAAAATAAATTGAAAGAGGAAGCAAATAATTTGTGGGTAAGTATTTGAGTCGTGGAACACATTATGATCGTGGAACACATTATTTGAGTCCTTTGTGGTTTACACATCTTGATGAAGATGGAAACCCTAATTTGAGATAGACTGCTTTAGGAGAGAGTTTGTCTGGTCAACTCTTGAACTTCCTTGAGCAATTTGGGGACCTCACTTGCCATGTGTTAAGAAATATGGGAGGGAAAATTTTGGGGTACAACAACAAGCAATACACGTCGTTTCCCTTAACACAACAGAGTTTATTTCTCTAACAATTAGAAACTCATCAACACTTCAAAACATGAAGACTTACACTCCTTGTTCCCAGCAGTACTCAGGGATTTATTTTCCCCGACTCCAGCAACATTGCGGCTTAATAATTAACATGTCCATACATTGCATCCATATGTCATAGCATTGACAGCACAAATACATACAACACAATCTCATTTATTTTGAGAACATTATTGCACCATGCATTTCATACATCATGACATTACATGCAACTAACTTTTCATCTTTTTCAGGAAAGATCAATCAATAGAGAATTATCGTCAAATTTTCAAAAAGTCAAATACAAATCAGTTCCCAAGAATGGATTGGTCAACCACCTACATAATAGATATTTATTTTAGACTCCTATCGGTTCAGTTTACATCTCTCAACGGTTTATTCTGATTCTTTCATGCAAACGCTTTCTTTGGTTCAGATAAATCACTCAATGATTTACTCTGATTCTTTCCATTTAAAGAATATCCAAGATCTCTTTTGGTTCAGTTTAGACCCCTCAATGGTTTATCCTGATACTTTCCAAAGGAACACTTCGGGTTCATATAAATCTCTCAATGATTTATTCTGATTCTTTCCTGCAGACGCTTTCTCTGGTTCAAATAAATCACTCAAAGATTTACTCTGATTCTTCCCAGTTAAAGAATATTCAAGATCTCTTTTGGTTCAGTTTAAACCCCTCAATGGTTTATCATGATACTTTCTAAAGGAACACTTCGGGTTCAGATAAATCTCTCAATGATATATTCTGATTCTTTCCTGCAGACGCTTTCTCTGTTTCAGATAAATCACTCAAAGATTTACTCTGATTCTTTCCAGTTAAAGAATATTTAAGATCTATTTTGGTTCAGTTTAAACCCCTCAACGATTTATCCTGATACTTTCCAAAGGAACACTTCTGGTTCAGATAAATCGCCCCAAGATTTATCCTTATTCTTCCCAGTCAAATAACATACAAGACTTCTTCTGGTTCAGATAAATCGCTCCAAGATTTATTCTGATTCTTTTCCAGTTGAAATCAAGTTAAGACTTAGTCCATTTTCTGTCAACAGTCACCTTTGGATGGCATCTACAAGTCCATCTCTGGAAAATCTCCATCATTCCTCCAAATGGAATCTATAAGCCCATTCCCATTTCATCTTCGAGTGCAAATTTCTGGGCACTCTAGTGTCCAATCATCTTCCACCTTCAAGTCACGAATGGAAGATCCGCCAATCTAACTCTTCAGGTTTAAGAATATTGAACAGGGGCAGATGTTGTACTCCAAAATTTTCCCTCTCATTTATCAAATATTTTCTCATAAGATCTCCTTTGGTTCAAGACTACACAAGGGTTTGGTCAGCTCAAGACACCTCCTTAAGCACTGATGACTGAAATTAGGATTTGAGACTGCACAAGGATAATTGAACTTTTAAGGCCTCATATGAATTTCATGGATCATTATGGACCCGCAAGATTTCTCATGTCAAGTTTCAAGTCTTGGATCACATTTTTGCTCAGTCAATTGAGCAGTTGACCTAAAAATCAGCTGTATTGAGGAAAAAGTCAACGGTGGTCAATTTACAGTAAAACTTCATAATTTTTTATCCATATCAATAATGTGAACTCATATATGTCATTTTATAAAGTTTGGACCATAATTCCTCAAGATATTTGATCAGATCATCAAAAGGGAAAAATGGTCAAAATTAGGGTTTTGATTGAGAAAGGGTAATTTCTGATTTTGACCTAGAAAATGGTTAATTGGTTTGAGGCATGATCTCAAGAGTTCAATTTCATCATTTTGACCTAATGGCTTGACTCAAAACATTTCTCAAGGTCATTTGATTGATAGTTGATTTTCAGTCAACTGATCAAAAGTCAATTATGCACTGAAAAGTCAAACTCTGACTTTTTAGTCAAAATCAAGTGTCAAAGATCACAATCATCAAAACATGTCAAAATATGAAACTTGTTCATCAAGAAATAAAAAAGTCAAAATTTCCAAACTTAGAAAATTTTCTAAGTGTTGAAAACTTCATATTTTTTCACAACTTTAAGCCAATTTTTCACCATGATACAAGATGATTCAAAAGAAACTTTCAACATGAAAGTTGTATATCTCCATGAGATCTAAAACATTGATTTACACAACTTCTCCTATAAATGCTTGGATCTCAATTTATTAATCCATGAAGTCGTGGTCATGAAACTAAAACACTTAGTGAAATTTTGAGCATTTTGGTCAGGATTTTGACCTAACTTCTGACCCAAGTTTCACATAGTTCCATTTGGATTTTGCAAAAGTGATTCAAAGAGGGGTTGTAGAGAACATTAAAAGCTTTCCAAAATGTCCAAGAACTCCTTGAGATCATTTGTGAGCAAGGAGAATCGAAGGCCAGAAGTTGGGGTTTCAAGTTGTTTTGCAAGGCAAAATTTGTGATGCAACATGAACCAAATCTCAAGCCTATGCTGCACAAACTTGCTTTTCAGGCCTCTAAACCTCAAAATCCCTCCCTAATAAGAAGATTACACTTGCTTTTGAGCTATTATCCATTTGATTCAAGCTTTATCCAAGATAATTTTCCATTAATGGGACAAAGGCACCATTGCCATTTACATAAAGCAAGCTTTATGCAAAGTCAACTTACATTGAGATTTGCACTTGTTCCTTCTGCATAAGCTTCCTCTACAAAGTCAAATAAGCATGTTTAAAGTTAGTAACCACTCTAGATAGCTTTGTACCTTGCCTTGAAACCATACTTGTCAAGCTAAATTCAAAAACAAGTCGAAAACTCATAACATATGATTCTTGGTTTGTGATCATTTTCAAACCTCAAAACCTTTCCTCTATAAATAGAGATACTATTTGCAAGAGAACACACGCATACACAAGCCCTAAAACACACTAGAATTCAGAACTGTATCAAAAATCATCATTGTTGCACATTCTGACCAAAAACTTGAAACTCACATTTCCCTCGTGCGTTTTCAAGCCTTTTGGTTCCTAAAGCTTATAAACATCAAATACAACTCATCCATGTCCCTGTTACACGACTGTAACTCCATTTATATCATCCTTCATAGCCAAAAACAGAGCACTGCACATTGACTTCTCTAGACCATTTCAGCCATCCATTGATCAAGCTAATCATTGCATTAGCTTCTTGGAACCTCAAGGAAGCTAACCTGATCATCACCATCACTTGAAACAAGCTCAAACTCAAAACACGATTTCCAATTTTGAGGTAAGTTTTCCTAACTTTGAACTCTTCATACAAGCATCATTAATGGTTTATTTGTGAATAAGAAATGTAGATATCATTGTCCTAAAGCTAACCATGTCCTTAGATTTCATCATTGTTGCTTGAGTAGTTAGAATTTTGAATCTGAACCTCAGAATATTTAGGTCAGGATTTGGTACCATTAGAAATTCATGCTCATTTTTTAGAATTAGATTAAGTTATTTACATATTCAGAATCGTGAGAAAATTTCTAACAAGTTTGATGTTGGAAGTTTTATGAATGGTTGAGAAATGATGAAGTTACAGGTTCTTTGGCTGGAGGGTGAAGATGAAGTGTATCCATGACTCATTTTGTATTATATATTTATCACTTCAGTTAAGTTAACGGATGTATAGCCACCCCAGTGGTAAAGGCAGCGCACGTTTATGGTCAAGGGTGTGGGATCAAGCACCAGCGCGGCCACTTTTGCTATTTTTCTAACATTTCCTCTTTTTTGTTCCAAAAAACAAGCGCCTGGGCCTCCAAATGATTGGGCCTTGCCTTTTTTTGCTATTTCTGACCACCTGCCTTATTGTTTACACCCTTGGCCCATTATTTTTCTTTATTATTTTATTTTCTTTTTTTATTTTATTTTCATTTTATATTTTCTTTATTATTATTATTATTATTAATGATGAAAAATCCAAAAATATTTTATTTATTTATTTGCATATTTAGAAAATGCTCATTTATATTTTATTTTTTTCATAAAAACAAAAGAACAAAAACATTTTCATTTAATAAATTAATTTCTTTTTTTATTCAATAAATATTTAGATTAGGGTTTAACTATTATATTATTTTCTTGTGAATAAAATTAATTTAGAACTTAGATTTATTTTATTTAATTAATTTTCATTTGTATTTTCATTAAGATAAAACCTTTCATTGAAAAACCCTAAAAATCTTGTTTTCTTTAAATTAGTTTATTTTACTAACTTAATCTTAATTTTATTATCTTTAGTTAATTGTTGTATTTTAGTTAACTAGGTCAAAAAACCTTTTCATAAAAACCAAACAAAAATCATTTTCTTTTTGCACTTAGATTCTTGCATTTTTATTTATTCATTTTTTGTATAATATTCAATATGGTTGTAATAATTATTTAGATTTAACTTTCTTGCAATTCCCCATTTGTAATTTGTACACCCCTTCCCCTAAATGATGTAATAGCTTAGTATTTTTATTTTCCGCAATTTAAATTCTTTATATACAAATGCTAGTAATTAGGGTTTGTATGGGAAGATAAAATCAATTCTTAGAAAACCCTAATTCAAATACAAAACAATGCATGTAAATCAATACACTTGCACACTTGCACCCTTAGGGTAAACCCACTTTGTTGCCTTACAAAAAATAGCCATATTATGCATGTGAGGTATCTTAGCAAAAACAATAAAAAAATACAAGATCATAGTCCCTCGATGACGCTATCCATGTTGTCTTTCAAAATTATCTTAGTCCCTTAAAGAAAATGCTAAGATATCTTACAACATTGCTAATCATGGCTATACGATGACCCTTGCCCCTCCCTTTTACATCCAAAGATAGGATTGCTTACCAAATTAATGGTAAGATAACAATATCAAAGGAAAGAGGAAATAAACATGAAAGACTTTTGAGTAGGTAGATTGTTCCTAGTTGCTTGCTCAATTTCAAACCAAAACATCCTTGCTATTTTCAAAACAAACACCAACACTTTCAAAAACATCTTTCAAACTTGAAAACATTTGCAAAAGATCAACATTTTGTATACATTCTTACAAACTAGAATCATTATAAAGTTTGCCTAAACGATAGCGCCTTTTCAAAATACTTTCAAAAACCATACAAAGCACATTTTCAAACAAAAGCAAGTGATCTAGCAAGTAACTAAGAGCCCATGGAAAAACATAGATAGAAAGAGTGCTAATACCTTCCCTTTTCATAATCTACCCCCCGAACTCAAGAAAACATCTCAAAAGTCTTTCCTGTTCTTTTCAGCATTTCCTTTTGGATAAAAGAAAAGTCGGTAGAGACTCTTTCTAACCGCAACATTTGCGATAAAACGCAAAACAACCAAGTCAGTTTTCCGACCGTATCACATAATGTATACAAACTGTTGACTTTTCATGTTTGAAAGTGTTGGTGTGTTTTTGAAAGATATTTTAAAGAATGATTGTGAGCAAGAAACTATGAACGTTCTACCTACTAAAAAAGTCTTTGTTCATTTCATCCTCCTTTAGATGTTGCTATCTTACCATTGATTAATAAGAAGCCCTATCATTGGATGTGAAGGGACGGGCATGAGTCATCGTATAGTCATAAAATGCAATGTTGTGAGATATCTTAGCATTTTTTCTTTTAGGAGTCTAAGATCATTTTGAAGGCAACATTTGAAGCGTCATCGAAGGACTATGATCTTATATTTTGAATGTTTTTGCTAAAGTGTATCACATGCATAACATGACTATTTTTCTTAAGGCAACAAAGCGGAGTTAACCCTAGAGGTGCAAGTGTGCAAGTGTTCATTTTTCATGCTTGGCTTATCTTGAATTAGGGTTTTCTAAGTATTGATTTTTATCTTTCCATACAAACCCTAATTACTAGCATTTATATGAAAGCGATAAATTATGGAAAATAAATTTCCTACGCTATTACATCATTTGGGGGATGGGGGTTACAAATTTACAAATAGGGGGATGACAAATAATTAAACCTAATTACTATTACAACCATATCGAATTGAATGAATAATGTACAAGTGAAATGAACATGATGTACAAAGATATAAATGGAAAAGAAATGGGTTTTGTTTTAATTTTGTTAAGGAAAATGTTTTAAACTTGATTAAGAAAAAAATAATGAACTGGAATGAGAAAATTGAATTTAAGTTTTAAAGAAATGAATTTAAACAAGAAAACATTTTTTAGGTTTTTTGAGAAAAGGTTTTAATATTAATCAAAATAGTAAGGAAATTAATTAATTTAAAGAAAACCTAAATTCTAAGTTAATATTAATTAAAATAAAATGAATTTAACCTATATCTAATTATTAGTTTAATTAAGAAAAAGAAATAGTTTATTTAAGAAAGTGTTTTGTCCTTTTTGTCTTGAAAAGTAAAATATAAGTGTATATATACTATAAGTAAAAAATAAAAAATATTTTTTTAATCTTTTTTATTAATAAAACTAATATTTATAATAATAATAATAATAATAATAAGTTTTGAAGAAAAGAAAAATAAGAAAATAAAATAAAATAAAGAAATAAAGTCAAGGGGGGGGGGGGGGGGGGGGGGGAGGACAGATTGGGGTGTTTTTTGAAGTTAAATTATTTTTAGTACTAGGCCTGGCCCAATGTTTTTTTTGTAAATCAGAAAAAAGGAAATAAAATAAAATATAATGGGCCTGCACTGGGGTCAGCATACAAGGGGGTGTTGTGCAGCAAAATAGGAAAGGCCCAATGAGCAGGAGGCCCGACGCGCTTGTTTGGAAGCAAAAAAGAAAGAAAAGAATGAAAAGTTGTGAAAAGTGGCAGCGCTGGGGCTTGAACCCACGCCCTCACTAATATACTCGTGCTGCCTTACCACGGGGGTGGCTATACATCCGGTGTTATAATTGAAACCATAACATTATATTACAAAATGCTTTCTAGCCAGAACTTCATCTTCAACCTTGTGCGCTGTGATACGGTGGCAGAATCGACTGTTAATACTGGTTTGCGTTTTTTGTTTGCAAATGTTGCGGTAAGCAAGAGTCGCCACCGACTTTTATTTCATCCAACAAAGGAAAAGGAAAAACAACAGAAAAAACCTTTTTGAGATACTTCTGAGTACGGGGGGTAGATTATAGAAAGGGAAGGTGTTAGCACCCTTTCTATCTGTGGTTTTCCACGGGCTCTTAAGTACTTTCTCATTTTGAAATTGCTTGTGTGTGCTTGTTTTGAAAAGGTTTTACTTCATGGTGACTCTTGTATCATTCCTCAAGAGTGTGACAAAGTAGTTTAAAACATTGTTTTGAAAAGTGTTTGTGTGAAAAGTTTTGTTTGAGCAAGTACCCAAGAACTAATCTACCTACTCGAAAAAAGTCTGTTCTTTTTCCTTTAGAAAGCGCTATCCTATTATTAAGGAATAGGTAGAACCATCGTTGGATTTTAAAGGGACGTTCGAAGGGACGAAATGGTCTCTGAAGGCAACAACTAGAGATACCTTAGCATTTCGAAGGGACTATCTTCATAAGATCAATTCGTAGGCAACTCGAGGGACAAGTAGGGACTATGATCTTTAAGACGATTTTGAATCGCAGATCATTGCTAAGGTATCCCTATGTTCGAGGGACACGACCATTATTTCCGAGGCAACCAAGTGAGGTAAACCCTAGGAGTGAACATGTGCAAGTGTATTTTTCAGTTAATTATCTTTGCATAATTAGGGTTTTCTACTGTTTTAATTTCATTTATCTTTTTCATGCAAGCCTATTGTCCATACATCTAACATTTAAATAATTGCGGAAATTAAAGTGCGAGAAATTAAAATCCTAGCTATTACAAGGCTTTGGGCAGATACATAATTATTTTGGCTGAAAATAAAATACAGAATTAAAATCCTATTTAAATTTATTACAAACTCGGAGCAGTTACAAATAACGAAAAAAGGAAAACTAAAAGCGCGCGGCAAATTAGATGGGAGAAATAATTAGACGACCTAAAAATCTAAATTGAGAAAATATTTATGTTATTTTTAAGGAAAAAAATTAGGTTACGTATGAAATTAAATCCTAAATCTAATTACTTTGAATTACAATAAAAAGACATTAAATTACCCTAATTTAATTAAACTAATTAATTAATAAAATATTTTTCATGAAAAAATATTTTTGATGTTTTTTGGTGATTTTTGATTAAATGAAAAAAATGAATTTTGGTGTTATTAAAAAAAGGATATAATTAATAAATAAAAGAAAAAGAATTAAAAATAAAAAAGAGTAAGAAATTAGGCCTGTCTAAACACCCAGGGGGTATGTTTTGAAATGTTGTCCAGACCCACTATACTGAGCCCAAACATGCGCCAGATCCTGTGGAATCATCTCCTGAAGATTCATGGTGAACCCTCAAGGCTGGGGCGTGAGGTCTGCCTAGTAATGGATCTCAAGGATGAGATCAAAGGGCACGTGGTGGTCCTCAAAATATAACATGCACTGGATCTGGAACAAACAAAGTGGAAAATAAGAAAATGTTGAGGCCTAGGATCGAACCCAGGTCCTCCCTCTCAAACACCTCACCCTTTGCCATCTGCATTGGAGCGCTTCTTTGTACATATAATAAAACAAATAGAGTATAAGGGTAATTAAATGCTACGCCCAGAAAAGCGTGCGTGAATTCAAACCTGCCAGTGAGGGTTAGCCACCTCATCGTCTCTTTCACTAATCTGTTGTGTTAGGCAACATAATTTTACCTACAACAGATTTCTGTCACTATAAGCTGTAGTGACGGATTTGGTTCGTAGCTATAACCATGTGTTACTCAAGAACATGATACAGACAATATAAATCACAAACAACATAAGAGATCAATCAGGAATTTCATTCTGAGTCCATTGATACCCAGAATCCCCTCCAATTTGTCTTGAAATTAAGAACCCTAATTTCAAGCTTCTGAACCCTAATAATGGCATAATCCCATTCCTGCACTGAAACTCGAATTAGAATATTCAAACACCTTCATATGATGATCATGAACATGAAAATATATTATAATAGCATGTATAACGCGTGAATGGGCACAATCAAGATTGAAGGGAAAACGATCAAACCGTGAGTATCTGGAGGCAAATGGGGATGCCTTGATGCGTGGAATTGATGCTGCTGGCTTTAGAAAGCGTCCAGAAGCGTGTTGTCGGCCTTGAAATTGCCTGAATGAGTCTGTAATTGAAAATATGATTCTAGATTTTTGCAAAAAAACTCAATGTTGTTCTTGATATTTTTCACTAGTTGCGCCTCTCCCTCTGCCTTGTTTTTGTTCACTATATGTAACATGATGAATTAGGGTAACAAATTTGGATCCAATCTTGAGAATTGATGAAAAAATATTTAATCTTTAAGCCATATTCTTTCATTCCAAACTTGACCAAATCATGTCATTTTTGCCTTGATTCGATTTGGCTTGATTAGGCCAACTCAAATAGATTTGATCTTCATCAAAATCAGATCATCAAAACAAATCTTTGATATTTTTGTTATTTATTTGATTTAATGTGATTTTTAATAAATAAAAATCAAAATAAAATAAATAAATAGAGAAAATAAGGCATGGCTGTTGATTTAGGTCGTGGATCATGTTGGAAGTGAGGTACAAGCTTAAAAAGTTGGGCCCATTTGGCAAAAAATGCATTTGTGAGCACATTTGACTTTTGGCAATTTTCCAAAAATGGTCAACTTTGACCATGCATAACTCTTCCAATTTTAACCCTAGAGAGGTATTCTTGGACTTTTTAGAAAGCTTAGGGTATCCTCTAAACAACCCTTTTAGTCTCATCTCAATTGGGTCTTCCATGTTCATATAATAAGCTTTGACCCAAAAGGTGTTTTTGTTGACTTTTCAAAAGGACCTATAATGTAAAAATCATATCTTTTTATGGGTGCATTTCTTGAACTTGAGGGCTGAATATGAGTTGTAGGAAATTGGATTCCCTTCAAAATGAGCTTTGGATGAGAAATTTCTGATAAAGTATGAGAAAGTTATGCTTGGTCAAAGTTTGGTTGACTTTTCCTGAGAAACCCTAATTTAGCAACTTTTGAGTTTTGATGAGTTAGGAGCATTCCTTGGGGAATCATGATCAAACATTGATCAAATTATGAATATAACTTCAAAATGTTGATGTTGACCAAAAATATTGAAGTTTGACTGTATGTGGGCCACAATTGACTTTTGACCTAATATAGACGATTCTCAAGCATCTGAGCAGTTGACTGAGCAAACTTCTTGTGCAAGGCTTGAAATTTGACATGGAGGGTATTGAGAACATATTAGGACCATGGAGAGAATATGAGGTCTTTGGAGTTCACCCATCTTGATGAAAATGGAAACCCTAATTGGAGGTTCATTGCTTTAGGAGGGAGTTTGTCTGGTCAACTCTTGGACATCCTTGAACAAGTTGAGTATCTCAATGAACATATATTGAGTAAAGTGAGAGGAAAAATTTTATGGTACAACAACTGCCCCTGTTCAATCTTCTTAAACTTGAGCATGTAGATTGGCCAGTCTGCCTTTCGTGATCTGAAGGTAGAAGAGGATTGAACACTAAAGTGCCCAAAAATTTGCACTCGCATGCAGTAATGCTTGATTGGTGATATCGGTAATGGGATTACAGATTCCATTTGGAAGTAGATAGAGAATATTCGGATATGGGCTTAACGATGCCATCCAAAAAATATATTGGTTGCATGAAAGATTCCTTTGAGAGAATTCTTGTACCTGCCGTTGAGGAGGACTTTGCTGGAAAATGTTGATTCACGTCTTGGGAAATAGAGGCTAGGGGCTTCGATTGTCCATTAATATATTGGGGTATTAACTCCTGATTGAGGAAGTGGAAGTGAATTGCATATCTAGTCAGGGTCCAGGCTGCACAATGACTTACTTGGGAAAGGTGAAATCAACCGTAACTGGTCGGGTCCAGGTCTTATTGTGTTGTAAACTATCTTCTGGAGATGAAAGAGAAGGAACCTGGATAGTAGGGTTACTTCGAAATGAAAGCCTTGATAGTAGGGCTATGAGAAGGAACCTGGATAGTAGGGTTACTTTGAGATGAAAGTCTGGGTAGTAGGGCTATGAGAAGGAACCTGGATAGTAGGGTTTCTTCGAGATGAAGGCCTGGATAGTAGGGTTGTGAGAAGGAACCTGGATAGTAGGGTTACTTCAGGATGAAAGCCTCAATAGTAGGGCTGTGAGAAGGAACCTGGATGGTAGGGATACTTCGAGATGAAAGCTTGGATAGTAGGGCTATGAGAAGGAACCTGGATAGTAGGGTTACTTCAAAATGAAAGCCTGGATAATAGGGTTGTGAGAAGGAACTTGGATAGTAGGGTTACTTCGAAATGAAAGCCTGGATAGTAGGGCTAGGAGAAGGAACCTGGATGGTAGGGTTACTTCGAAATGAAAACCTGGATATTAGGGCGATGAGAAGGAACCTGGATGGTAGGGTTACTTCGAGATGAAAGCTTGGATAGTATGGCTATGAGAAGGAACCTGGATAGTAGGGTTATGAGAAGGAACCTGGATAGTAGGGTTACTTTGAAATGAAAGCATGTATAGTAGGGCTGTGAGAAGGAACCTCGATAGTAGGGTTACTTCGAAATGAAAACCTGGATAATAAGGCTATGAGAAGGAACCTGGATGGTAGGGTTACTTCGAGATGAAAGCCTGGATAGTAGGGCTATGAGAAGGAACCTGGATAGTAGGGTTACTTCGAAATGAAAGCCTGGATAGTAGGGTTGTGAGAAGGAACCTGGATAGTAGGGTTACTTCTAAATGAAAGCCTGGATAGTAGGGATATGAGAAGGAACCTGGATAGTAGGGTTACTTCGAGATGAAATCCTGGATAGTAGGGCCATGAGAAGGAACCTAGATAGTAAGGTTACTTCGAGATGAAAGCCTGGATAGTAGGGCTATGAGAAGGAACCTGGATAGTAGGGTTACTTTGAGATGAAAGCCTGGATAGTAGGGCTATGAGAAGGAACCTGGATAGTTGGGTTACTTCGAGATGAAAGCCTGGATAGTAGGGCTATGAGAAGGAACCTGGATAGTAGGGTTACTTCGGGATGAAAGCTTGGATAGTGGGGCTGTGAGAAGGAACCTGGATGGTAGGGTTACTTCAAAGCGATAGTGTAGATTAGTTGACCCGTTTGGTTTTGGGAACTGAGTTTCCATTAATCATCTGCAGACATGACCTGTATAACTGCTGGATTTGTTGAAGCTAATCGTCTTTCCTGAAAAGATAACAGGGTTAATTATGTGCGATGCATGAAATGCATGGTGAGATGATGTTCTCAAAATAAATGAGATAATGATGTATATGATATGTATGCGCATGTTGTGATGTATGTGCATGAAATGCTATCGGAGTATGTTCGGGTCTGGGAAAATAAATCCCTGACTGCTGTTGGAGATTTATGAATATTCTGTCAGAAGATATTCTGCTTGAGAATAAACTCTGCGGGGGATAAACTTAGAAAGTGAATTTCTGTATCTGAAGTAGTGAGCCCTGTCGGGGATTGAGCTTATGCATCCGTAGAAATAAACTCTTCTTGGGGGATGAAATTTACTGAGCCGCCCGTGATTATGAAATTCGGCTGGGGGATATAACTGTCAGGTTTCTGAATGACTTTGGCTGGGGAGATTAGTTCCTGTTTCGGGAAAGCCGACATCAATTCTTTTGAATACTTTTACTCTATGGGGAGAGAATGTACTGATGACTATGTTCTAAAGCTGTCTCTGTCCCGGTACCTGCTGGGCAGAGTAATTTTCGGGTGTTGACACTTCTTGTTTTTGCCCCTGTTCCTGGAATTACTAGTAATTGTCTTTCGTTTCTTATGTAAATATTAATGAGCAGCAATCATATTCAAATCCATATGTCAAAAATAAATCATTGGGCGTTCTTGCAAAACAAAGCAGAAAAAGAAAAACAACTCGAAGTTTCTTGTGAAAATGATTTTGTATTGATTTTTTGAAGTTGTCCTGTAATAGGCATTTTTGTACAAGGAGGCCGACATTCTAGTAAGAGAACACCGCCGTAAAAATAGAAGCTATACAAATTTGTGTAAAAGAAAACAGCTATGTGAAACAACCCCATTGGGTCCCAACTCTTCTATTTCCCCTATATCTTCGAGCGTCTCATCACTTTGTTGTTGGTCCGAAGTTGATTAGGTTGATTGGTTCCGTCCGAGCTTGATAGTCAATACTGAAGTTTGGTCACAAGATGATCCAATGAGACATAGTGATACACTCTATATCCCTAACTTTTGCCTGGACTTCCCTTTCGGGTTTTCAGTCCACCGAGATACCCTTTTTTGCCCAAGCTGACTTTTCAGGTTTTCGGCTTGCCGGGTGTACAATTTTTTTCTTCATTTTTATCCCTTACTTTTTCCTGAACCATTTTGGTTCGCTGGGAAGCCCTTATTTTTGCCTAGGCCAGTCAACCTAGCGGGTCTTTGAATTAAGCGTAGTATCTTTTCACTATGTCTGCATTGACAGGGTGAGGAAGGTCGTCACCGTCTATGGTGGTTAGAATCATACCTCCACCCGAGAAATTGTTCTTAACTACAAATGGCCCTTCGTATGTGGGAGTCCATTTTCCCCTGGGGTCACCTTGCGGCAGTATGATGTGCTTGATCACTAGATCCCCGACTTGATATTCTTGACGTCTGACTTTCTTGTTAAAAGCCTTGATCATTCGCTTTTGATACGTCTGACCATGACAGATAGCAGTAAGTCTTTTCTCATCGATTAGATTTAGCTGATTAATTCGAGTTTGGATCCAGTCGTCTTCGTTCAAACCTGCCTCCTTCCTAATCCAGAGAGAAGGTATCTAGACTTCGATGGGCAGGACTTCCTCCATGCCATATACCAGAGAGTAGGGTGTTGACCCTGTCGATGTCCGTGTTGAGGTATGGTATCCATGAAGAGCAAATGATAACATCTCATTCCAGTCTTTTTATGTCATCGTCATCTTCTGTACAATTTTCTTGATGTTCTTGTTATCCGCTTCAACAGCGCCATTCATCTTTGGTCGGTAGGGAGAAGAATTATGATGTTGTATCTTGAACTGTTTATCGAGATCGATGATCATTGTGTTATTGAGATTCATACCATTGCCAGTAATAATTCTCTCTGGCACACCATATCGACAAATCAGATTATGTCGGATAAACCGCGCCACGACGTTCTTGGTTACCGTAGCAAAAGAGGCTGCCTCAACCCACTTCGTGAAGTAATAAATGGCTACTAGGATGAAGCGATGCCCATTAGAAGCAATAGGCATGATTTCTCCGATCATGTTGATGCCCCACGTTGCAAAGGGCCACGGAGCTGTCAAGACGTTTAAGGGGACCAGAGGCACATGCACCTTATCAGCGTAGATTTGGCACTTATGACAAGTTCCAAAGTGCTGATAGCAATCGGCTTCCATAGTTGACTAGTAATATCCTGCCCGTAGGATCTTCTTTACCATGGTGTGTCCCCTAGAATGGGTTCCGAAGGTGCCTTCATGTAGATCTTTCATGATCCTCTCTGCTTCGCTCTTGTCTACATACCGTAGTAACGTGGAGTCATGATTGAGTTTGTAGAGGATTCCATTACTGAGGAAGAACTTCACAATGAACCTTCTCAGAAACTTCTTATCATTAACAAATTCCCCTTCGGGATACTCTTGAGCCTCGAGATACCTTTTGACTTCTTGAAACCAGGGTTTGTCTGCCACCTCTTCGGTATCAATTTCACAGCAATGTGCTGGTTCATCCAACCTCTCAATGGTGATTTGGGGAGCTTTGTTGTCCCACCTGACTTTGAACATATAAGACATAGTAGCTAGCGTGTCAGCTAACTGGTTCTCCTCTCGTGGGAAATGTTCAAAAGTTACCTCCTCAAAGTGTGGGAGCAATGTTAACACGTACTCTTTGTATGGGATGAGATTCGGGTGTTTCTTATCCCATTCGCCTTTGATCTGACTTATTACGAAGGCTGAATCCCCGAAACGTCCAAGAACTTGATCCTGAGGTCAATAGCGGCCTTGAGACCCATGATAAAAGATCCACACTCCGCCATGTTGTTAGTGCAGTTGAAACATAGTCGGGCAGTGAAAGGGGTATGACATCCCTCAGGAGATATTTTTATAGCACCGATGCCATTACCCAGTGCGTTCGAAGCTCCGTCAAAAACCATAGTCCATCGGGATCCTTCCTCGGGTCCTTCATCCGGTTCAGGTTCTTCATAGTCAGTCACCAACATCATATTCTCATCCGGGAACTCAAAATTCATGGACTGGTAGTCATCCACGGCCTCATGAGCCAAATGATCAGCCAATACACTCCCCTTGATTGCTTTCTGGGTTGTATATTGTATGTCGTACTCAGTTAAGATCATCTTCCATCTTGTTCTTCCGGAGAGAGTAGGTTTCTCGAAGATGTATTTAATTGGATCCATCTTAGATATCAACAAAGTATTGTGGGTCAACATATACTGTCTTAGTCAGAGAGCAGCCTATGCTAAAGTGCAACAAGTTTTCTAGAGCAGTGAGTATCTTGTCTCACAGTCGGTAAACTTTTTGCTAAGGTAGTATATCGCATGCTCTTTTCGACCAGACTCGTCATGCTGCCCTAGCACACACCCCATTGAACTGTCTAGCACTGTTAAGTACAATATCAAAGGTCTTCCTTCAACCGGAGGCATCAGAATTGGTGGTTCTTGAAGGTATTCCTTGATTTTTTCGAAATCTGTCTGGCATTCGTCATTCCACTTTACCACTTGATCTTTCTTCAGAAGCTTGAAGATGGGCTCACAAGTAGCAGTCAAATGTGAAATGAACCTGACGATGTAATTCAAGCGTCCCAAGAAACCTCTAACTTCCTTCTTTGTATGGGGAGCTGACATTTCTTGTATGGCCTTTACCTTTGCATGATCTACTTGGATGCCTTTGTCACTAACAATGAAACCCAGAAGCTTATCAGACCTTACCCCGAAGGAGCACTTGTTCGGATTCAACCTCAGCTTGTATATCTTCAACCCGTCGAACAATTTTTGTAGATGATCAAGATGCTCTTCCTCAGTTTGAGATCTGGCTATCATGTCATCAACATAAACTTCGTTCTCGTGATGAATCATATCATGGAACAAAGCGACCATGGCGCGCTGATAAGTTACCCCAGCATTCTTCAACCCGAAAGGTATCACTTTGTAATAGAAGGTGCCCCACTGTGTGACGAAGGTTGTCTTCTCCATGTCTTCATAAGCCATCTTGATTTGGTTGTAGACAGAGAAACCATCCATGAAGGAGAAGATTTTGTGTTGTGCGGTGTTGTCAACCAGAACATCAACGTAGGGAAGTGGGAAGTCATCCTTGGGGCTTGCCCTGTTCATATCTCTGTAATCCACACATATATGTACCTTACCGTCCTTCTTAGGTACTGGAACAACGTTAGCAACCCACTATGGATAAGAAGTGACAACTAAGAATCCCGCGTCGAACTGCTTCATGACCTTTTCCTTGATCTTCTCTGGCATTTCAGAGCGCATATGGTAGACCTTCTGTTTAACCGGAGGATAATCTTCTTTGGCAGGCAGACGATGAACCACAATATCAATGTCTAAGCCTGGCATGTCTTCATATGACCAGGCAAAGATCTCAAAATAGTCGTGCAACATTTGTATCAACCGCTGTTTGATCTTAACTTCCAGATTTGCGCCGATCTTGACTTCTTTTTTGTCTACCTCCATGCCCAGGTTTATCGTCTCAACCGACTCTTCATGAGGTTGTATAGCCCTTTCTTCCTGTTGTAATAGTCTAGAAAGTTCTCTAGGCACCTCACAATCATCCTCGCCTTCGTCTTTGGCTTGGTTGATTGGATTTTCAAAGTCATAATGGACAGTAGTAGAGCTATTATCAATGGGATCCAGAGTGGATATGGATCTGCAGTATGATACGTGAGTGTGTGTAAGAGCATAGCTGTTTTGATAAAGTGAAAATAGGAGAAAAAAAACAAAGAGCGCAAAATTTGTATGCAAGGAACGTCCAATGTTTCATTGATAATATATGAAATGACAAATAATGGACCTCACAAACAAAGCCAATGTGCCTTGGGCAAGACACTAGGCTGTAGAGTTTAAATTGTTTATTACAAATCTCAAAACAAGTAAGATAATTACTGCGGAATAAAAGAAACTGGTATAAAGTCCCTAGTCGTCCAGTTACTCGGTCCATCATTGGTAGTTGGGTAGATCTAGCTGTCAATGTCTGAGTCTTCCTCGCTGTCTTTAATAGCATTAATTCCCCGATTACTGATGCATAGGGGAGGTCCTCCAGCCCGAGCGTGTCGAACAACCCTTTGAGCTCCTGAAGTAAAGCCCAAACCAAACTTGTCAATTTTATGAGTAAAATCAGGGAGCTGTCCCCAGTTGGCACACCCACCTTCTTCAACCACTGCTCTGGCGTCTTTGAGAAAAGCCATCTTTAGAGGAGGTTTTTTGCTAGTGTTTTCAGCCGATTCCAGGATCTGGGGAACCTCTTTAAAGTTCTAGCAAGGAGTCTCTATGAATTCCCCGTCCATCTCTACATACCTGAAGGAATTGAGGTGGCTCACCATATACTCCTCCTCAACATGCATAGTGACAATCTTCCCCTTTACTGGATACTTCAGCATTTGGTGCAGTGTAGAAGTAACTACCCTAGCTTCATGAATCCAAGGACGACCCAACAAACAAGAGTACAACGATCGGATGTCCATTACATAGAAAGTGGACTCAAAAGTATGGGAACCTACTTTGACAGGGATGTCCACTTCTCCATGCACCATTCTCTTCGACCCATCAAAAGCCCTCACCAAAATGTTACTAGGATTTAAGGTCAATCCCTCGCAATCCAAACAATCCAATGCCTTCTTAGGCAGAACATTCAGCGAAGACCCAGTATCTACCAGCACATGAGCCATAGTGGTGCCCCTGCATTAAATCGAGACATGTAGAGCATCATTATGCTTCCCCCTCTTCGGTGTCAAGTCTGCATCTGAAAAACCCAGCCCATTGTCAGCAGTTAGACTGGCCACACAATCTTTTAATTGATCAGCTGAGGTCTCTTGCGGCACATGCGAAGTCTTGAGGAATGCAATCACAGCCTTCGCATGGGCCTCGGAGCACAACAGTAGGGACAACATGGATATCTTGGAGGGGGTCTGCCCCAGCTGCTCGACCATATTGTAGTTGCTCTTTTTGATTATTTTCAGTATTCCTCTATCTCTTTCTTAGAGGCTTCCACGACAATTTTTCTAGGCGCCTCCGTCCGGGCAGGCTCACCTATAACTTCTTTGCCTCAGGTCCCAGATGACTCGATCGTGGGAGTGATAATTGGAGTAAGCATAGGAGTAGTAGTAGTTGTACCAACAGGAGTAGCAGACGGAATAACAATAGGCCTATTGACAATCTTCTAGGAGAACTCGGGAGAGAAAACCCTTCCACTTCAGGTAACCTTGTTGGTCCCGACAATGTTACTTACATTTGGATCAGCCTCTTCATTTTTTCAGATCTTGTTTGATGCCATGATAGTACACATCGACACCATAATGCCATGGGACACCTTTGTCGGAGGCATACGGGACAGGACCAGGAACAATGATTATTAGTGAAGCGACTCTTAGAACAGATGTAATCCTAACAGGTCTTCTCGAGGAGATCTTGGAAGGATTGGCGGAAATGGTTATAATAGCAACGTCTTCAGATGGAACAACAGGAATCAAAGTTTTCTCGAACAAAATTTCTTTGCTATCCATCAGGCACTGAACACCTGACTTCAGCAAATGGCAACCAGAAGGAAAAAATGAACACATGTGGCAACCTTCACCACAACCCGGAAATAAACCGCTGACAACAAATTCTTCTTAACCGTCATAAGAGGAGTAGAAACTTCATCAACCAAGGTCACAAATAAGTCGGTATCAACAACATTAACTCCATGACCGTGCTTAGGCATGGGAGCACTTATAACATTGGGCTTTTCCGGAGCATCTAACTCAATTTCCTTGGCTTCGATAAGATCCTGTACCATATTTCTCAGAGCCCATCAGTCGTTGGTATCGTGGCCAGAACTCTCAGAATGATAGGCACACCGAGCATTTGGATTATATCGGGGAGACGTGGTGTTCGGATTCTTGGGAGCCTCTTTCAAGGTCGCCAAATTGGATCTCAACATATGGGGTAGAAATTCGGCCAACGTCATGTTGATCCGGGTAAACTGTCGTTGTGGTCTTTCCACCATTTGTTGATTGTTGCATTGTGGAGCAGCTGTAGGCCTAGGTATCATTATAGCACTTACTGTCTGACGGTGTTCATCTCTGCTTTGACCTCTTGGGCTATAGATGGCACTGGCTTCCTTCTTACCAACAAAAGGCTTCTTTACCGAACTCGAAGAGGCATCCTTCTGTATCTTGCTGCTCCGAATCTCAGCTTCTACTCTCTATCCGATTAGAATCAACTCAGTGAAACCGGATGACGAGCTACTGATCAAATGATTAAAGAACGGACCAAATAGTGTCCCCAGAAACATATCGACCAACTCCCTATCAGACAACGGGGGTTGGACTCTTCTAGCCAAGTCTCTCCACTTCTGTGCATAGTCCTTAAAGTCTTCACTTGCACCCATGGACATACTTTGGAGTTGAGTATGAGCAGGAGCAAGGTCGACGTTGTATTGATACTGCTTATAAAAAGAAGCAGCCAGATCTTCCCAATTTCATACATTGGCTCTCTCCGGCTGGTAAAACCAATCAAGTTGAGTTCCAAACAAACTGTCTTGGAAGAAGTGTACTCATAAAACTTTGTCAGCGGTATGGGGTTGGATTTTCCTTACATAATACCAGAGATGCATTTTAGGACATGAAACTCTGTCATATTTGGCGAACATAGGTGCTTTGAATTTTAGAGGAATGACAATTCCCGATACTAACCCCAACTCCTCAAAGTCCAAGCCATGCACTTTTTGGATTTCCATTGCACTCAACCGCTCTTCGAGATGTTTATACTTGTCATTAGCCGGAGGGTATTGTTCTTTAAAATTGTCTTCTTCTTCCTCTTCCTCTTCTGATTACGACTGGACAATTGTTTCCTTGCCCTTCCCATCTTGGTTGTCTTTCTCACCAGATGTTATTACAAAGTCTAAGGCCCTTCTTGTCTGCCCTTGGAACCTTCTTCCTATATTTATAACTCCGGCTATCTTCTTTGTCTTCTTTTTCTTCTCCTCGTCCAACAAAGTCTTCAACTCTTCTTGTCCTTTGGCTAGGGTCAAGAACAACTGTTGAAATTGTGCATTCTGGGCTTGAAGGTCCTTCACCGTTTGCTCGAGATCCATCTTACTGAAATAAACAGTAGAGAGATGAGGAGACTTGTTGCAAGAAACATGCTTATGTTATGATGAATGATAAATGCATATGCAAGGTTTTCAAGGATTTTAAGATTCAAATTTGTTTTAGACAAAAAGAAAACACACGTCATATTAATAGATTAAAGCTTGAGTACATCAATGCCTTCTTGGGCAAAATAATACAAAAACTCTAAGATAAAAAAGGTAGTACACATCCTCTTTGGTGCAATGTAGGCATTCAGAGTCTGTTCCTCATGAAGTAGCCTAGTGAGTTCCAAAACCTTCTTCTCACTTGCGTAGAATTGGGCTTCGAAGGTATCTCGCTCCCCCTTGAGTTGTATCCAATCCCTTTGTAGGTCTTCAAGAGAGGTAGGCATGTCAGGATGTAGGATAGTATATGGAACATCTCCCTCCATGACAGGCTCAACGATTACCGGGAGAATGGAGGGATAAGGCATCATAAGACTCTGAGCACGAGTTCGTACCCATTTGAGGTAAGGCTCAAGAGGGATGGAATTCTTGTGCCCCAAAGTCTTGCTATCTACCTTTTTTAACATCCTCCAAGATCGGATAAATCTCTGGCAAAGACCTTGATCGTCGTTGTCGTAGTTAAATACCAAACCTTGAATCAATATCTCATGCGGGCCATCCCTTCGGGCGTAACCAAACTGTCTTAAAGCTAAGCAGGGGTTGTAGGTGATACCTCCCCTAATTCCAAGTAAAGGGACATTAGGAAATTCTCCACAACGATCGACAACGGTAACATTCTCTATGGATCGGGAACACCAATGAATTTCTGAATGTTTGAGCGTCATCAACCTTTGTGACCACCTTGAACCTTACTCGTTCTTTAATACAGATTGGGGAAGATGCGAAATAAACCATCTTGCCAAGAGAGAAGTGCAACATATAAGGACACCTCTTTTCCTCATTGTGCGAGTGTGAAAAGAGTGTAGGATATCCCCTAGCAATGTAGGCACCGGGTTGCAAGATATGAAGATTTTGACGGTGTTCACATCTATGAGTTGGTTAGTATTTGGAAACAAAACCATCCCATAGATGAGGAGAGCCATAATTTCCTCAAAGGCTTGCAAATCCAAGGAATTCCAACAGTTTTGGGCTTTCTCGAACAAGAACTTTGCTAAGAAACCTTTGACACCACTCCTTGTTTCCCAATGAATTATGACATCAGAGGAGTGCAAGTGTAGAGCTTGATAAATCTCTTCTGGCTTTGGGTCTCTTTCCGTACCATTGAAAGGTAGTTGATTGAGAATGGTAATTCTCAAGAGTCAGGATAATTCTTCCAAAGTAGGCACAAGTTGATAGTCGGGAAATGTAAAGCAATAGTGTAAGGGGTCAAAGAACTGAAAGAACACCTTCATCATGCCCTCATCTATGTTGGAGGTGACCAAGTTGAGTAGGCGACCATGTCTCTCGATGAATGGAGAGTTTTCAGGAATCCTTGAAGCTAGTTCCTTAAGTTGTCGAGGGATCCTCACAAGGTTGACTTAAATAGTTTTACTGCAAAGTGAATTGATATCCTACAAAACAAAGACAAAGATGAATCCAAAAAATCCTTGAAATGGTTAGTGAATGTGAACGATGTTATGATCTTCATGATGTTATGTACAAGTATGTATATACAAACAAAGCAAACAATTCCTTACGTTTAGGCTTGCATGGAGTTTTATAGGTAAGTACCCTCTAGAAGTTTAGTTGGCTTAAACCGGTCCTAGTAATAGTAACTAGGTTCTAAGAAGCTCAATATCACTGAAATGTTTCCTTTGTCATTGTTTCAGCACAAGCCTCTTTAATGGCGACCGAAATATCCCAAGAAACCAAACCTCAATGAGTGTAGTATCGAGTATCTACCAACTTCAGACTGCACCAAAGCCGGTCATCTCATTACATCCTAAAGGCCAAGTTAGTCAAGTAAAGGTTCTAAAAGTTCATTAGTTCTTCATGACATCACTCAGCGGCCCTGTATTCTCCTTGATTAACTCAAAGGCTACCGGTACCCACAAATATGTCGCACTAACGTAGCTATTGCTTAGACCATGTCGTTATACCCCGCACAGTTTCCACAATGTATTGCTACTTACCTATAAGGTAACCCAAATCCGGGTAGAGGATTCAAACCCAAATAAAGAACCATAATGTAAAGCATACAAGTCAAACAAAGAAAGCAAATAAATATGATATAGCCCCTAGGTAACCCCACTTTTAGAATTTTCCCCAACAGAGTCGCCGATTTTGTGATACGGTGGGAGAACTGACTTGAGGGTTTTGCGTTTGATCGCAAATGTTATGGTTAGCAAGAGTCGCCACTGACTTTTCTTTTATCAAAAAGGAAAGGTGAAAAAGCACAGGAAATATCTTTGAGATTATTTCTTGAGTTCGGGGGGTAGATTATGAAAAGGGAAGGTATTAGCACCCTTTTCATCCATGGTTTTCCATGGGCTCTTAGTTACTTGCTAGATCACTTGCTTTTTGTTTGAAATTGTACTTGATGTGGTTTTTGAAATTATTTTGTAAAGAGGCCATTGTATAGGCAATCTTTGTAATGATTCTTGTTTGTAAGAATGTATAAAAAGATGTTTGATCTTTTGAAAATGTTTTCAATTTTGTAAGATGTTTGAAAGTGTATGTGTTTGTTTTGAAAATAGCAAGGATGTTTGTTTTGAAATGGAGCAAGTAATTAGGAGCAATCTACCTACTCAAATGTCTTTCTTGTTCATTTTCTTTTCCTTTGACATTGTTGTCTTACCATTGACTTGGTAAATAACCCTATCTTTGGATGCAAACGGGACGGGCGTGGGTCGTCGTATAACCATGATTAGCAATGTTGTAAGGTATCTTAGCATTATTTTTGAGGGACTAAGATCATTTGTAAGGCAACTTAGATAGCGTCATCGAGGGACCATGATCTTGTATTTTTTTCTTGTTTTTGCTAAGATACCTCACATGCGTAATATGGCCATTTTGTATAAGGCAACCAAGTGGAATAACCCTAGAGGTGCTTGTGTGCAAGTGTATCATTTTCATGCTTGTTTTTGTCTTGAATTTGAGTTTTATAATCATTGGTTTTAGTCTTTCCATACAAACCCTAATTACTAGCATGTTATATAAAAGCGATAAATTGCGAAATTTAAAGTTAGTACGCTATTACAACATTTGTGGGGAGGGGTGTACAAGTTGAATGGGGATTGCAAGAATTTAAACCCTAACTAATCTATTACAACCATATTGAATTGGTATAAATATACAAGGAAATAAATAAATACAAAGTATAAAAATGAATAAATGTACAAGGATATAAAATGTAAAGAAAAGGAATTTTGTTTGGTTTTCATGAAAAAAGATTTTGATCTTAACTTAATTAAATAAAGAAAACAGTTAATTAAGTTTGAATTTATTAAGAAAAGATTTTAAATGAAAACCTAGTTCTATTAACTAATCAAAAGAAAATAAGTTTAAGAAAAGTATTTTTTGTTATTTTTTATCTTGAAAATATTTGTAGTATTATAAAATATTTTTAGTCTTTTTTATATTAAAATAATGTATTTTAAATGGTGTGAAGAAAAATAAATAAATAAAGTAATATTAATTAAGTTTATAAGATTTACTTAATAAAATAAATAAAGTATAATAAATAAAAATATTTTTATTTATGGAAAAATAAAATAAAATAAGTCAAAATATAAACATATATCATTTTCTTATATTTTTATGATTTTTAGTATTTAGGAAATATTTTTAAGAAAAGAAAAATAAAAAAATGAAAAAAATGAAAAAATAAAATAATTTGGGCCAGGGGGTGCCAAAAGTCAGTATGGGAGTCAGCTAGCAAAAACAAAAATGGACCAGGCCCAAAGGGCCCAGCGCCTGCCAAACAAAAAAGGGTCAGAATTGCAAGAAAACATGAAAAAATGCAAAAGGGTACCGCTGGGGCTTGAACCCAGGTCCCATAGGTTACAGGCGAGCGCTTCTACCACTAGGGTGGCTATACATCCGTTAATACAAATGAAACAATAAATATGTAAGGCAAAACACCCCCTGAAGACTTCATCTTTAACCTCTAGCCAGACCTATTGTAACTTGCTCATTTCTCATTAAAAATGAAAACTGTAAACATGAAACTTGTAGCAAATTTTCTCACGATTCCAGAAATGTAAAGTATTAAAACTATAGATCAAAGATAAGCAAGAATTTTAATGGTCCTAATCTGAACCCTAAAAATTTCAGAAATTTCAGTTTCAAAATTCTCTAAGCTTAATCAAAATCAATGGAAGTTATGGACATGGTTAGCTTCAAGGCAATGATATCTACATGTTTTATTCACAAATAAACTATTGATGATGCTTGTATGAAGAGTTCCAAGTTGAGAAAACTTACCTCAAAACTGGAGATCGTGTTTTGAGTTTGAGCTTGTTTCAAGTGATGGTGATGATCAGGTTAGCTTCCTTGAGGTCCTATGAATCTAATGCAATGGTTAACTTGAACAATGGATGGTTGAAATGTCCTGGAGAAGTCAAGTTGCAGACTCTATTTTTTGGTTATGGAAGTTATGATATATGGTGTTACAGTTCTAGAATAAGGATGGGTATGGAAGCTTTAGAAACTAAAAGGCCAAGAAACACATGAGGGCAATGTGAGTTTGATGTTCAAGATCAGAAACTGTACAACAATGGAGTTTTTATGCAATTTCTGATTTGAGAGAGTTTTGGTGTATTTCAGGGTGTTCAAGCTCGTGTTCTAGCTCACAAATAGTGACTCTATTTATAAGCAACAAGTTTGGAGTGCTCTAGTTGATCAGAATTCAAATTTACATGTTTAAGTTAAACATGTGATTTTTTGACAAAACAAGTTTCCATGCCTTGTGTACTTGCTAAGATAGAGTGGTTATGCTTTAAAGAAGCTTGCTTCTGACTTTATGGATGGAGTGTGATCATAGGGAACAAGTTAGAGGCTCAATGTGAACTTTATGCAAAAAGCTTGCTTTACAAGAATGACACTGTTAACTTTGTGCCATAAATGGAAATGCAACTTGGACAATAGCTCAATTGCTTGGATCAAAGCTCTAACATCTGTGTAAACATTTAATTATGGAGTGAAAAACAATTTTGAGGCCTGAAAATCAAGGATTATGCAGCCTAGCGTGGATTTGGTTCAAGTGTTCATAAAAAATGACTTGTAATTCAAGTGACAAAACCCTAATTTCATCTCTTCGATTCTCCCTCCTCAAGAATGATCTCAAGGAGTTCTTGAACATTTTGGAAAGCTTGAAATGTGCTCTACAACCGATATTTGAATTTCTTTTGAATATTCCCTTTGGAACTTTGTGAAAAATTGTCATGAAGTTAGGTCAAAATCCTGACCAAATTAGGGCAAAATTTCACTAAGTGTTTAGTTTCATGACCCTATGTTCATAAAATCATAACTTGAGATCCAAGCATTTTTGGAAGGAGTTGTGTAAATAAAAGTTGTAGATTTCATGGAGATCTACAACTTTCATGTTGGAAGTTTATCTTTAATCATCTTGCATCATGGTGAAAATTTGGCTCAAAGTTATGAAAAAAACATGAAATTTCCAACACTTAGAAAAATTTCTAAGTTTAGAAATTTTGACTTTTCAAAATGAAATCTTGACTTTTTGATTTATTCATGAATAAGTTTCATATTTTGATATGTTTTGATGAATTGTGATCCTTGGCACTTGAATTTGACCAAAAAATCAAAGTTTGACTTTTTAGTATACAGTTGACTGAAAAATTCATCTTTCAATCCAATGGACTTGCAATGTTTTGAACCATGCCATTAGGTCAAAATGATGGAATTGGACTCTTGAGATCATGCCTTAAACCAACTGACCATTTTCTAGGTCAAAAATCAGAAATTGCCCTTTCTCAGTCAAAACCCTAATTTTGACCATTTTGCCCTTTTGGAGATTTGACCAAATTTCTTGAGGAGTTGTGGTCCAAACTTGATCAAATGACTCATATGAGTTTAAAATGTTGATGTGCACCAAAAATTATGAAGTTTTACTTTGAATTGGCCATAGTTGACTTTTTCCCCCAATACAGTTGATTCTTAGGTCAATTGCTCAATTGACTGATCAAAAGTGTGATCCAAGGCTTGAAACTTGACATAAGTAAACTTGGGGGTTCATAATGATCCATGAAAATCATATGGGGCATTGGAAGTCCAAAAATCCTTGTGCAATCTCAAACCCTAATTTTGGTCATCAAGGCATAAGGGGGTGTCTTGAGCTGATCAAACCCTAATGCAGTCTTGAGCCCAAGGAGATCTTGTGGGAAAATTCTTGATAAATGAGAGGGAAAATTTTGGGGTACAACAATGTATTATCTCATAAAATCAAAAAACACACTTGTGTTTTAAACTTTTTAAAGGTGAACTACGTGTACCCTGATCCCCTATTGCACGAAAGGTGGTACGTAGGCACTAAAGGTTCGCAATCGTGGCGGGTGCAAAAATCATTAGAAAAAATCCTTCTTTTATCACCTCCACCATCTATTTTACCTACAACATTTTATAGCCAAAATATACAGATTTTACAAAGAGGTTCCTGCGGATTACCGTAGATGTTTAGGGTGGTAATACCTTCCCTTTGCATAACCAACCCCCTTACTTAGAATCTTTCCCCCTCTTTTTGGGTTATTATCTATTTTCCCATTCCTTTGGAAACAATTAAGCGCGGTGGCGATTTTTATTTGATCTATATAAGTCTACTCAATCCAATGAATTAGTCTTTAACATTTCTACCGCTACAGAAAAAAAAGGCGACTTCACTGGTGAAAGATTGACCTCTTGCTAGTCCATCCCTAAGTGGGTTGAGCCTATATTTATTTATATCTATATATGTGCTATTGTTGTTTATGTGTTATATGTTATATATATGTTTGTCTGGATTTTCCTGATTTTCAGGGTGCTTGGTGATTACTTATGAGTCCTATACCCGGACTTGTGAAAACTTTAAGATAGGACGGGTCGTATAGTCATGTTAACATTGAGGGAGTAATCCAAAAAAAGGAGGCATGGGATCCCTCACTCAGTGGATGCCCCTTTGACTGTAGTGTCGTTTATCGAGTAATCGAGAAGACGTACTGCTTTCGACCTGGGAGTCTCCTGAAGCTGAGGACCGTAGAATACCTAACCTATCTTGGCCTTTTAGGTGTAGTGCGAAAGCTATGACGGAGTAATCCGAAAATAGTTTCCACGCGATACTATGCTCGGACGAGTCTTTCTTGAGAATATTACTAATTACCGAGTTAATCGAGAAGTTGGTAATATCTGAAGGAAGGATGTAGACTCTGGGAACCTCTAGAACCTTGTTCAGAAGGTGATAACTTTTAGACCATACCTTATGGGTAGTACCTTCAACCTCATGCTCGTCGCGTTGAACCTATGAACCCTAGGTTTGTGATGTTGTGTGTGATTGTTGCATCATGCATCCATGCACTCGTAAACATCTTTTGAAGGTATTTCATTTCAAGGGACTTAAAAGTTGACCATTTGTGAATATCTCAAGTACCTTTTGGCCATGGATTCTGGAAAAAGAAAGACCGGAAAATACAGTTTCAAAGATCCGAAGATAGATGAGTTGATCAGTCTAATTCACGAGATTGAGTGTTCTGAAGATTTTCGAAAGAAGTATGGATCCATCACCCCCCTCATGAAGCTTAGGATGAAGGAGGGTATTCTCTCGACCTTGGTCCAGTTCTATGATCCGATGTATCATTGCTTTACTTTCCCTGACTATCAGTTGTTGCCTACACTAGAGGAGTATTCTTATCTGTTGGATTTACCTATTACCGATGGTGTTCCCTTTACTGGTTTGGAGGGTGAGACAAAATCACACGAGATTGCTGCTTTGATCCATCTGGGGAAGTCTGAGGTTGAAGCCCATATGACTACTAAAGGAGGGTTAGAGGATTACCAGCTCAGTTCTTATTGGAAAAAGCTCGTTACTTTGCCAGGATGAAGAGTATAGTCGCTTTTGAGGCCATCTTTGCTCTACTTGCTTACGGGTTGTTCTTATTTCTTAATGTGGACAAGTTTGTTGACGTTAATGCTATCAGGATCTTCATGATTGGAAACCCAGTCCCTACATTGTTGGGTGATGCTTATTACTCTATTCATCTTCGAAATTCTTATCATGGGGGGATGATTGTCTGTTGCACGCCTATATTGTACCGGTGGTTTATTTCTCATATGTCTCAGTCTGATGCTTTCCGGGATGTCAGAAAGGAACCCTATTGGGCTCCTAAGATCATGGCACTTACTCACTCGGATATTGATTGGTATCATCGAGCTTACCAGGATATAGAGATTGTTGACAGTTGTGGTAGTTTCCACAATGTACCTCTTCTTGGTACAAAGGGAGGAATTAACTACAACCCTGTTCTTGCACGACGACATCTTGGTTATCCAATGAGGGATAAACCAAATAGTATTCATTTGAGTAGTTTCTTTTTGAAGGAAGGAGAAGACCATAAGGAAGCTAGGGAGCATATTGTGAAGGCCTGGCGTCACATTCATAGGAAGAGTATGAAAGACTTGGGACCTAGGGGAGCTGTTTCTTCGGAGCCTTATCTTTAGTGGGTCCAAACGAGAGCTATTCAATTGAAGATGTCGTATTCCCGGGAAGCACCTATGCCTGATTTGTTTGTGAAGACCACTCTTCCCTTATTGGATGATGTGGAAGAGCTACAACTTGCTTTAGTCAGGATGTAACAGGAAAAGGATTCTTGGAAGAATAAGTGCCAAACTTTAGAGATTTCCTATAGAGCAGACTTGAAGGAGAGAGACGACTTGATTGAGATTCTTGAGAGTCAGGCTGTAGAGATGATGGAGAGGCAATGGGATTTATTTTCTCCTAAGCCTCAGTCAAATTCTAGTTGCTCACTTCCTGATTCAGGTGATTGCAAGGAGGTTGCCACCAGATATGCGGAAGAAAACCAGAGGTTGAAGGCTCAGATTTCCAAGCTTACAGGGAAGCGCCAACGCATAGATTGATCTCCATCAGCTTTGCTTCTTAGGGTTTTAGACTTTATTTTAACCTTGTACTTGGGATTATTGAAACTTGTAATCCATTTTGAAGTTATCATAATAATTTTTTTCAGTATTTCAAATATGTTATTACTTTGATATTTGCAATGTGTCTATAAATCTTTAAGTCCCTTGAAATATTAAAATAAATCATGTGCATTGCACGTCATGCATCATGTTGCACATATTTCTTCCATTTCTTTGCATATCCAGGTGTCTTACCAAGCTTCTTTACTTCGTTCATCAAGCTGTCTCACCACTACAACACTTGAGCTAATTTCAGAAGGAAGATGGACAACTTAGAATAAGAGAATCGTGAGCTGCGTGAGGAAGTTTCTGCTCTGAAGGTCGGCATGGCCAATCTTACTGATCTAATGGAATCTCTGGTGGCTGCTCAGAATCAGCCACCGAGTTTTTAGCCTCAACAAACAAGGGTGACTACTGAAGCTCCGATTGTTCCTATGTCTGCTACTCCAGCTGTTGTTCAAAATCGCATGCCTCAAGGTTATCCACGGGGAATGCCAGAGAACTTTGCACATGAAGTTTTCAATCTTGGTCCTCAAGAAGCTCCAGTTGTTCAGAATATTGTTACTCATGCACCTCCTGTGGTGCATGTTTCTCCTACTGCACCTCCTTCGGTGAGTATGGTCTCATTTGCTATTGATGATATGTATCGTCCTTTTCCTTCACCAAGTGAAGACTTGGGTCTCTATGATAGAATGGATGATTTTCAAGAACAGTTTGACAACATGCAGAGGGAGATGAAGGCCCTCAGGGGAAAGGAATTGTTCGGGTAGAATGTGAATGCTTTATGCTTAGTCCTGAATGTCAAGATACCTGCGAAGTTTAAAGTCCCGGAATTCAAGAAGTACAAGGGAAACACTTGTCCTCGTGCTCATCTTGTGATGTATGTAAGAAGAATGTCTACCCATACTGATGATCAGCGTCTGCTGATTCACTTTTTTCAGGATAGTTTGACTGGTGTTTCACTGAAGTGGTATATGAGTTTTGAAAGTGTCAATATCCATAATTTCAATGACTTAGGAGAAGCATTTATCAGACAATACAAATACAACATGGACATGGCACCTGACCATGATCAACTCAGGGCTATGGTCCAGAAAGACAGGGTATCATTCAAAGAATATGCACAGAGATGGCGTGAAGTAGCCTCCCAAGTGATTCCTCCCATGGAACAGAAGGAGATGACTAAGATTTTCTTGAAGACTCTGGGTGGTTTCTACTATGAGAGGATGGTAGAGAGTGCGCCAAGTGACTTTACTGAAATGGTAGGCATGGGTATCCACTTAGAAGAGGCTGTAAGAGAGGGTCGTCTAACGAAGGGTGAAAGTTATGGAAGTGAAAAGAAGCCATCCTATGGGTTTTCCAAAAAGAAAGAAGGAGATACAAACGATGTCATGCAAGAAAGAAGAGTTAATCCTCCTAGAAGAAATTATCAGCGTCATCAGCAAGTTGCCTCAGTTACTCCAGTTGTTTGTATAGCTCCGACTACTGTTGCTTATCAAAGACCACCCCAACATGGGAATAAAGGGTATAATCAGAGAAGGGATAGTTATGACCTTATCCCTATGAGTTATACAGAGTTACTCCCAGCGTTAATTCCGAAGAAGTTGGTTCAGACCCGACCACCTCCCGTTGTACCATCATTGTTTCCTTGGTATTATAAGGCAGACCAAACATGTGCTTTTCATCAGGGAGCACTAGGGTATAATGTTGAGAATTTCTATCCTTTGAAGACTGAGGTACAAAAATTGGTGAAGTCTGGTATTCTATCTTTCAAGAATGTGGGCCCTAATGTGAAAGATAATCCTCTACCAAAGCATGGAGGAGCAAATGTTGTGAACATGGTGGCCGATTGTCCATGTGACTTCTAGATTTTTGATGTTAATTCGGTTAGAGGAGATTTGGTGAAAATACATGCAGACCTCTATGAATTTAGCTACTATACGCATGATCATGTCGGTTGTGCTATTTGCAGTACATATATACAGGGTTGTGACAAGATAAAGGCTGATTTACAAGAAATGATGGATGGGGGCCTCATCCATATAATCATACCTAGGGCAGAGTATGAAGAGGAAGTGAACATAGTTTCTGGATGTCCTGGATGTGAATAAGGATCTTGTACAATTGCATGCTACTTTCTGCCACATGGTTGGCCAGGTGGAACATCAGTATGGATCTTGCTGAATTTGCTGTCGGGACCCCCGAGGATGTTCAATTGTAAGGAAAGGTGTTCAGTTATTATTGGATAATGGAACCATCAAGGTTACAGGTCAAAGGGATGATTACCATGAAGTTGATGTGATTGAGGTCTGTTTGGCTGAAGAAGAGTCGGATGATGAGTATGCCTCTGCGGATGAGTATTTCTCCTCAGATGAGGATTTGTTTTCCAGAGATGACTCTGTAATGACTGGTTGTGTTGAAGAGGGAGTAAACGTTAGTGTGCCTTGTTTTGGTGCACCAGCCCATTTTTAAGTTGAATATCATAGCAAGCCAGCTATTACTCCATTGGTGATTAGTTTGTTGGGTCCTGTCCCCTACAAGTCAGATAAGGTTTTACCCTACAAATATAATGCTACAATTATAGAGGATGGTGTGGAAATTACCATCCAGACAATGCCTAATGTTGAAAATATTTTTGAGACTAGCAGAGTGACCCGCAGTGGTCGTGTATTTGCACCCGTTGTTCGTGGATATGTTAGCGCTGGAAAGAAAGTTATGGAAAGTGTTGAACCAAAGAAGGCAGTGGGTGAATCTAGTGGGGCTATGCTAGAAAAGGAGGTGGGTGATATTTTAAAGATAATCAAGATGAGCGACTATGGAATTGTAGATCAACTACTGCAGACTCCTTCAAAGATATCTATCTTGGCTTTATTGATAAACTCCTCTGCTCACAGAAAATCTTTGATGAGGGTATTAGACCAAGCTTTTGTGGAGAGTGATATGCCAGTAGACCAATTCAGTAGTGTAGTAGGGAACATTACATCATGTAATAACCTGAGTTTCTGCAACGATGAATTACCTGATGAAGGAAGGAATCACAATCTGGCCCTACACATCTCTATGAACTGCAAGAATGATTCACTATCCAATGTGTTGATTGATAATGGATCTACATTGAACGTTATACCGAGGAGCACACTTATGAAGTTGAAATATCAAGGAACGCCCATGCGCCCAAGTGGCATTATTATGAAAGCGTTTGATGGATCAAGGAAGTCTGTTATTAGTGAAGTGGACTTGCGTATTCATATAGGCCCACATTTATTTCAGATTACTTTCCAGGTCATGGATATTGTACCCGCTTATAGCTTCTTACTGGGACGGTCGTGGATACATGAGGCAGGGGCTGTCACTTCGACTTTACATCAGAAGTTGAAGTTTGTGCGAGAAAGAAAAGTGGTAATTATAAATGGAGAGCAGACATTATTGATATCTCATTTGTCCTCTTTCAGCATTGTAGAGGCGGATGAAGCTGCTGTTGGAACCCAGTTCTAAGCTTTATCCATTGACAACATAAGAGGAAATAAGAACTCTATAGCTTCGTTTAAGGATGCGCAGCAGGTTGTGCGTAACAGCCATAGCGACGTTTGGGGACAAATTGTTGACCCACCTGTGAACAAGAATAGAGTTGGCTTGGGGTTCTCTATGAAGTATGATAAAGGTAAGGGCATGAAGCCAAAGTCTGCTACATGCATGTATCAAGACGTCTTTCTTAGAGGGAGTTATCTTTATCCAACTATTTCAGAGATTAATGCCATTGTGGAAGATGAAGCAGAGCCAGAAATACCGAATTATGTGACACACAGAGTTAGGGTTCAGAACTGGATCACCATTGATGTTCCCTCTTGCATACATGTTTCAAAGTAATTCGTTTATTAATCTTTTTGAAAAAAAAGCTTTCACTCTGCCCAAGGTGAAAGTATTAATATTGTATGGGCTTATCTATTTGCTGTGATTTTTAAAATCAATAATAAAAGTTGTTTTTATTTTCCAAATTGTGTCTTTATTTTCTATTTTTTTCTTGGAAATGGTAATCATAAAAAACCTTTCAAAATAAATAATAACTGAAATTCAATTTGCATGATCACTTGTTATATGTGCCAGTTTCTAAAAGCAATCATAAATCATATGTAAAGATTAATTAAAAAACTCGTTGAATACAATGACCTTGCACCCTCTCCCAACTTTGAATGTCATGTGTATGGGACCGAAGAAGAAGACTATGATGAGATTCAAAAATAGGTCTCACGGTTGCTTGAGCGCGATGAAAATTCCATTCAGCCATATAAAGAGCCATTGGAAGTAATCAACTTGGGTTCAGAAGAAGATCCAAAGGAAGTCAAGATTGGAGCATTATTACATCCTGATATGAAGAGCCGGTTGATTGAGATGTTGAAAGAGTGTGTGGATATTTTTGCTTGGTCTTACCAAGATATGCATGGTCTAGATACATATATTATAGAGCACAGTTTGCCGCTGAAGCCAGAGTACCCACCAATCAAACAGAAGTTGCGAAGAACTCACCCAGATATGGCAGTGAAGATCAAAAAAGAAGTTCTAAAGCAGATTAATTCTGGTTTTCTTGTGACATCAGTGTACCCTCAGTGGATTTCCAATATTGTCCCAGTACTGAAGAAAGACGGAAAAGTTCGCTTGTGCGTAGATTATAGAAATCTTAATAAAGCTAGTTCAAAAGATGATTTTCCATTGCCACACATCGATATGTTAGTGGATAGGACAACAAATTTCAAAGTTTTCTTGTTCATGCACGGATTTTCCGGGTATAATCAAATAAGGATGGCTCCTGAGGACAAGGAAAAAACAATGTTTATCACACCCTAGGGAACATTCTGTTACTGAGTGATGCCCTTCGGGTTGAAGAACGTTGGTGCAACGTACCAGAGGGTATGACAACCCTATTCCATGATCTGATGCACAAGGAAATTGAGGTATATGTTGATGATATGATTGCTAAATCCTAGACTGAAGAATGGCATGTAGAAGATTTGTTGAATTTGTTTCAGTGTTTGAGGAAGTATTGTCTCCGCTTGAATCCAAATAAATGTACCTTCGTTGTTCGATCAGGGAAATTGTTGGGTTTCATTGTTAGCTAGAAAGGGATTGAAGTTGACCCTGATAAAGTCAAAGCAATTCAAAAAATGCCAGCACCGAGAACTGAAAAGCAAGTCAAAGGTGTTAGAACATAGTTTGATTCTACAACCCTCAGTTAGAGTTTTGATGATAACAAAATACAAGATTAAATAAATTGTAAGATTTATATAAAGACATATATGCTACTTAAAATTATGTTGTGTATTTACAGAAACTCTGATGGAATCAGCATCAGAATATCAGTATCAACATCAGCATCAGAAGATATGTCAGCATCAGAAGATCAAATAACATGTGCTATACGCTGAAGCCTGATGAACAGAATCTGCGCATGAAATACTCTGACTCTGATCAAGATCCTAACCAAGTCATCAGCACTCAGAAGCGTCAGCATAAGCATAAAGGAAAGAACACTCTGATTACCATAAGCAGAGAAGACTCTGAAGTGTCAACGTTACTAAGCATTCAAGACATATTTATTACCAACGACTTTATTCCAAGACAAAGATCTTCTCAAAAAGGAAAGAACGTTATTAGCATTGAAATGGATTTATGGACAACCAACGTATCTCTTCCGTGGCTATTTAAACAAGACTGTGTGAGAAAAGAAAAGGTTAATAATCTTCACACATACACGCCTACATGAACGAACTCATTCATACAATTTGCTAAAGCTTTCAACCACGCCTACTCAAAGCATTAGCTGTCTAGTTTTATTCTAAGCTTAATATTGTGTATTATCACAGTTGTGATATATAGTTTTATTAGAAAACATCAAACACACTTTTGATTCATTTATCTGTAAGAGAATTTCCTTGAGATAAACCGGTTTGTGGTTAGACTCAAGAAGGCTTTAACAGTTGTTAAAGTAGTTGTTGTATTCAGTTGAATATAGTGGATTAAGACCTCGTTGGAGAGAGGCGAAATCACCTTGACGGGTGGACTGGAGTAGTTTGAGATCAAACGAACCAGGATAAAAATACAGTGTTGTCTGCCCTTTTGATTTAAGTTTTACAATTCAACCCCCCTTCTTGTGTTTTTCACATCTTCAATTGGCATCAGAGCGCCTGGTTCTGAGCTTATAACACTTAACCATGTCAGTACAAGATCCAGCATCAGAAAAACACAATGGTAGGACCACATCAAAACATCAACAATGACAACAATGAAGAAAGAGACAGATTCAGTGGCAAACCTCCAGTCTTTGATGGAGAGAACTTTGACTACTGGAAAGACAGAATTGAAAGTTTCTTTCTGGCCCATGATGCTGATCTGTGGGACATGGTGACTGATGGATACACGCACCCAGTGGATGTAAGTGGTCAGAAGATTGACAAGAAAGCAATGTCTGATCAACACAAGCGTGATTTCAGAAATCATCACAAGGCCAGAACAATTCTTCTCAGTGCCGTCTCTTATTCTGAATATGAAAAGATATCAAACAGAGACACTGCAAAGAATATGTTTGACTCTCTGAGAATGACGCATGAAGGCAACATTCAAGTCAAAGAAACCAAATATCTTGCGCTCATTCAGAAGTATGAGGCATTCAAGATGGAAGAGAGTGAATCAATAGAGACTATGTTCTCAAGATTTCAAATTCTGGTTGCTAGTCTCAAAGTTCTTGACAAAGGGTATTCCACTGCTGATCATGTTAAGAAGATCATCAGAAGCTTGCCAAAACAGTGGAGGCCAATGGTCACAGCGCTGAAGCTAGCTAAGGATCTCAACAAAATCTCTCTGGAGGAACTTTTCAGCCCCCTCAGAAGTCACGAGATAGAGCTAGAAGAAGATGAACCTCAAAAGCAAGGTAAGCCATTAGCTTTAAAATCTAACAGAAAAACTGACGCCAAAGTTTTGCAGGCTGTTAAAGAAACCTCTGATGGGTCCTCATCAGAAGAAGATGAACTATCTCTCCTCTCCAGAAGGGTGAATCAATTATGGAAGCAGAGGTAAAGGAAGTTCAAGAATCCCATAAGATCAGAGAATCAGAATGAATCTTTCTCCATATACAGAAGGTCAAAATCCTCCTCTTGACACATAAGATCTGAAGGCTCTTCAGGAAGCAGAAAGCCAAACAACAAAGACATCATCTGCTATGAATGTAACGAGCAAGGGCACTACAAAAGTGATTTCCCAAAGCTTCAGAAGGAAAAGCCCAAAAAGATGTTTGGAAAAGAAAAGAAGAAAAGTCTCATGGCTACATGGGATGATTCTGACACATCTGAAGCTGACTCAGAATCAGATGATGAAAGAGCAAACATAGCTCTCAGTGAAGCTTCTGAATCAGACTCTGAATCAGATACAGAAGAGGTATTTCCTGACTTTGCTATAAACTTTACTAAGGCTGAATTAGCTGAAAGCCTTAATGAAATTCTGGAAAGATATCAGCAGATCAGAGTCAAATTCAGAAACCTGAAAAGGAATCTTGCTTCTGACTTTGATAAGACTGAGAGTCTCAAATTGGAGAATTATGAGTTAAAAGATAAAATTTTAAAATTAGAAAATCTATTGCAAAACTCTCAGAAGGAAACAATCTCTGAAACTCTCAGCAGTGCTGATGAGATCATCAAGGAGTATGATCACAGCTTTCAGAAGTTTCTAGCTAAAAACATAGATAGAAGCAAAATGGCTTCAATGATCTATGGAGTTAGCAGAAATGGCAGAAAAGGAATAGGATACCAAGGTAAGGTACCTACACCAAAAAATGCCATGGATTTAGTTATAAAACGCACTTCACTTGATTCACACTTTGTATATGGGCACACACATGACATCAAATATACTAGTAGTAATTATTCTGTCAAACCAGAGTTTTGGTAAAACTAATAAATCAGGACCCAAGAAAATATGGGTACCTAAGGATAAAATAATACATGTGACAGATATCTTTAGCAGCAAAGCAGAAACACCAATCATGGTACCTGGACTCTGGCTGCTCACGACACATGACGGGAAGAAGGCATATGTTCCAAAGTCTGGAACTTAAGCCTGGAGGCCACGTAGGCTTTGGAGGCAATCAGAGAGGAAAGATTATTGGCTCTGGAACAGTAGGTAATGGAAATCTCCCCTCTATAAGTAATGTTTTATTAGTAGATGGATTAATGCATAATCTGTTATCCATAAGTCAATTAAGTGATAACGGTTATGATATAATCTTTAATCAAAATTCATGCAAAGCTGTTAGTCAGAAAGATGGGACTATCCTATTTAATGGAAAGAGGAGAAACAACATTTACAAAATAAAACTTTCTGAACTGAAAAGTCAGAATGTAAAGTGTCTTCTGTCTGCTAACAACGAGCAATGGATCTGGCACAGAAGATTGGGACATGTTAGTATGAGAAGAATATCTCAGATTAACAAACTCAATCTGGTCAGAGGACTTCCTAACCTGAAGTTCAATTCAGATGCTCTGTGTGAAGCATGTCAGAAAGGCAAGTTTGCAAAACCAGCTTTCAAATCTAAAAACATTGTTTCCACCTCTAAGCCATTAGAACTTCTTCACATTGACTTGTTTGGACCAGTTAAAATTGCTTCAGTCAGTGGCAAGAAGTATGGGTTAGTAATCGTAGATGACTATAGCAGATGGACATGGGTAAAGTTCTTAAGACACAAGGACGAGTCACACTCTGTGTTTGTCACCTTCTGTAACCAAGTTCAGAATGAAAAGGATCTTAGAATTGTCAAAGTCAGAAGTGATCATGGTGGAGAATTTGAAAACAAAGATTTTGAGTCATTCTTTAATAACAAAGGCATTCTGCATGACTTCTCTTGTCCTAGAACTCCCCAGCAAAATGGAGTTGTAGAACGAAATAACAGAACATTGCAAGAAATGGCCAGAACCATGATCAACGAGACTAACGTTGCTAAGATCTTCTGGGCAGAGGCAATAAACACAGCGTGCTACATTCAGAATAGAATCTCCATAAGAACTATTCTGGAAAAGACTCCATATGAATTGTGGAAGAACAGAAAGCCCAACATTTCTTATTTTCATCCATTTGGATGTATTTGTTTTATTTTGAATACTAAAAATTATTTGAACAAGTTTGACTCTAAAGCACAAAAGTGTATTATGTTAGGATACTCTGAACGCTCAAGAGGGTACAGAGTATACAATACAAAAACATAGATTGCGGAAGAATCAATCAGTGTTCATTTTGATGATAAGCTTGACTCTCAAAAGTCAAAGCAGAATGAATTACTTGCTGGTATGGAAGTTGAATTCACAGGTACTGAAGACAAGTCATCAGAAGCTCTTAACAGGGACACTCCCTCAACATCAGAAAGAGGCACTGCAAGCAATCCAGCACCTTCTGTTGATCAACCTCAGAAAAGACCATCCAGAAGCAGCATGGATCATCCAGAAGAAACAATCTTAGGAAGAAAGGAAGATCTAATCAGAACAAGAGCTAGCTTCAGAAACTCTGAAGAATCCCTCATAGGACTTGTTTCTCTAATTGAACCATCAACAATTGATGAAGCACTTCTGGACAATGACTGGATTCTGGCAATGCAAGAGGAGCTGAATCAATTCACAAGAAATGACGTATGGGATCTAGTTCCCAAACCAAAAGGATTCAACGTCATTGGAACAAAATGGGTGTTCAGAAACAAACTGAATGAACAAGGTGAAGTCATCAGAAACAAATCACGATTGGTAGCACAAGGTTATAGTCAGCAAGAGGGGATAGACTATACAGAAACCTTTGCTCCAGTCGCCAGGTTAGAATCTATCAAACTCTTAATTTCATTTGTTGTTAATAAAGGCATCACTCTGTATCAGATGGATGTTAAAAGTGCATTCTTAAATGGCTATATAGAAGAAGAGGTATATGTGCACCAACCCCCTGGTTTTGAAAGTTCAAAAAATCCAGAATATGTTTTCAAACTAAAGAAGTCACGGTATGGTCTGAAACAAGCTCCCAGAGCTTGGTATGAAAGACTAAGTAACTTCCTGTTAGAAAAGGAATTCACCAGAAGGAAAGTGGACACAACCTTATTCTGTAAGACAGTTAAGAATGACATTTTAGTATGTCAGATTTATGTTGATGATATCATTTTTGGATCTACTAAACCTTCTATGGGAAGAAAGTTTGTTAAGTGTATGCAGGCAGAATTTGAGATGAGCCTAATGGGGGAACTGAAATTCTTTCTGGGCATTCAGATTAATCAAACCCCAGAAGGAACTTACATTCATCAGAGCAAATATGTCAGAGAACTTCTGAAGAAATTTGATCTCTCAGAATGTAAGCCATCAAAGATTCCAATGCATCCCACGTGCATTCTGGAAAGAGAAGAGGTAAGTAAAAAGGTAGAACAAAAGGTCCACAGAGGTATGATCGGTTCTCTTCTTTATCTGACAGCTTCAAGGCCTGATATTTTATTCAGTGTATGCATTTGTGCTAGATTCCAATCAGATCCTAGAGAATCTCACTTAACAGCAGTTAAGCGAATTTTCAAGTATCTGAAAGGTACTACTAATCTGGGTTTGTTTTATAGAAAATCAAGTGATTACAGCTTAGTAGGATACTGTGATACTGATTTTGCTGGAGACAGAGTTGAACGTAAAAGCACTTCTGGAAGCTGCCAGTTTCTGGGAGAAAATCCGATCTCATGGTCCAGCAAAAGACAATCCACAATTGCTCTATCAACAGTAGAAGCTGAATACATAGCAGCAGCTGGATGCAGCACACAAATGCTCTGGATGAAAAGTCAACTTGAGGATTTCCAGATATTTGAGAGTAACATTCCTATCTTCTGTGACAATACTTCTACTATTTTCTTAAGTAAAAATCCAATTTTACATTCTAGGGCTAAGCATATAGAAATTAAACATCATTTTATTAGGGACTATATTCAGAAAGGGATTTTAAATTTAAAATTTATTAACACAGACCATTAATGGGATGATATTTTTACAAAACCACTTTCTGAAGATATGTTCAACTTCATTCTGAAACATCTCAGCATGAAGCTCTGCCCAGAATAAAATTGTTTTAATTTTATATATTAACCTTCAAAACTTTGTTTATTTTCTGTGAACTACTGATCAATCTTCCTTCAGAATTTTAGAAGTGCAGATTGTATCAGAATCTATCCATGAAGATCTGAGCGCTTCATTTCAAGGATGTAAATGTGCTATTCACTCAAGAAAACAAGTGTCATCCAGTCATCAGCCATTTTCTGAGGCTGAACACGCGTTCACGTTTCTGAAAAGGCAAAGCGCTGATTGGATGCATTGAGACACATGTCATGGGTAACCGTTCCAAATATCTTTCTGAATCCCCTAAAATCAGCTATCATTAAATGCTAATAATCATTATTAATTTCTCTCTCTTAACGTTTATGTTTTCAAAACCTTTTTTAGAAATCTATTTAAACACACTTCACACCATTTACATGTTTTACCTTCACCTTCATTTTCTCTGAATATTTCTGTTTTCAGTATTCTTACTTTCTCAAGAAAGCCTTTCAATCTTTTTCACAAAAACCTCGTGTGAACATGGCTTCTTCCAGCATTCCTACTTCAGGTTCCCAGAAAACTGTTTCATCTGAACAATATGAAGTACCATTCATAACGCTTCTAACTCCAATCAAGAATCTTGAAGTTCTGTCATAATTAATAGTAGATTTCAACAGTCTTAAGGAGAATGGTTTTGATTTATCTGAAGAGGTTAAAGCTCAAGGTTGGGAAAAGTATTTTGACAGGCTGGTGGGTCCAATATTTCCTATTCTGGTAAAGGAATTTTGGATTCATGCTTCTTCTTCAAATCATCAAGTTACGTCTTACATCATGGGGAAGAAGATTGTTATTGTGATACGGTGGGAGAACTGACTTGGGTTTTGCGTTTGTTTTCGCAAATGTTTTGGTTGAGCAAGAGTCGCCACCGACTTTTTATTTTATCCTAAGGAAAGGTTAAAAAGCACAGCAAAAAACCTTTGAGATGTTTTCTTGGGTTCGGGGAGTAGATTATAGAAAGGGAAGGTATTAGCACCCTTTCTATCCATGGTTATCCATGGGCTCTTAGTTACTTGCTTAGATCAACTTGCCTTGATTTTCATTTGTTTGAAATGGTGCTTTGTGTGTGGGTTTTGAAAATGTTTTGAAAAGAGGCCAATGTGGTGGCAACCTTTGTAATGATCCATGTTGGGATGTATACAAAGATGTATGTCTTTTGAAAAGTTTTCAATGTTTTTGAAAGTTGTTTTGAAAGTGTGTTGTGATGTGTGGTTTTGAAAAATAGGCAAGTGTTTTTGTTTTGCAAGTTGGCAAGTAACCAAAAGCTATCTACCCTAAATTTCTCAAAGATATTTGCTATGTTTTAACCCTTTTAACAATTTTGTTCCACCATTGTATTTGGTGGACAATCTTGTGTTAGGATGTGAACGGGACAGGCGCGGGTCATCGTTTAGACCATGATTGCAATGGTGCCAAGTGTCTTTGGCAACTTTTTCCTTTAAGGGACTTGATCATTTTTAGGCAACTTTCGAAAGCGTCATCGAGGGACTATGATCATTTGATATTGTTTTGTTTTGCCAAAGACACCTAACATGCAACATGGCCCATTATTGAAGGCAACAAGTGGAGTAACCCTAGGGGGTGCAAGTGTGATTGGTGTTTGTTCATTTTCATGCTTTTATCTTGGAATTAGGTCAAGCTATTTGTTTGGTTGATTTTTGCATACAAAACCCTAAGTCTATCATGGCATATTTAGAAAGCTTTAAAGTGCGAAATTTAAAGTCCTAAATTATTACAACACAATTATGGGATGGGGGGTACAAATGTTCAAATGGGGATACTTAGCAAGAAATTTAAATCTAAACTATTACATCCAAATTGAATTATACAAATTATTTAATTGCACAATAATTAATAAAAATACAATAAATATGCAAGATGCAAAAAATGATTTTTATATGTGTGTAAGAGTATTTTTCATGTGACAAATGAACAAAAATAAAAAAGGATAATTTTTGGGTATTTTTCATGTTTTAGGGCAAACCCTAATTTTGCTAAATAAAAAGTATTAATTATTTATTATATACAACATTTATTAATTATGTACAAAAATAAATAAAAAAGTATATTGTAAAAAAAATTATTTTTGAGGTCAAATATTTAATAAAAATAAAAATGTATTATTTTGTATTTTTGTCCTAAATATTCTAATAAATATATATGTATTTATATTATTTACTAAATATATTAAATATGCACAAAAATAAAATATTTAATATTTACAAAAAAAAAAGTATATTTTTTATAAAATGTTTTCAAGAGAAAAAATAAAATAAAATCAGAAAATAAAAATGTATTGGTATTATTTCTAGTATTTTAAATATAAGTATTTATATATTTATTTACATATAAACTAAATGAAACAAAATAAATACCAAATAAAATGCAAAAAAATGTGAGAAAAATATTTTTAATGTTTTTTTATGTTTGGATAAAAATATAAAATCAAAATCAAAAGGAAAAAATCAAAAATGACAAATATATCTCAAAATGGGCCATGGGGGTGTATGTGTAAAAAGATGGTGCAAAAAGAAAGAACAACACAGGCCCAGCCCAAAGAGGTTGTCTTCAACCTCCAGACAGTTTTGTTTGAAAATTTGCGCGCTTCCTTGCTTCAATCACAACTCCTGATTCTTTGATTTTTAGCACAAACTCATAACATAAAAAATGTCAAGCATCAAACCACGAATCCATACATACCAAGAACTTGATCTAACTCTCAGAAATGAGAGATAATTTATTCTCCCCCAATTCCTGACCTAGTTTTTTTCAGATGTTCAGATTCAAAATACTCTTAGCACACATAATATAAATGAAAAGTAACTATATGGATGGCTTCAGGGCTATGATTAGAACATGTTTTCTTCACAAACTTAAACCTAACTATGCCTGGATAGAGAGATAGAAGTTCAAAAACTTACCTGTTCAGCTTGATTCGTGTATGACAATGGAGGTACTTTCAGTGCAATGTGATGACTTGTACAGCTTGCTTGAGGTACAGGGATGCTTCCTCTATGTTTAGATTGCTTTGAATCTTGCTGAATCAAGCTACAGAAGTCAACCTGCAAGAGAGAAAAGTAAAAATGGCAAATGATGTTAGGGATGTTACAGTTCGTGTCCAATGCACACGAGTGGATTGAGTTGTGGCCCTCAATCTGCAGCAGGTGCCCTGTTTTTGCAAGAGGATGGTGTTTCTGTGTTTGAGGAGGTATTGGAAGTGGTTGGCTCGTGTTTTAGGTCAGGATTGATGTTTGGAAAATGTTCACAATGTTTGCTTAGGCTTGTGTTTGCAGGAATGTGATGTTGTGTTTCAAAATGCAAGTTTCTTCTATGATAAGCAAAAATTGGCAAGTTGGTTTACAAGCTTCCCTAGGCCCCTCAAGTATGCTGCACCTTTTAGTCTTGATCAGTGGGATTGGTTCTTGAACTTGTGCCTCAAAGATCTGCATTGTACCTCATAGATTGTAAACTTGACATAAAGTGCCACTTTACAAGAATGGATAATGTGTTTTTTCTAATTATGGACTAATCCTTCATGTAATGACCAAATGCATAGAATAATATCTTGGCACAATGGTTTGGCATTTAATTATTGAGTGTGAATGAGATTAGAGGCCTGTAATGTAGCTTGCACATGCTGATTTCAAAAATGCACAAGTTATGAACATGAAAATGGCTCATGAACAAAGTGACTTTTGCCCATATTGACAAATTCGATTCTCCCTAACCACAAGGGTGTTTTAGAAGTTCTTGGACATTTTGGAAAGCTTGGAATGTGTAATACAATCCATCTTCGTAATGCAATTTGAAATTCCAAGTGGAAGCATGTGAAAAGTGGCCATGAAGTTAGGCAAAAATCATGCCTAGAATAGGTCAAAATATTTCTAAGTTAAGAATGTTTTGCACCCCTATTCCAAAAATTGTAACTTGAGCTACAAGCTTCCTTTGAGGAAACTTTGTGAATCAAAGTTGTAGATTTTGCAATGGACTACAACTTTCATGTTTTGACTTTTCCTTGAATCCAAATGTATCTTGATGAAAAAATGGGACAGAGTTAGGAAAAAATTAGGAATTTTCATAACTTAGAAAAATTCTAAGTTATGAAAATTCTTCATTTCAAACCCTAATTTGTAATTCTTGATTTTTTGATGAACAAGTTTCATGATTTGACATGTTTTGATGAAAAATGAATCTTGACACTTGATTTTGACCAAAAAGTCAAAGTTTGACTTTTCAGTATACAGTCAAATTTGGCTCAGTTGACTGGAAAATTCATCTGTCAATCTTGTGCATTTGGGATCTTTTGAACTTTTTGAATATGTCAAGACAATGCCATTGAATCCTTGAGTCCATATGTGAGCTTGGTTTGCCATTGGCTAGGTCAAACAGTCAAAAATTGCCTTTGTGCAGTCAAAACCCTAAAAATGACCATTTTGCCCTTTTGGTGATCTGATCAAATTTCTTGTGGAATTGTGATCCAAACTTGATCAAATGGTACATATGAGTTCATAATGTTTATGTGGGTCAAAAATCATGAGGTTTTACTGTCAATTGACCATAGTTGACTTTTTCCCCAATACAGCTGATTTCTAGGTCAACTGTCCAATTGACTGGGCAAAGATTGGAATCAAGGCTTGAAACTTGGTATGGATAAACTTGTGAGTCTAGCATGAAGCATGAAAGTCACTTTGGGCCTTTTGGGTCAAAACATCTTTGTGCAAACTCAAACCCTAATTTGGATCAACAGTGCAAGGAGGAGTCTTGAGCAGAGAAAACCCTAATTTGATCTTGAGCTTCAAGGGTCTTGGGATGAGAAAATGTTGAAGAAATGGGAGGGCAAATTTTGGGGTACAACAGTTGCCCCTGTTCAATCTTCTTGAACCTGAAGAGTTAGATTGGCAAGTTTGCCCTTCGCGACTCGAGGGTAAAAGGAGATTGGACACTAGAGTGCCCGAAAATTTGCACTCGCATAGTGGAGTATCAGCAAGGTGATGGCGGGAATGGGCTTATAGATGCCATTCGGAGAGATGGTGGATAGGGGGATGGGCTTATAGATTCCATCTGGAGGTGTGACAGAACCTTGTCGGGAATGGGCTTATAGATGCCATTTGGAAGTGTTGATTGCGTAAGAGATTCCTTAGCGAGAACTTGCGTATCTTGAGAAAGGAAGATGGTTTCCTGGCTTGTTACAGGTGTTGATCTTCAAACTCTTCATGCAGATATGCCCTGGCTAGGTACAGGTATCGAATCTGGAATTGTCGTCTACAGATATGCCCTGGCTGGATACAGGTATCGAATCTGGAATTGTCGTCTACAGATATGCCCGGGCTGGATACAGGTATCGAATCTAGAATTGTCGTCTACATATATGCCCTGGCTGGATACAGGTATCGAATCTAGAATTTGCAAAAGGTTGGTAGAGAGAGATTTCCTGGCTGGATACAGGTGTAAACCTCTGACCTGAGAATGAAAGATAATTTCCTGGCCTGTTACAGGGGTTGATCTTCAAACTATTCATGTAGACATGCCCTGGCTAGATACAGGAGTCGAATCTACAATCAATCGCTCACAGATATGCCCTGGCTAGATACAGGAATCGAATATGGAATTGCGATAGTTGATAGTAATAATCTTTGGATTGACTTTTTCCTGAAAAGGCAAAACATCAACTGTATGCAATGTCATGATGTATGAGCTGCATGATGTCATGATGCTCAAAATGAGACAGTGTTGTATGCACTTTATCATGTATGTAAACAGGACTTATGAAATGTGAAATGTCTGTGAATGTATTTTCGTCTAGGAAAATAAATCCTTGACGATTGGCCGGGGAATCAAATCCTGGGCTGATGTTTTGAAGAGTGGAGTTCTTCGCTTTCGCTGGGGATGATGGTTGCAAGAATAAACCGGTAGGAGAAGATGACTCCGTTGGGGAATAAACTTGTTGGAGAGATTACTCTGCGGGGAAATATTCTGTGGGGAGAGATACCTCGCTGAGGTTTTGATGAGAGCTCCGCTGGGGGTTCCACTGATAAGTTATGTTGGGGAATTTGATGAACTCCGCTGGGGATAGGAAGAACTTCGCCGAGGACGATCTTTCCGTGGTAATTAGCTGAGGATAACCCAGTTATACCCTGGTGGGAAATAACCTTTGAATGAAACTGGGGAGACGCGTTCGTACTTTGCAGGGGAATAAGCTTCCAGAATCTACTGGGGATAAGCTTTCCACTTTCCTGGGGAAATTTTTCAGACTGTACTGGGGAATGGCCCCACTAGGGTGTCTTTTATTCTACCGGGGAACAATCTTATATTAAGACTGCCGGGGATGCTTGCTGAGGAATGTCTATACTCCGCTGGGGAATATTGAGATCTTCTGGGGATACCCAACTTCCTTAAGGCTGACAGTAGGCTAACTCTGCTTGGGGAGAGTGTTGCTGACTTGCTAGGGGAATATTGTGCCTTTTCAGGGCTGAGGGGAGACCAATTCTGCTTGGGGAGAGTATTGCTAAATCTGGTCTTACTCTGTGGGGAGTTGAGGTGACTTGGTTACGTTCTTCAGCCGAACCTACCTTGGTGCCTCGGTGGACAGAGCAACTAGATCGCTTAGACAATTCTAAATTGCCCCTGTTTCTGATGTCACCTGTAATCAGTCCTTTGTTTCGCATGCAACTATTCATGATTAGCAATTAATGTCAAATGCATATATCAAAAATGAACATTGGACGTTCTTTGCAAAACAAAACAGAAAAAGGAAAAACAATGGATAATTTGTCTGGAAAATGAAACTTGTATTGATTTTGAAGTTTGCCTGTAAATAGGCGTTTTATGTACAGGAGGTGGACGTCCTAGTAAGAGAACACCGCCGAGCAACATAGAGTTTATACAATTTTGAAAAGGAAACAAAACAGCTATGTGAAAAATAATCCCACTGGGTTCCAACTCTGCTATCGCCTTTATGTCTTCAAGCGTCTCACCACTTTGCTGTTTAGTTGAAGATGAAGCTGATTGATTGGAGTCATCTGAGCCCGATAGTTGATGCCGAATTCTGGATGCAAGGTGATCCAATGAGACATAGTATTACCTTTTATCCCTAACTTTTGCCTGGACCGCCCTTTCGGGTTTTCAGTCCACCGGGATACCCATTTTTGCTCAAGCCGCCTTTTCAGGTTTTCGACTTGCCGGGTGTACAGATTTTTTCATTTCATCCCTTATTTTTGCCCGAACCCTTTTGGTTCGCCGGGAAGCCCTTATTTTTGTCTAGGTGTGTCAACCTAACGGGTCTTTAGTTCATGCGTAGTATCTTTTTACTATGTCTGCATTGGCGGGGTGAGGAAGGTCGTCATCATCCATGGTGGTTAGAATCATGGCTCCTCCTGAGAAGATATGTTTAAACACAAATGGCCCTTCGTACGTAGGGGTCCATTTGCCCCTGGGATCACTCTGAGGAAGAATGATGCGCTTGATTACCAGGTCTCCGACTTGATACTCTTGTGGTCTGACTTTCTTGTTAAATGCCCTGATCATCCGTTTTTGGTACGTCTGACCATGACAAATAGCGGTGAGTCTCTTTTCGTCAATTAGGTTTAATTGATCAAGCCGAGTCTGGATCCAGTCATCTTCTCTCAAACCTGCATCCTTCATTATCCGGAGAGAGGGGATCTGGACTTCAATAGGCAAGACTGCCTCCATGCCATAGACCAAGGAAAAGGGAGTTGCCCCTGTTGACGTCCGTGCTGAGGTACGGTACCCATGAAGAGAAAACGGTAACATTTCGTGCCAATCTTTGTAGGTCACTGTCAACTTCTGCACAATTTTCTTAATATTCTTATTAGCCGCTTCGACAGCTCCATTCATCTTCGGCCGGTAAGGTGAAGAGTTGTGGTGCTGTATCTTGAATTGCTCGCAGAGCTCAGTGATCATCTTGTTGTTAAGATTGGTACCATTGTCCGTAATGATCCTCTCAGGTACACCGTATCGACAGATCAAGTTGTGCCGAATGAACCGTGCCACAACGCTCTTGGTTATGGTAGCATAGGAAGCTGCTTCAACCCATTTTGTGAAGTAATCAATCGCTACCAGGATGAAGCGATGCCCGTTAGATGCCGTAGGTCGGATCTCGCCGATCATATCAATGCCCCACATCGCAAAAGGCCAAGGTGCCGTCAAGACGTTCAAAGGAACCGGAGGAATGTGCACCTTATCAGCATAGATCTGGCATTTATGACAAGTTCGCGAATGCTGATAACAGTCGGCTTCCATTGTGGACCAGAAATATCCTGCCCGAAGGATTTTCTTTGCCATGGTATGTCCACTGGAATGTGTTCCGAAGGTACCATCATGTAGCTCTGCCATGATCTTTTCTGCTTCAGTCTTATCCACACAATCCAGTAAGGTCGAATCATGGTTTCGTTTGTAGAGAAAGCCGTTGCTGAAGAAGAACTTTGCCGCAAACCTTCTCAGGAACTTTTTTTCATTAACAGATGCGCCTTCGGGGTATTCTTGAGCTTCAAGGTACCTCTTTACTTCATGATACCAGGGTTTTTCGGTTACCTCTTCAGCCTCAAGATCACAGCAATATGCAGGTTCGTCCAACTTCCAGATAATGATCCGGGGAGCCTCGTTATCCCATTTGAATTTGAACATAGAGGACATCGTAGCCAACGCGTCCGCTAACTGATTCTCCTCTCTTGGGAAATGTTCAAAAGTTATCTCCTCGAAATGGGGAATCAATGTCAACACATACTCCTTGTAAGGAATAAGATTCGGGTGTTTCGTATCCCACTCGCCTTTGACCTGATTGATCACAAGAGCGGAATCTCCGAAGACACTCAGAAACTTGATCCTTAAGTCAATTGCAGCTTGAAGACCCATGATGCATGCCTCATACTTCGCCATGTTGTTGGTGCAGTTGAAACATAACCGGGCGGTGAGTGGAGTATGAGTGCCTTTAGGGGATATGATCACAGCGCCGATACCATTACCCAAAGCGTTCGAGGCTCCGTCAAAGTGCATAGACCATCGGGATCCTTCCTCAGGTCCTTCATCCGGTCCAGGTACTTCACAATCACTCACTACCATGATATCCTCGTCTGGAAATTCAAAGTTCATCGACTGGTAATCGTCCACTGCCTGGTGCGCCAAATGATCTGCCAATACACTTCCCTTAATTGCTTTTTGAGTCGTGTACTGGATGTCATATTCCGTCAAGATCATTTGCCATCTTGCTATTCTTCCAGACAGAGCAGGCTTTTTGAATATGTACTTAATTGGATCCATTTTTGAAATCAACAGAGTAGTGTGAGTCAACATATACTGTCTCAGCCGGCGAGCAGCCCATACCAAAGCGCAGCAAGTTTTCTCGAGCAGTGAGTATCGAGTCTCACAGTCGGTAAACTTTTTGCTAAGGTAATAAATGGCGTGTTCTTTTTGGACAAACTCGTCATGCTGCCCCAGCGCACACCCCATTGAATTGTCAAGTACTGTAAAGTATAGGATTAGAGGTCTCCCTTCAACCGGCGGCATAAGAATGGGTGGTTCTTGGAGATACTCTTTGATCTTTTCGAAAGCGGCCTGACATTCATCGTTCCAACGTACTACTTGATCTTTCTTCAGCAACTTGAAGATTGGTTCACAGGTAGCAGTTAGATGCGAGATGAATCAGGCAATGTAGTTCAGTCGTCCTAGAAAGCCTCTGACTTCTTTCTCTATCTTGGGAGCTGGCATCTCTTGTATGGCTTTCACTTTGGCAGGGTCCACTTGAATTCCTTTGTCGCTTACGACGAAGCCTAGCAATTTTCCAGATCTCACCCCAAAGGTGCACTTGTTCGGGTTCAACCTTAGCTTGTACAACTTCAGACGGTCAAACAGCTTCCGTAGATGGTCAAGGTGTTCCTCCTCAGTTTGGGACCTTGCAATCATATCATCGACATACACTTCTATATCGTGGTGGATCATATCATGAAATAAAGCAACCATGGCACGTTGGTAGGTTTCCCCAGCATTTTTCAACCCAAAAGGCATGACCTTGAAGCAAAAGGTGCCCCACTGAGTAACAAAAGTGGTCTTCTCCATGTCTTCAGGAGCCATCTTGATTTGATTATAACCGGAGAAACCGTCCATGAAGGAGAAAACTTTATGCTGAGCAGTGTTGTCAACCAAGACGTCGATATGAGGTAGAGGGAAATCATCCTTGGGGCTGGCCTTGTTTAAATCCCTGTAATCAACACACATTTGGACCTTACCATCCTTTTTCGGCACTGGAACCACGTTGGCAATCCACTGAGGGTAAGAAGTCACTGCTAGAAACCCGACATCAAATTGTTTCATAACCTCAACTTTGATTTTCTCGGACATCTCTGGACGCATACGGCGGACCTTCTATTTTACCGGAGGGCAGTCTTCCTCGGTAGGCAGGTGATGAACCACAATGTCGGTATCCAACCCAGGCATGTCTTCGTAAGACCAGGCAAAGATTTCCACATAGTCATGCAGCATCTGAATCAACCGTTGTTTCACACTGAGCTCTAGATTGGCACCAATCTTGACTTCCTTTTTGTCTGTCTCAGTACCCAGATTTACCATTTCCACTGGCTCTTCATGTGGCTGAATGGCCCTCTCTTCCTGGAGTAGCAGTCTTGCAAGTTCACCAGGCACTTCGCAATCATCTTCGTCTTCGGCTAAGTTGATCGAATTTTCGAAGTCATAACTGGCAGTAGCAGAGTCGTTACCAGTGAGATCCAGAGTGGATTGGAACCTGTATAAGTGAGTGTGTGTAAATATAGTTGTTTTGCAATATATAATAAAGAAAGAAAAGGAGCGCAAGATTTTGAAATGCAACAAACGTCCAATGTTTTAATTAATGATATATGAAAATGACATACAAAAGCCCTCACAAATGAAGCCACGGTGCCCCGGGTAGGACACCGAGCCATAAAAGTTTCAACATATTGTTTGTTACAAATTGAAAACAAAAGAGTTCATTACTGAGTGACAAAAGTAATAGGTGTGAAGTCTTTGGCAGTCCAGTTGCTTGGTTCACTGTCGGTTGTTGGGTAGATCCAGCTGTCGAATTCAGATTCCTCCACGTCGTCCTCAATAGCATTTACTCCCGGGTTGGTGATGAACACAGGAGGTCTTCCAATCCTTGCCTTACGAACATCCCTCTGAGCCTCTGCAGTGAAGCCCAAACCAAACTTGTCAGTCTTTGGAGTGAAATTAGGAAGTTGGCCCCAGTTTGCGCACTCACCCTTCTCAATCACAGCCCGGGCATCCTTTAAGGAAGCCATCTTCAAAGGAGGGTCTTCAATCACAGTTTCAGCTGATGCCAGTGTCTAAGGAACTTCTTCAAAGTGCTGGAATGGGGTCTCAATGAATTCCCCATCCATTTCTATGTACCGGAACGAGTTGACGTGGCTGACCATATAATCTTCCTCCCCTTGCACTGTAACAATCTTCCCTCTGACCGGGTACTTAAGCTTCTGATGTAGCGTGGAGGTCACCGCTCCAGCCTTGTGGATCCATGGACGACCCAGCAAACAAGAATAGGATGGTCTGATATCCATAACATAGAAAGTAGAATAAAAGACTTGAGAACCAACCCTGATTGGAATGTCAACTTCCCCATGTACCATCCTTTTCGAACCGTCAAAGGCCCGGACAACAATGTTACTAGGTTTGAGCTCTAAACCCTCACAATCCAACCTGTCTAGGGCTTTCTTGGGCAATACATTCAATGAAGAACTGGTGTCTACCAACACATGGGAAAGAGTAGTGCCCCTGCATTCAATGGAGACATGCAGGGCATCGTTATGGTTCTTTCCTTTGGCAGTCAGATCGGCATCAGAGAAGCCCAAACCATTATCGGCAGTCAAGTTGGCCATACAATCAGTAAATTGATCAGCAGATGTTTCTTGTGGCACATGGTCCGTATTCAGGAAGGAAATCAGGGCCTTGGCGTGGGCCTCTGAACACAACAACAGTGATAGCATAGAAATCTTTGAGGGGGTGTGCCCCAGCTGCTCAACTACATTGAAATCACTTTTCTTGATAATCTTGAGGATCTCTTCCATCTCTTGCTGGGAAGCTTCAACAGTGGTTGTCTTTGGTGCCTCCGTCAGGGCAGGCAAATCAGTAGCAATCCCTTTGCCCCGAGCGTCAGATGACTCGGCAGCAGGGGTAGAAACAGGAACTTGATCAGGAAGGGAAGCAGGCACACTTGTAGGTGTGATGATAAGAGGTTTTTGAATAGCTGGCGGCGCAATATCTGGTGAGAACAGCCTACTACTGCGAGTAATTTTGGCAGGCCCGGTGATGTTTCTGACACCGGTACTAGCATCAAATTCTTGTTTTACTCCAAGCACATAAACATCTTCCCCATAGTGCCATGGGACAACTTTGTCGGATGTATAAGGGAGAGGCCCCGGAACAGTGATGATGATAGGAGCAATCTTCTGAGTGGACATGATTTTGACAGGCTTCTTTGAGGGAGCCTTAGGAGGTTCGTTGAAAATAGTGACAATAGAAACTTCTTCACCAGGGGTAGCAGGAAGAGCAATCTTCTCGAACAAGATTTCTTTGCTATCCATCAGGCTTTGGATACCTGATTTCAGCAAGGGACAACCAACAGGTGAAACAGCACATAGAAGGAAACCTTTACTACATCCCGGAAATAAACCGGCTAGCAACAGGTTCCTTTTGACGGTTAATAAAGGAGTAACAATCTCTTCCACGGAGGCTACATACCGGTCTTCTTCCACAGCATTCACTCCATGCTGGGGCATGGGAGCAGTCACAACATTGGGTCTTTCGGGCGCCTCAAACTGTATTTCTTTAGCATCAATAAGGTCTTGAAACTTATTCCTCAGAGCCCAGCAATCGTTCGTAGTATGCCCCGGGCTATCAGAGTGATAAGCGCAACGGGCGTTGGGGTTGTATTTTGGAGAAGCTGTATTCACTACCTTCGGAGCTTCTTTGACAGTTACCAGATTGGTTGACAGTAGTTGCGGCAAAATCTGAGACAGGGTCATACTGAGCCGAGTGTAATTCCTTTTGGGCCTCTCACCCCTTGGTTGGTTAAACTGCTGAGGAGCAGCAACAGGCTTTGAAATCACCAACACATTGACAGCTTGGCGGTGTTCCGGCTTAATTTGTCTTCTGGGACCATAAACAGCACTGGCTTCCTTCTTGAAGGGCTTCTTTTCAATACTCGCGGAGGCACCTTTTTGTATCTTCCCCGACTTGATACCAGTTTCTATCCTCTCACCGGTTAAGATCAGGTCTGTGAACCCAGCAGAAGAATTACCAATCAGATGGTTGAAGAACGGACCAGACAGGGTCCCTAGGAACATGTCAACAAGTTCACGGTCAATCAGCGGTGGTTGCACCCTGCCAGCCAGGTCTCTCCACTTTTGCGCATACTCCTTGAATCCTTCGCCCGTCCCTAGTGACATACCCTGGAGTTGGGTACGCGTGGGAGCGAGGTCAGAATTATACTGATATTGTTTATAAAATGCAGTAGCCAAGTCCTCCCAGTTTCGGATACTGGCTCCATCCAGCTGATAGAACCACTCGAGTTGAGCCCCTGAAAGGCTATCCTGAAAGAAATGGATCCATAGGTTCTTGTCTGCAGTGTAAGGTTGGATCTTCCTTACATATGATCTGAGATGTATCTTCGAGCAGGATAGCCCGTCATACCTTGCAAAAACTGGCACTTTGAACTTCGAGGGGATCACAATTCCAGCAACTAATCCCAAAACTTCGAAATCTAAGTCGGGGACTCTCTGCAGCTCCATAGATGCCAACCTGTCTTCCAACCCCTTGTACTTGTCATCGGCGGGCGGGTATTGTTGCTCAGAGTAGTCTTCGTCTTCTTCAGCCTCTCCTTCTTCAGCTTCGGATTCGGAAGGTACCGCAGCCGCATTCCCTTTACTGGTTCCCTCTTCAGATGTAGGGAGAAATTCAAGAACTCTTCTGGCTTCACCCTCAAACCTTCTTCCTAAGGTAGCCACCCCGATTCTCTTCTTCTTTTTCACTTGCTCTTTGTTCCCAAGCAGGGCTTTCAGATCCTCCTGACCCTTTGCCAAGGTCATCAGGAGTTGTTGAAACTGTGAGTTTTGAGACTGCAAGTCCTTGACCGTCTGTTCGAGATCCATCTTACTGAAATAAACAGCAGAAAGATAAGGAAACCTTGTGTGGAGACCTGCTTATGCGCATGATGAATGATATGCTTATGTATGCAATGCATTCAAGGATTTAGCAAATTCAAAATTGTTGCAAACAAAAAGAACGCACGTCATATTAATAAGAAGAAATTTGTCAGTACATAAATGCCCCATGGGCCAAATATTACAAAAAACTTCTCAAGGAAAAAAGACGTTGCGCATCCTCTTTGGTGCGATGTAGGTGTTGAGGGTCTCTTCCTCATGGAGTTGGCGGGTAAGCTCCAAAACCTTCTTCTCACTGGCGTAGAAGCTGGCTTCAAAAGTATTTCGTTCCTCCTTGAGTTGGATCCAACTCTTCTGCATCTCCTCCCACGATGTAGGCATGTCAGGATATAGGATGGTGTAGGGAACCTCTCCTTCCTTAACGGGCTCTTTAATCACAGGGAGAACATGAGGGTAAGGCATCATTAGACTCTGGGCTCGGGTTCGTACCCACTTGAGATAAGGCTCAAGAGGGATGGAGTTCTTGTGCCCTAGTGTCTTGCTGTCTACCTTGTTAGGCATCCTCCAAGCTCTGATGAATCTTTGGTGAAGTCCTTGCGCATCGTTGTCGAAGTCAAAAACTAGGTCAGGAATCAACATGTCGTGAGGGCCATCCCTCCGTGCATATCCAAATTGTCTCAAAGCTAGACAAGGGTTGTAGGTAATACCTCCTCTAATGCCAAGTAATGGAACATTAGGGAACTCTCCACAACGATCGACGATGATGACATCTTCTCTGGACCGAGAGCACCAATGTACATCAGAGTGAGTGAGGGTCATCAACCGTTGTGACCACCTTAGGCCTTGGTCATTCTTCAAGACAGATTGTGGAAGGTGCAAAATAAACCACCTTGCAAGGAGAGGAGTACAGCACATGAGAACACCCCTCTTTCTCATTGTTCGTGTGTAAAATGAGTGAAGAATGTCCCCAAGCAATGTTGGTATTGGATTCCTGGATAAGAAGATCTTGACGGCGTTGACATCTATAAGCTGGTCGGGATTTGGGAACAGGACCAACCCATAAATGAGGAGTGCCACAATTTCTTCAAAGGCTTGTAAATCCAATGAATTCCAATACTCTTGTGCCTTCTCAAACAAGAATTTTGCCAAGAAGCCTTTGACACCGCTTCTAGTTTCCCAATGCCCCTTGATGTCAGATGGTTGCAAGTGTAGTGCTTGAGCAACATCTTCATGCTTTGGTTCTTTTTCGGTACCGTTGTAGGGTAGTTGATTAAGAATAGGAATTCTCAGGAGTTGAGAAAATTCCTCCAAAGTGGGCACCAATTGGTAGTCGGGGAAAGTGAAACAGTGGTGAAGGGGGTCAAAGAACTGGAACAACACCTTTACCATGTCTTCTTCAATGCTGGTGTTGACTAGGCTGAGCAGTCTACCATGTCTTTCACTGAAGGGAGAGCTTTCCGGAATCCTGGATGTGAGCTCCTTGAGTTGAGGAGGGATTCTCACAAGGTTGACTTGGATGGTTTTCCTGCGAAGAATTTCCATAACCTACAAAATAAGAACAAAGATGAAGATCTAAACCCTTGAAATGGTTAGTGTATGCATATGATGCTTTATGATGCTCATGATGTATGCACAAACATATGTACAAGCAATTCACACAAAACCCTAGTTTCAGGCTTGCATGGGGTTTCATAGGTAAGTACCCTCTTGAGTGTAGTTGGCTTAAAAACCTGTCCTATAAATAGTAACCGGGTTCTAAGGAGCTCAATATCATTGGATTGTTTTCCATGTTCATTGTTTTGGTTTAGCCACTTAACTAGCGACCAAAATATTCCAAGAAAACAACCCTCAATGAGTGTAGTATCGAGTATCTACCAACTTCGGACTGCACCAAAGCCGGTCATCTCACTACCCCTAATGAAAGGCCAAGATGGTCAAGTAAGGTTCTAGGTCATTAGTGCTTAGTGACATCACTCAGCGGCCCCGTACTCTCCTTGATTGAACTCAAGGGTTACCGGTACTCACAAATATGTCGCACTAATATAGATATTGCTTCAACCGTGTCGGTATACCCCGCACAGTTTCCACAACGTATTGCTATCTATGAATGTTTCCCCAAATCCGGGTGTAGGATTGCAAACCCAAACAAAGGAGCCAAGATATAAAGCAATCAAAGCAAACAATTAGTCATGCAAGAGGGTGATTTAAGCCCTAAGGTTACTCCACTTTAAAATTATCCCCAGCAGAGTCGCCAGTTCTGTGATACGGTGGGAGAACTGACTTGGGTTTTGCGTTTGTTTTCGCAAATGTTTCGGTTGAGCAAGAGTCGCCACCGAATTTTTATTTTATCCTAAGGAAAGGTTAAAAAGCACAGCAAAAAACCTTTGAGATGTTTTCTTGGGTTCGGGGAGTAGATTATAGAAAGGGAAGGTATTAGCACCCTTTCTATCCATGGTTATCCATGGGCTCTTAGTTACTTGCTTAGATCAACTTGCCTTGATTTTCATTTGTTTGAAATGGTGCTTTGTGTGTGGGTTTTGAAAATGTTTTGAAAAGAGGCCAATGTGGTGGAAACCTTTGTAATGATCCATGTTGGGATGTATACAAAGATGTATGTCTTTTGAAAAGTTTTCAATGTTTTTGAAAGTTGTTTTGAAAGTGTGTTGTGATGTGTGGTTTTGAAAAATAGGCAAGTGTTTTTGTTTTTCAAGTTGGCAAGTAACCAAAAGCTATCTACCCTAAATTTCTCAAAGATCTTTGCTATGTTTTAACCCTTTTAACAATTTTGTTCCACCATTGTATTTGGTGGACAATCTTGTGTTAGGATGTGAACGGGACAGGCGCGGGTCATCGTTTAGACCATGATTGCAATGGTGCCAAGTGTCTTTGGCAACTTTTTCCTTTAAGGGACTTGATCATTTTTAGGCAACTTTCGAAAGCGTCATCGAGGGACTATGATCATTTGATATTATTTTGTTTTGCCAAAGACACCTAACATGCAACATGGCCCATTATTGAAGGCAACAAGTGGAGTAACCCTAGGGGGTGCAAGTGTGATTGGTGTTTGTTCATTTTCATGCTTTTATCTCGGAATTAGGTCAAGCTATTTGTTTGATTGATTTTTGCATACAAAACCCTAAGTCTATCATGGCATATTTAGAAAGCTTTAAAGTGCGAAATTTAAAGTCCTAAATTATTACAACACAATTATGGGATGGGGGGTACAAATGTTCAAATGGGGATATTTAGCAAGAAATTTAAATCTAAACTATTACATGCAAATTGAATTATACAAATTATTTAATTGCACAATAATTAATAAAAATACAATAAATATGCAAGATGCAAAAAATGATTTTTATATGTATGTAAGAGTATTTTTCATGTGACAAATGAACAAAAATAAAAAAGGATAATTTTTGGGTATTTTTCATGTTTTAGGGCAAACCCTAATTTTGCTAAATAAAAAGTATTAATTATTTATTATATACAACATTTATTAATTATGTACAAAAATAAATAAAAAAAAGTATATTGTAAAAAAAATGATTTTTGAGGTCAAATATTTAATAAAAATAAAAATGTATTATTTTGTATTTTTGTCCTAAATATTCTAATAAATATATATGTATTTATATTATTTACTAAATATATTAAATATGCACAAAAATAAAATATTTAATATTTACAAAAAAAAAAGTATATTTTTTATAAAATGTTTTCAAGAGAAAAAATAAAATAAAATCAGAAAATAAAAATGTATTGGTATTATTTCTAGTATTTTAAATAAAAGTATTTATATATTTATTTACATATAAACTAAATGAAACAAAATAAATACCAAATAAAATGCAAAAAATGTGAGAAAAATATTTTTAATGTTTTTTTATGTTTGGATAAAAATATAAAATCAAAATCAAAAGGAAAAAATCAAAAATGACAAATATATCTCAAAATGGGCCAGGGGGGTGTATGTGTAAAAAGATGGTGCAAAAAGAAAGAACAACACAGGCCCAACCCAAAGAGGTTGTCTTCAACCTCCAGACAGTTTTGTTTGAAAATTCGCGCGCTTCCTTGCTTCAATCACAACTCCTGATTCTTTGATTTTTAGCACAAACTCATAACATAAAAAATGTCAAGCATCAAACCACGAATCCATACATACCAAGAACTTGATCTAACTCTCAGAAATGAGAGAGAATTTCTTCTCCCCCAATTCCTGACCTAGTTTTTTTCAGATGTTCAGATTTAAAATACTCTTAGCACACATAATATAAATGAAAAGTAACTATATGGATGGCTTCAGGGCTATGATTAGAATATGTTTTCTTCACAAACTTAAACCTAACTATGCCTGGATAGAGAGATAGAAGTTCAAAAACTTACCTGTTCAGCTTGATTCGTGTATGACAATGGAGGTACTTTCAGTGTAATGTGAGGACTTGTACAGCTTGCTTGAGGTCCAGGGATGCTTCCTCTATGCTTAGCTTGCTTTGAATCTTGCTGAATCAAGCTACAGAATTCAACCTGCAAGAGAGAAAAGTAAAAATGGAAAATGATGTTAGGGATGTTACAGTTCGTGTCCAATGCTTGGGATAGTTTGTATAGGTGGTATGGAGTGTGTATGAACTGGTTTTGGCCAAGGCGCACGAGTGGATTGAGTTGTGGACCTCAATCTGCAGCAGGTGCCCTGTTTTTGCAAGAGGATGGTGTTTGTGTTTGACGAGGTATTGGAAGTGGTTGGCTCGTGTTTTAGGTCAGGCTTGATGTTTGGAAAATGTTCACAATGTTTGCTTAGGCTTGTGTTTGCAGGAATGTGATGTTGTGTTTCAAAATGCAAGTTTCTTCTATGATAAGCAAAAATTGGCAAGTTGGTTTACAAGCTTCCCTAGGCCCCTCAAGTATGCTGCACCTTTTAGTCTTGATCAGTGGGATTGGTTCCTGAACTTGTGCCTCAAAGATCTGCATTGTACCTCATAGATTGTAAACTTGACATAAAGTGCCACTTTACAAGAATGGATAATGTGCTTTTTCTAATTATGGACTAATCCTTCATGTAATGACCAAATGCATAGAATAATATCTTGGCACAATGGTTTGGCATTTAATTATTGAGTGTAAATGAGATTAGAGGCCTGTAATGTAGCTTGCACATGCTGATTTCAAAAATGCACAAGTTATGAACATGAAAATGGCTCATGAACAAAGTGACTTTTTCCCATATTGACAAATTCGATTCTCCCTAACCACAAGGGTGTTTCAGAAGTTCTTGGACATTTTGGAAAGCTTGGAATGTTTACTACAATCCATCTTTGTAACGCAAGTTGAAATTCCAAGTGGAAGCATGTGAAAAGTGGCCATGAAGTTAGGCAAAAATCCTGCCTAGAATAGGTCAAAATATTTCTAAGTTAAGAATGTTTTGCACCTCTATTCCAAAAATTGTAAATTGAGCTACAAGCTTCTTTTGAGGAAACTTTGTGAATAAAAGTTTCTAGATTTTGCAATGGACTACAACTTTCATGTTTTGACTTTTCCTTGAATCCAAATGTATCTTGATGAAAAAATGGGACAAAGTTAGGAAAAAATTAGGAATTTTCATAACTTAGAAAAATTCTAAGTTATGAAAATTCTTCATTTCAAACCCTAATTTGTAATTCTTGATTTCTTGATGAACAAGTTTCATGATTTGACATGTTTTGATGAAAAATGAATCTTGACACTTGATTTTGACCAAAAAGTCAAAGTTTGACTTTTCAGTATACAGTCAAATTTTGCTAAGTTGACTGGAAAATTCATATGTCAATCTTGTGCATTTGGGATCTTTTGAACTTTTTGAATATGTCAAGACAATGCCATTGAGTCCTTGAGTCCATATGTGAGCTTGGTTTGCCATTGTCTAGGTCAAATAGTCAAAAATTGCCTTTGTGCAGTCAAAACCCTAAAAATGACCATTTTGCCCTTTTGGTGATCTGATAAAATTTCTTGTGGAATTGTGATCCAAACTTGATCAAATGGTCCATATGAGTTCATAATGTTGATGTGGGTCAAAAATCATGAGGTTTGACTGTCAATTGACCACAGTTGACTTTTTCCCCAATACAGCTGATTTCTAGGTCAACTGTCCAATTGACTGGGCAAAGATTGGAATCAAGGCTTGAAACTTGGTATGGATAAACTTGTGAGTCCAGCATGAAGCATGAAAGTCACTTTGGTCCTTTTGGGTCAAAACATCTTTGTGCAAACTCAAACCCTAATTTGGATCAACAGTGCAAGGAGGAGTCTTGAGTAGAGCAATCCCTAATTTGATCTTGAGCTTCAAGGGTCTTGGGATGAGAAAATGTTGAAGAAATGGGAGGGAAAATTTTGGGGTACAACAGTTATCACTGAAGACATGATTGCAAGACTCATAGGGTACAATGGTGGTGGTATTCGTTGCATTGATATGGCAGAAAGGTGTGCAGATGTTGCCCTAATTGCAAGGGAAATTTTCACGCTGGGGCTTCCCTCCAGCAAGATAAGGGACTTGAAAGACAAACACAGAGTTTGGGCCAAGATCATTCTGGGCTGTTTCAACTACAGGAAGCCTACTAGCTCTCCTGATTACATTAATATTGATCAACACTTTCTGATCTATTTTATCTCTCAGAAGGTCAAGATAAATCTGGCTCATCTTTTGTTCAACCATCTCAGAACAAGTGTCAAAGAAACAAGGGAAGAGGAACGTACAAAAAGGGATTGGATACCCTTGGGAAGACTGATATCAGATATTCTTAAAAAGAATAGGCTGATTGATCATCTGCAAGAGGCTCAAGAAATCAGCACTCTGGAACCTTCTGTTGGCAAGCAGCTGAATGCCAAAAATCTAAAGAAAATAAAGTTGATAGAGAACATTAAGAAGGAGCCCAGCGTCACTCCTTTTGCTGAAATCTCCAGCAGAAGAGTCCCTCTGGACTACTTCCCTCTATTCTCAGAAATTGACTCTAAACCAGAAATCATTCTGAGATATCTGGATGCTTGTAAAGCTGATGGTACAGCACCAAATCTGAATATTCTAGATCTTCAGCAGAAGGCTCCAGAGGTTGTTCTGAAGAAGACAAAGAAAAGAAAAGTTGATGCAGAAGGATCATCTCAACAGACTCCCAAGAAAAGAGGTAATCCTTCTTCTGTAACGGTTTAGATTCAACTGATGTATCAACATCTATTCATATTCCAACTCCATCTAAAAACCCAACACCTCAAACTTTCGATGATTTTGACTTAGATTTTGACCCTTCTGAATCATTAACCCTCAGAAGATCTCGCTCCCAACCACAAAATCCAAATACTGAAACCATACCAGAACAAGAACTTGAAAAAGTTCTTTCTGATATAGACCAACACACTCCCGCTCCCGAAACAGAAAATCCAAATCCAAACACAGAAGCACAACCTGAAACTCCCCTCTCACCAATACCAGAAATTCCACTCTCTCCAGAACCAGAAATCCCACTACCTTCATCTCCTCAACCAGATATTAATCCACCATCTCCTCAACATGAACAATCTCCACAACCTGAGACTGAAACCTCTGAGGCTCAATCCTCTGAATCCCCTGAACCACAACCTCTGGCCATTCAATTGCCCTGTGGCACCACTGTGAATATTCCTCAGCTTCCCTCTTCACCAGAAATAAATCCACCAAATTCCCCATCAAGTCCAATCGTAATTCCTGACTCTCCCACTCCCTCACCTAAGAAAAATCCAGAAGACCACAACAAGACTGTCATTGATTTAATAGTCTTTGAACGCCTTGCTTCCATCAACCACAAAACTGCTATCCCTAAACCAAAACATCCAGATGTTGGTTCCAGCATATTGAACTTTGAAACAGATATACAGAAGTGGATCACTTCTCTGAAACAAGCAAGTCTGGAACTGGTTGATCCTGCTGTATCAGACCTCCTCTGGACAAAATTCAGAAGATGGGTATGCGCTGAAAAATTTAAGTTGCAAGACCAGAGCTATGGACAGGCTCAACAGAACTTCAGCAATCTGCTGAAAGAAATTGAAGGTCCAGTTCTGAGCAAGCTGCTTAAAGAAGAAGTACTCCCGCTGGACAATGCTCCTTGGTCTGAATATCGTCAACCAGAGTCAGAAGAACAGATGACTCCAGCTGAAGAACAGGTTCAAGAAGAAGATATTGAAGAAAGCTCTGAGAAGCACCCTGTTTCTGAAGATCCTCAAGCTTCCTCTCTTGACAGGAAGACTCTGGAGGACTTGAAAAGATCTGATATGCTGATGAATGAAAGAATGGATAAGCAGGACATCAAAATTGATTCTATAGCAAACATGGTATCTCAGCAACATGAAACCAGCAATCAAATTAAGAGCATGTTGGAAGCTCTGTTCACACGTCTTCCACCTCCATCTTAGAATTTTCTTGTGTTTTCCTTGTTTTCTTTACATGTTTGTCTGTAATATTTTACGTGTTCTGAACTTATCATTGCTTCTGTTTTTAATATAAACGCTTTTTTAGCTCTGATCATTTTAACTCTGATTATTTGTGCTTTTTGATAACTGACAAAAAGGGGGAGAAAGAATGATATTTTTCAATAACGGATTACTGAGACATAAGTCTCAAACATTCTAACATTCTGATATATTTTAATTTCTTTCTTCTGAAAAGCTTACAGGTACAAAAATCTGATGAATCTGATGAACTCTGATAAAGTAAAGTTCTGATGCTCAAGGTCTCATGGAATTAAAGGGAAGTAATCAACTCAGGGGGATTTTTTTCTCTTCATTGCTCTGATATCTCTTATTCCTTATCTTCTTATCTCTGATACCTTTTATTCGTTATTTGTTTATCTTTGATACCTTTTATTCTTTAATTTTAATTGAAAAAAATCTGGTTTTTGTCATCATCAAAAAGGGGGAGATTGTTAGAACATAGTTTGATTCTACAACCCTCAGTTAAAGTTTTGATGATAACAAAATACAAGATTAAATAAATTGTAAGATTTATATAAAGACATATATGCTACTTAAAATTATGTTGTGTATTTACAGAAACTCTGATGGAATCAACATCAGAATATCAGTATCAACATCAGCATCAGAAGATATGTCAGCATCAGAAGATCAAATAACATGTGCTATACGCTGAAGCCTGATGAACAGAATCTATGCATAAAATACTCTGACTCTGATCAAGATCCTAACCAAGTCATCAGCACTCAGAATTGTCAGCATAAGCATAAAGGAAAGAACACTTTGATTACCATAAGCAGAGAAGACTCTGAAGTGTCAATGTTACTAAGCATTCAAGACAGATTTATTACCAACGACTTTATTCCAAGACAAAGATCTTCTCAAAAAGGAAAGAACGTTATTAGCATTGAAATGGATTTATGGACAACCAACGTATCTCTTCCGTGGCTATTTAAACAAGACTGTGTGAGAAAAGAAAAGGTTAATAATCTTCACGCATACACGCCTACATGAACGAACTCATTCATACAATTTGCTAAAGCTTTCAACCATGCCTACTCAAAGCATTAGCAGTCTAGTTTTATTCTAAGCTTAATATTGTGTATTATCACAATTGTGATATATAGTTTTATTAGAAAACATCAAACACACTTTTGATTCATTTATCTGTAAGAGAATTTCCTTGAGATAAACCGGTATGTGGTTAGACTCAAGAAGGCTTTAACAATTGTTAAAGTAGTTGTTGTATTCAGTTGAATATAGTGGATTAAGACCTCGTTGGAGAGAGGCGAAATCACCTTGACGGGTGGACTGGAGTAGTTTGAGATCAAACGAACCAGGATAAAAATACAGTGTTGTCTGCCCTTTTGATTTAAGTTTTACAATTCAACCCCCCTTCTTGTGTTTTTCACATCTTCAAAAGGGTTCCTCGGGCGTTCGAATTATATTTCCAGATTCATTTCCCACATGACTGCAACGTGTGAACCGATCTTTAAGTTGTTAAATAAAGATCAAGGTTGTGTGTGGATAGATGAATGCCAAATGGAATTTGAAAGTATTAAAGAATATTTGCTTGAACCTCCTATCTTGCTCCCTCCTGTTGAAGGAAGAGAATTGATTATGTATCTGACAATGTTAGATAATTCCATGGGCTGTATTTTGGGACAACAAGATGAAATAGGGAAGAAAGAGTATTCCATTTTTCATCTTAGTAAAAAGTTTACTGATTATGAATTGCGGTATTCCATGCTAGAAAAGACATGTTGTGCTCTAGCCTGGGCAGCAAAATGTTTGCGGCAATATATGTTGAATCACACTACTTGGTTGATCTCCAAAATGGATCCAATCAAGTACATTTTTGAAAAGCCTGCTCTTACTGGGAGAATTGCCCACTAGAAGATGTTGTTATCTGAATATGATATTGAATATCACACTCAAAAAGCTATTAAAAGCAGCGTGTTGGCAGATTATCTTGCTCACCAACCAGTCGATGATTATCAGTCTGTGAAGTATGATTTCCCCGATGAGTATGTGATGTTTCTGAAAGTGAAAGATTGCAATGAACCATTTCCTGAGGAAGGTCTTGATCCTGAATCTCGCTCGAGTATGATATTTGATGGAGCTGTGAATGCTTATGGTAAAGGAATTGGTGTTGTGTTGTCACTCCACATGGATCGCACATTCGTTTCACTGCAAGGTTGACATTTGATTCTACTAATAATATGGCCGAACATGAGGCTTGCATAATGAGTCTCGAGGAAGCTATTGATCTCAGAATTAAGACTCTAGATATGTATGGTGATTCAGCTTTGGTAATAAATCAGATTAAAGGAGAGTGGGATACTCGTCATCCCGGATTGATCCCTTACAAATATTATGATAGAATATTGTTACCCTTCTTTAATAAAGTAGAATCCCATCACATCCCCAGAGACGAAAATCAAATGGAGGATTCTCTGGAAACTCGGGCTTTTATGTATCAAGTGAATACTTGGAAGGAAATACCTCAAATTATAGTTCGGCGATTGGATAGGCCCACTCATGTGTTTACAACAGAGGAGGTAGCAGATGAGAAACCTTGGTATTATGATATCAAGCATTTTATCTAGACTTAAGAATACCTGATTGGTGCTTCGAATAAAGATAGAAAGACATTGAGAAGATTGACTAGCAGCTTCTTCCTCAGTGAAAATGTGTTGTACAAAAGAAATTATGACATGGTCTTGCTCAGATGTATGGATAGACACGAAGCAGACATGTTGATGCATGAGTTTCATGAAGGTTCATTTGGCACTCATGCCAATGGACATTTGATGGCTAAAAAGATGCTAAGGGCGGGTTACTATTGGCTGACAATGGAATTTGACTGTTACAAATTTGCAAAGAAGTGCCATAAATTCCAGATTTATGCAGACAAGATTCATGTGCCTCCAACACTTCTCAATGTAATTTCTTCCCCGTGGCATTTCTCTATGTGGGGTATTGACATGATTGGGATGATAGAACCCAAAGCTTCGAATGGTCACTGTTTTATCTTGGTAGCAATTGATTACTTTACCAAATGGGTGGAAGCTGCTTCATATGCTAATGTTACTAAGCAGGTGGTTGTGCGCTTCATTAAGAATAATCTCATATGTCGGTATGGTGTGTCGAGCAGAATTATCACTGATAATGGCTCGAATCTGAAAAACAAGATGATGATAGAACTTTGTGATGAATTGAAGATCGTCCATCACAATTCATCTCCGTACAAGCCGAAGATGAATGGGGCTGTTGAAGTTGCTAATAAGAATATCAAGAAGATCATCCAGAAGATGGTTGTTACTTATAAAGATTGGCATGAAATGCTCCCTTTTGCTTTACATGGATATCGGACATCTGTCCGCACTTCAACAGGAGAAACCTTGTTCTCCCTTGTGTATGGAATGGAAGCGGTACTCCCAATCGAGGTTGAGATTCCCTTTTTGCGTGTGATAATGGAAACTAAGTTTTCAGAGGCTGAATGGGTCCAAAATAGGTTTGACCAATAGAATTTGACCGAAGAGAAGAGAATGACAGCTTTGTGTCATGGGCAGTTATATCAGAAGAGGATGAAGAAAGATTTTGATAAGAAGGTCAAACCTCGTGAATTCATAGAAGGCGACCTCGTGCTCAGGAAGATCATGTCTTTTAACGTCGATTCTATGGGCAAGTGGACTCCCAATTTTGAAGGCCCATATGTTGTCAAGAAAGCCTTCTCTGGCGGTGCATTAATTCTTGAAACTATGGATGGCAAGGAGTTCCCACGTCCCATGAATGTTGATGCAGTCAAGAAATACTTTTCCTAAAGAAATAAAAGAATAGCTCGCTAAGTCGAAAACCCGAAAGGGCGGCTTAGGCAAAAAAGAGCGTCTTGGTAGGCCGAAAACCCGAAAGGGAGGTCTAGGCAAAAATTATAGACATAAACAGAATAAAATTTCCCGCTAAGTTAAAAACCCGCAAGGGCTACTTAGGAAAAAGTTAGGGACTTTCTTGGCAAGTAACTACATCAGACAAGACTTGATCATGGAAGCAACAATCTTCTTGGATCCTCATCATACTTCAACAGAAGCTGCTGCTCAGAATTTCAAAGTTGTTAGAGGGAATAATGGTCATTGTATTTCAATGTATATTTTCCATTATATATTACCATTTTCCAAATTTTGTAATTACCCATGGAGTCTCGCCATTCGTAGACTACCATTCTATCAATGAAATTTGAGCTTTTACCTAATTCTTTGTAGTTCCTATTTTTATTCAGCTTACAAAGACTCCATTTATTATTGATAATAATTTTCAAAGAAAAAAGATTAAATAACAAAATTGATTTTCAAAAAAGAATTTACAACTTACTTTTACTTTAGATTTTGTGATTCAAGAGGAAAACAAAAGTGGTGATCCCAGGAATGGACAAACTCCAGTAATTTTGGGAAGTTTTGTTTCCCCCAGGAATGTTTTCTCAGGTCATTTTCGCTGGTATGTGCGTGATTTTTGTATATTGAAGACGATACCAATTGGTGTAAGGTGTGGTATTAGGTTTGTGATCTCAGTGTCCCCAGTCAAGTCTTGGTTCATTTTTATGATTTTCGGGTTTGCATGGTATGAAGTCTCTATCCCAGATTCCCCATCAAAATCTTCCCTCATATGACGAAAGGTCTTGTTCCCTTGGTATGTTGAGATGAAACCATTTGTAAAGTGTTTCCCTTTTTGGCAGTAATTGGAATTTTTGGTGTTAGTTATTTCCCAAGAAGACTATCCTAGGGCATCTTTTATGGAATAAGTTTGCATGATATGAAGACTCAATCTAAGATTCTCCAGTGAAGGCCTCGCTTATTTGATAGAAGTCCTTTCTCCCCAGAGAAGTTGGTGCAATAATTATTCTCAAAGAAGAATGTATCTCCGGTTTTCCCAGTGAAGAACGTATCTTGGTTTCCCCTCGATGATGTGGTGTTGACCTCCCCAATGAAGTCAACACGAGGTCCCCAGTTGATGTCTCGATGATGAAGCATTATCTCCCTTAGTGGAGTCTGTATGATTTTTCTCCATTAAAGTTGGTCTGAATTCCCCAGTGGATGTTTTAATAATTTGGTTTCCATCTGCCTTATTTTAAATCAGTTTTGCAATCCCCAATAGAAGTTCTACACATGAAAACATTTATTTCCCCGTTGAATTCTGAGTGTTATTCCCTGGTGAAGCCTAGAGAAGGATGTTATATCCCTGTATCTGTACTGTTTTGTCACTATGTTATGTTTCTCCCCAGTAAAGTTAAGCCATGCTGTAGGACTTTGTTTCCTTAGTTGGTGCTTATTTTCTTATGGAATGATCGTCCTGGATGTGATTTAGCTGAGTGTTGTGTGCGCCCGAGTTGGTTTTGTTTGTTTATCCCCAGTATTATATGTCTGTTTTATTAGCATATGCACGATAACACTCATACATTCGTACATACATCATGCATAGCTAAACTTAGCAAATCATTTCTCATTCGTATCCATTAATATCTTGTTGACATATTACCCTGTTTTACAGAGTTCTGTTATCCTCTCCCCAATATAGTGTCATCCATAAGAAGAAAGTGTATATTCTTTCAATTTCCCCGCTGATTTATCCCTCGTGGAATATTTTTGCTTTAGCCTTCTTACACAGCTCTTTGTCTGGATGATTTGGGTTTCCCTCTTGAGTTTATTTCTCAAAGAATGTATTTTGGAAGACCGTTTTATTCCAATTCATTTCTGGTTTGAATCCTTGATCCTCAGCAATATTATTACTTTAGATTTCTGTAAGCTTCGAGTTTTGGTTTGAGAATGTGCATTTATTTTGCACTAGAAGACTTTATCTCTTCAGCAGGAGTATATTGGCATTTCCCCAGGAAGTCACGATTCATTCCACAGGAAGTCATGGTTCTTTCCCCAGGAGCTCATATTTCATTCCCCAGAAAGTCATTTTTTTTACAATCCTTCCTATAACAGCAAGTAGCAGGTCTCTTTATTTGAGCAACCTATACTTCCCTATAAAAGTCAATGTTACCTTTTTGCTACCTTCAGTGAACGTCGGTATTTCATCATCAGTGAACGATGATGCTACGATATATTTTCTCTCTACCTTCAGTGAAAGTTGGTAGGTCACCATCAATGAAAGTTGGTGATTGTTATATGTTTGCTACCCTCAGTGAACGTTGGTAGTTCATCATCAGTGAATGGTGATGCTATGATATATTTTCTCTCTACCTTCAGTGAAAGTTGGTAGGTCACCTTTAGTGAAAGTTGGTGATTGTTATCTTTTATCTACCTTTAGTGAACATTGGTAGTTCATCCTCAGTGAACGACGATGCTATGATATATTCTCTCTCTACCTTCAGTGAAAGTTGGTAGGTCACATTCAGTGAAAGTTGGTGATTGTTATCTTTTTGGTACCTTCAGTGAATGTTGGTAGTTCACTGTCAATGAACGATGGTGCTATGATATATTCTCTTTCTACCTTCAGTGAAAGTTGGTAGGTCACCATCAGTGAAAGTTGGTGATTGTTATCTTTTTGCTACCTTCAGTGAACGTTGGTAGTTCACTGTCAGTGAACAGCGGTGCTATGATATATTTTCTCTCTACCTTCAGTGAAATTTGGTAGGTCACCTTCAGTGAAAGTTGGTGATTGTTATCTTTTTGCTACCTTCAGTGAATGTTGGTAGTTCACTGTCAGTGAACGGTGGTTCTATGATATATTTTCTCTCTACCTTCAGTGAAAGTTGGTAGGTCACTGTTGTACCCCAAAATTTGCCCTCCCATATTCTTCAAGATTTGGCAAGATCAATCTCCAGATGATTCAAAATCTCTCAAAGGTTGCACAGTCCAATTGCCTCCTAACACAGTCAAAATTAGGGTTTTGGTTCTGGCAAAGAAATTGAGGTTTCCAAGGGTCCAATCAAGTCCCATATGCCTATAAACATTGTCAAGCATCCATGTGTCAAGTTTCAAGACTCACAGCATCAAGTTGCACAGTCAAAAAACCCTAATTGCTTCACAGTCAACTACAGGGGCAAAATGGTCATTTGACAGTCAAAAGTCAAAAAATTTGGTCAACATCTTATTTTGAAGCCACAATCATCATTTGATCAAGTCTTGATCATGATTTCACAAGCATGGCTCAAAAAGTCTCAGGATGCAAAAGTTTCTATTTTGGACAGCTGAAAAAGTCAACTGCAAATTGACCAAGGCATAACTTCCTCATGGTTTATCAGAAAAATCCCACCCAAAGCTCATTTTGAAGGGGATGGCATTTCCTACAACTCATATTCACACTTCAAGTCCAAGAAATGCTCTCACAAAGAGTTATCAATTTCAACATTATAGGTCATTTTCAAAAGTCAACAAAAAGGCACTTTAAGTCAAAGACCATAACTTGATATTGGTAAATCAAAATGACATGAGACTAAAGGCATTGGTTATAGGACTTCAAGACCTTTCTAAAATGTCCAAGAACATGATCATAGCTTCCAAATTGAGCAAGATATGCATTGGAGAAGTTGGGCAATTTTTGGGAATTTTGAAAAGTCAACTTTGCCTAAAACACTTCAAATTTGCTAATGGGCCTCAAATTCTTCCTTGAATCATTACCCAAAGCCTATGCACGACCCATTGAGCTCAAAAGGATTTATTTTCTTATTTTTAATTAATTAATTAAATTTTTATTCTTATTAATTCATTTAATTAGCTTTAATTGTAGAAAAATATCAAATAATGCTTTTCAAATCTTTTTGTGCAGCAAATCAAACTAGGGCAAGCTGGCCAAGTCGTTTCACATCCAAAAAAGGAAAATCATCCATAATTGGCAAAGGTTTCAATGAAAAAAGATTGAAAAATATGTGATGAAAATCAAAGATTCAAAACATTAATTCATGGACTTATGGGCTTGTTTTTTGACCTAGAATCGTTCACATACTTATGCAAGACCTAACCTAATTCAGAAACACACGAAAAGCTTCTCACAAACTCAGAACCAATTTGCAACTTTTCCACAAAAACTTGAAAACTGAAATCACACTTGCAAGACAATTCAAGGCTTGAAATTGCTTCTAATACGTTACTGGACCTTCCAGGAATCGATTAGCATCAAGAACCAATCCAAACACGCAAAGAACTGAAGAACATAGGCCACACGGTTTGTCTTGTTTTTTTCAAAATTGCATAACATGATTCATGAGCTTTTAACCATTTTTCTTGTTTGATTTGCACTAATAATGATCTTCTGAAGCGATTGGTACAGTTTAATTGGACTAACACTGCTTGTATCAAAATCCACCATTGAAGGATATTAGGTTTTCATAACATCCAAATTAGGGCTTTTCACATATGATAAAATTGGACCTCAAGACCAATATGGTTGAACTCATTGCAAGAAGCCTGATTCATTGAGATAATCGCGCCTTTTTTATATTAACTCCTCTCCTATTTGCTATTATTCACTGTTCCATTTAGTGGGGGTTTAAAACCCCCGCTACTTGTTTTCTATTTGCAGGAAGAACGAAGACGAAGCATGCGTGTCATCACGTTACTGGGAGATTCAAATATTAGCGCGTTTTTTTCTTTGTTTCAGCATAATTGCCTTTTTTCATATATTATAATTCTTTGTTATATTGTATACAAACAAACGCAAATGGCCTGGTGGTTGAGGACGTGTACTGCAGGCATTGGGACCTGGGTTTGATTCCCAGGTCCCCCCACATATTCCATGATTTTTATCCTAACGTGTTTCCATGCAGCGCTCACTCAATGGTTCACCATACACGCTCATGCTTAGGCCTGCCAAGTGGACATGATGATTAATCCAAGGGCCTCAAAAGGAAATCCATGGTGCACTTCAGTCAACAGCATGCACTCAAGCGTGGAAAGTCAAACAAGGCTTTGTCAATGGGCCTGAATTACTTCCAACAAACCTCCATTCTGGGCCTGATACCCCCTTTGGTTTGCATCTTTTTTTGTTTTTATTTGATTTTCTTTTTAATTCCTTTTAATGTTTTAATTGTTTTTTTTACCATAAAATAATTTTCATAATAAAAAAATCAGAAACCAAAATTGTAAAATATGTTTAATTATATTTAATTTCACCATTAAAATATTTTTGTAAATAAATTTCAATAACTAACTTAGTTAATTTAGGTTTCAATTTTGACACTTTCCTTAATAAATAAAAAATGCATAGAATTAGGTTTTTGACATTTTATCTTTTTCTTAATTAATTTTTCCTCATTATTTATTATTATTATTAATCATTATTTTTGTAAATAAACATGTAATTTAATTAACTAGTAAATTAGGTTAACTTTAATATTTTCATTAATAATCAAAAATAATTTAGAATTAGGGTTTCCATTTAATTTTAATTTTCTTTATTTCATTAAATACCAAAAACATAAAAACATTTTCTTTTCCTTCTTTTCTTTAATTAAATAATTAGTTAGCTTTTAATTCAATTTAATTTCAAAAGGGTCAAAACCCTCGGACGTCCTGATTTTATTCTTTCGCACGTTATTCTTTTTTCTTATTGAATATTATGTAACTGCTCAAGGATGTAATAGTAATTAGGTTTACCGCATTTATTTACTTTTCGCATCTTTTATCAAACGGGTCTTTGTATTTTAGCGATGTATAGACCCGCGCCTTGTAATAGCGTAGCTTTTATCTTTCCGTCTTTTAATTTTCCGCACTCTTAAATTCTAACTTTGTATGAAAGAATGTATGCTAATTAAAAACAAGTGTAGCTCACAATGCCATGATCAAAGATAACTGTTAAACTGAAAACAACACACAAATACACACACCACTTCTAGGGTACGCCTCGCTCGTTGCCTTCGAAACGTGGTCGTCAAGTATAGGACGTTTTAGTAAGTCCTTATGTCCATGATCCAGTTGCCTCGAAACAGTTGCCTCAAAACATTTGCCTCGAAACAGTTGCCTCAGAACGGTTGCCTCGGATTGAAAAAGGATCAAGGACATAAGGGTAGCTTCTAAGGTGTCCTAACTGTTGCTTCGGTGACCACACTGTCCCTCGAATCGAATTGACCCGAACACCTCCAACGACGGTGCTACCTACCTCTCAATGGTAGGATAGCACTGTCTAAAGGATTCTTACACAGCCTAATTCCTTAGAGTAGGTAGATTTCTCCTAAGTACTTGCTCTTTTCAAAACAAACAAAAACAACTTTTCGCACCCACACTTTCAAAAGGTTTTCAAACAAATTTTTCATACACTCTTGAGGACAGATACAAGAGTTACTTAGAAATCTTTCAAAACAAAACTTTTTCAAAACCCACACACACTTGAAAAGCAAACAAATTTTGAAAACATAAGAGCAAGTACCTAAGAGCCCGTGGATAACCATGGATAGAAAGGGTGCTAACACCTTCCCTTTCTATAAATCTACCTCCCGAACCGAGAAACATTCTCAAAGAAGGAATTTTGTTGTGCTTTTGTCCTTTCCATGTTGGAGAACATAAAAGACGGTGGCGACTCTTGCTTACCGCGACATTTCGCGAACCAGCTTTAAACAGTCAGTTCTATTTCCACCGATCACAGAACTGGTGACTCTGCTAGGGATACTTTAAAGTGAGGTGTACCTTAGGACTAAGATCACTTGTGTTTTCAATTGTCTGAATTGTTTTCTTTATTATTGTGGGTACTGTCTTGGGAGTCCTATAGATCCTAACCCGGATCTGGGGGATAACTTCTTAGAAAGTAGCAACAAGGCTGTGAGGGAACTGTGCAGGGTATACCGACACGGTTGAAGCAGTCTGCTACGTTGATGTGGCACTTTGGTGAGTACCGGTAACCCTTGAGTCAAGTCAAGGAGAGTACGGGGCTGCCGCGTGGTGTCGTGAAGCATCAACTGACCTTAGGAACCTTAATTGAACCATCTTGGCCTCTTTAGGGTAGTGAGATAACTGACTTTGGTGAAGTCCGAGGTTGGTTGATACTCGATACTACACTCAGTTGAGGGTTGTTTTCTTGGAATATTTCGGTCGCCAGTTCAGTGGCTAAATCGAAACGATGAACACAGAAAACAATCCAATGATATTGAGATCCTTAGAACCCGGTTACTTCTGATAGGACAGGTTTGAGCCCACCAACTTCAAGAGGGTAATACCTAGACCCCATGTTGGCCTGAACTCTAAGGGCTGTCTTGTGTAACTTGTGTGCTTTACCATGTTTGCTTTTTATGGATATTTGTGGTGTGTTTTTATCATAGCATCATAACATCATACAGCATCACATGCATCCACTAACCATTTCAGGGGTTCGAATCTTCATCTTTGTTCTTGTTTTGTAGGACATGGAAACTATCCGCAGAAAGATAATTCAGATCAGCCTTGTAAGGATCCCTCCTCAGCTTAAGGAACTTATATCCAGGATCCCTGAGAGCTCTTCTTTCAGTGAGAAACATGGAAGACTCATCAGCTTGGTCAACACCAACATTGAGGAAGATATGATAAAGGTCCTCTTCCAGTTCTTTGACCCTCTGCACCACTGCTTTACTTTCCTGGATTATCAACTGGTGCCTACCTTGGAAGAGTTCTCTCGGCTTCTGAAAATCCCCATCCTTAGTCAACTACCCTACAACGGTACGGAAAAGGAACCCAAACTTGAAGAGATTGCTAAAGCATTACGCCTACAACCATCTGACATCAAGGGACATTGGGAAGTTAGAAGTGGTATCAAAGGGTTCTTGGCCAGGTTTCTGTTTGAGAAGGCCCAAGAATGTTGGAATTCCCTTGACCTACAAGCCTTTGAGGAAGTTGTGGCCCTCCTTGTCTATGGGTTGGTGTTGTTCCCTAATCCAGACCAGCTTATAGATATCAATGCTGTCAAGATCTTCATGTCTAGGAATCCTATACCTATGTTGCTTGGGGACATCCTTCACTCATGTTACACTCGAACCATGAGAAAAAAAGGTGTCCTTATGTGCTGCACTCCTCTCCTAGGAAGGTGGTTTATTTCGCACCTTCCACAATCAGTTTTGAAGAATGAGTGGAGTTTGAGATGGTCACAACGATTAATGACTCTTACACACGCTGATATATATTGGTGTTCTCGGTCCAGAGAAGACGTCACTATCATTGATCGTTGCGGGGAGTTTCCTAATGTTCCTTTACTTGGAATCAGAGGAGGTATTACTTATAAACCGTGTCTGGCTTGGAGACAGTTTGGTTATGCTCGGAGGGACGGCCCTCATGACATGTTAATTCCTGACATAGTTTTTGACTTCGACAACGATGCACAAGGACTTCGCCAGAGATTTATCAGAGCTTGGAGGATGCCCAGCAAGGTAGACAGCAAGACACTGGGGCCCAGGAACTCCATCCCGTTGGAACCTTATCTCAAGAGGGTACGAGCCCGCTCCCAGAAGCTGGTGATGCCATATCCTCATGTTCTCCCTGTGATCAAAGAGCCAGCTTTGGAAGGAGAGGTGTCCTACACCATTCAACATCCTGACATGCCTACATCCTGGGAAGAAATGCAGAAGAGCTGGATCCAGCTTAAGGAAGAACGGAATTCTCTTGAGTCCAGTCTACATGCTAGTGAGAAGAAGGTCTTGGAGCTCACCCGCTTACTGCACGAGGAAAAGACTCTCAACACTTACATAGCCCCAAAGAGGATGCGTAGTGTCTTCTGGGATTGATTTACTTTGTAATATTTTGCCCATGAGGCCTTGATGTACTGAACAATTATTTCTTAATGATAACGTGTGTTCCTTTTGTCTACAACAAATTTGAACTTTCGAACCCTTGAATGCATTGCATAAACACATATCATGCATCATGTGCATAGCAGGTACTCTTCTTTTCAGGTTGCTTAATGTTCTTCACTGTTTATTTCAGCAATCTCATCATGAATCCTGAATCATCTACTGAGCAATCCATCAAGGCCCTTAAGGCTCAGAATGCCCAGTTCCAAGAGCTGATCATGAGTTTGGCCCAAGGTCAAGAGGAATTGAAAGCTCTCTTGGTAAAGAAGAAGAAGAAGAGAACTGTATTATTCAACACTGGCCGGAGGTTTGGTAACACACTGCAGAATGAGGTTGATCAAGCTGGTTCTTCTGTGGGGAAAGGCAGTCCCCAAGGGGGAAGGGTTCCTAGTCCGGTGGTCTCTGACAACGAGACTGATTTCAATGAAGAGCAGTATCCTCCAGCTGAAGACAAGTACAAGCAGTTAGAGGATCGTCTGAATGCCATGGAAATTCAACAAGTGCCTGGTTTGGATTTCGGAGACCTGGGTTTATCTTCTGGTGTGGTAATCCCACACAAGTTCAAAGCACCATCTTTCGCAAAGTATGACGGGGCGTCCTGCCCTAAGCTACATCTCAGATCTTATGTGCGGAAGATTCAGCCGTATACTGTGGACAAGAACTTATGGATCCATTTCTTCCAGGAGAGTCTTTCAGGGACTCATCTCGAATGGTTCTATCAGCTGGATGGAACCAAGGTTCGTAACTGGGAGGACTTGGCTACTGCTTTTTACAAGCAGTATCAATATAATGCCGACCTTGCTCCTACACGTACCCAACTCCAGGGTATGTCGCTAGGATCGGGAGAAGGTTTTAAAGAGTATGCGCAGAAGTGGAGGGACCTGGCTGGCAGGGTGCAGCCACCGTTAACCGACCGTGAACTTGTGGACATGTTCTTGGGGACCCTATCCGGGCCATTCTTCAATCATCTCATTGGCAATTCGTCTGCAGGGTTCACAGATCTCATTCTGACTGGGGAAAGGATAGAGGCTGGTATGAAATTAGGAAAAATACAGAAAGGTGCGTCCTCAAGTTCTAAGAAAAATCCTTTCAAGAAGGAAGCCAGTGCTGTGTATGGGTCTAGAAGGCAAAACAAACCGGAACGCCGCCAAGCTGTCAACGCGGTGGTGATCGCAAAGCCTGCTGCCGCTCCTCGGCAACCTAACCAACCAAGGGGTGAGAGACCCAGAAGAGAATATACTCGGCTTAGTATGACCTTGTCGCAGATCTTGCCGCAACTGCTATCGACCAACCTGGTGACCGTCAGAGAAGCTCCGAAGGTGGTAAACACAACCTCTCCGAAGTATAATCCCAATGCCCGCTGTGCTTATCACTCTGATAGCCCGGGGCATTCTACTGATGATTGTTGGGCCCTAAGAAATAAGGTTCAGGACCTTATTGATGCGAAGGAAATACAGTTTGAGGCGCCAGAAAGGCCCAACGTTGTGACTGCTCCTATGCCCCAGCATGGAGTAAATGCCATTGAGGAAGACTTGTATGCAGTTTCTGTGGATGATGTTGCTACCCCTCTATTGACTGTTAAGAGGAACCTGTTGCTAGCCGGTTTATTTCCGGGTTGTAGCAAGGGTTGCCTTCTATGTGCCGTTTCCCCTGCTGGTTGTCCGTTGCTGAAGTTAGGCATCCAAAGCCTGATGGATAGCAAAGAAATCTTGTTCAAGAAGACCGTTGTTCCTTTTGTTCCTACTGCAGAAGTATCCGTTGTCATCATCTTCAACAATCCTACTAAGGCTCCCCCGAGGAAGCCAGTCAAAATCATGTCCGTTGCACCTATTATCATTACTGTTCCGGGGCCCCTCCCCTATAAATCTGACAAGGCTGTCCCATGGCATTATGGGGCAGATGTGTATGTACTTGGAGTGAAGCAGGAGTTCAACACTAATACCGGTATCAGTAACATCACCGGTCCCGTTAAAGTTACTCGCAGTGGCAGGCTCTTCTCGCCTGACATTGCGCCACCAGTTATCCGAAGACCTCTTATCATTACGCCTACGAGTGTGCCTGTTTCCCCTTCTGATCAAGTTTCTACCCCTGCTGCCGAGTTGTCTCACACTCGGGGTAAAGGAATTGCTGATGTGCCTGCCCGGATGGAGGCACCGAAGACTGTCAATGTTGAAGCCTCCCAGCAAGAGATGGAGGAAATCCTTAAGATCATCAAGAAAATCGATTTCAACGTCGTTGAACAGCTGGGGCATACCCCCTCCAAGATCTCCATGCTATCATTATTGTTGTGCTCAGAGGCCCATGCTAAGGCCTTGATTTCATTTCTGAAGACGGCTCATGTGCCACAAGAGACGTCCGCTGATCAATTCACTGACTGTGTGGCCAATTTGACCGCTGACAATAGGTTGGGATTCTCTGATGCTGATCTGACCGCCAAGGGAAAGAACCACAATGATGCCCTGCATGTCTCCATTGAATGCAGGGGCACTACTCTCGCACACGTGTTGGTGGACACCGGTTCTTCGCTGAATGTATTTCCCAAGAAGGCCTTGGACAGGTTGGATTGTGAGGGCCTGGAGTTGAAGCCTAGTAACATCGTTGTCCGAGCTTTTGACGGGTCAAAGAGGATGGTACATGGGGAGGTGGATATTCCGATTCGTGTTGGTTCTCAAGTCTTTGACTCACTGTTCTATGTGATGGACATTCATCCATCCTATTCTTGTTTGCTGGGTCGTCCTTGGATCCACAAGGCTGGGGCTGTGACCTCCACTCTACACCAGAAGCTCAAATACCCTGTCAGAAGGAAGATTGCCACAGTGCAGGGGGAGGAAGAATACATGGTTAGTCATCTGAACTCGTTCCGGTATATCGAGATGGACGGGGAGTTTATTGAAACCCCCTTTCAACATTTTGAAGAGGTACCTCCAACATTGGCGTCAACAGAGATAGTGGTTGAAGAAGATTCTCCTTTGAAGATGGCTTCCTTAAAGGATGCTCGGGCTGTGATTGAAAAAGGTGAATGTGCTAACTGGGGCAGGCTCCTTGATCTTACTCCTAAGACTGACAAGTTTGGGCTGGGTTTCACTGCAGAGGCTCAGAGGGCTGTACGCAAAGCAAGGATTGGAAGACCTCCCGTGTTCATCACCAACCCGGGAGTGAATGTTATTGAAGGCGATGCGGAGGAATCAGAGTTTGATAGCTGGATCTACCCGACGACCGACAGTGGACTGAATAATTGGACTACAAAAGACCACATACCTGTTACTTTTGTTACGCAGTAATGAATTCCTTTGTTTTTTAAACTTGTAATGAACAGTAAATTGAAACTTTATGGCCCGGTGTCTTACCCGGGGCACCGTTGGCTTCATTTGTGAGGGCTTATTACTTGTCATTTCCATATATCATGAAAAAAGACATTGGACGTTTCTCGCATTTCAAATCTTGTGCTCCCTTTCTTTCTTTCTTTATATATTGCAAAACAGCTATATTTACACACACTCACTCATACAGGTTCCAATCCACTCTGGATCTCACTAGTAACGACTCTACTACTGCCAGTTATGACTTCGAAAATCCGATCAACTTAGCCGAAGACGAAGGTGAAGATGATTGCGAAGTGCCTGGCGAACTTGTAAGACTGTTACTTCAGGAAGAGAGGGCTATTCAGCCACATGAAGAGCCAGTGGAAACGGTAAATCTAGGTACTGAGACAGATAAAAAGGAAGTTAAGATTGGTGCCAATCTGGAGCTCAGCGTAAAACAACGGTTGATTCAGATGTTGCATGACTATGTGGAACTCTTTGCCTGGTCCTACGAAGACATGCCTGGGTTGGATACTGACATCGTGGTCCATCACTTGCCTACCAAGGAAGACTGTCCTCCGGTTAAACAGAAGGTCTGCCGTATGCGTCCAGAGATGTCCGAAAAGATCAAGGCTGAGGTTATGAAACAATTCGATACCGGGTTTCTAGCGGTGACTTCTTACCCCCAGTGGGTTGCCAACGTGGTTCCAGTGCCAAAGAAAGATGGTAAGGTCAGAATGTGTGTCGATTACAGGGATCTGAACAGGGCCAACCCCAAGGATGACTTCCCTCTACCTCACATCGACGTTCTGGTTGACAATACTGCTCAGCACAAGGTGTTCTCCTTCATGGATGGCTTTTCAGGGTATAATCAGATCAAGATGGCTCCTGAAGATATGGAAAAAACTACCTTTGTCACTCAGTGGGGCACCTTCTGCTACAAGGTCATGCCATTCGGGTTGAAAAATGTTGGGGCAACCTACCAACGTGCCATGGTTGCTTTGTTTCATGACATGATCCACCATGAGATTGAAGTGTACGTCGACGACATGATTGCAAGGTCTCAAACTGAGGAGGAACACCTTGACCATCTGCAGAAGCTGTTCGACCGTCTGAAGTTATACAAGCTGAGGTTGAACCCGAACAAGTGCACATTTGGGGTAAGATCTGGAAAGTTGCTAGGCTTCGTCGTAAGTGACAAAGGTATCCAAGTGGACCCTGCCAAGGTTAAGGCCATACAAGAGATGCCAGTTCCAAAGACAGAGAAGGAAGTCAAAGGCTTTCTAGGACGTCTGAATTACATTGCCCGGTTCATCTCGCACCTAACTGCTACTTGTGAACCAATCTTCAAGCTGCTGAAGAAAGATCAGGTAGTATGTTGGAACGATGAATGTCAGGCCTCTTTCGACCGAATCAAAGAGTATCTCCAAGAACCACCCATTCTTATGCCTCCGGTTGAAGGGAGACCTCTAATACTATACTTGACAGTACTTGACAGCTCAATGGGGTGTGTGCTGGGGCAGCATGACGAGTCTGGCCGAAAAGAGCACGCCATTTATTACCTTAGAAAAAAGTTTACCGACTGTGAGACCCGATACTCACTGCTCGAAAAAACTTGCTGCGCTTTAGTATGGGCTGCTCGCCGGCTGAGACAGTATATGCTGACTCACACTACTCTGTTGATCTCAAAGATGGATCCAATAAAGTACATATTCGAAAAGCCTACTCTGTCTGGAAGAATAGCAAGATGGCAAATGATCTTGACAGAATACGACATCCAGTACACGACTCAGAAAGCTATCAAAGGAAGTGTATTGGCAGACCACTTGGCACACCAGGCAGTAGACGACTACCAATCAATGAACTTTGAATTTCCTGACGAGAGCATTATGATAGTGACTGATTGTGAAGTACCTGGACCGGATGAAGGACCTGAGGAAGGATCCCGATGGTCTATGCACTTTGACGGAGCCTCCAACGCTTTGGGTAACGGTATCGGCGCTGTGATCATATCCCCTCAAGGCACTCATACTCCACTCACTGCCCGACTATGTTTCAACTGCACCAACAACATGGCGGAGTATGAGGCATGCATCATGGGTCTTCAAGATGCGATTGACTTAAGGATCAAGTTTCTGAGTGTCTTCGGAGATTCCACTCTCGTGATCAATCAGATCAAAGGCGAGTGGGATACGAAACATCTGAATCTTATTCCTTATAAAGAGTGTGTGTTGACATTGATCCCGCATTTCACAGAGATAACTTTTGAACACTTCCCAAGAGAGGAGAATCAGTTGGCGGACGCGTTAGCTATGATGTCTTCTATGTTCAAAGTCAAATGGGACAATGAGGCTCCCCAGATCATTATCTGGAAACTGGACGAACCTGCATATTGTTGTGATCTTGAGGCTGAGATAGTAACTGAAAAACCCTGGTATCATGAAGTGAAGAGGTACTTGGAAGCTCAAGAATACCCGGAGGGTGCATCCGTTAACGACAAGAAGTTTATGAGAAGGTTCGCAGCAAAGTTCTTCCTCAGCAATGGCATCCTGTACAAGCGAAACCATGATTCGACCTTACTGCATTGTGTGGATAAAGCTGAAGCAGAAAGGATCATGGCAGAACTACATGAAGGTACCTTCGGAACGCACTCCAGTGGACACACCATGGCGAAGAAAATCCTTCGGGCAGGATACTTCTGGTCCACAATGGAAGCCGACTGTTACCAACATTCTCGGACATGTCATAAGTGCCAGATTTATGCAGATAAGGTGCATGTTCCTCCAGTTCCTCTGAATGTCTTGACTGCACCTTGGCCTTTCGTAATGTGGGGCATTGATATGATCGGCGAGATTAAACCTACAGCATCCAACGGGCATCACTTCATCTTGGTAGCGATTGATTACTTTACGAAGTGGGTTGAAGCAGCTTCCTATGCTACGGTAACCAAGAACGTTGTGGCACGGTTTATTTGGCATAACCTGATATGTCGATACGGCATCCCGGAAAGGATCATTATGGATAACGGTACCAATCTTAACAACAAGATGATCACTGAGCTCTGCGAGCAATTCAAGATACAGCACCACAATTCTTCTCCTTATCGGCCGAAGATGAATGGGGCTGTAGAAGCGGCAAATAAGAATATCAAAAAGATTGTGCAGAAGATGACAATGACCTATAAAGATTGGCACGAGATGTTACCGTTTGCTCTTCATGGGTACCGTACCTCATCAAGGACTTCAACCGGGGCAACACCCTTTTCCTTGGTCTATGGCATGGAGGCAGTCTTGCCGATTGAAGTCCAGATACCCTCTCTCCGGATAATGAAGGATGCAGATTTGAGCGAAGATGACTGGATCCAGACTCGACTTGATCAGTTAAACCTAATTGATGAAAAGAGACTCGCTGCTATTTGTCATGGTCAAACGTATCAAAAGCGGATGATCAGGGCATTTAACAAGAAAGTCAGACCACAAGAGTATCAAGTTGGAGACCTGGTAATCAAGCGCATCATTCTTCCTCAAAGTGATCCCAGGGGCAAATGGACCCCTACATATGAAGGGCCATTTGTGGTTAAACATGTGTTCTCAGGAGGAGCCATGATCCTAACCACCATGGATGGTGACGACCTTCCTCACCCCGCCAATGCAGACATAGTAAAAAGATACTACGCATGATAAAAGACCCGCTAGGTTGACATACCTAGGCAAAAATTAGGGCTTCCCGGCGAACCAAAAGGGTTCGGGCAAAAATAAGGGATGAAATGAAAAAATCTGTACACCCGGCAAGTCAAAAACCTGAAAAGGCGGCTTGGGCAAAAATGGGTATCCCGGTGGACTGAAAACCCGAAAGGGCGGTCCAGGCAAAAGTTAGGTATAAGCGTAATATTATGTCTCATTGGATCACCTTGCATCCAGAATCCGGTATCAACATCAGGCTCAGACGGTGTCGATCAATCAGCTTCATCTTCAACCGAGCAGCCAAGTGATGAGACGCTTGAAGATATAAAGGCAATAGCAGAGTTGGAACCCAGTGGGATTATCTCTTTTCACATAGCTGTTTTGTTTTCCTTTTTCACCAAAAAAAATTGTATAAACTCTGTTTGTTCGGCGGCGTTCTCTTACTAGGACGTCAGTCTCTTGTACATAAATGCCTATTTACAGGCAAATTCAAAAATCAATACAAATTCACTTTTCAGACCAATTGCCAATTGTTTTTCCTTTTTCTGTTTTGTTTTGCGAAGAGCGTCCAATGTTCAATTTTGATATATGCATTTGACACTAATTGCTAACTCATAAATATTTGCATACGAAACAAAGGATTAATTACAGGTAACATCAGAAACAGGGGCAATAATGAGTGGTCTAAGCGATCTAGTTGCTCTGTCCACCAAGGTACCAAGGTAAGTTCGACTGAAGAACGTAACCAGGATACCATCACTCCCCACCGAATAAGACAAGATTCAACAATTCTCCCCAAGCAGTTAGTCTCCCATCAACCCTAACAAAGGCACAGTATCCCAAGCAAGTCAACACTCTCCCCAAGCAGAGTTATCCTACATGCAGCCTTATGGAAGTTGGATTATCCACCGAAGATCTCAATATTCCCCAGTGGAGTATATAAACATTCCTAACAAGCATCCCCGGCAGTCTTAATATAAGATTGTTCCCCAGCGGAATACAAGACACTCTAGTGGAGCCACTTCCCCAGCGTAATCTCAAAAGTTTCCCCAGGAGAGTTCAATCAATCTCCCCAGTAGCAAGCTTATCCACAGTAGATCCTGGAAGCTTATCACTTATAGAGTACGAATGCTCCCCCGGATTTATTCAAAGGTTATTTCCCCACCAGGATATAACTGGGTTATCCTCAGCCATTTGCCACAGAAAGATCGTCCCCGGCGAAGTCTTCCTATCCCCCCAGCGGAGTTCATCAAATTCCTCAACAAAGCTCAACAATGGTATCCCCAGCGGAGTTATCATCAACCTCAGCAAAGCACCTCTCTTTCCCCACAGAGTTCACTCCCCGCAGAGTAATCTATTCGCCAAGTTTATTCCCCAACGGAGTCATCTTCTCCTACCAGTATACTTGCAACCGTTATCCCCAGCGGAAACAAAAAGCTCTATTCTTCAACATCATCCCAGGAGTTAACTTCCTGGCACCCCGTCAAGGATTTATTTTCCTAGACAAAAACATACATTCATAAACATCGCATCTTCATACATTGTAGCATGCACATACGCATCACGAACATACAATCTCATTTATTCCCGAGAACATCACGCATGTCATACATCATGACATCACATACAACTAACTTTTTGTCTTTTCAGGACAAAGGTCAGTACAAAGATGATTACTATCAACCTTCGTGATTCCAGATCCGATTCCTGTATCTTGCCAGGGTGTATCTGTTGACGACTAATTCCAGACTCGATTCCTGTATCTTGCCAGGGCACCTCTGAAGAGTTTGAAGATCCGATTCCTGTATCTTGCCAGGGTGTATCTGTTGACGACTAATTCCAGACTCGATTCCTGTATCTTTCCAGGGCACATCTGAAGAGTTTGAAAATCTGATTCCTGTATCTTGCCAGGGTGTATCTGTTGACGACTAATTCCAGACTCGATTCCTGTATCCTGCCAGGGCACGTTTGAAGAGTTTGAAGATCCGATTCCTGTATCTTGCCAGGGTGTATCTGTTGACGACTAATTCCAGACTCGATTCCTGTATCTTTCCAGGGCACGTCTGAAGAGTTTGAAGATATGATTCCTGTATCTTGCCAGGGTGTATCTGTTGACGACTAATTCCAGACTTGATTCCTGTATCCTGCCAGGGCACGTCTGAAGAGTTTGAAGATCTGATTCATGTATCTTGCCAGGGTGTATCTGTTGACGACTAATTCCAGACTAGATTCCTGTATCCTGCCAGGGCACGTCTGAAGAGTTTGAAGATCTGATTCCTGTATCTTGCCAGGGTGTATCTGTTGACGACTAATTCCAGACTCGATTCCTGTATCCTTCTAGGGCACGTCTGAAGAGTTTGAAGATCCGATTCCTGTATCTGGCCAGGGTGTATCTGTTGACGACTATTTCCAGATTCGATTCCTGTATCCAGCCAGGGCACATCTACATAAAGAGTTTGAAGATCAACCCCTGTAATAGGCCAGGTAATTATCTTTCTTTCTCAGGTACGCAAGTTCTCGCTAAGGAATCTCTTACGCGATCGACACCTAGGTGGCATCTATAAGCCCATCCACATACCAACAGCTTCAGATGGCATCTATAAGCCCATCCTCCTATCCACCATCTCTCCAAATGGAATCTGTAAGCCCATTCCCACCATCACACTGCTGATACTCTACTATGTGAGTGCAAATTTCTGGGCACTCCAGTGTTCAATCATCTTCCACCTTCGGATTACGAAAGGCACGCCAGCCAATCTACATCCTCGGGTCTAAGAAGATTGAACAGGGGCAACTGTTGTACCCCAAAATTTTCCCTCCCATATTCTTCATGATTTGGCAAGATCAATCTCCAGATGATTCAAAATCTCTCAAAGGTTGCACAGTCCAATTGCCTCCTAACACAGTCAAAATTAGGGTTTTGGTTCTGGAAAAGAAATTGAGGTTTCCAAGGGTCCAATCAAGTCCCATATGCCTATAAACATTTTCAAGCATCCATATGTCAAGTTTCAAGACTAACAGCATCAAGTTGCACAGTCAAAAAACCCTAATTGCTTCACAGTCAACTACAGGGGCAAAATGGTCATTTGACAGTCAAAAGTCAAAATTTTTTGTCAACATCTTATTTTGAATCCACAATCATCATTTGATCAAGTCTTGATCATGATTTCACAAGCATGGCTCAAAAAGTCTCAGGATGCAAAAGTTTCTATTTTTGGACAGTTGAAAAAGTCAACTGCAAATTGACCAAGGCATAACTTCCTCATGGTTTATCAGAAAAATCCCACCCAAAGCTCATTTTTAAGGGGATGACATTTCCTACAACTCATATTCACAATTCAAGTCCAAGAAATGCTCTCACAAAAAGTTATCAATTTCAACATTATAGGTCATTTTCAAAAGTCAACAAAAAGGCACTTTAAGTCAAAGACCATAACTTGAGATTGGTAAATCAAAATGACATGGGACCAAAGGCATTGGTTATAGGACTTCAAGACCTTTCCAAAATGTCAAAGAACATGATCATAGCTTCAAAATTGAGCAAGATATGCATTGGAGAAGTTGGGAAATTTTTGGGAATTTTGAAAAGTCAACTTTGCCTAAAACACTTCAAATTTGCTAATGGGCCTCAAATTCTTCCTTGAATCATTACCAAAAGCCTATGCACGACCCATTGAGCTCAAAAGGATTTATTTTCTTATTTTTAATTAATTAATTGAATTTTTATTCTTATTAATTCATTTAATTAGCTTTAATTGTAGATAAATATCAAATAATGCTTTTCAAATCTTTTTGTGCAGCAAATCAAACTAGGGCAAGCTGGCCAAGTCGTTTCACATCCAAAAAATGAAAATCATCCATAATTGGCAAAGGTTTCAATGAAAAAAGATTGAAAAATATATGATGAAAATCAAAGATTCAAAACATTAATTCATGGACTTATGGGCTTGTTTTTTGACCTAGAATTGTTCACATACTTATGCAAGACCTAACCTAATTCAGAAACACACGAAAAGCTGCTCACAAACTCAGAACCAATTTGCAACTTTTCCACAAAAACTTGAAAACTGAAATCACACTTGCAGGACAATTCAAGGCTTGAAATTGCTTCTAATACGTTACTGGACATTCCAGGAATCGATTAGCATCAAGAACCAATCCAAACACGCAAAGAACTGAAGAACATAGGCCACACGGTTTGTCTTGTTTTTTTCAAAATTGCATAACATGATTCATGAGCTTTTAACCATTTTTCTTGTTTGATTTGCACTAATAATGATCTTCTGAAGTGATTGGTACAGTTTAATTGGACTAACACTGCTTGTATCAAAATCCACCATTGAAGGATATTAGGTTTTCAGAACATCCAAATTAGGGCTTTTCACATATGATAAAATTGGACCTCAAGACCAATATGGTTGAACTCATTGCAAGAAGCCTGATTCATTGAGATAATCGCGCCTTTTTTATATTAACTCCTCTCCTATTTGCTATTATTCACTGTTCCATTTAGTGGGGGTTTAAAACCCCCACTACTTGTTTTCTATTTGCAGGAAGAACGAAGACGAAGCATGCGTGTCATCACGTTACTGGGAGATTCAAATATTAGCGCATTTTTTCTTTGTTTCAGCATAATTGCCTTTTTTCATATATTATAATTCTTTGTTATATTGTATACAAACAAACGCAAATGGCCTGGTGGTTGAGGACGTGTACTGCAGGCATTGGGACCTGGGTTCGATTCCCAGGTCCCCCCACATATTCCATGATTTTTATCCTAACGTGTTTCCATGCAGCGCTCACTCAATGGTTCACCATACACGCTCATGCTTAGGCCTGCCAAGTGGACATGATGATTAATCCAAAGGCCTCAGAAGGAAATCCATGGTGCACTTCAGTCAACAGCATGCACTCAAGCGTGGAAAGTCAAACAAGGCTTTGTCAATGGGCCTGAATTACTTCCAACAAACCTCCATTCTGGGCCTGATACCCCCTTTGGTTTGCATCTTTTTTTGTTTTTATTTGATTTTCTTTTTAATTCCTTTTAATGTTTTAATTGTTTTTTTTACCATAAAATAATTTTCATAATAAAAAAATCAGAAACCAAAATTGTAAAATATGTTTAATTATATTTAATTTCACCATTAAAATATTTTTGTAAATAAATTTCAATAACTAACTTAGTTAATTTAGGTTTCAATTTTGACACTTTCCTTAATAAATAGAAAATGCATAGAATTAGGTTTTTGACATTTTATCTTTTTCTTAATTAATTTTTCCTCATTATTTATTATTATTATTAATCATTATTTTTGTAAATAAACATGTAATTTAATTAACTAGTAAATTAGGTTAACTTTAATATTTTCATTAATAATCAAAAATAATTTAGAATTAGGGTTTCCATTTAATTTTAATTTTCTTTATTTCATTAAATACCAAAAACATAAAAACATTTTCTTTTCCTTCTTTTCTTTAATTAAATAATTAGTTAGCTTTTAATTTAATTTAATTTCAAAAGGGTCAAAACCCTCGGACGTCCTGATTTTTTTCTTTCGCACGTTATTCTTTTTTCTTATTGAATATTATGTAACTGCTCAAGGATGTAATAGTAATTAGGTTTACCGCATTTATTTACTTTCCGCATCTTTTATCAAACGGGTCTTTGTATTTTGGCGATGTATAGACCCGCGCCTTGTAATAGCGTAGCTTTTATCTTTCCGTCTTTTAATTTTCCGCACTCTTAAATTCTAACTTTGTATGAAAGAATGTATGCTAATTAAAAACAAGCGTAGCTCACAATGCCATGATCAAAGATAACTGTTAAACTAAAAACAACACACAAATACACACACCACTTCTAGGGTACGCCTCACTCGTTGCCTTCGAAACGTGGTCGTCAAGTATAGGACGTTTTTGTAAGTCCTTATGTCCATGATCCAGTTGCCTCGAAACAGTTGCCTCGAAACAGTTGCCTCGAAACAGTTGCCTCGGAACGGTTGCCTCGGATTGAAAAAGGATCAAGGACATAAGGGTAGCTTCTAAGGTGTCCTAACTGTTGCTTCGGTGACCACACTGTCCCTCGAATCGAATTGACCCAAACACCTCCAACGACGGTGCTACCTACCTCTCAATGGTAGGATAGCACTGTCTAAAGGATTCTTACACAGCCTAATTCCTTAGAGTAGGTAGATTTCTCCTAAGTACTTGCTCTTTTCAAAACAAACAAAAACAACTTTTCGCACCCACACTTTCAAAAGGTTTTCAAACAAATTTTTCATACACTCTTGAGGACAGATACAAGAGTTACTTAGAAATCTTTCAAAACAAAACTTTTTTCAAAACCCACACACACTTGAAAAGCAAACAAATTTTGAAAACATAAGAGCAAGTACCTAAGAGCCCATGGATAACCATGGATAGAAAGGGTGCTAACACCTTCCCTTTCTATAAATCTACCTCCCGAACCGAGAAACATTCTCAAAGAAGGAATTTTGCTGTGCTTTTGTCCTTTCCATGTTGGAGAACATAAAAGACGGTGGCGACTCTTGCTTACCGCGACATTTCGCGAACCAGCTTTAAACAGTCAATTCTATTTCCACCGATCACAGTCACCTTCAGTGAATGTTGGTGATTGTTATATTTTTGCTACCTTTAGTGAATGTTGGTATTTCATCGTTAGTGAGCGGCAGTGCTATGATATATTTCTCTTTCTACCTTCAGTGAAAGTTGGTAGATCACCATCAGTGAAAGTTAGTGATTGTTATCTTTTTGCTACCCTCAGTGAATGTTGGTAGTTCATCTTCAGTGAACGGCAGTGCTAGGATATATTTTCTCTCTACCTTCAGTGAAAGTTGATAGGTCACCATCAGTGAAAGTTGGTGATTGTTATATTTTTGCTACCTTCAGTGAACGTTGGTAGTTCATCATCAGTGAGCGGCGATGCTATGATACTTATTTCCTTCTACCTTCAATGAAAGTTGGTAGTTCATCGTCAGTGAACATCGATGATTCTTTCTCTCTACCTTCAGTAAACATTGGTAGCTCACCATCAGTAAACGTCGGTGTTGTTATTTTTTTCCTCTTTCTACCTTCAGTGAACGTTGGTAGTTTCGCCTTCAGTAGAAGTTGGTGTATCCTTTGACTTTTTATCATCCTCTATGAGTCGGGTCTTTTGATCCACCAGTGATTTATTTTCCTGGTCGGGTTTCTCTTTTGTTTCTTTATTTCCTTTTCTACATCCCCAGTGGTGTTTTACGTCTCTTTGATTTTTTTCATATGCATTCATGCTCATAAGCATTGCATGGCATTTTAGGATCAAAAATAGGGTTTGTTTTGTATTTAAGTATCTTCGATCGCGTCGACACGAAGATTTTACACCTTCGTATCTCTAGATAGAAGAAACTTAAATAAGGGCAGTTGTTGTACCCCAATTTTTGCCCCCAAGATCCCTTCATCATACCATATTAATTCAATCACAACAAGGTCACATTAGGGCTTTTGGTTCTCCTCCCTGTCTTTAGCTTTGATCTTTGAGGAATCACCAAGCACCTTAACTTGTTTTTTGATCATTCATGATTTGTTTTGACTTTCCTTTTAATTAATGAAATGCAATGTTGGTTTGTCTTACTTGATAATAATGTAGGTAAAGGCAATGAGGCTTATCAAGTTGATCCATGGGTTCATGAGTTTATTTCCATGCCCTAGTCATTAAAGCTTGAGAAGTTCAAACCTCACCTTTGAAGTTATTTTGGAAGAAATGGCATGACAAGGTTTATCTTGGTTCACCACATTTAAAAGTTATCAAGATTGGTTCAAAAGTACAAGGGGTTGATTGAAGAAGTTGTCATGGTTGGACAAGGCCTTGCTCCCATTGGTCACAAGTGCATATTTCTATAAATTCTCAAGATATGGAAGTGTTTTTATGGCTATGAGTTCTCATTATCATCCTCAACAACTTCTATTTACAAAGCAAAAGTGTTGGTATAATAAGGTTGTTCAAAATTGTCAAAGTTCCTCAAAGCATTTTCTTGATCTAGGAGCTAGGGTTTTGAACTTCAAAGAAGTATATCTTGCTCATATTTATGTATTTTTGAGTGATTCCAAATACATACTTCTCTTTAAAGTTTTATTCACAAATCACTTCAAAAGTTTAAAGGATTTTTCATGTGGAAGAAACTTGATGATGAAGAAAGAGTACGGGTCCTCCAGATGAACCCCCATTTTCCCATGTGTGACTTCAAATGATCATAACTTGGTCAATTTTTATCACCTTGAGCCCACTCTTTTTCCACAATGATCTTAAGGATGTGAAACTTATGCCTTCTTTTATATGCAAAGTGATAAAATGGATGGAATATTCCCTAAGGATACAAAAGATTATAGGTGATTTCATGATTTTTTGCCAACTTCAACAATTCATAACTCTCTCAATTTTTGAATATTTTGAATGGTTCAAGTTTCAAAATGTCATTCAAGTCTTTTTTGGTCAATAGAAAATTCCAAGTGGAAGGCCATGTTTGGATGCAAAATATTATAGGTCACTTTTGAAGAAAAATTTGAAATATTTCTAAGTATGGAAAGTCAACCTTTTCCCCCCAACTTTGACTCAATGCAACTTTCAGCTCAAGCATCCATTTGATTCCATTATTTTTTCATTTCAAAGCTTGTAACCTCATCTTTCTAAATAATCAACAATCATGCCTTAAGACCCCTTGAGCTGAGAATGCCATTGGATTGAACTTGATAACTTGGAACTGAAGTTTCTTCATAAGTTAGAATTTGAAATTCATGTTTTGGCCTCTAAACACCAAATTAGCACGCGTTTGTGATCTAAACATGTTTAACCAAGTTGCCAAACTGGATTAGAGCCTTAAAATGCAAGGATTGGATGAGTTTTGATGCAAATTAGATCACACTTTGCCCGTGCATCAGGTTCACACGATTTCCCTCCAAACTTCATTGTTTCACACGCTTGAACATTCCATTTGATTCCCTATAAATAGAGGGTCATCCCCCATTCATTTCCTCAAGCTTTGAGAGCCAAAAAGACTCTATCAAAACCTCACACCAACTTCAAATTTTTGAAATTAGTTTCTGTGATTCCAGCCTTTTCTTCCAAAATTCTTTGCACATTCATCTCCCTTAAGCATCATACAAACTCTCAAGCACTTAAACCAAGCAAAATGAGCTATAATTCAAGCTACAGAAGTCCAGTTTCAGAGCTTCTTTCTTGAACTTCGAAAATGTAGAATTCTCCACCATTTGGATCCAAATAAAGCACCAACCTGTTCTACTCCTTCTCCTGATTCTTGTGCTTCTTACAATTTTTAAATCCATTGAGAATTGAGAGAGAAATCTCAAATTGAAGGTGCTCGCTATTTTCTGGGTTTTTGATTCATATCTTTTTGCATACCTTATATAAATTTGGCGCAATGGTGGTGTTAGGATCGTCTTGAAGAGACGAATCCAATGATACTGGTCTGAGATCCTAGTTTTTCTATTTGAAGGATCTCACAAAATCTCCATTGCAGGGTGGCTGGAGGTTGAAGACGATGACATGTCTCGTCTCAGCCAATGATAGCGTGCCAAACGTTTTAATTTCATTGGTTGTCCTTTTTCTGATCCTATGCGTATCTCACTAAGGTCCATATCAAGCACAGCGCGTCTGGTCCATTGAATTAGCTTACTAACGCGATTTGACTATGATCTGATGGCCCATATCTTTTTGGTTTTAGTTTATTTTCTAATTTTATATTTTAATTGATTTAATTTTCAAAGATTCATAACTCTTTTATTTTTTATCCAAAATTTATGAAAAAATTCACAAAAATACTTTGATTTATTTCTGATCTCATGACTATTTTTTCACATTTATATTTTGAAATTTGATTTTTTTAAATATTTTTTGCATTATTTGCTTCCTTTTAATTACTTAATAAATATCTTCTGACATTTTTTAATTCTAAAAAAATTCATAAATATCATTTTACACATTTTTGACTTTTTTTGAAAATTTTATGGAATTTTATATTGATGTTTATTATTTATTATTTATTTTCTATTTGTTTGAGCAATTTTAATTAGCTTAAAAATAGTTTCAGACTTTAAAAAATTACCAAAAATTTTATAAAAATATTTGAGTCCATTTCTGATTTTTCTAGGGTCCTACTTATTTTTTATTGATTAATTTGAACATAGTTGATATTTTTCTTTCTTATTTCCTTTTTAAAACCTTTTTAAAACCTTTTTTAATGTATATATTAAATGCAATATTATTTTGTGATTATTTTCTGGCTGATCTTGGGTTGAATTTTTTTATCATGAACTTTGTTAACATCATTGGATTCATGGTGTTGAGTTTAACTCCATAAAAATAGATGAATGATTTTAATAATAGTTTGATTAAAATTTAATTCAAATGTGATTTGTATTCTTTCCCACCCCTCTTCATCTCATCCCTTTCTTATTGCACTAAGTGTTATTGGAGCATGATATCTATATCATGTCTCAAAATAAATGGTGCATAGATTGCTATTGACCGACCTCAAAATAGGTGTGACTTCCATATAAGTCCACTTACGATTGCTTAACATAGCGCTAAATTTTGTCCCAATTCGAATAAATGATCATTCGTGGCCCAAACCTATGTTTGCAAGCCCAAGTATGTTAATTTGATCTCTTTGATCCAATAACTTTGAGATTCATTGTGGAGGCTTTGGTTCTACCAATCCTCTAATAGATCTACAACACTTTTGGTCAACGCGGATCACTTAAACATCGTTGATCATTAAAAGGTATTTATGAGAATTCCAAATGGATGATATACTTGACAAAAAGCAAATGCAACTTGTTGTGTGGAGGCTTTGGTTCTATCAACCCTATAATGAGTTCCAAATGCAAGTTTCAAGATGGTCATCCAACTAACCACTAATTATTAAATTGTTCTACTTTATGCTTTTATTTTTTATGCTTTATGTACCATTTACTTTAAGCATTAGATTTCATTCCATTTTTATTTTTGCTCACTTGAGCATTTACTATTCTTGTTATTTTTACTTTGCTCACTTGAGTTTTTTTTAAGACATCTAATAATCAACATGAACCAAAAAAAGCTTTAATTATACTTGAACTATTTGGTTACTATCCTTAGTATTGTGGAGTATTGGACTTCTTGGAGTTAGGATTAGGAACCTTGACCTATATTGGAGACCTTGTGACCTTAATTGATATTTTATCTAGAGTTCTTGAGGTTTACCTCAAGAAATTGGGTTGTTTGTTTGTTTTGTGTGCAGGTTATTGTAATTACATTCTTTGTCTATAATCTGGAATTCACCCGTATACAGTCGTTACTCTGTCCAATTTTTGTGAAGACTTAATATATTTTGAAGCTTGGCTCTCTCAAGAGGTCTAGTATATTTGCTTGTTTGGTTTTAATCCAAGGAATGAGAATTCTATCTTGACTCATAATGTCAAGTATTGATTTCTTGTTGGTTAGATGGTTCTTATCCCTAGCTTTTACCTTATTCTTTATGATAGTCTCTTCTTCTCCTCCCATCTTCTTTAATTTCAAAAATCTTCTTCCTCCTTTTGAAAACTCTTCTTGTTTCTAAACTTGAACCATTTTCATAATAAACTTGGACTTAGGTCCATGCATTTTCAAAATATTTTCATAAACAAACTTCAATCAACTTAATAATACCTTGACATTTTTTGTGAGAAGACTAAAAGTCAATCAATCTCATTTCAAACCATTTTGCCATTTTGGCTTTTATTTTAAAAACCTTTCTCAAAAGATTGGACTCTTGTCAATCCTTGTAGTGATGCAAACAACTATACTTCTACAATATGTAGTGAAATGAGATATTTTCCACTTGGGTGTTGAGTGAGGCATTGTTGATTTTAAAATCCAAGCCATATCCTTCACTTTGAGATAATGCAAATTCTCCTTTCTCATAATTGTTGGTAGTAAGTATGTTTTCCACACGGACAATGACGATGATGTCTTATCTCATAAAATCAACCAACACACTTGTGTTTTAAAATTTTTAAAGGTGAACTACGTGTACCCTGATCTCCTATTGCACGAAAGGTAGTACGTAGGCACTAAAGGTTCGCAACCGCAACGGATGCAAAAATCATTAAAAAAACACTTCTTTTCTCACCTCCACCATCTATTTTACCTACAACATTTTATAGCCAAAATATACAGATTTTACAAAGAGGCTCCTGCAGAGTACCATAAATGTTTAGGGTGCTAATACCTTCCCTTTGCATAACCAACCCCCTTACTTAGAATCTTTCCCCCTCTTTTTGGGCTATTCGCTCTTTTCCTATTCCTTTGGAAACAATAAAGTGAGGTGGCGATTTTTATTTTGATCTGTATAAGTCTAGTCAATCCAATGACTTAGTCTTTAACATTTCTACTGCTACACTCCCTAGTTTCCATGATGAATCGTTATGCAAGAAGTCTTCATAGGAGTTTGATGTTCGCCAAGGTAGAGATTGTTGAACATGACTCATATTGTTGAGATACTTGTGAGTTGTTGAGAGTATAACTCATATTGTTGAGATAATTATGAGCTGTTGAGATAATTATAGATTGTTGAGAGAATATCCATATTGTTGAGATGATTATGGATAGAGATAATGATTTGTTAGGAAAACTAAGGATTATGATTTTAGATAAACAAAAACTCGTATTATATGTATGATTTGTAACATTGTAATCTAAATACAATCTAACTCACAATACATAAATAAAGGGAACGATAACTACTCTATAATTATAAACGTAGATAATTTAACCGAATTGTGTAAACAAATTTTTTATGTGTTTCTCTCTACTCTGATTTATATTCGTGTTTTTGCTCTAATAAATGTTGTCCTTCATTGTTATTGAGGAATTAACATGGCACCCCCCAAATAGTATGAAAAGACCAAATTACCCATACCCAAATATTTTTGAGAAATTCAAAATTTCCGTGCCCAACCCCCAAATGGCAATACCGAAAATTTCAAGGCGATATCGGAAATTTAGTGAGACAGTAAAGAATTTCCTATATATTTGCAAAATATCTAGTATTTTGTAACAGAATTTTCAAAAAATCTGCTATTTTCATATCGGAGTTTTTACTGCTATTTTGTAACAATTTCAGTATTTTCCTTCTTCTCCATCACCAAATTTTTGGTTACTTCTTCACCAAGAAACTAAGTTAAAAGACTATAAATTAGTGACACATATTCCATATAAATTATAAATAATTCTAATTATATAATGAGTCTCGATAGTATATTTATTCACCATATTCATATTGTATTATGGTATAATAGATGTAAACAATTTCAATATTTTCCTTCTTCTAATTATAAACTTTCAAATTTCAAAATTTCTGGAATTTATAGGATACCAAAAATTTTGATATTTAAAGTTCAATTTTAAAAGTTGAAATTTGAAAGTTTAAATTGTCACGTAAATTTGAAATTTTTAGTTTATCGAAAATTTCAAATGCACTACTAAAAATTTACTTTTATCAAAAATTTAATAAGAATATACCAGAAATATCATATATATCGGAAATTTTAAATCTCTTATTAAAAATTTCGTCCGAAAATTTCTTTATATCTCATTAAAAACAAAATTGAAATAAAAAAATTAAGAAAGGTGACATATTAAATTTTGAGAATGACACCAAATAAGTTCATTCACGGCCCAAACACTTAATAAATATTGAGCTAGGTGTATCATGTATGACTATAAAAAAACCTTACCCAAGTGTCAATTTATTTAAGATGCTACTAATATTTGGTTGCATTAATGTGTAGCATTTAGAAGAGTATGAATGGAGCTAATAGTAGGATAAGTGTGAACGGCATTAAAAGGGTCAATGATAATGGCATGACCGCAAGACTGTGTGGCTGATGACATGTTATGCACGGGATGTCGATGGACAACCTCAAAAAAATGAAATAAATGTTATGGTTGAATTTCAAAAACATGTGTTGAAAAATAGTACAAAACTTAATGCGGAATGTTGATTGATTGGTGGAGTAGTAATTTTTACCTTACTTGAATACTAGGGTCTCTATCGCTATAGTGTAAAGGGTAAGTTGGTAATGTGACTCTTCCAAAGAATATGTTCTTTGACCTGTCTAGTTACCGACTTGAGTAGTTTCATATTCTCTGTCCCTACAAAGGGTTAAATATTATAAATTATTATTAGTTATCGCAACAAAATATTGTTCTTGTTAGGTCATGATAGGGTGGATCATATTACACTCTATATTCATCTCATTTGTTGGTATGTCATATTTAACTTTAACCACTTGTACTTATTTGTACAGTTACAAGCCTTACTAAGTCTGTTATTTTTTTCTGATCAAAAGTTCATTTTCCATTATTCAGTTAAATTGGTGCCAAGTGTATAAGGTAATTAGTTTTAAAGGCAAAGTACCAATCCCATTCCGGTTGTCGCGTGGCGTGGCATCGAGTGTAATAATTATATTTGGATAATAGTTAATAACCCCTTTCATATATTTTTTTTGAAAAAGCCAAATTTTTTATTAATAAGATACAAAATCAAAGTACAAGACATACTTTGAAATTGCCAGTGTTACAAAACTGCATAATTAATTATGCAAAAAGTCACCAAAACAAAGAAATAGGACTAAAGCCAATACTGAAAACACAAGGTCAGCAAAACAACTCCACGAGCAATACATATAAACGCCCCTAATACCATAAAAACCAAATTTATCAGTCCTCTAAGAACAAGCAGCCAGAACAGCCCCAAAACTACTGCACCAAATCTCAGACAAAAACTGCCAAGAGCAGAGAAGGAACTGACCAGAGAAAAATCCTCTGTTGTTATACAAATCATCACAGCAGTGGAGGAATTTTTTACCTACATATCATCTTTTTATTACTAAATTTCTACATTACCATACATTTTCACACATATTCTTAATGTATCATGTTTTTAAAAATAAAGAAAATTGAAGTAAGAGGTTCCGCTCATTAGATTGGTGGATGTTCTCTAAGTTATACAGCTTCTATCTATTGGACTGATGAAGCTGTTTAAATATCATTTTTTTATTAATATAATATTAAAAATAAATTAAAATAAATTAAAATTAAAATTAATATTTAAAATAAATAAAAATAAAAATTAATATTTAAAAATAAGTTTAAATTAAAATAAATGTTAATCATATTAATAAATAAATACTAAAATAAATAAAATTTATCTAAATTAAAATAAAAAATAAATATAAATTATTAAATACGGCTCTGTCACTGCAATGAGCGGAGACTTTCGTTATAATATTATTTAACTATGATTCCGCAACTGCAATGAGTGGAGACTTTCGTTATTTTATTATTTAAGTACGGTTCCGTCACAGAGGCTTTCGTTATTTTATTATTTAAATACGGTTCCGCCACTGCAATGGGCGGAGATTTTCGTTATTTTATTATTTAAATACGGCTCTGTCACTGCAATGGACGGAGACTTTCGTTATTTTATTATTTAAATACGACTCCGCCACTGCAACGGACAGAGGCTTTCGTTATTTTATTATTTAAATACACCTTCGCCACTGTAATAGACGGAGACTTTTGTTATTTTATTATTTAAATACGGCTCCGCCACTACAATGGGCGGAGGCTTTCGTTATTTTATTATTTTAAATACGGCTCTGCCACTGCAATGGCCAACGGCTCCATTCAATGGGGCACCCAACAACAATATTCTTCATCTAACCCCATTCAATGGGCTACCCGACAACAATATTCACATTTTACCCGGTCTACATCAACTAGTCTACCATAAACATCATTAACACTACAAACTCTATACGACCCCAACTTCCAAACACCCCAACAACAAATGCCTATTTCTAAGCTACAACAATTTACCTACCAAGATTGTTACCAACCCTTAGTAAATAGCCAAATACCTATTAATCTCGTACCAAATTGGAATTGGGAGGAAACCAGATTAAATTATGACAGTGCAACCGAGACAGACTATACCAATGAGGACATGATTGAGGAATTTTTAATAGGCGGATGTGACGCGAGACCTTCAACTCAACCACAAAATGAAGAAGGAAATCGCAGAATAGGTCAACGTACCAAACAAGCTCCTTCTTGTGGAACTCACCAACAATTGACACGACTCGGTCAAAATCGACAGTAGATTTATTTTCTTATAAATTAATTATTATGTCATTTCTCAATTAAATTTTTGTTTAATTATAGTGGAATTATATAATTTAAATATAATGAAAATATATATATATATATATATATATATATATATATATATATATATATATATATATATATATATATATATATATATATATATATATATATATATATATATATATATATATATATATATATATATATATATATATATATATATATATATATATATATATATATATATATATATATATATATATATATATATATAAAAGTTAATTTTGAAAAGAAAAAAAATTCACGTTAACACTCTTTCGTCTATCCAATAGACGGATTCTCTTAAATTTATAACGCTTTCGCTCATTGTTTTTGCGGATGCCACAAATATTCAAGAGCTCCACCTATTCATTTGGCGGTTGCTTTATAACAAAAATAAAATTTATTTGAAAAGATAATAGTATGAAAATATTGATTGAAGAGAATGATATAATGAGAATTTTTGTGTAAAAAGGTGGTAAGACATCTACATATAGTACATGTTTAACAATTTGATGTCCTATCGTGATTTTGAGAAAAACACGGTGAAAACCTCGACAAGTGAAAAACTACGCTTCTTGAAATTCACGGTAGACTGCTTCTAGATGTGCAGTGGCGGTTAAAAAAATTGAATTCAAACACACACATAGAAAGTATTATAATATGCCAACCGTGTACTATCACTAGCAGAAAGCAAAAACGCAGAAAATACTAATAGATCAATAACCTTTTAAAATATGTAACATGAAAAAGCAATGTATTAAAAGTTTATGTGTAAGGAAGTAGTCAAATAACAAAATTTTAACAAAGTCACCTTGGGTAATATTTCATTAATTAAGTTGACAATCCTTTGTGGTTGTTTCAAAGTGGACTGAAAAACACATCCATATATAAAATCCTCCAATAATTGTGGAGTGTTGTTATCATCTAATGTGATTTTTTCAATATTAATAGATATGGTTGAATGTTTCTTGTCTTCAGCTATTACAACTATCTTAGAAGTATGTTGCAATTGAGTAAAAAATTAGAAACAATTAGATCCATTTACTTCTTTGTACAAACTACCAATTCAAAAAACAAAAATAGTAAAGTGAGTCATTGACTAATCACCTCTTTGGGTCACAATTAGATCTAATAATAGTTGGAGGACAAAATCTTGTATGCAAAAAATCGTACCTTGTATTTGGATGATTCGGAATTAATTGACAATATTATCTAATTTTTTTTTACAAATTAAGAATAAGACATGAAGATGATATTATAAAAGGATAATAAATAAAGGAAATTTCTTATTCCATCCCATATAGAAAATGAACACTTTATGTAATTTCGAAATTGTCTTCAGAAAATTAGAAATGTATTTTCGGTTCGCATTATATTTTGCACAAAATAGGTCAAATGCGATTTCACCCTTCAAAATGCAAAAAATGGTATCGGAGATATACTTCCGATTCTAAATCAGAATTCTGTTTCTGATTCTATTAACGGGAAGAGTAAATTTTATTGTCACCTTGATATTTTATATGTAACCGAAAGTATAATTCTGATTTTATAGACGACGCAGGTTACTTAAAACATTAATCACTATGATCATGTTTGATCACTACTATTTCTTCTTTCTTTCCTTAAAATCTCTCAAAAACCCTCATCATTCTCAATCCATTTTCCACTCTAAATCATCACTTTTATGGTTCATCATATCATAAAAAGTTCAAGGAAGTAGAATTTCAGATAAAGTTTATTCATTTCAACCCTCATTCTCTAAGTTAATTTCCGGTTTCTGTCTGTGTTTATTTTGACGACAATCTGTCAATGTGACATGTTAATAAGTTTTGTGTTTTATATAACATTAGGTATGGTGCACTCCGATAACAATCTCAAATTTGATGTGTCTCAAGTTGTTTCGCCTCTTGTAGTTTCTCCTCTCGTAATTAAGGTGGTAGATGTTCGTGAGTAATTTGAAAATATAGAAGAATTTGAATTACATGAAGACATATTGTAGTGGATTCGTATAGAGGCTACAAAATTAGGATTTAGTATTGTGATCGGAAGGTCCGATAATTGCAAGGTAGTGAAGATCGAGTACCGCTCGCTATCAGTTAACAAAGATGGGAAGCTTGAGTTCATCAACCGTGAGCTGAAGAACGACGCTGATTTACAGGCTATGTGGAATACTTTTGACAGTTTTGAGGAGAAAGTTTCGATCGAGCTAGATGCGACTATAACAAGATCGGTCGATAATATTATCATGATGTTGCAATGTCCACCTGGACGTTGATTTGTAATGTTTGATTTGTGTTTAACTCCTAAACATATTTGCTATGTTTATGTTATGAATTGTATTGTGAGATTATGATGGAATTCAATAATATTTTCTGGTTTCTGTAAAAAATAAAATTAAAAATACATCTCCAGTTTCAAATCAGAATTAAATTTACGATTTTTAAGTATACTTTATCAGATTTAGATGCGCACTGAAAGTATACTTCCAATTCTAAAAAATAATTATAATTGTGAGACTACAAATAGATGTGTGAAAACAAATACCTTTGCGAAAAAAATTAAAATATTAATTTTAATAAAAAAAAAAAAAAGAATTTTAGATAACAACAAAATGCATTTAAGAAAATGAAGTTGTAAATGAATATGGATGGAGTTAAAAGAACAATTTGAATTGTAAGTTAAAATTGTAATGATGAAACCAAAACTTACAATTTTATTGTTCTAAAAATGAAATAAACTTTAGAGGATGAATGTTGAACAAACATAGAATAAGTTGTAAATGAATATTGACGAAGTTAAAAGAAGAAAATTGAAAATAAAATAAAATAATTATAAAATAAAATAAAATAGAAAGAATAGAAATACCTTATCCGCATATTCTTTAGATTTTTAAGAAAACGGAAATGGTTAATAGATAAAAACAAATAAATAATTTCGATAAAAAAACCAACAGCAATCTAACAAAAAAATAGAAACATGAAAATAGCAAGATGATATAAAAAATGAAGCAAAAATAGTATCTCACTTCAGATAAATTAAAACACATTTTGGTTCCACCTCATTATGGTACATATCTACAAAAATTAACAATTTTTTTTAACAAAAAGCAAAAAATAATAATATCCAAAATTAAAACAGATGTGGAAGTTACTTGAAGAAGATAAATTAAAACATCATGAAATTGTACATAGTCTTATAAAAGCTCTTGTAAAATAAAAATGAAAACCCATCTATCATATAGAGATTTTTTTTTTTGTTTTGATCTCTCTAAAGCTACTCATATGACACCTTATTTTTTAAATATAATTTTCTTTTTCATATCAACATCCATTTGACTATGTTTATATTGATTCAATTTATTTGACTAAGAATAAGTAATAATATTATTTAATTAAAATAATAATTTGGAAAAATTCTTATTTTAATTTAAAAAAATAAAAGTTGAAATAACTAATAGTTTTGTAATTTAGTATTTTATGTTCATTTATTTTCTTTTTAGCTGCAAATCATTAATAGTGGAACACACTTTCATTTAAAATCACATTTTTCAAATTTTCAAAATCTCAAATTTTACATAAAATCTCAAAATCTCTAAAGTTTCACAATAATTCTCTAAAATTTCTAAAATTCCAAAATCCAGTTTCACAACTCAAAGTCTTGAATCGTTTTGAATCCATAACACACCTTCTAGACACTGAAGGCAGATTCTCCAAAGCATTACTATTTACAGACTTATACATCAAATTCGCCTACAAACCAACAATGTTGGTAATCATCACGACATTATGTTTCATGGATATGTGAAATTGGTTAAGGAAGACAAATATGTAACAAAGGAAACTATGGTAACCGACGTGCTTTATGGTTATCAGCAGGAGTTGATGGTCAATACATGATATTGGCTAAGAAAGAAAAGTAAAACATTTTATTGAATTTAATTGGAGTTCCATGACTTATTGGATTTAATTGAATTTTGTAAATTATTGTCACTCAAGATTTTTAATCGATACTCTGGTTACCGTTATTCTTTCGACCGAATCCACCATTCTTCAAAATTTTTGCTCGGCTGAATTTGAATTGCAAAATCATGTACAAATCCCCCTAATCAACACCTTAATCTTGGTGGATAAACTCTGGTTTTTCCCAATGAAACCCACAAAGATTCTGTTAGCACTGATAACACCCCCTCCATTACTGTCAATGACAGTACTGCTGAAAGAGACTCCAATCCAGCTGCTGCAGCCCAGCCCAATGACACACAAAGGCCCATACGCATAAGGACAAGACCAAAATACCTCAGTAACTATGAATAAAATAGTTTTACAGCTGTACTTTCCTAGGATTCTAGAAGCAGCACAACTCAGCAAATAAACTTGTTATTATTTTCATTCCGTTAGGAAATCATGTTAGAATCTATCTTCAATCCCTACATTCTAGGCTAGCCATTGGATTGATTGTAGAAATCTATCTTTGCTTGTATCAAACCTGCTATTTAAAGAGCAGAAAAATGAGAAAATAGGAGAGAAATATTCCACAGTTTTATCATTGTTCAGGAGGTCCCTTGTCCTATAACTCAAGGCTATTTTCACTCTTAACAACTTGGTGCTTTCATCGATCCTCCCTAATATCCAAACCATGGCCAGACCCACAAATGCAGAAAGGCTCGATGATCTCTCTGAGAAAGTCGACCTTATCCTAGCTCAACTTGCGACCCAAAACCAGACACCCACACCACCACCGCCACCCATTCCCCCACATCCACGACCCCATATCAAGCTTGAGGTTCCACGCTTTAATGGCACAAATGCTATGGGCTGGATCTTCAAAATCAACCAATTTTTTGATTATCACAGAACACCAGATGAGGAACGTCTCACCGTTGCATCCTTTTACATGGAAGGTCCGGCATTAAGCTGGTACCAATATATGTTCCGCAACGGCCTCGTCACCACCTGGTTTGAATTGTTATAGACCCTTGAAACTCGTTTTGCTCCTAGCTACTATGAAGATCCCAGCCAATCTCTTTTCAAACTCACCCAACGAGGAACCCTCAACCAGTACCTCACAGATTTCGAACGATTGGCTAATCGCATCGTTGGTTTACCACCTCCTTTCGTTCTCAGCTGCTTTATCTCTGGCCTCTCACCGGAGATCCGCCGTGAAGTTCAGGCCTTGCAACCCCACAATCTATCCCAAGCCACCGCTTTAGCCAAGATACAAGAAGATAAGATCGAGGAACGCCGCCGCGGCTTCAAACCCAAACCTTCTGCTTCCACCGCACAAACATCCAACGCCCTTACCACCACCACACCACAACCAAACCCCACCCCACCACGTTTACAATACCGCAAGCTGTCCTCAGAGGAGATGGCGTCCCGCCGTGAAAAAGGCCTCTGTTACAATTGCGAAGAAACTTTTATTCCCGGTCACAAATGTAAGGGCCGCTTCTTCCTCCTTGTTTCAGACGAATCCGACACCGAACCACCAGACCCCATTCGAACCCTAACTCCACCAATTGAGCCAGATCCCCATTCCACCACCGATAACCACTTGGATGGACAAATTAGTTTTCATGCGCTCTCCGGCTCCTCTGCTACAGCCACCATCCGTATCCTTGGCCAAATCGCGAATCAAGCAGTTACAGTACTCATTGACGGAGGGAGTACTCACAACTTCATCCAGAGTCGTGTTGCGAAATTTCTGAATTTACCATCATCCCCTGTGAATACTCTTAAGGTTATGGTTGGCAACGGTCACCTCTTGGAATGTCAAAAACTTTGTGCTAACGTGGCGTTGAATCTCCAATCCCATCCCTTTCTATGTCCTTCCCCTCAGTGGGGCAGATATCGTTCTTGGGGCCCCATGGCTTAAATCTTTGGGCCCAGTTGTTATGGATTATTCAGCCCTCACCCTCTCTTTTACTTACAATACCAACCAAATCACCCTCAAAGCAGATGCCAACCCAGGCCCAACAGCAATTTCGGCCCAACAACTTAAGCGCTGCGTCCAGACCAATTCAGCTTCTGAATTTTTTCATATTCAAATACTCCAACCCGATCATGTACCCGATCCACACCGCATCCCTGCTATCACCAAACTCATTACCCAACACTCTTTAATCTTTGACCCTAAACCTGCGCTTCCCCCATCGCGCAACTCTGACCACCGTATCACTCTCCCACCATCTTCTTCCCCAGTATCCGTGAAACCCTGCCGCTATCCTTTTTCACAAAAAAATGAAATCGAAAAACAAGTTACAGAAATGCTACAACATCACCTCATACGACCCAGCCGCAGCCCTTTCTCTTCTCCAGTTCTTCTTGTTAAGAAGAAAGACGGTACATGGCGATTCTGCGTCGACTACAGAGCTCTTAACGCAATCACCATCCGCGACCGTTTTCCAATGCCCACCATAGACGAATTTCTTGACGAACTAGGTGGTGCCTCATGGTTCTCTAAACTCGATTTACGACAAGGATTCCACCAGATCAGAATGCACGAGGACGATATCGAGAAAACAGCCTTCAGAACTCACCAGGGTCACTACGAATACCGCGTGATGCCTTTTGGGCTCTGTAACGCTCCGTCCACCTTCCAGGCCGCAATGAATGAATTGCTCCAACCTTTTCTTCGCCGTTTCGTCACAGTTTTCTTCGACGATATTCTGGTTTATAGTGTATCCCTTGAACTTCACCTCAGTCATTTAGAACAAGTATTCACTAAGCTACTGGAGGGAAAATTTTTCCTCAAACATTCAAAATGCTCTTTTGCTCAACGCCATCTGGTGTATTTAGGCCATATCATATCTGTCAATGGAGTTCAACCTGAACCTTCCAAAATTCAAGCTATGGTTGATTGGCCAACTCCAAAATCCATCAAGGTGCTTCGTGGATTTCTTGGCCTCACAGGTTTCTACAGAAAATTTGTCAAGGGCTATGCTTTTATCGCTGCACCACTCACCGCACTGTTGCGCAAGGATGCTTTTCTCTGGTCACCAGAAGCGCAAACCTCATTTGACCAACTCAAGCTAGCAATGACACAAACCCCTACTCTGGCCTTACCCAACTTCTCTATCCCTTTTGATATCGAGACAGATGCTTCCGGCACAGCCATGGGCGCCGTTCTGATGCAAAACTCACACCCAATCGCTTTTTTCAGCCAACCCTTCTGCAAGAAACTACAAAGATCCTCCACATACGTTAGAGAACTTCATGCCATCACATCTGCTGTCAAGAAATGGCGCCAATATCTATTGGGACATCGATTCACCATCTTCACCGATCACAAGAGCCTCAAAGATCTCCTATCACAAGTCATTCAAACTCCTGAACAACACAAATATCTGGCTAAACTCCTCGGTTACGATTACTCAATCCAATACAAATATGGAAAAAGTAACGTAGTCGCTGATGCTCTCTCTCGTGCTCCAGAAGGCCCAGGTACGCACCTTTCTTTCTATATCCCTCATTTTCTTTTTCTTGATCACCTTCGCCAATCCCTACAAAATAGCCAACCTTTCCATACACCACTACAAAACATCCAAAACAACCCTTCATCCTACCCACACCACAAAATACACCAAGGTCTCATTCTCTACAAAAACCGCATTTGGATTGATAAACACAGCCCATTCTGCACCCAACTATTGGAAGAATTTCATTCTACACCATTAGGAGGACATATGGGCATTACCAAAACCCTTGCTCGTCTCAAGTCTAATTTTTTCTGGGAAGGACTTAGAGACAGCGTGCACACATTCATAACCCACTGTCCTACATGCCAACAAACCAAACATACTACCAAAAAACCTGCAGGTCTCCTCCAACCTCTGTCCATACCTTCAGCCATCTGGGAAGATTTATCACTTGATTTCATCACCGGGTTGCCTACTTCTCATGGTTTCTCAGTTATCTTAGTGGTTGTGGACAAATTCTCCAAAGGAGTCCATCTAGGCGCTTTACCTTCTCATTTTATAGCTTACAAAGTCGCCATATTATTCATGGACATCGTCTGCAAACATCATGGTTTTCCTAAAAGCCTTGTATCAGATTGTGATCCAATCTTCATCAGTCGTTTCTGGCGGGAACTGTTTAAATTGAGCGGAACAAAACTCCGAATGAGCACCGCTTATCATCCCCAAACCGACGGACAAACTGAAGTTTTCAACAGAATTCTAGAACAATACCTCAGAGCATTCGTACACAAACAACCCAATCAATGGTACAACTATCTTAACCTTGCTGAATGGTCCTATAACACTTCAATCCAATCCTCTACTGGCTACTCCCCTTTTGAAATAACTTTTGGGAAACCCCCTCATAGCATTCCACAGTACTTAATTGGCTACTCTACCATTGAAGCAGTGGACTCTCTCATCACCTCTAGACAACATCTCATACAAAAACTCCAAACAACACTGTCCAAGGCACAAACCCGCATGAAACAATATGCTGACACTAAACGTCGTGATGTCTCATTTCAGGTTAATTCTTGGGTTTATGTCAAACTCCGCCCATATCGCCAAAAATCAGTTCAGAATTCATCATACACCAAACTGTCTCAGCGCTATTACGGCCCCTTCAAAATCCTGGAACGAATTGGATCTGTTGCATATCGACTAGACCTTCCACCCAATTCCAAAATTCACCCTGTATTTCATTGATCCATACTCAAGCCCCATCATGGTCCGGTCGAGCCGAACACACCTTCCTTACCTCCCACTTCCATCAATAATCATCCAATTGTCACACCTTTATCAATACTTGACTCCAAGTGGGATGAATCCACATCTCCCCCTGTTCGCATGGTTCTGGTTCAGTGGCAGGGTCTTACACCAGAAGATACTAGCTGGGAAACTTGGTCACACATTTCAGATACTTATCACCTTGAGGACAAGGTGGTTTTCCCTGCCCGCGGTGATGTTAGCACTGATAACACCCCCTCCATTACTGTCAATGACAGTACTGCTGAAAGAGACTCCAATCCAGCTGCTGCAGCCCAGCCCAATGACACACAAAGGCCCATACGCATAAGGACAAGACCAAAATACCTCAGCAACTATGAATAAAATAGTTTTACAGCTGTACTTTCCTAGGATTCTAGAAGCAGCACAGCTCAGCAAATAAACTTGTTATTATTTTCATTCCGTTAGGAAATCATGTTAGAATCTATCTTCAATCCCTACATTCTAGGCTAGCCATTAGATTGATTGTAGAAATCTATCTTTGCTTGTATCAAACCTGCTATTTAAAGAGCAGAAAAATGAGAAAATAGGAGAGAAATATTCCACAGTTTTATCATTGTTCAGGAGGTCCCTTGTCCTATAACTCAAGGCTATTTTCACTCTTAACAGATTCCCAATCCAATTTACTGGTACACAAACCTAAATTGGACGTTATCAACTCCAAATCTAGATGACACTCATACAAAGAATGATTATGTGTAATTTATTTGTGTGTATGCATAGAAAGAGAGGTTGAAGATGAAGAGAGTTTAATTTGTATCTTTATGATTTCTTTTGGTTTAAAATGATGCTTGTGTGAGTGTTGGCTCCTGAATTCGACACCTACTACATTTGGTCTTTTAGACCAAAAATGGAATAAATAAAACCAAGCTGAAAAATGTTTCGACGTGTGAAATAACTTAGAGAAAATATCTAAGTTACATTTTAGTCTTCGACCAGGACTCACTATCAAGATTTCGACTGAGAAGGTCTTATGACCTTCGACTAGAAGAGAATATCCTCGCGTCGACACCAAAGGCGAGGGACATTTGAATTTGAATTATTGGAGGGAAAGGCGGTTTCGCCAGTAGCCAAAGGAAAGCAACGTGGTTGGAAGCTAGAGGTCGAGGGACATGCAGAGGACACTTGTCCTCATCTTAGAGCAGAACCACCCCTCGACGGTTACATAGTTTTTAGTATAAAATAGGAAATCTGTGTAGTTTTTCCGTGTGTTCAACCTGTTGTGCTAGTTACTCAAATATTGTCCAAGTACCCGCTGTGTGAGAAAGGATAAACTGAGAAATGTACGTCGGAAACACCACTTTTCATTAATAAAGTATTTTTACATTGCTTTAATCTTATTTTGCAAAGTTACTTTTCCTGCATCTTTACATGCATTTCTATTAACTTTCTTACTTTCCAAAACCACAAGTATCCTGTCTTTGGTCGAACGTGTGTTCTTCCTGGATTTCTTTTCTTATTTTACATCAATCCAATATAAAAGTTGGCATATGTTCTGGGATCAATCTGATCGATCCCGGGAGTAACCAGAAGGACTTTCCTTTTTGGAGGATTAGCGGTTGTTTACCAAAAACCACGGTAAACAAATTGGCACACCCGGTGGGACGTTGCTGATTTTTATTAAATACCTTGTTCATGTTATTGCTTTTCTTCTGTACATTTATAATGTTGCATGTTATTAAGAAGTGGTAGAATAACCAACGAGTGTACTGTTAGGAATAAAAATAGCGAGAGTAGCATGGCTAATGAGTCAAATCATGGAGAAATACCTCCACCAAATACTACTGGAACAGCGGTTACTACCACAGTCAGAGAAAATATCTCAACTTCTGTTGGCTCAATACCAATGCTAACCACAAATCAAACGAGACCCTTACTTTCATATGTGGGTCCAAGAGGTCCATTAGGAACTCCCCCACCAAGGGCAAATCCAGGATCTCGACCCTTCGTGCCCCCAGGATTTTCGACAGCCTGGATGGGTCGAGAACAACCATATAACATGCCAACCACTGAAATGGCTAGCCTTATGAACGCTACTTCTACTTTTTCAGAACCTTTGGTGAGTGCATCATCGCCATTACAGGGATCTGGAGCCAGTATGGAAAATTTGGGTAGAAACCAATTATTGGGAGGGCCATCTCATACAATACCAAGCCTCACAAATGCTTCTACAACAATTTTAAGGCAACAGATGGACGAAAGTAATCATGATATGGTGCAAATGTTAGCACAAACTGTAAGTTCAGATGCCCCTAAGAGGAGGGGGGGGGGGAGTGAATTAGGTTCTTTAAAACTTTTTTTGAATTGTATGAATATTTTTGCACGAGTTTCTTTTCTTTCTTTTTCTGATAAGTGATGAAAGCAGTAAATGCGAAAAGTAAAAAACACAGAGATGTATCCTGGTTCCCCTCACAGTCCGAGAGTACTCCAGTCCCCTTTCAACATGAAAGAGATTTCCTTATAGTTGGTAATTTGTACAAAGACTACCAAACAACCAAGAATAATCCTCTTGGACCAAGAACAATCCTCTTGGATTTTCACTAAGACCACAGAGAGAACAATCCTCCCTAAGTGTCTTTCTTGTTTCCAACAATCCTGAAAACAAGTATACAATAGTTTGCTTGATTTGTATAAGAGTTTGAATAATGAAAGAGCAATGTCAATCACTTGATTGATCTTTTCTATTTAATATGAAATTTAAGATGGAATACGCTTCTAAGTGCTCAAGAACAATTTTCAGTATGCATATGAAAATGATGAACAAAGAATCTTGAGTATAAAGAGTATGATCAAAAGAATAGAAAGTTGTTAGTGATTGTTGTTGTTGTATTTTTAAAATTCTAAATGAAAATAATTTATAGTGTAGTAATACCTCTTCAATGAATCATGGCAATGATTAAACCATTTTTACTAGAAAAAGTATTTGAAAAGATGCAAAGATTGCCATGAAAAGGTGTTACAAAAAGTTGCTGGAAAAATGAAAATTTTCAAAATCTGAAGCACAACAACCGGTTGCACTAAAGCAACAACCGATTGCTGTAAAAGCAACGTTTAAAAAATTTGAAAAATATAACTATGATAACCGATTGTCATTGAGGAGCAATCGGTTGCTCATAAGCCAACGTTCAAAAAATTTGAAAACAGAACACATGACAATTGATTGCTACTAGATGACAATCGATTGTTGTCAAACAGAAACTTTTTTTTTTGACTACAACCGATTGTCCTAGCATGGCAATCGATTGCTTGTGTACAAAAATTGAAAAATCATTATTTTCAAAGATTTTAAGCAATTTAAAACATCCTTCTTCAATCATACATAGTATATACTCAAAATATTATTTTAATAAAGTAAATGCATGATTAAAAATAGTTTTGAGCACTAAGAGCATAAGATCAAAAATTTCATATACCTTAAGCCATAAGTCTTGAAAAGTTGATCTTGATCAATGAATCTTGCTTGAGATAAATCTTCTATCTTGATCCATTTATTTTTGCATGCTAGCTTGTCTTCATCAAAACATTTGGAAAACTTGATTTCACAGTCTCCCCCTTTTTGATGATGACAACCATTTCTTGAATTTTGGAGTGCATCTTGGTTTTCTCTAATCAAGTTGTTTAAAAATTCCCCCTAAGTCAAATACTCCCCCTTGATCTATTGCATGAGGGTTTTGAAGATTGCTTGCTTGCTTGCTGCAATTTGGGTTAGAGAAACACAAAAGAAACTACAAAGTCTTCTCCCCCTTTGTCATTAGCAAAAAGGAATGGGAAAGAAGATCATAAAATTTTTGCACATAGAAACAACATAGCATAAATAAAGTTTGCATACAAAGATATAACAAAAACAAAGTGCACAAAACGAAAGGGATCACAATACATGAAGTGTCTTAAACGAAACTAGAAAAACGACATAAAACATACGAACATAAAGTACTAAAGACATATAATAACTTAAAATCTAATCATCCATGCCTTCAACAGAGTCTTCATCATCTTGATCTTCACCATCATTGCCTTCATTGGTTTGAGGTTGAATGAAAGGGTAATGATAGGGTTGAACTTCATAAGGAGGGACATTTGTATGGGCATAGAGATGAGAAAATTGAGTGTTCATGTTGTTATTCATGTATTGAAGGTAGTCAAAAACTTGATTGAAAGAGTTTACCATTAGTTGTGGAGGTTGGTTTTGAAGTGGTTGTTCTTGAGGAGGTTGGTTTTGTGGAGGAGTATGAATGTATGTGATGGTTCTATTAATCGGATCAAATTTGACGCCGGTTTTGGTATTACATACTTTCTTCGGAGTGATTTCATGTTTGGGGTTAATCATAGGCACCATGTATTCACCAGACAAGGGAACATTGAACTTCTCAAACACAAGAGTAAGCCAGGAGCCATAAGGAAGAGCAGAAGAATTTTCATTATGTAGTGCCAAATGATGTAGAATCACATAAGACCAGTTGATTTGAATCCCATTCTTCATCGCATACAGAATCTGCATCTCACAATCATTGACATTGGAAATGTTTGAGAACTTTGGCATAACCACATACGCCAAAAAGTAGTGGATCAAACGATCATCAATAGTGAGAATTCCTGCAGACCAAGAGTTCCTCTCCGGAGTTCCACCAATAAGCCTTTGCCTTTTCTGAATAAAATCACACTCGGGAATTCTTGCAATTCCATAGTAGAAGTCTCTTTTGCTGTAGCCAGGCAGATTTGCATTTGAGATAAGTTTAATGCAAGCACCATCATGTGGAATACCCAAAGCTTCACCAAAATTCTGCACTGTGAGTTCTATAGGAACCCCTTTGACATTTGAAATCATGCATCCTCTAGTAATGGTTAGATTGCTGTAGAAAATCCTAACCAAAGTGGGGTAAATGGGTTCATTAACACCAATTAACTTGTATATCCCTTGAGATCTAAATAATGCTGGAAAACTGAAGCATTCAGAATAGAAGTTGTCAAGATTACCGAACCTTGGTAGAAGAACCGCCATCTTCTGAAAGTGAGACACAAATCTTTCCCTTTGGCTTCTTGATGGAATGAGTTTTGAGATATCATCACCTTGAGATGAGGAAGAAGCTTTTCCCTTGCCTTTCTTTGATGTTGACATGGTGAGGGATGAGAGAATTGGAAGGGGAAAGGGTATTTGGTGTTTGTAGGGTTTCTTGAGACAAAAGAGGATATATGAAGTTTTTAGGTTTTGGTTGGGCTTTTATAGATAGATAAGCATTCAATGGTTAGGTAAGGCATTCAATGGTTAGGTAAGGCATTCAATGGTTTAGTCAAAACAATAAAGACTTGTAGCATAGAGATTCTTGAGTGTGTGACTATCCAAAAAATTGTGTCATAGGAAAGGACTAGGCATTTAAAAAGTTGTTGACCAAAACACTTAAACATTAAAAAAAGAGAATAAGAATTTGGTACAAAATAAATAGTAGTAATGGTAATGGAAGAGAAATAATAAAAGAGAGTGTAACTGGAAAAAAAATAAATAAAAATTCAAAATTTTGAACTGTGCAATCGATTATTGTTTGATGACAACCGATTGCACCCTTTGAAAATTCAAACAGGGGCGAAAAAATTTGTGAGAGCAACCGGTTGTTATGGAGTGACAATCGATTGTTGTAAAGACAGAATCTAAATTTTTTTAGCAGTAACCGATTGTCATTAGTGAAAAAGTGAAAATACTTAATTTTTGGGGATTTCATGGTCATATATCAAAAATTTAGTAATAAAAACATGGATCATGATATATTACCATAAAGTTAAGATTAAGATCATAGCCATGTACCTTAACTAGATAATGTCATTTTCGTCCAAGATACCTAGCTCTCTTCGGATCTTGAAGAATGGTTCTCTTGCCAACGGTTTAGTGAAAATATCTGCTAGTTGATTATGCGTATCCACGAAGGTGACTTCGACATCTCCTTGAAGTACATGATCACGAAGAAAGTGATGTCGAATGTCGATATGCTTTGTTCTAGAATGCATCACAGGATTTTTTGTAATGTTGATTGCACTTGTATTGTCGCATCGGAGGGGAATGCATCCAAGGTCGAGTCCGTAGTCACGGAGTTGTTACTTGAGCCATAGAATTTGCACACAACAACTACCCACTACAATATATTCCGCCTCGGCCGTACTAAGAGCCCCACAAGCTTGTTTCTTGCATTCCCAAGAGACTAATGCATTTCCCAAAATGTGACAAGTGCCACTTGTGCTTTTTCTATCTATTTTACATCCTGCATAATCATCGTCAAAATAACCAATTAAATTGCATATATTACCTTTTGGGTACCATAGGCCGACATTGGTTGTTCCTTTGAGATATTTCATGATTCTTTTTACCGCCATGAGGTGAGATTCCTTCGGGTTTGCTTGAATCGTGCACACAGACATACACTGAACATGATGTCAGGACGACTTGCCGTCAAGTATAACAGTGAGCCAATCATGCCTCGATATTTAGTAATATCAATGGAAATACCGGATTCATCTTGATCAACATAAGTACCGGAGCCCATTGGCGTGTGCATTGATTTGCAATTATCTATATCAAATTTTTTCAAAAGTTCCTTGCAATATTTTGATTGATTGATGAAGATACCATCTTTCAGTTGCTTAATTTGCAATCCAAGGAAATAGTTCATCTTGCCCATCATAGACATCTCAAATTCTCCTTGCATCATCAACGAGAATTCTTCACACAAATCTTGGTTAGTTGAACCAAATATAATATCATCGACATAAACTTGTACTAATAAAGTGTTACCTTTGATCTTCTTTATGAACAAGGTCTTATCCATTTTACCTTTCTTGAAACCTTTTTCGCATAAGAATGTACTGAGTCTGCCATACCATGCTCTAGGTGCTTGTTTTAAGCCATAAAGAGCTCTTCTCAACTTAAAGACATGTGAAGGATTCTTGAAGTCTTCAAAGCCCGGGGGTTGTTTGACATAAACTTCTTCATTGATGTAGCCATTTAAGAATGCGCTTTTGACGTCCATTTGGTAAAGTTGAAAATTCAATGAACAAGCGTAAGCAAGTAAAACACGGATAGCTTCTAACCTTGCAACCGGAGTGAAAGTTTCTTCAAAGTCAATTCCCTCTTCTTGGTTGTATCCTTGGGCTACCAATCTTGCTTTGTTTTGGACAATTATACCATTCTCATCAAGTTTGTTTTTGAACACCCATCTTGTACCTATGATGTGTTTGTCACTTGGTCTAGGAACAAGTTCCCAAACTTGATTTCTCTCGAACTGATTTAATTCTTCTTGCATAGCAGTCATCCATTGGTCGTCTCCTAATGCGCCGTCGACTTTGGAAGGTTCGATTTGAGAAACGAACGCCATATTCAAGCAAGCATCTTTGAGGTTCAATCTTGTTGAAACGCCTTAACTGATGTCACCGATGATTTTATCAATAGGGTGATCTCTATGGGTTCTCCATTCCTTAGGTAGATCATTGACATTTGATTCTTTCGGAATTTGTTCTTCTTGTTGTTCCAATTGATTCTCATTGTTGGTCTTGGAGCCATCTTCTTGAGGAATATCTAAAATCTCATCATCATCATTTAAAACAATAGTATCCTCCTCAGAGGGGTTAGATTCATCAAATGATACGTGCATAGATTCCTCAATAGTTAAAGTTCTTTTATTGTAAATACGATAAGCTTTACTAGATAAGAAGTATCCAAGAAAAATACCTTCATCTGATTTTTCATCAAACTTACCAAGGTTGTCTTTGTCGTTGTTAAGGACAAAACATTTGCAGCCAAAGACATGAAAGAATGAAATATTTGGTTTCCTTCCTCGAAAGAGTTCATACGGAGTCTTCTTCAAGATAGGTCGAATATTAACTCTATTACTTACAAAGCATGTTGTGCTTACAGCATCCGCCCAAAAGTATTTTGGAAGGTTTGAATCACTAAGCATTGTCCTTGCAAGTTCAATAAGAGACCTATTCTTCCTTTCTACAACTCCATTCTGTTGAGGAGTCCTTGGTGCTGAGAAATTATGTGATATTCCATGTTCTTCACAGAAATCTTCAAAGGAGGAATTCTGGAATTCTCCACCATGGTCGCTTCTTATGGAGGCAATAGATAGTGACTTCTCATTTTGAATTTGCTTTGCATATTTCTTGAACGCCTTGAATGCATCATTTTTCTGAACTAAAAAGAGTGTCCAAGTATATCTAGAAAAGTCATCAACAATAACTAGAGCGTATACATTACCTCCAAAGCTTCTTGTTCTTGAAGGGCCAAACAAGTCCATATGAAGCAATTGTAGTGGCCTAGTAGTGGATACCACATTCTTGGATTTTAAAGTTGATTTTGTTTGCTTTCCCTTTTGACATGCATCGCAAAGTCTATCTTTGATAAACTTTATCTTAGGCAGTCCAACAACAAGGTCATGCTTAATCAATTTGTTTAAATGCTCCATATGAATATGAGCGATTCTTTTGTGCCATAGCCATGAGTCGTTGTTGTTTGCCATGAGACATTTAACCTTCAAAGACAAATCGTTAAGGGAAATCATAAAAATATTATTTACTCTTTTACCTTTAAGTTTAGCCTCATGTGTGACTTCATCTTCTATCAAACATTCATCTTTAGTGAACTTGATCTTGAAACCTTTGTCACATAGTTTGCTAATACTCAGAAGACTGTGCTTTAGTCCTTCGACATAAAGAACATCTTCAATTGATGTGAAAGGTGGACCACCAACTTTGCCAATGCCAAGAATCTTTCCTTTGTTGTTATCTCCATACGTCACATAACCCTTGGCCTTAAGCGTTAGATGTGAAAATTTGTCGATAACCATAGATTTGAAGTGGTCGTCAAGCTTACCTACAAAACAAGATTAGGTTTTTTTAGGTACCCAAGTTGCTTTGGGTCCTTCATAATTAGTTCCTTTCTTAACCCACACATAATGCCCATTTGCCATGCCAAAGTTTCTAACATAACAAGCATTAGGTGTGTGTCCTCGAATACCACAGTAAAAACAAGTAGGTTCAAATTTACTTCTATATCTAGAAGGATAAGATTTCTTCTTAGAGGGTATTTTCTTTTTAGGATAGTGATGAACTATTTTGGGAGTGATTTCTTTCTCTTTGGTTGGTTGATCGCTAGCCTTGACAAAAATGGTTTTGTTGGTACTTGGTTTTGAAAATTTTGAGTATCCAAGACCACTTTTGTCATTTGAGTATCTTTGTTGGCTAAGAACACCTTCCAATCCAATTTGTCCTTTTTCATACCTTTCAAGAACCCTTTTCAATTGGACAATTTGGAAAGAGAGAGATTCACACTTTGTGCATACAAAATTCTGTTTTTCATCACTAACTTTTTGCTTTTCATCTTTGAGATCTTTTTCAATAGATCCACATTTTTCTTCCAATGATGAAATTTGTTTCTTTTGTGATGAGATAGTTTTGTACAGAATTTTGCATTCATTTAACAATTCATTTATAGAACCTTGTGCATCACTATCAAAAAGAGAGAATACGTTACTAACCTCATCATCTTCCCTTTCGGAGTGGTGTGATGCCATTAACGCAAGATTGGCACTTTCGTCGCTATCGGAGTCGGATGACGAACTTAGTTCAACATCTTCCCATCCAACATATGCTTTCTTATCTTTTGATTCCTTATTGCCTTTGTAGCCACTTTTCTTTGAAAGTTTTGGACAGTCCGGTTTGATGTGACCTTGTTTACCACATTCATAGCAAGTAACTTCTTGTGTTGATGAGGATCCTTCCTTCTTCTTGAAGTGTTTCTTATTCTTTGAGTGCGAGAAGGCTTTTTAGTTTTTACCAAAGAATTTTCCAAGTCTTCTAACGAGAAGCATGAATTTTTCATCTTCATCAGGATTATCTTTCTTTTCGTCTTCCTTGGAGTCAATCTTCAAGGCAATGTTCTTAGACTTCTTTTCTTGATTTTCACGCTTTTCCAATCTACCAAGTTCTGTCTCGTATTCTTGAAGTTTCCCGAACAAAGTTGCGGATGTCATAGTAGCGAGAATTTTCTTTTCTGAGATTGTCGTTAATTTTGGTTTCCATTCTCTAGTCAAGGATCTGAGCACTTTTAGGTTCAACTCATCATTAGTCAATGTTTTGCCAAGTGCCCTTAGATAATTTGTTAGATGCACAAATCTATTTTGTAAATCAAGAATGGATTCTCCGGGTTGCATACGGAACAATTCATATTCTTGACTTAACGTATTAAGTCTCAATCTCTTTACTTCAGTTGTTCCTTCATGTGTTTCAACCAGTGTATACCAAATTTCTTTTGCCGTTGTACATGTTGAGATACGGAAGAATTCATCCATACTAAGTGCGCTTTGAAGGAGGTTTATTGCCTTTTTTTCATACAAAACCTTTTTCTTATCATCATCATCCCATACAGTTTTAGGCTTTGATGAGCCAACGCCGTTTACTACAGTTACCGGAACAAAAGGGCCATTTTGGACAGCATCCCATATTTCTTATCCTTGTGCTTCTAGATGAGCCTTCATACGGATCTTCCAGAAATCAAAATATTCACCACAGAATAGAGGAGGCTTGTTACTACTGCCACCGTCTCTGAACACTGAATTGTTGTTTGCGGAAGCCATTCTGGATCTAGTAGGAACAAGTTACCTATAACCTGCTCTGATGCCAATTGTAAGTTCAGATGCACCTAAGAGGGGGGGGGGGGGGGGGGGGGTGAATTAGGTTCTTTAAAACTTTTTCTGAATTGTATGAATATTTTTGCACAAGTTTCTTTTCTTTCTTTTTTTGATAAGTGATGAAAGCAGTAAATGCGAAAAGTAAAAAACACATAGATGTATCCTGGTTCCCCTCACAGTCCGAGAGTACTCCAGTCCCCTTTCAACATGAAAGAGATTTACTTATAGTTGGTAATTTGTACAAAGACTACCAAACAACCAAGAACAATCCTCTTGGACCAAGAAAAATCCTCTTGGATTTTCACTAAGACCACAAAGAGAACAATCCTCCCTAAGTGTCTTTCTTGTTTCCAACAATCCTGAAAACAAGTATACAATAGTTTGTTTGATTTGTATAAGAGTTTGAATAATGAAAGAGCAATGTAAATCACTTGATTGATCTTTTCTATTTAATATGAAATTTAAGATGGAATACTCTTCTAAGTGCTCAAGAACAATTTTCAGTATGCATATGAAAATGATGAACAAAAAATCTTGAGTATAAAGAGTATGATCAAAAGAATAGAAAGTTGTTAGTGATTGTTATTGTTGTATTTTCAAAATTCTAAATGAAAATAATTTATAGTGTAGTAATACCTCTTCAATGAATCATGACAATGATTAAACCATTTTACTAGAAAAAAGTATTTTAAAAGATGCAAAGATTGCCATGAAAAGGTGTTACAAAAAGTTGCTGGAAAAATGAAAATTTTCAAAATCTGAAGCACAACAACCGGTTGCACTAAAGCAACAACTGATTGCTGTAAAAGCAACATTTAAAATTTTTGAAAAATATAACTGTGACAGCCGATTGTCATTGAGGAGCAATCGGTTGCTCATAAGCCAACGTTCAAAAAAATTTGAAAACAGAACACATGACAATCGATTGCTGCTAGATGACAATCGATTGTTGTCAAACAAAAACTTTTTGTTTTTTGACTGCAACCGATTGTCCTAGCATGACAATCGATTGCTTGTGTACAAAAATTGAAAAATCATTATTTTTAAAGATTTTAAGCAATTTAAAATATCCTTCTTTAATCATACATAGTATATACTCAAAATATTATTTTAATAAAGTAAATGCATGATTAAAAATAGTTTTGAGCACTAAGAGCATAAGACCAAAAATTTCATATACCTTAAGCCATAAGTCTTGAAAAGTTGATCTTGATCAATGAATCTTGCTTGAGATAAATCTTCTATCTTGATCCATTCATTTTTGCATGCTAGCTTGTCTTCATCAAAACATTTGGAAAGCTTGATTTCACACAAACTCTAAGTACAATGCTAAACCCCCTCATTCAAAATACTACCCAGTCGAACCAACAAATGACAGCACAAATGACGTGCATGGCTGAATTCTTTGGGGTACCCCAAACTATTCGACAACCCCAAAGGATACCAATAAGAGTAAACCAAGGGGTAATCATGGAAGAGGATTTGACTGTTAATCAAAATCCTCAGATCCCTAGAGTAGAAATGGAACAACCTAGGGTCGAAATACCTCGAAATCCCCCACCAATCCCTAGAGAAATCGATCAAGGAGTGATTATGGTGAATAGAAACCAAAATGCTGATGAATTGATATAGCAGGTTCGACACCAAAATTATAGAATCGACAATAATCTGACTGCCATGATCGAAAGGATTATGATTCAGAATGGGATGAACGTTGGTTTTCACAGACCAAACTTCACATCCCCATTGTCAGACTATATTCTGCAAACAGACTTACCCCCTAGGGGAAAGGTTCCCAAGTTTACCAAATTTTTAGGGGATACGACAGAATCTACTATCGAACATGTGGCTAGATATTTGATAGAGGCCGGGGAAATATCGAACAACAAAAACCTTAGGATCAAATATTTCCCAAGTTCCCTAATAAAGAATGCTTTCACTTGGTTCACTACCCTCCAAGCCAATTCGATCCACAATTGGAATCAATTGGAAAGATTGTTCCATGTATAATTTTACATGGGACAGACCAAAATAAGTCTAAAAGAATTGGCTAGTGTGAAGAGAAGATTCACTGAGCCAATCGATGAATATCTAAATAGGTTTCGATTACTTAAAGCCAGATGCTTCACCCAAGTGCCTGAGCATGAATTGGTCGAAATGGCAGCAGGGGGCCTAGATTATTCAATTAGGAAAAAGTTAGATACCCAATACCTGAGAGACATGGCCCAACTGGCCGATAGAGTTCGACAGGTAGAACGCCTTAAAGCTGAGAAAGCTAAAGCTACCAAAACTCATCGAAGAGAAAGGGTAGCCTATGTCGAAATGGATGATGACGATCCATAGACATCTAGTGATCCTATAGATGTCGAAGAAGGAGAGATAGATTTAGCATAATTAAAACAAGGACCACCATATTCTTGCAAATTACTAGTACCATCAAATGGGAAAAATCATGTAGAGTCTGAGAAAAACAGCGACAAATTCCCTAAGAAAACTTATAGTTTCGATATATCCAAATGTGATGAAATATTCGATTTATTAGTTAAAGATGGCCAGATGATAGTGCCCCCAGGGGAAAGGTTGCCTCCTTTAGAACAAAGAAAGAAAAGAGGTTTTTGTAAATACCATAATTTTTTGGGCCATAAAACCTCACAATGTTTCCTTTTCAGAGATCTTGTTCAACAAGCGCTAAAAGAAGGAAGGCTAAAATTCGCTGATAAGCCAGCGATGAAATTGACGCAAACCCACTACAGATGGAGACGCATTATGCTGAGCTAGTCGGTATTCACATGGTGGAAGTTTTTGAAGACTTCATTACTAAATCCATCTTTGGAAGTTTTATTGGAAACATATCCAGGAAAACTATCGAAGGAGTGAGAAAGGCCACTGAAGGCCTAGATCTGAAAAAAGGAGTTGCCCAAGGCTTAAACAAAAAGGCCATTGAAGGCTTGAAACTGAATAAAAGGGTTACTGAAGATCCACATAAAAACAAAGGAGTTGCTGAGAGCTCCAACAAAAGAACCACCACAGGTTCTTACTTGGCTGCTGTGAAAGGTTCGACAGAGAATTTAGAGGCCAAAATGCAGAAAATGAATCTCGTTTCCAAGAGAAACATGGAGATCAACATGGTCGAAGTCTCTGACGCCAAGGCTTTAGAAGAAGCTATTCGACAGGAGGAAGTGAATAAAACGGCATTTCCAAAAGAGAACGAAGATCTGGCAGACTTTCTACACAGATGCCAGAAGAAAAAATCAGAAGTAATGTTGTGCCCTTGATGCAACTCTATTTTCGACAAAAAAGTCGCATAACACATACAAGGTATGAGAGTTGTGAAAGCGAAACAGGGCACCAATGCCCAACCAAAAATGGGTCCAGAAGTCAGATTTGATCCCAGAAGGGGACAACAAAAAGGATCTGTGTGTCAGGTAAAGAGGCCACCAACTTTTCGGCCTCCAACTAATGTACCTAGGGATACTTGGCTTAACACCATGGGAAGAAAGAGGCCAAATGAAAAGAGATGGCAGGCGTTCGACGTGCCAAGAGGTTCCTCTTTAGACTACAGAAAAGAGTACCATGCTTCTACATCAAATAAAATGGCTCATATATCGAGCAATTACAAAGGGAAAAACCCTATGTCCCGTTCGCAATGGAAAAGATTCCAAAGACGGCGAAAAGCCGAAAAAGAGGTAGCTGAGCCTCACCCAGAGGTTAGCACCAATGTGCAAAGAAAACAAAGGAAGACTTTAGAGAGGAATCCTATGGCATGGCCGGAAGAATGTGGGTCGAATGATGAGGGTGACTCCAACTTCGATGACACTTTAGACATCACGGTGAATGTCATATCGGTGCTGCCTAAAGAATACAACCGTCAGGTCGAAGTTAAGGAAACTGATTTGATGGTCGAGCAAGAAATGGCCAGACACATGCCAATGTGTTACTATGTAATGAATAATGGCTGCATGGAAGAACATAACGCTTTCTTCGAGCCACCAACTAAGGCGATGAAAAATCACCTCAAACCCCTGTTCATCAGAGCGAAGATAGGGGAAGTGACTATAAACAAAATCTTGGTCGATTGTGGGGCGACCATAAACATAATTCCACAATTCATGTTGGGAAGACTAGGAAAGGGAGATGTTGACATCAAACCCTATAACATGGTCCTGTCCAATTATGAAGGAGGAATTGGAACCACAATGGGCATCATACAACTAGATCTCAAAGTGGGATCAATCCTTCGACCCACCATGTTCATGGTGATCTCAGCAAAACCAAACTATAATCTGCTCTTAGGTCGAGAGTGCATACATGGGATCGGTGCAGTGCCATCCTCGATGCATCAGAGGGTCACGATATGGCGTCCCGATGGTATCGTGGAAAACATTGAGGCAGATAAAAGCTATTACTTAGGCGAAATCAACAGCGTCGAAAAGAATACTTTCGACAAAAATTTGGCTCATATCGGGCCATGTAACCCCCCTGAGTTCGATCTGACTCCAGCACCTAACGCCTTCTTCTCTCTATATCTACACTCTGACTATGGTTTTCAGTGGGATAGAGAAGACTTTGTCAAACATCGACTATGGAGGAGTTGATGATATACGACCAACAGGCTGGGGAAATGAGTTTGGTGACGATGACTGAGTCACAAACTTTGCAAAAGATTTCGGCATATGTAGCCGAAAGTAGAATGATAGCGGCCTTGGAGGCTGAAATTAAGTATATGGCTCTTGAAGCCAATGAACAGGTCCCTTCTCAAAAAGGCCATGGGAAAGATTTCGACCCAGAGCCTCCCGACTTGGAAGTGAAATACCTTCGAGATCAGAGGTTAGACGCCATCTATGATGATGAACCTCTAAGTTTCGAAAAGGACCAGTTGGCGAACAATGTTAAAATGTTAGCACAAGACCCTTTGGAGGAGGTAAACCTAGGTGAAGGTCCTGTAAAAAAGCCAACGTACATCAGCGCAAAGATAGATCCAGGACTCAGAATCAAAATGATCCAATTGCTAAAAGAGTTCAAGGATTGCTTTGCATGGGATTATAACGAGATGCCTGGTCTCGACAGAAGTTTGGTGGAATTGCAATTGCCAATAAAGCCTGGAAAGAAGCCCGTCAAGCAAACTCCAAGGTGCTTTGCATCAGAAATTCTGTCGAAGATCAAAACGGAAGTCGAAAGACTGTTGAGATGCAAGTTCATCCAAACGACTAGGTATGTCGAATGGATTGCAAATATAGTACCTGTTATAAAGAAAAATGGTACCTTGAGGGTGTGCGTTGATTTCAGAGATCTGAATGCTGCAACACCCAAAGATGAATATCCAATGCCGGTGGCGAAAATGCTTGTCGATTCTGCTGCTGGTTTTGAGTACATGAGTATGCTTGACGAATACTCTGGATATAATCAGATTTTTATTGCTGAAGAGGATGTGTCAAAAACAAAATTTCGTTGCCCTGGGGCCTTAGGCACTTATGAATGGGTAATGATGCCCTTTGGCCTAAAAAATGCATGGGCAACATATCAGAGATCCATGAATTCGATCTTCCATGATTTTATTGAAACTTTTATGCAGATTTATATTGATGATATTGTTGTCAAATCTGTTTCAGGGAAGACTCACATGGATCATCTTCGACAATCCTTCGAGAGGATGAGACGCTATGGTCTGAAGATGAATCCTCTAAAGTGCGCTTTTGGTGTCAAAGCAGGAGACTTCTTAGGATTTGTGGTCCATAAAAAGGGAATCGAGATAAACCAGAACAAGACTAAAGCTATCTTGGAAGCCAAAGTGCCAACCAACAAGAAAGAATTGCAGTCCTTACTTGGGAAGATAAATTTCTTAAGGAGATTTATATCCAACCTCAGTGGGAAAACGCAAGCCTTCTCGCCACTACTGCGACTCAACAAAGGAGGATTTGAATGGGGGCAAGAACAACAAGAGGCCTTCAACAAAATCAAAGATTACCTCACCAAGCCACCTATTTTGGTACCTCCTTGTCGAAGTAGAAGTATGAGATTATACATAGCTGCATCTGATAAAACTTTAGGGAGCATGTTGGCTCAAGAGGATGATAATGGTGTCGAAAGGCCCATCTATTATCTCAGTAGAGTTTTAAATGATGCAGAAACTAGATATAACGAGGTTGAAAAACTATGCTTATGTCTTTATTTCTCATGTACAAAACTCAAGTAATATATAAAGCCAGTTGATGTTTATGTTTCGTCTCATTTTGATTTTTTCAAATATATGTTGTCGAAACCTATTTTGCACAGTAGAATTGGCAAATGGGCACTTACATTAACTGAGTATTCATTAACCTTTATGCCTCTCAAGGCTGTGAAAGTTCAAGTGGTAGCAGACTTTATAGTCGACCACTCTATAAAAGAGGAATCACTGAATTATTTGGAGATTGAACCTTGGAAGTTGTACTTTGATGGTTCTAGTTATAAAGATGGAACTGGAGTCGGGGTCCTCATTATTTCTCCAAGCAAAATTCCAACAACATTTAAGTACAAGATAGAAGGGGATTGTTCAAATAATGAGGCTAAATACAAAGCATTAATCGTAGGCCTTGAAATCTTTTTGGAATTGGGGGCAACTCAAGTCGAAATAATGGGAGACTCAGATTTAGTCCTAAAACAAATTACGAAAGAATACAAATGCATAAAGGAAAATCTTATCATGTATTTCGTAATAGCCAGGCGGTTTTTGAAGAACTTCGAAGTAGTTAACATTCGACATATACCTAGATTGGAAAATCAAGTGGCTAATGATTTAGCGCAGATCGCTTCCGGGTATAAAGTTTCGAAAGACAAACTAGAACAAGTGATCGAAGTTAGAGGAAGAGTGGCATCCACTAAGTTGTCTCCAATGGATTTGAAGACCACAATGTTGGGGTGCACTGATCACGAAAATTTTGAAATTTCTTTCATAGACAATCTAACAGAACAAGATTGGAGAAAGCCTGTAGTAGATTATTTACAGAATCCAATGGCTTCGACAGAATGAAAAATAAAATATAGGGCACTGAGCTATGTATTAATGGGAAATGAATTATTCAAGAAAACACATGAAGGCGTGCTACTGAAATGCCTAAGTGAAACATAAGCGTATATAGCTCTTTCCGCCACACACGCTGGGGCGCGTGGAGCACACCAAGTAGGCCATAAGATGAAATGGCTGTTGTTTCGACAAGGACTATATTGGTCCACTATGTTAAAAGATTGTGTTGAGTTTGCGAACGGATGCCAAGAATGTCAAGTACATACAAGTATTCAGCATGTACCGGCGAGCGAACTTCACTCGATTGTGAAACCTTAGCCTTTTAGAGGATGGGCTTTAGATCTTATTGGAGAGATTCGACCAGCGTCTTCTAAAAGCCAGAAATACATATTGGTGGGCATTGATTATTTTACTAAGTGGATTGAAGAAATCCCTTTAGTGAATGTAGACCAAGAGAGTGTCATTGAATTTATTCAAAAGTATATTATATATAGATTTGGAATCCCAGAAACAATAACAACAGATCAAGGATCAGTCTTTACTGGTCGAAAGATGCAAGACTTTGCTACAGAGAGGGGGTTCAAACTGTTAACGTCTACACCTTACTATGCGCAAGCCAATGGCCAAGTCGAAGAAGCAAACAAAGTAGTAATCAGTTTAATAAAGAAACACGTGGGAAAGAAACCTAGAAACTGGCACAAGATGCTAGATCAAGTTTTATGGGCCTGTCGAACCTGTCCTAAAGAGGCCACGAGAACAACACCATTTCGCCTAACTTATGGTCATGAGGCAGTGTTGCCAGTGGAAATCTTCCTGCAGCCGACAAGGATTTAGAAACATCAGGGTATCCCTTCTGAGGTTTATTGGAATATGATGTTAGACGAGCTAGTTGACCTGGACGAAGAAAGGTTGAAAGCTTTGGATCTTTTGAGACTACAGAAGAAACGGGTTGAGAAATCCTATAATCGAAGAGTAAAACCTAAGACATTTCTGCCTGAGGATCTAGTATGGAAGGTAATTATTCCAATGGATAGAAAAGATAGAAATTTGGGAAAATGGTCCCCTAAGTGGGAAGGACCTTTCAAGATTATCCAAACTTTCTCTGGTGGAGCTTATGAGATTGAGGAGTTAAATGAAGTTCAAAGACTTCTGAGAGTGAATGGTAAATACTTGAAAAAATATAGACCTATGCTTCAAGAGGTCAAAATAACTAATATATAGTCACCGTCGACTAAAGTAAATGCCAAAATGGAAATTTAAATTTTCATTAAAAATAGCTAAAATGGCTTTGAAGTCATTACAATGAGTGATTATATAGATAATAGAAACATGATTCAAAAAGGGAGATTAGCCTTGATCTAAAGGAATTTAATTCTTTGTAATTCCAGGCGCCAATCACATAAAGCCTTCGATTGATGGAGGGTTTCAAGCTTAGCATCAAGTGATTGGGCCCGATCAGCGTGTCTTAACCCTTCAGCCAGTTCCTCTTGGCTTTCCGACTTGGTGTTAACAGCGAGGAGTTCTTCTTTATTTTTATCATTGGAAGAAATTTTAGCCTCCAACTCTTTTATTTGCACCCTCATTTTAGAAATGTTATGATCTATCTCCTCAGCCTCTTTCTGTCTAGCCTCTTGGGCCCTCGACAGCTCTTTTACTTTAGAGGCTGATTCGGTAGCAGCGTGCCAGCCAGCTGCTACGTGACTGTTGGTCTCTTCAATTTCACGATTAAGAGTCCTTTGACGATTATAGTTCGCTGACACTTGGTCAATAATGGAGATTAAATCCAAGATAACACTGGCCACATCTGGAGAAGCAATGAGGAGATCGACAACCCTCAGAGTAGTCTTCAGAAAAGAAGGAGCATTGGGTTCTCCCTCCAGGGTTAGCATTAAATCTCTTTTGAAGATTTGTGCCTTGACCTTCTGAAGTGCCTCATCAAGAGGAGAGGTCGAAGTAGACTTTCCAGACGCAGTCGAGACACTGTGGTCAGAGGAACGCTCTCGCCCTTCTAGAATGGCAGTCAAATAGCCTAAAGGATTTTGCTGTTTCAGCAAGGCCAAGTCCTCTTTGGTTCTAGACCCTGTCAAAGGGACACCTTCATTGACAGCAACAACCACGTTGGCTACCTGTGCTGGATTTTGGGTCCCTTCAGTAAAGCCTTCCCAACATCAGCTTCTAGAATCCTTTCATCTTGATTCTCCACCTCCAGTACACTTTCCCTCTCTATCACAGCTTCAGCATCGATGGCCTCCTCCTCCTCCTCGGCTTCCTGTACGTCAACCAACGGAGCCCTAATTTCTTCATGATCTCCTATAGGGCCTTCTTCATTGACTTCCTTTATGGTTTCATTCTGAGGTTCAGAAGTTTGATTCACTTCATCAGCTGAACTCATGAAGGAGCCTTTTGTTGAAGAAGGCCTATAAGTAGGCTCTCTCTCACTATTAAATAGAGTGACGGATCCTTCGATAGGAGTAGGGAGTTGATTGGAGGTGCCAGCAATATCCTGAAGATTAAAAGAAGTTTTGTTTTTCAGAATTCTCATAGAGAAAATGATTAGTTCAAGAAGTAAGTGATTGTCTGTCGAAGCAAATACCTGAATTGGAACTTCAGCACCGGGACTGGAATTATCGCTCTCACTGGGATTGTTTAGCATGACAGCTACTTCTTGCTCAGTAGGCTCTCTGATAACTACAGGAGGTGGCCTCGTAGATGTGATTTTAATTCTTGTTTTAGGGAGAGGTTCAACCGCAGGGGCTGGTTTCTTTAACCTTTGTCTCTTCAGAGGAACAGGAGGAGACTCCTCTTCTTCGTCACTAGAGATTTCGATCTCCTAGACCTTCCATTTTTTGGGGGTAGTTTTCTGAATACCCAGAAAGATAAGTCGAAGAAATCAATATCCATATCAGCTGATCATAAATAATAAAGGTATAAAAGAAAGTAAATACCTTGGGCGAAGGGTTAACAGAAGGGTCTCCCCCTTTAGTGCTTTCAGCAGCCTTCTTCGAAGTGGTCCTCTTGACAGCTATACAAAAAAAGAAGATAATTCGAGCGTCGAATGAATAAATCTGAGGCAAAGAGAAAAAGAAAAGAAGTAATACCTTTCTTGATCCTGTCAAGGACCAGTTTAAACTCCTCACGAAGGTGGTGGGCGAAGTCCTTCTCATCGAAGAACTCCTCATCATAATACTGCTTCCACCACCCTTCAAAATTGCCAGAACACAAAAAATTGAGGTTGAAGTCGAACATGGTTAGTACGGTTTGACCAACGTACCTACCAATATGCTTGGTAGCAGCATCCTCAGAGTAGTCTGCATTGTAAAATAATAGCAGTTTCTCTCGAGGATAAATGGGTGATGGGAGTGACTGGACAATGCCAAATTGTCGAGAGACAAGATTTGGTTGATAAGAAATCAAACTTAATTGATTCTTTGAGCTCTTGAATCTCAGTGGCATGATTCTAGGTCAAAGAAAATACTCCCACATGCCCACGTATTCATCTTCCAAGTCTTCCTCCTCAGTCGAAGGAAATGGTCTAGTAAACCATTATGGGCTGACTTTTCGACTGGAAAAAGGAGCCATGGTCGAAACAAAACATTTGCGCTCCAAAAACATCATCATGAAGCTTGTGAAGGCCTTTTGAAACTGTTGGCCTTCATCAGTAGGAGTCAACAAAGCAAGTCTGGTACCTTTGACCCTCCTGTTCAGGATTTCTGGGGCCGCTTCATTGATCTTGTTCTTCTGGGGAAGAAAAGATTCGAAGGTGGCATTGAGCTAAAGTTGAAGAAGCCAAAAAGGGCCAGAAAGTAGCAAGCTTACTCTATCTCTTATGACCTTGAGTTGAGTCACACCATTTCTGATGGACTCATATAGATTGGAAAAAAATCAATTTGGCCAGACATAGGGGGTAGCTATGATGAAGCTGCATCGCGAGCGTGAGCATTTTCTTAGTCACCTGAAGCGACTTGGTGCAGAAGACAAAACGGGATAACCACATAGCCAGAAAAGCTATATGTTCCACCTCCGACACAGTACTAGAGGGTTTATCATGGAAGTGGTTGATAAAGGTGGTGTAGGTGGGTTTGGTAGCTGAAAACCCAATAACATCTTCAGATAGGTCCTCGGGATCAAAATAATCGCCAGTCGGTCGAAGATCGGTAATTGCTGCTATGTCGAAGAGGGTTGGGGTCACCATCCCACAGGAAAGATGAAATGTGAAGTGGGCGCTATCCCAGAAATATAGAGAAGACACCAACATGAGAGGACAATAAGACAATCCTGTCTTCGATAGCATCACCAAGTCATAAATCCCAATTTCCTTCCAGACAGAAGTTTGTGCCTTCTCCACCTTATTTAACCAATCTGAATACTCTGAAGAGAGATTAGGGCATGATCAAAAGATCATGGTCCCTTTGTTCATAAATTGAAGGTTAATGTCATCCGTGGTATGAGTATGTTGCTGGTTGGCCGGAGTCGCATCCTCAGGATCGTCCCTGGGCTTCTTCGCGCAGCCTATAGGTTTGAGTCTTGGATGAGTGGGGAAGAAGGCACGGTTCTTCATAGGATTCTCGATGAATGTGGACAGAGGACCAGACATAGAGTATATTTCTTCAGAGTACCTAATGGGAATGAGAAGCTGGGAATCATACGCCTATCACCTTTCTCTAGTCGTGGGTTCAGAAACGAACGGTGGCCCATCAGTTGAAGTAGGAGAAGGGCTGGTAGGAAAGATCTCTGGTTGGCTTTGGATATCAGTAACATTTTTAGGTTTGGGTTTGTTTGGTGCATTAGAAAGGAAAGCCATTTTTGCAGATTAGAGAGAGGTGAAGATGACAATGCAAGGTGTTTTAGGCAGAAGACTTGGAAATACTTAGAGTTGTGAAAGTTCCAAATGAAGAGGCTCAAGAGTATTTATAGTCTTCAGAGAGGGATGTGTCTCATCAAAGCCATTTAATGCTATGAAGATAGTGGGGCACGTGGCGGACCATGAAGCGGTTACCGTGCAGATGATGGGAAATGTTTTGACATGCTTTCCTAGGTTATAGGAGTAATGGTCATCATGGCAGCGTGGTAACGGCAGTTGGAAAAGACCTCTTGGAAAAAAGAGTAATGATGGGTTTTTGAAAGCGGCAGTTGTTGGAAGACGAAAAGCGCACGTCAGGCCTTTGTGGACAACAAGAGAGACAAGTGTCGAACGGAAAGATCAAAGAATGGCTATTTCTTTTGGCGTCGAAATAGACATTCTTGGGGGGCAATTTGTTGGCTCCTGAATCTGACACCTACTATATTTGGTCTTTTAGACAAAAAATGGAATAAATAAAACCAAGCTGAAGAATGTTTCGACGTGTGAAATAACTTAGAGAAAATATCTAAGTTACATTTTAGTCTTCGACCAGGACTCACTATCAAGATTTCGACTAAGAAGGTCTTATGACCTTCGACTAGAAGAGAATATCATCACGTCGACACCAAAGGCAAGGGACATTTGAGTTTGAATTATTGGAGGGAAAGGCGGTTTCGCCAGTAGCCAAAGGAAAGCTAGAGGTTGAGGGACATACAGAGGACACTTGTCCTCATCTTAGAGCAGAACCACCCCTCGATGGTTACATAGTTTTTAGTATAAAATAGGAAATCTGTGTAGTTTTTCCGTGTGTTCAACCTGTTGTGCTAGTTACTCAAATATTGTCCAAGTACCCGCTGTGTGAGAAAGGATAAACTGAGAAATGTACGTCGGAAACACCACTTTTCATTAATAAAGTCTTTTTACATTGCTTTAATCTTATTTTGTAAATTTACTTTTCCTGCATCTTTACCTGCATTTCTATTAACTTTCTTACTTTCCAAAACCACAAGTATCCTGTCTTTGGTCGAACGTGCGTTCTTCCTGGATTTCTTTTCTTATTTTACATCAACCCAATATAAAAGTTAGCATATGTTCTGGGATCAATCTGATTGATCCCACGAGTAACAAGAAGGACTTTCCTTTTTGGAGGATCAGCGGTTGTTTACCAAAAACCACGGTAAACAATGAGGTATTTATATGTGTGTAAGTTAGAGACTGATAGAAGAAGGAAAAATAGAAAAGATTACACAATTTTTGAAAATCTTGACACATGAGTCAACTCATGCAGGGCATGTGTCGACACATGCATTAAAAATGATTAATATGTGTCGACTCATACGACGTATGCATCGACTCATAGAAGAAAATTTTCTTCTATGTGTCGACCTGAAGAGCTTTATGTGTCGACATATCCAAACAGAGGTTACATGCTTTAAAATGCATCTACATGTGTCGACTCACAGCATGTATGTGTCGACACATAGACATGTTTTTCACATAAAAACCTGTTTTTAATGCATGAAACCTTTTCTAAACAATTCCTAAGTTTCATAATACTAAGATGCACATTAAGACTCAAAGAATATCGTCCAATATACACAAATGCTAAAATGTCCTAGTTTTGACATCATACAAAACATCTCTAATAGGAAGGTGCACTCGCATGTGAGTGCACTTTCCCGTTAGATGTTTTGCGTGATGTCAAAACTGGGATAACCTTAACATTTATGTATATTGGATAATATCTCTAAGCCATTTTGTGCACCTTTTCATTAGGGTACTTAGAATGCATTTAGAACTTGTTTGGAAAAGATATACTGCATTAAAAATCAGTTTCAGCATGAAAAACAGGTTTATGTGTGAACACATACAACAAATGCGTCGACATATGTAGACTATGTAACTATGTGTTGACACACACAATCTTTTCATATCGACGCATACTGAAAATTTTCTTCCATGTGTCGACACATATAATATACAGGTTGACACATGTGAGTCATTTTTAAAGCCTGTAAGGTTTTGTAACTATGTGTCGACACATGACCTTGAAGAGGTCGACACATGTTATAAAATGCATCGACACATGACTTATACGTGTCGACACATGGTGTAGTTTTTCTGAAAAATTGCTTTCTTTTTCAAACTTCTAAGTTTTCCTTTTGCCTCCAACTTACACACATATAAATACTTTATACATGCATCATTTTCAACTTGATGAAACTATAAACACATTTAAAGATTTCTCACCATCTTTAACCTCTCATCTATGCATACACAAAAACAAACTACATATAATCATTTTTTGTTTGATTGCCATCTAGACTTGTGTTGATAACGTCCAATTTAAGTTGGTGTAACTGGTGTATTGGATTGAGAATCTTTGGGGGTTTCATCCAGAAAAACCTTAGGGTTTGTCCTTCAAGATCATAGTATTGATTTTTGGGTTTTAAAAAGTTTTATAAATATTGGATTCGATCGAGTGAAAGCTTCGAAGCACGATGGGTTTTGTCGAAGGAGTAGCATGAGACGGTAAATCTTGGGATACGATAATACGCAATTAGATTCGATCGAGTGAAAGCTTTGCAGAACGGGGGATCTTACAAAGGAGTTGCATGAGACGATGAATCAATTGGTGTTAACGAGATACTTGGTTAAGCTCAGGATCAAGGGAAGAGAAATGGTTAGAATCAACATCAAACATTGGGTTTGTAGGTTTGCATTGCTACATTTCTCTTGTAAACAAATTTTTGAAAAGTAAGATTGATTATCCCAATTCCAAATGGAATTGGGGGGTAGACGTAGCCATAGCGAAGACGATTGGTGAAATTCTTAAACAAATCCTTGTGTCCTCTCTCTCTCTCTCTCACTCTCTCTCTCTCTCTCTCTCTCTCTCTCTCTCTCTATCTCATTTACTTTCTATAGAAAATTGTTAAATTCATTGATTACGTAATCGATATGTATAGACAAATATTTTGATTGTTAGAATTGAAATTAATTTTTTGATTACATTACAATCAATTACATTGTAATTGGTATTTCATATCAACAAAGTCCAAAGGAAAATATGAAAAATTGATTGCACACCAAGTGTTCTTTAATTTGCTAGTTTTCGTTTTTATCAATGATTTCATTGGAAATAGGTTATCCTTGTGATCATAGTAAAATGATTGATTGACAAATTAGTATATTAAGTTTATTATCATTGTATTGCATTCCACTCGATATATTATACATATCCGAGTCTCCAATAATCGGTTCGGTTTAGACGACTTGTTTGATCTAGGATAAATCTTCTGCTAGCCATAGTTTTTCATTAGTTTTTTCAAAACATAATTTTAAAACGTAATTTTTACTTTGGGGATCTATTCACCCCCTATAGATAAGTTGTTGTCATCTAAAAAGTGGTATAAAGAGCTCCAGTTCATTCCATGCTTCAAAAATGCTTAATAGATAATTGTCATACCATAATTTTTACTCCTAAGATTCTATCTATAACATCATTTGCACTTCATTAAAGTCACAAGCATGGTAGCCTCTCAACCCTTATATATTTGGGTTTTTTGTGTGGGAGATCATCAAGCACATTTATTTTTTTCTTTTGCTTTATGATTAATCATTTTATGATTTACTAACCTTAACCAAAATACAAAAAAATATGCTTGGTTCTTTTTGTTTATTTTGCAAGGTAGGATTTTAAATCAAGAAGATCAAGTGTGCTTATCCAATTAGGGTTTTTATTCCTCAAGGTCAAAGATGGTCAAACATTGATTCTCAATGGGCTTGTTAATTAAGGCATGACCTATAATCTTAGGTCACCTTCTCCTTAAGCTTCTTTACACAATTTGATCAAAGAGAGTTCAAGTTTGGTTTCTTGCGTTTCAAGTCATTTCAAGTAGGTTCATGTGTTTATTTCCATACCTTCTTCGTCAAGTTTCTCAAGTTTTTGTTAATATTTATCAAAGAACAATCAAGGATCATGCATATGAAGTTCATATGTTCAACAATATGCCTTGGATTACAAGAAAAAGTCAAAAGTTACAAGTTGGTTCAACTTATTTATAGATGGGTTTGTTGTGGTTTTGGGGGGAAAAACAAATGGGATTTTTAACCTTTTTGGCATACTGTTCTATTGCTTTTTAAACACAGTTTTTGCATGCTAATTTGGTGCAATTATGGGGTTTGAGAAAAACGCAGGCGTGGACTGGATCAGCAGCACCTTGGAGCATTGTGGCAGGACTGTACTATAGCAGTACAGTAGGTTACTCAAACGAGGTTTTGGGATTTGGTGATGTTCTGATCGCAAAAGACCAAAGTGAGATTTGAAGGGTGAGGCTCTGATCAAAGCATAGAACATAGCCTCCATATGCTGAAGAGTCACGTTCTGATTGATGAGTCATGTTCTGAACCATATTTGCAAATTATGATTGCTCTTACGTGAAGGCTGGCCCAGAAGGTTTGAAGTATCATATTCTCTTAACACTTATAAATTTTTCTAAATGTTTAGAATTTTAATTTTTCAAAGTAATTTCTGACTTATGATTTTTGATGAACCAATTTCATGTCTTGATGAAATATAATTGTTGAAATTTGATTTTGATCAAAAAATCAAAGTTTGACTTTTCAGTGTGCTTTTGACTGTTTTGCCCTTGTGAATGACTTTCTTGGAAAATTGTAATCCAAGACTTGAAACTTGATAGAAGCAAAACTGAGGGTCCAGGATGATCATTTGAGTAATGAGAGGGCAAATTTTGGGGTACAACAGCTGCCCATGTTCAATCTTCTTAAACCTGAAGAGTTAGATTGGCGTATCTGCCATTCCTGACTTGAAGGTGGAAGATGATTGAACACTAGAGTGCCCAGAAATTTGCGCTTTGATGATATTGTGGTTGAGGTGTAAGGAATGAGATTAAAGATGCCATTTGGAGAAATGATGGAGAGTTGGCAGATATGGTCTTACAGATGCCATCCAAAGGTGATTGTTGATAGAAATTTAGACTAAGTCTAAGCTTAATTTCAGCTGGGTAAGAAATCAGAATAAACATTTGGTTGATTTAAAACTGAACCTAGCAGAAGTCTTGAATAATATTTTACTGGAAAGAATCATGATAAATCTTTGGAGCGACTTATCTGAACCAGAGAAAGTGTCTTATTTGGAAAGAATCAGGATAAATCGTTGAGAGCTTTAAACTGAACCAAAAGAGGTCTTGGATATTTTTTAATTGGAGAGAATCAAAATAAACCTTGGAGTAATTTATTTGAACCAGAGAAAATGTCTACTGGGGAAGAATCAGGATAAATCGTTGAGAGGTTTAAACTGAACCAGCAGGGGTCTGGAAAATAATCAGAATAAATCTTTGAGTGATTTATCTGAACCAGAGTAGATGTCTGCAGGAAAGAATCAGAATAAACTGTTGAGAGATTTAAACTGAACCAGCAGGGGTCTGGAAAAGAATCAGGATAAATCTTGGAGCAATTTATTTGAACCCGAGAAGATGTTTGTCGGAAGGAATCAGGATAAACCGTTGAGAGATTTAAACTGAACCAGCAGGGGTCCAGAAAATAATCAGAATAAATCTTAGAGCGGTTTTATATGGACCAGAGAAGATGTCTGCGGGAAAGAATCAGGATAACCCGTTGAGAGATTTAAACTGAACCATCAGAAGTCTGAAAGGAGTATTTGTCATGTAGATAGTCACCCCGACTTGTTTCAGGAATTGATCTACGATTGATTTGTTCATAGATATTTGTCTTGTCTCGTTGAAAATTTGATAATAATTTTCTGTTGATTGATCTTTCCTGGAAAAGGTAAAGAGTGAGTTGTATGTAATGCCATGATGCATGAAATGCATAGTTCAATGAGATTGCAATATATGCATTTGTGTCATCGATGTTTATGAAGTATGAATTTAATGTATGCGCATGTAAGCTGTTCTGCTGCAGTGTTGTTGGATTAGGGAAAATAAATCCCTGACTACTGCTAGGGATGTGGAGTGTAAGTCTTCATATTTTGTTGAAATTGAAGTGTTGATGGATGGGTTTCCATAATTAGAGAAATAAACTATGTTGGTGAAGGGAAACACCGTGCATTGCTTGTGGACTTTGTGAAATCCTACTGGGGAATCCTAAGAAACTAGGCGATTTTCACTGGGGAATCTTTGGAACGGTAACTGGAAGTTTCGCTCCATCGGGAATGTGAGAGCACCTGATACCATTAGGCTGCATATTGGATATACTTTAGTGATCCTATAGTAGGATGTCCTTACTTCCGCTCTTGCTGGAAAAAGTACCTGCGGGGATTTTATGGAATGGCCTATAGATATTATCCTATTTCTTAAAGCCATTAGTAATTGTCTTTCTGTTTTCCGTTCCTTCTTTTCTTGCGCTCATTTGTAAATAGTAATCACGTTCAAATGCATATGTTCAAAAATAATCATTGGACGTTTTTGCAAATAAAACAGGGAAATAAAAGAAAAACAGATAGTTTTGCACTTTTAAAGGAATATCTTCGTATTAACTTGAATAAGTATTTTTGTACAAAGAGACGAACATCCTAGTAAGAGAATGTCGTCGTAGAAAATGAAATTTGATACAAAGAAAAGATAGCTATGTGAAATAATCCCATGGGGTTCCCACTCTGCTATAGCCTTCATGTCTCTGAGTGTCTCATCCATTTGCTGCTTTGTCCGAAGCTGATTGGATTGATTAGAATCGTTTGAGTTTGTCAGTCGATACTGAAGGTTGTCTGTAAGGTGATCCAATGGGACATAGTCATACACTTTCAATCCCTAACTTTTTCCTGGACCGCCTATGATACGGTGGGAGAATTGACTTGAGGTGTTTTGCGTTTATGTTTGCAAATGTTGCGGTTTAGCAAGAGTCGCCACTGACTTTTCTTTTATCCAAAAGGAAAGGTGAAAAAGCACAGGAAAGACCTTTAGAGATGTTTTGAGTTCGGGGGTTAGATTATGAAAAGGAAAGGTGTTAGCACCCTTTTCATCCATGGTTTTCCATGGGCTCTTAGTTACTCGCTAGATCAACTTGCTTTTGTTTGAATGTGCCTTATGGTGTGGGCTTTGAAAGTGTTTTGAAAATATCTTTTTAATGGTTCTCGTTTCTATAAGAACGTATACAAAGTTTTGTTTCGAAAGATAGTTCAAAGACGTGTTTGTGGAATGTGTTTTGGAAAGTGATTTTCGAAAAGATATTTTGCAATGGTTCTCGTCTCTATAAGAATGCATACAAAAAGTTTTATCTTTTTGAAAATGTTTTTGAAATGAAAGTGTTGGTGTGTAAAATGTTTTTGTTGTGAGCAAGCGAGTAACTAGGAGCGAACCTACCTACTCGAAAGATCTTAAATGTGCTTTTCCTTCTCCTTTAGATATGACTATCTTACCATTGATTTGAAAATAAACCCTATCGTTGGATGTGAAGGGACGGGCGTGGGACGTTTGGATAGTCATAGAAGGCAACTTATGAGACGCTTTAGCAATATTGTTTAGGGACTAGATCGTTTACCGAAGGTAACATCGAGGGTCATCGAGGGACTACGATCCTTTTTTATCGAAGGGGTTTTGCTAAAACGTCCCATATTCGAGGGACATGACTATTTTTCCGAAAGACAACAAAGATAAGATTACCCTAGAGATGCTAGTGTGCAAGTGTGTTGGTTTGCATGAATTTTGTCTTGTATTTTAAAGTCATCTATTTATTAATTTTATCTTTCCATACATCCTATTTACTAACAATATATGAAAAGCAAGTAAAATGCGGAAAATAAAATAAAAGCTATTACATCGCTTTAGGGGGACGGGGGTACAATTTAACAATGGGGATGAAGTGGATACTGAAATATTACAACCATATCGAATGATAATGAAAAAAATGTAAAAACAATGTAAAATAAAAGGAAAACTGCATTTTGAACTACTATGTGTCGACCCATGCTGTTATGCATTGACACATAGCTTTTCCTTGCTCCTGTAAAACAAAATTTGCTCAGTATGAGTCGATACAAAATGGGATGTGTCGACTCATGCACCTTCTTGCATCGATGCGAAACGTGCATGTGTCGACTCATAGTCTTTTCCCACTTCTGTTTTGTAACCTGAAATCAGTATGAGTCGATGCATGGGGGTTATGTGTCGACTCATACCCTATTTTTTCACTAGGATGAGTCGACACATGAGGATATGTGTCGATACATGCTGTATTTTCCTGCTTTAAACATTGTTTTACTGACTATACAGGTTAGCATATGATGGATAAATGTAAATAAAACATGATTGAATAAGCCTAAACCATAAGCAAATGATTAGTTCAAAGGGATAATAAAATACTACATCTTATCTTCAAAAACAACAAATCATTAATGATGTATGAAAAGATATCAAGTCAAGAAGACTTACCTTTTGGGTTGCACTGGCTGTTTTAAATCTGGATGTTTTCCAAATGTTAAGATGACCTCAATGAATCTCCCGGAAGCTACTCCGGACTGTTGAAACTAAGTTAGGTTGTACTGTGATGTTTTTGGTATTTTTGAAGGTGAAGATGAATAATACTACACGGACTGTTGTTATGTTTGGACAGTCTTTGTAGGTGAAGAGTTGTTTGGCTTATGGGAGAGTTTGTATGGTGGAGTAATGGGTTGGGGTCTTGTTTTGAATAAGAATAGACCTTTTTTTTTGAAAATGAATGAGTCAAGTTTTTTCAAAGGATGCTGTTTTTCTGCTCAACAAAAACTCTATATTCTCTCTCTCTCAAATCCCACTTCAAAAATCCAGCCCCTTTTGTCTTATGAGACAGTCCCTCTTGTAGACCTTTGACTGTAGTTTAGGGGGGAAACCAAATAAGCTATTTTGAATTGTTTTTGCTTACTGTTTTGACACTTTCTTCCCATAATTTTTCTTTGCCATTTTGGTGCAATTCTGGGGCTGTTGTGATGCAGGTTTGGGCAGACTGCATAGAGCATTTTTGGACTGTATTGGGTAGCGTGTATACTTGGGGTGCAACATAGCACAAGCTTTATTGCAGGGCTACATGGGGTGTTATGGCAATGTGGCATATCATATTTTATTCAACTTGGACAATATAATTTGTAGCATGACACAAATTTGGTCTTGTGGAATATTTCATGTACATTATGTCAAGGGCAAAATAATGTGGCAAGGTTTTTTTTGAGAGAACTCAATCAAGACATAGTTTTAGAATTTGTAATTTTGCAAAAATGCCACTTTGTAATAACTTGAATTACTTGCATCATTTTGAATTATTTGGAATTGTAGCAAAAAATGTCATGAAGTAAATGAAATTAACCAAGTATAGAAAATACTTAGAAAAATTTCAAAGTCTTGCAAAGTTGGATTTTTGATTCTCTTGATTTTTGATGATCAAACTCCATTTTTGGATGTCTTGACATAATGTGATTTTTGGGACTCAAATTTGGTCAAAAAGTCAAAGTTTGACTTTTTAGCGTCCGGTTGACTTTTTCCAGCTGAAACTCCAATGTTACTCATTTTGCCCTTTTTTTATAATTTGAATGATTCTTCTTAAAAAAAGTGGTCTAAGGCTTGAAACTTGACTGAAGTAATTCCAAGAGTCCTCGAGACATGAGAGGGCAAATTTTGGGATACAACAGCTGCCCCTGTTCAATCTTCTTACACCTGAAGAGTTAGATTGGTAAATCTGCCATTCGTGACTTGAAGGTGGAAGATGATTGAACACTAGAGTGCCCCGAAAATTTGCACTCGAAGATGTGTTAGTTGATTATGTAGGAAATGGGCTTAAGGATGCCATTTGGAGAGGTAATGGATAGTTGTTAGAGATGGGCTTAAAGATGCCATCCGAAGGTGATTGTATTTGGACTGTATTTGAATGAGTGACAAAATTACATTCGAATCTGGATCGTATCTGGACTGTATTTAAAGGAATCTCGAGTAAGTATCAGAATGTCAGCCATATCTAGATCACATCTGAACTGTCTCTAGAAGGAATCTGGAATAAGTATCAGAATGTCAGCCATATCTGGATCGCATCTGAACTGTTTCTAGAAGGAATCTGGAATAAGTATCAGAATGTCAGCCATATCTGGATCGCATCTGAACTATTTCTAGAAGAGAATCTGGAATAAGTATCAGAATGTCAGCCATATCTGGATCGCATCTGAACTGTCTCTAGAAGAGAATCTGGAATAAGTATCAGAATGTCAGCCATATCTGGATCGCATCTGAACTGTTTCTAGAAGGAATCTGGAATAAGTATCAGAATGTCAGCCATATCTGGATCGCATCTGAACTGTTTCTAGAAGAGAATCTGGAATAAGTATCAGAATGTCAGCCATATTTGGATCGCATTTGAACCGCCTCTAGAAGAGAATCTGGAATAAGTATTAGAATGTCAGCTATATCTGGATCGCATCTGAACTGTTTCTAGAAGGAATCTGGAATAAGTATCAGAATGTCAGCCATATCTGGATCGCATCTGAACTGTTTCTAGAAGAGAATCTGGAATAAGTATTAGAATGTCAGCCATATCTGGATCGCATCTGAACTGTCTCTAGAAGGAATCTGGAATAAGTATCAGAATGTCAGCCATATCTGGATCGCATCTGAACTATTTATAGAAGAGAATATGGAATAAGTATCAGAATGTCAGCCATATTTGGATCGCATCTGAACTGTCTCTAGAAGAGAATCTGGAATAAGTATCAGAATGGCAGCTATATCTGGATCGCATCTGAACTGTTTCTAGAAGGAATCTAGAATAAGTATCAGAATGTCAGCCATATCTAGATCGCATCTGAACTGTTTCTAGAAGAGAATCTGGAATAAGTATCAGAATGTCAGCCATATCTGGATCGCATCTGAACTGTCTCTAGAAGGAATCTGGAATAAGTATCAGAATGTCAGGCATATCTGGATCGCATCTGAACTGTTTCTAGAAGAGAATCTGGAATAAGTATCAGAATGTCAGCCATATCTAGATCGCATCTGAACTGTTTCTAGAAGAGAATATGGAATAAGTATCAGAATGTCAGCCATATCTGGATCGTATATGAACTTTCTCTAGAAGGAATCAGAGGAGGCCTTTTTTGATATTGATATGTTGTGATACAGTGGGAGAACTGACTTGAGGGTTTTGCGTTTTATCGCAAATGTTGCGGTTAGCAAGAGTCACCGCTGAATTTTCTTTTATCCAAAAGGAAAGGTGAAAAAGCACAGGAAATACCTTAGAGATTATTTCTTGAGTTCGGGGGGTAGATTATGAAAAGGGAAGGTATTATCACCCTTTTCATCCATGGTTTTCCATGGGCTCTTAGTTACTTGCTAGATCACTTGCTTTTGTTTGAAATTGTGCTTTGTGTGGTTTTGAAAGTATTTTGTAAAAGAGGCCATTGTTTAGGCAATCTTTGTAATGATTCTCGTTCGTAAGAATGTATACAAAGATCTTTGTCTTTTTGAAAATGTTTTTAAGTTTGTAAGATGTTTGGAAATGTGTGTGTTTGTTTTGAAAATAGCAAGGATAGTTGTTTGAAATAGAGCAAGTAACTAGAAGTAATCTACCTACTCAAATGTCTTTCTTGTTCATTTTCTTTTCCTTTGACATTGTTGTCTTACCATTGATTTGGTAAGCAACCCTATCTTTGGATGTAAACGGGACGGGCGTGGGTCATCGTATAACCATGATTAGCAATATTGCAAAGTATCTTAGCATTTTTGAGGGACCAAGATCATTTTGTGAGGCAACTTAGAATAACGTCATCGAGGGACTATTATCTTATATTTGTTTGTTTTGCCAAGATACTTCGCATGTGTAATATGGCCATTTTTTGTGTAAGGAAACCAAGTGGAGTAACCCTAAGGGTGCTTGTATGCAAGTGTGTTATTTTCATGCTTGATTTCGTCTTGGATTAGGGTTTTCTATTTGATTGTTTTTATCTTGCCATACAAACCCTAATTACTAGCATGTTATGTAAAAGCGATAGATTGCGTAATTTAAAGATTGCTACGCTATTACAACATTTTATGGGAGGGGGGGTATACAAATTATAAATGGGGATTTGCAATAATGTAAATCTAATTAAGCTATTACAACCAAATCGAAATTGTACAAATATTTGAATATACAATATAAATTAAATATGCAAAGATATGTATATGCAAGAAAAAATTTTTGTTTTGTTTTTTATGTGAAAAAAAAAGAGTTTTAAACTAAACCTAATAATTTAAGAAAAGGAAATTATTTTTAGAAATTGGTTAACCCTAATTCTAATTTGTTAAAAGAAAATAAAGTTCTTTAAGTATTATTTTTGTGTATTTTTTGTCTTGAAAGTAATAAATAGTATTTATGAAATATTTAGTCTTTTTACATATTAAAATAAATATTTACAAGTGTGAGAAAAATAATAAATATTTAAACTTATTCTATTTTTAATTACAAGTTTACTTAAGAAAAATAGTTAACATATAATTTAATAAAAATATTTTTTATGAGAAAATAAAATAAAAATAAACAAAATGTAATATTTATCATGTTTTGTATTTTTTATGTTAAGGAAAATATATTTAATAAAATGGAAATGAAAATAAAATAAATAATAAAATGTATGGGCCAGGGGTGCTGCAAGCAAACATGGGTAGGTGGTTAGAAAAAAAAACAAGGCCCATAAGCTCAGAAGCCCACGCTGCCAAACAAACAAAAAAAAAGCTGGAAAAATATGAAAATATGCAAAAGGCAGGCGCCAAGGCTCGAACCCATGACATTAGCAATTTCTGCGCGCTGCCTTGCCACTGGGGTGGCTATACATCCGTTAGTACAAATGAAACTAAAAATACATAACACAAAGTGCTTCCTTGCCCTGTACTTCGTCTTCTTCCTCTAGCTAGCTAGACCCCATGCATCTCTCTCATTTCTCCATAAAAATGGAAACTTCAAACATGAAAATGATAGTACTCTTTCCCACGATTTCAACCATGTAACTCATGTAAACTAACAGTCAAAGATCAAAGCTAATTTCACTGGCCGTAATTTTAAACCTAATTTTTACAAAAATTTGAAATCTAAAATTCTCTATACACAATGAATATAAATGAAATTTATGCACATGGTTGGCTTTAGCACAAGGATATCTACATTTTATTTTCACAAATCGAGACCCAAGGATGCTTGTATGAAGAGATAGAGTTTAGAGTTCTTACCTCTTTCAGCTGAGATCGTGAATCGAGTTTGAGTGAGTTTTGAGAAGGCCTGAGGATCTCTTTAGCTTTCCTGGACCTCCCTGAGTGTGTTCCAATCTTTACCTTGACTTGAAAGTGTCTGAATCTCCCTACCCAAGTCAACCTGCAAGCTTGAAATGCAAAAATGGCAGATGGAGAAGGAGGAGTTACAGTGAAGGGATGATGGTCTGGAACACTTAGATATGATATAGGTTAAGTGTTTAGGTGATTAGAACTTGAAACACACGAGTAGATTTTGAGATTGCTATGCTTGATGAAAAACTGCAAGTTATGGCAGGTTTTTGGTGATGGAGAGTTTGGAATCGTTTTTGAGCTTTTGCAATCGTGTGTTAGGTTGTAATATGTTTGTGTATAAGTATAGAAAAGGTTTCAAATCAATTCCACACCAGGCTTCTGAGTTATAGACTTTTGCTCTATTGCTTGCCTTTTAAGAAAAGTGAGGAGACAACTCTCTACATGCTTGTACAAGCTTGATCTGAGTTGGTACAAGTCTTAGGAACTTTACTTTTGGTTTATAGGACTTGTGTGTGCAGAAGGAACAGGTGCAAAGCTCAAGGAGTTGACAAATGCAAAAGTTGTGCTTTTCTAAAATGGAAATGGCAACTTTGTGCCATTTATGGAATTAAAGCTTGGACAAAGGCTCTCATGCTTGGATTAAAGCTTTATCAACTGTGTAAGCATTAAATTATGGAGTGAGAAACAAGTTTGAGACCTGTAAATCAAGCATTATGCAGCCTAGGTTTGGATTTGAATTTTGGTTCATCATGAAATGGCTTGAAATCAAAGTGAAAAATTGCCAACTTCATCTCTTCGATTCTCCCTACTAAAAAATGATCTCAAGGAGTTCTTTGACATTTTGGAAAGCTTGCAATGTTCTCTATAACTCATATTTGAATTTATTTTCAATATTCCTCTTGGAACTAGGTTAAAAATTGCCACGAAGTTAGGTCAAAAACCTGCCTAAATTAGGGCAAAATTTCACTAAGTTATTTTAGTTCATGGGCATGTATTCACAAAATTATATCTTGAGATCAAAGCATCTTTAGGAGAAATTGTGTGTATAAAAGTTGTATATTTCATGGAGATCTACAACTTTCATGTTGGGAACTTTCTTTGAATCATCTTGTATCATGGTGAAAATTTTGCTTAAAGTTGAGAAAAAATAAGAAATTTTCTATACTTAGAAAAATTTCTAAGTTAAGAAAATTTCAAATTTCAAACAAAATCTTCAATCTTTGATTTCTTGATGAAAAAGTTTCACATTTTAACATATTTTGATGAATTGTGGTCCTTGGCACTTGAATTTGACCAAAAAGTCAAAGTTTGACTTTTCAATATACAGATGACTTTTGATTAGTTGACTGAAAAATTCATCTGTCAATCCAATGGATTTGCAATGTTTTGAACCATGTCTTTAGGTCAAGATGATGCAATTGAACTCTTGAAATCATGCTTTAATTCAATTGATCATTTTCTAGGTCAAAAGTCAGAAATTGCCCTTTCTCAATCAAAACCCTAATTTTGACCATTTTCCCCTTTTGATGATTTGATCAAATTTCTTGAGGATTTGTGGTCCAAACTTGATCAAATGATTCATATGAGTCTAAAATGTTGACGTGGATAAAAAATTATGATGTTTGACTGTAAATTGGCCATGGTTGACTTTTTCCTCAATACAGCTAATTTTTAGGTCAACTGTCCAAATGACTGATCAAAAATGTGATTCAAGGCTTGAAACTTGACATGAGTAATATTAGGGATCTATAATGATACTTGAAAGTCATATGAAGCATTGATATTCCAAAATCTTTGTGCAATCCCAAACCCTAATTTTGGGTTATCAGTGCATGATGAGATGTCTTGAGCTGATCAAACCCTAATCCAGTCTTGAGTCAAAGAGATCTTGTGAGAAAAGTCTTGATAAACGAGAGGGTAAATTTTGGGGTACAACAGCTGCCCCTGTTCAATCTTCTTAAACTTGAAGAGTTAGATTGGCGAGTTTTGCCATTCGTGACTCGAAGGTGAAAGTTGATTGGACACTAGAGTGCCAAGAAATTTTCACTTGACAATGTGTAGTTGAAGGAATGGGCTTAAAGATGCCATTTGGAGAGGTGATAGAGTCTTGTTAGGAGATGGGATTGTAGATGCCATCCAAGAATGCTTATTGATTTGTAATTTGTGAGCCAAAAGAATGAGTATCAGAATGGCATCCATGTTTGGAGCGTACCTAAACTGTATCTGAAAACTGAATCCGAATGAGTATCAGAATGGTATCCGTGTCTGGAGCATGTCTGGACTGTATCTGAAAACTGAATCCGAATGAGTATCAGAATGACATCTGTGTCTGTATCTGAACTGTATCTGAAAACTGAATCCAAATGAGTATCAGAATGGCATCCGTGTCTGGAGCATTTCTGAACTGTATCTGTAAGTTGTATCTGAATGAGTATCAGAATGGCATCCGTGTTTGGAGCGTATCTGAACTGTATCTGTAAGTTGTATCTGAATGAGTATCAGAATGGCATCCATGTTTGGAGAGTATCTGAACTGTATCTGTAGGTTGTAACTGAATGAGTACCAGAATGGCATCAGTTTCTGGAGTGTATCTGAACTGTATTTGTAAGTTGTATCTGAATGAGTATAAGAATGACATCTGTGTCTGGAGCGTATCTGAACTATATCAAGGTTGCATTTTGTTAATGGTATTATCCTGAAAAGGGTAAAATGTTAGCTAAAATACAAAGTTATGTATGCATGAAATGTATGATGCAATGTATTTGCTTTGTTAATGTTAATGATATATGGATGCAATGTATGCGCATGTGAACTAATTTGCTGCATTGCTGTTTGATTGAGGAAAATAAATCCCTGAATGCCGCTGAGGATATGTGAATTTTCATGTCTTGAACTAGAAGTACTGATGAACTTTTGTTGAGAGAAGTAAAATCTGTTGTGAGGGCCATGCCATGTACTGCTTGCACAATCTGCTTGGGGAATCTGGAGAAATTGGGTGATTTTTACCGAGGATTGGTAAACTGGGAGCTTCATTCCGCTAGGGATTTAAATGATATACTGTAAGGGATCACTTATGGAATAGCCTAGAGACATTTTCACATTCTTTCAACCTATCAGTAATTGTCTTCCTCATTTTGTTTATTTGTAAACAGTAATCATGTTCAAATGCATATGTTCAACAATGAATCATTGGATGTTTTTGTAAACAAAACACAAGTGTAAAGAAAAAGACAAATAGTTTTTTTTTGAATTTTCAAAGGGATATCTTTGTATTGACTTTGAATAAACATTTTGTACAAAGGGGACAAACAGTCTAGTAAGAGAATGTTGTCGTAGAAAATTCTGATACAAAGAAAAGATAGCTACGTGTATAAAAAAATTCCATGGGGTTTCCATTCTGCTATGGCCTTCGCATCTCCCAGTATCTTGTCTATTTGTGCCTTGTCCGAAGATGATTGAATTGATCAAAAACTCTCAGTTTGTCAGTGGAAGTCAAAGGTTGTCCTTAAAGTGATCCGACGGGACATAGTCATACGCTTTAATTCCCTAACTTTTGCCTGGACCTCCCTTTCGGGTTTTCAGTCCACCGGGAAACCCTTTTTTGCCCAACTCTCCCTTTCGGGTTTTCAACTTGCCGGGTGTATAGATTTTTTCATTTTATCCCTAATTTTTGCCCTAACCTTTTGGTTCGCCGGAATGCCCTTGTTTTGCCTAGATATGTCAACCTAGTGGGTCTCTTATGCGTAGTATCTTTTGACTATGTCTGTGTTCGTAAGGTGTGGCAGGTCGTCGCCATCCATGGTGGTCAAGATCATTGCTCCACCAGAGAATATGTTTTTTATTACAAACGGTCCTTCATAGGTAGGAGTCTATTTGCCCTTGGGATCACTTTGTGGCAAGATGATACGTTTGATCACTAGATCCCCAACTTTATGTACTTGGCGCCTGACTTTCTTGTTGAAAACCTTGATCATCCGTTTTTGATACATTTGACCATGGAAAATAGTAGTAAGTCTCTTTTCATCAATCAAATTCAGTTGATCAAGTCGAGTCTGGATCCAATCGTCTTCATTCAACCCTGCATCCTTCATAATTCTCAGAGAGGGGATCTGAACCTCAATAGGTAGGACAACCTCCATGCCGTAAACCAAAGAATAGGGTGTTGCCCCGGTTGACGTGCGAGCCGTGGTACGATAACCGTGGAGAGCAAACGGTAACATCTCCTGCCAGTCTTTGTATGTGACTGTCATTTTCTATATGATCTTCTTAATGTTTTTATTTGCAGCTTCGACAACACCATTCATCTTTGGCCGATAGGGAGAAGAATTGTGATGCTGGATCTTGAATTGCTCGCATAAAGCATTGATCATGGTGTTATTGAGATTCTTACCATTGTCAGTGATGATCCTTTCCGGGATACCATACCGACAAATAAGGTTTTGCTTGATGAAACGGGCAACAACAGTCTTGGTAACAGAAGCGAAGGAAGCTGCTTCAACCCATTTTGTAAAATAGTCAATGGCCACTAGGATGAAGCGTTGTCCATTGGAGGCTGTAGGCTTGATCTCTCTAATCATATCAATTCCCCATATAGCAAAGGGCCAAGGAGCCGTCAAGACATTCAGAGGAACCGAAGGTACGTGCACCTTGTCAGCATAAATTTGACACTTATGACAGGTTCGAGAATGTTGATAGTAATCTGCTTCCATGGTAGACCAATAATAGCCTGCCCGTAGTATTTTCTTCGCCATCGTATGCCCACTGGAGTGGGTGCCAAAAGTACCTTCATGTAATTCAGCCATGATCTTTCAGCTTCAACTTTATCCACACACCGAAGCAAAATGGAGTCATGATTGCGCTTGTACAGGATGCCAATACTAAGGAAGAATTTAGCAGAGAATCTCCTTAAGAACTTATTATCATTGATTGAAGCTCCTTCTGGATATTCTTGAGCCTCGAGATACCTCTTGACTTCATGAAACCAAGGCTGGTCCACTACCTCTTCAGTATTAATCTCATGACAGTGCGCTGGTTCATCCATTCGTTCGATGGTGATTTGGGGAGCCTCGTTATCCAAATTAAGTTTAAACATAGATTATATTGTGGCTAGAGCGTCTGCTAGCTGATTTTCTTCTCGCGGGAAATGCTCAAAGGTAATCTTCTCAAAATGTGGCAGCAATGTCAAAACATGTTCTTTGTAAGGGATAAGGTTTGGGTGCTTAGTGTCCCATTCCCCTTTGATCTGACTGATGACCAAAGCTGAATCTCCAAATACATCCAATGATTTGATCCCTAAGTCTATGGTAGCTTTGAGACCAAAGATACATGCTTCGTATTCTGCCATGTTGTTTGTACAGTTGAAGCAAAGTCTGGCAGTATAGGGAGTGTGACACCCTTCTGGAGATATGAGTACAGCGCTGATACCATTGCCGAGTGCGTTGGATGCCCCATGAAAGAACAGGGTCCATCGGGATCCTTGTTCAGGTCGGTCATACGGCCTGAATTCTTCGCAATTGTCTAATGTCATGATGTCGTCATCTGGGAATTCAAACTTCATAGACTGATAGTCTTCTACAGCTTGATGAGCAAGGTGATCAGCTAGCACACTGCCCTTTATAGCTTTCTGAGTAGTATACTGTATGTCGTACTCTGTCAGGATCATCTGCCATCTAGCTATTCTCCCAGAAAGAGCAGGATTTTCGAAGATATACTTTATCAGATCCATCTTAGATATCAACAAGGTAGTATGAGTCAGCATATACTGTCTTAGCCGGCGAGCAGCCCATGCCAGAGTGCAGAAAGTTTTCTCGAGCGGTGAATATTTGGTTTCACAGTCGGTAAACTTTTTGCTCAGGTAATAAATAGCATGCTCTTTTCGGCCAGACTCGTCACGCTGCCCCAATACACACCCCATTAAGTTTTCTAAAACAGTCAGATACATGATCAATGGTCTTCCCTCGACTGGTGGCATCAACACAGGAGGCTCTTGTAAGTATTCTTTGATTTTGTCAAAAACAACTTGGCATTCATCATTGCATTTGACTACTTGATCTTTCTTCAATAATTTGAAGATTGGCTCACAAGTAGCTGTTAGGTGAGAAATGATTCTGGCAATATAGTTCAAGCATCCCAAGAATCCTCTGACTTCCTTCTCAGTACGAGGAGCAGGCATCTCTTGTATTGCTTTAACTTTGGCAGGATTGACTTCAATACCTTTGTTACTGACGATAAAACCTAGGAGTTTACCGGACCGTACTCCGAATGTGCACTTGTTTGGATTCAACCTCAGTTTGTACTTCTTCAGTCTCTCAAACAGCTTTTGTAAGTGATCAAGGTGCTCTTCTTCTGTTTGTGATCTGGCTATCATATCGTCTATGAAGACCTCTATTTCATGATGTATCATATCGTGAAATAAAGCTACCATGACACGTTAATAAGTTTCCCCAACATTCTTCAGTCCGAATGGCATTACCTTGTAGCAGAATGTGCCTCACTGTGTGACAAATGTTGTTTTCTCCATGTCCACAGGTGCCATTTGATTTGGTTATAACCTGAGAATCCGTCCATGAAGAAAAACACTTTGTGTTGTGCCTTATTGTCAACCAGGATATCAATGTGGGGGAGTGGAAAATCATCTTTAGGGCCCGCCCTATTCAAATCTCTGTAATCCACACACATTCGTACTTTGCCATCTTTTTTAGGTACGAGAACAATGTTGGCAACCCATTTGGGGTAGGAAGTGACAGCAAAGAATCCAGCATTGAATTGTTTCATGACCTCCGCTTTAATCTTTTCTGACATATCAGGTCTCATACGGCGAACTTTTTGTTTTACTGGCGGATAATCTTCTCTTGTATGCAAACAATATACCACGATGTCTGTATCGAGTCCTCGCATGTCTTCATATGACCAGGAAAAGATCTCAACATAGTCATGTAACAACTGAATTAGACGTTGTTGTACCCCAAAATTTTCCCTCCCATATTCCTCAAGATATGTCAAGAATCATCTCCAAATGGTTCAAGATTGCTCAAGAGTTAGACAGTCAAATCATCTCCTAAGCAGTAGACAACTGAAATTAGGGTTTTGGTTCTTTCAAGGAATTTGGGGTTTTCAATGGTTCAATCAAGTCTCATAGGCCTATATACATTCTCAAGCACCTACATGCCAAGTTTCAAGACTCACAGTGCCAGTTTGCACAGTCAAAAGCTCCATTTGATCTACAGTCAACTGCAAGGGCAAAATGGTCATTTTGCAGTCAAAATTCAGAATTCTTGGTCAACATCTTATTTTGAGTTCACAATCATCATTTGATCAAGTCTTGATCATGATCCCACAAGAATAGCTCAAAAATCATCAAGGTGCAAAAGTTACTATTTGTGGATAGTAGAAAAGTCAACTGTACTTTGACCAGGGCATAACTCTTTCATGGTTTATCAGAAAAATTCCATCCAAAGCTCATTTTGAAGAGGATGCAATTTCCTACAATCCATCTTCACACCCCAAGATCAAGAAATGCTCTCACAAAAAGTTACAAATTTTTACATTATAGGTCAATTTCAAAAGTCAACAAAAGTACACTTTGAGTCAAAGGCCATAACTTGAGATTGGTAAATCCAAATGACATGGGACCAAAAGCATTGGTTAGAGGACTTCAAGGGCTTTCCAAAATGTCCAAGAACATGGTCATATGATCAAAATTGAGCAAGTTGTGCATTGGAGAAGTTGGGAAATTTTCATGAATGTGCAAAAGTCAACTTTGCTCAAAACACCTTCTTTTTGCTAATGGGCCTCAAATCTCTTCTTGAAACTTCACCCATGACTTATGCACGACCCACCAAGTTAAATGGGATTTGTTTTCTTAAATTTATTGATTAAATGGATTTTTAATACATATTAATTCATTTAATTAATTTAAATCATAAGAAAATAAAAGATTTGATTCTTAAATCAATTTGTGAACCAAATATGCTGACCAATTCGTGCACAAGCTAAAAGATACAAAAATATCCAATTTTGGCAACTTGTTCAATCATGAAAAATCAAGAATATTTGATTTATCAATCAAAGATTTAATCTTCAATGCACATGGGTATGGGTCCAAATTTTGACCTAGACTGATTCCCTTATATGCAAGCAAGCCAACCATAACCTAATTCACGACGGAAAGACTGCAGAACGGCAATACCAATTTCAAGAAATTTCAAGAAAACTCAAAACTTGTTCTTGCAATCTAGGCCCATTCAAGGCGCCTTGTCCATCCAAACACATTGCAGGAGGTACCAGGATTGATTTGCAATCAAATTCAAGCACTAAAGCTCAAGGAATCACGAGTTACCATCTCACGGTTTTCACTTATAATTCAAAACTGTATCTCTTAATTCATATGCATTTGACATGTTTTTGTGATTGATTTGCATTGCTAGAGACCATACAAAGCTAATGGAATGATTGAATTGAACCATAATGCCCTAAATCGAGAGATGCCATGATTAAATTTTTAGGGTTTTCAAGCTTTCAAATAGGGGTTTCCAAACCAGGAAAAATTGGAACCAATGGGATATATGGTTGAATTCGTGAGACCAAGGCGATTGGAACACACACCTTGCAAAATATTTCTTTTTACTGTGTGTCTATTTGCTATTTTTCGTACAGGGAGGTAGTGGAGGTTAAAAACCCCTGCTATCTGATTCTATTTTATGCAGGACCAAGGTTGAAGATAAGGACGTGTTGTCATCTGATTGGCCAGTTTGAAATCATAGCGCGTTTTTTTGTTTTTTCAGCATATTAAATGGTTTGAATATATTATGTTTAGTGGCTATGCCAATAACAAAAAGATGCAGGTGGCTGAGTGGATGGGACGCTGGCCAATGAGTATTGGGACCTGGGTTCGAATCCCAGGTCCCCCAAAATTCTTATTATTATTTTCTTGCATATATTCCAATAGATTTCCAGGTATGAAGACCACCATACGCCTCAGAGATCAACACGCCAAGTGGCTTCAGGCAAAGATCCAGTGGCCAAAGTTGAAGGACCATCATACTCCCTGGTCAACATACGCGTGGACAATCTGAAAAGTCAAACGAGACTGGAATGTTAATGGGCTTCAGAATTGCTCTTGTCATTCCCAAATCAGGCCCAGCACCCCCCTGGGTTTATTTCTTCTTCTCTTTTATATTTTTATTTAATTTGTTTTTATTAATTCTTAATTAACTGCTAACTAAAATAATTAACATTTTCTTAATAAAATCAGAAAACATAAAAAATATAGTATTTTTATTTATTAAATTTAATTAGTTTATTTTGTAAATAAATCTTAATATAATTTGTTTAGTTTCTAATTAGGCATAATTTTTAATATTTTTTGCAATAAATTAAAAGTTAATTAGAATTAGGTTTTTAATATATTTAATCCTTTTATTTTTTATTTCCTTAAACATTCAAAAATATTTCTCTTTTATTTAATTAATTAATTAGTTTAGGTTTAATTTAATTAAATGCAAAAAATAACAAAAAATCTCTTTCTTTCTTAAAAAAGGGGTCAAAACCCTAAAAACTCTCCGATTTAATTTTTCTCGCGCGTATTACTTTTCGATCCAATAATGTAATTGTTCCGAGAATGTAATAGTTTTAATTAGGGTTATTTACCGCTTTTATTTACCTTTTCCGCATTTTACTTTTCAAGGGTTTGTTTTTGGCAATGTAAATACCCGACGCCTTGTAATAGCTTAGTTTTATTTTCCGCAATTATTAACTGCTAGATGTATGCTAACTAGGCTATGCATGACAAGATCTATCTTAACTTAAAATCAATCGTAGCTCACCATAACATGTACAAAGATAACATAACTGAAAATTGACACATTTGCACATGTCACTCCTAGGGTACGTCTCACTTGGTTGCCTCGAACGTGGTCATTGAGTATAGGAAGTTTTAGAGGTCACCCTCCTGTCTAAAGATCAAAGTTGCCTCGAAACAGTTGCCTCGATAAAAAATGATCTAAGACATTAGGGTTACCGCTAAGGCGTCCTAACGTTGCTTTAGTGACCACATGTCCCTTAATCGAATTAACCTGAAAACTCCAACGACGGTGCTACCTACTTCTCAATAGTGGGATAACACTGTCTAAAAGGACATTTACACAGATTAATTCCTTTTGAGTAGGTAGAGGTTCTTAGGTACTTGCTCTTTCAAAACAAAACAAATTTTTCGCACTTACACTTTTCAAACAAAGTTTTCAACAACACTTCATACACTCTTGAGGACAGAAACAAGAGTTAAATCGAAGTTTTCAAACAAAACTTTTTTCAAAACCCACGAACACAAGAAAAGAAAAACTTTTTGAAAACACAGTGAGCGAGTACCTAAGAGCCCGTGGATAACCACGGATAGAAAGGGTGCTAACACCTTCCCTTTCTATAATCTACCTCCCGAACCCGAGAAACATCTCGAAAAGGAATTTTTCTGTGCTTTTATCCTTTCCTTGTTGGATAAAATAAAAGACGGTGGCGACTCTTACTTACCGCGACATTTTGCAAAACGTAAACGCGAACCAACATTCCAAAACAGTCAGTTCTCATTCCCACTGATCACAGACGTTCCTTGACACTGGGTTCCATATGGGCACCCACCTTGACCTCTTTTTTATCCTTCTCGGTACCCAGGTTGACTCTATCCACAGGTTCCTCGTGAGGCTGGATGGTCATTTCCTCTTGTTGTAGCAGTCTGGCAAGTTCCCCTGGTACTTCACAATCTTCCCCACCTTCGTCTTCGGCTTGGTAGATTAGATACTCAGAGTCACAAAAGGCCATAATAGTATTGTTACCCATGGGATCCAGAATGGAAGGGTACCTGCATTTGTGAGTGTGGGTGTGTGTAAGGGTATAACCATCTTTTAAAAATAAAATGTAAAAGAAAAACAATGAGCACAAAAGTTTGTATGCAAAAAACGTCCATGATTCATTGAATGTCATATGAAGATGAAATAATAACCCTTACAAATGGACCATTGTGCCTCGAGCAAGACACAGGGTTTTAAGAGTGTGAATTGTTTTTGAATATTACAGATCCAACAAAATGTAAAGATAAATTACTGAGGGATGAAAGTTATTTGGATGAAGTCTCTAACCTCCCAATTGCGGAGTCCTCCATTGACAGTCGAAAAGATCCAATCCTCCAATTTGAAATCCTCTTCACCTTCTTCTACCGCGTTGACCTCTCGGTTGCTAATCTTCAAGGGTGGCCCTCCAGCATGGGCACGACGTACAACCTTTTGAGCTCTTGAAGTGAAACCTAAACCAAACTTGTCAGATTTATACGGGATATCCAGAAGTTGCCCCCAGATGGTGCATCCACCTTCCTCTACCACTGCTTTGGCATCCTTCAGAGATGACATCCGGAGTGGAGGCCTTGTAATCTTGGGAATCTGGGACACAGTCTTGGTTACTGCTACCTCTTGGGGGACCTCTTCGAAGTGTTGAAAAGGAGTTTCAATGAACTCACCGTCCAATTCCACATACCTGAAGGAATTGAGATGGCTAATCATGTATTATTCCTCTTCGTGGACAGTGATAATCTTTCCTTGAACCGGATATTTCAGCATCCGGTGCAATGTAGAGGTAACAGTGCCATCATGATGGATCCATGGCCGTCCTAGCAGATAGGAGTAAGAAGGGCGGATGTCTATTACATAAAAGGTTGAATTGAAAGTTTGAGTCCCAACTTTTATGGGGATATCCACCTCCCCATGTACCATCCTCTTCGAGCCATCAAATTCCCTTACTACTATGTTACTTGGCTTTAACGTCAGTCCTTCACAGTTGTGTCTGTCAAGAGCTTTTTTCGGTAAGACATTCAAAGATGAGCCAATGTCCACTAAGACATGGGCCAGAGTGGTGCCCCTACATTCCGCAGATACATGCAATGCCTCGTACTTCTTTCTTCCCTTTGGTGTCAAATCAACATCCGAGAAGACTAGGCCGTTATCCGCTGTCAAGCTGGCCACGCAGTCTTGAAATTGATCAGCAGACGTCTCTTGAGGCACATGGGCTGTTTTTAGGAACTTCACCAAGGTTTTCGCACGTGCCTCAGAACACAGTAGTAATGCCAGCATGGAGATTTTGGAGGGAGTTTGCCCCAACTGTTCAACTACATCGTAGTCGCTCCTTTTTATAATTTTTAGGATCTCCTCCATTTCTTTCTTGGATGTCTCGGGGATAGTCAGTGATTGAGACTTCGTTCGGACATGCTCCACTTGAATACTCTTTCCTCGAGTTTCAGTAATAGGAGTGTTGGTAGGAATGACAACAGGGGTTGTAACGACTTTGTCAATAGGAACACTTGCAGAGATGATTATGGGTACGAAAGTAACCTTTGGAGCAGCCACAGGTCCAAAAACTACCTTTGGGGGGGAAATTTCTGGAGAAAAGATCCTACCGCTTTGGGTAATTTTACTAGTTCCAGCAATATTGCTAATGTCGGAATCTTCTCCTTTGGAGTTTATCACTTCGGTGGCCGGCCCATTTTGTTTGATGCCATGGTAGTAAATGTCCCCACCGTAATTCCACGGCATAATTTTGTCTGATTCATATGGGACTGGCCCAGGCATCGTGATTATCAGAGGAGTTGTTTTCGGAACCGATGTAATTCTAACGGGTCTTTTAGGGACCCTGGAAGAATTGGCGGAGATGGTAATGATTGAAACATCTTCAACAGGAACAGGTGAAACAGGAGTACTTTTAAACAGAATCTCTTTGTTGTCTATCAAGCGTTGAATGCCTGCTTTCAAAAAAGGGCAATCAGTTGGTGAGGATAAGCAGAGCTGGCAGTCTTCATTACCACCCGGGAATACACCGGCTTTCAACAAGTTTATCTTAATGGTTGGGAGTGGAGTCATGAGTCCATCAACTGTGGTAAAAAACAAATCTTCTTCAATAGCATTGGTGTTGTGACCATGTCTGGGCATAGGAGCTGAAATGACATTTGACTTTTCAGGCACATCAAACTCAATTTATTTTACTTCAATGAGGTCTTGTATTTTGTTCTTCAAGGACCAACAATTATTAGTATCGTGACCAGGACTTTCGGAGTGATATGCGCAACGGGCATTGGGGTGATAATGAGGGGACGCTGTGTTAGGGTTTTTCGGAGCTTCTTTCAAGGTTGCCAAATTGGATTTCAGAAGATGCGGTAATACTTAAGACAGAGTCATGTTGATTCTGGTGAATTTCCTGATTGGCCTTTCCACCCTTGTTTGATTACTTCTTTGTTGATCATACGTAGGCTTTGGAATCATAACAGCCCCCACCATTGGTCGGTGTTCGGCTCTCTCTTGGTTTCTTTGCGGATATACAGCAGCTACCTCTTTCTTCCCAATAAAAGGCTTCCTCACAACTGTAGAAGAAGATGAATACTTCTGAATCCTTCCACTTTTTATGCCAGCTTCCACCCTCTCTCCGGTTAATATTAGTTCAGTAAATCCTGCAGATGAGCTTCCAATTAAATGGTTGAAGAAAGGGCCAGATAAAGTACCTAATAACATGTCCACCAATTCCCTTTCAGACAGAGGGGGTTAAACTCTTCCATCCAGATCTCTCCATTTCTGCACGTAATCCTTAAAACTCTCATTGGAAGCCATAGCCATACTCTGAAGTTGAGTACGGGTAGGCGCAAAATCAACATTATATTGATATTTCTTGTAGAAAGTTGCGGCAAGATCTTCCCAATTGTGGACGTTGGCTCTTTCTAGTTGGTAAAACCAGTCGAGTTGTGTTCCAGATAGACTATCTTGGAAAAAATGCACCCACAAGTCTTTATCAGCGGAGTGTGGTCGGATCTTTCTCACATATGATCGGAGATGCATCTTAGGACATGACACTCCATCGTATTTTTCAAACAAGGGCACTTTGAATTTCGGAGGAATCACAAACCCCGACACTAGTCCCAAATTTTCAAAGTCTAAGCCTGGCACCTTTTGTATTTCCATCGCGCTCAAACGCTCTTCGAGATGTATTTACTTATCATCAGCTGGAGGATACTGGTCCTCTGAGTAGTCTTCCTCTTCTTCCTCCTCTTCAGATTCTGACGGGACCGCTGTTTCCTTTCCTTTCCCCTCTCCTTCACCGGATGTTGTTGCAAAATTCAAGGTTCTTCTAGTCTGCCCATGAAATCTTCTCCCCATGTTTAAGACCCCGGTGACCTTCTTTGTTTTCTTTTTCCTCTCTTCAGCCAGTAGAGTCTTCAACTCTTCTCTCCCCTTGGCTAGGGTCACGAGCAACTGTTGAAACTGCATATTCTGAGCTTGGAGATCTTTGACTGTTTGTTCGAGATCCATCTTACTGAAATAAACAGTAGAGAGATGAGGAACCTTGTTGGAAAAGACCTATTTATGTTATGATGAATGGTATGTGCATATGCAATGTTTTCAAGGATTTCAAAGATTCAAGTTCGTTTTAGACAAAAAGAAAACACACGTTATATTAATAAGATAAAGTTTGAGTACATCAATGCCCCTTGGACAAAATAATACAAAACTCTAAGATAAAAAGTAGTGTGCATCCTCTTTGGTGCAATGTAGGCATTTAGATTCCGCTCCTCATGAAGTAGCCTAGTGAGTTCTAAAACTTTCTTCTCGCTTGCGCAGAATTGGGATTCGAAAGTATCTCGCTCTCCTTTGAGCTGTATCCAATCCCTTTGTAGGTCTTCAAGAGATGTGGGCATGTCAGGATGTAGGATAGTGTATGGAACATCTACCTCATTAACAGGCTCAATGATTACTAGGAAGATGGAAGGATAAGGCATCATAAGACTTTGAGCACGAGTTCGTGCCCATTTGAGGTAAGGCTCAAGAGGGATGGAATTCTTGTGCCCCAAAGTCTTGCTATCCACCTTGTTTAGCATCCTCCAAGCTCGGATGAATCTCTGGCGAAGACCTTGATCGTCGTTGTCGTAGTCGAATACCAAACCTTGAATCAACATCTCGTGCGGGCCATCCCTTCGGGCGTAACCAAACTGTCTTAAAGCTAAGCATGGATTTTATGTGATGCCTCCCCTAATGCCAAGTAGAGGGACATTAGGTAATTCCCCACAACGGTCAACAATGATAACATTCTCTTTGGATCGGGAGCACCAATGAATATCTGAATGTTTGAGCGTCATTAACCTCTGTGACCACCTTGAACCTTGCTCATTCTTTAAGACTGATTGGGGAAGATGAGAAATAAACCATCTTTCAAGGAGAGGAGTGCAACACATAAGGACACCTCTTTTCCTCATTGTGCGAGTGTGAAAAGAGTGTAGGATATCCCCTAGCAATGTACGCACCGGGTTGCGTGACATGAAGATTTTGACGGTGCTCACATCTATGAGTTGGTCAGGATTGGGAAATAAGACCATCCCATAGATAAGAAGAGCCACTATTTCCTCAAAGGCTTGCAAGTCTAATGAATTCCAACAACTTTGGTCTTTCTCAAACAGGAACTTTGCTAAGAAGCCTTTGACACCACTTCTAGTTTCCCAATAAGTTGTGACATCATATGAGTGCAGGTGCAGAGCTTGAGCAATCTCTTTTTGCTTTGGTTCTCTTTCCGTACCATTGAAAGGTAGTTGATTGAGAATGGGAATCCTCAAGAGTTGGGAGAATTCTTCAAAAGTAGGGACAAGTTGATAGTCGGGAAATGTGAAGCAATGGTGCAAAGGATCAAAGAACTGAAAGAGAACTTTCACCATATCCTCATCTGTGTTGGAGGTGACCAAGTTGAGTAGACGACCATGTCTCTCGGTGAATGGAGAGTTCTCCGGGATCCTTGAAGCAAACTCCTTAAGTTGTGGTGGAATTCTTACAAGGTTGACTTGAATAGTTTTCCTGCGAAGTGAATCCATATCCTACAAAACAAGAACAAAGATTAATCTCAAAAATCCTTGAAATGGTTAGTGGATGTATATGATGTTTATGATGTCCATGATGTTATGTACAAGTATTCATATACAAGCAAATTAATCAAGTTCTTAGTTTAGGCTTGCATGGGGTTTTATAGGTAAGTACCCTCTTGAAGTTTAGTTGGCTTAAACCTGTCCTAGTAATAGTAACCGGGTTCTAAGGAGCTCAATATCACCGGATTGTTTCCTTGGTCATTGTTTCAGCTCAAGCCTCTTTAATGGCGACCGAAATATCCCAAGAAACCAAACCTCAATGAGTGTAGTATCGAGTATCTACCAACTTCGGACTACACCAAAGCCGGTCATCTCACTACATCCTAAAGGCCAAGTTGGTCAAGTAAAGGGTTCTAGAAGTTCATTAGTGCTTTATGACATCACTCAGCGGCCCCGTGTTCTCTTTGATTAACTCAAAGGCTACCGGTACCCACAAATATGTTACACTAATATAGCTATTGCTTAGACCATGTCGGTATACCCCGCACAGTTTCCATAATGTATTGCTATTTACCTATAATGTATCCCAAATTCGGGTCGAGGATTCAAACCCAAACAAAGAACCATAGAATAAAGCATACAAGTCAAACAATGTAAGCAAATGAATGTGATCTTAGACCTAAGGTAACCCCACTTTTATAAAATTCCCCAACAGAGTCGCCAGTTCTGTGATACGGTGGGAGAACTGACTTGAGGGTTTTGCGTTTTATCGCAAATGTTGCAGTTAGCAAGAGTCGCCACCGAATTTTCTTTTATCGAAAAGGAAAGGAGAAAAAGCACAGGAAAGACCTTTGATATTGTTTCTTGAGTTCGGGGGGTAGATTATGAAAAGGGAAGGTATTAGCACCCTTTTCATCCATGGTTTTCCATGGGCTCTTAGTTACTTGCTAGATCACTTACTTTTGTTTGAAATTGTGCTTTGTATGGTTTTGAAAGTGTTTTGTAAAAGAGGCTATTGTTTAGGCAATCTTTGTAATGATTCTCGTTCGTAAGAATGTATACAAAGATGTTTGTCTTTTTGAAAATGTTTTCAAGTTTGTAAGATGTTTGGAAGTGTGTGTGTTTATTATGAAAATAGCAAGGATAGTTGTTTGAAATGGAGAAAGTAACTAGAAGTAATCTACCTACTCAAATGTATTTCTTGTTCATTTTATTTTCCTTTGACATTGTTGTCTTACCATTGATTTGGTAAGCAACCCTATCTTTGGATGTAAACGGGACGGGCGTGGGTTATCGTATAACCATGATTAGCAATATTGCAAAGTATCTTAGCATTTTTGAGGGACCAAGATCATTTTGTGAGGCAACTTAGAATAGCGTCATCTAGGGACTATGATCTTATATTTGTTTGTTTTGCCAAGATACTTCACATGCGTAATATGGCCATTTTTTGTGTAAGGCAACCAAGTGGAGTAACCCTAAGGGTGCTTGTGTGCAAGTGTGTTATTTTTATGCTTGATTTCGTCTTGGATTAGGGTTTTCTATTTGATTGTTTTTATCTTTCCATACAAACCCTAATTACTAGCATGTTATGTAAAAGCGATAGATTGCATAATTTAAAGATTGTTACGCTATTACAACATTTTATGGGAGGGGGGGTCTACAAATTATAAATGGGGATTTGCAACAATGTAAATCTAATTAAGCTATTACAACCAAATCGAATTTGTACAAATATTTGAATATACAATATAAATTAAATATGCAAAGATATGTATATGCAAGAAAAAGATTTTGTTTTGTTTTTTATGTGAAAAAAAAGAGTTTTAAACTAAACCTAATAATTTAAGAAAAGGAAATTATTTTTAGAAATTGGTTAACCCTAATTCTAATTTGTTAAAAGAAAATAAAGTTCTTTAATTATTATTTTTGTGTATTTCTTGTCTTGAAAATAATAAATAGTATTTATGAAATATTTAGTCTTTTTACATATTAAAATAAATATTTACAAGTGTGAGAAAAATAATAAATATTTAAACTTATTCTATTTTTAATTACAAGTTTACTTAAGAAAAATAGTTAACATATAATTTAATAAAAATATTTTTTATGAGAAAATAAAATAAAAATAAACAAAATGTAATATTTATCATGTTTTGTATTTTTTATGATTTTTTATGTTAAGGAAAATATATTTAATAAAATGGAAATGAAAATAAAATAAATAATAAAATGTATGGGTCAGGGGTGCTGCAAGCAAACATGGGTAGGTGGTTAGAAAAAAAAACAAGACCCATAAGCTCAGAAGCCCACGCTGCCAAACAAACAAATAAAAAAGCTGGAAAAATATGAAAATATGCAAAAGGCAGGCGCCGAGGATCGAACCCATGACCTTAGCAATTTCTGCGCGCTGCCTTGCCACTGGGGTGGCTGTACATCCGTTAGTTCAAATGAAACTAAAAATACATAACACAAAGTGCTTCCTTGCCCCGTACTTCGTCTTCTTCCTTTAGCTATCCATACCCCATGTATCTCTCTCATTTCTCCATAAAAATGGAAACTTCAAACATGAAAATGATAGTACTCTTTCCCACGATTTCAACCATGTAACTCATGTAAACTAACCGTCAAAGATCAAAGCTAATTTCACTGGCCCTAATTTCAAACCTAATTTTTACAGAAATTTGAAATCTAAAATTCTCTATACACAATGAATATAAATGAAATCTATGCACATGGTTGGCTTTACCACAAGGATATCTATATTTTATTTTCACAAATCGAGACCCAACGATGCCTGTATGAAGAGATAGAGTTTTGAGTTCTTACCTCTTTCATCTGAGATCGTGAATGGAGTTTGAGTGAGTTTTGAGAAGGCATGAGGATCTCTTTAGCTTACCTGAACCTCCCTAAGTGTGTTCCAATCTTTACCTTGCCTTGAAAGTGTCTGAATCTCCCAACCCAAGTCAACCTGCAAGCTTGAAATGCAAAAATGGCAGATGGAGAAGGAGGAGTTACAGTGAAGGGATGATGGTCTGGAACACTTAGATATGATATAGGTTAATTGTTTAGGTGATTAGAACTTGAAACGCACGAGTAGATTTTGAGATTGCTATGCTTGATGCAAAACTGTAAGTTATGGCAGGTTTTTGGTGATAGAGAGTTTGGGATCGTTTATGAGCTTTTGCAATCGTGTGTTAGGTTGTAATATGTTTGTGTATAAGTATAGAAAAGGTTTCAAATCAATTCCACACCAGGCTTCTGAGTTATAGACTTTTGCTCTATTGCTTGCCTTTTAAGAAAAGTGAGGAGACAACTCTCTACATGCTTGTACAAGCCTGATCTGAGTTGGTACAAGTCTTAGGCACTTTGCTTTTAGTTTATAGGACTTGTGTGTGCAGAAGGAATAGGTGCAAAGCTCAAGGACTTGACAAATGTAAAAGTTGTGTTTTTCTAAAATGGAAATGGCAACTTTGTGCCATTTATGGAATTAAAGCTTGGACAAAGGCTCTCATGCTTGGATTAAATCTTTATCAACTGTGTAAGCATTAAATTATGGAGTGAGAAACAAGTTTGAGACCTGTAAAGCAAGGATTATGCAGCCTAGGTTTGGATTTGAATTTTGGTTCATCATGAAATGGCTTGAAATCGAAGTGAGAAATTTCCAACTTCATCTCTTCGATTCTCCCTACTCAAAAATGATCTCAAGGAGTTCTTGGACATTTTGGAAAGCTTGAAATGTTCTATATAACTCATCTTTGAATTTCGTTTCAAGATTCCTCTTGGAACTAGGTGAAAAATTTCCATGAAGTTAGGTCAAAAACCTGCCTAAATTAGGGCAAAATTTCACTAAGTTATTTTAGTTCATGGGCATGTATTCACAAAATTATATCTTGATATCCATGCATATTTAGGAGAAATTGTGTGAAGAAAAGTTGTAGATTTCATGGAGAACTACAACTTTCATGTTGGGAACTTTCTTTGAATCATCTTGTATCATGGTGAAAATTTGGCTTAAAGTTGAGAAAAAATAAGAAATTTTCTATACTTAGAGAAATTTCTAAGTTAAGAATATTTCAAATTTCAAAACAAAATCTTCAATCTTTGATTTCTTGATGAACAAGTTTAACATTTTTACATATTTTGATGAATTGTGGTCCTTGGCACTTAAATTTGACCAAAAAGTCAAAGTTTGACTTTTCAGTATATAGTTGACTTTTGATCAGTTGATTGAAAAATTCATCTGTCAATCCAATGGATTTGCAATGTTTTGAACCATGGATTTAGGTCAAGATGATGCAATTGAACTATTGAAATCATGCTTTAATTCAATTGATCATTTGCTAGGTCAAAAGTCAGAAATTGCCCTTTCTCAATCAAAACCCTAATTTTGACCATTTTGCCCTTTTGATGATTTGATCAAATTTCTTGAGGAATTATGGTCCAAACTTGATCAAATGATTCATATGAGTCTAAAATGTTGACGTGGATAAAAAATTATGAAGTTTGACTATAAATTGCCATGGTTGACTTTTTCCTCAATATAGTTGATTTTTAGGTCAACTGTCCAAATGACTGATAAAAAATGTGATTCAAGGCTTGAAACTTGACAAGAGTAATCTTAGGGATCTATAATGATACTTGAAAGTCATATGAAGCATTGATAGTCCAAAAATTTGTGTGCAATCCCAAACCCTAATTTTGGGTTATTAGTGCATGATGAGATGTCTTGAGCTGATCAAACCCTAATCCAGTCTTGAGTCAAAGAGATCTTGTGAGAAAAGTTTTGATAATTGAGAGGTAAAATTTTGGGGTACAACATATGTGATGAAGGAATCTGAGATGATTTCTACTCCAAAAGATGATGAACTTTATCTATTGATTTATCTTTCCTGAAAAGGTAAAAGGTTGGTTGTATGCAATGTCATGATGTATGCATTGCGTAATGATGTTCTCAAAATAAATGAGATTTATGTTATTATGTATTTTGTATGCATGTGCTATTAATTTTCTTGAAATGCAATTTTGTCTTGGAGAATAAATCCTTGAAAAGTGTTGGGGAGTTTATTAAATCCCGGATTGCTGTTGAAGAGTAGGTGTGCCTTCAAACTTTGCTTAGAATGTTTCCACTGGGGATTTCCTGTTTTGTTAAGGAGAACACCACTGAGAGGTGTTGAAAGCTCTGTATAGAGTGTTGATTCCTTCTTGGGGAAAAAAGAGTTTAGGAGTCTTAGTCGTCCGTTGCTCTACCGGGGAGTCGAAGTTGAACTGATATCTGGTCGAGTCCAGGTTTCACAGTAACTTGCTGGGGATTGTAGAGTAGTCTACCGGGAATGAGGAGTTGTGGTCCTTTGATTTGTAGTAGTCGGAGAGGCCACCTCAAGTTGGGGAATCTTTTCGTTTGTTGGGAAATAAACCTTGTTTCTTAGTCTGCTAGGGAGGTGACGACCTCATTGGGGAAAGTCCTTAAGGACTCTTGAGGTTGTCTCAGTTGGGGAACGACTTTCAGAGACTAAACTCTTGTTGGGAAATTATCCTATGAGAAGGAATTTGGGGAGACTTGTCATTGCCCCTAGCAACAAATGTTTTTGGTATTGCCAAAAATGTTTGATTGTACGTAACCCTTTGATGAGATTGACGTTCAATGCCCTAAGTGACAGAGATGGAGACTTGCCCCTGGTTACTCTGCAATTCTTGAGAGATTTCTTGGAATCTTGACTGGACTGCCCCAGGTGTGCTAGATAGTGACATGTCATGTCCCCTTGTTGATAGGAGATTTGACAATGGAAGTATCATCCTTCTGGAGTTGATTTTGTTCACTGAGAGAGCTTTCGTTCACTGGATATTCGTTGTGTGAATTTCTTCGCTGTCAAACAAATAGCCATATGCAAACAATGATATTCAAGTAATGCAAATTTTATGCTTGTCTTGAAGTTCTAAAAAATGCGTTTTTAGCAAGTAAAGAAGTTTATAATTCAACTCTGGATTTTGAGTAAAGCCTTACAGGAGTCAGGATACCTTTTGTACCAGTATGCTTTCAAACTAACCCATGCTTCAATTAGGACCTTTGAAGGGTTATAACGTGGCTTGGTACACGGTTTAAGAAACAAAGGATGAAGGCTCAAAGTGTATTTTTACCCACCCATTCTTCGTGATGTTCTTCAATCTTAAGCTAAGTTAATTGTACGTTTGAACTCCAATTGAGTCTGGAATGACGTTGGTGATAGCTCAGACAAGTTAATTTTGTCGGAAGGCAGCCATTTTTGCAGTATTTTTATATTTTGTTGAGGATTTGTAGTGACCTCTTTCTTTTGATTCGTTATCCCTAATTTTTGCCTGACTGTTCTTTTTTTGAGATTACAGTCAGCGGGAAGCCCCAGTTTTTCTTAAGTCTCCTTCGTAGGTTTTGACTTAGTGGGCTTTTCTCTTCGAGAGATAATGACTGCCTATGCGATAGGGAACTGTGATACGGTGGGAGAACTGACTTGAGGTTTGCGTTTGTTTTCGCAAATGTTTCGGTTGAGCAAGAGCCGCCACCGACTTTTTATTTTATCCTAAGGAAAGGTTAAAAAGCACAGTAAAAACCTTTGAGATGTTTTCTTGGGTTCGGGGGGGGGGGGGGGGGGGGGTAGATTATAGAAAGGGAAGGTATTAGCACCCTTTCTATCCATGGTTATCCATGGGCTCTTAGTTACTTGCTTAGATCACTTGCCTTGTGTTTTCAATTGTTTGAAATGGTGCTTTGTGTGTGGGTTTGAAAATGTTTTGAAAAGAGGCCATTTGTGGTGGCAACCTTTGTAATGATCCATGTTTGAATGTATACAAAGGTGTACTTATCTTTTGAAAAGTTTTCAATGTTTTTGAAATTTGTTTTGAAAGTGTGTTGTGATGTATGTTTTGGAAAGTAGGCAAGTGTGTTTTGCAAGTTTGGTCAAGTAACTAAGAGTTTTGTCTACCCTAAATTTACTCAAAGGTTTTTCCTATGTTTTAACCCTTTTAACAATTTTGTTCCACCATTGTATTTGGTGGACAATCTTGTGTTAGGATGTCAACGGGACAGGCGCGGGTCATCGTTTAGACCATGAATGCAATAGTGCCAAGTATCTTTGGCAACTTTTCCTTTAAGGGACTTGATCATTTTTAGGCAACTTTCGAAAGCGTCATCGAGGGACTATGATCATCTGATTTGTTTTGTTTTGTCAAAGACACCCAACATGCAACATGACCCATTATTGAAGGCAACAAGTGGAGTAACCCTAGGGGTGCAAATGTGATTGGTGTTGTCCATTTTCATGCTTTTTGTCTTTTGTTTAGTCAAGCTATTTGTTATTTTGTTTACATACAAACCCTAAGTCTATCATGGTATATTTAGAAAACTTTAAAATGCGGAATTAAAAGTCCTAAATTATTACAAAAATAATCATGGGGATGGAGGTACAAATGTTCAAATGGGGATGAGACTTTAATAGGAGAATGGTATCCCAATATTTACAACCAAATCAAATCAATCGCAAATGTAATATGTATCAATGTATAAGAATAAATAAATGTGTATGTGTAAATGTATTTGTGTAAGTGTGTGTGATTTATTTACAAGTGAAATAAAAATAATAAAAAGAGTTAATTTTGGATATTTTCATGTTTAGGGCAAAATCCTAATTTCCTAAATAAAAGGTATTTATTATTTATTATATACAATATTTATTAATTATACACAAAAATAAATAAAAGGGAAGTATGTTGTAAAAAAGTAATTTTTGAGGTCAAATATTAATAAAGATAAAAAATGCATTATTTTTGTATTTATCCTAAATATTTAATAAAAGATAGATAAGTATTTATATTATTTACTAAATATATTGAATATGTACAAAAATAAAAAAAGTTAATTATTTACAAAAAAAAGTATATTTTTCAGAAAATGTTTCCAAAATGTAAATAAAAAAATAATAACTAAAAAATATGTTTTGTATTATTATTTTTAATGTTTTAAACAAATAGTATTATATTTATTTATATATGTAACTAAATTAAACAAACAAATATCAAATAAAATGCAAAAAATGTGAGAAAAATATTTTTAGTGTTTTTTCATGCTTGAATGAAAATATAAAATCAGAATCAAAAAGAAAAAATCAAAAATGACAAATATATCACATAATGGGCCAGGGGGGTGTAAGTGTGAAAGTGAGGGTGCAAACAGAAAAATGAATCAGGCCCAGCCCAAAGGACTTTGTCTTCAACCTCCAGCCATTGAACAACAAAACGCGCGTTTCTTTGCTTGATTCAAACATCCTGATTCTTTGATTTTTAGCACAAACTTATAACACAAAAAATGTCAAGCATCAAATCAAGAATTCATACATATCAAGAACTTGATCTAACTCTCAGAAATGAGAGAGAATTTCCTCTCCCCCAATTCCTGACCTAACTTTTGTTCAATATTCAGGTTCAAAATTCTCTCAGTACACACAACATAAATGAAAAGTAATGATATGGGTAGCTTCAGGGCCATGAGTAGGACATAACTTCTTCACAAACCTAAGCCTAGATATGCTTGGATAGAGAGATAGAAGTTCAAACTCTTACCTGTTCAGCTTGAATTGTGTGCAACAATGGAGGTGCTTTCAATGCAGTGTGAGGACTTGTACAGCTTGCCTGAGGTCCAAGGATGCTTCCTCTATGCTTGGCTTGCTTTGAATCCTTATGAATCAATCCATGGAAGTCAACCTGCAAGAGAGAAAAGTGAAAATGGCACACTTGGTTAGAGGTGTTACAGTCTGTTTCCAAGGCTTGGGATAGTTTGTATGGATGGTAGGGAATGTGTTTGAATTGGTTTGGATGAAAACGCACGACAGAAATGGACTGTGGGATTCAAGTTGCAGAAGAGACTCTGTTTTTGCAGCAAGGAGGTGTTTCTGTGAATGAGGAGGTATTGAAGGTGGTTAGGTCGTTCTTCAGGTTAGTTAGGGAGTATGGAAAGTGTTTACAAACTTTGCTTGAGTTGGTTCTTGCAGGAATGTGAGTTCTTGTTCAAAATGCAAGTTTTCTTATTTGATTAGTAAGAGTTGTCAAGTTAGGTTGTAGGCTACCACAAGACCCTCAAGAATGTTGCCTCTTCCCTCCTTGATCAGTGGGATTAGTTCATAATCTTGTGCCTAAAAGATCTGCATTGTACTTCTTTGATTTGTGTTTTGACATAAAGTGCACCTTTTCAAAAATGGCTAAGTTACTTTTTCTAATTATGGATTAAACTTCCATGTAATGACCAAATGAGCAAAATAACATCTTGGCACAAAGGTTTAGCATTGAATTATTGAGTGCAAATGGGATTAGATGCCTGTAACCTAGCTTGTGCAAGCTGACTTGAAAAATGCAAAATGTTATGAACATGAAATTGGCCATGAACAAAGTGACTTTTGCCCATCTTCACAAATTCGATTCTCCCTAACCACAAGGGTGTTTGATGAGTTCTTGGACAATTTGGAAAGCTTGGAATGTGTACTACAATCCATCTTTGTAATGCAAGTTGAAATTTCAAGTGGAAGCATGTGAAAAGTGGCCATGAAGTTGGGCAAAAATCCTGCCTAGAATAGGTCAAAAATTTTCTAAGTTAAGAATGTTTTGCACCCTTGTTCCAAAAATCATAACTTGAGTTACAAGCTTCTCTTGAGGAAACTTTGTGAAACAAAGTTGTAGATTTTGCAATGGAATATAACTTTCATGTTTTGAGTTTTGTTTGAATCCAAATGTATCTTGATGAAAAAATGGGACAAAGTTAGGAAAAAATTAGGAAATTTCATAACTTAGAAAATTTCTAAGTTATGAAATTTCTTCATTTCAAACCCTAATTTGTAATTTTTGATTTCTTGATGAACAAGTTTCATAATTTGACATGTTTTGATGAAAAATGAATCTTGACACTTGATTTTGACCAAAAAGTCAAAGTTTGACTTTTCAGTATACAATCAAATTTTAATCAGTTGGCTGGAAAATTCATCTGTCAATCTTGTGCATTTGGGATCTTTTGAACTTGTTGAATGTGTCAAGACCATGTCATTGAGTCCTTGAGTCTATATGTGAGCTTGGTTTGCCATTGGCCACGTCAAACAGTCAAAAATTGCCTTTGTGCAGTCAAAACCCTAAAAATGACCATTTTGCCCTTTTGGTAATCTGATCAAATTTCTTGTGGAATTGTGATCCAAACTTGACCAATTGGTTCATATGAGTTCATAATGTTTATGTGGGTCAAAAATCATGAGGTTTGACTGTCAATTGACCACAGTTGACTTTTTCCTCAATACAGCTGCTTTCTAGGTCAACTGTCCAATTGACTGGGCAAAGATTGGAATCAAGGCTTGAAACTTGGTATGGATAAACTTGTGAGTCCAAAATGAAGCATGAAAGTCATCTTGGGCCTTTTAGGTCAAAACATCTTTGTGCAAACTCAAACCCTAATTTGGGTCAACAATGCATGGAGGGGTCCTGAGCAGAGTAAACCCTAACTTGATCTTGAGCTCCAAGGGTCTTGTGGTGAGAAAATATTGAGGAAATGGGAGGGAAAATTTTGGGGTACAATAGTTTCCCCTGTTCAATCTTCTTAGACCTGAGGATCTAGATTGGCTTGCGTGCCTTTCATGATCCGAAGGTGGAAGATGATTGAACACTAAAGTGCCCAGAAATTTGCACTCGCATAGTGGAGTATCAGCAATGTGATGGCGGGAATGGGCTTATAGATGCCATTCGGAAAGATGGTGGATAGGAGGATGGGATTATAGATGCCATCGGGGGTGTGACAGAGCCTTGTCGGAAATGGGCTTATAGATGCCATTTGGAGGTGTCGATCGCGTAAGAGATTCATTAGCGGGAACTTGCGTACCTGAGAAAGAAAGATGGTTTCCTGGCTTGCTACAAGTGTTAATCTTCAGTCTCCTCATGCAGATATGCCCTGGCTAGGTACAGGTATCGAATCTACAATTAGACGCTCACAGATATGCCCTGGCTAGATACAGGAATCGAATCCGGAACTTGTCGTCTACAGATATGCCCTGGCTGGATACAAGTATCGGATCTGGAATTTGTCGTCTTCAGATATGCACTGGCTGGATACAGGTGTCGAATCTGGAATTAGTCGTCTACAGATATGCCCTGGCTGGATACAGGTATCGAATCTGGAATTAGTCGTCTACAGATATGCCCTGGCTGGATACAGGTATCAAATCTGGAATTTGTCGTCTACAGATATGCCCTGGCTGGATACAGGTATCGAATATGGAATTTGTCGTCTTCATATATGCCCTGGCTGGGTACAGGTATCGAATCTGGAATTTGTCGTCTACAGATATGCCCTGGCTGGATACAGGTATCGAATATGGAATTAGTCGTCTACAGAACGCCCTGGCTGGATACAGGTATCGAATCTGGAATTTTTCGTCTACAGATATGCCCTGGCTGGATACAGGTGTCGAATCTGGAATTTGTCGTCTACAGATATGCCCTGGCCGGATACAGGTATCGAATCTAGAATTTGTCGTCTACAGATGTGCCCTGGCTGGATACAGGTGTCGAATCTGGAATTCTTCATGCAGACATGCCCTGGCTGGATACAGGTATCGAATCTACAATCAATCACTCACAGATATGCCATGGCTAGATACAGGTATCAAATCTGGAATTGCGATAGTTGATAGTAATCATCTTTGGATTGTCCTTTTCCTGAAAAGGCAAAACATTAGTTGTATGCAATGTCATGATGTATGAGATGCATGATGTTCTCAAAAATAAATGAGATCGTGTGATATGATGCGTATATGTATGTATCAGGATGTATAAAATGTGAAATGTCTATGAATGTGTTTTCGACTAGGAAAATAAATCCTTGACGAAGGCCGGGAAATCAAATCCTGGGCTGATTTTGAAGAGTAGAGTTCTTCGCTTCCGCTGGGGATGATGGTTGCAAGAATAAACCGGTAGGAGAAGATGACTCCGTTGGGGAATAAACTTGTTGGAGAGATTACTCTGCGGGGAATTACTCTGTGGGAAGAGATACTTCGCTGAGGTTTTGATGGGAGCTCCGCCGGGGATTCCACTGATAAGTTAAGTTGGGGAATTTGATGAACTCCGCTGGAGAATAGGAAGAACTTCGCCGAGGACGATCTTTTTGTGGTAATTAGCTGAGGATAACCCAGTTATACCCTGGTGGGGAAATAACCTTTGAATAAAGTCGGGGAGAGACGTATGTACTCTGCAGGGGATAAGCTTCCAGAATCTACTGGGGAGGATGATTCAACTTTCCTGGGGAAACTCTTCAAACTGTACCGGGGAATGGTTCCACTGGATGTCTGTATTCCGCCGGGGAACAATCTTATATTAAGACTGCCAGGGATGCTTGCTGAGAAATGTCTATACTCCGCTGGGGAATGTTGAGATCTTCTGGGGATGCCCAACTTCTTTAAGGCTGACAGTAGACTAAATCTGCTTGGGGAGAGTATCGCTGACTTGCTGGAGATACTGTGCCTTTTTAGGGCTGATGGGAGACCAACTCTACCTGGGGAGAGTATTGCTGAATCTTGTCTTACTCAACGGGAGTGAAGGTATCCTGGTTACGTTCTTCAGCCGAACCTACTTTGGTACCTTGGTGGACAGAGCAACTAGGTCGCTTAGACAAATCTTTACTGCCCCTGTTTCTGATGTCATCTGTAATTAGTCCTTTGTTTCGCATGCAAATATTCATGATTAGAAATTAATGTCAAATGCATATATCAAAAATGAACATTGGACGTTCTTTGCAAAACAAAACAGAAAAAGGAAAAACGATGGGTAATTTGTCTGAAAAATTGAACTTGTATTGATTTTGAAATTTGCCTGTAAATAGGCGTTTTATGTACAGGAGGCTGACGTCCTAGTAAGAGAACGCCGCCGAGAAAAATAGAGTTTATACAATTTTGTGAAAAGGAAACAAAACAGCTATGTGAAAAATAATCCCACTGGGTTCTAACTCTGCTATCGCCTTTATGTCTTCAAGCATCTCATCACTTTGCTGCTTAGTTGAAGATGAAGCTGGTCGATTTGCGCCGTCTGAGCCCGATAGTTGATGCCGAATTCTGGATGCGAGGTGATCCAATGAGACATAGTATTACGCTTTATCCCTAACTTTTGCCTGGACCGCCCTTTCGGGTTTTCAGTCCATCGGGATACCCATTTTTGCCCAAGCCGCCTTTTCAGGTTTTCGACTTTCCGGGTGTACAAATTTTTTTCATTTCATCCCTTGTTTTTTCCCGAACCCTTTTGGTTCGCCAGGAAGCCCTTATTTTTTCCTAGGTGTGTCAACCTAGCGGGTCTTTAGTTCATGCGTAGTATCTTTTTACTATGTCTGCATTGGCGGGGTGAGGAAGGTCGTCACCATCCATGGTGGTTAGAATCATAGCTCCTCCTGAGAAGATATGTTTAACCACAAATGGCCCTTCGTACGTAGGGGTCAATTTTCCCCTGGGATCACTTTAAGGAAGAATGATGCGCTTGATTACCAGGTCTCCGACTTGATACTCTTGTCGTCTGACCTTCTTGTTAAATGCCCTGATTATCCATTTTTGGTACGTATGACCATGACAAATAGCAGTGAGTCTCTTTTCGTCAATTAGGTTTAATTGATCAAGCCGAGTCTGGATCCAGTCATCTTCGCTCAAACCTGCATCCTTCATTATCCGGAGAGAGGGTATATGGACTTCAATAGGCAAGACTGCCTCCATGCCATAGACCAAGGAAAAGGGAGTTGCCCCTGTTGACGTCCGTGCTGAGGTACGGTACCCATGAAGAGCAAACTGTAACATTTCGTGCCAATATTTATAGGTCATTGTCATCTTCTGCACAATCTTCTTGATGTTCTTATTCGCTGCTTCTACAGCCCCATTCATCTTCGGTCGATAGGGAGAATAATTGTGGTGCTGTATCTTAAATTGCTCGCAGAGCTCAGTGATCATCTTGTTGTTAAGATTGGTACCATTATCCGTAATGATCCTCTCAGGTACACCGTATCGACAGATCAGGTTGTGCCAAATGAACCGTGCCACGATATTCTTGGTTACCGTAGCGTAAGAAGCAGCTTCAACCCACTTTGTGAAGTAATCAATCGCTACCAGGATGAAGCGGTGCCCGTTGGATGTCGTAGGTCTGATTTCGCCGATCATATCAATGCCCCACATTGCAAAAGGCCAAGGTGCTGTCAAGACGTTCAGAGGAACCGGAGGAATGTGCACCTTATCAGCATAGATCTGGCATTTATGACAAGTTCGAGAATGCTGATAACAGTCGGCTTCCAATGTGGACCAGAAATATCCTGCCCGAAGGATTTTCTTTGCCATGGTATGTCCACTGGAATGTGTTCCGAAGGTACCTTCATGTAGCTCTGCCATGATCTTTTCTGCTTCAGTCTTATCCACACAACACAGTAAGGTTGAATCATGGTTTCGCTTGTAGAGAATGCCATTGCTGAGGAAGAATTTTGCCGCAAACCTTCTCAGGAACTTCTTGTCATTAAAAGATGCGCCTTCGGGGTATTCTTGAGCTTCAAGGTACCTCTTCACTTCATGATACCAGGGTTTTTCTATTACCTCTTCGGTCTCGAGATCACAGCAATGTGCAGGTTCGTCCAACTTCCAGATAATGATTTGGGGAGCCTCGTTGTCCCATTTGACTTTGAACATAGAAGACATCGTGGCCAATGCGTCCGCTAATTGATTCTCCTCTCTTGGGAAGTGTTCAAAAGTTATCTCCTCGAAGTGGGGAATCAACGTCAACACATACTCTTTGTAAGGAATAAGGTTTGGCTGTTTCGTATCCCACTCGCCTTTGATCTGATTGATCACGAGAGCGGAATCTCCGAAGACACTCAGGAACTTGATCCTTAAGTCAATTGTAGCTTGAAGACCCATGATGCATGCCACATACTCCGCCATGTTGTTGGTGCAGTTGAAACATAGTCGGGCAGTAAGTGGAGTATGAGTGTCTTTAGGGGATATGATCACAGCGCCGATACCATTACCTAAAGCGTTCGAGGCTCCATCAAAGTACATAGACCATCGGGATCCTTCCTCAGGTCCTTCATCCGGTCCAGGTACTTCACAATCAGTCACTACCATGATATCCTCGTCTGGAAATTCAAAGTTCATCGACTGGTAATCGTCCACTGCCTGGTGCGCCAAATGGTCTGCCAATACACTTCCCTTGATTGCTTTTTGAGTCGTGTACTGGATGTCATATTCCCTCAAGATCATCTGCCATCTGGCTATTCTTCCGGACAAGGCGGGCTTTTCGAAGATGTACTTTATTGGATCCATTTTTGAAATCAACAGAGTAGTGTGAGTCAACATATACTGTCTCAGCCGGCGAGCAGCCCATATTAAAGCGCAGCAAGTTTTCTCGAGCAGTGAGTATCGGGTCTCACAGTCGGTAAACTTTTTGCTAAGGTAATAAATGGCGTGTTCTTTTCGGCTAGACTCGTCATGCTGCCCCAGCACACACCCCATTGAGTTGTCCAGTACTGTCAAGTATAAGATTAGAGGTCTCCCTTCAACCGGTGGCATAAGAATGGGTGGCTCTTGGAGATACTCTTTGATTATGTCGAAAGCGTCCTGGCATTCATCATTCCAACGTACTACTTGATCTTTCTTCAGCAGCTTGAAGATTGGTTCACAGGTAGCAGTTAGATGCGAGATGAATCGGGCAATGTAGTTCAACCGTCCTAGAAATCCTCTGACTTCTTTCTCTGTCTTGGGAGTTGGCATCTCTTGTATGGATTTCACTTTGGCAGGGTCCACTTGAATGCCTTTGTTGCTTACGACGAAGCCTAGCAATTTTCCAGATCTCACCCCAAAGGTGCACTTGTTTGGGTTCAACCTCAGCTTGTACAACTTCAGACGGTCAAACAGCTTCTGTAGATGGTCAAGGTGTTCCTCCTCAGTTTGGGAACTTGCAATCATATCATCGACATATACTTCTATCTCGTGATGGATCATGTCATGAAACAAAGCAACCATGGCACGTTGGTAGGTTGCCCCAGCATTTTTCAACCCAAAAGACATGACCTTGTAGTAAAAGGTGCCCCACTGAGTGACGAAGGTGGTCTTCTCCAGGTCTTCAGGAGCCATCTTGATCTGATTATAACTGGAGAAGCCGTCCATGAAGGAGAATACTTTATGCTGAGCAGTGTTGTCAACCAGAACATCGATATGAGGCAGAGGGAAATCGTCCTTAGGGCTTGCCCTGTTCAAATCCCTGTAATCAACACACATTCGGATCTTACCATCCTTCTTTGGCACTGGAACCACGTTGGCAACCCACTGAGGGTAAGAAGTCACTGCTAGAAACCCGACATCAAATTGTTTCATAAACTCAGCTTTGATTTTCTCGGACATTTCTGGACGCATACGGCGGACCTTCTATTTTACCGGAGGGCATTCTTCCTTGGTAGGCAGGTGATGAACCACAATGTCGGTATCCAACCCAGGCATGTCTTCGTAAGACCAGGCAAAGATTTCCACATAGTCATGTAGCATCTGAATCAACCGTTGTTTCACACTGAGCTCCAGATTGGCACCAATCTTGACTTCCTTTCTGTCTGTCTCAGTACCCAGATTTACCGTTTCCACTGGCTCTTCATGTGGCTGAATGGCCCTCTCTTCCTGGAGTAGCAGTCTTGCGAGCTCACCAGGAACTTCACAATCATCTTCACCTTCGTCTTCGGCTAAGTTGATCGGATTTTTGAAGTCATAACTGGCAGTAGCAGAGTCGTTACCAGTGAGATCCAAAGTGGATTGGAACCTGTATGGGTGAGTGTGTGTAAATATAGCTGTTTTGCAATATATAATAAAGAAAGAAAAGGAGCGCAAGATTTTGAAATGCAACAAACGTCCAATGTTTTTATTAATGATATATGAAAATGACACACAAAAGCCCTCACAAATGAAGCCACGGTGCCCCGGGTAAGACACCGAGCCATAAAAGTTTCAAAATTTTGTCTGTTACAAATTCAAACAAAAGAGTTCATTACTGAGTGACAAAAGTAATAGGTGTGAAGTCTTTGGTAGTCCAGTTGCTTGGTCCACCGTCGGTTGTTGGGTAGATCCAGCTGTCGAATTCAGATTCCTCCACGTCGTCTTCAATAGCATTTACTCCCGGGTTGGTGATGAACACGGGAGGTCTTCCAATCCTTGCCTTACGGACAGCCCTCTGAGCTTCTGCAGTGAAACCCAGACCAAACTTGTCAGTCTTTGGAGTGAAATCAGGAAGTCGGCCCCAGTTCATGCACTCACCCTTCTCAATCACAGCCCGGGCATCCTTTAAGAAAGCCATCTTCAAAGGAGAATCTTCTACAATCACAGTCTCTGCTGACGCCAGTGTCTGAGGCACCTCTTAAAAGTGTTGAAAGGGGGTCTCAATGAACTCCCCATCCATCTCTATGTACCGGAACGAGTTAAGGTGGCTGACCATGTATTCTTCCTCCCCCTGAACTGTCACAATTTTCCCTTTGACCGGGTATTTCAGCTTCTGATGTAGTGTGGAGGTCACCGCTCCAGCCTTGTGGATCCATGGACGACCCAACAAACAAGAATAGGATGGTTGGATGTCCATCACATAGAAAGTAGTATCAAAGACCTGAGAACCAACCCTGATTGGAATGTCAACTTCACCATGCACCACCCTTTTCGACCCGTCAAAGGCCCGGACAACAATGTTACTAGGCTTGAGCTCCAAACCCTCACAATCCAACCTGTCTAGGGCCTTCTTGGGTAATACGTTCAATGAAGAACCGGTGTCTACCAACACATGGGCAAGAGTAGTGCCCCTGCATTCAATGGAGACATGCAGGGCGTCGTTATGGTTCTTTCCTTTGGCAGTCAGATCGGCGTCAGAGAAGCCCAAACCATTATCGGCAGTCAAGTTGGCCACACAATCAGTAAATTGATCAACAGACGTTTCTTGTGGCACATGGGCCGTCTTCAGGAAGGAAATCAGGGCCTTGGCATGGGCCTCTGAACACAAAAACAGTGATAACATAGAAATCTTTGATGGGGTGTGCCCCAGCTGCTCAACTACATTGAAATCACTCTTCTTAATGATCTTGAGAATCTCTTCCATCTCTTGCTGGGAAGCTTCAACAGTGGTTGTCTTCGGTGCCTCCATTAGGGCAGGCAAATCAGTAGCAATCCCTTTACCCCGAGTGTCAGATGACTCGGCAGCAGGGGTAGAAACAGGAACTTGATCAGGAAGGGAAGCAGGCACACTTGCAGGTGTGATGATAAGAGGTCTCTGAATAGCTGGCGGCGCAATATCTGGTGAGAACAGCCTACCACTGCGAGTGACTTTAGCAGGTCCGGTGATATTGGTAACGCCGGTACTAGTATCAAACTCTTGCTTTACTCCAAGAACATAAACATATGCCCCATAGTGCCATGGGACAGCTTTGTCGGATGTATAAGGGAGAGGCCCCGGAACAGTGATGATGATAGGAGCAATCTTTTGAGTAGACATGATTTTGACAAGCTTCTTTGAGGGAGCCTTAGGAGGGTTGTTAAAAATAGTAACAATAGACACTTCTTCAGCAGGGACAGCAGGAACAACAATCTTCTCGAACAAGATCTCTTTGCTATCCATCAGGTTTTGGACGCCTGACTTCAGCAAGGGACAACCAGCAGGTAAAACAGCACATAGATGGCAACCTTTACTACATCCCGAAAATAAACCGGCTAGCAACAGGTTCCTTTTGACGGTCAATAACGGAGTAACAATATCATCCACAGAGGCTACATACAGGTCTTCTTCCACATCATTCACTCCATGCTGGGGCATGGGAGCAGTTACAACATTGGGTCTGTCGGGCGCCTCAAACTGTATTTCTTTAGCATCAATAAGGTCCTGAACCTTATTCCTCAGAGCCCAACAATCGTCCGTAGCATGCCCCGGGATGTCAGAGTGATAATCGCAACGGGCGTTGGGGTTGTACTTTGGAGAAGCTGTGTTCACTACCTTCGGAGCTTCCTTGACAGTTACCAGATTGGTTGACAGTAGTTGCGGCAAAATCTGAGACAGGGTCATACTGAGCCGAGTGTACTGCCTTTTGGGTCTCTCACCCCTTGGTTGGTTATACTGCTGAGGAGCAGCAGCAGGCTTTGAAATTACCAACGCGTTGACAGCTTGGCGGCGTTCCGGTTTATTTTGTCTTCTGGGACCACAAACAACACTAGCTTCCTTCTTGAAGGGCTTCTTTTCAGTACTCGAGGAGGCACCTTTATGTATCTTCCCCGACTTGATACCAGCTTCTATCCTCTCACCAGTCAAAATGAGGTCTGTAAACCCAGTAGAAGAATTCCCAATCAGATGGTTGAAGAACGGACCAGACAGGGTCCCCAGGAACATGTCGACAAGCTCACGGTCCGTCAAAGGTGGCTGCACCCTTCCAGCCAGGTCCCTCCACTTTTGCGCATACTCCTTGAATCCTTCGCCCGTCCCCAGTGACATACCCTAGAGTTGGGTACGCGTGGGAGCGAGGTCAGAATTGTACTGATACTGCTTATAAAATGCAGTAGCCAAGTCCTCCCAGTTTCGGATACTGGCTCCATCCAGCTGATAGAACCATTCGAGTTGAGCCCTTGAAAGGCTATCCTGAAAGAAATGGATCCATAGGTTCTTGTCTGCAGTGTAAGGTTGGATCTTCCTTACATATGATCTGAGACGCAGCTTAGGGCAGGAAGCCCCGTCGTACTTCGCAAAGGCAGGTGCCTTGAACTTGTGTGGGATCACCACCCCAGAAGATAAACCTAGATCTCCAAAATCCAGCCCCGACACATGTTGAACCTCCATGGCACTTAAACGGTCCTCTAGTTGCTTGTACCTGTCTTCAGCAGGAGGATACTGTTCATCATTGTAATCTGTCTCGTTGTCGGAGACCGCAGGACTAGGAGCCCTTCCCCCTTGGGGACTGTCTTTCCCCGCAGAGGGAGTAGCCTGATCAGCCTCATTCTGCAGTGTATTCCCAAACCTCCGTCCAGTGTTAAACAACACAGTCCTCTTCTTCTTCTTCTTCTTCAAGAGCAGAGTCTTCAACTCCTGTTGACCCTGGGCTAAGCTCATGACCAGCTCCTGAAACTGGGCGTTCTGGGCCTGGAGGGCCTTGATAGCTTGTTCGGTAGTAGGCTCGGAAGACATGATGATTAAGCGCTGAAATAAACAGCGAAGAAGATTAAGCAACCTGTAGGAGAAGGGTACCTATTATGCATATGATGCAATGAGATGCGTATGATTTATGTTTTCAAAGACAATCGGGATTCAACTTTGTAGACAAAAAGGAAACACACTTCATTAGATTCAAACTTTAAATTGTTCAACAATTGGCCCTTAGGCATTACAAGAATGAAAATACTGAAAAGGAAATAAAAGCTGTAAAATAAACATCCAAAGCCCATCAATGCTCCCATGGCCTCCTCTTCTCAGTACGGATATAGTCGTTCAGGATCCGCTCCTCCTCCAATTGCTTAGTCAGCTTATGGATCTTTTGTTCCTATTCGTTGAACTTTTCCCGATAAGAATCCCGTTCTTCCTGTAACTGTGCCCAAGACCTCTTTAGTGTATCAACATCAGTGGGTATCTGAGGAGGGAGGACAGTTGGATGGACCCCGTCTTCATCAGGAAATTCAAGAATGATAGGCTTGACAGCTTCGTATGGCATACCTAACTTCTGAGCACAAATGCGGATCCATCTGCAGTAGGGTTCCATTGGTAGAGAAGTCTTCGATCCCAACTCATGTGGGTCAGCTTTGTGAATTCTTTCCCAAGCCTTGATGAATCTACGGCGTAGCTCGTCACTGTCTACCTGAAACTCAAAATTGATGTGAGGCACCAACATCTCATGAGGCCCTGCTCTTCTGGCTCTTCCAAACTGACGGAGAGCTAAACATGGATTATAAGAGATTCCTCCCTGTGTACCGATCAATGGAACATTAGGGTATTCTCCGCAACGATCAATAATGGCTACCTTATCCAAACCTCTGAGAGTCCAAATGATGTCATTATCTGTGAGAGACATTAACCTATGAGCCCAGCCCTTTCCTTCTTCATTCTTCAGCACGAACTTAGGGAGGTGTGAAATAAACCACCTTACTAACAAAGGAGCACAACACCACAGAGTTCCACGTCTTCGGGCAGTACGGGCATAGAGTTGCTGCAGGATATCACCCAAGAGAGTGGGTACAGGGTTCCGAGACATGAAGATCCTTATGGCATTGATATTGACAAAGTTATCGGGATTTGGAAACAATACTAGACCATAGATTAAGAGAGCAAGAATGTCTTCGTACGCCTTAAAGTCTAAATCATTCCAGAAACTATTAGCTTTGCCAACCAGAAATTTAGCCAAAAAGCCCTTAACTCCACTTCTAGTCTCCCAGTTAGCCATTACCTCTTCTTTGGTCAAGGGAAGGGCTGCAACAATCTCTTCAGGCCTAAGAGTCTTCTCCCAACCAGTGAATGGAGTTTGTTCCAAAACAGGGATACCAAGTAACTCAGACAATTCTTCCAGGGTAGGGACCAGCTGGAAGTCTTGAAAAGTGAAGCAATGGTATAGGGGATCATAAAACTGGACCAGGACACTCATCAATTGTTGGTCCCACTTTAAAGTGACTAAACCGAGGAGAGAACCATGCCTCTTGATGAAGGAAGTAGTGTTTGGAATCCTATCAACCAATTCCTTGAGCAAAGTAGGTGGTTGAACAAAGTTGAGCCGGATAGTATTCCTACGCACGGGCATCATGATGTCCTACAAAACAGAGCAAAGATGAAACCCTCTTGTCTTTGAAATGGCTCAGTCCTTATGCAGGTTGCATGCAATGGTATGATGGTATGATGCTATGATAAAGCACACCACAAGTATCCACAAAGGCAAACATGATAAGGCACACAAGTCACACAAGACAACCCTTAGGGTTTAGGCCAGCATGAAGTTTAGGTATTACCCTCTTTTAGTTTCGTTGGTTAAGACCTGTCCTATCAAAAGTAACCGGGTTCTAGAGGATCTCAATATCATTAACTACCCTCAATCGGTCATAACTCCAGCATCGCTATCTTTTCTTGCGGCCAGAACCATCGCGAGAGTTTAGCCTCAATGAGTGTAGCATACTGCTACTGTTCTATGGCCAAGTTGGGTCAATTTAGGGTTCTAAGGTCGGTTGGTGTTTAATGACTCCTTAGAAGACCCATATTCTCCTCGTTGCAACATAAGGGATATCGGTACAGACCAAGGTGTCACACCAACGTAGCTACTGCTTCACCCATATCGGTCTACGCCTGACAGGTCCCTCACAGCTTATGCTACCTAAAAGGGTATTCCCCAGATCCGGGTTAGGATCTATGAAACTCCGATGTAAAGCCCACAAATATAAAAGCAAACAAAGCAAACAATTGAAAACAAGAGTGGTCTAATCCTAAGGTAACCCCACTTTTAAGATTTGTCCCCAGCAGAGTCGCCAGTTATGTGATACGGTGGGAGAACTGACTTGAGGTTTGCGTTTGTTTTCGCAAATGTTTCGGTTGAGCAAGAGTCGCCACCGACTTTTTATTTTATCCTAAGGAAAGGTTAAAAAGCACAGCAAAAACCTTTGAGATGTTTTCTTGGGTTCGGGGGGTAGATTATAGAAAGGGAAGGTATTAGCACCCTTTCTATCCATGGTTATCCATGGGCTCTTAGTTACTTGCTTAGATCACTTGCCTTGTGTTTTCAATTGTTTGAAATGGTGCTTTGTGTGTGGGTTTGAAAATGTTTTGAAAAGAGGCCATTTGTGGTGGCAACCTTTGTAATGATCCATGTTTGAATGTATACAAAGGTGTACTTATCTTTTGAAAAGTTTTCAATGTTTTTGAAATTTGTTTTGAAAGTGTGTTGTGATGTATGTTTTGGAAAGTAGGCAAGTGTGTTTTGCAAGTTTGGTCAAGTAACTAAGAGTTTTGTCTACCCTAAATTTACTCAAAGGTTTTTCCTATGTTTTAACCCTTTTAACAATTTTGTTCCACCATTGTATTTGGTGGACAATCTTGTGTTAGGATGTCAACGGGACAGGCGCGGGTCATCATTTATACCATGAATGCAATAGTGCCAAGTATCTTTGGCAACTTTTCCTTTAAGGGACTTGATCATTTTTAGGCAACTTTCGAAAGCGTCATCGAGGGACTATGATCATCTGATTTGTTTTGTTTTGCCAAAGACACCCAACATGCAACATGGTCCATTATTGAAGGCAACAAGTGGAGTAACCCTAGGGGTGCAAATGTGATTGGTGTTGTCCATTTTCATGCTTTTTGTCTTTTGTTTAGTCAAGCTATTTGTTATTTTATTTACATACAAACCCTAAGTCTATCATGGTATATTTAGAAAACTTTAAAATGCGGAATTAAAAGTCCTAAATTATTACAAAAATAATCATGGGGATGGGGGTACAAATGTTCAAATGGGGATGAGACTTTAATAGGAGAATGGTATCCCAATATTTACAACCAAATCGAATCAATCGCAAATATAATATGTATCAATGTATAAGAATAAATAAATGTGTATGTGTAAATGTATTTGTGTAAGTGTGTGTGATTTATTTACAAGTGAAATAAAAATAATAAAAAGAGTTAATTTTGGATATTTTCATGTTTAGGGCAAAACCCTAATTTCCTAAATAAAAGGTATTTATTATTTATTATATACAATATTTATTAATTATACACAAAAATAAATAAAAGGGAAGTATGTTGTAAAAAAGTAATTTTTGAGGTCAAATATTAATAAAGATAAAAAATGCATTATTTTTGTATTTATCCTAAATATTTAATAAAAGATAGATAAGTATTTATATTATTTACTAAATATATTGAATATGTACAAAAATAAAAAAAGTTAATTATTTACAAAAAAAAGTATATTTTTCAGAAAATGTTTCCAAAATGTAAATAAAAAAATAATAACTAAAAAATATGTTTTGTCTTATTATTTTTAATGTTTTAAACAAATAGTATTATATTTATTTATATATGTAACTAAATGAAACAAACAAATATCAAATAAAATGCAAAAAATGTGAGAAAAATATTTTTAGTGTTTTTTCATGCTTGAATGAAAATATAAAATCAGAATCAAAAAGAAAAAATCAAAAATGACAAATATATCACATAATGGGCCAGGGGGGTGTAAGTGTGAAAGTGAGGGTGCAAACAGAAAAATGAATCAGGCCCAGCCCAAAGGACTTTGTCTTCAACCTCCAGCCATTGAACAACAAAACACGCGTTTCTTTGCTTGATTCAAACATCCTGATTCTTTGATTTTTAGCACAAACTTATAACACAAAAAATGTCAAGCATCAAATCACGAATTCATACATATCAAGAACTTGATCTAACTCTCAGAAATGAGAGAGAATTTCCTCTCCCCCAATTCCTGACCTAACTTTTGTTCAATATTCAGGTTCAAAATTCTCTCAGTACACACAACATAAATGAAAAGTAATGATATGGGTAGCTTCAGGGCCATGAGTAGGACATAACTTCTTCACAAACCTAAGCCTAGATATGCTTGGATAGAGAGATATAAGTTCAAACTCTTACCTGTTCAGCTTGAATCGTGTGCAACAATGGAGGTACTTTCAATGCAGTGTGAGGACTTGTACAGCTTGCCTGAGGTCCAAGGATGCTTCCTCTATGCTTGGCTTGCTTTGAATCCTTATGAATCAATCCATGGAAGTCAACCTGCAAGAGAGAAAAGTGAAAATGGCACACTTGGTTAGAGGTGTTACAGTCTGTTTCCAAGGCTTGGGATAGTTTGTATGGATGGTAGGGAATGTGTTTGAATTGGTTTGGATGAAAACGCACGACAGAAATGGACTGTGGGATTCAAGTTGCAGAAGAGACTCTGTTTTTGCAGCAAGGAGGTGTTTCTGTGAATGAGGAGGTATTGAAGGTGGTTAGGTCGTGCTTCAGGTTAGTTAGGGAGTATGGAAAGTGTTTACAAACTTTGCTTGAGTTGGTTCTTGCAGGAATGTGAGTTCTTGTTCAAAATGCAAGTTTTCTTCTTTGATAAGTAAGAGTTGTCAAGTTAGGTTGTAGGATACCACAGGCCCCTCAAGCATGCTGCCTCTTCCCTCCTTGATCAGTGGGATTAGTTGATAATCTTGTGCCTAAAAGATCTGCATCGTACTTCTTTGATTTGTGTTTTGACATAAAGTGCACCTTTTCAAAAATGGCTAAGTTACTTTTTCTAATTATGGATTAAACTTCCATGTAATGACCAAATGAGCAAAATAACATCTTGGCACAAAGTTTTAGCATTGAATTATTGAGTGCAAATAGGATTAGATACCTGTAACCTAGCTTGTGCAAGCTGACTTGAAAAATGCAAAGTGTTATGAACATGAAATTGGCCATGAACAAAGTGACTTTTGCCCATCTTCACAAATTCGATTCTCCCTAACCACAAGGGTGTTTGATGAGTTCTTGGACAATTTGGAAAGCTTGGAATGTGTACTACAATCCATCTTTGTAATGCAAGTTGAAATTTCAAGTGGAAGCATGTGAAAAGTGGCCATGAAGTTGGGCAAAAATCCTGCCTAGAATAGGTCAAACTTTTTCTAAGTTAAGAATGTTTTGCACCCTTGTTCCAAAAATCATAACTTGAGTTACAAGCTTCTCTTGAGGAAACTTTGTGAAACAAAGTTGTAGATTTTGAAATGGAATATAACTTTCATGTTTTGAGTTTTGTTTGAATCCAAATGTATCTTGATGAAAAAATGGGACAATGTTAGGAAAAAATTAGGAAATTTCATAACTTAGAAAATTTCTAAGTTATGAAATTTCTTCATTTCAAACCCTAATTTGTAATTTTTGATTTCTTGATGAACAAGTTTCATAATTTGACATGTTTTGATGAAAAATGAATCTTGACACTTGATTTTGACCAAAAAGTCAAAGTTTGACTTTTCAGTATACAGTCAAATTTTGATCAGTTGACTGGAAAATTCATCTGTCAATCTTGTGCATTTGGGATCTTTTGAACTTGTTGAATGTGTCAAGACCATGTCATGAGTCCTTGAGTCTATATGTGAGCTTGGTTTGCCATTGGCCAGGTCAAACAGTAAAAAATTGCCTTTGTGCAATCAAAATTCTAAAAATGACCATTTTGCCCTTTTGGTAATCTGATCAAATTTCTTGTGGAATTGTGATCCAAACTTGACCAAATGGTTCATATGAGTTCATAATGTTGATGTGGGTCAAAAATCATGAGGTTTAACTGTCAATTGACCACAGTTGACTTTTCCCCAATACAGCTGATTTCTAGGCCAACTGTCCAATTGACTGGGCAAAGATTAGAATCAAGGCTTGAAACTTGGTATGGATAAACTTGTGAGTCCAACATGAAGCATGAAAGTCATCTTGGGCCTTTTAGGTCAAAACATCTTTGTGCAAACTCAAACCCTAATTTGGGTCAACAGTGCAAGGAGGGGTCCTGAGCAGAGTAAACCCTAACTTGATCTTGAGCTCCAAGGGTCTTGTGGTGAGAAAATATTGAGGAAATGGGAGGGAAAATTTTGGGGTACAACAGGAACCATCACTGTCTTTTGATTCCAGAGGAATGTTTTTAATGATTCGTTGTATTACGAGATGAGAGTCTGCGGCTAAACACGCGTTTGAATCAACTGAGAGACTACCCTGCCCTAGGTTTTGATTAAAGGTTTTAAGTTGTGTTAAAACAGAAAACTCATACTTCTTTGGCTAGAAGGGGTTGACTAGGAATTATCTTCCTTATAACTCCAATGTTTAGGATTTGAAAAAACGCATGTACATCATCAGCAAGGTCTGTTCAAAAGCATACTGTATGAGATTATGGCATTGTTTTCGTCATCCTCCCTCTAAAGGATTGTGACTTTTAGCAAGAGTTGAATGTCATAAAGTGAGTAAAAAGCATAGTTTAAATGTAATTAAAATGAGTGGATCAAATCAAGACAAACATATGCAATGCATTAATGAAACAAAGTTTGACATTAATAGATAATTGTTTGAACAAGTAAAAGAAATTACAACTTGAAAATTCAAATGAACAAAAGCTTTCAATGATTCATCATAGGAGTAACGATTATGTTTGGAGTCTCCGGAGGGTCAAACTCGATCTCCTTGGCATCAATCATGTCTTGGAGCTTGTTCTTCAGAGCCCAACAGTTGTTTGTGTCATGTCCCGAACTATCAGAGTGGTATGCACACCTTTCATTGGGATGATAGGTAGGAGCAGAAGTATTTGGGTTCCGGAGAGGAGCCTTTAACGTAATCAGCTCTGCCTTCAACATGTGTTGTAGCACTTGAGCCAGTGACATGTTGATCTTAGTGAATTGTCTTTTAGGTGCGACCTCCTTACGTTGATGCCCCTGTCTTTATTGAGCAGGCGTAGGATTAGAGATCAAGATTAGACCCTTTCTTCTCGTTGTATGGTTTTTTCTGAGCATCAGAAGGTGTAGCTCTTTGGATCTTTCCACTTTTGATGCCAACTTCGACTCTTTCGTCAGTCAGTATTAGCTCGGAGAACCCGACTGAGCAACTTCCGATCAGGTGTTTGAAGAAAGGTCCTGTCAAAGTTCCCATAAAGATGTCAATTAGCTCCCTGTCACTTAAAGAGGGCCGCACCCTACCAGCCAGGTCTCTCCACTTTTGAGCATACCCTTTGAAGCTCTCGTTAGAACCCATGGTCATGTTCTGCAATTGCATACGAGTTGATGCAAGATCAGCATTGTACTGATACTGCTTATAGAAAGCAGCAGCCAAATCTTCTTAAGTGTGGATGTGAGAACTCTCCAATTGATAGAACCATTCGAGTTGAGTCCCTACTAGGCTCTCTTGGAAGAAATGGATCCAAAGCTTTGGATCAGTTGTGTATGGTTGAATCTTGTGAACATTAGACTTTAAGTGTATCTTAGGGCAAGAGACTCCATCGTATAGGGAAAAAGTAGGGATTTTGAACTTTGGCGGGATGACCACTCCAGAAACCAAACCCATGTCTCCTAAATCCAAGCCAGGTATCTGTTGAATCTCCATAGCACTGAGGCGATCCTCCAACTGTTTGTACTTGTCATCAGTGGGAGGATATTGTTCCTCATAGTAGTCAGCTTCGGCTCCATCAATCTCCAGACTGTTGTCTTCTTCATAACTATCCCTCATGTTGGATGGAGTTGAAAGATCTAGAGCTCTCTTGACTGGTCCTCCAGGTCTTCTTCTCGAGTTCAGGACACCTATTGACTTCTTGGAATTATTCCTCTTGTCTTTGAGAAGGAGAGTTTTCAGGTCCTCTTTCCCCTTAGCCATAGCCAGGAACAATTGTTGGAATTGAGCATTTTGAGCTTGGAGATCTTTCATCGTTTGTTCCATATCCATCTTACTGAAATAAACAGCATGAGGATAAGGAGACCTGAATGGGAGAAACTTGTCATGATATGATGCATGATATGTGGATGCATGTTTTCAAGGATCTCGCAGGGTTAGTAGTCACTTACAGTTTTGGACCGGAGAACTTTGTATCGGTGGATGTCTTTCCACAAGAATTAAGCTCACCATGTCAAATGGGTTGTAGCCTTTGACTCCGGTTTGTACTTGATTTTTAACGGTGTTTGGTTAGAGGAAAATAAATCCTATTGTCTCTTGATAGACATCTGGTTCAACGTGACCCTGCATCATAGGCCCTCGAGATCCTTGAAACGACTATTGAAAATGCTATGGTATGATGTTATGATGTCATGATAAATCACAGGTATAACAAACACATAAAAATCATACTAAGTCCTTAGGTTTAAGGCCTGCTTGAGTTTTAAGGTCATACCCTCTTGAATCTGGATTGGTTCAACCTGTCCTATAAACATGTAAACGGGTTCTAAAGGGATCTCAATATCACTGATCTTTCCCCCAGCTTCGTTCAATAGGAGATTGACTCGCAACCAAACATAGCTCAAGAGTCGAACCTCAATGAGTGTAGCATCAAGTATCTGTCGACCTTGGGGATACACCAAGGCCGGCCATCTCGTTACGTCCTACTGGACAAGTTGTGCAATTAAAGGTTCTAAGGTCAGTTGATGCTTCACGACACCACGCGGCGGCCCCGTACTCTCCTTGATTGACTCAAGGGTTACCGGTACCAACCAAAGTGCCACATCAACGTAGCTACTGCTTCAACTGTGTCGGTATACACCGCACAGTTCCCTCACAATTTATTGCTACTTACCTAAAAGGTGTCCCAAAATCCGGGTGTAGGATTTTAAAACAAACCTAAACGAGGAACCAAAATGTAAAGCAAACAAATCAAACAATGTAAGCAAGTAAATGTGATCTAACCCTAAGGTAACCCCACTTTTAGAGAAGTCCCCAGCAGAGTCGCCAGTTCTGTGATACGGTGGGAGAACTGACTTGAGGTGTTTTGCGTTTGTGTTCGCAAATGTTGCAGTTTAGCAAGAGTCGCCACCGATTTTTCTTTTGTCCAAAAGGAAAGGTGAAAAAGCACAGGAAAGACCTTTGGAGATGTTTTGAGTTCGGGGGGTAGATTATGAAAAGGGAAGGTGTTAACACCCTTTTCATCCATGGTTTTCCATGGGCTCTTAGTTACTCGCTAGATTAACTTGCTTTTGTTTGAATGTACTTTATGGTGTGGGCTTTAAAAGTGTTTTTAAAATATCTTTGTAATGGTTCTCATTTCTATAAGAATGTATACAAAGTTTTGTTTCGAAAGATAGTTTAAAGACGTGTTTGTCTAATGTGTTTTGGAAAGTGATTTTCGAAAAGATATTTTGCAATGGTTCTCGTCTCTATAAGAACGCATACAAAATGTTTTATCTTTTTGAAAATGTTTTTGAAATGAAAGTGTTGGTGTGTAAAATGTTTTTGTTGTGAGCAAGCAAGTAACTAGGAGCGAACCTACCTACTCGAAAGGTCTTAAATGTGCTTTTCCTTCTCCTTTATATGTGACTATCTTACCATTGGTTTGATAAGAAGCCCCATCGTTGAATGTGAAGGGACAGGTGTGGGACGTTTGGATAGTCATAGAAGGCAACTTATGAGACGCTTTAGCAATATCGTTTAGGGACTAGATCGTTTACCGAAGGTAACATCGAGGGTCATCGAGGGACTACGATCCTTTTTTATCGAAGGGGTTTTTCTAAAACGTCCCATATTCGAGGGACATGACTATTTTTCCGAAAGGCAACAAAGATGAGATTACCCTAGAGATGCTAGTGTGCAAGTGTGTTGGTTTGCATGCATTCTTTCTTGTATTTGAAAGTCATCTATTTATTGATTTTATCTTGCCATACATCCTATTTACTAACAATATATAAAAAGCAAGTAAAATGCAAAAAATAAAATCTAAGCTATTACATCGCTTTAGGGGGATGGGGGTACAATTTAAAAATGGGGATGAAGTGGAGACTGAAATATTACAACCATATTGAATGATAATTAAAACAATGTAAAAACAACGTAAAATAAAAGGAAATTTGCATTTTGAACTGCTATGTGTCGACCCATGCTGCTATGCATCGACACATAGCTTTTCCTTGCTCCTGTAAAACAAAATCTGCTCAGTATGAGTCGACACATAATGGGATGTGTCGACTCATGCACCTTCTTGCATCAATGTGAAACGCGTATGTGTTGACTCATAGTCTTTTCCCACTTCTGTTTTGTAACCTGAAATCAGTATGAGTCGATGCATGGGGGTTATGTGTAGACTCATACCTTGTTTTTTCACTAGGATGAGTCGACACATGAGGATATGTGTCGATACATGCTGTATTTTCCTGCTTTAAACATTGTTTTACTGACTGTACAGGTTAGCATATGATGGATAAATGTAAATAAAATATGATTGAATAAGTCTAAACCATAAGCAAATGATTAGTTTAAAGGGATAACAAAATACTACATCTTATCTTCAAAAACAACAAATCATTAATGATGTATGAAAAGATATCAAGTCAAGAAGACTTACCTTTTGGGTTGCACTGGCTGTTTTAAATCTGGATGTTTTCCAAATGTTAAGATGACCTCAATGAATCTCCAGGAAGCTACTCCGGACTGTTGAAACTAAGTTAGGCTGTACTGTGATGTTTTTTGTATTTTTGAAGGTTTAGATGAATAATACTACAAGGATTGTTGTTATGTTTGGACAATCTTTGTAGGTGAAGAGTTGTTTGGCTTATGGGAGAGTTTGTATGGTGGAGTAAGGGGTTGGGTCTTATTTTGTATAAGAACATAACCTTTTTTTTAAAATGAATGAGTCAAGTTTTTTCAAAGGATGTTGTTTTTCTGCTCAACAAAAACTCTCTATTCTCTCTCTCAAAATCCCACTTCAAAAATCCAGCCCCTTTTGTCTTATGAGACAGTCCCTCTTGTAGACCTTTGACTGTGGTTTAGGGGGGAAACCAAATAAGCTATTTTGAATTGTTTTTGCTTACTGTTTTGACACTTTCTTCCCACAATTTTTCTTTGCCATTTTGGTGCAATTCTGGGGCTATTGTGATGCAGGTTTGGGCAGACTGCATAGAGTAGTTTTGGACTATATTGGGCAACATGTATACTTGGGGTGCATCATAGCACATGTTTTATTGCAGGCAGCATGGGGTATTATGTCAATGTGGCATATCACATTTTGTTCAACTTGGACAGTATGATTTGTAGCATGACACAAATTTGGTCTTGTGGAATATTTCATGTACATTATGTCAAGGGAAAATAATGTGGCAAGGTTTTTTTTGAGAGAACTCAATCAAGACATAATTTTAGAATTTGTAATTTTTCAAAAATGCCACTTTGTAATAACTTGAATTAGTTGCATCATTTTGAGTTATTTGGAATTGTAGCAAAAAATGTCATGAAGTAAATGAAATTAACCAAGTATAGAAAATACTTAGAAAAATTTCAAAGTCTTGCAAAGTTGGATTTTTGATTCTCTTTATTTTTATGATCAAACTCCATTTTTGGATGTCTTGACATAATGTGATTTTTGGGACTCAAATTTGGTCAAAAAGTCAAAGTTTGACTTTTTAGCATTCGGTTGACTTTTTCCAGCTAAAACTTCAATGTTACTCATTTTGCCCCTTTTTGATAATTTGAATGATTCTTCTTAAAAAAAGTGGTCTAAGGCTTGAAACTTGACTGAAGTAATTCCAAGAGTCCTCGAGACATGAGAGGGCAAATTTTGGGGTACAACACTGCCCTTTCGGGTTTTCGGTCCACCGGGATACCCTTTTTTTCCCAAGCCTCCCTTTCAGGTTTTCAGTTTGCCGGGTGTACAGATTTTTTTGTATTTTATCCCTAATTTTTGCTCGAAACCTTTTGGTTCGCCAGGATGCCCTAATTTTTGCCTAGGCCAGACGACCTAGCGGGTCTTTATTCTTGCGTAGTATCTTTTAACTATGTATGCGTTTACAGGGTGCGGAAGGTCCTCGCCATTGCGGGTCTTTATTCTTGCGTAAGATCATTGCTCCACCAGAGAATATGTTTTTGATCACAAATGGTCCTTCGTGTGTAGGAGTCCATTTTCCCCTGGGATCACCTTGTGGCAATATGATACGCTTGATTACCAAGTCACCAACCCGATATACCTGACGTCTGACCTTTTTGTTAAAAGCTTTGATCATACGTTTTTGGTACATCTGACTATGACAGACAACCGTATACCTCTTCTCATCAATCAAGTTCAACTGGTCAAGTCGAGTTTGAATCCATTCATCTTGATTCAGCCCTGCATCTTTTATGATTCTCAGAGAAGGTATTTGGACTTCAATTGGTAGGACTGCTTCCATACCATATACCAAAGAGAAAGGAGTTACCTTTGTTGACGTGCGTGTCGTGGTACGGTAACCATGGAGAGAAAATGGTAACATCTCATGCCAGTCCTTGTAGGTCACTGTCATTTTTTGTATGATCTTCTTGATGTTTTTATTAGCGGCTTCTACAGCGCCATTCATCTTCAGCCGGTAAGGAGAAGAGTTGTGATGTTGTATCTTGAATTGCATGCATAGTGCGATAATCATAGTATTATTGAGATTTGTACCATTATCTGTGATGATTCTCTATGGGATACCATACCGACATATGAGGTTCTGCTTGATGAATCGGGCCACAACGTTCTTGGTAACAGAAGTGAATGAAGCTGCCTCGACCTATTTTATGAAATAATCAATAGCAACCAAGATGAAGCGGTGTCCATTAGAAGCTGTGGGTTTGATATCACCAATCATGTCAATGCCCCACATTGCGAAGGGCCAAGGAGCAGTCAGGACGTTTAGAGAAACTGGAGGCACATGTACTTTGTCAGCATAGACCTGGCACTTGTGGCAAATTCTTGAATGTTGATAAAATCTGCTTCTATAGTGGACCAGTAGTATCCCGCCCGTGGGATCTTTTTAGTCATCATGTATCCACTAGAATGAGTGCCAAAGGTACCTTCGTGTAAATCAACCATGATCTTTTCTTCCTCAATCTGGTCTACGCAATGAAGTAAAGTAGATTCGTGGTTGCATTTATAGAGAATTCTGTTACTGAGGAAGAATTTAGCAGAAAACCTTCTCAGGAACTTCTTGTAATTGACTGAAGCACCCTCCGGATACTCTTGGGCCTCGAGATACCTCTTAATTTCATGGAACTAAGGCTTGTCCACTACTTCTTTGGTATCAATCTCGTGACAGTGAGCTGGTTCGTATATCCTCTCAATGGTGATCTGAGGAGCCTCGTTATCCCACCTGATTTTAAACATGGATGACATAGTAGCTAGCGCGTCCGCTAGTTGATTTTCCTCTCGTGGAAAATGCTCAAAGGTAATTTCCTCAAAATATGGGATTAATGGCAACACATGTTCTTTGTAAGGGATGAGATTAGGATGCTTCGTGTCCCATTATCCTTTGATCTGATTGATGACTAAGGCTGAATCTCTAAATACCTTTAAGGACTTGATTCCCAAATCTATGGCGGCTTTGAGACCCATAATACACGCTTCATATTCTGCCATATTATTGGTACAATTGAAACAAAGCCTCACGGTGAAGGGAGTATGACATCCTTCATGGGATATGATCACAGCGCCTATGCCATTGTCGAGTGCATTGGAAGCTCTGTCAAAAACCAAGGTCCACTGGGATCCTTGTTCAGATCCGTCATATGGTCTGAGTTCTTCACAATTGTTTACCAACTTGATATCTTCATCAGGGAACTCGAATTTCATGGACTGGTAGTCATCCACAGCCTGATGAGCAAGGTGATCGGCTAACACACTGCCCTTTATTGCTTTTTGGGTAGTGTATTGAATGTCGTATTCAGTCAGGATCATCTTCCATCTTGGTATTCTTCCAGAGAGGGTGGGCTTCTCGAATATGTATCTAATTGGATCCATCTTGGATATCAACAAGGTAGTATGGCTCAACATATATTGTCTTAGCCGGCGAGCAGCCCATGCCAAGGTGCATCAAGTTTTCTCAAGCAGTGAATATCTGGTTTCACAGTCGGTAAATGTTTTGCTCAGGTAGTATATTGCATGCTCTTTTCGGCCAGACTCATCATGCTCCCCCAACACACACCTCATTGAATTTTCCAAGACAATTAGATACATGATCAAAGGTCTTCCCTCGACTAGCGACATCAAAAAAGTAGGCTCTTGAAGGTACTCTTTGATCCTGTCAAAGGCAGCCTGGCAGTCTTCGTTCCAATCCAACACTCGATCTTTCTTCAGTAATTTTGAGATTGGTTCACAAGTAGTGGTTAGGTGAGAAATGAATTTGGCGATGTAGTTTAGCTGTCCTAAGAATCCTCTGACTTCCTTCTCGGTGTGAGGAACATGCATTTCTTGTGTTGCTTTTACCTTTGTAGGGTCCACTTCGATACCTTTACCGCTGACAATGAAGCCTAGGAGTTTACCAGACCTCACTCCAAATGTGCATTTACTCGGGTTCAACCTTAGTTTGAGATCTGGCTATCATGTCATCCACGTAGACCTCTACCTCGTGATGGATCATATCATGAAACAAAGCTACCATGGTATGCTGATAAGTTTCCCCAGCGTTCTTCAACCCGAATGGCATAACTTTGTAACAGAACGTGCCCCACTGAGTGACGAAGGTCGTTTTCTCCATGTCCTCAGGTGCCATTTTGATTTGATTGTACCCGGAGAAACAATCCATGAAGTATTCAAGTCTCTGTAATCCACACACATGCGTACTTTACCGTCCTTTTTAGGCACTGGAACAACATTGGCGACCCATTATGGATAGGAGGTGATGGCTAAGAATACGGTGTTGAACTGTTTCATGACTTCATTCTTGATCTTCTCTGACATTTCTGGCCGCATGCGACGAACTTTCTGTTTTACCGGAGGGCAGTCTTCTTTTGTCGGCAGACGATGGACCATGATATCAGCGTCAAGTCCTGGCATGTCTTCGTATGACCAGGAAAAAACCTCAATATAGTCATGTAGTAATTGAGTTAAGCGCTTCTTGACACTAGGTTCTATATTGGTACCTACCTTGACTTCTTTCTTGTCCTCTTCGGTACCTAAGTTAACTGTGTCAACCAACTCTTTGTAGGGCTGTATGGTCCTTTCTTCCTGTTGTAGTAACCTGGCTAGTTCCCATGGCATCTCACAATCTTCCTCACCTTCGTCTTCGGCTTGGTAGATCGGATTTTGAAAGTCATAATAGGCTATAGCAGAATCGTTACCCATGGGATCTTGAGTGGATGTGGATCTGCATTTTCATATGCGAGTGTGTGTAAGAGCATAAATATCTTTGAAAAAATAAAAATATAGAAAAAGAAGAACAAAGAGCGTAAAATTTGCATGCAAAAACGTCCATGATTTATTGATGACATATGAAAATGAAGTAACGACCCTCACAAATGGATTGTTGTGCCTCGGGTAAGACACAAGGTTGTAAAGATTAAATTGTTTAATTATTACAAGTCCTACAAAAATTTAAAGACAATTACCGTTGGATAAAAGTAATAGGGACAAATTCTTTGGCTTCCCAATTGTTGAGTCCTCCGCTGATAGTTGGAAAAATACATTCTTCCAGGTCACAACTGTCATCACTATCTTCCACTGTGTTGACTCTATGGTTTCTGATCCACAAAGGTGGTCCCTCGGCACGAGCACGACAAACAACTTTCTGGGCTCCTTCTTCGACTAGTGCCTTGGCATCTTTTAGAGAAGCCATCTTCAGTGGAGGTCTGGTAATCTTCGGGACTTTGGAAACAGTCTTGGTTACCGCAACTGTTTGTGGGACTTCCTTGAAATGCTGACACAGAGTTTCGATGAATTCACCATCCATTTCCACATACCTAAAAGAGTTCAAGTGACTGACCATATATTCCTCTTCTCCATGGACAATGATGATTTTTCCCTTGATTGGGTATTTCAACATCTGATGCAATGTAGAGGTGACAGCACCAGCGTCATGAATCCAAGGTCGGCCTAATAAACAGGAATATGAAGGGCGAATATCCATCACATAGAAAGTTGAATCGAAGGTATGAGTTCCAACTTTGATGTGGATGTCTACCTCCCCGTGCACCATTCTCTTCGAACCATCGAAGGCCCTTACCACTATATTGATGGGTTTTAAATTTAGACCTTCACGGTCTAGTCTATCCAGAGCCCTCTTAGGCAACACATTCAATAATGAACTAGTATCTACCAGGACATGGGCCAAAGTAGTGCTCCTGCATTCGATAGAGACATGCAACACCTCATTGTGTTTCCTCCCTCTAGGTGTCATATCACCATCAGAAAAGTCCAAACAGTTATCAACTGTCAAACTGGCCACACAATCTTCGAATTGGTCAGCAGAGGTTTCCTGTGGCACATGGGCAGTTTTAAGAAATTTCACCAAGGCCTTCGCATGAGCTTTAGAGCACAACAATAAAGCTAGCATAGAAATCTTTGAAGGGGTCTGCCCTAGTTGTTTGACTACATTGCAGTCGCTTCTCTTTATAATTTTCAAAATTTATTCCATCTATTTCTTGGAAGCCTCTGGGATAGATATTGATTGCGCCTTCATTCGGACAGGCTCAACCAAAATGTCTTTGCCCCGAGTCTCGGTCGACTCGGTGATAGGGGTGTCAGTAGGGGTAATCACAGGAACTGTAGTAGTAATATCAGCAGGAACAAAAGAAGGAATGATCACAGGACCGGTAACAACTTTTGGAGGAGCAATCTCAGGGGAGAACACTCTTTCACTTCTGGTTATTTTGCTGGTTCCTATAATGTTGCCAATGTCGGGGTCAGCCTTCTCAAAAACCGGGTCTTCAACAACCAGCCATTCTTGCTTGACACAGTGGTAGTATAAGTCACCCCCATAGTTCCAGGGAACAATTTTGTCTGAGGAGTACGGTATTGGACCTGGCATAGTAATTATCAGTTGAGTCACCTTCGGAACAGATGTAATCCTAACGAGTCTTTTGGTGGAGACCCTGGGAGGATTGGCAGAAATGGTTATTATTGAAACATCCTTGTAAGAAATGGTTGGAACGGGAGTCTTTTCAAACAAAATCTCTTTGTCATCCATTAGGCGTTGGACACCTGCCTTTAATAAATGATAACCAGTCGATAGAGATAAATAGAGGTGGCAGCCTTCGCCACAACCCAGAAATAAACCGGCCTTTAACAGATTCCTTTTGATGGTTAAGAGGGGAGTAACAAGTTCATTAACAACAGTAACAAACATATCATCTTCAACAGCGTTAACACCATAGTCGTGCTTGGGCATAGGAGCAGTGATAAAATTTGGGATCTCAGGAGCGTCAAATTCAATTTCCTCTGCCTCGAGAAGGTCTTGCACCTTTTTTTTCAAAGCCCAGCAGTCGTTTGTATCATGACCTGGACTTTCTGAATGGTAAGCACAATGAGCATTTGGGTTATAACGGGGAGAGGCAATGTTGGGATTCTTCGGAGCTTCCCGCAAGGTTACCATATTAGATTTCATCAAATGCGGCAAGACTTGAGATAACGTCATATTTATCCTGGTAAACTATCTTACCGACCTTTCCGTTCTAGAATGATTGTTCCTTTGTTGAGTAGGTGCAGGCTAAGAGATCATGACAGCCCCTACCGCTGGGCGGTGTTCAGTTCTGTCCTGATTCCTATGGTCATATGCAACACTGACCTCCTTCTTTCCGGTAAAGGGCTTCTTTATCGCGCTCGAGGATGCATCTCTTTGAATTTTTCCACTTTTTATACCCGCTTCTACCCGTTCACCGGTCATGATTAATTCGGTAAACCCAGTCGAGGAGCTTCCAATCAAGTGTTTGAAGAATGAACCAGATAGCGTGCCTAAGAACATATCCACCAATTCTCTGCCAGATAGAAGGGGTTGGACCCTTCCTGCGAGATCTCGCCATTTTTAAGCATAGGTTTTGAAACCTTCACCTGTACCCATAGACATGCCTTGCAACTGTGTCCGTGTTGGAGCTAAGTCAGCATTATATTGGTATTACTTGTAAGAAGCGGCCGCCAAATCTTCCCAAGTGCAGATGTTGGTCCCTTCCAACTGGTAGAACCAATCCAACTGCGTTCCTGACAAGCTTTCTTGGAAGAAATGCACCCATAGATTTCTATCTGCAATATGGGGTTGAATTTTCCTGACGTATGATCTCAAATGTAGATTTGGACAAGAGACACCGTCATATTTAGCGAAAGTGGGGACCTTGAATTTCTACGGTATGACAACCCCTGAGACAAGTCCTAGCTCCTCAAAGTCAAACACGGGTACATTCTGGATCTCCATAGCATTGAGGAGATCTTCCAACTGTTTGTATTTGTCATCAGCCGAAGGATACTGCTCTTCAGAGTAGTCAACCTCTTCTTCCTCTTCAGATTCGGAGGGTCAGTCACTTCCTTGTTTTCCCTTCTTGATTATCCCTTTCACCCGATGATGTTGCAAAGTCTAGAGTCCGTCTGGATGGTCCTTTGAACCTTCTTCCCAGATTCAAAACACCGGTTCATTTCTTTGCTTTCTTCTTCTTTTCTTTGATCAGCAAAGTTCTCAACTCATCTTGTCCTTTTGCTAGAGTCAAGAACATTTGTTGAAACTGGGCGTTCTGCGCCTGGAGATCTTTTACTTTCTGTTTAATATCCATCTCAATGAAATAAACAATAGAAATATAAGGAGACCTGTTGTAAGAAACCTGTTTATGTTATGATGAATGAAGATGCATATGCAAATGATTTCAAGGAAATTAGATATTTAAATTTGCTTTAGACAAAAAAGGAACACACGTTATATTAATAAATCCAAGTTTGATTACATCATACCTCTTTGGGCTTACAATGAAAGAAATAAAATACAAAAACTCCTAAGAAAAAAAAGTTGAACGCATCCTCTTTGGTGCGATGTAGGCGTTCAGACTCCGCTCTTCATGAAGCTGCTTAGTGAGTTCCAGAACTTTCTTCTCGCTGGCGTAGAATTGGGCTTTGAAAGTGTCTCGCTCTTCCTTAAGTTGTATCTAATCCCTTTGTAAGTCTTTGAGAGAGGTGGGCATGTTAGGATGAAGGACAATGTATGGGACATCTCCTTCAATAACATGCTCTATGATAACTGGGAAAATGGAGGGGTAAGGCATTGCAAGACTCTGAGCGCGAGCCCGTACCCACCTAAGGTAAGGCTCAAGGAGAATGGAATTCTTGTTCCCCAATGTCCTAATGTCCACCTTACTTACCATCCTCCAGGCTCGTATGAACCTTCGACAGTATTCTTGATTGTCACTTTCATAGTCAAACACTACACCTTGGGTGAGCGCGTCATGTGGACCATCTCTTCGTGTGTACCCAAACTGTCGCAGAGCTAAGAAAGGGTTATAAGTAATGCCTCCCCTAATTCCAAGCAAAGGAACATTAGGTAATTCCCCACAATGATCAATGATAGTAATGTCCTCCAAGGATCGAGAACACCAGTAGATATCTGAATGCTTGAGTGACATCAGCATGTTGGACCACCTCAAACATTGTTCATTCTTCACAACGGATCGGGGAAGATGAAAAACAAACCATTTAGCCAATAGAGGAGTACAAAACATGAGGGTTCCTCTTCTTCTCATGGTGCGAGTGTGGAGAGAATGCAGGACATCTCCCAACAAAGTAGGCACCGGATTGTGAGATAAAAAGATTTTGACAACATTCACATCTATAAGTTGGTCAGAATTTGGAAATAGTACCAACCCATAGATGAGAAGAGAAAAAATTTCTTCAAAAGCTTGTAAATCCAGGTTATTCCAACAGTCTTGAGCTTTTTCCAGTAAGAACTTGGCTAAGAACCCTTTGACACCACTTCTTGTTTCCCAATTAGCCGTGACGTCGGATTGTTGCAAGTGTAAATCTCGGGCAACCTCTTCAGGGCTTGGGTCTCTTTCGGTACCGTCAAAAGGTAGTTGATCGAGGATAGGAATGCCCAAGAGCTGAGAGAACTCTTCCATAGTTGGTATAAGCTGGTAATCAGGGAAGGTAAAGCAATGGTGCAACGGGTCAAAGAACTCGAAAAGCACCTTAAACATATCTTCATCAAAGCTCGGGGTAACCAAGTTGAGAAGTCATCCATGTATTTTGGTGAACGGTGAATTCTCAGGGACCCTTGACGCTAAATCCTTGAGCTGAAAAGGTACTCGTACAAGGTTGACTTGGATTGTGTTCCTACGAGTTGGAGTCATATCCTACAAAATAGAACAAAGATGAATCTCAAAATCCTTAAAATTGTTAGTCTAAAATGCTATGGCATGATGTCATGATGTTATGTACAAGCATATGCACAAGTTAAATCAAACCAATTCTTAGGCTTAGGCTTGCATGGAGTCTCATAGGTAAGTACCCTCTTGAAGTTTAGTTGGATCAACCTATCCTAGTTAATAGTAACCAGGTTCTAAGGGATCTCAATATCATTGATTTGTCTTCTCGGGCATTGTTTCAGCGCAAGCCTCTTTCATGGGGACCGGAATATCCCAAAAAGCCAAACCTCAATGAGTGTAGTATCGAGTATCTACCAACTTCGGACTGCACCAAAGCTGGTCATCTCACTACGTCCTAATGGCCAAGTTAGTCAAGTAAAGGTTCTAAAAGTCAGTTAGTGCTTCATGACATCACTTAGCAGCCCCGTATTCTCCTTGACTACTCAAGGGCTACCGGTACCCACAAATATGTCGCATTAACGTAGCTATTGCTTAGACCATTTCAGTATACCCCATACAGTTTCCGCAATATATTGCTACTTACCTATAAGGTATCCCAAATTCGGGTAGAGGATTTAAGCCCAAACAAAGAACCAAAATGTAAAGCATACAAGTAAAACAAAGAAAGTAAGTAAAGGTGATCTAGCCCTAAGTTAACCCCACTTTTAAGTTGTCCCCAACAGAGTCGCCAGTTCTCTAATGCGGTGGGAGAACTTACTTGGTTATTTTGCGTTTGACCGCAATTGTGCAGATAGCAAGAGTCGCCACCGACTTTTCTTTTATCCAAAAGGAAAGACTGAAAAGAACAGGAAAGACCTTTAGAGATGTTTTCTTGAGTTTGGGGGGGTAGATTATGAAAAGGAAAGGTATTAGCACCCTTTTCATCCGTAGTTATCTACGGGCTCTTAGTTGCTTGCTAGATCACTTGCTTTTGTTTGAGTGTGTTCTTGTGGCATGGGTTTTGAAAGTATTTTGAAAATGTCTTTGTAATGGTTCTCGTTTCTATAAGAACGCGTACAAAGTGTTTGTTTCGAAAATAGTTCAAAGAGGTGTTTTTGGAATGTGTTTTTGAAAAGGTTTCTTCTTTGTAATGGTTCTCGTTTCTATAAGAATGCGTACAAAGTGTTTGTCTTTTGAAAATGTTTCAAGATGAAAGTGTTGGTGTAAAAATGTTTTGTTGTGAGTAAGCGGGCAACTAGGAGCGAATCTACCTACTCAAAATTCTTAGATATTCTTTTCCTCCTCCTTTAGATGTTTCTATCTTACCATTAATTTGGTAAGAAGCCCCATCGTTGAATGTGAAGGGACAGGTGCGGGTCAATCATATAGTCGTAGAAGGCAACTTGTGAGACGCTTTAGAAATTTTTGTAAGAGACTAGATCGTTATCAAAGGCAACATCAAGGGACATCGAGGGACTACGGTATTTTTTTATCGATGGGTCTTTGCTAAAGCGTCCCATATTCGAGGGATATGACTGTGTTTCCGAGGCATCAAGCAAGGTTACCCTAAGGGTGCTAGTGTGTAAGTGTGTTTGATTTACATGCATTTTGTATTCATTAGGGTTATCTATCTGTTGGTTTTCTGTCTTGCCATACACACCCTAATTACTAGCATTTATACTTGAAAATAATAAATGGTGGAAATGTAAAGGTCCTACGCTATTACATCATTTAGGGATGGGGGTACAAATTTAAAAATGTGGCGTTGCAAGAATTTAAATCCTATTTAACTATTACAACCATTTTGAAATGTACAATATAAGAAGAAAAATGACTTGTTTTGAAAGTGGTTTTTTGTCTTAACGAATAATAAAAAAAAGAAATTAATTAATTAATAAAAAGAAAATATTTTTATGTCTTTTTTATATTAATAAAAGAGTATTGATATTGAAAATGATAAAAAAAGGAAAATAATGAGAGATAGACTCAGCGTGTTGCTGCAAGCAAAACAAAAGGGATCAGAAGTTCTGATGCCAGGCACGCTGTGACTCAGAAAGAAACGTCAGTGGGAATCAGAAGTTCTGGATTGATACACTCTGAGGCCCTGCAAGAAACGTTAGAGGGAAAGAAAACAGAGGTTCTGGGTGGTGTTTAGACAGTGAGCAAAATGTCAGAAGTTCTATGTCATGTTAAACAGTGGGTGAAAAGTCAGAAGTTCTATAATGTGTTAGCAGTGAGTAAAAAGTCAAAAGTTCTGTTACCGTATCATAACAGTGCAAAAACCTAGAAATTCTGGTGTGTTAAAACAGTGAGAAGAACTCAAGTTCTGTGTTATGCTAAACAATGAGTGAAAATCTGAAATTCTGTGTTGTGTTAAACAGTGAGTGAAAACCCAGAAGTTCTGTGTTGAAACAATAAGAAATCCTAAAAGTTTTCATATTAAAACAGTGAAGAGAAACTCAGAAGTTATGTGTTACATTTCAACTCTTTACTCATATTAATCATCATATCAACAATTTATTAAGTTCTTAACAGCAAATCAAAAGGATAAAAGCACAACAGTTTATAGAAGTTCTAATTCTAATTCTGAGCCTAGCTTTATTCAAGAAGTTCTGGTCAATAGTTTTTTTTCTACTTATGCAATGATATGGACAACATCAATACTATGATATTTACATATTTAATGATGTTATGAATGAAAAGATGCAAAGTCAGAAAGACTTACCTTGAATCTGGAGCGTGTGCTTTGAATTTGAGTTGCTGCCTTCAGATGTTCTGGAGTCCGCGAGAGCAACGGAACAGTGGTTATGTTCTTTGATTCAAAGAGAAGAACAAAGGTTTTGTTTAGGATTTGTGAAGGTTTTTACTGTTTCATTTTCTCTCTTTGATAATTCTCTCTCTCTCTCTCTCTCTCTCTCTCTCTCTCTCTCTCTCTCTCTCTCTCTCTCTCTCTCTCTCTCTCTCTCTCTCTCTCTCTCTCTCTCCAAAAGCCAGCCCCTTGAACGTGTGATGGAGCAACTTATTTATAGATGGGTTTGCTGTGGTTTTGGGGGGAAAAACAAATGGGATTTTTAACCTTTTTGGCATACTGTTCCATTGCTTTTTAAACACAATTTGTGCGTGCTAATTTTGTGCAATTATGGGGTTTGAGAAAAATTCAGGCGTGGACTAGATCAGCAGCACCTTGGAGCATTGTGGCAGCTGGTGGCAGGACTGTACTATAGCAGTGCAGCATGTTGCTCAAACAAGGTTTTGGGATTTGGTGATGTTCTGATCGTAGAAGACCAAAGTGAGATTTGAAGGGTGGGGCTCTGATCGAAGCATATAACATAGCCTTCATATGCTGAAGATTCACGTTCTGATTGATGAGTCATGCTCTGAACCATATTTTCCAATTCTTATTGCTCTTACGTGAAGGCTGGCCCAGAAGGTCTAAAGTATCATATTCTCTTAACACTTAGAAAATTTTCTAAATGTTTAGAATTTTGATTTTTCAAAGTAATTTCTGACTTATGATTTTTGATGAACCAATTTCATGTCTTGATGAAATATAATTGTTGAAATTTGATTTTGATCAAAAAGTCAAAGTTTGACTTTTCAGTATGCTTTTGACTGTTTTGCCCTTGTGAATGACTTTTTTGGAAAATTGTAATCCAAGACTTGAAATTTGATAGAAGCAAACCCGAGGGTCCAGGATGATCTTTTGAGAAATGAGAGGGCAAATTTTGGGGTACAACAACTGCCTTCTTCCCTTTCTGTTTTTTTTTGTCGTGAATATTATGCAAGATTAGCTTAAAGCAAACTTATAATTGGTTGGTGTTTGATGCAGGCCTAGCATGGTGCCCAGTTCAGTTAGCAGGTGGACGGTTTGGTGTTGATTGGATCCGTTCTTGTTAATGCAATGCAACATTGAGTACAACGATGGAGTTGACGTTGATGTTGGAACTATTTTGAGTTTATGCACCATCTGTTTGGATTTGCATTGATTTAGAAGATTAGGCTTAGTAGTATTCTCATGTAATCCCTTTGCACTTTCTCCTTTTTGTGTGTAAATTGTCAAATTCATTTGTAATTCACTAGAAACAAAAGTATTGCAATATGATCTTGTAATGATTTGGCAAGGTTGGTAATCCTCTTGTAAACTCCTTGAACCCCATGATAAAATCCAAATATTCCCAAGTAACCCTCTCTTTCAAATTGCATATCTTCCCTTTTGGTTTTGGAACGGTATTGATGATGATCCGATGAAATCTCGAAACATGGTAATGTCTTGCCATTAGTAGCACACCTTTGGCATTATTTTGTAGGTCACAAGAATTTATCCTCATTTCTTTGCCTTAGATTTCTTGAATGAACTTGATGGACATTGGACATAGCGATTCATGTCTTAAGTCAAAGCAACTCGTATACCAAGAAATTCATATGGATATACCATTTCCAAATTTAGTCACGAACCAAATCCCCACTTATGCTTTTGAATAAATTGACCTCATGGATTCATTTTAATGACACCTTATCTCAATTCTCTGTTTACCAACACATATCTTGATGAACCTTTATCCTTAACCACTAATCCAAATTGCCTTGCATAATAAGCAATAAGTAATTGAGATATTGTCTTGAACACAATGGACCTGCATGCCTTGTCTTAATAACCATAGAAGAATGAATTGAGAAGTCCCTGAAGATATGCATGATATTTGAATTATATGATTATAGAAGTCCCAGGTCTAGTCCTTCTTAAATGATTAACAAACCCAAGTAATGGATCAAACCCTAATCTTCCTGAGGTATATGCTGAATGAAGACACAACTTATCATCAAAGCCATAATTCAGTCTTCTCAGTCAGAATCATTGGTGAGAAAGTGATAAGTCTTCAATGGTCACCATCACAAACCCTAGCTCCTCGGGTCAAGGTTGATGAAGGAATATGTTGACGACCCTTGAATGGAAAGGGAAACCTCAAAGACAGAGAAACCCTAATTTTCCAATTCAATGCTTGGAGGAGAAACAGATGAATCAGCCTTATTCGATATGTGCATCTCAAAACACTATGAAACCCTTAGCTTGCATGGTCATTGCACTTTAGAACCTCAAGTGTCTTATTTAATGTAAATGTATGCCATGTTAGTGACCTAATGGAATATATGCAGATGAATTCAAAAGCTTAAGCCAGATAAAAGTAAAGGGGTGTGTTGTACCCCAAAATTTTCCCTCTCATGTTTTCCAAGGTTTTCTCTTACATGGGTGGTCACAAACACTTGATTAAAGAAAAATAAAGATTTTGAAGATAAAGAAGGAGTCTTCGATTGGCATTGGGGAAAGGTTCCTTTGATTGGCATATGGATAAGAGTCTTCGAATGGCCTTGGGACAAGGTCTTTCGATTGGCACTTTAACAAGGTCGTTCGATTGGCATATGAATAGGATATCTTTCGATTGACATATGGACAGGGAGATTCGATTGGGCATCTAAAATCCTTCGATCAGGAACTGGGCCCCCTTTGACCAAGGTTGGTTCACAAGGCTTCGATTGTGCATTAGCTACTTCAGACTTGCCTTCGATCCATAAGGCAGAGGCTTCCTCAGACTTGTCTTGGATTCACAAGGGCAAAGGTTTCTTCTATGATTACCTTCAATGCACAAGGCAAAGACTTTCTCCGTGTTTGCTTTCTATGAACAAGTCCAAGACCCCTCAACACAGTTTTTGCACTATAACACCCAATATGACCCCTTTGAAAGAGTGTTCCAAAGGCCCATTCGAAGGACACACGTTGGTGGCCCATTCGAAGGAGGCAACAAAAGACTATTCGAAAGACACTCAAAAAGTCCATTCTAAGGAGGCCATAAGAGCCATTTGAAGGAGGCCATCAGAGCCATTCGAAGGAGGCCATCAGAGCCATTCGAAGGAAAGCATTCGAAAGTCAAATGTCCACATACATTTAAAATTCAAAAAAGGACAAGATCCCATGTTTTTGGCCAACGTTACCAATTCTCATTCATGGCTTTCAAACACATAATCAAGGTTGTTTAAACCTTTTCCTTCTTGTCCCCTCTACCCCTCTATATAAAGAGATCACAAGTGTTGCATCAGACACAGAGAGATTGCCTAGAAAAAGAGAATACTCACACCACCATAGAAATGATCAAAATTCTAACTAGTTTTCTTTGCAGGCACCCTCAATCCAGACGAAGGATATATTTGTGTTCTTGATATTCCCAAGAATTTGTTCCAAGCCAAGCCACACTCAGATTGAAGCATCTCCAGCTGGAATAAAATAACACCATCGAAAGGCATGATATAGCCTGCCTTTCGAAACTCATGGCATAGTTTGTTTCACGTCAAAATAAGCTTAGGCCTGAGGACATAAGATTCGAATTAGGGAGAAGGACCTGGGTTCGATACCCAGGTCCTGCATATTTATTTTTTTCCAGCATTTGCCTTGCAGGTTCAATTCGAAGAACAACTCTCTCCTTGGATCGAAAAAGGCAACATCCCTCATGGATCAAAAATCTCATCCCCTTCATAGAATCGAAGGATAGCATCCCCTCAGGATCGAAAAGTCCATTCTCCTTGCAATTGAAGGAGTCCCTTTTTCTTTTTGTATTTTATTCTTTGTTTCATTTCTTAATTGACTCTTTTTCTATTCAACTTGACATTAAATTTAAAAAAAATCACAAAAATTAGGCTTAGACATTTTAAATAAATAATTAATTTCTTAATTAATTGATTAATTAAATTTTAACCATTTTCTTAACCGAAAACAAATCAGAATTTAGGACTTAATTCAGATTTAATTTTCTTTTCATAATAAAAAACAACCAAAAAGATTTTTATTTCTTAGGATATTATTAGACGTTATTTTTAATTTCACGCACGTTTATTTATTTCCGTTTTTTATTATTGATGCACCTGTCCACTGGATGTAATAGATTAAAACTAGGACATTTATTGCTTTATCCCCCTCATTCTTGTACAGTGTAAATCCCCTCCCCAAAGCATTGTAATAGCGTAGATTTAAATTCCTGCACTTTAATATTCTACAATATATATTAACTGCTAGTAATTAGGCGTGTATGATAAGACTAATAATCAAACGCTACCAAATTTAACAAAAAGATAAATAACTAAATTGAACACAATTGCACACAAGCAACTCTAGGGTATCCCACTATGGTTTCCATTAAGAACTAAAACAGTCATGAGGCAGGAACGCTTTAGCAAAGATACATAAATCAAAAAAAGATCATAGTCCCTCGATGACCCTACAGTTGCCTTTTGGTAAATGATCTAGTCCCTAAAAGAAAATTGCTAAAGCGTCTCCACAAGTTGCCTTCGTGACTGTAACGTCCCTTCGAATGTCCCTCAAACATCCAACAATAAGGCTATCTACTCACTGATAGTAGGATAGCATTGTCTAAAGGAAAAGAGGAAGAGAATGACCCTTTTCGAGTAAGGCTAGCTGTTAGAAGTTTGCTCAAACATTTTGCACTTGCATAAACACTACTTTTCAAAACAAAATTCAAAACACTTTGTATACTTTCTCCACTATCCTGAGAAACATTACAAAGTTCGCCATACTAAGGAGTTTTCAAAACATTTTCAAACACAAAGCACAAAACTATTTCAAAATGAGCAAGCCTCTAAGAGCCCGTAGATAACTACGGATGGAAAGGTTACTATAACCTTCCCTTTCCATAATCTACCCCCCTTACTCAGAAAATTCTCGAAAAGGTTTTTTTTTCTTTTCACCCTTTCCTTTGTTGGATAAAAGAAAAGTTGGTGGCGACTCTTACTTACCGCAACATTTGCAAACACAAATGCAAAACCAGTATTAAACAGTCGGTTCTGCCACCGTATCACAGGGTAGGACAAATTTGGGGTATTACAACTATGATGAGAGAGAAGCGACCAACAGAGCCTGGGATCCCAGGAATCGCAGATCTACCAGTCATCTGCGATAAGACACCGCCCATCCTCGGCGAACTGGCGAGAAGAGGAGAGACGACAAACCCCGACACACTCGAGAACAAAGAGGACCCTCGGGGAGGTTCACTGAATACACTCCGCTAACGGCTTCCCGCGAGCGCATCTTAGCAGAGTGCGAGAATACAGATATCAAGGAAAGCGGAATCAAACGTCCTCGCCCCACTCTTGCTAAACCCGGGATAGATCGAAGCAAGTACTGCCAGTATCACCGGAGCCATGAGAACTTAACCGAAGATTGTATCCACCTCAAGGATGCTATCGAGACCCTCATGAAAGGGGGGAGACTTGGGAAATATCAATGCGGTGATGGCCCTCGTCGAGATGCCCGTGAACCAAGAGAGATAAAGGAGGATGCCCGACCATATGACGAGTCGGTCCCCATCCAAACCACATTCTCCGTTACGAGATCAGAAGACTTTTACGTCCTCGAACATATGAAAAAGTTTTTCTCTATGCACAGCAGGTGGGAAAACTTCCCCTCCGCCATGGTCATAAATGGTGGAGGGTTTAATGACTTGACTATAAATTCAGCAAAGAGGAAGCTGGACAAACTGGTCGATGCAGCTCCCCCGCAAATAGTGACCTTCGAGAAGGTGAAAGGCATATCAGAGTCGATCACCTTTTACCTCGAGGAACTTCCCGGGGGCCCCAATTCAGCCATCTCTCTTCTGATAAGGGCGAGAATGGCTAACTTCGACGTTCATCGTGTCCTAGTCGACGAGGGAAGTTTCGTCGACATGATGTACAACCAGCTGTTAAGAACCCTGCAGCTCGATGACTCTCACCTTTCACCATATGTGGGGTCATACTTGCAGGGCTTTAACGGCGCGACCTCCAAGCCGTGGGGATACGTTGAGCTTATGGTTACCTTCGGCGAAGATACTACTACCAGGAAGGTCAAGGTGTACTTCCTCGTCATCGACTTCCCATCCCTCTACAACTGCATCCTTGGGAGGCCTCATTGGCAGAGCTGACCACGGTGCCCTCCACCGTCCATCTGAAGATGAAGTTCTACACCAAGAGGGCATGGGTCGCCACCATTCAAGGAGACCTAACAGCCACCTGAAGATGCTTCAATGCGGCGGCCAAGGGACAAAGCACAGTCGACACCGAGACACGACCCACCAAGAAAGCTGTAACAGCGCGACCAGAGCCCCAGCAGTCAGAGCCACAACCCTTCAGAGCGGAGGTACAGAGGGCCCCTCCAAAGGTCAATTTGATCTCGCTAGACACTCTCTTTGACCAAGACAAACCCTCCAATGGCGAGCAGGAGCTCCTCCGACCAATTCTGGATGGGGACTTCGAGCTCGTCCCTCTCGGTGAAGACCCGAGCAGAGGGGTGAAGATTGGCACCAGACTCCTAGACTTAGCGAGAAAGAAGATCAAGGTCTGCTTGAGGGAGAATACATATCTGTTCGCATGGAGCGCTATGGAGATGCCCGGTCTCGACCCTGAGGTCGCCTGTCATCAACTTGCCATTGATCCAGCTGCAAGGGTAGTAGTACAACATAGGCGTAGGCAATCTCCCGAGAAAGCGGGGGCTGTTGAAAAAGCTGTAAAAGACATCCTAGAGAAAAATTTTATTTCCGAAGCCCGGTATTCAACCTGGCTATCAAATGTTGTACTTGTTAAGAAAAATAATGGAAAATGGCGTATGTGTGTTGACTATACCGATCTTAACCGGGCATACCCCAAAGATACATTTCCTTTTCCTAATATTGACATGCTGGTCGACAACTCGGTCGGCTATAAAATGTTATCTTTTATGGACTCCTATTTGGGCTACAACCAAATCCCAATGGCAATGAGCGACAAACACTGCACTGCTTTCATGACCAGCTCGGGAACCTATTACTACAACGTAATGCCATTCAGTCTGAAAAACGCAGGAGCAACGTATCAATGGATTATGAACAAAGTCTTTCGTAACCAGATCAGAGATATGCTCGAGGTATACATGGACGACATGATCGTCAAATCTCGAGTAGACACCGATCATGCCGCTCATCTCAGGGAAGTCTTTGCCCAAGCAAGGCAATGTAGAATGAGGTTTAACCCCGAGAAGTGCACGTTTGGGGTTAAGGTGGGAAAGTTCCTAGACTTTTACCTAACAGAACAAGGAATCAAACCCAACCCCGACAAGTGCCGAGCTTTCTCTAACCTCCCTACACCCACTTCGAAAAAATCCATACAAGTCCTGAATGGTATGCTCGCCTCACTCTCCCATTTCATCATAAAATCCGCTCAACACGCCCTGCCTTTTTCAAACTCCTGCGCAAGGAGGTAGCTTTCAAGTGGACCGAGGAATGCGAACATGCCCTTCTCCATCTCAAGCAGATCCTCTCATAGCCTCCCGGGCTTTCACGACCAATCAACGGGGAGACATTATTTCTATATTTGGTCGTCTCCGTCGAAGCCGACAGTGCGGCCCTCATTCGCGAGACTCATGATGGCCAAAAGCCCGTTTATTTCACGAGAAAAGCGCTTCAGGGGCCCGAGGTCAGATACCAACAAATCAAGAAAGTGGCTTTGGCCCTCGTCAATGCAGCGAGAAGGCTCATACACTATTTCCCCGTGCACACGATTGTTGTATGAACAGACCAGCCCGTGAGACAGCTCTTAGGTCGACCAGATATGGCAGGCCGAATTCTGAAATGGTCCTTGGAGCTTTCAGAATTCGACGTTCAGTAAGAAAGCAGGAAGGCCCTGAAGGCCCAAGATCTAGCAGATTTCGTCACGGAGATGACCGCTCATAACACCCCCGCAGGGAAGGAGCACAAATGGACCATCTTTGTCGATGGAGCCTCCAGCTCGACCAGGAGTGGAGCAGGAATCCTCCTTGAAAACGAGGAAGGCGTAGTGATTGAACATTCCCTCACCCTCTCCTTTCCAACCTCAAACAATTAGGAAGAATACGAGGCTTTACTCGCAGGTTTGAGACTGGCCGAGGATTTAGGTGCCCGCGAGATACAAATTTTCACGGATTCCCAACTTGTCGCGTCTCAAGTTCAAGGGGGATACTAGGCTAATAACAACAGCCTCATCGAATATTTAAACTTGGTCAGAGAACTTATGAAAAAGTTAGACTGAGCAGAAATTACACACGTACCACGCGAACAAAACACACGGGTCGACATACTTTCAAAGCTCGCAAGCATGAAGAAGAAAGGCGGAAAAAATTTTGTCATACAAGAATCCCTATCTCGCCCGAGCATTGAAAAATCCACGCCTTTACTCGAAGTAAATGCCATCGGGGATAACTCATGCTGGATGACCCTGATATTCAATTTCCTAATGAAAGGAGAACTTCCCCTGGACCAACAGGAGGCGACCGCGACCAAACAATGAGCATGCTCGTATGTGGTGCTCGAGCATAAACTGTATCGTCGGGGATTTTCCATCCCACTCTTGAAGTGCGCCGAAGAGTCCGTGGTCCCCGAGATACTACGGGAAATGCTCGAAGGAATCAATTCCCAACACATGGGTAGAAAATCCCTAACGCGAAAAGCATTGCGAGCGGGGTACTACTGGCCGACCATGCAACAAGACGCCAAAGAGCATGTTAAGAAATATGATAAGTGCCAAAGACACGCCGACATGCACCTCGCCCCACTGCATGAGCTGAACACACTATCGTCCCCGTGGCCATTTACCTGGTGGAGAATGGACATCCTCGGACCATTCGTGCAAGGGACATACAAAAAAAAATTCCTCTTCGTGGCCGTAGATTATTTTATAAAGTGGATAGAGGCTGAAGCCCTCGCGAAAATCACCTCACACAACATTCTCCATTTTTACAAATGAAACGTGCTCGCTCGGTTTGGAATCCCACAAGCGCTCGTCACAGACAATGGCACCCAGTTTGCAGACCAAGGTTTTCAAATCTTCATTGCCAAACTCGGCACCAAACAGCATTTTACCTCAGTTGAACACCCCCAGACTAACGGGCAAGCCGAAGCCGCAAATAGGGTCATCTTGTGAGGACTCAAACGCAGGCTAGGCGAAGCCAAAAGGGGATGGGTTGAAGAATTACACAGCTTCCTATGGGCTTGTCGAACAACGCCTTACTCAACAACCGGAGAGACACCATTCCGACTGAATTACGGCACCGAGGTAGTCATCCTAGTAGAAACCATGGAGCAATCTAGGCAAACTGAAATTCCCCTCGACAAGGAGATGAACGACGAGGTCCTGAGAGGCAAGCTCGACCTTGTTGAATAAATCCGGTCAGAAGTAGCCTTATGCGAGGCCACGCTGAAACAACAGGTAGCCCTACGCCACGACAACAAAGTCATAAAATGTGAATTTTAGGTCAGCAACCTAGTCTTGTGAAGAAACCAGAAGGATTCCCGTGAAGGGAAAGTTGGCCGCAAACTGGGAGGGACCTTACCGCGTCCAGGGAGCTACGGGCACCGGAGTATGTTACCTCGAGAAATTAAATGGAGAGCCACTACCTCGACCCTAGAATTTTGTGAAGCTAAAACAATATTATAGCTAAAGTCCCTCACCTGCTGAGGACTTTTACCGTCAAATATTCATCTTCAGTCGACGAAGGGAAAACCTCGACCACATAGGCGAGTCGAGGTACGGATGTGACCTACCAACCAACAAAAAGCAGAATGTTGTTCATTTTGACGAGCAACATTTGTGCCCAATAGGGACACCTCAATCGAGCTCTGCTGTCGAAGTACCCCAACATGGCAGAACACCCAGCTCGCAATAGGAAGTTCACGCCACGAGCGTAGGATCCTGATCGCGATCATACGCCCGTCCCGCGGACCCCTACTCCACGCCCTCGACAGATTTCGAAGTGTGTCGAACTGATATTAGGATCGAGCGCATATCTCCACACGAAAAACACGAACTTCATGGAAAATTCATAAACGACCACAAACAATGGTCGGGCACATATATCCAAAGGTTATACCAAGTATTCATCAAATAAACAGTCATAAACAACGCAATTATATGGGCATTAAAGCAAAGCAACACAATTATAATATGCCAACCACAAGGGCCGACGTTGTTCAAAATTACAGTTTAGGCACGACGGCCACAAAACTAAATGAAATGACAGCGGACACGTAAGCCCTGAATAAAAAATACAATCAAGCTTCATCCTCCCCGTCGCTACTATCAGGGGGATAAAGGATCTTCCCGTTAACGACTTGGTTAAATGGGCCCGCTCCCTCTACCACTATCTAAACCCCCGGGTTCAAGATCTTTAGCTGCTCGACGTCAGTGTTGAAGTTGTAGCCAAAGGTATCAACGACGTCTTGTTCGAGCACGCGGATACGAGCGATCAAATCTTCCCTGGTCTCCGTGTCCTTCTCTGCATCGGTCTCACCCTCGACTGGGTCAGTGATCCTTTCTAGCTCTATCATACGAGCGACCAGACGCTCATTCTATTTATTGGAGGCCTACAGTTGAGGCCTCAACTCATTTAAATCCTTGAGAAGCCGAACTTGGGCCTCGAACTTTGATTCATGGTTGAGGATGTCACACTTTAACTTCTCATTTTTGGCCTTCAGCTTATGAATTTTGGCATAGGCCGTGTCGAGAGAGGCTTGAGCACTCGAGGACTCATCGCTTAGTGAAAGAGTTGTCTCGAGCACTCTCATCACAGCGGCCACATCCTCATCCAAGTGCTTCCGAAGAACCTCCTTATCTTCAGTCAAGATTTCCTCCCTCTCCTCCTCGCGCACGCCGAGGGAGCTCTCCCCGCTGAACAGATCACAGTTTAGGTAGCAAGGAGGCAATATAAAGACCTCCGCGGGAACTTTGTCACCCTCGGGCGTTACGTCCGCAGTGCTATCCACATGCTTCCTCTTAGCCCCAGGCTCGTTGAAGGGAACCTGGATGAGCTCAGCAGAGGAAGCCGAATTTTTTGATGAGGTAGGGGAACCACTGGCCCGACCGACAGATTTGGCCTGTTCCTGAAGCTAGGTGACTCTGTTTTTTGGCCCAGAGATGGATGCGTTCTTGGGTCTCAACTTCAACAGATGCTCAAAAAGGGATGACATTCGACCTTCAATGAAAAATAATCGTTAGTCGGGTTGGAAAACAAAAAATAGTGCAAGCATGTTCCCGCATAAAGAGGAGAAAATTAACTAGGCTACATCCCCTACCTAAAAGCCTCATGGCTTCCCCGTTTGAGGAGAACTCGAGCAAGGCCTTCGTGTTGATCAACCTATTGACTAAAAGATACCCCCCCCCCCTCGTCGTCGAACAAGAGGTTGTTATTCACATCCACACACTTCGTGGGGGAGAAACTCTTGACATAAGCCAACAACTTCTCGTACGAAAGCTGGTCTTGAGCGTCTAGATCCTTGGGTTTCACAGCATAATATTCAGGTCTTTGTTCAAAGTGTTTCCACTGCCATTCGAGCGAAGATCTGGCCATAAGTCGGGTAACTGGCCGCCCGTCCTCCACCTCTTCCACACGAGTATATAGGGAACCTATGGCTGCGTTCGTCAGGGGCTTCACGATGAAATACTCTCTTTGAAATTTCGGACGGACTCCAGGTAAGGCCTAAAGAGCTTCCCGAATTGCTTGAACGATACCCACGCCTTCCCCCCTCCGACGGATTGTCTTTGGAGGTGAAAGATGCGAAAAAAGAGGGGAAGCGTGGCACCTATCCTCAGATACTGGCAGACGAGCTCAAACGCTCGCATAAACGCCAACGTATTCGGATGGAGTTGAGAAGGCGCCAATTGAAGCCACTGGAAAACCCCGACTTGAAAATCATTGAAGGGCAAGCGCATCCCTGCCTCTTTAAAATAAAATTCATACATGGGGAACTGTTTTCCCGTATACGTCGAGCATATTCTTCGGTCACGATAGGGGATTTGGAGCATCCAATTGGTGGGGGGCCCTTCTGCGCATACCTCTGGGCAATTGAAAGCATCCGTCGCATATTTGGAAAAGCACGACCGTTTATCCCAGGGCTCAGGAGCAACCCAAGCCAAAGGGTCCTCGTCAGTGTGTCTACATAATTGGCGGCCAGAATGTCTTTGCCGACTGAGTGCGCCATTATACCTAAAAATCAAGGGAAAATAGTGAATTCGACATAATAAAATCCACCCTTCCACCACAAATCAAGTGAAAGGGCGATGAACTCGACCCGAGCCCTCGATTACACGCTAAAATGGACTATTATGTTGGGAGGGCATGTTCTCAGGGGGGATGATCACTCATCGAGCGAGAAGCCCGAGATAATCCTTGTATCTGGGGAATCCATCCCCTGTGTTACATACATTATTTGGGGAGGCCGTCCCAACACTATAGCTAATGAACGTTCATAAAGTGTCCTACACATTCATGAATGCTCGACACTAAATCAATGAACTTCAATGAACATTCATGAGTATTCATCATAAAACTCATAAATGTTCATCTGATCAAGGCATAATTTAGACATTTAATCCAGAAACGCTTAAGAAACATGGTGTTGAGAGGTTGTAACTTACTTGGATGAAGAACTCAAAGAGAAAATCTGAGAAGTTAAGAGGATTGCTTCGCACAACGAGCAAGGAAATCTGGGAAGTTGAGAGGATCGCTTCACACCACGAGCAAGAGAAGTTGAAAGGAAACTTGAGAAGATGACAAATGAGACCCAGGGGCCCCCTTTTATAGGTGACCCACGCCCCAAGAGGTCCCTCATGAAAGGTCATCATTTCATTGGGCCTTTTGGATTTCCCCTTGAAGGGGTGGCACCCCAAAGCATTAGCCATGTGGCTCAACTATCAACCACGCGTCCCTTCTGGATTGACGAGCATATGCCTGACTCCTACGCGTCATCCCCAGACACACGTGAGATAGATACCCCGTGCGAGGGGATGCTCTACATTAGAGCGCGTATAGGGGCATATCTATTCGATCACCTCAGGGACGAAGTAATGCTCGACATATCGATAACTCCCTCAAGACGGGCACGTCAAAGGGAATATCACAGAGGCTCTCCATCACTAATACGGTCCTCTCGAGCAAGCGACTGACCCCTTCAATCTCGCTGCCCGCTCATCCAAAATATCCCCCAACACACTCGAGCTTGTCCCCCATGCGGTCAATAACTCGTTACTTTCGGGGGAATTTGGTCGTCTTCCTCGATCAAGTCTCCAGAATCGAGAGGTGAACTCAAGTCACCTCCCTTTTGCTCAAGGGAAATATCTTGGGGGGCTCCTGATCTGGATTGGGCCTACACTTGCCCTTCGAACGAAAAGCCCAAAAATAGCCCAAGTTAGGGACCGGTAGGCAACTCCCCACCCGACCGTTGGAGGATGTGGCCCACGATCCCACGACAGCCATCTTAAACTGCCATATGGAAATCACGGGTCCAACCCTATTCTCGTGGAGCAGTTGACCAGGGGGGAGTCCACTTGTTGGACTCCATACACACGTAAGCCCTGGCAGTTCCTGTTATTGGGCCTCAATATGGCCCAATAGTGGGAACCTTGGCCCAGCACTGAGGGCTATAAATACCCTATCTTCTAAGAGGGTAAGGTATTTAATTCAACATCTTTCTTTGAACTCATACTTGCTTGCTCATTCCGCAACTTACTTTGTCATCGGAGTGTCTTGCAGGTACCCCCCCCCCCCCCTTATCTCATTCAACTTCTGCCCGAGCTAGCTGTGACGGTTCATTTTTGATTCGGTAAGATCAGATAGCCTTTTCATCTCCCCTTTCTTTAATTTCAAAAGCTTCTCCCTATTTTAAAATCTTGTTTTCAAACTTGAAACCTCTTTCTCAATAAACCTTGACTTTGTCTAGTGATTTTCAAAACTCTTTTTCCTAATAAATGCTAAGACATCTTAAAGCATATAAAAATTATTTCAAAATACTAAAAAACACCAAAATCATTCAAATATTTTGTGCCCTTTGTGCATTTTTTCTTTTAAAACCTTTTTCTCAAAGATTAGACATTAGTTGATTCTTGTAGTGATGCAAACTACTATACTTCTACAATATATTGTGAAGTAACTGACATTTTCCACTTGAATGTGGAGAATTTAATTGTTGATTAAATCCAAGAAAAATTATCCATATCAAGATTATTCAAATGTGCCTTCCTCATAATTGTGGGAGGTAAGTGAGTTTTCCATTCGAATACGGAAACATGTCTCTTCATTAAAATCAACCAAAACAAACAAGTTTTTGTTATTTTTACCATGAACTACAGGGTTTTGATTCTTTATTGCACTTTATTGATACATAGGCTTGAGGCTCTAGAGGTCTTGTCAAACAAAAATCATAAAAAAAACTTGTTTTCCCATCCCATCAATCTTTTTGCAAACAACTCCTTTTTTATAACACAAATTTTCAAGAGGTTCTTATGGAGTGTCATAGATGTGAGGGGTGCTAACACCTTCCCTTTGCATCACTAACCCCCATATCCATATCTTTATTTTATTAGTTTTGTTTTGAATTTTTGTATGGGTTTTGTTCGACCTTTTCCCCTTTCCTTTAGAAACTATAAAGTTCGATGGCGATTCTTGCTTTTTCTGAGTTAAGTTAATCAATAGCTTAATCTCAATATTTCCTGCCACAATAGTTTTGGCAACTCTGGTGGGGACTAGTCCTCAAGTGGGTTGAGCCTATCTTGTTTATTTGTGTTATATTAAATCTTATTTCTTGTTGTTTTTGCTTTTGGGTGCTTGGTAATCTCTGTGTGGTGAGAAGTCTTATATCCGAACTTGAGTACATTATGTTTAGGAAGGTGGTATAGTCGTGTTTTATATACTTGGAGTTAATCCGCAGTATGTTAAATTGAGATCCCCACTCAATGGAGGCCCATTTGATTGTAATGATGTCTTACTAGTAAAAATTGTAACGACATTGTTGCTTTTGACCTGGGAGTCTGCGAAGCTGGGGACCTTTAGAACCCTTTTTTACCCCTCTTGGATTTTTAGGATATAATGTGATGGATATCCCGGTGTATACCTAGTTTATTTGATACACGATACTACATTCAGACGAGCTTCTCTTGAGAATATTATTGGTTGACGATTTAGTCGTTTAAGCCGGTAATATATGATAGATGGATCTATGAATCTGGGAACCTTGTTAGAACCCGGTTACTTGTGCAGATGATGAAACTAATTGAATATACCTTGTGGGTGGGTATTTACCTTTTTCTCCACGCTCGTGAGGTTGAACCTTTGAACCTACCGTGTTTGTGATTGTGGCATAATTATGCACTCATAAACATCTTTTTCACCTGGTTTTCGAGGAACTTAGAATTTATCTTTACGAACATCATAGGAATTATGATTCTGGATCTTGTAAGGAGAAATAATCATAAGTACAGTTTCAAAAATCCTGAATTGAAGGAGTTGAGAAAGCTTGGATCTTTGGTGACTAGTCCTTTAGATTTCAAAGATCGTTATGGGAAGGTTTTGACTATCTTGTATACTGATGTTGAAGATAAAATTCTAAACAAATTGGTCCAATTTTATGATCCCTTGTATCAATGTTGTACTTTCCCTGATTATCAGCTTGCATCTACTTTGGAGGAGTATGCTTATTATGTGGGTTTACCGATCTCAGATCAGATTCCTTTTAGTGGTTTGGAGGAGATTCCTAAGCCATAAATTATTGCGGAAGCGATTAATTTGAGAAAAGCAGAGATAGAAGCTAATCTTATTACTAAAGGTGGTATCCTTGGGTTGAATTCTAAGTTTTTAATGGGAAAAGCTTCTACTCTTGCTAGTGCAGGAAGCATGGTTGCTTTTGAAGCTATTATTACCTTGCTCCTCTATGGCCTTGTCTTGTTCCCCAAAATTAACAATTTCGTTGATGTTAATGTTATTCGTATCTTCTTGATTTGAAATATAGTTCCTACTTTACTCGGAGATTCTTATCATTCTATCCACTACTACACTTCAAATAATGGAGGAACGATCATCTGTTGTGCACCTTTACTGTAGAAGTGGTTTATTTCGCATTTTCCGTAATCCAGTTCTTTCAAGGATAACAAGAGATGTTCAAGGTGGTCTCAGAAGATCATGTCCATCACTAGCATAAATATTAATTGGTATTCTAAGGTATATGATGATGTGAAGATCATTGATAGTTGTGGAGAGTTCTCTAATGTTCCTCTTCTTGGTACACAAGGGGGAATTAACTACAATCCGATCCTAGCAAGACGTTAACTTGGATATGCTATAAGGGATAAACCTAATAACATTCTATTGGAAAGTTTATTTTTACAAGAAGGTATGGATAGTCAAGAATTGAAGAAAAGGATAGTCCATTCTTGGAACAATGTCCATAGAAAGGGGAGGGATAAGTTAGGGAGAATGAATTGTGTTTCTTTGGACCCCTACACTAAATGGGTAAAAGATAGAGCTCGTGAGCTTAGAATGCCTTATGCTTTTGAAAAACCTATGAATCATGTGGTCACCAAATCCCCCCTTATTCTTGTTGAATATGGGGAAGGTCTTCAAAGGATTTAGCCAAGATGAAGCAAGAGAAGCAGGATTGGGAGAACAAATTCTAGGTTTCTTACTGAGAAGTTAGAGTTGCAAAAGAAATTGAATAAGAAGGATGATTTTCTTATTCATAAGGATAATTTACTTGAGCAACATGACAAGAAGAGTAAGAGGGTGCATGAGAATTTATTTTCCTCTAACATTTTTCCATCTCAAAGTATTCATGCGTTTTCTGATGTTCCTCCTACGCCAGGTGCTTGGAAGGGCATTGTTGACAAGCTTGTGATAGAGAAAGCTTAGATGAAGGTTACTTATGAGGATCAAATCAAGAGGCTAAATAGGATTTGAATCATGGAGTTGGATATTCTTTGGGTGTGGTTCCTTTGGACCCTTAGGATCTATTTTTTCCTCTTTTGTTTAGGATTATTTGAAACTATGCACTCCAGTTTATAATTCTTCCATTTTAATGAGATGAGATGTTCAGTTTATTTCAAATATATTATTTACTTACGATGTTTTCAATTTTTATAATTGCTTGAGTTCCTTGAAAACTAAAAATTAAATAAAATAAATCATTTACATTTCATTTCATGCATCATACATCATTTGGTCTTTATTTTCGTAAGTCTTCTCGAGTTTTATTCCTTTTCCTTCGTCTTCGTAGAAGACAAGCTGTTTCATCAATACAACACTAGGGCTAATTCTAGAATAAGAATTGAAATTATTGATCAAGAGCAGAGGGAACTCATGGAGGAAGTCAACTGTTTGAATATTAGTATGGACTGGAAGATCTCACTGTTGGAATCTTTGGCTGCAACGCAGAATAAACCTCACTCCCATCTTCTTCTCAACCTCGGGTCACTGTGATTTCTGAGATTGCAACTGCTCCTGTGTCTGTTGAACCCGTGGTACCTCCGCTTCAAAATCAAAAGCCTGGTGGCTATTCTTGGGGCATACCTCTCAACTTCATGCCTGATAATTTAATTCCTGCTACTGAGGCTCCTCTAGTGATTCAGATTCCTGTTGCTCAACCTTATATGGTTACTTCTCCTCCAGTGGTATACATTGTGCCACATGAGGAAATTCTTGTGTATCATGCTCCCAGTGAATTTCTGGATATGAATGAAAGGTTTGATGGTTTTCAAGATCAATTCCAAGAGTTGCAGAAGGAGCTAAAGGCTATGAAGGGAAATGACTTGTTTGTCAAGAATGCATATGAATTGTGTTTGGTTCCCAATGTGAAAGTGTCTGTCAAATTCAAATGCCTAACTTTGGTAAATATAAATGGAACTCTTGCCCTCGGAGTCACATGACTATGTATTGCAGGAAAATAGCTACCCGTACTAATGATGATGAGCTATTAATTCATTACTTTCAGGATAATTTAACTGGTGCAACACTGAAATGGTATATGGGTCTTGATAGTGCCTATATCAATTTTTTCAATGATCTGGATGAAGATTTTGTTCTTCAGTACAAATACAGCGTGGATATGGCTCCGGACCGAGATCAACTCCGAGCTATGTTACAAAAAGACAAAGAGTCGTTCAAGGAATATGCTCAAAGATGGCGTGAGGTTATCACCCAGATCAGTCCACCAATGGAAGAGATAGAGATGATCAAGATGTTTTTGAAGACCTTATATCCTTTATATTATGATAAAATGGTGGCAAGCGCTCCCAGTGACTTTACTGAAATGGTTGACATGTGTGTTCATTTTGAATAAGGTTTTTCATAGGGCCAATTATCCAAGGATGAAGATTCGTCTAGTGGTGTAAAGAAACATGGTAATGGTTTCTCTAAGAAGATGGAAAAGTCTAATTTTATTTCTTAGGAAAGGAAAAGGAGACTAAGAGGTAATGGTAATCATCTGTCTTCCGCTACTGTTACTCTTGTTGTTAATACAGCTCATGTTGCACCTGCCTATGAACAACCACGAAGGAACCAACAATCTAATCAACATAATTGTGTTCCAAGGAAAGCCCCGTTTGACCCAATTCCAATGACATATACTAAGTTATATTTTGCTTTGGTACAACGAAAGCTTGTTCAAACTCGTTCTCCACCAGTCGTTATTGGGTAGTTACCATGGTGGTACAAGACTGATGCTCATTGTGTATATCACCAAGGGGCGCCAGTTCATGATTTAGAAGGTTTCTTTGCTTTGAAAGTTGAGGTCCAGAGGTTGATAAAGAGTGGCATCTTATCTTTCTATGACGTAGGGCCAAATATGCAAGCGAATTTGTTGCCCAATCATGGGGCATATGTAGTGAATATGGTTGCAGGGTGTCCTGGTGAGTGCAGGGTTACCGGTGTCCGTTTTGTAAGAACTCCATTAGAAGATGTACATGATAGATTGTGCCAAGTTGGTTATGTTGATGATCATTGTGGTTGCCAATTTTTAAAGATAATCCGGAAGGTTGTGATTTGGTGAACATGGATATCCAAATTTTGATGGACCGTGGGGTTTTCCATATTTGTAGAAAGCGTCAGGAGGATAATGTGATTGTAAGTATGCTCCCTTTTGAAACCCCTGAGCCTGTGGAAATTACCTATCGAGAATGTTGTTGAACCTTTAGTTATCTGTTTACCAGGGCCAATGCCATATGAATATGATAAAGCAATTCCATGGAAGTAAAACATTATTATGTATGAGAATGGAAAAGAAATGAAAATTGAATCTCTTCCTTTTGTAGGTAATATTGTAAACTTTAGTTGCCTGATCAGAAGTGGTAGTGTATTTGCTCCTGCACCTCCTTGAACGATTGCAGATGTTTTAATAAGCAAGAAGGTGCATGGGAAAGATCCAATTGAAGTTGTTCCAGAACCAATGGTTGTTGGGAAGTCTAGTAAGCCCAAGCTGAATGAAGACGCTGAAGAATTGTTGAGGTTGATTAAGAAAGTGACTATAAAGTAGTTGACCAACCACTTTAGACATCCTCTGAGATATCAGGTTTGTCATTATTCTTGAATTCAGAAGCTCATAGGAATTCCCTGATGAGAGTGTTAGAACAAGCTTACATGGATCATGATGCAACTATTGATCAGTTCAATGGCGTAGTAGGAAATATCCTTTCTTGCAACATGTTGAGTTTTAGTGATCAAGAGTTGCCTTCTGAGGGCAAGAAACACAATTTTGCTTTTCATGTCTCAGTCAAATGTCAAGAAGATACCTTACCTAATATTTTGGTAGATACAGGTTCCTCGTTAAACGTCATGCCAAAAGAGACGTTATCTAGGTTGGTATATCAAGGTTCCTTGATGAGGCCCAGTGAAGTGGTTGTGAAAGCATTTGATGGTTCAAGAAGAACAATAATTGGTGAGGTTGAGTTACCAATATGGGTATGTCCTCATATGTTCCAAATCACTTTCCAAATGATTGACATTCATCCTGCATATAGTTTCTTGTTGGGAGGACCCCAGATCCATGATGTAGGGGGCAATAACTTCCACACTTCATAAAAGGTTGAATATGAAAAATGAGAAATTAGTAATTGTATATGGAGAACAAGCCATGTTGATAAATCACCTTTCATCCTTTTGTTATATTGATGTTAATGAAATAGCGGTCGAAACACAATTCCAAGATGTTACTCTTGATAATGATGGTGCTAAGAAGAATGGGTCATCCATTTCTTCCCTGAAAGATGCACAATAGGTGTCATACCCAAAAATTTCCCTACTGATATTATTAACTAGTTTATTTCTTTTTTAAGTTTTAGTATTATTCTTTGGGTTAAAATTATTAAATTTCTAAAGGAAGGGTGTGTTGGCATCAAATAGGGCTTGTTATCTTCAATATAATGGCCCCTTAGACTTATTAAGCCCATATGTTTTGTTGACCGAAGTCAACTTTCGTCTATCATTATCAACCTCTTATTTGATATATATTATATTGCTTTTTAATTTGTGTTAGTTGCTTATCTTTGACTTCGTTGACCGAAGACAAAGGAAAAGGAAATGATTATGAAAATCATAATTTTTCAAAATGGCGTCTTGGGCTTCCTCTGCCCCTAGGCCTATAGCGCAAAGCCCAATTAGTGAAAAATGACTGGCCTATTTAAACTCTTTGGACTGGGGTCCATTTGATTTCTTTTTAATGATTAACTTATGTTGATTAAATTAATTGATTAATTAAATTTAATTAAGTAAGTTTTTATTTATTAAAATTTTTAAATTAATCCAATTAATCTAATTTTGACAAAAGTCAAAATTAGGGTTTTTGTGTCTTCAAACCCAATGTCACACGGCATAACTTCTTGTTCTTCTTTGCTAAGCAACACCCAAAGCCCAGAAACAGCAAATGAAATCAGATCGAAACAAAATCAAATAGAATATAGTAAAATTGTATCTCATTCATGAATTTATACACAAAAAATTATCCAGATTCAAGATCTAATTTCTAACATAATCAATACAAATCAATTACGATATCAAATCTAAAATTCATATCAATCTAAATCCCTAATTTATACAATATTCTTCAATCATGAATTATAACAGCAAATTACATACAATGTTTTCCTAAATTTATCTAACTCTAATACTATAAACACTTAACCCTAAAATTGAATAATGAACCAAAAAAACTGAAGAAGAAAGAAGAAGAAGGATTTGAAGCACGAAGCCTTCAAGGTGTCCAAATCGATCATCGCGAACTCCTTCTTTGGGCGTTCCTCTTCAGACAGACCTAGGGTTTCTGAACTTAAACCCTAGCTCTCTGGCGCGCCCATCACCCTCATCCACTGTGAGTACCTATAAAAGAAGGAGAAAGAGGTTAAGAACCAGGAGAATTGAAGCATATTACAACGAAAATCACGACCGAGGAAGGTAAACCACTTAGCTCTTGTGACTACTATGATTTTGATTTGTTGTTTGGTCGGATTTATGAGGGAATAAGGGTTAGGGTCTTAGGGTTGCTTCATTTTTCTGGGTTGAGGGGATCGTCGTCGTCTGGGGATGGTTCTGGGTTTGGAATGGTTGTTGTTTTTTTTTATGTAGAAGTAGGAGAGAGACGAGAGAGCGATTAGGTTAGGGAGAGAGAGAGAGAGAGAGAGAGAGAGGAAGAGAAAAGAAAATGAAGAGGAAACGAAAGAAAATGGAATTATACTCCCTCCGCATCTTGGTTTGATGGAAGAAACATGGCCATTCTCAGGTCACCTAATGAGTAACTATGATTGATTCCCTCCATGCAAGTATACGACACTCCTCAGTCAAGCGCACATGTAAACCCTCCATTCCTTTTACTTTGATCGGACGCTCTAGAGTTGGACTCTGGTGGCCTTCTGATCAAATCAAACGTCTTAGTCTGCTCCAGTGTACCGTAGCTGTATGCATCCTCTTGTACCTGATCCGAACGGATCAAGGTACTTATCTATGGGCCTAACCCTTCCTAAAGCTCCCTTGGCCCATTCCTTTTACTATTTTTAACTAAACCTACACCCCCTGCGTGAACTGGGTCAAGTTCAATTTCTGAACTTAGGCTCTTAATATCCTCACCTCCCTGTTTTACTACAAAACTACAATTTACTCCCCATTTGCTTAATTAATTAATTTTAATTATTTTTATTTAATCAATTTATTTATTTATTATCATCAAACCACATTTTTGCATTAAAATACTTTTTTGCATTTAAATTTTTAATAAATAATATTAGACTAATATTAAAAATATTTAATATATTTTTAATAATAAGAAAATACTTATTTATTAATTCTTTTCAGATACTAACCATTTTTCTATTTTATCAATCTTTTTATCATTCGAACTTATTTATCATACATCTAAGATAGGTAACCTATCAAATACTAACTTGTTTTTACTAACATATTCAAATTACAATATTATTTTCAAAAAGGATTGTGGAGATGTTTCTTATTAAATGCGAACAACATCTACGATTCCGCTATTTTCAAACCAGACTTGGTTCAAGGAGAATTTAAAATATTTCCACAATCAGTAAAAAAAACTAACCAAACATTACAAACTACGAAATTGGACTCCGATTCTTCACAAGGAGATACGTAGGCACGCGGTTAAAACCAAGATGAGTCATACAACTAAAAAACTAAACATTTTCCAAATACTTTAACAATTACATACCTTTAGATAAGAAATTCTCAATTTACCCTTAGACCTAAAAATGGAGCTCCTTGAGAACAAGGGAGACGAATGGTGCCTAACACCTTCCCTTCGTCTAATCGATCCACGAACGTAGAACCTCTGATGAATTAGGGTTTCCTATTAGAATCCCATCCCTTAGGATAAAAACTAATAATGGCGACTCTCTTTATTTTGCTGGTTATGACAGTTGGCGACTCTGTTCGGGAATGTTTTCTTTTAGGTCTAGGGTTCTTATTAAGGTTTCTTTCATTATTTGGTGTTTTGTTTTTATATTTTTTTATATTTTGGTTTATTTACTTATTTATTTATATTATCTGTTTATTTTCTCTTTATTATAATTTTGATTATGGTGGGATTTTTTTTTTAAATAAAAAAAAGTATTAAACCTTAGATAGAAGGACTGTCAATTGGCCAAGGGGATTTAACATCCCTACGAGTTTTTGCGACAACTTCTCCTAGAGTTGGTGGAATTCCTAAAAATAATATCTCTCAAGGGGATAGACTCTTTATGGGGTAGGACTTTGGAATGAAACCTATGACTCTTTGTATTAACCTAAAACAAAATCTCATGGTGAGACCTTGTACGACCTAAGAGATGAATGTTTTGGTCTACAATGAGGCTCCGCCTAAGGGAGGCCCTTGTGCCTTTTCCCTTTGGTGTGATCCATGATACCCTTAAGGAAACCACCTTATGGGGAGGGTAGAATATCTGAAGGCCGAAACTAGGAACCTACCAACTAAGGATACTTTTCATAAAATCCCACCACCATGTAACATTCTCATGCATTTACATCTCAAGTATTTATTATTTTGCATCTTTTTTGTTGTCTTATTTACAAGATTTCTAAGAAAAAATATAATCAAAGGTTTTTGGTGAAGTATCTTAAAAATGGATACCAATAGGAAACAAATAGTCTGTGTTAGTGTCGTCAAGCCGGATATGACAAAGATAAAAATTATCAAGGGGAAACTATCTACAAATCTATGAAGATGTTTGTTCGCTGCTATAGATTGTTGATGTAAGAGATTTAGAAAGAGGATTAGGAATACCCTATGCTGATTTTTCACCTAATTACAAAAAAGAGAGTGAAGTGCAAGGGATTAAAAATTAATATTTGGAAGCTCAAGCTCTTACTTTTTCCAGTAAAAGATAATGGGAATCTTTTGTTGATTGTTTGGAACTGCTTGTCTTTGGTGTGATTCTGTTTCTGCAAACTTTGGAATATATAGACCCTGCAGCTATTAATGTGTTTTGGACTGTGAAAGTGCTAAATGTGGATTCGACTCCTTCTTTACTTGTTGATGTGTATTATGCTCTTCATACTCGTTACGAAAAGGGGAGGGGTGTTATGAACTATTGCATCCCTCTTCTGTATTCTTGGATCATGTCTCATCTTTATAAAGAAGACTGCATGGTTTTAAATCTGATAAGAGACCAATGGCCCCAAAAATTTAGAGCTCTGACCGTCGATTATGTTTTGTGGTATGTGTGATACGGTGGCATAACCGACTGTTTTTACTGGTTTGCGTTTTGCGTTTTTGTTTGCAAAATGTCGCGGTAAGCAAGAGTCGCCATCGACTTTTATTTCATCCAATCATGGAAAAGGAAAAAGAATAGAAAAAACCTTTTTTCGAGATATTCTGAGTACGGGGGGCAGATTATAGGAAGGGAAGGTGTTATCACCCTTTCTATCCGTAGTTATCTACGGGATCTTAGGTACTTGCTCATTTTTCAAATTTCTTGTGTGTGTTTGTCTGGAAAATGTTTTACTTCGTGATAACTCTTGTATCAATCCTCAAGGATGTGACGAAGTTTGTTTTGAAAATTTGATTTGAAAGGTGTTTGTGTGAAAAGTTTTTATTGAGCAAGTACTTAAGATTCTACCTACTCGAAAAAAGATTGTTCGTTCTATTTCCTTTAGACAATGATATCCTACTATTAAGGAGTAGGTAGCACCGTTGTTGGAGTTGTAAGGGACATTCGAAAGGGACAAGTACAATAACTAAAACAATAGTTAGAAAACTTTAGTAGTAACCCTAGAATCTTAAGATCTTTCCAAGGTAACATTTCCGAGGCAACATTTCCGAGGCACCATTCGAATGGGACATTTTGATCTTTTTAGACTGGAGGGCCACCACTAAAATTTCCTATGCTTAATGATTGTTTACCGAAGGCAACCGGAGTGAGGCAAACCCTAGGAATGAATATGCGCATGTGAACTTTTTTCAGTTATTTAGTCTTTGCACATTAGGTGATCTACCGTTTTAAATTTCAAGCATTCTTTTCATACAATCCTATTTGCCATGCATCTAGACAGTTAAAGATTGCGGGAATTTAAAGTGCGAGAAAATAAAACCTATATATTACAAGGCTTCGGGGAGGGGATTAATTACATAAACAAAAATTGGGGATTAAACAGTAAATAAAAACCCTAGATTAACTATTACAAACCCTGAACAGTTACAAAATAATGGACAAATAATTAACAAGCGCGCGGCAAATTAAGTGCGAGGATAATTGAAATAATCTAAAACCCTAATTTGAGAGAAAAAGATTTTTTTTGGATTTTATTTGAGAAAATGTTTAATTGCAAATTAATTAAACCTAATTTCTAATTGTTTTTCATTATGAAAGAAATTAAATTAACCTAATTTTCTAATTAACCTAATTAATTAAAGGAATGAATATTTATGAGAAAAAATGATTTTGGATGTATTTTTTTAATGAAAATTAATTAAATTATGTACAACTAAAATCCTAATTCTAATCATTTTTTAGTTATAAAAAAAGAAGTAAATTACCCTAAATTAATTAAACTAATTAATTAAAAATATTTATTATTAAAAAAAGATCTTTTTGTGATTTTTGTGTTCAATAAAAAATAATTTGTGTTAATTAAAAGAAAAAATAAATAATTAAAGAAAATATACAAAGAAAAAAAATAGAAAAAAAAATACTATGATGGGCATGTATGCTAGCTTAAAGGGGGGGTGAGAATCTGAATTTCCAAGCCCATTAAGCTGAGTCCAACCAACCACCATGGATCCTGTGCAAGCGTTGACTTGAGGTGTACCAATGACATTCAGGGGAGAGGCGTTAGATCTGGCTAGCAGTGCATCCAGTGGTCAGGAATTGCTAGCGCATGGTGGATGGTTGAGAGCATGGTACACCTGATTACATAAGAAAAAATAATACAAGGAAATTATTGGGACCTGGGATCGAACCCATGTCCTTGTACTCCCCACCAACGATGCGTTGCCCATTGCTAAAAACCAGTGTCATTCAAATATTCAGTACAAGCATGATAAATCTATTGTGATGGTACCAATCAACCCGTCTTGGTCTCACGAGTATCATGGTACCTCATTCATGGCCCAATTTTTCCTATATGAGAAGTCCCCAAATTGTGATCTTAAACCCTAATAATGGTAAATATGGATTCATGCACTGTTAGTACAATTAAGTGATACAGAAAGCTTGCAAACACGATCATGAACAAGAATATATGGATAAAATGGATTTATCATGCGTAAAACATAAAAATCTAATTTGAGTTTGGGAGGCAAACCGTGACGTGTCTAGGCGATGATTCTTGACGTTTTGAAGGCTGCAAATGATGTTGTTGGATTCAGGAGATGGCCAGGAAGTGATTAACAGCGTTGGAATGGTTTGAATTGATCTCTAAATGCAAAAACGATCCAGCACTTTTTGTCACTTTTTTGGAACTTTGTTTTGTGTTTTCACGACTGCTCAACCCCCTTCTCTTGATCTGCAATTGTTGTATACATATAGTAGACTGAATTAGGTCAATAAAATTGTATCATATCTTTGAGAATTATGAAAATGTGATTTGATTTTATTCATGCATGATATCTTTCTAAAACACGCTTCAATCCAATCTTTTCCAACCCTAATTAGTCTTGCACGAATTGATCATCATGCTAGTTGTACATGGACTCCAAATGTGCACAAAAATCCCAAGATTTGATTTGTTTTCATTATTTTACCATTTAATTTGATTTATTTTGATTTAAATGAATAAAAAATCAAAATAAATGATAAAAGTAATAAAATAATAGGTGGAAAAGCTCATGGGTTGTGGGTCCTATTAGAAACATGTTTCAAGCAATAAAACATGGGGGCCTTTGGGAAAATGCAAATTTGATCAATGTTGACTTTGGACAATTTTCCAAAAATTGCCAACTTTGACAATACACAACTCTCTCAATTTTGACCCTATGAGGGTGTTCTTGGACTTTTTAGAAAGCTTAGGATGTCCCCTAAACAACACTTTGTTTTCATCTCAATTGGGTGTTCCATGTTCATGTATGAAACTTTGACCCAAAAGGTGTTTTTTGTTGACTTTTCAAAAGGACCTATAATGTAAAAATCCATATCTTTTGATGAGTGCATATTTTGAACTTGTGGGATGGAGACGAATTGTATGGAATTGCATCCTCTTCAAAATGAGCCTTGGATGGAAACTTTATGATAAAGTATGAAGAAGTTATGCTTGGTCAAAGTTGGGTTGACTTTTCCTACAAAACCCTAATTTAGCAACTTTTGGGTTTTGATGAATTTGGAGAATTCCTTGAGGAATCATGATCAAACCTTGATAAAATGATGGAATTCACTTCAAAATGTTGATATTGACCAAAAATCTTGAGGTTTGACTGTATGTGGGCCACAATTGACTTTTGACCTAATACACTCGATTCTCAAGCATCTGAGCAGTTGACTGAGCAAATTTCTTGTGCAAGGCATAAGACTTGACATGGAGAATCTTGGGAACATATTAGGGACTTGGAGAGAATTTGGGGCCTTTGTGATCCACACATCTTGATGAAAGTGGAAACCCTAATTTGAGACACACTGCCTTAGGAGAGAGTTTGTCTGGTTAACTCTAGGGCAAACTTGAGCAAATTAAGGATCTCTAGGAGGATGTTTTGAGTAAAATGAGAGGGAAAATTTTAGGGTACAATAGCTACCCATGTTCAATCTTCTTAAACTTGTGGATGTAGATTGGCTTGTCTGCCTTTTGTAATCTGAAGGTGGAAGATGATTGAACACTAAAGTGCCCAGAAATTTGCACTCGCATGAAGTGGCACTCGACTTGTGACATCGGGAATGGGCTTACAGATGCCATTTAGAGGTTTATGATAGAATATTGTTGGAGATTGGCTTAAAGATGCCATCCTGGATGTGACAGAGAATCGTCGGAGATGGGCTTAAAGATGCCATCTAGAGAATGATGACTTCCTGAGATATTCCTTCGATGAGAGTTCCTGTTGCTGATGTTGATGAGGAATCTGCTGAGGAACATTGGTATCTGTCTTAGGAGAAATAGAATTTTAGGAGCTTCAGTTGTCCGTTAATCTACTGGGGAATTAACTTTGACTTGAGGAAGCGGAAGTGAACTGCATATCTGGTCAGGGTACAAGCTGCATCGTAACTTACTGGGGAAATGCAAAACCAATCATGTTTGATTGGGTTCAGGTCTTACAGTGTCGTGGACTGCTGTCTGGAGATAAGAGAGAAGGAACCTGGATATTAAGGTTATGAGAAGGAACCTGGATAATAGGGTTTCTTCGAAATGAAAGCCTGGATAGTAGGGCTGTGAGAAGGAACCCGGATAGTAGGGTTACTTCGATATGAAAGCCTGGACAGCAGGGCTGTGAGAAGGAACCTGGATAGTAGGGTTACTTTGATATGAAAGCTTGGATAGTAGGGTTATGAGAAGGAACCTGGATAGTAGGTTTACTTCGATATGAAAGCCTGGATAGTAGGGCTGTGAGAAGGAACCTGGAAAGTATGGTTACTTCGATATGAAAGCCTGGATAGTATGGCTGTAAGAAGGAACCTGGATAGTAGGGTTACTTCGATATGAAAGCCTGGATAATAGGGCTGTGAGAAGGAACTTGGATAGTAGGGCTGTGAGAAAGAACCTGGATAGTAGGGTTACTTCGATATGAAAGCCTGGATAGTAGGGTTATGAGAAGGAACCTGGATAGTAGGGTTACTTAGATATGAAAGCCTAGATAGTAAGGTTGTGAGAAGGAACCTGGATAGTAGGGTTACTTCGATATGAAAGCCTGGATAGTTGGGCTGTGAGAAGGAACCTGGATAATAGGGTTACTTCGATATGAAAGCCTGGATAGTAGGGTTGTGAGAAGAAACCTGGATAGTAGGGCTGTGAGAAGGAACTTGGATAGTAGGGTTACTTCGACATGAAAGCCTGGATAGTAGGGCTGTGAGAAGGAACCTGGATAGTAGGGTTACTTCGATATGAAAGCCTGGATAGTAGGGCTGTGAGAAGGAACCTGGATATTAGGGTTGTGAGAAGGAACCTGGATAGTAGGGTTACTTTGATATGAAAGCCTGGATAGTAGGGCTGTGAGAAGGAACCTGTATAGTAGGTTTACTTAGATATGAAAGCCTTGTAGTAGGGTTGTGAGAAGGAACCTGGGTAAGGTTTCTTTGTGAGGAGTTTGGGTAAAACTGCATCTGAACCGAGAAGGAACCTGGGTAAGATTGCTTTGGGATAAGTTCGTGTAAAACTTCAGAATGAACCAGGGTAAGGTTATAAGTTTGTGTAAAACTTCAGGAGGAACCGGGGTAAGGTTACTTTGAGATAAGTTCGTGTAAAACTTTAGGAGGAACCGGGGTAAGGTTACTTTGGGATAAGTTCGTGTAAAACTTCAGAATGAATTGGGGTAAGGTTATAAGTTTGTTTAAAACTTCAGGAGGAACCGGGGTAAGGTTACTTTGAGATAAGTTCGTGTAAAACTTTAGGAGGAACCGGGGTAAGGTTAGTTTGTGATAAGTTCGTGTAAAACTTTAGGAGGAACCGGGGTAAGGTTACTTCGGTATGATAATGTAGATTAGTTTACCCGCTTGATTTCGGGAACTGGGTTTCCATTAGTTGTCTGTAGATGTGATCTATATAACTGTTGGATTCGTTGAAGCTAATCGTCTTTTCCTGAAAAGATATCAGGGTTAGTTATATGTGATGCATGAAATGCAGGGTGAGATGATGTTCTCAAAATAAATGAGATTATGTTGTATATGTCATGTATGCGTATGTCATGATGTATGTTTATGAAATGCTATCGGGGTATGCTCGCGTATGGGAAAATAAATCCTTGATTATTGCTGGAGAGTTGTAAATATTCTGTCGGGAAGAGATGCTTGAGAATAAACTCTGCGGGGACCAAACTTAGGGGGGAAGAGATACTCTGTTGGTAGACCTGCTGATCTGGAGGAAAAACTCAGCTGGGGATGAAATTCCGTTGCTGGGGATGATGAGCTCTGTTGGAGATTGAGCTTCTGTATCTGGAGAAATAAACTCCGCTTAGGGGATGAGGTTTACTGACTAGCCCGCGATAATGAACCTCGGCTGGGGATAGTTATGTCCTATTTCGGGGAAAGCTGACATCAATGCCTTTGGATACTTTTACTCTGTAGGGAGTGTGTATACCAGTAATTATGTTCCCAAGCATGACTCTATCCTGATACCTGCTGGGCAGAGGAATCGTCGAGTTTGGCACTTCTTATTTTCCCTGTTTCTGAATTACGAGTAATTGTCTTTTGTTTCTTATGTAAATATTTATGAGCAGCAATCATTTTCAAATGCATATATCAAAAATAAATCATTGGACGTTCTTGCAAAACAAAACAGAAAAAGAAAAAAAACAAATTGAAGTTTTGTAAAAATGACTTGTATTGATTTTGAAATTGGCCTGTAATAGGTGTTTTGTACAAAGAGGCTAGCGTCCTAGTAAGAGAACACCGCCAAAAGATAGAAATTATACAATTTGTGTAAAAGAAAGAAAAACAGCTATGTGAAACGATCCCATTGGGTTCCAACTCTGTTATTGCCTTTATATCTTCAAGCGTCTCATCACTTTCTACTTGGCCGAAGGTTGATCGGATTGGTTGGCGCCATCCGAGCTTGATAGTCGATACCGAAGTCTGGTCGCAAGATGATCCAATGAGATATAGTGATACGCTTCAATCCCTAACTTTTGCCTGAACTGCCCTTTCGGGTTTTCAATCCACTGGGATACCCTTTTTTGCCCAAGCCTCCCTTTCGGGTTTTCGACTTGCCAAGTGTACAAATTTTTCATTTTCATCCCTAACTTTTTCCTGAACCCTTTTGGTTCGCCGGGAAGCCCTTATTTTTGCCTAGGACAGTCAACCTAGCGGGTATTTGATTATGCGTAGCATCTTTTCACTATGTCTGCATTGACAGGGTGAGGAAGGTCGTCACCATCCATGTTGGTTAGAATCATAGATCCTCCCGAGAAAATGTTCTTAACCATAAATGGCCCTTCGTACGTGGGAGTCCATTTGCCCCTGGGATCACCTTGCGGCAGTATAATGCGTTTGATCACCAGATCCCCGACTTGATATTCTTGGCGTCTGACTTTCTTGCTAAAAGCCTTGATCATTCGCTTTTGATACGTCTGACCATGGCAGATAGCAGTAAGTCTTTTTTCATCGATTAGATTTAGCTGATCAAGCCAGGTTTGGATCCAGTCGTCTTCGTTCAAACCCACATCCTTCATAATCCTGAGAGAAGGTATATGGACTTTGAGGGGTAGGACTTCCTCCATACCATATACCAGAGAGTAGGGTGTTTCCCCTGTCGACGTCTGTGTTGAGGTGCAGTACCCATGAAGAGTGAATGGTAACATCTCATGCCAGTCTTTATATGTCACTGTCATCTTCTGTACAATCTTCTTGATGTTCTTGTTAGCTGCTTCAACATCACCATTCATCTTCGGCCGGTATGGAGAAGAGTTATGATGTTGTATCTTAAACTGTTTACATAGCTCGATGATCATTGTGTTGTTGAGATTCGTACCATTGTAATAATTCTCTCTGGCACACCGTATCGACAGATTAGATTTTGTCGAATAAACCGCGCTACGACGTTCTTGGTTACTGTAGCAAAGGAAGTTGCCTCAACCCACTTTGTCAAGTAATCAATGGCTACTAAGATGAAACGATGTCCATTGGAAGCGGTGGGCCTGATTTCTCTAATCATGTCGATGCCCCACATCGCAAAGGGCCAAGGAGTTGTCAGGACGTTCAAAGGAACTGGAGGCACATACACCTTATCAACGTAGACCTGGAACTTATGACAAGTTCGAGAGTGCTGATAATAATCGCCTTCCATAGTGGACCAGTAATATCCTACCCGTAGGATATTCTTAGCCATGGTGTGTCCACTGGAATGGGTTCCGAAGGTGCCTTCATGTAGATCTGTCATGATTCTCTCTGCTTCTCTCTTATCTACACACTGTATTAGTGTGGAGTGATGGTTGTACTTATAGAGGATTCCATTACTGAGGAAGAAATTTGCAGCGAACCTTCTCAGAAACTTCTTATCATTGACAGATTCCCCTTCGGGATACTCCTGGGCCTCGATGTACCTTTTAACTTCGTGAAACCAGGGTTTGTCTACCACTTCTTCGGTATCCATCTCACAGTAGTGGCCTGGTTCATCCAACCTCTCAATGGTGATTTGGGGAGCTTTATTGTTCCACCTAACCTTGAACATAGAAGACATGGTAGCTAGCGCGTCTGCTAACTGGTTCTCCTCTCGTGGGAAATGTTCGAAGGTTACTTCCTCAAAGTATGGGAGAAATGTCAGTACATACTCTTTGTAAGGAATGAGATTCGGGTGCTTCGTATCCCACTTGCCTTTGATCTGACTTATCACCAGAGCGGAATCTCAAAATACACTTAAGAACTTAATCCTCAGGTCAATAGCAGCTCGAAGACCCATGATACATGCTTCGTACTCCGCTGTGTTGTTGGTGCAGTTGAAACATGATCGGGCGGTGAACGGAGTATGACAGCCCTCGGGAGATATGATTACAGCGCCAATGTCATTACCCAGTGAGTTTGAGGCTCCCTCAAAATACATAGACCATCGGGATCCCTCCTTGGGTCCTTCATCTGGTCCAGGTTCTTCGTAGTCAGTCACTAATATAATATTCTCATCCGGAAACTCAAAATTCATGGACTTGTAATCATCTACGGCCTGATGAGCCAAATGATCAGCCAATACACTTCCCTTAATTACTTTTTGCGTTGTATATTGTATGTCATATTCGGTTAAGATCATTTTCCACCTTGTTATCCTTCTGGAGAGAGCGGGCTTCTCGAAAGTATACTTGATCGGATCCATCTTTGATATCAATAAGGTAGTGTGAGTCAGCATATACTGTCTCAGTCGGCGAGCAGCCCATGCCAAAGTGCAGCAAGTGTTCTCGAGCAATGAGTATCTTGTCTCGTAGTCGGTAAATCTTTTGCTAAGGTAATAAATGGCGTGCTATTTTCGACCAGACTCGTCATGCTGCCCCATCACACACCCCATTGAATTGTCTAGAACTATCAAGTATAATATCAAAGGTCTTCCTTCAACTGGAGGCATCAGAATTGGCGGTTCTTGAAGGTATTCTTTGATTCTTTTAAAAGCGATCTGGCATTCATCATTTCACTTTACCACTTGATCTTTCTTCAGAAGTTTGAAGATTGGCTCACAAGTAGCAGTTAGATGTAAAATGAATCAGGCAATGTAATTCAGACGTCCCAAGAAGCCTCTAACTTCCTTCTCTGTACGGGGAACCAGCATCTCTTGTATGGCCTTCACCTTCGCAGGGTCTACCTGAATACCCTTATCACTAATGATAAATCCCAGAAGCTTTCCAGATCTTACCCCGAAGGTACACTTGTTCAGATTCAACCTCAGCTTATATGTCTTCAATTTGTCAAACAATTTCAGGAGATGATCAAGGTGCTCTTCCTCAGTCTGAGACATGGCTATCATGTCATCAACATAGACCTCGATCTCGTGGTGAATCATATCATGGAACAAAGCGACCATGGCACGCTGATAAGTTGCCCCAAAATTCTTCAACCCAAAAGGCATCACCTTGTAGCAAAAGGTGTCCCACTGTGTGACAAAGGTTGTCTTCTCCATGTCTTCAGGAGCCATCTTGATCTGGTTGTAGCCAGAGAAACCATCCATGAAGGAGAAGATTTTGTTGCGCGGTATTGTCGACCATAACATCAATGTGAGGAAGTGGGAAGTCATCCTTCGGGATTTCCCTGTTTAGATCTATGTAATCAACGCACATTCGTACCTTACCGTCCTTCTTAGGAACCGGAACAACATTGGCAACCCACTGTGGATAGGAAGTGACAGCTAAGAATCCTGCATCGAACTATTTCATGACCTCTGCCTTTATTTTCTCTGACATTTCAGGGCTCATACAACGAACCTTCTGTTTAACCGGAGGACAGTCTTCTTTAGTCGGCAGGCGATGTACCATAATATCGGTGTCTAAACCAGGCATGTCTTCGCAGGACCAGGCGAAGATCTCAACATTGTCGTGCAACATTTGTATCAACCTCTGTTTGATGCTAAGCTCCATATTCGCACCTATTTTAACCTCTTTTCTTTCTTCATCATTACCCAAATTCACTATCTCAACCAACTCTTCATGAGACTGTGTGGCCCTTTCTTCTTGCTGTAATAGTATAGCAAGTTCTCCAGGCACCTCACAATCATCCCCACCTTCCTCCTCGGCTTGGTTGATCTGATTTTTGAAGTCATAACTGGCAATAGTAGAGTTGTTATCAATGGGATCCAGAGTGGATATGGATCTGCATTATGATATGTGAGTGTGTGTAAGAGAATAGCTGTTTTGATAAAGTGAAAGCAGGAAAGAAAAACAGAGAGTGCAAAATTTGTATGCAAGAAACGTCCAATGCTTTATTAATGATTATGAAATGACAAATAATATCCCTCACAAGCAAAGCCAAGGTGCCTCGGGCAAGGCACCGGGCCGTAAAGTTTCAAATTGTTTATTACAAATCTTAAAACAAATAGGTCAATTACTGCGGAATAAAAGAAACAGGTATGAAGTCCCTAGCCGTCCAGTTACTTGGACCTCCATTGGTAGTTGGGTTGATCCAGCTGTCAATGTTTGATTCCTCTTCACTGTCTTCAATGGCGTTAATCCCACGATTATTGATGCGTAGGGGAGGTCCTCCAGCCCGAGCGCGTCTAACATCCCTTTGAGCCCCTGTAGTAAAGCCCAAACCAAATTTATCAGTTTTATGAGTGAAATCAGGGAGCTGACCCCAATTGGCACACCCACCTTCTTCAACCACGTCCCTGGCGTCCTTGAGAGAAGCCATCTTCAAAGGAGGTTTGTTGCTAGTAGTTTCAGTTGATGCCAAGATCTGAGGGGCCTCTTCAAAATTCTGACAAGGAGTTTCGATGAATTCCCCGTCCATCTCTATGTAGCGGGAGGAGTTGAGGTGACTCACCGTATATTCTTCTTCACCCCGCATTGTGACGATCTTTCCTTTCACCGGATACTTCAGCATTTGGTGGAGTGTGGAGGTGACTGCCCCAGCCTCGTGGATCCAAGGGCGACCCAACAAACAAGAATACGATTGTCTGATATCTATCACATAGAATGTGGACCCAAAATTCTGAGAACCTACTTTGACAGGGATGTCCACCTCCCTGTGCACCATTCTCTTTGATCCGTCAAAAACCCTTACCACAATGTTACTAGGCTTTAGAGTTAAACCCCTCGTAATCCAACAGGTCTAATGCCTTCTTCGGCAGAACATTCAGTGAAGACCTAGTATCTACCATCACATGAGCCATAGTGGTTCCCCTGCATTCAATCGAGACATACAGAGCATCATTATGCTTCCTTCCTTTCGGAGTCAAATCTGCATCTGAAAAACCTAGCCTGTTATCAGCAGTCAGGCTGGCCACACAATCTTTGAACTGATCAGCTGAAGTTTCCTGCGGCACATGCGCAGTCTTGATAAATGCAATCAAAGCCTTCGCATGGGCTTCAGAACACAACATCAGAGACAACATGGATATCTTTGATGGGGTCATCCCCAGCTGCTCGACCATATTGTAGTCGCTCTTCTTAATGATTTTCAGTATTTCCTCCATTTCTTGTTTAGAGGCTTCCACAACAATTTTCTTAGGCGCCTCCATCCGGGCAGGCTCACCTACAACCTCTTTGCCGCGGGTATCAGACGATTCTCCAATAGGGGTAATAACTGGAGTAAGAACAGGAACAGTAGTTGATGTACTAGCAGGAACAGCAGATGGAATGACAATAGCTTGTTAACAGTCTTGGGGGAAATCTCGGGAGAGAAGACCCTTCCACTTTGGGTGATTTTGCTGGTTCCGATAATATTATCAATATCAGGATCAGCCTCTTCATCTTTCAGATCTTGTTTGATGCCATGATAGTACACATCAGCACCATAATTCCATGGGACAGCTTTATCCGAGACATACGGGACAGGACCAGGAACATTGATTATCAACGTAGCAATTCTTAGAGCAGATGTAATCCTAACAGGTCTTCTAGAGGAAACCTTGGAAGGATTGGCGGAAATAGTTATAATGGAAACGTCTTCAATTGGAACAACAGGAATCATAGTTTTCTCAAACAAAATCTCTCTACTATCCAGCAGGCGCTGAATACCTGACTTCAGCAAACGGAAACCAGAAGGTAGAAGCGAACACATGTGGAAAACTTCACCATAACCCGAAAATAAACCGGCCAACATCAAATTCTTCTTGAGAGTCATGAGAGGAGTAGAAACTTCATCAACAGAGGTAATAAACAAATCAGTGTCAACAACATTAACTCCACGACCGTGTTTAGGCATGGGAGCAGTTATGACGTTTGGTTTCTCCGGAGCATCAAAATCTATTTCCTTAGCTTCAATGAAGTCTTGTATTTTGTTTCTCAGAGCCCAGCAGTCATTTGTATCGTGGCCAGGACTCTCAGAATGATAGGCACACTTGGCATTTGGATTATATCAGGGAGATGTAGTATTTGGATTCTTGGGAGCCTCTCTCAAGGTTGCCAAGTTGGATCTCAGTAGATGAGGTAGAACTTCAGCCAATGTCATGTTGATGCGGGTAAACTACCGTTGTGGTCTTTCCACCCTTTGTTGATTGTTACATTATGGAGAAACTGCAGGTCTAGGTATCATCACGGGACTTACTGTCTGACGTTGTTCAGCCCTGTTCTGACCCCTCGGGTTGTAGATGGCACTGGCTTCCTTCTTACCAGCAAAAGCCTTCTTTACTGAACTTGAAGAGGCATTTTGTTGTACCCCAAAATTTGCCCTCTCCTGTCTCGAGGATTCTTAGAATCACTTCAGTCAAGTTTCAAGCCTCAGACCACATTTTCTAAGAAGAATCACTCAAATTATCAAAAGGGGGGCAAAATGAGCAAAATTGGAGTTTCTGCCGGAAAAGTCAACCGGACGCTAAAAAGTCAAACTTTGACTTTTTGATCAAATTTGAGTCCCAAAAATCACATTATGTCAAAGCATCCAAAAATGAAGTTTGATCATCAAAAATCAAAAGAATCAAAAATCCAACTTGGCAAGACTTTGAAATTTTTCTAAGTATTTTTTATACTTGGTTAATTTCATTTACTTCATGACATTTTTTTTACTACAATTCCAAAAAATTCAAAATGATGCAAGTAATTCAAGTTATTACAAAGTGACATTTTTGCAAAATTAAAAATTCTAAAACTATGTCTTGATTAAAAAACCTTATCACCATATTTTTGCCTTTGACATAATGTGCACAAGACCAAATTTGTGACATACTACAAACCATATTGTCCAAAGTTGAAGAAAATATGATATATCACATTGCCACAACACCCCATGCTTCCTTGCAAGAAAGCTTGTGTCATGCTACATCAAAAGTATGCATGCTGTCCAATAAAGTCAAAAACTGCTTTATGCAGTCAGCTCAAGCCTGCACCATGACAGCCCCAAAATTACATCAAAATGGAAAAATAAAAATGGGTGCAGAAAGTATCAAAGCAGTATGCAAAAACAATTCAAAATGACTTATTTGTTTTCCCCCCTAAACCACAGTCAAGGGGTCTACAAAAGAGGACTGTCTCATAAGACAAAGGGGTCAGAGTTTGAAGAGAGGTTAAAAAAAAATCTAGAGAGAAGATAGAGAGTTTTGTTGAGCAGAAAAACAATACTCTGTGCAACTTTGACTCATTTTCAAAACCAAAACTGCACTTGTTCAAAACAGAAACCCAACCCATTTCTCCATCATACAAACTCTTCCTCAAAGACTGTCCAAACATAACCACACAAAAAATAGTCCCTGTAGTGCTGTTCATCCCTATCCTCAAAACACCAAAAACATTAAGTACAGTCCAGCTTAGTTTCAACAGTCCATAGTAGCTTTATGGAGATTCATTGAGGTCCTCATCACATTTGGAAAAACATTCAGATTTAAAACAGACAGTGCAGTCCAGAGGTAAGTCTTCTTGACTTAATATCTCTTCATACATCATTAATTATTTGTTTATTTTGAAGACAAGATATAGTACTTTTAATATCTTTTTGAACTAGCCATCTGCACCTTGTTTAGGCTTATTTAATCATTTGTTGTTCATGTTTATCCATCATATGCCATAAGCTAACCTGTACATTCAGTAAAATAATGTTTAAGGTAGGAAAATGTAGCATGTATCGACACATATCATCATGTATCGACCCATCCTAGTGAAAAAAACAGGGTATGAGTCGACACATAATCCTCATGCGTTGACCCATACTGAGTTCAGGTCACAAAACAGAAGCTGGAAGAGCTTATGAGTCGATACATACGCGTTTCGCGTCGACACAAGAAGGGTGCATGAGTCGACACATCCCATTATGTGTCGACTCATACTGAGTTATTTTGTTTTGCAGGAGAAGGGAAAAGCTATGTGTCGATGCATAGTAGCATGGGTTGACACATAGTGGTTCAAAATGCATTTCTTCTTCTATTTTGCACTGTTGTTACATTATCTTTGTTGTTGTTCGATATGGTTGTAATATTTTAGTTTCTACTTCATCCCCATTATTAATTTGTACCCCCATCCCCCTAAAATGATGTAATAGCTTAGATTTTACTTTCCTCATTTTACTTGCTTTTCATGTATTGCTAGTAAATAGGATGCATGGCAAGATAAAATCAACAAATAGACGACTTTCAAATACAAAATAAAATGTATGCAAACTAACACACTTGCACAGTAACACCTCTAGGGCAATATCACTTTGTCTCCTTTCAGAAAATAGTCATGTCCCTCGAATATGAAGCGTTTTAAGCAAAGACCCTTCGATAAAAAAGATCGTAGTCCCTCGATGACCCTCGATGTTGCCTTCGGTAAAACGATCTAGTCCCTAAACGACATTGCTAAAACGTCTTATAAGGTGATTTCTATGACTATACAAACGTCCCATACTTGTCCTTTCACATCCAACGATGGGACTTCTTACCAAAACAATTGTAAGATAGCCACATCTAAAGGAGAAGGAAAAGCACATTTAAGACCTTTTGAGTAGGTAGTTTCGCTCTTAGTTACTTGCTTGCTCGCAACTACAAAAAACACTTTTATACATCAACACTCTTATTTCAAAACATTTCCAAAAGATAAAACATTTTGTATACGTTCTTATAGAGACGAGAACCATTGCAAAATATCTTTCCGAAAACAACTTTCCAAATCATAATCCACAAGTACACCTTTGAACTATCTTTCGAAACAAAACTTTGTATACGTTCTTATAGAGACGAGAACCATTACAAAGATATTTTCAAAATACTTTCAAAGCCCACATCACAAAGCACATTCAAAAGAAAGCAAGTTGATCTAGCGAGTAACTAAGAGCCCATGGAAAACCATGGATAAAAAGGATGCTAATACCTTCCCTTTTCATAATCTACCCCTCGAACTCAAGAAAACATCTCTAAAGGTCTTTTCTGTGCTTTTTCACATTTCCTTTTGGATAAAAGAAAAGTAGGTGGCGACTCTTGCTAAATCGCAACATTTGCAAATACAAAACGCAAAACCTCAAGTCAGTTCTCCCACCGTATCACAGAACTGGCGACTCTGCTGGGGAATTTGATAAAAGTGGGGTGACCTTAGGGCTAGATCACATTTATTTTCTTACATTGTTTGACTTGTTTGCTTTACATTATGGTTCTTTGTTTGGGTTTGAATCCTCCACCCGGATTTGGGAAACATTATAGGTAAATAGCAATAGGTTGTGGAAACTGTGCGGGGTATACCGACATGGTCTAAGCAATAGCTATGTTAGTGTGACATATTTGTGGGTACTGGTAGCCTTTGAGTCAATCAAAGAGAATACGGGGCCGCTGAGTGATGTCATGAAGCACTAATGATCTTCTAGAACCCTTTACTTGACCAACTTGACCTTTAGGATGTAGTGAGATGACCGACTTTGGTGCAGTCCGAAGTTGGTAGATACTCGATACTACACTCATTGAGGGTTGGTTTCTTGGGATATTTCGGTCGCCATTAAAGAGGCTTAAGCTAAAACAATGAACAAGGAAATAGTCCAGTGATATTGAGCTCCTTAGAACCCCATTACTATTATTAGGACAGGTTGAGCCAACTAAACTTCAAGATGGTACTTACCTATAAAACCCCATGCAAGCCTAAACTAAGAACTTGTTTGTTTTGCTTGTATATGCATACTTGTACATAACATCATGAACATCATATGCATTCACTAACCATTTCAAGGATTTTGGAGATTCATCTTTGTTCTTGTTTTGTAGAATATGGATTCACTTCGCAGGAAAACTATCCAAATCAACCTTGTAAGAATTCCACCACAACTTAAGGAGCTAGCTTCAAGGATCCCTGAGAACTCTCCATTCACCGAGAGACATGGTCGTCTACTCAACTTGGTCACCTCCAACACAGAGGAGGATATGATGAAAGTACTCTTCCAGTTCTTTGATCCTTTGCATCATTGCTTCACATTTCCTGACTATCAGCTTGTACCTACTTTGGAAGAATTCTCTCAACTCTTGAGGATTCCTATTCTCAATCAACTACCTTTCAATGGTACGGAAAGAGATCCAAATCCAGAAGAGATTTATCAAGCTCTGCACTTGCACTCATCTGATATCACAACTCATTGGGAAACTAGAAGTGGTGTCAAAGGCTTCTTAGCAAAGTTTCTGTTTGAGAAGGCCCAAAGCTGTTGGAACTCCCTAGACTTGCAAGCATTTGAGGAAATTGTGGCTCTTATTATCTATGGGATGGTCTTGTTCCCAAATCCTAACCAACTCATAGATGTGAGTGCCTTCAAAATCTTTATGTCACGCAATCCGGTGCCTACAGTACTAGGGGAAATCTTGCACTCTTTTCACACTCGTACAATGAAGAAAAGAGGTGTCCTTATGTGTTGCAGTCCCCTCCTGGAAAGATGTTTTATCTCTCATCTTCCCCAATTAGTCTTAAAGAATGAGCAAGGATTAAGGTGGTCACAAAGGTTAATGACGCTCAAATATTCAGATATTCATTGGTTCTCTTGATCCAAAGAGAATGTTATCATTGTTGACCGTTGTGGGGAATTCCCTAATGTCCCTCTACTTGGCATTAGGGGAGGCATCACCTATAACCCATGCTTGGATCTAAGACAGTTTGGTTACGCCAGAAGGGATGGCCCACATGATATGCTGATTCAAGGCTTAGTATTCGACTACGACAACAACGATCAAGGTCTTCACCAGAGATTCATCCGAGCTTGGAGGATGCTAAACAAGGTGGATATCAAGACTTTGGGACACAATAATTCCATCCCTCTTGAGCCTTACCTTAAGTGGGTACGAACCCGCGCTCAAAGTCTTATGATGCCTTATCCTTCCATTCTCCTGGTGATCATTAAGCCTGTTAAGGAAGGAGAAGTTCCATACACTATCCTACATCCTGACATGCCCACATCTCTTGAAGATCTACAAAGGGATTGGATACAACTCAAAGGAGAGCGAGATACTTTCGAAGCCCAATTCTACACAAGCGAGAAGAAGGTTTTGGAACTCACTAGGCTACTTCATGAGGAGCAGACTCTAAATGCGTACATTGCACCAAAGAGGATGCACACTACTTTTTTTTATCTTAGAGTGTTGTATTATTTTGCCCAAGGGGCATTGATGTACTCAAACTCTATCTTATTAATATAACGTGTGTTTCTTTTTGTTTAAAACGAACTCGAATCTTTTAAAATCCTTGAAAACATTACATATGCACATATCATTCATCATAACATAAACAGGTCTTTTGCAACAAGTTTCCTCATCTCTCTACTGTTTATTTCAGTAAGATGGATCTCGAACAGACAGTCAAAGATCTTCAGACTCAAAACATGCAGTTTCAACAGTTACTCACAACCCTGGCCAAAGGACAAGAGGATCTGAAGACTCTGTTGGAAAAAGATAAAAATAAGAAAGAAAAGAAACCAACTGGTGTTGTAATCATGGGGAGAAGGTTTCAAGGGCAAACTAGGAGAACCTTGAATTTCGCAGCAACATCTGATGAAGGGAAAGGGAAAGAAACAACAGTTCCGTCAGACTCTGAAGAGGAGGAAGAAGAGGAAGACTACTCTGAGGAACAGTACCCTCCGGCTGATGATAAGTACAGACACCTTGAAGAGCGTCTGAGCGCTATGGAAATACAAAGGGTACCAGGTCTAGACTTTGATGAATTGGGTCTAGTGTCGGGAATTGTGATCCCACCAAAGTTCATGTCCTGAAATGCACCTCCGATCATATGTGAGAAAGATTCAGCCGCACTCTGCCGATAAAGACTTATGGGTCCATTTTTTTCAAGATAGTTTATCCGGAACGCAACTCGATTGGTTTTACCAATTAGAAAGGGCCGACATCCACAACTGGGAAGATCTTGATGCAACTTTCTATAAACAGTACCAGTATAATGCAGATTTGGCGCCTACCCGTACTCAACTTTAGAGTATGGCTATGGCTTCAAACGAGGGTTTCAAAGATTACGTGCAGAAATGGAGAGATCTAGATGGAAGAGTGCAACCCCCTCTGTCTGAAAGGGAGTTGGTCGATACGTTCTTAGGCACTCTATCAGGCCCTTTCTTCAACCATTTGATTGGGAGCTCATCTGTTGGGTTTACTGAGCTAATACTAACCGGGGATAGGGTGGAAGCTGGTATAAAAAGTGGAAAGATTCAAAAGGATTCGTCTGCCTCTACATCTGTGAGAAAGAATTTCACTGGGAAGAAAGAGGTATCTGCTGTTTATCCACAGAGGAACCAAGGGAGAGTTGTACGCCGACCAATGGTAGGGGCCGTTATGATCCCAAAGCTTACATCTGATCAACCAAGGAGTAATCAACCGAGGGTGGAAAGGCCAGTCCGATAATTCACCAGAATTAATATGACTCTAGCCCAGATTTTACCACATCTGATGAAATCTAATCTAGCAACTTTAAAAGAAGTTCCAAATAATCCCAACACGGCGTCCCCTTATTATCATCCAAATGCCAGATGTGCATATCATTCAGAAAGCTCGAGTCACGACACTAACAACTGTTGGGCTTTGAAAAATAAAATTTAAGACGTTATAGATGCAAAAGAGATCGAATTTGAGGCGCCTGAGAAACCAAACGTAATTTCTGCTCCTATGCCTAGGCATGGTCACAACGCCAATGTTGTCGAAGAAGATTTGTTTGTTACTACAGTGGATAAACTCTTGACTCCACTCCTAATCATTAAGATAAACTTGTAGAAAGTTGGTATATTCCCAGGTTGTAATAAAGACTGCCACCTTTTCTTATCCTCACCAACTATTTTCCCTCTGTTGAAGACATGCATTCAACGCTTGATAGACAACCAAGAGATTCTGTTTGAAAGTTCTCCGGTTTCACCTGTTCCTGTTGAAGACATTTCAATCATAACCATCTACGCCAATCCTTCCAGGATCCCTAAAAGACTCGTTAGGATTACATCGGTTCCAAAGACTACTCCTCTTGTAATCACAATGCCCGGGCCGGTCCCGTATGAATCAGACAAAACAGTACCATGGAATTACGGTGGAGAAATCTACTACCATGGTATCAAACAAGATGGGCTGACCGCCGAAGAAGTGAGCTCCGAAGAAGAAGATTCTGACATTAGCAATATTTCTAGAACCAGTAAGATTACCCATAGCGGTAGAATCTTCTCTCCAGAAATTGCCCCTCCAAGGGAAGTTTTTGGACCCGTGGTTGTTCCGAAAGTTACCTCCATACCAATAATCATATCTGCAAGTGCTCCTACTGACAAAGATGACACAACCCCTACTTTTATCCCTACCAACACTTCTACTGCTGAAATTCAAGGAAAAGGTATTCAAGAAGAACCTGTCCGGACGAAGGCTCAACAACTGACTATCCCCGAAACCTCCAAGAAGGAAATGGAGGAGATCTTGAGAATAATAAAGAAGAGTGATTATGACGTGGTTGAACAGTTGGGGCAAACTCCCTCTAAGATCTCCATGCTAACATTATTGATGTGTTCTGAGGCACATGCGAAAGCTCTGGTGAAGTTTCTGAAGACAACCCATGTGCCAAAAGAGACATCTGCTAACCAATTCCAAGATTGTGTGGCCAGTTTGACAGTTGATAATGGTCTAGGCTTCTCTGATGTTGATTTGACACCAAAAGGGAGAAAGCACAACGAGGCATTACATGTCTCTGTGGAGTGTAGAGGAACAACTCTGGCCCATGTCTTGGTGGACACTGGCTCATCTTTGAATGTTTTACCAAAGAAAGCTCTCGACATGTTGGATTGCGAAGGACTGACATTGAAACCCAGTAACATAGTCGTAAGAGCATTTGATGGCTCAAAGAGGATGGTCCACGGGGAGGTGGACATCCCCATAAAGGTGGAAACTCATACTTTCAACTCAACTTTCTATGTAATGGACATCCGCCCCTCTTACTCCTATTTGCTAGGACGACCCTGGATCCATAATGCTGGTGTTGTCACCTCTACACTACACCAGATGCTGAAGTACCCAGTCCATGGAAAGATTATCACTGTCCGCGGAGCGGAAGAGTACATGATTACCCATCTAAATTCTTTCCGATATGTGGAGTTGGATGGCGAGTTCATTGAAACTCCTTTTCAACATTTTGAAGAAGTCTCTCAAGAGGTAGCAGTAACCAAGGCGGTATCCCCGATCCCCAAGATCACAAGACCTCCTTTTCGGATGTCATCTCTAAAGGACGCCAAGGCAGTAGTAGAGAAGGGAGGATGCACTATCTGGGGGCAGCTTCCAGACATTCCGTATAAATCTGACAAGTTTGGCTTAGGGTTTACTTCAAATGCTCAGAAGGCTGTGCGTTGTGCCCGTGCTGGGGGGCCACCTTTGAAGATTAGCAACCAAGAGGTCAACGCAGTGGAAGATAGTGAAGAAAATAGCAGCTTGGAGGATTGGATGTTTCCTACTATCAATGGAGGACTTCGCAATTGGGAAGCCAGAGACTTTGTCCCAATAACTTTCATCTCTCAGTAATTTATCTTTTACATTTCTGTTGGACTTGTAATATTCACAAACAATTCGCACATTAAAAACCTTGTGTCTTACCCGAGGCACAATGGTCCATTTGTAAGGGTTTTTATTTCATCTTCATATGACATTCAATGAATCATGGACGTTTTTCACATACAAACCTTTTGTGCTCATTGTCTTTCTTTTACATTTTATTGTTTAAAGATGGCTATACCCTTACACACACCCACACTCACAAATGCAGGTACCCCTCCATCCCGGATCCCATGGGTAACGATACTGCTATGGCCTTTAGTGACTCTGAAGATCTAATCTACCAAGTCGAAGACGAAGGTGAGGAAGATTGTGATGTACCAAGGGAATTGTCTAGACTACTACAAAAAGAGGAAAGAGATATTCAGCCTCATGAGGAACAGTTGGATACAATTAATTTGGGTACCGAGGAAGATAAAAAAGAAATCAGGGTGGGTGCCAATCTAGAGACGAGTGTTAAGGAGCGTCTAATTCAGCTATTGCATGATTATGTTGAGATCTTTGCCTGGTCATACAAAGACATGCCAGGACTTGATACAGACATCGTGGTACATTGTCTTCCGACAAGAGAAGACTGTCCACCAGTGAAACAAAAAGCCCGCCGCATGAGACCTGACATGTCAGAGAAGATCAAAGCGGAGGTCATGAAACAATTCAATGCTGGATTCTTGGTTGTCACTTCCTATCCTCAATGGGTTGCCAACATTGTTCCCGTGCCTAAAAAGGACGTAAAAGTACGAATGTGCATGGACTATAGAGATTTAAACATTGCCAGCTCTAAAGATGATTTTCCACTACCCCACATAGATATTCTGGTTGATAATACAGCCCAGCACAAGGTGTTTTCCTTCATGGACGGATTCTCAGGTTATAACCAAATCAAAATGGCACCTGAGGACATGGAGAAAACTACATTTGTCATACAGTGGGGCACATTCTGCTACAAAGTGATGCCATTCGGACTGAAGAATGCTGGGGCAACCTATCAACGCGCCATGATAGCTTTGTTTCATGATATGATACATCATGAGATAGAGGTTTATGTAGATGACATGATAGCCTGTTCCCAAACTGAAGAGGAGCACCTTGATCATTTGCAAAAGTTGTTTGAGAGATTGAAGGAGTACAAACTAAGGTTGAATCCAAACAAGTGCACTTTCGGAGTCCGGCCCGGTAAACTCTTAGGTTTTGTGGTCAGCAACAAAGGCATCGAGGTTGATCCTGCCAAAGTTAAAGCGATACAAGAAATGCATGCTCCTCGTACAGAGAAGGAAGTCAGAGGATTCTTGGGACGCCTGAACTATATTGCCAGATTCATTTCTCACCTAACAACTACTTGTGAACCAATCTTCAAACTGTTAAAGAAAGATCAAGTAGTCAGATGGAATGATGAATGTCAGATTTCTTTTGACAAGATCAAAGAGTATTTACAAGAGCCTCCTGTTTTTATGCCACCAGTCGAGGGAAGACCACTGATCATGTATCTGACCGTATTATAGAATTCAATGGGGTGTGCATTGGGGCAGCATGACGAGTCTGGCCGAAAAGAGAACGCTATTTATTACCTGAGCAAAAAGTTTACCGACTGTGAAACCAGATATTCACTGCTCGAGAAAACTTGTTGCGCTCTGGTATGGGCTGCTCGCCGGCTAAGACAGTATATGTTGACTCATACTACTTTGTTGATATCTAAGATGGATCCGATAAAGTATATCTTCGAGAAGCCTGCTCTGTCTGGAAGGATAGCTAGATGGCAGATGATCCTAACAGAATATGACATACAGTACACTACCCAGAAAGCTATAAAGGGAAGTGTGCTAGCTGATCATCTGGATCATCAAGCTATAGAAGATTATCAGTCCATGAAATTTGAATTCCCGGATGAAGACATCATGACATTAGACAACTGTGAAGAGATCAGACCATATGACGAACCTGAACAAGGATCCCGATGGACCCTGTTCTTTGATGGGGCATCCAATGCAATTGGTAATGGTATCGATGTTGTACTCATATCTCCAGAAGGGTGTCATACTCCTTTTACTGCCAGACTTTTCTTCAATTGTACAAACAACATGGCAGAATACGAAGCGTGCATCTTTGATCTCAGAGCTACCATAGACTTGGGAATCAAATCCTTTGACGTGTTTGGAGATTCAGCTTTGGTCATCAGTCAGATCAGAGGAGAATGGGATACTAAGAACCCAAATCGTATCCCTTACAAAGAACATGTTTTGACATTACTACAACATTTTGAGAAGATTACCTTCGAGCATTTTCCGCGAGAAGAAAATCAGCTAGCAGATGCTCTAGCCACAATGCCATCCATGTTTAAACTTAATTGGGATAACGAGGCTCCCCCGATCACCATTGAATGAATGGATGAACCAACACATTGTCACGAGATTAATACTAAAGAGGTAGTGGACCAACCTTGGTTTCATGAAATCAAGAGGTATCTCGAGGCTCAAGAATATCCAGAAGGAGCTTCAATCAATGATAAAAAGTTCTTAAGGAGATTCGCTGCTAAGTTCTTCCTGAGTAATGGCATCCTGTACAAACGCAACCATGACTCCATTCTGCTCCGATGTGTGGATAAGATTGAGGCTGAAAAGATCGTGGCTGAATTACATGAAGGTACTTTTGGCACTCACTCCAGTGGGCATACGATAGCGAAGAAAATCCTACGGGCAAGCTATTATTGGTCTACCATGGAAGCAAATTTCTATCAGCACTCTCGGACCTGTCATAAGTGTCAAATTTATGCTGACAAGGTGCACGTACCCCTGGTTCCTCTGAATCTCTTAACGGCTCCTTGGCCCTTTGCTATGTGGGGAATCAACATGATTGGAGAGATCAAGCCTACAACCTCTAATGGACACTATTTCATCCTAGTGGCCATTGATTACTTTACAAAGTGGGTCGAAGCAGCTTCCTTCGCTTCCGTCACTAAGAATGTTGTTGCCCGCTTCATCAAGCATAATCTCATTTGCCGATACGGTATCCCAGAAAGGATCATCACTGACAATGGTACAAATCTTAACAATACTATAATCATCGCCTTGTGCGAACAGTTCAAGATTCAGCATCACAATTCATCCCCCTATCGGCCAAAGATGAATGGTGTCGTTGAAGCTGCAAATAAAACATTAAAAAGATCATACAGAAAATGACAGTCACCTACAAGGACTGGTATAAGATGCTACTATTTGCTCTCCACGGGTATCGTGCCACGACTCGCACATCAACTGGGGCAACACCCTATTCTTTGGTTTATGGCATGGAGGTTGTCTTGCCTATTGAGGTTCAGATCCCCTCTTTGAGAATTATGAAGGATGCAGGTTTGAATGAAGACTACTTGATCCAGACTCGACTTGATCAACTAAACCTAATTGATGAAAAAAGACTTACTGCTGTTTGCCATGGTCAGATGTATCAAAAACGGATGATCAAGGCTTTCAACAAGAAAGTCAAACGCCAAGTATATCAAGTTAGAGATCTAGTGATCAAGCACTTCATTTTGTCACAAAGTGATCCCAGGGGAAAATGGACTCCTACCTATGAAGGACCATTTGTAATCAAGAACATCTTCTCCGGTGGGGCAATGATTTTAGCCACCATGGACGGGGACGACCTGCCGCACCCTGCGAACGCAGACATAGTCAAAAGATACTACGCATAAAAGACCTGCTAGGTTGACACACCTAGGAAAAACAAGGGCATCCCGGCGAACCAAAAGGTTCGGGAAAAAATTAGGGATAAAATAAAAAAAATATGTACACCCGGCAAGTTGAAAACCCGAAAGGGCGACTTGGGCAAAAAAGGGTTTCCCGGTGGACTGAAAACCCGAAAGGGCGGTCCAGGCAAAAGTAAGGGAGTTAAAGCGTATGACTATGTCCCATCGGATCACCTTGAGGACAACCTCTTGACTTCTACTGACAAACTCAGAGTTTATGATCAATTTAATCATCTTCGAACGAAGCAACAAATAGACAAGATATTCAGAGACACGAAGGCTATAGCAGAATGGAAACCCCATGGGATTATTACACATAGCTATCTTTCTTTGTATAAATTTTTCTTATTTTATGACGCCATTCTCTTACTAGAATGTTTGTCTCCTTTGTACAAAATACTTATTCAAAGTCAAAATACAAAGATATCTCTTTGAAAGTACAGAAAACTATTTGTCTTTTTCTTTACAATTGTGTTTTATTTGCAAAAACGTCCAATGATTCGTTAATGAACATATGCATTTGAACATAATTTATGTTTACAAATAAACAAAATGAGAAAGATAATTACTGATAGGTTGAAAGCTGGGAAACATCTCTAGGCTATTCCATGAGAAATCCCCACAGTACATTATTTGAATCCCCAGCGGAACGAATTTCAAATTATTAATCCCCAGTGGAGATCATCAAATTTCTCAAGATTCCCCAAGCGGATTTTACAAGCAGTACATGGCATTGCCCTCACAACAGAATTTACTTCTCTCAACAAGAGTTCGTCAGTATTCCCACTTCAAGACATGAAGAATTCAACATATCCTCAGCAGCATTCAAGGATTTATTTTCCTCAATCAGGCAGCAATACAGCAAATCAGCATACATGCGCATACATTACATCCATACGTCATAAACGTTGATTAAAGTAAATACATTGCATCATACATCGCATGCAACATAACTCTGTATTTCAGCTAACATTTTACCCTTTTCAGGATAAGACTAACAACTACCATTAACAATATGCAATCAGATACAGTTCAGATACGCTCCAGACACTGATGTCATTCTGTCACTTATTCAGATTCAGACTTCAGATACAGTACGGATACACTCATTTCAGATGTCATTCTGATACTCATTCAGATTTCAAGGTTCAGATACAGTACAGATACACTCTAGACACGGATGTCATTCTGATACTCGTTCAGATTCAGGTTCAGATACAGTACATATACGCTCCAGACATGGATGCCATTCTGATACTCATTCAGATTCAGATCAGATACAGTTCAGATACGCTCCAAACACGGAAGCCATTCTGATACTCATTCAGATTTCAAGTTCAGACATAGTTCATATACGCTCCAAATACGGATGCCATTCTGATACTCATTCAAATCCAGTCTTCAGATACAGTTCCGATACGCTCCTGACACGGACGCCATTCTGATACTCATTCAGATTTAGACTTCAGACATAGTTCAGATACGCTCCAAACACATATGCCATTCTGATACTCGTTCAGTTTCAGTCTTCAGATACAGTTCAGATACGCTCCTGACACGGACGCCATTCTGATACTCATTCAGATTCAGACTTCAGATACGCTCCTAACACGGACGCCATTCTGATACTCATTCAGATTTCAAGTTCAGACACAGTTCAGATACGCTCCAAACACGGAAGCCATTCTGATACTCATTCAGATTTCAAGTTCAGACATAGTACAGATACGCTCCAAACACGGACGCCATTCTGATACTCATTCAGTTTCAGTCTTCAGATACATTTCAGATACGCTCCTGACATGGACGCCATTCTGATACTCATTCAGATTCAGACTTCAGACACAGTTCAGATACACTCCTGACGCGGATGCCATTCGGATACTCATTCTTTCAGCTTACAAATTACAATGCCAGCAATCACTTTTGGATGGCATCTTTAAGCCCATCTCCAACAACTTTATATCATCTCTCCAAATGGCATCTCTAAGCCCATTCCCCCAACCATCACATCACCGAGTGCAAATTTCTGGGCACTCTAGTGTCCAATCATCTTCCACCTTCGAGTCACGACTAGCAAAACATGCCAGTCTAACTATTTAGGTTTAAGAAGATTGAACAGGGGCAGCTGTTGTACCCTAAAATTTGTCCTCTCCTGTCTCGAGGATTCTTAGAATTACTTCAGTCAAGTTTCAAGCCTCAGACCACATTTTTTAAGAAGAATCATTCAAATTGTCAAAAGGGGGCAAAATGAGCAAAATTGGAGTTTCTGCTGGAAAAGTTAATCGGACGCTAAAAAGTCAAACTTTGACTTTTTGATCAAATTTGAGTCCCAAAAATCACATTATGTCAAAGCATCCAAAAATGAAGTTTGATCATCAAAAATCAAAAGAATCAAAAATCCAACTTGGCAAGACTTTGAAATTTTTCTAAGTATTTTTTATACTTGGTTAATTTCATTTACTTCATGATATTTTTTTACTACAATTCCAAAAAATTCAAAATGATGCAAGTAATTCAAGTTATTACAAAGTGACATTTTTGCAAAATTAAAAATTCTAAAACTATGTCTTGATTAAAAAACCTTGTCACCATATTTTTGCCTTTGACATAATGTGCACAAGACCAAATTTGTGACATACTACAAACTATATTGTCCAAAGTTGAAGAAAATATGATATATCACATTGCCACAACACCCCATGATTCCTTGCAAGAAAGCTTGTGACATGCTACATCCAAAGTATGCATGCTGTCCAATACAGTAAAAAACTGCTCTATGCAGTCAGCTCAAGCCTGCACCATGACAGCCCCAAAATTACATCAAAATGGAAAAAGAAAATTGGGTGCAGAAAGTATCAAAGCAGTATGCAAAAACAATTCAAAATGACTTATTTGTTTTCCCCCCTAAACCACAGTCAAGGGGTCTACAAAAGAGGACTGTCTCATAAGACAAAGGGGTCAGAGTTTGAAGAGAGGTTAAAAAAAATTTCTAGAGAGAAGATAGAGAGTTTTGTTGAGCAGAAAAACAATATTATGTGCAACTTTGATTCATTTTCAAAACCAAAACTGCTCCTGTTCAAAACAGAAACCCAACCCATTGCTCCACCATACAAACTCTTCCTTAAAGACTGACAAACATAACAAAAAAAAAACAGTCCCTGTAGTGTTGTTCATCCCTATCCTCAAAACACCAAAAACATTACAATACAGTCCAACTTAGTTTCAACAGTCCAGAGTAGCTTTCTGGAGATTCATTGAGGTCCTCATTACATTTGGAAAAACATTCAGATTTAAAACAGACAGTGCAGTCCAGAGGTAAGTCTTCTTGACTTGATATCTCTTCATACATCATTAATGATTTGTTTATTTTGAAGACAAGATGTAGTACTTTTAATATCTTCCTGAACTAGTCATCTGCACCTTGTTTAGGCTTATTCAATCATTTGTTGTTCATGTTTATCCATCATATGCCATAAGCTAACCTGTACATTCAGTAAAATAATGTTTAAGGCAGGAAAATGTAGCATGTATCGACACATATCATCATGTATCGACCCATCCTAGTGAAAAAAGCAGGGTATGAGTCGTCACATAATCCTCATGCATCGACCCATACTGAGTTCAGGTCATAAAACAGAAGCTGGAAGAGCTTATAAGTCGATACATACGCGTTTCGCGTCGATACAAGAAGGGTTCATGAGTCGACACATCCCATTATGTGTCGACTCATACTGAGTTATTTTTTTTTTTTGCAGGAGCAAGGAAAAGCTATGTGTCGATGCATAGCAGCATGGGTCGACACATAGTGGTTCAAAATGCATTTCTTCTTATATTTTGCACTGTTTTTACATTATCTTTGTTGTTGTTCGATATGGTTGTAATATTTTAGTTTCTACTTCATCCCCATTATTAATTTGTACCCCCATCCCCCTAAAATGATGTAATAGGTTAGATTTTACTTTCCGCATTTTACTTGCTTTTCATGTATTGCTAGTAAATAGGATGCATGGCAAGATAAAATCAACAAATAGTCGACTTTCAAATATAAAATAAAATGTATGCAAACTAACACACTTGCACACTAACACCTCTAGGGAAATCTCACTTTGTCGCCTTTCGGAAAATAGTCATGTTCCTCAAATATGAAGCGTTTTAAGCAAAAACCCTTCGATAAAAAAGATTGTAGTCCCTCGATGACCCTCGATATTGCCTTCGGTAAAACGATCTAGTCCCTAAATGACATTTCTAAAACGTCTCATAATTTTCTTTCTATGACTATACAAACGTCCCATACTCGTCCCTCCACATCCAACGGTGGGATTTCTTACCAAAACAATGGTAAGATAGCCACATCTAAAGGAGAAGGAAAAGCACATTTAAGACCTTTTGAGTAGGTAGTTTCGCTCTTAGTTACCCGCTTGCTCGCAACTACAAAAAACACTTTTATACATCAACACTCTTATTTCAAAACATTTCCAAAAGATAAAACATTTTGTATATGTTCTTATAGAGACGAGAACCATTGCAAAATATCTTTCCAAAAACCACTTTCCAAATCACAATCCACAAGTACACCTTTGAACTATCTTTCGAAACAAAACTTTGTATACATTCTTATAGAGACGAGAACCATTACAAAGATATTTTCAAAATACTTTCAAAGCCCACATCACAAAGCACATTCAAAAGAAATGAAGTTGATCTAGCGAGTAACTAAGAGCCCTTGGAAAACCATGGATGAAAAGGATGCTAATACCTTCCCTTTTCATAATCTACCCCCCGAACTCAAGAAAAGATCTCTAAAGGTCTTTTCTGTGCTTTTTCACCTTTCCTTTTGGATAAAAGAAAAGTCGGTGGCGACTCTTGCTAAACCGCAACATTTGCGAATACAAAACGCAAAACCTTAAGTCAGTTCTCCCACCGCATCACACATTCTTCTATATTTTTCCTCTTTGAATATCAGCTTCTACTCTTTCCCCAGTTAGGATCAGCTCAGTAAAACCAGCAGATGAGTTGCCGATCAAATGATTGAAAAATGGACCAGATAGCATCCCTAGAAACATATCAACCAACTCCCTATCAGACAACGGGGGTTGAACTCTCCCAGCCAAGTCTCTCCATTTTTGTGCATAATCTTTAAAGCCTTCACTTACACCCATGGACATACTCTGGAGTTGAGTACGAGTGGGAGCAAGGTCGGCATTATACTGATACTGCTTGTAGAAAGTAGCAGCCAGATCTTCCCAATTTCCGATATTTTCTCCCTCTAGCTGGTAGAACCATTCAAGATGAGTCCCTGACAGACTATCTTGAAATAAATGCACCCACAAATTTCTATCAGCGGTGTGGGGATGAATCTTCCTGACGTAAGAGCGGAGATGGAGCTTTGGGCAGGACATCCCATCATACTTGGCAAAAACTAGAGCTTTGAACTTCTGCGGGATGACTACTCCCGACACCAATCCCAATTATTCAAAATCTAGTCCAGGTGTCCTCTAAACTTCCATGGCACTCAGACGGTCTTCCAACTGTTTGTATCTATCCTCAGCAGGAGGATATTACTCATCATTGTAATCAGTATCATTGTCAGACACTACAGGACTAGGGTCTTTCTCTTCTTCTTGGTTCTCCCCTTCCTTAAATGAAGAGGTCAAGTCGACTTGTCGCTTCAACCACTCTCCAAACCTTCGGCCCATGTTCAGAATACCAGCAACCTTCTTCTTTTTCTACTTTTCTTTCAGAATGAGGGATTTTAGATCCTCCTACCCCTTTGCCAGACTGATGAACATTTGTTGGAATTGGGTGTTATGTGCCTGCAGGTCCTTAATGCTTTGTTCGGAAGACATTTCTGTTGAAATAAACAGCGAAGGAGATGAGAAACCTGTAATGGTACCTGTAATGATGTGTATGATAATGGTATACGAATGAAATGATTTCAAAGACATCGAGAAATTTAAATTTGCAAACTAAAATAAACAAAGATTTTATTAGCTGAATTTTAAGTTCAAATGCCTTTTAGGCGTTACAATCAAAAAAATAATCTAAAACTATAAAAGACATCAAAATTCCCATGGATGCTTCCTCTTTGTGCCAAGATAGTTATTCAGTCCTCTTTCTTCATGCAATTGCTTTGTAAGCTCTAATACCTTCCTCTCCTGAGCATGGATCTGATCCCTGTAAGTATCCCGCTCCTTCATCAACTGAATCCAAGACCTCTGTAATTCCCCAAGATCAGTGGGCATATAAGGATAGAGAACTGTGTAAAGAATACCCTCCTCTGTAGTGGGTTCCACAATCACCGGCAAAACAGCCACATAGGGCATCATAAGCTTCTGGGCACGATCTCGTACCCATTGTAGGTAAGGTTCCATAGGAATGTAAGTCTTTGGCCCCAAAGCCTTGGCGCCATATCTGTTTACCAAGCCCCAAGCTCGTATGAACCTCCGACGATACTCTTTAACATCATCCTCATAGTTGAATACAATGCCCTCGATAAGTAACTCATGGGGGCCATCCATTCGAGCGTAACCAAATTGTCGTAGAGCTAAACATGGATTGTAGGTTATACATCCTCTGATACCAAGTAGCGGTACATTAGGGTACTCTCCACAGCGATCAATAATAGCAGTATTTTCCATAGCTCGAGAACACCAGAGAATATTCGTATGAGCGAGCGACATTATCCTTTGCGACCAACCCAAACCTTCTTCATTCTTCAGTATGGGCTTAGGGATGTGAGAAATAAACCACCTCGACAGTAATGGCATGCAGCACATAAGAATCCCTCTTCTCTTCCTGGTGCGAGTATGAAGAGTGTGTAAAATATCTCCGAGCAATGTTTGCACAGGATTGCGGGAGGGAAATATCTTAATAGCATTCACATCTATGAATGAGTCCGGATTAGGGAAGAGAACTAAACCATAGATAAGAAGAGCCAAGACCTCCTCAAAAGCCTGAAAATCCATATCATCCTAAAACAGTCGGGCCTTGTCTATCAGAAACTTAGCTAGAAAACCCTTGACACCACTTCTGGTTTCCCAATTAGATACCAAGTCGGCCCGTTTCAGATGCAAAGCTGAGGCAATGAATTTTGGCTCAGGAACTTCTTCTAGACCTGTGAAGGGTACCTGTTCATGAATGGGTATATCCAATAGCTGAGATAATTCTTCCAAGGTAGGCACCAACTGATAGTCTGGAAAGGTGAAGCAGTGGTGCTTGGGATCAAAGAACTGAAAGAGTACACTCATCATCTTTTCATCAAAGTTTGAATTAACTAGGTTGAGAAGTTGACCATGTCTCTTAGTGAACGCAGAAGTTTCAGAAATCTTTGATGCTAACTCTTTGAGTTGGGAAGGTATCTTCACAAAGTTGATTCAGATAGTTTTTCTATGAACAGAAGCCATGATCTGCAAAACAGAACAAAGATAAACTCCCTTGGTCTTTGAAATGGTTAGTGAAATAAGCATGGATTCCATGTTATGATGCATGATGTCATGATAAACCACATGTATAGAAAACATAGGTATAGCAAACACAGTCAAGTCACACCAAGTCCTTAGGTTTAAGGCTTATATAAGGTTAAAGGTAGTACCCTCTTGAAGTTTAGTTGGTTCAAACATGTCCTAAAAAGTAACCGGGTTCTAGAGATTCTCAATATCACTGACCATCCTTTATCGGGCATTGTTTCAGCTCTCAATCTTTTCTTGCAGCCAAAATATCCCGAAAGTATGATCTCAATGAGTGTAGTATCGAGTATCAACCAGTTCTCAGCTCTACACCGAGGTCGGCTATCTCACTACTTTCTAATGGCCAAGTTTGTTCAACTAAGGTTCTAAGGTCCGTTAGTGCTTCACGACACCATGCGGCGGCCCCGTATTCTCCTCGTTTCCCCACAAAGGATACCGGTACTAACCAAAGCACCACACAAACACATCCATCGCTTAAACCATATCGGTTTATTTCGTACAGTCTCCACAATCTATTTTTGTTTACCTAATGAGTGCCCCCAGATCTGGGTATAGGATCTATAGTAACCCCAAATAAACCCTCAAAAGTAAAGCAATTAAGACAATCAAGAGAAGCAATTTAATGACCTAGATCCTAAGGTAAACCCCACTTATTCTTATCCCCAGCAGAGTCGCCAGTTCTGTGATACGGTGGCATAATCGACTGTTTTTACTAGTTTGCGTTTTGCGTTTTTTGTTTGCAAAATGTCACGGTAAGCAAGAGTCGCCACCGACTTTTATTTCATCCAATCATGGAAAAGGAAAAAGAACAGAAAAAACCTTTTTTCGAGATATTCTGAGTACGAGGGGTAGATTATAGAAAGGGAAGGTGTTAGCACCCTTTTTATTCGTAGTTATCTACGGGCTCTTAGGTACTTGCTCATTTTTCAAATTGCTTGTGTGTGTTTGTCTTGAAAATGTTTTACTTCGTGATAACCCTTGTATCAGTCCTCAAGGATGCGACGAAGTTTGTTTTGAAAATTTATTTTGAAAGGTGTTTGTGTGAAAAGTTTTTATTGAGCAAGTACTTAAGATTCTACCTACTCTAAAAAAGATTGTTCGTTCTATTTCCTTTAGACAACGCTATCCTACTATTAAGGAGTAGGTAGCACCGTCGTTAGAGTTATAAGGGACATTCGAAAGGGACAAGTACAATCACTAAAACAATAGTTAGAAAACTTTAGTAGTAACCCTAGAATCTTAAGATCTTTCCGAGGCAACATTTCCGAGGCACCATTCGAATGGTACATTTTGATCTTTTTAGACTGGAGGGCCACCACTGAAATTTCCTATGCTTAATGATTGTTTATCGAAGGCAACCGGAGTGAGGCAAACCCTAGGAGTGAATATGTGCATGTGAACTTTTTTCCAGTTATTTAGTCTTTGCACATTAGGTGATATACCATTTTAAATTTCAAGCATTCTTTTCATACAATCCTATTATCCATGCATCTAGACAGTTAAAGATTGCGAGAATTTAAAGTGCGAGAAAATAAAACCTAGCTATTACAAGGCTTCGGGGAGGGGATTAATTACATAACCAAAAATCGGAGATTAAACAGTAAATAAAAACCCTAGATTAACTATTACAAACCCTGAAGAGTTACAAAATAATGGATAAATAATTAACAAGCGCGCGGCAAATTAAGTGCGAGGACAATTGAAATAATCTAAAACCCTAATTTGAGAGAAAAAGATTTTTTTTGGATTTTATTTGAGAAAATGTTTAATTGCAAATTAATTAAACCTAATTTCTAATTGTTTTTCATTATGAAAGAATTTAAATTAACCTAATTTTCTAATTAACCTAATTAATTAAAGGAATGAATATTTATGAGAAAAAATGATTTTGGATGTATTTTTTTAAGAAAATTAATTAAATTATGTACAACTAAAATCCTAATTCTAATCATTTTTTAGTTATAAAAAAAGAAGTAAATTACCCTAAATTAATTAAACTAATTAATTAAAAATATTTATTATTAAAAAAAGATCTTTTTGTGATTTTTGTGTTTAATAAAAAATAATTTGTGTTAATTAAAAGAAAAAAGAAATAATTAAAGAAAATATACAAAGAAAATAAAAAAAGAATAGAAAAAATACTATGATGGGCCTGTATGCTAGCTGAAAGGGGGTTGAGAATCTGAATTTCCAAGCCCATTAAGCTGAGCCCAGTCGACCACCATAGATCTTATGCAAGCGTTGACTTGAGGTGTACCAAGGACATTCAGGGAGAAGCGTTAGATCTGGCTAGCAGTGCATCCAGTGGTCAAGAATTGCTAGCGCATGCTGGATGGTAGAGAGCGTGGTACACCTGATTACATAAGAAAAAATAATACAAGGAAATTGTTGGGACCTGGGATCGAACCCAGGTCCTTGTACTCCCCACCAACGATGCGTTGCCAGCTGTGATACTTTGTTAATTTGTTTGTATAATGAAAACAAAACATAATAAGCAAAACAAAATAATGGATTCATAAAAGCGCGCAAAATTCAAATCAACCATTCATGGGTTGCCACGCATCATCTTCTTCATTGCAACCGTCGTATTAGATAAAAGACTTATACCTACGGACATTGTCCGTTGCTAAAAAATTGTGTCATTCAAATATTCAGTACAAGCATGATAAATCTATTGTGATGGTAGCAATCAACTCGTCTTGGTCTCACGAGTATCATGGTACCTCATTCATGGCCCAATTTTTCCTATATCAGAAGTCCCCAAATCATGATCTTAAACCCTAACAATGGTGAATATGGATTCCTGCACTGTTAGTACAATTAAGTGATACAGAAAGCTTGCAAACACGATTATGAACAAGAATATATGGATAGAATGGATTTATCACGCGTAAAACATAGAAATCAAATTTGAGTTTGGGAGGAAAATCGTGACGTGTCTAGGCGATGATTCTTGACGTTTTGAAGGCTGTAAATGATGTTGTTGGCTTTAGGAGATGGTCAGGAAGTGATTATCAGTGTTGGAATGGTCTGAATTGATCTCTAAATGCAAAAATGATCCAGCACTTTTTCCCACTTTTTTGGAACTTTGTTTTGTGTTTTCACGACTGCTCAACCCCCTTCTCTTGATCTGCAATTGTTGTATACATATAGTAGACTGAATTAGGTCAATAAAATTGTATCATATCTTTGAGAATTATGAAAATGTGATTTGATTTGATTCATGTATGATATGTTTCTAAAACAAGCTTCAATCCAATCTTTTCCAACCCTAATGAGTCTTTCACGAATTGATCATCATGCTAGCTATACATGGACTCCAAATGTGCACAAAAATCCCAAGATTTGATTTGTTTTCATTATTTTACCATTTAATTTGATTTATTTTGATTTAAATGAATAAAAATCAAAATAAATGATAAAAGTAATAAAATAATATATGGAAAAGGTCAGGGGTCGTGGGTCCTATTAGAAACATGTTTCAAGCAAGAAAACATGGGCCCCTTTGGAAAAAATGCAAATTTGATCAATGTTGACTTTTGACAATTTTCCAAAAATTTCCAACTTTGACAATGCACAACTCTCTCAATTTTGACCCTAGGGGTGTTCTTGGACTTTTTAGAAATCTTAGGATGTCGCCTAAACAACCCTTTTGGTTTCATCTCAATTGGGTCTTCCAAATCAAAGGAAGCAAATCTGAGAGCCCAAGTCCAAGGGTTAGCACAAGGAGCTCTAGATTCGTAGGATCAATTCGAGTTCCTTACCACCAGTTTCCATGAAAGCCAACAATTAGAGGTGAGAGAATGCCTTACAAAAATAGAAGTAGAGAATCTTCTCTCTCGAAAGATAGAAGAATATGAGCAAGTCTGTCACGAGTTAGAAGACCTCCAAACGAATTTTCTCATACAAAGAAGACTTTATACAGAAATGAGGGCTGGAAAATTATATTGGGAAGGACAATATGCGAAGATCGCCAAAGCTGGAGAAGATAATACTGAGATACTTCCAAACCTCTACAAGGAATACCAGATCTACAAAGACACGCATGAAAAGCTTGCCTTCCTAGCCAATAATCTCATTGTAGAAATTCCAAGGAGCCTAAAAGATGCAGAAGCAACAATGGTTCATCTCCCAAAAGACGTTCAAGATTTCCTCAAGCTTTGTAGTAAAATGGTTAATGGCTTTAGGGAGGAGATCCGCAAATGTAGTTAGGAGACTTTTATTATTTCATTCAGTATTGGATATTTGGATTTGATTTCCCATTTTCAGTATTTCCCTTTCAGTTTTTATTTAAGTATTTGGATTGTATCTCCCATTTGCAAGGATATTGGTTATTATTCTGTAAATTATTTTTTGTTTCAGTATTTCTCTTGCGTATTTATCTTAAGGTACTCACCAATAAAAAGAAAAACCTGAAAAATACATATACAAAAAGTAATAATAAGGAAATCTTCCATGAATAAGGCAACAATTTAATTTTTTTTGACATGTTCATATGCATCCATGTATTCACAAGCAACACATTTAGAAAATTTCATACAAAAACTTATCATTTTTCAAAATCATCCTCCAGTTAAATCATTGGTAAAAAAGAACCTCCTTTCTGACCTCATTATCAAACCAGAGCTCATCAAAAGAAGGTGATGGAACATATCAAACAAAATCAAGCCATCTTCCAAGAAGATTTGGAGCAAGTGAAGGGTAGCATTGAATCAATGAAAGGAGATATGAGTCAAGTTCTGCTAGCCTTGAAGAACATCATCGAAAGGCAAGATCAGATCCCAAGGGTAGCCTTTGAAGAAGTAGTCCAGACTATTGGTGTATCGAGCGGTCACCAACCGAGACAGGTACCAGAGTCAGGACCTCTAAAGTTAATTGTGGCTCAGCAAGAGGTCCACCAAGCTGATACTGAAGGATTTATCCCACCTCCACCAAAGGTAGGGGCATCTCATACCTTGCAGATTCCAGTCAACAATCCACACAATATGGGTAATTACATAAACCTACAGTATGGAGGCCATGGCTTAGAAGGCGTCAACTAAGTTCCTCAAAGGAGTTCTCATACAAATGTGTTTAAACCCCATGGCGCTCACTCAGTATAAAGCTCTTGAAGAAAGGTTGAAGGCTGTGGAGGGACACGATGCTTTCGACGTTGCTGCTCTCAAAATGGGTCTAGTTCCAGATGTAGTGATCCCTCCAAAATTTAAAGTACCCGACTTTGGAAAATATAAGGGACTCACATGCCCAAGGAACCATTTACGCATGTACTACTAGAAAATGCATGCATATGCTCAAGATCAGAAGTTGATGATCTATTGTTTCCAAGATAGTTTGAGTGGGGAATCTCTAGATTGGTATTTGCAATTGGAGCGAGTCCACATCCAGACGTGGGCATATCTTGCTAATGTCTCTTAATATAATACAAGTACTACTTGGACATGGCTCCTAATCGTATGCAACTCCAAAATTATCTCAAAATAAGGACGATTCCTTCAAAGAGTATGCTCAACGATAGAGAGAAATGGAAACCCACGTACAACCACCACTTTTGGAGAAATAATTGGTCGATATGTTTATGGGTACTTTACAAGGGTTGTACTATGATAGAATGGTAGGAAGCGTCTCTGCTGGATTTTCTGATTTGGTGACTATTAGTGAAAGAATTGAGGCAGATATAAAAAGTGGAAAGATACAAGGGGCATCATCCAGTACTCCTTATAGTTCGAAGAAGCATGTTCCTAGCTTCTCGAAGAAGAAGGAGGGAGAAATTAATGTTGTCGCATCATATCCGAAAGAGCATCAACCATTTTTAATTCCACGTGAATAACATCAGAACAGGTTTGAGAGGCCTCCGAGAATATTTGATCCTCTCCCCATGCCTCACAGTCAACTACTACAACACTTACTCAAGGCATATTTCGTAGAGCTGAAGCCACTAGCTCCTCCAATTGGGGCACTCCCGCCAAAATATGATGATAATGTAAGATGCAAATATCATGCCAATTCTCTGGGGCATACTGTTGTACCCCAAAAATTTGCCCTCTCATTTCTCAAGGATTCTCACAAGATCTCCCATGATATCCAGTTTGCAGCACTAATACATCAACTTGGGTTTGGAATTGACACAAGGGCAAAATGGTCAATTACACACTGAAAAGTCAAACTTTGACTTTTGGATCAAAATCAAGTTTCAAGAATCATATTTCATCAAGGCATGAAGTTTGTTTCATCAAGGAAATCAAAAGTCAAGGTTATGTTGAAAAAGTTAAAATTCTAAATACTTAGAAATTTTTCTAAGTGTTTAAGAAATATGATAAATTCAGAACTTCTGGCTAGACTATCACCATGATGCAAGTTGATTCTGGAAGAAATGTTGGGATTTCAAGTTATACGTCTTCAAAGACATGTCCATGAAACTTAAACACTTAGTAAATTCTGAGCATTTTCAAATCAGAATTTGGTTACAATTTCTGGGCCAGTTTTCACATAAGTTCAGTCAAAATTTGCAAGAGTAATTCAAAGAGGGCTTACAAAGCATGTTATAAGCTTTCTGGAAAGTCTGAGAACTCACTCAGAACATGATGGAGAAAAGAGATTCAAAGATCAGATGTTGGATGTTTGTTCTAAGTTACGCTGATGCTGAACTTTTGACCCAGAATTAAGCTATGATGCATAATCTCATATTGCAGGATTTCTGGTTTGATAAATCTCATCATCATTTAATGGTCACAACCAATTTTTAGTTTTTATCCAAAGGATTTCTCCACGTGTGGCATAGAATTACATTGTTGTCCTTCAAAAAGAAAACTTTTGTACAAGAGTATGCTGGGCCCATGCTTTACTTTTGCTTCCGAGGGTACTTTTCCTTAATTCATGCTTACAAATCCAGCTTAGGCACAACTAAAAGCTTCTAACCACCATACTTGTTTAACTTTCTTCAAGAACAAGTTAGCGCCCTAGCATGATGGTTATACCTTTGACCTCTCCAAGCTACTAAACCTTTTCCTATAAATTAGAATCCATTTGCAACTATAAAGAGGTCGAAAAATTGAAGAGCAAAAAGCCTTGAAACTTTGCCAAAAATTCCAAGAATCCAGAACTGTAAACACAAATACAAAACCTGCTAGTTTTTTATTCTCGCATTCAAACTCCAATTTCCCTCAAGTGTTTCTTGACCAAATCATCCATACAGATTTTGATATACATTTAGAAGTTGTCTTAACTTCTATTTACAGACTGTAACACGTTCTCCATCCGTCTCCACCTCAAAAAGTCAGAACTTTGCTTCTTGGTTGTTCCAGAATTTTTCAGCCATTCATAACTCAAGTTAAAGGTTGTCCCAACCAGTTGAGCGCGTGAGGAAGCTGATCAGAATAACGTAGCAGTCAGAATCAAGCTCTAGCTCATAGGACATTTTCCAGCTGCTAGGTAAGTTTCTACTGACTCTCATCATATCACTTAGGCATTATTAACTTTGCATGACCAAAATACAATGTAGACATTCTGATTCTGATGCTGTGCATATTCTGAAGTTTCATGCTTTTTTTCCCCGCCTAAATAGGGAGAATGTCAGTTCAGAACTTTTTAAAGGAAATTAAGATTAGCAGATAACATGCTTGTTTTTTATTTACAATCTTAATATTTTATGTTTCTGAAATAATGATGGAAACATGCCATAACTGCTATAGTTACATTATCTGTTCTGTTGAAAAATGATTAAGTTGCAGATGTTCTGATTGGCATGGGAAAGGAGATGAAGCTCAAGATCAGAACTTATTTTGTATTATATGCTTATGTTTTTACTTTTGATCCCGAATGTATAGCCACCCTAGTGGTAGATAGCATGTTCATAAGACATTTGTGTTAAGGGTTCTGAGTTCTAGCCCCAGAAACAATTCTTTTTATTGTTTATTTCCTGACTTTTTTACCCCATTAATTGGACCAGAACTTCTAGATCAATCCCTTTAATTGCTTATCAAAACATTGATCCTGGACAAGAATTTCTAGACATTCCTACCCAACATCATTGACACCTCACATACCCGTTATCAGAACTTTTACCTTTCCAATAACACTGGAACTTCTAAGTGTCCAGCTACATCAGAACTTCCAAACTCTCTCAACATCCAGAATATCACAACAACCAGAACTTCTGACCTTTCAATAACAATAGAATTTCTAGGCTGCCAGTTACATCAGAACTTCTAGAGTTTCCCTTGTTCCCAGCAACCCCTGAATTTTGGTGTGCTCGAACCAGAACTTCTGACTGTCCCTTTTCTCTGCTAACATTTTCCTTCTAACTTGCAGCGCACCAGAGTCATAGCCTCTTACTTCAGCCATCCGCTAATTCTGACTCCTTTTCCTCTTATTATTTTTACCATCATTTTATTTTCATTAACCAAAAACACTCAAAAGGATTTTTTTATATACTTTATTTTTATCTCTTTCAAAACCAAAAGATCAAAAACATTTTCTTAGGCAAACCTATTTCTTTTTTTTAATAAAAACAAGTCCATTTTACATTTCTTGTATATTATTTCAATATGGTTGTAATAGATAATTAGGAATTTAATTTCTTGTGATCTCCATTTGTAAATTTGTATACCCCCTCCCCTAATGATGTAATAGCGTAGTAATTTTAATTTCTGCAATTTGTCGCTTTAATATAAATGCCAGTAATTAGGATTTGTATGATAAGACTAAAATCAATAAGTAGCAATCCCTAATTCAAGATAAAAATACATATAAATCAAACACATTTGCACACTTACACACTTAGGGTAATTCCACTTTGTTGCCTTACAAAAATGGTCATGTTATGCATGTGGGATATCTTAGCAAAAAGCAATAAAAAATACAAGATCATAGTCCCTCGATGACGCTATCAATGTTGCCTTTCAAAATGATCTTAGTCCCTCAAAGAGAAATGCTAAGACATCTTACAACATTGCTATCATGGCTATACGATGACCCATGTCCATCCCTTTTACATCCAAAGATAAGGCTTCTTACCAAATCAATGGTAAGATAGCAATATCGAAGGAAAGGAAGAAATTAACTAAGACTTTTGAGTAGGTAGATTGTTCCTAGTTGCTTGCTCAATTTCAAATCAAACACTCCTTGCTTATTTTCAAAACAAACACCAACACTTTCAAAACACTTTCAAAACACTTTCAAAACATTTTCCAAACATGAAATATTTTCAAAAGCTCAACACTTGGTATACGTTCTTACGAACGAGAACTATTACAATGTTTGCCTAAACAATTGCGCCTTTTCAAAATACTTTCAAAAATCATACAAAACACATTTTCAAATAAAAGCAAGTGATCTAGCAAGCAACTAAGAGCCCGTAGATAACTATGGATGAAAAGGATGCTAATATCTTCCTTTTTCATAATCTACCCCCGAACTCAAGAAATAATCTCAAAGGTCTTTCCTATTCTTTTCAGCCTTTCCTTTTGGATAAAAGAAAAGTCGGTGGCGACTCTTGCTAACCGCAACATTTGTGATAAAACGCAAAACACCCAAGTCAGTTCTCCCATCGTATCACACATACCATAGAAAATTTCTGGGCCTTCATAAATAAGGTTAAAAATTTGTTGGATTCCCAAGATATCACTTTCAGCAAGCCTAATATCAAGACGAACACCATGCCTCCGCATGGCGGGCTAACTGTGAATGCAATCGAGGTAGTCACTAACTATGGGGAAGTTAAACGAGTAAAAACTCTGATAAATCTCCTGAAGGAATATTTGTTTGAACATGGTTTCCTTTTGAAGCATAATAATGCTTTTGAGAAGACGTTGGAGAAATTGACGGATCAGGGGATAGTCTAGTTCGGGCGATACCCTGAAGAAGAATATGTAGTTGCGATCGATGGAAATACAAAGAAGCAATTGGTAATTCATTGTCAAGGTCCGAGTCCTGCCAAGAAAACTCTTCAAATTCCTTAGGGAGAGGCAAGTATGACAAAGCACCAGTGACAATACCACGTCGGACTCTGAGGATACCAATGATTCTGAAGACTACAATAGTGATTAGGGCGTCGTCCCCTACTCCTTATCAAAGTGACAAAGCCTTTCCATGGGGTTATGATTCTATTGCCTATGTCAATGGTTTAAAGAAAGAATGTGAGCCATCGACGAGTCAAGAGCCTGCAATTAAAAATATAGCAGGGACATGGGGCATGACTCGCAATGGTCGAATCTATGGTCCTAAACAACAAACGGATGATGTTATGGCTAAGGATAAAGGAAAAGTTATGGTGGAGGTTGTAATACCTCAAATTTTTCCTACCCTTTCATTTTTATCTGGCTTATGCATTTTTCAATTCTCATTTCATCTGCATACCTTCCATTAGGTTATTTAACAACATCATGCATTCATTAAACATAAGGCTTAGCATGGGATCAAGGATTTCGATGAAGGCTCTCATCTTCATGCAAGCTTGGATCAACAAGTTTCATCAATAATAAGGGTTTGAAGCTAGGGTTTTGGTTCAGTGTTTGTGAATTTCTTCTGCATCAAAATATAAGGTCTTCTCCATCCAATTTCATCAAGGATTGGTCTTTTGGATTAAGGGTCTTGGGAAATTAGGGTTTATATTGCTTTGAGGCTTTTCTACTTCATTCAAGATGAATTCAATTGGTTGCTTTATCAAATATGGCTGAACTAAGGTTTTGACATTCTTCAACATGTTAAGACATCTTCTTTATCAATATTCTTTTAAGCAAATTCTCAGGGTTTCATCAAGGACTAATTGAGGAGCCAGGGTTTGGTTTCTTTCCATCACCTCAAGGGTTTCATGTCAAAGAACAGTCTTGGTGGTCATATTCTTTATACACTTCAAACTGTACCTTCATCTTTGAGGATTCAAGGCACTGATATTTTGTTACTCGTTAAAGTCAAGGCATGGTATGAGATATGATTTGTGGAGTCACTATGATTATAACATATGTGTTTTCCCTCAATTTTTTATAGTTGGCTGGTTGAATGACAAGTTAATGGAGATTGAGATTGCGTTATTTATTTAAATGTGCCAAGAATTCATTACGGCTAAGTCAAGGTGCCGATTTAGGGATTCCTTATGGCATTAACATTGATTTGTCAAAATATTAATTCAAGAGTAAAATATTAGAGAATCATGTGGACTTCTTGAATTGAGCAAGCTAAGGTTTCATTGAGGTGAATATTGGTTCAAGTGATTCCAAGTTCATCAAAATTTCATTCAATTAACAAAATGCAAAGGAAAATTTAAGGTACCAAGGTTCCCAAAGTTCAATCATCATTCATCACACATCCAAGTTCATAAAATGATGTCCATTCTAACATTTTTACAGTCAAAAGGCCTAAAAATTTGTCTCTATCTTCGTGAATATACTTCAGACCAAGGACCATAAGCTTTTGTTCAATACCTTTTTCTTGAAACCAATTTTGTCAATATAATTCAATATCCAAAATCAATACAATTTGTTTGTTCTTTGATTAACACAAAACATGTATGAATATAAACCACAAAAATTAACCCAAACAATGCTTATTCCGAAAAACTTGCTACAAAATCATTCTTAAACCACAAAGAAAGTTACATCACAAAACACCTAATGATCTAAGCATCTGAAGGCATTCATGTCCTCTTCATGCTAAGATCCCCATGATTTACCATCCTCATGTCCACAATTCAAGCTTCTTGTCTCAGAGATAATTCTCCATGCTGCCTCCATGAATTCAATTACCTTAAATCACGCTCCCATGTATACCCTTGATTATTGACATTAACACATAAACAACCTGACTGAGATAATAACTACAATGTTCAAAACCAATACAGCCCTGCATATCAATTCTTACAGCCAAAAGCAATTCAAAAGGAAAAATTAGTATAATAATGAATGAAATCAGAAAAATATAAATTCTTTAAATCGGAAAGGAAAAGTATATCGAAAATAAGAATTAACAGCTAACATTTTAACTGAAAATCTATCAACCAAACCTAACTGACTAACTGAAAACAGAAAGTTAACAGAAAACCAAAAAGCCTAACTAACATAATTTCTATAACTAACATCTTACTGATTTCCAATTGAACCTCCCATTACCAGCTCATATCCTAACAAATTTCTAACCCTCTAACTAATTCTATAACAAACTTTATCACTATATAACAGAACTTTAGAATTATCCACAAAAGAGATACGATTCAACATAGAAAAAACTCAAAATTACCTTTCATTCTCACTTCCTCCATTCACGCTTCATCAATTTTGGAGAATCACACAGAAAAATCTCAATCTCTCTCTTTCTGAATTCACCATTCATTCTGTAACATTCTCTCTGTACTTCATCAACAACTCCTCTCAATTCTCTCAGCTTCCTCCCTCAATCATCATCTTCATCAATTCTGAAAAATCTTCAATCCTCTTCAAGATTCACCTTCAAGAATCTTCCATCTGCATCTTCAAGTTTCCGCATCATCTTCAACTACTGCGAAACAACTTCAACATCACAAGTTTCATACTAACGCCAACCTCGCAAAAACGCAAAAAACGAAGAAATTAACGAAGAAAAGAAGATGAAAAAGTTTCCGAACAAGAAAAATGCAAAGTAGTAGAAGAGTATTACCTCTAGTTTTCTGGATTTCAACGTCTCTGAAGAACCGTCGAAGTTGGCTTCCGAGAGGTAAATCTTATCTCTTCTACTTCTTTTTTCAACACATTTTGTTTGCCTAAGTGTTGAGAACCGCGAACGAGGCAAAATCGCGATTACGAGGGAGATGCAGAGTTGAATCGAAGATGTTATTGATGCATAAGAGATGACGAAAATGAGACGAAGAAGGTTGAGACGGAGATCGCACGATGAATTTGAAGATGAAGATGCGACGACGACGACGAAGGTCGGAAATCACGTAACAGACGGAACCATAGAGAGGATTGAGACATAAAGAGATATGAGTGATAACAGTGATTCGCGGTGGCCATGGCTTCGCAGCAGCGGGAAGAGGATGCGCCGATTCACATAGAGAGAAGAAGAGTCCGTTTAGAAGATGAACCGTCACCCCCAAAACTCATCCCTAATCCCTCCTTCTGTTTGTTCTGTTCTTTAATTTTAATTTTTCAATAGATAATATGTTGATAATTTGAGGGTGGACTGGTGTTATTGGAAAGAAATGAACCGAATTGTCCTGCTTATACAACAAACAAAACTCTATATTGCTGGACCGAGCAGATTTTCCTCCTAAGCCCGTTCCCTTTTGATTTTTTTTGAAGTTTTCTATTGGATCCTGATTTGGGTGGGCCTAACGCCTTTGTTATTGAATCCAACGCTCAATGCCAGCTTAACACCCCCCTTTGAGTCTTGGTGTTGTTTTAGTTTTTAGTCTTTTTATTTGATTTTTTATTTCATTTCTCTTTTGAATTTCAACAATCGAAAACAATTAATGATAAAAAAATATAATCGAAAATAATTAATGATAAAAAAAATGGTAGAATATAATAGAATTTTTCTAGAAATTCTTTAGTTCTTCGATAGAATTTTCATCACATAAAAACTAATAAAAGTACTTTTTCTTTTAGTTTTTGTTTATATTTTCATACCATCGTGCCTCGTTATTTTGACGCATTTGTTCATTGTGCAAGGTACATTTTGGTGCTTTCGATCACGTAATGTAACAGGTTATTATTTGATCGAAGCATAAAACTTATGCTCACTTCCGATGTGACACGCCTTATTTCTCATCGTCCTGGGGAATTCATATCATATTATATGTTATCCCGATACATGTGATATTTTCTGATACTTTATGCAGGAATTTATGATTATGCGTTGCATTCGCAACACGCGTTTGCTTTTATCTTAGTTGGATATCGTTTTTGACTTTGTTTTTTTCTTGGTGAAGCTTGTTCGACGCGTACTCCCTATTTCATCATTGCTCTCGTCCGCTTTTGACGATTTGCTTACTTTTGGTAGTCGTCGCTACTGCTTTTATACTTTTCCATACTTTATTGCATTTCTTTACTGCTTTCCTTGCCATGAGAAGTAGGACTAGAGATGTATGATGGGGATCTCCATTGTTGTTCATGTCAGGAACCCCTCTGGTTTATTTAAAGACCCGTTTGGGGAAATTCTGCATTATGTGCATTCTATATGCTATTTGTGTTTGTTTAAAACCCTACCTTTGAAGTAGGTATTTTGAAGGTGTGTTTACATTTGTGCCTGCACTATTCCCCCATCCCTTATTGAAGTCCTCAAAATGATGCAAGCGGAAAGGATTCACAATCAACTCCCGCACTTTGTTTGTATCATCCTTAGCTCGTGATGCACCACGATACGTCGGAGTTGTGCCTACTCTCTTTAACGGGCCGTCAAGTGGAAAATTGTTTCGCAATCGAACCCCCATAATTTGCCAGGATTTTGCATTGGTCGATGTTGACATTCCGTGATTGTTTATATTGCCTTTTGTCACCTACCTCGATCTTCTATATCTTAGTTATATGTTCAGTCACTTCAGACATCACATTTTTGTTTTACATCATATTCCTGCTTGTTTGCTTCGGGTGATCCACTCCCCTTAGCTAAAGAATTTATCTTCTTTTATATTTCACTCCCGCTTGTTTGTCTCGGGTGATCCTCTCCCCTTGACTAAAGCATTTTGCTTCTTTTTTTACCATTTCATGTGTGTGCTCTTTCGAGCTTGTTTGCTCACTCGCTTTCTATACCATGTTCCCTTAGGATGTGCTTGTTCTTTTCGGATGCAAGTTAGACCTTAGGATAGGTATCTATGCATGCTAACATTAGGTATATGTTTCCCTTTTGTTAATTCAAACCTTAGAACAATCATTGTATGATAACATTAGTATTAGAAATAGGCTAGTCTCCCATAGACTCTTTTCTTCCCCTTTTTGCATCCTTGCATTTAAAACTAAAACCTTCTTTTTCTTAGCAAATCATAAAATATGATAATCACACTTAAACCATTTTTCAAGGTAACAAAATACAAACCAATCAAGTGTGACATCTTTCCTTGAGGGCGTAACTCAAAACCATTTTTCAGGTAAGGACATGTTAATTTACTTTTGTGCTATCGTGTGAGTCTCTAAAGGTCGAGCTGCAGCAGAAGGCAGAATTAACATTGTTCATTAAAAAACACAAAACAAACAAAAACATGTGAGCCGAACTATGGTAACTCTGATTCCTCAAAAGGATACATAGGCATTGCGATAGGACCCAAGCGAGCATAACTTTATTTTCCCTACATTATTTTCTCATTTCTTTTGCATGCATTCTTCCTCAATAGTAAGCAGTTAGCATAGATTAAACACACCCATAAGATAGATAACAAGAGTGGATACCGTAGAGTAATACGGGCGTGTGGGGTGCTAATACCTTCCTCTCGCGTAACAGACTCCCTTACCCGATCTCTCGGTCGTAAGACTGTGACTTTTCCCTTCTCAGGTTTTCTCAATGTTTACCTATCTCTTCATGTGAGATAAAAGACGTTCGATGGATACTTCATTGTCTGATGATTTTTATCCGGTTGTTTTAGCTGGCGACTTCATTGGGGACAGGTCGACCAATTGCTGGTCCATCTCGGAGTCACTCCTAGCCCGTGTTTCCTTTTCTTTGGGTGTTTATTTGTATACTTTCAGTTTATTCATTTGTACATGATTATTTGAGCATATGTTTGCATTGAATTTTATTGCTTTCCATATTGGTTATCTGCTGTGCTGGCTTCTAGTTTTCCATGTTGGGAGGGTGTTACTATGAGGTAAAAGGCCTAGTACCCAGCTAGAGTGAACTATCTAGAAAACCTAGGAATAAAGTAGAACATGAAGGCTATTGGATGAAGGTCCTACCAACACAAGCATGTCGTCTATGCTTAGATGAGTTTCAAATGGGGTGTTATCGTCATCTACCTCTATGGCTTTATGGTAGTGCTTTCAGGCAAACCCGTGATTTTGAGTTACCATTGGCTTACACTGACCCAGTCTTTACCTGTGAGTTGGGAGGGATAATCTTTATAGGTACCGTTGGTGACTTGTTTTGTCGGTGACTATGCGATCCTCAAATTTATTTTCTGAGTTCTGAATCTGATATTTATGGGGTTCTTCCGGTTATGTTCCAACAGACTATGCAGAGACAATACAACAAAAATCAGTATCATGGAAGTAGTAATCTCATGATCACTTGCACTTACATCATATCATGTTTACTTTTTAAAATAAATGTCAGAAAAATGAAACTATATACTAACCTTGCATGTGCATGTCCATTTTGGGGTATCTCACGAAGTTATAGTTTCTGATAGTAACGTCTAGCAACAATGACGTTCCTTAGAGGACCAGAAGAGACAATTTTACTTATCAGTTCCGCTCAAGTTCTTGGCCTTCTTTGAAGCATTTGAAAGATTGTTTAGTCCATCATAATGCAGAGGCTTTTAGTGAAAGATATGGTGGAACTTTGACTCTATTAGGTGTTCGAGTTGATAATGGAGCTCTCCGGACTCTACTTCAGTTTTACGACTATGAGTTATGCTGTTTCACCTTCCAGGACTATTAGACTGCTCCAACTTTGAAAGAGTACTCTCATTTTCTCAAGATCACCGAGCACATGTCGTTCCAAACAAGCCCAATCTTGAAGTTATTGCTAAGACACTTTATTTGGGCCTTAGTGATGTGAAGTAGAGATGGAGAAATAATAGTGGTCTACCCTTGGACTTCTTGGTCAATAAAGCAGGAGAAATGGCTAGAGATGGTACTTGGTGCGCAATCTATGGCACAATTAAACAAGGAAATTGCCAATCTCAAAAAAATCAGAAAATTACCTTTCATTCTCACTTCCTCCATTCACACTTCTTCAATTTTGGAGCATCACACAGAAAAATCTCAATCTCTCTCTCTTTCTTAATTCACCGTCATTCTGCAACATTCTCTCTGTACTTCATCAAGAACTCCTCTCAATTCTCTCGGCTTCCTCCCTTAATCATCATCTTCATCAATTCTGAAAAATCTTCAATCCTCTTCAAGATTCACCTTCAAGAATCCTCAATCTGCATCTTCAAGTTTCAGCATCATCTTCAACTACTGCAAAACAACTTCATCATAATAATTTGCGTACTGACACCAACCTTGCAAAAACGCAAAAAATGAATAAATTAACAAAGAAAAGAAGATGAAAAAGTTTTCGAACAAGAAAAATGCAGAGAAGTAGAAGAGTATTACCTCTGGTTTTCTGGATTTCAACGTCTCTGAAGAACCATCAGAGTTGGCTTTCGATAGGTAAATCTTATCTCTTCCACTTCTTTTTTCTGCACTTTTTTTGCCTAAGTGTTGAGAACCGCGAACGAGGCGAAACCGCGATTACGACGGAGATGCGGAGTTGAATCAGAGATGTTGTTGATGCATCGGAGATGACGAAAATAATACGAAGAAGGTTGAGACGGAGATCGCACGTTGAATTTGAAGATGAAGATGAGACGAGAACGACGAAGCTTGGATTAGAGAAGGTTGTAAACCGCGTAACAGACAGAACCGCAGAGAGGATTGAGACAGGGAGAGAGACGAGTGGTAGTGGTGATTCGCAGCAGCCATGGCTTCACAGCAGTGGGAAGAGGATGTGCCGATTCACAGAGAGAGAATAAGAGGTCCATTGAGAAGATGAACCGTCACCCCCAAAAATCATCCCTAATCCCTCCTTCTGTTTGTTTTGTTCTTTTATTTTATTTTTTAAATAGATAATATGTTGATATTTTAAGGGTGGTCTGCTGTTATTGGAAAGAAATGGACCGAATTGTCCTATTGGGCTTGGCCCATAGCCATTGTTTTTTTTTGGAAACAATTTGCTTATACAACAAACAAAACTCTATATTGCTGGACCGAGCGAATTTTACTCCTAGGCCCGTTTCCTTTTGTTTTTTTAAGCTTGCTATTGTCATACAAAAAAAACCCTAATTGGATCCTGATTTGGGTGGGCCTAACACCTTTGTTACTGAATCCAACGCCCAATTCCACCTTAACACCCCCCTTTGAGTCTTGGTTTTGTTTTAGTTTTTAGTCTTTTTATTTGATTTTTGATTTCATTTCTCTTTTGAATTTCAATAATCGAAAACAATAATGATAAAAAATATAATCGAAAAGAATTAATGATAAAAAATATAATAAAAACAATTAAAAAATGGTAGAATATAATAGAATTTTTCTAGAAATTATTTAGTTCTTCAATAGAATTTTCATCACATAAAAACTAATAAAAATACTTTTTCTTTTAGTTTTTGTTTATATTTTCATACTGTTGTGCCTCGTTATTTTGACACATTTGTTCATTGTGGAAGGTACATTTTGGTGCTTTCGATCACGTAACGTAACTGGTTGTTATGTGATCTAAGTATACAACTTATGCTCGCTTCCGATGCGACACACCTTATTTCTCATCGTCCTATGGAATTCATATCATATTATATTTTATCCCGATTCATGTGATATTTTATGATACTTTGTGCAGGAAATTCTACTTACGCGTTGCATTCGCAACACTCGTTTGCTTTTATCTTAGTTGGATATCATTTCTGACTTTGTTTGTTTCTTGGTGAAGCTTGCTCGATGCATACTCCCTGCTTCTTCATTGCTTTCTTCCGCTTTCGATGATTTGCTTTCTTTTGGTAGTCGCCGCTACTATTTTTATAATTTTCTGCACTTTATCACATTTCTTTACTGCTTTCCTTTCCATGAGAAGTAGAACTAGAGATGTATGATGGGGATCTCCATTGTCGATCATGTCAGGAACCCCTCTGGCTTATTTAAAGACCCGTTTAGGGAAATTCCGCATTATGTGCATTATGTATGCTATTTGTGTTTGTTTAAAACCCTACCTTTGAAGTAGGTATTCTACATGTGTGTTTACATTTGTGCCCGCGCTATTCCCCCATCCATTTTTGAAGTCCTCAAAAGGAGGCGAGCAGAAAAGGTTCACAATCAAACCCCGCACTTCGTCTGTGTCATCCTTAGCTCGTGACGCACCATGATGCTTCAAAGTTGTGCCTATTCTCGTTATCAAGTCGTCAAGTGGAAAAGGGTTTCACATTCGAACCCCCACACTTTTTTAGGAGTTTGCATTTCCTGATGTTGACACTCCATGATTGTTCATATTTCCTTATGCCGCCTACCTCGATCTTCTATATCTTGGTTAGGTGTTCAGTCGCTTTTGACATCACATTTTTGTTTTACATCATATTCCCGCTTATTTGCTTCGGGTGATCCGCTCGCCTTAGCTAAAACATTTATCTTCTTTTATATTTCACTCCCGCTTATTTGTCTCAGGTGATCTTCTCCCCTTGACCAAAGAATTTCACTTCTTTTCTTTACCATTTCATGTGTGTGCTCTTTCGAGCTTGTTTTTTCACCCACTTTCTATATCATGTTCCCTTAGGATGTGCTTGTTCCTTTCGGATGCAAGTTAGACCTTAGGATAGGTATCCATGCACACTAACGTTAGGTAGACGTTTCCCTTTTATTAATCCAAACCATAGGATAATCATTGTATGATAACATTAGGATTAAAAATAGGCTAGTCTCCCGTAGACTCTTTTCTTCCCCTTTTTGCATCCTTGTATTTAAAACTAAAACCTTCTTTTTCTTATCTAATACTAAAACATGCTAATCACACTTAAACCCTTTTTCAAGGTGACAAAATACAAACCAATCAAATGTGGCATCTTGCCTTGAGGGCGTAACTCAAAAACATTTTCAGGTAAGGACATGTTAATTTACTTTTGGGACATTGCGTGAGTCTCCAAAGGTCGAGCTGCGGCAGAAGGAGGAATTAACATTGTTCATTAAAAAACACAAAACAAACAAAAACATGTGAGCCGAACTACGCCATCTCTGATTCCTCAAAAAGGATACGTAGGAATTGGGGTAGGGCCCAAGCGAGCACAACTTTATTTTCCCTACATTATTTTCTCATTTCTTTTGCATGCATTCTTCCTTAGTAGTAAGCAGTAATCATAGATTAAACACACCCATAAGATAGATAACAAGAGTGGATACCATAGATTACTACGAGCGTGTGGGGGTGCTAATACCTTCCCCTCGCGTAATAGACTCCCTTACCCGATCTCTCGGTCGCAAGACCAAGACTCCTCCCTTATCGGGTTTTCTTGATATTTACCTATCCCTTCATGTGGGATAAAAGATGTTCGATGGTGACTTCATTGTATGATGATTTTCAGCGAGTTGTTTCAGAGGCAAGTCAAGAACAAGAATCTCCAAGCAAGAATTTTACCGACCAGGAGGCAGAATAATTCTTGAAAATAATCAAGAAAAGTAATTATAGGGTGGTGGATTAGCTACACCAAACCTCGACAAAAATTTCAATACTCTCATTACTTATAAATTCAGAAGCGCATCGAGACTCTCTAATGAAGATTCTAAGTTCTGCTCATGTTGCAAAGGAGATTACAGTAAATCAGTTTGACAATGTAATAGCAAATCTAACATTTGGATCATATTTAGGCATCAATGGCAGTGAGTTACCTCCACAAGGTAGAGCTCACAATAAAGCGTTGCATATTTCTATACAAAAACAACTAGCCTATCCAGGGTGCTCACTGATACTAGTTCTACCCCAACGTACTACTGAAAGCCAGTATGATAAAGCTAACACTAGAGAATGTTATCATAAGGCCAAGTTCTACGATAGTTAAAGCTTTCGATGGTTGTCAAAGTTTAGTGTTTGGAGAAGTGGATCTTCCTGTCAAGATCGGTCCGCATATGTTCTACATTACCTTTCAAGTGATGGATATAGAGCCAATATATACATGCTTGCTCGGGCGACCTTGGATTCATGCGAAAGGGGTTGTTCCCTCTACCTTGCATCAAAAATTAAAGTTCCTTGTTGAAGGAAAATTAGTTATAATTGACGATGAAGAGGACATCTTTGTAAGCTACATATAGTCCTAGAGATATATCAGTGTAGATGAAGAATGCATAGAAACACCATTCCAAGTCTTAGAGGTTGCTTCAATGGTAACTCCACCAGCGGAGAAAGTCAAGAAACCTATTAGGACTTCATGAAGAGATTTACAAATAATGGTGGAAGATCGTGCCTCAAAAGGTTGGGGTAAAGTTGTGGAGATACCTTAGAAAAAAGATCATTTTGATTTAGGCTACGAACCATCAAAGGCTATTATGAAAGGCAAGGGGAAATTTCCTCCCATCCAAGAAACCTTCGTCAACAAAGGATCAGAGCATGGTGGACAAGTAGAAATGATATCCAACAAAAGCAACACCATAGGAGCATCTAACTTCATCCGTGAATACGCTCCGGGAGAAGAACTTAAGAATTGGACAGCTGCGGAGATTCCAGAGATCTTTTTCTTTCCAAAGTAATTTTTCTTGTTTTTAAAAGAACCTATGTCAAGCCCGAGGAATAGGGGTAGCTTGTAAGGGCCCCCCATTTGTTCTCCCGTTACACAGAAGCTCACAAGAAATTGTCCAGACATGTCTAACAAGATTCGAGAAGGGGTCCTTAAACAATTTAATGTAGGGTTCTTAGTCGTGGAAGATTATCCACCTTGGATAGCTAACATAGTGCCAGTACCCGAGAAGGACGGTAAAGTGCACATGTGTGTAGACTATCGGGATCTAAACAAAGCAAGTCCCAAAGATGATTCCTCATTACCTCACATAGATGTTTTACTGGATAATACATCTTAAGCCCCGGTCTAAAGAATATGGAAAAGACTACTTTCATGACTCCTTGGGGGCACTTTCTGTTACAAGGTAATGCCCTTCGGTCTAAAGAACATAAGGGTAAATTATCAACGAGCCATGGTCACATTGTTTCTGTTAGAACATAGTTTGATTCTACAACCCTCAGTTAGAGTTTTGATGATAACAAAATACAAGATTAAATGAATTATGAGTTTTATAATTGACATAGATGCTACTTAAAATTATGTTGTTTATTTACAGGAAACTCTGATGGAATCAGAATCAGAATATCAACATCAGCATCAGAAGATGTCAACCAGAAGATCATACATGTGCTTACGCTGAAGTCTGATGAACAGAATCTGCGCTCAACATACTCTGACTCTGAACAAGTTCTTAACTATGTCATCAGCATCTAGAAGCGCCAGAATAAGCCAAAGCCAAGAACACTCTGATCTCAATCAAGCAGAACATTCTGAAGTGTCAATGGTACTGCATTCAAGGCAGATAAATTGCCAACAACTATTCCAAGACAAAGATCTTCTAAATATGGAAAGAACGTAATAAGCATTGAAATGGAATTGTTGGCATCAACGTATCTATTCCAAGAAGTATTTAAACAAATCAGTGAGAAGTGAATTGGCTAATGCTCTACAATACTCTACACGCCTAAAGCAAATCATCTTCATCCTCACTCATACAGTTTGCTAAAGCTCTCAAATTGCTTACTCTATAGTTCTAGCATTCTAGTCTCATATAAGCTTTATTTTGTGTATTATCACAGTTGTGATATATCGTTTTCCTAGAAAACATTCAACACACATATTGTTCATTTATCTGTAAGAAAGAATTTCCTTGAGAAACCGGTCTGTGGTTTAGACTCAAGAAGGCTTTAGCAGTTGTTAAAGCAGTTGTAATATTCAGTTGAATATAGTGAATTAAGACCTCGTTGGAGAGAGGCGAAATCACCTTGACAGGTGGACTGGAGTATTTTGAGATCAAATGAACCAGGATAAAAATAACGTGTTGTCTGCATTTAATTTCAAGTTTTAACAATTCCACCCCCCTTCTAGTGTTTTTCACATCTTCAATTGGCATCAAAGCGCCTGGTTCTGAGTTCATAACACTTAACCGTGTCAGTACAAGATCCAGCGTTGAAAAACACTATGGCAGGAACACATCACAACATCAGCAATGACAACAACGAAGAAAGAGACAGATTCAATGGCAAACCTCCAATCTTTGATGGAGAGAACTTAGATTATTGGAAAGATAGAATTGAAAGCTTCTTTCTAGCCCGTGATGCTGATCTATGGGATACGGTGACAGATGGATACACACACCCAGTGAATGCAAATGGTCAGAAGATTGACAAGAAAGCAATGTCTGATCAACAAAAGCGTGATTTCAAGAATCATCACAAGGCCAGAACTATTCTTCTCAGTGCTATCTCTTACTCTGAATACGAAAAAATATCAAACAGAGACACTGCAAAGAACATGTTTGATTCTCTCAGAATGACACATGAAGGCAAACTTCAAGTGAAAGAAACTAAAGCTCTTGCGCTCATTCAGAAGTATGAGGCATTCAAGATGGACGAAAGTGAATCTATTGAAACAATGTTCTCAAGATTTCAGATTCTGGTTGCTGGTCTCAAAGTTCTGGACAAAGGGTATTCTACTACTGATCATGTGAAGAAGATCATCAGAAGCTTGCCAAAACAGTGGAGGCCAATGGTCACAGCGCTGAAGCTAGCTAAAGATCTCAACAAAATCACTCTGGAGGAACTTGTCAGCTCCCTCAGAAGTCACGAGATAGAGCTAGAAGATGATGAACCTCAAAAGCAAGGTAAGCCTTTAGCTTTAAAATCTAATAGAAAATCTGACTCCAAGGTTTTGCAGGCTGTTGAAGAAACCTCTGATGGGTCCTCATCAGAAGAAGATGAACTGTCTCTCCTCTCCAAAAGGGTGAACCAACTGTGGAAGCAGAGGCAAAGAAAGTTCAGGACTCCCAGAAGATCTGAGAACCAGAACGAATCCTCCTCCAGATACAGAAGGTCAGAACCCACCTCTGGATACAGAAGATCTGAAGGCTCCTCGGGAAGCAGAAAGCCAAACAACAAGGACAGCATCTGCTATGAATGCAACGAGCAAGGACACTACAAGAGTGACTGCCCAAAGCTTCAGAAGGATAAGCCCAGAAGAAAGTTTGGCAAGGAAAAGAAGAAAAGTCTCATGGCCATATGGGATGACTCTGACACATCTGAAGCTGACTCAGAATCAGATGATGAGAGAGCAAACATAGCTCTCATGGAGAACATATCAGAAGACAGTGAAGCTTCTGAATCAGACTCTGAATCAGACACAGAAGAGGTATTTCCTGACTTTGCTATTAATTTTACTAAGGCTGAATTAGCTGAAAGCCTTAATGAGATTCTGGAACGATATCAGCAGATCAAAGTCAAATTCAGAAACCTAAAAAGGGATCTTGCTTCTGACTCTGATAAAACTGAGAGTCTCAAGTTGGAAAATTTTGAGTTGAAAAATAAAGTTTCAAAATTATAAAACATATTACAAAACTCTCAGAAGGAAACAATTCTTGAAACTCCCAGTAGTGCTGATGAGATCATCAAGGAGTATGATCATAGCTTTCAGAAGTTTCTTGCTAAAAGCATATATAGAAGCAAAATGGCTTCAATGATCTATGGAGTTAGCAGAAATGGCAGAAAGGGAATAGGATACCAAGGTAAGGTACCTACACCTAAGAATGCCATGGATTTAGTGATTAAATGAACTCCTCTTAAGTCACACTTTGTATATGGGCACACACACGACATTAAATATACCAGTAGTAATTTTTCTGTCAAACCAAAATTCAACCAGAGTTTTGGTAAAACTAACAAATCAGGACCCAAGAAACTATGGGTACCTAAGGATAAAATAATACATGTTGCAGATATCTTTAGCAGCAAAGCAGAAACACCAGTCATGGTACCTGGACTCTAGCTGCTCACGACACATGACGGGAAGAGGGCATATGTTCCAAAGCCTGGAACTTAAGCCTGGAGGCCATGTAGGCTTTGGAGGAAATCAGAGGGGAAAGATCATTGGCTCTGGAACAATAGGTAATGGAAATCTTCCCTCTATAAGTAATGTTTTATTAGTAGATGGATTAATGCATAACCTGTTATCCATAAGTCAATTAAGTGATAACGGTTATGATATAATCTTTAATCAAAATTCATGTAAAGCTGTTAGTCAGAAAGATGGGACTATCCTGTTTAATGGAAAGAGGTGAAACAACATTTACAAAATCAAACTTTCTGAACTGAAAAGTCAGAATGTAAAGTGTCTTCTGTCTGTTAACAACGAGCAGTGGATCTGGCACAGAAGATTGGGGCATGTTAGTATGAGAAGAATATCTCAGATTAACAAACTCAATTTGGTCAGAGGACTTCCTAATCCGAAGTTCAATTCAGATGCTCTGTGTGAAGCATGTCAGAAAGGCAAGTTTGCAAAACCTGCTTTCAAATCTAAAAACGTTGTTTCTACCTCTAAACCATTAGAACTTCTGCACATTGACTTATTTGGACCAGTTAAAACTGCTTCAGTCAGTGGCAAGAAGTATGGGTTAGTAATCGTAGATGACTATAGCAGATGGACATGGGTAAAGTTCTTAAGACACAAGGACGAGTCACACTCTGTGTTTGTCACCTTCTGTAACCAAGTTCAGAATGAAAAGGATCTTAGAATCGTCAAAGTCAGAAGTAATCATGGTGGAGAGTTTGAAAACAAAGATTTTGAATCATTTTTTAATGACAAAGGCATTCTGCATGATTTTTCTTGTCCTAGAACTCCCCAACAAAATGGAGTTGTAGAACAAAAGAACAGAACATTGCATGAAATGGCCATAACCATGATCAACGAGACTAACGTTGCTAAGATCTTCTGGGCAGAGGCAATAAACACAGCGTGCTACATTCAGAATAGAATCTCCATAAGACCTATTCTGGAAAAGACTCCATATGAATTGTGGAAGAACAGAAAGCCCAACATTTCATATTTTCATCCATTTGGATGTACTTGTTTTATTTTGAATACTAAAAATTATTTGAACAAGTTTGACTCTAAAGCACAGAAGTGTATTATGTTAGGATACTCTGAACGCTCAAGAGGGTACAAAGTATACAATACAGAAACACAGATTGTGGAAGAATCAATCAGTGTTCGTTTTGATGACAAGCTTGACTCTCAAAAGTCAAAGCAGAATGAATTACATGCAGGTATGGAAGTTGAATTCACAGGTACTGAAGACAAGTCATCAGAAGCTCTTAACAAAGACACTCCCTCAATATCAGAAAGAGGCACTGCAAGCAATCCAACATCTTCTGTTGATCAACCTCAGAAAAGACCATCCAGAAGCAGCATGGATCACCCAGAAGAAACAATCTTGGGAAGAAAGGAAGATCCAATCAGAACAAGAGCCAGCTTCAGAAACTCTGAAGAATCCCTCATGGGACTTGTCTCTCTGATTGAACCATCCTCTATTGATGAAGCACTTCTGGACAATGACTGGATTCTAGCAATGCAAGAGGAGCTGAATCAATTTACCAGGAATGACGTATGGGATCTGGTTCCTAAACCAAAAGGATTCAACATCATAGGAACAAAATGGGTGTTCAGAAACAAGCTGAATGAACAAGGTGAAGTTGTCAGAAACAAGGCACAATTGGTAGCACAAGGTTATAGTCAGCAAGAGGGGATAGACTATACAGAAACCTTTGCTTCAGTCTCCATGTTAGAATCTATCAGACTTTTAATTTCTTTTGCTGTCAATAAAGGCATCACTCTGTATCAGATGGATGTCAAGAGTGCATTCTTAAATTGATATATAGAAGAAGAGGTATATGTGCACCAACCCCCTGGTTTTGAAAGTTCAAAAAATCCAGAATATGTTTTCAAATTGAAGAAGTCACTGTATGGTCTGAAACAAGCTCCCAGAGCTTGGTATGAAAGACTAAGTAACTTCCTGTTAGAAAAGGAATTCACCAGAGGGAAGGTGGACACAACCTTATTCTGTAATACAATTAAGAATGACATTTTAGTCTGTCAGATTTATGTTGATGATATTATATTTGGATCTACTAAACCCTTTATGGGAAGAGAATTTGCTAAGTGTATGCAGGCAGAATTTGAGATGAGCTTGATGGGGGAACTGCAATTCTTCCTGGGAATCCAGATCAATCAAACCCCAGAAGGAACTTACATTCATCAGAGCAAATTTGTCAGAGAACTTATGAAGAAATTTGATCTCTCAGAATGTAAGCTGAAATTCTGGCTGCAGATACTCAATGTCACGTTCAATGTTATGACACCGTATCTGACTTACTATATGACAGTAAATACAAAAGCAATAAAGAACACAGTCAATTGTTTACCCAGTTCAGTGTGCAACAACACCTACTCTGGGGGCTACCAAGCCAGGGAGGAAATCCACTATAAGAGATTTTAATTCAGGAATAAACCAACCAGTTTATCTCCTTCACTTAAGACCTACCCAATGCAATTCCAATCTAAGTACAACTTAAACCTGAGTTCCTACTCACTCCCCCTCAATCACAGCAGTGATACATAAACCAATTTGACTTAAGAATTGATGAAGACACTCTTCAAAAACAAACACTTGATTAAGCTTCACAGCTTTTTAATCAAGCAACACAATCACTCGTGCTTCACAGCTTTGAGTGATGCACACACTTAACTTGACTCTGCTTCACAGCTTTAGTCAAGGAACATTCAAACACTCTTGCTTCAAAGCTTTGAGTGCTACACAACCCTTACAATTAGAAACCTATTCCAAGGCACTTATCACAATGATAATTGCTTGGAGTACAATAATCAAATCTATACAGATTACAAATGATCTTCTAATCAATAAAAATCGATCCTTGAAAAACAGCAGCTCTGTTGAATATATAGCAGTTGCAACTTCAGTTAGGGTTTCCAAGAACCTAGGGTTGATTCCGTTTGACCTAAAGACCAGGTCACAGGACTTCACTCACCAGGTTAGGGTTGAGCTAGGTTACCCCTCAGAAAACGCAGGATTCTGTTCAGGAAGGACTGAGTTATTTCCTAAAAAAACTCAGACTTATCCAATCCTGCAATCCTGTTAGTTCAGAACAGGATGTCATAACATCTGTTATGACATCTGAGAAAACCTGTCTACTGATTTAGCAAAATGTGATCATTTTGCAAAATGCTCAGATACACACTTATAAACATCAGTATTTGAATTACAATATTTTTCTGCAAAGGTATCTAATGAGTCAGTACAAACTGAACTAGAATGTTATGACATCAGTCATGACATTCACACATACACTTGGGATTTACCAAAAATGCAAGCCAATACCTAAACACCTACAAACTCCCCCTTTGGCAGATTTTTGGCTAAAGACCCTAAACAATCAGAGATAGATAGCAGCAGAAATAAGTGACAGCAGAAAAGCAGAAAAATAGACTGTCAAGTACTAATTAAGTAAGTACCAAAATATTCTCCCCCTCTTTAGCCACAAATGGGCCAAAGATACATGTTCATAATAAGAGCAGCAACAGAAAACAACTGAATACACTTCCAAACTCCACCAGATATCAGCAACCAACCTTCAAGCACTGTCATCAGATCCAGAGGATTCAGGCTTCTTTCTTTTCTTGTGAGCAATGTCAGCATTCTTCTCTTTGTTTGATGTCTCAACATTCTTAGAGACATCTGGATTTGTTTCAGCATTTGAGCTTTCTTGGTTCAGAGGAACAGAAATGCCAGGAACTAAGTGGTTCTCGTTCAGAATTCTTGAAACAATTTTTGCTATTGCTTGATTAACATAGGCTGTCCCTTCCCTATTTGCAATTTCAGGGGGAACTGAAGAAGAAGGATGAGATGGATTACCAGAGGCAGAAGCTTGGGGCTTTCCTGCATGTCTTGTTCTCAACTCTTTGAACTTGGTGGGGTTAGTTCCCACTTTTCTATGAGAGGAGATCTCCAGAACGTCAGAGTCCAGACAAGAAGAGATTGTCCCAGAATCTTGATCAGAGGAAGAGGTTGAAATGGTCGTATTGGATGATGATGGTGTTTGAGACATTTTGACAGTTTTAGAGGACCAACAGCAACTGAGGAGAAATTTCTGATTGAGAGATTGGGTTTTGATGAGGAGACGAGAGAGGAAGGAAGCAAGGGAGTGTCTATTCAACTTCTTAAAAGAATTGTAGGAAATGAGAAAATACAATTTTAAACCAATCAGAACAGGCATAAGTCCTTTGATCCTTGTTTTAAGCAAAATTAATTGCTATAATTCCTCATGTTGGCAAATACCCAGCTTACCCCTTAAGTTTTCAAATTGATTTGCATCCAGAACCTTGGTAAAAATGTCAGCCAGCTGTAGCTCAGTGGCCACATGTTCCAATTTGATTGTCTTCTCTTCTACAAGGTCTCTGATAAAGTGATGTCGTATGTCAATATGTTTGGTCCTGCTATGCTGAATGGGATTCTTGGATATGTTGATTGTACTCAGATTGTCACAGTACAATGTCATAACATCTTGTGTGATATTATACTCAGTGAGCATCTGTTTCATCCATATCATTTGAGAGCAGCTACTACCAGCTGCAATGTATTCAGCTTCAGCAGTGGAAAGAGACACACAATTCTGTTTCTTGCTGAACCAGGAAACCAGATTACTTCCCAAAAAGAAACATCCTCCAGAGGTGCTTTTTCTATCATCAGCACTACCAGCCCAATCAGCATCACAGTAGCCAGTCAGAGCTGGTTCACAGCCATGAGTATACATCAATCCATAGTTGTAAGTACCACTTACATACTTCAAAATTCTCTTCACTTGATTGATATGACTGACTTTGGGATCAGCTTGGTATCTAGCACAAACTCCAACTGCAAAGGCAATATCAGGTCTGCTGGCAGTTAAATACAACAAGCTTCCTATCATGCTTCTGTATAGACTTTGATCCACCTTAACCCCACTTGAATCTTTGGAAAGCTTTAGATGAGTGGGAGCAGGAGTCCTTTTGTGACTTGCATTCTCCATACCAAACTTCTTTACAATATTCTTAGCATACTTGCTTTGAGATAAGAAGATTGAGTCCTCCATCTGTAAGACTTGTAGTCCAAGAAAATAAGTTAGTTCTCCCATGAGACTCATTTCAAATTCAGCCTGCATTTGGTCAGCAAAGTGTTTAACCATATGTTCTGACATTCCTCCAAACACTATGTCATCAACATATATTTGGGCAACCATCAACTTTCCTCCTTCAGTTTTGACAAAGAGAGTTTTGTCCAAGCCTCCTTTTCTGTAGCCTTTGTCTGAGAGAAACTTTGTTAACCTGTCATACCATGCTCTAGGAGCTTGTTTCAGACCATATAGAGCTTTTCTCAGTTTGTAGACATGATCAGGATGGGTTGGATCCACAAAACCTTTAGGTTGTTCCACATAAGCTTCCTCATTTAAGTACCCATTTAGAAAGGCACTTTTCACATCCATCTGAAATAACTTGAACTTCAGAAGACAAGCAATTGACAACAAGAGTCTGATTGATTCCAACCTGGCTACAGGTGCAAAGGTTTCATCAAAATCAACCCCTTCAACCTGGGTGTATCCTTGAGCAACAAGTCTTGCCTTATTTCTGGTGACAACTCCTTCAGCATCTGACTTGTTCTTGAATATCCATTTTGTCCCAATGATGTTAGTTCCTTCAGGTCTAGGAACCAGTTCCCAAACTTCATGTTGCTTGAATTGGTTCAGTTCATCTTGCATTGCACCAATCCAATATTCATCAGTTAAGGCTTCCTTGACATTTCTTGGTTCCATTTTGGACACAAAACAAGAGTTTGAGATGATTTCTCTAGATCTTGTGATGACTCCACTATTGGGATCTCCTATGATGAGCTCTTTTGGATGATCCTTCTGAATTCTGATGGAAGGAATCTTGCTAGCTTCCTTTGATTCAGATTCTGTTGTGGTGGAGTTGGGTAGGTCATCCTGTTGGGTTGAAGTCTCAAAGAATGTCTCAACAGTACAAGGAACATCTATTTCTTCATGATAGTCATCAATTATAACATTTATTGATTCCATCATGGTTTTGGTTCTGGAGTTGAATACTCTATAAGCTCTGCTGTTTGAGGAGTATCCTAGAAATATGCCTTCATCACTTTTGGGGTCCAGTTTTCTTCTTTGTTCACGATCAGACAGAATATAGCATTTGCTGCCAAACACATGGAAGTACTTCACAGTTGGTTTTCTTCCTTTCCAGAGTTCATATATGGTGGATGAGGTTCCCTTTCTCAAGGTGACCCTGTTATGAACATAGCAAGCTGTATTCATAGCTTCAGCCCAAAAATACATAGGAAGTCTTTTGGCATGTAACATTGCTCTGGCAGATTCTTGTATGGTCATGTTTTTTTTTTTCCACAACTCCATTTTGCTGAGGTGTTATGGGAGAAGAAAACTCATGACTGATTCCTTCTGAAGCACAAAAGTCATCAAACTTGCTGTTTTCAAATTCCTTGCCATGATCACTTCTGATTCTGACAATACATCCTTCCTTCTCTCTTTGAATTCTCTTGCATAGTTCTCTAAAAACTTCAAATGCATCTGATTTTTCCCTAATGAAATTAATCCAGGTGAATCTGGAAAAATCATCCACAACCACATAGGCATATCTTTTACCACCAAGACTCTCTACTTGCATTGGTCCCATCAGATCCATATGGAGGAGTTCTAGAACCTTAGAGGTGGTCAGATGTCTTGACTTTGGATGTGACATCCTAGTCTGCTTACTAACCTGACATTCACCACAAACTCTTCCTTCATCAATTTGCAGTTTTGGAATCCCTCTGACTGCCTCCAAGGAGATAATCCTCTTCATACCCCTTAGATGAAGATGGCCAAGTTTTTGGTGCCACAGTTTCACCTCTTTTTCTTCTTTTGCAATGGAACACACATATGAGAAATTAGTGTTCTCAGCCTCCCACAAGTAACAGTTGTCTTTGGATCTGACTCCTTTCATTACTATCTCTTGTTTGTCATTGATTACAAGGCATTCAGATTTTGAGAAATTGACCTTGAATCTTAGATCACACAGTTGACTGATACTAATGAGATTAGCGGTCAGTCCTTTCACCAGCAGTACTTCATTCAGACTTGGAACTCCAGGGCAGTCCAAATCACCAACTCCTTTGATTTCACCTTTAGCCCCATCTCCAAAGGTCACAAAACTGGTGGTGTGAGGCTTAACATTATTGAGGAGGTTCTTGATTCCAGTCATATGTCTGGAACATCCACTGTCAAAGTACCAGTCTTCCCTTGCAGAGACCCTCAGGGAAGTGTGAGCTATCAGTGCAGTAGCCTTTTTCTTCCATTGAGGAGCATGTGGTACCTTTTTAGACTTAGGTTTGACACCTGAGTTCTGATTAGGGTATCCATGTAATCTGAAGCAGAAGGGCTTTATGTGGCCATATCTACCACAATGATGACATTTCCATCTTTGGTACCTTTTCCTCATATGTTTCTGTTCCTGATGTCGAGAGTTGTGTTGAGACATCTGTTTTGACATTTGCTTACCAGAACCAGATTTCGTTGCTTCCATAAATCCTAGACCAGATTTATTTCCCACATTTTGTCCAACCTGTAGGATCTCTTCCAATTTGTCTGTTCCATTTGTCAACATCTTGACAGATTTGGTCATTTGATTCAGTTGTGAGTTCAGCAATTGAACTTCTCCTTCTAGATGACTTATAGTTTCAAGGTTTGCCCTTTTTTCAGCCTCCATTTTTATGATGAGTTTTGATTGTTTCTCATTCTGCACACAGACTTCAGTACTTCTGATACACAATTCCTTGTAAGTATCAGCCAGTTCTTCAAAAGTCACCTCTTCATCACTGATGTCACTTTCAGAGGTACAAACACCAGTTAAAGCAGTAACTCGTTTGGCAGTCTCTTCTTCAGAATTACTTTCTGAATCACAGTCAGACCAAGTAACTGTCATTCCTTTTTGTTTCTTAAGAAAGGTAGGACATTCAGCTCGAATATGCCCATATCCTTCACAACCATGGCATTGAATTCCTCTGCCTTGAACTCCCTTCTCTTCTGACCTTGGTCTTCTGCTGGAACTGTCAATGTTAGAGGGAATGTTATGAACATTAGACCTTGACTTTGGATCTATTCTTTTGATGAGTTTGTTGAACTGTCTTCCAAGCATGGCTACAGCTTCTGAAATGTTTTCTTCAACATCAGTGTTGGACATAAGTGCTATGCTCTTGTTCTTTTTGACACCATTATCAGTGATTCCCATCTCAAAAGTCTGAAGAGACCCAATAAGTTCATCCACTTTCAACTTGCTAATGTCCTGGGCTTCCTCTATGGCAGTTACCTTCATTGCAAATCTTTTAGGCAAGGATCTGAGAATCTTCCTTACCAGTTTTTCTTCTGACATTTTTTCTCCCAGTGCTCCTGAGGTGTTGGCAATCTCCAAGATGTTCATGTGAAACTCATGAATGGTTTCATCTTCCATCATTTTTAGATTCTCAAACTTAGTGGTCAACATCTGAAGTCTTGACATTTTTACTTTGGAAGTGCCCTCATGAGTAGTTCTGAGAGTGTCCCAAACTTCCTTGGCCAGTTCATTTTGATGTACTAGTCTGAAAATGTTTCTATCAATTCCATTGAACAAGGCATTTAGAGCTTTTGAATTTCCCAGAGCTAACTCATCTTCTTCTTTACTCCAATCTTCCTCAGGCTTCAGACTGATTGTCCCATCTTTCTCAGTTATGGTGGGATGAATCCATCCTTTGTCAGCAGCTCTCCAAGCCTTTTTGTCCAGAGATTTTAGGAAGGCAATCATACGAGGTTTCCAGTAGTCATAATTAGTTCCATCCAGAATGGGTGGTCTATTTCCAAAAACTCCTTCTTTGTCCATAGTGCCAGAAAGTGATATCCCTAGATCTCACCCAGTAATACAGGCAGGGTGCCTGCTCTGATGCCAATTGAAATTCTGGCTGCAGATACTCAATGTCACGTTCAATGTTATGACACCGTATCTGACTTACTATATGACAGTAAATACAAAAGCAATAAAGAACACAGTCAATTGTTTACCCAGTTCAGTGTGCAACAACACCTACTCTGGGGGCTACCAAGCCAGGGAGGAAATCCACTATAAGAGATTTTAATTCAGGAATAAACCAACCAGTTTATCTCCTTCACTTAAGACCTACCCAATGCAATTCCAATCTAAGTACAACTTAAACCTGAGTTCCTACTCACTCCCCCTCAATCACAGCAGTGATACATAAACCAATTTGACTTAAGAATTGATGAAGACACTCTTCAAAAACAAACACTTGATTAAGCTTCACAGCTTTTTAATCAAGCAACACAATCACTCGTGCTTCACAGCTTTGAGTGATGCACACACTTAACTTGACTCTGCTTCACAGCTTTAGTCAAGGAACATTCAAACACTCTTGCTTCAAAGCTTTGAGTGCTACACAACCCTTACAATTAGAAACCTATTCCAAGGCACTTATCACAATGATAATTGCTTGGAGTACAATAATCAAATCTATAAAGATTACAAATGATCTTCTAATCAATAAAAAGCGATCCTTGAAAAACAGCAGCTCTGTTGAATATATAGCAGCTGCAACTTCAGTTAGGGTTTCCAAGAACCTAGGGTTGATTCCGTTTGACCTAAAGACCAGGTCACATGACTTCACTCACCAGGTTAGGGTTGAGCTAGGTTACCCCTCAGAAAACGCAGGATTCTGTTCAGGAAGGACTGAGTTATTTCCTGAAAAAACTCAGACTTATCCAATCCTGCAATCCTGTTAGTTCAGAACAGGATGTCATAACATCTGTTATGACATCTGAGAAAACCTGTCTACTGATTTAGCAAAATGTGATCATTTTGCAAAATGCTCAGATACACACTTATAAACATCAGTATTTGAATTACAATATTTTTTTGCAAAGGTATCTAATGAGTCAGTACAAACTGAACTAGAATGTTATGACATCAGTCATGACATTCACACATACACTTGGGATTTACCAAAAATGCAAGCCAATACCTAAACACCTACATAAGCCATCAAAGATTTCAATGCATCCCACGTGCATTCTGGAAAGAGAAGAGGTAAGCAAAAAGGTAGAACAAAAAGTCTACAGAGGTATGATTGGTTCTCTTCTTTATCTTACAGCCTCAAGGCCTGATATTTTATTCAGTGTATGCATTTATGCAAGATTCCAATCAGATCCTAGAGAATCTCACTTAACAGCTGTTAAGCGAATTTTCAAGTATCTGAAAGGTACTACTAATCTGGGTTTGTTTTATAGAAAATATGGTGATTACAGCTTAGTAGGTTACTGTGATGCTGACTTTGCCGGAGACAGAGTTGAACGTAAAAGTACTTCTGGAAGCTGCCGGTTTCTGGGAGAAAATCTGATCTCGTGGTCCAGCAAAAGACAATCCACCATTGCTCTATCAACAGCAGAAGCTGAATACATAGCAGCAGCTGGATGCAGCACACAAATGCTCTGGATGAAAAGTCAACTTGAGGACTTCCAAATTTATGAGAAATTTTTAGACATGCAGATTGCATCAGATCTATCCATGAAGCTCTGAGCTCTTCAGTTCAAGGATAGAAGTGTTGTTCACTCAAAACAAACAAGTGTCATCCAGTCATCAACTGGTTCCTGAGGCTGAACACGCGTTCACGCTTCTGAAAAGGCAAAGCGCTGATTAGTTGCATTGAGACACATGTCACTGATATCAAGATTGAATCTATTGCAAACATGGTAGCAAAGCAGAATGAAACCAGCGAACAAATCAAGAGCATGTTGGAAGTGCTGTTCACACGACTTCCTCCTTCTTCTTATATTTTTTATGTTTTCCTTGTTCTGTTTACATGTTTGTCTGTAATATTTCTAATTGTTCTAAACTCTCATTGCTTCTGTTTTAATACAAACGTGTTTTGCTCTAATCTTTTTCTAACTCTGATTATATATGCTTTTTGATCGCTGACAAAAAGGGGGAGAAAGAATGATATTTTTCAATAACGGTTTACTGAGACAAAAGTCCCAAACATTCTAACATTCATAAATATTTGTTGCTGTTCTGAAAAGCTTACAGGTAGAATCTGAAGAACTCTGATAAAGCAAATTCTGATGATCAAAGAAAGGTTTAATAAAGTTCTGATGCTCGAGGTCTTAAGGAATAAAAAGGAATAATCAACTCAGGGGGAGTTTTTCTCATCTTTACTCTGATACTTTTTATTTCTTACCCTCTCAGCTCTGAATCTTTTTCTCACTATCTGATTAGCTCTGATACTGTTTCCTCTCTATTCTCAAACTCTGATACCTTCATCACTTTATTTTTAATTGAAAAAATCTAGTTTTTGTCATCATCAAAAAGGGGGAGATTGTTAGAACATAGTTTGATTCTACAACCCTCAGTTAGAGTTTTGATGATAACAAAATACAAGATTAAATGAATTATGATTTTTATAATTAACATAGATGCTACTTAAAATTATGCTGTTTATTTACAGGAAACTCTGATGGAATCAGAATCAGAATATCAACATCAGCATCAGAAGATGTCAACCAGAAGATCATACATGTGCTTACGCTGAAGTCTGATGAACAGAATCTGCGCTCAACATACTCTGACTCTGAACAAGTTCTTAACTATGTCATCAACATCTAGAAGCGCCAGAATAAGCCAAAGCCAAGAACACTCTGATCTCAATCAAGCAGAACATTCTGAAGTGTCAACGGTACTGCATTCAAGGCAGATTAATTGCCAATGGCTATTCCAAGACAAAGATCTTCTAAATATGGAAAGAACGTAATAAGCATTGAAATGGAATTATTGGCATCAACGTATTTATTCCAAGAAGTATTTAAACAAATCAGTGAGAAGTGAATTGGCTAATGCTCTACAATACTCTACACGCCTAAAGCAAATCATCTTCATCCTCACTCATACAGTTTGCTAAAGCTCTCAAATTGCTTACTCTATAGTTCTAACATTCTAGTCTCATATAAGCTTTATTTTGTGTATTATCACAATTGTGATATATCGTTTTCCTAGAAAACATTCAACACACATATTGTTCATTTATCTGTAAGAAAGAATTTCCTTGAGAAACCGGTCTGTGGTTTAGACTCAAGAAGGATTTAGCAGTTGTAATATTCAGTTGAATATAGTGAATTAAGACCTCGTTGGAGAGAGGCGAAATCACCTTGACGGGTGGACTGGAGTAGTTTGAGATTAAACGAACCAGGATAAAAATAACGTGTTGTCTGCATTTGATTTCAAGTTTTAACAATTCAACCCCCTTCTTGTGTTTTTCACATCTTCAGTTTCATGACATGATCCACAAAGAAGTTGAGGTATACGTGGATGATATGATTTCCAAATCCCATACAGAGGAGGATCACATCATTCACTTACATAAATTATTCAAGCGTCTACCGAAATACAGACTCAGGTTGAACCCGAACAAATGTACATTTGGTGTCAGGTCAGGTAAATTTTTGGGTTTTATTGTGAGCCAGCAAGGTATTAAAGTGGATCCCGACAAGGTGAAGGCCATACAAGAAATTCCAACTCCAAGGACAGAAAAAGAGATTCGTGGTTTCTTAGGACGATTGAACTACATTTCAAGGTTTATATCGCACCTAACTGCTACGTGCGAGCCTATATTCAAATTACTTTGAAAAGATCAAACAATGGTGTGGAACGATGATTGTCAGACAGCCTTCGAGACAATAAAACAATATTTATAAGAGCCACCAATCTTGATTCCACTAGTACCTGGAAGACCGCTCATCATGTAGTTAACAATGCTTGAAGGGTCTATGGGATGTGTATTTGGGCAACATGACGAAATGAGTAGAAAAGAGCATGCAATCTACTATCTTAGCTAGAAAGTCACTGACTGCAAAACATGGTATTCACTCCTCAAGAAGACTTGTTGTGCTTTGGCTTGGGCTACTATACGATTGAGACAGTAGATGTTAACTCACACCACATGGTTAATAGAAAGAATGGATCCTTTAAAGTATGTGTTTAAAAAACCAACTCTTATAGGAAGAATTTTCAGATGGTAGATGTTACTATCTGAGTACGACATCTAATATGTTACTCAAAAGGCCATCAAAGGTAGTATACTAGCTGATCATATAGCTCATCAACCATTGCCAGGATATTAACCAATGAAGTTTGACTTTTTAGACGAAGATGTCATGGTTATAGGTGACTGTGAAATACCAGGACCCGATGAAGGACTTGAACGAAGGGCACGTTGGACACTCATGTTTGACAATCCTTCAAATGCACTAAGGCATAATGTTGTACCCTAAAATTTGCCCTCTTTATTTTTAACTCTAATAGGCTTTTACTTTGTTAGAATATGCATGCATATATGTCATTGAATCTATACTCATGGGATCAAGGAATTTTATCAGCATGTCAAAGCTCTCATGTATTTTAATGCATTCTGAATTGTGGAAGAATTGGCTGTTTCGTTGAATTTGAGGCAGTGAGAACTAGAAACAACGTTTATGCTTGTTTGAGCTTAGAAATTTGCAACTTGCCATTAGAATACTGTTTTGAGTTAATTTTTTAGGCATTGAAACTGTCTCGATATTTTCTTTATTTCATCTGTTCACGCCAGAAGCTAATTATGCGCATGAAGTCTCCAAATAATTTGTTTTCTCTGAAGTGGTGTTTGGACTTCATGACTAGTTATTCGTGCATTGCGTGTTTGGAAATCTGTAACTATTATCCGATTTGGTATTTTTAGTGCATTCTTCAAGCATTGAGACTGTCTTGTTTCTCTTATAATTTCTCGTGTTCAAGTCAAAAGCTAATTGTGTGAAGAAAATCTCTTGGAATTTTAATTCTTTGAAGATGGTATACTTAATTTATTTGATGGCCCGTCATCATGCGCATACTCTAAAATTCGTATCTTCTGATTGGAATACTATTTTTGGGATATTCTTGAGACATTTAAACCGCCTTAATGTCTTCTCCAACTTTTTTTTTCAGACTGAAAGCTAATTCTTTGAGAAAGGCTTCCGAATACGCAATTCTCCTGGAAGTAATACAATGAAAAAATGGTTAAAATACCGTGCTAAACCGTAATTTTATGGACGTTTGAAAATTCATAACTTTTGATTGGAATACCATTTTGGAGCGGTTCTTGTAGAAAAATTCCATCTTGATGTCCTCTTTAACTCTCGTGTTCGAACAAGAAGCTAATTCTTTGAGGAAGGTCCCCGGAATTACGGATTACCGGAAAAATAATTATGCTGAACCAGAATTTTTATTCACTGTTTCTCGATATTGTAAAATTCATAACTCCTTTGATTTTTATCTTATCGAGACGGTTCTTTTGGAAAAATTTCATAAATGATGTCAGCTACAAGTTTTCTTCAAATTCCAAATTCAAATTTTGATCTGAGCATTGTCGTTCAAGGCGTTTTTTCAGACTGAACGTTGAAATTAATTGAGAAAAAGCTATTTTGGTTCATTCTGCTATGCATCAGTGCAACTTCAAAAATTCATAACTTCCTCATTGTTTATCCGCTTGAGTCCATTCTTTTTGCGTCGCGTCACAAATTTCATTGTCTAAAACTTTTCTTTAGGTCCCAAATTTGTATCTTGCTCCGAGAGGCATGTTGTTGTCACTTAAGCTCAAAATTAGCTGAAAAATCCACTTTTATAATTTTATATTTGAGGTCTCATTACTTAAAGTTATCGAACTCACTCAATTTATATCGTATCACGTTTGTTCTTTTTGCACCACATCATGCATTTTGTCGCAGACGATTTTTTTGTTGACTGGAGGTCTTGATTTCGCATCGATTATTATGAGGATTGGTTTTTGTATCAAGAATGCATAATAAAAGTCAAAAAAATCAAGCCAAACACCACTTTAGAGCCAAACTATATATATTTGAATTTCGTAGGATACTCTCATAATCTAATTTTCCTTCTTCACTCTCATTTTTTATTCTCTCAAACTCTCTCACATTCTCTCAACACAACAACACAAAAATCAAAGAGAAGAAAATTCGCTCTCCCTCCAAAAAGAACTCGCGGCCTCTCTCTCCCACACCTCCACCACCGCTCCGGTGCCACCTCCATCCGGTGAACTGCCCTCCGTCTGCGACCTTCTTCTCCGTTGCATACTCCCTCTGTTCGCGGTAGCTCTGATCAAACACTTCTTATATTCTCTCTTCGCTATCGTAAGCATCATCATCAACATCATTCAACTTCAAATTTTCTATAAATTCTCTTAGGTATCATTACTTGATTCTCATAGTTTTGTTGAATACTTGAGTAATTTGATTTTGTTTATGTGAATTATGTATAAATTGATGAAGTAGATTAGTTTAGATCTAGAATTCTTGACATAGAATTGGTAATATTCTAGTGCATATTATGTGTTTGTGATAATGTCTATGTGAATTTATGATGAAGATTTTGACATAGATTTATAGATATAACCTTTGTACATTAGGTGTATGTAGAAATTCATCATATAATTGTAATGCTAATTATTGACATAAGAACTAAATTTTGATATTGTGCTAATCTTTTGACATAGAGTTAATTGTAATTGTTTGTGTTGATGTTAGATTCTTGATATTATGAACAAATATGGATAGATCCGAAATTGATTGAGTCTTGAGCTTAATTGTGTTGTGCCTAATTGCTAATTTTACGGAATCGTGGTTACTAACTTGTGTTGTGTTTGTTTTATGCTATTCACCTCAATATGCATACTCTTATTTACTAGGTCCTAGTACTAATATTCAAGTCTTGTTTACTAATACTTAGTGTTAAATTCTAGTTTTGTTCACTTACTTCAACATTTCCATAACATGTAATATTGTAATTGTATGAACGTGCGTACACTCATACTAACATTTCTTATTCATGAGGTGTAACATCTTCTGTTTGACTCAAGACACATTACCAACCTCTTTTGATACACAAAAACTTGAGATAAGTGGAAAATGTCATAATTCTTGAATGTTTTCTAACACTTGACATAATCTCATTTTGAGTTAATTTCCTAACCATGATGAGTTTTTACACTTATGATTAGTGGAACTTGACTTTCTCCACGATTTCGGAGCTATTGGTGTACTTTATTTTCAGTTTCAGAGACTTTTTTTTGCGTCTTTCGCTACTGCCAGCTGACGAAATTGACCTAAAAGTTCCGCTTCTGAGCGGAATTAATTCAAATCGAATTTGTTTTTAAGTCCGTTGTCACTTTTGTAATCAACCATGTCATTTTCATTTAATTTCGGGTCGGTAAATGTTGATGCCTATTTCTCAATTTTGCGGTTTTTGATACTGATTGACATGTACCTTATGCTTTGACTTTTAATTAACTTGTATTCCTATTTTCTTGGTTATTTGAATATCATTGCACTTACGTTTTATTTCTTCGGATTCATTCCATGTACACTTTGTGATTTGACATAGCCGTTTTTACCATTTTGTGCCAACACTTGATTTTCACATTATGAGCCGATGCTATAATTGTCGGTTACTTTCTTGTTATCACTAACTTGTTTGTTGAGTTTGTAGAAAGATTACCATAAGGGATTTTGTTGACGCTTTCTTGCTCGGTATTCCACTTTATTTGTGGGATACCATATTTCTCATGTGTCGACATCTCGGTACTCCGCTTTATATGTAGGGTACCACTCTTCACATGTTGCTATCTTTTGTCCCTTATTATGAGGCGTATACTTGTATGTTGTGTATTATATGGATCGTTGGTTTTCTTGCAGGATACTTGTTCAGTTGTGCTGACACACACCACTTATATTGTTTGGTGCTTTGATGCATATTCTGACTTTTTTTATTGTTGATGCTAGCTTGTTTAAGGTTATCTGGATTTCTTGTTGCTGTCAATTTAGTGACACATTTTTGCTTGATTGGTAGTCCGATTTTTTTTATCTATCGCACTTTTTACCGCACTTTACAACTTTCTGATTCCATGAGAAGTAGGATAGAGATGTATGATGGGGAATTTCGTTGCTGATCATGTCAGGAACCCCTCTGGTTTTTTTAAAGACATGTTTAAGGCACTTCCGCACTTGTTTGCTAATTGTGTTTGTGGTTTGTTTAAAGACCTACCTCGAAGTAGGAATTTTTGCCGTGTGTTTACATTTTTTCCTAAAGACCTCAAAAAGATATGCCCATACCCATTCCTCATGATAAGTCCTCAAAGAAGGTGAGCAGAAAAGGGTTCGCAATAAACCCCCGCACATTCTAGTCTGTGTCATCCTTAGCGCATGGCGCACTATAAAGCTTTGGATGGTGCTGCTCTTGTTATCGAGTCGGTCAGATGGAAAATGGATTTGTAATCTATTCCCCACACTTTGTCTTGATCTCATGTTGGTCTATGTTAATGCTTCCTGTTTATCACTTTTACCCCTTACTCTTCTTATCTGGCAATACAATGCCACGGTAGGATTTTATTCCCACATATAGCTTATTTGCCTCGGTTGATATGATCCCTTGGATAAATCATCATGTATCCTACCCTTCTTGTTTTCCTTGGTTGATATGACCCCTTGGCTTAAGCTCCCCCTTATTTCCTACCTCGATGAGCAATATCTTGGTTAGGCCTTTGTTACTTGAGCTAGAGTGCGCTTCTCATTACGTGTGTGTACTCTATTGAGCTTGTTGATTACTTGTTTTCTTTTCATCTTTATGTATACCACGTTCCCTTAGGATTTGAGTCGTTGTATGTTCCCTTAGGATTGCTTGATTAGGGTAGCTTTAGAGCTAGACATTAGGATAGGTATCCATGCATGTTAACTTAGGTAGAGATTTCCCCTTTTCATCCTCGATCTTAGGACCATCATTGTATGATAACATTAGAGATAGATTTAGGATAATCTCTCTTAGATGTTTTTTCTTTTCTTTTTGCACCATTGCATTAAAACTAAAACTTTCATTTTTTTTGGCAAAAGCATAAAACATCCAACAACTTTCAAATCCTTTTTCAAGGTAAAAATATCAACCAATGAAAACTCTTTTAGCCTTCGGGCCCTTTCTTTCAAACTTTTCAAAAGAACATGTTAATTCACTTATGTGCTGATGCGTGAATCTCCAAAGGTCGAGTTACAGCAGAAGGAAAAATTAATACTATTCATTAAAAAACACATAACAAAATAAAACATGTGATCCGAACTACGACGCTCTGATTCCTTAAAAAGGATACGTAGGCATCTGGTCGCGGGGCTCAGCCGAGCAAAACTTTGTAAATATTTCCTTCTTTTTGCCGTGTTTTTTTTTGCATGCATTCCTTCTTTGCATTTTTCTTTTAGCTTTTAAGCTTTAGATTTGAACACATATTTTGATTAGAATAACAAGAGTGGACACCGTAGAGTACTATGGGCGTGTGGGGTGCTAATACCTTCCCCTCGCTTAATAGACTCCCTTACCCCTATCTCTTGGTCGTTTGACCTTGATTTCACCCTTTTCAGGTTTACTCGATGTTTACCTTTCCCTTCCCGTGGGATAAAAGTTGTTCGATGGCGACTTCATGGATTTCATCTCGATCATTTGTTTCGTCGGTTGTTTCAGCTGGAAACTTCACTAGGGACAGATAAACAAAATGTTGGTCCATCCCGAAATTGTTCCTAGCTCTTGTTTTCTTTTCTTTGACTGTTTGTTTTTATGCTTTCATTTTAATCATTTGTACATGATTATTTTAGCATATGTATACATCGCATTTTATTGCTTTCCATATATTGTTGTTGTACTGGATCTCTGCTTCTTGTTGGATGGGAGTTACCATGAGATAAAAGGCCCAGTACCCGGGCCAGAGTGATGCACAATAGGAACACTAGGAATAGAGTGGAGCATGATGGCTACTGGACCCCGATCCATAATAGCATATTCATGTAATCTGCGATTGGTTGAGGTTTGAATGAGTTGCTATCGTTACGCACGTCTGTTGTAACAACGATAGTATTCTCAGGAGGACTCATGATACCAAGTCACATTTGTTTACCTTACTTAGTTTCACCCTTGAGTAGGAAGGGATTCTTTACAGGTACAATTGGTGACTATGTTCTGATGGTGACCGTATTATTCTGTTGGTAACTATGGTTCTATGGTCCTTGGGTTTATGTTCCGAACTGTTGATCTTTGTATTCTCAGCATATCCAGTGACAACATAACGAATTTCTAATGTTGGAAACTTTGATTCCAAGAGTATCGCACGTGCATAATAGCATATTTACTTTTTACAAAAGAAATGAGTAAAAAATGTATGCATGAAAAAGACTTAACACACATGTTGTTTCCATTTCCAAGGAATTGCGCTTGTGAGCCTTATGATGTGTCTGTTCATATATTACTTGATCAAAATCAAAATTAAAAATAGCATACGGGGTTCCTTGAAAATGATTGAACATAACATTGCATCCACTCATTCACCTCATGCGTCTTCATGCATCCATAACAGGTACTCAGAGTGGGAAATTCTTATTCAGGCCTGGTATTCTTTTTAAAATTGTAAATCTTGACTTCTTACCGCACCATGATCTGAAAAAACCATGGAACAACTTCGTGGGGAATTGGATGATTTGAAGGATTAGATGGACATGTGTATGGAGGGCATGCAAGAAACTGTCCATGGTTAGAAATCCTTAAGGGAAAATAACCAGTTGAAGACTCAGTTGAGTCGGGTATGGAAGTTCTGAAGACAGTGTCAGCAAAGGAAAGTGATCTTGTATACGCTGTTGCAACAAGAGATGTAATCCATCCCCATTATATTGGACCTTTTTCAAATCATGAGATACTTTGTGGGTCTCATCCAGAACTTTGTGTTCCGAAATTTTCTTGCTAGCATCTAGTTTCTGGTCTCAAAGTGAATCCATGGGGCAAAGCTTATCAACAGAGACAGAAGAAGCCAGAGAAGCATGTTTATACAATCCAAATGCCTTAAATCCAGTTACTTCCTCATCTGTTAGAAGTTCAATTGCTAAAGATATATTCTTTGGGTCCTTCTCTCACAAACCTCTTTCTTGATTTCGATGCAAATGCTAGATGTGTCTCCCATTCTAGGGCACCTAGTTATGATATTGAAAACTGCAAGAGGTTGAAGTATAAAGTTTGGTATAACACGGTGGGAGAAATGAATTGGGATGTTTTGCGTTTGATCGCAATTGTTGAGGATAGCAAGAGTCTCCACCGACTTTTCTTTTATCCAAAAGGAAAGGTTGAAAAGAACAGGAAAGACCTTTCGAGATTATTTCTTGAGTTCGGGGGGTAGGTTATGAAAAGGGAAGGTATTAGCACCCTTTTCATCCGTAGTTATCTACGGGCTCTTAGTTGCTTGCGAGATCACATGCTTTTTGTTTGAAGATGTGTTCGTGATGTGGGTTTTGAAAGTATTTTAAAAAAAAGGAGTGTCTTTGTAATGGTTCTCGTCTCTATAAGAACGCGTACAAAGTGTTTTATCTTTTGAAAAATGTTTCAAAGTGAAATTGTGGGTGTATAAAATGTTTTTGTTGTGAGCAAGCGAGCAACTAGGAGTATCCTACCTACTAAAAAGATCTTAAATGTTCTTTTCCTCCTCCTTTAGATGTTGTCATCTCACCATTGTTTTGGTAAGAAACTCCATCGTTGGATGTGAAGGAACGAGTGCAGGACATTTTGTATAGTCATAGAAGGCAACCTATGGGACGTTTTAGCAATGTCGTTTAGGGACTAGATCGTTTACCAAAGGCAACATTGAGGGTCATCGAGGGACTACGATCTTTTATCGAGGGTCTTTGCTAAAACACCCATATTCGAGGGACATGACTATTTTCCGAAAGGCAACAAGGTGAGATTACCCTAGAGGTACTAGTGTGCAAGTGTGTTTGATTGCATATATTTTGTCTTGCATTTAAAAAGTTATCTACTTGTTGATTTTATCTTGCCATACACCCTAATTACTAACAATATATGAAAGCAAATAAAATGCGGAAAATAAATCCTAAGCTATTACATCATTTTAGGGATGGGGTTACATAATTACAAATGGGGATTTGCAAGAATTTAAATCCTAATTATCTATTACAACCATATTGAATTGTACAATATAAGAAAATTAAAGGACTTGTTTTGAAAATGGTTTTTTGTCTTAATAAATTAAAAGAAAAAATAACAATTAGTTAATAAAAAAATATTTTTATGTCTTTTTATATTAATAAAAAAAGTATTCATGCTGAAAATAATAAGAATAAGAAAGAAAATGAAAAAATAACGAAAACAGGATCAGCACATTGCTGAAAACGAAAATGAAGGGGACCAGAAGTTTTGATGCTGAGCACGCTATAGTTCAGAAAGAAACGTTAGAGGGAACCAGAAGTTCTGGGTTGCTGCGCACTAAAGTTCTGAAAGAAACGTTACAGGAAACCAGAAGTTCTGTGTTGTATTATAACTGTGAGAAAAACCTAGAAGTTTTGTGTGTTGTGTTAAAACAGTGAGAAAAAACTAGAAGTTCTGTGTGTCGTGTTAAAACATTAGAAGTTCTCTCTTTTTTATCTGATCAATCTCTCTTTCGAAAATCCAGCCCCTTAAATGTGTGGTGGAATAACTTATTTATAGATGAATTTGCTGTGGTTTTTTGGGGGAAAACAAATGGGATTTGAATCTTTTTGGCATACTGTTCCATTGCTTTTTAAATACAGCTTTTATGTGCTAATTTGGTGCAAATATGGGGTTTGAGAAAGTGCAGGCGTGGACTGGATCAACAACACTTTGGAGTGTTGTGGCAACTGGATGCAGGATTGTGCCATAACAGTGCAACAGACTGTTCAAAACGAGGTTTTGGGGCTCGATGATGTTCTGATCAAAGAAGACCAGAATGAGATTTGAAGGGTGATGTTCTGATCGAAGCGTAGAACATAGTCTCCATATCCTGAAGAGTCGTGTTCTGATCGAAGAACATAATTTCCATATGTTTTGATCGAAGAGTCATATTCTGAATCATTTTTGCAAATTCTGATTGCACTTGCATGAAATCTGGCCCAGAAGTTCTGAAATTGTCATATTTTCTCAATACTTAGAAAATTTTCCAAGTGTTTAGAAATTTGATTTTTTCAAAGTAATTTATGACTTTTGATTTCTTGATGAACCAATTTTATGTCTTGATGAAATATGATTGTTGAAACTTGATTTTGATCAAAAAGTCAAAGTTTGACTTTTTCAGTGTGCTCTTGACCATTTTGCCCTTGTGAAGGACTTAGAAAACTGTAATCTGAGACTTGAAACTTGACAGAAGCAAACCTGAGGATCCAGGATGATCCTTTGAGAAATGAGAGGGCAAACTTTGGGGTACAACAGCTGTCCATGTTCTATCTTCTTAAACCTGAAGAGTTAGATTGGCAAATCTGCCATTCGTGACTTGAAGGTGGAAGATGATTGAACACTAGAGTGTCCAGAAATTTACACTATGAGGATTTTGAGATTGAGGTGTAAGGAATGGGCTTAAAGATGCCATTTGGAGAGATGATGGAGAGTTGGCAGAGATGGGCTTATAGATGCCATGCGAAGGTGACTATTGATAGAAATTAGACTAAGTCTAAATTTGACTTCAACTAGGACAAGAATCAGAATAAACCTTTGGTTGATTTAAAACTGAACCTAGCAAAAGTCTTGAATAATCTTTAACTGGAAATAATCAGGATATATCTTTGGAGTGATTTATCTAAACTAGGGAAAGTGTCTATTGGGAAAGAATCTGGATAAACCGTTGAGAGATTTAAACTGAAACAACAAGGGTCTTGAAAAGAATCATAATAAATCTTAGAGCGACTTATATGAACCAAAGAAAATGTCTACTGGGGAAAGAATCAGGGTAAACCATTGAGAGATTTAAACTGAACCAGCAGGGGTCTGGAAAAGAATCATAATAAACCTTGGAGCGACTTATCTGAACCAGAGAAATTGTCTACTGGGGAAAGAATCAGGATAAACCGTTGAGAGGTTTAAACTAAACCAGCAGATGTCTTGGATATTCTTTAACTGGAAAGAATCAGAATAAATCTTGGAGTGATTTATCTGAACCAGAGAAGAAGTCTACGGGAAAGAATCAGGATAAACTGTTGAGAGGTTTAAACTGAACCAGCAGAGGTCTTGAATGTTCTTTAACTAGAAAGAATCATATAAATCTTGGAGCGATTTATCTGAACCAAAGAAGAAGTCTACGAGGATAAATCGTTGAGAGGTTTAAACTGAACCAACAAAGGTCTGGAAAAGAATTAGAATAAATCTTGGAGTGATTTATCTGAACCAGAGAAAGTGTCTACTGGGGAAAGAATCAGGGTAAACCGTTGAGAGATTTAAACTGAACCAGTAGGGGTCTGGAAAAGAATCAAAATAAATCTTGGAGCGATTTATCTGAACCAGAGAAGATGCATGCGAGAAAGAATTAGGATAAACTGTTGAGAGTTTTAAATTGAACCGGCAGAAGTCTGAAGGAAGTATTCATCGTGTAGATAGTCATTATGTCCTGTTTCAGGAATTGATCTACCATTGATTTGTTCACAGATAATTGTCTTGTCTTGTTGAAAATTTATTGATTGGTCTTTCCTGAAAAGATAAAGAGTTAGTTTCATGCAATGTCATGATGTATGAAATGCAAGATGTAATGATGTTTCTCAACATAAACGAGATTGTTATATATGCATTTATGTTGTCGATGTTATAATATATGAATGCAATGTATGCACATATTAGTTGTTCTGCTGTAGTGTTATTAGACTGGGGAAATAAATCCCTGACTGCTGTTGGGGATGCGGGGTGCAAGTCTTCATATTTGTTGAAGTTGAAGTATTGATATATGGGTTTCCGTCATTAGAGAAGTAAACTCTGTTGGGGAAAGGAAATGTTATGCTTAGCTTATGGACTTGGAGAAAACCTATTGGGGAGCAACTGGGTGATTTTCACTAGGGAATCTTTGGAGCAGTGTCTGGAAGTTTTGCTCCGTCAGGGATATGAAAGCAACATGTATCATTAGGCAACATAGTAATGATCTTGTAGTAGGATGTCTTTTCTCCTGTTCCGCTAGGGAAAGTACCTGTGGGGACTTTATGGAATAGCCCATAGAGATTGTCATGTTTCTTAAAGCCATTAGTAATTGTCTTTCTGTTTAGTTTTCCTTTTTTATGTGTTCATTTATAAACAGTAATTACATTCAAATGCATATGTTCAAAAATAAATACTGGACGTTTTTTGCAAATAAAACAGGAACAGTAAAAGAAAAAAAATAGTTTTTCACTTTAAAGGTATATCTTTGTATTAACTTGAATAAGTATTTTGTACAAAGAGACGAACATCCTAGTAAGAGAATGTTATCGTAAAAAAAAATGAAAATTGATACAAAGAAAAGACAGCTATGTAAAATAATCCCATGGGGTTCCCATTCTGCTATAGCCTTCATGTCTCTGAGCGTCTCATCCACTTGCTGCTTTGTCCGAAGCTAATTAGATTGATTAGAACCGTTCGAGTTTGGCGACTGATACTGAAGATTGGCTGTAAAGTGATCCAACGGGACATAGTCATACACTTTAAATCTCTAACTTTTGCCTAGACCGCCCTTTCGGGTTTTAAATCCACTGGGATACTCTTTTTTGCCCAAGCCGCCTTTTCAGATTTTCAGCTTGTCGGGTGTACATATTTTTTTGTGTGTTTTATCCCTAATTTTGGCCTAGGCCAGTCGACCTAGAGGGTCTTTTTTATGCGTAGTATATTTTAACTATGTCCGCGTTTACAGGGTGCGGAAGGTCGTCGCCGTCCATAGTGGTTAAGATCATTTCCCCCCTGAAAATATGTTTTTAATCACAAATGGTCCTTCATATGTAGGAGTCCATTTTCCCCTGGGATCACCTTGTGGAAGTATGATACGTTTGATTACCAAGTCACCAACCCGATATACCTGACGTCTGACCTTCTTGTTGAAAGCTTTAATCATGCATTTTTGGTACATCTGGCCATGGCAGACAGCTGTAAGCCTCTTCTCATCAATCAAATTCAACTGGTCAAGTCGAGTTTGAATCCATTCATCTTCGTTCAACCCTGCATCCTTTACGATTCTCAGAGAAGGTATTTGGCCTTTAATTGGTAGGACAACTTCCATGTCGTATACCAAAGAGAAATGAGTTGCCCCTGTTGATGTGCACGCCATGGTACGGTAACCGTGAAGAGAAAATGGTAACATCTCATGCCAGTCCTTGTAGGTCATTGTCATTTTTTGTATGATCTTCTTAATGTTTTTATTAGTGGCTTCTACAACGCCATTCATCTTCGGCCGATAAGGAGAAGAGTTATGATGCTGGATCTTGAATTGTGCGCACAGTGTAGTGATCATAGTATTATTGATATTGGAACCATTATCTGTAATGAGTATCTTCGGGATACCATACCAACATATAAGATTATGTTTGATGAAGCAGGCCACAACTTTCTTGGTAATAGAAGCGAATGAATCTGCCTCAACCCACTTTGTGAAGTAATCAATGGCAACTAAGATGAAGCGGTGTCCATTAGAAGCTGTAGGTTTGATCTCTCCAATCATATTGATGCCCCACATTGCGAATGGCCAAGGAGCAGTCAGGACGTTTAGAGGAACCAGAGGAACATGTACCTTGTCAGCATAGATTGGACACTTGTGAGAGGTTCGTGAATGCTGATGACAATCTGCTTCCATGGTGGACCAGTAGTATCCTTCCCGTAGGATCTTTTTAGCCATCGTGTATCCACTAGAATGAGTGCCAAAGGTACCTTCGTGTAAGTCATCCACGATCTGTTTTGCCTCACTCTTGTATATGCACCGAAGCAAAGTAGAGTCATGATTGCGCTTATAGAGAACTCCATTACTGAGGAAGAACGTAGCAGAGAATCTTCTTAGGAATTTCTTGTCGTTGACTGAAGCTCCTTCCGGATACTCTTGGGTCTCGAGATATCTCTTAACTTCATGGAACCAAGGCTTGTCCACTACTTCTTCAGTATCAATCTCGTGACACTAAGCTGGTTCGTCCATCCGCTCAATGGTGATCTTAGGAGCCTCATTATCCCACCTGAATCTGAACATAGATGACATAGTGGCTAGCGCGTCTGCTAGTTGATTTTCCTCTCGTGGAAAATGCTTGAAGGTGATTTCCTCAAAATGTGCGATTAATGTCAACACATGTTCTTTGTAGGGGATGAGATTAGGATGCTTCGTGTCCCATTCCCCTTTGATCTGACTGATGACTAAGGCTGAATCTCCAAATACACTTAAGGACTTGATTCCCAAATCTATGGCAGCTTTGAGACCCACAATACACGCTTCATATTCGGCCATATTATTGGTACAGTTGAAACATAGTCTAGCATTGAAGGGAGTATGGAAACTTTCAGGGGATATGATCACAACGCCTATGCCGTTACCGAGTGCGTTGGAAGCTCCATCAAAAACCATGGTCCATTGGGATCTTTGTTCAGGTCCTTCATATGGTTTGAGTTCTTCACAATTGTTTACCACCATGATGTCTTCGTTCGGAAATTCGAAATTCATGGATTGATAGTCATCCATGGTCTGATGAGCAAGGTGATCGGCTAGCACACTTCCCTTTATTGCTTTCTGGTTAGTGTACGGAATATCGTATTCAGTCAGGACCATCTGCCATCTTGCTATTCTCCCAGAGAGGGCGGGCTTCTCGAATATGTACTTAATTGGATCCATCTTAGATATCAATAAGGTAGTGTGAGTCAACATATACTGTCTTAGTCGGCGAGCATCCCATGTTAGAGCATAACAAGTTTTCTCGAGCAGTGAATATCTAGTTTCACAGTTGGTAAACTTTTTGCTCAGGTAGTATATTACATGCTCTTTTCGGCCAGAGTCGTCATGCTGCCCCAGCACACACCCCATTGAATTTTCCAAGACTATTAGATATATGATGAGAGGTCTTCCTTCAACCGGCAGCATCAAAATGGGAGGCTCTTGAAGGTACTCTTTGATCCTATCAAAGGCAGCTTGGCAGTCTTCGTTCCATTCCACTACTTGATCCTTCTTCAGTAATTTGAAGATTGGTTCACAAGTAGCGGTTAGATGGGAAATGAACTTGGAGATGTAGTTTAGCTGTCCGAAGAATCCCCTAACTTCCTTCTCAGTGCGAGGAGCAGGCATATCTTGTATTGCTTTTACCTTTGCAGGGTCCACTTAGATACCTTTACTGTTGACAACGAAACCTAAGAGTTTATCGGACCTCACTCCAAAAGTGCATTTATTCGGGTTCAACCTTAGTTTATATTTCTTCAGTCTTTTAAACAGTTTCTGCAGATGGTCATGGTGTTCCTCTTCAGTTTGAGATCTTGCTATCATGTTATCCACGTAGACCTCTATCTCGTGATGGATCATATCATGAAATAGAGCTACCATGTCACGCTGATAGGTTGCCCCGACGTTCTTCAGCCCGAATGGCATAACTTTGTAATAGAACATGCCCCATTGTGGGACGAAGGTCGTTTTCTCCATGTCCTCAGGTTCCATTTTAATCTGGTTGTATCTGGAGAAACCGTCCATGAAGGAAAATACTTTATGCTGTGCGGTGTTATCAACCAGAATATCGATATGGGGAAGCGGGAAGTCATCCTTGGGGCTTGCCCTATTCAAGTCTCTGCAATCCACACACATATGTACCTTACCGTCCTTTTTAGGCACTGGAACAACATTGGAGACCCATTGTGGATAGGAGGTGACAGCTAAGAATCCGGCGTTGAACTGCTTCATGACTTTAGTCTTGATTTTCTCTGACATTTCTGGCCGTATGCGACAGACCTTCTGTTTTACCAGAGGGCAGTCTTCTTTTGTCGGCAGACGATGGACCATGATATCAGTGTAGAGTCCTGTCATGTCTTTGTATGACCAAGAAAAGACCTCAACATAGTCATGTAGTAACTGAGTTAAGCGCTTATTGACACTAGGCTCTAGGTTGGCACCTACCTTGACTTCTTTCTTGTCCTCTTCAATACCTAAGTTAACTGCTTCAACCGGCTCGTCATGGGGCTGTATGGTCCTTTCTTCCTGTTGCAATAACCTAGCTAGTTCCCCTGACACCTCACAATCTTCCTCACCTTCATCTTTGGCTTGGTGTATCAGATTTTCAAAGTCACAATAGGCCATAGTAGAATCGTTACCCATGGGATCCTAAGTGGATGTGGATCTGCATTTCGATATGTGAGTGTGTGTAAGAGCATAACTATCTTTGAAAAAATAAAAAGTAGGAAAAATAAAAACAAAGAGCCTAAAAATTTGTATGCAAAAATGTCCATGATTTATTGATGACATATGAAGATGAATTAACAACCATCACAAGTGGACCATTGTGCCTCGGGTAAGACACAAGGCTTTAAAGTCTAAATTGTTTAATTATTACAAGTCCGACAAAAAATTAAAAGACAATTACTCTTGAATAAAAGTAATAGGGACAAATTCTTTGGCCTCCCAATTGTTGAGTTCTCCGTTGATGGTTGGAAAAATCCACTCGTCCATATCACAGCTGCCATCACTATCTTCCACTGCATTGATTCCCTGATTGCTGATACGTAAAGGTGGTCCCCTAGCACAAGTTCTTCGAACAACTCTTTGTGCCTCCGAAGTAAAACCCAAACCAAATTTGTTGGATTTGAAGGGAATATCCCGAAGTTGACCCCAAACAGTGCATCCACCTTCCTTAATCATTACTCTAGCATCTTTCAGAGAGGCCATTTTTAAAGGAGGTTTGGTAACCTTTAGAGCCTCGGTAGTAGTCTTGGATGCCGCAACTATTTGTGGGACTTCCTCAAAGTTCTAACATGGAGTTTAAATGAACTCACCATCCATCTCCATGTACCTGAAAGAATTCAGGTGGCTGACCATGTATTCCTCCTCCCCATGGACAGTGATGATCTTTCCCTTGATTGGGTATTTCAACATCTGATGTAGGGTTGAAGTGACGGCACCAGCGCCATGGATCCAGGGTCGGCCTAAAAGACAAGAATAGGAAGGGCGGATATCCATCACGTAGAAAGTTGAATCAAAAGTCTGAGTTCCAACTTTTATAGGAATGTCAACTCTTTGTGCACTGTCCTCTTAGAACCATCAAAGGCCCTCACCATAATGTTTCTAGTCTTTAAAGTGAGTCCCTCGCAATCTAGCCGGTCAAGAGCATTTTTGGGCAAGACATTTAGCGATGAGCCCGTATCCACTAGTACGTGAGCTAATATGGTGCCCTTGCACTCAATGGAAACATGTAAGGCATCATTGTGTTTCCTTCCTTTAGGAGTTAAGTCGGCGTCAGAAAAACCTAATCCATTATCAGTAGTTAGATTGGCCACACAATTCTCAAATTGATCAATGGAAGTCTCTTGGGGCACGTGGGCGATCTTTAAAATTTTTACCAAGGCCTTGGCATGAGCCTCAGAACACAAAAGTAAGGCCAACATTGATATTTTCGAGGGGGTCTGCCCCAACTGTTCCACAATGTTGTAGTCACTTTTCTTGATTATCTTTAGTATCTCTTCCATCTCTTTGCTAGAAGCTTCAAGAATGACCTCTGGATATGCCTTCTCTTGGACAGGCTCAAATAATACTTCCTTGCCCCTTATCTTGGCAGCAGGGATAACAATAGGATTTTCAACGGGAGTATCACTGGGAATGCTTGTAGGAGCGGTAGCGGGAATAATTACAGGAGTAGCAATGGTCTTTGGAGAGATATCAGGTGAGAAGACTTTTCCACTTCTTGTTATCTTATTGGTCTCAACGATATTGACGATGTTATGATCAGTGTCTTTCACAACTTTGTCTTTGATAGCCAGTAGATCTTGCCTGACGCCATAATAATAGACGTCAGCCCCATAGTTCAAGGGAACAAATTTATCCAAAGAATATGGGATTGGTCCCGGCATGGTGATGATTAGGGGAGCAAACTTTGGAACGGATGTAATTCGGACGAGTCTTTTGGTGGAGACCCTGGGAGGATTCTCGGAAAAGGTGATTATTGAGACATCTTCACAGGAATTTCTAGTAAGAGGAACTTTTTCAAATAGGATTTCTTTATTAGCCATCAGGCGTTGGACGCCCATCTTCAGTAACAAACAACCATTTGGTAGAGACATACATAATTGACAACTTTCATCACAGCCCGGAAACAGACCGGTTTGCAATAGATTCTACTTATTAGTCAAAAGAGGAGTAGTTAAGTCATTCATGAAGGAAACAAAACAATCACCATCAATAGCATTGACACCTTGACCGTGTTTGGGCATTGGCGTCGTTATCACATTAGGTGTTTCTGGGGGATCAAACTCAACTTATTTTGCCTCAATAAGGTCCTGTACCTTTTTCTTCAAGGCCCAACAATCGTTCGTATCATGCCCCAGGCTTTCAGAATGATAGGCACATCGGGCATTCGGGTTGTAGCGATGAGAGGCAGTATTGGGGTTTTTGGGAGCTTCCTTTAGGGTTACCAGATTGGACTTCAAAAGATGTGGAAAAACTTGGGACATGGTCATGTTGATTTGGGTGAATCGTCTCATGGGCGCTTCTGGCCTACGCTGATAGTTTCACTAATGATTTTGTACATGATTAGAAATCATAACATCCCCTATCGTCGGGCGACGTTCAATTTTGTTTTGATTACTATAGCCATATGCAACACTGACCTCATTCTTTCCGGTAAAGGGTTTCTTCATCGTGCTCGAGGATACATCTCTTTGAATTTTTCCACTCTTTATACCGGCTTCTACCCATTCACCAGTCATGATTAGTTTAGTAAATCCAACCGAGGAACTTCCGATCAGATGGTTGAAGAATGGACCAGATAGCGTGCCTAAGAACATATCCACCAATTCTCTGTCAGATAAAGGGGGTTGGACTCTTCCCGCGAGGTCCCACCATTTTTGAGCATAGGTTTTGAAACCTTCACCAGCACCCATAGACATGCCTTGCAATTGTGTCCAATTTGGAGCTACGTCAGCATTATACTGGTATTGCTTGTAAAAAGCGGCAGCCAAATCTTCCCAATTACAGATATTGGTCCCTTCCAACTGATAGAACCAATCCAACTGTGTCCCTGACAAGCTTTCTTGGAAGAAATGCACCCATAGGTTCCTATCGGCCGTATGGGGTTGAATTTTTCTGACGTATGACCTTAAATGCAGCTTTGGACAAGAGACACTGTCATATTTAGTGAAAGTGGGGACCTTGAATTTATGTGGGATGACAACCTCTGAGATAAGTCCTAGCTCTTCAAAATCTAATCCGGGTACCCTCTAGATCTCCACAGCATTGAGGCAATCCTCCAACTACTTGTATTTATCGTCAGCTGGAGGATACTACTCTTCAGAGTAATCAACCTCTTCCTCTTCTCCAGACTCTGGATGGTCATTTACTTCATTGTTTTTCCCTTCTTGATTATCTCCTTCACCCGATGATGTTGTGAAATCTAGAGTTCGTCTGGCTGGTCCTTTGAACCTTCTTCCTAGATTCAAAACACTGGCTGGTTTCTTTGCTTTCTTCTTCTTTTCTTTGATCAGCAATGTTTTCAAATCCTCTTGTCCTTTTTCCAGAGCCAAGAAAATTTGTTGGAATTGAGCATTTCTGCGCTTGGAGATCCTTTACTGTCTGTTTAATATCCATATCACTGAAATAAACAGTAGAAAGATAAGGATACCTGTTGTAAGAAACCTGTTTGTGTTATGATGAATGAAAATGCATATGCAAATGATTTCAAGGAAATTAGAGATTTAAATTTGTTTTAGACAAAAAGGAACACACATTGCATTAATAAATCCAAGTTTGAGTACATCACACCTCTTTGGGCTTATAATGAAAGAAATAAAATACAAAAACTCCTAAGACAAAAAGGTTGAACGCATCCTCTTTGGCGCGATGTAGGCGTTCAGATTCCACTCTTCATGAAGCTGCTTGGTGAGTTCCAGAACTTTCTTCTCACTGGCGTAGAATCGGGCTTCGAAAGTGTCTCATTCTTCCTTTAGCTGAATCCAATCCCTTTGCAAGTCTTCGAGAGAGGTAGGCATGTTGGGATGAATGACAGTATACGGGACATCTCCTTCAACCACAGGCTCTATGATGACAGAGAGGATAGAGGGGTAAGGCATTGCAAGACTCTGAGCACAAGCTCATACCCAACTAAGGTAATGCTCAAGGGGAATGGAATTCTTGTGTCCCAATGTCCTACTATCCATCTTGTTTACCACCCTCCAAGCTCGTATAAACCTCTGAAGATAGCCTTGATCGTCGCTTTTGTAGTCGAACACCACACCTTGGATGAGCGTATCATATGAACTATCTCTTGGCGCGTACCCAAACTGTCGTAGAGATAAGCAAGGGTTATAAGTGACACCTCCCCTAATTCCAAGTAGAGGGACATTAGGGAATTTTCCACAATGATTGATGATAGTAATATCCTCCAAGGATCGAGAACACCAGTGGATATCCGAATATCTGAGTGACATCAGCCTATTAGACCATATCAAACCTCACTCATTCTTCATAACAAATCGAGGGAGATGAGAAATAAACCATCTAGCCAATAGAGGAGTACAACACATGAGGGTTCCTCTTCTCTTCATGGTGCAAGAGTGGAGAGAATGCAAGATATCTCCCAATAAAGTAGGAACTAGATTATGAGATACAAATATTTTGATAACATTCACATCTATAAGTTGGTCAGGATTTGGAAATAGTACCAACCCATAGATGAGAAGAGCCAAAATTTCTTTGAAAGCTCGAAAATCCAGATTGTTCCAACAATCTTGAGCTTTTTCCAATAAGAACTTGGCTAAGAACCCTTTGACACCACTTCTTGTTTCCCAATTAGCCATGACATCAGATTGTTGCAAGTATAAAGCTCAGGAAACCTCTTCAGGGCTTGGGTCTCTTTCAGTACCGTTGAAAGGTAGTTGATCAAGAATAGGAATTCCCAAGAGTTGAGATAATTCTTCCATAGTTGGTACAAGCTGGTAATCGGGAAAGGTAAAGCAATGGTGCAAAGGATCAAAGAACTAGAAAAGCACCTTCATCATATCTTCATCAAAGCTTGAGGTAACCAAGTTGAGAAGTCGTCCATGTCTTTTGGTGAATGTAGAATTCTCAGGGACCCTTGATGCTAACTCTTTGAGCTGAAAAGGTACTCGTACAAGATTGGCTTGGATTGTGTTCCTGCGAGTGGGAGTCATATCCTATAAAACAGAACAAAGATGAATCTCAAAATCCTTGAAATGGTTAGTCTAAAATGCTATGGTATGATGTCATGATGGTATGTACCAGCATATGCATAAGTTAAATCAAAGAAATCCTTAGGTTTAGGCTTGTATGAAGTTTATAGGTAAGTACCCTCTTGAAGTTTAGTTGGGTCAACCTGTCCTAGAAAGTAAACGGGTTCTAGGGAATCTCAATATCACTGATCTTTATATATCAGGCGTTGTTTCAACGCAAGCCTCTTTATTGGCGACCAAAATATCCCGAAAGTCCGACCTCAATAAGTGTAGTATTGAGTATCAACCAACTTCGGACTGCACCAAAGCTGACTACCTCACTACTTCCTAATGGCCAAGTTGTTCAAGTAAAGGTTCTAAAGTCAGTTAGTGCTTCATGACACCACACAACGGCCTCATATTCTCCTTGACTACTCAAGGGCTACCGGTACCAACAAATGTGTCACACTAACGTAGCTATTGCTTAGACCATGTCGATATACCCCGCACAGTTTCCACAACTTATTACTACTTACCTAAAAAGGTGACCCCATATCCGGGTAAAGGATCAAAACAAACCCAAACAAGGAGCCATAATGTAAAGCAAACAAAATAAAGTAAAGAAAGTAAAGGTGATCTAGCCCTAAGGTAACCCCACTTTTAAGTAAGTCCCCAGCAGAGTTGCCGGTTCTGTAACACGATGGGAGAACTGACTTGGGATGTTTTGCGTTTGATCATAATTGTTGCAGATAGAAAGAGTCCCCACCGAATTTTATTTTATCCAAAAGGAAAGGTTGAAAAGAAAAGGAAAGACCTTTTGAGATTATTTCTTGAGTTCGGGGGGTAGGTTATGAAAAGGGAAGGTTATAACACCCTTTTCATCCGTAGTTATCTACGGGCTCTTAGTTGCTTGCTAGATCACTTGCTTTTTGTTTGAAGATGTGTTTGTGATGCGGGTTTTGAAAGTATTTTGAAAAAAAGGAGTGTCTTTGTAATGGTTCTCGTCTCTATAAGAACGCGTACAAAGTGTTCTATCTTTTGAAAAATGTTTCAAAGTGAAATTGTGGGTGTATAAAATGTTTTTGTTGTGAGCAAGCGAGCAATTAGGAGTATTGTGATCGGTGGATCTAGAACTGACTGTTTAACGCTGGTTCGCGAAATGTCGCGGAAGCAAGAGTCGCCACCGTCTTTTATTTTCTCCAAATGGAAAGGACAAAAGCACAGAAAAATTCCTTATAGAGATTGCTCTCGGTTCGGGAGGTAGATTATAGAAAGGGAAGGTGTTAGCACCCTTTTTATCCATGGTTATCCATGGGCTCTTAGATACTTGCTCATTTGTGTTTTCAAAAATGGTTTGTTTGCTTTTCAACTGTGGGTTTTAAAAAGTTTCTTTGAAAATTCCAGTTCGACTCTTGTATCTGTCCTCAAGAGTGTTTGAAAAATTGCTTTCGGAAGCTTTTTTTGAAAATGTGTTGGTGTGAAAAGTATTTTTGATTTGTTTTGAAATTAGAGCAAGTATCTACGAGAACCTACCTACCCTAAGGAATTCGTCTGTGTAAGTGTCCTTTAAAGTAGTGCCATCCCACCATTGAGAGGTAGGTAGCACCACCGTTGGAGGTGTTCGGGTCAATTCGAGGTTCGGGACATGGTGATCACCAGAGCAATGGGAAGACACCTTAGAAGCTACCCTCATGCCAGGTTCCCAGATCATGAGGACTTACTAAGACATCCTCTACTCGACGATCACCTTTCGAGGCAAGGCAACAGTGAGGCGTACCCTAGGGGTGGTGTGTGATTTGTGTGTCAGATTCATTTGCATTTATCTTGTTCATGTCAAAGTGATCTATGCGTTTGTTTTTAATTTTATTCATACATTCTTTCATGCCATTATTTACAGTTAAAAAATTGCAAGAAAAGTAAAGTTCTAAGCTATTACAAAAGGCGCGGGTCCACATCGCCAAAATTTCTCGAACCCGATTTGACAGAAAAATAAAGAAATAAAAGAAAATAAAGAATTAAAAGTGCAAGAAATTAATTACATGGCTTCGGGAGAGATACATAAATATTTAAACGAAATAAAATAAATATGCGAATAAGAATTAAAACGAGGGCGTTGGACCCTTTTTGCAAAATTAAATTAAACGATGAATTAATTAAAATTAAAAGGAAAAGAAATTGTCTTTTTGGTATTTTGGATTTTAATGAAAAAAGAATTAATTAAGATAAATGCTAACCCTAATTCTAGTTATTTTAATTTATTAAGAAAAATGTTGAAGTTTTTAACCTAAAATTAACCCTAATTTTTATATACAATTTAATTATAAAAATATATCTAATATTTAATTATTATGGAATAAAAATAAAAAGGATGAAAATTAATTAAACCCTAATTCTATGTTTTTTTAGATTTTTATTAAGAGAATATTATAATTAACCCTAATTTAATAACTAAATGAATTAATACAATTTATTTATGAAAATACTAAAAATAAAAATATTTATTGTTTTTCTCTTTTTTCTGATTTTTTTGTTTATGGTTTTTGTGTATTTTATATTTTATAAATTAAAGTATTAAAAATTAATTAAACAAAGAAAAGAAAAAAATATAAAAGGTTAAAAGAAGCAAACTGGAGGGGGGTGTGGTCCCCAAATGGAGGTTATTCTTTAGAAATCTGGCCCAAGATTCTGAGGCCCTTTTAACTTTTTCCAGGCAGCGTGTGATGCATTGACTAGGTCTTATCATATTCCTCGCATCTGTGCCTTTGAATTCATGAAACTGAACGCGTGGCATGCTTGATGGTGGACCACATGATAATCTCCTTGGGTTGACGCTGCATAGGATAAGAATTGGAAGAAAAATAACACGAAAGGGTGGGGACCTGGGATCGAACCCAGGTCCTGAAAGTCATCACTACGCCTGTTGGCCACTGGACCACTTTGCTTATCTGTAAATTAATACAACATATAAATATAATAAAACAAAACGCATGGATACTTGGTTTTCCGCGCGAAAATTTTAACTAGCCAATCCACTGATGCCACGAAGTCATCTTCTTCCTTGTTCCTGAAACATAAAAACAATGGCCACGGTTTTTTAAACGTTCTTTTAGGCACGTTTTGGGAAAATAACGAATAGCCCTGTGATGCTCATAAATTGAGCGCGAGGGTGGGTTTAAGATCGTCCCGACACGCTGATTCCAATGGTGTAGGTCTTGAAGGCCAATTTTTCCTTAATTTAAAACCCCTAATTCCAAGTCCTGTAAACCCTAGAATTTGATAATGGCAGATCTTCATATATGGCACGAAAACAAAATTAAATCATTGGGTTAGCATTAGAATCAAACGATAATCATGAATCAAGCTTTAAAATTCACAAAAAATGCATGGATTGAGATGCATGACTATGAAATTTTTTGTGTACAGGTCCTGTTCGTTGTACCGATTCTTGCAGTTATGATGGATGATTTTGATCAGAAACCCTTTCTTGAAGCTTCAGGAAGGTGATGGGATAAAAATTTCGCCTTGAATCGTCCTGCACAAGTGTTTTCAGAATTGAGATTTTTGAGAAAAAAGTGTGAGTTTGTTTAGGGATTTTTGCGCAGCTGAGTGGTTTTTGAGCACAAGGGTTTGATCAGGCTTATGTATTGAGTGAATTAGGTTAAGAAAAACAATCCAAATCCTTTGCATTCATGGTTTTTGAAATTTGATTTTCAAAGATCTTTTTCAATCTTTTTTCATGTGCTTTTTGCTCTCAAATCACATCCAATTGCATTGGTTCTTTCCTTATTTAGCTAGGCACGAAATCTTGATGATATAATGTGCACAAAAAGATTGAAAAACTAGGTTAAGCATTTTTCATGTATTTATTTTAATTTAAATGAATTATTATTAATAAAAATCCAAATAAATAAATAAAAAATGAATAAAAACTTCCCTTTGGGCCAAGTGGTCGTGCATATGCCTTGGATGATGAATTATGGAAGAAAAATGGGCCCATTAGCAATTTTAGGTCATTTGAATCAATGTTGACTTTTCAAAATATCCAAAAATTTCCCAACTTCCACAAGGCATAACTTGCTCAATTTTTAAGCTTTGCTCATGTTCTTGGACATTTTGGAAAGGCCTTTGAGTCCTCTAACCAATGCCTTTGGTCCCATGTCATTTTGATTTACCAATCTCAAGTTATGGCCTTTGACTTAAAGTACCTTTTTGTTGACTTTTGAAAATGACCTATAATGTTGAAATTGATAACTTTTTGTGAGAGCATTTCTTGGACTTGAAGTATGAAGATGAGTTGTAGGAAATGTCTTTCTCTTCAAAATGAGATTTGGATGGAATTTTTCTGATAATCCATGTGAAAGTTATGCCCTGGTCAATTTACAGTTGACTTTTTCAGCTGTCCAAATAAGGAAACTTTTGCATCTTGATGATTTTTGAGCCAAGCTTTGAGAATCATGATCAAGCATTGATCAAATGATGTTTGTGGCTTCAAAATGATATGTTGACCAAAAATTTGAACTTTTGACTGCCAAATGACCATTTTGCCCCTGCAGTTGACTGTAGTGCAATTAGGGTTTTGACTGTGCAATTTTGTGCTGAAAGTCTTGAAACTTTGTATGAGGATGCTTGACCATATTTATAGGCATGTGAGACTTGATTGGACCTTTGGAAACTTCATTTTCTTGATCAGAACACAAACCCTAATTTTGACTGCTTAGGAGGCCTTTGCACTGTGCAACCCTTGAGGAGATTTTGAAGCATGACTTGGCAATTCTTTGAAGAATATGGGAGGGAAAATTTTGGGGTACAACAAGTATCCTACCTACTTAAAAGGTCTTAAATATTCTTTTCCTCCTCCTTTAGATGTTGTTATCTCACCATTGTTTTGGTAAGAAACCCCATAGTTGGATGTGAAGGAACGGGCACGAGACATTTTGTATAGTCACAGAAGGAAACCTATGGGACATTTTAGCAATGCCGTTTATGGACTAGATCTTTTATTAAAGGTAACATTGAGGGTCATCGAGGGAATACCATCTTTTATCGAGGGTCTTTGTTAAAACACCCATATTCGAGGGACATGACTATTTTCCGAAAGGAAACAAGGTGAGATTACCCTAGAGGTGCTAGTGTGCAAGTGTGTTTGATTGCATATATTTTGTATTTCATTTAAAGGTTATCTACTTGTTGATTTTATCTTGCCATACACCATAATTACTAATAATATATGAAAGCAAATAAAATGCGGAAAATAAATCCTAAGTTATTACATCATTTCAGAGATGGGGGTACATAATTACAAATGGGTGTTGTACCCCAAAATTTGCCCTCTCATTTTATCAATATTTTTCATCACAAGACTCTTTGAACTCAAGATCAAGCTAGAGTTTGCTCTGCTCAAGACATCTCCTTGCACTGTTGACCTAAATTAAGGTTTGAGTTTGCACAAGGAATTTTGGACTTCTAATGCTCAAAGTGGATTTAATACTTCATGTTGGACTTACAAGATTACCTCTACCAAGTTTCAAGCCTTGAATCAAATTTTTGCCCAATCAATTGGACAGTTGACCTAGAAATCAGCTGTATGGGGGAAAAAGTCAACTGTGGCCAATTTAAAGTCAAACCTCATAAATTTTGACCCACATCAACATTATAATCTCACATGAACCATTTGATCAAGTTTGGACTATAACTTCTCAAGAAATTTGATCAGATCACCAAAAGGGCAAAATGGTCAATTTTAAGGTTTTGACTGCAGAAGGGCAATATCTGACTTTTGACCTAGCCAATGGAAAATTGGGTTCAATCATGGATTCAAGGACTCAATGTCACAATATTTACCTATTCACAAGGTTCAAAAGATCTCAATTGTATTGGATTAGCAGATGAATTTTTCAGTCAACTGATCAAAATTTGACTGTACACTAAAAAGTCAAACTTTGACTTTTTGGTCAAAATCAAGTGCCAAGGGTCATTTTTCATCAAGATATGTCAAAACATGAAACTTGTCCATCAAGAAACCTAATTTTGCAAATTAGGATTTAAGATTGAAAAATTTCATAACTTATAATTTTTCTAAGTTATGAATTTTTCTTAATTTTTCCCAACTTTGCCCAACATTTTCACCATGATGCATTTGGATTCAAACAAAACTTCCAACATGAAAGTTGTATTACTCCACAAAATATAAAACTTTGATTCACAAAGTTTTCCCAAAAGAAGCTTGAATATCAAGTTATGATTTTTGGAACAAGGGTCCATGAAACTTTTAACTTAGTGAAATTTTGCCCTAGTTTAGGCAGGATTTTGACCTATCTTCTTGGCAATGTTTCACCTAGTTCCACTTGGAATCTCAAATTTCATTTAAAATATGGATTATAGATCATGTTTCAAGCTTTCCAAAATGTCCAAGAACTCTCCAAAATCATTTTTGGTTAGGGAGAATCGAAGGCTTGAAGTTGGCAAAAACTCACTTTTTATCCATGGCATGTTCATATTGATACAAGTTGCAAACTCTAATCAGCCTTGTTTGCACTAGATTACAGGTCCCAAAACCCTTCCATACTCAATAATTAAATGCAAATCCATTGGTCTAAGGCTTTGTTTTGGTCATTAGAGGATTATACAATAGATTAATCCAAAAATGGTAAAAGGTACATTACCATTTTTGCTTAAATCTTGCTTTATGTCAAAACTGCATCCTTGAGCATTGAGCCATATCTTGTGCAGCAAATAAAATCCACCAACTTGAGGGGCCAAGATCATAGATTGCAAGCTGATAGATAGCATGTACAGGCTTGTCTTGCATCACTTCTCATTTTTTTGCTTCATAACCAAGAAATTTGTCAAATATCACACAACTTGAACATCAGAGAAAACCAACTTTTGCAAGCACTTGAGACAAGTTTCTCACATCCCCTTGAGCCAGAAACAGGAGCCTTAGAGCCCTCAAACCTCCCATAGAACAAAATCATCTTCCATTGGCAAAACAGGGCACTCCCTGCAATTTTATTTCCATAGCACAAATCCCTCGTGCGGTTTACCTCAAACTGGTTCAAACACCTTCCACATAACCTATCCAAGCTATCCCAACCCTTAAACACTGACTGTAACTCCATTTACAAGGTCTTCCATTTTTGATTTCAGCTCGTGCAGGTTGAGTTCTACAGACTTGTTCAAGCACATTCAAGGAAAGCTAGGCATTGGGGAAGGTCAGAGGAAGTTCAAGCAAGCTCCCAAACACCCCAGGCCTCATTGAAAAGCTCTACATTGTCAGACACGATCTCAATTGAAACAAGTTTTTATCAACTTCCTATCTCTCTATTTAGGAATAATTAGGCTTAGGTTTGTGAATAAAAAATGTAGTATTCATAACCATGAAGCTGTACATATGCTCAGTTTTCATTTTAGTTAAGCATGCTAAGAGAATTTGATCCATGAACTTCCTGAAAAAATTAGGTTAGGATTTAGGGCCAGAGAAATTCTCTCTGGTCTTTGAGAGTTAGGACAAGTTTCTTATATGGATGAATTCGTCTTGAAAAATGCTACAACTTTGATGTTATGTGTTTTTGCATTAGAGCACGTATGCAGGATCTGGCATTGTGTACAGGGCGCACGCGTTTTTGACAAAGGTTGAAGATGAAGTCCAAGTGGGTTGGGCTTGGTTCTGACTTCGTTTTTGACACCCCCTCACTACTAACTGCATCCCCTGGCCCATTTTTTTCATTTTTTTAAATATTTTTTGTATTTATTTTCATTTCTGATTTTATTTTCTTATTTTCTAAACATAAAAAATACCAAAAATATTTTCATAAATTTTCACATTTATTTTTGTATTTTATTTTATTTTTTCTAACATAAAATTAATTTAGTGATTATATACTTTTATTTTATTTGATGAAAACCTAAAAATAATATATAAAAATATTATACTTTTATTTTTATTATTTATACTTAAATGATATTTTTCTAATATACTTTTTATTTTTGTATATACATTATTTCATTTTTATTATACATAAATAATATATTTGATATATTTATTCTCTTAAAAGAAAACTAGGGTTTCCACCCTTATTAAAAAAAATATTTTTTTAAATATATTTTCATTTTGTGACATTTGTATATATTTCATTCATTGACATTTGTATACATACTTTCTTAAAAGAAAATTAGGGTTTTACCCTTAAATAAATAAAATGTAATAATCTTTTATTTCTTTTATATATACACTAAACATTTTTTACATACATAAAAAATAAACATAAACATCTTTTGCATATTCATAATATTTTGTATTTTTGTTTAATTAATTAATTTAAATATTGTTCATTTATTATTTGTACCAATTATTCTATTTGGATGTAATAGTAAATATTAGGGTTTTATTTTCTTGCAAATATTCCCCATTCAAAAATTGTATCCCCCTTCCCATATCAAATGTTGTAATAATGTAGATTTAGTTTACGCATTTATACTTTCAATTATGCCATGATTAGAGATTAGGGTTTGTATGTAAAAATCCAAAATCAAACAAATAGCTTGACTAATACAAAGACAAAATGCATGAAAATGATAACACAATGCACACTTGCACCCCTAGGGTTTCATCCACTTGTTGCCTTCAAAAAGGGCCATGTTATGCATGTTGAGTACTTTGGAAAAACAAAAACAAAACAAAAGATCATAGTCCCTCGATGATGCTATCTTGGTTGCCTATACAAAATGATCTAGTACCTCGGAAAATTGCTAAAGATACTTGGCAATATTGCTATCATGGTCAATACAATGACCCACGCCTGTCCCGTTTAACATTCTAATACAAGGTTGTTTACCAAACACAATGGTAAAACAACACTGTCAAAAGGGTTAAAAAACGTATAGGAAAGATCTTTGAGTAAAATAGGGTAGACAACTCTTAGTTACTTGATCAAAACTTGCAAAACATCCTTGCTATTTTCAAACACACTTCACAACACAATTCAAAACATTTCCAAAAACAAACTTTCAAACATTGAAATATATTTTCAAAAGACAAACACCTTTGTATATATTCAAACAAGAATCATTACAAAGGTTGCCACAATGATGGCCTCTTTTTCAAAGCATTTTCAAAAACCACACACAAAACACCATTTCAAACAATTGAAAAGCAAAAGCAAGTGATCTAAACAAGTAACTAAGAGCCCATGGAAAACCATGGATGAAAAGGGTGCTAGAACCTTCCCTTTTCATAATCTACCCCCCGAACCCAAGAAAATATCTCAAAGGTCTTTCCTGTGCTTTTTGATCTTTCCTTTGGATAAAATAAAAAGTCGGTGGCGACTCTTGCTAAACCGAAACATTTGCAAACACAAACGTAAAACCTCAAGTCAGTTCTCCCACCGTATCACAATGGGGATTCACAAGAATTTAAATCCTAATTATATATTACAACTATATGGAATTGTACAATATAAGAAAAGGAAAGGACTTGTTTTGAAAATGGTTTTTTGTCTTAATAAATTAAAAGAAAAAAGAATAATTAGTTAATAAAAAGAAAATATTTTTATGTCTTCTTATAATAATAAAAAAGGTATTAATGATGAAAATAATAAGAATAAGAAAGAAAAGGAAAAAATAACGAAAACAGGATCAACACATTGCTGAAAACGAAAATGAAGGGGACCAGAAGTTCTGATGCTGAGCACGCCGTAGTTCAGAAAGAAACGTTAGAGGGAACTAGGAGTTCTGGGTTGCTGCGCACTGAAGTTCTGAAAAAAATGTTAGAGGAAACCAGATGTTTTGTATTGTGTTATAACAGTGAGAAAAACCTAGAAGTTCTGTGTGTTGTGTTAAAACAGTGAGAAAAAAATAGAAGTTCTGTGTGTCATGTTAAAACAGTAAGAAAGCCTAGAATTTCTATGTGTGTAAAACAATAAGAAAGCCTAGAAGTTATGTGTGTGTTAAAACAATAAGAAAGCCTAGAAGTTTTATGTGTGTTAAAACAATAAGAAAGCCTAGAAGTTCTGGTGTATTTCAACAGTAAGAAAACCTAGAAGTTCTGTGTGCTGTGTTACAACTGTGAGGAAAACTCAGAAGTTCTGTGTTGTGTTAAAATAGTGAGAAAAAACTCCTAGAAGTTCTATGTTGTGCTAAAACAGTGGGAAAGAAAACTCAGAAGTTCTGCATTACAATTCACCTTCTTCCATACATTAGCCAGAGCATCTACAACTTATTCAGTTCTTAACAACAGCAAAATAGAAAAAATAAAAACACGATTGTTTATAGAAGTTCTTTCTAAGCCTAGTTTTCTTCAACAAATTCTGATCCACCGTTTTTTCTACTTAGGCAATGGTATGGACAATATCAACACTATTATATTTACATATTTAATGATGCTCTGAATGAAAAGTTCAAAGTCAGAATGACTTACCTTGAATCTGAAGCGTGTGTTTGGGACCTGAGTTGCTGCCTTCGAATGTTCTGGGGTTAGCGAGAAATGGAACAAAAATGTTGTGTTCTTTGATTCAAAAGGGAAGAACAAAGGTATTGTTTTGAGAATTATGGGTTTAAGAATGTTTGAATGTTTTATTTTCTCTCTTTTTTTATCTGATCAATCTCTCTTTCGAAAAGCCAGCCCCTTAAATGTGTGGTGGAATAACTTATTTGTAGATGAATTTGCTGTGGTTTTTTGGGGGAAACCAAATGGGATTTGAACCTTTTTGACATATTGTTCCATTGCTTTTTAAGTACAGCTTTTATGTGCTAATTTAGTGCAAATATGGGGTTTGAGAAAGTGCAGGTGTGGACTGGATCAACAACAATTTGGAGTGTTGTGGCAGCTGGATGCATGACTGTGCCATAACAATGCAACAGACTATTCAAAATGAGGTTTTGGGGCTTGGTGATGTTCTAATAGAAGAAGACCAGAATGAGATTCGAAGGGTGATGTTCTGATTGAAGCGTAGAACATAGTCTCCATATGCGGAAGAGTCATGTTCTGATTGAAGAACACAGTTTCCATATGTTCTAATCTAAGAGTGATGTTCTGAATCATTTTTGAAAATTCTGATTGCACTTGCGTGAAATCTGGCCCAGAAGTTATGAAATTGTCATATTTTCTCAATACTTAGAAAATTTTCCAAGTGTTTAGAAATTTGATTTTTTCAAAGTAATTTTTTACTTTGATTTCTTGATGAACCAATTTTATGTCTTGATGAAATATGATTGTTGAAACTTGATTATGTCAAAGTTTGACTTTTTCAGTGTGCTCTTGACCATTTTGCCCTTGTGAAGGACTTTCTTAGAAAACTGTAATCTGAGACTTGAAACTTGACAAAATCAAACCTGAGGATCCAGGATGATCCTTTGAGAAATGAGAGGGAAAATTAATCTGAGACTTGAAACTTGACAAAAGCAAACCTGAGGATCCAGGATGATCCTTTGAGAAATAAGAGGGAAAATTTTGGGGTACAACATTTCGCACTTGGCTGGATCCTTTTCCAAAGTGCAGTCCATGGTCGACAAAGTGTTTCAGACTCTTTCTTCTCAGTTGAGTGCTTCTTCTGTGTAGTAGAAGACGAATATTTTTTTATGAAGAAGGAGATTCCTATAAATTTAGTTGATAAAACTTCTCTTTTATGAAGTAGGAGGTGAAGTTTGTTTTCTTCTGTTTAGTTGAAGATCCTTTGTTACAGTTTATGAATATTTCTTCTGTGTAGTAGAAGATGGTTGGCATTTCTTCTTTGTAGTAGAAGATACTTTGTGATGCAGTTTATGAAAGTTATCTTAATAAAGCATTCATCACATTCGTTTAGGGAATCCGATGTTATTACGATGCAGGGGAACCTGGACATTCAACTGAAGGTTGTAAAATATTCAAATATGAAGTGTAAGGCTTGCTTAGTGCAAAGGTCATCAATTTCATACCAGCCGTTCAGATTTGAAGTCTCCTTTGACTAAGTGAATGTCAAGATTGCCAGAGTATCTTATGAAGCAACAAGTTCATATGGATACTAGTCTCCTCAACATGGAAATTTTAAATTACATTTTCATTCTCATTTATAATCTTTCTTGTTTGGTTCAGTACTTTCTTGTATCCAAAACTTGCTTATTTTTTAATACTAATCATAATGCCTTGAATATGTTTGTCTTGAATTAATCCATATGCATTCACTCCTAAATGTTTTTTTTTTCTTTTCTTTCTCTTTTTTGCTTTTGATACTCAACTCTTTTGAACAAAGCAAAAACCTCTGGAGGGAGGATGATGAGAAATATACCAAAAATCTTAAACGATATGCTTTTGAGTAAAATCCTCCTGACGATGTACATGCATTGTTTCAAATTCCCAAACACCATATATAAGGGAGATAAACCCTCGTCAATCCCTTTGAGCTTTGAAGTAGGAGTTTCTTTTCTTGTTAGAAAAAACTCTCACATTTAACCCGAGGCAGGGTAGATTTCAGTTAATTTGATCGAGCATTCAAATCTTGTAAGGAGTGAGAATCTGAGGATCACCACACGTTATCCCTCATGCATCAAGATTATGCATGTAAGGATTAACCACAATTGTTATCCTTAACTCATCAAGAGAATCAAAGATAACAATACAAAAATGGTTATCCCTCATCTACCAAGGACTCGAGCAATTACAATCACTTACAACAAATTGAAGACGACATAAAGATCAACGACTTGTTCAAAAGGAAAGAAAGAAAGCCCGTCAAGTCAGAAAAAGAGAGGGTAAACAAAATGACTTAGGCAGGGAAATAACAAAGTAATGGAAAAAGGACAATGAAAGTTGCAGAGCAAGAACAAAGTCGTGTGATGATAATCCAGAAAGATGAGAAAATGAGTGACTGCATGTCTAAAAAACCTCGTTTGACTTCTCAACTATTCCAAACTTCTCTTGAGAGATGAGTGTTCATATCGAGTTAACTGAATGTAGGAATGGAGAAAATCATGAAGAATGGATGGGCATAAAATATTTTGAGCCTTAAATCCTTTTAAAAAAAAACCGTGAACCATGCCACGTTACAACCCTTAAAAGTCGTAACTGAAGCATGAGTTAATGCAAAAGCAAAACTGTAACGAGAGTATAGTAATCTAACTCCTAGGAGGCTTGCTAAAACTTTTGAGTCGATATCACTCATTATTTTTACTTTCTTTTGCACAAGAAAAATTTGATGTTTCAACATCTTTTCAATAAAAAGTTTTTAAACTTCAAGACAAACATGAGCGTCGCATTAGAATTGTTATTATTATAATAAACATTCTTTGCATGTGAATAAGTGCTTAAACATCAAGTGAGCTTGCATAATGAGCATCAGATAGAAGTTTGATTATCTCGAGGGACAAACTGCTTCAAGATACCGTTGAAAGGTAAGTCATTTTTTAGAATGATCTTAATCTGGGGCAGACCTTCTATGACTCTGTTGAGTAAAAGAATACCAGTTTGAGAAATGATCTGAAGTAAATTGCAAAATTTGATTGGCCAGAGTCTCCATCGAGCAGTGATGCATTACTTTTAATTGGTCCCGAGGGACGTATTTCTTCAAGTATCTGATTGGAGAACGATGCAGTTCAAGTTGAGAAGCATAGTTGTGTACTAAACTACTTTCAAGACGTAAGTCAATTACCCTGAGGAGGTGTTGTCTTTAAAAATCTATGAGTTTCTCATTTCTCCGTGAGCATGAGGTGAGGAAATGGTTTGTTGAGACTCTGTTAAGCAGGGGCAGGATATTTCAATGGTAGTAATCCGTTGAGCAGAAACAAAGGTATATCAGAGTTTAACTACCCTAAGAGGCACAAAGAGCATGTTTAATACTCTGATGAGTAAGTGTTCATCTAATCTGAGGCATTCAGGTCGGGATTTGATCCCTTAAAGTGTAGTTAAACTAGGGCAGTTATGTCGAGATATGACAAATTTCCGAGAATTCGTTGATTAGAGGATAATCTTTTCAGAATCTGAAGATGCATGTGCATTCACTTAAGCATGGTTGAAACTGCTTCCAACACTGGTCAGTCAGGGGCGGTGTTCTGAAGTTCATAACATTGAGGTAGATTATCTTGATGGTACAAATCTCAGGAACTCCTCTCGAGGAAATTTTTTTTAAAGGCCCTACAAACAGGGGCAAGGAATTATGCAGAGGCATTCCTCATCTTCAAGGGTTGATCAGATTAAGTCTAGGGGCAGGCTAAACAACTTGTGAATTTGAAAAGCTTGTCGAGAAGTCATGATCGTTGTCTTCAATTCAAGTTTTAAGTCCATTTATTGATGTTCTTCTATCAGAAGTCAAGATCATTATCTCTAATTCATGTTTGGATTGTTATCCTCAGCAGGATACAAGCAGGAATGCTAAGGGCATATGAGGTTGTTACCCATACAAGGTTCATGATGGAAATGATGTTTCCTAGAAGGATTCCTTTCCCCGGTAAATGATCCATTGCTACTCGACAAATGTCTGCTAAGGGGTTTCTCTTATGAGATCGATATTCCTCAGTGAAGCATTCCTCATTTCTCTGAAGACGGGGAATGGATCTTCTCTCCAAGAATTTAGGAGTTGTTTGAAGTCAAGATGATTTATTTTCAAGGGACTACAATTTATTTTTGCAAGGTCCTTTATGAAGTCCACTTTTCAATGGCATTCCTCCTCGGAGGTGACGTGTTGAAGTTGCAATCTTGCATCATAGTTTTACCCAGTGGTTGGTAATTCAAACTATTTATTCTTCAATGAAGTTTTCCATTTAATAACTGGGGCATATTACTATAACTTCCCTTGTTGCAGGTACCATTGGTCGTTTATGACAAGAAGTGTACTAGCAAGCGAACAAATGAAGGCCTGTATGGGACCAACATGAGGGTCTTAAAGGATGAGGATGTGTGCATAATGGAATCTAATTTCCCCAGTGAATGCTCACTTGTGCTCAAGACAAAATCCTTTATCTTCAATGAAGGCGTACGCTCGCCCGAGTATAATTCCTCCTTAGTGTTGTCTATTTATTTCCGAATTTCTCAAAAGAATCATTTTATTCACCAACCAGAGATTCTTGATATACTCCCCTTAAAGTTGACATTTTGCGGCTTCCCCAATTGAGGTTGGAACTCGTCTTCCCTATGAAGTGTACATTCTCCTCCTTAGTGAAGTTTGCGTTTTTCCTCTCCAGTGCGATCTGCCTATAACAAAGTTTATTGAAAAGATTCCTGATTACCTATTGGAGATTCTGGTTGGCATCCCATGAAGATGGCCATTATCCCAATGAAGTGATTTCTTCTCCCCAGTACAAAATCCTTGTCTGCATGAATCTTGCAGAGATGGCTACACCCAGTGCAATGGGTATTGTTGATGTTACCATCTAAAGTTTTTTTTGGCTCCCCAGTGCAAGAGGTAGCTTTCTCGTCCCAGTCAAAGTCGAATTTTGAGGACCTTTCGGATTAACTTGCCTATTATTCCCTAGTGGAGCAGGTTTTCTTTCCCCAAGAAGTGTCATGTCTCCCCAGTGTGGTATACATGGAAATACCAATCATAACTCTTTTCATCCTTAGTGATAGAAGATGGGTGAGATATCCCTAGTGGAATTTTGTTCCAAAGATGCTTGTTTCTTCCCCAAGTGAAGATTTTTACCCCCGGTGGTGTTATCCCCAGTGTGGTCCCATTAAAATTCTTTTTATTTAAGAATTTCTCTAATTTCTCAATAGAAGTTATCTTCATAAAAAAAATCTACGCAAGAAAGCTTCCATTCCCAGCGAAGTTCTCTTCATCCTAACAGAGGGCAAATGAATTTGTTCCCCAGGAAGTTGGGAGTTTGATCAGAATTCAAGATTTTCACTGAACTGCAATTTATTTCTGCAATACTCTCCCCAGGAAGTTACTTCCCCAGTGATATTGATCTTTAGAAGCTGATGGTTCCAAATCTCGATTCTCTATTAAAGTTCAGATTGATTATTCTCTACAGAAGATTAGATGTATAAAGATAATCGTTCAGAAGTTCATTGTCTTCTCAACAGACGATTATTTCCGTGTTTTCCAAAATGCATCGATAAACATGCATCATTACATTGCATCTACCAAAAGAAAAAAAAATTCAAACATGCATAAGTATATGCCAATTATGTTTACTTGCAGTAACCAAATTGTTATGGGCTCAAATTTGAATTATATCCACAACAAGCCCAGGGTGTTCCTATCAAGTTTCCCCAGCAGAGTCTATTTTGAATTACCACCAGTCGGGTCTTTGGTGCTTTCCATTTCCCCAGTAAGTTGTGGTTTTCTCTTGCCCTTGCAAGCCATTGGTTATTTCACCCATGTTTACTTTGCCGTCAGAGTGCGAGTAAGAGTCGATGTATAACCTTTCTTATTTCTCAAGTATTTGAGTATCCATACTTGGTGTGTAGTAATTCCGATAATCACCACTCTTGAAGAATTACACCCTACCTTTGGCCTGGGGGAAATTATAGTTCTTGCGCCTTTGCAACCTCTTAATGTATAGCATGTGTTGGAAATATTTGTCTAGAGTCCTACAGTCAGTCTCTTTTCTAGTTACAAGTTTGCCTTCAACTAGCATTCTATTTGATTTCAATACAAATGTGAACCCCCAGTAAGTCCTTTTCCACAAGAGTTTACCCTCGGCTAGTTTCCTTGTCTTGAAAGGTTCGCCTGTGTTCAAGTGTCCTTTGTTAGAGTCAGCTTCAGTCGATCTCTTTCTTATATGTGTCTAACTCTGACCAGACATGTGTAATTATCCCCAGTAAGTTGGCCTTTGTGATATGGTGGGAGAACTGACTCGAGGTTTTGCGTTTTGTCGCAAATGTCACGGTTAGCAAGAGTCGCCACCGACTTTTATTTTATCCAAAAGGAAAGGTAAAAAAGCACAGGAAAGACCTTTGAGATGTTTTCTTGAGTTCGGGGGGTAGATTATGAAAAGGGAAGGTGCTACCACCCTTTTCATCCATGGTTTTCCATGGGCTCTTAGTTACTTGCTTAGATCACTTGCTTTGCTTTGAAATTGTTTGAAATGGTGCTTGGTGTTTGATGTGTTTTTGAAAGTAAAAAAAAGGCCATTATTTAGGCAATCTTTGTAATGATTCTCGTTCGTAAGAATGTATACGAAGATGTTTGTCTTTTGAAAAATGTTTCAATGTTTTGTAAGATGTTTTTCAAATGTGTGTGTTTGTTTTTAAAAATAGCAAGGATTGTTTTGAAATGGAGCAAATAACTTAGAAGCTATCTACCTACCCAAAAATGTCTTTCTTGTACATTTTCATTCCTTTGACATGGTTGTCTTACCATTGATTTGGTAAATAACCCTATCTTTGGATGTTAACAGGACGGGCGTGGGTCATCGTATAACCATGATAGCAACATTGCTAAGTACCTTGGCATTTTTTTTGAGGGACCAAGATCATTTTCGTAAGGCAACTTTGAATAGCGTCATCGAGGGACTATGAACTTTTGATTTTGTTTGTTTTACCAAGATACTTTGCATGCATATCATGGCTATTTTGTAAGGCAACTGAGTGGAAATACCTTAAGGGTATTTGTGTGCAAGTATGTTTGATTGCATGCATGATTTTATCTTGAATTAGGATATCCTATTTCATTGATTTTATCTTGCCATACATATCCTAATTGCTAGCATTTACATTTGAAAGCAATAAAAATGCGGAAATGTAAAATCCTACGCTATTACAATATTTAGGGGGTGGGGGATACACACTTATAAATGGGGAATCCAGCGAGAAAAATAAAGAAAAATAACAAGAAGAAGAAAAAGAGAAAGAGGGAGGGGGCCAGCGCGCTGCTGAGAGGAAGTCAGAAGTTCTGACCCAGGCCTGTTGCAGGATATCAACCTATTAGTGAAAAAGTATGAGTCAGAACTTCTGACTCTGGTGCACTGCAAAACAAAAACCTGTTAGTGGGGAGGTCAGAAGTTCTGACTCCCATGCGCTGCAAAACAAAAATATGTTAGTGGGGAAGTCAGAAGTTCTACCCTGCTGGGAACACAATAATTTTCAGAAGTTCTAATATCATTGATAACAAAACAGGTCTCGAAAGTGCTGGCGTCAAAGTCAGAACTTGGTTTCCTGCTGTGCTAGTCAGAACATCTGCAATTTGGTTATTTCTCCCTAAAACAGAAAACATGCCTAAGGAACTTTCAGCAGGTATCATAGCGCCTCATAAGTAAAGAGAAACAGAAACAAAAAAATCAGAGGCAATTATGCCTTTGCTAATTCTAACTCTGAGTCTCAGTTTCTTCAAGACAGTTCTGAGCTGATTCGTTCTCCACTTAAGCATGCAGAGGCATAAAAATCTCAGAATGTAAACAACATAAGAAGCATGATATTTACATTATGTTTATTGAGCATGCAAATCTGATGATGTTTAGCAGCGTGGTGAGAGTCAGCAGGTGCTTACCTTGCTGTTGGAAGAAAATCTGTGAATTGGAGCTAGCTTTAGCTCTGATGGTGTTCTGGACAGGTTCTTTTTTTGAATGGGTGGATGGAGAGCATATATGGTTAGAAACTGTATGGGCGTTTTCTAGTCAAGAAGCAAATTGGGTACAAATGAAGTTTGGAGGCAGGAGGTTCAAAGTTATGTTCAAAGCTCTTGAAACACTACGAATTTTGGCAGAGTTTCACAATGTTTTCTTGCTAGAATTTTCTGTTTCTCTTCTAGAAATTTTTCTGGGTTTTGGACCGGGATTTTTCAGTGGACAATGGTGCTCTATTTATAGGCAAGTCGTTGTGGATTTTTTAAACGTCAAATGGTGCCAATACCATGCAATAGGTGTTGACTTGCTCTTGAAGGAAGTTTATGAAAAGTTGTGATGATGGACAACATTTCAGCCTAGGCTGGAACAGTAAGCGAGGATTAAGGGAAAGTGACACCCATAGGCGAAAAGTGGCGCATAGATTCATGCCTAAACCTGCACGAGGGTGTTACTATGCCACACGTGGAGAGACCCCTTGGATGAATGTTCAAAAGTGGTTGTGAGCATTAATGAGCATTAAATGGTGATGAGATTTTTCAAAATCAGAAATCTTGTAATAAAGGATTTTGCATCATTACCTAAACCTGAGCCAGCAGTTCTTCATCATAAAACAACGCAACCAAGCTCTGATCTTGGCCTCCTACTGCCTCAGCAAATTCTGAGGATTCTCCAAACTTTCTAGCATGTTCCTTGGATTCGCTTCTGAAAATTCTGGACTTAGAGATTCTGTTTCAGTGTAACACCCACTCTTCTGACCCCTTCATCTTCTGATTCTAGCATGTTCTGAAGGAGCCTTCAGGCTTCTTTGCTTTCTTTGCATTCCTCTAGCAAACTCTGGCTGAACTTGCGTAACTGCTGAAAGCGCCATGTTCTATTTGAAGATTACGTGCTGAACCATGTTTATAACTTCTAACTGAATTGGCGTAGCTGCTGAAGAGCCACCTTCTGACTGAATATTATGTGCTGGGCCATGTTTACAACTTCTGACCGTTTCTTCCTGGAGGTTGGTTCAGAAGTTCTAAAGTGTCATTTTTCTTAAATAGTTTAGAAAAATTCTAAGTATTTAGAATTTAACTTTTTCAAGGTAAAATTTGACTTCTGAGCTTGCAAATGACCACTTTGCTCTTGTAAATGGTTTACTTGGAAAGAAATGATAATTCAAGGCTTGGATTTGTTTAAGAGGAAATATGGGAATCCAGGATGATTTCTTGAAGAATGAGAGGGCAAATTTTGGGGTACAACAACTGCCCCTGTTCAATCTTCTTGAACCTGAAGAGTTAGATTGGCGAGCTTTTTCGTTTGTGACTCGAAGGTAAAAGATGATTGGACACTAGAGTGCCCATAAATTTGCACTCGACAAAATTTAATTGAGGGAATGGGCTTAAAGATGCCATTTGGAGAGGTGATAAAATCTTGTTGGAGATGGGCTTGTAGATGCCATACAAGAATGTTTGTTGAATTGTAAGTTGTAAGTCAAAAGAATGGGTTTCAGAATGGTGTCTGTATCTGGAACATATCTGAATTGTATCTGGAGACTGAATCTGTATGAGCAACAAAATAGCATCCGTGTCTGGAGCGTATCCGAGCTGTATATGTATTTGAACCTGAATGAGTAACAAAATGACTTCCGTGTCTGGAGTGTATCCGTACTGTATCTGGAGTTGAGGTCTGAATGAGTATCAAAATGGTATCCGTGTCTGGAACGTATCTGAACTGTATCTGAAAGATGTTGAGATTTGAATGAGTGACAGAATGGCTTCCGTATCTGGAGTGTATCTGGACTATATTTTGAAGTTGGTGATCTGAATGAGTAACAGAATGAATTTCGTGTCTGGAGTGTATCTGATCTAGAAATTGAATGAGTAACATAATGACTTTCGTGTTTGGAGTGTATTCGTACTGTATCTTGTAATTGAATCTGAATAAGTGACAGAATGGCAACCGTGTTTGGAGCGTATCTGAAGTTGAGATCTGAATGAGTATCAGAATGGCATCCTTTCCTGGAGCGTATATGTATTGTATCCGAAATCTTTGAATCATTGTTAATGATAGCTGTTAATCTTATCCTGAAAAGGGTAAAATGTTAGTTGAAACACAAAGTTATGTTGCCTGAAATGTATGATGCAAAAAATGTGCTTTATCAATGTTTATGATATATGGATGTAATGTATGTGCATGTAAGCTGATTTGCTGTATTGTTGAGGAAAATAAATCCTTGACCACTGCTGGGGATTAAAAATCCTTGGCGACTTCTCTAGGGATATAGGGATTCCTGAAGTTGGAGTAATGACAAAAATTCCGTTGTGAGAGTAATGCCATGTACTGCTTGAGTAATCTGCTTGGAGAATCCAAAGAAATTTGATGACTTCTGCTGGGAATTAGGAATGAGAATCTTTATTCTGTTGGGGAGCAATAAAAACTCTGTGGGGAAGAAAGCTATCCTGCTGGGGAGTAGTGAAGACTCTATGAAAAAAAGCTTATCCCTGTTTGGAACAAAGTTCAAGAGTTTGGGTTGTCTGCCACTCTACTGGGGAATCATCCTAGGTTGGGGAGAAACAAAAGTTAATTGTTATCCCGTTGCTTTTCAGATTTCAAGAAACTTGCTAGGGAATTTGGAGAAACTGAATGGTTTCCGCTGGGGATTGATAGTTTGAAGTTTTGGCTCCGCTGGGGATTGGTAGTTGGTAGTTTCAGCTCCGCTAGGGATTTGTAGTTCAAAGTTTTGGCTCCGCTGGGGATTGGTAGTTGGTAGTTTCAGCTCCGCTGGGGATCTGTGTTAGAACAATGTTTGAATCTAGTACCCTATAATTAAGTTTTGATGATAACAAAGTGAAAAGATATAGTAGTTAAATATTTTATGATTGAATTATATGCTACTTAAAATTACTATGCTCTGACTTGCAGATATGCTGATTAAAATAAGCAAGATCACGTTCTCAGCATCAGAATATGAGTTTGCACACCAGCATCAGAAGTTGCTGAATCAGAACGTCAAGATCAGAAGATCAACGCTTGCACATGCTGAAGCTTGATGAACAGAACTGCGTGTAAAATACTCTGATACAGCATCAAATCAGTTCATCAGCAGCAAAAGCAGAATCAGAATGAGCCAAGCCAGATCGTGCATTGAAGAAGCAACGGTACTGTGCATTGAAAGCTAATCAATACCAACGGCATCATTCTAGACAAGATCTGCTCAGAAAGGAAAGCTTGTAAATAGCATTGAATCAAGAATATTTGCTTCAACGTTCATCTTCTCAAAGTGCTATATAAACCAAGCTTTGAAGATTATCATGGCTAATGCTTCCAAACTCTCTACACGTAAAAAGCTGATCATTATTCTTCACTCTACAAGTTTTGCTAAATCACCAAACTCTGATACTCTATTAGCGTTTAGCAACTTAGTATTCTGAGCTTCATTTGTGTAAACATCACAGTTGTGATATAGTTTTTGTAGAAACATTCACACACATTTGATTATTCCTTTGTAAGAAAGTGTTGCCTTGACAAACCGGATTGTGGTTTGAATCAAGAAGGTTTTAGCAGTTGCTAAAACAGATTTGTATTCAGTTGAATATAGTGAATTAAGACCTCGTTGGAGAGAGGCGAAATCACCTTGAACGGGTGGACTGGAGTAGTTTGAGATCAAACGAACCAGGATAAAAATACCTTGTCATTTGCTTTAAGTTTCCAGTTTTACAATTCAACCCCCCCTTCTTGTGTTTTTCACCCCTTCAATTGGCATCAGAGCGCCTGGTTCTGAGCTAAAACACTTAACCGTGTCAGTAAAAGATCCAGCGTCAGAAAAACACTATGGCAGGAAACAACTCTCATTTCAGCAATGACAACAATGAGGATAGAGACAGATTCAGCGGCAAACCTCCAGTCTTTGATGGAGAAAACTTTGACTACTGGAAAGACAGAATTGAAAGCTTCTTTCTAGCACATGATGCTGATCTGTGGGATATGGTGACAGATGGATACACGCACCCTGTTAATGCAACTGGTCAGAAGATTGATAGAAAGTCAATGACTGATCAACAAAAGCGTGATTTCAAGAATCACCATAAGGCCAGAACCATCCTTCTCAGTGCTATCTCCTATACTGAGTATGAGAAGATCTCCAACAGAGACACAGCTAAGAACATCTTTGATTCTCTCAGAATGACACATGAGGGCAACGTTCAAGTCAAGGAAACAAAGGCTCTGGCGCTCATTCAGAAGTATGAGGCGTTTAAAATGGAAGAATCTGAATCCATTGAAACTATGTTCTCTAGATTCCAGATTCTGGTAGCTGGTCTCAAAGTTCTGGACAAGGGGTACTCTACTGCTGACCATGTCAAGAAGATAATCAGAAGTTTACCCAAGCAGTGGAGGCCTATGGTTACTGCTCTGAAGCTGGCGAAAGATCTCAACAAAATCACTCTGGAGGAACTTATAAGCTCCCTCAGAAGTCATGAGATAGAGCTGGAAGCTGACGAGCCTCAGAAGCAAGGTAAGCCTATAGCTTTGAAATCTAACAGAAAATCTGAATCTAAAGTTTTGCAGGCAGTTGAAGAAACATCTGATGGATCCTCATCAGAAGAAGACGAGCTCTCTCTTCTCTCCAGAAGAGTAAATCAACTGTGGAAGCAAAGACAAAAGAAGTTCAGGAATCCCAGAAGATCTGATCATAACGAGTCTTCTTCCAGACACAGAAGGACAGAATCTTCCTCTGGATACAGAAGATCTGAAGGCTCCTCAGGTAGCAAGAAGCCAAATACAAAAGACATCATCTGCTACGAGTGCAATGAGCAAGGTCACTACAAGAGTGACTGTCCAAAGCTTCAGAGGGAAAAGCCAAAAAGGAAGTTTGGAAGAGAGAAGAAGAAAAGTCTCATGGCCACATGGGATGACTCTGACTCGTCTGAAGCTGACTCAGAATCAGATGATGAAAGGGCGAACCTAGCGCTTATGGCTAACATTCAAGATGACAGTGAAGCTTCTGACTCAGACTCAGAATCAGACACAGAAGAGGTATTCCCTAACTTCGCTGTTAATTTTACAAAGGCTGAACTTGCTGAAAGCCTAAATGAAATTCTGGAACGTTATCAGCAGATTAGAGCTAAATTCAGAGACCTGAAAAGGACTCTTGAATCTGACTCTAATAAGTCTGAGAGTCTCAGATTGGAAAACTCTGAGCTGAGAGATAAAATTTTAAAATTAGAAAACTCTTTACAAAACTCTCAGAAGGAACCAATTGCTGAAACTCCCAGCAACGCTGATGAGATCATCAAGGAGTATGATCATAGTTTCCAGAAGTTCCTTGCTAAAAGCATAGATAGAAGCAAAATGGCTTCAATGATCTATGGAGTTAGCAGAAACGGCAGGAAAGGAATAGGATACCTAGGTAAGAATCCTACACCTAAAAATGTCATGGATTTAACAATTAAGTACACTCCTCTAAATTCACACTTTGTGTATGGTCACACACATGACATCAAATATACTAGTAGCAATCACTTTGTGAAACCAAAATTCAATCAGAGTTTTGGTAAAACTAACAAAACAGGACCCAAGAAGATCTGGGTACCTAAGGATAAAATAATACATGTTGCAGATATCTTTAGCAGCAAGTCAGAAACACCAGTCATGGTACCTGGACTCTGGCTGCTCACGTCACATGACGGGAAGAAGGCATATGTTCCAAAGCCTGGAACTTAAGCCTGGAGGCCACGTTGGCTTTGGAGGCAATCAGAGGGGAAAGATAATTGGCTCTGGAACTGTAGGTAACGGAAATCTTCCCTCTATTAATAATGTTCTGCTTGTTGATGGATTGATGCATAACTTGTTATCCATAAGTCAATTAAGTGATAACGGTTATGATATAATCTTTAATCAAAAATCATGTAAAGCTGTTAGTCAGAAAGATGGGACTATCCTATTTAATGGTAAGAGGAAAAACAACATTTACAAAATCAAACTTTCTGAACTTAAGAGTCAGAACGTAAAATGTCTTCTGTCTGTTAACAACGAGCAGTGGATCTGGCACAGAAGATTGGGGCATGTTAGTATGAGAAGAATATCTCAGATTAACAAACTCAATCTGGTCAGAGGACTTCCAAATTTGAAGTTCAATTCAGATGCTCTGTGTGAAGCATGTCAGAAAGGCAAATTTGCAAAACCATCTTTTAAATCCAAAAATGTTGTCTCTACCTCTAAGCCATTAGAACTTCTGCACATTGACTTATTTGGACCAGTTAAGACTGCTTCTGTCAGTGGCAAGAAGTATGGGTTAGTAATCGTAGATGACTATAGCAGATGGACATGGGTAAAGTTCTTAAGACACAAGGACGAGTCACACTCTGTGTTTGTTACCTTCTGTAACCAAGTTCAGAATGAAAAAGATCTTAGAATCGTTAAAGTCAGAAGTGATCATGGTGGAGAATTTGAAAATAAAGATTTTGAGTCATTCTTTAATGACAAAGGCATTCTGCATGACTTCTCTTGTCCTAGAACTCCCCAACAAAATGGAGTTGTAGAACGAAAGAACAGAACATTGCAAGAAATGGCCAGAACCATGATCAACGAGACAAACGTTGCTAAGACTTTCTGGGCAGAGGCAATAAACACAGCGTGCTACATTCAGAATAGAATCTCAATAAGACCTATTCTGGAAAAGACTCCATATGAATTGTGGAAGAACAGAAAGCCCAACATTTTGTATTTTCATCCATTTGGATGTACTTGCTATATGTTAAATACTAAGAATTATTTGAACAAGTTTGATTCTAAGGCACAGAAGTGTATTATGTTAGGATACTCTGAACGCTCAAGAGGGTACAGAGTATACAATACAGAAACACAGATTGTGGAAGAATCAATCAGTGTTCGTTTTGATGACAAGCTTGACTCTGAAAAGTCAAAGCAGAATGAAAATCTTGCAGGTATAGAAATTGAATTTGCAGGTTCTGAAGACAAGTCATCAGAAGTTCTCAACACAGACACTCCTTCAACGTCTGAAAGAAGCAATGCTAGAAATCCTACAACTGCTGCTGATCAACCTCAGAAGAGAGTACCCAGAAGCAGTTTGGATCACCCAGAAGAATCCATTCTAGGAAGAAAGGAAGATCCAATCAGAACAAGAGCAAGCCTCAGAAACTCTGAAGAAACTCTGATGGGACTTGTGTCTCTGATTGAACCTTCTTCCATTGATGAAGCACTTCTGGATAATGACTGGATTCTGGCAATGCAAGAAGAGCTGAATCAGTTCACCAGAAACGACGTTTGGGATCTCGTTCCAAGACCAAAAGGATTCAACGTCATTGGAACAAGATGGGTGTTCAGAAACAAGCTCAATGAACAAGGTGAAGTCGTCAGAAACAAGGCACGACTGGTTGCACAAGGTTATAGTCAGCAAGAGGGGATAGACTATACAGAAACCTTTGCTCCAGTCGCCAGGTTAGAATCTATCAGACTTTTAATCTCATTTGCTGTTAACAGAGGCATCACTCTGTATCAGATGGATGTCAAAAGTGCATTCTTAAATGGTTATATAGAAGAAGAAGTGTATGTTCACCAACCCCCAGGTTTTGAAAATACAAAACATCCAGAACATGTTTTCAAACTGAAAAAGTCACTGTATGGTCTGAAACAAGCTCCCAGAGCTTGGTATGAAAGGCTAAGTAACTTTCTGCTTGAAAATGAGTTCACCAGAGGGAAAGTGGACACCACTCTATTCTGTAAAACAGTTAAGAGTGACATTTTAGTCTGTCAGATTTATGTTGATGATATAATCTTTGGTTCTACTAATCCTTCTCTTGGAAGAAAATTTGCTAAGTGTATGCAGGCAGAATTTGAGATGAGCCTCATGGGGGAACTGAAGTTCTTTCTAGGAATTCAGATCAATCAAACTCCAGAGGGAACTTACATTCATCAGAGCAAATACATCAGAGATCTTCTGAAGAAATTTGACCTCTCAGAATGTAAGCCATCAAAGATTCCAATGCATCCCACGTGCATTCTGGAAAGAGAAGAGGTAAGCAAAAGCGTAGAACAGAAAGTCTACAGAGGTATGATTGGTTCTCTCCTTTATCTGACTGCTTCAAGACCTGATATTCTATTCAGTGTATGTATTTGTGCTAGATTCCAATCAGATCCTAGAGAATCTCACTTAACAGCTGTTAAGCGAATTTTCAAGTATCTGAAAGGTACTACTAATCTGGGTTTGTTTTATAGAAAATCTAGTGATTACAGTTTAGTAGGCTACTGCGACGCTGATTTTGCTGGAGACAGAGTGGAACGAAAAAGTACTTCTGGAAGCTGCCAGTTTCTGGGAGAAAATCTGATCTCGTGGTCCAGCAAAAGGCAATCAACTATTGCTCTGTCAACAGCAGAAGCTGAGTACATAGCAGCAGCTGGTTGCAGCACACAGATGCTCTGGATGAAAAGTCAGCTTGAAGACTTCCAGATTTTTGAGAGTAACATTCCTATTCTTTGTGATAATACTTCTGCTATTTGCTTAAGTAAGAATCCTATTTTACATTCTAGAGCTAAGCATATAGAAATAAAACATCACTTCATTAGGGACTATATTCAGAAAGGCATTTTAAACTTGAAATTTATAGATACAGACCATCAATGGGATGATATCTTTACAAAACCCCTTTCAGAAGATAGGTTTAATTTCATTCTGAAACATCTCAGCATGAAAGTATGCCCAGAATGAAAATGCTTTAATTCCATATTTTTATCTTTCAGAATGTAATTATATTACTGTGAACTTCTGATCAATCTTTGTTTGAGAAAGTTAGAACATGCAGATTGTATCAGAGGCAAGTCTGAAGATCTGAGAGTCTAATCTCAAAGACAGACGTGCTGATCACTATATCAAACAAGTGTCATCCAATCATCAGCAAATCCCTGAAGCAGAACGCGTGCATGTTTCTGAGAAAGGAAAACGCTGATTGGGTGCATTGAGACACATGTCTGGTAACCGTTTTAAGTATCTTTCTCAAATCCCCCAAAATCAGCAAGCATTAAATGCAAAAGTAATCACGCTTGTTAATTGCAATCATTATTTTTTTTCTCTTAAAAACGTTTTATTTTTCAAAATAATTTTTGAAAATCCTATTTAAGCACATTACTCTTCATTCTTAATCTTTACTCTTACTCATAATCTCTTAAGAATTTTTCTGCATATCTCCTTCAAAACCCTAGCTTTTCTCAAATCACTCTCAAGCTTTTTGTGTGAGAACAATGGCATCCTCCAGCATTTCTGCAGGAAATCAGAAGAAGGAAACCTCTGAGCAATATCAAGCGCCTACCAGAACTCTTCTCACACCAGTAAAGAATCTTGAGGTTCTCTCTGAGTTAATAGTGGATTTCGAAAGTTTGAAGGAAAATGGATTTGACCTAACTGCTGAAGTCAAAACTCAAAGGTGGGAGAGGTACTTTGATCGATTGGTTGGACCAACCTTCCCAGAACTTGTCAAAGAATTTTGGATTCATGCCAAGATTGATAAGCATCTAGTCGTCTCCTCTGTTATGGGAAAGAAGATCATAATTTCTGAAGACCTCATTGCTAGGTTAATTGGTCAGAGTGGTGGCGGAGTCCGTTGTGTGGACATGGCTGATAGGTGTCCGGATATTGGTGTGGTAGCAAACTGCATTTTCACTCTTGGTCTTCCCAGCAGCAAAATCAAGGATCTGAAGGATCACTTCAGAGTGTGGGCCAAGATTGTTCTAGGCTGTTTCAATCACAGGAAGCCAACAAGCTCTCCTGACTATATAAACGTGGATCAGCAATTTCTGATCTACTTTATTGATCAGAGGGTGAAGATCAATTTGGCACACTTTCTGTTCAATCATCTGAAGACAAGTGTGAAAGAGACTAGAGAAGAAGAAAGGACGAAAAGAGACTGGATACCATTTGGGAGGCTTATCTCAGATATTCTGACAGAGAATAAGCTGATAGACTATCTGAGCGAAGCTAAAGTACTGGGCAATTTTGAACCAACTGTTGGAAAAGCGCTGAATGCTAAGAATCTGAAGAAGATGAAGCTAATAGACAATATCAGGAAGGAACCCAGAGCTTCTTCAACTGCTGACATCTCCAGAAGAAGAGTGCCTCTGAATGATTTCCCAAGATTTTCTGAGATGGAATCTCACCCTGATGTGGTTGCCAAGTATCCAGATTCTCTCAAGGAAGAAGTTGCAGGTTCGAAGCTGAAGATCAAGGATCTGAGTCAGGCTCAACCTGAAATGGCTCAGAAGAAGTCAAAGAAGAGGAAAGCAGAAGGATCATCTCACCAGACTCCAAAGAAACGAGGTAATCCATCTACTGCTCCTATTTCAATTTCAAATACTATTCCAACATCTGTTGCTCCACCCCAAACCTCTCACAGAATTTCCATTCCAATCCCCACTGTTGATGAAAACATACCAGAAGACCCTTCTGAGAACTTACAACTCAGAAGAACCAGAATTAAAATTCCTCTCAAAATTACCAAACAACAACCAACTGTTTCAACAACACCAGCACTTGATAGAGTGCTAGCTGACATTGAGCGTGAACATACTTCTGTTCAACCTCACTCTGAACCACCAAATATTCCTCCTCCACAACCTGAACCAGAAATTCAACCACAACCAGAACCAGAACAAGAACCAGAACCACAATCACAACAACCTATCACAGAAGAACCTCTGATCCATGAACAATCAGAAGTTCCACCTCCTCAACCAGAAAATAATCCTCCCCCATCTCCAACAGAGTTTCATCGCTATGAAACCCCATCTCCTCATCATTCTGATCCCCACTCACCTCAACCTTCACCGCTGGCAATACAGTTGCCATGTGGAACCACCATTATCACACCCCAGTTACCATCATCAGAGGAATCAACACCTCCAAGAACTCCAACCACTCCAATAGACATATCCTCTGACTCTGATAACCATCCACCAAAACAGACAGCACCTCAGCACACCTCTGAAAGCCAATCCTCTGAAAATCCCAGCAAAATATTCATTGACTTAACAAGTCTTGAACGTCTTGCTGATTTAAGACACAAATTGGCCATTCCCAAACCAAAGCAATTAGATGTTGGCTCTGGTATTTTGGATTTTGAAACAGGTATGCTGCAGTGGATTGCTTCCTTGAAGCAAGTCTGTCCCGGGATGATCGACCCAGCTGCTTCTGATCAGCTCTGGTCACAGTTCAGAGTTTGGGTTCGTGCTGAAGCACTCAAGCTGCAGGACGTCAACTATGAGCAGGCTCAACAGAACTTTAGCAAGCTGCTGAAGGAAGTTGAGAGTCAGCTGCCTCAAGAAGTTGTGCTTCCTCTGGACTCTGAATCGTGGTCTGAGAAAGAGCAAGCTGCTCAGGTGGAACCAGCAGAAGAAGACAAGACTCTTCAAGAAGAGAATCCAGCAGAAGATGTAGCTGAAAGTTCTGAGAAGCTTCCTCCTGCTGAAAGCTCTCAAGCTGCCTTGGACAGGCAGGCTCTGGAAGAGTTAAGGCTGAATGACTTGCGTCTACAGCAGCGGATGGATGAGAATAATCAGAAGATGGAAGCTAGAATGAATGTCCAGGACAGCAAGATTGATTCTGTTGTCACCTTGGTTCAGAAGCAGAATGCAACTTCTGAAAAGATTCAGGCAATGCTGGAAAGCCTGTTCTCACGCATGCCCCCACAACCTTGAAATTTTTTTCATGCATGACATTCTCTATATTTTCCTTATTTTCTGATGTACTTTTGACTATGTTTTGTCTATGGTTTGTAATGCTATTTTACTCTGATTCTGAACTATTTTTAATGTTATTAGTTTTTCTGATCTAAATCATTTTAGCACATCACCAGCACTTTTTGATTGCTGACAAAAAGGGGGAGAACAAGAATGATATTTAAAATCAATAACGGATAACTAGACAGAAACTCTCAAACATTCTAACTCTCTATTACTTGAAATGTTTTTCTGTTTTATCTTGAAGTCTACAGGCACAAAGAAGCTCTTGAACACAATGAAGGCTAGAAGCTCATGTTGCTCTGATCAAATATGAAGTTCTGATATATGAAGCTCTGATCAACCTAACACTCTGATCTGAAGCAAAGCTCTGACAGGAAAAGCTCTGAAGCTCTGCTCTCTGATACGACAAAGACTTACAATCTGATGCTCAAAGACAGAAAAAGATCTGACTCTGAAGAACACGCATATCAAAGGGAAGTAACAAACTCAGGGGGAGTATTTCTTAAACTCTAACTTCTCCGTACTTCTTACTCTGATACATAGATCTGATAACCTTTTCACGTTATTTTTCATTTAAAATATCTAGTTTTTGTCATCATCAAAAAGGGGGAGATTGTTAGAACAATGTTTGAATCTAGTACCCTATAATTAAGTTTTGATGATAACAAAGTGAAAAGATATAGTAGTTAAATATTTTATGATTGAATTATATGCTACTTAAAATTACTATGCTCTGACTTGCAGATATGCTGATTAAAATAAGCAAGATCACGTTCTCAGCATCAGAATATGAGTTTGCACACCAGCATCAGAAGTTGCTGAATCAGAACGTCAAGATCAGAAGATCAACGCTTGCACATGCTGAAGCTTGATGAACAGAACTGCGCGTAAAATACTCTGATACAGAATCAAATCAGTTCATCAGCAGCAAAAGCAGAATCAGAATGAGCCAAGCCAGATCGTGCATTGAAGAAGCAACGGTACTGTGCATTGAAAGCTAATCAATACCAACGGCATCATTCTAGACAAGATCTGCTCAGAAAGGAAAGCTTGTAAATAGCATTGAATCAAGAATATTTGCTTCAACGTTCATCTTCTCAAAGTGCTATATAAACCAAGCTTTGAAGATTATCATGGCTAATGCTTCCAAACTCTCTACACGTAAAAAGCTGATCATTATTCTTCACTCTACAAGTTTTGCTAAATCACCAAACTCTGATACTCTATTAGCGTTTAGCAACTTAGTATTCTGAGCTTCATTTGTGTAAACATCACAGTTGTGATATAGTTTTTGTAGAAACATTCACACACATTTGATTATTCCTTTGTAAGAAAGTGTTGCCTTGACAAACCGGATTGTGGTTTGAATCAAGAAGGTTTTAGCAGTTGCTAAAACAGATTTGTATTCAGTTGAATATAGTGAATTAAGACCTCGTTGGAGAGAGGCGAAATCACCTTGAACGGGTGGACTGGAGTAGTTTGAGATCAAACGAACCAGGATAAAAATACCTTGTCATTTGCTTTAAGTTTCCAGTTTTACAATTCAACCCCCCCTTCTTGTGTTTTTCACCCCTTCAATCTGTAGTTCAAAGTTTTGGCTCCGTTGGGGATCTTAATGATGTACTGTAGGGATTGCTCATGGAATAGCCTAAAGACGTTTTCCTATTCCTTCATCCTGTCAGTGATTGTTCTTTTCCATTTCTGTTTATTTGTAAACAGTAATTATGTTCAAATGCATATGTTCATTAATGAATCATTGGACGTTTTTCCAAAAAAAAACACAAGTGTAAAAAGAAAAGGACAAATGGTTTCCTGCACTTTAAAGAGATATCTTTGTATTTACTAAGTATTTGGTACAAATGAGACAGACATCCTAATAAGAAAATGGTGTCATAAAAAATGAGAAAAATTTATACAAAGAAAGATAGCTATGTGCAAAAAATTCCATGGGGTTCCCATTCCACTATAGCCTTCGTATCTCTGAATATCTTGTCCATTCGTTGCTTCGTCCGAAGATGATTGGATTGATCAGAAGTTCCAGGTTTGTCTGCAAAGAGATTGTCCTTAAAGTGATCCGACGAGACATAGTCATACGCTTTAATTCCCTTACTTTTTCCTGGACCGCCCTTTCGGGTTTTCGATCCACCGGGAAACCTTTTTTTGCCCAAGTCACCCTTTCGGGTTTTCAACTGCCGGCTGTACAGATTTTTTTATTATTTTATCCCTAATTTTTTCCCGAACCTTTTGGTTCGCCAGGATGCCCTTGTTTTGCCTAGGTGTGTCAACCTAGCGGGTCTTTTATGCGTAGTATCTTTTGACTATGTCTGCGTTCGCAGGGTGTGGCAGGTCATCACCATCCATGGTGGTTAAGATCATTGCCCCACCAGAAAAGACGTTCTTGATTACAAATGGTCCCTCATAGGTAGGAGTCCATTTGCCCCTGGGATCAATTTGTGGAAAGATAATACGCTTGATCACTAGATCTCCAACTTGATATACTTGACGTCTGACTTTCTTGTTGAAAGCCTTGATCATCCGCTTTTGATACGTCTGACCATGGCAAACAACAGTAAGTCTCTTTTCATCAATTAAGTTCAACTGATCAAGTCGAGTCTAGATCCAATCGTCTTCACTCAAACCTGCATCCTTCATGATTCTCAAAGAGGGGATCTGACCATCAATAGGTAAAACAACCTCCATGTCATAAACCAAAGAATAGGGTGTTTCCCCAATTGATGTGCGAGCCGTGGTACGGTACCCATGGAGAGCAAACGGTAGCATCTCATGCCAGTCCTTGTAGGTAACTGTCATTTTCTGTATGATCTTTTTGATGTTTTTGTTAGCAGCTTCGACTGTACCATTCATCTTTGGCCGATAGGGGGATGAATTATGGTGTTCAATTTTGAACTGCTCGCACAGGGTGGTGATCATAGTATTGTTAAGGTTCGTACCATTATCAGTGATGATCCTTTCTGGGATACCGTACCGGAAAATGAGATTCTGCTTGATGAAGCGGGTAACAACATTCTTGGTAACGGATGCGAAGGAAGCTGCTTTGACCCACTTTGTGAAATAATCAATGGCCACTAGAATGAAGCGGTGTCCATTGGAGGTTGTAGGCTTGATCTCTCCAATCATATCGATTCCCCAAATAGCAAAGGGCCAAGGAGCTGTTAAGACATTTAGAGGAACCGGGGGCACGTGCACCTTGTCTGCATAGATTTGACATTTATGACAGGTCCGAGAGTGTTGATAGCAGTCTGCTTCCATGGTAGACCAATAATAGCCTGCCTATAGAATTTTCTTCGCCATCGTATGCCTGCTAGAGTGAGTTCCAAAGGTACCTTCATGCAATTCAGCCATAATCCTTTCAGCTTTAATCTTATCCACACAACGGAGCAGAATAAAATCATGATTGCATTTGTACATGATGCCATTACTTAGGAAGAACTTAGCTGAGAATCTCCTTAAGAACTTTTTGTCATTGACTGAAGCTCCTTATGGGTATTCCTGAGCCTCGAGATACCTTTTGACTTCATGAAACCAAGGCTGGTCAACTACTTCTTATGTATTAATCTCGTGACAGTGTGCCGGTTCATCCATTCGGTCAATGGTGATCTGGGGAGCCTCGTTATCCCAATTAAGTTTAAACATGGATGAAATTGTAGCTAGAGCATCTGCTAGCTGATTCTCTTCTCGCGGGAAGTGCTCGAAGGTGATCTGCTCAAAATGTGGTAACAATGTCAAAACATGTTCTTTGTAAGGGATAAGGTTTGGATGCTTAGTGTCCCATTCTACTTTGATCTGACTGATGACCAAAGCTGAATCCCCAAATACAACTAAATATTTGATTCCCAAGTCTATGGCAGCCTTGAGACCAAAGATGCATGCTTCGTATTCTGCCATGTTGTTCGTACAGTTGAAGCAAAGTCTGGCAGTAAAAGGAGTATGGCAACCTTCGGGAGATATGAGCACAACACCGATACCGTTACCAAGTGCATTGGATGCCCCATCAAAGTACAGGATCCATCGGGATCCTTGTTCAGGTCTGTCATATAGTCTGTTTCCTTTAATGTTATCCACTGTCATGATGTCTTCGTCAAGGAAGTCAAACTTCATGGATTGATAATCTTCTACAGCTTGATGGGCAAGATGATCAGCTAGCACACTACCCTTTATAGCTTTTTAGGTCGTGTATTGTATGTCATATTCTGTTAGGATCATCTGCCATCTAGCTATTCTTCCAGACAAAGCAGGCTTCTCAAAGATGTATTTTATCTGATCCATCTTAGATATCAGCAAAGTGATATGAGTCAACATATACTGTCTTAGCCGGTGAGCAGCCTATACCAAAGCGCAACAAGTTTTCTCGAGCAGTGAATATCTGGTTTCACAGTCGGTAAACTTTTTGCTAAGGTAATAAATAGCGTGCTCTTTTCGGCCAGACTCGTCATGTTGCCCTAATACGCACCCCATTGAGTTTTCTAAGATGGTCAGATACATGATTAGCGGTCTTCCCTCGACTGGTGGCATCAAGACAGGAGGCTCTTGTAAATACTCCTTGATTTTGTCAAAAGCAATCTGACAATCATCATTCCATCTAACTACTTGATCTTTCTTCAACAACTTGAAGATTGGTTCACAAGTAGATGTTAGGTGAGAAATGAACCTAGAAATGTAGTTTAGACGTCCCAAGAACCCTCTGACTTCCTTCTTAGTGCGAGGAGCATGCATTTCTTGTATAGCTTTGACATTAGCAGGATCAACCTTGATGCCTTTGTTGTTGACAATGAAACCTAAGAGCTTACCGGACTGGACTCCGAATGTGCACTTGTTTGGATTCAATCTTAGTTTGTACTTCATCAACCTGACAAACAGCTTTTGCAAGTGATCAAGGTGTTCTTCTTCAGTTTGTGATCGGGCTATCATGTCATCTACGTAGACCTCTATCTCATGATGTATCATATCATGAAACAAAGCTACCATGGCGCGTTGATAGGTGGCCCCAGAATTCTTCAGTCCGAATGGCATCACTTTGTAACAGAACGTACCCCACTGTGTGAAAAATGTAGTTTTCTCCATGTCCTCAGGTGCCATTTTGATCTGGTTATAGCCTAAGAATCCGTCCATGAAAGAAAAAACTTTGTGCTGAGTTGTATTGTCAACTAGAATGTCGATGTGCGGAAGTGGAAAATCATCTTTAGGGCTGGCCCTGTTTAAATCTCTATAATCCATGCACGTTCTCACTTTGCCATCCTTTTTAGGCACGGGAAAAATGTTAGCAACCCATTGTGAATAGGAAGTAACAGCAAGAAATCCAGCATTGAACTGTTTCATAACTTCGGCTTTGATCTTCTCTGACATGTCAGGTCTCATGCTGTGGACTTTTTGCTTCACCGGCGGACAATCTTCTCTTGTGGGTAGATGGTGTACCACAATGTCTATATCGAGTCCCGGCATGTCTTCGTATGACCAGGCAAAGATCTCAATATAATCATGCAACAACTGAATTAGGCACTCCTTGATACTTGGCTCTAGATTGGCACCCACTCTGATTTCCTTTTTATCATCCTCGGTACCCAAGTTGATTGTATCCAACAGCTCCTCATGAGGTTGAATAGCTCTTTCCTCTTGTTGTAGTAATCTGGCCAATTCCCCAGGCACCTCACAATCTTCCTCACCTTCCTATTCCGCTTGGTAGATCAGATCTTCAGAGTCACTGAAGGCTATAGCAGTATCGTTACCCATGGGATTCGGAATGGAAGGGTACCTGCATTTGTGAGTGTGGGTGTGTGTAAGGGTATAACCATCTTAAAACAACAAAATGTAAAAGAAAGACAATGATCACAAAAGGTTTATATTTGAAAAAGCGTCCATGATTCATTAGATGACATATGAAAATGAAATAAAAACCCTTACAAATGGACCATTGTGCCTCGGGTAAGACACAAGGTTGAAAAGGTACAAATTGTTTGTGAATTATTACAAGTCCAACAGATATGTAAAAGATCAATTACTGAGATATGAAAGTAATCGGAACAAAGTCTTTGGCTTCCCAGTTGCGCAGTCCTCCGCTGACAGTAGGAAATATCCAATCTTTCAGGCTGCCATCTTCTTCATTGTCCTCTAGTGCATTAACCCCTTGGTGGCTGATTTTCACAGGTGGCCCCCTGGCACGGGCGCGACACACAGCCTTCTGAGCGGTTGAAGTAAACCTTAAGCCGAACTTGTCTGATTTGTAAGGAATGTCTGGAAGCTGCCCCTAGATGGTGCATCCCCCTTCTTCCACTACTTCCTTTGCATCCTTTAGAGACGACATCCGAGGTGGAGGTCCTGTGACCATAGGAGTTGAGGATACCGCCTTGGTCGCCGCTATTTCCTGAGAGACTTCTTCAAAATGTTGGAAAGGGGTTTCAATGAATTCTCCATCCAAATCCACATATCAGAAAGGATTCAGATGACTAATCATGTATTCCTCTTCCCCGTGAACAGTTATGATCTTCCCTTGGACGGGGTACTTCAGCATCTGATGCAAAGTGGAGGTGACAACACCGACGTTGTGAATCTAGGGGCGTCCCAATAGACAAGAGTAAGAAGGACGGATGTCCATCACGTAGAAGGTTGAATTGAACTTCTGAGTTCCCACCTTTATCGGGATGTCCACCTCCCCATCGACCATCCTTTTAGAGCCGTCAAATTCTCTCACAATTATATTATTGGGTTTTAAAGTCAGCCTCTCACAATCCAATCTATCAAGGGCTTTCCTTGGCAAGATGTTCAGAGATGATACCGTATCCACCAAGACATGGGCTAGGGTCTTTCCTCTACACTCCACTGAGACATGCAGTGCATCATTGTGTTTTCTCCCTTTTGGCGTCAAGTCAGCATCAGAGAAACCCAGGGCATTGTCAACTGTCAAACTGGCCGCACACTCTTGGAATTAATCCACAGACGTCTCTTACGGTACATGAGCTGTCTTCAGAAACTTTACCAAAGCTTTAGCATGTGCCTCAAAGCAAAGCAGCAAGGCTAACATAGAGATTTTGGAGGGGGTCTGCCCCAATTGTTCAACCACATCATAATCACTCTTCTTTATGATCCTCAGGATTTCTTCCATCTCCTTCTTGGATGTTTCAGGAATAACTAGTGATTAAGCCTTCGTCAGGACAGGCTCCTCTTGAACATTCTTTCCTTTATTCTCAGCAGTGGAAGTAGGGATAGGAATTGTATTGTCTTCTTTGTTGGTAGGTACACTTACAAGTACAATTAATGGTACATATGTAATCTTCGGAACGACCACGGGTCCAAAGACTGCCTTTAGAGGGGAAATCTCTGGAGAGAAAATTCTTCCACTACGGGTAATTTTGCTTGTTCCGAAAATTTTACTGATGTCGGAATTATCCTCTTCGGAGCTCTCTTCTTCGGCAGTCTGTTCAATATGTTTGACACCATGGTAGTAGATTTCTCCACCATAATTCCACTGTACCGTTTTATCTGATTTATATGGAGTCGGTCCGGGCATTGTAATCCTCAATGGAGTAGTCACTAGAGCAGATGTAATCCTAACGGGTCTTTTAGGGACCCTGGAAGGATTGGCGTAGATGGTTATTATTGAAACTTCTTTCACTGGAACGGGTGAAACACGAGACTTCTCAAACAAAATTTCTTGGTTATCAATCAGTTGTTGGATACCTTTTTTCAACAGAGGGCAGTCAAATGATGAGGATATGCAAATATGGCAACCTTTGTCACATCCTGGGAATATACCAGCCTTCAACAAACTCATCTTGATAATCGGGAGCAGAGTTATCAGTTCATTCATAGTGGCAACAAACAGGTCTTCCTCAACAGCATTGGCATTGTGACCATGCCTAGGCATCGGAGCGGAGATAACATTCGGTTTCTCAGGCGCTTCAAATTCAACATCCTTCGAGTCTATTAGATCTTGAATCTTGTTCTTCAGAGCCCAACAATTGTTGGTGTCGTGCCCTGGACTTTCAGAGTGGTATGCGCACCTGGCATTCGGATGGTAGTGAGGAGACGCAGTATTGGGATTTTTAGGGGCCTCTTTTAGCATGGCCAAATTCAACTTCAGATGATGTGGTAGGACTTGAGCTGGAGTCATGTTAATCTTGGTGAATTGCCGTACTGGCCTTTCCACCCTTTGCTGATTATTTCTCAGCTGGTTATTTCTTAGCTGGTCTGATGCAGGCTTCTGAATCATAACAGCCCCCACCATTGATCGGTGCTCGATTCTTCCCTGATTCCTATGTGCATAGACAGCAGACACTTCTTTCTTTCCAGTGAAGGGCTTTTTTACAGCTGCAGAGGTAGACGCGTCTTTCTGAATTTTCCCACTTCTTATACCGGCTTCCACCCTCTTGCCAGTTAAAATCAATTCAGTGAATCCTGCGGAGAAGCTTCCAATCAGATGATTAAAGAAAGGGCCTGATAGAGTTCCCAGGAACATGTCCACTAGCTCCCTTTCAGATAAAGGTGGTTGCACCCTTCCGGCTAAATCCCTCCACTTTTGGGCGTAGTCTTTGAAGCCCTCATTGGATACCATGGCCATACTCTGGAGTTGAGTACGGGTTGGTGCCAAATCGGCGTTGTATTGATACTGTTTATAGAAGGCGGCTGCCAAGTCTTCCCAATTATGGACATCAGCCCTCTCCAACTGGTAGAACCAATCAAGCTGCGTTTCTGATAAACTGTCCTGGAAAAAGTGGACCCATAAATCTTTGTTAGCAGAATATGGCTGAATCTTCCTGACATATGAGCGGAGGTGCATCTTGGGACAAGACACCCCATCATACTTGGCAAATAGTGGCACTTTAAACTTTGGCAGGATTACTATTCCTGACACCATCCCAAACTCCTCAAAGTCTAGCCCCGGTACTCTCTGTATCTCCATAGTAGTTAGGCGCTCTTCCAGGTATTTATATTTGTCATTGGCCGGAGGGTATTGTTGTTCAGAGTAGTCCTCTTCTTCCTCTTCTTCTGCTTCAGAATCTGATGGCACTGCCATCTCCTTTCCTTTTCTCTCCCCTTCATCAGAGGTTGTTGGAAAATCTAAGGTCCTTCTGGCATGTCCCTGAAACCTTCTGCCCATGATAACCACACCAGCTGGCTTCTTCTTCTTTTTCTCTTTTTCTTTTTCTAGAAGAGTCTTTAGCTCCTCCTTCCCCTTGGCTAAGGTCAAGAGTAACTGTTGAAATTGTGAATTCTGAGCTTGCAAGTCTTTAACCGTTTATTCTAGATCCATCTTGCTGAAATAAACAGTAGAAGGATGAGGAAACTTGTTGCAAAGACCTGTTTATGCTCATGATGAATGATATGTATTCATGCAATGCTTTCAAGGATTTGAAAATTCAAATTTGTTTCAAACAAAAAAAGGAACACACGTTATGTTAATAAAATAGAATTTGAATACATCAATGCCCCTAGGACAAAATAGTACAAAATTCTAAGATAAAAAGACATTGCGCATCCTCTTTGGTGCAATGTAGGTGTTGAGAGTCTGCTCTTCATGAATTAACCGAGTGAGTTCTAAAACCTTCTTCTCGCTTGCGTAGAATTGGGCTTCAAAAGTATCGCGTTCTTCCTTGAGCTGTATCCAACTCCTTTGTAGATCTTCGAGTGATGTCGGCATGTCAGGATGTAGGATGGTGTATGGAACCTCTCCTTCCTTAACAGGCTCTATAATCACTGGGAGAATGGATGGGTAAGGCATCATAAGACTTTAGGCGCGGGTTTGTACCCACTTGAGGTAAGGCTCAAGAGGGATGGAATTCTTGTGTCCCAAGGTCTTATTATCTACCTTGTTAGGCATCCTCCAAACTCGGATGAACCCTTGAAGAAGTCCTTGATTGTCATGGTCGAAGTTGAAAACCAAACCTTGAATCAACATGTCATATGGGCCATCCCTTCGGGCATAACCAAACTGTCTTAGAGCCAAGCACGGGTTGTAGGTGATGCCTCCCCTAATGCCAAATAGAGGAACATTAGGGAATTCTCCACAACGGTCGACGATGATAAAATTCTCTTTGGATCGAGAACACCAATGAATATCTGAATGTGTAAGTGTCATCAACATTTGTGACCACCTCAAACCTTGCTCATTCTTCAAGACTGATCGGGGAAGATGAGAAATAAACCATCTTGCCAGGAGAGGAGTGCAACACATGAGAACACCTCTTTTCCTCATTGTACGAGTGTGAAAAGAGTGTAGGATATCTCCAAGCAATGTAGGCACCGGATTGCGTGACATGAAGATTTTGATAGCACTCACGTCTATGAGTTGGTCAGGGTTAGGGAACAAGACCATCCCATAGATGAGAAGAGCTACAATCTCCTCAAAAGCTTGCAAATCCAAGGAATTCCAACAACTTTGGCCTTCTCAAACAAGAACTTTGCCAAGAAGCCTTTGACACCACTTCTAGTTTCCCAATGGGTTGTGACATCAAATGAGTGCAAATGCAGGGCTTGAGCAATCTCTTCTGGCTTTGGATCTCTTTCTGTACCGTTGAAAGATATTTGATTGAGAATAGGAATCCTTAAGAGTTGAGAAAATTCTTCCAAAGTAGGCACAAGCTGGTAGTCAGGAAATGTGAAGCAGTGGTGCAAAAGGTCAAAGAACTGGAAGAGAACCTTCATCATGTCCTCCTCTGTGTTGGAAGTGACCAAGTTGAGTAGACGACCATGTCTCTCGGTGAATGGATAATTCTCAGGAATCCTTAAAGCTAGCTCCTTGAGTTGTGGAGGAATTCTTACAAGGTTGACTTGGATAGTTTTCCTGCGAAGTGAATCCATAACCTACAAAACAGGAACAAAGATGAATTTCCAAAATCCTTGAAATGGTTAGTGGATGTATATGATGCTCATGATGTCCATGATGTTATGCACAAGTATATATGTACAAGCAAATCACACAAGTTCCTAGTTTATGCTTACATGGGGTTTCATAGGTAAGTACCCTCTTAAAGTTTAGTTGGCTCAACCTGTCCTAGCAATAGTAACCGGGTTCTAAGGAGCTCAATATCACTGGATTGTTTCCTTGTTCATTGTTTCAATTCAAGCCTCTTGACTAGCGACCGAAATATTCCAAGGAACCAACCCTCAATGAGTGTAATATCGAGTATCTACCAACTTCGGACTTCACCAAAGCCGATCATCTCACTACATCCTAAAAGGCCAAGTTGGTTAAGTAAAGGTTCTAGAAGTTCGTTAGTGCTTCATGACATCACTCAACGGCCTCGTATTCTCTTTGATTGACTCAAAGGCTACCGGTACCCACAAATATGTCACACTAACATAGCTATTGCTTAGACCGTGTCGGTATACCCTGCACATTTTCCACAACGTATTTCTATTTACCTATAATGTTTCCCAAATCCAGGTGGAGGATTAAAACCCAAACAATAAAAAGGGTGCTTAGATCACTTACTTTGCTTTGAAATTGTTTGAAATGGTGCTTGGTGTTTGATGTGTTTTTGAAAGTAAAAAATAGGCCATCGTTTAAGCAATCTTTGTAATGATTCTCGTTCGTAAAAATGTATAGCAAGATGTTTGTCTTTTGAAAAATGTTTCAATGTTTTGTAAGATGTTTTTGAAATGTGTGTGTTTGTTTTTTAAAATAGTAAGGATTGTTTTGAAATGGAGCAAATAACTTAGAAGCTATCTACCTACCCAAAAATGTCTTTCTTGTACATTTTCATTCCTTTGACATGGTTGTCTTACCATTGATTTGGTAAGCAACCCTATCTTTGGATGTTAACGGGACGGGCGTGGGTCATCGTATAACCATGATAGATATATTACTAAGTACCTTGGCATTTTTTTTCGAGGGACCAAGATCATTTTCGTAAGGCAACTTCGAATAACGTCATCGAGGGACTATGATCTTTTGATTTTGTTTGTTTTACCAAGATACTTTGCATGCATATCATGGCTATTTTATAAGGCAACTGAGTGGAAATACCTTAAGGGTGTTTGTGTGCAAGTGTGTTTGATTGCATGCTTGATTTTATCTTGAATTAGGATTTTCTATTTCATTGATTTTATCTTGCCATACATATCCTAATTGCTAGCATTTACATTTGAAAGCAATAAAAATGCAGAAATGCAAAATCCTACGCTATTACAATATTTAGGGGGTGGGGGATACACACTTATAAATGGGGAATCCATCGAGAAAAATAAAGAAAAATAACAAGAAGAAGAAAAAGAGAAAGAGGGAGGGGGCCAGCGCGCTGCTGAGAGGAAGTCAGAAGTTCTGACCCAGGCCTGCTGCAGGATATCAACCTGTTAGTGAAAATGTATGAGTCAGAACTTCTGACTCTAGTGCGCTGCAAAACAGAAACCTGTTAGTGGGGAGGTCAGAAGTTCTGACTCCCATGCACTGCAAAACAAAAATATGTTAGTGGGGAAGTCAGAAGTTCGACCCTGCTGGGAACACAATAATTTTCAGAAGTTCTGATATCATTGATAACAAAACAGGTCTCGGAAGTGCTGGCGTCAAAGTCAGAACTTGGTTTCTCGTTGTGCTAGTCAGAAAATCTGCAATTTGGTTATTTCTCCCTAAAACAGAAAACATGCCTAAGGCACTTTCAGCAGGTATCATGGCGCCTTAGAAGTAAAGAGAAACAGAAACAAAAAAATCAGAGGCAAGTATGCCTTCGCTAATTCTAACTGAGTCTCAGTTTCTTCAAGACAGTTCTGAGCTAATTCGTACTCCACTTAAGCATGCAGAGGCGTAAAAATCTCATAATGTAAACAACATCAGAAGCATGATATATACATTGTGTTTATTGAGCATGCAAATTTGATGACGTTTAGCAGCGTGGTGAGAGTCAGCAGGTGCTTACCTTGCTGTTGGAAGAAAATCTATGAATTGCAGCTAGCTTTAGCTTTGATGGTGTTCTGGACAGGTTCTTTTTTTGAAAGGGTGGATGGAGAGCATATATGGTCAAAAACTGTATGGGCGTTTTCTAGTCAAGAAGCAAATTGGGTACAAATGAAGTTTGGAGGCAGGAGGTTCAAAGTTATGTTCAAAGCTCTTGAAACACTACGAATTTTGGCAGAGTTTCACAGTGTTTTCTTGCTGGAATTTTCTGTTTCTCTTCTAGCAATTTTTCTAGGTTTTTGGACTGGGCTTTTTCAGTGGACAATGGTGCTCTATTTATAGGCAAGTCGTTGTGGATTTTTTAAACGTCAAATGGCGCCAATACCATGCAATAAGTGTTGACTTGCTCTTGAAGGAAGTTTATGAAAAGTTGTGATGATGGACAACTTTTCAGCCTAGGCTGGAACAATAAGCGAGGATTAAGGGAAAGTGACACCCATAGGCGAAAAGTGGCGCATAGATTCATGCCTAAACCTGCATGAGGGTGTTACTATGCCACACATGGAGAGACCCCTTGGATGAATGTTCAAAAGTGGTTGTGAGCATTAATGAGCATTAAATGGTGATGAGATTTTTCAAAATCAGAAATCTTGTAATAGAGGATTTTGCGTCATTACCTAAACCTGAGACAACAGTTCTTCATCATAAAACAACGCAACCAAGCTCTGATCTTGGCCTCCTGCTGCCTCAGCAAATTCTGAGGATTCTCCAGACTTTCTAGCATGTTCCTTGGATTCGCTTCTGAAAATTCTGGACTTAGAGATTCCGTTTCAGTGTAACACCCACTCTTCTGACCCCTTTATCTTCTGATTCCAGCATGTTCTGAAGGAGCCTTCAGGCTTCTTTGCTTTCTTTGCATTCCTCTAGCAAACTCTGGCTGAACTTGCGTAACTGCTGAAAGCGCCATGTTCTGTTTGAAGATTACGTGTTGAACCATGTTTATAACTTCTAACTGAATTGGCGTAGCTGCTGAAGAGCCACCTTCTGACTGAATATTATGTGCTGAGCCATGTTTACAAATTCTTACCGTTTCTGCCTAGAGGTTGGTTCAGAAGTTCTAAAGTGTCATTTTTCTTAAATACTTTAGAAAAATTCTAAGTATTTAGAATTTAACCTTTTCAAGGTAAAATTTGACTTTTGAGCTTGCATATGACCACTTTGCTCTTGTAAATGGTTTACTTGGAAATAAATGATAATTCAGGGCTTGGATTTGTTTAAGAGGAAATCTGGGAATCCAGGATGATTTCTTGAAGAATGAGAGGGCAAATTTTGGGGTACAACAGCTGCCCCTGTTCAATCTTCTTGAACTTGAAGAGTTAGATTGGCGAGCTTTGCCGTTCGTGACTCGAAGGTAAAATATGATTGGACACTAGAGTGCCCATAAATTTGCACTCGACAAAATTTAATTGAGGGAATGGGCTTAAAGATGCCATTTGGAGAGGTGATAGAATCTTGTTGGAGATGGGCTTGTAGATGCCATCCAAGAATGTTTGTTGAATTGTAAGTTGTAAGTCAAAAGAATGGGTATCAGAATGGTGTCTGTATCTGGAACGTATCTGAACTGTATCTGGAGACTGAATCTATATGAGCAACAGAATAGCATCCGTGTCTGGAGCGTATCCGAGCTGTGTCTGTATTTGAATCTGAATGAGTAACAAAATGACTTCCGTGTCTGGAGTGTATCCTTACTGTATCTGGAATTGTGGTTTGAATGAGTATCAGAATGGTATCCGTGTCTGGAACGTATTTGAACTGTATCTGAAAGATGTTGAGATTTGAATGAGTGACATAATGGCTTCCGTATCTGGAGCGTATCTGGACTATATTTTGAAGTTGGTGATCTGAATGAGTAACAAAATGACTTCCGTGTCTGGAGTGTATCTGATCTAGAAATTGAATGAGTAACATAATAACTTCCGTGTTTGGAGTGTATCCGTACTGTATCTTGTAATTGAATCTGAATAAGTGACATAATGGCAACCGTGTCTGGAGCGTATCTGAAGTTGAGATCTGAATGAGTATCAGAATGGAATCCTTGCCTGGAGCGTATCTGTATTGTATCCGAAATCTTTGAATCATTGTTAATGATAGCTGTTAATCTTATCCTGAAAAGGGTAAAATGTTAGCTGAAACACAAAGTTATGTTGCATGAAATGTATGATGCAATAAATGTGCTTTATCAATGTTTATGATATATGGATGTAATGTATGTGCATGTAAGCTGATTTGCTGTATTGACGAGGAAAATAAATCCTTGACTGCTGCTGGGGATTAAAAATCCTTGGCGACTTCTCTGGGGATATAGGGATTCCTAAAGTTGTAGTAATGACAAAAATTCCGTTGTGAGAGTAATGCCATGTACTGCTTGAGTAATCTGCTTGGAGAATGCAGAGAACTTTGATGACTTCTGCTGGGAATTAGGAATGAGAATTTTCATTCTGTTGGGGAGCAATAAAAACGTTGTGGGGAAGAAAGCTATCCTGCTGGGGAGTAGTGAAGACTCTATGAGAAAAAGCTTATCCCTGTTTGGAACAAAGTTCAAGAGTTTGGGTTATCTGCCACTCTACTGGGGAATCATCCTAGGTTGGGGAGAAACAAAAGTTAATTGTTATCCGGTTGCTTTTCAGATTTCAAGACAACTTACTGGGGAATTTGGAGAAACTGAATGGTTTCTGCTGGGGATTGAAAGTTTGAAGTTTTGGCTCCGTTGCGGATTGGTAGTTGGTAGTTTCAGCTCCGCTGGGGATCTGTAGTTCAAAGTTTTGGCTCTGCTGGGGATTGGTAGTTGGTAGTTTCAGCTCCGCTGGGGATCTGTAGTTCAAAGTTTTGGCTCCGTTGGGGATCTTAATGACGTACTGTAGGGATTGCTCATGGAATAACCTAAAGACGTTTTCCTATTCCTTCATTCTGTCAATGATTGTTCTTTTCCATTTCTGTTTATTTGTAAACAGTAATTATGTTCAAATGCATATGTTCATTAATGAATCATTGGATGTTTTTGCAAATAAAACACAAGTGTAAAAAGAAAAGGACAAATGGTTTCCTGCACTTTAAAGAGATATCTTTGTATTTACTAAGTATTTGGTACAAAGGAGACAAACATCCTAATAAGAAAACGGTGTCATAAAAAATGAGAAAAATTTATACAAAGAAAGATAGCTATGTGTAAAAAATTCCATGGGGTTCCCATTCCGCTATAGCCTTCGTATCTCTGAATATCTTGTCCATTTGTTACTTCGTCCGAAGATGATTGGATTGATCAGAAGTTCCAGGTTTGTCTGCAAAGAGATTATCCTTAAAGTGATCCGACGAGACATAGTCATACGCTTTAATTCCCTAACTTTTGCCTGGACCGCCCTTTCGGGTTTTCAATCCACCGTGAAACCTTTTTTTGCCCAAGTCACCCTTTCGGGTTTTCAACTTGCCGGGTGTACAAATTTTTTATATTTTATCCCTAATTTTTGCCCGAATCTTTTGGTTCGCTGGGATGCCCTTGTTTTTCCTAGGTGTGTCAACCTAGCGGGTCTTTTATGTGTAGTATCTTTTGACTATGTCTGCGTTCGCAGGGTGTGGTAGGTCGTCACCATCCATGGTGGTTAAGATCATTGCCCCACCAGAAAAGATGTTCTTGATTACAAATGGTCCCTCATAGGTAGGAGTCCATTTGCCACTGGGATCACTTTGTGGCAAGATAATACGCTTGATCACTAGATCTCCAACTTGATATACTTGGCGTCTGACTTTCTTGTTGAAAGCCTTGATCATCCGCTTTTGATACGTCTGACCATGGAAAACAACAGTAAGTCTCTTTTCATCAATTAAGTTCAACTGATCAAGTCAAGTCTGGATCCAATCGTCTAAACTCAAACCTGCATCCTTCATGATTCTCAAAGACGGGATCTGAACCTCAATAGGTAAAACAACCTCCATGCCATAAACCAAAGAATAGGGTGTTTCCCCAATTGATGTGTGAGCCGTGGTACGATACCCGTGGAGAGCAAACGGTAGCATCTCATGCTAATCCTTGTAGGTAACTGTCATTTTCTGTATGATCTTTTTGATGTTTTTGTTAGCAGCTTCGACTATACCATTCATCTTTGGTCGATAGGGGGATGAATTGTGTTGTTGAATTTTGAACTGCTCGCACAAGGTGGTGATCATAGTATTGTTAAGGTTCGTACCATTATCAGTGATTATCCTTTCTGGGATACCGTACCGGAAAATGAGATTCTGCTTGATGAAGCGGGTAACAAAATTCTTGGTAACAGATGCAAAGGAAGATGCTTTGACCCACTTTGTGAAATAATCAATGGCCACTAGAATGAAGCGGTGTCCATTGGAGGCTGTAGGCTTGATCTCTCCAATCATATCGATTTCCCACATAGCAAAGGGCCAAGGAGCTTTTAAGACATTTAGAGGAATCGGGGGCACGTGCACCTTGTCTGCATAGATTTGACATTTATGACAGGTCCGGAAGTGTTGATAGCAGTCTGCTTCCATGGTAGACCAATAATAGCCTGCCTGTAGAATTTTCTTCTCCATCGTATGCCCGCTAGAGTGAGTGCCAAAGGTACCTTCATGCAATTCAGCCATAATCCTTTCAGCTTCAATCTTATCCACACAACGGAGTAGAATAGAATCATGATTGCATTTGTACAGGATGCCATTACTTAGGAAGAACAACTGAGAATCTCCTTAAGAACTTTTTGTCATTGACTGAAGCTCCTTCTGGGTATTCTTGAGCCTCGAGATACCTTTTGACTTCATGAAACCAAGGCTGGTTAACTACTTCTTCGGTATTAATCTCGTGACAGTGTGCCGGTTCGTCTATTCGTTCAATGGTGATCTGGGGAGCCTCGTTATCCCAATTAAGTTTAAACATGGATGAAATTGTAGCTAGAGCATCTGCTAGCTGATTCTCTTCTCGCGGGAAGTGCTCGAAGGTGATCTACTCAAAATGTGGTAACAATGTCAAAACATGTTCTTTGTAAGGGATAAGGTTTGGATGCTTAGTGTCCCATTCTCCTTTGATCTGACTGATGACCAAAGCTGAATCCCCAAATACAACTAAATATTTGATTCCCAAGTCTATGGCAGCCTTGAGACCAAAGATGCATGCTTCGTATTCTGCCATGTTGTTCGTACAGTTGAAGCAAAGTATGGCAGTAAAAGGAGTATGGCAACCTTCGGGAGATATGAGCACAACACTGATACCGTTACCAAGTGCATTGGATGCCCCATCAAAGTATAGGGTCCATCGGGATCCTTGTTCAGGTCCATCATATGGTCTGTTTCCTTTAATGTTATCCACTGTCATGATGTCTTTGTCAAGGAAGTCAAACTTCATGGATTGATAATCTTCTACAGCTTGATGGGCAAGATGATCAGCTAGCACACTGCCCTTTATAGCTTTTTGGGTCGTGTACTGTATGTCATATTCTGTTAGGATCATCTGCCATCTAGCTATTCTTCCAGACAAAGCAGGCTTCTCAAAGATGTATTTTATCGGATCCATCTTAGATATCAGCAAAGTGGTATGAGTCAACATATACTGTCTTAGCCGGTGAGCAGCCTATACCAAAGCGCAACAAGTTTTCTCGAGCAGTGAATATCTGGTTTCACAGTCGATAAACTTTTTGCTAAGGTAATAAATAGCGTGCTCTTTTCGGCCAGACTCGTCATGCTGCCCCAATACGCACCCCATTGAGTTTTCTAAGACGGTCAGATACATGATTAGCGGTCTTCCCTCGACTGGTGGCATCAAGACAGGAGGCTCTTGTAAATACTCCTTGATTTTGTCGAAAGCAATCTGACAATCATCATTCCATCTAACTACTTGATCTTTCTTCAACAGCTTGAAGATTGGTTCACAAGTAGATGTTAGGTGAGAAATGAACCTAGCAATGTAGTTTAGGCGTCCCAAGAACCCTCTGACTTCCTTCTCAGTGCAAGGAGAATACATTTCTTGTATAGCTTTGACTTTGGCAGGATCAACATCGATGCCTTTGTTGCTGACAATGAAACCTAAGAGCTTACCGGACTGGACTCCGAATGTGCACTTGTTTGGATTCAATCTTAGTTTGTACTTCTTCAACCTGACAAACAGCTTTTGCAAGTGATCAAGGTGTTCTTATTCAGTTTCTGATCGGGATATCATGTCATCTACGTAGACCTCTATCTCATGATGTATCTTATCATGAAACAAATCTACCATGGCACGTTGATAGGTGGCCCCAGAAATCTTCAGTCTGAATGGCATCACTTTGTAACAGAACGTACCCCACTGTGTGACAAATGTAGTTTTCTCCATGTCCTCAGGTGCCATTTTAATCTGGTTATAGCCTAAGAATCCGTCCATGAAAGAAAATACTTTGTGCTGAGCTGTATTGTCATCTAGGATGTCGATGTGCGGAAGTGGAAAATCATCTTTAGGGCTGGCCCTGTTTAAATCTCTATAATCCACGCACATTCTCACTTTGCCTTCCTTTTTAGGCACGGGAACAATGTTAGCAACCCATTGTGGATAGGAAGTAACAACAAGAAATCCAGCATTGAACTGTTTCATAACTTCGGCTTTGATCTTCTCTGACATGTCAGGTCTCATGTGGTGGACTTTTTGCTTCACTGGTGGACAGTCTTCTCTTGTGGGTAGACGGTGTACCACATTGTCTATATCGAGTCCCGACATGTCTTCGTATGACCAGGCAAAGATATCAACATAATCATGCAACAGCTGAATTAGGCGCTCCTTGACACTTGGCTCTAGATTGGCACCCACTCTGATTTCCTTTTTATCATCCTCGGTACCTAAGTTGATTGTATCTAACAGCTCCTCATGAGGTTGAATAACTCTTTCCTCTTGTTGTAGTAATCTGGCCAATTCCCCGGGCACCTCACAATCTTCCTCACCTTCGTATTCGGCTTGGTAGATTAGATCTTCAGAGTCACTGAAGGCTATAGCAGTATCGTTACCCATGGGATCCGGAATGGAAGGGTACTTGCATTTGTGAGTGTGGGTGTGTGTAAGGGTATAGCCATCTTAAAACAACAAAATGTAAAAGAAAGACAATGATCACAAAAGGTTTATATATGAAAAAGCGTCCATGATTCATTAGATGACATATGAAAATGAAATAAAAACCCTTACAAATGGACCATTGTGACTCAGGTAAGACACAAGGTTGAAAATGTACGAATTGTTTGTGAATTATTACAAGTCCAACAGAAATATAAAAGATCAATTATTTAGATATGAAAGTAATCAGAACAAAGTCTTTGGCTTCCCAGTTGCGCAGTCCTCCGCTGACAGTAGGAAATATCCAATCTTTCAGGCTTCCATCTTCTTCATTGTCCTCTAGTGCATTAAACCCTTGGTGGTGATTTTCACAGGTGGCCCCCTGGCACGGGCGCGGCGCACAGCCTTCTGAGCGGTCGAAGTAAACCCCAAGCTAAACTTGTCTGATTTGTAAGGAATGTCTGGAAGCTGCCCCTAGATGGTGCATCCCCCTTCTTCCACTACTGCCTTTGCATCCTTTAGAGATGACATCCGAGGTGGAGGTCCTGTGACCATAAGAGTTGAGGATACCGCCTTGGTCGCCGCTATTTCTTGAGAGACTTATTTAAAATGTTGGAAAGGGGTTTCAATGAATTCGCCATCCAACTCCACATATCAGAAAGAATTCAGATGACTAATCATGTATTCCTCTTGCCCGTGAACAGTTATGATCTTCCCTTGGATGACGTACTTCAGCATCTGATGCAAAGTGGAGGTGACAGCACCGACGTTGTGAATCCAGGGGCGTCCCAACAGACAAGAGTAAGAAGGAAGGATGTCCATCACGTAGAAGGTTGAATTGAACGTCTGAGTTCCCACCTTTATCGGGATGTCCACCTCCCCATGGACCATCCTTTTAGAGCCGTCAAATTCTCTCACAATTATATTACTAGGTTTTAAAGTCAGCCCCTCACAATCCAATCTATCAAGGGCTTTCTTTGGCAATACGTTCAGAGATGATCCCGTATCCACCAAGACATGGGCTAGGGTCGTTCCTCTACACTCCACTGAGACATGTAGTGCGTCGTTGTGTTTTCTCCCTTTGGGTGTCAAGTCAGCATCAGAGAAACCCAAGCCATTGTCAATTGTCAAACTGGCCGCACACTCTTGGAATTAATCCGCTTACGTCTCTTACGGTACATGAGCTATCTTCAGAAACTTTACCAAAGCTTTAGCATGTGCCTCAGAGCAAAGCAGCAAGGCTAACATAGAGATTTTGGAAGGGGTCTGTCCCAATTGTTCAACCACATCATAATCACTCTTCTTTATGATCCTCAGGATTTCTTCCATCTCCTTCTTGGATGTTTCAGGAATAACTAGTGATTGAGCCTTCGTCAGGACAGGCTCCTCTTGAACATTCTTTCCTTTATTCTCAGCAGTGGAAGTAGGGATAGGAATTGTATTGTCTTCTTTGTTGGTAGGTACACTTACAAGTACAATTAATGGTACATATGTAATCTTCGGAACGACCACGGGTCCAAAGACTGCCTTTAGAGGGGAAATCTCTGGAGAGAAAATTCTTCCACTACGGGTAATTTTGCTTGTTCTGAAAATTTTACTGATGTCGGAATTATCCTCTTCGGAGCTCTCTTCTTCGACAGTATGTTCAATCTGTTTGACACCATGGTAGTAGATTTCTCCACCATAATTCCATGGTACCGTTTTATCTGATTTATATGGAGTCGGCCCGGGCATTGTAATCTTCAATGGAGTAGTCACTGGAGAAGATGTAATCCTAACGGGTCTTTTAGGGACCCTGTAAGGATTGACGTGGATGGTTATTATTGAAGCTTCTTTCACTGGAACGGGTGAAATAGGAGACTTCTCAAACAAAATTTCTTGGTTATCAATCAGTTGTTGGATACCTTTTTTCAACAGAGGGCAGTCAAATGATGAGGATAGGAAAATATGGCAACCTTTGTCACATCCTAGGAATATACCAACCTTCAACAAACTCAGCTTGATAATCGGGAGTGGAGTTATTAGTTCATCCATAGTGGCAACAAACAGGTCTTCCTCAACAACATTGGCATTGTGACCATGCCTAGGCATCGGAGCGGAGATAACATTCGGTTTCTCAGGCGCTTCAAATTCAACTTCCTTCGCGTCTATCAGATCTTGAATCTTGTTCTTCAGAGCTTAACAGTTGTTGGTGTCATGCCCTGGACATTCATAGTGGTATGCGCACCTGGCATTCAGATGGTAGTGAGGAGACGCAGTATTGGGATTTTAAGGGGCCTCTTTTAGCATGGCCAAATTCAACTTCAGAAGATGTGGTAGGACTTGAGCTAGAGTCATGTTAATCTTGGTGAATTGCCATACTGGCCTTTCCACCCTTTGCTGATTATTTCTCGGCTGGTTATTTCTTGGCTGGTCTGATGCAGGCTTATGAATCATAACGGCCCCCACCGTTGATCGGTGCTCGGGTCTTCCCTGATTCCTCTGTGCATAGACAGCAGACACTTCTTTCTTTCCCGCGAAGGGCTTTTTTACAGCTACAGAGGTAGACGTGTCTTTTTGAATTTTCCCACTTCTCATACCGGCTTCCACCCTCTCGCCAGTTAAAATCAATTCAGTGAATCCTGCGGAGAAGCTTCCAATTAGATGATTAAAGAAAGGGCCTGATAGAGTTCCCAGTAACATGTCCACTAGCTCCCTTTCAGATAAAGGTGGTTGCACCCTTCCGGCTAAATCCCTCCAATTTTGGGCGTAGTCTTTGAAGCCCTCATTGGATACCATGACCATACTCTAGAGTTGAGTACGGGTTGGTGCCAAATCGGTGTTGTATTGATACTGTTTATAGAAGGCGGCTTCCAAGTCTTCCCAATTATGGACATCAACCCTCTCCAACTGGTAGAACCAATCAAGATGCATTCTTGATAAATTGTCCTGGAAAAAGTGGACCCACAAATCTTTGTCAGCAGAATGTGGCTAAACCTTCCTGACATATGAGCGGAGGTGCATCTTGGGACAAGACACCCCATCATACTTGGCAAATAGTGGCACTTTAAACTTTGGCAGGATTACTATTCCTGACACCAGCCCTAACTCCTCAAAGTCTAGCCCCGATACTCTCTGTATCTCCATAGCAGTTAGGCGCTCTTCCAGGTATTTATATTTGTCATCGGCCGGAGGGTATTGTTGTTCAGAGTATTCCTCTTCTTCCTCTTCTTCTGCTTCAGAACCTGATGGCACTGCCGTCTCGTTTCCTTTTCTCTCCCCTTCATCAGAGGTTGTTGGAAAATCTAAGGTCCTTCTGGCATGTCCCTGAAACCTTCTGCCCATGATAACCACACCAGCTGGCTTCTTCTTCTTTTTCTTTTTTTCTTTTTCTAGCAGAGTCTTTAGCTCCTCCTGCCCCTTGGCTAAGGTTAAGAGTAACTGTTGAAATTGTGAATTCTAAGCTTGCAAGTCTTTAACTGTTTGTTCTAGATCCATCTTGCTGAAATAAACAGTAGAAGGACGAGGAAACTTGTTGCAAAGACCTGTTTATGCTCATGATGAATGATATGTATTCATGCAATGCTTTCAAGGATTTGAAAATTCAAATTTGTTTCAAACAAAAAAAGGAACACACATTATATTAATAAAATAGAATTTGAATACATCAATGCCCCTAGGACAAAATAGTACAAAATTCTAAGATAAAAAGACATTGCACATCCTCTTTGGTGCAATGTAGGTGTTGAGAGTCTGCTCTTCATGAAGTAACTGAGTGAGTACTAAAACCTTCTTCTCGCTTGCGTAGAATTGGGCTTCAAAAGTATCACGTTCTTCCTTGAGCTGTATCCAACTCCTTTGTAGATCTTCGAGTGATGTCGGCATGTCAGGATGTAGAATGGTGTATGGAACCTCTCCTTCCTTAACAGGCTCTATAATCACTGGGAGAATGGAGGGGTAAGGCATCATAAGACTTTGGGCACGGGTTTGTACCCACTTGAGGTAAGGCTCAAGAGGGATGGAATTCTTGTGTCCCAAGGTCTTACTATCTACCTTGTTAGGCATCCTCCAAGCTCGGATGAACCTTTGACGAAGTCCTTGATTGTCGTGGTCGAAGTTGAAAACCAAACCTTGAATCAGCATGTCATGTGGGCCATCCCTTCGGGCATAACCAAACTATCTTAGAGCCAAGCACGGGTTGTAGGTGATGCCTCCCCTAATGCCAAGTAGAGGGACATTAGGGAATTCCCCACAACGGTCGATGATGATAACATTCTCTTTGGATCGAGAACACCAATGAATATCTGAATGTGTAAGTGTCATCAACCTTCATGACTACCTCAAACCATGCTCATTCTTCAAGACTGATTGGGGAAGATGAGAAATAAACCATCTTTCTAGGAGAGGAGTGCAACACATGAGAACACCTCTTTTCCTCATTGTACGAGTGTGAAAAGAGTGTAAGATATCTCCAAGCAATGTAGGCACCGGATTGCGTGACATGAAGATTTTGAAAGCACTCACGTCTATGAGTTGGTCAGGGTTAGGGAACAAGACCATCCCATAGATAAGAAGAGCTACAATCTCCTCAAAAGCTTGCAAATCCAAGGAATTCCAACAACTTTGGGCCTTCTCAAACAAGAAATTTTCCAAGAAGCCTTTGACACCACTTCTAGTTTCCCAATGGGTTGTGACATCAAATAAGTGCAAATGCAGGGCTTGAGCAATCTCTTCTGGCTTTGGATCTCTTTCTGTACCATTGAAAGGTAGTTGATTGAGAATAGGAATCCTCAAGAGTTGAGAAAATTCTTCCAAAGTAGGCACAAGCTGGTAGTCAGGAAATGTGAAGCAGTGGTGCAAAGGGTCAAAGAACTGGAAGAGAACCTTCATCATGTCCTCCTCTGTGTTGGAAGTGACCAAGTTGAGTAGACGACCATGTCTCTCGGTGAATGAAGAATTCTCAGGAATCCTTGAAGCTAACTCCTTGAGTTGTGGAGGAATTCTTACAAGGTTGACTTGGATAGTTTTCCTGTGAAGTGAATCCATAACCTACCAAACAGGAACAAAGATGAATTTCCAAAATCCTTGAAATGGTTAGTGGATGTATATGATGCTCATAATGTCCATGATGTTATGCACAAGTATATATGTACAAGCAAATCACACAAGTTCCTAGTTTAGGCTTGCATGGGGTTTCATAGGTAAGTACCCTCTTGAAGTTTAGTTGGCTCAACCTGTCCTAGCAATAGTAACCGGGTTCTAAGGAGCTCAATATCACTGGATTGTTTCCTTGTTCATTGTTTCAATTCAAGCCTCTTGATTGGCGACCGAAATATTCCAAAGAACCAACCCTCAATGAGTGTAGTATCGATTATCTACCAACTTCGGACTGCACCAAAGTCGGTCATCTCACTACATCCTAAAAGGCCAAGTTGGTCAAGTAAAGGTTCTAGAAGTTCGTTAGTGCTTCATGACATCACTCAGCGGCCTCGTATTCTCTTTGATTGACTCAAAGGCTACCGGTACCCACAAATATGTCACACTAACATAGCTATTGCTTAGACCGTGTCGGTATACCCTGCACAGTTTCCACAACGTATTCCTATTTACCTATAATGTTTCCTAAATCCAGGTGGAGGATTAAAACCCAAACAATAGAAAGGGTGCTTAGATCACTTGCTTTGCTTTGAAATTGTTTGAAATGGTGCTTGGTGTTTGATGTGTTTTTGAAATTAAAAAAGAGGCCATCGTTTAGGAAATCTTTGTAATGATTCTCGTTCGTAAGAATGTCTACGAAGATGTTTGTCTTTTGAAAAATGTTTCAATGTTTTGTAAGATGTTTTTGAAATGTGTGTGTTTGTTTTTGAAAATAGCAAGGATTATTTTGAAATGGAGCAAATAACTTAGAAGCTATCTACCTACCCAAAAATGTCTTTCTTGTACATTTTCATTCCTTTGACATGGTTGTCTTACCATTGATTTGGTAAGCAACCCTATCTTTGGATGTTAACGGGACGGGCGTGGGTCATCGTATAACCATGATAGCAATATTGCTAAGTACCTTGGCATTTTTTTCGAGGGACCAAGATCATTTTCGTAAGGAAACTTCGAATAGCGTCATCGAGGGACTATGATCTTTTGATTTTGTTTGTTTTACCAAGATACTTTACATGCATATCATGGCTATTTTATAAGGCAACTGAGTGGAAATACCTTAAGGGTGTTTGTGTGCAAGTGTGTTTAATTGCATGCTTGATTTTATCTTGAATTAGGATTTTCTATTTCATTGATTTTATCTTTCCATACATATCCTAATTGCTAGCATTTACATTTGAAAGCAATAAAAATGCGGAAATGTAAAATCCTATGCTATTACAATATTTAGGGGGTGGGGGATACACACTTACAAATGGGGAATCCAGCGAGAAAAATAAAGAAAAATAACAAGAAGAAGAAAAAGAGAAAGAGGGTGGGGGCCAGCACACTCCTGATAGGAAGTCAAAAGTTCTGACCCAGGCCGGCTGCAGGATATCAACCTGTTAGTGAAAATGTATGAGTCAGAACTTTTGACTCTGGTGCACTGCAAAACAGAAACTTGTTAGTGGGGAGGTCAGAAGTTCTGACTCCCATGCGCTGCAAAACAAAAATCTGTTAGTGGGGAAGTCAGAAGTTCGACCCTGATGGGAACACAATAATTTTCAGAAGTTCTGATATCATTGATAACAAAACAGGTCTCAGAAGTGCTGGCGTCAAAGTCAGAACTTGGTTTCCCGCTGTGCTAGTCAGAACATCTGCAATTTGGTTATTTCTTCCTAAAACAGAAAACATGCCTAAGGCACTTTCAGCAGGTATCATGGCGCCTCAGAAGTAAAGAGAAACAAAAACAAAAAATCAGAGGCAAGTATGCCTTTGCTAATTCTAACTCTGAGTCTCAATTTATTCAAGACAGTTCTGAGCTGATTCGTTCTCCACTTAAGCATGCAGAGGCGTAAAAATCTCAGAATGTAAACAACATCAGAAGCATGATATTTACATTGTGTTTATTGAGCATGAAAATCTGATGATGTTTAGCAGCGTGGTGAGAGTCAGCAGGTGCTTACCTTGTTGTTGGAAGAAAATCTGTGAATTGGAGCTAGCTTTAGCTCTGATGGTGTTCTGGACAGGTTCTTTTTTTGAATGGGTGGATGAAGAGCATATATGGTTAGAAACTGTATGGGCGTTTTCTAGTCAAGAAGCAAATTGGGTACAAATGAAGTTTGGAGGCAGGAGGTTCAAAGTTATGTTCAAAGCTCTTGAAACACTACGAATTTTGGCAGAGTTTCACAATGTTTTCTTGCTAGAATTTTCTGTTTCTCTTCTAGCATTTTTTCTAGGTTTTGGACCGGGCTTTTTCAATGGACAATGGTGCTCTATTTATAGGAAAGGATTTGTGGATTTTTTAAACGTCAAATGGCGCCAATACCATGCAATAGGTGTTGACTTGCTCCTGAAGGAAGTTTATGAAAAGTTGTGATGATGGACATTTTTTCAGCCTAGGCTGGAACAGTAAGTGAGGATTAAGGGAAAGTGACACCCATAGGCGAAAAGTGGCGCATAGATCCATGCCTAAACCTGCACGAGGGTGTTACTATGCCACACGTGGAGAGACCCCTTGGATGAATGTTCAAAAGTGGTTGTGAGCATTAATGAGCATTAAATGGTGATGAGATTTTTCAAAATCAGAAATCTTGTAATAGGGGATTTTACATCATTACCTAAACCTGAGCCAGCAGTTCTTCATCATAAAACAACGCAACCAAGCTCTGATCTTGGCCTCTTGCTGCCTCAGCAAATTCTAAGGATTCTCCAGACTTTCTAGCATGTTCCTTGGATTCGCTTCTGAAAATTCTAGACTTAGAGATTATGTTTCAGTGTAACATCCACTCTTCTGACCCCTTTATCTTCTAATTCCAGCATGTTCTGAAGGAGCCTTCAGGCTTCTTTGCTTTCTTTGCATTCCTCTAGCAAACTCTGGCTGAACTTGCGTAACTGCTGAAAGAGCCATGTTCTGTTTGAAGATTACGTGCTGAACCATGTTTATAACTTCTAACTAAATTGGCGTAGCTGTTGAAGATCCACCTTCTGACTGAATATTATGTGCTGAGCCATGTTTACAACTTCTGACCGTTTCTGCCTGGAGGTTGGTTCAGAAGTTCTGAAGTGTCATTTTTCTTAAATACTTTAGAAAAATTCTAAGTATTTAGAATTTAACTTTTTCAAGGTAAAATTTGACTTTTGAGCTTGCAAATGACCACTATGCTCTTGTAAATGGTTTACTTGGAAAGAAATGATAATTCAGGGCTTGGATTTGTTTAAGAGGAAATCTGGGAATCCAGGATGATTTCCTGAAGAATGAAAGGACAAATTTTGGGGTACAACAACCTTTGATTGGTGTTCTTTCTCCAGGAGTCTATCTTCGGTTAGTGTGATACGGTGGCAGAACCGACTGTTTAATACTGGTTTACATTTTGTATTCGCAAATGTCGCGGTAAGCAAGAGTCGCCACCGACTTTTATTTTATCCAACAAAGGAAAAGGAAAAAGAACAGAAAAAACTTTTTTCGAGAATGTTTCTGATACGGGGGGTAGATTATAGAAAGGGAAGGTGTTAGCACCCTTTCTATCCGTGGTTTTCCACGGGCTCTTAGGTACTTGCTCATTTTTAAAATTGCTTGTGTGTGCTTGTTTTGAAAAGGTTTTACTTCGTGATAACCCTTGTATCAGTCCTCAAGAGTGTGACGAAGTTGTTTTGAAAATTGTTTTGAAAAGTTTTTGTGTGAAAAGTTTTGTTTGAGCAAGTACCTAGGAGCTAATCTACCTACTCGAAAAAGGTCTATTCGTTTTCCTTTAGACAGCGCTATCCTATTATTAAAGAATAAGTAGCCTCGTTGTTGGAGTTTTTAAAGGGACGTTCGAAGGGAAGAAATGGTCTCTGAAGGCAACAAGTAAAGATGCCTTAGCATTTCGAAGGGATTATCATCATAAGATCAATTCGTAGGCATCTCGAGGGACAAGTAGGGACTATGATCTTTATGACAATTTTGAATCGCGGGTCATTGCTAAGGTACCCCTACGTTCGAGAGACATGACCAATATTTCTGAGGCAACCAAGTGGGGCAAACCCTAGGATTGACCATGTGCAAGTGTATTTTTTTCCAGTTAATTATCTTTGCATATTTAGGGTTTTCTACTGTATTAAGTGCAATTCGTCTTTCCATACAATCCTATACATACATCTAAGCAGTTTATAGTTTGCGGAAATTAAAATGCAAGAAATTAGAGTCCTAGCTATTACAAGGCTTTTGCAGATACATAATTATTTTGACTGTAAATAAAATGTGGAATTAAAATCCTATTTAAATCTATTACAAACTCGGAGCAGTTACAAATAATAAAAAAGAAAATTAAAAGCGCGCGGCAAATTAAATGCAAGAAATAATTAGACGACCTAAAAATCTAATTTGAGAAAATATTTATGTTCTTTTTAAGGAAAAATTAGGTTAAGTACTAAGTTAAACCCTAATTCTAATTATTTTGAATTATAATAAAAAGACATTAAATTACCCTAATTTAATTAAACTAATTAATTAATAAAAATTTTATGAAAAAAGGGATTTTTGATGTTTTTATGATTTTTTGATTAAATAAAAAAATATGATTTATTTTTGGTGTTATTAAAAAAACATAATTAATAAATAATAAGAAAAAGAATTAAAAAATAAAAAAAGAGTAAGAACATGGGCCTGCATAAGCGCCCAGGGGGGTGTGTTTTGGAATTTTCAAGGCCCACTATGGCTGAGCCCAATTTGCGCCAGATCCTGTGTTGGCATGCTTGGACGGTGCACCATGGTCTCTCCTTGGATTGAACATTGGATCTGCATTGGCAACGATCCAGTGGCTGGATCAATGGGGCGCATGATAGACACCTAGCTTTGGAATGTATGGAATCTTCAAGTGTATATTGAGAAAATAAGGAAAATGCTGGGACCTGGGATCGAACCCAGGTCCTTCCACTCATTCCATGCTTGCCCTGCCATCGGTGCTACGCTGCTTAATTGTTATAATAATAAAATTAAAGCATAATATGTAAAACAACATGGATGGTCCAAAAAACGCGCGATTATTCAAATGGCCCAGTGAGAGGGTGACAACTCACCGTCTTATTCCCTGTCCGTCGTTTTAGATCTCATATCTATACCTACGAACAAAAGTCCATAGCTATACACCTGTAAGCTTCAAAAATCCATACCACGCATGATAAATTAATTCTAAAGACACCAATTAACTCGTCTTGATCTCACGAGCATCATGACATCAATTTCTTGGCCTAATTTTACCTGTACAAAGAAGCCCCAAAATGGCTTCTTAAACCCTAGCCATGGAAAATATCAGTATATGCGTCATAACATTAATTAATTAATCCCAACATGTTGCAAATATGTTGACAAGCACAAATATACCATTCAAACATGCCTAAGATGCAAGAATTATCGTAATCGATTTTGAGAATAGATGCAAACTGTATGAAGCCTAGGGGACGATTCTAGGCTCGCGAATGCTTGCAATGAATTGTGTTAGCTCCAAGAGATGTCCGGGAAGCGATTGAAAGCATTGGAATGGCCTAAATCACCCTCTATATGAGAAAACGACTCAACACTTTTTGTCCAATTTTTGAATTTTCTTTCTCTCTTCTCACGGCTGCAACCCTTGTTTTCTTGCCTTGTTTTTGTTCATTATATGTAGTATGATGCATTAGGGTAACAAAAACGACCCAAACCCTTTGGGATTATGGAGATTGAATGAGATTTTCTTTCCATATGATATCTTTCCATAACCATGCAAATCATGCTATTTTTGCCTCAAATTACCTTGATTCATTTTGATCTTATTTGGCCATCATAATTAGATTTGATTTCCATCAAAATCAGATCATAAAAACAATCTTTGATATTTTTTGTTATTTATTTGATTTAATATGATTTTTAATAAATAAAAATCGTAATAAAATAAATAAATAGAGCAAATAAGATATGGATGCTGATTTGGGTCGTGTACCATGTCCTTAACAAGATACAATCCTAAAATGCTAGGCCCTTTTGGCAAAAAATGCATTTTTAGCACATTTGACTTTTGGCAATTTTCCAAAAATGGTCATATTTGACAATGCACAACTTTTCCAATTTTAACCCTAGAGAGGTGTTCTTGGAATTTTTATAAAGCTTAGGATGTCCCCTAAACAACCCTTTTGGTCTCATTTCAATTGAGTCTTCCATGTTCATGTAAGAAGCTTTGACCCAAATGGTGTTTTTGTTGATTTTCAAAAGTACCTATAATGTAGAAATACATATCTTTTTATGAGTGAATTTCTTGAACTTGAGGGTTGAAGATGAGTTGTATAAAATTGGATTCCCTTCAAAATGAGCCTTATATGATAAATTTCTGATAAAGTATGAGAAAGTTATGCTTGGTCAAAGTTTGGTTGACTTTTCCTAAGAAACCCTAACTTAGCAACTTTTGAGTTTTGATGAATTAGGAGCACTCCTTGAGGAATCATGAACAAACCTTGATCAAATGATGAATATCAGTTCAAAATGTTGATGTTGACCAAAAATCTTGATGTTTGACTATATGTGGGCCACTGTTGACTTTTGACCTAATATAGTCGATTCTCAAGCATCTGAGCAGTTGACTGAGCAAACCTCTTGTGCAAAGCTTGAAATTTGACATGGAGAGTCTTGAGGACATATTAGGACTATGGAGAGCATATGAGGCCTTTTTAGCTCACCCTTCTTGATGAAAATGGAAACCCTAGTTGGAGGTTCATTGCTTTAGGGGAGAGTTTGTCTGGTCAACTCTTGAGCATCCTTGAGCAAGTTGAGGGTCTTGATGAGCATATGTTGAGTAAAATGGGAGGGCAAATTTTAGGGTATAACAACTGCCCCATGTTCAATCTTCTTACACCTGAGGATGTAGATTGGCTTGTCTGCCTTTCGTGATCTGAAGGTGGAAGATGATTGGACATTAGAGTGCCTAGAAATTTGCACTCGCATGAAGTGCATGGTGATCGATCGATAATATCGGGAATAGGCTTACAAATGCCATTTGGAAGGTGACGGAGAATTTTCGGAGATGGGCTTAAAGATGCCATATAGAGAAGCTATCGGTTGTATAAAAGATTCCTTCTCGAGAATTCCTGTACCTGCCATTGAGGAGGAATTTGTTGGGGAATGTTGATTTATGTCTTGGGAAATTGAGTTTAGGAGCTTCGGTTGTCCATTACTCTACTGGGGAATTAACTCCTGATTGAGGAGGTGGAAGTGAACTGTAGATCTGGTCAGGGTCCAGGATGTACAGTAACTTACTGGGGAAAGGTGAAATTGACCGTATCTGGTCGGGTCTGGGTCTTACGGTGTTGTAAACTGGTGTCTGGAGATAAGAGAGAAGGAACCTGGATGGTAGGGTTACTTCGGGATGAGAGCCTGGATAGTAGGGCTATGAGAAGTAACTTGGATAATAGGGTTACTTCGGGATGAAATTCTGGATAGTAGGGATATGAGAAGGAACCTGGATAGTAGGGTTACTTCGGGATAAAAGCCTGGATAGTAGGGCTATGAGAAGGAACCTGGATAGTAGGGTTACTTCGGGATGAGAGCTTGGATAGTAGGGCTGTGAGAAGGAACCTGGATAGTAGGGTTACTTTGGGATGAAAGCCTGGATAGTAGGGCTATGAGAAGGAACCTGGATAGTAGGGTTACTTCGGGATGAGAGCCTGGATAGTAGGGCTGTGAGAAGGAACCTGGATAGTAGGGTTACTTCGGGATGAAAGCCTGGATAATAGGGCTATGAGAAGGAACCTGGATAGTAGGGTTACTTCGGGATGAAAGCTTGGATAGTAGGGATATGAGAAGGAACCTGGATAGTAGGGTTACTTCGGGATGAAATCCTGGATAGTAGGGCTGTGAGAAGGAACCTGGATAGTAGGGTTACTTCAGGATGAAAGCCTGGATAGTAGGGCTATAAGAAGGAACCTGGATAGTAGGGTTACTTCAAGATGAAAACCTGGATAGTAGGGCTATGAGAAGGAACCTAGATAGTAGGGTTACTTCGGGATGAAAGCCTGGATAGTTGACCCGTTAGGTTTCCAGAACTGAGTTTCCATTCGTCGTCTGTAGACGTGACATGTATAACTGCTGGATTTATTGAAGATAATCGCCTTTCTTGAAAAGATATCAGGGTTAATTATATGCGATGCATGAAATGCGTGGTGGGATGATGTTCTCAAAATAAATGAGATTATGCTGTATATGATATGTGGGCGCATGTCATGATGTATGTACATGAAATGCTATCGGAGTATGTCCGAGTCTGGGAAAATAAATCCCTGACTGCTGCTAGAGATTTATGAATATTCTGTCAGGAAGAGATTCTGCTTGAGAATAAACTCTGCAGGGAACAAACTTAGAAAGTGAATTTCTTTAGCTGAAGTAATAAGCTCTGTCGGCGATTGAGCTTATGCATCCAAAGAAATAAATTCTGCTTGGGAGGTAAAATTTACTGGCCTGTTCGTGATTATGAAATTCAGCTGGGGGATATAGCTGTCAGGTTTTTGAATGACCCTGGCTGAGGAGATTACTTCCTGTTTAGGGAAAGCCGACATCAATGCTTTTGTATATTTTTACTTTGTAGGGAGTGTATGTACTGATAGTTATGCTCCGAAGTTGACTCTATCCCGGTACCTGCTGGGCAGAGTAACTGTCGAGTTTGACACTTCTTATTTTTGCCCCTGTTTCTGGAATTACGAGTAATTGTTTTTTGTTTCTTATGTAAATATTTATGAGCAAAAATCATATTCAAATGCATATGTCAAGAATAAATCATTGGACGTTCTTGCAAAACAAAACATGAAATGAAAAACTCAGAGTTTCTTGCAAAAATGATTTTGTATTGATTTTTGAAGTTGGCCTGTAATAGGCGTTTTCGTACAAGGAGGCTGACGTTCTAGTAAGAGAACACCGCCGTAAAAATAGAAGCTATACAATTTATGTAAAAGAAAACAGCTATGTGCAACAATCCTATTGAGTTCCAACTCTGCTATTGCCCTTATGTCTTCGAGCATCTCATCACTTTGCTACTTGGCCGAAAGTTGATCAGATTGATTGGTGCCGTTCGAGCTTGATAGTCGATACCGAAGTCTGGTCGCAAGATGATTCAATGGGACATAGTGATACACTTTTTATCCCTAACTTTTTCCTGAACTGCCCTTTCGGGTTTTCAGTCCACCGGGATACCCTTTTTTGCCCAAGCCGCCTTTTCAGGTTTTCGGCTTGCCGGGTGTATAGATTTTTCCATTTTCATCCCTTATTTTTACCCGAACCCTTTTGGTTCACCGGGAAGCCCTTATTTTTGCCTAGGACAGTCAACCTAGCAGGTATCTTAATTAGGCGTAGTATCTTTTCACTATGTTTGCATTGACAGGGTGAGGAAGGTCGTCACCGTCCATGGTGGTTAGAATCATAACTCCACCCGAGAAAATGTTCTTAACCATAAATGGACCTTCGTATGTGGGGGTCCATTTGCCCCTGGGATCACCTTGTGGCAGTATGATGCGCTTGATCACCAGATCCCCAACTTGATATTCTTGACGTCTAACTTTCTTGTTAAAAGCCTTGATCATTCGCTTTTGATACGTTTGACCATGACTGTAACGCCCGTAATTTAATTAATTATTTAATTAAATTATTTTTGGAATATTTGTGAAGTTGTATTATAATTAATTGGATTTAATTATTTTATTAAGTGGAGAAATAATATTAGAGATATAATATTATGTGGTGAAATAATATTAGAAGTATAATATTATTTGATGTGGGCTTATTTTGAAGGAACAGAAGTAATAAGGGTGTGTATTGGTTTTAAGCCCAATAAGGAGTAAATAGAATAATAGGGTTATTTTATTGTTGTTAGAAGATAATAGAAAGAAAGAAGCAGTAGAAGAATAAGGATTGAGAAAGAACGTGTAAGGTGCTAGAGAAAGTGGAAAACGACAAGAACGAGAATTCAACCGGAAATTGTAGAGCGACCTTCAATCCAAGGTAAGGGTGGGGTTCTAACTCTATAATTGGGTTTATAATTATTGGTATGTGGGGTTAGAGATGATTGTTGTCTTGTTCTTGAATAGAAAATATATGATTGTTGTATGATGAGAATTGATGAATTTTAGATGAATAATGATGTCATGATGTTGTTTGATTGATGTAGAATTATAAGGTATATGTGAGTGATGATTATCCATGAATATATTATGTTTTAGGGCTTTAGGTATGAATTCGTAGTGAGTTGCAGTGATGAAAAACGCAGAATATTGCAGTGATGAAAAACACAGAATTAGGCCAGAAGGATATCAAAAGTTGCTGTATTAGAATAATGAATTAAATTGGAGATAGAATTTGTCATATTGTTCTTAGTTAGGTTGATATCAGGATAAGAATTAAAATAGTAGGATTGGTAAAAAGTAGCAGTTCTGATGGTAGAAGCTATGGTGGTTAGAAGTTGCATTGAATTATTAGAGAGTAGAAGTTATGATGGTAGAAGTAGTGTTAGTCAGAAGTTGGGTTGGTCAGAAGTTGGGTTAGTCATAAGTTGCATTGTTAAAAGTTGTATTGGTCAGAAGTTGGGTTAGTCAGAAGTTGTGTTATCAGAAGTTGGGTTGTCAGAAGTTATGCTGTCAGAAGTTATGCTGTCAGAAGTTGTGCTGTCAGAAGTTATGCTGTCAGAAGTTGTGCTGTCAGAAGTTGTGCTGTCAGAAGTTGTGCTATCAGAAGTTGTGCTGTCAGAGGTTGTGCTGTCAAAAGTTGTGATGTCAGAAAATGTGCTGTCAGAAGTTATGTTGGTCAGAAGTTGTGTTATTAGAAGCTGTGTTATTAGAAGTTGTGTTGGTTAGAGGTTGTGATGTTAGAGGTTGTGCTGGCCAGAAGTTGTGTTGGCCTTTGTGTTGTTTTCGTACAAAATATGGAAGTTAGATGCTTAGAAGTTGTTGTTTGAACTATAACAATAGGAATAGTGATGGTGATGATGTTTGAGTTACAGAATAGTAGTACTGATTTACGGTGGAATTAATATTCAACTGAGTTGTTAGTGAGAAGTTATTCATGATGTTCTGTTGATGATTTATAATAAATAAATGATGTTTGATGATTTATAATAAATAAATTATGTTTAATAAATTATTTTGATGATATGAGATGTTTATGACGAGACATTGAGATGCATTTGAGATGTTGTTATTTTGAGATGCTTTTGAGATGTTAATTGAAATGTTTTTGAGATGATTTGAGATGTTGTTAACTTGGGTGTTGTTATTACATTCATGGTTGTGTCGCATACATTGCATTTTTAAGATGGAGCTTATGCTCGTTGAGATGGCCTGTATTGGCGAATTTTGAGATGAAGGCTATGCCTTGTTGATGCCTCTATTAATTGGCAAATTTTTGAGATGAGAGTTCTGCTCCAATGGTACCACATGCATTTGCATAGTATTGAGTCGCATTATATGATTGTTTAGAGAAGTGTATTTTGATGTTGATGAATGCGTATATGCGTTGTAATTATTGTAGATTATGAGATGAGAAGTGGTGATGTTATTGATCTAATTTAATATATTAATTATCATGCGCTTTATTATATTGTTAGATATCTCACCCCTTCTGTTTGAATGTTGCCCTTATGTTGGTAACGTGCAGGTAATCGAGAGTGAAGGTTGTATTCCTTCAATAGTTCGAGTCGGTGTCATTGCTCTGATATATAACACTCGGGGGGATGAACGCTTGCTGTTTTTGATTGTTGATTTTCAGTTGTTGAACTTTAAATTGATTATTATTAAATATATGATGTTTCAAAGTTGCTGTTTTGTTGTTAGAGATGTTATTAAGAATTCCGCTACGTAGATGTTGAATTATTTGATTAAAGATGTTACGTTGATGGTTCACCCGATGTTTTAAAAAGTGTTATATATCCACGATGAATGCAATGGATTTTGATAGAAGAATTTGTGACGTCCCGATTCGTTTGTATGATTGAATTTTATAAATCTGATTTATTTATATAATTTGCCGGGGTAGAATTAGGGTGTTACAAAGTTGGTATCAGAGCAAAAGGTTGGTCCGACCTTGTCGTCGATTCTTAGTTGTCTAACAGTCGAGTATTGTTATTTGAGTTCTAAACGTTGTTTATGTTGTAGTGAGAAGTTGAGATGGCTGGAAGAAATGATGCTGCACTTGATGCTGCCCTAGAAGCAATGGCTCATGCGATAGAAAATCAGCCGAATGCTGACGGGAATGCTGGATCTCATAGCTTGACGACCTTCCAGAGAGAGAATCCACCTATGTTCAAGGGAAAGTATGATCCTAACGGAGCATTGGAATGGTTGAAAGAGATTGAGAGAATCTTTCGCGTGATGGACTGCACCCCAGCGTAGAAGGTTCGTTATGGGACTCATATGCTAGCAGTCGAGGCTGATGACTGGTGGCTAGAGACTTGTTAGAAGTTAGAAGCTGCAGGTGAGAATGTCACTTGGGCTGTGTTCCGTAGGGAGTTTTTGAAAAAGTATTTTCCTGAAGATGTCAGTGGTAAGAAGGAAATTGAGTTCCTTGAGCTGAAGCAAGGAAGTATGTCTATTGTTGAGTATGCTGCCAAGTTTGCTGAGTTGGCCAAGTTTTATCCGCATTACGCTGAGGAAAATGTTGAGTTTTCGAAGTGTATTAAATTTGAGAATGGGTGGTGCCTGGAGATTAAGAAAGCAGTTGGATATCAGAAATTCCGTGTCTTTGCTGATTTGATTGATAACTGTAGGATTTACGAAGAGGACAATAATGCTCATTACAAGATTATCAGTGAGAAGAGGGGTAAGCACCCACAAAATCGTGGTAAGCCTTATGATGCCCCAGCCGGTAAAGGTAAACAGAAAGTTTCTCATGGTCAGAGGACTAGTGGGGGAGATGCTCCTGCTGGTGTGGTTTGTTTGAAGTGTGGGAAACATGGACACAAGAGTAATGTATGCACTACTAAAGTGAAGAGGTGTTTCCGTTGTGGCAAGAACGGACATGTTATATATGAGTGTGAACACAAGAATGTGGTTTGTTTCAACTGTAAAGAAGAAGGGCACATTGGTAGCCAGTGTCTGAAACCGAAGAGGGCTCAGTCAAGTGGTAAAGTGTTTGCTTTGGTTGAGGATCAGACAGCTGCTGAGGACAGACTTATTAGAGGTACATGTTTCATTAATAATACTCCTTTAATCACTATTATTGATACTGGTGCTACACATTGTTTTATTGCTGCTGATTGTGTTGAAATATTGGGTCTTATGTTGTCTTCTTTGGATGGAGAAATGGTCGTCGATACTCCAGCCAAGGGGTCGGTGACTACTTCTTTTGTGTGTGCTAAGTGTCCCTTGTCGATCTTCGATAGAGACTTTGTTGTTGATTTGGTTTGTTTACTGTTAAGAGGGTTGGATGTGATTTTGCGTATGAACTGGTTAGAGCATAAATATGTTCATATTAACTGTTATGACAAGTCTGTGAAGTTTTCTACTCCCGAGGAAGAGGAAGATGGTCTGTTGTCTGCTAGACAGTTGAGGAAATTGATGCAAGAGGAAGCGCAAATCTTTTTGTTGATGGCGTCTCTATCTGTAGAGACTCAAGCTATAATTAAGGAATTGTAGGTGGTGTGTGAATTTCCTGAAGTTTTCCCTGATGAAATTCCTAATGTACCGCCGGAGAGGGAAGTTGAATTTGCAATTGATCTTGTACCTGGTACCAGACCTGTGTCTATGGCACCATACAAGATGTCTGCATCTAAGTTGTCAGAGTTGAAGAAGAAATTGGAAGAGTTACTTGAGAAGAAGTTTGTAAGCCAAGTGCATCGCCGTGGGGAGCTCCAGTGCTGTTAGTAAAGAAGAAAGATGGAAGTATGAGGCTTTGTGTTGATTATAGACAACTGAATAAAGTGACGATTAAGAACAAGTACCCGCTTCCAAGAATAGATGACTTGATGGAAAAATTGGTGGATGCTCGTGTATTTAGTAAGATTTATCTGAGGTCGGGTTACCATCAGATTAAAGTGAAGGATGAAGATATTCAGAAGACGGATTTCAGAATGCGTTATGGACATTACGAGTATTCAGTGATGCCTTTTGGTGTTACTAATGCGTCGGGATTATTCATGGAATATATGAATCGTATCTTTCATACTTATTTGGATCGGTTTGTAGTGGTGTTCATTGATGATATTTTGATTTACTCTAAGTCAGAAGAAGAGCATGCTGAACATCTAAGAGTAGTATTGCATGTTTTGAAAGAGAAGAATTTGTATGCAAAGTTGTCCAAGTGTGAATTTTGGTTAAAAGAGGTTAGTTTTCTTGGTCATGTGATTTTTGGTAGTGGCATTGCTGTAGATCCATCGAAGGTTAATGCTGTGTTGCAATGGGAAACTCCAAAGTCAGTTACTGAGATCATAAGCTTTTTGGGATTAGCTGGTTATTATAGAAGGTTTATCGAAGGGTTTTCTAAGTTGTCACTTCCGTTGACTAAGTTGACTTGTAAAGGTAGAGCTTTTGTTTGGGATGTTCAGTGCCAAGAAAGTTTTATGGAATTGAAGAAGAGGTTGACGTCGGCTCCGATTTTGACGTTGCCTAATCCAGGAGAGCCTTTTGTGGTGTATTGTGATGCTTCTAAGATGGGTTTAGGAGGTGTGCTTATGCAGAATGGTAAGGTAGTCACTTATGCGTTAAGGCAGTTGAGGACTCATGAGAAGAACTATCCTACGCATGATTTAGAGCTTGCTGCAGTTGTTTTTGCATTGAAGATTTGGAGGAATTATCTTTACGGTTCTAGATTTGAAGTGTTTAGTGACCATAAGAGTTTGAAGTATTTGTTTGATCAGAAGGAGTTGAATATGCGGCAGCGAAGATGGTTAGAATTGCTAAAGGATTATGATTTCAGTTTGAATTACCATCCAGGAAAAGCAAATGTGGTAGCTGATGCGTTGAATCGAAAGACTTTACATATGTCAACAATGATGATTAAAGAGTTGGAATTGATTGAGAAGTTCAGAGATATGAGCTTAGTTTGCGAGGTTACTCCGTAGAGTGTTATGTTGGGTATGTTGAAGATTAATAATAAATTTCTAGATAGTATCAGAGAAGCTTAGAAGTTGGACGTGAAACTGGTAGATTTGATGGTTGGGATTGACCAGTCTGAGAATAATGATTTTAAGCTAGATGCGCAAGGTGTGTTGAGATTTCGTAACTGGATTTGTATTCCTGATGATGTTGAGATGAAGAAAGTGATACTTGAAGAGAGTCATAGAAGTAAGTTGAGTATTCATCCAGGAGCTACGAAGATGTATCAAGATTTGAAAGGTTTGTTTTGGTGGCCTGGGATGAAGAGTGATGTGGCTCGGTTCATGTATTCATGTTTGACTTGTCAGAAGTCGAAAGTTGAACATTAGAAGCCTGCATGGTTGATGCAACCGTTGGAAGTTCCAGAATGGAAATGGGATAGCATTTCAATGGACTTTGTGACAAGATTGCCTAATACTTTAAGAGGACATGATTCGGTTTGGGTGATTGTTGATAAGCTTACAAAGTCAGCCTATTTTATTCCTATTAACATCAGTTTTCCGGTGCCGAAGTTGGTTGTGATTTATATTAGTGTGATTGTGAAGTTGCATGGTGTTCCTTTATGCATTGTGTCAGATAGAGATCCAAGATTTACTTCTGATTTTTGGAAGAGTTTGCAAGAAGCGTTGGGTTCTAAGTTGAGGTTGAGTTCAGTGTATCATCCTCAGACAGATGGTCAGACTGAACGGATGATTCAATCGTTGGAAGACTTGTTGAGGGCATGTGTTCTTGAGCATGGAGGTTCGTGGGATACTTATCTTCCGTTGATAGAGTTCACGTATAATAACAGTTACCATTCTAATATTGGGATGGCACCTTTTGAAGCATGGTATGGTCTAAGATGTAGAACTCCATTATGTTGGCATGAATCTGGTGAAAGTGTAGTACTTGGACATGAACTTGATCGTGAGACTACTGATAAGGTGAAGTTGATTCAAGAAAAGATGAAAGCTTCACAAAGTAGACATAAGAGTTATCATGACAAGCGAAGGAAAGATTTAGAATTCCAAGCTGGCGATCATGTGTTTTTGAGAGTTACACCTGTGACTGGTGTTGGGCGAGCGTTGAAGTCTAAGAAGCTCACTTCTTGTTTTATTGGATCGTATCAGATTTCAGAGAGAGTGGGGAATGTTGCTTATAGAGTGGCTTTACCACCTAATCTTTCGAATTTGCATGATGTGTTTCATGTGTCGCAACTTCGGAAGTATATTTAAGATCCATCTCATGTGATTCATATGGACGATGTGCAAGTACAGGATAATCTTACGGTGGAGACGATGCCTGTACGGATCGCGGATCGTGAAATGAAGACTCTGATGGGAAAAGAGATTGTCTTGGTTAAAGTGGTTTGGCTAGGAGCTGCTGATGAAAGCATGACTTGGGATTTGGAGAGCAAGATGCGAGACTCCTATCCTGAATTGTTTGATTGAGGTAAATTTTTGAGGACGAAAATATTCTAAGTGGGGGAGAGTTGTAACGCCCGTAATTTAATTAATTATTTAATTAAATTATTTTTGGAATATTTGTGAAGTTGTATTATAATTAATTGGATTTAATTATTTTATTAAGTGGAGAAATAATATTAGAGATATAATATTATGTGGTGAAATAATATTAGAAGTATAATATTATTTGATGTGGGCTTATTTTGAAGGAATATAAGTAATAAGGGGGTGTATTGGTTTTAAGCCCAATAAGGAGTAAATAGAATAATAGGGTTATTTTATTGTTGTTAGAAGAGAATAGAAAGAAAGAAGCGGTAGAAGAATAAGGATTGAGAAAGAACGTGCAAGCTGCTAGAGAAAGTGGAAAATGGCAAGAACGAGAATTCAACCAGAAATTGTAGAGAGACCTTCAATCCAAGGTAAGGGTGGGGTTCTAACTCTATAATTGGGTTTATGATGATTGGTATGTGGGGTTAGAGATGATTTCAGTCTTGTTCTTGAATTGAAAATATATGATTGTTGTATGATGAGAATTGATGAATTTTAGATGAATAATGATGTCATGATGTTGTTCGATTGATGTAGAATTATAAGGTGATTGTGAGTGATGATTATCCATGAATATATTACGTTTTTTGGCTTTAGGTATGAATTCCGTAGTGAGTTGCAGTGATGAAAAATGCAGAATTAGGCCAGAAGGATATCAGAAGTTGCTGTATTAGAATAATGAATTAAATTGGAGATAAAATTTTTCGTACTGTTCTTAGTTAGGTTGATATCAGGCTAAGAATTAAAATAGTAGGATTGGTAAAAAGTAGCAGTTCTGATGGTATAAGCTATGGTGGTTAGAAGTTGCGTTGAATTTTTAGAGAGTAGAAGTTTTGATGGTAGAAGCAGTGTTAGTCAGAAGTTGGGTTGGTCAGAAGTTGGGTCAGTCAGAAGTTGCATTGTCAAAAGTTGCATTGGTCAGAAGTTAGGTTAGTAAGAAGTTGTGTTATCAGAAGTTGGGTTGTCAGAAGTTGTGCTGTCCGAAGTTGTGTTGTCAGAAGTTGTGCTGTCAGAAGTTGGGCTGTCAGAAGTTGTGCTGTCAGAAGTTGTACTGTCAGAAGTTGTGCTGTCAGAAGTTGTGTTATTAGAAGCTGTGTTATTAGAAGTTGTGTTGGTTAGAGGTTGTGATGTTAGAGGTTTTGCTGGCCAGAAGTTATGTTGGCCTTTGTGTTGTTTTCGTACAGAATATGGAAGTTAGATGCTTAGAAGTTATTGTTTGAACTATAACAATAAGAATAATGACGGTGATGACATTTGAGTTACATAATAGCAGTATTGATTTACAGTGGAATTAATGTTCAGCTGAGTTGTTAGTGAGAAGTTATTCATGATGCTCTGTTGATGATTTATAATAAATAAATGATGTTTGATGATTTATAATAAATAAATGATGTTTAATAAATTATTTTGATGATATGAGATGTTGATGACGAGACGTTGAGATGCATTTGAGATGTTGTTATTTTGAGATGCTTTTGAGATGTTAATTGAAATGTTTTTGAGATGATTTGAGATGTTATTAACTTGGGTGTTGTTATTACATTCATGGTTGTGTCGCATATATTGCATTTTTGAGATGGAGCTTATGCTCGTTGAGATGGACTGTATTGGCGAATTTTGAGATGAAGGCTATGCCTTGTTGATGCCTCTATTAATTGGAATTTTTTTGAGATGGGAGTTCTGCTCCAATGGTACCACATGCATTTGCATAGTATTGAGTCGCATTATATGATTGTTTAGAGAAGTGTATTTTGATGTTGATGAATGCGTATATGTGTTGTAATTATTGTAGATTATGAGATGAGAAGTGGTGATGTTATTGATCTAATTTAATATATTAATTATCACGCGCTTTATTATATTGTTAGATATCTCACTCCTTCTGTTTGAATGTTGCCCTTATGTTGGTAACGTGCAGGTAATCGAGAGTGAAGATTATATTCCTTCAATAGTTCGAGTCAGTGTCATTGCTCTGATATGTAACACTCGGGGGGATGGACGCTTGCTGTTTTTGATTGTTGATTTTCAGTTGTTACTTGGCTTTAAAAGCCCTCACCACAATGTTACTTGGCTTTAAGGTCAATCCCTCGCAATCCAACCGATCCAATGCCTTCTTAGGCAAAACATTCAATGAAGACCCAGTATCTACCAGCACATGAGCCATAGTGGTGCCCCTGCGTTCAATCGAGACATGCAAAGCATTATTATGCTTCCTACCTTTTGGTGTCAAGTCTCCATCTGAAAAACCCAGCCCATTGAGAGCAGTCAGGCTGGCCACACAATCTTTGAATTGATCAGCTGAGGTCTCTTGTGGCACATGCTTAGTCTTGAGGAATGCAATCAAAGCCTTCACATGGGCCTCGGAGCACAACAACATGGATATCTTTGAGGGGGTCTGCCCTAGCTGCTCGACCACATTGTAGTCGCTCTTTTTGATTATTTTCAGTATTTCCTCTATCTCTTGCTTAGAGGCTTCCACGACAATTTTTCTAGGCTCCTCCGTCCGGGTAGGCTCACCTATAAATTCTTTGCCTCGGGTCCCAGATGAATCAACGGCGGGAGTGATAATTGGAGTAAGCACATGAGTAGTAGTTGATGTACCAACAAGGGTAGCAGGCGAAATAACAATAGGCCTATTGACAGTCTTTGGGGGAAATCTCGGGAGAGAAAACCCTTCCACTTCGAGTAACCTTGTTGGTCCCAACAATGTTACAGACATTAGGATCAACCTCTTCATTTTTCAGATCTTGTTTTATGCCATGATAGTACACATCGGCACCGTAATGCCAGGGGACAGCTTTGTTCGAGGCATACGGGACAGGACCTAGAATGGTGATTATTAGCGGAGCCACTCTTGGAACAGATGTAATCCTAACAGGTCTTCTTGAGGAGACCTTGGAAGGATTCACGGAAATGGTTATAATAGCAACATCTTCAAATGGAACAGCGAGAATCAAAGTTTTCTCAACCAAAATTTCTTTGCTATGCATCAGGAACTGAACACCTAACTTCAACAAATGACAACCAGAAGGCAGAAATGAACACATGTGGCAACCTTCACCACAACCCAGAAATAAATCGGCCGACAAAAAATTCTTCTTAACCGTCATAAGAGGAGTAGAAACTTCATCTACTAAAGTCACAAACAGATCGGTATCCACAACATTAACTCCACGACCGTGCTTAGGCATGGGAGAAATTATGACGTTGGGTTTTTCCAGAGCATCGAACTCAATCTCCTTGGCTTTGATCAGATCCTGTACCTTATTTCTCAGAGCCCAGCAGTCATTGGTGTCGTGGCTAGGACTCCTAGAATGATAGGCACACCGAGCATTTGGATTATATCGGGGAGATGCGGTGTTCGGATTCTTGGGATCCTCTTTCAAGGTCGCCAAGTTAGATCTCAGTAGATGGGGTAGAACTTCAGCCAACATCATGTTGATCCGGGTAAACTGTCAGTTTGGTCTTTCTGCCCTTTGTTGATTGTTTCATTATGGAGTAGCTGTAGGCCTAGGTATCATTACGACACTTACTGTGTTTCGGTGTTCAGCTATGCTTTGGCCTCTCGGACTATAGATGGCACTGGCTTCTTTCTTACCAGTAAAAGGATTCTTTACCGAACTTGAAGAGGCATCCTTCTGTATCTTACCACTCTGAATCCAAGCTTCTACTCTTTCTCCAGTTAGGATAAGCTCGGTGAAACCAGCTGATGAGCTGCCGATCAAATGAATAAAGAATGGACTAGATAATGTCCCCAGAAACATATCGAACAACTCGCTATTAGACAACATGGGTTGGACTCTTCCAGCAAAATCTCTCCACTTTTGTGCATAGTCCTTAAAGCCTTCACTTGCACCCATGGACATACTCTGGAGTTGAGTACGAGTAGGAGCAAGGTCGGCGTTGTACTGATACTGCTTGTAAAAAGCAGCAGCCATGTCTTCCCAATTCCGGACATTGGCTATCTCCAGCTGGTAGAACCATTCAAGCTGAGTCCCTGATAGACTGTCTTGAAAGAAGTGAACCCACAAATTTCTATCAGCAGTGTGGGGCTGGATCTTTCTGACGTAGGAACGGAGGTGGAGTTTTGGGCAAGACACCCCATCGTACTTAGAAAAAATTGGAGCCTTGAACTTCTGCGGGATGACCACTCCCGACACCAATCCCAATTCTTCAAAATCCAACCCCGGTATCCTCTGGATCTCCATAGCACTCAGACGGTCTTCCAACTGCTTGTATCTATCCTTAGTAGGAGGATACTGCTCATCATTATAATCGGTATCATTGTCAGAAACCTCAGGACTGGGGTCCTTTTCCATTGTCTCTTCTTCTTGATTTTCCCCTTCTTTGGATGAAGAGGTCAGATCGACTTACTGCTTCAACGGCCCCCTAAACCTTCTTCCCATATTTAGAATACCAACGGCCTTCTTCTTTTTCTTTCTCTCCTTCAGGATGAGGGCCTTCAGATCCTCCTTCCCCTTTGCCAGATTTATGAACATCTGTTGGAACTGGGCATTTTGTGCCTGGAGATCCTTGATGCTTTTGTTTGGAAGACATTTCTGCTCAAATAAACAGCGAAGAAGATGAGAAACCTATAATGGTACCTGTTTATGCGATGCTATGAATGGGATGCGTATGTAATGATTTCAAGGATTCTTAAAGGCTTAGATTTGTTTAATCAAAAGAAACACGCGTTAAACAAAACAAAACTTAAAGCAAAAAGAAAACTAGGTCTCCCAGGAGCGCATCCTCTTTGGTGCGATGTAGGCGTTTATGTTCCTTTCTTCATGAAGTAGCATAGTGAGCTCCAGGACCTTCTTCTCGCTAGCATAGAACTGGGCTTCAAACGTGTCCCGCTCCTCTTTAAGTTGAACCCAGGACTTCTATAACTCTTCATGATCAGTTTGCATGTTAGGATGGTGACCAAGTGAAGTAGTACCTCCTTCAACAACTGGCTCCACAATTACTGGTAGGACAGCAGGGTAAGGTATTATGAGACTTTGAGCACGAGCTCATACCCATCGGAGATAGGGCTCAAGAGGAATGAAATTCTTGTGCCCCAACGTCTTGCTATCAATTTTATGCACCATGCCCCAAGCTTTCATGAACCTTCAACGGTATCCCTGAGCATCATTCTCATAGTTGAAGGTGATTCCTTGAATAAGTGTGTTGTGAGGACCATCTCTTATTGCATAACCAAACTGACGTAGTGCCAATCAAGGGTTGTAAGTGATTCCCACCCTAATGCATAAGAGAGGGACATTAGGGAATTCACTATAGCAATCGATGATGGTAACATCTTCCGAGAACCGTGAACACAAATGAATGTCTGAATGCTTAAGGGACATCAGCCTACGAGACCATTTCAAACCCTGCTCATTCTTCAAAACAGACCTGGGTAGGTGCGAAATAAACCACCTAGCCAATAGAGGAGTGCAACATAGGAGGGTCCCCCTTCTCTTTAGAGTGTGAGCATGCAGAGAGTGTAGAACATCCCAAGTAATGTAGGCATTGGATTATGAGACAGAAAAACCTTAATAGTGCTCACATCTACAAGTTGATCCACATTAGGGAAAAGTACTGTCCCGTAAACGAGAAGTGCCAGCACCTCTTCGAAAGCTTGTAAATCTAAGGTATCCTAAAAATGGTAAGCCTTCTTGAATAAAAATTTAACCGGAATTCCTTGGACATTCCCTCTAGTTTCCCAATTTGTCACTATGTCAGACCGTTGTAAGGACAGAGCTCTAGCAATCTCTTCATGCTTTGGATGTTCTTCCGTACCATTGAAAGGTAACTGGTCAAGAATAGGTACCCTCAACAACTTAGAAAATTCCTCCATAGTAGGTACTAGCTGGTAATCCGGGAAGGTGAAACAATGGTGCACATGATCGAAGAACTGAAACAACACTTTTAATAACTCTTCATCAGGTTTTGCAGTGACCAAATTGAGCAACTGACCATGCCTTTTAGTGAAATGAGAACTTTCAAGAAACCTTAATGCTAGGTCCTTAAGTTGGAGAGACACTTTCACAAGGCTAATCTGTATAGTGTTCCTACGGGCAGATGCCATGTCCTACAAAACAAAGCAAAAATGAGCCCTAGAAAATCCTTGAAATGGTTAGCCATGATATGCCATGCTTATGATGTCATGATTATATTAGAAAATCATAGGTATATCAAACAAAAAACAAGTCACACCAAGTCCTTAGGTTTAAGGATTGCATGAGTTATAAGGTCATACCTTTTTGAGGCTGGATTGGTTTAACCTGTCCTATAAATAGTAACCAGGTTCTAAGGGATCTCAATATCACCGATCTTTCTCCCAGCTTCGTTCAATAGGTGATTGACTCACAACCAAACAAAACTCAAGAGCCAAACCTCAATGAGTGTAGCATCGAGTATCTGTCGACCTTGGTAATACACCAAGTCCGGCCACCTCGCTACGTCATACTGGCCAAGTTGTGCAATTAAAGGTTCTAAGGTCAGTTGATGCTTCACGACACTATGCGGCGGCCCCGTACTCTCCTTGATTGACTCAAGGGTTACCGGTAGCAACCAAAGTGCCACATTATTGTAGCTACTACTTCAACCCTATCGGTATACCCCACACAGTTCCCTCACAGTTTATTTTTACTTACCTAAAAGGTGTTCCCCAGATCCGGATGTAGGATCTATAGTAACCCAAACAATCCCTCAAAATTAAAGCAATGAAGACAAGCAAGAGAAGCAATTAAATGACTTAGATCCTAATGTATACCCCATTTATTATCATCCCCAACACAGTCGCCAGTTCTGTGATACAAAGGCAGAACCGACTATTTAATACTGGTTTGTATTTTGTATTCGCAAATGTCACGGTAAGCAAGAGTCGCCACCAACTTTTATTTTATCCAACAAAGGAAAAGGAAAAAGAACAGAAAAACCTTTTTCGAGAATTTTTCTGAGTACGCGGGTAGATTATAGAAAGGGAAGGTGTTAGTACCCTTTCTATCCTTGGTTTTCCACGGGCTCTTAGGTACTTTCTCATTTTTAAAATTGCTTGTGTGTGCTTGTTTTGAAAAGTTTTTACTTCGTGATAACCCTTGTATCAGTCCTCAAGAGTGTGACGAAGTTGTTTTGAAAATTGTTTTGAAAAGTTTTTGTGTGAAAAGTTTTGTTTGAGCAAGTACCTAGGAGCTAATCTACCTACTCGAAAAAGGTATGTTCGTTTTCCTTTAGATAATGATATCCTATTATTAAGGAATAGGTAGCACCTTCGTTGGAGTTTTTAAAGGGACTTTCGAAGGGACGAAATGGTCTCTGAAGGCAACAAGTAAAGATACCTTAGCATTTCGAAGGGACTACCATCATAAGATCAATTCGTAGGCAACTCGAGGGACAAGTAGGGACTATGATCTTTATGACAATTTTGAATCGCGGGTCATTGCTAAGGTACCCCTACGTTTGAGGGACATGACCAATATTTCTGAGGCAACCAAGTGGGGCAAACCCTAGGAGTGAGCACGTGCAAGTGTATTTTTTTTCAGTTAATTATCTTTGCACATTTAGGGTTTTCTAGTGTATTAATTGCAATTCGTCTTTCCATACAATCCTATACATACATCTAAGCAGCTTATAGTTTGCGAAAATTAAAATGAAAGAAATTAGAGTCCTAGCTATTACAAGGCTTTCGCAAATACATAATTATTTTGACTGTAAATAAAATGCGGAATTAAGACCCTATTTAAATCTATTACAAACTCAGAGCAGTTACAAATAATAAAAAAAGAAAATTAAAAGCGCGTGGCAAATTAAATGCGAGAAATAATTAGACGACCTAAAAATCTAATTTGAGAAAATATTTATGTTGTTTTTAAGGAAAAATTAGGTCAAGTACTAAGTTAAACCCTAACTCTAATTATTTTGAATTATAATAAAAAGACATTAAATTACCCTAATTTAATTAAACTAATTAATTAATAAAAAATTTATGAAAAAAAAGATTTTTGGTGTTATGATTTTTTGATTAAATAATTTTTTTTTTGGTGTTATTAAAAAAACATAATTAATAAATAATAAGAAAAAGAATTAAAAAATAAAAAAAGAGTAAGAACTTGGGCCTGCATAAGCGCCCAAGGCGGAGGGGGGGGGGGGGGGTGTTTTGGAATTTTCAAGGCCCACTATGGCTGAGCCCAGTTTGTGCCAGATCTTATGTTGGCATGCTTGGACGGTGCACCATGGTCTCTCCTTGGATTGAACATTGGATCTGCGTTGGCAACGATCCAGTGGCTGGATCAATAGGGCGAATGATGGACGCCTAACTTTGGAATGTATGGAATCTGCAAGTGTATATTGAGAAAATAAGGAAAATGCTGAGACCTGGGATCGAACCCAGGTCCTTCCACTCATTCCATGCTTGCCCTGCCATATGTGCTACGTTTCTTAGTTGTTATAATAATAACATTAAAGCATAATATGTAAAACAATGTGGATGGTCCAAAAAACGCGCGATTATTCAAATGGCCTAGTGAGAGGGTGACAACTCACCGTCTTCTTCCCTGTCCGTCGTTTTAGATCTCATATCTATGCCTACGAACAAAAGTCCATAACTATACACCTGAAAGCTTAAAAAATACATACCACGCATGATAAATTAATTCTAAAGACACCAATCAACTCGTCTTGATCTCACGAGCATCATGGTATCAATTTCTTGGCCTAATTTTACCTGTACAGAGAAGCCCCAAAATGGCTTCTTAAGCCCTAGCCATGGAAAATATCAGTATATGCGTCAAAACGTTAATTAAATCATCCCAACATGTTGCAAATATGTTAACAAGCACAAATAAACCATTCAAACATGCCTAAGATGCAAGAATTATCGTAATCAATTTTGAGAAAACATGCAAACTGTATGAAGCCTAGGGGACGATTCTGGGCTCAGGAATGCTTGCAATGAATTGTGTTAGCTCCAAGAGATGTCCAGGAAGCGATTGAAAGCTTTGGAATGGCCTGAATCACCCTCTATATGAGAAAACAATTCAACACTTTTTGTCCAATTTTTGAATTTTCTTTCTCTCTTATCACGACTGCAATCCTTGTTCTCTTGCCTTGTTTTTGTTCATTATATGTAGTATGATGCATTAGGGTAACAAAAATGACCTGAACCCTTTGGAATTATGGAGATTGAATGAGATTTTCTTACCATATGATATCTTTCCATAACCATGCAAATCATGCTATTTTTGCCTCAAATTACCTTGATTCGTTTTGATCTGATTTGGCCATCATAATTAGATTTGATTTCCATCAAAATTAGATCATCAAAACAATCTTTGATATTTTTGTTATTTATTTGATTTAATGTGATTTTTAATAAATAAAAATCATAATAAAATAAATAAATAGAGAAAATAAGACATGGCTGCTGATTTAGGTCGTGTACCATGTCCTTAACAAGATACAATCCTAAAATGCTAGACCCTTTTGGCAAAAAATGCATTTTTGAGCACATTTGACTTTTGGCAATTTTCCAAGAATGGTCAGCTTTGACAATGCATAACTCTTCCAATTTTAATCCTAGAGAGGTGTTCTTGGACTTTTTAGAAAGCTTAGGATGTCCCATAAACAACCCTTTTGGTCTAATTTCAATTGAGTCTTCCATGTTCATGTAAGAAGTTTTGACCCAAAAGGTATTTTTGTTGACTTTTCAAAAGGACCTATAATGTAGAAATCCATATCTTTTTATGAGTGCATTTATTGAACTTGACAACTGAAGATGAGTTGTAGAAAATTGTATTCCCTTCAAAATGAGCCTTTGATGAGAAATTTCTGATAAAGTATGAGAAAGTTATGCTTGGTCAAAGTTTGGTTGACTTTTCTTGAGAAACCCTAACTTAGCAACTTTTGAGTTTTGATGAATTAAGAGCACTCCTTGAGGAATAATGATAAACACTTGATAAAATGATGAACATCACTTCAAAATGTTGATGTTGACCAAAAATCTTGAAGTTTGACTATATGTGGGCCACAATTGACTTTTGACCTAATACAGTCGATTCTCAAGCATCTGAGCAGTTAACTGAGCAAACCTCTTGTGCAAAGCTTGAAATTTGACATGGAGAGTCTTGAGGACACATTAGGACTATGGAGAGAATATGGGGCCTTTGGAGCTCACCCTTCTTTATGAAAATGGAAACCCTAGTTGGAGGTTCATTGCTTTAGGAGAGAGTTTGTCTGGTCAACTCTTGAGCATCCTTGAGCAAGTTGAGGGTCTTAATGAGCATATGATGAGTAAAATGGGAGGGAAAATTTTGGGGTATAACAATTAGCATTCCTTGTTGGAGCCTTCTTCAGTCGGTCTCTTCCTTGTTTGTATGTGTCTAATTTTACCTGGCGTATACCCATTATCTTTTATGTTCGCTGCCAACTCCGAACATATATTCGTGATATATTTGTAAAGAGTCCTTTCCTCCGGTCTATTTCTTGTTATATGTTCACTACCAACTCCGAACTATATTATTGATATCCTCGATAAAGTCCTTTCATCTGGTTTTTGTCGCATATGTTCTTTCCTCTGAACATGTTGTTATGGTATCTTGTTTAAAGGGTTGTTTCTTCCGATCTCTTTATTGTTATATGTCTTCTACCAGCTCCAGACATGTAGTATCGATATATTTAGTTATATGTCCTTTCTTCCGTATGTATATTCCTGATATCCTTGGGTTAGAGTCATTTCCTCTGACCTCTCTCCTTGTATATGTCCTTTCCTTCGGACGTATATTCCCGATATCTCTGATAGAGTCCTTTCATTCAGCTTCTTTCATATGTGTTCACTACTAACTCAAAATACAGTTGTGATATAATTGGTTAGAGTCCTTTCCTTTGTCCTCTCTCCTATTTTATGTCTGCTACAAAATCCAAACATGTATATGTGATATCTTGGTAAGAGTCCTTTCTTCCGGTCTCTTTCTTATGTGTCTGATACCAAATCCAAACATGTTTATATCCTTGTGTTTACCGTGATTTCTAGTAAACAACCGCTAGTCTTCCAATTTATTGATTATTATTGGTTACTTGCAGGATCGACTAGATTGATCCTAGGACACATGTGTGATAACTCATTTCTATGTTCATACCCATTATCTTGATAAATTTATATTGTATGTTAATGTCGAATGTGAGATTCTTAAGAAATATCTCTAAGATTGTCTATAGAAATAAACTGACTGAATGTACAAAGGAAAGGCTTCGAATTAGACTTAAGATTTAATACTTGAATGAAAAGATAAGGAGTTTCTGAGAATATAACAGTTTCTGGAAATATGCAGTGTTTGAACAAAAGGATAAAGTAAAAGTGAAGTTTCTAAAGAGATAAATGTGTTTGAAAGCAAGTAAAACAAGGAAATAAAAGGAAATCAAAAGATTTAAGAGAAAAAGTACTGTAAAAGTGAAAGAAATATAAAAAGACTTGTATTGAAATTATAAGGAATCATGATGTTCAATACGTACATTTTGTCTTCTAACTCGTTTCCCTTAAGTCACGGTAATTTGAGTGTTTGAGACTTTTTAGTACACGAAATGAACATCTCTAATTCTAACATAAAAACACCTATTTATAGTATCCTGACCCTAACGGTCCTACTCTAAAATCATGCCACGTTCGAAGCATGCAGGCTCCTTACGTTTACTGACTTCCACGTGTCTTCTAAGAATGGCACTCTTATTTGAAATTCGAACCCTGTGCCAGTGAAGTATTTTGCTAGTTTTCTTCGATTCGAATTAAACCAATTGCCTAGACCGCTTCCAATTCTGGAACATTTGCACAAAGGAACTCTTTATATTTTAAACACTAAAAATCCCAAATCGAAATCCATCATCTATCACTGGAAATCAAAGAGTTCTTTAGAACAATGGTTCTATATTTCCCACCAATATTCATCATTGATATCAACCTCCTTATATGCTTATTCGAAATATTGTTTTGATATCCAATTATTCTTTATTCGAAATTGCCAGCTAAAAAATTGCCCCTCAAGAACATGTATTTCGATAGATATAAAGAAATACTTATTTTTGAATTATCCATGCAATTTCGAGAGTATCAAAACTCATGATGACAATACTGCACACGATGGCAGAGTAAGTGTCCAACTTTCTGCAAAACGTCCAATCATCATACCTAAACGTGCAATCATAGAAGTTATAGCTAATAATTAGCCACAACCATTTTTGCATTTATATAATACCATTTTGGATTTATTATTTTTTTTATTTTTAATTATCCTGTAGTGATTTGAACCTCTTGCAAGCATGGCTTATACCTTTTTAAGTATTTCCCATTTAACTTCAAGATTCTTCTATCTTCTGCTAATTCCTCTATTTCATAAGCATTATTCAAAAATATTTTCAAAACACGAAAGGGTCCCTCCTAATGGGGTGACCTTTTACCTAATAATCTATTCTTTTTATCCATAGGTAATATAACTTTCCATACCAGGTCATTGGTTGAGAACAACTTACTTTTAACTCTTTTGTTGTATGCTCTAGCTACTCTTTCTTTCTGTCTTCTCATAACTTCTAAAGCATGCAGCCTACCTTCATCCATGTCCACTAATTCATTCATCATCATTTCCCAATATTGGTCAGCTGGTATCTCATTTTGTCTTTGGATTCTAACTGACTGTAAATGTATTTCGACTGGCAGCAATGCGTCGTGTGCAAATGTAAGTCGAAATGGAGTAGTATTTGTTGCTTCTTTAGGAGATGTTCAACATGCCCATAAAGCTTGGTCCAAAGTTTTATTCCAATTCTTTGGTTTTTTCCCTACATGTTTCTTTATTAACCCTATTATGACTTTATTGGCTGCTTCCACTTGTCCATTAGCTTGAGCATAATAAGGGGTTGGCGTGAGTAACTTAAATCCCATTTCTTTTGCAAACTCTTGCATTTTTCGCCCTGTGAAAACTGAACCTTGATCTATTGTGATACTTTCTGGTATTCCGAACCTATAAATTATTTTCATCTGGATAAATTCCATAATAGCCTCTTGATCAACATTCACTAGAGGAATTGCTTCGACCCATTTTGTAAAATAATCTATACCCACAAGGATATATTTCTGTCCTTTGGATGATGTTGGTCGTATTTCACCAATTAGATCTAATGCCCATCCTCTAAAGGGCCAAGGCTTAACAATTGAATGTAACTCACTTGCAGGAGCATGTTGAATGCCTGCATGAATTTGACATTCCTCGCATCCTTTAGCAAATTCTATGCAGTCTTTGAGCATAATGGGCTAATACATTCCATACCGAAACAACAACCATTTCATTTTGTGACCTGCTTGATGTGCCCCACATGCCCCACTGTGCACACTGGACAATGCTAAATATGCTTCGGTTTCTCCTAAACATTTGAGTAAGATTCCTTCTGGGGTTTTCTTAAAAAGTTTATTCCCTATTAGCACATAAGACAATGCCCTATATTTGATCTTTTTCTATGTACTTACTGAAGGTTCTTTCAAGTAATTTATTATAGGACTTCTCCAATCAGTATCTGCCAAAGTATCAATATTTAGCACTTCGAATTCTTTCTGATTTGCATAACCAAGTTTCGAATTTTCTAAGTCTAATGGTGATAATTTGGTAGCCATTATTCTGCCTCTTGTTTCTATGAGGTATTGGAGTTTTTCTTTGGATGTCTTATATCCTGAGGCTATTTGAGCCAAGTCATTTGCCTCCTGATTATCAATTCTGGGAATATGTTTTATATCCACATATTCAAATTTCTTGAGTAATCTGTTAGCAATAACAAAGTACATGATCAAATTTTCTTTGATACATTTGTATTCTTTGGTTATCTGTTTGATGACCAGCTCTGAGTCTCCACTAATTTCGACTCTGGTTGCCCCCAATTCCAACAAAGCTTCAAGTCTAGCAATCAATGCTTCATACTCAGCTTCGTTGTTCGAACAGGGAGGCCCTTCTAACTTGTACTTGAATTTTGTTGGAATTCCTTCAGGAGAAATTATGAGTATTCCAACCCCACTTCTGTTTTTATTTGTTGATCCATCGAAGGATAATTTCCATGGGTGAATCTCAACATAATCTAACGCGAAGTCCTCACCCACAGAGTGATCCACTATGAAATCTGAAACTACTTGTCCTTTCATAGCCTTTAAAGGCTTGAAAGCTAAATTATACTCAGTGAGCACTAAAGCCCATTTGCCAATCCTGCTGTGCATGATTGGTTTTGAAAGCATATGTTTAATAACATCAAAGTGAGATGAAACATAGACATCAACTGGTTTAATATGATATTTAAGTTTTGTACAAGAGAAATATAGACAGAGACATAGTTTTTAAATGCTACTATACCTAGTCTCTTCTTTATTTAGGACCCTACTAATATAGTAGATGGCTCTTTCGACGCCATCATCGTTTTCTTGGGCCAACATACTACCTATAGTTACATTGGAGGTAGAGATATACAGTCTCATTGGCTTATCTTTAGAAGTGGGTTGAAGTATAGGAGGATGCATCAAATAAGCCTTGATTTTCTCGAATGCCTCTTGATACTGCACCGTCCATTCGAAATTCCCTTGGTTGAGACAGAGGAGTGGAGAGAAAGCCTGAGTTCGCCCACTCAAATTAGATATGAATCTCCTTAAAAAGTTTATTTTACCTAATAGAGATTGCAACTCTTTCTTTGTTGATGGAGGTTTCGTCTCCATAATAGCCTTCGTCTTGTTCAAGTTAATTTCGATCCCCTTCTCGTGGACCACAAAGCCTAGGAAACCCCCAGCCTGCACAAAGAAAGCATATTTAAGAGGATTCATTTTTAAGCCATGTTTTCTCATTCTTTCGAATGACTGGCAAAGGTGAGTCAAATGATCCTCATCAGAAACAGATTTGACTACTATGTCATCTATATAAATCTGCATAAATGATTCAATGAAATCATGGAACATGGTGTTCATTGCCCTCTGATATGTTGCCCCAACATTTTTTAGTCCAAAGGGCATAACTACCCATTCATAAGTGCCTAAGGCGCCTGGACATCTGAACGCAGTTTTGGGAACATCATCCTTAGCAATAAAAATCTGATTATACCAAGAGTATCCATCTAACATACTCAGGTATTTGAAACCCACAACATAATCAATCAGCATTTCTGCTATAGGCATGGAATATTCATCTTTTGGGGTGGCGATATTTAAATCCCTAAAATCTATGCAAATTCGTAAAGAGCCATTTTTCTTAATAATAGGTACAATATTAGCAAGCCATTCTATGTACCTTGTGGTCCTGATAAACTTGCATCGAAGGAGCCGTTCCACCTCTGCCTTTATTTTTGAGAGGATTGCTGGGGCGAATCGTCTAGGCATCTGCTTGATGGGCTTCTTGCCATCCTTGATTGGAAGCCTATGTTCCACCAGTTCCCTCTTTAAACCAGGAATTTCGTTGTAGTCCCAGGCGAAGCAATCTCTGTTTTGTTTGAGCACTTCGACCACCTTGCTTTTAGACTGGGACTGAGATTCGCACTGATGTACGTAACTCTTTTTTCGAATCCATCCCCAATATCAACTTCCTCCAAAGGATCTTGCGCCAGCATCTTAGCGCTTGTTGATTCTAGATCCTTCTCGAACCCCAAGGGCTCTTGATCATAAATGGAATCTAGCCGTTGATCCACTAGTTCGGAAGTTTGTCCATCACAGGGTGGGGGTGAGTGGTTTCCCTCAGGATTTGCTATTTTTTTGTTTTTTCTTTTTTATCTATGGCTTCGACAACCATGTTTTGTATTTCGGCTTCGAGAGCCGTTTTTCGTTTGTTATCAGCCAAATAGGCCGAAATCTTTTGGTAGTAACTTGACTCAGTCATAATGATCTTCGCTTCCCCAACCAGTTGGCCGTATCGTCGAAGTCTCTCCATCTTCCTCAATCTCCTGCCCGTCCCACATGATTTCCCTATCCCATTGGAATCCATTGGGATGAAGGGTTAAAGAATAGTAAGCGTTCTCATTGGGCTCGAAATATTCCTCAGGCGGGTGACATGGCCCTATGTTGGCCATATTTCGATCGAAGTTTCTTTTGTCCATGTTGTTGATTTCGAAATAGTCCCACTAGGTGTGCCAATTTGTTTACTGTGATTTCTGTCATATAGTAACTTTGGTCTGCTTCTATGTTTTCGACACATGGAGGCTTAGTGGGGGTCGAATACTGTTGATTCCCTACGTGTGGCACAGTTTGCATTGAGGACACGTTTGATGGCATTTCTAATGTACTTACTGGGACCGTATTTGAACTGCCTACAGGGATGGTATTGGAGGCATCAATCGAACTTGAAACGATTGTTACAGCCCCCTGTGGGGGATTTTGTCCCCTATCTTGGTTGGTTGTGTTAGCCATTGTTTTGGTACGTTGTCTTCTGGGTATATGTGGATTATTATTCTTTATTTTGCCGCTTCGAAGGTTTATGTACTGAAACCGCTCCAAACTCAGAAGATCCTAAAATTCTCTAATCGGTTTGATAAAACTTTTTATTATGACACTGTCCCACCAGGTGTGCCAATTTGTTTACCGTGATTTCTAGTAAACAACCGCTAGTCTTCCAATTTATTGATTATTATTGGTTACTTGCAGGATCGACTAGATTGATCCTAGGATACATGTGTCATAACTCATTTCCATGTTCATACCCATTATCTAGATAAATTTATATTGTATGTTAATGTCGAATGTGAGATTCTTAAGAAATATCTCTAAGATTGTCTATAGAAATAAACTGACTGAATGTACAAAGGAAAGGCTTCAAATTAGACTTAAGATTTAATACTTGAATGTAAAGATAAGGAGTTTCTGAGAATATAATAGTTTCTGGAAATATGCAGTGGTTGAATAAAAGGATAAAGTAAAAGTGAAGTTTTTAAAGAGATAAATGTGTTTGAAAGCAAGTAAAACAAGGAAATAAAAGGAAATCGAAAGATTTAAGAGCAAAAGTACTGTAAAAGTGAAAGAAATATAAAAAGACTTGTATTGAAATTATAAGGAATCATGATGTTCAATACGTACATTTTGTCTTCTAACTTGTTTCCCTTAAGTCACGGTAATTTGAGTGTTTGAGACTTTTTAGTACACGAAATGAACATCTCTAATTCTAACATAAAAACACCTATTTATAGTATCCTGACCCTAACGGTCCTACTCTAAAATCATGCCACGTTCGAAGCATGCAGGCTCCTTACGTTTACTGACTTCCACGCGTCTTCTAAGAATGGCGCTCTTATTTGAAATTCGAATCCTGTGCCAGTGAAGTATTTTGCTAGTTTTCTTCGATTCGAATTAAACCAATTGCCTGGACCGCTTCCAATTATGGCACATTTGCACAAAGGAACTCTTTATATTTTAAACACTAAAAATCCCAAATCGAAATCCATCATCTATCACTGGAAATCGAAGAGTCCTTTAGAACAATGGTTCTATATTTCCCACCAATATTCATCATTGATATCAACCTCCTTATATGCTTATTCGAAATATTGTTTTGATATCCAATTATTCTTTATTCGAAATTGCCAGCTAACAAATTGCCCCTCAAGAACATGTATTTCGATAGATATAAAGAAACACTTGTTTTTGAATTATCCATGCAATTTCGAGAGTATCAAAACTCATGATGACAATACTGCACACGATGGCAGAGTAAGTGTCCAAATTTCTGCAAAACGTCCAATCATCATACCTAAACGTGCAATCATAGCAGTTATAGCTAATAATTAGCCACAACCATTTTGGTATTTATATAATACCATTTTGGCTTTATTATTTGTTTTATTTTTAATTATCCTGTAGTGATTCGAACTTCTTGCAAGCATGGCTTATACCTTTTTAAGTATTTCCCATTTACCTTCAAGATTCTTCTATCTTCTGCTAATTCCTCTAGTTCATAAGCATTATTCAAAAATGTTTTCAAAACACGAAAGGGTCCCTCCCAATGGGGTTACCATTTACCTAATAATATATTCTTTTTATCCATAGGTAATATAACTTTCCATACCAGGTCATTGGTTGAGAACAACTTACTTTTAACTCTTTTGTTGTATGCTCTGGCTACTCTTTCTTTCTGTCTTCTCATAACTTCTAAAGCATGCAGCCTACCTTCATCCACGTCCACTAATTCATTCATCATCATTTCCCAATATTGGTCAGCTGGTATCTCATTTTGTCTTTGGATTCTAACTGACTGTAAATGTATTTCGACTGGCAGCACTGCGTCGTGTCCAAATGTAAGTCGAAACGGAGTAGTATTTGTTGCTTCTTTAGGAGATGTTCGACATTCCCATAAAGCTTGGTCCAAAGTTTTGTGCCAATTCTTTGGTTTTCGCCCTACATGTTTCTTTATCAACCCTATTATGACTTTATTGGCTGCTTCCACTTGTCCATTAGCTTGAGCATAATAAGGGGTTGACGTGAGTAACTTAAATCCCATTTCTTTTGCAAACTCTTGCATTTTTTGCCCTGTGAAAACTGAACCTTGATCTGTTGTGATACTTTCTGGTATTCCGAACCTATAAATTATTTGCTCCTGGACAAATTCCATAATAGCCTCTTAATCAACATTCACTAGAGGAATTGCTTCGACCCATTTTGTAAAATAATCTATACCCACAAGGATATATTTCTGTCCTTTGGATGATGTTGGTCGTATTTCACTAATTAGATCTAATGCCCATCCTCTAAAGGGCCAAGGCTTAACAATTGAATGTAACTCACTTGCAGGAGCATGTTGAATGCCTGCATGAATTTGGCATTCCTCGCATCCTTTAGAAAATTCTATGAAGTCTTTGAGCATAGTGGGCCAATACATTCCATATCGAAACAACAACCATTTCATTTTGTGACCTGCTTGATGTGCCCCACATGCCCCACTGTGCACACTGGAAAATGCTAAATAGGCTTCGGTTTCTCCTAAACATTTGAGTAAGATTCCTTCTGGGGTTTTCTTAAAAAGTTCATTCCCTATTATCACATAAGACAATGCCCTATATTTGATCTTTTTCTCTGTACTTACTGAAGGTTCTTTCAAGTAATTTATTATAGGACTTCTCCAATCTGTATTTGCCAAAGTATCAATATTTAGCACTTCGAATTCTTTCTGATTTGCATAACCAAGTTTCGAATTTTCTAAGTCTGATGGTGATAATTTGGTAGCCATTATTCTGCCTCTTGTTTCTTTGAGGTATTGGAGTTTTTCTTTGGATGTCTTATATCCTGAGGCTATTTGAGCCAAGTCATTTGCCTCCTGATTATCAATTCTGGGAATATGTTTTATATCCACATATTCAAATTTCTTGAGTAATCTGTTAGCAATAACAAAGTACATGATCAAATTTTCTTTGATACATTTGTATTCTTTGGTTATCTGTTTGATGACCAGCTCTGAGTCTCCACTAATTTCGACTCTGGTTGCCCCCAATTCCAACAAAGCTTTAAGTCTAGCAATCAATGCTTCATACTCAGCTTCGTTGTTCGAACAGGGAGGCCCTTCTAACTTGTACTTGAATTTTGTTGGAATTCCTTCAGGAGAAATTATGAGTATTCCAACCCCACTTCCGTTTTTATGTGTTGATCAATCGAAGGATAATTTCCATGGGTGAATCTCAACATAATCTAACGCGAATTCCTCACTCACAGAGTGATCCACTATGAAATCTGAAACTACTTGTCCTTTCATAGCCTTTAAAGGCTTGAAAGCTAAATTATACTCAGTGAGCGCTAAAGCCCACTTGCCAATCCTGCTGTGCATGATTGGTTTTGAAAGCATATGTTTAATAACATCAAAGTGAGATGAAACATAGACATCAACTGGTTTAATATAATATTTAAGTTTTGTACAAGAGAAATACAGACAGAGACATAGTTTTTCAATGCTACTATACATAGTCTCTGCTTTATTTAGGACCCTACTAATATAGTAGATGGCTCTTTCGACGCCATCATCGTTTTCTTGGGCCAACATACTACCTATAGTTACATTGGAGGCAGAGATATACACTCTCATTGGCTTATCTTTAGAAGGGGGTGCAAGTATAGGATGATGCATAAAATAGGCCTGGATTTTCTCGAATGCCTCCTGATGCTGCATCGTCCATTCGAAATTCCCTTGGTTGAGACAGAGGAGTGGAGAGAAAGCCTGAGTTCGCCCACTCAAATTAGATATGAATCTCCTTAAAAAGTTGATTTCACCTAATAGATATTGCAACTCTTTCTTTGTTGATGGAGGTTTCGTCTCCATAATAGCCTTCTTCTTGTTCAAGTTAATTTCGATCCCCTTCTTGTGGACCACAAAGCCTAGGAAATCCCCAGCCTGCACAAAGAAAGCACATTTAAGAGGATTCATTTTTAAGCCATGTTTTCTCATTCTTTCAAATGACTGGCAAAGGCGAGTCAAATGATCCTCATCAGAAACAGATTTGACTACTATGTCATCTATATAAATCTGCATAAATGATTCAATGAAATAATGGAAAATGGTGTTCATTTCCCTCTGATATGTTGCCCCAGCATTTTATAGTCCAAAGGGCATAACTACCCATTCATAAGTGCCTAAGGCGCCTGGACATCTGAACGCAGTTTTGGGAACATCATCCTCAGCAATAAAAATCTGATTATACCCAGAGTATCCATCTAACATACTCAGGTATTCTAAACCCGCATCATAATCAATCAGCATTTCTGCTATAGGCATGGAATATTCATCTTTTGGGGTGGCGGTATTTAAATCCCTAAAATCTATGAAAATTCGTAAAGAGCCATTTTTCTTAATAACAGGTACAATATTAGCAAGCCATTCTATGTACCTTGTGGTCCTGATAAACTTGCATCGAAGGAGCCGTTCCACCTCTGCCTTTATTTTTGAGAGGATTGGTGGGGCGAATCGTCTAGGCATCTGCTTGATGGGCTTCTTGCCATCCTTGATTGGAAGCCTATGTTCCACCAGTTCCCTCTTTAAACCAGGCATTTATTCGTAGTCCCAGGAGAAGCAATCTCTGTTTTGTTTGAGCACTTCGACCACCTTGCCTTTTAGACAGGGACTGAGTTTCGCACTGATGTATGTAACTCTTTTTTCGACGCCATCCCCAATATCAACTTCCTCCAAAGGATCTTACGCCAGCATCTTAGCGCTTGTTGACTCTAGATCCTTCTCGAACCCCAAGGGCTCTTGATCATAAATGGTATCTAGCCGTTAATCCACTAGTTCAGAAGTTTGTCCATCACAGGGTGGGGGTGAGTGGTTTCCCTCAGGATTTGCTATTTTTTTTCTTTTTTATCTATGGCTTCGACAACCATGTTTTGTATTTCGGCTTCGAGAGCCGTTTTTCGTTTGTTCTCAGCCAGATAGGCCGAAATATTTTGGTAGTAACTTGACTCAGTTATAATGATCTTCGCTTGCCCAGCCAGTTGGCCGTATCGTCGAAGTCTCTCCATCTTCCTCAATCTCCTGCCCGTCCCACATGATTTCCCTATCCCATTGGAATCCACTGGGATGAAGGGTTAAAGAATAGTAAGCATTCTCATTGGGCTCGAAATATTCCTCAGGCGGGTGACATGGCCCTATGTTGGCCATATTTCGATCGAAGTTTCTTTTGTCCATGTTGTTGATTTCGAAATAGTCCCACCAGGTGTGCCAATTTGTTTACTGTGATTTCTGTCATATAGTAACTTTGGTCTGCTTCTATGTTTTCGACACCTGGAGGCTTAGTGGGGGTCGAATACTGTTAATTCCCTACGTGTGGCACAATTTGCATTGAGGACACGTTTGATGGCATTTCTAATGTACTTACTGGGACCGTATTCGAACTGCCAACAGGGATGGTATTGGAGGCATCAATCGAACTTGAAACGATTGTTGCAGCCCCCTGTGGGGGATTTTGTCCCCTATCTTGGTTGGTTGTGTTAGCCATTGTTTTGGTACGTTATCTTCTGGGTATATCTGGATTATTATTCTTTATTTTGCCGCTTCGAAGGTTCATGTACCGAAACCGCTCCAAACTCAGAAGATCCGAAAATTCTCTAATCGGTTTGATAAAACTTTTTATTATGACACTGTCCCACCAGGTGTGCCAATTTGTTTACCGTGATTTATAGTAAACAACGGCTAGTCTTCTAATTTATTGATTATTATTGGTTACTTGCAGGATCGACTAGATTGATCCTAGGATACATGTGTCATAACTCATTTCTATGTTCATACCCATTATCTAGATAAATTTATATTGTATGTTAATGTCGAATGTGAGATTCTTAAGAAATATCTCTAAGATTGTCTATAGAAATAAACTGACTGAATGTACAAAGGAAAGGCTTCGAATTAGACTTAAGATTTAATACTTGAATGTAAAGATAAGGAGTTTCTGAGAATATAATAGTTTCTGGAAATATGCAGTGTTTGAATAAAAGGATAAAGTAAAAGTGAAGTTTCTAAAGAGATAAATGTGTTTGAAAGCAAGTAAAACAAGGAAATAAAAGGAAATCGAAATATTTAAGAGCAAAAGTACTGTAAAAGTGAAAGAAATATAAAAAGACTTGTATTGAAATTATAAGGAATCATGATGTTCAATACGTACATTTTGTCTTCTAACTCGTTTCCCTTAAGTCACGGTAATTTAAGTGTTTGAGAATTTTTAGTACACGAAATGAACATCTCTAATTCTAACATAAAAACACCTATTTATAGTATCCTGACCCTAACGGTCCTACTCTAAAATCATGCCACGTTCGAAGCATGCAGGCTCCTTACGTTTACTGACTTCCACGCGTCTTCTAAGAATGGCGCTCTTATTTGAAATTCGAACCCTGTGCCAGTGAAGTATTTTGCTAGTTTTCTTCGATTCTAATTAAACCAATTGCCTAGACCGCTTCCAATTATGGCACATTTGCTCAAAGGAACTCTTTATATTTTAAACACTAAAAATCCCAAATTGAAATCCATCATCTATCACTTGAAATCGAAGAGTCCTTTAGAACAATGGTTCTATATTTCCCACCAATATTAATCATTGATATCAACCTCCTTATATGCTTATTCGAAATATTGTTTTGATATCCAATTATTCTTTATTCAAAATTGCCAGCTAACAAATTGCCCCTCAAGAACATGTATTTCGATAGATATAAAGAAATACTTGTTTTTGAATTATCCATGCAATTTTGAGAGTATCAAAACTCATGATGACAATACTGCACACGATGGCAGAGTAAGTGTCCAACTTTCTGCAAAACGTCCAATCATCATACCTAAACGTGCAATCATAGCAGTTATAGCAAATAATTAGCCACAACCATTTTGGCATTTATATAATACCATTTTGGCTTTATTATTTGTTTTATTTTTAATTATCCTGTAGTGATTCGAACCTCTTGCAAGCATGGCTTATACCTTTTTAAGTATTTCCCATTTACCTTCAAGATTCTTCTATCTTCTGCTAATTCCTCTATTTCATAAGCATTATTCGAAAATGTTTTCAAAACACGAAAGGATCCCTCCTAATGGGGTGACCATTTACCTAATAATCTATTCTTTTTATCCATAGGTAATATAACTTTCCATACCAGATCATTGGTTGAGAACAACTTACTTTTAACTCTTTTGTTGTATGCTCTGGCTACTCTTTCTTTCTGTCTTCTCATAACTTCTAAAGCATGCAGCCTACCTTCATCCACGTCCACTAATTCATTCATCATCATTTCCCAATATTGGTCAGCTGGTATCTCATTTTGTCTTTGGATTCTAACTGACTGTAAATGTATTTCGACTGGCAGCACTGCATCGTGTCCAAATGTAAGTCGAAATGGAGTAGTATTTGTTGCTTCTTTAGGAGATGTTCGACATGCCCATAAAGCTTAGTCCAAAGTTTTGTGCCAATTCTTTGGTTTTCGCCCTACATGTTTCTTTATCAACCCTATTATGACTTTATTGGCTGCTTCCACTTGTCCATTAGCTTGAGCATAATAAGGGGTTGACGTGAGTAACTTAAATCCCATTTCTTTTGCAAACTCTTGCATTTTTTGCCCTGTGAAAACCGAACCTTGATCTGTTGTGATACTTTCTGGTATTCCGAACCTGTAAATTATTTGTCCTGGATAAATTCCATAATAGCCTCTTGATCAACATTCACTAGAGGAATTGCTTCGACCCATTTTGTAAAATAATCTATACCCACAAGGATATATTTCTGTCCTTTGGATTATGTTGGTCGTATTTCACCAATTAGATCTAATGCCCATCCTCTAAAGGGCCAAGGCTTAACAATTGAATGTAACTCACTTGCAGGAGCATGTTGAATGCCTGCATGAATTTGGCATTCCTCGCATCCTTTAGCAAATTCTATGCAGTCTTTGAGCATAATGGGCCAATACATTCCATATCGAAACAACAACCATTTCATTTTGTTACCTGCTTGATGTGCCCCACATGGCCCACTATGAACACTGGACAATGCTAAATATGCTTCGGTTTCTCCTAAACATTTGAGTAAGATTCCTTCTGGGGTTTTCTTAAAAAGTTCATTCCCTATTAGCACATAAGACAATGCCCTATATTTGATCTTTTTCTCTGTACTTACTGAAGGTTCTTTCAATTAATTTATTATAGGACTTCTCCAATCTGTATCTGCCAAAGTATCAATATTTAGCACTTCGAATTCTTTCTGATTTGCATAACCAAGTTTCGAATTTTCTAAGTCTAATGGTGATAATTTGGTAGCCATTATTCTGCCTCTTGTTTCTATGAGGAATTGGAGTTTTTCTTTGGATGTCTTATATCCTGAGGCTATTTGAGCCAAGTCATTTTCCTCCTGATTATCAATTCTGGGAATATGTTTTATATCCACATATTCAAATTTCTTGAGTAATCTGTTAGCAATAACAAAGTACATGATCAAATTTTCTTTGATACATTTGTATTCTTTGGTTATCTGTTTGATGACCAGCTCTGAGTCTCCACTAATTTCGACTCTGGTTGCCCCCAATTCCAACAAAGCTTCAAGTCCATCAATCAATGCTTCATACTCAGCTTCGTTGTTCAAACAGGGAGGCCCTTCTAACTTGTACTTGAATTTTGTTGGAATTCCTTCAGGAGAAATTATGAGTATTCCAACCCCACTTCCGTTTTTATGTGTTGATCCATCGAAGGATAATTTCCATGGGTGAATCTCAACATAATCTAACGCGAAGTCCTCACTCACAGAGTGATCCACTATGAAATCTGAAACTACTTGTTCTTTCATAGCATTTAAAGGCTTGAAAGCTAAATTATACTCAGTGAGCGCTAAAGCTCACTTGCCAATCCTGCTGTGCATGATTGGTTTTGAAAGCATATGTTTAATAACATCAAAGTGAGATAAAACATAGACATCAACTGGTTTAATATAATATTTAAGTTTTGTACAAGAGAAATACAGACAGAGACATAGTTTTTCAATGCTATTATACCTAGTCTCTGCTTTATTTAGGACCCTACTAATATAGTAGATGGCTCTTTCGACGCCATCATGGTTTTCTTGGGCCAACATACTACCTATAGTTACATTGGAGGCAGAGATATACAGTCTCATTGGCTTATCTTTAGAAGGGGGTGCAAGTATAGGAGGATGCATCAAATAGGCCTTGATTTTCTCGAATGCCTCCTGATGCTACGCCGTCCATTCGAAATTCCCTTGGTTGAGACGGAGGAGTGAAGAGAAAGCCTGAGTTCGCCCACTCAAATTAGATATGAATCTTCTTAAAAAGTTGATTTTACCTAATAGATATTGCAACTCTTTCTTTGTTGATGGAGGTTTCGTCTCCATAATAGCCTTCGTCTTGTTCAAGTTAATTTCGATCCCCTTCTTGTGGACCACAAAGCCTAGGAAATCCCCAGCCTGCACAAAGAAAGCACATTTAAGAGGATTCATTTTTAAGCCATGTTTTCTCATTCTTTCGAATGACTGGCAAAGGTGAGTAAAATGATCCTCATCAGAAACATATTTAACTACTATGTCATCTATATAAATCTGCATAAATGATTCAATGAAATCATGGAAAATGGTGTTCATTGCCCTCTGATATGTTGCCCCAGCATTTTTTAGTCCAAAGGGCATAACTACCCATTCATAAGTGCCTAAGGCGCCTGGACATCTGAACGCAATTTTGGGAACATCATCCTCAGCAATAAAAATCTGATTATACCCAGAGTATCCATCTAACATACTCAGGTATTCTAAACCCGCAGCATAATCAATCAGCATTTCTGCTATAGGCATGGAATATTCATCTTTTGGGGTGGTGGTATTTAAATCCCTAAAATCTATGCAAATTCGTAAAGAGCCATTTTTCTTAATAACAGGTACAATATTAACAAGCCATTCTACGTACCTTGTGGTCCTGATAAACTTGCATCGAAGGAGCCGTTCCACCTCTGCCTTTATTTTTGAGAGGATTGCTGGGGCGAATCGTCTAGGCATATGCTTGATGGGCTTCTTGCCATCCTTGATTGGAAGCCTATGTTCCACCAGTTCCCTCTTTAAACCAGGCATTTCGTCGTAGTCCCAGGCGAAGCAATCTCTGTTTTGTTTGAGCACTTCGACCACCTTGCCTTTTAGACTTGGACTGAGTTTCACACTGATGTACGTAACTCTTTTTTCGACGCCATCCCCAATATCAACTTCCTCCAAAGGATCTTGCGCCAGCATCTTAGCGCTTGTTGACTCTAGATCCTTCTCGAACCCCAATGGCTCTTGATCATAAATGGCATCTAGCCGTTGATCCACTAGTTCAGAAGTTTGTCCATCACAGGGTGGGGGTGAGTGGTTTCCCTCAGGATTTGCTATTTTTTTTTTGTTTTTTCTTTTTTATCTATGGCTTCGACAGCCATGTTTTGTATTTCGGCTTCGAGAGCCGTTTTTCGTTTGTTCTCAGCCAGATAGGCCGAAATCTTTTGGTAGTAACTTGATTCAGTCATAATGATCTTCGCTTCCCCAGCCAGTTGGCCGTATCGTCGAAGTCCCTCCATCTTCCTCAATCTCCTTCCCGTCCCACATGATTTCCCTATCCCATTGGAATCCATTGGGATGAATGGTTAAAGAATAGTAAGCGTTCTCATTGGGCTCGAAATATTCCTCAGACGGGTGACATGGCCCTATGTTGGCCATATTTCGATCGAAGTTTCTTTTGTCCACGTTGTTGATTTTGAAATAGTCCCACCAGGTGTGCCAATTTGTTTACTGTGATTTCTATCATATAGTAACTTTGGTCTGCTTCTATCTTTTCGACACCTGGAGGCCTAGTGGGGGTCGAATACTGTTGATTACCTACGTGTGGCACAGTTTGCATTGAGGGCACGTTTGATGGCATTTCTAATGTACTTACTGGGACCGTAATCGAACTGCCAACAGGGATGGTATTGGAGGCATCAATCGAACTTGAAACGATTGTTGCATCCCCCTGTGGGGCATTTTGTCATAACTCATTTCTATGTTCATACCCATTATCTTGATAAATTTATATTGTATGTTAATGTCGAATTTGAGATTCTTAAGAAATATCTCTAAGATTGTCTATAGAAATAACCTGACTGAATGTACAAAGGAAAGGCTTCGAATTAGACTTAAGATTTAATACTTGAATGTAAAGATAAGGAGTTTCTGAGAATATAACAGTTTCTGAAAATATGCAGTGTTTGAACAAAAGGATAAAGTAAAAGTGAAGTTTCTAAAGAGATAAATGTGTTTGAAAGCAAGTAAAACAAGGAAATAAAATGAAATCAAAAGATTTAAGAGCAAAAGTACTGTAAAAGTGAAAGAAATATAAAAAGACTTGTATTGAAATTATAAGGAATCATGATGTTCAATACGTACATTTTGTCTTCTAACTCGTTTCCCTTAAGTCACGGTAATTTGAGTGTTTGAGACTTTTTAGTACATGAAATGAACATCTCTAATTCTAACATAAAAACACCTATTTATAGTATCCTGACCCTAACGGTCCTACTCTAAAATCATGCCATGTTCGAAGCATACAGGCTCCTTACGTTTACTGACTTCCATGCATCTTCTAAGAATGGAGCTCTTATTTGAAATTTGAACCCTGTGCCAGCGAAGTATTTTGCTAGTTTTCTTCGATTCGAATTAAACCAATTGCCTGGACCGCTTCCAATTATGGCACATTTGCACAAAGGAACTATTTATATTTTAAACACTAAAAATCCCAAATCGAAATCCATCATCTATCACTGGAAATCGAAGAGTCCTTTAGAACAATGGTTCTATATTTCCCACCAATATTCATCATTGATATCAACCTCCTTATATGCTTATTCGAAATATTATTTTGATATCCAATTATTCTTTATTCGAAATTTCCAACTAACACCTTGTTAGAGCATTATTCAGTATGTCTCTTTTGTATATGTCCTCTACCAATTCCGGACATGTATATTTGATGTCTCTTTCACATATGTCCTTTCCTCCAGATGTGTACTCGTGATATCTTTGGGTTAAAGTCCTTTCCTCCGATCTTCTTCCCGTCGTATGTTTGCTACCAAATCTGAACATATATTCAGTATCTCTGATAGAGTCAGTTGTACCACAAAATTTCCCCTCTCAATTTCTCAAGAATTTTCTCACAAGATATCCATTGATTCAAGACTGCACAAGGTTTGATCAGCTCAAGACACCTCCTCAAGCACTGATGACTCAAAATTAGGATTTGAGTTTATATAAGTACAATTGGACTTTTAATGCTTCATATGACTTTCATGGATCATTTTGGACTCCCAAGATTTCTCATGTCAAGTTTCAAGCTTTGGATCACATTTTTGCTCAGTCAATTGATCAGTTGACCTAAAATCAACTATATTAGGGAAAAAGTCAACTATGGTTAATTTGCAGTCAAACTTCATAATTTTTTATCCATATCAACATTTTAAACTCATATATTGAAATTGGTCAAGTTTGGATCATAATTCCTCAAGAAATTTGATCAGATCATCAAAAGGGCAAAATGGTCAAAATTAATATTTTGATTAGAAGGTTCAATTTTTGAATTTTGACCTAACACATGACTTGTTGGTTTGAGACATGATATCAAGGATTCAAATGCATCATTTTGACCTAATGGCATGGCTTAAAACATTCCCCAAAGATCAATTGTTTGATAGTTGAAATTTAGTCAACTGATGAAAAATCAACTAATACACTGAAAAGTCAAACTTTGACTTTTTGATCAAAATCTAGTTTCAAAAATCACATTTCATCAAGACATGTAAAAATATGAAGTTTTTACATCAAGAAATCAAAAATTCAAAATTCATTTTGAAAATTCAAAATTTCCAAGACTTAGAAATTTTCCTAAGTATTGGAAAATTTACTTTTTTTCATAACTTTGTGCCAAATTTTCACCATGATGCAAGATGATTCAAGGAAAACTTCCAACATTAAAGTTATAGATATTAATGAGATCTAAAACATTGTAGGGCATAACTTTTTCTAGAAATGCTTGGATCTCACGTTATTAATTCATAAAGACATGTTTATGAAACAAAAACACTTAGTGAAATTTTGCCCTAGATAGGCAGATTTTTGACCTAACTTCATGGCAACTTTTCACCTAGTTCCAAATTGAATCTTCATAAATGTCCAACATAAAGGTTGTAGAGTATGTTACAAGCTTTCCAAAATTTCCAAGAACTCATTGAGATCCTGCTTGAGCTAAGAGAATCGAAGGCAAGAAGTTAGGGTTTCATTCTTGTTTTACAAGGCAGATTTTGTGATGAACAATTACCCAATCTTCAAGCACGGTGTACAAATATCACTTTTCAGGTATCAAACTTGTGTTTCGCTCTATAATTAATGGTTTACATAAATGATTAGGCCTTTATCCAATTGTTTGAAGCTTTCTCCAAATTGGTTTTCCATTTATGGCACAAAGTTGCCATTTCCATTTTGATAAAGCATTAATTTTGCAATTGTCAACTTCTTGAGCCTCTCAATTGTTTTCTACAAACACAATAAAAGTCAAAACCAAAAGCAACATGTCTAAGGCCTCTACAAACTCAGATCAAGCTTGTACAACACTTTGGGACTTGTCTTCTCACTTTTCTTCAAAAGCAAGTTATAGAGCCAAAAGGCTAGAACTCAGAAACCTTGAGTGAAATTGATTTCTAACCTTTTCCATACATATACGAAAGTCTATTGCAACATAAGACATGAATTCTCAAGCCCTGAAACACCCTAAAACAAAGAATCACCAAGAACACCTTAAAACTTGTCATTTCTGAGTTTTGAACCCAATCTTCAAACCTACTCGTGCGTTTCTTGGCCCTTTGGTTCCTAAAGCTTCTAAATTCATATACAAACAATCCCAACACCTTTCAAAGTTCTGTAACACCATTTTTCTCAAACTCCATAACCAAAAATCATAGCTTGCATCTTGACTTCTCTAGCACGACTCAGGCACTCCCAACATCAAGTAGGGGTTGCATTAGCTTCCTGGGAACTTGAGGAAGCTAACATGGTCATCACCATCACTTGAAACAACCTCTAACTCAAAACACGATATCCAGTTGTAAGGTGAGTTTTCTGATTTTCAAACTCTTCATATAGGCATTGTTAGGCTTCCATTTTCAAAGATAAAATGTAGACATCATTGCCCCAAAGCTGACCATATCATTAGATTTCATTTATATTGCTTGAGTAGTTAGAATTTTGAATCTGAATATCCTGAAAAGTTAGGTCAAAATTTGATACTATTAGAAATTCTCATTCATCTTTGATTTATAGCTTTAGTTATTTACATTTATGGCATCGTGATGAAATTTTACACAACTTTTATGTTTACATTTTCCATTTTGGATGAGAAATGAATGAGTTACAGGGATTTTGGTTCAAGGATGAAGATGAAGTGAATATTCAGAACTTAGTTTATTTTAAGTTTATTGATTATTGTCATTATACCGGATAAAACAACCACCCCAGTGGCAAGAGAAGTGCGTTAAAGGCATTGTTGTGTGAGGACCTGGGTTCGAGCCCCAGCGCGTCCCATTTTTTCCTTTTTTCATGTTTTTCTTTCTTCCAAGCACGCATGGGCCCTAAGGCTATTAGGCCTCTCCTTTTACTTCCAGCATCAACCCCATTTACTTATTACACGCAGGCCCAACTTGGTTCTTTTACTTTGTTTTTATTCTGATTTCAGAAACCTTATTGGGCCAGGCTTCCAACAAAAAAACACTTTTACTTCAAAACCACCCTAAATCAAAATTTCACCCCTTGACCAAACTTTTCTTATTTTTATTTTATTTTCTTATTCTTTTTTATTATTATAATAATAATTTTTTATTAATAAAAAGACAAAAAAATTATTTTTATTTTTATTATATACTTATGTTATTTTTCAAGACCAAAAACATAAAATATTTTCTTATACAAATTTAACTTTGTTTCTTAAATAAACTAATAATTAGACTTTGGTTTAGTTTATTTTATTTTAATTAAAATTAATTTAGAAACTTGAGATTTTTTAATTAATTAATTAATTTTCATACTAGTTTAATTTAATTAAAACCTCTTCACAAACAAAACCCTAAAAAAGATTTCTTTTCTAATTAACTTAATTGAATTTTCTTATTTTTATTTAAATTATTTTCTTTTAATTAAATAGGTTAGATCTAAACCTTTTTCTTTAACAAAAAAACCAAAACAAAAGCCATTCCTTATCCATTCATACTTGTACATTATATTTATTTCATTTCTTGTACATTTATTCAAATTCAATATAGTTGTAATAGATAATTAGGATTTAATTTCTTGCAATCCCCATTTGTAAATTTGTATACCCCACCCCCTAATGATGTAATAACGTAGGATATTTATTTTTTCTCAATTTATCGCTTTGAATATAATGTTAGTAATTAGGGTTTGTATGGAAAGATAAAACCAATACTTAGAAAACCCTAATCCAAGATAAATCAAGCATGAAAGATAAACACTTGCACACTTACACCTCTAGGGTTAACTCCACTTTTTGCCTTGAGAAAAATGGTCATGATATGCATGTGAGATATCTTAGTAAAAACAATCAAAAATACAAGATCATAGTCCCTCGATGATGCTACGAATGTTGTCTCACAAATGGTCTTAGTCCCTTAAGAAAAATGCTAAGATATCTCACAACATTGCATTTTATGATTATACCATGACCCACGCCCGTCCCTTCACATCCAATGATAGGGCTTCTTATCAATCAATGGTAAGATAGAAACATATAAAGGAGGAGAAAATGAATAAAAGACTTTTTGAGTAGGTAGAACGTTCTTAGTTGCTTGCTCACAATCCATCTTCAAAACAAACATCTTTTCAAACACACCAAACACTTTAAAAACATGAAATAGTTTCAAAAAATCCAACACTTTGTATGCATTCTTATAAAGATGAGAATCATTACAAAGTTTTCCTAAACAAAGGCACTTTTCAAAAATACTTTCAAAACCCACCACAAACACATTTCAAACAAAGAAATTTCAAAAGTGATCTAGCAAGCAACTAAGAGCCCGTAGATAACTACGGATGAAAAGGGTGCTAACACCTTCCCTTTTCATAACCTACCCCCCGAACTGAAGAAAAATATCTCAAAGGTCTTTCCTATTATTTTCACCCTTTCCTTTATTGGATAAAAGAAAAGTCGATGGCAACTCTTTCTATCCGCAACAATTGCGATAAAACGCAAAACAATCAAGTCAGTTCTCCCACTATATTACAAAGTCCTTTCCTCCGATCTGTTTCTTGTAATGTGTTCGCTACCAGATCTGAACATATGTCTGTGATACCCTCGTAAGAGTCCTTTCATCCGGTCTCTTTCTTGTGTCCGCTACCAGCTCCGAGCATGTCTATTCAATATCTTTCGTATGTGTCCTTTCCTCAAAACATATATCATTGGAATCTTTGATAGGGCTTCCTTCAACTAGTCTCTATCATTTATGTTCGCTACCAGCTCCGAACTGTGTTCCTTGATAATCACTAGCCGCAAAAAGCAAAAAATATATATACAGAAAACCAAAAAATAAACAGTATCTGACTGGGCTTCAGAGTGAAAAATTTAAGGTTCTATTGAATATTTAATCCTCTTCCACCCTGATTGTTCGAAAGGCTTGCGCCAATCTCACCTTCTGGTTAAAGAAAATTGAATATGGCCAGTTGTTGTACCCGGAAATTTGTCGTTTTTATTTTTAGCTCGAATTGGCTTTTATTTTGTTAGCATATGCATACGTACATGTCATTAGATCTATACTCATGGGATCAAGGAATTTTATCAGCATGTCAACGCTCTCATGTATTTCAATGCATTTTGAATTGTGGAAGAATTAGGTGTTTCGATGAATTTGAGGCAATGGTAAATAAAAACAATGTTTCTACTGGTTTGAGCTTAGAAATTCTCAAATTGCCATCAGAATACTGTTTTGAGTTGATTTTGTGAACATCAAAACCGTCTTGGTATTTTATTTATTTCATCTATTCATGCTGGAAGCCAATTATGCGCAGGATGTCTCCAAATGATTTGTTTTCTTTGAAGCAGTGCTTTGACTTTATGACTAGTTATTTGTGCATTGAGTGTTTAGAAATATGTCATTGTCATCCGATTTGGTATTTTAAGTGGATTCTTTGAGCATTGAGACCGTCTTGTTTCTCTTATTATTTCTCGTGTTCAGGTTAAAAGCTAATTGTGTGAAGAAAATCTCCTGGAATTTTAATTCTTTGAAGACGGTATACTAAATTTATTTGTTGGACTGTCATCGCGTGCATACTCAAAAATTCGTATCTTCTGATTGGAATACTATTTTGGGGAGATTCTTAAGACATTGAAACCGTCTTAATGTCTTCTCTAACTTTTGTTTTTGGACCGAAAGCTAATTCTTTGTGGAAGGCTTCCGAATACGTAATTCTACTGGAAGTATTACAATGAAAAAACAGTTAAAATACTGTGATAAACTGTAATTTTGTGGATGTTCGAAAATTCATAACTTTTGACTAGAATACCGTTTTGGAGCGGTTCTTACGGAAAAAATTCCATCTTGATGTCCTCTTCAACTCTCGTGTTTAGACCGAAAGCTAATTCTTTGAGGAAGGTCCCCAGACTTATAGATTACTAGAGAAATAATTATGTTGAACCGAAATTTTTATTCATTGTTTCTCGATATTGTAAAATTATGACTCCTTCAATTTTTATTGTATCGAGATAATTCTTTCGAACTTTTTTTACAAATGATGTCAGCTACAAGTTTGCTTCATATTCGAAATTCAAATTTTAATCAGAGCATTATCGTTCAAGGCATTTTTCTGGACTAAACGTGAAATTAATTGAGAAAAACTATTTTGGTTCATTCTGCTATGCAACAGTGCAACTTCAAAAATTCAAAACATGCTCATTGTTTATCCGCTTGAGCCTGTTCTTTTTATGTTGTGTCATAAATTTAATTGTTTAAAACTTTTCTTCAGGTCCCAAATATGCATCTTGCTCCGAGAGGCACGTTGTTGTCACTTAAGCTTGATATAAGCTGAAAAATCCACTTTTATAATTTTTGATTTGAGGTGTCGTCAATTAAAGTTATCAAAGTCACTCAATTTTTATCGTTTCGTGTCCGTTCTTTTTGAACTACATCACATATTTCGTCACAAACGATTTTGTTGTTGACCGCTGGTATTGATTTCACGCTGATTATTATGAGGATTCAGTTTTATATCAAGTATGCATCAAAAAATCCGAAAAAATCAAGCCAAACACCACTTTGGAGCTAAACTATATATATATTTGAATTCCAAATTTTCATAGGAGACTCTCATAATCTCATTTTCCCTCTTCACTCTCATTTTCTATTCTCTCAAACTCTCTCACATCCTCTAAACACAATAACACAAAAATCAAAGAGAAGAAAATTCTCTCTCTCCCTCCAAGAAGAACTCACGACCTCTCTCCCACACTGCCACCGTCACTCCAACGCCGCCTCCCTCCGGTGATCTGCCCTCCATCCACGGCCTTTTTCCTCCATCGCATACTCCCTTCATTCGCGGTAGCTCCGAATGGACGCTCCTTCCCTTCTCTCTTCTCTATCGCAAGCATCATCATCAAATCATTCAACTTCTAATTTTGTACAAATTCTCTTAGGTATCATTACTTGATTCTCATATTTTGTTGAATACTTGAGTAATTTAATTTTTTTTTATGTGAATTATGCATGAAAAGATGAAGTAGATTAGTATAGATCTAGAATTCTTGACATAGAATTTTTAATATTCTAGTGCATATTATGTGTTTGTGATAATGTCTATGTTAATTGTAATTATTTGTGTTGATGTTAGATTCTTGATATTATGAACTAATATGGATAGATGCGGAATTGGTTGAGTCTTGAGCTTAATTGTGTTGTGCCTAAATGCTAATTTTCTGGAATCGTGATTACTAACTTGTGTTGTGTTTGTTCTATGCTATTAACCTCAATGTGCATACTCTTGTTTACTAATTCCTAGTACTAATATTCAAGTCTTGCTTACTAATACTTAGTGTTAAATTCTAGTTTCGCTTCACTTACTTCAACATTTCCATAACATGTAATATTGTAATTGTGTGAACATGCATACACTCATACTAACATTTGCTTATCCATGAGGTGTAACATCTTCCATTTGACTCAAGACACATTACCAACCTCTTTTGATACACAAAAACTTGATATAAGTGGAAAATGTCACAATTCTTGAATAACATTAGACATAATCTCATTTTGAGCTAATTTCCTAACCATGATGAGTTTTTACACTTATAATTAGTTAAACTTGACTTTCTCTATGATTCTGGAGCTATTGGTGTACTTTATTTTTAGTTTTAGATACTTTTTTTTCTGTCTTTTGCTACTGCCAACCATTGAAATTGACCTAAAAGTCTCGCTTTAGGACAAAATTAATTCAAACCGAGTTTGTTTTTGAGTCTGTTGACACTTTTGCAATCAACCATGTGATTTTTGTTTAGTTCAAGGTCAATAAATTTTGACGCCTATTTCTCAATTTTGTGGTTTTTGATACCGATTAACATGCACCTTGTGCATTAACTTTTACTTAACTTGTATTCATGTTTCCTTGGTTATTTGTATACCATTGCACTTATGTTTTCTTGCTTCGGATTCATTCCATGTACAATTTGTGATTTGACATAATCGCTTTTACCATTTTGTGCCATCACTTGATTTTCACATTATGAGTCGATGATGTAATTTCCTGTTGCTTTCTTGTTATCACTAACTTGTTTGTTGAATTTGTACAAGGATTACCATAAGATATTTTGATGATTCTTAATTTCTCGATATTCCACTTTATTTGTGGGATACCGCATTTCTCATGTGTCGACATCTCAGTACTCCACTTTATGTATGGGGTACCACTCTTTGGATGTTGCTATCTTTTGTCCCTATGTTATGAGTCATATACATGTATGTTATGTATTGTCTGGATCATTGGTTTTCTTGCAGGATACTTGTTTAGTTGTGTCTGACACACACCACTTATGTTGCTTTGGTGCTTTGACACATATTCTGACTTTGTTTGTTGTTGATGCTAGTTCATTCGAGGTTCTCTGGATTTCTTGCTGTTGTCAGTTTAGTGGCACATTTTTGCTCAATTGGTAGTCCGATTTATTTCCTTTATCTCTCGCACTTCTTACCACACTTTACAGCTTTATGATTCTATTAGAAGTAGGATAGAGATGTATGACAGGGAATTCCATTGTTGATCATGCCAGGAACCCCTCTAGTTTATTTAAAGACCTGTTTAAGGTAATTCCACACTTGTTTGCTAAATGTATTTGTGGTTTGTTTAAAGACCTACCTCGAAGTAGGATTTTTTGTTGTGTGTTTACATTTGTGCCTAAATACCTCAAAAAGAGGCACCCTTTCCCATTCCCCATGATAAGTCCTCAAAGAAGGCGAGCGAAAAAGGGTTCGCAATCAACCACCACGCATTCTAGTCTGTGTCATTCTTAGCGCGTGACACACCATGATGCTTTGGAGTGTGCTTCTTTTGTTATCGAGTTAGTTAGATGGAAAAAGGATTTGTAATCGATTCCCCACACGTTGTCTTGAGCTCACGTTGGTCGATGTTGACGCTCTGTGTTAATCACTTTCCCCCTTACTCTTCTTACCTGGCAATACAATGCCACAATACGGAAAATTGAGAAAGTTATGATTTGCACAAGTTGGGAAATTTGTGAAAAATGCATGAAGTCAACTTTGAGAAAAATTGCATTTTTAGGTTAATGGACCTAACTTTTAGGGTTCAAACATGTTTATGACATACCCAAGGACTTCTAAACCTAACCATGCACTATTTTTATTTTTAATTCTATTAATTTGAATTTTTATTCAGTTAAATATGAATTAAATCAAATAATTTAAATAAAAATACAAAGAATAATGGGCCATGACATTTGGGTTTGATTTGATCTATTAGAAGGCCCATATTTTCGTGAAAGATACATCTAAATGGTCCATGTTCATTGAACATTAAAAAAGAGACAAGGATATTAAAAAATGGCAAGAACAAACTCAAAAAATGGAAAGTTTTCAATATGTTTGGTTTTTGTTTTATCATGGTTTGATTAATTGATTTATTGCATATATGTCGCCTCATTCATACCTATATATAAGCATAAGCAAACTATATAAAATGGGGCACGAAATTACTCTTCAAAAATCTCTTCAAAAGCTCTTCACAAAGCTCTCTCAAAATTCTCAAAATCGTTCTAAAGTTGTGAAAATTCAAAACCCGATCTTCAGCTTTCCTCCATCCAATCTCGTGCCATCTTTGCACTCCTGAGGTCCCTAGGAGTTATTTCTATTCCTCACCTTGGCTTGGAGCGCGCCCGAGTCATCCATACAAGTTGCATCGTTCGATATAGTTTATTTAAATCTAATCTTGTTAATCTGCATTTATTAATCTATTTGACGTTTGCATATATGTTTGTAGTCGTACATAGAGCAGGTTGGACATGAAGCTGTAATTTTTGAGGCCTGGTTCATGAGATTCCATTCTCAACACTGATCGGAAGCTTGGCTTCGAAACACAAAATTCAGAGACCTTTAGCCAAAACTAACGCCGATTTCTTTATTTACTTCTTTTTATATTTACTTTTTTCAAATCATTTTTATTTAATCATAAAATCAAAATAATAATAAAAAATAGTTTTAGATTTTTTTATATATAATTAAATTTAATTTGTGCAAGTTAATTAATTATATTTTGATTTATTTCAAGTAATTTAAAATCAATTAGAACTTAGACTTAATCATTTCAAATCTTTTTCTCAATAATAAAAATCCAAAAAATGTTAGAATTAGTTTTCTTTTGATTAGTTTTAATTGCATCTTATTTATCACTCTTTTCTTTACTTAGTTAATTTTTTATTTTAAATTAAAGTATTTTTCTTAATAAAAATGACAAAAAAAGTGCTAAGTTTGTAGAAGTATTTTAGGTCTTACCTTGCTTTCCATATTCACGCGCCCATTTTAAATTTCGTTCATTTTATATTTATGTAACTGCAAAAGGTTATAATAGTTAAATTTATGACTTTTTACTTTTTGTTTCCCCATTTGGACATGTAAAGACCCCCTCATCGAAGCATTGTAACAACGTAGGATTTACAATTCCCGCACTTTAAATTTCTGCAAGATATTAACTGTTAGTAATTAGGCTTGTATTGAAAGACTGTAAACAAAGCGTTAGCAAACTTAACACAAGACTAAAATAACTTAAAACCAACACAATTGCACATATACACCTCTAGGGTACGCCCATTTTGGTTGCCTTTCGAAAAATAACAATCATGTCCCTCGAGAATAGGGATGCTTTAGCAAAGACCCTTTGAATCAAAAGATCACCAGTCCCCGGATGACCCTACAATGTTGCCTTTCAGTAAATGATCTAGTCCCTTAAGAAAAATTTCTAAAGTGTCTCTATATGTTGCCTTTATGCTTGTATGCCCCTTCGAATGTCCCTCAAACATCCAACGATAGGGCTACCTACTCACTAATAGTAGGATAACGCTGTCTAAAGGATATGGGGAAAAGAATAAACCTTTCGAGTATAAGTAGATAATTAATAAATGCTTGCTCAAAAACAAAACTTTCACACTTACACAAAACATTTCCAAACACTTTCAAAAACATTCACTTTGTTAACACTCTTGAGGACTGATACAAGAGTTATCATAAAGCGAATCGCCGCACTAAGGCATTTTCAAAATGATTTTTCAAAACACACAAAGAACAAGCAATTTTTAAAACATGAGCTAAGCATCTAAGAGCCCGCAGAAAACTATGGATGTAAAGGGTGCTAACACCTTCCCTTTCCATAATCTACCCACCTTACTCAGAAAATTCTCGAAAAGGTCTTTTTCTATTTTTTTCACCCTTTCCTTAATTTGGATAAAAGAAAAGTCGGTGATGACTCTTGCTTACCGCGACATTTGCGAATACAAACGCAAAACCAGTATAACAGTCGGTTCTGCCACCGTATCACACCATTCTTGATCACTAGAGAAGAATATCCGAATATATTCAAGAACTTAATCCTTAATTCAATGGAAGCCTTTAGACCCAAGATGCATGCTTCGTACTCAACCGTGTTGTTCGTAAAACCGAAGCACACTCTAGAAGTGAAAGGAGTATGGCAACCCTCAGGAGAAATAATCGCAGCATCGATTCCATTGCCCAAAGCTTTGGAAGCCCCATCAAAAACCATAGTCCATCGGGATCCTTGTTCTGGACCGTCATACAGTCCAGGTTTTTCATATTCAGTTACTAGCATAATATTCTCATCCGGGAAGTCAAAGTTCATAGACTGGTACTCATTAACAGCTTGACGGGCCAAATGATCTGCCAATACACTTCCTTTGATGGCCTTTTATGTGGTGTACCAAATGTCATATTCGGTTAGAATCATTTTCCATCTAGCTATTCGTCCAGAGAGAGCCGGCTTCTCGAAGATATACTTGATAGGATCCATCTTCGAAATCAACAGAGTGGTGCGAGTCAACATATAATGTCTTAGATGGCGAGCATCCCATGCCAGAGTGCAGCAAGTTTTCTCAAGCGGTGAATATCTTGTTTCACAGTCGATAAACATTTTGCTCAGGTAGTATATTGCATGCTCTTTTCGGCCAGACTCGTCATGTTGGCCCAGTACGCACCCCATTGAATTCTCTAATATAGTCAAGTACATAATTATAGGTCTTCCTGCAACTGGAGGCATAAGGATATGAGGTTCTTGCAAATATTCTTTGATCTTACCGAAAGCAGCTTGACAATCATCGTTCCATTTGATTACTTGATCTTTCTTCAAGAGTTTGAAGATTGGCTCACAAGTAGCAGTTAAGTGAGATATGAAGCGAGCAATATAGTTAAGTCGACCCAAGAAACCTCTAACCTCTCTCTCAGTACGAGGAGCCGACATTTCTTAGATAGCCTTGAATTTCGTAGGGTCGACCCCAATACCTTTACTACTGACGACAAACCCTAGGAGTTTTCCAGACCTTACCCCAAAGGTACACTTGTTGGGATTCAGCCTCAGCTTGTACTCTTTCAGTTTTTCAAATAGCTTGTGTAAGGGATCAAGGTGTTCTTCTTCAGTTTGCAACCTTGTAATCATATCATCCACATAGAACTCTATTTCAGGATGGATCATATCATGAAATAAGGCTACCATAGCTCGTTGATAGGTTGCCCCTACATTCTTTAAGCCGAACGACATGACCTTGTAACAAAAGGTGCCCCATTGTGTAACAAAGATGGTCTTCTCCATATTCTCGGGAGCCATATTGATTTGATTATAGTCGGAGAAACCATCCATGAAGGAGAAAACTTTATGTTGAGTTGTGTTGTCGACCAGGACGTCAATGTGAGGTAGCGGGAAATCATCTTTGGGACTTGCCCTATTCAAATCCCTATAGTCTACACACATACGAACCTTCCCATCTTTCTTTAGCACGGGGACTATGTTCACAACCCATTGAGGATATGATGTCACAACCAGGAAACCTGCATTGAATTACTTCATTACCTCAGCTTTTATCTTTTCAGACATGTCTGGCCGCATACGACGCACTTTTTGCTTGACTGGAGGGCAATCTTCATTTGTTGGTAAACGATGAACCATAATGTCAGTATCCATCCCCGACATATTTTCATATGACCAGGAAAACACCTCGACATAGTCATGTAACATCTTTATCAATCTGTCTTTGACACCATCTTCTAAGTTAGTGTTGATCTTAACCTCTTTCTTGTCTTTCTCAGTACCTAGGTTAACCACTTCAACTGGCTCTTCGTGAGGTTGAATGGCTTTCTCCTCTTGCATCAGAAATTTGGCTAGTTCCCCTGGTATTTCACAATCTTCTTCGCCTTCATCTTCGGCTTGGTTGATTGGATGTTCAAAGTCATAGCTGGAAATAGAAGAGTTGCTGGAAATGAGATCCGGAATGGATGAGGATCTGCAAGTGTGTGTGTGTGTGTGTGTGCATGTAAGACACATGGCTATTTTGAAAATGCAAATAAGATAAGAAAGACAATGAGCGCAAAATTTGAATGCAAAAGGTCCAACGTTTTTCATTGAATGATCATATGGCATAAGGCAATGAACAAACCCTTATCAAATGGACCATGGTGCCCCGGGCAAGGCACATGGCTTAAAGTCATTGTTTGGAAATAAAATTTCAGACAAAAATTCTTGAAGTGACAAAAAAAAAGGAGATTACTCCTTGTTGAAGGAGATAAGATTGAAATATTTTGCATGCCAGTTGTCGAGTCCTTTATTGGTAGTCAGGTAAATCCATTCATCAAAGTCGCAGTCATCCTCGGGGTCTTCAACAACCTTCACTTCATGATTACCAATGCGAAGAGGTGGTTTTCCTATGCGAGCTCATCTAACATCTTTTTGAGCTTTGGTAGTGAAACCTAGCCCAAACGTGTCTTCTTTGAATGGAATGTTAGGGAGTTGTCCCCAAATTGTACTTCTTCTATCTTCAACCGCGGTGCGAGCATCTTTAAATGACACCATTCTTGGCACAAATTCATCTATTTTTGGAATATCATAAGAGATTTTGGTGGCGGAAACCATAGGAGGAACCATTTCAAAAGCTTGGCATGGAGTCTCTATAAATTCACCATCCATCTCCACATATCCGAAGGAATTGAAATGGTTTACCATGAATTCCTATTCACCACAAACTGTGACGATCTTCCCCTTGACTAGGTACTTCAACTTTTGGTGAAAGGTGGATGTCACTGCCCCTGCCCCATGTATTCAAGGGCGCCTAAGTAAACAAGAATAGGCGGGACGTATGTCTATCACATAGAAGGTAGAATTGAAAATTTGTGAACCAACCTTAACGGGGAGATCAACCTCTCCAAGCACCATCCTCTTGGATCCATTACAACTATGTCACTTGGTTTTAACACGAGATCTTTGTAATATAACCGGTCCAAGGCACCTTTGGGTATGACATTTAGGGAGGAACCAATATCAACCAGGACATGGGCCAGGGTAGTTCCTCTGCATTCAATAGAGACATTCAAGGCCTTGTTATGTTTCCTTCCAATGGGTGTCAAGTCAGTATCAGAGAAACCTAATCCATTGTCAGCAGTCAGACTCGCCACACAGTTTTCAAATTGATCGGTTGTGGTTTCTTGGGGAACATGCGGTTTCTTCAAAAATTTGATTAAAGATTGGGCATAAGCATGAGCATCAGAACAAAGTAGCAAAGACAACATATATATTTTGGAGGGGGTTTTCCCCAGTTGTTCTATTATCTTGAAATCACTCTTTTTTATGATCTTCAAGATTTCTTCCATCTCTTGGGTGGAAGGTTCCTCAATGGTAACATCTTCGGCTGGCGCCTCCGTCCTGGCAGACTCAACTACTTTCTCTTTACCCCTAGTGTTAGTACCAGGCCTATCAATGGTAATGCAGATAGGTTTCGTTGTAGTAGTTGGAGGTGAAATATTAGGAGAGAAGATTCTCCCTGTCCATGTCACCTTACTAGAACTAACCATATTTGTAATATCATCAACCTTGTCTTCATTGATCCATGAATCTTGCTTATTTCTATGATAGTAAACTTTGGCACCGTAATTCCAAGGGACTACTTTGTTGGAGGGGTAAGGAATCGGTCTGAGAGCAGTAATTATCAAAGGAGAAATCGTTGGTTCGTTGGAAATCCTAATAGGACCCTTTATGGAGATCCTAAGAGGCTTATTGGAAATTGTTATGATGGAGACGTCTTCAGTTTTATTGGTCAAACTTTTGATGGTAGGGGCTCTCTCAAACAGGATGTCATGACTACCTATCAGGTATTAAACACCTTCTTTCATCCATTTGCACCCATTTACTTGTTCGGTGCAGCAAATACAATCTTTCAAACAGCCAGGGAAAACCCCAGCTCTCAGCAGATTCTCTTTAACAACGGTCAAAGGAGTAGTCAGATCTTCAACAAAGGAAACAAAAATAGTGTCTTAAATTGCATTGACACCATTGCCATGGTTCGGTATTGGTGCAGTTATAACATTTGGAGTTTTAGGTGGATCAAACTCAATAGTCTTATTATTGATAAGATCTTGAATTTTGTTTTTTAGAGCCCAACATTGATCAATATCATGCATAGAGCTATTGGAATGATATGCGCATTTGGAATTAGGATTGTACTTCGGTGATGAAACATCGGGATTTGATGGTGGATCACGCAATGTTACCAAGTTGGCCTTCAACAGGTGTTGTAAGGCTTGGTACAGAGGCATACTAATCCTCGTGAATTGTCTTCTAGGAACTTCAAATTGTTGATGGTTGACTTGTTGTGGTTGTCTTTGAGTAGATGGAGGGTTGGAGATCCAAATAACATTAACAGATGAACATTGATCCTTCCTAGTATGGCTTCTTGAACCATACATGACATTGGTTTCTTTCTTGCCAATAAAGGGCTTCTTTACAGTCTTAGATGTAGAAGCAGATGTCATGGGAATTTTTCCACTCTTGATACCACTCTCGACCCTTTCACTAGTCAGAATTAACTCAGTGAAACCGAACAATGAACTCCCAATTAGCAAGTTGAAGAATGGGCCAGTTAAAGTTCCCATGAACACGTCCACCAGCTCTCTATCGGTTAGTGGTGGTTGAACTCTACAGGAAAGATCCCTCCATTTTTGTGTGTACTCTTTAAACCCTTCATTAGTACCCATTGTCATTCCTTGAATTTGGACTCTAGTCAGCGCCAAATCAGCATTGTATTGATATTGATGATAAAAAGAAGTGGCCAGATCTTCCCATGTGTGAATGCGAGAACCCTCTAATTGGTAAAAGCATTCTAGTTGAGTCCCAGCCAGACTCTCTTGGAAGAAATGGACCCAGATCATCCTGTCAGTAGTATGTGGTTGTATCTTGCGGATGTAGGACCTCAGATGAAGTTTTAGGCATGAAACTCTGTCATACTTGGGAAATATTGTAATTTTGAACTTGTGTGGGATAACAACCCCATGTACCAAGCCCAAATCACCAAAATCCAAGCCAGGCACGTCTTGAATTTCCACAGCTTTCAACCTCTCTTCCAGTTGATTGTATTTATCCTCGGCCGGTGGATACTGTTCATCAAAGTAATATTCATCCTCAGAGGCTTGATTGTTTGCACCCCCAGCACGGGTGCTCCTTATGTCTTCATTCTGATTTTCATCCTCCTCGGATGACTCTTCAACCACTTGTACTTGATGGATATGGCCTTTAAACCTTTTCCCCATGTTGATCGTTGCTTTCTTCTTGGTCTTCTTTTTGGCCACAAGTATTCACATCAGCTCTTGTTGTCCCTTGGCCAGGCTCAGCAAGGTTTCATGGAATTGAGAATTCTGTTTCTGCAAGTCTTTCACAGTTTGCTCGATATCCATCTTACTGAAATAAATAGTAGAAAGATGAGGAAACTTGTGCTTGAAAACCTGCTTATGTCATGATGCATGAAATGCGTATGCAAATGATTTCAAGGACTTTTAAGATTTAAATTTGTTTAGGCAAAGAGAAAACAAACATTAATTTCATTAATAAGTTCAAACGGTTACAAAAATTCCTCTTGGGATTACAATGGAGTAAATAAAGATATTACAAAATAAACTCCTAAAACAAAAATGACTCAAGCTTCCCATGAGCGCACCCTCTTCAGTGCAATGTAAGAATTCAAACTCCACTCTTCATGAAGTTGTCTCGTGAGCTCCAAAACCTTCTTCTCGCTTACGTAGAACTGGGTTTCAAAGGTGTCTCGCTCCCCTTTGAGTTGGATCCAAGATCTTTGCAACTCCTCGAGAGTAGTCAGCATGTCAGGATGAAGAATGGTGTAAGGGGTGTCTCCCTTAGAAGTGGGCTCCATAAACACATGTAGAATGGCAGGGTAAGGAATCACGAGACCTTGAACATGAGTTCATACCCACTTTAGGTAATGCTCAAGGGGAATGGAATTTTTATGCCCCAATGTCTCACTATCCACTTTGTTTATCATTCTCCAAGCTCGTATGAACCTTTGACGGTAGCCTTGGTCATCGCCTTCGTAGTCGAATACCAAACTTTAGATGAGCGCATCATAGGGACCATCTCTTCGTGCATACCCAAACTTATGTAATGTAATAGAAGGGTTATAGGTGATACCTCTCCTAATTCCTAAGAGTGGGACATTAGGGAATTCCCCACCACGGTCAGTGATGGTAATGTCCTCCAAAGATCGAGAACACAAATGGATTTATGAGTGCGAGAGTGACATCATCCTTTGAGACCATGTCAAACCTTGCTCATTCTTTAACATTGATCGAGGTAGGTGTGAAATAAACCACCTAGAGAGTAATGGAATGCAACAAAGAAGAGTACCCCTTTTCTTCATGGTGCAAGTGTGGAAATAATGTAGAAAGTCTCCAAGCAAGGTAGGTACGGGATTACGAGAGAGAAAAACCTTGACGGCATTCACGTCTATGATTTGGTTCAGATTGGGAAATAGAACCAAACCATAGATTAGAAGGGTCAAGACATCCTCAAAATCTTGAAAATTCATATCTTCCCAGAACAAACGAGCCTTCTCCAACAGAAATTTGGCTAAGAAACCTTTAACCCCACTTCTTGTCTCTTAATTTGTCACAATGTCAGATCTCTTCAAATGTAGGCTTTGGCAATAACTTCAGGATTTGGAGTTTCCTCTAAACCGGTGAATGGTATTTCATAAAGCACATGAACTCTTAACAAATGAGAGAAATCTTCTAATGCAGGAACTAATTAGTAGTCGGGAAAAGTGTAGCAATGATGCATAGGATCAAAGAATTGGAAAAGCACACACACCATTTCTTCTTGGAACTTTAAGGTAGCCAAGTTGAGAAGTCGACCATATTTCTTGGTGAAGGGAGAATATCTAGGAAATCTTGATGCTAACTCTTGAAGTTGAGGATGCACTTTCACGAAATTGACTCAGATGGTATTCCTACGAGTGGAAGTCATGACCTATAAAACAGAACAAAGATAAATCCAAAAAATCCTTTGAAATGGTTAGTGCAAATACGATGGTATGATGTTATGATGTTATGTACAAGTAACCATATACACACAAAGCAAACAAGTCCTTAGGTTCAGGCTTGTATGAGGTTCATTGGTTAGTACCCTCTTGAAGTTTAGTCGGTTCAACCTGTCCTAGAAAGTAATCGGGTTCTAGGGAATCTCAATATCACTAATCTTTCTTCATTGGGCATTGTCTCAGCATAAACAATCTTTTCTTGCGGCCTAAATATCCCAAAAGTCTGATCTCAACGAGCGTAGTATCGAGTATCAACCAATCTTCAACTTTGCACCAAAGTAGGCTATCTCACTACTTCCTAATGGCCAAGTTGTTCGATTAAAGGTTCTACGGTCAGTTAGTGTTTCATGAGACTATTTAGCGGCCCTGTATTCTCCTCGATTCAAGGCAAGGGATACCGGTAGAAACAAATGCGTCACACTAACATAGCCATTGCTTTAACCATATCAGTATACGCTGTACAATTTCCATAATTTATTGCTACTTACCTAATGATGCTCCCAGATCCGTGTGGAGGATCAACAAGGACCCAAAAAATGTAAAGCAAACAAATTAAATAATGAAAGCATTTAAAGGTGATGTAGCTCTAAGGTAACCTCACTTTTAAGTTTGTCCCTAGCAGAGTCGCTAGTTCTGTGATACGGTGGCAGAACTGACTTGGGTATTTTGTGTTTTTATCGCAATGTTGCGGATAGCAAGAATCACCACCAACTTTACTTTTATCCAATAAAGGGAATGGTGAAAGGAACAGGAAAGACCTTTTGAGATATTTTCTTGAGTTTTGGGGGTAGGTTATGAAAAGGGAAGGTGTTAGCATCCTTTTCATCTATAGTTATCTACGGGATCTTAGTTGCTTGATCACTTTGAAAATGCTTTGTTTGAAATGTGTTTATGATTGGTGTGAGTTTGGAAATATTTTGAAAACGCATTTGTTTCGGAAAACTTTGTAATGATTCTCGTCTCTATAAAAATATATACAAAGTGTTGGTTTTGAAAATAGTTCAACGAGATGTTTGTTTTCGAATATGTTTTGAAAGTGCGAGTGTGGAGATGATTTTAGTTTGTGATCAAGCAACTACGAGTGTCCTACCTACTCAAAAGGTCTTTGTTATTTTCATCCTCCTTTAGATATTGTTACCTTACCATTGATTGATAAGAATCCTTATCTTTGGATGTGAAGGGACGGGCTTGGGTCGTCGTATAGTCATAGAATGAAACTTATGAGACGCTTTATCAATTTTCGTAGGGACTAAGATCATTTTACCGAAGGCAACATCGAGGGGTCATCGAGGGACTACGATCTTTTTTATCGGGGGTCTTTGCTAAAGCACCCATATTTGAGGGACATGACCATTTTTTTGAGGCAACAAGCGAGATTACCTTAAAGGTGCGCGTATGTGAAGTCCGTTTGATTGCATGCATTTTTGTCTTTGAGATTAGGATTTTCTAATGGTTGATTTTATCTTACCATACACACGCTAATTTCTAACAATTATATTAAAGTGGTAAATTGTGGAAATTAAAATCCTAAGCTATTACATCACTTGGGGGATGGGGGTACAATTTACAAATGGGGATGAAATAAGCTTAGTTGTTACAACCATATTGAATAGCAATGAAGAAAATATAAAAACAATGTAAAAAGAAAAGGAAAAAATATTTTTTAACCATTATGTGTCGACACATGCATCTATGCATCGACACATAACTTTTCCTGCCCCTGTAAAACCAAATCAACTAAGTATGAGTTGATGCATAATGGGATGTGTTGACTCATTTCCTGTTTGTGTCGACACATTCATGTTTTGTGTCGATACATGCACCTTTTGTCTTTCTGTTTTGGGTATGGATAGTATTATGTGTCGACACACAAGGCTTTGTGTCGATTCATACTCTGTTCTATCACTGAAATGAGTCGACTCATGTGAGTATGTGTTAACTCATGCTACATCTTTTTGCCTTAAACATTGTTCTATTGTCTGTATAAGTCAGTTCACAACATATTATTGATAAAAATGAACAACAAGTAAATGGTTAACTTCAAAAGGAAATGATTATTACATTCATCTTCAGCAATGAATCATTAATGATGTTTGAAATGAAAAGATCAAGGTTAAGAAGACTCACCTTGAGACAACAATTTTTTTTGAATATGAAATTCTTTCAAGATGCTGTGGTGGCTTCAGTGATCCTCCAGGATACTGCTGTAGTCCTCCCTCTGTATTGGAAGCTGCTGGACCACTCTTCAAATTAGTCAAGTTATACAATACTGTCTTTTGTTTGTGTTTGAAAGGTGATGATAATGGCACTACAAATCTGTTCTTGTGTTTGAACAATCTCTATGTGATATGAAGTGTTTGGATTGCTAGTTTATGGGAAAAGATTGTAAGGGGGAACAGTGGGTTGAGGAGTTTCTGTTTAGTGAATGAAAATAGAGAAGAGTTTTTTGAATGAACAAAGGTTACAAAGACTTCTGTTTTTCTCTCTTTTCCCTCCCTAAAAGCCAGTCCTCTGTGTGTTGTGAAAACAATTTATTTGTAGATGAAAACTGGCTGAGATTTGGGAGGGAAACAAATAAGTTTTTTGAACTATTTGGGTATACTGTTCCATTTCCCTTTAGATGCAGCTCTTATGTACTAATTTGGTGCAAATATGGGACTGATATAGTGCAGGTTTGGACAGGGTTGGAGGCTGCATAACAGGACTATTTTGTATCAATCATAATGGTCAAAACTAGCCCTTTTGACGATTTGAACAACTTTCTTGGAAAATTGGGATCCCATTATGATATAATGAGACATATGACTTCAAAATGTTGATATTGGTCCAAAATCTTGAAGTTTGATTGTAGATTGGCCATAGTTGTCTTTCTTCTAATACAACTGATTTTAGGTTATCTGATTAATGTACTGAGAAATTTTGTGATCTAGGACTTGAAACTTGACAAGAACAATCTTGAGGGTCCATAATGATCCATGAAAGTCATTTGAGACATTAGAAATCCAACTGCCTTTGTATAAACTCAAACCCTAATTTGAGGCATCATTGTTGAGGAGATGGCTTGACCTAGTCGATACTTGCGCAAACCTGAGTCATTGAAGATCTTTGTAGGAAATATATTTGAGAAATGCGAGGGAAAATTTTGGGGTGCAACACTGTGAAAGATTATATTATGGAAGATAAGTGATGAAAGGATATAGTTATTACTGTAACACGTGAGAAAGAGATGGGGTGTAGACTCAAATGGGCAAAAAGTTTTTTTTGGTATAGTTTGTATGAGTTATATGAAGAAATTATTTAACAAATTTGTTGTTATGTATAAAGAACACGATTTAAAAAAAGTTTTTTTTGTGAAGTGAATGTGTAACCGTGTATTTCTTTTTTTCTTTTTTTTTGAACAGAATTTTGGTATCTTTTAACAGTTACAAAAAGAACAGTAAAACAACAGTAAAGCAGCAGTATACATAATAAAGGTACAACAACAATTCAAGGAAACACAAAGCATTAGTGTATTTATGAGACAAGAAAGGGAGACTTACAAGATTGGAGCAAGTTTGATGATTCCTACCCCGACGATAAATCGAGGAAACTAGAGGTAAAAAATTTCTCCTTAACTTCTTCTCTTTCTTTTGAATAATTCTAAATATTCGTTGAAGTTTTATGATATTGAAAGTTATTGGTGTGCATCCAGTTGCAGGAGGGTTTGAAATCTAATAAGGGGTTGAAGATTGAAGGTTATGAACAAGTCTTTTGAGAGGTTTGAGATTGATTGTGGTATTAGATTGTTTTCTTGATTCTTTGGGATTTTTGTGTACTGCTGCCCTCCTCTATTCTGTCTTCAGTTATCACTTTTTATCAGTGAGAACCATCAGATTTTAGGGGGGAAAAGTATATAAGTTTTGAACAATTACAGCGCACCATTTCATTGATTTCTGGTGTAGTTTTTTTGCTAATTTTTGTGTGTGTAATATTTGGCTATTTGCGGACAGGTTTGGACAACAATGTGCAGGGTTTTGCAGGGCAGCAATGGAGTAGGTTTTTAGCAGCTAGTGCAGGCTGTTTTTGACAGTTTTATGGGAAGATTTTAAAGATAGGTAGCAGGCTATTTTGGAAAGCAAAATACCACAAAAATTGGATTGTTATGCATTGAAACAAGGCTAGAAAAATGGGCTAATTTGCTGTTTTTTTTTGTACTGGTTTATAGGGCTCCAATATGATATTTATGGGCCTTTAAACTCTTTTGCATTGCTGAAATTTTTTGCTAATCACACACTTATTTTTCTTTTTCACTAGTTGATGAAGAAAACATGAAGATTGGAAGATGGCGCTTTGATAATGAAGGCATGGAGAATTTGAGAGACCTTGAAGATGAAGTCTTTAGGCATAGAAACTTGAAACTTTATTGAATGTATTTAGGCATTAACTTACATGATTTGGAAATGAAACAATGGTTACTTGGAACTTTGAAATTGTATATTTTTTTATGCATCCTACAAATTGAATGAGAACCTTTGAATAATGCCAAACTTTTCTCCATTCGAAATCAATAGACTTGAATTTGGAGTTTTGAACTTTGAATCATGAAGTGAATTATAAAATTTGATTTCACTTTGACTATTATGAACATGAACTCTTGATTTTGAATCTTGAGAATGATCTTTGGATAAAAGACTTGAAAAATTGATGAACATCTTAATTTCCAAGTAGCAAGTAGAATTGATGTGCTTGATGTTTTAATTTGAATATTGACTTGGAACTTCTAAGCTCATGAAAGCAATTCCTTCCTTCCATATTTTGAATTATGAATGAACATCTTATATTTGCTCCTAGAATTCCAAACAAATTACATGAATTAATCTTCAAAATTGAGCAAATTTGCATCACGACAAATTAGTTCTTTTGTATATCTTGAATCCAAAAGCAAATCCATATGAATAAATTGCGCCTCGCACACTTGAACCAATTTGAAATAGAAAAGAATTATTCAGATTGTTTTCTCAAATCTTCTTCTTTAAGACCCATATCGTCAATTCGTGGTGACTTGCAATACGAGCCAATAATACAAATCGCGCCTTTAAGAGATTTAATCAACAATCCGCCTTAAGCCAATGATTTCCAATGTTCAATTGCAAATAAATTGAAGCAGACGACAAGCAATCAATGAATCATTGAACTATAACTTCTAGTTTCATGAATTATCCCAACATAAGAATCAAGCGTCTTTTGAGAAACGACTGTGAAATAAATTGAACTAAGCACAATTTGACTTCGATCTTTGAAGTAATCACATAGAAAATGATATTTATGATACATCGCAAAAAGAATCGACTCGGGACATTGAGAATTGAAGAAGTTATGAACCTCGCAAATTGGACAAGAGTCTCTCGTGATTAGGTCAAATTTGCAAAATGACCTCTAAAATGTTCGAATTTTCTGATGATATTTCGCATGTAATCAGCTCTTGACTTTTAAAGAGAAATTGGAGATGACGTCAAGGAGAGTCATACGTAAAAGGAACTGCTCAAAAATATCGAATAATGAAGAAGTTACAATCCTTTAGACTTGATCTTGAAAAGGTCGATTTTTGGGTCAATGCAGCTGATCTTCAGTCATCTGACCCATTGATTGAGCCAACTTGTGATGCGTGGCTTGAAACTTGACATGAGCATTCTTGAGAATAAATGAAGGACCATGAAGACCACTTGAAACCTTGGAAACTCAATTTTGCTTGAGAAATACCAAACCCTAGTTATGACCCTACTACTTAGAAGGAGAATTTGTCTGATCAATTCTTGAGCCATCTTGAGCATTTGAGAAACCCTAGGAGAACATCTTGAATGAAAAATAGGAGGGAAAATTTTGGGGTACAACAGGATGGAATGCAGGACATCTCTAAGCAAAGTAGGCCCCAAATTATGGGTGAGAAATATCTTGATGGCACTCACATCTATGAATTGATCCGGATTAGGGAATAGTACCAAACCATAGATCAGCAAAGCCAAAATATCCTTAAAAGCGCGAAAATTCATAGCATCTAGAAACCACTGAGCCTTCTCTATCCGAAATTTAGGAGAAAAACCCTTGACTCCATTCCTTATTTCCCAATTAGATACAATGTTTGTTCATTTCAGACGTAAGGCTACTGCAACGTCTTCAGGTTTTGGAACTTGCTCTAAACTGTTGAAATGTATCTGATCAAGAATAGGAACTTCGAGCAACTTAGAGAATTCCTCCATTATGGGAACCAACTGATAATCTGGGAAGGTAAAACAGTGATGCTTCAGATCAAAGAACTAGAAAAGAACGATTATCATGTCTTTCTGAAAGCTAGTAGTAACCAAACTGAGTAGGTGACCATGTCTCTTGGTGAAGTGAGAATTTTTGGGAACCTTTGAGACTAATTCCTTGAGCTTGGAAGGTATCCTTACGAAGTTGATCTAGATGGTATTCCTACGAATGGAAGTCACGACCCTTCAACATAGAACAAAGATAAATCCCTTAGATCCTTGAAATGGTTAGTCATGATGCTATGATGTCATGATATCATGCTCAAATAGATAATCAAACACAAGCAAAGCACACAAGGCCTTAGGTTTAGGCTTGCGTGGAACTTATAGGTAAGTACCCTCTTGAAGTTTAGTTGCCTCAACCTGTCCTAAAGAAGTAACCAGGTTCTAGGGATCTCGATATCACTGATTTTTCTCACAAGTTTCGTCTAGCACGGCAGCTGACTTTCCACCAAACAAAACTAGAGAGTTGAATCTCAATGAGTGTAGTAACGAGTATCAACCAATTCGGACTGCATGAAAGCCGACTATCTCACTACCTTCTAATGGCTAAGTTGGGTCAAATAAGGTTCTAAGGTCAGTTAGTGCTTATGACACCACTCGGAATCCTAGTATGCTCCCCAACTGACTCGAGGGATACCACTACAAACCAATGTGTCGCACTAACATAGCCATCACCCCAACCATATAGGTATACGCCATATAGTTTCCATGATCTATTTCTAATTACCTAAAATATTCCCCAGATCCGGGTATAGGATCTTTGCAAGAAATAACCCAACAACCAAAATAAAGCAGACAAATCAAACAAGGAAAGCATTTAAAAGTGATCTAACTCTAAGGTAACCCCACTATTAGTTTTCCCCAGCAGAGTCGCTAGTTCTGTAATACGGTGGAAAACTGACTTTGTTTACGTGTTATCACAAATATGCAGATAGCAAGAGTCTCCACCGACTTTTCTTTTATCTAATAAGGAAAGGGTGAAAGGAACAGGAAAGACTATTGAGAATTTTTTGAGTTCGGGGGGTAGATTATGAAAAGGGAGGGCGTTAGCACCCTTTTCATCTGTAGTTATCTACGGGCTCTTAATCTCTAGCTCACTTTGTTTGAAAATGCTTTGTGTTCGTGTTTGAAAATATTTTGAAATGCCTAAGTGCGACAAGGTTGTAATGATTCCTGTATAAGTTAAGAATGCATACAAAGTGTTTGTTTTTTAAAATATTTCAGAGAAAGTGTTTGTAAAAAAGATGTTTTGAAAAGTGTGAGCAAGCAATTAACAATATTCTACCCTTACTCAAGGTTGTTCGTGTTATTTTCCTCCTCCTTAGACAGTGTTATCCTACCATTAGTTAGTAGGAAGCCCTATCATTGGATGTGAAGGGACAGGCACGGGTCATCATTCAATCACAAAGGCAACTCGTAGGGCGCTTTAGCAATTTTATCATAAGGGACTAAGATCATTTACCGAAGGCAGCATCGAAGGGTCATCGAGGGACTACGATCTTTTTAACCGAGGTTCTTTGCTAAAGCGTCCCCACGTTCGAGCGACATGACTATTTTTTATTCGAAGGCAATAAGTGAGGTTACCCTAAAGGTGAATGTGTGAAAAGTGTATTGAATTCAGTTATTTAATCTTGATTAGGGTTATCTAGCGTTGGTTTTAGATCTTGTCGTACAAACCCTAATTACTAGCAATTATAGGGAAAGCAGTAAATTGAGGAAAGTAAAGGTCCGACGCTATTACAAAGCTTCAGGAAAGGGGGTACAAAACCATAAAATCGGGGAAACAAGAAAGTAAATCCTAATTAACTATTACGTACTGTAGCAGTTACGTAATTGGAAAACCTAATGCGAAAGTAATAAAGTGTGCGAAGATTATTAAACAAAGGGAAAAATAAAATTGAGAATAGTTTTGTGATCGTTTGATGATTAATCTAAAAAACCTAATTTATTTTAATTTATTTAAAAAAATGGTTAAGTGATTAAATTAAGCAAACCCTAAAGTCTAGGATGATTTTAATTTAATTGAGAAAACCTAAAAACTCAAATTAGGCTTTAGTAAGAAAAACCTAAAACTAAATTAAGGTTTTGTAAAAGAAAAGGAAAAAAGCAAGGGAAAGAGTAAGAAGGATAGAAAATAAACCAAAGGATCAGGGTGGGTGTTGAACCCATACCCTCAACCAATCTGGACAACACGTTTACCACTAGATCAAGCGCGCCTTGGTGATAGAAGACAGCTTCAACATGTTTTGTTAATTACCTGCAAAACATGACAAATATATAAAAAAACTCAAAGTGCCAGGGGTGGGTGTCAAATCCACTCCCTCAGCTTTCTCAATCGCATGCTTTACCACTAGGCCAGTTGCTTGTTTATGTTAGAGAAGCAACATTAGCGCGTCTTATATTGTACACATAAAATATGCAATGGAGAAAATAATTCTGTTTGCTACGTTCCCAAAATCATCTTCACATTAGAGCAAAATCAACACTAATCTATTCAACTCACAGTCCCTTTTTCTCCCTTTTCATTTTGAAAATCATGGAAACGCGAATGATACGTTCCGACTGAAGGTGATACAATCGGTGGCTGTCGGAGGTTGCGACACAACTAAGAACACGAATAGCGAAGGAGTGAACAGAATCGTAGGTTGTATGAGATAGTGATGGTGTTGTTCTCTTGCATAATGACAGTCATGGGTTTGACGGATAGTGGGTTTATGCGTCTATCCGGAAGTTGTTCGCGAGAGTGAATGATGGGGAGAATAGCGCGCAGGACAATAGTAGGAGGTTGTGTTGAGGCTGAGATAGAAGGAGTATGTGGTGGTGTATATTGATAGATGTGCACCCCCGTCTTTGTTCCAAAAGAGTCTACTGTATAAATATGACATAGATTGTGTTTGACTAAATTGCTAAATATGATGCTTTACAATTCAATTCTTTTTTTTAATTGACTCTGTTGTATTTTTGTTCCAATTTTTTTGAGAAATTGGTTAGATTTTTTGTGTTGAAGTTGGTTCGTAGTTATTTTGTAGAAGAGAATATGAGGTTTTTTTGTGTAGAAAAACGATTTTTTGTTGTTGTTAATTGTATGGGAATTGATGAGAATTTATAAGGGAAATTAGGTCAAATAAAATATGGGCTTGGACCTTGTAGAAGCCTTTGTTTTATTTTATTTAATTTTGACTTTAAATTAATTAAAAAAATACAATAAACCAAAAAAGTGGTGTATAAATAAGATCTGAGGTGTATAAAGAGTATAGAGCATGTTTGGACTCTTAAACCATGGCCCAACAACCCAAAATATCAAGCTTGCTCAATTTGAACTTCATGCATTTGCTCAAAATTTCCAAACTTAAAATGGTCATAATTCACTCAATTTTTATCTTTTGAAGGTGATCTTGGAATTTTTGGAAATCTAAAGATATCCTCTACAACCTCTATGTTGATAATTTTTTCTTTTTAAGAATTTATCTTGATGTAAATTTCCTTGACAAAAAGTTTCTTTTTGTTGACTTTTGAAATGACCTGTAATGTATTGGATCATATCTCTCAAATGATGCATTTTTTTAGACTTGAGATTAGAGATAAAAAGTTGTAGAGAACTGAATTCCCTTTAGAATGAGCTTTGGTTGGGGAAAATATGATGAAGCATGTGAAAGTTATGCTTGATCAAAGTTTAGGTAACTTCTCATAAGGAAACTCTAATTTGGAAACTTTTGACTTTTGATGATTTGAGGGCTTTTCTTGAGGAATCATGATCAAACCTTGATCAAATGATGGATATAACTTCAAAGTGTTGATGTTGACCAAAAATCTTGAAGTTTGACTATATGTTGACCATAATTGACTTTTTACCCAATACAGTTGATTTTCAGTCATCTGAGCCATTGACTAAGCAAACTTATGATTCAACGCTTGAAACTTGACATGTGCATTCTTGAAGACCTATGGAAATCAATGAAAACCACTTGAGACCTTGGGAACCCAATCTTCCTTGTGAAACACAAAACCCTTGTTATGGACCCATTGCTTAGAAGGAGAATTTATCTTATCAATTCTTGAGGCAACTTGAGCAAATGAGGACCTCATGAGAATTCCTTGAAAAAAATGGGAGGAAAATTTTTGGGGTACAACAGGGTTTATTGTAAGTCAGCATGGTAATGAGGTAGATCCCGACAAGGTGAAATCCATACAAGAAATTCCAGCTTCAAACACAAAAAAAAGGTTTGTGGTTTCTTAGGATAATTGAATTACATTTCGAGGTTCACGTCGCACCTAAACATCCCAAACTGATTCCATATCAGGATTATGTTTTAAAGCTTGCTACAAAATTTACCGAGATTACATTCAGCCATATTCCATGAGAAGAAAATCAGATGATAGACGCCTTTGCAACTTTATCATCCATGTTCAAAGTAACTTGGCCAAATCACGAACCACACATTACAATCAAACATTTTGAAGAACCTGCACATTGCCTTGCTATTGAAAAAGGACCAAATAATAAGCCTTGGTTCTATGACATCAAAAGTTATCTCAAAAAACAAGAATATCTAGAAAATGCCTTTGTGATTGACAAACGAACTATGCAGAAGCTAGCTTCAAAGTTCTTTTTGAATGGTGATGTGTTGTACAAAAGAAATTACGATATGGTATTACTCAGGTGCATGGAGAAACATGAAGCAGATACACTTATGAGAGAAATCCATGAAGGAACCTTTAGAACTCATACAAATGGATATGCTATGGCTAGAAAGATCTTGCGAGCAGGTTATTATTGGTTGGCAATGGAAGCTGATTGCTACCATTATACAAAGACATGTCACAAATGCCAAATCTATGCCGACAAAATGCATGTGCCACCAGCTCCATTGAATGTCCTAATTTCTCCTTGGCCATTTTCAATATGGGGAATTGATATGATAGGAATGATTGAGCCGAAAGCCTCTAACAGACACCGGTTCATACTAGTTGCCATTGATTACTTCACCAAATGGGTGGAACTCGCGTCCTACACGAGTGTGATAAGACAAGTGGTTACTAGGTTCATCAAGTAAAATCTCATGTGCAGGTATGGGGTTCATAGCCGAATTATTACAGACAATGGGTAAAATTTGAATAACAAAATGGTGAAGGAGTTATGCGATGACTTCAAAATTGAGCATCATAATTCCTCACCATATCGATCTAAGATGAACAGGGTCGTTGAAGCTACCAATAAAAATATTAAGAAAATCATTCAGAAAATGGTGAAGACATACAAAGATTGGAGTGAGATGCTCCCCTTTGCTCTACATGGCTATCATACTTTTGTACGTGTATCAACATGTGCAACTCCTTTCTCTGTAGTATACTTCATGGAGGCAGTACTCCCGGCTGAGGTAGAGATTTCATCACTTCGAGTTCTAATGGAAATAAAGCTTGAAGATGCATAGTGGATTCAGACACGGCTTGATCAGCTCAACCTCATTGAAGAAAAACGCTTGACAGATTTATGCCACGGTTAATTGTACCAAAAGCGGATGAAGAAAGCATTTGACAAAAAGGTTCATCCTCAAGTGTTCAAAGAAGGAGATTTAATGCTCAAGAATATTCTACTACCTCGCCTTAATTCATGTGGTAAATGGACACCCAACTACGAAGGTCCGTACGTGGTAAAAATAACATTCTCGGCTGGTGGTCTTATCCTCACAACAATGTATGGGGAAGAACTCCCATATCCGGAAAATTTAGACACAATAAAAAAATACTATGTATAAAAAGCTCGCTAAGTTTGAACCCTAAATGAGAGGCTTAGGCAAAAAGGAGCATTGCGGTGGATTGAAAATCCTAAAGGGCGATCCAAGCAAAAATTAGGGGCATAAACAAAAAAAATTATTATCCTGGTGGATTGAAAATCTGAAAGAGAGGTCCAAGAAAAAGTTAGGGATCTTATTCAAAAAAATAAAGAACAAAAAGACTGCAATCTAAGAACCACGACTTCAACCACCGAGGAGAGGGATTAATCCAAATTATTTGACTCATAAGTAAAGGAGATTAGAGATATCAAAAGGACATTTGAGAAACAGAAGTATCAATTATCATTTTCATTGCCATTTTCAGTTTTAAATCTTTCTGTAATCACCTCTTTTAAGGAATTACATCTTGTACTCTCGCCTATTCAGAGGCATATTTATCAATAAAACATTTTCTTTTTCAATCATTCAATTGTGTTTTTCCATTTTCAGACTTGTTTGCTAATATTACGATTATTTCTTGTGAATACTACGTTGACACCATTTTGGGGATTCGACAAACAAATAGAAGCGTTTGATAAAACATCAAAAAGCATTTTGGTTAGAAAAATATCAAAAAGAAAATTCACGCCTACGTTTACGCCTATGTCCACGTCTACGTCTACATCCACGCCTACACCTGTATACAAATATTAAAATCCTGCTGACACCATTCATCTCGTTCAAATCAATTCAAAATATCGCGATGATGCAACATATAACATTGGAGAGTTGATGTGATACGGTGGCAGAACCGATAGTTAATACTGGTTTGCGTTTTTTGTTCGCAAATGTCACAGTAAGCAAGAGTCTCCACCGACTTTTCTTTTATCAAACCAAGGAAATGGTGAAAAGAACAGAAAAATACCTTTTTCGAGATTTTCTGAGTAAGGGGATAGATTATGGAAAGGGAAGGTGTTAGCACCCTTTCCATCAGTGGTTTTCCACAGGCTCTTAGGTACTTGCTCATTTTGAAAACTATTTATGTGTTTGTATGTTTTGAAAGATTTTTGTTTGCTTTATGATAACTCTTGTATTAGTCCTCAAGAGTGTGATAAAGCATTTTTTGAAAAGAAGTTTGAAAGTGTGTAAGTGTAAAAATGAGTTAATTTTAGGAAAGTACTTAAGAACTGTCTACCTACTCGAAAAAGGATGTTCTTTTCCTCCTACCCTTTAGATAGTGCTATCCTACTATTAGTGAGTAGATATCCCTATCGTTGGATGTTGAGGGGCTATCGAAAGGGACGCTTATGGTCATTGAAGGCAACATGTAAGGATACCTTATTATTTCGAAGGGACTGTCATCATATAGGCAACATCGAGGGAAAAGATCATTTCTCGTAGGAAACTCGAGGGGCATTAAGGGACCATGATCTTTTATGATGACTTTTAAACTGAGGGTCTTTGCTAAGATATCCCTACATTCGAGGGATATGACCATTGTTTTCTGAGGCAACCAAGTGAGGTATACCCTAGAGGTGAAAGTGTGCAACTGTGCTTTTTAAAGATATTTATCTTTGAAGTTAATGACCTAATGATTAATTGATTTAATCTTGTCATGCACACCTAATTTACTAACAGTTTTGTACAAGCACATAAGAAATATGAAGCGACAAATAAAGTTCCTACAGCTATTACAAGGCTTTGGTGTAGATACATAAATAATGTCTGGAAAGTAAAATGCGGAAATTGAAAACCTTAATTAACTATTAAAAATCGGGCACAGTTACATAATAAAATAATCGTATGAAAAATAATAGCGTGCAAAAATTAAGATTGGCCTATGTTTGAAACCCTAAAAAATCTAATTGGCTATTAAAATTACTTTTGTTATTTTATGAAAAATATTTGAAATTTAACCTAATTTCTAACTAATTTTAGACTAAAGAAAAAAAGTTAAAATTTAATTAAATAAATTTGCAAAAATTAATTTTATTAAAAAAACACTAAGTCCTAAAATTTTTATGATTTTGATTTTATGATTTTTAAAAAAGTGAATAAGAAAAAAAATAAACTAATTAAAAAAGTAGAATAAAGAAGTTAGAAAATTGGACCTTAGGGGGGGGGGGGTGAGAAACCTAATTGGAGGGGTGTCCTGCTGAATTTTGCAAAGCCCAAATCTGGTGGCCCACAACTTGCGTGAGATCTAGTGTTGCTAGATCCCGAGGGTTCACCATGGAGAAGCGTTTCCAGGGGCGCTGGATTTGATACTATAAAGATATGATGGATGAGATCTGATGACACATGGTAAGCGTGAATGGAATGCTGCACTGGATCTTGAGAAAATTCATTAGAAAAAATAATGTTCAAGACCTGGGAATCGAACCCAGGTATCCAACTTCATGCACGTGTCCCTTACCACCAAGCCACTCTGTTCATTCGTTATATAAAACAAACACAAAATGATATAACCAAATTAATGGTAAGAAATTCTATGTTTAAAAAAATACGTGCCATTTCAAATTAGCCAACCAGGCTGTGCCACGCTTTCGTCTTTCCCAGCCCTCCGTCGTGTTAGCCTATGGACTTTTACCTAAGGACAACATCCGTCACTAAATCACTTGTAATTTCCAAAATTGACCACAAGCAATATAAATTCAGTTTAACATCATGGATCAACTGGGTTTGATCTCCTGAGCATGATGGTGCTCCTCTTTTGGCCTAATTTTATCTGTATCTGAAAACCCTAAATTAAAGGTAAAAACCCTAACAATGGCATATTGTCATACATGCATCAAAACAAGCAATTAATGGTTCAAACATGTTCTAATAATTCATACAAGTAAGAATGCATGATCCAAATCCATTTATAATGCACGTAAGACCATAATCAGTTTCAAAAAAGAAAGACAAGCCGTTATTGTATTGGGCACGATTCTTGGAGCTTTGGAGCTTGGGAGTGATGCAGTTAGCTTCAGAATGTCTCAAGAGATTGATTGCAAGCTTCATAATACCTTGAATCCTTATGTAATTCAAAATCTGATTGACACTTTTTCTTGAAAATTTGGAGTTTTGAATGTCAGTTTCACGTGGCCAACCCTTGTTCTTTTTGTCTGGAAATGTTATGTTTATATATTTGGATGCATTAGGTCAATAAATATGGATTGAATCTTGAAGATTTGTGTAGAAAAGATTTGATTTGCATTTTCAATTTTATGTTTCTAATTTTGGTCAAAACTTTCTATTTTTCTCTCCAATCAGCCCTTTCACGAAATTTGGATTCAATCTTCTAATGCTAGGCTCATGATCTGATCATAAAACAAATCTTTGGATTTAATTCATCATTTTACTATTTGATTTGATTTGATAAGATTTAAATGAATAAAAATTCAAATAAATAAAAACATATCTCATAAAAATAAAATAATGGATTTAAATGTCTTGCATAAGTCCCTGGATATGTTTGAGATCCATAACCCACGCCCACTAGTTCAAAATGATCCAAGTTGCTCAAATTGACTTTTTTGCATTTTCATAAAATTGGTCAACTTTAGCAATGCATATCTTTCTCAATTTTAACCCTAAGAGGGTGTTCATGGACTTTTTAGAGAGATTAGGATGTCCTATAAATAACCCTTTTAATTTCATCTAAATTGGATCTTCCATTTTCATGTAAGGAGCTTTGACCCAAAATGTATTTTTGTTGACTTTTTGAAAGGACTTATAATGTATGAGCTTGTATCTTTTTAATGGTGCATTTCTTGAACTTGAGGGCCGATGAGAAGTTGTAGGGAATCGGATTATCTTCAAAATGAGCTTTTATGGAAAAATTATGATAAAGCATCAGAAAGTTATGCCTGGTCAAAGTTTGGTTGACTTTTCCTATAGAAACCCTAATTTGCCATTTTTGACTTTTGATGAGTTATGAGCATTTCTTGAGGAATCATGATCAACCCTTGATCAAATGATGGATATTACTTCAAAATGTTGACGTTGACCAAAAATCTTGAAGTTTTACAATATTTGGACCACAGTTGACTTTTGACCTAGTATAGTTGATTTCTAGGCATTTGAGCAATTGACTGAGCAAACATGTTGTTCAAGGCATGAAATTTGGCACAGATGATCTTGAGGACATATTAGGACAATAGAGAACATTTGGAATCCTTGGGACACACACATATTGCTTAGAATTGAAACCCTAGTTGGAAGACCCATGCTTAGGAGGAGAATTTGTCTGATTAATTCCTGGTAAACCTTGAGCAATTGAGGTCCTCTAGGAGTGTGTCTTGTGTGAAAATGGGTGGGAAAATTTTGGGGTACAATAGCTGCCCCTGTTCAATCTTCTTAAACCTGAGGATATAGATTGGCTGGTCTGCCTTTCGTGATCTGAAAGTGGAAGATGATTGAACACTAAAGTGCCCAGAAATTTGCACTCGTCTGAAATAATACTTTGACTGTGTAGATAATATTGGTAATGGGCTTATAGATGCCATTTGGAGAAGATGACGGAAGATTCAGAGATGGGCTTAGAGATTCCATCTAGAAGATATGACAGAGAGTCATCAGAGATGGGCTTAAAGATTCCATCCAGAGGATGTGACGGAGAGTCGTCAGAGATGGGCTTAAAGATGCCATCCAGAACAATGTTGATTTCATGAGATATTCCTTTGTGGGAATTACTTATTCCTTTTTTTTGAGGAGGACTCTGCTAAGGAACGTCGGTCTATGATTGGGTAATAGAGTTTGAGTTCAATTGTTCATTACTTTATTGGGGAGTTATCTCTTGATTGAAGAGATGGAGGTGAACTACTGTCTGGTCAGGATCCAAGCTTCACAATGACCTACTAACAATAATAAGGCTGACTGCTATTTGGTCATATTCCCGGATTCACAGCGACTTACTGGGGAAATGAGATTAAACTGTTATCTGGTCAGAATCCAGGCTTCAACTTGAACTTGAGGTATACTACTATCTGGTCGAGTCCATGCTTCATAGTAATTGACAGAGTAAACTACTATCTGGTCATACTCCAGGCTTCACAACACCTTATACGGTTATCTGGTTGGATTCCAGGCTTTGCAGTTTCTTCAACTGGAATAGAAATCAGAGAAAGCTTGGTGTCGATTTAACTGAACCAGAGAAAGGTCTTGAGTTGTCTTTAACTGGAATAGAAATCTGAAAGATCTTAGTGTCGATCTAGCTGAACCAGAGGAAGGTCTTGAATTAACTTTGCTTGGAATGTAAATCAGAAGAATCTTAGTATCAATTCAATTGAACCAGATAAAAGTCTTGGGATATATTCAATTGGAATAGAAATCAGAGAGATATTAGTGTCAATCTAACTGAACCACAGAAGCTCTTGAATTAACTTCGACTGGAATGGAAATCAGAAGAATCTTAGTATCAATTCAACTGAACCAGACAAAAGTCTTGGAACATCTTCAACTGGAATAGAAATCAGAGAGATCTTAGTGTCGATCTAACTGAACCAAAGAAGGTTTTGAATTAACTTTGACTGGAATAGAAATCAAAAAATATTAGTATCGATTTAAATGAACCAAACAAAAGTCTTAGAACATCTTCAACTAGAATAGAAATCAGAGATATCTTAGTGTCGATCTAACTGAACCAGAGAAGGTTTTGAATTAACTTTGACTGGAATGGAAATCATAAAATTCTTAGTATCAATTCAACTGAATCAAACAAAAGTCTTGGAACATCTTCAATTGGAACAGAAATCAGAGAGATCTTAGTGTCGATCTAACTAAACCAGAGAAGGTTTTGAATTAACTTTGACTGGAATGGAAATCAGAAAAATCTTAGTATAGATTTAACTGAACCAGACAAAAGTCTTGGAATATCTTCAAGTGGAATAGAAATCAGAGAGATCTTAGTGTCGATCTAACTGAACCAGAGAAGGTTTTGAATTAACTTTGACTGGAATAGAGATCAGAAAAATCTTAGTATCGATTTAACTGAACCAAACAAAAGTCTTGGAACATCTTCAAATGGAATAGAAATCAAAGAGATCTTAGTGTCGATCTAACTGAACCATAGAAGGTTATGAATTAACTTTGACTGGAATGGAAATCAGAAAAATCTTAGTATCGATTCAACTGAACCAGACAAAAGTCTTGGAACATCTTCAACTGGAATAGAAATCAGAGAGATCTTAGTGTCGATCTAATTGAACCAGAGAAGGTTTTGAATTAACTTTGATTGGAATGGAAATCATAAAAATCTTAGTATCGATTTAACTGAACCAGACAAAAGTCTTGGAACATCTTCAACTAGAATAGAAATCAGAGAGATCTTAGTGTCGATCTAACTGAACTAGAGAAGGTTTTGAATTAACTTTGACTGGAATGGAAATCAGAAAAATCTTAGTATCGATTTAACTGAACCAGAAAAAGTCTTGGATTATCCTCTACTGGAATAGAAATCAGAGAGATCTTAGTGTCGATCTAGTTGAACCAAAGAAGGTTTTGAATTAACTTTGACTGGAATGGAAATCAGAAAAATCTTAGTATCGATTTAACTGAACCAGACAAAAGTCTTTGATTATCCTCTACTGGAATAGAAATCAGAGAGATCTTAGTATCGATCTAACTGAACCAGAGAAGGTTTTAACTTAACTTTGATTGGAAATGAAATCAGAAAAATCTTAGTATCGATTCAACTGAACCAGACAAAAGTCTTGGAACATCTTTAACTAGAATAGAAATCAGAGAGATCTTAGTGTCGATCTAACTGAACCAGAGAAGGTTTTGAATTAACGTTGATTGGAATGGAAATCATAAAAATCTTAGTACCGATTTAACTGAACTAGACAAAAGTCTTGGAACATCTCCAACTGGAATAGAAATCAGAGAGATCTTAGTGTCGATCTAACTGAACTAGAGAAGGTTTTGAATTAACTTTGACTGGAATGGAAATCAGAAAAATCTTAGTATTAATTTAACTGAACCAGACAAAAGTCTTGGATTATCCTCTACTGGAATAGAAATCAGAGAGATCTTAGTGTCGATCTAACTGAACCAGAGAAGGTTTTGAATTAACTTTGACTGGAATGTGAATTAGAAAAATCTTAGTATCGATTTAACTGAACCAAACAAAAGTCTTGGATTATCCTCTACTGGAATAGAAATCAGAGAGATCTTAGTATCGATCTAACTGAACCAGAGAAGGTTTTGACTTAACTTTGACTGGAAATGAAATCAGAAAAATCTTAGTATCGATTTAATTGAACTAGACAAAAGTCTTGGATTATCCTCTACTGGAATAGAAACCAGAGAGATCTTAGTATCGATCTAACTGAACTAGAGAAGGTATTTTTGAGAACGTCTTTCTGAGGAAAATGCTTAAATAGCCCTTCGTTAGACGTAGCTTTTGAGAAGACTACCAGGTCACATAAGTAGTCAACGATGTTTATTGATCTGATCCTTCCTGAAAACGGTAAAGAGTTAATTGTATGCAATGTCATGATGTATGAAATGCATTGTGATGATGTTCTCAAAATAAATGAGATTACGCTGTATGCGATGTGTATGTGCAGGCCATGATGTATGAATATGGGATGCTACTGCAACATTTCTTAGTCCAGGAAAGTAAATCCTGGACTGCTGCTGAAGAGTATTGGGAAACTAAGTCCTTCATTTCCGTTGAGGATGATGAATGAAGATGATTCACTGGGGATTTCCTCTTTCTGTTTGAGGACATTCTGCCGAGGATTGACTCTATAGAGAGAGATAACGCTTTGTTGGAAGACTTTGCCGATGTAGAGAAATAAACTCTATTGGGGCCTAAACTGCCGCAATTAGAGAAATAAACTCTACCCGGGAGGAGGTTTTATAAACTGTTTGAAATTATAAAACATGGCTGGGGAATACAGATTTCAGCTCTCTGAGGGAACTTGGCTGGAGGAAGTAATTCCTGCTTGGGGAAGAAGATTCCTGCTTGAGGAAGAAGAGATCAAAACTTTGGTTGTTTCTACTCTGTGGGGAACATATATGTCACGGGAAGAATGTAGTAGTGACTTCGTCTCAAAATGTCTCTGCCACTGTACCTGTTGGAAAGAGTAACTGCGAAGATTTTGTGGGTGGATTGAGTGTCATCCCTACTCATGGGGTTCTTGGTAAATGCTGATCAGGAAAACAGGTCTTCTACTGATAGACAAGTGACAAAATGACAAGACATAGTCGTACACTTTAATCCCTAACTTTTTCCTGAACCACCCTTTCGGGTTTTTAGTCCACCGGGATACCCTTTTTTGGCCAAACCACCTTTTCAGGTTTTCGACTTGTCGGGTGTACACATTTTTTTGTATTTATCCCTAATTTTTTCCCAAACCCTTTTGGCTCTCCGGGATGCCATTATTTTTGCCTAGGCCAGTCAACCTAGCGGATCTTTGTTCATGCTTAGTATTTTCCGACTATGTCCACGTTCATCGGGTGCGGAGAATTATCACTGTCCTTAATAGTAAATGTTTCCACGCTTCCAGATGGTGTTTGTTTGATCGTAGATGATTCGTTTCTAAAATTCATGTCCAATGCCCCAAGTGATTCAGATGGAGATCTTCCCCTGGCTATTTTGCATTTTGAGGGCTTCCTCAAATCCTGACATGACTGCCCCAGATCAGCTGGATATCATGCCATGCCCCTTGATTATGAAGGGCCTGTTATTGGAAATGTCTTTTCATCTGAGGTGATTCTGCCCACTGAGAAGAATTATGTTCATCGAATATCCGTCGTGCGAATTTCTTTGTTGTTGAATAAATAGTCATATGCAAATGATGGTATTTTAAGAATGCAAAGCTTATGTCTTTCTTGAAGTTTGAAAATTCATTTTTTAGTAAAACAAACAAATTTCGTAAAAGTGTGATGTCAACTCAGGATTTATAGCAAACCTTACATGAGTCAGGATACCTTTAGTAACAGTATGCTTTCGAACTAACCGATGCTTCAGCTAGGACTTTTAAGGGTTATAATTTGGCCTGGTTCACGGTTCAAGAAACCAAGGATAAAGGCTCAAATTTTATTTGTACCCACTCGCTCTTCGTGATGTTCTTCAGTCCCATGCTTAGCTAATTATGCGTTCAGATTCTAATTGAGTCTGGAATCTTGTCTTTGATGTTCCGGTGATGGTTCAGATACTGAAATTTTATTTTGACGAGGCGGTCATTTTTGTAATCTTTTATTTTGTTGAGGATTTGTAAGACCTCCTTTTTTGATTTTGTTATCCCTATTTTTTTCTGAACTGTTTCTTTTGTGATTACAGTTAGCGGGATGCCCCCATTTTTCTTAGGTCCCCTTCATAGGTTTTGACTTGACGGGCTTTTCTTTTTTTTTTGAAAAATAATGACTTCCTATTTCAATGAATAACCAGAACCATCAATGTCTTTTGATTTGTGAAGGACGTCTTCGATGCCATTCATTGTGTACAAAGCGGAAGATTGCGACTGAATATGCATTTGAATTGACTGAGAAACTACCCTGCCCCTGGTTATAATTAAGGGTTTTAATTTGTGTGAAAAGAAAAACTCCTACTTCTTTGGCTCAAAGGGGTTGACTAGGGATTATCTTCCTTATAAATCCACTGTTTAGGATTTTGAAACAATGTCTGTACATCGTTAGCAGGGTCTGTTCAGAAGCATACTTTTGAGATTGTGGTATCGTTTTCATCATCCTCCCTCTAAAGGCTCAGGGATTTTGATTGAGAGTTGAATATCACAAAAAGGAAAGAAATTTAAATATAGTGAATACGAATGAATTAATTCAAAACAGACATATGCAATGCATTGATAAAGTAACAAAGTTTGACACGAATAAATTTTCGAACAATCAAAAGAAAATTACAAATTGAAAATTCTAATGAACAGAAAGCCTCTTTGTCTAAACTTTTCGCTTCAGATGGTGTGTGTTTGAGGGAAGGTAGAAGAATTCAGTCCGACCATCTTGTATGAACTCCAGCACTCCTTCGTTAATCAAGTCCTGAATCTTATTTTTCAATGCCCAACAGTCATTCGTATCATGTCCAAGACTCTCAGAATGGTAGGCACATATTGCATCAGGATTGTAGTTAGGGGAAGAAGTTTTGGGGTTTGGATGAGGATCCCTTAACGTAATCAAATCCATCATTAACATGTGTTGCAATACCTGAGCCAAGGACATGTTGATTTTGGTGAATTGCCTTTTGGGCTTGTCTTGACTTTGTTGATTACCCCTTTGTGATTGTATCAGTTCGGGAATAGATTTCCGCATTACCCCCACAGATTGGTTGAGATTAATCTTATTGCGGTCCTTCTGGTCGTACACGACATTGAACTATTTCTTCCCATTCTATGGTCTCTTCTGCGTACTTGAAGATGCAGTCCCTTGAATGTCACTGCTCCTGAGTTTATTTTCAACACAGTCCCGTATGAACAAGTAACCCAATTCCATATCTGCAAAGAGAGATTGATCCTTGATTAGGCTCCAAGCTCTAGCAGTTTACCCCAGACTGTCGTATCTGTCCTGAAGAAGCTTGCTGATGAGAATCCTCAATTCTTCTTGTTCCCGAGCTAAACTTTGGATAAGGGCCATCTGACTACTCATATGGATTCTCATCCTTTCCAATTCAGCTTGCAGTTGTTCCAACTGGTCATCCTTGTGGTTGTCAGGATGTTTCTTGGTCAAGTTCCCATTGAGGAGTGTTTTCAATTATTCTTGCCCCTTGCATAGGTTTAAGAACATTTCCATAAACTGAGCCTCTTGAGTTTGGAAATATTTGTTGTCTTGTTTGAGAGCCATTGCTGAAATAAACAGCGAGAATGTGAGAGACCTTCTATGAAACCTGCTTATGTAATGATATGTATTATATATGTATGCAATATTTTCAAGGATTTCTAAGACTTAATATTGCTTAAACAGAAAGGGAACAAACGTTAATTGAATTAAGAAGTTTTATCGATCACCATAATTCCTCTTGGGCTTACAAGGGAAGTAGCAAAGCAAAAATAACTGTCTAAGTAAAGAGACTCAAGCTTCCCACAAGCGCATCCTCTTTGGTGCAATGTATACATTTATACTCTTCTCTTCGTGAAGTAACCCGGTGAGCTTTAAAACCTTCTTCTCGCTGGCGTAGAATTGGGTTTCAAAGGTATCCCATTCCTCTTTGAGTTGGATCCAGGATTTCCGTAGCTCCTCAAAATCAGTTGGCATGTCAGGATGAAGAACGATGTAAGGAGTGTCTCCCTCAACAATTGGCTCCATAATCACAGGTAAGATGATGTGGTAAGGCATCATAAGAAATTGAGCACGAGCTCGCACCCATTTGAGGTAAGGCTCACGAGGGATGGAATTCTTGTGCCCCAGTGTCTTGCTATCAACTATGTTTATCATGCCCCAAGCTCGAATGAACCTCTTGTGATAATCCTGAACATCATTCTCATAGTCAAATGTGATTCCTTGGACGAGTGTGTTGTGAGGACCATCCATTCTAGCATAACCAAACTGTCGCAACACCAAACAAGGATTATAAGTGATTCCTCCCCTAATGCCTAAGAGAGGGACATTAGGGAATTCCCCACAATGACCAATGATGGTAACATTCTCTGAGGATCGAGAACACCAATGAATATCTGAATGTGTAAGGGACATCAACCTATGAGACCATCTCATACCCTGCTCATTCTTTAAAATAAACTGAGGTAGGTGAGAAATAAGCCACCTAGCCAATAGAGGAGTGCAACACATAAGTGTCCCTCTTCTCTTTAGAGTGCGAGTATGCAGAGAGTGTAGAATATCCCCAAGTAAAGTAGGCACCGGATTATGAGACAGAAAAACCTTAATCGCATTCACATCTACGAGATGGTCCGTGTTTGGGAATAGTATCATCCCATAGATGAGAAGGGCCAACACTTCTTCAAATGCTTGTAAATCCAGGGTATCCCAAAAATAGTAAGCTTTCTCAAATAGGAACTTAGCTGGAAATCCTTGGACACTTCTTCTGGTTTCCTAATTTTTCACTACATCAGACCATTGTAAAGACAGAGCTTGAGAAATCTCTTCAGGCTTTGGGTCTCTTTCCATACCATTGAATGGTGACTGATTAAGGATATGTATCCCTAATAATTGAGAAAACTCCTCCATAGTAGGCACTAACTAGTAATCGGGATAAATGAAGCAGTGGTGTAATGGATCAAAGAACTGAAAGAGCACCTTTAACATTTCTTCATCAGGGGTTGAAGTTACCAAGTTGAGAATTCGACCATGTTTTTCAATGAATGGAGAGATTTCAGGAATCCTTGATGCTAATTCCTTGAGTTGAGGGTGTACTTTCACAAGGTTGACTTGGATAGTGTTCCTGCGAGCAGATGTCATTTCCTACAAAACAAGACAAAGATAAGCCCTAAAAATCCTTGAAATGGTTAGTATGACATTCCATGTTATGATGTCATGATTATGCTAAGAAATCACAGATATAGCAAGCAAATCACACAAGAACCTTAAGTTTAAGGCTTGCATGGGTTTTAAGGTAATACCCTCTTGAAGTCTTGATTGGTTCAACCTGTCCTATAAATAGTAACCGGGTTCTAAGGGATCTCAATATCATTGATCTTTCCCATAAGTTTCGTTCCAATAGGAAACTGGCATGCAACCAAACAATACTCGGGAGTCAAATCTCAATGAGTGTAGCATCGAGTATCAACCGACTTTGGGAATACACCAAAGAAGGTTATCTCACTACGTCCTAATAGCCAAGTTGTTCAATTAAGGTTCTAAGGTCAGTTGACGCTTCATGACACCATGCATCGGTCCCGTATTATCCTTGATTAACTCAAGGGCTACCGGTACCAACCAAAGTCTCACATCTATGTAGCCATCGCTTCAACCTTGTTGGTATACCCCATGTAGTTTCCACGATCTATTTCTACTTACCTAAAAAGGTTTCCCCGGATCCAGGTGTAGGATCTATAGTAACAAAAACAGTACCCTTAAAAATAAAGCAATCAAGACAGACAAAGAACACAGTTTAGAAATGATCTAGACCCTAAGGTAAACCCCACTTTTATTATGTCCCCAACAGAGTCGCCAGTTCTGTGATACGGTGGCAGAACCAACAGTTAATACTGGTTTGCGTTTTTGTTCGCAAATGTAGCGGTAAGCAAGAGTCGCCACCGACTTTTCGTTTATCCAACCAAGGAAAGGGTGAAAAGAATAGAAAAAGACCTTTTTCGAGATTTTATGAGTAATGGGGGTAGATTATGGAAAGGGAAGGTGTTAGCACCCTTTCCATCAATGTTTTTCCACGGGATCTTAGGTACTTGCTCATTTTGAAAACATTTTTCGTGTTTGTGTATTTTCAAAGATTTTTGTTTGCTTTATGATAACTCTTGTATCAGTCCTCAAGAGTGTGACAAAGCGTTTTTTTAAAAGAAGTTTGAAAGTGTGTAAGTGTAAAAATGAATTAATTTTGAGCAAGTACTTAAGAACTGTCTACCTACTCAAAAAAGGACGTTCTTTTCCTCCTACCCTTTAGATAGTGCTATCCTACTATTAGTGAGTAGGTAGCCCTATCGTTGGATGTTGAGGGACTATCAAAAGGGACGCTTATGGTCATTGAAGGCCACATGTAAGGATACCTTAGCATTTCGAAGGGACTGTCATCATATAGGCAACATCGAGGGACAAGATCATTTCTCGTAGGCAACTCGAGGGGCATTAAGGGACCATGATCTTTTATGATGACTTTTAAACTGAGGGTCTTTGCTAAGATATCCCACGTTCGAGGGACATGACCATTGTTTTCCAAGGAAACCAAGTGAGGTATACCCTAGGGGTGCAACTGTGCTTTTTTCATATATTTATCTTTGAAGTTAATGACCTAATGATTAATTAATTTAATCTTGTCATGCACGCCTAATTTACTAAAAGTTATGTACGAGCACATAAGAAATATGAAGCGAGAAATAAAGTTCCTACAGTTATTACAAGGCTTTGGTGTAGATACATAAATAATGACTGGAAAGTAAAATACGAAAATTGAAAACTCTAATTAACTATTACAAACCGGGCACAATTACATAATAAAATAATCGTATGAAAAATAATAGCGTGCAAAAATTAAGATTGGCCTATGTTTGAAAACCTAAAAAAATCAAATTGCCTATTAAAATTACCTTTGGTATTTTATGAAAAATATTTGAAATTTAACCTAATTTCTAACTAATTTTAGATTAAAGAAAAAAATTTAAAATTTAATTAAATTAATTTGCACAAATTAATTTTATTAAAAAAACTTTAAGTCCTAAAATTTTTATGATTTTGATTTTATGATTTAAAAAAAAAAGTGAATAAGCAAAAAATAAACTAATTAAAAAAGTAGAATAAAGAAGTTAGAAAAATGGGCCTGAGGGGGAGGGGGGGTGAGAAACCCAATTGGAGGGGTGTGCTGCTGAATTTTGCAAAGCCCAAATATGGTGGCCCGCATCTTGCGTGAGATCCAGTGTTGCTAGATCCTGAGGGTTCACCATGGAGAAGCGTTTCCAGGGGCGCTGGATTTGATACTATAGTGATCTGATGGATGAGATCTGATGACACATGGTAAGCGTGAATGTCTTGGCTGCACTGGATCTGGAGAAAATTCATTAGAAAATATAACGTTCAAGACCTGGGAATCGAACCTAGGTCTCCCACTTTATGCGCGTGTTCTTTACCACCAAGCCACCCTGTTGATTCGTTATATAAAACAAACACAAAATAATATAACCAAAATAATGGTCAGAAATTCTCTGTTTAAAAAAATGCGCGCCATTTCAAATTAGCCAACCAGACTGTGCCACACTTTCGTCTTCCCCAGTCCTCCGTCGTGTTAGCCTATGGAGTTTTACCTACGGACACCATCCGTCATTGAATCACCTACAATTTCCAAAATCTACCACAAACAATATAAATTCAGTTTAACACCATGGATCAACTGGGCATGATGGTGCTCCTCTTTTGGTCTAATTTTACCTGTATCTGAAAACCCTAAATTAAAGGTAAAAACCCTAACAATGGCATATTGTCATACATGCATCAAAACAAGCAATTAATGATTCAAACATGTTCTAATCATTCATACAAGCAAGAATGCATGATCCAAATCCATTTATAATTCACGTAAGAACATAATCGTTTTTAAAAAAGAAAGACAAACCGTGATTGTATTGGGCATGACTCTTGGAGCTTTGGCGCTTTGGAGTGATGCAGTTAGCTTCAGAATGTCTCCAGGGATTGATTACAAGCTTCAGAATACCTTGAATCCTTCTGTAATTTAAAATCTGATAGACACTTTTTCTTGAAAATTTGGAGTTTTGAATGTCAGTTTCGTGCGGCCAACCCTTGTTCTTTTTGTCTGGCATTGTTATGTTTATATATTTGGATGCATTAGGTCAACAAATATGGATTGAATCTTGAAGATTTGTGTAGAAAAGATTTGATTTACATTTGGAATTTTATGTTTCTAATTTTGGTCAAAACTTGCTCTTTTTCTCTACAATCAGCCCTTTCACGAAATTTGGATTCAATCTTCTAATGCTAGGCTCATGATCTGATCATAAAATAAATCTTTGGATTTAATTCATCATTTTACTATTTTATTTGATTTATTAATATTTAAATGAATAAAAATTCAAATAAATAAAAAGAAATATCATAAAAATAAAATTATGGATTTAAATGTCTTGCGTAAGTCCCTGGATATGTTTGAGATCCAAAACCCACGCACATTAGTTCAAAATGATCCAAGTTTCTCACATTGACTTTTGTGCATTTTCATAAATTGGTCAACTTTAGCAATGCATATCTTTCTCAATTTTAACCCTAAGAGGATTTTCTTTTACTTTTTAGAGAGATTATGATGTAATCTAAACAACCCTTTTGGTTTCATCTCAATTGGATCTTCCGTGTTCATGTAAGGAGCTTTGACCCAAAAGGTGTTTTTGTTGACTTTTTGAAAGGACCTATAATGTATGATCTTTTATATTTTCAATGGTTCATTTCTTGTACTTTAGGGATGAAGAGAAGTTGTAGAGAATTGGATCCTTTTCAAAATGAGCTTTTGTGGAAATTTTTTTGATAAAGTATGAGAAAGTTATGCCTGGTCAAAGTTTGGTTGACATTTCCTTTAGAAACCCTAATTTGCCATTTTTGAATTTTGATGAGTTAGGAGAATTTCTTGAGGAATCATGATCAACCCTTGATAAAATGATGGATATTACTTCAAAATGTTTATGTTGGCCAAAAATCTTAAAGTTTGACTGTATTTGGACCACAATTGACTTTTGACCTAGTATAGTTGATTTATAGGCATTTGAGCAATTGACTGAGCAAACTTTTTGTTCAAGGAATGAAATTTGGCATGGATGATCTTTATGACATATTAGGATAATGGAGAACATTTGGGATCCTTGGGACTCACACATATTGCTTAAAATTGAAACCCTAGTTTGAAGACCCATGCTTAGGAGGAGAATTTGTCTTGTCAATTCCTGGTCAACCTTGAGCAATTGAGGACCTCTAGGAGTATATCTTATGTGAAAATGGGAGGATAAAGTTTTGGGTACAAAAGTTGGTAACACAAAACCAATTGTTTAAAAGGACAGAACAAAAATATTTTTTTCCACAACCAGCATTTAGGGGATATGCAAACATTACGTTTGGGGCATACACAAACATTACATTTGGGGCATATACAAATACTCGATGCATATACATTTTGGGTTCCATATAAGCTTTGGGAATTATGCATGGCATTTCCAGAATACATCTTTGGTTAAACTATGAATTTTCTTAGGGCCCATTAATGAATTATCTTATCCACAAAAACAAATGAATACCTTGGTTGAAAATAGACACAACCGGTAAAACTTCGATCTTATCTTTTATCTAGCTACCTAAGATTTGATTACCAAAACACTCTTCAAATATATATCATCTAGGTTGTGGTAGATATATGAATTATCTGGATATCGTTATTTATCCTCTAGGTTGTGATAAGTATGTAAGACTATCCTCGTGTCATTTATCCTCTAGGACGTGATAAACACACAAACTTTTCAATCATCTATCCCCTAGGTTGTGATAGGTGTACGAATTTTTGGATTTATATTCATTCTCTAGGTCGTAATAAATACACAAATATATCTTCGTGTCGTTTATCCTCTAGGTTGTGATAAACACAAAAAGTTTTTCAATCATCTATCCTCTAGGGTGTGACAGGTATGCAAATTTTCAGGGTTATATTATTTATCCTCTAGGTCGTGGTGAATATATAAGCCCATCCCTATGTCATTTATTCTCTAGGTTGTGATAAATACACGGTCTCATCTTCGTATTGTTTAATCTCTAAGTTGTAGTAAACATAACGAAATCTATGATATAATTCATTGTGTCAGTCTCCATGTGGCAAAGGATTATAAGTTATGTTTTATTCATCCCCTAGGCTGCTATGAATAGGAAAAATTTGCGTTATAAATTTACTATGTTAGTCTCGAAGCGTTAGTAAATCAACTTTCAAATTCGTTTTATTTACCTTCTAGGCTTTTGTGAATATACGAAAAATCTACGTTCACTTCTTATATTTATGGGTTATCCGCATCGTCGTATCTAAGTCAGATCAAAACTTTTGTTCAAAACTCTAGTAAGGATGATACATCATCATTTATGCCTATTTTTCATACCCTTGAGAACATTGTACAATGTATCCTTATAATATTTTGGACAAATTATAGGGTCTTCCATTATTTAATAACCCTCTGATTCGAATGTGCGAGACCTGTGTATTCTCGCACCCTTCAATCGAAGAGTAATTAAATAGGGACAGCTGTCATACCCCAAATTTCCCCTTATTGATTTCTAATCAATCTATTCCTTATTTTTTTTAATTCCCAGTATTATCATTTTCTTTTTAAAATATTATTGTCAAATTCATATATGTAGTTTGGGGTTTAAGTTTATAGAGGGGGTGTATTGTTTCGAAAATGGACCATCAAAATCTAACGGCCCATTAAATTTTCCTTACAATTAGAAATGGGGTGTTGTTGAGATTCAAGCCCATTGAGGTCTGTTTAAATAAAAAAGAGGGGTGTATATATATTTTTTAAATTTCCGGCCCACTAAGAGAGTTTAGAGCCCATCTTAATTATTGACTAAGTCAACAATATTTTTAGTAATATTATTACTTTTATTATTATAATTGTTATTTACTAATTAATATCATTAGTGAATATTCATTATTAAATATTATTATTTTAATATTTCTTATTTTTATTTTGATTATTGTTGACCAAGTAAACCAAAGGGTTTTGAAACCCTAAGTCTGCAGTGGCGCCCAAGGTTCCATTTCCTTCGCCAATTAACCCTAAGAGCCCAAATCCAGAGTTTTTTTTTGAATCAAATTGAAACTAAAATAGATTTAAAATCATATCTTTTATTGATTTTGAATTTGTATACAAGTTACTGTCCAAATACATTACATAATCAAATCTTTCATAAAACAAAATCTCAATCAAATCTCTAATGTACAAAAAATCAAATCCTTGATTTCTAACTGCAACCTTACTTTACAATCTATCTATAAAGTAACAGTAATTAAACATAATTTTATAATCAGCCTAATTCTAAAAAAACAATAAATAAAAAGCCTAAAACTATTTGAGAGGGGGAGGAGAATATGTAACGACAAGAAATTAGAGGAAAAGAATCATAACAGAGAAGAAGCAATCCGCAGGTCAGCCATCTTCTTGAAATATGGGTTTCAATTTCTGAAACCCTAGATCTGTGCTTCGATCCACCATCACGCGCCATCACACTTCGTACCTGCAAAATAGAGAGAAGAAGGAGATTAAAAAGGAGAACCAAAAAGACAGACAAGGCATTAATACGACAAGATTTACTGCATCGGACGGAGAGTCGAAGAACTCTTAGCTTAGGGTTGTATTTGTTTTCATCTACGATCTCATGTTTAGTTTTGGATTTCTAGATTTCAAAGGGGTTAGGGTTCATGTTTAGGGTTAGGCTCATCCGTTTTAGGGTTAGGGTTCATCCGGTTTAGGGTTAGGATTCATCATTGCTGAAGGTTTCTGGGTTTTAGGGTTAGGGTTCTTCGCGAACCCTTAGGGTTCTTAGGGTTCATATGAACCCAGACGGCCTTTTATTTGACGATGGTGGCGCCTTGGAGCAGCCGTTGGCATAAGTGATTTTCGGCTGGTGACGCCCAAGGCGGAGGCGATTTCTGGTCGCTGGGTTTCTAGAGAGAGGGCATAACCTCTCTCTCTAAAAAACACAAAGGGTTTATTTGTTGTAAAGAGAAGAGAAAAATGGGCCTTCTTCATAGAGGTTTGTTTTTTTAAACTTCTCCCTGTTCCAGTATGTCGCGCTTATCATACACCTTCCACATATGCCTTCTGATCTTAATCAAGCATGCACAAACCACGCGTCCATCATAAACGCGTACACTCACCAATACTCTATCCACCGGGCTTCAAACAATTTTGTTTTGGGCTTGGTCCTTAATTCTTGCACCCCTCAAATTACTTCCCCAACGTAAAACAACACACTTCCTGTGGTATTGGGTCCAGTTCAATATCTGAACTTGGGCCCTTGCTAAACTAACCCCCCAATTTTGCTACTGTATGCAAACTTACGCCCCCCTGCGCTTTGGGCCCAAATTCAATATCTGAATTTAAGGCCTTACTCTTCACGCCCCACAGCCTTTTACTAATAAAATGAAAATACATCCATGCGTTTAATAATTAAAATTAATTTTTTTTATTTAATTTATCTATTTATTTTCTTTTTATTTTATTAATATTTATAATAAATTCTAAGCTTATTTATTTTTTTAATTAAAATCTTTTTAAACACTAACCCATTCAACAATTTTAATTGCATTAAAATTATTTTTGCCCATATGTTAAAAAGACATTTTTTTCACATAATAAGATATTAAAAAACATCTAACCAATCGAATTACTACCAATTTTCCACTAACCTAATTCAAACCTTATATATTTTCAAAAAAGGATTATGGAGATATTTCTCATTAACTGCGAATTTTGTCAAACAACTCTGCAATTTACAAACCCAGACTTGGTTCAAGGATTAATACGAGATATTTTCGTAATCCATAAAAAACACCAACAAACAATTTCCAACTACGAATTGGAACTCTTATTACTCATAAAAGGATATGTAGGCATACGACTAAAATCGTGGCGAGTTCCCCTAATTAAAATTAAAACCATATTCCTAAATCGTAAATCTAAACCCTAGTATCCTTGTGAACAAGGTAGATGATGGGTGCCTAACACCTTCCCTTCGTCTAAAGTGAGTCAACAACTTAAAATCTCTTATCCAAATTAGGTTTATCTGTTATATTCCATTCCTTAGGATAAAAATTAATGGTGGAGACTCTATATTTTCAGCCGGTTATTACACATGTATGTTTATTCGGATTTAGATATCTCAACATGTCATAGGACATCTAAAGTCTGATATACCAGAATTTCAATTGGTATCAGAGCAGGCATCCTATTCCATTTCTGAATGAGATCCTGGGATGATACTTTCTGGTCATCGACAAGGAAGAAGGTGATTACTGAAAAGCTTTTTGAACTTGGATAGTTCATATTATTGTTTGAATGGTCCCTTGAAGTGCAGGATTGTCTATTCATGACAGGGTTTGTATTGGACCTTGTAGCGGTAGAAATGTTGAGACTAAGCCTTTGGATTGACTTGACTCACACAGATCAAAATAAAAATTGCCACCGTGCTTTATTGTTTCTAAAGGAAATGGGAAAAAAGAGTGCGAATAAACCCAAAAAAGAGGGAGAGAGAATCTAGGTATGGGGGTTGGTTATGCAAAGGGAAGGTATTATCACCCTAAACATCTATGGTACTTCGCATGAATCTCTTTGAAAATATGTGTATTTTGGCTATAAAAAGTGTATACAAAAAATAGATGGTGGATATGAGAAAAGAAGCATTTTTTTAGAATTTTTGCACCCATCATAGTTGCGAACTTTTAGTGCCTACGTACCACCTTCCATGCAATAGGGGATCAGGGTACTCGTAGTTCACCTCAAAAATTTTAAAAGACATGTGTGTTGGTTAATTTTAAGAGAAGAGACATCATCGTCATATCTGAGTGGAAGACATACTTACTACCCACAATTATGAGAAAGGAGAATTTGCATCATCTCAAAGTGGAGAACATAGCCTAGATTTTAAAATCATCAAATCCTCACTCAGCACCCAATTGGATAATATCTCACTTCACTACCTATCCTATAAGTATAGTAGCTCACATCACTATAAGAATTGACATGAGTCTAATATTTCGAGAAAAAGTTTTAAAGTAAAAAGCCAAAGTGGCAAAATGGTTTGAATGAGGTTAATTGACATCTAGTCTTTCAAAAAAGATGTCAAAGTATGGTTAAGTTGATTATAGTTTGATTTAAGAAAATATAGTGAAAATGAACAGACCTATGTCCATGTTTATTATGAAAGTGGTTCGAGTTAGATGAATGTTGTTTGGCTTGTCTCTCATAGGATATCCGAGTTAGCGACGCGCAAGAACATGATTGTAGTTAATTTCTCCCTATGTACCAATAAGAGGCACATTGGGGAAACTACCAAAGCTATCAATAATCTCTACATCATAATAAGCTTGATGATATTAATCAATGTCAAAATGAGTGAGAGCCATAATCTTCGGAGCCCAACGTGGTTCCTTCTTGATATCCCAAAAAGCAACAAATCGAGGTAAGTGAGAAATAAACCACTGATATAACAACAGTGTGCAATAGATGACCATCCCTCATTGATAGAAATTCCAAAGATGGATGGAATAATAAGTAACTCCTAGAAGCGTAGGGACTGGATTCTCAATCAGAAAGACCCTAATGGCATTAATATCCCCAAATTTGTCGACAATAGGAAAGAAGATCAATCCATAAGCAAGCAAAGGAATGATAACTTCGAAAGCAGTTATACTCTTTATCTTGGCGAAGTAACGAGCTTTCTCCAATAGAACACGAGCAAGTACACATCTGATTCCTCCTTTAGTATTCATGTTAGCCTCAATCTCAAACTTCTTCAAGTGAGTTATGGTGGCAATCTCATGAGACTTAGGCTCTCCTTCTAAACTGGTGAAACAACACGATCAGTAATAGGTAAACCAAGTAAGTAAGAATGCTCCTATAATATGGGCATCATCTAATAATCAGGAAAAGTAAACCACTGGTACAATTGATCATAGAACTAGACCAATGTTGAAAGAATACCCTCCTTCATCTTGAGCTTCATAAGAGGAACGACGACTCCATACTTATTCCAGAAATCTGGAGAGCTCTCAATCTCAGTAATCAAACTCATTAGTTCCGCTATCTTAGGATCCTTGAAATTGTACTTCCGAGTCTTTTTCCTTCCAAAATCCATGGTCAAAAAAGTACATAAGATATTTGCAAAAGTTAACCTTAGGTTCCTTGAATAAACTGTTTAAAGAAGGCTCATGGGTGCATGAATGCATGATGATGCAACAATTGCACACAAGATCACAAACATGGGAGTTCATAGGTTTGACATCACGAGTATGAAGTTAAAGGTACTACCCACAAGGTAAAGACTAATGGTTTATTACCAGCCAACAAGGTTCTAAAAGGTTCCCAGAGTCTACATCCTTCCTTCGGATATTACCAACGTCCCGATTAGATCATTAATTAGCTATATTCTCATGAAAAACTCGTCTGAGTGTAGAATCGCGTGACAACCACTTCTAGATTGCTCTGTCATAGTCTTTGCACTACACCTAAAAGGCTAAGATGGGTTAAGGGTTCTATGGTCCTGAGCTTCAACAAGCTCCCAAGTCAAAAGCATCACGTTTTCCCGATTGCTCGATAAACGAATACTACAATCAAAGCGGCCTCCACTGAGTGGGGGATCTCATGTCTCATTTTTTTTGGATTCCTCCCTCAAAGTTAACATGATTATACCACCCATCCTATCTTAAGTTTGCCGAAGTCCAGGTAGAGGACTTATGAGAAATCACCATGCACCCTGAAAACTAGGAAAATTCAGACAAACATATATAAAACACATAACATACAACATATAATAACACATACGCAAATAAATAAAGATAGGCTTAACCCACTTAGAGATTCATTTTCCCCAACAGAGTCGCCAATATTCTGTAGAGGTAGAAATGTTAAGACTAAGCCATTGGATTGACTTGACTCGCACAGATAAAAAAAGATGTCAAAGTATAGTTAAGTTGATTAAAGTTTGATTTAAGAAAAGATTTTGGAAATGCACGGACCTAAGTCCAAGTTTATTATGAAAGTGGTCCAAGTTAGAAAGAAATAAGAGTTTTAAAAACGAGGGATAATATTTTTTAAATTAAAGAAGATAGGAGGAGATGAAGGGACTATCCTAAATCATAATGTACTACGGTGAGAGCACTGAATTTTGCGCTTTATCGCAAATGTGTAGATAAATAAAGTCGCGACCGACTTTTCTTTTATCCAATATTTAGGAAAGGTGAAAAGAACAAGAAAGACCTTTGATAGATTTTGAGTTCGGGGGGTAAGTTATGAAAAGGGAAGGTGTTAGAACCCTTTTCATCCGTAGTTATCTACGGGCTCTTAACCGCTAGCTCACTTTTTAAAACTGCTTTTTTATGTAAGTGTTTTGAACAACCAAAGTACGACTAACTTTGTAATGGTTCTTGTATCAGTCCTCAAGAATGCGTACAAAGTGTTTTAGAAAATATTTTTTGAAAGTGATGTGTGAAAATGTTTTTCTAGAAAAGTTGTGAGAGAGCGATTAATAGTTCTTACCCACTCAAGGTCGTTCTTATTATTTTCCTTCTCCTTTAGAGATAGTGCTATCCATACCATTAGTTGGTATGTAGCCCTATCCGTTGGATGTGAAGGAACAATCGGGGGTCATCATATGGTCATTGAAGGCAACAAATAATGATACTTTAGAAATTCATTAGAGGGACTAGATCATTTTTCGTAGGCAACGTCGAAGGGTCATCGAGGGACTATGATCTTTTATTCTGAGGGACTTTGCTAAAATATCCCTATTTTCAAGAGACATGGCCATGTTTCTGAAAGGCAACAAAGAGAGGTTACCCTAGAGGTGCAAGTGTGAATAGTGATTTAATTTAGTTATTTTATCTTGTATTTAGGGTTATGCTATCAGTTGATTATTATCTTGTCATACACACCTAATTATTAACAGCATATAATATAGCAGAAATATAAATGTGCGAAAAATAAAGGTCCTACGTTATTACATGACTTTGGGGCAGTTACATAATAAAGATGCGAAAAAGAAAACCCTAAAACTATTACACCCTGGGATCAAATACATAATAGAGAAAAAGCGCGAGAAGAATAAATCTAAATTATTACAATCAAATTATGCGACCTATACACTTTTATCTAAAAATTAAAATAGCAAAAAAGAAAAGAAAATATGAGAAAAAGTTTTGGTATTTTAGAAAATAAATTTTAATGATGAAAATAATTAATAAACCCTAAAATCTCTAATTGATTTTAATAGTTAAAAATAGGTTTAATCAAATTAACTAATTAATTAATGAAAATAAAAAGTCAACATTTAATTGTTAAAAAAAACCTAAACCTAATTTAATAGTTTTAGAAAATTATATTAATAAAAACCCTAAAGTCTAATTAGTTATAAGAAAATTATTTGGCTTAATTATCCCTAAAACTAATTGGGTTAAGATTAATTAATTAATTGGTAAAAAGAAAATATGTAAAAAGAAAGGAAAATAAGGGTTAGAACAAAACAACGGAAAATTAGTGCATGGGGTGGGTGTTGAACCCACTCCCTTAAGCTTCCCAACATGCAATCCATGTCACTGTGTTAGTGCTCTGTTAGTGTTAGGAAATAGAACGTCTCCATTATATTATTAACCTGTAAATTGAATCTGTAAAATAACAAAAACGCAGGACGCAAGGAATCGAACCTATGCGCTTTCCTTCATTGCGCGTGCCTTTCTCCACTGAGCCATGTTTCCAATATGTTATGATTACAAAACCAAAACCATATATATAAAAACAAAAACTAAGCACCAGAGAAGCGTCGAAGGCAAAGCTCCGGTCGTCTTCTCCGGTAAGACATTTTCTTTATCTGCAAAAATATCATATTTTAGAACCAAAAGAGGACCCTATATCCCTAAGTCGAGGGCTTCTAATTCAATGATGTTATCCATTTGTTCTAAAAACGCTTGTACATGGAGATACGAAGATAATCCCATTATCCCAAAACTTCAAGTTTGATCAATTTGGGTTTCATGCATTTTCTCAAAATTGCCCAATTTGTGCAACTCACAACATGCTCAAATTTTATCATATGAAGGTGATCTTGGACATCTTAGAAAGCTCAAGATGTCCCCTACAACTCTCATGTTAATCATTTTTCCATTTGAAGTAACTATCTTAATCTAAGTTGCTTTGACAAAAAGTGTCTTTTGTTGACTTTTAAAATGACCTATAATGTTTTAGCCCATATGTCTCAAATGAAGCATTTTTGGGCCTTGAGCTTAGAGATACAAAGTTGTAGAGAATTGAATTTTCTTCAAAATGAGCTTTGGTTTATAATTTTAAGATGAAGCATGTGAAAGTTATGCTTGGTCAAAGTTTAGTTGACTTCTCCTAAAGAAAACCCTAATTTAGCAACTTTTGATGAATCTTGAGTTTTCTTGATGAGTTATGATCAACCCTTGATCAAATGGTGAATGTAACTTCAGAAAATTGATGTTGACCAAATTTTTTGAAGTTTGACTGTATGTTGACCATAATTTACTTTTTACCCAATACAATTGATTTTTAATCATCTGACTAGTTTACTGAGCAAACTTATGCTGCAAGGCTTGAAATTTTGCATGAGGATACCTCGAAACATATGAGAAAGCATGAAGTCCACTTGTGGCATTAGAAATCCAATTTCCTCTGAGCAAAACAAAACCGTAGTTGTAGGCCACTGCTTAGGAGGAGGATCATCTAATCATTCTTGAGTAGTCTTGAATACTTGATAAGCTTAGGGGCATGAGAAACTCCTTTGAAAATGAGAGGGAAAATTTTGGGGTACAACAACTTCCCCTGTTCTATCTTCTTAAACCTGAAGAGCTAGATTGGCATACTCGCCATTCGGGATCTGAAGGTGGAAGAGGATTGAACACCTAAGTTCCCAGAAATTTGCACTCGCATTTGCACGAAGTAATTCTTGTTGGTTGATTGTTTTGCTTGAATGAGCTTAAAGATGCCATTCAGAGAAGTGATAGAGTGTCGTCAGATACGGGCTTACAGATGCCATCCAAAGTAACCGTTGATAGGAGTATTAGAAGAATGCTTTTTCAATATTTCATTTTTGAAGGGGAAATGCTTTTCAGAATGAAGTGATGAAGGGGATGCTTTTCAGAATAAAACATATGAAGGAGATGCTTTTCAGAATGAAGTACTGATGGGGAAATGCGTTTCAAAACTCCTCTGAAGGAAATGCGCACCAAAACTCGGCCTCTAGGGGAAATGCTTTTCAGAGTTCCATCTCTAAAGGGGACATGCTTTTCAGAATGAAGCGCTGAAGGATATGCTTTTCAGAATAAACTTCTGAAGGAGATGCCTTTCAGAATGAAGTACTGAAGGGTTTCCAGAACTCGTCCCCTGAGGGAAATGCTTTCCAGGGTTCCATCTCTGCAGAGTACTTGCTTTTCAGAATGAAGCCCTGAAGGAGATGCTTTTAAGAATAAACTTCTGAAAGAGATGCTGTTTAAAATTAAGTACTAAAGGGGAAATGCATTTCAAAACTCCTCTGAAGGAAATGCTCTCCAGAACTCGGTCTCTAGGGGAAATGCTTTTCAGGGTTTCATCTCTGAAGGGGACATGCTTTTCAGAATGAAGCGCTGAAGGAGATGCTTTTCAAAAAAAAAACTTTTGAAGGAGATGCTTTTAAGAACGAAGAGCTGAGGGGGAAATGGGTTTCAGAACTCCTCTAAAGGAAATGCTTGCCAGAACTCGGTCTTTGGGGGAAATGCTTTTTAGAATGAAGCGCTGAAGGAGATGCTTTTCAGAATAAAACTTCTGAAGGGAGATGCTTTTCAGAACGAGGTGCTAAAGGGGTAACGCGTTTCAGAACTCCTCTGAAGGAAATGCTCGCCAAAACTCAGACTCTGGGGGAAATGCTTTTCAGGGTTCCATCTCTGAAGGGGATATGCTTTTCAGAATGAAGCGCTGAAGGAGATGCTTTTCAGAATAAAACTTCTGAAGGGAGATGCTCTTCAGAATAAGGTGCTGAAGGGGAAATTCATTTTAGTACTCCTTTGAAGGAAACCACTTGATCATGCAGATAGTCGCCCCGTCCTGTTTCGGGAATTGATCCATAACTTGTCTATAAATTACTGGTAATATCTTTCTATTTTCGAACTTAACCTGAAAAGACAAATTTGGTTTTGTACAACATCATGATGTATTTAATGCATTACATAATGATGCTCTCAAAATAAATGATAATGTTATATGTATTTCGTATACACATGTTATGATGATGTATGGATGCAATGTGTTATCGGAACATATCAATAGCCTCGTATAATAAAGTCTGACTGGGGAAAATAAATCCCTGATTGTTGCTGGGGATGAAGATAGTAGTTCTTTAAATTTGTTTAGAATGTCTCTACTGGGGATTTCTGCTTTCCATTTGAGGACACTCCCATAGGGATTTTTGACTTCTTCATGGGGATAGAAGCATTCAAGGAGAGTCGGTAATTCATCATTCCTTGTAAGGCTTGTATTCTGATTGGAGATGAAAGAACTGAAATTCCTTGATGTGTTGTTCTTCAGGGGAGGACAACATTGAATGTCATCTGGTCGGAGAAGAGAATCTTGTCGAGGAATTTTGCAATATAGGAGAAATAAAGTCCGTTGGAGAAATAAATGTTAGAACATAGTTTGATTCTACAACCCTTGGTTAGAGTTTTGATGATAACAAATACAAAGTATATATACACAGAACAAATATGCTCCTTAAAAATTTGTTTTGTTTATGCAGAAGTTCTGATAGAATCAACATCAGAGGATAAGCTATAAAGTATTACATGCTGAAGCAATCAGATTATACACTGAAGATTGGTGACCAGAACCTGCGCTTAATTACAACAAAATCTGATTCTGAATAAAGACCTATCAAACCAAGTCATCAACATTTTGAAGCGTCATCAGCAGTTAAGGAAAGAAGACTCTGAAGCGTTACTGAATATTCAAGACATAATTAAATGCCAACGGCTTTCTTCAGACAAGATCTTCTCCAAAAGGAAAGTGTGTTATTAACATTAAACTTGCTTTATGGACAACGTCTTTGCCTTGCCTATATAAACAAGTCTGCTTGCAAAAAGAAGCACGTACGTACGCACACATCAATTTGCAGAGAATTCCAAACCACTCTATTCAAGCTCTAGCAAATTTATTCTATTTTAAGCTTAACCTGTGTAATTATCACAGCTGTGATAAACTGTTTTGTTTGAAAACAACAACACATTCTTGTTCAATTATTTGTAAAAGATTTCCTTGAGATTAACCGGTTTGTGGTTGTACTCAAGAAGACTTTAACAGTTGTTAAAGTAGCTGTTGTAATCTTTTGAGATTAGTGGATTAAGAACTCGTTGGAGAGATGCGAAATCACCTTGACGGATGGACTGGAGTAGTTTGAGATCAAACGAACCAGGATAAAAATACTGTGTCATTAAGCTGTTTTTGATTCAAGTTTTCAATTAACCCCCCCCCCCTTCTTGTGTTTTTCACATCTTCAATTGGTATCAGAGCGCCTGGTTCTAAGCTTAAACACTTAACCGTGTCAGTACAAGATCCAGCGTCAGAAAAACACTATGGCAGGACCAAGTTAAAACATCAGCAATAACAACAATGAAGAAAGGGACAGATTCAGTGGCAAACCTCCAGTATTTGATAGAGAGAACTTTGACTATTGGAAAGACAAAATTGAGAGTTTCTTTCTGGCCCATGATGCTGATCTGTGGGACATGGTGACTGATGGATACATACACCCAGTGGATGGACGTGGTCAGAAGATAGACAGGAAAATGATGTCTGATTAGAAAAAGCGTGAATTCAGAAATCACCACAAGGCCAGAACAATTTTTCTCAGCGCCATCTCATATTCAGAATATGAGAAAATATCAAACAGAGAAACTGCCAAGAATATGTTTGATTCTCTGAGAATGACGCATGAAGGCAACATTCAAGTCAAAGAAACCAAAGCCCTTGTGCTCATTCAGAAGTATGAGGCATTCAAGATGGAAGATAGTGAATCAATAGAAACTATGTTTTCAAGATTTCAAATTCTTATTGTTGGTCTAAAAGTTCTTGACAAAGGGTATTCCACTGCTGATCACATTAAGAAGATCATCAGAAGCTTGCCAAAACAGTGGAGGCCAATGGTCACAGGGCTTAAGCTAGCCAAAGATCTCAACAAAATCTCTCTGGAGGAACTTGTCAGCTCCCTCAGAAGTCACGAGATAGAGCTAGAAGAAGACGAACCTCAAAAGCAAGGTAAGCCATTAGCTTTAAAATCTAACAAAAAATCTGACTCCAAAGTTTTGCAGGCTGTAGAAGAAACCTCTGATGGATCCTCATCAGAAGAAGACGAATCGTCTCTCCTCTCCAGAAGGGTGAACCAACTGTGGAAGAAGAGGCAAAGAAAGCTCAGGAATCCCAGAAGATCATAAAATCAGAATGAATCCTCATCTAGATACAGAAGATCTGAATCCTCCTTTGGACATAGAAGATCTGAAGGCTCTTCAGGATACAGAAAGCCAAACAACAAAGACATCATCTGCTATGAATGTAACGAGCAAGGGAAATACAAAAGTGACTGCCCAAAGCTTCAGAAGGAGAAGCCCAAAAAGAAGTTCATCAAGGAAAAGAAGAAAAGCCTCATGGCTACATGGGATGATTCTGACACATCTGAAGCTCACTCAGAATCAGATGATGAAAGAGCAAACATAGCTCTCATGGCAAATGTATCTGAAGACAGTGAAGCTTCTGGTTCAGACTCAGAATCAGACACTGAAGAGGTATTCCCTGACTTTACTATAAACTTTACTAAGGCTAAACTTGCTGAAAGCCTTAATGAAATTCTGGAAAGGTATCAGCAGATCAGAGTCAAATTCAGAAACCTGAAAAGGAATCTTGCTTCTGACTCTGATAAGACTGAGAGTCTCGGATTGAGAATTCTGAGTTAAAAGAATAAATTTCAAAATTAGAAAACCAGTTGCAAAACTCTCAGAAGGAAACAATGCCCGAAACTCCCAGCAATGCTGATGAGATCATCAAAGAGTATGATCATAGCTTTCAGAAGTTTCTAGCTAAAAACATAGACAGAAGCAAGATGGCTTCAATGATTTATGGAGTTAGCAGAAATGGCAGAAAAGGGATAAGATATCAAGGTAAGGTACCTACACCAAAAAATGCCATGGACTTAGTTATAAAACGCACTCCACTTGATTCACACTTTATATATGGGCACACACACGACATAAAATACACAAGTAGTGATTATTCTGTCAAACCAAAATTCAATCATAATTTTGGTAAAACTAACAAATCAGGACCCAAGAAAATGTGGGTACCTAAGGATAAAATCATACATGTGGTAAATATCTTTAGCAGCAAAGCAAAGACACCAATCATGGTACCTGGACTCTGGCTGCTCACGACACATGACGGGAAGAAGGCATATATTCCAAAGCTTGGAACTTAAGCCTGGAGGCCACGTGGGCTTTGGAGGCAATCAGAGAGGAAAGATCATTGGCTCTGGAACAGTAGGTAATGGAAATCTTCCCTCTATAAGTAATGTTTTATTAGTTGATGGATTAATGCATAACCTGTTATCCATAAGTCAATTAAGTGATAACGGTTATGATATAATCTTAAATCAAAATTCATGCAAAGCTGTTAGTCAGAAAGATGGGACTATCCTATTTAATGGAAAGAGGGAAAACAACATTTATAAAATCAAACTTTCTGAACTAAAAAGTCAGAATGTAAAATGTCTACTGTCTGTTAACAACGAGCAATTAATCTGGCACAGAAGATTGGGACATGTTAGTATGAGAATAATATCTCAGATTAACAAACTCAATATGGTCAGAGGACTTCCTAACTTGAAGTTCAATTCATATGCTCTGTGTGAAGCATGTCAGAAAGGAAAGTTTGCAAAACCTGCTTTCAAATACAAAAACGTTGTTTCCACCTCTAAGCCATTAGAACTTCTGCACATTGACTTATTTGGACCAGTAAAAACTGCTTCAGTAAGTGGCAAGAAGTATGGGTTAGTAATCGTAGATGACTATAGCAAATGGACATGGGTAAAGTTCTTAAAACACAAGGACGAGTCACACTCTGTGTTTGTTACCTTCTGCAACCAAGTTCAGAATGAAAAGGATCTTATAATCGTCAAAGTCAGAAGTGATCATGGTGGAGAATTTGAAAATAAAGATTTTGAAATATTCTTTAATGAAAAAGGCATTCTGCATGATTTCTCTTGTCCTAGAACTCCCCAGCAAAATGGAGTTGTAGAACGAAAGAACAGAACATTGCAAGAAATAGCCAGAACCATGATCAATGAGACTAACGTTGCTAAGATCTTCTGGGCAGAGGAAATAAACACAGCGTGTTATATTCAGAATAGAATCTCCACAAGACCTATTCTGGAAAAGACTCCATATGAATTGTGGAAGAACATAAAGCCCAACATTTCTTATTTTCACCCATTTGGATGTACATGTTTTATTTTGAATACAAAAAATTATCTGAACAAGTTTGACTCTAAAGCACAAAAGTGTATTATGTTAGGATACTCTGAACGCTCAAGAGGGTACATAGTATACAATATAGAAACACAGATTGTTGAAGAGACAATCAGTGTTCGGTTTAATGATAAGCTTGACTCTCAAAAGTCAAAGTAGAATGAATTCCTTGCAGGTATGGAAGTTGAACTCACAGGTACTAAAGACAACTCATCAGAGGCTCTCAACAGAGACACTCCCTCAACATAAGAAAGAGTCACTACAAGCTATCCAGCACCTTTTGTTGATCAACTCCAGAAAAGACGATCCAGAAGAAGCATTGATCACCCAGAAGATACAATTTTGGGAAGGAAGGAAGATCCAATCAGAACAAGATCTACTTTCAAAAAATCTGAAGAATCCCTCATGGGACTGGTTTCTCTGATTGAACCAACAACTATTGATGAAGAACTTCTGGACAATGACTGGATTCTGGCAATGCAAGAGGAGCTAAATCAATTCACCAGAAATGACGTATGGGATCTGGTTCCCAAACCAAAAGGATTCAATGTCATTGGTACAAAATGGGTGTTCAGAAACAAACTGAACGAACAAGGTGAAGTCATCCGAAAGAAAGCACGACTGGTAGCACAAGGTTATAGTCAGCAAGAGGGGATAGACTACACATAAACCTTTTCTCCAGTCTCCAGGTTAGAATCTATTAGACTTTTAATATCATTTGCTGTTAATAAAGGCATCACTCTGTATCAGATGGATGTCAAAAGTGAATTCTTAAATGGCTATATAGAAGAAGAGGTATATGTGCACCAACCCCCTAGTTTTGAAAGTTCCAAAAATCTAGAATATGTTTTCAAACTAAAGAAGTCACTCTATGGTCTGAAACAAGCTCCCAGATCTTGGTATGAAAGACTAAGTAACTTCCTGTTAGAAAAGGAATTCACCAGAGGGAAAGTGGACACAACCTTGTTCTGTAAGACAGTTAAGAATGACATATTAGTGTGTCAAATTTATGTTGATGACATCATATTTGGATCCACTAAACCCTCTATGGGAAGAGAGTTTGCTAAATGTATGCAGGCAGAGTTTGAGATGAGCCTAATGGGGGAACTAAAATTCTTTCTGGGCATTCAAATAAATCAAACTCCAGAAGGAACTTACATTCATCAGAGCAAATATGTCAGAGAACTTCTGAAGAAATTTGATCTCTCAGAATGTAAGCCCTCAAGGATTCCAATGCATCCCACGTGCATTTTGGAAAAATAAGAGGTAAGTAAAAAGGTAGAACATAAGGTCTACATAGGTATGATTGGTTCTCTTCTCTATCTGACGGCTTCAAGGCCTGACATTCTATTCAGTGTTTGCATTTGTGATAGATTCCAATCAGATCCTAGAGAATCTCACTTAACAGTTGTTAAGAGAATTTTCAAGTATATGAAAGGTACTGCTAATCTGGGTTTATTTTACAGAAAATCAAGTGATTACAGCTTAGTAGGATATTGTGATGCTGACTTTGCTGGAGACAGAGTAGAGCGTAAAAACACTTCTGGAAGCTGCCAGTTTCTGGGAGAAAATCTGATCTCATGGTCCAGCAAAAGAAAAATCACATAGCTCTATCAACAGCAGAAGCTGAATACATAGCAACAGCTGGATATAGTACGCAAATGCTCTGGATGAAAAGTCAACTTGAGGACTTCAATATATTTGAGAGTAACAACCCTATCCTCTGTGACAATACTTCTTCTATTTGTCTCAGTATAAATCCTATTTTGCATTCTAGGGCTAAGCATATAGAAATAAAACATCATTTTATTAGGGACTATATTCAGAATGGGATCCTTAATTTAAAATTCATTGACACAGACCATCAATGGGCTGATGTATTTACAAAACCTCTTTCTGAAGATAAGTTTAACTTCATTCTGAAACATCTCAGCATGAAGCTTTGCCCAGAATAAACTGTTTTATTTACATATCTTAACCTTCAGACTTTTTGTTATTTTCTGTGAACTGCTGATCAACCTGCCTTCAGAATTTTAGAAGTACAGATTGTATCAGAATCTATCCATGAAGATTTGAGCGTTTCATTTCAAGGATAGATGTGTGCTGTTCACGTAAGCAAACAATTGTCATCCATTCATCAGCTACCTTCTGAGGCTGAACACGCGTTCACTTTTCTGAAAGGTCAAAAGCGCTGATTGGGTGCATTGAGACACATGTCATGGGTAACCGTTCCAATATCTTCCTGAATCCCCTAAAATCAGTTGTCATTAATGCTTATAATCATTACTAATTATTTCTCTCTCTTGCAGTTTATGTTTTCAAAAATCTATTTAAACGCAAGTTTCACTCTTTACACTCTTTCACTTTTACTCTCTCAATACACTCTAATTGTTTTCTGTTTGTACTTTCAAAACCCTTTCATTTTCTTCTCAAATTTCTTGTGTGAACATGGCTTCCTCAAGCGTCCCAAATACCAGTACTCAGAACTGAATCTATGGAACAATATGAAGAAACGTCCAGAACTCTTCTCACGCCCATTGACAACCTGGAAGTTCATTCAAAACTGATTATGGATTTTGAAAGTCTTCAAGAAAATGGATTTAATATTTCTGAAGAGGTAAATGCTCAAGGATGGAACAAGTATTTTGACCGTCTTCTAGGTCCAACATTTCTAATTCTTGTGAAAGAATTCTGGATTCATGCTTCATCCTCCAACCATCAAGTCACTTCGTATGTAATGGGGAAGAAGATAGTAATTACTGAAGACCTAATTGTAAGACTGATAGGTTACAATGGTGGTGGCGTAAGGTGTATAAACATGGCTGAAAGATGTGCTGATGTTGCTTCAATTGCAAGAGAAATTTTCACTCTGGGTCTTCCCTCCAGCAAGATAAGGGATCTGAAGGATCATCACAGAATCTGGGCTAAGATAATTCTAGGATGTATCAACCACAGGAAGCCAACCAGCTCTCCTGACTACATAAACATTGATCAGCAGTTTCTGATCTACTTTATCTCCAAGAAGACTAAGGTAAATCTGGATCACTTGCTATTTAATCATATGAGGACCAGTGTTAAGTAGACTAGAGAAGATGAGCGTACCAAAAGGGACTGGATACCCCTTGGAAGACTCATATCAGATATTCTGACAGAGAATAGGCTGATAGAGCATCTGACAGAAGCACAAGAAATCAGCTCTCTAGAGGCAACTGCTGGGAAGCCTTTGAATGCAAAGAATCTGAAAAAGATGAAAATTATTGAGAACATCAAAAAGGAACCCAACGTTACTTCCTTTGCAACCATTACTTCCAGAAGAATTCCTATGGATGATTTTCGTATGTTCTCAGAGATTGATTCCAAGCCTGAGATTATCGTCAGATATTTGGATGCGTGCAAGGCAGATGGCACTGCACCATGGTTAAATATTCCCGACTTGCAACAGGTGGCACCAGAAGTTGTCTTGAATAAGAACAAGAAAAGGAATCCAGCAGCAGAAGGATCATCCCAGCGGACTCTAAAAGCTGCTAAAAAGAAAGGTAATCCTACTTCTGTTAATGTTTTAGAACCAATATCTATATCAACATCTGAACCCTTACCTACCTAATCAGAAATTCCTACCCCACAAACGTTTGATGATTTTGACATAGGGTTTGACCCCTCAGAAACTCTAAGTCTTAGAGAAACTCACTCCCTTCCTATCAATCCAAATACTGAATCAACTCAACCAGAACTTGCAAAAGTTCTGTCAAATATTGAATCTTTTGACCAAAATATTTCTGCTCCCACACCAGAAAATCCAAACCCTCTAATCCCAGAAAATCCAAACTCCAAAACCACAACAGAAGCTCCACAACCAGATATTCCTCTCTCTCCACAACCAGAAATACCACTATCTCCATCTCCTCAACCAGATATTCCTCATCCACAGTCTCCACAACCTGAACAATCACAACCAGAAGTTCAAACTTCTGAGAACCAACCAGCTGAGACCTGTGAACCAGAACCTCACTATGTTCAATCCAACCAATCTGAAGAACCTACTTCAAATTCAGATACAATCCTTATTCCAGGAATCACTGAACCTCTGGCCATCTGTATGTCCCTCACCATCCTGGACATTCCACAAATTCCCTCTTCACTAGAATCAACACCACCAAATTCCCCAACCAGTCCAATAATTATACCAGACTCTCCCACTCCCTCACCAAAGAGCAATCCAGATGACAACGGTAAACTTGTCATTGATCTAACTGTTTTTGAACGTATTGCTGCTATAACTCACAAAACCGCCATTCCAAAACCAAAACCATCTGAACCCACACCAGAAGTTGGTACTAGTTTTTTGATGTTTGAAACAGAAATGCAGAAATGGATAACCTCCTTGAAGCAACCTAGTCTTGAGATGACCAATCCTGCTGCCTCAGATTATCTTTTAACAAGTTTCAGAAAATGGATAAGTTCTGAAACACATAAGATGCAAGAACAGAGCTACGGACAGGTTCAACAGAATTTCAGTAATCTGCTAAAGGTATTTGAAGACCAAGTTCTGAGCCAACTGCTCAAGGAAGAGATTCTCCCTCTGGACAATGCTCCCTGGTTAGAATATCGTCCATCAGATAAAGTTCAACAAGATTCAGAAGGTCTCACTCTGACTGCTGCTCCAGATGAGATAATTTCTGCAGAGGAATTGGTTCAAAATGATCATGTTGCAGAATGCTCTGAGAAGCATCCAGTTACTGAAGATTCTCCAGCTCCCTCCTATGAAAGGCAAACTCTGGAAGAACTGAAGAGAGCAAATATAGTTATTCAGGAAAGGTTGGATAAACAAGATGACACAAACAAAGAAATCAAGAGTATTTTGAGCAAACAAGAGGAAACCAACACACATATCAAGGGATTGCTGGAAGCTTTGTTCACACGCCTTCCTTCTCCCTCTTAGATTCTCTTTTCTTTTAAAATTTGTTTATTTGTAACGTTTTGTTTTTACATTGCTTCTGTTATGAACTTCTTATCATTGCTTCTTATTTTTAATATAAATCCATTTTAGCTCTGATTATATAGCCTTTTTGATAACTGACAAAAAGGGGGAGAAAGAATAAGATATTTTCAATAACGGATTACTGAGACAGAAGTCTCAAACATTATGAACTACTTAACTTCTGAAAAGCTTGAACAGGTACAAAACTTTGATGAAAGACGCATTTAAATTCTGATGATCAAAGACTCAAGGAATTTAAGGGAAGTAATCAACTCAGGGGGAGTTTTTCTTCTTAATTCTATACTTTTTATTCTTTATTTTTAATTGAAAAGTCTGGTTTTTGTCATCATCAAAAAGGGGGAGATTGTTAGAACATAGTTTGATTCTATAACCCTTGGTTAGAGTTTTGATGATAACAAATACAAAGAATAAATAAATACAAAGTATATATACACAGAACAAATATGCTCCTTAAAAATATGTTTTGTATATGTAGAAGTTCTGATGGAATCAGCGTCAGAAGATAAGCTATAAAGTATTACATGCTGAAGCAATCAGATTATACGCTGAAGATTGGTAACCAGAACCTGCGCTTAATTACAACAAACTCTGATTCTAAATAAAGACCTATCAAACCAAGTCATCAACATTCTGAAGCGTCATCAGCAGTTAAGGAATGAAGACTCTGAAGCGTTATTGAATATTCAAGACAGAATTAAATTCCAACAGATTTCTTCAGACAAGATCTTCTCCAAAAGGAAAGTGTGTTATTAACATTAAAATTGCTTTATAGACAACGTCTTTGCCTTGCCTATATAAACAAGTCTGCTTTCAAAAAGAAGCACGTACGTACGCACACACCAATTTGCATAGAATTCCAAACCACGCTATTCAAGCTCTAGAAAATTTATTCTATTCTAAGCTTAACTTGTGTAATTATCACAGTTGTAATAAACTGTTTTGTTAGAAAACAACAACACATTCTTGTTCAATTAATTATAAAAGATTTCCTTGAGATTAACCGGTTTGTGGTTGTAATCAAGAAGACTTTAATAGTTATTAAAGTAGTTGTTGTAATCTTTTGAGATTAGTGGATTAAGACCTCGTTGGAGAGAGGCGAAATCACCTTGACGGGTGGACTGGAGTAGTTTGAGATCAAACGAACCAGGATAAAAATATTGTGTCATTAAGCTATTTTTGATCCAAGTTTTCAATTCAACCCCCCCCCCCCCCCCTCTTCTTGTGTTTTTCACATCTTCAATAAACCCTATAGACTGCAGAGACTTCTCTGGGGAAATAATCTTGTGGAGAAAGATCTGAGGAAATTGCTTTGTGGTAATTTATGGTCAGCTTCGAACGTTTATCCCAACTTCTGGAGTCTTTCGTAAATGCTAATCATGTTTTCTATGCATATATTTGTAAATGGTAATCATATACAAATGCATATGTTCATTCAATATAATCATTGGTCGTTGTAAACAAAATAGAGAAAGTAAAAATAGTTTTTGAATTTGAAACTTATTGTATTGATTTGGAAAATGTTCCTATAAACAAACAGTTTTATACAAAGAGATAGAAATCTAAGTAAGAGGAAATCGTCGTAAAAGAAAAGGTGTACAAAGAGAAACAAAGAAAAACAGCTATGTGGAAATGATCCCATCGAGTTTCAACTCTGCTATTGCCCCTATATATTCAAGCATCTCATCCCTCACTATCAGAAGAAGTTGATTGAATTAATCTGTATCATTTGAACTTGATGTCAGTGATAATGCTGGTTGTAAGTAGGTGGGTGACCCAACGGGACATAGTTGTACGCTTTAATCCCTAACTTTTTCTTGGACCACCCTTTTGGGTTTTCAATCCACCGAGATATCCTTTTTTGCCCAAGCCTCCTTTTTAGGTTTTCGACTTACCGAATGTACAACTTTTTTATATATCCCTAATTTTTTCCCGAACCCTTTTGGTTCGTCAGGATGCCCTTATTTTTACCTAAGGCAGTCAACCTAGCGGGTCTTTTTTATGCATGATATTTTTTAACTATGTCTACATTTATAGGGTGTGGAAGATCTTCACCGCCCATGGTGGTAAGTATCATAGCCCCGCCAATAAAATATCTTCTTAATCATAAACGACCCTTTATACGTGGGAGTCCATTTGCCCCTAGGATTACCTTGTGGTGGGATGATGTGCTTTATAACCAAATTACCATCCTGGTACACATGATGTTTGACTTTCTTATTGAAGGCCTTGATCATGCTCTTCTGGTACATCTGACCATGGAAAACAACCGCAAGCCTTTTCTCATCAATCAAATTTATCTGGTCAAGTCTAGTCTGAATCCACTCGTCTTCATCCAAACCTGCATATTTCATAATCCTCAGGGAAGGAATCTGGACTTCGACAGGTAAGACAACCTCCATACTGTATACTAAAGAAAATTGGATTGCCCCAGTTGATGTACGTGCCGAAGTGCGATAACCATGAAGAGAAAATGGTAAAATCTCGTGCCAATCGTTGTATATCACTGTAATCTTCTGCAAAATCTTCTTAATATTCTTATTAGCGGCTTCCACTGTGCCATTCATCTTTGGTCGATACATATAAGAATTGTGGTGCCTAATCTTGAATTGCGTGCAGAGTTCCATGATCATGGTACTATTGAGATTAGTACCTTTATTGTGATGATCCATTCGAGTATATCGTACTGATAGATGAGATTATCCTTAATGAATCGGGCCACAACATTCTTGGTAATGGAGAAAAACGAGGTTTCTTCCATCGACTTCGTGAAATAATCAATAACAACCAGGATGAAATGATGCACGTTAGATGCGGTAGGCTTAATCTTCTAATCATATCAATGCCCCATATTGCAAACATCCAAGGAGCAGTCAAGAAATTCAACAGAACCAGAGGCACATGTACTTTGTTAGCATAAATATGGCACTTGTGACAAGTTCTGTAATGACGATGGTAATCAGTTTCCATGGTTGACCAATAATAACGCACTCTCAGAATTTTCGTATTCATCGTATTCCCGCTGGAATGAGTACAAAAGGCTCCTTCATGCATATCTTCCATAATCTTCTTAGCTTCTTTCTTGTCTACATGATAAAGCAAAGTCCAATCGTGGTTGCACTTGTATAAAATTTTGTTACTTAGAAAGAACTTGGTCGAGAACCTCCATAGGAATTTCTTATCGTTAATAGATGCCCCTTCAGGATACTCTTGAGTCTCAAGGTATTTTTTTCACTTCGTGGTACCAAGGGTTTTCCTCTACTCCATCAGTATCAACATCATAGAAATGTTCTTGTTCACCTAGTCTCTCAATAGTAAATTGAGGAGCTTCATTATCCCATCTGACTTTGAACATAGATGACATGGTAGCTAGTGCGTCTGCCAATTGATTCTCTTCTCGTGGAATATGTTCAAAAGTGATTTCTTCGAAGTATAGAATTAACGTCAACACATGCTCCCGATAGGGAATGAGATTTGGATGCTTCGTATCCTATTTTCCCTTAATCTAGATGATTACTAGGACTGAGTCCCCATATACATTCAAGAATTTAATTCTCATATCAATAGTAGCCTTAATACCCATGATGCATGCTTCGTATTCTGCCATGTTGTTGGTACAGTCAAAACATAATCTGGCGGTGAAGGGCGTATGGAAACCCTTGGGAGATACAATCACAACACTAATCCCATTACCAAGCGCGTCGGAAGCTCCATCAAACACCATAGTCCATCGCGATCCTGGCTCAAGCCCTTCATAATGTCCAAGTTCTTCATAATAACTAACTAGCATAATATTCTCATTCAGGAACTCAAAGTTCATAGACTGATAGTCATCTACGGCTTGATGAGCCAAATGATCTGCCACTGTACTTCCTTGGATTGCTTTCTGAGTGGTGTACTGAATGTTGTATTATGTCAAGACCATTTTCCATCTTGTTATTCTTCTGGAGAGAGCGGGCTTCTAAAATTTGTATTTTGTTGGATCTGTAATATGGTGGGAGAATTGACTTGGTTTTGCATTTTATCGCAAATGTGCAGATAGCAAGAGTAGCCACCAACTTTTCTTTTATCCAATAAGGAAAGGGTGAAAAGAACAAGAAAGATCTTTTGAGATTTTTTTGAGTTCGGGGGGTAGTTTATGAAAAGGGAAGGTGTTAGCACCCTTTTCATCCGTAGTTATCTACGGGCTCTTAATCACTAGCTCAATTTGTTTGAAAATGCTTTGTATTGTGTGTTTGAAAAATATTTTGAATGCCAATGTAAGGAAAAACTTTGTAATGATTCTCATATATATCCTCGAGAATGCGTACAAAATGTTTGTTTGACAATATTTTTGAAGAGTGTAATTGCATGAAAAATGTTTTTTTTTGTTTTGAAATGTTTGTGAACAAGCGATTAATAGTGATCTACCTACTCAAGGTCTTTCTTGTACTTTCCTTATCCTTTAGATAGTGCTATCCTACCATTAGTTAGTAGGAAGCCCTATCGTTGGATGTGAAGGGACAGGCGCGGGTCATTGTACAGTCATCGAAGGCAACTCGTAAAAATGCTTTAGCAACTATTGTTAAGGGACTAGATCATTTATCGAAGGCAACATCGAAAGGGTCATCAAGGGACGATGTTTGTTTTCGATGGACTTTGCTAAATTGTCCCCACGTTCGAGGGATATGACTATTTTTATCGAAAGGAAACAAGGGAGATTACCCTAAAGGTGTGAGTGTGAGATTGATTTGTTTTCAGTTATGTTTATCTTTGAAATTAGGGTTAGCTATCATTTCATTATTAGTATTTCCATACAAGCCTAATTATTAAGCAGTAAACATAAAAATAATGAAAAGCAGTAAAATGCGGAAAGGTAAACCCTAGATTATTACAATGCTTTGGGAGAGGTACATAAGTAATAAAAATGCGGAAAGTAAACCCTAATTACTATTACAAACCGCGAAGAAATTACAACAATTGGAAAAAGTGTGAGAATAATAAACCACGCAAAATGTAAAATAGGAAAAAGGAATGCGAAAAGGTTTTTGGTGACTTTTTTTGATAAAAAGGTTTTAATGATGTTTAACCCTAAAAAAACCTAATTAATTTTAATTTAAAAAGTTAATTAATCAAATTAAAAACCTAAAACCCTAAATTGATTAATTAAATAAAAATTATTAATTAAATTAAAACCTAAAAAACTAATTTGATTAGGGTTTTAGAAAAAAGGTTTGAAAAATAATTAGGGTTTGTTTTAAGGGAAAAAAAGAAAGAATAAGGAAAATAAGGAAAAACCAAAAATTTCCAAGGGTGGGTGTTGAACCCACTCCCTTAGCACTCCAGCCAAACATGTCTACCACTGCGCCAAGTGCGCGCTTGTGATAAGGAATAGAAGCCAATGCGTTTTATTATTATCATGCAAAACATGGAAAAAATATGAAAATCCTCAAAATGCCAAAAGCAGGGATCGAACCCGTGCCCTTGCATAATAAAGCCTTAGCGCGCGTGTTTTAACCACTGGGGTGGTGATACATCCATTGTTTAAACTGAAAAAAGCATATATAATATAAAAACATTACATGAACCAGAGAGGCGTCGGAGCCCTAGCTCGGATCGTCTTCTCCGACGACTCTTTTTCCTTCAAACTGTCAAAACAGACATGGTTAGAGATGCAAGGGGACCTTACCCCCATAAATAGAGGCCTGCGAGTTCAATGGAATAGTTAGTTTGGGCTGAATCATGCTAGTTTAGGAGCTATGACAAAAAATGCAAATCGGTATGAACATGGTGGTTCGTGATTTGGCCATTATGGGACTCCCATGATGGGTCATTCCTACATCATTGAACCTCATGATCACATTAATACAGTTAATTTTTCTTAAAACATAACCAAAAACGAAAAGCAAAAACCATGCAATAATGTAAATCAGCGATGAATGCAGTGGTGTTTCTAGCTTGTTGGACCGTTGCAAATAATCCAACCTTACCCTATGATCTTCCTGGAAGTGAATGAAAAGGTTAGAACGCCTTAGAAACGGCTACAAGCTAGGGTTTCAAGTTGCCCTAGTTTGAAGGGTTTTTGTGATTTTTAGGAAGATGATGTTGCTGCAAGGTTTCATGGCTCTTCATATCTGACTTGTTGAGAATATATAGCTTGAATTAGGTCAAGATATAGTGGGGTTGGACTTGTATGAAAAAAAACCTTGTTTTTATCTTATTTATTTTGAATTAATAATGAATAAAAAATCAAAATAAATAGAATAAAAGGTAAAGGGGTGCATGAGTATGATGTGAGGTCCACTGTAGGCTACAAAACACGTTTGGACTTTGAAACAATAGCCCATTAGCCCAAACATGCAAGTTTTGTCATTTTTGGTTTCATGCATTTGCTTAAAATTTCCCAACTCGCACTAGTCATAACTCTCTCAATTTTTATCATTTGAAGGTGATCTTTGACTTTTTGGAAATTTCTATGTGTCCTATACAATCCCTATTCTGATCATTTTTGCATTTGAAGAATTTATCTTGATGTAAGTTGCCCTTGACAAGAAGTGTCTTTTTGTTGACTTTTGAAATGACCTATAATGTATTGGCCCATATCTCTCAAATAAGGCATTTTTTGGATTTGAGCTTAGAGATACAAAGTTGTATAGAATTGAATTCCCTTAAAAATGAGCTTTGGTTGAGAAAAATTTGATGAAGCATGTGAAAGTTGTGCTTGGTCAAAGTTCAGTTGTCTTCTCCTTAAGAAAACCCTAATTTGGCAACTTTTGAGTTTTGATGATTTGAGAGTTTTTCTTGATGAATCATGATCAACCCTTGATCAAAGGATGAATATAAATTCAAAACCTTGATGTTAACCAAAAATCTTGGTGTTTGACTGTATGTTGACCACAGTTGACTTTTTGCCCAATGTAGTTGATTTTTAGTCATCCGAGCAATTGACTGAGAAAACCTGTGATGCAAGGAATGAAACTTCATATGAGAATTATTTGAGACATTTAATAGACCATGAAATCCACTTGAGACCATAGAAACCCAATTTTCCTTAAGAAACACAAAACCCTAGTTATAGGTCAATTGTATGATCAATTCTTGAGCACCCCTGAGCAATGGAAACCCTAGGAGAATATTCTTAAATAGTGGGAGGGAAAATTTTTGGGTACAACAACTGCCCCTGTTCAATCTTCTTAAATCTGAAAAGTTAAATTGGAAGGTCCACCATTCAGAATCTGAAGTTGGAAGAGGATTGAACATTTAAGTGCCCAGAAATTTGCACTCGCATGTGTAGGAGGTACGTTGTTTGTTGATGATATTTCTTGAATGAGCTTAAAGATGCCATTCAGAGAGATGACAAAATTTCGTCAGAGATAGGCTTATAGATGCCATCCAAGGTAACTGTTGATAGGAGTATTTGAATGAGTTTACGCTTGATTGTTTCTGAAGAATGCTTTCCAGAATTAACCTATGGGGAAGGTGCTTAAGTAACTGCTTGTCAAATTTAGTCTCTGAGGGAAATGCTTGTCAAATTTGGTCTCTGATGGAAATGCTTGTCATATAGATAGTCGCCCCGTCCTGTTCCCGGAATTGATCCTTAGTCTATTTTTGTTAGTAAACCCGTCCTACTTTGGGAGTTCATACCACCTGGTCATGTCGATAGTTTCCCCGTCCTGTTCCAGGAGTTAATCTTTGCCTGGTTATATAGATAGTTTCCCGTCCTATTTCGGAAGTTAATCTTTTCCTGGTGGTATAGATAGTTTCCCCGTCCTATTTCGGAAGTTAATATTTGACATGCTTTCTGTTGGCGAGCCCATCCTGTTTCAGGAATTCATATCGCCTGGTCGTGTCGATAGTTTCCCTATCCTGTTTCGAGAATTAATCTTTGACCTGGTCATGTAGATTGTTGCCCGTCTTGTTTCAGGAATTAATCTGCGTCCTGTTTGAGAATTGTTGATGATATTCGTCTGTTTGTAGACTTTACCTAAAAGATAAAGGGTTAGTTGTATGCAATGTCATGATGTATGTAATGCATTGTGTAATTATGTTCTCAAATTAAATGAGAGTGTGCTATATGTGTCGTATGCATCTGCTATGGTATTTTTGTCAATGATGTATGGCTGCGAGATGTCATTGGAGTGCATTGGTGGCTTCGTGTAACATCTTGGCTAGGGAAATAAATCCCTGACTGTCGTTGGAGATAGAGAATATGAATCTTTAATCTTGTTTAGAATGTCTCTGCTGAGGATTCCTGTTTTCAGTTTTGAGGATATTCCGCTGGGAATGTTTGACTTCTACTTGGGGATAGAAGAGTTCAGGAACATTGGTGGTTCATTGCTCTACTGGGGATTTTAGGTTTTATATATCCTTATTGGGGATAAAAGAGATGAATAACCTTTAGAGGTGATGTATGACCGAGTTTTCGATGTGGATGTCCACTCTTCTGGGGAGGACAAAGTTAAATAATGTCTGGCCCTGTTTCATATTCCGTGGCATCTCTCTTGGGATAGCAACCTTGACTATACTTTGCTGGAGAAGAGAATATTGTCGGGGATTTGCAGTAATCAGAGACATGAACTCTATTTGAGAAATTGAATTCCATTTGGGAAATAAACCCTATTGGGGAAATAGACTCTACTAGAGAAATATACTATGCTGAGGAAATGAGCCTTGCTGGAGAAGAGAACTCTGTAGGGGATAGTACAGTGTTGGAGAAATAAACTCAGCTGGGGAACTAGATTCCTGTGAACTATGCTGAGGAAGTTTCCACTGTATGCCGGGGATATGATCAAACTACTTTATCTGCTAGGCGGGTCTGTTGTGGAGTTTGGTCATGTTAATAGCTGGAAGATGCCCCAATTTCTGTCTTGAAGGTATATTAGACTTGCAGAGGAATGTATATTTATGGGCGATGAGCTTCTGCGGGGATTTATTTATGGGGATTTTTGGACGACTTGAACGTTATCCCAACTCCTAGAGTCTTTAGGGAATGTTGATTCCTGTTTTTATGCATATATTCGTTAACAGTAATCATATTCATATTCATATGTTCATTTAACTTAGTCATCAGACGTTTTTGCGAACCAAACAGAGAAAGTAAAACAATTTTGAATTTTGAAACTATATTTGTATTGATAGTTTTCCTATAAACAGGTTATTTTGTACAAAGAGACATAAATCCTAGTAAGATGAAATTTTCACGAAATGAAAAGATTACAAAGTAAAACAAAACATATAGCTATGTGTAAATGATCTCGTCGAGTTTCAACTTTGCTATTGCTTCTAAGTCTTCGAGCATCTCATCCCTCATTGTCGGAAGAAGTTGACTGAATCGATCTGTACCATTTGAACTTGACGTTGGTACCAAAGCTTGTTGTAAGTAGGTGATTCCATGGGACATAGTCGTACGCTTTAATCCCTAATTTTTTTCCTTGACTGCCCTTTCGTGTTTTCAGTCCACCGGGATACCCTTTTTTCCCAAGCCGCCTTTTCAGGTTTTCGACTTTCCGGGTGTACAATCTATATATATATATATATATATATATATATATATATATATATATATATATATATATATATATATATATATATCCATGATTTTTTCCCAAACCCTTTTAGTTCGTCGGGATGCCCTTGTTTTATCCTAGGCCAGTTAACCTAGCGGGGCACTTTCATGCGTAGTATTTTTTTGACTATGTCCGCGTTCACATGATGCGAAAAATCTTCACCGTCCATGGTGGTAAGTATCATTGTACCGCAGAAAATATTTTTATTACAAATGGTCCTTTGTAGGTAGGAGTCTGTTTTCCCCTGGGATCACCTTATGGTAGGATGATGCATTTTATTACCAAGTCACCAGCCTGATATACCCTATGCTTGACTTTTTTGTTGAAGGCTTTGATCATATCCTTCTAATACATCTGACTGTGATAAACAACTGTAAGCCTTTTCTCGTCAATCAAGTTTATCTGGTCCAACCTAGTCTGAACCCACTCGTCTTTGTCTAATTATGCATCTTTCATAATCCTTAGAGAAGGAATCTGGACTTCGACAGGTAAGATAACCTCAATACCATACACTAGAGAGAATGGAGTTACCTCAATTGATGTATGTACTGAAGTACGATAACCATGAAGAGCGAATGGTAACATCTCATGCCAATCTTTCTATGTTACTGTCATTTTCTGCAAAATCTTATTAATGTTCTTGTTGGCGGCTTCCACTGTGCCATTCATCTTTATTCGGTACAGAGAAGAGTTGTGGTGCTTGATCTTGAACTACATGCAGAGTCTCGTGATCATATTATTGTTGAGATTGGTACCATTGTCCATGATAATACTTTCGGGGATGCCATACCGATAGATAAGATCATGTTTAATGAACCAAGCCACAACATTCTTAGTAACAGAGGAAAATGAGGCAGCTTCAACCCATTTCGTAAAGTAATCAATGGCAACGAGGATGAAACAATGTATGTTAGATGTCGTAGGCTTAATCTATCCAATCATATCAATTCCCTACATTGCAAATGGACAAGGAGCAGTCAAGACATTCAGAGGGACCAGAAGCACGTGTACTTTGTCAGCATAGATCTGACATTTGTGACAGGCTCTTGAATGGTGATGGAAATCAATTTCCATAGTTGACCAATAGTAATCCCCTCTCAGAATCTTCTTAGCCATCATATTTCCATTGGAGTGAGTACCAAAGGTGCCTTTGTGCATATCTTCCATAATATTCACCACTTCTTTCTTGTCTACACAATGAAGCAGAGTCAAATCATGGTTGCGCTTGTATAAAATTTTGTTGCCCAGGAAGAACTTACCAGATAACCTCCATAGGAATTTCTTATCGTTGATAGATGCTCCTTCAGGATACTCTTGAGCTTCGAGGTACCTTTTCACTTCATGAAACCAAAGATTTTCTTCTACTCTGTTAGTATCGACTTTGTAACAATGTGTCGGTTTATCCAGTCTTTCGATAGTAATTTGAGGAGCCTCATTGTCCCATTTGAATTTTAACATAGAGGAAATGGCAGCTAGTGCATCTTCCAGCCGATTCTCTCCCGGCGAATATGTTCAAAAGTGATTTCCTCGAAGTACGAAATTAGTGTCAGTACATGCTCCCGATAAGGCATGAGATTCATGTGCTTCATATCCCATTCTCCCTTGATCTGACTAATCACTAGGGCTGAGTCCCCACATACATTTAAGAACTTGATTCTTAGGTCAATAGCAGCTTTGATACCCATGATGCATGCTTCATATTCGACCATGTTGTTGGAACAGTCAAAACATAATCTGGCGGTGAAAGGTCTATGGAAACCCTTAAGAGAGATAATCACAACACCAATTCCATTACCAAGTGCTTTGGAAGCTCCATAAAATACCATAGTTCATCGGGATCCAGGCTCAGGTTCTTCATGCGGTCCAGGTTCTTCATAATTTGTAACTAGAATAATGTTCTCATTTGGGAACTCAAAATTCATAGACTGGTAGTCGTCTACAGCTTAATGAGCCAAGTGATCTGCTAGTACACTTCCTTTGATTGCCTTATGAGTGGTGTACTGGATGTCGTATTTTGTTAAGATCATTTGCCATCGGGCTATCCTTCCGGAGAGAGCGGGTTTCTCGAATATATACTTTATGGGATCCATTTTAGAGATCAATAAAGTAGTATGGGTCAACATATACTATCTTAGTCGGCGATCAGCCCAAGCTAAAGCACAACAAGTTTTCTCGAGCAGTGAGTATCTTGTTTCACAGTCAGTAAACTTTTTGTTGAGGTAGTATATTGCATGCTCTTTTCGACCAGACTCGTCATGTTGACCTAGTAAACACCCTATTGAATTCTCTAGCACTGTTAGGTAAATGATGAGAAGTCTTCCTTCAACTAGTGGAATCAGAATCAAAGGTTCTTGTAGATACTCCTTGATTTTATCAAAGGCTATTTGGCAGTTGCCGTTCCTATTCATTACCTGATCTTTCTTCAGAAACTTGAAGATTGGATCATAAGTAGCGGTCAGATGGGAAATAAATATGGAAATATAATTTACCCGTCCTAAGAAACCTCTGACTTCCTTCTCAGTATGGGGGACGAGAATTTCTTGAATAGATTTGACCTTGGCAGGATCAACTTCAATACCTTTACCACTGACAACGAAACCCATGAGTTTATCGGATCTTACCCCAAAGGTGCACTTGTTTGGATTCAACCTCAGCTTGTATTTCTTCAATCTCTCAAACAGCTCGTGTAGGTGGTCAACATGTTCTTATTCAGTCTGAGATTTGGCTATCATGTCGTCGACGTAAACCTCTATTTCATGATGTATCATGTCACGAAACAAGGCTACCATTGCACGTTGATATGTTGCACCGACGTTATTCAACCCAAAAGGCATAAGCTTGTAGTAGAAAGTTCCCCACTGTGTAACAAAAGTAGTCTTCTCCATGTCTTCGGGCTCCATTTTGATCTGATTATACCCTGAGAAGCCATCCATGAAGGAGAATACTTTATGCTAAGCGGTGTTGTCGACCAGAACATTAATATGTGGAAGCGGAAAGTCATCCTTGGGGCTTGCCTTGTTCAAATCCCTTTAATCTACACACATACGCACCTTGACATCCTTCTTAGGCACGGGCACCATATTTTCAACCCACTGAGGATATGATGTAACTACTAAGAAACTTGCGTTAAATTTCTTCATAACCTCAGCCATGACCTTTTCTGACATCTCGGGACGCATACGATGAACTTTTTGCTTTATTGGAGAACAACCCTCTTTCATCGGCAGATGGTGAACCACAATATAAGTATCAAGCCCTGGCATGTCCTCGTACAACCAAGAAAAGATCTCAACATAGTCATGCAAGATCTGGATTAACATGTTCTTGACAAAGTCCTCTAGATTGACACCTATCTTGACCTCTTTCCAGTCTGCCTCAGTACCCAAGTTCACAATCTCGAATGGCTCTTCATGCGGTTGTATATACTTTTCCTCTTGCACTAACAGTCTGAAAGCTCTCTAGGTATTTCACAATTTTCCTAACCTTCGTCCTCGGCTTGGTAGATTGGATTTTCAAAGTTATAAGTGGCAATAGAAGAATTGTTATCAACAAGATCCAGAGTGGATGTGGATCTGCAATTTATTGTGTGAGTGTGTGTAAGAACACATATCTAATTGGAAGTGATAAAAATAAAAGAAAGACAAAGAGAACAAAATTTGAATGCAAAACATCCAATTCTTTATTAAATGAAAATATGTTTATGAAGTGACAACCCTTAACAATTGTGTAGTGGTAGAAATGTTTAAGACTAAGCCATTGGATTGACCAGACTTATACAGATCAAAATAAAAATCACCACCGCGCTTTATTGTTTCCAAAGGAATTAGAAAAGAGCGAGTAACCCAAAAAGAGGGGGGAAGATTCTAGGTAAGGGGGTTGGTTATGCAAAGGGAAGGGATTAGCACCCTAAACATCTACGGTACTCCGTAGGAACCTCTTTGTAAAATCTGTATATTTTGTCTATAAAATGTTGTATGTAAAATAGATTGTGGAGGTGAGAAAAGAAATATTTTTTATGATTTTTGAACCCGTCGCGGTTGTGAACCATTAGTGCCTACGTACCACCTTTCGTTCAATAGGGGATCAGGATACACGTAGTTCCTCTTTAAAAATTTTAAAACACAAGTGTGTTGGTTAATTTTATGAGATAAGACATCATCGTCATTGTCCGTATGGAAAACTTACTTACTACCCACAATCATGAGATAGGAGAATTTGCATCATCTCAAAGTGGAGGATATGACTTGGATTTTAAAATCAACAATGTCTCACTCAACACCCAAGTGGAAAATATCTCTCTTCACTACATATTGTAGAAGTATAGTTGTTTGCATCACTACAAGGATTGATAAGAATCTAATCTTTTGAGAAAGGTTTTAAAATAAAAAGCCAAAGTGGAAAAATGGTTTGAAATGAGATTGATTGACTTTTAGTATTCTCACCAAAAAAGGATGTCAAAGTATTATTAAGTTGATTGAAGTTTATTCAAGAAAATGTTTTGAAAATGCATGGACCTAAGTCAAAGTTTATTATGAAAGTGGTTCAAGTTTCGAAACAAAAAGAGTTTTGAAAAGGAGGGAGAAGATTTTTTAAATTAAAGAAGATGGGAGGAGAAGAAGAGACTATCCTAAAGCATAGGGTAAAAGTTAAGGAGAAGAATCATCTGACCAACAAGAAGCCAATACTTGATATTATGAGTCAAGGTAGAATTCCAATTCTTTGGATTGAAACCAAGCAAGCAAAGATGTTAGACCTCTTGAGAAGAACAAACTTCAAGTGTATTAAGTCTTCACAAAAATTGGGCGGAGTAACACCTGTATACGGGTGAATTGCAGATTACAAACAAAGTATGTAATCACAATAACCTGCACACAAAACAAACAAACAACCCAATGTCTTGAGGTAAACCTCAAGAACTCCAGACAAAATATCAATTAAGGTCACAAGGTCTCCAACATAGGCCAAGGTTTCTAATCCTAAGTCCAAGAAGTCAAATACTCCATAATGCCAAGGATAGTAACCAAATAGTCCAAGTATCATTAAAGTTTTTTATAGTTCATGTTGATTATTAAGTATCTTCAAAAAGAAAAGAAAAGTTCAAGTGAGTAAAATAAAAATGACATAAAAGTAAATGCTCAAGTGAGCAAAATAAAAATGGCATAAGAATAAATGCTCAAGTGAGCAAAGATGAAAATAGCATGAAATGTAAATGTTAAAGTAAATGGTACATAAAGTAAAGAGCATAAAATAAAGTCAATTGTTAGAAATTAGTGGTTAGTTGGATGAACATCTTGAAACTTGCATTTGGAACTCATTAGAGGATTGGTAGAACTAAATCCTCCACATAACAAGTTTCATTTTCTTTTTGTCAAGTATATCATCCATTTTGGAATCCTCAAAAGTAACATTTAATGATCAACGATGTTTAAGTGATCCGCGTTGACCAAGAGTGATGTAGATCCATTAGAGCATTGGTAGAACCAAATCCTACACACAATGAATCTCAAGGTTATTGGATCAAAGAGATCAAATTAACATACTTGGGCTTGCAAACATAGTTTTGGTCCACGAATGATCATTTATTCGAATCGGGACAAAATTTAACGCTATATTAAGCAATCGTAAGTGGACTTATGTAGAAGTCACACCTATTTTGAGGTCGGTCAATAGAAATCTATGTACTTCATGTTTGGATAAATGATATAGAGATCATCACCCCTTAACATGTAGAACATTTTAAAAAAGAAAGGGATAAGATGAAGATGGAGGGGAATGATAAGCTAATTTGGGTCACCACCTCAAAATTCTTTCATCCTTAAATTAAATCACTCATTTGAATTAATGAACATTTATCCAACTTCATCTACACCCAAAGTCCATTGAATTTAAAGAGAAATTGGACATTTGAAATTGCAATCCAAACCAACAATCAAAAGGAGTGAGTAGAAAAACATTTATGGATCAAAACAGCACCAAAGCAAGGAAAAAAATTTATTTTGTTTCTGTGCAAATCGATTGCACTATAGTGAAAATCGATTTACACAGTACAAATTTCAAAAATCTGCGCGAAATTCACTTAGTGCAATCGATTGCACTGTTACAGCAATCGATTACACGCTGTTACAGACAACAAAATAGCATTTTAAAAGGCCAAATTCTTGTTCAAAATTTCCATCAAACACCTTATGATCATGGATTCAATTGAGCACGAAAATTCCATCAAATTATGAGAAAATAGCACCATTGGAATCAAAAAATAATGCTCAATGAGTCAAACCCAAAGACCAACAAGAGATCACATTGTGAAAGATGAGTTATCCAACTTACAAAAGGTAGATCTAGAGAATTATCAAAACAACTTCAAGAATTTGCTTTAATTCAACCACAAGAATCAATTTCTCAAGCTTGGATTTAGAGAATTAATGGAGAAAAAGTGTTTGGATGGAGGTTTAGCTCAAACATTAGTAAGCTTCAATGCAAAGCTTACTAACTTTTTTTTGAAAATGGAGCTTTGAGTGAATTTGGTAGATGGAGAGAATTGAGAGATTGTTTAGCAAGGTGGATTTGGCTATCAGAAGCTTGAAATTTTAATGAAATGGGCGCTCTATTTATAGAGTTTAGGATTGGGATTAGTGGTAATTTGGTAATTGATTCTTGCAGTCAAAATTTGAATTAATGATAATTATTTCCAAAATTAGAGCCAAAATTTAAATTAATGAATATTTTTAAAAATGCAAGATTGGCACCAAAATTTGAATTAATGATATATCTTTCAAAAAATGATGAAAAATTGGATACAAAACTTGACAAGCTTAAAATTGATGATTTTTCAAATTTTCACTCTGTGCAAATCGATTGCACTATATTGCAAATCGATTTGCACAATGTATTTTTTCAAAAATTGCGCAAAATGCACTATGTCCAATCGATTGCACTCTAAGAGAAATCGATTGCATCAGTGAAAAAATAATACCGGAAATCCTTATTTGTCAGATGCTTTGATTCGGTACCTACAAAACACAAATATTCAAAGACAAATACTTTTTGTATTTTTATTGGAAGTTAGTCAACAACACATATACAAATACACAACTAAGGTGCTTAGAGATTCCTCAAGAGAAAACTTAAATATAGGAGATAGAAAAAGGGGAAGAACCAACCCTAATGTGATTTTGTTATGATCGAGTTGATATGATATGATAGGGGAATCATAGGGGGGAAAATTGGGGTACAACAACTTCCCTTATTTAAGTGTCTTCTATCTAGAGATATGAAGGTTAAAAATCTTTGTGTTGACGCGATTGAAGATACTTAAATATAAAACAATCCATATTTTTGGCTCTAAGATGCCATGCAATGCTTTATGATTATGAATGCAGATGGACAAATCTAAAGAGACGCAAGACACCACTGGGGATGTAGAAAAGGAAAAAAAAATAAAAAAGAAACCCAACCAGGAAAATAAATCACTGGTGAACAAAAGACCCGACTCTATTGGTGTAAAACCCAAAGAAGAGATAAGGTAGCATCAACGCAACTAAAGAGGAAATAGTACAAGATAAAAGTGATCGGTAGATAACTGTAAACTACCAAATCAATATTTAAAGGTAGAAGATAAAAAAGATATTGACTTACAGATGACGCTAAAAGGTCAAAGGATACACCAACTTGCATTGATGAAGAAACTACCAACATTCATTGAAGGTAGAAAGAAAAAAGAACAACACTAACATTCACTGACGGTGAGCTACAAACATTCACTGAAGGTAGCAAAAAGATAACACCCACGTTCACTGAAGGTGAACTACCAGCATTCACTGAAGGTAGCAAGAGAATAACATCGATGTTCACTGACGATGAACTACCAACTTTCATTGAAGGTAGAGAGAAAATAACATAGCATCGACGTTCACTGACGGTGAACTACAAACATTTACTGAAGGTAGAGAGAAAAGAAATATAACACCGACGTTCACTGACGGTGAAATACCAACATTCACTGAAGGTAGCAAAAATATAACACCCACGTTCATTGGAGGTGAACTACCAACGTTCAATGAAGGTAGTAAGAGAATAACATTGACGTTCACTGACGATGAACTGCCAACTTTCATTGAAGGTAGAGAGAAAATAACATAGCACCGATGTTCACTGACGGTGAACTACCAACATTCACTGAAGGTAGAGAGAAAAGAAATATAGCACCGACGTTCACTGATGGTGAACTACCAACATTCACTGAAGGTAGAAAAAAGATAATAATCACCAATGTTAACTGATGGTGAACTACCAATGTTCACTGAAGGTAGCAAAAAGATAACAATCACCAATGTTAACTGATGGTGAACTACCAACGTTCACTAAAGGTAGCAAAAATATAACACCCACGTTCACTGAAGGTGAACTACCAACATTCACTGAAGGTAGCAAGAAAATAACATCGACGTTCATAACGATGAACTACCAACTTTCACTGAAGGTAGAGAGAAAATAACATAGCACCGACGTTCACTGAAGGTGAACTACCAACATTCACTGAAGGTAGAGAGATAAGAAATATAGCACCGACATTCACTAATGGTGAACTACCAACATTCACTGAAGGTAGCAAAAAGATAACACCCATGTTCACTGAAGGTGAACTACCAACATTCAATGAAGGTAGCCAGAGAATAACATTGACGTTCACTTACAATGAACTACCAACTTTCACTGAAGGTAGAGAGAAAATAACATAGCACCGACATTCACTGACGGTGAACTACCAACGTTCATTGAAGCTAGAAAAAAGATAACACCCACGTTCACTGAAGGTGAACTACCAACATTCACTGAAGGTAGCAAGAGAATAACATCGACATTCACTAATGATGAATTACCAAATTTCACTGAAGGTAGAGAGCAAAGAAATATAATCACCAACATTCACTGATGGTGGAAAAAAGATAACACCCACGTTCGCTGAAGATGAACTACCAATGTTCACTGAAGGTAGAAAGAGAACAACATCGACGTTCACTGACGATGAACTACCAACTTTCACTGAAGGTAGAGAGAAAAGAAATATAATCACAAATGTTCACTGATGGTGAACTACCAACATCCACTGAAGGTAGCAAGAGAATAACATTGATGTTCACTGACGATGAACTACCAACTTTCATTGAAGGTAGAGAGAAAATAACATAGTACCGACGCTCACTGACAGTGAACTACCAACATTCACTGAAGGTAGAGAGAAAAGAAATATAACACTGACGTTCACTGAAGGTGAACTACCAACGTCCACTGAAGGTAGCAAAAAGATAACACCCACGTTCACTGAAGGTGAACTACCAACGTTCATTGAAGGTAGCAAGAGAATAATATCGACGTTCACTGACGATGAACTACCAACTTTCACTGAAGGTAGAGAGAAAATAACATAGCACCGACGTTCACTGATGGTGAACTACCAACATTCACTGAAGGTACAAAAAAGATAACACCCACGTTCACTGAAGGTGAACTACCAACGTTTACTAAAGATAGAAAGAGAATAACATCGACGTTCACTGACGATGAATTACCAAATTTCACTAAAGGTAGAGAGAAAATAAATATAATCACCAACATTCACTGATGGTGGAAAAAAGATAACACCCATGTTCACTGAAGATGAACTACCAACGTTCACTGAAGGTAGAAAGAGAATAACATCGACATTCACTAACGATGACCTACCAACCCACACTGAAGGTACAGAGAAAAGAAATATAATCACCAACGTTCACTGATGGTGAACTACCAACGTTCACTGAAGGTAGCAAAAAGATAACAAGTTTCCCCAAAATTCTGGCGTTTCACGTATAACTAGTCTCAACTTCTTCTTTAACCAAGGCACTCCGCCTGGAAAGGGTAGTATATAAGATGTCTCAAATAAAGAGACTAAAACTTGTAAAGATTTCTTAACAAACTTTCTATGTCATATTGAAAGACTTGCCATCCACTGGAGTGGTTTGACAATGAACTGCAAACTATCCAATCATAAAGAAGATAGCAAAAAAGTAACACCAACTTTTACAGGGAAGTATAAGTTGCTCAAATAAAGAGAGCTACTACTTGTTGTTTTGGAAAGGATTGTAAAAATGATTTCCTGGGGAAAGTATCATGACTTCCTGGTGAATGAATCATGACTTCCTGGGGAAAGAAATTTTACTTCCAGGGGAAAGAAATATGACTTCCTGAGGAATGAAATATGGCTTCCTGGGGACATGCCAACATATTCCTACCGAGGAGATAAAAGTCTTCTCGTGCCAAAATAAATGCACATTCTCAAACCAAGGCTCGAAGCTTGTAGAGATCATAAGTAATAATATTGTTGGGAACAAAAGATTCAAACCAAAAATAAACTGGAATGAAATAGTCAACCAAAATACATCTTTTGAGAAATAAACTCAAGAGAGAAATCCAAATCATCCAGACAAAGAGCTGTATAGGAAAGCTAAAGCAAAAATCTTCCACGAGGGATAACTCAGTGGGGGAAATTGAAATAACACACACTTTCTGCTTAAGGTTGACACTCTATTGGAGAGAGGACAACACAACTCTTCAAAACAGGGTAATATGTCAACAAACAAAATTAATGAATACAAATGAGCAATGATTTTCTAAATTCAACTATGTATGATGTATGTATGAATGTATGAGTGTTATTATGTATATGCTGACAAAACATACATATAACACTAGGGATAAAAAGACAAAACCAACTCGGGTACAATCAATACTCAGCTAAATCACATCCAAGATGAAAATTCCATAAGAAAAAAAAGCACCAACTGAGGAAACAAAATCCTATTTTGCGGCTTAACTTCACTGGGAAGGAACATAATCTGAAAGTAATTAAATCATAGCGACAAAACAATACAAATACAGGGATATAATATCCTTGTCCAGGCTTCATCGGGGAATAGCACACAGACTTCAATGTGGAAAACAAATGTATCACGATCCGTACTCCTACTGGGGATTGCAATACTGACTTCAAATAAGGAAGATGGAAACCATATCGTCAAAACATCAACTGAGGATCTCGTGCTGACTTCATTGGGGAAATATCATACAGACTTCGCTAGGGGAAATAATGCTTCATCATCGAGATATCAACTGGAGACCTCGTGCTAACTCCATTGGAGATGTCAACACCATATTGAAGAGAGGAAACCAAGATACGTTCTTCAATATTGAGAGTAAGTATTACATCAACTTCTCTGGGGAAAAAGTATGAAACCTCATGCAGATAACAACTTAGAGAGTTAAGAAGTCAAACATTACAACAAGAAATAAATCTTATGGGGATTTTAAATCAAACCCAGCACTTAGCGGATGAAAACCCAACAAGTTGATAAATTCCTCAACACTTCTTAAATAAAACATTGCCCTTGCCTGATTATCAGGAAAATCAAACAAAATGCAAATACTGCCGAAAGGGAGATACTTCGCAAATAAGTCCAACTCAGCATGCACGGGGAGAAAAGACTTCTATCAAATAAGTGAAGCCTTCACTAGGGAATCTTGGATTGAGTCTTCATATCATGCAAACCTGTTCCAACAAAAATTCCCTGGGATAACTTTCCCGGGGAATCAAGAAGTCAACATTAAAGAAAGAGGTCAAACTCATGGGGATTTTAAATTAAAACCAGCACTTGGCGGGTGAAAACCCAAAGGGTTGACAACTGTCTCAACACTTCTTAGAAAATATACTACCATGGTCTAGTTGCTTGGGAAATAAATACTAACAATAATGCCAATACTGCAGAAATAGAGACATTTTGCAAATAGTTCCATCTCAACACACCAAGGTAGCAAGACCTTTCTTCATATGAGGGAAGACTTTGCTGGGGAATCTGGGATAGAGGCCTCAGACCATGCAAACCTAAAATATAAAAAAATGAACCAAAACTTGACTGGGGACAATGGGATCACAAACCCAATATTGCACTTACACCAATTGGTATCGTCTTCAACTATCTGAGAAACACAAGAAGATCACTAGAAAAAGTGACCTGGGAGAACCATCCTGGGGAATCAAGAAGTTAACATTACAGTAAGAAGTCAAAATTATGGGGATTTTAAATCAAACTCAACACTTGGTGAGAGAAAACCCGAAAAGTTGACAACTGTCTCAATACTTCTTAGAAAAGATATCGCCATTGTCTAGCTACTTAGGGAGTACATAACAATAATAATGTCATAACTAGAGGGAGCAATACTCTATAAGATATTTCATATCAATTCTAAATATACAAAAGGTAGAAAGAACTCCATCAAATGAGCAAAGGCTTCATAACTCTTTTTAACCTCTATTTGATCACCACATGGTTGGGTAAAGAATCACACTCAGCTGGAGAAGTCTGTAACAAGACTCGAAAAATGGGATTATAAACCCAACACCATAACACAACCTGTAGGAAACCCTTTAATTGATCAACAATTGTTAGAGGAAGCCAGGAACACATCTACAAAATAGATCACAAGAAACAATCCTACTTGAGGAAGGTTCTCGGCTTGGGGTAGACATAGCAGCTATCTTGACGAAATCTAGATTTTCCCTTGGAAACCAATCTGGTGTCCCAAGCTTACCGTGCTGATCAAGGTAAATTTCATAACTTGCCCATGGCTGCATGGTTTTAAGATAACCTTTCTAATCAAATGGCTTCTAGAGATTTATTGAATCTCGACGTAACTTCCCTAGATTGGCTGAATGTTGCATCCTCTTTACTCTATAACTCTTCTCGGCAACTTGCCTTTTGCTGATACTCAAATGTAAGCTTTCATGATATCAATCAGTTGTTTTACAAGAAGAAAAATGTTTATTCTAAGAATGAAAATTCTAATACAAAACAATTATGTAAGTCTTGAATATTTTATTTAAAAAGATGTCGCAAAACCTTGTGAGCGAATCACTAGCCAGGATGTGACATGAATTTTTTGTATGAAAAATAATAAAGCATATGATACCAATCATAATAATTAGGCAAAATTGATGGGAGTCAGAAAACACTATCTCATTGGAGTATGCTTTCAAAATAAACCCTGTTTCAATTAGGACTTTTGAGGGTTGTAACGTGGCTTGGTTCAAGTTTTTAGAAAAAAAAGATTTAAGGCTCAAAAATATTTGGTGCCCACCCCCTTCATGATATTCTTTAGTCCTAAGTTCAGTTAACTTGACACGAACATTCATATCTTAAAATACATTTCGAGATGGTTGAGGAATCAAACAAGGTTTTCTTTGGTCATGTAAGTCACTCATTCCCGCTTCTTTTGGGTTTCTTTGGCCCAAACTTTTTCCTAAGCGACTTATTTTTTTCAAGTTCCGACTTAGCGAGGCTTTTTGTCTCTTTCTTTTTCATCATCATTTTTTATTCATATCATCTTTTTCTTTTTTTCAATTTGAACATGTTGCGTGTCTTCGAGTCATTTGTGACTTGTTGGAAGAATTGTGACTGCCCTATTTCTGAGTAGATGAAAGATAACCATTGTTGTATCATCATCTGTTGACCTCCTGGTGTGCGAGAGATAGCCATTAAGATATCGTCAATTGATGCACCCTCCTGATAAGTGAAGATTAACCATTGCAGTTTTGAATTTCCTCAACCTTTCGAGGGATAACAATTGTTATATCCTTAGATGTGCACTCTTGATGAGATCTGAATACTCAATAAGATTAACTGAACACTACCCTTCCCCGGGTTAAAAATGAGGTTTTTTTATGAATAGAAAAAGAAACTCCTACTTCAAGGCTCAAAGGGCTTAACGAGGGTTTCGCTCCCTTATATCTCCAGTGTTTGGGAATTTGAAATAATGCATGTACATCGTCAACAGGGTTTTATCCAAAAGCATACAACCAGAATATTTGCGTTTTAATATCATCATCCTCCCTCCAATCTCTTCCTAGGAGAGAGAATGGTTAACAAGTTGGTATCATAAAGCAATTTAAAATTGAAAACAAATACGAGTGAAATGAATGAATTTCTTCAAGACAAACATACTCATTGTATTAAGATTAAACATTCAAATGCAAGCAAGTTCTTACATGCAAATAATGCAATAATAAACAAGAAAGATTACAAATGAGAAAGCAGTAAAAAAGCTAATAAACTAAGATGACTCTCTTATCTGGACTTGCGCTGAAGGCAACATTTCCCAAACTTTGGAACTACCAACAACAGAGATTCACTCAAGCCCTCCTAACAAATTGTTTTAAACATTAGGGACAATTTCCTTAAACGATAAGATACCGCTTCAGACTAACCTCTGAACTTCTACCTTCAAATCAAAGCAATCTTATAAGTTGTGCCCAGGAGCATCCTGATGAAAGGCACAAGAAGCGTCATCCTTATATCCTCTTGGCAGTTTTTTAGAAACAATTAGTCGAGCTCGAGTTTGAACCAGATTCTTCTTCAACAAAGAAGGATACAACTCTGTGTATGTCATTGGAATTGGATCAAAGCTCATTTTCCTCTGATGACCTTGCCCTTGATTTCCTTGTTGTGGTGCCCTCTGATATGCAACAGCAGTCGGAGTCTCATTGACGACTGGAGTTATAGAAGCAACTTGTTGATTCCTATTATGAGATCTCCCTTGCCTACAACAAAGTATAACGTATGAGTGTTGCTCTTTATTTTTGGAAGAACTATCACCATACTTATTATCACCATTTTACGAGTCCCCGTCTTTAGATAAATGGCCTTCACGGACAACTTCCTCTAAACGGACTCCCATGCTTACCATTTTGGTGAAATCAGTGGAAGCACTTGCAACCATCTTCTCATAGTAGAAGGAACTGAGAGTTTTCAGGAAGATCTTTGTCATTTCTTTTTCTTCCATGGGAGGAATCACTTGGGAGGCTACCTCACTCCATCTCTGTGCATATTCCTTAAATGATTCCCTATCTTTCTGGACCATGGCTCTGAGTTGATCACAGTCAGGCGCCATGTCCATGTTTTATTTGTATTGTCTGATAAATGCTTCTCCCAAGTCATTGAAAGTATGAATATTGACACTATCCAAACTCATATACCACTTCAACGCAGCACCAGTCAAACTATCCTGAAAAAAGTGGATCAGTAGACGCTGATCATCAGTGTGGGTAGACATTCTTCTTATATACATCACAAGATAAGCATGAGGACAAGTGTTGCCCTTGTAATTCTATAATTCCGGGACTTTAAACTTCGCAGGTATCTTGACATTCATGACCAATCATAAATCATTCACATTCTGCCCAAACAGTTCCTTTCCCCTGAGGGCCTTCATCTCCATCTGCATCTTGTCAAATTGATCTTTAAAATCATCCATTCAATCATAGAGACCCAAGCCTTCACTTGGTGGAGGAAAAGGACAATACATATCATCATTAGCAAATGGGACCACATTCATCGAAGGAGGTTCAACATGAGTAACATGCACCATAGGAGGTGCGAGAGTAACAATAGTCTGAACAACTGGAGTAACTTGAGGACAAAGATTGAAACCTTCAGGCATAAGTTTCTCTAGAATTCCCTATGGATAACCTTGAGGCATCTGATTCTGAACAACAACTGGAGTAGCAGACATAGGAACAACCGGAGCTTCAATAGTAACCATTGTCTGTTGAGGCTGAGCAATCGGTGGCTGATTCTGAGCAGCCACCAAAGATTCCATCAGAGCAGTGAGATTGGCCATGCCAGCCTTCGGAGAAGAAACTTCCTCGCGCAACTCGCGATTCTCTTGTTCTAAGTTGTCCATCTTCCTTCTGAAATTAGCCCGGGTATTGTACTGGTGAGACAACTTGATAAACAAAGTAAAGAAGCTTGGTAAGACACTTGGATATGCATAACAAATGCATGAAATATGTGCAATATGATGTATAATATGAAATGCACATGATTTATTTTATTATTAATATTTCATGGGACTTAAAGATTTATAGACACATTGCAAATATCAAAGTAATAACACATTTGAAATATTGAAAATTTTTATTATAATAACTTCAAAATGGATTACAAGTTTCAATAATCCCAATTACAAGATGAAAATAAAGTCTAAAACCCTAAGAAGTAAAGCCAATGGAGATCACTCTATACGCTGACGCTTCCTTGTAAGCCTGGCAATCTGAGCCTTCAACCTCTGGTTTTCTTCCGCATATCTGGTGGCAACCTCCTTCCAATCACCTGAATCAAGAAGTGAGCAACTAGCATCTGGCTGAGGCTTAGAGGAAAATAAATCCCCTTACCTCTCCATTGTCTCTACAGCCCGAATCTCAAGAATCTCAATCAAGTCGTCTTTATCCTTCAAGTTTTCTCTATAGGAAATCTATAAAGTATGATACTTATTCTTCCAAACTTCCTTTTCATGCTGCATCCTGACCAAAGCAAGTTGTAGCTCTTCCACATCATCCAATAGGGGAGGAGTAGTCTTCATAAACAAATCAGACATATGTGCTTCCCGAGAATACGACATCTTCAACTGAATAGCTCTCGCTTGTACCCACTGAAGATGAGGATCCAAAGAAACAACCCCTATAGGTCCCAAGTCTTTCCTACTCTTCATATGAATGTGACACCAGGCCTTCTCAATTTTCTCCCTATCTTCCTTATGGTCTTCTCCCTCCTTCAGGAAGAAACTACTCAAATGAATACTATTTGGTTTATCCCTCACTGGATAACCAAGTTGTCGTCGTGCAAGAACAGGGTTGTAATTAATTCCTTCCTTTGTATCAAGAAGAGGTACATTGGAGAAACTACCACAACTATCAAAAATCTCTATATCATGCTAAGACCGATGATACCAAACAATATCCGAGTGAGTAAGTGCCATAACCTTAGGAGCCCTGCGGGGTTCCTTCCTGACATCCCAGAAAGCATCAGACTGAGGCACATGAGAAGTTAACCACCGGTACAGTAGAGGCGTGCAACAAATAATTATCCCTCACTGATAAGAATTCCGAAGATGAATAGAGTAATAAGCATCACCCAACAATGTAGGAACTGGGTTTCCAATCATGAAGATCCTGATAGCATTAATGTCAACAAACTTTGTTAGAACATAGTTTGATTCTACAACCCTTAATTAGAGTTTTGATGATAACAAACACAAATAACAAATATGCACTCTAAATTTGTGTTGTTTTGTATGTAGAAGTTCTGACTGAAACAACATCAGAAGTTAAGCCACAGAAGCTTTCAAACTGAGCTATTCAGAATGTTCTGAAGTATGATGATCAGAATCTGCATTAAAGTAAAAGATACTCTGACTCTGAGCAGAAGTCTAAATATGCCAACAGATCCTCACATCTCTGAGTCATCAAAGTTCTGAAGTAAAAGCAGCATGTAAGATCCTATTGTTCTGAAGCGTTAATTTTCAATTAAGACAGTATCATATGCAACAACTTCATTTAGATAAGAATCTTCTCAGTATGGAAAGTGCATTGAGTATCCATTATCATGTTTTATGTTGGACAAATTTCCACGCCTATATAAACAAGCTTAAAGGACAAATTGTTTATGATTTTTCACCTACGACTGCTCATACATCTTAAACGCTGCAAATATTCATATTCTCTTATACTTTCAAATTGTGTAATACATCACAATAGTGATACAGTTTTTGTAACAAAAAACAACAGTACACAGTAAATCATTTTCTTTTGATTAAGCTATTTTCCTTGAGATAAACTGGGTTGTGGTTGTACTCAAGAAGACTTTGGCAGTTGCCAAAGTAGATTTGTAATCAGTTTTGATTAGTGAATTAAGCCTTCATTGGAGAGAGGCGAAATCACCTTGGCGGGTGGACTGGAGTAGTTTGTGATCAAACAAACCAGGATAAAAATATCGTGTCTACTGCTTTTGATTTTAAGTTTCAATTCAACCCCCCCCCCCCTCTTGTGTTTTTCACATCTTCAATTGGCATCAGAGCGCCTGGTTCTGAGTTCATACACTTAACCATGTCAGTACAAGATCCAAGATTTAGAAAAACACTATGGTGGGACCAAGCCAAAACATCAGCAATGACTATCATGAGGACAAGGACAGAATCAGTGGCGAACCTCCAGTCTTTGATGGAGAAAATTTTGACTACTAGAAAGACAAAATTTAGAGCTTCTTTCTGGCTCATGATGCTGATCTATGGGACATGGTAATTGATGGATACACACATCTAGTGGATGAAAGTGGTCAGAAGATAGATAGAAAAAGGATGTCTGACCAGCAAAAGTGTGATTTTAGAAACCATCATAAAGCCAGAACAATAATTCTCAATGCCATCTCATACTCAGAATATGAGAAGATCTCAAACATAGAGACAGCCAAAAACATGTTTGACTCTTTGAGAATGACGCATGAAGGCAACATACAAGTTAAAGAAACCAAGGCCCTTACGCTCATTCAGAAATGAGAAGCATTCAAGATGGAAGACAATGAATCCATAAAAGCAATGTTCTCAAGATTCCAGATTCTTGTTGTTAGGATGAAAGTTGTTGACAAAGGATATTCTACTACTGATCACGTAAACAAGACCATCAGAAGTCTACCAAAGCAATGGAGGCCATTGGTCAGTCCACTTAAGCTGGCTAAAGATCTCAACAAGATATCTCTGGAGGAACTTGTTAGCTTCCTCAGAAGTCATGAGATAGAGCTAGAAGAAGACGAGCCTCAGAAACAATGTAAGCCTTTAGCATTAAAATCTAACAAAAACTTGACTCTAAGGTTTTGCAGGCTATGGAAGAAACTTCTGATGGATCCTCATCAGAAGAAGACAAATTGTCTCTTCTCTCCAGAAGGGTCAATCAGCTATGGAAGCAGAGACAAAGAAAATTCAGAAACCTGAGAAGATCAGAGAATTAGAATGAATCCTCCTCCAGATACAGAAAGTCTGAGTCCTCCTCTAGACACAGAAGATCTGAAGCTTCCTCCGGTCACAGAAATTAAAATAACAAAGAAATCATCTGCTATGAGTGCAATGAACAAGGGCACTACAAAAGTGATTGTCCAAGGCTTCAGAAGGAGAAGCCAAAAAAGAAGTTCTTCAAGGAGAAGAAGAAAAGCCTCATGGTAACATGGGACAATTCAGACACTTCTGATGCTGAATCAGAGTCAGATGATGGAAGATCCAACATCGCTCTTATGGAAAATGTGACAGAAGACAGCGAAGCTTCTAGTTTAGACTCAGAATCAGACACATAAGAGGTATTTCCTGATTTCACTGTTAATTTTACTAAAGCTGAACTTGCAGAAAGTCTGAATGAAATTCTGGAAAGGTATCAGCAGATCAGAGTCAAATTCAAGAACCTGAAAAAGGATCTTGTCTCTGACTCTGAAGAAGCTGAGAGTCTTAGATTAGAAAATTTTGAGTTAAAAGAAAATATTTTAAAATTAGAAAATGATTTATAAAACTCTCAGAAGGAAATAATCTCAGAGACTCCCAGTAATGCTGATAAGATCATCAAAGAGTATGATCACAACTTTCAGAAGTTTCTGGCTAAAAACATAGATAGAAGCAAGATGGCTTCAATGATCTATGGAGTTAGCAGGAATGGTAGAAAAGGAATAAGATACCAATGTAGGGTATCTCCACCTAAGAAAGTCATGGACCTAGTTATTAAAATCACACCACTAAAATCACACTTCACATATGGGCACACACATGACCTGAAATACACTAGCAATGATTATTCTGCTAAACCAAAATTTAAACAGAATTTTGGTAAAACTAACAAACCAGGACCCAAAAAGATATGGGTACCTAAGGAAAAAATTATACATGTAGCAGATATCTTTAGCAGCAAGGCTAAAACACCAGTCATGGTACCTAGACTCTAGATGCTCTCGACACATGACGGGAAGAAAGAATATGTTCCAAAGCCTGGAACTTAAACCTGGAGGTTATGTGGGATTTAGAGGCAACCAAAGAGGGAAGATCATTGGCTCTGGAACTGTAGGTAATGGTAATCTCCCTTCTATTAATAATGTGCTTTTAGTTGATGAATTGATGCATAACCTGTTATCCATTAGTCAATTAAGTGATAATGGCTATGATATAATCTTTAATCAAAATTCATGCAAAGCTGTTAGTCAGAAAGATGGAACTATCATGTTTAATGGAAAGAGGAAAAACAACATTTATAAGATAAAACTTTCTGAACTAAAAATTCAGAATGTAAAATGCCTTCTTTCTATTAACAACGAGCAATGGGTCTGGCACAGAAGATTGGGGCATGTTAGTATGAGAAGAATATCTGAGATTAACAAACTCAATCTGGTCAGAGGACTTCCTAATCTAAAGTTCAGATCAGATGCTCTGTGTGAAGTATGTCAGAAAGGAAAATTTGAAAAACCTGCTTTTAAAGCTAAAAATGTTGTTTCCACCTCTAGGCCATTAGAACTTCTGCACGTAGACTTATTTGGACCAATGAAAACTATGTCTGTTAGTGGCAAGAAGTATGGGTTAGTGATCGTAGATGACTATAGCAGATGGACATTGGTAAAGTTCTTAAGACACAAGGACGAGTCACATTCTGTGTTTGTTTCCTTCTGTAACCAAGTTCAAAATGAAAAGGATCTTAGAATTGTCAAAGTCAGAAGTGATCATGGTGGAGAATTTGAACATAAAAACTTTGAAACATTTTTTAATGAAAAAGGAATTTCGCATGACTTCTCTTGTCCTAGAACTCCCCAACAAAATGGAGTTGTAGAACGAAAGAACAGAACAATGAAAGAAATGGCCAGAACCATGATCAATGAGACTAACATTCCTAAGATCTTCTGGGAAGAAGCAATTAACACATCGTGTTATATTCAGAATAGAATCTCTATAAGACATATTCTGGAAAAGACTCCATATGAATTATGGAAGAACAGAAAGCCCAACATTTCTTATTTCCATCATTTTGGATGCACATGTTCTATTCTGAATATTAAAGATCATTTGAACAAGTTTGACTCTAAAGCACAGATGTGTATTATGTTAGGATACTCTGAACGCTCAAGAGGGTACAAAGTATACAATACAAAAACACAGATTGTTGAAGAGTCAATCAGTGTTAGATTTGATGATAAGCTTGACCCTCAAAATTCAAAGCAGAATGAATCTTTTGCAGATATAAAAGTTGAATTCACAGGTGCTGAAGACAACTCATCAGAAGTTTCCAACATAGATGTTCCAACAACTTCAGAAGAAAATGTCACAAGTGTTCTAGTACCTTCTGTTGATCAACTACAGAAAAGGTTATCCAGAAGCAGCATAGCTCACCCAGAAGATAAGATCCTGGGAAAGAAGGATGATCCAATCAAAACAAGATCCACATTCAGAAACTCTGAAGAATCCCTCATGGGACTGGTCTCACTGATTGAACCAACAACAATTGATGAATCTCTTATGGATAATGACTGGATTCTGGAAATGCAGGAGGAATTAAACCAGTTCACCAGAAATGGCGTATGGGATCTGGTTCCTAAACCAAAAGGATTCAACGTCATTGGAACAAAGTGGTGTTCAGAAGCAAACTGAATGAGCTAGGAGAAGTCATCAGAAACAAGGCACGACTTGAGGCACAAGGTTATAGTCAGTAAGAGGGGATAGACTATACAAAAACCTTTGCTCCAGTCGCCAAGTTAGAATCTATCAGACTCTTAATCTCTTTTGCTGTAAATAATGGCATCACTCTGTATCAGATGGATGTCAAAAGCTTATTCTTAAATGGTTACATTGATGAAGAGGTATATGTGCACCAACCCCCTGGGTTTGAAAATTACAAACACCCATAATATGTTTTCAAAACAAAGAAGTCACTCTATGGTCTGAAACAAGCTCCCAGAGCTTGGTATGAAAGGCTAAGTAACTTCCTGTTAGAAAAGGAATTCACCAGATGGAAAGTGGATACAACCTTGTTCTGTAAGACATTTAAGAATGACATTTTAGTTTGTCAGACTTACATAGATGATATTATTTTTGGATCTACTAAACCTTCTCTGGGAAGAGAATTTGCTAAGTGCATGCAGGCAGAGTTTGAGATGAGCTTAATGGGGGAACTTAAATTCTTTCTGGGAATTCAGCTAAACCAGACTCCATAAGGAACCTACATTCATCAGAGCAAATATGTCAAAGAACTTCTGAAGAAATTTAACGTCTCAGAATGTAAGCCCTCAAAGATTCCAATGCTTCCCATGTGCATTCTGGAAAAGGAAGAGGTAAGTAAAAAGGTAGAACAGAAGATCTACAGAGGTATGATTGGATCTCTCCTCTATCTGACGGCTTTAAGGCCTGATATTTTATTCAGTGTTTGCTTATGTGCTAGATTCCAATCAGATCCTAGAGAATCTCACTTAACAACAGTTAAGCGAATTTTCAAGTATCTGAAAGGTACTACTAACCTGGATTTGTTTTATAGAAAATCCAATGAATAAAACTTAGTAGGATACTGTGATGCTGACTTTGCTGGAGATAGAGTAGAGCGTAAAAGCACTCTGGAAGCTGCCAATATCTGGGAGACAACCTTATCTCATGGACCAGTAAGATACAATCCACAATAGCGTTGTCAACAGTAGAAGCTAAATACATAGCAACTTATGGATGTAGCACTCAAATGCTCTAGATGAAAAGTCAACTTGAAGACTTCAACATATTTGAGAGTAACATCCCTATCTTCTGTGATAACACTTCTACCATCTGTCTATCCAGAAATCCCATTCTTCATTCTAGGGCTAAGCATATAGAAATAAAACATCATTTTATTAGGGATTATATTCAGAAAGGAATTCTCACTTTAAAATTTATTGACGCAGACCACCAATGGGCTGATGTGTTTACAAAACCCCTTTCTGAAGATAGATTCAATTTCATTCTGAAACATCTCAGCATGAAATTGTGTCTAGAATAAAATGTTTTATTTTCATATTCTAACCCTCAGAATTTTATTGTTTTCTGTGAACATTTGATAAAGTTGTCTTTAGAAGTTAGGAGTACAGTTGCCTCAGAATCTATCTATGAAGATCTGAACTTTTCATTTCAAGGATAGAGGCGTGCAGTTCACACCATCAAACATCTTTCATCCTCTCACAAGCTACCTTCTGAGGATGAACACACGTTCAAATTCTGAAGGGTCCAAGGCTCTGATTGGATGCATTGAGACACTTGTCATTGGTAACTGTTCAATATCTCACTAAATCCCCTAATTTCAGGTTTCACTAATTTAGTATAATCATTACTTATTTTCTCTTTCTCACTGATTACGTTTTCAAAAGTTCTTATATAAACTAAATTTAATATTTAATTCATTCACGTTTTACCACCTTCAATACTCTCTCTTGCTCTAGTTTTTCAAAACATCCTTTCTATCAGTTTTCTTCAAAGAATCCGTGTGAACAATGGCATCCTCATCAAGCCTCAAGAATCTCAACAGCGATCCTGGTTCTTCGTTAAAAGAATAGTATGAGGAGCCCATTAGAACACTGCTCACTCCGGTCGACAACCTTGAAGTCCTCTATTAATTGATCATCGATTTTGAAAGTTTACAAGAAAATGGGTTTGATCTGTATGAAGATGTAACTGCACAGGGATGGAACATATACTTTGATCGTCTATTGGGTCCAACTTTTCCCATTCTTGTTAAAGAGTTTTGGATTCATGCTACTTCATCCAACCACCAGGTCACGTCATATATTATGGGGAAGAAGATAGTGATTACAAAAGATTTAATTGGGAAACTCATTGGATACAATGGCGGCGGAGTCAGATGCATTGATATGGCTGATAAGTATTCTGACCTAAAATCCATTGCTAGGGTCATTTTCACTTCTGGACAACCATCCAGCAAGATCAGAGACTTGAAAGATCCTTACAGAATCTGGGCTAGAATCATTTTGGGATGTATCAATCACAGGAATCCCACAAGCTCTCCTGATTACATCGACATTGATCAGCAGTTTCTGTTATACTTCATTGCAAAGAAGACCAAAATAAATCTTCCACATTTGCTCTTCAAATATCTGAGAACAAGTGTAAAAGAGATAAGAGAAGAAGAATGAACTAAGAGGGATTCGATTCCTCTGGGAAGATTGATTTCAGATATTCTGACAAAACAGGTTAATAGAACATCTGACAGAGGCTCAAGAAATCAGCACTCTGGAAGCAACTGCTGGGAAACCACTGAATGCCAAGAATCTGAAGAAAATGAAGATTATTGAAAGCATTAAGGAACCAACAATTGCTTCTCATGAGGTCATCACTTCTAGGAGAATCCCTCTGAAGGATTTTCCACTATTCTCTGAGGTAGATGCCTCTCTAGAGATTATAGTCAGATACCTTGAAGCTTGCAAGGAAGATGGGACTATTCCAGAAATCAACATTCGTGACCTGCACAAGCCAGCTCCAGAGGTTGTACTAAATAAATCCAGAAAGAGGAAGGAAGCACGATAAGGATCCTCTCAGAGGACACCCAAAGCTACGAAAAAGAAAGGTAACACATCTTTTGTTTCTGTTGTAGAATCAATAGTTTTTCCAACATCTGAAACCATTCCCCCTCAACCAACCGAAAATCCTTTACCTCAAACATTTGAGGATTTTGACATAGAGTTTTACCCATCTGTAACTCTTGGAAATTTCTTAAGTGAACCTCACTAACATCAACCAGAACTTGCAAGAGTTCTCTCTGATATTGAACTGTTTGATCAAGACTTTTCCTCACCAATCCCAGAAAATCTAAATACTCAATTTCAACAACCAGAAAATCCACAACCACACTCTCCTCAACTAGAACATCAAAACCTCAAATCACCCCAACCAGAAAATGAAAACCCTCTCATTCCTCAATCTGAAAATCTAACTTCAGAAACACCCGAACCAGAAATTAACACGCTACCGCAAACCAATCAGAAGACTCCCTTTCATACTCTGATACCACTACCCCAATTCCTGGAATAACAGAACCTCTTACGGTTCATTTACCTCTCTCCATTCATGATATTCTAGAAATACCTTCACCATATGAATCCACACCACCAAACACTCCTCACTCACCAATCCTGATTTCTGATTCCTCTAATCCCTCACCAATCAAACGTCAAACAGATCACCTCTGAACTGTCATTGATCTAGAAGTGCTGGACCATCTAGCTTCCACGTCAAATAAAATAACCATTCTCAAACCCAAACCAACCTTAACCAAATCAGATGTTGGTAAGAACCTGTTGATTTTTGAAACAGAAATACAGGAATGGGTTACTTCTTTGAAGCAAGCAAGTCAAGAGAATTCTAATTTTGCTGCTTCTGATTCTCTGTGGGATAGATTCAGAAAATGGTTCAACTCTGAATCCCAGAAGCTGAAAGAATTAAGCTATGAGATGGCTCAACATAACTTCAGTGATCAGCTGAAAGCCTTCAAAGATCAATTTCTAAGTCACTGGGACAAGAAACAAATTCTTCTGCTGGAAAATGCTCCCTGGAAAGAGCACCAACCTTAAGAAGCCACTGAACCAGATTCTGATAGTCATCCTCTGACTACTTCTCAAGAAAAAGAAATTGCAACAAAAGAATTTGTTCAGTCAGAAGAGGATGTAGAGTGTTCTGAACAACATGCAACCCCTGAAGATACTCCAGCTTCGTCTCTAGTCATGCAAACTCTGGAAGAGTTGAAGAAGGAGAATGCCTTAATCCACGCCAGACTGGATAAGCAAGAAGACACAAACAAATAGATCAGGGATATATTGGACAAACAAGAAGATACAACAAAATAAATCAAATACATTCTGGGAAAGTAGGAAGAATCAAGCACTTAGATTAAGAGCTTGTTGGAAGCGTTGTTCACACGACTTCCCCCTCCTTCTTAGATTTTCTTTAACTTATTATCTGCAATCTTCATGTTACCCTATTTGTTTTTGAAAAATGTCATTGCATTATGTTTTCAATACAAATCATATATTTGACTCTGATTATATTGCTTTTTGATACCTGACTAAAAGGGGAAGAACGTAAGATATTTTCAATAACAGTATACCGAGACAAAGTCTTAAACATTCTGAATATCTCAACTTCTATGTTTTTTTCTGAAAGCTTGAACAAGAACATATTCTGATAAGGACAGAAGGAGATGCATCAAAAGCTCTGACGAGAAGGAACTTCAGGGAAGTAAATCATCTCTATCTGAGTAATCAACTCAGGGGGAGACTCTCTTAAGCTTTTTGTTCTATATTTTTATTGAAAATCCTAGTTTTTGTCATTATCCAAAAAGGAGAGATTGTTAGAACATAGTTTGATTCTACAACCCTTAATTAGAGTTTTGATGATAACAAACATAAAGAACAAATATGCACTCTAAATTTGTGTTGTTTTGTATGCAGAAGTTCTGACTGAAACAACATCAGAAGTTAAGCCACACAAGCTTTCAAACTGAGCTATTCAGAATGTTCTGAAGAATGATGATCAGAATCTGCGTTAAAGTAAAAGATACTCTGACTCTGAGGAGAAGTCTAAATATGCCAACAGATCCTCACATCTCTGAGTCATCAAAGTTCTGAAGTAAAAGCATCATGCAAGATCCTATTGTTCTGAAGCGTTACTTTTCAATTAAGATAGTATCATATGCAACAGATTCATTCATACAAGAATCTTCTTAGTATGGAAAGTGAATTGAGTGTCCATTATCACATTTTATGTTGGACAGATTTCCATGCCTATATAAACAAGCTTAAAGGAAAAATCTTTTACTATTTTTCACCTACGACTGCTCATACATCTTAAATGCTGCAAATATTCATATTCTCTTATACTCTCAAATTGTGTAATACATCACAGTAGTGATACAGTTTTTGTAACAAAAAACAAAAGTACACAGTAAATCATTTTCTTTTGATTAAGCTATTTTCCTTGAGATAAACCAGGTTGTGGTTGTACTCAAGAAGACTTTGGAAGTTGTCAAAGTATATTTGTAATCAATTTTGATTAGTGAATTAAGTCCTTGTTGGAGAGAGGCGAAATCACCTTGGCGGGTGGACTGGAGTAGTTTGAGATCAAACGAACAAGGATAAAAATATTGTGTCTACTGCTTTTGATTTTAAGTTTCAATTCAACACCCCCTTCTTGTGTTTTTCACTTCTTCAAACATGTTCACATTAGTAAATAAGAACAACCCGTAAGCAAGTTGAGCAAAGATGGCCTTAAAAGCGACTGTACTCTTCATCCTGGCCAAGTAATGAGCTTTTTCCAATAAGAACTGAGCTGGTAATCCTCTAATCCCTCCTTTAGTAGTCATATGGGCGTCAACCTCAGACTTCCCTAGATGGACCAAAGTAACAATCTCGTGTGGTTTTGGATCACCCTCCAAACCTGTAAAAGGAACATGATCGGTAATAGGTAAATCCAACATATAAGAATACTCCTCTAGTGTAGGCATCAATTGATAGTCAGGTAAAGTAAAGCATCGATACATCGAATCATAGAACTGGACCAAGGTCGAGAGAATACCCTTCTTCATCCTAAGCTTCATGAGAGAAATAATGGATCCATACTTCCTCCAAAAATTTGCAGAACACTTAATCTTGAGAATTAGACTGATCAACTCATCTATTTTGGGATCTTTGAAACTGTATTTTCTGGTATTTCTTTTTCTAGAATCCATGGTCAAAAGGTACCTGAGATATTCACAAATGGTCAACTTTCAAGTCCTTTAAAATAAAATTTCTTCAAAAGATGCTTATGAGTGCATGGATGCATGATGCAACAATCACACACAAGACCACACACATAGGATTCATAGGTTCAACGTCATGAGCATGAGGTCGAAGGTACTACCCATAAGGTATGGTCTAAAAGTTATCACCTGTCGAACAAGGATCTAGAGGTACCCAGAGTCTACATCCTTCCTTCAGATATTACCAACTTCCCGATTAACTCGGTAATTTGTAAAATTCTCAAGAAAAACTCGTCCGAGCATAGTATCGCGTGACAACTATTTCAGGATTACTCCGTCATAGCTTTCGCACTACACCTAAAATGCAAATATGGGTTAGGTATTCTACGGTCCTCGTCTTCAGCAGGCTCCCAGGTCGAAAGCAGCACGTCTTCCCGATTACTCAGTAAACGACACTACAGTCAAAGGGGATTCCACTGAGTGGGGAATCTCATGCCTCCTTTTTTGGGATTACTCCCTCAAAGTTAGCATGAATATACCGCCCGCCCTATCTTAAAGTTTGCCCAAGTCCGAGTATAGGACTTATGTGAAATCACCAAACACCCTGAAAACCAGGAAAATCCAGACAAACATATATACAACATATAATATAACACATAAATAACAATAGCACATATACAGATATAGACAAAGATATGTTTAACCCATTTAGGGATGGACCTGTAAGAGGTCAATCTTTCCCCAGTGAAGTCGCCATTTTTATTCCGTAGCGGTAGAAATGTTTAAGTCTAGCCATTGGATTGACTAGACTTATAAAGATCCAAATAAAACTTGCCGCCGTGCTTTATTGTTTCCAAAGGAATAGGAAAAGAGCGAGTAACCCAAAAAGAGGGGGAAAGATTCTAGGTAAGGGGGTTGGTTATGCAAAGGGAAGGTATTAGCACCCTAAACATATATGGTACTCCGTAGGAACCTCTTTGTAAAATCTGTATATTTTAGCTATAAAATGTTGTAGGTAAAATAGATGGTGGATGTGAGAAAAGAAATATTTTTATGATTTTTGCACCCGCCGCAATTGCGAACATTTAGTGCCTACCTACCACCTTTCGTGCAATAGGGGATCAGGATACACATAGTTCCTCTTTAAAAATTTTAAAACATAAGTGTGTTGGTTAATTTTATGAGATAAGACATCATCGTCATTGTCTGTGTGGAAAACATACTTACTACGCACAATCATGAGAAAGGAGAATTTGCATCATCTCAAAGTGGAGGATATGGCTTGGATTTTAAAATCAACAATGCCTCACTAAACACCCAAGTGGAAATTATCACTCTTCACTATATATTGTAGAAGTATAGTTGTTTGCATTACTACAAGGATTGACAAGAATATAATCTTTTGAGAATGGTTTTAAAATAAAAAGCCATAGTGGTAAAATGGTTTGAAATGAGATTGATTTACTTTTAGTCTTCTCATAAAAAAAGGATGTCAAAGTATTATTAAGTTGATTGAAGTTTATTCAAGAAAATGTTTTGAAAATGCAAGGACCTAAGTCCAAGTTTATTATGAAAGTGGTTCAAGTTTAGAAACAAGAAGAGTTTTCAAAAGGAGGGATACGATTTTTGAAATTAAAGAATATGGGAGGAGAAGAAGAGACTATCCTAAAGCATAAGATAAAAGCTAAGGAGAAGAATCATCTAACCAACAAGAATCCAATACTTGACATTATGAGTCAAGATAGAATTTCGATTCTTTGGATTGAAACCAAGCAAGAAAAGATACTTGACCTCTTGAGAAGACCAAAATTCAAGTGTATTAAGTCTTCACAAAAATTGGGCAGAGTAACGGTTGTATACGAGTGAATTCTAGATTACAAACAAAGTATGTAATCACAATAACCTGCACACAAAAAAAATAACCCAGTGTCTTGAGGTAAACCTCAAGAACTCCAGACAAAATATCAATTAAGGTCACAAGGTCTCCAACATAGGCCAAGGTTTCTAATCCTAAATCCAAGAAGTCCAATACTCCATAATGCCAAGGATAGTAACCAAATAGTTCAAGTATCATTAAAGTTTTTTATGGTTCATGTTGATTATTAAGTATCTTCAAAAAGAAAAAAAAATCTCAAGTGAGCAAAATAAAAATGACAAAAAAGTAAATGCTCAAGTGAGAAAAATAAAAATGTCATAAGAATAAATGCTCAAGTGAGCAAAGATGAAAATAGCATGAAATATAAATGCTAAAGGAAATGGTACATAAAGTAAAGAGCATAAAATAAAGTCAATTGTTAGAAATTAGTGGTTAGTTGGATGACCATCTTGAAACTTGCATTCGGAACTCATTAGAGGATTGATATAACCAAAGCCTCCACAAAACAAGTTAAATTTGCTTTTTGTCAAGTATATCATCCATTTTGGAGTCCTCAAAAGTAACATTTAATGATCAACGATGTTTAAGTGATCCGCGTTGACCAAAAGTGATGTAGATCCATTAGAGCATTGGTAGAACCAAAGCCTCCACACAATGAATATCAAGGTTATTGGATCAAAGAGATCAAATTAACATACTTGGGCTTGCAAACATAGTTTTGGGCCACGAATGATCATTTATTCAAATCAGGACAAAATTTAACGCTATGTTAAGCAATCGTAAGTGGAGTTATGTAGAAGTCACACTTATTTTGAGGCCGGTCAATAGTAATCTATGTACTTCATGTTTGGATAAATGATATAGAGATCATCACCCCTTAACATGTAGAACATTTTAAAAAAGAAAGGGATAAGATGAAGAGGGAGGGGAATGATAAGCTAATTTGGGTCACCACCTCAAAATTATTTCATCCTTAAATTCAATCACTCATCTTGGTGGATTAAAGTACTAAACATATCACTAATTCAAAGCACTAAAAATGAATTAAATAATTCACCCTTAAGTAGATTTGAATTAATGAACATTTGTCCAACTTCATCTACACCCAAAGTCCATTGAATTTAAAGAGAAATTGGACATTTGAAATTGCTATCCAAACCAACAATCAAAAGGAGTGAGTAGAAAAACATTTATGGATCAAAACAACACCAAAACAAGGAAAAAAATCCATTCCGTTTTTGTGCAAATCGATTGCACTATAGTGCAAATAGATTTACACAGTACAAATTTCAAAAAACTGCACGAAATTCACTTAGTACAATCGATTGCACTGTTACAACAATCTATTGCACGCTGTTACAGACAACAAAACAACATTTTAAAAGGCTAAATTCTTGTTTAAAATTTCCATCAAACACCTTATGATCATGGATTCAATTGAGCATGAAAATTCCATCAAATTATGAGAAAATAGAACCATTGGAATCACATAATAATGCTCAATGAATCAAACCCAAAGATCAACAAGAGATCACATTGTGAAAGATGAATTATCCAACTTACCAATGGTAGATCTAGAGAATTATCAAAACAACTTCAAGAATTTGCTTTAATTCAACCACAAGAGTCAATTGCTCAAGCTTGGATGTAGAGAATTAATGGAGAAAAAGTGTTTGGATGAAGGTTTAGCTCAAAGATTAGTAAGCTTTAATGCAAAGCTTACTAACTTTTTTTTTTGAAAATGGAGCTTTGAGTGAATTTGATAGATGGAGAGAATTAAGAGATTTTTTAGCAAGGTGTATTTGGCTATCAAAAGCTTGAAATTTGAATGAAATGAGGGCTCTATTTATAGAGTTTAGGATTGGGATTAGTGGTAATTTGGTAATTGATTCTTGGAGCCAAAATTTGAATTAATGATAATTCTTTCAAAAATTAGAGCCAAAATTTGAATTAATGAATATTTTTAAAAATGCAAGATTGGCACCAAAATTTGAATTAATGATATATCTTTCAAAAAGTGAAGAAATTGGATACAAAATTTGACAAGCTTAAAATTGCTGATTTTTTCAAATTTCCACTATGTGCAAATCGATTGCACTATATTGCAAATCGATTTGTATAGTGTATTTTTTCAAAAATTGCACAAAATGCACTATGTGCAATCGATTGCACTCTAAGAGCAATCAATTGCATCAGTGGAAAAAATGAATTTTTTTATTTTTTCTTTTGCAAATAGAGATTTTAGGAAAATAATATCGGAAATCCTTATTTGTCAGATTCTTTGATTCAGTACCTACAAAACACAAATATTCAAAGACAAATATTTTTTGTATTTTTATTGGAAGTTAGTCAACAACACATATACAAAATATACAACTAAGGTACTTGGAGATTCCTCAAGAGAAAACTTAAAGATAGGAGATAGAAAAAGAGGAAGAACCAACCCTAATGTGATTTTGTTATGATCGAGTTGATATGATATGATAGGAGAATCTTAGGGGTAAAAATTGGGGTACAACAAAATGAACCGTTGTGCCTCAGGTAAGACACAAGGATTAAAGTTGTTGTTTTAAGATTACATAACCAACACTTTGAAAGTAATAAAATAGAAAGTAGAATTTACTCATGACTAAAGGAGATAGAGATAAGGTCTTTGGTCTTCCAATTGCTGAGCCTGTTGCGGATGGTGGGAAAGATCCAGCTGTCTAGGTCGTAGTCACTCTCAGCATCTTTTATCGCATTAACTCTGTGATTGCTGACACAGAATGGTGGTCTTCCAGCATGAGCGCGACGAACAGCCCTCTGAGCCTCTGCAGTAAAACCCAAACCAAACTTGTCAGATTTATACGGAATGTCAGGAAGCTGACCTCAAGTAGTACAACCACTTTCTTCTATAGCAGCTCTAGCATCCTTCAAAGAAGCCATTCTGGTGGAACCCTGGTAACCTTGGGAATAGCAGAAACGTGTTCAGTAGTGGTAGGAGGGAGAATTTCAAAAGTCTATCAGGGAGTTTCAATGAATTCGCCGTCCATCTCTACATATCTGAATGAGTTTAAATGACTCACCATATACTCCTCTTCGCCAAAAACAGTAACAACCTTTCCTTTCATGGGATATTTCAGATTTTGATGCAACGTGGAAGTAACAAAACCTTCACCATGGATCTAGGGGCGTCCAAGTAAACAAGAATAGGCCGGTCAAATATCCATTACATAGAAAGTGGAGTTGAAGACCTGGGAACCTACTTTAATTGGGAGATCCACCTCTTCATGTACCATCCTTTGTTACCCGTCAAAGGCTCGGACTATAATATCACTGGGTTTCAGCACAACCCCTTCACGATCCAGTCTATCAAGAGCACCCTTTGGTAGAACATTCAGCGAGGAACCCGTGTCAACTAATACATGGGCTATAGTAATGCCCATGCATTCAATAGAGACATACATGGCATTATTGTAGTTTTTTACTACCGGTGTCAAATCAGCATCAGAAAATCCTATCCCATTATCAGTAGTGTAGTGGTAGAAATGTTTAAGACTAAGCCATTGGATTGACTAGACTTATACAGATCAAAATAAAAATCGCCGCCGCGCTTTATTGTTTCCAGAGGAATGGGAAAAAAAGAGAGAATAACCTAAAAAAGAGGGGGAAATATTCAAGGTAAGGGGGTTGGTTATGCAAAGGTAAGTTATTATCACCCTAAACATCTAGGGTACTCCGCAGGAACCTCTTTGTAAAATCTGTATATTTTAGCTATAAAATGTTGTATATAAAAAAATAGATGGTGCAGGTGAGAAAAGAAATATTTTTTCATAATTTTTTCACCCGTCACGGTTGCGAACCTTTTAGTGCCTACGTACCACCTTTCGTGCAATAAGGGATCAGGGTACACGTAGTTCCTCTTTAAAAATTTTAAAACACAAGTGTGTTGGTTAATTTTATGAGATAAGACATCATTATCATTGTCCGTGTGGAAAACATACTTACTACCCACAATTATGAGGAAGGAGAATTTTCATCATCTCAAAGTGGAGGATATGGCTTAGATTTTAAAATCAACAATGCCTTACTCAACACCCAAGTGGAAAATATCTCCCTTCACTATATATTATAGAAGTATAGTTGTTTGCATCACTACAAGGATTAACAAGAGTCTAATCTTTGGATAAAAGTTTTAAAGATAAGAGCCAAAATGGAAAAATCGTTTGAAATGAGATTGATTTACTTTTAGTCTTCTCACAAAAAAAGAGGATGTCAAAGTATTATTAAGTTGATTGAAGTTTATTCATGAAAATGTTTTGAAAATGCATGGACATAAGTCCAAGTTTATTATGAAAATGGTTCAAGTTTCAAAACAAGAAGATTTTTCAAAAGGAGAGAGAAGATTTTTGAAATTAAAGAAGATGGGAGGAGAAGAACAGACTATCCTAAAGCATAAGGTAAAAGCTAGGGATAAGAACCACCTAACCAACAAGGAGCCAATACTTGACATTATGAGTCAAAAATAGAATTCTTATTCTTTGGATTGAAACCAAGCAAGCAAAGATACTAGACCTCTTGAGAGAACTAAACATCAAGTGTATTAAGTCTTCACAAAAATTGGGCAGAGTAACGGATGTATACGGGTGAATTCCAGATTACAAACAAAGTATCTATTCACAATAATCTGCACACAAAACAAAAATACAACTCAAGTCTTGAGGTAAACCTCGAGAACTCTAGACAAAAACATCAATTAAGGTCACAAGGTCTCCAACATAGGCCAAGGTTTCTATTCCTAAGTCCAAGAAGTCCAATACTCCATCATGCAAATGATAGTAACCAAATGTCTAAGTATCATTCAAGTTTTTTATGGTTTATATTGATTATTAGGTATCTTCAAAAAGAAAAGAAGAGCTCAAGTGAACAAACTAAAAATGTCATAAAAGTAAATGCTCAAGTGAGAAAAGATGAAAATAGTATGGAATGTAAGTGCTAAAGTAAATGGTACATAAAGCATAAAAATAAAAGCATAAAATAAAGTCAATTATTAGTAATTAGTGGTTAGTGGGATGACCATCTTGAAACTTGCATTTGGAACTCATTAGAGGATTGATAGAACCAAAGCCTCCACACAACAAGTTGCATTTGCTTTTTGTTAAGTATATCATCCATTTGGAATCCTCAAAAGTAAAATTTAATGATCAACGATGTTTAAGTGATCCGCGTTGACCAAAAGTGATGTAGATCCATTAGAGGATTGGTAGAACCAAAGCCTCCACGCAATGAATCTCAAGGTTATTGGATCAAAGAGATCAAATTAACATACTTGGGATTACAAACATAGGTTTGGGCTATGAATGATTATTTATTCGAATCGGGACAAAATTCAGCGCTATGTTAAGCAATTGTAAGTTGACTTATATAGAAGTCGAACCTATTTTGAGGCCGGTCAATAGAAATATATGCACTATTTGTTTTAAGACATGATATAGAGATCATACTCCAATAACATTTAGTGCAATAAGAAAGGGATGAGATGAAGAGGGATGTGAAAGTATATACAAACCACATTTGAATTAAAATTTAATAAAACTATTATTAAAATCATTCATCCATTTTTATGGAGGTAGACTGAACTCCATGGATCCAATGATGTTAATAAAGTTCATGATCAAAATTCAATCCAAGATCAGCCATAAAATAATCACAAAATAATATTTCATTTAATATATACATTAAAAAAGGTTTTAAAATGTTTTAAAATAGAAATAAGAGAGAAAAATATTAACTATGTTCCAATTAATAAAGAAATTTTAAGTAAGACCATAGAAAAATTAGAAATGAACTCAAATATTTTTATAAAATTTTTGGTAATTTTTTAAAGTCAGAAACTATTTTTAAAATTAAAATAAATGAGTAAAATAAACCAAAAATGATAAAAAATAACAAAGTCAGAAGGAAAAAATAAATGAGGTCACCAATATTTATCACAATATCATTGGCTCATTCCATATTTTTTTAGAATTTAAAAATGCATAAAATTATTTTTAAACATTTAAAACAATTCAAATAAATTTAAAATTTATAAAAAATATCAAAACACAAAATAAAATTGTGAAAAAATAAAAATCAGAAAGAGAAAAATCAAAAATAGTTTTCATAATTTTTTTAGATTTTTTGGACTAGAAATGAATTTTCTATGATTTTTTTGAAATTTAAAACAATTAAATCTGAAAATCAGAAAATAAAATAAAAACTAAAAAGATGTGGATCAATGGATGAGTGTCAAAATGCGTTAGTAATCAAATCCAAGGGATCTGGCGCGCTGTGCCATATCATGGTCATTACTAAATATCACACTGGATCCAATTTTTTTTAAAATATAACAACTTACAATGTGGCGCATTGGATGTAGTTTGACTCACAACAGTAATCAGATCCAAGGGCTCCTGAGGCACGCGTGTGGTAAGGCAAGCATATTATATCCATTTCAAAAAAATAATATGGCTTCATGTCATTGGTTGAAGACGGACATGTCATCGTCTTCAACCACCAACCATCCCCAAATTGAATCCTTCAAACTGTAAAATTAGCAAACTAGACCGGTACCATTAGATTCGTCTCTTCAAGATGATTCTAATGGTACCATCGTGCTACATTTATGTAAACTACGCAAGGCTGTGTTTGAAGAAAACCTGAAAAAATAGCGAGCATGAAAATATGGGATATCTCACTCAATTCTCAATGAAATTGCAAATTATAAAGAGCACGAGGATCAGAAGAATACAAGGAGCGGATTAGTCTTTTATTTGAATCAATTTGGCCAAGAAATCTGCCTGAACAAAGTAGTGAGAAGTTTCTCTGAAATTGGACTTCTACATATCAATATAGGTCACAATTCTTGAAAGTAGTCGTATGGTTAGCTTCAGAGAAGTTCAATGAAGCTAATTGAATGGAGCTTTTGGTGTTTGAAGGTGAGAATGTAAGAAATCAGAATTTCAAATTCAGAGTTTGTGTGGGATATGAACAGTGGTTAATTTGATATCAAAAGCTTGCTAAAATGAGTGAGGGATGATCCTTATTTATAGCTGATCATGATGCAAGGCTCAAGCGTGTGAATTGGAGGCAAAATTAGTGAAATCATGTGGACCTGCTAAGTGTGAAAAGTGTGACTTCACATGACTCAATACACAGCAAAATGAATGGTTTAAGGGTCGTTTCTTGTTGTGGCAAGTTCCTAAGAATGATTAGACATGAAATTGATTCTTAAACAGACTTGTAATTGGATTTAAACTAATTTTCAAATCTGACTGAACTTGGAATTTCCATTTTATGATGCTATTTTATAACCATGGTGCCAACAATGTAGGGCACCATATCAAGTGATTTATGAAGCATTTGAAAGATAGAGTCACAAGCTTTACAATGTGAAGAGAGTGAGATCAATTGGATGTATGAGAAAGAAGTTGTGTTGAGTCAAAGTTGGAAGAAAATGGTTGACTTTCCATACTTATAAATATTTCATGTTTTTCTTCAAAAGTTACCTCTAATATTTTGCATCTAAACATGGCCTTCCTCTTAGAATTTGCTCTTGATCAAAAAAGATGGAATGAAATAGACCTATTGAATGACATTTTGAAACTTGATCCATTCAAAATATCCAAAAATTGAGAGAGTTATGAATTGTTGAAGTTGGAAAAAAACATGAAATGACCTATAATCTTTTATATCCTTAGGGCATATTCCATCCATTTTCTCACTTTTCACATAAAAGAAGGAATAAAGTTCAGATCCACAAGATCATTATGGAAAAAGAGTGGGCTTAAGGTCATAAAAATTGACCAAGTTATGATCATTTGAAGTCACACATGGGAAATTTGGGGTTCATCTGGAGGACTTGTAATCTTTCTTCATCGTCAAGTTTCTTCCACGTGAAAACCCCTTGGAACTTTTAAAGTTATTTGTTAATAACCCTTTGAAGAGAAGGATGTTTTTGGAATCACTCAAAAATACCAAAATATGATCAAGATATATTTCCTTGAAGTTCAAAACCCTAGCTCCTAGATCAAGAAAATGCTTTGAGTAACTTTGACAATTTTAAACAACCTTCTTGTACCAATACTTTTGATTTGTAGATAGGAGTAGTTGAGGATGATAATGAGAACTCATAGAAACCAAAACCACTTCCATATCTTGAGAATTGAGAGAAATATGCACTTGTGACCAATGGGAACAAGGCCTTGTCCAACCATGACAACTTCTTCAATCAACCCTTTTTACTTTTGAATCAATCTTGATAACTTTGAAATGTGGTAACCCAAAATAAACCTTGCCATGCCATTTCTTCCAAAAAAAATTCAATGGTGAGGTTTGAATTTCTTAAACTTTATTTACTAGGGCATGGAAATAAACTCATGAACCCATGGAACAACTTGCTAAGCCACATTGCCTTTACCTACATTATTAACAAGTAAGACAAACCAACATTGCATTTTATTAATTAAAAGGAAAGTAAAAAAAAACATGCATGATCACAAAATAAAAACAAGTAAAGGTGATTGGTGATTCATAAAAGAGAAAAGCTAAAGATAGGGAGGAGAACCAAAAGCCCTAATATGACCTTGTTGTGATTGAATCAATATGGTATGATGATGGGATCTTAGGGACAAAAATTGGGGTACAACAACTGCCCTTATTTAAGTTTCTTCTTTCCGAAGATACGAAGGTTAAAAATCTTCGTGTCGACGTGATCGAAGATACTTAAATATAAAACAAACCCTATTTTTTTCCCTAAGATGCCATGCAATGCTTTTTAGTATGAAGACATATGAACAAAATCAAAGGGACGTAAAACACCACTAGGGATGTAGCAAAGGAAATAAGGATCAAAAGAGAAACCCGACCAGGAAAATAAATCACTAGTGAATAAAAAAGACTCGACTTATAGAGGATGGTAAAAGACTAAAGGATACACTAACTTTTACTGAAGGAAAAACTACCAACGTTCACTGAAGGTAGAAAGAGAAAAGAAAAACAACATCGACATTCACTGATGATGAACTACCAACTTTCACTGAAGGTAGGGAGACAAACATCAATGTTTACTGACGATGAACTACCAACTTTCACTGAAGGTAGAGAGAAAAGAATATCATAGCACCGACATTAACTGACAGTGAACTACCAACTTTCACTAAAGGTAGCAAAAAGATAAAAATCACCAAATTTCACTGATGGTGAACTACCAACTTTCACTAAAGGTAGAGAGAAAAGACATATCATAGCACTGACGGTGAACTAACAACATTCACTGAAGGCAGCAAAAAGATAACAATCACCGACTTTCACTGATGGTGAACTACCAACTTTCATTGAAGGTAGTAAGAGAAGAAATATCATAGCACCGATGTTCACTGACGGTGAACTACCAACGTTCACTGAAGGTAGCAAAAAGATAACAATCACCAACTTTCACTAATGCTGAACTACCAACTTTCACTAATGCTGAACTACAAACTTTCACTGAAGGTAGTAAGAGAAGAAATATCATAGCACTGACGTTCACTGACGGTGAACTACCAACGTACACTGAAGGTAGCAAAAAGATAATAATCACCAACTTTCACTGAAGGTGAACTACCAACTTTAATTGAAGGTAGAAGGAAAAGAAATATCATAGCACCGGCGTTCACTGACGGTGAACTACCAATATTCACTGAAGGTAGCAAAAATATAACAAGTTTTCCCAAAATTCTGGCATTTCACCTAGAACGGGTCTCAACTTCTTCTTTAACCAAGGCATTCCGCCTGGAAAAGGTAATATATAAGCTTACTCGAATAAAGAGACCTGCTACTTGTTGTTATAGGAAGGATTATAAAAATGAATTACTGGGGAAAGCAATATGACTTCCTGGGGAATGAATCATGACTTCCTGGGGAATGAATCATGACTTCCTGGGGAATGAATCATGGCTTCCCGGGGAAATGCCAATATATTCTTGCTGAGGAGATAAAATCTTCTCGTGCAAAATAAATGCAAATTCTCAAACCAAGGCTAGAAGTTTGCAGAAATCCAAAGCAATTATATTGCTGGGGAATAAAGATTTGAACCAGAAATAAACTGGAGTGAAACAGTCAACCAAAATACATCCTTTGAGAAATAAACTCAAGAGGGAAACCCAATCTATCCAGAAAAAGAACTATACAGGAAGGCTAAAGCAAAAATCTTCCACAAGAGATAACTCAGTGGTGAAATTGAAAGAATATACACTTTCTGCTTAAGGTCGACACTCTATTGGAGAGAGGACAACACAGCTCTGCAAAACAGGGTAATATGCCAACAAAATATTAATGAATGTGAATGAGCAATGATTTTCTAAATATAACTATGCATGATGTATGCATGAATGTATGAGTGTTATCATGTATATGCTGACAAAACAGACATATAATCACTGGGGATAACCAGACAAAACCAACTCAGGCACAAACAACACTCGGATAAATTACATCCAAGATGAACATTCCATAAGAAAATAAGCACCAAACGAGGAAACAGAATCCTATTTCGCGGCTTAACTTCACTGGGAAAGAACGCAATACATAAAATAGACAAAACAGTACAGATACAGGGATATAACATCCTTCTCCAGGATCCACCAGGGAATAGCACTCAAACTTCAATGGGGAAACAAATGTTTCACGGTCCATATTCCTACTGGGGATTGCAATACTGATTTCAAATAAGGCAGATGAAAACCATATCGGTAAAACATCGACTGAGGATTTCGAGCTGACCTCATTGGAGAAACATCACACAGACTTCACTAGAGGAGATAATGCCTCATCATCGATATATCAACTGGGGACCTCGTGCTGACTTTATTGGGGATGCCAACACAACATCGAAGAGGGGAAACCAAGATACGTTCTTCAATATTGAGAGTAAGTATTGCACCAACTTCTATAGGGAAAAATATGAAACCTCATAGGGATAACGACTTGGGGAGTTAAGAAGTCAAACATTACAACAAGAAATCAATCTTATGAGGATTTTAAATCAAACCCAACACTTGGCGGGTGAAAACCCAAAAAACTGACAAATGCCTCAACACTTCTTGAATAAAAACATTGCCCTTTCCTGACTATCAACAAAATCAAACAAAATGAAAGTACTTCCGAAAGGGAGATTCTTCGCAAATGAGTCCAACTCAACATGCACGGGGAGAAAAGACTTATATCAAATAGCGAAGCCTTCACTGGGGAATCTGGTATAGAGGTTTCATATCACGCAAACTTATTCCAACAAAAGATGCCCTGGGATAGCCTTCCTGGGGAATCAAGAAGTCAACATTATAGAATAAGGTCAAACTCATGGGGATTTTAAATAAAACCCAGAACTTGGCGGGTGAAAACCCAAAGGGTTGAAAACTGTCTCAACACTTCTTAGAAAATATACTGCCATGGTCTAGTTTCCTGGGAAATAAATACAACAATAATGCCAATACTACAGAAAGAGCAACATTTTGCAAATAGTTCCATCTCAGCACACCAAGGGAAAAAGACCTTTCGTCATATGAGAGAAGACTTTGCTGGAGAATCTGGGATAGAGGATTCAGACCATGTAAACCCATAATAAAAAATGAACCAAGACTTGACTGGGACAATACAATCATAAACTCAATACCACACCTTACTCCAATTGGTATCGTCTTCAATATACAAAAAAAAACACGCGCATACCAGCGAAAACGACCTGAGAAAACCTTCTCAGGGGAAACAAAACTTCCCAAAATTACTGGAGTTCGTCCATTCCTGTGATCACCACTTTTGTTTTCCTCTTGAATCACATAATCTAAAGTAAAAGTAATTTGTAAATTCTTTTTGAAAAACAATTTTGTTATTTAATCTTTTTTCTTTGAAAATTATTATCAATAATAAATGGAGTCCTCATAAGTAGAATAAAATAAGAATTACAAAGAATTGGGTAAAAGCTTAAACTTCATTGATAGAATGGTAGTCTGCGAATGGCGAGACTCCATGTATGATTACAAAGTTTAGAAAATGATAATATATAATGGAAAAGATACATTGGAATACAATGACCACTATTACCTCTAACAACTTTGAAATCCTGAGCAGCAGCTTCTGTTGAAGTATGGTGAGGATCCAAGAAGATTGTTGCTTCAATGATCAAGTCTTGTCTGATGTAGTTACTTACCAAGAAAGTCCCTAACTTTTGCCTAAGCTGCCCTTGTGGGTTTTAAACGTAGCGGGAATTTTTATTCTGTTTATGTCTCTAATTTTTTCCTAGACCTCCCTTTCGGGTTTTCGGCCTACCGAGACGCTCCTTTTTGCCTAAGCCGCCCTTTCGTGTTTTCAACTTAGCGAGATGTTCTTTTATTTCTTTTAGGCGAAGTATTTCTTGACTGCATCAACATTAATGAGACGTGGGAACTCCTCGCCATCCATAGTTTCAAGAATTAATGCATCCCCAGAGAAGGCTTTCTTGACAACATATGGGCCTTCAAAATTGGGAGTCCACTTGCCCCTAGAATCAGCGTTAAAAGACATGATCTTCCTGAGCACGAGGTCTCCTTCTCTGAATTCACAAGGTTTAACCTTCTTATCAAAAGCTTTCTTCATTCTCTTCTGATATAAATGCCCATGATACAAAGCTGTCATTCCCTTCAATCAAATTCAATTGGTCAAACCTATTCTGGACCCATTCATCCTCTTACAACTTGGTTTCCATTATCACACGCAAAGAGGGAATCTCAACCTTGATTGGGAGTAGAACTTCCATTCCATACATAAGGGAGAACGGGGTTGCTCCTGTTGAAGTGCAGACAGATGTTCGATACCCATGTAAAGAAAAAGGGATCATTTCATGCCAATCTTTATAAGTAACAACCATCTTCTGGATGATCTTTTTGATATTCTTATTAGCAGCTTCAACAGCCCCATTCATCTTCGGCATGTACATAGATGAATTATAATGGACAATCTTGAATTCTTCACAAAGTTCTATCATCATCTTGTTGTTCAGATTCGAGCCATTGTCAGTGATAATTCTACTCGGCACACGATACTAACATATAAGATTATTCTTAATGAAGCGCACTACCACCTGCTTAGTAACATTAGCATATCAAGCAGCTTCCACCCATTTGGTGAAGTAATCAATTGCTACCAAGATGAAACGGTGTCCATTCGAAGCTTTTGGTTCTATCATTCCAATCATGTCAATACCCTACATATAGAAAGGTCGCAGGGAAGAGATAACATTAAGAAGTGTCAGAGGCACATGAATCTTATCAGCATAAATTTGGCATTTATCACACTTCTTTGTAAATTTGTAATAGTCAGATTCCATTGTCAACCAATAGTAAGTTGCCCTTAGCATCTTTTTAACCATCGAATATCCATTGGCATGCGTGCCAAATGAACCTTCATGAATCTCATGCATCAACATGTCTGCTTCGTGTCTATCCACGCATCTGAGCAAGACCATGTCATAATTTCTTTTGTACAACACATTTTCACTTAGGAAGAAGCTGCCAACCAATCTTCTCAATGTCTTTCTATCCTTATTTGATGCACCAATCGGGTATTCCTGAGTCTGGAGAAAATGCTTGATATCATAATACCAAGGTTTATCATCTGCTACCTCTTCTGTTGTAAACACATGAGCGAGTCTATCCATTTGCCGAACCATAATTCGAGGTATATCATTCCAAGTATTCACTTGATACATAGAAGTCAGAGATGCCAGAGCACCCGCCATTTGATTTTCTTCTCTGGGGATGTGATGGAATTCAACTTTATTAAAGAAGGGTAATGATCTTCTAGCATAATCTTTGTAAGGGATCAAGCCGGGGTGACGAGTATCCCACTCTCCTTTAATCTGATTTATTACTAAAGCTGAATCACCATACACGTCAATAATTTTAATTCTAAGATCAATAGCTTCCTCGAGACCCATGATGCAAGCCTCATATTCTTCCATATTATTAGTACAATCAAATGTCAACCTTGCAGTAAAAGGGATGTGTGATCCATGTGGAGTGACAATCACAACACCAATTCCTTTACCATAAGCATTCACATATCCATCAAATATCATACTCCAGCGAGATTCAGGATCAGGACCTTCCTCAGGCAATGGTTCATCACAATCTTTCACTTTCAGAAACATCACATCCTCATCGGGGAAATCATACATCACAGACTGATAATCATCAACTGGTTGGTGAGCAAGATAATCTGCCAACAAGCTTCTTTTAATAGCTTTTTGAGTGTGGTATTCGATGTCATATTCAGATAACAACATCTGCCAGTGGGTAATCCTCCCAGTAAGAGCATGCTTTTCAAAAATGTACTTGATTGGATTCATTTTGGAGATCAACCAAGTAGTGTGATTCAACATATACTACCACAAACGTTTTTCCTGCCAGGCCAGAGCATAACATGTCTTTTCCAGTATGGAATACCGTTACTCACAATCAGTAAACTTTTTACTGAGATGATAAATGGCATACTCTTTCTTCCCTGTTTCATCTTGTTGCCCTAGAATACAACCCATGGAATTATCTAACACTGTCAGATACATAATCAATGGTCTTCCTTTAACATGAGGGAGCAAGATAGGAGGTTCAAGCAGATACTCTTTAATACTTTCAAATTCCCTTTGGCAGCCATCTGTCCACACACAACCTTGATCTTTCTTTAACAACTTAAAGATCGGTTCACACGTTGCCGTCATGTGGGAAATGAATTTGGAAATATAATTCAAATGCCCGAGGAACCATCTGACTTTCTTTTCAGTTCTCGGCGCTGTCATTTCTTGAATTGCTTTAACTTTATCAGGGTCAACCTCAATCCCTCTCTGGCTAACAATGAAACCCAACAATTTCCCTGACCGAACACCGAAGGTACATTTATTTAGATTCAAGCGGAGACGATACTTCCTCAAACACTAAAACAACCTAAACAAATCTTCTGCATGCCCTTCTTCAGTATGGGATCATATCATCGACATATATCTCAATTTCCTTGTGCATCAGATCATGGAATAGGGTTGTCATAGCCCTCTGATATGTTACACCAGCGTTCTTTAACCCGAAGGGGATCACTCTATAATAGAATGTTCCCCAGGGTGTGATAAACGTTATTTTTCCCATTTCCTCAGGAGCCATCCTTATTTGATTATACCCGGAAAATCCGTCAATGAACGAGAAAACTTTAAATTTTACTGTGCTATCCACTAACATATCAATGTGTGGCAATGGAAAATCATCTTTTGGACTAGCTTTATTTAGATCTCTGTAATCTACGCACATGCAAACTTTTCCGTCTTTCTTCAGTACTGGGACAATATTGGAAATCCACTGAGGGTACACTGATGTCACAAGAAAACCATCATTAATCTGCTTTAAAAATTCTTCTTTAATCTTCACTACCATATCTAGGCGAGTTCTTCGCAACTTCTGTTTGATTGGCGGACACTCTGGCTTCAGCGGCAAACGGTGCTCTATAATATCTGCATTTAGACCAGGCATATCTTGGTAAGACCAAGCAAAAATATCCACATACTCTTCCAACATCTCAATCAACATGCTCTTCACATCATGATGCATTAAGGCTCCAATCTTGACTTCCTCGGATCTTCTTCTGAACCTAAATTGATTACTTCTAATGGCTCTTTATATGGCTGAATGGCATTCCCCTCGCGCTCAAGAAACCGTAAGACCTCTTCCGGAATCTTATCATAGTGTTCTTCTTCGGCCCCATAAACAGGACATTCAAATTTGGGAGAGGCTGCAGGGTCATTGTATTCAACGAGTTTTTTAATTAATCTGCACATATGATTTATGATTGCTTTTAGAAACTGACACATATAACATGTGATCATTCAGATTCAATTTTAGTTATTATTTATTTTGAAAGTTTTTTTTATTACCATTTTCCAAGAAAAAAAGCAAAAAAATAAAGACACAATTTGGGAAACAAAGACAACTTTTATTATTGATTTTAAAAATCAAAGCAAACAGATAAGCCCATACAATATCAATACTTTCACCTTAGGCAGAGTGAAAGCTTTTCAAAAAGATTAACAAAAACGAATTACTTTGAAACATGTATGCAAGAGGGAATATCAGTGGTGATCCAGTTCTGAACCCTAACTCTGTGCGTCACAAAATTTTGCATTTATGGCTCTGCTTTATCTTCCACAATGGCATTAATCCCGAAAACAGTTGGATGAAGATAACCCCCACTACAAAAGATGTCTTGATACTTGCCTGCAACAGACTTCAGCTTCATACTCTTACCTTTATCATTCTTCACAGAGAACCTCAAGCCAGCTCTATTCTTGTTTACCAGTGGATCAACAATTTGTCCCCATACTTCATTATGGCCGTTACGCACAACCTGCCGAGCATCCTTAAATTAAGCCATAGAATTCTCATTTCCTCTAATATTATCAATGGATAAAGCTTGGAACTGGGTTCCAATAGCATCTTCATCCCCCTCCACAATGCTGAAAGAGGACAAATGAGATATCAATAATGCTTGCTCTCCATTTATAATTACCATTTTTCCTTCGCGCACAGACTTCAACTTCTGGTGTAAAGTTGAAGTGACAGCCCCTGCCTCGTATATCCACGGCTGTCCCAACAAACAACTATAAGTGGGTACAATGTCCATGACCTGGAAAGTAATCTGAAACAAGTGTGGGCCTATATGAATAGGCAAGTCCACTTCACCAATAACAGATTTCCTTGATCCATCAAACGCTTTCAAAATAATGCCACTCGGGCGCATGGGCGTTCCTTGACATTTCAACTTCATAAGTGTGCTCCCTGGTATAACGTTCAATGCGGATCCATTATCAATCAGCATATTGGATAGTGAATGATTCTTGTAGTTCATAGAGATGTGAAGGGACAAACTGTGATTCCTTCCTTCATCGGGTAGTTCGTTATTGCAGAAACTCGGGTTATTACATGACGTAATGGTCCCTACCACACTGCTGAATTGGTCTACAGGCATATCACTTTCCACAAAAGCTTGGTCCAATACCCTCATCAAAGATTCTACTTGAGTAGAGGAGTTCATCAATAAAGCCAAGATATATATTTTTGAAGGAGTCTGCAGTAGCTGGTCCTCAATTCTGTAGTCGCTCATCTTGATTATCTTTAAAATATCATCCACCTCTTTTTCTAGTGTAGCTCCACTAGATTCACCCACTGCCTTCTTGGGTTCAACATCTTCAACAATTTTGTTTCCAATACTAACATCTCCATGAACAACTGGTGCGAATATACGACCGATGCGGGTCACTCTGCTAGTCTCAGCAATATTTCCAACATTAGGCATTGGCTAGACGGGAACTTCCACACCATCCTCTAAAATTTTAGCATTATATTTGTAGGGTACAATCTTGTTTGACTCGTAGGGGACAGGACCCGATAAACTAATCACCAATGGAGTAATAGATGGCTTGCTATGATATTCAACATCAAAAGGGGTGTGTGCACCAAAACAAGGCACAATAACATTTAATCCCTCTTCAACATATTCAGTCATTGAAGAGTCATCTCTGGAAAACATATCTTCATCTAAGGAGAAGAACTCATCCACAGAGGCATACTCATCATCTGACTCTTCTTCATCCAAACAAACCTCAATCTCATTAACCTCATGGTAATCATCCCTTTGGCCTGTAACCTTGATAGTTCCATTATCCAATAACAACTGGATACCTTTCCTTACAATTGAACATCCTCGGAGGTCCCGGCAGCAAATTCGGCAAGATCCATACTGATGTTCTACCTAACCAGCCATGTGGCAGAAAGTAGCATGCAATTGTACAAGATCCTCATTCATATATTCCACTTCAAAGATTCTGAACTCTCCAGGACATCCAGAAACCATGTTTACTTCCTCTTCATACTCTTCCCTAGGCCTGATTATATGGATGATGCCCTCATCCATCATCTCCTGCAAATCAACCTTTATCTTGTCACAACCCTGTATATATATACTGCAAATAGCACAACCAGCATGGTCATGCGTATAGTAGCTAAATTCACAGAGGTCTGCATGCATTTTTACCAAATCTCCTCTAACCAAATTAATATCGAAAATCCAGAAGTCTCCTAGATAATTGGCCACCATGTTCACAGCATTTGCTCCTCCATGCTTGCGTAAAGGATTATCTTTCACATTAGGGCCAACATCATTGAAAGATAAGATACCAGTCTTCACCAATTTTTGTACTTCAGTCTTCAAAGGATAGTAATTCTCAACATTGTTCCCTGGTGCTCCCTGGTGAAAAGCACATGTTTGTTCTTGCTTATAATACCAAGGAAATGGTGATGGTACAGCGGGAGGTGGTCTGGTATGAACCAACTTCTTCTGAATTAACGCCGGGAGTAATTCTTTATAGCTCATAGGGATAGGGTCATAACTCTCCCTTCTCTGATTATACCCTTTATTCCCATGATGGGATGGTCTCTGATAAGTAACGGTGGTTGGAGCTACACCAACAACTGGAGTTACTGAGGCGACTTGTTGATGACGCTGATAATTTATTCTAGGAGGATTAACCCTCCTCTCTTGCATATAAGCATTTTTATCTCCTTCCTTCTTTTTGGAAAACCCATAGGATGGCTTCTTCGTACTTTCAGAACTTTCACTTTTTGTTAAACGACCCTCTCTTATAGCCTCTTCCAAACAGATACCCATGCCCACCATTTCAATAAAGTCACTTGGTGCACTCGCTACCATCCTCTCATAGTAGAAAGCACCCAGAGTCTTCAGGAAAATCATGGTCATCTCCTTATCTTCCATGGGAGGAATTACTTGGGCGGCTACCTCACGCCATCTCTGTGCATATTCTTTGAATGATTCCCTGTCTTTCTGGACCATGACCCTAAGCTGATCATGGTCAGGCACCATGTCCATGTTGTATTTGTATTGTATGATAAATGCATCTACCAAGTCATGGAAAGTATGGATATTGACCCTGTCCAAACTCATATACCACTTCAATGCAGCACCAATCAAACTATCCTGAAAAAAGTGAATCAGCAGATGTTGATCATCAGTGTGGATAGACATTCTTCTTATATACATCACAAGATGAGCACGAGGATAAGTGTTTCCCTTATACTTATCGAATTCCGGGACTTTAAACTTCGCAGGTATCTTGACATTCGGGACCAAGCATAAATCATTCACATTCTGCCTGAACAATTCCTTTCCCCTGAAAGCCTTCATCTCCCTCTGCATCTTGTCAAACTGCTCTTGAAAATCATCCATTCTATCATAGATACCCAAGCCTTCACTTGGTGGAGGAAAAGGATGATACACATCATCATTAGCAAACGGGACCATATTCACCGAAGGAGGTGCAGCAGGAGTAGCATGCACCACAGGAGGTGTAGGAGTAACAGTAGTCTGAACAACTGGAGTATCTTGAGGACCAAGATTGAAACCTTCAGGAACACAGTTCTATGGAATTCCCCATGGATAACCTTGAGGCATGTGATTCTGAACAACAGTTGGAGTAGCAGACACAGGAACAATCGGAGCTTCAGTAGTAACCCTTGTCTGTTGAGGTTGAACACTCGATGGCTGATTCTGAGCAGCCACCAGAGATTCCATTAGAGCAGTGAGATTGGCCATGCCGGACTTCAAAGTAGAAACTTCCTCACGTAGCTCGCGATTCTCTTATTCTAAGTTGTTCATTTTCCTTCTAAAATTACCTCGAGTATTATAGTGGTGAGACAACTTGCTGAATGAAGTAAAGAAGATTGGTAAGACACTTGGATATGCATAATAAATGCAATAAATATATGCAATATGATACAAGATATGCAATGCACATAATTTATTTTATTATTAATATTTCATGGGACTTAAAGATTTATAGACACGTTGCAAATATCAAAGTAATAACACATTTGAAATACTGAATTTTTTTATTATAATAACTTCAAAATGGATTACAAGTTTCAATAATCCCAAGTACAAGATGAAAGTAAATTCTAAAACCCAAAGAAGTAAAGATGATGAAGATCACTCTATATGCTGGCGCTTCCCTGTAAGCCTGGCAATCTGAGCCTCCAACCTCTGGTTTTCCTCCGCATATCTGGTGGAAACCTCCTTCCAATCACCTGAATCGGGAAGTGAGCAACTAGCATCTGACTGAGGCTTAGAGGAAAATAAATGCCCTTGCCTCTCCATTGTCTCTACAGCCTGACTCTCAAGAATCTCAATCAAGTCGTCTTTCTCCTTCAAGTTTGCTCTATAGGAAATTGCTAAAGTTTCGAACTTATTCTTCCAAGCTTACTTTTCCTGTTGCATCCTGACTAAACCAAGTTGTAGCTCTTCCACAGCATCCAATAGGGGAGGAGTGTTCTTCACAAACAAATCAGGCATAGGTTCTTCCCGTGAATACGACATATTCAACTGAATAACTCTCGTTTGGACCCACTGAAGATAAGGCTCCAAAGAAACAGCCACCCTAGGTCCCAAGTCTTTCCTACTCTTCCTATGAATGTGACGCCAAGCCTTCTCAATATGATCCCTAGCTTCCTTATGGTCTTCTCCCTCTTTCAGGAAGAAACTACTCAAATGAATACTATTTGGTTTATCCCTCATCGGATAACCAAGCTTTCGTCATGCAAGAACAGGGTTGTAGTTAATTCCTCCCTTTGTACCAAGAAGAGGTACATTGGGGAAACTACCACAACTGTCGATAATCTCCACATCATGGTAAGCTCGGTGATACCAATCAATATCTGAGTGAGTAAGTTCCATGATCTTAGAAGCCCAACGGGGTTCCTTCCTGACATCCCAGAAAGCATCAGACTGAGGAATATGAGAAATAAACCACCGATACAACAGAGGCGTGCAACATATAATCATCCCCCCATGATAAGAATTCCAAAGATGAATAGAGTAATAAGCATCACCTAATAATATAGGAAATGGTTTTCCAATCATGAAGATACTGATAGCATTAATGTCAACAAACTTTTCCACATTAGGAAATAAGAACAACCCGTAAGCAAGTAGAGCAAAGATGGCCTCAAAAGCGACTGTACTCTTCATCCTGGAAATGTAACGAGCTTTCTCCAATAAGAACTGGGTTGGTAATCCTTTAATCCCTCCATTAGTAGTCATATGGTCTTCAACCTCAGACTTCCCCGGATGGATCAAAGAAATAATCTCGTGTGGTTTTGGCTCACCCTCAAAACCAGTAAAAGGAACACAGTTGGTAATAGGTAAATCCAACAGATAAGAATACTCCTCTAGTGTAGGCATCAACTGATAGTCAGGGAAAGTAAGCAATGATACACCAGATCATATAACTGGACAAAGGTCGAGAGAATACCCTCCTTCATCCTAAGCTTCATGAGAGGAATGATGGATCCATACTTCTTCCAAAAATCTGCAGAACACTCAATCTCGGGAATTAGATTGATCAACTCATCTATATTGGGATCTCTGAAACTGTAATTTCCGGTCTTTATTTTTCCAGAATCCATGGTCAAAAGGTACCTGAGACATTCACAAATAGACAACTTTCAAGTCCCTTGAAATAAAATTTCTCCAAAAGATGCTTATGAGTGCATGGATGCATGATGCAACAATCACATACAAGATCACAAACATAGGGTTCATAGGTTCAACGTCACAAGCATGAGGTCGAAGGTACTACCCATAAGGTATGGTATAAAAGTTATCACCTACCGAACAAGGTTCTAGAGGTTCCTAGAGTCTATATCATTCCTTCGAATATTACCAACTTCCTGATTAACTCAGTAATTAGTAATATTCTCAAGAAAAACTCATCCGAGCATACTATCGCGTGACAACTATTTTTGGATTAATCTGGCATAGCTTCCGCACTACACCTAAAAGGCCAAGATGGGTTAGGTATTCTAGGGTCCTCAGCTTCAGCAGGCTCCCAGGTCGAAAGCAGTACGTCTTTCCGATTACTTGGTAAACGATACTAAAGTCAAAGAGGCCTCCACTGAGTGTGGGATATCATGCCTCCTTTTTTGGGATTACTCCCTCAAAGTTAACATGACTATACCTCCCGTCATATCTTAAAGTTTGCCCAAGTCCGGGTATAGGACTTATAAGGAATCACCAAGCACCCTGAAAACTAGGAAAGTCCAGACAAACATACATACAATATATAACAAATAAACAATAGCACATATACAGATATAGACAAAGATAGTTTTAACCCACTTAGGGATGGACCAGCAAGAGGTCAATCTTTCCCCAGTGAAGTCGCCATTTTTCTCTGTAGCAGTAGAAATGTTTAAGACTAAGCCATTGGATTGACTAGACTTATACAGATCAAAACAAAAATCGCCACCGCACTTTATTGTTTCCAAAGGAATGGGAAAAGAGCGAATAACACAAATAAGAGGGGGAAATATTTAGGTAAGGGGGTTGGTTATGCAAAGGGAAGGTATTAGCACCCTAAACATCTACGATACTTCGCAGGAACCTCTTCGTAAAATCAACATATTTTGGCTATAAAATGTTGTATATAAAGAAATAGATGGTGGAGGTGAGAAAAGAAATATTTTTTTATAATTTTTGCACCCGCCGCGGTTGTGAACCTTTAGTGCCTACGTACCACCATTCGTGCAATAGGGGATCAGGGTACACGTAGTTCCTTGTTGTACCCCAAAATTTTCCCTCTCATTTCTCAAGGAATCACCCTGGATCCTCAAGTTTTCTCTCATCTAATTCCAAGCCTTGAATTATCAATTTTTCCAAGAAAACCATTCACAAGGGAAAAATTGTCATTTGCACACTGAGAAATCTAACTTTGACTTTTGGATCAAAATCAAATCTAAAAAAAAATCATATTTCATCAAGACATGTTGGAATATGAAGTTTGTTTCATCAAGAATTTCAAAAGTCAAATTTTACTTTGGAAAAGTCAAATTCTAAATATTTAGAAATTTTTCTAAGTGTTTAATAATATGACAATTTCAGAACTTGTGGGCCAGTGTTCACACTCAGCAAATTCTGGATATTCTCAAGACAGAGTTCGGTCAGAACTTCTGGACCAATTTTCACAAAGGTATAGTCAGATCCAACATTACTAAATATTCTCAAATGGATCTGGCGCGCTGTGCATATCATGGTCATTACTAAATATTACACCAGATCCAACATTTTTAAAATAAAATAAATTAAAATGTGGCGCGTTGGATGGAGTCTGACTCACAAAAGTAATGAGATCCAAGGGCTCCTGAGGCACGCGTATGGTAAGGAAAGCATATTATATCCGTTTCAAAAAAATAATGTGACTTCATGTCATTGGTTGAAGACGGACATGTCATCGTCTTCAACCTCCAGCAATCCCCAAATTGAATCCTTTTAACTGTAAAATTAGCAAACCAGGCCGGTACCATTAGATTCGTCTCTTCAAGACAATTATAATGGTACCATCGCGCCAAATTTATGTAAATTGTGCAAGGATGTTGTGATACGGTGGGAGAACTGACTTGATTGTTTTGCGTTTTATCACAAATGTAGCGGTTAGCAAGAGTCGCCACAGACTTTTCTTTTATCCAAAAAGGAAAGGTGAAAAAGCACAGGAAAGACCTTTAGAGATGTTTTCTTGAGTTCGGGGGGTAGATTATGAAAAGGGAAGGTATTAACATCCTTTCCAGCCATGGTTTTCCATGGGCTCTTAGTTACTTGCTAGATCACTTGCTTTTGTTTTGAAATGTGCTTTGTGATGTGGGTTTCGAAAGTATTTTGAAAAGTCGTCATCGTTTAGGAAAACTTTTGTAATGATCCTCGTTTGTAAGAATGCATACAAAAGTGTTGAGCTTTTGAAAATATTTCACGTTTGGAAAGTGTTTTGAAAGTTTTTTGAAGGTGTATGTGATTGTTTTTTGAAAATAGCAAGGATGTTTGTTTTGAAATTGAGCAAGCAACTAAAAGTAATCTACCTACTCAAAAGGTCTTAGATGTTCTATTCCTCCTCCTTTAGATGTTGTTATCTTACCATTGATTTGATAAGAAGCCCCATCGTTGGATATGAAGGGACGGGCGTTGGGTCATCGTATGACCATGATAGCAATGTTGTGAGATGACTTATCACTTTTCTTTTAGGGACTAAGATCATTTTGAAAGGAAACTTTGATAGTGTCATCGAGGGACTATGATCTTGTATTTTTCGATTTATTTGTGCTAAGACATCCCATATGCATAAGATGGCCATTTTGTAAGGCAACAAGTGGAATTACCCTAAGGGTGTAAGTGTGCGAGTGTATTTTGATTGCATGCATAACTTGTCTTGAATTAGGGTTTTCTAAGAATTGATTTTAGTCTTGCCATACACACCCTAATTACTAACAACATTTGAAAGCAATGAAAGTACGGAAAACAAAGATTCTACGCTATTACAATCATTAGGGGGATGGGGTGTACAAATTTCAAATGGGGATTGCAAATTAAATCCTATGTTACTATTACAACCATATTGAAATAGATAAGAATGTACAGGAAATGTAAAATGCTTATTTATTAAAAAAAGAAATAAGTTTTATTTAAGAAAATATTTTTTTGTCTTTTTATGTTAAAAGAAAATATACTATGTGAATATGAAATATTTTTGGTGTTTTTTTTATTAGTGAAAAGTAAAACTGATGAAAAATAATAAAGGAAAGAAAAAAAAATCAGCGCAAATGCTGAAAATAGAAGAGGTCAGAAGTTCTAACTCTGACTTGCTGCACAAACAGAAACAATGTTAGTAGAAATATGGAAGTTCAGAAGTTCTGGATCTTCTGAGGATTCAGAAGTTTTCAGAAGTTCTGATGCAACTGTAATAACTTTGCCTCCCTCCAACTTAGTTAGAACATCTTCAACTTAGTCATTTCTTAACAGAACAGAAGTTGCACATATAACAATTATGACAAATTTCATGAAATATCAGAAGCACAAATCAGAAGCAACATGGATTTGCTAATCCTAATTCTGAGTCCTAATTTCTTTATGAAACTCTGAACTGGGATTTCTTCTACTTAGGCAGGTAGATGCATGAAATTTCAGAATATGTACATCATCAGGATCATAATATCTACATTATGTTAAATATGCAAAATCTGACAATGCCTAATTAGTATGATGAGAGTCAGCAGAAAACTTACCTTGCAGTTGGAAAAGATTCCGTGAACTGGAGGTTGATCCTGAACTCTAGTGATGTTCTGAGCAACTTCTTCATGTACTCAGCAGAATGGAAGTTTGCAACTTCTGGAACAACCAAGGGGTGATATTCTGACTTCTTTGAGGTGGAGGTGGATGGAGAGTGTATGGCAGTAGGAATACAGAAGTTAGGGTAACTTCTAAAATGTGAATCAGCAACTGCATGGATGGCTTTAGTCAAGAAACATTTGAGGAAAAATGGAGTTTGAATGCAAGAATCAAATGCTAAGGTTTTGTATTTTTGTGTTTATAGTTTTGTGGATTCTTGGAATTTTTGCAGGAGTTCAAGACTTTTCTTTCTCAATTTTCTGACCTCTTCTCAATGGCTAATGGTGTTCTATTTATAGGCAAAGGTTTTGTAGTTTGGAGATGTCAAGTGGCGCCAACATCATGTGCTAGATGTTGACTTACTCCTGAAGTAAGCTTAAACAAGCGTGGCTTAATGCATCAAGTGGGATGGTTAGGAGTGCCTAAGCTAGATTTGTCAGCATGAATTAAGGAAAAGTAGAAGCAGTGCATGGGCCTAGCATACTTTTTCACAAAAGTTTGTCCTCCCAAGACAGTAGGGGTACACGTGGGGGAAACCCTTTGGATAGAAACTCAAAAGTGGTTGTGAGCATTTAATGAGTTCCCATGTGAATCTATGCATCATTGCTTTATTCTGGATCAGAAGTTCTGTTTCAGCGTAGCATCCAATCTTCTGATCCTTTTATCTTATGGCTTCAGCATGTTCTGAAGGATCCCTCGGACTTTCCAATAAGCTTGCATCACGCTTAGTAACCTTCTTTGATTTAACCTGGCAAACTCTGACTAAACCTTTGTGAAAATTGGTCCAGAAGTTCTGACCGAACTCTGTCTTGAGAATATCCAGAATTTGCTGAGTGTGAACACTGGCCCACAAGTTCTGAAATTGTCATATTCTTAAACACTTAGAAAAATTTCTAAATATTTAGAATTTAACTTTTCCAAAGTAAAATTTGACTTTTGAAATTCTTGATGAAACAAACTTCATATTCCAAAATGTCTTGATGAAATATGATTTTTTTTAGATTTGATTTTAATCCAAAAGTCAAAGTTAGATTTCTCAGTGTGCAATTGACCATTTTGCCCTTGTGAATGGTTTGCTTGGAAAAATTGATAATTCAAGGCTTGGAATTGGATGAGAGAAAACTTGAGGATCCAGGGTGATTCCTTGAGAAATGAGAGGGAAACTTTTTAGGTACAACAGCTGCCCTTGTTCAAACTTCTTGAACCTGAAGGGTTAGATTGGCGGATCCGCCATTCGTGAATTAAAGGTAAAATATGTTTGAACACTATAGTGCCCAGAAATTTACACTCGAGGTTGGATGGTGAATGGGCTTATAAATGCCATTTGGAGGAATGTTGTTAAATGCTAGAAGAAATATCAACACAAATCTCTTCTTGATTTATACTAAACTTGATGTTTTACCTGTGAGAAAAGATGTTGGTAAAATGCAAATGCTTGCCTGATGTTCACCAGATGTGGTATCATGCTAAATGCATATGGTATGTACAGGTTATGGTTAATGAATGTGAAATGTATGTTTTTGTCCCGGAAAATAAATCCCTGACTACTGCTGAGGAAATCCTGGGAGGTTGAATCCCTGATTGCCTGTTGGAAATGAAAAACATGCATATCTTCAAATTTTATTAAAAGGATGCTTTTCTGGGAAATATCGCTCAAATGTCAGTTGTTATTTGGTCGAATCCAGACTTCACAGTTGCTGAGGATGAAGTAGGTGGCTGCTATCCTGGTTGGATCCAGGCTTCACAACAACTCACTAGAGGAAAAGATGGATTAACTGTTATCTGTTCGGATCCAGGCTTTGCAGAAAATTCCTTGAAATTGAATAGTTATATGGTCGGGTCCAGGCTTCACAACAACTTGCTGGGGATGCGGAGGTTAACTGTTATCTGGTCGGATCCAGGCTCCACAGTAACTTACCGGAGGAAAGGATGAATTAAATGTTATTTGGTCGGATCCAGGCTTTGTAGAAAATTCCTTGAAATTGAATAGTCATCTAGTCGGGTCCAAGCTTTATGGTCTTTTGGAAAGTTGTACTATTATATGGTCGAATCCAGGCTTCATAGTGTCTTTCTGGGAATCATAGTTAATTGTTATTTGGTCGGGTCCAGGCTTTACAGTATACTGTTTGAAAACGGTTATCTAGTCGGGTCCAGGCTTTGCAGATTTATTTGAAATTAAGGTCAATTATTATCTGGTCGGGTCCAGGCTTTACAATAAACTATTTGAAAACTGTTATCTGGTCGGGTCCAGGCTTTGCATATTTTTTTGATGAGGTCAATTGTTATCTGGTCGGGTCTAGGCTTCACAATAAACTGTTTGAAAACTGTTATCTGGTCGGGTCCAAGCTTTGCAGATTTCTTTGATGAGGTCAATTGTCATCTGGTCAGGTCCAGGCTTCACAATAAACTGTTTGAAAATTGTTATCTGGTCGGGTCCAGGCTTTGCAGATTTCTTTGATCAGGTCAATTGTTATCTGGTCGGGTCAAGATTTCACAATAAACTGCTTAGGGATTTAGTTGTTATCTGGTCAGTTTCCAGGTTTCACAATGAATCTCTGAGGATGATTGCTATCTGGTCGGATCCAGGATTTGCAACGGCTTTCTTGAAAGGATGGAAATGAGGACTAATATCTGGTCGGGTCTAGGTTTCTCAGTCGTTTTTTGGGGATAGAGAGACAACTCTACTGGGGACAAGAAATTAAACCTTAGTCAGATTGAGTTCAAGTTCTTCTATATATTTGAAGAGTAAGGCTATTATCTGGTCGGGTCCAAGTTTCATAGCACTTTGAGATCATCTGTTATTCGGTCGGGTCCAGGGTTCAGTAACTCAAATTGTTATCTGGTCGGGTCCAGGTTAGTGTAACAACTTGAAAATGGTGCTAATATCTGGTTGGATCCAGGTTCCATATCATCTTGGAAATAGTAAAGTCTTTGCTGACAGCTTTACTGGGGATTAGGGGTTGTGGTCCTGTGATTTGCAGTATTTTGAAAGGGAAATTCAAACTAGAGAGTATAGACTCAGTCAGGTAAGGTAGACTCAGCTTGGGGAGGATACACTTAACTAGGGATGATGGGCTCAGCCGGGGATGATGGGCTCATCTGGGGAGGATAGATTATGTTTAGAGAAAATAGCCTTGGTTGGAGAAGATGTACTCAGCTGGGGAAGATGGATTTAGCTGGGCAATTTATGGTGTCTTGATTGTTGTATGTTGATAAATTTTCACTTGGCTGGGGAAATAACTCTGTTGGGGAAATAAACCCTATTGAGGAGGTGAATTTCCATTAGGAAGAGATCCCATAGGCTTCAATCTTGTAAAAATTGACTTAGCTGGGGAGAAATTTTCCAAGAGATTGGGACTCTAGTCAGGGATTGTCTTATGCAAAGAGATTTTATGGGAAACTTTGTTGGGGAAAGGTTTATTGTCACCGTCCTGGTGGGGATAATGATGATGAGATAACTCTGTGGGGGCTATTTCATATACATTAAAGAGATGCTTATTGTTGCTGTGCGCTGATGCTCTGTTGTTGATGCTGCTGTTTAGCAGGACACATGTTCCAAATAGTTTTAATTATGTTCATATGCATATATTCATTCAATATTAGTCATTGGACAAATTTGCATTCAAAATAAAGACAGAAAATTTTGCACTTCAAAGTGTATTTGTATTGATATTTTGCCCATGAATAGGCGTTTTTGTACATAGATACGGAGATCCTAGTAAGAGGAAATCGCCAAAAGGAAAAAAAAATGAGAATGAAAACAAATAGCCATGTGAAATGATCTCATTCCTTCCAGCTCTACTATTTCCCCCAATGTCTTCGAACATCCTTCGTCGTTGATCGAAATTGATTGAATTGATCCTGGACCATTTGAACTTGGACCTTGGTGATAGAATTGACTGTGTTGATTCCACGTGACACAGTCATACGCTTTTAATCCTTAATTTTTTCCTGAACCTCCCTTTCGGATTTTCTGTCCACCTGGATACCATTTTTTTTCCCAATTCGCCCTTTCGGGTTTTCAACTTGTCGGGTGTACAATCTTTTGCATATATCCTATTTTTTTCCCAAACCTTTTGGTTTGTTGGTGTGATCGGTGGATCTGGAACTGACTGTTTAACGCTGGTTCGCGAAATGTCGCGGAAGCAAGAGTCGCCACCGTCTTTTATTTTCTCCAAACATGGACAGGACAAAAGCACAGCAAAATTCCTTATGAGATAGTTTCTCGGTTCGGGAGGTAGATTTATAGAAAGGGAAGGTGTTAGCACCCTTTCTATCCATGGTTATCCATGGGCTCTTAGATACTTGCTCATTTGTGTTTTCAAAAGGTTTGCTTTTTAAGATGTGAGTGGGTTTGAAAAAGTTTCATTTAAAGATTTCATATCGACTCTTGTATCAGTCCTTAAGAGTGTTTGAAAAATCGTTTTGAAAGCTTTTGAAAGTGTCGGTGTGAAAAGAGTTTTTTATTTGTTTTTTAGAGCAAGTATCTATGAGTCATCTACCTACCCTAAGGAATTAGGCTGTGTAAATGTCCTTAAGGTAGTGCTATCTCACCATTGAGAGATAGGTAGCACCACCGTTGGAGGTGTTCGGGTCAATTCGTTTGTAGGGACAGTGTGGTCACCGGAGCAACAGTAGGACACCTTAGAAGCTACCCTTATGCCATTGATCCTTTTTAATTCCGAGGCAACCGTTTCGAGGCAACTGGATCATGTCATGGACATAAGGACTTACTAAACGTCCTATACTCGACGACCACGTTTCGAGGGGCAAGGCAACAGTGAGACGTACCCTAGGGGTGGTGTGTGATTTGTGTGTCATTTTCAGTTATATTTGTCTTGTTCATGCATTGGTGTTCTACGCTTTGTTTTTATTTTTGGCATTCATTCTTTCATGCAAGTTATTAACAGTTAAAAGATGCGGAATTAAAAGTCCTACGCTATTATAAAGGCGCAGGTCTACATCGCCAAATTAATCCAAGACCCGATTTGAAATAAAATAAAATGCGGAAAGAATAAATATCCTAATTAATCTATTACAAGGCTTTGGAGTAATTACATGAAATTTACAAAAAAAGAAACAAAATAAGCGCGCGAAACGGAATTATAATCGAAAGCGAGGGCGTTGGACCCTTTTAAAGAAATTGAATTGAAATTAATAAATTAATTAAGTTTAAAATAAAAGAAAGAATTTTTTGGAGTTTTTGTATTTATGGAGTTTAATGAGAAAATTAAATTGGAATTAAAAAATCCTAATTCTAAACTATTTTTAATTTATTAAAAAAACGTTTAAGTTTAACCTAGTTTTTTCCTAATTATTTAATGGTAAATTTATTTACAAAAAATAATTAATAATTAAATATGGTGAAAAAGAAAAAAAAGGAATAAAAGTATAAAACCCTAATTCTACATTTTTTAGTTTATTACAAAAATATTAAAATTAAAACCTAGAATTAGAACTAAATTAATTATTACATTTATTTACAAAATAAAAACATTAGTGAATTAAATAATAAAATAGATTTTTATTTTTTGTCTTTCTGATTTTTTTATTTTTTATGTTATTAAAATTAATTTTATGGATTAAATAAAACAATTATCATAAATAATCAATTAAAGAAATAAAGAGCAAAAATAAAGAAAGAAGAAAATTGGAGGGATGGACAAACTCTGGGGTGTCTGAACCCAATCAGGAGGTATATTTGAGAAATTTGGCCCATCGAAATCCCAGCCTGTTTGACTTTCAAACGATCACATGCAGACCCATTGACTGGCGTACACAATGGAACTCACATGATAACCATTAGATTGTGGTTCTGGGACACTTGGCAGGCGCAGGATTTGGAGTGCACGATAGTCTTTTGGTGAGAAGCTGCACAGGAGCATGTTAATTGAAAAAATATGAAATACATAGGGGGACCTGGGAATCGAACCCAGGTCCCAATGCTTGCCAGCACCATGTTCCACCAACTGAGCTGTTTTGTCACTTTGTTATTATAATGGAAAGGAATTAATATATAAAAACAAACACACTAATGCTATTAATCAAAAAAACACGCTGAAACTTGAATAGTCCAACCAAGATAGGACACGCAGGCTTCGTCCTCATTGTACCTGTAATCAGAAAAGAGATAGCGGGGGTTTTAAACCCCCACTAAATATACCCTGCGAAAAATAGCGATTACACCATGGGCCATGATAAATTAGGCGCGAGGTGATGAACAGGTTCGTCTGGAGCTTCTGAGTCCAATGGTCCTGGTCTTGTTGTCTAATTTTTCCTGAAGAGGAAAGCCCTAATTTTACAGCTTTGAAACCCTAACGAGCTCCAATGGTGGATTCATGTATAGGGCACGAAAACTCAATTGAATGGCATGGTTAGCTTCAGAATGATTAAACTAGTACAAATCAAGCGTTAGAAATCAAAAATATGGCATGAATTATGAAACACGATTATGCAAACAGTTTGAGAAAGTTTGACTTCTATATACCAATTCCTGAGGTTAGAAGCGTGGAAAAGGATTCAGAAAGTTTCCTTGAGGCCTTGGCAAGCTATTGGAATGGTCACTTTGCCTTGAAACCAACTCTAAGTGCGTTTTCAGTTTTCAATTTTCAATTTTTTCACAAAAAATGCCAAGTTTGTATTCAGGTTTGGGCGCAGCTTCCAGGTTGTTAGCATTAGGGTTGCATTCTGTTTATGTATGGGAATGAATTAGGGTAAGAATTTAAGTCCATAAGCCTTTGCATTGATGAATCAAATATTTGATTCCATGGAATCTTTTCCAATCTTTTCCTCATGAAGAACATGCCAATTTGCACCAAATCTTTCCTTTTTTGATGGGCACGAGATCTTGAGTGAATAATGAGGGCATATGCTGCATAAAAGGATTCAAAAACATTTGTTTAGTATTTTTGTCATATTTTATTTAATTAAATGAATTAATGGTGATAAAAATTCAAATAAATAATAAAAAATGATGAAATAAATCCCCTTTGGGTCAAATGGTCGTGCATAGCCTTTGGATAATGATTCTTGGAAGAAAATGTGGCCCATTAGCAATTTTGAGGCATTTGAAGCAAAGTTGACTTTTCAAAATTCCCAAAAATTTCCCAACTTCCACAAGGCATATCTTGCTCAATTTTTAAGCTTTGATCATGTTCTTGGACATTTTGGAAAGGTCTTGAAGTCCTATAACCAATGCCTTTGGTCCCATGTCATTTTGATTTACCAATCTCAAGTTATGGTCTTTGACTTAAAGTGCCTTTTTGTTGACTTTTGAAAATGACCTATAATGTTGAGATTGATAACTTTTTGTGAGAGCATTTCTTGGACTTGAAGTGTGAAGAGGAGTTGTAGGAAATGTCTTTCTCTTCAAAATGAGCTTTGGATGGAATTTTTATGATAAACCATATGGGAGTTATGCCTTGGTCAAGTTACAGTTGACTTTTTCAACTGTCCAAATATGGAAACTTTTGCATCTTGAGACGTTTTGAGCCATGCTTTGAGAATCATGATCAAGAATTGATCAAATGATGTTTGTGGCTTCAAAATGAGATGTTGACCAAAAATTTGAACTTTTGACTGTCAAATGACCATTTTGCCCCTACAGTTGACTGTTAAGCAATTAGGGTTTTTGACTGTGCAATTTTGTGCTGTAAGTCTTGAAACTTGGCATGTGGATGCTTGACCATGTTTGTAGGCATGTGGGACTTGATTGGACCCTTGAAAACTTCAATTTCTTTGCCAGACCCAAAACCCTAGTTTTTGACTGTTAGGAGGCCTTTGAACTGTGCAACCCTTGGGGAGATTTTGAAGCATGCTCTTTGCAAATCTTGAAGAATATGGGAGGGCAAATTTTGGGGTACAACAGTTGCCCCTGTTCAATCTTCTTAGACCTGAGGATGCAGATTGGCTGACGTGCCTTTCGTAATCCGAAGGTGGAAGATGATTGAACACTAGAGTGCCCAGAAATTTGCGCTCACATAGTAGTGTGATGTGGGGAATGGGCTTACAGATGCCATTTGGAGATTGATGGATAGGATGATGGGCTTATAGATGCCATGCTAAGAGGTGATGGATAGGTGGATGGGCTTATAGATGCCATCTGGGTATTGATCGCGTAAGAGATTCCTTAGTGAGAACTTGCGTACCTGAAAAGAAAATGATTACCTGGCCTGTTACAGGAGCTGGTCTTCAAACTCTTATGTAGATACGCCCTTACTGGTTACAGGAATTGAATCTGGAGCTTCAAAAAGTGATGAATGAACCAGGGATGGTTACTACCTTAACAGGAACGCTGAGAGAACCTTGGATGATTACTACCTTAACAGGAACGCTGAGAGAATCCTGGGCGATTACTACCTCAACAGGAACGCTGAGAGAACCATAGGCGACTTCAACCTCAACAGTAACACTGAGAGAATCTTGGGCGACTTTAACCTCAACAGTAACGCTGAGAGAATCATAGGCGACTTCAACCTCAACAGTAACGCTGAGAGAATCTTGGGCGACTTCAACCTCAACAGTAACGCTGAGAGAATCATAGGCGACTTCAACCTCAACAGTAACGCTGAGAGAATCATAGGCGACTTCAACCTCAACAGTAACGCTGAGAGAATCATAGGCGACTTCAACCTCAACAGTAACGCTGAGAGAATCTTGGGCGACTTCAACCTCAACAGTAACGCTGAGAGAATCTTAGGCGACTTCAACCTCAACAGTAACGCTGAGAGAATCTTGGGCGTCTCCAACCTCAACAGTAAGGATGAGATAATCTTGGATGTCTTCTACTGGGATAAGAATCAGGGAGATCTTAGGGTCGATCTGACTGAACCAGAGAAGGCCTTTGACTGGGTAAGAATCAGGAAAATCTTAGGGTCGATTTAACTGAACCGGACAAGGTCTTGGAATATCTTCAACTGGATAAGAATCAGGGAGATCTTAGGGTCGATCTGACTGAACCGGACAAGGTCTTGGAATATCTTCAACTGGATAAGAATCAGGGAGATCTTAGGGTCGATCTGACTGAACCAGAGAAGGCCTTTGACTGGATAAGAATCAGGGAGATCTTAGGGTCGATCTGACTGAACCGGACAAGGTCTTGGAATATCTTCAACTGGATAAGAATCAGGGAGATCTTAGGGTCGATCTGACTGAACCAGAGAAGGCCTTTGCCTGGATAAGAATCAGGAAAATCTTAGGGTCGATTTAACTGAACCGGACAAGGTCTTGGAATATCTTCAACTGGATAAGAATCAGGGAGATCTTAGGGTCGATCTGACTGAACCAGAGAAGGCCTTTGACTGGATAAGAATCAGGAAAATCTTAGGGTCGATTTAACTGAACCAGGCTAAAGTCTTGGACATAGCTGAGAACTTAACTGGATCTTTCCTGAAAGGTAAAGGTCAGTCATATGCAATGCATGATATGGATCAAGCAATGATGTTCTCAACATAAATGAGATTTGTAAGATATGATGCATATATGCATGCTATAATGTATGGAAATGTGATGTTTATGAACGTATGTTTTGTATTAGGAAAATAAATCTTTGACGGTTTCCGGGAAGTCACTCCTGGGCTGATGTTGAAGAATAGATCTTTGCTTCCGCTTGGGATGATAGTTGCAAGAATACCGGTAGGAGAAGATGACTCCGTTGGGGAATAAACTTGGCGAATGGATTACTCTACGGGGAGAAAAGTACTCTAACGATCTTGCTGGGAAACAATACTCTGTGGGGAGAGAGGTACTTTGCTGAAATGTTGATGGTAACTTCGCTGGGGATACCATTGTTGTGTTGGAAGTGTTAATAGACTTCGCTGAGGACGATCTTTACGTGGCTTTTGGCTTAGGATAACCCAGTTATATCCTGGTAGGGAAATAACCTTTGAATAAAGCCGGGGGACGCGTTCGTGCTCTACGGGGGGCAAGCTTCCAGAATCTACTGGGGATAAGCTTCCTGCTGGGGAGATGATTCAAACTTTCCTGGGGAAATCTTAATTGGACTCTCCTGGGGAAATTTTGAGATGTACTCGGAAAGTGGCTCCGCTGAATGTCTGGTATACCGCCGGGGAACAATCTTAGATCAAGACTGCCGGGGATGCTTGTTAGGAATGTTCGTATGATGTGCCGGGGAATGTTGAGATCTGCGGGGGATACCCAACTTCCCTAAGGCTGATAGTATAGCTTTGCTTGGGGAGAGGGCATTGACCTGCTGGCTCACTCTCTGGGGAGTTAAGGTGTATTGGTTATGTTCTTCATCCGAACTTACCTTGGTACCTTAGTGGACAGAACAATTAGATCGCTTAGACCACTCGTTATTGCCCCAGTTTCTGTTGGAGAAGAAGGTACATGTGGGGGTGCTTGATGACTGCCGATTGACAAATCTTCTTCTGGTAGGCAAATGACGAGATGACGGGACATAGTCATAAGCTTTGATCCCTAACTTTTGCCCGGACCGCCCTTTCGGGTTTTCAGTCCGCCGGGATACCCATTTTTGCCCAAGCCGCCTTTTCAGGTTTTCGACTTGCCGGGTGTACAAATTTTTCCATTTCATCCCTTATTTTTGCCCGAACCCTTTTGGTTCGTCGGGAAGCCCTTATTTTTGCCTAGGCGTGTCAACCTAGAGGGTCTTTGATTTTGCGTAGTATTTTTTCGACTATGTCCATGCTCTCAGGATGTAGGGAGGTGCCCCTGTTATTGTGTTACCATGCTACCAGAAGATGTTTGGTCATGCAAGCTTCGTTGCTGGGAATTCATGTCCAATGCCCCGAGTGGCTCAGGCGGAGGTTTGCCCCTGGCTGTTTGGCATCTTGAGAGATTCCTTGACTCTTGACTGGACTGCCCCAGATGATGGACAATGATCATGCCATGCCCCTTGATTGGAAGTGCTTTTGTTCACTAGGTATTCATCGTGCGAATTTCCCTGTTGTTCAAACAAATAGTCATATGCAAACAATGCTATATCAAAAATGCAAAGCTTATGTCTGTCTTGAAGATTTTGAAAATGCATTCTTTTTCATAAAACAAGTGAATGTTTGTAAAACGTGATGTCAACTCCGTATTTACCGTAGGCCTTAAGGAGTCAGGATACCTTTCGTAACAGTATGCTTTCGAACTAACCCATGCTTCAGCTAGGACTTTTGAGGGTTATAACGTGGCCTGGTTCACAGTTTAAGAAACAAAGGATAAGGCTCAAAATGTATTTGTACCCACCCGCTCTTCGTGATGTTCTTCAAACCTAAACTCAATTGACCGTGCGTTAGACCTTGTTTGAGTCTTTGTCCTGATATTCTGGTGATGGTTCGGATATTGACAGTTTATTTTGAATAGGCAGTCATTTCCTTTTTTGTTGAGGGTTTGTAGGACCTCTTTCTTTTTTGATTTCGTTATCCCTGTTTTTTGCCTGAACTGTTCCTTTTTGTGATTACAGTCAGCGGGATGCCCCAGTTTTGTAAGTCTCCTTCATAGGTTTTGACTTATTGGGTTTTTATTTTGAGAAGTAATGACTGCCTGTCTTTATGATTGTTCAGAACCATCGCTGTCTTTTTTTTTGTTTTGTAAGGATTTCTTTGATGCCATTCATCGTGCACCTGGATCAACTGAGAGAACTACCCTGCCCCAGGTTATGATTAAGGGTTTTAATTTCGAAAAAGAAAAAACTCCAACTTCTTTGGCTCAGAGGGGTTGACGAGGGATTATCTTCCTTATAACTCCAGTGTTTAGGAATTGAAACAATGCCTGTACCTCATCAGCGGGGTCTGTTCAAAAGCATATTGTAGATCGTGGTATCGTTTTCGTCATCCTCCCTCAAGAGGCTTAGCATTATTAATCGAGCGTTGATCATCATAAAAAATATGAAAATAATTTGCATATAGTGAATACGAATATATTGTTTCAAAACAGACGTATGCGATGCATTAATGGAATAACAACATTTAACATGAGTAAATGTTTAAACAAAAGAAGATTACAACTTGAAAATCCTAATGAACAAAAGTCTTTTCATCTTCAGGGCTTGTTACTTCACATGGTGAGCCTTGGAGGGATGGTAGAAAAACTCAGCCTGACCATCTTGTGTGAACTCCAATGCTCCTTCATCAATCAGGTCCTGGATCTTGTTCTTCAGAGCCCAACACTCATTTGTATCATGTCCTGGACTGGCAGAGTGGTAGGCACACCTTTTATTGGGATGATAGGTAGGAGATGCTGTGTTGGGGTTCCGGGGATGAGCCTTTAATGTGATCAGATTCAATCTCAACAGGCATTGTAGAGCCTGAAACAGCGACATGTTGAGCTGGGTGAATTGCCTCCTGGGTTTGTCTGGCTGAGGCTGGTGAGGTTGATTTTGAACTTGTGACCCTGAAGCCATTTGAAGAGCTCCCCCCTTATCTCCTTGTCTCAAAGGTGGTTGAACGATGACTGGCTCTTTACCCTTAGACGTTTGCCCCAGTTGGTTACTCTGAAGCAGTTGGTTGACGAGAACTCCGAGCTCTTCTTGTCTTTGAGCTAAACCTTGAATGATAGTCACCTGCCCCAGCATCTGGGCTTTCAAAGCATCCACTTCAGCTTGCAGATGTTTCATCTGTTCGTCCTCAACACTGCTCCTGACCAAAGTCCCCATGAGAAGTGCTCTCAACTCCTCCTGCCCCTTGGATAGATTCAGAAGGATTTCCTCGAACCGAGTCTCTTGAGCCTGAAGATCCTGGTTCTCTTGAGCCATTGCTGAAATAAACAGCGGAGAGGGTAAGTGACCTGTAACAAGGATACCTGTTATGCAATGATATGTATGATATGCATGTAATGTTTTCAAGGACCTCGCAGGGTAAACAAGAAAATTTGTTAGAATTGGGATCCGGTAGCTTGATTGAAGGAACTTCATATTGTTGAGAGTCCTTCTTCAAGGGTCAAAGGCTCACCATATCGAGTGGGTCATAGCCCCTGACAACCTTGTCTAGAGGAAAATAAATCCCCTTTTGCCCCTGGCTGGATATTTGGTTCATCATGACCTGCATCACAAGCCCCTTGATATCCTTGAAATGGGTTAGTCCTTATGTAGGATGTATGCAATGGTATGATGTTATGCTATGCATGGGGTAATGTAAGTAACCCTGTCATGAGTCCCAATTAAGGACTGCAAACCAAAACCTGCAAGAAACTTAGTAAATCCTGTTATGAGTCCCAATTAAGGGCTATAAACAAAACCTGCAGGGAACTCGAGTGTCAGACAACAAGTATGCAAATAGTCAAGTTGGAAGGCACACAAGTCACACAAGAGAAACCCTTAGAGTTTAGGCCAGCATGGGGTCTAGGTATTACCCTCTTTCAGTTTGTTGGTTCATACCTGTCCTATCAAAAGTAACCGGGTTCTTAGAGGATCCCAATATCACTGACTACCCTCAATCGGTCATAACAGTAACGCTGAGAGAATCTTGGGCGACTCCAACCTCAACAGTAACGATGAGAGAATCTTAGATGTCTTCTACTGGGATAAGAATCAGAGAGATCTTAGGGTCGATCTGACTGAACCAGAGAAGGCCTTTGACTGGGTAAGAATCAGGAAAATCTTAGGGTCGATTTAACTGAACCGGACAAGGTCTTGGAATATCTTCAACTGGATAAGAATCAGGGAGATCTTAGGGTCGATCTGACTGAACCGGACAAGGTCTTGGAATATCTTCAACTGGATAAGAATCAGGGAGATCTTAGGTTCGATCTGACTGAATCAGAGAAGGCCTTTGACTGGATAAGAATCAGGGAGATCTTAGGGTCGATCTGACTGAACCGGACAAGGTCTTGGAATATCTTCAACTGGATAAGAATTAGGGAGATCTTAGGGTCGATCTGACTGAACCAGAGAAGGCCTTTGACTGGATAAGAATCAGGAAAATCTTAGGGTCGATTTAACTGAACCGGACAAGGTCTTGGAATATCTTTAACTGGATAAGAATCAGGGAGATCTTAGGGTCGATCTGACTGAACCAGAGAAGGCCTTTGACTGGATAAGAATCAGGAAAATCTTAGGGTCGATTTAACTGAACCGGACAAGGTCTTGGAATATCTTCAACTGGATAAGAATCAGGGAGATCTTAGGGTCGATCTGACTGAACCAGAGAAGGCCTTTGACTGGATAAGAATCAGGAAAATCTTAGGGTCGATTTAACTGAACCAGGCTAAAGTCTTGGACATAGCTGAGAACTTAACTGGATCTTTCCTGAAAGGTAAAGGTCAGTCATATGCAATGCATGATATGGATCAAGCAATGATGTTCTCAACATAAATGAGATTTGTAAGATATGATGCAAATATGCATGCTATAATGTATGGAAATGTGATGTTTATGAAAGTATGTTTTGTCTTAGGAAAATAAATCCTTGACGGTTGCCGGGAAGTCACTCCTGGGCTGATGTTGAAGAATAGATCTTTGCTTCCGCTTGGGATGATAGTTGCAAGAATACCGGTAGGAGAAGATGACTCCGTTGGGGAATAAACTTGGCGAATGGATTACTCTGCGGGGAGAAAAGTACTCTAACGATCTTGCTGGGAAACAATACTCTGTGGGGAGAGAGGTACTTTGCTGAAATGTTGATGGTAACTTCGCTGGGGATACCATTGTTGTGTTGGAAGTGTTAATAGACTTCGCTGAGGACGATCTTTACGTGGCTTTTGGCTGAGGATAACCCAGTTATATCCTGGTAGGGAAATAACCTTTGAATAAAGCCGGGGGACGCGTTCATGCTCTGCGGGGGGCAAGCTTCCAGAATCTACTGGGGATAAGCTTCCTGCTGGGGAGATGATTCAAACTTTCCTGGGGAAATCTTAATTGGACTCTCCTGGGGAAATTTTGAGATGTACTCGGAAAGTGGCTCCGCTGAATGTCTGGTATACCGCCTGGGAACAATCTTAGATCAAGACTGCCGGGGATGCTTGTTAGGAATGTTCGTATGATGTGCCAGGGAATGTTGAGATCTGCGGGGGATACCCAACTTCCCTAAGGCTGATAGTATAGCTTTGCTTGGGGAGAGGGCATTGACCTGCTGGCTCACTCTCTGGGGAGTTAAGGTGTATTAGTTATGTTCTTCAGCCGAACTTACCTTGGTACCTTAGTGGACAGAACAATTAGATCGCTTAGACCACTCGTTATTGCCCCAGTTTCTGTTGGAGAAGAAGGTACATGTGGGGGTGCTTGATGACTGCCGATTGACAAATCTTCTTCTGGTAGGCAAATGACGAGATGACGGGACATAGTCATACGCTTTGATCCCTAACTTTTGCCCGGACCGCCCTTTCGGGTTTTCAGTCCGCCGGGATACCCATTTTTGCCCAAGCCGCCTTTTCAGGTTTTCGACTTGCCGGGTGTACAAATTTTTCCATTTCATCCCTTATTGTTGCCCGAACCCTTTTGGTTCGTCGGGAAGCCCTTATTTTTGCCTAGGTGTGTCAACCTAGAGGGTCTTTGATTTTGCGTAGTATTTTTTCGACTATGTCCATGCTCTCAGGATGTAGGGAGGTGCCCCTGTTATTGTGTTGCCATGCTACCAGAAGATGTTTGGTCATGCAAGCTTCGTTGCTGGGAATTCATGTCCAATGCCCCGAGTGGCTCAGGCGGAGGTTTGCCCCTGGCTGTTTGGCATCTTGAGAGATTCCTTGACTCTTGACTGGACTGCCCCAGATGATGGACAATGATCATGCCATGCCCCTTGATTGGAAGTGCTTTTGTTCACTAGGTATTCATCGTGCGAATTTCCCTGTTGTTCAAACAAATAGTCATATGAAAACAATGCTATATCAAAAATGCAAAGCTTGTGTCTGTCTTGAAGATTTTGAAAATGCATTCTTTTTCATAAAACAAGTGAATGTTTGTAAAACGTGATGTCAACTCCGTATTTACCGTAGGCCTTAAGGACTCAGGATACCTTTCGTAACAGTATGCTTTCGAACTAACCCATGCTTCAGCTAGGACTTTTGAGGGTTATAACGTGGCTTGGTTCACAGTTTAAGAAACAAAGGATAAGGCTCAAAATGTATTTGTACCCACCCGCTCTTCGTGATGTTCTTCAAACCTAAACTCAATTGACCGTGCGTTAGACCTTGTTTGAGTCTTTGTCCTGATATTCTGGTGATGGTTCGGATATTGACAATTTATTTTGAATAGGCAGTCATTTCCTTTTTTGTTGAGGGTTTGTAGGACCTCTTTCTTTTTTGATTTCGTTATCCCTGTTTTTTGCCTGAACTGTTCCTTTTTGTGATTACAGTCAGCGGGATGCCCCAGTTTTGTAAGTCTCCTTCATAGGTTTTGACTTATTGGGTTTTTATTTTGAGAAGTAATGACTGCCTGTCTTTATGATTGTTCAGAACCATCGCTGTCTTTTTTTTTGTTTTGTAAGGATTTCTTTGATGCCATTCATCGTGCACCTGGATCAACTGAGAGAACTACCCTACCCCAGGTTATGATTAAGGGTTTTAATTTCGAAAAAGAAAAAACTCCAACTTCTTTGGCTCAGAGGGGTTGACGAGGGATTATCTTCCTTATAACTCTAGTGTTTAGGAATTGAAACAATGCCTGTACCTCATCAGCGGGGTCTGTTCAAAAGCATATTGTAGATCGTGGTATCGTTTTCGTCATCCTCCCTCAAGAGGCTTAGCATTATTAATCGAGCGTTGATCATCATAAAAAATATGAAAATAATTTGCATATAGTGAATACGAATATATTGTTTCAAAACAGACGTATGCGATGCATTAATGGAATAACAACATTTAACATGAGTAAATGTTTAAACAAAAGAAGATTACAACTTGAAAATCCTAATGAACAAAAGTCTTTTCATCTTCAGGGCTTGTTACTTCACATGGTGAGCCTTGGAGGGATGGTAGAAAAACTCAGCCTGACCATCTTGTGTGAACTCCAATGCTCCTTCATCAATCAGGTCCTGGATCTTGTTCTTCAGAGCCCAACACTCATTTGTATCATGTCCTGGACTGGCAGAGTGGTAGGCACACCTTTTATTGGGATGATAGGTAGGAGATGCTGTGTTGGGGTTCCGGGGATGAGCCTTTAATGTGATCAGATTCAATCTCAACAGGCATTGTAGAGCCTGAAACAGCGACATGTTGAGCTGGGTGAATTGCCTCCTGGGTTTGTCTGGCTGAGGCTGGTGAGGTTGATTTTGAACTTGTGACCCTGAAGCCATTTGAAGAGCTCCCCCCTTATCTCCTTGTCTCAAAGGTGGTTGAACGATGACTGGCTCTTTACCCTTAGACGTTTGCCCCAGTTGGTTACTCTGAAGCAGTTGGTTGACGAGAACTCCGAGCTCTTCTTGTCTTTGAGCTAAACCTTGAATGATAGTCACCTGCCCCAGCATCTGGGCTTTCAAAGCATCCACTTCAGCTTGCAGATGTTTCATCTGTTCGTCCTCAACACTGCTCCTGACCAAAGTCCCCATGAGAAGTGCTCTCAACTCCTCCTGCCCCTTGGATAGATTCAGAAGGATTTCCTCGAACCGAGTCTCTTGAGCCTGAAGATCCTGGTTCTCTTGAGCCATTGCTGAAATAAACAGCGGAGAGGGTAAGTGACCTGTAACAAGGATACCTGTTATGCAATGATATGTATGATATGCATGTAATGTTTTCAAGGACCTCGCAGGGTAAACAAGAAAATTTGTTAGAATTGGGATCCGGTAGCTTGATTGAAGGAACTTCATATTGTTGAGAGTCCTTCTTCAAGGGTCAAAGGCTCACCATATCGAGTGGGTCATAGCCCCTGACAACCTTGTCTAGAGGAAAATAAATCCCCTTTTGCCCCTGGCTGGATATTTGGTTCATCATGACCTGCATCACAAGCCCCTTGATATCCTTGAAATGGGTTAGTCCTTATGTAGGATGTATGCAATGGTATGATGTTATGCTATGCATGGGGTAATGTAAGTAACCCTGTCATGAGTCCCAATTAAGGACTGCAAACCAAAACCTGCAAGAAACTTAGTAAATCCTGTTATGAGTCCCAATTAAGGGCTATAAACAAAACCTGCAGGGAACTCGAGTGTCAGACAACAAGTATGCAAATAGTCAAGTTGGAAGGCACACAAGTCACACAAGAGAAACCCTTAGAGTTTAGGCCAGCATGGGGTCTAGGTATTACCCTCTTTCAGTTTGTTGGTTCATACCTGTCCTATCAAAAGTAACCGGGTTCTTAGAGGATCCCAATATCACTGACTACCCTCAATCGGTCATAACTCCAGCATCGCAATCTTTTCTTGCGGCCAGAACCATCACGAGAGTTTAGCCTCAATGGGCGTAGCATACTGCTGCTGTTCTAATGGCCAAGTTGTGTCATTTAAGGTTCTAAGGTCTGTTGGTGCTTAATGACTCCTCAGAAGACCCATATTCTCCTCGTTGCAACACAAGGGATATTGGTACAGACCAAGGTGCCACACTAACGTAGCCACTGCTTCACCCATGTCGGTCTACGCCGGACAGGTCCCTCACAGCTTATGCTACCTAAACAGGGTATCCCCAGATCCGGGTTAGGATCTATGTAACTCCCATGCAACCCACAATTTTAAAGCAAACAAGTCAATACAATTGAAAACACAGTTATGAACTATCTTAAGGTACACCTCACTTTATAAATTTCCCCAGCAGAGTCGCCAGTTCTGTGATCGGTGGATCTAGAACTGACTGTTTAACGCTGGTTCGCGAAATGTCGCGGAAGCAAGAGTCGCCACCGTCTTTTATTTTCTCCAAACATGGATAGGACAAAAGCACAGCAAAATTCCTTATGAGATAGTTTCTCGGTTCGGGAGGTAGATTTATAGAAAGGGAAGGTGTTAGCACCCTTTCTATCCATGGTTATCCATGGGCTCTTAGATACTTGCTCATTTGTGTTTTCAAAAGGTTTGCTTTTTAAGATGTGAGTGGGTTTGAAAAAGTTTCGTTTAAAGATTTCAGATCGACTCTTGTATCAGTCCTCAAGAGTGTTTGAAAAATCATTTTGAAAGCTTTTGAAAGTGTCGGTGTGAAAAGAGTTTTTTATTTGTTTTTTAGAGCAAGTATCTATGAGTCATCTACCTACCCTAAGGAATTAGGCTGTGTAAATGTCCTTAAGGTAGTGCTATCCCACCATTGAGAGATAGGTAGCACCACCGTTGGAGGTGTTCGGGTCAATTCGTTTGTAGGGACAGTGTGGTCACCGGAGCAACAGTAGGACACCTTAGAAGCTACCCTTATGCCATTGATCCTTTTTAATTCCGAGGCAACCGTTTCGAGGCAACTGGATCATGTCATGGACATAAGGACTTACTAAAACGTCCTATACTAGACGACCACGTTTCGAGGGGCAAGGCAACAGTGAGACGTACCCTAGGGGTGGTGTGTGATTTGTGTGTCATTTTCAGTTATATTTGTCTTGTTCATGCATTGGTGTTCTACGCTTTGTTTTTATTTTTGGCATTCATTCTTTCATGCAAGTTATTAACAGTTAAAAGATGCGGAATTAAAAGTCCTACGCTATTACAAAGGCGCGGGTCTACATCGCCAAATTAATCCAAGACCCGATTTGAAATAAAATAAAATGCGGAAAGAATAAATATCCTAATTAATCTATTACAAGGCTTTGGAGTAATTACATGAAATTTACAAAAAAAAAGAAACAAAATAAGCGCGCGAAACAGAATTATAATCGAAAGCGAGGGCGTTGGACCCTTTTAAAGAAATTGAATTGAAATTAATAAATTAATTAAGTTTAAAATAAAAGAAAGAATTTTTTGGAGTTTTTGTATTTATGGAGTTTAATGAGAAAATTAAATTGGAATTAAAAAATCCTAATTCTAAACTATTTTTAATTTATTAAAAAAACGTTTAAGTTTAACCTAGTTTTTTCCTAATTATTTAATGGTAAATTTATTTACAAAAAATAATTAATAATTAAATATGGTGAAAAAGAAAAAAAAGGAATAAAATTATAAAACCCTAATTCTACATTTTTTAGTTTATTACAAAAATATTAAAATTAAAACCTAGAATTAGAACTAAATTAATTATTACATTTATTTACAAAATAAAAACATTAGTGAATTAAATAATAAAATAGATTTTTATTTTTTGTCTTTCTGATTTTTTTATTTTTTATGTTATTAAAATTAATTTTATGGATTAAATAAAACAATTATCATAAATAATCAATTAAAGAAATAAAGAGCAAAAATAAAGAAAGAAGAAAATTGGAGGGATGGACAAACTCTGGGGTGTCTGAACCCAATCAGGAGGTATATTTGAGAAATTTGGCCCATCGAAATCCCAGCCTGTTTGACTTTCAAACGATCACATGCAGACCCATTGACTGGCGTACACAATGGAACTCATATGATAGCCATTAGATTGTGGTTCTGGGACACTTGGCAGGCGCAGGATTTGGAGTGCACGATAGTCTTTTGGTGAGAAGCTGCACAGGAGCATGTTAATTGAAAAAATATGAAATACATAGGGGGACCTGGGAATCGAACCCAGGTCCCAATGCTTGCCAGCACCACGTTCCACCAACTGAGCTGTTTTGTCACTTTGTTATTATAATGGAAAGGAATTAATATATAAAAACAAACACACTAATGTTATTAATCAAAAAAACGCGCTGAAACTTGAATAGTCCAACCAAGATAGGACACGCAGGCTTCGTCCTCATTGTACCTGTAATCAGAAAAGAGATAGCGGGGGTTTTAAACCCCCACTAAATATACCCTGCGAAAAATAGCGATTACACCATGGGCCATGATAAATTAGGCGCGAGGTGATGAACCGGTTCGTCTGGAGCTTCTGAGTCCAATGGTCCTGGTCTTGTTGTCTAATTTTTCCTGCAGAGGAAAGCCCTAATTTTACAGCTTTGAAACCCTAACGAGCTCCAATGGTGGATTCATTTATAGGGCACGAAAACTCAATTGAATGGCATGGTTAGCTTCAAAATGATTAAACTAGTACAAATCAAGCGTTAGAAATCAAAAATATGGCATGAATTATGAAACACGATTATGCAAACAGTTTGAGAAAGTTTGACTTCTATATACCAATTCCTGAGGTTAGAAGCGTGGAAAAGGATTCAGAAAGTTTCCTTGAGGCCTTGGCAAGCTATTGGAATGGTCACTTTGCCTTGAAACCAACTCTAAGTGCGTTTTCAGTTTTCAATTTTTTCACAAAAAATGCCAAGTTTGTATTCAGGTTTGGGCGCAGCTTCCAGGTTGTTAGCATTAGGGTTGCATTCTGTTTATGTATGGGAATGAATTAGGGTAAGAATTTGAGTCCATAAGCCTTTGTATTGATGAATCAAATATTTGATTTCCATGGAATCTTTTCCAATCTTTTCCTCATGAAGAACATGCCAATTTGCACCAAATCTTTCCTTTTTTGATGGGCACGAGATCTTGAGTGAATAATGAGGGCATATGCTGCATAAAAGGATTCAAAAACATTTGTTTAGTATTTTTGTCATATTTTATTTAATTAAATGAATTAATGGTGATAAAAATTCAAATAAATAATAAAAAATGATGAAATAAATCCCCTTTGGGTCAAATGGTCGTGCATAGCCTTTGGATAATTATTCTTGGAAGAAAATGTGGCCCATTAGCAATTTTGAGGCATTTGAAGCAAAGTTGACTTTTCAAAATTCCCAAAAATTTCCCAACTTCCACAAGGCATATCTTGCTCAATTTTTAAGCTTTGATCATGTTCTTTTCACATTTTGGAAAGGTCTTGAAGTCCTCTAACCAATGCCTTTGGTCCCATGTCATTTTGATTTACCAATCTCAAGTTATGGTCTTTGACTTAAAGTGCCTTTTTGTTGACTTTTGAAAATGACCTATAATGTTGAGATTGATAACTTTTTGTGAGAGCATTTCTCGGACTTGAAGTGTGAAGAGGAGTTGTAGGAAATGTCTTTATCTTAAAAATGAGCTTTGGATGGAATTTTTCTGATAAACCATATGGGAGTTATGCCTTGGTCAAGTTACAGTTGACTTTTTCAACTGTCCAAATATGGAAACTTTTGCATCTTGAGACGTTTTGAGCCATGCTTTGAGAATCATGATCAAGAATTGATCAAATGATGTTTGTGGCTTCAAAATGAGATGTTGACCAAAAATTTGAACTTTTGACTGTCAAATGACCATTTTGCCCCTACAGTTGACTGTTGAGCAATTAGGGTTTTTGACTGTGCAATTTTGTGCTGTAAGTCTTGAAACTTGGCATGTGGATGCTTGACCATGTTTGTAGGCATGTGGGACTTGATTGGACCCTTGAAAACTTCAATTTCTTTGCCATACCCAAAACCCTAGTTTTTGACTGTTAGGAGGCCTTTGAACTGTGCAACCCGTGGGGAGATTTTGAAGCATGCTCTTTGCAAATCTTTAAGAATATGGGAGGGAAAATTTTGGGGTACAACAGTTGGGATGCCCTTATTTTGCTTAGGTGTGTCAACCTAACGGGTCTCTTATGCGTAGTATTTTTTAACTATGTATGTGTTTAGAGGATGTGGGAAATCTTCACCGTCCATGGTGGTCAGCATCACGGAACCGCCAGAAAAAACTCGACAACAAACAGCCCTTCATAGGTGGGAGTCCATTTTCCTCTGGGGTGACCTTAATGTAAAATGATGCGTTTTATCACCAGGTCACCAACTTGATATACTCGAGGCTTGACCTTTTTGTTGAAAGCCTTGATTAACCGTTTTTGATATGTTTGACCATGGAAAATAGAAAATAATCGTTTTTCATCAATCAAGTTCAGCTGATCCAATCTCGTTTGAATCCACTCGTCTTCGCCTAAGCCTGCCTCAATCATAATCCTCAGCGAGGGAATCTAAACTTCCACTAGAAGAACAGCTTCCATGCCATAGACTAGAGAAAAGGGAGTTGCCTCAATTGATGTTCTAGCTGAAGTACGGTAGCCATGTAGAGCAAACGGCAATATCTCATGCCAATCTTTATAGGTTACTAACATCTTCTGCACAATCTTCTTGATATTTTTGTTGGCCGCTTCGACTGCGCCATTCATTTTTGGTCTATACGGAGAAGAATTGTGATGCTTGATCTTAAATTGAGTGCACAACTCCCTGATCATGGAATTGTTGAGGTTAGTCCCATTGTCGGTGATGATCCATTCGGGGATTCCATAACTCCATATGAGATTGTGTCTGATGAATCTGGCTACCATATTCTTGGTGACTGAGGAAAATGAGGCGGCTTCGACCCATTTGGTGAAATAGTCAATAGCAACAAGAATGATGCGATGCCAGTTGGAAGCAGTGGGTTTGATCTCTCCGATCATGTCAATTCCCCACATTGCAAAGGGCCACGGAGCGGTCATGACATTCAGAGGGATAGGAGGTACATGGACCTTGTCAGCGTAGATTTTGCATTTATGACAAGTTCTTGAATGTTGATGACAATCGGTCTCCATTGTTGACCAATAGTAACCTTCTCTTAAGATTTTCTTAGCCATCGTATGTCCACTCGAGTGAGTACCGAAAATACCCTCATGCATGTCTTCCATAATTTCCTCTGCCTCCTTCTTGTCTACACATCGGAGTAGAGTCGAATCATGGTTGCGCTTGTACAATATCCCGTTACTTATGAAGAATTTGGCTGCAAATCTTCGTAAGAACTTTCTGTCATTGATAGATGCCCCCTCTGGATACTCTTGTGCTTCAAGGTATCTCATCATCTCATGGTGCCATGGCTTTTCCGCATCGGTGTCAAGCTCATAGCAATGCGCAGGTTCATCGAATCTTTCAATTGTAATCATAGGGGCTTTGTTTTCCCATCTGACCTTGAACATTGAAGACGTGGTTGCCAAAGCGTCAGCCAACTGGTTTTCTTCCCTAGGGAGGTGCTCAAAAGTGATACATTCAAAGTGAGAAATCAGGGATAGCACAAGTTCCTTGTAAGGAATAAGATTAGGGTGTTTAGTGTCCCAATCTCCTTTTACTTGGATGATCACCAAGGCGGAATCTCCAAACACATCTAAATGCTTGATCCTTAAATCAATGGCAGCTTTCAGACCTAATATGCATGCTTCATACTCAGCCATATTATTTGTGCAATCGAAGCATAGTCTGGCCATGAAAGGAGTGTGGCAACCTTCAGGAGAGATGATCACAACACCAATTCTGTTACCTAAAGTGTTGGAAGCCCCATCGAATACCATAGTCCATCGGGATCCCTGTTCAGTTCCATCATACGGTCCAGATTTCGCACAGTCGGTTACCAGCATGATGTTCTCATCAGGGAAGTCGAAATTCATTGATTGATAATAATCCACAGCTTGATGGGCCAAATTATCTGCTAGTACACTTACTTTGATGGCTATTTGAGTTGTGTATTGGATGTCGTACTCGATTAAGATCATTTGCCATCTGGCTATCCATCCTGAAAGGGCATTTTTTTCGAAGATGTACTTGATTGGGTCCATTTTAGAAATCAACAGAGTGGTATGAGTCAACATATATTGTCTCAGCCGGCGAGCAGCCCATGCCAGAGCGCATCAAGTTTTCTCGAGCAGTGAATATTTGGTTTCACAGTCGGTAAACTTTTTTGCTCAGGTAATAAATAGCATGCTCTTTTCGGCCAGACTCGTCATGTTGGCCCAAGACACACCCCATAGAATTCTCTAGTACTGTCAAGTACATGATCACGGGTCTTCCTTCAACTGGAGGCATGAGAATAGGAAGTTCTTGTAAATATTCTTTGATTTTATCGAAATTAATATGGCATTCATTGTTCCATTTGGCTACCTGATCTTTCTTCAAGAGTTTGAAGAATGGTTCACAATTAGTAGTTAAGTGTGATATGAAACAGGAAAGGTAATTGAAACAACCCAAGAATCCTCTGACTTCTTTTCTAGAATGGGGGATTGGAATTTCTTGGATGGCCTTTATCTTGGTTGGATCAACTTCAATGCCTTTATTGCTGACAACAAAACCTAGAAGCTTTCTAGAGCGTACTCCAAATGTGCACTTGTTAGGGTTTAACCTCAGCTTGTACTTCTTTAATCTTTCGAATAGTTTGTGCAGGTGACCGAGATGTTCTTCTTCGGTCTGTGATCTGGCAATCATATCATCCACATATACCTCTATCTCATGATGAATCATGTCATGAAATAAAGCAACCATAGCCCTTTGATATGTTGCCCCTGCATTCTTTAATCCGAACGACATGACCTTGTAGCAGAAGGTTCCCTATTGCGTAATGAAAGTAGTTTTTTCCATATCTTTGGGAGCTATCTTTATTTGATTATAGCCTGAGAAGCCATCCATCAATGAGAAGACCTTATGCTGAGAAGTATTATCGACTAAGACGTCAACGTGTGGTAGAGGGAAATCATCCTTGGGGCTTGCCCTATTCAGATCCCTATAGCCTACGCACATGCGAACTTTCCCGTCTTTCTTTGGCACTGGCACTATATTTGCCACCCATTGAGGATAGGACGTTACAGCTAGGAACCCTGCATCAAACTGTTTCGTTACTTCGACTTTGATCTTTTCAGACATGTCAGGCCTCATGCGATGAAATTTTTGTTTAACAGGAGGGCAGTCTTCTCTAGTTGGCAGACGATGAACCACGATGTCGGTATCTAACCCAGGCATATCTTCATACGACCAAGAAAATACTTCCACATAATCACGCAACATCTGAACCAAACGGCTCCTAACAGTGTTTTCCAAATTAGCGTCGATCCTGATTTCCTTCTTATCTGACTCAGTACCCAAGTTGAAAATCTCAACTGACTCTTCATGTGGTTGAATAGCTTCTTCTTCTTGTAATAGAAGTATGGCTAGTTCTCCTAGTATATCATAATCTTCCTCACCTTCGTCTTCGGCTTGGTTGATAGGACATTCAAAGTCATAGTTGGCAATAGTAGAGTCATTGGCAATAGGATCCAGAGTGGATGTAGACCTGCAAGAGTGTGTGTGTGTGCATGTAAGATACATGGCTATCTGTTGGAAATGTTTTTGAAAGAAAAGAAAGACAATGAACACAAATATTTGAATGCAAAAAAGTCCAATGTACTGAATGATCATATGATTAGATGAACATAAATAATACCCTTGAGAAAAGGACCAAAGGGCCCCAGGCTAGGCACATGGCTTAAAAGTCATTAAAAAATATTACAGACAACGAGTTCTTGAATTAATTAAAAGCAAAAACAAGTAGATTGCTCCTCAATGAAGGATATGGGCACAAAGTCCTTTGTATGCCAATTGTTGGGCTTTCCTTCGGTTGTTGGGTAGATCCAGTCTTCAAAAACACATCATCAGAGTCTTCTACAGCGTCCACTTCATGATTTTTGAGGTGGAGAGGCGGCTTTCAAGCACGAGCACTTCTAACTTCTTTCTGAGCTTTGGAGGTGAAACCTAACCCAAACTTGTCTGCCTTGAACGGGATATCGAGGAGTTTACCCCACATCGCATTGTTTCTTTCTTCTACCACAACACGGGCATCCTTAAGAGAAACCATCTTGGGGATAACTTTATCAGCTCTTGGAGTGTCGGAGGAGATTTTAGTGGCGGCCACAACTTCAAAAGTCTGGAAAGGAGTTTCTATGAATTCTCCATCCATTTCTACGTACTTGAAAGAATTGAGATGGCTTACCATAAATTCTTCTTCAGTGTAAACAGTGAAAACCTTCCCTTGAACTGGATATTTTAACTTCTGGTGGAGAGTAGAAGTGAAGGCACCTGCCCCATGGAACCATGGGCGCCCAAGCAAGCAAGAATACGCAGGCCATATGTCCATTATGTAGAATGTGGAGTTGAATATCTGTGAACCAACCTTAATTGGGAGATCCACCTCTCCATGAACCATCCTTTTCGACCCATCAAATGCCCTCACCACAATATCACTTGGCTTCATAACCAAACCTTCACAGTCTAGCCGATCTAAAGCGCCTTTAGGCAACACATTTAGAGATGAGCCTGTGTCAACCAAAACATGTTCCAGAGTGGTCCCCTTACATTCAACAGAAACATGCAAGGATTTATTGTGATTCTTTCCCATGGGAGTTAAATCTGCGTCGGAGAACCCCAGACCATTGTCAGCTGTCAGACTTGCCACGCAGTTCTCAAATTGGTCGGTTGTGGTTTCTTGAAGCACGTGAGCCTTTTTCAAGAACTTAATCAAAGCTTATGCATGGACGTCAGAACATAGTAATAAGGACAACATTGATATTTTAGAAGGGGTTTTCCCCAACTACTCTACTATTTTGAAGTCGCTTTTCTTGATGATCTTCAGAATCTCCTCCATCTCTTGAGTGGATGGTTCTTCCATAACAAACTTTTTAGCAGGCGCCTCTTCCCTAGCAGGCTCACCTTCTTTCCCTTTCCCTTTAGTATTTGCACCAGAATTGTCATTGGTTATACGGACTGGAATTGTGGTAGTGGTTGGCGCTGAGATAACAGGGGAAAAGACCCTTCCTGTTCTTGTGACTTTACTAGAACCAGTAATATTAGTACACCAGCTTCATTATCATTAATCCAAGAATCTTGTTTTACCCCATGGTAATAAACCTCGGCACCGTAATTCCATGGTACCGCTTTATTAGAGGTGTATAGAACAGGTCCGACAACAGTGATTATGAGAGGAGAAATGATTGGTTCGTTCGAAATCCTGATAGGAACTTTGGATGAGATCCTAAGAGGTTTGTTTGAAATTGTTATGAGGGCCAAATCTTCAGCTTTGTCGATTGAATTTTTGATGGTGGGAATCTTTTCGAATAGAATTTCGCGACTATCCATTATGCGTTTTATACCTTTCTTCAGTTCTTCACACCCATTGGGTTGTCTCATACAGCACACACAGCCTTTTTCACAGCCAGGGACAATCCCAGCTTTCAACAGATTGTTCTTGATTACATTCAACGGAGTAGTTAATTCTTCAACAGAGGAAATGAAAATTGTATCCTTGACGACATTAACACCTTTGTCATGCTTCGGCATTGGAGCGGTAATTACATTTGTCGTCGGAGAAGGATCAAATTCAATATTCTTGTTGCCAATTAAATCCTGGATTTTGTTCTTCAAGGCCTAGCACTGATCAGTCTCATGCCCATGGTTGTTTGAATGGTAAGCACACTTTGCATTCAGATAATATTTTGGTGACGAGGTGTCAGGGTTGGCGGGAGGACCATGCAATGTCACTAAATTAGCCTTGAGCAGATTTTGAAGGGCTTGAGATAGTGACATGCCTAACCTCGTAAACTGTCTTCTTGGGGCTTCAACACGTTGATGATTTGCGGATGGTCTTGGAGTGGGAGTTGGATTGGAGATTCGGACATCATTGACAGACGGATGATTATTCTTCTTGGTATGGGCCTTTGCCCCATACACATCATTAACTTCTTTCTTTGAAGCAAAAGGTTTCTTGAACGGATTGGGAGTGGAGGTAGATGCCACAAAGATCTTTCCACTTTTAATGCCACTTTCAACTCTTTCACCGGTTAAGATTAATTCGGTGAAACCAGAAGAAGAGAATCCAACCAATAGATTAAAGAAAGGACCAGATAATGTGCCCATGAACATGTCAATGTGTTCCCTATCAGTCAATGGAGGTTGGACCCTACTAGCAAGGTCTCTCCACTTCTGTGCATATTCCTTAAACCCTTCATTCTTCCCCATGGTCATATCTTGCAATTGAAACCTTGTTGGTGCCAAGTCGGTGTTGTACTGATATTGATGGTAGAAGGCAGTAGCTAGACCCTCCCAAGTATTCATGCGAGAGCCATCCAACTGATAAAACCATTCAAGTTGTGTTCTATCCAGACTCTCTTTGAAAAAGTGAACCCAATGTTTTTTATCAGCGGTGTGCGATTGTATCTTGCGCACATAGGACTTCAAATGGAGCTTTGGACAAGAAAACCGATTGTATTTTGCAAAGGTTGGTATTTTGAACTTGTGAGGAATGACTACCCCATAGATTAAGCACAAATCGTCAAAATTCAAACCGGGAACAACTTGGATTTCAACAGATTTCAACCTATCTTCTAGCTGCTTGTATTTGATGTCTGCGGGTGGATACTGTTCATTGAAATAATCATCATCAGATTCTTGGTTGTTGATACAGTTGGCCTGAACGCTCTTGACCTCACCCATCTGGTTCTCATCCTCTTCGGATGAATCTTCCTCTACTGGAATTTGACGGATTGTCTCTTTGAATCTTTTACCCATGTTGAGTAGAGCTTTCTTCTTTGGCTTCTTCTTAACGGCCAATAAAGCCATCAAATCTTGCTTCCCCTTGGCCAAGGCGAGTAAAGCTTCATGAAATTGAGAATTTTGGGCTTGGAGTTCCGTCACAGTTTTCTCTAGATCCATCTTGCTGAAATAAATAGCGGAGAGATAAGGAAACCTGTTATGCGGAAACCTGTCATATCATGATGCATGAATATGCAATATGCAAATGATTTCAAGGATTTAAAGAATTTAAATTTGTATAGACCAAGAATGAGCAAATGTTAACTTGCATTAAAGAGTTCCAATTTGAACACAAACACGCCTCTTGGGCTTACAACAACATAAATAAGCATAAAGTAAACTCCTAAGACAGAAAAGTTGTGCGCATCCTCTTTGGTGCAATGTAGGTGTTTAAACTCCTTTCTTCATGAAGCTCCCTTGTAAGCTCTAATATCTTCCTCTGGCTCTAATAGAACTTAGCTTCAAAGGTGTCTCGCTCTCCTTTTAACTGAATCCAAGCGTTTTGCAAATCTTCAAGAGAAGTAGGCATATCAGGATAGAGGATAGTATGTGGGACGTCTCCATCAACTATTGGCTCCATGATAACAGGTAAGACGACTTCATAAGGCATATTAAGACTTTGAGTGCGAGCCCTCACCTATTTAAGATAAGGTTCCAAAGGAATGTAATTCTTACGCCCCAACGTCTTGCTATCAACCTTGTTTACCATACCCCAAGCTCGTATAAATCTTTGACGTAAACTTTGGGTATCGCTTTCGTAGTCAAATGCAATTCCTTGGATGAGTACCTCATGAGGGACATCTCTCCTAGCGTATCAAAATTTTCGCAAAGCTAAACAAGGGTTGTAAGTAATGCCTCCCCTAATGCCAAGTAGAGGGACATTGGGGAATTCCCCACAGTGATCAATGATGGTAATGTCTTCCGAAGAGCGATAATACCAACGGATATCAGCATGTGAAAGTGACATCAATCTTTTAGACCACATCATACCTTGTTCATTCTTCACCACAAATCGAGGTAGGTATGATATAAACCACCTAGACAAAAGAGGAGTGCAACACATCAAAGCCCCTATTTTCTTCAAAGTGCGAGAGTGAAGAGAATGCAAGATATCTCCAAGCAATATAGGTACCGGATTACGAGATATAAAAACTTTGATCGCATTTACATCTATAAATTGGTCATGATTGGGAAATAGTACCAACCCATAGATGAGACGAGCCAAAATTTCCTCAAAGTCTTGTAGATCCAAAGTATTCCAACACTCTTGAGCCTTCTCCAACAAAAACTTTGCTAGAAACCTTTTGACACCACTCCTTTTTACCCAATTTGCTACTATGTCAGATGGTTGCAAATGTAGAGCTCGAGCAATTTCCTCAGGTTTAGGGTCTCTTTCAATACCGTTTAAAGGTAACTAATTAAGAATAGGGATCCCCATGAGTTGAGAGAATTCTTCCAAAGTGGGAATAAGTTGGTAATCGAGAAAAGTGAAGCAATGATGCAAAGGGTCGAAGAATTGGACAAACACCTTTACCATATCTTCTTCAATACTTGAGGTAACCAAACTAAGGAGTCGACCATGTCTTTTGGTGAATGGAGAATCTTCATGGACCCTTGATACTAAATCCTTGAGTTGTGGAGGTATCCTCATGAGACTGACTTGAATGGTATTCCTATGAGCGGAAGCCATGTCCTACAAAACAGAACAAAGATGAATTCCAAAAATCCTTGAAATGGCTAGTGAGAATGCTTATGATATTCATGATGCTTATGATGTTATGTACAAGTATATACAAACAAGTCCTTAGGTTTAGGCTTGCATGGAGTTAGTACGTAAGTACCCTCTTGAAGTTTAGTTGGCTCAACCTGTCCTAGTTAATAGTAACAAGGTTCTAAAGGATCTCAATATCACTGATCTTTCCCCCATTTTTCGTTCATTAAGCGATTGACTCGCAACCAAACAAAACTCAAGAGTAAAACCTCAATGATAGTAGCATCGAGTATCAACCAACTCTGGACTGCACCAAAGCCGGTTATCTCGCTACTTCCTAACGGCCAAGTTGGTCAAGTAAGGTTCTAAGGTCGGTTGATGCTTTACGACACCACGCGCCGGCCCCGTACTCTCCTTGACTGACTCAATGGTTACCGGTACCAACCAAAGTGCCACAACAACGTAGCTACTGCTTCAACCGTGTCGGTATACCCCGCACAGTTCCCTCACAGTTTATTGCTACTTACCTAAAAGGTGTCCCCAAATATGGGTGTAGGATTTAAAACAAACCCAAACAAGGAACCAAAATGTAAAGCAAACAAATAAAACAAAAGTAAGCAAGTAAATGTGATCTAACCCTAAGGTAACCCCAATTTTTAAGATTTTTTCCCCAGCAAAGTCGCCAGTTCTGTGATACGGTGGGAGAACTGACTTGATTGTTTTGTGTTTTATCGCAAATGTTACAGTTAGCAAGAGTCGCCACCGACTTTTATTTTATCCAAAAAGGAAAGGTGAAAAAGCACAGGAAAGACCTTTAGAGATGTTTTCTTGAGTTTGGGGGGTAGATTATGAAAAGGGGAGGTATTAGCACCCTTTCCATCCATGGTTTTCCATTGGCTCTTAGTTACTTGCTAGATCACTTGATTTTGTTTTGAAATGTGCTTTATGATGTGGGTTTCTAAAGTATTTTGAAAATGCGCCATCGTTTAGGCAAACTTTTGTAATGATCCTCGTTTGTAAGAATGCATACAAAAGTGTTAAGCTTTTTAAAATATTTCACGTTTGGAAAGTGTTTTGAAAGTGTTTTGAAGGTGTATGTGATTTTTTTTTGAAAATGGCAAGGATGTTTATTTTGAAATTGACCAAGCAACTAAAAGTAATCTACCTACTCAAAATGTCTTAAATGTTCTTTTCCTCCTCCTCTAGATGTTGCTATCTTACCATTGATTTGATAAGAAGCGCCATCGTTGGATGTGAAGGGACGGGCATTAGGTCATCGTATGACCATGATAGCAATGTTGTGAGATGACTTAGAACTTTTCTTTTAGGGACTAAGATCATTTTGAAAGGCAACTTTGATAGCATCATCGAGGGACTATGATCTTGTATTTTTCGATTTGTTTGTGCTAAGACATCCCACATGCATAACATGGCCATTTTGTAAGGCAACAAGAGGAATTAACCTAAGGGTGTAAGTGTGCGAGTGTATTTTGATTGCATGCATAACTTGTCTTGAATTAGGGTTTTCTAAGCATTGATTTTAGTCTTTCCATACACACCCTAATTACTAACAATATATGAAAGCAATGAAAGTACGAAAAATAAAGATTCTACGCTATTACAATCATTAGGGGGATGGGGTGTACAAATTTCAAATGGGAATTGCAAATTAAATCCTATGTTACTATTACAACCATATTGAAATAGATAAGAATGTACAGGAAATGTAAAATGCTTATTTATTAAAAAAATAAATAAGTTTTATTTAAAAAAATATTTTTTTGTCTTTTTATGTTAAAAGAAAATATAATATGTGAGTATGAAATATTTTTCGTGTTTTTTTTATTAGTGAAAAGTAAAAGTGATGAATAAATAATAAAGGAAACAAAACAAAATCAACATAAATGCTGAAAATAGAAGAGGTCATAAGTTGACTTTGAGTTGTTGCACAAACAGAAACAACGTTAGTAGAAATATGGAAGTTCAGAAGTTCTGGATCTTCTGAGGATTCAGAAGTTTTCAGAAGTTCTGATGCAACTGTCAGAACTTTGCCTCCCTCCAAGCTAGTCAGAACATCTGCAACTTAGTCATTTCTTAACAGAACAGAAGTTGCACATATAACAGTTATGACAAATTTCATGAAATATCAGAAGCACAAATCAGAAGCAACATGGATTTGCTAATCCTAATTCTGAGTCCTAATTTCTTTATGAAACTCTGAACTTGGATTTCTTATACTTAGGCAGGCATGTGCATGAAATTTCAAAATATGTACAATCAGGATCAGAATATCTACATTATGTTAAATATACAAAATCTTACAATGCCTAATTAGTATGATGAGAGTCAGCAGAAAACTTACCTTGCAGCTGGAAAAGATTATGTGAACTGGAGGTTGATCCTGAACTCTAGTGATGTTCTGAGCAACTTTTTCACGTACTCAGCAGGATGGAAGTTTGCAACTTCTGGAACAACCAAGGGGTGATATTCTGACTTCTTTGAGGTGGAGGTGGATGCAGAGTGTATGGAAGTAGGAATACAGAAGTTAGGGTAACTTCTAATATGTGAATCAGCAACTGCGTGGATGGCTTTTGTCAAGAAACATTTGAGGAAAAATGGAGTTTGAATGCAAGAATCAAATTATAAGGTTTTGTATTTTTGTGTTTATAGTTTTGTGGATTCTTGGAATTTTTGCAGGAGTTCAAGACTTTTCTTTCTCAATTTTCCGACCTCTTCTCAATGGCTAATGGTGTTCTATTTATAGGAAAAGGTTTTGTAGTTTGGAGATGTCAAGTGGAGCCAACATCATGTGCTAGATGCTGACTTAATCCTGAAGTAAACTTAAAGAAGCGTGGTTCAATGCATCAAGTGGGATGGTTAGCAGCGCCTAAGTTGGATTTGTCAGTATGAATTAAGGAAAACTAGAAGCAGCGCATGGGACTAGCATACTTTTGCACAAAAGTTTGTTCTCCCAAGATAGTAGGGGTACACCTGGGGGAAAACCTTTGGATAAAAACTCAAAAGTGGTTATGAGCATTTAATGAGTTCCCATGTGAAACTATGCATCATTTCTTTATTCTGGATCAGAAGTTCTATTTCAGCATAGCATCCAATCTTCTGATTCTCTTATCTTCTGGCTTTAGCATGTTCTGAAGGATCCCTCAGACTTTCCAATAAGCTTGCAGCATGCTTATTAACCTTTTTGATTTAACCTGGCAAACTCTGACTGAACCTTTGTGAAAACTGGTCCAGAGGTTCTGACCGAACTCTGTCTTGAGAATATCCAGAATTTGCTGAGTGTGAACACTGGCCCAGAAGTTCTGAAATTGTCATATTTCTTAAACACTTAAAAATTTTTTTAAATATTTAGAATTTGACTTTTCCAAAGTAAAATTTGAGTTTTTAAATTCTTGATGAAACAAACTTCATATTCCAACATGTCTTGATGAAATATGATTTTTGTTTTTAGATTTGATTTTAATCCAAAAGTCAAAGTTAGATTTCTCAGTGTGCAAATGACCATTTTGCCCTTGTGTATGGTTTGCTTGGAAAAATTGATAATTCAAGGATTGGAATTGGATGAGAGAAAACTTGAGGATCCAGGGTGATTCCTTGAGAAATAAGAGGGAAAATTTTGGGGTACAACAGATGTGTTTGAAGAAAACCAGAAAAATAGCAAGCACAAAAATCTAGGATATCTCACTCAATTCTCAATGAAATTGCAAATTATAAAGAGCACGAGGATCAGAAGAATACAAGGAGCGGATTAGTCTTTTATTTGAATCAATTTGGCTAAGAAATCTACCTGAACAAAGTAGTGAGAAGTTGCTCTGAAACTGGACTTCTACAGATCAATATAGGTCAAAATTCTTGAAAGTAACCGTATGGTTAGCTTCAGAGAAGTTCAATGAAGCTAACTGAATAGAGTTTTGGTGTTTGAAGGTGAGAATGTAAGAAATCAGAATTTCAAATTCAGAGTTCGTGTGGGATCTGAACAGGGGTTAATTGGCTATCAAAGGCTTTCCAAAATGAGTGATGGATGACCCTTATTTAAAGTTGATCATGATGCAAGGCTCAAGCGTGTGAATTGGAGGCAAAATCAGTGAAATCATGTGGCCCTCTAATTGTGAAAAGTGTGACTTCACATGACTCAAAATGTAGCAAAATGAATGGTTTAAGGGTCGTTTCTTATTCTGGCAAGTTCCTAAACATGATTAGACACGGAATTGATCCTTAAACAGGCTTGTAATTGGATTTAAACTAATTTTCAAATCTGACTGAACTTGGAATTTCTATTTTATGATGCTACTTTCATAACCACGGTGCCAACAATGTAGGGCACCATATCATGTGATTTTTGAAGCATTTGAAAGATAGAGTCACAAGCTTTACAATGTGCAAGGAGTGATATCAATTGGCAAAAAAACATGAAATGACCTATAATCTTTTGTATCCTTAGGGCATCTTCCATCCGTTTTCTCACTTTGCACATAAAAGAAGGAATAAACTTCGCATCATCAAGATCATTATGGAAAAAAGAGTGGGCTCAAGGTGATAAAAATTTACCAAGTTATGATCATTTGAAGTCACACCTGGGAATTGGGGGTTCATCTGGAGGACTTGTAATCTTTCTTCATCATCAAGTTTCTTCCACATGAAAAATCCTTGAAACTTTTGAAGTGATTTGTTAATAACCCTTTGAAGAGAAGGATGTTTTTGGAATCACTCAAAAATACCAAAATATGAGCAAGATATACTTCCTTGAAGTTCAAAACCCTAGCTCTTAGATCAAGAAAATGCTTTGAGGAACTTTGACAATTTTAAACAACCTTCTTGTACCAACAATTTTGCTTTGTAGATAGGAGTTGTTGAGGATGATAAAGAGAACTCATAGAAACCAAAACCACTTCCATATCTTGATAATTGAGAGAAATATGCACTTGTGACCAATGGGAACACGGCCTTGTCCAACCATGACAACTTCTTCAATCAACCCTTTGTACTTTTGAATCAATCTTGATAACTTTGAAATGTGGTGACCCAATATAAACCTTGCCATTCCATTTCTTCCAAAACAACTTCAATGGTGAGGTTTGAATTTCTTAAGCTTTATTGACTAGGGCATGGAAATAAACTCATGAACTCATAGATCAACTTGCTAAGCTACATTGCCTTTACCTACATCATTAACAAGTAAGACAAACCAACATTGTGTTTCATTAATTAAAAGGATAGTCAAAACAAAACATGCATGATTACAAAAGAAAAACAAGTCAAGGTGCTTGGTGATTCCTCAAAGAGCAAAGCTAAAAATAGGGAGGAGAACCAAATGCCTAATATAACCTTGTTGTGATTGAATCAATATGGTATGATGAAGGGATCATAGGGACAAAAATTGGGGTACAAATAGTTAGGATAGAAACATAACTTGCAAATTGATCGGCAGAAATTTGTTGTGGCACGTGAGCAAATTTTAAGAACTTTATTAAAGCCTAAGCATGGGCCTCAGAACACATTAAAAGGGATAACATGGATATCTTGGAGGGAGTCTGTCCCAACTGTTCAACAATATTGTAATCACTTTTGAGAATAATCTTTAATACCTCCTCCAACTCTTTCCTGGAAGTATCGTCACTGGAAACTTATTTAGGTGCCTCTATTTGGGCAGGCTCATTTATTTATTCTTTTCCCCGAGTCTCAGTAGTTGACTCGGTCGCAGTAACTCGTACCGGTGTAGTAGAAGTCTTTGGAGATATTTCCGGAGAGAAAACCCTTCTTATTCTAGTAACCTTACTGGTCCCAACAATATTATCGATGTTTGGATCAGCAACTTCAGTATCTTTATTCTCAATGTTCAACAACTCTTGCTTGACGCCATGGTAGTAGATGTCGGCTCCATAGTTCCAAGGGACATCCTTTTTTGAGGAATACAGAATTGGTCTGGATGAAGTGATTATCAGGGGAGAAACCTTGGGTTTGGTAGTGATCCTTATAGAATCCTTGGAAGTGATCCTGATAGGAGTGCTGGATATTACACATACCTCTTCCAGCTCTAAGTCTTGCAAAAAATTCTCAACAGACGAAATATTCTCAACCAGAATTAGGTGATTGTCCATTAGACGTTGAATACCTTCTTCCAGCAACTTGCAGCCATTGGGTTGGGCTGCGCAGCAGTGACATCTTTCAATATAACCCATAAATAAACCTGCTTGCAACAGATTCTTTTTGATAATCGGGAGGGGAGTAGCCAAATCACTTACAGTAGAAACATAAAGAGCATCATCAATAGCACTAATTCCTTTGTTGTGCTTCAGCATAAGTGCAATAATCACGTTGGAGGTCTCAAGTGGACCAAACTCAATCTCTTTGTTGTTAATCATATCCTGAATTTTGTTCTTCAAAGCCCAACAGCTATTGGTGTCATGCCCGGGGCTATTGGAATGGTAGGCACATTTCACATTAGGATTATAGCGAGGATAAGAGGTGTTGCAATTCAGAGGAGGGTCCCTTAATGTTACCAGATCTGCTTTCAAAAGATGTTGCAATGCTTAAGACAGTGGCATGCTGATCTTAGTTAATTGTCTTCTTGGTGCGTCTTACCTGCGCTGATTGTTTGGTTGTTGTTTTTGTACGGGCGCAGGATTAGAAATCAGCACCTCCCCCATAGATTGGTTGCAATCACTTCTAGCACAACCCTTATGGCCATAAACAGAATTTGTTCACTTCTTTCCGTTGAACGTCTTCTTTACAGCACTTGAAGACGCAACCACTTGAATCTTTCCACTTCCGATACCACTTTCGACATGTTCTCATGTTAGTATCAACTTGGTAAAACCAGATGAAGAGCTTCCGATCAGATGATTAAAGAAAGGTCTTGTTAAAGTTCCCATGAACGTGCCAACCAGCTCCCTATCAGACAGAGGAGGTTGAACCCTTCCAACTAAATCTCTCCACTTTTGGGCATACTCTTTGAAGCCTTCGTTCGAGCCTATAGTCACACTTTGTAATTGCACACGAGTTGGTGCAAGGTCAGCATTATATTGATATTGCTTGTAAAAAGCAGCAACCAGGTCTTCCCAAGTACATATATTGGTTCCTTCCAGCTGATAGAACCATTCAGTTGTGTCCCAGATAAGCTTTCTTGAAAGAAGTGAACCCATAAATTTCTGTCACCAGTATGGGGTTGGATCTTCCGAACATAAGACTGTGGATGAGGCTAAGGACAAGACACACCATCATCTTTGGCAAAGACGGGGACCTTGAACTTGTGAGGGATAACAACCCCCGAGATAAGACCCAGCTCTTAAAAATCTAGCCCAGGCACTTTCAGGATTTCCATAGCATTAAGGCGATCTTCCAATTGTTTGTATATGTCATCAGCGGGAGGATACTATTCACCAGAGTAGTCTTCTTCATCTATAATTTTACCATAACCAAGGTTGCTTCCTCCCCCAGCTATGATACTTCTGCCATCTTACTCCTGATTGTCATCTTCATTTGACGGGAGGCCGGAGGCTTGAACCTTTTTGGCGGGACCCTTAAATCTTCTCCCTATGTTGAGGATACCAGCTATTTTCCTAGTCTTTTTCTTCTTGGAAATGAGCGCCATTAGTTCTTGCTGCCCCTTGGCTAAGTTCAGGAGCGTCTCTTGGAATTGGGCATTTTGAGCCTGAAAGTCTTTCAAAGTTTTTTCAAGAGCCATCTTTTACTGAAACAAACAGCAAGAAGATGAGAAATTTTGTCTTGGGAAATACCTGTTATGTAATGACATGCATGATATGTGGATTCAATGTTTTCAAGGATCTCGCGGGATAAACAAAAGAAAATTTTGGAAGTTGAGTCTGGTTGCAGCTTCGACTGAAGAACTTTGCATCTTTGAACGTCCTTCTATGAGAATCAAGATCGCCATGTTGAGTGGGTCCTAGCCTTTGACTCAAGCGAAAGTACTTTGATCTTTGATGGCATTAGAGAAAAATAAATCCCCTTGCCCCTTGGTGATGTTTGGTTCATAATAAACATGTATCACAGACCTTTGAGATCCTTGAAATGACCAGTGGAAATGATATGGTATGATGTCATGTTTGAAAAGATAACATACACAAACAAATCATACAAGAGCCTTAGGTTTAAGGCTTGCATGAGGTTTGTAGGTAAGTACCCTCTTGAAGTTCAGTTGGCTCAACCTGTTCTAAGAATAGTAACTGGATTCTAGGGATCTCAATATCACTGATTTTTCTCACAGGTTTTGTTTAGCACGACAACTGACTTGCCACAAAAAAAAACCAAAGAGTTGAATCTCAATGAGTGTAGCATCGAGTATCAACCAACTTCGGACTGCACCAAAGTCGGCTATCTCACTACCTTCTAATGGCCAAGTTGGGTCAATTAAGGTTCTCAAAGTCAATTATTGCTTATGACACCATACGGCAACCTAGTGTTCTCCTCAACTGACTCAAGGGACACCAGTACAAACCAAAGTGTCGCACTAACGTAGCCATCACTTTAACCATATCGGTCTATGCCGTACAATTTCCATGATCTATAGCTACTTACCTAAGGTCCCCAGATCCGGGTATAGGATCCTTGCAAGAAAGTAAAACTCGAGAAAACCCCAAATGTAAAGCAAACAAAACAAATAAAAATGATCTAACTCTAAGGTAACCCCTCCTTTAAGTTCCCTAGCAGAGTCGCCAGTTCTGTAACACGGTGGGAGAACTGACTTGGTTTTTCATTTTACCGCAAATGTGCGGATAGCAAGAGTCGCCACCAAATTTTCATTTATCCAATAAGGATAGGGTGAAAAGAACAGGAAAGACCTTTTGAGATTTCTTTGAGTTCGGGGGGTAGGTTATGAAAAGGGAAGGTGTTAGCACCCTTTTCATCAGTAGTTATCTACGGGCTCTTAATCACTAGCTCACTTTGTTTTAAAATGATTTGTGTTGTGTGTTTGAAAAATATTTTTATTGCCAATGTAAGGAAAAAATTTGTAATGATTCTCGTATCTGTCCTCGAGAATGCGTACAAAATGTTTGTTTGACAATATTTTTGAAGAGTGTAATTATGTAAAAAATCTTTTTTTGTTTTGAAATATTTGTGAGCAAGCGGTTAACAGCGGTCTACCTACTCAAGGTATTTCTTGTACTTTCCTTCTCCTTTATATAGTGCTATCCTACCATTAGTTAGTAGGAAGCCCTATTGTTGGATGTGAAGGGACATGCGCAGGTAATCATACTGTCATCGAAGGCAACTCGTAAGGACGCTTTAGCAACTATCGTTAAGGTACTAGATCATTTACCAAAGGGCGCATTGAAAGGGTCATCGAGGGACTATGATATTTTTTTTCAAGGGACTTTACTAAAGCGTCCCCCCGTTCAAGGGACATAACTGTTTTTATCGAAAGGCAAGAAGGGAGGTTACCCTAGAGGTGTGAGTGTGAGAGTGATTTGTTTTTAGTTATGTTTATCCTTGAAATTAGGGTTAGCTATCTGTTGTACCCCAAAATTTTCCCTCTCATTTCTCAGGAATTTCCTCACAAGATCTTCCATGGCTCAAGTTTGCATCACTGATACATCAATTTAGGTTTTGAATTAGCACAAGGGCAAAATGGTCAAATGCACACTGAAAAAGTCAAACTTTGACTTTTTTAATCAAAATCAAGTTTCAAGAATCACATTTCATCAAGACATGGTAGAATATGAAGTTGGTTCACCAAGAAAATCAAAAGTCAAAATTTCTTTGGAAAAGTCAAAGTTCTAAACACTTAGAAACTTTTATAAGTGTTAAGAATGTATGATAAGTTCAGAACTTTTGGCCAGATTTTCATTATAATGCAAGATGATTAATAAAGAACTTCTGACACAAGAGTTATAGATCTCAATGAGATCTAAAACATTGCAGAACAGAACTTCTCCTAGAAATGATGGGATTTCAAGTTATAAATCTTTGAAGACACGTCCGTGAAACTAAAACACTTAGTAAATTCTGAGCGTTTCCAAGTCACAATTTGGTTAGAACTTCTGGGCCAATTTTCACATAGGTACAACCAAAGTATTCAAAGATGATTCAAAGAGGGATCATAAAGCATGTTACAAGCATCCTGAAAAGTATGAGAACTCCTTCATATCATGTTGGAGCAGGGAGAATCAAGGATCAGAAGTTGGATATTTGTTCTTAATTCAAGTTACATTCGTGCTAAACTTCTGATCAAGCTAGGATGCATAATCTCAGGTTTCAGGTCTTTTTACTTGTTAAATCTTATCATCATTTAATTCTCACACCCACTTTTGAGTCTTTATCCAAATGTTTAAGCCTTTATCCAAAAGATCTTCCCCACAAGTGGCATGAAAGTACCATTGTTGTCCTTGAAAAGTAAACTTTTGTACACATTTTATTTTGAGCCCATACTTTACTTTGTTTCTGAATGTACTTCTCCATAAATCATGCCTACAAACTCAGATTAGGTGTGTTTAAAGCTGCTAACCACTCTACATTGCATAAAAACATGTTTTTTAAACTTGCTTCAAAAACAAGTCAACGATCCATAACACATGATGGATGTACTCTTGACTTCTCCAAGCTTCTAAATCATTTGCCTATAAATTAAACTTCATTTGGAAACTGAAGGAAGATTCAAAAGATTGGAAAAGCCTTGAAACCTTGCTGAAAATTCCCAAGAACCTGAAACTGCAAACATAAACACAAAACATGCTAGTTTCTGATTTTTGCATCCAAAATCTAATTTTCCTTGAGTGTTTCTTGACCAAATCATCCATACAGTTTCTAGTATACACATAGAAGCTTTCCCAACTTCTGTTTTCAAATTGTAAAACAGTCTTCACCACTCTCTATTTCAAAAAAAACATAACTTTGCACCTTGACTGCTCCAGAACTTTCCAACCATTCATAGCTCAAGTTAAGAGTTGATTTAGCTTTCTGAGAACTTGAGGATGTTGATCAGAACATCACATCAATCTGAACCAGGCTCTAACTCACAGAACAATCTCCAGCATCAAGGTAAGTTTCTTCTGATCTTCATCTCATTACTTAGGCATTGTTAGGCTTGCATTTTCAAAGATACAACGTAGATACCATGGTGTTATACCTTAAAATTTTCCCTCTCATTTCTCAAGTAATCTCTCATAAGATCTCTTGTGATTCAAGACTGCACAAGGGTTGATCAGCTCAAGACACCTCCTTAAGCACTGATAACTGAAAATTAAGGTTTGAGTTTGCACAAGGAAAAATGGACTTTTAATGCCCCGTATGAATTTCATGTATCATTTTGGACCCTCAAGATTTCTCATTTCAAGTTTCAAGTCTTGGATCACATTTTTGCTCAGTCAATTGATTAGTTGACCTAAAATCAACCATATTGGAGAAAAAGTCAATTATGTTAAATTCATAGTCAAACTTCATAATTTTTAATCCATATTAACATAATGAACTCATATATGTCATTTGATCAAGTTTGGATCACAATTCCTCAATAAAATTGATCAGATCATCAATAGGGCAAAATGGTCAAATTAGGGTTTTGACTAAGAAGGTGCAATTTCTGATTTTTGACCTAGAAAATGATTTATTAGTTTAAGTTATGATTTCAAGGTTTAGAAATACTTCATTTTAACCTAATGGCATGGCCCAAAACATCTCTCAAGATTAATTGATTGACATATGAATTTCAGTCAACTGGGGAAAAGTCAACTATACACTAAAAAGTCAAACTTTGACTTTTTGATCAAAATCAAGCTTCAAAGATTACAATTCATCAAGACATGTCAAAATATGAAACTTGTTCATCAGGAAATCAAAAAGTCAAGATTTCTTTTTGAAAAGTCAAAATTTCTAAACTTAGAAATTTTTCTAAGTGTTGGAAATTCACATTTTTTTCATAACTTTGAGCCAAATTTCCACCATGATGCAAAATGATTCAAATGAAACTTCCAACATGAAAGTTGTATATCTCAATGAGATATAAAAAATTGTAGAAAACAACTTTTTTTATAAATGTATGGATTTCAAGTTATGATTTTAAGAAGACATGTTCATGAAACTTGAAAAACTTAGTGAAATATTGCCCTAGTTTAGGCAGGATTTTGACCTAACTTCATGGAAAATTTTCACATAGTTCCAAGATGAATCTTCAAAAATGTCCAACATATAGGTTGTAGAGGATGTTACAAGCTTTCCAAAATGTCCAAGAACTCATTGAGATCATATTTGATCAAGGAGAATCGAATGCAAGAAGTTAGGGTTTCATTCTTGAATTACAAGTCATTTCTTGATGAACACATAATTCAATCTCAATGTTAGGCTGCATAATATTTCTTTTTAGGCCTTATAACTTTTGTATCTATCCATCATTAATGGATTACACAAACTTTTGAGCTATAATCCAAGTGGTTTAAGCATTATCCAATTGAAATTTCCATTTTGGGAAGAAAGATAACAATGCCATTCTTGAAAAGCAAGATTTATGCACAAAGTCAACTCTTGAGCCTCTAACTTATTCCCTCTGATCACACTCCATCTACAAAGTCAGAAGTAAGTTTGCTTAAAGCATAACCACTCTACATTAGCAAGTACACAAGGCATTGAAACTTGATTTCTCAAAAATCACATGTTGAGCTTAAACATGTGATTTTGAATTCTGTTCAAAGAAAAGCTTCCAAACTTGTTGCTTATAAATAGAGGCACTATTTGTGAGCTAAGGCACGAGCTTAAGCATCCTGAAATTCTCCCAAACTCCATCAAACCGGAAATTATCCAAAAACTCCATTGTTTCACAGTTTCAGACTTTGAACTTGTAACTCATATTTCCCGTGTACGTTTCTTGGATTTTCAGTTCCTAAAGCTCCTACACATCAAATATAACCCATCCCTGACCCTGTTTCATAACTGTAACTCCATTTCCATCATCCTCCATAACCAAAAACAGATGTTTAGGCTGGAGGTTGAAGATGAAGTCATATTCAGGACATGACTTATGCTATGTATTTATTATTTCATCAATGTTACCGGATGTACAGCCACCTCAGTGGCAAAGGTAGCACGCATTTATGTTAGAGGTCATGGGTCCAACATCCAGCGCTACCTTTTGTTTTTTTTTCACATTTTTCTTCTTTTTTTGCTTCAAACAGCCAGCGCTGGGCCTCCAATATTGGGCCTTTCATTTTTTTCTTCTTCTAACCCCTGCCTTACTTTTGCACACCTGACCCAATTATTTCCTTTTATCATTTCATTTTTTTTATTTCATTTTTATTTATTATATTTTTATTACTATTATTATTATTATTATTACTATTATTATTATTATTACTTTTATTAATAAAAAAATATAAAAATATTTTATTATTATTTTCATACTTATTTATTTATTTTCTTTAGGAAACAAAAAGAACAAAAATCATTTTCTTAATAAATTAATTTCTTTTTTCTCAAATAAATAATATTTAATTTTAGGTTTAATTATTATTTTATTTTCTTTTAAATTAAAATTAACTTAGAGTTTATATTTTTTTAATTAATTAATTTTCATATTATTAATTTAAAACCTTTTCATACAAAACCCTTAAAAATGTTTCATACTTAACTTCTTTCTTAAATAGTTTAAGTTTAATTTTGTTTATTTTCAATTAATCATCTCTCTTAATTAGGTTTAAACCCTTTCATGAAAACCAAACAAATGTCATTTCTTTTTCCATTTACATTCTTGCATTATTTTCTCTTCAATTCTTGTATATTATTCAATATGATTGTAATAGATAATTAGGTTTAATTTTCTTGCAAATCCCCATTTGTAAATTTGTATACAAATGATGTAATAGTATAGTAATTTTACTTCCCGCAATTTATCGCTTTATATAAATGTTAGTAATTAGGGTTTGTATGGTAAGACTAAAATCAACAATTAGAAAACCCTAATTCAAGATAAACAATGCATGTAAATCAAACACACTTGCACACTTAGTGTAATTCCACTTTGTTGTCTTACAAAAATGGCCATGTTATGCATGTGGGGTATCTTAGCAAAAGCAATCAAAAATACAAGATCATAGTCCCTCGATGATGCTATCAATGTTGCCTTTCAAAATGATATTAGTCCCTCAAAGAGAAATGCTAAGATATCTCACAACATTGCCATCATGACTATACGATGACCCACGACTGTCCCTTTACATCCAAAGATAAGGCTTCTTACCAATCAATGGTAAGATAGCAATATCAAAGGAAGGAAGAAATGAACAAAGACTTTTGAGTAGGTAGATTGATCCTAGTTGCTTGCTCAATTTCAAATTAAACACCCTTGCTTATTTTCAAAACAGACACCAAACACTTTCAAAAACACTTTCAAAACATTTTCCAAACATGAAACATTTTCAAAAGCCCAACACTTTGTAAACGTTCATACGAACGAGAACTATTACAATGTTTTCCTAAACGAATGCGCCTTTTCAAAATACTTTCAAAAACCACACAAAACACATTTTCAAACAAAAGCAAGCAACTAAGAGCCCATAGATAACCATGGATGAAAAGGGTGTTAATACCTTCCATTTTCTTAATCTACCCCCCGAACTTAAGAAATAATCTCAAATGTCTTTCCTGTTTTTTTTCAGCCTTTCCTTTTGGATAAAAGAAAAGTCGGTCGCGACTCTTGCTAACCGCAACATTTGCGATCAAACGCAAAATATCAAAAGTCAGTTCTCCCACTGTATCACAGAACTGGCGACTCTTCTGGGGATATACTTAAAAGTGGGGTTTCCTTAGTGCTAGATCACCTTTATTTTCTTTCATTGTTTGATTTGTTTTCTTTACATTTTGGTTCCTTGTTTTGGCTTGTTTTAAATCCTCTACCCAGATTTGGGATACCTTATAGGTAAGTAGCAATACGTTGTGGAAACTGTGCGGGGTATATCGACATGGTCTAAGCAATAGCTATGTTAGTGTGACATATTTGTGGGTACCGGTAACCCTTGAGTAGTCAAGGAGAATACGGGGCCACTGTGTGGTGTCATGAAGCACTAACTGACTTTTAGAACCTTTACTTGACCAACTTAGCCATTAGGACGTAGTGAGATAGTCGGCTTTGGTGCAGTTCGAAGTTGGTTGATACTCGATACTACACTCATTGAGATTTGACTTCTCGGGATATTATGGTCGCCATGAAAGAGGCTTGCGCTGAAGCAGTGCCCGATAAGACAGATCAGTGATATTGAGATCCCTTAGAATCCAGTTACTATTTCTAGGACAGGTTTAAGCCAACTAAACTTAAAGAGGGTACTTACCTATAAGACTCCATTCAAGCCTAAACCTAAGGACTTGTTTGCCTTGTTTGTGTATACTTACTTGTACATAACATCATAAACATCATAACATCATACTCATTCTCACTAACCATTTCAAGAATTATTGGGATTTATCTTTGTTCTTTTTTGTAGGACATGGCTTCTATCCGCAGGAATACTATCCAAGTTAATCTCGTAAGAATTCCTCCTCAACTCAAAGAGTTAGCATCAAGGGTCCCTGAAAATTCTTCATTCACGAAAGACATGGTCTCCTACTAAGCTTGGTTACCTCCAACACTGATGAAGATATGATGAAGGTGTTTTTCCAATTCCTTGATCCTCTACACCATTGCTTCACTTTTCATGGTTATCAGCTTGTACCAACTCTATAAGAATTCTCTCAAATCTTAAGGATTCCTATTCTCAATCAACTACCCTTCAACGGTATGGAAAGAGATCCAAAACCTGAAGATATTTCCCAAGCACCACACTTGCAGCAATCTGATATCACAACTAATCGGGAAACAAGGAAATGTGTCAAAGGTTTCTGGGCTAAGTTCTTGTTCGAGAAAGCTCAAGATTGTTGGAACTCTTTGGACTTACAAGATTTTGAAGAAATCTTGTCCCTTCTCGTCTATGGGATGGTTTTGATTCCAAACCCAGACCAACTCATAGATGTAAATATTGTCAAAATCTTCATGTCTCACAATCTGGTGCCTACTTTGTTGGTAGATATCCTACATTCTTTTCACTCTCGCACTATGAGGAAGAGAGGGATCCTCATGTGTTGTACTCCTCTTTTGGCAAGATGGTTTATTTTGCATCTTCCCCCGTTATGTTGAAGAACGAACAAGGCTTGAGGTGGTTCCATAGGCTGATGACGCTCAGACATTCAGATGTTCATTGATGTTCTCGATCCTTGGAGAACCTTACTATCATCGACCGTTGTAGCGAATTCCCTAATGTCTTGTTGCTTGGCATTAGAGGAGGTATAACTTACAATCCTTGCTTAGCCTTACGATAGTTTGGTTATGCCCGAAGGGATGGTCCACATGAGATTCTCATTTAAGGAGTGGTATTTGACTACGAGAACGACGATCAAAGCTACTGTCATAGGTTTATATGAGCCTGGAGGATGGTAAACAAAATGGATAGCAAGACGCTAGGACACGAGAATTCTATTCCCCTTGAACCTTACCTTAGGTGGGTACGAACTCGTGCTCAGAAAATTGTGATGCCTTATCTCTCCATCTTACCAGTTGTCATGGAACATGTGGTTAAAGGAGATGTCATGTACACTGTCCTCCATCCCAACATGCCTACTTCTCTCGAAGACTTGCAAAAAGGTTGGATTCAGCTAAAGGAAGAACGAGATAATTTTTAAGCTCAATTTTGCGCTAGTGAGAAGAGGGTCTTGGAGCTTACAAAGCCGCTACAAGAAGAAAAAAGGGTGAACGCCTACATTACACCAAAGAGGATGTGTTCAGTCTTTTTATCTTAGAGAGTTATTTTCTAAGCCCAAGAGGCATGTTTTAATCACTTTGAACTAATTAATGAAAATTGACATTTGTTTATTTCTTTTTTCTATACAAATTTAAATTTCATAAATCCTTGAAATCATTTCCATATACATCTTCCATGCATCATAACATGACAGGTTTTCACACAACCGGTTTCCTTATCTTTTTGTTGTTTATTTCAGCAAGATGGATCTAGAAAAAACTGTGAAGGACCTTCAGGCACAAAACTCTCAATTCCAAGAGAATCTACTGGCCCAAGCCAAGGGGCAACAAGATATGATGGCATTGCTGGCAGCCAAGAAGAAGCCCAAGAGGAAAGCTCTGGTCAATATGGGTAGAAGGTTCAAAGACTCAGTCCGTCAGATCCCGGTAGTGGAAGACTCTTCTGAAGAAGATGAGAATCATATTGGAGAAACTAAGAGTACCCGGGATGGGTGCATTAATGGTCAAGCATCTGATGATGATTATTTTGACGAGCAGTATCCCCCCGCTGATGTCAAGTACAAGCAGTTAGAAGATAGATTGAAAGTCGTCGAGATCCAAGCTGTCCCCGGTTTAGATTTTGATAATTTGGGTTTGATCTTTGGGGTTGTCATTCCCCGCAAATTCAAAATACCAGTCTTCAAAAAGTACGATGGAGTTTCTTGTCCAAAACTTCACCTGAAATCTCATGTGCGCAAGATACAGCCGCACACCACTGATAAGAAACTCTGGGTTCACTTTTTCCAAGAAATCTTGGTTGGGACGTAGCTAGAATGGTTTTATCAGTTAGATGGTTCCCGTATCAATACCTGGGAAGACGTAGCTACTGTATTCTACCACCAATACCAATATAATGCGACTTGGCACCGACAAGAGTCCAGTTGCAAGATATAACAATGGGGAAGAATGACGGATTTAAAGAATATGCACAAAAGTGGAGAGACCTTGACAGTAGGATTCAACCACCTTTGACTGATAGGGAGCACATTGACATGTTTATGGGCACTTTATCCAGTCCATTCTTTAATTTATTGGTTTGTTGTTCTTCTTCCCGTATCACCGAGCTGATCTTAACCGGTGAAAGAGTTGAAAGCGGGAAGATTTCCATGATGTTTGCCTCCACTTCCAATCCTATAATGAAACCTTTTGCCGTGAAAAAAAAAATCAATGCTTTGTACGGGGCAAGGGCCCGTACCAAGAAGGATGACTGCCAATCTGTTAATGTTGTCTGAATCTCCAATCCAACTCTTACTCAAAGACCATCTGCTAATCATCAACGTTTTGAAACTCCGAGACGACAATTCACGAGGATAGGCATGTCACTATCCCAAGCCTTACGACACTTACTAAAGGCTAATTTGGTGACATTGCGCGATCCTCCTGCCAATCCAGATACCTCTTCACCAAAGTATAATCCGAACTCCAAATGTGCTTATAACTCAAGTAGCCCCGGGCATGAGACTGACTAATGATGGGCCCTGAAGAATAAAATTCAGGATTTGATCGATAACAAGACCATTGATTTTGATCCTCCTCCAACTCCGAATGTGATCACCGCGCCTATGCCAAAACATGGCAAAGATGTCAATAAAGTTAATGATGTGGGTGATTATGATGAAGAAGCTGCATTTGAAGATTGGGTGTATTCTACTACAACGGAGCTAAAGAATTGGTATGCAAAGGACTTCGTGCCCATCTCCTTCATTGATGAGTAATCATTTGTTTACTGCTTTCTTTAATTCAAGAACATTTTGTCTGTAATATTTAACAATGACTTTTAAGCCATGTTCCTGGCCGAGGGCACTTTGGTTCATTTGTCAAGAGTTTTATTTATGTTCATTTAATCATATGATCATTCAATACAAACCATTGGACTCTTTTGCATTCAAATCTTTGTGTTTCATTGTCTTTCTTTCAAATAAATTTTTTAAATAGCCATGTATCTTACATGAACACACACACACACTCTTGCAGGTCCTCATCCACTTTGGATCTTATTGCCAATGACTCTACTATTGCCGACTATGACTTCAAATGTCCAATTAACCAAGCCAAAGACGAAAGCAAGGAAGATTGTGACATACCGGGAGAACTATCCATACTTCTATTACAAGAGGAAAAAGCTATTCATTCGCACGAAGATTCAATTGAAGTCATCAATCTGGGTACCGAGACAGACAAGAAAGAAGTCAAGATCGGCGCTAACCTGGAAAGCAATGTCAAAAGCAGGTTGGTTCAGATGTTGCATGACTATGTGGAAGTGTTTGCTTGGTCATATGAAGATATGCCAGGGTTGGATACCGGCAGCGTAGTTCATCGTTTGTCGACAAAAGAGGATTGCCCTCCTGTCAAACAAAAAGTTCGTCGCATGAGGCCTGACGTGTCTGAAAAGATAAAATCTGAAATGATGAAACAATTTGATGCATGGTTCCTAGCTATGACATCCTATCCCCAATGGGTTTCAAATGTGGTGCCAGTGCCGAAGAAAGACGTAAAAATTCGCATGTGCATAGACTATATGGATATGAATAGGGAAAGCCCCAAGGATGACTTCCATCAGCCACACATTAACGTCTTGGTCGATAATACTGCTTAGCATAAAGCCTTCTCTTTCATGGATGTCTTCTCCAGCTATAATCAGATAAGGATGGCTCCTGAATACATGGAGAAGACAACTTTCGTTACGCAATGGGGCACCTTTTGCTACAAGGTCATGTCGTTCGGATTGAAGAATGCAGGGGCAACATATCAAAGGGCTATGGTAGCTTTGTTTCATGATATGATCCATCATGAGATAGAGGTATATGTGGATGATATGATTTCCATATCACAAACTGAAGAGGAACATATCGATCACCTGTACAAGCTATTCGAAAGGTTGAAAAAGTACAAGTTGAGGTTAAACCCTAACAAGTGCACATTTGGAGTACGATCTGGAAAGCTTATAGGTTTTGTCGCCAGCAATAAAGGTATCAAAGTCGATCTCTCCAAGGTAAAGTCCATCCAAGAAATTTTAGTCCCCTACTCTGAACAGGAAGTTAGAGGATTCTTGGGTCATCTCAATTACATTGACCGCTTCATATCTCACTTGACTTCTACTTGTGAGCCAATCTTCAAACTCTTGAAGAAAGATCAAGTAGTCAGATGGAATGATGAATGTCAAGCTGCCTTCGACAAAATCAAAGAATATCTACAAGAACCTCATATTTTCATGCCTCCAGTTGAAGGAAGACCCTTGATCATGTACTTGACAGTACTAGATAATTCTATGGGGTGTGTTTTGGGCCAACATGACGAGTCTGGCCGAAAAGAGCATGCTATTTATTACCTGAGCAAAAAGTTTACCAATTGTGAAACCATATATTCACTGCTCAAGAAAACTTGTTGCGCTCTGGCATGGGATGCTCGCAGGCTAAGACAGTATATGTTGACTCATACCACTCTTTTGATTTCTAAGATGGACCCAATCAAGTACATCTACGAGAAACCTGCCCTTTCCGGAAGGATAGAAAGATGGCAAATGATCTAGACTGAGTACGACATTTAATACACAATGCAAAAGGCCATCAAAGGAAACATACTTGTAGATCATTTGGCCCATCAAGCTGTTGATGATTATCAGTCTATGAACTTTGACTTCTCGGATGACAATATCATGCTAGTGATCGACTGCGCGAAACCTGTACCGTATGACGATCCTGAACAAGGACCCCGATGGACTATGTTCTTCGGTGGGGCTTCCAACGCCTTGGGTAACGGAATTAGTGTTGTGATCATCTCCCCTAAAGGTTGCCACACTCCTTTCACTGCCAGACTATGCTTCGATTGCACGAACAACATGGTCGAGTACGAAGCGTGTATTTTGGGCCTGAAGGCTGTCATTGATTTGAGGATCAAGCATTTGGATGTGTTTGGGGATTCTGCTCTAGTGATTAGCCAAGTAAAATGGGATTGGGACACTAAACACCTTAATCTCATCTCTTATAAGGAACTTGTGCTATCCCTGATTCCCTACTTCAAAGAGACCAGCTTTGAACACTTCCCTAGGGAAGAAAATCAGTTGGCTGACGCCTTGGAAACCATGTCTTCAATGTTCAAGATCAGATGGAATAACGAAGCCCCTATGATTATAATTGAGAGATTTAACGAGTATGCGCACTGCTGTGAGCATAACACTGACATAGAAAAGCCATGGTACCACGAAGTGATGAGATATCTTGAAGCACGAGAGAATCCCAAGGGAGCATCCATCAATGATAGAAAGTTCTTACAAATATTTTTCGCCAAATTCTTCCTAAGCAACGGAATATTGTACAAGTGCAACCATGATTCTACTCTACTCTGATGTGTGGACAAGAAGGAGGCAGAGGAAATTATGAAAGACATACACGATGGTCTCTTTGGAACTCACTCAAGTGGACATACAATGGCTAAGAAAATCCTGAGAGCCAGCTACTATTGGTAAACAATGAGGACTGGTTGCCATCAACATTCAAGAACTTGTCACAAATGCCAAATCTATGCTGACAAGGTCCATGTGCCTCCTATCCCTCTGAACGTCATGACCTCTCCGTGGTCATTTGCAATGTGGGGAATTGACATGATTGGAGAAATCAAGCCCACTGCTTCCAATGGTCATCACTTCATTCTGGTCGTTATTTATTATTTCACCAAATGGGTCGAAGCCGCCTCGTTTGCCTCAGTCACCAAGAATGTGGTAGCCAGATTCATCAAACATAACCTCATATGCCGCTATGGTATCCCCGAAAGGATAAATCACCGACAATGGGAATAACCTTAACAATGCTATGATTACCGAACTTTGCACTCAGTTCAATATCAAGCATCACAATTCTTCTCCTTATAGATCTAAAATGAATGGCGCTGTCGAAGCGGCCAACAAAAACATTAAGAAGTTTGTGCAGAAGATGGTAGTAACTTATAAGGACTGGCATGAGATGTTATCATTTGCTCTTCACAGCTACCGCACTTCAGCTAGAAGATCAACTCGGGAAACTCCCTTTTCTTTAGTCTATGGCATGGAAGTTGTTTTACCAGTGGAAGTTCATATTCCCTCACTGAGGATTATGAATGAAGAAGGCTTGGGCAAAGACCAGTGGATTCAGAAAAGACTGGATCAGTTGACCTTGATCGATGAAAAATGAATGGTTGTTGTTTGTCATGGTCAAACGTACCAAAAACGTATGATCAAGGCTTTCAACAAAAAGATCAAGCCTCGAGTATATCAAGATGGTGACTTGGTGATAAAGCACATCATTTTGCCACAAGGCAACCCCAGGGGCAAATGGACTCCCACCTACGAAGGGCCATCTGTTGTCAAGAGATTGTTCTCTGACGGTGCCATGATGCTGACTACCATGCATAGTGAAGCCTTCCCACATCCTATAAACGCGGACATAGTTAAAAAATACTCCACAAAATTGTCCAATGACTAAAATTGAACGAACATATGCCTGTGAACATAATCAAAACTATTTGGCACATGTGTCCTGCTAAGTAGCAGCAAGCATCTCTTTAATGTATATGGAATACCCCCACAGAGTTATTTCATTAGCATTATCTCCACAAGGAGGCTACAATAAACCAATCCTCAACAGAGTTACCCACAAAGTCTCTTGGTATAGGTTGATCTCCAGCCAGAGTCTCAATCTCTTGGCAGCTCTCTCCAGCTAAGTTGATCCTACAAGAAGGAGCCTTGTGGATCTCGTCCTCAAAGAACTCACCTCGTCGGCATTTCATCAAGTATTCATCAACAGGGTTTATTTCCCCAATATAGTTTATTTCCCCAACATACAACAATCAACGAACAGCAAAATTCCCCAGCTGAGCATGTCTTCCCCAGCTGAGTTTATCCTCTTCAGCTTGAGCTTGCCTTTCAGACTATTGCAAATCATAGGGCCATAACCCCTAATCCCCAGTAAAGCCGTCAACAAAACCTTTACTATCTCCAAAAGCTACTATGAAGACTGGTCCCGACCAGATAATAGTACAACTTTCAAATACTATGAAACCTAGACCCGGCTAGATAGTAGTACAACTTTCAAATACTATGAAGCATGTACCCTACCAGATAATAGTTTAACTCTTCGAAATATCGAAGAACCTAGACTTAACCAGACCAGGGTTTAACTTCTTTTCCCTAGTAGAGTTTGCCTCTACCCCAACAAATTACTGTAAATCCTGGATCCAACTAGATATCAGTTTTCAACTTCATCTTTTCAAGAAAGTTATTATGAAGTCTGGATCCGACCAGATAGAAATTCCCCTCAGAAGTTTGTTGTGAAACCTGGAACCCGACCAAATAACAACTAAGTTCCAAGCAAGTTACTGTAAAGCCTGGACCCAACCAGATACTCAGTTTAACTCTATCTCTTCAGACAAGTTTATTGTGAAGCCTAGACCCAACCATATAGCAATTAACTTCATCCACCTCAAAATCTGTGAAGCCTGGATCCTACCAAATATCAGTTCGACTTTGTCTATTCAAGCAAGTTATTATGAAGCCTCGACCCAACCAGATAACAACTAGCTACAATCCCTAGCAAGACACTATGAAGCCTGGACCCAACCAGATAATAGTATAACTTTTCAAAAATTATGAAGCCTAGACCCGACCAGATAGTAGTTACCACTTCAAGTTACTATGAAGCCTGGACCCGACTAGATATCAGTTCAACTTCATCCTTTCTAGCAAGTTACTGTGAAGCATGGAACCCGACCAGATAATAGTTAACTTCCTTATCCCCTGTAAGTTGTTGTGAAGCTGGGAATCTAACTAGATAACAACCTAACTTTATTCTCCCCAAGAAATCTTCTGCAAAGCCTGGAATTCGACCAGATAACATTTAATTCATTCTTCCCCAATAAGTTACCGTGAAGCATGGATCCGACCAAATAGCAGTTGACTTCCTCATCCTCAGCAAGTTGTGAAGCCTGAACCCGACCATATAAGAGCTAACATTCAAGAGATAATCCCCAACAGCAATCCGAGATTCAGAACTCCTCAACAACAGTCAGGGATTTATTTTACTGGGAGAATATGCATCCTACAAGTCACGAATGGCATATTCTCCAATCTAACTCTTCAGGTTTAAGAAGGTTGAACAGGGGCAGCTTTTGCATCCCAAAATTTTCCCTCTCATTTCTCAAGTAATCTCTCATAAGATCTCATGTAATTCAAGACTGCACAAGGGTTGATCAGCTCAAGACACCTCCTCAAGCACTGATAATTGAAAACTAGGGTTTGAGTTTGCACAAGGACAAATGGACTTTTAATTCCCCATATGAATTTCATGGATAATTTTGGACCTTCAAGATTGCTCATGTCAAGTTTCAAGTCTTGGATCACATTTTTGCTCAGTCAATTGATCAGTTGACCTAAAATTAACTATATTGGGGGAAAAGTCAATTGTGGTCCATTTATAGTCAAACTTCATAATTTTTTATCCATATCAACATATTGAACTCATATATGTCATTTGATCAAGTTTGGATCACAATAACTCAATAAATTTGATCAGATCATCAAAAGGGCAAAATGGTCAAATTAGGGTTTTGATTGAGAAGGTGAAATTTCTGATTTTTGACCTAGAAAATGATTGATTAGTTTAAGTTATGATTTCAAGGTTTCAAATACTCCATTTTTACCTAATGTCATGGCTCAAAACATCTCTCAAGATTAATTGATTGACAGATGATTTTCAGTCAACTGATGAAAAGTCAACTGTACACTGAAAAGTCAAACTTTGACTTTTTGATCAAAATCAAGCTTCAAAGATTACAATTCATCAAGACATGTCAAAATATGAAACTTGTTCATCAAGAAATCAAAAAGTTAAGATTTCATTTCGAAAAGTCAAAATTTCTAAACTTAGAAATTTTTCTAAGTGTTGGAAATTCACTTTTTTTTTCATAACGTTGAGCCAAATTTCCACCATGATGCAAGATGATTCAAAGGAAACTTCCAACATGAAATTTGTTAGAACATAGTTTGATTCTACAACCCTTATTATATTTTTGATGATAACAAACACAAAGAACAAATATGCACTCTAAATTTGTGTTGTATTTTATACAGAAGTTCTGACTGAAACGACATCAGAAGTTAAGCCACAAAATCTTTCAAGCTGAGCAAATTAGAATGTTCTGAAGAATAATAATCAAAATCTATGCTAAATTAAAAGATACTCTAATTCTGGACAGAAGTCTAACGCGCCAACAGATCCTAGTATCTCTGAGTTATCAAAGTTTTAAAGTAAAGCAGCATGCAAGATTCCCAAGTTCTGAAGCGTTACTTTTCAATTAAGACAGTATCATATGCAACAACTTCATTCAGACAAGAATCTTCTCAATATGGAAAGTGCATTGAGTGTCCATTATCACGTTTTATTTTGGACAGATTTCCACTCCTATATAAACAAGCTCAAAGGATAAATCATTCACGATTTTTCCAACAACTGCTCATACATCTCAAAAAGATGAAAATATTCATATTCTCATATACTCAAATTTTGTAATACATCACAGTAGTGATACAGTTTTTGTAACGAAAAACATATAGTACACAGTTAATTGTTCTTTGATTAAGATATTGTTCCTTGAGATAAACCGGGTTGTGGTCATACTCAAGAAGACTTTGGCAGTTGTCATAGTAGTTTTGTAATCTGTTTGATTAGTGGATTAAGTCCTTGTTGGAGAGAGGCGAAATCACCTTGGAGGGTGGAATGGAGTACTTTGAGATCAAGAGAACCAGGATAAAAATCTTGAGTCTATTGCATTTGATCTTTAAGTTTTAATTCAACCCCCCCTCCCCCCACTTGTGTTTTTCACTTCTTCATTTGGCATCAGAGCGCCTGGTTTTGAGTTCATACACTTAACCGTGTCAGTACAAGATCTAAGATTTAGAAAAACACTACGGTGGGACCAAGCTAAAACATCAGCAATGACTATCATGATGACAAGAACAGAATCAGCGGCGAACCTCTAGTCTTTGATGGAGAAAATTTTGACTACTGGAAAGACATAATTGAGACCTTCTTTCTGGCTCATGATGCTGATCTATGGGACATGGTAATTGATGGATACACACATCCTATGGATGAAAGTGGTCAGAAGATAGATAGAAAAAGAATGTCTGACCAGCAAAAGCGTGATTTCAGAAACCATCATAAAGCCAGAACAATACTTTTCAGTGCCATCTCATACTCAGAATATGAGAAGATATCAAACAGAGAGACACCCAAAAACATGTTTGACTCTCTAAGAATGACGCATGAAGGCAACATACAAGTTAAAGAAACCAAGGCCCTTGCACTCATTCATAAATACGAAGCTTACAAGATGGAAGATAGTGAATCCATAGAAGCGATGTTCTCAAGATTCCAGATTCTTGTTGTTGGGCTGAGAGTTCTTGACAAAGGGTATTGTACTGTTGATCACGTAAATAAGATCATCAGAAGTCTACCAAAGCAATGGAGACCAATGGTCACTGCGCTTAAGCTGGCTAAAGATCTCAACAAGATATCTCTGGAGGAACTTGTTAGCTCCCTCAAAATCCGTGAGATAGAGCTAGAAGATGACGAGCCTCAGAAGCAAGGTAAGCCTTTAGCATTAAAATCTAACAAAAACCTTGATTATAAGGTTTTACAGGCTATGGAAGAAATCTCTGATGGATCCTCATCAGAAGAAGACGAATTGTCTCTTCTCTCCAGAAGGGTAAATCAGATGTGGAAGTAGAGGCAGAGAAAATTCAAGAATTCCAGAAGGAAGTCAAACAACAGAGACATCATCTGCTATGAGTGCAATGAACAGGGGCACTACAAAAGTGATTGTCCGAGGCTTCAGAATGAGAAGCCCAAAAATAAGTTCTTCAAGGAGAATAAGAAAAGTCTCATGGCAACATGGGATGATTCAGATACTCCTGACGCATACTCAGAATCAAATGATGAAAGAGCCAACATTTCTCTTATGGCTAATAGGACAGAAGACAACGAAGCATCTCAGTCAGACTCGGAATCAGACACGAAAGAGGTATTTCTTGATTTTACTGTTAATTTCACTAAAGCTGAACTAGAAGAAAGCCTGAATGAGATTCTGGAAAGATATCAGCACATCGGAGTCAAATTCAAGAACCTAAAAAGGGACTTTGTCTTTGACTCTGAAGAAACTGTGAGTCTAAGATTAGAAAATTATGAGCTAAAAGAAAAGATTTCAAAACTAGAAATTGATTTACAAAACTCTAAGAAAGAAATAATCTCAGAGGCTCCCTGTAGCGCTGATAAAATCATAAAAGAATATGATCACAACTTTCAGAAGTTTCGTGCTAAAAACATAGATAGAAGTAAGATGGCTTCAATGATCGATGGAGTTAGCAGGAATGGAAGAAAAGGAATATGATACCAAGGTAAGGTATCTCCACCTAATAAAGTCATGGACCTAGTAATAAAACGCACACCATTAATATCACACTTCACATATAGGCACACACATGACCTGAAATACACTAGCAATGATTATTCTGCCAAACCAAAATTCAAACAGAATTTTGGTAAAACTAACAAACCATGACCCAAAAAGATATGGGTACCTAAGGACAAAATTATATATGTAGCAGATATCTTTAGCAGCAAGGCTAAAACACCAGTTATGGTACCTGGACTCTGGATGCTCTCGACACATGACGGGGAGAAAGCATATGTTCCAAAGCCTGGAACTTAAACCTGGAGGCTACATGGGCTTTAGAGGCAACCAATGAGGGAAGATCATTGGATCTGGAACAGTAGGTAATGGTAATCTTCCTTCTATTAATAATGTGCTTTTATTTCATGGATTGATGCATAACCTGTTATCCATAAGTCAATTAAGTGATAACGGTTATGATATCATATTTAATCAAAATTCATGCAAAGCTGTTAGTCAGAAAGATGGAACTATCTTGTTTAATGGAAAGAGGAAAAACAACATTTATAAGATAAAACTTTCTGAACTAAAAAGTCAGAATGTAAAATGCCTTCTTTTTGTTAACAATGAGCAATGGGTCTGGCATAGAAGATTGGGGCATGTTAGTATGAGAAGAATATCTCAGATTAACAAACTCAATCTGGTCAGAGGACTTCCTAATCTGAAGTTCAGCTCAGATGCTCTGTGTGAAGCATGTCAGAAAGGCAAATTTGCAAAAACTACTTTTAAAGCTAAAAATGTTGTTTCCACCTCTAGGCCATTAGAACTTTTGCACATAGACTTATTTGGACCAGTGAAAATTGCATCTGTTAGTGGCAAGAAGTATGGGTTAGCGATCGTAGATGACTACAACAGATGGACATGGGTAAAGTTCTTAAGATACAAGGACGAGTCATATTCTGTGTTCGTTGCTTTCTGTAACCAAGTTCAGAATGAAAAGGATCTTAGAATTTTCAAAGTCAGAAGTGATCATGGTGGAGAATTTGAAAATAAAAAATTTGAAACATTTTTTAATGAAAAAGGCATTTCGCATGACTTCTCATGTCCTAGAACTCCCCAACAAAATGGATTTGTAGAATGAAAGAATAGAACATTGCAATAAATGGCCAGAGCTATGATCAATGAGACTAACATTGCTAAGATATTCTGGGCAGAAGCAATTAACACAACGTGTTATATTAAGAATAGAATCTCTATAAGACCTATTCTGGAAAAGACTCCATATGAATCGTGGAAGAACAGAAAGCCCAACATTTCTTATTTCCATCCTTTTGGATGTACATGTTTTATTCTGAATACTAAAGATCATCTAAACAAGTTTGACTCTAAAGCACAGAAGTGTATTATGTTAGGATACTATGAACACTCAAGAGGGTACAAAGTATACATATAGAAACATAGATTGTTGAAGAGTCAATCAATGTTAGATTTGATGATAAGCTTGACCCTCAAAAGTCAAAGCAGAATGAATCTTTTGTAGATATAGAATTTGAATTCACAGGTGCTGAAGACAACTCATCAGAAGTTCCCAACAGAGACGCTCCAACAACTTCAGAAGGAAATGTCACAAGTGTTCCAGTACCTTTTGTTGATCAACTCCAAAAAAAGTTATCCAGAAGCAGCATAGATCACCCAGAAGATAAGATTCTGGGAAAGAAGGATGATCCAATCAGAACAAGATCAACATTCAGAAACTCTGAAGCATCCCTCATGGGATTAGCATCTCTTATTGAACCAACAACAATTGATGAAGCTCTTTTGGATAATGACTGGATTCTGGCAATGGAGGAGGAGTTAAACCAGTTCACCAGAAATGACGTATGGGATCTGGTTCCCAAACCAAAAGGATTCAACGTCATTGGAACAAAGTGGGTGTTTAGAAACAAACTGAATGAGCAAGGAGAAGTCATCAAAAACAAGGCACGACTGGTGGCACAAGGTTATAGTCAGCAAGAGGGGATAGACTATACAAAAACCTTTGCTCCAATCGCCAGGTTAGAATCTATCAGACTCTTAATCTCTTTTGCTGTAAATAATGGCATCACTCTGTATCCGATGGATTTCAAAATTGCATTCTTAAATGGTTAGATTGATGAAGAGGTATATGTGCACCAACCCCCTGGGTTTGAAAATTTCAAAAACCCAGAATATGTTTTCAAACTAAAGAAGTCACTCTATGGTCTGAAATAAGCTCCCAGAGCTTGGTATGAAAGGCTAAGTAACTTTCTGTTAGAAAAGGAATTCACCAGAGGGAAAGTGGACACAACATTGTTTTGTAAGACATTTAAGAATGACATTTTAGTTTGTCAGATTTACGTAGATGACATTATTTTTAGATCTACTAAACCTTCTCTAGGAAGAGAATTTTCTAAGTGCATGCAGGAAGAGTTTAAGATGAGCTTAATGGGGGAACTTAAATTCTTTCTGGGCATTCAGATAAACCAGACTCCGGAAGGAACTTACATTCACCAGAGAAAATACGTCAGAGAACTTCTGAAGAAATTTGACCTCTCAGAATGTAAGCCCTCAAAGACTCCAATGCATCCCACGTGCATTCTGGAAAAGGAAGAGGTAAGTAAAAAGGTAGAACATAAAATTTACAGAGGTATGATTGGATCTCTCCTTTATCTGACGGCTTCAAGGCCTGCTATTTTATTCAGTGTTTATTTATGTGCTAGATTCCAATCATATCCTAGAGAATCTCACTTAACAGCAGTTAAGCGAATTTTCAAGTATCTGAAAGGTACTACTAACTTGGGTTTGTTTTATAGAAAATCCAATGAATACAGCTTAGTAGGATACTGTGATGCTGACTTTGTTGGAGAAAGAGTAGAGCGTAAAAGCACTTCTGGAAGCTGCCAATTTCTGGGAGACAATCTGATCTCATTGACCAGTAAGAGACAGTCCACAATTGCATTGTCAACAGCAGAAGCTGAATACATAACAACTGCTGGATGTAGCACACAAATGCTCTGGATGAAAAGTCAACTTGAAGACTTCAACATATTTGAGAGTAACATCCATATCTTCTATGATAATACTTCTGCCATCTGTCTATCCAGAAATCCCATTTTGCATTCTAGGGCTAAGCATATAGAAATAAAACATCATTTTATTAGGGATTATATTCAGAAAGGGATTCTCACTTTAAAATTTATTGACACAGACCATCAATGGGATGATGTGTTTACAAAACCCCTTTCTGAAGATAGATTCAATTTCATTCTGAAACATCTCAGCATGAAATTGTGTCCAGAATAAAATGTTTTATTTGCATATTCTAACCCTCATAATTTTATTGTTTTCTGCGAACATTTGATCAACTTGTCTTCAGAAGTTAGGAGTACAGTTGCCTCAGAATCTATCTATGAAGATCTGAACTTTTCATTTCAAGGATAGAGGCGTGCAGTTCTCACCATCAAACATCGGTCATCCTCTCACAAGCTACCTTCTGAGGCTGAACAAGCGTTCAAATTCTGAAGGGTCCAAGGCTCTGATTGGATGCATTGAGACACTTGTCATTGGTAACTGTTCAATATCTCACAAAATCCCCTAATTCCAGGTTTCATTAATTAAGTATAATCATTACTTATTTTCTCTTTCTTACTGATTACGTTTTCAAAAGTGTTTATAAAACTCAATTTACTATTTCATTCATGTTTTACTACCTTCAATATTATCTCTTGCTCTAGTTTTTCAAAAACCCTTTCTATCAGTTTTCTTCAAAGAATTCGTGTGAACAATAGCATCCTCATCAAGCCTCAAGAATCTCAACAGTGCTCCTGGTTCTTCATCAATAGAACAGTATTAGGAGCCCATTAGAACACTGCTCACTTCGATCGACAATCTTGAAATTCTATGTGAATTGATCATTGGCTTTGAGAGCTTATAGGAAAATGGATTTGATCTGTATGAAGATGTAACTGCACAGTGATGGAACAGATACTGATCGTCTGTTGGGTCTAACTTTTCCCATTCTTATTAGAGTTTTGGATTCATGCTACTTCATCCAACCACTAGGTCACATCATATGTTATGGGGAAGAAGATAATGATTATAGAAGATTTGATTGGGAAACTCATTGGATACAATGGCGGCTGAGTCAGATGCATTGATATGGCTGATAAGTGTTCTGACCTAAAATCCATTGTTAGGGTCATTTTCACTTCTGGACAGCCATCCAGCAAGATCAGAGACTTTAAAGATTATTACAGAATCTGGGCTAGGATCATTATGGGATGTATCAATCACAGGAAGCCTACAAGCTCCCCTTTTTACATCAACATTGATCAGCAGTTTCTTTTATACTTAATTGTAAAGAAGACCAAAATAAATATTCCATATTTTCTCTTCAACCATTTGAGAACAAGTGTGAAAGAGACTAGAGAAGAAGAAAGAACTAAGAGGGATTGGATTCCGCTGGGAAGATTGATTTCAGATATTCTGACAGAAAACAGGTTGATAAAACATTTGACAGAGGCTCAAGAGATCAGCACTCTGGAAGCAACTGTTGGAAAACCACTGAATGCCAAGAATCTGAAGAAAATGAAGATTATTGAAAGCATTAAGAAGGAACCAACAATTGCTTCTCATGAGGTCATCACATCTAGGAGAATCCCTCTGAAGGATTTTCCACTATTCTCTGAGATAGATGCTTCTCCATAGATTATGGTCAGATACCTTGAAGCTTGCAAGGAAGATGGGACTATTCCAGAAATCAACATCCGTGACCTGCACAAGCCAGCTCCAGAGGTTGTGCTAAAGAAATCCATAAAGAGGAAGGCAGCAGGAGAAGGATCCTCTCAGAGGACACCCAAAGCTGCGAAAAAGAAAGGTAACACATCTTTTATTTTTGTTGTAGAATCAATAGTTGTTCCAACATCTGAAACCATTCCCCCTCAACCAACAGAAAATTCCTCACCACAAACATTTGAGGATTTTGATATAGAGTTTAATCCATCTGTAACTCTTGGCAATTTCTTAAATGAACCTCACTCCCCCAATCCAAATCCAGAACAAAATTAACCAGAACTTGCAAGAGTTCTCTCTAATATTGAACTGTTTGATCAAGACTTTCACTCACCAATCCCAGAAAATCCAAATATTCAGTTTCAACAACCAGAAAATCCATAACCACACTCTCCTCAACCAGAAAATGAAAACCCTCTCTCTCCTCAATCTGAAAATCCAAATTCTGAAACACCTAAACTAGAAAATCAACATGCTACCGCAAACCAATCAGAAGACTCCCTTTCAGACTCTGATACCACTACCCTAATTCCTGGAATAACAGAACCTCTTATGGTTCGTTTACCTCTCTCCATTCATGATATTCCAGAAATACCTTCACCATATGATTCCATACCACCAAACACTCCTCACTCACCAATCCTGATTTCTGATTCTTCTACCCCCTCACCAATTAACCGTCCAGCTGATCATCTCAGAACTGTCATTAATATAGAAGCGTTGGACCATCTAGCTTCCACCTCAAATAAAATTGCCATTCCCAAACCCAAACAAACCTTAACCAAATCAGATGTTGGTAAGAACTTGTTGATTTTTGAAACAGAAATAGAGGAATGGGTTACTTCTTTGAAGCAAGCAAGTCAAGAGAATTCTAATCCTGCCGCTTCTGATTCTCTATGGGATAGATTCAGAAAATGGTTCAACTCTAAATCCCAAAAGATGAAAGAATTGAGCTATGAGATGGCTCAGCAGAACTTCAGTGATCAGCTGAAAGCCTTCAAAGATCAAGTTCTAAGTCAATGGGACAAGAAAGAAATTCTTCTTCTGGAAAATGCTCCCTGGAAAGAGCACCAACCTTCAGAAGCCACTGAACCAGATTTTGATAGTCACCCTCTGACTACTGCTCTAAAAAAGGAAATTGCAACAGAAGAAGTTATTCAATCAGAAGAGGCTGCAGAGTGTTCTGAACGACATGCAACCCCTGAAGATACACCAGCTTCGTCTCTAGTCATGCAAACTCTAGAAGAGTTAAAGAAGTAGAATGCTTTAATCCACGCCAGGTTGGATAAGAAAGAAGACACAAACAAAGAGATCAGGGATATATTGGACAAACAAGAAGATACAACAAAAGAAATCAAAGATATTCTGGGAAAGCAGGAAGAATCAAGCACTCATATTAAGAGCTTGCTGGAAGTGTTGTTCACACGACTTCCCCCTCCATCTTAGATTTTCTTTAACTTATATTTTGTATTCTTCATCTTATCCTCTTTGTTTCTGAAAAATGTCATTGCATTCTATTTTCAATACAAATCATCTTTTTGACTCTGATTATATTGCTTTTTGATACCTGACAAAAAGGAGGAGAACATAAGATATTTTCAATAACAGTATACTAGGACAAAGTCTCAAACATTCTGAATATCTTAACTTCTATTTTTTCTAAAAGCATGAACAGGAACATATTCTAATAAGGAAGGGAGGAGATGCATCAAAAGCTCTGACGAGAAGGAACTTCAGGGAAGTAACTCATCTCTATCTGAGTAATCAAATCAGGGGGAGACTCTCTTAAGCTTTTTGTTCTATATTTTTTATTGAAAATCCTAGTTTTTGTCATCATCAAAAATGGGGAGATTGTTAGAACATAGTTTGATTCTACAACCCTTATTAGATTTTTGATGATAACAAACACAAAGAACAAATATGCACTCTAAATTTGTGTTGTATTTTATACAGAAGTTCTGACTGAAACGACATCAGAAGATAAGGCACAAAAGCTTTCAAGCTGAGCAAATTAGAATGTTCTGAAGAATGATAATCAGAATCTTCGCTAAAGTAAAATATACTCTGATTCTGGACAGACGTCTAACGCGCCAACAGGTCCTCATATCTCTAAGTCATCAAAGTTCTGAAGTAAAGCAACATGCAAGATTCCCAAGTTCTGAAGCGTTACTTTTCAATTAAGACAGTATCATATGCAACGGCTTCATTCAGACAAGAATCTTCTCAGTATGGAAAGTGCATTGAGTGTCCAATATCACGTTTTATTTTGGACAGATTTCCATTCCTATATAAACAAGCTCAAAGGATAAATCATTCACGATTTTACCAACAACTGCTCATACATCTCAAAAAGCTGAAAATATTCATATTCTTTCATATACTCAAATTGTGTAATACATCACAGTAGTGATACAGTTTTTGTAACGAAAAACATATAGTACACAGTTAATTGTTCTTTTATTAAGATATTGTTCCTTGAGATAAATCAGGTTGTGGTCATACTCAAGAAGACTTTGGCAGTTGTTAAAGTAGTTTTGTAATCTGTTTGATTAGTGGATTAAGTCCTCGTTGGAGAGAGGCGAAATCACCTTGGCGGGTGGACTGGAGTAGTTTGAGATCAAGCAAACTAGGATAAAAATCTTGAGTCTATTGCATTTGATCTTAAAGTTTCAATTCAACCCCCCCCCCCCCCCCCCTTCTTGTGTTTTTCACTTCTTCAATTGGCATCAGAGCGCTTGGTTCTGAGTTCATACACTTAACCGTGTCAGTACAAGATCCAAGCTTTAGAAAAACACTATGGTGGGACCAAACCAAAACATCATCAATGACTATCATGATGACAAGGACAGAATCAGCGGCAAACCTCCAGTCTTTGATGGAGAAAATTTTGACTACTGGAAAGACATAATTGAGAGCTTATTTCTGGCTCATGGTGTTGATCTATGGGACATGGTAATTGATGGATACACATATCCAGTGGATGAAAGTGGTCAGAAGATAGGTAGAAAAAGAATGTCTGACCAGCAAAAGCGTTATTTCAGAAACCATCATAAAGCCAGAACAATACTTCTCAGTGCCATCTCATACTCAGAATATGAGAAGATCTCAAATAGAGAGAAAGCCAAAAACATGTTTGACTCTCTTAGAATGACGCATGAAGGGAACATACAAGTTAAAGAAACCAAGGCCCTTGCACTCATTCAGAAATATGAAGCTTTCAAGATGGAAGACAGTGAATCCATAGAAGCGATGTTCTCAAGATTCCAGATTCTTGTTGCTGGGCTAAGAGTTCTTGACAAAGGGTATTCTACTGCTGATCACGTAAAGAAGATCATCAGAAGTCTACCAAAGCAATTGATTCCAATGGTCACTGCGCTTAAGCTGGCTAAATATCTCAACAAGATATCTCTGAAGGAACTTGTTAGCTCCCTCAAAAGCCATGAGATAGAGCTAGAAGATGACGAGCCTCAGAAGCAAGGTAAGCCTTTAGCATTAAAATCTAACAAAAAACTTGATTCTAAGGTTTTGCAGGCTATGGAAGAAATCTCTGATGGATCCTCATCAGAAGAAGACGAATTGTCTCTTCTCTCCAGAAGGGTAAATCAGCTGTGGAAGCAGAGGCAGAGAAAATTCAAGAATTCGAGAAGGAAATCAAACAACAGAGACATCATCTGCTATGAGTGCAATGAACAGAGGCACTACAAAAGTGATTGTCCGAGGCTTCAGAACGAGAAGCCCAAAAATAAGTTCTTCAAGGAGAAGAAGAAAAGTCTCATGGCAACATGGGATGATTCAGATACTTCTGACGCAGACTCAGAATCAAATGATGAAATAGCCAACATTGCTCTTATGGCTAATGTGACAGAAGACAGCGAAGCATCTCAGTCAGACTCGAAATCAGACACGGAAGAGGTATTTCCTGATTTTATTGTTAATTTCACTAAAGCTGAACTAGAAGAAAGCCTGAATGAGATTCTAGAAAGATATCAGCACATCAGAGTCAAATTCAAGAACCTAAAAAGGGACCTTGTCTTTGACTCTAAAGAAACTGTGAGTCTAAGATTAGAAAATTCTGTGCTAAAAGAAAAGATTTCAAAACTAGAAATTGATTTACAAAACTCTGAGAAAGAAATAATCTCAGAGGCTCCCTGTAGCGCTGATAAAATTATAAAATAATATGATCACAGCTTTCAGAAGTTTCGTGCTAAAAACATAGATAGAATCAAGATGGCTTCAATGATCTATGGAGTTAGCAGGAATGGCAGAAAAGGAATATGATACCAAGGTAAGGTATCTCCACCTAATAAAGTCATGGACCTAGTAATAAAACGCACACCACTAAAATCACACTTCACATATGGGCACACACATGACCTGAAATACACTAGTAATGATTATTCTGCCAAACCAAAATTCAAACAGAATTTTGGTAAAACTAACAAACCAGGACCCAAAAAGATATGGGTACCTAAGGACAAAATTATATATGTAGCAGATATCTTTAGCAGCAAGGCTAAAACACCAGACATGGTACCTGAAAGAGGCTTACGCTGAAATAATGTTCGATAAGACAGATCAATGATATTGATATCTCTTAGAACTCGGTTACTATTTCTATGACAAGTTTAGGCCAACTAAACTTCAAGAGGGTACTTACATATAAGACTCCATGCAAGCCTAAACCTAAGGACTTGTTTGCCTTGTTTGTGTATACTTACTTGTACATAACAGCATAAACCTCATAACATCATACTCATTTACACTAACCATTTCAAGGATTATTGGGATTTATCTTTGTTCTGTTTTGTGGGACATGGCTTCTATCCACAGGAATACTATCTAAGTCAATCTCGTAAGAATTCCTCCTCAACTCAAAGAGTTAGAAGCAAGGGTCCCTGAAAATTCTTCATTCACCGAAAGACACGGTCGCCTCCTAAGCTTGGTTACCTCCAACACTGATGAAGATATGATGAAGGTGCTTTTCCAATTCTTTGATCCTTTACACCATTGCTTCACTTTTCCCGATTATCAGCTTGTACCAACTCTAGAAGAATTCTCTCAACTCTTGAGGATTCCCATTCTCAATCAACTACCCTTCAACCGTATGGAAAGAGATCCAAAACCTGAAGAGATTGCCCAAGCACTACACTTGCAACAATCTGATATCGCAACTAATTGAGAAACAAGGAGTGGTGTCCAAGGTTTCTGGCATCCAAGTTCTTGTTCGAGAAAGTTTAAGATTGTTGGAACTCTTTGGACTTACAAGCTTTTGAAGAAATCTTGGCCCTTCTCGTTTATGGGATGGTTTTGTTTCCAAACCCTAACCAACTCATAGAGGTAAATGCTGTCAAAATCTTCATGTCTCGCAATCCGGTGCCTACTTTGTTGGGAGATATCCTACATTCTTTTCACTCTCGCACTATGAGGAAGAGAGGGATCCTCATGTGTTGTACTCCTCTCTTATCAAGATGATTTCTTTCGCATCTTCCCCGATCTGTGTTGAAGAACGAACAAGGTTTGAGGTTGTCCCATAGGCTGATGACACTCAGACATTCAGATGTTCATTGGTGTTCTCGGTCCTTAGAGAATGTTATTATCATCGACCGTTGTAGGTAATTCCCTAATGTCCCTTTGCTTGGAATTAGAGGAGGTATCACTTACAATCCTTCCTTAGCCTTATGACATTTTGGTTATGCCCGAAGGGATGGTCCACATGAGATGCTCATCCAAGGAGTGGTATTCGACTACAAGAACGACGATCAAAGCTACCGTCAAAGGTTTATACGAGCCTGGAGGATGGTAAGCAAATTGGACAGCAAGACGCTAGGACACAATAATTCCATTCCCCTTGAGCCTTACCTTAGGTGGGTACGAGCTCATGTTCAGAAACTTGTGATGCCTTATCCATCCATTTTACCAGTTGTCATGGAACCTATGGTTGAAGGAGATGTCCCGTACACTGTCCTCCATCCCGACATGACTACTTCTCTCGAAGACTTGCAAAAAGGTTGGATTCAGCTAAAGGAAGAACGAGTTACTTTTGAAGCTCAATTTTGCGCTAGTGAGAAGAGGGTCTTGGAGCTTACAAAGTAGCTACAAGAAGAAAAAAGTGTGAACGCCTACATTGCACCAAAGAGGATGCGTTCAGTCTTTTTATCTTAGAGAGTTATTTTGTAAGCCCAAGAGGAATGTTGTAATCACTTTGAACATTAATGAAAATTGACGTTTGTTCATTTTTTTTGTCTATACAAATTTAAATTTCATAAATCCTTGAAATAATTTGCATATACATCTTCCACGCATCATAACATGACATGTTTTCACACAATAGGTTTCCTTATCTTTCTGCTGTTTATTTCAGCAAGATGGATCTAGAGAAAACTGTGGAGAACCTTCAGGCACAAAAATCTCAATTCTAAGAGACTCTACTGGCCGTAGCCAAGGGGAAACAAGATATGATGGCATTGATGGCAGCCAAAAAGAAGCCCAAGAGGAAAGCTCTGGTCAATATGGGTAGAAGGTTCAAAGAGTCAGTCAGTCAGATCTCGGTAGTGGAAGACTCTTCTGAAGAAGATGAGACTCATATTGGAGAAACTAAGAGTACCCAGGATGGGTGCATTAATGGTCAAGCATCTGATGATGATTATTTTGACGAGCAGTTTCCCCCCGCCGATGTCAAGTACAAGCAGTTAGAAGATAGATTGAAAGTCGTCGAGATCCAAGCCGTCCCCGGTTTAGATTTTGATGATTTGGGTTTGATCTATGGGTTTGTCATTCCCCGCAAATTCAAAATACCAGTCTTCAAAAAGTACGATGGAGTTTCTTGTCCAAAACATCACCTGAAATCTTATGTGCGCAAGATACAGCCGCACACCACTGATAAGAAACTCTGGGTTCACTTTTTCCAAGAAATCTTGGCTGGGACGCAGCTAGAATGGTTTTATCAATTAGATGGTTCCCGTATCAATACCTGGGAAGACGTAGCTACCGTATTCTACCACCAATACCAATATAATGCCGACTTGGCACCGACAAGAGTCCAGTTGGAAGATATGACAATGGGGAAGAATGAAGGATTTAAAGAATATGCACAAAAGTGGAGAGACCTTGACAGTAGGATTCAACCACCTTTGACTGATAGAGAGCATATTGACATGTTTATGGGCACTTTGTCCGGTCCATTCTTTAATTTATTGGTTTGTTGTTCTTCTTCTGGTTTCACCGAGCTGATCTTAACTGATGAAAGAGTTGAAAGCAGTATCAAAAGCGGGAAGATTTCCATGACGCCTGCCTCCACTTCCAATCCTGTAAAGAAACCTTTTGCCGTGAAGAACGAAATCAACACTGTGTATGGGGTAAGGGCCCGTACCAAGAAGGATGACCGCAAATCTGTTAATGTTGTCAAAATCTCCAATCCAACTCTTACTCAAAGACCATCTGCTAATCATCAATGTTTTGAAACTCCGAGATGACAATTCACGAGGATAGGCATGTCACTATCCCAAGCCGTACGACACTTACTAAAGGCTAATTTGGTGACATTGCGCGATCCTCCTACCAATCCAGATACCTCTTCACCAAAGTATAATCCGAACTCCAAATGTGCTTACCATTTAAGTAGCCCCGAGCATGAGACTGACCAATGTTGGGCCCTGAAGAATAAAATTCAGGATTTGATCGATAACAAGACCATTGATTTTGATCCTCCTCCAACTCCGAATGTAATCACCGCGCCTATGCCGAAATATGGAAAAGATGTCAATGAAGTTAATTTTGTTGGTGATTCTAATGAAGAAGTTGCATTTGAAGATTGGATGTATCCTACTACAACGAATCTAAAGAATTGGCATGCAAAGGACTTCATACCCATCTCCTTCATTAAGGAGTAATCATTTGTTTAGTGCTTTCTTTAATTCGAGAACATTTCGTCTGTAATATTTAACAATGACTTTTAATCCATGTGCCTGGCCGAGGGCACTTTGGTCCATTTGTCAAGGGTTTTATTTATGTTCATCTAATCATATGATCATTCAATACAAACCATTGGACTCTTTTGCATTCAAATCTTTGTGTTTCATTGTCTTTCTTTCAAATACATTTTTTTAAATAGCCATGTATCTTACATGCACACACAACACTCTTGCAGGTCCTCATCCACTCTGGATCTTTTTGCCAATGACTCTACTATTGCCGACTATGACTTTGAATATCCAATTAACCAAGCCGAAGACGAAGGCGAGGAAGATTGTGATATACTGAGAGAACTATCCAGACTTCTATTACAACAGGAAAAAGCTATTCAGCCGCACGAAGAGTCAGTTAAAGTCATCAATTTGGGTACTGAGACAGACAAGAAAGAAGACAAGATCGACGCTAACCTGGAAAGCAGTGTCAAGAGCAGGTTGGTTCAAATGTTGCATGACTATGTGGAAGTGTTTGTTTGGTCATATGAAGATATGCCAGGGTTGGATACCAACAGTGTAGTTCATCGTCTGCCGACAAAAGAGGATTGTCCTCCTGTCAAACAAAAAGTTCGTCGCATGAGGTCTGACATGTCTGAAAAGATAAAAGCTGAAGTGATCAAACAATTTGATGTAGGTTTCCTTTCTGTGGCATCCTATCCCCAATGGGTTGCCAATGTGCTGCCAGTGCCGAAGAAAGACGGAAAAGTTCGCATGTGCGTAGACTATATGGATTTAAATAGGGAAAGCCCCAAGGATGACTTCCCTCTGTCACACATTGACGTCTTGGTCGATAATACTGCTCAACATAAAGTCTTTTCTTTCATGGATGGCTTCTCCAGCTATAATCAGATAAGGATGGCTCCCGAAGACATGGAGAAGACAACTTTCGTTACGCAATGGGGAACCTTTTGCTACAAGGTCATCTCGTTTGGATTGAAGAATGCAGGGGCAACATATCAAAGGGATATGGTAGCTTTGTTTCATGATATGATCCATCATGAGATAGAGGTATATGTGGATAATATGATTGACATATCACAAACTGAAGAGGAACATCTCAATCACCTGTACAAGCTATTCGAAAGGTTGAAAAAGTACAAGTTGAGGTTAAACCCTAACAAGTTCACATTTGGAGTATGATCTAGAAAGCTTCTAGGTTTTGTCGTTAGAAATAAAGGTATCGAAGTCCATCCCTCCAAGGTAAAGGCTATCCAAGAAATGCCAGTCCCCCACTCTAAAAAGGATGTTAGAGGATTCTTGGGTCGTCTCAATTACATCACCCGCTTCATATCTCACTTTACTGCTACTTGTGAGCCAATCTTCAAACTCTTGAAGAAATATCAAGTAGTCAGATGGAATGATGAATGTCAAGCTGCCTACGACAAAATCAAATAATATCTACAAGAACCTCCTATTATCATGCCTCTAGTTGAAGGAAGACCCTTGATCATGTACTTAACAGTACTAGATAATTCTATGGGGTGTGTTTTGGTCCAACATGACGAGTTTGGCCGAAAAGAGCATGCTATTTATTACCTGAGCAAAAATTTTACCGACTGTGAAACCAGATATTCACTGCTCGAGAAAACTTGCTATGCTCTGGCATGAGCTGCTCGCCGGCTAAGACAATATATGTTGACTCATACCACTCTGTTGATTTCTAAGATGGACCCAATCAAGTACATCTTCGAGAAACTTGCCCTTTTCGGACGGATAGCAAGATGGAAAATGATCTAGACTGAGTATGACATTCAATACAAAATGCATAAGGCCATCAAAGGAAACGTACTAGCAGATCATTTGGCCCATCAAGCTGTTGATGATTATCAGTCTATGAACTTTGACTTCTCGGATGAGAACATCATGCTAGTGACCAACTGTGCGAAACCTAGACCATATGATGAACCTGAACAAGCATTTGAATGTGTTTGGGGATTCTGCTCTAGTGATTAGCCAAGTAAAAGGAGATTGGGACACTAAACACCCTAATCTCATCCCTTACAAGGAACTTGTGTTATCCCTAATTCCCTACTTCAAAGAGATCACCTTCGAACACTTCCCTAGGGAAGAAAATCAGTTGGCTGACGCCTTGGAAACCATGCCTTCAATGTTCAAGATCAGATGGGATAATGAAGCCCCTATGATTACAATTGAGAGATTCGATGAGCCTGCGCACTGCTGTGAGATTGACACTGACACAGAAAAGTCATGCTACCACGAGGTGATGAGATATCTTGAAGCACAAGAGTATCCCGAGGGACCATCCATCAATGACAGAAATTTCTTACGAAGATTTTCAGCCAAACTCTTCCTAAGAAACAGAATATTATACAAGTGCAACCATGATTCTACTCTACTCTGATGTGTGGACAAGAAGGAGGTTGAGGAAATTATGGAAGACATGCACGATGGTCTCTTTGGCACTCACTCAAGCGGACATACGATGGCCAAGAAAATCCTAAGAGTCGACTACTATTGGTCAACAATGGAGACTAATTGCCATCAACATTCAAGAACTTGTCACAAATGCCAAATCTATGATGACAAGGTCCATGTGCCTCATGTCCCTTTGAACGTCATGACCGCTCCGTGGCCATTTGCAATATGGGGCATTGACATGATTGGAGAAATAAAGCCCACTGCTTCCAATGGGCATCACTTTATTCTGGTCGCTATTGATTATTTCACCAAATGGGTCGAAGCCGCCTTGTTTTCCTCAGTCACCAAGAATGTGGTAGCCAGATTCATCAAACATAACCTCATTTGCCGCTATGGTATCCCCGAAAGGATCATCACCGACGATGAGACTAACCTTAACAATGCTATGATTACCGAACTTTGCACACATTTCAAGATCAAACATCACAATTCTTCTCCTTATTGACCTAAAAAGAACGGCGCAGTTGAAGCAGCCAACAAAAACATTAAAAAGATTATGCAGAAGATGGTAGTAACGTATAAGTACTGGCATGAGATGTTACCTTTTGCTCTTCACGACTACCGGACTTCAGCTAGAACATCAACTGGGGCAACTCCCTTTTCTTTAGTTTATGGCATGGAAGTTGTTTTACCAGTGAAAGTTCAGATTCCCTCACTGAGGATTATGAATGAAGCAGGCTTGGGCAAAGACGAGTGGATTCAGATAAGATTGGATCAGTTGAACTTGATCGATGAAAAATGACTGGATGTTGTTTGTCATGGTCAGACGTACCAAAAACGTATGAACAAGGCTTTCAACAAAAAGATCAAGCCTCGAGTATATCAAGTTGGTGACTTGGTGATAAAGCACATTATTCTGCCACAAGGCGACCCCAGGGGCAAATGGACTCCCACCTACGAAGGGCCATTTGTTTTCATGAGAGTGTTCTCTGGCGGTGCCATGATGCTGACTACCATGGATGGTGAAGACTTCCCACATCCTATAAACGTAGACATAGTTAAAAAATACTATGCATAAGAGACCCGCTAGGTTGACACACCTAGGCAAAATAAGGGCATCCCGGCAAACCAAAAGGTTTGGGCAAAAATTAGGGATATATGCAAAAGATTGTACACCAAGCAAGTTGAAAACCCGAAAGGGAGACTTGGGAAAAAATGGGTATCATGGTGGGCTGAAAACCCGAAAGGGTGGTCCAGGAAAAAATTAAGGATGGAAAGCGTATGAATATGTCCCGTGAAATCACCACAGTCAACTTTATTACCAAGGTCCGAGTTCAAACGGTCCAAGATCAATCCGATTAACTTTTGTCAAAGGCAAGGGGAATTCGAAGACATTGGGGCAATAGTAGAGTTGGAATGCAACGAGATCATTTCCATACGGCTATTTGTTTTTGTTTTCAATCTTTGTTTTCCTTTCAATGATTTCCTCTTACTAGGATCTCAGTCTCTTTGTACAAAAACGCCTATTCATGGGAAAAATATCAATACGGATATACTTTGAAGTGCAAACTTTCTATTTTTGTTTTGAATGCAAAATTGTCCAATAACTAAAATTGAACGAACATATGCCTGTGAACATATTCAAAACTATTTGGCACATGTGTCTTGCTAAGTAGCAGCAAGCATCTCTTTAATGTATATGGAATACCCCCAGAGTTATTTCATTAGCATTATCTCCACAAGACGGCTACAATAAACCAATCCTCAATAGAGTTACCCATAAAGTCTCTTGGTATAGGTTGATCTCCAACTAGAGTCTCAATCTCTTGGAAGCTCTCTCTAGCTAAGTTGATCCTACAAGAAGAATCCTTGTGGATCTCGTCCTCAAAGAACTCACCTCGTCGGAAGTTCATCAAGTATTCATCAACAAGGTTTATTTCCCCAACAGGGTTTATTTCCCCAACATACAATAATCAACGAACAGCAAAATTCCCCAGTTGAGTTTATCCTCTCCATCTTGAGCTTTCCTTTCAGACTATTGCAAATCATAGGGCCACAACCCCTAATCCCCAGTAAATCCGTCAACAAAACCTTTACTATCTCCAAAAGCTACTATGAAGACTGGCCCCGACCAAATAATAGTACAACTTTTAAATACTATAAAACCTAGACCCGGCTAGATAATAGTACAACTTTCAAATACTATGAAGCCTGGAACCGACCAGATAATAGTTTAACTCTTCGAAATATCGAAGAACCTGGACTCAACCAGACCAGGGTTTAAATTCTTTCCCCCAATAGAGTTTTCCTCTACCCTAATAAATTACTGTAAAGCCTGGGTCCAACCAGATATCAGTTTTCAAATTCATCTTTTCAAGAAAGTTATTGTGAAGAATGGATCCGACCAAATATCAATTCCCCCCAAAAGTTTGTTGTGAAACCTAGAATCCGACCAGATAACAACTAAGTTCCAAGAAAGTTACAGTAAAGCCTGGACCCAACCAGATAATCAATTCAAATATATCTCTTCAGACAAGTTTATTGTCAAGCCTAGACCCGACCAGATAGCAATTAACTTCATCCACCTCAAAATATGTGAAGCCTGGATCCGACCAGATATCAGTTCGACTTCGTCTATTCAAGCAAGTTATTGTGAAGCCTGGGCCCGACCAGATAACAACTAGCTACAATCCCCAGCAAGACATTATGAAGCCTGGACCCAACCAGATAATAGTATAACTTTTCAAAAACTATAAATCCTGGACCCGACCAGATAGTAGTTACCACTTCAAGTTAATATGAAGCCTGGACCCGACCAGATAATAGTTCAACTTCATCCTTTCTAGCAAGTTACTACGAAACCTAGAATCCGACCAGATAACATTTAATTCATTCTTCCACAGTAAGTTACCGTGAAGCCTGGACCAACCAAATAGCAGTTGACTTCCTCATCCTCAGCAAGTTGTGAAGCCTGAACCCGACCAGATAACAGCTAACATTCAAGAGATAATCCCCAACAGCAATCTGGGATTCAGAACTCCTCAGCAACGGTTAGGTATTTATTTTTTCGGGCGAATATGCATCCCACATTCATACATCATATCATATACATACAAAATGCATTTAGTATAATACCACATCTCGTGAACATCATGCATACATCTGCATTTAACTAACCCTTTTTCCACAGGTAAAACATCAAGTTTTAGTATAAAGTGACCAAAGATTTATGCTGATACTTCTTCCAATATTTACCATCATTCCTCAAAATGGCATCTATAATCCCATTCCCAATACATCTTCGAGTGCAAATTTCTGGGCACTCTAGTGTTCAATCATCTTCCACCTTCAAGTCACGAATGGCAGATCCGCCAATCTAACTCTCCAGGTTTAAGAAGATTGAACACAGGCAGCTTTTATACCCCAAAATTTTCTCTCTCATTTCTCAAGTAATCTCTCATAAGATCTCTTGTGATTCAAGACTTCACAAGGGTTGATCAGCTTAAGACACCTCCTCAAGCACTGATAACTGAAAATTAGGGTTTAAGTTTACACAAGGACAAATGGACTTTTAATGCCCCATATGACTTTCAAGGATCATTTTGGACATTCAAGATTGCTCATGTCAAGTTTCAAGTCTTGGATCACATTTTTGCTCAGTCAATTGATCAGTTGCTCTAAAATCAGTTGTATTAGGGAAAAAGTCAACTGTGGTCAATTTACAGTCAAACTTCATAATTTTTTATCCATATAAACATCATGAACTAATATATTTAATTTGATCAATTTTGTATCACAATTCCTCAATAAATTTGATCAGATCATCAAAAGGGCAAAATGGTCAAATTAGGGTTTTAACTAAGAAGGTGCAATTTCTGATTTTTGACCTAGAAAATGATTGATTAGTTTAAGTTATGATTTCAAGGTTTAAAATACTTAATTTTGACATAAAGTCATGGCTCAAAACATCTCTCAAGATTAATTGATTGACAGATGAATTTCAGTCAACTGATGAAAAGTCAATTGTACACTGAAAAGTCAAACTTTGACTTTTTGATCAAAATCAAGCTTCAAAGATTACAATTCATCAAGACATGTCAAAATATGAAACTTGTTCATCAATAAATCAAAAAGTCAAGATTTCATTTTGAAAAGTCAAAATTTCTAAACTTAGAAATTTTTCTAAGTGTTGGAAATTCACATTTTTTCATAACTTTGAGCCAAATTTCCAGCATGATGCAATATGATTCAAAGGAAACTTCCAACATGAAAGTTGTATATCTCAATGAGATATAAAACATTTTAGAACACAACTTTTTCTAGAAATTCATGGATTTCATGTTATGATTTTAAGAATACATGTTCATGAAACTTGAAAAACTTAGTGAAATTTTGCCCTAGTTTAGGCAGGATTTTGACCTAACTTCATGGCAATTTTTCACATAGTTCCAAGATTAATCTTAAAATATATCCAACATATAGGTTTTAGAGGATGTTACAAGCTTTGAAAAATGTCTAAGAACTCATTGAGGTCATATTTGAGCAAGGAGAATCGAAGGCAAGAAGTTAGGGTTTCATTCTTGAATTACAAGTCATTTCTTGATGAACACATAATTCAATCTCAATGTTAGGCTGCATAATCTTGATTTGAACACCTTCAAACTTGTGTATCTATCCATCATTAATGGATTACACAAACTTTTGAGCTATAATCCAAGTGGTTTAAGCATTATCCAATTCAAATTGCCATTTTGGGAATAAAGTTAACAATGCCATTCTTGAAAAGCAAGCTTTATGCACAAAGTCAATTCTTGAGCCTCTAACTTATTCCCTCTGATCACACTACACCTACAAAGTCACAAGCAAGTTTGTTTAAAGCATAACCACTTTACATTAGCAAGTACACAAGGCATTGAAACTTTATTTCTCAAAAATCACATGTTGAGCTTAAACATGTGATTTTGAATTCTGATCAAAGACAAGCTTCCAAACTTGCTGCTTATAAATAGAGGCACTATTTGTGAGCTAAGGAACGATCTTAAGAACCCTGAAATTCTCCCAAACTCCCTCAAACCATAAATTATCCAAAAACTCCATTATTGCACAGTTTCTGACTTTGAACTTGTAACTCATATTTCCCTTGTGCGTTTCTTGGCTTTTCACTTCCAAAAGCTCCTATACATCAAATATAACCTATCCCTGAACCTGTTTGATAACTGTAACTCCATTTCCATCATCCTACATAACCAAAAACAGAGCACTACAAGTTGACTTCTCAAGACCATTCCAGTCATCCATTGCTCAAGCTAACCATTGCATTAGCTTCCTGGAAACTTGAGGAAGCTAACCTGATCATTGCAGCACCTTGAATCAAGCTCATTTGCATTTCATGATTTCCAGTTTTGAGGTACATTTTCTGAACTTCTATCTTTTCATTTAGGAATTGTTAGGCTTGCATTGTGAAGATAAAATGTAGACATCATTGCCCTGAAATTGTACATGTCCATAGATTTCATTTATTTTGATTGAGCTTAGAGAATTTTAGGTTTGAATCTCTGAAAATAATTAGGTAAGAATTTGGTACTTTTAGAAATTCTCATTCATCTTTGATTTATAGCTTATGATATTTATATGGTTGGATTCGTATGGAAAAATGGAGCAACTTTAATGTTTGCATATTTCATTTTTGTTGAGAAATGGTGAAGTTACAGATGTTCAATCTGGAAGTTGAAGATGAAGTTATATTCAGGACATGGCTTATGTTATGTATTTATTATTTCATCAATGTTACCGGATGTACAGCCACCCCAATGGCAAAAGTAGTGCGTGTGTATGTTAGAGGTCATGGGTTCAACACCTAGCGCTACCTTTTATTTTGTTTTTCACATTTCTTCTTTTTTTGCTTCAAACAGTCAGCGTTGTGCCTCCAATGTCGGGCCTTTCATTTTTTGCTTCTTCTAACCCCTGCCTTACTTTTGCACACCTGACCCAATTATTTCCTTTTATCATTTAATTTTCTTTCTTTTTTATTTTATTTTATTTCACTTTTATTTATTATATTTTTATTACTATTATTATTTTTTTTTATTATTAATAAAAAATATAAAAATATTTTATTATTATTTTCTCACTTATTTATTTATTTTCTTTATGAAACAAAAAGAATAAAAAACATTTCCTTAATAAATTAATATTTTTTTCTCAAATAATTAATATTTAGATTTAGGTTTAATTATTATTTTATTTTCTTTTAAATTAAAATTAACTTAGAGTTGAGTTTCGGAGTAGGGGCTATTATTGTACAAGAGATATGTACAAGTTGCTTAGGGGGGAGAAACCCAAAGTTAGGTGGAAAAAGGTTCTCCTGGGTAATTGGGCTCGTCTTAGGGCCACTTTTATCACTTGGATGGCATTCCTAGGTAGACTGCCTACTAAGGATAGGTTGAGCAGGTTTGGTATCCAAAATGATGGTTCGTGTGTGTTTTGCGGAACGAATGAGAATATTCAACATGTCCTTTTTGAATGTGACTTTGCGATAAACATTTGGAACCAAGTATTAGAGAGGGATGAGATGTATCGTTGGTCTACCAATTGGGTTATGGGTATGGATTGGATCATTAACAATACTAAAGGCAAAAGTATGAAGTGTAGGAAAGCTAAAGTGATTGTTGCGGAAACCATATATAGTATTTGGACTACCCGGAATATGATTATCTTCCAGAATCATACTAAATATTTTTTTCCAATTGGGGGAGTTAAAGTATAGAATAGAAATGTGTATGGGGAAAAATAATACTAGTCCTTGAGTGTTGTTTGGTTGTAGTTTCCTAGGCTTTTAGCCTTTGTTGGATGTTGTTTCCTTGGGCCTGGATCTTTGGATCGGCTTTGTATTAACTGTTTTTGGATTAATATATTTCCGTTTCTCCAAAAAAAAATTAACTTAGAGTTTAGATTTCTTTTAATTAATTAATTTTCATATTATTAATTTAAAACTTTTTCATAAAAACCCTAAAAAATGTTTCATACTTAACTTCTTTCTTAATTAGTTTAAGTTTAATTTTGTTTATTTTCAATTAATCATCTCTCTTAATTAGGTTAAAACCCTTTCATGAAAACCAAACAAAAATCATTTATTTTTCCATTTACATTCTTGCATTATTTTCTCTTCAATTCTTGTATATTATTCAATATGGTTGTAATGAATAATTAGGCTTAATTTTCTTACAAATCCCCATTTGTAAATTTATATACCCCTCTCCAAATGATGTAATAGCATAGTAATTTTACTTTCTGCAATTTATGGCTTTATATAAATGTTAGTAATTAGGGTTTGTACGGAAAGACTAAAATAAACTATTAGAAAACCCTAATTCAAGATAAACAATGCATGTAAATTAAACACACTTACACACTTGCACCCTTATGGTAATTCTACTTTGTTGCCTTACAAAAATGGCCATGTTATGCATGTGTGGTATCTTAGCAAAAGCAATCAAAAATACAAGATCATAGTACCTCGATGACGCTATTAATGTTGCCTTTCCAAATGATCTTAGTACTTCAAAGAGAAATGCTAAGATATCTCACAACATTGCTATCATGACTATACGATGACCCACGCCTGTCCCTTTACATCCAAAGGTAAGGCTTCTTACCAATTAATGGTAAGATAGAAATATCAAAGGAAGGAAGAAATGAAAAAAGACTTTTGAGTAGGTAGATTGTTCCTAGTTGCTTGCTCATTTTCAAATCAAACATACTTGCTTATTTTCAAAATAAACACCAAACACTTTCAAAAACACTTTCAAAACATTTTCCAAACATGAAATATTTTCAAAAGCCCAACACTTTGTATACGTTCTTACGAATGATAACTATTACAAAGTTTGCCTAAACGAAGGCTCCTTTTCAAAATACTTTCAAAAACCACACAAAGCATATTTTCAAACAAAAGCAAGTGATCTAGCAAGCAACTAAGAGCCCATAGATAACTATGAATGAAAAGGGTGCTAATACCTTCCCTTTTCATAATTTACCCCCCGAACTCAAGATATAATCTCAAAGGTCTTTCCTGTTCTTTTCATCCTTTCCTTTTGGATAAAAATAAAAGTTGGTGGCGACTCTTGCTAACCGCAACATTTGCGATCAACCACAAAACATCCCAAGTCAGTTCTTCCACCGTATCACACATGGCTCTGAATTTGTACATATTTATATATTTCATTTATTTGGCCTAAGTAGAGAGAATTTCATATCAGAACTTCTTGAGGAAATTAGGGTTCAGAATTAGGATTAGCAAAATTCATGCTTGCTTCTGGTTTACAGTTTTGATGCTTTGTATTTCTGAAACCATGATGAAATTTTCCATAACTTCTATGTTTGCATTTTCCATTTTTTGTTGAGAAATGACTAAGTTGCAGATACTCTGGCTGGCACGAAGAATAAGATGAAGTTCATCATCAAAACTTACTTTGTAACTTATGTTTATGTTTTTGTTTCTAATACTGAATGTTTAGCCACCCCAGTGGTAGAGAGCGCGCGTATAAGGCATTAGTGTTAAGGGTCCTGGTTTCTAACCCCATAAGCATCTTTTTATGTTTATTTCTTGACATTTTTACCCCATTATTTGTCAAACAATGCTCCTGGACCAGAACTTCTAGATATTCTCATCCAACAAAATTGACACCTCACTTACCCATTATCAGAACTTTTATATTTCTAGTAACATCAGAACTTCTAGGCTCTCTCAACAACCATAACTTCTAACCTTCTAGTAGCACTAGAACTTCTAGGTTTCAAGTTGCATCAGAATTTCTAGGCTCTCTCAGCAATCAGAACTTCTAGACTTTCCTTAGTTCCCAGCAACCCCGAAACTTTAGTGCATCCGGATCCAGAACTTCTGGCCTTCCCCATTTATGTTAACATTTTCTTTCTGATTTGCAGCGCACCTGAGTCAGAAATTCTGCTCTCTCTCATTCCTATTCTTCCAGCAACGCGCTGACTCTAATTATTTTTCTCTATTATTTTTTATCATCACTTTTATTTTAATTAATCAAAAACACCAAAAAAAAATACTTTATATTCACATGCTTTGCATTATTTCTTTTAAAACAAAAAGACTAAAAATATTTTCTTAAGCAAATTTATTTCTTCTCTTAACAAAAACAAAACAAATCTATCTTACATTGCAATTCTTGTACATTATTTCAATATGGTTGTAATAGATAATTAGGAATTTAATTTCTTGCAACCCCCATTTGTAAATTTGTACACCCCATCCCCCAAGTGATTGTAATAGCGTAGGATATTTACTTTCCTCAATTTATCGCTTTCATATAAATGCTAGTAAAGTAGGATTTGTATGGGAAGATTAAAAACAACAAGTAGAAAACCCCTAATCAAAGACTAAATGCATGCAAATCAAACACACTATTCACACATGCACCCCTAGGGTAATTCCACGTGTTTCCTTATGAAAAATGGTCATGTTATGCATGTGAGACGTCTTAGAAAAAACAAGCAAAAATACAAGATCATATTCCCTCGATGACACTTCGAATGTTGCCTTACAAATGATCTTAGTCCCTCAAGAGAAATGCTAAGAAATCTCACAACATTACTATCATAACTATAAGATAACCTACGCCCGTCCCTTTACTTTCAAATATAAGGCTTCTTACCAATCAATGGTAAGATAGAAACATCTAAAGGAAGAGGAAAATAACACTAAATACCTTTTGAATAGGTAGGTTTCTCCTAGTTGCTCGCTTTCTCACAACAAAAACATTTTATACACCAACACTTTCATTTTGAAACATTTTCAAAATACAAACACTTTGTATGCGCTTATAGAGACGAGAACCATTACAAAGACACCTTTTCAAAATCACTTTCAAAAACTCATTCCACAAAAACTTCTTTGAACTATTTTCCAAACAACACTTTGTACACGTTCTTATAGAGACGAGAACCATTACAAATATGTTTTCAAAAATACTTTCAAAACCCACATCACAAGCATATTTTCAAACAAAAGCAAGTGATCTAGCAAGCAACTAAGAGTACATAGATAACTATCGATGAAAAGGATGCTAACACCTTCCCTTTTCATAACCTACCCCCCGAACTCAAGAAATAATCTCGAAAGGTCTTTCATGTTCTTTTCAACCTTTTCTTATTGGATAAAAGAAAAGTCAGCGGTGACTCTTGCTATCTACAACAATTGCGATCAAACATAAAACACCCATGTCAGTTCTCCCACCGTATTACACTATCATTTCATTATTAGTCTTTCCATACAAGCCTAATTACTAAGTAGTAAACATAAAAATCATGTATAGCAGTAAAGTGCGGAAAGGTAAACCCTAGATTATTACAATGCTTTGGGAGAGGTACATAAGTAATAAAAATGCGGAAAGTAAAACTTAATTACTATTACAAACCTGGAAGTAATTACAATAATCGGAAAAAGTGTGAGAATAATAAACCACGCAAAATGTAAAATAGGAAAAGGGAATGTGAAAAGGTTTTTGGAGACTTTTTTTGATAATAAGGTTTTAATGATGATTAACCTTAAAAAACCTAATTAATTTTAATTTAAAAAGTTAATCAATTAAATTAAAAACATAAATTTATTAATTAAATAAAAATGATTAATTAAATTAAAACATAAAAAACTAATTTTATTAGGGTTTTAGAAAATAGGTTTGGAAAAAATAATTAGGGTTTGTTTTAAGGAAAAATAAGAAAGAATAAGGAAAATAGGGAAAAACCAAATATTTCCAGGGATGGGTGTTGAACCCACGCCCTTAACATTCCCCCCTAACCTGTCTACCACTGCACCAAGCTCACACTTGTGATAAGGAATAAAAGCTAACATGTTTTATTATTATCCTGTAAAACATACAAAAAATATGAAAAATATCAAAATGCCAAAATCAGGGACCGAACCCGTGCCCTTGCATAGTAAAGCCTTAGCGCGCGCTTTTTAACTACTGAAGTGGTGATACATCCATTATTTAAACTGAAACAAAGCATATATAATATAAAAACATTGCATGAACCGGAGAGGCGCCAGAGCCCTAGCTCTGGTCTTCCTCTCCGATGACTCTTTTTCCTTCAAACCTGCAAAACAAACATGGTTAGAGATCCAAGGGGACCCTACCCCCCTTAATCAAGGCTTGAGAGTTCAATGGAATGGTTAGTTTGGGTTGAATCATGCTAGTTTATGAGCTATGACAAAAATAATCAAAATCGGTATAAACACGGTGGTTCATAAATTGGCTATTATGGGACTCCCGAGATGGGTCATTCCTGCATCATTGAACCTCATGAACACACTAATAAAGTTATTTTGTCTTAAAACGCAATGAAACACGAAAAGAAAAAATATGTAATAATGTAAATCAATGATGAATGCAATGGTGTTTCCAGCATATTGGATTGTTGTAAATAATCCAACCTTACCCAATGATCTTCCTAGAAGTGAATTAACATGTTAGAATTCCTTAGAAACGACTGCAAGCTAGGGTTTCAAGTTGCCCTAGTTTGAATGATTTTTGTGATTTTTAGGAAGGTGACGTTGTTGCAAGGTTTTGTGGCTCTTCATGTCTGACTTGCTGAGAATAAATAGCTTTAATTAGGTCAAGATATAGTGAGCTCTAACTTGTATGAAAAAACCTTATTTTTATCTTATTTATTTTGAATTAATAATGAATAAAAAATCAAAATAAATAGAATAAAGGTCAAGGGGTGCATGAGTAAGATATGAGGTCCATTTTAGGCTACAAAACACGTTTGGACTTTGAAACAATAGCCCATTATCCCAAAAATCCATGTTTGGTCATTTTTGGTTTCATGCGTTGCTTAAAATTTCCCAACTTGCACTAGTCATAACTCTCTCAATTTTTATCATTTGAAGGTGATCTTTGAATTTTTTGAAAGTTCCAGTTATCCTCTACAATCCATATTCTGGTCATTTTTACATTTGAAGAATTTATCTTGTTGTAAGTTGCCTTGACAAAAAGTGTCTTTTTGTTGACTTTTGATATGGCCTATAATGTATTGGCCCATATCTCTCAAATGAAGCATATTTTGGATTTGAGCTTAGAGATTAAAAGTTGTAGAGAATTGAATTTCCTTCAAAATGAGCTTTGGTATAGAAAAATATAATGAAGCATGTGAAAGTTGTGCTTGGTCAAAGTTCAGTTGTCTTCTCCTTAAGAAAACCCTAATTTGGAAACTTTTGACTTTTGATGATTTGAGAGTTTTTCTTGATGAATAATGATCAACCCTTGTTAAAAGGATTAATATAAGTTCAAAACTTTGATGTTGAGAAAAAATCTTGAAGTTTGACTCTATGTTGACCATAATTGACTTTTTGCCCAATGTAGTTGATTTTCAGTCATCTGAGCAGTTGACTGAGAGAACTTGTGATGCAAGGCAAGAAACTTGGCATGAGCATTCTTGGAGACATATAAGAGACCATGAAATCCACTTGATACCTTATAAACCAAATCTTCCTTGAGAAACATAAATCCCTAGTTGTAGGTCAATTGTGTGATTATTTCTTAAGCACCCCTGAGCAATGGAAACCCTAGGAAAATATTCTTGAATAGTGGGAGGGAAAATTTTGGGGTACAACAGGATCCATCTTAGAGATCAACAAGTTGGTATGAGTCAACATATATTGTTTTAGTCGGAGATCATCCCATGCCAAACCGTAGCAAGTTTTCTCGAGCAGTAAGTATCTTGTTTCACTGTCGGTAAACTTTTTGCTAAGGTAGTATATTGCATGCTCTTTTCGGCCAGACTCATCATGCTGCCCCAATACACACGCCATTGAGTCATATAACACTATTAATTACATGATCAAAGGTCTACCTTTAACCGGTGGCATCACAATTGGAGGTTCTTGGAGGTACTCCTTGATTTTGTTGAAGGCTATCTGACAATCATTGTTCCACCTTACTACTTGATCCTTCTTTAGTAACTTGAAGATTGGCTCACAAGTAGCAGTTAAATGGGAAATAAATTTGGAAATATAGGTCAGTCATCCCAGGAAACCTCTGACTTCTTTCTCCGTATGGGGAGCTGGCATTTCTTCAATAGCTTAAAGCTTGGAAGGATCAACTTCAATACCTTTACCACTAACGAAAAAACTAGGAGCTTACCGGATCTTACCACAAAGGTGCATTTGTTTGGATTCAACCTCAACTTATATTTCTTCAATCTTTCAAACATCTTGTGTAGATGGTCAAGTTGTTCTTCTTCAGTCTGGGATCTGACTATCATGTCATCAACATAAACCTCTATCTCGTGATAGATCATATCATGGAATAAAGCTATCATAGCATGATGATATGTTGTATCAGCATTCTTCAAACGGAAAGGCATAAATTTGTAACAGACAGTGCCCCACTGTGTGAAAAAAGTAGTCTTCCCCATGTCTTTAGGCGCCATCTTGGTTTGATTATAACTGGAGAAACCATCCATGAAGTAAAATAATTTATGCTGAGCGGTGTTGTCAACCAGAACATCAATATGTGGAAGCAGAAAGTCATCTTTGGGGCTCGCCCCATTCAAATCCCTATAGTCTACACACATACGCACCTTACCATCTTTCTTGGGTACTGGCACCATATTTGCAACCCACTGAGGATAGGATGTAACAACTGATAACCCCATGTTGAAATGCTTCATAATCTCAGCCTTGATCTTTTTAGACATCTCGAGATGCATACGACGAACCTTCTGCTTTATAGGGGGACAACCATCCTTCATCGGTAGACGGTGAACCACAATATCAATGTCAAGCCTTGGCATGTCTTTGTACGACCAAGCAAAGATCTCAACATAGTCATGCAACATATGGATTAATCTCTTTTTGACACTATCTTCTAGGTTGGCACCTATCTTGATTTCTTTCTTGTCCTCTTCAGTACCCAAGTTTGCAACCTCAACTGGCTCTTCACGTGGTTGTATGGATCTATCTTCTTACATTAAGAGCCTAGCAAGCTCTCCAGGTATTTCACAATCTTCCTCATGTTCATCCTCATCTTGGTATATTGGATTTTCAAAGTCATAATCGGCAATAGAAGAATTATTATCAATGGGATCCAGGGTGGATATGGATCTGCATTTTATTGTGTGGGTGTGTGTAAGAATACACAGTTATTTTGAAAACAGTAAAGAAAAAGAAAGACAAAGAGCGCAAAATTTTAGTGCAAATGTCCAATGATTTATTAAATGAAAATCTGCTTATGAATAATGACAACCCTAAAAAACAGACCATTGTGCCTCGGGTAAGGAACAAGGCTTAAAGTCATTATTTAAATTACATAACCAAAAAAAAAACTTAAAAGTAAGAAAAAAGAAAATAGCATTTACTTCTGACTAAACTATATTGGTATAAAGTCTTCAGCCTTCCAATTATTTAGCCCATAGTCGGTAGTAGGGAAGATCCAACCTTCTATGTTGCAGCCACTATCATCATCTTCCACAGTGTTAACATGATTGTTGTGAACTCAGTTACTGTTGATGCAGAATGGTGGTGTCCCTGAATTAGCACGAGCACGACGGACATCGCACTAAGCTTGGTAAGTGAAACCCAAACAAAACTTGTTGGATTTGTAAGGAATATCGGGAAGCTATCCCCAAATAGTGCAACCACCTTTTTCAACCACAACCCCAGCGTCTTTCACAGAAGCCATTATTGATGAAGTCTTAGGAACAGTAAAAGCAACTTTATCAACCGAGGTTGTCTATGAAACAACCTCAAAGGTATGGCAAGGAGTCTCGATGAATTCACCATTCACCTCGGCATACTTAAAATAATTCAGATGGCTCACCATATATTCTTCTTCACTGCAAATTGTAATGATCTTTCCCTTCGTGGGATACTTCAACTTCTGGTGTAAGTTAGAAGTGACGGCACCTAACCCATTAATCCAAGGGCTTCCCAGCAAACAAAAATAGGCTGGCCGAATATCCATCACATAGAAAGTAGATTCGAAGACCTGGGAACTCACTTTGATCGGAAGATCCACCTCTTCATGCACCATTCTCTTTGAACCATCAAAAGCTCTCACCACAATGTCACTGGGTTTTAGGAAAATCCCTTCATAGTCAAGTTTATCTAAAGCAGCCTTTGGCAAGACATTCAAAGAGGAACCTGTGTCCACTAACACATGACATAAGGTATTGCCCCTGCACTTAGTAGAGACATGTAGGGCCTTATTATGATTCCTTCATGTGGGAGTTAAGTCTGCGTCAGAAAAGTCTAGCCCGTTATCAGTCGTCATGCTAGCTATATGATTTTAGAACTGATCAACATAGATCTCTTGCGGTACATGGGCATATTTCAAAAATCTCACCAAGGTTTGAGAATGGGCTTCAGAGCACAACAACAAGGATAACATAGATATTTTAGAGTGGGTCTTCCCCAGCTATTCAATAATATTATAGTCACTCTTTCAAATAATCTTTAATATTTCCTCCATCTCTTGCTTGGAGGGGTCTTCAATAGTAACTTCTCTTGGTGCCTCCGTCTAGGCAGGCTCGGTTATATGTTCTTCGTCTCGAGTTTCAGCAGTAGATTTTGTAGCAATGATATGAACGGGTGTAGTAACAGTCTTTAGAGAGATATATAGAGAGAAAACTCTTCCAATTCTGGTAACCTTGCTAGTCCATGCAATATTTCCAGCATCGAGATCAATAACTTCAGCATTTTCAATCAAAGATTCTTGCTTGACGCCACAGTAGTAGACATCTGCTCCATAATTCCAAGGGATGGGTTTATCAAAGGAATATGGGATGGGCCCGAGTTCAATGATAATCAGGGGAAAGACTTTAGGTTCGGCGGTAATATTCGTAGGACCCTTAGAAGTGATCCTTATAGGGATACCGGAAATTGTAGACACGTCTTAAAGGTTCAGGTCTTGGGACGTACTCTCCATAGGAGGAGTCTTCTCAATATGAATTTTCTCAAACAGAATCTCACAGTCATCCATCAGACACTGGATACCTTCTTTCAGCCACGCACAACCATTAGATTAGGATGCATAGTAGTAGCAGTCTTCAGTACAACCTGGAAATAAACCGGCTTGCAGCAGCTTCTCTTTAACAATCATTAGAGGAGTAGTCAAATCATTCACAGTAGAAACATAAGAAACATTTTCAATAGTATTAACTCCCTTGTCATGATTGGACATAGGCGCAGTAATCACATTAGGGGTTTCAGGAGGGCCAAACTAAGTTTCCTTGGCATCAAGCATGTCTTGGATCTAATTCTTCAGAGCCCAACAATTGTTAGTGTCGTACCCGGGGCTGTCAGAGTGATACGCACACCTTACGTTGGGATTGTAGCGGGGAGAGGAAGTATTGGGATTCAGAGGCGGCTCCCTCAATGTAACCAGCCCTTCCTTCGACATGTGTTATAAAGCTTGCGCCAATGGCATGTTGATCTTTGTAAACTGCCTCCTAGGTGCTTCCTGGCTACGCTGATTATTTTGTTATTGTTGCACTAGCGCATGATTCAAGATCAGTATTGTCCCAACAGATTGGTTGCGATCGCTTTTATTACGAACCTTCTGGACGTACACATCATTTGATTCCCTCTTACCATTGTAGGGCTTCTTCACAGCATTTGAAGATGTAGCCACTTGGATTTTTCCGCTTCTGATTCCATTTTCCACATGTTCCCCTGTCAAGATCAGTTCAGTGAAGCCAGCCGAAGTACTTCCTACCATATGATTATAAAAGGGACTTATCAGTGTGGTCATAAACATGTCGACCAACTCTCTATCAGCCAAAGGAGGTTGAACTCTTCCTGCAAGATCTCTCCCTTTTTGGGCATACTCTTTAAAAACATCATCAAAACCTATGGTCATGCTCTACAGTTGCATACGGGTTGGTGCAAGATCAACATTATATTGGTATTGCTTATAGAAAGCAGCATCCAAATCTTCCCAAGTGTGATTATTGGTCCCTTCCAGTTGATAAAACCATTCCAATTGTGTTCCATACAAACTCTCTTGATATAAATGAACCCACAGTTTCTTGTCAGCCGTGTGTGGTTGGATTTTCCGAACATAAGACCTCAAATGCAGCTTTGGACAAGAAATGTCATCATACTTAGCAAAGACAGAAGTTTTGAATTTAGGAGGGGTGATAACTCCTGAAACCAGACCCAGATCATCAAAGTTCAATCCAGGCACCTTCTGGATCTCCATGGCTCTCATATGCTCTTCTAACAATTTATACTTCTCATCAGCAGGAGGATACTTCTCATCCAGGTAATCATCTTCCTCTTCATCAGGACATTTGTTAGAACCAGGTATGCTTCTTTCAGTCTTCACACTCTTATTGTCTTCATATTGTTTGTCTTCTTCATCAGATGGGATGTTAAGATCTCGAGCTTGCTTGACAGGACCTTTGAACCTTCTTCCCATGTTAAGAATGCCAATTGATTTCTTTGCTTTCTTCTTCTCATTTCGTTAGAGAAAAATAAATCCTTTTGCCCCTTGCTAGCAGTCCGGCTTAAAATCCTACAACGAAGACCCCTAAGATCCTTGAAATGGTTAGTAAATGCCTTGTCAGATGTTATGATGTCATGATGTTATGTTTATGTTTAAATAGATAGCAAACACAAACAAATCATCCAAGAGCCTTAGGTTTAAAGGCTTGCATGGGGTCCATAGGTAATTACCCTTCTCTATTGAAGTTAAGTTGGCTCAACTTGTCCTAAAATAGTAACCGGGTTCTAGGAATCTCATATCACGAATCTTTCTCGAAGGTTTTATTTTAGTACATCAACTGATTTGCCACCAAAACATCTCACGAGTCGAATCTCAATGAGTGTAGCATCGAGTATCAACCAACCTTGGACTGCACCAAAGCCGGCTACCTCACTACCTTCTAATGGCCAAGATGGGTCGATTAAGGTTCTAAAAGTCTAGTTAGTGCTAATGACACCACACGGAAGCCTAATGTTATTCTCGACTGACTCAAGGAACATTAGTACAATCCAAAGTGCCACACTAACAGTAGCCATCACTTCAACCATATCGGTCTACGTCGTACAATTTCCATGATTTATTGCTACTTACCTAAGGTACCCTAGATTTGTGTGTAGGATCTTGCAAGAAAATAAACCCAAGCAGCCCTTTAAAGTAAAGCAAACAATCCAGATAATTAAAGAAATTAACAATGATCTAGACTGTAGAGTAACCCCTCTTTTTAAGTATATAGTCCCCAACAGAGTCGTTAGTTATGTAATATGGTGGGAGAATTGACTTTTGCATTTTATCGCAAATGTGTGGATAGCTAGAGTCGCCACCGACTTTTATTTTATCCAATATTTAGGAAAGGTTAAAAGAACAGGAAATACCTTTGATAGATTTTGAGTTCGGGGGGTAAGTCATGAAAAGGGAAGGTGTTAGCACCCTTTTCATCCGTAGTTATCTACGGGCTCTTAATCGCTATCTCACTTTTGAAAATTTCTTTTTGTATAAGTGTTTTGAAAAATATTTTGAAAAGCCAAAGTACGACTAACTTTGTAATGGTTCTTGTATCAGTCCTCAAGAATGCGTACAAAGTATTTTAGAAAATATTTTTTGAAAGTGATGTGTGAAAATATTTTTTAGAAAAGTTGTGAGCAAGCGATTAATAGTTCTTACCCATTCAAGGTCGTTCTTGTTATTTTCCTTCTCCTTTAGAGATAGTGTTATCCATACCATTAGTTGGTAGGTAGCCCTATCCATTGGATGTGAAGGGACAATCGAGGGTCATTGTATGGTCATTGAAGGCAACAGATATGGATACTTTAGCAATTCATCGAAGGGACTAGATCAATTTTCATAGGCAACGTCGAAGGGTCATCGAGGGACTATGATCTTTTATTCAGAGGGACTTTGCTAAAATATCCCTATTTTCTATGGGACATGACCATGTTTCCGAAAGGAAACAAAGAGAGGTTACCCTAGAGGTGCAAGTGTGACTAGTGATTCAATTCAGTTATTTTATCTTGTATTTAGGGTTATGCTATCGGTTGATTATTATATTTCCATACATGCCTAATTACTAACAGAACACAATATAGCAGAAATATAAATGTGCGAAAAATAAAGGTCCTACGCTATTAAATGGCTTACGGGCAGTTACATAATAAAGATGCGGAAAATAAAACCCTAAAACTATTACACCCTGGGAGCTGATACATAATAGAGAAAAAGTGCGAGAAAAATAAACCTAAATTATTACAATCAAATAATGTGACCTATACACTTTTATCTAAAAATTAAAATAGCAAAAAAGAAAGAAAAAAATATGAGAAAAAGTTTTGATATTTTAGAAAATAGTTTTTAATGATGAAAATAATTAATAAACCCTAAAATTTCTAATTGATTTTAATAGTTAAAAATAGGTTTAATTAAATTAACTAATTAATTAATGAAAATAAAAAGTCAAAATTTAATTGTTAAAAAAACCTAAACCTAATTTAATAGCTTTAGAAAATTTTATTAATAAAAACCCTAAAGTCTACTTAGTTTTAAGAAAATTATTTGGCTTAATTATCCCTGAAACTAATTGGGTTATGATTAATTAATTAATTAATTGGTAAAAAGAAAATATTTAAAAAGAAAGGAAAATACGGGTTAGAATAAAGCAATGAAAAATAAGTTCATGGGATGGGTGTTGAACCCACGCCCTTGAGCTTTCCAGCGTGCACTCCTTGACACTGCGCCAGCGCACTGTTAGTGTTAAGAAATAGAACGTGTCCATTATATTGATGACCTGCACATTGAATCTGTAAAATAACAAAAACGCGGGATGCAGGGAATCGAACCCACGCCCTTTCCTTCATCGACATGCCTTTCTCCACTGAGCCATGTTTATAATCTGTTATGATTACAAAACAAAAACAATATATATAAAAACAAAAACCATGCACTGGAGAAGCGCCGGAGCCCTAGCTCCGGTCGTCTTCTCCAATAATACGTTTTCTTTATCTGCAAAAATATCACATGTTAGAACCAAAAGAGGACCCTATCCCCCTAAATCGAGGGCTACGAATTCAATGATGTTATCCATTTGTTCTAAAAACACTTGTACATGGAGATACGAAGAAGCCGATCCTTTATTCCCTAACAATGGTATTTTCTGGTTCCTACGCCAAACCTTACATGTAATGCGTCAATCATATTCTAATGATGCATATGAATTGATCCAGTATGTTAGAAATGATTGAAACTGTATGAAATCAAAATTTCAAAACTCACCAAACTTACCAACTGGTGTAGTTGAAAGAAGATGTTATAGGCACGATTTGAGATGCTTAAGGACTGGGATGGATTCTTGGGCACTTCAGGATAATGATTCAATGCTTGGTTTTGATGGAGAAGGGCTGGAGACAAGGGTTTCGTGTTGCCCTAGTTTCTTGAAGTTTTGAGATTTTTATAGAGTATTTTTGGAGGTAGTTTTTCGTGTGTTTAATGTATGAATGTCTTGGGTATTTATAGGGCAAGGTATTAGGTCAACAAAACTGAATTGAATCCAAGTATTTCATGGTGAAATATTTGATTGACAGTCTTGCATGTGATTTTCATTTTTTAGCCAATCATGTGCCAATCAATCCCTCATGTGTTTCTAATTGATTATCTGACTTTCAGCTTTGTAATTTGATTCCAAACAACAACCATGCGCCTCATATCTTTTTATTTTGTATTTATTTGATTTATTTTTATTTTAATTAAATAAAATCAAAATAAAAGAAATAAAAAACACAAAAAATAAATAGGTGGACTTAGAGGTTCTTAATGATTTATGGAACACGTTTGGACCTCAAAAGATAAGCCCATTAGTCCAAAAATTCAAGTTTTATCAATTTGGGTTTCATGCATTTTCTCAAAATTTCCCAACTTGTGCAACTCATAACTTGCTCAATTTTTATCATGTGAAGGTGATCTTAGACCTTTTGGAAACCTCAAGATGTCCCCTACAACTCTCATGTTGATCATTTTTCCATTTGAAGAATTTATATTAATGTAAGTTGCTTTGACAAAAAGTGTTTTTTTGTTGACTTTGAAAATGACCTATAATGTTATAGCCCATATCTCTCAAATGAAGCTTTTTTGGGCCTTGAGCTTAGTGATACAAAGTTATAGAGAATTAAATTTTATTCAAAATGAAATTTGGTTGAGAATTTTTTGATGAAGCATGTGAAAGTTATGCTTGGTCAAAGTTCAGTTGACTCCTCCTAAAGAAAACCCCAATTTAACAACTTTTGACTTTTGATGAATCTTGAGTTTTCTTGATGAGTTATGATCAACATTTGATCAAATGATGGATGTAACTTCAGAACATTCATTTTGACCAAAAATTTTGACGTTTGATTGTATGTTGACCACAGTTGACTTTTTACCCAATATAGTTAATTTTTAATCATCTGACTAGTTGACTGAGCAAACGTATGCTGCAAGGCTTGAAATTTTGCATGAGGATGCCTTGAAACATATGAGAAACCATGAAGTCCACTTGAGGCATTAGGAATCCAATTTCCTCTGAGAGAAAAAAAACCCTAATTATAGGCCACTGCTTAGGAGGAGGATCATCTAATCATTCTTGAGTGGTCTTGAATACTTGATAAGCTTAGGGGCATGAGAAATTCCTTTGAAAATGAGAGGGAAAATTTTGGGGTACAAAACATAAGATAAAAGATAAGGAAAAGAACTACCTAACCAATAAGAAGCCAACACTTGACATAAGAGGTCAATGTAGAATTCCCATCCTTTGGATTAAAACCAAGCAAGCAAAAATACTAAACCTCTTAGGAATACCAAGCTTCAGATGAATTAAGTCTTCACAAAAATTGGGCAGAGTAATGGCTGTATATAGAGGCATTCTCAATCACAGACAAAGCACATAATCAAATAACCTGCACACAAATAAAATTAACCAAATTCCTTGGAGTAAACCCTAAGAACTTCAGACAAAATAACAACAGAGTCACAAGGTCTCAAAGAATCAAGGCTTCTAATCCTAAGTCCGAGAGATCCAAAACTCCATAATTCCAAGGATAGTAACCAAATAGTCCAAGTAACCTTTAAAAAGTTTAATGTTCAAGTTGATTATTAAGTGTTTTCAAAAAAGAAATAAAAGCTCCAATGAGCAAAGATAAAATGACATAAAGATAAATGCTCAAGTGAGCAAAGATAAAAATGACATGGAATGTAAATGTTAAAATAAATGGTACATGAAAGTAAAGGCATAAAATAAATGCATAAAGTAAAGTTAATTGTTAGTGGATTAGATGTTAGAAGTTAAGTACAAAAGGTTAGTGGAATGACCATCTTGAAGCTTTTATTTGAAAAACTCATTAGAAGATTGATAAAATCAAAGCTTCTCAACAACAAGTTTCATTTGCTTATTGTTAAGTATATCATTCATTTCAAGTGCTCAAGGCAACCACATATGATCAACGATGTTCAAATGGTTTGCTTAGACCAAAGTTCATGAAATTCATTAGAGAATTGATAGAATCAAAGCCTCCTAACAATGAATTCCAAATTTATTGGATCAAAGGTTTCAAATTAAACATACTTGGGCTTGCAAACATAGGTTTGGGCCACGAATGATGATTTCTCGCATCGGGACAAATTTAACGCTATGTTAAGCAATCATAAGTGGACTTATGTAGAAGTCACACCTATTTTGAAGCCAGTCAATAGCAATCTATGTCCCAACATGTTAGAGAAATTATATGTAGATCATTTTCCAACAACATGTGGCACAAGTATAAACAAGAAAGGGATAAGATGAAGAGGGAGGGGATATATCAGATGAAATTAGGGTTTCAAATATCATCAACATCATTCATCCATTTTGGTGAATTTGTTTTTTCAACCTATCAATACCCAAGATCTAATGAGGTTGAGGAACCTGTCCCAAAATAACACCCAAATCAAGACCAAACAAAAATGATAAAATACATTTAATAAAAAAATATTTAAATGATTAATAAAAGGGAAATAATTGGTAAAATACACAAAATGTATTAAAACACCAAATAAAATCTTAAAAATCAGAGGTCAAACATGAGTCAATAAGTGTTGACAAAAAATTTCATAATTTTTAAACTCAAACCATTTTTAATATTTAAAGAAATAATCAAAATAAACCAAAATTTGTTTAAAATAGTAAAAACAAAAAATAAAAATAAAATGATGTTACCAATATTAGTCAAAAGGTCATTGGATCCTTCCATAATTTTTTCAGAATTTTAAAATCAAGTATTTTTAAACAATTAAGACAAGTCAAATAAAGTGAAAAATCATAAAAAAATATCAAATCACAAAATAAAATTGTGAAAAAAAATCAGAAAGAGAAAAATTAAAAGTATTTTTGATAATTTTTTCACAATTTTAGAAGTTGAAATGAATTTTTATGATTGTTGTAGTTTAAAACAATTAAAATATAAAATCATAAAATAAAAATAAATCCAAAATAATTTGGATCATCTGATCATTGTCAAAATGGGTTAGTAATCAAATCCAGTGGATCTGGAACGCTGTGCATATCATGCTCATGAGTGAATAAACCACCGAATCATTTATTTTTAAAATAGATTTGAAAAACCAAGTGGCGCCTTGCCATTGGTTGAGAGATGACACACTGGTCATCTTCAACCTCTGGCCACGCGCGAGTTTTAGGTTCCATAAACTATAAAAATTAGAAGCTCAGACCAGTGTCATTTGCTTCATCTTTTCAAGACGATTCCAATGGTACCAACGCGAAAAATTTATATAAATCGTGGGCTCAATCGATTTGAAAAAAACCAGAAGGAAACAATTGAAAAGGGATTTGAAAATTCATGATCAAAACTGACTTCAAGTTAAAAACTAACAATGCAATCAGTATCAGAGTGATGAGAGCTACATTATAGCAACAAGTTTAGAGAGAATTGATGGATAAATCTACTTGTTGAAGCTCAACTTCAGAGCTCTGAAACATGACTTAGATAGCATAATTTAAGACACTTCAAGGTCTGGTTCTTCTTCTGTTAGCATTAGTGAAGTTCAAGGATGAAGAATCGGAAAAGAAATTGGATTGAAAAATGCTTTAAAACCAAATTTTAAGTTGCAAAATTGAGAGGTATGGAGGAAGTTCAATAGAGGTTTTTTGGATCTATAAAGATTGTTAAATAGTGGGATATTATCCTCTATTTATAGGGAAGTGAATGATGATGAGAAATGAGAGGAATTGTGAGCAAATCGTGCAAACCAAGCCAGATATGATCATGCCAAACGTGTGACTTGAAATGCATCAAAATGACCTCATACCAAGTGTAATTCTTATCAAAACACATATGGGCAATTAGTTAAACATGCTTAGAAACTCAAATTTGAGTAATTTGACTTGTAATCAAAGTTTATTCATGGTAATAATTCTGACTCGAGGCAAAAAACAGATTCCATAGAGCCAACTTCAACCATGCATAGCTTAATACTTATGGACCTTTATGGGATGATTCTTGAAGCATTTGAAAGACAATGTAACAATATTTACAATGTGCCAAGAAATACATCATTTAGATGCTTGATAGAAAAGTTACATCACTTTGAAATCGTGGGGAAAAAACTGACTTTTGTACTTAGAAATATTACTAAGTGTTAAACTTCAAAATGACCTATAATGTTCTTCAAAATTACATGACCTTCCACTCAAAATTTGATCTTGATATTTGAAGATGACATGAAGTATACCTCTTGAATTGAATTATGGAATTGAGATCACTCAAAAATCATAAAAATTTAAAGAGTTGTGGTCTTTGAAAGATGATGAACAAATTTGGGGAAATTCACAAAAGACCTATAATCTTTTCAATTCTCAAACAAACTGCCAAGCATTTTAAAGTATTGAAGATTGAAACAAAGTTGAATTAGACATTCCAAATATTATTATGGAAAAATAATGGGATCAAGGAGATAAAAATTGACCAAGTTATGATCATTTGAAGTCAAACCCTAGAATTCAAAGACTTTTCAAGAAGACTTATAATCTTTCTCAACCATTAGTGATCTTCCCTTCAAAATTAGCCTTAGATTTATGAAGAGAGCTTGTTAAGGACAATTTAAAGAGAATATGTCCTTGGATTCAATCAAAAATCTCAAAAAATGAACAAGATATGGTCATTGGAAGTCAACAAACCCTAGCTCAGAGAGTGTCAAAATGACTTGAAACCCCTTTCAACTTTTGATGATTCTTCTTATACAATTGTATCTTGACATGTGAAGAGAAGTTGTTTTAGATGGTGATAAAAATCCATAGAAAAAATAACCAACTCAAAATGTTTAAAATTGAGAGAGTTGTGCACTTGTGATCACTGAATCAAGCATTTGCTCAACCAGGTCAAACTTGTCGAACCAACCTTGAATCTTTTGATCTTTCTTGTAAAAATAAAGCATGGTAGATCATAGTAGGCTTTGAAATGATGTTGTCTTAAAGCACACTCAAAGATGGAGCTAAAGTCTCAATGAAACTTTTTGAAGAAGGAATGGAAATAAACACATGAACCTATGAATCTTCTTGATGAATTCCACCACCAACTTTGAGGAGACCTTAATCTAAATAAAGCGGGGGAGCTCTTTGAACAATAAATATTTAATATCATATACATAGCCTTGAAGTTTAATCCATTGCAATCCATTATAGAATCATTTGATTGAGGACCAACCCTTAAAACCCTAGGTTAGATGGTTAGATGAATTCAATTGTGTCATCACCTACAATATGAACATTCAAAGAAGCATATATACATATATTGATGTTAGTTAATCCACCTAAAAACACATGTACAAGATAAACAAAGCAAGGTGCTTGGTGATCCCTCAAGAGAAAATTTAAAGATAGGATGAAAGTAGAAAGAGAAGACCAACCCTAATGTGTGATCTTGATGTATTGATAAAGATGAGATGGTGAGAAACCTTAGGGGGGAAATGGGGTATAACAGACATGTCTATTGTTATCGGTCGTGTAGCTTTGGTGGTGAGCTGCTTTATGGTTTGATTTATTTTCAAATCGATGTTGACATGTTGCACCTGGAGTGTGGTGTGTTTATGAAAGGGTTATTAAGTTATGTCTGAAGGTTGTTGAGGAGTTTTCTTGTTTGTGTTCTGCTGCATATGTATCTGATAGAAAACTCCTAATGGTTTTGTAAGTTTCTAGTGTCGAGGTCGTAGTTATCTGTTCTTCTCTGAAGATGTATCCCATGGTGTGGTGATACTTGGAGGACAATTTCAACTAGATTTTAAAGTTGCCAAAGATGATTGAGATTTCTCTCAAGTCCACTCATAAAGGCACATTCAAAGGTGGTTGATGAAAATAGTTCTAAAGGTGGAAAGAGCGCTTGTTTATGGTTGTTTCAAAAGGGATATTCCTAATTTGAGGCCTTGTTGTTTGATTATGATGGTATAGAAGATGGAAGTCTATTGAATACCTTGAAGGTGATCAAGGTACATTCTGACTTTCTGAGAGAAGTAAGGACTTCAGAACCAATCTCACCAATGTGTTGATTGTGTATAGGAAAGATGTTCTACCATATGTTGGAAAATCTCATCAGTAATTTGAGTATAATCTAGTTGGACAAAGGATTGGCTTAGCAGATGCTTTGGGTGCTAAACAAATGTGTGATGATCACATATGTTTAAAACCTACTCCTGGTCTGGAAGAAGAGGGATATATGGTATTATGTTGTCACTCATTGGATTAGTTTATTTCTGATCCAAGTGAGTTGGAGTGTGGAGGTTATGCTTTATTTTCCTATGGAGGCTTGTTAAAGGTATATCAACCAGATACTTTATATGTGGATATCAAGCTCAGTTGGAAAATATATTCTCTCTGATATCTGGAGGATCCTTCTGATCAAAGGAGCCAGATTTATGGAATCTTGTTTATGGCCATGGAACAGATTCTGTTTGAGGGGAGTAATTGTGGAATGCACTAACCACATGATATGCAACTATTAGAGGGGAGAATTTATAATTCCCTTAGGAGTTCTTAGAATTTAATAAGGCGGGTCCTTAATATGAAGCCGGAAGAACTTGGAAAAATGTCATACATAATGTCTTGACATCTGTGTATTGAGAATTTATTTTTCTCAATATGCCTGGTGATGTTTCTCTTAAACAGGGTGGAGGTTATTTACTCCAACTTAATATTTTCAAGTCCATGAGAGCATTGAACTCTTGTTCTGGTGTAGTGGAAGAGAAATCCAAGGGGTTATGTGCATTGGATATGTACCAACCTGAGTTTAGTAGTTGATTGGTGTCTGCACTTTGAAGTGTCATCTAATCCACCTAAGATGAGAATTTCAGTTTTTGTATGGAGTAAATAGGAGGTGTTATTTATAGGACCAAAGTATTATGGTTCATTGTTCTCTACATACTAAGTTTCTCCTTAATCATGGGTTCAGTTATGTGGTGTCTTAACATGATGGAACATTTGTTTTTGTAAGGATTGAAGGGCATCCTTGTGTTTTTGAAGATTGAGAGCAGCAGATTTAGTCTGAACAGTCTGCTTGTGGCGAAAAATAATCAGTCAATTCCATGTTTGTTGAAGTCTTTTCCAGATACCTCTTAGAGGGGATCTCCTCTTTAGGTACAGAATAATGGCGTCTAATACCTCAAAGTTAAACAGGAGGTCTGGATATTGTTCTTATGAGAATAAATTTTCTTGAGGTGTGCATGTTATGCGTGTATTTTGATCTAGTCTTGAAGGTTGATCTACTACTGATGGTTGATCCTCTTGTGTCCCTTGCAAGAATTTTATATGGACTGTTATGGATGTTGTCTCCAGAGCAATAGTAAAAGGTTAAATCCATGAGTTTTAGGCTGATGTCTGAATTGATGTTGGAATATCATTTCAGTTCTTTGCTTCTTCAATCAAAGAAGTTTTTCGATTTGTTCATGGTGGAGTGTACGGTCAAGCCACTGGGCTAATTTGGAGCACTCTATAGTGTGAATGCCTGTCATGACTGGTTGTCGTGAAGAAGAATCAGCTGGTTCTAGATTTGTCTAGAAGAAGGAAGTTAGATTAAATGTCCTACCTTGTGTGAGAAGGTAGCCTTATCCGACTAATGGTAAATACTTTGATGGGAGCTAAGTATTTATTTATCCTCTAATGAAGGTGTGCATGTGACTGATTGCAAATACTTTATCAGGAGCTGGGTATTTTTATGACGTGTGTGTGCATGTCTACATTCTGAACACTATGTTTTAGAAAGGGTTTGAGAGTTTATTTCTCTCCATGGTTCTCTGGTGTGTGGTAGTTGTTGAAGGTGTATTTTGTTGTGAGCTTCTTGAAATACTTCAATGCAAACAATAAGTCGTATGAATGGTATTTTAAGGATCATAATGATTAGGTTCTGTGATGAGAAGCTGATGTCCTAAATGATGTTGTAACATCATGTTTGCTTGTGGATGTCGTTAGAAGAAGCTTGGGATTATGAATGTTATTCTACATTATATTTATAAGTGGAAATTCTATCTATGATAGAGAAGGATGTGAAGCTTCTAACCCTATCCTCTAGGGTGTGTTGTGAAATGCATGACTTATGTCATGACTGAAGATAACAATTGGACCAGAAATTGCTAAGAGCAGAAGAAGAGTGAAGAGATTTGAAGGCTTGCCTGACGGAGAATATAGGTTTGTCGCCTCTTAAAGACTTGTTCAAATGGAGAAGAAAACTATACTATTCTCTTCTTTAATTCTCAAAAATCTTGAATGAAGATGGAGATAGTAGAGATCTTCAGCAACTCTTTGGATTCGTAGAGATGAAACTCTTGAAAAAGAGAGAGAACTTTATGCTCTGATCTTGATCCAGATGAAGCTCCCTCTCCACTTTATGCTATGAGTTTCTCTTTTATTTTTTGAGAAAAATGAAAATAAGAGAGTGATACCCACGAGCTTTTACTTCTATAGTGTTGAGTTGTTTTTGAGAATTAGAGTGAAAGAGAGTGAGAGCCAAGAGCGTGAGCTGGCATGGCATGCTTATCTCACAAGTTTTTCAAAATGAAATCTTTTATTATTTGGTATAACTTTCAAACGTGCCTGCATGTATATGCTTTTGCTTGGCTAAAAGGAGTAATTGGTGATGTGTGATGCTTACATGCTTTGGTTACTCAAATACACAACAAGATGCATTAAAATGCAAGATCCTCACATATCTTGATCTACAAACATCCATTTCCTACAAACCTTAGATCAAATGAAAGGTTGAGGGAATATGGACAATTTTCATGTTGATCACAACTTGTGTAGAGGCTTGGAATCATGTGGAAAATAGCCTTAAAGTCAGCTACTCAACTAAATCAAATGTCTCTAAAATCTCTCTAAGTGTAAGTGGACTTACATCACCTAGCATCAGGTATTCAATACTTTATATCTCTTATGATTCTTGCTCAAATTATGAACTCTTGACATCACCATGTAGATTGTTGGAAAATGATCAACTTTGTAGTTGATACAACTTGAAGTAAGACTTGGATCATGCATTGAAAATCAATTTCTGCATGAAAAACAGGTTTATGTGTCGACACATACAACACACGTGTCGACATATGTAGGTCAACATTAAAGCTTGTAGCCTCTATAAGTATGTATCGACCCACACATCCTTTTCAGGTCAACCCATACTGAAAATTTTCTTCTATGTGTCGACATATATGATATATAGGTCAACACATGTAACTCATTTTTAAAGCATGTAAGCTTTTGTAATTATGTGTCGATACATGACCTTGAACAGGTCGTCACATGTTATAAAATGTGTCGACACATGACTTATATGTGTCAACACATGTTGTGTTTTTCTGAAAAATTGCATTCTTTTTCAAACTTCTAAGTTTCCATTTTGCCTCCAACTTGCACACATATAAATACTTCATACATGCATCATTTTCAACTTGATGAAACTATAAACACATACAAATATTGATCATCATGTTCAAACTCTCACTTATGCGTACACAAAAAAAAACTACACATAATCATTTTTTGTTTGGGTTCCATCTAGACTTGTGTTTATAATGTCCAATATAGGTTGTTGTAACTAGTGTATTGTGTTGAGAATCTTTGGGGGTTTCATCCATAAAAACCTTAGGGTTTGTCCTCCAAGATCATAGTGTTGATTTATGTGTTTGCACAAGATTTTATAAATATTGGATTCGATTGAGTAAAAGCTTCGAAGAATGGTGGGTTTTGTCGAATTAGTAGCATGAGACGGTGAATCGTTTGGAAATCTTGGGACACGGTAATACACAATTGGATTCGATCGAGTGAAAGCTTTGAAGAATGGGGGTTATTGAAAAGGAGTGGCATGAGATGGTGAATCAACTGGTGTTAACGGGACACTTGGTCGAGCTAAGATTAAGGGAAGAGAAAGGGTTATAATCAACATCAAACATTGAGTTTGTAGGGTTTCATTGCTACATTTCTCTTGTAAACAACTTTTTGTAAAGTAAGATTGATTATATCAATTCCAAATGAAATTGGGGGAAGATGTAGCCATAACAAGGATGATTGGTGAAATTCATAAACAAATACTTGTGTCATCTCTTTCTCTCTATCTCATTTACTTTCTATAGAAAATTGTTAAATTCATTGATTGCGTAATTGATACATATAGACAATTCCCTTAATTGTTAGAATTGAAATTTATTTGTTGATTACATTATAATCAATTAGATTGTAAGTGATATTTCATATTAACATAGTCCAAAGGAAAATCTGATAAATCAATTTCACACCAAGTGTAAGAAAAATACGCACAAGAAAAACTTACCTTGTAAGAAAAATTGAGAAAAATACGCACAAGAAAAAATGCCTTGTAAGAAAAAATTGTGAAAATTACGCACAAGAACAAATCTAGTGTAAATAAAACTATTAGATCAATATCATCATGTGTTTGAAAATAAAAAGGTAAATTAAAACAAAAAATAAGTGTTAGTGAGAATGTGAGAGAGTAGGTTTGTGAAGAGTGTGAATTATGAGAGTTGTCCTCTTTCCTTTGTAACATGTTAGAATTGACACTTATTTATACTAAAAAATGGTCAGTAAAAAAGGAAATTTAAATTAGAATCAAGAAATAAATCAGATTATATTTGCAGGATACCATAATTAAGACCAGATTCGTTTTTTGATACCAAAATGTGAAATTATGCTAAAAATAACAACAAAATCTAATTGAAAACTTTTTTAAATAATATTTTATGATTTTTGATCATTTTTAGGGTTAAAAAGTGCATAAAATGAAAATTTTAATTTTTTAAAAATGCCTATTGTGATACGGCGGGAGAACTGACTCAGGTTGTTTTGCGTTTGATCGCATTTGTGCGGATAGCAAGAGTGGCCACCGACTTTTCTTTTATCTAAAAGGAAAGGTAAAAAAGCACATGAAATACCTTTCGAGATTATTTCTCGGGTTCAGGGGGTAGATTATGAAAAGGAAAGGTATTAGCACCCTTTTCATCCGTAGTTATCTACGGGCTCTTAGTTACTTTCTAGATCACTTACTTTTGCTTGACAATATGCTTGTGGTGTGGGCTTTGAAAGTATTTTGAAAATGTCTTTGTAATGGTTCTCGTTTCTATAAGAACGCATACAAAGTTTTGTTTCAAAAATAGTTCAAAGATGTGTTTGTGGAATGTGTTTTTGAAAGTAGTTTTGAAAAAGATGTTTTTGCAAAGGTTCTCGTCTTTATAAGAACGTACACAAAATGTTTTGTATTTTGAAAATGTTTTGAGATGAAAGTGGCGGTGTAAAAATGTTTTTGTCATGAGTAAGCGAGTAACTAGGAGTGAACCTACCTACTCGAAAGGTTTTAAGTGTTCTTTTCTTCCTCCTTTAGATGTTGCTATCTTACCATTGATTTGGTAAGAAGCCCCATCGTTGGATGTAAAGGGACAGGCGCGGGTCAATCGTACAATCATCGAAAGCAACTTATGAGACGCTTTAGCAATTTTTCTTAAGGGACTAGATCGTTTCACCGAAGGCAACATCGAGGTACATCGAGGGACTACAATCTTTTTTATCAAAAGTTCTTTGCTAAAGCGTCGCATATTCGAGGGACATGACTGTGTTTATGAGGCAACGAGCGAGGTTACCCTAGAGGTGCACGTGTGCAAAAGTGTATTTGATTCAAGTTATTTTGTCTTTGAAATTAGGTTATCTAGAGATTTTTTTTATGTCTTGCCATACACGCCTAATTACTATACAGTATAAGTAAAACAATAAATTGCAAAAATTGAAATTCTACGCTATTACAGAGTTTTCGGGAATGGGGGTACAATTTTTACAAATGGGGATGAGTCGAATGCGATTAAAAGTCCGAATAGGCAATTAATACAACCGAATCAAATTAAAATTATAATCAGTCCATGAAATAAAATTAATTAACAAAGTATGAAAATAAAATTCTTATTATTTTGTTTGAAAAGTTTGGAAAGAAAAATAGAGAAATCTATTCTATTAACTAGCTTAAGAATTAAATCAAAATGCATGTATTTTTTTGTCTTTTAGGATTTTTTTATTATTTTAGAAATTAAACAAACAATTTAAGACTAAAGAAAAAGTTAATTAATAAAATTATTTACAAAACCTTCTTAAACTAATTTTAAAACTAAGCTTATTAAAAGATCATTTAGTTAAGAAAATTTGTATTATTACTTAATTGGTAAAAGAAAGAAAAATGAGGCTAAGTCAAATAAACAAAGAAAATTATTAAAACCAAAATAGAGGGTGCACTAAGAAAATATTGGGGGTGAGTTGGACATAAATCCGTTGGGCTCATGAGTTGAATTGAAAAAGGCTCAAAACTATTTGTTAAAAAAAAGTATGTGTTAAGATAAAAATGTAGAAAAGAAACAAAATGCCCCCCACGAGTCTCGAACTCAGTACATCATGTTTGCAGACCAACACCCCAACCACTATGTTATGTTCTTATTCGTTTATTTCAATGCTTCCACTAATATGTAAACTGAAGTTTGAAAATTTTATTGGGCCCAACAAAACAGGCCCAAACCCGATTTGGTGAAGGGAATAGGAGAGGTTTTTTTGGAAACCCTAAATATGGGTAAAGAGGCGTCGTGCATGTAGTTATATTGGGAAGAGAACAAAAGTTTTCCGTTACTGATAATAATCTTAGTTATTTATAGATAATAACAAAAACCCAAAAGACCAATTCTCTCTCTCAAATCTCAAACCATCTTGAATTTCTCTGCATCGATTCTGTTTCTCTCTCTCAATTTTCTACTCCACGGTTTTCTCTTACCATCACCCTTATTTCACACGCCTCTTCTTGTTTCTTATCTTTCTAATCTTATGGTGATTAACAGACAACAACAACAAAGTTTTGGCTTAATAATGATTTCTAATGGTTCAAACAACACATCAAGGCAATAATCTCACAGTAAACAACAAACAAACAACAACTCAAATTTTCTATTCATAGCAACATCAACAATCAATCAGTATATGATGGGAGGAATTACCTGATGGGCTTTGGAAAAGGTAGTCGTAAGAGGTTCTTCTACTTTTAAAATTGTTTCTCTTCTTCTACTTTTGGATCGTCAGTGATGAAGGTAATGTCGAGGTTAGATTATTTGGAGGCTGTAAAAGGAATGGATTCGCGGAAAGTTTTGACATAAGTGAAAGTTTTTGATTACTCTTATTTGGTGAGATCTTTCTATATTATTATTTTTATTTCTGTATTTGGTTGGTTGCTGTAAAAAAAAGGTTTGTTTCTCTTTTTTTGATCTATTCGAATCCCGCAAATGTTGAGTTTAGGCACTGAGGTTGTTGCGTCTTTGCTTCAGGTGAGCGGATTTGAATGAGTTGTTGCGGTTGAAGTGTGTGATACGGTGGCAGAACCGACTATTTTGAAATGCTGGGTTGCGTTTTGCGTTTTTTGTTTGCAAAATGTCGCGGTAAGCAAGAGTCGCCATCGAATTTTATTTCATCCAACCGGAAAGGAAAAAAGTATAGAAAAAATCCTTTTTCTAGATTTTGAGTACGGGGGGTAGATTATAGAAAGGGAAGGTGTTAGCATCCTTTCTATCCATGGTTTTCCATGGGCTCTTAGGTACTTGCTCATCTCTTAAAAATTGCTTGTGTTTATGCTTTGTTTTTGAAAAGTTTGACTTCTTGATAACCCTTGTATCAGTCCTCAAAGGTGTGACGAAGTTGTTTTGAAATTTGTTTTGAAAAGTGTAAGTGTAAAAAGTTTTGATTTGAGAAAGTACCTACTAGCATTTACCTACTCGAAAAAAGATTGTTTCTATTCTTGTTTCCCTTAGACAGTGTTATCCTACTTTTAAGAAATAGCTAGCATCGTCGTTGGAGTTGTAAGGGTCAATTCGAAAGGGACATACGATCACTAAAGCAATGTTAGGATACCTTAGTAATAACCCTAGTGTCTTAACATCATATTCGAGGCAACATTTTCATGGCAACATTTCCGAGGCAACATTTCCGAGGCAACATTTCTGAGGCAACATTTCTGAGGCAACATTCGAATTGGACATTTGATCTTTGATAGACAGGAGGGAAACCACTAAGACACCCTATACTTAATGATCGTTTTCCGAAGGCAACCGAAGTGGGAGTATACCCTAAGAGTGATATGTGCGAGTGATCTGTTTTCAATTATTTAATATTTGCACATTAGGGTTTTCTAACTGGATTAATTTGTCATGCATTCTTGTCATACAATCCTATTAGCATTCATCTAAATAGTCAAATATTTGAGAGAATTAAAATGCGACAAAATAAATCTACGCTATTACAAGACTTCGGGGACGGGGATTAATTACATAGCCAAAAACCTGGAAAAAAACGATAAATAAAAAACCCTAGATTAAACTATTACAAACCATGAGCATTTACAGAAATATTGGTAAACATAATAATACGCGTGCGTTGAATCATATGCGGAGCAACTAGGGTTTTGACCCTTGCCTAAAACTAATTGCGATTAACTAAAGAAGATGTTTTTGTTTTGTTTTGAGAAAATAATGGAATTGCTAAATTAAAGGAAAATCCTAAGTCTAATTAATTTTAAACTAAGAAAAATAACTTAATTTGTCTAAAATCATATTTTTATGTATTTTTATTTATTTGAGAAAAATAACAAAATAAAATTAAAGGAAAAGTCTAACCTAATTTCTATTTGATTTTATTTTTGAAAAAAAATTACAATTTCCTAAATTAAACTAAATTAAATTAATTTTGATAAATAAAAAAACTAATCCTAATTTTGTGAATTATTGATTTTATGGTTTTTATGAAAAATAAATAAATTTGTAAATTAAAATGAATAAAATAAATATTGAAAGATTTAAAAAAAAAACTAAGAGAAAAAGAAAGAAATATGGGCCTGGTGGTGTTTGCTGAAAAGGGGGTTTGAAATTGAATTTCTGGGCCCAAATGGTTAAGACCCGTTTTGAATTTCCCTGATACAATGCAAGTGTTGACCTGGGGCGTATGGTGGTCCTCCAAGGGTAGCACGTTGATCTGGAGCGCTAATGAGTTGAATGGCCAGATCCTGATGATACATGGTGGGCCTCTTGATTTGTAAAGCGCTGGATTGCCTGCTGAAAAATAACATGAATGAAGGTTGGGACCTGGGAATCGAACCCAGGCCCTTTGCACTTTTCCCCTGCACGCTTGTCAACTGAGCTATTTGGCTTGTTTGAATATATACTGAAAACAAAATCTAATATATGAAAAAAGCATGGTTAATGGAAAAACACGCTGAAATTTAAATAAACCAATCAGTGAATGCCACGCATCCATCTTCTTCCTCCCAACTATCGTTTTAGGTAACAACATCTTTACCTACGGTTGACTTGTTGTAGCTACAAACCTGCGTTTTTCAAAAACTCTCCACAAGCAATATAAATGACCATGGCTGGTACCAATCAACTCGCCTCATCCTCACGAGTCTCATGGTTCCAGAATCAACATCCAATTTCACCTATCATGCAAAGCCCTAAAACTCAACACGAAACCCTAGCCGCGGCAGTTTGTCATACAATCACCAAAAACACAATTGAATATGATGATTAGCTTGCAAACATGTTAAGGAATAAGAATATGCAGTCAAAACGTGCAAATGGCGTATAAATTGATGAAAACGAAAACGATTTAGGAAGCAAATCATGATACCTTTAACTTACAATTCTAGGCGTGAAAAGGCTTGAAATTGATTGGAATATGCTCCTGGGACGTCCATCAATCTATTGGCAATGTGAGAATGGCACGATTTGGTCTCTAATATGGAAATTGGATCACCACTTTTCTTGAAATTTTTTGAGTTTTGTTTGCCTCTTTCACGACTGCTTCAACCTCTTTTATGCCTTGGCTTGCTTCTGTATATGTAATACAAACTATTAGGTCAACAAAAACGACCTCAATCTTGCTCATCATGGAGATTTGATTTGATCTTTCATAGCATATGATTTCTTTCCAATTCTGCTCAAATCCAATCTTTTTCCAACCAAATTGGCCTTGCACGAGTTGATTCTCAAGTGACAGCATATAAGATCTTCTTTCAATGCAGAAATCATCCCTAAATTACAATATATGATTTATTAGGATTTATTTGAATTTTAAATGAATAAAAAACAAAGTAAATTAAATAAATGAATAATTAAAGCATGGAGGGTCCCATAGGTCGTGGACTATGTTAGGAATGAGATGCAAGCATAAAAAGTTGGGCTCATTGAGCAAAAAATGCAAATTTGAGCACATTTGACTTTTGGCAATTTTGCAAAAAAGGTCAACTTGGCCAATGCATAACTCTCTCAATTTTGAGCCTAGAGAGGTGTTCTTGGACTTTTAAGAAATATTTGGATGTCCTCTAAGCAACCCTTTTGGTCTCATATCAATTGAGTATTCCATGTTCATGTATGAAGTTTTGACCCAAAAGGTGTTTTTGTTGACTTTTCAAAATGACCTATAATGTCAAAATTCATATATTTTTGTGAGTACATATTTTGAACTTGGGAGATGAAGATGAACTATAGGGAATTTCATCCTCTTCAAAATGAGCTTTGTATGGGTCATTTCTGATAAAGTATGAGAAAGTTATGCTTGGTCAAAGTTGAGTTGACTTTTCCTACAAAACCCTAATTTTGCAACTTTTGGGTTTTGATGAATTGTGAGAAATCCTTGATGAATCATGATCAACCCTTTATCAAATGATTAATGATACTTCAAAATGAGGATGTTGACCAAAAATCTTGAATTTTAACTGTATGTGAGCCACAATTGACTTTTGACCTAGCATAGTCGATTTTTAGGCCTTTGAGCAATTGACTGAGCAAACTTCCTCTGCGAGGCTTGAAACTTGACATGGATGATCTTGAGAACATATTAGGACAATGGTGAGCATTTGGGATCCTTTGGACTCAAGCATCTTGATGCAAAATGAAACTCTAATTTGAGGTAGACTGCCTTAGGAGAGAGTTGGTCATGTCAACCCTTGGACTTCCTTGAGCAATTTTAGGACCTCGCCTGACATGTATTGAGAAATATGGGAGAGAAAATTTTGGGGTACAACAGCTGCCCCTGTTCACTCTTCTTAAACCTGAGGATGTAGATTGGCATGTCTGCCTTTCGTGATCTGAAGGTGGAAGATTATTGAACACTAGAGTGCCCAGAAATTTGTACTCGAATGAAGTGATACTTGACTTATGCTATCGGGCATGGGCTTATAGATTCCATTTGGTAGTTTCTAGAGAACTGTTGGAGATGGGCTTAAAGATGTCGTCTGAAGAAGTGTCGATCGCTTAAGAGATTCCTTTGCGAGAACCCGTATACCTGTTGTTGAGGAGGACTTCACTAGGGAATGTTGGTCTCTGTCTTGAGAAAAATAGAGTTTTAGGAGCTTCCGTTGTCCGTTACTCTACTGGGGAATAATTCCGGTTTGGGAAGTAGAGGTGAACTGTGTGTTTGGTCGGGGTATATGATGCACCGCGACTTTCTGGGGAAATGCAAAATCAGTTGTGTTTGATTGGGTCCCAGTCTTATAGTGTTGTGGACTGCTGTCTGGGGATAAGAGAGAAGAAAAACATGGATGGTAAGGTTATGAGAAGGAACCTGGATAGTAGGGTTACTTCGAAATAAAAGCTTGGATAGTAGGGTTGTGAGAAGGAACCTAGATAGTAGGGTTACTTCGATATGAAAGCCTGGATAGTAGGGTTGTGAGAAGGAACCTGGATAGTAGGGTTACTTCGATATGAAAGCCTAGATAGTAGGGTTACTTCGAGATGAAAGCCTGGATAGTAGGGTTGTGAGAAGGAACCTGGATAGTAGGGTTACTTCGATATGAAAGCCTGGATAGTATGGCTGTGAGAAGGAACCTGGATGGTAGGGTTACTTCGATATGAAAGTCGGGATAGTAGGGCTATGAGAAGGAACCTGGATAGTAGGGTTACTTCGAAATGAGTTTGGAAAAAACTACAGAGGAAACCTGGGTAAGCTTACTTTTTTCGCACCGATAATTACTTTGTTTAGCTTCGAGTGTTGATCATGGACCTGCTGGAAATTGTTGATAATAATTGGTCTTTCCTCAAAGAAATACAGGGTTAGTTATATGTGATGCATGAGATGTATTGTATAATGACGTTCTCAAAATAAATGAGACTATGTTATATGTGATGTATGCACATGTCATGATGTATGAACATGAAATGCTGACATAACAATCTGAATCTGGGAAAATAAATCCCTAATTGCTATAAAAACCATAGTTCCTCTACTTCTGTCGGGGATGGTGAACAAAGATGACTATGCTGGGGATTTGCCCCTTGTCTGGTAAATATTCTACCGGACGAGACTCTGTCTGAAGACAATTTTGCGGGAAATAACTCTGTTAGAGAGGAGATACTTTGTTGATGGATCTGCCGACTTGGAGAAATAACTCAACTGGGGATGAATTTATGTTGCTGGTGATAAATAAACTCTGCTTGGGGGAAATTTTACCGACTCACTCGCGATTGTGGACCTCGTCTAGGGAGAGTTGTGTCTTGTTCGAGAAAGCTAACACCACTGTCTTTGGATACTTCTTACTCTATGGGGAGTGTACGTACAACTTCTCATGTTCTCAAGCTGGCTCTATCCTTGTACCTGATGGACAGAGGAACTGTAAGGTTTTGGACACTTCTTGTTTGTCCCTGTTCCTGGAATTACGAGTAATCGTCTTTTGTTTTTTTATGTAAATATTTATGAGAAGCAATTATTTTCAAATACATATATCAAAAATGAACCATTGGACGTTCTAGAAAAATAAAACAGGAAAAAGGAAAATAATTTGAAATTTCTTGTGAAAATGAATTGTATTGATTGTTGAAGTTGGCCCACAATAGGCGTTTTGTACAAAGAGGCTGACGCTCTAGTAAGAGAATGCCACCGAAAGATAGAAATTACAATTTGTGTTTAACAAAGAAAAACAGCTATGTGAAACAGTCCCATTGGGTTCCAACACTGCTATTGCCTCTATATCTTCAAACGTCTCATCACTTTGCTACTTGGCCGAAGGTGGATCGGATTGATTGGCGCCGTTTGAGCTTGATAGTCGATACTGAAGTCTGGTTGCAAGATGATCCAATGAGACATAGTGTTACGCTTTGATCCCTAATTTTTGTCTGGACCGCCCTTTCGGGTTTTCGGTCCACCGGGATACCCTTTTTTGCCCAAGTCGCCTTTTCAGGTTTTCGACTTGCCGGGTGTATAGTTTTTTTCATTTTCATCCCTTACTTTTTCCCGAACCCTTTTGGTTCGCGGGGAAGCCCTTATGGTGATTAAAAAACAATAACAACAAAGTTTTGGCTTAATAATGATTTCTAATGGTTCAAACAACACATCAAGGCAACAATCTCACAGTAAACAACAAACAAACAATAACTCAAATTTTCGATTCAAAGCAACATCAACAATCAATCAGTATATGATGGGAGGAATTACCTTATGGGCTTTGGAAAAGGTGATCGTAAGAGGTTCTTCTACTTCTGAAATTCTTTCTCTTCTTCTACTTTAGGATCATCAGTGATGAAGGTAATGTCAAGGTTAGATTGTTTAGAGGCTGTAAAAGGAATGGATTCACGGAAAGTTTTGACAGAAGTAAAAGTTTTTGGTTACTCTTATTTGGTGAGATCTTTCTATATTATTATTTTTATTTCTGTATTTGGTTGGTTGCTGTAAAAAAAAGGTTTGTTTCTCTTTTTTTGATCTACTCGAATCCCGCAAATGTTGAGTTTAGGCACTGAGGTTGTTGCGTCTTTGCTTCTGGGTGAGCGGATTCGAATGAGTTGTTGCGGTTGGAGTGTGTAATACGGTGGCAGAACCGACTGTTTTGAAATACTGGTTTGCATTTTGTGTTTTTTGTTCGCAAAATATCGCGGTAAGAAAGAGTCGCCACCGACTTTTATTTCATCCAACCGGAAAGAAAAAAAGTACAGAAAAATCATTTTTCGAGATTTTGAGTACGGGGGGTAGATTATAGAAAGGAAAGGTGTTAGCATCCTTTCTATCCATGGTTTTCATGGGCTCTTAGGTACTTGCTCATCTTTTAAAAATTGCTTGTGTATGTGCTTTGTTTTTGAAAAGTTTGACTTCGTGATAACCCTTGTATTAGTCCTCAAAGGTGTGACGAAGTTGTTTTGAAAGTTGTTTTGAAAAGTGTAAGTGTGAAAAGTTTTGATTTGAGCAAGTACCTACTAGCATTTACCTACTCGAAAAAAGATTGTTTCTATTCTTGTTTCCCGTAGACAGTGTTATCCTACTATTAAGAAATAGGTAGCACCATCGTTGGAGTTGTAAGGGTCAATTCGAAAGGGACATACGATCACTAAAGCAATGTTAGGATACCTTAGTAATAACCCTAGAGTCTTAAGATCATATTCGAGGCAACATTTCTGTGGAAACATTTCCGAGGCAACATTTCCGAGGCAACATTTCTGAGGCAACATTTCTGAGGCAACATTCGAATCTGACATTTGATCTTTGTTACACAGGAGGGAAATCACTAAGACACCCTATACTTAATGTTCGTTTACCGAAGGCAACCGAAGTGGGAGTATACCCTAAGAGTGATATGTGCGAGTGATCTGTTTTCAATTATTTAATATTTGCACATTAGGGTTTTCTAACTGGATTAATTTGTCATGCATTCTTGTCATACAATCCTATTAGCATTCATCTAAACAGTCAAATATTTGCGAGAATTAAAATGTGAGAAAATAAATCTACGCTATTACAAGGCTTTGGGGAGGGGGATTAATTACATAGCCAAAAACCCGGAAAAAAGCGATAAATAAAAAACCCTAGATTAAACTATTACAAACCATGAGCATTTACATAAATATTGGTAAAAATAATAATAAGCGCGCGATGAATCGTATGCGGAGCAACTAGGGTTTTGACCCTTGCCTAAAACTAATTTCGATTAACTAAAGAAGATGTTTTTGTTTTGTTTTGAGAAAATAATGGAATTGCTAAATTAAAGGAAAATCCTAAGTCTAATTAATTTTAAACTAAGAAAAATAACTTAATTTGTCTAAAAGCCTATTTTTTGTATTTTTATTTATTTGAGAAAAATAACAAAATAAAATTAAAGGAAAAGTCTAACCTAATTTCTATTTGATTTTATTTTTGAAAACAAATTACAATTTCCTAAATTAAACTAAATTAAATTAATTTTGATAAATAAAAAAACTAATCCTAATTTTGTGAATTATTGATTTTATGGTTTTTATGAAAAATAAATTAATTTGTAAATTAAAGTGAATAAAATAAATATTGAAATATTTAAAAAAAAAACTAAGAGAAAAAGAAAGAAATATGGGCCTGGTGGTGTTTGCTGAAAAGGGGTGTTGAAATTGAATTTCTGGGCCCAAATGGTTAAGACCCGTTTTGACTTTCCCTGATCCAATGCATACGTTGACCTGGGGCGTATCGTGGTCCTCCAAGGGTAGCACGTTGATATGGAGCGCTAATGAGTTGAATGTCCAGATCCTGATGATACATGTTAGGCCTCTTGATTTGTAAAGCGATGGATTGCCTATTGAAAAATAACATGAATGAAGGTTGGGACCTGGGAATCAAACCCAGACCCTTTGCACTTTTCCCCTGCACGCTTGCCAACTGAGCTATTTAGCTTGTTTAAATATATACTGAAAACAAAATCTAATATATGAAAAAAGCATGGTTAATGGAAAAACACGCTGAAATTTAAATAAACCAATCAGTGAAAACCATGCATCCATCTTCTTCCTCCCAACCGTCGTTTTAGGTAACAACACCTTTACCTACGGTTGACTTGCTGTAGCTACAAACCTGCAGTTTTCAAAAACTCTCCACAAGCAATATAAATAACCATGGATGGTACCAATCAACTCGTCTCATCCTCACGAGTCTCATGGTACCAGAATCAACATCCAATTTCACCTATCCTGCAAAGCCCTAAACTTAACACGAAACCCTAGCCATGGCAGTTTGTCATACAATCACCAAAAACACAATTGAATATGATGATTAGCTTGCAAACATGTTAAGGAACAAGAATATGCAGTCAAAACGTGCAAATGGCGTATAAATTGATGAAAACGAAAACGAGTTTGGAAGCAAATCATGATACCTGTAACTTACAATTCTAAGCGTGAAAAGGCTTGAAATTGATTGGAATATGCTCCTGGGACGTCCAGTAATCTATTGGCAATGTGAGAATGGCACGATTTGGTCTCTAATATGGAAATTTGATCACCACTTTTCTTGAAATTTTTTGAGTTTTGTTTGCCTCTTTCATGACTGCTTCAACCTCTTTTATGCCTTGGCTTGCTTCTGTATATGTAATACAAACTATTAGGTCAACAAAAACGACCTCAATCTTGCTCATCATGGAGATTTGATTTGATCTTTCATAGCATATGATTTCTTTCCAATTTTGCTCAAATCCAATCTTTTTCAACAAAATTGGACTTGCACGAGTTGATTCTCAATTGACAGTATATAAGATCTTCTTTCAATGCAGAAATCATCCCTAAAATACAATATAAGATTTATTAGGATTTATTTGATTTTATTTGAATTTTAAATGAATAAAAAACAAAATAAATTAAATAAATTAATAAATAAATCATGGAGGGTCCCATAGGTCGTGGACTATGTTAGGAATGAGATGCAAGCATAAAAAGTTGGGCCCATTTAGCAAAAAATGCAAATTTGAGCACATTTGACTTTTGGCAAATTTGCAAAAAAAAGGTCAACTTGGCCAATGCATAACTCTCTCAATTTTGACCCTAGAGAGGTGTTCTTGGACTTTTTAGAAATCTTAGGATGTCCTCTAAGCAACCCTTTTGGTGTCATCTCAATTGAGTCTTCCATGTTCATGTATAAAGCTTTGACTCAAAAGGTGTTATTGTTGACTTTTCAAAATGACCTATAATGTCTAAATTCATATCTTTTTGTGAGTGAATATTTTGAACTTGGGAGATGAAGATGAACTATCGTTAATGGCATCCTCTTCAAAATGATCTTTGTATGGGTCATTTCTGATAAAGTATGAGAAAGTTATGTTTGGTCAAAGTTGAGTTGACTTTTCCTACAAAACCCTAATTTAGCAACTTTTGGGTTTTGATGAATTGTGAGCAATCCTTGATGAATCATGATCAACCCTTTATCAAATGATGAATGATACTTCAAAATGAGGATGTTGACCAAAAATATTGAAGTTTGATTGTATGTGAGCCACAGTTGACTTTTGACCTAGCATAGTCGATTTTTAGGCCTTTGAGCAATTGACTGAGCAAACTTCCTCTGCAAGGCTTGAAAATTGACATGGATGATCTTCAGAACATATTAGGACAATGGTGAGAATTTGGGATCCTTTGGACTCAAGCATCTTGATGCAAAATGAAACCGTAATTTGAGGTAGACTGCCTTAGGAGAGAGTTGGTCTGGTCAACCCTTGGACTTCCTTGAGCAATTTTAAGACCTCACCTAACATGTATTGAGAAATATGGAAGATGATTGGCGTTAGTGCCCGTGATCTAAAGGTGGAAGATGATTGAACACTAGAGTGCCCAGAAATTTGTACTCGAATGAAGTGATACTTGACTTATGCTATCGGGCATGGGCTTATAAATTCCATTTGGTAATTTCTAGAGAATTCGGAGATGGGCTTAAAGATGTTGTCCGAAGAAGTGTTTATCATTTAAGAGATTCCTTTGCGAGAACCCGTATACCAGTTGTTGAGGAGGACTTCGTTGGGAAATGCTGGTCTTTGTCTTGAGAAAAATAGAGTTTTAGGAGCTTCAGTTGTCCGTTACTCTACTGGGGAATAATTCTGGTTTGGGAAGCAGAGATGAACTGTGTGTTTGGTAGGGGTATATGATGCACCGCGACTTTGTGGGGAAATGCGAAATCAGTTGTGTTTGATTGGGTCCCGGTCTTATAGTGTTGTGGACTGCTGTCTGGGGATAAGAGAGAAGAAAAACCTGGATGGTAAGGTTATGAGAAGGAACCTGGATAGTAGGGTTACTTCGATATAAAAGCCTGGGTAGTAGGGCTGTGAGAAGGAACCTGGATAGTATGGTTACTTCGATATGAAAGCCTGGATAGTAGGGTTGTGAGAAGGAACATGGATAGTAGGGTTACTTCGATATGAAATCCTGAATAGTAGGGCTGTGAGAAGGAACCTGGATAGTAGGGTTACTTCGAGATGAAAGCCTGGATAGTAGGGCTGTAAGAAGGAACCTGGATAGTAGGGTTACTTCGATATGAAAGCCTGGATAGTAAGGTTGTGAGAAGGAACCTGGATGGTAGGGTTACTTCGATATGAAAGTCGGGATAGTGGGGTTGTGAGAAGGAACCTGGATAGTAGGGTTACTTCGAAATGAGTTTGGAAAAAACTACACAGGGAACCTGGGTAAGCTTACTTTTGTCGCACTGATAATTACTCTGTTTAGCTTTGAGTGTTGATCATGGACCTGCTGGAAATTGTTGATAATAACTGGTCTTTCCTGAAAGAAATACAGGGTTAGTAATATGCGATGCATGAGATGCATTGTATAATGACGTTCTCAAAATAAATGAGACTATGTTATATGTGATGTATGCACATGTCATGATGTATGAACACGAAATGCTGACATAACAATATGAATATGGGAAAATAAATCCCTAATTGATATAAAAACCATAGTTCCTCTACTTCTGTCGGGGATGGTGAACAAAGATGACTATGTTGGGGATTTTCCCCTTGTCTGGTAAATATTCTGCCGGACGAGACTCTGTTTGAAGACAACTCTGCCGAGAATAACTCTGTTAGAGAGGAGATACTCTGTTGATGGATATGTCGACTTGGAGAAATAACTCAGTTGGGGATGAATTTTTGTTGCTGGTGATAAATAAACTCTGCTTGGGGAAAATTTTACCGACTCACTCGCGATTGTGGACCTTGGCCGGGGAGAGTTGTGTCCTGTTCGGGAAAGCTAACACTAATGTCTTTGGATACTTCTTACTCTGTAGGGAGTGTACGTACCACTTCTCATGTTCTCAAGTTGGCTCTATCCTTGTACCTGATGGACAAAGGAACTGTAAGGTTTTGGACACTTCTTGTTTGTCCCTGTTCCTGGAATTACGAGTAATCGTCTTTTGTTTTTTTATGTAAATATTTATGAGCAGGAATTATTTTCAAACTCATATATAAAAAATGAACCATTGGACATTCTAGCAAAACAAAACAGGAAAAAGGAAAATAATTTGAAATTTCTTGTGAAAATGAATTATATTGATTGTTGAAGTTGGCCCGCAATAGGCATTTTGTACAAAGAGGTTGACGCTCTAGTAAGAGAACGCCGCCGAAAGATAGAAATTACAATTTGTGTTTAAGAAAGAAAAACAGCTATGTGAAACAGTCCCATTGGGTTCCAACTCTGCTATTGCCTTTATATCTTTAAACGTCTCATCACTTTGCTACTTGGCCGAAGGTGGATCGAATTGATTGGCGCCGTCTGAGCTTGATAGTCGATACTGAAGTCTGGTTGCAAGATGATCCAATGAGACATGGTGTAACACTTTGATCCCTAATTTTTTCCTGGACCTCCCTTTCGGGTTTTCGGTCCATCGGGATACTCTTTTTTCCCAAGTCGCCTTTTCAGGTTTTCGACTTGCCGGGTGTACAGTTTTTTTCATTTTCATCCCTTACTTTTGCCCGAACCCTTTTGGTTCGCTGGGAAGCCCGTATTATTGCCTAGGATAGTCAACCTAGCGTGTCTTTGATTATGTGTAGTATTTTTCAATATGTCTGCATTGACGGGGTGAGGAAGGTCTTCACCATCCATAATGGTTAGAATCATAGCCCCTCCCGAGAAAATGTTCTTAACCACAAATGGCCCTTCGTATGTGGGGGTCCATTTTCCCCTAGGATCACCTTGCGGCAGTATGATGTGCTTGATCACCAGATCCCCGACTTGATATTCTTGACGTCTGACTTTCTTGTTAAAGGCCTTAATCATTCACTTTTGATACGTCTGACCATGACAGATAGCAGTAAGTCTCTTTTCATCGATTAGATTCAGCTGATCAAGTCGGGTTTGGATCCAGTCGTCTTCGTTCAAACCCGCATCCTTCATAATTTTGAGAGAGGGTATCTGGACTTCAATGGGTAGGACTGCATCCATGTCATACACCAAAGAATAAGGTGTTTCCCCTGTCGAAGTCCGTGCTGAGGTACGGTACCCATGAAGAGCGAATGGTAGCATCTCATGTCAGTCTTTGTATGTCACTGTCATCTTCTGCACAATCTTCTTGATGTTCTTGTTAGCCGCTTCAATAGCCCCATTCATCTTCGGTCGGTAAGCAGAAGAGTTATGATGCTGAATCTTGAATTGTTTGCAGAGCTCGGTGATCATTGTATTGTTGAGATTTGTACCATTGTCAGTAATAATCCTCTCTGGTACACCATATCGACAGATCAGATTGTGTCGGATAAACCGTGCCATGACGTTCTTAGTTTTTGTAGCAAAGGAAGTTGCCTCAACCCACTTTATAAAGTAATCAATTGCTACCAGAATGAAACGATGCCCGTTAGATGCAGTAGGTCAGATCTCGCCAATCATGTCGATGCCCCACATTGCAAAAGGCCAAGGAGCTGTGAAAACATTCAGAGGAACCGGAGGTACATGCACCTTATCAGCATAGACTTGGCACTTATGAATGGTTCGAGAATGATGATAACAATCTGCTTCCATAGTAGACCAGTAATATCCTGCCTGTAGGATTTTCTTCGCTATGGTATGTCCACTAGAATGAGTTCTAAAGGTACCTTCATGTAGGTCTTCAATGATCCTTTCTGCCTCGCTCTTGTCTATGCACCGCAGTAAGGTTGAATCATGGTTACGCTTATAGAGGATACCATTACTGATGAAGAACTTCGCAGCGAATCTTCTCATAAACTTCTTATCATTAATGGATGCCCCCTCAGGGTATTCTTGAGCCTCAAGATACCTCTTTACCTCGTGAAACCAGGGTTTATCTGCTACCTCTTCAGTCTCAATGTCACAGCAACGTGCGGGTTCGTCCAACCTCTCGATGGTAATCTGGGGAGCTTCATTGTCCCACCTAACCTGTAACATAGAAGACATAGTAGCTAGTGCGTCCGCTAACTGGTTCTCTTCTCCGGGGAAATGTTCAAAAGTTACCTCCTCAAAGTGTGAGAGCAATGTCAGTACATACTCTTTGTAAGGAATAAGATTCGGGTGCTTCGTATCCCACTCGCCTTTGATCTGACTGATCACCAGAGCGGAATCTCCAAATACACTCAAGAACTTAATCCTCGGGTCAATAGCAGCTCGAAGACCCATGATGCATGCTTCATACTCCGCCATATTGTTGGTGCAGTTAAAACATAATCGGGCGGTGAACAGAGTGTGACAACCCTCGGGAGATATAATTACAGCGCCAATGTCGTTACCCAAAGCGTTTGATGCTCCATCAAAATACATAGACCATCGAGATCCCTCCTCGGGTCTTTCATTCGGTCAAGGTTTTTCGCAGTCGGTTACCAACATAATATTCTCATCCGGGAACTCGAAATTCATGGACTGGTAGTCATCCATGGCCTGATGCGCCAGATGATCCACCAATACACTCCCCTTGATTGCTTTTTGGGTTGTGTATTAGATGTCGTACTCGGTTAAGATCATCTGCCATCTTACTATCCTTCCGGAGAGAGCGGGCTTCTCGAAAATATACTTGATTGGATCCATCTTTGATATCAACAAGGTAGTGTGAGTCAGCATATACTGTCTCAGCCGGTGAGCAGCCCATGCCAAAGCATAGCAAGTTTTCTCGAGGGATGAGTATCGGGTCTCACAGTCGGTAAACTTTTTGCTAAGGTAATTAATGGCATGCTCTTTTCGGCCAGACTTGTCATGTTGCCCCAGCACACACCCCATTGAATTATCCAGTACTGTCAAGTATAATATCAAAGGTCTTCCTTCAACTGGAGGCATCATAATTGGTGGTTCTTGAAGGTATTCCTTGATTCTTTCGAAAGCGGTCTGACATTCATCATTCCCACTTGATCTTTCTTCAGCAGCTTGAAGATTGGCTCACAAGTAGCAGTCAGATGTGAAATGAACCTGGAAATGTAATTCAGACGTCCCAAGAAACCTCTGACTTCTTTTTCTATGCGGGGAGTTGGCATCTCTTATATGGCTTTTACTTTTGCAGGGTCTACCTGAATACCTTTGTCGCTGACAACAAAACCCAGAAGCTTACCAGACCTGACCCCGAAGGTACACTTGTTCGGATTCAACCTCAGCTTTTACGTCTTCAACCTGTCGAACAGTTTCTGGAGATGATCCAGGTGCTCTTCCTCAGTCTGGGACCTGTCTATCATGTCATCAACGTAAACCTCGATCTCGTGGTGAATCATATCATAGAACAAAGCGACCATGGCGCGTTGATAAGTTGCCCCAGCATTCTTCAACCCAAAAGGAATTACCTTGTAACAGAAGGTGCCCCACTGTGTAACAAAGGTTGTCTTCTCCATGTCTTCAGGAGCCATCTTGATCTGGTTGTAGCCAGAAAAACCATCCATGAAGGAGAAGATCTTATGCTGCGCGATGTTGTTGACTAGAACATCAATGTGAGGAAGCGGGAAGTCATCCTTGGGGATTGCCCTGTTCAAGTCTCTATAGTCCACACACATTCGTACCTTACCGTCCTTCTTAGGTACCGGAACAACATTATCAATCCACTACGGATAAGAAGTGACAGCTGAAAATTCGGCGTCAAACTGTTTCATGACCTCTGCCTTAATTTTCTCTGACATTTCGGGGCGCATACGGCGAACCTTCTGTTTTGCCGGAGGACAGTCTTCTTTGGTCGGAAGACGATGTACCACAATATCATTGTCCAAACCAGGCATGTCCTCATAGGACCAGGCGAAGATCTCAACATAGTCGTGTAGCACCTGTATTAACCGTTGTTTGACACTAGGCTCCAGATTCACACCTATCTTGACCTCTTTCCTGTCTTCCTCTGTACCCAAATTCACTGACTCAATTGGCTCTTCATGAGGCCGTATGGCCCTTTCTTCCTGCAGTAATAGTCTAGCAAGTTCTCCAGGCACCTCACAATCATCCTCACCTTCGTCCTCGGCTTGGTTAATCGGATTTTTGAAGTCATAATTGGCAGTAGCATAGCTATTATCAATGGGACCCAGAGTGGATATGGAGCTGCATTGTGATACGTGAGTGCGTGTAAGAGAATAGCTGTTTTGATAAAGTGAGAGACATAAAAGAAAAACAAGGAGCGCAAAATTTGTAATGCAAGAAACGTCCAATGTTTTATTAATGATATATGAAAATGACAAGTAATAAGCCCTCACAAGCAAAGCCAAGGTGCCTCGGGCAAGGCACCGGGGCACAAAGTTCCAAACTGTTTATTACAAATCTTAAAACAAAAGTCAATTATTGTGGAATAAAAGAAACATGTATGAATTCCTTCGCCATCCAGTTATTTAGTCCATCATTGGTTGTTGGGTAGATCCAGTTGTCGATGTCAGAATCTTCTTCAATGTCCTCAATTGCATTAACTCCCCGATTGCTGATGTGTAGAGGAGGTTTTCTAATCCGTGCGTGCCTAACAGCCCTTTGAGCCCCTGTAGTAAAGCCCAAACCAAATTTGTCAGTTTTGTGACTGAAATCAGGGAGCTGACCCCAATTGGTGCACCCACCTTCTTCAATTACAGCCCTGGCGTCTTTGAGAGAAGCCATCTTAAGTGGAGGCTTGTTGGTAGAAACTTCGGTTGATGCCGAGAACTGAGGGACCTCTTCGAAATTTTGACAAGGCGTTTCTATGAATTCCCCGTCCATCTCCACGTAGAGGAAGGATATGAGATGATTCACCATATACTCTTCTTCACCTTACACCGTGACAATATTTCCCTTCACCGGATACTTCAGCATTTGATGGAGTGTGGAAGTAACTGTCCCAACCTTATGAATCTAAGGATGACCCAGCAAGCAAGAATACAACGAATTGATATCCATTACGTAGAAGGTGGACCCAAAGGTATGAGAACCCACTTTAATAGGGATGTCCACCTCCCTGTGCACCGATCTTTTTGATCCATTAAAACCCCTTACCACAATGTTACTCGGCTTTAGAATCATACCATCACAATCCAGACGGTCTAACGCTTTCTTTGGCAGAACATTCAATGAGGACCCAGTATCTACCAACACATGGGCCATAGTGGTTCCCCTGCACTCGATCGAGACGTGCAGAGAATCATTATGATTTCTCCCCTTAGGGGTCAGGTCCGCATCTGAAAAACCTAGCCCATTGTCAGCAGTCAGGCTGGCCACGCAATCTTTGAATTGATCGGCTGAAGTTTCCTGCGGCACATGCACAGTCTTGAGAAATGCAATTAAAGCCTTCGCATGGGCTTCAAAACATAACAACAAGGACAACATGGAGATCTTGGACAGGGTCTTCCCTTGCTACTCGACTACGTTGTAGTCGCTCTTCTTGATAATTTTCAAATTTTCCTTTATTTCTTGTTTAGAGGTTTATACAATGATTTTCTTAGGTGCCTCCGTCCGGGCAGGCTCACCTATGATTTCTTTGCCCCGAGTCCCAGATGGCTCGGCGACAGGGGTGATAACTGGAGTAGGAACTGGGACAGTAATTGATGTACTAGCAGACGGAATGACAACAGGTTTGTGGACAGTCATAGGGGAAATCTCAGGGGAAAAGAGTCTTCCACTTTGGGTAACCTTACTGGTCCCGACAATATTACTGATATCGTATCGGCTTCTTCAGTCCTCAGATCTTGTTTAACACCATAGTAATATACATCATCATCGTAATGCCATGGGATAGCCTTATCTGTGGTATATGGGATGGGACCCGGAGTGGTGATTATTAACGGAGCAATTCTTGGAACAGGTGTAACCCTAACAGGTTTTCTCGAGGAAACCTTGGAAGGATTGGAGGAAATGGTGATAATGGAAACATCTTAATTTGGAACAAACGGAAACATAGCCTTTTCAAACAAAATCTCTTTATTATCCATCAGGTGCTGAACACCTGACTTCAACAAACAGCAACCGGAAGGCAGAATCGAACACATGTGGCAACCTTCACCACAGCCTGGAAATAAACCAACTAACAGCAAATTCCTCTTAACCGTCATCAGAGGGGTAGAAACTTCGTCGACAGAGGTCACAAACAAATAGGTGTCAACAGCATTAACTCCACGACCATGTTTGGGCATAGGAGCAGTTATGATGTTGGGCTTTTCCGGAGCATCAAACTCAATCTCTTTGGCTTCGAGCAAATCTTGCACTTTGTTCCTCAGAGCCCAACAATCGTTTGTATCATGGCCCGGACTCTCGGAATAGTAGGCGCACTGCGCGTTGGGATTGTATCTGGGAGAAGTAGTGTTTGGATTCTTGGGAGCCTTTCTCAAGGCTGCCAAGTTGGATTTCAGCAGATGAGGTAGGACTTCAGCCAAAGTCATATTGATGCGGGTAAACTGTCGTTGTGGTCTTTCCACCCTTTGTTGATTGTTGCACTATGGAGCAACTGCGGGTCTTGGTATCACTACAGCATTTACCGTTTGACACTGTTCAGATCTGTTTTGGCCCCTCAGGCCATAGAATGCACTAGCTTCCTTCTTACTGGTGAAAGGCTTCTTTATCGAACTCGAAGAGGCGTCCTTCTGTATTTTACCACTTCGAATGCCAGCTTCTACTCTTTCTCCAGTCAAAATCAACTCAGTAAACCCAGATGACGAGCTGCCGATCAAGTGATTGAAAAATGGACCAGATAGTGTCCCTAGAAACATGTCAACCAACTCCCTATCAGACAAAGGGGGTTGGACTCTTCCAGCCAAGTCTCTCCACTTTTGAGCATAGTCCTTAAAACCTTCACATGCACCCATGGACATACCCTGGAGCTGAGTACGAGTGGGAGCAAGGTCGGTCTTGTATTTATACTGCTTGTAGAAAGCAGCAGTAAGATCTTCCCAGTTTTGGACACTGGCTCCTTCCAACTGATAAAACCATTCAAGCTGAGTCCCTGACAGACTATCTTGAAAGAAATTCACCCACAAATTTCTGTCAGCAGTGTGGGGTTGGATTTTCCTGACATACGAGTGAAGATGGAGTTTTGGACAGGATACTCCATCGTACTTGGCGAAAACCGTAGCTTTGAACTTATGAGGGATGACCACTCCCGATACCAGTCCCAATTTTATGAAGTCCAAACCAGGGATTTTCTGAATCTCCATAGCACTCAGACGGTCTTCTAGCTGCTTGTACCTATCCTCGGCAGGAGGATATTGCTCATCGTTGTAATCTGTATCGTTATCAGAAACTACAGGACTAGGGTCCTTTGCTCTTTTTTGGTTTTCCTCGTCCTTGGATGAGGAGGTCAGATCAGCTGGTTGTCTCAACCTTTCTCCGAATCTTCTACCCATGTTCTGAATACCGACCTTCTTATTCTTCTTCTCTTTCAGAATAAGGGTCTTCAGATGCTCTTGCCCTTTAGCCAGACTTATGAACATCTGTTGGAATTGGGCGTTCTGTGCCTGAAGATCTTTGATGGATTGATCAGAAGACATTTCTGCTGTAATAAACAGCGAAGAAGCTGAGAAATCTGTAATGGTACCTGTAATGATGTGCATGATAATGGGATGCACATGTAATGATTTCAAAGACTTTGGGAGATTTAAATTTGCAAACCAAAAATAAACAAACTTTATTAGATTAACTTTGAAAGGTTCAACAATGCCTTTAAGGCGTTACAAAGAAGTAAATAAAACAAGATCTAAAACTAGAAAAAGCAAAATCAAAAGTCCCATGGACGCTTCCTCCTTGTGCCGATGTAGTCATTGATCACTCTTTCTTCCTCGAGCTACCTGGTGAGCTTCAAAATCTTCCTTTCTTGCTCATGGTACTGTTCCTGGTAAGTATCCCGCTCATTCTTAAGCTGAATCCAAGACCTTTGCAACTCCCCAGGATCAGTGGGCATGTAAGGATAGAGAACTGTGTAAGGAATGCCTTCTTCATTAGTGGGCTTCATAATCACTGGTAATACGGCCTCATAGGGCATCCTAAGCTTCTGAGCACAGGCTCGAACCCATTGGAGGTAAGGCTGCATAGGGAGAGAAGTCTTTGGTTCCAACTCTTGGGGGTAAGATCTGTTCACCATGCCTCAAGCTCGTATAAACCTCCGGTGGTGCTCCTTAACGTCCTCCTTGTAGTCAAATACAATATCCTCAAGAAGTAACTCATGGGGACCATCTCTCTGAGCAGAACCAAACTGTCGTAAAGCTAGACAAGGATTGTAAGTTATACCCCCTCTGATTCCAAGCAACGTGACATTAGGGTATCCCCCACAACGGTCAATAACATCGGTGTCTTCCATAGCCCGAGAACACCAAAGAATATTTGTGTGAGCAAGTGACATTATTCTGTAGGACCAACCCAAACCTTCTTTGTTCTTCAGCACAGACTTAGGGAGGTGCGAAATAAACCATCTCGACAGCAACGGCATGCAACACATAAGAGTCCCTCGTCTCCTCACAGTACGAGTGTAGAGAGCATGCAAGATATCTCCCAGCACAGTAGGCACAGGGTTGCGAGAAAGGAAAATCTTGACAGCATTCACATCTACAAAGGAATCTGGATTCGGGAAGAGAACCAAACCATAGATAAGGAGAGCCAAGACATCTTCAAAAGCTTGAAAATCCAAATCATTCCAGAATAGCTGGGCCTGGTCTATCAGAAATTTGGCTAGAGAACCTTTGACCCCGCTTTATGTTTCCCAATTGGATACTACATCAGCCCGTTTCAAATGCAGAGCTGAGGCAATGTCTTCTGGTCTAGGAACTTCTTCCATACCTGTGAAGGGTACCTGTTCAAGGATGGATATGCCCAATAGGTGAGAGAACTCCTCCAAGGTGGGTACCAGCTGGTAATCTGGAAAGGTGAAGCAATGATGCACGGGATCAAAGAACTGAAATAGTACGTCATCATCTGTCCATCCAGATTTGAAGTAACCAGGATAAGAAGTTGACCATGTCTCTTAATGAACAAAGAAGTCTCGGAAACTCTTGAGGCTAGCTCTTTAAGTTGGGCAGGAATTTGCACAAAGTTGACTCGGATGGTATTTCTGTGTACGGAAGCCATAATCTGCGAAACAGAACAAAGATAAGTTCCCTTGGTCTTTGAAATGGTTGGTGTAATGAAGTATGAATGCCATGTTATGATGTATGATGTCATGGTAAACCACAGGTATAGCAAACATAGATATTGCAAACATAGATATTGCAAACATAGTCAAATCACACAGAGCCCTTAGGTTTAAGGCTTGCATGAGGTCAAAGGTAATACCCTCTTGAAGTTTAAGTTGGCTTCAACCTGTCCTAGCAAAAAGTAACCGAGTTCCAGAGGATCTCAATATCACTGACCATCCTCCATCAGTCATGGTTTCAGCTCACACAATCTTTTCTTACGGTCGGAACTATCTCGAGATTATGGTATCAATGAGTGTAGCGTCGAGTATCAACCAGTTCTCAGCTTTACACCGAGGTCGGCTATCTCACTACTTTCTAATAACCAAGTTGGTCGATTAAAGGTTCTAAGGTCAGTTGATGCTTAACGACACCATGCAACGGCCCCGTATTCTCCTCGTTTCTCCACAAGGAATACCGGTACCAACCAATGTGTCACATCAATGTAGCTACTGCTTCAACCGTATCGGTCTACGCCGTACAGTTCCCTCACAGTTTGTTGTTACTTACCTAAAAGGTGTCCCCAGATCCGGATTAGGATCTATAGTAACCCTAAACAAAACCCTTAAAAGTAAAGCAAATAAAGAAATCAAGAGAAGCAATTATGATGAACTAGATCCTAAGGTATACCCCACTTATTACTCCCCATCAGAGTCGCCAGTTCTGTGATACGGTGGCAGAACCGACTGTTTTGAAATGCTGGTTTATGTTTTGCGTTTTTTGTTCACAAAATGTCACGGTAAGCAAGAGTCCCCACCGACATTTATTTCATCCAAATGGAAAGGAAAAAAGTACAGAAAAAAATCCTTTTTCGAGATTTTGAGTACGAGGGGTAGATTATAGAAAGGGAAGGTGTTAGCATCCTTTCTATCCATGGTTTTCCATGGGCTCTTAGGTACTTGCTCATCTTTTAAAAATTGCTTGTGTATGTGCTTTGTTTTTGAAAAGTTTGACTTCGTGATAACCCTTGTATCAGTCCTCAAAGGTGTGACGAAGTTGTTTTGAAAGTTGTTTTGAAAAGTGTAAGTGTGAAAAGTTTTGATTTGAGAAAGTACCTACTAGCATTTACCTACTCGAAAAAAGATTGGTTCTATTCTTGTTTCCCTTAGACAGTGATATCCTACTATTGAGAAATAGGTAGGACCATCGTTGGAGTTGTAAGGGTCAATTTGAAAGGGACATACGATCACTAAAGCAATGTTAGGATACCTTAGTAATAACCCTAGAGTCTTAAGATCATATTCGAGGCAACATTTTCGTGGCAACATTTCCGAGGCAACATTTCTGAGGCAACATTTCCGAGGCAACATTCGAATGGGACATTTGATCTTTGTTAGATAGGAGGGAAACCACTAAGACACCCTATACTTAATGATCGTTTACCGAAGGCAACCGAAGTGGGAGTAAACCCTAAGAGTGATATGTGCGAGTGATATGTTTTCAATTATTTAATCTTTGCACATTAGGGTTTTCTAACTGGATTAATTTATCAAGCATTCTTGTCATACAATCCTATTAGCATTCATCTAAACGGTCAAATATTTGCGAGAATTAAAATGCGAGAAAATAAATCTATGCTATTATAAGGCTTCGGGGAAGGGGATTAATTACATAGCCAAAAACCCGGAAAAAAGCGATAAATAAAAAACCCTAGATTAAACTATTACAAACCATGAGCATTTACAGAAATATTGGTAAAAATAATAATACGCATGCGATGAATCGTATGCGGAGCAAATAGGGTTTTGACCCTTGCCTAAAACTAATTGCGATTAACTAAAGAAGATGTTTTTGTTTTGTTTTGATAAAATAATAGAATTGCTAAATTAAAGGAAAATCCTAAGTCTAATTAATTTTAAACTAAGAAAAATAACTTAATTTGTCTAAAGCCTAATTTTTTGTATTTTTATTTATTTGAGAAAAATAACAAAATAAAATTAAAGGAAAAGTCTAACCTAATTTCCATTTAATTTTATTTTTGAAAACAAATTTCAATTTCCTAAATTAAACTAAATTAAATTAATTTTGATAAATAAAAAAACTAATCCTAATTTTGTGAATTATTGATTTTATGGTTTTTATGAAAAATAAATTAATTTGTAAATTAAAGTGAATAAAATAAATATTGAAAGATTTAAAAAAAAACTAAAAGAAAAAGAAAGAAATATGGTCCTGGTGGTGTTTGCTGAAAAAGGGGGGTTGAAATTGAATTTCTGGGCCCAAATGGTTAAGACCCATTTTTGACTTTCCATGATCCAATGCATACGTTGACCTGGGGCGTATGGTGGTCCTCCAAGGGTAGCACATTGATCTGGAGCACTAATGAGTTGAATGGTCAGATCCTGATGATACATGGTGGGCCTCTTGATTTGTAAAGCGCTGGATTGCCTGTTGAAAAATAACATGAATGAAGGTTGGGACCTGGGAATCAAACCCATACCCTTTCCACTTTTCCCCTGCACGCTTGCCAACTGAGCTATTTGGCTTGTTTGAATATATACTGAAAATAAAATCTAATATATGAAAAAAGCGTGGTTAATGGAAAGATGCGCTGAAATTTAAATAAACCAATCAGTGAATGCCACGCATCCATCTTCTTCCTCCCAATCGTCGTTTTAGGTAACAAAACCTTTACCTACGGTTGACTTGTTGTAGCTACAAACCTGCGTTTTTAAAAAACTCTCCACAAGCAATATAAATGACTGTGGCTGGTACCAATCAACTCGTCTCATCCTCACGAGTCTCATGGTACCAGAATCAACATCCAATTTCACCTATCCTGCAAAGCCCTAAAACTCAACACGAAACCCTAGCCATGGCAGTTTGTCATGCAATCACTAAAAACACAATTGAATATGATGATTAGCTTGCAAACATGTTAAGGAACAAGAATATGCAGTCAAAATGTGCAAATGGCGTATAAGTTGATGAAAACGAAAACGAGTTTGGAAGCAAATCATGATACCTGTAACTTACAATTCTAGGCGTGAAAAGGCTTGAAATTGATTGGAATATGCTCCTGGGACGTCCAACAATCTATTGAAAATGTGAGAATGGCACGATTTGGTCTCTAATATGGAAATTGGATCACCACTTTTCTTGTAATTTTTTGAGTTTTGTTTTCCTCTTTCACGACTACTTCAACCTCTTTTATGCCTTGGCTTGCTTCTGTATATGTAATTCAAACTATTAGGTCAACAAAAACGACCTCAATCTTGCTCATCGTGGAGATTTGATTTGATCTTTCATAGCATATGATTTCTTTCCAATTTTGCTCAAATCCAATCTTTTTCCAACCAAATTGGCCTTTCACGAGTTGATTCTCAATTGACAGCATATAAGATCTTCTTTCAATGCAAAAATCATCCCTAAAATACAATGTATGATTTATTAGGATTTATTTGATTTTATTTGAATTTTAAATGAATAAAAATCAAAATTAACTAAATAAATGAATAAATAAAGCATGGAGGGTCTCATAGGTCGTGGACTATGTTAGGAATGAGATGCAAGCATAAAAAGTTGGGCCCATTTAGCAAAAAAATGCAAATTTGAGCACATTTGACTTTTAGTAATTTTGCAAAAAAAAGTCAACTTGGCCAATGCATAACTCTCTCAATTTTGACCCTAGAGAGATGTTCTTTGACTTTTTAGAAATCTTATGATGTCCTCTAAGAAACCCTTTTGGTCTTATCTCAATTGAGTCTTCCATGTTCACGATGAAGCTTTGACCCAAAAGGTGTTTTTGTTGACTTTTCAAAATGACCTATAATGTCAAAATTCATATCTTTTTGTGAGTGCATATTTTGAACTTGGGAGATGAAGAAGAACTATAGGGAATTTCATCCTATTAAAAATGAGCTTTGGATGGGTCATTTCTGATAAAGCATGAGAAAGTTATGTTTGGTCAAAGTTGGCTTGACTTTTCCTACAAAACCCTAATTTAGCAACTTTTGGGTTTTGATGAATTGTGAGCAATCCTTGATGAATCATGATCAACCCTTGATCAAATTATGAATGATACTTAAAAATGAGGATGTTGACCAAAAATCTTGAAGTTTGACTGTATGTGAGCCACATTTGACTTTTGACCTAGCATAGTCGATTTTTAGGCCTTTGAGCAATTGACTGAGCAAACTTCCTCTGCAAGGCTTGAAACTTGACATGGATGATCTTCAGAACATATTAGGACAATGGTGAGAATTTGGGATCCTTTGGACTCAAGCATCTTAATGCAAAATGAAACCCTAATTTGAGGTAGACTGCCTTAAGAGAGAGTTGGTCTGGTCAACCCTTGGACTTCCTTGAGCAATTTGAGGACCTCACTTGACATGTATTGAGAAATATGGGAGGGAAAATTTTGGGGAACAACGGAGTGTGGTTACGACATATTTTTTTGTGTTTTCTGTTGAATCGATGTGTGCGGGTAGGTTATCAGAGAGTGATTTTGACAGAGGGTTTTGAGGTGGGTGGTTAATGGGAACGGTTCTGAGGAAGTTTGAAGAGATGGCTAGCTGAAATATTTATTGAGAAGTTGTTTTGGAGGTTGCATTGATTTAACAGGGAGTGTAGCGAGGGTGAACTGAATATCAGTATTGGGGGCCCTTTTTTTGGAAGGATTTGTAGATAAGCTGTGTGTTACGGATGAATTTTCTCTGTGGGATTTTTCTGATAAGTCTATTCATTGTCCTCTCCTCTTTCTCTTGTTGTCTTATGTTTTTTATAGAAGAATGAGGGGGTCAATTGGAGGGATAATTTTTGATGAATTTGAACTGTATTGGATACTGCTTTATTTCTTTTTTGAATCAGGTTTTTGGTTTTGCTTATTTCGTGCAATATTGGTGGTCTGGTATAGCAGATGATGCAGGTTTGACAGTTTTGGGACTGTTCCTTGTCTAGGTGATATTTTTCTGTCTTTTTCCTCTTTCCTCTTTCAATGAAAAAGCAAATTTTCTTATTTTTTTGACATTCTGAAGGGTTTGCAATTTTATATGAAAATGATGACATGTTTGGATAAGTTGACTAGCCTTGTTGTTGTTGCTATGCTTATGTTGTATTTGTTCTATGTTGTTGCCTGTTTTGTTTTTATTTGATGTTGCTGCCCTGTATTATTGTGTTGTTGTGCTACCTTGCTTGTTATGCTTGCTTTGTTTCTATTTGTTTGCTATAGATGCAATACAGCCCCGTTTTGTTTGGTGATTTTGCAATGCAACCCCGTTTTGTTTGAACTGTTGCAGTAGCTTGTTTTATTTGCTTGTAGGCCTTCCTTGTACATATCTTTTCCCCTTTTTTGTGAACCAAAATTTAGGCTTTGAGATTTTCAAAATAGGGAGAAATGGATTGTGATTAAAACAAACAAATGTTATGATTCCAAGACACAAACCTTAATGATGAATTTCTCTTCTTCAACCAACATTCTTTTGCTTGAATTTTTGCTAACTTTTCCTTTTCTTGTTTCATGAATGGAAAGCGAGGCTTGGATGCAAAAGAAGGTTGGATTGATTACTTGAAGATCAAGATGAAGACTTGAAGAGGAAATCAAACTTCTCTTTGTAAACAAGAACTTGAGATTCTTTGTAAACAAGACAAACAATTTGTAATTTCATTTGCAATGTAATAATACAAAGCATTAAATAACTTTTGATATGATAGGATTCTATACAAATTTTTGTATTCTAATTGAATTTTTGAAATTCCCAATCAGAATATTTGAAATGAAATACTTCAATCTGGTAACTTGAATTCCAAATAATCACAAATGACTTTGTAATTTGTATTTCAAACAAACATGCACCTTGTATTCTAATCAAATTCCTAAACAAAATAAATGTTTAAGAATGTAATTCATTTGGTCAACTTGAATCCAAAATCATGATTGTTTTAAATGATAGTCTTAATCTTCACATCTTATCCAAACAAACATGCTCTGAGAATAATCATCAATCTTTCAATAAATTGTGGTTAAGAACATTCAAAATCAACAAATGCCTTGCGACGATTTGATAATTTTAAAGTCTTCCAAACACAATTTTCCTTCGATTCTTTGAAGATAAACCCATGAGCGACATCACATATGACCATGAACAGAAATAATCGTCTCAAGGCCTTGTAATTTAAAGAAATCACAATTCTTAGAAATTAGATGACTGTTATTTAAAATTAGGTCAAATTTCATGATGCAACTTCTAACGCATTCGAATTTTGGTGATCTTCTATGCGTAATCAGTTCTTGATTTGTGAAGAGAAATTTGAGGTGGCATCAAGGAGAATCATACGCAAGAAAAGCCACTCGAAAATATCGAATAATGAAGAAGTTACAACCGTTTGAACTTGTTCTCGCAAAGGATCGGTTTTTGGATCAATGTAGTCATTTTCAGTCATTTGAACCATTGATTGAGCAAACTTGTAATGCGAGGTTTGAAAACTGGCTTAAACAACCTTGAGGAGACATGAAGACCTATGAAGACCATTTGAAACCTTGAAGACTCAATTTTCTTTGAGATGAAAAACCTTAATTGCTGATTTACTGCCTAGGAAGATAATCTGTCTGATCAACTTCTGAGCCAAATTGAGTATTCGAAAAACCCTAGAATATGAAAAACGGGAGGGAAAATTTTGGGGTGCGACAACTGCCCCTGTTCAATCTTCTTAAACTTGAAAAGAGAGATCGGCATGGTTGTCGTTCGCAGCTTGAAAGTTGAAGATGATTGAACACTAGAGTGCCCAGAAATTTACACTCGGTGATGTGTTGGTTGATTGTGTAGGGAATGGGCTTAAAGATGTCATTTGGATAAATGATGGAGAGTTGCCGGAGATGGGCTTATAGATGCCATCCAAAGGTGATTGTTGACAGAAATTGGACTAAGTCTGAATTTGACTTCAACTGGAAAAGAAATCAGAATAAACCTTTGGTCGATTTAAACTGGAACTAGTAGAAGTCTTGAATGTTATTTGATTGGAAAGAATCAGAATAAATCTTGGAGCGATTTAAACTGAACCAATAGAGGTCTTGGATTAACTTTAAGTGGAAAGCATCAGAATAAATCTTGGAACGATTTATCTGAACTAGAGAAAATTGTCTACTGGGAAAGAATCAAAATAAATCGTTGAAAGATTTAAACTGAACCAGCAGTAGTCTGGAGAAGAATCGGAACAAATCATTGAGAGATTTATCCGAACCAGAGAATACGCCTGCGCAGAAAGAATGAGGATAATCATTGAGAGATTTAAACTGAACCAGCAGGGATCTGGAGAAGAATCAGAACAAATCGTTGAGAGATTTGTCTGAACCAGAGAATACGTCTGCGAAGAAAGAATCAGGATAACCGTTGAGAGATTTAAACTGAACCAGCAGGGATCTGGAGAAGAATCAGAACAAATCATTGAGAGATTTGTCTGAACCATAGAATACGTCTGCGAGGAAGGAATCAGGATAAACCGTTGAGAGATTTAAACTGAACCAGCAAGGATCTGGAGAATAATCAGAACAAATTGTTGAGAGATTTGTCTGAACCAGAGAAAACATCTACTAGGAAAGAATAAGGATAAACTGTTGAGAGATTTAAACTTAACCAGCAAGAGTCTGGAGAAGAATTGGAATAAATCGTTGAGAGATTTATCTGAACCAGAGAATACGTCTGCGAGGAAAGAATCATGATAAACCGTTGAGATATTTAAACTGAACCAGCAGAAGTTTGAAGGAAATATTTGCTATGTAGATGGTTGACCAGTCCTTTCTCAGGAATTGATCTGTAATTGACTTGTTGAAAATATTTTCCTGTCGGAAATTTGTTGATGATAATTTCCTGTCAATTGATTCTTTCTTGAAAAGGAGAAGAGTTAATTGTATGCAATGCTATGATGTATGCAATGCATGGTATGATGTTGTTTTCTCAAAATAAATGAGATTGCAATGTATGTACTTGTGTTGTCAATGCTATGACGTATGAATGTAATGTATTAACATATTAATTGTTCTGCCACAGTGTTGCTGGAGTCGAGGAAAATAAATCCCTGAGTACTGCTGGGAAAGAGGAGTGTAAGTCTCCATATCTTGAAGTTGATATGTTGATGGATGAATTTCCATTACAGAGAAATAAACTCTGTTGTGGAAGAGAAACACCGTGCATTACTCATGGATTTCGTGAAATCCTATTGGGGAAACTTGAGAAGTCGGGCATCCTTCGTTGGATAATCTTTGGAGCGGTAGTTGGAGGTTTTGCTCTATCAGGGATGTGAGAGCGCTTGATACCACTAGGCTGCATACTGGGGATACGTTAGTGATCCTGTAATAGGATGTCTTTGTTTCCTCTCTTGCTGGGGAAAATACTTGCGGGCATTTTATGGAATAGCCTAAAGATATTATCCTGTTTCTTAAAGCCATTAGTGATTGTTTTTCTATTTTTTGTTCATTTGTAAATAGTAATTACAGTCAAATGCATATGTTCAAAAATAAATCATTGGACGTTTTTTGTAAACAAAAACACAGAAATAAAGAAAAACAAATAGTTTTGCACTTTCAAAAGGGATATCTTTGTATTAACTTGAATAAGTCTTTTTTGTACAACGAGACGAGCATTCTAGTAAGAGAATGTTGTCGTAAAAAATTAAAATTGATACAAAGAAAAGACAGCTATGTGAAATAATCCCATGGGGTTCCCATTTTGCTATAGTCTTCGTGTCTCTGAGTGTCTTGTCTACTTGTCGCCTCGGTGAAACTGATTGGATTGATTAGAACCGTTTGAACCGGTTGGTCGACACTGAAGATTGTCTGCAAGATGATCCAACGGGACATGGTCATACGCTTTAACTCCCTAACTTTTTCCTGGACCGCCCTTTCGGGTTTTCGATCCACCGGGATACCCTTTTTGCCCAAGCCGCCCTTTCAGGTTTTCAGCTTGCCGGGTGTACAGATTTTTTTTTGTATTTTATCCCTAATTTTTTCCTGAACCTTTTGGTTCGTCGGGATGCCCTAATTTTTCCTAGGTCAGTCGACCTAGCGGGTCCTTGTTCATGCATAGTATCTTTTAACTATGTCCACATTTACAGGGTGTGGAAGGTTGTCACCATCCATAGTGGTCAAGATCATTGCTCCACTAGAGAATATGTTTTTGATCACAAATGGTCCTTCGTGTGTAGGAGTCCATTTGCCCCTGGGATCACCTTACGGCAGTATGATGCGCTTGATCACCAGATCCCCGACTTGATACGCTTGGCGTCTGACCTTTTTGTTGAAAGCCTTAATCATTCGTTTCTGATACATTTGACCATGGCAAACAGTAGTAAGCCTTTTCTCATCAATTAAGTTCAGTTGATCAAGTCGAGTCTGGATCCAATCTTCTTCGTTCAGCCCAACATCCTTCATAATCCTCAAAGAGGGGATCTGGACCTCAATAGGTAAGACAACCTCCATGCCGTATACCAGATAATAGGGTGTTGCCCCGGTTGTTGTGTGAGATGTGATACGATACCTGTGGAGAGCGAATGGTAGCATCTCATGCCAGTCTTTGTATGTGACTATCATTTTCTGTATGATCTTCTTAATGTTTTTGATAGCGGCTTCTACAGCGCCATTCATCTTTGGCCGGTAAGGGGAAGAATTGTGATGTTGGATCTTGAATTGCTCGCACAAGGTGGTGATCATAGTGTTATTTAGATTCGTACCATTGTCAGTGAGGATTCTCTCTGGGATACCGTACCGACAGATGAGATTCTGTTTGATGAACCGGGCGACAACATTCTTGGTAACGGAAGCGAAAGAGACTGCCTCCACCCATTTTGTAAAATAGTCAATGGCCACTAAAATGAAGCAGTGTCCATTGGAGGCTGTTGGCTTGATTTCCCCAATCATATCAATTCCCCACATAGCAAAGGGCCAAGGAGCCGTCAAGACATTCTTAGGAACCGGAGGCACGTGCACTTTATCAACATAAATCTGACACTTATGGAAAGTCCGGGAGTGTTGATAGCAATCTGCTTTCATGGTAGACCAATAATAGCCTGCCCGTAGGATTTTCTTTGCCATCATATGCCCACTTGAATTGGTACCAAAAGTGTCTTCGTGCAATTCAGCCATGATCCTTTCAGCTTCAACTTTGTCTACGCACCAAAGTAATACAGAGTCATGATTGCGTTTGTATAAAATGTCGTTACTAAGGAAGAACTTAGCCGAGAATCTTCTTAAGAACTTCTTGTCATTAACTGAAGCTCCTTCCGGATATTCTTGAGACTCAAGATACCTCTTGACTTCGTGAAACCAGGGTTGGCCCACTACTTCTTCAGTATTAATCTCGTGACAGTGTGCTGGTTCACCCATTTGTCCAATGGTGATCCGAGGAGTCTCGTTATCCCAATTAAGTTTAAACATGGATGACATTGTAGCTAGTGTGTCTGCTAGCTAATTTTCTTCTCGCGGGAAATGCTCGAAGGTAATCTTCTCAAAATGTGGCAGGAATGTCAAAACATGTTCTTTGTAAGGCATAAGGTTAGGGTTTTTGGTGTCTCATTCCCCTTTGATCTGGCTGATGACCAAAGTTGAATCTCCGAACACACTCAAAGATTTGATCCCCAAACCTATGGAAGCTCTAAGACCAAAGATGCATGCTTCATATTCTGCCATATTGTTTGTACAATTGAAGCAGAGTCTTGAGGTAAAGGGAGTATGACACCCTTCAGGAGATACAAGTACAGCACCAATGCCATTGCCAAGTGCGTTGGATGCCCCATTGAAAAACAGGATTCATCGGGATCCTTGTTCAGGTCCGTCATATGGTCTGATCTCTTCATAATTTTTTACCGTCATTATGTCCTCATCTGGGAATTCGAACGTCATGGATTAGTAGTCTTCCACAGCTTGGTGAGCAAGGTGATCAGCTAGTACACTGCCCTTTATTGCTTTCTGGGTAGTATATTGTATGTCATATTCCGTCATGGTCATCTGCCATCTTGTTATTCTCCCAGAGAGAGCAGGCTTCTCGAAGATGTATTTTATTGGATCCATTTTAGATATTAACAAGGTAGTATGGGTCAGCATATACTGTCTTAGCTGGCGAGCAGCCCATGCCAGAGCGCAGCAAGTTTTCTCGAGAAGTGAATATCTTGTTTCAGTCGGTAAACTTTTTGCTCAGGTAATAAATATCATGCTCTTTTCGGCCAGACTCGTCATGCTGCCCCAGCACGCACCCCATTAAGTTTTCTAAAACAGTCAGATACATGATCAATGGCCTTCCCTCGACGGGTGGTATCAACACAGGAGGCTCTTGTAAGTATTCTTTGATTTTGTCAAAAGAAACTTGGCATTCATCATTACATTTGACTACTTGATCTTTCTTCAACAATTTGAAGATCGGTTCACAAGTAGCTGTCAGGTGAGAAATGAATCTGGCAATGTAATTCAAACGTCCTAAATATCCTCTGACTTCCTTCTCAGTACGAGGAGAAGGCATATCTTGTATCGCTTTGACCTTGGCGGGATCAACCTCGATACCTTTGTCGCTGATGACAAAACCTAGGAGTTTACCAGACCGTACCCCGAACGTGCATTTATTTGGGTTCAACCTCAGCTTGTATTTCTGCAGCCTCTCAAACAGCTTCTGTAAATGATCAAGATGCTTTTCTTCCGTTTGAGATCTGGCTATCATATCGTCCATATAGACCTTTATTTCGTGATGTATCATGTCGTGAAATAGAGCTACAATGGCATGCTGATAGGTTTCCCCAGCATTCTTTAGTCCTAATGGCATGACCTTATAGCAGAATGTGCTCCACTGTGTAACAAAGGTTGTTTTCTCCATATCCTCAGACGCCATTTTGATTTGGTTGTAGCCTGAGAAACCTTCCATGAAGGAAAACACTTTGTGTTATGCCGTATTGTTAACCAGAATATCAATGTGGGGGAGTGGCATTGAATTGCTTCATGACCTCAGTCTTGATCTTCTCTGACATGTCTAGCCGCATGTGACAGACTTTTTGTTTTACCGGAGGGTAGTCTTCTCTTGTCGGCAGATGATGGACCATAATATCAACGTCGAGCCCTGGCATGTGTTTGTATGACCAGGCGAAAACCTCAACATAGTCATGTAGTAACTGAGTTAGGCGTTCCTTGACACTAGGTTCCAGGCTGGCACCTATCTTGATTTCTTTCTTGTCTTCCTCAGTACCTAAGTAATCTATTTCAATCGGCTCTTCGTGAGGCTGAATGGTCCTTTCTTCCTATTGCAATAACCTGGCCAATTCCCCTGGTACCTCACAATCTTCCTCACCTTCGTCTTCGGCTTGGTAGATCGGATTTTCAAAGTCATAATAGGCCATAGCAGAACCGTTACCCATGGGATCCTGAGTGGATGTAGATCTGCATTTTAATATGTGAGTGTGTGTAAGAGCATAGCTATCCCTGAAAGAAATAAAATGTAAGAAAAGAAAGACAAAGAGCACAAAATTTGCATGCAAAAATGTCCATGATTCATTGATGACATATGAGAATGAAGTAACAACCCTCACAAATGGACCGTTGTGCCTCGGGTAAGACATAAGGTTTTAAAGTTTAAATTGTTTAAATATTACAAGCCTGAAAACATTAAAAGACAATTACTCTTAAATAAAATTAATAGGAATGAAATCTTTGGCCTCCCAATTGTTGAGTCCTCTGTTGATGGTTGGAAAAATCCACTTGTCCATATCACCGCTGCCATCACTGTCTTCTACTGCATTGACTCCCTGATTGCTGATACGTAAAGGTGGTTCCCCGGTGCGAGAACATCGAACAGCTCTTTGGGCCTCTGTAGTGAATCCTAAACCAAATTTATTGGATTTGTAAGGAATATCTGGAAGTTGACCCTAAATGGTACACCCGCCTTCTTCAACTACTGCTCTAGAATCTTTCAAATAAGCCATCTTCAGTGGAGGTCTGGTAATCTTCGAAACTTTGGGAGTAGACTTAGTTGCCGCAACTATTTATGGAACCTCCTCAAAATTCTGACATGGAGTCTCAATGAATTCACCATCCATTTCAACATACCTGAAAGAGTTCAGATGGCTAACCATGTACTCCTCCTCCCTGTGAACTGTGACAATCTTTCCTTTGATTGGGTATTTTAGCATCTGATGCAGGGTAGAAGTGACGGCACCAGCACCATGGATCCAGGGTCGACCCAATAGATAAGAGTATGAAGGGAGGATATCCATCATATAGAAAGTTGAATCAAAAGTCTGAGTTCCAACTCTTATGGGGATATTAACTTCTCTGTGCACTGTCCTCTTAGAACCATCAAAGGCCCTCACTTTGATGTTGCTAGGCTCTAAAGTGAGTCCCTCACAGTCCAGTCGGTCGAGAGTGTTTTTGGGAAAGACATTCAATGATGAGCCGGTATCCACCAGAACATGGGCAAGTGTGGTGCCCTTGCAATCAATGGAAACATGCAAGGCATCGTTGTGCTTCCTTCCCTTGGAAGTTAAATCAGCATCGGAAAAGCCCAATCCGTTATCAGCAGTTAGACTGGCCACACAATTCTCAAATTGGTCGATTGAGGTCTCTTGGGACACGTGGGCAGTCTTGAGAAATTTTACCAAGGCTTTGGCATGGGCTTCAGAACATAAATGTAAAGATAACAATGATATCTTCGAGGGGGTCTTCCCCAACTGTTCTACAATGTTGTAGTCGCTTTTCTTGATTATCTTCAGTATTTCTTCTATCTCCCTTCTAGAAGCTTCAGGGATAACCTCGGGACGCTCTATCATTTGGACAGGCTCATTCAAGACCTCTTTCCCCCTTGTCTCGGTAGTAGGGATAACAGTAGGAGTATCACTGGGAGTGTTGGTAGGAGCGGCAGTGGGAATGATCACAGGAGTAGCAATGGTCTTTGGAGAAATCTAGGGTGAAAAGACTCTTCCACTTCTTGTTATCTTACTGGTCCCAGTGATATTACCGATGTCAGGATCAGTATCTCTCGCAACTTCGTCTTTGACAGCCAACTGATCTTGCTTGACGCTATAGTAATAGACGTCAGCCCCATAGTTCCAAGGAACAGCTTTATCCGAAGAGCATGATATTGGTCCTGGAATAGTGATGATTAGAGGTGCAGACCTTGGAACAAATGTAATCCTGACGGATCTTTTGGTGGAGACCCCAGGAGGATTGTTAGAAATGGTGATTATTGAGACATCTTGATAGGAAGTTCTGGTAAGAGGAATTTTTTCAAATAAGATTTCTTTGCTAGTCATCAGGCGCTAAACTCCTATCTTCAGTAACAAACAACCATTTTGTAGAGACTTGCATAAGTGACAATTCTTATCACAGCCCGGGAACAGACCGGCTTGTAACAGATTCTGTTTAATGCTCAACAAAGGAGTAGTTAAGTCATTCACGGAGGAGACAAAATGATCATCATCAATGGCGTTAACACCTTGACCATGTCTGGGCATTGGCACTATTATTACATTAGGCGTTTCTGGGGGATCAAACTCAATCTCTTTCGTATCGATAAGGTCTTGTACCTTATTCTTCAAGGCCCAACAGTCGTTTATGTCATGCCTCGGGCTTTCAGAATGATAGGCACATCGAGCATTCAGGTTGTAGCAAGGAGAAGCAGTGTTGAGGTTCTTGGGAGCTTCTTTTAAAGTTACCAGATTGGTCTTCAAAAGGTGTGGCAAAACTTGAGACATGGTCATGTTGATTCGGGTAAATCGTCTCATGGGCGCTTCTGGCTTGCGCTGATAATTTCGCTGTTGATTTGGCACATGATAAGAAATCATAACATCCCCTACCGTCGGGCGACGTTCAGTTTTGTTTTGATTCCTATGGTCATATACAGCACTGACCTCCTTCTTTCCAACAAAGGGTTTCTTTATTGTGCTCGAGGATGCATCTCTTTGAATTTTGCCATTTTTTATACCGGCTTCGACCCGCTCACCAGTCATGATTAGTTCAGTAAATCCAGCTGAGGAACTTCTGATCAGGTGGTTGAAGAATGGACCTGATAAGTTGCCTAGGAACATATCCACTAATTCTCTGTCAAATAGAGGGGGCTGGACTCTGCCTGCGAGATCCCTCCATTTTTTAGCATAGGTTTTGAAACCTTCACCTGCACCCATAGACATGCCTTGCAATTGCGTCCAAGTTGGAGCTAACTCAGCATTATACTGGTATTGTTTGTAAAAGGCGGCAGCCAAATCTTCCCAATTGCGAATATTGGTCCCTTCCAACTGATAGAACCAATCAATTGCGTCCCTGACAAGCTCTCTTGGAAAAAATGCACCCATAGATTTTTGTCAGTCGTATGGGGTTGAATCTTCTTGACGTATGACCTTAAATGCAGCTTCGGGCAAGAGACACCATCATATTTAGCGAAAGTGGGGACCTTGAATTTCTGCGAGATGACAACCCCTGAGACAAGTCCTAACTCTTCAAAATCCAATTCGGGTACCCTCTAGACTTCATAGCATTCAAACGATCCTCTAGCTCTTTGTATTTATTATCAGTAGGAGGATACTGCTCCTCAGAGTAGTTAGGTTCTTCCTCTTCTTCGGATGCTCGGTTATTGTTCACTTCCTTGGTCCTGTCTTCTTGATTATCTCCTTCACTCGATGATGTTGTGAAGTCTAAAGTCTGTCTGGTTTGTCCTTTGAACCTTCTTCCCTTGATTACAATACCGGGTGGTTTCTTCGCTTTTTTCTTCTTTTCTTTGGCCAGTAGAGTCTTCAACTCCTCTTGTCCTTTTGTCAGAGTCAGGAGCATTTGTTGAAACTAGATGTTTTGTGCCTGAAGATCTTTCACTGTCTATTCAATATTCATCTCACTGAAATAAACAGTAGAAGGATAAAGAGACCCGTTGTAAGAAACCTGTGTGATGTTATGATGAATGAAGATGCGATATGAAAATGATTTCAAGGAAATTAGAGATTTAAGTTTGTTCAAACCAAAAAAGAACACACGTTATATTAATGAACCCAAGTTTGAGTACATCATTCCTCTTTAGGCTTACAATGAAAGAAACAAAATACAACAAAAACTCCTAAGACAATAAGGTTGAACGCATCCTCTTTGGCGCAATGTAGGCGTTCAGATTCTACTCTTCATGAAGCTTCTTGGTGAGTTCCAGAACCTTCTTCTCACTGGCGTAAAATTGGGCTTCAAAGGTGTCTCGCTCTTCCTTCAACTAAACCCAAGCTTTATGCAAGTCTTCGAGAGAGGTAGGCATGTCAGGATGAAGGATAGTGTATGGGACGTCTCCTTCAACGACATGCTCTATGATAATAGGAAGGATGGAAGGGGAAGGCATCACGAGACTCTGAGCACGAGCATGTACCCACCTAAGGTAAAGATCGAGAGGGATAGAGTTTTTGTGTCCCAAAGTTCTACTGTCCACCTTGTTCACCATTCTCCAAGCTCGTGTAAACCTCTGGAGATAACCTTGCTCTTTTTTGTCTTAGTCGAACACCAGGCCTTGAATGATCATCTCATGAGGTCCATCTCTTCGGTCTTACCCAAACTGTCGAAGAGCTAAGCGGAGTTTGTAGTTGATACCCCCTCTAATACCAAGTAGAGGGACGCTAGGGAATTCCCCACAGTGGTCAATGATAGAGACATCTTCCAAGGATCTCGAACACCAACGGATGTCAGAATGGGTGAGGGACATCATCCTTTGAGACCATGTCAGTCTTTGCTCATTCTTCAATGTTGATTGAGGTAGGTGTGAAGTGAACCACTTAGCAAGTAGGGGAATACAACACAAGAGAGTACCTCTTTTCTTCATGGTGCGGGTATGAAGGCAATGCAAGATGTCTCCCAGTAAGGTAGGTACGGGATTGCGAGAGAGAAATACTTTGATGGCATTAACATCTATGAGTTGGTCTGAGTTGGGGAATAGAAACAAACCATAAATGAGAAGAGCCAGGATGTCTTAAAAAGCTTGGAAATCCATGTCGTCCCAGAATTAACGAGCCTTCTCCAATAGAAACTTGGCTAGGAAACCTTTAACCCCGCTTCTTGTCTCCCAATTGACTATGATGTCGGCTCTCTTCATATGCAAAGCTTCAGCGATGACTTCAGGTTTTGGAATCCCCTCTAGACCGGTGAACGGTATCTGATCAAGCACGGGCACCACTAAAAGTAGAGAGAACTCTTCCAGTGTAGGTACCAACTGATAGTCCGGGAAAGTGAAACAATGATGTACGGGATCAAAGAATTGGAACAGCACACACATCATCTCTTCTTGGAAATTGGATGTATCCAAACTGAGGAGTCGACCGTATTTCTTGGTAAAAGGAGAATCCCAGGGAACTCTTAAGGCTAACTCTTGAAGTTGAGGGTGTGCTTTTACAAAGCTGATTTGAATGGTGTTTCTTCGGACGAAATTCATGACCTACAAAACAAAAGCAAAGATAAATTTCTAAATCCTTGAAATGGTTAGTGTGCATGCGTATGATGCTTATGATGTTTATGATGTAATGTACAAGTAAATATATACATACATAAAAAACAAGTCCCTATGTTTTAGGCTTGCATGGGTTTTATGGGTAAGTACCCTCTTGAAGTTTAGTTGGCTCAACCTGTCCTAGTAATAGCAATCAAGTTCTAAAGGATCTCAATATCACCGACCTTTCTCTTAGGCATTGTCTCATCACAATCAATCTTTTCTTGCGGCCGAGATATCCCAAAAGTCTAGCCTCAATGAGTGTAGTATCGAGTATCAACCAATTTTCAGCTCTATACCGAAACCGGTTATCTCACTACGTCCTAATGGCCAAGTTTGTTCAATTAGGGTTCTAAAGTCAGTTAGTGCTTCATGACACCACTCAGTGGCCCCATATTCTCCTCGATTCACCACGAGGGATATCGGTACCCACAAATGCGTCACACTAACGTAGCCATTACTTCAACCATATCGGTCTATGCCGTACAGTTTCCACAATCTATTGCTACTTACCTAATAAGGTATCCCGGATCCGGGTAGAGGATTAAAGCAAGCCCAATATAAAGAACAAAATGTAAATCACACAAAGAAAGCAAATAAAGGTGATCTAACTCTAAGGTAACCCCACTTTTAGATTTTTTTCCCCAGCAGAGTCGCGAGTTCTGTGATACGGCAGGAGAACTGACTCGGGTCGTTTTACGTTTGATCGCATTTATGCGGATAGCAAGAGTCACCACTGACTTTTCTTTTATCCAAAAGGAAAGGTAAAAAAGCATAGGAAAGACCTTTCGAGATTATTTCTCGGGTTCGGGGGGTAGATTATGAAAAGGGAAGGTATTAGCACCCTTTTCATCCGTAATTATCTACGGGCTCTTAGTTACTTGCTAGATCACTTAATTTTGCTTGACAATGTGCTTGTGGTGTGGGCTTTGAAAGTATTTTGAAAATGCCTTTGTAATGGTTCTCGTTTCTATAAGAACGCATACAAAGTTTTGTTTCGAAAAATAGTTCAAAGATGTGTCTGTGGAATGTGTTTTTGAAAGTGGTTTTGAAAAAGATGTTTTTGCAATGGTTCTCGTCTTTATAAGAACGTATATAAAATGTTTTTTCTTTTGAAAATGTTTTGAGATGAAAGTGTTGGTGTAAAAATGTTTTTTGTCATGAGAAAGCGAGTAACTGGGAGTGAACCTACCTACTCGAAAGGTTTTAAGTGTTCTTTTCTTTCTCCTTTAGATGTTGCTATCTTACCCTTGATTTGATAAGAAGCCCCGTCATTGGATGTAAAGGGACAGACACGGGTCAATCGTACATTCATCGAAAGCAACTTATGAGACGCTTTAGCAATTTTTTGTAAGGGACTATATCGTTTCACCGTAGGCAACATCGAGGGACATCGAGGGACTACGATCTTTTTTATCAAAGGTTCTTTGCTAAAGCGTCCCATATTCGAGGGACATGACTGTGTTTCCAAGGCAACGAGCGAGGTTACCCTAGATGTGCGCGTGTGCAAAAGTGTGTTTGATTCAAGTTATTTTGTCTTTGAAATTAGGTTATCTAGCGATTGTTTTTATGTCTTGCATACACGCCTAATTACTATACAGTATAAGGAAAACAGTAAATTGCGGAAATTGAAATTCTACGCTATTACAGAGTTTTCGAGAATGGGGGTACAATTTTTACAAATGGGGATGAGTCGAATGCGATTAAAAGTCCAAATAGGCAATCAATACAATCAAATCGAATTTGAGCAATTAATTAAAATTATAATCAGTCCATGAAATAAAATTAATTAACAAAGTATGGAAATAAAATTCTTATTATTTTGTTTGAAAAGTTTGGAAATAAAAATAGAGAAATCTATTCTATTAACTAGCTTAAGAATTAAATCAAAATGCATGTATTTTTTTGTCTTTTAGGATTTTTTTGTTATTTTAGAAATTAAACAAACAATTTAAGACTAAAGAAAAAGTTAATTAATAAAAATATTTACAAAAATTTCTTAAACTAATTTTAAAACTAAGCTTATTAAAAGATCATTTAGTTAAGAAAAATTAGGCTAAGTCAAATAAACAAAGAAAATTATTAAAACCAAAATAGAGAGTGCACTAAGAAAATATTGGGGGTGAGCTGGAGATAAAGCCGTTGGGCTCATGAGTTGAATTGAAAAAGGCTCAAAACTATTTGTTAAAAAAAAGTATGTGTTAAGATAAAAATGTAGAAAAGAAACAAAATGCCCCCCACGGGTCTCGAACTCAGTACATCATGTTTGCAGACCAACACCCCAACCACTACGCTATGTTCTCATTCGTTTATTTCAGTGCTTCCACTAATATGTAAACTGAAGTTTGAAAATTTGATTGGGCCCAACAAAACAGGCCCAACCCCGATTTGGTGAAGGGAATAGGAGAGGTTTTTCTGGAAACCCTAAATATGGGGAAAGAGGCGTCGTGCATGTAGTTATATTGGGAAGAGAACAAAAGTTTGCCATTACTGATAATAATCTTAGTTATTTCCAGATAATAACAAAAACCCAAAAGACCAATTCTCTCTCTCAAATCTCAAACCATCTTTGCTTTCTCTGCACCGATTCTGTTTCTCTCTCTCAATTTTCTACTCCACGGTTTTCTCTTACCATCACCCTTATTTCACACGCCTCTTCTTGTTTCTTATCTTTCTAATCTTATGGTGATTAACAAACACCAACAAAAAAGTTTTGGCTTAATAATGATTTCTAATGGTTCAAACAACACATCAAGGAAACAATCTCACAGTAAATAAGAAACAAACAATAACTCAAATTTTCGATTCAAAGCAACATCAACAATCAATCAGTACATGATGGGAGGAATTACCTGATGGGATTTGGAAAAGGTGATCGTAAGAGGTTCTTCTACTTCTGAAATTGTTTCTCTTCTTCTACTTTCAGATTGTTAGTGATGAAGGTAATATCGAGGTTAGATTGTTTGGAGGCTGTAAAAGGAATGGATTCGCAGAAAGTTTTGACAGAAGTGAAAGTTTTTGGTTACTCTTATTTGGTGAGATCTTTCTATTTTTTTTTTTTGTATTTGGTTGCATGCTGTAAAAAAAGGTTTGTTTCTCTTTTTCCGATCTGTTCGAATCCCGCAAATGTTGAGTTTAGGCACTGAGGTTGTTGCGTCTTTTCTTCTGGGTGAGAGGATTTGAATGAGTTGTTACGGTTAGAGTGTGGTTACGACATTTTTTTTTGTGTTTTCTGTTGAATCGATGTGTGCAGGTAGGTTATAAGAGAGGGATTTTGATAGAGGGTTTTGAGGTGGGTGGTTAATGGGAACGGTTCTGAGGAATTTTGAAGATATATCTAGCTGAAAGATTTATTGAGAAGTTATTTGGGAGGTTGCATTGATTTAGCAGGGAGTGTAGCGAGGGTGAACTGAATATCAGTATTGGGGACCCTTTTATAGGAAGGATTTGTAGATAAGTTGTGTGTTGCGGATGGATTTTCTCTGTGGGATTTTTCTGATAAGTCTATGCCTTGTCCTCTCCTCTTTCTCTTGTTGTCTTATGTTTTTTATAACAAAATGAGGGGGTCAATTGGAGGGAGAATTTTTGATGAATTTGAACTGTATTGGATACTGCTTTATTTCTTTTTTGAATCAGGTTTTTGGTTTTGCTTATTTCGTGCAAAATTGGTGGACTAGTATAGCAGATGATGCAGTTTTGACAGTTTTGGGACTATTCCTTGTCTAGGTCATATCTTTCTATCTTTTTCCTCTTTCCTCTTTTAATGAAAAAGCAAATTTGCTTATTTTTTTAAAATTCTGAAGGGTTTGCAATTTTATAGGAAAATGATGACATGTTTGGATAAGTTGACTAGCCTTGTTGATGTTGTTATGCTTATGTTGTATTTGTTCTATGTTGTTGCTTGTTTTGTTTTTATTTGATGTCGTTGCCCTGTATTCTTGTGCTGATGTGCTACCTTGCTTGCTATGCTTGCTTTGTTTGTATTTGTTTGCTACAGACGCAATGCAGCCTCGTTTTGTTTGGTGATTTTGCAATGCAGCCCTGATTTGTTTGGACTGTTGCAGTAGCTTATTTTATTTACTTGTAGGCCTGCCTTGTATATATCTTTTCCCCTTTTTTGTGAACCAAAATTTAGGCTTTGAGATTTGCAAAATAGGGAGAAATGGATTGTGATTAAAATAAACAAATGTTCTGATTCCAAGACACAAACCCTAATGATGAATTTCTCTTCTTTAACCAGTATTCTTTTGCTTGAATTTTTGATAACTTTTCCTTTTCTTGTTTCATGAATGGCAAGCGAGGCTTGAATGCAAACGAAGGTTGGATTGATTACTTGAAGATGAAATAAAACTTCTCTTTGTAAACAAGAACTTGAGATTCTTTGTAAACAAGACAAACAATTTGTAATTTCATTTGCAATGTAATATTACAAAGCATTAAATAACTTATGATATGATATGATTCTATACAAATTTTTGTATTCTAATTGAATTTTTGAAATTTCCAATCAGAATATTTGAAATGAAATACTTCAATCTGGTAACTTGAATTCCAAATAATCACAAATGACTTTGTAATTTGTATTTCAAACAAACATGCACCTTGTACTCTAATCAAATTCCTAAACAAAATAAATGTTTAAGAATGTAATTCATTTGGTCAACTTGAGTCCAAAATCATGATTGTTTTTAATGATAGTATTAATCTTGACATCTTGTCCAAACAAACATGCTTTGAGAACAATTGTCAATCTTTCAATAAATTGTGGTTAAGAACATTCAAAATCAACAAATGCCTTGCAACGACTTGATAATTTTAAAGTCTTCCAAACATAATTTTCCTTCGATTCTTTGAAGATAAACCCGTGAGCGACATCACATATGACCATGAACAGAAATAATCGTCTCAAGGTCTTGTAATTTGAAGAAATCACAATTCTTATAAATCAGACGACTGTTATTTAAAATTAGGTCAAATTTCATGATGCAACTTCTAACGCATTCGAATTTTGGTGATCTTCTATGCGTAATCAGTTCTTAATTTGTGAAGAGAAATTTGAGGTGGAATCAAGGAGAATCATACGCAAGAAAAGCCACTCGAAAATATCAAATAATGAAGAAGTTACAATCATTTGAACTTGTTCTCGCAAAGGATCGATTTTTGGATCAATGTAGTCATTTTCAGTCATCTGAACCATTGATTGAGCAAACTTGCAACGTGAGGTTTTAAAACTGGCTTAAACAACCTTGAGGAGACATGAAGACCTATGAAGACCATTTGAAACCTTGAAGACTCAATTTTCTTTGAGAAATGCAAAACCCTAATTGCAGATTTACTACCTAGGAAGAGAATCTGTCTGATCAACTTCTGAGCCAAATTGAGTATTCGAAAAACCCTAGAATATGAAAAACGGGAGGGAAAATTTTGGGTGCGACACCTATTTAATAAATACAAATTAATAATAAAAGTGTGATTTTTTGTAATTTTTGAATAAAGTTAGAAACAAATAAAAATATCAAAATGTTAGAAAGGTGAGATTCAAACTCATGACCCTATGCCTGCAAGCCTTGACTCCTACCAATTGTGCCATTTTATTTATTTAAAATAAAGTGACACAAGAAAACATATGAACATAAAATACTCGGGAAAAGTTAGGGTATGACATGTCTCTCAGGAGGTCATTCTTGAAGATCCAATATTCAAGGTTGTCTCCAGCTCCGTAGACTTTGACAACAACTTGTGTGAACCAGTATATGTAAGACATCATGCTTTCCTTCTATCCCTAGACGATCCTGGTTAGGGTGGCCTCAGTCACTCGTCATCTTTTCCAAGTTGTGAAGATGTGCAGAAAACCACTCACAAAAATATATTCAGGACATAACTCAAGAATTCTATTGAACCACATACGGGCCAGTCCAATCAAAGGTAAGTCAAATAGCTTGCACTCTGATGCTTCATAAAAGCTAAATTAATTTAGTTGATCATTGATGAACTGCACGTGTTCGTTGGGATCTCCCTTTCCATCATATTCATCCAAATTGGGTGGCTTCTCCATGGACTTAAGTATATTGTTGTAGCGGTAGAAATGTTGAGACTAAGCCATTGGATTAACTTAAATTGCACAGATCAAATATAAATCGCCACCGCACTTTATTGTTTCCAAAGGAATGAGAAAAGAGCGAATAACCTAAAAAGAGGGGGATATAATCTAAGTTTGGGGGTTGGTTATGCAAAGGGAAGGTATTAGCACCCTAAATATCTATGGTACTCCATATGAACCTCTTTGAAAATTTATGTATTTTGGATATAAATGTTGTATAAAAATAGATGGTGGAGATGAGAAGAGAAATATATTTTTTTACAATTTTTGCACCCGCCGCGGTTGTGAATCTATAGTGCCTACGTACCACCTTCCATGCAATAGGGGATCAGGGTACTCGTAGTTCACCTTTAAAAATTTCAAAACACAAGTGTGTTGGTTAATTTTAAGAGACGAGACATCATCGTCTTATCCGAATGGAAGAACATACTTACTACCCACAATTATGAGAAAAGAGAATTTACGTCATCTCAAAGTGGAGGATATAGCTTGGATTTTAAAATCAACAAAGCCTTGCTCAACACCCAAGTGGAAAATATCTCACTTTCCTACACATCGTAGAAGTATAGTAGCTCGCATCACTTTAAGGATTGACAAGTGTCTAATATTTTGGGAAAATTTTAAGATAAAAAGCCAAGGTAGCAAAATGATTTGAATGAGATTGATTGACTTTTAGTCTTCTCACAAAAAATGTCAAAATATGATTAAAGTGATTAAAATTTGATTTTAAAAAAAATTTAAAATGCCTGGACCTAAGTCCAAGTTTATTGTGAAAGCAGTTCAAGTTTAAAACAAGAAGAGTTTTCAAAATGAGGAAGAAGATTTTTGAAATTAAAGAAGATGGAAGGAGATGAAGAGATTATCCTAAAGCATAAGATAAAAGCTAGGGGAAAAAAAGTCTAACCAACAAGAAGCCAACACTTGACATAATGAGTCAATGTAGAATTCCCTTCCTTCGGATTGAAACCAAACAAGTAAAGATAATAAACCTCTTAAGAAAACCAAACTTCAAATGCATTAAATCTTCTCAAAAATTGGACAGCGTAACGGTTGCATACAGATGAATTCCCAATCACAAATAAAGCATATAATCAAAATAACCTGCACACAAAAATAACAAACAACCCAATGTCTTAGGGTAAACCCCAAGAACTCCAGACAAAATATCAATAGAAGCTACAAGTTCTCCAGGTAGGTCAAGATTTCTACTCCTAAGTCCAAGAAGTTCATACTCCAAAATGCCAAGGATATTAACCAAATAGTCCAAATAACATTTAAATTTTTTTATTCAAGTTGATTATTAGGTATCTTCATAAAGGAAATGAAAGCTCAAGTGAGCAGAATAAAAATAACATAAAAATAAATGCTTAAGTGAGCAAAGATGAAAATAGCATGAAAGGAAATGCTAGGATAAATGGTGCATAAAAGTAAAGGCATAAAGTAAAAGCATAAAAATAAAAGTCAATTGTTAATGAGTTAGAAATTAGAGGTTAGTTGAATGACCATCTTGAATCTTGCATTTGAAAACTCATTAGAAGAATTATAAAATCAAAGCCTTTCAACAACAAGTTTCATTTGCTTTTTGTCAAGTATATCATTCATTTTAAAATCTCAAGGCAATAACAAATGATCAACGATGTTTAAATGATTCACTTATTCTAAAATTTATGAAAATACATTAGAGGATTGATAATACCAAAGCCTCCTAACAATGAACCTCAAGGTTACTGGATCAAAGACTCCAAGTTAAACATACTTGGGCTTGCAAATATAGGTTTGGGCCACGAATGATCATTTCTCGAATTGAGACAAAATTTAGTGTTACGTTAAGCAATCGTAAGTGGACTTATGTAAAAGTCGCACCTATTTTGAGGTTGGTCAATAACAATTTATGTGCCATCTGTTTGAAGAGATAATATGTAGATCATCCTCTAACAACATGTAACACAATGAGAAAGGGGTAAGATGAAGAGGGAGGGGATATATTTGAATAAAAAATTTAATCAGAACTATCATTAAAATCATCCATCAATTTTAGTGGAATTAAACTCTACACACAAGATTCAATGATGTTAATGAAGTTTATGATCAACAATCACATAGAAAGAATATATTAAAAAAAATTGCATTTAATGAATAAAATAAAAACAAAAATGACTTCTAAATTGTTTTTAAAATGAAAATAAAAGGTAAAATAGCAAACTATATTTGAAGTAAAATAAAATTTTAAAGAGACCCTAGAAAAATCAGAAATGACCTCAAATATTTTTATAAGTTTTTTGGTAATTTTTTAAAACAAAAAAGTATTTTTAAACTAATTAAAATCACTCAAATAAGTGAAAAAAGGATCAAAAATAGTAGAAGTCAAAATAAAATTCTATAAAAAATTTAGAAAGTCGGAAATAGGGAAAATGATTTTTATAAAAAAATTTAGAAATTAAAAATATCAAAAAGGAATTTTAGATAATTAAAAACAAGTTAAAATAAAGGAGAAATCATAAAAAATATCAAATCTAAAAATAAAATCATGAAAAAATAAAAATCAGAAAGAAAATATTTCAAAATATTTTTGTGAATTTTTTCATAATTTATGAGCCAAAAATGAATTTTTTTTATGATTTTTTTTAAGTTTAAATCAATTAAAATGTAAAAATCAGAAAATAAAAATAAAACAAAAAACTATGGACCATTGGATGAATGTCAAAATGTGTTAGTAATCAGATCCAATGGACCTGGCGTGTTGTGCATATCATGGTCCTTATTGAATAAAATAATGGATCCATTATTAAATCAGATTTAAAAAACAAACAAGTGGCGTGTTATCATTGTTTGAAAGATGACATGTTGGTCATCTTCAACCTCCACCCACGCGAATTGCAGGTCTCTCATACTGTAAAATCAGGAGCTCAGATCTATGCCATTTGCTTTGTCTCATCAAGACGAAAACAACTGTACCCTTGCAAAAAATTTATTTAAGGTGTAGCTCAGTCGATTTGCAAAAAACGAGAAGGAAATATTTGAATATAGATTTGAAAATTCATGGTCAAAACTCACTTCCAGTTGAAAACAAATGTTGCGACTAGTATCCGAATGATGAGAGCTTCATTGTAGTAACAAATTTTGAGAGAATTGATGAAGGAATCTACCTATTGAAGTTCAAATTTAGATCTCTAAAACTTGACTTGGCTAGCATAATTTAGGATGCTTTAGGGCTTGGTTCTTCTTCTGTTAGCTTCAGTGAAGTTCAAAGATGAAGAATTGACAAAGAAAATTGATTGAGGAAGGCTGTAAAACCAAATTCGAAGTTGCAGAAAAGTGGGTTAAGGAGAGAGTTTGGTAGGGTGATCCTGGATGTTCAAGCTTGAGAAAATGAATGTAATATGTCCCTCTATTTATAGGAGAGTGAATGGTGAAAAGAATTAGAAGCAAAAGTGAAGTTTGGAGGGAAAACAAAGGAAGCTCGAAAATGAGAAAAGTGTGACTTGATTTTGTTCAAACCTCAGTTAATTCTTTCATTTTGATCCTTAATTTAACTTTGGGAACTTGGTTAAGCATGTTTAAATCAAAAATGTGTGCTAATTTGGTGTTTAGAAGCCACATTATGAATTTCAAATTCTGACTTTGGAGAAAATTTCAGTTTCAAGGTACCATCTTTGAATCCATGGTGTTCATAGCTTAAGGGGTCTTAGGGCATAATTCTTGAAGCTTTAAAATATAAGGTCACAAAATTTACAATATTCAAAGAGTGAGATCAATTGGATGCTTGAGCTAAAAGTTATGATGAGTTAAAGTTGAGAAAAAGATGTTGACTTTTTGTACTTAAGAAAAATTATAAGTTTTTCTTCAAATGTGACCTATAATGTTTTGAATTCAAACAAAGTCTTCCTCCAAAATTGAGCTATTATCATTGATGCTAGCTTGAAGTAGACTTCCCAAAGAGCATTGTGAAACTTGAATCACTCAAAAACACGAAGTATTGAAAAAGTTATGGTCTTGTAAAATTGGTGAAAATTCATGAGGTGACCTATAATCTTTTGAGTTCTTAGGGCATCTTCCACTCATTTTTAAGCTTTGCACATAAAAGAAGAGTTAAAGTTCACATCCTTAAGATCATTATGGAAAATTAACGGGCTTAAGGAGATAAAAATTGAACAAGTTATGATCTTTTGAAGTCACATAAGGGAATTTGACGGCCTATCTAGAGGACATGTAATCTTTCTTCATCATTAGGCATCTTCTACACCAAAATTTCTTGAAACTCTTGAAGTGATTAGTTAATAACCCTTTAAAGATAAGCATGTCTTTTTAATTACTCAAAAATATCAAAAGATGAGCAAGATATAGCCCTTAGAAGTTCAAAACCCTAGCTCTTCAAGCACCAAAGTGACTTGGAAACCCTTTTCAAATTTGACAAACTTTATTGCCTAATAACTTTTTCCATGTGAATAGAGGTTGTTGTGGATGATAATAATAATCCATAGAAACTGATCTTGCGGTTGATTAGAACCTGGAGAGTAGCCGGAGGATGATCTTCAGTCAGACTGAGGAGAGAGGGGGTTGTACATGTAAGGTACTCTAACGATCAAGTAAGAGTGGGAGCAAGAAGGTACTAGCAAAATATCAGGTAGTGAGTAGTAAAAATGTGATACCTAGCCCTCACAGGCGTGAAGATTTATATAATGCCCCTGGCGCGTGGCCATTGGTTCCTGATTTCCTGCCTAGATATGCGGGTTCAGAATATCAGGTAATTGCCAGGACTTGTTCAAACCGGGCAGATGTGCTCGTAACTAGCCGTTGGTTCCGAGCAAGAGGCTTGCTGCAGGAATCTCTCTGGTCGGTCTCTGGTGGCATGCGCGACGCTGGTGTCGGGCAAACCGAGAAGACGCTCCACGGGAATCTTGGATTAGAGCTGGACCAAAAGGGCAAGAGGGTGATATTGTCCGACAGGTGTGGGAAGTCCGGGTCACGGACAGTGGGTGGCACCTGTGAGATGTCTTAGACTGGGCCCACTCAAGCTTTCGGGCCAGTCCAGAATAGTAGCCCCCAAGTCGTTTCTTCTCAGCACAATTGTGAAGACTTTGATGTCTGCTCGAGAGACGGGGAAATGAGTGTTTGCCCGTTATACTTCTCTGTCGAGGAGGCGAAATGTTTTCCGTTGGGACTTTTGAATTTGGAGAGTTAGTATGTTTTGGGAAACGTGTCGGTCGAGCGGCGCAAATGATGGCCTAGGGCTAGGGTGTCATAATGACGACCCTGGGGTTCCCAAGGCGCGTGTTTGGTACGCACGGGCTGTTTCAGCTATAAATATGAGAGGAACAGGGCAATTAGTATTTTTCGCCTTCTCTTTCAACTGCTCGTATTAGTTTGATAGTCGACCACCAGCATTTTCTCAGTTTCTTCATTCACAATTATCCAGCTTCATCTCTTCATCTTCTATCGGTGATTTTTCTTTCCTCCATTTTTGCATGTCTTAGTGTTTTCGTTTTTTTCCTTTTAGATGTGCATGCGGTTAGGATTTAGGGTTCTGTTAGGGAGGAGGTTGTTAGAGACTCAAGGTGACTGACGTTGTTCCTGTGGCGCATGGCTGCTGAGGCCGCCGTGGAGCTTCCTCGGGGGCCTGGCATTGTGTTATAGGTGATTTGTTAGGGTTTGAGATTTTCTGTAATTTGTACCCGTTAGAATACCTCAGGGGATTTCTGGGCTTTTTCTGTGATTCTAACCCGTTAGTGGGCCTTAGTGAGGGATTAGGACTTTCTCCCGAATTTTTTGCCCGTCAACATATCTCAGCGAGGGTTCTGGTCAGGGATACGATCCTCATCTTCCAGCACCCTTTCACTTCATAGCAGTGGAAGGGTGGTTCCGGCTTTGATGTTGAGCTCATCTTTTTCCTCTGCTTTTCAGGTGCTATAGCTGACGACGCACAGGTTATCATTTCGAGGGATTCTATAGAATCCTCCAGGAGCTCTTCGAGCGAGACTAGTGGTAGCTCATCAAGCATATTGGAAATCTCCGGGGAGCAGCAGAACCAGACGGATCAACAGATAGGGGAGCCTGACATGGGGGCGACCTCTTCGGCTCAGGGCGGCCTGTTTCCTCCTCGTGATGATGAGGATCCTCGAGATTGGGTAGCGAAAGACCCTTGGGAGTGGCTGTCATATTTTTATAAGCATGGGGAGGACGTTTTCACCGATGTTTACACCCACGAGGAGGGGACTCGGGAGGAGTGGTCGGTGTATATCTTCGGGAAGGACAGCAGGATCTACTCGAGATATGATAGGAGGCGGATTTCTATGTACGATATAGTATTCTGGGAGATGGGTCTCCGCCTTCCTTTTTCTGACTTTGAGGTGGCTGTTTTCCAGCATCTACACGTGGCTCCCTCCTAGTTGCACCTAAATGGGATTGCGTTTGTGCGGGTGTTCTAGATAGTGTGCGACTATCTGAAGATAGGGACCATGATCCAGTTGTTTTTCTATTGTTTTCACATCTAGAGGAGCAGGACTGACGGAAGGTGGGGATGGGTCTCCCTCAAACAGGGAAACAAGAAGTTGATCAAGGCCTACTTAGAGTCCGTGCACCATTTTAAGGACAAGTACATGTTGGTGCAGCCCACCTCGACAAAGGTGTTGTTGAACTTTTTTAGGAGCCGGCTGTCGCTCAACAAGGATGGGACTCCTCATATAAAGGAGCTGGAGGAGCCTATCACAATGCTGGTCTCCAAGTTCCCATTCTAATGTACCAGCAGACATTTAGAGAAGTAGTTGGGCTCTTATATCTGAAGAGAGGGAGAGCTTATGGATGAGGACCTGTCGAGCTTCACTACTCTGACCTTGTTTATAGCTTGAATTCCTCCGATCCAGCGAGTCGGTCGGGGAGGTAGGCCAGTGCTAGATAGAAACGGGGATCCTGTGTTTGAGTCGGGTTGCATAAACGTCTAGGAGCTCCTTAGGAGCGAGGTTCCCATTAGATATTTGAGTATAAATTTTCTTTTTCCAGTATGTGGTCATCATTTGTTTGACCCGCCTTTTTACAGACTCTTCTATTTTTTTTGTTTTGCATAAAATACAAATATTGCTCAGGAACGTCTGGCCAAGACACTTGCTTCTTGGGCGAGAAAGGCCAAGAAGAATGCATAGACTAGTACGGGACCAGTTCCTACTCCTGGATCAGGTGGATCGTCCTCGACTCCAACCACAACTACTTTGTCTCCATCTGTTGTTTCCTCGAAGGCGAAGAGGACTCGACCCGAGGGGAGCGTTGACCTAACCGGGGAGACGGGAAAAGGGACTTATGATTTGCCTCCTTGTTGGATGGAGAGGTATTTTTTCGAGAGCGCGACTCTTCGTCTTCCTAGGGGTGAATCTATCTTTCTCGAGGGAACGAGCCGCCCAGAAAAGAGGGCGACGCTGGCCTAAGACGCGGGTGGTTTGATGCAGATGTTGGAGATGGTCGTCACGTACACCAAAGGGAGTTCATCCCAAGAGATGGAAATTAAGAACCTCTGGGCCAAGTTGGAAGCGACCGAGAAGGCCTTGGTCGATAAAGACAAAGCCCTAAAGCTGGTCGAGGCAAAGTCGGGGAAGTTATCCGAGGAGCGCAACGCTCTTATGCTCAAGAGCGAGAGTCTCGAGGGGAAGGTGGTGGCCTTGACTGCCGAGCTTGCACCCTCTGAGGACGAGCCAGATGATACCAAGGACCTAAAGACTCAGGCCGAGTTAGTAGCCCATTTCCAGCTTGCAGTGGACGATGCTCAGGCCGCTTCCGAGGGGAGCTTCGACAACACGGTGAATCAGATGTGTGTGTTAAATCCCGGTGTTGAGCTCAATAATTCGGATATGGGGGTCAACTACTACGTGGCTGACAGATAAATTCTGGTCCCCGACTACCTGAGGGATATTATCAATCAATCGGCCAGGGATCCTGCTCGATTGGCGCTTATCATCGAAGAAGAAGCGGAAGGGTGATTGTGCATTTGTTTTGACCTGTGTGTCATTTTTGTAATATTTGTTATTTCCCGGGCTATTGCCTGTTTATGTAATATTCGCATAATTCCGACCCAAATGGTCTCTTTATTTATTTTCCGGCCATTGGTCATTTTGCTTTGAATATTTAATTTATGTTATTTGCATGATTGTTGACAAGTTAGCCTGATTAGGACTTTTATATTTTGCAGAGTTTGTATCGGGGATATGCTTGTTTTCTATGTTCGTTGGTGTGGGGAAACTGATTAAACCGCCAGGGAGAATGTCGGGCGAGGGTCGAAATCCAGGTCTCGTTTCGAGGGACCCGGGTTCGGCAGCGTGAACTTCCCATCGCGAGTCAGGCATTCTACCATCATGGCATAAAGGTTGTGGAGCTCGGTCGAGTTATCCACGTCGGGCTGAGGGTACACTCGTCAACAGAGCGGAACCTCGCCCCTTCTAAATACTTTGGGTGCTACGCTTGTTCTTAGATGCGCACGTGTGGTCGGGCTCAGGCGAGTCTGTCTTGTCAACAGAACATGTCGACTACTCAATGTTTTTAATTGTAGTATTGTTTTAGCTTTTCAGCGTTCCATTATCGAATGACCCATTCCCCTTGTAAGTTCTCCAAGTAATACGCTCCGGTTCCCGTTTTGGCGTAGACGCGATAAGGACCTTCCCAGTTTGCCGCGAGCTTTCCCTTGCGAGATTCTTTGTGATTTCTCTTCAAGACAAGGCTGTCGACCTCGAACTCTCGATGTATCACCCTGGCATCGTAGCACATGGCTATTTTTTGTTTGAGCGAGGCCTCTCGCAGGGCCGCTCATGTTCTTATTTCTTCCACCAGATCCAGTTCTTCTCTGAGGGCTACGTCATTCATCTCCTTGTCGAGAGGTTCCTCGGTCCGTCTGGAAGGTTCCTCGATTCCTACGGGGATAACAGCCTCTGTCCCGTATGCTAACCGAAACGGAGACTCCCTAATAGACGAGTGAGTGGTCATTCGATAGGCCCAGAGCATGCTGTGTAGCTCTTCGACCCATCGTTTCTTGGTTTCATCCAACCTTCACTTGAGTCCTCTGAGTATCACCTTGTTAGCAGCCTCAGCCTGGCCATTGGTTTGGGGGTGCTCAACGGAGGCGAAATGTTGGGTTGTGCCAAGCTTAGTGACGATTTCATGAAAGGTGTGGTCCGTGAACTGGGTCCCATTGTCAGTGACTATCACTTGCGGGATGCCAAAATGAGCCAGAATATTTCTTTTGTAGAAGCGAAGGAAGTTCTGGGCAGTGATTTTGGCCAAGGCTTCGGCTTCTATCCACTTGGTGAAGTAGTTGACCGCTACTATCAGATATCTGTTCTGATTGGTTCCGACCATGAACGGGCCGAGGAGGTCTAGTCCCCACCAGGCAAAGGGCCAGGGAGAGGAGAGGGATTTGAGCTCGCTAGGAGAAGATAAATGCATGTCCCCGTTTCTTTGGCATTTATCGTATTTCTTCATGTGTTCTCTTGCATCGTGATGCATGGTGGGTGTAATACGGTGGGAGAACTGACTTGGGATGTTTGTGTTTGATCGCAATTATTGCGGTTAGCAAGAGTCGCCAATGACTTTTCTTTTATCCAAAAGGAAAGGCTAAAAAGAACAAGAAAGACCTTTGAGATTATTTCTTGAGTTCAGGGGGTAGATTATGAAAAGGGAAGGTGTTAGCACCCTTTTCATCCATAGTTATCTATGGGCTCTTAGTTGCTTGTTAGATCACTTGCTTTTGTTTGAAAATGTGCTTTGTGTGGTTTTTTGAAAGTATTTTGAAAAGGCGCCTTCGTTTAGGCAAACTTTGTAATAGTTCTCGTTCGTAAGAACGTATATAAAGTGTTGGGATTTTGAAAATATTTCATGTTTGGAAAGTGTTTTGAAAGTGTTTGGTGTTTGTTTTGAAAATAAGCAAGAATATTTGATTTGAAAATGAGCAAGCAACTAGGAACAATCTACCTACTAAAAAGTCTTTGTTTATTTCTTCCTTCCTTTGATATTTCTATCTTATCATTGATTGGTAAGAAGCCTTATCTTTGTATGTAAAGGGACGGGCGTGGGTCATCGTATAGCCATGATAGCAATGTTGTGAGATATCTTAGAATTTCTCTTTGAGGGACTAAGATAATTTTAAAAGTCAACATTGATAGCGTCATTGAGGGACTATGATCTTGTATTTTTAATTTGTTTTTGCTAAGACATCTCATATGCATAACATGGCCATTTTTGTAAAGCAACAAAGTGGAATTACCCAAAGGGTGTAACTGTGCAAGTGTGTTTAATTTACATGCATTGTTTATCTTGAGTTAGGGTTTGCTACTTGTTGATTTTAGTCTTTCCATACAAAACCTAATTACTAACATTTATATAAAGCGGTAAATTGTGGAAATTAAAATTACTACGCTATTACATCATTAGAGGAGGGGGTATACAAATTTACAAATGGGGATTGCAAGAAAATTAAACATAATTATCTATTACAACCATATTAAATAATATACAAGAATTGAATAAATGTACAAAAAGATAAATGGAAAAGAAATGATTTTTGTTTAGTTTTAATGAAAGGGTTTAGTCTTGACCTAATTAAAGAAAATAATTAACTAAAATTAAAAAAAAAATTAAACCTAAACTAATTAAGAAAGAAATTAAGTATGGAACATTTTTTAGGGTTTTTTATGAAAAGGTTTTAAATTAATAATAATAATATGGAAATTAAATAATTAAAAGAAACCTAAATTCTAAGTTAATTTTAATTTAAAAGAAAATAAAATAATAATTAAATCTAAATCTAAATATTAATTATTTAAGAAAAAGAAATTAATTTGTTAAGAAAATATTTTTGTTCTTTTTGTTTTATAAAGAAAATAAACCTATAAATGTGAAAATAATAAATAAAAATATTTTTGGATTTCTAATAAAAATAATAAAAATAATAATAATAATAATAATAATAATAATAGTAATAATAAAAAATAATAAATAAAAATATAATATAATATAATATAAAATATAAAAGAAAAGGAATTAAATAAAAATAAAAAAAAGGTTTGGGTCAGGTGTGCAAAAGTAACTGGAAGGGTGAGAAGTTAGCAAAAAAAACAAAGGCCCAACAGCTTGAAGGCCCATGCACTAGGACTTGAACCCCTGACCCTCAGCATACATGCGCGCTACCTTTGCCACTGGGGTGGCTGTACATCCAGTAACATTGATGAAATAATAAATACATAACATAAGTCATGTCCTAAATATAACTTCATATTCAACCTCCAGCCTGAACATCTGTAACTTCACCATTTCTCAACAAAAATGAAATATGCAAACAAGAAAGTTGCTCCATTTTTCCATACGAATCCAACCATATAAATATCATAAGCTTTAAATTAAAGATGAATGAGAATTTCTAAAAGTACCAAATTCTAACCTAATTATTTTCAGAGATTCAAACCTAAAATTCTATAAGCTCAATCAATATAAATGAAATCTTTGGACATGTACAGTTTCAAGGAAATGATGTCTACATTTTATCTTCACAAATGCAAGCCTAACAATGCCTAAATGAAAAGATAGAAGTTCAGAAAATGTACCTCAAAACTGGAAATCGTGAAATGCAAATGAGCTTGATTCAAGGTGTTGTAATGATCAGGTTAGCTTCCTCAAGCTCCTAGGAAGTTAATGAAATAATTAGCTTGAGCAATGGATGGCAGGAATGGTCTGGAGAAGTCAATTTGCAGTACTCTGTTTTTGGTTATGGAGGATGGTGGAAATGGAGTTACAGTTAAGAAACAGGGTCGGGGATGGACTATGCTTGATGTATAGGAGCTATGTGATTGATTAGGAAGGAAAATGCATGAGGGAATTGTGAGTTTCAAGTTCAAAGTCAGAATATATGCATCAATGGAGTTTTTGGACAATTTTTTGCTTGAGGGAGTTTGGGAGTGTTTCAGGGTGCTTAAGCTCGTACCTTAGCTCACAAATAGTGCCTCTATTTATAAGCAACGAGTTTGGAGGCTTGTATTTGATCAGAATTTAAAATCACATGTTTAAGCTCAACATGTGATTTTCTTGAAAAATCAAGTTTCAAGGCCTTTGTACTTGCTAATGTAGAGTGGTTATGCTTTAAACATACTTGCTTCTGACTTTGTAGATGAAGTGTGATCAGAGGGAACAAGTTAGAGGCTCTAGAATTGACTTTGTGCATAAAGCTTGCTTTTCAAGAATGCCATTGTTAACTTTCTTCCCAAAATGGTAATTTGAATTGGATAATGCTTAAACCACATGGATTATAGCTCAAAAGTTTGTGTAATCCATTAATGATGGATAGATACACAAGTTAGAAGGCCTGCAAAGAAATATTATGCAGCCTAACATTAAGATTGAATTATGTGTTCATCAAGAAATGACTTGTAATTCAAGAATGAAACTCTAACTTCTTGCCTTCGATTCTCCTTGCTCAAGTATGATCTCAATGAGTTCTTGGAAATTTTGGAAAGCTTGTAACATCCTCTAAAACCTATATGTTGGACATTTTTGAAGATTAATCTTGGAACTATGTGAAAAATTGCCATGAAGTTAGGTCAAAATCCTGCCTAAACTAGGGCAAAATTTCACTAAGTTTTCCAGTTTCATGAACATGTCTTCATAAAATCATAACTTGAAATCTAAGAATTTTTAGAAAAAGTTATGTTATACAATGTTTTAGATCTCATTTAGATCTACAACTTTCATGTTGGAAGTTTCCTTTGAATCATCTTGCATCATGGTGAAAATTTGGCTCAAAGTTATGAAAAAAAAGTGAATTTCCAACACTTAGAAAAATTTCTAAGTTTAGAAATTTTGACTTTTCAAAATGAAATCTTGAATTTTTTATTTCTTGATGAACAAGTTTCATATTTTTACATGTCTTGATGAATTGTAATCTTTGAAGCTTGATTTTGATCAAAAAGTCAAAGTTTGACTTTTCAGCGTACAGTTAACTTTTCATCAGTTGACTGAAATTCATCTGTCAATCAATTAATATTGAGAGATGTTTTGAATCATGCCATTAGGTCAAAATTAAGCATTTAAATCCTTGAGATCATGTCTCAAACCAATAAGTCATATGCTAGGTCAAAAATCAAAAATTACACCTTCTCAATCAAAAACCTAATTTTGACCATTTTGCACTTTTGATGATCTGATCAAATTTCTTGAAGAATTATGGTCCAAACTTGATCAGTTGACATATATTAGTTCATAATTTTGATATGGATCAAAAATTATGAATTTTTACTATAAATTGACAACAGTTGACTTTTTCCCCAATACAGCTGATTTTAGGTCAATTGATCAATTGACTGGGCAAAAATGTGATCCAATACTTGAAACTTGACATGAGAAATCTTGAGGGTCCAAAATGATCCATGAAATTCATATGGGGCATTAAAAGTCCATTTATCCTTGTGCAAACTCAAACCCTAATTTTTAGTTATCAGTGCTTGAGGAGGTGTCTTGAGCTGATCAAACCTTGTGTAGTCTTGAACCAAAGGAGATATTGTGAAATATTACTTGAGAAATTAGAGGGAAAATTTTGGGGTACAACAGCTTCCCCTGTTCAATCTTCTTAAACCTTAAGAGTTAGATTGGCGGATCCACCATTCGTGACTTAAAGGTGGAAGATGATTGAACACTAGAGTGCCCAGAAATTTGCACTCGAAGATGTATTGGGAATGGGCTTATAGATGCCATTTGGAGGAATGATGGAAAATACTAGAAGAGGTATCAGCACAAATCTTTGTTTGATTTATACTAAAACTTGATGTTTCACCTGTGGAAAAAGGGTTAGTAAAATGCAGATGTATGCATGATATATTTACAAGATGTGGTACTATGCTAAATGCATTTTGTATGTATATGCTATGATGTATGAATGTGGAATGCATATTTGTCCGGGAAAATAAATCCCTGACTATTGTTGAGGAGTTTTGGGAAACTGAATCGCGGATTGTTGTGGAGGATGAAGAATATACATATCTTCAAACTTGGTTGAAAGAATGCTTCCACTGGGGAATATCTCTTGAATGTTAGTTGTTATCTGGTCGGATCCAGGCTTCACAATTTGCTGAGGATGAGGAAGTCAACTGCTATCTGGTCGGATCCAGGCTTCACGGTAACTTACTGGGAAAAATATATTAATTGTTATCTAGTCAGATTCCAGGCTTCGCAGAAAATTTCTTGAAATTGAATTGTTATCTGGTCGGATCCAGACTTCACAATAAACTTGAAATGGTAACTACTATCTGGTCGGGTCCAGGCTTCATGGTTTTTGAATAGTTATATTATTATCTGGTCAGATCCAGGCTTCATAGTGTCTTGTTGGGGATTGTAGTTAATTGTTATCTGGTCGGGTCCAGGCTTCACAATAATTTGCTAGGGATAAGGAAGTTAACTATTATCTGGTCGGATTCCAGGCTTCGCAGTAACTTGCTAGAAAGGATGAAGTTGTACTGATATCTGGTCGGTTCCAGGCTTTATAGTAACTTACTAGGAAAAATAGTTGTTATCTAGTCGGATTCCAGGTTTCACAACAAACTTGAGGGGAATTGCTATCTGGTCGGATCCAGGCTTCACAATGACTTACTTGAAAAGATGAAGTTGAAAACTGATATCTGGTCGGATCCAGGCTTCACAGTAACTTGTTAGGGTAGAGGCAAACTCTACTGGGGAAAAGAAGTTAAACCCTGGTCTGGTTGCGTCCAGGTTCTTCAATATCTCGAAGAGTTAAACTATTATCTGGTCGGGTCCAGGTTTCATAGTATTTGAGATTTGTACTATTATCTGGTCGGGACCAGGCTTCAAAGTGTCTTGAGAAGTTAACTATTATCTGGTCGGGTCCAGGCTTCATAGTAACTTGAAAGTTGTACTAATATCTGGTCGGGTCCAAGCTTCATAGTATCTTTTGGAGATAGTAAAGGCTTTATTGACGACTTTACTGGGGATTAGGGGTTGTGACCCTATGATTTACAATAGTCTGAAAGGAAAACTTAAGCCGGAGAGGATAAACTCAATCGAGGAAGACAGGCTCAGCTGGGGAGGATAGACTATGTTGGGGAAATTTATTGTTCATTGATTGTTGAGTAAATAAGCCCTGTCGGGGAGAGAGATGTCAAGAGATTAAGACTCTGGTTGGAGATCAATTTATGCAAAAAGACTTTGCGGGCTACTATGTTGAGGATTGGTTTATTGTAGCCGTCTTGTTGGAGATAATGCTAATGAAATAACTCTGTGGGGATATTCCATATACATTAAAGAGACGCTTGTTGCTGCTTAGCAGGACATATGTGCCAAGTAGTTTTAATTATGTTCACATGCATATGTTCATTCAATTTTAGTCATTGGACAACTTTGCATTCAAAATAAAAACAGAAAGTTTGCACTTCAAAGTATATTTATATTGATATTTTGCCCATGAATAGGCGTTTTTGTACAGAGAGACGGAGATCCTAGTAAGAGGAAATCGTTGAAAGGAAAACAAAAATTGAAAACAAAAAAATAGCCGTGTGGAAATGATCTCATTGCATTCCAACTCTACCATTGCCCCAATGTCTTCTAATGCCTCTTGCCATTGACAGAAGTTGATTGGATTGATCTTGGACCATTTGAACTTGGACCTTGGTGATAAAGTTGACTGTGGTGATTCTACGGGACATAGTCATACGCTTTCAATCCTTAATTTTTGCTTGGACCTCCCTTTTGGGTTTTCAGTCCACCAGGATACCCATTTTTGCCCAAGTCGCCCTTTCGGGTTTTCAACTTACCGGGTGTACAATCTTTTGCATATATCCCTAATTTTTTCCCAAACCTTTTGGTTTGTCGGGATGCCCTTATTTTTCCTAGGTGTGTCAACCTAGCGTGTCCTTTATGCGTAGTATTTTTTAACTATGTCCGCGTTTATAGAATGTGGGAAGTCTTCACCATCCATGGTAGTCAGCATCATGGCACTGCCGGAGAACACTCTCTTGACAACAAATGGCCCTCCATAGGTGGGAGTCCATTTGCCCTTGGGGTTGCTTTGTGGCAGAATGATGCGCTTTATCACCAAGTCACCAGCTTAATATACTCGAGGCTTGATCTTTTTGTTGAAATCCTTGATCATATGTTTTTTGTATGTCTGACCATGACAAACAGCAGCCAGTCTCTTTTTGTTGATCAAGTTCAACTGATCCAATCTCGTCTGAATCCACTTATCTTCGCCTAAGCCTGCTTCATTCATAATCCTTAGTGAGGGAATTTGAACTTCCACTAGCAAAACAGCTTCCATGCCATAGACTAGAGAAAAGGGAGTTGCCCCAGTTGATGTCCTAGCTGAAGTACGGTAGCCATGAAAAGCAAACAGTAACATCTCATGCCAGTCCTTATAGGTTACTACCATCTTCTTCACAATCTTCTTAATGTTTTTGTTGGCCGCTTCGACTGCGCCATTCATTTTAGGTCTATATGGAGAAGAATTGTGATGCTTGATCTTGAACTGAGTGCAAAGTTCAGTAATCATAGAATTGTTGAGGTTAGTCCCATTGTCGATGATGATCCTTTCGGGGATACCATAGCGGCAGATGAGGTTATGTTTGATGAATCTGGCTACCAAATTCTTGGTGACTGAGGAAAATAAGACGGCTTCAACCCATTTGGTGAAATAATCAATAGCGGCCAGAATGAAGCAATGTTCGTTAGAAGTAGTGGGCTTGATCTCTCCAATCATGTCAATGCCCCACATTTCAAATGGCCATGGAGCGGTCATGATGTTCATAGGTATAGGAAGCATATGGACCTTGTCAGCATAGATTTCGCATTTGTGGCAAGTCCTAGAGTGTTGATGGAAATCAGTCTCCATTGTTGACCAATAGTAACCGCTCTCAGGATTTTCTTGGCCATCGTATGTATGCTTGAGTGAGTCCCAAAGAGACCATCGTGCATGTCTTCCATAATTTCCTCCGCCTCCTTCTTGTCCATACATCGTAGTATAATAGAGTCATGGTTGCGCTTGTAGAATATTTCGTTACTTAGGAAGAATTTGGCTGAAAATCTTCATAAGAACTTTCTATCATTGATGGATGCCCCCTCAGGGTACTCTTGTGCTTCAAGGTATTTCTTCACCTCATGGTACCATGGCTTTTCTGTATCAGTGTTAAGTTCACAGCAATGTGCAGGTTCATCGAATCTTTCAATCGTAATCATAGGGGCTTCGTTGTCCCATCTGACCTTGGACATTGAAGACATGGTTGCCAAGGCGTCAGCCAACTAATTCTCTTCCATGGGGAAGTGCTCAAAGGTGATCTCTTTGAAGTAAGGAAACAGAGATAGCAAAAGCTCCTTGTAAGGGATGATATTAGGGTGTTTAGTGTCCCAATCTCCTTTTACTTGGCTAATCACTAGAGCATAATCTCCGAACATATTTAAATGCTTGATCCTCAAGTCAATGGAAGCTTTCAGACCCAAAATGAACGCTTCGTACTCATCCATATTGTTCGTGCAATTGAAGCATATTCTGGCAGTGAAAGGAGTTTGGCAACCTTCAGGGGAGATGATCACAGCACCAATTTCGTTACCCAAAGCATTGGAAGCTCCATCAAAGACCATAGTCCATCGGGATCCTTATTCAGGTCCGTCATACGGTCCAGGTTTCGCACAGTCGATCACCAGCATGATGTTATCATCTGGGAAGTCAAAGTTCATGGACTGATAATAATCAACAGCTTGATGGGCCAAATGATCTGCTAATACACTCCATTTGATGTCCTTTTTCATTGTGTACTAAATGTCGTACTCAATCAAGATCATTTTCCATCTAGCTATCTGTCCGAAAAGAGCAGGTTTCTCGAAGATGTACTTGATTGGATCCATCTTAGAAATCAACAGAGTGGTATGAGTCAACATATAATGTCTTATCTGGCAAGCAGCTCATGCCAGAGCGCAACCATTTTTCTCGAGCAGTGAATATCTGGTTTCACGGTCAGTAAAATGTTTGCTCAGGTAATAAATAGCATGCTCTTTTCGGCCAGACTCGTCATGTTGGCCCAAAACACACCCTATAGATTTCTCTAGTAATGTCAAGTACATGATCAAAGGTCTTCCTTCAACTGGATGCATGAGAATGGGAGGCTCTTGTAGATATTCTTTGATTTTTTCAAAGGCAGCTTGGCTTTCATCATTCCGTCTGACTACTTGATCCTTCTTCAAGAGTTTGAAGATTGGCTCACAAATAGCAGTCAAGTGAGATATGAAACGGGCGATGTAATTGAGACGACCCAAAAGTCCTCTAACTTCCTTTTCATAGTGGGGAACTGGCATTTCTTGGATGGCCTTTACCTTGGCAGGATCAACTTCAATGCCTTTACTGCTGACAACAAAACCTAGAAGCTTTCCAGATCGTACTCCAAATGTACACTTGTTAGGGTTTAACCTCAATTTGTACTTTTTCAGCCTTTCGAATAGCTTGTACAGGTGATCAAGATGTTCCTCTTCAGTTTGTGATCTGTTGATCATATCATCCATATATACCTCTATTTCGTGATGGATCATATCATAAAACAGAGCTACCATAGCCCTTTGATATGTTGCCCCTGCATTCTTCAATCTGAACAGCATGACCTTGTAGCAAAAGGTTCCCTATTGCGTAACGAAAGTTTTCTTCTCCATGTCTTCGGGAGCCATCCTTATTTGATTATAGCCAGAGAAACCGTCCATGAAAGAGAAGACTTTATGTTGAGCAGTATTATCGACCAAGACATTAATATGAGGTAGAGGGAAGTCATCCTTGGGGCTTGCCCTACTCAGATCCCTATAGTCTATGCACATACGAACCTTTCCGTCTTTCTTTGGCACTGGAACCACATTTTCAACCCATTGTGGATAAGATGTCACAGCTAGGAACCCTGCATTAAATTTTTTCATCACTTCAGCTTTTATCTTTTCAGACATGTCAGGCCTCATGCGACGAACTTTTTGTTTGACAGGAGGACAATCTTCCTTTGTCGTCAGACGATGAACTACGATGTTGGTATCCAACCCTGGCATATCTTCATACAACCAAGCAAACACTTCCACATACTCATGCAACATCTGAACCAATCTGCTCTTGACACTAGTTTCTAGGTTAGTGCCGATCTTGACTTCTTTTGTGTCTGTCTTAGTACCTAGATTGACGACTCCAATTGACTCTTCGTGCGACTGAATAGCTTTTTCCTCTTGTAATAAAAGTCTGGCTAGTTCTCTCGGTATTTCACAATCTTCCTCGCCTTTGTCTTCGGCTTGGTTAATTGGACATTTGAAGTCATAGTCGGCAATAGTAGAGTCATTAGAAATAAGATCCAGAGTGGACGAGGACCTACAAGTGTGTGTGTGTGTGTGTGTGTGTGTGTGTGTGTGTGTGTGTGTGTGTGTGTGTGTGTGTGTGTGTGTGCGCGTGTAAGATACATGGCTATTTTGAAAAATGTATTTGAAGAAAAGAAAGACAATGAGCACAAAGATTTGAATGAAAACGAGTCCAATGGTTTGTATTGAATGATCATATGATTAGATGAACATAAACAAAACCCTTGACAAATGGACCAAAGTGCCCCAGGCCAGGCACATGGCTTAAAAGTCATTGTTAAATATTATAGATAAAATGTTCTTGAATTCAATAAAAGCAATAAACAAGTAGATTACTCCTTAATGAAGGAGATGGGCACGAAGTCCTTTGCATGCCAATTCTTTAGCTCTGTTGTAGATGGACACACCCAATCTTCAAATGCAGCTTCATCATCCGAATCACCCACGGCATTAACTTCATGGATTCTAATACGGAGAGGTGGCTTTCCTGCACGAGTACGCCTCATTTCCTTATGAGCCTTGACGGTGAAACCCAAACCAAATTTATCTGCTTTGAATGAGATCTCGAGGAGTTTCCCACAAGTATCACAGCTTCCTTCTTCAATTGCAGCATGAGCATCTTCAACTGAAACCATCTTCCGCACGACCTTAACAGCTTTAGACACATCAGAGGAACATTTGGCAGTGGCAATCATTGGTGGCACAACTTCAAAGGCTTGACACGGGGTCTCAATGAATTCTCCATCCATCTCCATGTATTTGAAAGAGTTGAGGTGGCTCACCATGAACTCCTCCTCCCCACAGACAATGATAATTCTTCCTTTGACTGGATACTTGAGCTTTTGATGAAGAGTTGAGGTTATTGTCCCAACTTTATGGATCCAAGGGCGACCCAACAAACAATAATAGGCAGAATGGATATCCATGATGTAGAAGGTGGAGTTGAAAACTTGTGAGCCCACCTTTATTGGAAGATATACCTCTCCATGAATTATCCTTTTCGATCCATCGAAGGCCCTTACAATGATATCACTTTGTTTCAAGACTAAACCTTCACAGTCCAAATGGTCTAACGCCCCCTTGGGTAGCACGTTTAAAGAAGAACCAGTGTCAACCAGCACATGTGCTAGGGTGGTCCCCTTGCACTCGATAGAGACATGTAGAGCTTTATTGTGGTTCTTCACAAGCGGTGTTAGATTGGCATCTGAGAACCCTAAACCATTATCAGCCGTCAAGCTCACCACGTAATTCTCAAACTGGTCCGTTGTGGTCTCATAAGGGACATGAGCCTTTTTTAAGAATTTGATTAATGCCCGAGCATGGGCATCGGAACAGAGTAGCAATGCCAACATAGAAATCTTAGAAGGGGTTTTCCCCAACTGTTCCACAATCTTGAAATCGCTCCTTTTTATGATTTTCAAGATCTCGTCCATCTCACGAGCGGAAGGTTCTCCATCAACAACGTCCTTTGTAGGTATTTCTATCTCGACCGGCTCAACAACTTTCTCCATCCCTCTTGTATCAGTACTTGGTCTAGCAGCAGTGATGCGGATGGGTGCCTTTGTAACAATTGGTGGTGAGATGTTGGGTGAAAAGATTCTCCCAGTTCGGATTACCTTACTTGAGCCATTTATGTTACCAACATCGTCAGCTTTGTCTTCTTCGATCCAAGCGTCTTGTTTTATCCCATGGTAAAACACCTCAGCACCATAGTTCCATGGCACTGCCTTGTTTGAAGAGTATGGAATTGGTCCGGGATTGGTAATTATTAGGGGAGTAATAGTTGGTTCATTTAAAATCCTAATAGGACCTTTGGAGGAGATCCTAAGAGGCTTGTTTGAGATGGTTATAATGGAGAGATCACTACAAGAAAATTGGCAGATTGCGACAGGTATTTTTGTAGATTACGACGGTTAAAACCGTCGCAATTTGCTTTCCACGACGGTTGCTTTACCGTCGCAGAAGTGTGTGTCCCCAACCTATTTCGCGACGGTTACAAAAACTGTCGTTCAAGTTTACGACGGGTTGATACCGTCGTGACTATCTTTTGAGTTTCTTTTAATTATTGATGGCGACGGTTCGATACTGTCGTGAATATCTTTTGAAATTGATTAAATTGTTTATGGCGACGGTTCGATACCGTCATGACTTTTGTTGATTATTTTTAATTGTTGATTACGACGGTTCAGTACTGTCGCCATGGCTTTTGTTTATGTCTTGATTTTTTTTTATTTTTCTATTATATATATTTTTTATTTAAATTATTATCTATGTAAAAAATTTTAAATATAGTTTTTTTTTTGTGTTATTTTTTTCTTTAAATTATTTCTTCTTTAATATATTTATTTATAGTATTATTTTTTGTTTTATTTTCTATCACTTTGTAATATAGTAAAAATAATTTCAATAAAAAATATTTAACATCAAATAAGCATTATAATATCCAAAAAAATGTGTGTTCCATAATCATGTAAAATGCGAGTTCCATAATCATGTCAAGTAGTACAAAAAACCCAAAATATATCAATTCCTAATCTTATAATAATAAGTATCATTATGCCAAAAATACATGAGAAAGTTCATAATCTAATTATCTCGATCATAGCAAAGTCTAATTTGTCCCCCCTGAAGTTCCGTTATCTCCAATACGGTAGCTAGACTCAGATGAACGTCTACCATCAGCGGGTGATTCCAATCCCTAAAAAAATGTATTAAAATAATAATCTTTAAAATAATACTCATAAAATTTAACTTTAAATGCGTCAAAATAATATACCTGTCTTCCACTAAAATTCTGCATTTGCATTAAGAGTTCAATTTTCTTTGTCCTCGCCTTGTCCCTTTGCGTTAAGAATATGATTGCCTGTGTTAATTCATCAATTTTTGAATTCTTTTCTTTAAGTGCATTAATTTCTTCTTGCATTTCCTTTATGATTTATGACGCTGTTTTAACCCAGGGACTGGAAATCAGTATGCAATGTGTTAGAAACCCAAGAATTGAGTTCCAAAGAAAGAACACTTTTTTTATTAAGAAATATGATAGAATAGGAGAGAATTCTCCCAACTTAGATCCTACCACAGGGTCAAAAGTAAATGATATTGACAAGAAAGGCTTTTATATAGAAGATCAAATCATCAAAAGTACAAGGACAATGGTAAGTTTACATAATCCTACGTAAAATCGATGATGACAGATATATTAAATCAATATGCACGACTATAATAACATGAATAGTCATCTATTTAGCAGGCCCGGTCTACATTGTGCCATTATATTTCCTTGAAATCGCTTGAATAGATGTATTACACTACACAGGGTTTCAGCAATAAAGCATATATGTAAATATTTTCAATTTCAACTGACTCCTTACTTACGTGCAGATAGAGAACCGGGTGAATTGCCAAAACCTTGGTTAAAAGGAGCTCCATTTTGAGAAGCCTTCAATAATATCCATTGTTATTACATGTTAAGGGTAAGACAAATCACTAAACATATTTAGAAAAAACTAGAATTGTAAACTCACTTCAGCTAGAGCACGGGCTTCCTTGAATGAACTTGATTCATCAACATCTTTAAATCTTTCAAAAGCATTCTTCTGCACAGTTTCTTCTGGAGACACATCTACAAAAGCTGCAATAAATAAATATTTATCAGGAAAATTTTAATTCCAGCAAATTTATATGGACACACTTCACAATTTGTTATAATTCAAAGCAGTATGTTTCCATCATGAGCACAAACTCCTTATGGTGAGACACAGCTAGCTAATACAAATCCTCATCAGTCATCCGGAAAGGCGTGAATAACTTGGCAAATATTTTATCTTGACCAACAAACAAATTGAAATCAATGGGGGCCTGAAACTCCAGGGAAGAGTTCAGATATTTTATAGAAGACATCCATGACCTGAAACGTAAAGAGAAAGACGGAAATGTAAAATTCAATGTACAAGAGGCTAAAAATGCTTCCAAGAAAGACAAATTGAAGGTATCATAATACCTCCTTATCATTTTGATATTTAGCAATACTCATTGGATTCTGTGAATACTGCAACCAAAACAAGAAGCACTCAGAGATTTGATATGAAATATTAATGAAGTGGTACTTAAAGTAGAACTTACATCCATGATAGCTGCTTGAACTCTAGGATTTTGAAATGCCATGGCAACATCAGGATTGGCCATAATCTTTGAAATGACTTCTTCGGGAGAAAGCCCAATTTGATCTGATGAAAGTGATAATATAAAATGTTAGAAAACAGGAAAGGAGAATGTAGAAAGAAATAAAGAATTGATCCATCTCTCAAAAAAGACATCTCTTGTAAAATGTGAGACATACCAAATTGTTGTTTAACAGCAGGACTATTAAGGTCGAAATTCTTTAAGGTGTCCATCATTCGACTGTCCCATTCAGTGCCTCCACCCATGTTGTTTCTGAAACCAAATATATAGGAGAAAAAGAAAGGATGTGTGAATCCCTAGTGGCCAGAGAATACAGTTTACCAATATATTACTAGAAAATACATTGATTTATATAACTGCAGCACATAGAATGACACTTTAGTGAGAAATAACAAATAAGATTTACATTTCTCTGCAACTTTAGGTCTAAAATCAACGTAGTGACCATGAATCCAGTCATAAGTAAACTCAAACAAAAGGTTATTGTACAAAAGCAGAAGAATGGTCATTTAATTTCCTCCAGGACTGGCATTTATCCTAATTCCAAATGTTAGGTTCTGTTAGGTAAAGAATAGGGAGTCAGATTCAGTGTTAACAAATAGCAGCGCCATGGGCGCTATGATGGATATACATGGAGGTTTTTAGGCTCGACGTAATGGTAATTATCGGTCGATATTGCAGGTTTTTTTGCCATAATCCGCTACAATGGCGCCGCAGAGCGGCCGGTATGGCGGGATTTGGCTCTCCGCCATCGACAACACTGCTCAGACTTAACTAATAGATTTAACGGAATGGGGGGCTAATAGCCACTTGTACTTCACTGACAAATGAAAGAAATGATGACTTCAGAAAGAGGAAAACTAACTTTCCTTAGTGAATGTTTCCATTCACCAGAAAACTAGTTTTTGTATAATCGTCAGACAAAGCAATGTAAGTAAGCACTTCACCAAAAGCTTAGGGCCTTTTTATTTTATTTCATTTACCAAACCAAAGCACCACCTTTTCACTTAATTTTGTGTTTTCAAAGGTTTGCATATGAAACAGTGAAAATTCTATTGTTTTCATTGCTTCCTATAAGAAACTTTGAAAATAGAAAACAGAGGTAAGACAAGACAACATTTTTGTAATTAAGAGTGAATACAGAAAATGTTCCTTAAAAGCAAACAAACCTTTATGTTTACAAATAAAATCACCTAGATACATGGAGCAAGAAAATATCGGTGGACAAAAAAAGGCTTGGAAGATACTAGTACAATATAAAGAACTTACAGCATTTCTTCAAGTCGTTGACGGTACTCAGGATTCTGCAACATCCCTGCCAAAAGCAGCAACAGTACATCAACTATCCATCGGCCAAATTTATTAACATGTCATGTAGAAATTATCATCTAGCAGTTGAAAGTGACAAACATGATTTTGAGTTTTGATCAGCAGACTTAATTTAACCAACATAAATAGTGCTTCCATTATAATACATGGTACTAGTAATAATGAATGAAAAGACACCCATATAAATGTGTCGTATATAGGAAGTATTGTATATGTAAGTAACAATGAGTATGCTCAAATGTGGTTTTGTGTTAGTTATTTCAATGAAGGCACTAAACTAAGAAAATCATGGTGCCCACATTATAATCAATCTTAATAACATTGATTGACATTGCATAGAACCAGAAGCAAGAAAACTGTTAAGAGAATTACATTTAAAGGTAGAAGGCTTCCTCATCTCCTCAGGTAAATAGCTGCAACAGTGCCCACAAATTATGAGCCTTCTTTTGAATAAAAAGGAAAACAAATTGAATAATATAAACATTAAACAAGCATGCAAACATATAAATTTTTATCAAGGGGCCGTGACGCAAAACGCATCGGAAATCTGTTCGTTCATTTTGAGAATATAGGAATAGAGGGGAGAACCAACAAGTTCCACCCAATTGTAAGCAATTCAAAGAGCAGTAGGAAACCTAATACACAGTCTTTTGGAGATAAATGAGGTTAATTGGAAAGGGAAGAATTTAAACAGAAGCACTGGTTTTTGCGGAAAACTTTGGATGCAAAAACTTTCAATAGAATGTGGGAAATAAACAATAAAAGGCTCTGGTAGATCTTAAGACACGTCACAACTTCCAAAGTAGTTCAATATAAAAATACAGAATGGAACTACTTCTAAGTCCAATGTAGAGTATTATAGGTACTGTTGATACTTGGTACTACTGTCATACGCATTTCTAAGATTAGACAGAACAACACGCTTAAGCAATTTATGTAACCTTTTTTTATATGTGAAAGAAAGAATAGTATGATTACACATTCGAAGAAGAAATGCTAGCAAAAGTATGCACAGTGACCTTCCCCTGCACTGAATTCAAAATGTTAATACAATGTCGAATATTTGTAATGAAGGAGTTTTCCAAACCAACCTCCTCACAGACACAGTGACAGGAAAGTTACACACAAAACATGAGTATCAAATACTCCCATGGTCTTAATTCCTCAGTCCTCACATTGCAATCAGGTAGAATAAATAAATGAATGTATGTTAGAAAACATGCATATATTTCTCAAAACAAGAGAATCTCATCTAAGACTATAACCCTATAAACAAAAAGTGTGATCATTTTGCTGCAGATCTGAGTAGATCACAAATTTAGTACCAGACCTCAAGTTCAAAATGTAGTAGTAATAATAATGCATTATGCATATACATGATGTTAATTTTATGCATGCTTCTACCTTATAATGTAGCATAGTTGCTTCAAAAGAGAGAGGCTAATGCTACATTACATAATAACATGGCACTTTCAAATTTCTTTGGCTTCTAAATGCAAATTCAAATAGGTAAACAACAAACTGATTAATACCAGATCATCATCATCCAGGATAAGTCCCTTATCGCTTCCTTCTCGTTCCCTGAGTAATTTATTTTCTTCTTCAAGTTGAGCACAGCGCGCTTTAGCAAATGCTAAATCCGCTTTAACGGTTTTTAGCTCACGAAGAAGTAATTTTGCTTTTGCTGCTGTTGCCAATGCCACCTGAAATCAAAACAAAAGAAAATGTAGCTTGTTTGGTTACATAAGAATTTAACAGAACTTGGATAGTAGAATATGTATGTTCCATATGTGAACTAAATTTAAATTCATCACATGAGAGGGACTAAGAACAGATTCTACTAAGTTAAAATGTATTAACAATTCCAAAATCATTATAAGATGTTCTATCATCTATGCCTACACTATAACAACTAACGAGACTGCAACCATTATACATGATTACACAGTTGGCACCTTACGTCTCGGGATTGCTTAAGTTGTGTTTCATGATTAGAATGAGACTGTGTCTGATCTGATTGCTGCCATGGATTCCTTATACTTGAAGCTTGGTTTGTGTCACCTTTTCGCCTGATTTGAGATCTCAGGTCTGCTGTCTTACTCTCCACCATTGTTCTTCCATCCTGAGGAAATCAAAGAAGTTACATTGAAGATATATAACAATCATCGATGCGCACTATCAAACACATGAAATTCAGATAAACACATCAACAGATAGATAGATAGAGTTACCTCATAAGCCTTCTCACTGATGTTGTTTCCTGACTATTTGAAGAAGAAATGCTAGCAAAAGTATGCACAGTGACCTTCCCCTGCACTGAATTCCGAGCATGTATTACTTATGAATGCCTCTTCAGACATGAGTGCAAAACATTGAAATACATTCAATTTGCATGGAAATTTTCATTATAACTATGTCGATTCAACTTCAATTTCAATATAATTACATACATTTCATTCAAGTACATCATAACCTAATAACCCTATTTCTGGTAAGCAAAAATCATATTCATAAGATTACCAGATTTTAGATTTTGGTGAGATTTAGAAGCAGCCCTGGTGACATGAGAGGATGAAGAGTTAGCAGAAACGCGAAAAGTCCCAAAAGCGAAAGGCTTTCTTCTTGTGAAGACGTTTTTTGAGGAGGAATGTCCCAGAAGCAGAGGTTTAGGGGAAGAAACAAGGGCTAAGTTAAGATTCTCCATTTCGAAGGTATGAAAACCGAAAATTGACGAAACTAAGAAATTGGTGGTGGTTGTGAGATGAGGAAGCGAAAGAGGTTTGAAAATTTTGGGGGAACTAAAGATAGTTGAGAGTGGTCTGTGGCGGAATGAGAGTTTGGGTTTCGGGTTCCTTGTTTGCGGTAGGGATAAGTGAAAAATATCAATTTATGATTTGGAACTTGGATTGCTAGAGAATATACTAGCAAATAAAATGCAAGGTAAAAAAGTTTTTTAAAATGGGAAAAATGAAACACTGGTCTTTTAAAAATATAAAAAGAAAAACCAAAATCTACTTATCAAAAAACTCCATAAAAGTCCATGTGAGTTACCTCACTTGGATGGGATATTCTTAGATCTTAGTAAATATGAGTGGTTAGGGTGGCTCACGGTGGTAATAAACTTTATTTAGTGATATTTATAATGTTTACGGAGTAGAAAGTGAATTGATGTTTTATGTATTTTAAGAGCTTTTTAACTTTTTTACGGCGACGGGTGTTTTACCGTCGTGCCCATGAGAATTTTTAAAGGTTTTGGGTGCGACGGTTGTTTTACCGTCGTGAAATGAATTTTAGGACGGATAATTTTACCGTCGTGAAAGGTTTAAGGGTGCGACGGGTGCTTTACCGTCGTGATATGCCTTTTAGGACGGTTAATTTTACCGTCGTGACTAGTTGTTGGTGAAAAATCAATGTTAAAAGTGTTAAATGGGGGCCGACGGTTGTTTTACCGTCGTAATAATAATATTATGATGGTTAAATATACCGTCGCAAAATAAATATTAGGGACGGTTGGTGTCAACTGTCGTAAACACTGTCTCTATATGTCAATTACGACAGTTATCATATAACTGTCGCAATTTTTGTGTCGTTAAACACTAATTTTCTTGTAGTGGATCTTCACATTTATTAGTCAAACTTTTGGCAAGCGGGGTCTTCTCAAATAGGATCTCATAGCTATCCATCAGGCGTTGAATTCCTTTCTTCAGCCCTTCGCATCCATTGAGTTGTTTGGCATAGCAAACACAGTCCTTTACACAGCCAGGGAAAATCCCGGCTTTCAACTGATTATTTTTGATGATGTCTAATGGAGTAGTCAAATCTTCAACAGAGTCAATGAAAATGGTATCTTCAACAACATTGACACCCTTTCCATGATTTGGCATAGGCGCGGTGATTACATTCGGAGTTGGAGGAGGGTCAAATTCAATAGTCTTGTTATCAATCAAATCCTGAATTTTATTCTTCAGGGCCCAGCATTGGTCAGTCTCATGCCCGGGACTACTTGAATGATATGCACATTTGGCGTTCGGGTTATACTTTGGTGAAGAGGTATCTGGATTGGCAGGAGGATCACGCAATGTCACCAAATTAGCCTTTAGTAAGTGTTCTAAGGCTTAGGATAGTGACATGCCTATCCTCGAGAATTGTCATCTCGGTGTTTCAAAACATTGATGATTAGCAGATGGTCTTTAAGCAGGAATTGGATTGGAGATTCGGACAACATTAACTGTTGTACCCCAAAATTTTCCCTCCCATATTTCTCAACACATGGCAAGTGAGGTCCCCAAATTGCTCAAGGAAGTTCAAAAGTTGACCAGACAAACTCTCTCCTAAGGCAGTCTATCTCAAATTAGGGTTTCATTTTGCATCAAGATGATTGATTCCAAAGGGTCTCAAATGCTCACCATTGTCCTGACATGTTCTCAAGATCATCCATGTCAAGTTTCAAGCCTTGTAGAGGAAGTTTGCTCAGCCAATTGCTCAAAGGCTTGAAAATCGACTATGCTAGGTCAAAAGTCAATTGTGGCCCACACACAGTCAAACTTCAATATTTTTGGTCAACGTCCTCATTTTGAAGTATTATTCATCATTTGATCAATGGTTGATCATGATTCCTCAAGGATTGCTCACAATTCATGAAAACCCAAAAGTTGCCAAATTAGGGTTTGGCAGGAAAATTCAACTCAACTTTGACCAAGCATAACTTTCTCATGATTTATCATAAATGAGCCATCCAAAGCTCATTTTGAAGAGGATGAAATCCCCTACAATTCATCTTCATCTCCCAAGTTCAAAATATTCACTCACAAGAATATATGAATTTTGACATTATAGGCATTTTGAAAAGTCAACAAGAACACCTTTTGGGTCAAAGCTCCATACATGAACATGGAAGACTCAATAGAGATGATACCAAAAGGGTTGTTTAGGGGACATAATAAGCTTTCTAAAAAGTCCAAGAACACCTCTCTAGGGTCAAAATTGATAGAGTTATGCATTGTCCAATTTAACCTTTTTTGCAAAATAGCCAAAAGTCAAATGTGCTCAAATTTGCATCTTTTGCTAAATGGGCCCAACTTTTTATGCTTGCATCTCATCTCTAACATAGTCCACGACCTATGGGACCCTCCATGCGTTATTTATTCATTTATTTAATTTATTTTTATTTTTATTCATTTAAAATTCAAATAAAATCAAATAAATCCTAATAAATCATATATTATATTTTAGGGATGATTTTTTGCATTGAAAGAAGATCTTATATGCTGTCAATTGAAGATCAACTCGTGAAAGGTCAATTTTGTTGGAAAAAGATTGGATTTGATCAAAATTGGAAAGGAATCATATTCCATGAAAGATCAAATCAAATCTCCATGATGAGAAAGATTGAGGTCGTTTTTGTTGACCAAATAGTTTGTAGTACATATACAGAAGGAGACCAATGCATAAAGAGGTTGGAAGCAGTCGTTCAGAGGTGAAACAAAACTCAAAAATATTCAATAAAAGTGGTGATTCAATTTCCATATTAGAGGCCAATTCATACCATTCTCACGACACCAACAGGTTCTTGGACATCTCTAGAAGGAATTCCAACTATTTGCAAGCTCTCTCACGCCTGGAATTGTAGGACATAGGTATCACGAATTTCTTCTAAATTCAAATTCAGTTTCATTGATTTACTCATCCTATGCATATTTTGATTGTATATTCGTGTTTATCATTAAGTTTGCAAACGATTGGTACCATTTAATTGCATTTCTAACGCCTGTACAGGATGTTGCCATAGCTAGGGTTTTGTATTCTTGATTAGGGATTTGCAGGATAGGCAAAATTAGGCGTTGATTATGGTACCATGAGACTCGTGAGGATGAAACGAGTTGATTGGTACCAGCCATGGCCATTTATCTTGAGCACACATGATTTTTGAAGTACACATGGATATACCTACAGTAAGTATCTGTAGGTAAAAGCTTGCCATCTAAAACGACGGTTTGGGAGGAAGGCGATGATGCGTGTTATCCCCTGGTTGGGTGATTTGAATTTGGCGCGTTTTGAATTAAAACGTTTTGTTTTTATTATATCATAATTGATTTCCATTATATATTCAAACAAACCAATTGGCTCAGTTGGTAAGCGTGTAGGGGAAAAGTGCAAAGGGCCTGGGTTTGATTCCCAGGTCCCAACCTTCATTCCTAATATTCTTTAATAGGTAATCCAACGTTTTGCAAGTCAAGAGGCTCACCGTGTACCATCAGGATCTGGCCCTCCAATTCATCAATGCCCCAGATCAACATACCACCATGGGAGGACCACCATGCGCCTCAGTCAAGCATGCACACTGGATTGGGGCGAAGTTAAACAGGCCTTAGCCATTTGGGCCCAGGAATTTATATTTCAACCCACCTCAATTGATGAACAGCACCAGGCCCATTGCTAATCCTTTTTATATTTCTTTTCTTTATCATTTTTTTATTCTTTTAATTTCTTTTATTTGTTTAATTTACAAATTAATTTATTTTTTCACAAAAAAAAAACATAAAATCAACAACTCGCCAAAATTAGGATTAGTCTTTTTTTATTATTCTCATCAAAATTAATTTAATTTAGGTTTAACTTAGAGAAGTTGTAATTTATTTTCATAAATAAAAATCAAAAATAGAAATTAGGTTAACTTTTAATTTTATTTTTCTCTTTCTATCAATAAATAAAAACACAAAAATAGGTTTTTAGAATAAATTAGTTTATTTTCCCTAATTTAAAATTAATTAGAATTAGGATTTTATTTTTTAATTTAATTGTTTCCTTATTTTTCTTAAATAACAAAACATTACAAAAAAACATTTTATCGCAAATAGGTTTAGTCAAGGGTCAAAACCCTAGTCGTTTCATATTTAATTCATCACCCGCTTGTTAATTATTTTTGCCAATATTTTTGTAACTGCTCATGGTTTGTAATAGTTAATTTAGGGTTTTATTTACTGTTTAAATTTCCGGGTTTTTGGCTATGTAATTAATCCCCCTCCCCGAAGCCTCGTAATAGCGTAGATTTACTTTCTCGCATTTTTTTAATTCCTGCAAATATTAAACTGTTTAGATGTATGCTAATAGGATTGTATGACAAGAATGCATGACAAATTAATACGGTTAAAAGACCCTAAAGTGCAAAGATAAATAACTGAAACAAATCACTCGCACATATCACTCTTAGGGTATGCTCTCATTTCGGTTGCCTCCGGTAAACGATCATTAAGCATAGGGTGTCTTAGTGGTAACCCTCCAATCTAAAAGATCAAACGTCCCATTCGAATGTTGCCTCGGAAATGTTGTCTCGAATATGATCTTAAGACTCTAGGGTTATTACTAAAGTGTCCTAACATTGCTTTAGTGATCGTACGTCCCTTTTGAATTGACCCTTACAAATTCCAACAACGGCGCTACCTATTTCTCAATAGTAGGATAGCGCTGTCTAAAGGAACAAGAATAGAAATGATCTTTTTTTCGAGTAGGTAGATGCTAGTAGGTACTTGCTCAAATCAAAAACTTTTCACACTCACACTTTTTAAAACAATTTTTAAAACAAACTTCGTCACACCCTTGAGGACTGATACAAGGGTTATCACGAAGTAAAACATTTTCAAAACAAGCACACACACAAGCAATTTTAAAAAAATATGAGCAAGTACCTAAGAGCCCATGGAAAACCATGGATAGAAAGGGTGTTAATACCTTCCCTTTCTATAATCTACCCCCCGTACTCAAAAACTTGAAAAAGGCTTCTTTCTGTACTTTTTTCCTTTCCGATTGGATGAAATAAAACTCAGTGGCGACTCTTGCTTACCGCAACATTTTGCAAACAAAAAACGCAAAATGCAAACCATCACTTCAAACAGTCGTTTCTGCCACTGTATCACAGAAATGGCGACTTTGCTGGGGATAAGAATAAGTGGGGTATACCTTAGGATCTAGTTCATCATAATTGCTTCTCTTGATTGCTTTGATTGCTTTACTTTTAAGGGTTTTGTTCGGAGATACTATAGATCCTAACCCGGATCTGGGGACACCTTTTAGGTAAGTAGCAATAGACTGTGAGGGAACTGTACAGCGTAGACCGATACGGTTGAAGAAGTAGCTATGTTGATGTGGCACATTGGTTGGTACCGGTATCCCTTGTGGAGAAACGAGTAAAATACGGGGCCGTTGCGTGGTGTTAAGCGGGGTCGAAGGTTTTCTAGCCAAATTTCTGATAGATCGGGCTCAGCTATTATGGGATAATTTGGATTTTTAGTCTTTTGAAGATATCTTGGCTCTCCTTACCTATGGTTTGGTTCTCTTCCCGAATCCGAATTCCTTTGTAGATGTGAACATTGTCAAGATTTTCCTTTCTCGCAACCCTATGCCTACCTTGCTTGGAGATGTCTTGCATGCCCTCTATACTCGTACCGTGAAGAGAAGAGGGACTCTTATGTGTTGTATTTAGTTGTTGTCGAGGTGGTTTATTTCTCACCTCCCTAAGTCTGTGCTGAAGAACGAAGAAGGTTTGGGTTGGTCCTACATAATAATGTCACTTGCTCATACAGATATTCTTTGGTGTTCCCGGGATATGGAAGACACTGCTGTTATTGACTGTTGTGGGGGGTATCCTAATGTCCCCTTGCTTGGAATCAGTGGAGGTATAACTTACAATCATTGTCTATCTTTGCAACAATTTGGTCGTGCTCGAAGAGATGGTGCCCATGAGTTGCTTCTTGAGGACATCGTATTTGACTATAAGGAGGATGTTAAGAAGCATCACCGGAGGTTTATACGAGCTTGGGGCATGGTGAACAGATCTGACCCCCAAGAGTTGGGACTGAAGACTTCCCTTCCTATGCAGCCTTACCTCCAATGGGTCCGAGCTCGTGCCCAGAAGCTTGGGATGCCCTATGAGGCCCTGTTACTAGTGATTGTGGAGCCCACTAATGAAGAAGGCATTCCTTACACGATTCTCTATCCTTACATACCCACCGATCCTGGGGAGTTGCAGAGGTCTTGGATTCAGCTGAGAAATGAGCGGGAAACATACCGAGAAAAGTACCATGAGCAAGAAAGGAAGGTTTTAAATCTCACCAGGCAGCTCGAGGAAGAAAGAGTGCTTAATGACTACATCGGCACAAAGAGAAAGCGACCATGGGACTTTTGATTTTGCTTTTTCTAGTTTTAGATTTTGTTTTATTTACTTCTTTGTAACGCCTTAAAAGGCATTGTTGAACCTTTCAAAGTTTAAGCTAATAAAGTTTTGTTTATTTTTTGGTTTACAAATTTAAATCTCCCAAAGTCTTTGAAATCATTACATACGCATCCCATTATCATGCACACCATTACAGGTTTCTCATCTTCTTCGCTGTTTATTTCAGTAGAAATTTCTTCCGAGCAAGCCATCAAAGATCTTCAGGCACATAACGCCCAATTCCAACAGATGTTCATAAGTCTGGCTAAAGGACAAGAGGATTTGAAGACTCTTATTCTGAAAGAGAAGAAGAAGAAGAAGGTCGGTATTCTGAACATGGGTAGAAGATTCAGAGAAAGGTTGAGACAACCAGCTGATCTGACCTCCTCATCCAAGGACGGGGAGAACCAAGAGAGAGCAAAGGACCCTAGTCTAGCAGTTTCTGATAACGATGCGGATTACGATGATGAGTAATATCCTCCTGCCGAAGATAGGTACAAGCAGCTAGAAGACCGTCTAAGTGCTATGGAGATTCAGAAAATCCCTGGTTTGGACTTCAGAGAATTGGGACTGGTATCGGGAGTGGTCATCCCTTATAAGTTCAAAGCTCCGGTTTTCGCCAAGTACGATGGAGTATCCTGTCTAAAACTCCATTTCCGCTCATATGTCCAAAAGATTCAACCCCACACTGCTGATAGAAATTTGTGGGTGCACTTATTTCAAGATAGTCTGTCAGGAACTCAGCTTGAATGGTTTTATCAGTTGGAAGGAGCCAGTGTCTGAAACTGAGAAGACCTTGTTGCTGCTTTTTACAAGCAGTATCAATATAATGCCGACCTTGCTCCCACTCGTACTCAGCTCCAAGGTATGTCCATGGGTGCAGGTGAAGGTTTTAAGGACTATGCTCAAAAGTTGACAGACTTAGCTGGAAGAGTCCAACCCCCTTTGTCTGATAGGGAGCTGGTTGACATGTTTCTAGGGACACTATCTGGTCCATTTTTCAATCACTTGATCGGCAGTTCGTCATCTGGGTTTACTGAGTTGATTTTGACGGGAGAAAGAGTAGAGGTTGGCATTCGAAGTGGTAAAATACAGAAGGATGCTTTGTCAAGCGCATCAAAGAAGTCGTTCACCGGTAAGAAGGAAGCTAGTGTATTCTACGACCCGAGGGGTCAAAGCAGATCTGAACACCGTCAAACGGTAAATGCTGTAGTGATATCAAGACCCGCAGTTGCTCCACAATGCAACAATCAGCAAAGGGTGGAAAGACCACAACAACAGTTTACCCGCATCAACATGACTTTGGCTGAAGTTCTGCCTCATCTATTAAAATCCAACTTGGTAACTTTAAAAGAGGCTCCCAAGAATCTGAACACTGCTTCTCCCATGTACAATCCCAATGCGCGGTGCGCCTACCATTCCGAGAGTCCTGGCCACGACACAAAAGATTGTTGGGCTCTGAGGAATAAATTACAAGATTTGCTGGAAGCTAAAGAGATTGAGTTTGATGCTCCGGAAAAGCCAAACATTATAACTGCTCCTATGCCCAAACATGGTCGTGGAGTCAATGTTGTGGACACCGATTTGTTTGTGACCTCTGTGGAAGAAATTTTTACTCCTTTGATGATGATTAAGAAGAATTTGTTGTTGGCCAGTTTATTTCCGGGATGTGATGAAGGTTGCCATATGGGTTCAATTCTACCTTTCGGTTGTTGTTTATTGAAGTCAGGTGTTTAGCGCTTGATGGATAATAAAGAAATTTTCTTTGAGAAGACTATGATTCTGTTTGAAGATGTTTCCGTCGTAACCATTTCCGCCAATCCTTCCAAGGTTTCCTCGAGAAAACCTGTTAGGGTTACACCTGTTCCAAGAATTTCTCCGTTAATAATCACCGCTCCGGGTCCCATCCCATATACCTCAGATAAGGCTATCCCATGGCATTACGGTGCTGATGTATATTACCATGGTGTTAAACAAGATCTGAGGACTGAAGAAGCCGATATAGATATCAGTAATATCGTCGGGACCAGTAAGGTCACCAGAAGTGGAAGACTCTTTTCCCCCGAGATTTCCCCTCCGACTATCCACAAACCTATTGTCATTCTGTTTGCTAGTACATCAACTACTGTCCCAGTTACTATTCCAGTTATCACCCCTGTCGCCGAGTCATCTGGGACTCGGGGCAAAGAAATCATAGGTGAGCCTGCCCGGACAGAGGCACCTAAGAAAATCATTGTAGAAACCTCTAAACAAGAAATAGAGGAAATTTTAAAAATTATCAAGAAGAGCGACTACAACGTAGTCGAGCAGCTGGGGAAGACCCCGTCAAAGATCTCCATGTTGTCCTTGTTGTTATGTTCTAAATCCCATGCGAAGGCTTTAATTGAATTTCTCAAGACTGCGCATGTGCCGCAGGAAACTTCTGTAGATCAGTTCAAAGATTACGTAGCTAGCCTGACCGCTGATAATGGGTTGGGTTTCTCAGATGTGGATCTGACTGCTAAAGGGAGGAATCATAATGATGCTCTGCACGTCTTGATCGAGTGCAGGGGCACCACTATGGCCCATGTACTGGGAGATATCAGGTCCTCATTGAATGTTCTGTCAAAGAAATCATTAGACCTTTTGGACTGTGAAGGTTTGATTCTAAAACCGAGTAACATTGTGGTAAGGGCTTTTGATGGATCGAAGAGAATGGTGCACGGGGAGGTGGACATCCCTGTCAAAGTGGGTTCTTAGACTTTTGCATCCACCTTCTACGTGATGGATATCAGGCCATCATATTCTTGCTTGTTGGGTCGTCCTTGGATTCATAAGGTTGGGGCAGTGACTTCCACACTCCATCAAATGCTGAAATATTCGGTGAAGGGGAAGATTATCACAGTGCAAGGTGAAGAGGAGTATATGGTGAGTCATCTCAATTCCTTCTGCTACATGGAGATGGACGGGGAATTCATAGAAACGCCTTGTCAAAATTTCGAAGAGGTCCCTCAGTTCTCGACATCAACCGAAGTTGCTGCCAACAAGCCTCCGTTGAAGATGACTTCTCTCAAAGACGCCAGGGCTGTAATTGAAGAAGGTGGGTGTACTAATTAAGGTCAGCTCCCTGATTTCACTCACAAAACTGGCAAATTTGGTTTGGGCTTTACTACAGGGGCTCAAAGGGTTGTTAGGCGCACACGGATTGGAAGACCTCCTCTGCACATCAGCAATCGGGGAGTTAATGCAATTGAAGACGGTGAAGAAGATTCAGACATCGACAGCTGGATCTACCCAACAACTAATGGTGGATTAAACAATTGGACGGCAAACGACTTCATACATGTTTCTTTTATTCTACAGTAATTGACTTTTGTTTTAAGATTTGTAATAAACTATTTGGAACTTTGTGGCCTGGTGCCTTGCCCAAGGCACCTTGGCTTTTCTTATGAGGGCTTATTACTGTTAGAACAATGTTTGAATCTAGTACCCTATAATTAAGTTTTGATGATAACAAAGTGAAAAGATATAGTAGTTAAATATTTCATGATTGAATTATATGCTACTTAAAATTACTATGCTCTGACTTGCAGATATGCTGATTAAAATAAGCAAGATCACGTTCTCAGCATCAGAATATGAGTTTGCACACCAGCATCAGAAGTTGCTGAATCAGAACGTCAAGATCAGAAGATCAACGCTTGCACATGCTGAAGCTTGATGAACAGAACTGCGCGTAAAATACTCTGATACAGAATCAAATTAGTTCATCAGCAGCGAAGCAGAATCAGAATGAGCCAAGCCAGAACGTGCATTGAAGAAGCAACGGTACTGTGCATTGAAAGCTAATCAATACCAACGGCATCATTCTAGACAAGATCTGCTCAGAAAGGAAAGCTTGTTAATAGCATTGAATCAAGAATATTTGCTTCAACGTTCATCTTCTCAAGTGCTATATAAACCAAGCTTTGAAGATTATCACGGCTAATGCTTCCAAACTCTCTACACGCAAAAAGCTGAACAGTAATCTTAACTCTACAAGTTTTGCTAAACCACCAAACTCTGATACTCTATTAGCGTTTAGCATCTTTGTATTCTAAGCTTCATTTGTGTAAACATCACAGTTGTGATATAGTTTTTGTAGAAAACATTCATACACACTTGTTCATTCCTTTGTAAGAAAGTGTTGCCTTGACAAACCGGATTGTGGTTTGAATCAAGAAGGTTTTAGCAGTTGCTAAAGCAGATTTGTATTCAGTTGAATATAGTGAATTAAGACCTCGTTGGAGAGAGGCGAAATCACCTTGAACGGGTGGACTGGAGTAGTTTGAGATCAAACGAACCAGGATAAAAATACCTTGTCATTTGCTTTAAAGTTTCCAGTTTTACAATTCAACCCCCCCCCCTTCTTGTGTTTTTCACCCCTTCAATTGGCATCAGAGCTCCTGGTTCTGAGCTAAAACACTTAACCGTGTCAGTAAAAGATCCAGCGTCAGAAAAACACTATGGCAGGAAACAACTCTCATTTCAGCAATGACAACAATGAGGATAGAGACAGATTCAGCGGCAAACCTCCAGTCTTTGATGGAGAAAACTTTGACTACTGGAAAGACAGAATTGAAAGCTTCTTTCTAGCACATGATGCTGATCTGTGGGATATGGTGACAGATGGATACACGCACCCTGTTAATGCAACTGGTCAGAAGATTGATAGAAAATCAATGACTGATCAACAAAAGCGTGATTTCAAGAATCACCATAAGGCCAGAACCATCCTCCTCAGTGCTATCTCCTATACTGAGTATGAGAAGATCTCCAACAGAGACACAGCTAAGAACATCTTTGATTCTCTCAGAATGACGCATGAGGGCAACGTCCAAGTCAAGGAAACAAAGGCTCTGGCGCTCATTCAGAAGTATGAGGCGTTTAAAATGGAAGAATCTGAATCCATTGAAACTATGTTCTCCAGATTCCAGATTCTGGTAGCTGGTCTCAAAGTTCTGGACAAGGGGTACTCTACTGCTGACCATGTCAAGAAGATAATCAGAAGTTTACCCAAGCAGTGGAGGCCTATGGTTACTGCTCTGAAGCTGGCGAAAGATCTCAACAAAATCACTCTGGAGGAACTTATAAGCTCCCTCAGAAGTCATGAGATAGAGCTGGAAGCTGACGAGCCTCAGAAGCAAGGTAAGCCTATAGCTTTAAAATCTAACAGAAAATCTGAATCTAAAGTTTTGCAGGCAGTTGAAGAAACATCTGATGGATCCTCATCAGAAGAAGACGAGCTTTCTCTTCTCTCCAGAAGAGTAAATCAACTGTGGAAGCAAAGACAAAAGAAATTCAGGAATCCCAGAAGATCTGATCAGAACGAGTCTTCCTCCAGATACAGAAGAACAGATTCTTCCTCTGGATACAGAAGATCTGAAGGCTCCTCAGGTAGCAAGAAGCCAAATACAAAAGACATCATCTGCTACGAGTGCAATGAGCAAGGTCACTACAAGAGTGACTGCCCAAAGCTTCAGAGGGAAAAGCCAAAAAGGAAGTTTGGAAGAGAGAAGAAGAAAAGTCTCATGGCCACATGGGATGACTCTGACTCGTCTGAAGCTGACTCAGAATCAGATGATGAAAGGGCGAACATAGCGCTTATGGCTAACATTCCAGATGACAGTGAAGCTTCTGACTCAGACTCAGAATCAGACACAGAAGAGGTATTCCCTAACTTCGCTGTTAATTTTACAAAGGCTGAACTTGCTGAAAGCCTAAATGAAATTCTGGAACGTTATCAGCAGATTAGAGCTAAATTCAGAGACCTGAAAAGGACTCTTGAATCTGACTCTAATAAGTCTGAGAGTCTCAAATTGGAAAACTCTGAGCTGAGAGATAAAATTTTAAAATTAGAAAACTCTTTACAAAACTCTCAGAAGGTACCAATTTCTGAAACTCCCAGCAACGCTGATGAGATCATCAAGGAGTATGATCATAGTTTCCAGAAGTTCCTTGCTAAAAGCATAGATAGAAGCAGAATGGCTTCAATGATCTATGGAGTTAGCGGAAACGGCAGGAAAGGAATAGGATACCTAGGTAAGGTTCCTACACCTAAAAATGTCATGGATTTAACAATTAAATACACTCCTCTAAATTCACACTTTGTGTATGGTCACACACATGACATCAAATATACTAGTAGTAATCACTTTGTGAAACCAAAATTCAACCAGAGTTTTGGTAAAACTAACAAATCAGGACCCAAGAAGATCTGGGTACCTAAGGATAAAATAATACATGTTGCAGATATCTTTAGCAGCAAGTCAGAAACACCAATCATGGTACCTGGACTCTGGCTGCTCACGTCACATGACGGGAAGAAGGCATATGTTCCAAAGCCTGGAACTTAAGCCTGGAGGCCACGTTGGCTTTGGAGGCAATCAGAGGGGAAAGATAATTGGCTCTGGAACTGTAGGTAACGGAAATCTTCCCTCTATTAATAATGTTCTGCTTGTTGATGGATTGATGCATAACCTGTTATCCATAAGTCAATTAAGTGATAACGGTTATGATATAATCTTTAATCAAAAATCATGTAAAGCTGTTAGTCAGAAAGATGGGACTATCCTATTTAATGGTAAGAGGAAAAACAACATTTACAAAATCAAACTTTCTGAACTTAAGAGTCAGAACGTAAAATGTCTTCTGTCTGTTAACAACGAGCAATGGATCTGGCACAGAAGATTGGGACATGTTAGTATGAGAAGAATATCTCAGATTAACAGACTCAATCTGGTCAGAGGACTTCCAAATTTGAAGTTCAATTCAGATGCTCTGTGTGAAGCATGTCAGAAAGGCAAATTTGCAAAACCCTCTTTTAAATCCAAAAATGTTGTTTCTACCTCTAAGCCATTAGAACTTCTGCACATTGACTTATTTGGACCAGTTAAAACTGCTTCTGTCAGTGGCAAGAAGTATGGGTTAGTAATCGTAGATGACTATAGCAGATGGACATGGGTAAAGTTCTTAAGACACAAGGACGAGTCACACTCTGTGTTTGTTACCTTCTGTAACCAAGTTCAGAATGAAAAAGATCTTAGAATCGTTAAAGTCAGAAGTGATCATGGTGGAGAATTTGAAAATAAAGATTTTGAGTCATTCTTTAATGACAAAGGCATTCTGCATGATTTCTCTTGTCCTAGAACTCCTCAACAAAATGGAGTTGTAGAACGAAAGAACAGAACATTGCAAGAAATGGCCAGAACCATGATCAACGAGACAAACGTTGCTAAGACTTTCTGGGCAGAGGCAATAAACACAGCGTGCTACATTCAGAATAGAATCTCAATAAGACCTATTCTGGAAAAGACTCCATATGAATTGTGGAAGAACAGAAAGCCCAACATTTCGTATTTTCATCCATTTGGATGTACTTGCTATATGTTAAACACTAAGAATTATTTGAACAAGTTTGATTCTAAGGCACAGAAGTGTATTATGTTAGGATACTCTGAACGCTCAAGAGGGTACAGAGTATACAATACAGAAACACAGATTGTGGAAGAATCAATCAGTGTTCGTTTTGATGACAAGCTTGACTCTGAAAAGTCAAAGCAGAATGAAAATCTTGCAGGTATAGAAATTGAATTTGCAGGTTCTGAAGACAAGTCATCAGAAGCTCTCAACACAGACATTCCTTCAACGTCTGAAAGAAGCAATGCTAGAAATCCTACAACTGCTGCTGATCAACCTCAGAAGAGATTACCCAGAAGCAGTTTGGATCACCCAGAAGAGACTATCCTAGGAAGAAAGGAAGATCCAATCAGAACAAGAGCAAGCTTCAGAAACTCTGAAGAAACTCTGATGGGACTTGTGTCTCTGATTGAACCTTCTTCTATTGATGAAGCACTTCTGGACAATGACTGGATTCTGGCAATGCAAGAAGAGCTGAATCAATTCACCAGAAACGACGTTTGGGATCTCGTTCCAAGACCAAAAGGATTCAACGTCATTGGAACAAGATGGGTGTTCAGAAACAAGCTCAATGAACAAGGTGAAGTCGTCAGAAACAAGGCACGACTGGTTGCACAAGGTTATAGTCAGCAAGAGGGGATAGACTATACAGAAACCTTTGCCCCAGTCGCCAGGTTAGAATCTATCAGACTCTTAATCTCATTTGCTGTTAATAGAGGCATCACTCTGTATCAGATGGATGTCAAAAGTGCATTCTTAAATGGTTATATAGAAGAAGAAGTGTATGTTCACCAACCCCCAGGTTTTGAAAATACTAAACATCCAGAACATGTTTTCAAACTGAAAAAGTCACTGTATGGTCTGAAACAAGCTCCCAGAGCTTGGTATGAAAGGCTAAGTAACTTTCTGCTTGAAAATGAGTTCACCAGAGGGAAAGTGGACACCACTCTATTCTGTAAAACAGTTAAGAGTGACATTTTAGTCTGTCAAATTTATGTTGATGATATAATCTTTGGTTCTACTAATCCTTCTCTTGGAAGAAAATTTGCTAAGTGTATGCAGGCAGAATTTGAGATGAGCCTCATGGGGGAACTGAAGTTCTTTTTAGGAATTCAGATCAATCAAACTCCAGAGGGAACTTACATTCATCAGAGCAAATACATCAGAGATCTTCTGAAGAAATTTGACCTCTCAGAATGTAAGCCATCAAAGATTCCAATGCATCCCACGTGCATTCTGGAAAGAGAAGAGGTAAGCAAAAGCGTAGAACAGAAGGTCTACAGAGGTATGATTGGTTCTCTCCTTTATCTGACTGCTTCAAGACCTGATATTCTATTCAGTGTATGTATTTGTGCTAGATTCCAATCAGATCCTAGAGAATCTCACTTAACAGCTGTTAAGCGAATTTTCAAGTATCTGAAAGGTACTACTAATCTGGGTTTGTTTTATAGAAAATCTAGTGATTACAGTTTAGTAGGCTACTGCGACGCTGATTTTGCTGGAGACAGAGTGGAACGCAAAAGTACTTCTGGAAGCTGCCAGTTTCTGGGAGAAAATCTGATCTCGTGGTCCAGCAAAAGGCAATCAACTATTGCTCTGTCAACAGCAGAAGCTGAGTACATAGCAGCAGCTGGATGTAGCACACAGATGCTCTGGATGAAAAGTCAGCTTGAAGACTTCCAGATTTTTGAGAGTAACATTCCTATTCTTTGTGATAATACTTCTGCTATTTGCTTGAGTAAGAATCCTATTTTACATTCTAGAGCTAAGCATATAGAAATAAAACATCATTTCATTAGGGACTATATTCAGAAAGGCATTTTAAACTTGAAATTTATAGATACAGACCATCAATGGGCTGATATCTTTACAAAACCCCTTTCAGAAGATAGGTTTAATTTCATTCTGAAACATCTCAGCATGAAAGTATGCCCAGAATGAAAATGCTTTAATTCCATATTTTTATCTTTCAGAATGTAATTATATTACTGTGAACTTCTGATCAATCTTTGTTTCAGAAAGTTAGAACATGCAGATTGTATCAGAGGCAAGTCTAAAGATCTGAGAGTCTAATCTCAAATACAGACGTGCTGATCACTACATCAAACAAGTGTCATCCAATCATCAGCAAATCCCTGAAGCAGAACGCGTGCACGCTTCTGAGAAAGGAAAGCGCTGATTGGGTGCATTGAGACACATGTCTGGTAACCGTTTTTAAGTATCTTTCTCAAATCCCCCAAAATCAGCAAGCATTAAATGCAAAAGTAATCACGCTTGTTAATTGCAATCATTATTTTTTTTTCTCTCTCTTAAAAACGTTTTATTTTTCAAAATAATTTTTGAAAATCCTATTTAAGCACATTACTCTTCATGTTTATTCTTTACGCTTATTCATAATCTCTTAAGAATTTTTCTGCATATCTCCTTCAAAACCCTAGCTTTTCTCAAATCACTCTCAAGCTTTTTGTGTGAGAACAATGGCATCCTCCAGCATTTCTGCAGGAAATCAGAAGAAAGAAACCTCTGAGCAATATCAAGCGCCTACCAGAACTCTTCTCACACCGGTTAAGAATCTTGAGGTTCTCTCTGAATTAATCATCGATTTCGAAAGTTTGAAGGATAATGGATTTGACCTATCTGCTGAAGTCAAAGCTCAGAAGTGGGAGAGGTACTTTGATAGATTGGTTGGACCAACCTTCCCAGAGCTTGTCAAAGAATTTTGGATTCATGCCAAGATTGATAAGCATCTAGTTATCTCTTCTGTCATGGGGAAGAAGATAATAATTTCTGAAGACCTCATTGCCAGGTTAATAGGTCAGAGTGGTGGTGGAGTCCGTTGTGTGGACATGGCTGATAGGTGCCCTGATATTGGTGTGGTAGCAAACTGCATATTCACTCTTGGTTTTCCCAGCAGCAAAATCAAGGATCTGAAGGATCACTGCAGAGTGTGGGCCAAGATTGTCCTAGGCTGTTTCAATCACAGGAAGCCAACAAGCTCTCCTGACTATATAAACGTGGATCAGCAATTTCTGATCTACTTTATTAATCAGAGGGTGAAGATCAATTTGGCACACTTCCTGTTCAATCATCTGAAGACTAGTGTGAAAGAGACTAGAGAAGAAGAAAGAACAAGCTGCACAGGTGGAACCAGCAGAAGAAGACAAGACTCTTCAAGAAGAAAATCCAGCAGAAGATGTAGCTGAAAGTTCTGAGAAGCTTCCTCCTGTTGAAAGTTCTCAAGCTGCCTTGGACAGGCAGGCTCTGGAAGAATTAAGGCTGAATGACTTGCGTCTACAGCAGCGGATGGATGAGAATAATCAGAAGATGGAAGCAAGAATGAATGTCCAGGACAGCAAGATTGATACTGTTGTCACCATGGTTCAGAAGCAGAATGCAACTTCTGAAAAGATTCAGGCAATGCTGGAAAGCCTGTTCTCACGCATGCCCCCACAACCTTGAAATTTTTTTCATGCATGACATTCTCTATATTTTCTTCATTTTCTGATGTACTTTTGACTATGTTTTGACTATGGTTTGTAATGCTATTTTGCTCTAATTCTGAACTATCTTTAATATTATTAGTTTTTCTGATCTAAATCATTTTAGCACATCACCAGCACTTTTTGATTGCTGACAAAAAGGGGGAGAACAAGAATGATATTTAAAATCAATAACGGCTAACTAGACAGAAATTCTCAAACATTCTAACTCTATTACTTGAAATGTTTTTTTTCTGTTTTTGTCTTTAAGTCTACAGGCACAATGAAGACTAGAAGCTCTGATCAAATATGAAGTTCTGATATATGAAGATCTGATCGACCTAACACTCTGATCCGAAGCAAAGCTCTGACAGGAAAAGCTCTGAAGCTCTGCTCTCTGATGAGTCAAAGACTTATAATCTGATGCTCAAAGATAGAAAAAGATCTGACTCTGAAGAACACACATATCAAAGGGAAGTAACAAACTCAGGGGGAGTATCTCTTAACTCTGACTTCTCCGTACTTCTTATTCTGATACATAGATCTGATAACTTTTCACGTTATTTTTTATTTAAAATATCTAGTTTTTGTCATCATCAAAAAGGGGGAGATTGTTAGAACAATGTTTGAATCTAGTACCCTATAATTAAGTTTTGATGATAACAAAGTGAAAAGATATAGTAGTTAAATATTTCATGATTGAATTATATGCTACTTAAAATTACTATGCTCTGACTTGCAGATATGCTGATTAAAATAAGCAAGATCACGTTCTCAGCATCAGAATATGAGTTTGCACACCAGCATCAGAAGTTGCTGAATCAGAACGTCAAGATCAGAAGATCAACGCTTGCACATGCTGAAGCTTGATGAACAGAACTGCGCGTAAAATACTCTGATACAGAATCAAATTAGTTCATCAGCAGCGAAGCAGAATCAGAATGAGCCAAGCCAGAACGTGCATTGAAGAAGCAACGGTACTGTGCATTGAAAGCTAATCAATACCAACGGCATCATTCTAGACAAGATCTGCTCAGAAAGGAAAGCTTGTTAATAGCATTGAATCAAGAATATTTGCTTCAACGTTCATCTTCTCAAGTGCTATATAAACCAAGCTTTGAAGATTATCACGGCTAATGCTTCCAAACTCTCTACACGCAAAAAGCTGAACAGTAATCTTAACTCTACAAGTTTTGCTAAACCACCAAACTCTGATACTCTATTAGCGTTTAGCATCTTTGTATTCTAAGCTTCATTTGTGTAAACATCACAGTTGTGATATAGTTTTTGTAGAAAACATTCATACACACTTGTTCATTCCTTTGTAAGAAAGTGTTGCCTTGACAAACCGGATTGTGGTTTGAATCAAGAAGGTTTTAGCAGTTGCTAAAGCAGATTTGTATTCAGTTGAATATAGTGAATTAAGACCTCGTTGGAGAGAGGCGAAATCACCTTGAACGGGTGGACTGGAGTAGTTTGAGATCAAACGAACCAGGATAAAAATACCTTGTCATTTGCTTTAAAGTTTCCAGTTTTACAATTCAACCCCCCCCCCCCCTTCTTGTGTTTTTCACCCCTTCAATTACTTGTCATTTTCATATATCATTAATAAAACATTGGACGTTTCTTGTATTACAAATTTTGCGCTCCTTGTTTTTCTTTTCTGTCTCTCACCGTATCAAAACAGTTATTCTCTTACACACACTCACGTATCGTAATGCAGATCCATATCCACTCTGGATCCCATTGATAACAACTCCACTACTGCTAGTTATGACTTCGAAAATCCGATCAACCAAGTCGAGGACGAAGGTGAGGATGATTGTGAGGTGCCTGGAGAACTTGCTAGACTATTACAGTAGGAAGAAAGGGCCATACAGCCTCATGAAGAGCCAGTTGAGTCAATGAATTTGGGTACAGAGGAGAACAAGAAAGAGGTTAAGTTACGTGCGAATCTGGAACCTAGTGTCAAACAACGGTTAATACAGATGCTACACGACTACGTCGAGATCTTCGCCTGGTCCTATGAAGATATGCCTAGTTTGGACACTGATATTGTGGTACACCGCCTGCCGACCAAAGAAGACTGCCCTCCGGTAAAGCAGAAGGTACGCCGTATGCACCCCGAAATGTTTGAGAAAATCAAAGCAGAAGTCATGAAACAGTTCGACGCAGGGTTCTTAGCTGTCACTTCTTATTCGCAGTGGGTTGTAAACGTCATACCGGTACCAAAGAAGGACGGTAAGGTACGGATGTGTGTGGACTATAAAGATCTGAACAGGGCAAGCCCCAAGGATAATTTCCCACTTCCTCACATTGATGTTCTAGTCGACAACACCGCGCATCATAAGATCTTCTCTTTCATGGACGGTTTTTATGGCTACAACCAGATCAAGATGGCTCCCAAGGACATGGAAAAGACAACCTTTGTTACACAGTGGGGCACCTTCTGTTACAAGGTAATGCCTTTTGGGTTGAAGAATGCTGGGGCAACTTATCAACGTGCCATTGTCACTTTGTTCCACGACATGATTCACCATGAGATCGAGGTTTACGTGGATGACATGATAGCCAGGTCCCAGACTGAGGAAGAGCATCTTGATCATCTACAGAAACTATTTGACAGGTTGAAGACGTACAAGCTGAGGTTGAATCCGAACAAGTGTACCTTCGGGGTAAGGTCTGGTAAGCTTCTGGGTTTCGTTGTCAGTGACAAAGGTATTCAGGTAGACCCCACAAAGGTAAAGGCCATACAAGAAATGCCAGCTCCCCGCACAGAGAAGGAAGTTAGAGGCTTCTTGGGATGTCTGAATTACATCGTCGGGTTCATTTCACATCTGACTGCTACTTGTGAGCCAATCTTTAAGCTGCTGAAGAAAGATCAAGTGGTAAAGTGGAATGATAAATGCCAGACCGTTTTCAAAAGAATCAAGTAATACCTTCAAGAACCACTAATTTTAATGCCTCCAGTTGAAGGAATACCTTTAATATTATACTTGACGGTGCTGGACAATTTGATGGGGTGTGTGCTCAGGCAGCATGACGAGTTTGGCCGAAAAGAGCACGTCATTTATTACCTTAGCAAAAAGTTTACCGATTGTGAGACCCGATACTCATTGCTCGAGAAAACTTGTTGCGCTTTGGCATGGGCTGCTCGTCGGCTGAGATAGTATATGCTGACTCACACTACCCTATTGATATCAAAGATAGATCCAATCAAGTATATTTTCAAGAAGCCCGCTCTCTCCGGAAGGATAGCAAGATGCCAGATGATCTTAACTGAGTATGACATCTAATACACAACCCAAAAAGCAATCAAGGGGAGTGTATTGGTGGATCATTTGGCGCATCAGGCCGTGGATGACTACCAGTCCATGAATTTCGAGTTCCCGGATGAGAATATCATGTTGGTAACCGACTGTGAAGAACCTGGACCAGATGAAGGACCTTAGGAAGGATCCCGATGGTCTATGTATTTTGACGGAGCCTCGAACGCATTGGGTAATGGTATTGGCGTTGTAATCATATCTCCTGAGGGTTGTCATACTCTATTCACCGCCCGATCATGTTTTAACTCCACCAACAATATGGTAGAGTATGAAGCATGTATCATGGGTCTTCGAGCTGCTATTGATCTGAGGGTTAAGTTCTTAAGTGTATTCGGAGATTCCGCTCTGGTGATAAGTTAGATCAAAGGCGAGTGGGATACGAAGCACCCGAATCTTATTCCTTACAAAGAATATGTACTGACGTTGATCCCACACTTTGAGGAGATAACCTTTGAACATTTCCCGCGAGAAGAGAACCAGTTGGCGGATGTGTTAGCTACCTTGTCTTCTATGTTCAAAGTTAGGTGGGACAATGAAGCTCCCCAGATCACCATTGAGAAGTTGGACAAACTCGCGCATTGCTGTGACATTGAGACTGAAGAGGTAGCTGATAAACCCTGGTTTCATGAGGTAAAGAAGTAACTTGAAGCTCAAGAATACCCCGAGGGGGAATCTGTTAATGATAAGAAGTTTCTAAGAAGTTTCGCTGCGAAGTTCTTCATCAGTAATGGAATCCTCTATAAGCGTAACCATGATTCAACCTTAATGCGGTGTGTAGACAAGAGTGAGGCAGAAATAATCATGGCAGGGGTACATGAAGGTACCTTCGGAACTAATTCCAGCGGATATACTATGGTGAAGAAAATCTTATGGGCAGGATATTACTGGTCCACTATGGAAGCCGATTATTATCAGCACTCTCAAAGCTGTCATAAGTGTCAAGTCTATGCTGATAAGGTGCACGTACCCTCGGTTCCCCTGAATGTTTTGACGGCTCCTTGGCCCTTTTCAATGTGGGGCATCGACATGATTGGCGAGATTATACCTACTGCGTCTAACGGGAATCGTTTCATTCTAGTAGCTATTGATTATTTCACGAAGTGGGTTGAGGCAGCTTCCTTTGCTACATAACCAAGAATGTCATGGTGCAGTTTATTCGACACAATCTGATCTGTCAATATGGTGTACCAGAGAGGATTATTACTGACAATGGTACAAATCTCAATAACACAATGATCACCGAGCTCTGTAAACAGTTCAAGGTACAACATCATAACTCTTCTCCCTACCGGCCGAAGATGAATGGGGCTGTTGAAGCGGCTAACAAGAGCATCAAGAAGATTATACAGAAGATGATGGTGACATACAAAGACTGGCATGAGATGTTACCATTAGCTCTTCATGGGTATCGTACCTCAGCGCGGACATCGACAGGGGCAACACCCTATTCCTTGGTATATGGCATGGAGGCAGTCCTACCCATCGAAGTCCAGATACCCTCTCTCAGGATCATGAAGGATGCAAGTTTGAACGAAGATTACTGGATCCAAACCCGGCTTGATCAGCTGAATCTAATCGATGAAAAGAGACTTACTGCTATCTGTCATGGTCAGACGTATCAAAAGAGAGTGATCAAGGCTTTTAACAAGAAAGTCAAACGTCAAGAATATCAAGTCGGGGATCTAGTGATCAAACGCATCATACTACCGCAAGGTGATCCCAGGGGAAAATGGACCCCCACATACAAAGGGCCATTTGTGGTTAATAACATTTTCTATGGAGGAGCTATGATTCTAACCACCATGGATGGTGACGACCTTCATCACCCCGTCAATGCAGACATAGTGAAAAGATACTACGCATAATCAAAGACCCGCTAGGTTGACTGGCCTAGGAAAAAATAAGGGCTTCCCGACGAACCAAAAGGGTTCGGGCAAAAGTAAGGGATGAAAATGAAAAAAAAAACTGTACACCCGACAAGTCGAAAACCTGAAAAGGCGACTTGGGCAAAAAAGGGTATCCCAGTGGACTGAAAACCCAAAAGGGCGGTCCGGGAAGAAATTAGGGATTACAGCATAACACTATGTCTCATTGGATCATCTTACAACCAGACCTCGATATCGACTATCAAGCTCGGACAACGCTAATCAATCTTATCCATCTTCGGCCAAGCAGCAAAGTGATGAGACGCTTGAAGATATAAAGGCAATAACAGAGTTGGAACCCAATGGGATTGTTTCACATAGCTGTTTTTTCTTTCTGTTATACAAGTTGTAATTTCTATCTTTCGACAGTGTTCTCTTACTAGGACATTAGCCTCCTTGTACAAAATGCCTATTACAGGCCAACTTTGAAAAATCAATACAATCCATTTTCACAAGAAATTTCAAATTTTTTTTCTTTTTTTGTTTTGTTTTACAAGAACGTCCAATGATTCATTTTTGATGTATGCATTTGAAAATAATGGTTGCTCATAAATATTTACATAAGAAACAAAAGACGATTACTCGTAATTCCAGGAACAGGGACAAACAAGAAGTGCCCAAACCTTACAGTTACTCTGCTCATCAGGTACAGGGATAGAATCAGCTGGAGAACATAAGTGGTGGTGCATACACTCCCCACAGAGTAAAAAGTATCCAAAGATAACGACGTCAGCTTTCCCGAACAGGATATAACTCTCCCCAGCTGAGATTCACAATCGCGAGCGAGTCGGTAATTTTTTCCCCAAGCAGAATGTATTTCTCTCACAAGCGGAAATTTAACCTCCAACAAAATGCATTATCACCAGCAATGGAAATTCATCATTGACTGAGTTTTATTTCTCTAAGTCGGCAGATCTATCAACAGAGTATCTCCTCTCCAACAGAGTTATTCCCCGCAGAGTTATCCTCAGACAGATTCTCGTCCGGCAGAATATTTACCAGCCAAGGGGTAAATCCTTGGCACGGTCATCTTTGTTCATCGTCCCCAACAGAAGCAGAGGAACTATGGTTTGTTACAGCAGTCAAGAATACCATTTCTTACACTCTATAAACAACAGTTAGGGATTTATTTTTCGGGCTCAGATTATCACGTCAGCATTTCATGTTCATACATCATGACATGTGCATACATTACATATAACATAATCTCAGTTATATCGAGAACCTCATCACAATACATCTCATGCATCGCACATAACTAACCCTGTATTTCTTCCAGGAAAGACAGTTATTATCAACAATTTCCAGCAGGTCCATGATCAACACTTGAAGCTAAACAAAGTAATCACCGGCACGACAAAAGCAACCTTACCCAGGTTCCCTCTGCAGTTTTACCCAAACTCATATCGAAGTAACCCTACTATCCAGGTTCCTTCTCACAGCCCTACTATATAGGCTTTTCATATCGAGGCAACCCTACTATCCAGGTTCCTTCTCACAACCCCACTATCCAGGTTTTTCATATCGAAGCAACCCTACTATCCAGGTTCCTTCTCACAGCCCTACTATCCAGGCTTTCATATCGAAGTAACCCTATTATCCTGGTTCCTTCTCACAGCCCTACTATCTAGGCTTTTCATATCGAAGCAACCCTACTATCCTGGTTCCTTCTCACAGCCCTACTATCCAAGCTTTCATATCGAAGTAACCTTACCATCCAGGTTCCTTCTCACATTTCTACTATCCATGCTTTCATATCAAAGTAACCCTACCATCCAGGTTCCTTCTTACAGCCCTACTATCCAGGCTTTCATATCGAAGTAACCCTACTATCCAGGTTCCTTATTATAACCTTACTATCCGAGTTCTTCCTCTCTTATCCCCACACAGCAGTCCACAACACTGTAAGACTGGGACCCAATCAAACCCGATTGGTTTCGCATTTCCCCATTAAGTCGCGGTACAACATATACCCCAACCAGATATGCAGTTCACTTCCGCTTCCCAAACCGGAGTTATTCCCCCATAGAGTAACGGACCACTGAAGCTCCTAAAACTCTATTTCTCCCAAGACAGAGACCAGCATTCCCCAGCGAAGTCCTCCTTAACAACAGGTATACGGGTTCTCGCGAAGGAATCTCTTATGCGATCGACACTTCTTCATATGGCATCTTTAAGCCCATCTTCGAAGATTCTCTGTCATATCTTTCGGATGGCATCTTTAAGCCCAACTTCGGCGACCTTCCATCATCTCCTCCAAATGGAATCTATAAGCCCATTCCCGATATCACAAATCAAATCTCACTTCATGCGAGTACAAATTTCTGGGCACTCTAGTGATCAATCATCTTCCACCTTCAGATCACGAAAGGCAGACGAGCCAATCTACATCCTCAGGTTTAAGAAGATTAAACAGGGGCAGCTGTTGTACCCCAAAATTTTCTCTCCCATATTTCTCAACACATGGCAAGTGAGGTCCCCAAATTGCTCAAGGAAGTTCAAAAGTTGACCAGACAAACTCTCTCCTAAGGCAGTCTATCTCAAATTAGGGTTTCATTTTGCATCAAGATGATTGAGTCCAAAGGGTCCCAAATGCTCACCATTGTCCTGATATGTTCTCAAGATCATCCATGTCAAGTTTCAAGTCTTGTAGAGGAAGTTTCCTCAGTCAATTGCTCAAAGGCCTGAAAATCGACTATGCTAGGTCAAAAGTCAATTGTGGCCCACACACAGTCAAACTTCAAGATTTTTGGTCAACATACTCATTTTGAAGTATTATTCATCATTTTATAAAGGTTTGATCACGATTCCTCAAGGATTGCTCATAATTCATCAAAACCCAAAAGTTGTCAAATTAGGGTTTTGCAAGAAAAGTCAACTCAACTTTTACCAAGCATAACTTTCTCATACTTTATCAGAAATGACCCATCCAAAGCTCATTTTTAAGAGGCTGTAATCCCCTACAATTCATATTCATCTCCCAAGTTCAAAATATGCACTCACAAGAAGATAAGAATTTTGATATTATAGGTCATTTTGAAAAGTCAACAAGAACACCTTTTGGGTCAAAGCTCCATACATGAACATGGAAGACACAATTGAGATGAGACCAAAAGGGTTGTTTAGAGGACATCATAAGCTTTCTAAAAAGTCCAAGAACACCTCTCTAGGGTCAAAATTGAGAGAGTTATGCATTGGCAAGTTAACCTTTTTTGCAAAATTGCCAAAAGTCAAATGTGCTCAAATTTGCATCTTTTGCTAAATGGGCCCAACTTTTTATGCTTGCATCTCATCACTAACATAGTCCACGACCTATGAGACCCTCCATGCTTTATTTATTCATTTATTTAATTTATTTTTATTTTTATTCATTTAAAATTCAAATAAAATCAAATAAATCCTAATAAATAATATATTATATTTTAGGGATGATTTTTTGCATTGAAAGAAGATCTTATATGCTGTCAATTGAAGATCAACTCGTGCAAGGTCAATTTGGTTGGAAAAAGATTAGATTTGAGAAAAATTGGAAAGGAATCATATGCCATGAAAGATCAAATCAAATCTCCATGATGAGAAAGATTGAGGTCGTTTTTGTTGACCTAATAGTTTGTAGTACATATACAGAAGGAGACCAAGGCATAAGGAGGTTGGAAGCAGTCGTGCAGAGGTGAAACAAAACTCAAAAAATTTCAAGAAAAGTGGTGATTAAATTTCCACATTAGAGGCCAATTCATACCATTCTCACGACACCAACAGGTTCTTGGACATCTCCAGAAGGAATTCCAACCATTTGCAAGCTCTCTCACGCCTGGAATTATAGGACATAGGTATCACGACTTGCTTCTAAATTAAAATTCAGTTTCATTGATTTACTCATCCTATGCATATTTTTATTGTATATTCATGTTTATCATTAAGTTTGCAAACGATTGGTACCATTTAATTGCATTTCTAACGCCTGTACAGGATGTTTCCATAGCTAGGGTTTTGTATTCTTGATTAAGGCTTTGCAGGATAGGCAAAATTGGGCGTTGATTATGGTACCATGAGACTCGTGAGGATGAAACGAGTTGATTGGTACCAGCCATGGCCATTTATCTTGAGCACACACGATTTTTGAAGTACACAGGGATATACCTACAGTAAGTGTCTGTAGGTAAAAGCTTGCCACCTAAAACGACGGTTTTGGAGGAAGACGACGATGCGTGTCATCCCCTGGTTGGGTGATTTGAATTTGGCGCGTTTTGAATTACAGTGTTTTGTTTTTATTATATCATAATTGATTTCCATTATATATTCTAACAAACTAATTGGCTCAGTTGGTAAGCATGCAGGGGAAAAGTGCAAAGGGTATGGGTTCGATTCCCAGGTCCCAACCTTCATTCCTAATATTTTTTAACAGATAATCCAACGCTTTGTAAGTCAAGAGGCTCACTGTGTACCATCAGGATTTGGCCCTCCAATTCATCAATGCCCCAAATCAACATACCACCATGGGAGGACCACCATGCGCCTCAGTCAAGCGTGCACACTAGATTGGGGCGAAGTCAAACAGGCCTTAGCCATTTGGGCCCAGGAATTTATATTTCAACCCCCCTCAATTGCTGAACAGCACCAGGCCTATTGCTAATCCTTTTTATATTTCTTTTCTTTATCATTTTTTTTATTCTTTTAATTTCTTTTATTTATTTAACTTACAAATTAATTTATTTTTTCACAAAAATAAACATAAAATCAACAACTCACCAAAATTAGGATTAGTCTTTTTTTTTTATTATTCTCATCAAAATTAATTTAATTTAGGTTTAACTTAGAGAAGTTATAATTTATTTTCATAAATAAAAATCAAAAATAGAAATTAGGTTAACTTTTAATTTTATTTTGCTCTTTCTATCAATAAATAAAAACACAAAAATAGGTTTTTAGAATAAATTAGTTTATTTACCCTAATTTAAAATTAATTAGAATTAGGATTTTCTTTTTTAATTTAATTGTTTCCTTATTTTCTTAAATAACCAAACATGACAAAAAAAACATTTTTTAATCAATCGCAAATAGGTTTAGTCAAGGGTCAAAACCCTAGTCGTTTCATATTTAATTCATCGCGCGCTTGTTAATTATTTTTGCCAATATTTTTGTAACTACTCATGATTTGTAATAGCTAATTTAGGGTTTTATTTACTGTTTAAATTCCCAGGTTTTTGGCTATGTAATTAATCCCCCTCCCCGAAGCCTTGTAATAGCGTAGATTTACTTTCTCGCATTTTTTAATTCCTGCAAATATTAAACTGTTTAGATGTATGCTAATAGGATTGTATGACAAGAATGCATGACAAATTAATACGGCTAGAAGACCCTAATGTGCAAAGATAAATAACTGAAACAAATCACTGGCACATATCACTCTTAGGGTATACTCTCACTTCGGTTGCCTTCGGTAAATGATCATTAAGCATGGGATGTCTTAGTGGTAACCCTCCAATCTAAAAGATCAAACGTCCCATTCGAATGTTGCCTCGGAAATGTTGGCTCGAAAATGTTGCCTCGGAAATGTTATCTCGAATATGATCTTAAGACTCTAGGGTTATTAGTAAAGTGTCCTAACATTGCTTTAGTGATCGTACATCCCTTTCGAATTGACCCTTACAAATTCCAATGACGGTGCTAACTATTTCTCAATAGTAGGATAGCGTTGTCTAAAGGAACAAGAATAAAAACGATATTTTTTTCGAGTAGGTAGATGCTAGTAGGTACTTGCTCAAATCAAAAACTTTTCACACTCACACTTTTTAAAACAAATTTTAAAACAAACTTCGTCACACCCTTGAGGACTGACACAAGGGTTATCACGAAGTAAAACATTTTTAAAACAAGCACACACACAAGCAATTTTAAAAAAAGATGAGCAAGTACCTAAGAGCCCATGGAAAACCATGGATAGAAAGGGTGTTAATACCTTCCCTTTCATAATCTACCCCCCGTACTCAAAATCTCTAAAAAGGATTTTTTATGTACTTTTTTCCTTTCCGATTGGATGAAATAAAAGTCGGTGGCGACTCTTGCTTACCGTGACATTTTGCGAACAAAAAACACAAAACGCAAACCAGCACTTCAAACAGTCGGTTCTGCCACCGTATCACATTAACAGACAGATGATCAACCTTCTTGGTACGGGCCCTTGCCTCATACACAACATTGATTTCTTTCTTTACGGCAAAATGTTTCTTGACAGGATTGGAAGTGGAGGCAGATGTCACAGGAATCTTCCCTCTTTTGATGTCGCTTTCAACTCTTTAACCAGTTAAGATCAACTCGGTGAAACCGGAAGAAGAACAGCCAACTAATAAATTAAAGAATGGACCAGATAAAGTGCCCATAAACATGTCAATGTGCTCCCTATCAGTCAAAGGTGGTTGAACCATACTGGTCAGGTCTCTCCACTTTTGTGTGTATTCTTTGAATTCTTCATTCTTCCCCATTGTCATATCTTGCAACTGAACCCTTGTTGGAGCCAAGTCGGCGTTATACTAGTATTGGTGGTAAAATAGGGTGGATAGGTCTTCCCATGTATTGATATAGGAACCATCCAACTGATAAAACCATTCTAGTTGTGTCCCGGCCAAGCTCTCTTGAAAAAAGTGAACCCAAAGTTTCTTATCAGCAGTGTGCGATTGTATCTTGCGCACATAAGATTTCAAGTGAAGTTTTGGACAATAAACTCCATCGTACTTTGCAAAGACTGGTATTTTGAATTTGTGGGGAATGACAACCCCATAGATCAAACTCAAATCATCAAAATCTAAATCGGGGACGGCTTGGATCTCGACGGCCTTCAATCTGTCTTCTAACTGCTTGTACTTGACACCAGCTAGGGGATACTGCTCATCAAAATAATCATCATCAGATGCTTGACCATTGATGCACCCATCTTGGGTACTCTTAGCTTCTCCAATATGATTCTCATCTTCTTCAGATGAGTCTTTTAATACCAGGATCTGATGGACCGACTCTTTGAACCTTCGACCCATATTGACCAGAGCTTTCCTCTTGGGTTTCTTCTTGGCTGCCAGCAATGCCATCATATCTTGTTGCCCCTTGGCTAGGGCTAGTAAAGTCTATTGGAATTGAGAGTTTTGTGCCTGAAGGTCCTTCACAGTTTTCTCTAGATCCATCTTGCTGAAATAAATAGCAGAAAGATAAGGAAACCTGTTGTGTGAAAACCTGTCATGTTATGATGCATGGAAAATGTATATGCAAATGATTTCAAGGATTTATGGAATTTAAATTTGTATAGAGAAAAGAAATGGACAAACTTCAATTTTCATTAATTAGCTCAAAATGATTACAACGTGCCTCCTTGGGCTTGAAATATAATTTTCTAAGATAAAAAGATTGAACACATCCTCTTCGGCGCAAGGTAGGCGTTCACACTTTGCTCTTCTTGTAACTACTTTGTAAGCTCCAAGACCTTCTTCTCACTAGCGTAGAATTGAGATTCAAAAGTATCTCATTATTCCTTTAGCTGAATTTAACCTTTTTGCAAGTCTTCGAGAGAAGTAGGCATGTCGGGATGGAGGACAGTGTACGGAACATCTCCTTCAACCACAGGTTCCATGATGACTGGTAAGGTGGAGGGATAAGGCATCACAAGTTTCTGAGAACGAGCTCATACCCACTTAAGGTAAGGCTCAAGGGAAATGTAATTCTTGTATCCTAGCGTCTTGCTATCCACTTTGCTTACCATCCTCCAGGCTCGTATAAACCTCTGACGGTAACTTTGATCGTCGCTTTCGTAGTCGAAAACCACTCCTTGGATGAGCATCTCACGGGGACCATCCCTTCGGGAATAACCAAACTGTTGTAAATCTAAGAAGGGGTTGTAAGTGATACCTCCTATAATGCCAAGCAAAGGGACATTAGAGAATTCCCCACAACGGTCGATGATAGTAACGTTCTCCAAGGATTGAGAACACCAATGAACATTTGAATGTCTGAGCATCATCATCCTATGGGACCACCTCAAACCTTGCTCGTTCTTCAACACAGATCGGTGAAGATGCGAAATAAACCATCTAGCCAAAATAGGAGTGCAACACATGAGGATCCCTCTCTTCCTCATAGTGCGAGAGTGAAAAGAATGTAGGATATCTCCCAATAAAGTATGCACCGGATTGCGACACATGGAGATTTTGACAGCATTTACATCTATGAGTTGGTCGGGATTTGGAAACAAAACCACCCCATAGATAAGAAGGGCCAAGATTTCTTCAAAAGCTTGTAAGTCTAAAGAGTTACAACAATCTTGAGCTTTCTCGAACAAGAACTTAGCTAAGAAACCTTTGACACCACTCCTTGTTTCCCAATTAGTTGTGACATCAGATTGTTACAAGTGTAGTGCTTGGGCAATATCTTCAGGTGATGGATCTCTTTCTGTACCGTTTAAGGGTAGTTGATTGAGAATGGGAATCCTCAATAGTAGTGATAATTCTTCTAGAGTAGGCACAAGCTGATAATTGGGAAAGGTGAAGCAATGGTGTAAAGGATCAAAGAACTGGAAAATCACCTTCATTATATCTTCATCAGTGTTGGAGGTAGCCAAGTTTATGAGGAGACCATGTCTTTTGGTGAATGAAGAATTCTCAGGGACCCTTGATGCTAACTCATTGAGTTGAGGAGGAATTCTTACGAGATTGACTTGGATAGTGTTCCTGCGGAGGGAAGCCATGCCCTACAAAATGAAACAAAGATAAATCCCAATAATCCTTGAAATGGTTAGTGAGAATTAGTATGATGTTATGATGTTTATGATGTTATGTAGAAATAAGTATATACAAACAAAGTAGACGAGTCCTTAGGTTTAGGCTTGCATGGAGTCCTATAGGTAAGTACCCTCTTGAAGTTTAGTTGGCTCAAACCTTTCCTAGAAATAATAACTGGGTTCTAAGGGATCTCAATATCATTGATCTGTCTTATCGGGCATTGTTTCAGCGCAAGCCTCTTTCACGGTGACCAAAATATCTCGAGAAGTCAAATCTCAATGAGTGTAGTATCGAGTATCAACCAACTTCGGACTGCACCAAAGCCGGTTATCTCACTACATCCTAATGTCCAAGTTGGTCAAGTAATGGTTCTAAAGTCAGTTAGTGATTCATGACACCACATAGCGGCCATGTATTCTCCTTGACTATTCAAGGGATACCGGTACCCACAAATGTGTCACACTAATGTAGCTATTGCTTAGACCATGTCGGTATAATTTAAACAAGCCCAAACAAGGAACCAAAAATGTAAAGCAAACAAGTCAAACAATGAAAGCAAATAAAGGTGATCTAGCCCTAATGTAACCCCACGTTTAAGCATTATACCTAGTAGAGTCACCAGTTCTGTAATACGGTGGTACAACTGACTTGGGATGTTTGCGTTTGATCGCAATTGTTGTGTTTAGCAAGAGTCGCCACCAACTTTTCTTTTATCCAAAAGGAAAGGCTGAAAATAACAGGAAAGACCTTTGAGATTATTTCTTGAGTTCGGGGGGTAGATTATGAAAAGGGAAGGTGTTAGCATCCTTTTCATCCATAGTTATCTATGGGCTCTTAGTTGCTTGCTAGATTACTTGCTTTTGTTTGAAAATGTGCTTTGTGTGGTTTTTTGAAAGTATTTTGAAAAGGCGCCTTCGTTTAGGCAAACTTTGTAATAATTCTCGTTCGTAAGAACGTATAAAAAGTGTTGGGATTTTGAAAATATTTCATGTTTGGAAAGTGTTTGGTGTTTGTTTTGAAATTAAGCAAGGATATTTGATTTGAAAATGAGCAAGCAACTAGGAACAATCTACCTACTAAAAAGTCTTTGTTCATTTCTTCCTTTCTTTGATATTGCTATCTTATCATTGATTGGTAAGAAGCCTTATCTTTGGATATAAAAGGAAGGGTGTGGGTCATCATATAGCCATGATAGCAATGTTGTGAGATCTCTTAGCATTTCTCTTTGAGGGACTAAGATCATTTTGAAAAGGCAAAATTGATAGCGTCATCGAGGGACTATAATCTTGTATTTTTAATTTGTTTTTGCTAAGATATCCCGCATGCATAACATGGCCATTTTTGTAAGGCAACAAAGTGGAATTACCCTAAGGGTGTAAGTGTGAAAGTGTGTTTGATTTACATGCATTGTTTATCTTGAATTAGGATTTGCTACTTGTTGATTTTAGTCTTTCCATACAAACCCTAATTACTAACATTTATATAAAACGGTAAATTGCGGAAATTAAAATTACTATGCTATTACATCATTAGGGGAGGGGGTATACAAATTTACAAATGGGGATTGCAAGATAATTAAACCTAATTATCTATTACAACCATATTGAATAATGTACAAGAATTGAATAAATGTACAAAAAGATAAATGGAAAAGAAATGATTTTTGTTTGGTTTCAATGAAAGGGTTTAGTCTTGACCTAATTAAAGAAAATGATTAATTAAAATTTTTTAAAAAATTAAACCTAAACTAATTAACAAAGAAATTAAGTATGGAATATTTTTTAAGGTTTTTAATTAATAATAATAATATGGAAATTAAATAATTAAAAGAAACCTAAATTATAAGTTTATTTTAATTTAAAAGAAAATAAAATAATAATTAAACCTAAATCTAAATATTAATTATTTAAGAAAAAGAAATTAATTTGTTAAGAAAATATTTTTGTTCTTTTTGTTTTATAAAGAAAATAAACCTATAAATGTGAAATTAATAAATAAAAATATTTTTGGATTTTTAATAATAATAATAATAATAATAATAATAGTAATAATAAAAAATAATAAAGAAAAATAAAATATAATATAAAATATAAAATAAAAGGAATTAAATAAAAATTAAAAAAAAGGTTTGGGTCAAGTGTACAAAAGTAACTGGAAGGGTGAGAAGTTAGCAAAAAAAATAAAGGCCCAACAGCTTGAAGGCCCATGCGCCTGTTTGACAAAAAGGGGAAAATGTTGAAAAATTTAACAAAAGGTAGCACTGGGACTTGAACCCCTGACCCTCAGCATACACGCGCATTACCTTTACCACTAGGGTGGCTGTACATCCAGTAACATTGATGAAATAATAAATACATAACATAAGGCATGTTCTGAATATGACTTCATCTTCAACCTCCATCCTGAACATCTGTAACTTCACCATTTCTCAACAAAAATGAAATATGCAAATATGAAAGTTGCTCCATTTTTCCATACGAATCCAACCATATAAATATCATAAGCTATAAATCAAAGATGAATGAGAATTTCTAAAAGTATCAAATTCTGACCTAATTATTTTCAGGGTTTCAAACCTAAAATTGTCTAAGCTCAATCAATATAAATGAAATCTATGGACATGTACAGTTTTAGGACAATGATGTCTACATTTTATCTTCACAAATACAAGCATAACAATGCCTAAATGAAAAGATAGAAGTTCAGAAAATGTACCTCAAAACTAAAAATCTTGAAATGCAAATGATCTTGATTCAAGGTGTTGCAATGATCAGGTTAGCTTCCTCAAGTTCCCATGAAGCTAGTGCAATGGTTAGCTTGAGCAATGGATGGCTGGAATGGTTTGGAGAAGTCAACTTGCAGTATTCTGTTTTTGGTTATGGAGGATGGTGGAAATGGAGTTACAGTTAAGAAACATGGTCAAGGATGGACTATGCTTGATGTATAGGAGCTTTGTGATTGATTAGGAAGGAAAACGCACGAGGGAATTGTGAGTTTCAAGTTCAAAGATAGAATTTATGCATCAATGGAGTTTTTAGACAATTTCTAGCTTGAGGGAGTTTAGGAGTGTTACAGGGTGCTTAGCTCGTGCCTTATCTCACAAATAGTGCTTCTATTTATAATCAACAATTTTGGAGGCTTGTATTTGATTAGAATTCAAAATCACATGTTTAAGCTCAACATGTGATTTTCTTGAAAAATTAAGTTTCAAGGCCTTTGTACTTGCTAATGTATAGTGGTTATGCTTTAAAAAAACCCGCTTCTGACTTTGTAGATGGAGTATGATCAGAGGGAACAAGTTAGAGGCTCTAGAATTGACTTTATGCATAAAGCTTGCTTTTCAAGAATGGCATTGTTAACTTTCTTCCCAAAATGGCAATTTGAATTGGATAATGCTTAAACCACTTGGATTATAGCTCAAAAGTTTATGTAATCCATTAATTATGGATAGATACACAAGTTAGAATGCCTGCAAAGCAAGATTATGCAGCCTAACATTGAGATTGAATTATGTGTTCATCAAGAAATGACTCTTAATTCAAGAATGAAACCCTAACTTCCTTCCTTCGATTCTCCTTGCTCAAGTATGATCTCAATGAGTTCTTGGACATTTTGGAAAGCTTGTAACATCCTACAAAACCTCTATGTTGGACATTTTTGAAGATTCATCTTGGAACTATGTGAAAAATGGCCATGAATTTAGGTCAAAATCCTGCCTAAACTAGGGAAAAATTTCACTAAGTTTTCAAGTTTCATGAACATGTCTTCATAAAATCATAACTTGAAATATAAGAATTTCTAGAAAAATTTATGTTCTACAATGTGTTAGATCTCATTGATATCTACAACTTTCATGTTAGAAGTTTCCTTTGAATCATCTTGCATCATGGTGAAAATTTGGCTCAAAGTTAAGAAAAAAAGTGAGTTTCCAACACTTAGAAAAATTTCTAAGTTTAGAAATTTAGACTTTTCAAAATGAAATCTTGACTTTTTGATTTCTTGATGAACAAGTTTCATATTTTGACATGTCTTGATGAATTGTAATCTTTGAAGCTTGATTTTGATCAAAAAGTCAAAGTTTGACTTTTCAGTGTACAATTGACTTTTCATCAGTTGACTGAAATTCATCTGTCAACCAATTAATCTTGAGAGATTTTTTGAGCCATTCCATTAGGTCGAAATTAATCATTTTAATCCTTGAGTTCATGTCTCAAACCAATAAGTCATCTACTAGGTCAAAAATAAAAAATTGCACCTTCTCAGTCAAAAACCTAATTTTGACCATTTTGCCCTTTTGATGATCTGATCAAATTTATCGAGGAATTATGGTCCAAACTTGATCAATTGACATATATGAGTTCATAATGTTGATATGGATCAAAAATTATGAAGTTTGACTGTAAATTGACCATAGTTGACTTTTTCCCCAATACAATTGATTTTAGGTCAACTGATTAATTGACTGGGCAAAAATGTGATCCAAGACTTGAAACTTGACATGAGAAATCTTGAGGGTCCAAAATGATCCATGAAAGTCATATGGGGTATTAAAAGTCCATTTATCCTTGTGCAAACTCAAACCCTAATTTTCAGTTATCAGTGCTTGAGGAGGTGTCTTGAGCTGATCAAACCGTGTGCAATCTTGAACCAAAGGAGATCTTGTGAGAGATTACTTGAGAAATGAGAGGAAAAATTTGGGGGTACAATAGTGGGCCAGTAGTATCCCGCCCCTAAGGCTTTCCTCGCGATGGATCTTCTGCCCAGATTCTGACTGCCGATGCCCTCATGGATTTCGAGCAGTATGCGTTCCACTGTGTTTCGATCGACACACTTGAGGAGTGGGATGGAAAATACTCTTCTATAAATTTTTCCCTTGACTAATACGTACGAGTAAGCCTTTGTATGATAACGACCGACTCTTTCGGGTCGTCGGGGAGTTTTCCTTTAGTGAGGTAGTCGTGTACGGGGGTCATCCAGCAATCCGTTTCCCCGATGGAGAATACTCCTAGGGTGGCAGATGGTTTCTGGGTGCTCGGCCGATGAAGTACCTCTTGTATTACAGATTTATTTCCTCCCTTCTTCTTTGTGCTCTCCAATTTGGATAAAATGTATGTGCAGGCATTGTGCTCGCGGGGAACATGTTGAACATCCACAAACCTGAATTTCTTCTTTGCCTCCTGAACCATGGCTCAATATTCGGCGAGTTGGTCATTTTTGACCTGATATTGACCTTGGACTTGCGAGGCGACCAGCTGAGAGTCGGTGAAGATTTTTACTTCCTCGGTTCCCATATCTTCGGCTAGACATAAGCCTGCGAGGAATGCCTCGTATTCGGCTTGATTTTTGGAGGTCGGAAAAGACAGGGCATGGGAAACTTCGACCAGGGTCTCTTCCTCGTTCTCTAGTATGATGCTCGCACCGCTTCCGGTCGCACTGAAGGCGTCGTCAACAAAGATCGTTCAGCGGCGCGAGCCTTCCAGATATTCGGGCGAGGTCATTTCTGCTATGAAGTCGGCCAAGGCTTAAGCCTTAAGGGCTTTCCCGCTTTCGTACTAGATATCAAATTCAAAGAGTTCCAGAGACCACTTCAGCATTCTACTGGCCATGTCTGGCCTTCTGAGCAGCTGTTTTATTGGTTGATCCGTTCAGACCACTATGGTATGGGCCAAGAAGTAATGTCTTAGCCTCCTCGCAGCATTAACAAGGGCAAGGGATACTTTCTCGATTTTTTGATATTTTGCTTCCGGGCCTTACAGGGCCTTGCTCGTGAAATAAATTGTCCTTTGTCCCTCTAGAGTTTCACTTATTAGTGCCGCGCTTATTGCCTCAGAGGCGACAGCTAAATAAAGTTAGAGGACTTCGTCTTTCTCGGGCTGGGATAATACGGACGGGTGTGAGAGCGCTCTTTTTAAATGGGAAATGTCTCGCTCGCATTCAGGCGTCCATTCGAAGGCGACTTCCTTGCGCAGGAGTTTGAACAAGGGGAGTGCATGCTGGACGGATTTTTCCACGAATCAGGAAAGAGAAGTGAGCATGTCGTTTAAGATTTGGATGGATTTCTAAGAGGTGGGCGTCGGAAATTTGGAGAAGTCCCGACATTTGTTAGGGTTAGCCTCGATGCCTCATTCTGCCAGATAGAACCCGAGGAACTTTCCTGCCCGTACGTCGAAGGTGCATTTTTCCGGGTTAAATCTCATCCGACACTTTTGGGCTTGCTCGAACACCTTTTTCAAATGGGCGGAATGGTCGAGCTCTTCGGCGGACTTGAAGATCATGTCGTCCATATAGAATTCGAGCATGTCGTCTATTTTGTTGCAAAAGACTTTGTTCATCATGCGCTGGTAGGTAGCACCCATGTTTTTCAGGCCGAAGGGCATTACATTGTAGTAATGATTGCCCGACTCGGTCATGAAAGCGGTATATTTTTTGTCTGTTTTTGCCATGGGAATTTGGTTGTAACCAGAGTATGCGTCCATGAAAGATAACAGTTTAAAACTGGCTGAATTGTCGACCTGTTTGTCAATATTGGGGAGGGGATATGCATCTTTCGGGCAAGCCTAGATGAGATCAGTATAGTCAATGCACATTCACCATTTTCCATTATATTTTTTAATGAGGACTACATTTGAGATCCAAGTTGTGTACTGGGCTTCAGAAATAAAATGTGCCTCTAGGAGGTCTTTTACAACTAATTCAGCAGCCTTTGACTTCTCACTCGACTGCTTTCTTCTGTGCTGCGCGACCGCCTTGATGGTGGGACCAATGGTTAGGTGATGGAATGCGACCTCAGGGTCTAAGTCGGGCATCTCGTCTGCACTCCAGGCAAAAAGATTAGCATTTTCTCGCAGGAAAGCTTTGAGTTGCCTTTTTGCCAGGTCGGGGAGGTCTGCTCCGATCTTTACTCCCCTAGTGGGGTCTTCTCCAAGGGGAACCAGCTCGAAATCGCCATCCGAGCTAGGCCGTGTGTGACTCTAGAGCTTGTTGTGGCCAGCAGAGGAGGTTGGCCCTTTGTCTTGTACCATAGGCTCTTTCCCCTTCTTCATGTGCTCGGCCCTGTCCTCCATGGAGAAGTGAATGTCAAGGTCAATGGTGTCAACCCTCGGCAGTGGCCTGGATTCCTCGGAGCTGGAGGGCAGTATGGCTCCAGTGGTCGTCCGAGGTTGGGCGTTGATGGAGTTGAGGCCCTTTGCAGAAGCTTCGAAGCACCTCCTGGCTGCTTGGATGTCCCCGTGAAGAGTGGCAACCAAACCTTCGGCCGTGTAGTATTTCATCTTGAGATGAACGGTGGAGGTGACCGCGATGAACTCGGCAAGAGTGGGTCTCCCGAAGATACATTTATAGAGATACAGGAAGTCTTCCACCAAGAATTGGGTCTTGATGGCCTTGGCCGTTATCCCCCTCCCAAAAGTGGCGATCAACTCTACGTACCCCCATGGCTTCGTGCTGGCCCCGTTGAGACCTTGAAGATCAGAACCCACGTAGGGGGTCAGGTGGCTCTCGTTTAGCTGCAAAGTGTTGAATAGTTGGGCGTACATGATGTCCACTGAACTGCCCTGGTCGATCAAAATGCGATGCACGTCAAAGTTAGCCATTTAAGCTCTCACGAGTAGTGGTATACTCAAATTCAGGGATCTCTTGGTAACTCTTTCCTGTAGAATTTGAGGGGGTGAGATCCTCCTCATAACTTGTCGAGCATGGCGTCCATCTCAGAGTTGGCCTCGATGAGTTGGTTGAACCTTCTCTTCATTGATCTGATTGTATGCCTGTTGTACCCTCTGTCAGAAATGACCATGGCTACGGGGAAGGATTCCCACAGACTGTGGGTGGAGAAGTACAAGGGGACATTCTCCATGTCCAGAAAGTAGAAGTATTCCGGTTGTGAGATGCTCAAGGCGACCAAAATGGTGTCGAGGTCGGGGGATTTCTTCCCTTCTTCGACATTCTTGGTCTCTGGTGCTTCGTCACGGACGACCTCTTTTTTCTTATACCGCTTGAGGTTCCCGTCTCTGATTAGTATTTCGATTGCATCCTTGAGGTGAATGCAATCCTCTGTGTTGTGGCTATGACTCTTGTGGAACTTGCAGTACTTGCTTTTGTCGGTTCCTAGCTTCAATGGTGTTTGTCGAGGAAAGTGCACCCCGACTTTCTTGAATTTAGAATTAGCGCATTCGGAAAGAATACGCTCCCTTGAGGTTGTCAAGGGGGTGTAGTCGTGGAAACGACCGGTTAGCCCCTTGTAGTCTTTAGGATCACGGGACTTGTCCTCCAGTTTCTTCTCCCCCCGATGGGATGTCGATGGTTCATCATTCTTTGAGGGTCTAACACTCTCTCTATGCCTGGCTTCCTTCTCCTCGTACTGTATGTACGCCCGGGCCTTTAGGAGAAGGGAATGGAGCGTGGCTGGTGTTTCTATGCCCACAGCCTTGGCAAAGTCGCTGTGGGGACGGAGCCCATGCTCGAGTAGGTATTTCTTCATATTGTCTGTTGTCAGTACCTGGACCGCTTCTTTGTTGAACCGTTCCATGTATGCATGCAGAGACTCATCTTTGCCCTGTATGATCACTTCGAGCGAAGCTTCTAATTTAGGGTGTCTGCGGGAGCCAATGAAATGCCTTGAAAACATTCTCCCGAGTTGTTTCCACGAGGTGATGGATTCGTCGGGCAAGCTTTTGTACCATGCCATCGCTCCCTTCTTGAGAGTGGTCGGGAAGAGTCTGCATTTGATGGCACCCCTAACCCCTTTGTAATTGATGAGGGCATCGATGTTCTCAATGTGCTCGTCAGGATCTGTCGTGCCATCATAGGTCCCTAGAGTGGGCAGCTTCTCTAGGTTTATAGGGAGCGGAGCTTCAGTGATCTCCCTCGATAGTGGGCCATGAGGCTCTTCATCTTCACTATTGACGGGAGATGGAGAAGGAGAGTGATAGTTTCTCCCCCATCGATTGTCACGGTCCCATCAAGGGGAGAGGCTCTTTCGTTTCTGCTTTGGATCGGGAGAGGGCAATCGAGCACGGTCGATCTTCCTATTGTCCCTCCTCTTCTTGAACGAATGAGAGGCTTAATCTCGGGAAAGAGGTATGTGATTGCATTTATTGAAGAAAGAAATGTCGCCCCTTTCCTTTTTGGGCGGTGAACCACGCCTGGGTGGTGATGCACTGGGGAAATTTCGTCTTCGGGCTCTCCGAGGAGGAGATCTTGAACGCCTGTTCTCCAAGGCCCCTATCCTCTGATTTTGTTAAAGGATGAGGGCGTTGGTCTAATTCAAGGCAGCAGTGCTGCCATGGCCAGGTCGGTGTTGAGAGGGATAGAAACCAGTTGCAAGATTTCTGGCAGTTTCTCAGCAGGATTCTTGGAACGTTCTTCGTCCAAGAGTTGGTCATCACCTCGTTGAGCATCAGCAAAATCATGGGACGCAGTTTGTCCGTCATGGAAGCCTAGGCTGTCCTCAAGGCGTGGGTGTTCCTGGCTTCCATCAGTCTTACGAGCAGGGGAAAGGATGGTCTTTCCGGGCAGGTAAATATCATTATGGTCGACCATGAAAATAGAGATGGATCTTGAAAGAAAAGTTTCTTTGATCTTAGGTTCTGAGGGAAGAAAGATGGGGATAGAAATTTCCCACAGATGGCGCCACTGATCTTACGGTTGATCAGAACCTGGAGAGTGGTCGGAGGATGATCTTCAGTCAGGCTCAGGAGAAAGGGGGTTGTACCTGCAAGGTACTCCAACGATCAAGTAAGAGTGGAAGAAAGAAGGTACTAGTAAAATATCAGGTAGTGAGTAGTGAAAATGTGATACCTGGCCCTCACAGGTGTGAGGGTTTATATAATGCCCCTAGCACGTGGCCATTGGTTCCTGATTTCCCGCCTAGATATGCGGGTCCGAAAAATCAGGTAGCTTCCAGGACTTGGTCAAGCCGGGCAAATATGCTCGTAACTAGCTGTTGGTTGAGGAGGAGGCTGGTTGCGAGTATCTCTCTGGTCGGTCCCTGGTGGCCTGCGCGACACTGGTGTCGGGCAGGCCGAGAAGACGTTTCATGGGCATCTTGGATCGGAGCTGGACCAAAAGGTCAAGAGGGTGATATTGCCCGACAGGTGCGGGCAGTCCGGGTCACAGTCAGTGGGTGGTACCTGTGAGATGTCTTAGACTGGACCCACTCAAGCTTTCGGGCCAATCCAGAACAGAAACAATAAACCACTTCCAAAATTTAAGAATTGACAGAGTTATGCACTTGCGATCAAGAAATTAAGAACTTGTCCAATTAGGTTAAACTTCTTCAATCAACTCTTACATCTTTTGACTTTCTTTGACAAATTGAGGCATGATGAATCATAGTAGACTTTGTCATGATATTAATTTAAAGCATATTCAATGATGAAGCTTGAATCTCAATGAAGCTTTGTTGAAGAAGGCATGGAAATAAACTCATGAACCTATAAATCAACCTGATGAAATATGTTGTGCCCTCACCTATAGTGTTATCAACTAGAGCAAACATTCATTGCATTTTTTAGTTTAAAAGTTAATCAATACAAAACAAATATGATCACAATATACAAATCAAGGTGCTTGGTGATTCCTTATGAGCAAACCTAAAGATAGGGAGAAGATTCAAACCCTAGTGTGATCTTGTTGTGATTGGGTTGATATGAGATGATAGAAGAATCTTAGGGGCAAAAATTGGGGTACAACATTTGCTTCCCAAAATCCTAACAACTATTAGATGTTTTGGCTACAGTTGAACAAATAATTTTTTGAGTAAATTACACCCCTCCTCCAAGAGATAATCATATTACATTACCCTATTATGTTGTGCTTAAATACACATTATCTTCCCCTCTTGTGTAAAATATATTACAATCATCTCCTATGAGAGATACATATATTACACAAATCTCGCCTCTTGTTTTAAAATATACAATCTCATTCCCTCTTATGCAAAATAATTAGAAAAAAGGTACACTCCTTCCCTAAAAGATGAATAAATTACATTATTTCTTCTTCTTATCGACTCCTCTTTCCCTTGTCTATGAAGCTCTCCTAAATTTTTTAGGGTTTTAGGGGCTCAGATTCCAATATTTTCTGCAAATGTGGATCCCATTTGGACTCTTAAACTTAACATGTACTTCTTCCCCCTCATTATTGGCTTCATTGACTATTATTGCTTCTAATGAACCTCTCGATGTAGGATCATATCGACTTGTCTTTTCCTCGTAAATGTATAATTTGTTCACCTTCAAAGGGTATGGGGATGAATGAGTGTGAGTTCAAACCCGCTACATCATATTTATTCACTTTTACGGGATAGGGAAAATGTTGGCAACACTACTAGATAAAAAATAAGAGGAAATATAGCGTAAGATGAGCATCCCTCGTGAGAATGAGAAATTAGGGAGGAGATTATGTATTTTAACACACTAAAGAAAGATAGTTTAATATAAGTATCTATTAAAAAAAATATTTTACATAAGAGAAAAGAAAAATGTATACTATTCTGGACTGGCCTGACAGCCATAGTAGGCCCAGTCTAGTCTCTCGCTTTAACGCGGCCCGCGCAACCATGACACGAAGCTTCCCGCCACCGTCGAGCACCATCAATCATTTTCCCTCCTGAATCAGCATCAACCTACTATGATCAAATGAGCAACTCTTAGTCTGCCCAACACCAAGTCGCTTAGACAACCAGGAATCGACCAGTCCGCTGCCCGTAACCTACCTCATCCCCGGAACCAACGGCTAGTTACGGGCACACCTGCTCGGTATGACCAAGTCCTGGCAATTATCTATTATCACGGATCTGCATATCTATGCCCAAAAATAAGAACTGGTGGCCACGCGCCAGAGGCTCTATATATACCCTCACACATGTAAGGGTCAGGTATCAAATATTCATTATTCACCACTAAAATCCTAACACTTTGCTTGTATCTCTTCGCTTTCATACTTACTTGATCGTCGGAGTGCTTTGCAAGTACAATCTCCATTTTTCCTCCTCAACTTTTCAGCCCGACAGAAAATCGTCAGCCGACCTCTTTACAGGTTCTGATTAATCGGTAAGATCATATATTTTAATAAAGAGAAGAGAATTGTATAACACAAAAGCATCCATATCAAATGTTTTTGAAAATAATTTCACATTAACCAATACAATTGCGTTGTAGTGTTATGGATATTTGCATGTTGATAGAATTGCAATAAAATATCACTGTGTCTTTCTTTTACCACTCTTAATTAAGTTGTTTTATATTAAAATATTAAATATTAATATTTATGCATTTGTATCATATATATATATATATATATATATATATATATATATATATTATATGAATAGTGACATCAATTTTAAAGTTTTAGATATTTTATATGAATATTTAAAAAATATAAATGAGTTATTTAAATAATTGAAAATATAATAATATAATATATTAAGTGAAGATATATTTATATGTTTAAATTGAGTGGTATGAATGTGAATGTTTTAGATATAAATGAATTTATTCATATTTTTTTATGTGTACACATGTCCAAATTACTTCTAGACAACTTTTTGTGATGATGTTATGAGTTTCATTTACTTCAATAAAAGACAAACTTTGTACTTTTTTTTTATATAGAAGCATGAAATTTGTTGTTTGATAGACCATACCAAAAAAAAAAACGCAAGATAAAGATGAGTTTAAATTTCACAAAGAAAAACACTTTTTCCTTTTTGTCTTCACTTATTGAAAGAAAAAAACAGCTGTAACAAAAACACAAACCAACACAAAAAACGTTAAGAATCTCGAAACCCGGGTCCTTCTACATCTTACCTGTATAATAACGTTAGTTGAAAGCATAACTGAATTAAACAAATATTTATATATTTATATTCCTCAATTAATTAAAATTTGTAGTAATAAAGTAAATAATAATTCAAGAAACTGAAGAAAAAAACAAAAAAGAGAAACTAGCCGTTAGAGTTTCACCAAATTCAAATGAAAATGGAAGCGTAGTAGCACACACAAACCAGTTCCATTTCAATAACCATAATCACTACACAAAGAACTAGAGAGAGAAAAAAGAGAGAGAAAGTGAGCAATTACTGTACAAATCGCAACCCTAATTTCTAGCTTCTCCGCTATCTTCGTGCGCGCTTTCAGAGTTTAATCAATTCTACATACTCATCTTGTTGAATTGAAATCTTCCTCAGATTAATGTGAGTTTCTATTTCAATTTCCTTTTCGAACTTTCCGATCTATGAAATCTATCGGTGAAGTTACTATTTATGCTAATTTTTCATGTAAACATCAATTTACTTTCCTATTTTATTCTTTTCTTTAGTTTATTGGTTAAATTCAGCGTCGTAGTTGAAAGTAATAATCATCGTGATAATTTGTTTCCTTTTTTGTTGATTTTAGCATCTTAACACTGTAATTGTGTTTTTTTTTTAAATTTTCCTCAATAATTTGTTAACTGTTGATATTTGAATATGTTGAATCTATCAGATCTCTCTTTCAATTTTAATTTTAATATAGAAAAACCACAGAATCTGCAATTTTTTTATATTTATAAAAGTTGAAATTCACTGTTTGATGTTTAATTTGGGCGAAGTTCATGTCGGGTTGGGAATCAATGATCTTACGTATCAAGTTGGATCACATAATAAGAAGCAGGAAATGCTTAATTATTGATGTTGTTATGCTAATATGTCGATATTGTTGATGAATTTTGTGTTTACTCTGACTTGTTTAGAAGATGACTGTGAAAACACCTGGAACACCAGCCTCAAAGATAGATAGGACACCAGTTTCAACTCCTGGAGGGCCGAGAGCTCGGGAGGATAAGATTGTGGTTACGGTAAGGTTAAGGCCTTTAAACAGAAGGGAACAATTGGCTAAAGACCAGGTGGCATGGGATTGCATTGATGATTATACTATTGTGTATAAACCGCCGCAACATGAACGTGCTACTCAGCCGGCATCCTTTACTTTTGGTATTTACATTATTTATTCAGCCGAGTTTTGTATATAATTTTTAACTTATGTCACCTAGGAGGTTAAGTGTTTGATGACATTGGTTTCTCATTGCAGACAAAGTTTTTGGTCCGGCTTCTATTACCGAGGCAGTGTACGAAGAAGGAGTAAAGAATGTCGCATTGTCTGCACTGATGGGGATCAATGGTATTGTATTAGACATTAGATATCTGTTTCATTATCATTGTATCTTGACCTCATTTGTGATTTGTGTCTTTGATAGAGACTCACACTCACACTGCATGCTAATTTTGTTGTAGCTACTGTCTTTGCTTATGGACAAACTAGTAGTGGAAAGACATACACAATGAGAGGAATCACAGAGAAGGCGGTCAATGACATTTATAACCATATAATGAAGGCAAGTTTGCTAAATTCTTTTGAAATTTTTTTTCAGTCCAATTGTAATTTCTATATTAAAAGATTGGATAGGATTCCATAGGTTGTTAATTTAAGGCTTATGTTTTTCAATTTCCATGATTACAGAATCCTGAAAGAAATTTCACTATAAAAATATCTGGACTAGAAATATACAATGAGAATGTACGGGACTTGTTAAATTCAGAACCCGGTCGAAGTTTGAAGCTTTTAGATGATCCCGAGGTAAACATTTTTCATTTTCAATTTAACAAACATGCATTTCAGTAGCTTCCTTGTCCTAAATTTGGTATTATTTATTTTAATATCCTTTGTGTAATGTAGAAAGGTACTGTGGTTGAGAAATTGGTGGAAGAAACGGCAAAGGATGACAAACACTTGAGACATTTGATTTCCATTTGTGAAGGTAGGATACTCTCTTAGGCTTGCCATGAGTTATTCATGTTTCCTTATTCAAACAAATTAAAATACCAAGTTTATTTGTTTGGTAGCTCAAAGACAGGTGGGCGAAACTGCTCTGAATGATAACAGCTCGAGGTCTCACCAGATAATAAGACTGGTAAGTGACAGTGAAATTCCTTGCTGTATATTGCTAACATAAGAGGATCCTATTCTTCATTTGAACTCATTGCTAACATGTAAACATTTCTTTTCTCCCTTTTGATGTATATTGCAGACAATTCAAAGCACTCTTCGTGAAGAAGCAGATTGTGTGAAATCTTTTGTTGCGACCCTGGTAATTGCGGTTTGTTTTCATCTATTTTAAAATGGTTACAATAGTTCTCATTGACTGACTAGTCTGTGTCAATGATGCAGAACTTTGTTGATCTGGCTGGAAGTGAGAGGGCTGCACAGACACATGCAGATGGCACGAGGCTCAAAGAAGGCTGCCATATTAATCTTAGCCTTATGACCCTAACAACTGTTATCAGGAAGCTCAGGTCAGAGTCAGTGTTGTTTTCAGGAAATTTATTAACTTGTTACCGTGTTATTACTTTGTAGTGTCATTCGAACTAATTACCTCCTGAGATTTCTTCTTTTTCTTCTGATTTTCTCTTTTTATATAATCATCTGCAGTGTGGGGAAAAAAAGTGGTCATATACCTTATAGAGATTCAAAGCTCACGCGTATTTTGCAACATTCCCTTGGTGGAAATGCACGCACGGCCATTATATGTACCTTGAGTCCAGCATTAACCCATGTAGAGCAATCGCGAAATACCCTCTACTTTGCTACTCGGGCTAAAGAAGTTACAAATAATGCTCAAGTAAACATGGTAATTGCCGAGAAGTCATAGTCCCCTTGACGCTTTTTGTTTTTTCTTTCAATATTTCTCCTTTTACTACTAGAACAAAGCTTATCATTTTTTTCAAATGCTTTGTATAGGTGGTACCAGAAAAGCAGCTTGTTAAACATTTGCAAAAGGAAGTGGCGAGGCTGGAAGCTGTGCTTCGCACTCCTGATCCATCTAAAGAAAAGGATTGGAAAATTCAACAGGTAAATTGGAAAATAGAAATGATTGTTAGGAACAAGAATAATAATACCATAGTACTGATATTGTTTGCCTATTTTTCCAGATGGAAATGGAAATTGAAGAGCTGAAACGTCAAAGAGATCAAGCACAAACTCAAGTCAACGAGTTACGAAGAAAGCTTCAAGAAGACCAGCAGGTCTCCATCTGTCTGCATCTTTCTCTCTCCCCCAGCCACACGCACAGATTTTTTAATTTATGTCAACTGACTTTAAGACAATTTTTTATAACTTCAGGTTTCAAAGCCACTTGAACCAGCACATTCTTCAGTGAAGAAGTGTCTATCTTTCACTGGTGCATTATCATCACCAAAATCAGGGCTAGGGTGTGAGAGAGTGAGAAACACGTCATTAAGACAGTCCATGAGGCAATCATCCACTGCTCCTTTTGCCCTTATGCATGAAATTCGCAAACTTGAGCACCTCCAGGAGCAGCTAGGCGAAGAAGCCAACAGAGCTTTGGAAGTATTACAAAAAGAAGTGGCATGTCATAGGTTAGGTAACCAAGATGCAGCTGAGACAATTGCAAAGCTGCAATCAGAAATAAGGGAAATGCGTTCTGTTAAGCCAGTAGCACCTAAAGCAGTTGTAGTTGGAAGCATGGTTTCTGTCAATAAAAGTGTTAGTGCTAATCTAAAGGAAGAGATTACCCGTCTTCATTCACAAGGAAGCACCATTGCAAATCTTGAGCAGCAGCTTGAGAATGTGCAAAAGTCTATAGACAAGTTGGTCATGTCTCTTCCTAACAATTTTCAAACTTTAGTAACCAATGAAGCATCCCCCAACCATAAAAAGGAACATAAAAGGAAAAAGCTGCTTCCTTTATGTTCAAGTAACTCTGCTAATCGCCCGAACTTTATTAGATCTCCCTGCTCACCATTATCTACTACTCAACAAGTTTTGGAATCCGATATTGAAAATAAAGCCCCTGAGAATGATGACAACAATTCAACAGGAATTCATCCCGACTCCGAGAAGGATACTCCCTCCAAAAATGAGGAAGCAGGAGACGTTACATCAAAGGAAAATACTCCAGGTTACCGTCGCTCTAGTTCAGTTAACATGAAGAAAATGCAGAAAATGTTTCAAAATGCAGCAGAGGAGAATGTAAGAAGTATAAGAGCATATGTGACAGAATTGAAAGAACGCGTGGCCAAGCTGCAGTACCAAAAGCAGTTACTTGTTTGCCAGGTAGATGATTATATTTGCAAATCTTCCTTTAATTCTCCATTTCTTGTGTTTCCATTAGCTTTTCTCTCGTGTCCTTATATTTTGATGTTGTGTTTCCATTAGCTTTTCTCTCGTGTCCTAATATTTTAATGCATTAGGTACTTGAGCTTGAGGCAAATGAAGCTAGTGGCCAGAACATAGAAGATGAAATGGACATGGGTGAACCAGAGGAACCTCAAGTTTTGTGGCAAGTAACATTTAAAGAACAACGGAAGCTGATCCTTGAATTATGGGATGCATGTTATGTCTCCATTATTCACAGGACCCAGTTCTATTTGCTATTCAAGGGAGATCCAGCTGATCAAATATATGTAGAAGTTGAACTAAGGCGTTTGACTTGGTTGCAACAACACCTAGCTGAACTTGGGAATGCAAGTCCAGCTCCTAATGTTGGAGGCGATGAACCAACTATCTCACTCTCATCAAGGTTCCTCCTCTCTCTCTCTGAATAGTTAAAACACTTAACACTCTAACACAGCTAGGTGATTTATATAAATGAGAATTTTTCATTGACTTTATATTGTATGATATTGCAGTATGAGAGCATTGAAAAGAGAACGAGAATTTCTCGCCAAGAGATTGATATCACGTTTGATGCCAGAAGAGAGGGAGACACTATACATGAAATGGGATGTCCCTCTTGAAGGGAAGCAGAGAAAGATGCAATTTATCAACAAGCTATGGACAGATCCTCATGATCAAAGACATGTAGAAGAAAGTGCTGAAATTGTTGCAAAGCTGGTTGGTTTCTGCACAGGAGGTAACATGTCTAAGGAAATGTTTGAGCTGAATTTTGTGCTTCCTTCCGACAAGAGGCCGTGGTTAATGGGCTGGAACCATTTGACAAACTTACTTAATTTGTAAATCAGAAGTGCCATTTAAATGTTGTATATGGAAATTAATTCTGGTGCCTGTTCGAATTCGAAAATATTATTGTTTTGGGACCAAAGTTAGTTCCAATAAACCAATTCATTTCACTGGATTCTCATTTATAAAAGAATTTTTTCCGAACAGTAGTTTGCCAATTTGAACTATTTGTGTTATGGAGACGGTGTACATGTTTTTTTCTATGACAAATGAATTGGAGATTTGAATGTGATCAACTGAATCTTTTCTGGCTTGGATGGAATTATTTGATATTTCATTTAACGGCATAGTTTCAATTTTGCTTTGATTAAAAGTTTTGTTTTGTTAGCTTCATTTTGATATTTTTATCTATGACAGTGATCCATTTCTGTATGCTGGCCTTTGACAGTAGATTGTAAATATGATATGGATATCAATTTTATGTCATTAATCAGTACTAAAATATGAGAAAAGAGGTGATAGCATATAAATTAATTTTACACTGTCAATCAATCATAACCTTATATCAGAATAAATTACACTTTAATTTTAAAATTCTTTTAATAACAAGGCATATTGTTAGCTTCCTATTGGATGACAGTGTAAAATAATTTTTCAGTGTCACTGCATATAAATTAAATCCTTAAAATATTTCATTTATTTTTTATCAAATGCTCTTCTTCTCATAAGTGAAGTTCCCAAACAAGTTCATGCCAAAGTCTAACCTTAACTAGAGCTGTAATAAACAGAGACAAAGAGAAGTAAGCATAATCTAATAATATTTCTTTGAATTATAAATACATATTTTTGCAACAACTAATGTGATATGAGACCCCCCCAAAGAGCTGAAGGGAATGACAGGAAAGTAAAGCATCACATTCAATAAAACTTATACTTTTACTTATAAAACATGTAAACACACCCAAACACTAACACAGACATTAATAATAATATAAGAAAACGGAAGTAGTTGAATGTCGGTGTCGTGTCGACACAAAACATTCAATCTGACGTATCCGTGTCAAGTGGCTTTTACCACCACAGTTTAAAACATATAGACATCAAACCACACAAAATATGATATTATTTTATAGTCTCAACTGTTTTTTTTAAACATTTAGCACCTTGGGAAGGGAGTACCACAAGTGTTAGCAACTTTCCTTGCATTAGGAGTGTTAACAAACTTCCTAAGATTGGGATTCTTGAGGTATTGGCAAAGGCAAGGTCTTTGCTCCTTTATCTTGGAGCAGCATAGTTTAGATGGAGGAGTTGAAGAAGTGATTGCACTCACACATGAGCTAAGTTGCACTGGACTGCATGTTACTGCCATTGACACTTGAACATTAACCAGAAGCACCAAAAGGAAGGTGCAAATAACAATTTGTGCTGCTTTCATATTTTCTTCAATGTAGGAAGAGTAATGATGATAAGTGCAGGATTGAGAGTATGATAAACTGCTCTGTATTGTTGCATTTTGGATTGAGTTTGCTCTCAATTTATAGTGTGAGATTAGTGGAAAACAAGAATAAAATATGTGGACATTAGAGTGTGAAAGTGAAATATTACATTTTTGCCCCCGCCTCTTTGAAGTAGGTCACACTGAGACTTTGAGAATAAGTTAATATTCAACTTAAACTTAATCTTTGTAATTGTATCTTCTATGTTTTGGCTTAAATAGTCTTTTAATCTATTTAAATTGACATGTTTTTTATTTTTATTATGATATCTGTTTTTCTTAGATAAAATCTTTAAATATTGAATTTCATTTAGTTTTTATCCTTAAAAAAAAAAAAAAAAATTAACATTTAAGGATCATTTTCACAACAAAAAAAAAATACAGAGATAAAAACTAAAAATACGTCAACTTACTACGACTAAAAAACTATTTGAATCATTTTAAAATTATACAATGTTAATTAGGTTTACTGTAATATACCTTATGCAAATTGAGGCATAAGTTTAACTAAGATTATGTAACTTTAGAGATTATTGTTGGAAGTAATTTATATTTTAGAAATGTCTTTTGTTGACTAAGTTTGTTAGAGGGTATTTTAGTATTTTATTATACTCTAATATTGTGTATAAATAGCCTAGTAGTAGGTAGGTCAATGTATTTATTACTCCTTATTTTGTAGCCATCATTTAATATTCCTTTTGTCTTTCATCTCTCTTTTATGCACCAACAATTGGTATCTAGAGCTCCGGTTCGAAATCCACAGGGAAACACGGGAAACACAAGTGAACAGTGAGGTGTTGTGTGATTGAGAATCACATTTTTTCTGATTCTGTGGAATTTGTGAAACACTGTATGTTAGTGAGTTTTTGAGTGAACTGCACAAGATTGAAGATGAACAAAAACGACGATATCACTTCCAAGCTTCCAGTGTTTGATGGCAAAAACTGAAATGATTGGAAGATCCAAATGTGTGTGTTGTTTGATTCTCAAGATGTGTTAGATCTTGTCACCGATGACTATGCTTCATTAGCAGCAAACGCGACAAAGGCACAAAAGTTAACGCATAAGGCGATAAGGAAGAAAGATCAGAAAGTATTGTTCTACATCCATCAGTGTGTGGATGCGAATGTGTTTGAGAAGATTCCTGACTCTGAAACAATAAAGGTTGCGTGGGACATACTGGTCAGATGTTACGGTGGTGATGCATCAGTGAAGAAGGTGAAACTTCAGTCCCTAAGAAAGCAATATGATAATCTCAACATGAAGGACAACGAGAAGGTTTCTGAGTACATCTCTAGAGTGATTCTGATCACTAATGTGATAAAAGCTTGTGGAGAAACCATTTCTGAACAAATAATCATAGAGAAGGTATTGAGATCTTTAACTTCTCAGTTTGATTATATTATGGTAGCAATTGAACATTCCAAATATTTGAGCACCATGAGAGTTGAAGAGCTGCAAAGTAGTCTAGAAGCGTGTGACTTGCGTATGATTGAGAGAACTTCTGAGAGAGAAGTAGAGCAGCAGACTCTGAAAGCAACTTCTGGTAAGAAGTATCAGAAGCAGACTTGGTCAGAAGCCAGAAAGAAAACTAATGATGGTCAGAGGTCAGAAGCCTCAACCTCTGATAGACAGAAGAATATCCAGAAGGGAAAGAAGAAGTCTGGCAAGAAGAACGTTCGGTGTTACTGTTGCAAGAACTTTGGTCACTATGTCAAAGATTGCTGGTCAAACAAAGAAAGGAAGTAAGAAGAAGCAAAATAGCCAAAGGAGATTCAGATGATGAACTTATGCTATTATGAATCTGATGAGGAACATGTGAGATTGTAATTTTCTGATTCTGAAGGAGAAGAAGATGATTCTGAATATTCTGACTCTGAAGGAGTGTTTGAATATGAGTCGGAATTAGAAGATGACATTGAAGATTCTGAATATGAGTCGGAATCTGAGGTTTCTAAAGTTGAGTCAGAACTTGAATGTTCTAAAGAAGAGCTAGAGTCAAAAGATGAAGAATCTTCTGGAGACACTAAAGATGAGTCAGATGGTGAATCTGATTCTGATCTAGATTTTGAATTTGGCGGTGGTCATGCTTCTAGAATGGAAAACTCTGAAGATATAGGTTCTAGAGGAAAAAATTCTGAAGATGATCATGTTTCTGGTGGAAATCATGTCTCTGAAAGTGGATATTCTGAAGGAGGGGCTTCTAAAGGTAATCTAGCCTTTGACGGTGATCATGATTCTGAAAGTGGAACTTCTGAAGGCAAGGCTTCTGAAGATGATCCAATTTTTGAAGATGGTATTTCTGAAGGTCTAACAAAGGTGGAGCTTCTAGTGGTAGTCAAACTTTTGAAGAAAATCCAGAAGGAGATATTCTTCCAGAATCAGAAGGAGATTATGAACTAGTTCAGAGGCCACATAGAGTTAGAAATATACCAAGGAGATTTGTAGAGTTTGACAAGCTGCAAGATACTGAAGGGACTATGAGGTATGAATTGTTATTCCCTTCTAGTGTTAGATCAGATATGAGCTGATATGCTATCCAAACTCTGATTGGTATGAAGACAAAGTTGACAGAAGAAATACTCTTGGATATTTTTGTTTGTATCTGGGAAGTCCTATTTCTTGGTGCTTCAAAAAGCAACTGGTGTTAGACGATGTGACGAATCTAGAAGGGGGGGGGGGGTTGAATAGATCCCTTTGAAAATTTTGCGCTTTTTATAAAATTGTTTTTATCAGAGAGCGACAGTCCTGAATCTGATCATCTAAACTTTACGTATTGGAAAGATCGGATATGCGAACCAATTTGATGAAAATGATGAGAATAGAATCACAATTAAAATTGAAGATGATTAGTCGCTTTAGCAAGTTTTAACAAGGTGTAAGTTATTATCAATTAGTTACAAAGAAGATAAAGCAAATTTGAGAGTTATGAATTCACCAAACACTTGGTGTACGTACTACACAAGGTTTGGTTATACTCAAATTGTAGTGATTATAGCGATTCAAATGAATGCTATATGAGTTGTAAATTTTAGTTTGTCACTATAATTATTTTGTATGAATGGGAAAAATTGATAACTCACAAATTCAAGCAAATAGAAATAAAATGCAGAAAACTAAAATGGACATAATATTTGTTAAGGCAGTTTACCTTGTCGTCCTCGCGTGGGCTACTCTACCCCCAATTCTAGAATCTAGAATTAGGATTATGAAATTAATTTTGCAAAGTTTGTAAGAGAAGATACAATCACCACAATTCAAAGTCACTTGATGAATCTTATATGTTGCACTCCTCTTCCCTTGATTCTATATGAATTGAGTATGCCAAATCTTGAACAAAATCTCCTTCTACCTTGAATGATTTTGAGCCCTATAAATTGGCCCCAAATCCTTCTTCACAATCCTCTGGTTACTGCTACCCGATTGAACATCCCACGGTCTTCCAATCCCTTAGCTCGGCTGAATTCAATGAAGCAAAGACTTGTGATGAAAACCCCTAATTTTGGAGGACAAAACCCCAATGGTTTTATTCAAGAAAAAATCCATAAAGATCTCTACCCAAATCTGAAATTGCACTTTCAATTCGGACGTTATCAACACAAACCCAAGAACTTGATCAACAAAAATGATTGTGTGTAGTTGTTGATGGTTGATGAGAGGTTGAAGATGAAGAGAGCTCTTGTGTCTATCTTTCACTTTTTCTTGTTTTTGTTTGTTTTTTTTTAGAAATAGAGGCCAAACAATATATATAAGTGATTCCCATGATGTAACAACATAGCAGAAAAAATGAGACAATTTAGCGATGCATCGACTCATGCAGGGTGTACAGAAGGCGTGCGCTTTCCTGAGTGAGAGAGGTTGAAATTCCTTCAGTCATGCGCCGACTCATTGCCTGATGCGCTGACTCATGTTTTCCCAAAACAATGCGTCGATGCATAGAGAAGGCGTGCACCTTATCGAACGTTTCCAAACCAAAATCTTCTTCTCATGAGCCGACCTAAGGTTCCATGAGCCGGCTCATGCAGTCTGTTTTGAGAAAAATGCTTGTTTTTGATGTTTCTCACTTGCACCTGTTTGAAGCATGACATATTTGCATAGATAGGTTTTTGACAAGCATTAAAACTCAGTTCTTTCACCTTTTTCCTCACATACTCCCCCTTTTTGATGATGGCAAAAACTGCAAATATGAATTGTCTCAATGGTTACGAATCATCCAATCATCCTCCCCTTGAGATATTGCATATTTCTATTGTGTATTCCTTCTCCCCCTTTGATAACATCAAAAAGAAACAAGGACATGGATTAAGAGAACAAAAAAAAAATAGAATGACCAATATTTTGCAACTTTGCAAAAAGAACACAAACTAACATACACACAACATGAAGAAAGTGCAAACGAAAATAGATGCAATAACCAATAAAGTAATACCATACGATGTTCATTGTTACAAACCCAAAATAAAACACAAAGTAGTACGGGAAGTAAAACAATTTAATACAAAACCATAGTAATACAAGCATAACAAGCAAGAAATAAAGTGCCAAGCATTAACTAATGTTGTTGTTCCTCATTCTCTTGTGGTGGTTCAACAGGTTAGTTTGGTGGAAAGCGAGCTATGAAAGCCGACTGAAAGTTTGCCAAGTTTGTGTTTTGAGTTTCTATCATTCCATGAAGAGTGTTATATCGGCGGTCTTGGAGGCTAGCATAATCCTTAAACTGAATGTTTTGAAGGTTGACTATTCCAGCAAGATTGTTAATTCGTTCATTTGCTAATACCATGTCTTCATGATGGTGGACGTGCATTTCCTCAAGTTTGCGCATCACCTCGTCATAGGATCTATGAGGCTCATGGTCATCATTGCCTTCTTCATTTTCTTCATCCTCTTCCGCACTTTCTTGATTCTAAGTACCAACTTCACCGCCCTCAGCATCTTCCATTTCATCATCCTGTTCAACATCTTCATTTCGAAGCATTATTGAGTTTGATTTCACAAAGTACTTGTACTTACCAAGCTGGGGATTCCATTGATGACCCATAAGTGCGAGAGTTTTGGAGGTAAAATCTGAATTTGGCAGGATAGGTGTAGGTGAAATACCAGTAAGATCAAGGTTTTCTTGACTTAGAATTCCATGAATGAATGATGGATACCCCAAAGCAGATCCTCTAGGGGAATCCCTCAATGCAAATAGCCGACTAGTGATGTAATACGGCCAATGAATCTTAATTTTGTTTATAATAGCCCAAACTAACATAACCTCAGGTTGATCAATATGGGACAACCCACCCTTTTTGGGGCAAATTATCCTTGACACAATCCATTGCATAATTCGAGCCAGAGGAACCAATTGACCTGTTGTGACAGTTTTTGGAAAAGCACTAATTTGCACAAAACTCTCAGGATATGGTCGTTTTAACATGGAGTTCAAGGCATATTTGAATTCATAGTCTACAGGAAGCTTAGTGTCGGTGATTTTAACAACATCAATGTCAACAGGGAATAACTCAAATTTTTTCCAAATTTCATCATCTACCTTGACAACCTTATTTGCAATTCTGTATGAAAATTGGTGATAATAGAATTTAACTTGTATACCCGCATAGAATACCTTGACGAGTACCTCGTTGTAGTCTCCATCCAACTCTAGGAATGGAAACACCTTTTGATGGTCCAACAATTCCACCATATTTGAGATATGCAGGCGTTTGAGAGTGATACGGAAGGCACAAAATTTCCTAACCAACCTCCTTCTAGAAAACTTCTCATCATACTTTTCAGTGAGATCAGGAGGAAGAAGTGATAAAGGAGTAACCCGAGTTTGATTTGAAGAGATACCTATGATAATTCTTTTCTTTATTGCCCTAGAAGCCATGGATGAAGGCTTGGAGATATTTGAAGTTGAAATGACACAGTGGGTTTTTAGGGTTTTGAGATGGAGAGGGAGGTCGGATGAATGCTAGCAAGAGGGAACAACAACATAGAAAATGGATGCATGCAAATGAAACCACACAATACAAACTAAGATATAATGGACTGCCAAACAGCGAAGCGTCGACCTATGCAGGGATGCATCGACGCATTCCAGTAAAATAAGCCTAAATACGTTTTTCAATCAGGCGTGCACCGACCGCTCAGAGTTATAGGTCGGCTCATATATGTAAAATTTTGAAATTTCTTGTATTTCATGGCATGTAGGTTTTGTAGAAATTAATTGAACACAATAAACAAGTACGCATGCACAGAAGCAATAACACACAAAGCATTTAGTCATTTCATAGCACCAACATTTAAGCAAAATGATCACTAACGAGAAAGAGTAGGAAGGATATTACCGAACGTATTTGAATGACACGATGCCCTCACATGTCGCCAGCCCAAGATGATATTCACGAATCATAGAGACACAAAGATAAATAAATGGAATACAACTCATTGGAGTTGCGATCTATCTGAAATATCAAGGACACCGAGTTCCCTACTAATATGAAAGAATGGTTTGGTCGCAAGTGGTTTTGTAAAAATATAGGCAAGTTGATTTTTGCTATCAACGTGCTCAAACACGACTTCAACTTTCTCTACATGATCCCTAAGGAAGTGGTGCCTAATTTCAATATGTTTAGTATGCGAGTGTAGAACTGGATTTTTGGTTAGATTGATGGCACTTGTGTTATCACAAAATATTGGAATATGATTAAGTTTTAAATCATAGTCGAGTAATTGTTGTTTGAGCCACAAAATTTGAGCACAACAATTACCGGCTGCAACATATTTCGCCTCGACCGTTGATAAAGCAACTGAAACTTACTTTTTGCTATGCATACTAACTAAGGAGTTTGAAAAGAAATGACAAGTGCCACTTGTTCTTTTCCTATCCAATTTTCAACCCGCAAAGTCGAAATCGGAATAGCCAACCAAAGAACAATTACTACCCTTGGAGAACCAAAGTCCATACTTAGGAGTACCACAAAGATACCTAAGTATACGTTTTACAACTTTTAGATGACTCTCCTTAGAACAATATTGATATCTAGCACACATGCAAACACTAAACATAATGTCGGGACGAGAAGCGGTAAGATAAAGAAGAGATCCGATCATACCCCTATACATTTTTACATAAACCGGCTTACCATGTTCATCCCGATCTAGGCTAACCGCGGTAGGCATTGGAGTGTCAATAACTTTTGAGTTTGCCACATCGAAGCGCTTGAGCAACTCATAGCAATACTTCACTTGGCTAACAAAAGTTCCTTCCTAGAGTTGTTTGATTTGAAGACCAAGGAATTAGTTTAATTCCCCCATCATGCTCATCTCAAATTCACCTTGCATCACTTTAGAAAATTGCTTGACCAAGGTGATGTTAGTAGACCCAAAAATGATATCATCTACATAAATTTTCACCAAGATGGAGTGATTTCCTTGGCGCTTAATGAAGAGAGTTGTATCAACCTTGCCTCTAGAGAATCCCTTTTCTAGTAATAACTTGCTAAGCCGATCATACCAAGCCCCAGGGGCTTGCTTAAGACCGTATAAATCACATTTAAGTTTATAAACATGTTTAGGAAACTCGGAATTTTCAAATCCGGGAGGTTGAGATAGATATACTTCTTCATTAATATAACCATTTAAGAATGCACTCTTAACATCCATTTGAAATAGCTTAAAGTTTTGTGAGCATGCATAAGCTAATAACAAGCGTATAGCCTCGATTCGGGCAACCGGAGCATAAGTTTCCTCATAGCTGATGCCTTCCTCTTGGTTATACCCTTGAGCAACAAGACACGCCTTGTTGCGAGTTATGATTCCGTTTTCGTCAAGTTTGTTCCTAAATACCCACTTAGTACCAATTATTCGATGGTCTCGCGGAGGGGGGACAAGGTCCCAAACCTCATTTCTCTTGAATTGGTTTAATTCTTCTTGCATTGCCAAAAACCAATGTACATCGAATAAAGCTTCTTTAGGGTTTTTAGGCTCAATTTGAGAGACGAATGCAAAATGATAACAAAAGTTACTTATCTTAGACTGTGTAGTTACTCCCTTTGATATGTCTCCAAGAATGTTGTCAATGGGATGATCCTTGGTTTCTTTCCACTCCAAAGGAGGGTTTATTTCATTTGTTGGTTGAGTGTCTTCTTCTTCTTTGCTAGACACATGATCCATCTCCCCTTTTTCTTTCTCAAGTATGGGCTCATTACTCTTTTCATCTTGATCATTGAGTATCATTTCCGAAGAAGCACCTGCACCATTAAAAGAAATACCCTTTCCGACCATTTTTGGACAGGATTCATCAAAGGAAACATGCACGGATTCTTCCACAATTTGTAACCTTTTATTAAATACCCTATATGCTTTACTAGATTGAGAGTATCCGAGAAAGATACCTTCATTGGCTTTTGAGTCAAATTTTCCAAGATTTTCTTTCCCATTATTTAATACGAAACATTTACAACCAAAGACATGGAGATGAGAAATATTTGGTTTTCTACCTTTCAAAAGTTCATACGGTGTTTTGTTGAGCATAGGACGTATCAAGATCCTATTTAGAACATAACAAGCCGTATTAATGGCATCGGTCCAAAAGTATTTTGGAAGACCATGTCCATTGATCATAGTTCTCCCAAGTTCTTCTAGAACACGATTTTTACGCTCAACAACTCCATTTTGTTGAGGTGTTCTAGGAGCAGAAAAATTATGGTCAATGCCATTTCTTTCACAAAATTCATCAAAAAGGTGATTTTCGAATTCACCTCCATGGTCACTTCGGATGGTAACAATTTTTGTATTCAACTTGTTTTGAGATAATTTGGCAAATTTTTCAAAAGTATAGAAAGTCTCACTTTTATTTGCTAAGAATATCGTCCAACAAAATCTAGAGTAGTCATCAACTATAACGAAGCCATAATAATTTCCACCTAGAATTTTAATTCTAGATGGTCCAAATAAGTCCATATGGAGGAGTTCAAGTGGTTTCATTGTAAAGATGACATTTTTAGATTTAAAAGAGACTCGTGTTTGTTTACCCATTTGACAAGCATCACATAGATGATCTTTTGAAAATTTGATTTTGGGTAAGCCAATCACAAGGTCTTTAGATATGATTTTATTTAGCAAATCAAAGTTAACGTGTGCTAATCGCTTATGCCAAAGCCATGAGTCTTCACTCATGGAGACTAAGCATTTAGCACCTGTTAGGGACATATCATTCAAGTCAAGCATATACACGTTGTTTACCCTCAAGCCCTTAAACACATCCTCTTTCTTATCATTATGTTCGATTATGCAATCATCCTTTAGAAAAGTAATTTTATAACCTTTGTCGCATAATTGACTAATGCTAATAAGGTTGTGTTTAAGGCCTTCAACTAATAGGACATATGAGATAGTGGTGGATGAGGGATTACCTACACTACCTTTACCGAGTATTGCTCCCTTGTTGTTATCACCATAAGTAACAAATCCTTTCTTCTTTGCCACAAAGTCAAAGAATAGTGAAATGTCACCCGTCATGTGTCTTGAGCAACCACTATCGAGAAACCATATTCTCTCGAGAGGCTCAAGATAATCCAGCTGAAATATCAAACATGGGAGATAGGTACCCAACATTCATTGGGTCCTTGAGTGTGAGTTAAACATTTGTTGCCTTTTGGGAACCATTGGTATATGCCTTTAGGAACTAAGAATCTCCTAAATTGACATTTACTAATGGTATGTCCCTTCTTGCAACAATATAGGCAAGACATATCTAAGTGAGATCTACTCTTTCTATCTTAATCCCTTACTTCATAGGTATATTTTTGATAGGGATTAATCATACTTTTCTAAAGTTTGAGCGATCGATAGCAAACGTAATCTTAGGTTGTAAAGCTTTGTCTAGTTTGGCTTTGAGAGTTCTAACTTCTTTTTGCCAAATATGACAAGTTTCACATCCATGCCATTTAAACCAAGGTATCTCTTCTTTTTCAAATTTTCCTTCAATATTTTCTATCATAGATGCTTTAAGAGTTTCTAATTCCTTTTCGGAATCGAAAACCTTTTGTTCTAGATATGAAAAGATTTTCTTGTTTGAGGCTAAGCGTTTGAAAGCTTCCTTAGCCTCTTGATGTAAAATATTGAAGGAATTTAACAATTCTAAATAATACATTTCATCAACATGATCATACTTAGCATGACTTATATTCTTTTTCTTATGATGATGAGCCATGAGACAAAGGTTGACCGTTTCTTCTTCATCACTTGAGAAACCTTTACTTGAGGAATCATTATCGCTCTCCCAAGCAATGTATGCTCTTCTAGATTTGGTTGGTTTCTTTTGAGTTTTGGCCTTGGCTTTGTCTTTCTTCAAATAGGGGCAATCCAGCTTGTAATGATTGGGTTTGCCACAATGGCAGCATGATCCTCGTGACTTAGGCTTCTTACTTTTATCTTGCTTGCTTGGTTGAGAGTGGCGTCTATAATTGATGAGATTCTTATCCGAATGTTGAATTTTGTTTTTCCGGAGAAATCTATTGTATTTTATTATGAACAGACCCATATCCTCATCCAGACTCTCATCGTCATCACTTGATTCACTTGCACACGAAATTGAGGTGGATGACTTGGAGCTTGAAGCCATTAGTGCTATAGACTTCTTTTCCAAGTCCCTTGACTTTTCCTTCTTTTCTTTCTTTTCATGCTTTCCAAGGCTTATGAGCTCTTGCTCATGTTCTTGAAGCTTACCCCATAGTGTTGTGAGATCCAAAGTATTTACATTATTGACTTCCTTAATTACTGTAACTTCAGGTTGCCATTCCCTGCTAGGATATCTCAAAATTTTGTTAGTAGCAACAGAATTGGCAATTACATGACCAAGTGTATGCAAGCGATTCATTATATGAGAAAATCTCTTTTGCATGTCGGTGATGGTTTCACCTTGCTCCATGCGAAAGAGATCAAACTCTTGCGTCACAGTATTGATTCTAGCCAATTTTACATCGTTTGTGCCCTCATGGGTGACTTGCAAAGCGTCCCACATTTCCTTAGCCGTAGCACAATGTGAGACCCGAAAATACTCATCAAATCATAGAGTTGCTATGAGCATGTTTCTTGCTTTCCAGTCATAGGCATAATTTTTCTCATCTTTTTCATCCCATTGTGCTTCCGGTTTAGGAACGGTTATCCCAGCAACATTTTGCATAGTTATTGCAACTGGTCCATCTTGCATAACCTTCCATATTTTCCTATCAACAGACGTGATATGGACACGCATACAATCTTTTCAATAGCTATAATTTTCATCTGTGAAAACGGGTGCTCTAGTGTACGCCCCTTTTAGATCACAATCTATTTCTAGAAGTTGTATGTGAAGCACTGGAAAAATCGGCGCTCTTGATACCACTTCTTAGACGGTGTGACGGATCTAGAAGGGGGGGGGGGGGGGGGGGGTTGAATAGATCCCTTTGAAAATTTTGCGCTTTTTATAAAATTGTTTTCATCAGAGAGCGACAACCCTGAATCTGATCGTCTAAACTTTACGTATTGGAAAGATCAGATATACGAACCAATTTGATGAAAATGATGATAATAGAATCACAACTAAAATTGAATATGATGAGTCGCTTTAGCAAGTTTTAACAAGGTGTAAGTTATTACAAATTAGTTGCGGAGAAGATAAAGCAAATTTGAGAGTTGTGAATTCACCAAACACTCGGTGTACGTACTGCACAAGGTTTGGTTATACTCAAATTGTAGTGATTATAGTGATTCAAATGAATGTTATATGAGTTGTAAATTTTAGTTTGTCACTACAATTATTTTGTATGAATGAGAAAAATTGATAACTCACAAATTCAAGCAAATAGAAATAAAATGCTGAAAACTAAAATGGACACATTATTTGTTAAGGCAGTTCACCTTGTCTTCCTCACGTGGGCTACTCTGCCCCCAATTCTAGAATCTAGAATTAGGATTATGAAATTATTTTGCAAAGTTTGTAAGAGAAGATACAATCACCAGAATTCAAAGTCACTTGATGAGTCTTATATGTTGCACTCCTCTTCCCTTGATTCTAGATGAATCAAGTATGCTAAATCTTGAACAAAATCTCCTTCTACCTTGAATAATTTTGAACCCTAGAAATTGGCCCCAAATCCTTCTTCATAATCCACCGGTTACCGCTACCCGATTGAACACCCCACGGTCTTCCAATCCCTTAGCTCGGTTGAATTCAATGAAGCAAAGACTTGTGATAAAAAAAACCCAATTTTGGAGGACAAAACCCCAATGGTTTTATTCAAGAAAAAATCCACAAAGATCTCTACCCAAATCTGAAATTGCACTTTCAATTCGGACGTTATCAACATAAACCCAAGAACTTGATCAACAAAAGTGATTGTGTGTAGTTGTTGATGGTTGATGAGAGGTTGAAGATGAAGAGAACTCTTGTGTCTATCTTTCACTTTTTCTTGTTTTTGTTTGTTTTTTTTGGAAATAGAGGCCAAACAATATACCTATAAGTGATTCCCATGATGTAACAACATAGCAGAAAAAATGAGACAATTTAGCGATGCATCCGCTCATGCAGGGTGTACAGAAGGCGTGCGTCTTCCCAAGTGAGAGAGGTTGAAATTCCTTCAGTCATGCGCCGACTCATTGCCTGATGCGTCGACTCATGTTTTCCCAGGACAATGCGTCGATGCATAGAGAAGGCGTGTGCCTTCCCGGATGTTGCCAAGCCAAAATCTTCTTCTCATGAGTCGACCTAAGGTTCCATGAGCTGGCTCATGCAGTCTGTTTTGAGAAAAATGCTTGTTTTTGATGTTTCTCACTTGCACCAGTTTGAAGCATGACATATTTACACATATAGGTTTTTGACAAGCATTAAAACTCAGTTCTTTCACCTTTACCCTCACAACTGGTGGTTGCGTTCTCAATCTGTGAAGCTCTCAAGAAGAAAGTGTGGCTGAATGCCATGAAAGAAGAACTTGAGACTTTAGAAATAAACAAGATTTTGGAGTTAACTGAGCTTCCAAAGGAGAAGAAAATCATCAGCGTCAGATGGACTTTCAAACTGAAATTTGTTTTTCTGAATGGGATTGCACACTGTTGCAACAAGAAGCAGCTAGTAAATGTTCTGACGAAGGATGTCAAGACTGAACATTTTATCTGTTTGAGGGATGAAATTGGTGTTGTCTGTTTTGTGTAAATATGAATTAAGGGATGGTGTTGGAAAAAATTTATATTTTAGAAATGTCTTGTTGACTGAGTCTGTTAGAGGGTATTTTAGTATTTTATTATACTCTAATATTGTGTATAAATAGTCTAGTAGTATGTAAGTCATTGTATCTATTACTCCTTATTTTGTAGCCGTCATTTAATATATTTATTTTATCTTTCATCTATTCTTTATGCACTAACAATTATTACTAAAATTGTGTAATTTTAAAGATTATTTTAGAATATCAATGATACGAAGACTAGATTAATACATTATACAAGATATAAACCAGATATTTGGATCGCGCATAAATTAATTCTTCGAGTCAATGAGAATTACAATAGACGACAAAATCTTTCATTCAAATCAAAGGATAAATTTAAATAAAATTGTGTAATTTTAGAGATTATTTTAGAATATGAATAATACAAAGGCTAAATTGATACGACTGAATATACATATTCGAAATTGAATTCGAATTTAGAATCTTATATTAAGTTAAAAGAGATCTCTATTATCTCATCTAAATATATATGTAGATGGATACACATACAAGATATAAGTATATCTAAATCACACATAAATCAATTTCTCGAATTGAGAAGAATTACGCGACAAGGCTGTTACATTCAAATTGAAGGGAAAATTTAATTAAAATTGTACAATTTAAAAGATGGCTGAATATACATGTTGAGAACTGAGTCTGAATTCAGAATTTTAAGATCAAGTTAAAAGAGATTTGTATCGTTTCAATCAAAATGTGTATGAACATATGACCATTTTATATTTTTAAAGTTATGTTCCCGTCCGAATGTCTACTACCGTGCATCAAGGTATGTGATGGGATCCACCTATTTCATCTGGGGCACCTTTCGGTGATGTTGGTGTGAATATTTATTTACATTTATATTGGTTTTTTTATTATAAAGGGCACACACATGGTTTATTATGATGATGAACATAAAACACGCACTGGGAAATTGGTAAATCACTGGCCATCATCACAAAGCAGGGTGCTAAATTGTGTGCAATTGATTACAAACAATTGAGTAATACCCTCTCCACTAATAATTATAAGCAAAAATTATCTTTTTAAATTAATTAAGTAATTTATGTATTTAATTTCTATATAGGCTAAATATATTGGGAATTTCTCTTTACATTTAGTAGTGGTGATTTTCACCATTGAAAATCCAAAAATACTCTTCGCATGTGTATATGTGAATTCACATATAAGAATGTTTTGGAAGTGCATATGCGAAGACACCCTTATTTTGCACGTTTTAATATTTTAACGTTGGATTTTAAAATATTGAGGGGGTTTTGCATGTGCACATGCGAAACATCCTAAAAGGTGAATTCGGATGTGCACATGCGAAACATCTTGAAAGGTGAATTCGGATGTGCACATGTGAAACTTCCCTTTCCATATTAGAGTGATGCATGGTCACATATTTCAACTATTTCATTCTTTTTTTTTTCCTCTAACAAAAACCCTCAACAAACTTCAATCAATCTCAATGAAATTTTCGTCTCCAAATCAAGTTTCAAGCAAAGTGAGCATTGAAAGCTGCAATTTGAGATAATCTTTCATCCCTTCATCATACATTAGCTGCATTGAAGCTGTTTTGTTGAAGAAGAAAACAACGTCACTTCACATATGCACTTGTGAAGGCCATCTGCCAAAATTCACAAGTGCACATGTGAGTAAATATCTATTACAGAACCAAAATTTTGTTTTAACAGAATTCGTGTTTTTTTTAACATGTTAGGTATGGTGCACCCTGACAATATTGTCAAAGCTATCGTAAATGTTACGGACAAGGTCAATGAAGACGATGAGCCAAATGAGGTGAAGGACGTTGATAAAACGATCGATGTTGTGATAGATCATGGAAAAAAATTTCCAAATGATAAAACTTTCACCACTCATTAACATATGCTTGAATGAGTTCAAATGGAAGCTAGCAAACTTGGGTTTGACATTTTGATTAAAAGGTCCGACAATGGAACTAGTAATCGGCAACCATTTGTTGTGATGACATGCGAGAGAAGTGAAAAATATGTTCCAAAAATTCGCAAGATAAAACATGATGATACGAGATCGAAGAAATATGGGTGTCCGTTTAAATTGTGCACATAATCATGCGTTGGATACCAAGTTACACAGGCATCCAATTGTATGTCGGCTTACGCCGGTAGAGAAGGAATTTATTTCTGAATTGTCGTTGATCAAAGTTGCGCCGCGAAACATACTTGCTGGCTTGAAATGGAGTAGAGTGAAATGTGTTTCAAATATCAAGTCGATTTACAATTATTGTTATAAACAACACATTGTGCAAAGAGGTCTGAGGTCTGAAATGCAACATTTATTGAAATGTTTGGACGATAACCACTATGTATCCAGGAACAGAGTCTGTGAGGATAACGTAAGTATTCGTGACATTTTTTAGACACATCCGGAAAGTATCAATTTGTTCAACATATTTCCAACCGTTCTTATGATTGATTCGACGTACAAGATCAACAAGTATAGGCTTCCGCTTCTAGAAATTGTTGGTGTCACCTCTACAGATAAGACATTTTCAGTTGGATTTGGTTTTTTAGAAAGTGAGAAAGAAGACAACATCACTTGGGCGTTGGGCATTTGCAAGACTTTGGTGAAAGATACAAAAAATATGCCTACGATAATTGTTACTGATCGAGATAACGCCCTTATGAATGCGGTTGACATTATGTTTCCTTCGTCAACCGCAATACTTTGTTGGTATCATTTAACAAAAAATGTGAGAGCAAAGCTAAAACCCGTGGTTGACACCAAACAGAAAAAGGGTGACGACGGAAGCATGGTCAAATCCGGTATTGTGGTTGAGAAGATAATGGGTGCATGGACTGATATTTTTAATTTTGCTACAAAAGAGTTGTATACTAAGAATGTAGTACACTTTAGGAACTTGTGCGTCGAATATCCCAATTTCTTGAAGTACGTTGAGTCCACCATCCTTGATCAGGTGAAAGAGAAAGTTGTATGTTCTTGGACATACCGTGTTAGACATTTGGAGAACACAACAACTAATATAGTGGAATCTGCACATGCAGCATTGAAAAAGTGATTGGGTGATAGTAAAGGGTACCTTTATAGATACTCATGATCATGTAGAGAAGTATCAGATCAAGTATTGCTCAAAAATCCAAAGATCTCCTGATTAAAATCCAAACCCTAGTTTTGATCCTCTGTGATAGGAGATAGTGATATGGATGCAATTGTGCCATTACCTATAATATAATATTCCAAGAGACAAATATACACATCTTGAGGTTAGTTTAAAGCATACAAGTACAAGATATACAATTCAAGGTGCTTCAAGATGCTTGGTGATTCCCATAGGCAAACCTAAAGATATGATGCAGTAGAGGAAAAACCTTAAACCCTAGTTTGTGATCTGGTTGTATTGTGATGGTATGAAATGATAGAGGAATCTTAAGGGAAAAAATTGGGGTACAACAAGAAGCTATTGCTTCTCAGAGATGTTTTGGTTTCAAGGTGTGAACAATTGGTTCAGTGTGCCATGGATTGCATGAGTGCATGTGTTGTTGAGACTGTGTTGTTTCCTGATTTCGAAGGAAGTATAGATTCAAGATTTATGTCTTACGGTCAGTCGATGTGTCCTTGAGGGGAATGGTCGGGTACTTGTGTTGTTTTGCATATCTAAGAGTGGAGGGTGATGTTACAACTAATGATGTGCTAGTTGTGTATGAGTCCGGATGTTTTCCCGAGGATGATTGAGACTTGTCGATTAGAGAGAGATATTGGATTAACTTGATGGTATCCTTGGGGTGGACTGTTTAGAGTTAAACCAAGTACTTACGAATTGTTTTGATGAGTCAATGCAGATTCTTATGCCTGAAGATGATATAGATTAAAGGTTCTTGTTTGTTGGTCAAGTGGGGACGTCTCTGAGGGAGAACAATCAAGTATTGTTGAAGGTTGCTTCTCAGGGGATAGAAAAATAATGTGATTTATAGTCTTATACAAGTGGTGTGTAATTTCCCGATGTTTCCCTGAAGATATATGCTAAGCAAGTAGGATAACTCTTAAGAGATGAGTCTCAGATGTTTGCATGTCTGTGATAACGGTTTTATGAGGTTCTGTATGGATTGCTGATAGTTGATTAAGGTAATGATTGGGATTTAATATCTACTTCAAAGGGTTGTCAATTTGATAGACCAACTGGTAGGCAAGTACGCCTTCAGTATCATGAAGTTAATGATTGGGATTGCATATCTCAAGGTATCATGAAGAAACTAATTGAAGTTGTAACACCCTTCTAAACCCCACATATAATTCACGAATAATTTAATAAAAAACCACCACACATGGGTGTCACACTTAATAATAAAATATCATAAGTACAATCATGTTCCGTAACACGGGTTACAACAATGGTAATAACAACTTCTTATAATATACACCTTTATGATGTTCCATGAAACATCAACACATCTTTTAAAAGAAATGCATCGAAATCATCATCAAAATAATTATCTCAATTGTCAACACGTAACATTTAGTCTTATCAAAAATTGGGATTAAAGTTAGTTCAACATTTAAAAACCTTATAAAGTTTGCCAACATAAACACAACATAAAATTCAATCAAGCTTTCCCGGCCCGATGTTACATATTAGAGCAAAACATCTCTAAATAACGGAAAACTAATAAATACTCCAAAAATCTCTATCTTCAATACTTCAGCAAGCTACTTCTGAGTATCTGCGTGTTACCCACGTGGAGGCAACATTCAAATAAAAATAATGAGTAATCATAATTCATTATAAAAGCTACACAGAAAGAATAGTAAGTACAATTGACATCATCATTATAACAACATATAACATTATTAACAATTCAAGATTCACATCCATACATCATAGTTAACACACATTCAACGTTCATCATAGGAATCGTCATATAATCAACTAACATCATAACAAATCAACACATCTCACGTCATCAACAAATCTATGCAATGTCAACAAATGTTATGCACGATACTGACTCCATGCAGGTGGTACCAAAATATGAACACTTAGGTTCATTTCACTCTTTGATTCCCACCATAGGATCAATTCTATCTTGGAACCGGAGTACACTAAATCTCCACCATCACCATAGGTAACACTTCACTAAATCCCCGGATAAAGGATCTATCTACTCACACTCAAACCATCACCATAGAAAATAAGACCACAATATAATTTAGAATATAAGTTCCACAACATGGATGCATGATTCACAAAACACAACAACAACATCACAAATGTTTGACCACGGCTAGTCAAATGCATCATCAACAACATAATCATTAGCATATAAAATGTATATATTTAAATATGCATGTCATTAAGCCATCATTACAGTACCATCATCAATATCAACATCATAGCAACATATAACAACAACAATCAAGTTTCATCATTTCAACAAGTCATCATAGCATACAAAACATATAATAATCCAATTCCAACGAACATAGACACATGATAAATACTTCAAATAATTCAACCAAATCTTTCAAAATACAGCTCTACGCGTCAACTTCTCAATGCTTTGAACGACGCATCAATCAAAATCACAAAACTCCAGTTACGAGACATTTAAGTTTCCTTCCAGACTGCTCGCGCAACCCTATCCCGGAGAAATACCCATCCCCCCCCCCCCCAAATAACCTCTCGCCTCGAGCTCTCCCAGTGATGTAAGGGCGATTTCCTCTCCAGGTGCTCGCCCAGCAAATCTGCGCGATTATGAATTTCCAGTTACGATTCGCTACAGTTCCAGACCCTTGTTAGGTCCGGTTTCAGGTACCAAACTCATCCAAAAATGCATTGTAATCATCATATTACACATATTGACAACATCACTTCATTATACACATAATAGAATTGAATCATTGTATATCAACATCATCATCAACAAAATAAATCATGTTATTCATTATCAAATCATCACATATAACAAAACCAACATCTATCCTTACCCCATACCAATCATAATAAACCGCAATTACCTCCTTACCTTGAATTCATAACAACTTCGATCCCTTCAAGCTCTATGGAAAAATCTCCTCTTGTTTCCTCTCTCAGTCCTATCCTCTTTTCACGTTCTCCCAAATTTTCACATTCACACATAATGATTTCTATTTTCCTTATTGTTTTTGTTAACCTTAGACTCTTTCTATGATCTTCATATTATACCCTCACTTACACACATGCACTTACTCTTATGCCCTTATTCTCCTTTTCCTCTTAATATTCTATTTAATTATTATTATTCTAAATAATATAAACTATAATTATTTAATCTAAATAATTCTAGTTAGCACATATACCTCAATACTATCCCAACAACATATTAACATAATTTACATAATAACCATAATAAATCACAAAAACATAAATCTAGAATTTTTTAGTGTTACAACTCTCCTCCGCTTAAAGGATTTTTGTCCCCGAAAGTTATCTGAAAAAAACAGAGTTGGATACGACTCCCTCATCTGATCCTCACACTCTCAAGTCATGCTCTCATCAGCTGGTCCTACCCATATTACCTTCACCAAGGCAATCTATTTACCCCCATAACTTCTTCACTTCTCGATCCTCTATCTGCATAGGTGATGTCTCAATAGTCCAGTTATCTCTCACCTATACATCATCCACTTGGATTACATGAAACAGATCCTGAATGTATATCCTCAACTGAGACACATGAAACACATCATGAATATTAACAAGTGACATCGGTAAAGCAATCTGATAGGCCACTTCACCTATCCTCTCTGAAACCTGACATGGACCAAAAAAATGCGACGTAAGCTTTCGCGATTTAAGAGCTCTACCAATTCCAGTTATCGGAGTAACTCTCAAGAACATGTGATCTCCCTTCTGGAACTCAAGTACTTTTCTACTCTTATCATGATAACTCTTATGATGACTCTGCGAAGCTCTCATCCTTTATTGGATCATCTTGATCTTCTCAATTGTTTGCTGCATAATCTCAAGTCTGAGCATTGCACTCTCGCCCGACTCATAACAATACAACAGAGTCCTACATCTCCTACCATACAATGCATCATATGGTGTCATCCTAATACTATAATGAAACTATTATTATAAGTAAACTCAATCAATGACAAGTGGTTATCCCAAGCACCTCCTTGCTCTAGCACACAATCCCTTAGCAAATATTCCAAAGACTGGATAGTTCTCTCTGTCTGACCGTCCGCCTGTAGATGATAAGCAGAACTCAACTCCAGCTTAGTACCCAAGGCATTCTGCAAACTTTTCTAAAACCTTGATGTAAACCGTGGATATCTATCTGACATAGTACTCGGAGGTATACCATGTAATCTCACAGTCTCTTTGCATGGAATAATTAATCTTCATCGGTAAGAAATGAGTTGATTTAGTCAATCTATCCACTATCACCAAAATCAAATTATTTCCCTTATAAGTCTTTGGAAAACGAGACATAAAATCCATGGAAATGCTGTCCCATTTCCACTCTGGAATACTCAATGGTTGCATCAAACCCAAAGGCTTCTGGTGCTCAATCTTTGACTTCTGACAAGTCAAACAAGCGTAAACAAACTTAGCAATTTCCTTCTTCATACAGGACCACCAAAACAATTTCTTCAACTCTTGATACATCTTCATCGCACCAAGATGAATACTTAGACCACTTTGATGTCCTTCCTCAAGAATATTCTTCTTAAGCTCTGGCACATATAGAACACACACTCTATCTCCAAACCTCATTACACCATTATCATAAACTCAAAATTCACATGTGTTACCTTGGATGATTAGCAATAACCGGTTAACCAAACTCGGATCAGATCCCTGACCTTCTCTGATCTCATCAAGGATACCTATAGTCATCTTCAACATACCCAACTTCATACTATTAGGAGTCTCTTCACACACCAAACTCATATCTCTGAATTTCTTGATCAACTAGAACTCTCGAACCATAAGCATAGACATATGCAAGGACTTCCTACTCAAAGGATCAGCTACCACATTAGCTTTTCCGGGATGGTAACTCAAATCAAAATCATAATCTTTGAAAAGTTCGAGCCTCCTCCTCTGCCTCATATTCAACTCTTTGTGATCAAATAGATACTTCGGACTCTTGTGATCACTGAACACTTCGAATCTGGAGCCAAACAAATAATGCCTCTAAATCTTCAAAATAAATACCACAACTGCCAACTCTAGTTCACGCGTAGGATAATTCCTCTCATGAACTTTCAGTATTCTGGAAGCATAAGAAACAACCTGACCATTCTGCATCAATACACCACCAAGACCCATCTTTGATGCATCACAATATACTACAAAAGACTTGCTCGGATTAGGAAAAATCAATGCTAGAGAAATCCTCAACTTCATCTTTAGTTCCATAAAATTTCTTCACATGCAACATCCCATACATAAGCTTGACCCTTTCGAGTCAACAAAGTCAAAGGTAATGCCAACACCCTTCGGTAAACTTGTGATAATAACCAGCAAAACTAAGAAACTTCGAATCTCAGTAGCAGACTTCAGAGTCTCTCATTGCAACACAACATAAACTTTAGAAGGATCTACAGAAATTCCACCACTCGAAATCACATGGCCAAGGAAACTCACTTCCTTCAACCATAATTTGCATTTTGACAACTTGGCATAAATTTTCTTCCCCCTCAATACCTGCAATACAATCTTGAGATATTCTGCATGCTCTTTATTAGTCTTAGAATATATCAAAATATCATCGATGAATACCACTATAAACTTGTCCATATACAAATGGAAAATTCGATTCATATATTCCATGAACACGCCTGGTGCATTAGATATGCCAAATGACATCACAATATACTCAAAGTGACCATATCTCGTCTTGAATGTCGTCTTCGGAATATCATCTAGTTTAACATGAATTTGATGGTAACGAGACCTCAAATCAATCTTGGTGAACATACAAGCACCTACCAAATGATCCATAAAATTATCAACTCTTGGAAGTGGATACTTGTTCTTGATAGTCACCTTATTCAACTTCCTGTATTCAACCCACAACCACATACTTCCATCCTTCTTCTTAACCAACAACAAGGTGCACCCCACGAAGAAACATTTGGTCGAAAAAAATTCTACTCAAGTAATTCTTCCAGTTGTTTCTTCAATTCAACCAATTCTGATGTTGACATCCTATAAGGATCCATTGACATTTGAGTAGTACCTGGTATTAATTATATAGGAAATTATACCTCGCGCTCTAAAGGTAAATCACTGGTGTCATCTGGGAATACTTCGGAAAAATCACACATAACTAGCAGCCCCACCATCTTAGCTTTACTGTCGATTTCCAAAGCATTAAACATCACAAACATCTGAGCCTCGTCTTCTAATAGTTCTTCTACTTGCTTAGCAGACAAAAATGTTAGGTCTGTGATTTTATGAAAGTTCACAAATTCCTTAAATAGTAGGAATATCAAAGCTTGATTTAACCATATTTTCACGAAGTTCACTCCTTCTGAAGAATACGTATTATCAATGCACAATTTCCTTACTTTCAGCCAATTTACAACTTTTTGAACAGTAGGATTATCATAGCTTGATTTAACCATATTTTCACGAAGTTCACTCCTTCTGAACAATAGGTATATCAACGTCTATTTCAACCTTTAACTTCGTCAGAGCCTTCTGACCAAATCATAGTTTTAGTTCATGATTCATTTTTAGATAGTTCACAACTTCTAAAGAATACATGTTTATAGATGCTTAGCTCATCAGAGCTTTCTTTATGCATCTTTATCTTCCGGTTACTTCCCAAATGATTAGTTCTTCAGATAATTCTTCGAGCATCTTGATCTTTGATCTTGATCTTCTGGTTGGTAGATGATGATCTTCTGATAGCCAATTAACCTATCTTATGGAAACAAGTGAACTTTTGCAAAGTTTCTGAATTAAACATCAAAAAACTATTAGTAGTAAAAGTATTAGATTATGTTTGAGTTTGAGTTATGAGATTAAGTACTATCAAAATAATTTACTCTTTCTCCCCCTTTGTCAAAAATAAAAAAGGATTTAAAAGACAAACTAAATTTTCATTGAAAACCAAAAGGATAAAGATAAAATTGTTTTAGAAACAAAAGAAAGACAATTCTTAAGTTCTAATACAAAGGGCTAAGATCCTAAGCATCATCCTTATTATCAAACTTTGCCATGAACTTCGTCAATGCATCCTCCAGTTAATTGAACGAAGCCGCTTGGGCTGAAATTTTTCCATCTTGCTGATCCAAGCATTGGTGAATGGAAATATTTTCTTCTTGTTGTTTGTCTAACATAGCCTTCAGCTATGCTGGCTGGTCTTCAGCTTCCATAGCTTCATTTTCCTTTGAACCACGTGAGTGACCATCAACCAATGATAGCTTAGACCTAGAGGTTGTAAAAATATCTGATGAACCACCAAAGATAACACCTTATTGCTTAGGTCCAGATACTAGAACTTAAGAAGCTTACAGGCATAAAGGAATTGGAGAAGCTTTATCTTTGAGCCATTCCTTATGTTTCTTAACAACTTCAAAGGAACAATAGACTTGCATAATTCTGGATTTTACATCAAACCATTTTTTGAAACCTTCCCAAGCATTATCTGTTATTACAAGATCTCTACTTGAAATATATTTTCTTAAGACGAATCTTAGTGAGTTACAAGCGCAAAGTCCAAAATGATACATTATTTCATCCAGGGGTATGAGCTTAGCATTGGTTCTAGAAAAGTGTGCCAAAGGTTTTCCAGAATAAGGAGAGTGATCCCTATCTGGTATGACAATGATTTTCAAGATATCCTTCTCTGACAAGAGGTATTCAGGAGTAGCTTGAGAATCAATGGTAAGATGGTTAGGTTGTGGATATGAAGGAGGAGAGATTTGATGAGGTGTAGTTTCAGACTACACTTTATTTAAAAGAGGAGTATTATTTGGAGATAATTGAAGAGGGAATTTAGGATTTTTTGTAAAAGAGATGATAGGTTCAGATGAGTTGATAGAGGATGGTTGTGGAAGAGGGATGGTAATTTGATTGGAAGGTATGATGGGGGGGGGGGGGGGGTTGCCAACGAAGTGTCTTCATAAGGTTTTGGATTTTGAAAGATTTTAGGATCAAAACAGGTTTCTTGCAAAACATTTGGATTATTTCCGGGGGGAGCGAAAAATGTCTCAAAAGTGGGAACAGTTAAAGGAGTGGGTGGTGGAATAGTGAAGGTGGATGGGGGAGCTGATGAAATAAACACACTATCGGATGATGCATGTTTGTTGAGAACATCTAGAGATACTTTGGCTATGGATGAAGTAATAGAATATTTAGATATCTTAGCAACTTTGGAAAGTCTAGAGTCATCAGAGTTTTTGCAGGAGTTTCTTCAACACTTATATTCTTAGAGAATATCCTCTTCTTTTTGGGAGAGACTCTTACACAAGGTCTTGGATTAATTACTAAAGATCTGCCAAGGAGATACTCCAGAAAGCCTTCCACACAAATCCTTTCGTTTATCACTACAGAGTCAGTGGGTTCAATAGGTTCTACGATTTTCTTTTTATCTATCCCAATGTTTCTTATGGTTTTTACATTTATGGAGGATCCAATAGCTGCATTCAACACTCCTCGGTTTAGAGAATAAACAAGGTTGCGCTCTAAAATAATATTTGAGATAAGTTTTCCAAAAGGAATATGTCTCTTATTCTTAGGACCTTCATCCATTTATTTTGTAATTGTGTTCTTCAGATGATTGAACAAAACTGCTGGGAAATTTATTTTCTCATTAGAATGAATTGCATGCAGGAGATACTTTTAATCAACATTGAGATAATCTGAGGAGTGCGTTTCACGAAAATGAGATATACTTTCCAAAAAGATTTTGTATAAAACCCTAATATTGTTGATAAGGTATTTGGGTTTCTGTTCTTCATAACCTTCTTTGAAAATATCCTCCGCTTTTCCAGAATTCAGAAACCTTCAAATGTTATGTTGATTAGTCTAGTTCAAGTTTTGTCATAATTGTATAATTTTGAAATATCTTCTTCAGTGATGAAGATCTTCTTTCCAGAGACGCTTGAGTAGACATGCTTTTGTACCCCAAAATTTTCCCTCCCATTTTCTTCAAGACATCTTCTCACGCTTCTAGGGTTTTCATTTGCTCAAGGTTACTCAAGAATTGATCAGACAAATTCTCCTCCTAAGCAGTTGACTTACAACTAGGGTTTTGCTTTTCTCAAGGAAAATTGAGCTTATAATTTCTCAAATGGATTTTATGGTTCCTCATATGTCCAAAAGAATGCTCATGCCGAATTTCAAGCCTTGCATCACAAGTTTGCTAAGTCAATTGCTCAGATAATTGAAAATCAACTATATTGGACAAAAAGTCAATTATGGTCAACATAAAGTCAAACTTCAAGATTTTTGGTCAACATTAAAATTTTGAAATTATATTTATCATTTGATCAAGGTTTGATCATAATTCATCAAGAAAACTCAAGATTCATCAAAAGTCAAAAGTTGCTAAATTAGGGTTTTCTTAAGGAGAAGTCAACTAAACTTTGACCAAGCACAACTTTCACATGCTTCATCAGTTTTTTCTCAACCAAAGCTCATTTTGAAGGAAATTCAATTCTCTACAACTTTTCCTCTCTAAGCTCAAGTCCAAAAAATGCTTCATTTGAGAGATATGGGAAAAAACACTATAGGTTATTTCAAAAGTCAACAAAAAGACACTTTTTGTCAAGGCAAATTACATCAATATAAATTCTTCAAATGAAAACATGATAAACATAGAGATTGTATAGGACAACTAGAGCATTCCAAAAAGTCCCAGATCATCTTCATATGGTAAAAATTAAGAGAGTTATGATTGGTGCAAGTTGGGAAATTTTGAGAAAATGCATGAAACCCAAATTGATCAAACTTGAATTTTTGGGCCAGTGGGCTTACGTTTCAAGGTCCAAACGAGTTTTTAACCTCATAGTGAACCTCTACATACATTCATACACCCCTTGGATTTTTTATTCCATTTATTTTATTTATTTATTTATTTAAATTCAAAATTAAATAAAATAAAATCAAGGATTTTCATAGAAAGGTCCAAGCCCAATCTTTTGACCTAATTTCCTCTCTATATATTCTCACTATTCAGACAAGACAAGGCATGAAAAACCCTTGCAAGATCACATTCCAAAAACTATAAAATTATTCAAAACTAGGGCAAATTACAAACCCTATTTGTAGCCACTTTCCAAGCAAGCCAATCATTCCAATCGCTCCCTGAAGCATTGTAGGGTAAGAATGGATCAACCTTGATGATCCAAAGGGCTCGAAATGCATTACTAAGCATCACCAATTTTCATTCATGCATGCAATTCATACTTTTGTTTTCTTTGTGTTTTGATCGAAACTAACCTTACTAATATGCTTATGAGATATCAATGTGCAGGTCTGACCCATCACATGGTCCCCATAACGACTGAATCATGAGTGGCCATGTTTGTACCTTATGACTTTGTTTGTGTTGTATCTCACCATACATCATGATTTAGCCAAAACCAATGGCACCATTGAATTTGCAAGGCCCAAATTAGGGGGGTAGGGTACCATTGAACCATTGATTCTTCTTATTTTGTAGGGATAAAGAAACGCAGTCGCTAGAGAAGACGACCGGAGCTTAGGATCCGGCTCTTCTATGGTCCAATAATTAAGTCGATTATATATTTAATAGTTTTCAATGATATACCGGATGACTCAGCCACCCCAATGGCAAGCGCGCGCATGATAAGGCTTTGATGTATAAGGGCGTGGATTTGATCCCTGCCTTTTGAGGTTTTTCATGGTTTTTTCATATTTTACTACATGTTGCGTTGGTTCCAACCTACTAACACCGGCGTGCACCTTGCACAGTGGCAAGCTATGCAGTGGAAAGAGCAAAGGGCGTGGGTTCAACACCCACCCCTGGAATTTTCATTCTTTTGGTTTTCTAACCCTCTTTTCCATTGATTTTTCTTTCCCTATCATTTTTTGGCAAACTTAATTTCTTTTTTAATTAACCTAAAAAATAAACCTTTTTTACAAACCCTAATTAATTTAGGTTTTGGGTTTTTTAATTAACTTTTTTTATTAATTAAATTTTTATAAATCATTTTTTTCATAAAAAATCACCAAAAAATATTTTCCTTTTCTATTTTCATTTTATTTTTATCTTCTTAGACCAACTGTATAGGTTTCACAAATCTAATAGCCTAGATCTTAGTTTCCGCTTTACTTCATTATCATGTAATTGCTTTTCAGTATGTAATAGTTGTAGGATTTTCTTTTCAGCACTTTCTATTATGTAAATGCCCTAGAGTACTGTAATAGCTTAGGTTTATATTTCTGCCTTTATCTTTTGCTACTATATTATTTATGCTACTGATTAGTAATTAGGGTTTGTATGGCAAGATAAAATCAAATGATAGAAAACCCTAAATTCAAAGATAAATAAATGAATTAAATACACTCGCACCTTTATGGTAACCTCTCTTCGTTGCCTTTTAGGAATAAACGGTCATGCCCCTCGAAAGTGGGGATGATTTAGTAAAGACCCTCGATTCTAAAGATCATAGTCCCTCGATTACCCTTCAATGTTGCCTTACGAAAAATGATCTAGTCCCTTACGAAACTGCTAAAGCATCCTTACAAGTTGCCTTCGATGATCATACGATGACCCTTTTCCTGTCACTTCACATCCAACGGATAGGACTTCCTACTAACTAATGGTACAGATAACACTATCTAAAGGAGAAGGAAAAGTACAAGAACGACCTTGAGTGGGTAGAAAACTGTTAATCACTTGCTCATAAATCTTTTCAAAACAAAACATTCTCACATCACACTTTTCAAAATAATGAAATATTTTCAAAATGTTCTGTATACATTCTTGAGGACCAATACAAGAATCATTACAAAGTTCGCCTTACATTGGCGAAATTTCAAAATATTTTCAAACACACGCACAAAAAAAGAAAATTTTCAAAGTGAGCTAAGCGGTTAAGAGCCCGTAGATAACTATGGATGAAAAGGTTGCTAACACCTTCCCTTTTCATAAACTACCCCCCGAACTCAAAATCTATCGAGGTCTTTCCTGTTCTTTTTACCCTTTCCTTATTGGATAAAAGAAAAGTCGGTGGCGACTCTTGCTATCCACAACATCTGCGATAAAATGCAAAAACAAGTCAGTTCTCCCACCGTATTACAGAACTGACGAATCTGCTGGGGAATACTTAAAAAGAGGGGTTACCTTAGAGTCTTAGATCACTTTTTACTTGCTTTATTTGTCTGCTTTATTTGCTTTATCTTTGAGGGTTTCTTGAGTTTATTTTCTTGCAAAGATCCTATACCCGGATCTAGAGATGCCTTAGGTAAGTAGAAATAGATCATGTAAATTATACGGCATAGACCGATATGGTTGAAGTGATGGCTACATTAGTGTGACACTTTGGTTTGTACCAATGTTCCTTGAGTCAGTCAAGGATAACATTGGGCTTTTGTATGGTGTCATAAGCATTAAATGACCTTTAGAATATTAATTGACCCATCTTGGCCATTAGAAGGTAGTGAGATAAGTCTAAAGTTGGTTGATACTTGGTGCTACACTCATTGAGATTCGACTTTCAGGATATTTTGGTGGCAAGTCAGTTGTTGTGTTGAAATAAAACCTATGAGAAAGATCGGTGATATGAGACTCATAGAACCCAATTACTATTTTAGGACAGGTTGAGCCAACTTAACTTCAATAGAAAATGGTACTTACCTATGGACCCCATGCAAGCCTTTAAACCTAAGGCTCTTGTGTGATTTACTTATGTTTTCTATTTGTTTAAACATAACATCACGACATCATGACATCATATCATAGCATTTTCACTAACCATTTCAAGGATCTTAGGGACCTTTGGTGCAGGTTTATCATGAACCAGACTTCTAGCAAGGGGCAAGAGGATTTATTTTCCTCTAACCAGATGCCGTAAAAGACCGAAGTACATTCTTTTGAGTCAAAGGCTAGGACCCACTTGACACTGTGAGCTTGATTCTTATAGAAGGATGTTCAAAGACGCAAAGTTCTTCAGATAAAGCTGTATCCAAACTAAATTTCTAACATTTCATTTTTTCTTATCCCGAGAGATCCTTGAAAACATTGCATATGCATCCACATACCATGCATATCATCACATAACAGGTATTTCCCAAGATAGGTTTTCTCATCTTCTTATTGTTTATTTCAATAAAAGATGGCTCTCGAACAAACAATGAAAGATCTTCAGACCCAAAATGCTCAATTCCAACAAATGTTCCTGGACTTAGCCAAGGGGCAGGAAGAGCTGAAGACCCTCATCACTAAAGAGAGGAAGAATAAGGATAGGAAGCCAATCAGTATCTTTAACATGGGAAGAAGATTCAAAGGTCCAGCCAAACAGGTTCGAGCTTTTGACATTCCATCAGATGAAGATGACAGTCAAGAGGAAGATGGTAAGAGTATCAAAGCTGAAAGGGGGAGCAACCTTGGTTCTAACAAAATTCCTGATGAAGAGGAAGAAGACTATTCTGATGAACAGTATCCTCCTGCTGATGAAAAGTACAAACAACTGGAAGATCGTCTCAATGATATGGAGATCTAGAGAGTGCCTGGGTTGGATTTTGAAGAGTTGGGATTAGTCTCGGGAGTTGTTATTCCTCACAAAATTAAAGTCCCCACTTTTGTCGAAAGCTTCATTTGAGGTCTTACGTCCGGAAGATTCAACCCAACACTACCGACATGAAGTTTGTGGTGTATTTCTTTCAAGAGAGCCTATCTGGAACACAGTTGGAATGGTTCTATCAACTAGAAGGGACCAATATCCGTACTTGGGAAGACTTGGCTATTGCTTTCTACAAGCAATAACAGTACAATGCTGATCTTGCACCAATCCGTGTGCAATTACAGAGTATGACCATGGGCTCAAATGAAGGTTTCAAAGAGTATACCCAGAAATGGAGGGATCTATATGGAAGAGTTTAACCTCCCTTGTCTGATAGGGAATTGGTTGATATGTTTATGGCAACTTTGACATGTGCTTTCTTCAATCATCTAATCGGAAGCTCTTCAGCTGGGTTCACTGAGTTGATTTTAACAGGGGAACGTGTCAAAGGTGGAATCAAAAGTGGAAAGATTCAGGTAGCTGTGTCTTCAAGTGTTGTGAAGAAGACGTTCAACGAAAAGAAAGAAACGAATGTTGTGTATGTCCAGAAGGGTCATGCTAGAGGTAACCGCAACCAATCGGTAGGAGCTGTACTAATTTCTAATCCTGTGCCAGTGCAACAACATCAACAAGGCAATCAGCGTAGGCCAGATGCACCAAGGAGACAATTTACCAAGATCAATATGACATTGTCTCAGGAATTGCAACATCTGTTGAAGGCAGAGCTGATTACATTGATAGATCCTCCTCAGAACCCCAACACTTCCTCTCCTCGGTATAATCCTAATGTAAGATGTGCCTATCATTCCAATAGTCTCGGGCATGACACAAATAGTTATTGGGCTTTTGAAAAATAAAATTCAAGATATGATTGACTCCAAAGAGATTGAATTTGATCCTCCTGAGACCCTTAATGTGATTACTGCACCTATGCCTAAGCACGAAAAAGGCATTAGTGCTATTGATGATGTTTCATATGTTTCTGATGTAAGTGAATTGATTACTCCCCTCCGAATTATTAAGAAGAATCTGTTGCAAGCCGATTTATTTCTGGGTTGCATTAAAAGATTCTACTGCTACGTAGCCCAACCCAGTGGTTGTAAACTGCTGAAAGAAGGTATTTAATGTCTGATGGATAACCATATAATTCTAGTTGAGAAAACTCCTTCTATTGAGAATTTGTTTCAAGACTTGGAGCTTGAAGAGGTATCTGTAATTTCCGATACTCCTATAAGGATCACTTCTAAGGGTCCTGTGAAGATTGCGGCTGAACCTAGAGTTGCTCCTCTAATAATCACCGCACCCGGACCAATCCCATATTTCTCTGACAAGGCTATCCCTTGGAATTATAGGGCCGACGTCTACTACCATGGCGTCAAGCAAGAACCATTGACTATTGAAAGTGAAGATACTGAAGTTGCCAATCTCAACATTGACAATATTGTTAGGAGTCGGGGCAAAGACTGTCGCCACACCAGTTCATGTTACCACTACTGAGTCAATTACTGAGACTCAGGGCAAAGAAAAAATCACTGAGTATCCCCAGACTGGGGCACCTAAAGAAATTACCACTGAAGATACCTCCAAGCAAGAGATTGAGGAAGTACTAAAGATCATCCAAAAAAGTCACTACAATATTGTTGAACAACTAGGGTAGACTCCCTCCAAGATATCCATGTTATCCTTATTGTTGTGTTCAGAAGCCCATGCTTAAGCTTTAGTGAAGTTCTTAAAATCTGCGCATGTGCCAAAAGAAATCTCTGCTGATCAATTTGAAAATCATGTTGCTAGCTTGACGACTGATAATGGGATAGGCTTTTCTGATGCTGATTTGAATCCTGAAGGAAGAAACCATAATAAGGCCATGCATGTCTCTATTGAGTGCAGGGGAACTACCTTAGCTCATGTGTTGGTTGACACAGGTTCCTCGCTGAATGTTTTACCGAAGGGTGCTCTAGACACGATTGATTGTGAAGGGGTTATGCTGAAACCCAGTGATATTGTGGTTAGAGCCTTTGATGGTTCAAAGAGGATGGTGCACGAAAAAGTGGATCTTCCGATCAAAGTAGGTTCGTAGGTATTCGACTCTACCTTCTATGTAATGGACATTCATCTGAACTATTCTTTTTTACTTGGACGCCCTTGGATTCATGGAGCAGGGGCTGTTACTTCCACATTACATCAAAAGCTAAAATGTCCCGTGAAAGGAAAGGTTGTTACAGTTTGTGGTGAAGAAGAGTACATGGTGAGTCACTTGAACTCATTCAAGTATGTTGAGATGGATGGATAATTCATCGAGAATCCATGCCATACTTTTGAATTTATTCCTAAAACAACTACCGCTGCTGAAGACATTTCTACTATTTCTAAGGTTACCAGGGTTCCTCCCAGAATGGCTTCTCTGAAGGACGCTAAAGCTGTGGTAGAATAAGGTGGTTGCACTACTTGGGGTCAGCTTCCCAGCATTCCTTACAAGTCTGATAAATTTAGTTTAGGTTTCATTGCAAAGTCTCAGAGGGTTATTCATTGTGCTCGTGCTGGAAGACCACCATTCTGCGTCAGCAACAATGGAGTCAACGCGATAGACGATGCTGATAGTGACATTGACCTAGATAATTGGATTTCCCCACTACCAACAATGGGCTCAGCAATTGGAAGAAGAAAGATGTTATACCAATCTCCTTTAGTCAGGAGTAAATGCTATTTTCTATTTTTCTTGCTTTCAAGTTTTGGTTATGTAATTTTAAAATAATAACTTCAAGCCTTGTGCCTTACCCGGGGCACATCGGTTCATTTGTTAGGGTTGTCATAATTCATTAACATATTTTCATTCAATAAATCATTGGACGTTTGCATTCAAATTTTGTGCTCTTTGTCTTTCTTTTACTTTATTGCTTTCAAAATAGCTATGTGTTCTTACACACACCCACATAATAAATTGCAGATCCATATCCACCCTGGATCCCATTGATAACAATTCTGTCATTGCCAATTATGACTTTGAAAATTCGATCTACCAAGCCGAGGGCGAAGGTGAGGAAGATTGTGAAGTACCTAGAGAGCTTTCTAGGCTATTAATGCAGGAAGAAAAATCTATATAGCCACATGAAGAGCCAGTCGAGGTTGTGAATTTGGGTACTGAAGAGGACAAGAAAGAGGTCAAGATAGGTGCCAACCTAGAAGACAGTGCCAAGAACATATTAATCCAGATGCTGCGTGACTATGCTAAGATCTTTTCTTGGTCGTACGAAGACATGCAAGGGCTTGATACTAATATTATGGTTCACTGTCTACCGATGAAAGAAGGTTGTTCTCCAATAAAGCAAAAGGTTCGTCGTATGCATCCCGAGATGTCTGAAAAAATAAAAGCTGAGGTTTTGAAGCTGTTCAACGCAGGTTTCTTAGCAGTTACGTCCTATCCTCAGTGGGTTGCAAATGTGGTTCCAGTACCTAAGAAGGATGGCAAGGTACGTATGTGTGTAGACTACAGGGGTCTGAATAGGGCAAGCCCCAAAGATGACTTTCCGCTTCCGCATATTGACGTTCTGGTTGACAACATCGCTTAACATAAGGTATTTTATTTCATAGATGGTTTCTCTGGTTATAATCAAATCAAGATGGCACCTGAATACATGGAGAAAACTACCTCCATCACACAGTGGGGCACTTTTTGTAACAAAGTTATGCCTTTTGGTTTGAAGAACGCCGACGCAACATATCAGCGTGCTATGGTAGCTTTGTTACGTGACACGTTCGATCATGAGATAGAGGTTTATACTGACGACATGATAACCAGATCTCAGACTGAAAAAGAACATCTCGACCACCTGCACAAGCTGTTTGAGAGGTTGAAGAAATACAAGTTGAGACTAAATCCAAACAAGTGCAACTTTGGGGTAAGATCCGATAAACTCCTAGGTTCCGTCGTCAGTGGTAAATGTATTTAATTTGATCCTACCAAGGTTAAATCCATTCAAGAAATGCCAGCTCCCCATACTGAGAAGGAAGTCAGAGGTTTCTTGGGACGATTGAACTACATTGCCAAATTTATTTCCCATTTGATTGCCACTTGTGAACCAATCTTCAAGTTACTGAAGAAAGATCAAGTAGTGAAGTGGAATGACGATTATCAGATAGACATAAAAAAGATCAAGGAGTACCTCCAAGAACCTCCAATTCTGATGCCACCAGTTGAAAGAAGACCTCTGATCATGAACCTAACAGTGTTAGAGAACTCAATGGGGTGTTTATTGGGGCAATGTGATGAGTCTGGTCGAAAAGAGCATGCAATATACTACCTTAGCAAAAAGTTTACCGACTGTGAAACAAGATACTCACTGCTCGAGAAAATTTTTTGTGCTTTGGTATTGGCTGCTCGCCGACTAAGACAGTATATGTTGACCCATACTACTTTGTTGATCTCTAAGATGGATCCCATAAAATACATATTTGAGAAACCCTCTCCCTCTGGAAGAATAGCAAGATGGAAAATGGTCTTGACAAAATACGACATTCAGTACACTACTAAGAAGGAAATCAAAATAAGCATACTGGCAGATCATTTGGCCCATCAAGCTGTAGACGACTACTGTTGTATCCCAATTTTTTCCCCTAAGATCCCTTCATCATACCATATTGATTCAATCACAACAAGATCACATTAGGGCTTTTGGTTCTCCTCCCTATCTTTAGATTTGCTCTTTGAGGAATCACCAAGCACCTTGACTTGTTTTTCTTTTGTGATCATGCATGTTTTGTTTTGACTTTCCTTTTAATTAATAAAATGCAATGTTGGTTTGTCTTACTTATTAATAATGTAGGTAAAGGCAATGTGGCTTAGCAAGTTGATCCATGGGTTCATGAGTTTATTTCCATGCCCTAGTCAATAAAGCTTGAGAAATTCAAACCTCACCGTTGAAGTTGTTTTGGAAGAAATGGCATGGAAAAGTTTATTTTGGTTTACCACATTCCAAAGTTATCAAGATTTATTCAAAATTACAAGGGATTGATTAAATAAGTTGTCATGGTTGGACAAGGCCTTGTTCCCATTGTTCACAAGTGCATATTTCTATCAATTATCAATATATGGAACTGGTTTTGGTTGCTATGAGTTCTCATTATCATCTTAAACAACTTCTATCTACAAAGCAAAAGTTTTGGTACAAGAAGGTTGTTTAAAATTGTCAAAGTTCCTCAAAGCATTCTCTTGATCTAAGAGCTAGGGTTTTGAACTTCAAAGAAGTATATCTTGCTCATCTTTTGGTATTTTTGAGTGATTCCAACAACATCCTTCTCTTCAAAGGGTTATTAACAAGTCACTTCAAAAGTTTCAAGGAGTTTTCATGTTGAAGAAACTTGATGATGAAGAAAGATTACAAGTCCTCTAGATGAACCCCCAAATTCCCATGTGTGACTTCAAATGATCATAACTTGGTCAATTTTTATCACCTTGAGCCCACTATTTTTCCATAATGATCTTGAGGATGTGAAATTTATTCCTTCTTTTATGTGAAAAGTGAGAAAATGGATGGAGGATGCCTTAAGGATACACAAGATTATAGGTCATTTCATGATTTTTTGCCAACTTCAACAATTCATAACTATCTCAATTTGTGGAGATTTTGAATGGTTCAAGTTTCAAAATTTCATTCAAGAGGTCTATTTCATGCCATCTTTTTTGGTCAAGATCAAATTCCAAGAGGAAGGTCATGTTTGGATGCAAAACATTATAGGTCACTTTTGAAGAAAAACTTGAAATATTTCTAAGTATGGAAAGTCAACCTCTTTTTCCCAACTTTGACTCATTGCAACTTTCAGCTTAAACATCCATTTTATTCCATTCTTTTCCCATTGCAAATCTTGTAATCTCATCTTTCTAAAGCATCAAGAACCATGCCTTAAGACCCCTTGAGTTGAGAATGCCATTGTTTCAAAAGTGGTAACTTGGAATTGAAGTTTCATCGCAAGTCATAATTTGAATTTCATGTTACAACTTATAACCCTCAAATTAGCACGCGCTTTGGGTCTAAACATGATTATCCAACTTTCCCAAGTGGATTAGTGCATCAAAACGCGCGTTTTGGATGAGTTTTGACAAAAGAGAAGTCACACTTTCTTCATGATGCAGACCCACACGAATTCCCTCCAAATTGCATCATTCACCCTTCCTTTTGATCTCATTTGCTTCTCCTATAAATACATGAGCTATCCCATTCGTTTTCTCAAGCTTTAACAGCCAAAATCACCCTGCCAAACTCGCTCCATAACTCACTTTTCTGCAAATTCGAAACCATTGTTCAAGCCTTTTTTTCAATCCATTTTTTTCTATCAATTCACCTTCCTTGATCTTCCCTGAAACTAACAGAAGAAGAATTGAGCCTTGAAACCTTCTGAATTGATCTGACCAAGTCCATTTACAGAGCTCTACAACTGAACTTCAATAGATAGATTTCTCCATCAATTCTTCCAAACTTTGATATCATTGTGAAGCTCTCATTGCCCTGATTCTTGTGCTTCTTACAAATTTTAAATCTATTGAGAATTGAGAGAGAAATCTCAAATTGAAGGTGCTCGCTATTTTCTGGGTTTTTGATTCATATCTCTTTGCATACCTTATATAAATTTGACGCGATGGTGATGTTAGGATCGTCTTGAAGAGACAAATCCAATGATACTAGTCTGGGATCTTAATTTTTCCATTTGAAGGATCTCACAAAATCTCCATTGCGGGGCGTCTGGAGGTTGAAGACGATGACATGTCTCGTCTCATCCAACGATAGCGTGCCAAACGTTTTAATTTCATTGGTTGCCTTTTTTCTGATCCTATGCGTATCTCACTAAGGTCCATATTAGGCACAACGCGTCTGGTCCATTGGATCAGCTTACTAACTGTTTTGACTATGATCTGATGGCCCACATCTTTTTGGTTTTATTTTATTTTCTGATTTTATATTTTAATTGATTTAATTTTCAAAAATTCATAACTCTTTTATTTTTTATACAAAAATTATGAAAAAATTCACAAAAATACTTTGAATTATTTATGATCTTATGACTATTTTTGCACATTTTCATTTTGAAATTTGATATTTTTTTATATTTTTTGCATTATTTGCTTTCTTTTAATTACTTTAAAAATACTTTCTGACATTTTTTAATTCTAAAAAAATTCATAAATATCATTTTACATATTTCTGACTTTTTGAAAATTTTATGAAATTTTATATTGATGTTTACTATTTTTTGATCTATTTCCTATTTCTTTGAGCAATTTTAATTAGTTTAAAAATAGTTTCTGACTTTAAAAAATTACCAAAAATTTTATAAAAATATTTGAGTCTATTTATGATTTTTCTATGACCTTATTTCTTTTTTATGAATCAATTTGAATATAGTTAAATTTTTTTCCTTTATTTTCATTTTTTATTCATTTTTAAACCCTTTTCAACATATATATTAAATGTAATATTATTTTGTGATTATTTTCTGGCTGATCTTGGGTTGAATTTTTTATCATTAATTTTGTTAACATCATTGGATCCATGGTGTTGAGTCTAACTCCATAAAAATGGATGAGTGATTTTAATAATAGTTGGATTAAATTTTAATTCAAATATGGTTTATATTCTTTCCCACCCTTCTTCATCTCATCCCTTTCTTATTGCACTAAGTGTTATTGGAGCATGATATCTATATCATGTCTCAAAACAAATAGTGCATAGATTGCTATTGACCGGCCTCAAAATAGGTGCGACTTCTATATAAGTCCACTTACGATTGCTTAACATAACACTAAATTTTGTCCTGATTCGGATAAATGATCATTCGTGGCCCAAACCTATGTTTGCAAGCCCAAGTATGTTAATTTGATCTCTTTGATCCAATAACCTTGAGATTCATTGTGTGGAGGCTTTGGTTCTACCAATCCTCTAATGGATCTACATCACTTTTGGTCAACGCGGATCACTTAAACATCGTTGATCATTAAATTTTATTTTTGAGGATTCCAAAATGGATGATATACTTGACAAAAGGCAAATGCAACTTGTTGTGTGGAGGCTTTGGTTCTACCAATCCTCTAATGAGTTCTAAATGCAAGTTTTAAGATGGTCATTCAACTAACCACTAATTACTAATAATTGACTTTATTTGTTGTTTTTATTTTATGCTCTTTTATTTTATGCACCCTTCACTTTATCATTTACATTTCATGCTATTTTTCATCTTTGCTCACTTGAGCATTTACTTTCTTATCATTTTTATTTTGCTCACTTGAGCTTTTCTTATTTTAAGATACTTAATAATCAACATAAACCATAAAAACTTTAATGATACTTGGACTATTTGGTTACTATCATTGGCATTATGGAGTATTGGACTTCTTGGACGTAGGATTAGAAACCTTGGCCTATGTTGGAGACCTTGTGACCTTAATTGATATTTTGTCTGGAGTTCTTGAGGTTTACCTCAAGACATTGGGTTGCTTGTTTGTTTTGTGTGCAGGTTATTGTGATTACATATTTTGTTTGTAATCTAGAATTCACCCGTATACAACCGTTACTCGGCCCAATTTTTGTGAAGACTTAATACACTTGAAGTTTGGTTCTCTCAAGAGGTCTAGTATATTGGCTTGCTTGGTTTCAATCCAAAGAATGATAATTCTATCTTGACTCATAATGTTAAGTATTGGCTTCTTGTTGGTTAGATAGTTCTTATCCCTATCTTTTACCTTATGCTTTAGGATAGTCTCTTCTTCTCCTCCCATCTTCTTTAATTTCAAAAACCTTCTCTCTCCTTTTGAAAACTCTTCTTGTTTTTTTTTAAAACTTGAACCACTTTCATAATAAACTTGGACTTATGTCCATGCATTTTCAAAACATTTTCATAAATAAACTTCAATCAACTTAATAATACTTTGACATTTTTTGTGAGAAGACTAAAAGTCAATCAATCTCATTTCAAACCATTTTGCCACTTTGGCTTTTACTTTAAACTTTTCTCAAAAGATTAGACTCTTGTCAGTCCTTGTAGTGATGCAAAAAACTATACTTCTACAATATGTAGTGAAGAGAGATATTTTCCACTTGGGTGTTGAGTGAGGCATTGTTGATTTTAAAATCCAAGTCATATCCTCCACTTTGAGATGATGCAAATTCTCCTTTCTCATGATTGTGGGTAGTAAGTATGCTTTCCACACGGACAATAACGATGATGTCTTATCTCATAAAATTAACCAACACACTACTGTTTTAAATTTTTTAAAAAGGTGAACTACGTGTACCATGATCTCCTATTGCATGAAAGGTGGTACGTAGGCACTAAAGGTTCACAACCGCGGCGGGTGCAAAAATCATAAAAAAATATATTTATTTTCTCACCTCCACCATCTATTTTTTATACAATGTTTTATAGCCAAAATATACAGATTTTACAAAGAGGTTTATGTGGAGTACCGTAGATGTTTAGGGTGCTAATACCTTCCCTTTACATGACCAACCCCCTTACCTTGAATCTTTCCCCCTCTTTTTGGGTTATTCGCTCTTTTCCATTCTTTTGGAAACAATAAAGCGCGATGGCGGTTTTTATTTTGATCTGTATAAGTCTAGTAATTCCAACGGCTTAGTCTTAAACATTTCTACCGCTATAGAAAAAATGGAGACTTCACTGGGGAAAGATTGACCTCTTGCTGGTCCATCCCTAAGTGGGTTGAGCCTATCTTTGTTTATATTTGTATATGTGCTATTGTTGTTTATGTGTTATATGTTGCATATATGTTTGTCTGGATTTTCCTGGTTTTCAGAGTGTTTGGTGATTACTTATAAGTTTTATACCCGGACATGGGAAAACTTTAAGATAGGATGGGAAGTATAGTCATGATAAATTTGAGGGACTAATCCCAAAAAAAGGAGGCATGAGATCCCCCACTCAGTGGAGGCCCCTTTGACTGTAGTTTCGTTTACCGAGTAATCGGGAAGACATACTGCTTTCGACCTGGGAGCCTGCTGAAGCTGAGGACCATGGAATACCTAACCCATCTTGGCCTTTTAGGTGTAGTGCGGAAGCTATGACGGAGTAATCCGGAAATAGTTGTCACACGATACTACGCTCAGACGAGTTTTTCTTGAGAACATTACTAATTACCGAGTTAATCGGGAAGTTGGTAATATTCGAAGGAAGGATGTAGACTCTGGGAACCTCTAGAACCTTGTTCGGCAGGTGATAACTTTTAGACCATACCTTATGGGTAGTACCTTCGACCTCATACTCGTGACATTGAACCTATGAACCCTATGTTTTTGATCTTGTGTGTGATTGTTGCATCATGCATCCACGCACTCATAAGCATCTCTTTATGAAATTTCATTTCAAGGGACTTAAAAGTTGACCATTTGTGAATATCTCAGGTACCTTTTGACCATGGATTCTGGAAAAAGAAAGACCGAAAAATATAGTTTCAAAGATCCTAAGATAGATAAGTTGATCAGTCTAATTCCCGAGATTGAGTGTTCTGCAGATTTTCAGAAGAAGTATGGATCCATCATTCCTCTCATGAAGCTTAGGACGAAGGATGGTATTCTCTCTACCTTGGTCCAGTTCTATGATCTGATGTATCATTGCTTTACTTTCCCTGATTATCAGTTGATGCCTACACTAGAGGAGTATTCTTATCTGTTGAATTTACCTATTATCGATCGTATTCCTTTTACTGGTTTGGAGGGTGAGCCAAAACCACACGAGATTGCTTCTTTGATCCATCTGGAGAAGTCTAAGGTTGAAGCCCATATGACTACTAAAGGAGGGATTAGAGGATTACCAGCTCAGTTTTTATTGGAGAAAGCTCGTTACTTTGCCAGGATGAAGAGTACAGTCGCTTTTGAGGCCATCTTTGCTCTACTTGCTTACGGTTTATTTTTATTTCCTAATGTGGACAAGTTTGTTGACATTAATGCTATCAGGATCTTCATGATTTGAAACCCAATTCCTACATTGTTGGGTGATGCTAATTACTCTATTCATCTTCAGAATTCTTATCATGGGGGATGATTGTCTGTTGCACGCCTCTGTTGTACCAGTGGTTTATTTCTCATATGCCTCAGTCTGATGCTTTCTGAGATGTCAGGAAGGAACCCCGTTGGGCTCCTAAGATCATGGCACTTACTCACTCAGATATTGATTGGTATCATCGGGCTTACCGTGATGTAAAGGGAGGAATTAACTACAACCCTGTTCTTACACGATGACAACTTGGTTATCCGATGAGGAATAAACCAAATAATATTCATTTGAGTAGTTTCTTCCTAAAGGAGGGAGAATACCATAAGGAAGCTAGGGAGCAGATTGCGAAGGCCTGACGTCACATTCATAGGAAGAGTAGGAAAGACTTGGGACCTAGGGGGTTGTTTCTTTGGAGCCTTATCATCAGTGAGTCCAAACGAGAGCTATTCAGTTGAAGATGTCATATTCCCGGGAAGCACCTATGCCTGACTTGTTTGTGAAGACCACTCCTCCCTTATTGGATGATGTCGAAGAGCTACAACTTGCTTTGGTCAGGATGCAGTAGGAAAAGGATGCTTGGAAGAATAAGTGCCAAACTTTAGAGATTTCCTATAGAGCATATTTGAAGGAGAAAGACGACTTGATTGAGATTCTTGAGAGTCGGGCTGTAGAGATGATGGAGAGGCAAGGGGATTTATTTTCTCCTAATCCTCGGTCAGATACTAGTTGCTCACTTCCTGATTCAGGTGATTGGAAAGAGGTTGCCACCAGATATGCGGAAGAAAACCAGAGGTTGAAGGCTCATATTGCCGGGCTTACAGGGAAGCACAAACGTGTAGAGTGATCTCCATCAGCTTTACTTCTTAGGGTTTTAGACTTTATTTTCATCTTGTACTTGGGATCATTGAAACTTTTAATCCATTTTGAAGTTATTATAATAAAAAAATTTAGTATTTCAAATGTGTTATTACTTTGATATTTGCAATGTGTCTATAAATCTTTAAGTCCCTTGAAATATTAATAAAATAAATCATGTGCATTGCATATCATGCATCATATTTCACATATTTCTTGCATTTGTTATGCATACCCAAGTGTCTTACCAAGCTTCTTTACTTCGTTCAGCAAGTTGTCTCACCACTACAATACTCAAGCTAATTTTAGAAGGAAGATGGATAACTTAGAACAAGAGAATCGTGACCTGCGCGAGGATGTTTCTGCTCTGAAGTCCGGCATGGCCAATCTCACTGCTTTAATGGAATCTCTGGTGGCTGCTCAGAATCAGCCATCGAGTGTTTAACCTCAACAGATAAGGGTTACTACTGATGCTCCGATTGTTCATGTGTCTGCCATCCCAGCTGTTGTTCAGAATCGCATGCCTCAAGGTTGTCCATGGGGAATGCCAGAGAACTTTGTGCCTGGAGGTTTCAATCTTGGTCCTCAAGACACTCCAGTTGTTCAGACTACTGTTACTGCTGCACCTCCTTCGGGGAATGTGGTCCCATTTGCTAATTGATATGTATCGTCCTTTTCCTCCACCAAGTGAAGGCATGGATCTCTATGATAGAATGGATGATTTTCAAGAACAGCTTGACAAGATGCAGAGGGAGGTGAAGGCCTTCAGGGGAAAGGAATTATTCGGGAAGAATGTGAATGATTTATGCTTGGTCCCGAATGTCAAGATACCTATAAAGTTTAAAGTCCTAGAATTCGAGAAATACAAGGGCAACACTTGTCCTCATGCTCATCTTGTGATGTATATAAGAAGAATGTCTACCCACACTAATGATCAACGTCTGCTGATTCACTTTTTTCAGAATTGTTTGACTGGTGCTGTGTTGAAGTGGTATATGAGTTTGGACAGCATTGATATCCATACTTTCAACGACTTGGGAGAAGCATTTACTAGATAATACAAATACAACATGGACATGGCGCCCGACCGTGATCAACTCAGGGCCATGGTCCAAAAGGACAGGGAATCATTCAAAGAATATGCACAAAGATAGCATGAGGTAGCCGCCCAAGTGATTTCTCCCATGGAAGAAAAGGAGATGACTAAGATTTTCCTGAAGACTCTGGGTGCTTTCTACTACGAGAGGATGGTAGAGAGTGCACCAAGTGACTTTACTGAAATGGTGAGGATGGGTATCCGTTTGGAAGAGAGGGCCGTTTAACAAAAAGTGAAAGTTCTGGAAGTACGAAGAAGCCATCCTATGGGTTTTACAAAAAGAAGGAAGGAGATATAAATGCCGTTATGCAAGAGAGGAAGGTTAATCCTTCTAGAAGAAATTATCAGCGTCATCAACAAGTCGCCTCAGTAACTCCAGTTGTTGGTATAGCTCCAACCACCGTTTCTTATCAAAGACCATCCCATCAGGGGAATCAAGGGTATAATCAGAGAAGGGGGAGTTATGACCCTATCCCTATGAGCTATACAGAATTACTCCCGGTGTTAATTCATAAGAAGTTGGTGCAGACCAGACCACCTCCCGTTATACCATCATCATTGCCTTGGTATTACAAGGTAGGCCAAACATGTGCTTTTCATCAGGGAGCACCAGGGCACAATGTTGAGAACTGCTATCCTTTGAAAACTGAAGTACAAAAATTGGTGAAGACTGGTATCTTGTCCTTCAAAGATGTTGGCCCTAATGTGAAAGATAATCTTTTGCGAAAGCATGGGGGAGCAAATGCTGTGAACATGCTTTCTGGTTGTCCAGGCGACTTCCAAATTTTTGATGTTAAATTGGTTAGAGGAGATTTGGTAAAAATGCATGCATACCTCTGTGAATTTAGCTATTATACGCATGACCATGCTGGTTGTGTTATTTGCAGTACGAATATACAGGGTTGTGACAAGATAAAGGCTTATTTGCAGGAGATGATGGATGAGGGCCTCATTCACATAATCAGGCCTAGGGAAGAGTATGAAGAGGAAGTAAACATGGTTTCTGGATGTCCTGGAGAGTTCAGCATCTTTGATGTGGAATATATGAATGAGGATCTTGTACAATTGCATGCTACTTTCTTCCACATGGTTGGTCAGGTAAAACATCAGTATGGATCTTGCCGAATTTGCTGTCGGGACTCCCAAGGATGTTCAATTGTAAGGAAAGGTATTCAGTTGTTATTGGATAATGGAACTATCAGGGTTACAGGCCAAATGGATGATTACCATGAGGTTTATGAGATTGAGGTTTGTTTGGCCAAAGAAGAGTCAGGTGATGAGTATGCCTCTGCGGATGAGTTCTTCTCCTTAGATGAAGATATGTTTCCAAAAGATGACCCTGTAATGAATGAATGTGTTGAAGAGGGAGTAAATGTTATCGTGCCTTGTTTTGGTGCACCCACCCCTTTTGAAGTTGAATATCATGGCAAGCCAGCTATTACTCCATTGGTGATTAGTTTGCCGGGTCCTGTCCCCTACGAGTCAGACAAGGTTGTACCCTACAAATATAATGCTAAAATCTTAGAGGATGGTGTGGAAGTTCCCATCCAGCTAATGCCTAATGTTGGAATATTGCTGAGACTAGTAGAGTGACCCGCAGTGGTCGTGTATTTGCACTAGTTGTTCGTGGAGATGTTATTACTGGAAAGAAAGTTGTTGAAAATGTTGAACCCAAGAAGGCAGTGGGTGAATCTAGTGGAGCTACTCTAGAAAAGGAGGTGGATAATATTCTGAAGATAATCAAGATGAGCGACTACAGAATTGTAGATCAGCTACTGCAGACTCCTTCAAAAATATCTATCTTAGCTTTATTGATGAACTCCTCTGTTCACAAAGAATCTTTGATGAGGGTATTGGACTAAGATTTCGTGGAAAGTGATATGCCTGTAGACCCATTCGGAAGTGTGGTAGGGAACATTACATCATGTAATAACCTGAGTTTCTGCGACGATGAACTGCTCGATGAAGGAAGGAATCACAATCTGGCCCTCCACATCTCTATGAACTACAAGAATGATTCATTATCCAATATGTTGATTGATAATGGATCTGCATTGAGCGTTATACCAAGGATCACACTTATGAAGTTGAAATATAAAGGAACGCCCATGCACCCAAGTGGCATTATTGTGAAAGCGTTTGATGGATCAAGGAAATCTATTATTGGTGAAGTGGACTTGCCTATTCATATAGGCCCACATTTGTTTCAGATTACTTTCCAGGTCATGGATATTGTACCCGCTTACAGCTATTTGTTGGGACAGTTATGGATACACGAGGCAGGGGCTGTCACTTTGACTTTACACCAGAAGTTGAAGTTTGTGCATGAAGGAAAAGTGGTAATTATAAATGGAGAATGGGCATTATTGATATCTTATTTGTCCTCTTTCAGCATTGTGGAGGAAGATGAAGCTGCTGTTGGAACCCAATTCCAACCTTTATTCATTGATAATATAAGAGGAAATGATAATTATATGGCTTCGTTTAAGGATGCTCAACAGGTTGTGCGTAATGGCCATAGTGAAGTATGGGGACAGATTGTTGATCCACCTGTAAACAAGAATAGAGCTGGCTTGGGGTTCTCTGTGAAGAATGATAAAGGTAAGAGCATGAAGCCGAAGTCTGCTGCAGGCAAGTATCAAGACATCTTTCGTAGCGGGGGTTATCTTCATCCAACTATTTCTGGGATTAATACCATTGTGGAAGATGAAGCAGAGCCAGAAATGCCAAATTATGTGACGCACAGAGTTAGGGTTCAGAACTGGATCACCATTGATGTTCCCTCTTGCATACATGTTTCAAAGTAATTTGTTTTTGTTAATCTTTTTGAAAAACTTTCACCCTGCCCAAGGTGAAAGTATTAATATTGTATGGGCTTATCAGTTTGCTTTGATTTTTAAAAAATCAATAATAAAAGTTGTCTTTGTTTCCCAAATCGTGTCTTTATTTTTTTGCTTTTTCTTGGAAAATAGTAATAAGATAAAACCTTTCAAAAAAAATAATAACTGAAATTCAATCTGCATGATCACTTGTTATATGTGTCAGTTTCTAAAAGCAATCATAAATCATATGTGCAGATTAATTAAAAAACCCGTTGAATACAATGACCCTGGACCCTCTCCCAACTTTGAATGTCCTGTGTATGGGGCTGAAGAAGAGGACTATGATGAGATTCCGGAAGAGGTCTCACGATTGCTTGAGCACGAGAAGAATTACATTCATCCATATAAAGAGCCATTAGAAGTAATCAATTTGGGTTCAGAAGAAGATCCGAAGGAAGTCAAGCTTGGAGCCTTACTGCATCCTGATGTGAAGAGCATGTTGAAGGAGTATGTGGATATTTTTGCTTGGTATTACCAGGATATTCCTGGTCTAGATATAGATATTGTAGAGCACCATTTGACGCTGAAGCTAGAGTGCCCGCCAATCAAACAGAAGCTGCGAAGAACTCACCCAGATATGGTAGTAAAGATCAAAGAAGAATTTCTAAAGCAGATTAATGCCGGTTTTCTTGTGACATCAGTGTACCCTCAGTGGATTGCCAATATTGTCCCAATACCGAAGAAAGACAGAAAAGTTCGCATGTGCGTAGATTATAGAGATCTAAATAAAGCTAGTTCAAAAGATGATTTTCCATTGCCACACATTAATATGTTAGTGGATAGCACAACAAAATTCAAAGTTTTCTCGTTCATGGACGGATTTTTCGGGTATAATCAAATAAGGATGGCTCCTGAGGCCATGGAAAAAACAACGTTTATCACACCTTGGGGAACATTCTGTTACAGAGTGATGCCCTTCGGGTTGAAGAACGCTGGTGCAACGTACCAGAGGGCTATGACAACCCTATTCCATGATCTGATGCACAAGGAAATTAAGGTATATATTGATGATATGATTGCTAAATCCCAGACTGAAGAAGGGCATGTAGAAGATTTATTGAAGTTGTATCAGCATTTGAGGAAGTATCGTCTCTGCTTGAATCCAAATAAATGTACCTTCGGTGTTCGGTCAGGGAAATTGTTGGGTTTCATTGTTAGCCAGAGAGGGATTGAAGTTGACCCTGATAAAGTCAAAGCAATTCAAGAAATGTCAGCGCCGAGAATTTAAAAGCAAGTCAGAGGGTTCCTCGGGCGTTTGAATTATATTTCTATATTCATTTCCCACATGACTGTAACGTGTGAATCAATCTTTAAGTTGTTAAAGAAATATCAAGGTTGTGTATGGACAAATGACTTCCAACGGGAATTCGAAAGTATTAAAGAATATCTTCTTGTACATCCTATCTTTCTCCCTCCTGTTGATGGAAGACCATTGATTATGTATCTGACAGTGTTAGATATTCCATGGGCTGTATTCTGAGACAACAAGATGAAACATGGAAGAAAGAGTATGCCATTTATTATCTCAGTAAAAAGTTTACTGATTGTGAGTCGCGTTATTCCATGCTGGAAAAGACATGCTGTGCTCTGGCCTGGGCGGAAAAACGTTTACGGCAGTATATGTTGAATCACACTACTTGGTTGATCTCCAAAATGGATCCAATCAAGTACATTTTTGAAAAGCCTGGTCTTACTCAGAGAATTGCCCGCTGGCAAATGCTGTTTTCTAAATATGACATCGAATACCGCACTCAAAAAGCTATTAAAAGCAGCATGTTGGCAGATTATCTTGCTCACTAACCAGTTGATGATTATTAGTTTGTGATGTATGATTTCCCCGATGAGGATGTGATGTTTCTGAAAGCGAAAGATTGTGATGAACCATTGCCCGAGGAAGGTCCTGATCGTGAATCTCACTGGAGCGTGATATTTGATGGAGCTGTGAATGCTTATGGTAAAGGAATTGGTGTTGTGATTGTCACTCCACATGGATCACACATTCCTTTTACTGTAAGGTTGGCATTTGATTGTATAATAATGTGGAAGAATATGAGGCTTGCATCATGGGTCTCGATGAAGCTATTGATCTCAGAATTAAAATTCTAGATGTGTATGGCGATTCAGATTTGGTAATAAATCCGATTAAAGGAGAATGGGATACTCGTCACCCAGGCTTGATCCCTTACAAAGATTATGCTGGAAGATTGTTACCCTTCTTTAATAAAGTTGAATTCCATCACATCCCCAGAGACAAAAATTAAATGGCGGATGCTCTAGCAACTCTTGCTTCTATGTATCAAGTGAATACTTGGAATGATATACCTTGAATTATAGTTTGGCGACTGGATAAGCCCGCTCATGTGTTTACAACAGAAGAGGTAGCAGATGAGAAACCTTGGTATTGTGATATCAAGCATTTCCTCCAGACTCAGGAATACCTGATTGGTGCATCAAATAAAGATAGAAAGACATTGAGAAGATTGGTTGGCAGTTTCTTCCTCAGTGAGAATGTGTTGTACAAGAGAATTATGACATGGTCTTGCTCAGATGTGTGGATAGACATGAAGTAGACATATTGATGCATGAGATTCATGAAGGTTCATTTGGAACTCATGCCAATGGACATTCGATGGCTAAAAAGATGCTAAGGGAAGGTTACTATTGGCTGACAATGGAATCTGACTGTTATAGATTTGCAAAGAAGTGCCATAAATTCCAGATTTATACGAACAAAAATCATGTGCCTCCGACACTTCTCAATGTTATTTCTTCCCTGTGGCCTTTCTCTATGTGGGTATTGACATGATTGGAATGATATAATCCAAAGCTTCGAACGGACACTGTTCTATCTTGGTAGCAATTGATTACTTTACCAAATGGGTGGAAGCTGCTTCATATGCTAATGTTACTAAGCAGGTGGTAGTGCGCTTCATTAAGAATAATCTCATATGTCGGTATGGTGTGTCGAGCAGAATTATCACAGATAATGGCTCGAATATGAACAACAAGATGATGATAGAGCTTTGTGAAGAATTCAAGATTGTCCATCACAATTCATCTCTGTACAGGCCGAAGATGAATGGGGTTATCGAAGCTGTTAATAAGAATATCAAGAAGATCATCCAGAAGATGGTTGTTACTTATAAAGATTGGCATGAAATGCTCCCTTTTGCTTTACATGGATATAAGACATCTGTTGGCACTTCAACAGGAGAAACCTCATTCTCCCTTGTGTTTGGAATGTAAGTGGTGCTCCCAATCGAGGTTGAGGTTCCTTCTTTGCGTGTAATAATGGAAACCAAGTTGTCATAGGCTGAATGGGTCCATAACAGGTTTGACCAATTGAATTTGATCGAAGAGAAGAGAATGACAACTTTGTATTATGGGCAGTTGTGATACGGTGGGAGAACTGACTTAAGGGTTTTGCGTTTGTGTTCGCAAATGTTGCGGTTTAGCAAGAGTCGCCACCGACTTTTCTTTTATCCAATAAGGAAAGGTGAAAAAGCACAGGAAAGACCTTTTGAGACGTTTTCTTGAGTTCGGGGGGTAGATTATGAAAAGAGAAGGTGTTAGGACCCTTTTCATCCATGGTTTTCCATGGGCTCTTAGTTACTTGTTTACATCACTTGCTTTTGTTTTGACAGTGTGCTTGTGGTGTGGGTTTTGAAAGTGTTTTAAAAAAATCACTTTGTAATGGTTCTCGTTTCTACAAGAACGCGTACAAAGTTTTGTTTCGAAAGATGGTTCAAAGATGTGTTTATGGATTTTGTTTTGGAAAGTGTTTTGAAAAAATCTCTTTGTAATGGTTCTCGTCTCTATAAGAACATATACAAAAGGTTTTGTCTTTTGAAAATGTTTTGAGATGAAAGTGTTGGTGTAAAAGGTTTTTGTCATGAGCAAGCAAGCAACCAGGAGCGGATCTACCTATTCGAAAGGTCTCAAGGTTCTTTTCTTCCTCCTTTTAATGTTGCTATCTTACCATTGATTTGGTAAGAAGCCCCATCGTTGGATGTCAAGGGACAGGCGTGGGTCAATTTTACAGTCATCGAAAGCAACTTATGTGACGCTTTTGCAATTTTTGTAAGGAACGAGATCGTTTTATCAAAGGCAACGTCGAGGGTCATCGAGGGACTACGATCTTTTTTATCGAAGGGTCATTGCTAAAACGTCCCATACTCGAGGGACATGACTGTATTTCCGAGGCAACGAACGAGGTTACCCTAGAGGTGCGCGTGCAAAGAAGTGTGTTTGATTCAAGTTAATTTGATCTTTGAAATTAGGTTAACTAGCGATTGATTTTTTTGATCTTGCCATACACGCCTAATTACTATACAGTAATAAGTAAAACAATAAAAATACGGAAATTGAAATTCTACACTATTACAGAGCTTCGGGAATGGGGGTACAAATTAATGAATGGGGGTAACAGTAAGAAATAAATATTTAAATCACACAATACAAGTCCAAACCGTTAAATAATTATTTAGGTTAAAACTCTTTTCATTTGATAAAATTAATTAAGGACTTAATTAATAATGTCAAACAAAAATTATTTTAAAGTTAATAATTATTTAAAACAAATATTAATATATTTACATTTTTTTTAAATATATGCTGAAGAATTAAAAATCAAATAATGAAAAAAAGAAAATATTAACAAACAAAAAATATAAAGAAGAAAGTAGAAATGGGCCTGTAACATAAGTAAAAAAGGGGGTGCAAAAAATAGTAAGCCCAAATGCTTCTGGCTAATCCAGTACAGCAACTCCCTGGAAGTGTACCAAAGGCATGCGTCTAAGACACATTGAGAGGGTGTGATAACTGATCAAGGGGATAGATGATGAGGGTGCCTCATACTATCATGGGGTGGCAAGCAGGGAATCACTCTGGACAGCTAAAGAGGTGGTGACAAATGTCACCACCAGATTGGACAGAGGCGTTATTGTTAATCAAAACAAAACACTTACTCATGAAGCCAGGCTTCATAACTCCACTTTCTTTCTCTCTCTTCAACGCCCTGTCCTCTCTCTTCTCCCTTGCTATAGGCCTTCACTGGAGAAGACCCTTTGGCCGCGCCGGAAATCGCCTTACGGCGGTGACGGCGGCGACATGTCTCAAAACTCTACTTTTCTTACATTTTTCTGATCTTCTCTTAATGCTAGTTACTAATTTGTGACTTATTCCTACATATTTCCACTTGATGTCTCTAAATCTAGAAAGGGGAAAAAGGAAACCCTAGTTTTTGTTTGATGAAATCGGCGAAGCTAGTGATGCATGCAACAGAAGATTCAAAGAAGGAAGGAAAGAGAAGAAAGAGATTGCTTGGTGAGGTCCAGATCTATAAACCTACTTACCTCCTGACGTTCTTTTTGGTAAGACGATTCTGACTTTGTGTTGTGGACGATTTCTTTCTCCTTCTGAGCTTGTACTACTTTTTCTTCTTCTGAACTTGTATTACCCTGTTTATCAGATTAGGGTTCTTGTTGTTTATTGGTTTGCCACTGATTTGCTGGGTTTGATGACAAGTTTTGAATAATGGACTTTTGGTTCTTTGTTTTTTGTTATTTGCTGTTTTTTTAATGCTGGTTGGATGGTGGTGTTGATGATGCTTCAGTTGGTTTGAAACAACAGATTTTTGTTGAACCTCTTGTTCTGTGTTTTTGTGGCTTTTGATATTCTTGCTAGTTTTGTATCTGGTTTTTTGTGAGGCTTCAGTGATGTTTTAGTTGGGGTTTGAAGATGGTTTGTTCATGTTCTGGTGGTTTGGAAATGGTATGATGATATTTTGTTCTGGTTTGGATATGGTTTGATGATATTTTGTTTTGGTTTCTTTGTAATGTTTTTTGTGATATTTCAATTGGTTTGGAACAATTTTTTTGTTAAACCTCTTGTTCTGAGTTTTTTGTGGTTTTGATCTTTTTGCTCATTCTGTGCTTCTGTCTTGCTCGGTGATGTATCTGTCCCTTTAATCTGATGGTTCTCTCCTCTATAAAACAGTAAACTTGTTCTTTGATTAGGGTAAAAAAAAGGAGGGAAAAATCACTTTGAATTTTTACAGTTTTGGCCCTTTTTTAGTCTTTGGCTTTTGAGTGCAGCTTGGACTGTTTCCATTTATGTGCAAGTCTGGGCATTTTTTGGACTGTATTGCAGAATAGTTGCTATGTTTTATGTTGACATGCTTTTGTGAAGAATTTTGGACGGGTTTTTGGACTGCTATGGGCAGCATAGGGAGGCTTTTGGAGCAGGTCTTCTTGGACTGTTGCTTATAGAAACCTGCTTGTCTTGGAATTTGCTGGCTAAGTGATATCTTTCCTCTTTCCTCTCTTTGTGAGATAAAGCATTTTGCGTTTGATGTATTTCTGAAGGGTTTATATTCTTAGGGAAATGATGAGGCATAGGGTTTTAGTGAGCCATGGCTAGTTTGCTGTTTCTCTTTGTTTGCTTTGAGTTGCTTGCTGGTCTGCTTTAAGTGTAGCTGCTGTTTACAGTATATGTTGCTTTGTTGTGCTGCTTGCAGCCTGTTTTTGTTCATACTGCTGTTTTCTATTTTGCTGCTTTAACAGCCTGCCTTTGCTTTAATTGGGGCTGCATCGACTTGGCTTTTGTTTTCTTATTCATTTGTTGTGCTTGGCAGTCAGCTGCTTGTTTCAGACAATGTTAGCAATTTCCCTTTTCTCCTTTTTTTTGTGAAAAAAAAAATGCAACCTTTTGTGATTTGCAATTGAGAGAAATGGCCCATGATTAAAAAATAAACCCCTCTTAATCTGATTCCAAATATAAACCCTCATGATGAAATAAAAAAAATCTTTTAATCATGAATTCTTGCTTGGAATTTTCCTTGATGCTTTGCTAATTTTTTCTTTTCTTCTGTCACATGTACAAATAATTGGCAAGAAAGACAAAGGCTTAGCATATGGGAAATTTCTTGAGGATGAAACAAGGAGTCTTGAAGAAGAAGCAAACTTCCTTTGTAGATTTAAACTTTACATTTGTAATTTTTGTAATCACTTGTAATTATTTGTACAAAAGACCCACCAAACTGTAATGAACAAAGCTTGAGTAACAATGCAAATTTATTGTCCAAAACTTTTGAGTTTTTTATTTTAATTTTGCAATTCTTCATTTGAATGTCTTGAATAAGCATCCTAGCTTGATAACTTGCACTTCAAGTAAACATAATATGATAGGATGGATCATGTATCTTGCACTTTTAAACAAAATAAATGTTTAGAAGCTCAAATCTAAGTGACTAATTGAACCCTCAATCATGATTTGCTTAAAGATGATAGCCTTAAACATTGCACCTTATTCAAACAGAATATTCAAAAGTAACATCAATCTTCAGAAGAATATAGTTAAGAAAGCAAATAAGATCACACAAATGCCTTCGTAGTTATCTGGGCCATGGATTAGGCAAACCTTTGAGAAGTGCAAAACCCTAATTGCTGACTGATTTCCTAGGAAGAAAATCTGTTTGATCAACTTTTGAGCCAAATTGAGTAAAAAAGAAACCCTGGGATAACATCTTGAGTAAAAAAACGGGAGGGAAAATTTTGGGGTACAACAGCTGCCCCTGTTCAATCTTCTTAAACTTGAAAAGCGAGATTGACATGTTTGTCGTTCGTGGCTTGAGAGTGGAAGATGATTGAACACTAGAGTGTCCAGAAATTTGCACTCGATGATGCGCTGGTTGATTATGTAGGGAATGGACTTAAAGATGCCATTTAGAGAAATGATGGGGAGTTGTCGGAGATGGGCTTATAGATGTCATCCAAAGATGATTGTTGACAGAAAGTCTGAACTTGATTTTAACAGAAAACGAATCAGAATAAACCGTTGAGAGATTTAACTGAACCAGTAAGAATCTAGAAGTGAATAAGAATAAATCGTTGAGAGGTTTATCTGAACCAGTGAGAATCTGGAAATGAATCAGAATAAATCGTTGAGAGATTTAACTGGACCAGTAAGAATCTGGAAATGAATCAGAATAAACCGTTGAGAGATTTAACTGAACCAGTAAGAATCTAGAAACAAATCAGAATAAACCTTGAGAGATTTATCTAAACCAGTAAGAATCTGGAAACAAATCAGAATAAACCGTTGAGAGATTTATCTGAACCAGTGAGAATATGGAAACGAATCAGAATAAACCGTTGAGAGATTTATCTGAACCGGTGAAAATCTGGAAACCAATCAAAGTAAACCGTTGAGAGATTTATTTGAACCAGTGAAAATCTGGAAACGAATCAGAGTAAACCGTTGAGAGATATATCTGAACCAGTGAAAATCTGGAAATGAAACAAAGTAAACTGTTGAGAGATTTATCTGAACCAGTGAAAATCTGGAAACGAATCAGAGTAAACCGTTGAGAGATTTATCTGAACCAGTGAAAATATGGAAACGAATAAGAATAAACCATTAAGAGATTTATCTGAACAAGTGGGTCTGGAAACGAATCAGAATAAACCGTTGAGAGGTTTATCTGAACCAGTGAAAATTTGGAGACGAATCAGAGTAAACCGTTAAGAGATTTATCTGAACCAGTGAAAATATGGAAACGAATCAGAATAAACCATTGAGAGATTAACTGAACCAATAAGAATCTGGAAATGAAATATTTTGTTATGTAGATGGTCGACCAGTCTTTTCTTGTTTGAAAATATTCGTCTGTTGGAATTTTGCTGATAATAATTTCATGTCGATTAATTTTTCCTGAAAAGGTGAAGATTTAGTTGTATGCCATGTCATGATGTATGCAATGCATGGTATAACGTTGTTTCTCAAAATAAATGAGATTGTACAGTATGTACTTGTGTTGTCAATACTATGACGTATGAATGCAAATGTATGGACTTAAAGATTGTTTGTGCCGTAGTGTTGCTGGAAGCGTGGAAAATAAATCCCTTCTGAAGTACTGACGGGTGAATTTCCAATCATTAGAGAAATAAACTATGTTGTAGAAGGGAAACGTCAGACATTGCTTGTCGACTTTGTGGAATCCTGCTGGGGAAACCTGAGAAGTTGGGCAACTTACTGGGGAACCTCTAGAGTGGTAGCTGGAAGTTTTGCTCTGGGGATATGTTAATGATCCTGTAATAATATGTAATTGCTTTCGCTCTTGCTGGAGAAGGTACCTACGGGGATTTTATGGAATGGCCCACAGATATTATCCTATTTCTTGAAGTCATTTGTAATTGTCTTTCCATTTTCTGTTTATTTGTAACAGTAATCACGTTCAAATGCATATGTTCAAAAATAAATCATTGGACGTTTTTTTGTAAATAAAACACAGAAACGAAAAAAAAACAAATGGTTTTGCACTTCCAAAGGGGATATCTTTGTATTAACTTGAATAAGTATTTTTGTACAATGAGACGAGCATTCTAGTAAGAGAATGTCGTCGTAACAAAATGACCATTGATACAAAGGAAAGATAGCTATGTGCAATAATCCCATGGGGTTCCCATTCTGCTATAGTCTTTGTGTCTCTGAGTGTCTTGTCCACTTGTCGCCTCGGCGAAGTCGATTGGGTTGATTAGAACCGTTTGAGTTGATTGGTCAATGCTGAAAATTGTTTGCAAGATGATCCAACGGGACATAGTCATACGCTTTAATCCCTAACTTTTGCTTGGACCGCCCTCTCGGGTTTTCAGTCCACCGAGATACCCTTTTTTTCTAAGCCGCCCTTTCAGGCTTTCGACTTGCTGGGTGTACAGACTTTTTTTAATTTTCATCCCTTATTTTTGCCCGAACCCTTTTGGTTAGCCGGAAAGCCCTTATTTTTGCCTAGGCTAGTCAACCTAGCGGGTCTTTGATCATGCGTAGTATCTTTTAACTATGTCCGTATTTACAGGGTGTGGGAGGTCGTCGCCATCCATAGTGGTCAAGATCATTGCTCCACCAGAGAATATGCTTTTGATTACAAACGACCCTTCATATGTAGGATTCCATTTACCCCTGGGATCACCTTGTGGCAAAATGATACGCTTGATTACCAAGTCACCGACCCGATATACCTGACGTTTGACCTTTTTATTAAAAGCTTTGATCATGCATTTTTGGTACATCTGACCATGACAGATAGCAGTAAGCCTCTTCTCATCAATCAAGTTTAGTTGGTCAAATTGAGTCTGGATCCAATCTTCTTCATTCAAACCAGCATCCTTCATGATCCTCAGAGAGGGGATCTGGACCTCAATAGGAAAAACAGCCTCCATGCTGTATACCAGAGAATAGGGTGTTGCCCCAGTTGATGTGCGAGTTGTGGTACGATACCCATGGAGAGCGAACGGTAGCATCTCATGCCAATATTTGTATGTGACTGTCCATTTCTGTATGATCTTCTTAATGTTTTTGTTAGCAGCTTCTACAGTACCATTCATATTTGGCCGGTAAGGGGAAGAATTGTGATGCTGAATCTTGAATTGCTCACACAAGGTGGTGATCATAGTGTTGTTTAGATTCGTACCATTATCAGTGAGGATTATCTCTGGGATACCGTACCGACAAATGAAATTCTGTTTGATGAACCGGGCGACCACATTCTTAGTATTAGAAGCGAAGGAAGCTGCCTCAACCCACTTTGTAAAATAGTCGATGGCCACTAAGATGAAGCGGTGTCCATTAGAGGCCGTTGGCTTGATTTCCCCATTCATATCGATTCCCCACATAGCAAAGGGCCAAGGAGCCGTCAAGAAGTTTAGAGGAATCATAGGTACATGTACTTTATCAACATAAATCTGACACTTATGGCAAGTCCGAGAGTGTTGATAGTAGTCTGCCTCCATGGTAGACCAATAATAGCCTGCCCGAAGGATCTTCTTTGCCATTGTATGCCCACTGGAATGGGTACCAAAAGTGCCTTGGTGTAATTCAACCATGATCCTTTCGGCCTCAACCTTGTCTACGCATCGAAGCAATACAGAGTCATGACTGCGTTTGTACAAAATACCGTTACTAAGGAAGAACTTAGCTGAGAATCTTCTTAGGAACTTCTTGTCATTTACTGAAGCTCCTTCTGGATATTCCTGAGACTCGAGATACCATTTAACATCATGGAACCAAGGTCGATCCACTACTTATTCAGTACTGATCTCATGACAGTAGGCTGGTTCATTCATCCGCTCAATGGTGATTTGAGGAGCCTCGTTATCCCAATTAAGTTTAATCATAGATGACATTGTGGCTACTGCGTCTGCTAGCTGATTTTCTTCTCGCAGGAAATGCTCGAAGGTAATCTTCTCAAAATGCGGTAGCAATGTCAAGACATGTTCTTTGTAAGGGATAAGTTTGGGGTTTTTGGTGTCCCATTCCCCTTTGATCTGATTGATGACCAAAGTTGAATCTCCAAATACATCCAAGGATTTGATCCCCAAGTCTATAGCAGCTTTGAGACCAAAGATGCATGCTTCGTATTCTGCCATGTTGTTTTTACAGTTGAAACAAAGTCTGGTAGTAAAGGGAGTATGACATCCTTTCGAAGATATGAGTATGGCACCGATACCATTGCCAAACACATTGGATGCTCCATCAAAGAATAGGGTCCATCGGGATCCTTGTTCAGGTCCATCATATGGCTTGATTTCTTCACAGTTGTCTAATGTCATATAGTCTTCATCCAGGAATTCAAACTTCATGGACTGATAATCTTCCACAGCTTGGTGAGCGAGGTGATCAACCAATACACTACCCTTTATAGCTTTCTGGGTAGTATACTGTATGTCATATTCTGTCAGGATCATCTGCAACCTCGCTATTCTCCCAGAAAGAGCGGGCTTCTCAAAGATGTATTTTATCGGATCCATTTTAGATATCAACAGAGTAGTATGGGTTAGCATATACTGTCTCAATTGGCGAGCAGCCCATGCCAGAGCGCAACAAGTTTTCTCGAGCAGTGAATATCTTATTTCACAGTCGGTAAACTTTTTTCTCAGGTAATAAATAGCATGCTCTTTTCGGCCAGACTCGTCATGCTGCCCCAACACACACCCCATTGAGTTTTCTAAAACAGTCAAATACAGGATTAAAGGCCTTCCCTCGACGGGTGGTAATAACACATGAGGCTCTTGTAAGTATTCCTTGATTTTGTCAACAACAACTTGGCATTCGTCATTCCATTTGACTACTTGATCTTTCTTCAAGAGCTTGAAGATTGGCTCACAAGTAGCTGTTAGGTGAGAAATGAACCTGGCGATGTAATTCAAACGTCCCAAGAATCCTCTGACTTCCTTCTCAGTACGAGGAGATGGCATTTCTTGTATCGCTTTAACTTTGGCAGGATCAACCTCGATACCTTTGTTGCTGATGAGAAATCCTAGGAGTTTACCAAACCGTACTCCGAACGTGCGCTTGTTTGGATTCAATCTCAATTTGTACTTCTTCAGCCTCTCAAACAGTTTCTGTAAATGATTAAGGTGTTCTTCTTCCATTTGCGATCTGGCTATCATATCGTCTACGTAGACCTCTATCTAATGATGTATCATGTCATGAAATAAAGATACCATGGCGCGTTGATAGGTTGCCCCAACATTCTTCAGTCCGAATGGCATGACCTTATAACAGAAAGTGCCCCACTGTGTAACAAAGGTTGTTTTCTCCATATCCACAGGCGCCATTTTGATTTGGTTGTAGCCTGAGAAACCGTCCATGAAGGAAAACACTTTGTGTTGTGTCGTATTGTCAACCAGAATGTCGATGTGGGGTAGTAGGAAATCATCCTTGGGTCTTGCCCTATTCAAATCTTTGTAATCCACACACATTCGCACTTTGCCGTCTTTCTTGGGCACAAGAACAACATTGGCAACCCATTAAGGATAAGAGGTGACAGCCAAGAATCCAGCATTGAATTGCTTCATGACTTCTGCTTTAATCTTTTCCGATATATCGGGCCTCATGCGACGAACCTTTTGCTTTACTGGGGGACAATCTTCCCTCATAGGAAGACGATGTACCATAATGTCTGTATCTAGTCCCGACATGTCTTCGTATGACCAGGAAAAGACTTCAACATAATCGTGCATCAACTGAATCAGACGCTCTTTGACATTAGGTTCCAAATTGGCACCCACCCTGACTTCCTTTTTATCTTCCTCAGTTCCCAAATTAACTGTTTCGACCGGCTCTTCGTGAGGATGAATGGTCCGTTCTTCCTATTGCAACAATCTAGCCAACTCCCCTGGCACCTCACAATCTTCCTCACCTTCGTCGTCGGCTTGGTAGATCGGATTTTCAAAGTCACAATTGCCCATAGCAGAACTGTTACCCATGGGATCCTGAGTGGATGTAGATCTTCATTTTAATACGTGAGTGTGTGTAAGAGCATAGCTAATTTTGAAAGAAAAAAATGTACGAAAGAAAACCAAAGAACACAAAATTTGATGCAAAAAACGTCCATGGTTCATTAATGACATATGAGAATGAAGTGACAACCCTCACAAATGGACCGTTGTGCCTCGGGTAAGACACAAGGTTTTAAAAGTCTGAATTGTTTAAATATTATAAGCCTGAAAATATTAAAATACAATTACTCTTGAATAAAAGTAATAGGAATGAAATCTTTGGCCTCCCAATTGTTGAGCCCTCCGCCGGTGGTTGGGAAAATCCATTCGTCCATATCACAGCTGCCATCATTGTCCTCTACTACATTGACTCCTTGATTGCTAATACGGAGAGGTGGTCCCCCAGTGCGAGAACGTCGAACAACTCTTTGGGCTTCTGAAGTGAACCCCAACCCAAATTTGTCGGACTTGTAGGGAATATCCGGAAGCTGATCCCAGATGGTACACCCTCCTTCTTCAACAACTGCTTGAGCATCTTTCAAAGAGGCCATCTTTAGTGGAGGTATGGTAATCTTTGGGACCTTTGGTGTAGATTTGGTTGCCGCTACCGTTGCTGGAACCTCCTCAAAGTTCTGACAGGGAGTCTCGATGAATTCACCATCCATTTCAACATACCTGAAAGAGTTCAGATGGCTAACCATGTACTCCTGCTCTCTGTGAACTGTGACAATCTTTCCTTTAATCAAGTATTTTAGCATTTGGTGTAGGGTAGAAGTGACGGCACCAGCACCATGGATCCAGGGTCGACCCAACAGACAAGAGTACGAAGGGCGGATGTCCATCACATAGAAAGTTGAGTCAAAAGTCTGAGTCCCAATTTTTATGGGGATATTAACTTCTCCGTGCATTGTCCTCTTGGAGCCATCAAAGGCCCTTACTATGATGTTGCTTTGTTTCAAGATAAGCCCCTCGTAATCCAGTCGGTCGAGAGCATTTTTGGGTAAAACATTTAATGATGAGCCGGTATCCACCAAAACATGGGCAAGTGTGGTGCCCTTGCATTCAATGGAAATATGCAAGGCATCATTGTGCTTCCTTCCCTTAGAGGTTAAATCAGCGTCGGAAAAGCCCAATCCGTTATCAGCAGTTAGACTGGCCACATAGTTTTCAAACTGGTCGATGGAGGTCTCTTGGGGAACGTGAGCTGTCTTAAGAAACTTTACCAAGGCTTTGGCGTGGGTCTCAGAACACAAAAGTAAAGACAACAATGATATCTTCGAAGGAGTCTGCCCCAACTGTTCGACAATGTTGTAGTCACTTTTCTTGATTATCTTCAGTATTTATTTTATTTCTTTCCTAGAAGCTTCAAGGATGACCTTGGAATGTTCTCTTGCTTGGGCAGGCTCAATCAAAGCCTCTTTGCCCCTTGTATCAGTAATAGGGATAACAGTAGGAGTATCACTGGGAGTGTCGGTAGGAGTGGCTGTAAGAATGATTATAGGAGTAGCAACGGTCTTTGGAGAAATATCAGGTGAGAAGACTCTTCCACTTCTTGTTATTTTGCTGGTCCCAGCGATGTTACCGATATCGGGATCAATATCTCTCGCAACTTCGTCTTTGACAGCCATCTGATCTTGCCTGACACCATAGTAATAAACGTCAGCCTCATAACTCCAGGGAACAACTTTATCTGAAGAGTATGGTATTGGTCTTGGCATAGTGATGATTAAAGGTGCGGATCTTGGAACATATGTAATCCTGACGGGTCTTTTGGTGGAGACCCTGGGAGGATTGTCGGAAACGGTGATTATCGAAACATCTTGATAAGAACTTTTGATAAGAGGTAGCTTTTCAAATAGGATTTCCTTGCTAGTCATTAGGCGCTGGACACCTATCCTTAGTAACAAACAACCATTCGGTAGAGACTTGCACAAGTGGCAATTTTCATCACAACCCAGAAACAGACCGGCTTGCAGTAGATTATGTTTAATGGTCAACAAAGGGGTATTTAAGTCATTCACGGAGGAGACAAAATGATCATCATCAATGGCGTTGATACCTTGGCCATGTCTGGGCATTGGCGCCGTTATTACATTAGGCGTTTCTGGGAGATCAAACTCAATCTCTTTCGCATCGATAAGGTCTTGCACCTTATTCTTTAAGGCCCAACAGTCATTTGTATCGTGCCCCGGGCTTTCATAATGGTAGGCGCATCGAGCATTCGGGTTATAGCAAGGAGAAGCAGTATTGGGGTTATTGGGAGCTTCTTTTAAAGTTGTCAGATTGGTCTTCAAAAGGTGTGGCAAAATTTGAGACATGGTCATGTTGATCCGGGTAAACCGTCTCAAGGGCGCTTCTGGTTTGTGCTGATAATTTCGCTGCTGATTTGGCACAGGGTTAGAAATCACGATAGCCCCTACTGCCGGGCGACGATCAATTTTGTTTTGATTTCTATAGTCATATGCAACACTGACCTCTTTCTTTCCAACAAAAGGCTTCTTCATCACACTCGATGATGCATCTCTTTGAATTTTTCCGCTTTTTATACCGGCCTCGACCCGCTCACCAGTCATGATTAATTCAGTAAACCCAGCTGAGGAACTTCCAATTAGGTGGTTGAAAAATGGTCCCGACAAGGTGCCTAGAAACATATCCACCAATTCTCTGTCGGATAGAGGAGGCTGGACCCTGCCTGCGAGATCCCTCCATTTTTGAGCATAGGTTTTGAAACCTTCACCTGTTCCCATAGACATGCTTTGTAACTACGTCCTAGTCGGAGCCAAATCAGCATTGTACTGATATTGTTTGTAGAAAGAGGCGGCCAACTCTTCCCAATTGCAAACATTGGTCCCTTCCAATTGATAGAACCAATCCAACTACGTCCTAGATAAGCTCTCTTAGAAGAAATGCACCCACAGATTCTTGTCAGCCGTGTGGGGTTGAATCTTTCTGACATATGACCTTAAATGTAGCTTCGGGCAGGAGACATCATCGTATTTGGCGAAAGTGGGGACCTTGAATTTTTGTGGGATGACGACCCCTGAGATGAGTCCTAATTCTTCAAAGTCCAAACTGGGTACCCTCTGAATCTCCATAGCATTCAAATGATCCTCTAGCTGTTTGTATTTATCATCGGCAGGAGGATATTGTTCCTCAGAGTAATCAGGCTCTTCCTCTTCCTCTTCCTCGGATGATGGGTCGTTGTTCACTTCCTGGGTTTGATTATCTCCTTCTCCTAATGATGTCGTAAAGTCCAAAGTTCATCTGGCCTGTCCTTTAAACCTCATCCCCATGATCACCACACTGGTTGATTTCTTCACTTTCTTCTTCTTCTTCTCTTTGGCCAACAGAGTCTTCAACTCCTCTTGTCCTTTTGTCAGAGCCAGGAGCATTTGTTGAAACTGGGTGTTCTGCGCCTGAAGATCTTTCATAATCTGTTCAACATCCATCTTACTGAAATAAACAGTAGAAGGATAAGGTGACCTGTTATGAGAAACCTGTCTGATGTTATGATGAATGAAGATGCAATATGCCAATGATTTCAAGGAAATTTAGAGATTTGAATTTGTTCAAACCAAAAAAGAACGCACGTTATATTAATAAGACCAAGTTTTGAATACATCATGCCTCCTTGGGCTTACAATGAAAGAAACAAAATACAACCAAACTCCTAAGACAAAAAGACTGAACGCATCCTCTTTGGAGCAATGTAGGCATTCAGGTTTTTCTCTTCATGAAGCAGTTTGGTGAGCTCCAGAACCTTCTTCTCACTGGCGTAATACCGGGCTTCAAAGGTGTCTAGCTCTTCCTTCAACTGAACCCAGGCTTTCTGCAAGTCTTAGAGAGAGGTGGGCATGTCGGGATGGAGAATGGTGTATGGGACGTCCCCCTCAACAACAGGATCCATGATGACATGAAGGATGGAAGGGTAAGGCATCAAGAGACTCTGGGCACGAACCCGTACCCACCTAAGGTAAGGCTCGAGAGGGATAGAATTTTTATGTCCCAAAGTCCTACTGTCACCTTGTTTACCATTCCCCAAGCACGTGTAAACCTATGGCGGTAACCTTGGTCCTCTTTGTCGTAGTCGAATAGCAGCCCTCGGATGAGCATCTCGTGAGGGCTGTCTCTTCGGGCATACCCAAACTGTCGAAGAGCTAAGCATGGTTTGTAGGTGATACCCCCTAATACCAAGCAAAGGTACGTTAGGGAACTCCCCACAGCGGTCAATGATAGAGACATCTTCCGAGGATCTCGAACACCAACAAATATCAGAGTGGGTGAGAGACATCATCCTTTGGGACCATGTTAGTCTTTGCTCGTTCTTCAATGCTGACTGAGGTAGGTGTGAAGTGAACCACTTAGCGAGTAGGGGGATACAACACAAAAGAGTACCTCTTTTCTTCATGGTGCGGGGATGAAGGCAATGCAAGATATCTCCTAATAAGGTAGGTATAGGATTGCGAGAGAGAAAGACTTTGATGGCATTAACGTCTATGAATTGGTCCGAATTGAGAAACAGAACCAAACCATAAATGAGAAGTGCCAGGACGTCTTCGAAATATTGGAAATCCATGTCGTCCCAGAATGAACGAGCCTTTTCCAATAAAAACTTAGCTAGAAAGCCTTTAACCCCGCTTCTTGTCTCCCAATTGGCTATGATGTCGGCCCTCTTCATATGCAAAGCTTCGGCAATGACTTCAGGTTTTGGAATCCCTTCTAGACTGGTGAACGTTATTTGATCAAGCACAGGCACCCCTAATAGTAGAGAGAACTCTTCCAGTGTAGGTACTAATTGATAGTTCAGGAAAGTGAAACAATGATGTAAGGGATCAAAGAATTGAAATAGTACACACATAATCTCTTCTTGGAAGTTGGATGTAGTCAAGTTGAGGAGTCGACCATATTTCTTGGTAAAAGGAGAATCCCCGGGCACTCTTGAGGCTAGCTCTTGAAGTTGAGGATGTGCTTTTACAAAGCTGATTCGGATGGTGTTTCTTCAGAGAGAGTTCATATCCTACAAAACAAAAACAAAAATAAATTTCAAAAATCCTTGAAATGGTTAGTGAGCATGCGTATGATGTTCATGATGTTTATGAGGTTTATGTACAAGTAAATATATACACACACAACAAACAAGTCCCTATGTTTTAGGCTTGCATGAGTTTTGTAGGTAAGTACCCTCTTGAAGTTTGGTTGGCTCAACCTGTCCTAGCAAAAGTGACCGGGTTCTAAAGGATCTCAATATCACCGACCTTTCTCTTAGGTATTGTCTCAGTACAACAATCTTTTCTTGCGGGCGAGATATCCCAAAAGTCTAGCCTCAATGAGTGTAGTATCGAGTATCAACCAATTTTCAGCTCTATACCGAAATCGACTATCTCACTACGTCCTAATGGCCAAGTTTGTTCAATTAGGGTTCTAAAGTCAATTAGTGCTTCATGATGCCACTCAGCGGCCCCGTATTCTCCTCGATTTACCACGAGGGATACCGATACCCACAAATGCTTCACACTAACATAGCCATTGTTTCAACCATATCGGTCTACGCCGTACAGTCTCCACAATCTATTGCTATTTACCTAAAAAGGTGTCCCAGATTCGGGTAGAGGATCAAAGCAAACCCAATACAAAGAAATGAATATAAAGCACACAAATCAAATAATGAAAGTGAGTAAAGGTGATCTAACCCTAAGGTAACCCCACTAGTAAATTTTTCCCCAGCAGAGTCGCCAGTTCTGTGATACGGTGGGAGAACTGACTTGAGGATTTTGCGTTTGTGTTTGCAAATGTTGCGGTTTAGCAAGAGTCGCCACCGACTTTTCTTTTATCCAATAAGGAAAGGTGAAAAAGCACAGGAAAGACCTTTCGATATGTTTTCTTGAGTTCGGGGGGTAGATTATGAAAAGGGAAGGTGTTAGCACCCTTTTCATCCATGGTTTTCCATGGGCTCTTAGTTACTTGTTTAGATCACTTGCTTTTGTTTTGACAGTGTGCTTGTGGTGTGGGTTTTGAAAGTGTTTTGAAAAAATCTCTTTGTAATGGTTCTCGTTTCTATAAGAACGAATATAAAGTTTTGTTTCGAAAGATGGTTCAAAGATGTGTTTGTGGGTTGTGTTTTGGAAAGTGTTTTGAAAAAATCTCTTTGTAATGGTTCTCGTCTCTATAATAACGTATACAAAAGGTTTTGTCTTTTGAAAATGTTTTGAGATGAAAGTGTTGGTGTAAAAGGTTTTTGTCGTGCGCAAGCAAGCAACCAAAAGCGAATCTACCTATTCGAAAGGTCTCAAGGTTCTTTTCTTCCTCCTTTTAATGTTACTATCTTACCATTGATTTGGTAAGAAGCCCCATCGTTGGATGTCAAGGGACAGGCGCGGGTCAATTTTACAGTCATCGAAAGCAACTCATGTGACGCTTTAGCAATTTTTGAAAGGGACGAGATCATTTTATCGAAGGCAACATTGAGGGTCATCGAGGGACTACGATCTTTTTTATCGAAGGGTCATTGCTAAAACGTCCCATACTCGAGGGACATGACTGTATTTCCGAGGCAACGAGCGAGGTTACCCTAGAGGTGCACGTGTGAAGAAGTGTGTTTGATTCAAGTTAATTTGATCTTTGAAATTAGGTTAACTAGCGATTTATTTTTTTGATCTTGCCATACACGCCTAATTACTATACAGTAATAAGTAAAACAATAAAAATGCGAAAATTGAAATTCTACACTACTACAGAGCTTAAGGAATGGGGGTACAAATTAATGAATGGGGGTAACAGTAAGAAATAAATATTTAAATCAGACAATACAAGTCCAAACCGTTAAATAATTATTTAGGTTAAAACTCTTTTCATTTGATAAAATTAATTAAGGACTTAATTAATAATGTCAAACAAAAATTATTTTAAAGTTAATAATTATTTAAAACAAATATTAATATATTTACATTTTTTTTAAATATATGATGAAGAAATAAAAATCAAATAATGAAAAAAAGAAAATATTAACAAACAAAAAATATAAAGAAGAAAGTAGAAATGGGCCTATAACATAAGTAAAAAAGGGGGTGCAAAAAATAGTAAGCCCAAATGCTTCTGGCTAATCCAGTATAGCAACTCCCTGGAAGTGTACCAAAGGCATGCGTCTAAGACACGTTGAGAGGGTGTGATAACTGATCAAGGGGATAGATGATGAGGGTGCCTCATACTATCATGGGGTCGCAAGCAGGGAATCACTCTGGACAGCTAAAGAGGTGGTGACAAATGTCACCACCAGATTGGACAGAGGTGTTGTTGTTAATCAAAACAAAACACTTACTCATGAAGCCAGGCTTCATAACTCCACTTTCTTTCTCTCTCTTCAACGCTCTGTCCTCTCTCTTCTCCCTTGCTATAGGCCTTCACTGAAGAAGACCCTTTGGCCGCGCCGGAAATCGCCTCATGGAAGTGACGGCGGCGGCGTGTCTCAAAACTCTACTTTTATTACATTTTTCTGATCTTCTCTTAATGATAGTTACTAATTTGTGACTTATTCCTACAGATTTCCACTTGAAGGCTCTAAATCTAGAAAGGGGAAAAAGGAAACCCCAGTTTCTGTTTGATGAAATCGGCGAAGCTAGTGATGCATGCAACGGAAGATTCAAAGAAGGAAGGAAAGAGAAGAAAGAGATCGCTTGGTAAGGTCCAGATCTATAACCCTACTTACCTCCTAACGTTCTTTTTGGTAAGACGATTCTGACTTTGTGTTGTGGGCGATTTCTTTCTCCTTCTGAGCTTGTACTACTTTTTCTTTTTCTGAACTTGTATTACCCTGTTTATCGGATTTGGGTTCTTGTTGTTTATTGGTTTGCCACTGATTTGCTGGGTTTGATGACAAGTTTGGAATAATGGACTTTTGGTTCTATGTTTTTCGTTATTTGCTGGTTTTTGTATGCTGGTTGGATGGTGGTGTTGATGATGCTTCAATTGGTTTGAAACAACAGATTTTTGTTGAACCTCTTGTTCTGAGTTTTTGTGGCTTTTGATATTTTTGCTAGTTTTATATCTGGTTTTTTGTGAGGCTTCAGTGATGTTTTAGTTGGGGTTTGAAGATGGTTTGTTCATGTTCTGGTGGTTTGGAAATGGTATGATGATATTTTGTTCTGGTTTGATGATATTTTGTTCTGGTTTCTTTGTAATGTTTTTTGTGATATTTCAATTGGTTTGGAACAATTTTTTTTGTTAAACCTCTTGTTCTGAGTTTTTTGTGGTTTTGATCTTTTTGCTCATTCTGTGCTTCTGTCTTGCTCGGTGATGTATCTGTCCCTTTAATCTGATGGTTCTCTCCTCTATAAAACAGTAAACTTGTTCTTTGATTAGGGTAAAAAAAGGAGGGAAAAATCACTTTGAATTTTGACAGTTTTTGCCCTTTTTTAGTCTTTGGCTTTTGAGTGCAGCTTGGACTGTTTCTATTTTGTTGCAAGTCTGGGCATTTTTTGGACTGTATTTCAGACTAGTTGGTATGGTTTATGTTGACATGCTTTTGTGCAGAATTTGGGAAAGGTTTTTGGAGTGCTATGGGCAGCATAGGGAGGCTTTTGGAGCAGGTCTTCTTGGACTGTTGCTTATAGCAACCTGCTTGTCTTGGCATTTGCTGGCTAAGTGATATCTTTCCTCTTTCCTCTCTTTATGAGATAAAGCATTTTGCTTTTGATGCATTTCTGAAGGGTTTATATTCTTAGGGAAATGATGAGGCATAGGGTTTTAGTGAGCCATGGCTAGTTTGTTGTTTCTCTTTGTTTGCTTTGAGTTGCTTGCTGGTCTGCTTTAAGTGTAGCTGCTGTTTACAGTATATGTTGCTTTAGTGTGCTGCTTGCAGCCTGTTTTTGTTCATACTACTGTTTTCTATTTTGCTGCCTTAACAACCTGCCTTTGCTTTAATTGGGGCTGCATCGACTTGGCTTTTGTTTGCTTATTCATTTGTTGTGCTTGGCAGTCTGCTGCTTGTTTCAGGCAATGTTAGCAATTTCCCTTTTCTCTTTTTTTTTTTTGTGAACAAAAAAAATGCAACCTTTTGTGATTTGCAATTGAGAGAAATGGCCCATGATTAAAAAATAAACCCCTCTTAATCTGATTCCAAATATAAACCCTCATGATGAAATAAAAAAAATCTTTTAACCATTAATTCTTGCTTGGAATTTTCCATGATGCTTTGCTAATTTTTTCTTTTCTTTTGTCACATGTACAAACAATTGGCAAGCAAGACAAAGGCTTAGCAGATGGGAAATTTCTTGAGGATGGAGCAAGGAGTCTTGAAGAAGAAGCAAACTTCCTTTGTAGATTTAAACTTTGCATTTGTAATTTTTGTAATCACTTGTAATTATTTGTAAAAAAGACCCACCAAACTGTAATGAACAAAGCTTGAGTAACAATGCAAATTTATTGTCCAAAACTTCTGAGTTATTTTATTTTAATTTTGCAATTCTTGGTTTGATTGTCTTGAATAAGCATCCTATCTTGATAACTTGCACTTCAAGTAAACATAATATGATAGGATGGATCATGTATCTTGCACTTTTAAACAAAATAAATGTTTAGAAGCTCAAATCTAAGTGATTAATTGAACCCTCAATCATGATTTGCTTAAAGATGATAGCCTTAAACTTTGCACCTTATTCAAACAGAATATGCCCTCAAAAGTAACATCAATCTTCAGAAGATTATAGTTAAGAAAACAAATAAGATCACACAAATGCCTTCGCAGTTATCTGGGCCATGGATTAGGCAAACCTTTGAGAAGTGCAAAACCCTAATTGCTGGCTGATTGCCTAGGAAGAAAATCTGTTTGATCAACTTTTGAGCCAAATTGAGTAAAAATGAAACCCTGGGATAGCATCTTGAGTAAAAAAACGGGAGGGAAAATTTTGGGGTTCAACAGTTGCCCCTGTTCAATCTTCTTAAACTTGAAAAGCGAGATTGATATGTTTGTCGTTCGTGGCTTGAGAGTGGAAGATGATTGAACACTAGAGTGCCCAGAAATTTGCACTCAATGATGCGCTGGTTGATCGTGTGGGGAATGGGCTTAAAGATTCCATTTGGAGAAATGATGGGTAGTTGCCGGAGATTGGCTTATAGATGCCATCCAAAGATGATTGTTGACAGAAAGTATGAACTTGATTTTAACAGAAAACGAATCAGAATAAACTGTTGAGAGATTTAACTGAACCAGTAAGAATCTGGAAGTGAATCAGAATAAACCACTGAGAGGTTTAGCTGAACCAGTGAGAATCTGGAAATGAATCAGAATAAACTGTTGAGAGATTTAACTGAACCAGTAAGAATCTGGAAACGAATCAGAATAAACCGTTGAGAGATTTATCTAAACCAGTAAGAATCTGGAAATAAATCAGAATAAACTATTGAGAGATTTATCTGAACTAGTGAGAATCTGGAAACGAATCAAAATAAACCGTTGAGAGATTTATCTGAACCAGTGAAAATCTGGAAACGAATCAGAGTAAACCGTTGAGAGATTTATCTGAACCAGTGAAAATCTGGAAACGAATCAGAGTAAACTGTTGAGAGATTTATCTGAACCAGTGAAAATCTGGAAATGAATCAGAGTAAACCGTTGAGAGATTTATCTGAACCAATGAAAATCTGCAAACGAATCAGAGTAAACCGTTGAGAGATTTATCTGAACCTGTGAAAATATGGAAATGAATCAGAATAAACCATTGAGAGATTTATCTGAACCAGTGGGTCTGGAAACAAATCAGAATAAACCGTTGAGAGATTTATCTAAACCAGTGAAAATCTGGAAACGAATCAGAGTAAACCGTTGAGAGATTTATCTGAACCAGTGAAAATCTGGAAACGAATCAGAATAAACCGTTGAGAGATTTATCTGAACCAGTAAGAATCTGGAAATGAAATATTTTGTTATGTAGATGGTCGACCAATCTTTTCTTGTTTGAAAATATTCGTCTGTTGGAATTTTGCTGATGATAATTTCATGTCGATTAATTTTTCCTGAAAAGGTGAAGAGTTAGTTGTATGCCATGTCATGATGTATGCAATGCATGGTATAATGTTGTTTCTCAAAATAAATGAGATTATACTATATGTACTTGTGTTGTCAATGCTATGACGTATGAATGCAAATGTATGGACTTAAAGATTGTTTGTGTCGTAGTGTTGCTGGAAGAGGGACAAATAAATCCCTTTTGAAGTACTGACGGGTGAATTTCCAATCATTAGAGAAATAAACTCTGTTGTAGAAGGGAAACATCGGACATTGCTTGTAGACTTCGTGCAATCCTGCTAGGGAAACCTGAGAAGTTGGGCAACTTACTAGGGAACCTCTGGAGCGATAGCTGGAAGTTTTGCTCTGGGGATATGTTAATGATCCTGTAGTAAGATGTAATTGCTTTCGCTCTTGCTGGAGAAGGTACATGCGGGGATTTTATGGAATGGCCTACAGATATTATCCTATTTCTTAAAGTCATTAGTAATTATCTTTCCGTTTTCTGTTTATTTGTAACACTAATCACGTTCAAATGCATATGTTCAAAAATAAATCATTGGACATTTTTTTGTAAATAAAACACAAAAACGAAAAAAAACAAATGGTTTTGCACTTCCAAAGGGGATATCTTTGTATTAATTTGAATAAGTATTTTTGTACAATGAGACGAGCATTCTAGTAAGAGAATGTCGTCGTAACAAAATGACCATTGATTCAAAGGAAAGATAGCTATGTGCAATAATCCCATGGGGTTCCCATTCTGCTATAGTCTTTGTGTCTCTGAGTGTCTTATCCACTTGTCGCCTCAGCAAAGTCGATTGGATTGATTAGAACCGTTTGAGTTGATTGGCCAATGCTGAAAATTGTCTGCAAGATGATCCAATGGGACATAGTCATACGCTTTAATCCCTAACTTTTGCCTGGACCTCCCTCTCGGGTTTTCAGTCCACCGGGATACCCTTTTTTGCCCAAGCCGCCCTTTCGGGTTTTCGACTTGCGGGTGTACAGACTTTTTTTAATTTTCATCCCTTATTTTTGCCCGAACCCTTTTGGTTCGCCGGGAAGCCCTTATTTTTCCTAGGCTAGTCAACCTAGCGGGTCTTTGATCATGCATAGTATCTTTTAACTATGTCCGTATTTACAGGGTGCGGGAGGTCGGCGCCATCTATAGTGCTCAAGATCAATTCTCCACCAGAGAATATGCTTTTGATTACAAACGGCCCTTCATATGTAGGAGTCCATTTTCCCCTGGGATCACCTTGTGGCAAAATGATACGCTTGATTACCAAGTCACCGACCCGATATACCTGACGTTTGTCCTTTTTTATTAAAAGCTTTGATCATGCGTTTTTGGTACATCTGACCATGACAGGTGGCTGTAAGCCTCTTATCATCAATCAAGTTTAGTTGGTCAAACCGAGTCTGGATACAATCTTCTTCATTCAAACCAGCATCCTTCATAATCCTCAGAGAGGGGATCTGGACCTCAATAGGCAAGACATCCTCCATGTTGTATACTAGAGAATAGGGTGTTGCCCCAGTTGATGTGCGAGCTGTGGTACGATACCCATGGAGAGCGAATGGTAGCATCTCATGCCAGTCTTTGTATATGACTGTCATTTTCTGTATGATCTTCTTAATGTTTTTCTTAGCAGCTTCTACAACACCATTCATCTTTGGCCGGTAAGGGGAAGAATTGTGATGCTGAATCTTGAATTGCTCGCACAAGGCGATGATCATAGTGTTGTTTAGATTCGTACCATTATCACTGAGGATTCTCTCTGGGATACCGTACCGACATATGAGATTCTGTTTGATGAACCGGGCAACCACATTCTTAGTATTGGAAGCGAAGGAAGCTGCCTTAACCCACTTTGTAAAATAGTCGATGGCCACTAAGATGAAGCGGTGTCCATTGGAGGCCGTTGGCTTGATTTCCCCAATCATATTGATTTCCCACATAGCAAAGGGCCAAGGAGCCGTCAAGATGTTCAGAGGAACCGAAGGTATATGCACTTTATCAACATAAATTTGACACTTATGGCAAGTCCGAGAGTGTTGATAGCAGTCTGCCTCCATGGTAGACAAATAATAGCCTGCCCGAAGGATCTTCTTTGCCATTGTATGCCCACTGGAATGGGTACCAAAAGTGCCTTGGTGTAATTCAACCATGATCCTTTTAGCCTCAACCTTGTCTATGCATCGAAGCAATACAGAGTCATGACTGCGTTTGTACAAAATACCGTTACTGAGGAAGAACTTAGCTGAGAATCTTCTTAGGAACTTCTTGTCATTTACTGAAGCTCCTTCTGGATATTCCTAAGACTCGAGATACCTTTTAACTTCATGGAACCAAGGTCGATCCACTACTTCTTCAGTATAGATCTCATGACAGTAGGCTGGTTCATTCATCCGCTCAATGGTGATTTGAGGAGCCTCGTTATCCCAATTAAGTTTAATCATAGATGACATTGTGGCTAGTGCGTTTGTTAGCCGATTTTCTCCTCGCAGGAAATGCTCGAAGGTAATCTTCTCAAAATGCGGTAGCAATGTCAAGACATGTTCTTTGTAAGGGATAAGGTTGGGGTGTTTGGTGTCCCATTCCCCTTTGATCTGACTGATGACCAAAGTTGAATCTCCAAATACATCCAAGGATTTGATCCCCAAGTCTATAGCAGCTTTGAGACCGAAGATGCATGCTTCGTATTCTGCCATGTTGTTTGTACAGCTGAAACAAAGTCTGGCAGTAAAGGGAGTATGACATCCTTCCGGAGATATGAGTATGACACCGATACCATTGCCAAGCGCATTGGATGCTCCATCAAAGAATATGGTCCATCGGGATCCTTGTTCAGGTCCGTCATATGGCCTGATTTCTTCACAGTTGTCTAATGTCATAATGTCTTCATCCGGGAATTCAAACTTCATGGACTGATAGTCTTCCACAGCTTGGTGAGCGAGGTGATCAGCCAATACACTACCCTTTATAGCTTTATGGGTAGTATACTGTATGTCATATTCTATTAGGATCATCTGCCACCTTGCTATTATCCCAGAAAGAGCGGGCTTCTCAAAGATGTATTTTATTGGATCCATTTTATATATCAACAGAGTAGTATGGGTTAGCATATACTATCTCAGTCGGCGAGCAGCCCATGCTAGAGCGCAGCAAATTTTCTCGAGCAGTGAATATCTTATTTCACAGTCGGTAAACTTTTTACTGAGGTAATAAATAGCATGCTCTTTTCGGCCAGACTCGTCATGCTGCCCCAACACACACCCCATTGACTTTTCTAAAACAGTCAAATATAGGATTAAAGGCCTTCCCTCGACGGGTGGTAACAACACAAGAGGCTCTTATAAGTATTCCTTGATTTTTTCAAAAGCAGCCTGGAATTCGTCATTCCATTTGACTACTTGATCTTTCTTCAAGAGCTTGAAGATTGGTTCACAAGTAGCTATTAGGTGAGAAATGAACCTGGCGATGTAATTCAAACGTCCCAAGAATCCTCTGACTTCCTTCTCAGTACGAGGAGATGGCATTTCTTGTATCGCTTTAACTTTGGAAAGATCAACCTCGATACCTTTGTTGCTGACGAGAAAGCCTAGGAGTTTACCAGACCGTACTCCAAACGTGCACTTGTTTGGATTCAATCTCAATTTGTACTTCTTCAGCCTCTCAAACAGTTTCTGTAAATGATTAAGATGTTCTTCTTCTGTTTGCGATCTGGCTATCATATCGTCTACGTAGACCTCTATCTCATGATGTATCATGTCATGAAATAAATCTACCATGGCGCGTTGATAGGTTGCCCCAGCATTCTTCAGTTCGAATGGCATGACCTTATAGCCGAAAGTGCCCCACTGTGTAACAAAGGTTGTTTTCTCCATATCCTCAGGCGCCATTTTGATTTGGTTGTAGCCTGAGAAACCGTCCATGAAGGTAAACACTTTGTGTTATGCCGTATTGTCAACCAGAATGTCGATGTGGGGTAGTGGGAAATCATCCTTGGGGCTTGCCCTATTCAAATCTCTGTAATCCACACACATTCGCACTTTGCCGTCTTTCTTGGGCACGGGAACAACATTGGCAACCCATTGAGGATAAGAGGTGACATCCAAGAATCCAGCATTGAATTGCTTCATGACTTCTGCTTTAATCTTTTCCGACATATAGGGCCTCATGCGACAAACCTTTTACTTTACTGGGGGACAATATTCCCTCGTAGGCATACGATATACCACAATGTCTATATCTAGTCCTGGCATGTCTTTGTATGACCAGGCAAAGACTTCAACATAATCGTGCAGCAACTGAATCAGATGCTCTTTGACATTAGTTTCTAAATTGGCATCCACTCTGACTTCCTTTTTGTCTTTCTCAGTTCCCAAATTAACTGTTTCAACCAGCTCTTCGTGAGGCTGAATGGTCCTTTCTTCCTATTGCAACAATCTGGCCAACTCCCCTGGCACCTCACAATCTTCCTCACCTTCGTCGTCGGCTTGGTATATCGGATTTTCAAAGTCACAATTGGCCATAGCATAACTGTTACCCATGGGATCCTGATTGGATGTAGATCTGCATTTTAATATGTGAGTGTGTGTAAGAGCATAGCTACTTTTGAAAGAAAATAAAATGTACGAAAGAAAAACAAAGAACACAAAATTTGATGCAAAAAACGTCCATGGTTCATTAATGACATATGAGAATGAAGTGACAACCCTCACAAATGGACCGTTGTGCCTCGGGTAAGACACAAGGTTTTAAAAGTCTGAATTGTTTAAATATTACAAGCCTGAAAATGTTAAAAGACAATTACTCTTGAATAAAAGTAATAGGAATGAAATCTTTGGCCTCCCAATTATTGAGCCCTCCGCCGGTGGTTGGGAAAATCCATTCGTCCATATCACAACTGCCATCATTATCCTCTACTGCATTGACCCTTGATTGCTGATACGCAGAGGTGGTCCCCCAGTGCGAGAACGTCGAACCTTCTATCATTCTATCCGTGGAGTCTCGCCATTCGCAGACTACCATTCTATCAATAAAATTTGAGCTTTTACCCAATTCTTTATATTTCTTATTTTTATTCAGCTTACAAAGACTCCATTTATTATTGATAATAATTTTCAAAGCAAAAAGATTAAATAACAAAATTATTTTTCAAAAAGAATTTATAACTTACTTTTACTTTAGATTTTGTGATTCAAGAGGAAAACAAAAGTAGTGATCCCAAGAATGGACGAACTCCAGTAATTTTTGGGAAGTTTTGTTTCCCCCGGGAAGGTTTTCTCAGGTCGTTTTCGCTGGTATGCGCATGATTTTTGTATATTAAAGACGATACCAATTGGCGTAAGGTGTAGTATTGGGTTTGTGATCCCAGTGTCCCCAGTCAAAGTTTTGGTCCATTTTTTTTATTTTTGGGTTTGCATGGTCTGAGGTCTCTATCCCAGATTCCCCAGCAAAGTCTTCCCTCATATGAAGAAAGGTCGTTTTCCCTTTGTGTGTTGAGAAGGAACTATTTGCAAAATGTTGCTCTTTCTGCAGTATTGGCATTATTGTTGGTATTTATTTCCCAGGCAACTAGACCAGGGTAGTATATTTTCTAAGAAGTGTTGAGACAGTTGTTAACCCTTTGGGTTTTCACCCGCCAAGTGCTGGGTTTGATTTAAAATCCCCATGAGTTTGACCTTTTTGTATATAATGTTGACTTCTTGATTCCCCAGGAAGGCTATCCCAGGGCATCTTTTGTTGGAATAAGTTTGCATGATATGAAGACTCAATCCAAGATTCCCCAGTGAAGGCTCCGTTATTTAATATAAGTCTTTTCTCCCCGTGCATGATGGGATTTGACTCATTTATGAAGCATCTCCCTTTCGGCAGTACTTGCATTTTGTTTGATTTCCCAATAATCATGCAAGGGCAATGTTTTATTTAAGAAGTGTTGAGGCATTTGTTAGTTTTTATGGGTTTTCACTCAGCAAGTGCTAGGTTTGATTTAAAATCCACATAAGATTGATTTCTTGCTGTAATGTTTGAATTCTTAACTCCCCAAGTTGTTATCCCCATGAGGTTTCATACTTTTTCCCCAGAGAAGTTGGTGCAATACTTACTCTCAATATTGAAGAACGTATCTTGGTTTTCCCTCTCCAATGTGGTGTTGGCCTCCCCAATGAAGTCAGCACGAGGTCTCCAGTTGGTATCTCGATGATGAGACGTTATCTCCTCTAGTGAAGTCTGTATGATGTTCCCCCAATAAAGTCAGCTCGAAATCCTCAGTTGATGTTTTGCCGACATGGTTTCCATCTGTCTTATTTGAAATCAGTATTGCAATCCCCAATAGAAGGGCGGACCGTGAAAACATTTGTTTCCCTATTGAAGTCTGAGTGATATTCCCCGGTGAAGCCTGGAGAAGGATGTTATATCCCTGTATCTGTATTGTTTTGTCGCTATGATTTGTTTACTTCCGGTTTATGTTCCTTCCCGGTGAAGTTAAGCCACGAAATAGGATTTTGTTTCCTCGTTTGGTGCTTTTTTTTATGGAATGTTCATCTTGGATGTGATTTAGCCGAGTGTTGATTGTGCCCGAGTTGGTTTTCCCGGGTTATTCCCAGTGTTATATGTCTGTTTTGTCAGCATATACATGATAACACTCATCCGTTCATACATACATCATGCATAGTTAAATCTAGCAAATCATTGATCATTCACATTCGTTAATATTTTGTTGACATATTACCTTATTTTGCAGAGTTGTGTTGTCCTCTCTCCAATAGAGTGTCGGCCTTAAGCTGAAAGTGTATATTATTTCAATTTCCCCCCTGAGTTATCCCTCGTGGAAGATTTTTGCTTTAGCCTTCCTGTACAGCTCTTTGTCTGGATAGATTGGATTTTCCGCTTGAGTTTATTTCTCAAAGGATGTATTTTAGTTGACTGTTTCACTCCAGTTTATTTCTGGTTTGAATCTTTGTTTCCCAGCAATATTATTACTTTGGATTTCTGCAAGCTTCGAGCATTGGTTTGAGAATGTGCATTTATTTTGGAACGAGAAAACTTTTATCTCCTCAGAAGGAATATGTTGGCATTTCCCCAGGAAGCTATATTTCATTCCCCAGGAAGTCATGATTCATTTCCCATGAAGTTATATTTCTTTCTCCAGGAAGCTATATTGCTTTCCCCAGGAAGTCATATTTCTTTCCCCATGAAGCCATATTGTTTTCCCCAAAAAGTCATTTTTACAATCCTTCCTATAACAACAAGTGGTAGTCTCTTTGTTTGAGGCAGCTTATATATTACCCTTTCCAGGCGGAATGCCTTGGTTAAAGAAGAAGTTCATACCCGTTCTAGGTGAAATGCCAGAATTTTGGGGAAACTTGTTATTCTTTTTGCTACCTTCAGTGAACGTTGGTAGTTCACCGTCAGTGAACTTCGGTGCTATGATATTTCTTTTCTCTCTATCTTTAGTGAAAGTTGGTAGTTCTCCATCAGTGAACATTGGTGATTGTTATCTTTTTGCTACCTTCAGTGAACATCGGTAGTTCACCGTCAGTGAACGTCGTTGATATGATATTTCTTTTCTCTCTACCTTCAGTGAAAGTTGGTAGTTCACCACCAGTTAACGTTGGTGATTGTTATCTTTTTGCTACCTTCAGTGAATGTTGGTAGTTCACTGTTAGTGAACGTCGATGCTATGAAATTTCTTTTCTCTCTACCTTCAGTGAAAGTTGGTAGTTCACCATCAGTGAATGTTGGTGATTATTATCTTTTTGCTACCTTTAATGAATATTGGTAGTTCACCGTCAGTGAACGTCGGTGCTATGATATTTCTTTTCTCTCTACCTTCAGTGAAAGTTGGTAGTTCACCGTCAGTGAACGTCGGTGTTGTTATTCTTTTCTCTTTCTACCTTCAGTGAACGTTGGTAGTTTCGCCTTTAGTAAAAGTTGGTGTATCCTTTGGATCTTCTACCTCCGACTGTTGAGTTTGGTAGTTCACAGTTGGTTGCCAATCACTTTTATCATGTACTATCTCCTCTTTAGCTGAGTTGATGCTACCTTATCTCTTCTTTGGGTGTTATACCAATAGAGTCGGCTCTTTTTGATTCACCAGTGATTTATTTTCCTGGTCGGGTTTCTCTTTTGATCCTTATTTCCTTTGCTACATCCCCAGTGTTGTTTTGCGTCCCTTTGAAGTTGTTCATATGCATTCATACTCATAAGCATTGCATGGCATCTTAGGGCCAAAAATAGGGTTTGTTTTATATTTAAGTATCTTCGATCACGTCGACACGAAGGTTTTTAACCTTCGTATCTCCGGATAGAAGAAACTTAAATAAGGGCATCTGTTGTACCCCAATTTTTGCCCATAAGATCCCTTCATCATACTATATTGATTCAATCACAACAAGATCACATTAGGGCTTTTGGTTCTCCTCCCTATCTTTAGCTTTGCTCTTTGAGGAATCACCAAGCACCTTGACTTGTTTTTCTTTTGTGATCATGCATGTTTTGTTTTGACTTTCCTTTTAATTAATAAAATGCAATGTTGGTTTGTCTTACTTGTTAATAATGTAGGTAAAGACAATGTGGCTTAGCAAGTTGATCAACGGGTTCATGAGTTTATTTCCATGCCCTAGTCAATAAAGCTTGAGAAATTCAAACCTCACCATTGAAGTTGTTTTGGAAGAAATGGCATGGCAAGGTTTATTTTGGTTCACCACATTTCACAGTTATCAAAATTGATTCAAAAGTACAGGGGGTTGATTAAAGAAGTTGTCATGGTTGGACAAGGCCTTGTTCCTATTGGTCACAAGTGAATATTTCTATCAATTATCAAGATAAGGAAGTGGTTTTGGTTGATATGAGTTATCATTATCATCCTCAACAACTTCTATCTACAAATCAAAAGTGTTGGTACAAGAAGGTTGTTTAAAACTGTCAAAGTTCCTCAAAGCATTTTCTTGGTCTAGGAGCTAGGGTTTTAAACTTCAAAGAAGTATATCTTTCTCATCTTTTGGTATTTTTGAGTGATTCCAAAAACATACTTATCTTTAAAGGGTTATTAACAAGTCACTTCAAAAGTTTCAAGGAGTTTTCATGTTGAAGAAACTTGATGATGAAGAAAGATTACAAGTCCTCCAGATGAACCCCCAATTTCCCATGTGTGACTTCAAATGATCATAACTTGGTCAATTTTTAACACCTTGAGCCCACTCTTTTTCCAAAATGATCTTGAGGATGTGAACTTTATTCCTTCTTTTATATGCAAAGTGAGAAAATGGATGTAGAATGCCTTAAGGATACAAAAGATTAGAGGTCATTTCATGATTTTTTGCCAACTTCAACAATTCATAACTCTCTCAATTTTTGGATATTTTGAATGGTTTAAGTTTCAAAATGTCATTAAAGAGGTCTATTTCATGCCATCTTTTTCGGTCAAGAGCAAATTCCAAGAGGAAGGCCATGTTTGGATGCAAAACATTATAGGTCACTTTTGAAAAAAAACTTGAAATATTTCTAAGTATGGAAAGTCAACCTCTTTTTCCCAACTTTGACTCATTGCAACTTTCAGCTCAAACATCCATTTGATTCCATTATTTTCCCATTAAAAATCTTGTAATCTCATATTTCTAAAGCATCAAGAACCATGCCTTAAGACCCCTTGAGCTGAGAATGCCATTGTTTCAAAAGTGGTAACTTGGAATTGAAGTTTTATCGCAAGTCAGAATTTGAATTTCATGTTACAACTTCTAACCCTCAAATTAGCATGCGTTTTGGGTCTAAACATGATTAGCCAACTTTCCCAAGTGGATTAGTGCATCAAAACGCGCGTTTTGGATGAGTTTTGACAAAAGAGAAGTCACACTTTCTTCATGATGTAGACCCACGCGAATTCCCTCCAAATTGCATCATTCACCCTTCCTTTTGATCCCATTTGCTTCTCCTAGAAATACATGAGCTATCCCATTTGTTTTCTCAAGCTTGAACAACCAAAATCACCCTGCCAAACTCACTCCATAACTCACTTTTCTGCAACTTCAAAATCATTTTTCAAGCCTTTTTCAATCCATTTTTTCTATCAATTCACCTTTCTTGATCTTCCCTGAAACTAACAGAAGAAGAATTGAGCCTTGAAACCTTCTGAATTGATCTGACCAAGTCTATTTACAGAGCTATGCAACTGAACTTCAATAGGTAGATTTCTCTATCAATTCTTCCAAACTTTGATATCATTATGAAGCTCTCATTGCCCTGATTCTTGTGCTTCTTACAATTTTTAAATCCATTGAGAATTGAGAGAGAAATCTCAAATTGAAGGTGCTTGCTATTTTCTGGGTTTTTGATTCATATCTCTTTGCATACCTTATATAAATTTGGCGCGATGGTGATGTTAGGATCGTCTTGAAGAGACGAATCCAATGATACTAGTCTGGGATCCTAATTTTTCCATTTGAAGGATCTCACAAAATCTCCATTGCAGGGCGTCTGGAGGTTGAAGACGATGACATGTCTCGTCTCAGCCAATGATAGCGTGCCAAACATTTTAATTTCATTGGTTGCCTTTTCTGATCTTATGCGTATCTCACTAAGATCCATATCAAGCACATCGCGTCGGGTCCATTGGATAAGCTTACTAACGTGTTTTGACTATGATCTGATGGCCCACATCTTTTTGGTTTTATTTTATCTTCTGATTTTATATTTTAATTGATTTAATTTTCAAAAATTCATAACTTTTTTATTTTTTATCCAAAAATTATGAAATATTACAAAAATACTTTGAATTATTTCTGATCTTATGACTATTTTTTCACATTTTTATTTTGATATTTGATATTTTTTATATTTTTTGCATTATTTGCTTTCTTTTAATTACTTTAAAAATACTTTCTGACATTTTTTAATTCTAAAAAAATTCATAAATATCATTTTACATATTTCTGACTTTTTGAATTTTTTTTGGAATTTTATATTGATGTTTACAATTTTTGATCTATTTTCTATTTATTTGAGCAATTTTAATTAGTTTAAAAATAGTTTCTAACTTTAAAAAATTACCAAAAATTTTATAAAAATATTTGAGTCTATTTCTGATTTTTCTATGACCTTATTTCTTTTTTATGAATCAATTTGAATATAGTTGATATTTTTTCCATTTATTTTCATTTTTTATTCATTTTTAAACCCTTTTCAACATATATATTAAATGTAATATTATTTTGTGATTATTTTCTGGCTGATCTTGGATTGAACTTTTGATCATGAACTTTGTTAATATCATTGGATCCATGGTGTTGAGTCTAACTCCATAAAAATGGATGAATGATTTTAATAATAGTTGGATTAAATTTTAATTCAAATATGGCTTATATTCTTTCCCACTCTTCTTCATCTCATCCCTTTCTTATTGCACTAAGTGTTATTGGAGCATGATCTCTATATCATGTCTCAAAACAAATGGTGCATAGATTGCTATTGACCGGCCTCAAAATAGGTATGACTTCTATATAAATCCACTTACGATTGCTTAACATAGTGCACAATTTTATCCTGATTCAGATAAATGATCATTCGTGGCCCAAACCTATGTTTGCAAGCCCAAGTATGTTAATTTGATCTCTTTGATCCAATAACCTTGAGATTTATTGTGTGTAGGCTTTGGTTCTACCAATCCTCTAATGGATCTAAATCACTTTTGGTCAATGCGGATCACTTAAACATCATTGATCATTAAATTTTATTTTTGAGGATTCCAAAATGGATGATATACTTGACAAAAAGAAAATGCAACTTATTGTGTGGAGGCTTTGGTTCTACCAATCCTCTAATGAGTTCTAAATGCAAGTTTCAAGATGGTCATCTAACTAACCACTAATTACTAATAATTGACTTTATTTTGTGTTTTTATTTTATGCTCTTTTATTTTATGCACCCTTTACTTTAGCATTTACATTTTATGCTATTTTTCATCTTTTCTCACTTGAGCATTTACTTTCTTGTCATTTTTATTTTTCTCACTTACGCTTTTCTTTTTTTAAGATGCTTAATAATCAATCTAAACCATAAAAAACTTTAATAATACTTGGACTATTTGGTTACTATCCTTGGCATTATGGAGTATTGGACTTCTTGGACTTATGATTAGAAACCTTAGCCTATGTTGGAGACCTTGTGACCTTAATTGATATTTTGTTTGGAGTTCTTGAGGTTTACCTCAATACATTGGGTTGTTTGTTTGTTTTGTGTGCAAGTTATTGTGATTACATACTTTGTTTGTAATCTGGAATTCACCTGTATACAACCGTTACTCTGCCCAATTTTTGTGAAGACTTAATACACTTGAAGTTTGGTTCTCTCAAGAGGTCTAGTACCTTTGCTTGCTTGGTTTCAATTCAAAGAATGGGAATTATATCTTGACTCATAATGTCAAGTATTGGCTTCTTGTTGGTTAGATGGTTCTTATCCCTATCTTTTACCTTATGCTTTAGGATAGTCTCTTCTTCTCCTCCCCTCTACTTTAATTTCAAAAACCTTCTCTCTCCTTTTGAAAACTCTTCTTATTTTTTTTTAAACTTGAACCACTTTCATAATAAACTTGGACTTATGTCCATGCATTTTCAAAACATTTTCATAAATAAACTTCAATCAACTTAATAATACATTGACATTTTTTGTGAGAAGACTAAAAGTCAATCAATCTCATTTCAAACCATTTTTCCACTTTGGCTTTTACTTTAAACTTTTCTCAAAATATTAGACTCTTGTCAATCTTTGTAGTGATACAAACAACTATACTTCTACAATGTGTAGTGAAGAGAGATATTTTCCAATTGGGTGTTGAGTGAGGCATTGTTGATTTTAAAATGCAAGTCATATCCTCCATTTTGAGATGATGCAAATTCTCCTTTCTCATGATTGTGGGTAGTAAGTATGTTTTCCACACTGACAATGACGATGATGTCTTATCTCATAAAGTTAACCAACACACTTGTGTTTTAAAATTTTTGAAAAGGTGAACTACGTGTACCCTGATCCCCTATTGCACGAAAGATGGTACGTAGGCACTAAAGGTTCGCAACCGCGGCGGTTGCAAAAATCATAAAAAATATATTTCTTTTCTCACCTCCATCATCTATTTTTTGTATAACATTTTATAGCCAAAATAAACAGATTTTACAAAGAGGTTCCTGTGGAGTACCATAGATGTTTAGGGTGCTAATACCTTCCCTTTGCATAACCAACCCTCTTACCTTGAATCTTTCCCCCTCTTTTTGGGTTATTTGCTCTTTTCCCATTCCTTTGGAAATAATAAAGCTCGGTGGAGAATTTTTTTTTGATCTGTATAAGTCTAGTCAATCCAATGGCTTAGTCTTAAACATTTCTATCGCTACAACTACTAGTTTATGAATTTTGATTTCCCGGATGAGAACATTATACTAGTTACATATTGTGAAGAACCTGGACCGTATGAAGGACCTGAGCCAGGATCCTCATGGACTATGGTTTTTTTATGGAGCTTCCAATGCGCTTGGTAATGAAATTAGTGTTGTGATTGTCTCTCCCAAAGGATGCCATACACCGTTTACTGCTAGACTTTGCTTTGACTGTACCAACAACATGGCTGAATACGAAGCGTGTATCATGGGCATCAAAGCTGTTATCAATAAGAGGATTAAGTTCTTGAATGTATACGGGGATTCAGTGTAACACCCTTCTAAACCCAATGGAATATTCACAATTATTTAAAATTATATCAGAGTGATACTGTTGTACCCCAAAATTTTCCCTCTCACTTATCAAGAATTTTCTCACAAGATCTCTTTGACTCAAGACTGCATTAGGGTTTGACCAGCTCAAGACACCTCCTCATACACTGATGACCAAAATTAGGGTTTGAGTTTGCACAAGAATTTTTGGACTATCAATGCTTCATATGACTTCCAAGGATCATTATGGACCCCTAAGATTACTCATGTCAAGTTTCAAGCTTTGAATCACATTTTGATCAGTCAATTGAATAGTTGACCTAAAAATCAGCTGTATTGGGGAAAAAATCAACCATGGCCAATTTACAGTCAAACTTCATAATTTTTCATCCACATCAACATCTTAGACTCATATGTATCATTTGATCAAGTTTGGACCATAATTCCTCAAGAAATTTGATCAAATCATCAAAAGGTCAATTCAAAGATGAGTTGTTGAGAACATTGCAAGCTTTCCAAAATGTCCAAGAACTCCTTGAGATCATTCCCGAGTAGGGAGAATCGAAGAGATGAAGTTGGTGATTTATCACTTTTATTTCAAGCCATTTCGTGAAGAACATTGGATCCAATCCTCAAGCATGCTGAACAAATCCTACTTTGCAGGCTTCTAACTTGACTTTCACTCTATAATTAAATATTTTCGCAGTTGTTAGAAGCTTTAATCCAAGCATTGAATGCATTGTATAAGATTAATTCCATTTTTGGGAGAAAGGCAACATTGCCATTTTGGAAAATCAAGCTTTATGCAAAGTCAGCTTGCATTGAGCCTTGCACTTGTTTTTTCTACACAAACACACTCCACTCAATCAGAACAAGTATGTTTAAAGGTCTCAGCCCCCCTACAAGCTTTGTACTACACCTTGAAACCATGCTTGCTAGCTTTGCTTCACAAACAAGTAACCAAGCAAACATGTGATTTTTTGTAATCTGAGTTGTTACAAGACTTAAGACCACTTGCTTATAAGTAGACACACTATTTGCAAGTTGACACACGAATGCTAAGAATCCAAAACACTGCCAAACACTTTGCAACTGAAAATCTGCCACAGCTTGACAGTTTTGAACCTTACATAGCCATCTCCAAATCCACTCGTGCGTATTGAGTTTTAACCACCCAAACACTTAATATACATCACACCTAAGTGATCCAGACCCATGTTCCCTCACTATAACTCCTCCATCACCATCCACCATTTTCAAATATCAAGCTTGCAGGTTGACTTGAGTAGAGAGATTCATGGACTTTCAGGACAAAGTAAGGCTTGGAATACACTCAAGGAGGTTAAAGCAAGATAAACAGATCCTCAGGCCTTCTCAAAACATGCTCAAACTCCATTCACGATCCCAGCTGCAAGAGGTAAAAACTCAAACTTCTATCTCTTTATACAAGCATCATTTGGTCCTGATTTGTGAAAGCAAAATGTAGATAACCTTGCTCTAAAGCTAACCATGTTCATAGTTTTTCATTTATGTTAACTGTGTGTAGAGAATTTTGAATTTGAAATTTCTGCAAAAATTAAGTTTGAAATTAGGGCCAGTAAAATTAGATTTCATCTTTGACTTTTAGTTTACATAAGTTATATGTTTGAACTCATGGGAAGAAACACCATAACTTTCATGTTTGAACTTTCCATTTTTATGGAGAAATGAAGAAGATACAGGTGGTCCGGTCATGGCTCAAGGTTGAAGATGAAGTTGCCTTCAAGATGCGTTTTCTAATATATATTTATGCTTTTGTTTATATAAACAGATGTACAGCCACCCCAGTGGTAAGGCAGCGCGCATAAATGCTAGAGGTCACGGGTTCGAGCCTCAGCGCGCTGCCTTTTGCATTTTCTCACATTTTTCCATTTTTTTGTCACTTTGCAGCACTGGGCTTTTTGCTTCATGGGCCTATGATTTTTTTGCTAACATTCTGCATCCTGTTTACTTGTGACACCTCTGGCCCAATATCATTTTATTTATTTATTTTTATTTTCATTTTATTTTCTTAAATATATTTTTCTTAATATTGAAAATCATAAAAAATATAAAAATGATAGATTTATATTTTGGCTTATTTTATTTTATTTTTCTCATAAAATATTTTTATTTAGTTATATATTATCTATTTTCATTAAATAACCTTGTAAATTAAATTATAACTAGTTTAATATTTATTTTTTCTTTATACCCATTAAATATTTATTTTAATATAAAAAGGACCAAAAATACCTCATAATGCCATATATTATTTTCAAGACAAAAAAATACAAAGAAATACTTTTTTTTATAAAGAAACTTATTTTCTTTTAATCAAATAGAATTAGGATTTATTCAAAAACCTTTTCTTAGATAATTCCTTTCCTTAATTAATTTAAGTTAATCTTGATTTACTTATTTTCTAATTAGGTTTTAGGTTAAAGCTTTTCCATATAAAAAATCAAAAAAAATTCTTCTTTGCATTTACATATCTTTGCATATTTAATTCATCTTGTATACTATTTATTCCAATTATTTGTATATATTCAATTTGGTTGTAATAGATTAAATAGGTTTTTATTATTGCAATCCCCATTCATAAATTGTATATCCCCCTCCCACAAATGTTGTAATAGCGTAGTAACTTTAAATTTCGTAATTTATCGCTTTTATATAATATGCTAGTAATTAGGGTTTGTATGGGAAGATAAAAATAAATCAAATAGAAAACCCTAATTCAAGACAAAATCAAGCATGAAAATGACACACTTGCACACAAACACCCCTGGGGTTACTCCACTAGGTTGCCTTAGACAAAATGGCCATATTACGCATGTAAGGTGTCTTAGCAAAAACAAATAAATACAAGATCATAGTCCCTCGATGACGCTATTCAAAGTTTCCTTACAAAATAATCTTAGTCCCTCAAAAAAATGCTAAGATACTTTGCAACATTGCTAATCATAGTTATACGATGACCCATGTCTGTCCCGTTTACATCCAAAGATAGGGTTGCTTACCAAATCAATGGTAAGACAACAATATCAAAGGAAAAGAAAATGAACAAGAAAGACATTTGAGTAGGTAAATTGCTTTTAGTTACTTGCTCCATTTCAAAATAAACCTCCTTGCTATTTTCAAAACAAACACACACATTTTCAAAACATCTTACAAACATTAGAAACATTTTCAAAAGATCAAACATCTTTGTATACATTCTTACAAACAAGAATCATTACAAAGATTGCCTAAACGATGGCCTCTTTACAAAAATACTTTCAAAAACCACACAAAGCACAATTTCAAACAAAAGCAAGTGATCTAGAAAGTAACTAAGAGCCCATGGAAAACCATGGATAAAAAGGGTGCTAATACCTTCCCTTTTTATAATCTACCCCCTGAACTCAAGAAACAATCTCAAAGGTCTTTCCTGTGCTTTTCCACCTTTCCTTTTGGATAAAAGAAAAGTCGGTGGAGACTCTTGCTTACCGCAACATTTGCGATCAAACGCAAAACCCTTAAGTCAGTTCTCCCACCGTATCACAGATACAACAAAAGAGCGTCACATTTTATTCATGAAATAATCATACGTTCTAGTCTTACTCCGTAACACGGGTTTTCAAAATCGTTTGTGGCATATGCAATTGTCAACACTTCACATAAATGTAACAAAATCATAGTTCAAAACAAGCTTTATTAAAGACACTTCATAATACTTCATAGTTCATGGTTCACGACTCAACACAACTTAAACTCCATGAAAACAATTTAAAATGTCATAACAAAACAAGAACAAAATAGTTTTCAAAACAAAGTGTTCCCGTCCCCAATGTTACATATCAGAGCAAGACCTTCTAGACTCAACGAAAATAAATTATGCTCCAAAGCTATTCTTCCAAGCCTTTAGGAACTACTCCTGATTACCTGCATGTTACCCACGTAGAGGCAACATTCAAGCAGAAAGGGCGAGTAAATCATAATCATTATAAAAGACATAAGGAACAGACATAGCAGAATAAAATAAAAGTATCACAACATAAACTCAACACTATTACATTCCGATTACATCAACAATCATACAAATTCCAGAACACAACAACACATCATCAATTCAAGAATCATGCAATGCCACATAGGATGAAGTGCAAGGATAAATACTCATGCATGTGGTACCAATTCATTTGATGGACATTGGGCCATCACCCTCCAAATACCCCAATCATAAGATCGATCCCCACTTGGAAAAAGAGCAAATCATAGACATCCCAAATCCACACAATAGGATTGAGACAAAATCACTGGACCGAAGTCCTAAATCATCAAAACCAAATCACTGGACCAATATCCTAAATCATCAAAATAGACTAAAGTTGTCCCAAGAATGCATGATGCGTAAAAAAAAATATAAACGACCACCTCTAGTCAATAAGCATCATCATTCATGTATTAATCAACATCATCACATAAACATCATCATGTATACTCATATAATCATCATGTATACTCGTGTAATCAAGGCATCGTCAGAACATCATCATGTAATCATAATAACAACGAATCATCATAGTTAAATAGATCGTCATTGCGATTTAACACGGGGAACCTATTCTTACTCTAGCTTAGTTCTTATACAGATACCCCTAATTCTTCATTTTATTACACCTAACTATAGTATACTACGTTATCTACGCACAACTTTGAACAACACTTCATTCTGAGATCTAGAACTAAAGTTATACTTGTTTCACGATTTTAATCCAATATTCCATTTCTGTCTCCCATCGCCGGGTGAAGCCCACCCATCGCCCGACCACACCACCTTCATCGCCCGGTGATGCATACGAGGTAGCAACTTTCTGTTGTGATCCTGCACTTGTTCAGTCCCAAATACTCTTGCGACCTTACACTAAAACAGTAACAATCCTCATAGTTTTCAATATAAAATCACTATACAATAACTACACAATATTATAAACATTATATACACCAACTCATGACAATTCAACATATTACTTTCATCAATTTCAACATGAGTTCTTCACAATACAACATATCACCAAAACCATCATAAAATAACCATAATAGCATGTATTATATTCACACACGCATATTACCAAATTATCATCATGAATCACATCATTTATGTCACAACAACATAGCTAATAAATCACCACGGTAAAACATCATAATCAACATCATGTTTATCATTAAAATAACACATCATGGTATAACAACATGTAATAAATCAATCACATAAATATATAGATATTGGAATCATGCATCAAAACAATCATATAATTAAATCATAATATAATTCATCATGTTATCTTTCCAACGCTTCGTACGGTGCATCAATCGGACTCCTGAAACTCAAGTTATGGCATTTTTAAGAAAATTAGACAGCCATTCAATTCTGCCACCCGTCGCCTGGCACCACCTTAGTGTCTCCCGGTGATGCATCACTTTTGCGTCGCCTTTTCATCGCCCGACGCTGCATCATAGACAACACTTCTCCTCCTTCAATTTTACACCATTGGAGGTCTTCCGGAACTTCGAATTCGATTCCGTAAAAAGTCCCGGTTTCAGAATTCGAAATCCTATGTTTATAAAATATTCTTAACATCCTATAACACTTATTTAAAGATCCTAACATCACACGTTCATCAAGGATTCATTCCTCCATTCATTCAACGCATGATTTTCATCAATTTTATCAATCTTTATCCTAAAATCATCACACAAAACACAATCCTATAATTATCTAAACCTTAGATCGATTATAATAACAATGATAAACACCCCTTATCTTAGAAATCATTGTTATCTTCCCAATCCTCTTCGCAATCTACCATTCCTCTTTTCCTCTCCATGCCTTAGCTTTTCTCCTCTCAGTGTCTGTCTCCAATATTTCACGAACGTTCTAATGAAACAATTTCTCTTATTATTTGTTTAACAATAGGATCCCTAATAGTTTCCCATATTATCTTCACTTAACCTTCCACCAATTACCATTTTGCCCTCAATAATCCACGTGACATTACCATTTAGCCCTTCTTGTCTCTACACCATTATTCCTTCTTTTATTAATATTAATAATTCTAAATATCATTATTAAATCCAATAAATATAGAATAATTATTTAAATTCTAAATAATTATAAACTAATCAAATATTCCTCATATATTATTATTTCAACACTACCCCACAACATACCATCACCAAACACCACGATGCATCATATAAATCATAATAATTCCCATATAATCACAAATTACTAATGAAATAATTGATTATGATTTTTGGGGTGTTACAACTCTCCCCCACTTAAATAATTTTCGTCCTCGAAAATTTATTTGATATACACAACTCTTGATACGAATCTCGCATCTTCTTCTCCAACTTCCGACAACGAGGCAACAACATAATTTAAGAATGTAGATTTCCATGACAATATCATCATCTCTATCATTTCATCACATAACAACACCGTCATAAGAACATCAACATAATCATAACACTGACAACATTGACACACAACATCAGTACAACAATGCTACAATTTATCAATTGAACAAATTACCTCGATGCATCTGTTGACATCGAGGTGTCTCGAATAGTATATATAAACCCTTTACTCATCGCTTCCATTATGGATTTACAAATGGTTTTCATCATTCTCATAGGCTTCTATAGTTTAACTCTTGACTCCTAACAAGTCTCACACGCATAACGATCTGTGCCACAGCACACTTCAACTGTTTTACTCTGATCATCTACATTAAAGACACCATCTTCATTTGTATTTCCCATCAACTATCAGATCCACAAGTCTCACCTCTAACTCCTGATTCTCTTTAATGTCCACCAGAAAATCATCGTTTACTTTTGATAACCTTAACCTTACAATTTGCGGTGTTAGATCGCATATAACCTCGAGTCTCCGAACTATTCATTAAGTTCTAATTTTTTCACAGTCACTTATCCATTTGGTTCACCTGAAATGATGAACGAATATCTTCTTGATAGAACGTCAAACACTTCACACACTATTAAGTTGGTAAGACAAGTCTATCACATCCAACATGATCCTGTCTACTATCAACAAGAGATTAAGGGTGATCACTCCCTCAATTTGTCAATAGGTAGCCGACAACCACGATGGCACATAAACCCTTGTTACTAAAATAGAATAGTGTTTCTTTAGAACTTATGCTCAAAGCTACCCAAAGCAACATGGTCCAATTAATCTTCATCATTCTAATCATTCTTGCTCGGCATAAGTTGCATCTCCATGCGCTTCTCCAACATCTTCATATCCTCCCTAGTACCACACATCTCATTCCCTCAATTCATTCATTAACAACATATCATGCTTGACCTCGTCTCAATTAAGTTGTGACAATAACTAGTTAAGACCAAGAAGCTTCTAGTCTCTATAACCAACTTGGAAGTCTCTCAATGTAAAATTGCATCTACTTTAGATGGATCCAAATATACCATCATTTAAAACAGCATGCTAAAAAAATCACATACTCAAACAATGATCTACACCTTGACAACTTAGCATAGGGTTTCTTCCCTTTTGACACTGTAATTCAAATCGCAACGTTCAACATTTCCTTATTCTGACTTAGATTAAACCATAATGTCCTCAATAAACACCACAACAAACTAATCTAAATATTCTTAATGCCTACATAAGATCCAAAATCTCCCCCTAACTGTCCTTACTCTTCATCTGAATCTGAAGGTAACCCAACCTCAATTTGATTATACCAAAGACATACTCAACTACAAGTTGGTCCATCAAATCGTCAATTCCTTTAAGTGGATATTCACTCTCAATCATTACCTTAATCAATTTCCTGTAATCCACGACCTCATTCGACTGTTGTCTTAGACATGCAAACATCTAAGCATCATATCCCAAGAGTTATCCTACTTGTTTAGCAGATAAAAACACTAGTCCTCTACTCTCACCCAACCCAGATCCATACTCTGGGGGCAAGTCACAAATATCTTAGGGAAAACATCAGGAATCATACAACACTGGAATATCACTAGCCGTCACATTGCTCTCTATTCTCCGAGAAGAAGACATCAACAATACCTGATCATTCTCCCTCAAAGACAATCCTAACTTGACAGAAAGAGAAAAACCATGAATCCATACTCTCTTCAGTTTTGAGAAAGAACATAGCTCTAACAACCCTTGTGCTCTTGCAACTTAGCAGTATACTACACCAACTCCCATAATTGAAACATCTCAAAGAAGCAAAATCTTATCCCTCACTTGTTTGAAACCAACCTCTGCAGATAAACTGTTAGAAAAACAAGCAAGTATCGACAGTGTTTCACACACATGTCGCATACTAAGGAACAAACAACATTAGACAACCTTGTCGAACGGACCGACCTGCTCTGGTACCACTAATGTAACACCCTTCTAAACCCAATGGAATATTAACAATTATTTAAAATAATATCAGAGTGATACAACAAAAGGGCGTCACATTTTATTCGTGAAATAATCATATGTGTTAGTCTTACTCCGTAACACGGGTTTTCAAAATCGTTTATGACATATGCAATTGTTAACACTTCACATAAATGCAATAGAATCATAGTTCAAAACAAGCTTTATTAAAGACACTTCAGAATACTTCATAGTTCATGTTTCACGACTCAACACAACTTAAACTCCATGAAAAAAAATTAAAATGTCATAACAAAACAAGAACAAAATAGTTTTCAAAACAAAGTGTTCTCGTCCCGAATGTTACATATCAGAGCAAGACCTTCTAGAATAAATGAAAATAAATCATTCTCCAAAGCTATTCTTCCAAGCCTTTAGGAACTACTCCTGATTACCTTCACGTTACCCATGTAGAGGCAACATTCAAGCAGAAAGGGTGAGTAAATCATAATCATTATAAAAGAAATAAGGAACAGACATAGCAGAATAAACCAAAAGTATCACAACATAAACTCAACACTATTATATTCCAATTACATCAACAATCATACAAATTCCACTAAACAACAACACATCATCAATTCAAGAATCATGCAATGCCACATAGGATGTAATGCAAGGACAATGACTCATGCACGTGGTACCAATTCATTTGATGGACACTGGGCCATCATCCTCCAAAGACCCCAATCATAGGATCGATCCTCACTTGGAACCGGAGCAAATCATAAACATCCCAAATCCATACAACGGGATTGAGACTAAATCACTGAACGAAGTCCTAAATCATCAAAACCAAATCACTAGACCAACGTCCTAAATCATCAAAAAGGACCAAAGTTGTCCCATGAATGCATGATGCACAACAACAAATATAAACGACCACCTCTAGTTAATACGCATCATAATTCATGTATTAATCAACATCATCACATAAACATCATCATGTATACTCATATAATCATCATGTATACTCATGTAATTAAGGCATCATTAGAACATCATCACATAATCATAATAACAACGCATCATCGTAGTTAAATAAATTGTCATTGCAATTTAACACGGGGAACCTATTATTACTCTAGCTTAGTTCTTATACATATACCCCTAAGTCTTCATCTTATTTCACCTAACTATAGTATACTATGTTATCTACGCATGACTTCGAACAACACTTCATTCTGAGCTCTAGAACTAAAGTTATGCTCGTTTCAAGATTTCAATCCAACATTCCAGTTGTGTCTCCCGTCGCCCGGCGAAACCCATCCATCGCCCGTCGACACATCACATAGACCAACACCCCATTTTCCTTCCTTGGCTCTCCCCGCCTTCGCCTGGTGACGACATAGAAAAGCTTCATCGCCTGGCGACACCACCTCTGTCGCCCGACGATGCACACCAGGTAGCAACTTTCTGTTGTGATCCTGCACCTGTTCAGTCCCAAATACTCTTGCGACCTTACACCAAAATAGTCAAAATCCTCATAGTTTTCAATATCTAATCACTATACAACAACTACACAATATTATAAACATTATATACACCAACTCATGACAATTTAACATAGTACTTTCATCAATTTCAACACGAGTTCTTCACAATACAACATATCACCAAAACCATCACAAAATCACCACAATAGCATGTATTATATTCGCACACACATATTACCAAATTATCATCACGAATCACATCATTTATGTCACAACAACATCATAAACAAATTACCATGGTAAAACATTATAATCAACATCATGTTTATCATTAAAATAACACATCATGGTATAGCAACATGTAATAAATAAATCTCATAAATATATAGATACTGGAATCATGCATCAAAACACTCATATAATTCAATTATAATATAGTTCATCATGTTATCTTTCTAATGCTTCGTACAACGCATCAATCATACTCCTGAAACTCAAGTTATGGCATTTTTAAGAAAATCAGACAACCATTCAATTCTTCCACCCATCGCCCGGCGCCACCTTAGCGTCGCTCGGCGATGAGTCACTTTTGCGTTGCCTTTGCATCGCCCGATGCTGCATCGTAGACATCACTTCTCCTCCTGCGATTTTCCACCATTGGAGTCCTTCCGGAACTCCGAATTCGATTTCGTAAAAAGTCTCGATTTCAAAATTCGAAATCCTATTTTTATACAACATTCTTAACATCCTATAACACTTATTTAAAGGTCCTAAGATCACACATTCATCAAGGATTCATTCCTCCATTCATTCAACGCATGAATTTCATCAATTTTATCAATCTTTATCCCAAAATCATCACACAAAACACAATCCTACATTTATCTAAACCTTAGATCGATTATAATAACAATGATAAACACCCCTTACCTTAGAAATAGTTGCTAGCTTCCCAATCCTCTTTGCAATCTACCATTCCTCTTTGCCTCTCCATGCCCTAGCTTTTCTCCTCTCAGTGTCTGTCTCCAATATTTCATGATCGATCTAATGAAACAATTTCTCCTATTATTTGTTTAACAATAGGACCCCTAATATTTTCCCATATTGTCCTCACTTAACCTTCCACCAATTACCATCTTACCCTCAATAAACCACGTGACATTACCATTTAGCGCTTCTTGTCTCTACACCATTATTCCTTCTTTTATTAATATTAATAGTTCTAAATATTATTACTAAATCCAATAAATCCAGAATAATTATTTAAATTCTAAATAATTATAAATTAATCAAATATTCCTCATATATTATTATTCTAACACTACCCCATAACATATCATCACCAAACACCACGATGCATCATATAAATCATAATAATTCCCAAATAATCACAAATAACTAATTAAATAATTGATTATGATATTTGGGATGTTACATTCAGCCCTGGTAATCAGACAGATTAAGGGAGAATGGGATACAAAACACCCAAATCACATTCCTTACCGAGAGCATATGTTAACATTAATTCCCGTACTTCGAGGAAATCACTTTTGAGCATATTCCACAAGAAGAGAATCAATTGGAAAACGTATTAGCTACCATGTCATCTACGTTCAAAGTCAGATGGGACAATGAAGCTCCTCGAATTACCATTTGGAGACTAGACGAACCGACACATTGCTATGAAGTTGATACTGATGGAGTAGAGGAACAGCCTTCGTTCCACGAAGTGAAAAGATACCTCAAAGCTCAAGAATATACCTAGGAGGCGTCTATTAATGACAAGAAATTTCTACGAAGGTTCTCTACCAAATTCTTTCTAAGCAACAAAATTTTATACAAGTACAACCACGATTTGACTTTGCTTCGTTATGTAGACAAGAATGAAGCTAAGAAAATTATGGAGGATATGCATGAAGGATTATTTGGTACTCACTCCAGAGGGCACACAATGCATAAGATTCTGAGAATAAGTTATTATTGGTCGACCATGGAAACCAATTGCCATCATCATCCAGAACCTGTCACAAATGTGAGATTTATATTGACAAAGTCAGTGTGCCTCCGGTTCCTCTGAATGTTTTGACTTCTCCTTGGTCGTTTGCAATGTGGGGCATTGACATGATTGGAGAGATTAAGCCTACTGCTTCTAATGGGCATCGTTTCATCCTGGTCTATATTGATTACTTCACAAAGTGGGTTGAAGCAACCTCGTTTTCCTCTGTTACCAAGAATGTTGTGGCTCGATTCATTAAGCATAACCTTATCTGTCGGTATGGCATCCCAGAAAGGATTATCACGGACAATGGTACTAATCTTAATAATACTATGATCACGGAACTCTGCATGCAGTTCAAGATTAAACACCATAATTCTTCACTGTATCGACCATAGATGAATGGTGCAGTGGAAGCCGCCAACAAGAATATTAAGAAAATCTTGCAGAAGATGATAGTGACATACAAAGATTGGCATGAGATTTTACCATTTTCTCTTCATGGCTATCGCACTTCAGTACGGACATCAACTGGGGAAACCCCGTTCTCTCTAGTCTACGGTATGGAAGTTGTCTTACCTGTGGAAGTCCATATTCCTTCTCTAAGGATTATGAAAGACGTAGATTTAGAAGAAGATGAGTGGATTCAGACTCGACTTGACCAGATAAACTTGATCGATGATAAAAGGCCTGCAGTTGTTTATCATGGTCAAATGTACCAGAAACGTATGATTAAAGCCTTTAACAAGAAAGTCAAACATCGGGTATATCAGGCTGGTGACTTGGTAATAAAACGTATCATCCTATCACAAGGTGATTCCAGGGGAAAATAGACTCCCACATACGAAGGGCCGTTTGTGACCAAGAAGATATTTTCTGGTGGTGCTATGATAATTACAACCATGGACGGTGAATATTTTCCACACCCTGTGAATGCGGACATAGTCAAAAAATACTATGCATAAAAGAGACCCTCTAGGTTGACTGGCCTAGGAAAAAGTAAGGGCATCCCGGTGAACCAAAAGGGTTCGGGAAAAAATTAGGGATATATAAAATTATACACCTGGCAAGTCGAAAACCTGAAAAGAAGGCTTGAGTAAAAAAGGGTATCCCGGTGGACTGAAAAACCGAAAGGGCGGTCCAGGAAAAAGTTAGGGATTAAAGTGTACGACTATGTCTCGCTGGATCATCTACTTTCAGCAATCTTTGTTATTAACATCAAGTTCAAATGGTACAGTTTAATTCAGTCAACTTCTTCCAACAGGGAGGGATGAGATGCTTGAAGACATAGGGGCAATAGCAGAGTTGAAACTCGACGAGATCATTTCCACATAGTTGTTTTTCTTTGTTTTACTTTGTACTTTTTTTTCATTTTACGATGATTTTCTCCTACTAGGATTTCTATCTCTTTGTACAAAAATGTCTGTTTATAAGAAAATTATCAATACAAGTCAAATTCAAAATTCAAAGTTGTTTACTTTTCTCTGTTTTGTTTGCAAAAACCTCTAATGACTAAATTGAATGAACATATGCATATGAATATGATTACTGTTAACAAATATATGCATAAAAACAGGAATAAACATTTACTAAAGACTCTAGGAGTTAGGATAGCATTCAAGTCATCCACAAATCCCCACAGATAAATCCTCATAGAGCTACCTTCACAAGCTCATCCCCGACAGAGATATATTCCTCAGCAAGTCAAATATGCCTTTAGATAAAAATTGGGGCATCTTCCAGCAGTTCACCTCCATATCCCTAAGGATTAGCTTGACATGATCATTTTCCTCCAGTAGGTCCCCTAGCGTATAAGGAAACTTCCTCAGCACAACCTGTGAAATTCCAACCCCCATCAGAAATTAGTTCCTCAACACAAATTTATTTCTCCAGTGGAGTTTATTTCTCCAACACCGTAAAATCCCCGACAGACTTCTTTCCTCCAGCATGGTTTATTTTCCCAACATAGTCTACTTCTCCGATTATCACAGTTCCCCGACAGGATTCTCTTCTCGGGCCAGAGGTCATTCAACTTTCTCCTCGCTAGAAGAGTTGACATCCATATCTGAAACTTGGTCAGAAAACACATCAGAGGATTATCCACCTCCTTTATCCCCAGTCAGGGTGTATGAGAAATAATGATGAACGACCAATTTTCCTGGATTTCTTTCATCCCCAAGCAGAAGTAGAACATCCCCAGCGGAATATCCTCAAATAGAAAGCAGGAATCCCCAGCGAAGACATTCTAAACAAATAGTCAGGGGTTTATTTTCCCCAGCCAAAGATTTATATGAAGCTACCGTTGCCGTCAACAACATCTTACATCACTTACAAAATATTATAGCATATGAAAACGAAACACATATAGTATTCTCATTTATTTTGAGATCATCATTACGCAATGCATTACATACATCATGACATTGCATAAAACTAACTTTATTTTCTTTCAGGTTAGTTCGCTGACAGATAAACACTGTCAATAATTTATCATCCTTCAGATACAATCGATCAATGATTCATTTTGATGATCTTTTGGATACAGTCAGGCATAAACTCATTCCAACACATATTCTAGTTATAGTCCATATATGGTCGAGACATAGATCCATTATGGTACTCATTCTAGTACATCCTCCAGATACAGTTCAGATACGATCAAAACGTGGATTCATTCTGATACTCATTCTAATACATATTCCAGATATACTCTAGATACAATCAAAATGTGAATCCATTATGATACTCATTCCAGTATATCTTCCAAGTACCGTTTGGATACGATCAAGACGTAGATCCATTATGATATTAATTCCGGTATATATTTAGATACAGCCAGACGTAGGATTATTTTAACACAAATCTCAGATACAGCCAGGCGTAGGCTCATTCAAACACAGATATCAGATACAATCGGGCAAAGACTCATTCTGGTCCACTTATATATAAAATCAAGACATAGACTCATTCTAGAACATCATTCAGATACAATCATGACATAAGATTCATTCTGATACTCCCTAGCACATCGGCTAGATATAGTCATGCACAAACTCATTCTAGTATACTTATCAGATACAGTTAAACATAGACTCATTATGATACTCTTATCAACAGTTATGTTGGATGACATCTATAAGCCCATATCTGAAGACACTCCATCACCTCTCCGAATGGAATATTTAAGCTCATTCAAGCAATATTATCAACCAACAGTGTTATTCCATGCACATGCGAGTGCAAATTTCTGGGCACTTAAGTGTTCAATCCTCTTCCACCTTCAGATCACGAATGGCGAACATGCCAATCTAACTCTTCAGGTTTAAGAAAATTGAACAAGGGAAGATGTTGTACCCCAAAATTTTCCCTCTCATTTTCTTCAAGACATTTTCTCATGCTTCTAGGGTTTTCATTTGTTCAAGACTACTCAAGAATTGATCATATAAATTCTCCTCCTAAGAAGTTGACCTACAACCAGGGTTTTTCTTTTCTCAAGGAAAATTGAGCTTATAATGCCTCAAATGGATTTCATGGTTCCTCATATGTCCCTAAGAATGCTCATGCCAAATTTCAAGCATTTCATCACAAGTTTGCTCAGTTAATTGCTCAGATAATTGAAAATCAACTATATTGGACAAAAAGTCAATTGTGGTCAACATACAGTCAAACTTCAAAAAATTTGGTAAACATCAACATTTTGAAGTCATATTCATCATTTGATCAAGGGTTGATCATAATTCATCAAGAAAACAAAAGATTCATCAAAAGTCAAAAGTTGCTAAATTAGGGTTTTCTTAAGGAGAAGTCAACTGAATTTTGACAAAGCACAACTTTCATATGCTTCATCATATTTTCCTCAAATAAATCTCATTTTGAAGTAAGTTCAATTCTCTACAACTTTGTCTCTCTAAGCTCAAGTCCATAAAATGCTTCATTTGAGAGATATGGGCCAAAACTTTATAGGTCATTTCAAAAGTCAACAAAAAGACACTTTTTGTCAAGGCAACTTACATCAAGATAAAGTCTTCAAATGAAAAAATGATCAACATAGAGATTTTAGAGGACATCTTGAGCTTTCCAAAAAGTCCAAGATCACCTTCATATGAAAAAAATTGAGTTATGATTGGTGCAAGTTGGAAAATTTTGAGAAAATGCATGAAACCCAAATTGATCAAACTTGAATTTTTGGGCTAGTAGGCTTATGTTTCAAGGTACAAACGAGTTTTTACCCCCATAGTGAACCTCTGCATCCATTCATACACCCCTTGGATTTTTTATTCCATTTATTTTTTATTTATTTAGTTAAATTGAAAATAAAATAAAATCAAGGCTTTTCATACAAATATCCAAGCCCAATATTTTGACCTAATTTCCTCTTTATTTATTCTCACTATTCAGACAAGACAAGCCACGAAAAACCCTGGCAAGATCACATTCCAAAAACTCCAAAATTATTCAAAACTAGGGCAAATTACAAACCCTATTTGCAGCCACTTTCCAATTAAGTCAATCATCCCAATCGATCCATGAAGCATTGTAGGGTGAGAATGGACCAGCCTTGATGATCCAAAGGGCTCGAAACACATTACTAAGCATCACCGATTTTCATTCATGCATGAAATTCATACTTTTGTTTTCTTTGTGTTTTGATTGAAACTAACCTTACTAATATGCTTATGAGATATCAATGTGCAGGTTTGACCCATCACATGGCCCCCATAACGATTGAATCATGAGTGGACATGTTTGTACCGTTTTACTTTGTTTGCATCGTATCTCACCATACAATATGATTTAGCCAAAACCAATGGCACCATTGAATTTGCAAGGCCCAAATTAGGGGGGTAGGGTACCATTAAACCACTGACTCTTCTTATTTTGCAGGGATAAAGAAACACATTCGCCGGAGAACATAACCATAGCTAGGGCTACGACGCTTCTTCGGCCTAGTAATTAAGTTGATTATATAATTAATTGTTTCTAATGATATACTAGATGATTCAGCCACCCCAGTGGAAAGCGCGCGCATGATAAGGCTTTGATGTATAAGGGTGTGTGTTCGATCCCTGTGTTTTGAGGTTTTTTCATGTTTTTTTCTGATATTTTTAAGGTTTTACTACATCTTGTGTTGATTCTATCCTACTAACACCAGAGCGTGCTTAATGCAGTGGCAAGCTTTGCAGTTGAAAGAGCAAAGGGCGTGGGCTCAACACTCACCCCTTCCATTTTCACTCTTTTGGTTTTCTAACCCTCTTTTCCATTGATTTTTATTTCCGTATTATTTTTTGGCAAACTTAATTTATTTTTTAATTAACCTAAAAAATAAACCTTTTTTACAAACCCTAACTAATTTAGGTTTTAGGTTTTTTAATTAAATTTTTTAATTAACCTTTTTTTTATTAATTAAAATTAATTGGATTTTTAGGTTTATTTAATTAATTATCATAATTCATTTTTTTTCCATAAAAAATCACCAAAAAACATTTTCCTTTTCTATTTTCATTTTATTTTTATCTACTTAGATCAACTATATAAGTTTCGCAAATGTAATAGCCTAGATCTTAGTTTTCGCTTCCCTTCATTATCATGTAATTGCTTCCTAGTATGTAATAGTTGTAGGATTTTCTTTTTCGCACTTTCTATTATGTAACAGCCCCAAAGAACTGTAATAGCTTAGGTTTATATTTCTGCCTTTATCTTCTGCTACTATACTCTTTATGTTACTGCTTAGTAATTAGGGTTTGTATGGCAGAATAAGACCAAACAATAGAAAACCCTAAATGCAAAGATAAATAACTGAATTGAACACACTAGCACACTAGCACCTTTAGGGTAACCTCTCTTCGTTGACTTTTCAGAATAAACGGTCATGTCCCTCGAAAGTTGGGATTCTTTAGCAAAGACCCTCGATTCTAAAGATCATAGTCCCTTGATGACCCTTTGATGTTTCTTAACGAAAAATGATCTAGTCCCTTACGAAACTGCTAAAGCATCCTTACAAGTTATCTTGGATGATCGTACGATGGCCCTTCGCATGTCCCTTCATATCCAACGGATAAAGCTTCTTACTAACTAATGGTACTGATAGCACTATCTAAAGGAGAAGGAAAAGTACAAGAACGACCTTGAGTGGGTAGAAAACTGTTAATCGCTTGCTCACAAATCTTTTCAAAACAAAACATTTTCACATCACACTTTTCAAAACAATAAAATATTTTCAAAATGCTTCGTATACATTCTTGAGGACCGATACAAGAATCATTACAAAGTTCGCCTTACATTGGCAATTTTTTAAAATATTTTCAAACACAAAAAAAAAAGCAAATTTTCAAAGTGAGCTAAGTGATTAAGAGCCCGTAGATAACTACGGATGAAAAGGGTGCTAACACCTTCCCTTTTCATAACCTACCCCCCGAACTCAAAATCTATTGAGGTCTTTCCTGTTCTTTTCACCCTTTCCTTACTGGATAAAAGAAAAGTCGGTGGCGACTCTTGTTATCCGCAACATCTACGATAAAACGCAAAAACAAGTAAGTTCTCCCACCATATTACATATGCCCACTGACAGATACATATACATGTATCCATAATTATTTAACCAAATCCATAAAAACTGGTCAAAGTAGACTAACCATCCTTGAAGGGTAACTACATCTAGGAGATCGCAGTCATTAGCTGCAAGATTTTTGAAGTACACAAAAGCTTCAGCAAGAACTTCCAATTCACTGACAGGTCTGGATAGAAATATATCTGAAGGATATTCCTATTGAGGTTGTTGATCTTGACCTTGAGCTTCAGCAGACGATTTTTGGGAAGCCATTTTTAAGAGGATGAGCAGGAAGCAAGCACAAATAAGTATGAGGGAGTTTTAGGGTTTAAACCAATTTGGGGCTAAAAGAAAATGTGTGGTGAGGTGTGAGAACTGAAGAGAGTAGGATTTAAATAGTCTTTGAAATAATGGAAAAAGATTTTGAATATCACAAAAGCATGACAAGGGGGTAAAGCATTTAAACAATTTCATATCACAAATTTCTCGATTCCCAAAATGTCACATCAAGTGCTAGAGGTGGTTCAGAAAAGACATATGTATTTAATTTGAATTACAAACTGTTCATTAATTATATCATCATTTATTTTTTAAAAAAACTTTAGTACAAAGATATCTTTTTTAAGAGAAGATTTTGACTAAGTGTACTTCTGATATATGAAAGCTGCATTAGATTGAGGTACCACATCCCAAAAGTCATTAATAAGAATGATACATACCTAAGAAGACCATTTGATGATCAGAAGAACTAAATGTTGATAAAATCCTTGACGTCATCTTATGTGAGTTAGCAACTCTGTTTCCGTAATACTTCTAGGCCTAAGTTCTAGACTTTAAGAAGATATGCCTTCTCTCCTCCAAGTGTTGCAAGAATCCAGAGTCTAGGTACCATAACATATGTTTCAACTGTGTTGCTTAGAATATCTATAACATATATAATTTGATTCTTGGGTACCCATAATTTCTTTGGTTCTCTCTTGTTAGTTTCTCCAGAGTTTTTGACAACTTTGGGTTTGACAACTGAATAATCATACTTGCAAGAATTAAACCTAGATGTTTTAGCCAAAGGTTTTGCCTTAAGTTCAGAAACAGATTCATCTTTTTTCTTTTCCCTTATATTTAGACACAAACCTAACAGAGGCAAAATGGGAGTTAAGATTATTAGGTTTGTCTTCCTTATTAGAATTATATTCATCATAGGATTTAATATCATTTATTCCATTTATGCTTACGCCATAGATCATAGAAGCTAGCATTCTTCTCCCTATGCTTCTGGCTAGGAACTTATGGAAGGCTTTGTCATATTTCATAATGACATCATCAGTACTCTTTGAAGCTTCTAGAGGAGTTCTCGTGCCTTTTAGGACAAAGTTCTCATCTATGAGAAATATTTTTCTTCACTTAAAATAGAGAGATCTTCCTTAAGATTACTGTTTTCAAGAGATGTGGTTTCAGAGGATTTTTTAAGTTCCTTGAATTCAATCTTGAGTAACTCATGCTTTTCCATAATTTCAAATAAAGAGAAATTTAATTCAGAATGGGTAGGATCATAAAATACCTCTTTGGAGAATACCTCTATGTGTCTAAATCTGATTCTGCTTCATCTTTGGGATGGATCCTTTCAACAGACAGTTCCACCTTGAGCCATCAGTGCCATGTTAGCTCGTTCTTCTTCTGAGTCGTCTTCCGAAGAGTCAAAATCATCCCAGGTTGAAATCAACCCTTTCTTCATGGACTTGTCCTTTTTCAGTTCAGGACAACCATTCATGTAGTGTTCTGGCTCGTTGCACTCATAACATGTGACTTTCTTGCCACTAGACTTCCTCTGATCAGAAGTATACTCGAAGTGACTTCCTGTCCTTCTAGTACTTCTAAATTTGTTTCCTTGATTATTCTTCCAGAGATGATTAACCCTCATGGACAGTAGAGACAACTCATCCTCGTCTTCATCAGAATCTTCTTCTGAATCCTCAATCTCTTCATCTTGAAGAGATTTGAAGTTCTCAGATATTTTGACGGATTTGAGCGTAATATATTTCCCTCTTTTCCGAGGTTCATCTTGATCTAGCTAAATCTCATGACTTCTTAGAGAACTCACCAATTCTTCTAGATAAGTGTTGTTCACATCCTTTGCAAGCTTGAGTGAAGTTACCATAGGCCTCCATTTGGATGGCAAGCTTTTAATAATCTTTTTCACGTGATCTGTTGTTGAATATCCTTAGTTGAGAACTCTCAGTCCTGAAACTAAGGTTTAAAACCTTGAGAAAATCATCTTAACTTTTTCATCATCCTCCATCTTGAAGGCTTCATACTTCTGAATCAAGGCTAAAGCCTTGGTTTCCTGGGCTTGATCATTTCATTCACGAGTCATTTTAAGAGAGTCAAATATAGACTTATTTGAGTCTATATTTGTGATCTACTCATACTTAGTGTAATAAATAGCATTCAACAATATATTTCTTGCTTTATGATGATTCTTACAATTCTTCTTTTGTTGATCAATCATGGCCTTTCTCTCAAGCTGCTTTCCATTCTTATGTGTAGGATGTTTGTAACCATCGACTAACATATCTCAGAGATCAACATCATGAGCTAGAAAGAAATTTATAGTTTTTCTTTCCAGCACTCAAACTTTTCATTATAAAAATGGGAGGTTTAGCATTATAGTTATCTTTATCAGAAACTATAGCAGTTGGTGGTGGAACAAGATCAACCATAATGTTCCTAAAAACTCATATGGATCTTTATCTGACACAGTTAAGTGTTTTATAGATATCAATACCAGAACCGAAGCTTTGATGCCAATTGAAGGTGTGAGAAACACAAGAAAGATGGGTTTGAATTGGGTTGCACCAAATATAATATTTTTGAAACTCAAAACACAAAGATAACAAGTGAATAAAAATAGATGAACATAATTATTTTTATCATGGTTCACTATTAACTAAGTTACTCCAGTCCACCCCACAAGGTGATTTGCCTTATACAAAAGGACTTAATCCACTATAATCAACCAGATTACAGGCAACCACAATAAATCTGATCAACCCTATTAGAACCCCCAATAAGTCCGCTAATCCTTATTGCAATCAGTCATACCCAAAAATTTTCCTACCCTTATATCTTTTCATATGGCTTATTGCATTGCATTTGCATACTTACCATTAGACCATACTCATTGTTACACTCATGGTATCAAGGCTCACAGGGTTTCTCCTGGCTCAAGATTATCCATCAAGAAAGAGGTTGAGTTTCCCATTGATTACACAAGTTCAAGAGGCATTCTCATTCACAAAGTCACTTATCAAGTGAAAATGGCATTCATCTGGTCAAACTAGGGTTTTGAGGTATCTTGACCAATTAACTGAAGAAGACCATGAGGTGAGGGCTCAAAGGTTGAGATTCCATCATTATAGACATCTTATTATCATATGAGACATCTTTGTTCAATAAGTTCTTCATCATGTTCCAAGGAATTAGGGGTTTTTGTTCGTGTTCGTTGAGTTTTCGTTCTTCCATAAAGCTTCTTTAATATGCCTCTTAGTCAAGTGGATTTTGGGCTTCTGATTGGTTCAAACTTTTAAGTCCAAATAAAGAGGTTTATCATGCAAAATCTAATATCATTTTCGGTCTTACAAGTGCAATGTTAAAATAAGAAATGGAGTGAATTCATGGTGCCATTTATTTGAAATGCCTTGGTTTTCCAAGATTGGAGGGAATTTGGTCTTCTTATTACTTAGAATGTTTTGCATTTTTCTTGCCAAGATTAGAAGTGAAGAGATAATTTGAAGATTATGGTGTTCTTAATTCAAGAATCACATCATCATCAATTTCAATTAAATTCTACAAGATTCATATGATACCTACAAGGGAATTTATTTGGATGTTTCAAATACAATCACATATTTACAAGATCAAATGTTGAAAAGGTTCAATTATTTCATTCATTCAAGATGCAACTCTTTACAAGATTTTGGCATAAGAATAATTGCAAGTTCAAAATTAAGTTATCATTCCACAAGTTCTTTGCAAGGCATTCTTTAACACTCAAAGTTTCCCAAAAAATTATTACAAGCATTCAAATTCCTAGTCCTAAGATTACAAGACAAGTTCGAGTGGAACTCCTAATCTAAAGAGCCTAATCCTATGATTCTTAAGAGAACTTTCCATTACTTTTCTTTTGAATCCCCTCCAAACTTCATGTTGGCCACAAATTCAAACTCCTCAAGCTTGCCTTTGCCACAAAACCATATTTCCCATGAAATAAGAGAGATAGAAATGGTTAGAATCAAAATAATCCACATTTGAACAAAAAACTTGAAGCTTTCAAACAAGTGTTCCACGATTTCATCACTAGGAATTGTTGAAGTAATTAGAAGTGCAGAAAGTAAATCCATCATGAATTCAAAGCCCAACAACATCAGCCTCATATTACTTCTATCTCATACAAAAATTAGGAAGTACAACAATACTCATGGGCCAATAATTCACTTTACTATAAATCACAAACAAATTTTGGTTAACAGTAAAGATTGGAATCAAAAGGAACAAGTTACTGCAAGTTCAGGACAACATCACAGTTACATAATAATAAAAACAAGACAGTAAAAAATTCGCATATGAGCCAAATCAAACAACATTTTCACTGCAATAACATATCATAAACCAAGAAGAACTAACGATAATCATAAAATCACAAAAGCCCAATACGAATTGGAAAAGGCCTGTTAAACAAATCAGAGGACCTAAACAGAAAACCATAATTTCATAGTATATAAGCAATCAATGTAAAATTCCAAGGGGGAGCCACTATTCATAAAATATCACAGAAGCAGCAGCTCAAACAAAACCCCCTAATATCCATTCATCATTTTCTAGACAAATCCCTTCATAAATCGAGAAGAAGAAAAAATAAAAGATAAAGAATCCGCAAGGCACAGAGAGACAAAAACACAAAAGGAAAAGATCAGAAAAATATCACCAAAAAGGTTGTGTATCACAGATCTCCAACCACTGTGACTCCTCTTTCTCTTTTCCTTACTTTTTTCTCTTTCTCTCTATTGTATTTCCGTTACATTGCACAAATTTCACGATTTCCATGTTAGGGTTTTGTTTTACCCCTTTCACTATATCATCTTTCTCTGTAAAATCAAATAGATCATAAAGAAAGCGAATAGTAATGGTGGAGCTGCTAGGATGCTTGGCGCGCCGCCACTATCACCAACACCATCGCCATTTTCAGGTCACAGGAGAATAAAGAAGAAGGCAATAATCATTTGAGAAGCCGTGAGAGACCGTGCGAGAAAACCCATGGAGAAGGCGAGAGAAGATGAACGGTGGTGCAACCAAGAAAGAAGAAGAAATGTTTGAGAAAAGAAGAAGACAATATGAGTAACCACAACAATTAGGGTTCCTTGGTTTTAATTGTGTTACTTGGTATTTGTTTTTCTGGTTAATAAATTTTATTTTATTTTAATTGTTAACTTAATTAGGTTTAATATCATAGGATTATTATTTAGGATAATGTGGCTTCTGATTGGTTTAAGTTTAGATTATGTTTGGATTATATGACTAATCTATTGTTATAATATTGATTTGTTGAGTTAATTGTGTTTAAGTGATAATGAGACCTCAAGAAAATCAATACGCATCTTCCCATCAATCTTATGGCATACTCTTAATCATCACCATCAGATCTCCATGGATCCAAATCATACGTCCCAGAATGCAAGCCCATGGTGAACCCCCTGGAGCTGCTCACACCGGATCCTTCGAATCCCTCATTAGGCCTAAACAAATTTGATTTTCACACCCCCTGTTTTACTGGTTTCAATTTCATTTTTATTGAAAATACCAAATGTAATTTGTTTTAAATAATTAATTAAATTGAGGAATATTATTTAACATTATTAATTAATTTTATTAAATAAAAATTATTTAAATTAATTAGTTATTTAAATTGATTCATGATATTAATCATTTTGTTGTTACTTTTGCCATGATTTTGCGATCGATTGTTGATGCAACCTGGGTACGCTTGATTATTGGTTTATCGATGGTAAGTCTTCCCCAATGATTCACAAGATTTTAAGTACGAGTCTTTGAAGCAAGCCAAGAGCGCAATTTTCATCGATGAAGTTCAAGAAAGCTCCCAGGAGAGTTTTCTTATATCGTGCGTGTTGAAGAGGCAACAAACCTTCTCCATTAGATATCATCGTAGCTCTCTTTATTTCTCATTCTCGCAATGTTTTCAATTAATATTGCCATGAGAAGTAGGATGGAGATGCATGACTGAAGACCTACCCCTGTAGGCATTGCAAAACCATGTTTGTGGCAATTTCTGTTTGTTTAAAGACCTACCTCTAAGTAGGAAATTTCTTGTTGTATGTACACTTGTGCAATTTGTTATCTTGATGCATTGTTAAATATCTAAGACTTACTCTTGTTTGTTTGATGACATGTTCCCTTAGGATGTTGATTCCATCTTGTTCAAGGTGAATCAATTATACCTTAGGTTCTTACCCAAGCATGTCAACATTAGGTAGTACTCGTCTATCCTCAATCATTAGGTCTATCTTTGAATGCTAACTTAAGTAGAGATTTCCCTTTCAATCATAACTTTAGGGCCACCATTGCATAATAACTTTAGGTTTATTTTCTAGTCTCCCTTATACATTTTCATTTCCCTTTTGCATCTTTAAAACTAAAGCTTCTTTTTCTTCTCAAACTCTCAAAAAAAACCTAATAACTAATGAGGAGAATCACACTTTCACGAGCCTTAAGCAATGGAAAAGGATGAGTGGGTCCATTCTCGAAGCTCATTCTTTCTCCATTCATAGTCTTTTGTGTGTTTCAAATCACAAACTCTTATCTAAATTAAAAAACAAAAACAAATCAAATGTGGCATCTTGCCTTGAAGGCGTAAGTCAAAACCATTTCAAAAGGGTTCATCACCCATGAAAAACACACAACAAACCAAAAACATTTTTGAGGTGAACTACGAGTGCCCTGATCCTCTATTGCACGAAGGTGGTACATAAATACTTTTGCATGCATGCATTCCCTTAGAAAGTTAAGCTTTATAATAAACACACCCTTTGATTAGAAAACAAGAGTGGATTACATCGAGTACGACAGACATAAGGGGTGATAATACCTTCCCCTTGTGTAATCGACTCCCGTACCCGATCTCTTGGTTACGAGACCATGATATTTCCCTCTTTAGGTTTTCTTTGATGTTTTTCTTTCCCTTCTGTGGGATAAATAAATTATTGATGGCGACATCATTGTTTGAGATTATTTCTTGAGTTGCTTCATAAACCACTATGACTGCAGCCAAAGTCTTCTTGAGAATCCAGACTACAAAGTCTCTTAAGGAACTTATCAACAACAGTTGATTAGATGTGTATATAAATATGTTTTCTACACAAGCAGATTACACAATATTTAAGCACAACAACACAAAAGTGTTGATAGCAAGATACGAGCAACAATTCTTGCTTATTTACAAAACTATATAGAAGATTTTTCTACAAAGTTTTTATGCAGCGGTTTAGTATAGATTTGTTGAACTAATTCGTTAATTTTAAATTCTTCCAAGTACTTCTTTTATAGTTGAAAAGAAGAGATCTGTTGGAGGGTAGAATAGGAAATGCAAGTACAAATGTATTGTTCCTAACGACCATGGTAAGACTCGTAGACAATAGTATAAAAAGGTTTGTCCTTGCGCTACTCTAGAGAGTATAGGTCATTGTGTACTTTTGTACTTTTACACTCACCATCATACGCAATCCCTTTAGTCTTGATCTTTGTTTCTATGTCTTTAGAGGCTTCTGATATATTTTTTGATGAAACGTGTTGTAGAAGGATCAAAAGTAGTATCTTCCGGAACCTAAGTCATTAGAACCTTTCAAGGCTTGTTCAGAGAACTCTTGCCTTCTCAGTCTTCAGCACTTGGTCTTCAGATCTTCAGAACATCGTTCAACAAAACCTTTGTCTTCACCATCTTTAGAACTTGGAACATCATAAGTAAATCTTTATAAGGCCTCCAAAGCTTCCTTGAATAAGTCACGATCAAAAGCTTT